>OX419616.1:5000000-10000000 GCA_948473465.1 Lithophane ornitopus | reverse complement strand
TGTGTATCTACTTTAAAGTAGCGCCTCCACTGCTTGTTACGTACTTTTCTATTGTGTGTACCTACAGGACATTTTGTGGATAGGCGCGCAATTTTAAATCAGACGATTCCTGCAGCCCGAACAACGAGTACCATTTATTATTGTATACGCGAACGTAAAGCTCATATTTCGCTGTGTGAACTAGTTAATAATTCATCTTAATTACGTCATATCGTTTGTATCTTATTACCTGTTAACGACAAGCAAGGCTAACATTTTGGTCTAAGCAGTTTTATTTATCGTGTTACTTTTGCGAATATCTTCATTATACGCAGATGCAAAGTTTATGAATCCCGTTTTAAATTTAACAATTCAATAACAATAGAAATCAATTTAAAGGTGTGAGGAACAGGGTGTAAAGTTCACTTAGAGGATGAGTGAACTCTATAGAATAGGGAGGATCCTCCGACCAGGTGGGTGTTGTGTCTGTCGGGCAACTGCCGAAGTCTTATATGTAATTATGTACATATGTCGATCGCGCGGCAAAATCTGTCTGCGCGATGCAGGAATCTGTGTGACGTCAGGTCATTGATGTGTGGTTCGTATGTGGGGATGTAGATGCCGACACAACAATGTTTATTATTCTTAATATGGTTATTTTTGTACTTTTCAACACTTTGTTTATTTTAAATTTATTTTTTATTGATTTTTTCTCCCACATTTCCTGTGTCTAATCTAATCAATCCCCTTCTAAACAGGCGAGAAATAAAGCAGATTCGCGCGACATCCTACATCCGCGGTGTGCTGACGTCATTCATCATGTTCACGACGCGGATCTGCCTGTTCTGCTCGATCCTCGCGTATGTGCTCACTTACAATATGATCACCGCGAAGCAAGTGTTCGTCGTCACCAGCTTCTACAATATACTGAGGCAGACTATGACTGTGTTCTTTCCGCAAGGTGAGTTAATATTATAAAATAAGTACTTATTAGAGATATGCTCTTTAAAATGGCTTGGTCTCCAAAACGGCTAAATTCTAGATGTTCATTCATAGTATACGGTAACAACTTTCCTCAGACTGAAACGAACGCAGGCTCATACCATAAGCAGATCATGATAGATATATAATTTCAAGATGCAGAAAATAATTACCAACCTACTGGCGAGGACTCCTCACTAGAGCCATGCGTGTGGTGAACGAGGTTCACAAGAGGGTTGATGTGTTGGGGTGCAACTCGCCCTCACTTGCTATTGATTTACTAAAAGCGAAAGTTTCAACTTGTCCTATAGAATTTAAATTTAAACATATAAACCCTGGGGTCGTTGTAAAAGCTTTTAAGCAACTCAAGATCAAAATTACCGAAGATCTGTGGGGCATGTCTACTAAAGTTTGTCAATCCATTATTGAGACAATTGCACCCTATTTAGCTTTAATATTTAATTTGTGTGTTGATCAAGGGGTATTCCCAGATTTAATGAAGTACAGTAAAGTTATTCCACTTTTCAAATCCGGGGACAGCAAAGACACTAATAATTATAGACCCGTTTCGGTTTTGCCGGTTTTCAGTAAGGTGTTTGAAAAAGTAATGTTAAATCAAATGCTCAATCATTTTAATCGTAATAACATCCTACACGATCAACAGTATGGTTTCACCAAAGGACGTTGCACAACCGACGCCGGTGTCACCTTATTAAAACACATCTTTAACGCATGGGAAGAGGCTCAAGATGCAATAGGCATCTTTTGCGACCTATCTAAGGCATTTGATTGCGTGAATCACGAAACACTGCTCTTGAAACTTGAGCATTACGGACTGGGTAAACTTGCGCTTAGCTTAGTAAAATCCTATTTGAATGACAGACTGCAGCAAGTTCAAATAAACGGTGTGAATTCATTAGGTTTAAAAGTCAAAATGGGTGTACCACAGGGCTCGATACTGGGTCTATTCCTTTTTTTAGTATATATAAATGATTTACCTCATCTACTGAAAAACCGACCACAAATGGTGTTATTTGCTGATGACACATCACTGATTTTTAAAGTAAATAGACGTGCACAGGAGTTTGACGACGTAAATAACGCTATGCTTAAGGTCCATAATTGGTTTACTGTAAATAATTTGGTATTAAATGAGAAGAAAACAAAATGCATTAGATTCGCGTTACCGAATGTTAGAAGTAGTGATTGTCAAGTTGTACTGAATAAAGAGATACTACAATTCGTCGAAAAGACGGTTTTCCTGGGGATTACGCTTGATTCAAAATTACAGTGGGGTCCTCACTTAACATCACTTGCAGGGCGACTTAGTTCAGCCGCATACGCTGTTTGGAAAATCCGCCAACTAACAGACGTGGATACCGCGAGACTGGTCTATTTTAGTTACTTTCATAGCATCATGTCTTACGGTATTTTGCTGTGGGGACGGGCTGCAGATATTGATTCTATCTTTATTCTGCAAAAGAGAGCTATTCGAGCCATCTACAACCTCCGCAGACGCGAGTCTCTAAGGGAACTGTTTAAAAAAATTAACATCATGACGGTACCTTGTCAGTATATATATGAAAACATTATGTACGTTCGGAAAAATCTACATCTTTTTAGTAAAATAAGTGACAGGCATAATTTTAACACTAGAAATAGGAACAAATTAGATCAACCACGTTTCAGATTGTCTAAAGTACATACTTCTTTTATGGGGTATTGTGTAAAATGTTATAATAAAATTCCACTCGATATTCTTCAACTAAATGAGAAGAAATTTAAAACATGCATTAAACGCACACTATGTAGACAAGCATATTATAAGTTGGATGATTATATCGTAGATAAAAATGCTTGGCTTAACGCTAGTCCTACTCCACAGGCACTTGGGCTCACTAGTTAAAATTTCATAATTGGAAGTGTTGCTTTCCCCTTTTTACTATTTTTTATTTTTTTTCCTGACATTACGAAATTATTGTTTATTCTTATTTAACTTATCTGAAAATAATATTATACTAATTGCTCAATTTCTTTGCAAACTGGTTTTGTATAATTTAGAAGCATTTTTTCAATTATTGTAAATGTGAGTACCATGGAGCCGTTTAGTATGGTATGATGTATGTTGACTTGAAATAGCATGGCAGATGAGAGTATGTCATGCTCACTTAAATGTCTCGCTGATGGTGGCACGTGTGTTGGATCATTCGGTTCCCTACAAAATGGTTGAGCTGGATGGTGCTGATCCACATGTCATGTTCGTGAACGGGCGCCGTCAGTTGAGACTGGTCACCTCTTATTTGCCAGAGCTTATTTTTAATCTTAAATTTTGAATTGCTTTTGATTCTTTTTTTGTTTTACATTGTTCTCACATATAGAAGCAACATGAATACTGTACCCAGGATTTTGTAATATCTATATCCATTTTTTTAAAGAGTGTCCTTGGAGTTTCTTGCCCGTTCTTCTCCATAGAGATCTACGTTTTGGAATGGGCAACTAGCTTCAACTCTCTGACTAACTGACCGACTCTTTGACAATTCAAAAGTGCCTGTAAATGGTTTAATTGAAATAAATGCTTTGAGTTTGAGTTTGAGTTTGCAACTTGAGTGAATTCGCAAATGCTGCATTATATGTAATAAGTATGTTATTTTGATGTAGGTTAAGATTAAGGATATAGTATGTAATTTTATAGGATGTAGATTAAGGATTTAGCATGTAAGGCCACTCTATCGCATTGGATCGCAGATCTGTAATGGTAGACATAGACAATATTTACGTAAATAAATAAATAAAATAAATTCAACTCAACAATACATTTTAAATATGTTCTTTTTGTCTCCAGGTATCGCTCAAGTAGCAGAAGCAACGATATCAATAAAACGGTTACAGAACTTCATGCTTTACGAAGACACAAGCAAGCCAGTGCCCGGTTTAGCAGAGATTCAGACTTCCACCAAACCTAAGGCATCGCCTCGGAAGTCGGCAGATGTCATCAAAGAAGATAAAGAAGATTCAACTGAGAGCAAGGACGTGCCAGCTTCGACTGCGCCCACGAAAGAGGAAGAGGCTAAAGGCAATGGTAAGAACTGTTTGATTTTTAATCATATTACTTACGAGATAAGGTTGAAATTGGATTATTGCTCGGACATCAGTCCACTTTGATTTGTCTGTCACTATTTAGAATAATTTTATCTAATTTATTGAATGCCGGTAGATTTTCATCTTATTTGCTTACTACAATTATGGTTTAAATTAGATTGCATGGACATCTTTCCACTTTGCTTGTCTGCCACTAGATATATATTTTAAATAATTTTATCTAGTTCGGATCGGAACTACTCAATTGCTCATTATTTAAATATAAAAGGATAGTTATATAATCATAAAGATGGTAGAATGTGCAGGTAAAATGTTGTCTAAAAATAAATATAAGTAATGTAAGCTTTGTCAAATATTCACGTTGCTTGTAACTTAATTTACTATGATTTGGAAATCCGTAAATTATTGTTTGTTTTTGTCTCCCAAACCACTTGAACTCAAATAAAAACTTTAAGTGCGATTGCGCACACACCAATTTAAAAGGATCAATTTAACAAAATACTAAGTACCCAATTCAGTATAATTTTGGACATCAATTGAATAGGTAAATTGACAACACTTCAAAAAAACACATAGCTCCAAACAATTTCAAGCAATTTTCGCTCCTATAACAATGGAAGTAACGCGACAAAAACATTCGAGATGTTGAGCATTATTTTCATAGTTTGCCATCATTGTACGCACCAACAAAAGATAACTTACTTTCAACAATTGTCACCCCTATTACACCGCAGGTAACGCGACGCTCGCGACACTCGCGACGCTCGCGCCCCTCGAGCCCGGCGAGGACGAGGACCACGAGCTGGCGGCGCGGGTGGAGCAAGACGCGCGGGGCGTGCGGCTGAAACACGCCACAGCCAAGTGGATCGTGTCGCATCAAGAGAACACGCTCACAGATCTGTCGCTTACGATCAAGCCTGGCAAGTGAGTCTTTTTCATGATTTTCTAAAGCTCAGAATTACGGCCAGACTTTTTTCTTTTTTTTCGAAAGATTTGAATTCTTGTGCTGAGAGTAATAACGGAAAAACTGCTGTCAAATATCCAGGCGATTTCGATAGTGTTGAAAAGAGCCCCTACGATTTAATATTTTATTAGAAATCGGCAACTTATTATGCATTGTATATTCAATATCTATAGCGGCGTAGATGATTTAAAAGATACGAAGTTGCTGTTTGTATAATCATAAGTAAGATTTAGATACAGAGTATTCAAGGAGACAAATCCGTACTCATTTTGTAAAAATGCGTTGTATGACTGGAATGTTGGATCCTTAAAAAACGCGTGTTCGTTGGGATCAACAAGAGATATTCTGAAATCAAACAATAAGCTTGTTCTCTTATTTATTTCGTTTTTTTTCACCAGGATAATAGCAGTAATCGGCCCAGTAGGTGCAGGCAAGTCATCACTACTACACGTCTTACTACGAGAACTGCCTTTACTATCGGGCTCGTTACACGTCGGAGGCAACGTCTCCTACGCCAGTCAGGAACCATGGCTCTTTGCAGGTAAACATTCACAAAATATTTCATCGGACTACTCTATTATTTAACTACAAGCTCTTGCCCGCGACTTCGTCTACGATCCAGGATGAAAAGTATCTCATATCACATTCACGCTGAATATTTTGGCCACTTTAAACTTTGCGCTGATTTTAAAATAGTATTGTTTCCACAGGCAGTGTACGTCAGAACATTCTATTCGGTCAGGCGATGGACCGGCCGCGGTACAACACGGTAGTGCGGCGGTGCGCTCTCGACAGAGACTTCGCTCTGTTCCCGCATGGCGACAAGACTATCGTTGGAGAGAGGGGCGTCAGTCTCAGTGGAGGTAAGCGCGTAGTCTCTTTTAGAGTTATTGAAGACTTAGTGTACAGTCACGGACTTTAATTGATGAGCCACCAGGCACTGTTCGTATTTTAGCCGTGTAATGCAAATCGGGTTTATTCGGTTCCCAACACGGAAAGTCATAATGTCTTCGTATTAGTAGAAGAAAATTATATTTAATAACTTTACCGGTTGGCTAACCTGAGAACCAGAACTACAAACTTGACAGCAGAGTGACTACCCAAAATCAACCAATTGCAGGTCTAGCAACAGTAACCTAGCAACGATTGTTTAAGCGTAGCGATAGTAACGTTAGCGTACGGAGAAATATTAATAGTCATTTCGACAACTTCGAAATTAGCGTCTCTGACATCGACATTTCAACTGTCACTGTCTTCAGATAAGTTTTCAAAATAATCGATTAAAGAGCTCTGATTCAAACGAGGTCAGTATCAAATAGATTGGATAAACTTAATGCAACATTTTATTTATTTTTATCATTGAAAACTTATTAGTTAACCTCTATGGATAAGACTATTTCCGATTATAAGTAATTTATTTGTCATCTTGTTTACGAACGTACGGTTTGAGTTCGTGTTTAATCGTGTAATCTCGTGAATGTATGAAACTGTAAAATTGAAAAGTTTGAAGGTGACTTATCAATTAAAGTCCGTGGCTGTACACATTCCCTCAGTATGCAAAGCTATTCATTCAATTTGTTGTAATTGTTACTATCATTTAAACCATTTTTTATTGTTATTTAAGTCTAACAAACACAAAAAGCTTGGTCGTTTCTTACTTCTCGTTTATTAATAAAATTCAATAATTGCCGAGATATAAACGTTAACATTCGCATTACATTCGCAGGTCAGCGCGCCCGCATCTCCCTGGCCCGCGCGGTGTACAAGCGCGCCGACATCTACCTGCTGGACGACCCTCTGTCCGCAGTGGACGCGCACGTCGGCCGGCACCTGTTCGAGTCGTGCCTCATCGGCTACCTGCGCAACACCACCCGGATACTCGTCACGCACCAGCTGCAGTTCCTTAGAGACGTCGACCAGGTGAGAGGCCTGCAATTTACGTTAATATCTGACATATATCACCCGAGATACCTCTCTCTCTCGCTCCCATCTTCCAAACTTTAGTCCCACATTGTAGTTTTCAGCTTAAATTCATTCATCATCTATCTTCGCCTACACATAAAACAAAACACGACCTTATTAAATTTTGGCAGTATCTGTCATGAGCAAAATCTTTTTTATTTTCATACCATAATTTAGCAAAATTTTTGTTAAAAAAACACGCAGTAGTCTCGTCAAGCTATACTCATTTCAGAAATTGCATGTAATTTCCATTTCAAATCAATAAGTCAGTATCACAAATAATTATCTGTATAGGTGCGGTTAAGTGCGGAATTCAACACCATCCGCAACATAAAAATTAAGCATCAAAACTCATACAAAAATCGTCTTCCGCAGATAATAATCCTAAAGAACGGCGCGATAGCGGCTGCGGGTAACTTCGACACACTAAGCGCGTCCGGTCTGGACTTCGCCACACTATTGGCTCGGGATCCGGTGGAAGAGAAACCTACTGCGGACCCGAACGCTTCCGAGGCAGATTCCGAGTCCATGCTACAAGGCAGCTTCCGGAAAAGACAGATGAGCATACACTCGGTAAGAATTATACATAAGTAAGGATGAAACATAATACCATACAGTAGCCAAAACAATTTTTTCACCATTTATTAAAACCTATTTTATTCCTTTCAACGTACTTACGCCAATGCCGCCTAAATAATCACTTAGACCAGGGGTTCCCAAACAGTGCGCCACGGCGCAAAATCAAATTTTGTCCATGGTCGAACACAGCGTGCTCCACTAACGACGTTCCAGAGTTGATTGCATTGGCCAGTTCGTCCAAAACGGAAGGCGTTTGGAATGCGTTCTCAGCAAAAGTTTTGCATCTACACGAAATATTATTTCTTTATCTTCGTTTTAGGTTAGTTCTGTGGACAATTTAACCGCAACGGCACCTCCAGCCGGCGAAGCAGAAACCCGAAGCGCAGGCGCAGTAGGGAGCAAAGTGTACGGCGCATACCTAGGAGCGGCCGGGAACGTGTGCGTCGTGCTGCTGATGTTACTGGTGGCGACGCTCGCGCAGCTGCTCGGCTCGGCGTCCGACTGGTGGACGAGCTACTGGTGAGTGTACACTGCACGGCGCATACCTAGGAGACTATAGTCTGACTGCCGTAAGTGCGACCCTCCCGCAAACGTATTTTAGTTCAGCAGGCCGTCCTTACGGCGGATAAGTATGCTTGCTTGTTTGCCCTTCTTTCACGCAGCAACTGAGCAACTTATCGACGTTATTTTTACCCGACTACGGCGAAGCAAAAAGGAGGGTTATGATTTTGACCGGTATGTATGTATGTATGTTCATCTGTTCCCTCATATCTTCCAAAACACTCATCACAATTTGACAAGTGAGGTATCGTTGGAAGCCTCTTGATCGTCCGCTGGTTATAGGCCATGACGTCACATTAAATTAAAAATGGCGCCCTCTAGAGGACATAAAGTCAGGAACTTGAAAAAAAAAATTGTTTAATCGTACCATGTTAGGTATCAAATGAAAGGGTTTAATGAGCACATTTCAAAAAAAATATATATTATAACACCAAAAGAATTTAAAAAAAAATTAAGGAATAAAAACTAAAACCCAACTACGACTAAAAAGGTATATAAATCGAACAGATTACGTGTGACTTCGGATTTTTAATTTGTCTGTCTGTGGTGTCTTGTTTATACCTTTTTAGTCGTAGTTGGGTTTTAGTTTTTATTACTTAATTTTTTAGGTTAGACAGTTTAAAGTACGGTGATTAACTTAGGTTACTTTTTATCCCGGAAAAAAAAATCCGGTTCCAGAAAATACCACGAAAGTAACACCACGTCGAAAAACTAGTAACCAAGTAAATAACAAAATCTAGAAAAAAAAATATTGCTGATCAACTTCCAGTCTTATGAACCCCTGTCTTCATAAATATCAATACCTCCTTTCAGGGTAATTCTAGAAGAGGCGCACCCGATAGCGCGCATGTCGGCAGTACCGGCGCGCGCCGCCGGGCCGGGCGCGCTGCAGGCGCTCAACAACTACACGAGCGGGCTCGTGGAGGACACGTACTTCGTGGACGCGGGCATCAGCCGATACGACTGCATCTATATTTATACCGGTGAGATTTCGCAATGTTACTATCTAGTACTTTCTTAATTTAGTGACAAAAAAAAATACTATAAAAAGTGACAAAACATTCAAGTTCAGATATTAATCTTAATAGCGTCACAGTAGCCTGACATTAGGGAGACGCCTTTCTATTGCAGTGGAGTGCAATAAGTTGATAATGAAGAGCGATCTCCTCTTTATGAAGTCGCGCTAAGTAGTAAAGACCGTTCGATAAAGAGCCTAAAAAGAATATGAATGACAGTTTTTTAAATCTGTATAATGAAACATATCTACTAGAACAAATTAAATTAAAAAACTTCACAGATATTTTATTCTATCATCATTAAAAAATATCGATACCATCTCGTCTGTGAAATAGTATATATAGCCAATTTTTTTTTTTCACTTCAGTAATTATTTTAGCAGTGATCTGTTTTTCACGTGTGGAAAACGGATCGAAAAGCGTGACCTTAGGATTTTTGTCGAGGACCACTCATGAACAAGAGGCCTCAAAAGTGAACACACAAATAAGACCGTTAAGTTAACTTTACCTTTTCCCTTCCAGCCATGGTGATAGCCCTCGTCGTGGTCTCCTTACTCCGTTCGTTCATGTTCTTCACGATGGCGATGCGCGCGTCCACGCGGCTTCACAACAACATGTTCTCGGCCATCACGCGGGCTCCCATGCGGTTCTTCCACGTCAACCCTTCGGGACGGATTCTTAATAGGTTTTCGAAGGATATGGGAGCCGTGGATGAAGTCCTGCCCTCTGCATTGTTGGATGTTTTGCAGGTAAGATGAGTTAAGTTACTAAAAAAAAGTATTTTTAGAGTACTTGTAAAAATGGTTATTAACTGCTGAGACCCCAACCACCAACTGTTGTACCGACCCTAACCACCAACTGTTGCACCGACCCCAAATACATTTGGATAAGATAAGGAGACGTATAGCTTCCTGCCAGGGTTGCGGGAAAGTCCGAAAGGGATACCGGGATCTTGGCAACAGGCAACTGAAGGAACACGGGTGCGTTTTAGTCAGTAAAAGTCTGACACGCCCTTCCGCTCCGCCCAAATCGGGAGAAGACATTGGATAATTTCACAACCTCAAAAAAAAAAAGGAGACGTATAGCTACGAGCCTTTCTAAAAATGATATTTATGTTTGTTCCAGATCGGTCTCTCCCTAATCGGTATCGTGGTAGTAGTGGCCGTGGTCAACTACTGGCTGCTAGTACCGACCCTGGCCATCGGCTTCGTGTTCTACGGACTGCGCATCTTCTACCTGTCCTCCTCGCGCAGCATCAAGCGCCTCGAGGGTGTGAGTGAGTTATCTCTGACGCATAGCGCGACCATTTCTTTAGACTAACCCTCGGATAACATCGAAACTAATCGGAATACTTCGTGTTCTACGGAGTGCGCATCGTCTACCTGTCCTCCTCGCGCTGTATCAAGCGCCTGGAGAGTGTGAGTAGAGATGGGTAGTGGGTTAAAACCCATTCTTCCCAATTGGGTTAAAACTGGGTGATTTGGGTTTTAACCCATATTCACCTATTTGACTGGGTGAAAATGGGTATTGTTAATAATTTAATTGTAGAGAAGTAGAATTCACTACTAGCTCGTCAAAAATAAAAGCCTGAACACAAAACCAGATACATTTAGTATTTATTTGAAAAATTAGTAGGCAGTTTAATCATCAGCGTCACTAGAAAAACGCATTAGAAAAACGGTGACATTCAAAAAATTTAAAATTGTTAATGCCGGACGTAGATGGTTCAGGGCTATACAACGTTATTTTTTCTTTATGCTAAACCCGAAAAGGGGTCATTGTACTCATCATTTTGAACAACTTTTTCTATGGGACCAACATTGAAATCGAACATGATCACGATCAACAAGCGAAAAAAAAATCAGCTGTTCCCTACATTTGTGTTCACTTAAATCGACAAAATGTATGGAACAGCTGATTTTTTTTTCGCGATTTCAATGTTAGTCCCATAGAAAAAGTTGTTCAAAATGATGAGTACAATGACCCCTTTTCGGGTTTAGCATAAAGAAAAAATAACGTTGTATATATGTACGTGGTGGCGTGGTTTGCATATTATATCTCTGAGATTCCATAGGTATAGGTGGCGAATCAGGCACGCAGTCCTCAGTGTTATCACTTAAATCATCCACGTGCTTGTGCAACAAATTCCAATTGTATGTTATATGTTAGTTTTGCTACCCTTTGTAGTGAGTCTTATTTCTTTTTTTACTGTGTATGTTACTATGAGCACTAAAAGAGCGCTCTACAGCAGCAGAAGTACACGGTACTGTAAGTATACGGACAGCGACTTTGCTCAATGCAGTAGATCCATATATTTCCTTCCACCAGATTGATGCGCTTACATCGTTGATCGCCCACAGAAATCTCCCACTCCAAAATCCATCTCTTGTTCTATAAGATGCCAAGTTCGCCATGACATTTAAACCGATACTTTGTCCTACTTCGCATATGAACTCCATAGCGTCGACTTCTTGACTTTCATCAAGTTCAGATCCTTGGTCTTGTGGAGTCTAATAAGTACGCTGCAAAGTGAATTGGTTTCAAACACATACTAATTCTTTCGTCAACATTGATTAATATTTCATCTTTTTTGTCGTTTTCTACTATTGTGATATTCGGTAAACTAAAAAGTAATTTCGATTTCATATTTTTATGCATTCGCATTGTCGATTAATTTCCCAAAAATTTTCATCCAACAGTGTTGATTTTTCTTCTGCAGGTAAAAGTGTTGTTTTTTCATGTACAGCTAAGGTCTGTGAGGCTACTTTTGTGTTTTCAATACTTTTAAAGCTGGTGTAATAACTGCCCCATCGGGTATCGCATAACAACTTCAAATTTTCACCAGCTTCTTTTTCCCTAACAATTTTTGCAAGTAAAGATGTTAAAAATTGACTTTTTTTAATAGCTTTAACCATGTTAACCAAACTTATTTGTTCCATACTCAATTACTCACATAGTACATTTAAAATTTCTCCACATATGAAATCACTTGTGTGTCGATTTTCTGCCGTCGCAATACTTTTAATAAATACAGGTTCTGGTTTTTCAATTTATTATTATGTTAATTATTCCTTCATTCCTACAATTTGACCAACCATCTAGCATTAACTCGTGATACATTTCCCTATAAGTTATGTCCAAAATAGTTATAGGTAGAAATAGTTTTTCTGGTAGGCAATTTGTACAATGGCTGGGGTTCATTAGAATAAAATTGATCCAGAAGGGGTGTTCCACTATAGAAAGGGGTGTTCCCGATACATAAATAGCCTTAGCAAATAATGTGTTCAAGCCAAGATCATTCCGGTAAAAGCAGGATCAGATCGCAATATAACAGTTCCGGGTGAAAACACAAAATTAACTCAAAACGCGCGCACTCTATCCAGCGAGGTAAACTATTGAGAGTCTGAGCAGGGAAGAGGCGCGGGGATCGTTGCGCGTAGGCCGCACCCCCTCTCCCTCTCGGTCCTGCCACCCCGCACACCGGCTGTAGAGTGTTACATGTTTGAATATAAAATATCTGAAATATTTTGTTTTCACCCGGCCAAACCCAGTGGGTGGAATAAAACGGATGATAACTGGGTTTTAACCCACTAGTAGGTTTTAACCCGGGTGATTACCCATCTCTAGGTGTGAGTGAGTCATCTCTGACGCATAGCGCGACCATTTCTTTAGACTAACCCTCGGATAACATCGAAACTAATCGGAATACTTCGTGATCTACGGAGTGCGCATCGTCTACCTGTCCTCCTCGCGCTGTATCATGCGCCTGGAGGGTGTGAGTGAGTCATTTTTGACGCAAAGCGCGACCATTTCTTTACCTTTGCATAACATCGGGATACTTCTTCTTTAACAGCTGAATGTTAAAAGTCTTTCTTTTGTATCAATAAAACAGGTTCATTCATTATTCTAAGTACATTTACTTTATTCCACATTTACTAATAATCGGGGTATAATCCTAACATTAACAAACATACTATAACACAGTGTTATCTTCTCCCTTCCAGCTCGCAGTCCGGTATTCTCTCACCTGAACGCGACACTGCAAGGAATCACGACTATTCGCGCGTTTGGAGCGCAGGAGGCGCTAATACGAGAGTTCGACAACCATCAGGATCTGCATAGCTCTGCGTGGTAAGTTAACTCATGGTCTTAGAAGCTTTAGAGCTGTTTTCCGATAGCACGAGGTTTCAATATAATTTTCCCACATATAACGCGTGTAAAAAGACCTATAAAGGCTTATCGAAGCCGAGAGTCCCCTGCACTCCCCGTCATTGTGATCATGTTTTGCTCTGGGCGGTACCTGGGAGCCTTCTGGTTACGGAGATATTAAATCGCTGAGCAGACGGAGGACAATTTGAAATCGTATGGAAATAACGCGCACGTAGGACAAAAATGGGATCGATTTGGAATCGTATGGAAACATACGATTTCAAATTGTCTGGGGACAAATAAAATTGTCCATTATCCGCTCAGCGCATAAAAAAAAACAAGAAAAACAACAAAAAAAAGATCAAAACATTTCTAGGTAAAAACAACCGCAGATTAGAGTATTCATTTGTTGATTCGACAATAGCTGATATCGATAGTATGCATCGCATAGTGTGCATTTAAAAGCAGTTACAAGTAAAATTTCTACAACTGCGAGGCAATTCCCGTAAGTTTTCGTTAACGTTCGCATTCGCATCTCATTCGCAATCTGTCAAAATTACATTTTTGACAAGTTTGACAGATTGCGACTTGAATGTGAACGTTTTTTATGCACGAGAATTGGCCTGCTGTTCTACAATCATAATTTCTGTTAACACTCCAATTGCTTCTCTTTCTTTTCATATTACAAACAGTTTTCAAAATATAAATTATTTCCAGGTATCTATTCATCGCCAGCTCTAGAGCATTCGGCTTCTGGCTGGATCTTGTGTGCGTGGTCTACATCGCCATGGTTACGCTCAGTTTCCTCGTCTTCGGGCAAAGTAAGTCATTAATTTGTTCCAACATTTATTTTTTAATGCTTACCTTGGAAATAGTTCTTTTCTGGAATCAACACGAACTGTACCGGTTGAGTTTATGAACAGGGATCTCTATGGGAAGATTTATATGATATTAGAAATCCGTCTAGATGTTTTTAAGAGTATCAAATCTTATTATACTGGCGACCTACTCCTGCTTCGCACAGTTTTTACGACTTGACAAAACATCTAGATTTCTTATTTAGTATGTAACTTTATTAATAATAACGTATTAAACACATAAACCTTTTGGAATAAATTCTCTAAACAATTGTGAAAACATCATTAAAATCTGTTGCGTGGTTTAGGAGAACAACGCGGACATCCAGACAAACACGAAAAGCGACTTTTATTTATAAAATGTGTAGATTTGAAACTCAAATTTTAAGGTTGTTTTAAATGAGGGTATGGAGGTTATATCTCTAGTTATTATTTTCTCTCTTACAGACGAGTACGGAGGTAACGTCGGTCTAGCCATCACACAAGCGATGGGCCTAACGGGAATGTTCCAGTGGGGCATGCGACAGTCCACCGAGCTAGAGAATCAGATGACCAGTGTTGAAAGGTAATAATGATACTTTTATAGAATCAAACAATAAGCCAAGGCAAACTTTGACAAACTTTTCTGTTAAACGCTGCATTTTTTATGGGACATAAGGTCGAATTTTGTTTAACTTTTATTTTTGTTATCGCGGTGACATCTCTTGTTTCACAGATTATTTGGCCGAACTGTAATCGGATTGATCACATGTTGCTTGAACATAACATTTTCTATCAATAAAAAAAAAATGTGATATTAAGTATCCTTCCATTTTAATTACCAATCTCACATCTCTCCCCAGAATACAAGAATACTCAAACATAGAATCGGAACCTCCCCTCCAATCGGAACCGGACAAGAAGCCGCCGCCATCCTGGCCGGAAAAGGGCCGCATCGAGTTCCGTCACGTGTCGCTGTACTACACGCCGTCCGACCCGCCCGTGCTCAACGACCTCAGCTTCGTTGTGGAGCCCAAGGAAAAGGTCGGGATCGTCGGTCGAACTGGCGCTGGGAAATCTTCGCTTATCAACGCACTGTTCAGGTACATTATTTACTCTTTGCAGCTATACAACGTATACGAAAATTTATAGCTCCGTGATCTGACGCAGTGCAGATTGATGCAGTATCAAATTAACTTCACAAATGTAATGGTCATCGAAATCTAATAATAATAATACGAAAAAAAATAAGATTTTTATATGCATAATTTCAAGTGCTTAACTGAATAGCTGATTTTGGGTTCGACAGCTGCGTGTGTGCTTTAACTACTTGGAATTTAATTTAGGAAATATATATTTCGATACCCATTTCGTCTGTGAAGTTGTTGCATCAGTTAATTTAATTTAACCCTGTATAACCTAAACTCACATCAAAGCATAGCGGAATGGTGACGACAAAAATCGATTAAGGCGAAAGCTTCAGGGTAGTCCGCGAAATTCCAATTTTCCTACCTTTTTAGGCTATTTACAGGTCAGTATCAGGTAGTATGGTGATCTAAATATGAGTCGGTCGTATCAAATATTTATTCATAGAATCATAATCATAAAAATCATCAATACAACTCTCTGAGTTCATATAATCCTATCGAAGGACTATTTCATGAAATCATGAGATTTGAGGATTAATCTTATGGAACTTATGGAACTCCATAAGTTGCATAAGGGATATAATTCTGTATAGCCATATTTGCTACGGTCGCGAATCATATTTTCAACATACAACCTGATATAAACCTGCAAATTGCAAAAAAAAACTGAAAATTTTATTTTCTCTGGCTGCCTTGGCGCATCCCTCTTAACCTTTGGAACGTGGATCCCGTTGAGAATCAATGGATTTTTAATTGTGTCTGTAATTACGGCATACGACGGGTTAATACTCCAGTGATCGATATAAAATACCTCTACTAAAATAACGCCCTCTCCCGCACCAGGCTAGCAACATTAGACGGCGAGATCATAATCGACGGGCGCGACACGTCTAAGCTGGGCCTGCACGAGCTGCGCAGTCAGCTGTCCATCATCCCGCAGGAGCCGGTGCTGTTCTCTGGCACCATGAGACACAACCTCGACCCCTTCGACGAGTACCCTGATCAAGTGCTGTGGAGAGCGTTGGAAGAGGTATTGCTAGCTTTTGACCGCGACTTCGTCTCCAATTCAGGATGAACAGAAACCTATGTCCTTCTCCAGGTCCGAGGCTACCTATCTGTCAAATTCCATAACGATTTTTCAGTGGTTTAGGCGTGAAATGGTTACAGACAGACAGACAATCAGATACGAGTTACTTTCGAATTTGTAATATTAGTACAAATAATATTTAAAATAGCAATACTCAGGATATAAACTTTTTGTTTGTATATAAGGGTTTAGCCGGACTTGGGTCCTTTGATAGTGATATTGGTTCGATATTTTAACACATTGTATTTCGGAATTCTGGAACGAATCAATAGCAATGGAAAGTTTATTTGAGAACCTCGGAAACCGAGCATCAGATGTTCAATGGGAGTAATTTTGTGGTCTTGTAAATACTGAGATTTTTACAAATAGTTAATTGATTCAGGCATGACTTTGCGGAAATCCATTATAAAATACAATAGACGTAGATATATTTAGTAACCTATTCCGCTTGACTATTCTTCAAGAGTCATAAAAAACCCTATCGACGTAAGAAATCGACACGTGTTCGCGTTCTGATTTGCAATTGGTCAATCGTCATCCTCAGGATGAACGCGACGTGCTACCACACCGAGCGCTGGACGAATTGAATTTTTACTAATGTTTAATTTCATAAGTCTGTCAGCATGAAACTGTTTCTATGGGGGTAAACATTTCGGTAGGTAGGGTTTCTGATACGCGTTCCCGCTCCGCCCAGAGCGGGAGAAGTAATTCGATGATTTCCCACCCTCAAAAAAAAAAGGGTTTCGGGGTAGGTGGTATCGGTTCTAAGTAGATTTCGCATAAATAAGTTTTACTTTCGACATTGTTATTCAGTGATTTTTGTCGTTAATAATTTTTTGTCGACAAACTGATCAAAAATATTATTTGAATCAGGTGGAACTAAAAGAAGCAGTGACGGAGCTCCCTGCGGGCCTGTCCTCGCGCATGTCGGAGGGCGGCGGGAACTTCTCGGTGGGGCAGCGCCAGCTGGTGTGCCTCGCGCGCGCCATCGTGCGCCGCAACAGGCTGCTGGTGCTGGACGAGGCCACGGCTAACGTCGACCCGCAGTGAGTGTATACTGTTTTTTTATTGTTTACTAGCTGTGTTTCACCCGCATGGAAATTCACTGAGTAATTTCCTGGCATATATAAAAGTATCTTGTATGAATAGTGTAGCTTACTATCAGTATTTTTTTTATTAAATCCGATCGTATATCCAAGTTATCAAATAAACAAATTTACCTTTTTACCGACTTCAAAAAAGGAGGAGGTAGGTACTACGTTCGGATGATATTTTTTTTATGTATGTTCACCGATTACTCCGCCGTTTGTGAACCGATTTTAAAAATTCTTTTTTTATAGGAAATACTAGCGAGCCCATACTTCGCACGAGTCAAATGTCAAATCCTAGATTTAATAATTTATGTGTTGTACACATGAACTTTGTGGAATAAATTCTGTTGTACACATGAACTTTCTGGAATAAATTATGTTGTACACATGAACGTTCTGGAATAAATTCTCTAATAAATGATGACGAAAACCTCTTCAAAATGCATTGTGTACTTTAGAAATACATACATATACATACAGACACGAAAAGCGAATTGTTTTTATATTATTTTATATGTTTATTCTTTCATTGAAAAATAACTAAATGCATTTAGTAAATAAATGCATTTTTTCCACTA
The DNA here is from genome assembly GCA_948473465.1 of Lithophane ornitopus. NCBI lineage: Eukaryota > Metazoa > Arthropoda > Insecta > Lepidoptera > Noctuidae > Lithophane > Lithophane ornitopus. Next base: position 9,981,970 of record OX419616.1, on the reverse strand, counting down.
TGACTGTGTATCTCATACTAATTCCCTCTTTGGCCTTCTAGAAGAGCCACAAGACCGAAGTTTATAACTCTTTGGTTAAATAGTTGCATTTTGTTTCAGGACTGATGCGCTTATTCAAACTACAATTAGGAGCAAATTCGCGGAGTGCACCGTTCTCACGATCGCACATCGTCTTCACACCGTCATGGATTCAGATAAGGTAAATATAAGGAAATATTTACTTTAAAAATTTGATTATGTATGCTCTATTTAGTTATCATCGTCTGATTAATTAAGTTTTTAAATCGAATTTTCTTTTTTTTCGTTAATGCTGTAAAATACTTAATCACCAGGCCGAGCTGCCTTACTTCCGTTGATGTTTACTTACCACATACGAGTACAATAATACTTACTCATTACTTACAGGTGTTAGTAATGGACGCGGGCCGCATGGTAGAGTACGACCACCCTCACAACTTGCTGCAGAACCCCGACGGCATACTGCGCGGCATGGTCGACCAGACCGGACGCGCCATGGCAGAGACGCTGTGCAAAGTGGCCAAACAGGTGAGGAGCGATACTTATTACAAATTCTTGTTTAGAGGCTTGTGACTAATAATTCACTTGCTTTGTTTAGACCATTCTTATTTGTACCAATATGACTTTTTTAATTCGTATGTATTTTCTGAGTTTATCTTGGATATTACTAAGATTGGTGAAGGAAAACATCGAGAGAAAACCTGAACGTATAGTTAATATCAGTCTGAAATCGTCAAGTCGTCTTGAGCAAGCGTGGTGATCTATGCTCATGCCTTCTGTGTATGAGAAGAGGTCTTTGCCCTGCAGTGAGACAATAATAGACTATTATTATTATTCTTAGTTGTTTTATGAAGATTACAAGGGATTATTTATGGTAAACCAAGACGGGCGCTAGCCGAGGCGCGGACGAGGCACGGATTTACACATTTTATATGAAGCAGTTCATGCTACACCGTGCGGCGTCTGAGTCTTGTTCCCTACAAATGTAGCACACACGGCTACGGCTTGCGAGAGGCGTGTCCCAAACCGTAAGGGATGATTTTAAGCTATAAAATCATCTCTGCAGCATTTCTGCTGCATCCATCAGCTGTGCCGAGACCGTAAGGCCGTAAGGAGATGTGTTTGAATAAACCAATCCGATTTCGTTATTTCCACATCTCTTCTCCGCTTAGCAATCGGATTGGTTTATTCAAACACATCTCCTCTCGTGTCCTCTCCTCTCCGCTTTGGTGGATACCGGGCCAAAGGAATGATATAGTCTCAGCTATGTGTGACAAACAGATATCAACTGACATTTTGCCAATTTTTTTGAGATGCTGCTCTTTGGTGTCACGTTGAAACCTCATAAAAAAAAAAATCTTAATTTAGAGATTCGATTGTGGATTCAGCTAATAAAATAATATTTCTCTAATATTTTTTTTTTTTCTTCCAGGCCTTTGAAGTCAAGACGGGGCAGCCACCGGCGGGCACCTCCGATTGATAGAAATTAATTATTAATGTTAGGCTATGAATTAATTGTTCCTACAATCGAGATATTGTACAAAGGATCTGGTGATGGAAGTGCATGAGGTGCGCATGCGATACATCACGATTATTTCCCATTAAGTGAAATGATTATTTTTAATTTGTAAAATATTGATAGTCAACACTTCCACGACTAAAGGGCTTACGAATGAGGAACTTGTAAAGTGCGCCGGCGCAGAAAGAACTGAATCGGATTGCGCGAACATATAGAAATATTTCACGGTATTTGCTTTCGCGTTGTAAACGAACTTTTTATAACGATATTCCTCAACAATGAGTTATTATTGAAAAATGGTTCCAAGTAGAGAACCATTTACTGTAATTAGTAACGTGAAACGTTTTTTACAACATGCACTTATACGGCCCCTTACGAATTATGACATAATTGCAGCAGTTAGTGTGTGGAGGTATTTTGCTGTGTTAATGATAACGTGAACTCGTCAGTACTTTAGATAATAAAACTATAACTATGAAACTGTTCCTAGTACGTTAGAGTTGGAAGTGTTGGGTAAATGTCACAAAATGTATTAGGTATTTTTTATAAATTGAAATCATTTTTAAGAATATGTTTTATTATTATGTGACTTAGCTAATAATTATGTTTTTATAAACGACAAGTGAGATTTACAAGTTTATTTTAGATTATAACAAATTGCATTCAGGTGTGTTCGTGGAAAACGGAATAATTTATAAACGTTTGCATTCAATGCCAAATGTAATCTCGAATACCATTATACTAGATAGATAATTTAATAAAATTAACGGTCCAATAACTTATGAGCTTTAACAATTAGTTACGAGGTGCTAATATTTGTATCTTGTACTTAATCGTAAGTGATCGGTGACTGATGACGTCACGCGTGACGAGCTCTTAACTATGTACTTACTATTCGAAATCAATCTTGTGAATTATTTAGATACTTAAAGTATCGATACGGAAGTGCTTAATTTTGAGAACTTATATTTTTTATGAATATCACATAGTTTGTATCCAATTATAATTTTAAATGTTATAGATATTCTTAATTTGAATGTGATGCAATGGATTAATGAAAACGTAATTTACGCCAATAAAATGTTATGTAAGTAAGAACTTGTTAAATGTTGGTTTATTGCAACAAAAATAAAACAGTTTTTACGTATCAATAGCATTTGTTTTATTTACATACAACGTTTCAGATAAGAAAATAGATTCTTATTGAAGAACTTCTATTCGTTTTGAACCTTCAGAATCGGTTTAAGCTGCGTCCCATCTTGTTACTGTTTTTTTAAAATAGTTAATATCCTTATAAGATCATCTATTTAGTGAAATATCAATAAACAATTAACGTTCTACAAGAGTGTAATCGTAAGTTGCGTTCTAAAATAACTTCATAACTTTTAATTGACCTTGAGGGTTAAATTTCTCAAAAAAATATTTTAGGTTTCAAATCCACAATTTTTTTTTATATTTGCGAAACCTCAAATAATGGATTCCTATACTCCATTAGAAATAAGATTAGACGTATAGATAAGCTTTTTTACATTCCGTTCAACCGATTTTGAATTCTATTGCGTTGGTGGCATGACAAATGGCAGCCGCAGTAGATAGTTGGTATTGTGTAACTTTTTTTGCTTTTAATGATATCCTTATGCCTACGGTATAGAAGTCAAAATCGGTTGAACGGACTGTAAAAGGGTTTGTTTTAATGTCTAATCTTATTTCAAATGGGGTATAGTTCCAATGAAAGTTTAGGCTCGTTAATCACACCAGCAATTGTTCTCCACAATCATACACTAGGAGTTTAGAATAGAAATCCTTTGATAAAACCGACAGCCGGCGGATCGGCAGAGTTCGGAAAGGATAGGAGCTTGTTGTACAAGTGGGGACGCAGCTATGGGAACTTAAAACAAACTAAGTAATAATATATTTTACGGAATGTATCGTTTAAACTATAATACTAAATGTTTACATTAATCAGTAACCTGCTAAGCTTCTACACATAACTAAACACATGTAAAAATACTCTTTAATAATATTTACATCAGTATTACTTACAACACACTATTATAAAAGTGTAAAAAAAAAACATAAGATCAGAAAGAGCCAGCAGTGTACAAAACACCAAACTGATATCGTGTTCTAGAGTCTTAACATTGTTTTGGTTTGAAATGGTTTTTCTATACTACCGTCTCTTTACAACAACATCCACACTTCGATTATCACAGAACCCTGAATCGTAGCAACACATTCTACACTCCGCTGTTTCCAAACGACATAAATTATTACAATAACAAAAGAAGATAAATTAAAAAAATATTTTTAAACTAAATATCGTCGCCGTACAGTCATGAGCAAGCTGACGTGTCGACGACGCGGAATCCATCCGTTAATAATACTTGAAAGAGAAAAATACACAATCAAAAAGTAAGACAAAAAGATAAATAAAATAAATAGTGGAATAGAACCGCGAACTTAAAACAAATTGTCATGATAGCTTTTCCATTGGCACAAGAGAAATGGAAAAATGAAACGATATTATAGTAGACGAAAGAAAGATACTGAGATCTTAGAAAACTGTATACAGGTTTCAAATGGGCTTACAACCTAATTACCGTAATGTGATATTGGATATTACAAATAGCTATAACTACTCACAGTCTTCGTACGAATAATAAATTGGCAGCGCGGGGTGTGTGGAGCATGCGTGCGTCCGTCACGGGCAGTGTCCACGGGCGCACTGTCGAGTGTCAACTGTCACGCACTAACTGTCACTGTCCACACTGAGTAGCTAGCCAGCTGTTGGCGACGGAGCTGCGCATGCGCATTACACGAGCGCGGTCAGACTCCCCGAACGAGAGTATTGTTTGTCTTCTGATTCAGTTGGGGTCGGCTTCGTCTGTAATGATGGTTAAGTTATTGATTTGTCTAAATACGATTCCTATGGTGCATTGAACACTGAAATAAAAGAGTTTTGCACCACTTTTGAATACCATGGTTAATGAATTGAGACCAAAATCAAATCAGGGCAGAATTATTAATAAAATGTACGCAAATGAGGGTAGAAAAAAAAATGCACGCAACCCCAAAGTAAATGACACTGATGATGGTAATAATCATAATGAGGATTACCAAAATTGAGCCATCAGACGAAAATCAATTAAACAAGTCCCATTTTGTTTAAAAAAGTGGTGCAAAACCTTTCCAGTGTCGAGTTAGTAAGTGCATCACGTTACCTCAGTAACGTGTACATACATCGTTGTGCGCGGGCGGCAGCGGCAGCGCCAGGCGCAGCGACGTCCAGAAGGCGCGCTCGTGCACGTGGCGCCACGCCACCAGCCGCGTGCCTCGCAGGGTTGTTACTAGGCTCTCGCCGCCTTCTTTAGCCTCGCGTTTTAGTTTGGGAAGATCCTGAGGACAATGTAGTAATAAGATAAGTAATTTTGATTAATGAAATGCAAAAATATATTTAGAAATTGAAAAGTCGTAACATAAATCTTTTCAATGTTTTATTTTATAGTATTCATTTAACTTTTGTTTATTTCTAAAATAATTGCCCTAAGGTAATAACTCGAAATCCCATCGGGGGAACACGGCTTGTCTACTCAAATATTATAAAGCGAAAAGATTTGTATTTTTGTTTGTAATTAATAAACTCAAAAATTCACCAGTAGAATGCTATTATATTATCATTGAGTAACATAGGCTATAATTTATAAAGATGTGGCGGAAGCTAATGAATGAAATACAAACCTGTAGTAAGACCACGACGGGCGGCAGCGGGAGCGCTCGCAGTTGCCTGAGCGCCGTCAGCAGCTGCTGCGGCGAGTGTTGCGCGGGAGACAGCACCGCCACCAGCGACCGGCAGCGAGACGCCTCGCCGACCAACTCGCTGTACCCTGGACAAGATTAATACATATTCAGTTTACAGTGGATATAGGAACTAAGCAAGTACACGTTAGTGGTATTAGTTCTATAGCTAACTATAGTTTGACCGAGACGGTTGTACAGCGCTTTAGGAATGCGCGGCGAGGCGGGGGGCGAAACGCCGTGAGCGTTGACGAATTGGGGGCCTGCACTGTCCCCCGTCTCGCAACGCACATATCTAAAGGCTCTCCGCACAAAGACGCAACGAGCCTGGTGGAAGAATTTCTATGAAAACTTCACGGAAATAGTTCTACTGGTGTCGCATTGTGCCGTCGTCGTCGTCACGTTTGTCTGCGGGAGCATTAAGGCGCGGGCGCGGTACAACGGTTTCGGTCAAACTATACTAAAACCGCTCTTGCCCGAAGCATCCGAAATAAAGCTTTTTGTGGAGAGTAATGTGCTGAAACTTGAAGAACTAGTTTAATAATAAACTTTATTATAAAAGTAGTTCATGTTCAGTAATATGTCCGAAGAGTCATTTAATAAACTGTCGTGCCATTTAAACGAAGGAGAAACATCTATGTGCAAAGAATGGTCACCTTTCCAATGCTACCTCTATTTAGCTATAGAGATATTTCGTAGAAAACTCACAGTAATAAAAAAGAAAATCGATAATGTTTAAAGACACATTCTCAGTAACTTGGCTGCTTTTTCCCTGCAGTGTATCAATGGACAATCCTTGAGTTCTTGACACACAAGTTCATAATAATTACAGATTTCTAGTAAGTCACCCACGCTTAGTGGAGTAACTGTTTCTCTGAATTTGACGCCAAGTAGCATTCGCTAGAAATATTATTTCAATTTAACATTTTCATTGAAATTCACTTTGTATAAAAGCCGCTGCTCGGCTACCTCGAATTGTGCCGAGCCGACTCGCACATGATTCAGCGAGGGTAAATACCGGAGTTTGCCGATCGGCACGAGCCGAATGAAAGCCGATTATGTGCAATTATTGCTTCGGGTCGGCTTTCTTGTTGTGACTACAAATATACTGCCGAACCGAATGTGTCATTTACCGTAATGTGCTACAAAAATAAAATATCTTTAACTAAACATATTATAAGAAAGTCGCTTTTCATGTTTGTCTGTATGTCCGTGTTGTTATTCTAAACCACACAATAGATTTTGATGAGGTTTTCACTATCATTTAGAGAATTTATTCCGGAAGGTTATGTATAACACGTTAATATTAAAGTTACATACCTGTATACTTAACTAAGAAATCTCGATGTTTTGTCAAGTCGTAAATACCGTGCGAGGCAGGAGCGGGTCGCCAGTAAATAATAGAATACTCACAAGTATCAGGCTGCGTTGAGAGCATAACGGCGTGCACCCTGTACTTGTACTTGAGCGCCAGCGTGGGCAGCAACGCGCCGCGGACCAGCTCGCCGTCCACCGCCGTCCAACACACTAGCACGTCGAATTCCTTCTCTAATACTGTGGACAAATATAAAACGTTAGGTTTTCTCTCGGTTCCTATAAGAAAACGGACCGTTGTTTTCAACAAGTAATGGTAGCCTTCATTTAGCAAAAGAAAGGCTACTCAGGGAGAATTTTATAAGTCTTATAAGTTTACGAACCACTCACAGAAGACTTGTAAGTGGATAAAAAGGCATTTTTATTAAGAAGAAACAGACTTTATTATGCGAGAGAAAACAGGCCAGTAGTGACCGTGGAAACAAGCAATTATTGTCACTGGCAACAGGCTCATTTTGTCCATGGTAACGTAACAGACTAATCTAATCCAACAAGAAAACAGGATAATTTTGCCAGTGGAATTTGGCAAAATTCTATGAATTCATATTATATGTAGGTAACTATGATAAGAGAATAATTTTTGCATACAGCTTTCCTTCCTTTAATTACTCAAACAGCAAAAATATTCACTACTACCAGTATACCTTAATCTCTCTTTATACGGCGTAACATTAGCGTGCTGTTCGCATAAATGCCATGAATATTTAGATCTTCGCGCAAATTACATGACGATCAACAAATGTTCAAATGCATATCTGACTGAGGGTCTTATTACACTGGCGATTTGCGAACGAGTTATCAGTGAGGCGATTGTTCAACGCGCTCGCTGCGTGTGCGTAACGAGCACGCTACGTGTACGAAACGTGTTCGCTGCGTTTACGTAACGAGAACGATTGACGTAAGTGTACAAGAGAGAGCGAGACAAGTGAGTGTATAATATTGTGACAACACGGCGTATACGTCGCGTAGTCGTGTTTAGTTCGCCTCGAACCCGCGGAGAGCACGTTCACATTCGCATATCACCCGCTCGTAAACCGTCAGTGTGATAACGCTCTTACTGAGTTTTTTCGAGTCTTTTTTATTATAATCTTTTTCAACGTTTTGGAACTGCGAGTCTGTCAACTAAAGTAACATGTACACGTCTATGTACAATTAAACGGTCAGCACTAAAGAAAAATACTCAGAATTTGAACTCAAGCGAGACCATTTTTTCAACGCAATGGATATGGTGTCATCATGATTAATAATATTTGTCTTAATGACGCACGTACATAATTGGACTTGGATAATTGTAGCATTGAATTTCGGTAGTCATACGTTCGGGCATAATAGTACCGTTTATTTTTATGTTACCTGAGACATTCAATATTGAAACTTAATAGGAAATGTTCGGGACTGCCAGCTTAGAAATCAAAGGAGGCTTTTGTCTGAACGCCCAGTTTGCACACAGATATTCGATTTCGGTACGTTAGCCTCATAAACAGCTATTCTGCAAAATATTTGGGACAATTGTACTTTTGAGCATAATAGTATAGTAATGTATTTTTGTATTTTTAACTTACTTCAAAAAAGAAGGAAATTCTTCTGATTCCCGACAGTTTATTTACGTTTGTAAAGGTCGAGGAATAAGGTATTGTGCGGTGCCATGAAATAACTAATTTATTATACCTAATATCATGTATTATTCCTATGACGTAGATACTAACCTCGTGCTCTCCTCGCGGTGGGCTGGGCCCTCGCCCTCGCATGGCGCGCCGCTAGCAGTAGCCTGGGAGTGCACCGGCGGTGCAGGGCTGCGGCCGACACGAGCGCTAGGGCACCGGCAGCCGCGCCTAGGGCCAGCGCCCGCCACGGCACGGCGCCACTGCCGCACCAAGATGAGTTTGAACCATCATCTGCTCCACCGTCTATGTAATGGAAAAGTATATTTTAAGATATAGGTATAGGTAACATGGCATATTTTTTTAATCGATCCGGCGATTTAAGCTGTGCGTGTACTGTCAGTGAATGAATGAATTTAAGTTTTTTATTAAGTAGAAAATTAACCTTTGAAAATAAAATTGATCTTAGTCCAGAGATAGAAAACGCCTGATAAGTACCTAACTATGAATAACGTTGCGTGGGGCCGGATACTGTAACTGCAATATGGGAATTATGAGAAACTAGCTGCGCCCCGCGGTGTCACCCGCATAAGTCTCGACCTCGTGGGAATATCGGGATAAAAAGTATCCTATGTCCTAACCCAGGTCATAGTCTACTCATGTGCCAAATTTCATCCAAATCCGTTTAGTCGTTTTTAGCGTGAAAGCGTAACAATCAAACTCACTTTCGCATTTATAATAACATTGATTAGCAGTTAGATGATGATTATACGCAACAACATTTTAGAAAATTTATACAAAATTAAACTTAATGCAACCTATTTAAAACCTATTTTAGAGTAGACTGATCTAAATTGGATATCGAGTTTAAATAAAACTTGATGAACAATCCGAGTACCACGTACCTACGCGATATTGTTATATCAAGAAACTGTTTTGACTAGACGCTGTAATATCTAGACAACCACATTGTCTGCCTACGCGCAGTTAGTGCATAGTCAGGGCTAAGTTACATTACAAATTGATTTAGATACAAAAATATGTACCTACACATAAATAACAGAGATCGTCTAAATTAAAAGAGTACGCTCATCGAAAAAATATATACAAATTTGAAATGTGTACGCGACAAGAATGGAGAGCGTGCCAAATTAAGGTTCCTGCAGACAGGCGCGACGCGACGGTGCGACGCAATTATGGTAGATTCTATATAGATATGGATTCCATGAAGTTTTCATATAAATTGTTCTCTAGAGTCGCGTCATGCTGTCGCGTCGCGTCTGTCTGCGGGAGCCTTTACAAGTAAGTAGGTATCCTAATTCTAACTAATCCTTTTTTTTTTTTTTTTAGCTTTATTTTATCCCATACATGTGGTTCTTAGCTACTGTTTTTATTGTGTACTTATTAATTTATTTGTTAGTAATTTTAGTTTTGTACTTAATTAGGTTAGTATTGTTAGTTGTAAGGGCCGCCTTTTGCAGTAAAAGCCTCCTCCAAACCGTTCCAGATGGCTCTTATGGTTCCGGAAACAAGACATAGGATACTTATTCTATCCCGGTAGTACGTTCCCAGTAATTTCCGGCATCCACGCGGACGAAGCCGCGGGCAAAAGCTAGTAAAACTATAAAGGTCTATGCACAGCATCATAATAGGTAGTGTTATAGACCACAAAGAATAATCGAGATTAAAAACAATAAAAGACATTAATTATAGTCGGTGACCGCATTAAATATAGGTAATCGTATGACCGCAAACTATTATTACGTTGCCTATTGCAACACTCACAAAGGAAAACGGGAAACCCTTTGTTTACCCGGTCCTACATCAACATCCGTACTATAATATTATAAATGCAAAAGTCCCCTTTTCACACCTTAACGGCTGAACAGATTTCGATGTTCGGCTGAACTTTGGATACACAGGTATATCATTATATTTATTTATCCTCCAACAGCAACGGTTACGCCTAACCATGACATGGGTTACGATATAGGTTACTGTTTATCCCGGTAGTACGCTTCCGTGGGATAATTTCCGATTATCACTCGGGCGAAGCCGGCAAAAGCTAATGATACAAAACTTCAAGCTTTTATTCCGAGAAAGTGCAAGCAGGGGTAGGTACAAAGCAGTATTATGTTTAATTTATATGTGCCCATTGCCATTAAGCAGGCACAAATGGCCATCCCGGTACTGGGAATTTCCCAACGAGCAAACCCGAAAACTACCGGTGATTGAACCCAAACCACAAAATTTGCATTCATGACAAACTGAACTTAATTATTGCAACAATTTTTTCATCGCATAATAAAATTCAAAATCTCTTCTGATTTGTTGGTATGTAGGTAATGTGTGACTAATGTGTATGTTTATTATATCTATCCACCGCAATCCACACATGATGCATAAACATAAAAACAAGGATACTCACATCTGTGGAAAACTGTGACGTAATTCTTGGACACGACGTCATTGCTGTGCACGACACACACATAAGTCCCGTAGTCCTGCGCAGACACACTATCAACGGTCAGGTATGAGCCGATGATATCCTCCACATCCTCCCTGCAATCAATAATTCAAAAGTTATACTACTTCCTTATTGGTCCGCAGGAAGCGTTGACTAAGTATGGTAAAGCCCTAATGTAAACGACGCGACGAAGTGGCGATAAGGTTTGAAAACATAATTGCGTAATTCTATTATTCTAGGAGGTAAATGAAAACATGGCTGTTGAAAATTAATGTAATAGCCTTTTGTCGGTCAGGCTGATATAATAATTTAATTAATCCTGATCCAGCTTTTAGAAAGGAAAAAAATATGCGGTTATTTTTTATTTATTTATTTATTTATTTACACAACTCATAATCAGCCTATACCTAATGTTTCCACTGTTGGGACACAGGCCTCATCTCTGTGAGAGGGAGTGGGCCGTGATCCAACACGCGGGCCTAGTGCGCGTTGTTAGATGTCGCATTTCTTCGAATTTTTTGTTCTAGGACATGCTGATTTCCTCACGATGTTTTTCTTCACCGTTTTGAGAGCAGTGGTGATGAAATAATTTGCACAAAGTAAAGCGCCTGAGTCCGCCTGAGTGGGTTCGAACCTACGATCTACAACTCGTAAGTCGCGGCCGTTACCACTGAGCCACCACTGCTGTATTATGCGTTTATTATGGGCAATGTTTTAACACCAGTTGTTTTCTCTTGTAACCCTACCATTCAGGATAGTGAATTTTGACTCAGCAGTTGGGTTGTCATAATTTGTGGAATTTTAACCCACTCATTGAAATCGTTTGCCATCATAAAGATCGTATCACATTTTTGATCCTTATGTGGCTAAGTGGAATTTGAAAATGGATCGCTGCAGCGAATGACTCAAAATTGTACCAGAAAACTGTTTACCAAACTCATGGTGATTTCTGATTACAGTTACATGCTTTTAAATTGGTTCCCTTTACAAAACTAAAGCTACAGTAAAGAGCATAAACCTTACAGTTACGCAAAATACAAAAGCGTTTTTCTCGTGAAATAAAAATTGTAACTTTGGAAAAAAAAACTATTTCATGGTAGTATATTTTTGATAATACTATATTCGTAACACCCTAAAATATCTATTAATACTTTACGAGAAAATCGCCTTGCGTATGTGTACTACAGTCACCAAAGTACTCTCTCAATGGCAGAGAAATTTCACGTAGTGGCTAATTTGTATATACCTCGTGTAGGTTTACGAAACCAATCAAGCTAAGAGGACACGTAGAAATTCGAGGCTTCGCTAAATTAATGTCACAGTTCTAATTACTATATCGTTTACAAGACGTTCCAATCAAATTATAGCTAAGTACGTAGTTTACTGAGGCTATAATATACTTATAGTGTATGATCCATCGAATAACTAGTAAATAGCTATTAATTCAGAATTTAAATGTACATAAATAACAACAAGTCTCGACCCTGGGATCCGTGTGCTCATGGGAGGGTCCATGAGCACTCGGAGCCCAGAGAGCTAAACGGCTGGTTGACACATCCCACGGAAAGTGGAGCGGGAGCTGGCTTTTATCTTGGTCAGAGGCTACGTGGCAAAAGCCGCCAGTCTCTTGGATACATAACCAGTCGACAGCGATGCGGATAAATTTTTCGACGCAATATTTTAGTTTGTTAATAGTTTTATTAACTTAGGATATTGTAATGTTATTTTTATTAGTTAATTAGGTAGGTATACGTTGTTATTTTGATGTACATGTACATTATTATTTTAATTCAGAGGGCTAATTCCCGTATTTTTAAGAACATTCGCAATCTGTCAAAAATACAATCGATTTACCAACATTTTTGACAAGTTTGACAGATGGCGACTTGAATGTGAACGTTTTTAAGCACGAGAATTCGCCTTCTGAATTATTAGTTTAGGTATTAGATTAACAGGAAATGGAGACCTATCGTCTTTCCGGAAAACCATTAACGGATACGCATATAAAATAAGCAGTTATCCATAAACTATTATCTAACGTAAAAAACCACGCATTTTCTCTTCTAAGTAAAAGCGCCAGGCACAATGAAAGGTCACCGGCTGACCTCTAGCTCGCAGATGTCTGTAGGCGGTACAACGCTTATTATCGAGAATCTATCGAACTTTTGAGTGCTTCATAATTAGATAAGTTCTCTCATGTTATTGTAAGAAATGATAAGTCGAAACTCCTTTGTTCGTTGAATTCTGTAAAAGCTACTTGTAATGTTAATAGGTATTTAGTCTTGTATATTTGCCTCTTTTCTAGCTCTTATACAATGTCTAATTGAATTAAGTAAATAACTGAAAACCTCTTTTGTGATTTCAGCGTTGGTCCCTTAGTTAAAGTTGTTCATAATGAGGAGTACAATGACGAAATATAAGTGAAATAATGAAATGAGAAGAGAAAAAGACCTTTTAAACCTGGACCAATTAAATTCAAAGAATAGGCACTTCGCTCTTAATTACCTTTTAACAAAATTTCGACAATCAAAAGCAGTTTCCACCCACAACTTCTTGTCTATAACTTATTCATATTATACAGGGTAAATATTGACATAGGTATTGAACATAACGAGGGACTCACCGGGTGGTCTTGATTTCAGTCTGTGTGGGTAGCAAGTCGCCCTCAGTATTGTTGGGCCACACTTTTCGCCACCGGAGGTCGCTGCGGGCGTCGGCCAATAACGACCGACCTGCACAATATTCATAGTTAAGGTTATCACATCTGATTAGATATTAGTATCTTTTCATAGAAAGGAGAAAGAAATGGAGGGCTAAATATATTTTTCCGAAAATTGGATAAGATAATTTTATGATAGCTGACTGTGATCCTACTAATATTATAAATGTGAAAGTTTGTGTGTTTGGATGTTTGTTACTCAATCACGCAAAAACGGCTGAATGGATTTGGATGAAATTTGGCAAACAGATAGTTTATAAACTGGATTAACACATAGGACTTTTTATCTCGATATTCCCACGGGATCGAGACTTACGCGGGTGAAAGCGCGGGGCGCAGCTAGTTGGTTGATAAAAATAACAATAACTGATCATTACGTTGAAACGAGATTTGAGTTCGGTCTATGAGAACAGAGGGCAGCTGACATACAAGGGTGAGACTGCAAGGCATGTGTCAGTCGGACGCGGCAGAACGATTAGGTCAGCGTACTGAACTATGAACTGCACGTCTCGAGTGCCACTTTCACCTGTCCATTGTCCACTGTCGCTCCATTTCTTTTTCCTCCATTCTTAAAACAACGTAGGCGTATTGCTTACCGATGAGAGCTTCGCAGTACAGTCGTAACTCTCCCCCCTCCTCCAACCACTGATCTTTCGAAATGAACATTGTTCTCGGTGCGTCCGTCGGTTTTTCTGTGAATCGGAATGTTAGCTGATACATATTTTCCTCGTACGGAACCGTCTCGCGTACTCAATAAAGTACTGTTATTTTACTTACAATAAAACGCTTAAACTAAAGATGTTAGGTCACACGTAATGTTGTGAAACGAGCGAAATAACTGTTATAGGTTATGTGTAAGTCGTAATTTTAATAACCGTAGTCATTTGCATCACGACGATCTATTCTAGCTCAGCTGAAGTGTTACGGGATGGCTGTTTACAGCCGTCGTATCATAAAGCCTACTATAATAATATAAATATAAGTGTGTACATTTATGACTCGATACATAATATAAAGTCTGGACCTCCCACAGAGCTAGATAATGGTCCAACATGAGAGCTTTTGCTCATTTTGTATTTCTCAATTTAAGGAGTTACTATGGCCATATAAGTGAGTGTTGGACCGAAAGACAATACTGTCTAGGCATAGAGAAAGGTAACAGATAAATCCTTTGGCGGTGAAACAAAGTATGGTATAGAGTATTTTCTAAACAGTTTTTTCTTTCAAATAGGATAGGATAATAAATCTTCAAATAGGGTAGGTATATCTGATCTAACCGTAAAACGACAATCAATCTGCCTAGCCTTTTCCTAACTATGTTGGGGTCGGCTTCTAGTCTAACCGGATTCAGCTGGATACCAGTATTTTACATGGAGTGACTGCCTATCTGATCTCCACAACCCTGATACTGGGGAATAAGATACCCCTTGGTAAGACTGGTTGTCAGACTTTCGGGCTTCTGACGACCCGTAACGACTGTCAAAGACCCACGAATGACAGCCGGGACAGCATGGAGGAGTCTAACCGTCAAACGACATTACCCAGAAATTGTATTCCAGACACCAGATGGATTAAGTTAAGCATTTGAGAATGACTAAAGATACAGTGTATATCCAGTTCGAGATGTAGGGCTCCATTAGAATGTTCAGATACGGCATTTGAGATAAAATATGCCTCACCTAAAATGCTGAGTTTGACGGTATGTGTCTCCATGTGCGTCTCGTTTGATAGGCGACAGGTATAGTTGCCGGAGTCAGCCCTCCCTGGCCGCTGCGCGTACAGCGTCTGGTTGGCAGCCTCTGGGTACAGGATCAGGTTGGACACCCCTGCTGACCATGGGTAAGCGACGCCATCTTTGAACCTGAAAGAAATTGTGGATTTTATTATGATGATCTTCCTGAAAGAAGTATGGTGCTTTTGAGCTTACAATATTCAAAATAGTGTATTGTATAGAAATGTTCTATATTTTATTTATTTTATAGTCAGTCGCTCCATGTAAAATACTGGTTTTCAACTGCATCCGGTAAGACTAGAAACCGACCCCGACCAACATAGTTGGAAAAAGGCTAAGCAGATGATGATCGATGGATGGATTCTAGTCAATCATATTAATATAGTGCAGGTCTAAGGTATAGGTACCTAATGAACGATGCATTACAAATAAAGATTCCCGATTCGATTCCCATTATTCTCGCATTTTGCAACGTTAAATGATAAAACCCAAAGTTGCATGGTAAAACCATGTAGATACTTAAGTTATTTTTACTGTAAAATTATTTATGGTACATGAGAATATTTTATTTAGGCACACACAGCAAATTAGCAGAAAGGAAGAGGCTTGCTATGCTTATCTTTAGTATTCTATTCGATAAGCTGGGCTACGGGAAAAAGAAAGCAAAAAAAAACCCTATGTTGACTCTTGCACGCGAACTTTTCAAACATTTCAATCCATGTAATTGCTGATTGAATACGTAAACCTTGATTTTTATTCATCAAATAGGTACCTACTCATGTTAGGAAGGTTTTGGAGTTGGCCGAACAGAGACTGAAGTTTTTGTAATTGTTTGTTCGAACGTAATGGAAAACCCGCATCCCAAAGCAGTATTAGCGGACGTGTACTTAACAAGGAAATTATCGCGTTCTGTGAATTGATCGTTTTGTGAGATACGGCCTCTAATGCTGCGCTATTGTCATTGCGCGACGAGATCAACCCATGTGTGTACATGCAGGAAATAATTCCCAGTACACGAGTAATGGAGCGCCATTCCGCCAGAGCGGGTGGTGGCGTAATGTAGCCGCCGTCGATGACAGCTAAGTGATTCTGCGAAATACTGCAATGCAGTCACTCGTCAACGGAGAAATCACGACTCTCTAATATTCCGTAAATTGATAAATGCGCAGCGGTGACAAATTGAAATGCACTTATACGTACAATTCAAAGGTAGTCAACTTTAGAATATTTAAAACCAGATATTCGGTTTAAGGCGAAATCGAACAGCTGTAATTTGTTCAGCGAATCCGCCTTATGCAAACAAAACGTCGCCGAGCTACCGATTCCCGTGAACAGTAAAATTTTGCGGGAGCCGTTTTTGAATCGTTTGAAAGGAAAACAAACATTTAAGCGATGTTTCATCGCAAGGCCGCGTTCGAATTGTTTCTCAGAAGCGACTGTGAGCTGTTATCTGGCGAATATCCTCTGTTAATAGAACACGGTATAAGGGAATACACAAATTCGCACAAGTCACACACAAACTGGTGAATATCACCATATCTTAATCCCATAATTTAAGTATTTTCTGTGAGTACACACGCAGAGCAAATATTATAAAGGTAATGCCTAGTGCGTTGCCGTTGGTGTTGTTCATAGCTATTATTTGCACTAGAGTCGTGACAATTTCCGAGAAAACATATCAAGAGCGCATGTTTACAATCTTCATTCCACTTTCCAGTGTCCCTGGGAGAACGACGCGAATATTTTTAACTTTTTTCAAAGTAATGACTCACGCAACGCACGCATCAGTATATTGATATGAATCGCGAATTTATGACGATGCATGGAAACCATTGATGAGCAGTTTTTTAAATAAACCACTGTTGGAGGCGCGTTTACAAACGTTCGACCTACGTATCTATATAGAATTTGTGAAATCTGTTACGTAGGTCGTAGATTGTAATTTATGATCATGATTCATTCTAAGTAGGTATCAAGTAAATAGCTGTAATAGTGTTAGATATTCCCATATAGTTGTGTGCGTGCAATGCTCTATGGCTGTAGCTGTACCGGCAGAAACTGCATGTTTCTTGCGCCCGCGCCGCCCCGCCTGCAGCAAATAGAGCCTGACTACGTCTGTACAGCGATCTATTAGTATCACCACCAATTATTACAACTACTCCATGTAAAAGAGCAAAACGCAAATGTAATGATACTCATTATGACATCGTTAACGATTCTGACAGAGGACGTTTAATTTAATTAGCAACAAGTGTTCGACAAAAACAGTCGTTTTTTGTTTTCTTACATGTTTCGAGCCGGAGCATTGAGAAATGTGGCGGATAATACGCGTGGCCATGCGGTCCCAGCTAGAACGTTTCTTTGCAATCAACTTTACTGGAATGTGCGCCTTCACTTATAGTTCACTTGATATTCTGACGTGTCTACAAGATATCAAAAAGTATGTAAGTAATCTGTTAAGCATAATTAATGTTGTCTGTCGTGTAACAGGAAAACGTCGTTATTTTAAAGGTTAAAACAAAAAGAAATCTTCGATGAGGTCATCCGCCGGCGCGGGCGCATCGTCGGCCTCTCCTGTAAAAAACTCCGAATATTTCCGAAATAACGCGAACCGGTCTTTGACCGTGTGTCGGGTTGCACTCCCTCACCGCTTACCACAAATCATTCGCATGCAGCCTCCTTGCGAACAGAGATACATACACATACCCACCCATGGTAGGTATATAACTATATACGAAGTAATATATTGGAGAAGGAACCAGGCTCAAATAATAATCATTTCTCAGTTCTCAGACTTCCTTTTAGCACAGATACACCAATCGTGGAGTAACTTATTACAAATAGTTAGTATTATAATAACACTAAACAGACTTAACAAAACACGTTCCAGAGATTTCAGTTAAACTAAACCTGTACCTATAAGTATGTTGGTGTAGTTAATAATTAGATCATAACGGCAGTACTCAGAGAGCCAAACGGAAGCGGAAAATAACAAGAGTCAAATAAACGTATGTAATTAACTACTTCATTATTTATGTACCTACAATGAATCATATAATCCCGAATTTATAGTTACCGAAACGAGTTTCAGTAATTAAGCATTGACAGTAGGTGGACCTACAGGGTGAACATAGAATGTATGGGCATCCCACTACATATTTGGAACCACCCCGTTTCGTAGTTACTTAGTTGGTTAAAAAAAATCGATGGAACACCATAGTTTCTGTTTGATTTGCAAAAACGAACGCTACTTCTCATACCACCAAGTTTTAATTGAAAAATATTCAGTAGGTAGTATTCATACATTTTCGTTCAGTTTCAGCATTCGTTTGGTACAACGACATTTTTTATAAATTTTTAATACCCCTGCCTAGAGGCAAACACAAACAGACAAACAGGCGCGATATCGCGGGCGCGACAAGGGTAGCGCTGCCTGTCGCGCCCGCGATATCGCGCCCGTTTGCACCCTTCGGGGAATTATTTGTTATGTTACTATACATATTTACTTTCAAAGAAGTTAAACACAGCACAGCAACTAGGTACCTAATTATCAATTTTAACTGTATGTTAAATTTTACACCGGTAACCACAAAATGCAATAAGAGCCCAGAGGGGACTTTCTTTTTGTCAGTCTTGTCCAGTAGTGAGGTAATATGTCTGCCTCAAAATGACAGTAATCGGATAAATCGATACATCGGCTAAACCCGATGAACTAGTATTTTAAAATTATAGACTCACTCATTTTAAGAAAGTTTGTGCTCATTTTGGGTACCTACCTTATCATTTTTTGACACCAGAAGACGAAATGAATGTATATGCGAATTTCCTTTTGGAAAATCCTAATGGTTAATGAAATCATTAGCGTAAGATGTGACGTCCGACTAGATTAAATGATACAGCTGATAAGCGAATGCTCATTGTTATTTATAACAGCTATGCAATGTATCCGGCTTTTTGTGGGAGAGCGATCACGTCACTTGAGCTAAGTGTGCTTTAACAAAAAACGGAGAATTAGTCAAAGATACAACTAATGATTTGAAGGTGAACGAACTGTTTGTTATCTTTATACCCAACTATTAACAAGCGGATTCCACCGTCCACATCGAATTAAACAAATCCAAACGAATATCATCTTAATTGGGTTGAATGAGAACATAGTCATTTTGAGTTGTAAACAATACCCGAATTAGAGTTGGAACAAAAAATCGTTACATAAATGGTTGAAATATATCTGTATACAGGGTGTTAGGGTAGACACCGTTATCCTTGAAACTCGTGGTTTGTTGTCATCTATAATATACTTTTTCTATGGGTGGCTTAAAATCGCGAAAAAAAAATCAGCTGTTCCATACATTTGTGTTCACTTAATCGACAAAATGTCTGGAACAGCTGATTTCTTTTTTGCGATTTCAAATTTGGTACCATAGAAAAAGTATATTATAGATGACACCAAACCACTAGTTTCAAGGATAAGGGTGTCTACCCTAACACCCTGTATATTGCGGTAATTCCGAATTGTTCGATAATGACCTCAACCGTACACCTCACGTCTATAAGTGTTTTATGTTTATTCCTTCGATCAATGGCTTGTAAGAATTTGTAACAAAATGTCAATTAATAAAACGCCGACATCGTAGAGAATGGATCATAAGAAGGAATGTTAATTCATGAATGGTTAGCCTTAGGTACTTTGTTAACATAATAATGCAGCAGGCACCGTGTGCGTAAAGGGCGAACTAATTTCGTGTTATGACTTTGATGACATCATTTGGAAGACGATACGATTACGAGTTTTATAAAGAGGACAAAGAGAGCAGCTAATGAGAAGCGCACGTTGCATGAATTCTTCGAAGTAATTAGGGCTAGCAGCGGCCGCGGCGCGGACGCCAAATTGACACCGCCCGGAGGAACCGGCGCGGTGTACTCTCTACGTGGTTAAACCCTTTGTTGGCGGAGCCATTCGCATGCTGATCGTTTCTGTGAAACAACCGCAATTATACTTCTCTGGCGAACAGTTGACACACACACACGCCGCATAATGACGTCGCTCCCTTGCATTACAGTGTAATCGCATGCCTGCCCCGTCACGCACCGATGACAATAATAATAATCGCTATATGTTGTGGGAAATGGAAAACCTAACATTGAACAATTGATATATTACAAATAAATAAAAACATTTTAAAAAAAGTCTACATGCTCTTCACAATTCACGCACACGTTTTCCGGGAAACAATTTTCAACATAGGTGGATATCTGGAAATCGATAGAATTATTGTTTCAGTGAACTATACTTCACCCTGTCAAAAAGATTTGATAGAGTGCCTAGATATTGGAAATATGGAAAAGTTTCTATTAGAGTAATGGTAGTGCATTACTTTTTATTGGTAAAGTGAATAAACATTCTTTAGACCAGAAAATATGATCCCATTTTCAATAACGGTGCTTTTGCTCGTTGTGTAGTAAAACTAACAAGCAGAAAAGTAATGCGTCGGCAACAAAGCGCTGATCCACGCGCACGCCAGCCGCGCTCGGCGCACGCCCCGCCTGAGCCGCTGCACTGAGCCCGCCTGCGTGTTAATAAATCCTACACTTACATAACGATTTCCAATGAATTTCATGCGATGCAATTTTCGAATGTCATCGGATACATTTCGCTTGATGATAAATCTGAATACAGCCATTTATTCTGACAGGCAACAGCTGTAGAGGAGTAATGAGAAAAGATGCACACCGGCTCGTTTTTGCGGTACCTATATGTAATTATATGTACAAGTGTAAGTACACGTTGGCGTTTGAGCTCCTATGTATTAATAATGACAGTGTGGCGGCAATAACATGGAACATCGGAAACTAACGTTGCAGGCTACAAATGTAGCAATTTCATACAGTTAGTGCGGTTTAGGGATGCGCGTCGGGAATACTTGAATGTAGCGATTAGAAAAACCGCAAAGTACCGGCTGTGGGGCAAAAAGTTGATCGCATAACAGGTGAGCGAGAAACCGGCGGTATCTCCCGGCGACGACACAGCTCGTTCCTCGTACCGCGGAGCGCGACAACTGTACCTATATACCACACCTAGCAGACGATACGATAGATGGTGCTCCAACGATCGCCATCGAGTGACAGCATAAAGTTATGCGACCGCTTAAACCGCACATTACTACCTTACTATTGAGTGCACGAACGATAAAGGGGCGTGTCGGCCACAAAAAACGCAATAAACTGTATTCACGACCACCTTGTCCTACATGATGCAGTTTATTAGAAAATGATTCAGACTTTATACAACGGATGCGTCACTGGCTGACCATAACCCAAATAGTTACATTTGCTGTATTTTAACTGTTTCCTCGAACTTATTTACGTCACAGCTGTCTTTCAAGTAATTTTTATGATAGCAGTAATCATACGAAAACGATTATGATCGATCGCGCCAGTTATGGTTCTAGGAAACAAGGAGTTCTATAGAATTTGGGCGAGTGGTTCTGAACCTATAATAAAGACACAACGGAAACACACAGGATGTTTGATTCCTTTGTAATATTTATTATTGACTAATATGAGTTTTATATTTATAACTCAAAACAATATGAGATAAGACAATTGAGACAGTGTTGAATGCTGACGGTCACGAGTCACGATTAACCCTCTCTACGGTGTCCTATAGTTCATCTAATTTAAGCTTGCTAGGTGTATAATTATACCCCATGTATTAGAATCGTTTAGTTTAAAGTCGATTCCTTATACAAACACTAACAAGAAGATGCATTAAGGCAAAACGGCTTCCAACCATATCATCAATAGAATTATCCGTATGAAAAACGTACCGAGCTTAATAATTACATCGGGACAACGTTTGTCATACCTGGCAGCCTGGCATGTACAAGAGTGGAAAGAAAAAGTTTGGAGAGGAAGGCGGTAGTTTGTATTTGCGTTCCTGGTGTCCAGGGAATGTAGTCTGTGGGCAGGTAATGACGCGTCCCGGAACAGCCAGGTGGCTGGGCCGGCTGCGTATGGGCAAGGAATGTCGCCGCAGCTTCGGCACGCCTGGGAACATACGCCAGCCCGACGTCCGCGACACATCTGTACTCGCCCGATTCAGCTACGGTAACTGCTTTTCCTAACATGCTGGTTACCGTGAAATTATATAAAACTTGCTGTGCGCCGATGTTTTTGCTTTCTCTTGTAGTCTAGCTTATCAAATCATATTGCGTGTTGTGTGAACTTTGTCTGCGCTTTTATTTTTAATTGAATTTGTATTATACAGAATGGTTTAAAGAAAACTTTAGCATATGATAATTTAGGATTTTCTTGCTTAATTGCAACTCAGACCAAATATAAATTCAAGACAGCTCTGCGAACAATACAGTGAACTACACCTCCACTCTGTGCATACACACTCACACGTTTACAACCATTTACAATCAAACTACACCTCACTATACCCCATTTGAAATAAGATTAGACATTAAAACAAACCCTTTTACAGTCCGTTCAACCGATTTTGACTTCTATACCGTAGGCATAAGGATAGCATTAAAAGCAAAAAAAGTTACACAATACCAACTATCTACTGCGGCTGCCATTTGTCATGCCACCAACGCAATAGAATTCAAAATCGGTTGAACGGAATGTAAAAAAGGCTTATCTATACGTCTAATCTTATTTCAAATGGAGTATAAGTGCACACAATGTTTACGAAACAGCCTCACCTCACTTTTGACAGCGCTCTGTCTTGGTTTTTTATTTGGTCTGATGATTGCATTAGAAAATCGTTAAAGTATTTAAAGCGAGCTTTAATTGAATTCAATAAAAATTATGTCGTCAAACTGTATAATTTCAGTAACAACAAGTGGTTACATGAACTTTTAAAATTAATCAATCCAATCAGACGTATCAGTAGTGATCAATATGCAGTTATTTACAGAACCGTCGAACTGAAAAAAAGCTTCCCCTAAACGTTCGTCATTAGTATAAGTTCGCAAAGAGTATTTACAATGTGGCTAATGGATTAATAAGCCAATAAGCCGCGAATGTTCATAAAAAGCATACTACTACGAATTTCAATAGCGATGTGAAACGCTCGTGTGCACAGACTACGTAATAAGGCTGGCGCACACTCGTAGGTGCTTGAATAGTAGTTAATTTCGGGCGGACGCACACCAAGCTACCGGTGTTCAATGTACAGGTACGCTTTTGTATTTAAATGAAGTGAGCGTATCGCGTAATCGGAAACAGGAACCATCTAGCAATTATGGGAATCTATCACATTATAAATGTTTCTATTGAAAACAACGGCACTGCCGCCATGCGAATGAGTATACCAGCTACCGGCTTCGTGCCTCAGACCAAGAACACAGCAACTTTCAATTAATGTCTGCATTTTTCCTTCACAGTTAACCGCAAATTTATTGGTTAAGTGTATAAAAATACGCCATTTATCATCTTCCTCGAAACAGTAGATGGTATTTATTCAAACAATACCCATTTTAGCATTCGGTAGCCGATCGCGGTTTCTTGGCACTACGTGAAACTGCAAGTGCACAAGAATTTATTATTGCTCGGAGTCACGCGACGAATACTAACAAGGGTAGTGGCAGCAGTGTCGTCCGTGCGTGCCCCGACGGCGACCACTCGATTGTGCGAAATATTAAATATTCAATTCCGCGAAACGGCCGGAAATGACTGTTTCATTATGCGCGTCGGGTGCGTAAAATGATCGATTTGGATGGCACCGGCCGCTGCCCGCCGGCTGCCGGCTGCTCTTCTCAGATTCGCACAATTCCTGATAAAGATCGTTCTTAGAGCAGCGGACGTTCCTAACGATTCAAACGCATTTAACAAAGGTTAGTCGGCCGAACACTTCTAAGTAATGACTGAATCACCCTCTTTATACCATTTATTTTGTTGCCAATTTTTCGTTTGAATAATCAAGTCTTTTAGAAGTTTAAATGAAGTCACTCACATGCAACAATATTGTTGCAGGTTCAGATACGCAGCCGTAGAGCTTTTTGCAGGAGAACGTTTTATAAAATGGATTAAACGTGTCTGTTATAGTGCGAAAACACTGGCAAATAGTAGTTATTATAAAATTATTCCGACATAATGTGCGTGCTGGTCGTAATATACGCTGGCCACCTCTGTAGATAGTCCCGACCGACGGACGCACGGCACACGGTGACAGCATAATAAGTTCGAGCGAGCACCGCGCTGCCAAGATGCACGTGCGATAACGTATATTCGATTTACGATATTATTTCATCGGTGCAGAGATGCCACATATAGTAAATTGACATGGAAACTGCATTGGTCGCTACGTAGAAAATGTAATATGAGCGGCTAGAAAGCTTATGTGCGTGATTGCGTGCGCTGGACAACAGCAGGCACCCGCAGGGCCGGCCGCGCGGCGGATCTTACACGCACGCAAGCATCTTCTCGCTAATCGGCCCACATATCGACAAACATACCCGTGCAATTAGTCTTCCTGGTAGCCAACGATACCTAATAATCCCAGCAACTAGCATGCACCACGTTATGTGATTGAGAACATCGCCATATCAGTTACATGCGCCGACTTACATCAGGATGTTCCATATCGTTCATTACATCGACATGCGTCGTAGAATTATTTATAAGGCACAAGTCGTACAATGCAGGATCAGGCCGTTGGTATGCACAATCGGGTGAAACAGTATTGAGTGTTATTCTAATAAGCAAAAGGTTTGCATGCAGCGCGTAACCTTGAATTAGGATAATTCCCTAGCACTAGAGAACTGGCTCCAGTTACACAGACATTATAATGAACAATTATAGCTCCGGCAAAAAGCTTATGTAAATTGCGAACATGACATTGTGAGTGTTATTAAATAACTGAGAGGCAATTAAGTGAGATACCAAGAAGTAGTCACCTAAGCGACTCATTTAACGACTCGCTGTCTTTAGCGACATTCTTTGTAAACGTTATTTTATTGAAATACTAAGTATTTTACAATCAGAGTCTGAGTAACGCATATTATGTAAACGTATATTCGTATAAGCTGCCATTCGTTCAGTAAAATATTCATGAATCGCCCTAAATTCTTAATTTTGAAAGCTTTCATGTTATCGACCCTTCCATCTCAATAATTTATTAAAAGAGGTTTTGTTTGCTTTTATAGACATGGATACTAAAGCTGCGTATCGATTGTTGACTTAGGGCTCGATCACACACAGCCACACCACAACGAAACCACGTGGACGGGCGCTAACTGTATGAAAAGAAATGGTCTATTCACACCGACCACATTTGGCCGTCAAAATCAACAGTGTAGGCGATACCGACCACATCAACGTCACGACGTCGGCGTCGCAGCCACGAGGATCTGCACACTAGCCACAACGTAACCACATCGCAACTACTAGCGACAACGCAACTGCAAAATGTCGGTGCGATGTGGTTCATGTAGTGTGGTTGTAGTACGTGTGTTCTTGTGCGAGTCTCAAAATTAAGAGCCCGTCTAAATTTTGGGAGTCGCACAACGAATAGTGACGTCCCATCATAATGCATGAAGTGTCCAAAATTGCTAAGTTATAATCTCGCGCATTAGATAGTTAACTAAAGTTTTTAAACTTAATTAATTGGCAGTGGCAGGTCCTTTCGCGAATAACCACACATTGCGGTTCTGACTGATTAGCTCAGTAGTGGCTAATAAGTATGGAAATAATAGACATGTCGGATGAATTTATGTACATCGTAAAATACTACGTAGAGTCCTCCATTTGTGAGCAACAGCTAATAAAATAGGCATAATTAAGTTGTACCTAATTAAAATAGTCACGCGCACTGTTGAAGAGTTAAAGGATAAGGCTCTTTGAGAGTATTAATATTGAAACTGTTGTACTGTTTTTAATGAATATAATAAATAATGCAACATCACCTAAGTCTCTAAGCCGAAGGGATAAGATCGCATAAAAAAAAACTGTGTAAATGATAAATTATTTTATTTCCGTAAGTAGGTTTGTACAAACACTTTTACACGTCAATAAAAAAAACTAGATGAGGTGTAAGTAATGCTTCACAGTACTAGAGAGTTTGTAGTTTGACAAAAAGCCTGTGAAATAATGAGTGACGTGGAGATAAAACATTATGTACTGAGTTTATCTAGACAAACAAATAAAATAAATACAATGCGGGAAGGCATTAGGATCAAACTGACCACACACAACAATAATTACTTATTTTAATGTACACGGAATTAAATAAGAAAGCCGTGTATACTTAGTTTGTTACTAATTATCGAATTATAGATATGTAAATTTCCGACATTCAAGTTCTACAATCACAGATCTGACCTATATTTTAGGGAACAATATAATTAATTTGCCTAGAGTAATGTCTTTTCATAATAAATAATTAAATATGTAAAGTCAGCCGAAAGGATCTTAATTACATTAATAGGAATTGTTAGCTTTCATTAAAAAAAGTTCTCATTTCTGGTCTTTCCTGTAATTGAGAGATTTATTATTTTACAAGGTTTTTATTAACTTACGTTCATAGGTTTCCGGTTACTCTGTAATCTACTTTTTATTATGATATCCGGCTAGCTACTTCATTATTATTTCTGTGAAGGAACTTTTATTTTAAATATACGCTCTACGGGACTGAAAATGATGCAATCAAAACTGTTACCAAAAAAAACTAGACTCAGCCGGCGATACCACGTGTTTGTGACTCACAGGCAGACACAACGTTTAGATATAGGTACCTACTATAGAAGTAACTAACCTCAAGACTCCACTTTCACTGCCAGGGTTGCGGAATAGTCCGAAAGGGATACCGGGACCCTGGCAACAGGTAACTGAAGGAACACGGGTGGGTTTTAGTCAGTAAGAGTCTGACACGCCCTTCCGCTCCGCCCAGAGCGGGAGAAGTCATTTCATGATTTCCCATCCAAAAAAAAAAAAAGGCTCCACTTTCACAAAAACGGAGATGTGTAGAAGATGACAAATAATGCGGAACGAAGCAAAAATTAGGTGCCATTTGTCAAGACAGTTTGTTACGTATTAGAGAAAGAGCCTACAGATTTAGTAAAACGTAAATCACAGTGAGGAGTTTATTAATTTTTTCCTCTTACAAATCTTTACAGATCTTAGCACTAATCCGAGTTGGAAAATACACAGCCATAGATGTAGAATCTCGATGCGGTATGATTGAACATACAGTTCTTTAAATAGGTATACGAAATGTTAATAAACAAAACATGACATTCTGAAATTCTGATAGCTCAGGTAATAAGTGTGTCTTTTGGTCGGCGCAGGCGTTGAGGCCGCGTAGGCGTGTGTAGAAGGTGCGTAGGCTATACACTACGCAGAGGGTGCGTAGACTACGTGCGTAGAAGCTGCGTAGGCTGCGTAGCAGCGACTACGCAGCAACGTCTACGCCGCACGAACATTGTATTAGTTTTGGTACAGTCGATTTCAAAATACATTTTAATGACGAAAATACTGGCTTTTGACAAAATGAAAATTATTGCAAAAGAAAGGAGAATTATTATTATACCTATCATGGTGTTGAATTTTGAATGACTCGCAATACTATTTTGTGCTATATTTATTATTGTGAAAATATGTCCGCGATTGTACGTATGTCTGTGACAAAACGCGACGTCTACGCCTACTCTCGCTGGACCAACATCCAATGTGCAAAGGCACCCACCCTTTTAAAGTACCAAATTCTTAGCTAACTTTGAAGCTTTTAGAGTAGGTATGTAATTAAGAATCGTTAACTAATAATCACCACAAAGTGGCGTAATATTTGGTATTTTTTTTTTCGTATGCGTTGTTATCTTTTTACTCAGAATCGCAAAAACTTTAACAATAATTATTTATTGAGGATGTCGAGCCGTTGGATTTTTAAAACACATTTGCACAATTGCACATGTTATTAATTATGTTGTTACGTATTTCAATGGTAAGATCATTGTGAGATGATAAGCAATTTGGCATAGCGCTCGAGTCGACCTAATATTTGAAGCCGCACACCCGTAAATTAGTAATCTAATTAATTACTGAACAACGTGTCTATAACAAGTGTCTATAACCTCTCAACTATTTCTTATTAAAATGAAATATGATAGTGCTAGCTGGTGGTGTCATTACATATCAACCGTACAACTTGAATATGATTCTAACAAGTAAACGGAGACCGAGTTTTCAATAACACTTTACCTAGCATAGTGTCAATGTATCTAGCATGAATGAATTCGAATTCTCTTTAACAATGAGAAAAAAACTGTTGACGTGTCCGTGTACCGAGAAGGCGACACCTCGGCGGAGGTCCCAGGACGGCGAGTCGGCGACGATTCAATATTTGCCCGCGGAGGAGGCGCGAGGGGCGGCGACCGAGCCCGCGAGATGCTGGCCGAATGTTAATTTTCACGATGAAGCCATTTGTCGGACGTGCAGCGGCGTCATAACGAGCCCGCGCCACATTTCTCGAAACCCATACGATTCGACGACTGTGCAATGTCTATTGTTGCATGAATTATGCGGCCGGGAATTAAGCGCCCGACGCAGACGCAAGCCCAGGCGAGCTTTGACACCAACGATTCACAGATTCAGTATGCGTATCGACGCAGCAAAAAATCGCATTCCGTACGTTTAATATTCTCACTTCAGAAGCTAATATGTGACATTCATTTTTATCATGACACCGTGTTCACAATGAAGCGTTTAATATGTATCTCCCCGTGCCGTGCTCCCGAGACTCAATATCGGGTTTCCCATGCGAGCGACATTCCTCGCTAATGTTCGACACGGTGGTCTTACAATGAACTTTTTAGCTTTAACACTGTATGGCTACTTGATAAAAGAATGAAGAACCAATTCATTTGAAAAAACCACTATCAAAGTGATATCTATAGGTAATCCAAACGGCGTTGTCGAGTAGATTACAGAACATTACACGGTTATTAAATGCTCAATGGACGACAAAAAATACAGAATGGGGGACGCACTCGTCGATCCATGTCATGTCAATATTGGCTATTGGAATAGAATGTATTTGTGAAGTAAAAACACCGGCGTGTGAACGGACCGGTGCCGGTGGTGGCCGCGGTCCGGAGCCCGGCCATCGGCTCTCAGTAAACTGACATTTCCGTTTGAAATCATTACCGTTCACCAGCTTTCCAAAGAATGAAGTCGCTTAGATTACGCGTACCGGTAAAGTCACGCGTTTCTGTTTTACACATCGCGATGAGGACTTTGACTATTTGTTCCGAGAAAATAAACGCCTTAGTGTTTTAAACATGGACGTGGTCGCATCGATCATATTACAAATTGTAATTTAACGAATTTAATTATGTTTTAAAACTAACGCGGACTTACAAAAACTGCCTGTGTGGTTGTTATAAAAAACGTGGCACATCAATGTGACACGAGTGTCACAACAGACGTTGAGAGACATTTAATGATCGTGAGACAGACGCTCAGGTAGCCGCTCATCATAACTCATTTGTGAGGCATTCGACGACCGTCTCCAAACTGAACCGACTTGCCCCTAGGCTTCTATAGAAACCAGAAATGTTTGAACGATCTGTCTAGGATTTGAATATATTTTTGAGTTTTTTTGTGTCATTTATTGAGTAGGTACAGCGTTAGAGCAGGTACCAAAGCAAATTACTTATTATAAATATAATTGATATTGAAGGACCTTAAATACAGTATTTGTCAAGTTATTGAAATAGTAACCCATGAGTAATTCAGACTGAGCCGTTTCACAAATCACCTGACATCTGAGTAGACGGAATGATAAACGATTTTACCTTCAAAAGAATCCTTAAGACCATATGACATTCTACTCATTACTTATCAACTTATTCATGAACTACCAACTACCATGAATCAAAAGCCGTAGAAGATTAAACGCTTTGAGTATCAAGTGGCGAATAATGGGGCGTCACAAATGTTACGCAAACACCCTTCACAGAAGGCTACGGTGGGAGCAATCTTCTAGGACAATACAATATAATTGAGGGTTCTATTCACACGGAACACCTCCTTGTCTGCTATAACAACTACGGTGAAATATATGTGAACAAAAAATATTTACAAAAGAATTGTTACCTACTTTGGAAGGGAGGAAAAAAAGAATAACTTGAGGAGATCAATATTGTAGATAAAACGGTCCATTGTGAAGGCTGCGCTGGCGTGCGCATGCGCACCCTCGACCTCGCGTCCCGTGCGCTAGAGCATACGCGAACAAAAAGAAGTGACCTGGCTTATGGCTGATTCATCAACACAGGCCGATCGCGAACGCTTTGTCTGGGAATTTCGAAATTGAGAATTCATGCAGTTCTACATAATGACCAGTATCCGTTAGAAGAATTTTAATGATGGCCCATCCAATCCAATCTTATTTTTTTTTCCTTAAGCAAGTAATACGTAAAAATAGAATCTTATCTGAAGAAGATAATTACAGGAAAACTATAGTAGAAAGAAATTAGCCGGATCTCGGAATGCTCAGGAAATTGTTAGCTTTCATCTTAATCGTGTTTCCGTTACGTTTAAATGATAAAACTGATATTTTAGTGGATGAGGTAGCTAAAGTGCGAGAACAAACAGTATCAATTTCAAATAATCTTTTACAAGATGTTAAGTAGATAACACAATCACCGAATTTGTAAAACAAAGTGAAGCCTACTACCTGAGGACGGTTATAAAGCCGCGTTTAAAAAATAATCGGTTCAACAAATCGAGTCATTGGAACGTGTCAGGACATGCTGTCGGTTTTTATTTGGGCGCAGTGGGTTGTCCATGCTCGTTTTGTGTATTTTATGGCCACTTCATTAACAGTATCCGATACTTATTTTGAGGAGCTCTCTCTATTGACACGTCAATTGAGTGCAAGGTTTTAACTCTGGATTAACTTATCAAAATAATGTCTAGGTTTCAATGCTATTCGATATTGAAAATTAATTATTGCTGTTCATGCGGCCGATATTCATAAAAAGAACGGAGTATTGCAATAATTAATGGACCCACATCGAGCTTTACATTATTTATGAAAGCAGAAAGTGTAAAAACCGTTTTGACGATTGCTTACGGTACAGTGTGCAAATGTGCAGTATCGTTTCTTTTTCGCAACAAGATAAATTGCTAACAGAACTCGCTCTGAATGGTTTGTTGACTTTGGACGATAACGAGTTTCTTATTAAAATACCGAGTTCAGAAGTAATTTTTATCACAACAATGACTTTTTAGAGTGGGAAAAAATTATGGAATGAATTTGCGGTACCTATATATTTAACAATGTGAATAAGAGCCAGATGCGTGACATTTAAATTTTAACGGTGATTAACAAGCTACGAGTGGGGTAAAGAGTAGGAGAGATCGTTCATCGTTCCCACAGCAGCGGTGCAGGCAGCAGCGGGGGGACGATGCATGGCGGGGGCGCGGGGGGAGCCGGCGCGCAACAAAGAGCCTTCCGGGAACCGCCACAATACAGGTTTGCGGCGACGTGCGATACCTTCGCAGATACCGGCCGCGACCGACGACCAGCTACACCCGCACACTATTCACAACGACACCAGGCTTTTGTCAACTAA
The DNA here is from genome assembly GCA_948473465.1 of Lithophane ornitopus. Classification (NCBI taxonomy): domain Eukaryota; kingdom Metazoa; phylum Arthropoda; class Insecta; order Lepidoptera; family Noctuidae; genus Lithophane; species Lithophane ornitopus. Next base: position 9,950,159 of record OX419616.1, on the reverse strand, counting down.
ATAAGAATGAGGACCCAACGGTACACTTCAGAATCCGAGGCGACACAACAGACAACTTACAAACATTACTTGAATTGAACATCCACTACAAGTAATATCAAGATCGTGGGTTCTCGCTAATCATTATCGGTCTGATAGCAATCAGACGTGACAAAAAATCGCCAACATTGACTTAGCACGACTCTCTACCAAGAATTTTTATACGTATGACACGAATATTGATAAGGTTCAATGTTGGCCAGTCTGAACATGTAGATAAACCGAAGTGCAACAAAGAACATGCTACATGCGAAAGTTTGGGCACTCAATCAAGCCCCTGACGGCTGAATCGATTTGAAGGAATTTAGAACAGTAGACTGCGTGATTGAAAAGGATTACACTCTTGAAACAGTGGTAACTTATCATCCCAAAATAGCAGGGCAAAAACCATAAACCACGTGAACGATGTCAAATCTAATTCTCTAATGTACAGGCGTTGAATTGAATAAAATAAAGGGTTGGATCAGTGGGAAGCGGTTTAGCATAAAAGTAAAAGTGGGGTAATAAAATAAAATTGCCGGCTCGAACCCGTTCCAGCGTGAGCGCCGTTGGCGGTGGATTTATTACAAGACACTGACATGCACATGTCACTCTCGCTGTGCCCTCGTGAGACTGATGCCGCAGCGAGAGCCTGTCCGTGTCCATCCACTCCAGGTGATTTATCGCCTTTGAAACTGATAGACCTTAATACATTAAAACGATAAATGCTGTACAGTCGACAACAAACGAAATTAGAACGCTTAGCTCTTAAAATCAGTAGCTCATTATCACAATAGACTTGCATTCCCAATTATAAGTTTCCATTCTGACAGATAAACACATTTCTATGCGTGAATAAACATGAACAGTCATGTTGAATTGAAAGCTATGGCAATGAGTGTAACGGAATTAGGGTGCTGGATATTGTAATAAGACTTGGGACTAAGACACGCGGAAAGCTTAGAACCCTGCACTATGTCAGCGCAGACAAGCTCGAGTTAATGCGAAGTATGGAGTAAAAAATGGATACGCGAAAGTAGAAAAAAGGCAGTGCTAATGATACCATTGAGACAAACGTTTAAGATACAAAAAAAATAAACTTCATACAGAAAGCAATAAAAATTCCCGTCGGCAAGAAGTTCAAGCCACCTGACGATATGATTACAGTAATCGCTGATGTCAAGCGAACTAATTTCACGCATTGATTCCTGCTTACTAGAAGCTAGCTGCTTACTCATTGGCCCGTCAGTGTCGTCATCGTCAGTGGCGATGGCTCTGCTAATTTGAACCTCTACAGTTGCAGTTTGTTATCTTGAATTAACGTCAAGCTGTCACGCCATGGTGTCTACAAACTCTGTTTTTAACATATCTCCTTACAAAAAGTGCTGCAACGAGATATAATAAAAAAAAACAGTAACAACAGACCAATGGATTTGATGCAAACAAAAATCCTTGATATTAAACTTAACAGTTAATAGTAGATTTAAATGTTAGCATTATGCATATTAAGTCGAGCACTGTTACACGTTTGTTATAAAACTATTTACTTACTGATTTCTCGGAATTGTCTCCAGTAAGCAAGTACTTACCACGTGCGTAGTCGTGTCGCTATTTAATGGCGAAATCACTGTGACGTTGGCACAACTACGCCAATCCGCGAATATAGTACATTCAAGCACGCATATGGACTAGTGCCCCACGCAGTACATGTTGAACATGACCATTTTACAAACACCCACATATCCATAATCACGTTCTAATCCTTAAATGGGAAATCAATTTATGCATGTACCATATTTAAAACGATTAGATTTAAAAATTGATTATATTGCAGTAATAAAGACCAAATACTACTACTTTCACACAAACTTACCTGTGGCCAAGAGGTAAAGCAATAAAATATTTAACGTATCAACAATTCGAAACAGAACAACTTAACCCTAATGTCGACTGGAGGTAGAAAATGTCATGTGGCATTATGTAAGGTAAGACTCTTGTACTACCAAAGAAAATACATAAAGTTCAAGCAAATAAATAATAATAGGGACATGATGAAGCAGCAGGTTGCCGGTGTAGCATCAAATGCAAAGGTAACCTTATATTACAGCTGACTTTTACGATTTGAGTGAGCTAAGCTAAGTACCTACAGTTCAGGTACATTTAATGCCTTTCTCGTTGCTCCTCGTCTGTCTGGATGAACATAACAAAAAGGGAAATCTTTAATTTGAATGACTAGGAATGGGTATTGATACCAGATCTGATCTGTGTGATGACAAAGAGTAGGCATGTCACACATTTGTAATCGCTAATTTGATTAAGACGTGATTCATCAAACGCGATAACAACAAGAGTGCAATCGTGATTATTCGTGATTGATAATAATTTGAAACTATTGCAACATAACGCAAAAGAAATAGAATTGCATGATTGTCGAGAAGGTGGTATTTACGGTTGCTGCGATGCAATGACAGGTTATTCCAACTTTAATAGATACCTTGTGAATGCATTAAAAAAATAACTGCACATTTAAAAAGATTTCTGAGAACTTTCATGTAGTGCGTGATGATGTTATGGATGGTTTGCAATTTAACAAGTTGTTACAAGTGGATAATGACATAATCCATTGGTCCGACGGTCTAGAGTTTCATATCACAAGCGTTGTGAGTCACGCAAATAAATGTAGTCTATTCGGACTTTGTTGAGATTGTATCAATATAGATATTTACTACGACACAATCTCAGAACTATTAACGGATTTAGAAGTGGCTAATAACAAGCTTATCGACGAAATGCTTTCCGTTCTTAACTGTTTTGCTTAAATCTATGTTCACCGTTATAGCATAACCTTCAATATGATTATGTTCAGAAGTAAAATATGTATTTTTCTCAGTTACAATATTAGTGTTCAGGTATACATCGAAGATGGATGCTGGTGACGGCGGACAGGCGGCGGGTGGCGGGCGGAGTAACGAGTAGCAATCACTACTTCTCAGAATCGTACTTGTTTTCGCACCAGGTGCACTCATGCCGTACATATTGATAAATAACACCTCCGCCGATTTATGCTCAGTCAAATAATTCTTTTCTAAACAATATAGATAAGTGCGAACTGACATTATTTGGCAATAGTTTACTTAAAAGCGTAAAATATCGTTATTAGTTTGGTGTTACTGGAACGAGTTTTTAAGTGGTAGTTGGAAACTTGGAATACATCCGGGTAGCACAGTAGAACGATTGTGAGAATTTATAGCTGATAATCCTACAGATAAAGTAATGATCGAATCATAATATGATCATTAATGAGCAATAAAGATAATTGATTTTAGTCAAACGATTAATGACCAGAGCTACGCGACACTGGCTTCGAATAGCGGTTTATAAAAGGGTTAAAGCAGGAAATTAATTTGCCATTATTGAAGTAAATGTAGCAGAGAGTGCACAAACAATGCAACCCAGTTACTTTGAATAGCCGCATACCGCACCAGTGACGAGGCAATTCGATGAAATCGCACTACCAATTGATTTTTTACTTTGCCTACAGGAAAGCACAGTTACTGGAACAACAAATTGTTCATCAAGGGCATAATTGTTAAAACTTTTACCGAGAACTGCAACGGACCATGTATAGCATACTGCATGAAATTAATTGGCTTTCGCTATAACTTCAATATTTTAGTTAGAATCCGCTTTTTCAACATATTTATTATTTCATGTCATGGTAATATTTCCACTCTATCAGTTTGTTACTTTTAGACAGAATGTCATTCTAATTTACATCCATATTTCAATCAATCACATTTACTCCTAAATAAGTAATGCATGAGTAGGTACCTAATGTAGATAATCGCCAGACTAAATAATATAGACTTATCTGAAGAGAAGTTTATAGGGGGATGTTTCATGTTTGCTTGTATATTTCTTTGTTTAGGAGCTCATGGTTAAGAAATAACAGCCGCACGGGTCGATCCATCAGGTTAAGCTACGCTTGCCGGGGTTGGTCCGTGGAGGGGTGACCATCTTTACATACCGAGACTCCTCCGTGCCTCGGAAAGTACGTTAAGCCATTGGTCCGGGCGTCATTCGTAGATCTTTTACCCAGTTACTGGGTTGTCAGATAGGCAGTCGCTCCATGTAAAATACTGGTATTCAGCTGCATCCGGTTAGACTAGAAGCCGACCCCAACGTAATTGGGAGAAGGCTAGGCAGTTTGATTGATTGTTTCATGTTTGTTTGCCCTCGGCCCCGCAGAAGTTTTGTGAAAGTAGATTAAAGCTTGCTTTGTACTTACACTTAGCTATTTCAACCACGTTCTAGTGCCTAAAGCCTTTATTGAAAGTGCCTTTCCATTTCTTAGTCGATTTTGCTAAGTGCTACATAAAAGTAATCGAGGTAATGATAACACGATCAATTAAGTCTATTACTATATTCCCGTTGGCCCCAATGCTGCCTTGGCTCCAATGTTGGGGCCAAGAGGAAAAAATACAACATACAAATAGTTCTCGTTGGTGCCATTACCTTGGCCCCACTTTACAATGGGTAGTTGGGTACAGAACAAAGGGCACAAAGTGTTTCTTCCAGGATAACGTGTTTCTTTTATATAGGGCTTCCTATATAACTAGAATTTATGCGAGATGTTATCACTTTATCGGAATACACGTGTATTCCGATAAAGTGATAACATCTCCGTCTCCATCATCGTCCGCGTTCTATACATAGTATTTATATCCTTTCTTGTCTCCTACCCAGAGTATTTATCGAAAGTATGACGAGAAACCCGTATTATTAGTGACGAATCACACACCTATTAATAAACCACTCTATCTGTATATGTCAATACAACATCACCCTAAATTCTGTATGATTAACATCGTTACAATGACGTCATCCTATAACTAGATCCTATGGCTGTGCCACATTCGTCGATATATTTTTTTTTCTCACGGCGATACCGGTGCCGATGTCATTAATATTTTGTGGACGGTACAGTCGGCGCCGGGCGTAGCACAGCGCAACATAGGAACGGATGACGGGGGCAATGCCCATTGTCACACCAGGCGATTATCAATTATTTTTGCGCACACAATAGATTGTATTTCTTAGTAGCTTTGTGCTTATCGCTGCCAGCGGTAGCGCACACCTGCCTGTCTCTCGGCCCCGAAACTTCCAACAATATCATATTTGGTGCTATATATAAGCTTACATAGTAAGTATGCACTTATAAGTGTTGATAGATCCGGTTCCATTACAAAGTTACCCAATTAATGTTTCAATTGAAGTCCAGAATAGATCGAATACTAATTTCACGATACATAAAATAAAAGCTTGTAATGAATGAAACGTCGCCACAGGCGGTATTCTATTGGCAGGTTTCTGGCAATAAGAAAATAAGTTTTTTCAAACTAAAATAGGTACTGTATAAGTACTACGCTCGCTTAGGTTAGGTTTCTTGTCGGAAACTTGATATTTTTACATATGAATGTCGCTCTCCTCTGTTTTAGGCGTTTATAACAAAGGGTAAATGGGTCCACTGACTCCCAGTCATGCCTGCATGAATTCATTGACAAGCTTATTTTTAATTTTAAGTGTCGTCATTAAATGCCCTTTTACAAGACCAAATTGAGAGTTAGTGAAATAACCCGGAATGAAGCGGATTTGATTACATACATTCGAAGAGTAAATACTATATTATAACTTGCTGTTCTTTGATGTAGTTAGTTTACATTCAGATAGTTATATAATTATTGTGAAACATTATTAATTCTTTCACACGTTTAATTAAATTATACAAACTCAGTTTATCTGTTAATATGCGCTAGGCTGGTACTTAATTAAATGTATGGGTTCTGAAAACCTGCGTTACTGCTTCGATAGCACGAATGCCATTGTTTCATTAGAACGTATTCTAGGATATCATAGCAATATCGGCGCTAGTGGGAACTGGAAGTGGCTCAATTATTCGTTGAACTCTGAAGTAAGGTAACTTTGTACAGGTGCGCATCAGGCTCTCTGAAATAATTGACGATGTAGGCAACGTGATCAGAGAGTGACGTGCAAGTTAAGAGGCCTATTCCAGCATGATACTGCTAAAGGATGACGAGGAAGAAAACAAAAAAGAAGACTCACCATTCAATACTCCTGTATCCCTTCACACAACAGTGGATGCTCTTGAACTTGTCTTCGAACCCGTACTCGAAGGGCACCGGCTCCTTGGTGAACTGCATCCACGAGGAGTTTGTGGCGAAGGTGTTTAGGGAGCAGTAGCTGGCCCCTTGTGAGGAAGCCATGCCCGACACAGCGAGCAGCCCCAGGAGGCCACACCACACAATCCGTACACACATTTTGGTCTATTGAAGCATTCTGGAAAAAAAAGGTACCAATCTTATACCCGACAAGCCAAGGTGAAAATCTTACATGACAATTCTGTAAGATTAGAGCAAAAGGGATGAATGATGGGTCAATTGTACCTCTATCAGAATAAAGTCCGTATCGTGCTTGGCTTCACGGCCTCTAGATCGATCGTCTACAACCGACGTCTTAACTTCATGAAGTGATGAAGCATTTGTTGAAACTGAACGATTAGCATTGCTATTCTGTAACCATCTCACCGTGAATACTTAAGTGAAGTGATCGTGGAGTGAGCTGTCATTGTCACCGATACCTACTGAGGCCCTAGTGCGAGTTTATTTTAACCATCTCGACTTTACGCTTCGAACGCATTCGGCGCTCCGATTGGCCCTTCACCAGTGAAGGCCAGTGAAGGGCCAATCAGAGCGCCAAACGCGGTCGATGCGTAGAGATAGTTAAAAGAAACACTAGGGCCTGAGTTGCGAAGGCAGTGAAAGTTCACTTCAAGCTCACTTCACCTAAGATTTCACGGTGAGATTTTTACAAAATAGCACAACTGATCGTTTCATGTGCGGTGTACGCTTCGGACTAAACGGATCAGATAAGTCGTTCAGAATTCAGATTTATTACAGGCGGCCTATTAAAGTCAACTTATGACAGCGAGTAATTTCATAAAATCACGTAGAGGATAATGCCAATGAGATATTATCTAATCAACGTTTTCAGTGGTACGTTGTTACAAAGAATTCATGTATTAATAATACACTATGAATCATTAAGGGAAATACCTGTACGGGTACCTGTGTATAAGTATTTTTTGTTTCAGCCAATGACGCAATCCAATGTTTTTTTTATTTTTCTACTTATGTAGGTTATATTTAAATAATAAGTAATAACCGATAAGATTGCATTTATCTTGTGAATTAAAAAAAAACTTAATTGAGCAAATCAATTCGACACTATTTATAGCTTCTCGGGGTAACCATCCGTCCAGGGGGCCAAGTCTACTAATTTACAAACGTGTCAGTGGTCTCACACTGCACTCTAATAACAGTATAGTATTCCTAGTAAAGTAACACATTATCAATTACAATTTGGTTTTTGAAATCTAATCCATTGCTTCATACTCGTAGGTTTGAAAAAATCGTCTGCTCAACAAATAAAAAAATAGAACCGGGTCCGAGTGACTGTCTCGCCATTTAACTCGGCCGCAGCACTCGGTGATGTGTTTACACGTGCCGAGCACTCGGCCGAGAGCATAGTCTCGCCCATTTACTCGGTACGTGTGATCAAAGCATAACTAATAACTAGCTGACCCGAAAGACGTTGTCCTGTCTTTCAATAATAGTTCATACAAACGTGGCTAAACTTTCAAAATGAAAGGCATTGCGAATGCGATCGATTGCTATTTTATGTGTGTTACGCAATTACACCCACCACGGTTTGTCTAGTTTTTGTTGACTGGTCAGACTTTTCAAGAATTCGGACATTTCGTTGCTCGAAGGAACTCTATAGTAGAATCAGTACCTATATATCTATTCTCCTAGCTTAGCTAAGTTTGGTCAAGTCGATAGGTGGAAAATTTGCGACTGCAGAATATTTCAGTTATGGTTCGTTTCCCTTTTTGGTCACATTTATGTGTTAAACTTGTAACCTATATGTTTATAGGTACTATAAATTCTTAAACAGTTAGCTAAGTAAGTTCAAGTGAGTCATATTCCAAGGATTGTATTATGCATTGAAACGAAAACGTTTTCCCTGAAAATACATTACAGAAACTAGTAACTAATAACAGTTGGAAGGTACAAAGAAAAATCGTTAATTACTAGCCAACTAATACATATTTATGTCTGTACAATTATAAACCTGTAAAGAGGTTATTACCGTAATACAAATTGATATTTACGTCTACTTTATATTCATGGAATAAAGAACTGAGTAGAAACTAATCAAGTGTTTCTATTGCTGGACAATATTTGTTTTATTCCACTTTAACTGAAGATTATAGGGAAGTTTGCACACTACTCGCACTTTTCCTCCTTATTTACTCTCTCGATAGCGTCACGATGATGCGAAGATGCGATCATGTCATCACTATTTTTCTTATTAGTTGCCATTCATTCATACAGTATTTCAATTAAACACCAATAAGCAAATAACCGGATTCAATTGAGTATTATTATCGTTACTGGGTACGGTTATCGTAGAATTGTAGAAATAGCTAAATATCTATAGTCTGATCCATACTAATATTATAAATTCGAAAGTAACTCTATCTGTCTGTATGTTACCTTTACACGCCTAAACCACTGAACGGATTTCGATTAAATTTGGCGTTAGAACTTTGTATCGACAAATCGCGGGCGAAGCCGCGGGGGAAAGTTAGTAGGTAATGAAGCTGAAGAGTTTTTTTTAGAGAACAACCATCACATGTGATCTAGAATAATTAATCTTGGTCAGACCATATGAGGGCCATGCAGGTGATGCAGGTTAATGTCTGAGATGGTATTTTGAGGAGAAAACCGTACAGATTCGAGTGGGCCTGTCCACTCAATGCACATATACGTGTATAGTTACGTTACACGGAATTTCCAATTGAAAAGGCAAGTTGAATGTCACGTAAAAAGTTAAATATAGATTCTTGGAATATTCAAGCAAACAGTCACTTAAGTAGTTAAGCACTTATATAACTGTTGTTTTGCTATTTCCCGAAATACAATAGAAATTAAACGTAGGTAGGTACGTAATTCTATTTCATGGAAAATTTAACGGGTTTCAACAAGGGCATGAAAGGACAATCGTCTCGAGTCTCGACCTCGGCGTAAAGTACATGGATTAATAATTTAGCCATGATTGTTACTACCCATGGCCCTTTATTATTGTTTGTGAGTAAAATACCGTAAGCTGTGCTCTTTAAAAAAAGTAAAATTGTGAAAGTTAATGGACAATAGGGATGAACGGTCTGCCGACGTAGTTAAAGAATAGAGTGATAAAATCCGGGAGCTGTTTTAATAAAACTAAGTGCTAAATACATGTTAAGCCCCTTTGTTTTTGAAGCTCGACGCTCAAAAAAACTTCAAATAAAGCAGAGATTAGCTTTTTTTTTTGTTTGGATTAAATGACATTAATGAAAATACCTCTCTTTTACACGGCAACATTCGGGTAGCGTTGTGGTTCATCTGAGTAAAAAAATGATTTCAGTAAAATAATTTTAACTAATGTTAAGTAATTCAAATTCTGAAAGAGTGAAATCAAATCACTTTTACAATATTCAGAAACGTTAACCTCTCTGGATATTAAATAAAATCTTAAGAAGGAATGAATTAAGTACTAAATAAAATGACCTAGGTTTAAGTAATTCCATGAATTGGCAACTGCGCGAGTGACGGGCACAGTCGTTCTTAGAAAAGCAATAGTTAATGGCAATGTAGTCACTAGTTTTTTGGTAGGTAGGTACATGACTACGTTGAAATACCTAGGTAGATATCTGATTAGGTACGTAAAATTATCGTGCAACAAATTACACGCCGATCAGAATAGAGCTTAATTGGGAATATTCTGTCGGTGTAAATGGGTATCCGTCAAGATGTCAATAATTATTGTCAATTATGCTTAGCCTTGGCGGACGATACTTTGAGGGTGTGTCGCGTGGTATGAAATGGGAATCAATGCAATGGATGTTTGATGTAGCAGATAGCAGTGTAGCTATAGGTAGGTAATTACCTACGGGATCACGGGCGTTCACAGTGGGGACTCTGTCCGCCCATTGAGTGACCTCAGGGAAGACGGCGCACAGTGGTCACGTGCGCTCTAGCATACATGCACAGTTAGGTTTTGGGGAGACCTCTTTACAGTCTCCCTAGAGATGTGCCTTAACAGGCGTTGTACAGAGGGGGTTTCGGATTGTTCTTTTGAGAGGTAACGGAACCCCTTCTATATGCAGAAGGTGATCACCGGGGTGGTTTTAGTGAGGTAAAAATCCCCCAAAGACCGGGCGCCTTTTGAAGGTTTCCCCCCGAAAACAAAAAAAAAATAAAAAAAAAAACTAATTTGTTTTCATAGTTTGTAGGTATACTGAGTATACGTAGGTACCTAACTAGCGATTTAATGTTTGCCTCACATAACTTGTATGCAAATTCAAATGACCAGATTATTTCTAGAAAACAATGAATTCGTTAGTTAAATGCAGTTGTAATTGGGTCGAACGAGATTGACTAGAGACCGCAGATTAGGTACTTACTACAGAACACGAGATGTAGATACTTAACAGAGTTAGGTATTCCGTAATGCACAAAGATACACTATTTAGGGTGATTTTATATATTTTTACTTAGAACTTGAAGGTACCTAACCTACCTAGGTAATCGACATGATTCAAAAAGGCTTACTGGGAAATTTTAATTCCCGAAAGTACTTTAATGGAGTGAATGAATAAATCGCAAAATCAAACAATTCCAACCATAATCTATACGTATTTACGTAGGTATAAGGTAGAATGTCGCTCGTTTCTGCGACTTCAAAAGCTATCAAGTTTACTGAGAATGGGATCGGCAATAACATGGAAACGATAATATCGCGATAAACGAAACATGTCGCTTAGCTTACGTGCTCAATTCAACCCAATATCGGCAGTCGGCAGCATCCGAGAACACGCCACAGTACATCGGTACCTATAGGTATATAGGTACCTACAACAGGTATACGTGTTGATGTACAGCAGTTGCACACACGAGTTGTACTAGTAATACAAGGACCACAAGCTCGTTCCGCGGTGAGGCGAGTGATTTTTGCAATTACCGACAGGCGGCACACATATCTGTCGGCAATTTGCCGCTCCTCCCGCGAGCTCCGCTGATCGGTTTCTCGGAAACGCACTTGCATCAACTGTGTACCGATTAACGCACTAATTACCGCGCGGAACCACCTTCTTACGCAGCCGTGCCGCGGCCACATATACCACCTCTGTCGGTGACAATGTAACAGCGCGCAAAAACACTAGGCACTTGCTTTTTTAATTACTGTGAATTTTTCTTCGTTAAATATGCAGCAACACTGGTTTAACTGTTTTATTAAATTGTACTGTATTATTGTCCTTTCTTGGGAAACACCTTTTTTTATTGGCTGAAGCAATCATTGTAATTGCGAGGTAAATACTGGTATCTCTATTAATGTCACAGTAAATCTCTGGCCAAGGCTACAGTATGCACAGAATCTAAATGTGCTTAAATCTTGACCAGCCATTCATGAGTTTACCTCAACATTTGTATTCAAGCTGTTTGGTATTTTGCCTGCACTATACTACATTACTCTTTTCCATTAACATTTATTACAATTATTCAGTTATTCCATACCACTAAGATATTTTTTTATTTAAGATAGCTTCAGTTTGCCAGCAGTGATATCTTTATAAATTATAGCCTTTATTACTTGGTGATAATATAGCATTATATTGGTGACAGAATTTTTTAAATCGGTTCAGTAGTTTTTGAGTTTATTCATTACAAACAAAAATACAAAACTTTCCTCTATATAATATTAATGCAAAAATGCCTACTGGGCCTCAACAAAACATTGTTATAAAAAAAAAACAGGGTTTCTGTAGAATCCAGTACCTACTTACTTTTATTACAATTTCTAAAGCTACAAAACACATTAAGAATAAATAAGTTATAAAATAGTTCACAAGTTTGAACCTTATTCTATAAATAAAGTATATTATCAAAGTTAATAATAAATAAATAATATAAGCTAATAAATAAATAATATAAGCATTAAGCACATTATCCTTTTCACACATTATTGAGATAAAAACAATGATGCAACAAAACAGGTACAAACATGTAGAAATCAATGGAATTAATCAATCCAATAACAACTGCTGTAATAAAACCAATCAGAACAGCACTATACACTGTGAGATTCTTGGAAAAGAAGACAAGGGGAAATCCTCAGTATTGAAGGCTGTTCAAAAATAATACAAATGGTACATAAAATTGTAATAAGATTTAAATAATGTTGTAAAAATGAGAGCAAGAAAGTTCATAACAAAGTAAGAAAAAAAACAAAGAAATTGTGTTTACAAAAATAAAACCAAAACCCATTATCTAAAATAAGTGTTACAATCTATCTAAGAATAACAGGAAAGTGTACAACTAAGGATTGTAACAGAAGTAACGTGATATTTTCGGAACTAACCATGGTCAAATAGGAAGTGAAAGTGTAATTGCACGAATCTAAGCGAAATTACCGAAATCGCGTCGCGTCGGCGAATTAGCAAGCCCAGGTTTTTGTTGTCAATCGCTAAAAAATATAATATATATTTGCTTTAACACGGTCATGTGCCATTAACATTTCACACAAGGCTTGTAATCTAAAGCTTTTACAAATAAAAAAATATACGGCATTACTCACCGAATCTGCTGGATGACAGTCCAACTTTCCAAGAATTGAAAATACCGCAAACTCTCAGTCGACAGTATTTAACACAGTTCGATATATCACACCACACTCTATTAACTGTTCGTATAAATATTTAATAAATTAATTTGTTTTATAGTAATATCTACATCGGTAACTTTACTTTCCATTCATTAAAAAATACACAAATCTCACCGGTCTCCACGAGCAAACGCATGCGACTGGCGACTGACAGCTGTGACAGCCTCTTTTGGTGTTGCCAACTTATTTTTCTCAAACCCGCTAGCGGCGGTTCTTCCACCAGTAACCTACTTTTTTTTTAAATGTAAGTCCTTCCTCTCTGTTTTAGAGATCCATTTGAAGATTTGAAATTTTAAATCAAACAAAACATAATTTTATTTTTATTGGTTTCCGTGGTAAAACTAGGAACCCTTATAGTTTTCTCAAGTCCGTTTGTCTGTCTGTCTACCCGAGAGACCTTTGGTATACTAAAAAGCTGTAACTTGGCATGCTTTATGCATAGTAATCACTCCTAAAAATGATCAATATTGAACATTTTTCCCCAATATAGTTGGGAAACGACTAGGCAGAGGATGGATGTGTTCCCGAAATATTAAGCTTCGAGTGAGATTTCGTGCCTTTTTTGCATTCCATAAGTTCTACGTGTGGTATTGTTGGATTACATAGTTAATAAATAGATAGTTTTTTAGATATTTTCGGTATATACAACAAAACAGACTTTGTTTTCATAGTATGTTCGAAAAGGACTATGACAAACACACTTATAATTATTACAGTCGATAAAAGCAATACTGTGCAGGCGTGAATTTATCCCGACTACGGAGCCTTAATGTGCGTGGTCCGACACGCACTGGACCGGTTTTTAACATCATCCTACAAAATAATTAATGAAAAAGTTTGGATGTTTGTTAGGTACACATACACAATAATCATCATGGCTTAGCGGCAGAACTTTTCAGAATGACGTTTTTTTCAACCCCCAAAGGAGCGAAGCCTTTGTTTGGACTTCACTATATTCGTCATACATGTTCGTAATTACTACATTGTCGCGTTATCGTGAACTAAACTTCGCACGCTTGCTCTCGCACACCGCTTGACGTCTCGCTGAGCAACAGAGAGCGCGCGAAGTATAGTTCGCGATAACGCGACAATGTAGCCCCAGCATGAGTGTTTCTAAATAAGCGTTACAGTCGTTTCGGCATTTTCAAAAAATAAACTGTAAATTACTTGTTGGATATTTAATTAGGCAAACAATAAAACATACCAATATCGTGTTATTATAATATTTCTACAGTCAAAGTAGTTAATTGTATTGTTTTCTACTAACTGATTTAAAGTCAGCACTAGTCAAAACCACCAACCACTAAAAGCAAAATTTCTCCGCCAGAAAGGGTGTCCAAACCACCAGATTCAGTGGAAGTTCTACTAAGTTGGCAACACCGGTGACAGTGGCGTGCTACTTTTTTGACATCTGTCAAACTCAACGACAGCAGTTGCAGATGCGTTCCGATAAACGTAAGTGAACATGATATACATGTATTTTTTTAATTAATAATATTTAAAAGATTTTTATAAAATATATTTTACTACAATATATTTTACTTATTAGCGATGTGCCCAGGCTTGATCGGTTAATTAGGTAATTGTTTTGTGAAGTGAATTATGATTTTATGTTTAAATGCGTAGCATTCTTGGAGTTAAAAAAAAAATCATTGTGGTTTTTTATTTTTTTTATTTGTGAATAAAGTAAGATGGTAGGTGCGGTTGGGTGATATTTTTACGATTTCTTACAAAAAGGTTAATTAAAGGACTCTTATTTCAACTAGGTATTTTTATTTTTTCTTGCCTTTCCCCTTGGTATGTCTCAAAAATTTGAACTGTCCTAGAGCCCGACGCACCATGACGCCGCGCCACCACGCCTGTATGCGCATGGCAGAGAGGCGTATTTTCTCTTCACGAGCTAAACGGGCTGCTCGTTCCCGTTTAAATGTTAACCAACCACGCATTTCTCCTGCATGTAGGTCGTACTGAAACAAATCAAAGTTAATTTTTTGTACCCGCATAGCGATTTTCTCGAGGTATTTGGAAAGTTTAGTCAACAAACTTCCAAATAAAAGTTATGAAGCTGTGCTCAGATTAAATAACGAAACTTTCAGGCATTCGAACGCAGGGCCGTAGGTAGCAAGGAATTCATTTCGGGGGGGGATTATTGCAAACTTTTTTTTTAAAGTAATTAAGTACCTATTTCTGATTTGAGAGAGGGTAGGAAAAATAGTAAATAAATCGAAATTTTTAGCATCCAGCTTCGAATAAGTTAGGTTTTCTTTCTCTTTGACCGATCATACAGAAATAGAAGTAACTTTATCGACTTAATATGCAGAAAAGTTTGAGAAGGATGATGCAGAACAGGATGCAAGAGCGAGCGAAGCGAGCTCGAATATTTTCGCACCCCGCCTGGTAGAGGTTGGGGGAGGAATATCTCAGACAATGCTGAAGTTGCAGGAATGTATTCAATACAAAGTCAGAGTCGATAAAAATACAGTATTTTTAAGCATACTTTTACTGGTATTGTAGATTATAAAGTACGCCTGTGCGAAATAGATTAAAATTATCTGTTTATGGAGGTACCCTAGGGGTACCCGATCTTTGGATTGAGATTCTGGTTTCTCGCATTTCGGGGGGGGTTTGAACCCCCAACCCCCCCCCCCCCCCCTGCCTACGGCCCTGTTCGAACGAGCACAACTTTTAATACTTAGGTACCTGTAATAATGTTATGTAATAATGTTTTGAGTTATTTTTGGAGACTCTGTACCAGTACCTAACATGATTTCTTCTGATTGTATTTCTTCGGAGCTACAACTTAGGTAATCTTAGATGAGGTATATTGGTATATTTTCATAGACACACGGATATCTATGCATAGACCCAGAGCCGTAGTCAGGAATTCATTTCGGGGGGGGGGGTTACTATTAAACATTTTTTGAAAAAAAAAAAAACTGATTTCAGAGACGGTAAATTAGTTGTACAGTTTTATAAAAAAGAGTGTTGTTTATTGTTATTTTTAAAACAGCTTTTTCATTTTTTGCGGAAAATTATTAAAAATAAAATATTTTACGATTTTAGACATTCTAAGTCAGAATTCGAATTGGAGAAGAGCTTAGTTATGTTAAATTTTTAATGAAGTCCTGTTTCTCTTTTCCCGCCACTTTGCAATCATGACCAAAAAACAGCGACATCTTAGCATAATAGGATGGATAATTATTGTTATGTATGCAAGAGCGAGCGAAGCGAGCTCGAAATTTTTAGCATTCCGCTTCGAATAAGTTAGGTTATTTTTCTCTTTGACCGTTCATACAGAAATAGAACTATAAGTTATTCGAGTTTGCAGAAAAGTTAGAGAATTAAGAGAATGTAAGATGCAAGAGCGGGCGAAGCGGGCTCGAAATTTTTTCGAAAAATTCAGTATGTAAGTGTAGGTACTTTTACTGCTTTTGTAGATTATAAAGTCCGTATAAGCGAAGTAATAATGTAGATCACAATCTGTATTACAGTACGGAGGTACCCTAAGGTCGATCTTTGGATTGAGATTCTAGTTCCTCACATTTCGGCGGGGGTTTGAACCCCCAAAACCCCCCCCCTGCCTACGGCCCTGCATAGACCCTACGACAAAACCTTACCAACTGTTGCAGTTCCTGTCTCTTACTGCTGGCAATGAGCAGTTGCTCCAGTTTTCTCTGGCTCCTCACGCTTATTTCGGCAATGTCGCTGTCGTAACGGTGTCGCCAGTAGTCCAAAGTTTTCTCCAGTTCCTTAAACAGAATTCTCGGAAGTTAAATAACTGTTATAAACTGTAACAAGAATGGTGCTGCTGAGTACCTACTCAGAGTACTCTATTACTGTTCGGTATTGATTTTTGTCCTATTTTCAGGAATTTATTATCTTGACGAATGATTTTATGTATTATATAGGTACCTAGGTATGCCTTTCTAAGTGGAGAAATATTTTGAAATACCTACTTAGATCTTCCTAGGTGGGAGTCAAATAAGCTTGTGTCTTTGAAGGCAGTGCTGCCGTTGAGCGCACCCATTTATGTAATAAACTTGAAACGTGTGTGTAATTTATCAGAATTCATTTACTTTGATCTGTAACTCAAAAGCTTTTAGCAACTCGTCGTGCACGCGCTGTTCGTGGTCGGAGCGTGGTGGAGGCGCCCGTGGCACATTCAGCTTTAGCTCCAGGGACTCGAAGCGCGCGAACAGCCATTTTTCAGCGTAACATAGCCGTGTGTTGGCGTTTTGGATGTCATCCTGCAATAGAAATAAAGGCACTATTGAATTATCAAGGAGTTGGTCAGTCAGAAAGACTGAAAGATGAAGCTAATTGCCAATTCAGTAGCAGGTACGGTCCTATGGAGAAGAACGGGCAAAAAACTCCATCGACAGTCACTCTTCCGAATCAAAATAGGTATTTAAAATAATTATAGACTCACTAATTAACGGCGAACTCTAAAGGAAAAGGAGGGCAACACAATAATAAATCTATCTAAGACTAATTTCTTGATAATTAAAATAAAATAGTGTCTGAATAACAAAGAGAATTAAACCTATATAGTCTGAATAACGTTCTATTTATTGCAACTTCTAGTAAATCTAGGTGCCTACCTGTAGGTACTAGGTAGAAAGAGGAATCTCGAAGTTGCTGTGCTGACCTATTCACAAGTAACATGGTGCCAAGTCCAGGCCTACACGGACTTTGCCTGGCTATTGTACCTAACTCTTTCTCACAAATGTTCCTAGAACTGGCTTTTCCACGCTCTCGGTAACGCCTCGGTGATCTCATAATTGTTGCAAACAGCACTTTACCGAGAAGATAGCAGCATCAGCATATTTATTACCTACTTCTTGTAATTATCACTTTCATAGAAATAAACAATATGCATCACGCACACTCATTTTGTCTCTGAGAACAGCTAGTTTCTGATCAGCGTTGTGTAGTTCCATCACCCATTGATTTCTTTTGGCGTCGAATTCTGCTTCAAGGGTTTTGCGAGAACTGAAAAAAATAATTAGTCTGTCAATTATTTATTACTTATTTAATTTTTTAATTACTTAACTCTTGCCAAATCTCAAGTACCTATTTGTCATTTCGATTTTGACTAGGTACTTACAACACTTAACATCAACTTATCTACTTATTTATGAGACAGCAGATCAACTTAATCAGGGTATTGTCAGAAGTATCAAGAATCAAGATAATCATTTCGTAGAATGATTGAGGCATAAATGCATAATCGTGTGTTATATCTGACTTACTTTCTCAGTTGCTCATTTCTGAGACGCAGCGACTCAACATCGCTCTCGGACTGCTTGAGCAGCTCCACTGCATTCTTCACCGACTGCCACGTCCCGCTCTCCGCGACTTCTATGAGAGTTCGTCTTATCACGTTGGTCACTAGGTCCCTGTAATATTTAAAAGATTTCGCTAACTCTTATATCTGACCGAAGAAGGGTTACCCTGCGTCCTAACTGAAAGCGACTAAGTAGCTCGCGAATCTACGAAATATAATTGTTCTGGAAACAGGAAGCGCCCTCGCGATCGCTTAAGTACATACATATTCGCAATGACGATCGCTTGACAGGACTTGACTGATCGCGCGATTATGCGACGATCGTGTCCTTGCTTTCGGTAAGGACGCGGCCTTATAAATTAACTTATTTTAATTAATATTATCGGTTCCGAGATCTAAAAACACGGATACTGTAAATAAATGTTTGAGAACACTCCCATATTACCTATATCACAGTTTCATATGGAAACCATAGTGTGGGTAGCACTGCTTTTCAGTATTTTTAAGGGAACAAGTTTGTGCTGATTTCATCGTAACGCCATCTCCCTACACTTGGGCAAAACTCACCGGTCCTTCGCTAGTTTATCTTGCTGAAGCTTCTCCATTTTGTTCGAAGGACGCCAGCCTGCTAGCCTCAGCTCCACACTGCCCTCTGTAAGTGAATTTCAGGAAAACGATAGATGGCGCTGTAAGTATGGTGGTTAAAAGTTTAGGAGTGCCTCAGCTGCCGGCGCCGGCTCCATAAAATAACGCCATTGGGAGCCGGCGGTGACATTACTGCCGGCAGCCGAGATTAAAATCATCGGCTGCCGGCAGTAATGTCACCGCCGGTTCCCATAATGGACACCGGCGGCGCGGCGTTTATAGAAACCCTTCCAGTATTCATAACCCCAACTAACTAACCGTAACTAAAATATGTTTTTCTGCATATTCTAGTCGTTTTTGGCACTCGCCGGCGGCTGCCGCGGCACCGCTCGTAGCGTAGGGGGTCACAGTTCTAACCTAACCTAACTTTTATTGCGATTAAAATTATTAAACCTAATATTACTAGTTCGGTTTCGGGTAGTACTTTATGACTTTATTACTAGAAAATGGAAAAAAAAAAATGCTCTATTACATGTTTTTTTAATTATGCCTACCTTACCTATCTACTCCATACTCCAAACTGACAACCAAAATCAGTGCCGGTTGCCAATTCAGCAACCGGCGCCGGCAGTGGAGGCACATCCTAAAAGTTTTCGTGTATACTTATTATAAGTTTTCGGTTTTTTTTAAGGCCTGCCTGTATCGCACTATTTGCGTTTGCAGTGCATATACCCGCACGACGACGGCGCGTAAAATAAATGAACGCCTTGTGCAGAGGCCTGAATTTCGTTCTTACTTAACTTAAATGTAGAGTTTCAATAGGTCATCGAGGATTTGCAGATTATGTAAAAAGGTATAGAACAAGAATGTTTGAGTCATCTTTTATAAATATAATCGTCTGAAGCAAAAAGTTTCAGATCTTTGGCCTATCGGTCTATGAAACTCTGTCAAAGACCGTCACGTCGTCGTCGCAGAGTTTATGTTTATTTTATGCTCCGCAAGGTATTGCTAGGTTTTAATCTCATGGTGCGTCCTCAATGTCCTCATAGTCATTGTACCTAGGTATCTACTTATCCATTTTTTTTAATTATAGGTATTCTTTTTTTTTTTCAAGGGTTTTTTTATCCATTCCTACGGATATGCCAACCCCATCCTACCTTATCAACTACCTATTTAACTTTAATCGATTGAGGAATGCAGCAGAAAAAAAAAATTGGCTATGCATCTTCAGCAGGCCAAACAACCGCCGACAATCGCCGATCTAGAGTTTACTAAAATGTTTTGATTTTTATTTAAACTATTGTCAACTTGGCATTAATTAATACGTTAATCGCATAGGTACATAATAAATATGTATAGGATATACCCACATTATTTTCCATGATAGGTCAAATCACGTTTAGCTGGTTTTATATTAGCAGTTACCCAGTGGCACCCACACTAGATTACCAAGACTGTCGGGGTACTTAGTTAATTATACTTAGTTATTTTTTATGTAAAGTTTCTATTTGATTGTTTTACACCTACCACTTATTTATAGATAGGTGTAGTTACTGTGTAGAGTGGAAAATTTAAAATACATTTCTGTTAGCGTGAATGCGCCTTGATCACCACGAAGTAAAAACAAAATTGGTATACAGGTGATAATCATTTCATATTATTTAATTTTAACTCAATTCAGGGGCAAGGTTTCAGTAAAAAAATTGTTAGATATTGGGTAGGTACTCACCTAAAATCCTCATTTGCAGTAAAACCACCTCGAATGACAGCGCAAAGAGCAGAGCGTCCATTTCACTAATCCTGCTACAGAATAAGATAATATATATCATATTTTTATTTCAGATACGACATTTCTTTAGTAGTTAGGTATCATTTTTTAACCGGACTACGGCGAAGAAAAAAGGAGGGTTATGATTTTGACCGGTATGTATGTATGTATGTTCTAAACCTGGTTGTTATAGTCTATGTGACGTCACATTAAATTAAAAATGGCGACCTCTAGAGGACATAAAGTCAGAAAATAAAAAATAAAAAATGTTTAATCGTACCATGTTGGCTATCAAATGAAAATGACCATATTTCAAAAACTTTTTACAAAAAAAAAGAACCGACTTCCAAAAAAAACATAAAAAACTGAAAAATAACTTTAATTTCGGAAGTCGGTGTCTTTACTTTTCAATTTTCGTTTTTTGCCACCGACTTTCGAAATTAAAGTTATTTTTCAGTTTTGAGTGTTTTTTTGGAAGTCGGTTTTTTTTTTTTGTAAAAAGTTTTTATTTTTTACTTTTTAGTTATGGTACCTACCCCACACAAATTCGAATACCACTAGCTGATGTAAATAACAGTGAAGAAGTAAATGAAAACATCGTCTAGATAAACTAAGTGGGAAAAATTCGTAATATTGAAGCTAACTCAAAAACTACGCATGAATCATCAAAATTGATTCATAATTGGCGGAGTAATCAGGTAACAAACATAAAAACAATCATACAGACGAATTGCGAACCTCCTCCTTTTTGAAGAAGTCGGTTAAAAATATATATATTATAACCCTAAATTAATTTAAAAAAAAAAAAAAAAAAAAACTAAAACCCAATTACGACTAAAAAGGTACCCCACGTAAGGATAAAAATTAAAAAAAAAAAAAAATTAAAGTAATAAAAAAAATAAAGTAATGAAAACTAAAACCCAACTATGACTTAAAAGGTATAAACAAGACACCGCAGACAGACAAATTAAAAATCCGGAGTCACACGTAATCTGTTCGATTTATGCCCTAACACGTGTGACTCCGGATTTTTAATTTGTCTGTCTGCGGTGTCTTGTTTATACCTTTTAAGTCATAGTTGGGTTTTAGTTTTCATTACTTTAATTTTTTTTATTACTTTAATTTTTTTTTCCTTACGTGGGGTACATAGATATCCGCGTGGTGGGGTAGGTTAGGTACCTAAATACTATGAGTACCTACTTTAGTATTTATCTGATAATGGAATGGATACAATCAACATAAAGTACCTATGTAGGTAAGTAATGAATATGATGATTGTTACAAGTTTCAGAATGTATGTAAACTTGTTATTTCTTAAATAACCCAAACAAGTTGTTATAGTATTGTGAATGTTGTAACTAATAAAGTATTAGAATACATAGTTGTTATAGTATTGTGAATGTTGTAACTAATAAAGTATTAGAATACATAAGTTTTAAAAGGTTGTATTGATACAATTAACCGCGACTTAGCCAGTAGCTTCAATCATTCATACATGATAGTACTTACCTAACGCATTTTTCACTGTTGCAAAGTAGGTACCTAAGTTTTCTTAATTTAAAATAAGTGAATTTCGTGCTTTTAAATAAAAAATTGCGCTATTCGACTTTCTTCAATGTAGGTAGAGTGTAGTGAAAGATTCAGTAATAAATACCTACCTATAACTTATCATCATCTGCATAGTCTTTTTCCAACTATGTTGGGGTCGGCTTCCAGTCTAACCGGATGCAGCTGTATACCAGTATTTTACATGGAGCGACTGCCTATCTGACCTCCACAACCCAGTAACTGTGTAATACGATATCCCTTGGCAAGACTGGTTGGCAGACTTTCGGGCTTCTGACTTCTTCGACAAATGACAACCGGGACCAATGGCTTAACGTGCTTTCCGAGGCACGGAGGAGTCTCGATATGTAAAGATGGTCACCCATCCATGGACCAATCCCGATAAGCGGAGCTTAACCTGATGGATCGATCCGTACGGCTGTTATGGTTCAAAAATGTAAGTAATTCAAGTACAGAGATGCAGATTTCCGTTGATTAGGAAGCCATTACACGCTTCCATAAAGATAACGTGCTTTTTCAGCCTGAAAACTCACGTGGACAATTATTCTCCTTAACAAGTTACCTAAGTAGGTACCTACAACGTGATATATAACATTTTCATTTATATACCCGTTATCCTTGAAGCAAAGGATGTGTGGTAGTGGCAGTGTGGCTTGTATATTTAGGACCGTAGATTAAATGGCAAATCAAAGATAACCTTACCTTTTAGTACCTGCCTATTAATAAATTCCTATTTTTATCTGAAAAATCTAATAAGGCTGCTTTTCCAGTAGATATGTAGGTACTTTTAATTAGTTATAAGTACTTACAAAAATAACTTTTATTTTTATTTACTTATTACTGTTACAGAGGTCATTGAGGAGTGAAAAATGGGACTGTTGGAAACATAATTATTTTTTATAAGTACATAATATTATATATATTTTTTATATAATACTAGCTGATAAGCCCACAGCTTCGCCCGCGTAGATGTCGGTTATTATATAGTAAATAGTTGAGAACCCGGTGAAACTCGATGCACTAGTTGTTGAGTTTATCGCGTACAGGACGACAGATAGACGTGGCGGAGGACTTTGTTTTATAATATGTAAGGATTTATGTACTTTTTAATTTTTTTATAATTTTATATAAATAATTTATTACATATTATTATAAATTAATAGCTAGTATAACATAACATAACATCACGCCTTTTTCCCCGAAGGGTTAGGCAGTGGTGTACCCATAGTAGGTAGAGGTACACCCACATTTCGCCATAGGGAGCCAGCGTATATTGCCATCAGCGGGGCACAAAAACAAACTCAAAAAAAAAAAAAATGTAATAAAAACTAAAATCCAACTACGACTAAAAAGGTATAAACAAGACACCACAGACAGACAAATTAAAAATCCGGAGTCACAGGTGTTAGGGCATAAATCGAACAGATTACGTGTGACTCCGGATTTTTAATTTGTCTGTCTGTGGTGTCTTGTTCATACCTTTTTAGTCGTAGTTGGGTTTTAGTTTTTATTACTTAATTTTTTTTTTAAACCTTTTGGCGTTATAATACATATATTTTTGAAATGTGTTCATTAAGCCCTTTCATTTGATACCCAACATGGTACGTCCTCCTTTATGTCCTCCAGAGGTCGCCATTTTTAATGTGACGTCACATAGCCTATAACCAGGGGACAATCAAGACGCTTCCAACAATACCTCATTTGGAAAATTGCGATGAGTGGTTTAGAAGATAGGAGGGAACAGATGAACATACATACATACCGGTCAAAATCATAACCCTCCTTTTTCTTCGCCGTAGTCGGGTAAAAATAAAAAACAATTCCTAGGCGAATTTGTTTCAATGTGTCTTACAACAATCGGTAGCCGGCTAAAAATAGGCTAAGCCGGCTATTTCTTAAATAACTCTAATAAAGTGAGTTTAAATTGGTAATAAAGGATATGCTACCAGGCTCCTCTCTTGTAAGTTATCGTCCGAAGGAAATAGTTTCAGACCCATCGGTCTATGTCACTTTAACAATGACCGTAACTTATGATCTTTGATAGAGTTAGAGTACGTTTCATTAAATAGTTCTTACAACGAAATGTTGGCTCCACTGTTAAATTCTAGAAACGTACCTATTAGCGGCGTAGCGCATTCGTATTAGTCCTACAACAGTGAAGGCTGTGGAGCCAACATTATGCTGGGGCCACACCAACGGGAAATGCCGTTGATTATCGCGATGATGGTCTTTAACCGTAGTGTAGCCACAACTTATCGCTAGAATTTGACAACGACATTCACATTGGCGTTTGACTTTCGGTAATAACTCGGGTGCCATGGTGGCAAATTAGCATTGACGTTGACCGTTCAAGTGGGGCCACTCAATTTTCGCTAAAATTATCGGAATAATTACCGCGTTGTTTATGTCGATGATGGGCATTGGCGTTGACCGTTAATGTGGCCCCAGCATTATGGCATAGTAACTATGTGATGAAACGCACTCTAACGTTTACTTTTACGATACCTAAGGTATTGCTAGGTTCTCACTCATGGAACCTACGTTCTCATTTTATTGTACCTTACCTATCTTATTTTGTTTTAAACACTAAGCATTGCCAAGTTGGCTAAGCATTGCAATTAAATTAAAACGCTAATTATTTACGCACAAGTAATTTTCGAAAAGATTGTATTTTTATTTTTTACCTACTTTTATTACCTATTAATGAGAAAAAATTTGGACTTTGTTGGAAACCTTTGTTTTCCTTTGTTGGTTGTTATTTCTTATATTTTTTAATAATTGGAAATTGTATACCCATCGTGCAATCCATCGACGGGAGCGTAATATCCGCCACAATATTGTCTGTGGTCGATCGACAATGGAGGAGCAAGGAACCTGCCGACAGTCTAATGAGCCTCGTTGAGGAGGTAACTGTCGCGGACGAGTGGAATAGATAGTCACTGTTGTCGTACTGAAGTGACTTCCGCATCCTAACTATATAATATACATATATTATTATACATATTTTTTGTATCTTAACTTAATATTATAAATGCGAAAGTGAGTTTGTTTGTTTGTTACGCTTTCACGCTAAAACGGCTGAACGAATTTGGATGAAATTTGGCACAGGGGTAAACCCGCATGACCTGGACTATAGGATAGATACTTTTTATCCCGATATTCCCGCGGGATCGAGACTTACGCGGGTGAAACCGCGGAGCGCAGCTAGTTAATAATATTAATTAGCATTCGTTAGGATGAAAGTCGCTTTTTGTGTCTGTCGTGAAACCACGTTGGTTCTTCCAAACTCCGCAACAGATTTTGATGCCACCATCATAATGAGAATTTATTCCGGAAGGTTTATGTGTCCAATATTTTTATATTAAACTTACATGTAAGTAATAAAGATTTCTGATGATTGTTTTTTTTATGTCCACGCAATCACTGTCCATTCTAAGGTTGCCTGGAAGAGATCGCAGAAAGCGATAAGGCGGGCGGCCTTATCGCTTTGTATTGCGCTATTGTTGTCGCTATTGTATGTTTTGTAGTGTTAATTTATTTATTTTCGCTATGTATTTTCTGGTGTACAATAAAGTATATATAAATAAATAAATAATTTCTCGATGTTTTGTCTCGCTTTTACTCGCTAAATCGTTATTACTTTTTTCGCAACCAAAAGTCTGATTGAATAATAATTTAAATCATTACAATGATCATAATATCTAAATATATTTGTTTGAATCGTCAACATTCTCCAGTGTTGTTAAGGTTCTACTTAATAGTAACCTTTAACCTATGTACCTACCTACCTGTTAAATAATAGTGTCTATTATTTCCCAACTTTATCACAATAATCGCTAGTCATTTTCCTAACGTGTGAACTAACAAACTGTACCTACCTATAGGTTCAAATTAAGTTTAATGAACACTCTCTGAATCTCTAACGTAAATATAACAAGTTTTATGTATCTACCTTTGTATTAATTAGTATTTATTCTTTTTCGAGTTATACAATTATGTTGCACCTGCCATGTTCGTCTCTGCATCACCCTAAGGTTGACTGGTAGAAAGAAAATGCCTCAGCATTAAATCCGCCTTTGTTTATGTAGTATTTTTTTACTTGTCATAATTTTTTAATAAGTAAATACATACCTTTCATGTTCTTCCATGTTTTTATTTGGAAACGGGAACACAATGTCCTATTGAACTTGAATAAAAAGCTTTATAAATAAATATTAGTTATATTGTGGTATCTAAGCTAAGCACACTGCTTACATGTTTAACCATTTCCTAGCAACGTTACTATTGTATGATCGATAACATTAGATCTCTCCTGAATTAATAAATAAAATGATTCAGTAACTTGGTAAGAACACTTTTTCCTTATAAGTAAGTACCTATTTAGTTAGTTTTTATTTTATGCAAGTATTTCGAGAATTTGAACTTGATCGGAATTGAATTTAAAACAATGAATAATGCATGTGCCAATGTGTACGAATTTTATTATGTCAGTAAGTATTTGAACGGGCGTGATTTGTGTGTGAAATCGCATTTGTTTATGAGGATATTTAAAAACAGGACGATGCAATGCAAGTGTCTGATCTGAGAAATTTAAAAATACGTTCACACGGTGGCGTTTATGAATACTGAGCAGTCTAGACAGTTTTTTGCACACTTCTTTGACTTCGTGCTAACTGCTGCCGCAACTAACCTCGTTGCTGGAAACTTACCTATTAGCATCAATATATGATCTATATTCATTCTCACGCTACTCTTAGAACTGCTTAAATAAAAATAGCGTCCAAAACAGGTGCAGATCCATAGTAGATCTCAAGTTCAGTCTAACCTCCTGGAACGGGCTGACAGATTTTCCAATTTGGACAACTAATTGGCATACTATGATTATTTTTTCTATTGAAAAAACTATACACCACAACTACCTAACCTCTTGCCTTAATGATCGAAATTAATTATCATGCTGATCTAGGAATTAAACAAAAACAAAAGCGTAACAGGATCTTCGGCTGCAACGGGCTGACAGGAAGGTTTTCCAATTGGGAAATCCCAACAACTTAACCAATGCATGCCAATATTGGCATATGAATCGTTTTTTGCACACCTCTTTGTTTTCGTGCTACATGCTAATGCTACTGCAACTAACCTCTAATACTTATTAATTGTCACGCTTAGAATTAAGAGGAAATAGGGTGGGTCTTTTTCTCCATACAAAAAGTCATAATTCGAGGTTCGGCTTTCGTCTATTTACTCCTCCAATATTGGACCCATTTGAAAGATATTCAGTTTTCATGATACATTATCTGTAGAAGCACTAGAACCCTCAGAAAATGCTCATATTTGACAACTATAAACGAAAAAAGAAAAACATAGGGGCACAGTAAATATCCTTCTTATTCAATTTATAAAATATCTTTCAATTTGGTCCAATATTGTAGGAGGAAATAGACGAGAGCTGAACCTCGAATTATGACTTTTTGTATAGAGAAAAAGACCCAGCCTATTTCCTCTTAAGAAAAAAAAAACAATAGCGTAACAGCTGCATCTCATCTTGAGTGTAACGTCCGCTGAACAAACCAGGCATGACTGGGACGTTAAACTTATTGGTACAGCATGAATTGCTGGAAGGAACTAGGAAGTATTGAATTTGAATAACAAGATGGATGCTTCTAGGATGCTCCAAATGTTTAAAACAATAACTTATCAACAAATTTTAAAGCTCATATTATGTGATTGGCTGTTTTTGTGTATATGTCAGAAAATAGAAGAAGACATGAGTTACACAGAAGTAAACATGAGTTTGACTATTTGTCAGAAAATTTTATTGATTGACCTCTTCCACACAAGCCATTTGAGTATTTACTTACCGGTATTTATCCGTTTACACTTTAGTTACTTCAGCAACATCGAGCCTTCAGGAATCTTTTCAAAGGACCAGACAGGCACTCCAAAGAGTACGTATGACGATTGTGGGGTAAAAATACCTATTGGATTTTAGGAACCGAGCATTAGGGAAGCAAATTAAGAACAAGGGACCAATTACCATTATTCATATCACTGTGATAGCTTACCATGACCCTTATTTGAAAAGGAGCGAGAATTTACCGGCGCTGAAACGTGAATCTATACAAATTAAAAGTAAATGTTCATGTCTGGCTGTGACTACGTTGTTTTTCCAAAATACGCAACCGATTTTGAAGCGGTTTCACCATCATTTTGAGAATTGATTCCGGAAGGTTAATTAATGTGTACAATATTCTTAAATATTAAACTTACATGTAAAATAAAGATCTCGACTAGTTTTAGTTTTATGTAAGTAAAGAGAGACAGAATAAATGTTTATGAAACAATTAAGGTACTTTTATCTATCTACCTAAATAAAAAGAATCAGTGCATAATATTCTAGAACAAGCTATTTGCAAAACCAGATATTACCTACCTATATTAAAATTCAAGTGGACTAGCTGTTGTTTGTTTTAGTTTTAATATAGGAGAGCACGCATCGTCGAGTTATACCAGTGTTCACAACAACTAGTAGGTATAATCAAGAATTCTTCTACAGATATTATTTTTAGAAATATTTAGTTTCTTTGGCACGACTCGGCACGAGGTAGGGACAATGGAGAGATAATGAGCTCACGTATATGTGGGTACCCAGTACCTACGCAGGTTTAGGAAGGTGGAAATATTTTTTAAGGAAAACTGCTAAGGTACTTTTGGTGTTGAATGTTAAATACCCCTCTTCTAGATAGAGAAAAAAAGTAACAACAAATTGTAAACAAGTACAATCCCAACAAACAAACTAAGCTTATAAAATTAAGTTTTTACAATAGAGCTTAACATTAACAAATATTGAGGTGGTCTAAATTAAGTAGCTATTTGGAATGTACCTACACTACCTGCATAATATTGTATACTTGCAATTTGGAATGTGATTTCTGCCAACCTACCTATGTAACGCCTGATTCCTATGCCCAATTTCTATTTAACTTACCAACCGTTAAAGGTTTAACTAATTCTAAACTTACCACCAATTATATTCATATAGAAACAAATCGGACGTTTCTTTAAAACTCGTACCTACATATATAAGCAATCTTTCTAAAAGTTGAAAAGTTTTAGATTCTTCATTATAAACCTTTTGTAAGCATTATAAAGATCCTCATATACAAGTTATCAAAGGATTTTTAATTTCGCAAAAAGTTTGACAGATTGTTGTAATTATTGTTGCTGTAGTCAACACTTTGAAACATTTTCTCAGTTTGACGCTGTTTGACGTGTCCTAAATGTCTTCCGTCTTGATGTCTTCGATTTATTAGAAGGCGATTAATTAAAATTGGAAGGCAAGGCAATTGCAGTGTTGCCGCCTTGTTCAAATAACCTTTGGTTAAATTGAGATGATGAAATGATGTTTATTTCTGTAAATATATCTTTGACACTTTTACACGTCAATATTTTAAAACTAGATGGCCCAGCATTTCTTAGCTGACTGATCTCTGAGAGGAAATGCCGAAACAAACTCAGAGGCCATGGTCTCTTTTAAAGTCCAAATATTATATTAATTGGATTTTATGTGAGTCCAAAGCCAGCGCCAGACATAGTCACATATTTGATCAAACATTTTTGATAGACTTTCCTCACATATTTGAACACTTGTTTGTATATACCGGCTAGACATAGTCATATATTTGATCAAACACTTTGATAGACTTTGCTCACACCTTTGACCACTGGCTAGGGGTGAGACGTATATATATCGTAAGTCATACTCATAACATAACAGATATTAAAAAATAACAAATATCAATTTGTTCCTAACAATATATAATCATAACCCTCCTTTTTTCTTCGCCGTAGTCGGGTAAAAATACCCGTTACTTAAAATAACAGACTCTCAAGACTGTTACCGCGGCTGTTACTGTTAATACATTATAACTATCCCCACACAAACTGTTACCACGGCTGTTACTTACATACACACTCACACAAAGGAAGGAATATAGCAAGGTTATCAATTTCTCTCTCTTCCTCATTAAAGAATGGAAGATAGTCAATTGAGATTTAAATACGTATTTATCGCCCGTACAAAAATAACAGGCCATTATTTAATAACAGATATTTGGAACTGTTATTTTTTTGTAACAGTAACGGTGATAACAGATATCGTGTTTAACCTGTTACAAACCATCTTTACCACTGGCGACATGCTTTGCAGCACGCAGTGTTACCAATTTATCATTTTTTATGCTAAAATTGGCAGTTTCTTCTGTTTTGATTTTTACTAATATTACTTCAGCCAAAATTTGCCGTATAACGCTTTTGAGTGATTGTTAATTTCATAATTGCTGCAATCGATGATTTTTTTTCAAGACTAATTATAATTTGTTCAAGTTGAGGCCTCATGCCTAAGTTAATAAATTATGACGCCACAAAAACAAATAGGTAGTATTTCGTCACAATTTTGCCTACAATAAGTATTAGATGACTGATGTCGGGATATCTACCTACTATGCATTAGGGAGCGCGCGCGCGCTCGGCGCCGCACCACCGCACCACCGCGTTGGTTATGAGTGCGTGGTACCTACTGGTATCTAAATTCTATATGTATAAACTTAGATATATAATTATATTGTCTCAAATAATTGATAAAAATAAATTAACTGAGTCTGAGTAATAAATTAACTGAGTAGATACTGTCAGACCGCGGACGGTAATCACTAATCAATCTTAAACAGTAACAGTAGGTACCCATTTAAATGTGCATGGCATCGAATGCAAACCATGATGGTCTGTAAATTTCTTCAGCACCTGATCCTGTCCTTGTAGACTTCTTTTTTTTATACATTCCCTTTAATTAATGGGTCAATAAAAAATGTTTCTCTTTTTTTTTCATTCCTCGATAGAGCAATGTACTGAGAATTTATCATTTATCCTGATCCAGTTGTCATTTACCAAATTCCTATTTTTACGTTGTTTTTTACTTTTAGGGTTCCATAAATACATGGTTCTACTTCAAGCAACTCAATAAATTCTAGGCACTCGTTGCTCCATTCCATCTTGCGATTGAGCAAAGCGACCGTTCCGCTCAGTTATTTAAGAGACACTGGGCTTGCAGGCTACTGAGGCTACGCTACGCACACATTTGAAATTCGAACGCGCTACGCACACATTTGAACTTTAAACGCTTTGATGTGCGCTCGAAAAACCGATACCGAATGGAAAAGTTGAAATAAGTGATCAAACTTTGATGAAATACTCAAACACCCCTGCCACACATGTGTCAAACACGTGTTCAAATATTGGTGCTAAGTCTGGCGCCGGCATTGATATGGGCTCAAACAAATGACACCGAATGGCAAAATTGAAATATGTTATCAAACTTTGATGAAATACCCAAACACCCCTGCCACACATGTGTTCAAACATGTGATCAAATATTGTTGCTATGTCTGGCGCCGGTATAACAATGCAGGACTAGGTTTTGAAGACCCTACAGACGGCACGCATGCATCAGTCATTGTGCTCCCTATTTAAGGGAGCTCAGCTGAGGTTAAGTTCTTCTGATCTGGCAAATAAATTCTTCTCATTTTTGTTTTATTTTCAGTTTTTCTGTCAGATAGTACTGACCACAGAACCATTAACATATTAAATATTTGTTTGTCATTTGGTGGCTACACTAACGTAGGTACAACTACAGGAATTCAATTTTATTAAAAGAAGTAAGAAATAGAATAAATCAACGGTTTCTCTGCTGAACAGAATATCAGTTTCATTCATTAGTATCGTAACCGTTGCAATCATTCTCTAGTTTAACAAGACGCAGCTTAATATCGGTAACAAAAATGATTCTGCAAAACAAAAATTTAATAGAATAAATTAATATCAGTCTGTTATAAGCTTTCAAAACTTGAATGCCTACTTTCGTTTAAATATTACATGATGTTGGTATCACTGACGTAGTAGAGCGAAAGTCTCTTCACGGTACCGAAAATGTGTTGAAGAGTAATGAAATCACGTGGCTCTGGAGGCGTCGGTTGAAATTAAATCACGTTAATTATCGCACGTAGACGGAGCCCGGGGCTCTCGTACCGCGTCGAGCCAAGTATCTATCGCTTTACCCTCATGATATTAGAGGGAGGTAATATTTAATGCGCCATACATTTCTGCGGAAAAGCTTAGCAAAGCGTAGCGACGAGCTGATATTTCCTCGTAGTCATAGTTAATTTTATTAATTTATTAACCGACTTAAAAAAAAGGAGGAGGATCTTTCGACTGGGTGAACCGATTTTGATGATTCTTTTTTTATTTGAAAGGTGTGCTTCCCGTGTGGTCTCATATAAATTTGATTGACTTTGCTTGCGTAGTTTTTGAGTTAGCTTCAATAATTACGTATTTTTTACCACTTAGTCTATGTAGATGATATTTAATTGACTCCGTCACTGTTATTTGCACAGCAGGTAGTGCATAGTATTCGAATTTGTGTGGGGTTGGTACCTACTACAACTAAAAAAATAAAAATAAATTCTTTTTACAAAAAAAAAACTCAAAAAAAGTGAAAAATAACTTTAATTTCGGAAGTTAGTGGCAAAAAACGAAAATTGAAAAGCAAAGACACCGAAATAAATATAAGAATAATTAATTCAGATATGTGATCCATACTTGTGTTAGTATATTTAAGATTTTAGTAAAGTATTTACCTAAATGGAAGCTTGTTTTGTTGGGAAACATAATAAACAAAATTACTATTATTTTATTTTAGTAAAATTTAGTTTTCTACTCGTTTACTACGCGTAAGCAGTTTTTGGCTTTTTTTTTCTTTGAAGTTTATGTAGGTACGCCCATTAGAAATAATACCACATATATATGTGTACTGTTGGTGTACTTATGGTAAAAATATGAAACTTTTGTACCTACGCTCACTTGCGGCTGGAGTCGACGACAAAGTCAGTGGGTATGAACCCATGATAGGTATTCAACTGACATGATTCTGACACTGCTTCCGGTTCATTATAAAATTGGTGTTCCTAAATACATAGTGTAATTTTATCTCCTGACAAACATTTTTTGCGCAAAAAAAACTAATTAATGTCGGTCAAAGGGTCGCGGCCGCCGGTCGCCGTCAGCGGCGCGAATTTGATTGAGCTTTTTATTTAGAACGCTTTCCTAGAGTTCCATAATTGCTTGCACCTTCGAACAACATTAGGTAGGTACCTAATAATTACTAAGGTGTAGGTAAATACCCGAAATTCCATCTTACCTGCAGAATCTGTTCCTCTTCGTGCCTGTATTTAATTATGGATTCCTTCATCGCAGAGATCCTATATCAAAGTGGCTCTTTGACACTCGCTACGTTATTCCCAAAATAGTAATTTTCTAGGAATTTCAATTGAACATACTTCGTTAGTTTAACACCATAAAGGACCGCATGACATGACACGCTTTGTTTAATGAAACACATATTAATAATTTAACGTTTTTATTGAACGTAATTTATAATGTATGAACTATTACATTTTCCTACCATTTATATGCTATAAGAGATCAATTTGGAACGTAAAAATACATATAAGTACATTAAACTACTCTGTACATATAAATTACGTAGAGACTAACAGCAAACGTCTAATACGTTTACATTTAATATAATTAGGTAAGTTAAATGTAAAAATAATTAGGTAATGGCATATTGAATAGAAAAGTATATTCTATGAGGCTATCTATAGGTACTCTATTTATGGAAACATTTGGCACAAATAAAAACTACTAAACTAATGAAAAGGAAAAATATCTATGATGGAGACACGTACGAATGTCTTGGTAACTTTGAAGTTAGGTATGTAACATTCTATGTAACAACAATTAACAAGCGTAGAAAAATACTATTATGGAAATACAATAGAGAGTTGGGACAGCTTTGTTCACCACAAGTTATTACGACAACTTACAGGTGCATGTTGAGCTGGGGAACGTGCACCATCTTAGACCATCTTATAAAAGGTCATCCGACATACAAACGTGCTCTATAATTTGAATTTCGAGAAGAGTGGAAAAATATGAATATTGTAAATTATTATTTAAATTCATCAAGTCGTTATTAGCTGCCACTAACTAAACTAACCCACATATCGTATATTTTTGTAATTAATGTACACATTCATGATTTTAGCACAAGCTAATGTATGAAATTGACAAAGGACGACGTAGGTGGACATTTACTTCGTATCGTATATCGGATGGAAGGTACATACATTAAAGTTTTACATTATTTTCAAAACCTACCGCACTTTTTGCCGCGAAACAACGCGAAAATCAAAAGGAAAAATACGACTCTCGAATTTTACATTTGCACAAACAATTTATTAAAAAGTGAAAAAAGTAAAAAGTGAAACATTGTGTTTTTTTAAATTAGAAGTCTAAGAAGGTTCTTTATTAAGTGGTGTGTTGATGTAATATCTTATTTCCAGCCATGCAGTGGTGACATCTCGCAGGAAAATTAAAGGAGTCAGTTGCTGAAGGCTCTAGTTGTCGTAGCGGGTCGAAGCAGACTTGGCCCAGAATCCTGAACAGAAAAACAATAGTTAATATCACAACATAAAAAAGTATTACGTATAGGACAATATTCTGTTTTTTCTTAACATAAAATTTCATGTTTTTTTTAAGTAAAATTCACAGCATGACGTTTAAATAACAAACACTGAAATTGGAAAACCTAATAGGTACTTAATTTTCTGATTGTTGTAGAGATACCTAAATATAATACCTCCTCTGAGAAGAAATGTCGTGAAACAAACTCTGGGGACATAATAAGAGTGTTGAAACATAAACCCAACCAAATAACAAATATTGGCTACCATATTGATACCTACTTATAATTCAGGACAAGTTCAAAAAGTCAACGAGGTAAATAGGTAACTTGTGCTGACTACGTGGGACAAAATTTGTTCATACAGAAAAATACTCAACACTCTTGGTTCTACATTTACCAACAGAGGTTTTAGATACGTGCAGGTGCTGACATCACGTTACAGGTTTCTAATTCGATTGGACAATCTCCTTTGAAAAAAGAGTATGGCTAAATTGGTTATAACAATGCGACTTGGAACTTTGCTTATGTAGGCACATAATTAGTTTTCGTGAAGAAGCGGGTAGCATGAAAGTATCACCACCTTATTCATTTCAGTCAACAAGTGCCGGTGTACTGACACCATAAGTTTCTAAGATATGTAGTCTGTCTGCCTCTAGTTAGTCTGGTAATGCACATATACATGGGCGCAAATAACCTATAATCATCGGGTATTTGCCACCCAATGTCATAGAAACTTGATTGGAACCTACCTAACAGTGTTTGGTCGCGTTATGATTGTCGAGACAATGGTACCGATTCCCTTGTTCACAAACTAAACTAAATTTAAGTTCAGTGCATCTTTTTCTTTCTATTTCATTAAGAAAAGGACAGAAGATAAATTTTAGTTTAGTCCTGTCAAATTGTCACTACTCCATACAAGTTGAGACGTGATTATAAACTTATCTACTAAAATTACGTCAATTTACGTCAGGCGCTGATTAATTTTACAGGACTAAACTAAAATTTATCTTCTGTCCTTTTCTTAATGAAATAGAAAGATAAAGATGCACTGAACTTAAATTTAGTTTAGTTTGTGAACAAGGGGATCGGCACCAATGGTTTGGTCACATACTTGAATAAGGCTGGACTTTGGTCATGTATAAAATTAAGATTCAGGTCGGACTAATTTGGTAATACTTAACCGATATAAATCCAACGTACCTCGTTTGCCAACATTCTGCAAGAACAGCCGGTTGGCGACGGCCTGCCGCTGGTTGGCTTCGCGCATCTGCTTGCGGGCCACCTCGAGGATCAGCCGCTGGCGCAGCACCTCCATGGGGTTGTTGATGGACAGTGACGGCATCTTGCGCTTCGGCCGCGCGCGACCCTCGTGCAGCTCTGCAGGGTCCACCAGCCTCTGCGGCAACCCCAACCACTCATATTGTTGTAGTTTGTGGAAGATTATAGTATGGACTAAAACGAACTAAGTAACTATCGAACATATTTGAAAATCTGGTCTTTTTAAAGGTTAGGTAGGTACAACGACTACCTCCTGTGATTTTTGAGCTAGGACGAAGTGGCGTAACAAACTACCAAACTACTCAGAAGCATATGTTTAGTTTTTATAGCTATCAGCTAATTAATTTTGATATCTAATTGCAAGGCCTTGAGTTCAGTTAAGTGATTATAGAATGCCGGATATATGTACTTAAGGAGTATGTAATAAAAAATGGATAGAAATGACAGTCAACTAAATAATTTCACCCATCAAGATTAAATTACAGATGACGAAGATGAAAATATAATAATATAAATCCTAAAACATTGCTTATTGAATATTGCACAATTGATTTAGCTGGCTTCTATTCCGAAGGAGATGGACTTCTTATTCGAATACGTCCAATCACCGTTCCAAGCTAATTTTCTTTTCACTGACAAGGGTAATTATACCCTCAGTAATATCATGAAATTGATACAAGCAAGCGCTACTGCCGAGCATAAGTTCCTTGGTTCGATTCCCAGGTCAGGCAAAGTGTTATTCCTGCCAGGGTTGCGGGAAAGTCCGAAAGGGATACCGGGACCTTGGCAACAGGCAACTGAAGGAACACGGGTGGGTTTTAGTCAGTAAAATTCTGACAAGCCCTCCCGCACCGCCCAGAGCGGGAGAACTCATTGGACCATTTCCCACCCTCAAAAAAAAAAGGGCAAAATGATATTGGGTTTTTCCATCAGGAATATCTCAGTCTCAGTCCGGAGTCTGGATTTCTGCCCAGTCGATTGCAACAGGCTGTCCCCTATTAGATGAGACAAACATAACTGGTCAAATGTGGGTGTAGCAATGACACCTCTGCCTTTAGCCCTTCGGGGAGTACAGGCGTGATGTTATGTTATGATATGGCTAATTAACAAAATAATGCGTGGGTAGCTCGAAGAAAAATCTAATAACTGCAAAGGCGGCTAAGTGTAACTAATTTTGCCCATAAAATATCTAGGGGATAGTCCTAAATATAGGCTCAACAGATGGGCCTAGAAGAGTCTTCGAAAGAAAAGATGTTGGCATTTTACTGCCGGGTTATTATGTATATTGAATTACTGTTCCCATCTCACGAGTCGATGGGACGAGAGCGATTCATTTCCCAATAACGGGGTGAAATGCTTGTGTACATACTACGAGGTGTTGGGTTCCGTACCACTCACCACATTTGTGTTACCGACAGTTACGCCTCACCTTGTTCCAGAGGCTTGTTATTTCTTGTGACATGTTGTAGATAACCTTACCATGTTACTATTGAAAGGCCTATAATTCGCAAACTTTATATCACGAAGTATATAATTATTGTTTTCCATTCAGAAACCTTCATTTGTTTTTGTTAATAACATTGTTCATCGAATTCAATAAGCTGTTGCGTGATTGATACTGAAGCTGTCGATAACACATAATCTACCTGCTCTCATTTATCTTCTGTCTTAATTAGCTCTTTTTATAGCTTCTCATTTTAAAACCACCCCTGATAATTACGCTCTTGACCCCAATTAAAATATTCGATTGCTACTTTCGGAGGAATGATATCGATAAATTTGAATAAATTCCCTATAAATGAACTTAGCGGTTGTAAAGATACGGCGGCAATTTATTATTTAACGATATGATGATGACTGGATTGCTATAAATATAGAAAATAATACTTATTTAATGGTCATGCGCTGATCTGATTAAAGTTTCCTTTTTCAATGCTACTAAGGTAAGAGTATAGAGGTATAGAGGTAAGTATATGAATGAAACAACAAGTAATCTAGAAGACGTTTATTGCATCTTTTTATGACAATAATTTAATACTATTACAATGTTAAGTTAAATGCATAAAGGAATGCCAATGTAACTAAGCTAATTATAGCACAATAACATTGCTTTAAAATAAATTAGCATAACTATTAAAATAAATGAATGAATTTCTATATCTAAAGTTACAAAATAAAATTCAATTTAATCTATAAACCAACAGTTAATTTGTACTTTGCCTAGTTTACAAAACAAATATCAATAAAGGTATCTTGCGCATTTTTAT
This sequence comes from Lithophane ornitopus, assembly GCA_948473465.1. Lineage (NCBI taxonomy): Eukaryota > Metazoa > Arthropoda > Insecta > Lepidoptera > Noctuidae > Lithophane > Lithophane ornitopus. The sequence continues at coordinate 9,911,967 of OX419616.1, read as the reverse complement.
AATACTATACATTTCAAATAGACTACTGTTTTAAACATTTTCTAATTCCTGATGATTTTCCTACACTACTTGTCAACAATATAATATATGGAATATGTTATGTAGTATATTTAAATGTGGCTATTTTAACAGATACTTTAGAAACATTTTTCTCGGATAACGTCTACGTAGGCAGGCATTTCTTGGTTGGCGATATATAGCTTTTAGAAGTATCTGACAGCTTGCACCGAAGGGGACCATTGGAAGCCTGCAAAACAAAACATAACGTTAATACGCCAAACATTACATATACTAGGCATAATTCTGAGAAAGAATTGTTTGACTTGCATGCTTTGATACTAAATAAAACATTCTAGGATATTAACATGCTTGAACATGTTTCAGAAGTGGGAAAAGCATCTAAGATAATTTATAGCTAGAGAGTTGTATCTATATTCCTGGGCTTGTTATAATTCAGTCCAAAACAAAGGGTAAAAGTGGTCTAAAGAAACTATAAAGGGAGACCGCATGCAGCGTCCCCAAGTATTACCCTATACTCCATCTTCAGTTATTTGTTGTCAGGCAAAGTGAATACTTAATGAGACATCTAATTGTAACGTACAAAGTTCACTTAATAGCCACTAAGATGAAAGAGGCGCCTGGATCATGCAGGTTCTATTTTTGACCACCGTCAATAATCAGAAGAACCACTGTTCTTCAACATAAAAAAAGGTCCATTATGATATCATTAGACGCTATGGGACTTTACTGAATAACTTTTGAGAGGTAGATTATTCGCTGGAAGAATGAACCTCAGCAGTCAATATCCGCACAACAAATCTACTAAAGGTTTCCAACCGATTGCAAGATAAACAAAAAAAAAGACAACGCTATTTGTCAGTTAAATTCGCAAACGACATGCTGTAGCTACATAAGTTCTACAATTTAAGGTGCCTCATCCACGAAGAAACAAGTGACAATCGTGAAAAGTGTCAATGACAAGAAATCAAAGACCACAATCAACAACGATGATACCAGATGATACCAATGTTGTGTGTTTGTCAAAGTTGCATGTTCAAACACTAAACTTTGAAAATTAACGCTAGATTAATCTCCAGGGTCTCTAACTCTATTCCTTTATCGTGGGCGAGACAGTTCTCATATGATCGTTATTACTTAACCCACCTCGTTTGCCGATATCGTTCAAGAAGTTTCGGTTGACGGCTGCGCGGAGAGCCTGCTGCTTCCTCTCCTTCTCCTGGCTCAGCTTCTGGCGCAGCACCGACATGGGCAGGTCGATGGACAGCGACGGCATGCGCCGCTTCACCCGACCACTGCCGGTCTTCACGCACCACCAGGTCAAATTAGCTACTATCTCACTCAAAGACTAGCTCTAACGTATTATAGGATAATTTGGGAAATGGTGAAGTTTCAACCATTTTTTGAGAAGAAATAAGTAGAACATTTTTGGAAGATATAGGTATGCATGCAGTCGATTGTTATAAGAACGTAGTTTATTATGAATAAGTACCATTAATTCTAGGCCAATGACAGCTTACAGTTAGTTAAAATCAGCATGACATAGCCTGGTTCGGAATATCCCAGTGACCTACTTGTGACTGATGTTTGACGAAATAACAATGACTTTATTGATATTTCTAGTGAATACGTCAGTTCAATTTCGGCTTATTTAGTCAATAATCAGAAATTAACTGTATAAAATATGGAGTCTTTAGGCGATTGGTTTTCAGGAATCTCTTAAGGTCTTAGCAATTCCTGAAACGTTTTCCATTAGACTAATGAATCAGTGGCTGGACCTTATTTACTCTTAAAGGTACTTTCTGACCCTGAATATGTACCCTTATTTACTATATTCGGAGAGTGTACGTGGGTACACTTTAGGATTTTATATTTCCAGAAAGTATATTAGGAATATGATAAAATAAACAGCTATTTTTATAACCGAATTATCTTTATTTTGTTCACAACAGATTCTCTACATACATGTGTAATAACAAGGGTAAACTTTGTACAAATCTATATTGGAAGCGTATAACTGTAGCGGTTACTAGTCGATCACACGAGGGCTAACAACAGCTGGATTCTACCACTTCAGTTCTGACTCCTCCAGGATCCTACAAAATAGAAAAGACTAACATTACACACAGTACTTTGTGAAGGGTTTAAAACTGGGGTTCATGCATGTTGAACTGGGGTTCATGCACGTTCATCAAAAATACATGTATCATGCGACCACTTTCTCAAATATTGGGAAAATGTATGTTAATCAATCCATAAATGGGTCTATCTACGAATTAAATTCATTATCATTCCACGTGTATAGTCAATCTCGTAAATGCTTTTCTCGTAAATGGTTGAATGTCACTTGCACATCACAAAACGACAAGTTCTATTTGTCTATGTGTCAGTTAGATAGTTTCAACGTTAGTGAAGTTTCATTTAACTGGGAATTGTTGTCAAAAGTGCTGAAGCAATTACGAAGTGGACTATACACCAAATTCGTGCATAACTTCATTTGATTTTTTCATTGAGATATTACTTGTTCATACTCTAACCTCGCTTTCCGACTCGATTAAGGAAGTTCCTGTTGTCGTGTGCCACTCTCTCCATAAAGTTGTTGTAGGCTCCTCGCTGCAGCACTTCGACCGCGGGGTTGACGGAGAACGAGCGGCGTGTGCGCATCTCCGCACCGCTACTTGCCACCTTCGTTATACACTCATGTTTATAGACACTATATCTTAGCCCGAAGTGCGGTTGAGGTTATATGAAGAAAGCAAGCAGGAAGACTGAGATATTCATGTACTAAAAGAACTCGTTCAATGTATAGATATAGAAAGCGTAAAGCCAAGACTGTTGGTATTGTGACGAAGACAACTCATGGTTATTTGTGAAGCACTCTTGTTTTCACATTGTTTGTATTGACAGCGTATTGGAAATATAGGGCAACAGAACCCGCAGCTGGGTTATTTCTGTTTCCAAAATAGTTTTCCAATTTTATTAAACGTGTCGATGCGTTTTCTGATGTGGTAAGTTATTAGGGCTTATGTATCTTAGTTAAAAGATATTCTGGTAACCTTTAGAAGTTTCTTTGAAGAGTATAATTACTACCAAAGTTGAATAGAAGCTGCGGTCAATGATTATTAATGCAGAAACGTGTACGAGGCGAGTAATGGTTTCAAGTTAGGTACTGTTTACGTGAATGTAAACACAAAATACAGGTTACAGAAAATATAGTGGGACCCAACGCACATATAAAAGTTAACGTGCAGGTATATGTAATTAAATACTATGCATCGTTTAACATAACGACTATACAGTATACGGCTCGAATAAAGTCTGCGCCGAGGGAGTAGCGCTATCCGAGCACAACTATTATATTGTCTGTGGTAAAACGTTACTCTCCCGTTAAAGTTTAACCGCAAATAGTTATTATTAACTTGTTACTATATATTTGCTTTCAGCGACAAGAATTACTTGCTAGATTTATCCCCTTTAAAAGAAGCTTCAAATTCATGCGAATATTTTCATAAGAACTTTTGAAGTAACTTTTGTACTTTAGGTTTATTCTGTATTAATTTTACACGTTTTCTGTATAACTTAATATAATTTACGTCCTAATTAATTGCTTCATTCATTATCTTTTGCTTCATTTTCAAAAGAAAATGGCAATCTAAGTTTAACCGTGCATCTATTTATTATATTTTATAAATCCTACAATGGACTTACACCATTAACGATTATCGATAGCGAGATGGACGTCTCTAATAGCCTTAATTTGTTTTACTAATTAAAGGGACACTTTTGCCCTGACAAAGTGAACCTTGCCTTTAGATGACGGAAAATTGTGCGTGCAAAGTGTCAAAGATTCGAGATTTTCATTGAACTACGGTAACATGAGCGTGCTGTTTGATCAAACGACTCTCAGATTCGAAGTTTGAAAATCTAGAAGTCTAGAAATCTAATGAAGTAATTACTTTCATGTCGCCTTTATCTACACCAAGTTTCTTAACGCAAATTAAGCTTCAGCCAAGCTAAATATCGTAGCTTTTAACTTCAAAACCTATTACCTACGTATGCTTATGCTTCTTGTGCATTGAAGCTCACGTATGGCGATGCAAACCACACTACCATTTTCCGTAGGTATATATTATATAAAAACAAAGAAGGTTGTTTACCTGTGAGTCCCGGGGCATATCAGCGAGCAGGTAGAGCCAGGGCGCGCCGGCAGAGTAGCGAGCGGCCATGGGTGACATTGCGTAGAGGCTCTCCTGAGAAAACGTATAGGATTATTATCACAAAATAAAATATGGTTTCATGAACAATAGCTTTTCCATAGCGTCAGTGCTGATCAATGTAAGTAAATAAATATACCGCTGACACACTACGAAACTCTATCGAATAGTGACCATCGACTATGTGTCATAGAATTGTAAGGTGTAACAAAGTCCTATATTTTGATTGCCATTGCACACTTTTATTGTGTTTGTTGATGAAGACAATACTTAATCCAGAACTGGTGACAGGGATAACAAGTAATTCCTATATAGTGTCTGTTATTAAAAAACTTTGAATCTTGTAAATCCCCTTTAAAGTTCTATAATAAAAATCGTAATCGTAATTTCGTATAGTCAACTAACTTCTAGGTACAATTTTCTATTTTAATCCATAGCCAGTCAGGCGTCTCCTGCAGAACTTGTTGACACAATCGAATATCGTACAAATCCCCAATATGGATATTTTCTTTGTATTCCCCATTCGTTCCCGACGGATTCGTCAATTTTCCACCTTGAGGGCACGGCATACATCAGAATATTGTAAAAAAAAAGTTTCTCGAATTTTTCCGTTTGCCTGCGGCTTATAAAAATACCTACTGAATATTTCCACAAATACAAATAAAGTTAAGGAATCCTAAAATTTGTGCGTGAGGCTTCTTTGTATATTTGGTTATAACATAACATAAAGAGTTTCGTGTCGGACAACGTTATAAAGTTGTTACAAATGTGTGGTCTAACTCAAACTAACTGGGCTACTAATTGGTTTCGCATGTAAACATTCGCATCACAAGCACAACCGTCTCAAACCGCGAGACTCGACCCCAATTTTGTGCGTCTAAACATTTTACTTATAAACTGTTATGTAGATACACAAGACATAAATAGTAGCTAGTCAAACCTTTATCTGTACCTAACGTATCGTATAATAATCTATATACCAAATCTGTTAGTTTCCTAAAAGTAGCTCTTAGCTACAGATCAAATCAAATCAAATTAAATGTCATTTATTCAAACTAGGCTGAGAATCAGCACTTTTCGAACGTAAAAATTACATAAGACAGTCTCCCAAAACGCCCACCCTTCACCACTTCCTAGTGCTTTAGCTGGGAAGAAGAAGTGGCGCAACAAACTCCCCAGCAGCTCAGCTGTCTGTTCAGTTAGAGTACCTAAAGATTAAAGTAGGTACCTAGAGAAAAAAAGTACCTAAAGATTTAGCCCTGAGTTCTGGACAAACTTTTGAAAATGTCAATATCAGACAGCACCTCACGTGTAATGGGAACGACGCAATAATATATTCGTCAACATTGATATAATTTCATCATATTTTTATTTGTTGAGCCACAAGATACGCGCCTTGATCGACCTGTTGCCTTGATTACCTACAAATCTTGTGTACATTTGCTCATATTTGTGCAAACATTTCGTACATCCGTGGCTGTCTTATTTTTGGGTAAATAGTCTAATCAGATAGCACGTGAGTAAACTAACACACCTGGATAATTTTGGTATATGTAGGTACAGTCAGCCAAAAAAGTGGTTTATCCCTCTGTAAAGGCAAGCGCAAGGCAAGATTAGGGAGGGCTGTGTGCGCCGCAACGCAACGCATTGCAAAAATCCTCCTACATCACTTTCGTACATTTTGTATGAACCATCGCTCACTAAAAGCGGGCCGCAACGCGCTTTTCAGGGTTCTGTCCGTCCGTCTGTATGTCTGTGTTGAAATTTTCACAGAGTGTGCCGCTATAACAAAAATTTAATAAAGTTTAAAGGGGTCCCCACATAAGAAATGTGTGTTTTCGGTGTTGTTTGTTCGATCTTAAAGGCTCCCACAAACAGGCGCGACACGACAGCGCGACGCGACTTTAATAAAACAATTTCTGAGAAACTTCACGGAATCACAGCGAACAATGCGGCGGCGTCGCGCGTCGCGTCACGTGACAATTCGCGTCAGTATGTAAAAGCCTTAATACGGTACGGAACCGTTCGTGCTCGAGTCTGACTTGCACTTGGCCGGTTTTTTATTTATTTGAATGCAATGTTTTATGTCCGCCCGACGCGGCTGTAATGTGCGCTTAGCATGGAATTTTGTCTATACCTTATATTTTGTACTGATGTGTCGCCATACTCGTCATGTAGTCATTTTTAATTTGACGTAACAGAAATTAATCCTCAGCGATATTTTTATTTGTTGGAAATGTCGCCAAAACGGATTGATAGCCTCAATCGACTTCATTAGCGACATTAGCAGCTCGAATGTTAGAAGTCTTGAACCACTGAACAGCTGTTAGTTTTAGAGGACTTACGTCATCGGGTGCGGAGGAGTCCATCTGTACCATGTCGAGGGGCGAGAGGGAGTCGGGAGCAGGTGCCGCCGCGACGCCGGAGCCAGCTGCCACCACCACGGCGCACCAGAGAGCCCACCACATCTACGACGAAACACAGAATTAAAAAAAGCAGAAGAAAAAATCTTGATGCGTCTTGACCAAATATGAATTATTCCTCAATGAGCGACTCTCCTGTTGTGCAAAACTAGAAGATCAGTATCCCTGAAGCCTGATTTACACGTTGCGATTTAATTATTTGTGGCATATCGTAGTTGAAGCAACAATTGAAGCTGCACCTGTCTAAATAGTGTTTAAACGATGCAAGGCATTTTTGTTGCTTCATTCCATTATATGCCACAGGCAAGTCTCTTGCATCGTGTAAATGGGTGGTGGTCGTGGTAATAAGAATCCATCCTAGGTTTATATCTAACTAACCATAAGAGAGAACATAAAAATGCCTTGTGATCAAGTCATTGTTATAAGACAAAAAATAATCTTTTTCAAGAACCACTAAACCAAACATACATTTTCAGACGGAAGGGATATTTTCAAATTTTTCTTAACTACATTCTGAGACATTAATGATACGCCTGTTAATAGTGGAGCAAAATTAAACGTTACCACGTATAGGCAATGACAAAGTTGATCAAATTAAAGTCGTAATATGTATTTGTAAGAAGTTCCAAAATGAAATACTAATAAGAAATTCGGGAGTTCTTTATTAATAACCGGGTCGAACGTCAAAGCAACAGAAAAGTTGCTCTACCCTCCTTTATGTGTGTATGAAATATGAATATTAAAACTTAAAACCAAGCAAGCTAGCATGAGCGATCGTTTCCTTTGACTTCGACAATGGCCGCCGTATCGCTCGCTTCGTAGCCTTGTGTGCATTTTTGGAAGGTGTCCTCATAAATATTCACAAGTTCGCATTTATTCCCATCACGCTTCACGTCTGCCGTAACCACTAAGTTTTAAAACCAGAGCCCCATTAACATGGCCTCAGCCGCTGTAACAGTAACCTTTAATCCGAATTCGTAATTACGAAAGGAGACATCGTTGTTAATTCTTCAATCAGTAGGCACTCTTTGTTTTAAAGCATCTCCTCTTACCTGAATTCTGAGGTTAGCATAATAGTTAGATAGATTTGCAGAAGACATACCAAGCGTACTTAGATGATGATTAGGAAATTCACAGGCTTTAACTATTTTCGTAATGAAATTGTTGTCTTGGAATTCGAAGGCCGTATAGTCCGGGAAAGTTCTATATTTTGAAAAGCTGTCCAGAAAAAGATAAGTCAACTCAGCTACCTACCGGACACCGCAAAATTACAAACATTTTGTCAGATAGCAAAGGATTTAATGAAAAACAACTTCGTTCAAGAATTGGTACTTATCTCTGCGCTGATAACAAACTTTTGACGGCTCTTTCCACAACAGTTTCATGGAATATGAGTCATTTATTTGTAAAAGAGAAATTAACGTGTCAAAATAAATATGGCAGCACAAAGGTGAGCTTGGCCAGGTATTTTTCCGTGGTATTTTAATTTTCACTGTAAAAGTAGACTGATATATAGATATGGGACCAAACACTGCTGTTACCTGCTTTAATAAATAACTTCGTATCGAACACGAAATATTTCCCGATAATAAATTGAAAATGTCTGTATAAAGTTTATTTCATTACGTTACGCCATCGTCTTAAAATTTAAGTACACAATGTAATTTACGATCGAGTACCCTTCAGTTTTAAAATGAAGATTGTTTTTCTTTTATATTCTTTGCCAAATTAAAATTAGTTCTTTTCGACACATTACGGGGTTTATATAAAAACGTTGCTTAAGTTAAGTAATGATTAGTGACTGTTTAAAAAATAAACCCCTATGTCTTTTATCGAAGATTTTACTAAGTTTTTAAATGTATATTTTAATGGATATGAGTAATGTTTCGCTGTTCAGCTAAATCAAACATTTCTCTTTACATCTCAGCAAATGCGTACTTCAATGCTTTCAAAGTAAAAAAAGACATACATCAAAATCTTATCGAAAGTACACATGTCAGTAAAAGCTGCGATACGTGTAAAACTAAGTTAAACATATTGTAAATCAAAAAGTAAGGGAGCTTTACTTTTACGAGTTTTATTCGAAGCGATTGAGGCGCGAGTTGAGTCCGCGTGACTTATCGGCTTTGGGTGACGTCGGATATTTGTCCGCCATGAGATTAGCTCATCTTGCTCACTTCTTATTAACAACGTCCATTTACTGAACATAGATTTTTACTAAATAAACAGACAATATTTATAAATAACTTTTTCGTAAGCAGGTGGTTTTCTGAACGGTTTTTGTTTAGAGCTTTTAAGAAAGTAATAAGAATTTATTGGAAAGCACAAGTTGCGTTCATAAACATTAATAAGCAAATGCAAACAATTAATCAGCAATTTATCATGATTTATCTATTAATAATAGTTGCAGCTTAGGCTCAGTAGATAGGTCTTACATGATTACTAGATTTGTACTAGTAGTAAAAAACGATAAACTATAAATGAACAAATATGTTCGATAGTAACTCGGTTCGCTTTTGGATGACGTCAATACAGAAAAGTAGAAAAAACCTCCACGACACGTCAGTTCCGTTGTTTTTGTGCAAATGACAGGAGCTTTTAAATAAAACAAACAAAACGAGAAAGGAAAGGTAAACGGAAATTCTTTACTAAAATACCACCGTCCATATTTTTTGTCAATTTAAAAAGAAAAAAAAAAAAAATTGTGTAATGGAGAGCTGGTTACTGGAGTGGCTAGCAATACCATTTAGGGAGGTTGTTTGACTTAATTGTGACGCGAATCAAACAGAGTGCCCTAGTTCCAAGTGTCTGTAATTTGTCATCGGGCTGTCGAGCCGAGATTTGACCAAGTCTCCAACTAAACGGGAGAACTCTATTTACGTAGGATCTGTTTCAACAACTCGACAAACTTGCTCTGTTTATGGTTGACCCACCTGTCCCTCGCGATAAACACTCGCTAGGCAGCTAACTGCACAATCTAATTAATGTTTATTTACTCTGAACATTTAATAAGTACTGATAATATAATTAGCCTCCGAAAGAAGCAGTTATATAAATATGCATATTACAACGAAAATAAAAACGTTAAGCCACTGAATATAATATTTTCGTACGAAACAGAGGAGCTTTCATAAATGAACAAAATGTAAAAGTGGAATATAAAGATAATTTGAGTAATATGAGAGGTGCCCGTTGCAGCAGGTGCAGATGGTAATGTAGCAATGAAATCACATTAAATAAACATATATGCGCAGCGCAACAATTGTACCCACAAAGGGAAAATATAATAACTCGAAAAATTATGCACGTAAAAACTGAAAATATATCAGCTCTGTTAAACTATACAGAAAGCAGCGCAATGGGACAATTTCGTATAAGAAGTTCTACTTTATCTGACTCGCTCAAATTACAGACAGGTAAGTAAGTTTACCTGTTCCTAAACGTTAATTCCTTTTTAGTAGCTAGTAGGCTTAGAGCAAAACCTTGTTACAAACATTTGCAAGATATTGAGTTTCGCAGAAAACTCTGAAAGGATCACCATTGTACGAAGAAAATGAAGGTCTAAACGGGATGAAATATATTGGCATTGAATGGGAGTTGGAGCTAGGATTGATATTATAAATGGACTGTGTATAGGCAAGTGATAGTTCGCGAACAATGAAGGTTTGTTTCACGCCATCAGGGCGTAACTCGGAGATCCATTGTGTGGCTGGACTGGACGCCCCCGTGGAGATTGCTATCCGTTTCTCTGTAAAATGACCGCCACAAGTTTGGCACGGATGCTGTAGCCCGGAGCTCCGGCCAATTTCCGATAAAACTGAAACTGTGCACTTAAATCTTATAACATTCCTACTTCCTGAGCTTGATAGTCAATTAATTTGATGCTTAAGATATGTTTATTACCTAGCCCTTTGTTTTATTACTTTACCGAATATTGACAATTAATTACAACGTTATATCGTTTAGGGATTTTCCCAATATCCGTTGTTAGTTGGTGTTTCAAAATATTAATCAGCGTTAACAATTTGTGCGAAAGTTTTACTTGTAGTTATCACAACATCTGTTATTAGTAATTTCGTATTATATTCTTGTGGTTATAAGCTTACGTCAGAGCTATATTAAAGATTCGTTCTCATTAATATGTTTGTTATGTTTATAAAGAAAGATCTTTTCAACGAGACATTTTGACCCATCGTCGCAGCACAAAGTAAAGAGTAAAAAGTACTTTCACATCATCACATGTGACTGTATCAAGTATCGATTTTATTAATAATTTTATTGTTTGTTTATGTAAACGAATATTGACAGACAATTAACATGTAAATATATTCGAAGAAAATATCGCACACATGGCGACATATCAAGCTATATATTTCCAGTATAAGCTGATCTCGCATTGTATAGAATTTCCGTACAAGGAGAGGTCAGTATACTGGACATTTATACTATGTATAGCTTGATATGTAGCCGTGGGTACACTCCACCAGTTTCATTAGGCAAGAGAAAACAATCAAAATGGCAAAGTAACCACGTTTCGGTTTCACGTTATGGAACTTTGTATGGCATTTTTATGCCATACAAACCTTGCCTTCATAGCTAGTGGAATCAGTAAAGAGCACCTCACCACTATTTTGTTGCTTAAAAATCGTTTTTTAATCCCGTAGATTAATGTGACAGGTGCAAATGTCAAACTCCAAATCGAAAAACAAACAACAATCATTTGAAATGTCAAATTAGTCTACGGGATCAAAAAACGAACTTTTAAAATCCTTTATTGAATTCAGCGACTCTTGTTACCGACCTTACCTGCAATCCTTACTAATATTATAAATGCCAAACAGAGTTTGTTGTTTACTTATTTTTTTATTACGCTTTCATGCTAAAACGGCTGAACAGATTTGACATTTGGGTAGATGTAGAACATGATCTGGAGAAGGACTTAGGCTACTTTTCATCCTGAATCGCAAAAGAAGTCGCGGGCGACAGCTACTTCTTTACAAAAATAGAGCTTTTACAATTCCTTAAATAGACCACGTTATGTTCTAAAAACAGAAGCACCTAAACTTGTGTTCAAAAGAATAATCCTGATCAATAAAAATCGTAAAATGTTTCGCTTAGTCACAATGTCTGAATGGCCTGTGGGCCTCTATATATTTTCTAAGATAAGCTAGTTTGGATATCCGCGTCTGAGAGCACTTTCTTACACAAACAGAGTCCCTTTTTGATTACATCTGCTGACTTACTTGTCTCATGTGTCATTTTTTAACAACATTTGGATGAAAAATAATGGTTGGCTGAAGTGGATCGTAAATAAATTAACGTTTTTAGTGTGGCCATTGTAGCCAATGTATGATTAGTACTTTTGGTTTGTACAAAGATGACAAAGGGCACCTTATATTAGGTCTTTACCTATGAAATTGCCGTTCTGCAGTACTGGCCATTTCAAATCAAAATAATTTTTGTTTGGCTAAGAATTCTAATTTCAAATTAATTTTATTTTAAAAACATGGATTTTTTTTCTCCAAAAGTAGTCATTTCTTTATTGATTAGTGTTACATTTTCATCGCATTTCAATCTTTTTCGTCATCATGGATACGTTAAAAATTCGAGTAATTATGGAATATGAGTACCGTCGTGGCAGCAACGCGGCACAAGCGGCACGCAACATCAACGACGTTTACGGAGCTAACACTACAAACCAACGCACCACCTGTTATTGGTTTGCTCGCTTCCGTTCTGGAAATTTCGACCTGAAAAATGAACCTCGCGGTCGTCCGAAGACTTTGGTCGACAATGACGAATTAAAGGCGATTGTGGAAGCTGATGATACACAATCTACGGCTGAATTAGCAGCAGCTTTCGACGTTAGTGTCAAAACAATATTGGTCCATTTGCGTCAAATTGGCAAGGTAAAAAAGCTTGACAAATGGGTGCCCCACGAACTCAATGATCGCCAGCGCGAAGTACGCGTCGAGACGTGCCTTGCACTGCTCAACAGACACACAAATGAAGGAATTTTGAACCGCATTGTTACCTGCGATGAAAAATGGATTCTGTTTGATAACCGCAAGCGCTCAGCAAGTTGGTTGGATCCTGGTTCAGCACCTAAACAATGCCCTAAACGAAAACTTACCCCTAGAAAAGTGATGGTCACTGTTTGGTGGTCTAGCGCCGGTGTGATTCATCACAGCTTCTTACCAAACGGGGTGAGCATTACTGCAGATGTGTACTGTGAAGAACTGAACACAATGATGGAGAAGCTGGCGCATCTCCAACCAGCATTGGTCAATCGCTCGTCTCCGCTGCTCCTGCACGACAACGCGCGACCTCATACTGCACAGCAGACGGTCTCCAAGTTGCAAGAACTGGGGTTGGAAGCTCTCCGTCATCCGCCCTACTCACCAGACCTTGCGCCTACAGACTACTACTTTTTCCAGAATTTGGATAACTTCTTGGCGGGAAAAAAATTCAATACCCGAGAGGCAGTACAAAATGCCTTTGAAGAATTTGTTGCCTCCCGTCCAGCTGATTTCTTTAAGAAGGGCATCAATAAACTGTCACTGCGATGGCAAAGATGCATTGATTGCATGGGTGATTACTTCGATTAATACAAATAAAAAATTCATGAAAAAAATTCGTTTAAATTTTTTCATACAAAACGGCAATTTCATAGGTAAAGACCTATTATGTTAAATATGAACAAGATTGATTTTTCGTCGAGGATTGAGGAACTTCTTCCAAGCATTGACAATATAGGTAAATATTTCTGCGCATGTTTCGCTGAAAATATTCACCGAAATCGTATTTACGGTTTTCTGCGAACCGAAGCACAGTATAAAACAGAATGCAACAAGTGTCGCCGACAGCTTCGGTACGACAAATATTGACATCGTTGCTCCGGACCGGAAGTACGCAGCGAATGGCGTTTCCTCCCGACTTCTCGATACCAATGCTATTTGATCCGCAATTCCGAAAAGGTTCGCATTACCTTAGTTTATATTCACAGGCCTATTTTTGCAGTGAAACAATCCCGCAGAGGTATCCGATCATAATTTGATTGGATCATCAGCGCACAATTGACTATCAATCGGTTTCAGCAGCCTGTTTAAAATGAATGATTATCGGCTCATGCATAAATATGTATTGCGAATATATTCAGAGTTACGTACTTTGATGTGGTGTTCATTATTGTGGCTTACAAAAAGGATGCTTGAGAAACTTATTTTGTATATAAACTCTATACCCTCCGTGGCTTCGAACTAAACAGTTACTTATGTAATATTTATAAATTGATCAAGCAACGAAACTCTAATTAATTAAATGATCTCGATTCACATACTATCATAATAGCGGATAAAAGGAATATGAAAGAATAGATCCATACAATCTATTGTTACAGTCTCCTTACAAAACATTAACAAAAGAATATCATGTTCGTAAACACTAGAAAATTATGATTATGTTCGTGATTATATACATAATGTGATCGAAGAACCAATCCATCATACTTTTAAGTTTTACGTTATCATAACATATAAATTAAAAATGTCGCTTTTAGAAAATAAGATTGTTAAAGAAAAACTACCTAACATTATTATAAGTAAGCGCCAGAGACAGAATAAATACGATAATAAAGATAGGATATCTATCGTCTTTGCCAAAATATAAGTTTCACGAATATTTAAGATGATTATTTATTGAGGACATTCAAAAATCTACCTTCCAATGGCAATATATTCCTGCGTTGAAACAAAAACAAGCAAATAAGCCAAAGCATATGTAAAACTTACCATGTTTGCTTTAGAGGTGTGAAAACGGAATGCGGAATAAACCTGTAACCAAAAGAAATATCCAATTAATACCAGAAGCAGTACGTGGGTGAAATATTAATACAAACTAAATAGGTACAAACTAATCCTACTCATGAGGTTACTATTGTAGATGAATTTTGATGAAACCGTATTACTATCAAATGAATTTTCCTAATTAATTTTCCGGCTGGTTCACAGGTACAATTTGGTCACTAGTAATGTAATATTCGATATCATGTTGCATTCAGTGTAGAGGGAAATGATCGACATGACCCAAATTCAGACTTCCAGGGAGCATTCGAAATTCGAATGAGGACGGTATAGTTTCGGAAAAAATTGAAATGTCAAGCGCATGAGGAGTCGCATCAATGGAGCCAGATGAAGATTATTAGATTAGCTCGCGGATCTGATGTCCTATTTCTGAGGGTACGTTTTGTTAGGTTTGCAGAAATTTTCATTTCGAGGTACAGTGTCCGTTGTGTTGTATGCAGGTTGTATCGCATTTCAAAAGTTTGTATAGCGGTAACTTTGGCATTTAGGTTTTTTATTTTTGTTTTACTGATGAGTAAAAAGTTTCTCTTTCAATCGTACACTACGTGTGTCATACGTACATTCCAGGAGATGTCTATGAATTGTCTTTCATAGATCTAAGTTCTCTACAATATCATATCGCTTTAACTTTGCCTTTAAAACAGATTATCGAATGTCACAAATACCATTAAACGTAACGATATCTTCAAAGATAATGAAGCCTATGTTAGCTAAAGTATTATTATCAGAAGGTATTCGTAAAAGCATAACTCTGCAAATAGCACCTTTGTCGGCGCAGAGAGGAATAGTTGGATAAACTTGTTTCTTCGGATCAGAAACATTGTTTGCGGAGTATTATTTCTGAAATGATTTCTGAAGATTGAAGTATTTGCTATGTAACTCACGCAATCTTCAGGTTTTAGGAAAAGAAATAGAAAATGATTTATTGTCCTGGTAATAAATATATGTGTTGGTTGATTACAATGGAAACACGAGTAACTCGAAAAAATAACCTACAACTAGCTAGGTTAGAACAAATAAAGACCTAGACAGAGCGATGCCAACAGGGACGTGAGGCCAGTTTCGTAAACATGTGTGCACTTAGTGAGGTGTAGTTTGATTATCAATGTGTCCGTGTGAGGGTGTATGCATAGAGCGGAGGTATAGTTTTGACATGCTTCACTGTATCTTGATTTTTTATTTGGTCTGACGGTTATACACGGATAATTTCCAGAGAGAACCTTACGGTACCTCCTAGACTGTATCCTGGGGCCAACGGTTCAGGAAGAGATAGGGTATCGTCTTGGTGTATTCAAAAGATGAATAATTTCTTAACTTAATGTATAGCCATTATTTACGTTAACTTCTATAATTCACAGCCTCGTTGGTCTAATGGTCGCAAGCGCTACTGCTGAGCATGAGTTCCAGGGTTCGATTCTCAGGTCGGGCATGGCAACGGTTATTGGGTATTACTATCTGAAATTTCTCCGTAGCAGCCCGGAGTCTGGATTTGTGCCTGTGTGACAGCAATAGGCTCACCCCCTATTACATGGGACTTAAACATAACTGGTAAAATGTAAAATGTGTGGGTGTATGGGTACACCTCTACCCAACCCTTCGGTGAAACAAGGCGTGATGTTGTAGTAT
This sequence comes from Lithophane ornitopus, assembly GCA_948473465.1. NCBI lineage: Eukaryota > Metazoa > Arthropoda > Insecta > Lepidoptera > Noctuidae > Lithophane > Lithophane ornitopus. The sequence continues at coordinate 9,895,824 of OX419616.1, read as the reverse complement.
TGTACTATAATCACTCCTATAATACAGGGTCAAATTAAATTAGCTGGCAAAACTAAGTATATAAAGAAAAAAAAAGGCAAGAGCTCATTGGGCATCAAAAATCGGCTACATCGGTATCAGATTTGTTGCATATAACCTTTTCGTAGCGAAAACCGCAGCTTGCCAGTATCATGATAAAGATATCAAATGTCTTTTGTATATTTTACTTCATAAATAGGAACAGGTATAGGTACATGTAGGTCATGTGTTACATATAGAGGTTTACATCACGTAGAGGCATACGAAATAACCGACACAACTTGTTTAAATATACAGAAGATATAAACATGGAACTTGGAATATTTTCTTTGTTACGCGTTACTACATAAATAATTAAAACAACTAGTAAAGATTATTTACACATAACATGACGCCTGTAATTTTCGACGGGTTAGGCAGAGGTGTACCTATAGTAAACCTACATTTCGCAGATATGTTTCAGAACCAGAATATGCGGCGAGCCTTTGGCCAACAACAACTCCAGACTCCAGATTCCATTTCATTTGTAGTTCAGAGAAAATGTAGTGGAAATTCTCCAATTCCGGATAATTCTTTAGAAATGCAGCGTAAATGCTATGCTACATTTTCTAAAGACTATATCGAGATTTTCCGACAAATGGTCCAAAAATGGAATACAGCGATAAAGCTTTTAGCTTTGAAAATTGCCTCCATGCCTCGAGACACTAGTTTATTTTCAATAAAATGATGTCACTAGGACCAAAATTGACTTTTATTTAGGTCAAGTTCCAATCGAACTTTACGTAAAACAGAATCGAGATAAAAAGTACTACAAACCATTCGTCATTGATAAAAGCCCCAAACTGCAAAGCATACCTGGGATGCTTCGGCACCCTTTGGATTTTTCGTTGTCACTTGTATGTGATCTATAAATTAATAGGAGGTCGTCCACGTTGAGGTGTCAATGAGAATGCGATCGACGCGTAAGTACCGACGGACGGGGGTCTTGATTAAGGGAACAATGCTTTGTCCTACGCGAGGTGATCGATCCCAACCGGTCAACACTTCAGATGTAATTGACGCGCCGAATTACACCTAGCGTTATTTAGTCGATCGAATTATTCCGCCCACCGATAATTTGTTTGGTTATTAATATTATTTGATCGAGTTAATAAAGGTCATTTTATTTTGGTTGTCGTTTCGTTGCTACATAAGTATTGTAATAAAAATTCTGTCATTGGTTATGTAGGAATGACCTGTCTAATTTATATGTAAAAATTATATAATGTGAAATCATATCAGAAAGACACATTGATCGTGTATCAAGACCCTTGTTTTATTTTTGCTTATTCATAGAATATAATATGGATATCTAAGAATATATATCTATCTCGTTCTTTTTGTTCTGCTGTGAAAGCAGAGCACTCGCGAGCAGTGAAGATTTCTACAAAGCAAGCTATCATATTTCTTAAAGAAAGACTTTCCAAGATATGTGTGACACCGATTTATGTAAAACATTTAGGTACCTATGCCTAGCACCGGTGATATAAAAAGTTAGATTGTATATGTTAATATTCACAAAACAGTTTGCGAAGTGATCTACTTACCTTAGCGAAGTACACGTAAAACTTTTAAACACTGAAATTGATTTTCCTCGATAAAACTCATCGAGACCAACCAAATATTATACTTGAAAAACTTTGAAGGGGTAAAGGTAAACGTTACTGTTTGTATGGAAAAATTAATAGAGAAAATATATTTAAAGACGAAATAAACAAAACTACATAAGTACACGAAAACATAATGATATTAAAAAATAACTTTTTAGATTAGAGCAGAAGTAAATTTTTCATAACTTCCAGATTAGAATTTCTAAATGAAAAGCGAGAATGATTTTATTGTTTAGCCTTAAGGTAGGAAGGCCTAGATATGTAAATAGATTATCTTCAAAATTACATTTTAACCCCGAGCCATTGATTAATTTCGTGACCCAACTCTACAAGTCCCTAAAGGAGGTACATGCAATCTCTTCACCGTTGTCAACGACAACTATTGTTCCAATTAATCAATAGGTAATTACTATACAATATTCGGTGGTTAGCCGCACAATATAAACTGTAGACTATAATAATACAATTACGGGGTGGGCAATAACATAATAATTTAATAATTATTGGAATTATTGGATGAACGTACGTGGTCCGCGTGAAGTATGAGACAGGTCGCTAGGGCGGTACGTGATAGTTGAACTAAATGGACACAAGATAATCCCGATATCGAGCTATTACAGCACTAATTACTGACAATTATACTGGATTTATGCCTATTGACAAATTCTGGGCTTTGTTAACGTTACAATGTCTGAATAGCTCTGAGATTCTACGTAGACTGTTAGTGGAAATAATATGAGGGATTCTAGTCTATTAACTCTACAGGATTTAAATGTCTGAGAGGATAGATATTGTAACAAGCTTTACATCTATTCCTAGAAAATGGATAGGTATACTAGGTGCAAAGTAGGTCCTCGGTTCACTAAGCTAGCTATACAAAGTTTTTGAAGTACGTAAACCATTTCATCAAACCCTTTATACTTATAACTCGTCTGGGAAATCTTGTGCCACGTCAGATTCTTAAGAGGTAGCCGAGCCGTATACCGGCCGGTATTCGCACCGCAATTTGGGTTGCAGTTTGTTAAGGGCGTAATAGCGCATAGTAGGCGGTAATCTCAGCCGTCGACCCGACTAACGGACCGTTTAGCAAACCTCATTATTATTACAGGCAGGGGTAGTTGGTTGAATATAAATCAATGAACATGTTGCTATTAATTCACTTGTTTACTCTAAGAACTTATGTATCTTATGGAGACTATTAAACTATATAGATAATGTTAACATGACATAACTGTCAAATATTACCTAACGTAAGGGTCAGGGTAAACGTGATGGGTTTTTTTACACCTGTATATTCTCAGTTTAGTTTAGTCTAATAAAAATAAGGCTGTCATGTGAGACCGTCGTCATCTTTATCTTAACCCATCAAACTTAAGACATGGATCTGAAATCTGACTTTCATCTATGCTGACAGAATTAGTCCATAAATGACACCACAATCTTCAATGTGTGGCTGTGAAAAATTATCTTAGTTAACTAGCTTGGTCAGCAGATTTGAGAACACCAAAGGCCTGTATCTGTGATGACGTGATGTCAATTGGTTCCAAGAATATTGCAAATCCTGTGTAATCCTGTAATCCCCGAAGGGTTAGGCGAGATGTACCTGTACACTCACATTTCGCCAGTTATGTTGAAGTCTTATGTAATAGGGGGCAAGCATATTGATATAAACCGGGCCAAATCCAAACCCCGGGCTGCTACCGAGTAATTCCTGATGGAAAAACCCAATAACACTTTGCCCCACCTGGGAATTGAACCCAGGACCACATGCTCAGCAGTATCCCTTGCGACCGCTAGACCAACGAGGCAGTCACTTCTGTTTACAGGCTTGTATAATTAGCACCGTCAGTGGATTACACCCCCCGACGTTCAGTGTTAAAACGGTAAGCCAGCCGTGGTACTAAAATCCTAGCACAATGTTTACTTAGTAACAGGAACAAACACGTAAGTTTCATGAATCCAAGGTCTAAATTGTGTTTTGATCTTACATAAACATGACTATGATAATTCCCCCTCTATGATGAATATTTTCTGGCTGTATGACGAATATTTTATCTGGCTGTTATTGAACTTGATACATTGTTTGACTCTTTCTGAAAGGGGCGGTGGAACTGGCGGAGGTACTTTATGTCTGCCATGTTCCTACGTGTCAAATGTCACTTGTTTGTGCCTACTCACTTAGGTATAAAAGAAAGTAAGATGTCACTTCTCATACGTTTCCTGTACATCGCTGAACGGAATTCATAATGGTATCTCCTAAACAACTGAATTTATGATAAGTTCTTTTGCACGTTTTCAAGAACGTACGTGAACATTCAAAGATATTAGGAGTCATAGTCAAATGATATCAAGGTTTTATGTTGTCACGCGTAGCATGACAACTATAGAAACGGGTTTTCTACGGGTAAGAAACGGGTTTTGTCGACGGAAGAATAGACAAATTGACAGATTGTGATTGCTTATCTGTCATTTTGTCTATTCTTCCGCCGACAAAACCCATTTCTATTGTGGTCATGCTAAGCGTGCTGGTACAAGTATCAATTTCAGAGGATATTTCATTCTTTCTCCTATCTATGTATACCTACCTTCCTATAATATAATTTCCATGGTTTGATATTAGTCTCAAATTAAACTGATAAGTACCTACTCAATTTAAAATTAATTTTAAACGACGCGCCGACGCCTCTCCATTTTATAAGTACAGCAATTTTGGTATCGTCTTGAACGACAATTTGTCATAAGGTAATGTTTCGCTACATTTTTAACTTCGCTTAATAATAGATGCCTGGAAAGATAACCGACATATTAGAAGAGAAATGTATGAACTTTTGTTCAATTTTTCGTGAGAGACAACTCCAATAATATAAAACGCTTTACGGTTATCACGCAAGGGAAGAATATTTACTAAATGAGCTTGCTGAACTTTTTCGGAATAAAAGACTAAGAGATACTCAATGATGCATAAAAGTTCCCATCCGTTAATTTAATGTGGCCAGATGGAAATACTTAAAAGTCTGTTCTATAATGAACATTATTGAATAATGTAATCCTTAGGACCCTCGTAATTAAAATCAGCTGGATTATAATTTTTGTAAACCGTGCTGTATTTCCATGACCGAAAATAAAGTTCAAAGCTAAGAGATACTAGAACTGGATAAGTTAACAAGCTCAAGAGGGGATCTTGTACAATTATGTTATTTTTTTCAGTATTTTCCGCACTTAAAAGAATAGATGGTATCGGTACGCCCACAGCCTGTAGTCACTTACGATACACGTTCTATTCAGTCGCATATTTTTTTCTCGTATCAGTTGAACCTGTACTTTTCCTCGTTTTGTTGCTCATCACATTCACGGGCATTCAAGCGTTCTGTTACGTGCATCAGCCGCATCGTATGAATACAACTGTTGTGAAATACCAACTCATATTTATATGACTGTGGAATTATTCATTCGCTAGAATTAAAAATGTATATTTCTTTTGGGTTTTCGTTTTCCGTCCGTGTTTGAAGAAAATTAGTGTTGGCAGAATTCTTTCGTTACTTTAGAACTTAATTTCGGGATTCAAAAGAAAAGTTAGGGAAAGTCAACATTAATAATATTTGCTTGTCGTGTCTGATCCCTTAGCTTACTTGGTGTTTCACCTCTTCTGTGGTAAACCCCTTGATTATTTATGTGTGTGACTAATCTGCGTGAATTCATACGTGAAATGTAACCTCTTTTGTCTACCAAATTACGTATTTACGCGGGCCGTACGCACAATGCTGTTATAAGGTTGAATTATCTACGTGACGTTAACTAGGTAATAATGTAACGTTATAAATTACTATTGCTTTTGACTTTCCGGCGCACATTACTGAGAGACATTATTACTAAAACGTTTTAGGTGGAACCTTGAGAGGTAAACAGGCAGGGATACTATATAACCTTTTTACCTGTGTTTGATTAATTAACTCAAGTTTTAATTCAATGAATCAGCACAATAATTTAGCTGACGTGGTGTGCCTTGATTACAGGCCAAATGCTGTGGTTGTTTAGCTAATAGTTGGAATAAGAAATTGTTCTTTACTTGTAAGAAGTAAGTACCTTTCCTTTTATAGCACAATGTAAAAGTATAAAACTTACATGTGTATATGTTTATGAAATTGGGATGAGCAGTAAATTAATTTGAAAATTAGAATCGAAACAATGATTGATTTTAATTTCAAAAAAGTTGCGGAGTATTACGATAGAATTGGGTAGGATTGATTTATTAGGATAGGTACTTAAAATGAATTGCTTACCTACATGTTAACTTGATTTTGCTAAATTATAATATCACCGTTACTTAATAAAATAACCATTTAATGTTAACTAATTTCTAAAGGAGGAGCTCGTGGCTAAGTAATAACAGCCGCTTGGTCCGTGGATGGGTGACCATTTTCACATATCGAGACTCCTCCGTGCCTCGGAAAGCACGTTAAGCCGTTGGTCCCGATTGTCATTTGTGGATCTTTAACAGTCGTTACGAGTCGTCAGAAGCCCGAAAGTCTGGCAACCAGTCTAACCAAGGGGTATCGTATTACCCAGTTATTGGGTTGTGGAGGTCAGATAGGCAGTCGCTCCATGTAAAATACTGGTATTCAGCTGCATCCGGTTAGACTGGAAGCCGACCCCAACATAGTTGTGAAAAGGCTAGGCAGATTGATTGTGAACTAATTCCTAAAACTATCACAGCATATTTTTGAGGTTCAGTCGCTGAAACTGTTATTACCTTAAACAAACGAATGACCTAATCACAGAGCACTAGATTTGATAAACGACCATCAAAATGATAAACGATGGATGATATCTACTCCTAGATAAAATAGGAACCAACTAATCCGCGGCACATGTCCCACCCGACGAGGAAGCGACTCAACGGTTTACTCGCTCAAAAAACGTACAAAAGATTATAGATTTCTAGTTGATCGCTGACTCTTCACACAGACGGCGAATACTCGTTTCTCGTAGCGACAAGAGCTATGAGTGAGAGCGGGTAGAACACTCGCTGAGAGACTCACGCTTGGTACACACGGCTACACATCAAGCTATACATTTCCACTTTATGCTGATCTCGCATTGTAGGGAAATCCTATACAATGCGAGATCAGCATAAAGTGGAAATACGCATACCAACCACCAGCGAGTAATTGCTCGCCGCCGTCGCGCACTCTGCTCGTTGCTCGCCAACTCGTTTTTAGTTGCTAGTTCTACTCGCTTCTCGTTACTCGCCGGCGATGCGACAGGTGCGTATACAACATCACTTCATAAGTCTGATAAGGGTCAAAGTACTTTAATTACGAACTCCTAAATAATAACTAAACTTCAATTAATTTGACTGCTTCGTGAGATCCTGTGTTCGATTCACAGGTCGAGCAAAGTTGTATTGAAGTTTACGTCAGAAACTAAGTAAAAGCCTTAAATCCGGACCTGTGGCCAGTTTATGGCAATAGGCTCGTCCCCTATTACATGGGAGATAAACAGAACTGCCGAAAGTATAAAACTCAAACTCAAACTCAAAGCATTTATTTCAATTAAACCATTTACAGGCACTTTTGAATTGTCAAGGAGTCAGTCAGTCAGAAATATGAAGCTAGTTGCCCATTCCAAAGCGTAGTAGGTACCTATGGAGAAGAACGGGCAAGAAACTCCATGGACACTCTTTTAAATCAAAATATTGTTACAATATAATGGTTACATCATTCATGTTGAAATTATACATGTGAGAATAATGTAGAAAGCACGTTAAAAGCGTCCGCAATTATAAAATAAGCACAATTCAAAAATTAAAATAAGCCATGGTAGCTAAGAAATGACCAGTCACAACTGACGGCGCCCGTTCACGAACATGACGCATCAGCACCATTCAGCTCAACCATTTTGAAGGGAGCTAAATGATCCAACACATACGCCACCATCAGCGAGACATTTGAGTGAGCATGACATTCCCAGCCGCCAGGGCACATTCAAGTCAATGAAAGACAAAATACCCGGTAAATGGTAGCTCTATAGTACCCCTTCGGCTACCCCTTCGGGAATTCAGGCGCTTGGCGATAATTTATTAAACATTCCGTTGTCATTAAACTGTTTCTTAGGAAACATCATCATAAATGGAACAAGGATCTAATCAAGCAAAGTCGCATAATTTATTGTGAAGTGTGTAACTGTGTCACACGCATAATTACTTTCAGACGTAATATTTCACTTGCAAGTTGAAGCGTTCATTTGGAAACGGTACCATAATTGCAATAATGTGTAATTCGTTTACAAAACACGTTTTCTTTATATATATATATATAGTACACACGTAAAATGAATGAGGCACTCGTGGCTAAGTAATAACAGTCGCACGGGCCGATCCATCAGGTTAAGCTACGCTTGCCGGGGTTGGTCCGTGGATGGGTGACCATCTTTACACATCCAGACTCCTCCGTGCTTCGGAAAGCACGTTAAGCCGTTGGGTCGACTGTCATTCGTGGATCTTTGACAGTCGTTACGGGTCGTCAGAAGCCCCGAAAGTCTGACAACTAGTCTTGCCAAGGGGTATCGTATTACCCAGTTACTGGGTTGTGGAGGTCAGATAGGTAGTCGCTCCATGTAAAATACTAGAATTCAGCTGCATCCGGTTACACTGGAAGCCGACTCTAACATAGTTGGGAAAAAAAGCTAGGCAGATGATGACACACGTAAAATGAAATGGAACACGTGTTTTTCAAGAGAAACAGAATTAACAGATTCTGAAAGATTTGTATTTTTTTTTCTAAGTAAAACTAGAACACCCTAGAAGTTTTGGTTATGAAATATAAACAGACAAAACACTTCCATGTCCGTCGTAGCCCGTAGTCATTGTTAAAAGCTTCGTAGCAAAATTCGTAGCATACTACGAAGCCGCTACGCAATTGTACCAATAAATCTCGTAGCACTGATTGAAATTCGGCGAAAATACTAATACCTGATTATTTTCTATTGTATTCTGCTCAAATAAGTATAAATCCGTTTTCTATTGAATCTAATGATACTTATGATATATTATAAGTATCATTCGATTCAATAGAAAATGGATCTATACTTCTTGATAAATGAATTGATATTAAAGTGATATATCATTGGTTGCGGACGCTTACTGTTGTATACTCGTATACACAAACACGCACATATTGTGTACATAAAGTAAATGAAGCGATATGAGTAATGTGCCTAGTTTAGTTAATTAAAGGATCTTGAATGAGAGCTCTTGCTCATTAAACTGCGGGGTTTAAGTAGGTACTTGTCTAGTTTTAGTACATAATTAAACAATCGACACTTGTCTCTAGAATGGTCTTGTGAAAAGTGACAAAATTAATTAAAACTCCTTTATTTTGGTTCCTACAATAATTAAGTGCATAACTAGAAATCGAGCCTGGTTTTCGAACAGAAAATCAGCTGTTGTGTTGACAGCGATGCAGATGAATATTTGTATGCCTTATTCTCCAACATTTTCTTTCTAGAGTTCCGTACCCGAGAGTGTCAAAGTGATCCCTATTGCTAAGCCTCCGCTGTCTGTCTGTCTGTCAGCGGGCTGTGTCTCATGAACCATAAGAGGTTGACGGATAAAATATTCACAGATTGTGTATTTTTATTGCCGCTATAACAACAAATAATATTTTTTTTATAAATTTTATATTTTAAAGGGGTCCCCATATAAGAAACGTGTTTTTGGCGTTTTTTGCTCGATTTTAATACGGTCCGAAACCCTTCATGTGCGAGACATTCGGTCTCGCACATGAAGGCGCATGTGTGCGAGACATTCGGTCTCGCACTTGTCCGGTTATTGTCTTATACAATTTCTCAGAGTATAACATAATTTAAACATAAAGTGGAAATATAAAGTATCGTATCTTCTGCTTTAAACCGAAATTCACGAAACCTACAATTTTAACAAAACGAAATCGTCAGCGTTTACTGTTTACAGTAACTATGCAAACATGTAGTCAGTATTGTTGAGTTTATATTTAGAGTTAATACAATTTAGTTATATTAACTAGCATGAACAATAACGCTTGCTCAGAAACCCTACTTACTCCACAAAGAACAACGTAAATGATAGATGTTTGTGAAGGAAAGTAAATAATTTATTTACACTTACTTATGTAGATAATCCATTGGTTTTTAAGTTAAAATTACGCTTTGCTCAGATTTTCAAAGGACCAATATAGTTTAGATTGGTTTCCCGAGACGGGTAGTCATTTAAAACTGTATTCAGTTGCATTAGATTTCATTAATTCAGAATTCTGTCATTCAGCGTTCCGTCTCGTTATCGTCAAGGCGATTTATTGGGATTTTTAAATAGTCAACCAACTATAGCAGAATATTAAATGGATTCCTATTGATCTACGAGGTCTGTCCGACCCGAATTAAAACTTGCAGCTTACATAAAAAAATCTCAATAATACTTTTTAATCGCCGCTAACCCTTTTATCCTGTTATTAAACATTTTGTAGTATTACATGTTGAAAGCAGATTCAGCAGTTTAGGGTTACTCAGCGCCTTTTTCACACAAGCTCGACCCCGTGCGGTAGTTTCGAATAGCCGATTGAACTTTGTAATGGGAACGGTCCCGTTGGTGGAGCACCGCGTAATTATAGTTGAGTGTAAACTCTAAGAAGTGGGGCGGGAAGCTGCGGAATCAATTTGTTCTTAAATACGCTTCGTATTTATTAAAAATGCGAATATGTATTTGACAGTTGAGTTGACTAAGTTTGCGGCGGGAACTACAAGTAGGTGTTGCCTGTAGCTAAGATAAGAGCTGTCTGAAGGATCTTATTTTTTTTTAATGAATCATTAGAATACTTGCATAGGGAGTGAGGCAGTGGGTAATGAAGTAACGACCAATTTCGGCCACAAAAGTACTTATAGTATTCTAGGAAAAAGTTCATATAAGTAAGTAATTACCAAACCTCCTTAGTGGAACATTATTGTAATGTTCTTTTTTGCTGATTGGCTGCACAGTTAGCTGACCACTCTAGTTTAGATTGATGCCCCCCGAGAGTGTTACACAATTCGCTGACTACTGGCGCTCCTTTTATCACACCATGATTGAGCTTGTATATATTCCTTAAAGCATACCTATAAGGTTATAAGTAAACAGATAACCCATTATTTTAGTAGCCATATGAGTACTTAAATATTCGAAGTTAGATCCTTAAACATAACATCCTTTAAACTATTAGCAAAATTAACTCATTTAAGTAGTAAATAGAGTAGACACGACTTTATTAACTTTATATTCAGAAGAGCTTTCAGTTTTGTTATAATTTAAATTAATGAATAATCATATTGTTAGTAAAAGTACCCCATATTTGTTAGTAAAGGGGACTTAAAAACTACTAACTTAACTATTTGAGTAAATATTCATAAAGTTTGGAAACTATTTGTGCCGGACTGGGTGGAGCTTACGGCTGACCGCCTCCAGAACCTAAAAATTTTCGTTCCGGTATTATACGGATCATATAAGGATCTTATAAGGTATGAATATTTAAGTACATAAATGTTTACGTTACATTTATAGAATCATATTTTGCAAAAACACAAGGTAAGATATCAGAGGTAAAATTACTCTAGTGTTTTAATCATTACATAAAAACGACTTAAAACCAACAGTTTGTAAAACATTATTTGGCCCTTGAGGTTACAATTGCATAACAAACTTTCAAATCTAGCTAAACAAATGAACACTAATTAATCTGTATCACATATTACGTTATAACAATGTGTACCGACACCAAACTATTCAAAACTAACTCTGCTACTACATAATTGTTATCCAATTTCAAATTAATTGTTAATTTTAAGCACCTTTGTTTTGGGTAATGAACAGAGGTGATGCTAAACGATATCGTAATTAAGACTCAATTAATCACCCCGGAGCAATTTATTTAATAACTCTTAACGAGTCCGGAGTCTTTAATAGAGTGCCCTCAAAGGTTTAGCTTTTCTCAACCAACTATTGCTTTGTTAGGGTCGGATTACACCGTGCTAAACTGTTTGGAAAAATTATAACGATGTTAATGAGAAACCTTTCAGCAATCTTGTCACAGGGGTGGTAATCGACCCCTGTGACAAGATTGCTGAAAGTTAGGTTTACATAATTGTAAACCTAACTTTTAAGGCTGATCGGAAAAAGTTGAAGTTAAGCCGTGGTGTTCGCAATTTAGTTTATCAACAATATGTAGGCATGATTTGCTTTTGTCTAAGCCTCAATATCCGTTGTTGTACGATCAAAGAAGTAGGCTAGATATTGTGTGTTTATTTTCTTTACTTAGAAAACATTAATAAGCGTCAGGGATGCGTCAGGAATGTTCGCGGATGCGCATGTAGATTGTTTCTACGCAACCATGCGCAAAAGGTGCGCTTCCATGGTGCGCAGGGTTTGGAGCAGCTCCAACAGTATCCTAAGCATGATTTCGAGTCGCCTAGACTGTGTTTTCGTGGGTCACTGTTGTGCCATCTCACATGGATTGCCACAACGGTTATCCTATTTGTTTGATTTTGTTTTGTTTTGTGAATTGTGAGTTCTTACTAACATAGTTGTAAGTCTTACTAACCATTTTTGAGTCATGATACTTGAATAAAAAAAAATCTATTCTATTCTATTAATAATTGTATTACAGCTACTGAAGGTTCACCGGACCTTGACCAATTAATGATTGGTTACCTCTAACACAAAGTCGTGATGAAAATATAATTAAGGATCCCAAAATCATAAAGACAAAGCGATAATTTATAGAATTACTTATTCTTAACAAACGAGCCAGCATTATGTTCTCATGTTTCATTCATGAGGTTTCGTGAGTGGAATCGGTTTACATGTTACACAAGGTTTCTTTTATTGTAATTACATTTTCTTATTGTGTTAATTCCATAACTACATGGATGATATATTAACATTTATTTTGCGCGATCTGAAATTAATGAATATCAAGACTTCATAATAAGTAGCTACTTTATGCACATATACTTACATAAATTTTTTTCCTCATACTTATTTTAATTAATGCAATGGAGAACATAATGCAAAGCCAAAGGAAGAGATTTTTTTATTTTTATTAATTATAATTTAAAAAAAAATCCTCATCTTTTAGTTCCCCGTTACCTACTTATTTCTTGCAATTAATACGATTTAGTTTGTGAAGGGACAGAAACTCACAAAAATGGAAAACAAAAACAAATTACTCGAGTTTTAATTCACAAAATTAATATTTACATTTTTATTTAGAATCTGTATTCATCATTTTGTATACAATTGACAAATGAGGTTTTATTATTCCACTCGATATGTTGGTGAAGTAAAATACCGTGAAAAGAGCTATTTCAAAACGATGTGGTTCGATAAACATCGGTAATAAAAAGGGAATAATTTGCTCTAAAACATGTTTTTTACCTGTTTTATACAGGTAAAAAATATGTGTATTTTTTTGTTATAATTCACAATTTCTAACGGTCGTTGATTACATTAAAGAAAATATCAATATATTTTGATTTTAAAATTAAATTACTGCAGTCGTAGCTTTAAAGTTCGTAGTTAGCCGCTACGCCGTTGCTACGATGTGGTTTCCACTAAAAGCCAAGTCAGCGATATCACTACATATCTACATAGATTTACCGCTGCCAATATTTAATCTTCATGTAAAAGTTATCTGAATGTGATAATTTCATGTGAATGCATTAGTTAAGTGATCAGAAAATCCCTCAATGTTATGCAAGGTTAATAAGTCAATAAACTTTACAACGGCGTCCATAATTATATTAAAATTATTTAGCTTAATTTTTCAATCAGTGCGAACGTTTAAAGTATTTGTCAGTTTCGACTTTCAAAGACATATTTAGAATATTTCTTGAGATTTTGAACCTAAATATTTCTTAACTTATATTAATGGGAAAATTATTAGTTTAATTCTATTTAGACATTTACAGAAGCGCCCGTGGACGGTTATTTCAAATAGGTTTAATAAATCTGAGCATGCCACATTTATAAACTGTCTGTCTACACCGCGTTTGTACGTTATACTCGTATTCAACGATTAATTAGTTTGAAATTTAGTTAATGAATGAATCTATCAATGACCAAGACGGTGTTAATTTAAAGAACATTTGTTTCATGTTTGTTTAGGGCGATCATACTTTATATTCACAGCTTAACGGCTGAAAAGAATGCGATGAAATGGCACACAGGCAGGTCATGACCTGGGTTAGGAAATGGGTTATGGGCTCGGGCGAAACCGTGGACAACAGTTAGTCTAACTAATATTATAAACGCGAAAGTTTTTAAGTATGGATGGATGGATGGATGGATGCTTGTTACTCTTTCACGTAAAAACTACTGAATGGATTTGGATGAAATTCGGCAAACCGATAGTTTATAACCTGGATTAACACATAGGAAAATTTTTATCTCAATATTCCCACGGGATCGAGACTTACGCGGGTGAAACCGCGGGGTGCAGCTAGTATCTTATAAATCATATCCATAAAGTTCCTAAAAAATATTCTAAAGCCACGTTAAACCCTGGATAGAAAAAAGGTAAAATTTGTGAGTCAATTGCGATATAAATGAGTACCCGGGTAGGATTGATTGGATCCTGATGACTGTGCACCGGTGAGATTAATAGCTCGATCGACTGCTTAAACGATAAATAGTATGATTTGCGAGATAAGGCTCTCAATGACCATTTATAAGTAAGCTTTTAATTATTTGTTAAAGCCATTTTTGATTTGCTGATGTTGACTGTACTAATATTGATGTTCGAAAAGTGTTGATTAAACCTAGTTTGAATAAATGACTTTTGATTTTGAATAAGTGTCATTGATCCTATATTTCTGTTCTTAAAAATAATACTTGCAATTATTATGAAATATCCTTTTTCTTGGTAATCGAGAGTATTTAACCTATTTGAACTCAGCTGTCATTTCTTACTAGTTATAACGCGATAGAGGGGACTATAGGTACACCTCTGCTTGACTGTTCGGGGAATACAGGCGTGATGTTATGTTATGTTATAGCGATAGAATTGAAGTTGGCAAATTAAACAAAAATGTAACTTCCACGAATGTTTGTTATTTTAATATTAAGAAATAGGAAAGTTTTATGAAGAAAACTTTCCAGTGTTTTCTTTTAAACATACGGATTTGTTGCTCTTACGTAAATATCTAAAGTAAACGATGAAATGAGAGTAACATCGATAAGAATACATATATCCATTCACCCCTTGTCGTAGTACCATTAATGAACGCTTATAGTAGTCGCGTCACCACCCATGACATTTATATGATAATTTTATTGTAACTCCTACGAAAAGATGGGTAAAAGTGCAAATTATCGGAGCGAGGGAAGCAACGATGATAACAATGTATGTTCATGTATACCACAGAGTAGTAATTTGTATAATTTTTGCATTCGAGTAGGACCGCGGGCGACTGTGAACGTGCTGGTCGGTAAACAAGGAGTCGCTATTGGTTGAGCGACTTGTTGCATGGGTCCCGTGGGTACTGTCACTTGTTTTTATGACGCACTGTTCAGTTTATTTAACATGTTACTTTGCTCTAGTAATTTGTAGGCTTCGGCTTATTTTGGCCTCTGGCAATAATATTTGGATATCCGTACTTTTTGGCCAAAATCGACCTGAGGAACATTTTCTTGAAGTATGAATTTGTAACAAGTCAAATATAATGTGTGAATTTATAACAAATCAAATATAATATTGATGAAATAACAACTTGACTCAACTTTAAAATTACTTTATAAAAATACTTCAACGTATATTTATAAAAAAGGCAGCAAGAAATAATACGTTGTAGCCGGCTGTCATGTCACACGTCTGCGCTAAGCCTTCATCGCATTGTAAGATAAAAGCAACGCGACACAGTAGAAGAATTTGTCAACACGAGTGTGGTCTCTAGGGACAGAAAAGTATGGAATTGCTTCTTGTCCTGACTTCTGCCTACGGTTACGCTCATCGGTACATGTTGCGTAGGTGCAAGAAATAAATGAACCTTACGCTATTATGAAAACAACATAAATCTAAATTCATGAAATATTTAACTTCATTTTTCATCCTGTAAAAAAAGGAGACAAATACTCTTCGTTTCTAACTTATAGCCTTCGCTATACATACGTTCACGTAGCATACTTCGAGTTTATTTATTACTTTTCCGAACACTTCGTTTAGTACCAGGACGTACAAGGTACCTGATCCGTCGCCTGTCCTACAAAAGAGCCATTCAAGGAGTAACCTTCCCTAAGTCTATATTGAAAGAAACATTATTTTCAAAGTCTAAATATTGCCTCCTTAACTATATTTACGAGACACTCACTTTTAACGTCCATACCAGCAACTTTGGCATCTTTATCTTTCAAAGAAACGATACCCGAGTATACCCAAAAACAAAGTTATAGATGCAGTTAGTAATTCAAATTTGTATAAAGGACAAGCGACCCGCCCCGGCTTTGCACGGGTGCAATTTACATGGGGAGACGGTATTCTGTTCACGACACGTTGTGCACAACTTCTAAGCAAAAAACTAACAAAAAGGCTTGCATGAGTTCAAGATTTCATTAGTATTATTAAGTACTTCTTTTGTATACTATTTATATAACCATCTGGATCTCGAATAACGTACCTTTCAAATGGCGAAAGGTTTTTTCAAATAATATATATATTTGGTTCCGGATATTATACCCTCCACATATACACCAACCCAAAAAATTCACTATCTCTCTCTTTATAATATTAGTACCTGGGCGACCGACCTCTGCTAGGGTGAAAATATATATTGCAACTTTCATCGAAATCGTTAGAGCGGTTTTCGAGAACGTGTTTACAAACATATACATAAATACAAATATTCCTCATTTAATAGTATAGGATAAGTATAGATTACGAAGTTTATCTAATGAAACTTTTAAAAACATAATTTATCAATAGTGAATCCGATAATGTGCAGCCAGCCTTAGGTCGCCCGAAGCAAGTCGCGATCGCGATAAAAGCGGGAAACATTTATTCTTGATCTTTTTGTTTTATATAGCCTGAGCAATTTGTTGCGAAGCCCGACTCTAGCTACAGAGAATTTCTCATGCCGACTTGATGCCCATCTCTATTATTGAGTCGCATTCAATGTTGTGCGTACTTTTCTATTACTTTGATCTTACGATTCATTTTACATTGTAAGTAGCGGCGAAGATTGAAACTTTTTCTAGTTCAAACTGTAATTAATATTCGACATGATTAAAAAAGTAATGGAACTGTTGAGTGGTTAAAGAAACGTACTGTAATGATTTAAATACGATTTGTAAAATAATTTACTCTTAAAATGAAAATGTTATAATTTAACATCGTGTTAATCAATTTATATTAAAATGTAAACTACGTATGTAGGTACGTGAACGAGAGCCCGCATTAAAAGTTCTCAAACTAAAACTTTGCTCGACTGATCATCCATGGATGTATACCGTTAGCACAATGGTTTTAGGTTATACAAAATTACATTCACCTTAATAAAGTGTTCCCAAAAAGTTACTATTATAATAAATTAGGGTCTCCGTGCAAAAACCTATTTTGTAAGTACCTTTATTGTTAATTTTCCTACGTAATGTAATTCCAACCTTAACGTCAAAATTCGTTTCCTTTGCACGGTAACGTTCAAAGGATTTATGACCGAACCTAAAATCTGACGTCATTAGCGTTACTTGTAAAATACCGTTTTGGAATAAAACACTTGAAATGGAATGTCAAGGAAAGGCTGAACCGATAGTACCTAATATGAGTATTTGTGTAACATAAGTCATGTTATCTACATTTGAAATAACCAACTATTAATAAACATCTACTTGGTGCTATTATTTAACTTTCTAACCACTACACTGTTGCCAAACTAAAAGTAAGAACATTTTAATTTTCAAAAACTGCAAAATGCGAACCACATTGCATTAGCTAATAAAATCGTTTTCTAATCTTACAATAACGAAACAATAACTCGCACACCGTGACTAAGAACGTACTCAATCCCTCAGTGAGGGTTTTTAGCTCATCCTTTCATAACTCATTATCGAGCACGCATTCACAAAGGCATCCAGATTTCCACAAAATGGTGGTAAGTACTCACCGTCGCAAAGACATTTATCAAACGATTCAAAGCACTTGATCCTTTAAGTCTCGGAACATTCAAAGCTTTTAGAAGAATGATGTTTATGCCATGACTTCGAATGGCTGTCGTCACAAAAATTAATGGCGAGAGTAACTGCTCGGCAATTTAGCAACGAATTGCCGACAACCTGCTATTAAGAGCCACCTGTAACACGGTTTACATCTTCGATATCATTTTTAAGACCGTATAAAACGTTTTTATCTCACGTAAATCTAATGAGTACTTGTTCTATTATTAGAGTACGCATCGAACTTAATGTATGGATCTTGTTTTCACGATTTGTTAGACAATACTCATAAATAACACATACCTACACCTACTCATAGGAGTGCCTTTCACTTTATGACTTTACAAAATGCGCTATGGTGTCACGTTACTAAGAAAGCATAGAGAAAGGAAAAGGTATCCCGCCAAAGGTCACACTTGCAATGGGATTCATTTGCGAAACAGTATTGTATCAGTTCAAAATGGGATAAACCTATTTTCGTAGGCTCTTTCGACAAAAACGGTACAAAGATTTCGTTGAATATTTGTCAATTTGATTAAATTACCTAAATCACGTCACACACTGTTCTTGCTTCGATATTTCGTGATCCCGGGAGGTTAGTGAGGTATTTCTTTGCGAAACAGTCGTCTTCGGGGTCCCATCGGTTTGTGTCGATGTTCCAATTTGTCAATATAAACTAGACAGCGGCATCGGCAGGCCGACTCGACCCAGTACACCGCTAGACGATATCCCTACGTCAGTGTCTCTGATGGAGACATCTGCACCTGACGTAAATTTATAGACGCTTAATTCAAAACGATATATACGATCCTTCCAAATGTTTCTTAAATAAAAATAATATTGCACATTTCCTTCTTATTTACCCGAACTATTTTCATTATTACTTGTCGACAGTCTCATTATTTCACTCTCTGAATCCAGCTTGATGCTTTTCTCAATTTCAACTTTAAATCTGCATAGTTTTATTAGCTCTTCAAATGCAATTTAATGCAGATCTGGCGGAAACGGTTTCTCCTTTTCGCGTAGCTCAAAGCTCACTTGAACCAACATTGAAAATTCTACAGAAAATACTTGCGTGAAATTTTATATAGTACACCTACAAAATATTGTATATTTATAAGGTTTTATGCTCGGTGGATACATTATAGATATTGTCTACATAGGCCTGGCTTTTGAGATAATGGTTTTGAAGACAAACATGTGAATTGGGAGGGAAAATATCATGTTTTTTCACTGAAGCGTAGGACATGAAAGTAATCCGTTGTTGATAACTGGATTACGTACCCGTTTAGTCAATGTTTGTGGTCTGCAGTGGTGCCGTGTGTGCTGTGACCGAGCACTTCGCTATTTTAACACCTGCGCTTGTTGATAACATTAATTTGTCATAAAACAAACGTAGCACTCGTACATTATGATGTAACTGCATAGTTCGGTACTCTTATTTTAATGGATAAGTACTCAGAAATGGAATTTATGATCCATTTATCCAAGAATAACGGGTAAAAATAATTTTATCGAATACGTCAACAATAATACTGTAGAGAAAACTCATGAAAAAATAATGGAAAAGAACTTCTCAACAACTAAAGTACCTGCCATGTTGCTAAGAAGAACGAAGAAAAGCTTTTAGTTATAAAAACTATCGAAATAAAAAAGGGACAAAACGTAGTACGCTAACCGCTGCGTTAACAAGTTCACAAAGCCTCGCCACTCGGATATGAACGTTTTAATTTGATTAAAAACTATGGAGATGGCTTAAGAACACTTGAGAGATGTTAGAAGTACTATCCAGGACTAACAATGGCTCTTGAGCCACCCATATCTATTAGGTATTCGTCAGAAATAGACAAACAATACAATTCATTCTCTTCCAATTTTTTCAGCCTCGATGTTATAAATCTGAACAACTCTCTCAGTATGGAAATGAAATAACAAACCAGTACAGCATGATTGATAGGGGAAATAACAAACCAGTCACACTGTGGCAGAATAAATACCGACTCAAAAAAAAATGCTCAAGCAATTTTACGCTGACACAACTATCGAGGAAATTCGCAAAACCTAATATCGATATTTGAAGTAAACTCTAAAACCCAACCTACTTATAAGTAAGGGTGAAATTACCGTCCCGGGCTCATTAAGCGTGGGTCCGACCGTCTAGTCAAAACTGCTAAAATGCCGTGGGCGATGCTTAGATAACGCAGTTTACTAAATACCCTCGCCCACGAGTATGAAGTACCTGATAATTAAATATTCCCACGAAATGCTCCTGAGCGCACCAAAGGTATAATGATATCTCGACCAACGATCTGCCTCGAGCCTGTTCCTCTAAGAGATAGTGACTTAATAAGGCAACAATCAAGTTGATGCTTAAAGAATAGCACAAAGAAATAAGAAAGCCTCTTAGCCTCCACGAATGTCTGACATTTTAGGTTTTCTCGTGTTTTTCTCAACTCTACTTTTGTTTTTGACCTGCGGAGATATTATGGGGCAATCTTTATATTTTATTAATGTCAATCATATATATCTCTTTTTAACCGACTTCTGCAAAAAGGAGGAGGTTCTCAATTCGTCTGTATGTTTTTTTTTTTTTTTTTTTTGTGTGTATGTTACTCGATTACTCCGCCAATTATGAATCGATTTTGATGATTCTTTTTTTGTTTGGTAGGCCATGATTCAGAGGTAGTCCCATATAAATTTTATTAACTTTGCTTGCGTAGTTTTTGAGTTAGCTTCAATAATTACGTATTTTTCTCACTTAGTGTATGTAGACGATATATTGTTTGACTCCGTCACTGTTATTTACATAGCAGGTAGTGGTATTTGAATTTGTGTGGGGTAGGTACCACAACTAAAAAGTGAAAAATAAAAACTTTTTACAAAAAAAAAACAACCGACTTCCAAAAAAACACTAAAAACGTGAAAAATAACTTTAATTTCGGAAGTCGGTGGCAAAAAACGAAAATTGAAAAGCAAAGACACCGACTTCCGAAAGTAAAGTTATTTTTCACGTTTTTAGTGTTTTTTTGGAAGTCGGTTGTTTTTTTTTTTGTAAAAAGTTTTTAGTGTGCCCAATCAGGCGTACTAGATCCAACTATTTACGATTTAAATACATGTTATGTATTTACATTTTTCATAGGAACACTGTCCTTCAAGAGGAACTGAAACAAGCTAATATTGAGCTAAGTACATAAACATTTCTTTGTCGTAAAACAAAGCACGTTGTATTTAAACAATACTCAGACAACAGTCGTTGGTTCAATGTTTGCTGTATACAGACAATGCTGAACTCCCCAGGAGTTATGAATGACCTACATTCGAGTCATCATGATCTAGATCAACAAGTGGTCAACCGAACTATACCATTTCGATGAATTAGTTGAGAAATAGTAAAACACTGACATGGAAACCATAATACCATAGCAAAATGTGCAAACACCAGACATTAAAAAATTCACAAGCAAAATAATGTATTATGAAAAACAAATTATAATATCCTTCCTTAATAAGTAATTTAAACAGAAATACGTTTACTTCACGCTTCTCGGATCCGATAAAAAGCCAAATAAAATGAGTTTCTGGACTGTAGTCAAAAATGCGATACAGACTGCGAAATTAATCACCGAATAAAAAATATAAACCTACAAAGAGACCAAATTGTGAGCGAGAGCCAAATCGGGCACTGGCAAACATCAGCCAAATTGGACTAGCGCGAAATGGCCGAACATTTTCAAATTAGAACTCTCTACTCAGGTAGATAATGATACCGCGAAAAATATGAATAGCATTCCATATTCAAAATTGGGTTTTAAATTCGCGAATATTTACAGACTGTGCCAGTCTTTACTGTACAAAAGAACATTTGCCTAGCAAAGGAGGTCAGACAAAGAGGCAGTATACTAAGGATCTCTGCGTTTCATGGCTGTCGCTGCACGCTGCTTGCAAAAGCACTCATTTCAAAGGGATCATGTCAAAAATCTGTCAGATCCAGTACATCTAATTTTAGAACTTTACTTCTCACCATGCATTAAATCCTCTTCGACATTGACAAAAAAAAAATACGATTCATTACCTATCACATAAGGCAAGAAAACTGAATTAAAACCTTCATACCACTGCCATATAATTTGATGGGCATGGGACTTAAACATAACTGGCGAAATGTGGGTACTATAGGTACCATTCTGCCTTACCCTTCGGGGATTATGTTAGGTTATATTTTGATGGATTTTATTGGAAGCTGCAATTACTCGTCAAACATTCTCATACTATTCAAGCAATTTAAGTTAACCGAAAGCATATATGCAATGCTTGGTTCGTGGCATATGAAGTGGAATTAACGCCTACTTAGCCTGCAAGCTATACTGCAAGAAACTGAGGCTATGAACGAGAATAAAGCGTAATCAGTCGTAAATTTTAACGTTGAGTTAGTACAAACAAAAGGCATAGAAATAAACTTAAGGATACATACTGAACTATTCCTAAGTATGTGTAAATTTCTTGATAACATAATAAATAATATTATCAAGAAATTCATAAGTTGCCCAACTTAATATAAATATAATTATTAATTATATTTATAGTAAGTATATAATTATTAATTATATTTATAGTAAGTTGGACAACTTACCTATGAATTTCTGACCTTACTTGTGACTAAAAACTTCGATTTTTGTAAAACATTCGTTCAAAGAGTCTACGCCTTTGTTAAGAAATTCCAATTATAGAACAATGAATGTCAATTGATTTGTAAGATTAAGGTTTCCGACATCCTATAAGTTTGCCACAGCGACGAATGTACTGTAATAACGAAAATCGCGGGTATTGATTAGTGGTGACGTCTTCAAATATCAGAAAAGAAAACACTGAAAAAATTATAAGAGTTTGATATACTTATATAAGTTGCTAAGAGACATTTTCGCGCTAGAATGAAGGTGGCTGACAGGTAAAGTTAAAGAAAACCGGTATAACTACAAAATGTAGTCATCTATTAGAGGCAGCGAACTTTTTACCTTTGCATACAAAGCCGTTATGACTATCATATATTAAGCTTTTCCCCTGTAGTGAAAAAAATGTGCGGAAGGTCACAGAAACGACACAATATTTCGAAATGTGTGCTCGCTCGGAATGAATTACTGCCTTCTGCAGAACCGCCCACTTCTCCGACTGACAGGACAATGTCAGTTATTGTTAGAAATAAAACCACTAGGATTTGCTTACATAATATATGTATAGCCGCTATATTCAAAGGTTAACTTCTCCACCGGTATCTGTTAACTTTCTATAAGATATACGACCTCTTTTCTAGCACTGCTTATTTTTCTTGAAGGTCCAACAGTGAAGGTAATGTCATGCCGTTTGCATATGTACATTATTATTCACTTTTACAACACACATTGCCGCGGTTTTCGTATAATATCTTAATTGCTTTAATACGTGTACTCATATTCAACAATAAATGTCAAACATTACTCAACGCGAGAGCATTGTTACTCACATTGCATAGTCGTAATTTAATAAAATGACGTATCCTGAAACGAGTCATTACAGTCATGTGAAATTGCAGACGCAATCAAGTACGGGTGTAGGATTCATTTGCCGATAGAACTATTATTAAACTCATTTGAAGAGCTCCATCGAAAGCTAGAATAAATCAATAGAACTGATTTATTGTAGCTGAGCAAACAGTTATAAATCAAAGGCAGGCGCAGCACTGGCCGCGTGTACCAGCGGTACAATAACTACATACCTATGACGTTTTATAAAACCTGTGTGACGTCATAAATCGCATGTTCATTAAACTGAACAAGAAAAAGCATATACACCGTGTTTTTTTTTTAATTTCCCATAACTTTAAGGTATTATTGAGACGCAAGTCAAAGAATCAACTCGCATAGAAATTATTTTTCAATTTGTTTTAAGTTATCGTAACATTAAACTCTCGCTGTCATTGATAAGTACGAGTAAATCATTTTGATTCCAATCAATAATTCATAATTAAAGCTAAGAAAATGCCACGTTATCATATGTTTTCTTATGGACAAAAATAGTCAGAATTAATTTTTTATTTTTTACTTTTGTTTTACGTAATCGATAATATACATATAATCGTGACTTTGTCGAATTATTTTTTTAAACATTATGCCAGTTGATTATTTGACATGGTCTTATTAATACCGTAGAGTTATGGGATTTAAAAAAACACTTTGTATATACAGTATGTTAACTAACAAAGGGCGTTCCGCTAACCCGCAATAGTCTATATAGCGTCCATACATCCCTGGCGCTTATATGATTCCATATATATGGCCTAAATAAAATAAGCATATTTTATTATATAACTTATGAACAAGATGTTAATTTGTATACATATTAGTTTTAAAGATGTTTTCATAAGACATCTCAAAGATAGATCATGTCTTCCTTTGAACCTATTAGAATTTGCCACACAATAAATACCTTTAAAAGCAAAGCATGTCAAAGCATATTTTCCTTTTCCTTTAGACTAAGAAAACGCGCTCTTTAATCCAGAATTGTAAGATAAGAAGAATTTAAATACTCGGTAATCACGTTAAGATAAAAGTGTTTGAAACAACAGCCGACTTTTCTATAAATTGGGACAACCATTCAAAATATTTAAATATGTTTACTAATTCATAAAATCTCAACTGAAAATGGTCACATTCCGTTTATTATGTTTTCTCACAAAAGCGAAATGTAAAAAGTTCTGTATTTAATTTAGCTGATATTCCAAACAGGATTTTGAATTGAAATAAGTCGCGAAAAGATTCTACATAATTAAAACTTTTATATCACCTGATAACAAAGAGGGATTTTCATATTGACATGGATTTATCATCATAATTTCGTACATGACATGACATAATGCTGTCTGTCTAAAGAAAACAATTGGTAACAGCGAATTTTCGTGTACTAGGACTTTATAGCAAAGTAGGTTGCATCCGCGCGTAATTTCAGGCCAGCCCTTAACTTCGTTGTGGTAATTTTATCAGCTTCCTTCGAGTGGCTAGCTTCAGGACGGATACCTTAGTGTCCTTTAGATTTATTT
Organism: Lithophane ornitopus; assembly: GCA_948473465.1. Classification (NCBI taxonomy): domain Eukaryota; kingdom Metazoa; phylum Arthropoda; class Insecta; order Lepidoptera; family Noctuidae; genus Lithophane; species Lithophane ornitopus. The sequence continues at coordinate 9,870,884 of OX419616.1, read as the reverse complement.
TTAAGTTCAGCGATCGTTGCATTATTGAAATATGTATAAGAAGCAAAATAACTTACTATAATATCGTACCTACCTACAATAGACGGCAAGGGCTTTGAGATGAGAGGACCGAATCTACGGTTTTTGAATGCCGCAAATCACGGAGTTTTAGGTACGTTTATGGAATACAAATATTCAGCTGCCTCCAAAAAGTTACCGCCAGTCATCACGGATTTACTTTCCGTTATGAGGCCGAGGGAGAGAATCTGATTATCAAACACCTTAGGTCGGCTGACATACTGACCTCGTAAAAGATTAATTTGAGTTGATATAAGATAATATGACATTGACAATTTATTTTATGTCTGTCCACATCGTCAAACCAGGTTTGGTCGAGATACCGAACTTGCGAGTGACGGAAATTCTATGTGTTAGTTAGCGATAGTTTAGATACCTATGAATTTTTTGTACCTTTGTGACTGTCAAAAAGTTCAAGATTAGTTCCCTTGTTTCCGGGTAAAACTTTTTACTATAGTGATTTTTTTATTTCAGGGTACATTTAAGTACAATCCGCAACGATTAAGTACATTTGCGAGTCTAATGAAGACTTAGCTAAAGCTAAGCCGTGAAACGACGTGAAAAATTCGTAAGTGAACACAACTGTAACACATAAATATAATCTACTAGATTTTGCCCATGGCTTCGCTCGCATGGAGATTGGAAATTATCTCACGGAAACGTACAAACGGTATAGTCACTTTCGCATTTATATTAATTAGGATATATAAAACAGCCACGAGACAAAAAGCAGAGTTGTTAAAATTTTTACTAGTTAAAGTCTATTGCCAACTAATTTTAAAAGGAAAGGACAAAAAAAAATAAGATTCACATTACCCTAGATTTACAGCCGATTAACACCTATGTTTGCGACCACTAGACAGTAGGCAGTTAACTTTACAACTAATTGACTATCGTCACGCGCAATTCCATGAAGATTTTATGGTTGATTTTCATAGCTATGTGGTGAGAAACTAGGATTTATTGCGAAATATATCGACAGACGCAACAACTGCGTTCATGCACCTAGCTTTTTACGACAGAATTTAATCAGGAAACAATTACATAAGTGACCAGTATTTGATAGAGGCTTATGAGTGACTAATATTCGGGCGGGGGCGGAGCGGGAGAGCTTGTCAGACTTTTACTGACTAAAACCCCACGCGTGTTCCTTCAGTTGCCTGTTGCCAAGAGCCCCGGTATCCGAAAGGGATACCGGGGCTTTTGGCAACAGGCTTTCGGGGACAGGACTTTCCTGCAGAAACCGGCATACCTAAGAGATATTTCTCGACGACATGTGAAGCCAAGTCAGAGGCCAGAGACACCAGGTAAGTCGCTAACAACATGAAAAGGAAGAGAAAGGAATTAAAGAGACAGGAATTATTTGCTACCTCTTTTGCTGATGGACGATGCTCATACGTCTTTTTTCAGCGCCAATGCTAACATATACCAAACTTGCAGGCTCGCTGAGCCTTTTTTAACCTTGACACGACGTGATCTGTGGCTCATAGTACGAAAAAGATTTTTTGTAAACTTCTAATTAAACAAAAATACATGTGGTTTCTCCATCACCTCTACCAAAATCTATCAGAATCTTGCCGTAAAAATAGCAATACACTTTAATTAGGATCAGTCCTTTTAGTTTTTTATGTAAATAGTTAGTAGTGTTATGTACATATATATTGTCTATAGTAATTTTAATTTTCAACTAAGTTTGATTAGGATCACTAATATTTTTATTCACATAAAAATTGGCACAAAAAATCTGACAACCAGTAGTGTTACCTAGTAACTGTGGGTTGTGGAGGTCAGATAGCCAGTCCTTCCATGTAAAATACTGATAGTCAACTGGATCCGGTTAGACTCCGCCCCAACAAAGTTGGGGAAAGGCTAGGCAGATTGTATGATCTTTCCTAACAGAATCTGTGTCCCTATTCCTTAGTTCTAGGTAGGTATTAATTTATCAAATCATCCCACCACCGACTATTCGCGAAAGCTATCACAATTTAATTGGCAATTTGTGTATTACAATAATGACTGTTTCACAAAGCCACATGAGTGATACTCTCGTATTTGTTCAGTATTTAGACTTTTGTCATATAAATTGGATTATTAGTGAAATCTCTGTGGAGTAACAAAGAAAGATATTCAGTATGTTTTAATAATATTTGATGGTTTAGGTAGAAATAGGTATCTATAGCTATGTTAATCTGCATGGGCTATGTAAACAAAACCTTTGACTAAATCTGAATGCATCGATTGAATAGGTGTACCAATTTATATTTCATCTTCGTAGTGTTATTGGGTTTCCATCAGGAAGTTCTCAGAAGCAGCCTTTTTTTTTTTTGGTTGTGGAATCATCAAATTACTTCTCCCACTCTAGGCGGAGCGGAAGGGCATATCAGACTCTTACTGACTAAAACCCACCCGTGTTCCTTCAGTTGCCTGTTGCCAGGGTCCCGGTATCCCTTTCGGACTATTCCGCAACCCTAGTAGCCATCGGTCCTAACGGACCCGGTCAGGTGTGCTGACATCTCTTTGTGGCGCGCAGGGAACACGACGCGCCATCGACCCGGGCCTGGTCCTTATCGGACGGCGACCTACGCGCAACCCCGCGCCTATGGTGGCCGGGAATCCGCCTGGGATTACCGACGCCCAGGGTGTCTCCAGCGGCGGTGGTTAGGGGCGTGAGGGCGCAAGCTTTGCCTCCTCAAAATCAGCCTGTAATCTGGTTTTGTGCCCGATTGATGGCAATAGGCTCACCCCCTTTTACATGGGGCTTAAACATAACTGCCATGGCGAAATCTGAAGGATATTGCTAATCCATTGCTGCATATGTTCGAAAAAATGTAGTGTTCAACAACGTAAATAACGCAATGAATGTTGTTGAACTGTCAAAATGAAACAGATTGTGATTGATTGTGTGTTACGCAATAAGGGTGCCGAATGTTATATATTATCATAATATTCGTTCCACGAGATTTGGATTGTATCTTAAGTACCTTGTAACAAAAATAAAGCTTTTAAACAAAAATATCTATAATTAAAAACGTTTTTAAACCTTATTATACAATTTCCCTACTGCCACTGTTCCTCTCCTCTTAGACCCCTTTAGAAAGGCATTTCCTCTCGATACGAAACCGCGTGGCCGCAACTTAGCACGAGTGCAATTAGTTTCTCTAAGCTAATATCAAGTAGTCTAGTAGTACACTCTTGTAATAAGTACACTACTTAGTATACTACACAATGAGTATATACATGGACCTTTTTGCCGTGTTTGTGTGTACTTTCACGACAAGTTGAACACTAGAACCTCCTTGTTATGACATCTTTTCTCTTTCCCATTTGCTATACGGAGAGTTGCGAAAGTGATTTTCTATCCTGACTTTTTTTTCCAGATGCAATAGTCATTCAGATGATAGGTATCTGTTCGTTTTTACATTAGCATAATGGGTTCGTTATATGCCACTCAATATCAAAACTCGAAAATCGTAAAACATGCCAATATCACATTTGAAGCTATTCATAAACGAAAACCTTTTAAGATATGAATGCTTGTCAAAATACTGTATACAGAGCTTCAGTGAAACCCCGGTTCGAAATGTTGGATCCAACTGTTGGCAGAGTTGAGGTCGACGAAAAACCATTCATATCAACCCGATTGAAGGCCAACGTTGGCGGTTGGTTGGAAACAAAGTTAGGAGGTGAGGGGAAAATATTAAATTTTATTTAAATACTATCAACGCAGCACCTCAGAATGTCAATCTCCATTCACCGTTCACAGTTTTTTAAACTTTTAACGTTTAATAACATTGCAACAACAAAACTAACTGAAGTGTTGGAATGGAAAAATGCAGAGTGTTTCACGTTATTCAGTCAATCAACTTTATTCAGCATTCACGTATTTATTGTTATGTGGTATTTATTTTATCTTCTTCTATAATATCTTTGATGTTTTAAGGAAGTCGATGATTACCTTAAATATAAGAAAAGTATTTTTTTTCAAAAACATCAAGGTGACAAACTATATTAAAGAGAATTAATCATGGTCTTACTACAAAGCGTATCAATGTAAATAAAATTAGAAATTCTATCTACTGTATTTTTAACCAGCAGATCAGTTATTCTATCAAGCTGCATAAAGCCATCACATACTCGAGACACACTCGATGACATCTCGATACTCGAGAGGTTCAAGAAATTGTGCGAATACAATAAAACAAAAGAAAATCCTGGATAATTCTTCCTTACATAGATCCTCATAAGTTACCACAAAGTATTACAAAGTATCACAGGCGACGGAACTGTTCGTACCTAATGCGCGGAAAAGTTATGTTAGCGAACTTAGTAGGATTACTGCTGCAAAAAGTTGCTGTTCATAACTACATGAAGTGTCACGATTCCCTCCCATCTTGTACGCGACGTGATTAAAAACTACTTGAGCATTAACTTCCTTAGGGATTATCGTTTTCCACCTTCTTCATAAAACCTGAACAAGAGTAAGAGCATTCTTTTCTTGATATTCTTATCATTTTAGTATGGATAGACCAACAAAAGAATGCTCGGTTCCTGTTTAAACAAAAATAATTTGGTAGAGTGGGGATAGGATGTGCATTCGCTTGTTTGTTCTAAAGCCTAAACCGACCTTTAAACAAAAGACGTTCTAAATTATGACCGGCATTTAATTTAGATTCTCCACGTAAATTATGAACGCGGAATCTCTTATCTGATAGGAAAGGAGCCCGACGGCCAGCTTTTCAGAAATTCAGTGCCGTAAATCGATTGCGAATTTGAATCTTTTTTTTATGTTTAAAACCCTTTTCTTTAAAACGAAAACAGTTCCGTTAATATATTTGTGTACAATCAAACTTCCTTCCCAATTAAATGTTTGTCCAACAATAAGATGGCATTTCTTAATAATCAATTCTGTTCGGTGAACAAAGATTCACGATAACGAACCGAAAACAGCCGCAACAAGACGGTTTGCAGTAATTATTCAAAATCCGTCACGCAAGAACACCTATTGTTTCTCTGGATTCCTCTTAGCGGCTTGTTCCGCATTCGTTGCAAACTTTGGTCTCTGCTTATTGTTGCAGGCACTCGGACCTACCACAGAAATATAAGCATCTACACCATATTACTTATAAATATGAACAGAAAAGTAAATACAATAGTTTACGTAAGCAGTGTGTACGAACGCGCAATGGTCTGGCTGTAGTATTCACCGCTTTCAGTGCAGATAAGAGCTTGTCAACTTTCTAGATCCGTGATTTAAGATTGTGAATAGCGGAATGAAATGATGCCCCGCGGAATGAAATGATGCCCCTCTGATCTTCAACCTCGTGTCCCACATATCATAAGATCACAGTGTTTCCTCAGATGCAGTAACTACTACGAGTGAGCACAAGCCTCAATCATAATAAAAAGAGATCATTAAACTTGCACTTTCCTCTGCAAAGACAAGATTAAATATGTAGCTCAATGTTGTTTTCTAACCAGCGTTACTCACTAAGTTATTCATAATTTAATCAAAATTTGTGTGTGTTTTAATGAATCTTTTGAGATAAAAATAATTACAAATTGTATTCATTCAACAACTTGGGTAGTTATTTTTAAGATTTGAACTTCTTCTATCTAGTTTTTATTTTTATTTAGAATGTTATCTACTCCTGTCTGATGGGACTGGAATATTTGCGCGGAGGATGATACATAGATAGGGGTTTATCTATGTATCATCATCCGCGCAAATATTGCACAATGATAAAGTATAATTGACTCTAAATAGCAGATAATATGCTCAAATGTGATTTTAATGTTCTTGATGATAACGTCTGATTAATAGACATTATCTATAACCAAGCAGGAACCACACCTTATTAGAAGGCATTTAACCTATTTGTTTAAATCACAGAACAACAATATCTCTCTATTAAGAGACTCATTTGCTATCGCGTTAGAAATGTGTCTACGAAGCTGAATACCAGTATTTTACATGGAGCGGCTGCCTATCTGACCTCCACAAACCGTTACTGGGTAACACGATACCCCTTGGTTAAATTATGGTGCCCCGAGGTAAAATTAAGAGTTTTACCCCTATTTTTCTTAATACACGGTAAATCACGGCACATAAAACAATGTGACCTGGATGGAACATTGGATCCCAACAGACAAAATGTAATCAAAGTTGAAACATATAAGCTGACAAGGAATTCCCTGCGACGTAACATGACGAATCATGTTTTATTAGGTAGTTACAATTTTATTTTTAGTAGGTACCTGATAACATTATCTATGTGAAATAAAGATTTATTTTAAAAGGGGAATCTCCTGTTTTAAGTAATTTATCTTTACATGTTACAATCTCCTGGGACTTTTCATATTCTGTTTTATTTTTGATAAAACATTCAGATCTCTGGAGAGTTTATTTTTAAGCACGTGACTCCGTTTTCTAGTATGATAGGGTTTATGCTGTTACAGTTATATAGATATATGTATTTATAGATAAAAACAAAAATAATTCGCGCAATCGTTTCAATGATTTTAATTATATTGAGCGTAAAATTATTGCACAATAATAAACTGATTAAATAATGAAAGTATCGAATTGCAATGTATTTATAAAGGTTTACCGCAGTTGTGACCAGCAATTAATATATCAGCGTTATACTTCATACACTGATTTCCAGACTTTTTCAGATATTTTTACAGAACTGGAGGAAAGATGGGTTAAACCGCGGATAAATTGTTGAAGAATAAATAGACATTTAAAAATACCTATTTATACTGTACTAGCGACCCGCTCCTGCTTCCCGCTATATTTTTCAATTCGTTGGTTTATTTAGCCGTTTATGTTTTTACTCGTCTCGGGTTTCACTTAAATTACGCTGATATTTAAATGTAATTTCTTAATTTATTGCGCCGGGAAACATAAAACAATTAAGCTTTCGACGGGAGCGAGGAAATTGGCGTTATTTTTCGTGTTCGCTCAATTACACAGAGTTTTTATGTCTGTGTTTACGATGCAAAATATTTATTTGGATCAATAAATATTAATAGTGTTGTATTTCTTTGAAATTGCGCAATAGCTGACTATACCAAAATGTTGCATAACCGTAAAAATAATATTCGACAGAAAAAAATAATTGATTTGACGAATAATCCGGGGTTATTTTTTGCATTTCATCAAAAAAAATCTATAGGTAAACCGTACAATTGGTCAGAAAACTAGATCGTAACGTTGAAATAAATCCGTCGGCCCCGCAATTGTGTAACATGGCTGTACACTTAATTCGGTTTTTAACGAGGAAAGTTGTTGAAATGTTCTAACATTGAGCACACGTGGGCCCAACTCCATAATATATTGACATACATATAATTGTTAAACCCTCGTTTATCTTATCTCTTTGGCATTATTTTAATCAAGTCGAACATTACATCATAAAGACTGTAATCTATTCATATATGTGTCCAAAATGCTTACAACAATCAACAGTGTGTATTTTTATTGTATATTTTAGTTATAAATATGACTCATGAACTGAATTATGAGGATAGCATATAAAAGCCGTTTACGTCTTGTTTACAAACTTTATATTAAATAATTGTTTACACATTTTTTTTTTTACATAAAATAAAAGTCAAACAGACAATTTTTTTTTGAAAATTGAAATCAATTAGATTCTATCATAAATCCTAGTATTTGATAAAAGTTGAATCAAAGACCAGTTTAGTTGATAAAGAAAGAACGAAAAAGAAAAAAGAAAGAAAGTCTGCTGGTCCTCATTAATTTTAATTACAGTTTTTTAAATAAAGTTTTCAGTTATATTAATCGTAATTTTCTTAGTTGCTCTACCTATTCAGTCATATATTCATTCGAGTTTTTTAGGTTTAAAAAGTAGTTTTTTTTCCTTTGTATTGTACTTGTACATAATTTTAGTGTTAGATTGTACTAATGATTACAACATTTCAAATTATATTTTTATTTCCGTAAAAATGTATGGTAGTCTAGTCTAGTATCGTGAAATAGTTTACAATTTAAAGTATAATAGTGCACTCACCTTCGACAGTCGGAGTGTTCGCGCCGACGAAAACTTCGAAACTAACTGAAAGTTCGCGGAAAATGTTCAGCTAAAGTAAAATTCACTTTAAAAACTTAGTCACAACTCACTGGAGGATGTCGTTGTTAGAAAATAAATATGTACAAGTAAAATGTGGTAGTTATATTGAGGTAATATTATATGTTGTCCGTTCGCCAAGTTCTTGTTGGAACGTTTGGGCGCGCCAAAGTTGTGTGTCGATGGGTTCGGGCTTCGTGCTTATATCTCTCGGAAAGCGGAGCCTGCGCGCATGCGTGACTGCCATTCATGTCACTCTCTCAATGACCGCCCTACACACGTCATCATGTTTTTTAATTATTATAATTTTTATGTCATACATATCCTCATCTGACTGTACTTTTTATTCTTTATTTAAAAATGTGAGTAATTTTTTTCTGCCAGCACACGTAATACTTATCTAACATAGACAAGATTAAACTCATGCGTTTTCAAGGGTAGGACTTAAATGTTATCTTCTAAAATTACCTGCCCACTAAACACATAACGTTAATGACAACTATAGCTAAAAAATTTTTTTTTGCCATTGTTGTCATTATAAACGCAAGTTAGGTAAGTACGAAGTGTCATTAATTTAAACTTTTCTTACTTCAGAGGCCCTAGACAAAGTGACATTCTATCAGCAATAACGATGATGGAAAAGGCAAAAATGCATAGGACTGACATAAGCTATCGAAATGCTTATGTCAAAGTTACTTTATCTTAGTTTCAAGCAATTAACGCATAATGCTTAACTAACTACCAAGTGTTTTACCTACTACCTATAGGTATTCAGTACCTATATCAGAGGCAAGACAAGTAAATTAGCATAATATCGTATTAGCGGGTCTAATTCGATTGATACGTCATGAACTATAATATATTAGCCGTCACATCCCTATTGTTCCTCTTATGACATACGAGGGCTATTAGTAAACTACATTATAGGTATTGTAAAAGCTGCCTACCGTTGTAATTAGGTAAAGGCACAAGAAATAGATACCTAGTTCAGTCAGCATGGCTCAGCTTACAACCATTCGACAGATTTCCGAGATGAAAATGACACATTTTCGGTTACCTAGCCTAGCCGTTGAAAGATTTCGAATTTGCGAACAGTTTTTAGAGGACTCCTTTGATAACATCTCTCACGTGATTCTTCACCAAAGTTTGGAGAAGTGATTCTTCAAGTGGGCTGTCGTGTTAATCCCTAGCATTAGGTGGAATGACAGCTCACTTCACCTACGTTTTCACGGTTAGATTTTTATAGAATAGCCCGGCAGAATATCTCTAGATTATTATATTGCAGATGTCCTCAGGCAGCGTCAATTACTTACCATCATGTGGCGGTTGGTTTGCCATCCAAAAGCATAAGGTGGCGTAAGAGTTGAACAGTCGCGTCATTCGTTCTGCTACCTACTTCAGTGTAGCCTTCAAGTTCAAACAAACTTCAATATAATATAGTCGTTTTGAGGCAGCAGATGTGTGACTGGTGAAAATGCTGGGCCTGTGCGCAAATGCGCACACGCAGTACTTACGGAAAAGGGCCTCTGTTCAGCAAGGGAATGTTCAGCGGGCAGGTAGAATCCGTAGAATACATACTCGTACATTGGGACGCGTTAATCAGTGTTTTAAGTATTATTTTCCAAAATAAACGTGATACAAAAAAAAATATTCCCTTAATAATGTTAATTAATTAATACTTTTTGTACAAAAAGTTTATTTCCGAAGCTAGCTAGGTATATCGGAGACCAATTAGAGGGTCTGCTCGATACCGTCGTTATCTGCAGCAAAATGCCTATTCCTAAAATAGATTCACCTCAAATGGCCAAGTTTGCGTTGGACGAGATATAATTATTTGGATCGGACAGTGAAACTATGACAGAAGTTGGTGAACCACGAATTTTGCAACGTTTCCCAGACAACATTGTTACTGAATAAGTTTAGTCAATATTGGTATAATAAAGATTTATAAAATAACTTGCTTCCGCGCGGTATATCGATAAAAAGTAGCCTATGTCCTTCCCCAGGGCGCCATCTATCTCCTTGCCAAATTTTGTCGAAATGCGTTCAGTGGTTTTGGCGTGAAAACATAACATACGACAGACAGACAGAGTTACTTTCGAATTCATAATATTAGTATGGATTTTTTATTTTTTTTATTGACTCATTACTAGCTTTTATTTGAAACCAATATTGTTGTAATTTATTTTTATATAAATATTAGGTATAGATAGATAGTATAGCCTATGTCACTCCCACAATTAAGACAAATGTAACGAAACATCATATGTTAAAATCCATCAAACCGTTTAGGCTACAGAGCGTGCCAAAGAAATATAGACATACATACATACATACTCTCGAAAAACATTACCCTCTTTCGGGGGCAGTCGGGTAAAAAGTTCCAAATTAAAACATGACCAAATAGACATGAACATCGATCACACCAAGTTTAAGTTCTCCGGCGTATTCGCGATGCATGTAAGTATGTAAGTATCAAGCGTCGCGATAAAAGTGATTTATGCTACTTACGTACCGCCGATAAAAGTTTGTAAGCCTATACTCGTAAGGCGGGATTTACTCAGCTCCTGAATTCAAGGGTAATAACGAAACTTGCATAAATCATAGCTCAGTTGAGTTAATCGAAGTTATTAAGGAATAAGTGTGAGAGGATAAAGAGGTACTCACCTATGTTATAATAAATCTGTATGGTCTTTAGATGGAGGTGTTAGATTTTCGTTTTTTGGTCCATGGAGGAAAGTAGAAGTAGAAACTATTCGAGTCTTAGGACTTATTTATTTATTTAATACTTTCAAGCACACAAATGTACAGAGGCGGACTTTATGCCATAGGCATTTTGTACCAGTCTACCTTTGGGTGATGCAGAGGGACTTGTTAGTAATAAGTATTTGGTTTTAAAAACAAAACTTTGTCCTTATCATGCTGGATCACATGGCAGCTCTGGTTGGATTCGGGCTAAGTACCTTATTGATAAACAGACCATTGCTTTAAAAAAAAACAAGCAAAAAAACGCCGATAAAACACGTTTCTTGTATGGGGACCCCGTTAATTGTTAATTTTTATTAAGTAAGTATTTGTTATTATACAGGTAATAGGAATACACAATTTTTGAAAATTTCCACTGTCTACCTATTACGGTTCATGAGATACAGCCCGCTGATAGACAGACGGACAGACGAACCGCGGAGCCTTAGTAATAGAGTTCCGTTTAGAAACCCTAAAAATTTTTTCAGCAAGGGTGTTTATCCAGCAAACGGCATCAAGTAGCCGAGTTGGTTGAATTCATTTGACTTCAACTTAAAGATTGGCCGAAAACAGGGGTAGATAACTACAACAGTGGAATTAGGGAAAGCTGCGCTACACAATAAGATATTCTAAGCTAGTAACAACGTTTAGTCCATAAAATTATACAATTCGTAGGACAAGGTAAAACCTTTGATTCCCTACGGAGTACCTAACTAACGGGAAAATTGCTTTAAAGTAGGTAACTGGAAACAAGGCATCAATGGATTTATAAAATTAAAACAGGACTGTAAAGACTATATCTTTTGTTGTCCCTCTCTAACTTCCCCTATTTGCTAAAGAAGAAAGTGATAGAGAGAAGGTTCTCAGTGTGCCCATGCTTATTATAAATACCGGTGTTTATGTTTACGGCCCCGTATAGAAGACTCGCAAATGAAAACGTTCGTAAACGTAAACAGTGGAATAACATGAGTTTTATTTATCTTAAGTTAATTATTTCACTTTATAAGTATCTCCATAATGTTTGTAGAGCGAGAAACTTCGGAGTACGAAAAAGTTTTCGCCATATACCTTTGAGCTGAGAGTCATTCTCAGAATAGACCGTCATATCATTACCATCAAAATATCATGTTGATTGAATGGAAGCATTCTTTCTTTGTACTGACCAACTGCCTCTGTGGTCTAGTGGATAATTATATAACACCTGTCTCGAACCCAGAGGTCCCGTGTTCGATACCCAGTGAGGGCTAAATCTTCTGCTTGGATTGGTTGGTGGTAGGGCTTGTTCTAAGTCCGCTCTGCCTCGCTATCTTATCTGAGTCAGCCGCCATAACAACAATGTTAACAGCATTGTTGTGTTTCAGCTGCTAGAGGTAAGATAGCCCAGTTCCTCTGTGGTTGAGGATTCGGGTGAAGCTGGCTTTCACCTTCGGCCTGCTCATCACTTACCATCACGTGAGATGCAGGCCAAGAGCATCCCAGTTGTGATAAAAAAAAAACACTTCAAAAGTACGCTGAAGTTTGCTGTGCTGGAAAGCTATCAAAAATCCGTGAATCCGGTCCAAGCACTGCTTTTAAGTTGTCGAGCTCATTCTGTACCCGATGCAAAGATAGGACATAGGATAGAAGCTTTTAAAGAAACAGAAGACTTTGATAAGTAAACCAAGCAACCCAAAACTAGAATGGAAAATTGAGTCTCTGAGGTCCTAGAGTTTACAACCGTTCATGTTGATAGTATTCTATGAAAGAAGTAAGTAATCAAATAACAGTATTGCCAGTATATATGTACCTATCATTAGTTCATTACAGAAAACTTTCTACACAAATTAAAGGAGAGCATAACGGATACTGTGCAAATACGATCCAAATAAATCTATTTTTACAGATAGTCTGCTGTTCATATTTACATAAGTACATGTATCTTCTAATATTTTTCCTTATTGGTGGATATCTCAAATGAAAAGGTCCATTTCTTTTATAAGAAGGTAAGTATATGAAGATACTGTTACTCACAGACTGTTTATTTGCTCTCTTGTTGAAAGAGAAAACTGATTTGCCAGCTCAATTTCTGTTTCTTATTTTTGTTAACATACACTCCTCCGTGCCTCGGAAAGCACGTTAAGCCGTAGGTCCCGACTTTCATTCGTGGATCTTTGACAGTCGTTACGGGTCGTCAGAAGCCCGAAAATCTGACAACCAGACTTACCAAGGGGTATCGTGTTACCCAGTTATTGGGTTGTGGAGGTCGGTTATGCAGTCGCTCCATGTAAAATACTGGTATTCAGCTGCATCCGGTTAGACTGGAAGCCAACCCCAATACATAGTTGGGAAAAAGCTAGGCAGATTGACACTCCGAAGTACTAGTACAGTACCTAATTAGTTCTCAAAAGACCTGTAATCATATATTGGAAATAACTGTAGGTATCCTTTTATAAGATACAGTAGTGAAGGCTTTTCCGTACCTACTCCTATTTATAAATACTTACTAAATACATGATATTCCTTATCGGAATACTTCGGAAATAACTTGGACTAACCCAATTTTCCGCTTGTTGCTCTACTAATAAAAAGATACCCTTCGTCATTATTTAAACCCGGTCTATCTTCAGATATAACGTATTTCGGGTCTTGAGAAACGACTGCTGGACGTAGACCATTTCAATTTGAAAACAGATATAATCCACCATGAGCTGTTCTGTGCCAGAGTGGTGGGCTGGAATACGGCCCACTCCCTCCCAAGAGATGAGTGAGGGGAAAATGAGAACTGAGGGCAAATTAATTTTCCCACTAGTGGGGACCAGTGGGAAAATTAATTTGTATTATTGTTTGATTGTAAAGACGTTATGACCACTAGTGATAAGATGAGGATTGGAAACCAGCTCTGTAGAAAAAAAAATGCAAAAGAATTCGCTGATCTGAATAACGAAGCTATGGTATCTCTCTCATCAGTTTTTGATAATCAGTTTTGATGGTCGCCTTCGTTCGAAGAACCATATCCGGCTTTACCTGCATATCTGCCTATAGCACCAGAATATTTTAGCAGCTGTACCTCATACAATAGCGTACTTAATTATTCTAACGTCAGCACAAGTAGGTGCATTTAAAATGTTCTCCATCACAAGTACCCGACAACATTGCACGACTCGTTCTCTCGTGAAAAATCGGTAAACAGTGCTTTCCATACAAAACAGCATGTTTCACGAGAAAGAAAACTTGAGGTCATTGTACCCTTTATTCTAAGTTTAAACTGTGTAGTGCGCTAGTCACGAGTGTTGTATGTACGGCTAACGATAGTGTTTACGTACTTTTTATACGGCTAGGCAAAGTATCGATCATCAGTGATGGCAATGACAATGACCCTTCAAGGCCTCTTACCTGTGTACTACATGTTGCATAATGTAAGAGTAGGTAATGATTGTCTGCCTTTTTCAGTAACTTATGTCACAATGCCCAAGAAAATGAAGTCTGTATACTTACCATTCCTTTGCGTACTGGATCGTTAGTCTTGCTTCATTTAAAATACCTAGAAGCATTTCTAGAGGTAGGTTTGAAAAGGCTTGGTTGGTCAATACCTGAAATTATAGATAAACTAGTTTCCACCAGCGGCTTCGCCTGCGTGATATATTTATAAATTATAGCCTATGATAGTGATCATAATATCTATATCAGTTATTTATAGCAATCTACTGGTGAATTTTTTTTTAAATCGATCCAGTGTTTTTGAATTCATTCATTACAAACAAAAATACAAATCTTTTCTCTTTATAATATTAGTGTAGATACTTATACATTTATAATAAAAAGAGGTTATTAAAATTTTAAAGAACGTTTTTTTTCTGTATAATTTATTCTTTTGAATGATAGATAACTGGGTTGGTACGTAGTATATCAAATCAGACTAGAGCTCAAAGTACCTATACATTCAAAATTCCTAGCTATTGGATGGCGACGATGGATGGCGACTTCTCATAATTCATAAAAACGTATCTTTAGAATCCTTGGAAAATGTAACCATAAAAAAGACTTCAACGAAAACACTAGAAAAAAAAGAAAAAACAAATGTAAACTTTCTTTTTTTACATTTGTTTTAGTTTTAAAACAAATATACAATTTATACTATTTTATACTATTTAATTATCAGAAAAATGTTTTTGTTGAAGTCTTTTAAAGTCCTAATGTCGTCTTTTTTCTTCCTAATTAATCGGTTAGCATATGAATTACCTTATTATGTGCATTTAAATAAAACTACTATCTACCTACCTATATTTACGATTCGTTAACGGTTGTTATCACATCCGCAGTTATAATATCTCGTTCTTTACCTGCTTCGATACCTAATTAGACCTTTCTTTATTTACTGTAAATTCTCGTAACTCAAATATATATGTCTTATGTCAAAAAGTTTCAAAGAAAAACCACCCCTACAGACTGGCAGATATCGGAGTTATTTCGAAAATGATCCTTTGTTAATTCTGGCACGGGATATTACAAAATAATGATTATTATTCAATTAATTTAGATAACCGAAACAAAGAGCGATGGGCGGAAATGTCCCATCTGCTTTACTTATCCCAACCTTACCCTTTCAACTCCAACCCTCAAGAAAACTAATTAAACAGAGATCCAATAGGCCACTGACAAACATTTATCAGAGGCTGTTAATTTTAACAAATAGGTATTATTCAGATGATATTTGGGTAACCTTTAATAATTAAATTTTACTAACTGTTGCCCGCGACTTCGTCTGCGATTCGATCCAGGATGAAAGTAGCCTATGTCTTTCTCCGAGTCATGGTCTACACATGTGCCAAATTTCATCCAAATTGGTGCAGCCGTTTTAGCGTGAAAGCGAAAATTTGTTTAATAAAAATGTCTCAGCAAACGCTTTTAGTGCAACTGCTTTATCCCAGCAAACGCTTTTAGTGCGAGTGGTTTATCCCAGCAAAACCTTTTAGTGCGAGTGGTTTATCCCAAAAAACTCACATTGCCAAAGAATTAATAGGTACGGTACACACATGAAAAATTCATCAGCCTCTTCAAACATTCAGCATAGACAAAATAGTGCAGTTGCCAAATCTAATCTATTTATCTCTACAGACTATACCCACACGTGTTTGGCTTGTGATTTCAAACTACCACGTCGCGGTGCCAGTATTGCCTGGCTCCGTTGGGCGCCATATCTGCTCTATGCAAATACGTCTCTAGTGCATTGCCGCTGCTGTTTTCCGAAACGTTATTACCGAGCTGATTTGCTCACTCGCCGATTCATATACGGAATAAAGCCTGTTTAAACTACCCCTCAAGCTATCGAAACGATTTTGAACCTTATGCCAAAGCAAGTAACTTTGCAATTGGGAAACGATAACTTTTGAAATAGATTGTCATTTTAATCTCTCGCTCACCTATACTTTCGATACTCCAAATTGAAATGTGGACAAATCTATGAATCGGTTTGCCTCAAAATTAGCTATAGCTATATCACGAATCAAATATGCGTACCTACCTATGTGTGTATTAGAAAACTTTGCTAAAAAACTGTACCAAAACGATAATTCACAAGCATCTCCACGGTTTTGCCGAGTTAAAATAAAAAAGTGACACTTAATGTGTATAGGCACTAAATATTTCATGTTCACTGAATCGTTTACGAGGCGAACAGGACAGCAATTAATATTTTTATAGATGGCCGCCGTAGGACGCGACGGGCGCTCATCAATATTAAACTCTCCTTCGGATTGATCTTCTTTATGTTTTTCATTATCTACTGATCGCAATTAAGCCGGAATTTTCCTTAATTTTTATACAGTTACACTACTTACCTATATTACTTCTAGATTTTTTGGGTTATCGAATTAATGCTTACTTTTGAGGCAGATGAGATTCTTGAACAAAATATTACCCAGGTAGACTATTTGTAAAATCATGCTAACTTTACTCTTAAGCCCGTTTATACGGTGCAAGTTTCTGCACGTTCAAGAGCAATAATCGCATGTCATAAAGCACGTACAATTATTGCCATTCAAGAAGTGCATGTAAGTGTTTACACGGGTGCAATTTCCATAAAGTACATACAATAATTGAATGCAAGTTTTACCATTACAATAATTGCATGTGACTTCAATTTACAATTACACCAAGTCGATTATGCATGAAAGTTTTACCTTGTCTAAACACAGAGTTGCACATCCTTGTACCTAATAATGATCAAGCATTGAATGCGATTTTCTTGTAAGTGCTGTTCACTCTCTAACCGCCTGGCCACGGGACAGGCGGCGCGAATTGCGGTACGGCAAGCGGGGCGGCAAAACAAGCGGCACGGAATGAAGCCATAGGAAGAGCGGTCGCCGCCGCGATTAATATAGACCGAGAGCAAAATGTCTTTATCTAAGTTATCTCGATATTGGAGTAAGATAAGATAAGTTATTTTGCTTGGAGAGTAGGTTTTTTTGTTCAATATTTGGAAGAGATTGTGTACCTATTCATTATTTAACTAAAAGTCGGGGTATGGACGGAGAATTTTACAAGAAGAACTTGTTGGGCTTCTATCAAGGACTTGAAACGTTATAAAATAACGTTAAAATACCGTTACAATCCGTTCCAGTAGCGATAATTTCAACTGTTCCACTCGGATCGTAACTAAATTAATAGTTGATGTCGTCTACTGACGCAAATACGCGCGGATAATATAACCTTTTTTCGGGCTTTTGCCTTCGTTTTGTTAGTTTCCAAGTTTTCCAACTAAACCTATTATCATATTTCTGATTACTTAGTTAGTTAATGCACAAAAATAGAAAATGAAAACGATTCACATTCACCTTTATCTTCTCTTACAAAAACCCCTAAAAAGTCAAATTGTCGAGGTCTAAAGTTCATTTTTTAATCCCGTCGACTAATTTGACAGGTGCAAATGTCAAACTCCAAATTGAAAAAACAAACAACAATAATTTGAAATGTCAAAATAGTCTACGAGATTAAAAACGGACTCTATGGTGAAACAAAAATATACTTAAGGTGGCTAAAAATATACTAAAAAAATGGCGGGACGACAGAATTAGAGCTACAATAAAGTTAATAAAAAATTAGCTCCTCATTTACCTACTTTAATTTTACATGGAAATGTGATGAGGCTTACGAAGCCTCAATGATGGATGATACATTAATAACATGTGCGAGGAGTACCAAAAAATAATGTACTTATTCAAAACATTAAAAAATGTAACACTTTTTATTTTTTCAAAATACTGTTTATTTTCCGTGTCTTTCGTACTTTATTTCTTGTAAAAAAAGTAGGCAGCCCTGTATTGATTCGCATTTGTTTTTTCCGCCACGGAATCCGCTCGGCAAAATTCGCAAATCGCCCCGCCTGCCGCGGTTCCCGTGGCATGCTTAGTACATTTCTATACATTTTGTTTTGCCGCAAAACGCACCGCAATTCGCGCCGCCCGAAAATTCGCTGTAGCGAATTTCCCGTGGCCAGGCGGTAACTTGCCTGTATCGTGCTACAAATTGTACGTGTTATTTAGACGGTGCCAGTCAATTGTGAAGTTGGGAACTTGTCAAACCCTAGTTTAGCGTTATATATGGTGATTTCTTCTTTGCAAAAAACGTAAGAAATGTTGAATATCGCGGGATATATTCAACATTTCTTACGTTTTTTGCAAAGAAATTGGAATTTTGCGGGCAATAATGATAAAGTATGTAGAGTTTGATAATTTCTTCACTTCCAATTCTCAATTCAGAAACCGGGTGTTAGAGAACACAACTAAGCCAGCTCAGTGAAGGTTTAATGTTCCAAATCGTAGTGACAACTGTTTTTAATGTAAGTAATTAAGTTTACTTGCTATGTTAAGATGTTGGTCGCGATTACTAAATCCCACATAACATCCACATATGCATCCCACATATGCACCGTTTCAGCAACTTAAAGATATAGATAGGAGATATCTAAAAGTTTGGACATTAGAAAATGCGACTCCTTTTACGACGGAGCAGAAATTTTCAAGCAATATCCTGTATAGCTTGTCCACTCTGAAATGACGCGCCCTACATGCAATGTAGATTGTGTACGTCACGTTCATGCCTCTGCACACGTCCACCGTTTTCTATAAGCTTACTATTTCCTGTGGTTACCTCAAATCCTTGCAGAATTTGCTGGAACATAAGAGTAGTATTTCGATATGTCTTGTAACGGGCAATTGCAATATTTTTGCAAACATTTGTTTGCTCATAGTACGATAGGTAATTACCACGTAGTCTTCTGATTATTTCATCTTAATCCATCCTCGTCATTAACTTATTGCATACACTAACAAACAAACATGGCAGCGACTGAAAAACCATGAAAATAATACCTTTAATCGTTTAAGTCTCTTGTAGTATTTAGCGCTATTACAAAAAAAACATCCTATTCACATCCCATAAGAAATTATTGGAAATATATTAGGCAGGCATTGATTTTCGAAATCGTAGAATAAATTAAGTTCCTGGGTCTCCAGCGTGCCTTGAGGGTAGGTATTTATCAAATAACTACCACCTCACCCCCTCATATCCTGACATCTTTGTTTGCCGCCCGTCAGCAAAAAAGTTTGCATTTTAAACTATGGTTTATATTTACTACAATATGGTCTATGGTTTTTTTTAATATCACTTTGACAAATAAACATTTAAAAAAAAGCAAAGCTAAAAGCGGTGGAATAAAATCAGAACCTGTTACAATGTAAAATCACAATTAAATTAACAATACCTACCTAAGTTTAACAATTATACCAGCAAATAAAAAATAAGAAGTGCCTCCATGCAAAATTCGTTGAAAATCTCACCTGGGTATTCCTGTTTGTGAGTACCTACCTAAATACAAATAATTGACATATGGTATTGACATATTAAAAGTAGTACCCATCCCTACCATTTCCTAGTGCTTCTAAGTATCTACCTATAGTTATTTGGTCTACTCGTTGGCTATCATCTAAGAATACTATATTTACAATTTGTTATTTACAAATTGTGTATTATAGGTACCTACTTCCTCTACTACAACAATAACTTTACAGCTAAGTTTAAAAAAGCCGAAATACGTGCTCCGCCAGATATACAGAAAAAGCTGTGAAACCAAAGGAATTTTCTTTTTAATCCACAATGATTGACCAGGATTACGCAGCAGTATTTGTAATTCATGCAATCCGTCTTCCCACGTAAAAACAGGGACCTTACTCCGTCTCACAGCTGAAAGTCTGAAACGCATGGAAGTTTCTCTAATCTCTAATTTTACAGCTAAGATTGTTAGAGCAGATATGCTTCAACTTAATGTAAAATTGTCTGCATTACCATGAGTATGATGATGAAATTATTCCTAAGTGAACGGCGGCTTTAGCTTTATTGTACTTGGTTAGTACGTAGCGTGGGGTACTCGAGAAGACCCTGACTTAAGTGGTTTAGTGTTAGTATTAAAGTAAGCTGGTACTTGTAAAATTGTGTTGTGGAAAGTCTTTGTTGATGCAAGTTTTAAAATTAACAACCTAACTCATCAAGTTACCAGATATTTTTGCAAGATTTAAAAAAATTCTACCAGCAAACCATCTTTTCTGCAGGATTTACCCAATCCTTCAGAAGAGTTGTGCCTCTAGCATTGCCAATTTCAATGGATGTATTTTTTCGGAGTTAGGTACGGATACAAATTCAAACGCGCCAGTTATTAAAAGACCTGCGCTTGCAACTAAGTAGGTACCAGGATAATGAAATACCTCACACAGCTATTACAGTAAGAAACACACTACTACAAGTAATTGTCACGTCATTACCCATAAATCAAAGATCACTTATAAATTAACTCTGAAAATGATATTTAATGTAGTCAGTCAATACAGCGTGTCCCAATAAAACCGTGACGCGTGGCAGTGTGTGAGAGACAAATTAACATTTTAATTGTGAGCGCCATGTGCGGGTATGTAGGTACATAAGTTGTTGTGTCGCGACTACCCTCCGGAAAATCACTGTTAGCGGATCACATCCAATCGTGCGTGTGACGTGCACTTAATGGGTTATTATAATTTTCGTCGACCCACTATCAGATAGGTTAAATTGGACGCACGTCAGTGCTGCCGCGATCATCTAACCCTAACTGGACTGACAACCCAATTTACAGTTTAATAACTTAGAATTTTGATATCGTTGCTATGCTCTTATTAATTTTTTGCAGGACTGAAGAAAACTTAAACAAATCAACAATAAAAAAGGTATTTATAATGACATATGGTTCGTCCTATTACATCAGATTATTAGTGAATAATATACCTAACTAAATATCAACTGGCTATCAAGTACGGTTAAAAGATACAGCCCACCGACAGACAGACGGACGGACACTTAGGGGTTTAAACGTTGCATATAGATAAGTGATTTCAAACGTCAAAAATGTATAGTTAAACAGTCGCTAACCATTACTTAACGTTTATAAATAAACACCTTAAAAATTCTCTTCCCTTCCACCCGATTTTAACTCGGTAACTATTTTTCTTTCAGACTGAAATCAATCAGCTGCAACATGACTTCTAAAGCTCGAGGCAAGAATAACTTCAAAGTGTCAGTAGACACGACGGGCTTGTCGAAGTTCCACCATAATTATTTGCTGGTATACACCGTCCTAACGTTCTTCGTGGTTCTCATCCTGTACGTCGTCACTAAAGACTGGAAGGGATACACAAGCCCTGAAGAAGTAGACCTCGGAACTGTACATGTACCTTATTGCCGGCGGAAACATTCACACAGTCATAGTCATTATTAAGTACCTACCTAGTCCTACATAAAATAACAATGCGACCAGTATGTAACAAGCGTATAATTTCAAAATAAATAATTTCACTTTCAATTTTGGTTTAATGTACAGATCTTTTTTTGCAGCTTAGGGTTCGTTCAGACAAGCGGCACTTTGCCGACGACCAGAGGACCATCTAAGAATCCAAGACCCCACAGGTAAAGAATTGGTCACTTATCCACGAACTATCTACGCAGGTCATGGGAAGGCTTAATTAACTCACACATAAATAAATACTAGAATCAGACTACTACTTCTCAGAGCTAGGTTCCCGAGAATTCAAATACTTAGCATGGTGGTTTTGGGGTGAATAACCGGAAATACTGACTTCTGTATCTAGCTCTATCAACTCTTCTTTAACAATCTTCAAATTGCCAAAACAGGCCACTCTGAAGCGCTGTACACTCGTGGACGCTAAACCGAACAGTTGTCCGTTCTGCAGCAAGAGGTCACCAGCACGCACGGGACACCGCGCCACGTCTTTTACACATATCGTGCTATTCGACTTCAAATGTTTATTTATACTAGTGCTTCCGTAGTCTTTGCCAGCCAGGTTGACATGCTGCCGAGATAACGATCTCCCAGCAGAATAGGGACGCCCGAGGATGTGAACTTTTTGTTTCCAGTCCAACTTCGTTCCGATCATTATCACTTCTGAGCATGCCGCTATACTTTCATAACTAGATAAAAGGACTAGCCTTTTGGAAATGACTCCTTCGTGATGTATCGATTCGAAGAGATCGACGGAAAAACCCTTTCTGCAGCGAGGACTGAAAAATAAAGATCAAATAAATAAATCCATCATGACGTCTGCCACCTCGCCGTAGGTGGGTATATGTTCCTTGTCTGCCACTGAATGTAAACCACGGAGTACTTTTACTATAATATGTAATGTAAACCATTGTAAACTCCCACCCCTCCTTTCTACGTTATACACACGGCTACACATCAAACTATACATTTCCAGTATAAGCTGACGAAAATCCTACACAATGCGAGATCAGCATAAACTGGAAATGTATAGCTTGATGTGTAGCCGTGTGTACCACTGCATTATTATAAATTCTATACAAAACGGTGACAGATATGGCGGGATTTCTGACTATTAGTTCGGCCTGGAGAAAAACTCCCATCGTGAATCGGACCAATACCTGGAAATCTCTCAGCCCTGAACTAACTACGAAACCAAGTGGGCAGCTGCAGGTTCAACTTAGACTTAGTCTGATGGGGTCTTAACTTAGGTCTGACCTTTCATCACAAACGCTGACTCACATTCTATTCTGTTTTTTTTTAAACAAGCACCAGCACATTGCGCCTTTGCGAGGCCCCAGCTAACGCTATCGATACTGCTGAGTTTTGGTCGAAGCAAATATAACATAAATAAAACTTGTATTCTACGCGACGAAGAAAGGCTTTAGGACTTTAGTATGATTATTACTATTTACTTAGATATGCTTCCCAAATACATCCGTATAGGTCCAGACTTAGCGCAGACACCATTTGCGAGAACTGAACTCGGGCTCACCACTGCACCAACACATAACAGCTGCTGCGTGGTTGCAGAATGAATTCTTGCAACGAAGCGATAATCATCCAGTTTCACACGAAAGCATGATTGTTCACTATTTTTTGCGTAAACTTTAACAGAATGGAATCCTTTATAATGCATAATAAAACTAAAGACGACTAGGGCCATCGTTGCAACAAATATAGATACTAATAAAACTACGATTCCAACTTTGCTTTTGTTTGATCGATCATCCCATGGTGTATTAATAAAATTAAAACGATACTCTAAATTCTCCTGTGGATGATTGTTATCAATTATTTTGTTGTCATCAGCATTTTCTTCCATTATGAGTAAATTAAGTAATCAGTAGGTATTAGGAGCCGCCAGGTGACAATCTAGATGGTTTCATTTTAGAATGTTTAGTGTCTGTGAAGTTAGTTTGCGAGTAGGTAGTCTTATTCTTTGGAAGTTGAAAGAAATTTCAGAAATTTAGGAGAAATAAAACCATGTCACGCGCAAAAAACGTGTCAAAAATACTTAGGTAAAAGTTACTTATTACTCCATTTGAAATATGTGCGTGTGGTACGAGGGCCCGTTTTTTAAACTAACAAATTAGGTATAGAATATGAGGGTAAAAAGGAAATTATTGTCACTGCCCTCATATACAACAACAAAATAGTTGATTTCGGTATCTATTAAGTTTTGTCGTTTTATCGTAATTCTTATTAGACTCGCGACAATCTAAGAAGTCCGTTTTGACAGCTATAAAAATCTTTTGGGTAGCAATGAAAAAAAAAATTGGTTTCTTATATACTGATTCTCAAGACATATCGATTAAACATACTTAGAGAGTTTGTAATCGACGACTTATCTACATTGCTTAAAACTGCTTTTCAAGGCATAACGTTTCATTACAAATACGAGAACGAAACGTCAAAACGGACTACTTAGATTGTCGAGAGTTTAGTAACTAATAACCCCAATTTGTTGCACATTTTTTTTTCAAAAAAGAGACGATTTGTCCTATCTTTCATATGAAACGAAAACAAAAGAAATGGAGGACTGAGGGCCCAAACTTTATAATGCTCATTACTTTCAAACAACAAGAAGTGGCGACCTTTTTTTTTTTTGAGCGTGGTAAATCATCTAATGACTTCTCCCGCTCTGGGCGGAGCGGAAGGGCATGTCAGACTTTAACTGGCTAAAACCCACCCGTGTTCCTTCAGTTGCCTGTTGCCAAGGTCCCGGTATCCCTTTCAGACATTCCCGCAACCCTGGCAGGAGAAGTGGTGACCTGTTCTTGCTTTCACAAATTATTTAGTAGCATACAGGATTTCAAACAGTAGGTGTAAGTTAAGTAATGGTTTCATTTTATTCGCATAACAAATTTTGAACGAAGATATACAAAGTAGGACAGTGTTTTGTGATAGGTAATATCTTGTTTTCACAAATGTTGTTCGGCATTAGCTTAGATTTTGGCATAAAGACTTGTTCTAGTGTCCATAGTTTATCAGGTACAGGTGGGCCCTCCATCCTCTATGTGAGAACTGAGGGCCCAACTTTACAGTCCATAACTCGCTTATTAGACTTTCACAAAATCTGATTCCAACTTTCACAATTCTTTGGGAATGTTCAATAAATCCTAAGCACATTTTCAAAAGGTTTAAAAAAAACGGGCCCTCACACCACACGCACTTAAATAAGATTAAACATTTAAATAAGCCTTTTTAGGGTTCCGTACCCAAAGGGTAAAACGGCACCCTATTACTAAGGCTCCGCTGTCTGTCTGTCTGTCTGTCCGTCTGTCACCAGGCTGTATCTCATGAACCGTGATAGTTAGACAGTTGAAATTTTCACAGATGATGTATTTCTATTGCCGCTTTATCAACAAATACTAAAAAACAGAATAAAATAAATATTTAAGGGGGCTCCCATACAACAAACGTGATGTTTTTGCCGTTTTTAAAGATAGTGGTACGGAACCCTTCGTGCGCGAGTCCGACTCGCACTTGGCCGGTTTTTATACAGTTCGTTCAACAAGCCTTTTTAACGTTGTTGGTGGATTGATGCAATAGACACCTTTTTTGCTTATAATGCCATCCTTATGCCTACGGTATAGAAAACAAAATCGGTTGAATGGACTGTAAAAAGATTTGTTTAAATGTCTAATCTTATTTCAAATTTTAATGGAGTATAGATGTATCATACGCCATACCACCCGATAAATAAAAATCCGGCCAAGTGCGTATCGAACCACTCACAATGAATGGTTTCGGAGTTGGGATGAATTTATCCAACAAACTTAACATT
This sequence comes from Lithophane ornitopus, assembly GCA_948473465.1. Taxonomy (NCBI): domain Eukaryota; kingdom Metazoa; phylum Arthropoda; class Insecta; order Lepidoptera; family Noctuidae; genus Lithophane; species Lithophane ornitopus. The sequence continues at coordinate 9,845,362 of OX419616.1, read as the reverse complement.
GTAGTTGAACAACTTGTTCTCCCATACAGGATGTATGACAGACAGACGGACTTGGCGAAACTATAAGGGTTCCTTGTTGACTACGGAACCCTAAAAAAGTGATACAACCTGATAAATACAAAACATTTATTTCAGACAAAATACAATCACAAAATATCTGCAAAAATGAACAAACTTACACAAAAAGACGTTAGTACCTACCTACAAAGAAACTTATACATAACTTCGTATTTGTTAGTACCTACCATGTTAGTACAGACATTATAATTATTATGAAGACTCCTCTGTTCCGTTGCTCATTATAGCAACTATCTAGCCGACCTGCTTACTCACTAACAGTGCCTTTCCTGGATGCAGAGCTTGGCTAGGCACCTCTCGCTCGTGCGTGCTTTCATAATCATGAAAGCCGCCCACGTGGGCGTCTGCGAACATGCTTGATACTGTTTAAGAAAGTTTGAATTTCGCGGGCTATCCTGGTATTTTCGCCTACAAGTCCTTTTCATAAAATAGAACTTGCCCTTTTTTCGGGATGATGTCTATTATACACGCATGACAGGTGTCAAGAGAACTCCGACGTCAACGTCATTCAAGTGTATGACAGTTGAGCTTTCCAGTTAATGTGAATGATGCTTCTCTAGCATTGATATTTTCGCTTTTCCGGTCACACTAACAAAATTCTGTATTCCTCTTTCTATAAGTGTATAGCTTGTGATGTAATAAATCTAAACATTCTCTACGAAACACCGCAGTAAATGCTGAGGTTGGGTTCATAACAAATAATTTATGATTTCTTGATTTAATTGAGTTGTTATTAAGATTTTACGCTAACAAAATGCCTACGGTGATATTAATGGATGTTTCGCTATCAATGTCACGTCCTGTGCCTACCTCCGACACAACAGAGACGCATACCCGGCATACAATAGCTACGGCGGCTGTGAACACGTTTTTAGACTATTTAAGCGTTCATGCTAAACTAGAATACGTCGCATTGGTCTCATTCTCATCCGTGTACGAAGGTAAGGTGGTCAATAAAGTTACAAACTATTCCACTATTGCATAACTCTATATCCTAACTCATTAACATAGCTACTCCTTTTGGTTTTCAGTTTCCGTTCCTTTCACCCGGGACTTTGATAGTATACGCAGTAAGCTGTTGGTACTGGAGGAAGGGGACAAAACCTGCATAGACGCTGCTCTCCTTGGTGTGAACCAGCTGGTACTCACTGAGTGGGGAGGATGCCAAACACCTGTGCAGATTATTTTGGTAAAATTAGTAATTCAATACACAGTGTTATGCAAAGTATCCATCAAAATCAGTCATAACTTCCAGACTTTGAATTTAAATAACTCCAAGAACTGGAAATGGTTATTACTTAATAAAATTATTTTTTTAAATATATTTTTCCTGTAGGAATATTATCTAACAAAATGGAATGTTATTACAGATTACCGATGGCAGCAGTGGTGTTGGTTCTATAGGCAGAAACCGAATGGTGCAAGCTCTGCCTTTACCCCCCTCATACCCAGCAAAAATACATGTTTTGCCCATTGTCTCCCCACATGAATCCTGTTTACAGCAAGGTAGTAGGCCTTTTACTGTTGCTCTCCTCTTCACATAACCATTAATTTGATTGATGGCTTGCTCAATGTGGATGATTTCAGACTTTATTATAAATTCAAAATTAATTTGATTAATCTGCAGAATTAAATTGCTTTAAAAAAGATTTGTTTTCTTCATGCCATGCAAACGTGGAAAAAGATTTTTCATCACACACTTTGTTTCAGCAATGCCCCTCTACCAGAAAATTGTGGATCTAGCCAATAACACGACTAGTAACTCCAATGGCAACATGTCGCGTGGCTCTATCTACTGCCCTGATCAACTAACTGTGCCAGGTGTAAGTACAAGTGTGATAATTCCCTGACAAGTAGGTGTGCATTTTTCGCTATGAAATGGCAGAGAAACTCGGTGTAAATGGGCCTTAACAGAGTCTTCTTCATCTTTGATGTTGACATTTATCCTATGGACCCTGAATCCCTTGACAGAGGGGTATAAGCATATGAGGTGTCATATGCTTATACCCCTCTGTCAAGGGATTTGAAAATCTAAGGTGTTCTATGTTCTATGTTACGGGTTTGGTTTCCGCACTTAGTCCCTAAGATGGACCATTGTGCGTGAATCTAAGGTGTTTATAAAAACTGATTGAACTGACCAATTTTTATCATAGTCATGATTGTTTTAGCTGAATAAGGTGCTCTGTGAAAAATGACAACCTGTACCAGTAACGTCAAGTTCTATGAAACTTTTAAACTAGTACAATGCAATAATGAAACATCTAATATTTATTTATAGGTGATAACGGCAATGACGCGGCTATGTGAACAACACTACCAAGAATTTTGGTGCACACTCAAATGTGGTCAACTAGAGGCTCGAGTGCAATTGTTTCCAGCGCCACAAACTATCTCTCTTGAAGAGTTAGCTGCTACATACACTCTGGCCAATCAGATACATGTTATTGGATTCCTACAGCAGCAGGAACTCAGTAAGTTATGAGTAAATTGATTATAAACAAGGGTTTAGGTGGGAAGTTCAATGTAAAGTAAGAGTTACATAGTCCTTTGGGCTACGCCGCAGTCGTGTCTAAAATCCTTATTCATCTTTCTTTTCGTTAGCAATTTTTGCCCATGTGGGCCCACGGGCCCACTTTATAAGGCATGTCGATTTCAGTGAATATTTTAAAGTTGATTTTTATTCCTTCTGTTTGGAACAGGTACTCCTATAGCGATAAGTAAACATTTAGTGATACCGCAGGCGCAAGCTGCGCCGAATACGGGGCCGAGAGAAAATTATGGCTCCAAAACCCCTACCAAGGTAAAGTACATAATTCGCAATACTGCCAGGCTAATACGACAAAATGTTGTCAGTGCATTATCTCGTGTAGAAGCGATACATTCTTATTTGTTAACATATTCATGCCTTCATATCCCGTTTTGGCGCGAGATACTGCGGCGATAGGTTTTTTGGCGCTGCGTATGTTTCGGAAACTTTCGGGCCGGCCATAATATATTGCTCAACATAAACCTCATATTTAAAATTACTTAATTACATGCAGGAAGGTTCAAGTACAGATGGTTCTGCCACAGAAGAGGATATGTCAGACCCAAGCAAAGTACCAAATTTTTGTGTCCTGCTTCATGGAGCACTCAAGGTAAGATATTGCCTGAATTGCTCTTTTCATAGCCCCTGATTTGGGTCATAAGAAAGCTTAGTTAACTTCATACAGTCAGTTTCAAAAATAGTGGGACATGGTTCACTACTAGATCACTTTCGAATGTCTGAAATTGAACCTATGTGAACATTACGGAGAAAATTTAACTTTATCTCAATGCAACAAGTGCTATTTTAGAATGAAGACGGTAATCAACAACTCGCTTTCTGAGTTTAAAATAATTTTTTCTCGTTGCCAAATAATTTCATTATAGTTGGATTAGGTATGTGTGCGGCGAGACGGGGAGGCCGCTCATTCGTCAACGCTCACGGCGTCCCGCTCCCCGCCTCGCCGCGCATTCATAAGGCGCGGTAACAGTACAACTATGGTTGGCATAAATTATGAACAGTGTTTGTCCCAATATTTTTGCCGCTCACTGTACATACCTATCATACATCCCCCATAAAATATAGAACTGTATGATTTTTATTTATAAAGATAGATAATGAGCCATTTAATCTATCTTTTTAAATAAAAATGAAATGCTATTCATTGGTAAGCGAATAGCTTGAGAACGGCTGCACAAATTTAACTATTTTATGTTTTAAAATGTTCATAATAGTCTGAACATTTTTCGGGAAACTATTCCAATTTTTCATTCCATAAAAACCTATTTTATGGAATGAAAAATTGGAATAGTTTCCCGAAAAATGTCTATATCGGAAAAATTTTGTAAGTACGTTCTTTTTTCTATGGAATTTCTATGAACTCACGACCATTACTGACAATCCAAATGATGGATATGCATTTTTTTTTTTTTATTTACTGAAGTTGGGACAGGACAATTTCTCTCGGATCCGATAGTCAGTAATAAAATGAACTAGACCAGGAATTGTGAAAAAACATTACACACATCTACTTAAAAAAAAGTCTTAAATTCATCCATATACAGACAACGCACTGCCCAAACCAAGAAATTTTGGAGTCTAGAAGCATGAAATTTTGCTCAAGAGTTCCTTATAATGAAAGTGAGAGCTTAGGCAATTCGTCATTTTTACGGATAGGGGCACACTGCTTGTACATCACTTAATTTATGTCCAGGTGGAAGGCATGGCTGCAGTGGTACTCCTAGGCGCGGAATGGTGGGGAACCCTGACGGCATCGTGCGAAGCGTCGCGCGGCCGTCGGTCCTGTCTGCTACTCAGTGTGATGAAGCCAGGAGCCACAGCCGCGCCCTGGCTCGGCGCCCTCGATCAGCTCGGACCGGCTGAAGAGGGAACTGCTCCTGGTAAATATTAGTGCTTGAAAAAAAAAAAAATGCGCTTCAAAATCGCAAACTTGTTGCTATTCAGCACCAATTAACCTTCCTTAGCTCAACTTAACATTCATACTCGTTAAAACCAATTAGTGTGACTAAAATTCATCATCTATTGTAGCGGAAACATTCCCGATCCGTTCATGGCGGTCGTACAGCAGTGGCGGGTCTGCATGCGCGTGGGCACGTCCGCACGCACTGCTCGCCGATGTACAGAAAGTACTACGACATGCCAGGAAGCTGCCTGACAAAACACAGCATCTTTTTAAGGTATGAAATTGTTACTCAGTTGCAATGGATGTGGATTTCTCATATTTTGACGCCTGCCTATCATTGCCTAGTAGAAAAAAAAGGGACTTTGTAAAAAAAGTTGTTAAAATTCATACAACACTGTAGAGCAGTCATATTTCAAGCCAAGCAGCAATTAAAACTAAATCAAAACGAAATGAAATCGAGGTATAATCTGCTAGTAGGTATTGTAGGTTTCTCTCTGCTAGCTTCATATAGTCAGTATGAACTACAATAGTAGAAACAATTAATACCTATTTTAATAATTTCTTCTCAGGAACTGAACAGACTTCGGCGAGCAGCTATTTCCCTTGGCTTTGCTGAACTACTGACAGCGATTGGCAACGCGTTGGAGCGCGAATGCACCGCATTGCCGCCGTCAGCGCCCTCTGAATGTGCGCTACAACTCGCACACGCTGCGAATGCTCTGCGAGACCCGAGAACGGCCTTAGATATTAAACATACACTCACACCACTGGGTCCGAATTACAATGTTACTCCGATGACACATTAATTGCCTCTGGCATCTGATACGATAACGGCTGGTAGACGGTCTGCTATCGTGCCACAAACTCCTCTGACCCGGTGGCTAAAAGTGGAACTAATGAAGCCATTCGTTTTTCGACGACAGCGACGCTGTCCGGTTTACATATTTAGTTTGTGGGACCTGTAACTATGAAATCTAAAAGCTTATGCTCATACCAACTATAATGATGTACCAGTAGTGATTTATGATATTTGGGTCTATAAAGCTTTTTCTTTTGTATAATGATGAAGTGTATCAATACCATCTGGTATTGATACAACATTGGCAGTACCCTCTTATGTAAATATTAAAATATTCTTATACATAAATAAAGTATAATTTTAATAAATAAAATTGTCTTTTAAGATAAACACATCTTATTATTTTACTCGAGTATTTTTGTCGGATCGATTCTCGACAATAAAGCAGTAAGCAATCTAGTTTTCTATCTTTGTGGTAAAAGGTTAGAGAAACATAGAAACGATTACATTTTTGTTCGAAACAGTGTCATCTGAAAATAAAGCCATCTGCACGGTACAGTTTTTCGCAAATCGCGCGTTTTCGTACGAGGCAAGAATGTCAGTTGTGTTTACAGATTAAGAGACCGATAAATCGCAGTGGCGAGTTTATCCTACGAATTTGTCAGTCAGTGCAGTCAAGCCACCACAGAGTACATTATACTATACGGACGAGCCACTTGTGAGTCACAAGTCAAGCGCTCGAGTCGCAGCGGCTCAAGGGTCGAGATATTCCCCTCGTGAGGGCCTCGTGTCTAGGCGGGGTTGCGATTTGTGCTTAGCTGTGGCGCATCTCTAGGTCTAGTCTGTGGCGCTTTGCGAAACGTCAAAAAATTAAAAACTCAGTGAACAAAAGTCAAAATAAATAAAATCGATATAAAAATAAACATTAAAAAGTGTTTAATGTAAGAAAAATGCATTATCTTGAATTAAATCAGTAAAAATATTCTTGCACCGTTATGTAAAACGTGGCAGAAATAAATTAAAAGGCCAAATTACGCTGAAAATGAAGTATAAAAATTTGATAATCATTTGTTTGTCGTCTTTGCCGTATCTGTTCACTTTAAACGGCGATTTTGTGTTCGACGACACTGAAGCAATAGTGAAGAATAAGGACGTCACGTCGGAGTCTTGGACCGACCTATTTTACCATGACTTCTGGGGTGCAGATATTAAATCGGATGCAAGTCATAAGTCTTACAGACCCCTTACAATTTTATCTTACAGGTTGGTAAATATTGAATATTCCTTTACAACATAGAAACTTAATTATAATAACCCTTGGCTAAATTGAAATTTCACTTTTCAGGCTAAATTATTTACACGCTAAAAGAATCACAGCCTTTGATTTCAAGATTACAAACTTAATATTATGCCATATCTTGTGCTGTTTATTGGTGTGGAATGTCTTTGAAACAATTTTAAATGACGAGAACAGCACTTTGGGTACTCGAGATAAAGGAAAAAAGAGGAAATCAAGTTACCGGGATAAAAGGAATAAGAAGTGGTGGATGGACACAGCATTTTTATCTACATTATTATTTGCGGTACACCCGGTACATGTGGAGGCCGTGAGCGGTGTGGTAGGCAGGGCTGATCTCCTGGCTGCTATTACATTTTTTCTAGCATTCCTTAGTTATAACAAATCGCTAACTATTCAAGGATGTAACAACATCTTTTTAATTTCAACAGTCATTTTAGCTGGAATCTCTATGTTGTGTAAGGAAAATGGTGTTACAGTTTTGGTGAGTTAAAATATTTCTTTTGCCATAATTATCAAGTTCTTATAATTATTATTAACTACCTTTCGTCAGCGGCTTCACCCTAATGGTGTCTTTATAAATTAAATGCATTCTGCTGGTGAAAGAACTTTAAAGGAGATCATTCACCGTCCATACATTTCTGGGCTATATTTGTGAAAGTGCCGGCCAAACAAAAATAAAGCTATATTCCGAAAGAGTATGTTGTTCTCTTCATTTTTTATTACTACAAGCTATCACTTTATTATGATAACTATTAATTATTTTAACCAACACATACTGAAAACAGTCTTTTTCAAAATCATATAACAGCACAGGGAATTGCCCTACAGATTTGGTCCGATAGTGAAAAGTGAAGAGAATAACATGTTCTAACGGAATATATCTTTTCTTTTTTTTTGGCCGGCACTTTCATAATTTAGCCCAAAATAAATTATCTCCTTTGTCTACTAGTTTTTGAGTTTATTCATTACAAACAAAAATACAAATATTTTCTATTTATAATATTAGTGTAGATAAATACTATTTAAAATCAATTTCAGGGCTTTTGTTTAGTCTATGAAGTATCAACAACATACAGAATTAAGAAAAAAGAAAATAGGCACGCAAGGATCGTACATATAGATAACATCACTATAGATTCCATATTTAGAATCAGCATCATCACATTTGGTATAGCTGCCCTGTTGTATCTAAGGTGGCTTGTAATGGGAGGAGCCCCACCCGAGTTCAAACCCACTGATAATCCAGCTGCCTTTGCCTCTGCTACTTTTGCTAAGGTATGTTTTGTCTTTGAATTACTTTTTTTTTACTTCTATCAACACTAAAACAGGATAACACTACAAGGTTTCAGGCCCTGACAAATCAGATACTAATAATGCAGTCTCCATTACATTACAGACTTGCTGTGCCCCGCGGTTTCTCCCGCATAGATGTCGATCCCATGGGAATATAGGGATAAAACGTATCCTATGCCCTATTCCAGGTCATGTCTACCCGAGTGCTCATCCTCTCCTCTCTAAAGGGAACATCGCGGAGGCGCGGCGCCGGCGTCGAACGGTTCGCGTATAGCATTTTTATACTCGTGATATCTTCGAAATTAAATGTCCGATTCGAATGAACTAAAAAATATTTTACTGCGACATAAATACCCTTGATCTTAAAACTATTTATTTGAATAAGAATTTTAATATTATGTCGATAAAACTCCTTCGCAAATAATGCATTAACTTCGAAAAAAATTGATTAAGTACCATGAAAAAGGTTATAGTGAGCCAATCTTAAAAGATAGACAAATGCTGTCGCGGACTTTTTTTTTGAACTTTTAAAGAGGAACAATTCCATCATCTATACTAATATTATAAAGCTGAAGAGTTTGTTTGTTTGTTTGTATGAACGCACTAATGTCAGGAACTACAGGTTGGAAATGAAAAATTCTTTTTGTGTTGGATATTCCATTTATCGAGGAAGGCTATAGGCTATATAACATCACGCTACGACCAATAGGAGCGGAGCATAAATGAAAAATGTTGCAAAATCGGGAAAAAATACTCCTTTTTGAGAGCTTCCGTTGCGTGCGCTGCGTAAACGGTTTAAGTTACGCAAATTTCATGTACGATGGAATTGTTTCTCTTTAAAAGTTCTAAAAAAAAGTCCGCGACAGCAAATGTCTATCTTTTAAGATTGACTAACTATAACCTTTTTAATGATAATCAATTTTTTTCGAAGTTAATTAATTATTTGCGATGGAGTTTTATCGACATGATATTTATTCTTATTCAAATAAATAGTTTTAAGCTCAAGGGTATTTATGTAGCAGTAAAATACTTTTTAATTCATTCGAATCGGACATTTAATTTCGAAGATATCACGAGTATAAAAATGCTATACGCGAACCGTTCGACGCCGGCGCCGTGCCTCCGCGACGTTCCCTACTTTAGAGAGGAGAGGATGAGCACACGGGTAGACATGACCTGGAATAGGACATAGGATACGTTTTATCCCTATATTCCCACGGGATCGACATCTACGCGGGTGAAACCGCGGGACACCGGGGTCCGGTTATAGTGAGTCAATCTTATAAGATAGACATAGCGGACTTTATTTAGAACTTTTAAAGAGAAACAATTCCATCGTACACGAAATTTGCGTAACTTAAGAGCGATAGTTTCCTCACTGACCTTGAGCATGTGGGCGGAGCTAAACTCCCTACTCCCCGAATACGTAAAATGCGCGCGGTGGCGCGCTAAACTAAAACGGCGATCAAAGAAAATACAAGGGCGCAGAGTTGCGCGCATAGGACGCCTATTTTACCTACGATTCCAGAAAGGAATGGCGGAGATGCAAGGCTGACATTTGTATAGATAGATCCATAAGTTACGTATATTTTAAGTTTTTACTGGATATTATTTTTTAGCATGTCTTTGGATGAAAATAAAAGGTGTATCTTTTTATACACGTGATACTTTATGTTCGCATCGCTTGTCAAAATGTAGAACATCTGATTATTTTATGGCGATTTCAGGGTTGGTCCCATATACACACGGCTACACATCAAGCTACACATTTCCAGTTTATGCAGATCTCGCATTGTATAGAATTTCCGTACAACGCGAGTAGCCGTGTGTACAATGACCCCTTAAAATATTTCCTACCTACATAGGTATGTATGTAGGTAAGTATGTATACTTACCTACATACATACCTAGAATACCTACCTACATATCTACCTACATATACCTACATACTTTTATATCTACATGTACTTAGTAAACGCTCAAAACTTCAGCACAGACCTACATAACATAGGTTTTTCTGTTGCATTTAGAATACGCGTCATAGTGGCAACCTATTCTTACCATTGCATTGCTAAAATTCGCGTAAATTTAACATGTAATTGTAGCCGTAAGGGATAAGCAATGGATCCGCAATCGAAGAGGTCCGGGATCGAATCCGAAACGATTTTAGTTTTTTGAAACCATCATAATTATTTATAAGTATTCTAAGCAACAATGTTAGTTATTATTTTAACTATTTATGTTTATTTATAATCTATTCATTCTTATTTTTTATTTTTTGTGAAGTTTAATATTTGTTATTGTATTATTATTTATTATATTTTGCGTAGTACGACGACAGTTCATTATGTGGGTGTTATCTGTGGAATGTTGAGACATCACACATACACGCTCTGGCTGTATCGTACTCGACTTCATTGTGTCCATACGATACGTTACATTAACAAAAAAACTTGCATAAAGTCTAAATCATATTATTAGTTTTCAATAAAGTCTGCTGAATACTGATATCTATAAATAGTTAAATAATAATACAATAACAAATATTAAACTTCACAAAAAATAAAAAATAAGAATGAATAGATTATAAATAAACATAAATAGTTAAAATAATAACTAACATTGTTCCTTAGAATACTTATAAATAATTAAGATGGTTTCAAAAAAAAAAATTGCTTCGGTTTCGATCCCGGACCTCTTCGATTGCGGATCCATTGCTTATCCCTTACGGCTACAAATACATGTTAAATTTACGCGAATTTTAGCAATGCAATGGTAAGAATAGGTTGCCACTATAACGCGTATTCTAAATGCAATATTCTGTGCTGCGGTTTTAAGCGTTTACTAAATACAACATGTAGATATAAAAGTATGTAGGTATGTAGGTAGGTATTCTAGGTATGTAGGTAGGTATTCTAGGTATGTAGGTAGGTATTCTAGGTATGTATGTAGGTAAGTATGTAGGTAGGTATATAGTTAGGTATGTAGGTAGGAAATATTTTATATGTACATTGCCAGTATAAGCTGACCTCGCGTTGTACGGAAATTCTATACAATGCGAGATCAGTATAAACTGGAAATGTATAGCTTGATGTGTAGCCGTGTGCATATGGGACCAACGCTGAAATCGCGAAATAAGAGTCAGCTATTCTACATTTTGACGAGCTATGCGAACATAAAGTAAAGTGAGTTCAGGCTTGGTCCCATAGTGAAAGCTGTTCATGATGATGAGTACAATGACCCCTTAAAATATTTCTTGTATAAAAAGATACACCTTTTATTTTCGTCCAATTTTGGATATGTGAAAAAATTCACGGCAGTAGTATATAATGTATGACGAAATTAAAAGGAAAACTATCACAGCTATAGGCTATACCAGGTTCTGCAAGTTAACGAGTAGGTAATAATCTACCAACTTAAATTTGCAGTTACAAAATCATGTTCCCGTACATTTCGTATGGGAGAACATGATTTCAACTACAATGTTAAGTTTGTTCTAGGCATAAATTCATTCCAACTACGGAAACCTTCATTGGTGCCGATTCTCTTGTACACCGAACGAAACTAACTAAACTATCACTAAAATTCCTTACTTTTGACTATGGGAATCTTGGAGCTATTCTGCCAAATAAATTCTCTAAATTTAAAACTTATTTTGACACAACTAAAATCGAATTTGACAACCGCGCGCCTCCACTTGGTGCTTGTTTTCCCTTTCCCGTGTTTTTTTTTAGAGCCAGAGGCGCGCATGCATGGCAGCCTCGACGTGTTTTTACTGGAATTTTTCAGTTTTTGTATGGAAAATAACGAAAAAAAATTTAAATTTATTACCAACATGTTGAGAATTAGGGGTTTAAGGGCTTCCTAAAGGGGGTCGAAATTTTCATTAATTTTGCGATAGGACACACCGTTTTCGAGATATAAGCAAAAGAAAATAAAAAAATACAGTACTGTTTTTTGTAACTGAAGTTGAGGTGTTGGTTTGAATTTTAGTTCATGACATCTCATTTTTCCATCCATTCCACACATTTTTAATCGCGTTATATATATATATATATAGTCAGATTTAGTTAGAGGATTTTAGATATAGGAAAAATTTTTAGTTTAAATCGTCAAATTCAGAATAGCATTTTCACTAAACTAATCTCAGTGCCATCTTAGTGCTGTCAAACTAAATTATAGTTAAGTTGTGTCATTTAAAGTCTATTTCAGAATGAGTTTGATCGTTTGACAGGACTAAACAAAATTTTAGTGATTTTTAGTTTAGTTTAGAGAATTTTGTGACAAGAGAATCGGCACCATTATGTGTGGTCCGACACGCACTTGGTCGGTTTTTCTATCTGGGATTGCTCAGTAGCAGCCCGGAGTCTCGATTTGTGCCTGGTTGATGGCAATAGGCTCGCCCCTATTACATGCGACATAACTGGCAAAATGTGAGTGTACTAACTAAAGGTACACCTCTGCCTAACCCTTCGGGGAATACAGGCGTGATTTTATGTTACATTAACATTTTTTTTGGTCTACTTATATTATAAATTTGTATGTAAATTATGTGAATGTAAATAAAAAAAGTATTAATAAGTAATTGCAAATTTAAAAAAAAAACTCAACAACAAAGCGCCTACGCGCACAATTGAATCGGGCTCTCTGCAGCGAGCTAGTCTATAAACGCACATTGATACAATTCGTTCGTAAATATTTGCACTAACACACGCAAACGTGCATAGTCGGTCGATAGCCGGGGCGGAGCAGCGAGCGACACAGCCGTCCCGTAGCAATCCTAACTCGGGACTGCCGCCCGCGCCCCGCGCAGAGCACCTCTGAACCTCTATCTCTAAGTGGGGTAATATTCTTAAAAATATTGATTAATTTACATTTATGGTACGAACAATCTGTAGTACCTCTAACCAACAATTTTTCAGTATAAAAATATTTCCAAATATCAAAGCCGTTTAGTAGTAGTATGGAAATATTAGCCAACAAGTGGATATTTTTTTAAGGCAAACGTATTAGTCTTACGAAAAAAACTGCTCGAATAAAATGTTGTACATGAATCTATGGCAAACAAATATATTTTTCAGATCTTTTATTCAAGCCGTTAATGAGGAGTAGGCTTTTTAAATTAACCATGTTACGGTACTAAACGGGACCAAGCGCCTTAAACCGTTTACGCAGCGCACTCAACGGAAGCTCTCAAAAAGGAATACTTTTTCCCGTTTTTGCAACATTTTTCATTTATGCTCCGCTCCTATTGGTCGTAGCGTGATGTTATATAGCCTATAGTCTTCCTCAATAAATGGACTATCCAACACAAAAAGAATTTTTCAATTCCAACCAGTAGTTCCTGAGATTAGCGCGTTCAAACAAACAAACAAACTCTTCAGCTTTATAATATTAGTATAGATAAATAATAAATTGTCTATAAACGTAATAGGTAGACACTTGGGGCCTTACCACAAAAACTTAGAAACTTGTTCAATGTGTGTTTAAAGTCACTTTTATGTCAAACTCCATAAAGTAATGTCATGTTTAAAAGGTTCTGTGGTAATAAAGGTTGAAATTTAAGGGCGTCCCCATACAAGAAACATATTTTTTTTAAAGTGTTAAATATTGTATAGTTGTATGACGGACTCACACTTGTTTTTTATTTTTTCTATACTTCCTCACAGTAATTTCTTATTCTGTTACAGGTAGCCACATACAACTATGTTTATTCTATCAATCTTCTGTTATTTATCTGGCCCCAATGGCTTTGTTATGATTGGTCGATGGGATGCATACAGCTGATAGAGAAGGTACTTGATAAGAGAATGATTTTAATATACATGATGTTATTGTATGGTCTATATCTGTTAGAGGCTATTTTCCGTGCTTACAAAAACGACAAATCCAGTAACAGGTAACTAATGATGTGCTAATTATTAAGGCTTGCTTTTCTTGTATACAGTTCCTATTTTGTTAAGTACCTGGTACTTGTTGGCTGTACTGTCCTCCCATACCTATTATAACAGTAATTTGAAAACATTGTAAAAGCCAATTATTTTTAAAAGAGTAACCATCAACCATCAAATCAACACATTCTTGCCGGCTGTTCTCCATAGGAAAGTCGAACTGTGCACCACTTCCGACGTTTTATAAGTATAGTAGGTTTATTTGAAATAAAATATTTTGATTTTGTTGTCTACAGATAAACCTAATAGTTCTAGAGCAATAGCTATTTGTTTCAAAGCACTATCAAACAGATAAATCCGAGTTGTTAAGAATACCTCAGAAACCAGGCTGCATTTGGTACAGTCAGCAACTGAAATATCAAATAAGTATATGCATTTAATATTAAAAGTAGTGATTAAGCAGTAAAATGAAAAAAACCGGTGTTGAAAAAACTATTTTAAATGTTTTTGTATGGATATGTCTCCAAATGAGCCCCATTCTGTTGCCTTCCTCATGTTAATTTTATATTTTTTTGCGAAACAATAGCTTATATAGGTTCTTCAGATGTTGATCATGTTAGATGACTTAATACAAAGTACAAATGACATTGCAGGGTGATGTTACTTGCAGCATCATTAATAGTCATTCCATTTCTGCCAGCCAGTAATGTATTTTTCCCAGTGGGCTTCGTAATCGCCGAGAGGATTCTATACATACCGTCAGCTGGCTACTGTCTTTTGATAGGAATTGGGTTGAAAAAACTCTTGCATAGAAGATCATTGGCAATCTATAAAGTAAGTTTATTAAAACATTTATTGTTTTTTTTATTACTATCTACTACCTTTTGACTCCTATGCAAAAGTCTTTTTTTTTTCATTTATTTTAAATAGCTAATTGCCGCGACTTCGCCCGCGTGGATGTCGGTTATTATACAAGATTAGAGTAAAATGACCCCTTTTCGGTTTTAGCTTAAACAAAAACTAATGTTGTATACTAAAACCTTACTCGAGAACCACTCTATCGATTGGTGAAAACCGCATGAAAATCGGTGCAGTAGTTTTTGAGTTTATCGCGTACAGGACGACAGACAGACAGACGCTGCGGAAGACTTTGTTTTAAAATATGTAAGGAATATAAAATGAATATAAGGAATCAAATTACTCGAAAATTGTTGACATTTGCATAGGAGTCATTTGGTTGTAAATTACCTGTCCTACATCCCCATAACGGATTACCGACGTATAACCAAGAACCCTGTATACTTGTTCCATCCAAACAGATAACCATGTTTTTCCTCAGTATAGTACATATGTTTCCTTATTTTTCAGATTGGGGTATTTATGTTCCTATTACTAGTGCTAATTTACGCACTGAGGAGCTGGCAGCGATCTAAAGACTGGCAAAACGAATACAGCTTGTTCATCAGCGGGTTGGCCGTGTGTCCGTTAAATGCTAAAGTACATTACAATGTTGCTAAGGTTGCGGATGCGAACCAACAAACTACGTGGGCGTTAGCTGAATATAAAGAAGCAATATGGTACTGAGATATTAATTTTATTAGTGCCTATCATTACTGTAGAAAGCTGCAGTAACGTTGCCTAAACACCGCATATTGTGCTGTTTTAAAAATTGTACACATTCAATTTTACTGCATATACAGGATGTATCAGAAAGGTGTGGTACAGAGCATAAACTGAACAACTTTCCCCATGGGCCGAACATCGTAATAAAAATTATAATTATGTTTGGGTTGAGTAGGTATTGAAGTTTTGTATGGAATAATTTTTTTCGCGTGGTTGTTGTTCTCATGTAGGAAGTTGTTCAGCTTGGTGGTCTGTACTAAACCTTTAACATACACCCTATATTTGCCGCACGGAGTGTACATGTACAATGTACCTACAGTTGACCGCACGTCTGTGGTAACACTGACTTAGAGCGGGCCTAGTGTCGCATCCTCGTCCGTTTTTCAATAGAATAAGAGGCCTGCATAGGCCATGGTTTTGTTATCTCTGCACCCGGTACACGTTATTCGTTTATTGATAAATTGAAACAGAATTTTTATTTTACAGGTTGTACCCTCAATATTACCAAGCAATGAACAATTTGGCCAACTTACTTAAAAATCAGAAACAATTTGATGAAGCTGAATACTTTCTAAGATTAGCTGTGAAACACAAGTACGTTGTGCTAAAGTTTTTCTTCTTTTGTTTGCAAATTGTTCTTTAAAAAAATTGTGGGCAGTTTTAAAAAAGCTTGCGTACTTAATAATTTTAGTTGACCATAAAAACTTTTAAGCTGTCGTTAATTGAGAGGTTGTGACATTATTTTTTCTTTTAGGGTTCCGTTATTCCGTACCTTAAAAGGAAAAACGGAACCGATAAAGGATCACTTCCTTATCCGTCCGTCCATCCGTCTGTTTATCACTTTGCGACTCTTTGTGATTAAAAACTTAACCGTGACGTATGTATGGAAAAACATTTTTTCAACTACAACGTTAAGTTTGTTTTTGGGATAAATTCATCCCAACTACGGAACCCTATTTCCATCTTTCGCGAGCCCTCGCGTCCTCCTTCCAGTTTAACACTTAACAGTTTCTATTAAATTTCTCGACAGAGAGGATTTCCCAGCCGCGTGGATGAATTTAGGAATACTTCTAGCAACGACTCGTCGGTTTGAAGAGTCTGAATTAGCATATAAGACTGCTCTAAGCCACCGCGATAAGTATCCTGACTGCTATTACAATTTGGGCAATTTGGTATGTATTTTTTTCACGCGTTGCTACTCCGATTGCTGCTACGTAACACGCGTTGCAACAGTTGTTGCAGCAACGTAACACGCGTTGCAGTGTAACACCGGTTGCATCAAAGCGATAATGTAGCCGCTTGAGAGCTCTAGTATGTAGCTATACTACGATGTCGTCTCAAACTTGAGTCATTTCCGTATTTTTATGTATTTAAGCCTCCCAATAAACTATCATTTGAATCATTTTTAGTACCTCGAGATGAATAAAACAGAAGACGCGATAAAAAGTTGGTGCCAAGCGATCAAACAGAACCCCAAGCATGTCTTAGCGTGGACTAACTTAATGGCGTTAATGGATAACACGGGTAAGATGGCAAAGTATTATTAATTGCCTGCACACTAAACTGTTTTGCTGTGTGTACTCACAGAACATTGAAACTCTAGTAGGGGTACTACGATCACTGACCGTACGGTAACACTTGAAATACAGTCCGGCCGTTGGGAGAATGCGTTCGTGACACCTGTAAGTTGAATAATTTCTAGTAGTAATAAGGATCAAATTCCCAAAATAAATACTAGTTAGTATGAAACTGACAGGTGTCAAGAACGCAGTCTCTCGAGGGCCGGATTGTACGAAAATATTGCTACGACATATAGGCGCTGTAAATGTCAAATTGTTGCCTAAGACGTGTGGTTAATTACTTATCACTATATTTTCGACATTGGATAATTAATGTATTTCAAATTCCAGGACAAATCGACAGAGCATTGAAGATCATGCCGAACGTATTGAAAGAACTCCCGGAAGCTCCGTCAATCAATTTTGCAATAGCCAACATTTACGGAAAACTTAACCGATACGAAGAAGCTGAGACGCACTTTATTAAAGCAATCAAATTATTTAATAAAGAAGTTAAAGCCATACACTACGCCAATCTAGGTGGGAAAACGATATTCATTTCTACCAGCTAAATAAATACATGCATTGCTTTGGTAACCCAGTCTTCAGAAGTCTTGCCAGTATACTTATTATTTTTTGACATTTAGGGTGGCCCGCGAAATTCAAATATTCTTACGTTTTTTGCAATTTGCAGGTCAGTATCAGGTTGTATGTTGATCTAAATATTATTAATTCTGTAAATCCATATTTTTTACGGCCGCTAATAATATTTAGATCAACATACAACCTGATACTGACCTGCAAATTGCAAAAAACGTAGGAAAATTTGAATTTCGCGGGCCACCCTAGCGCATCAACCTTAAGGGCGAATTCGACCAAACTTTTATGCCTACTAGTATAGGTCTAATCCAGCGATTAGATATAATTTTTTTGACAGATTTTATATACAAAAACTGTCAGACGTCAATTTTAGTCTCCGAATAAAAAATATCTGGCTAGATATCTAGGCTTTGGTTAAATCAGCCCTTAACATAATAAAATTGTATTCCAGGTGTACTTTACCATCGATGGAAAAAATACACATTAGCAGAAGAAATGTACACAAATGCACTGAAAATAGATCCTACATTCAAGACTGCTCAAATAAATCTTGTAACCCTACAAAAACTTAAGAACAAATAAAATACCAACCTGCTATTGGTTTAACTGATAAATATTATTGTAATTAGTACTGAAGTGTAAATTAAATTATGAATAAACTATTTATTGCAATTTTATTTTCCTATTTATAACGTGAATTAAAATAAAGTCATAGTCAAATAACTCTCTAACTCTGGTACCTATCTAGTAAAAACCAAGCTGAAATAATGATAATCATTTGAATTTTTTTTTTTTTTTTAATAATTTTTTATTCATGACCATAGATACAAGTCTTTCAGTCGTATACATAGATGTTTGTAACTTAGGTGTAAAAAATTAAAATAGGATACAAAGACGCCACATGTTCACATCACATCAATATTTTGCATTATCAACTTACCCTTTCGGGTTGCGTGATACATCTCAGTGAGTTATTGTTTAAACATACTAACTATTACAAGTAATAACTAACATACATATATGATTACAAAATAAATTAAATTTTTTCTACCGTATTACAGATATATTTATACAAGACACTAAAATATTTCTTATTTTTTAATAATTCCTGAACACTGCGGGGAACACTTTGTTGACGTTCACTAACACTTTCGATGTCACTGTCATTTATTTCATTCAATTCAGTAACTAAAATTAACCGTTGAATATTAAAACTTGAACAATTTATGATAATATGATCTAAATCAGCATCTTCTGCTCCACAATGATGACATCTGCTATTGTTAAATATACGCATCCTATTCAGGTGAGCTGGAGTTTGGCAATGTCCCAATCTCATGCGTGATATAATAGTTATAAATTTTCTTGTGATGTATTTGTTGAAGTCATGATACCAAGGTTTATTCTGTATTATATTTTGTATTGCAGCATACCATCTGCCTTTCGATTGTAGTGTTATGTCCCAATACTCTTTCCACAACTGTATATTACGTTGTTTAAACAGGCTGTAGTAATCGGTGAAGGGCACCTTCAGCAAGTCGGATCGATCTTCATCATGATCTGAACGGGCCGCAGTGTCAGCTACTTCATTACCACGAATGCCACTGTGCGAAGGTACCCATACTAATTCTACTTGAATAAATTTATCTAATAGTTTTTGGAT
The DNA here is from genome assembly GCA_948473465.1 of Lithophane ornitopus. NCBI lineage: Eukaryota > Metazoa > Arthropoda > Insecta > Lepidoptera > Noctuidae > Lithophane > Lithophane ornitopus. The sequence goes on along the minus strand of OX419616.1, from coordinate 9,826,108 downwards.
TCTATGTCTAATATTATAAATAATATAATTTAATTTAAATGAAATATTTACATTATGTAGCACAGACAAAACGCTTTTAGAATCTGTAACTATTAAAATATTATGTACATTATTTACAAGACTATTTACATGTTGTAGTGCACAATCAATTGCATAGCATTCTGCAGTGAAAATGCTACACACCCTGTTTAATTTAATACATTTAGTGAAGTCTAACTGTGGATCATAGAAAGCTGCATTTACATTATGATCTGTTTTAGATCCATCTGTGTATATAACATAATGTTCTGGTCTATTGTCTTTAAACTGTAAAAAATCAAATTTATTGTGCACCGCGTCTAAATATATTGCAAAGCTGTTAATAATACCATTATAAGGAATTTTGTATATAGGCCAAATATCATTTTTAACAATATCTTTTGAATTATTATTTACATGTTCAAATATTGTTGGCATTTCAGGTAGAGTTCCACCAACCAAAGAAGAAGCAGAGATGGCATTGGAAGCAATTGACTGTGAGATTTCAGGATGTATTTTTAGTTTCTTAAGTAAAGGATTATCATTTAATGCCAAGACTTTTAATAAAAATCTCTCAGCCAACAACAACCTTCGTAATGTCAAGGGAGGTATACATGTCTCAATTTCTAATGAATTAATAGGTGTGGAGCGCATAGCACCACAAATAAGTCTCAATCCCATATTTTGAATTACATCTAATTTTCGTAATAAGGTGCTATTGGCATTCATATAAGCTAAACTGCTGTAATCAAAATGGCTTCTCACTATACTTTTGTACAGCATACTCATAACTTTGGGGTCAGATCCCCAAAAACTTCCTGCTAAATGTCTCAATAGATTAATACCGTTCAGCGCTTTGTTACTTATGTGTTTAATATGTTCATCAAACTTTAATTTATTATCAATAATGACGCCGAGGAATTTATGTTGCTTACCCACAGGAATTTCTACATTATTGTATGAAATTTTAACATTGCTAAGAGTATTTACATTTTTACTGATAACTAAAACTGAACTCTTTTCTGGACTTATTTCTAATTTAAGTTTACTATGGTAATAATTGTATAATTGAGACATAGCCTTATTGATATTAGCCATTGCTATATCTATGTTTTGATTTATGCTGTACAAAAGCAAGTCATCTGCAAATTGCAGGATTTTTACATCTGGTACATCTACATATTTTAATATTTCAGAAGTATACAAGTTATAAAGTAAAGGAGACAAAGTTGCCCCTTGCATTGTGCCTTTGTTGACAGTCCTAGGTCCATGCAATTTATTATTATATTTAACAAATACAGTTCTATTGTTTAAAAAAGAATAAAGCCATTTTAGGATATGACCAGGTATACCAATATCGTGAGATACTTGAATGAGTTCTTCTATATTTACATTGTCAAAAGCACCTTTTACATCTAAAAACACGCAGATTGCATTACAGTGACTTAATTTAACCTGTCTTATATCTGATAATAAAGATACAAGGCTTTCAGAGCAACTTTTACCTTTTCTAAAGCCAAACTGAATAGAAGGAATTAAGCTTTGTGATTCAACAAAATAATCTAATCTTAACTTCAACATATTTTCAAAGAGTTTACCCAAACAAGATGATAAGGAAATAGGCCTATATGAAGAAGCATTATTTACAGGTTTATTAGGTTTTAGAATTGGAATGACACACTGTGTTTTCCAAGACTCAGGTATTGCTAATTCATCCCATAGTTTATTATAAATACTAAGTAATGTTGTTTTTGCATTTATATGTAATTTTTTTATTAACATGTAAGGTATGTCGTCCAATCCCGGTGTAGTATCTTTCCTACTGTGTAAAGATGTTTTCAACTCCTCTATAGTGAAATTGTTCTTGAGAAATTCATTAACTTTATTTTCGGTAGCGTTTTCGAACAAATACTCAAGCCTATTGTCATCTATTTCAGTAGAATCTGCTAAGTTATCTAAAAAACTTGGAACCCATTCATCATTGATATTTTTGTTTCGATTAGTTCCAATTTTTTTAAATTTTTTAATGTATCCCCATATCCTAGAAACTGGAGTTAACCTATTGAAGCTACTACATAATTTTTTCCAAGAAGACGAATTTTCTTCCTTCAGAATTCTTTTCTTTTTTGCATCTAGCTTTTTATACCTTATCCAGTTTTCAATGTTGGGTTGAGAAAAATAATACTTTAATGCATCTTTTGATTTTTCGACAGCATCACTACATTTTGTATTCCACCATGGTACTGGTTTTTTTATAGCTGTGTTTGCACTTAATTTTCGTTTTGGAATTGTTTTATTCCTTAAATCATTTAATGTTTCTATAAAATTATTATAAGCATTGATAGGGGAATCATTTGTTAAGTCCAAGTGGGAAAAACAAGTTTCTGATAGACTATAATATTCGTCCCAATCTGCCTTACTATAAATATATTTTTCTTGATCCACAGGAGATGACGTGTCATACATACATGGTTGAATGTTGATCTCAAGTAAGGTTGGAAGATGATAGCTACCCATGGGATCGTCATGAACATACCAGTTACATAAATGAGCTATTGAAGAGCTAACAAGGGCAAGATCTATCGCTGAAGCTTGTCTATTAGGATAAGGAACAGTTGTTGGTGATCCATCATTCAAAATACATAAGTCAAATTCATCAATTATATTATATAAACATCTACCTCTATTATTATCACTATGGCATCCAAAGGCTATGTTATGAGCGTTAAAATCACCCATAACTATACAAGGTTTTGGTATGTTATTGATTAAGTCCTTTAACTTTGCTGAGTCAAACCTGATACTTGGAGGACTGTATATACAAAGTATTGCCATTGCTCCAAATTGTGCTTCTATAGTGATACATAAGTTTTGAATAGATTCTGAGAAGTGTGTATTAACTATTTTGTACTTTAAACGATGGTTCACCAAAATGGCTACTCCATTATGAGAATTTATGGAATTTTTGTGAATTAAATTATATGTGGGAAAGTGTGGGATTATAGAATTAGATTTTAGCCAAGTCTCATTGAGAAGACAGATATCTATATTTTTTTCCATTAATAGATTTTGTAATAGGCTCTTTTTACTCTGTAAACTCTGTATATTAAACTGTAAAATATTTAGATAATTGTCCATTAAATTAAATTTGATAAAAATATATCTTTTATTTTCTTATGTGTGAGTGGTCCATCAGAGTCACTCTTGTTTCCTAATGCAACCAACGATTTAACAATTGCGTTAATTATAATATCATTATTTGCTACTTGTTTAATATCTAAAATATCATTAGTTTTAGCCTTATCAGTTACCTTGGGTAAAGCAGGGAAAGATTTATCATTAAATGTAAGGGATGGTTTCACAACAGTGGCATACGGTTGCTGCTGAAATTTGGCCTTTTTCTCTTCAATTTTTTGTTTTTTAATGGGACAGTCTCGTGAAATGGCAAGATGATTACCTGCGCAGTTGATGCATGTGATCTCTTCGACATCGCATTCTTTGTAGGAGTGACGACCAGCACAAGAAGAGCAGTGTTGCTCGCCTCTGCAAGTCTTAGCAGAATGGTTAAATTTAAGGCACTTATAACACTGCAATAATGGTGGTATGTATGCTTTCACCTCGTATCTAAATAGTTTTATATAAGCATATTGCGGTAAAGATGTTGATGCAAAGGTGACAGCAACTGTATTGAGAGGCACTAAATTTCCCTCTACTTTACGCATGAATCTTTTAATTGAAATTACTTCAGAGTCGCACACAATATTTTTATATATTTCCTCATTGGAGAGTTCTTTGGGCACAAACCTCAGTACACCAATCCTTTCTGTTAAGTACGATGGTATAAAGGCTTTAAACTTATTTTTCCATAAGAAGTCTTCCATCTTTAGAAAATTGTTGGCTGCAGCCGCCTTTCTGAATGTTATTCCTATTTTATGCGCATTTAATCTATGCACTCCTAAGACTCCTTGAACATTATCTGATATTAAGTTGGTGAGCATGATAGGATTTTTATTCCCTACCTTCTCCTGTTCTGTTGACTCGACGTATACTACATACTCAGAATTTGTGTTTTCTATGAACAGTCTTTTATAATTTGGTTTAGTAAAAATGTTATACTTATTAATTGACTCAGTATTTCTTCGAGTATTACTGTACTTTCTTTTCTTCTTTTCTGCCACGTCTGGCGGCTCCTCACCGCCACTGGTGACACTCATGGTTGTTGGAGGTCTTACCAGATATTATTTATATGGTATTTCTGTACAATTTTATAATAATTAAACTTTTTGCGAAATCAAAATTACCGCCTTGTTTGACTTCCCGCCAAAAAGTCCTAATCATTTGAAGCTCTAATAATAATACCAGCTTATTGTTACTTCACTGCAGGGTAAAGGCCTGTTCTCCCCTGGCTTGGCCATGTGTTATGTTCCTTGTGCTGGGCTCTCCTTGTGACTGTCTCGCAGGTCAAGTGGTTGCAAGCGCTACTGCTGAGCATGAAGTCCTGAGTTATATTTCCAGGTCGGACAGTGTTTTTGGGATTTTCCATCTCGAATTTGTCAATAGCAGCCCGGTGTCTGAATTTGTGCCCGGTTGATGGCAATAGGCTCGCCCCCTATTACATGGGGCTTAAACATAACTGGCGAAATGAGGGTATACCATGGGTAGGTACACGTCTGCCAGACCCTTCGGAGGATACAGGCGTGATGTTATAAAGGGCAAAGGCCTCTTCTTTTACAGAGAAGGCAGGCACGGGCATTCATCACCACGCATGCTCGAGATGTCTGTGTTGGCGATTTCAGATTCAATTGACTATAAGTCCAGGTTAGTAATGTCCATGTCTCAGACTATGAATTGAAAAAGTCACATTGGCATTTGCCCTTTAAACCCAAAATCTTGTGGATGAAAGGCGAGGCCTTAACCACTGAGCCACCACGACACTTTATTATCATAGTCTCTTTTCTCGAAGGTGTGTCCGATAAGAAGCGTAAAAAAATTTTTTTTTGACTTTGTAGATTTCGTATTATTCCTTCCCCCACTGTGTTTCGATACCCACCACCTCTGTTTCAAACTTTATGATGATGTACACGATGACGTGCGCCTTGCTCATATCCGTGAATTCCTGCACAAAGTCGGTAACCGGCTTTACGACAATATTGGTAAACCTAATTCTAAGGCTGGCAATCCCGAACCTGCCGGCGCAGTATTGCTGTCAATGTCAAAACTTATGTCAAAGTCATCACTCATCAGACAAAATGTCATTCAAAAATATATTGATTTGCCGGGTGAATGGTTGAAAACACTGAAAAACTTGGATATTTTTGAACAAGATTTGACAAATTAACAATGGATTTTACTCCGGAGCTATCTGCATTTCAAGGCCTAATTGTATCAGCAAACCACTCTCACGGTTTTTCAAGAATAACTTCAAGGGGCGGTAAAGTTATTCCACTTTTTAAGTTGTTGCAGTTATAACTGCAACTATTGCCGTTATCATCAGTTTGCCCATTGATTCTTGATAGGTGGACACCGGTCCATTAATTAAAACCATAACCCTAAAACACCGGTCAGCGCGTGAACGTCTTCACTGCAAATGGAATCATATTTAAATAATTTTAGGCGCGCTGCCTGCTAGTCTTCGACTTCATGAAGGACCTAGCATGGAGCAGTAAAATGCGACCTTTTGTAGTGTATTCTTATGACGACCTTCGAACCCAAAGGTGAAATTTTTCATGTACCTGGAATTACATTGACACCGTTAAACATTTTAACTATTTATGACTAAAGCTTTCAACTCATACATTGTATACTTCGCATTCCTACCTATTTGACAAAGTGTTATTTTGTCACTAAAGCTTGAACCTTTTGTGTTTCAGGCAATGAAGAGAAAGTCAGATCAGTTATAGAAACCATATCAAGGTTCCTCAGGACTGAAAAATACATAAATGAAAATGGGGTAACAGATTCAATGGTGCCAAAAACACGCAAGTTTGCTATGTATATTGTTTTAAACTCAGACTTAAAAGCATTGAAAGAAATGGTAGAACTGGAAGGAGTATTTCTAGTCATACAGTCAATCCCCACCATACCAAAATATCTCATGTGTGAAATGTTGTGGAACCTTCATATGGAGGACTTTGCATATGAAATAATCACATATTGCTATCCCCAACTAGCAATAGAGGTAGCAGGAGCTTTTGCAGAAAACTACAAATATTACAATCCTACAAAGGGTCTCAAGAAACTGCACAACTTGTCAGCCGCATGTTACTCACTTATTTGCAGGCTACACTGTTTTGAATTTGAAAAGGAGATCCTCAACAACTTATTGACTACTAGTTATGAAACTTTACAAAAATGTTTAAAATATTTTTCAAACCCACCTAATAGTCATAGGTTGAACTTACTAAGTAAAGACGAATTGTACACATACAAAGGAAAATGTCTGAAAACAATTCTACTGTTGATCTATGAATGTATTAATTGTTTCACTCAAGAAGTAAATTCAAGTTGCCCCAATGAGGTGTACAGGTCAACATATAAGGAAGGTTGTTTCAAAGACAATCCTCCTACAAATAAAGTTTGTGAGTGTCCCGACAACACAGTATCAGAGTGCTTGAACAACTGTAATATTATTTTACTAGATATTTTTCAAGAAATTGTAATGGATGTCAGTGTGGACATATTTTGTGCTTGGAGTGAATTTGAAGAAGATGGCAAAAGCATGCAACAAGCTTTAGGAGAGCTTTGTCATAAAGTAAGAACAAAACTGCTGAATGTTAGCAGTGTTGCTGAGCACCCTGTTGTTGGCATGATTCAACAGATGGCTCGTAAACCAGCAGTGATCAGCGACATTATCAACTTAACTGACACCAATGTAATAATACAGAATATAAACAGCAATCATGATGACAAGGCATCATGGATACATGCTTTAGTAAACAAAGAGCAGCTGTGCCAGCATATTGATCTGATCACTGCCATAGACACTAACATACAGATGTTTGATGAACAGGAATGTTTGAAGTTATACCACATGTTTACCAATTACTATAAAAGCAACACAGTTAATAGAGAAATAGTAACATCATTATCAATTAAAATATTCCAACACTGCAATGTGTCAGACAAACATAAATTGTTAAAAGAGCATTTCTGTGAAAACCAATTCCATGACCTGAGTGACGATGAAGACTTTCATAATACAGTAACTGAAATGTTCAACAAATTTGTTGCTGACGTTAATGTGGACTTCACAGAAGTGTTGAATGTATTCCTACAGAACCCCAGAGAGGTTTTCAATAAAATATTTATTTTGGCTGAAGAAAACGCCCAGCTTACAAAAACAATGTTGAAAGTCATGGACTTACTCAAGGATTATTCCAATTATTACTATGTCACTGAAACAGAGCCGTGCATAATAGGTATCATCAAGAAGATTCTTGATAATACTTCAGAAACAGAAAGTACGCAAGATAATATAGTGAAGTTTTTAAGCGGATTGAAAAAGTGTAATATAATCCCAGGAACAAAGTTACTACTTCTGATTATCATGCCAAATATGCACAAGGCACTTGTGCACAAAGATATTAGCAAGATACATGTTCAGATTCAGCTGTTGAATGAAGCCTACACTATTCGCGAGTTATTGGAATACAGAGCACCTATGTTGGCTATGTTAAGTCAAGTCTTGGAAGTAGTCCGCTGGGGGAATATTAAGTCATTTGTACCAAAGGCTTCATCAACACTGCACCTTACATTGAATTTCCAAAAATGTTTAATAGCAACATATGACAGTGTTATACCAAGCGAGTATCAGCTGATAATCACACATATTACTGCACTATTTAATTTTGTTGAAAATTTAACATTAATTTTCATTACAGATGATGAAGGTGACTGGTTAAGAATCAGGTTGAAACGGAAAAATATGCAGCCACAAAATAATTTTTATTTTAGAAAACTATTAGGTGGTCAAAGCTCAAATTTTTTTCAAGCTGTCAGTGGTTTGCATGTCGATAAGGACACCAACCGCAGTGAAATATCCATATGGGTTACCCAGGTTAGTTAAAATATTTTTTATGTTTAACCTTTACCAAATGTTGTGTGTTTGCACTTTTATTTTTCATGTAGAGATGGATTAATAAAAAGCGATAAATAAAAAGAAATTAATAAGTTTAGAAATGCTGAGATCCAACTTATTGGTGGTGTACAGTCACAGACTTTAATTGATGAGCCACCTTCAAACTTTTCAATTTTACAGTTTCATACATTCACGAGATTACACACGATTTCATACGATTAAACACGAACTCAAACCGCACGCTCTTAAACAAGATGACAAATAAATTTACTTATAATCGGAAATAGTCTTATCCATAGAGGTTGACTAATAAGTTCTCAATGATAAAAATAAATAAAATGTTGCATTCAGTTTATCCAATCTATTTGATACTGACCTCCTTTGAAAAGTTATCTGAAGACGTATGACAGTTGAAATGTCGATGTCAGAGATTTCGAAGTTGTCGAAATAACTATTAATATTTCTCCGTACGCTAACGTTACTATCGCTACGCATAAACAATCGTTGCTAGGTTACTGTTGCTAGACCTGCAATTGGTTGACTTTGGGTAGTCACTCTGCTGTCAAGTTTGTAGTTCTGGCTCTCAGGTTAGCCAACCGGTAAAGTTATTAAATATAATTTTCTTCTACTAAAACGAAGACATTTAAGACATTATGACTTTCCGTGTCGGGAACCGAATAAACCCGAATTGCATTACACGGCTAAAATACGAACAGTGCCAGGTGACTTATCAATTAAAGTCCGTGGCTGTACTAAGACTAAAGGGTCACATACCTAGTACTCGCATGTCGCAAACAGCGCGCGTGTATAACTAGATGTATAAGCGTGGATCACGCAAAAGAAATTGTTATCTAGTTTATTAGCGAGATAAGAAATTAAGTAGTTTTAATGGCATGTGGCGTTCTGTAGTTTCTGCCTACCCCTATAGCGAAAAGGCGTAAATTTATGTAACATTATGTAATTTTTTCAACTTTCCAGATCCTTAGCTCAGGTACGCAGGAGGAATGGTGCGTAGTATGGGACAACTTGGTGCGACACATTGAGGATATAGATGTTCTGTGTATCTTCCACGAGGCCCTACGAATGATCACGAAGGCAGTGGAAGGCACCCGCACTCCTGCAACCAGAGCCTGTTTGTTTTACTGCATCCAGAATCTAGTCTACATAATACGGGTATGAGGTTTTCGTTACGCCGGGTATAGAAGACTGCGCATTTAGTAACATTGAGCAAAAATAGTTGAAATGCCTTATATTCAATATTAAAAACTACTTATTTTTTCTTAAAAAACATCTGACATGAATCCCATTCATGGATGGGGAGCGGCTGCCTTACGGCGTAGTGATAATTCTTTTTATACCCGTTATAACATTTGAGAGGGTAAACAATAGTCACACAGATGGCTCGGTCTGCGAGCTTAAGCAGTGATTGCCACAGTTGATCCTATATCATTGTTATCAGCTGACTATTATTGTATGAATACAACCCACAGTTTTGTTTCACAATGGAATTACAATCTGCCTGCCTTGTGGGTTGCTACACTTGCTACCAGTGACTATCAATGAGGTCCTGCGTTCGATTCCCAGGTCGGGCTAAGCATTGTAAGCGTTGTTTTGTGCTGTGTTGTATGGGTTATATGTGTGTATTGGGTTTTTCCATCAGGAATTTCTCAGTAGTAGGGTATAGTCTGGAATTGTGCCTGTTTGATGGCAATAGGCTCGCCCCCTATTACACGGGACTTCATAACTGGTGAAATGTGGGTGAAAAACGCTCATGTACAATGTGCGTTAATTTTTCCAGTACAAATTCCTCCAAGGACCGTTGGCGGATCGACAAGTGTTAAGCGCCGCGTTCAGTTTGTCCAAGTTCTTAAAAGAAACCAACATAGAAGATGTCGAAGAGATAGGATCCCGACTAATGCCATTGTTTGCCTATTTGGTTGAAAAGAAAAACCTCTACACCACAAATGTACCCGGCTATTTCAGCAATACAAATTATTCTGCATTAGTATCCAGAGCATTTAATGGAAATGAAAGTCAAGATAACAACACATAAAATTACTTACAGTGAAATAGTATGACCATTATTTTTTTATACATTTTTCTATGGTACAACTAGCAACAAAACTCGATTAACGCTTCAGTTTTTTAAATCATAACTTATTATTGAATAAAATATTGTAAAAAAATCGGAAAGATGTAAAATTAAAATATCTCAAACTAAGCTATTACACAAAATGCTGAAAAGCTAAGCTGTGTTTCAAATAACTTTGTGTCAATTTATAAATAAGTAAAAGTAACAGCGTTAATCGGCTGGCGTTGCTGGCAGCACAATACAGTTTTTGTGTCCATTACGATACTCTGTAGATTGAATGTGTAAATTATTACGGGTAAAAAAGTTATGATTTGTCGCTTTTTCAAATAAACACATGCCGTGTGGAGCATTTTTTTTATTTATTCTTTCAAAACTTTTAATTAATCATTTTTCATTCATTAACCAATTCTGTTTACGAAGTTTTCTGTTTTGACATTATTATATCAAATCATCATCATCATTTACATATTCATATAATTATGCCGCAGATGGATTGTTGAATCAGCTGTTTTGCTTATCCACTAGCTGTTTTACATAACGGAGTTGTTTTGTAAAACAGCTAGCGCCCAAGCGGTTATGTAAAACAGCGGATTCGACAATCCATCTCCATCTGAGACATATTAATAATATCATGAAGTATTTCACTATCTTATGTCTACAATATAAGCCCAATTCTTTTACGTAGATTATCAATTAAATTAAAATTCAATTAAATTACATCCATGAAAAAGAATCTCACCGAATACATAACAAAATAATAATAAAATATACTCAATTTGGTAGTATGGGGTTTTGTACTTAATCCTAGATGTAAAGAAGACTTATTATTTATATTTGCCGCAGTAGTCTCCTAATTGCTTACACATCTCGCATAGCTCCTGAGGGTGCTCCAAACCTACATCATTCTCGCCGCGTGTGAAATCAGAAGGAAGCAACTCTCTCTGAAAATACGAAAACAACAATTATTTACAGTTCTTTATTATCTACATGCTTAAGATGTCTATAAATATTGTCGTAAAGAAAATTAAATGTGCCATGCCCATGTGGGGTAAAAAAAGGGCTTGAGGAGATGATTCCAAAAATATAACACACTAAAACCCGACAAATCTGAGATTTAACTACAGCCACGAATTATTTTGTTGCTGACCGTATTATGAAAAGGTAGGTACCTGATTTTTTGGGCGCACGTCTGCTTTACAACGTTTACATTGTTGATATTTATCGCGCCAAGACAGACGGCTGACCCAGAAGTATTTGCACTTGGTACACTTATACTCGCCGTAAAGAGCTCCAGGTCTTGGCTGAAATTGGTATTTTTATAGGTAATTAAAAAATTAGTACAATCAAGAAAAAACATTTTGCGCCGATCCCAAATAAATTGGGATAAGGGCAAAAGAATGATGATGAATTGATGATGCAATCATAAATACAATCAGCATTATAAGTGATCGTATTACAAAAAGCAGGATGTTGGTGATAGAACTGCCAGTTCTTATTTTTCGTAAAACAATACCTACCTACTTATGTTGATAATTATTATTAGTAAATACCTTACTTATACCTATCCCATGTTTATATTTAAAAGTTCCTAAGAATTTTTGTAGCCGCAAACAAATGTACCTACCTAAGTGCTCGTTTACGGAGACGCGGGGCGTTGGGCGGCGCGTGCAGCGTGGCGTTTCGCGCTGCGTCGGGACGTTTTTTCTGTTAACGGAGAGGCGGGGCGTGAAGCGGCACTTATCATCGTACGCGTAAACACAAACATATGGCAATGTACGATGTTGTTCATAGAGATGCGTGGCGGGAAGAGTGGCGGTGCCCGCCGCGAAACGTAAAGCGTGTAGCGAAGAACGCGGCGGGCACCGCTGCGTGCCCCGCCGCGTAAAACGCCTCATTTCAAGCAAACGCGTGAAAAAGCGCTTCTCCGTAAACGCACTCATACAAAGCTATATGTTTGAATTCACTGCGGGCCGCGCCGCCCAACGCCACGCTCGACGCCCCGCGTCTCCGTAAACGAGGCCTAAGTGTACTATGAACGCCGCGCCGTAGCCAGGAATTCACTTCGGGGGACAACCGAGTGTGCCGAGCTGTGCCTGCCTACCTAAGGCCTTGTGTAAGTAATATCTATAGGTACTATATACATCTGCCTAACTCTTCGGGGTGTAGGTACAGCAGGCGTGATTATGATAAGTTTTGTGCAGCTCATCAAAGCGCCGCGCCGTTGATATGATGAAGGTGTACTGTGTACAGTAGATATCTACTACAGAACTAAACTAAAATTTTTCTTCTGTTCTTTTCATAATGAAATAGAAAGAAAAAGATGCACTGAACTTAAATTTAGTTTAGTTTGTGAACAAGGGAATCGGCACCATTGTTGACTTTTAACTTACTTTAAACTCTTGCGTAGGTTTGATGACTACCGCCCGTACATTTGGTGTTGAAATTTGTTTACGTATAGGTACGCTGCGAACGCTGGGGGGCGGAACTGCCTGAAAAATAAAGATTTATCACAAAAAATATTTTTAAGGTGCATGCGCTAGGGCAGCCCGCGAAATTCAAATTTTCTTACGTTTTTTGCAATTTGCAGGTCAGTATCAGGTTGTATGTTGATCTAAATATTATTTGCAACCGTAACAAATATGAATTTACAGAATTATAATCATTAGAATCTGCAATACAACTCCTTATGTCCATGTGCATTGCATTGAATGACTATGTCATGAAATCCCCATTCAATGAACTTAGAGAGTTGTATTGCAGATTCTAATGTTTATAATTCCATAAATCCATGTATTATAGCTATGTACCTAACTTAATTATTGTTGACTTTTAACTTACTCTGAACCCTTGCGTAGGTTTGATGACGGCCGCCCGTACATTTGGTTTCGAAACTTGATTACGAATGGGTACGCTGCGAACGGTGGGGGACGGAACTGCCTGAAAAACAAAGATTTGTCACAAATCATATTTTTTGAGAGCCCTCTCTTGCACTCCGATTGTACAGTCAACCGGAAGTCCACGGTTTAATGTCATGTCATTGACAGCGCCGGTTTTTCTAGTTGACCACTTTTCACCCTTGTTACATAAGCTTGTACGCGTTCAGCATAAGAGGAAAAAGTGTTCTCAAAAAGTCCCTTATTGTTTGAAGTGCCTAACCTAAATGCTGACTAACTGATTGCGCATCAATTTATTTTGATAAAAAGTAGAACCATGATAATAGGTAACTTTAGGCAGGCAATATACAGGGTGTAAGGGTAGACACCGTTGTCATTCAAACCATGGGTAGTTAACTTAAATATAAAAATAAATGACCGAACACAACAACAAAAAAAACGTTATTTTCATTAAAAGATTTTAAAAAGTTTACCGTGAAAAGACACCGTGCTCGCTAGCGAAACAGCTGGCTGACTGAGGGAGGGGTCGCGCTTGCGGCCGGTCAGGTCACGTCCCGCACCCCATTTTCCATTGATTTTACGATCTCTAAATGAAACCAAACCACTGGTTGCAAGGATAACGGTGTTACCCTAACACTCTGTATACTTATATATTTTTTAAGTGTTCACTAGTTACCATACTGACAGTGTGTTTTTGAGATTGGACTTCAGAGCGAAAACCGAAACAAAGAAACAAAACAAAAAAAATTAGGTTTTAAAACATTAGAATTAGAATTTCATGAAATCATGACATTTGAGGATTAAACTAACCTCTAACCAAAGGAGTGTTGTATCCCTGTATCTAATGATTATAATTCTGTAAAACCATATTTGCTACGGTCGCATGATTCGCGACCGTTTTAATGAACATACAACCTGGACTTGCTAATTACAAAAAACGTAAGAAAATTTCAATTTCGCGGGTTACCAGGGCGCATCCCCCAAATCTGTTTCATTTTGACAGTCCAACAACATTAATTACGTTATTTACGTTGTTGAGAAGACGTTTTGACGATGGATTAGCCATTTGTTTCAAACCGATTCAGATTGTGATTGATCGTGTAACGCAATTAGGGTACGGCTAGTGTGGAACACTGGTCATTTGTTTTCTCTCAACCTACTCCAATAAAATAATAGATACTACAATAAAAACAAAACCTTACCCTGTTGTAATAATGGTTTTGCAAACTACTAGTTGCAGTTGGCGTAGGCCTCCACTCATACACTGGGCGAGGTGCCGGGTCGTATTCGTCCTACAAATTATAACATAGCAGTTGCAGTTGGACAGAAAGGTAGGTATGTAGGTACCTATGTAAATGTACCTAGGCTTATTATGCAGTACTTAGTACAAGTTACAACTAATAGTATTAGTACAAGTTACCACTAATAGTATTAGTTGTAACTTGTACTAAGTACTATGTTGAGCGTGTGCTCATTAGCCAAGTTGTGGAGAAAGCGCTGCAGAGATTTTAATCCTAAAATAATTAATATTTATTATGAAAGTTATATAACCAGTAACTTTAGTACCTATATATATAGATATTTAAGCTTTACATAGTAATATGATGTACTTATTGTTTACTTAGTTACCTACCTACTTTTATCTATAGGTAGGTATATACAGTACACTGTAGGTACCTACAACAGTAATAAAGAATTCGGTAGGTATAGGTACCTACATACCTACCTTAGTAAGTACTATAAAGTAAACCTCACTTATATTACCTAACATTTTTGATGATTAGGTACTTAATTTAATAATTTCAACCTAATCAGTGATGACTTGATGAGTTACTAAGTTAACGAGTAAAAATTATACCGTGAACCCGTGAACATACTAATAAAAATCACTTACTTCATGTGAATAGCAGCATCCCATTTTTTAAAATATAATAGCACTGTAAGATCCAATTGAAATTACACTGTCCTTCGCATAAAAGTTGCTTGTTATAAGATATTACTTTTGCAAATACCTTCGTTCGGTAGGTACATAATAGGTAAATATTGCTGCTCTGTATCCACTACTATTAATTATTTAGAGTCAACCGTTCTAACTAGGTACCGCGACCGCACAATAGAATAGAATGGTGACTGTGAGTATGAGTACTCGTACTTACCTACATAATTAATCTCAACGACAACGACTGTTTATAAATATATATTAGTGATGCAACGAATACGAATATTCGTATTCGCCGAATACTTTCATGACATTATGTCAATATCATGCATACCTGTAATTTGCATTGTTACTGAAATGCCTGCCTTTTTCAGATGTTAATTAATTGAATTGTAAGTGACTGGGCTGTTAGTGTGCATAAGATAAATAAATAAATTCATAATTAATCTCTAATTTCGAACTTATGAAGCAATGGATTATCTATCTGTTTCAAAACGATTCAGATTGTGATTGATCGTGTATTACTTACGCAATTTAGGGTGCAGTTACAACAAGTACATTTTAACTGACTTTATCAACTTGGTACTAAAAGTTGAGCCTAGTGTTTTTAAATTTATACAGGGTTATTGGTAAAACACCAACAACCTCTAAGGAGTCATTGTACTCATCATTATGAACTACTTTTACTATGGGAACAAATATGAAATCGTGAAAAAAAAAACAGCTGTTCCGTACAATGACTCCTTAAGAGGTTGTTGGTGTTTTACCAATAACCCTGTATATTTAAACTTTTCACACTCAAACGAAAGGTACAAAGGCGGACTTAATTTTTTAATTAATGTCGTCCCAAAAACGTGAGAAACGTTATGTTTGCAAAAAACTTGCAACTATTATGTTTTATTATTTAAAAAAATACCTAGGTAAGTACTTATACTTAGTTATTTTTTATGACTAAAATTGTAAAACATGTACGTAAGTAAATATTTATATTGCTAAGCATGTTAATTTCCTTTCACTTCTTTGACTTATAATATTGTGTGCAGCTATAGTCGCATCCGGTATTCGTATTCGCCGAATAGTACCTACAATCGATATTCGTATTCGTAAAAGTAGTAAGTATTCGTTGCAACACTAATAAATAGTATCATACAATTTCGTTATAGACTGTGAACGTGACTTGTCTATGGCAGTAAATGACGAGGAAATAATTGTGTTTTTCCCCATTTTTCAGACTGCTGTGTTGCCAGCAATAAAATAAATTGAGAACCATGGACTGGCCTTGACTTTGACGCGATAATGCTTTGTGTCAGCACACTCCTCTGCACACTGCATTAAACTAGTTTTTTCACACAGTAATATTCTCCATTTTTAGGGTTCCGTAGTCTGCGGCTTAGCTCAGAGACTACTTACCTAAACACAAAATGCGTCTCCTCCTTGTCCTTTGCTTCTTTATTCCCATACCTTTGCACAATACAATTTATTGCCCTTTTACGCGACTGAAAAAAGGCATGTTTTTTACAATCAATAAATCTTAGCATAACATAAGCAGCCTATAATGTTCCCACTGCGGGAACACTTAACCTACTTAACCTACTTACTTTCTCATTTCTCTTTTATCAAGAGTGATGATGTAAGTACTGAAAGAGCCAGAGTCGCGACGCAATAATTTCACAGCATTGCGAGCCAATGGGCGGTGCGGTGTCTTAAGCGATGGCATAGTGCTCTGTGCGATGGCCATTGCAATCTCCAGGAATCCGGTGCTATATCGGTGTTACGCATCACCCTCACCCCAGAACTGCCTGAACCCCTGAACTGAAATGTCCGACGCGTGTGCTGTCCTCACGACATCACGTTACTGCTTCGTTGTAGGTTTTTTTTTGAGGGTGGGAAATCACAAATGACTTCTCTCCCGCTCTGGGCGGAGCGGAAGGGGTTGTCACAGACTTTTACTGACTAAAACCCGTGTTCCTTCAGTTGCCTATTTCCAAGGTCCCGGTATCCGTTTCGGACATTCCCGCAACCCTGGTAGGCATCGGTCCTAACGTTGTAGGACGACCTGACACCGATTCGCTCTCTCGTTATTGAGTAGGTAAGTTCTGTGGTACCGCTCTGCACCGCAGCCACAAGGCATCGATCGTGACTTTGCTTCTATTTTTCAAAAATGTTTGTGTAGGTATTCGACCTCCGTGGAAAGCTATTAGCTATAAATAGTATCCAGCACTCATTTCTCCTATACAAACCGTAGTCAATGGTAATGTCTAATATTAAAAATTGACAGTTAAATTATAGTAGCAATGTTTCCTTACATAGTTTCTTTTTGTAGTTGTGATGAGCCAGAACTCCAACCTAATTTGAATGACGACACATTTCCCAGTTCTGACCAAATTTGGGGGATGGTAGGCACTATATTAGCAACAGTTGCGTGTTGGATTGTGTATACAAAGGTACCCATGAAAAAACAGATACATTCTATGACTATAAAGTAAACGTTCCACAGTTCTATTTAGTCGAGCCCAAATGTTACTGTGGTTTCCGTAGACTTTTTGCTATGTCGTAGACTTTGTTATACGTGGGCCCTGCCAAAGAGTTTTTTTTTTTTTTTAACTAAATTATTTTCTATCTGAGAGTGTAATTAGAATTAAATTTTTATACAGGGTGTTAGGGTAGACACCGTTATCTTTGAAACTAGTGGTTTGGTGTCATCTATAATATATTTTTTCTATGGGACCAACATTGAAGCTGTTCCATACATTTTGTCGATTTAAGTGAACACAAATGTATGGAACAGCTGTTTTTTTTTTCGCGATTTCAAGGTTGGTCCCATAGAAAAATTATATTATATGACACCAAACCACTAGGTTCAAGGATAACGGTGTCTACCCTAACACCCAGTATATTGTATAATATGTGTACCATTAACTATAATTATGGCTGTTGCAGTCAGGCACATAACAAAATGATTCTGTATTATTGTAACTAGCTTTAGCCCGCGGCTTCACCCGCGTGGATGTCGGAATTAAAAGTGCCCTATATGCCTAGTTTATAAAATATCTGTGTGCCAAACATCCAAATTCATTCAGACGTTTTTGTGCCAATCCGGAAAATACATCCAGACAAACAGATAAACGGTCAAAAATTATAAAAACTAGCATCGACACCTAATAGTGATTACTTTTTTTCAAAAATATTCAATGTAAAGTTTTGACTTCGTGCGCGCGTGGGTATTTTAATAGAGATATCGATATTGACAATCATTCATAATCATTTTCCTTATTCACTTACAGGTAAAGATCGGCAGAAAAAGGTATCAAGACCTACAAATTATCATGCAAAGCAAACCACCAAGAGTGACGGCCCCCGCACGCAAAACACGCACCTGATAATAAGATTATAAATTAAACCAAATATTTTATAGAAATATATCTTTATTCCTTAAAATAATATGGCTTATTTTGTATAAAATATATTGTTTATGTCGATTATATAAAATGTGTAATGTCAATCTACCTACCCATACCACCTTTGCAACAATAATAAAAACAACAAAAATATAGGAATTTCAATTCTACAAAGATATACTAATAAGTATCGTTTAGCAAGAACATTGTGTCTCTTGCATATTTCTTGCAGTCTTGCAAAAGATACTTGTACTCGTCTTCTACTTGACCTCTCTTTAACAGGTACACCAATATGTACTGATACGGAAATACGGGAACATTATGACGTGCGAAAAACCGCAGCTTAACTCTTTCAATAATTTTCATGTCGACGAAACAGTAATCTGCTGTGCAGCAACTGCCTGGGGTCCTGTGAAATTTTTTTTTTTATAGTTACACGTGGTAGTTTATCTCATACCCTCGTCATAGGGCCGGCGGCGCACATCTGGCGAGGCGCACAGCGAAGTTTTCATTAGCAAACGAATAATAACCTTGGCGCTGGTTGGAATAAAGTTGAAAATATTTTTATGTGCTTCGATAGGTTTGTGCCAGGCCCTTAGAATTAAAACAAAAGAAGCTTGTCGAAAAAAATGCCATTATGTTTGAAAAAGGAATTAGAAGTTTCCAATTTTTAAAGCAATGTAATGTTATAAGTACATCCTGGGTAAAAATGAATTTGCAATTCAACTTCTGAGAGCCAAAAAAATCGTTATATTTCCAAAAGACTGATTCATCAACGACATCGAGCCCAAAACTTTGGACCTAGAAAGCTGAAATTGAAGAATGCGGATTTTTTAGAAATTCCCGTGGGTATATGGAATATAGAGTGGATAAAGTCACTGGCAAAGTGCTAGTATAAAATAAGCTTACTGACCTTGGATCATAAGTAACAGGCTTTGCTTTTAATGTTTTGAATATCATCTGATAATATTGCCTATACTTCCTCTTCATGATGAGAACGATTTGTTTTCCCTCAAAGGGGTACTTGGCACTGAGTGCATCAAGCTCCAAATGCCAGTAAACGGCTGCCTTCGCCACTTCCACACTTGTTGAGTCTATTTCCAATATTTTAGGATGTTTGAGCCACTCATAGAGATATTCCTGTAATAAAAAAAAATCTTTGAATGTAGGGATGACGATAAAAGAAAGAAATAATAAATGATATTATTTATTGTAAGTTGGGTTGAAAATAACACTCTTATTACATGTATTTTTTTATTAATTATAATAGTTTTGTGTTTCTTAGCCGACTACTCGCTTATTTAAATTATCGTCTGTCAAATTAACAGTCTCTCACAATTGACACGATCTTAGGGTCTCCGCACACGGGCCACCGGCCACAACCACAAAACGCCGCTATGAAAACTACAGGAAATATGCCGGTGGCGGCGTTTTGTGGTTGTGGCCGGTGACCCGTGTGCGGATACCCGTATAATACCCGTATAACTTTAATACATACCTGCAGGAACTTCTTGCACCTAAAGCTGTCGTAGATAAAGTTGACATTTATCAACCATTTGCCGGTAGCGAGGGCGCATACCATCATACCAGTGAACGTGTCGTTTGGCAACACTGCTATAAAATGTGTTGCCAACATCTCCATTTTAGTATTTTCTGCTACAACTCCACCTAACTCGTTTATCATCGCTGCAATTCTTTCGCGGTTCTATGAAAGATAGAGATTAAAGGTCACTTTACACCGAGACGCGACGCGCACTTTTTTATGATCCGATACAATATCGAACTTATTTCCTACACAATAAGGCACACGCGCTGAGCAGCACCGCGCATATCAGCGTACTTTAACACGTGTACACATTCGCACTGAAATTATACCTTTTCGTGAAGAAAATAAGTTCGATAATTGTTAAAAAGTGCACAAAATATTATCATGAAAATGTCAACAGTTCAAAACAAAAAAAAAGTTGTACACTCATGTTGCCGTCATCAGCGTATATCGTGCATTCTCTTTTACTCATGGGTCATAAGGATAGCAAATGCTGTAAAGCGATAGGTAGAGTACTTCGAATTGGAGATTGCATGCACCAGTTTATGGTCTATACTCCATTTGAAATAAGATTAGACATTAAAACAAACCCTTTTACAGTCCGTTCAACCGATTTTGACTTCTATACCGTAGGCATAAGGATAGCATTAAAAGCAAAAAAAGTTACACAATACCAACTATCTACTGCGGCTGCCATTTGTCATGCCACCAACGCAATAGAATTCAAAATCGGTTGAACAGAAAGTAAAAAAGGCTTATCTATACGTCTAATCTTATTTCAAATGGAGTATAAATTATATTAGTTTTTTTTACTTACATTAATGCTTTCAGATATCATGAATACCTTCTTCTCACAGGCACATATTAAGTTCTGTTTCAACTTCCACGACTCCTCAGATGTGCCACTTGGAGAATGATAATCACTGTCTGAAACAGAACATTCAAATTAAATTATAAACATAATATTCTGTTAGGAAATTAATGATAGAAAACATATTTAAATAAATAAAAGAAGAAAAACTTTTTTTATTTACCTGAAGTCATTTCCTGAAGACTGGCTTTGATTTTAGTGGACACCTGCATTTTTCCCTTTATTGGGCTGTAACTAGATCCTTTTTTCTTGAGTTTGTAGTTCTGGATATATTTCTGAAATGGCAAGTAATTGGCAGTCTTCTCTTTGCCACTTTCTATTAATTTACGAAAACTCACTTTTTTGGGTGTACTCTGCCTGCTGAAACTTCTGTGAAAATTATTTGAAAATTCAATCAATTTTTTCTAAATTCCTAGAATAGATTATAAAGAGTTATACATATTATTTACATTATTTATATAGAAATAATAATTTACTGTAATTCCAGTGAAAACCAAAATACAGCTTAATTTCTTAAAATATTACCCAATTTATAGCTACAAGGAACCTGGCATGTTAAATCTAGAAGACTATAAAACAAATAAATATTGAATAATAAGATGATAGATTTTTAAATTCTAAGTTAATTCCCATAGTACTAGTACAACGCTCAGAGCTCAAGGTAAAAAATAAATATTAAAACTTTTTTGAGCAACAAAGCATTTAGTTTCCCATTAGGTAAAGCAGAAGTAATTAGTAACAATATACAGTTGAAATATACTTAGGTAGATCCCAGACATGCCAATATTCAATTTGTAACTCACTCATTCCCCAACTTTGAAAAAAAAGTTTTAAAGGGACTTGAAGTGGGAGTAACTTTTTCTTCAACCTTTTTGCAATCAATTTCTTGATAAATATCCTCAACAGACCAACCTATTTGACGACGCACAGTCTTCGGTTTCCTAGTCTTTTCTAATGATGGCACAAAATCAACACAATCCTCTCCCGGATTGATAAAGCCAGCCTTGTAATGCACAACAGTCTCTTTTGAAGTTACTTTAAAGTGTTCAGCCTTGAGATGTTCCAAATATGCCAATTTTTCAGTGTATATGTCATGGCAAACAGGACAAACATAATGGTGCAACTTGACATTAGTAGTGCACCTGTTAAAATGTATGACATATTTATCATACTGGTCAAATTTTTCATCACATAATACGCATGTAACATCCATATCTTCGGGAATATCCGGCAGTGGTTGAGTGTGGCGTGGGGGTAACGACTGAGTTGCTCTTGCTGGCTGTTGATTTGGAACAATATCTGATGCCACAAGAGTTTCATTACTGCTTGACCGTTGCAGTTGATTGCGCTCAATAGTACATGTGGTGCGGCAAGTGTGGCTTCCTAATTTGCTGTAGGACTCATTGCAACCTCCACACTTAATGGACTCTACATCACTGTCAGTCTCAGTCTCATCACTTATATCATGGAAGATATTGCTATCCATGTTGTCTTTGAAAAAGTTTTCATTATTATCACCCTCAGCAGACACATATTCTTCCATGGAACCATCCATAGTGCCATCATGCATGTGAAACTCCTTGTTGAAGAAGTCATTGTAATCGCTAACAGATGGTTTGCTTATGTTGGTGTCTGGTAAAAAGAAATTCAAAAAATGAAGACTATCTAATCATATTGATCACACATTTGTCTATCATAGCTGGCACAAAAAAGATGATTATTTGTGCACCTACAACTAAAAGTAATTTATTTTAGGTGCAAATCCTTAAAAAAAGGCAATAATAAAGGTACAAAAAAATACACATTACCTGGACATTTTCTTATCAAGTTATCAATTCTTTCGCACTGCTGTTTGAATAAATAAGCTGTGCTTAAATTTTCTATACAGGATGAGCAGACGCGATCTGACAACCCATCACCTTCATAAATCTAAAAGCAAATACAAGTCAAACAAACAATTTTGGGGATCCAATCAAAGTGCTTGATAGAGTTATTGCTGTACAACTATTCACACACCATTGGTGTGTTTCAACAACAATTAATACTTACTTGAATTTTAGTAAAAGACATAACCATATCTGATAACTTAACACACTCATCTTGTTCAAATATTGAACAGAAATCACCCAGTTTCAAACATAGCCTACATTTCTGAAATCGGGAATCCATTTTCTATCAACAAATTTCTAGTACAAAGTACCTTTAACACAATTGCCCAATATTTACATAGAATTTACACCTCGACTAAACGGTACTTTGAATGTTTGAATGCGACATGTTCAGACGTTTTTCAAAAACAAGAAATAAAGCCACATTACAACCGTCTTTTTTAAATTTCACAGTGACATAAGACCTGTGATAATGACAGTCGTGAGTCGTGAGTTCGTGACAGATGCGTTTAGTAATATTTCCAGTTGAAAGTAATGGAAAGTCCATTCCATTCAGGCCATTACAAACATTGCAGTATGCGGTTCGTAATGTTCGTATTCGTTTCTGATACGGTTTGTACAACTTATAGGATGGCCAAATCGAATCTGAAACGAACACGAACCGGATGTGGGCAAAGGCCCGTACGCTTCTGTGGTTCGGTTTTATTACACGACTGCCGATGAAAAAGGAGTTGTAAAGAGGGCCGCCCGTGTTTGACTGTTCGATAGTTCATTTTTTATTCTCGTAGACTAATTTGATATTACAAATAGAGCCAACGAACTTACTGTGGTTTTAAAGTCCGCGTACTTAGCATGTATGACACACGGGCTAGTAAGCTCGCCGAGCCATAAGTACGCGTACTTGCTCGCACGTCAATCACCCGTCTATGCCATACACTGTTCCCAACATAGGTACCTACACCATTGACTTAAAAATCCACCCATTTCAAATCAAGGATGAGTGAATTCAAACCATTCTTGTCAGTGCTTTAAAGCCATGGATTCAGTAAGAGCCATGGAATTAGTATGTACTGTATAAGAACTTTCAAACCAAAGTTTCAAACCACTGACAAGCTTCTCAGAGTCAGCTGTTTTTGACTTCAGAGCCCAATTCAGAGCAATAGGTATAGAATAATAATTAAAGCTGACCAATCTAAATAAATTACTATCTGTAATTTACCTAATTAGATAATATAAAAAACATCAATGACCAAATTCTCTTTCGTTGGTAAAAACATTTATTACTTTTTTAGTTCTTAATTTCCACACAAAGTGACACAAAGTAGGTAAACAAATTATTAAACTCTGTGAAGTAATTCCAAGTAATTCTAGTGATATTTCATAAAGATGCAGCCAGAACTCCATGTTAGTCCAAATATTTACAGGAGGCCTTTCCCTCGTTTTGATTGTCCCATGGTTATTGGTTACATTGGTCTTGAGAATCTCAAGTACGCACGTCGTATTAGTAATGATAGAGTAAATTTCGACTTGAACTTGCATTTAGACCAGGTAATTCGTAAACCCGAAGACCGGGATGTAAAGCTGACGGACTTGCAAAAGTTCTTATTAGAACATGAACATCGCTTGAATTTTCCATTCGAGAATACCTTAGAAAAAGCAAAATTTTTTTGCTACCGAGGGCTAATGACTTGTGTAGCTTGCACTCCATATGAAAACCAGGAGCCATGGAAAATTGCTGCTATTCTGTTCAAAGGCAATATCTATCTATGTGCAAGGGAAACTGAGGACAAACGTAACAGAAGACTAAATATGACTGAAAGAGATAAACGGTTTACTTCATGGGGTTATAAGTTTGAACAGTACCTTTTATCTGGTAAGTCGTAATAAGTTCCACAAGTTCTATCTTATTTAGGAAAGTTTTAATCATATATATATGTATAAGTGTGGATTTAATAGTGAGATCCACTGTTCGGAGCTTTTTTATAGTCTGGCACTTGTATAGTTCGCTGCTGTTCCTGCGCCTGTACAGCTTCATGTGACTGTTGTTATTGGCGATTGCTGCCTTTATCATCTTGTAATATGATGACTGTTATAACTATAGTAAATGTTTACTTGTATTAAGTTTTCTTTTGATGCAGTCCTTGTCAAAATAGTCTTAACCACCTAAGGGAAGTACCCTTAGGTGGTTAAGATAGTGACAAGTGAACAGGAGCCAGGCTTCATAGAAAAATGCCCATCATTGTTTTTCAAAATATAATAAAAACGATTTTTTTGTAAGACCTATGGTAAAATATGGTTCAAATTGTTAATGTAGGGTGTTTACCCCTTAACGTTTGACCACTACATCACACCATGTATAAAGTATTAGTAAGGATCTCACGCACTAGACGGCGACAACCACAACAAGTGGTCGCAGCAACCAGGTAACTTATAGAAACCGATACGAATTGTGCACTTGGTTGCAACATCCTGCTAGCCACAGGCCATACAATACCACTAGACGGCCACGAAAGGCCGGAGTCGTGGCCGTCTTGTGTGCGAGATCCGTAAGATGAGTAAATTGCTTATTATTTTAATTTAAAATAATTTCAGATGAGCCAGATTCTGAGCCAAATCCTGATGTTCCTGTGGATGAGAATGAAGAATTCTCATTAGTTTTTACAACACAATTGAACAGCCACAAAATAGTGTATGGTGCAGAAATGGATGGTATCAGATGTGATAAAGCAGCTGTTTCTAAACCGCCTCCTTCAGAAATAGGAGCAGAAGCCATTGTTAAATATTTGTCATCTAAGGAATTTATAGAGCTGAAGACTAATAGACATATAGAACATCCAAGACAAGAGACCAGTTTTAGGTTTGTAAAACATAATATAATAATTTTTTTGGAGAGGGCTTCACTAGTTTGTCTATAATCTTCTCATATTACTTTCTAAATCATATAGACCTTCATGGCAATCAGAACTGGCCAGCTTGAATGCTAGACTGTGCAAATACTATTGTAGCTGGGTTCCTTGTCTATTTCCCTGCAAGGCCTACTGTAACATGTATAAGTAACATGGGACAAGGGCAGGAAGATGATGAAGAATCATCTTCCTGCCCTTGTCCCATGTTACTTCGGGTTGATGCAACACGTTTTCTTCTTCCATTCTCCCTACTACTGACCTTATAATTAAATATTTAAATAATGTGCTCTTACAGGCGATTCAAGTCAAAGAAATGGTGGTGTCAATCATTTCTTGCTGGAGTTGACACAATATTATGTGGATACAGGAATGACGTTGGAATTGTAGAAGAATTGAAAACATGGAAAATTAAAGATTTAGTCAAAATGTCCCAGGTAACTCTTTTGTTATGTAGGTACAGACAGACTTTCTTAAATCTGCAATAGTGTATATAATAAAGACTATGTTGTATTTGCTGTCAGGCACAGTTTAGGTGGAAGTGAATCTTCAATCTCCTAGCTAGCCTAAGCTCAATAGGTTGGTTAATAACTTTTTTTTTTTTTTCAGAGATTTTGGAGTCCAGATGTCTGCTTCAACTTCTTAGATAATTTCTTAATATATGTAA
Source organism: Lithophane ornitopus (assembly GCA_948473465.1). Taxonomy (NCBI): domain Eukaryota; kingdom Metazoa; phylum Arthropoda; class Insecta; order Lepidoptera; family Noctuidae; genus Lithophane; species Lithophane ornitopus. The sequence goes on along the minus strand of OX419616.1, from coordinate 9,799,814 downwards.
AGAGATGTTTGGCTAGAGAGATAAAACACAAACATGGGGAGAAGGCATTAAACAGACTTCACGAATTGCCAATGATAAGCTTGTTGTTCGAATGGACCCCAGGCCAGCCTGTTCAGGTGGCAGAACATTATTCCCATCAAGATGATCCTGTACTAATGCCATGGTTTACAGATAATTATGGCAAAGTTGCAAATATATAAGTTTTAATTTTGTAAAACCAGTAACAACCCATTTAGAAAAAACCTGTTGCGTACGTACCTCAAGGTTCTTAATTTTAAAAGCCTTAAGGAATCGACATTGTCAAATAAATACGAATTGAAAAAGTCAGATTGCTACTTTCCCGAATTTGAACCCACAACTTCATACATGAGAAGAGTGTTTTTTTGATAATTTGTGTTTAAGTGTAATAAAACGTATAAGTTAATAAGTATTTAAGTGACCACATACCAACTCAAGGAAAAAATGAGGATTCCAATAAAAAATGGCATTTACTATCGTACCATTTATTATCACTGCATAGCAAATGGTGTAAATCAACATCCATAAAAGACTAATCAACAACATGGATATCTTCACTTACAACTAGATATGCTTAATATAGCTAATATGTATTATCATACATTCATAAAAAATATTTAGAAAATAAAAACAATAATTAACAGTACAACATAGTTGTAATAAAAATAAAATGGTGTCATGTATTAATACGTGTCAACCAATGTTAATGCTGTATTTACATAACAATGATTTATTTTAGCAACAAAAACTTCATCATGTCGCATTGGTACTTTTATAAAAACATATTTTAAATTTTAACAAATATTCCTAAAAGAAATCATTTTATCAATTAAAATTATATCATCTAATATAATGTATTTATTTTAACAATTATATTTAAAAAAATTGTTATGAATTGTTGTTGTCTTGAATTTTATTAAACTTAGGTACATACATAGTTAATTATAATTATAAACTTCTGAACAAAATATATTTGGATTGTAAAAAAAAAAATTGAATTGGTTAATTTAATAAAAATCAATTTACACTTATGTCTTAAATATTTGATTTGTCGTTAGAGTAAACATCAAATACAAATAATAACTATCTACAGGTACACATTAATATTTAAACAAATGTCTCCTATTCTTAAAAAACATTACATGTAAATTTATTTGTTAAAAATTGATTTAAAATATGTTTAAAAAGGCGAATGACTTACCATGTAAGCCATTATCCACTGCAAGGAAGGGGTTTTAAGGGGTCATTGTACTCAACATTATGAACAACTTTCACTATGGAAAAAATAATTAGCTGTTCCATACATTTATGTTCACATAGCTCGTTAATGTAGGGGACAGGTGATTTGTATTCGTTATTTCAGGTTTGGTGCCATAGTGAAAGTTGTTAATAATGTTGAGTACAATGACCCCTTAAGAGATTTCTTGTATGAATAGATACACCTTCTATAGAACTAATCTATAAAAACAATGAGTTAAATTTGTAAAGATGTGAATAGTCTACAAAGGATGTAAACATTACAAGTTTTGAGTACTGTTCTTCGACAGAGGTATGCATTGTGCCGAATGTTGATTTGGTTCCGATTTGCAATGGAATGGCTTTCAATGGCATACATGTTCGAAAGTTATTAAATATTAAATGGCTTGAAGAAGTGCTCATGACCATCAGTGTAAGACCGTAACACACACAAAAAAGCAACAACATTGGGTTGATCCGTCGTCGAGAATACAGATGTTAATAAGAAATTTTTAGAACAATTTCCTTTGCCTTTTGTAAATGTTACACAATTAGGGATTACATTGATAAGAGTTGGTACCGACGACGTATTAACATAGTATTTAAAACACGAATAGGTACGCAGAAATATATCTCAGTATCCAAATCTCAAACAATGTGCACGAAAGAAATTGTATAAATATGATATTTATATAGTGAATATTTACGGGATATTTACGATTAATTATATTGAAAAATACAAAAAGGAAGCGGAAATATAGACGCAATTTATTAATGTATTAAATCAACAAACTTTATTTTTGTGAGTTGATTGAGATAATCGTCGATGTGCTTAATTTTAACATAATTGGTATAAGTTTAATACATTACAAGTTATATCGGTGTGGGTATTTCGTTTAAAAGTGATGTTGTTAATGTTAATCAACGTCTTACGCGATTATAATGATTATATTATGTACATAATTTGCAACGTATATTGCAATTCTGACGGAATTATATTTTCTATAATCTTAAACATCGTGTATTGAACAGAGCACAATACGGCCGATATAACTTGGCAGGGCTAAACATAGGCGCATATAACTTTCGCGCATGTTCCCTCACTCACACTCGCCTCATGTCACCATTTGGTTCCTAAAAAATATTACGGTGCAGCTCTCTGCGCGAAGTTCAGAGCTGCCAAGTTATATGGGCCGTATCGTAAATGTAAAAGTTAGTACAAACGTTAAGATAGGTATAAGAAGAGATGCGAATTAAATCCCAACACACAATGAGAAGATAATTAGCGTAAATACTATAATAAACACATAATAATTCTCTTTCATAACACATTGTCATTTGGAAGTGCACATTATAATGACTAAAATTAGGTGTTTGATGTATGTGCATTCATTTAGATGTCGACGACAATCGTACCTATAGAAACAATGAGACACGGAATAAACATTGAAAGTATTTACAAAGTGCTTCAACGTCTTAACTCTTAACTTACGAGAGACGAGCCTTAACAAAATGTACAACTTAACAGTAATTAGGTACTAGTCGATTTTGGTAAGTTGTACCAAATTGGAATAACACTGCTGATCACTGAGGTTATTCGTTGTGTACATGTGTTCCTCGAGACGAAGTGATCATGACAAGTTATTTCTTTGTGTTGAAAATATTCTACAAACTTTAAACAGTCTTCGGTTTCACTTACATATACCTAGGTATATCCCTGTCGAATCAGTGTGTTTTGTACTAGCGATATAACAAACCAACTACTAAGCTTTAAAAGGACATTTTTACTATAGCATTCTTTATTGAGGCACAGGTCGAGGAAATTAATTTTCAAATAGAATTGTTATCTCTTTCACACGTTAATGAAACAGTTTCATTGTTGAAATAATACCTACAATGAAATATAACAAAATACACAACAATTTCGCTAGGCCTTTCAAGTTTTGAACTTTACTTAATGTTAGAAGCCGGTCTTCTGATGGCGTCATAATTATGAACTACCGAGTAATTGTTTTGTTAAATTGGGTTAATGTGCATAGTCTACAAATGAATATACCTCGCTATATACACATTTAAATACATTATCTATTGCAATTTAGACATATTTATATCTCAAACCAAATAGGTAACATTTTAATTTAGGCCCTACGTTATGCGCACGCGGCGAGTGCACGGAGCGGTCGCCTGTAAAACGTACAAACCTGTCGCACGCGGAGCGCTGCTCATGTTATCTTTCAATACAAACACGCGATGCGGGCAACCGCCGCGTGCGCACTCTTAACGTAGCGAACGCCCTTAGTGATTTTTATTACAATAATTCAGAAACGGAATAATTCATATTATACTTTATGCATGTAACGCTATTAATAAAGAAAGAGTAGTGAAAAGTATGAAATTAGAGATAAAAGGCGGAAGAATTAAAATAACCTATCTATATTTTAAATAAAATGTGATTTCATGCACGAATTTAACTAATTTTTAGTAATCTGTAGTTTTATTTTCACTGCTCGCGTTTCCTTTTAATAGCAGGATTTGTTACCATTAATTTGGTCCATGAATGTGACCGGCTTCAATACGAATGAATCAACACAATAAGTAATTTTCCGCCCTACAAGCTCACTGCAGCCACATTGGCAGGTCCAACTCTTCACTCCGCATTTTATGCGATCAATGTAAATTTAGTATATCAGTAAAACTCCTATGTGATAATAAAATATATTAAATCTTTGTGCTAACTTACAATAAATTCATTTTTCATAAACTATATACTATTTTATCATTTTTCTTATGAAAAACCAATTCTAATTTACTAAGCGCGCTTGGCACGCTGCATTGGTCTGGTTAAACACTATAACTACGTACATTAGCTACTTTCACATGATGTTGGTGATGGAACTGGTTAGCTAGTATCACTATTGACTGTATCTCACTAGTTTATATATAAAATAGGTATCAAAATTTCGATGTTTCTTTGTGATAACAATGAGCGCAGATATTGTCACGAGGCACATACCACCTTTCACTTAAACTTATGTTACAATAGAAGCGGAGTTATTGTGATCAATCTGTTATATATAACACAACTTATAGCCTATGTTCTACAGCGCGCGCATATCATACACATTAACCAGAAGGCTTGCATGTACTACGAAAATCAATCTAGTTCAATACATTATGGACACATCACTATAAGTATGTATGAGTAGATTATTTGCAGGTGGTATATGCCCATTATTGTAATAACGTATACAGTCGGTAAACACTAAATTTATCAATACAGCCTAAAATTAGCTAGTACAAACAACAATAATTACGTATCTACCGACAGTGCGTGCGTATCTTTGTATATAATTAGTTAATTTCACATCAGGCTGAACGTGTCTATAGTCTTCGTATATTGATAAAGTTGGATCTTCATCTTATGTAAAAATATATATTATTATATATAAATATATATGTGGTCCGTAGCATCACACGCATTCTGCGCATGTCGACAGCTGAACCGCGGTTCAACGCGCATTAATCACATTCTAAGTTAATAAGAAATATAATAAATGATTGCAGAAATAATAATGATTCAACTCTAATTCCATCAATGTTATGTTTAACTTGCCAATTTATTGGGCTAAGATAACAGCAACATACATGTCTGTAACTTAAAGTTCATAGAGCATGTTCACTCTAAAATACTTCTCAACCAATATTGTCAAATATTTTGACGAAAAACACATTGCCAATAATTTCTTGGTGGCTTAACGAATAGGCAACCTAGTCGAAGCCGTCAAAAATAAAAATTAATTTAGAGTTTTGCTTTTGCTTACTCTAATAATTGATGTCACATAGCTTTTATTATTATCACAATATTATAGTGCATTGATTATTGACTCAATTTTTGGGAGTGTGCGATCCAAATTTAAACTAGGTATGCACAACTTAGCACTTGCCTTCACTGAAGGCATACAAATACATTGTACTCTGTAGATATCCATCTATCGGTATCTGTACAAACAAATTCAAACTTATATTATTATACTACATATATACAGTGGTGATATTGAAACAGCGGACTAGAGATCGACATAGGGAGTGGGGTCCATCTTGTCGAGGTCGGCCAGCAGGGCGGGCGTGAGCGGCTCGCCCAGGATGTCCTCGCGCAGCATGTCGTGCAGCGGCGACGTCAGGCCCTGCTCGCTGTCCACCACGCTCTCGTGCAGTTGCGTGGAGCCGCACACCGAGTTACCGTTGATTAGAAAATCTCTGTTGCTGTAACTGAACACGCTTCTGTCCTCCGCGAACTGAGGAGTAGATGGCACAGATTTCGAGGATATTCCGTTCGATACGTTGGAGTAATTCTCGGCAGTAAACAGTTCCCTGGAGCGACGAGAATCGATTTGCAAGTTGGGCGCGGTACGTTTGTAGGGCAGCGGTGTACTCGGGACCGATCGTGATGTGTAGTATTTATTTTTTTCCGTAACTAATTCCGATAAATCAAACTCGATACTATTCGCTCGTTTAAGGAAATCTTCCACGTTGTCAGCGGCGGCGCTGTCGTTAGTGAACGATTGGTTGAACTGATTGCTTCTCTCGAGCAGATCGTCACCACTAGGTATAATCGAAGTTAATTGCTCATCCGAAAGTATCTGATGTTCAGGGATGGGATCACAACCGTTGCTCAAAGTGTCAGTAGAATTAAGAATACTTTGTGTGGCGCCAGTAGTGAGCACGTCGTTACTGCTGTCGATAGCGTCGTATATTTTGTCGAGCGTTTCTCGATTAAGTCCAGCTTTTGATATGTCACAAGTGTCGGCAAGAGATCCGAAATCACAAAACTCATTGGGGACGGGTGTCGGCGGCACTGATCCTACTGGAGTGTTATTATAACTCAATAGGCCCATATGTCCTATTCCCTGCTTCAGGGGCACTGATTGTGATCTAAACGTGTCGGGACCTGATCTATAAGTAACTAGTGACTCTTGGAAAAACTGGCTGACTTCGCTCGACAAAGGATCAGCTGACAATGGTTGGTCTCCATTTATGTGATCTCGAAACGGTGCGTTGGGTAAAAAATTCAAACAAAGGTTATTGGAGCCATTAGACATTCCTGAGGGACACGTGTACATATGATTTTTATATTGAGTAAGTATGTTTGGCGAGGGAGGAGCGGAGATCGGTTGGCAGTACTTGCCAGGACCACAGAGTTGTGCTTTGCTCATAAACTTTTGATCGTTGGGTATAGCAAATTGTTTGGAGCACGGATCCGTCACACCGAGGGACAGAGGATTTCGCCGTTTCCTTCCATTGTGCTTAGGTATCGGGCGAGGACACAGTCGCGAGCGCGGCACCGGGGTGTTCCTCGGACTCACGAACGGGCTCGCCGCAGTGCTGTGCGAGTGCGATATAGGAGATGTCTGTAACGAACCGCCCATCATTATTTGTTTATTCACCTTAGTTGGACTTTGACCCCTCTGTCCGAATCCCAGCGGTGACTTGGAATGAAAGTTTCCTGGCGAATGACATCCATCAGAAATTGGCACAAACTCGTATTGTTGTGTTCTGGTGGTTGGACTCTGCGGTTCATTGTGACAGTGTCCGTTATACAGATGTGGCCCCCCAACATTACCAGGCACTTGATTGGATGCAGTATCATTGACATATGATAAAGACGTGCCATTCTGATTCGGAATCGAATGACTGTGCTTGTTGACGTTCATAGCTGTCTGATTAGTTGAGGTTGGCCCATTCATTTCTGGTTCATTTGTCCCAAGCGGTTTAAAGGCGCCTTCAGAAATAGTAGTCTTCATGGGCGGAGCCTCGTGTGAATTTTGCTGAGAAAGTTGAGACTCCTGATTGCTTTGCATAGTTTGAGAACTAGACCCACTCTGGTTTTTTAAGTTTTTAGCTAATAACTCTCTGAGCTGCGATATCTTTTCGTTTTTGCCCTGACTATGGTCGTCGTGTGGGTCCTGGCCTCGTTCTAAAAAAGCAGCTGTGTTATCAGACGTGCTGGCGTTCGCTTGGGCTTGTGCCTGCTGATTAGCGCGGTGATGAAAATACTGCAGTAACTCTTCCTCGTGCTCCTGACTGTTACCCTCGTTCAAATAATCGTCTAAATCATGTTTATCAATGTTACATATGCTGATCACACGTTCCCTGTTGAGAATTTCCGAGTGTTTCTCTTCACAAATCATCCCCGTTTTGATGTTAATCCCATCTAGACCGCAACACGAATCAGGCGTCGCGGTTCGCTCGGGCGATCCCGCGCGATCCGGCGAGGGTTCACTGGCTCGGCCGCTCGATTTCCGTAACTTATTGCGTAGCATTTCGGACTTAGACGTCGGAGCCTTCACCGACCGTGTGGGACTCGCCGCCTCCTGTTGCTCCCGGGCCAGCGCCGCGGCGGTGCTTTTGGACCGGCTCGTTAAGTTTTTTGGATCCTCTAAAAAAGCAACCTCGGGACGAACGGGAGCGTCGGCGGGCGCGGGCCCAGAGCTGCACGCGGCGTCGAGCGGCGGGGGCGCGAGGGGCGCGAGGGGCGCGGGGGGCGCGAGCGGGGGCGCGGGCGGCGGGCCCGCCTGCGCCTGGCGCGCGGCCGCCAGCTTGCCGCCCAGGATCTCGGCGGCGCGCATCTTCTTGGGCAGGTACTCGGTGCGCGGGAAGTCGTCGGGCGCGTGCGCGCGCGAGTCGGGCGGGCCGCGCGGCGAGGCGGCGCGCGTCTCGCTGTGGTAGGTCTCGAGGATGAGCTTCTTGCCCGGCAGCGAGCCGCGCGCCGGCGGCGGCTCGGGCGGCCGGCGCCGCGCCCACTCCGTGCGCTCGGTGGACAGGTCCAGCGACGCGTCGCTGCTGAGGTTGATGGGCAGGTTGTGCTGCGTGTCGGGCGGGCGCGTGAGGTCGCGCGGCGCGTACGTCGGCTCGAACACGTAGGGGTCGGGCCGGTACTCGTGCAGCGGCAGCGCGGGGTGCGGCACGGGCGGCGCGTGCGGGGCGTGCGTGGCGTGCGGCGGGTGAGGCGGGTGGGGCGTGTGTGACGGGTGCGGCGGGTGTGACGGGTGTGACGGGTGGGGCGGGTGCGGCGGGTGCGCGCGCGGCGGCACAGAGTAGGGCTGCATGGGCGGGCGCACGTCGTACACGGGCGCGTAGGGCGGCTGCGGGTACCCGTAGCTCATGTCCTGCATGGGCTCGCTCTCGTGTTTCATCGGCTGGTGGTGGCCCGCGTACGACGTGGACGGAGGGGATTCTCCCGACACTTCCTGGCCCTTGTTCTTCTTAGGCCGTCCAGGGGTTCCTTGGGTCTGTCGATCAAATATAAATAACAGGTAAAACCACCTGCAACCAAATAACACTGGGCATTCTAATGTATAATTGTATATTTTTTATCACTAACCTGTATTTTTCGTTTCAGATGCTTTATTAACTGTCGACTCGTGGCGTCATCTGCTGGTGCTGAAAGGAGACAAATGAAACATAATGATGCACGGTGGTTCTTTACATAAAAACATGAAGGTAGAAGCACTATTTATCCCATTTTGCATTATGTAATAGGTAGGTATTCCCGCGACATTGATCGCGTACAAACTTTATAAGTTCCCCCGTAAACTTTTCATGGATAGTCTTCCATGATAGTCTTAGTCATGGTTGTGCTATATTGTGTCAGTCGGTGAGTCTCGGAACAATTTATTTTTATTTTTTATTTATACTATTTTAAATGAACTTTTACATTGTAAAGTATATTTGGGTAATTTTTTTTTCTATCTTAGTTTTTACATTTTATTAGGTAAGTAGGTTTGAACATAATTTAATTATTATGAATTAAAAAGAAGGTTCAATAATGAATGGTACATACCGTGTGTCTGCGCAAGCGGCGGCGGCGACGCGCTGGCGGGCCCGGGCGGCGCATGCTGCGTCGTCGCCGACATGAGGTGCCGGGACAGCTCCGATACACTCGAGAATTTCATGCCTACAACAAAATAGACTTTTTGAACAAAGTGCAGAATATTCTATGGCTTCATTTCCTGTAATTATATAAAATGGGTTGATAATTATCTTTACCAATCTCTTCTGTGATTTGACAGGGAAGCAAGTCAAGAAGAGTTATTTTGCAGTCGAAACTGCGTCGTATGAGCTTTATGAGGCGTATTTAGTTTGTGGGACAGAATTTTTGCGCGTCGTGTATGTTACTGCTTTTTTTTTTAGATTAAAAGTGCGCTGTGAATTGTCTGTCGTCTCTTCAGAGATACTTTTGCTTAAAATTTCGAAAAACGGGCTTCACGAGTTTTGCTTCTTATAATTCCGAATTTGTGCCCGTTTAATGGCTACTCGGACTGGTCGGCTCTATTGAATGGGACTTTAACCTAACTTACGGAATAGAATAGGGAACAGAGCCGTGATATGTTATATTAATATCCCCAAAAGCAAATGACTTTTTGTTTAGCCGGACATGGTACATACCTAATTTTGTTTCGGCCCAATCACAAACTATCCTCTCGTTTTCTCTTGATGCCGCAGTTGGTTCCTGCAAGAATGAGTATAACAGAATTAAGAATCTGAGAGATACATTTTTGGAATAATAAACTCAATGTCATACATGACAAATGACTAATTCCAATGCAATCAATTTTTTTTGGGCCTTTTTTATACAAATCAAATTAGAATCACCATCATCACCTAGCGATTTCCCATGTTGGAGACGTCTTCCAATTTACAAGGAGCGACTGCCAATCTGACCTCCACAACCCAGTTACTGGGTAATACGACACCTCTTAGTAAGACTGGACAAATGAACTTAGAATACATAACGCTATAGTAAATAGTTGAGTAAGTAGGCGATGGTAAGTAAATTATTTGAGATTATGACTATTGAAGTATAGAATTAACTCGCTGATTTACTAAATTGTCTCATGTACACATAATACACAAAACGACAGATATTCAACAACTGTGGCGAGATTTATTCTATCCTTTATAAGTGGCATTTAAATCTACGGTAAAATTTGTCCTCTCTGAAATGACGCGCCCCACTACCGCATTTTACGTACACGGCGCCGCAGAGTTTACGTAAAATGCGCTAGTGGGGCAAGCTATAAGCAACTTTTTTTGCAAATTTTTCATGTATCTCTTTCTTTCTTTTTTAAAAAGAAAGAAAAAAAAACTAACTTATACTGACTATTTTTTACCATGAAGTAAGTACCTACATATATTTGCAAGTATAATAGTTCGAAAACCATACCTTGGATGATTCACCCAAATCAGGTAACTGTGGCACTTCTAATTTGATCTTTTTCCTTAGTCCCGCGTAGCAGTATCTAGAAAAAAATAACATATCGACAGTTTAATGCAGATTCTTCGTCTTTGTTGCCTTTATTTTAATACTAGCTGCGCCCCGTGGTTTGACCCGTGTAAGTATCGATCCCGTGGGAATATCGGTATAAAAAGTATTCTAATGTCCTATTCCAGATCATGGTCTACCCGTGTAACCACGGTAACCACATGAAAAGAAAATCAAGTAAGAACAGGGTTGGCATAAAACAAACAAGTTGTTTTAAAACACGTATTTTAAACAATGTTTAAAACATTTTGAAATAAAACAATGTTTTTTATTAAGTGTTTAAAATCACAGTTTAAAACAAGTTTTGAACAATGTTTCAAACATTAAGAGAAAACATGGTTTTAAATCGAATTTGAATAGCAAATGAATGGAAATAAATTAAAAGTTATAAATGTTTAGGACTTGAAATAGCTCGAAAACAAATTAAAAAGATTTGATAGTACTTAGATTAGATTTGGGATATTTTTTATGAAATAAGTAATTCGCTGCAACTATTTTGGGGATTCCTCTTATTTGAACAAAGTCCGTTTTACATCAATGTAGGTAATTAGGTATAAGTAAAAGTATCTATACTTCGTCGCCGGTAAACTCCTGTTCTGTCGCTTGTCGAAAGGAGGTAATTCCCCGCAATTGTTTTGGGGACTTCTTCTTATTGAAATATACTTAAAAATGAGGTAATTACCCGTGTAAGATCGAACATCGGAATTCGCAACATACGTTATTGTGTATGTAATTGGTTCGGTATCTGTTAATTAAGTACTTACTTAGATTGATTAGAAAAAAAAGTAAGTATGTACACAGATCAGATAGTATAGTAGTTAGTAATAACTATAATTCGTATTATATTCTGACCATTTCATTTTATTAATAGTCTAGAAATTAATTATATTAGGTCAGATCGATTTGTGTTGATAATAAATTTGATAAATCGCTCAAAGGAAAAAAAAACAAAAAAAACTCTTGTTTAAAACATTTTGTTTTATAAAATTTGAAAAAAGCTGTTTTTTTTCCAACCCTGAGTAAGAGCGATTATTTTTTTCATGCAATAAAGTTGAATGTTGATTTATTTTCATTACGTATCTCATAATGGATGACACGTGTATCGTGATGCATATAATGCACCTAAGTACATAAATCCACATCCATCCATACTAATATTATAATATAAATGCTAATGTATTCTGTCTATCCGTCTATTATCTTTTCACGCATAAACCACTGAACCCGTTATTATTTTAATACCGATTTCCCTTTTATTTTTGATACCTTCGTAGCTGGAGAAGGACATAGGCTAACACTGAAAATTTTGTAAAACCTATTTCTCGTTATTATTTTTGATACCTTCGAAGCTTCTATGACCTGTAGAAGGACCTAGGCTAACCCTGAAAATTTATATTATATAAAAACTTTTTACAAAAAAAAAACAACCGAATTCCAAAAAAATAAATAAAAAAAGTGAAAAATAACTTTAATTTCGGAAGTCGGTGTCTTTGCTTTTCAATTTTCGTTTTTTGTCACTGACTTCCGAAATTAAAGTCATTTTATGTTTTTTTTGGAAGTCGGTTGTTTTTTTTGTAAAAAGTTTTTATTTTTCACTTTTTAGCTGTGGTACCGACCCCACACAAATTCGAATAACACTACCTGCTATGTAAATAACAGTGAAGGAGTCAAGATATCATCTACATATAAACTAAGTGGGAAAAATACGTAATTATTGAAGCTAACTCAAAAACTACGCAAGCAAAGTTAATAAAATTTATATGGGACCACCTCTGAAGCATGACCTACTAAACAAAAAAAAATCATCAAAATCGATTCATAATTGGCGGAGTAATCGCGTAACATACACACAAAAAAAACATACAGACGAATTGAGAACCTCCACCTTTTAGAAGAAGTCGGTTAAAAATAGTGTGTACCTGTATAGGTGTATCTCTAGGACATTGTTTTTTAACAGGGAATTACTAAATTAATAAACTTTTTAGTTGTGCTGTTGTGCACACCGCACCAGTCGGGCAGTTTGATGATAGATAGGAAAACAGTCTCCAATAGAATTGGAATTGTGTAGGATACTTTCTGACTATTTTCTCAGAATAAACCCGGAAGAGCGAGTGATTTAAAAAATTAAAATATTTAAATTAAATTTATATTTTTGAATTTTAGTTTAATTTATTTACTTTATTAATTCAATTTTTTTATTGTTAGAAGATGAATAAAAATAACAAATTGTTACATAATTTTTTATAATATCCGGTGACATCCCTTATCAAAATGTCAATGTAAAGGAAATTCATGAATGATTTTTACTACGTCTTTGTATTACATGATTCAATTTTCCTTTGATTAATTTAATAAAATAATCAGTGTTTCATTGTATTGTATTCAGTCGTATCCACGTGTCAGTAGTAAACAACATCTGATAATTATGAACGGTCGACGTCATCTAGTGATATTACACGGGGTCATTGACTTCACCTACTTTGTAAAGAGCACATAAGCTCTCTAGTAAATAGGTAGGTAAGTACATAAATATGCGCTTCTAGTAACAATTACTACAACAAGACCTTGAACTTAATTCAAGAAAATAGGTACCTACTGGCACTTTAAATACCTACATATTTGTATACCTACTAACAATGAAGATTATTCAAACAAAAGCCAACTAACAAAAAGTAATGAGTTGTCATAGATAAAAATATATACTGGGTGTTAGGGTGGACACCGTTATCCTTGAAACTAATGGTTTGGTGTCATCTATAATATACTTTTTCTATGGGACCAACCTTGAAATCGCGAAAATAAATCAGCTGTCCCATACATTTGTGTTCACTTAAATCTACAAAATGTATGGAACAGCAGATTTTTTTTTTTTGCGATTTCAATTTCAGAAAGAACGCGAAGCAAAAACGAAGTAATAGCGCGGGCGGGCGATGCGATGCGACGCGGTTCTAGGTTTATAAAAATGTTGCTGTTATTTTAGTATATTGTGTATCTTACGACTTCCACGCGAAACCGCGCCGCGATCGCAGGTTAGGTTATCAATATAAAATAGGTATCAAGCAATTGTTTTATCAGTGCATATCTTATTTCGTTTACGTCACAGATAGGTACCGTACAATAAGATTTGCTTGTAATGATAAACTTGCCAATTTGTGATGGTCACACAACAAATGTGACAGATCGGACAGAGATAAATTAAACGTACATTATTGCTACATTGAGAGCCATTGTAATTATCATAATAGCATATTATGTATTTCCGAAGGGGCGGGTGAGAGGAAGAGGTGCACCCACATTCAACAGTTAAGTATGATTAGGGCCCATATTATAATGGAGGCGAGACTATTGCCATTCATCGGGCACAAACCATACTCTGGTACTGAGTCATTACTGATGAAAAAACACTTTGCCCGATCCGGGAAGCCACGCGATAGGATGCCCTGGAGGCCTAGACAAATGACAATCACTTCGAAAGCGTTTCGATAGCTTATATCGGTCCTATACATTTTTGCCTTTTCCATCATCGTTGTCGCTGATAGAATGTCTTTTTGTCTAGGGCCTCAGGTCTACGTGAACTAGACTATGCTAGAATTACCAGATGATGTTGCTCATTTCTAATAACTACTACTTAAATCAAAAACATTACCTATGTGCATTTTAAACATATTTATTAATAATGAATCATGATTAATGTCTTCTGTTCTGAAGGGTTATCTCATTATTAATTGTCACACGTTATTTTACGTAATCTCTCTCTCGAATAGCGAGACTTACGTTAAGTAGATAGTTGTTTAACAAATAAAATGATTATTATTTATCTGTTTTTGTTCAGTTTCTAGATTGTGTAGCTCAAATCATGGCTAGCTAGGTGCAGCTTATACTTAGGTTTAACAAAAAATGTGAACATCATCATCACTCTCCTTCCCTTATTTCAATTTATTTGGGGTCAGCGCAAACGCAACATGTCTTTTTCTTCCATACTTCTCTATTAGTCGTCATCTCGGTAGTCACTCCCCCCCCCCTTTCTAGACATATCATCTTTCACACAGTTAGGGCCGTAGCCAAGAATTCATTTTGCGGGGGGTTGGGATTGCCAACTTTTTATTGAAGCAATAAACTATTTCTGATTTCAGAGAGGGTAAATAAAGAGTACAAATTGATAAAAAAGAGGATATTTAATTTAAAAAAAAAAAATTGTCTCGAGGTTAAATTGATGAAGAGATACTTAGTTATTATCAATCTCAATAAAGCCCTGTTTCTCTCTTCCCGCCTCTTTGCAATCATGACCAAAAACAGGGACATCTTTAACCCTTTAGTTAGACCACTTAACATTACCGGGTCGCTATGGAGAATATAGGATGCAAGAGCGAGCGAAGCGAGCTCGAAATTTTTTGCATCTCGCTTCGAATAAGTTAGGTTTTCTTTGACCGTTAATACAGAAATAGAAGTAAGTTTATCGACTTATGTAGAAAACTTTGAGAATTAAGAGAATATAGGATAAGTAGGATGCAAGAGCGAGCGAAGCGAGCTCGAAAATTTTAGCAACCCGCCTGGGATTACATCATCTCAGAGAATGCTGAAGCTGCAGGAATTTATTCCATACAAAGTCAATAAAAACACGGTATTTAAGCGTACTCTTACTGCTTTTGTAGATTATAAAGTACGCCTATGTGAAATAGACTACAATTCTGTATTACGAGTACGAAGTACCCTAGGGGAGGTCGATCTCTGGATTGAGATTCTGGTTTCTCAGATTTCGGGGGGGTTTTTGACCCCAAAACCCCCCCCCCCGTGCCTACGGCCCTGCACACAGTACATCGACAAAAATATTTGCCTCGTTCTAAATTTTAGTTCATCTAACAAACAGCTCCGTGCCCCACTGTGCTCTGAAAAAAATCATAAAGCAACGGCCAACGGGCAAAGCAATCTTGTGATTGAATCTAAATTATATTTAGCAACACGGAATGCCCGCTTTGTTACCTTGTAGATCCTTAGATAAATTGATAAGGAGTTATTAAACAGGTATTGCATAATGTAATAAACGTTGCCAGAGATGCGTTATCTGCAGTTAAAACAATCGACAGATTTGTCTGACAGGGTTTTTACTGATCTTACTCAATTAGCTAAGTGTAAAATGTTTGGTATTTTGGTAACTATTATTTAAAGTCAAACTTTGTGTTTCTATAACAGGAAAATATGTAAATACCTACAGTTACCCACACGAAGGTTACGCACTATTACACCAATATCCTATTCTATGTTGTGAATTTGTGAATAACAAAGCCGACTGTCGAACAATAAAAGGGCTTTTCCAGGGTATTTTACAAATTATAAAATTAATACTTGTAAGAAACTTAAGATAAACACCAATGCTGCGTATATTATATTTACTTAGATTTATAGCGATATTTAATCCTCTTTGGTTTTGCTAGTCATCAGAGAGCTCACGAGAGGACTGAAGTCTACGTCTAGCCTGGGTCGCAGTCGCCTGATACGGTGAAAAGTACTATATACCATACTAGCGGCCCCTACAGACGCAGTCCTTGTCCTGCCCGATCGCAGCGCCACCTACCAGGCCCAATTGTGAATCTAAACCATCCAGGGACCCACCCAAACACACACAAAAAATATCATCAAAATTGGTCCAGCCGGTTAGGAGGAGCTCAGTGACATACACACGTACATAACAATTCAAAATTAATTAAAGAACAATATTCTAACTAATATTATAAATGCGAAAGTCAGTTTGTAACGCTTTGACACTAAAACGGGTGAACGGATTTGGCACATGGTTAGACCATGACTTGGAGAAGGACATAGGCTACATTTCACTCTGGATCACAGGCGAATTCGCGGGCAACAGGTAATAATTAATAACGAACAATTCAAAATTAATCATTCACTTACAGAACAATATCAAATAATTATGTACTTAAAGATAACTCTATAATTCAAATATTGTAGGCAGACGTACCGATTGCTGCGTTGGTATTGTGCTGAATGCAGTCAAACTACAGTTTGTTTGCTCTCGAATAGTTGACCGATTGTGAAATTCTTTACCCAAATACTAAGGTAGTAAAACGTATTTTACTACTATTTAAAATGAAGTTTATTTTAGTGCATAAAATGCGCCTTAACGTAAACGTTTTTGACGTAACTGTACAAAACACGTGTACTTATAGAGATTAGTCATTTTCCAGTAACTTATACATTTCATATAGATCACGTTATATCTATGTGAAGTGCAGTGCTCATAATTATGATTGTTTACGTAACGCATTATTAATTTACTCCCACAATATTACAACCGGATTATAAGTACGGCAGAACTATAATGAACTGACTTTACTACTTGTACGGTCAGCAACAAAAGTCCATTAACACTGTCACTTTTACATACTGATGGATAGAGCTCATTAATCTCAATAATAATTGCCCTGATGATTTTTTCCCTTAAACTTTACACTTTGGGCAAAAAATGTGTTTTGTTATTTTATATGTATGGAGCGGATCAAAAATTAAATTCCTGCTAAGTAGCTTGTGATCCCACTTTGAAACTTCATTTTTCATCAAAATTGACACAAGATGATTTGATAAACTGGTTTTTAGCTTTTCATATTATGGTCTTTTAATTTTACCACTGTTCCGATTTTAATTAAATATTTTGCTTACTGTTAAGTGTTAGTCGACTTTTGGTGCTGACTCAGCTGACTGTACCTAATTACTACTACTACTACTACTATACTACTACTACTATTAGGTTAGTAAAAAGAAATAGTGTATTTCGGAAACAACAACGAGGAAAGTAAAAGTAACTAAAATCCATTCATTGGTTGTTAACCAATGAATGTATTTTAGTTATAGGACAATATTAAAAATACCGCTGGATTCCCTATGTAGATTATAATCGACAATCGAAAATATCCGTTGATTCCATGCAATGGGATGCCATGCAACTTTGAGCTCTATTTCTAAATAAAGATCCCTGGTGATCGAACCCAGAATATCACACATTTAGCCAGTGCCATTGGAAACAACAACACAAGCAACAGTTCGTGTTCATGAATAAGATACCTACACACAAAAATATGTTTCTTCTTAATAGATAGATGTATCTAACTAATATTATAAACGCGAAAGTTTGTAAGTATGGATGGATGGATGGATGTTTGTTACTCTTTCACGTAAAAATTACTGAATGGATTTGGATGAAATTTGGCAAACAGGTAGTTTATAACCTGGATTAACACATAGGATACTTTTTATCCCGATATTCCCACGGGATCGAGACTTACGCGGGTGAAACTGCGGGGCGCAGCTAGTAGTATTATGTATAAGAGACACGAAACGCGACAGCACTGATTGTGACTTTACTTAATCAATTAGCGATCGTAAGCATGATATCATTGTAGGTATTTATCAAATACTCTAAGAAGGAAAAAACTTCGTCTGTGTGTGTAGTATGTATGCATGTATGTGTGACTTGTAACAGAATATCATTCTGCTGCTACTGTATTTATTATCATAAAAATGCTTTGACAACCAGCCTAATGAAACCATAAAGATACAACAGAGAATACATTTCTAGGTATTAGAGCAATTAAATGTAGTTTGATTTACATTAATATTTCAAGTAGTATTAATAATTGATGTTTAGGGTAAATTATGTGTTTTGTAATGTGCGTAGACTGGCGAGCGAGAGTGATATTGATATCGAACGTCAGTGTCGAACACCCGAACACTATTAACGTTACATCATCATCATCTTCCCCCTCTTGTTCCATGTTACTCGGAGTCTTCGCAACAAGATTTCTTCTTTCATTCTCTCCTGTCAACCGTCACGCTCATTCACTCCCTTTACTTTCATATCATTCCTTACACAATCCATCCATCATTTCATTGTACTTCCACACACTCTCCAGCCATCAGCATTTATATCCATCACTCTTTTATTCACTTGCGTTTCCTCTCTTTTCATCACATGCCCATACCAACCCAAAGGTTTTGCTTTCAACTTTTCTGTCACTGGCACCACTTTCAAACTTCCCTTTAATTTCTTACTTCATTCATTCTCGTCACTCCACACATCCATCTCAACATTGTCATCTTGGCTGCATGCAATGATGAGAACCGGAACCGACTTTAACACAATAGCATTTTCTTAGCCTAGTAGGAATACTAGGAGAGGTTCGCAGGAATTCATGAAATATACAATCCAATTACTAGCAAGCAATGTTTTTCTTTTTAAAAAGAAATACAAAAATGAATTTGATAAGAATAGTAGTAAGTAGGTACCTGAGGTCAGTGATATGCATGTTAATACCAGCCTATAAATATTTTAAAATGATTTTTTAAAATGTTTTTTATAAAAATATTTAAAAATGTAAGGAATATGTATTTAAAAAGAAATAAAGGAAAATAATACCAGCCCACTATTGTCCCACTGTAGGGCAAAGGCCTCTTCTCATTTTAAGAAGACAGGTGCATGGATCACCACGCTTGCTCAAGACGGGAAAAACACTAACTGACTGTCAGAAGATGTACTGTGATAAATAGATAACAACAAGTGGAGAATTTTTTCACGTCAAACATTATGCATGAAGCTAAATGTATCCTACCTAGAGAATGCAAATGGCAAACAGTGCCGAAATTACGAACAACCTTGACGGTAGCTGCAATCACGGGGTATAGACAACATGGAGAGATGCTTTTGCCCAGGTTATTAAGCTTAATTTAAGACTTATTATTATATTCATTGTTTGTTTTGCATTTTATCTAAGTAATAAAAAAGCCATGCACATCCTACCTATAACCAAATAGGGTTTGCTTCGGCAATTAGGCTATAACTTTAGTCACTTTTCGTGTACATTACACAATACATGTGTAATGTACACGAAAAGTAAGTTTTTGATGCGATTTTCAACATCATTTAGAGAGGATTATACCAGAAGGTATATGTACACATGTATGTATATGTATAAAGCACAGAAATCACGTGGTTTTGATATGTCTCTACTGCATCCGTGCGAAGTAGGCGCGTGTCGCCAGTATTACAATAATAACATGTACAAAGAACTGGATATTACCTGGAGTTTCCGCGCGTTCCCAGCCGTCGCGGCCGTACAGTTGGGTACACCTGCTTCATTACTTTCCCAAAATCCGCCGTAGAGAGAGGTTTCATATTACTGCTCATACAATGTGCACTGTCAAAAAAAAACAATGTATTGTTACTTACTTTTCAAAGTTTATTATACATATACTTTATTCAGTGTATGATCGTCAGCGAGGGATAAGCTACTCATATCATTTCCTGTGGGTGTTACAAAGGCGCGTGCAGGAGTTATATTAAGATTGACGCCTTGAACAGCAACCGGAAATTATTAAATCATTCTAACAAGTGCAATTCTAGCTGTTTTTACTAAATCTGACTGTAGCAATAGACTGAAAAGATATGCCATGAGATGCAAAATCAATTTCATATTAATTGATAATAATGATAATAATTTAATCATAAATAACAAATACAATTAATCCTACAAATAAATAATTATTTATAATGTAATTATAGAACTTCAATGTTTTTCTTATAGGATTCTTATAGTAAAATCATTTAAATCAGATACTCACATATAATGTAATTATAGAACTTCAATGTTTTTCTTATAGGATTCTTATAGTAAAATCATTTAAATCAGACACTCACATATAATGTAATTATAGAACTTCAATGTTTTTCTTATAGGATTCTTATAGTAAAATCATTTAAACAGATACTCACATATATTCATCATACACATCTTGCTTAGGTAATGATACATCCGGGTCAACTTCTAAGTGGGTCTGTATCCAGGTTACAGTCTGCTGAAGTTCAGCCCTGCAACACATTCATGTTTAGTAGTGAAACAATTATGAAAATCATAACAATTTAATTTATTTTCATGCAGTTGGCTCCAACATAGTCTCTACTCCCCTAAAAAAGCCCATTTGGGTGTTTGGTTATCAGTATTCTACATCCCAAGTTGTAGAATGCTTATTTTTTATGCATTATTCATTAGCATTACTAGTTTAATAGTCCATATTTTATAAGTGTATATACTCTATTGTACCTTCACTGCACATGCACATTGCATATGGATATTGCCCCTCCTGAGGAGTTCATGAATTCCAGAAACCAGAACTAATTTTATGGTTTGTATTTCACATATAAATTAATTGTAGATTTAGCCAGTGATGTGCAAATATGAGTCAGTATGAGGATACTATTAGACTATAAATAATGTAGGTATTGAAATTTAATACAATAACAATACTCATTGAAAGTTATTTTGCTTACTAAAATTACATACCCACTGTACTAGAAAAGTTGTAGATAGATTTAATTCATGAATATTTTATGAACAAGAACAACTAGTGCATTTGCATCTAATAATGCACTTGTGTAATCTTAAAAAATGTTTAAAGATACTGCATACCGTGAGCCCAGTGGATTGATAGGTTGTTTGAGTGGATCATGTTGGGGCACCCCGGTGGGCAATCGCAGGTACAGAAGTAATCTCTCTGCACCGCTCAGTGCTTCCACTGCTTCAAGCAGCTGAGCCACTCTCTGTCGACCCTCCTGACTGCAAAAAAATAACTTGCATCAGTTATGAGTATTTGCTCTTCAGCTTGGATTGATTCCAATGTGATAAAAACTTACATTACCTACATTCGTATTTTATGATGTTCAAGAGTAATATTAGAAATTGCTGAGCACTTTCTCACAACATTACTTATTAGGATAATTATGATTCCAGAGATAATATTTTATGTTAAAAAAATATCAACTGTAGGTAACAAAATTTGCCTTTTCTTTACAATGTTTTAAAGAAAATTGGCAGCAATAATATGCATCAATGCTGTTTGATAGAAAGTCACCAAATGAAAGGAGTATGAACAGCAGCCCCAACAGCTGTGCTGCTGACAACAATGGCCCACTATCATGGTAAAACGAAATTCGCCGATGAAATATGTGTGGGTGTGTATTGAACGAAAAACTCAGCGGGGTTTGTATAATCTAGTTTGATATGACTGACGTTACCTGAGGGTGTTCTCGACTATCTGCTGCATGGAAGCTATTTTGCCCGAGTCCATGTTGGACTCGCTGCCCCGCGCGGGCTCGCCGCCGGGGGCCGTGGAGCTCGACGATCCCGGAGCACTGCTTGGAACGGCGACACTTTCTTTATTGTAAGACGCAGTTTGCCTATGTTTTGGATGATTGACATTTTCCCGATGAAGTTTCGCGTCATCCACTAGTTCTCTCTCAGTTTTAACATTTTTTGCACTATCGTCAGTGGCCCAAGGTTGAAATGGACTTGTACTATCCATTCTAGCCCAAGCAGCTTATAAAAATATTGTTATTCGATTTCATATTGAAACTTTTTCTAATCTGAATTATAAAATGCGTAACAAAACTCCATTTTCTTGACATTTGATCAGCTGTGCGGTGAGGTGGAGTGACGGGGGGATAAGTATGGGCACAGACTAAGAAATCTAAGGGGTTATCAGCACTTTCGCAGTTTTTTTATCAAGAAAAAAAAACATAATTTTATTTTAATAGGTAGGTACCTACGTAACCAAATCATGTAATTATAAAAAATATATTTTAATAAATATTACATTGAACGAACTAGGTACTCTAGATATGAAGGGAACATACCGAATTTGGATATTGGAGCCTATTGCCTGATGTTTATGGCAACCGTAGAAAATAACGGTGCGTTTGCACCGGCGAAACATTCACGACAGAACATGAGAACATGTTGAACTTGAAATTTCTAGTTCCTGTCATTTGTCAATAGGAACTTGGAACCCTTGGGCGTTTTACGGTTTTACTTTAGTGCACCTGCACAAATCAAAGGAAGCTGCAGCAAGTGCTTGGATATAGTTCATAAATTCCTTTTATTTGGGCAAGTGCTAAGCGTGTATTCTATTCTCTTTTTATTAAATGGCAAGCAAAGCCGATGTCGCTGTCGAATAGTCTACCATAGTCTGCCTGAGTCTGCCTGCTTTGGAAAAACAAGAGTGCATGACGTAAAAAAAAATCGGCTTTATTAACCGACTTCTTCAAAAAGGAGGAGGTTCTCAATTCGCCAGTTTTTTATGTGCATATTACGCGATTACAACGCCAATTATGAATCGATTTTGATGATGCTTTTTTGTTTACTTGCGTAGGTAGTTTTTAAGTTAGCTTCAATATTATGTAGGTATTTATCCCATAATGTAGATGATGTTTGTTATATGTGACTCCGTCACTGTTATTTACTTATCACGTAGTGGTATTCTAATTTGTGTGGGGTAGGTACCACAACTAAAAAGTGAAAAAATAAAGTTAAAAAAAAAAATATAACCGACTTCCAAAAAAAAACACTAAGAAGTGAAAAACATGCGGGGCAGTCTTGGGGACTGTCGATAGAAGTGAAAACTAAGTAACACTCATTCATTTCTTCAAGCGTGACGATGACGCGAGTTCCATGATATTTGTTCACCCAAAAACATTCATTCATTTCTTCAAGCGTGACGATGACGCGAGTTCCGTGATATTTGTTCATCCAAAAAGTGCTAAACGCGCAAGAAGTTTTCACTGAAATTAGTTTAATTTCGGAAGTCGGTGGCAAAAAAAAGAAAATTGAAAAGCAAAGACAACCGACTTCCAAAAAACACAAAAAAGTGATAAATTACTATAATTTCTGTTTTTATTTTTACTGTGACTGTCAAGTAAAGTGTTGTCTATCTAGTCTATGGTCAGCAAAGTGTTACCACCAGTGGGTATTTTGCCTTAACCTAAATTTATGGGGTTTGGTTATATGGTTGGGGATAATTATTCCGACTACGTATAAAAATGAGCTTGAACAGTGAGCACATCACGAAAGAAAAATGTGTGATTTTAAGAAAAAAATACTACTGATTACTTCGGATCTTAGACAATGAATGCTTTTGAAGACCGTTTAGAGGCATAGGTTATAAATAATAATGAAAAATTATAATTTAAAATATTTATATTAGAGAAAACTTAATAAGATTTTTATTGATTGAATTTAACAGGTTATTAGGTAAAATATATACATTGAGTAACTTATTTACTAAATTAACTAAAAAACTAAAAGGACTTACTAACTTTATCGGGGATTATGGGATTTTCGCGAAGAGGCTGATCAAATCCAAAATCAGAGGGTGGCAACACTCGTTCTCGTCCCGTTGCGTGTATTCAACTTCCACTATTCACAAAGTTGAAAAATAAAAATAAATTTATTCAGGATTATATAGATCACTACTGTGTTAATTAAGTTAGCTGTATATTTTTAGTGTAACAGGTTTTGCTAAATTTCTTGTGCTACGTTTTTTGTCAAAATTTACAAAAAATACAACGTAAGCAATTAAGTTTATTGGTCTTCGTTGGCTGATTCTTGGTCAGCAAAATACATGCATGTAATACATGCGCTTTTTGTTCATTTAAGTAATTATTAGAAAATATTTTGATACGCTTTAGTATACTGTACACTCTGAGGAAACAGAAAATCTCAAACAGAAAGAAAATTCTCGCGAGTTGTTCGCGGTTTTTAATTAAATTTTAAAAGTACCTACTTACCCCACCAATTGTAAAAACCTATTGGTATTTGACAAATTGTATAATATTTATTTATATACATAATACAATTAAAATTCACGCCTTTTTAGGGGTAGGCAGAAACTATAGAACGCCACCTGCTACGATCCACAGCTTACATACTTACTCCTTTTGCTTGTTTATTATTTGTAAAGAGTTATCAATTCTTTTCCAGGTTGTAATAATGTCTGATGAAATTGATATAGAGGAGCATGATGTCATGGATAATCCTACTATCAAGAGAATATTTCCAGACTTGTCCGTGATAAAAAAAGAAATCAATCAGTATTATGATGAAGGTATTCTGACTTATTTGTTTTAATTGCTTATTTACTAGTATCTATAACTACTTTACATTTGCCCAACATGATGTGTAATTGACGTTGCAGTGTTAAATTTTACACTGTATTTATAACAACATCATGCCTGTAATCTTCGAAGGTGAGCCAGAAGTGTACCTACCACATCCACGTTTCGCCAGTTATGTTTAAGTCCTATGTTATAGGGAGTGAGCCTATTGCCATTGCCAGATCCCGGGCTGCTACTGAGAAATTCCTGGCAAAACCCAATAACCCTGCCTAACCCGAGAATCGCACGTGTGACCACTAGCCCAATGAGGTAGGCTTGTAGAAAAAATATCAATATTTTTTGTTTGATATATTGATATTTTTAGGCGATATTTATGATTTCGATGTATTGATATAAAATATCAAGTAGCGAAAATGTTTCAAGTACGATATATTTCCAATAGCAACACTGATGGTGCCACTGACTAAAACAGCTGGAATTCAGAGCTGTATAAAGTTATTGATATTATAGAAATTGATATTTTCTTTTTTATAAAGCTACCATAATATTTATATCAGCACTTTTTGGCACTTCTTGCATCCCTACAATGAGGCAGTACACTGTTTTTTTAAATATATTTATACTGTTACTGGAATTCCTTTGCCATATTTCTTTTTTTTAACTTAATGTTAAGAAACATAATTTATTCTGATTGTAACCTAAATGGAAGTAGCCACTGGCTCCTGAAATACAGATACTCTAACCTAACATTGGCTTCCCAAATATTACACCAGAATATGTATAAAATATGCAAAGTATTTTATAAAACTTTTGCAGGGGTCAAACAGGCCCTTTAGTATGAAAAGATTGCTAGTTTCAGAACACAAAATCAGCGACGTAACATCCTAATACTACTTTAGGATATCTGCCAACAAAAAAATCAATATTTTCAAGTTTTCTTAATTTTTTGCAGGCATTCAAAAGAGTATAGCATAATAATACCCTTCATGTATCTAACTGTTTATGTGATGATAATTAAGTGGCTCCTATAAATAATGATTAATGGCCTGTGTGCTTGTCTGTAGGAAAAAAAAAACATTCATATTAAGCCAATGCGCAATCTACTTCCTGTAATATAAGGCGGGAGTGCCACAAGGTTACATTTTTGGTCCAAAAATGCATTCTCTGTTTTCAACTCGGATATTTTAGGTTTTGTATGGTTTGTGAATTCTAGTTGAGAAAACTGCCCATTTGTTGAATTGGTGGGCGTATGAGGTTCTCATAAAATGAAAAAGAGCCAAGATAAAAATTTAAGTCAATAGTTTTTGAAATATGCGATATTTTCGGTTACAACCACAGGAAAAGAAGATTGGATTGCAAAAAAAAAAATTACTTTGTTTTTGATATGTTTATCGATTACTATGAAATACATAGGTTCTTATTTTAGCGATCGTAGATAATCTATATCCATACTTAATCCTAACTAATATTATAGACGCGAAAGGAAAGCGTAACAAACAAACAAATTGTGTGTTACGCTTTCACGATCAAACGAAAATGTGGCAGCCTGGAGCCATGTGCCACATGGCTAGACCTGATCTGGAATAGGACATACAATACTTTTTATCCCGGTGGTACGTTCCCGAGGTATAATTTCCGACTTCCACGCGGGCGAAGCCGCGGGCAAAAGCTAGTAATATTATAAAGTGTTTGCTTGTTTTTTTTGTAGGGGGGTAATACCAGTACTACCGGAACTACCTGTCGGAAATGAAAAATTCTTTTTGCATTATATAGGCCAATTATAGAAAGGTAATAGGCTATGTAACACCACGCAACGACGCTTAGGAGCCGAGCAAAAGAAAAAATCAGAAAGAACACTGAGCGAAAACGAAGTAATAGTGCGGGCGGGCGATGGGATGCGACAATTGCGACACGGTGGGTTGGGACCGAAATTTCACACGAACGAAGTCGCGGGCAGAAGCTAGTCAATAATACATATATACATGCGTTAATATAGGTAATAGGTAATACGGGCTGGTATCCGCAACTCCACGTTAAAGCGCGTATTTTGCGTGCGGATGCGTTAACATTCATCTTAATTACGGAACCCTTCACTGCGTGGTCCGACTTGTTCGGTTTTTATTAATTATTTTAAAATACCGAGCTATCTGCATCAAAATATTCATGAAAATAAACAATACCTTTATTAGTTTTAGAGTTACACATACAAAACCCTATTAATCAGGTATTAGTGGTCGTCAATTTAAATTATATTATTGTTTTAGCTTTAAATGCATCATCAGAGACGCAGACTGTACCATTCCAAGATTCGTGTCAAGAAGAGTCACCACTAGAAGATTCGTGTCAAGAAGAGGCACTAGAAGAAGATTCGTGTCAAGAAGAGGCACCAGAAGAAGATTCGTGTCAAGAAGAGGCACTAGAAGAAGATTCGTGTCAAGAAGAGGCACTAGAAGAAGATTCGTGTCAAGAAGAGGCACCACTAGAAAATTCATGTCAAGACGATGCAATTACTAGGGAACTAGAAGCTCAGCTTCCTAAGCATATCGAAAACCGCATTGGATTTGTTACCACTAACACTCTTCAAGCCTCTGAAGCTACAGAAACTCGAAAGGCATCAAGGTATTTGCATGAAAACATAATCATACTTGGATCAAAACCTACTTTAATATGTCAAGAAAATAATTGTAATAGATTAAGAAAAGAACCTAAATTAATATTGAAGAACGTAGATTCTTTCTTAAATAGGTGTCAGAGATATTGTAAGGAATGTCTTATATTGTTTCCAAAAGCACATTTGTTCAACCTTCATTTGATTAACATACATACTAACAGAAAAAACCAAATAGCATTTATGGGAAGGAAAGTTGGTAATAAATTATTTAAATGTAATGCTTGCGACAGATTCCTATCGTCTCAAAATAATCTGTTGAGACACTTTAGAAATCTTCATGGAGATGTCAAAGCATTAAAAACGGTAGACAGGTCCGACAACACAATAGAAGCTAATGAAGCCTCTCAAAGAAAAGTAATCACAGGGCTCTCTTGTTTTCACTGTCAACAATTATTTCCGACCCAGAGCTCTTTGATTGAACATCTATATGAAGTTTTGGAGCCAAAAAAAATTGGGTCAAATGACAGATCCAAGAGTTCGACAAATACAAAAGAACCAAACAAAGAGGTCAATCTTAACGATCCATTGAAAGAAGGTGAGTTAGTTAAACACTTGAATGAATCAAATGTAAACCATAAGAATGACCTCGTAGCAAATAGTCGTCCTCATAGTCATACGAAAGCGTATAAAGATAACGGTGATTCTGAGCGTATTCTGCCTCAAAAAAATAACCCAAGGAGACGATCATTAGATAACGTTCGTGGCCTAGCTGAATGTGGCGACGAAAATATCCCAAAGAAAAAACGAAAAACGAATTGCGATCCATTACAAAACGGAGACATAAATACAAGAAAGAGACTGAAAACAAAGGAATGTAACGAATGTAAGGAAAAATTTTGTAGCAAAAAGGAATTAAAATACCATATAAGGACAACACACACACAAAGATCTTATAATAAAAACAAAGGTAAATCAAACACGGGGAAAGAAATAAGCAATTTTCAGAATTCTAAAAAAAAGGAGCATTCCAAGTTTTACAAATGTTTTATTTGTTCTAAATATAATGTGACTTTCGAGTTTTATTCCCGACATGTTATGAATGATCATAACATAAAGGAAGTAACTGAAGTAAAAAAGGTACCGTTTGATTCACAGTGCAAATTTTGTCCATCAAAACCGTCCGGAATTTATTCTTATAATGTCCATTTGTTTAAGTATCACAAAAAGCAACTAAAAGGGCCTTATTTTCCTTGTGAAGAGCAGCCAGTTAATAAACACCACGAAAAAGTAGACGAGAAAGTTCTGTTTGCATCAAAAAGTATTCTATTTAAATGTATGAATTGTGATTTGTTCTTTTTGTCTTCTAATGCAGCCATGGACCATTCAAAACACTTGAGAATTTCAGATACTTGGAAGTGTCCAGTTTGCCAAAGAATATTTAGAAGTGAAAATATGGCGCTGCATAGAAAACAACATACTTATTCTGAATCCTTCACTGTGCACACTCTTCCTGAATCTGCATTAAGTCAGATTTTATACAAATGTTCTAATTGCACTGTTCATTACAGCGAAGAAAACTTTTTGCTTCATTATCTGAAATGCGATTCAGAAACACCAAATTCATTATATTGTAAAGTTTGTGACATTTTAATCAACAGAGATGATATGGAATGCCATGGAATGATTCACAAAGAAAAACAAATACAGTGTTGTGATTTTATCATAATCGAATCCGATATGATAGATGATAGAGATGTAAGCGCAAAAACAGCTAAAACGAAAAACGGTAAATCCGTCATGATACATGACATACATATAAGTACAAATACAGCTAAAACGAAAATCGAGAAATCCGACATGGTGCATGACAGAAATATAAGTACAAATACAGATAAAACGAAAAACGAAAAATCCGACATGA
This sequence comes from Lithophane ornitopus, assembly GCA_948473465.1. Taxonomy (NCBI): domain Eukaryota; kingdom Metazoa; phylum Arthropoda; class Insecta; order Lepidoptera; family Noctuidae; genus Lithophane; species Lithophane ornitopus. The sequence continues at coordinate 9,770,755 of OX419616.1, read as the reverse complement.
TGCATGACAGACATATAAGTACAAATACAGCTAAAACAAAAAACGACACATCCGATAAGATACATGACAGACATTTATATACAAATATACCTAAAACAACAAACCACAAAACCGTTAAGCTACATGACAGACATAATACAGCTAACGGCGGCACCGTGAAGAAAACTCGGTCCGGTATTGAAATTTTAGAGGATTGTTCCAAGTTAGTAATGATTTTTTGCGATACTTGCAAATGCTTTATTGGTAATGTTAACTTGCGAAAATTGCATGTAGAAGGCAAGTGTGGTCATATGCTCAAATATGTTTGCAAAGATTGCGGTCTTATGTTGACAACGAAAATTCATGCGACTCATAAAGAATATCATAAGAAAGAGCAAATAAGTCTGCATGATTACGTATTTTATGACCTCAAAACTGAAAAACGAATCTGCCCTCCAATACCTGACTACCCTAAATGCAACTCGTGTGGTGTACACTTCTTAAGAAACTGTGATATAAGAATACATTCATGCCATGAGCAGGATTATATTACTTGCAATGTTTGTTCCATGAAGCTAACAGAACATGCTTACAAATTGCATATTCATTTTCATAGTTATTTAATACCTAGTGTAAATACAAAACTGAAAGAAACAGCACTTCAAGTTAACCCTGCTAATGAATTAGAATATGTGGAGCCAAATTTAAGTGTTTCAGATGATGCTTATATAATAAACGTAATGACTTTTTATACATGTAAAAGTTGCCAATTGACGGTTAATACATATGACAAAGTTGTGCAGCATTGTCAGGACCATTACGATTCTAAAGTGGTACAATTAAATACGCAGAAATGCCAGAAATGCACTTTATTGTTGCATATAAGCGATTACGAAAATCACAGTATGCTGCATTTAAATGGAAAGTATAATAAGGACTCCATTATAATAGTTGATTTTGATCCATTTTATTTTCGTTACAACAATGATTTTTGGACCAAACACATTTTTGCATACGTAGGAGATGAAGATATCAGTAAAATTCTTCGTAATTCTATATATAGATATGAATGCAGGCTTAAAATGGAGAAAATCCAGTCTGGATCGTCAAATTCGGTGCTTTACAGATGTGATAAATGTCAAGTCTTTGTTGATCCCCAATATTTGTTTATGCACGCCGTAAACTCTGGGGATAAATCTTGCGTTAAATTAAGAAAACACCCTTGCGCGTTGTGTGGCTTAAGTTTTGTTTCGTTAGCTTATCGAATAGCCCACGAAAAAGAACATGAAAGCATAGACATGAACTTAAAATCGTACAAAATAGTATTATACAATAAGGAGGAACATGAAACTTATAATAACATAATGTATGATGCAATTAATAGATACATTTTATATCAATGTAGAAATTGTGAAGGATTAGTTGATAAATTTGAACGTAATGCTCATGAATGTGATGATAATAATTTAAAAATGTGTTCTACTTGTGGCTTGCTACTTGGTAAACAAGATTTTGACTTACACTCTATTAGACATGAAGAGCTAGACAAATTCAATGTTGAAAATATAATTGTAGTAATGTTTGGAAAACCAAAACTGTGTTACCTTGGAAAGAAGAAATTCAGGTCTACTTTCAGTGGTACTAAATATGATTATACTATGTATAAATGCAAGAAGTGCGACTTATGCTTTAGAACTAAAGAGTGCATATCCAAACACGTTTGTGTTTTCGACACTTCAAAATGTGAATGTTTTAAATGTGGGTTGTTTTTCTCGAAAACGGATTTAAAATGTCATTACAAGGTTCATGAAATTAATTTGGATATTGACGATTTAAATATGAACTTAATAACTTTTGACGTATCATCTGCGATCATTCATGTTGATCCTAAAAACAAATTGGGAGAAAACAATGACCTCGTCAAACAGACTGAACAAGTTGTAGAAAATACAAGTTATAGCCCGGAAAAGCAAGACATAATTTATAAATGTGATTGCGGTTTACATTTTTTGGAAGAGCTGACTGCTCAACAACATGCAAATATCTGTAACACACGGATAAAAATTTCAAAGCAAAGTTGTATCAAATGCGACTTATTGTTTACTCCAGGAGAGTTATTCAATCATTTGCTGAAACACCATTATGACAAGAAGTTACAGTTCAAGTATGATGTAGTTCTTGTAATTAAAAATGAAAAAATAAGGTCAAGACATAAATGATATTAGGTTTGTCAATTTAATGCTAGTGGGCGGGCCATTGGAAACGACTTTTTACCTTAAGAGAACCGGCAAAATTAAAAACTTCTAATATAGTGATCGTCGCGCGAATATTCAGATCCTTTGTCTCTAATTTTGCCCAATTTCGTAAGATATTTAACGTGGATAAAAGCTCGTGAGTTGGATTTTTTACTTTCGGTGTCGCTGTCGAGCCAAGCGTTGATAAACTAACAGCGCGCTTTTATTTAACCGTTCATTTAGGAGTCGATGTTTTAGTGAAACGGGCATTTAATTTACCGTACGATAATACATTTTTGAGTTTATCTTGGACATTACTGACATCTGTTAACCCGTAGTAATAGGTACCTATACCTACTTACCCATTGTAAACGCTTTCTCATTGCAGTGACTAAAATACAGTTCACGGTGATTGTTTTACTAGGTATATTTTTTTGTTATACGCCTAGTAACAGTATTTAATTAATTATATATTATTATATATAATATAAAGTTATACATTTATAAAGATATTATGATCTACTATGATCTAAAGATATGTTAGTTATATACATATAAGTACTTATAGTGTTAGAAATAAGCGTAGTATGATAAACTACTTATTTATTTTATGTTACATAGGTATTAAGTAGATATTTTATACTAATTCTAAGCGCTCTGTTAAAAGGTATACTACAGCTAATTATTTACCGACTTCCAAAAAGGAGTACGTTCTATTTTCGTCTGTATGTTTTTTTAAAATGTATTTCCATCGATATTTTCGTCAATGGCGGAGAGGAGCTCGTGGCTAAGTAATAACAGCCGCACAGATCGATCCATCAGGTTAAGCTACGCTTACCAGGATTTTTCCGTGGGTGGGTGACCATATTTACATACCGAGACTCCTCCGTGCCTCGGAAAGCACGTTATGCTGTTGGTCCTGGCTGTCATTCGTGGATCTTTGACAATCGATACGGGTCTTCTGAAGCCCGAAACTCTGACAACCAGTCTTACCGAGGGAAGGGATATCTTATTACCCAGTTACTGAGTTATGGAGGTCAGATAGGCAGTCGGTTCATGTAAAATACTGGTATCCAGCTGCATCCGGTTAGACTGGAAGCTGCCCCCAACATAGTTGGGAAAAGGCGCGAGGGTCTCATATATTTATTTTTTATATTTGCTGGGATAGTTTTTGAGTTAGCTTAAATAATACGGATTTTTCGCACTTAGTCTATTTAGTTATTTACAAAGGCGGACTTTTAGGGCATTCTCTACCAGTCGACCAAGGGTGGTGACGAGATCTGGTCTATGTGGACGATGTTATAATAATTATTATCAATGTGAAAAATTACATTGTTTACTTTGAACTTTGAACCTGTTTTACTTTGAACCATCTGTCTTAAGTCTTGGAGTAAAGTTGATGCAAGTTAAAAAAAAAATCAAGATTAAATTTTTGTTAACTGTTTACTTAGGGTTCGCGTCGGGGCAGTCCAGATCACATCGGCCACGGTCTGCCATTTGGTGATCTATTGGTCTAATATGTGGCAAGCGCTACTGCCAGTTAGTAACATAAAATCGCAGCACTTGCGACTTGGGTCGGGCAGTGTTATTGGGTATTTCTATCAGGAATTTCTCAGTAGCAGCCCGGAGTCGATTTTTGCCCGGTTGATGGCAGTAAGCTCCCCCTATCTTATTACATACATCGGATTTAAACAACTGGCGAAATGTGGATGTACTATGGGTAGATCGCCTCTGCCTGATTTTTCGGGGATTACAGATGTGATGTTATCTATACATACATAATTATTATAAATTAAAGTCGCTTTTCGTGTTTGTCTGTATGTCAGCGTTGTTCTTCTATACCACGCAACAGATTTTGATAAGGTTTTCACCTCGTTTAGAGAATTTATTCCGGAAGGTTTATGTGTACCTCCAACTGTCAATAACGAGACACAATAGAATTTTAATTGTTATCGGCAATTAGAATTCCAATCCACAGTTGAGCGGTAGGTACGTTAATATTAAAGTTACATTACTTCACTAAGAAATCTCTATGTTTTGTCAAGTCGCAAAAACCGTGCGAAGCAGGAGCGGGTCGCTAGTGTTATTTTAAAATACGAATATGTTGGGTATTCAATTTACCTATATTTCTACATTATATGAATCTAGCTGATGCCCGCGGCTTCGCCCGCTTGACAAATTATATACACAAACCTTCCTCCATAACCACTTTATCCGTTGGTGAAAACAACATGAAAATCGGTGCAGTTTTGGAGTTTATCGCGAACAAAAAGACAGACGCGGCGGAGGACTTGTTTTATAATATGTAGAGATAAGGTTCAGGATCTGACTGCTGCAATATTTTATTGTTGAATTAGACCCTGTCTTAATACAAAGCGATCGCATTGATCACGTATTTGTGCGACCATCTTTCTATTAGGACAGGGACCTTAGAAGTTTATTATTATTATTAAATGTCCAAGTTTGTCTTAGCAAAGCAATAATTAGGTAGGTAAGTAAGTATTATCGTTTGAGCAAGCAACCTCTCTGAAAATTACTTTATACCTATCTAACCAAGCAGTCTTTTAGACAATGAAGTGCTGTATTTTTTTATTACATGAATAAAAGGAAATTCTAAACCGTTTTTTATTTACCGATGTGCAGTGGTTCCGGACAAACCAATAAACATTATCTCTGGTAGTTAGTTCCAGCCCCGGATCTACGATTTTTTCGAACCGGGGCAGACACTTGAATATTATATAGTGACGCCCTCTCTCGCTAGCGTTTGAGATAAATTGCAGAAAAAAAACTAATGTAAAATGGGTGGCATTTTTTGTGATCGGGACAATAACCATTCGATTTTCAACTAAATTAGTCCAGCAGATTCGGAGCAAATTGGCTGTGATAGACAGACCCACTATTGATCAAAAACTATTATCAATACATGTTGCGGAATTGCGGAAAAACGCGGGTTGGTTCTAAAATCACCACTCGAAAGTAGGTACTTACTAATTCCATGTATGCTGATGCTGCCAAACAATGCTTTGAATGACGTCTGATTCTTACATTGGATTGTCTTGTCTGTCAGACTGTCATGTCAATCAAGTTGTCAAAATGGTTGTGTCAAACTCTCATTTGTGAGACTTTTTAGATTGAAATTGAAATATTTATTTTCTAACCGTGGATATTAAGAATAGCAAACAGTTATTATAAATAATACAGAAGTAATAAACTTATACCTTAAAATGACAAAAACTAGAAAATAACTTTTCCAAGTGAAATATATAGTCTCTATTAAAATGTATTTCTACGAACGGTTTTGCCTGTGGTTAGGGCATCTAAAACTATCTCGTGTTATATTGCTGGTGTTGTTAATTTTATTCGTTGTGCCTCTGTTCACACATTATTATTTGTCCAAGGTAAGTGCAGGTTACTTTAGTTTTATGGTTAGGTCATTGTAAAATGTAATGTTTGTTTTGTTTGCACAGTTACATTTACAGACGATTCATGAAGTTATAATAAAATACTGTACGGGTTTAGAAATATCAATGTGTATCATAAGATGTAATTTATATAGAGACCAAGATTATTCAGAGTATATCTAGTAAGTTAGTGAAGATCCGGGGAGGCTCTCTTAGTTTTCTTTCCACTGAGATACTGATGATTAAAACGAAAGAAAATTCAGACTTCTGATTAATTGTTTTTATATCATGCTTTTAAATTTTCAGTACGATGAAACAGGTACATTGTCAAACAATCCAATGCGACACACTTTGGAGGCACTAGGTGATGTCTCAACAATGAATGCTGCCGATTTAAAACTGAGGATTGAAGAAATGCTAAGAATAAAGGTAAAAGTCATTATAAGTGCACAATATTGTATGGATATTGTGATGATGGTTTTAATAGATGAGATTCTTATGGGGCCTACCTATTGAGCGTAGTAGAGTGTAGTCAATGAATGGTTATAATTAATTAATTTATATTTTATTTCATACATGAAGATATATTTTTTTAAATGGCATTTTACATGATAGCACAATTAAATTGTTTTATTTTATTTACATATTTCTTTAATGATTACTATATAGTTAACCAGAAATACAGAAATAAAAATAAATTTACTTCACTTTTTAGGGTTCCATAGTCATAGTTATAGTTTGGAAAACTATCACAGCTAAGTAGGCTCTGCAAGTTACCGAGTAATAAACAACCAACTTAAATTTTCAGTTGCGAAAACAAGTTTTTCAACTACAATGTTAAGTTTGTTCTTGTGATAAATTCATCCCAAAATTCGGAACCCTTCATTGTGCGTGGTTCGACACGTTTTTTTTTAATAGTATCGAATAATTGTACATATATTTTTTAAATAATTTACCTACTTTATCTAAAATTTCAGGCTTCAGTATCTACAGAATTACGCGAACTAGAAGCAAAGCGCGGGCGCCTCCAGCGCGAAGCGGCAGCAGCAAGCGCAAAAGCCGACAGCGCTAAGGCGGAGCACGCACGAGCGGCCGCCGAGCTGCAGCGCCTGCGCGTGTCCGCCGACCAGGCGCGCATCGCGCAGCTCGAGGCCATCCGACGAGACTCGCCGGAACTAGCACCCCCTCTGCAAATACTACCCTCACGACCTCCCCCCGTACTACCCCCTATAGCCCCATCCTCTGAGGTCCATTGTCGCATGTTTTCCTGCTTTGATCACTCTCGTTGCTCCTTAACATCCGGCTTCCCCGTGTACCTCTATGATCCTGACGTGTTTGCGCCACTAGCCGGCGCTGAAGTGGATGGCTTCCTGAAAACAACTCTAAAGCAGACGCTGGGCTACAATACGCATATAACGCGCAATCCAAACGAAGCATGCGTTTATCTAGTCATTGTTGGTGAAGCATTCCCTTTTGACAAGACTCCCGCGTAAGTAGCGCAATTAAACTTACTACTTACAGATAAAATAGAACAAGTATGCGCTTCGGTAATCTTCGTGTTTCCGAATTAGTACTAACATCGCCATCAGGTCACACAGGAACCCACTCACAGGCAAGCACTGCAGTGGTTGTAAAGAATCTACATATACTACTTCCTAGCATCTCGAGTTCGTATTTCCGAAGATGCCCGAAGCACATACTTTTCTTAGGATATCTGTTTGTTTATGTTGTCATTTCAAATGGATCCTAAGTTTCACTTGTTATTTCCAGACCAACAATAGATACATACAAGCTATTGTTGAACGAGACAGCCATCAAAAGTTTACCATACTGGGGCGGCGACGGCCGCAACCACGTGCTAGTAAACATGGCGCGGCGCGAGCTCGCGGTGGGCTCGGGCGACGCCTTCCGAGGAGCGTCGGTGGGCCGCGCTATGCTCGCGCAGTCCACCTTCACTCACGAGCAGTTCCGACCGGGGTTTGACGTCATCACCCCTCCCGCACTCGGCCCCCCCGGGGGCGACGTGTGGGCCGACTGCGCTCCTATAGCGCCGGCAAGACGGAAATATTTGCTCAGGTAATTTGAATGCTCAAAACTATGTTAATGAAATAAATTAATTCATTATTATTAATAATTTACACCCATTGCCAAACATTATATAAACATCAAATTAAATAAATATAAAACAACACAAAAACATTTGAATATGGAATAGGCCAATATAAAAAATTTGCTATCGATTCTTAGGTATGAATTCATGAGCTACATTTAGTTTTCAGGGCTCACAACCGCCGCCGCGAGGAATAGACAAAGATCAAGACAAGTCTCTGATCGAGGCATTGCAGAAGATGGTGCGGTCCGCACCGGTGTCGGACTTGTTCCATCTGCAGTTCGAATGTGACCCTCCAGTGGAGAGACGGGCAGTGTTACCTATCGGTGACTGGGCGCTGTGTGGCACGGACCGGTCTCGACGCGCCGTGTTGAGAGATTCGACGTTTGCGCTAATACTTGCGCCGGCTGATAGGACGTATGTAACCACGGCGTTATTGCAAGCGAGGTTGTATGAAGCGTTGAGGTCTGGTGCGATTCCGGTGTTGCTGGGCGGGGATAGAATTAGATTGCCGTATGATGAGGTGTTGGACTGGCGTCGCGCGGCGTTGTCTCTGCCGCGAGCGCGTGTGCCCGAGCTGCACTTCCTGCTGCGCGCGCTGGGCGACGCCGACGTGCTGGCCATGCGGCGCCACGCGCGCCTGCTGTGGGAGCGCTACCTCAGCTCCGTGCAGGCCAGCGTGGACTCGCTCCTGGCCACGCTACGAACTCGTCTGCACATCCCCGCACAACCCGTCGCGCCGACCATAGGAACACCCGCATTCAACGATTCCTTCATCCCACCACGCATCGAGCCGCCTGCAGTGGACGCTGAACCAGAAGAAACTCTCGGCCCTCTCGAAGCGCCCTACCCGAGTCCATCGTACCGTCGTAATTATTCAGTTGCATTACTACACGGTTACGAGCTATGGAATGATTGGGGGGAACCGTTTGCGTTGTACCCGCAGCTGCCGTGGGACCCGGCGGTGACGTCAGAGGCGCGCTTCTTGGGCTCTGCGGCCGGCATGCGGCCCGTGGGCGCGGGGGCCGGCGGGTCGGGCCGCGAGTTCAGCGAGGCGCTGGGCGGCGACCGGCCGCGGGAACAGTTCACTGTCGTCATACTCACGTACGAGAGGGAGGCGGTGTTGGCGGCCGCGCTGGCGAGGTTGAGGGGGTTGCCGTATTTGAATAAGGTAATTAATAACCATTTAAAGCCCAGCCCCAAGGTTTCAAACTATATCCTGAAACATTGACTTACCATCCTCCCATTCCACAATTTTTTTTTTCTTATCTGTTCTTCTGTGTATAGACTTTTAAATTCTAGTTCTAACTTTTTATTTCCTACTGATTTTGGCTATGTCACTCTACGATCTCGGCGGCCCCTAACTAAACTCTCTATGCGAAAATCATGTCGTTCCGTTCGTTGATGTGTGAAAGAAAAAAAACCAACAAACTTAACAAACACTTTCGCATTATAACATTAGTAGAATTATATAAAACGAAAAGTCACGAATTCGACACAGTTTCCGGCTTACATGTTCTACGTACCGCAGGTGGTGGTGGTATGGAACGGCCCGTCGTGGCCGGGCGGCGCGGGCTCGTGGCCGGAGAGCGGCGCGCCGGTGGCCGTGGTGCGCGCCGCTCGCAACTCTCTCAACAACCGCTTCCTGCCGTACCATCTGATCGACACCGAGGCCGTCCTGTGTGTGGATGACGACGCACATCTGCGTCACGACGAGATCGTGTTCGCTTTCAGGTCCGTTGATCACTTACTATAGGATTAACAATATCCCCAGATATTAAGCCTCATTTACACGATGTAAGTTTCTTGCGAATTTCTTTTTTATTTCAATTTTATTTTATAATATTGTTTAGACGGTGCAAGTCATTTGCAAGCAATATAATCGCACCGTGTAAATCTGGCTTTGATATGACGCTTTAACCTTTTGAAAAAGATTGTCACACAGAAATAAGTGACAGGCCATACAACACATATCGAGTTCATTTCTCTCACGAAAGGTTGCCTTTCGTGAGAGATACTTCTACTTTTTATTTGGTGGATAATTTATCAAAATAATATTTATTTAATTCAAATAAACTTAGGTATCCATAATATATAGTTACAAATTACGTTTTTAGATTAATATAATTCTAGACTACGGTAGTTAAAACTAAAAATAATATGCTGGTTCACAGGGTGTGGAGAGAACATCGCGACCGAATCGTTGGCTTCCCCGGTCGGTATCACGCGTGGGACCTCAATTTTAACAATGGTTTCCTCTACAATTCTAACTATAGGTGAGTTTTCATTGTTTTATGTATTTTTCTGATCCCACATAAAACCAATCTAAGGTCACAGGCACCTTGACTAACAAATCCAATTATGTATTTTTACTCATAGGACATATCTCTCTGGTTCAAAAACAGACATCACGGAATAAGGTTTGAATACTCTTTGGGTCCAAGTATAATACATTCAAGGCAACGGTTTAATTTGATAATTATACAATTTCTCGAATTTTAGTGACTGATGTTTTTTGATTCTATGCTATTTATATTCTTTTTTCTTCCACTTGTTCTACAGCTGCGAACTAAGCATGGTTTTAACTGGTGCTGCCTTCGTGCACCGCTACTACTTGTGGGCCTACTGGCGCACTCTACCGGCCGCCATTCGCGACTACGTGGACGAGTATATGAACTGCGAGGACATCGCCATGAACTTCCTCGTCTCGCACATTACTAGGAAGCCGCCGGTCAAGGTTAGATCATATTTTTATTTAAAGGATTGTCCTCTATTGAGGATTTTTTTGTGGATCCTCTTGTATTTTGGGTACGTTTACAAAAACAAATGTTTCAAACTACAATACGGTCGATATAACGTAGCAGTTCCTAACTTCGCGCAGAGGGCTGCATAGTAACATTTTTTATGAACCAAATGGTGACATGAGGGGATTGTGAGTGAGAGGACAAGCGCTAAATTTCGCAGACCCTATGTTCAGACCTTATAAGTTATACCGGCCGTATTGTAAAATTTACAAAATGGAACACTTTATTTAAACGGTGGTCCGCACCACAGGTTAAATGTCCTCTATACATAAAAAAAATGGATAGCGTGTTTTCCAACTAACGCCCAACTACCCGCAATAAGCTCTTTGTAGATAGATCGATTAATTTGTTCAGTAATATGTAGAGAAGTTTTAGTTCCAACTTCTCACCTAAAGAGCCTTATTCAATGGTTTTGGACGTATGTCTATATGGACAGGTTAATAATAATAATATTGTCTTATGTTGTAGGTGACGTCGCGGTGGACGTTCCGCTGTCCCGGTTGTCCGGTGACGCTGTCAGCAGACGAAACACATTTCCATGAAAGACATAAATGTATACAGTTCTTCTCTCAGGTAAGAAATATTTGTTACAACCATTCTTTGCACATACTTATTGATATAGAAGACCTTATTATAGGAATACAAAAAAAAAACATGCGACTTTAAGGCTCTGAAATAAGGTTAAATTTGGGATGAGTCACACTTTCGTACAACGAAGCTACCTACTGCATTGGAGATTATACCGTGCGAGTTTCACAATGAAGTTCCAAACAGTAAACATAACGTTGACAACCTCTTCAGCCAATTTAACAGGGATGTTCAAGTTAATATCGATTTCCCCCACAGGTTATGGGCTACACACCACTTTTAACGACGCAGTACCGAGCCGACTCCGTGCTGTTCAAGACGCGGATACCGCACGACAAACAAAAATGTTTCAAGTTTATATAGTCACAGGTTTTAGTTTACTTTGTTTTCTAATATTGCAGGACTGTAGTTAATTATTTATTTTCTTTGTTAGCTAGTGCTATATCGAAAGAAGGCCAATTGGCAAGGCATGTTGCATTGAACTGCTGTGGTGTCTACTGGTAAACCCGCTTTAGAACAAGCATAAGGGTGCGTTTCCACTGAAGCTGAGAAATAAAGCATGATTTTAAATATGTTATATTAAACACAAGTGCATGTAGGTATCTACATAACTGATACATTTGTATCTGGGTGCAAAACATTTGAGTTCATTGCATTTTGACTTATTCGAATTGATTTTTTTCACACATTTTAGAAATATAATATGGTCCGATATTAACCAGTGTTAGATTTGAATTCTTGTATATACTAAATTAAGGAAAAATATTTTATTTGGCTCTAGATCTATTTAGTCAGAACAAATTCAAATGAGAGTCTCGTAATAGTTTCGTAATTTTTGTTTGATAATTATATTTGCTCTTTTATAAAAACTTTTTGTTTATGGAATTGATTAATGATAATAGTAGTAATATTAAATGGTGCGTGAATAATTTAAAATATTAGTTATTAAAGTAAGACTAACTGGTAAAATACGAACGTTGTAAATATTATAATTATGTAATAATACTATATATAACATTGTACATTCAAGTTATCCGAATGAAATAAAATTACTTTACATAATGACAATAAGATTCAAGTACACATAATTGTACATATCTAAATAAAGTGAATATGGCATGAAAAAGACAAATGATGTGCCAACCCCAAATAAATTGGGATAAGGGCAAGAGAATTATGAATAACAATAAAATGAATATTTTTTGTTTTTTGTTTAAGGCAGTTGAAAAATAATAATAAAAGTTGAGTGTAGAGATCGTAATTCATAAAAAAAAACATTATTATGGTTAATTGTAAAGAAAAATATACTCCCGGACTAAAATCCTGAATCGTGCCACCCTGCAATCTTTTATATGAAGGTATTTTAAAATGGCCGTGAATTCAAATTCGGAACAACCATGACACCAAAATGATGGCCAGTATGTCGGCTTCAATATTACATAAAAACTTCTTTGACTCTTCATTATTTTGACTCATGGAATTGCACGGTGGCTCGATTTATAAGTTCGAGAGCGTAGGTTATCTAAAATCTGTCTTATAATATGGTCCGATATTAAAATAATAATAATAATTTTAAAATATCTTGGCTGTCTATAATAATACTGTAGGTACGAGCAAAATATTTAAGAATCAGTTATTACTTTTGTTAAACCTACCCTTTACCTTTTGTTCCTTTACCTACCCTTTTGTTCTAACTTTGAATAATTGAAACCTGTAATTAAAAATGCCAAATATTTTGTATAATGAATTGAAAACGTTGTGGTTACTTTTATGTGTTGTCATTTACTTTAAGAATTATCTTTTAATACTATATTTTAAGAGTAACATTTGTGTTTACAAGACTGACTCACACCATTTGATTTAATTTTGGAATTTATTTATTCCGTAAAATTATGTTAAATCAATAATTTATTTTATATTTTTGTATCAAGTCATTGTTTTGAGAGTATTTCGCATTTATATTTTTAAACATTTAGCTAGTAGGTTTTCGTTTGTCATCATGATATTTTTAACATCGAAGGAAAGAGTTTTTATAATAGTGAAAATTAGTAAGGTATAATGTACGGCTGTATTAATTTAGTTTTCCCCATTTTATAGTCTTTACAAATCAATACGCGCTGTATTATGTGACTTATGTTATTCATATAAGGTTTAAATTTGCAATCAATGTCGTGTCCTTGTAAAATGCAACAACGTAAATGCACTTCCCTGGCCTTTTCCAGAAATTCGGGTTATGTCGACAATACAAAATGTTCCCTTTTTCTATTGACACAAAGTTCAATTTGTGTTGGTCACATCGCGAAGTAGAAATCCGCAAAGAGTAGTTCCAGGATTAAGGTATTTCAATACTTTATCAATAGAGCATATTTTTCTGTACCTTGAACATGAAGTGTCCTACCTATTCTGGTGTAGTTATGACAAATTGCGGTGGAATACGAGATATATGCCCCCACAACCGCAGCTGCCTCGTGCTACTAGTCTCATACTACTGATCTTCAGCTATCATGTTACAGAATTATACGTAACTGCATGAGGTCATGCTATGTGCACTGTATTGATGACTAGTGACCCTCGGAATTTCCTTCGTTACAACTTAACATAAAGTTATCTGGTACCTTAAACGGTTCTTTAGGCGCGTGGCCAAAATCGGAACTAACGACGCCATCTTGATTTTCCGAAACATTTTCAAAAAACAAAAAATGTCATTATAGAGCCAAAAGGGTTTTGGCGTAAGGAGTTTTAGACACAGACCGTCACACATGTATGCGTAAAGCTACGGTTTCCTAGAAGAGCGGTGGCCGCTACATAACGACCGCAGTGACGGCTGTCATGAAAATGATGGCGCCTAGGTTTAATAGTCGACATCGGCTCAATTCGCCAATAAATTGACAAACGCTATGTGGCGGCCACCGTCTTCTAGGTAACCGTAGCTTAACAAGACGACGCTCTACAAAGCTGAACTACTTTTTCTAAAACTCTGTGCGCCATATCAACACCTGGGTACTGAGTATATATTATACTTAGTTATCTTTATACATATCAATCGATTAAGTTTTACATGTCACTGTACTGTGTCATCAATAGTGTACTGTATAGTCACCGTTATCATAACCCCATCGATTTTTTTTTGGTCGTATTTGAAACTAAGTAAATATTCTGATAAATGGGTGGATAGTGTCGATCACTTTGCTGTAACGTATCAAAAAGAAGTCTTCTACACTCTATGGTCTATGTTATGGTTTGTTTTGATTTTATATTATTGATTTCTAACTTATTTTACGTATTAAAAGGTGGTGCTCACAAAACTTTTAATAATCTCAATAGTTCTTTAATTTCAATTCTCTAGACTAAATTGCAACCTAGTTCTTCTATATATTTATTAAATGCTAGCTGCGCCCCGCGGTTTCAGCCGCGTAAGTCTCGATCCCGTGGGAATATTGGGATAAAAAGTATCCTATGTGTTAATCCAGGTTATAAACTATCTGTTTGCGAAATTTTATCCAAATCCATTCAGTAGTTTTTACGTGAAAGAGTAACAAACATCCACCCATCCATACTTACAAACTTTCGCGTTTATAATATGAAGTTAGATTAATAATGAGTAAAATAACTAGATAATTAATACAGTAAAATATGTTTCACATAGTATTGTTCCTGGGCGCCATAGTCCATAGTATTGCTAACGAAACGACAAATGTCAATGCGTTCTAAAATCTCCTTTTTGAGTTTTTCGCAAATATCTCAATAACTAGGCGTCCTAGGTCAAAAATAATGAAATTTTCATCACCCCCTTGTACAACACCTGCCGTGTTTCTGTCTACAGATTAATGACTGACCTGAATGGACCTTAGCCGTGACCTTTGTCAAAAATGTGCGGACGCAGCCTAGGTTTAAAATAAGCTCGTCACTACCATAATATAAAAAAAGTATCTATGTCACTAATACACAGGACGTTCTAAAGCAAGCAGACGGCGCGGCGCGGGTTTAACTGTACTTTACTAATACGCGATACATTCCTGTTTTTTGTGTAGGCTATGTACCTTTACCCAGCAATTTTTTTGCCTTTTTATCACACGTCTGTGAACCGCGTTTTGTATGTAAAAAAGAAACCGTTTGCATAGTCCCCATTATGTTAGATTTAGCAAATCGATACCAGATGAACTGTTATTTTAGATCTGGATATTAAAAAAAAACATTGTCCTCATAAGAAAAAAGATTGAATAAATGTTCTACGAATATGTCTTGTATTAAATGTAATGTAAATACTGTATTTGTACTAAAGCCAAGCAATAAAATCTGTAATGAGTTATTTCAAGCTTTTATTGGCTTTGTCAAACATGTACCTACCTATTTTCACTACTTAATAATATATCATAATCAGCCTATAATGTTCCCACTGCTGGGACATAGGCCTCCTCTCTGTGAGAGGGAGCGGGCCGTAATCTACCACGCGGGCCCAGTGCGGGTTAGTAGATGTCACATGTCTTCGAATTTTTGGTTCTAGGACATGTTTCCTCACGATATTTTCCTTCACCGTTTTGAGAGCAGTGGCGATGAAATAATTTACACAAAGTAAAGCGCCAGTCAGGGTTCGAACCTACGACCTACAACTCATAAGTCGTGGCCGTTACCACTGAACCACCACTGCTCTCTCTTAATAATATATATTTGTCACAGTTGAAGCTGTATGTTTCCACTGTAAATAATAACCCTGATCTCTAAGGTTTCTGAAAAATATTAATATTGTAACTACTTACTGCTGCTAACCATGCAAGTGGTAGTACATGGCAGAATGTATCCGTCTCAATGTTGTTTTTGTTTCTCAATATGTTTCTTGTGATAAATATGTAGACATGAATATACATACCTATTGCTGTCTACATTACATACTTTTTGGTTTCCGGCCTGCATAAGGTGTTATAAGTGTAAGTGCAATAATAAAACACTTAAATAAAATAATATCATATTTATTTCATCATAAATTATCAAGACAAAACGTTTACATTCATATTTATAATTAATAACTATTAATTTGACATTCGCACAAATCAGTTACAAAATAATTTCATTCAATATCTCGAGTTGGTATATTTTTGAACACTTCGGTTTGAAACTCGGTTAGGTTCTACTTAGTTACTATTCATATTAGCTTATAGATAAAGCGACTCACATAACAACTGTACTTGAGTACTTGCTTCGAAACCACAAATGGTAGCAGGTTTTTGAAATGATGTTTTTCTTTTTTCTGATATTGAATGCAAGTCGACTTATGTAAGACAAAAGTACTTTGTAATTTTATACTTATCTTTAACTACACTATACAAGGGAGTCACACTGAGTGAGATTTTTTTTAAATATAGGTAATAATAAAATTCTAGATTTCTAGAATCTAAGTAAAATTTAAAAAGATATAATCTCAAATATGAAATAGTATAAAATGTTTAATTACTTATAAGTATTCAATTTCAAACCCATTCAAAACGTTAAACTTAACTTTAAAATATGGGGCGGATATCAAAATTGATTGAATACTTAAAATGAGATAAGGATTGTATGTTTGCATAAATACGATGTAAAGATATTTACAATGTACAAAACTTGTAACTGTGGGCACTATGGTCGTGTGGTTGAGGGCTTAATATTAAGAAGTCTCTAGCACTAGTCCACTCCACGATGTACTCCGTAGAGTAATGAGAATGGCCCCGAGACTTGCTTGAACGTTGGATAGTTCCGCGGGATAAGATTCCAAATATCAGATTTCTTATAATTGCGTGGTTTGTTCGATATCCATAGCGTCCTTATGGTCACTATAGTTTAGTTCAGCTTTTGAACACTTAAAGCTGTCGTTTATTTTGAATGAGTAGGTAGGTGGTGGTGCTGGTGAGGCTCGGGCCGCGCCGCGTGTCGCGCGGCACCGACAGGCCGGCGCCGGCGCGGGGCGCGGGCGGTGCGCGCGCCGGGCGGCTCTCTCAAGCCATGTCGTCGCCTTTACCGTCCAACCTCTTCAGCTAAACAATAATAAACAACATTAGTTCTAAACTTGACTGCAGATTGATTTCTCATACCACGTCTAAGTACATACCTATATAAAACCACCCTGTTGAAGTGGGCAGATGGGAATAAGAAGGCACACAAAATCATTAAGGTTCATCACACATCAGGCCAATGGAGTGAGTGAGTGATTTCTATCGGTTTGTTTAGTTTAAATTGATGGGATGTGGATGCTCATGTGCACGCGTGGTTACTTACGCTCTGTTCTACTGTCCAAGCAGTTGGAGCTAGGCGTCCAGTACGCTTGTAATGGAACATTCAATTAACTTTATGGTGAATAACCTTCTTTTTGTTTGTGATGAAAAAGGGCCCTATAGCCATAAAGAGACTTGACTGGAATTAAGATTTTAGGAGAATAGCCAGCCAAGTTCTTTTTACAGAACTTATTGTAGAATTTGTTTTTGTGGTAAGAATATTATGCTACTTGCTACTTGCACATTACGGGCCTGGTATGGAGTCAGAATCCAAGACCGACATCAATAAATTGTTAGCTACAAAATCAATGACTAATACATATTCTATTTTCATCAAATGAGTGTGATATTAGTACTAAAGTTCTCCGGGTAAAAACTGTGTAAGACATTAAAGAAGTTTGTTAGATCATCTTACCTCCTTCTCATCTCCAGCAACGGCGCGGTAGCGGGGCGGCGTGATGGTCTCGACGGGCGGCGCAGAGAACCCGTGCACGTACAACAGTGCGGCCGCGATGCCTCCAGCGACGGGGCCTGCCCAGTATACCTATAGGAATGTATGCTTTAGAGCTGTTTTCTATAGGTATAGAGTTGAGGGACATGGATCTAGTCGCGTTGTTCCATTGGTGGATCCAGCCTCTTGTCCAGGGGCTGGTCATTTACTATTAGCACACATGGTCTTAAGGCTTGATCATGTTTGATTTGATTTACTTCCAGTTCTTACTTCGGTAATTGCCAAACTATGGAAAAAGTTACTTCAGACCGAGAGTCAGCCTCGAATGAGATGGACCAACAACAACGAGAATAGGTTTTTTTGGCTGGAAATATCATGAATGCTGTAAAGTTTCTTACCCAATGGTCAGACCATTCGTTGGCGACGAGTGCAGAGCCGAAGGAGCGGGCGGGGTTCATGGCTGAGCCGGTGTAGTCGACTGCGAGCAAGTGACCCAGTGTCACCGTCAGGCCGATGGCTAGAGGGGCTGTCGACTTGCTGTCTGGCTTGTTCGGGTCGCATACCTAAGGAGATGACTTCGTTTTAATCAAACGTTTAACTTTTTCTTTGGTGGTTTGTCGAGAACGCCTGCAAAAATTATGAAGATATTTGCCATGGCAATATATAAGTCAAGTACCCGTGACAACGCGGCAACGGTGTTTACCCTAACATCCTGTTTATTTTCTTCATGGTTTTTGCAGGTTGTGCTTATTAAAACCAAGAGTGGCTATTAAATTGGTGAGGACAGTCTATTGTGTCGAACGAATCGAGTGAAATGTTATTCAGGCTATTTTGTAACGACATTGTCAGGTCCAATTTAAATTTTGCTACTCGACATTAGATGGCGGCACTAGTGTTTTAATTAATGAGCAATATGAGCATGCTACATCCAACCATCGTATTAGCGGGAGATGTACTTTATATAATTACATAGCATAGGTTGTTGGTTGTTGTAGGTGTGCTGTAAACCATCAATGAAGTCGAAATAAAATAAATCTTTCACGAATAAGACATTTGAGAATATCGTAAAAATGTATACCTAAGTGTAGATAAATTATTAAATAATGTTCTTTACACTAGCCACTTGACTTATCTATAATACGAACCACTTGTAGTAAATTTTAAGCATTTCTTTATGGTAACCAACGTCTCACGCTGGGCACGAACGTAAACAACACACAAAATAATGTGGTATAAATCTAAACTTATAATAATAAAAAGAGAAAATATTTTTTATTTTTGTTTGTAATTAAAAACTACTGGGCCGATTTTAAAAATTATTTCACCAGTAGAATGCTATATTATCACTGAGTAATACGGCTGTAATTTATAAAGACAGGTACACGCGGGCGAAGTCACTGCATGGCGGAAGCTACTTTAAAAAAATGTTTTGGGTTCCTACTTGCACAGATTTTCAGTTTAGGTATCTGAAGGCAGTTAGAAAAAACGTTATAATATAACAGAAGTAAATCAAGTATAAGTACCTACTTCTAAACCTACATAGGTAGTATAAGTAACCGTAAGTAATTGCCTAAAAACCCAGAAATCAATCAAATCCAACGGAGCGTGAAATAAGACATTAGTTTTGTTTTGTTTCACAGACATCGCTGAGCTGCGCCGTCTGATTATAAAGTAACGGTTTTCTTTGCCCGCATATAATGTCTTGTAGATACCTACAAGTTCGCTATGTTTTTTTTAGGTAGCCGTAACCATTCGTTGCAGGCACGTAGATATAATGCAAATCCTAACTAATCCACAGAATCCATAGGTACTACAATATTATAAATTCGTAAGTACCTAACTCTGTCTGTTTGTCTGTCTGTATGTTACCTTTTGACGCCTAAACCACTGAACGGATTTCGACAAAATTTGGCAAGGAGATTGATGTTCTCTTGGGGAAGCACATAGGTAGGCAGTTTTATCGACATGCTGCGCGGGCGAAGCCACGGGCGGAAGCTAGTACCTATTATAAATGCGAAAATGAGTTGGTTATTTGTTTTCACGCTAAAACGGCTGAACGGATTTGGATGAAATTTGGCACATGGGTTGAGGCCTGGCATAGGATACTTTTTATCCCGGTAGTACGTTCCCGTGGAATAATTTCCGACCTCCACGCGAGCGAAGCCGCGGGCAAAAGCTAGTTACCTATATTCATAGTCTAGAGTCTAGACTACACTCAGTGTAGGTACCTATGTTGTTTATTTAAATCAACAAGGATTTTTTGGGGTACCACCTACTATTTGACGTAGGTGTGTAAGTACGTGTGACTATGAAATCGAAGGATACCTACATAAATCTATCGTGACATTTATTATAGGAGGAGCTAGAAAATATCATTAGTTACTTACATGGATATACTTATAAGTAGCTAAACCAGACCAAAGTATGAGAAATAAGTACTTATTTATGTTTAGCTATGTCCCCGACTTTTTTTGACTGTAAATAAGTACGTACCTACCTATGTCATATATTCCCTTTTCGAGTCAATAAAAAAATAAAGTTAACTGCGTTGGCGCTGTTCAAAGGCACATTTCTGAGGTAGTAGCAGAGTTAAAGTAAGTATTACGTAGGTAGTGACAGATTGCCGACTCATCTCCTACAAGTAGGTAACAAGGAACCAGTTTTCAAGAGAGGACTCCTACTCGCTCGAGATGAGAAACAGTTGACTGTCGACGCTTTCTTTTTTCATAGAGTCCGGTGCACCTTTGGTATCATTCCCTACTAAATATCAATGAATAAAAACGTGTTCCACACAGCTGCGTTATAATATTGATTATGTTAATCTGTAGTAGATCGTTGCCTAATATTTCGCGAATAAAATATGGTGTTCCGTCACGCAACGTTACTTCGCGGGGTTTGTCTGCGTTTCTTTTAGGAATCTAAACTAAAATCACGCAATATTTATTATGGTTTTAATTATAGTCTTTGAATTAAATAGGTAGGCGTAATCGTTTGTTTGTTTCTAATAAACTTGTCGGAGATATTGATCTTCGGATTTTTTTTCATTAAATGTGGTTTCATTAATCATATTAGGTATCTAAGTTAATTATAAAGTTGCGGTAGATTTAAGGTGCTTATTTAATTCGTTTGTTCAGCTTTATTGGCTGGTACTGGCTGCGGCTGGCATTAGGTACATATCTACGACTTTTTTTTAAAGTGAAGTCTTGATTAAAAGTTTCTTTTAAAGCTTATCATAAACTATTAATTTACTTTGGAGAATACCTCAGACATAGATAGCGCATTTATGACAGGGAGTTTATTGTGGAGATGCTTAGGTAAGTACTTATTCAACATGTATACGGAACCGCGTTATCCTAAACATGCAACGTAGTGTATTTAAATCTACCGATTATTTATTTTTTACTCAATAGGTACTTTTTTCGTGACGGATGGTATAGCCACACAAACGCTAATGTCATTTTTCAAAAGCTGAATTAGAATGATTTACAACACGAAGCGGCCGAACATCCCAATGTCATATGGATACCATTATCTACATAATAATATAATTATAGCGCAAGAGGCGTTTGTAAGGACACCGGTTATTTACTCTAGTGACATTGAATTATTACAATCCTAGGTACCTGAACCAGATCACGAATGCATTAATATTTAAATATTATGGGTAGGTAAGGTAATACTTTATATACCTTACCTTTTCTGGCGAGTACCTAGATGTAGCCATGCGAGTCATCATGCTAATTTATGCACGTTTCATCTCAGTTTATTTCCAATCCAATGGCAATTTATCTTCAATTATTAGCCTCAGTGTCTTTTGGATACTGAATCCATACCTACCTACAGTTCTGTGTTTGATCATAGCAAAGCATGTCTTAAAAAATATATGTCTTATGATGATAGCATGATTTTTATCGTAAGTAGCTCACACATTCGAGAACATTTGGCTTGGATATTTTATTGTACAGGACCTACCTACTTACATATTTGAGTAACTTCCATGTTGGCGATGTTTTAGAAGTTAAATAAAAGTCTAACTTTACGATATTACCTTATGGGGACGACTGCCCCGTTGGTCTCGTGGTCGCAAGCGCGACTGCTGAGTGTGGGGTTCTGGGTTCGATTCCCGGGTTGGGCAAAGTGTTATTGGGTTTTTCAATTTGGAAATTCGTTGTAACAGCCCGGAGTTTGGAAGTTGACGGTGTGATACCCCCGTGCCTCGGAAAGCACGTTAAGCCGTTGGTCCTTCGCCTGATCTCTCTCCGGTCGTGTCGGATTGCCGTCCCATCGGACTATGAGAGTGAGGGAAGAGAGAGTGCACCTGTGTCTGTGCACAAACTTGTGCACTATAATATCTCCCGCGCCGAAGGCTAGTCTCCGTTGAGATTGGCCGCCGTGGCCGAAAATACGGTCAGGAGGACTATTATTATGGGGACGTCCACGTCCATAAAATATATGGAACGTGGACGGATATTTAAAAGCGTCTTCATATATTTCCATACCTATGTACATTCGCTTATAGTACATAAGTACCAAAAGAGCGCGTTTAGACCATCGCTTTTAACAGAGAGAACTAATAATTTTGCTGCGCGAAGCACTTACTTTTATGTGATTTATTTTGCGAATATAGAGGTAGTTTTTTCCTTTGTCTAACAATAGAAACTGTTTAAATATTTCATTACAAAAAGGCAGATTACCGCGCACGTTTCCGCTAATAACGCCGTGTCACGAAACGACTGATGCGGCCTCTGGCGGTGCGAGATTTGTTCGAGAATTGTCATTAGCTGGTTATTCCATAGAACCACCATAGTTTAACTCATTAACTTTAACTACGCTATTAATACTACACTGTTTCTTGAGCTTGATGATACTTTGCAGGGTCGGACTGGGCTGGATGGGCCCGGGCGGCTCCCCACAAGCCTGGGGCCTGGGACTGGGATGGTATAATGGTAGATGGGATACTATCGGAAAATCTTTTTTTTGCTTTTGCTTTCAGGGATGGCCTCTCCTCAGAGTCAACTAATTTTGTGTTTCTCTAGTATGTATGAACTATCTACTTTTCCTTCCTACCGCCAGCCCCTCGGTGGGCCCGCGCAGGCTAGGGCCCGGCTGGCAAACGCCACCTCGACTATATGGCCAGTCCGACCCTAATACTTTGCACCATCATTTGCGTCCTATGACATTTCAATACCAGGTCTAGAGAAGACAGAATAGAGGATAGAGTATATTATGCTGCTACACCTAACACCACTTCTCTGCACTCTTCTTCAGAAACTCAAAAGAAACTGAGAATACTGTGTACCGTAACGTTAGGCAGTGATGGTGTGTCTGACAAGTATAAATTGTTGATTAAGTAGGTACAGCTATCGGAAGTAGGATTAATGTCCGAATGACAAAGTATCATATTTATTTTTAGCGGTTACGTAAAGATTCTGTGTAACGTTTTAATATCTAATCTTTACTGCAAGCAAGTAATCTTTGTTATTATTGTCCGCTGTAGTTCTCAGTATTGTCATATTTATTGCTTTTTTATTAATGCTGGTTTTTGATGTTGCACCGAAGTTACTAGGAAAATATTTCGTACGTCAATTCCGGTTATATGTATACCGGAAAAACACTACATTACATTCTCTAGTTATTAATCTTAATTTGTTTACAAATTCCACTGAAATGCATAAGTCTAAGATAAACGCTTTTATTAATTAAAGTTGCATAAAATTTATTTTCCATCAGACTTTAACATAGGTTTTTACAATATGGCTGATCCCCCATGACATAAAACATTTATTACAATCGGTTTCTAAAAGACATGGCTGTACTTTAGCACAATTGTATGTAATTGTTAGAAAAATAAATTTGAATGGACCCCAGATTGCAGGGCCGTAGCCAGGAATTCATTTCGGGGGGGTTATAGCAAACTTTTTTTTAAAGAAATTAAGTGTCTATTTCTGGTTTCAGAGAGGGAAGAAAAATTTTAAATACAGATTAAAAAAAAAAGAGTATTTTCCTCCTTTTAGGAAAATTTAAAAAAACGATTGCGGTCAAAGCGAGCTCAAATTTTTTAGCATTTAGCTTCGAATAAGTTAGGTTTTCTTTCTCTTTGACCGATCATACAGAAAGAGAAGTAACTTTATCGACTTAAGGCGCTGACAACAGCCAAATGGTAAAAGTAGGCTTCACTTAAACAAAAAAAATGCCAAATCTATATAGTTTGTGATAGCGGAAAAAAGAATGTGTAACTTGAACATATTTCTCAGAACTTCGTTGTTTCCAAAACACGTTTTGAAAAAAAAACTCGATACAAATTAACGGTAAACTAACCTCTTACCTTGAGTCTTAATCCAAAATATCTGTATTAAATATCAACCTACGTTAGTGTTTTAATTAATAACAAGAACGTCTTATTTGAATGTAGAACTTAGTTGTTTTTAATTTTCGATTATTCAACTCATTTTTGAATAAATCGATAATTGCTTCATATTTTGCAATAAATTCCAAGCGTTATGTCATTGCGCTTCTCTTTCTTTTCTATGCAATCCGACAGTGACCGCGGTTTATGGTTGTCAGCGTCTTAATGCAGAAAAAGTTGAGAAAGATGATGCAAAAAAGATGCAAGACCGAGCGAAGCGAGCTCGAAAATTTTAGCACCCCGCCTTGAGAGGCTGGGGGAGGTTAGTAGGATATCTCCGAGAATGCTGAAGTTGCAGGAATTTATTCAGTACGAAGTCAGAGTGAATTAAAATACAGTATTTAAGCATACTCTTACTGAGAGGCTGGGGGAGGTTAGAATTTCTCAGATGATGCTGAAGTTGCAGGAATTGATTCAATACAAAGTCAGAGTCGATAAAAATACAGTATTTAAGCATACTTTTACTGGTATTGTATATTATAAAGTACGCCTATGCGAAATAGATTACAATTATCTGTATAAGGAGGTACCCAAGAGGTCGATCTCTGGATTGAGATTCTGGTTTCTCGGGGGGGGATTGAACCCCCAACCCCCCCCCCCCCGCCTACGGCCCTGCCAGATTGTAACAAAGCTTATGAGATAATCAAACATAAATTGTCTTCTGTAATAAATTTATAACATTTTGACACATCATCTGATGACTTTCCGAAAAAACATGAGGTCCGTGATTATAAACTCTAGCTCGCTGCTCTTGCTCCTTGCCACATTTGGGAGGTACATATTGTCCTCAAAAAGAACGTCATCGTGTTACATTTTATCATAGGTACCATATTGACAAGCGCTATACTTCTGTTGCAAAATGGTTCAATTGTATAACACGTTCATGAATTCAGCTCATAAAAACTCACCCCACAAACGACGAAGATAAGCACGAAACCGAGGAAGAACTCGATGCCGAAGCCTTGCAGCTGCGTGACGTCAGTGCCGAGGCCGGTAACACCGAGCTTGCCAGCCGCGCGTTCAGGAGTCAACGCCTTTAGCAAGCCAGAGCCAGCCGCAGCGCCTGCGCATTGAGCTACGATGTATAGCACCGCACGCGTCGGCTTCACGCGACCCGCTGATGCTAGACCTAGGGTTACTGCTGGGTTGATGTGTCCGCCTGAGATGTGACCTATCGCCTGTTGGAAATTGGAAAATTAGTGTCTTCTCTTTTCACAGAAAATATATAGGTTTAACCTTTGGTATGCCGGAACGTGGATCCCGTTGAGAAACAATGGATTTTTAATTGTGTCTGTAATTACGGCATACGACGGGTTAAGGAATAGCTCCCAATAGGTTCGTAAACTGCTTCTCTCTTTTTTTCGTGAGGTTCGTGAGGTAGAAGCAGTTTAGTACCTGGTATCAGAGTTTTTATGACGCCTATGGGCCTCTGACTTGGCGTAAATCAAGGAACTCACCTACGGCGAGGCGTAAATGCTGAAGAAGTTTGAAATTATGAAGTTCTTAATTTCAAATAGTTTTCTAGTTTTCCCAGTAAAACACAAAAGTTTTTATTTTTGAACACAGGAATCTAAACATAAGGAAGGAGAGATCTAGATGTTGTAGCACATGAAGATAATACTCACTGAAACACTAGCATAGACTGCAAGCCCGAAGGCGAGGGCGATCAGTACGATGTCTGGTGCTGCATTAGTGCCTTGCGAGATGTTGATGCAGGCGCCGCAACCGAACAGGTTCAGTAATAGGGTACCTGGACAACAAAAGTAGGTAACCGTTTAGATTTTCAGGGTTCAAGGTTCAAGCAAGAAGGTGAGCCTGTTGAGCAATGTGGTTCTTCCAGTAAATGCGGAGTAAACGTAACGAAAATTGCAACGTAATTTTCAAACTGAAAATACCCGTTTCTCACATAATATTAATTACCTAAGTACTTGGTTTTAAGACTTTATTCATAATCTATGGGCACCAAAATGCTATAGAATAGTTGCAATATGGTCGATTAAAAAAACGTTCGAGATTAAGTACATACTAAGAGACTACTGAGTCAAGAAGTTGAACAATAGTTCACAGTAGGTCTTAAGCCAATAACAAACATTCTGCTATTACCAAGCCGTTTGCCAAGCGTGGCGATTACGAATGGCATTTTTCGAAAAACTTACTGGCCGTTAAGCATGGTTATTACATTGATACAAAACTGACATGTTATGTTTGGAGTTTCGAACGACATCATGCACTGTAATACATTTTAGGTTGTAAAGTAATATGACGCAAACCGCCCCCAGAAATCATTGATAAGTGTTTTCCATATTCAGTCTGATTATAAGTACCTAGTTCATAGAATTGTTGTTCTCATTTATGATATCATTTCTGTAATGCATGCTGAATTAGAAAGAGCATGAACCTTTAGTTTTCCTCTGACTGTCATTAACAAGTGCTAGAAGTAAAATATGCAATCTTGGGATATCCTATCCCGGTAAAACCCGGTAAAATTCCCGATAGAAGAAAATTTGGCGATTTTTTTTTTTCATTTAAAAAAAAGACAACCACATAAATAGACTCAGTATGATTCTTAACAACATCCTCACGGATCGAACAGGGCTATTGTTACACACTGTATAAATTATTCATGATTATAATCATACAACTTATGCTTCATTCCGTCTGTCATGCCCAAAAGCGTACTTTGCATTTTCTATAAATGTTGGTAAGTAATGTACAATATACACATAACTTGTAAGTAGTTGTAAGGTACGCCTCGCAACTTCGCAAGTGTTCACTGATGTCACCTATTAGGGCTGTTAGACGACTCCGTTTAAGGTGCTCGCAGTCAACACAATATGGAACTTTATCATTCCTAGTTAGGTGTATTTTTCATAGAAAAACTGTGAGCACATCTGTAGTTAAGCTATTATGTTACTTCTTTAATAATTTACTATACATTGTAATAAATTTTCATTGTGTACCTACATTATATCATTAAAATAATACCTTTTTAGCAATGAACCGCCAAAATAATGGACCGCCAAGATCCGAATGACGGTGAACATTTGAGAATAATCATGACAGCAGAGCGAGTATTGTATGATCTCAGTTTATTAATACATGGAGTAGCTAATGATGTAAAGAATCATGATTCTATTAGGTCGATTCTTCTTATAGCTTTCACTTACCAATAAACTCTGCTAGGAGAGCCCTGCTGATGCCGGCGGCTCCACCAGTCAGCTCATCGAGCCCAAGCTTCGCCCCTAGCTCGCCCATGGTTCTGTGAAAAAAAGAAAATAATGCTACAGTTTCTTTAAGCTTTCTTTAATTACCATTAATCATTAGATCAAGCCCAGATGACAGGCGCTTGATGCGTGTTTAGCTATCGCGTGCCTACAACGTTCTACATTTTGCAATCTAACTTAGTTTTAACATAACTATTGAGTAAGTCTATAAATGGAAATAAATGTAAAACATAATTACTTATTCAGTTCACAAAAGAGTTATGACCGGGTCTTACAATCTTTAGCAACAGTAAAATTATATTATATGATGCTACACGTAAGTTGTATTACAAAAAGCACAGCTTTTTCCAAAGGCTACGATATACATCGCTAGTTCACTAGATCTGATAACATTTACAGTTCGGTGATTAACATTTTTCACTGTTCTGGCTCTCGGCTATTGGAACAATGGAAGTGATAAAGGGTGCTGTGGATCCATAATAACTTCTAGTCAAGTTTTGTAGGGAAATGGCTCGTGTGACGGACTGATGACCGGACGCAAATTACACTAATTAACTAATAAAGGGTGAACGGTTCAGTCGTTAGGCCTAGGTACTGTGACACTGAACTGAATGGAACAATTCACAGGAAATTGGGAAAGCGGCGGATACCAGATAAAACTCGGACAGTAGGGTCCACTTTTGTGGGAGAACTTTACAGAATAGTTTTAATTATAGTGATTTGTGCCATCATTATCTCGTTAAATGAGTGTTTGTTGTTTCCGGATATTTTTATTTTGTTTTTAAACACAGAACAATGGAAGGACAAGTGTATCATCCGTACTAAAAACAATTAAGTAACTATACTTACATTCGTTTTTTCATAGAAAGCCTGTATTGTTTACCGTCAACAAGAAATCCAGCGTGTTAGTGACACCTAAGTATAGCTAATTAAAACTTGGATGAACATGATCTACCTATTAAATTGAGGAAAAAGTCATTTTATTTATTTGTGAACCTATTGTCTATTTTACACGACAGATAACTCACCTATTGTAATCATCCCTATTGTTTTACAATCATAGATACGGTTTTAATTTTAATTTTTGCATGTTTTTAAATCATTCAACAAGAAATGTGTTACCTAAACTACCTATCTCCTTTTCTAGGATTTTCAGTTTTCTCAAAGCCATTCAACAATAAATCTGGTCGACCTTTAAGACCTTGGCAGTAATCCATAATTCCTTCGGGTGTGTGCAAGCTCGCAACTTCACAAGGTCTATGCCGTTTACCATGACCGCACCACTGAGTAATTATTTGCCATAAAAGCCTGATGTCAGCTCTTAAAGGGCGCAAAACTACGTGTAGGTACCTACCTACACCTGTACTCGGTAATTTAATGCGTTTGTGCATTCAGTAACCTCCAACCGTTTTATGTTCTGTTTCTTGGTAATTAAGTGATTATAATATGAATATTAACCACACTGCACTTCCGGACTGGATGTAATACCTATAGTAAGTACCACCAGAGGTTTGATAAATTATGGATGAAATAAACAGACTCGTCACATCTTCCTCTTCATAATTTCTCAGTTGAAAATCGTTTACAAATCCTTAGGCTGCCTTTTATGCGTACGATCTAGTAGGTAATTCTTTCTTGCTTGGCCTTTCAACAATATCTTTAACAACGATAATTCTGAAAGAATACTACTGCTTTTCATTTCGCAGATGGATTTGTTATTGTATTACCTACCAGACCTATACTAGGCTTGGGCAGTTGGGCACATCGTATGAAACACGACACAAAACCGATATTCGTCAAAGTTTCTACAATTAACTGTCTCAGTTAAGACAGTTTACACCTTTCGGGTGCTTCCTCATTTTGTTAAAACTGGTTTAATAAGTATGTAAGCCTGTCCACACAAATTACTAGAGATGTAAGTAGGTAGCCCGTGTTTGCACGAGATTTAGATTTAGCTATCGTGAGTGTGCTAATACTATAAGATAACAAATGAGTCGCTGCGTCTCCAACTGCAGTGTGTGACTACCTCATATGTCATTGTTAGGCTTATTTATTTGTACAGTCCTGATAATGATATTGTTGAATTATTTTATTAGTTGAATAGCCTAACATAGGCACATTCAAAAGTTAAGTAAGTGTCAAAAGTATAAGGGAATAGTTTATTTTTTCTTTCTCGTGAAATAATATCATCATGGTGAACTATAGTTTATTCTAGTTATTGATTTAAATAAGTCCCAGTTTTTTGGCAAATGCTGGCAGTACGAACGAAAATATTATGAAAATTAAAATGTAGAGTCATGTTGAATGAATGATACCAGCAGGTACAAATCAATATTTAAACCAGTTACCTCGAGTTGATTTTTACGACTTACGTCATGTTCTCCCATAACTAAGTCCCTCATACACCAAGTAGGTGCACGTTCAATTTAGCATCAAAACAATAATAATGGTAAAATCAATGATCATGTTTGGCTACGAATTTGACATCCCGAGGCCTTATTCGTTAGTCTGAAAGAATTCTGCTATTATAGATAGGTAACTACAGTGTACCTAAGTCCTATTATTACCTACTGCTAGTTAGCCCTGTATACCTATTATCGTGTGCGTATTTAAATACAGCGTATCGAATGGAATATATCCATATATTCTAATTACCACAGATTGTGTTTACGCTAGGCTGGACCCACAAACAACTGCGTGCAGGTGTTAATAATTATTTACCAAAGCGTCACGCATTTATTACTATGGTAATATTTTGTACCACCATTGTCGGCGTTCATGACGATACGGGTGAACATGGGAGAGCGGTCATACTATTTTGTCTAATTCATGGACATGACAGGAAGAGCCACAATGAAGCTGCATTAGCTAGTCACGGTGGTCAGTTTGCCGAAAATGAGCCGGTTGAAGGTAATAGGTGTGAACTGCCCGATCCGTTAAACGTTAGACAGGACGTTTCCAATGTGTCCATGTTATTCGAGTCGAGTAGTTAGTACGGATCTGCTAAGGTCTACTTTACAAGTTTGTGCAAGGATGCGGAAGTGACAAGTTCCAGCGTTTGTCGCCAACCGTTACTTCATGTCAGTTTGGTCGAAAATCCACGACTCAAGTCTTGTAACTGCGATGCGTGATAGGCATGCTGCTACCAGTTTGGGACACTTTCAAATTATAATGTAAATGCTTCGTAATTTTGGTCGCAAATTACAATCTATTTCCGCAATGACCGAGTGCATAAAAATGGCAACGGATTTATCAAACGTGGTTTGATTATGAAAGTATCTGTATTTTTTTGAATAAATCATTTAAATTTAAATACTTCCGGAAATCTAAAAATAATTAATTAGCATGAAACTGATTTCCTGTAACTTTGAATAGTAATATAACACGTTGTTCCATATTGATATAACTAACAAGTGTATGTACCCAAAGGTTAATTTCAGGACGATATCAACAATTCCTATCTAATCACCAGATAGTTAAATCCATTGTTGATGTCCCCACTTAATGGTATGCTACTGGAAGATATATACCGACTGTATTATTACAATACAGTGGAAACGACCCAAATATTTGTTTGACGTCACAATAAATTGATTGAAGATTGGGTATATAAATGAAAATTTATGTTTTTTCTGTTACTTAGTGAAGGTAAATGATAATGGATGATTTTGGAGTAGGTGCGACCGGCCTTGAATATTTTCCTGAACCAAACTGTCGTTAAGATAGTATCTAAAATATAATGTAGTTGAAACACTGTGATTATAACGACATGACATGTCAGCATTTTGTATTGACAAGGGAAGGGAGACATTAGATTCAAGGTTCAAGGCAGCCATTACTGAACGTAACTTTCTGCAGCTTTTCAATTAATATCCTTTGAAGCGACATTAGGAATGGCAAGCTTTCTTTGTCACGAAACCGTTGGGTAAACATCGACGAACATTATTTAGATATAATAGGAGTTTATACCCAGTTCATTGCACAAGCAAGATGAGCTCAAGGTTTTAAAAATAATAAATTTAAAATACTGAGTTCTTTTATTTTAAATCAAACAATAGGGAAAAATAAGTAGCGAGTGATAACTGATTACTGGAAAACGCTACTGGAAATGAGGTCATGGCGAGCTGGGGAATGTGACACTTTATATATTTAAGATAAGTTATTATGTATGTCATTGTTTAATGTTTATTTACGTTGAATCGTTGATATTCACATTGTTTCCCTCTATCCTACAGATGTCATTTACCTACGATTTTAAGCCAGATATATAATAGTGTTCCTTCGTTTTTTTTGTTAAAGTTATCGATTTCTCCTGAAGTCAAATAAGTATTTAGTAAAAATTTGGGTGTGGCTAACAACATTTTATCAGACAAGTTAAGTGCTTCACAGTATCGTTACCCCAAAAAGTTAATCCATTCAAATAAATATTATCGTTATCGCTAAGTTAACTACTTAGGTATATAAAGAACCTTTACCTAAATATCAAATTAAAATTTGAAAGTACAGACTTATTGGGAAATTATAAAATATAATCGTTTTTAACACTATATATGTGATACACACACACACACACACAAAACATTTCATACTTACTGAATTATATGTGAAGCAGTTTTCAGGAAAAAATTAAATCTGATTCAAGGGCATACGTACCTAATTCCCTACATATAAAACAGGACCTCCTTAAAGAGCTAAGCTTTCCCTGTTGTCGTAGGTAGGTAACATCAGTACTTACCCTACTTTTGTTCGACGAAGGCTTTAAAAAGTTTCTGCGTTTCCTAGGAAGTGCCATATGAAATATGAGCTCATCCAAACAATAAATATGCATTACCTAAGTGAATAAATAATTACTATAACCGCATTGTTGGTTATATCACTCATAGTCAAGTCACAAGTTGCAAGCTAATTAATTAGTAATAGAACCTCATTGTAATTTCACTCAGGAAACTATTATTACAGTGTTAAGTAAGTAAGGCCACATTACCACGGTGTCTGCGTATTCAAATCGTGTACAGAATTTGATTTCCCTTTAAGCATTTCATTGACATTCCCGATACGACTTTTTAAGAATGGCATACCTTTATGTACTATTTGAGTACATTGTGGGGGCTATACAAAATAGCTGTTTTATCATAATATATGTCTGGTAAGAGATTATGATTGGCGAGAATTTTGAGCCTGATTATAATTCTAAGTTCGTATCGATTATCTTCGAATCGATCACGCATCATTCAGTTAGTCGTCGTTCATAAGTTAACTAAACATAAACGACTTTAACTTGGCGAATGACGGTAGTCGTAAAAGTTTTGTGGATCTGAGCTTCTGTCTGAAATAAACGCTACAGTGTCTTATTGGTTTATGGTTTTTATTTCTTCAAGGTTTTGTGCCCCAACCAGTCAGCCCTTGTTACAATTTCTATACTTAGTTAGTTTAATAATATAAAGTACTGGTAAAAAATACAAAATACACAACTTTTTATAAGTGAGTAAATAAGAACAGTTGTAGGATCACTTGGTAATGTCAAGCTCCTATCATCCAGAGACCATCGAGATGAATATCATAACAGGTTTTGACAACCACAGTTAAATAACCGCCAGATACCGCCCGCCGTACAGGCGTTAAATATGTTCCTTTACTCAAACAAGGTTCATTGACCTACGATGCATGTACAAATTCCCGATATGTGACCGATGAATATACAAAAAGGTTCGACTTTTTATGAATTGATCCGTTAAGTATATGTTTGATACATACAAAGTGAGCGTTCTATTCTAAAAATATCATTTGAAAACTTGTTTGTGATGGGCAGATAAATTACACATAGATATCTAAATCGAAATCCACTTTTGAATCTATCGCGAAATTGCTAATCAAGTATAATGTTTGAAACTTTCTACCTAATTAAATAAATATTTATGATTTTATAATTAAATGCGTTGCAGAATTTAATAATTTAACAATTAGGTACGTATACTGAAACAAAATAATGAACTACGAAAAATTATAAGTACATACTTGCATTTACACATATTGTAAGTAGTCGTAAGTTGGTATGGTTTTGCAAGAACAATGTACAAAATGTATCACAAATTCATAAATCAGAATTATCTTATAATGCTGTTGACACAGGATGGTCTGTGGTTCTGCCAACAAATGCATGCGCTCGTAATGCACAAGTTTACGATTCGCTTTAAAAACGACGATGACCCACGCAGTCGGCTACAGGCTTGCCAAGATCATAAATTTTAAAGTTATTATTTGTTTGTTTAAATATTGACACACACTAAAATAAACAATAATGGGTTAACCGAGGATTTGAAAACTGTTTTAGTTTTGTGAGTCAAGTGCACTACTACGCAGGGGGTCTTCAAAATATATAACTAAGCAGGTATTATTTATCTTCACTTTAATACACGTTTAGACAACTGTTACAAATATAATGTTGTATATATTTGTTAAATATCTATTTAAATAGAATTAGGATTGTTATCATAACACGACAATCACGAATAATTTAATCTTGTAAGTACTATACCTAGGTACTTCCAAAATAAAATACAATACCACACCGAGCGCACACGTCGCGTTCTGGTTTGCAATTGGTCAACTGGTTTTCTTACATGGTTTTTTATGACTCTTGAAGAATAGTCAATCGGAATAGGTTACTAAATATATCTACATCTATTGTATTTTATAATGGATTTCCGCAAAGTCACGCCTGAATCAATTAACTAGGTACTTCCAGAAAAAATCACTGTGTTCTAAAAACATTTCGATAGAGATTACTCAGTTCGATATTGAGATGATCTTGGCCTTATCGTGCTACACCTTTCCAAAAGATTTACGTCATGGCTGAGTATACATAATCATATCAAAGTGTTATCACAACGGAATTTGTTTGTAGAAAAAGTTATTTTAATCCTTTTGGCGTAGCGCCGACACGCCTTTATTTATTAGTGGATAAACGTAAATGCTTGATTGTAATTTTTGCCAGTGATAAAATAATAATCGTAGTATCAGCAATAATTAGCACCCAGGGTCACATTTCTTACACCATGGTCAGTCACGGTGGCATACCGCTACGTAAGTTTGGAGTCTTAATTAGCCTGAATTTCTAATTAACATTCCTTTGTTGCTTTCTTTATTATTTTGCTTCGTGTTGTTTGTTACAAAGAACTTATAGAATTTTATTTGATGGCCATCGTAAGGAATTCAATGTTAATACACAATGACAATTTCGTCCCAGAGGATGAAATGTTGTTGGCTGTTCGCTTCGAGCAGCCTTCTAGTTCCATAATAGTCTTTGGCGCAGACACAGCGGCCTTTACCCGCATGCAATCATTACCAGAACCATTTAATCATTCAAAACATGGTTCTATTATAATGAGAAAACCCGCGTAAATGGTAAAAAGATTTCTATGACACACGCCGGATACAAAACATTACAACAAAGGGAATAATCGTATTTTTAATGATTAGCGAGAAAAGGCACGCGATAATTACTATTAAATTGAAAATAGTATTTGCATAGTAATCGTTTACATGAATCATTTGAATGATAAATATTTAAATTATATAATATAAGGAAGGTATAGATTTTAATACCGATACGCTAGTGGTAGACCTGACAGGTTACCGTGACAGATGTGGTCGCGTCATCTTATTTCAAAGAATGACCACGCAAAATGGCAGCTTTCATCCGGTATCTTATGTTTTTATCAAGAATTAGTCCTATTAAGTTTCAGACAAATGATATACTGGTTGTTTTCTACCACAGAGTGAGCTGTTTGTCCAATCTTTGGAATCAACGCTAAGCGGGCCCGTTGCTAACCCATCTTCGCCTACAAGAAATAACACTCTTCCCTCAATTGGCTTACATACAACTATAGCGTGGGTGAGCACAAACTGGTCCAGGTCATGTTCTTTTTATACTCAGGACTAAATAGAAACAATGCTATCTACCTACTTAACGAATCTGACAAAATGTTGCTATACCTCATATTCGGACACCCACATTCGGACCGCACACAATTGTTTGATTGATCTATTTTAAGGTCGGAATTGCTCATGGACATGATATTTATTTAGTTATAATGACCGGTGTTGCCATGCTAAAACGCAAATGGTATAAGTAGCTGAATGGTCTGCCAAAGCAGATGGTCAACAAATGATTAACATGCATCAGTAACGAAAAGGAAAAGCCATAAAGGCACTGCTCTTGTTGGACACGGAATCCTTGTTGGAAATCAATTGTCCAGTGGCCGATTGAATGTTGTACGTGGAATCTCCATTTGTGCTGTGCACCTTGTTGTTTCTCCATAAAACATCAGGTTTCTTTTACGTAAAACTTTCCCACTAGAAGTTCGATGCTGCGTCATCGATATATGTAGATAACTTGGGGATTTTTATTAGTCCTTTCTAATTGGTCAATTTCGAGAACTATGTAGTAACTATTCATAATTGGCACTGCCGAAAACCCACAGATTAACGTGACTCACGTTTAAATGCTTCTAGGTAATTTGATTGAATGTTACCTGTCTGTTTTATAGGAAAATTAATTTAATGTCCATTAGGAAGACACAGGAGACACGCCTAGTTATCGAGTTTGACCATAGTGTGATGTAGTAATAGATTCAAACGCCACAAATGGCAATGAGGTAATCGTCGGCTTCCCTCGGGGGAGGCGCCGCGGCGCACCCATTTAACGTAAATGCCCGCTGACACCGCACACCGCTATTATAATATTCTAACAAGGTAGTAACATTTTATTGTGTCACTATTATAATAACTCAGGAAGGTGGGGCCTTGCGTATTGTTCTCTGACAGCTTAAAAACTCCTCTGCACAACTTTTCGCAAAACTTAAAATTCTGATCAATTCCCTGGCTGCTTACCAAATAAATATGCTGTAAATAAGCTTAATAATTCAACAGTGGAAGGTATCAACCCCTTTAAATTCTTTAGAAAATGTATCCGGTTGTAAGTTTCCGGGTCGTCATTTAAGGATCTGACAGACTGACACTGGTTGGTACGAGTCGGCGCCCTGGCACCTGTCCGTAGGGCCGTAGCACCCATGAATGTCCCCGAAAAGGTTTTTGTTACAAGTTTACCCTAAGTATGTGTATTTTATAATATACTAGCGACCGGCTCCTGCTTCGCACGGTTTTTACGACTTGACAATTAAAACATCGAGATTTTCTATGTAACTTTAAGATTAACGGATTATCCTACTCGTAAACCTTCTGGAATAAATTCTCTACACGATGGGGAACCTTTGGAGGGGTTTAGATGAACAGCACGGATTTACAGAATACGGACAAACACGAAAAGCGAATTTAATTTATAATATGTATACTTAGATATAGATTTGATCACCTCATGACTAACATTTTTTTTAGATTCCTAATTTTATACTTAGATGCTTCTATTCTACTACAAAGGTTCCTTCTATGGCAGTTCATTGCTAATACAGAACATAGTCGTGTAGGCAGGACGAAAGGGTCTTTGTATGTAATTTGATTCTTCATGCATCGCTAGGAGCCTTGCTTATTGAAACATACCTTTACCTTTGGAAGGTAATGTCAGAAGTTAATTAATGAATAGGCTCCTATCTCATACAAATTATGGCTTGTACTTCATTATGATTGAGTTTTCTTATCGCGACATTTTAAATCGTCAATGTTAATTTCTTTTCATCGATATTGAACTCAAGTTTTAATAAGTGTACAGCCAGATGTCTGCTTCTCCAATTTGTAATTATGGATAAAAGTTTAAGGGCACTTTTCGACGTAGCAAGGTCGGAAGTGCAAAGTAAGTACCTATATAAAATGGAAGTCATTTGTTGGCAATATGGCAGCCTGATTCAGCCTGATGACCTACAATTACATACATGTGCAATCAAGTTGGCAGAGAACCTACAGTAAATTAATGACCCTCATTGTTTCATTTCCTCGGTCTGTGGTCATAATATTTTGCGACCTACACAGATTCGCATCCCACTAAAGTGTTAAGAAGACCATAGAGGTTCTTAACTGATCTAGAAATAGCGCCATAGTGTAGCAGGTAGGTACTACCACCTACTTAGGTATGTGTTTTATGGTTTGGTAATATTTCTAAAGATATTTTTTTTGCGATTACAATCTAAAGTGATAATGATCAAGAAAATTCGCAATAATTATAATCATGGACGCACATAATTAACATTGTTACCTTATCTAAATGCGTTTTTAAGGACCAAATATTATTTTCTTCGATTAGTATCATTAGTTGATATGTAGGCAATGTACCTACCTACTGTGTATTTCATCGACGTAAATAAATGTAATTAATCAATATTGTTTAGTGTTTTTATGACGAATAGCTTTTCAGAATTTTAGAATTTTGATAAGATTATGTATTTGTTGGTCGATTTCTGCAGTAAGATAAAAATGTCTGCAACATTATGATAATACCTGCTTTTGCTCTGAAAGGTTACCTACGTAATTGAGCGAATGGTCTGTTGTACCTAAATATCTCGTTTTTATCCTGTTTACCCCAAACGACACAGCCGAATGATTTGAAGATCAAGGTATACAAATATTGAGAAATCTTAGAATGTCTTCGAACTACACGAAGCCAGCAAGCGGTGTATTGTATTACTTATTTCAAATTTTGAGCTAATGTTTGTTCCTTATTATGACTAACACGAGGTACAAATTACATTTTTTTTAGGATGTTCTAATAGACTTATAATTACATTCAATTAAATAATTAAAGCAGCCACAAAAATATTAACGTGCAGCATATTTAGATAATCATAATTTGGTAAATATGTGAGTGTGGACGTAACTGGTGCGCTCGGTTGCCGCGAGGTAGAGTCAATTATCTATGGTACCTTCCTACGTACTCGCGTGTTTTTTGATTCTCTCAGATAATAATGGTCGTGGCTCCGGGCCGGCCATAATTACATCCCGAGAACTGAGAAGGAAAACGATGGGGTTACGCTCCGTATGCTCCCATGACTCGGTAATTTTGTTAGAAATAAAAAACTTTTTGGAGTATCACGTCGTTTGGAGTATCTCTGTTTGACGTTGCTTGTTTGAGAAGGACAGACGTTCGAGCTACTAAGTTCAATATCCATTAACTTTTTTTCTTATTCGGACACGCTCTGATTGTTATAAAACCTTTGTACAAGAAATGAAATATTTCGGCTTTTTATAAGTGCCCTCAGGCCTAGAGCCTTTCGGTCTTTAACACGTGTGTTAATGGACTTTGAAGTTCTAGTAGCTTCCAGTACCTAGCTACTAGTGTGTGTATCTAAGTAGGTATGTATCTAAAATACAAAATCAAACAATCAGTTACGATATTATCTGCTATTGACCTAGATGTCGAGGTACTATACTTAATTGATACACATGCAAAACATTTTTTTTAATTGTACCATTTGTTTCAGTAATTTTTCATATCATGAAAAACATATTCATATACGCATTCTTCAGCCGTAAATGAAGTAGCAATTTGTAAAGTGAGTCAAAGTACATAGCGCGTATTGGACATTACAAATATGTGAGAAGCGAGTTATCTTAAGATGTGGTCGAGTAAATAATTGCCTTCAGTATCTGTAACACTTTATCATTACACTGCTTAACAAGCTTAGTTTTATGTGCTCAGCAAAACCTGATTTCTTTTTCGACATTTTTATATGAAAATAAAGAATTTTAATTAGGTTTCAGGCGCCAACATCGCAAGCATACAAAATTTCTTGTTGAGCTATTTCATAAATCGTTTCGTCTGAAAGTTTGCCGCTCATAATGTTTAAACTGCATATTGTTTGAACATGTGAAATTGTATTCAAAAGAATGTGGCAAGATGTACCTACCTATACCTAACTGCGGAAAATTCTTTTGTTACATGGATCATATTGTAAACAAATAAAAGAAAAAGAACTCTATGTGATGTTACTCGTTGAGTTGTGTTAATGTGGGTGTTATCACAATCACAAAATACATAAATAAAAACGGACGTAAAACTATTAGGTAATTTATAAGGCACTGGCTCTATACAAATGTCCCGGTGTGGGAATAGAAATGGATCCGGTATATTCGTGAGTGGGTCCGCCTTCTCTGCAATTCAAGTCGAGGTATCGTTTTATAGAATTCCCAAATAGGTTGTTAATATTTTGATTCCGTCACGTATTTTGTACGACTATATTCAGACTATGTAGGTGTGTACGTGCAATTACTACAGTACACAAAAAAGCTATCGGTGTGATTCAGTCTCCTTAGCTACGTAACTCATATTTTTTGTTCTGTCGATTGTACCTCTCGGTAAACTGGTTCTGTTCCCAATGTCAAGGTTCTACGAAATGTTCGGAGTACTTAGCTGAACCGAAGCGACGGGCTTTCCGACCAAATAATGTTGTGCTTCTGTCCTACGAGGCTGAGTTAACTAAAGGAAAACAGGAAAATGAAGTAGAATAAGAAAAATATTATATCCAGATTAGAGAATGGAAAAAATTGAAGCGTGATACTGTTTTCGGATTACGCTGTTGGTACCAAATCCGAAGAATGAACTAAGAATTTATAGCCAATTACGTATTTTATGCTTCAATTACACTTGCTCGTAAACCAGGTTTAATGCTGAATCATCTTTTTACGCTTGTCGTTGCACGAAAGGCGGGTTGGCTTCTGGAACATATCCGCCTGATTGGTGGACAGACCATCCATACTAATATTATAAATTCGAAAGTAACTCTGTCTGTCTGTATGTTACCTTTTCACGCCTAAACCACTAAACGGATTTCGACAAAATTTGGCTAGGAGATAGATGGCATACTGGGGAAGGACATAGGCTACTTTTTATCGACATACCACGCGGGAGAAGCCGAGGGCGGAAGCTAGTATTTTATATCTATGAGAGCAGACTAATCGAGCGACTTCAGAATAAAGGCGTTTGTAATCAAAAGCGGCAAGAATTGGCTTCCGTGAAATAATTGCTTAGTTTTTTATTTTAGTTCGAATTCGAAGTACTGCTCATATTACTATTAGTCAAGTTTGGTCTGGTCTGGTCTCGAATACCGCATAAGCAACCAAGTGTAACATTTTTGTGTATCAATGACTGGCGGTCTGATGCCTAATTTATTTCACATCCTGAATGAATGGCTACTACGCTATACCATAAATAATTTTAGAATGTCGTCGATATCGGGTGTAGTTCATTGCAGAATAGTGATGTTTTTTCTAATAATAACTTCTAATTGACTCATTATAAAGTCCATCCAATTATGGTACTACGAGTATTATCAATTTATCAATGTTTGGCCCTAATGAAGGATGAACAGCTCATAGATTTGTATGGTAAATTACCTAATGGCAGATATCTTTTTAATTTACATTTTTAGGTAACTATACTTAGTGATTAATTTATTTGATGAACTGCAAATGACATATTGTCGTCATACTCGTAATGGATTAGAAACGCTTTCATGGAGAATTCATACGTAAGTCATAGCAACGGTAGGTATCGTTGCAGTTAATTACTTTGCAAACGATGATCTGTTTAATGATGCGTTTTGATTTATAGCTGTTTATAGCTGGCTACCTACGAAGTTTTTTTTATTTTGATTGAGCAAAAATAATTAACATCCGTTTTCCAAACGGCTTATGAAAAAAATGTGTCAAATGTAAACTTATGTCATTGATTTCGACGCGAGTTGATAACTAATAATAACTTCTAATTGACTCATTATAAAGTCCATCCAATTATGGTACTACGAGTATTATCAATTTATCAATGTTTGGCCCTAATGAAGGATGAACAGCTCATAGATTTGTATGGTAAATTACCTAATGGCAGATATCTTTTTAATTTACATTTTTAGGTAACTATACTTAGTGATTAATTTATTTGATGAACTGCAAATGACATATTGTCGTCATACTCGTAATGGATTAGAAACGCTTTCATGGAGAATTCATACGTAAGTCATAGCAACGGTAGGTATCGTTGCAGTTAATTACTTTGCAAACGATGATCTGTTTAATGATGCGTTTTGATTTATAGCTGTTTATAGCTGGCTACCTACGAAGTTTTTTTTATTTTGATTGAGCAAAAATAATTAACATCCGTTTTCCAAACGGCTTATGAAAAAAATGTGTCAAATGTAAACTTATGTCATTGATTTCGACGCGAGTTGATAATTTACTTATGGCGAATTATACAGGCTGTTAAATTTCTAAACCGCGTTCAAGAGCTGCAGCGTTTACAGTTCTTGAACGCGGCTTAGATGTGCTGATGCTTGGTGAAATTCGCCCTTAGATGTTGTGAGTTTGACAGTCTGATATTATCTGTGTTGATTGGCCTTCCAGAAACTGTCCGTGCAAGTCTTGCATAAAATTATAAAAAATTACATGGCTGTTGTTGTTTTTTTTCCGTCCTTTGGATGAGAATTACTGTCAAGCTCATAATTTTCTTGAACAATGAGACAACTAATCCTAACTAATATTATAAATGCGAAAGTGAGTTTGTTTGTTGGGTTGTTTGTTACGCTTTCACGCTAAAACGGCTGCGCGATTTGGATGTAGACCATGGCCTGGATAGAATACTTATAAGGACATAGAATACTTTTTATCCCAATATTAAATATCACGGGATCGAAACTTATGCGGGTGAAACCACGGGGCGCAGCTAGTATTAAATAAAGTCCTCGAAGCAATAATTTAATGCAATTATCTCCTCTATCAGCTAATCTCGACAACTTCTAAGGCCTTAATGCGAAAATTGCCCGAAGATAAGGCAAGTGCTAACTGTTGTTATAGAAGGACATATTTTCAAATATAGAACTAGCGGATAGTTCAACAACTCCTACAATTCACATTCTATGAACTGCCGCTGTAATAAAGAAAGCCTCTTTTCATAACTTCTAGTGCTACGGCATTGCTATGAGAATGAAAAACTGTGCAAAAAAAAAAAAAATACCTAACAATAGGTATTTTTATTTCGTAAGTTCAAGGTGACAACTATAATAGGCGTTTCAGTACCCTGTAATTTATATATAAGCATATATATACAGTCGGATGTCCGGTCCGCATTTCCCCATAATATATTTTGCTGGGCAGCAACCCGCCTGCGCAAAGAACCGCATTAATTTGCATAGCTAATTTACTTTTTACTTTACGACCTAATATTATTAAAGTGACGTTAATCAAATGAGTAAAAATTTACGAGTAGTTACCTATTACGTCAAAATGATGAACGAGGCGGTATGGCGGCAACCCGATTGAAAAAACAGTGTGTCGTAACTCGTAAAGTCGTAATCTTTACAAGCTGAAAGATAAACTCCGGCAAATATTTGTATGGGTAACAGCTAACAGCTGTCACTCGTTTCGGTCGAGTGTTGAACAGAAACACACCAGGTGATGGACATTGTCCACGCTATTAGCTAAACATATCACTCGCATAGGTAAAGCTACTTATCAACTACCTGAATAAATTTATAGTATCTAGGCTAGTACTTAAAAAATTTGGTAAACCCAAGGTCCTCGGAATGAGGTTGCACCTTTTATATAGGATTTCCGTACAATGCGAGGTCACATTAACACTATATCACGCCTGTAAGCCCCGAAGGATATAAGGCAGAGGTGTACCTACAGCAGTACACACATTTCGCCAGTTAAGTACCTGTGTACCATTGGTAGCTCGTTACTAAGTAATAACAGCCACACGGGTCGATCCATCAGGTTAAGCTACGCTTGCCGGGGTTGGTCCGTAGGTGCGTGACCATCCTCACATACCGAGACTCCTCTGTGCCTCGGAAAGCTCGTTAATCCGTTAGTCCTGGCTGCCATTCGTGGATCTTTGACAGTCGTTACGGGTCTTCTGAAGTCCGAAAGTCTGACAACCAGTCTTACCAAGGGGTATCGTATTAACCAGTTACTGGGTGGTGGAGGTCAGATAGGCAGTCGCTACATGTAAAATACTGGTATTCAGGTGCATCCGGTTAGACTGGAAGCCGACCCCAAGATAGATGGGAAAAGGCTAGGCAGATTGATTGTACCATTGGTAGTAACAGTAACAAAAGCGTATCATTAGAAAGTGCTGAAATATTCTACAGCAATGTAAATGAAAACTGTTGAACTAGCCCGTATGAAGTTAGCCATGATAAATTGTTTAAAAGCCTTAACATTCCAACAGTAATGTTATGGTAGAAATAATACTCATTTACACATTACTATAATGAATGAAGCCGCAGAGGTGACAGAGGCGTGATCCATTTGAAAAGCACGATTCTCCACGGCGATCGTAAACGTCGTTGACGAATTCAGTCGCTTTGCACGCTGTTCGTCACAGTTGTCAAATGAGAAGTAAGTAGTTATACGTGCCACGGCCAATCAGCAACCAGTAGCTGTCACCATCAGCTAAACGGCTAGAATCACACATATGGTCAGCGTTCGTAACATATGTTTAGCCGATTTGATGCTTTGTTTATTCATGTGACATAATTAAAATGTCAAGATAAGTTATAGCTATTTCTTTAGAATAATATTTAGTCTATAAAAGGCTTCTGATTGATTGCATCCTGAACAACATGACTAAATATTAT
Source organism: Lithophane ornitopus (assembly GCA_948473465.1). Taxonomy (NCBI): domain Eukaryota; kingdom Metazoa; phylum Arthropoda; class Insecta; order Lepidoptera; family Noctuidae; genus Lithophane; species Lithophane ornitopus. The sequence continues at coordinate 9,726,736 of OX419616.1, read as the reverse complement.
GTGAGGTTACAAAGTTTTTCAGATGATATTGCCTATTCAGACTTTAGTCTGAATTTGTACCCGGTTGATGGCTATACGCTCGGCCCCTATTACATGGGACTTAAACTAACTGGCGAAATGTGGGTGAACTACTGCCTAATCCTTCGGGGATTACAGGCGTGATGTTATATTAGGTTATCTTATTGCCTATTCAACTTAGCACTGTACTGTACCCTTGCGGCTCTACGAGCTACGAGCTTGTATGGCGTACCTGCTACGAGCTACGAGGTTGCTAATGGGTGCGGACAGTCGGATTTATAGTTTTCTGATGTAGGTTAACAGAAACATTCAATTATTAACAAGACTTGGGTAAATATTATTTTACAGGCAGCCGGTGAGTAGAGGCATACTATAACGTTTATGACCGACAGTAAAATGGGAAAATGCCAATAGTACCTACCTAGGTACCTTCATAAAGTTCTACGGAATAATTAAAAGTGGACTTTAGAACAGCTTGAATATTGCAAAATATTTTCTATAAAATACTCTAGAGCAGCGGTTCTCAAATTTTTTGGGGGCGGAACTCTTTTGAAAAGCGAAATTTTTGACGGAACCCCAATATAAAAGAAAAAGTTACCTGCATTCTTAAATAATAGCTAATCATGTAACAATGTAAGTGTATACTATAATTATTATATAGCTTTAAGTATAGTATATTATAATAGTTACTTATAGTATAATAAAAGAAGAAAAAATCTAATGCGATGTATGAAAATGTTTCTTATTTTTCATCAATTGGTTGATATTAGGTATGATCGAAGATAGAAGAAGAGAGAGAGAGGATGATGTATAGAAGAGGTTTATTTTTTCTTCTCATTATTACTAGCTTATTCTCGTGGAGCCCCCACAAAGGCTTTGCGTAGCCCCAGGGCTCCGCGGAGCACACTTTGAGTAACACTGCTCTAGAGGATCTACAGAAAAGTCAAATAAGTTGTGTGTAAAAGTAAGACTGTATGGATGGATAATGTATCTGGCTATTTAATGGAAATAAAAATTAAATTATGCATTCGCATATAGAGCCTAGGGCCATGTACGCATGGAGCTCCTATCTTCTTCTTTCCGTGTGGGTATAGTGACTTAGTGACTACCCTGGTGTCAGAGTTTTAAAGCCGCCTAAGGGCCTCTGATTTGGCTTCACATGCCGTCGAGAAATATCTCTCTGGCATGCCGGTTTCCTCACGATGTTTTCCTTCACCGTTTTTATAGCAAGTGTTTAGATCTACCTACCTAATTAGGCTAAATTAAGTTTCTAAGAATAATAAATTTCTAACATAGGCCTCGTTATAATAATTTAATATCAACGACCACCAAGACTTACAAAATTACCAAACCAACCTTAGTTATTGTCTTTCTATTGTTTTTTTTTACAATTTTAAGTTTTTTTTTTGGTCCAGGTTTTTGGTTCCTAATAACGTCTTGGAATGATATCGCTGGAAAACCCGAGTTCGAATGAGTAGAATGTTGATTATAGGGGTCTGGTCTGGTAGGTAGGTAGGTATATCATTAATTCATTGTGTATGACGCAACCGATACAAAAAAAACTAAGGTTGAATGAGAGTCAAGAATCCACGAAAACTGGAAAATCCTCAAATGGACCGCGCGGTCGACGATGTCAATGCACTTTTTTATTGTTATTGTTTTGTGTCTCGACTAGGCCGGAGTGGAAACATTTATTTTTCAGTAGAATAATATATCTATAATATAGCACTCGCTCTATTGAAAACACGTACTTCGGTCGGTGACTTTAGAAGATTTCCGAAGAACTACATTCTCAGTGGCATCCCGGACTTGTGTCCGGTTGATGGCAACAGGCTCATCATTGCAATGGAACTTAAACATGACTGAGGAACGAAATTTGGGAAAAAATCTACTATCAGGTAGGTAGGTCTGCCTAATCCTTCGGCGAAAACTGGCGTGATGTTATGTTATGTTTAGTTTCTTACTGGAGTCGTCAGTAACTGCTCTATTTAAATGATAGACAAGTTTTACTTGCTGAAACATGACACGTAAGAACATAAATGTCAACTAGCGGCAACTGCGACAAGCGCGTTCAACTTCCTGCTACATAAGCATGTCTAATCGTTTAGCAAGTTTGGTCCAACTGAACGTAGCACCGCTGTGATAACTGCCGACTGTTGACATTGTATATTTTATTGTCAATTACCTCACGATTTTCATGTCTCAATGTCAACCGGAGGCAAATATTTCATGCCTGAAGTGATTTTTCATAGTTACGTCATAAGGTTTGCAACTTATCGGCGTGTGAAGCGAGTCTTATAACATTTATATGGCCGGATTGACAAAGATAGGGCTATTTTGCAATTCGTTCTTGGTTGCCGTGATACATAGCGCTTAATTTTAATTACCGGATACGAGTTTCCTTCTTAGCACCGCTTTGAACTACAATTTTATGAAGATATTCTGGTTGGCCTGTTATTTGTGATCGCAAAATTGTACATTATGCGGACACTGCCTCTGAGCCAGACCTAAATATCTAAATAGGTAGGTACCTACCTACTCACATAAATAGGTACTGACGCTGCCGTTCGAAAGGCTGTGAAACTGAGAAAAACGATTAGAAATGGCACCCAATTTATAGGGTTAGCCAAACTATTATATCATACATAAACCATAATTATGGTTTCGTTTCCTTTAACCGACATCTTTACCCGGTTGCCCGCTAAACTTACGCATTGCTTCAGGGAGCTTGAAAACGATAATATGAATAAAATCGATAAATACCTGGAGTTTTTATTATTCCAATATTATTGTATCTCCATAGTCTTTTTATCCTTTAGTATGTCTTTACTCTGTCGTGCGGCAGTAATCCGGCGGTGGCCCCTAACTGACTACGGAAACGCGATTTGTTAGGAAAAAGTTATAAAATTTGCAGTTCAGTTGTTGTTGTCTTTACTAGAAAGACTATATATAGGTAAATCGATTGTATATAGCAAAGCGATCGCCTTCTCGTGAGGATTTATATTATATAGGACGTAGCTGGTCGGTTTCCTTTTTTCAAACTGGGAATAGGAATCTACTGTTTTTGATGAACCTAAAAAATTTATAAGTATGTAGGTAAATCGTTCACATTTTTTGCTATTGGACTATGTAGCTAAATTCAATTTTTATGAAATGCCGCCTAAATTAATTACCTAAATAATTGAAGTAGGTAAAAGATTATAAAGTACCTAAATAGGGACTGTTAGTAAACTCAGCCGTCAACAAGACTAGCGTAGCGGTCATATCTTATCGTATCCAATTTATCAATTGTGAAAATCATGAAGTTTACTTACCTACATAAACTAAATTAGCTTGGATCCAAAAACAATCAGTAATATTTCCTATAGTTACATATTTTAACATCAAACAGGTAAGATTTATAAATCATCATATCATCCACTAAACTTGTATTTATATAAAATAAAAAAAACATTCCGAAGTTTTTTTTGAAACATTAAAATAACAAGAAAATGTTTAAATTTTACATTTTCTTGCTATTTTAGTGTACCAGTACCTACCTAAATCTAACGTTGTCCCTCGTACGGTACGAAAGATACGAAAAACATACTAAATCGTGATTTGTCATTATTATTTTTAGTAGGTTTAGGTACCTACCGAAGTAGATACCAACATTGTTTTTATTGTTTTGTTTTCATTGGTCATTTGATTTTCACTTTTGCTTTAATTAATAAAATAATAATGCACTAAAAATAAAACTTACCTAGTTTAGACAAAACAAAGTCCTTTCAAAGTTTTCGCAGCTGAACTCCAAACTCGCGAAGTTTTATTACTAAACAACGCAATTCACCACACTTATCTAATTTAATTTCAGAATTATTATTCTGGATAAGTGTTAAAACTAAAGTGTAATCCGAATTTCGGTACGATGTCGTCTGGCGCAACCGACTGTCGCGCGTTTTTGATCTCGTTTGAATAAATGTTTTGAACCAGCCGCCTCCTAGCTTTCTTGAAAAGGGCGGCAAATAGTGAACACTAGCGACACCTATTTCAAATCATTTCTTTTATGAAAACGCCATCTATTGTTGAGTAGCGTAAACTTATTTGATCTTTCAGCGTACCCAGCGTTACTTGGCATACGGAAGTAAGGTGAACTAAACTTACACTAAAATGGACGTCTTATCTGATCTCGTTTTTAGGGTTCCGTATCTAAAGGGTAAAACGGGACCCTATTACTAAGACTCCACTGTCCGTCCGTCTGTCTGTCTGTCACCAGGCTGTATCTCATGAACCGTGATAGTTAGACAGTTGAAATTTTCACAGATAATGTATTTCTGTTGCCGCTATAACAATTACTAAAAAACAGAATAAAATAAATATTTAAGGGGCTCCCATACAACAAACGTGATTTTTTGCAGTTTTTATAGTCAATGGTACGGAACCCTTCGTGCACGAGTCCGACTCGCACAGGGCCAGTTTTTTTTTTCTTTTGCATTGGTGAATGAACCCAACTTTTACTATGAATGTGTTGTCTTAACACATCATCACGCCTGTATTACCCGAAGGATTAGGCAGAGGAGTACCTAGATTATACCCGCATTTCGCCAGTTATGTAGAAGTCCCATGTAATAGCGAGCTAGTCTTTTGCCTTCAACAGGGTACAAATCCAGACTCGGGCTCCAAGCCGCTGTTGTTATATTACATAGATGTTATATCAGCCTATGTCCTGCTGCTGGGCAAACGCGTCCCTCCATTCTTTCCACTTCCCACGGCTGGTTGCATTATTTTGTGGTCCAGTCTTGCAGCTTCTACGACGTTGAAGATTCTCATATTATACCTACCCATTCCGATGTTAATTTGGCCCAGCTGCCCATTGATCTAGCATTTGAAAAAAATGACCTGCCCGGTCCTATTTCAGCTTGGCAGCTTTTTCCCCCACATCAGCTTTATTATGTAGGTTGATATTTTATTTATATTGTGAGCAACAATATTACATAGTCGTACATTCCTAGTTTTTTTTTAATAAAAGGAGAGAGCCACAACAAAAAAAACTGATTTATATTTGCAGCTATATTGTATTGTTTTTACACTTAACGCATTGTGTAATTGAACTTCAAAAAATCATGTCTCATAAACCTTACAATTAGAATAAACATACGGTGATTGTCTTAAAAAAGCAAAATACAATTATTATGTAAATATTTAGATAATAGGAAGAAGAAAACTGGCTAGTCGAACAGATTCATTACATTGAAAATCATTTAATACCATAAACAGTTTACAGTCATACTTGTCTTATCTATGAGAAATTACTTAATAAAAATACAGAGGTGTTAAACACTAGCTTACTATCTATGTTTTTATAAAAATGACATCCACGTGTCTCTCTATGATAAATGATAATCTAAAACAATATTTTATTGCATGTGCAGTTCACGCGTCATCGCCAAAGTCGCATCGCGACGGTGCTGCTACCTTTTTACTAGGAGATTCTTTATCTGTGAAGAAAAAAATATTGCTATAGGATTATTCTTAAAAGAGCTAGAGCTTTTAGTGATAGGCAAACTTAATGACCGCTTTGAAGGTTGTGTTGGGTCACGTACGTATCCTTGAGTAGTCATGCACACGTCTACAATATTACCAATGAGTTGCTGATTGACTACAACCCACATTGGTTTCTGACGGGTCGTACAGTTTGACGAGAGATATGTTTTGCTATCGCGGAATAAACTGAGCGTACCGTTGGCGATGCTGTGGCGGTTGGTGGCGGTGGTGAGTGAAATAAACGTCAATAATATAATGATACGAACCTTCACCGACTAGATTGGTTTTGAGTACGGACGCATCTGAAGTCGGAATCTTGATGCCCTGTTTCAGTACCATGGTACCATCCTGGAAACGAAATAAAACAGTTAAACACACAGAATCTTTACGAAGTTGAAAAAAATAACAAGAACGTGATTGTGCCTCTTAGTATTGTATTTGCGCTGGTCGGCACTACTAAGTACACAAGCATAATTAAATATTAAAAACAAAATTAAGATTTAATTACCTTCATCTCCACCAGGCCCTTTTTAGCCATAGCCTCGACTTCTGCTTTAGTCATTACAATCTTCTGTACTTTAACCACCTTCTTGCCGATTTGCATCTCACATACTTCACCAGTCATAGCTGCAGAATGAAACAAACAAATATTTGTAAAATAATAACGATATCAAAGTTTCTAATTAAATAAGTTCTTGATATTTTTACTTACTCCTCGCATTTACTGGTAGGGGCATAGCTTTCACTCCAGGAGGAAGGGATTTCATTGGAATCTGTAAATATTAAGTTTAATGTTTTTAATCAATAACAATCTCAGAGTCAAAGCATTTATCACTACATATTATAAAACAAAGTCCTCCGCCGCGTCTGTCTGTCTGTTCGCGATAAACTCAAAAACTACTGCACCGATTTTCATGCTGTTTTCACCAATGGATCGAGTGGTTCTCGAGGAAGGTTTTAGTATATAATTTGTGAAGCCGCGGGCATCAGCTAGTTTAAAATAAACCAATTACAGTTACTTTTGAATTGTCAAGGGGTCGGTCAGTCAAAAAGATGAAGCTAGCAAAACAGGTAGAAGAGCTTTTTGGTATGATGTTAAAGTACCTCATTCTGTAGGAATGTTGAGCTGTAAAAGCCTAGGTTACAAGCGAAATAGTCAGCAATTTTGAAATATGAATGTTAAAATATGTATACTTACTTTCTTCAACGTTTGTCCCGTGGGCGACACCAATGTACTTTGTGGCTTTACTTCAGCTACAGACTTGTTGCCCTCCTGAAACATTTATATTTGTTTGATAACTTTGTTATTAGATCGTAAGTTTCGTTACTTGATTTTCATCAACATACGAATCTGGATTTTCTGTCCCACCCTAGTGGTTAGAATAGTTGATATTGATACTGAAATCCTAAATGAATATCGACATTTGAACATCATTAGCTATATTATACTTTGTAAACTTGTGCCATTGAATCCAGTGTCATTTATAATGTGATACGTGTTGCTTACCGATACTTCTGATGTGTTCTTGTTGTCTTTCTCTTTCTCGGCTGCAGCAGCGGTCTTAGGTTTTTCCTTTTCACTCTCTGAGCCATCATCGTCGTCATCTTCAATTTCTTCTCTTCGCACTTTGGCGGCGCTATCGGAGTAAGTAAAAATGATTAACATTGTGTGAAGAGTACACCAGATTTGAATAATAAAAGTGCGACTGCAAGGTTTTCTTTATGGAGATTCTTTACAAATGTAGAGGTCGTCTAATTTAAAATTGCCCGTCAACTGCTTTTTGCATTTCAATTGTTTTATATAAAATTTTGTGGAGAGGCGTGCAGTTTTAGTTTAGACGACGACGACCTCTACCAGCTCAAGTTTCGTCTTGATAAGATTTCTGCTGCTTTTTTGTTAAAAAACGTGTTCGTGTTACGGTCCCAACAATGGATATAGGCAGAAAATCGTAAAACTTAGAAGGACAAACCGGTTTCCTCACGATATGTTTTCCAAGGAATGTAAGGTTGAATGGATATTATAAGTAGTACTAACACAGCGTCCTTGCGCGGCCGCCCTCGTTTCCTGGGAGCGGGAGTGGCGGGCGACGGGGTCGCTTTAGGCGCAGGAGTCTTTATGCTCGCCCTGCGAGGCCTAGGTTTGGGCTGAAACATTTCGAAAACGTGCATCACATCTATGGACCTGCAGAGATCAAAATAAGGTCATCTGTTCGACAGACATTCAAGCTTTCCCTCTAACTTTAAAGTTAAGTATAGTGTCTAAATAAGCTATCAAATCTTAGTTGTTGAGTTCGGTTGGCGGTAAGAGGCGTTCTGTTTTGTTCTGCTACGTCAGATTTAAATCGTACTATACCGAACGAAAAATTACAATGAAACCATAAACAATTTTTCTTCTTACCTCAATAGTCTTCTCAGCCTCTTTATATTCTTCATCATCACCGTCGTCAGAATCGTCATTTTCTTCATCTGAATCCTGGGACCTGTAATTAAAAATAATAATGTTGTTATGTAGATAGAAAGACGAACATGTTACGTATTGTTGGCCGCGCGACGTTGCTCTCTTTTAGAGTTTCGCTATTAGCGTTATCTCATTCTGTCACATTGGAGTATCATTGCCAAGTGTGATTCTTTAGTTATATATATATATTATGTACCTGTCTCGTATCATCTTAGCGTAATCCTTAATTTTGGAAGGTCTTGTCGATCGGCGAATACCCTCTTCAGAATTGCTCTTGTTGCTTCCATTTTTGACGATACTCTGTAAGACAATACAGTACATTAAATGCCTGTGAAATATAATTTATCAAAAAAGCAGGTTAGTTGGTAACAAAGGCTTTTTGCCACTGAACTGTTAAAATTTCCATCACTTCTTTCGCGTCACGAGAAACATGCAGAGGTTAAAAAAAATAGCCGCATGTTGGTAGTGCGACCGCCCAGGATGCGCCCTGACGAACTTTAAGCACTGAACCAATCGTTTTATTTATAAATGACGAGCTGCGCCCCACGGTTTGACCAGCATAAGTCTCTATTTCGTTTGAATCATCATCTGCCTAGCCTTTTCACAACTATGTTGGGCTCGGCTTCCAGTCTAACCGGATGCAGCTGAATACCAGTGTTTTACATGGAGCGACTGCCTACGATACCCCTTGGTAAGACTGGCTGTCAGACTTTCCCATGGGAATAATGGGATAAAAAGTATCCTGTCCTAACCCACGTTATGGTCTACCCATTGTGCCAAATTTCATCCAAATCTGTTCAGCCGTTTTAGCGTGAAAGCGTAACAACAAATTCACATTCGCTTTATAATATTACTAGCTTCCGCCCGCGTGGTATGTCGATAAAAAGTAGCCTATGTCCTTCCCCGGGGTGCCATCTATTTCCTTGCCAAATTTTATCGAAATGCGTTCAGTGGTTTAGGCGTGGAAAGGAAATACAGACAGACAGAGTTACTTTCGAATTTATAATATTAGTATGAATATAGTTAGGATTAGGATTCGTTAGGATAATATCAGGTCACATACCTTGGGTGTATCCTTTTCTTTCACCTCCTTTTGTTTAAGTTCTTTTTCTTTGATTTCCTTCTCCTTCGCTTCTTTCTCTTTAGCTTCCTTCTCCTTGACCTCTTTTTCTTTCGCTTCCTTTTCCTTACTTTCCTTTGTTAATTTTTCCTTTTCTTCCTTAGCGTTACCATTGCTTGCTTTCGCATCCTTACTTTCTTTGGGTTCCTTATTCTCTTTGGTGACAACGCGACGCTCTGGTAACTTCTTTTCGGGAACTGGTGACTTGGATATTATTTGCATTTTTCTATCATCTGTTGGAGTTCTGAAAGTAAGCATATAAAATAGTTTTGGATCAGTTATATAGATAGCATAATATTCTATGATACATTTTTCTTTCGTATCTTTTTATATTGTTCGGTTTCATTCTTTATGCCTTACCTCGATTTAGGTGTGGAAGTATGTATCTGTGCCCGTCTACTTCTTAAAGTCTCTAAAGGCTTTGCTGGAGTTTTAACGGCTTCATTGCGTGGATGCGTCTGTAATGAAGTTTATATTCATGTTTTATTTTTTGTGTACTCGCCTCTTGATTGGCAAATAAGCTATAAAGAGTCTTGCCTGCCAGGGTTGCGGGAATGTCCGAAAGGGATACCGAGACCTTGGCAACAGGCAACTGAAGGAACGCGGGTGGGTTTTAGTCAGTAAAAGTCTGACACGGCCCTCCGCTCCGTCCAGAGCGGGAGAAGTCATTTGAAGATATACCAACCACAAAACAAAAAAAAAAGCTATAAAGAGTCAATATTTACCCTTTTCAGTTCTTGGAGGTCTTTTTCTAACATTCGCAGCGACTTATCGCTGGTTCCAGCCGAGTTATTCTCTGTCTTATTGTTGGTTTTCTTCTCAGCAACTGCAAAATTGCGTATTTCTATAGAAATTAATATGTAAGTTCTAGTGAGTGTCTTCAATGATGTGATTTATTTGATCAAACTACTAACTTGGTTCTGATGCCACTTGAGATATAACCTTTTTCTTGACTTCTTCAGCTTTTCGAAGGATGCTTGCAGTCTGTGATAGAAAAAATCCTTATTACTTTTTTCAAAGAGAAAAGTATTATTACGGACGTTTGGAGTCACCATCGCCTATGATCAAGGCGATCTCTACACATCCTTGTCATTCTAATGTTTTAGTTTTATCTTTTATAGACAATATTTATTCAAACATAGTAAAAGAATTAACTTGTCACTATCATGTGCATGCTGATCTCATTATTTTACCAAATGATGATGTTGTTAAATATAAAATGTATACTTTGTATCTAGTCCTTTTCGAGATAAGTGTGTGATCGGATGTTTTAATTTTCATAGTGAATAGTTTTATGATTGATAACGTACTTGAGCACATCAAACAAGATAGGTATAAACGCACAGCATACTGCTATAAGGGAAATTATAATGTTAGCTTACAAGGTTCTGACTCTATGGTTCATAAGTGTATATACGTTCATAAGTATATATTTTTGTAACTTTACCTGATTGTCACTCTTGTCATCTTTCTTAGGCGTGGTCACCGTCTTGGTGATGGTCGCACCACCAATGGTGGCTATTGAAATTTCAGCTATCTCGTTATTTTTGCTAGCCAATTCTATCGCGGTCGCAAGATCCGGTAGCGGCTCCGAGTCGCTCTCTAAAAACATTGTTTAATTGATTCAAGTAAAGTATTAAAAAGATTCGTTGGTACCTCTGAAATCAGCCTAGACCGTAACAACCGTAACTTTATAGCTCTAGAGGAATAAACAACTGGTTTGGTATACAGAAAAATCTAGAGAAAAATGTATCTGTTATAGGGAATTCTGTATGACACTGTAAAAATGACCCTGATTTTAGTTATAAATTTACCTTCAGAATTTGTAGTATCCAGCTTTTCCTCGTCGTCCTCTTTGATATTGGGTATCTGTGTAAAAAAAGCACCGATATTAATGTTATTTTGAAAATAATAAAGATTGATGAAGTACTTGTCGACAAAAATAATTACCAAATAATCACTAGTCTTCTTAATTTCCACAACCATATGGTCGTCCAGTTCTTTTACTGAAAACAGTGAACAAATATTATAATGAGTTTATTACATAATAATATTACATTTTTGTAAGTACATATTTATGATTACACTGTATTTTTTCTTATAATATGTTTAATTCGGTAAACAAGGCATGAAAATTACGATTTTTCGCATCAATCGCAGATCAAATCTTTAGCAGAAACAAGCAGCTCCAAATATATTACATAGACACATACATTTTCTCGAAATCTCATTACGTCATAATTGTTTACAAAAAAGGCAAGTACGGAAAAATACACTTTACATATTTTTATATTGCTTAGCTCACCATTGATAGCGGAATCCTCTTCATCCTCGTCGACGTCCATCTCAGTCGATGACTCATCCTGGAGTAGATTCTACGATTAATTGTTCCATATCAAAATTAAATAGGGATAAAGGTGGGAGTAACATGATCTAGATGGCTCCGAAATTAGAAAATGTTCCAATTACAATATTTTATAATAATAGATGAAGACTTGTGGATGTGTAATTATAGTAATCGGTAAGTTTTAGTACCATCAGCTTGGTGTCGACAGATTCTCTCAGAGTAGTGACGACGAACCAATTCATATTATAAAATCTACTACAGGAAATTCACATTGTGATAATAAATTAGTTCAAGAGTTAATCTTACCGGTACACTGCGTATTTCGTCCACATGCACGACTCTGAGGTGTAGATCCAACTTCTCCTTCGACGTGAACACCAGCTCGCATAATTCACACATGAATTCAGTACCTATGGGAATGAATCAAAAACGTATAATACTGTCATGCTAATAAAAAGGCTCAATAGATTTGCCCCACTGCTAGGTATGCTTACCTAAAACGAAAAACAGTATTTCGCTGCCTCTCCCTTCAAATAATAACAGGCGGGTCGAGTATTACAATACGGCCGATATAACTTGGCAGTTCCGAACTTGCGTTGGGTTGCGCACTAACATTTTTTAGGAACCAAATGGTGAGGCATGAGGCGAGTGTGAGTGAGAGAAGATGCTCCAAAGTTATATGCGCCTATGTTCGGAGCTGACAAGTGGTAACAGCGGTATTATAATTAATTTATTAGCAGCCCATTTTTTGGCCAGATCGGCAAACAATAGTCCACCTGTATTTTGGTTTCAAAACCGTCTAATTACACAAATTATAATACAATGGAGCATGATAAATCAGGTTTGGCACTTCTATAGTGGTCGACACACTTTACAAGTCCCCATTACCAAGGCAGCGAGAATGGTGCTGCTCAGCATTTAATTGGTTTATTTGAACAAAAATAATTATGCTATAAAAGGATATTTACGTCTGGATGGAACCAGTGGAAAAAGCTGTAGCAATTAATTAAACACGTCAGTTTTATTTGAGGTGAAGCTAATAATGTTCTCTCAGCAAAACATACAAAAGGTGCATACCGTTTACATGGGATTTAATATGCGACGTGACTCCGTCGACATCCTCGAACTTTTCCTGACATAGTGGGCACGTGAGATTCTGCGTGGCGTGTATAGCGGAGTGGTAGATGAGCTCGTCTTGCGTCGCGAAACTGTCCTCACATTGCTCGCAGCGGTATTGGTCGGTTTCGCCGAACGGGCCTCGGCAAGTACGTATGGTCTCGCGGTGTTTTAGACGAAGATGTCTGTAGTATGGGTAAAAGACATCCAGTATTTTAGAAATAAACGTTATTAGCAAAAATACTTGCATATCAGAGAGTTCTTGCAAATCACGAGCGCGTCATTGTGATTTTTATTTCCATTGAGATTGGGTATATATTACAATGATGGTCACGTACTTGTGAGATGCAACAAATTGTATCAGTAATCTATTTTAGTAAGAAGAAAGTAGACCCAAAAGGATTGTTACCTTGCGTAGTGGTGAGACTTGACAAAGCTTTTACTGCAGTACTTGCAGGGGAACGACCGCTCATCATTATGAGCTCGGACATGTCGTGCTAATTTAGGCGCCGTTGCGAACCCTTCAACAAAAAAAAACGGTCATAATAATTTTATTAACCAGTTTGGCGTATACTATACCCCATTTGAAATAAGATAAGACATTTAAACAAACCTTTTTACAGTCCGTTCAACCGATTTGGATGTCTATACCGTAGGCATAAGGATGGCATTAAAAGCAAAAAAGATTACACAATACCAACTGTTTACTGCGGCTGCCACTTGTTATGCCATCAACGCAATAGAAGTCAAAATCGGTTGAACGGACTGTAAAAAAGGCTTATTTAAATGTCTAATCTTATTTCAAATGGAGTATAGCTTATGCCCACGGCGTCACCCGTGTAGAGGTCGAAAGTTATCCTACGGGAATGTACTATAGGGATAAATAGTATCCCAGGTCTACTGGTGTGCCAAATTTCATCAAAATCCGTTCAGTCGTTAAGGTGTGAAAATAAACTTTGTTATCTTTTTTAAAATAAAATAGTATGAAATTCGCGTGTTCATAGCTCATAAATAAATATTATATTAGCTTATCCTACTTAGCATATAATAATCTTAATATTCTAAGTAAGTCCTTGATTAATTTTCGGCGAACTCGTCGCGTCCACTCACGCAGTGGACAATATTTGCAGCGAAACGATTGCCTGTTGTTGCGCTCATCTTCCGCTATTCTCCGCATGACGGCTTTCTTAAGCACTCTGTGAAATAAAGTTCAGGAAGAATATACTCGAATAAAATAATAATATGCAAGATTTAAAAAAAAAAAGCTGAGGTAAACTGGACTGAAGCTATAATTGTCTAAAAAAAGCGCTTTATGCTATGTAAAGAATAAATCCGCTTACGTGTAGCAGTCGTATTGCGGTTTCCGCAACTCAAGAGGTTGATACAGATCTTCGGGGTTACCTGCACCACAAGCCACTAAAGCCGCTAATTAATACTGCCCTTTTATTTAATAAACAAAAAATTGTGTGACAAATTTATATGATTAAAAAAAAAACATTCTACGTACTTCATTCTACGTTTAATTTAAAACGCTTCGGACAGTACTTTTTACCCGGACTGCCAAGGAAGTGTTATGTTTTTTTTATTATTCTTTATAAATCCTTTTTTAATAGTTTTCTTATACAGTAAAATGGTATAAAAATTGTCAACATCCTTAGAGAGCGTCTAATTAAACTAATTACAAATACAACACAGACATGCGACTTAGGGTGCATACATCAAAAATGTGCAACTAAAATTAAATATACATATAAATATTAATAAATAAATAAACATTTTATTTCTCTTCCACAAAGGCGCTTTAAAAATAATTATAAAGATTACAGTATCTGATAAATCCTTTGTGGGAGACACTAGGAAAACCTGTCGCACAGATTACCAGGCATGCAAATGCATATAACAGGTGTAAAAAGACGCTTAACCCGTCATATGTCGTAATTACAGACACAATTAAAAATCCATTGTGTCTCAACGAGATCTACGTTCCGACATACCAAAGGTTAATGAAGCCTAGAGTCCTTTATAATGGCTATGTGATGGGTCTTTTTACACCCTATACGACTATAACAACTTATTATTACTACACAATTGAGATATTAACAAACCTTTTCCACAAATTTCGAAAAAAAAAAAAGCTCCTCTTTGGGAAAATAAAACGCTCGCCAAAGTACTACATAATTTACATTGGATTTTCCTAATCAGAAACAAAAAAATAAGATTGTACAATTATTTGTGCAGACAAGGGCGCAGAGGAGGTTGCAAGGGCGTGAGATACACGACCAAGCTACTTGTGCAACATACACTGTTTCAGGGATCATTTGGCGCTGAATGACATATCCGTGGCTGGCGTGAATACATTGACATGTCGACTTCTATGTTTTTATTTTTATTGGCTTAATACGTCCCACGCATACGGAATTTATATGAAAAAAATTTACAGCCCCAAATATACATAACTTTTGGAGCAATCGACTCTGGTAGTATGTTGACATCTCCCATTTTAACGTGTCTAACTTGACAAAACCTCATGTCAAATTAACGATTCAAATGTTTTTGTAAACGAACATTGATATTTTGTTGTATCAACCTATACTCAGTAACCAAAATATTATTTGATAGTTGATAGCTCAACTTATACACCTGTAAGTAATTGACGAATTGAAGTGTCAATCTATGGCCAGCTGAGGTCTTTTTGATTAAACCGTGACAAATTGAGATGTCAAGTTATGGCCAACCGAAGTATTTCTGTTTAAACCGTGACAAATTGACATGTCAAGTTATGGCCTACCGAAATTTTTCTGTTTGAAATTGGAATTATTGAGATACGTCAGTTGAGAAGCCGCACGCGCGCGAACTAGTCTAGGGTGCTTCAATTGATTTCGTTTGTTTTTCAGTTTTATATCGAAAGTAACGACTACGAATAGAACTATCTTTTGATTGATTGATAGCTACTGTGTTTTAATTGATAAGTTGGGTGTATAGTTTGTGAGTTGCAATGGAGGAAAAAGTGAGTACCTACCTACCAAACTTATTCTTTTACCTTAGTGTAATAAACTAAAGGTATGATTCCGAACAACGCGGCAGTGCTGCCGCAGCAGTGCTGTCGTAGCAGTGCACTAATGGTCCCCATACATTTTATATAGGTTTATATGAGATAACAGCGGTGCTCGGCATCACGTGGCAGACAGCACTGGCGCGCAGTACTGCGCGTTGTTTGGAATCATACCTATACAGAGGGAATACCTACCTACCTACATAAGTATTTAAATGTTCTGTTTTTGCAGAATCCGACGATTGCCGAATTAATGGCTAGGAAACGGTAGTTAACAACCCAGGAGGACAGCCCAGATGAAGAGGATTCTGAGGTCTAATAAAATGTGAATACTATGTATCTGTCAACTGAATTATTAATCAGTATGTTTCCGTTGTTTGTGGCCTAATAAAACAATTTACTATTTATTTTTATTTATTTATTGCGTATTACACTACAATACTGATAGGTTAGTGGTGTTTTAATTAAATATTTGTTCAATTAGAACAACATTGCATAATTTGAGTAAGTAATCCTAACTAACATTATAAATTCGAAAGTAAGTTTGTTTGTATGTTTGTTTGTTACATTTTCACGCTAAAACAGCTAAACGGATTTGGATGAAATTTGGCACATAGGTAGACCATGACGTGTTTTAGAATATAGGATACTTTATATCTCGACATTCCTACAGGATCGAGACTTATGGGGGTGAAACCACGGGGTGCTGCTAGTAAAAAAATAACTCTTTAGTTTTATTATATTAATTTATTATATCCGAAACTATATGACCAATTGACATACTGTAAAGGGCAAATCTTATCTCTATGATATCTTTGTGATCATATTAAAATAGTTTATTTTGAGAAGGATTAGTATTTTGTTGTTTAAATAATCATCCAAACGTAAGGATGTCGAAAAATACTTTTTTTAAACATAAATGAAATGTAAAAGATAAAATATAAAAGATAGAAATATGGTGTCTTGGACTTTTTTGTAGAAATATATATGGCGGACCAGGTTGCCATACATTGTTTTCAATTATATACAACTTTTTAGGTAGCGCATGCAAATAATTCTGTTTTAAGAGGTATTTCTTTCCGACATGCTAGACAAAAGTTGTAATAGCTCAGCTAATATGCATGTTATAAACATAAATTATAACCTATAGCACTAAGGAATAATGCAGCTTGCTACCAGTGAATTTTTTTTGAGAATTGGATCGTTAGTTCCGGAGATTACCTTCTACATACGAATTTACAAACAACCAAACAAATTTTACCTTTTTAAAACATAGGATAGATATTCATCATCTGATTGCTACCCAACATTTTTTTATTGATAAATACGTTATTATTCACTGTGTTTGTCATTAAAATAACATTGTTTACCTACTAGTTTTATTCTATATTTGCCACTCAATCGGTAAATAAGTTGATAACTGTGGTGAACAAATTGACAAGTCGGTGAATAAGTTGATAACTCGTTGGTGAACGACTTGACAAGTCTATTATTATGGAAACTATGGGGAATTTCGTTTGTTTACTGTCATCATTCAAAAGATGGCATAAAATAACCTATAAAACAACTGGAACACATACGTTAAACTAATTTACCGATTTACCAGAAGAGCTCAAAAGTTTAAAATGGCCGCCCTGAAAAGTTGCCATTTTAGACATGTCAACATATTCACGCCAGCCACGGATATTAGGACTCAATTCTAAGATACTGCAACGGTCATATAGTCATAAGAATTTTTTAGAAAAAAACAGATCATTTTTACACAAATATAACAAAATATTGTTCTTGCTCAAAAAAAATCTCTCATGGATTGGTACCTTAAAAAAAGAAATGGATTATAATGTATGTCTCTTTTCCTATCTCGGGACCATGGGGTCCCGGATGTATGGAAGGCGTACGGGCCGAAGCCAACTCGCAGAGGCCCGTAAGACAACTTTACTCTTTCTTTATATGAAATGTTATTATTATTTGAATAAAAACGTTTTTATATTCAACACATTGTTATGAAAAATAGGTACAATTTTAATGTTCAACTAGGTCATTAAACAATATTAATCGTACTAAAAGTAATTCAATCCTGGTATTTGAACAGAGAAACAATTTGAACATAGTTCATGACGACATAAACTAGTATTTAAATAGCTTAGATGAAAAAAAAAAAAAAACTATGTAACAGAATATTGTAAGGAGGTAACACAACTAAAATTTAAGATTGTGCTTTCAAAATATTCAGTTTATACACATATATTTATAATGAAAATTAAAGATAGATTTGTTTTTATTCCATTAAATTATTTAAATATAGAATACTTGGGATGGGAAGTAGGGACTAAGGGATTCAGCTCTGATGAGTTGTTTACAGTAAACCACATAGTATAGAGATCACGCAAAGCATGGCGCATGCGTATACAGTATGATGTGATAGAAATAATAATATATAAGCTATGAACACACGTAAATTGGACATTCACTTAAACTAATAACATACAAGTGTATACATAATAAGTATAATATCCATTAATAATTGATAAATTTATTTTACCTTTTCCTCTTTTCGCCTTTCCTTTTTCCTGCTTATCAGCACTAGTTATAACTTTTATTCGGGCACTTTTTGACCCATCATCAGAACCATCTCCTATCTGCAAAATGATAAATTATTTTAGGTGATAATGATATAAAAGACAGTGGGCAAATGTGGTCCAAATGTACAAACACTAATGAAAGTTGTGTCACTGAATAGTCAGAATCCAAGGAGTAAGTTTTATTAAGACAACAGTGAAAAAACCCGGCCAAGTACGAGTCGGACTCGCGCACGAAGGGTTCCGTACCATTATCTATAAAAACGGCAAAAAAATCACGTTTGTTGTATGGGAGCCCCCTTAAATATTTATTTTATTGTTTTTAGTATTTGTTGTTATAGCGGCAACAGAAATACATCATCTGTGAAAATTTCAACTGTCTAGCTATCTCGGTTCATGAGATACAGCCTGGTGACAGACAGACGGACGGACAGACGGACAGACAGACAGACAGACAGACAGCAGAGACTTAGTAATAGGGTCCCGTTTTACCCTTTGGTACGGAACCCTAAAAACTGTAAAAATTGTTATTAGGTATTTATTCAAATTTTAGCATAAACTGCTTGATTGGTTTAAAAAACATTACCTTCCTGGGGTAGTCGGGTAAAAAATGAGGTATCATTGGTTACTTATGATATGACACAAGTGACGAAGCCAACATCGTGGATTTCAGTCAACATTTAGTGTAGTGTGTTTTTATGACCTTTTTGTGTATCAAAATATAGGATCCCAAAAATATTATTTTTAGAAGTTTGAAAACAAAAGATTTCACAGACATATATGGGTGTCTAAATAATTTTCTTCTTTATTTAATAGACTTGTAGTGACATAAGTTTTGACTTGGTCCAAATATTCACCACTAAGTTAGTGGCGAATATTTGGACCAAGTCCCATACATTTTTGCCGATTGTCATTTTTCATACCAATGATTAAAATAAAATAAACTTTAACTTAACATATTTGCAATAATTACCACATTACATTATTATTTGCATTCATTTTTGTTTTCAAATTACCTTTACATTGTACACATTTTCATCATCCTCTTCATCAGTGTCTGACTCTTGGGCGGTGACTTGCACAGTAGTACCACCTTCTATTACTGTCTTCATCAGAGGAACTTCAGGGGCTTTGTTTGCCAAACGAAATAACTAAAATAATATAAATTATGAGCGACTGCATGATAAAGTTTTACGATGAATTAAAGATAATGATTTTCTAGAAAGAGTTTCTATTTATAATAATACTTTTCAAACAATTGTTAGAAACAAGCAATACCTAATTCAAGATTTAATTGATGTTTGGTCTTAGTAGACATTCTGCTGCTAAATGGAATATTTGCTTATCTATATTTTAGGAATTTAGTGGTATATATATTTTAGGAAAAGGTATATATATTTTAGGAATAGGTATATATATAGGTATATATTTTAGGAATTTAGTGGTATAACACTCACTTTGAGCAGGGACTGTGGCCAGGACATTGGCGCCAAGGGTGTAGCATTCTGTATGAATTGCAAGATATGCTCATCAGCTTGCCGACATATATGCTTGAAATCATAGCTCAATTCCATGAAAAATTTGCAGCGGTTGCAAATATATGTAGGCATTTTATCAGACGGGAAGACCTGTGAGGGGAATAGAATATTTTTAATGTATTTCTTTATTGATATAATTTATTCTGAAGAAATAAAGGCTTGTGTCCACCAGATGGCGCCTGCTGGAAAGTAATAATTGACACATATCCACAACATATTGTACATTGCAGCCTTTTTACCATCGGAAAATTATGTAAAGCGTTGTTAGATATATTATAATCAATAAGTAATACTACAACATTAGTCATGTACTCGAAGCACTAAACAAACATTTTTATTTATATTGTTCGTACATTCGGCGCCATTATGCGATACGTACTCAAAAACCATTATTTTTAAGAATTATCTATGTAAACAAATGTAATTTAGTATTGGAAAAGAAAGTATAATATATATACCTCAACAGAGACGCATGATAATATTTTTAGTGGAAGATTAACTGTGTTTTTTGTAGATCGTTTTTCATAGATACTTGTTAGCGTATCGCCTTGTGCTAAACAAAAACGGCAAATTTTAATGGAAGACAAACTATCCCGTCTTGCCTCCATGTTTATAACTGATAATAACACAACACAACACTTCACTTCACTCAAATAAAACTGATATTTTACTCCATAACCTCTTCCGAATATCACAAAATCACCATCACCAACGAATTTGTATTGACACTAGCGCCACCACATCACAAACGCTTGGTGTGACGCGGTACGAGACGAGCGCGAAGCGAGAGACGCCGTCGTACAGCGCTCCTGGCGGAGAATAGATATAACTATTTTAATTATTTACAACTATTCCTCACTAGATGTCAATAGTTGTACCTATCTACAGATACGTAACTTACCATATTTTCACGCCTGTTTTTTCCGAAGGGTAAGACAGAGGTGTGCTAATAGTACACCCACATTTAGCTATATTAGTTGTATCTATGTTAGCCAGTTGTTTTTGACGTGTAATATTTCCTCTCGCTTTCCTTCAATCAAAATCTAAATGAAACTGGCAGTGATCTGTGGGAGTGATTTCGTGAAAAGCGAAGGAAGTGTGTAACATAAAGCTGGTAACCAATGAGCGCGCGCGGTACTTGATTTGGCCGTCATGAATAAAAAGTGATTCTGTAAACACATAGGACATGACTTCCAACTCTACATGACTGGTCGATGTTACGATGCTTTGGCGAAGCCTATGTCCAACAATGGACGTCATCCGGCTGAAATATGATGATATTGATGAGGAGATAGAGGGAGGCACTTATTTTTAATACTTAAGAGGAACTTGGAGCCGGTCTTGATAAAGCTATTTAGGTACCTACGCCTAACAACGAAACACCGCGAAACAACGCTCCGGTGCCCAGAGGGCTTGATTCACTCATGAGTGTATGCGTGAATGTGAACGGAATGCACCTACTGGTTCAAGGTTGATCCAGGGGGGCACAGCAGGGTTTAAGTAAAATAATCAATCAGAATCGTCTGAACGGACTGGCGTGAATGCATATCCATCCAGTCAAGAAATTGGTCAGTGGGTCGTCTTAGTGGCGGAGTTAAGATAATGCTTAATTGATGAAAGCTGAAGAAGTTGGTTAGGTACTTGCTATATCTTCAGCAGCAGTGGCGTATTAACTACTAAGTTTCAAAGTGGTGCAGTCAGTTCGTACCTACTCGGGCCCAGGGGTCTGCTAGGCCAACACCGCACCGGCCTAGAGCCTCAGTCGGCGAGAGGATTTCAACATAACATAAAATGCTACAAAGCTCGTGCCTAAGTAATAACAACGGCACGCGTCGATCGAACAGGTTAAGCTACGCTTGCTGGGGAGGGTGACCATCTTTACATACCGAGACTCCTCCGTGCCTCGGAAAGCACGTTAAGCTGTTGATCCTGGCTGTCATTTGTGGATCTTTGGCAGTCGTTACGGGTCGTCAGAAGCCCGAAAGTCTGACAACCAGTCTTGCCAAGGGCAGTCGCTCCATGTAAAATACTGGTATTCAGCTGCATTCGGTTAGACTGGAAGCCGACCCCAATATATTTGGGAAAAGGCAAGGCAGATGATGATATGTGTAACAGTAACAGCAGCTTTACAATCAACGACATTTTAAATAGGACTACTATTTATCACTCCGGTCACAGTGGGAACACCTGTGGAGCCCCTTTTTATTAATTTATAACTACCGAACATCTGTTATTGCAAGGACTTATCAAAAATGGTAGTAATGATTGGAATTTAAACTATAAGTCGATAAGATTCGATAGCATTAATATTATTTGTTAGCTATATTATCATATCTAGTAATTATTATTATGATTATAATTTTGTTATCGGCCTTACAAGGCTAATACCAATGTGTCAACATCTCATAGCTTCTCAGATGCTCTAAATCGTTGCTCTTATGTTGTGTGGTGTTACAAATAATCGCGGCTTTAACGTACTTATAAATATAAGCTATAGATATGGAACCAAATAATACAAGTTTACAAAAATCGAGACATTCTCTTGATAGTGCTTTAGTGGCTAAAAATGATTCAAGATTGTCGTAAGTACAGTTTTACAATTGGTTAACTATTGGCGCCATAAGTAAATTATGTTTTTCCATAATAATGAAGGTTAAAACTGGATGATAATAAGGTGTTTGTTAAGAGAAATCAAAATGTGTTAAAATTTTGTGTTTAAGCTGCTTTTTGAGGATTGATGTACTGTACTTACGTATATGTTGTACATATATTTTTTAAATTCAGTATTAGTTAAAACATTATAAAGCAGTAAAGGGCGAACTTTTTGGTCATATCCTTACTTACTTATAACTTTTACTTCCTCACCGACTGCTTACCTACTTTGTATTTTTGTTTATATCGAATACATAGGTATGGAACGATTTTTGATTGGTGAAGCGGATATTGGTATTATAGCAATAATTTTGCCGAAGATGGGTGCCTTTATTGGTCAAATAAAGCGTTTATTAAACACAACAATTATGTGTGCGCCAATCTTGATTTTCGATAATAGAGAGTGCTAGATAGAACGATAAAACTGGGCAGAGGGAAAGCCTTTGTCCTGCAGAACGTAGGTTAATTGTTAATAAAATAAATTTCATCTTGAAAATGGTGTCAATGAGCCCAAATACAGGAGAATATCTGTGGTAGGACAGAACACCTAGTATATTATAGTTTATTTCCAGATGGCGTCCAAGTTCCTTCGCAAACATTACCAGCGATTATCTCAGGAAAGGAGAGCCTGTGCTGGACTCTGTAGCTGGTAAAACAGTGAACCACAACAATAATATAACCAACAACAAGACCCCGGAGAACGAACTCTCCTCCTCCGAAACTTCTGCCGCCGAAACTTCTGTTCCAGCTACTCCAGAAGTTACTCCTAAACATGAAAAGGTACAGAATCGGTTTCTAAGTTAACAATAGATTGGCTTGCTAATAGTAACTATTTAGAAAGACTTGCTGAAAAGATTAACCTATGCTATGGATTACCTAATGCTATGGATGTTCGTACGATATGTATGCTACACGCTTGAATCTTCCTTTCATTCGTTATTCGCGGAGCCTTCGTACTAATAACGGTTGGTAGAATATTCATCAACGTCATTACAAGCATTAGCCCTTAAATGAACAAAAGCCTGACAGACAAAATACAAACGATTTATATTACGATTACTTTTCAGGACGCTAAGTATAAGCCGCTTAAAGTTTTATCAGACTATAGCGAATCCCTTCAGTCTGAGAACCGAATACCTACAATCGCGAAGTAATTTTAAGACGTACGATCACAATCCTTTTATTTCCTGAAATTTATAAAATTCCCCAAAACACGATAAGCAGTGTTAGAAGTTGCTTTGAAATTGACATTATTCTTATTGTTCAGTCAGCATTTCAGCAAGTTTCGTACCGGGTCTGACTGCCCAACTGCTGCTGACAGTCCAGTATTCGGAGAAGCCTTTTTTTATGTGACCAAACCATTTATTTTCGTTTTAATAAATCGTTATACCTTGCAGCCAAAAGCCGAAGCTGCACCTGCGCATGCACCAGCACCAACACCGACACCCTCCATGAAAAAGGACAAGACTAGACGGAACACTGTGGTTGATATCGTCATAGTGGAAGCCAAGGGCCTCCCAGACCCGCCACAGGATAGCCATTCACATTCAGTTTATTGTAAATTCCGGTAAGTGAAACATTCATGTTGGGAATTTTTGAAGTAAAAACAATTTTAGTTTAAGGAACCGTTCACACTGCACCGCATTACGCGGGGCGAATAACGATTTCTCCATGTAGATAAACCTTCACCAGTCAGTACTGGGGCCTATAGTAATGAAACCGACCGACAGGCGACAATCCAACCATTTTAAGTTTCTATCATACATTTTCTGCTTTATTACACAGCACTCGTCGTGAAAATGTGACAGTTTTGTAATCTTTCGACAAATATGTCGCTCATAGTAAATAAGATCTGAAGGTACCGAAAAAAAGGACTGGGAATCCGCTTCATTATGCAAGCACCCAAAGTAGTAGAAGGTAGGAATAGGAAGACGGGAATTTCCATTGATTTCAACCTGTTTGTTGCAGCTTGGGTTCTCAATCATACAAATCTAAGTCCGTGACGAACACAAAGCAACCACAATGGCGGGAGAGGTTCAGTCTACATTTGCGCAATGATCAGTTGTTAAACATATCCTTGAGGGATAAAGGAAAACGGAAGAATTTCATGGGCAGGTATGGAAAAGATTTATCTACTTTACTCTTTATAATTCACAAAAGTCCTCTTGATTTGCAACTTGTCGTAATATTATTGACACTTTTTCTTGAAGACATTTAAAATATAATTTTACTGAAGCTATGATTTCAAATCAATCCGTTTCGTCATCGAGTAGTTCCCTCCGTATTTTAGCTCTCTCAATGGACTGTAAAACCGCGATAAGAGGTGTTTTTCTAAGCTGTGTAAACAGTCTGCCAAAGATGTTTTAAATAAATTCTACTGTATCAAATAAAATGCACGAGAGATCTATTTAATTAATATGTCTGCTAGTCGTGATTTGATTAGTTGTTTGTATAAACGTGCACCTTATCTTGTGACCTTCCCCTGAGGTCAGGGGTAGTAGGTACCAGCGGCATTAGTGAACTTGGTATTTTTTTTTGGTGTATCACGCTTCAATTGTAATCATCGTTAGGTATCCATTAATCATTTATTAACAATTGCGTTTTTTCTTTAAAATAATATATTCTGACGTCAATTTAGTGCGCAATGAAACAGTGTAGGTCATGGGTTGTCGTAAACTTCCCGAAATTCATTCAAGAAAGTATGGACCCTGTACTAATTCAATCTGACATATTATAATTGTAGGAACACTCTCTTGTGTTCGATCTGTCACGAGTGCTAACATTATCCGGTACGATAATCCTTTAAATAAATTAGTTATTTATAGTAGTTTGCCCTTGTTCTAATTTCATCAGTACTCTATAAGTAATAAATAAAAACCGGCCAAGTGCATGTCGAACCATGCACAATGAAGGGTTCCGTAGTTGGGATGAATTTATAAAACAAACTTAACATTGTAGTTGAAAAACTGGAAAAGTTTTTACAACTGCAAATTTAAGTTGGTCGATTATTACTCGGTAACTTGTGGAGCCAACGTAGTGGTGATAGTTTTACTTTTAATTTCGTTATATAATATATACTACTGCCATGAATTTTTTCACATATCCAAACCCAACCATTTAGCTGGGAAGGGGGGACACTTGACTCGAACAAAAATTTGCACTCCTGAATCCAAAAATGGTTTTAACAAACTCACATTATTTACACAACGATACCGCACACCATGGGATTGACGAGAAAAAAAAACCTTTACGGGTAGGGGAGGTACCTTAAAAAAATATATTTTTTACGATTTTTTTTACCACTTTGTCGATGTGGTTTATATGTATATCCATACCAAATTACAGCTTTCTAGTACCAACGGTCTCTGAGCTAAGCCGCGAACAGACGGACAGACGGACAGACGGACATCGCGAAACTATAAGGGTTCCTTGTTGAATACGGAACTCTAAAAACGATATTTTTTAGTCCTGCGTCAATGGTTACTTAGTTAAATTATTTTAAAAGTTGTGTTATAGACCTGTCAACGCGGGAAAGGGAGCGTACCCATGACATCTGGCAGGACCTGGACGAGGGCTACGGCTCGATACATTTGTCAGTGACGTTGTGCACGATCCGAAACAGTGCACAAGACCCGAACCAACAGGTCCCGACCACCGAGCCAAATGTGGACGACTTACGATCTAAATATGTAAGTATTTACTGTAACTATTAAATTTAAGATAGTTAATTGATTCAGGCGTGACTTTGCGGAAATCCATTATAAAATACAATAGACGTAGATATATTTAGTAACCTATTCCGCTTGACTTTTCTTCAAGAGTCCTAAAAAACCCTGTAAGAAATCCGACACGTGTTTCACCTCTCAGCGAGGCATCCTCAGGATGACGATTGACCAATTGCAAACCAGAACGCGACGTGTTACCACACCGAGCGCTGGACGCAAAGACTTTGCGATTTTTTAGGACTCTTGAAGAATAGTCAAGCGGAATAGGTTACTAAATATATCTACGTCTATTGTATTTTTTAACTATTAAATTATTAACATAGTTCTTATTACACTCGATTTTCATTAAAATATAATCCGTAAAGTATAAATTGTAGGATGTGTTTAGTAAAAAGGCCAGGTGAGTTTTCTCGTAGCTTTCGTAGCAGCGCTACGCAAAACGCTGTAATATCTGGTAGAGGTGCTACGTCATAGAAAAGTCTACTCATAGGAAAGTCAAATAATTTATTTCAATTAGGCACATAATAGGGCCCTTATGAATACGAAAAAAAATGAATTGATTCTAGTCGCCCTTTCCGAACGGTAGTTTTCGTATGGAGAAGTTTTCATAGGAAACTTAGAAAACGGCTTACATAAAAACTGTCGAATCAGCACTATCATATTATATAAAATACTCGGAATTAGCAATTTGTAGAGTTACCAGTCTTACCAAGGGGTATCGTATTGGAGGTCAGATAGGCAGTCGCTCCATGTAAAATACTGGTATTCAGCTGCATCCGGTTAGACTGGAAGCCGACCCCAACATAGTTGGGAAAAGGTTAGGCAGATGAAACAGATGAATCCCTATGACTTATTTATTTGGGATCTCCAACAATAGGATACACAATACAATAGAAATCACAATAATATCTACTAACCACTAAAGATTCGTATACTAGGGTATACTTTCGTATTGAGATTTCGTAAAAGCAAGAAAATCTTAATCCTAACTTAATATTATAAATGCGAAAGTGAGTTAGTTTGTTTATTTGTTTGTTTGTTACGCTTTCACGCTAAAACGGCTGAACGGATTTGGATGAAATATGGCACAGGGGTGGACCATGACCTGGAATAGGACATAGGATACTTTTTATCCCGATATTCTCGTAGGATCGAGACTTACTCGGGTGAAACCGCGGGGCGCAGCTAGTAATATATAAACGGGATTTCGTAGAAGTAGAGTCGCATTAGCGACTAGCGCAGGCTTGTTTTCATTAGGCATAGACGATTTTAAATCCATGGACTGTTTTCCAGGCTTTCTACAACCTGACTCCAGACACGAGTGTGGTCGGTCAGCTGCACGTGAAAGTGATTGGAGCTCGGGGGCTGTACGGCAAGCCCAATGCATACTGTACTCTGGAGGTGGACAATGAGAGGGTACAGACTCCGTCGGTCAGTTCTAACGCTGAACCGATGTGGAATAAGAGCTATGTTTTGTGAGTATTTTTAACCGACTTCTTCAAAAAGGAGGAGGTTCTCAATTCGTCTGTATGTTTTTTTTTTTTTTTCGTATGTTTGTTACGCGGTTTCTCATAATTCTTTTTTTGTATGGTAGGTCATGCTTCCGAGGTGGTCCCATATACATTTTATTAACTTTGTTTGCGTAGTTTTTGCTTCAGTATTACGTATTTTACCCACATAGTTTATCTAGACGATGTATTCATTTACTCCTTCACTGTTATTTACATCAGCTAGTGGTGTTCGAATTTGTGTGGGGTAGATACCACAACTAAAAAGTGAAAAATAAAAACTTAAAAAAAAAAACCGACTTCCAAAAAAAACACTCAAATCTGAAAAATAACTTTAATTTCGGAAGTCGGTGGCAAAAAACGAAAATTGAAAAGCAAAGACACCGACTTCCGAAATTAAAGTTAGTTTTCAATTTTGAGTGTTTTTTTTTGGAAGTCGATTTTTTTTTTGTAAAAAGTTTTAAGACATTTGAGTTCTTACTTTTGTAAATTATGTAATGTGTGTGATTGCGTGAACTGGACGATACATTTTTCGGAGCTTGTGCTTTGCTATTTGAAGTAGGACATATTTTAGTTTCATTCCCACTTTTTTCAATTGTATGTATTGAGAGTTAAATTAAATTACATTTGTCAAAATTACATATTCCAGCAATATATACGACGTTGCTTCAACGTTTGAGCTGAAAGTCTACGATCGGTCTATAAACTCGCTGTTGTACGATTTCCTGGGCAGAGTGATCATACCCTTGCTCAGGATAAACAGTGGAGAAGCAAGCTGGTACGCTCTCAAGGATAGTTGTAAGAAAAAAGGTGCCCGAGGGAACTGTCCTAGAGTGAAGTTGGAAATGAACCTATTTTGGAACCCAGTGAGTACAAACCTTAGCATAATCAGCCTATAATGTTCCCACTGCTGGGACACAGGCCTCCTCTCTGTGAGAGGGAGCGGGCCGTAATCCACCATGCGGGCCCAGTGCGGGCCCAGTGCG
The DNA here is from genome assembly GCA_948473465.1 of Lithophane ornitopus. Classification (NCBI taxonomy): domain Eukaryota; kingdom Metazoa; phylum Arthropoda; class Insecta; order Lepidoptera; family Noctuidae; genus Lithophane; species Lithophane ornitopus. Next base: position 9,698,114 of record OX419616.1, on the reverse strand, counting down.
GGTTGGTAGATGTCACATGTCTTCGATTTTTTCTAGGACATGCCGGTTTCCTCACGATGTTTTCCTTCACCGTTTTGAGAGCAGTGGCATTGAAATAATTTACACAAAGTAAAGCGCCTGTCGGGGTTCGAACCTACGACCTACAACTCGTAAGTCGTGGCCGTTACCACTGGGCCACCACCACTGCTCTCCAACCTTTACCTTTACCAATATTTAAAAATCCCAGTACCTGTATAGCAGATTTAAGTCTCGAGAACCAGCTTAGCCATGTAGGCTAACCGTGTAGAGTAGAATATTAGGTAAAACCAAAATTGTCTGAAAAAGGGCGGCAGTGGGCGGCCTAGTCCCATATCTAAAGCGATAAGGTCGCCCATGTATGTATTTGTGTATGTTTTGAAGTTTATAGCAAAAAAATAAATTAACTTATTTTTTTGCTATGTATTTTCTGGTGTACAATAAAGTATATATAAATAAATAAGTACTATGTTACAAATTTTTCGCCTTCATGGGGTTCGACGTTACGGGAAACACGATATTGAGGACCAAAGATATTGAAGAGCCATCTCAAAGCATGGAGGACTCTTCAATGTTCATCTCAAGGAGGTAGAACCTTGTAGATCGATCGAGAAATGCTTGCTTTTAAAGGCGTAATTTATGTTGAATAGGAAATTTTTAATAATAATTGTGTTAAACGTGATAATTGTTTTGATTGTGAAGCTAATCCGTAGGATTTATTCACCTTGCGACACAAATTTGGCATTGTGAAATTCGATAAACAATGAGCTAATGAAGTTTTATTTTTCAGGTGGTCGCTTCGTTGAAACTATTTCGTCCGAAGCAAGTCAAGTACATAGCGAAGCAACCAAAATTCGACATACCGCTGATATATAAAAACTGCAAGTTTATTAAGGAAACATTTGATGCTCTCTTCCTAATCAACGAACATTTCAAGTAATTAACATTTTTGTTTATACTCGTATCATCGAAACACAATAAAATAATTCGCATTGCAAGCAGGATGCATATTAATGTCTTATCTTTCAATATGACTTGCGTGATTGACTGATAAGTAATTGTACTTACATTCATGTTCACGTGCACTGTCCTAAGAGATTATAATTTCTAGTGGGTAGGCACTTGGTACCAATAATCCATGTGCACTGATAACATTACGTCGACCTCTAATTTATCCATTACTATATATACTATGCATGTATTATACGTCAAACTCGTAAGTATACATCCGGGTAACAATCTCGGATCTAAATAACTTTAGGTATATTTGGATCTATATGTAGCTCTACCTATAATAGTCGTACATGTAAATATTGTCACTATTGTTTAGTTCCAAGTAGACTAAATACAACATAGCATTATGCAATGGACAATATCCAACAGCATCCTAAAAACGTTATGAGATAAAGTTGACAGTCCCTATATATGGCACTGGGTACGGAGACACGTGCCACCGTGTGTTGGGCCACGTCAGTTTTAGTTTGTAGTTTACTAACATAGTTTTTTAAGTAATTATTATAAGAATTGTGTGTACTTGTATGTGTAGTCCGAATTAAAGAATATATTACGTTTATTACATTCAGGGCTAGGACTAGCGAGTCGTTTCAGCTACTTACATGTAGTGCAGCTGTCATTTTCACCGTGCACCTACAGTTGTTTTCAGAAGGGAGGAAATCAATAAGCAAACTGCATCTGAAATTGTAGATACTTGTCTTGGTTTTCAGTAATTTCTAACGCATTTTATGAGAAGCTTTGTTTATGTTTGACGAAATATCTAGTAACATAATACTTAATTGACTCATTAATTCATGATTCTCAATATGACATTACGACGTAATCTTTTAAGGTGCCAACTTCTACATTAGGGAATCCCTTACCGGACTTGATTGTGGTCATGTGATTATTTTAGCTAGGTATATTCATGTAGGTACAAAGTTTAAAATACAAAATCGTCTTATCTACATACTTGCGCTTTGTACTCTAAGATATACATATCTAGTTCTACTAATCTTTGTATTACTCATTAATTAATTCGTCGTTGAAAAGTATCAAATGAGCTTGTTTTGAAAACTAACGCCGAAGTGATCAGCTTTTGTGTACCCTATTTTAACCCTGTATCCACAAAAGTCCATCTAGCTGGGGGGCGTCCTACACTACGCTTGCGGTAAGTATGCGGTCTCCACTTCAGGGGGCCCCGAAAGAGATGGAGCTATACGTCCTGTAGAGATTCATCTCTTTCCTACACTGAAGTAATACAAAAATAATACTGCTGTAAGCGGTGTTGGTAGGCCCGTGGACTCGTCTGCTCAACCGGCCATCAGTCCTCTGACAAACATGGCCACCTCACAGCCACTTCAGCTTGATCAGGCTAGCACTTATTACAGCTAGACTAATTTCTTGCTAATGCTTTACGTTTGCTTACAGGAGCTTCCTCGAGTGGGAAGACCGAGAATTTGCGACGACAATCCTTGTATCCTGGCTCATATTCTGGTACTATTTCGATCCATGGATGGCACCATTACTTGTCGCAGCGGTGTTCCCAGTCATGTGGTTTATTGATCACAAACAAAGTAAGTTATTGCTGATTGCTTTACGATTGAAATACCATGTGGAGACGACAACACATGAAAGAGTGTTTGAAACCCTATTGTGACGAGGTCCTTCCCTTCCATACTCATCCGATCATTTATTGCTGGCAATCTTTTTATGGCCACATCACCATTCGATTTTCAATTCAAATTCAGACCGCCATATATTCCCATGCACTCTCATTTCGTCGAGTCGTACCTTCACCTTTAGAGCTTGCAGAGGCTAGTTGCTGTCTGTTATATAAACATAATTATCTTCACAATTATCTTCTCCCGTCTACCTTCATTGTTTTACCATCAACCAACTAACGTTGTCTGGTGAGTTTCCCTCAATTGAGCTAGCTAGCAGAGGGCTGAGGAACTACCGGTACAATTTTAATACTTAAATCCAAACACCTAATTTAAAAATAGTTTTGTGATGGGCCGACTATGGGTTTTGCCAATCTGCCGACAAGCTATAGTAACTAATTGGATATTACAATTTGATTGATTTTTTGTATACATACTTGGTAGGTCATTAGTTACATATTCAAAATTTAATTTATTGTCGTATTATCGTCCCCGCCCTGTCTACGTGGGGAATACTTGGGAATTCCATGTATACGTTGGGAATCCTTCTTAGCATCGAATGATGCCCTTTTTATGGTGAATGTTTTCGTTTTTGAATTCTTAATTTAGAGTTGTATTGTGTTTATTCCAGATCAAGAGATAAAACATCAAAATGAGGAAGACCCTAAAGACTGGGGTCCTGCTGACGATGTGCAAAACGGCGAGTCCATACCAGATAAAATTAAAGGTTTGCCAGAAATGACGCTGACTATAACGGATGGCATAGAGTACATGGTGTCCTTAGCTGAAAGACTATATAAGTAAGTAGGTACCGAAGATATAAAAAGTTGAGTTTCTAATATTCTGCGTGTTATCTTAAATTCCTAAAATTGAACTCGGAAATCACGAATAAAGATACTACAAGTAAAAAATACAAGAAATATAGGTACGGTTCTGAAGTTCTCAAAACAAAACTTTAATTTTTTTTTATAAACATACATAAACTTACGACTTCTTCCCATGGGGGTAGGCAGAATCTACAGAACACCACCTGCTACGTTCCTTACATACTACTTTTGCCCCATTTACGGTTCATACGATGACGATGTTTCTGAATACATCCACACTAATATTATGAAGAGGAAAGATTTGTATTTTTATATGTTTGTACTTTTGTGTGTATGTTTGTAATAAATAAACTCAAAAACTACTGCGCCGATTTCAAAAATTCTTTCACGATTAGAAAGCTACATTTACCCTGAGTAACATAGGCTATATTTATTGCTAGAAAAGATTAGGGATCCTTACTAAAACTCCAATAATGTAACCCAAGGTGTAAAAAAAATACCTAAAATATTCTTTACATCGCGTGCGCTGCGAAAACTATTGAGGATAGAATAAAATAATGTACGACGACTTTGCAGAACACATTATTATTAACAAAAAGTGTCGCAACAGCATATGTCTAGCTAGCTATTATAGTTATGCCACAATAAGTGTTCTTTTATTTTGAAAATTTAATTGAAATGACGCCGTTAGAAAAGGCTCTTTATTTGTATCTTGGTATTAATCCTTATCAAAATAAATACCTTCATATTTAAGACTGCTTCAATACCTTTATATAACTTTTTGAATTATTCAATTCGGACATTCTATTCGAAAGATATCACGAGTTTAAAAATGTATGTAGCTCCAAAAAATACCGGCTCATATATTCAGTATACAATGGCTTTTTTGATGATATCTCGGTAGATAGGTAGGTAGGTATGTAGGTATGTATGTAGGCAGGAAGGTACCTACCTCCCAACCCTACCTACCTACCCTACCTACCCTATCTACCCACCCTACCTACCTACCCTAACTACCTACTTACCCTACCCACCTATCCTACCTACCCTACCTACCTACCTAGGGTAGGTAGGTAGGTAGGGTAGGTGCGCCGTAAATAAGTACTTAGTGCTACCCGTGCGAAGCCGGGGCGGGCAGCTAGTTGTATATAAAATAATAACATAACAAATCTTTAATTTCAGACAGACAGAGTTTTATAAACAATACTTTTTTTTCTTTTTCAGTTTAGCAACATTCAAGGTTCCGTTTTTGAGTGTGTTAACAATGCTACTGTTAGCAATGAATTCAGCACTCTTCTACTTCGTCCCCTATAAATACCTCATGATGGGATTTGGTAAGTTATAGCTACGTACAGTCACGAGCATAAAAACCTTACCCCGCGTCCTATGTAGCGGCGATCGCCGCGCGAATACGCGATCGTCACTTGATGTCACTTTTTGTTCGGGACACCGGAAAATGCCCTCTGTCGGCGCGACCACACGTTCAGGTTCACCGAAACAAAAAGTGACATATGATCGCGACGATCGCGTTTTCGTGAGACGATCGACGATTCGACGATTTAAAATAGGACGCGGCCCAGATAAGAAAAATAAATTCAGAAGCGTTTTTCTCGAAAAAAAAAAAAAACAACTTTGAGAAAAGGACTATTTCATAATAGTAGGGTTCGATAATGTCCATAACCGTAACACCATAAAATAATTATCTATCAATAATTTAAGAGAAAATCACTTTTCAGTCTTACGGAAGTAAAGGAATATTTATTTATTGAATATTTACCTCAAATATTTCGGGATTTATGTTTACTCTTTTAATATGTTTCAGGAATATATAAATACGCGAGGAAACGGCTGGAGCCAGAGAGAGTGCTGAATAACGACTTATTGGATTTCCTTTCAAGAATACCGGATAACAAAATACTGGTAATAAAAACCACCGTAGTTTTTAATTTTTATCTTACTAAAGTAACATTGGTATCAACAATAAAATAAAGGGTTGATAAACATACCTAGGTCACTTTCTATCATTGTGACAAAGTCCAAAAGGCAAATCATTTCTAAAATTAGTTTACAAACTTACACTTATAATGTCATTTGATTTGCTTGGGTATGGTTGTCGAGTCTGATTTTTTTTTCAAAAATTGTTAGCCAATTCGTAGAAACTACATTGTGTTTTTAGAATATGGCTTAACATTGTTTTTAATCTTTTCTTGTTTGCTTTGCAGAGAGATTGGAAAGAACTAAGCGTGCCAGAACCACAGAACCACAAAAACTCTATTAACTCTGCAAGACCTACACTATCGAAATCTAATTCGACCTGAAAGAAGCCTAAAGTTAGTATAGGTAGGTATACTCCGATATTGTTAAAGTAGATATCCTAGTCCAGGGCGATATTATGTAAGGAAGGTTTATTTCCTAGGGAACCATGGTGGAATGTGAAGAGACATGCAGTTTTTATGATGATTTATGTTCAAAAATCCTAATCGAACTGTTTTAGATATAGGTATTTTTAACTTAATATTAATTTATTAAATAAAAATAAATTTTGTATAAGAATATTATTATTATTCGTTGTTTTATTCTTAAAACTAAACATCACAATTTCAATATAATTCTAACGACTTAATTAGACGTATTCGCATACTGATTTTTTTGTACAAACTGTAATTTTATTGTATTTTAATAAAATACTTAAACATTAAATTTTTTGTAAAAATAGAAATGGCTAACATAATCATGTTTTGGTCTTGTCTGTCAATGAGTTGATAGGAAGATGATAAACATGATGCTTACAACTACATATTTGACAAATCCGCAAACCATTTATAAAAATATAATATTTCTAGAATGAAATAATGTTAAAATGCATGCGGATCTAAATGTTAACGGCAAATTATATTTAATATCACTTATGTAATTAAATAATGTACTTATATAATTAAGTATAAATAAGTATTGAGCCATCTACGCCTAGTTTCAACCTTCATTGGTGCACAACACTGCAAAATTGCGGGCGGTCAAGGCCGGACGTGGCCGGACATATCTTGTGACGTCATAGCTGGTCATATCTCGTGACGCCATAGCCTAGGAGACAGCGCCGTGAAGTGCTCTTCAGTCCTAAAGGCCGGGCTACATTAGAGCACTACAGTACGTAATGTAGTGTGTTGTGTAGTGTGCCTTTCTCCTCCTTAATTTATCGCCTCTTCGAAGAATTCTGTCTGTTGAAGTTCGACTCGGGCACTCTCAGTTCACGCCAGTGTTTCTGAAAATAGAGTAAAGTTTTTAGATACTTAGTAGAGTAATAATCACCATGCTTTTATTCATTTAATGGGAGTAGAACAAGTAGAGGTATTTAGTCCAATGATACTGGGTAAGGCCATTGTCATTCACAAGTCAATATCACTATTGATTACACAGATTATACACACATACATACATATTCCAGGCTCTTACTTATGCGTCAACCATTTGGATCCAATAAAACCATAAGAATAATGTCTGCTTGCTTCTTTCACAGAGTACTATAAGCATACAAGACATCTCTTATGGGGTCATTGTAATCATCATTATGAACAACTTTCACTGGGACTAACCCTGAAATCGCGAAAAAAAAGTCAGCTGTTTTCTACATTTTGACGACCTATGCGAACTTATATGTAGGGAACAGCTGATTTTTTTTGAATAAATACTAACCAGCATCTTGTCGTCCGGTATCCGTGAGATGAAGTCCAATATGTCATTGTTTGGAACTCTGTCAGGATTCAGCACCTTGCGCATAAACTTGTAAATACCTGGAATAATAAAGAACAATATTAAAATTAGTATACCTCAATCAATCTGCCCAGCCTTTTCCCAACTATGTTGGTAATACGACCCCTTGGTAAGACTGGTTGTCAGACTTTCGGACTTCTGTCGACCCGTAACGACTATCAAAGATCCACGAATCACAGCCACCACGCCCCAACGGCTTAATGTGCTTTCCGAGACACGGAGGAGTCTCGGTATGTAAAGATGGTCACCCATCCACGGAACAACCCCAGCAAGCGATGCTTAACCTGATGGATGGATTCATGCGGCTGTTATTACTTAGCCACAAGCTCCACAAAAATTAATATTTAAATAACTTAAAACTTTTGTTGAGTAATCTGCTGTCAAAGCTAATTTGAGCTTTGAGCTCGTGACAAAATACAACAGCCAATTAAAACATGACGGATTAAAATAAGCCTGTGAAACATCAGGGGTAGATACCTAAGTTAATTATCAAAGTAATACAATATAGGTAAATATATTGGATACGCACCTAATGCCATAAATATATAATTAATAGGTATGATGTAGATGGCTATTGTCGCGCCCACCAGCACGGTCATCACGAGGTAACTTAAGTACGGCACCGCGAACTTGCACAAACTGAAAAAGAAAAGTGTTATCTTTTAGTATCTAATTAATAAGTTAAACGGCCAATTATCAACAGTTATTGTGTAATATTGTTGAAATGAGTGTATTTTACAGTTAATTTTTTATGTAAGTAAATTGTGAATTACGTTGCTTTAGAACCTACTAATTGCGCCCCGCGGTTTCTCCCGCTTATGTCTTGATCTCGTGGGAATATCGGGATAAAAAGTATTCTATGTGCTATTCCAGGTCATGGTCCACCCATGTGCCAAATTTCATCCAAATCCGTTCAGCCGTTTTAGCGTGAAAGCGTAATAAACAAACTCACTTTGGCATTTATAATATTAGTTAGGATAGCCTATACTATAGCAGGGGCGAAAAATCGATCTAACCAGGTCTCATATCTGGGAAAATTCGTTTTCTCTATATTTCACCCGACTACTCACCCAGGTATACTATAATATCTGTGCCCAGGTACTTTAAATAATGGAACTTAGTTTACGTTTATATCGAAATAACGAAAGAGTAAAACCATTATTTTTCTAATCTTTAATACATTTTATAAATTAATCACTTTTCGTGTTTGTCTGTACGTCCGCGTTGTTCTTCTAAACCACGCCATAGATTTTAATGATGTTTTCACAATCGTTTAGAGAATTTATTCCGGAAGGTTTATGTGTATAATACGTTAATATTAAAGGAACATATTTTCAAGAAATCTTCATGTTTTGTCAAGTCGTAAAAACCGTGCAAAGCGGAGCGTGTCGCTAGTGATATAATAAATGGAGTATTTAAGTACCAATATTTTAAACCTAAGTTTTTTTTGTTCCGTATTTCTGTTGCCCTATGGCTCAATAAACTAGCAAAATTCAACGAAATCTTAACAAGATACATAATTGGAGTACATAGCAAGGTTGAAACAGACAAATGGTTGAAACTGTAAACAATGGCTCCAATTTGTGTAACAATGGATTTGTGAAATGGTAACTAATTAAAAACACAATGAGGCCTACTTCCTGTTTTATGGTTTTTGGATTCAATTATATTAAATTATGTTACTAGTTACTAGATTGAAGGAGTGGAGGGAGGCCTTTGCCCAGGAGTGGGGCAGCGTAGGCAAGGAAAACAATATGCTACTAGTTATGACTTACACTTAAGTATTAACCAGTGGATAAATTATGTGTACTCGTAAGTGAAGATATCATAGATCTTCAATCTTCACACAGCTCGGTTTGGTCAAGAAAAGGCAACTTTCTACCGAATGTCATAAATTAATTTTCAGCGTAGATATAAAGGCTCTCATATTAAGTAGAGATATATTAGAATTACTTTTATCAAGTATTATTAATCATAATCTGCCTAGCCTTTTCTCAACTATCCAACATAGTAATACCAGTATTTACATGGAGCGATTTATCTGACCTCCACAACCCAGTAACTGGGTAATACGATACCCCTTGGTAAGACTGGTTGTCAGACTTTCGGGCTTCTGACGACCCGTAACGACTGTCAAAGATTCACAAATGACAGCCGGGACCAACGGTTTAACGTGCTTTCCGAGGCATGGAGGAGTCTCGATATGTAAAGATGGTCACTGGTCACCCTCCACGGACAAACCCCGGCAAGCGTAGCTTAACCTGATGGATCGACCCGTGCGGCTGTTATTACATAGCCACGAGCGCCTCCCAAATATGATTAATATTAACATAATTGCGACTTACTTTTTCACCCTCTGTAGAAGTGATACAATGTAGTCTATTCCATCCTTTATCGTGAATGTGAGATCCTGTAGTTCATATAGTCGGTTTTTTATTGTTTTGTCGTCCTGAAACAGACACAATAATCACAGTAAGTAAATTACCTACACACGACTTTTGTGCTTAACTTAAGAGGAAATAAGGTCGGTGCCCTCTCCATCCAATCCGCTCTCGCCTGTTTTCCCTCTGGTTTATAACCTTAAAGCAAAGATTTTTTACAGTAAAATAAAATATCAACTAGTTCTATGCCCTATGTTTTCCGTTTTGACGATACATTATCTGTAGAAGCACTAGAACCCTCAGGAAATACTCAAAATTGGCTGTTTAGACCGCTGTCATCAGAGGCCTATTGTACAAATGTGACGACTATTAATGAAAAAATAGGGGCAGAGTAAATATCCTTCTTATTCAATTATAAAATATCTTTCAAATTGTTCCAATATTGGAGGAGGAAATAGACGAGAGCCGAACCTCGAATTATGACTTTTTGTATGGAGAAAAGACCGACCCTATTTCCTCTTAAGGAAGCTAAGTTCGTTTAGCTTCGCTCATGTAGCTACCGCGTGCCTGCATACTTCGGTTCACACCGCGAACTATGAACCGAAGAATGAAAAGACGCGGTAGCTACATGAGCGAAGTTAAAGAGACTTAGCTTCATTCCCAGTGTTGCAAACTGTAAAAAAACTGTAAAACTATGCCGAACGTCAAAATAGATCCGTGATGGTGGAATGAATGGAATAGCCTTATTTAAATATGCTTCGACACTTTGGAGAATACGACTATTAGTCGTCACGTCACGGCATATAGTGTGACTCGTGCCTAAGGTCTAATAGAAACGACTATAATAGATAATAACTAAATAAGTTTATTTAGTCTTGGACTTAAGTTTAGTCTAGACTAGTTATTATCATTGGTAAGCAATGATGATGCTGACGTAGGTGACTAGTCTATTATTAATTATTATGTTTAGTTCACGGGTCACAATGGTTTTCTCCATAAGTATAGATAATGTTCCAAGTAAATATGGAATTAACTGAAGTACTTAGTAGTTTTTTAGAATTAACGGAATTACTTCATAAACATTATAGATAATACAATGTAATTGACTGAATACAATGTGCAAACATAACATTACAATAATGTTGGTTCCTCAATAAACATTACTTAGTACTAATCTGTTATCTGTATTTATTATTAGTCAATCGGCCAAGGTCTTGGAACGTGTGGTTTTTCCACTTAGCCATGGTGCTTCTATGTGGATTCTTATTAAAATGACGTTATATTGATCCTTAATGCAACGAAACAATTGAATTTAAGAGTCAATAAAATAAAAAATATGATCTTAAGTAGCATTCTAAACACGTGTGCGACGGTGATGCAAGGAAAACCATTATTTTCACGTTTTCTTTTAAGGTGGATCCGGCATGGAGATTTAAATTGTTTTGGATAATTTTTTATGGTCGCAAATCATACTTTGATGAAGATACAACCATTATTATCAGTGATCGGAATAGGTAGAGCTAATCTACCAAAAGTTCGAAGAACAGAGACAAAAAAAGTGGAGACTTCCCTTACGACTAAAATATTTTTTCGGGACTAATGTCGGGATTTCGGGACATCACAGTACATTTAATATAAATGCTAAAGGTGTGGAGTAAAATAAGATGTCATGAACTAAAATTAAAACCAACAACTCGACTTCAGTTGCAAAACAGTACTGTATCTTTTTTTATTTTCTTTTGTTTATATCTCGAAAATGGTATGTCCTATCGCAAAAATAATAAAAATTTCGACCCCCTTTATTGAACCCATAAACCCCTAATACTTACATGTAGGTAATGTTTTTTTCATATTTCCAAACAAAAATTTAAAAAATCTGTAAATAACATTAGCTTCCGCGCTTAATTACATCGTTGAAACGAAGATTAGGTTAAAGATCCTTTATTTTTTTTAAACAATAAAAATCGTGCATTCTCTTTTTTTTTAAACAGAAACAGGAAATTAATTCGATAGTTGTTTTACTTTATTAATTTTGGTTGTACTTAAGTTATGTTCCGAAACCCAGATCATTAGTCCCGAAAAATATTTTGTCGTAAGGCGTCTCCACTTTGTCTCTATTATTTTTAAAACTTTAGGTAGATTAGCTCTACCTATTCCGATCACTGATTATTATATATAAAGGCAAAAAAAACATTTAAAAAAAATAATTTCGTGGGCAACCTTTACGACTCCGCCTTAAGTGAGTGACGAGTTGATGTATGCTCATAAATAAAATACTAAATATAAAATCAACAAATTAGAAACTACTCAGAACATAATTAATTTATGTCTTATTCAATTAGATATCGCTTATTTATGGGTGAATTTTCCTATAATTTTATATCGTTCTAGTAACTTATATGCAATATGCATTAGGTATTTTTTATAGAGTATAATAGAGTGAAATGGAGTGGAATGGAATAGAATAGAATATTTATTGTTGCTGCAGTAGGTTAAAAAATAAAGTTGGTTCCGTAATTTTTCATGGGAACAGGAAAGTAGGTTAGGTATTGGACATACCTTAGTTGATTCCAGATCCTCTTCTGACGAATCCTCTTCGAAATAAGAGATAGGAACCAAGTTTGCAGTGTCTGAAAAAGTTAAGAAATAATTAGCACTGCTACAAAATTAATTGACAACCTTGTGGGAATTACAAGACATATACCTATAGAGTTTATGCAAATATTTATAGTTGATATAATTGCTGCCCGCGGCTTCACCCGCGTGGACCCTAATTATTTTTGTAAAATAAAAGTAGCCTAAGTTACTCTTTCTAACATCAGCTGTCTACCAGTGAAAGTCCCGTCAAAATCGGTGCAACCAAAAAAATTCAAAATTATTCTTTAGTTATATGTACCCTATATGTATGTATACTTTCATATACATTTAGTAAAATGCAGTTTTTTTTTCATTACAAACAGACACTTCAATTTTATTTTTCTAAATGTATAGAATATAGAATAGATAGTGGCCATATTCATGGAAGTTTTCAAAAATTTTTTTTTTTAAGAAAAAGTCGTTCCTGTCAATTAAAGCAGGATCTATTACCAACTTAAACCCAATTACACAATTACAGGTACCGACATAAGAACTTCTGGAATGAACTACCTCCTAGTAAGGTTTATAAAGGAATACATCATAGGACTTACTGCGCGTTGCCCAAAAGTAGAGGAACGGTATGACAGCTAGGAGAGGAGTCATCCACATCCGGAAGAAGAACCAAAACAGCAGCCAAACCGACAGCGCCAGCGCAGACTTCTCACGGTTATCCCACTCAAACAAATACCTGGAAAGTGCAGAAAAGTTGATGTTACAATAAGTAGATACACTGTGTTATAACAACACAGTGTAACTACTTCAGTGGTTCAACGGAAGCGTCTTCGGAGAGCAATCGTGCGGTCAGTCAATAGGATAAGTGGGCGGAGTTTATTTCCCGAACTGTAGTCATCTGTGTCTATAATATACATAGATAGGTTTGGCAAAATATGGATATAGGATGCAAGATTTTTCTATGCTTCAAACAAACCTATTTTGAAAACAATCCTTCTCAGTATTTAATTCCAGCTGTATATTAAAAATGTCCGGGGAATGTCTATAGGCCTGTCGACAAACCAGTGATGACTCAGAGAAAAAAAGGTGATGTTAATAAAATGTTACTCATTTCTAATAGTTTGTGCCAGTTACGGAATAGGACAAAGACAATAGCGTTTTATTGCACAAATAATTATCTATTTACATCACGCATTATTTAAATATGACACGCATAATATAATTAGTCAGCAAACGTTGATTAGATACTAATGTGAATGTTGAGGATATTTTGTACTTGAATATCTAATTTTCTTTGTGGCAAATAATAATTACTAGAGACAACAAACACCAACGTGCGTAGCATACTGCTACGAGTGTAGAGGTTGCTACGAAACTGCATAAAGGCTGCTACACACAGTGCCGGCACGGTAAAAGCCGGCGGCATGGACCGCCGGCTTTTGCCGAGCGGCACTCCTTTGTTTGGCGGCACCTTTGAGCGGCAACCCGCCGGGCGCACCGCGGCTTGCCTGGCGGCAGGAGCCTTTAGGTACCTGTACGTAGGCATATACCTACTTTATATTTGTTCATATTATTTTTGGGGATATTTTTTCATTGTAGCAGGTAACTGATTTATTTATTTGAGGACCATGGCATTTAAGTAAGGTGCCGTTCCAGGGTCTGAAGGTTAATAATGCCAGTCCATTATGATTTAAACATACCTGAGTATAAAGTTAATGAATTCTCAAATGGGTATTAAAAATGCATTAAATTAAAAACGTAATTATTTAACGTGTAAACATTTTAAAGCCCTTTTGTAAAGTTACGAGCAATATTAATATAAATAATTCATTGGTCTTTGTATAATGATGTCACTAGACATCGTAGGTACTTGTAATAAACCATTTAATTTTATGACACAATATTTTCACCAGGTTTTGAAACATCACGGCAATCCTAACTAATATTATAGATGCGAAAGTAAGTTTGTTTATTTGTTTGTTACACTTTCACGCTAAAACGGCTGAATGGATTTGGATAAAACTACTAAATAAAATCATTTAACAATTCTAATATTAGGTACCTACATGGTACATAATCGTTACAATTTCCGGATACTATCAAAAGGAAATGCAAATAGGTACATAATTAAAATACGACGAATAAGTTATGTACCGTCCAATATGGCGCCTTCTAGACAAGTCAACGAACGACACGTAAAACTGTGTTAAACTATGTACATAGCAATAAGAAACAGCCTGGTTCGGCATAATTAGACAAGACACTTACAAAAGTGTGAGGATGTGTTCATTATTCTATAATTGTTTTGTTTTTTTTTTGTTTGAACGCGCTAGTCTCTGGAATTACCAGTCAGATTTGAAAAGTTCTATTGCATTTTATTTTACTTAACATTGAAAATTGATTACTTAATCTTGGCTATTTAACATTACGCTACGATACGTAGGAGCCGAACAAAAAGAAAAAAAGGTAGAAAGAACGCTAAGCGAAAAAGAAGTAGGGCAATAGCACGGGCGGGCGATGCGACGCTGACGCGGTGGGTCTAAGAAGTACCTACTAAATTCTGAACCTGACACCTGAAGAACAATTTGGGACAGAAAGTCGTGAGTAATAGCTCTAAATTAGTAACTAGGTCATAAGTGTCGAATCTCTAATGTCTAAACGTCGAATCTCGGTTTAAAAATTGGGGTTGTTATTAGCTCGTGAATCGATCAAAGTAATCCCAAAAGATTCAAAAGAACAGTCTAGGGAAAATTGACTACCATAGTACCATATTTGGAGACTAACTCATAAATCGCAGTTCACCTTCGTCAAGTAGTAAAATATTTCTGCAAGAAAGTAGCGTCGGCTGGGGTACTACGATAGTAGTCGAATCATATCTTGATATTTGGTTAACAGCTATTTCGGCAAAGCTTGATTTCTCATAAAGTGGGGCCCCGTGCCCTCATTAGGTTAGGTTAGGTACATGACAATGGAAGCAGCTATATTGATACAGAACAATATGATTGCACAATCTATCTGGAAACCTACATACCGAATTATGCAATAGGTACAAAGTCAAAAGTCCAATTTATTTCCGTAACCAGATTATTAAGTATCTTATCCACGATAGAGCAATTACTACATTCAGATAACTTTAAAATGACTAGCGTAGACTCTACGTGGAATGTTTTAGCTAGATTGTTTTAAGCGACGTCATTGCAGCTCTCTATCTATAGGGATAGATAGCTCTAAAAGATCTGCTTTACATTTAAATGGTCCTCCAAAAGCTACGGTTCCATAGAAGAGCGGTGGCCGCCACATAACGGCCGCAGTGACAGCTGTTATGAAAATGATGGCGCCGAGGTTAGACATTAGGTATAATATAAAAAAACGCTCTGTACTAACTTTCATATACCTATAACGTTTGAGTGACATCATTCGACGGTAAAATGCGGACGCTATATGGCGGGCACCGCAGTCTTAGGAAAGTGTTAAATACTTTGTTACTTACTTTAAATGTTCGTTTCCATAATACACAGCGTAGAATATGTCTTTGACGAACTTCAAGTTATTATAAATGAGGGGAATACTGAAATTCCTCGGCGTTGGCTCCGTGTATTTGTTGGTTTTAGGACTCAATAAGCGGACTGAGGCTTTTATCTGTAACGAAAAAAATCCTTAACCAAACTGAAGAAAGAAAATCTAAAAATAAATCTAAACAAATAAATCACTGTGATTCTTAGATTTACGTTGAATCTATGGTTATTTCTAGCTAAAACATTGGAAGCTATAAAAACATGATTTACCGGGTTCCACGCGATGGACATTTGTAATTGAATTTTGGGGGAGTTTCCTTTCATGGTATGTTTCTTCGATCGACTGTTGAGGTCGAACCAGGCTTTCTCTTCGTTCACTATCGCTAGTAGAGGTATTGATATCTTGCCGAGAGTCTCGTCTTTCATCGTGTTGATGATCGATTCATCCTTTACTGTTATTGTTAGTGTTGACGTAATATCGTTTACAGGGCTGTGGAGAAAAAAAAAATCAAATGAAACAGCTAAAGCGGAAAAGTTTATTTTTAACTTTTCCCGACGTAGGTATACGTGACTATTGAACAAACCGATGGATTAAGTACTGGATTAAGTACAGGTCCACCTAGGTCAGGTCTAATCGTATGCAATAGGTATTTGAATAAGTATGTTGTAAATCGGTACACAAAAGCAAAAAAAAAAAAAATTGTATACTATGGTACCTTTTGCTGACACTAGAGAAGAAGAATTTAAATTTTGTTAATTGAGCAATTTACAACTGTTATGAATTAATTGATTTCGATTTTCTTTATAAGTTACTAGTGTTAAACAAATATATTGTTTATCATAACCAAACGTCTAAAGCTATGTGTAATGTAGTTTTAACCGGAAGGGGTCCGACATAACCTTCCTTATTCCCCAGAGGACAACAGGAAAGGCAATTCAAATCTTGATCTAGAATTCATTTTTTCAAAGCAATTCCTTTCACAACGAGTAGTAATAATTGGCAATTGTATAAAACACTAGTCACAATTCGAAGGATTTTGAATTAAATTCCTAATGAAAACTTCGTCAGCTCGACAGCATAAATAACGCATTGAATTTTCAAAATGAATGGCATTGCCATTGTAAGCGTGTTACACTATTACCCTGCTAGTCAACTTACAATTTGTAACTCTTGTTCCAGGTCGGATCAGTGGTTCCAGCCACCGTGTGCGTCTGTATCCTGGAGTTGTCCAGCTCCAGAATGCAGTACGAGTCTGCCTTCCCGCTGATGCCGAGCGCGCTCAGCCCTTCGGCGCCGTGCACCGTCACCGACAGCTCGCCCACCTCTCCCCAGCTGTTGTCCAGGCGGTACCATGACTGCGAATAGGAAACATGATAAGTTTCTCATCCTTAATATATGTACAACTACAATATGAGTAGGTATTGAGAATTCAGCTGCTGAAAATAGCCTGTACTTTTTTAATTATTTGTAAGGACCGTAGAGGTTTAAATCGAAATCTACCTTACTACCTTACTTAAAGGAATAATAATCAAAAGTTTATGTTTAAAATATGCCTTGTATTCGTTGACATCCGTTACCGCGAAAATGCTGTTCTTGCAATACCTATGTAGGTATCGTTATTACAAGTCTCACCAAATTCTAAGCATTTAGATGACCAACTTCAAACCTTTTAGATAAACTTTTAAATAAATATTTTTTTTGTCTTGGAGCTAAACAAAGATCAAAAAGAATTTCAGTAAAAAGTCAAGTGGACTGCAATGTACTTATGATGCAGAATTTTCGTGACAAAAAAACAGTTACGTACGAATGCATTGGTACGAACTATGCATAACAAAAGATTGTGCCTACTGAAATACTCGACATACTTAATTTTCTTTTGTTTTGAAACTCTACTTCGCGTCAATACTTCGTTAGGTACCTACATATGTTGTATCTATTCATACACGAAATCTCTTAAGGAGTAGTTAGAGGCCATTGTACTCGTCATTATGAATAACTTTAACTATGGGAACAACACTGAGATCGCGAAAAAAAATCAGCTGTTTCCTACATTTGTGTTCGCATAGCTCGTCAAAATGTAGGGAACATCAGATTTTTTTATTCGCTGTTTCTTTATTGGCCCATAGTGAAAGTTGTTCATAATGATGAGTACAATGGCCTCTTAAGAGACTATGGATATATCGTGTATGAATAGATATACCTTATACTGATGAACCTTAAGTAAGTTCTTAAAAATAACTCAAAGATGCCTTTTAAGTATTAAAACTACTATAAAATTTCAGCAATCCTTGTTGTTTTCCTAATTGTAATTCTCGTTTTCCTAATAGAATTGTAATTCTATTGAATTCGTGTTTACCTTATTAGTTAACATAAATGTGTTAGATATTAGCGCTATTTAACATACAAATATTATTTCTGCTTCTCTTCATCAATAAACATCTATTGATTTAAGCGTAGCAAAAAATTGAATTGTTGGTGATTGACAACTATAATATTACCGACTAGGCAGTTTTTCTATGACGTAGATATTGTTTTATTAATAAACTAGCTGCGCCCCGCGGTTTCACCAGCGTAAGGCCCGTGGGAATATCGGGATAAAAAGTATCCTATGTGTTAATCCAGTTTATAAACTATCTGTGTGCCAAATTTCATCCAAACCCGTTCAGTAGTTTTTGCGTGAAAGAGTAAAAAACATCCATCCATCCATACTTATAAACTTTCGCGTTTACAATCTTAGTTAGAAGTTAGATTATTATCCCATTAACGTTTTTATATAATGACGTACACATAATAGATCGCGGGGTCATAGCTGTAGGTATCCGTTGTAATAAATCAATGTTTATTTTTTTTATTTTTTCTTTCTAGCTCTACTTTGATCCCGTCTATGTAGGACAGATGGCAAAAAGTATTTACGTAGGTAGATATTATTTTAAATAGTTTTTACATAGTAAATCAACATTGTTGACATTTAATGCCGGCTCCACACTATCGTCCAACAATCCAACTGTTCGTCCAACTTTCCACGTATAGATAGATAGTTCGTGCATGTTTGACGCTCAGACCAAATAAAAAACCAAGACAGAGCGCTGCGAACAATAAAGTGAAGCATGCCAAAACTACACCACCGCTCTGTGCATACACGCTCAAACGCACACATTTACAACCATTTACAATCAAACTTCACCAAAATATGTGCACACATGTTTACGAAACCGGCCTCGTCACTGTTGACAGCGTCTTGGTTTTTTATTTGGTCTGAGGTTGGACGATGTTGAATGTGTTGGCGCGCAATCGCTCCGATGGCGGTAAATCGTACCCAGATTGAAAGAGTTGCCCAACTCACACTAACGAACAGCCTTCCACACATCAGTGTGGTAAATAATTATATGCATTCAAAAGGTATAGCGCAGAAGCACCTAACACTCAACGTCCTCCATAGTGAATGAGCTTGGAACGTGGATATTGATATGTGTGAACAATGATCGATCGTGAGTTGGGTCAGACTGGAGTCATGTTGTAGTGTTGGACTGTTGGACGTTAGTGTGGTGCCGGCATAACGACTTACCTGTCAGGCAAAATATACGCACAAGACACAATAATGATTGGCTTTATTTTTAGAGCAGACTTTGATTTTCTTATTTTATTAATGCGATGACGTGAGTAGGAACACGGCAATTGCTAATAACTTATTATTAATGAATTAATGTATCATCTACCTATGTATGTATATACACGTTGGTTTTTCAAATTTAAGTTCCTTCCCATTCAGTATTCACAATCTTTCCTTTTGTTTAACGCAACATCACGGTTCCAATACGTACAAGGGACAGGAGTATGGTAAGTACTATTTCCTCGATTATGTTTAAACATGTAATTACCTATTTATTGTTATTAACCGGGCACAAATCCAAGAGTCTGGGCTGCTACTGAGAAACTGGAGATTGAAAACTCTACTAACACTTCCGGATATAGGATCCCCCAGACTCGGTCCGGGGTCCCCATATCCGGTAAACCAAAACAAATAATGACGCGAAGCGGAAATAAATGCGCCTTAAGACTATCACTGCAATATTAAAGTAGGTATTAATCAAGCATATAGTAAAAAAGGCAGGGCAGTTATCTTCGTATCTCAGCCGGTCCGACCACTTTTACCTGCGTCATCAGTTAGTTATTGGAACCCAGAAATATTCCGACCATGAAAAAAACCAACCTTCCAATGTTTACGAGAAACACAAACATAGTAGGTATAGCTATAGCATGTCTCTGTGAGTCACGAGTCACGACGTAAACTCGACCAATACGAACGGAGCTTTATGCAAAGCAGCTAGCAAGGCTATCTCGGTTGGGAGAAACCGCAAGCTAACTTGAACTTAACTGATAATGATTAATAAATCAGTTAAGTTAATAAACTGTCTCGGCATATAGTGACATTTCTCGTTAATAGTCGTAATTAAGCCGTATTTAAATATTCAGCAGAGGTCTTGATTAACGAGCATTATTTTTTACTTACTGCAAGTAGGTATTATGTTAATAAATGAAGAGGAAATTATGAAGTCAAGTTATAAGTAATTATGTTCCACTTCCTTTTTCGAAGGAGGATAGTGTAGGTGTATTTTTTAATAATTAATATGATTCGACATTTGATGCACCATTTATGCAAGCTCAAATATTAGCAGCCAGCAGGATTCTAGTGACTACAGCATTGCTTACTTGGCATAAATTGAAATCAAGGTAATTATTTCGCTTAGCATTTCTTTTTACGCAAAGTTAGAAAAGGATTTTTTCCTATATTTTTTGTATGTGATTTAATGCCTGACTTGCAGCAACTGTAGTCCGGAAAAAGTACATTACAATCGCAACCTGCAACAGGGGCATTGATGGCCGAGCCTGAAAATGTGGACTGAGGTGAAGCCGAGGCACAAATACATGAGTCCATCAATGCCTGGTTGTGGCCAAGGCTTATGTAGTACTTTTTCAAATAATGCGCGGAAATTCAACTAAGTAAATTAATTATAAATTCCAGAATCAATGACGAACAACGATAATTTTTCACGCGCCATTTTCAAGTCGCGCCAAGTTCATTGGTTTTTTCTTTACTTTAGACAACTCTATTTGCAAGCTAAATCGTTTAAATATAATCTTTGATAAGTTACCGCCTTGGTTGCATGGGTCGACGTAAAAAGTTCGTTCCATTTTTAAATAACACGACAGATATGAGTTTTCGTATTAATTTATTGGGCCGTTAAATACGACAGATATGAATTTTCATACAAACCTGTGGCGGGTGCTCGCATGTATTAGACCAGTTCAGCTGGTATATCATTTTCCATTTATTCGAAGAAGCGTTTTCGAGCATAATTTTGACATCCTTATTATCCGACCTTTAAATGATTTATAGAAAGATCCTTCTAGAAATACTACATTTAAATATAACTGCCAAATTTAAATATATTACTTCTAATCGTATCCCTATCAAGTTTTGAACTTTTATAACTTGTTTCTTTAAGGATGTTCTCAAGTCGTCGTATAGGTATGTATTCGTTTTTAGTAGGTAATGTTTTAAACATTTAGAACGTGATTTTATGACCCTATCTATCTATTAATTTGTCCCACTTGTATGCTAATATTTCCTTCGACAAACATACCTAGGCATATTAACACATTACCATTTATACATAATCATTATGTAATATAGGTACACTAATATAATTTGGTTTACAGCTCAAATATTAATTTTGAATATCTCAATGAACTTGACCTTTCTCTAATACAAGTTTTCAAAAAATCTGTTTGCGGATGTTCTTAAAAAATGTATTTAATTTAATGACTAATTTAAAAAAATACAACAAAACGATAAAATAAAAATTATGGGTCAACCACCGCTGGTATTGTACTTGAAGTATGAGCTAAGAAAATCAGTTTTCTTTTGTTTTATTGTGTTAAGGTATCGACACCAACCTCGTCTGTGAAGTTTACTAACAAAATACCTACTTTAACTTAGATTTTTTATACTGATATTACAAGTGACTACACAAAAAGCGGTTGATGACCCCAAAAAAATCATCAAATTAACTATTTATTTTATTTTATCATGTTTAGATATCGATACCCATCACGTCTGCGGAGTTTCTCAAGCTAATTTCACAACTCTACCATCCACTCGATGACTTTTGAAGCACGTTTATGCAAGCTCAAATATCAGCAGTCAGCTGGACTCTGGTGACTACAGCATTGACTAATTGTATAAACTCAATCTACTTTGTATAATATAATTGCACAGGTGTGAGTACTATGTACTATAGAGCTACCAATTACTGGATGATTTGTCTTTCCTTGACTTGAATGTGTCCTGGCGCCAGGAATGTGATGCTCACTCAAATGTCTCGCTTATGGCGGAGCGTGTGTTGGATCATTTAGCTCCCTTCAAAATGGTTGAGCTGAATGGTGCTGATCCATGCGTCATGTTCGTGAACGAGCGCCGTCAGTTGTGACTGGTCATCTGTTAGCTGCCATGGCTTATTTTAATTTTTGAATTGTTTTTTTTATTTTATAATTGCGGGCGCTTTTAACGTGCTTTCTACACTGTTCTCACATGTATAATTTCAACATGAATGATGAAACCGATATATTGTAACAATATTTTGATTTAAAAGAGTGTCCATGGAGTTTCTTGCCCGTTCTTCTCCGTAGGTATCTACTACGCTTTGGAATGGGCAACTAGCTTCATATTTCTGACTGACTGACTCCTTGACAATTCAAAAGTGCCTGTAAATGGTTTAATTGAAATAAATGCTTTGAGTTTGAGTTTGAAATAAACAAAATTCGCTTAGCATTTTTTTAATGTTAAGTTAGGAGAGGATTTTCGCGCGGAGGACACGGTGGAGCATACGTTGGAGGTATGCTTGGCCTGAGCACCGCTGCGCGCCATGTCCTCGATTGGCGGCAATGACCTCTCGCATCCGGCCCTGGTTCAGGCCAGGTCGCGTACGGAGCGAGAGGGCATCTGAAGCCGTCACCTCCTTCTGGAATCAGTAATGCTCGCGAAGGAGGAGGCGGAACGCGTGAGGGAGAGGCAAAGTTTGCGCACTCACGCCCCTAATCACCGCCGCAGGAGACGCCCTGGGCGGCGGGAATCCCAGGCGGATTCCCGGCCACCATAGGCGCGGGCTTGCGGACGGCGAGCAATGGGTAGGTCACCGTCCGATAAGGACCAGGCCCGGGTCGAAGGCGCGTTGTGTTCCACGCGCTTCTCAAAGAGATGTCAGCACAATTGGCGGGGTCCGCTAGGACCGATGCCTGCCAGGGTTGCGGGAAAGTCCGAAAGGGATACCGGAACTTTGGCACCAGGCAACTGAAGGAACACGGGTGGGTTTTAGTCAGTAAAAGTCTGACACGCCCTTCCGTTCCGCCCAGAGCGGGAGAAGTCATTTGATGTTTTCTCAACATCAAAAAAAAAGGAGAGTGTGATTGTGAGAGAGGGTGATTTTTTCCTATATTTATATGTTTTTTTATGTTTTTTATTTATACGCCTGACTTGCGGCAACATTTTTTATTAAAATAGTCCGGAAAGGGGCACTTCGCCACGGTCCACATTTTCACGATCATCCATCATGATCGTGAAAATGTGGACCGTGGCGAAGTCGAGGCACGCATACATTGTGTCCATCAATGCCTGGTTGCGGCCAAGGCTTGTATAGTACTTTTCTCAAATAATGCGCGGAAATTCAAACTAAGTAAACTCATTATAAATTGCGAATCAATGACAAACAACGATATTTTTTCAAGCTCCAATATTTTTAATGTTTTTTTCTTTATTTTAGACGGCTATGAGTTTTCGTATTCATTTATTGGGCCGCTAAACTTGACAGATAAGGATTTTCATACAAACATTGCCCGGGCGCTCGCATGTATTCGACCAGTACAGCTTGTACAGCATTCTCGATTTAGTCGAATAAGGTTGTCAAAATTATGCTCGAATTTTTGAGAAAAAGAATATATCTAATGTTTAAAAACAACGTTAGGTACCTACATTTATTTATATCCGACCTTTAAATTATTTATAAAAAGATACTTGTACAAATACTACATTTAAGTATAATTGGTTTATCACTGCCAAATTTAAATATATAACTTGTATCCCTATCAAGTTTTCAATTTTTAAAACTTGTTTTTTTATGATGTTCTCAAGTCGATACCTACCTATAGGTATGTATTATTTTTTAGTAGGTAATGCTTTAAACATTTAGAATGGGATTTTATAACCCTATCTATCTTATATTAATCAATTTGTCCCATCTGTATGCTAATATTTCCTTCGACAAATATACCTAAGCATTATTAACATATTACCATTTATACATAGGTATTCATTATGTATTATACACAAATATAATTTGGTTTACAGCTCAAATATATATAATATATAATCTAAATAACTCAATGAACTTGACCATTCTATAATGCGAGTTTTCAAAAATCAGTAATTAAAGGGATATTCCATAACTCTAGGGTTTTAATGACCATGTCAATGAATCAACTGGTATATGATTTTTTTTAAGATATCGTAATATTAAACTCTCTCCATGTGTTTATCTAAGTTTCATTGATAGGTACGAGTAAATCATTTTCAATCAAACAAATCATTCATAATTTAAAGCTAAGAAAATGCGACGTTGTCATATTTTTATTTTTTATTGACAAAAATAGTCAGAATTAAATTATTTTTTACTTTTTTCACGTAAGGGAGTGTTTTACGTAAATAATTGTGAGATTTTCAAATTATTTTTGTAAGAAAAATAAAAAAATAAAAAAAAACATTTGCCAGTTGATTCTTTGTCATGGTCTCATTAATACCTATCCTTGAATTATGGGATTAAAAAAAAACATGTTGTATATTTAATTTAATGAATAAGTTTTAAAAAAATACGACACTGCAAAAAAACTGCAGCAGGACAAAATTACACCTATAAATATTTATTTACTCATCACACCAGTTTTAACTGATGAATGCAAGAAGTGCAACTTGAACATATCCTACGAAGTATTCTACTGACGACAAAAACGATTACAATTTTTACCAGTTCATTAGTCATGTTCTAGAAAAACCCACCGATCGCTCTATATCTAGACTGGGTTTAAAACTTTAAACCTGGTACTTTAAATCATTTCTTGTGCGTCATTCGTTAGTCACTATGTTATTTTTCCAATTTATTAAATTGACAATACAGGTTCAAATTAAATTGGCTAGCAAAACTCTGCAGACGTGATAGGTATCGATAACAAAATACGACAAAAAAAAAAAAAAAAAAGATTATAAGTTTTTTTTGGGGACACTTTCTGCCTTCGATGACCCCACATTGATCTCAACATCTTATTACAGGCCCTGCATGGTTAATATAATGTACAATCTTAAAGAAGAGTGTCTGAGGTTGGAGGGTCCTGAATATAGCTACCCCGGCTTTTTTAAGTAGGACATGTTTTTTAACAAAAAGTTTAGTCATATCAAGATATATAAGTCTAATATTTCAATATACATCTGAAAGTAATTATTCTTAAGAACTTCGATGTTCACGGATTTCTCAAGATTTTTCTCGATACATTTAAAAGTAGCATTAATATGTTTTACTTACAAACTTCTCCCCCTCGGGAGAGGTATGGTGCATGCCATTCGTAGTAGGTACGTTGTCCAGAGGCATAGTCCTCGCGGTCCCGCTTAACGTCACCAGCATGTGCAAGGAGCCTTGACCGCACTCCAGTTCCTGCCACAGTTCATGGGTCTTCTCCTTCTCAAGCTGCGAGAGGTCGATGACACACCTGCGAATATGAAATGTTCAATTACCGAGCAAAGCAAAGATTAATTATATGGTTGGCTAAGCCGATCAAATATTTTTCCACTGTCGGATTATCTGTAGGCAGAATAGCGATGCCAGTTTTTTTTTGTAAAGCAAAAAATCTTTGCTCTGTTTTTGTTTTTGTTGCGTATGCGCGTGACCAAAGCTGCGTAGGCCGTATCCGCGAACGCTATAATGCTATGTCTGTAGAATCATTTGAAGTACTAATTTATATAATTATATAATCTGAATGTTAGTAATTATAATGCTAGTAATAATAATCTGAATGTTTATAAGTACGTCTATTGTTCACATAACATTGTATGTATAATCGTGACAAGAACTCAGTTAACAACAAAACATTTTAAGAATTATTGACATGACAGATTATTTTTGTTAATAACGGTCTTATCATGTATCAGTAGAACATCGTCATAAATACAGTGTCAAATTAAATTAGCTAGCGAAACTCTGCATACGTGATGGGTATTGTTAATGATGTTTTTTTTTTGGGATCTTTAAGCGCCGCTGGTGTAACTAGTCAGTTTAATTAAAAATCAGTTTTGTTTGTGTAAACTTCACAGATGTGATGGATCTCAACAAGAGAATACAGATTTTATAAACTCTCACTTCAAGTAATCAGCGGTTATTGACCCAAAAAAAAACATTTTTTTTGTTAAGTAGGTATTTTTTTTGTTTTTTTGCTAACGTTACTCATCTTGTCTGCGGAGTTTCGCTAGCTAATTTTATTTGACCCTGTATTTCGCTAATTAAAAGCTGTTTAAATAATATTGTCCAATATATTTATCACACACCAATATCTGTATTTTTCCGATGAAGTTTAACGCGGAACGTTGTGTTTGTTCTTGAGTAGCAAGCCATCTGTTTATGGACAATCTCAAAACTATAGGGAGCGAGAGTTGACGGCCCTGAGCGACGCATCTCCGCATAAAAAAAAATGTTAAAGGACAGCGTCAGTTTCAACAAAATTGTATAAAACAAGTACATTGTTGTTTTTCAACTGACGAATGTAACTATATATAAAGGCTAGCGCTGATTAGGGGGTCGTGCCGCAACGCAACGCATTGCAAAAATCATAGGTACATTTTCGATGAAGCAACGCACACTACAGGTGGGCTGCACCGCACTTTTTTGTATGAAACTGCGTTGCGCTGTAGCACGTTGTGGCTCTAATGTGCGCATGGCTTAAATGCTTACATTTACCTACAGATGAAACGAATGACTATTTTATTGAATTTTGTTTCGTAAAAGGCTTTGCACAAAGGAGGCAAGGTCGGCCTCGGCCGGTGCTTTTGTGTAGAAAAACTCGAAGCCTTCATCTGCAGGAGGCTTTACGTTAATTCAAATGATGTTTATCTAATGAAATTGATGAGTTTGACCAGGCTTAACAAAACAAAGATAAAGATAACATCGGGATGTAAAACATTAATTTAATTTTTAAATGAATGTTTAATTACCATTAAATTAATTATTATTAGTACTAATTTAATGAAGCAAGTTTATGCTTAGATGATTTTACAATATAACACTAAAGTTCTGAAGCAAAAAAATACGTCACGGTCACGGTTCAAGAATTTTGGTCCAAACACTGTACCTATATCACAGTATAATAAAGTAACAGTATTATGTCTCGGCAGTTAACCTATGGCTGCTCGGTAGATAAACCTACCACATCCGTGCGTAACTGCCGCGCACACTAACTTGAGAGTGTGGCGGACTGGTACACTGAGATTCCGAACCACGTCGTATCGGCTATTTTCTATGAAGACATAATATGTACTGTTACTTATTTATGCTGTGGCTGTGTGCAGTGAGTGCGTCATTATTATTGTAAAAAATACACAAAAAGTATAGATACGAGTTACATACTATTGGTAATTAAAAATGGTTGGATTTTATACGTAGTTTATAGCTGTAGAACCATCCAATTGAGCTTTGACGATGGAAACCTCCGGCATGAGACGGCTATTGAAAGTCTATATATTTGTTATTGTTGTTGTCTATTATTTGTTACGGTGGCGCATTAGAATCAGCAATACGTTAAGTTAGAATAATTCGTAATTGTCATGATTTCATGAAATAGTCATTCAATAGGATTATATGAACTTAGACAGTTGCATTGATTATTTTTATGATTATAATTCTATAATTAAACATTTGATACGGCCGTGAATCGTAATTAGATCAACATACGGCCTGATAATGACCTGCAAATTGCAAAAAACGTAAGTAGCAAAATTGAATTTCGCGGACTACCCTGACGCTTTCGCCTTAAGTAGTGGGTATACCAACAATATGTAGTCAAAACAACAACTCCGTACAAAAATGGCTTTTCACACTATTCAAAATTACTGACAAACTCGCCATCTGTCGAGTCGTTGGGAAAAGAATTAGTACTAGAATAATGAATTTACCTTGTTTAAATTTCCGCGCATTATTTGAGAAAAGTACAATTCAAGCCTTAGCCATTGGCCAGGCAACCAGGCATTGATGGACTCTCGTACATTTTCACGTTCATCTATAAATGGCTCTTTTGCAGACCGCGGCACTAATGTACTATTATCTAATACCGGTTTTAGTTGGTTAAATAACAACCAAACTTCCTATTTATATTTTAGGTACCTGACTAGGAAAAAGATCCTCCAAAAGACATAAAAAGGTCAAATGAACGTGTTTAGTAGCTTTGAGATTAAACTACCCTAATTAACAACATAAAAATGTTAAAGTACCATGTTTGATAGCTTTGAGAAATAGGTAACTAAATTAATTACCATGTTTTAATTTGTTTACACCGAGGAATTGTGTGTGTGATATTTTTTGTTGAAATTACACAATTAATATTTCACTTTGGTGCGAGATTATATATAGTTTCGTAGGTATAAGTGTTATGTTATTCGAATTGGCTATTTGTTTACGGAATCTTATAAGAAAACAGAAAAACAGAGTCAACAAAAACAAAAGCGGAAACCGATAAGATTTTTTTTTTTATCGGTCCTGTTTTATATTATTTTCAAAATCATTCCTTTGACTTTACTTCCATGAAAGAGACGGATTTCTTTTACATATTATTTTTGTTCATTACACCTACTGGTTCTCTTTTAGATACCTACTTAGATAAAACGTACTTCAAGTTGGACTTCGGTATTCTAAAACTGCTGGTGACTCAGCATTTTTAGAATACCAGAGTTCAACTAAAATCTCTATTAAAAACAAGATTCGAGACATCGAGCATTTATCTACTAAGCATCGTTATTCGTTTCACACTACGAGACCTAAAGTTAAATCCATACTTACCATATTAACAGACATGGCAGAGCTAGGTACTTTGGATGAAAGGAACACAGATAGACCATGGTTTGGATATTGGATACTTTATTTCTCGGTAGTAGGTATCTACGTCCCCATGGGATATCCACGCGGGCGAAGCCGCGATCAATAGCTAGTAGACACATATATATTCAGCAGGATATAAAAAAATAAAGAAATATAATTTACCTGCCCATAAAGCTTTTCTGCTTCCCCTTGTGCCAGACGGTAACTTCCAGGTTATTGTCATCGTACAAGTAGAGGTTGAATCGCTCACACCACGACGGTTTTGACTTTGACAGCTGCTTCGATTTGTGACCTTCGCTGCCCAGCCTGTGCGGAGAAAAAAAAAAGATTAATGGCAGGAAAACATGTAGTCAATGATCTTGCCTGTTGGTACTTAGTTATGCGTAGATTGTGGGCATTAATTTATTTAAAACATTATAATTCTAAGAGGAGGATTATAAAAACTCTTCGTATACTTTAAAACCTAAAATGTAGGTAAATGTCTGTTAATATATACATTATATAATCAGCATAAGGTACAATCAGCATGATCATGATCTTTACGGAATTTTTATTGTTTTGAAATTTTGATAAATTGAAGAAACTCTTCAATAAATTGTTACAAACACGTAATAGTTAGCGAATTTTCATTCATAATCTATTCTGAAACTTTGGACTAATGTTCACCGAATTATGTCGCTAACAGTACCTACATAATTAGGTAATAGTACCTACCTACTTTATTCATTAGGTATGTATAATATATTATTTATAAATGCATCTATCAAGAGCTAGAATATTTAAAAAAAATTGTGGGCCATCCATTGAATTCTATTACTACTTAATTGCATTTTTTTTACTATTCTGTACTTAATTGCATTTTTTTTTATAAACATTTTTAAATTGGAACCAAAACGAGCTAAAGCAATACTTATAATTTTAAATAATCTTGCAGTTATCTAAAAACTAGTTACCTACCTATGTACCGACTATAAAATAAATCATTAGAGCGTTACGGGCAGTAGGTACTTTACCACCTACGCAAAAAGCTGGCACACACCAACTGTTCGCAAAATTGTTTTTCTTTATAATTATGAATAATTCATAATTGTATTCGAGAACAGCTTTCAAAAAACAGAAGGGCTTGTAAAGGGTAACTACTCCAAGATATGGAATTTTAAAAAATATAGAAAAAGTTATGTTAAAAAATAAACATAGTTTACATATGTGTGTATGTGTATGTCTATGACATATTGCATTGGTACTTAGTAGGTATCGATACGGAATGACCATACGCACTCAAATTAGTGCTAAACAAATAACGGATATTAAATAAAAATATTGATGAACATGATATGTGGGGTGGTAACTTGGTAAAAATTTCACAGTTTTTTGTGTAATAACGGATATTATAAAAAAAAATGATAAACAAGTTTTTGTACAGTAACTTGGTAAGACTTCCGCAGTTTTTTTTTGGCAAAATTTATGAATAATTTAGAGTTAAAGGTACCGTACGGTACGGACTTTTAAATACGTAATGAGGGCATTCGGTAGGGGTGCGAACTTGTGAAGAGCTTACCTGACTTTACAATATAGTCCATTGGCACTGCCGCTCGGCATGTCTTTGGCATCAATCAAAACGACGTTCACCATAGACTTCCATGACTTCTTGAGAATGTCGAATTTTTTGTTTTTCCAAACATACTGCCAGACAAAAGAATAACAAACATAAATTCTAAGGTCAAGGTATATTCTTTGGCTGACAATCAGCACTTTTAGCCCCCATTGGTACAACCACCCTTGCACCCTTCATCACTTATTATTGTTTCAACTGGACAAAAAATTGCACAACATTCACCCCAGCAACACGTCTGTCTGTAACTATGTACCTACTAATACTATTACGGTACGTTTATACACAAAATTAAAAACGTTATGATCGCAGCCGCGTACATGTGATTCGCAGTGTTTAGGTATATCTGCTATTCCTGAATTTGTGCTCTTTTTATACCGTACTAGCCTACACCGATCTCTATTTACAAATTTTACAGTAATTTCAATGTCTTGTCTCTTTATTCTATAACTAGCTGATGCCCACGGCTTCACCCGCTTGACAAATTATATACTAAAACCTTCCTCGAGAACCACTCTATCCATTGGTGAAACAGCATGAAAATCGGTGCAGTCGTTTTTGAGTTTATCGCGAACAGACAGACAGACAGACGCGGCGGAAGACTTTGTTTTATATTATGTAGTGATGTCGCTATAGTAAGGCTTGAGGGATATAATAAACTAAATTGAAAAAACATTTGGTACATACCGATGTTATCACAATATTATCCATGAGCGAAAATATTTTCTTTAACGTAAATAAAGTTACTTATAGAGGACAATTTTCATTTGATTAGAATATACTGTTCATAACACTATACAGAGTGGGTGACAACACTATGCTAAACATACGTTGTGAAGGTTTCAAAAATATCTACTAGGAAGTTAGAAAACATGCGTGAATTCAGCGTTTGCAAGTGATGACTTTAAATGTATAAATTCGCGTTTTGATTTTCAAAGGGTATTTTTATTAGTATTTTAGTGGTTATGAATTTGTGCAAGAATCAAATACGTATTTGTAAGCAGAATCTCAAAAATATGCAACGACAAATATTACATCATCAGAGATAAAGTTCGATCTATAATTTTGATGATACAGTATTTCTCAATACCTCTGAAGTATCAAAACAATTATTACACAATACGTACCCACCTTCTGAACTTTTTTCCCGTGGTCTCTGAGAATGGTCAGCCCACTGCCAATGCGGTCCATGAACTCTGAAGAGACAGCAAGCGCGGTGGGCGCCAGCGGGTCCATCGCGAAACCGTCAGGAATTGCGAGCGACCTGGTAAACACACTCTCATCAACAACCAGTAATTACACATTATTATCATCAACAACAACAATCTCTTAATAACAACTACAACAACTAAGTACTTAGTTGTTGTAATATGGTCGATATAAAACTTTTGTATTTAAATAACACTAAACAATTCATTTCTTAAAGTTTGTTGTTTGTGTATACAATTAATGTCATTGTGTTTAATTTTCATTGATAATTTAATTTAATAATAATAACAACCCTTAATAATATCGTGCTGAGCGCACTGAGCACGTGCGTGCTTTCCCCGCGACGCATGCCGATGTACTCTCTGCTTATGAAATACTCGTTTCGGCAGACTGATCTGCGCTTCACGAGCAGGACCAAGCTTCCGAATTATAATTCATACATGCCGTTATGCACACCTTGCAAAGTATATCACTTATATGGCAACAACGCAGTATATACAATAGCATAAACAGCGTATTGGGAAGTGGGTCTGAGTAGACTTGTTTGCTGACCATTCCGTTATTTGTTTGTTATATTCGAGGGGTGATGAAACGCAATGATGGAATATCTACGTTATGCACTTATAAACAGTAGTATAATTTCTCATTCTTAACTTTTCAAAGTGTGTACCGCAAGACCTTGCAGGTCACGGTGTCGTAACGGGACCAGACAACATAATGTCTTTTGTTTGGTAACATACTTAACACACTTTTGACACATAGGTACACAGATTACTGTTTTTGCATAAAGAGTTTTTTTTGCTTCAAGAATATCACACTTACATAATGTACTTATGTACAGATAATTTGTAGGTATGTGAAACTACTGTTTATTTGTAGTTTTCGTGAAGTAGTCCCGTTTAAGCATCTATTTGTTGAGCACCTATGCATTGAGCACCAAAGGTATTTGAAATGGGAATACTCAATGCATAGGTGCTCAAAATATAGGTTCTCAAACGGGAATACTCCGTTTTCATGAAACTTTTAAGCATGAAAAATAACTTCTAATTCATATTATTTAGCTTCAGGTGGGATTTCCATTTATATTTTAATATTTTGTCCTCGTTATTGCCAATTTATTGCATAGTACATAGTAAAAAAGCAACGATCAGATCGTTGAACTCAGATGCAAATACCTATAAAATGAAATTTTTCGATATTGAATTTATTTTAAGGGCTATATAAAGGCATTCTGTATAATATTTTCATTTAAAAGTAATAACAGTCGCACGGGTCGATCCAATAGGTAAAGCTACGCTTGCCGAGGTTCGTCCGTGGATGGGTGACTATCTTTACATACCGAGACTCCTCTTTGCCTCGGAAAACACGCCCAGCTGTCATTCGTGGATCTTTGACAGTCTTTATGGGTGGTCAGAAGCCCGAAAGTCTGAGAACCAGTCTTACCAAGGGGTAGATAGGCAGTCGTACCATGTAAATATTGGTATTTAGCAGCACCCGGTAAAACTGGAAGCCAACCCTAACGTAGTTGGGAAAAGGCTAGGTAGATTGATTGCTCTATGTAACATCGTAGTATAAATAATATGCCTGATTAACTGAAGCAAATGTATAAGCTCTTTAAAAGCCCATCCACATAGCAATAGATACATAAAAGTGTTCATAAGTCTTCTTTTGAATATATTATACAGCGTGTTCCTTTTGATACTCTAGGTTATAAAGAGACCATGTCAAAGAGTCAACTGGCATAAGAAAGATTTTTTTTTTTTTTTCATTTTTATTTTTCATTCAAAATAATTCGACAGAGTTACGATTATTTATGAAAAACACCCTTACGTGAAATATAAAAAAAAAACATTTATTTAATATTTTAATGTTTGTGTAAAAAAAAAAATATGAACGTCGTCTTAGCTTTACATATGAATGATTGGTTTGAATGAAAATGATTTACTCGTAATTAACAATGAAACTTAGTTACACACGAGAGGTAAGTGTTATGTTATCTTCGAAACTATGTAATTTTGGAACACGTGTTCTAAGACTTTTGTATGATTTTCACTTATAGCATATAACCATAGAGTTATTGTACTTCAAAAGGAGCACGTTGTATAGTGCAACACCCTAATTGCGTAATGTGCGATCGGTCAAAATTGGAGTCGGTTTGAAACAAATGTCTAATCCATTGCTTCATAAGTTCGAAAAACCGACATTTGTTTCGAACGATTCCAATTCATATTGATCGTGTAATATGCAATTCGGGTGCTGGTCTTAAGGTAAACTTTCAAGAATGAAACATTGAGATATTGATAGGTAGTTACGGATTCTATTTATAACGTCAATGTACCTAAATAACTTTGTTTAATTTTGTATTAACATTGAGATGAGGTGCCGGAATAACTAATGAAATTGATTAATGAATCGAAACCTTATCTTAATTAAAGTACCTACCTACTCAGTTTCCATAATAAATTAATGTAAATGGAGCCTCTTACTATTCGTAGGAATTATATTTTATTTCCAATAGAAGAATGCTCCTATGTATCAACATCTTGTCTTCGATGGAAGGATGAAACCTATTCTTTGTTAGAAAACGGAAATTATTCAATAACATTCAACAAACTTTTTTTATAACTTCAAATAGCCTTATATTATAGAGTTATGTGGTATTGTGGTCTTTGTCATAATAAACTTGGTGCGTTCCAGCAAATATTGAGTCAAGCACTCGGGTGTATGACGTCAATCCGTTCGTGGGATTACCGGCGCAGGCGCAGACACCCATTACGATCATCTTTGGAACTATTAGAAGATACTAATTTGTTTTAAAGTGCCAGTATTTTTTGTTGTATTCTATTTTTATTGTTTTCTCAATTCTATTTTGCACAAGTCACGATTATAAATGACCATTAACTCTTCGTAAATCTTCTTAAAATATGTACCTACGTGCTTGTTTGTCTACACCAATCCATAGTAATATTATAAATTCGAAAGTAACTCTGTCTGTCTGTGTGTTTCCTTTTCACGCCTAAACCACTGAAAGGATTTCGATAAAATTTGGCAAGGAGATAGATGGCCCCGGGAAGGACATAAGTAGGCTACTTTTTATCGACATAGTGAGCGAAGCTGCGGGCGGAAGCTAGTATTACCTATAAAGAGAAAAGATTTGTATTTTTGTTTATAATGAATAAACTCAAAAACGACTGGACCGATTTAATTCTTTCACCAGTAGAATGCTATATTATCACTGAGTAACATAGAATATCCTAATCCTAACTAGCCTAACTAATATTATAAATGGGAAAGTGAGTTTGTTCGTTTGTTTATTTGTTTGTTTGTTACGCTTTCACGCTAAAACGGCTGAACGGATTTGGATGAAATTTGGCACATGGGTAGGCCATGACTTGAAATAGGACATATGATACTTTTTATCCCGATATTCCTACGGGATCGAGACTTACGCGGGTGAAACCGCGGGGCGCAGCTAGTAATATTATAAATGCGAAAGTGAGTTTGTTTGTTACGATTTCACGCTTAAACGGCTAAACGATGTTGGATGAAAGTTGGCACATGGATAGACCATGACCTGGAAATGGACATAGGCTACTTTTCAACTTGGATCGCAGTAATTTATAAAGATATCACGCTGGCGAAGCCCATAAGGATAACTGTTTGGGAATTTAACATTGACATGTGAGGTCAACCACCGCCCTGCCAAGCTGATTTTCCCAAAGGGTCATTAATAAAGCACAGCGGTAGGTCGCTGAGGTGGCTTGCGGACGGCGAACAATGGGTAGCTCGCCGTGTCGATGGCGCGTCGTTTTCCACGCGCGCCTCAAAGAGATGACAGCACAAATGACGGGGTCCGCTAGGACCGATCCTGCCAGGGTTGCGGGAAAGTTCGAAAGGATACCGGGCCCTTGGTAACAGGCAACTGAAGGAACACTGGTGGTTTAGTCAGTAAAAGTCTGACAGTCCCTCCCGCTCCGCCCAGACCGGGAGAAGTAATTTGATGATTTACCACTTTAAAAAAAAAAAAGCTGCTAAGGCCAAGTTTAAAAAGTTTGGTGCCACACACCATAGGACACAGAAACATTTTGAGCATTTTACTACTAAAGTATTTTTTGACAAATCTGCATAATTCTTATGTGTATACTTATATCACTGTATCTTCCAAATATCAATGTATCGGTAAAAAGTGTTTCGTAAAGCCTTTTTGCATACTTGCTATTTACTTATTCGACCCTAAATGAGTGTACATATAAAAAAATACACAAGCAAATGCTATACCTAAATGCTTTCCATTAAAAAAAGCTCAAATTGAACTTCCAATCGAATTCACGTCTTGATAATCCATTTGATTTAACATGATTTTTAGATCCACAAAATCGGAGTTTCCCTTTTTTTGTAAGAATAATTTTTAGGGTTCCATACGTTCGAATGAAAAAAGAACCCTTAATTGTACGTACAATTAATAAATAAAAAATACCTGGCCAAATGCATGTCGGATCACGTGATCCGACATGCACTTGGCTAGTTTTTAGGGTTCCGTACCCAAAGGGTAAAACGGGACCCTATTACTAAGGCTCCGCTGTCTGTCTGTCCGTCTGTCACCAGGCTGTATCTCATGAACCGTGGTAGTTAGACTGTTGAAATTTTCACAGATGATGTATTTATGCTGCCGCTATAACAACAAATACTAACAACCACTATGCACAATAAAGGGTGCCGTAGTTGGGATGAATTTATAAAACAAACTTAACATTGTAGTTGAAAAACTTATTCTCCGATACAGAATGTATGGAAGAACATGTTTTTACAGCTGCAAATTTAAGTTGGTCGATTATTACTCGGTAACTTGTGGAGCCTACGTAGCGGTGATAGCTTTTTACAAAAATTAGCACTTTAAAGCTTAATATTCCGCAAACGAATCCCTAAACCCAAAAATGATTTTCAAACACATTATTTTTAAACGACCTTTCCAACGATACCCCACAATATGGGATTGACGAGAAAAAAAAAACCATCCCCACTTTAAGTGTAGGGGAGGTACCCTAAAAAAATATATTTTTTTACGAACAGACGGACAGACGGACATGGCGAAACTATAAGGGTTCCTTGTTTACTACGGAACCCTAAAAAACAGAATAAAAAAATATTTAAGGGGGCTCCCATAGAACAGACCTTTTGATCGTTTTTGCTCGTTATTGATAACGGCAACAGGTAGATAGTTGAAATAGGCACAGAATATTTAGATATATATTCACTTTAAAAAGAAATAATTAAATTAAAATAAAACAATTAACAGATATGATTTTTTTGTCGTATTTATATTATGCCGTAAGGAAACCTTCATGCGCGAGTCCGACTCGCACTTGGCTTGTTTTATTTTTGATTGAGTAAATATTCCTTATTTTTGTAAAACTATACTTCCCCGATTTGATAAGTAGCTGTCACTTTGTAATAGAATCATTGTCTTCCTTACGATTGACCTTAGAGAGCTGATTAACATGTTGGGGAAAATCTGCCGGTCGGGGTTACGCACGTTCTGTGGATTTATTAGTAGGTAGACAATGTTCAATGGAAAGGTTTCTACGATATTTTTTTTTATCAATCTTTCTCTACAGTTCCGGTTTATTTGGTACGTACCAAAATAATTATTAAAGCAAGTAAGTATCGGCGGCACAGTCGGAAGTTCTCAAGTTAATCTAGGGAATTTTCCGCGTCCGGTAAACAAAGTTTTAAAAGTATCTACGATGTAATTGTATTTGCTGTAACAGATTACGGATAAATCACATAGTTTATTAAATTAATACAACGATTGATGATCAAAAATACCCGTTGCTAGATCAAATAGAATTGCTTAGGTAATTACAAAAACTAAATATTTACATACCGAATAAATTTTCTTAATATCCCAAAAAACACACTCACATCACAAGATGAACACAAACTTTCGAGTGTGAGCACTCTAAAATTATTTCACCTAAACTTGAAACGGATTACTGACCTTATCCGGCTCGAAGGCTCTCAACGTTTCAACAAAACTATAAACACAGCGCGCACACCAAGCGAGTGATCGAAAATGAAGCAAACACACGTGGCACTCGATCGAATCGAATAAAACTTACACAAAAATATGGTTCAAAGCGTCACACCACCTCCTTGACATAAGGAAGCTATGATCCGCCATCGACGATAACCTCTTAGATTAACAGGAAGACTAAACTCTGATTAGACGCACGTAACTATAGTTTAACAGCGCCCTTGGTATCGGTTTTTGTCAGTTTTTCATTGAACCATTCGCTTAGAGTTATCTCAGATCGCGAGGACTGTCGGCACGACCGTTATGTATGTGGTCCAATACATAATAAGCT
The DNA here is from genome assembly GCA_948473465.1 of Lithophane ornitopus. NCBI lineage: Eukaryota > Metazoa > Arthropoda > Insecta > Lepidoptera > Noctuidae > Lithophane > Lithophane ornitopus. The sequence goes on along the minus strand of OX419616.1, from coordinate 9,659,991 downwards.
TAGAATGCGGATTGTTTGGTAGAGATCCGACATTTGCTCTTTGTACTTTTGATCCAGACGTGGAACTAACGTAATGCTAACGACATATCATTAAGTTTTCAGAGCTTACTTTATTGACGGGTATCCGTATACATAGATGCATTATAAATACTTATGTCTTAATCATTTGAAATCGCATCGTGGTGGATCATGCCAAAACCGGGACTTATAGTACCAGCAGCGGGGCGAGCACGGCTTTATGATAAGCCTCGAGTCACACATGTTATCACAGTAAGTATAACTAATTATACAAAATTTGTGACTCGACACATGTCACAGTAGGCCGTGCTTTCCCCCCAGGACATAAAAACAGACATTAGTATATTGAATATGATTGAAAATCATTAAGATTAATATCTTACATTGATTGTTACAGATTATTAATGATTTTCAATTAATGTTACAGATTAATGTTACAATCGATACTTCGACAAGGTTTTTTGCCTGATCACGTCAAGTTATCATAATTATCTATTAAGCTATATAAAAGCCTATAATTAAATTAAATTACCATATCTTTAAAAACACGTTTAGCTTAAGAACTGAATTAAAATATTTTAACGCATTCCATTTACAGAGAGCAGTCTGTGGTGGTAACGGCCACGACTTACGTGTAGGTCGTGGGTTCGAACCCAGGCGGTTTACTATGCGTAAATTATTTCAAAACGGTTGCTCCCAAAACGGTGAAGGAAAACATTGTGAGGAAACCGGCATGAGATAGAACCAACAATTCGAAGAATTCTACCAAACCGCACTGGGTCTGCGTGGTAGATTACGGCCCACACCCTCTGATAGACAGGAGGCCTTTGTTCCAGCGGTGCGAACATTATAGAATGATTATAATTTTAGTCCAGTTACAAGGTTCTAAAAACAGCTACACATTCATCGCTACGAACAAAACCCATGCGCGTTCTATGGAATTTTTTGAGAAAAATATTTTGCATAATTAATTGGTAACCATAATTATCATGATAGTCCAGGCTTCGACTACGCAGCGCCAGCGCATCACATCTTCCTAAGGAAATGATTATATCCCATGGGAATATCATATCATGCAAGGAAGCAGTCTGTTCAATAGGGGATTACCACCGCTGCATACGAACTTGCATAGGTATGTAGTATATGTAATTACATTACTTAGTGCGGATTGGTTCAGAGCTATGTAAGCAAATACAAGTCCTAATATTTAAATTTCAAACAAACTTGTGTGCTAGAGTGGCTTGTTTTACTTGGAATTGAGTGTAGAATACAGGTTTTTCAGAAGGCGAACTGATTTCAACGATAAATCTCATTTGAAGGAAAACTTTACGTGGCAATTCTTTATTCCAACATACGGAACCCTAAAAAGAATCACGTAAATCGTTCCAGTGATCCAGTGGGAAATCTGTGTATTCTAAAAAGTATTAGACTTTTTTTTTTCATATATTTATACCATGTACAGGGTGGCCAGTTATGAAGTTTTTATACAACTTTAAATTACAGAAAAAATGTCAGTCAGGACATGTCTCGAAATCCTCAGTGATCAAAATGGTATTCGTTACTCTTAATTATTTGTTAGAAAAATTGGGTCGTTTATAAATTCAGAACTTGAGGATAGGTTGTTGTCATGGTCTTATAGGCTGTGCATAACGAATTTGCCGCATTTGACTAAATAATAGACACCAAACAGCTTCAAAATTTGGCGTCAAATCAGAATGGGGGGAAAAAAAGTTGTACCGTCATGAAAAAAAAAAACCTCAAATGCATACCTAACTTCTTTATTTTTGTGAAGTTTTCCCTTTCTTGTTGTTGTAGGTAAAAACAAAAGACGAACACGTCATATTAAGCTGTCATGTTTCACGTAAACAATTTGTTTACTGCTTGAACTCTGTTTAACTATTTTGTTGTAATTGACACTTCAGGTGTTATTGTTTTTACATTGCCATTGTTGTTTTTTCTGGATTTACCTCAGAGGTTTAAATACAATGATCGGTCGGTGGGTAGGGTCACCGATATTCGATCTTCAAACAGTATAATATGCTCGCTAATTTTATTAAAATTAATTATAATTACGATGTAATAAACACTTTTAAATAACTCCTGCCAAATAACTTGTAATTTATGTTACCTCACCTAATGCACTAACTTAAACTCGAGAATAACTTACCAATACTTGCTAGTACTACAACAATCAACAGCTTTTGTTGTACGACTTCAAATTACGTTTGGAACAAGGAACATCCTTTATCTCGGAGCCGACGTCTGCCATTGAAATGCTTTTTCTATGGAATATTCGTTATGTAAATCCTCGAATGCTTACAAAGTTTATAATAAGTGGGAGGTATAAGGTAAATAAAATAAAATTAAGTGCACCTAGCAAACATTTTCATGACTATCTAAGATGCTCCGCATCATCTGCCAGTCAGTAACAGAACTGTTATATAAATGCATCATAAATTGTTTTTTTTACGAGATACCTATATCAAAAATGTAATTAATTTTACTGCTTGAGTTAATCAGTTAAATTGTGTTGGTGAAGTTGTTCAAATGTTTCAAAAGACAAAATACACATTTAAAATAGTCACGGGTTTTTATTAGAATAACAGCAGTTCCGTCCAAACGGCGGATTATTTGATTACGTCACCTTGGTGTTAAAAACACAATTAATACCATATTTTATGACTTCGCCATCACTTAATCTTTTATTTATTTTTACGTTATCTATTGCAATGTTATATTTTAAGAGACCTAGGCTCCTGCGTCATTAGTAGAAACAATAAGGTTTATATATGTCACATTAATATTTCCCAAACAAGGCAAAATTAAAGGAATTCTTAGCAACTACGCCTACGTCGAACTTTGGCCTTTGCTTCGCCAATAGCCAAAAACAACGTGCAGAGAAAACCGTTTTCATATTGTTTTTTTACAATTTTTTATTGATTGCTACATCTCTACAAACTATTAATAGAATCGTTATTCGGCATTGGAACAATTGTGTATTAAGTATAATTCCTTGAATAACATTGACGCATTTCTCGTTTCTAAATTTTTTCCCACTTTGTTTTATTATTGCGGAATTCTTATATGGATCACGAGCCCAAAAGTCTGACAACCAGTCTTACCAAAGGGTATCGTGTTACACAGTAACAGGGATGTGGAGGGCAAATAGGATAGTCGCTCCATGTAAAATACTGGTATTCAGATGCATCCGGTAAGACTGGAAGCCGACCCCAACATAGTTGGGAAAAGGCTAGGCAGATTAATTGAGCGAATTCTGTTTACAACTAAAAATCATGACCCTGAATTACTTTTTATAAGTCTCTGGTTATTAGACAAAATTTAATTGATTGTTAAAACGTAGTATTAGGAATTTACCATGACGTGGGAACAAACAGAATAATAGGCATGATAACTGTATTATTAATTTTATAAAACCCATGTTTTGCCGCCTACATCTCTACTCCCTACTTAACTTGGGAGGGGCTTATGTCCAGCCTGCAGTTGACTACTATATGACCCCTGATCGATCGTGTATTTGCGCGGGACGCGGACTTAAGCTTACTTTATAACGATGATAATAATACCTAGACTTTATGTTCTGCATAAAAAAAAACGAAAAAAGTATGTATAAAGGTTGTCTAAAGTTAAGTAATGATTACCACACATTTCTGACGTTTGAACGTCACTTAACCTTAAGCAACGTTTATAAATAAACCCCTTACACTCTACGAGGATATCTCCTTCACCTTAAGCAACGTTTATAAATAAACCCCTTACACTCTACGCGGATATCTCCTTCACCTTGTCTTGAAATGTCCAATTTTTATAAAAATACATACTTAAACCCCTCATTTTAATCAATTTTATCGCAACGCTTGCAGTGTACCCACTCCTTAAGGGGAATAACTGTGGTTGAAAATAACCACTGCACAATCAACATTTACACGACTTGATTTTTATGTAAAGGTAAAACGCGTTTTGTGATCCCAAAGATAGACCTAAGATGGAAAAGCTTCCGTGATTGAGAACAAGAAGCAAGGACGACAAAATTAACGTCGCATTCTTTGTGTTGACATTTCTTGGTAAAAGTAATGAGAAGTAAGAGTTACAGGTAAGAAAGCACGACATTTCTAGAAGTTATCCTTGAGTAGGCGGAAAGTTCACCCGAGATACAGCAAGGGAAAACAACAAAGAAATGTCACTGGTATTTTCTCAGAATTCGGTTTAATTTTAATATGATTTTGGTACTGGCATCGGCATTGACAAGTAAGATTCGAGAAACGATCACGACATTTCTTGAAATTACATTAATTTAAGGAAATGTGTTTAACGAATTCTCTTTTTTAGGGTTCCGTAGTCAACAAGGAACCATTATAGATCGCCATGTCTAGACAGACATGGCGATCTGCACAGACAGACGTCTGTTTGTCTGTCCGCGGATAAGCTTAAAGATTCTTAGTACTCTTTTTTAGAGTTCCGTAGTCAACAAGGAACCATTATAGATCGCCATGTCTGTCTGTTTGTCTGTCCGCGGATAAGCTTAAAGATTCTTAGTACAAGAAAGCTGTGATATGGGTATACATATTACTCACGCTGACAAATTGGTGAAATAAAAAAAATGAAAATATTTTTTTTTGGGTTCCTCCCCTACACGTAAAGTGGGGATGTTTTTTTTCTCGTATATCCCATGGTGTGTGGTGTCGTTTCTAATAAAATTACGTAAGCATTTCCTAGCGGTCGCTATAAATAACGGGTCAAAGGCGCCCCTTACACTTTACGTAGACGTTGCGTAGGCGCCTACGCCGCGTAGCCGCTTAATCCGCGTAACCGCCTACGCCGCGTAGTCGCAGGTTCCTTTCCAATATTCGAAACAAAAAACCACAAAATGATGGTTCATTGTGTGGATGCATTTATTTTTTCTTTTCAATGACTTATCTGTACTGAAAGGTCAGCTTGATAGTGTCTACTTTAGATCCTTGATACATAAATTACACAGCTTTTAAGGTTTTTAAGGCAAATTCTGTAACCCCTGTGACGTTATTGATAGAATTTTAAAGCAAACTCCTAGTTAAATCAAGGAAAACCTTGAAGCGAATTTAATCATTCGTGCATATTAGGATACTGTCACCTTTAAGCCCAAATATGAATGATTGATCTATGCATTGATAAAATCAGCCAAAAGCAATAAAAAAATGGTTCGTAATCGAATGGTGACGACACTATATAATATTTATTTATATAGTGTCGACACTATATAATGATTATTTATATAGTGTCGCCACCAATTACTGAGTTACTACAGGTGTAATGATTAAAATATGAGTGTAATATTGTCTGTAATCTGAACAGCTGGCTTTTTAGCACGTAGTTGCGTATTTATCTTTTGTTATATCTCCAAAGTTAAGTATTTCAGGTCCGATACTACGTAGTACCTACCTAGTATCGATATTTGGAAACCTATGTCCTGATAAGAGTATCTACCAGCTATCAGCACCGGTTGGTTGTTACGTCACTACTGTTTCGTAATAATTATCAATATCGTTTCGTCATTGTCTGTAAGTTGTACACACGGCTACATATCCAGTATAAGCTGACCTCTCATTATACGGAAATCCTATACAATGCGAGATCAGCTTATACTGGAAATGTATAGCTTGATGTGTAATTGTGTAGCCGTGTGTATTAGTCAAAAGCAAAAAAATTAAGATCAAAAGCCTTTTTAACCGACTTCTTCAAAAAGGAGGAGGTTCTCAATTCGTATGTATGTTTTTTTTTTTTTTGTATGTTTGTTACGCGATTACTCCGCCAATTATGAATCGATTTTGAAGATTCTTTTTTTGTTTGGTAGGTCATGCTTTCGAGGTGGTCCCATATAAATTTTATTAACTTTGCTTGCGTGATTTTTGAGTTAGGTTCAATATTACGTATTTTTTCCCACTTAGTTTATCTAGACGATATTCTGTTTGACTCCTTCCCTGTTATTTACATCAGCTAGCAGATAGTGGTATTCGGATTTGTGTGGGGTAGGTACCACAACAAAAAAGTGAAAAATTAAAAGTTTTTGCAAAAAAAATACAAACGACTTCCAAAAAAAACACTAAAAAAGTGAAAAATAACTTTAATTTCGGAAGTCGGTGGCAAAAAACGTAAATTGAAAAGCAAAGACTTGTAAAAAGTTTTTGAAACATAACACATAACATCACGCCTATAATCCCCGAAGGTTTAGGCAGAAGTGTACCTATAGTAACACCCACATTCCAGTTATGTTTGAGTCCCATGTAATAGCAGGGGGTGACTGTACGTTTAATATTTGACAATTTCAATAGATAATTTACCAGAAAAATATTATTTCTGCAATTCGCTAAATGTATCGATATTACTGTTGTCCTTGACATTACACGCAACATGCTCAAAGTATACTCATGGGAAATTATAACAACGCGACAATTTAATAAATGGGTTGTTCCGTTTTTTTTTTACATAATTGTTTGCTATAATCCATAAATTAGGTACTTAAGGTATATTATTATACATTATATTTCCGTATTTCCATGCGTATTTTAAAGAGTTCAGAAGGCCAATTCCCCTCAAAATGTCTGACACCCCGGTTTCATAGGAGCCGGGGAAAAGCCGGTCGGCAACGAGTAAAACGTAATGTTTTGTTACATAGGTCATTTTTTTTAAACATAATATTTTGATTCTAAGCTAACAATGAGCTATAAGTAACAAGTTTTTAAATAATTGAGGTGTAGAATTGGAAGCATGCCTGAATTTCGAAACAGTCGCTGCAAGCAAACTTCCGGTCGCAGGATGATGAATGCTGGTGTTCCTCACAATTCGTGGAGTCGTTGAGCTCCTTAAGTTCTGAGTTGAGCTCCACTATTACTGACAAATGCTTGCACTGACTGGACAAGTCCACTCAAATCTGTGTGGTTCTTTCCTCAAAAGACCATTTCCGACTCTAATCTACATGGTCCTCATTTGACCTGACCAAGATTATGTCTGGACTTTAAAAGAGACTGTGACCTCCGAGTTTGTTTCGGCCTTTCTTCTCAGAGTAGTCAGATAGGAAACGCCGACCTCATCTAGCTTATTTTTAATATTACGTGTAAAAGTGATCCCAATATCCTATTTTATTACAGAACAAGAATTCCAAAAATGGTAGAAATGGCATCTGTTGGTTATTCTTGGAACCTCCAACTACGTTTATTTTTTTATTTTTCGTTGTACAGAAACGCCTCGTCTACAGATTTATTATATGTATAGATAAACAACTTCATTTCATTTCATTTCAGGGGTACCCGAACGGAAGAATAGACAAAATGACAGATTCACAATCACAATCTGTTCTTTTGTCTATTCTTCCGTCGCCAAAACCTGTTCCTATGGTGGTCATGCCAGGCGTGCTGAACATAGGAGAAAGATTTTAGGTTAGTAACACTACCTACGTTTAATTTCTTATTTATCAATATATGTACGTCACTGACAAATAGATTTTAAGTTATAACGGCAAGTCGACATGTTCTACTTAAACTGGTTCGCAGTAAGTTCTAGAGGGATATGCCGTGGAATAATACCGCGATTTGACCGATCTGACTGATTGATAGCTTGTTTACCACAAGCAACATAACAGCATTTCGTTAAAGAATTTCAAATTCTGATATTTCTACAGTTTGTGAAAAAAAAAATTTCGTAAGTAATGTTTGTAATTTTTTCTTTTATAACAATGTTAGTGCAGTGGCTTGGTTTTTGCGCTAAGATAGTGGGTTCGGTCCTATTTATGATGTAGCCAAATACTTACATAGAAACAAATCTGGTTATTATTCTGCGGATTAGTTTTTAGTCTGTTTTCGGCTGTACTTCTTTCTCGTACACATAAGTTCAGTTTGATTTGAGATTTACTACAATTAAAATTATCAAGTAAGTATATGTATATTTTTTTATTATTAAGGATTTGAAGGCCAGTCTAAAGTCTCTTCAAAAATAAATCTATTACTCACTCGGTATCTTCCGCTTGCGCGTGCGCAGGGTCAAGCACTATGTTTTGTTGCGGTTCTATTATTGCAGCGCTGTCATTGGAATTGTTCACCAATTCCACATCCGGACATTTGGCAACTTCTGACATTGTCTCGTTCGCCGAAGGTATTTCTACACAATTCGATATTGTTTCAGTTCCTCTCGGTACCGGTGGTCGGGGGTCAAAAGTTTCATTTTGAACACAACGCGCCAAGGACGCTAACGTCGCTGGCTGTTTGTCAACACACTCCAACTGACTCTTTGTCCTGAACGAGATTTTCCTCCAAGACATCACGATTATGAATAAAACTCAAACTTTAAACAGCATTTCAACTATTCCTGTCACATTTGTATTATTGTTTATTACTATTTGTTTGCATTGCAGGTGTTATAAAACATTCATATTATTGTTATTGAATTATACGGACCGGCGACACTTAGCTATGCACCTTGGACGTGAACTCGGTAAACACAATAAATATTATAAATATTTTTCTAATGACACAAAAGTATCGCGCGTTATCAAAACTAGAACTAAATAGCAAATTGGGAGAGGATGAAGTTATCGGGTCATATCGTACCCTGCCAGACACGATAATTAAACGGTTTCATCATTGCATGGCCCTTCAACGTCATTAGTTAACCTATAATCGTTAAATTGTAATTAATTGTAGTTTGTTGTGAAGCGCACATACCTCGGTTAGTTGCCGACTCGGTGACAGAGGCACGATCGTATTGGAGGTACACTAATGACTGATCACTGTGACTGTTGCTTACTGCACCCACAGGTATTCCACCGTATTGTTCTTTGTTTCTTCAGTCTGACCCCACTGAACATGTTTTCGCGTTTGACAATATCACAGATCGCGAGCGAGCACTGCAGTGTTTACTCGAAAGAACTAAAAAACGTGTCCCCACAGCCATCGAAAACGACTGTATGTCATTCAATACGAATCGTAGCGTGGGTAACGCATAAATTAACATATTTACGTCAAATGGCAAATAATGTAAAGCAGCAAACTCAAAGTGTTGGAACGTCATGACTTGCTGAGTAATTTTAGGAAAGGGATTTCCAGTGCCATGACGTGTTGAAGTGTAACAGGATGATCTAGTATTATTAACATATTCTATTAAAGCAGCGCCTGCGGTGAAGTTAAATTTCTATAGTGAACAGTAGCAGTCAGTGGAAAAGCGTGTTGGTAAACAAATACCTTATCAAATCATAACGCACCTTACGCGTAATAACCGTAAGGATCAAAATTGAATGAGTGAATGTATAATGAATTAAATGAGTGAGTTTCCGGTTAAAGGTCCTAAATGTTTTACTTATTTAAACAAGGTAAATAAGTAGGTTTTCAAATGCATGTCCATCGTACCATTTTTTGTGATCCAGTATTTAGTTTACTTTAGTCACAATATAAATAAGTAACAGTATTCTGTCTTCATTGCAATTGCAGTGTATACATATCAGGGGGCTTAAAACGGTCACTTTAGCAGAATCATATTATGAAAATATTATGAATTATCGTAAAATGTCACAATCTGACAATTCATAATAAGATCTGCGAGTAATTCATATTACGAAATAATTCATCTATTTGACAGTTTTCTATGGAGATTCGTAAAATGGTCCACAAATTATGAATTGCTTTTATGTCAAATTAGAGGAATTGCTAATGACAGCTGAGATTCAGGAAATGAACTGCTTTTAGAGGAATTGCTAATATGGCCAATTTAGGCCCCCAGTACGCAACAGTATCGGGTGCGCGGCAGTTACGCACGGACGCAGACACACGGTTTATCTACCGAGCGGCCGTAGGTAATTATTTCAAGCTCACTGCCGAGTACTTATTTATTCTGTGCTTACTCAAGTGATACCCACTATTATTAAGTTGTAATTTTTTAACACACTTGTGAGTGTAACACCTCTTATTGCGAGTATTAATGTACTTACTCAATACTTCAATAGGCAGATAAATAAATATTTAGAAGATACTTAGCACTAAAACGTTATTAAACAAAATGCAGATGCTAAGCTTGGAACTAGGTGACCAAGATGTTGTACAAACAGATACCCTGTTTCTTTGAAAGGTAAGAATACAAAAGTATAGGTACCTACATCGAAAAGCATCCCATACATGTATGAACGTTTATGTAAATTAGGTTTGACTCATGCTTAGCCGAGCCTACGGGCCTCAACAAAGCTCAAAAAACAAAATGTATTTGGATATTGCCAAATTGGTACAGTCAACAGCAAGTCCAGGGTAACAATTTGACTTTGACAGCGACTTTACTTCGAAGCAGCAAGGGCGATTGTAATAATAAAAAAAAGAAAAGAAAGGAACATTTTAATTTGAGGTAAAACATAACGCAAAGTAAAAACACGAAAAAGAAATAAGTTGGGGAAATATATTATCGACTAGATGATCTAAATGATTTACCTCATTTACTGAAAAACCGACCACAGACGGTGTTATTTGCTGATGACACATCACTAATTTTTAAAGTAAACATACTTGCAGCTCTGGAGCTTGACGACAACGCTATGCTTATGGTTATGTCGATGTGATCAAGCAGTTATACAAATGATATTGCTATAACCATTGAATTAGTATGATGTACACACATACAATAGTACAATATTAGTATGATGTACTTGTAATACAGTAGCTAAAGCTATGACATTTTACCATAGGGAAATTACCGTCAGTCCCGAATGGTTGAAAAACTCACTGAAAAGCTATTTTTCAACACACAGAGCCATGCCATATGATGCGGTGCGGAGCCGCACCGCAGGTCATCTCGCCGGACTAGCGACCACACGGTGAGTGCGGCGCCGCAAAGTTTTGCGGCACCGTTGCGGCGCAAGTCGCGACGGCTTGAGTGCAGCGCCGGAGCGCACCGGACGGCACCGTGTGCCATACCATACATTTTTATATGTAGGACGCCGCAGCGACACCGCTGTGATCAGAGCTATGCCACTCTTAGGAAAAGTGCACCGCTTTTAGGTTCACAATGCAGTGTATTCAACTCGCGTGCTTTTTACGTTGCATTACCGCACTAGTGCGGGAAAGTACACCACAGATTTGCGATTTTTTTTAATCTCTGCAAAGAATCTATAAGGCCCAAAAATGTATTATAAACTGTTTAAATAAATAACATATGTTAAATAAGCTGTAAGCATTATAATTCATCAAATTATCTATTTTTCTTTTAGAATATTAGATTAGTGTTCTATAAATAAAATAATCGTTTTTTTTTTGTTTTAATAATAGACTGTTTAGCGGCTTCGAGACTGGCGTGAAAAAAAAAACGCTAGCCCATCCGACATCATAAATACAATAGCATAAGCATAATCAGATTCACAGAACCGGTCGAAGTGGCGGTGCTTGGGGGGGCCTATGTATAGCAGTTGATGTCTTTTGGCTGAAATGATGAAGCATAATCAGCCTATAATGTTCCCTCTGCTGGGACACAGGCCTCCTCTTTTCGGGAGGGAGTGGGCTGTGGGCCACGCGGGTGCATTGTGGGTTGGGTTGTCACTTGTCTTCGAATTTTTGTTTCTAGGACATGCAGGTTTCGTCACGATGTTGTCCTTCACCGTTTAGAGGAGTGGTGATGAAATTATTTACATAGAGTAAATAGCCTAGAGAGCAGTGGTGGTCCAGTGGTAACGGCCACGACTTACGAGTTGTAGGTTGTAGGTTCGAACCCTGATAGGCGCTTTACTTAGTGTAAATTATTTCATCGCCACTGCTCTCAAAACGGTGAAGGAAAACATCGTGAGGAAACCGGCATGTCCTAGAACCAAAAATTCGAAGACATGTGACATCTACCAACCCACACTGGGCCAGCGTGGTAGATTACGGCCCGCTCCCTCTCACAGAGAGGAGGCCTGTGTCCCAGCAGTGGGAACATTATAGGCTGATTATGTAATAGCCTGCCTGGGTTCGAACCCAAGAAATAAATAAATAAAATTAAAATTATATTATTAACATTGAGTTAAATATTTATAGACTACCTACTTATGTGTCCCTAAGTGGAAATACCTATGTTTATTTATTCTATATTAAACTAATTTCAAAACACATACTGTTATGATTGCACTCTGCCTACTTAACCCTTCAGGGGAATACAGGCGTGATGTTATATATGTATTGTATACTTATGTATACCTTTATATATAACGTTTTATAGATGTACATAAGCTAACCAATAAAATGTTGGTAGGTTAGTAGTAGGATTTATTATTAAGTGGATACTGCAGCAGGTAAGTAGGTGCCGTAAAAATGACGGCTGTCTGATGGTGGCGGAATATGGTTATTGATTAGACTATGAGCAGCTGGTTATTGATCTATGTCCTATCTATGCAAGGTTCATTACCATATTATCCAATCGTGCGTGACCAAAAGATCAAATAAATAAATCAACATAATATTAAATTTGAATATTAGGTATAATGTTATAAATATAATATTGCTCTTAATCTTAATATTCACGTTCAAGGGCATATGAAAGTACATAGGCCGGTAATTTATTGAGTGAATATATAAATAGGCAGGTATTCGAGCAACGAGGAAATCTGTTGCTCTCATTGGCGTTAAGTAGGTGCCTACATTACAGATAGTGATTTCGTCTCTTATATTTGCATACTGGCTTACTTCCTGGTATATGTTTTTACTAAACAACGGTTAAGTAAACATCCTTCATGGGAAAGAGACTCAACCTGTAATAGCAAAGCTCCTTATCCTTAACATAGGCTTTTTTTAGATAGGTTAAGTAAAAACTATTACTTAAAAACATTTGGCTCATAGATCATAGCTGTCACTTACATTTATGAGATGGAAATCACACAGAGGATCTGAAATCTCTATGAGTCATCACGGATAAAACCTACAAAATTAGTGATTCAATATAACTACATTCAACACTGCCAACAAGAGTTCTGTTAGCGGGTAGGACGGTATTTCCAATATTCGACGAAAATTTAAATACGCTTGAACATCTTCCGTCCATCAGTTCCCCGAAAATAGAGGCATAGTAGCAAATATGACAAGGTCTTACTTGTTCTGTGGTATTAGTTACAAATAAATAACACAAAACTAAAACGTCATGTTCTCACTTATGTCTCATCAATACAGTAGGTAATCTATTAAAACTTCTTCCTCACGATGTTTTCCTTCACCGTTTTGAGAGCAGTGAGATGAAATACTTCAATTAAAAAAGTAAAGCGCCTGCTTGGGTTCGAAACTTCGTCGGGGATAGGGCGTATAAACCGGAAACCGGAAAAAAAATACCGATTTTTTAAACCCGGTGTTGAGAGACAAAACCGGAGTTACCTCCGGTTTTCCCGTTATTGATTTATTGAATTACATTTTGATTTATATCAACTTTTTTCGAACGCACTCAAGAAATATTCAATTTATAGGCAATTTATATTTGCCTTCTGTTGCCGCATATCTTGCTCTTGTGCTGTGCTGTGCCTTCATAAGTGCTGACTATGGATACATATTCTAATCCTGAATATGCTGACATAATGTATTGTTACGGGCTTTGTGACGGTAACGCTGCTGAGGCGCGGAGAGAATATCAACTTCGCTTTCCCGTCTTCGGATCGACTTATCGGTGAATATCTGAAACTGGCAGCGTCCAAAGAAGCAGGCAAATTGATACTGGTCGTTCTAGGAGATACACGGCTCAGGACGAGGAGCTGATTCTTCAACGTTTTATTGACGACTATCGATAAACATCGTAGCGCGTAAGTTTGGTATGTCACAGTGGAAAGCCTGGTCTGTAGTCCCCTGGTCAGGCCGACATCCATACCACTACCAACCAGTCCAGTCATTAGAAGAGGGAGATCCGCCGAGACGGCTTGAATTTTGTTGTTTTTGCTAAGTGCCGACGCCGAAGGCGAAAACTAAAAAAAACATTCTGTGGACCGATGTTTTGACCGTGATGGTATCACAAATTACCACAACTTACATTACTGGTCACCGAAAGCAGAAGCAAACCCTTAAAATCTGAAACCAACCGCATCCCAGCGTAAGTTCTCGCTTAAGGTTTGGGTGGGTATTATTAACGACAATTAATTGGCCCACATTTTTTATCCCGAACACTAAATGGGGAACTTTATGAAGATTTCCTACACTACATGGTTGATTAAAAAAGGTATATGCTAAAATTTGTTTTATTTGTAAATTTTGTGGGTATCTAAGAATATTGTTTTCTTCTACTATACAAAAACTATAAAAAATAATCCGAAACCGGGGCTAAAACCGGTTTCCGGTTTGGGCCCTAAACACCGTAAATAAAAACCGGTTTTGAAGACCTTCCGGTTTTGCACGACCTAGTCGGGGCCGATACCACTGGGCCACCATTGGTCTCTCAAACAACAATATCCCCGCGAAACCGCGGAATCCTCAATCCCGGAATATCGGGATAAAAAGTATCCTATGTCCTATTCCAGGTCACGGTCTACCATGTGCCAAAATTTCATCTAAATCCGTTCAGCCGTTTTAGCGTGTAAGCGCAACAATCAAACAAACTCACATTCGCATTTTTTATGTTAGGATTAGGACAATTGTTTTTGGCGATCCACATAATGAAAAAGTAGTCCTATTACCTAGACGCCTTACGCGCAGACATCGCGCTCTGTTTCTAGCCAAGTTCAATGTTATCGCTTGTGGTTCCGGCAGGCAGTTCCTCTTGTATTTATATTCAAGAGGAACTGCCTGTCGGAATAAGTAGGTATTTGATTAGTTTGACCATAGCCCTAACCAAATGACAGCCTGTGGGATGCAATTAATATGAACATTTCGTGGTCGCAAGTACTACTGCTGAGCATGAGGTCCTGGGTTCGATTCCCGGGCCGGGCGAAGTGTTGAATTTTTCCATCTGGATTTACTCGGTATCCGTAGTCCGGAGTCTAGATTTGTGCCCGGTTGATGACAATAATAGGCTCGCCCCCTATTACATGGGACCAAAACGTACCTAACTGGCGAAATGTGGGTGTACTCCCTACATACACTTACACATCTGCCTAACCCTTCGGGGATTACAGGCGTGATTTTATGTTATAAAAATGTTGTAGCGCACTGCGTAGCCCACGTGGTACGCCAAACAGGTAGGGAGGTAGTTAGTTACGAGATCATAAGTGATGGTTCCGTAAAAATAAGGAAATCGTGGAGAAATAAACAAACACATTAACGTACCTACTTACCTAATTAATCTGATTAATGTTAACATGATAATATCTACAAAGTACCTACCTGATACTATATTTGAAGGAAAAAGCAATCTCGTCTTTGTTAACCAGCCATCTTGCGTAACTTATTTCCGTAACCGATGACAAATTTGTTTCATTTTGACAGTTCAACAACATCCATTGCGTTATTTACGTTGTTGAGCAGATTTTTTTTCGAACTTATGAAGCTAGGTTTAGATATTTGTTTCAAATCGATTCCGATTCTGGTTGATTGTGTATTAAGCAATTAGGGTGCAGGTAGGTATATATACTTATTAATTTATACTACGCCAACAATAGGCGTAGTATGAATTAATAAGTATACCTACCTAGGTATACCAACCTAATGGAAAAGGTACTCTAACTACTATATTGAAGCATCAATAATATGCATCATGTATTGTAAACAGGTGCGATCCTACCTTGAGAGCACATACTGCTCAATGTGAGAGGAATTTTATAAGGTAAATGCATTCAAATTGTCGTCGTAAGGATGCAGCCAACGTGCGACAATATTTCTTACTTTAATGACAATACGAGCAGGTAGGTACAGCCTTAAGGTTTCGCTTTCTGATCTTGGATTTGTTTGTGTTTTTTGTGATGTGTGTGATTTTGGATATCATTAACATTGAGATACTGGAAGTAGGTAGGTACCTAGAGGCTGTGAATTTTAAGTTTACCTAACTGTGTTTTTTGTTTACGAGGCAGAAGAAACAACAGCAGACTGATCGAAATCGATGTTACCTTGTATTTACAGACTGTTTATATTCAATACATCACACACGTTCTATCATACCTATTCACAGTATTCCCCTATTAGGTCGTAGGTAGGTGACTGATACAAATGTGTGCTCATGGAGTCATGATCTGCGCCTGACCGCACAGCACAGCAGCGCTGTGGCGGCCATGACACCATTTCTCATTTTACAGATAAGGTTTTGTGGAAATGGCGATAAGCCGTTTTTGTTGTGTTACACTCACTAAACATGACCTCTCTATGTACAATCGGGAGATGTTTTAATGATTTGGGTCGTGTACATTTTTATGAATCCTTTGTACAGGACTACAATGTTACCTACGTGTTTATTAATTATAGTTGTACCAACAACAAAAGGTGCTCAGACTTCCAATTACTCTAGATAATTATCTCATAAAAAATAATATTTCATTAGGTAGTGATCAAAGTATATAATTATATAGACAATGTAGGTACAAAACAAAAAAATAATAAGTACCTAACTGCATTACGAAGGCCTCTTCACATAGAGAAGGAACCAACACTCCACACTGCATAAAGCCCTGCGTGAGGTTTATTTCAAATCAAATTCTAGCACGAAGATTTCCTTCACCGTCAGTCAAAAAATTCGAAAACTCAAATTGATACTTGACTGACTTGATAATATTGAACCTATATCTTACACACGGGAAGCAGATTTCTTAAATCATCACGACATAGGAAAGCCATCCCTATACCTACAAAAATATTACTAATAACTTTTAAATTATCCAATCTGTCACTATAAATCATTGTAGTGGCAGGGAAGCAATTAATACACTATTATAATCATCATTAATGATAATAACAGTGATTTGTTACAAATACAGATTTAAACCTACTTAGGTACGTACTTGCATATATTAAATGAAGGTCCCACTTAATTGCAGATTTACGCAAATATAGGAAATCCAATACAATGTGCATGTGACACGGATTTATTTCAATCTTTAGTTGAGTTGTTACAATGAATCATGTTTTTACGCTGTGACACGTAGGTACATACTTAAGTAATGGGTCATCCCGTCATAGAGTGATCTCCTTCCAACATTAATTGGAAAGTGAGAAGTGCTTTATTAATTTATAAGTAGGCAATGAGGTGAAAGATTAATTGCATAATAGGGGCGTTACGAAACCCCGGGTCTCACGGTGTTTGACTTGGAGCAGTACCTCCGGCAGTCCACCAGGGGGCCAAGTCTACCTACTAATTTACAAACGTGTCAGTGGTCTCACAAATCAGTTTTTGACAGATATGCCATACAAAATCTGTCCAAAACTGATAATTGTGAGACCACTGACACGTTTGTAAATTAGTAGACTTGGCCCCCAGGTATCGTGAGAACTAAAAGCTTTTCGACGTAAGTAAATGCTGTTAACGACTGCCAATGACGTCGGTTCGATTCCCGGGTTGGGCAAAGTGTTATTGGGTTTTCCATCTGGAATTTCTGTGGCAGCCCAGAGTCTAGATTTGTGCCCGGTTGATGGCAATAGGCCCGCCCCCTATTACATGGGGCTTAAACATAACTGCCGAAATGTGGAGGTAATATAGGTACACCTCCGCCTGACCTTTCGGGGAATACAGGCGTGATGATATGTTTAGTAAAATAAATGATGCAGATTATTGCTAAAGTGAACAAACAGTGTTCCAGCCATAAGAAATTTCGCTAAAAACCCGCAGGATTGATCATGGCTACACCACCTATTAGTTGGCACCTAGGTACACTAGTTGGTGTGAATACTTGACTAGGGAGAAACGGAGAAATAAGTAGAAAATGTCAAGAGCAAACTCACGCCAAGATCACCTACATACCTACATGTAGGAAGGTGATGACCGTTTTAATCATGGTCATGGCAACAATTTACGTTCCGAAAATTTGCTTTTGCGTCTGTTTTTCCTTGACCTTTCTAATTAGTACTAGGTATGGTAAGAAGTAGGTAATAGAAACCATATGGGATAGAAAGTACAAAATTATCTTCACATAAAAAAAAAATACGGAATGATCTTCAAGCATCATAGGTGTCCTCGATACGTTTAGTTTTATGGAAAAACAACTACCTCAACAAACAAACTACGTTTTTATTAATTAGGTACCTACAACGGCTACCAGATTATTTTAATTGATTCAACAATTAATTTCGAAACGACTAACGATGGTGCTACCAATATCAAGGCTATGGTCAATGCCTTTAAGCATTCCAAACTTGTTTTTGCTGATGGATGGATGACCATACGACGTTGTAGGTAGCAGGTAAAAGAGAGAGTTAGGATTACGTCGAGAAGATCCGAAAGTGTCCTGAAGAGCTTAAAGACTCCCGCAGATAAGCGCGACGCGACTCTGTTGGAAAAAATATTGTGAAAACTTCAACTTCATTCACTTAAAAATAGAACCGATGTAACTGAAATAAATTCTTTATGATTAAGCACTAGCTGTGCCACGCGGTTTCACCCGCGTAGGTCTCGGACCCGTGGGAATATAGATATAGGGATAAAACCTATCCTATGTCCTACCCGTGTGCCCATCCTCTCCTTTCTAGAGTAGGGAACGTCACGTCGCGGCGTCGAACGGTTCGTGTATTGCATTTTTATACTCGTGATAACTTCGAAATTAAATGTCCGATTCGAATAAATTAAAAAGTATTTTACTGCTACATAAATACCCTTGATGTTAAAACTATTTATTTGAATAAGAATTCATAATATGTTGATAAAATTCCTTCGCAAATAATCCATTAATTTCGAACAAATTTGATCACCATAAAAAAGGAGATATATAAAGGTGAAGTCAATGACATATGCTGTCGCGGACTTTTTTTTTAAACTTTTAAAGAAGAACCATTCCATCATACATGATATTTGCGTAACTTAAACCGTTTACGCAGCGCACGCAACGGAAGCTCTCAAAAAGGAATCTTTTTTCCCGTTTTTGCAACATTTTTCATTTATGCTCCGCTCCTATCGGCCGCAGCGTGATGTTATATAGCTTATAACCTTCCTCGATAAATGGACTATCCAACACAAAAAGATTCCAACCAGTAGTTCCTGCGATTAGCGCGTTAAAACAAACACAAACTCTTCAGCTTTATAATATTAGTATAGATATGAAATGTTGATAAGAGACTGTCTATTTAGACCAGAAAAGTAACAGTGTTGATATATAGTTTTGTTTCTGACCATAATTAGGTAATCCAAGCTCGTAGGGAGGTACCTACCGTTCTAATAATGTCGGTAAGTACCTACCTAGGTATATCTTCCGAAGGTAGGTACTGTGTTACCAACCTCATGCAAATATCACTGCAATGACGGGCTTTGGAATCGAATTTAAACCTACTCGTTAATTTATCGAAAATCTTTTCGATTTCATAACCTGACCACGTTTTTCTGCCGACCTACATAAATTAAAACTTGAAAATAAAGTACCTACTACCTACAGAAGATTCAGCTTTTAGATCCGGTTAGGCCGTTAAATCGTCCTGGATTGACGTATTTGGTGGCGTCTAATAAACCAGCTCATTTATAAATCCACGTCCCTACTTGTCGCGTCACGTTGAGCTCTGAGATCTAATTGTAATTGACCCCTGCACCCACCGTCAAAGGTCCTCATCACAGTTCTTACCTACTCTTATTTTAAAACAATTATAAAGACATTAGACTTTTTCTACAATGTTACACACTAGGCTACAGGTACCTAAGTATACCTATTTTCATGCTTCACGTGTCCCTACAGCTACCGACGCGTTTCTGTATTTAGCCAAAATCTAAAATTATACCTAGGCACTTTAGATACCTACCTATATCTACGATAATGTGTTCCAGTCTAGCCTATTTCCTTAGCGATTTAGTCAAACCCACGGTCAAACCTCTTTCAAAATGTCATCACTTGTATCCTGTCATGCCGATTCGTCAAGTAGAAAAACACTGACTGTTGTGCGAATCGAAAGTCGACGTGAAAGTGCGTATCTAATTGACAATGGAGATTAGCAAGGCGCGTGTCAAGGCGATTGTGGCTCGTAATTTTATGCAGAGGAGAGCTAATTACTTGATGCTCTATATTTTATCCTTAGTCAGAGAAGTTCCTGGTGGTTGCTATTGTAGCATAATCAACCTATAATGTTCCCGCTGCTGGGACACATGTCTCCTCTCTTTTAGAGGGAGTGGGCTGTAATCCACCACGCGGGCCCAGTGCGGGTTGGTAGATATCCCATGTCTTCGATTTTTTGGATCTAGGACATGCCGGTTTCGGCAGTTTCCTCACGATGTTTTCATTCACCGTTCTGAGAGCAGTGGTGATGAAATTATTTACATAAAGTAAAGCTCCTGGTTGGGTTCGAACCCACGACCTACAACTCGTAAGTCGGTCATAAACATATTTGTTACAAAATATTATTCTAAAGTTTTTTTTCGTTTTTCCTTTGCAAGTGTGTTTCTACTATATTTTATCTCATACACACATGCACATGATACCCTGGCCTGTAGCACATGTAGGCCGGAATTTGGCACCTACCCAGTTCAATAGGCCTAAGTTACCCTAACTACTGGGTCCAACATTGAAATCGCAAAAAAAATCAGCTGTTCCATACATTTTGTCGATTTAAGTGAACACAAATGTGTGGAACAGCTGATTTTTTTTTCGCGATTTCATTGTTGGACCCATAGAAAAAGTATATTATAGATGACACCAATCCACTAGTTTCAAGGACAACGGTGTCTACCCTAACACCCTGTATAAAATTTTATAAAAAAAGGTTTATAAAAACGAACATTTATTAAAAAAACCTATCCGATTTCATACATTTTCACTTAAATAATTACGTGCAACTTATAATTAGGTACATCGGTACTATTAATAGGTGTACAAATCTTCAATATTCAATAATGAATCATCTCTAAAAGGAAAATTAAAAATTATTTCCTAATAACTTCCTAGCTTTAACAAAAATAAATGCATTTTTACAATCCAAAGTTTTGTTTATGATAAAAAATGAAATTTAGGTTGACTATGTTAAAATTTCATCACAGGCACATGTAAGCAAATTCAATAAAGACTACTTTACATTTTGTTGCCTAAATACCTACTTGTGTAAAGACTGTTTACAATTTCACAGGCATTAATTAACATGAAAATAACTTCTATTAGGTCATCTTTATTTTGAAAGATAACATAATCGAAACCTATGATGAATTAAAGTCTCTATAGGTAAGTATCTGACACGGTGCAGATAAAAAAATGCATTTAAAAAAATACTGGATGTGTTTATATTTTACAAAGGTGGTTTAGTTGCGCCAATCACAGTAGTACATTGAGGTCCTAATACAAATCTGCAAAGATTACTACGAAGAGTATTGAAAGACCATAACTTTCAATACTCTTGTTTGTAATCTTTGTCCTTGCCTTGTCTCCGTGTGGTTAGGTCCTAGAACTGTCTAGTTTCTTAGAACATAGTTTATTTTTATTCCTTTGTTCAATGGAAAATTCTTATTGAAAGTAGGACCTTGTATATACTTAATTAACAAAACATTATTATTTTATAAGTGGTAAAAATTCAGTCTACTAATTTTAATTACTTACATCTAAATTTGATTAAATTAAATGAACAACTTATGGTTCCTTACAGCTGTAATATTTAAACATTTAGTTAAGTCCTTTAGTAGATTGTTTAAATAATAATTCCTTGTACTAAACTTTGAACAATAAACCCGTTCAATTGTGATATAGGGGTTTTATCAAATTTGGATTTTTCAATGATTGCGAATTGTGTTTGTAAAGTACCAATTCAAATAGATAGGCAGAATATTGTCTAAGAGAATATATAAAATTGCATAGGTACAGATACTTTAGGGACACATCAATAATAAGGTTTGTCACCAATAACATAAATGGTGGTATCTTATAATAATACAATCACTAGGTTACTAATACAAGTCAATTAAACAAAGTCAAATTATTACTTAGATAAGCACCTAAACATTTAAATATTTGCTTTTCTTTAACAAATCATCTGATAACACCTAACAAATAAAGGAATGTTCAAATGTGTGGACAGAATCATCAAAACAGTCGAAATAAGATATGTGAAATACAATAGGTACAGGATTAGTTAAAACTATGAAGCTACCTTTTTGTAGTTACTACTCACTGAACATCAGTCTTTTCTTTATATTCAATTTGTCAGTGAACACCAAATTTTGTCAAATTTACAGTCAATTGCTTAACTTTGTCACATTTTAGTTGTAGCTTCTAGCGAGCGCAGGAGAGGTGCGCGGGCCATATACTAGAAACGATCTTTAGAGGCATGCAGGTCAGGGTTGGTCAGGTACTGCAGCTCCTGCAACTCTTGGAACTTCTCATGGTCCCTGATGTGTGCATAGTTGGCTGACAGGCACATCAAGTAGTGTACCAGACTCAATATCACAAGTATACATGATACCATTGCCAGAATGAACATAAACTCTGCCTTCTCAACATAGTCTTTGCAAAATAGCTTAATTTTGTGTGCTTCACAGATTCTCATATCCTCCTGCTTAACACTTGATGGGAACATGAAGTCAAATTGGGTAAAGTCAATGCATGTTGATAAATCAATGTTTTTCGGTTTCGAGCAAAGTTTCCAGAATATTGTGAATAGGAAAGTCGTAATAACTAGGAATCCTAGCAACATGATCCATACAAAAGTCAGTATGTACGTGATGATCATAAATACGGCGCAGGATATCCGTCCACCGACTCGCGCTCTCCATGCACGGTACACTTTCTGCCTAGTGGCACCTGTTGTCAAACAACCCAAACACAACAGCATGAAGCCAAGAGCTGCCATACAGGCGCTGCCAACGATGAATATCATCTGCAGCGCTTCGATCCATATGAGACGGAAGTGAAATACTTCATCGAACATAAGTATTGAAAGAGCAGAGCCCCGGTACATAGTCCCGCAGAACACACCCACGCCCAAGCAGCACATAATCGTTGCGATGAGAGTGGCATGGGGCACCCTGGTTAAACAGGCCTGGCATGCGTCACCCATTGTTAGTGTAGTTTATACGTCTTCAAAATAACTTTTGCACACCAGTTTTTCCTTATTTACACAAAATATTTTCTTAGTTTCATTCAGCACAACAGGGAAAGTAGATTATTTTACGCGTTCATTGTTCAACGGATGACAAATAATGTTGACGTGACGTTTCATTTCATTCACACTCTCAGACAGCGTTGCCAATCAGGGTTGCCAATACCTATTTTCCAAATTCCCCAAAATCATTGGTGAAAATCCCCAAATTTGGGGAGAGCAAAATGCTGATTCCCCACAAAATTATTTCATAAAATTAACTCAATTCTATACAAAAAATCAACAATATTTATTATTAAGGAACTACAAAAATTCACAATTGAAAATAATTTAACCTTAAAATAGGATTCAGAATCAAATTTTCAATCATCCACAAAGCGAAGACAAACCAACATGCTAAAGTTATAACTTTTCAAATGCATTCAAATTTAAAAACAAAACAAGGAGTCGGTCTTATCACGTTCATGTTCGTACGTATCGTAGATTCGTAGCGTAGGTACCTACAGCATGACCAGTTTAAGTTTGCAGTTGACGGTGGCGCTGCTTGTCATAGAAAAATGCAACAGCATCTCAAATTCAGTACATTAAGTTGTAGTTCTGTGTTTAGCCGCCTGCACAGATAAGTCGGACGCGCTGTACTATCGGTAATTCATTGTAGAAATGATTGTCTTTGTATTTTCAGTTTCGAATAATAGCAGGGGTTTCAACCGAAAATTCGTTGAAATTGAAGTAACGTACCCATGCAGAAAAAAAATTGACTGGAATTTACTGGATGAGTGATGTTTGTTTATAATATAATATTGGTTTGAATTGGTAAAATTTTAAAATCCTCAATTCCCAACATAGAGCCTCTCCCCACAAAATCCCCAATCATCTTAAGATTCCCCGCAGTTTGGGGAAATCCTCACAAATTGGCAAATGCCTATTTTCCAGATTCCCCAAAATCATCGGTGAAAATCCCCAAATTTGGGAGAGCAAAATCCTGATTCCCAACAAAATCCCCTCTAAATTATTTCCTATATAAACTTATTTCTAGAGTTTGGCCAACGAAAGTTGATCCTGAAAACACGCGCGAAATTTAAAAAAAACAAAACTGTTTGTTCCTAAACGTAGTGCAATAATTCGTGTAGCTATTTGAAATTTCATTTAAATACACGTGTTATCACACTATGTACAAGGATAAACAGTCTTGTTTAAAAAAAAAAACAACTATATTCATTAATTGTAAAAAATTATAATAGGATAAAAAAATATTCTTTGTCACCCAGCTACAGCAGCAGGTGTTTCGCCCGAAGATTTATTGAAATTTATGTAATGTTGCCATAAAAAATATAAATTTATACTGGAATTTACTGGATGACTGGCCATATTCGAGTAGGTATGTCGGTAGTCAAATGATGTTTGTAATGTAATGTTGGTTTGACTTGGATTTGTTTTTAAATCCCCACATAATCCCCGCTTGGGTCCACTCCCCACAAAATCCCCAATCGTTTTGAGATTCCCCACAGTTTGGGGAAAACCCACAAATTGGCAACGCTGTTCACAGAAAACAGATTACCACCGATTCCGTCATTCCGTAGGTTTAGAATAAACGCAGATTATGTTTGTTCGTTTTACATCGTAATTTTACAATTAAATATTTTTTAGTGTAAAATTATTATTTGAAATAAAGTCGCCAACAGTCGAAAGGATAATGAGAGTACACTATTTTATTTGTCATGAATATTTTAGCTTTTATCGTAATTAGCTTTTTTCACCAACAACAAAGTGTGTATCCGAACAAAATGCAATAACCGGCCACGTCAAAATGACAATTGACATTTCCAGGCGTAGTAGTGATGCACACATATCGCTTTACGAAATCTACTAAGAAATAATAAAATTGCAAATGAAAACTCGACTAATGCAATCATTAAAAATATGGGTTACTAATCAAGGAGTTCGACCATGACAGAATACTTAATGCTTTTGGGGTAATATTATGAATAATTCTTGACTATTTCCCTATTTATTAACTTTGTTATCTTTATATTATCTAGTTGTTAATATGTTTCGAGTATTTACTCTCAATGAATAAGAACGCAAAGGATGTTGTTTCATCAAACATAACTCCGGTCCTCCATTTAAGGATAACCGATTCATATGAGTCAATAAATAATTATCAGTGATAAAAAGTTGATGTTGATAGGTGTTTAGTCTTACTAAAATTATGTGTCAGCTGTATGAAAACAAAACGTTCCCATCCCTATTTAATGTCAATTGTAGATTGTAATAACTTGCCTTGCTTTTATGATATATTATTAAGAATTCTCTTGTGTTTATACATTTTTCATACTGAAATTGGCTCAAAATGGAAACTCTATATCATCAGACTAATCAGGTGATACAAGAAACTGCGGAATTGTTTCAGAAGTTAGATAGAGATCCATCTAACTATGAGGGAATAGAAAACGCTATTCAGTCGAAAATTAATGCAATTAGTGCGTAAGTTCATTTCATAATATGTTAAGGATTATGCTAATTGAATTATCATCCTAATTTGTGAGGTTTTACTTAATGTTCCTATCATTGGAAAACTGCCTAATGTCAACATATTGTTCGGATTTTTTTGGTAATTGTTTCGTGTTTTAAACATTTTTATATGTTTTGAATTACAGGAACTGCGAGCGATTGGATATATACGTCTTCAAAACACCCGTCAACCAGCGACCTATGGCTAAAATGAGGGTTGACCAAATAAAGTATGACAACAAACATATTCAGGTACCACAGAGTCAAACTTATTTTACCTTTGTCTGTTATCCTCCTGCTTTTATTCCAATATATTTGAGTTTGCCATGGCATGATATATCTTTCGCCACCATCATCTTTCATCATCAACTCTCATCTCAGAATGCATTCTCTTTCTAGACCTATCATCTGCCACTTGATGGATATATATATAGAAACAATAGATGGATTGTTTTTAACAAATTAAACCAAGATCTACCATCTATTCTTTACAGTGCCGTAATTAGCCTTTTATGCACCCCGGTGCGAGCTGCTATAACCGCACCCTTGAAGTATTTTCTAATCTTAACCGGTTCTGACAATAAAATGGATTGTCTATAAAAATAAATAATAGGTATTGTTAGTGGCCCTGGTTTGGTCATTTCTGCGCCCTTCCAGGGTCTGCACCCTGTGCCTGGGCATCGCTGGCCCGCCATATTTCAGGCACTGATTCTTTAACCAGTCCACATTCATATTTGCAATCTGTTCTCAGGACAGTATGTTGCTCATTCCTCTGAATCACATGTAGGATTACAAATTGATTTAGTGGCTAGGAATAGGCCAGTTCTATAACATAAAAAAAAAGTGATTATTGGATTATGGCAATGAGGCGGCTGTCTGGATTTGATGAAATCCAGTCAGCCGCCTCATTGCTATAATTCCTAAGGAATGCTGTTTGAAGTATTTGAGACATGATGATGTGTTAATGACTTTAAAAAGGATTCCTATCACTATGTTTGTTTGTTTTTATTACAACCATTAATTTTATTTGTCAGTGAATAATACTGCCATCCTTTTTATAAACGAATGGCAGAATAGCAGAGCACATTAATTAGGGACAGATGATATAATTGTTAAAGTAATAAATCTCAACTTATCCATTTTTCCTCAGGCATCGCTCTCAGCTGCTCGAAGTAAAAGAATAAAACGTGAACAAGAGGCGAAAGATCGAGAGCAACTGTTGAGTCGAAGATTTGGTCATGACCACACCGCTATCAACGTGGATTACTTGGCGCAAGAACAAATGTCCTTGCAAAATTCACACAGGAATGTTGATGAAATGCTTCATACTGGTAAGCACTAGAGATACCTATTGTGTCCTATGTAGATAATATATTGAAACAAGCAAAGTAGGCCAGCTGGGCTGTAACCATTTTTAAATAGTCCAGGCAAAATACAAATTAAGTTACTACCAGTTTACAACTCTGAGCCGATATTCTGTAAACTATATCCCTTGACTGAGAATCTTTATAGCGGAGGTATGTCATAATCTCAGCTCGTAATTTGTAGCTGACACATTCCAGTCCTCAATCTGGGAGCTTAAAGGTCGATTCACACATGTCAGTGAAGCCACAGTACCGAAACAGTGCAAAATATTCTTTCATACATTCTATATGAACGCATCCCCAGTTGTCAGTGTCAGTGACGATACAGTGCTCTCAGTGTCAGTGCCGACACGAGAATGCATGAGAATGTATGAAAGAATATTTTGCACTGTGTTGGAACTGTGGCTTCACTGATATGTGTGAATCGACCTTAAGAAGACAGACTTAATATACTGATATAAGCCTGTCTTTTTTACCACTCCAGTCATTTGCGCAGCAATGCCTGGTCTGGCTTGTTTTCACATAGAAATGACTAGCCTCATCATCATCTGCCTAGTCTTTTCCCATCCATGTTGGGGTGGGCTTCCAGTCTAACTGGATGCAGCTGAATACGAGTATATATTAGTATTTTACATGGAGAGACTTCCCCTCTGACCTTCACAACCCAGTTACTGGGAAATACGATACCCTAGGTAAGACTGGTTGTCAGACTTATCTTATTTGATAGAAGTAACTGGGTAAGTTGGGTAATTAATAAATATGCCTAGACAGAAGGTCTGGTAGTATTTTGTTTTCTGTACTATTTGGCAAATGTGACAGAATCTAGAGTAAACCTGTTCCAAAAGATTCCAAATAATCGGTGATTCTAGGCTAAGATGGCATTATAGAAAGAGAAACAAGATGATCTTTAATGTTTCATGCATTTACATAATGAGTGATATTTTTGTACCAAAATGTTAATGTTGGTCTGATACACATTATTGCTATTATTTATTTGGTAGGCGCTTATAATTCTACTCCTAAAGCTTGAATGTATTGTTATATATAGGTAAACAAACCGCACCTCTAACATTTCCATCGTCTGTGCTAGACAATTCGAGTGATCAGGGCTTCGGTAGGGTCCGAAATAAGTCGGGAATTTCCGAAACTACTTTAAATTCGTAAATCACGTAATCATTAATAACATTGAGATTGTCGAAGGAGGAAAATAGCGAGCAGCCTACACAAATACCATGCAAAACTTATGACGACTGTTTTGATTTGTAGTTGAGAGACAACAGGAAAGAAACAGTCCACCATTTTAGCGTAGGTAGTCGTTAAACAGTAAACCTAAAGCAGAAGTTATTTAATTAGGACTAGCTAATGGTCCAATGTCGCCTAGAGGCGGCACAGTTTAACTCCAGTTTATGTATTTATGGGTCCATAACCCAGATCACCTTATTGGTTGGACTCATTTAAGAGCACACTACAAAGTAATTTAGCCGTCAACGACATAGTTACGATGGACGATGGACGGCAATGAAACCGGATAATTAATTTGCCGTGCTCGCTGTACCTACATACTACCTATATCTAAAATGATCCGAGTTACGATGGTGCTCAACACCAACGCTACGTGGCGCTGACATCACCGCACGTGTATTTTGTTTTTATAAAATACACACAAAAAATAAAAACAAGTTGTAGTGTGTTCGACAACACAAAATAAATCTTTGACTCTTTGTAATTATAAATACATGGATTTTAAATTGTATTTAATGTGTTTTGGATCGTTATCAAACGCATATGCAGAGAGAATGAGGCAAAAATAAGAATTATAAAATATAAGTGAGGATTTACAGTGTTCAAATATGAAAAAGGCACTTACCACATCTTGATTTGTTTTTGTATCACAGTCCACACACCACCCACGTACAAATGTTATGTCTTATATCACTAACAGTCTCATAAAACTCTCACAATATCAACAGTCTCATAATAACACCGGACTAACAACTTGACATGACCGCACCGTATCAAGGTAAACTTAATACACAAAGTTGAAGTTTTTCGAATAGGTAGCCTAGATCGAGATTACTTCATGCGCAGCGCACGGCCGGTCTCTGAGAAGATTATGAGAAATAATTTATAATTATTATAAAAAGTATAAGTACCTTATTAATTAAATTCACAAGTGATACGCCATTGTTTAAATTATTATCTTATAGATATATTAAATTTAATGATGTCGTAAAAAGCACTCACAAAAATAAAATAATATTGTAATTACATATTTTTTTCTAATGACCCGACCTTGACTTTACTCGGGTACAATAAGTTGGGTGAGTAACTACCTATGTAATGGCCAATTATAGGTAGGTACTGGTCCGATAGCTATGAACGTATTAATTCAAGTGTTTGTTTGCTGACTTGTCCTTCCTCGCCTTCAAATATACTTAATGAGTTTAATGCAAATATCAAGGAGTCTGGCGTAATTTTTATTTTTTACGCATAATATATTAGATCAAGTAAAGCAACTACCTACGTATTCGATTTCACAGAATATTAATTCATATCTATTGATTGCGGTAGGTAATTAAACATATAAGTAGCTATGAATGTTAGCTAACCTTGAATATCAATCGGCTGGGTCTACTGCCTAAGGGTCTCTACACATTATATCCGCCTGATCCACTCCCTGATCAGTATACCTAGTTTTAGGTTATCTTGTTTGCTAGTGCGTTAAACGTAGCCAAGGTATGAGTGAAGAGGTTGGTCCTTTATTTGCAAGAAGCCACGAGAATCTTCCTCTCACCCCTTTGCTTGGACCTGGGCAAGGACTATACTACTTTCAAGGTCCACCGTCCAGTGTCACTTGAATCCAGAGTTGCTGCTGGCTTGAAACTATAACCCTCTAATTTGTTCCAGGTTCAAATATCTTGGAAACGCTGAAGTACAATCGTGAAACATTAAAAGGTGCTCATAGACGACTAATAGACTTGGCTAATACTTTAGGTTTATCAAACGCAACCATATCGCTGATAGAACGAAGGGTGTCACAGGATAAGTACGTCTTGTTTGGAGGCATGTTCGTTACCCTGACTGTTATTGTGCTCGTGATCGTGTATTTGACGTAGTTGGTACAGTTCTCTATAAAGGGTGCGTTCCTCTATCCTCATTGACAATAAAAGCCGTTGACTACATATTTTTGGTGCAATAACTCAACTATACTTTAAAATAGATAAATATCTTAAACTTTGAATGCGCTTTTATTTTTTGATAATGAGGAACTTGGGGTGTCGACGTTTCGTGACGTCACAAAAAGGACGTCTGACATTATTGAGTTCATTCTTTTCCGAGGGGTGGTATCCGTCCCGAACGTTCTCTCTCCTTTACCCGTCTTACATAAATAGTATCATGGGGATAGCAGGTTGTACCTCGATGAAGTATAGCGCAATCGCTTTATAAACGTCTCTTGCGTAATGATTTCGAAATGATTTATGATGTTTAACAACTGTTATTTAAGGCCATGTTTGCTCTTTATGGTGGATTTATTTATATCCAAGCAAACTGTAGCTATCTCTGCAAGCAATAAAAAATGGTCGTTATCTAAGTAAAGTGCGCTACACTTGCATACCATGTAAAATAACTGTAAAGAGTTCGATCGACGGAAGAGTTCCATCAGGTAATTCCGTAACACACTTACCTACAGTAGCAATGGCTTTCATTTTGACAGTTCAATGACATTAATCGCGTTATATTTCAAACATATGAAGCAATGGATTAGCAATATCCTTCAAAATCATTCAGATTGTGATTGAAAGTGTGTTGCGCAATTAGGGTTCAGGTTTGTTTATTGGTTTCTATCAATCATTTTATTTTTATACGAATGTCCTTTTTAGGGTTCCAAAGGGTAAAACAGGACCCTATTACTAAGACTCCGCTGTCCGTCCGTCTGTCTGTCTGTCGGTCACCAGGCTGTATCTTATGAACAGTGATAGTTAGACAGTTGAAATTTTCACATATATGATGTATTTCTGTTGTCGCTATAACAAAAAATACTAAAAAACAAAGTAAAATAAATATTTAAGGGGGCTCTAATACAACAAACGTGATGTTTTTTGCCGTTTTTATAGAAAATGGTACGGAACCCTTCGTACGTGAGTCCGACTATCACTTGGCCGGTTTTTTATAGTTTCACATCATACTTTGCAAAACAGTGCTTAGAAGTGAGAACAGACGTTTGATTAAATCAGTCAATGAAATAACCTGCAATGATTTCTGGTTACGTAAAAGTTTGCAAAATATTACGAACAAAATTCTTGCTTGTTTTTATTTAGTAAGATTACTGGGGCTGCGAAATACCGACTAGTTTTTGTGCGACGATCATTCGACTGTAATATAACATCAATATTATTAATAGGTATAACCTGCATTTAGATTTCTTTCTATCATTACTATTACGTAGGTGACAGGTGGCAGGATTTCCACTGATGACGTACCTAAGCCCCATATCCTTTGTGGGACGAATCACGAACGATTAAGAATTTTTTTGGGCATCTTTTGTCCTTTCAACTGGTTTGTTCATAGTCCTCATTGATCTATCCTCCATGTGACCCAGATCACCCAGTGTTGTATCTCTTTTATTTTGCACACTCTGTTTATGCAAATTAACGATGAAACCTGTTTTCGTAAACTCCAGTTTAAAATTGTAATCCATGCTACCAAAATAAATGCAATGCTTTGTCTGTTTGGTTACGTTTTAACGGCTAAATTGCTGATCCGATTTTTAAGAAATTTTGAAATCACTTGATATTTGTTACTATGTCCAACGTTGAAAGGTAGCCCATATAGGTCGTATTAAAAATCTTTAACCTTTGGTATGCCGGAACGTGGATCTCGTTGAGAAACAATGGATTTTTAATTGTGTCTGAAATTACCGGCATACGACGGGTTAAAGAGGTGAAAATATGTTATATTTAAGTTTTTGCTGGGTAAATACTAAATCAACCCGGAGGAAGTCGCGACACACACAGGCGCTAGTAAAAGATATTCTATGTAGATTTGTTGATCAAAGTTCCAAAACGATTGTGAAAAAACAAAGATGAATTTAGGTAAAAGTTCCGATGAAAAATAACCCTGTGTTCTTGATTCAAGCAATTTGTTTTTTAGTCAAAGTGATACGGTCTACTTATTTGTAGCTACAAATTCTGTATTGGTTGAAATGTATTAAAAAAATATAATAAGTAAATCGTATGATTAAACATATTGGAATAATAAATATGGTATCTTCGTTTGCTATTAAATGTTACATTCCTTTGGTTCATTTGAATTATCGCACGTGTTTTGTGAACTTACACTATGTTTTTGTGAAAAGTATTAAAAAAAGCTAAACAAGTTTGTGAATTATTGTAAAAATGTTAATTAATAAGTGATATTCATTTTATTAAAATTTCTATTTTAGACTTGTACTATTTTATGTTTCCTGTACGGTTACCTGAACCTACTTACGTCAGAAATTAGAACCACCTGAATAATCTAATCTAACTAATATAATATTATAAACGCGAAAGTTTGTTAGTATGGATGGATGGATGGAGGTTTGTTACTCTTTCACGCAAAAACTACTGAACGGATTTGGATGAAATTTGGCACACAGATAGATTATAACCTGGATTAACACATATGATACTTTTTATCCCGATATTCCCACGGGATCGTGCCTTACGCGGGTGATACCGCGGGACGCAGCTAGTTAATCAATACCTATGCAATATATTAATACAAAAGACACACATTTTATTTTTATTTAAAAACTTACATTATTTGAGTATCATTCCCAATTTTTCGAACTTTGCAAAAGTCCACAAGGTCATAAAAAATAGTATATAATAGAGGTTTCAAATGTTCTAAATCTAGACACAACACAAAAGTTAACAGGTCAAACACGCAAGAAATATTTTAAATGTGTATCCTACTAGTTTTCTAATAACATGATGATGAGTCAACCTTAGTTCCCCAGGTTGACTTGCCACATACAACCCGTGCGCATTGACATGGCACCTGGTTCGAATGACGTTTGTAACTCCTCCCGCATCCCCGCACGGCGACGGCGGGGCGCTCGCGGGTAGCGGGGGGAGTATTGAGTTCCAAGCCAGGTGCCATGTTAATTCGCCCGGGTTGTACTTGCCACTACACACTCATTGTTCGGGCAAGCTTATTTGGCAGCCGCAGCCTGTTTCCGATCTCTTTCGTCAGGGTCGCAGCATGGTATTTTGGGTTCAACGTGCGGGCAAGCGAAGGCGACGTCTTCTTCTTTGGGAGGGGCGCAGGGGCCTTTTGCTTTGGGAGGCGGATGAATGCACGTGTCGACGGTCGGCTCGGGTAAGCGAGGGTAATCTGCGATGCGCGTTGCCGCTGGCGAAATTTCGGGAACATCGCGACGCAGGTACTTGACGCGCTCGTAAGCGTCTGGTGCGAGCTTCATGTAATCTGGGACCTGGTATCGAATTAAAAGATCATTTGTAGTGAGGTGTAAGTTAAAGTAATATGGATTTCTGGATGCTTCGATAACCACCTTCGAGTTATCTAAACTTTAATTAATAATCGAATTCCTACTACTTAGAGCCTCTGTATAAGACTGGCATCCTAAGGGTCAGCTAAGACCGCGACGTGAAGCGACGCGACGCTGCGCGCTCTTTTTAACCATTATCGAACTTATGTTCTTCACGAAAAGGTATAATTTCAGTGCGAGGGTTGACATGTGTCAAACTGCCGTGACTGCGCAGCGCGTGTACATTATTGTGCAGTAAATAAATTCGATATTGTATCGGATCATAAAAAAGTGCGTGTCCCTTCGTGTCTCGGTGTGAACTGGCCCTTACTTTATCCTAACTAAATCTATAAATGCGAAAGTGAGTTTGTTTGTTTATTACGCTTTCACGCTGAAACGGCTGAACGGGTTTGGATGAAATTTGGCACACGGGTAGGTAGACCATGATTGGAGCACGTACCTACATTTCACCCTGGACAGCAGACGAAGTCGCGGGCAACAGCTAGTGCCTATGTCTATTTCCAGCCACGGAATAAATAAATGTATCTATTTATGAAGCTAATTGAAAGTTGCCACATACGAGTAGGTACGTGGGAAAATCTGGGAGGCTGAACAATCAATGTATTTCTCGAGCGTTCGCATACTTTTGCTCCACACTTCGCCAACGAAGTCTCATATAATTATATAATTTTTTCACGGTCACAACATAGTGGTAAATATTTAACTTAGTAAAATACCCAATAGGTAAGTACCGAATCACTGAGAAGGAAACGTTTTGGTTGATGCCATAACGGGCAGACAAGATAGGAGCAAATGTAGTTAATACATTTGCTTGCCTTTTCAGATTGTTAATTAAGACAAGTTTTTTAATAATCTTAATCAGGTAGGTATTTACCGAACAACAAATCAACATTTAAATAAACCTTCATTCTTCCGTGTGACCGTGTCTAATCATTGAAGCTATTGCCTTTTTTTAACCGACTTCAAAAAGGAAGTGGTTCTCAATCTGTCTCTTTTGCCAATTATGAATTGATTTTGATGATTTTTTTATTATATTGGTAGGTCATGATTCAGAGGTCCCATATAAAATGTATTAACTTTTCTTGCGTAGTTTTTGAGTTAGCTTCAATATTTCGTATTTTTCCCACTTAGTCTATAATAATATGGACGATGTTTTAAGTTACTCCGTCACTGTTATTTACAAAGCAGGTAGTGTTATTCGAATTTGTGTGGGGTAGGTATTTCGGAAGTCGGTGGCAAATAACGTACTTAAATTGAAAACCAAAGACACCGACTTCCGAAATTAAAGTTATTATTCACTTTTTAGTGTTTTTTTTGGAAGTCTATTTTTTTTGTAAAAAGTTTTTATTAGCTATGCATCTATGGAGCATTAATAACCCAAAAACCGGTCAATTGAAATAGCTTACATATGAGCGGCCATAGTCCTCATAGTGAACCCTATCGCAGTAATTATCTTATTATTTTATCGTTTTCCTGATCGATGCGCAATGTTCCATTACCTACTTACCTACGTGTTACGGCAAATTAAAGATTATCAAATAACGGGTAATATTATTCCATGGGAAATAATATTGTCTAGTCTATAGGTATATAATATCTTTATTATATGACAGATATTAGATTGTTGTCCTAGGTCGGTCTAATGATTTGTAGGTCGTAGGATCTAATAATTATAGGTATGACAAGCACCATGCAGCGTTAATTCTCAGACAGGCGCGACGTGACACCTGGTAGACCAATTTCCGTGAAGTTTTCATAGAAATTGTTCCACCTGAGTCGCGTCGCATCGTCGCGTCGTCGCGTTGCGCTTGTCTTCTGGAGCCTTAATAAATGCAATTCCTACGTGACTTCATACAAGATTCCCAGATGTCTATTATAGTACCCGGAATACCTAACTGCTACCTACCTAACTTATCTTAGACAACATAAAAGGGAATTCGACCGGGTTTGGAACAAATTCTGTCCAGACATGGGAGTAGGTAGGTAAGTACCTACTTCCAAATAGTTCCTTAAATAAATACTCTACTTAAGTATTTAATAAATCGGTAACAGGGATAAAAAGTTTATGCACAAGTAAAAGAAAAATACCGTACAAAGGCAGACTTACGAGTCAACCTTAGGGTGATGCATAGAGAAAACAGCACGTGAAAGTTAAACATAAGGGATAGATAACACGAAAATAACCATAAAATGTATAGATGAATAAAACAAACTAATGATGCTCAGAAATTCTCACGGTTTCATGGGTCGGAGAACTATCGGCGTTTGTGCCAATGTTATGTACCTACCTACTTACCTAGTTTGGCTTTTATTTTTAAGCGACCTGCTCTGTTTCTCGATACAATTATTATCAATGACGATTAAACGAACGTTTATACGTATGTATAAGATGTACATAAACAGACAATGTATAGATACATAATTCATATATAAACGATTCGTAATAACATCATAAATAAATTATTGTAATTCAATGTTTCGTGTCACCATTCCTATATAAATGATTGTAATAATATTGTACCTACTTAAATCAATTTATGAATAATGGGTGTAAATAATGTTGGGCACATGTAGGCATGGACCCGATGCGCTGTAGACATCTAAGCGAGGTTTTTGTCTGGTTGTGATTCGGTGATCTCTTTGGGGAAGCCGAGGTTTTTGTCTGGTTGTGATTCGGTGATCTCTTTGGGGAAGCCGAGTTTTTTGTCTGGTTGTGATTCGGTGATCTCTTTGGGGAAGCCGAGGTTTTCGTCTGGTTGTGATTCGGTGATCTCTTTGGGGAAGCCGAGGTTTTTGTCTGGTTGTGATTCGGTGATCTCTTTGGGGAAGCCGAGGTTTTTGTCTGGTTGTGATTCGGTGATCTCTTTGGGGAAGCCGAGGTTTTTGTCTGGTTGTGATTCGGTGATTTCTTTGGGGAAGCCGAGGTTTTTGTCTTTGCGATTATGGCTGAAGTTATACTGACGAACAACACTACCGGAAATATATTGTGTAAGGCGGCTCCGTTGACATCTCTCGGACATGCTACCGTCAATGGGGAATCAATCCGACAATACGAGACATTATTTCGGGCTGTTCTCGTCTGACTAATAGACACTACTTGCATAAGCTTACCTTGTAGCTAGGATTATCCACCAGCAACATGTTTTGAAATATAGTCATGTGGAATCGGAAGTACCGTATTATAGGCAAGTGCCCGATCCAGTTCTCGAAAATGGCAATATAATGTTGTATTGGGATCACTGATAAGACTATTGTTGCCAATAAGCCAGACATAGTGCTGATAGATTAATAAGAGCGTCTCACAATGATTATTGATAATGTCCCGCATAACGAGAACGTCGTGAAAAAATTAAGCTGAATAAGTATTTTGACCTGCCTCGCGAGGTTGTCGACATGTGGGATATGGATACAGCAGTCATTGTGCCAATAGTCTTGTCGGCTAAAGGTATAATAACCAAGAGCCGCGACCAATACCGAAGAAGGCTCTCGTTAGGCAGCTGGATCAAGGGCTTGATCCAGAAAGCGGTACTTTTGGTCACGGTGCGTATCGTTCGGAGGTTCCATCGGGAGCTTGGACCCTGTTCCCGAAATCGGTGGCTATTTTGTATATTTTTAAATGTTTTGCTTATATAAAAATATTTATAAATGTACTTAAATGATATTAAGTATAAAAGAAAATGCAATAAAGGAAATAATAATTTGTCTCATTGTTTAAAATAATTAGTAAAATGCTCAGTTATTGGTTTTCATTATTCATTAATAAAAAAAAGTCAACAAAAAATACTTTTTCTCAAAATTCCTCGGATAGATTTTAAAGGGCTTTGGTTACAGACTATAAGCCCAAGAACAGTGACGTAGCGTGGGTTTTCGCCGCCCGGGGCCGTCCGGAAATTCTCCACCCCCTATTTTGATCATTAGTCAAGAAAATCCGTAAAAAGTGAAATACTTACATTTAAATTCTTTAATTAAGTATTTAAAATAATATACCAAAATCTTTTATGCAATAAAATTATCAATGTCAATATGTACGTCATGTTCGATTGCCAATAGAACTAAATTAGATAGTCTCAACGTGGACATATTTGATATTAAATATTTTTAATTAAGTAGCTTAAGTTTAGAGAAACTTCTCTCACAACTGGCATTACTAATGGCTATTATGTTTGTAAGCCATCTTCAAGTTTAGACTCAATACCTAATATATTTTATAAACCCAGAATGCAGAATCTGTTGCAGCTACGAAAGCCCGTAGACGTACGCGCACCAGTTTGAACTCTTTTCTATTTATGTCCTCTGAAGTTTAATCTAGGTTAAGTTCGTCGACGCCTAATATCACTGCATAAAAAGGCATATTTTAAGGCGCCCTTAAATTGCGGCGTTTGCCGCCACTTTTCATCCGACTCCCGTATATGAATGGTCAATGTCTTAATATAGAGAGCGATAACTAAGTATAGTCCTGAAATAAAATAGTTATTGGTGGAGGAAAACTGCTGAATGGGAATTTAGCTAGAATCGTTCGTAAGGTTCAGAATACTTAGATAAAGTACCTACCTACTTACCTATTTTTACCCGACAGCCCCAGATCGTCAGTCGGGTAATGTTTTTTTGTTGTTATTAATGGTTTGTAAATAAACAAGACCGTTATGTACCCATCAGTGGGACAAAAGTAAACAAGCAGGCGGACCGCCTCATGGTCACTACCACCTATCGATATCCTGCTTTACGAGGATACTTGTATTTTCGATTCAAACGTGGTTCTCATGTGTGGATTGCTTTTTCGTTGCGATCGAAAGAGTTTAAACGCTGCTAGGAAATGTAACCAAGTAAATAGATATGTTACCGCCTTGCAGTCGACGCCATAAGTGCCGAGGTAGCCAGGCAGTTGAGGTTTTGCTTCCTTCTCTTCTCCGATGGCGGTCGCGACTTGCGCGCTCGGCACGATCTCGTACGGACACACCTCGGCTGCGCGTCGCTCTGCACGTGCCGCTTTGTCCTGTGTGTGTTAAGAACAGTGATTTTATGGATAGGATTTATAAATCCATCTACTTGTCAACATCGAAATCATTTAATCATAAAGCCGAGAAATAGTTCAGCAATACTCAGTATGAACCAAAACTTGTAACCTTGTTAAAAAAAAAAAGTTAAGAAAAAGCAAGTTAAAATGCTATCAGTTTATTACAATTTTTAAGGGGTCTCCGGATGAGTGAAAGCTTGCCCATGTCAGAGTAGATCTGCGTATCAAATATCTAGTCATAATCTTGTGATCTAGTCATTGTGTATGAAGGTATTGGCGGTAGGTCTAAGACGGTAGGCTATTAGGGACGGAACGGAATTTCATCTGTGCCATGTCTGTGCCAGGTTGAGTCATTAATGTTCCTACCGCGCATATTAAATGCCTATAAACTTATAAAATTCCTACCTTCATTGTCCATTGTTCTTCACATTGTCCAATACCAAGTAAACAAACACTTGCAATGAGGTAATTATTAAATTTGCACGCATGACGGCACATTTTCATTGTTCACATGCATAATAATATTATATACAAAATGTTTTTATTTGTAATTTTCTCTATCCAGATGGAAAGAGTCGGAAAATTTCTGACCTTGGCAGACTTCTTTGTCTGCACTGCGCGGCGCGCGGTTTGATGTTTTGGGACAAGATTTAAAAATTTAATAGTTTTCTGCAGTTCTCTCTCTTGTAGCTTAAACCCCATTTGAAATAAGATTAGACATTAAAACAAACCCTTTTACAGTCCGCTCAACCGATTTTGACTTCTATACCGTAGGCATAAGGATAGCATTAAAAGCAAAAAAAGTTACACAATACCAACTATCTACTGCGGCCGTTATTTGTCATGCCACCAACGCAATAGAATTCAAAATCGGTTGAACGGAATGTAAAAAAGGCTTATCTATACGTCTAATCTTATTTCAAATGGAGTATAGACATCAGGAACTTTACTCATCTTCAATTCAACAAGGACTTACCGGGTCATCGTACTGTTCGCAGAAGTCATCGGCCTCGTTGTAGTGAGGCTGCTGGCCAGACGGGTAGCTCACATGCTTCGCCTTCTCTTGTCGGTGTTCTTCACCCGAAGGGCCGCTGAAGCACACCACCTTCTGGTGGTCGTCGCGAGCCTCTCCAGACTTCAGGATGCCCTTCAGTGGCATCATGTTGTCGCATGTCGGCTTGCTGAACATTGTACAGAAATTAACATTACCTACTTTTGTTCGAAATAATTTAAGACTTCGATATTTTATAGACAGATTGAGTCCTTCTAAAACTAGAAATAAATATAGGCATTCCAACATCGTATCAATAGGTAGGTAGTGATTATGTTTTTACCAAAGAAGAAAAGAAAGAGGTGCATATTCAGAAACTTCTTCTTAGATAAAAAAACCAATTGGTGATTGAACCTGTTCTAAGGTGACTTATTGTAGTAAAGTCACCTCACAGGATAATGCTACCACCTTATCTCCCGGGATGAGCTTAATGCTAATATGAATTTATCCTAAACATCTCTAAGATACGATATAAGTAACATACAATCTCCTTCAAAGATTTATGATATTTCAGATTGAGATACCTAACGCACACATTGGAGAAAACTTTTTAAAACTTTGTTGCAACCTCTGCGATCGTAGAGGAAAATACGAGTGGACCGGCTCCTCACATTTTTCTTTTTTGCCTTTTTTCGAACTGAGTTTATATCGAACATTTCATGTTTCATATGTGCAGGTAAAAAAACTTTGTAGGTATTTTAGGTAATGATAGGTTTTGTCTGTTTTTTAAAACGTCGAACGACCTTTCGAATGACCGTTTGAATGGACTCTCCATTCAATTCAAAGTTAAATCAACAATGTTTTCAATACCCAATCAGGATTTAAAAGTCTTATTAAGTACCTATCTGTTGTTTACCAACAGCTTTATTTATTTCCAATGTTAACGTCGCAGGGAGACTGTCACCATGTGTCCACCTGTTTAGGGAGATTCCCACGAGTGATGATACCAAAGATAGGACAGATAAGAGTTTTGCCAGTCATCATGGTTCAATACATCAATCAACTCAGCATACGTAGTCCACTGCTGGACATAGGCCTCTCCCAGGCTATCATGGTCAGGTCATCATGGTTGATAAATTATAATAGCTGGCAAATGCTTTAACACTGCATTCAGCAATATTGTATAGCTGCTACCTATAGCTCGTGCTGACGTAAGAAGACTGGTTTTCTGTGGTGCTTTGACCTATAGAGTGTATGAGGAACAGGGTGTGAAGTTCCTCATCTCCCATGGTGACTAGACGGGTGTTGTGTCTGGTGGACTAATGTCCAACGACGGTTGATGTTAATTGTAGTTATACTTACCTACATTTGCTTGCGATGCAGAATTTGTGTAACCTCAGGTTTTGGATGCGTAGTTCGCATATGGCATTATAGAAGTCGCTACAGGACTACCAACATCTGAATTTATTTATAATCAAAGTTCAGTGTTACCTCTGGCGTGCGTAACGCAATGATTCGTCGTAAGAGATGCGGTCTGTCGTCTTGGGCGGTGTGGGTGGTCGGGGCGGCGTGGCGCTGCCCTCCACTACGTCTAGGGCAGTCAAGCATCGCTCCATGGCGCTCGGTTGCGCCACCGCCGCCTGACCAATCTTCGCGAGCTGCGCGCGAGTATCTGCCTGGTGCTCTTCGATGAAGGCCGACTAGGGGTGATGGTAAACAATAATTATTTTTAATATAAGATAAGTGTGGTAAAAAAAAAAAAAACACATCACTATGTACTACTACTACTACAGTATGCCACATGTCAGCAGTGCAGTGGTAGCAAAACCAATAAAGGTAAGCTGGCCTCTCATTCTATTGAAACACGAGCAGATCACCGACGCGTTGTCGACTGTACCTACAAATAATTTCTTATTATGAAGAAAAGTACAAGCGGCTGCCTCATCGCAGCCGGCGATTTTTTCAGTCAACCATATAAAGCGCAACCGGCAATCCTAATAAGTGATGGAAGACTTTCTTTGACAATTTCACTAATGTTTATCAATAACGCCCCTGTCAATGTCATTCAGACGCTAAAAGATCC
This sequence comes from Lithophane ornitopus, assembly GCA_948473465.1. Lineage (NCBI taxonomy): Eukaryota > Metazoa > Arthropoda > Insecta > Lepidoptera > Noctuidae > Lithophane > Lithophane ornitopus. The sequence goes on along the minus strand of OX419616.1, from coordinate 9,618,361 downwards.
TTGTGCAGCTTAAGGTACCTGTAGGTCTTCTTTCAAGTTGCCCTCGCGCATGTGGTAGTTCCGCACGTTGTCTATCACCTCTTGCGGGAACTTCTCCGGGTTGGCGGTCATGTACCGATACACGAACAGGTCGCACCCTATGATCCTGAAGCGATGCTTGAATACAGGCACTATGGCTCCTAGGAAAATTAAAAACGTGAAGGTGTTTAACGATGTCTCCACAATTTCTTAGGTGCCCAACACAGCATGAGAGCTTTGAAATTTAGCGAAAACGGATCGGTTTTATTACGTTTTATCCCAACCAACCATTGTAACCAACTTCTTATCATAAATAGTATTACGAATCTAGAATTCGCCAACCGCATTCGCAAAACGAAAACTTCTTGCGTCGAACTTCCACAGCAGAGGTCTTGCTATCCACGAGAGCTCCTCCTAGCATTATTATTTAAGCAACTTGTGCAACTGACAGCTACCTTTGGAGTGTTGGCTGAAAAATTGTGGGAATTACTTAGCAACACTATTTTATTTTACGGATGATAAATGATAAAACACTTATGGCTTTCTACATAATTTCAACTCTGATGAGAAGAATTTAAGATCCTTATCATAAAAAGAGCCTTCACGAGTGCTAAGATAACAGCGTATTAACCACGCTATAAGTTTGCTAATTGGCTAATCTTCGTTATGGGTAAAACAGCTACTTCTGTTTTAGCCCGTAGCCATAGACAGACACGAAAAAAGCGGACGTAATCTTTGTAAATATGAGAACTACCCTCAAACATTTCTATACTCACCAATAAAGAACCTATCAGGTGTGAAGTAAGAGGGGAAGTTGTGGTCCGACTCAGGAGTCTCCAGCTTCATGGACTTGAGGAACGTCCCCTCGCGGATGCCGGAATTCCTCCGAGGAACCTCTCCGATCTTGATGGAGCCATCTGCAAGGCTGTACGACATCACGAACTTCCTGCCAACGTCTTCGGGGTGCACCCAGTCCAGCTCGCACAAATAACGAAGATACTGTATGAACAAGGAAGACCATGAAAGTTTCCGACATGTTTTATAACTTGGTGTAATCGCGGGGTTAGTAGAGTATACCCTATATGTAATTTTTTATTTAAATATAATATTATTATTATTTTAATTAATTATAATCAGGCAGTTTGAGTACTTTATGCGGCGTACCCAAAATGTCCTTTCTTTTGTATTGTTCGTCGAGTCGTTGAAGCTCTTTAAGTTCTGATTTGAGCTCACGATCACTGAGAAATGCGTGCAATGACCGGACAGGTCCACTCAAATTTGTATGGTTCTTTTCTCAAAAGACCATCTCAGACATTATCCTGCATGGTCCTCATAAATAGCCTGACCAAGCTTATGTCTGAACTTTAAAAGAGACTGTGACGTCTGAGTTTGTTCTGGTCTTTCTTCTCAGAGTAGGTAGCGAGTTAGGAAACACCGAAGTCATCTAGTTTTAAAAACATAATTTAATTTTGACGTGTTAAAGTGTTTTTTTTAACCAATTTACAGATATAAATATCATTTATTAGATAAGTATTTGCCCTGTGAATTATGTGAAAAGAGATTTCCCCACCAACAGGCACTTCAGAATATGCATAAGCATTTCATAATATGTCTTTATATATATGCCGTTATGCAAATATTATACGTATAAATGCAAGTCTATCTAAAGCAGGTACATACCGCGACGTACGTTACGTCGCGGTATGTACCAGAAGGAAATATTAACGTATTATCCTGAATCGCTCCTCGACTCTTTGTGGAACTTTAATTGAGTCCCCAAGTTGCAAACTTGAATATCAAAGAATTATTTATTGATGCCCGATGGAAATACATGCACTAACTTCTTCAAAGTATTATAAGTATGTCGGTAGAAGGCACTCCAACTTGTGAAGTATTGATACTTTTATGTTTCCTGACTGGATCTTCTTTGAGAAGAAACATTTTATTTAAAAAAATACATTTTCCTGCACCTACATACCTACTCGTTTTTCTCCATTATGGTTTGTCCTGTGTGAAAGATGATTGACTCGAAAGGGGGTGAATACCGAGATAACGAATAATAGAGAAGTATGGAAGAAAAAGAATGTTGCTCCGACCCCAAATAAATTGTGATAAGGGCAGGTGTGACCATGATATAACCTACAAAATTATCAGAGTAGGCGCCATAATTAACAAATCAATCAATTCAATTAGCCCACCACGGTTCACTTCCTTGTTACAATCCAGGATAATTCTAATGAGATTACTTACATTGATTATTATCGGACACAGAATTGAGGCAATAGATCTTGGTCAATTTGCTGTCAATTAGCATAATCATAGTTAATTATTGACATTAAAATGGTTTCCTCAGTCTCTACGTGGATATTGTCATGTAACTAGAAACGTAAAACTTGCTGGGTTATGCTGACGTCATGAGTAGCAGGGACAATGAGAGCTGAACTTGAGGTCAAGACTTTGGTATTTATTTATATTTATAGATGTCAAACTATGTAGGTATGATACACACAGCGGTTGTATGCTGTCTAGTAGGTAGATGGTATTGCATCTTACGATGGATTATAACGTGTTTACATTTCAATACGCCATTGATACCATTTATGATTTATTGGAATGTTTTTAGGGCGAATTCGACCAATCTTTTTTATCCCTAGTATAAGTCTGATCCAGCGAATAAATATTACATTTTTGAGAGATTTTCTATACAAAAACTGTCGAATAAAAGATATCTGGCTTTGTTTAAATCAGCCCTTAGATGAATATGGCATAGCTTTTTAGACTTATTGCGAGATGTTTCTTGCAAAAGAAAAGGATAGCAATTCATCAGAGTTAATCATTTTGTTTTGATGACACGCGTTAATAAACACTGGTTTATACAGACAGGTTTTAAAACCGCGCGTTAAGCTATTGCCTACTCCAAGGTTATAAAAACGTTAGCAAAACAAATAACAGTCTTTCGACTTCTGCTTTCATATGATCAATTTTAATCAAATATACTTTCATGTCGACCCTGACAACTCTTCGCAGCTGATCAGGTTCAGTCTAACTAGAATGTATCTGATCCTTATTGTATAAAGATTACCTTATTGGCGTTGAGGTTGTACTTAATGACGTCCTTGTACGGGGGCTTCGGGATGAGGCGGTAGCACGACATCAGGGTGTCTTCGGGAGCCCCGATGCCGATGTGTGGCGGGATGGACTGCACGTGGAATAAATAAAAAGAAAGATAAATCTAGGTACCTACTTAGTTGCTATTGGTGTTAAATTTTTTGTGTGTGAATCTGCGTTTCAATTCGTGTAGGTACTTATAGCGAAGTTGTTCTTATTTAAAATATAATGACTTTGGCGGAGAAAATGACAAATAAAGTGTCCCTATTAGATGTAAAAATAGAAAAACAAACGGTCTACATTCACAATAAATTAAAATAAAGTATAGATCAGGAAGATGCCAATTTATGTGTTATTCTATGAAAAAGAATCTTTAAAACACGTTTTGTATTTAAAATCCAGTCATTTTGACATTTGAAATGACTTACGTAGTAGCCATAATTACAAAAGATGACTTGAGCCAATTTACCATAATTTCAAGAAACTACTGACGACTATTTCATGTAAAAAATGTTTATTAACATAATTACTTGCTGGACTAGGAAGTGATGAAATATGTAGGATTAAGTGGACCTCACCTTGGGGAATTCCTTTATGACCTTTTTGTGAACCTTCACAGGCTCTGGTTGTTGCATGTTCAGCATAGTCCTGGTGATCATTAAGAAATGTTAGTTAACACACGGCAACGGACTTGAAATCGGCAACTTATCGAAACTGATTAGAAAACTGTTATGACAGAACTATCGGGCCAAAGATCCAGAGCTATCATTCTGGTATTTACTGTGCTTCGATATAAGTATCTCATGTCATAGACAAATAATATATTTCAAACAAACACATAAAAGGCACTTTTTAACGTCAAAACTTACAAAAAAATTGAATTGATTCTAGTTGCCCCATAAAAAAGGTAGTTTCGTATGTTGAAGAATGGGCAAGAAACTGCACCGTTACTCTTTTAAAATGTTTTACAATATTTTGTATTCATTAATTTATATACCTAATACTTATATCATTTATTTTTATGTATTTATTTATTATTTCATTTATTTATATAATATACAAAGTTTATATTATGTGAAGACGGTGTGCCTAGAATAAAATTAATATACCTTATAGGAATTAAAAATAAAGCAATGACAGCTACATATATTAATGAAGTGATGGATACATCGCAGATGCGATTGTCGAGTCCACTTGTTCAGCTGTATTTTACATAACGGAGCTGTTTTGTAAAACAGCGGATTCGAAAATCCATCTGTGACAGAAATATGGCGCTCATATACCTAATTATTTACAAAAAAATTAAAACTAAGTGTAGACCTTAGTTAGAGTATTGGCATTTACAGCAATCTATGAGAATTTTCGCTTTGAAAAACGATATCTACCGGCTTTTCCGGGAATCGAAGCACGCCAAGTATTTCTACCTACGCGAAGAGGGCTAACGACTTCGTAGACAGTCTTTTACGTCCATTAGTGTCACTTCGCAAACGTTCGAATTTTAATTCCGCTCTATGTAAAAGTAACATCCTTTGCGAGGTTCATATAAGCTCGAGCCTTATTCTTTTTGTTATAACGTCCTCCATATTCCTTTACACATCTCCGCACCATTGAAGCTTACTCTTTTCGTCCTCTTTTGAAGAGGATTAAAAATGCTCTCGTGTTTAATTAGAAAGGGCCCGTTCCATTGAATATTAAATTAAAATGTCTTAAAAAATGTATTAAAACATCAAAGTTTTAATCAAAGCGTAGTAATGAAGGTTGCCCCCGTGAAATATCTGTAGTGTTTACATAAAATATGTAGGAACCTACTGTATGACTATGGGTTTCCTGGAAACTAGAAATAACCACCATAAATGAAAATAAACAAAAACAAAAGAGCGTCGTGAAAAACTCGCTTCTGAGTAGAACACTTACGTTCCCGATCCGACAAAATATGCTGAAATGAGAATCTAAGATAAGAAGATTTCTATAAGACTCACTTTATCAATCTAGCTACCGTAGAGAATCTTTCAATACTAAAATAGTTTATCGGAGCGGAGCGAGCGCAAATGAGAGCATGTTGCAAGCTGAGCGATATCGGTAGGTATACTGTTCACACTTAATTGACACTTACTGAACAAATTCCAGTTGTTGTGTTTAGCTCTAACTCACTACACGGCATGCAGAGCGTAGTGATGTTCAAATTGTATAATTCGAACGAATATGTTTTCATGAAAACCTATGAAAATATTTATGTTTGTTCATGTATATACGTATACCTACGTACATAAACCGGATATTTGGGCCTCTAGATTAAGCGGTGCCTCGAGAAATACAAACAACATATAAGTAACGTACAAGTATGTAGCGATCAATCCAGCTAATTCGGTTACGCACACAAATCTCGCGCGGTTCTTTGGCGTAGAAATATTATTGCCAGCAGTAACTCATTGCCCTTACTATATTACTAAGACTATATTTCTTTCATGAATATTATGTAAATCCGGATGATTCTTTGTAGGTACCTAGTGGTTATTCTCAAATGGAGAAAACGGCAAACTGGAAATCGTCGTACCAATTCTACATCGGAAATAAAACAAATTACATGCCTTATCATGAATTTTTGAAGAAAATGCGAAGAAGACAAATAAAAAAACATATTATTAAAGAATTTCACTGTCATGTATCGTATAAAGTAGCTACTGAAGCTCGACAGCTTAATTAATCAAGTTGAATACTTACTTTATAATGTTAACGGTCTGATATTTCAACTGCATTATTAAGTATACTGCATTATTATTAACACGTGTAGGTAAACTGTACTTAGAAAGGTACTACATGAAATACATGTGCAAAAGGCATGTAAAACGTATCCCGCCTATAATGAGCATCAAGTTCAAAACGTGAAAAAACAAAGTCAGCCGCCGACTGACTGTCCGTTATTTTTTCATACATTTCGCAAGTCAGCGGTTCCTAAGTTTGGTGTAGCCTTAATGAGCAGCTAAGTAGAGTAGGTCTACCTACTAACCAAGAACCTTTTAAAATACGTTAGACATAACAAGACATAATTTATTTCTTCGAACAAATAAAGGTACCTAGGTATTCAATTCTAAAGCCTCAACAACTGGTTTTTTTTAACATTTTCTGGAACGAAAGAAAAATTTGGACTTTTTTCGGGACAAATAATGTATCTTAAAAAAATCAAAAAAAACGAAAGTTCCTTAGACGTTTTCAAATCTTTAAGAAAATAAAGATATCATGTGGAGTGTAAGAGAGGATCTATTATTAATAGCACGTAGTACAATGGTGTAATTATCGAGTAATAGTGGCTTACTATTATGTCGCCATTAAGACAAATGCCGCTAATTAACGGTGGAGAGAACATCGAAGCGGCTCCATTCACGATAACTTGGGACGCGTCTCGGTTCACATCTCACTTAATGTCAGGATTTATCTTTGAGTATAATGACGATGTGTTACGTGTAGCTATGATCTATTTATCACAATGTGTTACTATGTGAATGTTGTCTCCAAATCAGTCGATTGGTACTTAGGACTTTGTTTAACCTTCATAACGTAGGAGAAATTGGGTTCCTGATTTAAATGTAAGTATAAAAATATTGGCACCAATCTTTGACTGTTTGCTATATTTTGGAGGAGCTTGTGGCTAAGTAATAACATCCGCACGGGTCGATCCATCAGGTTAAGCTACGCTTGCCGGGGTTGGGCCGTGGATGGGTGATCATCTAATACATACCGAGTCTCCTCCGTGCTTCGTAAAGCCGACGTTACGATCTTTGACAGTCGTTACAGGTCGTCAGAAGCTCGAAAGTCTGACAACCAGTCTTACCAAGGGGTATCGTATTACCCAGTCACTGGGTTGTGGAGGTCAGATAGGCAATCGCTCCATGTAAAATACTGGTATTCAGCTGCATCCGGTTAGACTGGAACCCGACCCCAACATAGTTGGGAAAAGGCTAGGCAGATGCAGATGATGATTTAGAAACTATATTTTCCTTTAAGAACTCATTGTTTTTTCAGTTTTTATTATTATGATAAGTGGCGGTTTTCCTTTATGTTACTAATCTTAAGTTTAAGAAGTATTTTGCCGTAATTTCTTAATTCTTTAGTTTTAGTATTATTAATTTATTACCTTTATAAGATGCTTGCGATTTCTGAGATTGCTGGGTAACTATAGCCTCTTGTAACTATAGGCTATTGTTACCTATACGATATATTATGCACAGAAGCTTTACCTTTTTAGAAGGTTTACCTTTAACTTTATAAATAAATAAATGTTTGGAGCAGAAAGCATGCGGTGCCGACACAACATAATTTGGGACCAGGGCAGGATGATGATGAATTTACCTCCTGAAGAACTATTTATTTCTCTAAAAATCTTTTTGATTTTATAAACAAACAATGTTATTATTTAGACGGCTTTGAAAAATTTGCAGATTATTCGAAAACGAGGAGACGAAAATGAAAAGATTATTAACTATGTGGGGGAGCTAATTTGTATAATAGAGTGTCGCAGAGCTTAAGCTGCACTAGAGCTGCGATCACTCACTGTCACAAACAAAACAGAATTAAGTGAACAGAGGGACCGCTCTTATGTACGGTGACAGCACCAGTTAATAGGAGACTGTTTATTTTATTTAGACTTCTTTTTTTTTGTATTTTTATTATGCCTGGTTAATAGTAAATGTCATCTTAGGATTAAATGCCACATCAAAATCTTTGTGCCGATACTAAAAATAAATAAAACAGAATTGCCTTCTGAATTTTTGATAAGCCTAAGAATAAGGAATCTTTTGACTCTTTTTGTGCTTGACTCTTTCAGGCTTTAGGCTGAGTCCCGAGTACGCGCACCGCGCAGGCGGAATGAACGGCGGATAAAACAAATGTTCGAGATGTTCGAACCTGTCCGGAGTGCGAGCGGGCATTTCACGGCGCATTTGACGTTTCGCATTATACATGCCGCGATAACTTTGTATGAACGTATACGTATGAGATCGAAAAATCTAATTCATAATCCTCATGAATTACTATGTTATCCATACACTATAACAATGAGTATCATTCGAAAGCACCAATTTTCACTTTATATTGGAAAAATGCACTCAAAAACACGAATGAATGGTTGATTAATAGTCTGACAGGACGTTATTACAATGTCATGTCTTTCCGTTCATTGCTATGGCAACGGTAGTGCCATGGCAACAAACCTTTGGCTCTAGTGAAAAGGGGTATAAGTCCGATATTGTGGAAAATGAGTTAAGTATACAGAAGTGATCAGAAAAAAATGCTCTATCGTTTAGTGTAAACGGATCTAAGCTATCTCTAAAAATAAAGAATACTAGAAACTTCTGTATAAGGGTCCAACTGACACCAAAAAAATTACAAAAGTCGGTTTCAAGTACTTTCAGTAATTATATTATTAGACATAAATCCGTTTTCACCAAAATGAAGGGAAAAATCAAAAATAACTCTGTTGAGATTGGTATTGTCATAATCATTCCAAATGCGTATCCATTTTCACTTGTGTGAATTAACATTTAACATATGGGAGAAGGCGTATAACTTATACCCTCAAGGAATTCATTTTATGGTTAGTATGAGTCGCTATTTTAAAAACTAATAACTTTATATAAAAAATTACTCAATAATAATAAAGAGCATAAATTGTTTACCTATAAAAACCCTACATGTATTTCATTTGATAGCAGTTTATATGTCACACGAGGTCAAACACAATTTGAAGCGTGTTTTTTGCGTCTCCTGTAAAGTTGCATTTTTGGACTTAGATCCCTTTTGACTAGGGCCACAGTAAAACGGCAGTGCGCCGTCAGTCAGGACGCCCCGTCGGATAAATCCGCTCCGCAATCCGCCTGCGCGGTGCGCGTTCACTCAGGACTCAGCCTTAGGGAGTAAACTTTTGGGCACGCCACAATCGCGCACGGCGATAAGTCCCCTCTTTGAGGAGTGGCTGGAGAGGCGCCACGGCGTCCTCACGCCGTGGCGATGCCTGCCAGGGTTGCGGAATAGTCCGAAAGGGATACCGGGACCCTGGCAACAGGCAACTGAAGGAACACGGGTGGGTTTTAGTTAGTAAGAGTCTGACACGCCCTTCCGCTCCGCCCAGAGCGGGAGAAGTCATAATATGACGATTTCCCACGCAAAAAAAAAAAAAAAACGGAATAAACTTTTTCGTTTAATCCAAGTTCAGTACTGAAACTATAAAGAAGATATAAGTAAAAGGAAAATTTGGGATGTATCAGCTGGCTATTATCTCACACGAGATACAAAAATCGCCTGAAGGGAAGGATGAACAGCTTAATGCATAAAGTGAGACAAGAAAAATAAATGTTACAATTTCATATGTCGCGCAGCCAATACCAATCTAAGTAGTATAGGAAATGAATTACGTAATGGCTTTATATCAAAAAGTTACTAAATGGAGTTTGTGGTTAACCCTAAAAAAGATTTTAATGATGAGATGTTAACTACTGTTTGTGCCACTTTTGGATTGCACCAACCCATATAACGTCACTTTAACTGCAGATATTGAAAAATCTTCGACGAAATATTGGTGAAACACGTAGCTCCTATGTAAATGGAATTTATGATGTAAATGTGTATGTTTTTAATTTTAAATATAAAACAATTCGTACAATATACACTGACAACACTAATGCATAGGATTTTTTAAAACTATCAAATAAATTCAAACATAGAAAATAAAAAAGTGATTTTTCTAACAAATAAATATAAGTGATGGGCCGATTATTGGTTTTGCCGATCAACCAACTAGCTCTGCTATAGTGACTAACTATTGGATATATATGATTAAATTTTTGTATGCAGACTGCGGGAACGTCATTAGATATACGAAGTTTTTATTTATTATCGTATTGTCGCGGCCGTCTCCACCAAAATGTAGGTACCTATAATTTAATATTTCCCACCGCATCTACACAGCAACAAAAATAAAATATCCCACGTTAGAACAGGTGTACGCGAATTATCTATTCAGCTGCAAATCTAATTAAATTAGTTTGAACTATGAAGGTTGAAACTACAAAATTGAATTTGGTACATTGTTTTTGATTCGACTCAGCGTAATGGAATTTATATTTGGCTTGCATAAATGTTTTAAACCTCTAATTGATGTTATTTTTAGATGCTTAGATTTTTATGTGATCCTAACTTTTGTAAATGGGCCTTCTTATCTTTTAATCTCTTCAATTTTGTATGAATTAATGAAATTGGGAAAGTTATAGCTAGGTAGATACCTACTTATTTTTTTTCTTTAATTTACATGATTTGCTCAGACAAATTGATTCAATTAGATTCCTTATTCCTAGAATGCCGAGCACAATGAACATTACAACTTAAACAAACGAAAACTATTATATCAATAAAAGACGCCTCGTAATTGGTGTTCTCACCCTACATAATTCACGCAAATGATCTTGTTATGCCTAGAGGCTAACGCCTAATGAAATAGTAATACTTAGTGATTGTCATTTGACAATAATGTCTTATAAGCATGGTGCTCATTATATGTACATAGACCATATTTCTTTGAATAACGTTTTGTGTTTCGGCCTTCTTATTTTGTGTTAATACATGTTGATAAACTGATAGCACCGATTTCGATCATTTATTTGTGATTTAGCTAAATAATAGATGTGTGTGTATTTTAGAAACATGGATCTATGCGAAATTACATTAGTTTTGTAATTACGGTTGAAAAAATTTTGCTGGAACATTCTAAAATAGGCACAAAATTTATAACCAAATTTGCATTAGTGATTTTCGCATGCGTAGAGGATATCTCTTTGAAATTGAGCCGTACGTAACTTTATAATCAGTTTTCTCGTTAGCAGCCTTATTCAAAATATTCTCAACTTACCTTATTATCTTTTCTATTGGCCATTTCGTCATCCTTCTCAATCAGAAGATCGGTAAGAAACTATTAATTACATCGTAAAATCGACACCTCAACCAATTCGCCTGGAAAACTCTTTATAGCAAATTACGCTAAAAGTCCTTTCACAATACTATTATTTCTACAAAATGAGACCGGCTCAATACGGGGTCGTCTTGCACTAACATTAATCCGGAGACGACAAAGTTTTGACGTAATTAACATTGAAGAAAAAATTACAAAAATACGGCCAGGAAACGGGAAACAACTTTTCTTTTATTTTTTCTTTGGTAAAAATGTTAACAGGGAAATGAGGAAAACATCGTTCACTGGAAAAACTGGGAGCAAAGGAAATACTCAGTTAACCCTTTGAATGAGTGCATACAGTAGATTGTAAATATTAAGAGCATGAGCAGGGATCAGGTCTTGCCTGTCCCTGCTAACCCATACAATGCTGTATCCGTTAATTAAATGACGGCGCTCGATGTTGAATTTTTTTTTTGTTAAATGATTCCGCTCGATGCTGAATTTTTGTTCTTTTTGGAATTTAACCAACCAATTTCAGGGCTACAATGTATTTTTGTCTAGAAATATATGTCATTATTGTGTTGCTAGATAGATGCCGCTTCAAATTGTCAGACGCGGCGACAAAACCGTCATCCAACCAATAGGTACTATGTAGACTGTAACAATGAATTTCTAAACATATTATCACAAAAGATTAGAGAATAGTACAGAAAATAGCTACACAAAATCCATCTCCTTTTATTCTCAAGTCAACAGCAACCACAGAATTTCATCAAAGCTGAATTAATAAAATTTTCGCTCGCTCTAGAGACTGCACCTTTGTAATCTGTGGGCAATATTTCCCGTGCAGTCGAGTAAACAGTGGCCCACAACTGGACGGAGACAAATGGTTCCGTGGCCGCGTGTTTACAAATTCTTCTTTATGCCGCCAACACTCGTCGGGGGTTCTACTAAAGAAGGTTTTGCGGACAACGCAATGGGCAGACTTTTAAATACAAGACACGTAAATGCTTCTTTAACCCAACAAATGAGCTGTGCTGAGGCGAAGAAGGGAATTCGTTCTATATGTACGTAAACGCGATAACAAATGCTTCTTCAATCCAACACTTGCACGAGTTTTGTGCTAAAGAAGCTTTTGGGCAGAGGAATTGTAAATACCAGTTACGTAACAAACGTAATTCGTATTTATAATTTTTTAACCCAACACATGAGCAGTATTGAGGCGAAGAAAAAAAATGCGTGAAGACTTATTATTAATTATTTATATTTCAGACAACAAGATCCATTTTGTCCGTAAAATATAGAGCTTAAAACTTATGTTGGTAGTGGTAAACTTATGTGTGAACATAAATTATACAACGTTTACATACAATGTTTGAAGAACGGACAGTCATACCTGTCCGCTATCATACTCAGGATGCTGTTGCTACTCGCAACGTACTCTGTGCAGCAGCAACGCCGCTTTCTTGCGTAAGATGGTCGTGAAATCATCTTACTGTGCGTTTGCACTAGCGAAACATTCACAAAAAAACATGTTGAAATCTCTGTTTTCTGTCAATGTTCCATTTCCATTTTTTTGCATTTTTAGAGATTTCAGCATGTTTTATTGTGAATGTTTCGCCAGCGCAAATGTACAGTTATTAAGAAGCATTTGTAAACACGCTCCGTGGTCAACATACCGCGGGGACACTAACGAATATGTAGGGGACACTATTTTACTAACAACCACAAGTTCACAATCTCTGCGAATGCTCACATAATTTTCCTACTTTTCCTTTGCTTGATTTTTTTCTGCGGTTTAAGAAAAAGTGATACGCTCATGTTTTCAACTAAAAGAAACCTTCGATAGATTTCCTATACATAGGTACGTTCACGAATAGTCGCTTGATTGAATAATTTTTTCGATGTGAAATTGTTATGCTACTTAAAAATGACATACCTAATAATTAGAGGAGTTCAATTAGATCATTCATATCGACAATAAACATTTATATTGATCAAGTTATGTGTCGTAAAAATAAAGTAGAGCATTCCGTACGATCAAATTAGATCATAAAAACCTATTATGGTTTCGTTAGCAATTTTATTGTGTTTCACAATAATGAACAATATTTGTAGGATACTTATACTAGGTTAACTTATATCGCTTTCCAAGACAACGTTAATGAACTCTGCATACGAACTGCTGTTTCTCTCTTCACACGATTCATTATTTTGACAAATAAAAAGCAGCAGGCGTAGCATGAGCACCGTTTTGTCGACGGAAGAGTAGACAAAAATGACGTTTCGTGTAGACAGTACGACGGCAGAAAAGTAGAAAGAGTCAACTGCACTTTTTACGAAATTCACTGTTTTACATAAATTCGACTCAGAATTCTTTGTTTTTTCATAAGATTATTTTTCTGTTTGATTCTCAATTTTTACTTATTTTAAGTCACGTCAACTACAATTTTTCTCAAAGTGTCGAAGTACCGTATTTCGGATTAAAAAAAAAATTACAGTGATATTGGCCTTAACTATTTCCTTGGTACTTTGGTTTAAAATATTGTGATGTTCAAAGAAACTTAACGTTGTCTACGATCGATGTCCTTCATCACCTTTTTCTTTTTGCCAATAAACTTTTTTGTTGTATTTGTATTTTGTACTTGTGCTATATATATATTAACTAAATGATGTAAAGTAGGAGAAGATAGCTTTGTTCTTCTATTAATTATTACAGTTTTGCGTTCAAAACGCTCCCTTGTAAAATCATGATTTTGTAGATAACCGTTTATACTTTGTGGCCGTCGAGTAGAAAGTTTTCTACTGGCGATTCCAAAATCAAATTCTCTTCACTACCTTAGACAAATGTCAGTTGTCAGTGCGATTTTGACAGTTTGAGTAGAAAACTTTCTTCCGAAATAGTGTACATATAAAAAGACCTAGACAAAATTCATTAGAAACGAAGAAAAAAAGACAAAATGACAGATTGTAGAAGGATTTCTACGGTGCGATGTCAAAAATTTAGAAACGAAATGTCACTTTGTATAGAAAAAGCTATGTCTATTCTTCGTAGAGATAGAAAGCGTCATGCTACGCGTGCTGGTAAGAAGTCAGGTCAGGCATTAAAAATACCTCAGGACAGCACCATTGGTCCAATTCAGTCAATCAATCTGCCTAGCCTTTTCCCAACCATGTTAGGGTCGGCTTCCAGTCTAACCAGATGCAGCTGAATACCAGTATTTAACATGGAATGACTGCCTATCAGGCCTCCACGTAACTGGGTAATGCGATACCCCTTGACGAATGACAGCTGGGACCAACGGCTTAACATGCTTTCGGACGAGTCGGAGGAGTCTCGGTATGTAAAGATGGTCACCCATCCACTGACCAACCCCGGCAAGCGTAGCTAACCTGATGGATCGAGCCGTGCGGCTGTTATTACTTGGCCACGAGCTCCTCCAACAGGTGCAATTCAGTATTGGACTATAATGATGCTGCCCTGAGGTACCCCTTTATGAATTTGTCCAGCCGCAAAAGACGAAAAAAACGTCATTCGCTTCGTTTCGGCTCGGGCGCCGCGACTCTACACCGGCATCGAACTCTTCGCTTATATTGTATGGACATAAAGGTCTTTCTGACCCGATTCCGAGTCGATAAGCATAATTATTTCTTTTGTTTATCTCTATCTCTTGCCCACTTAATATAATTCTAACCTGAAGTATTTCCTGGTGAAGCCATCGCAGTCAACGATGAGGAACCGCCTCCCGAGGACGTACACCGTAGCGCCCACCATCAGGTCCTTCGGCGCGTAATACTCCGTAGTCACCTCCTCTTCTGTCGTCTCCAATACGGAAGACGGGAATGAAACTGGCCAAATTAAGTAATATTATTGTGTGGTTGGTGGAGCAGTGGTGGCCCAGTGAGCAGTGGTGGCCCAGTGGTAACGGCCACGACTTACGAGTAGGTCATAGGTTCGAACCCTGACAGGCGCTTTACTTTGTGTAAATTATATCATCGCCACTGCTCTCAAAACGGTGAAGGAAAACATCGTGAGGAAACCGGCATGTCCTAGAACCAAAAAATCGAAGACATGTGACATCTACCAACCCGCACTGTGCCCGCGTGGTAGATTACGGCCCGCACCCTCTCACAGAGAGGAGGCCTGTGTCCCAGCAGTGGGAACATTATAGCCTGATTATGCTATTGTGTGGATTTCGGCCTGGGTTTTGATCCTAAACCCCCCCCCTAACCATGCTTAATCCCTTAAGCTTAGGGGATGTCGGTGAAAACGGGCGTAAGAAAAACATACTGATTGTCACCGCTTATGTTGCCTATCGTCTACTTCGCTATCAATAACTACCCTAATCGCAAACCTTAGCTTTTTACACAAGAACTCGGCACTGAGGGTCGTGCCCGCGACCTTCAGTGGCATAAAGACGTTGAATATAGCTACATCGATATTCGATATTGGTTTATAGGTACAAATCTTTTCTACCTTAAATAGGTATTTACGTTATTTTATACACCTTGATATATTTTTTTATGTGGATAGGAAAGTTTTAGGGGGGAAAAATAGGCTAAGATTCTATAGAAAGTTATTTAGAGACCCGTAGTCTCTATAATTTCTGTGACTTTTAAAAGTAAGTTAAGACACATTTCTCTGTGTGAGAAGAGGGTTTGTCCTGGAGTGAGGCTTTAATAGGCTACCTACCTATTTCAATACGCATTTGTTAATTGGGTAGGTATCAAGCATGGATCTATGTTGTTTTTATTACAATCTTCATAAATAGTACGGCTAAAGAGGTTTCTGCCCTAGAGATTTAGCAGTCATAAAGTACAGTGTAGGTACACTCCATCGCCTTTGAAATAAGCCAACTGCATAATGTAATACCGTTCTGACTTTCATCATAAAAATCGCATACTGATCCAACACATACAGTAGATAAAGTTATCCTAATATTATAAATGCGAAAGTGAGTTTGTTTCTTAGTTACGCTTTCACGCTAAAACGGCTGAACGGATTTAGATGAAATTTTGCACGTGGGTAGACCATGACCTGGTATAGGACATAGGATACTTTTTATTCCGATATTCCCACGGGATCGAGACTTAAGCGGGTGAAGCCGCGGGGTGCAGCTAGTTGGTAATAATTCAAGGGGCGTAAAATGGAAAATAGGTCGCTAGACTAGCAAGTAAGCCCACTTTCCTTAAATTGCTGACGAGGCAAGGAATATCCGAGTCGTTTGTCTACCTGTGCGACACCTACCTCTCGTTTTACAACCTTTTATTATCCTTAGCCAACGCTGCAGTTATTTAGCGGGTGAAAGAACACGTAAGTAATAAATTTGTATTAAGAAAGTTACGGGTTAATACGGTTCAAGTAACTTTGTTCCTAGAAAGCGTAATTATAGGGACTGTTTTGTTGGGTTTTTCATATCGCTTACTTTAAACCGCTTAGATTTTTCTAGATATTTGAACCATGTCGAATTAAAAATTCATGCCCTCTTTACATTACGGTACGTATCATTAAAGGTTACTAACGGATAACCAATTTTGTCCAGCAACACAGCCATGGGCAAGCAGCATCCTTTCAATACCGATAGAATAGACCGTCGCGATCGGCTGCTTGCAGCGTATTGTGCGACGAAGTGCACGGATTAATTAAAAATTCGAGTTTTGAACAAGGAAGTCTGACATCGCTCGAAACAGGTTTTTTGCGACATAACGTCCGTCATTTGCCAGATCCGACCGTTACTTACACATTAATGTGGTATCATTAATTAATCGATGAAAAGAAAAAAAGAAAGAAAATAAGTACGTTTATTTGCAGTAAACATGACGTTAAGAAAGGACAAATACACGAAAATAACAAGTTGGGAGAAAATATGCGTCACATCCACTCAAAATGGCCATCGCTCAGCAGTATGCTGCGACCCTTTGCAAGACAGAGCCCCAACCCTGGTTTTCAGTGGCAGCGGGCGTTGACGTCATGACGTCAATCGGTGCAGCATATTATGATATAATAATAACAAAATAAGCAACTCATGACACATAATCGTCATCGCCATGACTACATTCAGTACACTAATTTACTATTAGGTAAAATATATCACAGGAGGCAAATTGCGAGGAAAGCCATAGGTACATCAATAAATCTGAAACCTAGCGGCTAGGTTAGTAGCACCTGCCACATTGGACTCTACTGCACAGATGAAAAACGAGGCAACGTACCAATATCTACGATATATTGAGTTGCAAGCATTCATCACTGTCTGACATTCGATTAAGTCCTGTAGAAACAGAGACGGCAATATAACATTCTGTATTTATAAGATTTTTTTGTTTGAGCTAGAGGAATGTGAACGAGGTGACATTATTTTAGATTTTTGTATGTAAATAATATCAAAGTAATATACAGGGTGCAAGGGTGAACACCGTTGTCACTCAAACCATGGGTAGTTGACTTAAATATAAAAATAAATGACCGAGTAACAACAAAAAAAAAACGTTATCTTCATTAAAAGATTTAAAAAAGTTTCTATCCGTCACCGTGCTCGCAAGCGAAACAGCTGATTGACTGAGGGAGGAGTCGCGCTCGTGGCCGGTCAGGTCACGTCCCGCGACCCTCACCCGTGTTGAGACGCAAGTTCGTTGCCCTAGCGCATAGGTGAAAGGGTGAAATACACTAGAGGTAAAAAAAAAAAGACGTAATTTTCCATTTATTTTACGCTCTATAAATGACACCAAACCACTGGTTCCAAGGATAACGGTGTTTACCATAACACCCTGTACTACCTTATATAAATTTTAATTAAGTTGTGACTGCCTCGTTGGTCTAGTGGCCGCAACTGCTGAGCGTTCGGATCCTGTGCTCGATCCCCAGGTCGAGCACAGTGTTGTGCAGAATTTTTCTTAGTTGCAGTCCGGTATCTATGTTTGTATCCGGTTGAAAGTAATAGATTCGCCCTCTATTACATGGAACGACTTGTGAATTGTGAGTGTAGGATACACTCTCTTTGCCTAAACTTCCACATAGGGTACACAGGCGTGATGCTGGTGTGACGCCATTTCCACAACAATCTTCTGGTCTGCTCACTTCCATTGACGCCACATGAACTTCACCAGAATCGTCTAAGGGTCCGCCGCGCTGCTTTTGATTTTAACATTCACTCCTATGATTCACTCGGTATATGGCGGACACGTGACAATTGTCCAGCCAACGAGGCTTAGACTGACTTTAGACCTTAGTAACAAGGGAAAGGGTGGGGAAACTTTTAGATAGACTTTTACAGATATGTGCGTAATCTACATATATACTAATATTATAAAGAGGAAAGATTTGTATTTTTGTGTGTATGTTTGTTATGAATAAACACAAAAACGACTGCGCCGATTTCAAAAATTCTTATTGCTATATTTATTGCTAAAAAAGATTAGGGATCCTTACTAAAACTCCAATAATGTAACCCAAGGTGTAAAAAAAATACCTAAAATATTCTTTACATCGCGTGCGCTGCGAAAACTATTGAGGATAAAATAAAATAATGTACTACGAATTTGCAGAACACATTATTATTAACAAAAAGTGTCGCGACAGCATATGTCTAGCTATTATAATTATGCCACAATAAGTGTTCTTTTATTTTTAAATTTTAATTGTAATGACGCCGCTAGAAAAGGCTCTTTATTTGTATCTTGGTATTATACCTTATCAAAATAAATACCTTCATATTTAAGACTGCTTCAATACCTTTATATAACTTTTTGAATTATTCAATTCAAACTTTCTATTCGAAAGATATCATGAGTTTAAAAATGTAACTATAGCTCCAAAAAATACCGGCTCATACATTCAGTATACAATGGCTTTTTTGATGATATCTCGGTAGATAGGTAGGAAGGTATGTATGTAGGTATGTATGTAGGTAGGAAGGTAGGGTAGGTAGGTAGGGTAGGTAGGGTAGGTAGGTAGGGTAGGAAGGATAGGTATGGTAGGTAGGGTAGGTAGGGTAGGTAGGGTAGGTAGGGTAGGTAGGGTAGGTAGGGTAGGTAGGGTAGGTAGGGTAGGTAGGGTAGGTAGGTTAGGTAGGGTAGGTAGGGTAGGTAGGGTAAGTAGGGTAGGTAGGGTAGGTAGGGTAGGTAGGGTAGGTAGGGTAGGTAGGGTAGGTAGGGTAGGTAGGGTAGGTAGGGTAGGTAGGGTAGGTAGGGTAGGTAGGGTAGGTAGGGTAGGTAGGGTAGGTAGGGTAGGTAGGGTAGGTAGGGTAGGTAGGGTGGTAGGGTAGGTAGGGTAGGTAGGGTAGGTAGGGTAGGTAGGGTAGGTAGGGTAGGTAGGGTAGGTAGGTAGGGTAGATAGGTAGGGTAGATAGGTAGGGTAGATAGGTAGGGCAGGGTAGGTAGGTAGGTAGGTAGCTTAGCTTAGGCGCACCTAGGGTAGGTGCGCCGTAGATAAGTACTTAGTGCTACCCATGCGAAGCGGGGCGGGCAGCTAGTAATTTATAAATGTAATTTGCAATAACAAGAGACTCAGCTGAGTCTCCGATGGTAATAATAATATAATAATAATAATAAATTTATTCAAAAAATAAAAATTGGTAAAATACATTGTAAAGCTTAGAAATAATGTAGGTATTACAAAGTATGATGCCTGTACTAGGATAAACCTGTATCACAGGCGGCATTAGTTCTTACGATTACTATTAGGACAACTGATTTCTTAACAATATTTAACGTAAGTTTTAAAAATAGTGAGATAGCTAGTTAATTTACTATGTTATAATTTACTTAAACACTAATAATTAAGCTGTTTGCACTTAGTTGCACGATTACGATTGCGTCTGCAGTATCATTAACTGGGTTAAAACAAATATTGCATAAATCAATCAAGGCTACATTAGATTTTTGAAGCGGTCGACAAATGGCAAGGTAAGTAGGACAGCGCAGTGGCCAGGGATATATGTTGAGTCAGCTACATGAGTTACGGAAGTCAGGCCTTGAGTTATGACGCACTAGGTGCCCTCATAATCGATGGAGTTAATATATCTGAATTCTGCAATTTTCCTAGCAGGGCATTCAGGGTCTCCTGTTTTGTGACCACTAGGCTTTTTAAAGCGTGAGCAAGTTGCACATTTCGGAATGTCTGCTTTCTTCGCGCATTCGGACAACGAATGTCCTGCGTCACCGCAGTGACCACACGTAGACACGATCTCTCGGCAAGATTTTGCTGCATGGCCATATTGTTGGCATTTATAACACCTTGTTACCAATGTAAAGTCCCTGACAGGACAGGACGTCCAATTTATAAAAAGCCTTGATTGAGGGATTAGGGCTTTCCGTATATCGGCTGAAACTTCAACAACGTAGTTACAGGTCGTAGCATCTCTCTTCCCCGATTTGTGGCTTAATTTTATGAAGGTCAAGAAGGATTCCAAGGACATCTCTGGTAACTTTTCGGCTACGTTTTGTTCGAAAATGCACCTGAACACCTCATTTTCAGCCAAGGAAGTCGGCACTCTTACAACCACGATCCTAGGTTTGCGCTTGTTGGGCTCGGCGGTGGTAAGTCCAGATAGAGAGAGGTGAACTGCTTGCTTCAGTTTATCAGTGTCATCTTTCGTGTCGGTACTGATAATTATGCCTCAATTTTTTGTATTCCGGACACCTCGAACGTGGAGCTTCATTTGCTCGGGCCGTATGATTGTTTGCACGAGTTCTTTTGTTTGGACACTTGTTTTTAATTTATCATTGGGATAAATGACAATAGAGCTTAGATTATTGGGTCGAACGAAATTATTTGCTCCCTTCTTCACCATATCGGCAAACGAACCATTTCTCGTAGATCCAGAATCCTTAATTGTCTGCTTGAGTTCCGAAATCTGTTCCATTAGGTCGCGTTTTTCTTGAAGGTCATCAACCACATTATACGCCTGAATGGCTTTTTGTTTGAGAGACTGGTATAGGACTGCAATTTGTGAGCTGCCAGATCCTACTTTACGGCATAGGGTAGAAATTTTCATTTTCTGCTCCGAGTTGAGTTTGCTTTCCGCGGCAATAGCGCAAACTTCATTTAAGTTCTGTTCGATTGCTGACATCCATTTCTGAATATCAGGCGTTGAAATAACTTCAACCGTCTCCGACTCAAGGGCTGGGTTTTGCGTCGTCATCCTCGACGGCGAGGCGGTGGGGTGCATTGGCCCCCTTGGATTAAAGGGGCTGTTATCCATTTTGTATTTTTACGATTACACTATTTCGCGTCCATTATTCGCTAAAACTCTGGTGCAGATGACAAGGTAGGTATAAGACAAGTCTTGGCGTGAGCGGTTGCAACAACCGCAATATTCGCGTAAGCGCGTTGTCGAAGCCGTCCTACCGCATTTCGAAGCCTGGCTGAAAAGAAGGGAGCGCATCTCCTATAGGCTCACTCAGGTGCTGACCGGGCATGGCTGCTTCGGTGAGTACCTGAATAGGATTGGGCGAGAGGCCACAGCAAATTGTCACCACTGCGGAGGCGGTTTAGTTTCTGCGCAGCACACGCTTGAGGAGTGCCCTGCGTGGACCTCTGAAAGACGGGTCCTGGTCGCCAGGATCGGGCGAGATTTGTCTCTGCCAGCAGTCGTTGGGTCTATGCTGGCGGATTCGGAGAACTGGAGGGAAATGGCCTCCTTCTGTGAGACCGTAATGGCTCAGAAGGAGGCTGCTGAGCGGGATCGTGAGAGGATTGATCCCGCTCGTAGAAGAAGGCGTCGGGGAGGCAACCGCCTCGACACCTAACACGCCGAAACCCGCCTGCAACCTTTAACGCAGGCCGGAATTTGGGATCACGGGCGTTCACAGTGGGGACTCTGTCCGCCCATTGAGTGACCTCAGGGAAGACGGCGCACAGTGGTCACGTGCGCTCTAGCATACATGCACAGTTAGGTTTTGGGGAGACTTCTTTACAGTCTCCCTAGAGATGTGCCTTAACAGGCGTTGTACAGAGGGGATTTCGGATTGGTCTTTTGAGAGGTAACGGAACCCCTTCTATGTGCAGATGGTGATCACCGGGGTGGTTTTAGTGAGGTAAAAATCCCACACTCCCCGGTCTTGTACCCCAAAGACCGGGCGCCTTTTGAAGGTTTCCCACCGAAAACAAAAAAACAAAAAAAAAAAAAAGTTTTAAGACAAGTCTACGGGTCGTACCTCGGTTGTTTATAATGAAAATTTTCACTCGGAAATTAATATCAACCGGATGATTTAATCTTATAAACCCGAATATCCACCTTTATTTATCGCTCGCTATTAAAGTATATCGGTTACCCTGTTCATTAATTTTATTCTTGGAAATTTATAAACAACAAATTACAAAGGCTTCTCAGGCGGCCTTTACTTAGGCTGCAATAATTCATAATCTCTTCGCCAAAGAAGTCGAAGTTGGAACGCCCGGGCAACTTCTCAAACTTTCATAGCTTAATCTCCTTTAAAGCTATTAATATAAAGTGAGGTATCCCCGTTTGTTCGCTTCCAAATTACTAATAATTCAATCAAATTTTGTAATTAACTGTGCCGACGTTATTAATTATGTCTGCTTTCCAGTTTTTTGAAGCGGTATTTGAATATTAAATTAATCGCAATCTAATTAAATATTATATTAAGTATCTTATTTTTATTAAATACCCTATGCTTCGCCTTAGCCCCAATGCCTACAAAAATGAAAGAGTTCATAGGTAGTATATAACGAGACAGTATTTATATTGATTATTTCAGTAGATACTAATCCGTAAATGAAGAATTTTTTTTTTCACTACAGAAGACAAACGGTTTAAGCTAAATGCCTGTAGGGATTAAGTGAGCGCGCTCGGGCGCCCAGCGCAGCTACAGCGCTGCCCCGGCACAATGGAACATCGGAATGCTATTTGTGATGTTAAAAACGCGGAAACGAATCTTGTTATAAAATGGAAAACGTTTTACTCATAATGCTTACCTACTCGTTTCCCTTCTCAATATTTTAACATTCAGTGTAGTTTAAAAGGGTAAAGGTGGCACAAAATGGAACAACAATTTTGAGAAGGTACATGCTACAGAAGGTGACATTTTAAACTTAAAATTATCCGGGATTTATTGATTAATCACAATATAATTATTAACCGTGAAACCTTATAACAGAAAAAGGAAAGTAAGACAGTGAGGAAAATAAAATCATCATCTCATTGAACATAGCTTGTTGGGAATCCAAAGCGGTGCCCAAAAATACCTACCACGGAATCAGTCTTTAGGTCGCCAGCCTCTCAACTTTTCAAGGTGCCAGAATCTGGTTCCTGTAAAAAACTACGGCATCTGACTCGCAATAAGTTTCTTAAGAAGCTCCTTTGTAATTCCCGTACAAATTGAGATTATCATAATTTTATTGGCACGCAACAATATCGTGTTAAGAACCCGCGAAGGGCCTTCATTACGGATAGATTGCGTAAGACGGCCGCGCCAACCGAGAGGCTGGTAGACACTTCTAAATATACGTAATTAGAATAATTTGTGATTCAAACTTGACACTAGGCAAGGCCAACTTAATTGTTTTGAGATTATACGGTCGAGGCTTAAAACCCATTATCCAAAAATAATATAGTAGATCATGTGTACCAAAAATAATGACAGACTACGAAATTATTTTACCCGTTCCGTATTAAATACCTATATTAACTTCCAGAGCTCAATCATAATAAAAGACGTCGTTCCTCAGCCCTTCGAGCATTCTGATTGAGTCATTACCGTGACGGAATTCAATATAGCTATGTGAGCTCACCCGGGCACATATCATTACCACATCCACTTTTTATCGGCATTTCTCTCGCAGCTAGCAAGCACCATTGAAAGACCATTAAAGGCTTTTCTCCTCGTTCAACTTTGGGTACCGTGGTCCCGAGTTACGATCCGTTCTTGATCAGTTACCAATTACGGATAGTTACTGTTACATTATTAAGTAATAACGCTGAAGTCCGCAAACGGTTCTTCAACGCGTCCTATTTTAAAGTTCCATAGTATTTAGAGCAAACATCTTCCTTACCAGGCTTTTCCTTCCACTTCTTAGGCAGCTTAGTTTTCTTGAGAAGCAGTGGAAATGGATCTTTTCCGCCCCTCCCATCGTGGATTTCCTGAATGAATACAGATAATATTGAATGTAAGGAAACAACATTTTTATGTGGAAATGTAATCCTTAGCCTATTCACTGCAGATAATGGCTTAGAGCGAAGATAACTAATGAAGCATTAATTATTTCGTATCGGGATAAGTGCCCACACGTCGCCTGTGCGAACGCCGAGGAATCTGTATTGAGCGTCCGTAATTGGAGTGCGTTCTGCTCCAGGACCCACATAAATATTCATTGCTCTGATTTTCCAAGGCCGTCATTTATTTTTAAATTAAACCCTAAATTACCCTCGTTCATTGAATGCTTTTACGACACTTACGCCTTTGTTTTGCCAGTCATTTATAAATATTTTCAATGGTATTTAACTACTTTGTTAAATTAATAAACTTGGTAAAGTTATCTTTGATTTGAACTTTGGTTAATTTGTGTGACATAATCTAGGTACTATTCATAACTATCTTACTTTATTACGTATCTTACTTTATTACGTATTGCTAGAGATAAATCAACAGCCATACATCACGAATAGCCAATCCATAACCTTTAATGCACTTTAAACTTTTCCCTGCCCACACAAGGACAATCAAGACTACTATAGAAAAGAAAAGAGCAGTTCTAAAGAGCAAACTTATGTGTTAGTTGACGTAACGTAAACGTTACGTACCTACCTATAGGTTAACAAAACAGACTAATTTACGAATGAAGCATTCAGTAATTAAAATGGTTATTAAAAAAAACCATTACGAGCATGATACAAAATTTAAGTATTCTCACGCACGCCAGCAAGGCTTAATGAACAGTTATACATATAATTACCAAGGCAAGCCTGGAGTGTAATATGAAACGTAATTCAATATATGTAGGGTTATAGGAAGGCTAACATAGACGACTACCTCCATGCTCCGGGATAAACTTGTATGCAAAATGGAAACATGTTACCTCAGCTATATTTAGCTCTAAATAGAAAACGAAGCTCTTACAATTCCTGGAATGGGAACCGACACCGACATATTGTTATAATAAATAGTATAAAAGATACATTTTACTCCGCTAACATAGTTTCTTACGGTTTTTACGATTCTATTTTAGTGGGGTTTAGTATTTTAGAGCACTAGATAGTATTTTAGAATCTCTAATGACGTACCTACGTCTAAATTACTAACAGTGCATGCAATAAAGTTACATTTTCTTTTCTAAATGTCTTTGGAAAATGAAGCAAATTAAGTAGTAACGCAATTACCTTAATTGCAATGGTGTCATCTTGTAGAAAGTAGAGCAGCTTGTAATCTTTGAGTTCACCGAAAGCTGAGTCGCGGTCATCCCAAACGACGTCGAAACTGTAAAAAAATTAATCAATATTTACCATCCACTCTATGGCTTCTATAAAGAGCCGTTCTCCGCATTTCCACGTAGATGCAATCACAGTCGACTTAGGGACCGTATATTATCAGGTACATGTACCCATCTCATTGTGTGTACAATGATAACATCTTACCAGGAAACCATGATTTCCCTGAGGGTTGTGGAGGTCAGACGGCAGCTGTTTCGTGAAAAATCTACCACAATGTATAATTAATGAAGCAGTTGGCCATGCAATTCTATCAGGCAAATAAGGAGTTCTTTTAACGAAATTGGAACCTGGCATCCGGAATTATGCTAAGTAGAATAAGATTGTATTAGTAAATGAAAAGATTTTATGTGATGATAAACCAACTTTTTCATAAGCTTACAAAATAGCTTTACTATGCCTTAGTCAAATCTAGGGCTCCTCAGCAGGCCGTCCTAGCCTGTGTATCTATTGGGCTATAAA
Source organism: Lithophane ornitopus (assembly GCA_948473465.1). Lineage (NCBI taxonomy): Eukaryota > Metazoa > Arthropoda > Insecta > Lepidoptera > Noctuidae > Lithophane > Lithophane ornitopus. The sequence goes on along the minus strand of OX419616.1, from coordinate 9,592,387 downwards.
AGAGGCGGCCAATGTCCGAAAACAACCTATCTATAAAAAGAAAATGACCGCTACCATAAATAAAATGAAAGGGATTTATTCCACGAGAAAATATAGCGTGGTAATGGGACAATCTGGATGTGTTAAGCCTTTGAACTTGATTCTTATTGTGAATACATAACATAGGTATTTTTAGCCAAAAATACCTAAATATGTTTTACCTATGTTTTGCATGGCTTAGGAGCCAAATATTTTTCATTCAAAGTTTATAATAAATCGTAAGTATTACAATAGCATTTGCTTAACGACAAAGGTATGGTTGAAGTTAAAAGTGAACGTGATTACATATGTGTATGGCATGTCGTACGTCTCACCGCGTAACCATGCAGATGCCGCCAGTTCAATCAATCAATCCGCGCTAACGCGTTGTGCCTACAACAGTCACTAACTGGTATTAACAAGCGGTTAATTAGCTACACATATGTGTATATCTAAACGGCATAACCTCGGTCTATTAAGGTAAGCAACGATGACTTTTTACTGGGTCAAATATCTAGGAATCTGAAAATTAAGACCCCATATATGAATACTTCTCTCTGCTTTACAAGCAGACATAATCCTAACTAATATTATAAACAAAGTGAGTTTGTTTGTTTGTTACGCTTTCACGCTAAAACGGCTGAACGGATTTGGATGAAATTTGGCACGTGGGTATACCAAGACCTGTACAAGGACATAGGATATCTTTTATCCCGATATTCCCAAGTGATCGAGCTAGACTTACTATTATTACATATAAGGACAGACAACAAACATTAGTGAAAACAGTAGGTACACCTACTTTGTTATGATGGCTCTACTATACTGAACATAATGTAGATTCCCGTGTTACGTCAGAATGTATAATTTCTACAAGTAGGTATAGGTACGTGTACACTCTTGTCTATAAGCGTTACGCGTATTATCTTGTAAACGATAAGCCCTCGGGCATTTTCGCGCTAATTACATTTTCGGTATCGATTTACACCCTTCTGAACAATATAATAAATTGATTTATGAAACCAACAGTCCAACACATACCTAAATCGGGAGAGTTATTCTCTCGGTATTGGCACGACATGTGTTTGACTGTGAATCATTAAGTACGAAATTGCTGAATTTTTAAACCGTGATTCGATACCTGCCCATCAAAAGTTAGGAAGTAACGTTTTCCTATTCATATCTCGTTTGCTAAGACAGAAGAAGAAGATGCCCAGGGTACGCCGGATGTACGGTCAGGAAATTTTATTGTTTATCAAATTGACACACTACGTGAATTTGTCGTTTAACAGTTATTTTAAAGAATAAAATTTACGGACTCTTTAAATGAATTAATTTCACCACACAAAAAGGATATATGAATGCGAAACGAAAACAAAAATCCGTTCAAAGAAACGGATAGGTAGTCTGAAACGTTTATAATGAATTCCTAAATCTCACGTGACGGTCTGAAAGCATGATAGGGTGCGTCGTTTTTCATTTCAGGCGTAACTCGCACCCGACCAACATGGGTAGGTACATTACGGGTTAGGCTACACTAGTGAAGCGATAGCGATGAGACAAGCGGGCGTAGGTAGGGGCAGTAGGACGCACGTGTGCGGTAACAAAACCAATGTAACTATAACTTTTTCTACGTGCCGGGATCCAAAACAAACCTCGGACGCTTCGTCATAGGCAGTATAACGAAGTATCGTAGCGTAAAAGTGAAGAAGTGGCGCAAAAAACTCCCCAGCAGTATTTATACTACTTTGTACCCTTTCATCACGTCATCGGCCGCATACAGCGGCTTTCTTATAGTTACGCTTACGCCACGACAAGATAGTTGTTATAGAAATATATTGATATGGTCTTTACGAAAAGCAAACTACTCCTTAAAACTATTCTGTAACGTTTACACTGACGTAAGCTGTAACAAATAACGTTTAATAGGAACCCTAGCCTGATAAATCGAAGCATAGTATCGCTTTTGCATTGCGAGCTGGCTTGTTTTACTGGCTCGGACAACATCACAATACGATTTATTAATATCGATTGATGTGTTCAAACAAGAAGCGGCTGTGTAGACGACAAATGGGCAGTGTGGTGTATTTATGTCATAAACAAGACGCGAACCTTAACATTATGTATGTGAATCTTAAAATGATGCAGTGCATTCACGAGAAACAAAAAGAGAAAAAGAAATTAAAGTTCATCCGCACTTATATCATTAAGGTTCTTATTGCAGAAAATATACAGCTTTTTGGAAAAAGAAACATATTTCATCACGCTTGTACTTTCCAAACTGGTAAATAGAAATGTATAATTATAGTACGGATACCTACATTTCACTAGTCATGAATGCCGGAAGTGCCATAATTAAGTCCCATGTTGTAACTGAGAGCAATAAAATAAATGACGTACCATAATTATTATTAACCGTGGAACCCCTAAATTAACCCCGTAGCGTTTCATGGCGTAGCACTCGTAGCGTTTCATGACGTAGCACCTTTAGCATTACATGGCGTAGCACTCGTTGCGTTTCATAGCGTAGCACCCGTAGCGTTTCATGGCGTAGCTCCCGTAGCGTTTCATGGCATAACTCTCATAGTAGTCCATATTAGTCGTAGCCGATTTAATTCAATTCAGTTCTTGATACTGCAGCTGAGATCCGAATATATCTTGTTCTCTATACAAAGTCGAGTATCAGTTATACCTTTTGACCTCAGTTTTTCGAGATCGTTTAAGTGTTTCTTACGAAAATGATGACACAAATCACGAGAGTTTTGAAGGGGAAAAGCGTTGCCCCGAGAAGAATCAAAGAGCTTTTATGATTTTATACGATATTTTTAGACTTCTCTCAGTGCAGAAATCATTAGACTTCGCATGACAGTCTCTTAGAAACCCTACGCCGTGGGCGACCGCCCACGCTTCGTCTCGCGCTGCCTATGCCTATTTATTTAGAGGGTAGAATCTTCAGTAAATAGCTTTGAATAAAGATGCAATATGACACTTTATATAATAATCTTGAACTGTAGGTGCACGGGATCACACGTTCTACCTACTTATCCTTCGGGGAATCATGAGCGATAATGATAACCATATCATAATGGCAAAATTATAACGATATGGATCCCGGTGGAGTACGCACATATTTTGTAATCAAATAATATCGCTCTTATAATCGTTAGCAATTTAGGAGATTGCTCTTTTGTTAAAACGAAAATCTATTCCTATTGTTAAAATGGAAAAAGATCCGCCTATTTTCATCGCTACCGCTTGACTAATAAATCCTCACCCACGTGGCAATCACTCTCTAAGCGGAATCTGATTGTAATTACCTGTGTTTATCCCGAGAGGAAATGAGTGTGGCATGTGAATGGGGAACTTAATACTGATCGTGTATAATAAAAAGAGCACCATTTCTGCTGCGAAATATCGCAATGATGATAAGAACTTTTCTTAATTCATAATTTTGGTATTGTTAGGTTTTGGCCTTACAATACCACAGTAGATAAAGTTTAGGACAGTGGGAGGTCTTTAACCCATAGAGGCACTAAAAGCTAACAACAAAAGTACTGATTAATCAGTCAACACAGATGGTTGTCGAAAAAGTTCTCGTAGTACCTACCTACATAATATCCATCCGAAGTTCCTCTGCAATGCTTTCTCGTGCCAAATGTCTAAAACAAAAATTCTCAACGGTCCACTTTCTGTGAAGCCAGCCATGTATGAAAACTAATAAATTATTACTCGTCTGCAAGGAGCAAAGATACGAGCAACAAAAATGGAGAAGTGGAGAGTGTGACACTTCTGTCCTAGTTACGGAACATCTGTGATTTATGAACAAAGCTCCGGGAGCCGTGTTTATTATTATGAGCGGAGATAATAAAAATAAATAGCCATTAATAAGTCAAATTATAACGAGAAAGGGAACGGAGAAAGACAGCCATTCTTTCAAGCATTGTGTTAAAACAAACCTAATAAATCGTATTTAACTTCGATAACATGAAGCGACGGATTTTTGAGAATGTTAATTTTAATGACTAAGCTTCGATAGGCGTTAACTGCAAAATTTGTTTGTAAGATTTAGAGTAGGATATTTCTTATCATTCCTTTATTAAAGCAAAAGGCACTTATTCACCCTTTATCCTATCATATTGTAGGAAAGGCAATCAAAGAATCCACTAGCACAATATTTTTCTCCAACACTGGCTATAAGCCATTCTCCAAGTTGTGTCAAAAACTCGGACTGCCTTCTGCGCCCCGTCGTTATTCCCAGCTGTTTCATTTAGGCCGTGTCATCGTTCCGTCTAGCCGGAAAGCTCACCACATACCTACCTACTTCTAGTGAAATACTTTTAGGTAGGTTTCAACCAGCAGAATATAGAAATAAATGTGACGGGCTGAGATGAAAAGAGAGATTTACAAAAAATATACACTCGTCTGCGCAGAATTAGAATGTTGAAATACCGCCATGCATGCACGTTCGCCCATTTCGTTCGTTCCTTTGACTACGTTTCACAACTAAAATCCTCACATTTCACGTTAGTGGCGAACTCATGTATACTTTAAATTTCGTTTGCATGAGTAGGAATGTTTTTCGTTTCAAAACAACATTTACTCGCTATAGATCGGCTGTTCAGCAGAATTTGTTATTTGGGATCGAAATAAATAACAAAAAGCAATAAAACGATTAAAGCAACGTTCGGCCTGAGTAACAGTAAAGTTGCGAGCCATAAACAAGGAACAGATGGGTGGTTTGGGGCGCAACCACGCGCCACGCGGCCTCGCGCCGAAAGCCGAAAGCCGAGCCGCTGTGGTTGACGCCTACCAAGACTTGACACAAATGCGAAACTACGGCCAAGCTATTTATAAGCCCTCACTATCTAAGTCTTTAACAAAGTAGAGCTTATCCTTATACAAAAGTGATACGTCTAAGTTTTCATTAACTACCCAATCCGCAAGTTCCCCGTTGCCTTACGTCACAGACTCACAGTTAAGCGTGGAGTAGTTGTTAATTGAAACTTAGCGCATATGATAGGGTAAGTTAAATAATACCTACGCAACTGTAAATTATACAATATTTAACTCTAGAAATTTTCATAATTATTCGAATAGTAGTGTTATCTACTCAGCTGCGACTGGGTACTTACACTATCCCATGAATTTTATACCTCTATTCTTAAATAGGGAATAACGGTAAGTATAGACAGAGAGAGAAATTGATTACACTATGAATTGTAGAAATGTAGAGTGTGGACGGGAGGCAGTAAGTCAGTGTGAGTGTGGGGTGGGTGTGTATGGGGGTATATCTAAGCCACACGCCTATCACACACAAGTTATCAATGACACTAAATTAAATTTTATAATCGTACCTCGCCCTTAACTCGAGTTTGGTAAAGTATAAGTGAGAAGTCTACCCCTTAACGAATTTGTCGGAAGCAAATTGGACAGAAACGAGAATACGATTCACTAGCTTGTTACGTCATTATGTTGATATATTTTCAATCATATCTACGTTATTGTAACGTTGAAACTTCATGTTCATTCGGAAAAGTCTAAGCCCGAATAAGTAATATCTTTTAGCGAATGCCTACCACCATAAGACCACAAAGATGTGCTAGTCGAAAACCGAATGCTCACCATTGTTATTTGTAGGAACTTAGATAAATCCTGAGGTAGTTGATAAACAAACAAACGCATCATAATGGAGACGAATATTAAAGTAAGCTTCTGGCACCACCTGAACATTCAATATACCACAAGATGTACCTGTAAAGCCGGTTAATATGCCCTCCACATCTTACAGCGTGACACATGCCAGAATTACAATTTCAGCGTGTAATAAAAAATTAAATAAGGCGGAGAACGAGCCTCCGCACTGTGCTGCCTTACCCCGGGGAAGTAAATGAGCCTCCGCACTGTGCTGCGTTACCCCGGGGAAGTAATAAGAGAGTAAGTCACCGTGCTCCTCGCTCCCACATGTTACAACAACGGACTACAAACTGCTCTCCACAAAACACTGTATGTTTTACGGATAACATACTGTATTTTTTTTCCTTCGTACTACAAACTATACAGGATGTTAGGGTAGACACCGTTATCCTTGAAACTAGTGGTTTGGTGTCATCTATAATATACTTTTTCTATGGGCCCAACGTTGAAATCGCAAAAAAAAAACAGCTTTTCCATACATTTTGTCGATTTAAGTGAACACAAATGTACGGAACAGCTGTTTCAAGGTTGGTCCCATAGAAAAATATATTATAGATGACACCAAACCACTAGTTTCGAGGATAACGGTGTCTACCCTAACACCCTGTATAGATTGCGCATAAATTAGCGAAATTGAAAAAAGCTAATTTCGGTTAATTATTTACCCCAACGAAAGTTATGCTACTGCCAAGCTATGAAAATAAATACGATATTCGATAATGTTATATTATAACCGTAATAATTGCATTAAAAGATTTACATACAATCCCATTGTGAGACCTCCAAGCTCGGATTGAGGAGAAAATAATGTGCGACCAGATAATAAAATGACAAGTGGCAGCGACATTCATTTTAAGTGTTTTTATTATAAAGAACTCGTTATTTATTACGTACTTAGAATAAAAAATCTGCGGAATATATGGCTCCTTGTTTATGGGTCATAAAAGGCTGAGAGTGAGACCAAGTGAGGCGGAGGGAACTTACTTATAATTCACCACGTAATGATTCATACATAGAATATAGATGAAAAGAAAATTGGAAAACAAGTGCACTTTTCATGACTCAGATGGTTATAAGCCAAGATATTGGAGAGGTCATATTTTTGTGGTTAAAAGCGACCAATTTGTGCAAAACACTTAAAAGAGCTGAGTCGGCCTATGTAAGTAGGTACTTTCTTTAACGTGTCACGTGATCATTTCAAATATGTACGCATACTTTGCAATATTTATAACATGACCTTATTTCTCTGAGAGCAGAAAGCAATGTTTGTATAAACTTCTGAATAATAAATATTCAAATATGGAAATCCAAATAACTAACTCGAGAAGAACAGTTAAACTGTACACCTACTTCATAAAATAAGTTTTTAAAAAACACGGTTCTTACGTAGCACAGAAACATAGGGTAGGTAAAGTCAATGTCGATTTAAAATGTTCCCGATAGTTACGGTAAAGAAAACATCTGCGTACTAGTGAATGAATACATTCGTCCTTCCCTCATTCAATCATCCACAAAAGCCTATTAGTCCACGCAAACCTAAACGGGCAAGTTCAATAGGAGACCTTCATTTGCAGACTCGGGTCCTCCATTAAGTTTTTCATGTTTTCCTAAGTTTGTACATCTAAAACACGTACCTCATTTAGACTTGTTCAGTTGTCATTAACTCTTGTCCCTTTTGAATCAAATTAATGTTAATAGAGACGGTATTCGGGCACTGGGTCAGCCAGATGACTAGGGGTCACGTAACCGACGAGACGAAGGACAAAGTAATCCGTAACGTAACAAGAACCAGATTCTGACACGGAGTGATCGATATGATAAAACTTTATAGGATCTACTTGGTAACGCTCTCTCCTCAGTTCTCCTTTTTTTTTACGGTTTCTGTGCTCTCGAGACTCGAGAGCAATCAGTTTTTACAAAGTAGGCCAATCTTTTCGTAAACTATGTCAGTATAAAAAGCTCCAATTATGCTGTGCACGATAAACCACTATTGAAATTGTACAAAGCTAGTCAAAAACTAAACTAACTGAAGACTAATAAGGTGTTGACTCGGCAACCTTCTCCTATAATATCTATTTGTAAAGCAAATAATGCCAAAAGTCTTCATTAAAATCACAATGGAATCTATTATAATAAGGCCGGAACCTCGCTCGGAGCAGTAAGCGGCGAGAGTACGTAATTAAACCTTGCAATTAACATGGACGTAATTCTTGCTGAGCGGACTCTCGCCACTCCGACCAGCTTGCGAATAAACCTTTGAAATATTATTCTATTCGTATCTGTCGTAGTTACTGGCCGCAAATACTCATCTCATTTACAATGGTTATTTGATATTGTTCATAAAATTGAAAAATAATTTCAATTTTATCAGCTTAGGCACGCGCGGGATTTACACGTGGTGTGGCGATGGCGTGCCGAATGTGTTGCGCGGGGGTTGCGCCACTCCTTTGATATTTCACCTGCGCCACGTCCGCACCCCGCCGCCTCTGTTTGTTCCGCGCCTCGTCGCTCCTATACCTACATTTTGTATGAAATATGCAAGGAGCGGCGCAACGCCCGCGCCACTCGCCACTTGTCCCGCCGCGCCTAAGACGTCATTTTTGGTGAAGGACGCACTCAAATTTCCCGAAAAAGTGAATGTTTCGCATTTAATCAATCTTGATCGATTGGTCCGAAGCTTTAGTAGCTCGCTATCTTAAAAAGTAAGTAGGCACTTAGGTGGTCGATGGCGAACTGAAATGCCCAATTACGAAGACAATGCCTGAAGCACATAGACTACTTGGGAATAGAAAGAAAACGATAGGCACGACAGATTTAAATATCCTTTTACAATTCCTTGTTCTACTTAGAAGTCCTCCAAATAATTTTTAAATAAATAAAACACTGTATTGAATTGAACGGTGTTCCCGCAAAAACCTTATATTATCCAATAATCAAAAGGATTATTGGATAATATAAGGTTTTTGCGGGATAATACAAAGGCAATAATATATCACTGATTCGAATTTTATAAAGTTGTGCAACTTACCAAGTCTCTTCGATAGTTTTACCTTACGGCCGAAAATGCAAATGGGTTCATCAATTAATCCTGGCTTCTGAATTTTTAAATAAATAAAACACTGTATTGAATTGAACGGTGTTTCCGTAAAAACCTTATATTATCCAATAATCCTTTTAAATCCTTTACAAAATCAATGCGCATCGATTCAACTCTCGTCCACCATCCACTACCGTTGCCAACGTGTAGCCAACACCCAAAAAAATATTATTCATTTAGTAATCAACTTACTCAGCCTGGTCAATATGAATAAACACAATAGTGACAAACATTTTAAAATAGTAAATAATATAAAGTCTTAACAGTCGGCCATCCTGAATCAGTGTCTGCCCCAGACCCAATATTATATAGGAAACTCATTTATCACCCGTCATCATCACTCTGAAATAACCTATCCACGTGTAATATGGACATTCACAGCAATCTGCGCAAGTTAAACACAACACTAAAAGTATTTATACTGGCTTACAGCTGAAAGTTAATATAATAAGAGTTAAAATTAACTCTTATTAAATTAACTCTTGGTAACTTATTTGTCATTAACGTACTAGTATGTTAATGTCAATGGATGACATTTATGCTTAATTCTCACATATTATTTAAGTTTAACAATGAATTGAGACAGAATTAAAAATGTCCTATTACTGCGGCCATCCTGAACTAAGAATGTCCTCATTCTATATACATTAAAAAAAAAGAAAAAAATAAATTCTGGGTGTCGCTTCAAAATATGAGGTGGATCGCCTCGACAAGCAGATAATTATACCATCTTCGTATCGCTTCAACACACCAGGTGAATCGCCTCATCCAGCAGGTAAGTAGACTATCCGGGTGCCGCTTGCACACACTAGGTGCATTGGTCTTCCCAACAGGTAAGGACGTTATCTGGGTACCGCTTGCACACACTAGGTGCATCGGTCTTCCCAACAGGTAAGGACATTATCTGGGTACCGCTTGCACACACTAGGTACATCGGCCTTCCCAACAGGTAAGGACATTATCTGGGTACCGCTTGCACACACTAGGTGCATCGGCCTGCCCAACAAGTAAGCACATTATCTGGGTTCCGCTTGCACACACTAGGTGCATCGGTCTTCCCAACAGGTAAGGACGTTATCTGGGTACCGCTTGCACACACTAGGTGCATCGGCCTTCCCAACAGGTAAGGACATTATCTGGGTACCGCTTGCACACACTAGGTGCATCGGCCTTCCCAACAGGTAAGGACATTATCTGGGTACCGCTTGCACACACTAGGTGCATCGGCCTTCCCAACAGGTAAGGACATTATCTGGGTACCGCTTGCACACACTAGGTGCATCGGTCTTCCCAACAGGTAAGGACATTATCTGGGTACCGCTTGCACACACTAGGTGCATCGGTCTTCCCAACAGGTAAGGACATTATCTGGGTACATCTTGCACACACTAGGTGCATCGGCCTTCCCAACAGGTAAGGACATTATCTGCGTACCGCTTGCCCACACCAATTGCTGCGGCATTCATTGAATTGTACGCCTCCGTAATCCAAAACACAGTTCATCACAGGTACAGGGAAGGGATAGAAGGGTAAGGAACGCGTATGTGCACCAGAAGTCAACGAAAAGGTAACTTTTAGGTAAGTCGTACTAGGCTTGTAACTATTTCAGATTATTTCTGTAACCTCATCTTTCTTTTTGTAACTTAGAAATATTATCGTGTCAAAATGTAGTAAAACTGTACAATTAAATGGGATTGTGTTTTAATTAATCATCATCCTTACTCCCATATTCGCTTTCAGATTCCGACTCCACAAACCTCACCCAAGGTTTAATTAATTTCGTCTACAGGAAAAATAGTTTGGTAAACTTATTTTGAATTTCCATCTATGCTGCTAATCTCTTATCGATCATGGTCAAGCACCGCTGTCACCCGAAATGGCCCGCTAAAAGCAGGAACTAGTTTTGACTTTCTCCCGGCGTCTTATCACTCTTTTGGGCCTTCCATAACTAAATCACCGATCTTGTAAACTTTGGCTTTACACCTTTTTTTTATCATAACGAGTTTAATTTCTTTTGTTGTGCTACAATTTCTGCACTAACTTCAGTCCGATTTTTTTTACACTTTATCTGTTGAAGTTTCTTTAGATATGTTTATATCGTGCAAATGACCCTCAGCTTCATTTATAGAATTGTGTCCGAAAATAGTTTCAGATGGATTCTTTCCGGTGCCTTGATTGAATTGTACATACCATATCGTAGGAATAAATGTATTTGTCTTTGATTGTGATATTAAGACTCCATCGGAGTTTAGTGACTTGGAGATCCCAATCTCTGTCATCTTTGAAAGAGTAAACTCCTGGGACTATCATGTATTCTTTGCCCGCTTTTAAACAAGCATCTGTGTCGAAGTACTGACCTTTTGATGAAGTATGTACCTCGCTACACAATCACTGGAATCTTTTCTTAATCAGTCGTAATTTCCCTATATATGTAGTATCAACATGGTGTCACCTGTTTGCTCAGTCAAAGATTGCCCAACTTGAACATCTGCTGGCAGACGTTTAGGCTCTACGAGATATGCCTCCACTCCACCTCCTCATTTAAGGTGTCTAATGCAATCGTTACTGTTACCCTGCCATGCGGAACTAAAGTTCCACTAGCGAAACCTTTTAACATTGGTAAGTTAGTCCTAGTAATCATCTCGTATTAATGAGCACTGACTTCCAAAGTCAATGAAATATGACATAAATTGACCATTGATTTTTATTTGCTTAAAGTATTTATCATTGCCCCAGTCAGTACTCATAATATTAAGAACGTTTAGTCGCGAACGCAGCTAGCTTTCGCGAATGGTGACGCGGTTGTTATTATTTCACGGTTGTCTGTCTGTATTTATGTTGGATCTAATCCTGTACAATTCTTATCGGTGTGACGAAAACGCCTGTATTTATTACATTTAATTACCTCTTTAGGACATTTTGGGACAGTATGGCCTATTTCACCACAATTATAGCAGGTAAGTGCACCTGGTTTTCTAGTATTATTTATATCAATTTGACTTTTTGAATTACTCGGATCATTATTGTCACGAGAAGTTGATTTTTTTTCTTTTGAGATTTCAGTATTCTTGCTGCTAGAAATATTCCTAAAATATTTTAGTACTTCCTCAGGTTCCTGCATATTGGCACCCTGCACATTCATTTTTATGTTCCAGTCAAAAATACCGTGTGTGAGGCAATCTACGGCCTTTTTTCCTTGAATTTCGCACCTATTAATGAGCATAATCTTATCATAATAATACTCCTCTAGAGGCTCATTCGTCGAGTTTTCCTAAACAACATCTCCGAGAGGAGGTCGCCATAATTTTGCTCGCATGAAAAAGCAGCGTTCAACTTCAATTGCCATTCATTCCAAGAGAATCTTACGCTGGTTAAGCCGTCATACCGACGCTTAGCCAGCCCTTTCAATTTTGGTAAAGCGTAAAGTATGGTCTGGCGTTCTGACCATCCGTAAACGTGTGAAGATTCATTTATTTTGGATAACCAATCCTTCATTGTCTGTGACTTAGCCTGGGGATCGAAATCCGGTATTACATTCTGAACACCATGCATCACTGACCCTGAAGCACCCGAATTTCTATCTTTGAGAACGTCAACTAATTTTTCTAACAGTTTTGTCTCAACAGTCGGTGCCGATTCCGTGTTGGAAGCAGCGCCTAGACCACGTCGCTTCTTCGCACGACGGTAATTATAGAACGACACAGAAGAGTCGGAATCGGAATAATATCGGTTTCGTGAAACCTGCTTCCTAATTCTGTTCCACTTAGATATATCTCGTTGCGAGTTATCCGAGGAACTGCGCCTAGTGTCCCGCTCACGTCATCGTGACAAATACCTGACACGCGACATTGAATTATTCGATGATGATCTACTTGATCGCAATTGACGCCGTATAGTTTGACCCCGCCTTTTATCGCGACACCGATGCTTTGGCGATTCGGACGGTTGACGTTTACGACTGCGTGATACTCGATAAGGAGGAGTGCCTTCAGGCGTCCTAGACTCTCTCGAAAGTTCTGGTGCGTTAAGATTCATTTTTTTCAGGAAAGGTATAAAACGATTAAAGAAATGAACTGATTCCTGAAAAAGAGATATTTTAATCATATTGACATTCGAAATTTACCCATTAAACGATTTAAAAGCTGTATTAAAACCAAAGTTTGTAAAAAAGGGTACTATACAATTTCAGATTATTTTGAAGACAATACAAAAAAAAAAACAACCGACTTTAAAAAAAAACACTAAAAAAGTGAAAAAATAACTTTAATTTCGGAAGTCGGTGTCTTTGCTTATCAATTTCCGTTTTTTGCCACCGACTTCCAAAATTAAAGTTTCACTTTTTTTGTGTTATTTTTGAAAGTCGGTTGTTTTTTTTTTTGTAAAAAGTTTTTATTTTTCACTTTTTAGTTGTGGTACCTACCCCACACAAATCCGAATACCACTACCTGCTATGTAAATAACAGTGAAGGAGTCAAACAGGATATCGTATGGATAAACTAAGTGGGAAAAATACGTAATATTGAAGCTTAAGCTTAAGAATTACGCAAGCAAAGTTAATAAAATTTATATGGGACCACCTCGGAAGCATGACCTACCAAACAAAAAAAGAATCATCAAAATCGATTAATAATTGGCGGAGTAATCGCGTAACAAACATACAAAAAAAAAACATACAGACGAATTGAGAACCTCCTCCTTTTTGAAGAAGTCGGTTAAAAAGCATGGGATTGAGCTGCTCGCTCTGCTAACGCGGCACAAGCGGCACGCAACATCAACGATGTTTACGGAGCTAACACTACAAACCAACGCACCACCTGTTATTGGTTTGCTCGCTTCCGTTCTGGAAATTTCGACCTGAAAAATGAACCTCGCGGTCGTCCGAAGACTTTGGTCGACAATGACGAATTAAAGGCGATTGTGGAAACTGATGATACACAATCTACGGCTGAATTAGCAGCAGCTATCGACGTTAGCGTCAAAACAATATTGGTCCATTTGCGTCAAATTGGCAAAGTAAAAAAGCTTGACAAATGGGTGCCCCACGAACTCAATGATCGCCAGCGCGAAGTACGCGTCGAGACGTGCCTTGCACTGCTCAACAGACACACAAATGAAGGAATTTTGAACCGCATTGTTACCTGCGATGAAAAATGGATTCTGTTTGATAACCGCAAGCGCTCAGCAAGTTGGTTGGATCCTGGTTCAGCACCTAAACAATGCCCTAAACGAAAACTTACCCCTAGAAAAGTGATGGTCACTGTTTGGTGGTCTAGCGCCGGTGTGATTCATCACAGCTTCTTACCAAACGAGGTGAGCATTACTGCAGATATGTACTTTGAAGAACTGAACACAATGATGGAGAAGCTGGCGCATCTCCAACCAGCATTGGTCAATCGCTCGTCTCCGCTGCTCCTGCACGACAACGCGCGGCCTCATACTGCACAGCAGACGGTCTCCAAGTTGCAAGAACTGGGTTGGAAGCTCTCCGTCATCCGCCCTACTCACCAGACCTTGCGCCTACAGACTACTACTTTTTCCAGAATTTGGATAACTTCTTGGCGGGAAAAAAATTCAATACCCGAGAGGCAGTACAAAATGCCTTTGAAGAATTTGTTGCCTCCCGTCCAGCTGATTTCTTTAAGAAGGGCATCAATAAACTGCCACTGCGATGGCAAAGATGCATTGATTGCATGGGTGATTACTTCGATTAATACAAATCAAAAATTCATGAAAAAAATTCGTTTAAATTTTTTCATACAAAACGGCAATTTCATAGGTAACCTGAAGGACCTGACCAATATGCCAATATCTGACCTAGGTATGTCCGGACTTTAAAAGAGACCGTGAGTTTGTTTCGGCCTTTCTTCTCAGAGTAGTCAGATAGGAAACGCCGACCTCATCTAGCTTAATTTTACATTTTTTTGATATTATTACGACGTGTAAAAGTGATTCCAATAACCTATTTACAGAATAAACAATTTCATTTCATTTCATTTCAACATACAACCTGCCTGGCACTGACTTGCAAATTGCAAAAAACTTAAGATTTGAATTTCGCGGGCTACCTGCGCATCCCCCTTAAGAAAATCGCATCATTTGCACAACGCCATCTATCGAGTAAGTACTCACTGGTAAACTCAAACTCTTCGTTCCAAGCCAAGAGCCAAGTAGTAATAACTTTTGATTGAGTGGACAGATTCTCAAAATACGGACTATGACTATATTCTCAATCCCTTAACGCTCTTGAAGAGAGTCCCGCAAAAATGTCAATAATAAGTACCTACTTACATGTGAATTTTAAAATCAAGAGGGTAAAGAAGGGTTTTTACCCTCATGAGGGATGATTTTAGAAAAACGTAGGTAACTCTTTGTTAGTTACAAAAAGCATAAATTTTCACAGCCCTAAGTTAAAAAAAAACCGGCCAAGCGCGTGTCGAACCATGCACAATGAAGGGTTCCGTATTTGGGATGAATTAATTTATCAAACAAACTTTCGCAAAGTTTTATTGTTATTACGTCCATGGACGTTTACTGTCCCTCAAAGTGTTAACATTGTAGTTAAAAAACTTGTTCTCGCATACAGAATGTTTGGGTTTTTGCAACTGCACATGTAAGTTGGTCGATTAAAAGTTTTTGAGCTAAGTCGCGGACAGACAGACAGACAGACGGACATGGCGAAACTATAAAGCTTCCTTGTTGACTACGGAACTCTAAAAATGATAGGTTTCCCATAAAAACTTTCATCCCCTACATCCCCCCCCTTAAATTTGTTTTTGAGAAAATAATTGCCTATGTTCTTCCCCGGGATGCCATCTATCTCTTTACCAAATTTTGTCGAGATCCGTTCAGTGGATCAGGCGTGAAAAGGTAACATACAGAATTACAGACGGACAGACAGACAGAGTTACTATCGAATTTATACTTTTAAGCATCGATTAGTATGGATTATGTGTTCAATTCAAAATGAGCCAAATGCTCGATAATAATGAATTCGGCGAAAGTCATTCTTCTACAGAGACTTTTAACACCGCGATTCAGAAAATGACGTTAAATGAACAACGCCATCTATCGAGCACGAAGTGATACTGTCAAAATATATGGGAAAACGTTCGAACACTCTGTAAGCTATGTAGAAAAAACTGTTTTTAGGGTTCCATGACTGACTTGACCTGACTTGACTTGACTTGACTTGACCTACCTTGACCTGACTTGACCTAACTTGACCTAACTTGATTTGGATTGAGTTGAGTTAACCTTGAGCAGGTATATTTTATCGCAGCAGGTACATTGGTAGTTGAAAGAAAAGTAGATTACGTACCTTGCTAAAGTGAGTAATTAATGCACTCGTGTTAATTTAGTAAGCGCATTCGTGCCTTAATTACTCACTTTTTGCTCGATGTAACAATCTACAATTTTTAAGAAATTAACATTTATCACCATTTTTTCATGATTTAAAAGATAGATAGCGCTACCTATGGCACTACTACCAAACAATGGATTTGGAAAACTTGAATTAACCAAATTTTAGATTGGGTAAATTCATAATGTATCGCGTTATGTTTCCGCGCGAAGTATGTGAACATATGATGATTATGATCGTGTGTTACACACGTTCTCACAAACCTACCTGATTTTACGCTAGTGTCATTTTACGTCAATAGATGTCGTTACGTGTATCTACATTACGTAGGTACCTAATGAAAATTTCTTCTTGAATACTTTAAACTCTTATATCTTTTGATATTTTGAAGCGATTGCGATGAAACAGAAACTAAATGAAACATCGAGTTACACACAATATTTGAGTTTATAAGTTAACCATATTGATTTCGTACTTTTTACGTGATACTGGAACAATCAAACAATCGAACAGACAAACAGACAAACAGACAAACAGACGAACAGACAAAAATTCCAAAAATGGTAGAAATGGCATCTGTTGGTTATTCTTGGACACTCCACCTACGTTTATTTTATTTTTTTCGTTGTACAGAAACGCCTCGTCTACAGATTTATTATATGTATAGATTATAATCAAGTAAACAAAGGGCGACAAGAGTCCGTAACCACAACCATTACGTCGAGAGCGTGAAATTCATGTTATTATAGTCACACAATAGTTACATAGACCTAATAGACATTATGTATTAGATTAAACTGTCGGCAACACGATTTATAGAATATAAATATAGAGTTTACACTGTTAACCTTTCTTTAATCGTATTAGAACTTTAAATTTATTTAAAACAAAACGAAACAATTCTAACCTCACTTTGACATGATTACTAACTTTTCTTTTCTATTATCAATAAACAAGAAAATCTATCTAATCTAGGTACAGCATTCGTAACACATACAAAGGCAATAATATATCACTGATTCGGATTTTATAAAGTTGTGCAACTTACCAAGTCTCTTCGATAGTTTTACCTTACGGCCGAAAATGCAAATGGGTTCATCAATTAATCCTGGCTTCTGAACTTTTAAATAAATAAAACACTGTATTGAATTGAACGGTGTTCCCGTAAAAACCTTATATTATCCAATAATACTTTTAAATCCTTTACAAAATCAATGCGCATCGATTCAACTCTCGTCCACCATCCACTCCCGTTGCCAACGTGTTGCCAACACCCAAAAAAATATTATTCATTTAGTAATCAACTTACTCAGCCTGGTCAATATGAATAAACACAATAGTGACAAACATTTTAAAAATAGTAAATAATATAAATTCTTAACATAATGAACTATTCTAAATTCAGGTTCAGCCGATCAGTGAAATCTTAGGTGAAGTAAACTGTCATTCCACCAGCTGCTAGGCATCGCTAGGGATTGACAGCTCAATTCAAACTCACTTTACTAAGTTTTCATGGTAAGATTTTTACAGAATAGACTGGCAGGTCTCAGATGTACTAAGCCCACTATTACGTCTTCTTAATTAAGTAAACAAGAGAATTGCAATGGGTCCGTACAACTCTATTTGAACTCCATGGACGCCCGAGCTTCAATTTTCCAGTGTTTACTTTCACTGGGGGTAAACAGGGCAAGAAGGAGGGGTGAGACGCAGAGGGAGGGAGGTTGTAACGTATAATGATTCAATTCTGAAAACACTTAATGTGTATAAAAATAATGATGTTTCATTAAAAAAGTTAATAAAAAATTGAAGAACCCTTTTTCCAACGTTCTTTTTTTAGATGAATTAAATCGTAAATGCCCTTCCCTTTAATAATTAATTTTATTGTATAAACTTTACGTTCGTTGAATAAATAAGTTTTCCTTTAATAACCTTATTCGATAGTTGTTTATGTACACATTGTATAATTTAATTACTTAGGAACTCGTGTCAAGTTAAGTATATAGAAGTGAATTTAAATATAGCTCTGACCAACATATTCGTAACATCAAAGTTCGCTTTGAGTCTCTTCAAACATATAATTTGTAGAATGTTATATCAAATTATGATGAACAAGACGTGCCCACGGCTCTGCTCGCAAGAAATGTTTTTATCTTTTCGAGAATTAAAGCAAGGCGCTTTAATTCCCTGAATGCTAAAAACATTTTTGTGCTAATCTAAAATATGTATTTCGTACTTTGTAATTCGCCTTTACAGCACTTTTTCAGCACTATTTGGCATGATAAAGATTAGGCTTTTTGCATTTATTCGAATGTTAAGCTCATGAAAATACTATTTGAGACCTTAGGCACTACAACTGTAGGTAGGTATTATAGTGTCTTAAGTTCTATAATAAACCAAGAATTGATGCGTGACGTTTTCAGCGCCCTGTTCAATTTATAATTATAAACTAGCTGATGGCCGTGGCTTCGCCCGCGTGGATGTCGGTTATTATATACTAAAACCTTACTCGAAAATCACTATCCATTGGTGAAAACAGCATGAAAATCGATGCAGTCGTTTTTGAGTTTATCGCGAACAGGACGACAGACAGACAGGAGGACTTTGTTTTATAATATGTAAGGAAGTATGGGTTTGGTAGTTTTATAACATTATGTAAATCCATACTTAATCACGATGTATTCCTTATTCATATGTTCCACAGTTACTCAGTACAATTGTTTCCAGTGTAACTTTGTACTTCCACAGGTAATCCAATAGAACTGCAGTGACGTTTAGAAGACAAGCCCGAGTTGGATGGCTCCCCCGAGACGCTGAGCGAGTACCTAGCAGCCAGCTAGTTTAACTAGTTGCCAGTTTAAACCGAGTTCTGATTAGATAGACTCGTGCTATTTAATTACTTACACTTCGAAGTGCTGGTTCAAGTATGTACTTGAGGTGGCACAGAGTTTTGAGATTACGAAAATAAAATGGATTAGGTAAGAGAAGCACAATTATCATGGGCGTTCGAATTATCGATGGTTGCTAAGTCAAAAAGCAGCAATCTGTCAAATTACCAATCTAAAGTCCAAGTTCCCTTTTTCAAACTACCTATACCCCATTTGAAATAAGATTAGACATTAAAACAAACCCTTTTACAGTCCGTTCAACCGATTTTGACTTCTATACCGTAGGCATAAGGATAGCATTAAAAGCAAAAAAAGTACACAATACCAACTATCTACTGCGGCTGCCATTTGTCATGCCACCAACGCAATAGAATTCAAAATCGTTGAACGGAATGTAAAAAAGGCTTATCTATACGTCTAATCTTATTTCAAATGGAGTATAGGTTAGCTTAGGTGTGTGGTCGCACTTTACCTAAGTATGTAAGTATTAACCCTTGAAAACGACATCCGATTCCAGCGGTAATGTCAAAAGGCATGCATTATTAAATGCATGCCATACGAGGCGAATGATGGAGCTTCTTATAGGAATTTAATATTTAATTCTACTCATTTCTACCGGCTTGCACGATCATTTGGATTAAGTTTTCAACGTAGACGTAATGGAAGGCACACAGACTGGGGAGATAATGTAAGCTTGTTTATCTTTCATTCCTGCCGAGTCGAATAGAGTACATTTTCGAATTGTTTTGATATTTCAGCTGCTTATTGATATTAAATCTTTGTCATCATATTTTAATTGGCAACTACTTGTCAGTTTATCACGCTCGGTACTTGCTAACTGAAGCTGGGTGAACATTTTATAACAGAAATAAAAAAATATACATCGGTTCTTGTCTGTAGCTATTTTCTTTGTAGCTTTCACTTTGTAAAGTACGGATAGCTTTGTAAGCGGGTCTCATTAAATCTGGTTTGCCACTTTGTACGTAATAAAGTTGCGAGTACATTTATATTTCAGAGGGTATTATAACATTTTCTTCGAATGCATTATGCAAGAGAGGAAAGGGAGTCGCGATGTACTATGGCTTGATTTAAAAATGTATCGTATAACGCAGGGATCACTAACTAGATTCATTGGTGGTTCGTTTTAAAAAATAACAGGACTGCCGCGGTCCGTTTGGTAGACGATTACTAGCAAACAAGATTAAACAATTTTTTTTTGAAGAAGCTGCATTTTTTTTTTAACAGACAAGCTAATTATTGTTAATACTTAATCCACAAAAATAACAAATTTTTGCGAAATCTGAATATTTTTTTAAACAAATAAGCAAGTTATTATGTAAAGCACAAACTTAACAAATAACTAAGTAATTCATATTAATGAATATGAGATTTTGAGAGAGATTTTTTGTCTTTTATTTTGAACTATTTCTAAAGTCAAGAGGTGCAAGACCAAAGTAATTTTTTTTTGATTAAGTTTTAGTTATTCACTCACTTAAAAGGTTCGCACAACAAAGGCGGTTCGGATCTGGACCGAGGTACGCCATTTGGCGAATGTGAAAAATGACAAATATGAAATCGCGAAAGAAAAACAGCTGCTCCGTACATTTTGACGAGTTATGCGAACATAAATGTACTCAACAGCTTTTTTTTTTTTCGCGATTTCGTATTTGTTCCCATAGTAAAAGTTGTTCATAATGTCGAGTACAACTCCTACAACGAGTAAATGACTCCTTAAGAGGTTGCTGGTGTTTTACCAATAACCTTGTATAGTTTCCAGCGCCCCTGACCAGAGGCCCTAGTGTGAGTTTTTTTTAACTAACTCGACTTTACGCATCGACCGCGTTCGGCGCTCTGATTGGCCCTACACTGGCCTTCACTGGTGAAAGGCCAATCGGAGCGCCGAACGCGGTCGATGCGTAAAGTCAATCAAGATGGTTAAAAGAATCTCGCACTAGGGCCTCAGTGATACTCCACTTTCACCCTTGCTGACTGGCTAATCCGTCTACCACGACAGGCCAGCTACCCATACTCATAAAACTTATTCCGACAAGAGAGGAGGAGAAGACACCCTTTCACACTATCGTCCAACAGTCCAACACTCCAACATGACTCCAGTCTGTCCCAACTCACGATCGATCAAAACAGATTGTCTACACTTAACCAAACCAAGTTCCAACCTTATTCAATAGGGCTAGGACTTTGAAGTGATAGGTACTGCTTCGCTATACCTTTTAAGTGCATTATAATGATTACTGGAGGGTTGGGGAGGGTCTGCTCGTGTGAGTTGGCCAACTCCTTTTATCTGGGTACGATTTATCGCCATCCGAGCGATCGCGCGCCAACTCGATCCAACATCCTAAAACATGCACGAACGTAGAAGGTTGGGCGAACAGTTACATTGTGACGATAGTGTGGAGCCGGCATTAAACTTGCCTGGGATGACTCTGTGATAGTCATAAATATGCCTATTTATTACTCTTGGCAGGCTAGACTTGGCTAAACTGACCACCAAAGCACGAACATGTTAGTATTCTATTTAAATAATAGTGGCACAAGATCTGAATCTTCAATTTGTACGAGCAATATGTTACTTTAAGCCGGCAAAACCGTATACCGTGCACCGTGCTTTTAGATAAATTGAGATCACCTCACACGTTGTTGGCGCTTGTAAGCTGCTGATAAAGGCCGGAACTAACCAAATATTAATCAACACTGACTTTTTATGTAAACTGCCTCACATACCTGAGAACCTTTCCGTCGTACTGCAGGAACCGCAGCAGGCGATCCTCTTGCACCTTGGACCTCTTCGGCGGCAGCACGTTCTTCCATCTCTCTTTCTCGGTGTACTCGTCCACGGGCAAAGCTTCCTCTTTGGATATCTCCATTCCTTGTGACTCCATCCATTCCTGCATGAAACGTATATTATCTACATATACATAGTATCAAACAAAGCCGCTCTTCATGTCTCTCTGTGTGACCGCTTGTTCTTTTAAGTACACAATGATGCGGTTTTCTCCATCATTTAGAAATGTATTCTATAAGGTTTATGTAATTAATACATTAATATTTAACTTAGATTTAGATCAGAAATCTCGATTTTATGACATGGAGTGGCTAGTACATGATAAAAATGTACCTATGTTACGATTGATGAACTGTCTGAAAGGCCAACCTATCCTAATATTATAAATATTAAAGTAAATTTGATTGTTTGTGACGCTTTCACGCTAAAACGGCTGACCGGATTTGGATGAAATTTGGCACATGGGTAGACCTTGACTTGGAGGAGGACATAGGCTACTTTGTAGCCTGGATCGCAAACAAAATCGCGGGCAACAGCTAGTAGAACTATAAAGGAGAGACTACTGGTATGACGATTAATAGAGAATATTGAAGAACAAGATGACGACCCAAAATTAGGTATGTAGGTACCTAATTGGGATGAGGGCAAGAGAATGATGATGCTGAGGATAAAGGTATGTTCAGTGGAGCTCCGACAGGTTAGTATTATCACTGGAACAAAATAGTTCGCGACGATACTAGGAAATGAGAATTTAAGTAATCAAGTGTACCAGTTTAGGAAACATGAGGTTAAGCGATTGAAGTAGACGTCAATTACTTAGGTAGGTAACATGTTTTAAAGTAATTATCTTAGGTCCCTACACATTATAAACAGTACTGGTATTTTGATAATGAAAAACTTTTCAAGGTCTTGAAATAAGGAAATACCTACTGTATGAGTCTTTACGGCTCCCGCAGACAGGCGCGACACGACAATTCTTGTTTAACAATTTCTATGAAAACTTCATGGAAAAATTGTTTTATCAGAATCGCGTCACACCTTCGTTGCGTCGCGCTTCTCTGCGTGAGCCTTTAAACTGTGACGCACAGTTAATGTAACTGTGATTAAAAATAACATTATTCAGTGTTTTAGACATAAAACTAAGAAACAAATACCTATTTGATTATTTTCAAGGTTCGTAGTGCATGAGGTATTTGACATTGTCACCTTTAAAGATAATATAGAAGTCTTATGTAATTTCGCTTAAGTGGTCACGAGCCTCCGTGGCGCAATTGGCTAGCGCGTTCGGCTGTTAACCGAAAGGTTGGTGGTTCAAGCCCACCCGGGGGCGTTTCTTTTGTGTAACATTATTCTAACCATTCCCGATGAATGAACATGAAATATCGAATGAATTTGAATAATAACACTGTCTTCATTTGTTTTATTTTTATTTTCATGTTGCTATTTTATTACAGCAGGCGTTACTCACGCTTTGTGTTATCTCCTGACATTGATGTATGCGAATTAGTTTTACAGTAAATTACACAAATAGAATTAAAGTAGGAAGGTGAATGACCCTATTTCCTAAATAAAAGGATACAAAACATGTCAAGTGCGTAATGGGGCCACAAATCAAATTAGGGGAAAGCGTTAAGAGATATGAGCATAATAAAAGTGGGACATAAGAAATTGGAACGATTCCTAATATAGGTTAAGATTTCCTGCTTGTTCTTTATTTTATACTTATATTCAGAGATATCGTGCCAATGACAATTAAAATATTTATTTATTCGCTATTGGAAATAAAATAGGTATGACTTACCTATGTTTAGTTATTTATTTGGAACGAAAAAATAACGAGCGTTTTTCTCCAAAAACAATTGAATTGATGAGTTCGTTTCGGAACCGGACAGGCTTGCACGAGGTTGTAGTTAGTGGAAATGAAATGTTACCAGGGACTGGAGGCTTGGAAACCATTTTTTTTTTTTAAATATCCTACTCTGTCCCGCTCCTGAGCAAAGGCCTCCCACCACTCCATTAAGTTAAGCAAATAAAATAATGTACCAATAAGTTAAGCAATTAGTGGGGTTTTTTTTTCAGTTTCACTGTGATAATGAATGTGCAATGTGCATATTAAAGTTACCTATCATTTGTACAAATTAAGATAACCCAAAATTAACTAAAAAGTTGTAACAGTTAAGTATTTCTTTTATTTTTCACCCCTGTCCCCTATTTATGTAAAATTTCGTGTAGGTATCGTTACGATTTTATCACATGCATGTCGCAATCGCATGCTCTCGTCGCATTGCCATGAGAGACCAGCCAGGCACTTGTAAGTAACACTGACCTCGGTCGAGATCTCATGTTCACTGTCCAGACAGTACCTAACTGTGCAAATAGGACTGAGACTCATTGTCCAGGTCAAACAGTGCCGACATCAGCCCCAGACGACTTATATGCACGAGAGATTCGACATGTAGGTACAGTCCACGGCAGAAGATGTATAGAGACAGAAATGCCCGTATTAGAGATTTTTTTTTACATACATTTAGGTATTGTCATTCGAAGGGATAATGTTAAAACTAAGTTAAACTTTTACCCTTTAAACTTTTAGTCAAATAATGGTCGCATTTCAAAGAAATGCTAATTATTAGGTACCTAGGTAATTAATAAAAAAAATAACATCATAAGTAAATACCTTGTGAGTAATTATAAAATAACTACCAGTTAGGAAAAGGGAACTTTGAACCCGAAGATTCAATTTTATTTTTACAGTTCTTAGCCTTCGTAGGTAGGGTATTGATAAAATTAAGATTCGTCCAACAGCAGGAGAAAAAAAAAATCTGTTCAATAGTTAATAATACTGATTAGTTTTATTAAATAATCCTAAATAAAACAATACAATTTTTTTTTAAACCTACTGACGCAAATACATATGATTACTTATCAAGATAATTACATAAAGGTAACAAGATGAACACTAAACAGCACTGCTTTGCTCACAAGCGAACATTGTTGAAAAAATCTCATTCGAAAATCTTATCGTGTTAATTTCCTGTAGAAAATACATTTATTTTTAAAGACGCTATTCCCACTTTTTAACAGTTCATTGGATTCTTCGGTAGGACAATCAAAGGTGTAAGTAGGTAGTACCAGCAGCTCCATATCTTTATAGCTGGGCAATGAAACCATCCAAATAAAAAAATATCTATGGAAAGTGTAGGTACCTATCTACCTACAGTTTAAAAGACTTAAGTAAGTACTTAGTTACTCCATGAATCCTTAAGAACGTGTAAACATGAACCTTATTATCACAAAACCGAGTTTATCAGTTGTTTAGCCTAACCTTAACCTTTTAAAAATGACATGTCTGTATGGAGTTCGACATTAGACACGCGTTGAACAAGACAAGTGTCTAAGTTTTTGTGGTAAGCGCCATAACGTCGCACATTTAACATTGGAGGGATGTTAAATCGTTACAGATAAAAATGGCAAAAATTTTAAAACATTCTAAAAATAAATGTAGGTACCTACCGAGACAACTAATATGACGTATATTTTACGTCTTATAAGCTTATTGAAGTCAGAAATATAATTCCTAGTTCAATTTACATAACGACCATCTAAGGTGAATTTAATGTTGAATAATATAAACTTCACCTTGCAACGACAACGATCTTTGAACTTGAAAAGATTAAATTAACGCAGTAAAAGTTAAACAATTTACGCGCAGTATACATTTTTCCTTTTACTTGGTATCAACATACGCCGCTAAGCAACTCCGGAGCAATGTATATCGTGCGGATGTGTAAACCCGATAGCAATGCACTCCGTAATACCGACACGAAGTTGTTCCTGAGTTCGACTCGATGTCGACCGGTGCCTGTTTATCATTCGTGCGGTGTGTTACCGAGCGTGCGTACTAACCGTCTGCTCTTCGCGTGCTTCAAACAGAATTGTGTTTAAAATGGTTGCGTTTGCATTAGATAACCCGGCGGTGCAGTCCTACATAGTGTATACTGCGATATTAGCCCTCAAACTGTTGGCTCTGTCGCCAATGACAGGCGTGACGCGAGTGGTGCGCGGCGTGTTTGCCAACCCGGAGGATGCGAAGGGGTTGAGGGGCAAAGTGAAGTTCGATGACCCCGTGGTTGAGAGGATAAGGCGCGCGCATCTCAACGACTTGGAGAACATCCCGGCGTTCTGGGTGCTGGCTGGTTTGTATGTGACGACAGGACCAGTGGCCGCCTGGGCCACGCTGCTGTTCCGCGTGTACACACTGGGCAGGATCATTCACACTATTGTGTACGCTGTGGTTCCACTGCCGCAGCCAGCCCGAGGCATCGCCTTCGCCATTCCAGCTCTGATCTCATTCTACATGGGTGCTCAAGTTGTATTGTATTACATTACCGCCTTGTAAAAGGAAGCATGTAAGACTGTATGTACAAGTTGTTATTACAGTTTAGTTATATTATTAAATTTTATACGGTGAAGTTATATTGTGTTTTATTTTTACACCATGCATAAATATTTTGCATAGGTGGTATATAATACCCTGATTCTGTTGAAATAGACACACAAAGTGTGTAATTTAGTAACTATATACAACATTAGTTTTTGTTTATGCTAAACCCGAAAAGGGGTCATTCTACTCATAATTTTGAACAACTTTTTCTATGGGACCAACCTTGAAATAGCGAAAAAAAAATCAGCTGTTCCATACATTTGTGTTCACTCAAATCGACAAAATACGTGGAACAGCTGATTTTTTTTTGCGATTGCAAATTTGCTCCCATAGAAAAATTTATTCAAAATTATGAGTACAATGACCCCTTTTCGGGTTTAGCATAAACAAAAACTAACGTTGTATAGTAAAAGCCCAAACCATATTATATATTCACGAGCTTAAGAATAGGTTCAAAACCTGACAAGTAACAGATAAACTAACAAGAAGGATGCCTTCGAACTTTTCCAAATTGTGTTGGTAACAAAGAATATAAAACAAATCGAAATGACCGACACCGGGATTTGTGAAAAGGGATTCGATGCTCTTCTAAAACCGAATCCAAATATGGGACACGTTTTTAAAAGATAACAGTATTCAGAAGTACCATAACGCACATGGATAAGCAGATTTACCAGCATTTTACACATGCATTTGGCATTTTACCAGGTATACCTACCTACTCTGGATTTCTTCGTATTTTATATTGTTACAATAACACATAATAAGTACCTGTACCTACACAACCGCTCCTCAGGCGGTCCGATCGTTCAATGCAAACCTTGCGGATTAAAGTACCGTAGGCAGTTTAGTATCAATTTATGAGATAACAACCAGCGAACCGCTGCATCATCGTGACCGCGCGACTCCGACACTATTACCGTTCGAGCTCGCCGCGCCGCGCCACTCCGCCGCTAAGTTTCAACTCGATAACAACGCGACAAGTTATTATTTAAAACATGGCGTCGATTTCATTAGAAAACCCGGCAGTACAATCGTACTTGCTTTACTCCGGCATCCTGGCCCTCAAGGTAATGGGCATGGCTTTTCTGACAGCCAGACAGCGGTATGCTAAGAAAGTGTTTGCGAACCCTGAGGATGCTGCGAGGGGAGGAAAAGTGAAGTTCGATGATCCTGATGTGGAGCGAGTGCGGCGCGCGCACCTCAACGACCTGGAGAACATTCCTGTGTTCTGGGTGCTGGGGGCACTGTACGTGACCACCGGACCGTCGGCTCCGCTGGCCACCACACTCTTCCGAGTGTTCACCGCCGGACGGGTGCTGCACACGTTTGTTTACGCCATCAAGCCGTTGCCACAGCCGGCTCGCGCCATCGCGTTCGGCATTCCTATGTTAATCTCTCTTTACATGGGTGTCAAAGTTGTCCAATTTTATATTAGTGCTCTGTGATTTGTGAATAAGAACTTTCAGGTGTAATCATTTTTGTTGAAATCGTATTATCCAATAAATGTATAAGTACTTACTTAGTTATTACCTACGTGCAGTGTTTTTTTATACTTGATGTGAATCGAACGATAGAGAGAGTGAGATAATAATGATACATACATTATTATCTTATCGAACTGTGTACTTAGCTGAATGATTGATACCTACCTTTTTACTAGGTACAATAAATAATTATTGTTCCCCTGGTGACTTTATGTTGTTGTTTATTTATTAATAAATGAAATGAATTACATGATTACCTACAGTCGAATAAAGCACTCATTATTGCTATGTAGGTAATCTTATGACAAGATATTGGATTCTAGTGATTATCAATCCCATATGATAATAGCTATCGATAAAGATATCATAATTACAAGTAGGTAGGACCTATATTTAAGAAGACATACATAACCTATACACACATTGATTATTCCTAGTGAGTTAACACTTAGATTCATTACATTAGCACGAAGTGTGAAATTTAGACATTAATATGCATTTATAAACATCCGCAAATATTTTGTGTAATGCCGTGAAAATGTACTGTCAACACAGAAACAACACCTGCCTAATATGAATACAATGTGTTTCACTGGAAAACAAAACTGACATTTCATAACAAACATTACATTATGCATTACCTTCTTGTAAAATTGTGAAAATGTTTTAAACAACAGGTACCACTCAATTTGAATCACAGAGTAGATGACTGAAGTATGAAATAAACATGAATTGAGATGAAGTCATCGATTTCAAATACAAAATAACTATTTTGATTAATGGTCATGATTTAGGTAGGTACCTACTATAACGCTTAATACTTTCAGGATGAGTAGATACATACAAAAGAAGAGTAAGTAGTACTTACAAATAATCAATGTAAGTAGTATCTCATTAAAAAGAAAGAGGAACCTCCTTTCCTTGATCGTTTTTTTGGACATTTCTTTCCAAAAGAAGGTAAGGACCTCATTTAATGTCGACATTTTCGTAAATCCAGAGATTCGATATACGAAACTAATTGTGTGCAGAGAACATAAAGGGCGTGTATCAGTTTACTGGGCAGGGGCAGCCAGTATGGCTACACCGGGGGAGTGGCACAGGTCCACTGTTCCCAGCAATAAACACATTTTCTTTAAGCCTCCACGACCTCCCTTCGGCTTTATTCGGAAAGCCATTCGGTGGGTTTACGGCGGCCATTCGTTTCACATTATTGCTCTGTTATTGCAGGGAACCGCATTTTGAATTTTAAAATGTGGAGATAATTATGTCTCAATATTGCGGCATCGTAACTCTCAGATCGGATGGGCTGATTTAATGGCGTTTACTGAAAGGCAGCCAAATTGGTTTCGCATCTCGGTAAGGCATTCTGTGAAATGATTACGTTACGTGCCCTTGGGTTTGGGATTCATTAATGCACGCTACTACCAAATGTTCTAGGCATGTTTGAAAAGAGTATGTATGGGTGAAGGTTGTAGAAAAAATCTTACCCAGCAAGATTTTTGACGTGTCCAGCTTTACAAGTTTCCTCTTCTTGCATCATGTTTCATCATGCAAGTAGGTATAGTTGGACCTAGATGAAACATGATGTTGTGACAAATTGTTTACTTTCAGTACCTATTGTTAAAGTTATAGGTAAACGGAAATTAATAATGACTGGCAAATGTAGACACTCATAATTATCGGCTTAATGTTTACGAAAATGATCATGACACAACAACAAGAACGCAACAATATCTACTTAGACTTAAAATAGCAATGATGATATTTCATATAAATAACTTGTTTTTGTATATAAATTGCTCACACAGTTATAATTATTAAAAAAAAAAAAGGTAAATTGTTATTTACCTAAAGCTTAAAGCCGTTTTCCGAGCTTCTCATGTCTGGTAGGTATCTGACATAAGTGCCTACTAAGATCAAACTTAAAAATAGGTATATTTATTGTAATATACAGAAACTAGACAAAAACACACGTTATGTAAATAAGTATGTTGGAATCTCAGCAAATTAAGTCAAAAGATGCCCAGCCACCAAAAACATTTTGAGTAATTTTTGTTTAACAGCAGTCATAGAAACTAATTGCTGAATAGACTATCGTAATTAGCTATTTTGGCCCTTACTCAGACGTTATTCAAGCAATTTGGGCACAAAAATAAACTGCTAATAGCTGTGTAATAGCAACGTAACAGATGAATAAGTTTTGAATAATTGTACGACAAGCTGAGTATCTTCTGCATAAAAGCATTTTGTTCTTTAATACAAGTATTACAGCTCTGTTAGCCAGATGATGAATGAATGATGAATGAACTAATATGGTTAAGTCCTTCAAAGCTCAGATATTGAGATGTTACACAGCGTTTAGCTTATTTCAGTATATTTTTATCAAGAATTTAATCAAAATTAAATTGAAATTGACAAATCCGAACAGCGTGAATTAAGTGATGGCCAAATTATATTACCTATCGTGAGTAATTTTTACCCTTATTTATGCTTAAAGAACGAAATTGTTGGTGCGCATGCAACTTTACCGTGTATTTATATATACATTTCGTGTAAAATTTTCTGAATAAAATCTGATTGCACAGTGGCTTACCGGCTTATGTCTGCATAACAGAACTAAGGTATCCACTTATTAAGTTGTGCTCTGGTTAAAAGTGGTCATAATTTCTGTTAAGTTACTATATGCGTCATAACAGAAATAACGCCTATTTTATACAGCAGCTGAATAACTGTCAAGATGTGGTGTGTAATACAACTAAAAGAGAACAGAGTATAACTTATCCAGTATCATGCTTGATAATGGAATTTTATACCCATGTTATGTAAAAGGTTACACAAACTCTTGAGTAACAGGTCTTTTTATGGTGATTATTCAGTTTTAAGAAATAAAATCCGCAAATTACTAAACTAACTCAGCTAATAGTATTATTATAGCAAAAAAAAACTTTAATACAGAACTTCGTAATACACACAGCTTCTATACATATATAATAAAGCTTAACCCTGCATAAGGTTAAATTGTCGGCCAGTTATCTGGCTTGTGTGCTGACTGGGTGGCCAGTCTCAGTAGCGCATATGGAGGGGGGACCTCCAGGATGTCCGGTGGAACTAGTGCCCTCCTGGGTCACACCTTTGAAACATGCCAGGGAAAAACAAAGCCACCCCGCCACCATTAGTACTTGAACGTACCTAATTCCAGGTGGGACGTGTGTGTTTCTAGGAACAGCTGCCTTACCGTGAAATAGTGTTTATCCTAAATCCGTGTTTACGTACAGAAATAACCTTATAAAAGAAACGGATTTAGCAACTGTTTAATGTTTGTAGTAAAGCTATATTTTGTACTTTGAGTTTGAGCCCTTTGTAACAAACTAAGTATCTATTGCGCTCTTGAGCATATGTAACTGAGACTACACAAAAAAAAATCCCTACCTGTCACCTGTAATGACTTTATGAAAAAGCTCAAGACGTGACACAGTAAAGATAAACATCAAAATAATCAGCCTTTAGAAGGTGGAAGGATATCAGTTTTGAAATTCCAATGCCAAAGGCAGGAGAAAGCTATCATTGAGCAACTGAAGCAAACTTAATTTACCTACAACTAAGAAAATATGCCCATTGTATTACTTATTACAAAAAAAGAAACCTCAATTTGCTCGTAACTGTTTCAGGAACATACATGCTGGTACAAATAGTGACGTTATATATATATATATATATATAACGGGTGTACAAAGACACTTAACGAAACTGAAAGTCACATGTTATTCCCGAAATTATGAACATTTTTTGTTCTTGACAATATCTGGGAACCTTTTGGTTACGGAGATATTGAAGGTCAAAGATCCAACTTTTTCAAACGTTTTTTAAAGAAAAGCAAGTTTGAAATGTTATAACTTAATTTTAAATAACCTCACAAACCCTGAACCGCTGCATGCACCCATGAACACAATGTTTTGCGTGCGTCACGTTGCGTAGGTACTACCGTAAACAGCGATATTTCACACCAAAAATAAATGTCGTTTCCCAGCAATTATTTTTGTGCAATGGTACTTATTTAATATACAGAATGCATAGTTGACGGCTATTTGTTGTTTTTTTACACTCTGTATATAACTCAAAAACTATCAAGAATCGCGGAATATACTTACATGGGGTATTTTCGGATACCCCTTGAGCATGAGGAATCTATTTTTTTTATTACGTCACGTTTGGACCGTCCTGTATATACTTATACCTATTTAGGTAAAACAACAACAACATCACTTGAGTTAAAACTTAAGACTGTTAACACCTATTTTATTTTATGCCGAAGTAATATTTAAAAGAAATTAAGGAAAATATATTATATAGGTTTCATCTACTAGATTTACAAGTTTATCTTTCATTAACGATTGATCTATTAGAAACACACAACATACGGTACTCAACCCAGGCAAACATTCCAATAAAAGTCACTATTAAAGCGTAACATTGTAGGTACTAAAATTGAATTACGCCTCTCGATAACCACTTAACTTTGAAGCTTTGGAATTCCTCTGAGTGGAGTTCTAATCCTCAAGCAATAAATTCTATAGGTAGCTGTAAGGACTTTTACGGAGGCAAAAATGAAAATTAAAACGAGCCATGTAAATATTTTACAGAGAATTACGGTTATTATATTACATACTCTGCCTGTAAAAATAAGCAGTCTTGGGGACTAGCAAAATATAAATTGAAGGACGCGCTTCTATGAAACAAAACATAAACATGATACGAGAGACGACCTGCATGATCTTTGATAATCCGCGAGCGAGTTGCCCCCTGCCCGCGGCCAGCGCTGAACCACGACCTTGTCGGCACGAACACAAATTAAATAACCTAAAAATAGTTCACCGCGTTGTCGAAACCCGATTTCCTGGCAAATTACGTTCGTTCAGTTCCTTCATCGTCATTTACCGAGTTGGAGGGTAAGTTATTGCATTAATTATATTTTGCATGTAAATAACACTGGGTTTTAAATAGCTAATATTACCTATTTTGTTTGTGGTACACTCTACGGGTTGCGACATAATGAATAACTAAGAGACCTTGGCTGAACCAGTTGGTGCGAGAGTGAGACAGCATGTGGGTTATTGCCCGTCTAGTTGCTATTGCCAACGTGTAGTGTTTATTTGTTTGTACCTTTGTTGTGTATCATTCTATCACATAGTCGGAAGGTAAGGTAAACATTGGCACTACAGAAATAATTGCATTGTAATAAAGCCATTAGTCACGTTCACGTCACGTTGAATGTGAATCAGAGTGCGACACGTCACTACTTCCAGGCGACTGTGTATCAAATCTATACCAATAAAAATAAAATGCAACTATGTGTTGGTAAGCGCATCCAAATCCAAAAAATAGCCAAACCAGTCCAACCATTCTCGAGTGAACGAGTGTGAGTTCTTAGGTAGGTTCTTTTGCATTAGCAATAGACGTACGAAAGTGATGGTAGTGTGTCTCTCTGGCACATAAAACTCATATTTAGTGTAGGTACTTTAGAAATGGAAATCGTCAAAACAACTAGGTAATAATAATGATAATGGATGGATAATTATTTGTCAATTTTGAAAAGATTAAAAAATAAAACAATTAATAACATTAATAATTAAGACTACTGAATATTATAATATTCCGGTAAGTATTAAAATTAAATTTGTGTGCGGGCAACACTGTAGAAATACCTACTCACAGATTTGACGTAATGATCAAGAATGAACGTGATTACGTCACTCGAGAGGAGTATATGTGTTCTGTGCACTCGAGCCGCCATAACAGAATGCCCCGTTTTTACAACAAAAACTAAATGCGTGTTAAAAATTAAAAGCTCTTTTTGTGAATGTTACTTTTTTGCAAAAATAGTCATAATTATTTTGAGGGAAATAGATCACAGGAATAATATTAATCGGTTTCTGAAAAACCGTAATAGTTAACCGTTTTTCAGAAACATGTGGATAGTAGGTAAGCATAATTATGGTCAGCTATAATACCTATGATGACGTCACCTTCATCAAGAATGTGCGACTAACTCGTCGTTGACATGTTTTTATCCAATACTCACTGTTTTGTACAATACTTACTGTCAAGCAAGTGGCAATTTTTTTCCAATATTATATGCTTGGCATTCAATAGATTGAATGATAGTTTCGATGGCAAATTGTATACCACTGCGTTTATGGTTTACTTTCTTCTACCCATTTATCAAATACTCATCTTTATGGTAATAATACAGATGGTCTGTATTAATCAGTGATAAATCTTGAGGATTTTTCCATGGGTAACTGAATGTCACCTTGTAGGTCCTACTTATAGCTTTAGATACGGCATTATCAGACTGGTGCCTTTAAAGGTTTTACAACTTTAAAAAGTTTTCTTAATATATATTTTGCTCATCGTGATCGCGCATAGGTTCAAGTATAGGTATTTTTGTACAGATTCTTTAATATTTATATATATAAGTAGGTAGAAGTTCAATGATAAAAAGACGGTGTTAGGTCTGTACTGTACCTACTGTATTCTACTGTACTGCTATTAGAGCTCCCGCAGACATACAATTTGTAAGTTGGCCAACTATCGAACGACCAATATATGTGTAGTTATTTGTGCAACAAGAGAGCAAAGTTGTTTTTTGGTGCGAGTGTTGATTTTGAATCCCGAGTAAGCGAAAGATTCTATAATTGAATCACTCGCTACGCTCGTGATTCTAGGTTAGAATCCTGCACAGCGAGGGATTCAAAGGCACGAGATGCAAATAACTTTGGTCTCGTGTAACACATACAACTTTTCACCTCAGCAGCGAGAACATATGAGATATTAGAACATATAAGGGGAACATATTAGGGGTTTAAATATGAATTTGCCGTTTTGTACTGAAGAACGGAAACCATTTTTTTTCTGAGGTAAAATATATTTATTTAATCAAAGTATTTTCCCGATTGTCTACACATTTCTGCCATCTCCTGGGAAGGTCATTTATGCCTTTGCGGTAGAACTCTGGTGACCTGGACTCAACAAACTGAGTGAAGGCATTTTGTATTGAAACCCCTTCATTTCTGTACAGGTTCAACAAGGTAGGTAAGGCAAGCTTCAACACGCGGTTCTCTCTGCAGATCAGTCAAATCATGGGGCACCTATTTTGCAAGCTTTTTGTCTCACTGATTGGTGCTAATTTTGGATATGCTTAAGCTAACATGTTTGATGTTAGCTTAAGCATATCCAAAATTCGTGCCGCTAGTTTCTTGGTAGTTTGATATGGAGCGGCTTCTACCATCGCATCTTATTCCTCGTTATTTACCTTAGAGGCTGGTCTTTCTCGGGGTTAATTCTTCAAATCGAAGTTTCCAATACGAAACTGATTAAACCAAAAACGCACGGTGCGTTCATTAGCCGTATCCTCTCCAAACACAGCATTGATATTGCGAGCTGTTTCCGCTGCGTTAGTTCCACGTCGGAACTCGTATTCAAAAATTACTTTAATTTTCAATATAAGTACAGTACGACACAGCTCACGTGTAGCATCGGCAAAATTCGTAAAACCGATCACAATCCAACCTGAATGCGCCCTCAAAATTACCAATATTTATTACTGCTTTAGGTGAAAATGATCTTTACGCAAACGCAATAACTTGTAAAGTTATACAACCAAATACATCCGTAAAATTGAAATTAATGAATGCTAATTTTCACATTTATGCTACATCTAAGTTGTGTCGTACTGTAGTTATCTTTACTGTTATAAGCTGAATGCAAAAACAAAAATCGAATCTGGTGAAAAAAGTACCCAGTACGTTTAAACGGCAATTTCATATTTAAACCCATATTATTGCCTAAAGGTAAAAAATACAACATGGTAAACGTAAACAACATGGTAAACAAACCACATGTACCTATATTTGTAAAACGAACAATATAAAAAAAAAGTTAAATTACTTATTACATTTAAAACCTGTATTTGTATCCGAACGTTTTATTGTTTGTTTCTTTTTTGTGCCTATCTAGTAGGCACAAAAAAGAAACTAAAATCGAAATTAAAATCGAACTTCGAATCGACTTGTTTCTATCTCTCGCTTTTTTCGTATCGAAGTAAAAGTGACAGAACAAAGTGAAATTCAAATATTTCGAATTTTGTGAGTAGACCCATGACATGTTATCGGAATTTAGAAAAAAAATTATTAAAAAGTTACATAGTCTCACGCTCACACCAAAATTGAATTTTGCACACTGCCCGTAGACAGCAAACTGCTTGTTTGAGGTGCTGAGGTGAAAATATTATATTACGATTTAGTTGTATACGTCAAATGTGCAGGCTACCATATAATAAAAATAAATAAATAAATAATAAATTTATTCATCAAAAAGTAACAGTACAATGTGACATAATTATTCGGTGAGCCACAAACTAAGCATCGCTTGTATCTTGTGGCTCTGGAGTGCGAATTGTAAATCCAATCAAATCCAAAGTTATAAAGGTTACATTACAGTTTGAGGATTTAAGATAATGATTAGGTACACATTTAGAAAACAAAATTTTAAGTGAAAATAAAGTAAAACATTCTTACGATTCTGAAAACAGAAGAAAAAAAAACAAAAAAAAGTTTCTATGGTTAACGCTGGGGTTGCGCGCTGGGGTTGTGTAAGTGTGTGGGTTGTGTCTGTGCGTGTGTGTATGTGCGTGTGTGTCTGTGTATAGGTGCTATATTAAGGCTTCGGTGTCGTCATATGATAATTTTAAAAGAACCGAAGTTAAGGTTTTTTTACAGGTCGCGGTTGAGCAGTCCTTTAGGTCGCAGATTTTCAAAACTTTATTGCAAGTGTTGGGATGGGAAAAATAGGTACAGCGTCTAGCTAGTTTGGATTTGGCATAGGTACTCTGAAGACACGTTTGTTTATTATGTCACTATAGTCGGGCCGTTTTTTTTATTGTTGCGTGATATTTAAGCGTTGCTTGGAGTACAAATATTTGTCGTACCCTGAGAACTTGAAACTACACAAGGTCTGTAGGGAACCTGAAAGGTATTTTCAGTGTAACTGTGGCGGTATCTACATCGCCACATGCGAACTACGCATCAAACACCTGACGTCAGACAGACGTCACTTAAATACTGCATCGCGCAATTAAAGTTTACCGTGCAGTGGACATATATACGAGAACCCAACATCAATCGTTGGGCAGTTGCCCGCCAGACACAACACCCGTCTGGTTGGAGGATCCTCCCTTTTCTATGGAGTATGAGTGAACTTTACACCCTGTTCCTCATACCCCTAAATAACCTTGATCAGTGCCCGTTGTGCCCTCTCTAGCGTTATAAATGTGCTTTTACCAGCACGTCCCCATATATATATATATGTCACTGTATCTATTGGTATACTCTGCGATTTAGGGCGAATTCGACCAAACTTTTCTCCCTAATATAAGTCTAAACCAGCATATTAAATTTTTGACAGATTTTCTATACAAAAACTGTCAGACGTCAATTTTATTCCCCGAATAAAAGATATCTGGGTTTGGTTGAACTTAAAATTGTACGTCTGCGGGAGCCCTTTGAGAATCGCCTAACGATATTTCCTATCTGCGTGAATCACATTATCGTTATGATAAAACCATATTATCTGCAATCACGCTCGTAATTGTCATGATAATTTTAACATCATAAAATATAAATACCTTCGTAAACAGGTCGCAGGACACAGTGTGGAAGACTTTCCCGTAGATACAGATGTCTTTTCCGACGTCCAGGTCCTTCCAATGCCAGCACTCGCCAGCGTCGTTCTTGGGTATCTTGCCTCTCTTCACCATCTTGCCTTGCCAAAGCCCAGAGTTCTGGAATCAAACATGAATGACCTGTATATATACTTTTAAAGTTTATTTACAACTAGCTTCCGCTCGCCCGCTCGGTATGTCTTTAAAAAGTAGCCTATGTCCTTTCTCAGGCTCTAGACTATCTGTGTACCAAATTTCATTTAAATAGGTTCAGTAGTTTTGGCGTGAAAGCGCAACAGACAGATAGACAGAGTTACTTTCGCATTTATAATATTAGTAAGGATTAGTAAGGATTAGCGCCCCCCGCACTCTGCACGGGTGTAATGTACTGTTACGAATTTATGACACATAAACCCTCCGGATTTTTTCTAAATAATAGGTCTTTACCTATGAAATTGCCGTTTTGTATGAAAAAATTTAAACGATTTTTTTTCATGAATTTTTTATTTGTATTAATCGAAGTAATCACCCATGCAATCAATGCATCTTTGCCATCGCAGTGGCAGTTTATTGATGCCCTTCTTAAAGAAATCAGCTGGACGGGATGCAACAAATTCTTCAAAGGCATTTTGTACTGCCTCTCGGGTATTGAATTTTTTTCCCGCCAAGAAGTTATCCAAATTCTGGAAAAAGTAGTAGTCTGTAGGCGCAAGGTCTGGTGAGTAGGGCGGATGACGGAGAGCTTCCAACCCCAGTTCTTGCAACTTGGAGACCGTCTGCTGTGCAGTATGAGGTCGCGCGTTGTCGTGCAGGAGCAGCGGAGACGAGCGATTGACCAATGCTGGTTGGAGATGCGCCAGCTTCTCCATCATTGTGTTCAGTTCTTCACAGTACACATCTGCAGTAATGCTCACCCCGTTTGGTAAGAAGCTGTGATGAATCACACCGGCGCTAGACCACCAAACAGTGACCATCACTTTTCTAGGGGTAAGTTTTCGTTTAGGGCATTGTTTAGGTGCTGAACCAGGATCCAACCAACTTGCTGAGCGCTTGCGGTTATCAAACAGAATCCATTTTTCATCGCAGGTAACAATGCGGTTCAAAATTCCTTCATTTGTGTGTCTGTTGAGCAGTGCAAGGCACGTCTCGACGCGTACTTCGCGCTGGCGATCATTGAGTTCGTGGGGCACCCATTTGTCAAGCTTTTTTACCTTGCCAATTTGACGCAAATGGACCAATATTCTTTTTGACGCTAACGTCGAAAGCTGCTGCTAATTCAGCCGTAGATTGTGTATCATCAGCTTCCACAATCGCCTTTAATTCGTCATTGTCGACCAAAGTCTTCGGACGACCGCGAGGTTCATTTTTCAGGTCGAAATTTCCAGAACGGAAGCGAGCAAACCAATAACAGGTGGTGCGTTGGTTTGTAGTGTTAGCTCCGTAAACGTCGTTGATGTTGCGTGCCGCTTGTGCCGCGTTGCTGCCACGACGGTACTCATATTCCATAATTACTCGAATTTTTAACGTATCCATGATGACGAAAAAGATTGAAATGCGATGAAAATGTAACACTAATCAATAAAGAAATGACTACTTTTGGAGAAAAAAAATCCATGTTTTTAAAATAAAATTAATTTGAAATAAGAATTCTTAGCCAAACAAAAATTATTTTGATTTGAAATGGCCAGTACTGCAGAACGGCAATTTCATAGGTAAAGACCTAATAAAAACATCATTTTTTAAGAAAAAACCGCATAAAAATCCATTGTGCAGTTTAAAAGAGCGGTCACACAGACAGACTCGAAAAGCGAGTCATTTAAACTATGTTAGTATGTATATATACAAAGGCTATCTGAATATGGAATGCTTTAAACTACAGACTAGGAAAGAATAACCTACTAGTGGTCGCAACCGCTACTGCTGAGCATGAAATCCTGGGTTCGATTCTCGGGTCGGGGAAAGGTGTTAGTCAGTTTTTCCATCTGGAATTGCTCAGTAGCAGCCCAGAGCCAGAGAATGGACTTGTGCCCGGTTGATGGCATAGGCTCGCCCACTATAACATGGGACTTAAACATACTGGCGAAATGTGGGTGTACTCTATGTACACCTCTGCTTAACCCTTCGGGGAATACAGGCGTGATGTTATGTATGATTAACTAGCCATCTTAAAAAAAGTAAGAACCGACTTCCGTAGTACTGAAAAACAACCTACAGCGAAGGGTACCACAAGCAAACGCGTTCATTAAAAACTCTACGTAATCCTGGAAGTCAGGATTTTCTCTCATATCAAAACAACGGGTGCCAATAAAAACCTAGTCTCCCGAGTCAAGATTCAAGATTCAAGAATCAAGATTGTTTATTTGTGGAAACATGAGTACCCATACAGAGCATGCAAGTTAATAAATTATAGTATAAGATCAGGTTTGGCCTTAGTGGCGTACAAATATTTAAATTTAGTATTAAAAGTTATATATATATATATTTTTTGATGGTTAATCCAGTTTATTAATTCAACAACTTAGTATTAGATTACATCATTCAAAATCAATCAATCCAATCCTCGATCATGCGTCAAAATATTTAATAAGCGATATAATTAGCCTAATTAATAAGTACTAAAAATAAAATAAAAAACCTCCAGTTTACTTCTGTTAATTGTAGTAGTTGTCTCATATTTATTTATTATACGTCTTTCAAGGAGAAGATTAATTAATCTATGAGTCACACTGAAATGTGACTTCGCAACTATTCCACTTACAGACAAAGAATTAAGAAGAGCTTATTAACCTTGTAAGCAAAAAAACGCTAAGATAAATCTATGTGCGTAAGGAAACTCGAGAAAAACGTTATTGCCACCATCATTATTAATAATAATAATCGCTTTATTACTGAAGGATAGGAGGGAAACGATTATGAAGTAAGACGGCTCCACTCTCCTCGCCCGAAGCTCGACATGCTACCAAACTCGGATGTTCCATTAAAAGAACACTGTCGTTTTTTATAAAAAATGATTGGCGTTTCTTTGTACTAAAAGAAAGAGAATTTTTTGCAAAACTAGACGAGTATTTTCAATTTTACAAACAATTACCATCGCGTTATTGGAGTGTTGTGAATCAATATTAATTCTTGATCATCGTTCTAAAACATGAGAAGAATTGCAAAACGTTATGCAATATTTTGTCTTTCCACTTGTAAATGTAATTGTTTTTTTCCATTTTGTTTTAAC
Source organism: Lithophane ornitopus (assembly GCA_948473465.1). Classification (NCBI taxonomy): domain Eukaryota; kingdom Metazoa; phylum Arthropoda; class Insecta; order Lepidoptera; family Noctuidae; genus Lithophane; species Lithophane ornitopus. Next base: position 9,551,655 of record OX419616.1, on the reverse strand, counting down.
TTTAAAGCATCTGCATCATCATCATTAACCAAAGCTATTCTCCATATTTCCACGGCAACGGCAGAAATCGCCTGTCATAAAGGAACCGAGAGTTAATGAGGAAATGGTTTGTAATTAATCCATTTTTGTTGCATTTGGAAAAATAAAAACATCTCAAAAAAAACGTCACGGCAATATACTGGTACGAAGATAAAATTATTTTTGTGGGAATAATAGCGGCCGGCCATTCTCGGCGCGAGCCCACGGAACAAAGCGGCTGCAACCGCCGCCGCCGCCGCCGCAACGCATTCATGCCGAGACAAATGCGTGCTCATTTGCTAGCTCCGTTTCAGATCCGCTCACAATTGCTACAGAATCCCATTCCATACGTAAGGAAAATAAATATGCAGATGGATTTCAGTTTTCTTGAAATATTGTGATTGGTTTTTCGTTTTAATATTACATGTACAAACTACGGTGTTGAAAACCATTGTACCTTTTATGTTTATATTCATTCATATGAAGTTTTAAACGTTCTTTTCCTTATTATTAGATTCAAGAAAAATTAACGTTCTTATTTTTAGTTATTCTAAGGTCCTAGAATATCGATATTATATATATTGGCGTTAATAATATTACGTATTGAAAGTTATAAACAATCATCATCATTGTTCGCTTGGCTTCTACTGAAAAAGCTCAATTACTTACACAATTACCTACAAATAAGCTTATAATTGAGCGTCGTGGATACGATAGTTCCTACGCGACGATACAATAAAACTACAACTACGGTACGAGAATGCTACGACAGTTTTACGACTGCGCTACAAGAATGCTACGACAATATGCGACTCTGCTACGAAAATGCTACGATAGCGCTACGACAGCGCTACGAGAATCCTACGACTGCGCTACGACAAAGCTTCAACTGGCCCACGCAACGGATGGATTACGGAAACTAACGTTTCAGGTGCGGCATGATTAGTAATCGTATTCGTCATTATTTTTTAACACGAATTATTTATGTCAGTGGCATTCAGGCGCGTAGTGTATAATGTAGTAGCTCTACTAAGACATTTTGGAAGCCCTAGTCAAGATCAATCGCTTCCAGTTTTTACCAGTAATTTTTGAAGCATATCATATTTTTGTACGCACGTGGGTGGGTTTAAATATAATATTCTTGTACCCAAAATAAAACGACCAAAAATATCTTTAAAGGACTTTCCAACGTTGTATATCATAAACCCACGCAAAAATAAGTATCATAACTTTCCTGGAACACAATTAAATGCAGTCGGACCGCAGCACCGTTTATATATAAAGTTAAATAAGGGTTTTAACAAAAAAAAAGGTCCATTTGCGAGCTCCACATATGAAGGTGGTGAAATACTTTAGTAGGGTCGCGTCGACACTGGATTGGGCATGCTAAATATAATATTGTTTCACGAAACACGCGGGCGGCGCCGCAATGGCCGCATAGAATAGCAAATAAGAAAAACAAAATCAATACGTACATATAAGTAGTGGGTATTACGTAGCGAATATAAACAGAGACAGTTAAATTGCATTACCTATAGCTGGTGTGGGTAGGTAGGTATCACCACGTGTATTGGAATAAGCAGGCGAGCTATAGGAGCTAATCTACATATTTGAATCCGCCTGTGAATATCGTTTAATAGTTGACAGCGGAAAAAGGTGAAAGTAGATAAATGGTAGAAGTACGATAACGTAGCCAATTTCGTAAAATCGAAACGCCAAGTTCAAATACATAATAAGTATATTAACTTATTTACCGGTAATGTTTGTCTGACAACGACTAACATAACATTATTCCTCTTCAGCCACCGTAGTATTTCTTGTCTTATATTGAAGCAATGCTACAAACCGTTTCATTTAGTTTAGATTTCGTTATTAATTTTTCAAAGGAAAAGTTTCAAGAAATGAAAAATATACCCAGTAAAATTACCTGAACTCGAGGCTCTATGACAGTGATGGAGTCATCCTCTAGAAAGTAAACGATGTTCACGATCCTGACTCGGTACTTCTCATTGGGGTTCTCAAACACGGGTTGTTTGAAGAAAGCCGTGAAGTTGAGGCAGCGCTTGTCGTAGTGCACCCAGTGCGGCACGACGGATGGGAGCGCTGGCTGCTTCACGCGGCCGTACGTCAAAGACGGATCGTAGCTGTAATAACAACAAATTGTTAAAATACTTACGCAGCTGTTAATATAGAACATTTAGTTTTATAAATAACTAGCTTATGTCCGCGGCTTTACCCGCATGAAGATCGTAACAAAAAAACGTAAACCTTCACAAAATAAAATACGTGTATATAGTAACTTTCTTGATTATCGGTCAAAAGGGTGTCGGAGTTAACAATCTCATATATTATAATACCAAAATTCAATTTTATATACAGCTTAGCAGATAGGTGTGATCAAATTTAAGGGTGTGGTACAGACGGCAAAAATATCAGTCATCGCGTAAAGGGTCGGATAGTTATCGGAGTTTTGTATGGGACAGCTGAATTTTATTTCGCGATTACGATGTTGGTCCCATTGAGAAAGTTATTTAGTCTGATGGTGTACCACATCCTTAAATTTTACCACACCTTTCTTACTGATACATTCTGTATATGAAAGTTCGGCTCTCAAGTACGTCGTCTAACTGATACCTTTACTCGTCTCTTTCTAAAAAGCTGCTATGCATGTTATCACCTGGGCAGTGTAAGTACCTCATTTCTTATTTTAAAACGAACTACTTATGTCGGTTCCCCTATGCATAAACAGTCAGATAAGGAACTAACATTCGCAAGTCATGCAAATGTTAATATTTCTTGCGGGGTCAAACGAGCGACTGCAGAAAGTTAAGCGCTGAGTCACTCACATCAATCAAGGTCATGAAAATGCACCTTAGTCTACAACAGACGTACAATTTTCTACTTGTAATAGTCCATTATAAGGTCTCAATGAAGGTCATAACGAGTAGAGCGGCAATTGCGATCTCTCCGCGATTTCAATCCCGGTCTGTAATTGAAAATTTCTTGACCGACCTTCGAGGCCGGGCCATAGAGGCGGAAGAGAGCGGAAGCGGTATGTGGTCCCTAATTCTAACGTTGGAAATATTCACGTACGTGAAGTTCCTTCTCATTATTTTGGGTGAAGCCACCTACCAATTACTTTAGTATTGCTAAGGTCATCTTTAAAAGATCGCTTTGAGCGATAAGACCGCCCATTGTGTCATCCTATGTGCAATTTATATATTAATATAAATCTGTAATTCATATGGTGTACATAATAAAGATTATTCTATTCTATTCTTGTAATCTACTTAACAATGAAAATGCTTGTTAAAAATGCGAATGTTTTCGCTTCCCTTACAGGGATTTTAAAAGATGATGTCATTTACTATGTTTTTACATCATTACACTCCTACCGCTTATCTTAATGTTATTCAGAATCTAGACTATTAAAGGTCAGCGACATTAGAAAACCTCTAGCGTCAGACTTTCCGAGGGATGACCCGAGCGGGAGTGACTCTCCATACTTGATGGATCATTGCCAAGTAATTATGTGTTATCAAAGAATGGGTGTTTGTTGGCACCGACTGTGGACGGTTTTTCTTCAGTTCAAACTATAAGGGCATCGCCCTTTCTCTGCGCCAGGGTGCTTAAGCAGAGTACCTAGTTCGCTCGCTAGTCTAAGCGTTTTTCATAAGTTTCTAGATAAGTAGGTAAACAAGTTGTACAAACAATATTGTTTTATAAGTCAACATTTCATACACTTAAATGCGTGTCTGAGGCCATTAAACCTAATTTAAATCTTGATAGTTGCAGGACTCTTCAACATTACTACTGAACATGTTACATCTAATCATTCTCTCCAACCTCAGAATACGTGACGTCAAATCCGAAATTAGGACAAAATCTACACACGAAACCGCGTACTGTTGTTGATTTTAAGCTAGAGTTGCTAACTTGTGTTGACTTACATAACTGAGTCTTCGGGGAGTGCGAAGGCGTTGCTGTCGACATCGGTGGCGGTGCCCCCCGGACCTCGGATCATCGTGTCGGGGAACCTGTGTCCCTGGTAGTACCGGAGGGAACTTCGCATGTGGTATTGCGTCTTGGTTGGGTCCGAGAACGTCAGACCCGGCAGTTTTGGTAGTCCCCACGCCATTGTGAGCTTTATTAAATGTTTCTGGAATAAGTCTTAAATGCTTAGGTACCTATAAATTAGACGCTTAAAATTACTAATAAGTTTGAAAAGGATTGTTGTTAATTGAATTTAAGGTTCCGGTGATTCAGCCAGTCCTTCTTTTACAGGAGGCTCTCTCAATAATACAGCATCATACAAGTAACATCACCATAGAACAGGAATGTTTGAATTAACACTTAAAACATCTTCATTTATGTTCATATTTTTTCCAGAAACAACACGCGTGAGTATTCTATGCATATCCAACTTTAGTATTGTCTATTAGTACCTCTGAGCGGAACCAACAACGCTATTATTTGCTAAACATTCCCCAGGTTTAGAAACACCCGCCTCACTGTGCTAGAACTGCTAGATAAATCTACTCCAACTACTAACAGCTGCTTCGCTCGCTTGCTAACTATGTCAGAAGGTATATTCAGGTTACGGAATTTACGAACACCTACATTAGGTTAATTACATAGCAAATATAAATAAAAGATAAATTGATTCCACTTTAGACTTAAAGAAATTCAGGGGAATACGTTACTAGACGAGGGATCAAGATGTATTCTACGCAAAGACATTAAAATTTTAAATGTAAACACATAGGCATCCATTCTAAAAACGTGAATAACCAAGCATTTTGAAACCAAACTCTTACTAATCCAAAACGTGGATACAAAGTACATAAATCAGATGACAAGTACGTAACACGTAGCAAGATAAGCGATGTTCGAGCGACGTGAGCTCATCCACCTTCAGCCAAGAGTATCTTGTACACGCGTCACGCAGTTCAGGAAGCGATACACGCACTAAGGAAATGAAGCAATCACACGGTTTTGTAAGTAACCTGCGTATCATAGGCCCGCGTGAAATCGAACTGCCTGCTTTTAAGCCACTTTGGTATCGAGGGAGGTTAATGGCCAGACGTCCATGTGGGGGAAAATTAAAAAATTGTTTGGCTCATCCTTAGGCAAACAGTTTAACTAACATAGTGATAGTACTTAAAATAAGGTGAAAGACCAACTAGAAATATAAGTCGAGATTTTGCGTATGGCACAAGAATTCCAAAGCTATTAAAACTTCTACGCATAATTAAATGGGATATTCTGGTCGAATTCCATGAACAGTAGTTATTTTTAGTCCATGTTTTTCCTTAGAACCCGGACTACCATGTTCGCAGCATAATACAATTATTTTTCCTTAGAAACTCACGAAGGTAGGTGGTAAATGCCGACAGAGGCGGGTATTACGAATAAAATAATAAATTCTTACCTAAAATAGAATACAGAAGACGATAAGTTGATGTGAATAAATAACGATGCTTTATAAAAACCCGAACTAAATAGGAAAATATAACAAAAAACTCGCTTTGATAAAATGAGCAAATATGACAGCTCCGTTGTCGGGTAAACAACTGTTATAATAATTATAAACAAAGCGTTGCTAGGTGATAACAACCCTTCATTACTCCTTGCGGTAGCCGGAAGGAAACCTTTTGGTGAAATCAATAAAATCCTTCTTTTTGGCGATGATAATATGGTGGCGGGGATTCTAGTACATTCTATGACTGCACATGCGTGAAGTGCGTTTCCATGGCTGTTGTTATTTCCGACACCCAATAACAACAGCTAACGTGAGATTTACAGCTGTCCTCTAAGGATCTTCGGAACAAAAAGGCCAAAATCGGAACTAATATAAATAACCTGGTTTTTCAATATGTTTTTACATTTTACAAAACATCTCATAAGTGTTTGCTAACAGCACCACCCTGCCAACGACATCCAAGCACCAAAACACATTGTAGTACTTTATCTTTAGGTTCCGTAGTAACTATATGAACCGCCACGAAGCAATATTATTCGTGACGACAGACGGAATTTCGACCGCCGCAGTAGTCTAGTCGTAGACATAGGTATATCCAGACTACACCTAGTGAAAGTCTACAGATATCTAGATAATACTCGTACAACCGTCTAGACGTAAGGACCGACTTGCAGCAACGTTACAAACACGCTTCATGCGCAAAATATAAATAATTCCGTATAAATAATTTGTATTACTCATAGGTATATGATTCAATGCTTCATGCACTATAACATTATTCATTAATACGCCAACTTGTATGTTTGCTTACTAGTACACACGGCTACACATCAAGTTATACATTTCCAGTTTATGCTGATCTCGAATTGTATAGGATTTCCGTACAATGCAAGGTCAGTTTATAATGGAAATTTATAGCTTGATGTGTAGCCGTGTCTACATATATTAATGTTTAACCAATTAAACCGATGAATTTAATTTGATAGTCAGGTTAGAACTATTATTAGATATTCTAAATGAAAGGAGGTTCAGGGAGGTCCCTGAAAATAATAGCTCTGTCATTTATAAACTACTAGCTTCCGCCCGCGGCTTCGCCCGCGTGGTATGTCGATAAAAGTAGCCTATGTCCGTCCCCGGGATGCCATCTATCTCCTTGCCAAGTTTATCAAAATCCGTTCAGTGGTTTAGGCGTGAAAAGGTAACATACAGACAGACAGACAGAGTTACCTACTTTCGAATTTATAATATAGTATGGACTTGTGCCAAATTTCATCCAAATCCATTCCGCCGTTTTGGCGGGAAAGCGTAACAAACAAACAAACTCACTTTCACATTTTATAATATTAGTTAAGATTAAGTTAGGATATATAATATAATATTATAGTTAGGATTAGGATTCCTGGGAGCAATGCTGGTCTTATTAAAGAATAATACAAAAGTTAAGTAAATGTAGTAATCCTATGCCTAAATACATTGTCTAAATCCAAACGACAAAGGTGTGACGTCTAACGAAGGTGTTATATTAGCCACAATGTCAGGCGTCACAGGTGAGATGCGAGGGACCCTGTCGCACGTTGATTAATGTGCGCCGGGACCACCGATAGATAGCCTTCGTCAAAAGTGTCGAAGTATCCGTAGTCGAGTCGTTGCCCAACGATCGGCGGTCGTCGGACGCCTGAGCCAGTTTAATTGGACGTTCATGCATAAATAATTCGCTTTTGTGTCATTCAAATTGCGATTTTATTACATACGACACTTTGTATGTCATTATTTAAGTAGGTATGATCGTATTATCTGTAAATGTTTATCGAAAAAAAAAACATTAATACTTAACTTTCCGAGAACAAACATACAAAATGTTAGTTGTGCATAAGCATTATATTTCAAAAAGTACGTAAACACAAACCGTTTTCGTTAACGAATCAATTCCTATTCGTGACACAATCGCTTTTAAGTGAACTTTGCTGAAACTACATTTAAGGTTCTGCCTGTGACAGAACGCGCAAAGTCAACAAACAGCCACGGTTCGCCGGAATCGAATAATAGTTCGCTCTCGATTTATCTCGCTCGTTTCCTCTTAAATACCACTGAATATATTTTTAGCGATCACTAATGAACTGAATTCTATTTTTAGGTATCGAGATGGCTTACCTAGCCAAGTACGTATCGAGAGGTTCACGGCTGGCTGCGTTTTATCACAGGGGGTATGGTACAGCCTCCCCCTTCGTATTTTCTGAAGAGGTTCGCCGCGCCAAGTCAGATGGTAAACCGATTGTCGCTCTAGAATCAACGATTATTACACATGGAATGCCTTACCCGCAGAATTTGGAAACTGCTAAGCAAGTCGAGAATATTATTAGAGAAAGGGTGAGTAATAAAATTGTACATTATGTATACAGAGTAAAATTATATACCTAAGTTCATAGCATAGCTTCATTTACTATATGATATCCGAGTGCTACGCTTTCGTAGATCTTTCGTAGCGGGCGGCGTAATTACTAAGTAACACTCGAGATAAAGTTTGTACTTATTTAGATATTTCGCAAAAAAGTGTCTTGCCTACACATTTTAAATCTTTTTAATTACAAGGCTTGTGCAAAAAGATACTATTTTGTCTTGAACTTTCACGTACTTTGTTTATTCACAATTTGCACATTTTAATCGGTTTTATTCTTAGGGTGCAGTACCAGCAACAATAGCAATCCTCAAAGGCCAGCTGACGATAGGTTTAACCTCTGATCAGCTGAGCTACCTAGCTCAAGCCAAGGGCGTGGTGAAGGCTTCGCGCAGAGACCTGGCACCGATAGCCGCTGCTCAGCTGGACGGCGCCACCACGGTCGCCGGCACCATCATAGCGGCACAGCTTGCTGATATACCTGTGTTCGTTACTGGCGGGATAGGTGACGTATTTTTATAACTATACCTTAACATCACGCAAGTTTTCCCTGAAGAGGTAGAAGTGGTGTATATCAGTCATAATTCGCCTGTTATACTTAAATTCCATATATAATGGCGGCTAAGCCTATATTTATTTAATATTCAAACTTACTGTAGGTTACTCGCAAGCTTTACTCTCAAGTCTTGACGATTATATACGAAAAAGGAATGGAATCAAATCTTTTTCCACTAACCAGTCTGAATCCCAAACCCCGGGATGCAGCAATCTGTTTATCAGATAAACCTTATAACACTTTAAACCACCCGGGAAATGAACCCCAGATTTAACCCGTTTTTGCAGCAGCAGTCGTGATCTAATTATAGAAAAAAGCTTTCCACAAGCAAAACAATTTTGTTCCCTCCTTCGGTGTAAAGAGGAAAGTTTTAAGAATATCTCAAGTTGAAGCTAGGAAGCCGTTTTACCAACTTTTCCAGGAATAATTTTATTCAGAACTGTTTGTAGACAAATAATAAAAATGGCAATAGCGCAACGTTTAAAACGTTGATCTTTTGGTCTTGAAATCCATTCACAACCGATGCACTAATTTATGACGAGAATACACTCATATTTAAGGAATTAAATTCATTTATTGTTTTTCACGGGTGGAAAAATCTGTTCTTATAATCATTACATAAAGGATTGTTTTAACATACCTGTACCCCACTGAACTCGTTATCTAAACAACAACAAGTTTTAACTATTTAATTTGTTATTCAGTAAGAATGCGTTCAAAATCACCATAGGACGCACTTAGTTATTCTAATCTAGTATATTGTAACAGGAAACTCATTAACCCAAAGTATTATGTAGCTAACAGGCTCACACAAATAGCCTCATACTGCAGACATAAAAAAACCTCAAGTGCAGTCTCGCACGGGTAGAGGCACTTGTTAGCAGACGGCATTCCGTTGCGTAATAGCGGTCACCATTACGGCACACAACCTTACAATATGGCGACAATATACGCGTTTGTACCTACCTACTTACCGGATTTTAGTATACTAGTCCTGCCGGATTTAGTCCAGAAATTTTCGAGTTCTAATTCTATACAATTGACATTAATTTCATGCAAAAAAACTCGTGTTCATTGACATCAATTTGAGTCAAATTCTAAAATTTCGGGAGTGTGATAACGACGCCACATGAAAGAACAAGGCAAACGTTAGGTAATTAAATGTTTCAAATGCCAAAAAAATCTAAATCTATCGAAAAAATTTAGTAACAAAAATACATTTCTGGCAAAGCATATCATGTAACAATAAGTATTTCGTTTTCTATCACATTTCTGTTCCCATGTTCCTTCATAACACGGCTCATGTCATGTCATTGCAATTCGCTACAATTGCCGGCGACAGCACCGCGGCTGCTACATCAGAAACTCTTTATTATAACGCGAATCGCATTACAACACGTTAACGTCGCGCCAAGCTTGTCGCTTAATGAACCTGTTTACGACAACCATTTAAATGAAACGACAATCTTAATTTAAACGATCCAAAATCATATGAAGCTCAACGTTCATAGTATTTTGTTCAGTTGTTTTACAAAGCGCCTGCAATTAACGTGTTGTTAGTGAGTGTTTACAAGATTATGATCACGCTTCTCCCGTACAAGGTAGTGCTAAGTCACGACTCGCAAATAGTAGCAATCATCGTGAAAACACCGCAAACACTTCAATTAACTGTGCTCGTGAATTCACAAATGAATTTCAACGATATCACGGTTGAATTCAACGCTTTGCTGGCGCATTCATTACTGCCAGTCGCATCGCAGCCGTGCCGAACTGGCGATGTAATTAACAACGAATTCCGTGAAACAGAGCGCGATTTATCACCTTCTAGATAAGCATTCGTAGTGCTTGGGCTTGTAAATTATCGTGAGAAGCAGTCTTATTCCGTTCCCAACGATTTGAATTAGCGTCTGTCAGGATAAGGTTTGCGAGCACGGAACAGGCAAATGTCTGTGAATACATGAAAGGATGGCTACAAAAGGATTACGCTATATCGGCACTTCGCAACGGCATGGGTTGGCTGGGCGAAGCCAAAATGGCGAATTTCGATGGCCGCCGAGTCGTTATCGTGTCGTAGACGATTTATTATAAAGGCACTGCTAAACTAGGAGCTTTGCAAGCGAGCTCTCTTTTGAGCGGGAGTCTCCGCATACTATGCATAGCTTTTAGTTTCAGATAGACACGAGGTTTATGTCGTCTTCATAATAGGATAGGAATTTTCTTGAATTCAGTGTTCCTTTAAAATATTATAGTTTACTGGCATATTATTTCACTAAATTCTGCTGAAAGTTGAAACAAAACTAAATATTTCAACAAATCTGAATTTTCATTTTATAATGTGTAGATATACTTTATTTTCCTAACTTCCATGGTAGGTAGTATCTCAATTCTGGAAGGAGCATAATGGAACATAAATCTTATTCACGTCGGTATAATAATTGCCATCTCCGTATGTTATTTGAAAACATAAAAGTATTAATGGAAATAAGACGTCTCTTGATTAAATAAGACCGACTTCCATTGTTCGCATTATATCCTGTGTTCGCTTATAGAATAAAATAAATAGATATAGAACATTTCGTTTGATTTGGGGATTTCAAAAGTAGATTTCAAAAGCACCTACCTTTTTATGTAATAGAAAGAGGTACTTATTTTTTTTTTTTTAAGTCCCCAAGTCCCAGTAAACAAATTATTACAAACTAATTAAAATAAATACATTACATTACCATTCCTTCATTAATTAAAACATTCAAATAAAATCATAAAATAAAATAAGTAGGTACATTACAATTCATTGGTTTTTAAAGAACGGTCTAGGTAAATTGAACCAAATAGAGTATCTATACGAACGATTGGTTCTTACTTCATGTTTTGGAAGTAATCGCGGAATGGGGAACGTACCTGCGGAGTTGTGGACGTATAATATACATACATTGAATGAAACTATGTCGGAGCGCGGTCTACCCGCCGCCTGCGAGCTACTTCGCCGGTCGCCCACCAGTGATGTAATAATTCCGCTTCCCGTGGCCCCGGCCAAAATACTTCGCCGGCATTTTATTACACTCACACAATCGAAGATATTTGTAATTTTGACTTTTCAGCATTTTGGTCAATATCGAGTCGTGTTATACGGGAAACTTTTATTTTATCGGGTTCTCACCAACCACTGAACGCCTGAAACAATTCAAGACAAATATTTTCGAACGGCAGTTCTTGTTTTACGTAATTTTGTAACTAAACTTTAGTATAACACTGAGTTTTATTTCAGCTTTCTTTTCCCAAATCCAATATCGAGTGCTTGTAATAACTATACAGTATATTTGCGAAAAAGGGTAGTGAAACTAAATATTGAAAATGTGGAGTATTTCCCGCAGGTGGTGTGCATCGTCATGGCGAGGACACATTGGACATATCAGCGGATCTGAATGAACTGGGACGCAGCAACACACTAGTCGTGTGCAGTGGCGTTAAGTCCATATTAGACATCGGACGAACTCTCGAGTACTTGGTAAGTGTATATTTCATGTCGCTACTACACTATTGCTTTAAAGTAATCTAACTTCGTGCATCATCAGATTTCGAACTTAAGATTTCACAGTATACGATCTTACATAAAGATAAAAGATTCTTATCTTTTTTGTTTTATGACGCCAGAACAGTACAATGTAGATAAATAATTGGAGAACATAAAATAAGTCGTCATTTTGACGTCGGCGATTCCCACTTGACAGTCCTTTTGTCGACCGCGTGGTGCTCAAGGCGATTTTTTATTCAAAAGCAGAACATACCGAACAAAGTAAATTCTAGTACCTTCGTATTATTTCTGTATTACTTACTGAAATAAAAACATAGAGAAAACCAGTTAGGTTACCGCGCAAGTTCTGGATTGCCCGGGGGAGGCTGGTTACTAAGCAAGTAACTTAGCTGTTTCTAGATATCAGAGAGCTATGTTGCATTTGTATTCTCAATAAGAATTCGCCGAATGTAACATCAAAGCGCTTTGATTACATCGGGGACCGCCGAGTTGTGTGTTATTTCATATTTTATTACACGACTGCCCAAAAAGGAGTGTAATGTTTTTACATTTGACTCGAAGAGTGTACACATCATCTGCCTAGCCTTTTCCCAACTATGTTGGGGTCGACTTCCAGTCTACCTGAATGCAGCTGAATATCCATATAATAGCTGTGTACACGTAGATTATTTTTAGATTAGCATGTGTTTTGTGCTTAGTATAGAAAAGCCTACCACCTGTCCAATAAATAATATTTATTGAATTCAATATTAAGCATTTATATATTTGACCTTCGATTTCTCGTAGCAGTTTACGAAAAAGATCTTCGTAGCGGTCTACGAAGAAGATTCTTGTAGCAGTCTACGTGAAACTTTTTCGTAGCACTGGAATTAAGAATTTATATAATATTTTTGTGCAGGAAACGCAAGGTGTATGCGTATGCGCGTTCGGAGAGACGTCAGACTTCCCTGCGTTCTACACGCCGCGGTCGGGTCATACCGCGCCGCACCGCGTCGGTGACGCACAGCAAGCTGCGCGGCTGTTGCATGCGGCACGTGAGCTGCAACTGACATCCGGCACTGTTGTTGCCGTGCCAATACCGCAGGAGTATGCTATGGATGGTAAGATTAAGAAGTAAATTGTAGATGACGGATAAACCCATGACCTACAATATGGTATTGCGTGCTATGCAGAAGGAACACATTCATCGTGCAGTCTGTCGATTTAAAATCGTACTATTTTCACTCCTTAATACTTGTGATGGGAACCTTATCGGCAAGTCTATTATTACAGTCCAGAAGTTAAACCTTCCTCTCTTAAACAAATTGCGATATAGCCACCCAATTGACCAGCCCCTTTACCTAAAATCACTACTTACCACAATACATTTTTAACAGACCTAACCGACCGAATAGTCGGCAAACGGCTGTAGCCCGCTCACTACTTAACTAATACCTACTTCATTATTGTTTCATTTTCCGTGAAACTATAAGAAAGCAAAGAAAACTCGTGTAATATTCACAAAGTGCAAACATTCTTTAAAAATTTCGTCGTCAAAAATTACTACTGCAATGTTTTAAAGATTTTATCGAGATCATTCAAAAAAATAGCGCTGTTTCCAGTTATGCAGCTCCGAAATATAAAGAGTATAAATTAAATACCTTTGCTAACGGGAAAGCGCAAAAATGGTAACTTTTTAACCGACTTCTTCAAAAAGGAGGAGGTTCTCAATTCGTCTGTATGTTTTTTTTGTTTTTTTTTTGTATGTTCGTTACTCGTTTACTCCGCCAATTATGAATCGATTTTGATGATTTTTTTTTTGTTTGGTAGGTCATGCTTCCGAGGTTGTCACATATAAATTTTATTAACTTTGCTTGCGTAATTTTTGAGTTAGCTTCAATATTACGTATTTTTCCCACATAGTTTATCTAGACGATATCCTGTTTGACTCCTTCACTGTTATTTACTTAGCAGGTAGTGGTATTCGGATTTGTGTGGGGTAGGTACCACAACTAAAAAGTGAAAAATAAAAACTTTTTACAAAAAAAAAAAATGTTATTTTTTTTGTAAAAAGTTTTTTTCGATAAAACTTTAAATAAATTTACCTTAGAGTGTGCATAGTAAAAGTTTTATAGCTAAAGATTTTTATATGCTACGACATAATCTGATTTCAGGGTATTACAGGCAACCGAAGGAATACGGGTGGGTTTTAGTCAGTAAGAGTCTGACACGCCCTTCCGCTCCGCCCAGAGCGGGAGAAGTCATATGATGATTTCCCACCCAAAAAAAAAAAAAAAAAAGGGTAATCGAATGTGCTTCGGACCATCGATAGGTAGGATAGGATAACAAAAAAAAACAATTTTGTTTCTCCTTTTACTGAAACTGATTCGGTGACATAAGAGATCCTTCCTTACAAATGTTAGTAATACGACTTCACATAGACTTGGTTAACCTGATAGGTATCCAAGTTTACTAACTATCAATCCTGATAGGTATTCAAGTTTGCTAACAACATACCAGCATTCACCCATTAATTATTATTTGCATGTCGGTATTTTTTTCCTTACTTTGCTATAGATAGTATTGTTATGTGTTTTTACAGAGAAAATAATTGACGCCGCCATTACTCGTGCGCTGAAAGAAGCTGAACAAAAAGGGATTTTCGGTAAAGAAGTGACGCCGTTCATTCTGTCCGCGGTTGCCAAGGCTACCAGTGGCGCATCTCTTAATGCCAGTATCCTTTTCTATTTCTTTTTTTTACGATAAACTCCTTTATTTCTATAATTATTAAATGAAAGTAAAGGCAGTATAGGTTAAGTTCTAGCTATATCTAACCATGCATATAATGTCTAATGAATCGTATCTTCCCATCCATTTATCCACTCATGACCCCCGTAAGCTTGGCTCTTATCAGAATAATTACGACACCATTAAAATACTTAATAAGACTTTAGCAACTGCCTAATTCGGTCGTAAATTAAATGTGTTAGAAACGCCAACGGTCTATAAAGATAGTAGTGAAGCTAATTGCCACAATATCCTTCTTTAACGAGTCACAGACATCGCTCTCATAAAGAACAACGCTAAAGTGGGCGCCGATATTGCAGTCGAGTTTAAAAAACTCAAGAATGGTGACTATTCGAAGAATGCGTCCAATATTGGATTGTCGAAGGGCGCTGGGAAATGTACGACCAATTCTTTGGGACATTTTCACACTTCGTGCAACAACCGGTCTGATGAAGTGCCATTGTTTTCTGAGAAGAATTGTGAGGGCGACGTGTTAGTGATCGGCGGAGCGAACGTCGACCGTGCCTACAGGCTGAAAGAAGATGGCGTGGAGGTGAGTCTGTGATTACCTGCATGTGCATACTAACGAGGATGGTTGTGTCATTATGCAAGGTCGTGCGGATCTTGCATTTTTTGCATTTGGAAATATTTGAAGAAGATATAGTAAAAGAACGAGAAGAAATGTAATAGGTATTAACAAAAGTTTACAGTATTCATATCTTAGTGACATTTTAGGATATAAGAAGCGCTAGCTGTTTTAAAGTTATTCTTAATTGACGTCAGTCGAGTAAGTTTCATTCATTGTTTCAAGAATGTGACACTTACTTTTGGTCATGTGCATAAACATACACTCGTACTGTCGTCGTATTTATTTAAAGCTGCTGTAATAGAATCGTAATAATATTTCCAGACTCTGCCTTCCGGATGAGTCATCTACTTCTTGCATGTTACTGGGTCAGGATAATCAATATCATCCTTCATCTAAGTAATACACATTTTATTTAAACGCTGCTGATCTGACATCGTTGCGTATTTCTATCAGCTAAGTAAGATATCCATTTTATGATAATATCCAGGCTTTTCCTTTTTTCTGTCACTGATTATTGGTGCGAAATGAATCGACTGTTACAAAGATATTCCAAAATGTTATTATTATGTTATTATTTAGGGAGAATTCACATTTGTTTGGCTATCAAATAAAAAACCCCAACATTTTAACAAACTCTTTATTTAATGCATTTATTATGATAATATTAGCTCTCAGTCGCCTAGTGCGTACCTTCGGAAAGTTGTAACAACTCTACTATAGTAATGAAACACACTGAACGAGGAAAACATTCAACGTATAGTGACAGTCGAGAATTTAAAAGATTACGTACAGTGTACCATCCGAATGTTAATATTGTTAACAGATCACTTTGGGACATTTCACACACGTCATGAACTATGTCGAATTGTTGATTATTTTATTTTCTATCAACATTTTCAACTGTACATTTATGTTTTATCAAATAGTACATTTGTAGAGTAAACGAAACAATAATAAACAACGTTGTGTAAAGGTAATAAAAAAGGAAACAATTCGCCATTGTTTTCACAGAGTGGTCGAGTCGAACCACAACACAGTAACACAGCCGAGAGTACAGTGTACGTACGTATGTCGGAAGGTGTAGGTAGCACATCAGACACGAGCTCGTGTTCACTTCATATCCATTAATTTACAATAAACATAACATCAGTTATACATTTTATAAGCCAAGGCACATGTTATTTTAACCGTTTTTTTTTTTGGAAGAAATGCAGGATTTAGATTTGATCCTAGCTACAAATTATTCAACTTTCCGAATATAGGTACAAATTTTTATAAGATTGGTACATTCATGTGACAACAATATTAAAAAACTATTTTTCTGCATAAATTCACAAAATATTATACCTACTCTAAGCGAACATAACTTCGTACTCGTCATTACAATATATCTATAAAGTTATTTCGTAAAAGTACAAATATGTATGAATGTAGGTAGGTGGTCGTACGTCGGTCGAGCCGCGAGCGTGAAGCTGCGCACGCGCCGCTGCAGTGAACAGGCGCGCTCCACCGGCCGCTATGACATCGAATCGTGACGGCTCTACACACGGCATGGATAGGTTTTACCTATATTTGACACAGCCATTAATAAATTTTACCTAATTCTTACACCATGAGATTATTGTAATATTTTATATGCGCAGTCTAGATTTATAGCGCGATCTCTTTAAATTTTTAGCAAAAACGTCTGTACTCTGTCAAGACAATGATAAAATGTAGTACATACGAAACATTTCAAATTCTTCTGCCATAAAATAAAATGTTATTAAAAGTGTGTTCATCCACTTTACTGTTTACAAGCATATAATTGTAGGCACTACGTCGTTTAAGCTCATATCAGTACTATGTATTTTGTCAATCTGTCCATGCACATTACTCGCATACTACACATGTACAAATTTTGTTTATTATTTACATTAACCGACAACATTATGTATGATTATGAGAACTAGATAAATAGACTATGAGCGAGGAAAGTCGCGGCTCACTCTAGTCCGACTCATGTTAAGGAAAGCTGTCCAAACAAACGGGTGTGTGGTGGGCGAGAGCCCAGGTCGTGTTGCTCACGAGATCGTTGTCTAATCTACGCCAGCACCGTCGGGGTAATCGTGCAATTATGAATAGGTATAGAGGTACTTATAATAAACTAAGAATTCTATGATAAAGATGTAATATCCTACGGAATAAACTCAGAGTGACAGCAGAAATCTTCAGTGCAAGCGAACCATTTGATTTTATATTTCGTAACGTATCGGTATATCAAAATGTAGGACCAGCATTCGTGAAAAGTGACTTTTGCCACCCCTATCATCAGCTATCAAATTAAATGACAAATCTATAGTTTATTAAGTACATAATTATATTTATATCTAATTGTTTACGATCTTTAAACTCATTTTTAAAGTTAAGATGAGCTTCTGGGCAAAAATCACTAAACTGAACCGTCCCTGGTACCTATTACAGACTATGGCAATATATTTTAACATATACATACGATTCTTTAATTGAAGATAATGAGTAAAATGACATGAAAACTTGTAAAATACATATTATAATAATAATTTCCGTAACTCTATTGGTATACAATCAAAAACTGTTATGTCTTAAGGCTAAACAATCATCATAATTAATCTTATATTGGTTGATTCCCGTTATTTACTGCTATAAATATTAAAATCGTATTCGAGTATACAGATACAATATTATGTAGGATGGATTTACTGCGCTCTCCTAGTAGCCAAAGTATGCATCATTATAGTTTGCTCTGCCGGAGACTGCATTTCCTCACATGCTGTACGCGTCAGGATACCTCGGGTATCTCTCTCTCTTGCCACTTCCCTAGGGACCGTAAAGTAAAACATATTTGTGTGTCCTATGCACCTACTGAACGAATATTTGACGGCCAAATTTAGGAACTAAACACAAGCTTTGCTCGAAAATCGATTTCACTTTGTCTAATTACACAATTTATTATCCTTCGATGCACGTTCATAATATTATTCATATCTCATAGTTCACAACGTTTTGAACGATATAACTCTTATTTGCATCGGTCGTACAGTTTTACAACTCTACCACTATGAACATTACATACAGTTTAGTCCTACCGAAAATATCGGTACTCGCAATTGACAGCGCCAATAAATATGAATGTCGCGACGAAAGCTGGGGCTCGCCTCTTGTAGCTTACAACTCGAATTCGGAGCGGGTTTGACGGCGGTGGTCGAGTCGCACGCGTGCACCCGCGGGCACCCGGCGCACGAGCGCGGGTGGCGTGCGGCCCGGCGGCTCCAGCTCGCAGCCCGCACTCGGGAAAGAGCGCCAGCGCCGCCCGAACAGCCGCTCCAAGTAACATCTTAGTCAGATTCGAGTCGCTGCACTGTCCGCCGCTAAAGGTCTGTAATCTCCTCGAGCGAGTTCGCGCATCTCGCAGTTGTTGTTTCCGTTTATCGTTTTGGGTCCGAGAGGTTCATCGTGTATGCTCCGCCGCGGACACGGATCCGAAACCCGCCCCAGCAGTGCCTCGCGCTCTCCCGCGCGTTCAGGGCTCCCGCCGTGTGCTCGGACTCCTCCGTTGGCGTTCACCGCGTTAACTATTATCGTCTGTGAAAGTGGTCCACCGTGGATCGGACTACCATCCATCAGCTCGCCTGCTCCGAGCTCGCTTCGTAATATTCTAATTTTTTGAATCATCTCCTTTATTTCGTACCGGAGGATTCCGAGGAAGCACAATTTTAAAAATGCTATAACACAATAGCCTAACACGAACAACGCGTCTGCGGTTCGTCGAAGCCAAACGAGTAGTCTCTCTGAGCAGGCAGCTGTGTGCGGCGCACAATGCACCGGAGTGAACGGCGCAGGAGATGTGGCGGACGTTACGGCCATCAGCGCCGGCGTCACCGATGTCGTATGCGCCGGGATACGACAGCAGCTCGCTGGGAGCGTAGTTCTGTTAAACGCCGCGAAGTCCGCCGGCCCTGTCACGCCGCAGCACCGCTGTTCTCTCTGAAGGCGGTCCCAAGCTTGTGAGAAGTCAATGTCCGTGTCGTAGTCCTTTGCGAGACGAAGCCGCAACTGAGGCCGGAGCTCGCGACAAACTCGCTCAAATCGGAACGCCCAGTATACGCCGATAGCTGCGTCCCCTACGAGCAGGGCCAGGAGTGCCAACCAGTAGGCGTTCAGCATCCGTTCGGAAAGTCTCAATGCTGCAAGGCAACCGAGGAGCTGCAGCAGCCCCGCCTGCGCCGGCAGCGCTGCGTACCCGTACAGGAAGCCGGGCTGCGCCACCCCGAGCCCGGGAACCAGCGCGCGGCGGTAGTCGGAAAGCGCGCGCCCCGCGGCCGCGCAGAATGCGAGCGCTCCTAGCAACAGCGCGCCGTTGCACGCGTAGATCCAGATGCGGTAATAGCGCATTGCGCGATGCGCGGCGGGGTGCGCGGGGCGCGCGGGCGGCGGCAGCGTCATGGTGGCGGGCGCCGCGTCATGGCGCCGCCCGCGCCCGCGCCGCCGCCACGCGCCGCGCCCCACGCCTCTGCAATTACCAAAAGACACAAACATTTTAGACATCAACTACGGTTTTTGAGCAAGTATAATCAAATATATAAAAAATATTTTAAAAAATATAAAAAGTTTCCTAGGAACAAATATAGGTACTTATAACTTAACAAACGAAGATAGCTGCAAAAGTAAAATACTGTGGCGTAGCTATCAACGCCCAACACAAAATACATAAAAGACATTTGTTCCAGACTAATCGCATAAAATGTACCTGATTGTGAACCAATTAGATTGGATAAAGCCTATTGTGGGAAATTCTTCTTCTATTGTCAGAAACCTGAAACATGTTAAGAGAAAAACATCACTAACAAGTGACACCAAAGAAAACTATCCTCCAACATAGGGTCACAGGCCCAAATCTGATTCAACTATGCGTTGTTATCAACAAAGCAATAATTTAAGAAAACTACGACCCTAATGGCCATCATACAAGAGTTTCCGTAATTTCATTAGAGAAACTTTGCATTTGAGATGCGGACTCGAATCATCCAATTAGATGAAAATATCGAATTAAAACGGTATGTTTCCTCACAACTTATGAACATTTTCCAAATATAAGTGAAAATTGCCGGAGTGTCTTGAATAGCTAAAAATGAAACATTAAGGAAATAGGTGACTAAGAATTATTTTGGCCTTATTCCCAAGTTTTCTGGGTCGACTACATAACGAAATAGGCCAACGCTGTAACTCCAATGAGATACCATCACTGTACGCGTATCACGCTAGCTTGGCGAGATAATGATTAAAATTGTTAATTTCCGATGTAAATATTTAATTTATAGAATCTAAATTAGATATAAACAAAAATCCGTTAATTGCCAAAGCTCTGGCTAGTATCAGGAGAGGGAATTCTCAAGAAATATTGTTTGTAATACTACGCCTACCACGCCGGAGTCTTATGTATAGTCTAGACTAGGGTACAACAAGGTAGATGTTTGCTTACAATCCGCCGCCCGTGCCGTGCGCTAGTACTCTGGCTAGGCAGAGGAGGCGGCGCGCGACCCTCAGCAGTACGCCTACCACGCCACGCGCCGCGGTCTTATGTAAAGTCTAGTCTAGGGTGTACAGGGTAGATGTTTGCTTACAATCCGCCGCCCGTGCCGTGCGCTAGTACTCTGGCTAGTCACAGGAGAGGGCGCGCGACCCTCAGCAGTACGCCTACCACGCCGGTGCGGGGCCTGTAACAAAAAAAACTTGAATCATAATCATCAGTTTAATTATTCATATTAATTTCTGTACGAGTACAATTCTGGAGAACCCAAGTTACTGACATAGCTTGCAGAGTAAGCAAGCTGAAGTGGCAGTGGCCTGGCTGTGTTTGTCGAAGGACCGATAGCCGGCAAACTTAATAAGGTGCACCCCGCTAATCAGCTAGATGGACCGGACGGAAGGAGTAGGAAAGGATGTTGTGGCGCAGCCTGGGGGGCATATGTCCAGCAGTGGACGGCGAAATCTGAGTTGATTGAGATGTCGGAAATTTTATATCTAAATTGAGCTGTGATTGAGCGCCAAAAGTGCAATGCTAGTGTATCTTAGGGTTTTTAATATTAAGTGATTCAAGATGAAGAGGCTTCATAAGTATGTTATATGTCGTCGAAGTCTCATCATTTCCTAGTTAAGTCATGTCGAAGAAACGTTTTGTCAATGTATGTACAGTCGTGGTCGAAATAAAGACGTATCGGATTTCCAATTTGTCGAAATTAAATCTCGTCGTATTACGGTTTGTCGAAGTTCAATTTGTTAGTTATAAAAGTTTGCAAAGACTAACTGTACGACCGTTTATTCTGCCATACAATATATTACATTTTTAAATACATGCAACATAGTTCTCAAAACCTTTATCGCAAACCATAAACAAGGTTCATAGAATCGTCGGCCATCATCGCTGCGATTGTTGTTACTTAGTGTTATATACGAGAACACGGCCATATTGTTGGCACCAACCGAGCCAACTTGTCGCTGGAACATGATGCAACTTGCCCCCTGCAATCTGTTTCAGTGTAACGACATAAATAGTGCCTCCGTTGTATGTCCGGTAGTCATTATTTAAGCTGAAAGCAACTGATAATGTTGTTAAAGGCCAATTTTGGGGCATGTTCATGGTCTGAGCAATATTGGACAAGAATTGTGGCCATTACCACAGGCCATTACTTAGTAGTCCGGAGAGAGAGACGTGATGAGAACTCCTTGCTCTTTTCGAGCAGTTGCACCAGCCAGTATAGTGTGGGTATCATCTATGGTTGCACCACAGGCGTGTTTCAGTTTGCCACTCTCAATTACTTGGATTGGACCGGCGTTGGTACAATCCGTTGGCCTACCTTACTAAATACAAGGGGTACAGAAAAGCCAGGATAGTCATCAATTCTTACCACCGCTCAGTTTAAATGCTGCTGATAAACTGGCCGCCTTATTCCCACTATAACGTCGTTTAAACAATCCCTAGGCTTAAAGTTTCGAAATTGTATGGATCGTTATCGGATTTAAAAGTCGACAGTGCATTGACTTTCGGAGCTTCCATGTTGCAATTATATAACCTTCGGCAAAACTAGTGCTCTAAAAGTTAAAACAAAGTAAAAGTTTATTTCGCAATCTCCTTTCAGTGTAATTTAATGTCTTTGCCTTTCAGATATGATTTTTTCATCCAAAACCTAAAAGCTCATAAGAGCACTGAACGCTTTACTCCATTTTATGTACACGTAATACTTGAAGTGTACATAAAATAATATACGAGTAACCCAACGACTAAAAAGACATAGAGCGGTTTAAACTTTATTTCCTTTGAGCACTCAGTGTGATGGAAGTACAAAGGCTGAAACTGACACTCATTTCAAGCTTCGCCGACATCATTGGATAATCCACGTCATGTGTACTTAGAGGGTAAATTCCAAACATATTATATGTTCAACAAACTTCTTCATAGCCTGGATAAAATTAAATTACCTCTTCGTTTCAGCACTTTGTCTTGCTTCGCATAGTCGATAAAGGGTCACTCACCCTTACTTAAAGCACTGGTGAAGGTGCCACTAGTTAACCTCTATGACAACAACACATAATGGCTGACTCAACACTAAAAATATCACGTCGACTTTATACCCACATAAAAGCACCAACAACTTGACATTTCAAGGCGTCACAGATAATGTAACAGCTAACTAGCTAAGGCATTCACTGACCTGACCTAAACCTTCGTTACAATGCTCAAGGCGCTAAAGGTTAACCTCATAAGATTGATAGCTAGGCATTCTTCACGTCATTCAAAGTAAATGAAGCAGAAAATTCCACGCAAAGCTTTATTACACCTCATGTTCTTTCTAAAAGCGATTGTTTCCGAAGTTTTATGCGACGCTAACATAAAAATAAATAGTGAAACTGTTACTTTGAATTTTATTATTAGGCTTCCATTACAACTTTGGTTGTAAGCAGTTGTTTCATTGTTTCGCACTTGATCGGTTGTTGAAGCATATAGACTTTTATTTTTGGTGTAAAAAATCGCTGTTTACGATAGTGCACAACGTAAAGGGTATGTAGGATTATTTAAAGTTAAGTTATAACATTTAAAACTTGCTTTCTTTAAAATACGTCAGAAAACGTTGGAACTTTGACGTTCAATATCACCGTATCCAAAAGGTTCCCAAGTATGGTCCAGAACAAAAAAACGATCACCATGACGGGAATAACAAATGACTTTCGGCTACGTTGTCTTTTTGATTCAAATTAAAATTTTAAAATTATATATAATATATTATAATATAATCATCATCATCATAATCAGCCTATAATGTTCCCACTGCTGAGACACAGGCCTCCTCTCTGTGAGAGGGAGCGGGCCGTAATCCACCACGCGGGTCCAGTGCGGGTTGGTAGAAGTCACATGTCTTCGAATTTTTGGTTCTAGGACATGCCGGTTTCCTCACGATGTTTTCCTTCACCGTTTTGAGAGCAGTGGCGATGAAACTACCTACTACTCGTAAGTCGTGGCCGTTACCACTGGGCCACCACTGCTCTATAATATAATATAATGTAATATAATATAATATAATATAATATAATATAATATAATATAATATAATATAATATAATATAATATAATATAATATAATATAATATAATATAATATAATATAATATAATATAATATAATATAATATAATATAATATAATATAATATAATATAATATAATATAATATAATATAATATAATATAATATAATATAATATAATATAATATAATATCATATCATATTTAATTTTTTAAATAATGTCCGTGTAGTTTCTTGTCCGTTCTTCTCCGTAGGTGCCTACGCTTTGGAATGTGCGGACCCCTCAATAATTCAAAAGTGCCTGTAATAAATGCTTTGAGTTTGAAAGCATGATAGTGGATTGAGCGGAGCGTGTTCGATTCGGGTCACGTCACCGCTAATTTGTTCTGTAGGCGCTGCAAGTCTGCTGAGCATGCTACCAACTACTAGCACTAACTGGGACGTCGTCGGTTCGCTTTTCAGTGGCCTCTTTGCTATTAACCGGGTATTGTGCAGAAGCGAGGGATGTCAGCAGGAAATTGTATCGAAAAGAAAATACTATCACGGATGTGATTTCACAAATATAAATTGTAAAACCACAGCAAAAGTAATAGGTAGTTCTTTTTAATGTAGGTAAGTAAGGATTTCTAGCTCATCCAGCTCGAATTTTTATTTTTTTTATTTTAATGTTGTGTATTTACTGTTAATATTGAGCAACGCAATAAGTGGGGCGTAAAGTCAGCCAGACTCCTGTGTGGTGTAGTTGAGTGACGGCTTTTGCTCAGCGGTTGACGTGGGCCGTCACTAGCTCGGAACATATTTTGCCTGTTTTCCCAATTTCCGTATTGAGTGGCAACATTTAGCCTGAGCTGGGTGCCACGTCCGTTACTGAACATTTTGTTAGGAATTGTTAATTAGAATTCCAATGGATACTCGTAGGATAATGTGGTATGTACCAACTAAACTGATATAGATAGATTAAAAGCAGAATACTTATTTATAAAACGATTGAAATTATTTTGAAAGGAATAGCTGACGATAACATGAACTGATGATACGATCTAAGTACGTTTGTCTACTACCTGAATATATTATGTGTTTTCTAGCAGTATCTGTGTAAGTTTTATTCAACTTTTCACGTACAGACCAAGTCGCAACTATTTATAAATTCAACACAGCACCAACATGTACTAGCACATACGTCTTATCAATTAGCTCATTTGTATACACATTTAGTTCTGAGGGTTCAACTTATAAAGTGATTTTGTGTAGCCCGATGAATAATTCAGTAGTTCACGCAGCGTAATATTACTAGAGCTTATATTTGCGACGTAGCGACGTTAGCGACGTTAGCGACGTTTGCTACGTTTGCAACGTTGGCGACGTTGGCGACCCGTGTCACCCGTCCGTACGTCCACGATCACGATAGTGTCGCGACTATAAATAAGCAAGCTCCTTGAGATTTGGTGTTTCGTTCTGTCGCATCAGTGTCTATTAACAGTCGCTTAGACGAGCTGTGATTTACGGTACCCCTAACAAGTACCTAGTAAGACGGTTGACCCGAGTTGTATATAGTTGTGTCTTTCAGGATAGACCGGATCATCTTTCGGTCGTTAACCTTTTCAGATACCATTTTTTTTCAAGAAAAGTATCTGGATTTATTAATGTAACATTTATTTGGAAACCTTTGAAGACACAAGACCAAATATAGACACAAAATAATCATTCAATTCAATTCTAGCGTCACTTATACTGAGTACATGAATTGAATCCGTTTGATGTCGAGCATGCACACAAACCGGCTCTCAGTACCGCGCGACCTATTCAAGGAGTCAATAGTCGCAATTATGAACGATCAACTGAATCTTTTTTGATCTGTAAAGCGAATCCCAGAGCTTTACAGAGACTGCACACAAAGATAATGAATCTGTCAACATGCACAGTCAAAGCGATACTTGAATACTCTGGAATAGTGATGTGATGATTCTTTTACATTCATAGTCGAAGTAAAAATAGAGGCCTGTTTTTTTTCTGTGAGTCTACCTAAACTAATTGGGTTGAATAGTTACGTCATTTTATAGGTATTAGAATACCTATTTAACGCATTCATCTGTGATTCTGTGCACATCAAGACAGAAAAGTGAAATACTTATTGATTTTCTTTGGAAGTAAAAATGTTAAGTCTCGTGTCAGATTTATATTTTGCACTAGGCACCTTTTAAAAGCTTTGCAACTAGGTGTTTGCATAGTATATTCAGTCCGAGTCTGACCATTATTGTTGGAATATCTTTGCCAGCTGCCTCAATATCCAGGTTACAGAGAACTGACCTGCCTAACTAACAGGTAGTTAAAGCTTGCAGGTGTTCGGTAACAAGATAACCAGAAGTTCAAACGGCATCCGACACTAATTGCGTTATGAGGTACCTAGGTATCTTCTGTAGCCTTAGTATCGTAACAGTGGATTTGTTACAGTCCAGTCCAGTATTTCACCAGACCAACAAATCTTTAAATCCTCTTAAACTGACTCAACAATTTGATTGGTGCATTGATACGTCTGGGCGCAGCGTATGTATGAACAAAATAAAAGCATCGTGTGCGCGTATCCGCGCGTCACATCACTAACTGCTCGATCGCTGCACTTCGATATACCACCGCGCTTTGTTTTCTCACCCATTTCAACTTTTGATCTCTAGTGTGATTGTCTGTTTGGTTTTGATCCAGCCAGCTCGGTTTGTGCTGTTTGCGGAAGTTTCCAATCAGGCGCGACATGTTATTTTGTTAGTTTCTCTTAATAACTTTTCGGAGTAAATATTATGGACGTGTCGTTAAAGATTTATACTGTATGCAGTCGCTATTAGCTTTTGTTTGCACTGTGAATTGCCGACACTTGCTTTTCGTATATTCACGTGGATGCACATAATTATGTAAGTAGGTACTAGTTTATATAGCTACGTTTAAGATAATAAAAAAACAATCCTTAAATACTGCTGCTATATATCCGATACGACTCAAGCAGAATTCAAACATTTGTGCAGCATTGCATGCTCGCCACCAAGCTCTTACAATGTTACAAGATTAGAATTCTGCATAGAACTTGTACATTAATTCAGTATGGCTTATACCAATTAACCTAACAGGGTAAGCCAACCAGCAAACTGCATGTACTTACGTATGTAGATATCTGCAATACATAGATCCAAAATCGGAAATCGGATTTCCGTTACGATAATAAGGTATTATGTTCGTGTTATACGAGACGTATCCAAACAAACGAGTCATTGTGTAACAGTATTATATATAATTATATAACAGACCAAATGCGGAGAACTGTTTAGCCTATAGGGTTGGTTTTTTCCCTATAAGATGTTCATCTTAAAGAAAGGCTTTGCGAAATTCCGGGTAAGTATAAAGCGAACGAAGTCGCGACAAACAGCTAGTGATTGTAGAAATTGTTGTTCTATTTAGAACTGACAAGACAAACTGAATAGAAAATACTGAAGATATCTTTTAGCTTCATCACAAAACGTTTTCTTTTCAAAAATAAACTTTACCGTGTCACGAGTCACAGCGTTCGCGATAAGTATCTTGTGCCATGCTTTTATTAAAATATTTTTATTACTTCTTTTTACTCGCTCATAAAGTAGCGTTGTTTATTATTCAGTATAAAGGATATTTATTAAATTCCTATGTATGAGGGCACACGTATCTCGAGGAACGTTCATTCACAGTCCGCTTCCCTTCAAATTGAGTTAACTACTTTAGAAAGATTAAGCAACTCCTACACTCCTTTAAATGCCATGATACGTGTCCTGAATTCTTGCAAAGAGATTAGAAATGAGATAGGAGTTTGGAAAAAGAGTTGCGGCGCTTTGTACACCGTCATATCAGAAAGTACCAAGAACATGTTGTTTTTTGTTAAACCGTTTTTTATTAGAACTTTACCGACTGAGTAGAGTTGTAATTGAGATTCTATTCATTACTTAGGTATTTATTTGAAATGCCATGCCGTTATTATTACGGAGAAGAACAATCTTCTCATAGAGGGCAATGTTTTGCCGTACATACAAATGTACGGCAAAACATTGCCCTCTATGAGACAAAATTGTATGTTGTAAAAACACTTGCATCGTTCACAAAAAAAACATTATCGCATGTTTATTATCTCATATCCACAAAAATACATTCAGTAAAGCCGATAAACATTCTCATTTAACAAATTAAATTAACATTTTATGGAAAAACGGATACGGAATCCATGAAGCGGTGTAATTGAAACAAGGGTGATCCGTTCGTAATAATGAACACAATCCGGAAAGCCAATGCACTGTACGTTGGTCCCACCGCCGCGCCGACGATAAATGGGAAACGAGTAGAGCTATCACCTAGAAACAAGTCGGCGAATAACGAGATGGTCGATTACTCGCACCACTCTTACTCGCTCGGGGTGGCATAGAAGTACTTGCTGGTAAGCGTAAGTATGTTCCAAGCGAGAATCTCACAGCGAGTGTTCTGCTCGCTAAGCGAGCGTCGCTAAGCGATTACTCTCGCGTGCAACAAACTCTTGGACAGTCGACTCGTCGGCAGTGGGACCACTGCCTTAGCAGTCACATCGCTCGTTTAAGAGGAATGAAATAAAAACTCAATAAGTATCGTTTGGTCTTTATAGCAACAACGAATCAAGAGCTAAGTAATGTTTCGAGTCCAAGAAAAACGTCGTAACAATGTGTAAAAGCAGCTGCTGTTGGCGCGTCGCCAGTGCTCGTAAAGACAGCCTACAGCCTCCGTCGTGACCTTCTACGACTACTATATTTCAATGAAATATATCTACTATTACATATATATATTGTTGTCTTTGTGATAGTATAGAATATCGCTATTTTAAGAAAATTTTACGACTTTTGTGCAGTGAAGTTCTAGATGTGAAAATAAATGCATGTGACGAAAACATTAAAACTAATAAATACCAAGAATCGAAAAAAATCCAACATTTATAACCAGAAATAAATACAACAATTTTCTTCAAACAAACCTTGCAATAGCCTTGCAACGTTTGTTTTATTCAGAAACAATTATGTACAATTGTCTAACACAATATCTAGTAAGACCGTGCAAATTCCGAGAACTCTCACAAAATCGATGGCTAGGCCAATACGTTTACCTACTCGTTTATGCGGAAAAACAGGGACAAGGTTCAGAAAATGAGAGAGATAATATTACGTTAATTACGTTGATTCTCTACGATCACCATAATAAGATAAACAAGTTCGTGCTAAGCGCTTCTCCGTGAAAGTAATTCGTGATTGATTCGAAGGCAGCGATGACGACCACATGCGAGCTTTATTACATGTAACCTACCTCACATGTCTTGTCTGGGCATCGCCAGGGGCGCGGACGACAGGGACGAGTATAAAATTCTTGTTATTCTCTAAAAGCATTTCAGCACGGCCGCCGTGATACGTGGCTCGTACCCGCTGGCGAGTTTGTACGCAAATTATTTTAACAAAATGTTTCACTTCTCTCAAAAATATTTAGAGTCGGTTTACCCTTGCGTCCTCAGAGCGACCTACGTCGTTAATTAAATAGTTTAACCGAAACAATTCCGTAGAAAGAACGCCTACTATTATAATAACACCTTCAGAAACTGTGTGCGTGCAAATTATAGATTTTTTATAGATATTAAGCAAAGTTTCAACATACCTTTCATTAATGAAAATGCCTTTGCCCCAATTTATCGAAGAAACAAATTGTATTAGGCTGTCTTAAAATTTGATTAAATGAGTGTCACCATCCATCGGATAACGGGAGTGATGATGGATGATGTTGCGTACCTTTCATAACGTAATTCACATGTACAAATATATAGCTTGCGAGGAGTTCTTTTGGCATTTCCTTGAGTTTCCTTTACCAGAAACAGGGACTTACACTTAACCCCACCTTTCCCTCCTCCTCTTCTTATAACAACAGGACAGCGATTCACTGAAAACATTGATCGATTACGAAGCTTTCACAAAAAAGATCAACAAAAAGTTTTTCCTGCGAATAACACGAAGTACTGGTTTTATGTAAGTCTATTCACTGACGTGGATGGTGGGGAGAGGAGAGCTATTTATCAATGGACGAAAGGCCTGCTTGACGGCTGAGTGTTTGTTTCACTTTGAGGGTGTTTTCTAGTTGTTTCGTGAAGGATGTTCTAAGGAATAAACAGTTTTAGCCTCAATATTCTGAAAATATTTATCTCGTCCAACCTAAACCACGTGACATGTTGACATGATCTCTCTCCGCTTTTTTTTACAAAAGTTTTGTTTGCTGGACAAATGAAAAATACACATTTAAAAAAAGGAATACAAAAGTTCCGCACACGTGCTATTTTCTATTTTACATGGCGTCGACGTCGGCGCCGCCGCTCAAAAGCTACCGACATGCTATTGAATTTCCCTGTTACATCGTTACTCGTTAGACCAGATCCGCTAAAGTTACGTGTAGGCGATGTGTACATACCTCTATGTATCTATATGTCAACCTGCAGAGTGAACGTAATTTTGAAGCTTCCGTTCGGCAGGTTTGCCGATACCTACTAGGTTTACCTTCCGAACCGTCACCTGTGTATTCCTTTGAGTCACTTGTGTTTGTAACACATTGATACGTCACGAAGGACGCAAAGGCCTGCATATTAAAGATAATCTCAAAAGAAGACAGCAGTATTTGGTTTTACTGTTTATAAGGGATCTCGTGCACTAGACGGTCACGACTCCGGCCAGTCGTGGCCGTCTATTGGGATTGTATGGTCTGCGGCCAGTTGGCCGTTGCGATCAAGTGCGCGATTCTACAGTTTACCTGGTCGCTGCGACCACCGGTCGTGGTTGTGGCCGTCTAGTGCGCGAGATCCCTAACAACCAGCTATTTTAACAAGCACTAAAGAGTTAAGTTTTCGTATATACCGAGATCTACATTAAAAATTAAAATAAAATAAAAATAAAAAAAATGTTTTATTGTTCCAAAATCGTTACAATACGTATAGCATGAGGCAGCCCCGTTAAGTTAAGTTACATTAAATTCCAGCTTTAAGCATGGTAATGTGGCACATTATTATTATCATAATTTGGAAACTGTTTTAACTGACAGCTATGAATTTCATCACTGTGGTTTAAACTAGATTTAAATGGGCAGCCGCCGCAAATATTAAATTCACGATTATAATTAGGCTTCGAATTAGGTACATATCGGTCAGCCGCGTGGTAAGGTAATAGAAATCAAAATAAAATTTACCCTCAAAGGACCTGTTTATTAACATTAACAAAATCATGATACAGATTTAAATTAATAACCAGAAATTCTGCATATTCCGATAGCTACAAATGCTTTTGGCTCGTTTCCAGAGACGGTGCAACCAATGCTTTATTTCTCTAAATAGAGAACCGGTACCGAATACCCGTTTCGGACATCGGTATCTCAATTGGAACACGGACAACTCTATTAACCGACCTAAGCTAACTATTCGCGAGTTCGCTGCGCAAGAAGCCTATAATAACTTGTAGTAGCAACACGTGTTTACTTGTACAATCGAATTACTACACGAAGGGAAAAAGGCTTCATCGACACCTAGTTTGATAACTGCTTTCAGTTAGTTATTTCCATGTTCATGTTATGCCATATATACATTTATAATGGTTTGAGTCCAATTCGATGAATATTTTGGCACTTTTCAATAATCGTTTGCCGCACAAAATATTAATTACCAATTTTGCATCTGTTTGTACAATCATCGCTTTTGTTTGATGTTGACTAAAATGTGTACAGATTTATTAGCGCTTATTGAAAATTTTTGCCATAAAAAACGACTAGTGAACCGCGAGCTATATAACGAATAAAAACCATAATGTAAAAGCACAATAACCGTTTCTTAGATCTAGTATTTAGTTGAACCTATCTAAATCTATGTATAATCGATCGCAGATCGCATCGTTTGTGACCACAAGACTTCAAATTGGCCTAGTTCTAAGACTTATCGGGAAACAATTTGTTCTCATTGTGTGAACTGTTGACTTCTTGACACTTCTTGTGTACTATTACGGTCCTTAGATCCAATATAATTGTGATTTATATTGTTTTGCGCGATTCCAGCTTATTCATTGTGACTTGTGAATAAACTTTAACTTCCTTTCTTAGTAGGAAAAGTCACGGACTCCGTGATTTTTCCTTTCGTAGAAAAATTATAATGTACGCCGTTATAAAAATATGAAGGCAGAGCATCATTTTTTCTCTTGAATTTGGCAAACAGCATGCCATAACACTAAGTGCACGAGGGCTGACTGTGCGTGCAGCACCAACCCATTACATAAAAATACACGTAATAGCATTTCGCTAAACAGTCATGAACTTCTACAGTTTTCTTCCCATAATATCTATAACTATAACTTTTGAGTGTTCTGTGAACGCAGCATCGCGATCTAACTCCAGTCGCAATCCAAGCTGAGTTTAGCACAAAATAAAGACTAAAGTATGAAGACATTTATTTCCAATACGAGTATAAACTTAATAATGGGAGTTAATAAGTTTATATTTCATATTTTTATTTTGCGAGTTGTAAATGCATTCTGGTCACGTTCGAGCGTGTCCTTCGAGCCAGAAATAGCGAGGGTCGCCATTAATTACTGCCCACCATCACGGCCCGCCCTACCGACTTCTGCTATCAATTTATTGTCTGTACGATAAGTGCTATCGATGTTTCTAATGGTCATTTATAATTTGCAAATAATTTTGAATTTTATTTTAATTATTATTTCGTTTAAGAGTTTTATCTTGTATAATTCTGTTAAGGTCTTCAAAATCCTAATGCTATTGACGGTCGCGGGGGAATTAAAGCCAAGACAAACCAGATCAAGTGATGTAATAAGAGATAATGGTTTGACCTTGGCTTTGATGCCTATGCTAAGATAGTTAATTGATTCAGGCGTGATTTACGGAAATTCATTATAACATACAATAGACGTAGATACATTTAGTAACATATTCCGCTCAACTATTCTCCAAAAGTCATAAATACCCTGTAAGAAATCGACACGTGTTTCACCTCTTAAGGAGGCATCCTCAGGATGACGATTGACCAGTCGCAAACCAGAACACGACGTGTTGTCACACCGAGCGCTTGACGCAGAGTAACTAAGTAAGTAGTTTCTCTGCGTTAAGCGGAATAAATAGGTTAGGTACTAAATATACCTACGTATATTGTATTTTGCCTATGAAAAGGTCAAACCATTATATAAGGACCAACCAAAAAAATCAACAGATGATAGATGTAAAATAGAAAACGAAAGAAACATTCTTGGAATTTATAATTTACATAAAAAGAAGAATGCTTAAAATCTTCTGAAGTTTTTTTTTTATATAAATACCGCTCTTTCAAGCGATGTAGGTTGTATATCAAAGTTATATTAATTAAAGCTAGTATCTAATTACGCGGAACCCTTCGTCTGTGAAGTGTAATGGACAAAGAGGCAGACAGTGACTCTGGCTGGAGCGGGTTGTGGTCGGCTTAGCAACGGGATTGAAAGGCCGGTACCGACAACGTTGATATTCCTACAGCAGGCGTAGCATGACGGTTTCTATCTCTACGAAGAATAGACATAGCTTTTTCTATACAAACTGACATTTCGTTTCATCATTTTTGACATCGCACCGTAGAAATCTTTCTACAATCTGTCATTTGGTCTTTCATTTCTAACGATCTTTGTCTAGGTCTTATTATACGTAGACTATTTTGGAAGAAATTTTTCTACTCAAACTGTCAAAATCACACTGACAACTAACATTTGTCTATGGTAGTGAAGACAATTTGATTTTGGAATCGCCAGAAAATTTTCTACTCGACGGCCACAAAGTATAAACGGTTATCTTCGTTTTGAACTCAAAATTGTAATAATTGATAGAAGGACAAAGCTATCTTCTCCTATTTTACATCATTTAGTTAATAATAAGTAGTTATAAGTACCAAGAAAATAGTTAAGGCCAATATTACTGTGAAATTGTTTGATCCAAAATACGGTACTTCGACACTTTGAGATTTTTTTTTGTAGTTGACTTAATCAGTAAAAATTGAGAATCAAACAGAAAAAAAAAACCTATGAAAAAACAAAGAATTCTGAGTCGAATTATGTAAAAGAGTGAATTTCGTAAAAGTGCAGTTGACCCTTTCTACTTAGCGGCCAGCGAAACAACGTCATTTTTGTCTACTCTTCCGTCGACAAAACGGTGCTCATGCTACGCCTGCAGAACAGGATATGAAGCACCCTTATTGCGTAATGCGCGATTGATCAAAATTGGAATAGGTTTGAAACAAATGTCTAAACAATTGCTTCTGTTAAAAAAAAAAACTGCTTAACGACGTAACTTACGAACTTATGAAGCTACATTAGACATTTGTTTCGAACGATTCCAATTCATATTGATCGTGTAATATGCAATTAGGGTACAGGTCCTGTATTGTATTAAAATAAATAAACGCTTTATCCCACGGACACATACGGGCGACGTATACATGAAAACGACGTAAAACGTTTCAGGCGAAATGAGTTTGCAGTCTGAAATTTGAACAGAATTTGATTCAAAACTCAATTCCGTTTGCTTTATTTACTTTTATTCTAGAAATATCTATCATTACAATCACGGTAGGGTGTGTCTAAGTCTAAATAAAATATAGACACGTCGATCAGTTCAATTTGGACCTTATGTCTGTTCCGTAAGTTACTGAATGCTGTATCGTGAAATCCACAAACAAAAGACAGTATTAATTTATACAACGTGTTTATTTTGTTTACAGAATGTTTTATACAACGTGTTTATTTTTAAATCCCATAACTCTAACAACCCATAACTCTGAATTAAGTCCGCTTTTTTACCTTATATGGTGTGAAAAGTTTCAAAATAAATAAATAACTCTAGGGTATTAATGAGGCCATATCGGGGCAATTCCCTTATTTTTAAGAACGTTCACATTCTCATCGCGTTCGCAATCTGTCAAAAAAAACATCAATTTACCAACAGTTTTGACAAGATTGACAGATTGCGATTTGAATGTGTTTTCTAAGGAGGTAAGAGAATTGGTCCTCTCATCAAAGAATCAACTGGCCTATAAATTATTTATTTATTAAAGGATGAATTTGTACAAATTCTTGCCAACAGGCTCAAATCTGTTTAACATAAAAGGGTGTATTAGAGGATGGTGTCATTCATATTTACGTAAGCAATTTTGATGAACAATTTCTCCAAAACTCATTACGTAAACTTTGTCGATTTTGTTTGCTGAACTTAGTTCATTATTATCTTGTAAATAAATGGCCCAAAATATCTGCCCCTCGTAACGTTCGACCATTCATTACAGAATATAGATAGTCAAACACACTTGCAAAGAAGGGAAACCTTATTATACGTGTGCCCTTGACCGATTTTTCGTCTAGTAGGTAATGTCGGTATTTCAAGGGTCGCCCTCGAAAAGTACTGACGAGACGCGCTTGTAGATAAGAAAATAATGAACGCAACTTCCAAAATGTCTCTTTACTAAACATCGTTGGAAAGTTTATCGATCAAGGGGTGTCATATTAGACCGTAAATATTTAGTGCTGAACATAAAAGAAGGCGCAGTATACAGTCGTGGAAAAATATTATTATAACACTTGTTAGAGAATTTATGAATATCATTACATAACTTTAAGGTTAAATGCATGAACTTAGGCAATATACTTATGACATTAAAGTGATTTCAGAGATAAGACATAATGGGTGCACTGTGCACTATCAAGATTTCTGTGCAGAAGCATTAAATTATTAGAACAGAGAAGCAGCTGGCGTCTTGTCATAATCTCCTGGTAGCCCATTACGATATCCCGGTAAGAGAAGGGATCATACTTTGCCGTTAACAACACAGCCAAGTTACCTTAATTACTGTTATTTATCATTAGGATTAATTTCGAGTGCGCCTTGTTGGTGTATAGTGGTCGCAACTGCTGAGTTCGAGGTATGCTAGTCTTATTAAGTTTTCCAATAGAAACTTCTCTGTAGTCTGGTTTTGTGTTTGGTTAATGGCAAAAGTCAGCCTTTGGATGGCGTACGATGGGCCGAAACCAACTCGTAGAGGCCCGTCAGATGCTTTTAATGAAATGACGTACCAACCGACGCGACGATTATCCCTGTAATATGCACTATGCAAGGGCACCCAAAGACTTTTAAAATAGCTGGAAATATCGGTGTACTATACTGACCCCTTCGAGTAATACATGGTGTGGCGTGGTGTAACATAACATAATAAACATAACACAACATCACGCTTGTAATTGCCGAAGGGATAGGCAGAGATATCCCTGATGGAAAAATCCAATAACACTTTGCCCGAGCTGGGGATCGAACCCAGGACCAATAGCAACCACTTGCGCTTGCAACCACTACCCCAACGAGGCAGTGGTGTAACATTATGATTACTTTTTGACTAAGTTTGTTAGTATCCAAACTCCACTAGTTGTCTGTCCTATGCAAACAAGGAGTACCGAAAAATCCCATCTCAAGACCATGTCTACAACATTTCATATTTTAGCTGCAGTAGTTTCGGTCCTATCAATCAGTCATTTACGGAACTGAAATATGTCGACAACATTTTTTACCTAAGGTTATAAACCATTCGCCTAGCTCACGAGCACCGGCTGTTTGTTGTTTACCCACCGCCGCCGTCACGACAACTTAAAATTGAAATAAATGAACAAGCTTTCCTTTTCCGTCGCTTCATTTGTTACACAATCCGTCTTTATTTGTAAATGAAAACTTTTCACATAAATTTTCTTTTATATTTTACGAGTTACGATTTTTTGTTTTTACCTTTCTTTGACCGCATTACTAAGGTATTTTTTCAAGTGAGTTGTGCTGCCGGTTGTCACTAAATTCAATGTTTCGATCACCATTCTGTGTTTCAAGAACTACAGTTATCGTAGCTGTCATTGGATTCAGCTTAGCTGTTAAGGCTCGTGCAAGCCTGCAAGCTGTTTGTGGGGGCCTTAAATGTGATGTTAATTTGCATCATTTCAAATCACTTTCCTAGCCTTTTCTCATATGAGTTGGGGTTGACTTCCATTCAAACTACACGCGGATAATATCATTATAACTAAAGCAACTATCTGCCGAACAAAATCTCCCATTTATTTTGGCCAATGACCTGGAAACCGAATCTATTTTAACAATAGGTGAATTATCACATAGCGCATTCACTTCACAATATTTAAGGCACCAAGGGACTCGTGGCTTGGTAACAGCCGCACGGTTCGATCGAATGTTTAGGGACGCCTGTCACGGTGGGTTCGTAGATGGGTGACCATCCATTACATATCGAGACCCCTCCATGCTCCAGTGAGCACTTTAAGACGTTACAGGTAGTTAGAAGCTTGACAACCTGTCTTACCAAGGTGTAGCATGTTACCCAGTAACTGGGTTGTGGAGCTCAGATAGGCAGTCGCTCCATGTAAAAAACTGGTATTTATTCGGTTAGACTGGAAGCCGACCCCAAAATAGTAGGGAAAAGGCTAGACAGATTAATTGACTTATTGATTTAAAGCCACCAAACTATTAGATTTCGGAGAGCCAAGTCAAAATATCCTCAGTCAATTGTAGATACCTAATGAAATGAGTCCCTTTCCCGCAAGATTGACAGCACAGGGTGTACTATTAATTATCAGTGTGACTAAAATGTAGTAAAGCTTAGGCTTATGTTCAATTTAATATTAGTATTTAAAGTGAAGTAAGATTTATAGTAATTCAATTAGTAAACGAATCAAAGGGAGTACGTTTAAGGATCGTAGAAGGTGGCGTAATTTCTGCTTACCCCCATCGGAACAGGGCGTTAGTATGTATATGTATATATGTACTTATGTCTGTGTTGACTGTAGAGTGGATAATTATATATAAATATTGTTATCAGCCTGTAATTGCCCCAACACAGGTTCTTCAAGGTTCCTAAAATAGGGAAGGAACGTTTATAAGTATCAACCGCCTCTGTGGTGTAGTGGTAAGACCACCTGTCTCAGACCCAAAGATCCCGGGCTCGATTCCCACCGAAAGCAAAATTTTCTGTTCGCTTTGGTTGGTGGTAGGGCTTGTTCTAAGTCCGCCTGGCTAGCTATCACCATCTATACTAATTCTGTCGCCATAACAAAATGTTAACAGCATTGTTGTTTCGGCAGTAAGATAGCCAGTTCCTCTGTTGAGGATTCCGGGTGAAGCTCGCCTGCGGCACACATTTTTTTTAAAGTAGGTAATAATTAAAAAGTGCAATATTTTTTTAATAAATTTCGTTGTCAGCCTTTGCAAAACTTTTACTATTTTACATTGTTCGGAAATCCATTTAAACGTTAACAAACAGCACTACACTCCGTTTGAAATAATTGACGTTCCCAAGCGGCCATCTTTGCCTTCCTCCTGAGAGAACCAACATGATTGCTAGATAGATGGATCGAGTTTGCATACGGAGAGAAGCTGCAGCTTGTGCCTCTCTGATAGCCGACATGGTCATCTGACTTTGCTTATACTTGTATCAATAATATTCACATATAAAATTATAATAAAAAGTAGATCTTATTTCACAAGAGTAAAAATATTCCATTCATATAATTTTTATAAAATAATATAGCCTCTACGTACGTAAATATCATATTAACATATTTAAACAAGGAAAGCTCGCTAGTTGGCTACTAGTACCGGAGCTGATATTCTCATACAAGTGAGGCAACTAGTTAGCTTCCCGCACGCTACTATAACGTACGGGCAATGTTGTAACTCCTGTTTATAATGTTCATTAAGTATATCGTTAAACTCTCCCCTCTGGCTAATTAAGTAAATAAATAACTGTTAGTATTAGTACTGGAAAAGGAGATACAAATTAGACTTATTTTTATTTTTACCGGGCATTAATCCAGACACCGGGCTCCTACTGAGAAATTCCTAATGGAAAAATCTAATAACACTTTGCCCGATCTAGGAATCAAACCCAAGAACTATTGATACTGTACCTCTGCCTAATCCTTCGGGGAATTGAGGCGTGACGTTATGTTATAATCAAGTTTATTAATTTTACGAAAGATCTAACTAATTAACAAGACTAGCTAACAAGACTAATTTTATTTGTTCTTTAAGGACGTAAAGATTGTTACTTGCGTGACGTCAAATGATAACTGATAATATAAACCAATCAACCTGCCTAGCCTTTTCCCAACTATGTTGGGGTCGGCTTCCCGTCTAACTGGATGCAGCTGAATACTAGTACTATAAACTGATAATATAAACCAAGAACAAATAAAATTCCGTCCCCTGACTGTCAGCCACGATTCTCAAGACACAAGACACACGTTATATGTTACTGCACACATAAAAAACAGCACTAAAAAGTTGTATCATGTTTTTGTTGATTGCAACGAATTTGCCAAATTAAAAAAATTTAAACTCCTAAAATGTTGGCTTGGGAAATATAACCCCCTAAGGGAAACGTGATGCTACATTGTTTTCGTGTGGTGTCGGGAAAAGTTTTTCAGGATATTACCACACGTTTCGTAGTATAGTAAAAGTTCTGGCAAAACAAATAAAATAAAAAAGATAGATAGCAACGTAGGAAGTCGTGGCTAAGTAATAACAGCCGCACGGGTCGATCCATCAGGTTAAGCTACGCTTGCCAGGGTTGGTCCGTGGATGGGTGACCATTTTCACATAGCGAGACTCCTCCGTGACTCGGAAAGCACATTAAGCCGTTGGTCCCGGCTATCATTTGTGGATCTTTAACAGTCGTTACGAGTCGTCAGAAGCCCGAAAGCCTGCCAACCGGTCTAACCAAGTAACCAAGGGGTATCGTATTACTCAGTTACTGGGTTGTGGAGGTCAGATAGGCAGTCGCTCCATGTAAAATACCGGTATGCAGCTGCATCCGGTTAAACTGGAAGCCGAGCCTAACATAGTTGGGAAAAGGCTAGGCAGATTGAGATAGCAACGTTTAGAAGGGTGGAGCAGGTAAAAAATAACGGGGAAAGCTGAATTATCTCTCTTTTTGTTTTTACCTTATTATCATTTATAAAAAAACGCCACATCATGAATACGATAGTGTGTGGCGAAGATACAACATTTCTCCCGTTCTCCCGTATCTTTCATATTTTTAAACACCCGATAAACCAAGGACACACCCAAGCAAACCAAGTTCAATGCGGGAATCGAACCTGCGACATAAACAACACTGAGCCGTACCTCCGCCTACCGAGTCATGAATACATTTTTGATTGGTTTAAACCACAGAACGAAAGAATAGTTCTGGTACCTTTCCACCAATTAAAAACTGAAGGTGGGTAGTAAAAATCAATCAGATGGACGTGCGCGTCTATCGGGCAGTCGTGCACGTCCCCGGCGATTGCTTTGTGCCGCAGGAAATTAGTTTGGAACTTGTGAGTGAGTTTCGTACGTCCAACTATGAGTGTAGGAGTATGTGTTGTGTACAAGTACACGACACGCCTCTGAGCTCTGTTTAGAACTAAAAAAGTGAAACATGCCCTGTGGTTAATATCACTTGAGAACGTTCTGTATTCCACTACAATTTTAGCATCAAACATCATGAGATATATTCTCGAGAACCACTTAACTGTTTTACATGTTTCTAATATGATATTCACATCTTCCTTGGCGAGGTATTTATTTGTTCAAGCTTGAGGAGCCGTGGGCAGCAATAGAAGGTATAGCATAATAGGTCTTATAGTCATTGCTTCAAAATTACTTTTATAATTAGTGTAAGTAATTATAGCAATTCGTACGTACATACAGTGACTAGCTTCCAGATGAATTGCTGACAAATGTTCAATTTAGCAAAGACACATTACATGACTTTCACCTTTTCCCTCACTTTAATTACCGACACTTAAATTCCTCGTAACAACTTGTGTTGTTTAAGCAAAGCCATTACTAATTACTTCCACAATATGCTTTTTACATCATAATTTATGCCTTTGAAAGTTTAATTACTATAAAACATCGCTGCTAATTAAAGTAAATTCGTAGCACAAACGTTGTAGCAGGCTGCTACGCTGCTACGCCGCTACGCCGATTGCTACGCGTTACAAATCACAAGAGAATTAGTTAATTGGCACGTTGTTAATGGCCCGATTCCATTCTCCGAGCACCAAATCCCTCTACTAACTACATTATACTGTACTAGCTGATGCCCGCAGCTTCGCCCGCTTGACAAGTTATATACGAAAACCTTCCTCGAGAACCACTTTATCCATTGGTGAAACAGCATGAAAATCGGTGCAGTAGTTTTTGAGTTTATCGCAAACAGACAGACAGACAGACGCGGCGGAGGACTGTTTTATAATATGTATGTAAGGATTATAAGTAAAATTATCTTAGTACTTTCAAACACGAGTATTTTATCAGTTATTTTTTTACTTCTGAAATCAGTCAAGTAAAAGCGTCCGGGTTTTCTTTAGTACCAGTGCATTTTTATGGATGTCATAAAACGTCGTCTGCTCCGACAACCACAGAGTCTGATAAGCCGACATAAAAAAAACCTAAACTGTCATGATTGTGTTGGATTTTTGTATTCTTGCAAAATATGAATGAAGTGTTTAAAATTATGTATCAAAAAATTACCTACGAAGAAATTACCACCAGAAATCGGATACGTACAAGTTGCATAAATGTTGTTGACGCAAGTTTCAGTGCACGCCACTTTACCCGCGTCTTCGCTAACCCGTCTCATGTATAAAACATGTTGATTGCACAACTTCACGTCGTTTGCACGCGTCACAGGCTATCAAAGTGCAATACTGACATTTCTGACATTTCACCAGTGCAACGACACGACAGTTCGTGACCGATTTGCACCAAGCGCTGCCTTGCACCGTCACATACTTACCAAAAATATATGGTAATAGAACTATTCAACTTCCTTAGCAATAAATACATCGACACATAACTGAAAAAGTTTTCGAGTGCCTATAACAGTTTTATGTTGTATCTGCGGCCATGTTCCCGCGAATAATGTTCAAAATATATCACATATCCGGGTCACTGGCAAATTAATGTAGCTGTCGCGTTAAATTCATTTATCAGTTCATCTCGCTGGAAGTGTGTTTATTATGATGTGTTGTGTGTGCTTACATGGAAAACGGCTTTAGATAAAAAGTAAAATATAATTTATATTAAAATTACGATCCATGTCTTATAGGTTTAGTTGAACGATTGTACATATTATGCAGCAAGTTAAACTGATAAACAACAATGTTTGTTAAAACCTATTTAAACAAACAATGAATATAATTTATCATTAAAAATATTATTTTTAAGTTTTTTTTTTTATTAAACTATGCGTGGTATGGTATCTCATAAAAAAAGTCTACTCAATTTAAAATCAAATAAAAAAGAGAAATATTCCTAAGCGCCAAAACAAAAGCAGATAAAACTAATTAGGCAGATCAATTCCAAATTCATTGAGTTGAAAAATAATACCTACTTAAACGTTATTAGCGAAACAAATAGAAAATGGAAGCCAAATCGGATATTCCAATACACACCTTTACCGAGGAGACCAGTTAGTTCCACTCGATTAATAGTGATAATAAATCTTGACTGATACCCCCGGCCCCGGGCTCCTCGGCCCCGCGGGCCCCAGCCGTTCTATCGCACATTTTTAACATTTAAAACTGAATAAGGTTAAATGTGAAGTGATAAAACTTTCAGGAAAGTTAATGATCGGCGACACGGAACTTAGCAATCTACAAAATCTGTTTAACTACGTTTTTAAAAGTTAAACTAGGTCGACGTATACGTATCTGTTTGGTTTCACTATGTATTTATGTATCTGTAGCTTTATTGTCATGGACTATGCCAAATTGCCTCTTATATTAAGCGAGGCCAGAGGCTTGGTGAAATAGGTTTCCAGTAATCCTATCATGTGTTTATGTTTCACTGTATAGGTATACTCGGGCGTGTTTACCTCGGCGGCTGTTTTTTTTTATTCTGCTTGTGTCTCAATCCACAAACGCGTGTTTCTACGACCTACTTAAAATAATAAATGACTTTATTTCATGTAGCGCCCCAAATAAATTAAAATGTACGATTTAAATCGTTTTCAATGTTTGGTGGAAAATACGTTTTTGGACTTGCACTACTTAACTAACTTTTGCAATAACTCAAAGAAAGGACGTTAAATTGTGGAAACAACATAACTTCACAAATAACTGTAAAAACAGCGAAGTAAAAGCTTAAAGCGGTAATTATACCACAGAATTGCCAAAATAATAATATATTAACTGGTGTGTTTACTTTGCTGGCAACAAAATGATTGAATAAAGTGCACACATTAATAAAAATAACAACTCTAGGAACAGCTTACTTAGGTGGCATGATGTTGTAGGTACTCCTACACCTTGGAAAATTCCTGTAACGAAAGAAAACCCAATTACGAGTAATTCTGTTTAACGGCGTCCAATTTAAATTAACGACAATGTTTGAACAATTACTACATAGACCTGAATGATTTCTGATTGGTGGAAGAAAATAATGATAAAACTCGACATAATGGATGTTGAATTGTTGAAACAGCTGAAAATAAAACGCAGTGGAATGGAATAAATAACAATATCGATGGTATGGGTATCAGTGAAACGCATTCAAGTGATAAATGTCAGATATATAATAGACAGTTGTCAATTTGGTTACGCGGTGTCATCGACTGGCGTACGTAGAATCAATGAAGGTTGTATGACGCACGCACGCCGCACGCCGCACGCCGCGTTTATGTAACGTTCTCGTCATAACCTCCGCTGAATTACGTACAACTCGTCGCTATCTGTCATTTGCAGTGTTACCACGAAATCGACAAAGTTCCCACTCCCACCGAGTGTTGGGAATATACAATTGCCAGATTTGTTCGCGACTCATTGTTTTATTTCGGCGCACGTTGCCAACATCACAGCAGGAAATACGCAATAGATTCAAAACAGTCAAAAGTTTCTTTTGAATATGTTATCTCCGCAGTGTCGGACCGCAGTCAAACAAAAATGGTTTAATTACAACTCCCGCTAGAACGTCTTATCGTTATCAGAAAACCTTATCTTTCTTTGAAAACCTTTCATCATCTTTGAAGCAGCTCGTTCGATATCATAATCGAATCTCAGCCTTCAATTCAATAGCAATTTTAATCAGAAAAAGAACTTATACTTGATATTAATTTCGTGAAGGTCTACAGGGGTCGTTTACACAAAGGGGAGCTTTATAGTTTATTGTGTTTACAAAGGGTTACTGTAACGTAAACATTAATTAAGTGTAAACAATATGGCATCCTGCAGACAGGTGGCACTTGTAATTAGGAATATTAATTCAGGAGGGGCACGCTCTCGCTCGTGGCTCTCCCTACATTGGTGAATCGCCTTATTTTCTTGAAGGTCACGTGCTCATAAATCCCTGGCACTCATATAGATTGTTTACTTTGGAATTCATAAAAAATGCAACGCCCTCACTTATTAATGTCAGACAGACTCTCAACGAGTAAGATGAATAAAATTGCCTTGCAGATGTGCAAAAACAACAC
This sequence comes from Lithophane ornitopus, assembly GCA_948473465.1. NCBI lineage: Eukaryota > Metazoa > Arthropoda > Insecta > Lepidoptera > Noctuidae > Lithophane > Lithophane ornitopus. Next base: position 9,507,146 of record OX419616.1, on the reverse strand, counting down.
TGTATCTCACATATATTTTGCAGTGGAAATATTTCCTCGGCGAATATTGAACTGCTTATTAACAAGACAGCTGATGGTTTTCGGATGACGCTAAGTTCAGGTTATGTGAGAGCTTCAGCGGGCACGGTAAGCCAGCTGCCTCGCGTAATATAATTACCTCCCCGCTATCAGTATATTAACCGTCACTCGGGATTGGAAATCATAAGTTGCGAATATAAAAGGAGGAAAGAATGCATGTCCACTTTTTAATGATGATGATGATTAAATTGATGGTTTTTATTCAAAAAATTGGCATTATTTGGTGCTTTTTTAAGTATAAATACAATTACATACAGATGTGTAATACAGATTATGTAATACCTATAGAACATAATAGTTACCTTGGCAAACGTTATTTGAAGTACTTTTACTTCGAAGTTAATCCATTAATTATACCAACCTAGAAATAGGTATAGGTGGTACAATACATTCGTTACCAATATGCTTTATATAGCTCACAAATTGGTTTGTGGAATGCCGATGTAGATAGATTGACAGTATTATTAATTGGTTCGTGTTATATTGTAACATTTGTCGTGTAGCACAAACAACACGCTCGCTCGCTGCTCTGTCAGCTCCGATGAGCTATAAACTGTGCCTACGGCTCGTATGTTCATGATCGATAGTCGTATAATGCTATATTACCTCCAAAACTTGCTACTTAACTCACACAATCCGACTTGGACGTCTTTTAAAGCCGTATTTCGACTGCTCGTAAAACACGGGCTATCTAACAAAGCAATTTAAGGAACATTAATCTTATTCCAATAAATATTTGTTTAGAGAAATCAATTTGTGTTCGTGATGTTTCTCCATTTATCTATATTTAGTGAAAGGAGAATTTTCGTAGAACTCTCTGCCTTTACAAATATACATAAAGTGTTTGTTGAACACAAATAATGTTACTTCTTACGCAGTCAATGTTATTGACTACGTCAATCTGTTTCTTCCACGGTATAACTAATGACGTACAATGAACATAATGACGTATACTGACGGCAGAAGTCTAAGTGACTGCCGCCTGTGCTTTGGAACCTGAACGCTCAAAATTCCTTCGAGTGCAGAACGTGATGTCAGTTTAGTGAACCGTTCATAATATACGAATAATACAATGCCAGCACGACTTTGAATCATCTTATTTTATAAATATTCGGTATGTACAATAGATACGACATTCCAACGAGCATTCACGCGTTTCTCAAAGAATTTTGGGAAGCAGAGCGGAACTAATCCAGATTCGAAACAGAATACATACCGTATTCATGCTAATCCCGGGTCATGGATGAGAACTAATAAAGTGTACGTACGCGAAGGAAAATAACGTTACTGTAACAAAGGAAAATAGCGTTACTGTAACAAAGGAAAATAACGTTACTGTAACAAAGCACCCAAGTTTGTTTGCATTAGTCGCATAAATTATTGGATCACGTTTAAAAATTCTTTTATCGGTAAGTTACTTTGAAATCCAGAGACTTTCAATGAATAATGCAGTTTTCAACTCATAAATGTCCATAAAAACTGAGCGGTAATGAATTGGATTTTAAAATATCCACGCTAAATGCTATTAGTGAATTAAATTTTTATGCTCGCCCCGGACTTTAAGATATAAAAAATGGCAGCTTAATCATTATAGGTTCATATTCATAGTGGCAACGTGAGACCTGCATTTTACATATTATATGGAAAAAAAGAATATCATATAAAATAGAAAACCTTTGAGCATATTTTGACAAGGGTAAGAAAATATTGGGATATTGATAGCTTACTTTACTGATCCAGCGATATGGGGCTCGGGCCCAAGGCTTATTGCTGTTATCTTGAGATAAGTATCTGAGAAACTATGATTCTTTCTTCTATTGCATTATCTGAACATTTGGTTCTGGGCAAGGTTAACTGCCGACTAAGCGACATTTGGGTTCCATTAAAACACTATTCATTTTCTTTTTTTACAACGTTATCTGCGAGAGCCTGCGCTTTAAAAGTACCTCATACAAGCTTAAAATACTTTTCAGTTAACATACTTATGTACGAGTGAATGTAATAAAGTGTGCAGTAGATAGAATCTCGTTAATAAACTAGCTCCGAGTATAAAATTGTTCGTCGTTGGGCATGTTTTTACGAATGAATTAATAACATTTTAAGCACTGTGTTCGCTGGATTGTCGGTGTCGTAATAAACACAAATAAACTGAGTAATGAAAATTCATCCTCTCTGTTGCACAGGCACTACAGCTGCATATTACAAAAATGTATAATATTAATGCATATTATAAAAAAATTCGCTGCATGTCTACTTGATAACATTGAGTGATATTCAATTATTCTCGTTAGAAGTTTTCTTATTTGAATCATTTATGGATAGATATTTGGACAAACATGTTCACCACTGAATAGGTACGTGCTCGAACAACATTAACGTTTTAAAAGCTTACAATGTTCGTTATTTAAAACAAATATCAAAGAAATTATGCTGTTTCATTAGCATATTTCTACAAAAAATGCTGTTTTTCTGAAATAAACTAATCTTTTTATGAGAAAAATTATCACAACTTTGTTCCCTCGTACCCCAATACTAACGAGAAAACGAAAGTATATTGATGTTCAACATATCGATATCGACATATCGGTCAGAGCACTCCGTTTGATTGAATCACTCAAGTGATTAATTAGTGTTGGCAACAACAGATTAGAAAGTAGTTCATGCAATTATTTAATTGCAATTAAGCGTTGTTTTGTTCATGGAGCCGAGCGAGCGGCGACACGTGTAAAAGCTTTGTGCCATTAACAACCAATATCTGAGGCTTCATTAGTGTTGCCGAACTTAGGTCATCGCTCGGGGAGAGAGGGAATAACATGACATTCCCTATGCATTTTAGAACCACTTTCTAAAATTGGCCTTTACTTTTAATCAATGGGTGGCCAGTCCATTCATACGCTACTGTACTACGCGTGGCACGGTCAATTCATTCGGCGTAAAGGAGGATCTGGGGGATTTGTGTTCGACCTATGTTTGTTAGTGCAATCCAGCGGTCTAGAGCAACGTATTTATAAACGCACATATTCCCCAGTAAGCCAGTAGAAAAAGCCACTATCTAAATCACTGGCCTCGACTCAGTTGTTGCTTGCAGAGAAAATCGAAAAGAAAATTAAAACAAGAGACACAAAATTAACTATGATAAATTATTAATCGTTATGATGAAGATAGACATCTTAACTACAGAGACTATATACCACGTATCCACAAAAGTACAAGTATACTGCGATGGAAGCAAAAGGAAAAACAAAATAAATCAGGTGCTTATCGCTCCGTGCAAGTTGTGTAGTGCTCGCGGGAGTTGTGCTTAAGCGGGCGGCTATCAACCTATCAGTGCTGGCATTACGAACAACCCCGTTACGTAGACACGCGTCTATACGGTACTAAGGTACCTATAGTGTTGTTTGTTTGGGCGTATACTTACCTCATTTTTACACAAAAATAAAATATAAATACAGTACAATTTAATACAGTTCTCAATGGCTTTATGGTCGAGTGAATGGTCGTAAAAACTACCTAACTCATAACAGACGCTTTTTATGACCCAGTCTTTTTGCAAGGAAACTATAACCGTGCGAAACTGCGGATGTACCGCTGTTAATAATTTAAGTCTGACTTTATAAACATTTTCTTAATTATCCATAACACATAATATTTCTGACCTTATTATATATTTTCCTATGGAAACGATCTCCACGGGAATAAATCATGTCTATGGGTGTGTGGGGTACCCTCGTCTCCCGCGCCCCGCTCGCCCCTCCACCCACGCCTCCTGGGATCGGGTAGCTATTGCTGGGAAGGCCACACAAACGGACCAGATCTATTTTTAACCTAAAACGCCTATTTATTGAGTCTTACCGGGAATTTCGTTTAGGTTTTTTTTTTTCTCTTTATTACTGGCTTAGTGGTATTGTTCGAAGGCTCAAATCTATGCCTAAGTCGTTACAGAAAGCTGAAAATATATAACTATTGGGCTCAGCTCATATTATAATGCCGACTGTCGATATTACTTATATTGATACGTTCTCATTCTCAATAAAATTCTACGATAAAATATTCATTGGAAGGCTTCTCCCGGTCGATATCGAAACTGATTACCGATTCCGTTCCGAAAAGGTGTTGGTGAGCGAATATAATGAGATCACACCAGAATATAGTACAATGTAACTTTCCAACCGACGGTTCTTTTTTCTGATAATTTTTGGAAACGGACTGTAAAAAAGATAAATAACAACTCAGTCTGCAACCGACACTTATCTGAAATTAAAGGATATATATTTAGAGAATATGGTCCTATCTTGATTGGTTATCGGTCCCTCCCACGCAAGAGCCAGCTTTAAACGTACCTAAACGCATACAATAACTATGACTCCTGGCTGGATTATCAATAGGCATGCCCTTGTTGTGTTAATTTGCCGATGAAGTAAAAACAAAAAATAAAGAAAGAAAGATCAAAGAATGGGATTTCCACATAAGAGCCAGGGGTCTCGTGGGATTTTGACATTGATCTTTCATTCTGAAGGACACATCTCTGAATAGTACGTGATATTCCGTCCTCTTACCCTTTCCCGCTTCCTTCCGTGAATCTAAGCATAATTTTCTAATAAATAACTTGTAAGACAATGTACGGCCGCACAAATACATACATCATCTTACGTACGCCGGCGCCGTAATTCGGAACATGAAGTTTGTATGAATATAGCTCCTCCATGCCAATGAATGGCTTGTTCATTACGGAAACTATTTAAGTAATGCCAAACATGCCGCCGCTACCGTTTGGCGACTAAACTATTTTTAATTTATAAAACAGTTGGAACCCGCCGTACATTGTTGGAATGGCGACATGGATAGTGGATAGCCTACCTAGTTCTAAAGTTTAGATCCTAACGTGCTTCCTATAGCTATATAGACCATAGACGAGAGTATTTAGTACCAACCTCTTCGAGTTCCGATTCGAATCGAATCGAATGGAATTTGTTTCGAGTTTAGTATCAAATAATATAATTCGATCGATACAAACATGAGTCAAAATGTCGAGAGGTCGTATTGGACCACGTGTAACCATGATCAAAAACAAGGATTCATGGAACATTTAGAAGTAAATCTGTAGCTGGCCAAACAATATCATCTCTAATGACACGTGCAAAAAGGTAAACACCAATTCCCAAGTCGACCTGGAGATAGTTTCGTTCCAAACATTAAACCTTCGGGCCCACTTTCAATACCCAGCGCTATTTTTAGAAAGTTCGTCCATAACCACTAGAAAAGCTCAATGGAATATAATATGAAGACCTTCCTCGGTGAGTCCCGCGGGATTATGTCCCATCTCCGCGAACTGGTGAAAAAATTGCGACAAACGACGAAACGGTGGCAGTTAAGTGTATAGTACTAAAAATAGCGAGATCCAATTAGGTGCGGAGTCCCTCTTCGTCTCCGGTATCGCGAGCAGTTAGTGAGCTCTCGTTAAATATGCAATTGAGAGTCTGAACTTTGACACTCAGTGACGGTCCTTCCATCTACCTTTGTCAACATCAAACATTACAGGCGACCCTTCCGAGTGCTCGAGAGAAGATTTAGCCAATTTACGAGCATATCATAGACCCTGTTAGATGTGCAGTTATGTAACCTTTTTATTTGATGGATAATAAAATATAATAAAGCCTGTCTAGAAATACTATTTTGCTGCTTCATTATTATTTTCATTTCAACTTTGCAGCTTTCTTTATAATGAAATTGATATAAGTACCTAATTGGACTTTCGTGGGTTTTAGTTACATAGGTATGTATTATAGAAGCATTCATGTTATATTTTTATAACAACAATAATTTTAATGTACCAATACCAAAACAAAATTCGGAATACAATGCCAAAAAACCTAAATAATTATTGTCACAGGCTATCCTTACTTTATCGTATTTTTTTGGGTCACATCATCAAATACCTTCGACGCTACTAGGTATTATTTACAAAGGCTTTATGTAATAAACACGCCTTTACATACAGAGGACAGAGACTGGTAAAAAGAGGCTATATTCTACTTAAATAGCTTAGGGTCGGTCCCAAACATGGGCTTTTTACTTCGCGGCTTGCGATGTGACATATTATTATTATCTCCCTGGTTCTCGGGAGAATATGAACGGCTATAGAAACACCAAGTTAAGGTGTCATGCATTTATGTTATTATGTTGATAACTGTCCTTCGCTTTTTTTTTCTTTGGCTTTATGCGGACTGGTTTGATTGTAACATAGTGGAATGCTCAATACGTCTATAACGATATTGCGACAGAAATAGCGAAAATAGATAGGTCCCATTATTTCTATTTCATATCTTGAGCAACGATTTTGACGAATCATGTAAATTCGCTTTGATTTTTATCACTACTCTTCCAATACGTTTAATAACGCTTGTATGACCTAGCAGAGAGTCATACCTCGGATATTCAATGATACTGTTTTTGTTACCTACTAGACCGGACGGCACTAGACAGACGCTGTTATCTGATATGACATCAAAACAAATTATATATTGTGTATGATATTTTTTATTTTAGATCATTTCAAATAGTGTCTTCTTATAAATAGGTAGACCGGCAACGGCATAGAGCAATAGTATGCGCGATGCCGTACACAAACATACAATATTATTGCGATAGATATAGCTTCGAGTAGCTACAACGCTCTATTTTAAAATGCAATTTGCGAGCCAGCAGATACCCGTTTCCACTTCACTTTTGCAACTTTTAGGACCCGGATAAAGCCCACGTTTTATTGCATTTCCCGTACATAAGCAATACTAACAATAAAATTATATACATGGCACGCACTGAGGAACCAACTCCGTACCGTATCTGTCTCCAAGATACCTGTGAAAATGTAAACGACGTTTTAGTGCTCAATAGTGTGGTCCTTCGATTCGACAAATTCGGTCTTTTGTCCACGTTCCTACTTCCGAAAACTAAAAGCTTCGCCAATGCGACTCGTGCGGTTCATATTCAGGAACGACTGGAACTATTTCCGTGACATCGTCCGTGTCGACAGAATATACACAAAGGAGAATGGCTTCCTACAAGACTCGGCCAGAACCGACAAAGATGAACTATATTTCATAAAAAAGGGAAATAAATATAGAATTTAATAGTTTAATTAGTTTTCTATTAGAAGCACACCAAAAAAAGTTATAAAAGATTTTTAAAGTTGACCACTTGATACTTCTGATTTTAACGATAACATGAAATAAACTATTAAATTATGACTTTTAGCATATTATCCTCAGTTGCAACAGCCAAGATCTGTAAATGGTAGAAAAATCGGAGTCCAGTAACACAGCGATAAACAACAAAACTCAAAAAAATATGGTAATACGGAAGTACGGAGTAGTCAAACTTTTTGACAATGACAAATGCCAGTTCAAGTTTTACATCAAGTGTTGTCAGCACTATCATTACTTTATTATGAATAAACTATTCTAAACGGTATCGATAATCGAATAAAAAATATTTTTAATTATAACATTACTATAAAATATAATATACTTATTCAAAAATATAACTAAACGCTATTTATTAATATAATTACGAGTTACGATTTATGTGAGTAATAAATTCACTTACCTATCTTCATATTGATATTATTGTAATCGATTTGCAAGTGCAGTTTCGTATCGATATTATTTTATTTTGGTATTGGCAACATTTTTAATTGAAATAGAAGCTAGGAAATGTGTTGTTAAATTGAACAGATTTTGTTTATATTGTATAATTCTTACTGTTTTTTATTATTATTAAAATTATCATTATTATAGTTATTATTAGTTTTTTTTTATTTTAATTATCATTATTATAGGAAGTCTGTCGGACACTACATACAACTCGAGCCGATTCTTGGCATTGTCCTTTTATTTCCTGGTGTGACTGCGTAACGAACCGTGTTACAGTTTAAGTTTTATACAGTTTAAATACGAACTGTTGCAAATAGTTTTTGATTGAACATTTTGCTTTTATTTAGCAACACATGTTCATAGTACCGGGGTACTATGACCATGTGTGTGTTGTAATATTTACCGAAGTAAAAAACATTCGCAGGCGTATTAAAAATTTACATGTCAGAAAAGTTTTGAGCGCGCGACTTTGATAAATAGGTATTCTGACTTGTCAATATTTAGTTTTGTTAAAGAAGTACGCAAAGGTAAACAAAACATGACTCGTAAGTTCTATACTACTATACTTACTGTAGGTATACTACATACTATGTACTGTTTGCTATGTAAAAGAGCCGAGGTGTATGTGTCAGCTTTATTCTAATATTTTCTTAAGAAAAACATAGTGAACTAATACTTAATATTGTTTGTATTTCATTCAAATAATGATCATAATTAATACAATTCTATTTGTTATTGTTTAACCAATTCTATTTCCATATCAATGAATGGAAGAAATTATCCATCTAACAAATGCCTGCTTTCCGCAAACACGAGATTCGGTTAATATATTTGTGTATGACGTCAGAGAACCCTTCATGACGTCACAGGACAGCCGGGCGTCATGGCGCTGATTCAGCAATCGCACAAAAAACGTGGCCTTTGCCAAGTCAGAGACATCGCTCAACAAAAAGAAACAATAAAAGCTTATCTTTCGTAATCACATTGATCCTTGGGTAGCTCTATGTGTATGTACTGTAGCATAATATTGTACACAAACCGTAATGGCAATGGCAATAATACGCGGTTTACATAAAATTTTTGGATGAAACAACAAAATGAAATCGTGTAGACTTAAAAGTGTACCATTCTATGTCGGCCAACTTTTCCTTCAATCAATTTGTGTATCATATTCCAAAAAAAAATAGGAGCCATAGTACAGTGCGCAAACGAGTTAAGTCCAATCTATAACTAGTCACAGTAGTCACAAAGCTAGTATTAGGAAGTTTGTAAAGTAATCGGCAGAAATACGAAGCAATCATGAGTTGCCCAAGTCGCACTTAGCTGGCTTTGGAAACACATCTCTAGTTCTATTTACTTTGTTTTTATGGTGATCCTGATAGGGAAGTAAATAAATAAGTGTACCAGCTGTGTGGGTAATCTTTGTAAGGTCACCGTAATAATAAAACAGCAGTTGATTTGTGTGAGATGAGAGGCTGTAAAAATCTAAGTAAACACGAACATCAAACAAATAGGTTGCTACCTATAGTCAGACATTCTAAGGCCCCGTACACACTGATCACGTTATTTTACGGTAAGAAGATGGGATCACACATCAACATCCCACTGTTCATAAGGTTAAAAATAAATACAGTATGAAACTGCCATGTGATCCCAAAATTAAAATAAAATAAAATTGTACCGATGAAAGCCGTATGAAAGTGGCCTAGCCTTTTCCCAACTATGTTGGGGTCGGCTTCCAGTCTAACCGGATGCAGCTGAATACCAGTATTTTACATGGAACGAATGCCTATCTGACCTACACAACCCAGTACTGAATAATACGATACGATGCCAACCAGTCTTACCAAGACTGGTTGGCAGACTTCGGGCTTCTGACGACCCGTAGCGACTGTCAAAATCCACGAATGACAGCCGGGATCAATTCCGCCGCACGGAGGAGTTTTGATATGTAAATATGATCACCCATCCACGGACCAACCCCTGCAAGCTAAGCTTAAGCAGAAGGGTCGACCCGTGCGGCCAAAAAAATATCCCTACGAATGTATAAACCTTAATTAGATTCATAATTCTGTTATGTAGAGTAACAAAATTCATATTATCTTACGTAACGTTACATAAGCGGACAATTACCCAACCATAATGTAGTTATGGGTACCTACATTCATCCTATATCATAACATGTAAATAATCATAAACCTAGGATTAGGTATACTAGGTAATGATCTAAATGTCTACATGTATATACGACTTGTTCTGTTTTAAAACGAATGTAATTTAGAATAGTACAGACGAACTGTTTTTGTCCATAAATCGGTTAATATAAATAAACTGTTACAGTATTTATACAATAAATTGAGGAAGCAAAATATACGCAGGCATTCTGGCCGCTTTTAGCCGATACTATAGGCCTATACTACCTTTGCCTGTATTTTTACCCGACTACGGCGAAAAGGTGGGTTATAATTTTTACCGGTATGTATGCTTAAATTGTCGATCAATCCCAATTTAGCTATATACTGGAAATAATGCACGTGCTAACCAATGGAACCTTTGAATCGTACATAACAAAAAGGTGCTTTAAATAATAATATTCACATATGAATGGTTAGCAGTAGTTAAAAAAGCAAATAGATTTACTGCAATAAGTTAATAAAATATATACATTAATGAATATTTAAATATATTTCAACAACAAGATCTCCGTAGTTGCAAATAATAAATAAATCCAGTTTCATTTATAATTCACAAAGAATCTTTCACATATTATTTGTTCAGATTGGAAACGAAATAATTGAATCTACCTGCAAAACTGAAGGATTTATCGTCAATACGTGTGCTGAAAATCCTGAAAAAAGCTGTTAAATCTATGTGTAGGTAAGTACATACGTGTACTGTGATACCGTCGGTATATGAACGGTTCACAATTTAGTTTTTTACGATTCACAGAACTGCACAAATGAATATCACTCTTTATTCGATACCACGAAACCGAAACTAATGATTTTCTGGTTTTAATTTCGAGATCAAAATTTCAGACATTTTTGAAACACAATATTCCTGTGGTTATGGATTTGAATTTCTAAGGTTATAACTTAAAGGTAATTAAGAGCGGGCGGAATGCGATCACTAGCTGTGTAGGTATACGTACGTATTTATTACTCAAATAACGACTAGGACCTACCAATAGCCTCCGCAGAATATACCTACATACCCTGACTTACATTATTAGTATGGTTAACATTAATAATGGTTGAATCCAACCGGCTTTAATGATAACTAATGTGGAACCTGTTTTGTTAACGATTATTCTACCTACAAGACGCTCTGAATATATTAAGAGTCTGTCTGATCATTCGGCCACTTGACAAAGTATTGTAGTCTGTCTGATCATTTGACCACTTAACAAAGTATTGATTTAGGTTTCCATTTAATTTGCAGACACAACTAACTGTGCGTTTGCCCTGGCGAAACATTTGCGAGAAAACATGTTGAAATCTCTATCCTCTGTCAATGTTCCATAAAATTTTTGGCAGGAACTAGAGATTTAAACATGTTTTGTTGTAATGTTTCGCCAGTGCAACCGCACGGTAAAATACACTCATTGCTCAGAACAACAACTAACCTATTGACCATTAACGTCGAAGATAAATCGAGTGTCCCGCCACCGCAGTGTTAATTAAATTTCAATTACCATTTACAGCAGTTTCCTGCAAATAAATTCAGCAAAAAGGCAATGTTGAGTATTATGTGGCGATGAGTGTCATCAAAGGCTCGTTACACACGTCATGGAAATGTGAGAGCGTCCGGCCTCGCCGCGCTCATTAGTCGCAATGCTTACATAAACGGTCACGTACGCTGTACCTACTCGTACATATCTGTCTAATAAAGCCCTCCACATCGGGGCAGGGTTAAAAATGAAATTTTGGGGGAGTTGCGTCATTATTCAGTAATACACTTAACGATACGCTGCTATCATTGCCAATTTATAAACAGATGTTATGTACTTTCAATTTTATTGTTGACTTTGTCTGGATAGTTAGGAGCCCCCAGCCCATTGTTAACTGTGGCGGGTCCAGCACTTGTAAGATTAGTGTCACCCTGCCGTCTCAACTTGGGACCGGGGGAATAACTGATGTAGGCTTAAATTACTTGCAATTTTTTAGTTTTTGTTACGAGTATTTTGAATTTCATTTCGCTATAGACCGTGGAAGCTTTAAAAGCAGTCTGACTAAAAATATTCTTAGATTGCCAAAAGTTTGTGCGGACGTCATTTTTGGCTGAAATTGGTACTTTTCCAAATTATGAAATACTACCAAGTTGTTATTTATGAAACCTTTTAGTTAGATAATTTAAGAAGCCTACTTAAAATAAACGTCAGATTCAATCGATAGCCTGGTGATGTAAAAGTTTAATTTGTTCTAAAAGTATACCGAAAGCAGCATCGGTGTTATCAATGTATCTTCTCTTGTTTGCTGCGTAATTCTGTTTCTGTTTATTTAAGAAACGGCGACCGGTAATCCAACTTTTTCCTAAGTTCATGCAAGATTAATTAACTTCGGACACATCTTGAATATTTCCTGTGGCATTGCGTGCCAATAGCCATATTTTACTTGTTCCTTTTTATCTTTATTTTTGGTTTGTATTTGAAATAAATGGCCTATGTAACGTTGGAAATATACCTATCTATTTTAGAGAACTCATGACGTATTATGTCATAATCATATTTACATTTTTAACTCACAACAACGGGAACGCAGTGAAGCGCTCTCAAAAACTTAAGGCGGATGTCGGGCAAACGACAGCTTTTTTTAAAATTCAAACTCTTAACTACTCCAGCTTTACATGTTTCGTCACAAATTCTTGCAGTACTAAACAAATGAACAGCCTCTTCACGCGAATTTCACTGGAATTTAGAATTAGTCCAACAACATGCAACTATGTAGTACTAAGTGTACCTCAAGTGACTATTGTAGACATGAAGTGACGTTTGTTGGCGACGATACGACTTCGTAACTTTAACGGCAGTCGTTTGAGGGTACTTGCAGTACAGCAAATTGAATTCAGCTTCGTGTACCTGCACTCTTGTCTTATTAAGATTGTAGTTACATCCTCTGTGCTGTAGAGCTGGACGTGGAATATGGTTTAGGTAAGGATATTTTGTTTTGTGAATGAGATGTATACGTGAAATTAAGGAACAGTAAATGATAAAAAACCGATTCATTTTTACGATTCCTGCATTGACAAGACCTTGTTTTGCTCAAGAGAACACATATCGGTAAGTGGAGGCTTGTTATTAGATTTTTTTTAAATATTACTTTCTTATATCACCGGTTTGTTAGTCTGTAAGCCTTCTTTAAAATAAAATAAAATAAGTGTGCAGATAGCCTACGATTTAGTAAAGTACCCTTTAACCAGCAAAGTGATTGATAAAGTTTAATCCTCGATTAAACTATTAATGTTATTAATAGGCTGAATCGAAAGTCTCGCTTTCATTCAAACTAGCCCTTGCCGAACTTAGGTTCCGAACTATCTCTGGAGAACTGTGCGGCCCTTGTGGAGTCAACGAGGCTTTGCAAACTTTGTCCACATTAGCATTATATACCTACGTCATAACGGCGTAGACATCAAATAATTAGATTCAGTATTCATAGATAGTTTTGTTAGTAATGACATTGATGGAACCTTTTATTTGTTGTAAGATTAAATAAAACAAATACTTTTGTAGAAAAATACAAACTAAAAGAACTTTCCTTAAAACTTGTGTAAAATCTTAATATTCAATTTGTAAAACTCATTATTTACTGAGTCTCTCTATTCTGTAAATACGTCATTATAAACTTCCGATATCATACCGAAAACACGTCCTTCATTAGTCAATACGGTAAACCTTTCATCCCTAATAAACAATATAACATGATACATCTGTACAAGTAGATAAACACCTGCGTCACGCTCCCATGTGCCACTATGTAACGTAACGTTACAATATTGACGTCAACACGCAGACTTTACTACTAATTATCACGACAAACACGCTTATCGCTCCTAATTAATTTTCCGCTTGTTACCCTAAGATTAGGATCATTCGTGTTTTAATAAAAAGGATATACGACTAATCTATATTATATCTACATGTTGTAAGTATCCTAATTTGTTATAATGGATCAAAAACAAGTTACGTCACAAAATTCAACTATTATAATAAAAAATGCGAAAGATAGTTCTGAATTAAATTGCATGCACCGGCATCGCTATAAAGTTTTGCAAATACTCTTTTTATATAAAACACAGGGTTATGTAAAAAGTTAAACAATGAATGTTGTATCTCGAGTACAAAGACCAGGCAAATATCATCGTAGTAAGTGAAAAATTTAAACTATCTGTGTGAAACATTCATTCCATTTTATAACATAAAGTATAAACATCGCGCTCTCTGACACGCTACAAGGGATACAAGTCAAGTCTAGCAATACAGAGTACGCGTGTGTGTGTGTACCGAGCTCCGCTTCGTGACAAGAAGCGAACATCGAGTAAAGGCTTCTCGCAATCGACAGAGATACCACGTAACCCCTTCCCCACTGAATAGTGTCGACTTATGCCATACAATATATCACACAAACCCTCCTAGACCTTCATTTGAATACACATATTTTATGTTCGCTTTACACACTTTCCGTAAAAGAATAATAAACTCGTATCAGACACTATAAATAACTTAGTATCAAGCTATCAAGTGTCGAAAGGGTTGAATCAAGTTTATGTTCTCAATAGCTTTCAAAAACTCCAAACAACTTTAAAAAGCCAACGAAATTAATTGTACTACTATTCATATAGGTCATTCTATTTCAATTCCACGTGATTAAAATCAATTACGTCGTGAAAAGCGAATTCGTTAACTATTTGTTATTGTGAAATCGATGGAGTGTAAACAAATATGTAAATTTGTAAAAGATTGAATCGGGGAGCACAATTGTTTCGGCAGATTCCTTTGTTAACATTCAATAGATGTCTAAAACACAGCTGTAATTGTGTGACGCTGTCGGCACCCCAGCGGCACTCCATGCCGATTGTGCTGCAAGTTACGTTTTAAGTGGATCTGAATGCTTAACAGTGAGGTTCGTTTACCTCAGCGGTTTGCATAGATTATTCTTGTATAAAATGGTATTGCTGCACACGCCACCGGAAACCCGATAACGGAGGCAGTGACGTATGAACATGAATTAGTGGAGCGAAGTACGGCCCGGCGCAGTGCATCGTGCACCGCTATCGTGGCACCGCCGCCGGCACACGGCACCGGCACGACGCCGGCTAGTCTCCGGCGCGGGCACGGCGCGGCGCTGCCGCACGCCACACACACGCCACCGCCGCACCGGCTAGTTAAACCATCTGACACGCGATTCAACACCCACACTTTACATAAAACACTCGTAAATAGACTACATAAAACTTTTTTATCTGACTCACACCTAGTTCCAAATGGTAATGTAGAAAATGCGGTCGTCGTGATTTTCATACAAATGGTAGAAACAGCCAAACACAATGCAATATTGAGATGTTACGTAAGAACTAAGTTTTTTACCTACCGGGGTAGAAAGAATCAAATCCCACAGTTATTCTAGTAAAGAAAAAACCAATAATATTATCTACGTCTAACTATACCGCTCGAACACGCGCGCGCGCCGCTCTGATACAACATTTTACATAATCACTATTATTATCTTACCAAATCATTTTTTTTTTATATTTAAGTATGAAACCTAAGTATTGATTTCAAACAATTATGCTCAAAGTTAAATATTAAAAAAATCAGCCGTTGTTTACTTTACACGATCAAAAAAAATCAAGTACTTATAACATTGGTTTAGAATATTTTTAATACCGTTTGCCTCTTTGAATTCACAATGCAGTTTATGAAACTTAAAGTATCATAACTTCAACTTACTATACGAAAACCATTAATAGTGTTAACTTCCTAAAACTAATACCTTTGTTACTACATAGTTAGGCACTTCGAAGATTTTAACCGCGCGTCGTAGCAGCTTTTTGTAGCAGCGTAGCGCTCCTCGTAGCGTGCACCTACGAATCGCGGAACTCGGCTATATTTAGTGCTACGATTGCAGTTAAATGCTTTCGCATGTTTATTTCTTGAGAAAAAATGCCTCGACTGCCATTAGTAGTACTTATTAACGCTATTTACGAGTTCCTAAGATTACGAGCGTTACTTCATGAACAATAGGTTAGATATATAAATAAACCTTTTTATTACACCGTCTTAACGAAATTATAAAATATTCAGGTTTAACTCTTGTTCTTAGTTAACAGAACAGCCTGTATGATGTCTTAACCAGTTCTAATTAAAAGATCTTCAGAAGATAAGTTGATACCAGCATTACAAAGTAGGGTTAGAATACTTCATACTCTGTAAGGCTGCCATCTCGTAGGTTGTGAGAGCAATAATTTTGCGAAAACCCAGTATTTCGCCGCATCAAAGTGTCGTGCGACTGTCGACAGCTGGCTTTTGTACAAATCTAGTTGAAAGCACGTCTTCTTGCTTGAACAACTTTTCCAAGCAACAAGAATGAATAAAGCCAAGTCGAAGATGAACCAGTTTAAGTAAATTGAATCAGCAACAACCATTTACAAAGTTTAAACATAGAATTCCAATTGATGGTACCTATGTGTAATAAAAATACAAAACTTTAAAGTACAATTTGCGATCCTAATGACGTAGCGGGTTATTATAATTTGTATAGTAACAATGAGAGCCGACCGCAGCTAATCCTTTCATTCCATATTTATATGAAAATATTATTCAGTCCTTCTAACACATAGTACGTCGTATAGCTATTATGTACCTAAGCATGTTAATGTGCATAATTTGTGTTTTGAAAGTAGATAATTAAACGTCATAAGAGCCCAACGTAGGTATGCGAGCATGACCGGACCTTTCGGTAAAAAGCAATCTCACCAATAGAGGGCCGTGTCTTATCGACATCGTAACCCGCACTCGACTTGAGTTTGGGGTAAACGACGCACCTCTAATAAGTGCACACAATTACTGGATCCAAAGAATTCCTCCATAAGTAAAAGATACCATCAGTATTGTCTGTATCATAAACCTACGTGCCAACGAGAAATCGATCAACAATGTTTTACGAATTTCGAAGAATATGTAAATTGGAATCGAAATAGAAATGTAGGTTGTTTTGTATGCAAGACTTTCAATGCCTTCAAATCGTTTTCCGTCGTTCCAAATAAATTTGTCAAATGCAACCATTGACCTATATAATATTGTAGCGCTGACTTTCGAGACATTCAAATAGTTACAACATTACCAATATAATGGAACTAGTCTAATATATCTTACAATATAATACATACATAATATCACGCCTATAATCCCCGAAGGGTTAGGACGAGGTGTACCTATAGTAACACCCACATTTTTTTTTTTTTTTTTTTTAAACGTTGCCCCACACTAGGAATTTCTTCCTGTATCGTGGGTGCGTTTACAAACATAGAAACTCACATACACTAAACACCCAGACCCGGAACAACTACTTGCAGATCATACAAATATTTGTTCCGTGCGGGAATCGAACCCACGACACGTTGCGCAGCAGTCCATCGCTCAGTCACTGCGCCAACCGTGTGTCCAATTATGTTTAAGTCCTGTTAAAAAAATCCAATAAAACTTCACCCGACCTGGGAATCGAACTCAGGACCACTAATCAGTAGCACTGTCTTGCAACCACTGGACTAACGGGGCAGCCTATATTAGTTCTCGAAATAATAGAACTAGTAAATACATCGTACAATTCATTTATTCCTGTAAAATTGGACCGAGTATCTATTAACTAGAGTTCGATGCTCGATACCTATTATCAGTCCATCGAGCACTAATACCAGATAATCCGGAACGACAGCACGTACCTAGACGACGTAGACGTAAGCTAAGGAAGCAATACTCGGCTAATCCCCGACACGCTGATGGAAAAACCCGTAAGTCCGTCTAATGAATCGATCGCCCAGTAACAGGAAACTCCTACATAATATCGTACTTTAACGATCTTCTCAACAAAGTTTATTAATCTACTTAATATTGCCCAACAGGCGCGGAGGCCGTTTTGCCTTTAATTTACCAAGAATTATGTATTTTGCTTACGTTCTTGGTGTGACATAATAAAGTTGGGATCACAAATAGGGTGCCGAAATAATGAAATACTGTTTTAGAAACATATTGAGCACACAATCCTTTTTGCGTTTAGATAGGCACTTTGCATAGCATAGGTGACGGTATTATTTCTCAAAAGCCTGTTTTGGTTTCTTGTAGCCATTAACGAAGTTAGAGTCTACAATAATCAAAATCAGTTTCTAACAAAAAATTGTAAGGACAAAAGGCCGAAAGTCTGTAGTCGCCGACAAAGGAACGTTACAGCATAGCGTCTATTCCCAAACTATTGATCTGAAGAGGCCGCCACGACACGCATCAGCTGACGTCTGGAACACTACTACCACAGCACCAAACAACCAACACGAACTGTCGTTACACAATCCATTGCGTTATTTTTAGAACTAACTTACTAAGCCTGCCGCTAAAAACCTCAATGGAAAGGTATTTCGTAACAGAGCGATAGTGACGTAGGTTTATTTGAAGCGGAGTTTCATTGATGTGAGGGTCATTTGCATGGAAGCGTTGTGTGTAATGTGAAAATAGTTGGCATTAGGGTGCGGTACCTTTCAGTTGGGTGAGTTGGAGCCGGCGCAAGATAATGAGCTCCATTGTGGCGAGCTGCGGGTCCGGTGAGGACAGCTGCTGTCTGGAAAAATGAACAGAGAGACTTTAGCAACTAGTCATGCAGACAAATACCTAGAACAAAATTGTGGGATAATAGATAGGTTTGCACGTCAGAACATTTTATATTATAAATCTGATATTATAAAACATATATAACAAACTATAATAGAAATATATAAAACAAAAAACATATATTTTTTAAACAATTCTAGGTCTAGGTACTGTAGGAATCAAAGCTAGAACTAATAACGTTAGCCAACCACAAACAGTGACGGCGAACGCACAGAGTGCTCGTCTAAGTTAATGAATAATTTGAGAGGAGGATAGCGCCCTCCCACCCCGCTCTCTCGGGACTCACTCACTGGTTACACTCAGAACTTGCTCCTCTTATTTGTTCTACTCCTATAACACAAATATCGAGTTGCGATGAAATGTTTATACAAATATTGTCTTAATTGTTCTATGATGTCAAGCGTGACAGACGAGCTTGAGGTCTTTATCATCAAAGTTCTTTTTTTTGTATAGAACATGTTCCAAATTGTGTTGCATGTCAATAGTTTCGGGAGTTTCAGTTTCTATACGAAATATTGTTCCATTTTTTTATATAAAATGATACTTTTGTCGAACCTGCAAATAAGACTATGGTATAATTTTCAGGTCCACCAAGGATTTTATTTGTGTTTTCTGATAAACAAATTCTAAGTTACAGGATTAAAGAGATTGGATGGAAATGGAAATGTACCCGGTAAGGTTACAGGTTTAACCTTGCACTATTATAAAATAGTGGTTAGATTACCATCTTTACTATCCTAAATCCACACTGACTGGTACATTACATCCCGGAGTTTCTGAGTAGATTTATTGTGCCAATCTAAAATGGTTGCGACACGTAAAAAGCTATTAAAGTAAGTATTTAAGTCAAAGCTTTGACCACTATGATTGATATTCCAATAGTAATATCTATACCGACTCAAAAGTCATAAAATGACGACACGCGCTCCGCTCCAGATAGATTTACTGGAGCGACCCATAAACTAAGGTACCTACTCAAGATTCGTACCATTGGGATTTCATCTAGGTTAGAAAATATAACGGTACGTACTGACTTAATTTTTAGTTTAAAAATAGGTCCACGCTCACCTTGATTGATAATCAACTAATAAAAATTAAACGTCGTTATTGAATATATATGGTAACAAATATAATGGCTTGAAATTGAAACAGTCGTTATTTTAATTGACTATATCATCATTTGAATGTAGAGTACCCCATAGATTTAGTTGAGATATCGCGTATATCTAGGAGGTACCTTCTAAGGAACGACGATACCTACTCGTATCGTCCGATTAATCATAGTAATCTCGAAATAAATGGTAATCGTATTCAGAACCTGCATCGGCAGTCCAACGTCATGATTACACTAATCTGGGGGCTTAAAACAGTCACTTTGGCAGAATCATAATAGGAAAATATTATGAATAATCGTAAAATGTCACAAACTGACAATTCATAATATGATCTGCGTGCGATTCATACTTACGAAATAATTCATCTGTTTGACAGTTTTCTATGGAGATTCGTAAAATGGTCCACTTAATATGAAATGCTTTTGTGTCAAATTGGAGGAATTGCTAATGACAGCTGGAAATTCAGGAAATGAAATGCTTTTAGAATAGAATAGAATAGAATAGAATATTTATTTGCGTAAAACATGGTATACAAGGGTGTTAAATATAAATTCAGGCACAAGTATGTTTAGCTAGGATAAAACATAGCATGCAAAATTTTTAAAGACAAGTTAAGCAACAAAAATCGTTCAACATTTTTTATCTATAAATTCTTTTAAACTATAAAAACTACACTCGAGTAACCACTTATGAAATTTAATTTTAAATAATTTGAGGAATT
Organism: Lithophane ornitopus; assembly: GCA_948473465.1. Lineage (NCBI taxonomy): Eukaryota > Metazoa > Arthropoda > Insecta > Lepidoptera > Noctuidae > Lithophane > Lithophane ornitopus. Next base: position 9,486,707 of record OX419616.1, on the reverse strand, counting down.
GCTAATGTGACCGTTTTAGACACACTGATTGTTACCAATTGCTGTGATTACGCACACAAAGGCAAATTCTCGTAAGATTGTCTGATTAAAGTAATTAGGCAGGTCGTTGTTCCTTGATGACCAACTGCCAACATGCACGTGGGTAACTACGTGATGCAAAAATGTTGTTGTTGTAAGGGTTACTAAACCACGAGTCATGAAGTAACTTCTTAATTTGGCAGCATTAACTCATCAAGGGCTGCTGGTAAGTAACGGGTGACGTAACTAAACACCCTTTCATTAAACTATTTGTACACAGGTAGAGGTTTATGTTTGTAATTACAGGTGGCGGGTGACGGGCCTTGGGTCCCGGTCTCACGCAATATGGCCGCTTTGATTCACAGAGTAATGAGTAAATGGAATGCGCATATTCGTTTCGGGAATAAGGGGGTCGTAAGTTACGAAAAAAGAAATTACTACCTGAGACGCTCGTCGCGCATCATTTCACATTTTCATGATGATGCAGCATCATCTTGTATCGAATCAAAATAGCAACAAAAAAGTATTTTTAAAACAGTGACAGTGTTAGGGGAGTGAGAGGTTTTCAATTATGTTTTTGCTACATATATTGTATATAATATAGCAATTGTCTATTATCAATTCATCTAGGGAAAACGATGACTACAACGGCGGTATTTGCGTAAGTGACAATCACATTCGTTCGAATCATCGCTCCATTTACTGCCTACTCCTTGCCTTGTCTTACCGCCTACAAAATAAATTTTACGGCGAAACCGGAGCCACCCTCGTAAATTTTACAACGATACTATGGTCCCAATAAAACTTACTTGACACTTTTTTTTCAATTTTATGTCGGTGTGAATTATGCAGATTTATTGACTCACATTAGTATGCACCGACTTATTTACGTAAGGACAGATCTTATCGTACTGTTTGTAAATGAAGGGCACTATACAGCATATAACAAGAAGCCTGTCCGATCCAAAACTGGGCGCCAAGGTACCGCAATAACATAACAAAAAGTAATCAACATTTTTTTTCGGGAAAATAAGAAAGTTATTATTACTATTTAAAATTCACGTTTTAGTATTAAAATTACACTAATTTCATTATAAATTAGCGAGACAGATTACAGAGGTCATAAGTTATGACTTGTAGATACCCGCTAAACACCGGCCTCCCACACCCAATGTCTTAAACTGGTAAGATAACGCATTGAAAAAAAAATGCCGATTTTTTTTTTTTTCCAAAAAAAAACATAATTCTCTCATGATTCTTAACTACACCCTCAAGGATCGTTCAGGGTTTTTTACACGCTGTATACAGTTTATAGGTACACCTATTAGTTCTAATTATGTGTGATAATAGTTTTCGTGTGCCACATTTTATTGCTTACAGTACGGTACTAATTTGTATAGCGGTAATACATTTCACTGACCGACATTATTATTTTTAAATTACTCATGCTAGATTCTTAGTGACATACCAACTTTAATTGGTTTTAACAAAGCTTTGGCATTTTCACTTATAATAAAGCATAGTCTTCGTAGCTTAGCAAAGCTATCCTACGATACTCTATTAAAACCCATCGTTAAAAACATTTAAATGTAAAATCGTCTCCGAAATGTTTTCAAAGAACCAATCAACAGAATCTTTCCCGATCGGCAAGGAAAACGAATTGTTAGTGAACTAAGAAACTGGTCCATACCTAATCAGTTAAAAAGTTTTTCTCCTTTTCTTTGTTATTGTTGCGATCCCACCGAGGTTCGCTAGAATATCGATAATATGTCAACTCTCCTTCTTTTCTCAGAAGAAAAACATTGTTCGAATACTTAATAATGTACAAAGGAACAGTAGAAGCAACTTCGACATGATACACTCTAAAGAGACGTGAACAAAAATTGTTGGAGTCTGAACGGGCTGCGAGCGCGTGCAGCGAGGAGTTTACTAGCCTGACCTTATTGCTTTATTAACTTTTATGACGACGCTCCCAATTGTTTCTTTCTGGCACACAACTAAACTCACTACAAACTCTCTCTTTATACTGATCCAGGGTTCGCATTGTATGCTTTTTCTGTCGGCAAGGTTTCTGATTTAAATCATGGAGCATTAAATATGTACGTTATTATAGGGTCGCTATAAGGAAGTCTATATCATTGAATAGATAGGGGTCTGTTCATATTTCTTTGTTTCACTAAGTAATATAAAAGAGAAATAAGAAAAATATTAACGGGCTGCCTTGACCGGAAGTAAGGTTTCGCCTTTTCCGCTACTCAGTCCACGCAACATGGCGGAGCTTCCGGTGCTGAAAATTAAGCCGCCCTAATTGTGGCTGTCCCCGGGATTTACACAGGAAATCTTATAAACGTAGTACTTGTTGTGGCTGTTATTACCGCTCAAGACAAGTTAGAGGTACCAAGTACAAGGCTTCGTGAAATATTGATCTGCATCTGCGTTTTATATATAAAATAGTGTTAATAACACAAAATGTTATTTCTGATTTATAACTACAATTTTACTATCATAGAAATATCTCTCACTGCATCGCTATAACGAACGATTACAAGAGATTGCTTCAATCACCGCTTCACAGACAAATTGGCGATCCCAGTTTGTTATGAACACAGGGTGCTATCATTTATCCTCATGACGTCATCCCTCAGCCCCCTTTTATGATACCCACGAGTAAAGTGTGACCTACAATTTCGGCGTATACTAGTTTAATCTACTATCTATAAATCAATCCAAATTATTTTCAGTTTAGCCTTTGCAATAAACATTATGACTAATGGTTAAGGTCACGTGGTAAAAATGCTAGCTTGGACCACCAAGCTAGCATTTTTAAGTAATAAATCATTATTATGCATTAAGAGAATATGAAATGAGGAATTTTGCAAGCTCGGTACATCGAAGCGAATGCGGAGTCAGCAAGAACTATATTTTATTATACAACAATATGTAGTAATACGTACTTGTTATAAAATGGTAAATATCATTACATAGTAGCTATACAATCTGGGAAAACAGTAAAAATTGGGTGCAATGATATATTGGAGCTTGATAGCGGTTTCACTAACTGGAATAATTGATCGAGCGGAATTGATCACACAAAGAAGCGTCGTAGCACATTGCGAGCTACGCCGTAGCACGGCGCGTAGCGAGACGCGTAGCCTTGCAAGATGCGGATTGTCACACATATCCTGAACTTACCTCACCTAAAGTCCTAGAGTATTGCGTGTGTGTTATATTGCAACTGCAAGTAAGAGGTTATTAACAAATACCATAAATAATCTACTGCTATATTGGCGAGAAGGCCACCTTTTACATTTCTTTAAAAAGGGAGAAACACTTTTCTTGATCCTGAAAACATCAGCAAAGTTCCATTCCCTACGCTGTAGCTTTATATTGAAAAGCTCAGTTCCGACATCGACATAGACGCCATCAAACCATTATGTAAAGAGCGAGGCAATAAAAAAGTAACACCTCGTGAGTGACGGCGCCGGCAAACCTCGTTCGGAATAAAAGTATCTGCCTGCAGCCGACTTTACATTCATCGCCACATTTTCTAATACAGCCGCTTGCAACCGCTGACAGCGCTTTTTCATTCTGACGTTTGAAATGAACTATTTCGGAGTATTTCGCCTTTCGGTTTTATTGTGTTTTACTGCAATCTACGAAGCGTTGTCATAAAACTGTCATCATTCAATATTTTTACGAGTTGTAGTATGTTTTATTGGGATGTTGCTGAAGCACGTAAAGAGCGACGTCACAGGGAGTATTATCACGTTCTTTTTCTTATAGAGAATTACTGAATTTTATACAATTAATAACACTTTAAATGAATCGAGCCATAATAAGGTACTTAAGTACACCACACAAACATCGGATAATATATTATATGTACTACGGGCAACCCAAAACCTAACCCCGGAAATATTGAAAGATATAAAGGTTTATATAATAATAAATAATAAATTATTTACATTCACGAGTACTATCGTTAGTTAAAATTAACTTTTAATTTTGAACATTCGTATGAATCTATCAGCTCCACCACACGTTTAATTCAAAAACAATGATTTCTGAATGTGTTGTTAATGTACGAATGTCGTGACTGACAATATTATCTACATTCATCCGTATTCCACAAATTAATGCATTTATAAATCATATTTGAATACAAGTTCACATCGATACTATCATCGTGAAATGAAGCATCATAAAACATATAGGTAGGTGCTGAAGAATATTTTGCAGTAGAGTAACACATCCGTGATATTTTCACAAAATGCTCCTGAATAATGACATATTTGATAAAGTAAGTGGCTTGTAATTCAACAAGTAATTACTGTCGATACTTTCCATAGTAGTAGTTGACACGCTACTCCGGCACGGCAAACATGACAATTTCCGATAAATAGTCAAATAGCCAACCATTATACATCGTTATACAAACAACTCTCGCGAATGGACTGTTTCCTCTAACATAAAATATAATTCCAACAAAGGCTCATCACAGACTCATTATTCACAGTACAAAACTAATTTCTCAAGTGCGCGAAACGGTGAAGTCTGACGCCAGATCGAAAAAATTAAATAAAAGAAGCGAAACCCGCCATTTGTCATACAACTGACTCCACGTAGTATCTCACTCCTTGAAGTATTAAATTGTAATGGTGACATAATATTTAATTAGTAGCTAATATAATGTTTGCATGCGAATCCAATATATATTTCCTCCTTAGAACAAATATTATAGTATTATAGTGAAGTTTATTGTTTTGTTGACTCAAATACACACATATTTTTTACTGTTATATTATAACTAGGCAAGCTTCGTTCTAATGAATGGTAAATGTAATTTTGCGGACATCTGTGCCGATCATAATATAATCTATCCCATTTTCAGTCCACGCTTGCACCTGTGTCCTTAGCTGCGGATATGCGAATAGAGTTTGCGCTGTGCCATGTCTGAATTTAAATAAAGTAAAATGAAAGAAACATGAGCAAAAAACAACGAAAAGGCGGAGAAAGACAAATCTAGGCGCGAACCGCAAGCTCATGTCTGTACATGTACGTATATACAGTAACTCTATACCGTAATGCGGAGACTGTCTCTGCAGTTTGAAGGCATGCAGGGTGAATACATTAAAAAAAAGAAGGCGCGCGTCTTGTTGGTGGAGCGAGCAAACAGTGAATGAACGAAGTAGTTAATCAACATAAAACGCAAGGAGAGCTCGTAAACCCTTGTTGTAAGGGCGCGTGAAACGTTAGTTAAAATGTGTAAACGTCATCAGCGAGCCGGTGGAGGCTACTACAGCGTCCAAGTGAGCCATTGAGCGAGCACCGGCGCCCAGCCGGGAATTAAAAATACTATTACACCGAGCCCAGACCTAGAGTAAGACCGCCTGCGCAAAACAGCCAAGGTTTCACGCTTCACTGTAATTGTTATTTTTTCTTTACATGCCTTTTTACTGCCCATTTTCTTGGCATTTACTTTCTGCTCACTAAAACTCACATCGAGAACTTTACTACGTAAGAATAAATACCGAGTATTACTCTTACACTACCTGCTAGATTTTATTACAGTTTCATTTCGCTTAAAAGATCTTATGCGCCCTTCACCAAGAGTATTCAGCGGTTTCATATTCAACAAATTACTTGCCGTTGGCAGAACAATGCCATCGGTTGACCTTCTGCGGATCTTGAGGGTACTCAAGATCCTCATTTTATAGGAGCAGGTAAAAGCTCTATTACAACGTTCAAGTCCTCTACATAAATATAGAAATTACAAGACAAGTAAGACGTTCGGTTCAATGAGATTGTAAATGAATATTTTGTTTCCACAAAAGCGTCGGTTGCGAAGTGAGCTGTTGTCATTGATTTAGTGAGGTGGACGGCTTACTTCCGGGTGCAAGCTGGCCGCGGCTAGATTGATAGCACGTAAAGCGTTGCGGCAGTTTTTCATTGTCAAGCTGTTGTGATTGATCGCCACAAGAACCAAAACGTTGACTGCGCTTTATGCCATTTTCCACAACTTGGTTATGGTTTAAACGATTTTGTTCTTCGTGAACCTGGTTATGTTCTTACAAAATTATCCATCATTTTGTCTTACTAAATGCAGTTTAATATCATTATAGTTTCACAAAGAGTTCAGTCGAAAACCCAGCTATATGAGACTAACGATATCTTTTTGAGATACTTTCCGCGCTTCTGGCAACCAGTAACGATTTCCTTATCGTGTATTTTTAAGGATTTCATAAGCACCGACAGGTACTTATCGCTTTTCATACATATTATTAAGGGCCATCAAATGCGTTATCAATCTGGGTGAGATAAAAAATACATAATTTGTACAAAATAAAACAGTGCACATTAAATTGTAACTTCGTGGTCGAGTCTTCAATATAGGTAATTGACTTTTCGACTCAATTATTTCAGCAATTGTAAAGTGCTTTGAAAAGCCTAATTGGAGAGAATGGAACTGAGGTCTCTTTAATTTTCGCAGTCTCTATCACCTTGATTAGTTTAATCACGACCTGCTATGTTGGTCGTTGCGTGGTGTTTCAGCACAAGCACAGTTTCTTTACCTTTTAGTAAGTCTTTTTATTAAATGTTTATTCAAATATATACCTACGTTCGTTCCAAATTACGTCATTATGATACAGTTGAGACACTCTAAGTCAACTGATATCATCTCTATTCGTTTTCTACCAACAAAATATACCTGAAGAGTTGCCGCAAGTAAAACTAGCAACATGATCCTAACTATATATACCGCAAAACATGTACCGCAGTACATAACGAGTATAGTGTATCGCACCGGAACAATCCGACGTATTTCTTCAGTAAATTTACTTCCTGAAAAGCAAGGATATCAATTAGTTAAGTGATAATTCCACTTAATGCCCCGTGCCACGGCCACGTCCCGTACCATCAAAACAAACATTTAGTGGGAAGGCGCAGGCGCGTGCGAAAACTGATATCACGTTTGAAATGATATCGTAGAACGAGTCCATTTTGGTAATTTGTGCTAATTATTTTTCATTAATTATATTAATGAAACACGAATGTGGCGGCCTAGTAATGAGGTTTATATCCAGATAGAAACAGAAAACGGCGTGCGGGATTTCTGAATCATATCACATGGGCTCAGAATAATGCTTTTTTAGTCTAAATCATGAGATCAATCATTATAAAACAACGATAAACGGATTTATCGAACAAAGTTAAATTACAATTATGTATTTGAATGTAACTCAATCATGAAAGATTTTGAGACATTGAAAAAGAACTATACTCATAATGTCTTTTCCAAAAGTATCTGATGAAAGTGTAAACAAACCCTGTTCAGGTTAAAGTCTTACGTCATCACTCACTTCTTTTTATGGTGTCGATGGCAATCTAAATAGAATCGGCCCAGAATTCGGCCACGTGTTTGGCGCCATCACTAGCGTCCTACTGTAACTCACTAAACGGAATAAGTAAACACAAGTCATTCATCTGTAATAAGGTTTCAACATAAATCTCACCAATTTTTCCTGCAATTATTTTAATTGAAAAATCATCGACCAACCATCGACGAAAAATCATTGAGGTTTACAAAATCAACATAAGCTGATTTAAAATTAGTATTTTGGGTTTCAGTATTCAATTAATCAAATCTAAGCACTCAATTTGTGAGTGGCACTACAAATTGGCCTCCACAAGTAGGTTTTCTGATCAATTTGTTTACAGTTTCATCAGATAGTTTTGGAACAGACCATACAGAATATCCATTAATACTAACCTAAAGAGACAACACTAATAATAATATTGCCCTACAAAGTCATGTGTCATTTTAGTTCTTAGATTGGAAATATACAAGGTCTAATTTAAATGATCATGTTTAGATATCGATACCCATCACGTCTGCGGAGTTTTCCCAGCGAATTTAATTTGACCCTGTATATAATATTAAGTAATCAGTACAGGTGCAAATAAATATACCCATTTTGATAAATGCACACACACTTGAGAAGTGTTTGCCAAGTGATAACTTACGAATTGTAGGTCGTATGTTCGAACCCAGACAAAAACATTACTTTTTGTTAATTATTTCATCACCACTGCCCTCAAAACGGTGAAGGAAAACATCGTGAGGAAACCGGCATGTCCTAGACCCAAAAATTCTAAGACCTGTGACATCTACCAACCCGCACTGGGCCCGCGCGGTGGATTACGGCCCACTCCCTCTCACCAAATTGAGGCCTGTTTCCCAGTAGTGGGAACATTATAGGCTGATTATCTATGTACACACTATGGTAGCACACTTTTTAGGTACATAGGTACACTTACGAACAAACACCACACGCGTATTGTATAATGTTTGCGGTTTCCCAATATGAATCGTCCGTTCGCGGGTAAGTTGATTTCCCGTGGGCAATTTGTGATTTATTAGAACTCAAACGAATGTAGGCCTGAACCCAAAATCAAATAAAAGACAGTGGTAGGTACCGACTAGTATTTACAGGTTACAATAATATAAAAAACATTACAAATGCTACGTAGAAGACAAAATATTTAGAACTGTTTCCTCAAACATTTTAATTCCACGGTTTAAAAACAAGTACTTCTGGAATATTCAACCGTTATTTTTATCAACATTTCTATTTTGAAGCTACAAATGTGATCCTTTTGTTTTTTATCCGACGTCATTACACCTTGGGTTACGTTTTATCGGCGCTAATGTTATGGTCGTCCTTTCAAAAGGTCGAGGGTTCTAATCCCAACCCCGCACCGCAGTATCTCATCATTTATCTCGTAAAGCACGCTGCCCTTTGTTTTAACAAAATATAGTGATCCAGAGACATTTTTTTAGGGTGATATTCAAAAACTGGGGGAAAAAATGTTAGAGGTTTCCAATGTAAGTAGGTATATAAATATACAGATATTAACATAGTGTGCATGAAAGGAGCCTCCCCGAGGGACGTACCCTGCGACCCTCTGCTACGTCTGGCGCACCCTGGGCAATCGACATCTGTCGATTGGCTAATCCTTTTACCGCGATGGCAAATATAAGTTAATCGGGTTTTCTGGGGCCAAACAGTCCAGTGACAAATCCAGCCTTATGTGTAATCTCGATCAATATAGAAGGGTTCTCTCAGGATAAAGCAGAAATTCTTTCTTAATTATCTCGCAAGACACATTGTGACATTTTAAGTGTTCAAGACACCCGTCGGAATTCCACCCAAACGAGGCCTTAAATTCTTGGACTGTCACTTATCGCCGAGATCTGTCACCCGAAACACGGTAACGCAGTATTTGCCGCTCCCGGCGTAAGTATCATCTCCACAAAATGCTCTAATGATATATCGAAATTATCACACTAGACCTCGGTAACTGCACTGTAACATCGGTGTATAAACCCCCTGGCACCTCTTTTCAACTGATACACCTGTACACCTGATTTCAACACTCGGCGCAGAAATATAGTAAGTAGTTGGGACCTGGGATCGCTCCACGAACATGGACGGTCAAACTGTTGAAGAATGGGCAGAAGATAACGATCTGACTTTAATTCCGAAACGACCTGCGTCATTTAATAGCGGACAATGGAAGCGGGGGGTACAACCCTGACCTGATATTTGTCGGCTCAAATTTTAGTACTCAGAGCAAAAAGACCATATGCCAACCGATTCCCGAAACCCAATAGACAGATAATGTGTAAATATCCAGTTCGCTGTCCATACAGTGGTAGTGCCAGTAAACGCGTCGCTTTAACTATCTGAAAGGTCTGTGGCGGTATCTACATCGCCACATGCGAACTACGCATCAAAGACCTGACGTCATCCTGACGTCACATAAATCCTGCATCGCGCAATTAAAGTTTACCGTGCAGTGGACATATATACGAGAACCCAACATCAATCGTGGGGCAGTTGCCCGCCAGACACAACACCCGTCTGGTCGGAGGATCCTCCCTTTTCTATGGAGTATGAGTGAACTTTACACCCTGTTCCTCATGCCCCTAAATTGGTGACCCCGAATATGAACGTCAACGCAGCCTTCGTGCAACTACTCCAGCGTGACGTCATCATCATCACTCCCGCAAGCTTTCAGTGAGGCGAGTCACACAGCCAAGCCAACACCCGAGGCGTCAACGGGTATCCTGACCACCAGCATGCAGCGAACGCGCATTCCTGGTCATCACCCTCAGCCTCATCACCCCGACCCACTGGGGAATCACCTCAATCACTCATCACCCCGACCCACTGGGGAATCTCCGCAATCACTTCAATCACCACAACCGCCGCAAACAGTTCCGACCCACCGCGAACAATGCAGCACCCGGTCCCGACTCACTGGAACCACAACTGGCACTGGCAAGCATCGGAAGATACAAGACTCAGCCCACTATCGACCTCCGGTCTCCGGAGGGGAGTGATGTGGCGGTATCTACATCGCCACATGCGAACTACGCATCAAAGACCTGACGTCATCCTGACGTCACATAAATCCTGCATCGCGCAATTAAAGTTTACCGTGCAGTGGACATATATACGAGAACCCAACATCAATCGTGGGGCAGTTGCCCGCCAGACACAACACCCGTCTGGTCGGAGGATCCTCCCTTTTCTATGGAGTATGAGTGAACTTTACACCCTGTTCCTCATGCCCCTAAAGGTCTCTACAGCAAGATGTGACAACTTAATCGAGCTATCTGAGACTCTTCCGGATACACATTACCGTGGCCGACTCGGAAATGCCTAAATAGACTACGAAAACAAATCAGAAGTAGCAAAATTTGAAGTCTTCTTTGTCGGTGCACTCTTGACAGAGCGGTCGTGGTCATCAAGTTGCAGTGAGATTTCGGACAGCCGTGATTTGCCAGACGATGCGACGCCATCTTTCTCTGTCGGCTGTTTTATGTGTGCATTCGTGTAGTGGGTCGCCCACTGCGGATTTAAACTGGTCGGTCCATCGCATGGGCGACCTGCCGCGTGCTCTTGTTCCTTCGACCTTTCCCTGCACTACAAGACGTTCAATGGAATCGTTTCCCCGTCGTGATATGTGTCCAAAGAATTGGAGTATTCGAGCCTGTACTGTAGCCGATAGACGCTGCTTGATGCCGAGTTCTTGGAGTATAGATGTGTTAATGCGAAATTCCGTCCTCGACAATTCAAACATTTCCAAATGTGGTGCTGGAGGAAAATGCTATGCTATGAAATGCTATGCTAGAAATTGAGAAGAAGAAAATAGACGCTCTGGAGAGCGTCTATTTTCTTCTTCTCAATTTCTCTAAGGGTCCACGTTTCCATAGACCATATGCCAACCGATTCCCGAAACCCAATAGACAGATAATGTGTAAATATCCAGTCCGTACCGTACCGTCGCGTTGAAGTTCGCGCCAAAATGCCCGCTGGAGATTGGTTGTGGCCAGGTAAGCTGCTAGTCCGTCCGATGTCCATCCAGTGGTAGTGCCATTCAACGCGTCGCTTTAACTATCTGAAAGGTCTCTACAGCAAGATGTGATCTCTGGCGGGAACTGCTTAAACCCCCTGACAACTTTATCGAGCCATCTGAGACTCTTCCGGATACACATTACCGTGGCCGACTCGGAAATCCCTAAATAGACTACGAAAACAAATCAGAAGTAGCAAAATTTGAAGTCACGCACCGTGAAAATCTAGAAATATCTAAAAATACGCACTATGACTGCATTCCAAATAACGTGAATACACACTAAACAGAAATATGTGCGCTAATAAAATACGTTAACGTTTTGTTGACACTAAACGCAAAATTGTTGGCAGCCATACTGAATTTTTTGATGAATCCAGAATTTTGATTTGACAATTATAAACACAGCAACAAAATAGCAAATAATTACTTAAGCTTTATATCACATTTGACCCAAAATACTAACTTTTCTATCGCAAGTGCGTTGCACAAGTCCAAAGCTGATTATCGAATTAAGTCGCAGCGCATTATCAGAGAAATTCACCTGAAACATTAATTGGGTACCGGACCACTCGCTACTGAAAGTTGCCAACTCCTAATAAGATTGGATCCAAACTATTCCCGATGAGCACCCCTCACTACTTCTATGTATTAATTTTATTTGCGTACATTTTAAGCTTTTATTCCCAAACTTTTCCCATTACAAGACTTGTTTAAGTTTTGCACAGTTCTGTTGAAAAGTACGTGAATAATTTAAATAAACTGTTTTTAGTTTAACAACTAGCGGTCGGTGTCGTGTCACACTGAATATCGATTGGTACTCATTAAAGTCGCTTTTGTCGATTCAATTTTAATTCACCCCTTTTTGTAGTGTCATTGATTACACAGGATGCCAAGTCTCATTGACTTGCGTGTACAGGTTTCAAAACCCCAAACACAGGTGCTGAGTGCAACCAGGATTAGTATGAAAGTTAGTCAACGCAAAAAAAATAATTAATTACTATTTAATTACACAGGGCGTTTTAGAAGTTATGACTTTATCGCGATATGGCGCTATAATAACAAATAACCTATTGTCCATTGCGTGCACTTCGCGATTAGAATAGAATGAACTAAATATTGCCATTGTATTTTATAAATATGATTTTCACTGAATGAAAAATAAAGGGAAAATCGAATAAAAACAGTAGATTCATTTTCATTGTGATATTCTAACCGTGCGCGATCGATCATCTATAAGGGGATGTCCGAATGGATTGAGGAGCGATGTCTCATATTTAAACGCGGATATTGCCATACTTAGTAGTAAATTAGCCGATTTTGTAAAATCTTAAAAAAGTTCCAGGACATTATGGTGGCTCCTCAATGCAGACGTCTGAATTGAAGAGTCACCTTAGAATTCGCAAACTAGACGTTATCTGATATTTTTCAAACAAAAATATCAGCTATCGGCTACAAATTCCGTGGTGGAAAATCGGCTAATTTACTACTAAATATTGGCAGTATTAGCGTTTAAATTTGAGACATGGCTCTTCAATCCATACGCAGGCACATGAGGTGGTTGCCCGGTTGTATCCTCAATACTTTTAACATTAAACTGTGATAGTATTTGCGCTTAGAATTGAGAAGTTTTTTTACACTCTGGGTAAAAAATATAAAAAATATTAATACGTACATTTTTTTTTATCGTTTCCCCACACTAGGAATTTCTTCCTGTATCGTGGGTGCGTTTACAAACATAGTTACTCACATACACTAACACCCAGACCCGGAACAACTACTTGCAGATCATACAAATATTTGTTCCGTGCGGGGATCGAACCCGCGACACGTTGCGCAGCCGTCCATCGCTCAGCCACTGCGCCAACCGTGTCGTCAAACAGCTAAGCTACATACGCCTCGCGAATGAACTCATAACAAAAAAAAATAAAAAGCTCTATAAGTCGAGCAGAATTTTAGAGGAATTAATAGGAACGAGCGTTCAGGAGTCATGCAATACGTCACAATTTTTTTTGTCAAATCAAATCCCTAGTTGCGTAACACGCGATCATTCACAATCTGTTTCAGTTATTTACGTTGTAGAGCAGATAAATTTTTCGAACATATGAAGCAATGGATTAGCAATAGGTATCCTTCAAAATGATTCAGATTGATGATTGATGATTATAATTGATGGTGTATTACGCAATTAGGGTGCTGGTCGTACAAACACTGCTCTATGTACAGATGTGCAGTTTTTATCGATGCTAGAAAAAGCTGTCAACTCTAAAACTAATTTCCCTTTGTGAAATTGTGAATCCCTCGATTATCGCGCTTTGCATGTCCGCCCGTTCAAAGAGCTTTAAAAGCCTAGTTAAGAAAACTTTTCCCCTCGACTCGACTTCAACGTTTTTAATAAGAGTCGTGAAATCTTTACAGACTTCTTTAAAGTCCGACATATATTTTTTTTGACGTTGTTTTATACCACCAATGTCATTATCTTCTTATAAGCTTTATAGAAGTAGCCAAGAAAGTGAAGATTTATGTACAATATTTAATTAAATTACACAGATAAATATGTAGACTGACATATTTATAATTGTTGCATTTTAAAAGCTATAATATAGGTTAATAAATAAAAATGCCAATATCGTTTCAGTAGATATCATTTGCACGAATCAAACTCAAACAAACAAAATCATTAAAGTTGCTTGTTTGGCATTTTCGTTCATCAAACAACCCTGAAAGGGTTTGTTTTAGTGACTCAACATAAAACCATTATTCACTTCCTGGAACTTATATCATCGCCTTCCCCTATTTAACCGAGGAAGCCATTTACCGACTACAAATTGTTTTCATGAAACAGTTGCTAGCTGTTTAGCTGGCTGCTTAAAATTAAGTAAGCTTAAAACGTTTAAGCGCCAACAAGCGTTAAAATCTCATCAGTAACGTTCACAATCAGGCTCCACTCCGCGGCTTGAGTGGCGGCGGTTCAACTGACAAGAAGCTAAACGATGCGAGGTTTCTGCGCGAGGCATGGGGAACCAGCGCGTCATCGCACCGCCCCTAGCCCACTTTCGTGTTGACAGCAGGTCAATGCCGGTTATCAGAGTCGCGGCCGCTGCAAGACGATCGCCTTTTGTTCAGCCGTGCGCCTCCGACGCGTCCGAGTCAATCACGATAATGTAATATCGATCGGAGCGCCGCGCCGTCTGCACCCGATCGACACTTTGTTAACCACAGAGCGGCGTGCATTGTACGTACCTACTAAAATAATGTGGCAACGTTGTATTAGGCACTCGTCTTACACGTAGTCACGATGGTTGTATTGCAGTTTGTGTGTTGAGCAGGGCTTGGTTTACATGAAGGTAAAACGACCTAAAAAAACTAGTAGTAACACAATAGCCTCCGGCTTGCTCTATCGTTACCTGTTCAAACTATGAATGTACCGTTTTCATAATTATGTCGAATAATAAAGTTCTTGCGTAAGACCAAATAAAAAAATGCGAAACCAAATTAAAAAGAGCGTTGTCAACAGTGACGTGAGGCCTGTTTCGTAAACATGTGTGCGCTTGGTGTAGTTTGATTGTAGGTATTTCGATTGTAAATGGTTGTAAACACGTTCACACGCACACATGTGAACGTGTATTCACAAAGCGGAGGTGTAGTTTTGGCATGCTTCACTGTATTGATCGCAGCGCTGTGTCTTGGTTTTTTATTTGGTCTGAGGTGCTTGCATTAGATGTTTCATTCACAATCCATGTCCTCCAAGTAAGTTCTGACGCAGTGATCTCGAAAAAAATAGCATCAACAATAAAATTAAAATGTGAAAGTCAAAGAAACTTGTTATTAAAAAATACTGCGCTTTAAATAACTTGAACGTGATGGTAGAAGTTCTCAGTACCTACGCTACGCAGTTTATAATTGCAAAAGTTGAGCTCACGGCGTTGCAGCGTTCTCTTTTTAAATTTTCTCATAGCAAAGATGCCTTTACGCATTGTTATGTTCTGTTAAAGGTTGGATATGAAACTCCCACGTACAGGAATGTTCTGTTTCAAAGTTTGCAGCCATGTTCGCTCACATAATGAGTGAACATGAGGAAGTTAATAGGTGTATACTTATATGTATTAAATATGCAAGCAGCAGTCGATACAGCACTCAAGAAATAAACAAAGACAAACCATCACGTCTGTATTCCCTAAAGAGTTAGACAGAGGTGTGCCTATAGCACTAATTGAAGTATATAATTATATTTTGGGTGTATAGTACCCATATTTAGCCAGTTAAACAAAAGAACCTATTGGAAAAGTACTTCCCATTAGACCCAACGTGAGAAATAAATAAATATGGATAAACTACGTGCCTACTAAAATAAATGAGCTGCGAAATCTTAGCACATTTACCTTTCATTCATAACCTGTCAGAGCTAAATGAAGCAATTACTATGTTACACTACGAACAAATATGAGGTGGTGACCCAATATAGGAGGTTCACATTATCGAAATCCCGCATCGGTCGCGTACTATGCAATTTCCTACTTCAAACGTTAGAAGCTATTACATGAAAGCAATCTATTAAATTTCGTTCCGGCTCGGGGTTGCAGGTTATTTAGAAGTATGAATTGCGTATTACTGGAATACATATTCATTGTAGTTTAACTACCTACTAGATATTAGTAACACTTATGTAGATACCTATATGCGAATTTAAGGGGCTTAAAACAGTCACTTTGGTAGAATCATAATAGGAAAATATTATGAATCATTTTAAAATGTCACAAAATGACAATTCATAAAGATCTGCGTGCGATTCTTATTACGAAATAATTCATCTGTTTGACAGTTTTCTATGGAGATTCGTAAAATGGTCCACTTAATATGAAATGCTTTTGTGTCAAATTGGAGGAATTGCTAATGACAGCTGGAAATTCAGGAAATGAAATGCTTTTATTCTTTAAAAAAAAAAAAAAAACTTTAGCTACTACACTACTTTTAAATGCTTTTTTCTTTTTTTTTTGCTTTGTTAGGTACTACTTAATACTTTTGCAGGTATGGTATGAAATATCAATACCTACAGCATCTTTTCTCTACGTTTTCTGGTTTTATCTCGGTGAAGTTATCTTAAACTTAGAAGGATCATGTATATACCTAGTTACACACTTGCCGTTTTAATATCATATGAAGCTACAGAATACCAAGTGCTACGATCCTGATATATTACTTTATATTTTTCTAATTCTAAAGTATGCATTTCAAAACTAGTACCTAGCTAAGACTACTGCAGACGAAAAAACCACAGGCTGACTACACTAAAACCGCCCTTTTAAAATTCAGTTACTAATCAAGTCTTCAGTTTCTAGAAAATGTAAAAGAGGTTACACAAGCAGACAAGGATAAAGCCATTTCCCTACATAGTTAAATTAGGACAAAGTAGTTTTTACAGCCAACAATAGTATGTAAGCATTTGGATGGAGCCGTGAAGTGGCAGCGAGTGCAGATTCAGCGGGACGAGGTGGCAGCGTGCCAGGCACATCTCGCCGCTCCGCCAATCACGCCGCACTTTACCGCGGCTTGATAACGACCCGCCGTGTTTACTACGGGCCTACACACATAAATCATCGGGTTCAGCTTACTTTTCCTGGATTTTTATGGCCTGTATATGAAATATTAATCGTCCTTGACCTTGACGATTTATATTTCATATACAGGCTTTTTGTCCCTGAGAACCTATGCGGGTCGGTCGTACAATAGTAAAACATTGGAAGCAATGATGCGATAGTGATAGGGCTGGGGATGCGTCCAACCATTTATTTATAGACATATTCAACCACAATCTGCCACTGTTTCCTAACAAAAGATACAAAATCAGTTGGCAATCGGAAACCACTCGGCAGCCGCATTTGTGAGCAGCAACAACCGAAGCCTGACCACTGAACTAAACCGTCTCTTAGGTGCTCAGTAGGCTTATCAAAACGGGTGAAAATAAACGTCAAATCTGTGTAACCTCTGACGTCACTCCCGACCTTCTCATTTGACCATTACAGTATTTTATCGCAGCCGTGCTTCTATTGTTAAACCAACAATACCCAAAAAAAATGAATTTATTAAGTAGTACTCTCCGGCGTAATGTGCATCCATCGAGATTTGTTTATTGTTCTGACAGAATAACAGCTAGTGATGATTGTTGTTTGAATAATTCGGTTTACGAAATGAACTTTATTCTATAATGAACACTCTCTAATACCATTATCCCTTTACCAAACAATGTCCTTTAAGTGCCGCTTACACAGTTATGTTTTAAATAGGTTTACCGTTAAATGTATTTAGTGATTTGTGGAGCAAGCTGGCCTACAGTCATTAGGTTAGATTCCACTTTAAAATATAGGTAAAGTTCAGAGCTAAAACTAAAAGATTTTTATTTTTTTATGTGCAATAACCCCAACAACGCAGAGCCAACTTTGACAATTAATAAATTCTTACAAAATCACAATGGTGTTTAGGTTATTATGTCATGAATAAATTCAGTATTATTTGCATAAGAAAACGGTACTAATATGGTGTGGTATTGGACCGTGCATTTGATAAGTTAGCATCTGAAAATAATACCCGCCTTGCTTCGACTAGAGCTATGGCGAACAGCCAAAACTACGACGGACTTAATGTGGTGTGAATTTTTTACGGTGCCAAATGAACTCCAGGAATATTGCCAATGGCATCAATGCTAGGCATTATTGTAAGTCCATGTAAAAAAATATTAAAATCTATTTCAACATTTGTAAAAAATTACTTTAAAGATTAACATTTCAAATTCCAGAATTGCTAGCATAGTGATTTATTCCTTATAATTTTCCCACACTTGAACACGAGTTTAATACCTATAACTACCATAATAGAAGCAAATAAATAAACAACTCACTAATTATGTAATCGCAGCCTACTTACCATTGATATCAAAGAGTTAAACTAACCTTACGTGACACGCATAAGTTTACACGATAAAATATATCAAAGTCAATAAAAAAAATTTAAAAAAACTTATTCTCGTAAAATAAATTATTTATTCCATAAACAGCTTCAATTAAAATGGATATAGTAACGTAGGACATCATCTCTATTGACATCAAAATATCAATAGAGATATCTAGGAATAATAATTGATAACTTCACATGACTGTGATAAATCATGGATTTCCCATTTGTATAGTACTACCTGAAATAAAGTAACGTAACGTACCTACATATAATGAGTTTAACATCACCATCGATGAAAATGATGACAGAACTTCACTAAATACTCAATCCATATAGTTAGTCACGACGACCGTTCTATTTATCCAACTGAAACAGTATTTTCCTTCCATCTCAGAACATTTCTATATTTTATAGATAATAATAGAATGTTGTTAGTGACGAACCTCTGGGACCTGCTTGCTTCCATCGTGGGGAATCATGGCTGAATAAGTAAAGTGGAGGAGGCTTCGGCAGCAAGCTTCGCAGCATACCTAATGCCGTTACGTAAACGTAGGTACTCTATACACCGCAAATAACTTCACATTATCTAGGTATGGCCAAATGTATGTATGTATCTTAAACCGCAATGATAATAATAATAACGATGTTACCATTGCACATGACGAGAACCTCTTGCCCAAAACTGAGAAAGAGAAACAAATAAAATATCTGACTATTGACATGTAGAATGTGAGCTCGGCTGTCATTGTACCGATTGTCGTAACGGACAATTGCCTGATGGACGAAAGCCTCGACCAATATGTCTCGAGGCTCTCGATAGGCGGTTGGATCATGGGCCTGATTCAGAAGACAATACTCTTCGGTACGGCTCGCATCGAGAAGAGGTTCCTGTCTCTGCAACCTTAACCACCAGTAGCCTTGACCCTGCTTCCGACTCCGACGGACTACTATTTTTTTATATTTATCTTTTTTAAGAAATATTAAAACATGTATTTTATATGGAAAAAAATAAATAAACGAAGTAATAATAATAGGTACCAGAATGGGTATTACTGTCCCACAGTAGGGCAAAGGCTGAGTCGTTACCCGTGGTCCCGGTGGGTTGACCTATTACCGGGCCCATGGGTAAATTTTAATTAGGTACCCGTAGTTCCATTAGGGATTGGACTTCTAACTAAGTATGTCGATAGAAAATGTAAACCATCAGTTACTACTATTGGGTATCACGTGACATGTAAAAAATTAATTATGTTTACCTCATTTTCCATGTTAGCAAATTATTTTTCTAAAGTTTCCGCTACAAAATATTCAATTTCAGTGTGTACTTGCTTATTATGTCAAAATGACAAAAGAGAACAATGAATAAAGACCCTACTAAATGTAGGTTGCCAGAGGCCACACTATCCCTTTCGGACTGTCCCGCGACCCCGGTAGGACTTTCTCGCGACCCCGGCAGGTGACGTAGGTACCTAATATGCTGTTATTATTGTATTTCATCATTAGTAGATTCCATGGTTATAGTAATATACATATGTCAATGATGGTTATAATTAATTTTCTATCGATATAGTCAGATGTCCAAGGAACCACGGGTAAAGAAAATCTCTCCTTGTACCCGGTAATGGGCCACCCACCGGGACCAAGAAACCGTTAACGATTTTATAAAAAAGAATTTGGTCAGTTACGTCTCTTCAGTGTTCAAGTGAACTTATTATAAAATGATTGACCCTAAGAAGAATCTCTTGAACAGCTAAAGCTTCTAAAACGAAGATATCTGGTGAAGCTTCTTTGGATACGTTCGTCGTCAATCCTGTTTAGGTGAAATACGGTAAGTGGTTCCAAACTGGAGATGCATAGTCCAGTAGACGCTCACGAAAGTATTGAAGAGCATCTTTAGGGTAGAGATGAACTGGAAATCCATATTCTTATATATTCTTTTTATAAAGACATTTTGGCAGCTTTGGCTGTGATATTGTCAATGTGGTTGACGAATGTGAGTTTAGAGTGGAGCTGCTCCCAGGTCAGGAATCAGGTGTCGACTGTTTGTAGTGTTACCCCATTTATTGAGAAAGACGTAGGTAAAGGTTTTCGTTTTTTGTTAAATGTTATGTAGTAGCACTTTTTCACGTTTAGGGACATGTAATTTTTGAAGCACCTATGGTGAACTGCGTCGACGTCAGCCTGGTGTAAATGAACGTCGATGGATGAGTATCTCTTTATAGATCTTTTAATCATCAGCAAAAATAGAGCAATTGCTGTATTTTACAGAGATAACTATGTCATCGACGAACATTAGAAAGAGAATTGGGCCCAGGTGCGCACCATGGGGGACTCCAGATGTAGAAAAATAAACTGGTTATTTATAGCCATTTACAACCCTTCTATTTTTTTTTTCTTTCCTTGAAATAAGATTTAAACCAAAGAAGCAACTGACCAAATATGCCGAAGCCTTCAAGCTTCTTTAAGAGGATTTTATAGTTCACCTTGTCGAACGTACTGCTGAAATCAGTGTAAATTGAGTCTATCTGGGCACGAGACTCCATTAATTTAATAAACCAGCAGTCCAATCATCAGTCCATTTTTTTTTCATTGACGTTTTAGACCATATTAGTTGTCGTAGATTTACAAACAGAAACCCTGTAGTTGGGGTACTAACTGACTCGATGTGTGCTGTAAGTAAAGGACATAGCTGGGATTTAAGCAAAAACGTAGTTCTGCACGACATTAGAAGTTCCTTTCTTGAAAATCGGTACGACATTTACCACTTTCCATTCCGTCGGAAACGGTTCTGTCGCAATCGAGTGGTTGAATATTATTTAATTTAAGAGGTAAGGATAAACTAGTAGCACACTTCTGTAAAAATACTAGTGGCAAACCTTCTGGCCCTGGCCCTTCGTAGCTGTTAAGCTTTTTTAGCGCTTTCAGGGCATCTCGTTCGGTAAATACTACCTTACCTAATGCATGTTGATGATACTTGGTCCTGTTTGAGCTACAGCAGGTTAACCAAACCAATCGACGGAGTAAAGTTATATGAGAAATGCTTAGCAAAAAGGTGGCAGACTTCATCACTAGTAGATACTGTTTCATTTCCTAGACACATCTCTGAGGGAATGTTGTTAGATTTGAACTTCTTAGCTTTGACGACGGATCAACAGTTTCAGATTACGTGTAAGCTCTTTTCAGTGAAGCTCATATAGTTTTGTAACAGCTGCTGATCATGGTTTGAGATTCGCGGGCAATAGCTAGTAATCTAGACTATATATATAATATTATAAAGCTGAAGAGTTTGTTTGTTTGTTTGAACGCGTTAATCTCAGAAACTACCAGTTGGAATTGAAAAAATATTTTTGTGTTGGATAGTCCATTTATCGAGGAAGGCTATATAACATCACGCTACGACCAATAGGAGCGGAGCATAAATGAAAAATGTTGCAAAATCGGGAAAAATTATTCCTTTTTGAGAGCTTCCGTTGCGTGCGCTGTTATCATGTATGATGGAATTATTCCTCTTTAAAAGTTCTAAAAAAAAGTCCGCGACAGCATATGTCTATCTTTTAAGATTGACTCACTATAACCTTTTTTTGTGGTAATTATATTTGTTCGAAATTAATGCATTATTTATTTTGCGAAGGAGTTTTATTAACATAATATTAATTCTTATTCAAATAAATAGTTTTAAATTCAAGGGTATCTATGCAGTAAAATACCTTTTCACCTCACAAGCTCGGAAAGATTCTGTTTGTCATTTGAAATCTGCGTGGAAAGTGTTTTTAAAATTCGAACCTTTCTATTCAACAATTTTCTATATCCGCTGGGTCGACTGATAATGCATCAATACTTATTTTATGTCAGAGCGCCAACCTCATGTTTAGAATAATCACACTGGCCAGCACGAAAAAAATCGCTCAACGCGCCTAAAGAAGTTTTCACATAAAAAAACTTTATATAATTTTCTTCTGTATAT
The DNA here is from genome assembly GCA_948473465.1 of Lithophane ornitopus. Lineage (NCBI taxonomy): Eukaryota > Metazoa > Arthropoda > Insecta > Lepidoptera > Noctuidae > Lithophane > Lithophane ornitopus. The sequence goes on along the minus strand of OX419616.1, from coordinate 9,464,350 downwards.
TCAATTCACTTTCCACCATTTGGGTTTGTTTAGCAGTGCAGAATTAGTGCAAGCGGTACATAATGCTGAATTGAGCTTTCTTCCGGAAAAATCGCACAAAAAGTACATAAAAGCTTAGGTACAATATTTTTGTGCAATGCATGGAGACACCTAGCATTTTTCTCGCTGTAGTGAGGTGAAAAGTTGTGTGTTTCGCTCGGCAGCAAAGTTTTTCTGGGTCTCGTACCTTTGAAACCTTCGCAACGCTCAGGTTTCAATACAGGTACTCGCGCGAAAAAACAACTTCGCCGCCTTGCATAACAAATAACTATTTAATTCTTTCGAGTCGGATATTTAATTTCGAAGTTATCAAGTTATCAAGAGTATAAAAATGTAATAGGCGAACCGTTTGACGCCGGCGCCGCGCCGCCGCGACGTTCCTTACTCTAGAGAGGAAAGGATGGGCACACGGGTAGACCATGACATGGAATAGGACATAGGATACGTTTTATCCCTATATTCCCACGGGATCGAGACCTACGCGGGTGAAACCGCGGGGCACAGCTAGTAATATATAATATTATATTATTATCCATACTAATATTATAAATCCGAAAGTAACTCTGTCTGTCGGTTTGTCTGTCTGTATGTAAGGCCACGCCTAAGGCCTTGGCAAAGAGATAGATGGCATGGAAGGACATAGGCTACTTTTTATCGCCATACCACGCGGTAGTTTCCGCGGGCGGAAGCTAGTAATATTATAAATTCGAAAGTTACTCTGTTTGTTTGTATGTTACATTTTCACGCCTAAACTACTGAATGAATTTCAACAAAAGGCAAGGACGATGGCAGATGGTATCCTGGGGAAGGATATAGGCTACTTTTTGTTTCAAAAATAATCCTATTGGAGGTGATATAGGGAATGAAAGTTTGTATAGGAAACCCAGCATTTCTTAAGTTAGGCATATAAAAATTCAAAATGATTTTGGTAAGAAATAAGGAATTACGTCAAAAAGTATTACAATTTATTATGTCTATCTGTTACCTTTTCACTCCTTAACGGCTTAACGGATTTGGATAAAAGGCCAAATCATGGCCGCATGGATAGGCCATGATTTGGGTTAGGACATAGAATACTTTAATCCCGGTAGTACATTCCCGTGACATGATATCTTACATCCAAGTTTACAAGAAAGGTAACAAACTACTACCCGTAAACTATAGACCAATTAGTCTGACTAGCGTACTGTGCAAAGCAATGGAGAAAATAATTGCGAACAAGATAAGAGAATTTCTAACACAGGAGCAAGTTATCCTGGAGGAGCAACATGGATTTGTCCCGAGGCGATCAGTCACAACGATCTACTAAAATGCGTACACGAATGGACCGTGAATCATGCTTGGATTATGAAAAAGCGTTTGACCGCGTCCCTTTGCGACGTCTAATCCACAAACTTGAACACTTTGGCATACGCGGCAGTGTATTAGCCTGGATAAGTGATTTTCTTACCAAAAGAACATTCTGTGTGCGTATTGGAGACGTTCTTTCTAGGGCTCGTATTGTGCTCAGCGATGTTCCCCAAGGATCGGTGCTCGGTCCACTGATATTTATTTTGTACCTCACAGACTTGAAAAACACTCTTCGCCTACCATTTTCGTTATTTGCGGATGATACCAAGTTTTTTGGGAATCCCCATGATCAGTGGCAAGATATCCAAAACGATTTAAACGCCATATACAAATGGACTCAAGACTGGCTGTTGACGCTGAATGTTGACAAATGTACCGTTTTACACATTGGTAAAAACAATCCTCGAAAAACTTATCGTCTCGGACTTCAAAATCTCTCATCCGTTGAGACACAGAAAGATCTAGGTGTTATTATATCCAACGACCTAAAATGGGAAGCACACATAACCAGTATTGTTGTGGCGGTATCTACATCGCCACATGCGAACTACGCATCAAAGACCTGACGTCATCAGACAAAAATCCTGACGTCACATAAATCCTGCATCGCGCAATTAAAGTTTACCGTGCAGTGGACATAAATACAAGAACCCAATATCAATCGTTGGGCAGTGCAGTTGCCCGCCAGACACAACACCCGTCTGATCGGAGGATCCTCCCTATTCTATGGAGTATGAGTGAACTTTACACCCTGTTCCTCATAGACCTAAATTTTCAAAAGAGCGAATTCGAAGCTTTACATTATCCGCAAGGCATTCAAGTGCCTGACGCCTACAATATTTGTCAATTTGTACAAGACCTATATAAGACCTCTGTTGGACATCACGCTACTTGATACAAAGAAGGCAAACACTCTGAATGCCAACAAACATCTGCGTGGGCATTCACTAAAGTTATGGGAAAAGTCGTCAAAGAAAAAGCCTTTGAAGCAATTCTTGTCTAACCGAGTTGTAACAGCATGGAATAGGCTCCCGGAAAATGTTGTGATGGCTCCCTCACTGAACTGCTTCAAGAATCGACTGGACAGACTAAATATCTCCAAGCTATTTGATACACACGCATCAGCTAATTAGCTGCTAGTGTGTCTAACCAAATAATAATAATCCACGCGGGTGAAGCCGCGGGCAAAAACTAGTGTTACATAATGACACAAAGAATATAAGTGAGCAGCCCGCTACCGCGTTACACATAACATCTCGCCTTGTTTCTCCGAAGGGTAGGGCAGAGACTGACTTGCTTCGGACTTTGCTGATAAGATCACGAAATACGCACATTTAGGGATGCTTAATGAATGTGTAAAAACATACAAGAATTCACAAAATTAACATACGCACGAAACTACCTACTGAAATACAAACAAAAAGTAGTTTTCAATAACAGTTGAGTTTATTTTGAGCCGCCATGAAGAACCATTAATTATGTGTGTATGTTAATTCTACTGAATAGGGTAATTTTTAGTTACTTCAAATTCAAAATTATTATAAACACATTATTCATGGCCGTAGAGTAAACACATAAATTGATGGAATGGCTAGCATCACCTCTAATGGCCGATTTTTATATTTACGGACCGTTATTGGTTAATATTAGACTCTTGTATCTTTACCAATAATGAAGCCAAGACCTCGTAGCTTTGCATAGTAGACCCTCCCGTATGGAAGTAGCAGTATCACAGGTAAAATTAGCTTAGGTACGAATCTATTTATATGCTGTTTGGCAATAAAAACGCTACCTTTGGTAAGTATAACGATTTGTTTTTGTTTTTAGGAACCGAGCATTACATACCTATACATACTTAACTACTAAGGCTAGGGCTGATATCACGGATTTGTTTGTAAATAAAAAAGGTTTGTGGCATATAGGTACCAAGTTTTAACCTATAAAAATCGACTGTTGCAGACAAAAGTACCTATTGTTACTACCATTAATTATCACATGACAGTTCATTTTGACAAAAGTTGCCCTACACTTTTTCCGACCACTGGGGGACAGCAAAACAACTTTTTAATTTTTTCTCGTTGGCCACCACTGGGGGGCCAGCGATCTAGAGACCCTTTTCTCAAATAATGCGCGGAAATTCAAACTGAATAAATTAATTATAAATTCCAGAATCAATGACGGACAACGATAATTTTTCACGCGCCAAAAAGTGCTGGATCAAATAATTTAAAGTTATAGCCAGTGGGAATTGGGTCAAAAGTTGTGCCATTGTCCCCTAGCGGTGGCCATAGGGAATGTTTAAAAATCCGTGTCGCTCTCGACCAGTGGTGGCGAATGTGTCAATTACCAATTGATTGGTCCGAAACCTAGCCAGCACTTCCACAGCAAAGAAGACAATAAAACCGCAATTAATTCTATAAAAATCCGTATTTTAGACAGCTATATTTATCTACTTCATTACAACATAAAATGTTCTGGTTCTTGTCAGTGGTAGGTATAACAAAAATAATGGTTATTTTATGTACGCCTCGAAACAGCGCCATTAACAGCTGTCTTACCTGCACTTGATATGTGATTAATTGTTGTTGAACAACAACAAACAACGTGGTTCTTACTAAATGTTGTTTTCTTGTTGAATGGCGATGTTATCCATGCATTATAGAACGGTTTGCTTACCGGGCTAGCTGTAAACGGCATTATAGCGCTGATCAGGGGCGTTTCCATTGATGGCTACCGCGAAGGTCTCGGGTGATTTGTTGAACCACCATTGATTGGTGACGTAATCTGAGTAGTCGGAACTACTTACATCGTACTATCCTTAGATTCGCATAACTTATACTTACCATTTTATTTAGATTTAAGTAAATTTTTTGGTTACGTTTTATTTAGATACGTTTAATTTACCAGCTATTGTTAACAGAGTGTAAGTAGGCACACGGTAGCATGTGGTGCATGATACCTAATATGAATCTAGCTTTAATTAAAAATCCTTCCAACCTTTATAAAGCATATTTGGGTTGGACATAATATCACCTACAGGTCCCTTATATAATTTAATAATGAAATAAGACCTCAGGCGTAAAGCCTCTAATTTATGGAAAGGAGCAAGCGAGCGAGGGACATCGTAAATAAATCTTTCGAATTATTTGCCCATACCTGCACCCTCAGGGCTGATTTGAAGGCCAGCTTCGAGTGGATATTTATTAGACAAAGCTTTTATAAAATCCAAAACTTGTTTGATGATTACTATCAAAATGATTGACAATGATTTTCTTAACTCATTTTCAACGTCCCTGTTAATATACCAGCCTATAAACTTCATCATCACATTGTTGCACATCATCTACAATCACATGACACACATGATATCTTCGATCAAGAATGCTACAGTGAACTATCATACGGAACGTTGCCAGATTTACGACGCTTGGCAGACGTTTGGATTGGTTAATTAGAATTTAACTCAATTTTGGTACCGTGCAGTTCGGTCTAAGTTATCTTAACTTACTTGAGAATTTCTTGTCTCCTTAAACTCCCATTAAAAGGAAAACTATGAACCGTAGCAAAATACGCTGTATGGTAAAGTGTTTATGAGTCACGTTAACTACATAAAAAACAGCCGAAAGTCCGATTGAATTATATAAATAATGTGACAGGATACGCGAGGCTATTTGTGTCCGAGAAAGGCGACGCGGTGGTTCGCAGTAGGTACACTAGGTCCTTTTTGTAGAAGACAGGTTTACCGGATTTTCCTTATACCCATAAGTTTTATTTTTCATGTGAATGTTGTTTGCTACGAGAGTCTACGCAGTCTTTCGTTTTAACAAACATGCTGGTAACTTCTAGAATTTTCTTGAATTATCGATACATAAATTGTTTAAACGCCTCCAAATGTATTTATTCCAATAGGTCCTGACGGGAAACTGAAATCCTTTTACTTTGATCCTTGTTCCGGGGCCTGTCCCCGGGGCATATTCAAATTTTACAACGCCCAGTACCTACTCGCTACAGCACATTGTTTCCCACATAGATGTCAAGATCGTCAATGAAGTATTATTTTTATAGAAACATGTCATCAGCCAGTAAAGTGATACTTTCACTGTAATGACTCTTATTACTTATAAAGCTTAACCGGTGAAACATTACTTTCTTGTGTAAAATTCATGACTATTACGCCTAGTTGTAGCACGCGTAGCTAGCAATTGTTATCCACTTAAATCAATTACTCTACCCTTCATGTTGTTTAATGTTTTCTTGTTTGTATTAAAATAAATAGGGTTAGGTGATTTGGGCTGTATCTGGTTCTAATTTAAATCTAATTACGCGTCCACTTATCTAACACCATATACACACAAGCATACATACACTATCACACACATACCATACACACCCTCTTTTTACTTACCTCCCACAACACTGTACTTGCTGCAACTAATTGTATTGCTTTAGTACGTCCTGACATTGTTACTCGGAGTGGGGACCTGGTGTCCTATAACACAGGTTATTAGCCTAGCTTAGACACCAGTCTCCCACAATATTTTATATTTTATTATAATTACTAAACAATATCTTCATGTTATGTTTAAATATTGTGGTGAGAAAAATAAATGATTTTATTATTATTATTATTATTATTAATAATAATAATGGTTTATTCATAAATTGCTTAAAAGACATTTCAAGCAGAACGAATGTCGCCGGAATACCCAAACACAAGCAAGTAAGCAGATACCCGATTATAACACAATTAAGTTATTAGTCGCATTAACGCCCTCGGAAGATTAAAAAAATATTAAGTTTACTACGTTTTGTCAACTGAAACATATTTAAAATAATTACAAAACGCTACAATAAAAATGAATGTAATGTTAGTTACCTCGTAGCATGACGTAGACGTTTCGCCGCCGCCGCCCAAATTATACGATAAACACTGTTTTTCTGACACGTATCATGATATTTAATGCCACACTTTTAATTTTCAATCTTTTTCGAAGAGCCAATTATTATTATAGAAAACGAAGGTTACACGTGACGTTTATTCAACAAGGTTTGTATCGTAGAAGCACGCGTCTCGCGGTGTCGGCGGTTGCATACACTTACACGTGCAGCGGTCGCTCTGTGTGCCGGTGTCGGGTACGTGGGCCCGGTGTCATGTGCAGCGTGGCGCGCGCGGGGCGAGCGGAGCGCGGTGCGAGCGGCGAGAGCGGCGGGAGCGTGTCGGGCGTGCGCGCTCGGCCTCTCCACGGACTCAACTGTAGGGCTTCTGTCCCGCTAGGGCGGCGCGCCCACGCTCGATACCGCCGCCTTCCCAGCGCCCTCCCACATTGCAAAATCGTATATAATTTTTTTACAGATTATTGCAAAAACACAGATATTCCAATACGTTTCCAGCCACGTCTCGCTACTCGACAAACTCTTGAATAACGACGCGTTTATTCTCCTCTCATCTTTTTGTGGGAATAATAAAGTGCGACCTAAATGAGTGTAATCATATCGTGGCAAGCGGGAGGCGTGGCTGTCTAACTAAATGAACGCTTTGACATCACTTCATCAAGGGTTTATTAATATTTAATTTGGGCATAATTTCTTAATCGATTCAGACGCATACTACTACTAGACGAAAAATAAACTTCTCGCCATTTTGTATAGGTAGGTACTTACTTACATATCAATGTAAATTAAGTATGTTATGTACCAATGCATAAATTATGCAAAGGAGGGTTTTTTGTAACCATTAAATAAAAATAGATTCTATTAGAAATATACCCAAAGAAAAGGAATTATACTTAAGTCTAGCATTGGTACCTACTATCTACCGCACATGGTACCTATCGTTGGTATCACATGGTATCTATAGTTGTGAACATGTTGATAAAATATTGGAAATTAATGGATCTATAGAAAACCCTAGGTTAACAAAGGATTGACACAATAATTATGAATGATGATCCTGAAAAAAGTGATAATAGATCTATCACATTCATTGCCGCACTATCTATACGGGTTAAGTGATCGTATTAAGCTCGGCTTAGCTTGGGCTGGTTGAGGCCTTCAGTTCCCCGTTCGAGTAAAACCCAATTGCTTTTTTTGCAGTTTAAGTATAGCCCTGCTGTGCCCCTGTAGTTTGTACTGTGGATGATTAATGGATGAATGGATGACTGTGCCTATGAATGATTGACATAGGTATAGATGTAGGGTATCACATAGGAAGTTTACTGTAAATACAGCTCTAAATCTAAAAATTGTTTCATCAATTACTCTCTAGGGCATCGATTTTCAAAGTGGTCGAGGTGGACCCCCAAGGGTCCACGGGAGACTCGACGGGGGTCCAAGATGGCGTGAAATAAAATGGGGGTTCAGAACTTATAAGTGGGGGTCCACCAAAATTTATTTGGGTTCGACAGTAAAGAACAAAAATGTTGGCTTGGCTTTACCTATCAATTTAGGTAGATAATAAATTACCCAAAAAAAAAAATTTTTTCTGTTTCGGTGACCAAGGGCCCAAAAAAAAAAATTTTTACTGACTGTAGGTATTTCGGTGAAAATCGTCGTATTGTTTTAAAAAGCATTTTGAAGCTTTAATTTTCAGATTTTTTGGCAAAAAATCTTTATGAGCTACGGTTCAGATAGTGTGAAAAATAATATTGCAATTGCTTCTTTTTTAGTCCACAGCAAAAAAATTTTTTTCGACGTGTTTTTGGACTATTGTAGAAATGTAGCAGCAGGGGTCCACAGGGGGCAGGGGGAATATTTGAAAGTGGTCTACGACAAAAAAAAAACTGGGAATCTCTGCTCTAGATCTTGATTCGTTCCAGAACGATCGCAATGTATTTATTTATAACTATGTACCTACTTAGTCAATATGTTAATAATAGCCAGGCTTATCTATATGTCGAAACAGGCATCATTATCATAACGGTAAAAAGCTGTAAGTTGGTATTATTTGTTCAAAATATTCATAGCAGCTTATATTCTCCTAGCTATGAACCATACCTACTGACGAGTCCACACGCGTGGAAGTTATCACTATTGTCTTCATTATTTCGTAAAGCATCTTTTTCTAAACGGAACATTTTCAGGTGCTAGAATAAGCCTGAAACTTGTCATGTCGTACAGGATTTAAGGGCTATAAATCGTGGTGTCATGCCATTGAGTACCATATCCTGGTATAAAAATAATAGGTAGGTATTTAACTGTTTTTCTTTTGCACGATATATGTCGAAATGCTGCAAAAAAAAAGGGGACCATTAGACAGGTCCCTACAGACTAAAACACACAGACACATAATAAAAGCCTTTATTTCCGAAATATTTGCATTTTTACATTTTTAGATAAAAATAAAACTATATAATAGTTATTTTCACCTCACAAGCTCGGAAAGATTCTGTTTGTCATTCGAAATCTGCGTGCAAAAGTGCATTTTTTCCGCAAGCGTGGAAAGAGATTTTAAAATTCGAACCTTTCTATTCAACAATTTTCTATACTGCCGGGTCCACTGATATTGCATCAATACGTATTTCATGTTAGTGCGTCAACCTCATTTTTAGAATAATCGCACTGGCCCGCACGAAAAAAAATCGCTCAACGCGCCTAAAGAATTTCATTTAAAAAATAAATTAAAAAATTCTTCTGTATATTCAATTCAGTTTCCACCATTTGGGTTTTTTTTAGCAGTGCAGAGTTAGTGCAAGCGATACATAATGCCAAATTGAGCTTTCTTCAGGAAAAATTGCGCAAAAAGTAAATAAAAGCTTAGGTACAATATTTTTGTTCAATGCATGGAGACACCTAGCATTTTCCTCGCTGTAGTGAGGTGAAAAGTTGTGTGCTTCGCTCAGCAGCAAACTTTTTCTGGGTCTCGTACCTTTGAAACCCTCGCAACGCTCAGGATTATATATTTGACCCATTCGCTTCGCTCATGGTTCAATCCTAGAATCCTTCGCTTGCTCAGGTTTCAATACAAGTATATTGAAACCTGAGAATTGCTCAATTCGGCATTATGTACCGCTTGCACTAACTCTGCACTGCCAAACAAACCCAAATGGTGGAAAGTGAATTGAATACATAGAAGAAAATTATATAAAGTTTTTTTATGTGAAAACTTCTTTAGGTGCGTTGAGCGATTTTTTTTCGTGCTGGCCAATGCGATTATTCTAAAAATAAGGTTGGTGCTCTGACATAAAATAAGTAATGATGCATTATTAGTCGACCCCGGCGGTATAGAAAATTGTTGAATAGAAAGGTTCGAATTTTAAAAACTCCTTCCACGCTAGCGGGAAAAATACTCCTTCCACGCTAGCGGGGAAAATGCTCTTTTCCACGCAGATTTCGAATGACAAACAGAATCTTTCCGAGCTTGTGAGGTGAAAGTAATTTAAAAGAGAAAAGAAAACAAAATAAACATTTTAACGACTAAAACTGCACTTATATTATAAAATATCTCTTATTTCCATTTGCTTTACGGCATAGGCCTCCTCCAACTCTCTCCATTGTTTTCTATATACCGCTACTCTCATCCAAAGTGGTCCTAAGGTAATTTTTAGGTCATCCTCCCATCTTATTGCTTTACAACCTCGACTCCTAGTGCTGCCTCTTGGGTACCATACTGTGACCAGTTTACTCCACTTGCCGCGGAGCATATGACCAGTCCACCGCCATTTAAGTTGTTCCATGCGTGACAATATGTCAGTTAATTTAGTTTTGCGCCTGATGTCTTTACTTGTAACTTTGTCTATTAGTTTAAAACCTAGAATGCTTCTTTCCATGCTTCTCTGGCATCTTACTAGTTTGTCCCTATGGCGTTTCGTCAGAGCCCAGGTTCCACAGCCGTACCTATGTAATTTAGGGTAGAATACAGGTATCAAACGTCTTCTTTGTCCTCATGCTCAGTTCCTTGCTTTTCATGATTTCTTTTAATGCTCAATACTTTTTCCATCCTGTCGCAATTCTGTTGTCTACTTCTTTGGACATTTGGTCATTAGGTACACATATTCCTCTACATATTCGAGTTCCTGACCGTTTATGGTTATGCCTATAGGAATTGTGTTGGTCATAATTTTAGTTTCGTTTGTGTTAATTTCCAGCCCTACTTCTCTACGTCTGTCTACTAGGGTACCATGCACCTTGTAACATGGATTCTAGTATCAGTAGATAATAAACGTACATACAGCAGCACATAATAAACATTAATTAATGTGCTGTTTCTGTTACCGAAAACTTAATAAAAAATAACCAAAAGCCATCAGACATCCTAGAGATACACCACATCATTCCACCTGCCTCCTACCGACAGTTTTTCAATTTTATGTGCCTATAGTCAACCCTAGTACGTAAGCCATGTATTCACTGAGCAACAGTGTTTCGGATACACAGTTTCTGAAATATCACGTACTTAGATGTTTCCAGGAACAATGTTTCGGAAACTCTGCCGTCCACACAGTTCAGTTGCTTAGATCATGTCGCCCGAGAAAGTAGCGTTGTTGTGTGGTGCCTAAATTTTATTGCTTAAATCCATTTCTATCAAAAAGAAAAGAAAATTATTTATAAACAAATGTACGACACGTCCACATTCGCATGCATCTGTGGCGCAAATAGTTTGTTTCTGTGCTCCCCGTAGCAAGTGGGGAGCACCGAAACATCCGATGAACACGTAGTTTTTATAAAAATATAATTATATGTTTCTGAAACAAAATGATTTGTTTCAGAAACACGTAGATACTGTTTCTGAAACAGAGTTTATAAACAATTGTTTCTGAGTGAATACATCGTTTCAGAATTAAACTCTTAACTTGAAACATTAATCAATGTATGAACATGGACATTGACGTCACCGAGCTCATCAATTTATTGCTTTCATCCATGAGTAATTTGAAGTTGTACAATGTGGGCGGTGCGTGGCATGTGTGTAACTTATCAATACACTGTGATTTACATAGCTCCATTTATTATGAACATGATAATACCTACAAAGGAACTGTATAGTGCATGGGTAACACTAGGCCGAGGCGACACCTAAGTGCCAAAATGAAAGCGAACTGTTGGCTTTGTCAACGATTGGCTCAGCGCCGAGAGTTGAAAATCCAACAGTGCAATAATATTTATACATGACGATGAACGAATAATAATAATAACCCCACCCCCGTATCTCTACGTTGACGTCGTGGTGGGGCTTGCGCGCTCCGAACTCTAGGTCTGGGCCGGTAGAGTTTGCTTTGCCGGAACGGGTCTAGAGTGAGGAGCCAGACCAAGAGAGATACAAACACCCGTAGGGCAGCATGTGGCGAGCTGTTGGGAATTTGCGACCCCACGGACCCGATCTCCCGGGAGAAGTCTTGTTCCTCACCTCTTGCTTGCCTTTATTGGCCGGCTGGAGTGAACACTGACGAGGAACAGAGCTCCCACCTCATTCTTGCCTTCATTGGCCGGCTTGAGTGGAGACTCGCAAGAGCAAACGTGCTCGGAGGAAGGAAGTATTCCAGTAAGTGCTCGTAGGGATCTTGACCATCTTCCGGGCTCTGGCATTGTTCTGAAAGCCGTGGAATACCTCTCCACTCCTCAAGCACCTCAGGAAGTGTTGCCCCCTTGTCGCTACGTCACCATGTGCTAGCGACTGTTTTCGGAGGCCCATTATTGAGTGTGCAAGTCACCCCCTGCCATTTTATCCGTGTATATATAAAACATTGATCAGGCAGGGGCCATAGTCCTTCCATAGTTCCAGGTTACCAATCCACTTTAGCCACCCAAACTCATAATCCATTATCTTTGTTTCCCAATCCTGCAATAGTCCTACTCCAACCGGGGATTGTCCTTGGCTGCACTTGTATAGTACGAACAGGGATCGTCGGTTGGTGAATTCATTCCATTAAAAACGTCTAACGGCCTCTGCGAGTTGGCTTCGGCCCCTCGTACGCCTTTCAAAAGACCGGGACCCCATGGTCCCGAGATATGTCAACATATATAAAAAGAATAATAATAATAAAAGTTTATTGAGGTAAAACGGTAAAACACTAAATACAAAGCTTAAATCTACGAAAAATTCAACGAATGTGGGTATACCCACATTTACGTAAGTACGCGTACGTTAGCAAAGTAAATTCATTGCATCAATTGTAGGCCCTGCATAAATCTAAACACTACCTACAAAAAATATTCAAAACCATTTCCCTCACAGTTCACACGAAACGTCAGACAAGAAAATAAATGAGACACGGAAAGCTGAAAATTCCGCAGCAACAAATATAATTGAATAAATTCGAATGTAAAAACATTAGCGTAGCATAAATCTGTGCGGAAAAACAAATGGATCACATAATGCAGTGGCGTACTGCGGTTGGTGGTGGTGGTCACTGATAGCATCAGTGCGGTCAACGGCATGCGCCCGGGGACCGCGGGCCCCCTGACCGGCGGCCGGCCGCCGCCGCACCTGCTACTCACCGACATGCACTGCAGTAGTGACGTGCCCTCGGCTCATGATACTATATGAACAATAAGAAAAACAGAAGTAAAGGACATCGTGTCGCAAAAGAACTACGCATAGGTATCATATTACTGATCAAATCGTGACAATAATTCCATCCACTTGCAGCCAAATAGCTGTGAGAATTGTCTTCCTTTTCCATACAAGCACGTGTCACGAAATAGGATGCAGCTACATCGGTTGATATTTTTATCGGTCTGTTTGCTATTTTCTACTGTAAAAATATTAGAACCTCTGCAATTTTACTATGCATTGCAGTTTATTAATGGTACAATACGGCAGATTTATCCGAACTTCGCGCAGAGGGCTGCGTAGGTACCTACCTAGTAACATTTTTCAGTTTGAACCAAATGGTGACATGAGGCGAGTGTGAGTGAGAGAACATGCGCGAAAGTTCGCAGAGCCTATGTTCAGACCTGCCAAGTTATATCGGCCGTATTATAGATACGGTTAACGGTCTACCACACCACGAGCCCGTTACAACTACCCACGTGATCCACCATGCGGCCCCCGCCGCCGTCAGAAACTGCCTTATAATTAAAATTCACATGCACTACAGCATTTCCTTTTTGAGCTACGTGAGCATAATTATACTGAAACGTGCATCGCAACGGAATAATATAAACGGGTATAAGTAGGCTGCATTTTGTAGATGGAAATTATGCAATATTTTCCCTTTTAACACGTAGAGCATAGCTCAATGCAATGCCTTTATGTACAAGTTTGATACTTTTAGGAAATAGTTTTTCCTAACGTAACTGCCGAAATGTGAGTGTATTACTGTCTGTAGGTATTATAGATACCTCTAGGTATGAGATTTTCAGGGAACACATACAGGCGTGATGCGCTTCATGTTATTTTATGGTTTGACCTACCCATAAAATTTATCAATTCTGAAATTAAAGCAGACAGGCGTGGCCGGTACCGTTACCGGTAGAACAATTTCCGTGATGTTTTCATGGAAATTATTCCTCCAGGCTAACGTTGCGCTTGTTTGCAAGAGCCTTAAATCAAACGAAATTGTTAAGATCCTCCTAAGAGATAAGACCTATCTAATTTTAAGCTTTGAATTAGTTAGAAGCCTAACTCCATCTCCTTGTGTTTCCAATCCGAAATCACAGCTGGTCACTCGACTATTCTCTGCAGGTTTGGGATTTATTCCCCCCCCCCCGATAATATTGATCGTTACTAAGCTGTGCAAGCAGTCTGCCTAACTGTAGAAATGCAAGACTAAATAGCAGGGGAATGCTCGTTTTCACTAACGCTAGGCGACAGCTAAACGAATGCTAAATAAAAGCGAGATGTTGGATTTTCTACTTACGGCGCTCAGCTGAAGATTGAAAATCCAACAGAGCGCTTTAATAAGGTATTCATTTATTTATTTCATGCCAGTTGGACGGGAGCACGCACGTGTGTGCCACGGAGCAGGTCCCGGGCGGTGTAGCGCGCAACATGGCCGAAGCTCTGTGGAGGCTGCGAGGAGGCCGCACCAAACTCCTCACCGCTGTTGGTGACGATGCAGATGGAGAATATTTGGCGAACATAGCACCAGGCCTGCTACTGCACGGTATAGATACACAGCTTTCACGCAGACATACAAAACTCATAATTTACAGAAGAACACGACTTGATAAGACTAATGTTTATGAAAGATGTTTTCATGAATCTTAAGCCTAAGATTGTTAAGTACCTACGACGTGCGTCAACTAAACTTATAAAATCCAACTAAATTTGCGTGTGCTACAAGTGCTACGAGTCCTACGAAGTGCTACGAGTTTTGAGCAGCTTTAATTTGAGATGTCATGGTCAGTCTCCCCGAGGCAGTATCGTAACAGCGAGCGGCAACATAGGCCCAAGCTACACAGTGCCACGATTTTAAGCAGACCTCTTCCATTTGAAATGTCGTGTGGATTTCAGTCCCACCGAGAGAAAGTCGTAGCATACATAGCGTAGGCCGTTGCTACGCCATCATACGAGTACCTACTTTCATTTGGAATCGTAGGCCGTAGCTAATTTACGGCACTAAACTTTTATTATTGTTTCACAGATTGTGTAGTAAAAAATGCTCGCACGCCTTCGTATGCCGCAGTGATGGACTCCCGAGGTGAATGTCTTCTCGGCCTCGGCGACATGGCCCTGCACAACCACGTCACTATAGATCTTGTATGTATATTCCATTTCATAAAAAATCATGTACAATGTGTAGTGAATTCATAATAACTCCATAACTCTTCTAATCGGAATAATGTAAGTGTTGGGGTGAACTTAGGATAAAGTTCAAAACGAATAAGTATGAAGGTAGTAACTACTTCAATGACTGGAAACTCCCCCGATATATCAACATTTTGAATATTTGACTCCGAATATATTATTTTATGACGCAACATAAACCCAAAACTAGGGCCACGATTCAAAACGGTTGTGACATTACATAGTCATAAAATGTTTAAATTAAATATCTTCGGGTGTGTATAAAGCGAGATGAGGGGCCCATAATGGCACAAAACTACAACAGGCTATAAGGCGAAAGCTATAAATTAATAACTGACACTTGCGGCCGTTTGCTGGACACTAGACACGGCGCGGCATCGACTGTTGCATCAAACAATAGCCTTTAATTAACTCACTCTGATATGACCGTGAATGACACTTTCCTTTATATTATTTTATTTACAGATAAATAAGCACATGAAGGTCCTTGAAGAAGCTCCATTAGTTATTCTTGACGGCAACGTTCCTCAATCTACAATTGACTTCGTCTTAAAGGTGTGCCAGCGTCTTGAAAAACCCGGTAAGTTGACCGATTTTTCCTAAAAAGCGTACAAGCCCAGGCTTTAAACGTTTTGGGGGTTTAATGAGAATAATTTGTAACCGACGATGGCGCGGAAGTAAAACGAAAGTTCGCATACCATAGACGTATCTGCCAGCAGCGACATCCAGCTAAGGAGTAGAATTCCTTTCCCGATGTTTTTACTGATAGCTATAAACAAAAATGTTTTCACGAGTCTCGACTCGTCAGTTCCTATTATGAATGTGTGTATGGTCGTCGAGCGCATCATCGTTTACCAGCAGTGAGATAGAACCGCGAATTTGGGGGCAGATTTTAAAACAATATTTTGTCACTAAAATATAATTATATTTAAAATTATCAGTACAATCAGTGCTCATCCTTGGAATGGCTTTTAAATGAGATTATTATTCGGACGGATACGTTATATTTAACAATAATATACAAATATATTGTTAACAAGAGATTACTTTCTTCAAGGCACTAAGGTACCATTAGGTACTTCATTAGGTACAATTATTTAGTCATTTGTCATATATGTCATATATAGTCATAATATTAAAATGAATTTTGTTAAACAAACACAAAACTATGATTAAAGTAACTTAAACATATACGAAGTAATTCTATAGTTATAAAAATTATACAAAATTATTAAATAAGAAATTAAGATTCAATAAAGTATGCATTATTGTACATTTTACTTGCAAGTGCACTTGATTTACTTTTTAAAATACTAAATTAAGTAAATAATATTTTTTCGACCATAAACACTCTCCATTAAACTGACCAGAAAGAAAGAATAATAGAATATTCACTCACAAAATAAAATCTAAGACAAAATTTGCTGATTAGCAGCCAAATAAGATGTTCAAAAAATACAAAAAAAATCAAATGTTTTTTTCTAGTCAGTATAAAATCTCATGAATCCGAGCCTATGGTTTCTATAGAGAATAACTCTGTAAGGTCATAGGACCTGTAGTTTAGAATTTAACCACACTGGCTTAAATGTCTCATACACATAACATATCATACAAAATACATAACTATTTATAAGTAATCATTGCAAAAAAGAAATGTTTGAAATGGAAGGCACAAATCATGGAACTGCCTGTTACATAAACTGGTACACATCAATAAGTACATACAAAAATTGGAATGGAACCAATTAGCCTAATCAGAACAAAACAATACATAAATCTAGGTACTAAAATATTGAACAAACAGCAAAACTAAATTATCAATTCCTTGAGTTCAATCAATATACTTTTACACTTTGGAATTAAGTGCAGGAGATAAATCTTTGCCTGTTGCACATTTCGAGCAAGACAATAAAAAATTGATCGTGGGTGAATTCATCTTCATAGTAACTACTTGTAGAATGGTGAAAAACAGCTCTAGGTTGCGTGTAAAATCTATTGAAGTTCATGTGTTTAAAGTACATTAAAAATAATAATTATTGGACTGGGCTATATTTTAAATAAAACCCAACTGACGTTGTTGCTGCAGCTGATCGCGCAAGTGATGCAGCGCATGTTCTGGCTGGCTATGTTGCATTTGAGCTACCAGGTTCTTTGCTTCCAAACGAAGTTCGTAAAGCTTACGGGATTCCAGATACAGCAAGATTGCTGCAGCTCCTGTACAAAAATAAAACATAATATTTTATCTGAACAATCTGACTCTAACCAATCAGATTATAGAATTTAACTTCCATAATATGACTTGAATTTTATGCTTTGTATTAATCGTAATTAGAAAAAATATACGAAAGGAGTTTGCTCAGCTTTTTATTGGCTTGGCACCGCTCAGGGGTTACTCAAAACCTGGTTAATTTCAAGTTTCATGTTATGGCGAAAATTTATCTTCTTTAAAATGCTTTAAAATACAGCAGAATTTCATAAATATCTATAACTAGCTGCGCCCTGCAGTTTTTCCCGCGATGGGATCGATGGAATGGGATGGAGATGGGAGTCTCCCATGGGAATCCCATGGGATCGAGACTTAGTGTCGATCCCATGGGATTATCTTGATAAAAAGTATCCTATGTTATTTTAAGCCGTGGTCTACCCATGAGTGCCGAATTTAATCTAAATCCGGTCAGCCGTTTTAGCGCGAAAGCGTAACAAACAAATTCACTTTCACATTTATAATATTACTAGCTGATGCCCACGGCTTCGCCCGCATAGATATCGGTTATTATATACTAAAACTAGAGAACCACTCTATCCATTGGTGAAAACAGCATGGAAATCAGTGCAGTTTTTGAAATAGTGCAAAGTTGGCCTGAAATTCGGCAAAAATTCCTTACTTAGACCTCAAAAGTGTCATGCATTGGTTGATAGGAAAATTTCGTCTAAACCATCTCTGTATATTTACTATGTGGTGAGGACTAATGGGGTTGTCTAGGCACTGATGTTTTTATAGATGTTCAGTGACAGATAGTATTATTAATTATAGTTACACCATTATATCAAGTGCACATTAGATCTGCTGGAGGCCTCCAACCTAGACTTTAAAACTAACTTAACTCTGAGGGGGCTGGTTCTCCCCTTAACTGCAAATGCAAATTAATTAGCAACAAATACTTACCAAACAACAGGGAGGCAACCACAGCAAAAGCATAAGACCATGACAGCACATTGAATGAAGGATATAACAGCCAATCACGACGATAACAGTTCCCTCCAAAAATAGCTACTGCGAAGAACAAAAACACACCTGCAAATAAACAAATTTATAGATGTGTTGTTATTATTGATTATAATATGTAACATATTAGATACAGTGATAAACACATTTGATTAAAACTTACTTGAGACAGCCACCATTATAAAAGCACAGGTGACAAAGATCCATTCATATCGTAGCACGGTGCGCAGTGGCCATCGCACTATGACGCAGGCCAACAACACTTGAGATGTAAGCGACAATATCAGAGCCATTGTAACAAATGACTGCACTGCCATCAGCCACCCAGGCAGCAACCATTCTCGGATCACATAGAACTCCTAGAATAACAAAATATTTTAAATAATTGTGTATTCCTGCATATTCCTCGATACCATACATTGTTTCTTCCTTAAATTTGAATTGTTAAAGTTTTTGAAACAAAGCATTATAAAAAAAAGCACATCAAGCTAGTTTAACCAATAAAAAAGTGTTTGTAATGCTTGAGTTTTGAGTTAGGTTCTGTAATATGGGCCATATCAATTAAGTAATGTATTTCAATCATCCTGCCTTAATATAAATATATTGTCAATCAGTAATCTTAACAAAAGTACCTAATCGCTTTTACCTCACTAAAGATGTAGTGGCACCCATGAAACAGTTTATCAAACTGATAGGAAGGGAATCGAAAACGGTCAAAACAATATTCCCATAAGCCCATGTGTTTGAAGCTTGAAAACATCTCAGGATACGACTCAATCCAGTACGGGCCGGCAAACGAAAGGAGAAGAAATAGGCCAGCAATATACGTTAGACTGGCTCCGATGAGAGTGGCATCTGTAAATAAGTTTTAACACCAATCATTATTTGAGAAATATCTCTATATTATCCTCACATGGATTTATTTTATTAGTATTGGAATAAATCACAGACATGAAGAAACGTACTCATTCAAAACCATAAGGGCGTGCCCAAATTAAATTACTTACTTGAAGCCTTCGGATACTCATTATCGGCGGCCGTCATAATGTCGGATATATTTAATCAATAATTGCAGATTATCTTTAAAACAGCACTTTGAAGACCAAGTTTACAGTAATAAATTAAATGAAAACAAGCGTCTTCAACTGCTAACAAAGTTTGACACTAATGACATTTGACGATTACGTTCCTTTAGAAAATGACATAGCGGATATCGTCTAAAAACTAGACAAAACTTAGAAAGCCTAAGTAAAAACCAAAGTGAACGGTCAGTGATGTTTACTTGTTTCTAGGAGGTCTCTAAAATATAGTAGAGGCGGTAAATAAAGATACAATTTTATCTTCCTCCAAAATCTTTTTTGGATTTTTCATCATTCTGAATAAAAATACCTGTTATAACTCAGCTCAAACAGAGTTTTACTGCTTAACAAACCGTTTAAGTACTTATAAAGTATCGTTAATGACCGCCAAAAAAGAAACACCAATTTTGGTAGTTGGCTTTTTTGACCGTGTGATATTGATTCATCATCATCTGCCTAGCCTTTTCTCAACTATGTTGGAATCGGCTTCCAGTCTAACCGGATGCAGCTGAATACCAATGGTGCATACAAAGAGTGCAGCCTGATCCTGACGTTGGAACTTGCCCTAGGCAATAGTGGATTGTAAAATGCTGACTCCGAGTCCAAAGATGATTCGTGGACTACCTAACCTAACGAAGTACACTTTAATGTAGTGCTAATATTTTAAATAATCACAGTATTATGATGTTATCAACAGAGGACAGGGCCAAGGTCTCCGAGGACCTTGGGGAGCGCGTACTTCCGACATGTTGCTGGTAAATAAGTTTATAGTTCGTCAACACTCAATGTGATCCATTTCTCCAGGCCCACCAGACACAATTGGAATATCCCATAGTTTGGGTAGCACAGGGACCCTTTTTTTTTTTGACGGTGGGAAGTCATCAAATGGCTTCTCCCGCTCTGGGCGGAGCGGAAGGGCGTGTCAGACTTTTACTGACTAAAACCCACCCGTGTTCCTTCAGTTGCCTATTGCCAAGGTTCCGGTATCCCTTTCGGACTTTCCCGCAACCCTGGCAGGAGAAAAGGGACCCTGTGAGATAGATAGGTAGTTCAATAAAAGGAACTAAACATATAAAGGCAATTAAATAAAATAAACATTTTATTATTATAAGGCAGTTAAGGTTGATTTCCATACATAGAAAAAATTACATAAATCTTACACTAATTTTATTCTTATTTACTACTTAATATAATAAACGATAAAGTACATAAATTGGACGGTTTTAAAAAAGGTACATCGTTAATAACTTGTCTTTTCAATAAAATAATGTCAAATAGATATTATAATTAAATAAGAAAATACCTATTCATTAACTAACCAAGTTGCTATCAAAATTACTGCAGAAATATTATGATCTGCAAAGGCACTCTGGCAGGCTCTGCAGGCATATTTAGAATCATGTCAATAAAAACAGTGTATGTACCTACTTTTTATAGTAACAAGTGTTCTATAAAAAAAGATTTGTGTATTCTATATAATTTAAATCTAAGATAGTTAATTGATTCAGGCGTGACTTTGCGGAAATCCATTATAAAATACAATAGACGTAGATATATTTAGTAACCAATTCCGCTTGACTATTCTTCAAGAGTCCTAAAAAACCCTGTAAGAAATCGACACGTGTTTCACCTCTCAACGAGGCATCCTCAGGATGACGATTGACCAATTGCAAACCAGAACGCGACGTGTTACCACACCGAGCGTCCAGCGCTCGGTGTGGTAACACGTCGCGTTCTGGTTTGCAATTGGTCAATCGTCATCCTGAGGATGCCTCGTTGAGAGGTGAAACACGTGTCGATTTCTTACAGGGTTTTTTAGGACTCTTGAAGAATAGTCAAGCGGAATTGGTTACTAAATATATCTACGTCTATTGTATTTTTTAATTTAAATCTTTAAAAAAATCCAGAGTCCATGTCAATAAGGGTGAGATCAGACCGCGACGTGAAGCGACGCGACGCTGCGCGCACTTTTCAACAATTATTGAACTTATTTTCTTCATGAAAGGTATAACGAAGTTGACATAGTGTCAAAGTACGCTGAGATGCGCGGTGCTGCGCAGCGCGTGTACCTTAATGTGTAGTAAATAAATTCGATATTGTATTGGATCATAAAAAGTGCGCGTCGCGTCGCGTATCGGTGTGAACTGACCCATAGGCGGCCACTCCACCTACAATATTGTGTTATTGCGTGAAAATAATAGATTGCTTGATTGGAAGGCTTTCATTACTTAATGCGCAAACTTATTATAGGGCCGCCTTAAATAATATTATTAGCAGTAAAGTTTAAAGCGCAACATTTTCGGCAACGTAAAATTGTGGAGGTAGTCCGTTTCATTATAACATCTGGCACTCACTCAAATCTTGAGTCCAACACAAATCATGTATTATTTCAATCACTCCAAACGATAGTGTTATCCACATTATTTGGTAAACTAACAAAACTTGTAAAACGCAACTAGAAAAGAAACTACAACGTAATTATACATAACATATTATTATGTAAAATAAATACATAAAAATGTGTGTACTGGTAATAAAAATGTATTCATTCGAATACTGGAATTTGTGCCGAATCTTTTGGACGGAACTGGTTCATAAGATCTAAAACTTAATATTTAATTAACTCTATTTACTTGTGATATGCAATGTTATGCTTTTGTTTCGTACTCCAATTCAAAACGAGCTTGTGATTCTTTTATTTTGTTACGCTTCTTTGCTTGGATGTTAGACTCGGTCAAAAAGAGGGCTGCAGTCACTAAGCATGCTACGGAACCCACGACACCCAAACCGAACGACCAGCCTGCGAAAAAAAATAAAGTTAATACCAGTGATAGTGCAAAAACTAATTTTACTGTAGTTTAATCATGAAATAATTGTTCACCTAAGTAATTGTTGGGATGGTCTGGCATCCAACCATCTGTGTTTCCCAAAGAGGCAAAAACAATAACTGCTATTACTCCACAAATACCTAAAATTAAAAAAAGCTACTATTATTCAAAAAATTCTATGACGTTATTTCGAAATGTCTGCATGTATCCTAAACAGCTCATCTCACCTGATCCTAGCATAATAAACCCAATACTTTTGATCAGTGTCACATATCTGCGTTGGTCAGGCCCCCAGCATAGGAAGAACATCAACACCAATATTGTAGAGATCAAAACTCCTAGCAAGCACAATGTAAAGAAAAACTGTGTTGCTATCATGAAACCTGCAAAAACACGGTTAATAAGAATATGCTTTTTTTAGATCCATGGTTAAGGTTACAGAATAGAATAGCGATATTGCAATTTTTTTGTTTGATGTTGGTCATGGCGCGGGACATCACTCAGTGTTTAAGAATTATATATAGCTGAGGTTTCGCAGATTGATCTAGAGTTTCAGACTAGACTAATATACATTTTCCGTTGATAAACGAACGCCGCTTATCACAAATGTAGGTAGGTACCTACCTACATTTGTGTTAATGAGTTGGGCTGGGCGGGCTCAGTAGGTGGCCACGCCAATCGCGGCATTTTTGCTATATCCATAAAGGGGCCAGATTAATCGGTGTCCGATCAGTAAACTCCATAGATTCTAGCTAAACTGATCTAACACTAGAGCATGATAATATCCTGAGGATGCATCGTTGAGAGGTAAAACACGTATCGATTTCTTACAGGGACTTACTGTTTTATGACTCTTTAGGAATAGTTAAGCGGAACAGGTTACTAAATATATCTACGTCTATTGTATTTTCTAACACCAGACTAAATAAATAAAAACAATGCAAGGAAACTGACCAGGTAGTAGATATCCACGGATCTTATCGTATCCTGTCGTGAAGGGGTCGTACACCCAACGACATCCAACGAAAAATCGCCTTTGATACTGATCCAGCGGGTCAGGCAGAGATCTGAAGCAATGACTCCACAACCCTAATCTAAAAACATAAGAAATAGATAAATACCTGCCGTTATGAAGAACAAATAGGTACGTACACACATCAAGCTATACATTTCCAGTACTTATAAGAAAAATACAAAAAAATAAGCAGGAAAATGATTATAGGAAGGTAGGTATCCAACTGCAAACTTCTGCGTGTTAAAATAACACTTGGATTTTACATAAATATAACACATAGAGGTATATAAATCTCAGAAAATTATAAATAATGACGTATTAGTGTTTACCTATCTAACTTTGCGCCTCTTATTCTGGAGTCGCTGACCAACCAACTGGGCGTACCGAATGCCAATGCCACCGTAACAAGGGCAATGACAAACACGCCAATGCCACAATTACCGGCCAAACTTCTATTCTTCATTGTCTCTGCAACAAGTTAAAAATCCCTTTCATGAATGGTTCTTATTTAGGATTGAATTGCTAATTACAACAAAATATAAGAACAAAAAACGAAAAGATAAAATCGTATGTGAATACGATCGAAGATAACACGAGATCGGATGTGAATGCGATCTCGTGTCTTTTTATTGAATTGAATTAATAATGACCTTAAATAGACATGTTACCTCCCAAAAAAGAGAAAACCATGAAAATTAGAAACAGAATGTAGGTACATAAGTAGGTACAGTTATAGTAATAAGTACCTATAGTGGTGGCAAATGTGACAGCCGGAAGGGAGTTCATATGTTCAATTCTATCTTCCTTATCGAACAAAGAAGCTAATATCAGATTTGGTACAGGTAAAGTTCGGTCATATCCCATTTAAATAATTAAATGGGATAAGACTGAAATAATTAAATGTGATAAGACCCAACTTTACCTGTCAAAAAATCGTATCATTATTCGTGTCGTGATGCATAACCCAGAAGTACGCCACAAACCCGAGTCTCTCGTAGCGCAGTAGCCAAAGATATATAACTTACTATAATATATCTCTATGGCAGTAGCCAATCGCTCAGCCACTGCACCAATAAACCCATCTGTTTAGCTCGAATTAAGGCCGATAAATAGGTTAATAGGCTCGCCCCTCTTTTCAAAGAGACTGTTATTCTTGGCTATCAAGCAACGTGTTGTTGATGAGTCATCACTTTTTTGACAATTGTTCGCATAATATGAAATTTGTTTTCGTAAATATTAAGGTCATATTAACTAGTCTGTAGACTTAACATGCAATACGCTGAATTAGAATGTAGGCGTGCTGAAGACAATGAAATGTCTTGAGAAACCATGAAAGCACAGCAATGTGCTTACATGGTTTCTCATCTCACAGAGATGCCTGGATTGTTGTCGTAAGCAAGACACGTGATCTTGTATGATTCAACTTTGCAATTAATTATCAAACGGATGTTACCGGTCGAACGCCTTTGTTTAGCAAGACGCTTTGTTGACCGTAAACATGGAAGAATCAGTGAAACAGAAAATGCCTTGTTGCGATTTTTCTGTTCTTGCTGATTCTGTTACGATGTACGTATTGGAAAATACCTACTTTGAAATGGTTTTGAGAATTTGAGTACAGTATATTTCAAAGCTTTTTTCCGAAAATTTTTGATTTGATTTGTCACTTTTCTGGTTGTGGTAGTTACCTCGAATACCTCTACCTGCTGCGTAAATTACAGTGATAGGAAGTTATTTTAACATCATCCACATAGACTAAGGGGGAAAAATAGGTAGGTACTTATTATTGAACCTAACTCAAAAACTACCCAAGCAAAGGTAAAAAAAAATATGTGAAACCACCTAGGAAGTAAACTCTTTCCAACCAAATAAGAATTATTCAAATCAGTCTTCAAGTAATCTGTGAAAAATGAATACCCTCTTTAGGGTTCCGTAGTCAACAAGGAACCCTTATAGTTTCGCCATTTCCGTCTGTCCGTCTGTCCGCGGCTTAGCTCAGAGACCGTTGGTACTAGAAAGCTGTAATTTGGTATGGATATACAAATAAAAGACGCCGACAAAGTGGTAAAAAAAAACGTAAAAAATATTTATTTATAGGGTACCTCCCCTACACGTAAAGTGGGGGTGGTTTTTTTTTCTCGTCAATCCCGTAGTGTGGGGTATCGCTGGGTCGTTTACCCTTTTTGGATTCAGGGTTCCGTTTACGGAATATTAAGCTTTAAAGTGATAATTTTTGTTACAGCCAAGTGTCGTCGTCGTCGTCCCCCCCCCCCGCCAGCTAAATGGTTGGGTTTGGATATGTGAAAAAATTCAGGGCAGTAGTATATATAACGAAATTAACAGGAAAACTATCACCGCTACGTAGGCTCCACAAGTTACCGAGTAATAATCAACCAACTTTAATTTGCAGTTGTAAAAACATGTTCTCTCATAAATTCTGTATGGGAGAACAAGTTTTTCAACTACAATGTTAAGTTTGTTTTATAAATTCATCCCAACTAAACGGAACCCTTCATTGTGCGTGGTTCGACATGCA
Source organism: Lithophane ornitopus (assembly GCA_948473465.1). Classification (NCBI taxonomy): domain Eukaryota; kingdom Metazoa; phylum Arthropoda; class Insecta; order Lepidoptera; family Noctuidae; genus Lithophane; species Lithophane ornitopus. The sequence goes on along the minus strand of OX419616.1, from coordinate 9,438,593 downwards.
TTTGTTACTCTAATGACAAGACAACGATTTTGAAGTTCATTAATATCAAATGATTTTTTTTTCATTATAAACAACTGTTTCATAAGTTGGCAACTGCATCTAAACACTTCCCAAAACAAAAAAAGGATCTGTGGAATAAACAATGCGAATCAACTCCTCAGCACTTTACAATCAGTGTAAAGCTATGTATAAACACAGTCTAACAAAACAACAAAGCTCATGCATAAAGTTGTTACAGTTCATACTTTTAACTTGTTAATTAGTAAAACCCAATGTCAGAGCAATTTGTAAGAACTTTATAAGTATATGACACTTAACACCAAACACAAGGTCATACACCTGAGATGAATAGCAAATCTAAGTACCTCCGTAAAAGTTTCGCAATACAGTCAATGAAGGCAGTGTGTGTAATACACAGCATAACATTCACCCAGAAACACAATGCCAAAATGTTCACACGCATTTTAACTGTGGGAACTCATAAAATATGCAAAACTATTTTTTTTTTTACATTTTTCTGTAGAATTTTGTTTTTGGTAACATGATTAGGTACCAATGAACTTCAAACTTGAAATATTTTAGGTACTTGTAAAATTATATAATTTGTATAAAAATACACTGTATGTTATATGATTATTTCGAGTACTTAACTTTAACATATTTTTTTTTTTTAATTAGCCCTTTTTCTGCAGCACCGGTGACTGGTGCTAGCACTAACATTGTGATTATATATCTTTATAAAGTTTTATGTATGTCCTACTTTACCTGCCCCCTAATTGTTTATCAAGATTGTCTGACAGAAACTGCTGATTGACACAAGAATACTCACAGTATGAGCACTTAGGGCTATTGCCCTTTTGTACAATTTTATATTTGTATCCTTCGAATATGGTGTGAGTAAGCAGAGTATTATATCTTTATTAAAAAAAAATATCACAACTATTAAGATTAAGTAAGATATTTAAAATGATAAATAGGTACTTGACTGTTACAGCATAAGCATTAGCAACCTGGGCATGTAGTTAAAAAAAAAAACAAGTGGATGTGTCATTAGCACTTGCGCATTAAAAACAAGTAGAACCAGTAATATTTATATTAAATATTGTGGCAGCAGCCAAGTTCTAATCATGAAAAGGGTGCAATAAGAATCGGAAACTGGGCAACATCACAAATAGCTGTCAAATATTTCATTGTTTTGATTAATTTGTGAATGACTAAAATAAGGTGCTGCATAAATAGTGTGCTGAAGAGCAATATTACCTTTTTTTCATTCATATTTGACTACTATTTGCAAAGTTTACAACTTTCCGATGGCATGCACCATCCTAAGCTTGCCTTTAGTTGAGGGTAGGTAAGCCTAGAACATTATTGTAGGTAAACTGAAAACACAGGAACCTAGTTGGACAAAACTAGTAAGTTTTATTTATCACGTTTAAAAATGCATTTATTTATATCAACACAACTGTCGACCGAGTTGAATTTTTGAAATAGAAATCTTCCATTACTTTGTTTTATTCAAACAAAGTAATGGACTGATGGTGTTAGGTACACAAAACTAAAATTTAGTTACATTAAATACCTAATTTAGGAACATAAAAAAGTCATTGAAATAATAAATAAATTCTAAAAAAATTGGTATATTTATGTACCTGCCTTCAATTCATAGAGTGTGAGAGAATCTGAAGTTCTTGGGTGCCAACAATTTACTCACCAATGTTTTAGTATTCCAGAAATATTCTAAATTGCAGCTTTGTCAAATCTACATGTACGTAGAGTTTATGTGAATAAATGTTATCTTCCAAAACTTTTAGTTTGAATACACGAGATTAATCAAATAATGATCAACGCCCAACAACTTAACGACTTGCTTGCTTGTCACAGACAGTTGTCACTTTGTTTGTCAGTTAGTTTAGTAGTTCCCACAGACTACATAAGAGTCCGCGCCACCACTGAAGTCCGGCGGAAAATTGTGGAACTACATTTTTTAATGCAATTTCATGCTATGACAATGACATACAACTCGGCGTCGCAGTGACGGGCGATTTGATTCATTCTGCGTCCAGCGCACAGAGTACTTTTATATAGGCCAGTGCACACAGAGACACACTATTAAGACTACTTAATCTGTGGCACTATTATAAGCTCAGATTATAAGTCCAGCGCTCGGTGTGGCAACACGTCGTGTTCTGGTTTGCAATTGGTCAATCGTCATCCTGAGGATGCCTCGTTGAGAGGTAAAACACGTGTCGATTTCTTACAGGGTTTTTTATGACTCTTGAAGAATAGCTCAGCGGAATATGTTATTAAATATATCTACGTCTATTGCATTTTAGCTAGTATAATATAACCCTAAGTAATATTATAAATGCGAAAGTGAGTTTGTTTGATACGCTTACCCGCTAAAATGGCTGAACGGATTTGGATGAAATTGTGCCCATGAGTAGACCATGACCTGGGTTAGGACATAGGATACTTTTCCCCGCATAAGTCAAGATGACTTATGCGGGTGAAACCGCGGGGCGCAGCTAGTAATTACTGTTCTAAAAAGTTAACAGACTTGTGTCGCTGGCTGTACTTTGCTTACTGCTGACTGGCTATTCGGTATTTAGTTCGCGTTCGACTCAAGCGCCCGATTTTTGCATACCCAACCATACAATTTTGAAGGAGTCTTAGGTAACAACTGAAGCCTGGGCGCCTGAGTGGTTAGAGAGAAGAATCCAGTTGTTTAGTTAAATAGTGGTTGTAGCACATTTAAATTGTGTAGGTACACACGGCTACACATCAAGCTATACATTTCCAGTTTATGCTGATCTCGTATTATATATATAGTATAGGATTAGGTATTGTATAGGATTTCCGTACAATGCGAGATCAGCTTATACTGGATAATTATGTATAGCTTGATGTGTTGGCGTGTGTACAACGATTAGCTAAGTGGCCCATCGCCCATCCTATTATAATATTGCAACAAGTCTGTAGATATATTTTAGGTCAATACATATAAGTACCTATACCTACAATACTTACCATCTACATTTAGGTACTATACTGGACTATCCATATACATCCATTGTTCTTTTGTTTCAGTGTTTTTCGAACCGACAGATAGAAGAAAAGCTCCGAAAATTGTTCGCGATAAATACACTATATCATACGCTTCACCGAATTTATCTGAATTACGAGCAATGGCACAAGTGCTTGCACCATCCAAAAGCACTAATGTCGAAGGTCACTGTGAATTTACACAAATTGCAGAACTGTATCCAGTTGTATTTCATGTTATAGAATTCATGATTATTACAATGGGTTCCAAAGGAGTTATAACTATCAAAAACAAAGGCCATAAAGATATAGCAAGATTTTATCCAACCGAACCTATTAGTAAGATCGAGAATGTGTCAGGAGCAGGAGATTGTTTTGCGAGTGGCTTTATTCATGGTATGCTCTCTGGACTTCAGGAAGCACAGTGCATGCACATAGGCTTTGAAGCAGCTAAGATGTCGCTTCTGTGCAGAAAAACCGTACCTTCGAATTTAGATAGTATAAATTCTTCTTTGTTTAAAAAAGCGAAGTACGAGCTAATAAAGTGATAGTTAAAAGTATTAAAATTATATTTTTCTAAAGGCACACAATCTTAAACTGATAACATAAAAAGGATTCTTAATTCATTAATTATTGTAAACCTTATAGTGTACATTCCATTCAAATTGATCATTTTCAATACTGATCATGTATTTACTATGCGGTATTTAGTATGGGTTTTACTGTTATAATGAGCCTTCATAGCCAAAGGTGGGGGAGACTTGTGTGCGCAAACCACAATAATGTATGAAATCATGATGATTTAAATTGTTTTACATCAGTTATGCTCGTCTAGCCCCAACCTAGCATGAGAAAAATACATATTTTCAGTACATATAAAATAAATCTATAGTACCGGTAGGCACTTACATTAAATAAGTTTATTTTACACTAATAATAATGTATTAAGTAAAAGATTCATTCTTTATCTGAGCATTCACAATGAATTATCATCATTATTTTTGCAATAAGCTGATTTGATTTGAAATGAATTTGTATAGCATTTTTAATACAATATTCTTGATATAAGCTATTATTTTATGTATAAAATTATGGGTATATTATAATTATAATTCTGCCTATGTATCACAAATACCACTATTGTCCATAAAGTTTAAATAAATAATACACTACAGGTCATAAAAATGCTGAACACACACACAACACATACTTATTATAATTACATAGATTTCACATTTTATCCAAATTCAAAATACATATTATTAGCAGCAAAGAATATTTATCAACTTTGTGATTTCTTATCTTAATACCATAACCAAATTTATAAAATACATCAGTAAAGAAAATCAGATCAAGATCTCCAGTTTGTTAAAAATATGCATAATTCTGCTTGAACACAGCTATATTATTTTACAGAAGTAATTAAGTTTTACATGTAAAAAAATAGTACTCAGTCTAAACTACTTATTCCTAAAAATATTATAAGAATACAATGATTCTATTTTGGACGGGCTACTCAGATACAGCCAATTATAATTAAATTATAATGATTATAGTACAAATTCCACAAAATAATGTGTTAAGTATAATATTAGTTTGTTGTAAAATACAAAACCACATTGTTCAATAAAACTGTTAAAGATCAGAAAGGACGGAGTCATTATAAAAAGTACTTTAAAAAAATGTTAGTCTATATGTCAGTATGTCCTCCTGCATAGCCAACCTTCCTTTCATGCATAGTATAAGATGATGGCTCCCGGCTCTGCATCTCATGAAGTCTCTTATACTTTTGAACTCTTGCTTCTACCAAGAATAGAATGCCAGCAGGGAAAAGTAAGATAACACCTATGACACCAAGAGCATATGCCCAGCCCAGATCATTGTGCTCCCAATTGGGCATCCAGTCTCGACCATCACCTCTAGCACCAAAAGTCACCACAGATATGATGCCAGAGAATCCTGAAAATAAGTTTATATTATAGCAGAATATTCTACAAGTATTTGATAAGATATAGTTTGATAAGAGTGGCACTAAAGTTGCTACTTTACGTTTACGTTTACTACATAAATATTGTGGTAAATCGGTTTAACTCTAAGAGCAATCAATTCATGCAGCAATGTGTTCCATTTTTTATTTTTCTGTTATTTTACTTAGGGAAGAACTATTACAAACCTCCAATAACAAGCACTGTCCCTAGAGTTACCAGAAGAGTTAGGAATTTGTCGTCATCTTTGTCTTTCTTGACATAAAGGTAAGACAAAAACATTGACAAAATAACACAGCACATAGCTATAGTGAAAAAGAATTGTGTTGCTATGAAGAATCCAGGCAGCAGTATATCATGAATTATGTAATATTCCTCTTCAAATATCCACCAGCATCCAGTGAATACCGTGTCATACCAATGATGGATTTCTTCGAATCCATTGAAGCACACTTCCCACAAGCCTGCAAATTTAACCAAGATGCTATAGATTCATTTGTTAAACGCCATACCTATATTTTGAAGAATAAATATTTGTTTGTTTCCTGTAAGCGTTTTGTACTATTCACTCGTGCGCACGCCCAGGAATATTTATGAATTAAAAAATAAAAACACCGGTAAGTCAGGAACGAAGTTACGAGCAACAGCTTGTTATAAATACAAATAACTGTCTATGATATCTTAAAACAATAAAAACGTGAGTTAAATCTTACCAATTTTTAAAAACTTTGGGTTCTTTAGTTTTCCGTCAGTAACCAGCCAATAAGGACTTACGAAGGCAATTATTATAAATAAAGATGCAAATACAAAGAATCCAAGCGCAAATAATCCTGTTTTCGATTTAACCATTTTTATTATTTTCTATCAAATTATCAATACAATCACAAACTTATCAACACGCCCTACCGCCCTGTTTATGACGTTTATGACATGAAAATTGTAAATTAGGCTTGTATGTACTCTTGTAGAAAAAATATCGTTATATCGATATATCGATATTTTATATTTGATATATTGATATTTTTTGGCGATATTTACTATTTCGCTAAAAATATCGAAACGATACGATATATTTCTAACAGTGCGTTTGCACTGACGAAACATTGACGACAAACAATGTTGAAATCTCTATCTTCTATCAATGTTCCATACAATTTTTGACAGGAACTAGAATCTTCAACATGTTTGTGTGAATGTTTCGCCAGTGCAAAAGCACCACAACACTTTGTCGCCACTAACAAAAAACTGCTGGAATTCAGAGCCGTAATAAGTATACCGTTTTTCCTAGTTTGGTATTAAGATGAATAAAAAACGTGAACTTCTTATGTAATATTGATCGATTTATATTTTTATATCGATAAAAAGTATCGGCACTTCTTGCATCCTTATTCCGAAGTAAATGTCAACGTCATAACGGTCAAATCGTTACCTCCGTGAAGTTAGCCGCACGATTTCGTTATTATGAAATTTTGATACCGTAAAATGCCCTAATTTGGCCTACCTAGCCTTACTTTACCTAAACAGGTTGTTTGAATTTCATTACTAAACCATTCTAGCTAGAAGATGTTGTCAATGGTACAATTATTTACGCGTGGCAACACTATTTTTTGGATACGGCTAGAAAGTTGGGAAATGTCAGTGAACATCAGAATGTTTCAAATGGTGGATGGTGACATTTTCGCTGCTCTTCAAAATTACATTGTGTGATTATTTTAAGCTATTTTTACGGGTTTTATGGACCATATTAAATAAAAAATAGTACTCTGTCTTTTTATCTATGTTTGGCACTTGTAAAGCGAGTTTAAGTTGGTAAAATCAAGAAGAACAATCGTGTGTCGCTTTTTATGAAATCTAGACAAAACTTTGCCTGGGTTGTAGGGTTGTCAGTTTTAAGTTTGAAACCAAAATATCATGACTGGTTGATTTTTGAATTTTTTAAATATAAGTTGTTTTATTTTCTATGGTGACAGCCCTGAAAGATTCGTCTTATAGGTAGGTACATAATGCTCAAAAAGTCTGCCTAACTTTGCCTGCCTTCTAAAAAAAGAAGAAGAACGACTTTAGACTTTATGAAATGGTTGAGTATGAATACATATCCAATACTCTATGGGTACGAAATCTGTTTATTTGGTAATAATAGGTCTTTACCTATGAAATTGCCGTTTTGTATGAAAAAATTTAAACGAATTTTTTTCATGAATTTTTTATTTGTATTAATCGAAGTAATCACCCATGCAATCAATGCATCTTTGCCATCGCAGTGGCAGTTTATTGATGCCCTTCTTAAAGAAATCAGCTGGACGGGAGGCAACAAATTCTTCAAAGGCATTTTGTACTGCCTCTCGGGTATTGAATTTTTTTCCCGCCAAGAAGTTATCCAAATTCTGGAAAAAGTAGTAGTCTGTAGGCGCAAGGTCTGGTGAGTAGGGCGGATGACGGAGAGCTCCCAACCCCAGTTCTTGCAACTTGGAGACCGTCTGCTGTGCAGTATGAGGTCGCGCGTTGTCGTGCAGGAGCAGCGGAGACGAGCGATTGACCAATGCTGGTTGGAGATGCGCCAGCTTCTCCATCATTGTGTTCAGTTCTTCACAGTACACATCTGCAGTAATGCTCACCCCGTTTGGTAGGAAGCTGTGATGAATCACACCGGCGCTAGACCACCAAACAGTGACCATCACTTTTCTAGGGGTAAGTTTTCGTTTAGGGCATTGTTTAGGTGCTGAACCAGGATCCAACCAACTTGCTGAGCGCTTGCGGTTATCAAACAGAATCCATTTTTCATCGCAGGTAACAATGCGGTTCAAAATTCCTTCATTTGTGTGTCTGTTGAGCAGTGCAAGGCACGTCTCGACGCGTACTTCGCGCTGGCGATCATTGAGTTCGTGGGGCACCCATTTGTCAAGCTTTTTTACCTTGCCAATTTGACGCAAATGGACCAATATTGTTTTGACGCTAACGTCGAAAGCTGCTGCTAATTCAGCCGTAGATTGTGTATCATCAGCTTCCATAATCGCCTTTAATTCGTCATTGTCGACCAAAGTCTTCGGACGACCGCGAGGTTCATTTTTCAGGTCGAAATTTCCAGAACGGAAGCGAGCAAACCAATAACAGGTGGTGCGTTGGTTTGTAGTGTTAGCTCCGTAAACGTCGTTGATGTTGCGTGCCGCTTGTGCCGCGTTGCTGCCACGACGGTACTCATATTCCATAATTACTCGAATTTTTAACGTATCCATGATGACGAAAAAGATTGAAATGCGATGAAAATGTAACACTAATCAATAAAGAAATGACTACTTTTGGAAAAAAAAATCCATGTTTTTAAAATAAAATTAATTTGAAATTAGAATTCTTAGCCAAACAAAAATTATTTTGATTTGAAATGGCCAGTACTGCAGAACGGCAATTTCATAGGTAAAGACCTAATATTAATTTAATTGCGATATTGTTGTCTAGGCAAAGTAGAGGAAATGCCATTAACTTTGCCTGGCTTTTACAACGCTTATTTCTCAAAAAATATGAGGAGTAGGCTATAATGAGTTTTTTTACTAGGAGCACAAAGTTCTGATTTCCATTTTCTCTTGACAAGTAGTAAATAAATATCCTACCCAAGCCAAAATAATTAAAAAAAACCTCGAAATCCGTGCAAAGTTAGGGCATTTTACGGTAATGCTAATCGTCGTTAGAGAGTGTTAGAGAGAAAAGAAAAATCGTTAGAGAGTAATTAGTTTTTATGTAAAAGCAATTTTAATTTTTCGTGTGAAGTTGGCCCCCTGCCCGCAAAAATGGACTTAGACGTAATTTTTTTTTTTAATGAGAATCGTTAGAGAGAGATTGATAGATACACAAAATCGTTAGAGAGTTAATATTTTATTTGTTATTAAATCATTTCTAAGAGCGTGAAGTTAGCCCACCTCTGTGAATTTAGCCCCTGATTTAATTATTCTGAATTTTTGTTAATGCTAATCGTTAGAGTATTGTTAGAGAGAGTTAGAGAGAAAAGAAAAATCGGTAGAGAGTAATTAGTTTTATTTAAGATATTTTATTTTTTTGTGAAGTTGGCCCCCATTCCCGCAAAAATGGACTAAGACGTATTTAAAAAAATATATAATTTGAGCATCGTTAGAGAGAGATTGAGAGTTAAAAAAAATCATTAGAGAGTAAATATTTTAATTGATATTAAATTATTTCTGAGAACGCGTTTTACCCTAGGACCTGATCAAGATAAAGTTTAAAAACGTGCCGCCTCGATAGGGGAGTGAGGAGAGGGGGGAAGGGTTAGTAGATCATCGTCAGAATAGATGTTTATTTAGTTGAAACTTTAATATCAAATAAAAATGCATCAGTTAATTAGTAATTTTGTTTTTATCCATCAACAATTTTCTCATTTTACTAGATTTAGTTGAAAGTGAAACGACATATCACTGACATTATAATTATTAGCATTTTGTCATAATCACTAAACATTTTTAGAAAGAAGACTTATTATAAAAGAATATTCGACATCTACCGTGATTTCGTGGTATCCCTAGCGGTATCGTGAAATTCCTGGTTTCCTCATTTCCCTGCGACATACATACTACTGCCGTGATTTTTTTCACATATCCAAAACTAACCGTTTAGCTGGCTGGCAGGGGGGGAGGGCAACTTGATTCTAACAAAAATTAGCACTATATAGCTTAATATTACGCAAACGGATCCCTGAATCCAAAAATGGTTTTCCCAAACAAATTCACAATATGTTTGAATGATCTTTCCAACGACAGCCGACACAAAAGGATAAGCCAGAAAAAAAAAAGTTTCCACTTTAAGTGTAGGGGAGATAAGTACCCTAAAAAAATGTATGCATGATTTTTATATGATGTTATATATACCCATACCAAATTGGATTTTTCTAGTACCAAGTCTCTGACCTAAGCCGCGGACAGACAGACATGGGAAACTATAAGGGTTGACTAGGAAACGCTAAAAAATGTACTGCCCGCCGCCGCCGTACCGCACGCCGTACTTACAACTACATAAGTCTGCATACATGTAGGTACAACAACATTATGCCGTCCACTGGTCACTTGCCTAGCCGCCTACCGCAAGGCTTCTATAGTCCACATTTGGGAGCTAGCGCAACATCCTACCGGGCAGGTGCGGTCACAGCCCAAGATTTTGTGGGGAGGTCCCGAGGAATATATTTAGAGAAATGGTTACTTAATTGATAAGTACTCTAAAAATATATTTTTTATCCTAACATGTCCATCGGGGTCACTTTGGCTCAAGTACCTACAGTTTTTAGTAAGTAAAGCACGTAAATCATTCAGTCTCTCGACAGCTTGAATGATTTGGGGGGGGGGGGGGGGTCATGTTAAGTAAGTTAAGTACTTAGTAAAGTTTTGAATAAGGAAGTTCAAAGAAAAAACGTTTATCGCACCCGCGGACGCCTATCCGCAGTAGCCGTGCCCCGCCGCAACCACCCGGACCGAACGCCGTCCGCAGTCCGTCCGGCCGGTCGTAACTCGTAACATCGACATTCACGATTATTATTACGATCTCATCGTCTAATAATATTATTTATTTGTAAGAAGAATATACGCGGACGACGCGACTCCACACGTATAAATAAATAAATAATAGGTATTGTTAGTGGCCCTGGTCTGGTCATTTAGTATCAAGTTCAGTTCAGAACTTCGAGAAGCTCAATGGCTTTCTCGTTAGATAATTATGTACCCGTGAGATCCCGTCGCGCTCACGGTGCACAATGAGAAACCTTATCAAACTTACGTTTCTCATTGTGCACCGCTTCACTCAATGCAATAATTCTCGCGGTAAATCTCTTTGATCTGCCTAAAATACCGCCACCAGAGTTATCACCCAACGATAAACGCCAATGTGAATGCCGTTGACAAATACTCGAGGTAAGTTGTGGCTACACCAACGGTTGACGTCCATTATCGCGATAATCAACGGCGTTTCCCCGTTGGTGTGGCCCCAGCATATGAGATTTGTCATATTTAAAAATCATTTATTAAAAACTTTGTATCTCCGGCGGGAGTGGGGGGATCTACTAACCCTTCCCCCTCTCCTCCCTCGCCTATCGAGGCGGCACGTTTTTAAACTTTATCTTGATCAGGTCCTAGGGTAAAACGCGTTCTCAGAAATAATTTAATATTAATTAAAATATTTACTCTCTAATGATTTTTTTTAACTCTCAATCTCTCTGTAACGATTCTCAAACTATATTTAAAAAAAAATTACGTCTTAGTCTATTTTTGCGGGAATGGGGGCCAAATTCACAAAAAAAATAAAAATCTTTGATAAATAAAACTAATTACTCTCTAACGATTTTTCTTTTCTCTCTAACGATTAGCATTAACGAAAATTCAGAATAATTAAATCAGGGGCTAAATTCACAGAGGTGGGCTAACTTCACGCTCTTAGAAATGATTTAATAACAAATAAAATATTAACTGGACGTAGTTATGCTACAACGTTCCAATCCACAAGGTGGTCAAAATTGAATTTTTGAGCCCAAGCTAGGTATTTTGGATCGTCCTATCTAGTGCTGAAGACACTGACTCTCTTACGACAATAACTATTGAAATAATTAAGCGGTCTAAGTGATAAAACGAACCAAAAGATCTAATTATAATCTTATAAAGTGACATTACATTTGGATCGTACTGTTTTAATTCGTTTTGGACTGATTGACATAAAAATAAGGATCCAATCATCTTGAAACGTTTTAAAAATAACAAATTTTAAATCATAAAAAGTCACATTCCATTTGGATCGTACTGTTTTAATTCGTTTTGGACTGAATAACATAAAAATAATGATCCATTCATCTTGTTATATTATTATTTTTATTACCTATCTATTTCTTCAAAACATTCCATGTACTTTATAATGTGCACGATAATTGGACGTAGTTATGCTACAACGTTCCAATCCACACGCAGGTCGAACTGAGTAAATCGCGTTTTTGTAATTTTGTGGTACGCTTTTTTTTGGTAGCGAGTACAACTAAGTAGTATGTATCGCTTCAACTAAATAAATAAACATTATTTTAGTATATACTTGTTATTAAAATTTATTAATATTTGTCATACAAATTTTGAAAAAAATGCACTTGGAACGTTTTTGAAAAAAGGCTTTTTGTATGGAAGTAGCTTTTAACTTAATTTGCAAAAACGATCCAATATCTGAAAATTGGTATATTTTGGTAGTTAATATATATTTTTTCTAAAACATAAGGTACCTATAACAATGAAACAACATTATTAAAAAAATATTTATTAAGAAATAGTTGTATCAAAGCATGGAAAATCATCACAATTTATTCATCATCCAGATCGAAATCCAGCTCCTTACCAAATCCATCGACTAAAACTAAACTGGCTGCTGGCAAAGGAGATAAAGATTGAAAAAGCTAGATTTAAGATAAATAATAAAAAGAAAAGAATGATGCACATAGTCTTCACAGTCACAATAATTAAAATAATGTAATACTTTACAAAGTACATAATTCATGTCATTGTAGGTATACATAAAAAGTCAATGTGAATATAAAATCCAGAAATAATCTTGGTCAGATCATTTAGATTTGTCTGAGATGGTCTTTTGAAGGAAGAACCATACAGATTTGAGTGGACCTGTCCAGTCAGTGCACGCATTTGTCAGTCATCGTGTAGCTCAACTCAGAACTTAAGGAGCTCAACGACTCGACAAACAATACCAAAGAAAGGACATTTGGGTAGGCCGCCTGTAGTACAAAAACTGCCAGATAAATAAAATATATAATCCACATAGTCCTCAAATTCACAATAATTAAAATAATAATAATATTATACTTCACAAAGTAAATATTCATGTCACTATGTATGTATATAATAAAATAAAACTGAAACTTAATGGTATAAAACGCTTTTTGGCACAACTTACGTTTAATAAATGTTTTGAATTTATTAAGGCTAAGATCTTGTACGTGGCTTGGAAGCTTATTGTAAAAGCGTATACATTGACATCTGAACGAGCCACCTATTTTCTTGAGCCTAGTTGTAGGTACAACAAATTTGTCATTGTTCCTAGTATTAATATTATGGATATCACTGTACTTTTTAAACAATTTTATATATTTATGGGCATATAAAAAAAATCAAAAATATACTGAGAAGGCACTGTCATTATATTTATCTCCTTAAATTTCTCTCTGAGAGAGTGTCTCGGACTTAATTTATAAATTGATCGAACAGTTCTTTTTTGCAAAACAAAGATAGTCTGAATGTCGGCGGCATTTCCCCACAATAGCATACTGTACGATATTACACTATAAAAATAGCTAAAGTACACTAAACGGGCTGTCTCTATGTCAGTTAAATTACGATTTTTTCTAACTGCATATGCCGCGGAGCTATCTTCTGTGGGTGCTATCTTCAGGATTCAATTCTTCGCCCTTTATCAACACATTAATTTTCACCTGCCTAACGTGAGGTAGCGTAAACTTAATGCATTTGGTTTTTTTTTCATTAAGGAGTAAATTGTTAACATTAAACCAGTGAATTACTTTTGAGATCGCGCTATTTACATCGTCAGTAACCAGCTGCTGACGTTTAAGTTTAAACAAAAGTGAAGTGTCATCCGCAAACAACACTATTTCATGATTATCCTTTATGAGGTAAGGCAAGTCATTAATATAAATATGAAACAAGAAAGGACCAAGAATCGAGCCCTGTGGGACCCCCATTGTTACTATAGATCCGGGAGATCTTTTCCCATTAACGTCAACGCTCTGAATCCTATTACTCAAGTATGAAGTAAGAAGATCCAGAGCGGTGTTCCGGATTCCGTAGTCGTAGTATTAGTAGGTAGTACACTGTCGTATCATCTGCCTAGACTTTTCCCAACTATGTTGGGGTCGGCCTCCAGTCTAACCGGATGCAGCTGAATACCAGTATTTTACATGGAGCTACTGCCCATCCGACCTCCACAACCCAGTTACTGGGTAACACGATACCCCTTGGTAAGAGTGGTTGTCAGACTTTCGGGCTTCTGACGACCCATAATAACTGTCAAAGATCTAAAAATGACAGCTGGGACCAACGGCTTATCGTGCTTTCCAAGGCACAGAGTCAAGATGGTCACCCATCCATGGACCAACCGCGGCAAGCGTAGCTTAACTCGATTGATCAACCCGTTTCCCTCGGATTTACCCACTTTTGGGTTTTTTCCGGGTGAATTCCCATCTCTCGTTACTGGGTTGTGGAGGCCAGATAGGCAGTCGCCACATGTAAAATACTGGTATTCAGCTGCATCCGTTAGACTGGAAGCCGATGAAATAGTTCAAAGCCGTAATGTTCGCTCCACTGTTGTAGGATTAATACGAATGAGCTACGCGCCGCTACAATAGGTCCATTGCGTCGGTTCCTTCCAACATTACGGCAAAGGAACTATTTGATGAAACACACTCTAGTAGCGATATCTGAAGTGAGTGGCAGTATTTATAACCATTTGTACTCACAACACTCCATTCTCACAACACACACTTATTCAATACCGACATAGAACATACTAATTCCATGGTTAGCTCACAGCTTGACAGACAGTCACTAGTATCTGACTGTCTGTCATTGTCATCATCCACATCTGTCAATCAAAGTATTGGAACATTTCAAAGTATTATTTATTTATATTCCTTTCAAACGCGTACAAAAGCGTATAAATGATTACAATTTAAAAGCTTTTATAAATGCAGTATCTACTAATGAATTCAAAAAGACATAATTTAATTTACCTCCTGTCTAAGGGGAGGCGTTATTTGCAAGCCAGTGCAACTACTAAAGAAACCAAACCAACAAGTAATGTGAAAAGTATAAGTAAACATCTAAATATAAGTGAAAGCAAAGCTCAACATTTATGTATGAAACATCCCATAATAACTAAACTAAATGATGAAAAAATCGAAAGTTTAGTACATACCATTAATGAGATGGGATTCTCCAACAGCTTACTAATCGAAGAACCTTCATTGTTTGGAATTTTACCTGTAACCTTAAAATTTCGATACAAAGTTTTAAAGGAATGTGGGATACAAAATATATCGTCAATGTCCTTAACAACATACTTAACAATTTTAAAACAGAAGAAAATTGGAGAACTGAAGAAATTAGGATATCTACCTTCCCATATTAATGTTGAAAACAAACTAGCAAGTTTTATGACCCAGTGGCCCACATCTCTTACAACCTTGATTGACGAAGATGTAAATTACACATCATTATATACATTGCGCTTGAAAATCATTCAAAGATATCTTGAACTCGTGTTGGATCTTACAAATGAAGAGTTTGGTAGAGGTGTTAAAACATATCCTACTATTAAACATCGGCCTTTGGAATGTATAAATGAAACATTAGAGATATTACAATTGCAAATTATGATACCTAATCATAAAATTAAATCTAACTTGTATCTAATCCATGTTGATCCAGAAAATTTGAAAAATATAATTCATAATTTCCGATGTATTGGTGGAATTGATATCAAAGAAGTCATTAGGATGCATCCTAAATTAGCTACAAGAAACTTTAATACTATGCTTGAGACACGGAAGATCTTTGAAGAATATGGCATAAGCAATGAGGCACAAAGACGGTGTTTTAGTATTTATACTCTAGCTCCAGGTACAATAAGAGAAAGATTGGAACAAGCAAAAAATATACCGGAATTCAGTGCGTTCATTAAACATCCACGATTTCTGAAGATGATACACTATAATACAACAGCAATGAAACGATTGAACAAATTATACATTAATAACAAAAAGTGTGTTAGTTTAAATATTCTGTCTGGAAGTGCAGCACATTATGAAATATTCGAAAAAGCTCCTGGTGATAGGTTAGGCAAAGGAAAAGATTTACTGTTCTGCATATCACAGTCATTAGGAAATAAATTTAATATGACTTATGTTCGCAATGTTATAAAAAGGCACCCTTTTTGGATTAACACACCTGTACTTCAAGTTAAATATGTTTATGAGCAACTGTCCAAACAGTTTACAGATCAAGATATTTATGAAAATTGTCCTATATTATTATATCCTTGGAAGAAAGTTAGAGATACTCTTCATATAATAGATAAAAAGTTAATAGAAAAACAAATTCCTTTGTTTCAAGAAAAGTTAAATTATGATTCTCTGAGCAAGTCCCAAAAATTAAGTTTAGTTCTATATTTACTAGAGAAAAATCATTATTTTTCCGGAAATGGAGTATGGACTGAAGAAAAAAATAAAAATGTTGATAAGTTAGACTATGAAACACTAATCCCAGCATCAAATTTTAACATATAAATAATGATATGGTTTAAAAAATGTTTTTATGATTTATCCTTGTTTCAATTATTACTTGGCGAAACATTCACAACAAAACCTGTTGAAATCTCTAGTCTCTGTCAAACATTCTATGAAACATTGACAAAAAATAGAGATTTCCAACATGTTTGTTGTTTGAGATTTCAACTTGTATTGCTGATTATAATGTTTAATTCTGTAAATATAAATTTGTTACGGTCGCGAATCATATGTTAAAATCAACATAAAACCAGTTACTGACCTGCAAATTGCAAAAAACGTAAGAAAATTTGAATTTTGCGGGCAACCCGTTTTTATTTTTATTTTTGGGATATGACTTCTCCCGCTCTGGGCGGAGCGGAAGGGCGTGTCAGACTCTTATTGACTAAAACCCACCCGTGTTCCTTCAGTTGCTTGTTGCCAGGGTCCCGGTATCCCTTTCGGACTATTCCGCAACCCTGGCAGGCATCGGTCCTAACGGACCCCGTCAGGTGTGCTTACATCTCTTTGAGGCGCGCGTGGAACACGACGCGCCATCGAACCGGGCCTGGTCCTTATCGGACGGCGAGCTACCCATTACTCGCCGTCCGCAAGCCCGCGCCTTTGGTGGCCGGGAATCCGCCTGGGATTCCCGACGCCCAGGGTGTCTCCAGCGGCGGTGGTTAGGGGCGTGAGGGCGCAGGCTTTGCCTCTCCCTCACGCGTTCCGCCTCCTCCTTCGCGAGCATCACTGCTTCGCAGAAGGAGGTGACCGCCTCCCATGCCCTCTCGCCCCGTACTATGGCTTGGACCAGGGCCGGACGCGA
Source organism: Lithophane ornitopus (assembly GCA_948473465.1). NCBI lineage: Eukaryota > Metazoa > Arthropoda > Insecta > Lepidoptera > Noctuidae > Lithophane > Lithophane ornitopus. The sequence continues at coordinate 9,421,429 of OX419616.1, read as the reverse complement.
GAGGTCAGTGCCGCCAATCGCCTCCACGAGGACACGGCGGTGCTCCGCCCAAGCAGGGCACACCTCCACCGTATGCTCCACCGTGTCCTCCGGACGATCCGCACAGTCGTGACACCCGGGCGTTTCCTCCCGCCTGATCCTACACAGGTACCTCCCGAAGCTGCCATGTACGGTGAGGACCTGCGTCAGGCGGAAGGTGAGGACGCCGTGGCACCTCTCCAGCCACTCCTCAAAGAGGGGACTTATTGCCGCAATTGTGGCGTGCCCAGCACTGGGTTGCGACAATCGCACTCTCCATGCCGCCATGAGATCCTGCCGGAGCTCTGTCCGCTGTGCCGCGATTTCTCGCGGCAGCGGAGTTACGCCCCAGCACTTCATCTCCTCGCGCCACTCCCAGATGTGCGCGAGGACCTTCGCCTCCAGATCCCATGGCGGTAATCCGGCAAGGAGGCTCGCCGCCTCACGAGAGACCGTGCGGTATCCCCGGGCCAGCCGAATGGCCATGACCCTTTGGGACGCGTTCAACCGGCGGGCTGGCCGCAGCCTAATGGAACGCGCCCACACCGGTGCCCCGTAAAGGGCTATGGACCGCACGACCCCCGCGTAGAGCCTCCGGCAGGAGGCGTTTGGCCCCCAAATATTGGGCAGGAGCCGCCCCAAGGCGGCCCCGGCCGGGCCAGCCTGGGAGCCAAACGACGGAAGTGCTCCACGAAGTTCCACCGTCTGTCGAGGACGAGTCCTAGATACTTCATCGTCGACTCGACGCCGATGTGAACCCCTCCTACCGTGATTTGGGAACCCGACAGTGGCGCGTTCCGAAGGCCATGAAAACACATGACCTCGGACTTGTGCAAGGCCACCTCGAGTCCCAATTGCCGGATTCTATCGACGATTGTCGCAACCCCGCGTGTCGAAAGTTCGGCCGCCGCCTGGTGCGACCTCCCTTGCGCCAGGACCAACGTGTCGTCAGCGTATTAAACTACGCTGACGCCGCTAGGGAGGTCGGCGCGCAGCACCCAGTCGTATCCGATGTCCCACAGATGCGGCCCTAGGACCGATCCCTGTGGGACACCGCACGACATCTCTCGCCGGTTCCACACTCCCTGGTGACCGGGGTAGATGTCGGCCCTATCCGTCAAATAGGCCTCGACCACACGACAGAGGTAGGTCGGCATCCGGTGGTACCGGAGTGCCTCCCTTGTGCAACTCCAGGGCAGGGTATTGAAGGCGTTGGCGATGTCTAGAGACACCGCCAAGACGACCCCACCCCGGGCCACAGCATCCCCCGTCGTGAGGGCCCGTACGCGCATGTTGCGGGCTACCCTGAAGCTTTCGCCAGGTAGCCCGCGAAATTCAAATTCAAACATTAGAATCGGCAATACAACTCCCTAAGTTGTACCTAAGTGCATTGAATGTCTATTTCATGAAATCATGACATTTGGCATTTAAATAAACTCAAGGAGTTGTATTGCTGATTCTAATGTTTATAATTCTGTAAATCCAATTAAAGATCCGGCAGAGCTGTTTCAACTACATGGTCACATACAAGATTTATATACAGAATCATAATCATAAAAATCATCAATACAAATAAATCATAATTTGAGAATTAAATCTAATTTAAGGAGTTGTATTCCTGTATTTAATGGTTATAATTCTGTAAATCCATATTCGCTACAGCTGCAAATCATAGATCAACATAAAACCTGATACTGACCTGCAAATTGCAAAAAACGTCAGAAAATTCGAATTTCGTGGGCTCCCTTAGCGCATCCCCAAGTTATTGAGGACATGAGGACAAAAATGCCACTACCTTCTTTATTCTATAACTGTAGTCTTTATAACACAGATTATTAATATGTAGCAAGCTTCTGTGTCTGGTCTGTGGTCTCGCCGTCGCCCATAGACTTAATCTCAATGCCATCGCCTTATGTGAGTTTATGTTCAATTTGTGTTCATTGTCTGTGGTAGTGAAAAAATGGCGGCCCTACTTCCCCGTCCTCTTGGTCTCTCCCAAATTATTTCCCTGAAAAATGTGAATAAGGTAAAAACATTTATGTCGTTATTCATTATATGCTCACAAATATTACCATTACTTGACTGTTTCAGAATTTATTATGATTACTGTTCATAATATCTCAAAAACAATAAAATATTGACGTGGTTTTATCTCAAATTAATTAATAATAGATAGATTTTAAATAATGTAAGTGTCAAAAATATAAAAAATCAACTTTTATATTTGTTCCATAACAGTAGACCTTGATAGCAATTAGACATTTATTTATAAATTTGACCTTGTCATACACATCTTTTGTGACCTTACGTCATCACTAAATAGTTGGTATTTTACCAACGTAATTTATATGCAAAAGCCCTTAATCCATTGATTTTTATATGCATTTTATAATGCACACAACTTACTTTTACTTCTATCCGCATTTTCCATAACGGATCAATAAAACCCTGACGACCCAACGACCAGACTAGCAGTTTTTGTTGCAATATAAACATCCCAGAAAGAAAATTAGGATTTTTTTTATTTAGAAATAAAAATGATTTCTGAACTACTTTATTGGTCCTAGACAAAGGTACTGTAGGAAGCAGTGAAGAGAATGTAGTTTGTGTTTATTATATTATTTTTAATAGTTGGTTTATTTATGTATTTTATTTATTTCATTTATTTATTAGTTGTAGCTGTCACTGCATAATTGCAAACACTGAGTTGATATAAAGTTATTTTACTGTCGTAAAATAATTGTGAACATATCTTTACCCAAAGGGTAAAATGGCACCCTATTACTAAATCTCATTTCAGACTACGTTATATTAAATACCATATAGCATATAGTTCATAGCACAAAAATATCGCTTGCCATACATTTCTGATAATATTATAGTATAGTAAAGTGTGAATGTGTTCTAAATAAATGTATGGCGAGCGATATTGTTGTGCTATGAACTATATGTATTATAGCATAGTCTGAAATGAGCTTAAGACTCCGCTGTCCGTCCGTCTGTCTGTCACCAGGCTGTATCTCATGAACCGTGATAGTTAGATAGTTGAAATTTTTACAGATGATTCTGATGTATTTCTGTTGCCGCTATAACAACAAATCCTAAAAAACAGATTAAATTAAATATTTAAGGGGCTCCCATACAACAAACGTGATTTTTTTTTACCGTTTTTATAGATATTGGTATGGAATCCTTCGTGCGCGAGTCCGACTCGCCCTTGGCCGGTTTTTTTTACTTCCATAAAATCTGCCCTTCGTTGGTCGGTTTTGTTCGGGGGCTCTTGCACAGCTGTTTCTTGAAATACGGGTGCAAGTTAACTCATTCTGAATGAAAGCAAAGTAAAACCAGCTTGTTTTAGTCAATGACCATTATGGTGATGATTCGAAGGATGGGAATGGGTTTCCCCTTCACATGATTTATCACATGCTTCTTCAAGCCAAGTGGGCACTCACCACTTCACTCCTTTCTATTTCATAATCTGACAGCAAGACATGGATAGATTATGAACTATAAAATTTTAATGCATTTTATTACAGTAACAAAATTATCTGTTTAAAATTTTTCAACAGTTTATAATCCTGCGAGATGAACAAAAGTTTGAACAGATGGTGTTAGCAATTATCCGGTGACTTATTTCCATTTTAAAATACTTTATTGTGGATATAGATTTCCTGTCAGTCAATGTCGAAAGTCTATTAAATTCTTTACTATTATAACATAAGCAATATTTGTTTATATTTGTAATCACGTTCTCGAAAATGGCTCTAACGATTTTGATGATTGATGATGATGATTTGGCTAAAAATTGATATAGCTAGTTTGGGAAAATTCGTTTTCTCAATATTTTCATCAGAGCAGACTTCGGTCGCCCAGGTACTAGGTTTTAAAGGAGCTAGGACCAGCGCACATATGGCGGAACGCAGCGCAGAGCATTTTTCACCGTCAAACAAATATCAACGTTTCGTGCCTAAATATAAAGTTGAGAATAAATAACTTGAGAAACGCATCTCTTTCCGCATAGACGCGCTCTCGAGATAATGGAAGTTTATGTTATTTTCAACTTTATTTCAATTGGTGCAGGGTCGATATTTGTTCGGCAGTGACGAATGCGCTGCGCTGCGCCTCGCCAGATGTGCGCCGGCCCCTAGTGTTTATACACACAATTACTTACAAAGTTCTCGTAGCTCCACAAATAATTATGTAATACCTACTCGTATGTGAGATAGGTACTTACATCTTTATAGTCACATGTTCAAATTTGTAAAAAGTTCAATATTTGTTGTAGTGGTTAAGTATCTAGTTAATGTGCGCTACCCATATATTGGTTTATATTTATTATACATAGGTTATCTTGCTATTATGAGTGAAACTAGCTTTCGCCCGCTGCTTCCACCGCGTGGATGCCGGATAAACTCCTTTTTGAAGTTGGTTAAAAAAAAACTCAAGGGGACGTACTACCGTAAGGGACTACTCACACTTATTCAGCTCTATTCGCGTTTCGCTGAACTATTTTGGTCACACTTATACAGTTCTGCTTCTATCAGCCGCGTACAGGTTCGTAAGAACGAGAAAAGCCGTCATAGCGTGTTATCTCTGCTGAAAGTCCTGCACCTTGTCGACAAGGAGTCGAGAACCATCCGTGTACAGCGCTGTTCCGCCACGTTCGACGCTGCATGCGGCGAACAGCGCTGAACTCTCATGATAATAACAGATTTGTCCTTATTTTATACTTGTTTGCCGCGAAAGCTGAATAGACGCGGAAAGCTGAACGGATGCATACGCGTCTCCATACAAAATCGTTGTTTTTTATGGGCATAAGCTGAATAAGTGCGAGTAGTCACTTACGCGGCGCACGCCAGTAAAGCTCCCAGTCGCCATGATTTTTTCCGACATCTTCAACGATTAACGACATATTTCTACCAATTTACACAAAACCTTACCTTAATGAATTATTCACCTGACAGACGCGGCGGAGGACTTTGTTTTATAATGTCTCAGATCAACAAAAAAATATGTAGTGATATGTAAGGTTATGGATCAATACTACTCGCACTTATTCAGCTTATGTCCATAAAAAACAACGATTTCAGCGCTGTTCTGCCGCGTTCAGCGCTGTTCCGCCGCATTCAGCGTCGAACGTGGCGGAACAGCGCTGTACACGGATGGTTCTCGACTCCTTGTCTACAAGGTGTACAATAGAAAATGTCATGTTACTGACATTTCTATATGTATACATTTCAAAATAATTAAAAAAATCTAAATATGTATAAACTGCCTCGTTCGTTTAGTGGTTGCTAGCACTACTGTTGATTGACCATGAGTTCGATTCCCAGGTCGGGCAAAGTGTTATTGGGTTTTCCATCTGGAATTTCTCACTAGTAGCCCGGAGTCTGGTTTTGTGCCCGTTTGATGGCAATAGGCTCGCCCCTATTACATGGGACTCAAACATAACTTGCGAAATGTGGGTTTATTTGGCGAATATAGTCGTTATGTTTTGTTCAAAATTATTTCTATGCAGATATGAAATTTTTTGGATGACTAAACAGTTGTTTTCTGATATGATGTTATCAAATTTGAGATAAAGGCACTTGTAATGCAGCAATTCATATGAATTTTGCTTACTTTTACATAAACAAGATGAAAAGTATAATAAAATATGATGTTGTAAAATATAACTGCAAATTGTAAATTGCATTACTTATAAGTATATATTATTTGTGTTGGATATTTTACTTTAGCTAATAAATAATTAAATCTGTGTAATTCCAGTTGCTGGTGGCGGCAACTGCAAACCATTACCCAAGCAAACAACAAGTCCGGAACTTGAATGTTCATGAGCATATAAGCTACACCCTCTTGCGAGACAATGGCATCCCTGTACCTAAATTCAATGTGGCCACTACCGCAGAAGAAGTTCTCAAGTTTGCTAAAGAACTTAACTCAAAAGACATTGTACTCAAGGCTCAGGTAATTTATGAAAGCTTTATTTCAAGTTTATTTATAATCAGACAAAAAGAATCACAACATCTTAAATCAATATTAAAGCAAGGCGGTCAAAATTGGAAATCTGGATGATACTGGCTGGACATTTGAAATATTTTATCTACTCTCATATCGTAAAATTCGAATTATAAACTTCAAAACGAGTTTATATTGTCATACTTTATATCCGAATCCTAAGGCCGCGTGTCCACGGCAAGAAAAATCGCCGGGTCTATGCAAGAAAAACCTGATTTTAATACTCCCCATTATGCAATAGTTTCATAAACTACTATTGTTAAACGGTTGTATGAAGATTATAATTACTAGTGATATTTTAGGTGCTTGCTGGAGGCAGAGGAAGAGGCACCTTTAAAAGTGGCCTCCAAGGTGGTGTTAAAATGGTTGACACGTAAGTAAATAATTCATACCAATCCCTACTAATATTATAAATGCGAAAGTAAGTTTGTTCGTTTGTTACACTTTCACGCTAAAACGGCTGAACGGATTTGGATGGTAGACTATGACCCGGAGAAGGACATAGGCTACTTTTTAATCCTGTTAGCATTAGTAGACAAAATTTTGGGCAACAGCTAGTATTATATAAATGTGAATAAATAACTTATAATATTTTTTTTTTTTAATATATCTTTACTGTGTGTATCTAAGTTTCATTGATAAGTAAGAGTAAATAATTTTCATTCAAACCAATCATTCATACTCAAAGCTAATAAAAAGCGACGTTGTTAAAATTTTTGTAATTAACAGAAATAGTCAGTTCTTTTTTATTTTTCACATAAGGCAGTGTTTTACGTAAATAATCGTGTTTTTTTTTTTTTTTTTTAATGAAAAATAAAAAAACCATACCTGTTGATTCTTTGGCATGGTCTCATTAATACCCAAAGGGCGTACAGGATATTTAAAAAAAACATGTTGTATACATACAATTGCATTTAAAATTGAAAGATTCTATTTAAATGCATTTTGAAATAACTCAACACTCACTGTGTGAAAACTTGAGTACATATACCCGGCTGACTTTGTTGACTGTTCCATCCAATTTCATCTTATCTTCTGCAAGCTATCCTGAATACTGTGTTGTATTGTTTATTCACTACAAACCTTACTTACTATGTAGGCCCGAAGCTGCCAGTGCGATAGCCAGCAGGATGTTGAAGCAGTACCTAGTCACCAAGCAGACCGGCGCGGGGGGACGTATCTGCAATAAGGTCATGGTGACCGAGCGCAAGTTCCCCCGTAGAGAGTTTTACATTGCTGTCATGATGGAGCGCAGCTTTAATGTATGTATGACTCTTCCTCACCTAGTAAAATAGTGGATTGGTTTTCCTTTCCAATAGTTACTAATTGTTGCACCAGTCACAAATGATCACAACTTTTACAATTTCATAAATCTGTTGTTTTTAGGGTCCAGTTATTATTGCATCCTCTCAAGGTGGTGTGAGCATCGAAGATGTGGCTGCGTCCAATCCTGAGGCTATCACGTACGAACCTATCGACATCATCGCAGGACTCAAGGACGAGCAAATAAAACGTGTTTTAACTAAGGTACTTTTATCAGTTACGCTGCACACTGGGCGTCGTATAGCGGGCAGTTGTGGCCCATGAACTTAATGCAACCGAGTGCTACATCAACCTTTGTTGTGCGGTTGGTTTAATTAAAAGTAAGGTACAGCGCACTAACGACTTTCACTATCCGAATTTCCTTTTAAAGGAAATGCTTAAACAAAAACGTGACGATCTACTAGCCTAGTTTGCAGATGTAAATCAGAAATTTAAATCTATGGTTAAATTATGAAAAGCTCTTTTTTATACTAGCATTTTTTTAGATTGGTCTAGACACCCCTGAAGCAGCAGATATGGTTAAAAGGTTGTACGACCTCTTTGTGAAAAAAGACGCTCTTCTAGTTGAGGTGAACCCATACGCGGAAGATGCTATTACTGGCAAATGTAAGTACTTTACTGATAATGAATAATTCTATCAGTATTAACATTTTGAATGTATGCTGGTTATTTTATAGTTTTTATTTAATTTTCGTACGACTCATCGAATTCAGGTTTCGCCCAAACATAGTGTGCGTTACCCCAGCAAAAAAATCTTTTCTACGATGAATAAGTTAACAAATAACTAGAGCAGGAAATACCAATTTCAGTGAGTCCTCTAAGAACGCGCACCCGCTAAAGTCAATACTCCCCTCAAGCCGCGCGCGCCCCCTGCGGCGCTCGCGGCGCGCGCGTGCCTTATCAACGCCTCGCACAAAAAACATAATCACTTGAGTTAAACTGAACGCAGCTCGTTATCGTTAATTGGTTTGGGTTCTTGAATAAACAGTCCACATACTTAATTAAAAACAATGGGCGATTGATTAAAATGGAATTACGATTATAGAATGTTACGTAGTGTGCGTGGTAGTGGCTTTGTTCTTTTGTTTTGATGCTTTCTGTAAAACTACTGAATCAATTGTCACGAAATTTTTCAGGTAGCATTATTAATCCGTAATTATGTAATCTAACAACAGTATGAGATTAACACAACAACAAATAAAAACACAAATGCCATGACTTTTGACGTGTTGCTTCGGGTCAAATATCAACAATATAAAAAAAATTGGTTTTGAATGATTTATTTGACGAGAATATCTATCTGCCCATAGACTGAAATTGCCTCAAGCGATATAAACCCTTATTTAATAGTATAGATAGATTTTTATTCCGCGCGAACGCGGTGGCAGACAGGCAGGCCAGCGCCGTTCGCGTTCTTAAAACGTTTGTTTAATATCTATGTAGATATACCTATATTATGAATTAAAGTCGTTTTTCGTCTTTCGTCCGCGTTGTTCTTCTAAACCACGCAACAGATTTTTATGAGGTTTTCACCATCGTTTAGAGAATTTATTCCGGAAGGTTTATGTGTATAATACGTTAATAATAAAGTTACATAATGATAACTAAGAAATCTCGATGTTTTGTAAAATCCGTGCGAAGCAGGAGCGGGTCTCTTCTTTTCGCGTGGTTAGTGACTCCAGGTTAGTCACTGTCAGAGTTTTAAAAGCGGCCAAGGGACTTCACATGCCGTCGAGAAATATCTCTCAGGCATGCAGTGGCGTGCCTAGGGCTCTAAATTAGGGCAAGCCCGCAGACTATTTAAAATTAAAAAAAACAAAAAAAAAACAGCCTAGTGAGCGATTTACGGATTTTCTTTGTTGTTCATGATAACACCATTATTATAAGTAAGCGCCATCTATATTAACGAATGCGCGTAACCACACCGATTAGCAGGAACTTTTCACCATAATATATTCTTTCGCTTGTCACCAAAATTATTCAATCAAAAGCCGCTAGGTGGCCCCCAAATTATCGATTTGTTGTTCTATTACCGTAAGCATACTTAGTTTTATGAATTATAATGTCGATTGAAAATGTTAAATGAGATATTACATTAGGTACTTATATAACATTTTTTAATTAATCATAATGACAATAGCCAACTCTAATCTTTATTTCAAAACACCTAGGTATGAAGAATATCTTCGATAAGAAAATTATTGTGTTTTGTGATCTTGATGAGATGTAATAATAATAAGATGGTTTGTTTTTCAGTGGTTTTCCGAAACTACAATTACCATACAAACAACACTATACAAATTTTGATGTCTTTTATGGCACCAGCTACCTAAGTTTGTCATATTCATCGACATAATAAACAATCGAATGCCAATTTCAATTATATTCTTCAACTGACAAAAATACTTGTTTTTTTCCGATTTTTATTAGGTACAGTAATTTGGAATTGATTACGGTGAAGTAAAGAGTTACACCGTCAGAAAACTCAATGTACCTACTTACCTTTTCGAACACAGTTTCCGAATTCACATTTTGATGATAAAAATAACACTATAATCACTTACTAAGACACACACACTTACGAATGACAGCCGCAATAACTATCACATCATTTTAAATAATAAAACTAATTTATTACCTCAGCACTTGGAAATAAAATACTGATCTCAAAATATTAAATTTCAAAACAATAACAAATCGAGTCGCGTCGACCGTCGCATCGCGGACTTGCAACTCACTTTACGCGTGTCAACATCGCGGCTAGTGCATTTGCGCGAACTTAACAACTCTAAAAAAGTACTCTGTGCTTCCAAAAGCCCGGCTTTTCATTTCATACAAATCTGCGTATAAGTACTTACCAATTTGTCAACAAATGTAAACGTTTCTATAGCAATTTGTAGGCGAAAACTGCTAGACAAAGAAAGGTAAGGCAAGCCCCATTGAAAGCCGACGAGTGTGAGCGAGAAGGCGCATTTGAATGCATTGTAGTGGCGCGTAGGTTTGGCAACAAAGCGCGGAATTAAAAATTGTATTCTTATGAATAATTGACTTCAATGAGTGCATAGATCTGGCACCCTTGCGCAGTGCGCGCGGCAGATAGAGCGGGGATTTCGAAATTTGATTATTCCTATGACATGAATGATTGAGTTCGAGATTATTGACTGTTTTTTTTTAAATTTATTTTTTATTGGTAGGCTTACGTTTGTTCTTGTGAATTATGATTTTATTAGGGCAAGCCGGGCTTTCGGGCTTGTATGAAAGTACCGCCACTGCAGGCATGCCATCTCAACCATGATGGTTTGCTTCACACTTTTTAAAGCAATTGATAATTATACAATACGCACATGAATCCGAAAAGTCAGAGGAGCGTGTTTTGGGTTCGAACTCGAGACCGGCTCGGGACTTGGCAGTCCGACGGTCACACCACTAGGCTATCACTGCTTTTTTTGGTAGCTAGTAATTTATAATATAATAAAACCTTTTATTTTTTTCAAGTAACCTGAACTCATAATGTTAGTGACAATTTACTTACCTACAAGCTATGTTAGTAATATTTACAAAAACATAAACAACTAAACAACAAAAACAAACACGTTCTCTGCTCTCACGCAACTTAACTCCTATTTGCAGGAATAATTAGCTGGCTTGAAAAGTAAATGATAGGGCAATCCAGTTTTGCTAGCAATGACAACCAGGAGACTGTTGGAGCTGGCACGCACTCTGCGCAACAGGAATGCCGCGGGTCGGATCGCAGCGAAGCCGTCAGTTTGCGTGTCCGCGAACATACCCGAGGCACTACAAAAGCGTGGCAGCTCCAATAGTATCCTGAATGCATTATTGTACTGTACGGGAAAAGCCTTAACAGCTTTCTGTGTGAGGCTAGACCAAAGACTACACGAGTAAAAAACTTGTCATTATGCCTTGAAAAGTGTCAGTTTAAAAATATAATTTTATCATAGTCTTGCAATGTTCGTTTCAGTCTTCTGCTTGGATGCCAAGTTCCGATTTGACGACAACGCTGACTACAGGCAAAAGGAACTGTTTGCTTTGAGGGACCCAACTCAAGAAGATCCCAAAGAAATCCAAGCTGCTAAGTCAAACTTGAACTATATTGCACTCGACGGTATGATTTTAATTGAATTTATCTATACAAATAAACAAAATTGAAGTGTCTGTTTGTAATACATATCAAAAATAGCTTTTTACTATACCCCATTTGAAATAAGATTAGATATTAAAACAAACCCTTTTACAGTCCGTTCAACCGATTTTGACTTCTATACCGTAGGCATAAGGATAGCATTAAAAGCAAAAAAAGTTACACAATACCAACTATCTAATGCGGCTGCCATTTGTCATGCCATCAACGCAATAGAATTCAAAATCGGTTGAACGGAATGTAAAAAAGGCTTTTCTATATGTCTAATCTTATTTCAAATGGAGTATAAATGCATATGAAAGGTACTTTTTTTTTTTTGTCTCTGTATTTTCCAGCTAATCTCCGAAACGGCTGGACCGATTTTGACGGAACTTTCACTGGCAAATCACTGTTATAAGGAGTAACTTAGGCTACTTTTATTTTAGAAAAAGAATTAGGGTCCTCGCAGGCGATGCCCCAGTCAGCAGCTAGTTATGATTAAACTGATGCTACAGATAATGTTGTGATAAAAAATAAAAATATCTGGTTTTCTTAGGTACTATTGGGTGTATGGTAAATGGCGCCGGGTTGGCCATGGCTACGATGGACATCATCAAGTTGCACGGCGGTGACCCCGCCAACTTCCTCGACGTCGGAGGTGGCGCCACCGCACAAGCTGTAACGGTGCGTCTCGTTAACACATTCCTAAATGTTTACATATACATTATGATGTCTGCAGGGCAAAGCCCTCTTCTCATAAAGAGAAGGCACAAGCATTGATCACCACGCTTGCTTAAGTGTGTTGGCGATAGACTTAGAGACTTATAAATTAGCTACGGGTTTTTTCAAAAATCTCCTTCAGTTTAAAAATAAAATACAAACAACATATTATTATTATATCGCGAGTATCGCGACAGTGTAGCTGTAGAAATAGAAGTAAAGACTTCGTAATGTCTTTACTTCTAATGCTACAGCTACACTGTCGCGATCCTAGATGTATTATTTAACACTTGTGTTAGATTGGCAAAGCCAAAGAGAAAGAGTATAGTCTAAGTGTAAATTAGACCGAGATAGAGAGACGAGCCGTTCAAGTACACGCTATCGGCCTTTATCGACCAACGTTAGTCGTGAACAAAGTCCCGCTTATAAAAAAAACTGAGATTCTACCTAGAAAGGGAGAATGGGCACCTACTTATGGTTTCTGCCCTGAAGCCCAATAGGAATAAGATATATACCAATGAAAAGAGCTTCTTGAGGAGAACCTTTGCTACCAACACGAGTTTTGCCAATAATTGTTAGTAAGTTCTAAATAGGTAACAACTTAGGCACCAACGAAAAATGCTTGGTGTCCAATAGCCATACGATGATCACACTTCATTTGAATCTCAAAATCAAATCAATGGAAAATTATAACTTAAAAAAAAAAATGAAAATCTACATTTTACCACAAGAGTATTTCACCATACGCGCTAGGGCAAAGAACTTACGTCTCAACACGAGCGTGAGACGTGACCAGAACGGCCGCGAGCGCGACCCCTATTGTGTATTTATTCATGTGTTGTGTAGGTAGGTAGGAGGGGCGGCGACCTCGGGCGCATATCCATGAATTTGCCGACGGTCTCGGATAGAAACTTTAAAAAATCTTTTAATGTAAATAATGTTTTTTTTTTTTGTTGTGTCTCTCGGTTATTTATTCTCGGTCAACTACCCATGGTTTGAGTGACAACGGTGTTTACCCTTACACCCTGTATATCAATCGAAACATTGAAAAAATGTTCTTATCAATAAAGATATATTCTAAATCGTAAAATTGAAAAAAAAAAAAGAAATTTGTGCGCACTAAGAACTGTTACAATTAAATAACGTGATATTACGTGTGTGGCGATTCAGGCACGAACTTCAGAGCCCGAGATATTACGGTTTCGGCGGTTAAAGGGGTAATTTTAAATACCCCCACAAACCCTAAACCGTTACATGCACCCATAAACACAATGTAAGCGTAAGCGATTTTTCACACCAAAAATTAAACTCTTTTCCCAGCAATTATTTTTGTGCTCTATTACTTAATTTGATGTACAGAATGCGTAGTTGACGGCTATGTGATGGGTCTTTTTACACCCTGTATTATATACTACGTTTAACATATTTTTTCTTGTTCAGGAAGCATTCACGATCATCTTGTCGGACCCGAACGTGACCGCCATATTGGTAAACATCTTCGGAGGTATCATGAGGTGTGACGTCATCGCAGAGGGAATTGTTACTGCAGCCAAGAACCTTAGTATCGAAATCCCTGTCATTGTTCGTCTTCAGGTATGTATTACGTAATTCTTTTATTACCATTGTTATCATGATTGGTTCCATATCATATCTTCATCTGCAACCTTTTCCCAACAATGTATTTACCTATAATTATCATAGTCAAAACTCTTAACCGGTCAAAGCAACAAAAAAATCAATCAAAACCTTCTTTTTTTTTTCTCTATTTCTATAGGTTTTTTTGGTATATTTTGCAGTGATTCTAGGTTTAGCTAAGGCGTTGTGCGTTACGTAACAATTGGTTTTTAATAGAAAAAACGCGATTTAACTTATTAAGAGTTTTGACTGTAACATACAAGTTCAAATTTGAATATGGATAGAATATTAATTTAATACCTTAAAACTTTTTGACAGGGTACAAAGGTGCATGAGGCGAGAAAAATAATCTCAGATTCAGGACTTCGCATCGTGCCGCGTGACAACCTCGATGAGGCTGCAAAGCTCGTGGTGCAGCTAGCAGAGATCGTTAATCTCGGCAAGAAAGCTGGTGTTGAGGTGAAATTTAACTTCCCTGAGTATAAGCACAACGAGTAAAAAAATCAGTATTTTTCATATATCTTTACCATCACTATCTAATTGGTCATAACTGTTGTCTAGCGTATTCCAGTTGTAATTATTATTGCTTCGAATTTATGGCAAAGTGATTGTATAGCTTGGTAGTTATGTAGCACTCATTGTCGCCTGTAATGACATATTTTACAAAATTATAGGGTTATCGCCAGGTTCTGTGAAATGAGCTGGGATGACTTAAGATGAGAATAATTCGAAGGTATATCATTCTGATGATATCAGATGAAGGCTAATCTTCATCTAACTTTCAAGACCCATCTTAGTGGCGACGAGATTATCACATAGATAAACACAAAAAGGAAAATTTGTGATTTGATCTAACACGAAACAGGTCCTGATAAGACATTCTCATAATGAATTAATCTGTCTGTGAACCTATTGAGTGTTATTCTGTCTTACTAATAACTATTGACAAAACGCTAAATAGCCATTTAATAGTTCTAAATAAAAAGTAGAACATTTTTCATATTGGGAGCCGAAATTTCAACTTGAAGTCTGTTAGCCATTTCGCAGAAAACTTGATTGGTCATAATACTGTTTTTATGACATACCTGCAGTCTACCTATTCCATATATTACACATTTTATCGATAGGCTTTATTGTTATATTAATATTATTCGAGAATAAGCTGAAGTACATTGTGATATCTACATGTGAAATAGTTAGCACTTAACTTGTGAGTTACCCCATCAATAGATTCTTACTGCACTTCGATCAAAGTTAAATCATTTATTCCAATAGCTCCATTTGTAGTAGTATTGAAAGTCATGAATTTACAGAGAAAGAGAGTTGCTGATCTAATATGTAAGGGCAGATTTTCCGCTTAGAACTGGATGCATAAGAGCCAATTAGATTAAATAATGTAGTTCATTGATTTATTTATTGAAACACATTTAGCATATAAGTAAAACTATTAGATAAAATATGTTTAATTTGAATGATGTTTTAAATAACATTGATGTTGTAGTGAAATGTTGAAATCCTTCAAGGCGTTATAAACTTGTAATTTGCTATTTAATATTCATCGAGATCGAGTAAAAAAGTATTTCATTAATTTACGAAAATATTAAAAGTATGTATTGTTAATTTAGAAGTACACCTACAGAGTACAGTAGAGGTGTACGTTGAGATGTGTAACGTCGCAATAATTACTATTTTGTACATTATGTATGTTTATTTGTAAATAGCAACATTTTTTTTTAATTTGCCACCTGAACGATGCAAAATCTGCTGACATACAATACATATTTTATGGTATCTACAGTTGAATCTAAATATGCAGTCTTATTACTGTCGAGATATTTATTGTTGGCTTCGTTTGAATATAATAAATTTATTTTAGATCTGTATTGTAGTTGTTCTTTATACTTTTTCCCTAAGGCCCTTTCCTCATTGGTCCGTGCGTCACCGGTGCGGGATCAACATTCTCGGTATAACCGCGGTACCGAAAGCGTCAAGCGTCACCGAGCGCCTATATTTCAATGAGCGTTTCCAGATTAGGTGGGTACTGACCGGCGTTACGGGGCGTAATGTAACGTGTTACACCGCGAGCATTCGTACAGTCAGTTCGTCGTGTTACGGGGAAACCAGCGAGCAACGAGCCGCTCGTTGCTCGCTTTGAGTGCTCCTCCCGGCTGTCGGTTTTTTGGCGAATCCTTTGAGTGTTACGCGATTCAGTCAGTACGCTCTTGCAAGTCGTTCCGAGAGCACGAGCGTCGCGAGTAATCACACGTCATTCCTCTCGTATTTATTTCTTAAAACATGGAGTGGCACAAAGAAAAAACTGTATTTTATAGAAAAATAAGTTTGATGTCCAGTAACGTTTTTTCTTCTTCTTAATTTGGATGAGACAATAATTAAGTAGAATCAAAGATACCAACGCGTCCTCGCTGTCGGCCATCTTGAGTGAACTAACGGCGAAAGCAGAGCACAGAGTTTTGACGAGCATGTTACGCCGATTTTAAAACACAGCGTAACATGCTCGATGTGTACACGCTCGATGCGAATGTTAGATTACACCTCATAACGTTGGTCCGTACCCACCTATTGGCTCGGTATGCGCGGGAGCTACAAGTTTGCGGTGGGTTCGTCTTGTCGGCCCAATTCTGTGAGCGTAACGGAGTGAGCTACGCGATACAAAGACAGGCAACTTCAAGGCGAATATAACACTGCTAAGCTGTAGGTCATTAGCGCTGTGCTGCGTAGTAAGAATCGCTTCTAAAAATAAATATCAACTAGTACTATGTTTTCCGTTCTGATGATACATTATCTGTAGAAGCACCAGAATGCTCAGAAATGCTCAAAATTGCCCGTTTAGACCGCTGTCATCAGATGCCTATTGTATAAATTTGACAACTATTAATGAAAAAAGAAAAACATAGGGGCACAGTAAATATCCTTCTTATTCCATTTATAAAATATCTTTCAAATTGGTACAATATTGGAGGAGAAAATAGACGAGAGCCGAACCTCGAATTATGACTTTTTTTATGGAGAAAAGACCGACCCTATTTCCTCTTAGGCTGAGTCCTGAGTGAACGCGCACCGCGTAGGCGGAATGAACGGCGGATAAAACAAATGTTGGAGATGTTCGAACTTGTCCGGAGTGCGAGCGGGCGTTTCTCATTATACATGCCGAGATAACTTTGTATGAACGTATACGTATGAGATCGAAAAATCAAATTCATAATACTCATGAATTACTATGTTATCCACACACTATAACAATGACTATCATTCGAAAGCATAAACACCGAAGCTTTTATCAACTCGTTAAGTTCCCATCTAGATACTCTACAAACTCAGAAAAATATCCTATTATAGCAGGAGACATTAATATAAACATCAGACCCAAAGATATAGAATCTTCTTATGAACACAGAAACCGAACTACTTACCTTGATACACTATCCCTGTACGGAATTTTACCTGGGCATACTCTACCTAAACTGTTTAGACCATTTTATGCTGAAAATAAACAAACAAAATATCTCAGCATCCATCGCTATCTTACACACTAGTATTACAGATCACTACACTACACTTCTATCCCTATCAAAGTTAAAAAATACCCCATAAGCTAACAAATCAAGGTCCACTTTGGATTTTGAGCAAGCACTTAAGTACGTACAGGAAAGTAATCTGGCAGACTTGCTTTTTTTTAATGATCCTGAAACTCTCTAACCTACTAGTAAACAAACTAACGGATTCCATAAATAAAAATACCATTCTTACTAAAATCCCTAACAGTAAGCGCATTATAAAAACATGGATAACCCCAGGGATTTTACGTTGTATCAAAAATCGTAATAAGCTACAAAAAGATAATAAAAATGATCCATACATCGAAATTTAAAAAATTACATATATTAGATATAGAAATCACTGTAATAATATTATCAAAAAATTAAAACGAAAATATGAAAGAGATATGAGAGAGAGAGAAATTAGTAAATCCGTTGCAAACAATAAAGCACTTTGGAAGAACATTAAAACTATAACTTTCAGTAATAAACCTAACAATTGCAATACAGACCTACTTAATATAAAATCGACTCCTCTAGAATCAGTTAACTATATTAACGAATACTTTGCAAACATTGGTAAGAGCCTTGCTCAAAAAATTCAGCCAACTTTAAACTATGATCATAATGACCTCTGTGTACAACGAACACAAGCCAATTCCTTCGTACTGTTAGACACTGACGATGATGAAGTGAATCATATCCTAATGAGTCTTAAATCTGATAGTGCGTCTGGTTGGGATAATGTTTCTACTGCATTTCTAAAATATATAAAAAAGGAAGTTGTTCCCATAATTACACATCTTGCTAATCTTTGCTTTGGTGAATGCATCTTTCCGACTCCCTTAAAGCTGGCTATTATTACGCCAGTCTACAAGGGTGGGGATAGAGACGATGTCTCCAACTTCAGGCCCATATCTGTATTACCCTCTATATAAAAAATTATAGAAAAACTTATTAATATTAGGCTTTTAACATACCTAAAAGACTTCAACATACTGTCTGAGTCACGATTTGGCTTTCGTCGAGGAATTTTTACTGAAGATGCAGTTACGGCACTAAGTGCTCATATAACCGAACAGCTTGACAAAGGTAAAAATTTATAACTGCATTGTTAGATCTAAAAAAAGCCTTTGACACCGTCTCTGTCCCGATCCTTGTGCGAAAGCTGGAATGTGTCGGAGTTCGAAGAATGTCTCTTAATGCCTTTTCAAGGATTATCTCGGAAACAGGAAGCAGAGGGTTAGAGTGGGCCAGTACACTAGTGAAGACGCAAACACGTCATACGGCGTCCCTCAAGGAAGCATTTTGGGACCTACATTGTTCCTTATTTACATCAACGAACTTTGTAACATAAATATTGCAAACGCACAAGTCTTCTACGCGGATGATACTGCTGTAGTCTTTACTGGGGAAACTTGGCAGGATGTTAAACTTAGCACTGAGACAGGCTTGGCCAAAATCGCCAAGTGGTTAACAATTAATTTGCTTACAATAAACACTACAAAAACAAATTACATCTGCTTCAGTGTCTGCCAACGTACACAATCAGAGGGAGATTTTAATGTCAAAATTCATACCTGCAATACCGATAATCGTAATAATTGTGGCTGCTCAACTATCATCAAAGTACATCATATTAAATACCTAGGTGTTAATCGTGGACCAGAGACTGTCATGGTACCCACACATTGAGCAGGTCGCAAATTGAGTTAGGAAATTAAGCTGGATGTTTAGGACTCTTAGGTACGTTGTCCCCAAGACAGCTGGTAATCATTCTGGCCATCCAAAAAACTTTTTACAAAAAAAAAACCGATTTCCAAAAAAAAACATTCAAAACTGAAAAATTACCGAAATTAAAGTTATTTTTCAGTTTTGAGTGTTTTTTTTTCTGGAAGTCTTTTTTTTTTTTGGTAAATAGTTTTTATTTTTCACTTTTTAGTAGTGGTACCTAGCCTAAATGAAAACATCGTCTAGATAAACTAAGTGGGAAAAATACGTAATATTGACGCTAATTCAAAAACTACCCAAGCAAAGTTAATAAAATTTATATGGGACCACCTCAGAAGCATGACCTACCATACAAAAAAAGAATCATCAAAATCGATTCATAATTGGCGGAGTAATCGCGTAACAAACATACAAAAAAAAAATACATACAGACGAATTGAGAACCTCCTCCTTTTTGAAGAAGTCGGTTAAAAAGATCTTCTCAAGATGATTTACATTGCACTAGTCCAGTCAGTTCTTTCTTATTGTATACCTGTCTAGGGTGGTGCAGCCAAAACAAAATTTCTAACAGTGGAAAGGGCTCAACGCGCTCTAATCAAGTGCATGTATTTAAAAAAAAAGAGATATCCTACTGAAGACCTATTTCGACTAAGTAACTTGCTCTCAGTCAGGAAACTTTACATTACACAAATTATGTTAAAAAAACATAAGTCTCTTTCCTATGATGCTGGCATACTGACAAAAAGAAGGAAAAATCTGATACTAAAGATCCCTAGGACAAGGACTTTGCTAGCCAGTATGCAATTTACTAAACGATCTGCAGCGCTATATAATAAAATCAATAAATACATCTACATTTATCCCAAGAACTAGGTACTATGACAGTAAAAAAATAATAATGAAACAATAAATACAAACGCTTACCTACAATGAAACCGAAACACTTCTGAAACCTTGACACATACACACCCTCACACTCACGTACTCTCAGTCACACCTACAGGCTACACTTTCACTCGCATTTATACTCACACACATACTTACACCCAGTCATACACATGTTTGATTTAATTTATTTAAGTTAGTTTTAACTTATGTAGTTTTAGTATATGAATGATACATTTTGCTTTTTATATATCACGTCTTGCTATGGAAGAGCGGAATCTCCTAATACAGGCACTATCTGCCTAAAAGGAGGATCCAATCACAAAAATTGTTATTATAACCTATACATGTTTTACCAATATTTTTTTTATTTTTTTTAAAGCACTAAGTTTCTCTTTATATTGTAAAAAATGCACTCAAAAACACGAAGCCTCAGCCTCAAGGGGTACTGCACAAATAATGCCGAAAATATAACGTCGAGTCCGTAAATGAAAAATGAGTGCGGTATCGTTTCGGTATACAGAGCCGATTACCGACCAATGAGGAAAGGTCCTTACCGTGCGTTTGCACTGGCGAAACATTCAAGACAAAAAAATAAAGTAGTAGTTGTCTGTCTGCGGTGTCTTGTTTATACCTTTTTAATCGTAGTTGGGTTTTAGTTTTTACTACTTTATTTTTTTTGTTAATTCTTTTGTGGTTATAATATACATATTTTTGAAATGTGCTCATTAAGCCCTTTCATTTGATACCCGACATGGTACGATTAAACACTTTTTGTTTAGTTCCTGACTTTGTGTCCTTTAGAGGGCGCCATTTTCAATTTATTGTAACGTCACATAGCTTATAACCAGCGGACGATCAAAACGCTTCCAACGATACATCATTTGTCAAATTGTGATGAGTGGTTTAGAAGATAGGAGGGAACAGATGAACATACATACATACATACCGATCAAAATCATAAACCCTCCTTTTTTCTTCGCCGTAGTCGGGTAAAAACAGGTTGAAATCTCCATTTTCTGTCAATGTTCCATAATTTTTTTGACAGGAACTAGAGATTTAAACATGTTTTGTTGTAATGTTTCGCCAGTGCAAACGCACGGTTAGTATTAGCAGTTGCTGTAGATTACGACATGTATTTAGTTCTTCAGGAAGGCTTAGTTCGGCCGCCTACGCCGTTAAAAAAATTAGACAGATAACTGACGTAGATACAGCCAGAATTGTTTATTTTAGTTATTTTCATAGTCTTCTGTCTTATGGGATTCTTCTCTGGGGAGCCTGTGCGGACATTAATGCTATCTTTGTTTTACAGAAAAGGGCTATTCGAGCCATTTACAACCTAGGTCCAAGGGATTCCCTTCGAGAAAAATTCAGAGAAATAGATATTCTGACTGTAGCCTCACAATATATATTTGAAAATCTATTGTATGTACACAAAAATATATCTAATTTTAAGAAAATGTCCGATATTCATAGTTTAAATACCAGGAATAAGCACAATCTTGCTGTACATCGCACTCGTCTCCACAGAGTAGGCAACTCGTTCATGGGTCAATGTATACGCTTTTATAACAAACTTCCCATTGACATTCGAAACTTACCCATTAAACGATTTAAAAGCTGCATTAAAACCAAACTTTGTAGAAAAGGGTACTATAAAATTTCAGATTATTTAGAAGACAAAAAAGCATGGGATTGAGCTGCTCGCTCTGCTAAGCATTGTAACATTTTGAATAATATGGAAAATCATCAAAGTATATCAACCAGTTTTATTTACAAATTGACATAATTGAATATTCTATACAAAATGACATGATTACTTTGTAAAGTATTTTATTATTGTGAATGTGAGGACTATGTGAATTTTTTTAATTTTTTTTTTTCTCGTTCTCAGTTAATTTTATCATTGGTCTGGCAATTTGAGAATTTTATGCGGCCTACCCAAATGTCCTTTCTTTGGTATTGTTCGTCGAGTCGCTGAGCTCCTTAAGTTCTTAGTTGAGCTCCGCCATTACTGACAAATGCTTGCACTGACTGGACAGGTCCACTCAAATCTGTGTGGTTCTTTCCTCAAAAGACCATTTCAGACTCGAATTTACATGGTCCTCATATGGCTTGACCAAGATTATGTCTGGACTTTAAAAGAGACTGTGACCTCTGAGTTTGTTTCGGCCTTTCTTCTCAGAGTAGTCAGATAGGAAACGCCGACCTCATCTAGCTTATTTTTAATATTTTTTAATATGACGTGTAAAAGTGATTCCAATATCCTATTTACAGAATAAACAATTTCATTTCATTTCATTTCATTTCATTTAAGGTAGCCTACATAGTGTAAAATACGTTGGAGTGTAGTCTCACTAGGAGTATACAAAATGTTCAAATGGTTTCTTTGCTAAAGAAAACATTAACAACTCTGTTCATATATCATACCCTTTTCCAGACGGTAAAAAAGACATTTGGTACCTAGAGTTTGGCCAACGAAAGTTGACCACGAATTATTATCTGTTGATTATGTTACTTCACTTCTAAATACAATATTACATGTCTAATTATTATGTAAATATGAAATACTGATGTAAGTATCGCATAATATGTCTTGAATAATAATTGTATCGACTCCGTTTAAGCAGCGGGTTGACAGCTCTTGATTTTTTTCAATTGGCGCCTTTTTTTCTTGGACATGTTTCATTGGCCAGACTCTACTTATACATAAAAACACGGGATTCGGATATTTCCTTCGATTATATGCGCAGTACTTGAAAGATGTTACGTTTTTTGTCCGCAACATCCCTTCTATCTATCCATAGCAGGATAACTGCGGAGCTTCCGCATCGATTTGGACATCTGCATCCGCATCCGCAATAATAAATGCGAGGATGCGGATGTAGCACAGGTCGCGACAAGAAAGAAAATAGGCGGGGCCGGCGACTGACGCTTGCCGTACGCACGTGCTTATTGCCATTGTTTGCATACCTTTGCTACATCCGCATCCGCATAAACATCCGCATTAATTATGGCGGATACGGATGTACAAATAGATACGGATGTACAAATAGATACGGATGTACAAATAGATACGGATGTACAAATAGATACGGATGTACAAATAGATGCGGATGTACAAATAGATACGGATGTACAAATAGATGCGGATGTACAAATAGATACGGATGTACAAATAGATGCGGATGTACAAATAGATACGGATGTACAAATAGATACGGATGTACAAATAGATGCGGATGTACAAATAGATACGGATGTACAAATAGATGCGGAAGCTCCGCGGTTGCGGATGCGCATCCCTGCTATGTACCTGTAATCAAACTCACGTAAATTTATTGTATAACTGTCAAAAGATAAAATTATATCTCGAATAATATCATCAAATGATTGAAAAATCAGCCCTTACCTTCCCCTGTCCTTATTCCTTACCCTGTTTTTATAATTTCATAGATACAAATAACTGCCAAGAAAGGCGGAGGAAGCGGTGGTCGGCGATCCACGGGAAAGGGTCCAGTGTGTTCAAAATAAGAGTGTACCACCGAGTGATAGCACTAGAACACCCATACACGTACCTGTTTTTGAGTTATTTTTCGGTATACATTATTTTGTATATAGTAGTTTGTTTAGTATCTTACCACAGTTACTGCCATCAAATCATCATTAAATTGAAAAGCTGCATATTGTCAACTTTTTTGTGAATATAAAAACTGTTTATGATTAATATATTTAGCTTTTTATTTGTTACTATATAGACTTATGGAAATATTATAATAATATATTCATATAAATGGACATAGTTCGCTTTCAAATATGGAGTTAAAACTAATACATATTGGAATTGAACTAATCATCAATAAAAAATATCCTTAAATTGTTCAAATTAACAATTGCACTGAGACAGCATGTTTAGCGTGACATGAATGAAGAAAATTAAGCAATTTACTTAATATGTACACTAAATGACTTCTTTGCTTGGCGTAGATATACCTAATGCTTCTTCATATCCGGTTTTCTTTTCATGTTTGCCTGTGAATTAAACAAAAATAATCATTTCACTCGAAAAATGGCTCTTATTGCAACGCTTTTTGGTTCAAAATGCAGTGTATTTATCAAGGGTGCTTTTTCTTTGCATTCCTGCACTAGTGTGAGCAAGTCAGGGAAACTTAACATTGCAGTTGAAAAACATGTTCTTCCATACATTCCAACTGCAAATTTAAGTACGCCACAATATTGAGATATTTGTCATGGTATTTTAAAAACATGGACTTCTTATAGGTTTTCCTGTAATCTGTATTTATAGAACTATAAATTCCTATATATTTTTTTCAACATTTTATGCTCTGTATTTTCGGAGATAGGAGATAAGGGTCAATTTTCATCAATTATCTTAATAAATAACTATAAAACTACAAACTGCGTCACAGGTTTCTCAACTCAACATAAGCAGCTAAAAACAAAATACCGCAAGAAGACTGGATGCCGAACCTGACATGCGACTTCAACTATCTTACTATCAATCTATCTATTTAACCCTTTACCGTCTCACCACAAAAAAACATTCGACACACCTCGTGTTTAGCAGTTGTTTGGCAAAAGTGATATCTCAAAACCATGTTTGGCCGTTTTTTAGGGTTAGACATGGTTTAGATGTTGTTTAAATTTAAACAATTATTAGTATTTTATTTCATTGTGATCAATATTTTAGCGGAGCTCCAACAAGCGTTTTGCGGAGCCCAGGGGCTCACTTTGAGTATGACTGCGTATAAGGGATTCTTTTTTTCATTCGGAAGTACGGAGCCCTAGACCAACCCGGAACTCCTAGCTGCATTGGGAATAATAAGTGGAACAAAATCGCTAGATGAAGAAAGTACGCTTTTCTTTGGATAATGTAAGAAGCTGGTAACAAGTAGGTAGGTAATAATAATACTTTTTATAAGAAAAGTTAAAATACCTTTCTTTGTTGATTTATTCCTCTTCGACTGTTTATCTTTTGATTCCTTTTTTGATTTTTTATGTTTTTCAGTCTTTGTGTCCTTCGTGTGAGGTTCAACAAGGAAAGCGTCATCGTCCGCTACGTCACTATCTTTCGTTGGTTTCTCGCCGTTTGTCTGGCTTAGATCATCAATAAGCAACGCCTCATCTACTTCCTTAGCTACTTCTGGGAGCATTAAATCTACGGTCTTTTGTTTAGTTTTCTTTTCCTTCCTCTTCTTCGTGGGTTTGTCGCCGGACGTCTTGTCGGCGGATTTGGTCTTTTTCGAAGACTTGGGCTTTTTGTCCAACAGTCCGCTTTCAGGCGTGGGGTAGTGATGTATTCTTGACGTGAGCAACTCTTCTTCACGTAGCGGCCTGTAAGTATACGAGATGTGTATAAATAATTTGAAACTGGAAACCCATCATCGACTAACGTTCTCCTGTGATAAAGTAGAAATAATGAGTTGTGGGAAGAGACTGGACCCCAGCACGTGTAGCATGACAATTTGACAACCATATAAACAGGTTTTCTACGGTTTTAAAATGACAGATTTTGGTTTTTCTGTAATTTTGTCTATTCTTCTGTCAACAAAACCAGTTTCTATTGTGGTCATGCTTAGCGTGCAGGAAATGCAATCCTAGTGTACGGTCCGGGGAATTAGTAAAAATGTAGCGCCTAAGGCTACTATGTAATACATTATTAGAATTTTTTTAAATAATGTACAGTGCTTTCTGAACTGAATAAAGTTCGTATAATTAAAGTTAAACTGTTAAAAAGAAGCAGGAGTAGTGTGCGCTGGCAGCGCGTCACTGACAGGTCGAGGTCGAGGTCGAGCGCGCGGTGCGGGTCGTCGCGCGGCGCGGGCGGCTCGTCGTCGGACGCGGCCGCGCCCTCGGGCAGCTCGCCGCCCTCCGCCACCGCGGGCCGCGCCAGGTGGACCTCTTCTGTCAAATATTATTCAACTTTTTAATAAAAAATATACAGACAAGGAGGAGCACACAGTTATCTTGTTTGAAACCACAGATAAGAAGAAGAAGGAAATTTATGTAAGACATAATAAAAAAAAAATCACAGTCATAGACTAACAAAAAATTTACACTCATGGGGACTGCCGACAGAAGTGAAAATTAAAACTTTGGAATAACTGTTCTTTTTTAACTTATAAATTAATTATAGATGAATAACTAAAAAAATATTCATTTTGAAATTATTAACATTAGTCTGGTTTTCCCATCTTTTAGTAATCCGAGCAATAATTATAAACATTTGCATATAATAATATGTAGTTTATTTAATCAAAACATGATGGCGCAAGCCCAGTACAAAATCCTAATATAATATGATAAACTCATCTTATCTACCTATGTATTTTCCTCTCTATCACTTTCACACCTAAAGCGCATACAAAAACTTATTACGTAAGTATAAAGTAATTATTTAAGTAGATGAAAAGAAATATACGAAGTTTTCAAATCGTATAATACTCAGTTTAATGAATGATCGCGTAGTAATATAAAATCACTGGCATTAACGCCATCTGGCGCCTTACGTATGTGCGCGGCTAGACGGGAGGCAGTGCAGGCCGTTGATTCGTCAGCGCTCACGGCGTCCCGCCGCTTATTCGTCATTGCTGCCTAGATGCGCTTCTATAGGCGGGGAGCCTATACAGCACGACGGCGTGAGCATGTCGGTGACGCGTTTGCATAAATATATCCCCTACCAAAAATCGCTCAACGCACCTAAAGTAATTTTCACTTCAAAAAAAGTTTTAAATAAATGAGTACCTACACTGCATTTTTGGCAGAGACAATTTTAACAAAATAGCGTGCAACAGTTTTTCACCTATTCACAAAATGATATTCGCTGCGCCGCGCATTAGAAATTAGCAATATTCCGCCGTCTACAGACGGTATTGCCAGTTCCTTCATCAAAAGATCGCTCCGTCTACAGAATTTATAGCAAAACTAGGAAGTTCTTTATGCTAAAAAGGTAAAGATGATTTAACTCGCTATAGTTAAGTTATGACAATGCTAAGAACACTTGACTCACCCTCACTGTCTGAGTCGCTCGATGGTTTATCCTTTTTGCTTTTTCGTTTCTTCGACGTCCGTTTCTCCTTTTTCTTCTTGTTTGAACTTTCCCGTGATATTATGTATTTATCAGATCTCTTGGCTGCGAAAAGTAATTAAATTGTTAGAGAACAGATTACTACATATTATAAACAACTACTCGTGTATTCTCTATGGCAGCCATAATCAAAGTGTGCTCCGCGAAGCCCTGGGGCTCTGCAAAGCCTCTGTGGGGGTTCCGCGATAAGCTATGTCATATGTCCAACTGTGGAAGACATTGCTTTGTGGTATTTTAGCTGCTTCAGAATCATCCTAATCTCGTACAAATAATCTCTATATATAACTGACTTCTTAAAAAGGAGGTTATCAATTCGATACGTATTTTAGTATTAAAACTGTTTTTATTTTCGCCATAATCCAACAGTGCCAGCCCTAGTGGGAAAAAGTGAAGTCAGAGTAAAGTGGAATTCCATGAAACGCAGTTTTTGATTATTTTAGGGCTCCGTCAAATATTTCCATTTCCAAAAGGATTCCATGGCCAAAAAATATTGAAAACCGCTGCTCTATGGAGAGCTGCAAACGAATGCTTATCATATACGTTACGGTCCACTGGAGAGGTACCCATCACGTCTGTGGAGTTTTACTGGCTTATTTAATATGACCATGTAGTAGTTTATGATAGTATCATATAGTAAAGGTAGTTTCATACTCTACTTTATCTAAACTCGTACAAATGGTTTTACCGTATGTTAATGATAATACTGTTACTGATAAGATACATACTGTGAACTTGTAGAGGCACTTCGAGTGCTATCTCAGCGATGGGAATGTCGTCCTGCTGGTAGGACCGCGGCGAGTCGTCCTTCAGATAATGCGGGTTGTTCGCTTGCTCCTGCCTCCGGGCTTCGCGTAACTGTGGAGATAAAAATCAATTAACACAAATAAACTACTTTTTCTACTATCTGTCTATTACCAGTACCAATCGACTGGCTCGCGCCGTAGCAATTTCCCATTGCTTGCGAAGTTTACCCTCGGTCTGTGGAGAGAACGGTGGGATATGTTGAACTCCTACCGACTAAACCCCACGGTTCCTCCCACTACCATGAGTAGGGGCGCCGAGACCGTGAGATACTCGTACTTGCCCTTTACCGCTGCAATTGATTATGGCAAGAAAACTGTACCATCGCCGAGGGGGAAGCGACTATACTCTATTTGAAATAAGATTAGACATTTAAATAAACCTTTTGTTACAATACCAACTTTTTACTGCATCTGCCATTTTTCATGCTACCAACACAATAGAAGTCAAAATCGTTTGAACGGACTGTAAAAAAGGTTTATTCAAATGTCTTATCTTATTTCAAATGGAGCATAGCTATCAACAATTGTCTCGCTCAAGAAACGTACAAAAGATTGTAGGTTCCGTGTATGTAAAAAGGGATACTAATAGTTGATCGCTGACTGTTCACACGGCCGGCGAGTACTCGTTTGTCGTAGCGACAAGAGCTATCAAAGAGAGTACTCGCTCAGCGACCCCCGCTTGTTGGGCAGAACACTCGCTGGGAGACTCACGCTTGGTACATACGCATACCGACCACCAGCGAGTAATCGCTCGCCGCCGTCGCGCACTCTCTGCTCGTTGTCACATTTTAGTTGCTAGCTCCACTCGCTTCTCATTAATCGCCTGAATGAATCAGACTGGTTCCTTAGGAAGGTAAGTTAAAGTGGTACCATGGCCAGTTCGTCCGGCGTGAACTGCGCGGTGGGTCTTGCGTCCTTGGCCGGCGGCGCGAACACCGCGGCCTCGCCCTCGCCCTCCGAGCTCGAGCTGTCCGACGACCAGCGATCGTGAGACAGCCATTGTTCGAGGTTCAAGCTGTAATAAGACATTTTTGGTATAGTAACGGGTGTAAAATGGCGCTTAACGAAGCCGAGACTCACTATCATTACCCGTCATTGTAATATTTTTAAATGTTATAACTTAACTTCAAAAACACTCACAACTCTTGTACCGTTGCATGCATTGCATGCATAAGTACAATGTTTTGCGTGCGTTACCTTGCGCGCTACCGTAAACACTTTCAAGTCGCTAAAAGTCGTTACCCAGAAATATTTTAGCACAATGATACATAGTACAGAATGCGTAGACAACAGCTATGTGATGGGTCTTTTTAGCTGTAATAGCATCGTAAGATACATTCTCAAACAATTTATATTTTTATCTCGTGAGCTAAGAATGTACAGGTTCTATGACTTAATAAACACAAAAAAAATTACAATAGTTCGTAAAAAGTTCATCGACCATCAAGCTAGTATCCTAATGTTTTCTGTCAACCAGTGAAGATTGTACCGAGTAACATCGTGGCTGGTTTTTTTATAGTAATAAAGGACAATAATAACAAGTCACATACTCTGAAGGCATGGGTACTTTTTTCTGTGCTTTGGGCGCGACGGGCTTCAGTTCTCCGTCGAACAAGTCTACTAGCTCCTCTATCAAGCCGCCGCTGAAGCTCTGAACTGAACTCTCGTTGTTTATGTCTTCGACGTTCTCTTCCTTTTCTACACCATTGCTGGAAATAAAATGTGTTAATGGTTTTATTGAAATAAATGCTACAATGCAACTGTCTCTCAACTATGTTTTTCCAATCAAAACGGGGTTTTATAGCGAGATATCAAGCGATCACAAAATAAAAATATTCTGTAAAGATTATTTCTAACGACAGTTAAGTGACCGCACACAATTCGTAAGACATGAACCTTGTTACCACAAAACCGTGTTTATCAGTTGTTTAGCCTAAATTACATATAAGTATGGAGTTTGACATAAACCTGACATTAAACACCCGTTGAACAAGTGTCAAGTTTTTGTGTTAAGTCCCATTATGTTTTCCAAAATCACGGCATTTTTCCAAAGTGTGACTGAATTGCAATTTATTTATGTACTTTCTGAGTTTATCAAGACATTAATGACACCGGTGAAGAAAAACATCGTAAGGAAGCCTGGCCTTTACTTAGTTAATGTAAGCATGTAGTGATCGTTGCTCGTGCCTTATCTGGATGAGAAGAATACGTCGCCTGTAGTGGGACAGTAGTAGTTTGTCAATAGTACCTCTGCTCATGCTCAACCAGTATGGCGTCGGGCAGCGCCGCGTCGCGCGGGCTCAGGCGCCGCAGCACCAGCGACACGAGCGCCGTCGCGTTGTGCGCGCGCTCCTGGACCTCCATGTCTTCGCTGCATAGCAGGGGTCGCAGACCCGCTAGGGCTTCGTGGATTATCTATGAGACAAATTGTAAGTTATTTATCTACTAGCTGCGCCCCGCGGTTTTACCCGCGTAAGTCTCGATCCCGTGGAAAAGTATCCTATGTCCTATTCTAGGTCATGGTTTACCCCTGTGCCAAATTTCATCTAAATCCGTTCAGCCGTTTTAGCGTGAAAGCGTACAAACAAACTCACTTTCGCATTTATAATATTATAAAGTTAGGATTTTAGGCGACTTTTAAATGAAAGACGCAAATTATTTATATTGTCACTAGCATTGCCTGCGTGTATTTTGTATTTCATCATTTTTTTATACAAATATCCAGGATGAATTGTAGCTTATGACCTTCTCGAGGTTCCAGGCTACCTATCTACCTATCCTATAACGGTCGGTTCAGTTATTTATACTTACGTGAAAAGAACTGACAGACAGGGTTACTTTCGCATTTATAATATTAGTAAGGATGAAAAGAAATAAGATAAGTGACTGACCGATATAGCGGCCTCCAGGTCGTTGCGCGCCTCGTACAGACGCAGCAGGTTGGCCGTGAGCTTGAGCGCGGCGTGCACGCACACGGCGCGCGCGCGCATGCTGCCGCCGCCCAGCGCCGCGCACACCAGCAGCCCCGACACCGACTCGCGCATCACTGGCTCCTCGCTGAACAAACATAGCATTTTAAACCGCTTTTACAACTGTTCCACTGAGGGGACGGCTGCCAGAGGCCAAGTGATCAAATTGCAGGGATAAGCGTCGTTTTCACCAGCACGCGTACAGTAGTATCACAATGGATATGTATGTATATGTGTATCTATTTTAGTATATTGTAAACTTATTATTTGCACCTACGACAGCCCCATTTTATGTCCAGGCAAATCACTGTCCATTCCAAGGTTGCCTGGAAGAGATCGCGGATAGCGATAAGGCCGCCCATTGTATATTTTGTAGTGTTTGTTATTGTTTTTTGTTATATATTTTTGTGGTGTACAATAAAGAATATATAAATAAATAAATAAATAAATGTCCAAGTGTGTGGTGAGTAACTTTTATGTGTTGAATACGAGGCTTTTGACAATTTTTCTCTTTTATTGTCTTAGTTACCTGCAGTACTCGGCCAGCACGTAGGCGGCGGCGTAGAGCACCTCGCGCGAGGCGGGCCCGGGCGGCGCGGCCAGCGCGCGCGCCACCAGCGCGCCGCACTCGCGCGCCGCGAACTCGCGCACCTCGGCCACGCGCGCGCCCACCTCCGTCACCTGCGCAGCCACCATGCGCCCTGACACACCACACAAATGTTACTCTCTGTCTATCTCTCAACTCAATCTAAAAAAGCCTAACCCAAACTAAATCCAGTTTTTTTACCACCAGGGCGGCGCTTCATTCTAGTGGGCTACCTTTGATACTTCTGACAGATCTCTTTGCGCGGAAAAATTTAAAGTTTTTATTTAATTAATTTAAAACCAACAAAAATGTATAAGCTTATCTACGGATTATTTAAACGAAATCAAAACTCTGTCACAGAAGTGAAGTGATAGATAACGGTTGCGCAGTCACGTCAAGTGACACTGTTTTTTTTAGCCGTCGTTGCTATAGTCTAGCACACAATGCACAACTCACCGTGTTTCGCGCTGGTTTCCATCTCGGTGAGCTCGGCCAGCACGGTGACGTACCACTCGAAATCTACCACGTGCTGGTAGTTGTTCTGCGAGCAGATCTCGATGATGCGCGTCAGCAGCTCGTCGCGGTACAACGTGCCCTCCGCGCGGTCCATGTGGACCATCAGCTTCTTCACTATCTCCATTAGGTTCTTCTTTGAAACCTGATTGAGAAGTTGTGAGAATAGAAAATTTTTATTGGAAGTCCCTTCACTATAACGGTTATATTTATAGTCTGTTCCAAAGGTATCTGATAAAACTGTAAATACCCCTGTTCAGCTTCAATTCTTACGCAATCGCTCACTAAACAAAAGTAGAAAGACATTTAGAAGGTTGCAACTGAAGAATTGTTGGAGAAAGTGGTTAGACATAAAGATGTCTAACCACTTTCTCCAACAATTCTTATTTGATTAACATTAATACCGGATTCTGATGCAACATTTCATACTGTGGACAGTTCTTAATTGTCCTTACTTATTTGGGGAATTATATTATATCATACTAAATTACTACAGTACTTCGACTTTGAGGTGTATTGTACTTAATCTTAATACACCTCAAAGTCCAAGGCAAAGCATTTATTTCAATTAATTATACCATTTAGGTACATGCACTTTAGAACTGTCAAATAGTCAGTAAGTTAGTCAGAAAGCCCGTTCCAAAACTAAGATCTCTATGAAAAAGAATGGGCAAAAAACTCAACCTTTCAATCCTGATTAGGTTAAATTATTCTTGTTGACTCTACATGTGTGAACAACGTATAAACAAACAACACAGAACAGTTAAATAGATATAGGTAATGCATGTTAGTGAAGGCGGATGCGCCAACATAGCCCACGAAATTCAAGTTTTCTTACGTTTTTTTACAATTTGCGGGTCAGTGACAGGTTGTATGTAGATCGAAATATGATTTGTGGCCGTAGCAAATATGTATCTACGGAATTTTGAAGCGATCCAATATTTCCTAAATAGAAAAAAAGAAAATGCTTCTAAATACAAAACTTTGGTTTCCAATGTTCAGTGACATATGAATGTATTAGGTACCCATAAGACTTGTTACTTACCATACCATAGAGCAAGCCTAAAGCTCTCAGCCTGATTGACTCGTCCTTGTCGTCGAGACACGCCAGCACAAGGTCCTTGTGGGCCTGTACCGACTTCGGGTGAGACTTCAGTATTCTCGACATAGCCAGGAGGCCCAAGTATTTCACTGTCAACAATTTGGAGCATGATGTAGTAGTCAATTGAACACGTCATTAAATTGGCAGCAACTTTTATTAGGTCTGTATTATTTAAAGTCGTCTAGTTGCGCATGCATTTCTACTTAGACTAATGATTTTGCATACACTCATTGGCGATTTAGCACCAGTCGCGCACAGCAACACAAACCGTGAATCCATATGAAACTTCACCCTTATAAAGTTGTTTGGAGTGGTTGATCTGGTTGAATGGGTAACCTGGAGACAGTACAGATTGACAAAAAAAAAAAAAGTGAGAAAGGTGACTCACAATTTTGATCGCTGTCTTCAATGAGTATCCTGAGTTTCTGCACGCAGAGTTGCACGGAGGCGGCGTGGCCGGGCATGCCGCTGCTGATGCTGATCAGCACCGCAATCACCGTGTTAATGCACTCGTACAGCAGCGACATAGCGGACGTACTGTCCATAAACATACACTTTTATACCACCGCGTAAATAAGTCATAACTTTACTAGTGATTGGAAATTCTGATGAACTTGTACAACATAAACTTCTTTATCTCTCACAAAAAAAAACAAGCATTTCATTTAAAAAAACTCAGGGTCCAAATTATGATGTCAACGAAACCGTAAGGACGCCTACTAAGTACCTACTACTTAGTAGGCGTCTGCGTTTCCTGTTGGTTCCTGGGATTGCTTTAGTAATTCAAAAGGGCGTCTATGCTTAGATGCTACAACTTTAGGTACCTATAATTGCACCAAAATTTCCAGCCACTAGTAATTATAATAAATATTCCTATTATATTACTCACATTAACTGCTGCCGAATAATGACTACCAAAGTATTCGTCAATAAGGTAAAATCCCTCAAATTTTCAGCATAATATATAGATATTACCTATACTTTATTGTACATTATGTTTCATGGCTTGCTATTAGTCCGGGGAAGTTAGTTTAAGAACAATGCCTAGCAGTTCAAATAATAATAAAAATTAAACATTTTCCAGGACAGCATGAAGGTACAAATGTATGAATAAAAATTAAAGCAAAATAGTTCAAGGGTTTTTTTTGTTGTATTATTTACAAAATCGTTACCCCGCAGAAATTGTGATAAAAAAATACGAAAGGGGTTCGGACATTTTTGTATGGGACCGGGAATATCTACCACCCAGTATTAAAAATAAATTGGTTTTAGCGGCTAGCGATGAAACACGTATCAATCGACAGAGTAAGTTAAAAAAAAAACAGTGATCTTAGGTCACAATACTCTCTCGAGATATTATAGTTCAAAAACGTAAAAAGAAACATGACAAATATTTATTGTGAATTTTTGGTTCACAAATAATAATAGTATGCAATGAAGAGCGTTATTAGCTTTCATTTGAATTATATCTTATCTCTGTTGGAATGTTCTTTAACATTTGAAATAAGCTAATCTTGAATGAAATGAAGGGGACATCATAAGCTTTCATATAACATGGGTCTCATCACTGTTGGACAGTTTTTAGAGTTGGTCCAAAAGGCCCATGGTCCTTCAGTTTAACTTTTATTTATTTACAAGAAATTTGTCTGTATATACCCTACACATTTAAGTGAAAATAATAATTGTTTTTATTTAATGCACAGCTAGCTAGTCTAAACTTCTAGGTCATTTCCCCGGGCTATAACGGGTGTAAAAAGACGCTTAACGAAGCCAAGAGTCACTTGTTCTTCCCGTCATTGCGACCTTCTGGATACGGACATATTGAACGTCAAAGTTTTTTTTTACCTTTTTTGTGAAAACAAGTTTTAATTTTTATAACTTAACTTTTAATATTCCCACCACCCCTGTCTGTACCGTTGCATGCGTATAAGCACAATGTTTTATTTGCATTACATTATGCGCTACCGTAAACAGCGATATTTCGCACCATAAAACCAAAGTTCCCAGCAATTACTTTTGTGCAATGTAAGTCACATTGTACAGAATGCGCAGATGACGACTTTGTGTTGGGTCTTTTTACACCGTTTCGTTTTGAATGTTAAAACACCAGAATAATATCAAAATAGTTCATAATTACCACTTGTGATAATAACATTTGAAAATTATCCTTATTGTCATTATGTTAATATGCGAAATTAAAATATTATACTTAAATTAAATAGATCTTTGGTGGGTCACATTACTTCTTACATCTTACCAGCGATCCACCTCAACACGACTTTACATAAAAGTTTAGTAAGGCGCTGTGTATACATAATGTACATTGCTTTATGAACAAATGTTAATTATATTACAATTCCAAGCCTAAAACTAGTGTTTTGAAGCTCTAATGTGTTAATTAATCTCAAAGTGCTACAGTGTATAATAAGCTTACTTGAACAAAATGTTAAAAAAGCAATGCAAGCAGTACCTTAAAGAATAAACACCTTCAATAACTATACTAGATTTATCTACCTGGAAGATTGTAGCATCTATTAAAATCTTACTAACTATTTATAATATGCAAAAGAACACACATTATATTCCTTTCACCCCATAGAGACTACATGTACAGTAAGGACGACACAATATTGCCTACATAATTAGTATGACGAAGGCACTGTCTGTAACAGAACAATTCAGACAGGTTGGTGGTGTTCCTAATGGACACTAACTGACTCACCTATGTATTAAGTTAGTTAATGGTTCTATCAGTTTCTTGCCAAGTCGAGGCTCTAATGGGGTTAAGGCACCAAACTGCAACAAACACAATGAAACTACATAAGACTAGCTTATGTGATAGCAACCAATAGCTAGATGATGTCATGTCTCTGTTCTAAAGATACCCTAAATGTGGTTTCTGCTCCTTCCTTCTTTATTGTAATTGCCGGCGACACATTGGTCAATGTTGTTGGTATTTATCTGGGTATAATATCAGCAGCAAAAATAATACAAAAATGTGAGCCTGATGTGCCAATTCATAAGTGTCATTCGTGTGGAATATAATTTCATCTCATAAGCTGGATCATTAGAAATATAGAGTTGCAGATGTATGTTAAAGTCTTTTTTGTAATGCACTTTATGCTTCAGAATATTGTACAGTTTATGAGTAAAATAATTAATTTAGTTGTACATTTCAAATATTCCAGCTCTGGTATAGTCAGAATGTGGCATAAACTAAGTAGTATTAACTTTCAATGGTGAGGTGTGGTGAATGGATCTAGCATTTTGGGTAAACTCTGTTTTTGTAAAGTTCACTAGTGGTACCTGCAAATTAGATCTATGAGGCTTTGGGTTATTTTTCTTCCAATGTCTGGTTCATACTGTGTCATTAAACCAAACTGTGAAGAATTCATAAGTTATTTCAGATATGTTTATGACATAAGTGTTACAGATATCTAGTAAGTTTATCTATGAATTAGTCTAAAGATAAACTAGTTAAGGTAAACAACATCTCTTACTGTTTAAGCAAATATTCATTTTAGGCATCATTTATTAAAATAAAAATAAAATTCAGTATTTGGGATCCTGAAAAAAAAAATGTTAGTATTTTTTTTCAAAATTAAACTGGAAGTACATACCAATTTGATAATCTTGATCAACATCCAGTTGTTAGTGGATGTTGTCATCAGTTTGAAGAACACTGGAGCTAATGAGAGGTAGTTTTTAGGATTTTTCCTTGCTAACTCACAAACTACATTGACAGCAGCTGATTGGACACCTGTAATTACAAACATATTTGTGTAATAACAGAAAAACGGTTTACATGTTTTGTAAAGCACCTACTTTTACAATTATAACTGTACCTGGATCAGGATCTTCTAATTTTTCTTTTAGTTTTGGGAATGCAGGTCTTAGTGCCTCTGGATACCTTAGAAATACCTTGTACATCATGAGTACAGCTTTCATCCTTAAATATGGTTTTGTTGAGCTCATCTACAAACAATTTCAAAACAACCATGTTAGTGACTTGAAATTTTTATCTGGCAGCATAAAAAAGTGCTTTTAATTATTTTTTTCAGCCAAGCCATTTTTCCTCTTGATTATCATCTAATGCATGTATGATCGGACACATGATTAGCTTTTAGTTGCATAGAGTGCAGCTGAAGTGCTAACTTATCATAATCACAAATGGGCACTTTAGCTGAACACCAAGTCAAATGTAATAGATATTAGCTAGAGTAATACTTACCAATGTCATGATGTCATTAGCCAGGTCTCTAGCTAAGTCATGGGATATAAAACAGCTGAGGCCACTGAGTGCCAGCCCAGCCTCATACTGATTCTGTGCATTGAGATCCTTTCTTATCATATTTGTAGTGAGCATTAGTAGTTCCGAATCTGCATGGAATGACTGACTAGCGGCTAAGTAACCAATGCGCTTGTAAGTGAACTTATTGGAACTCATCACCTCTATTATGTTGAAGATAGCCCAAGATATGTCATATCCCAGCATTTGGAGCTGTAATACATTTGAAATAATGTTAATAAGTTTGGTCAATCGGCTATTAAAATAAACAGGTTTGTAGTAGGTAATTAGTTATCATAAGTATGTGAATTTTAGCCATAGAGTACAGAAATGCCTCTGTGGCCCCAGCTAGAGGCGGCTTTGTTAAGTTTCCATAAAATCAAGTACTTCATCATTTTCTTGCACTAAAACTCAAATGGCATAATTTAAACTGACAGCTTTGAATGGGGTCATAAACCGCAATGCACTCAATGCACTTTCATTGCCATGAATTTTTATTAGTACTAATCTCCGGGCGCTGCTGGCGTGGCTATTTCCTGCTCTGTGATTTTAACATTATATTAGGTTACTAACCTAAATAAGCATGACCAGGTCATTCTTAATGATTGATTCTACTTATAGTGCCTCAACATCTGTTTAAACAAAAGATAAATAATATATGGACAAATACATGGGTGCCAATTAGGGACAACAGATGAAGAAAACAATAGTAATAATAGTAGAACATCTCTACATTATTGAAAACATATTACCCCTGTATTTGTGTTCAATAAAATGATAAGTTGCCATGTGGGTATGTTATCAGGGCACCATTTACTGCTAACAAAGTTTATCTAATTTTTATACCTACATACATTGTGATAAATAAGAATACACATAGATTCAAGTAGTTACTTACATATGTCAGTTTAGCCACTGCATTGGCTTTGACTGCTATGTTGTCTTGGCGTAGCTCAACTTTTATTTCTTCCATACATTGTGCTATATACTTTGACTAAAAATGAGATGGTAAATATAATAATATACAGTAAAGTATTTTCAGATGGACTTTATGTTTTTTTTTTGTATGCTATAATTTATTCTTTGTAGGATAGTCTAACAGTAATTTACACAGGCTTTAATAAACATACCAAACTGCTACAAGCTGTTGAAATGTTCACTTGTTTACCATAGTGAAGCATATTGACTCTCATGATTGACAACAATGACTAAATTATAGAGAGTAAACATTGGATCTGTGTCAACAACAAAATATGTTGCAATGTTAATTTTCGTATATAACCATAATTAAATAGAACAGAATTGAATTGTGAGCCTCAATATAAATAGGTAGTAAATGAGATTAAAAGGCTTCTGCTAAAGTATATACTCTAAGCTTTTAGACAATTCTATCTGAAATGGGTTTATCTGCAGCTAAATATTTAATTTAATAAGTATAGAAACTGGTTAATTTTTCTGCTTGATGCAAGAAATCTGTCAGTGGAGGGGTACATAGAAAGAAACCAACAAGAATACATTTTCCTGGTCAGGTACTAGGATTGGCTGCACTGCTGACTTTAATGAATGTTTAAGCGAAAATAAAGCACCAATATGTATTTAAATACCTCATTATCTTTGTTATTTCTGATTCCTCGAACTAAATCCGTCAGATTTTTATCGAACATCCTCTCAAAATTCCCTTTGACTTTTTTCAAAGCCATGTTGATGTAGTAACTTCTTTGACCATTAATTACGATTATATTATCAATTAAATTAAGTAAAATTAAAGAAACATGTCAACAAAATTACAAAATTGAAAAACTCGTAAGCAACTACGTCTACGTCAAGAAAATGACAACCACAGAGCCAACATCTTCCAAAAATAATTGAGGTGAATTGTGTGTACAATGCAAATGTTTAGTCGATTTTTGGTGCATGTCCAACATCCAACATCAAACATCAACTAATGCCACCATATTGTTTTTTCATTATATGGGTGATAAACGTGCGAGCAAGTCCGCGTACTTATGGCTCGGCGAGCGTACTCGCTCGTGTGTTTTTCACTCCGCGGTTTTAAAGTCCGTGTACTTAGCTATGATATAGCTATAACGATGCTAAGTACGCGGACTTTACAACCGCCAAGTAAGTTCGTCGGCGATCCAACAGGTTTGAAATTTTGCTCGTAGCACGCCTAGGCTCGTCGTCTGTATACTATAGTAGTCTTTGGTCGTCTGTCACCACCGCGAGCCGCGAGTCAATTTGATTATGAAATTTTGAGCAAGCTTCACGTGTGTCACCGACGGCGAGCCGAGTAAAGTCGCGAACGTGATCGTAAAAACCGCGAACTTTAAGTACGCATGTCTATCACCCACTCTACTATGTATGTCAAATAGGGCTGTCACTCCGTGTAAAATACTGGTAGGTATTCAGCAGCTGCATCCAGTTGGACAAGCCGACCCCAACATTTGGGAAAAGGCTAGGCAGATTTTTTTTTTAGGACTGCCTAATTCCAAAGATATGTCATCACTAGTAATCTAGTAAAATGGCAACTGACTGCAGTGAAGTGAGTGACAAATTGTCAAATTGTGTTTTCAATGTCATACCTATGTCATGTATCATCTGTGTTCACTCATCATCGATAAGATCGACAACATCGGAAAAAAAAATAGTGGGTGTAAATAACTAGGCGTTTCTTCTAATTTTTGAAAAGACAATGATAATTTTTTTAAGTGAGTTACAGAAAGAACATCTTAGTTTATTAAACCAGCATTCCATACAAGGTTAGTATCAAAAAATAATTCTTAAAAAAAATTCTAACACTTCGTTTTCAGTACCTGATCATAAAAATATTTTTTCAGTTTTGATCGACTTTTGTAAATTATCTTTGGACTACCTCAATAATGGACCCAATCATAAGAAATATAGTATTGCTGCAGGTAAGAGGAAGTACTCTTAAGTATTATATTTCCTAAGTTTTTTTGCTTGTTTTGTTATCTGTTTTTGCTTTTTACGAACTCAACACGTACATTTTTCTGCTAATCTTTCATTATTTTTACTCGTTTCTTTGAGAAATTTAAAAATTGGCTTTGCTTTATTCCTTTTCTTTCGTTAGCTTGAGCTTGACTCCCGTTTAGTGATAAAACTTTGTCAAAATTGTATTTGCAGCAGCACACTTAAT
Source organism: Lithophane ornitopus (assembly GCA_948473465.1). Lineage (NCBI taxonomy): Eukaryota > Metazoa > Arthropoda > Insecta > Lepidoptera > Noctuidae > Lithophane > Lithophane ornitopus. Next base: position 9,380,878 of record OX419616.1, on the reverse strand, counting down.
ATTTTTTAAGGAAGTGTCGGCGTTGGCTATTATACAAGTATCGGTGCAAACTGGTCAGGCTACAAGTTCTGATATTCTAAAAATCTAAAGTTGGAAAAAAAATGTTTAACAGTGCTGCAGTGATTGAATGATTAAATTAATTTAGTATATTTAATAATGTAAAACTAACTTACATATTAGGTATTATTGTAGCTATCTTTGTGTTTCTGTATACTAATATAGGGTCGCTTTTTGGAACAGGGCAGTAAGGACAGGTGCTTTAACAGTTGCAGCTACAGAAAAACTGTCTTAGGTCTTAGCCTCCTTAACTTTTAAGTAATTGCCAATTGCATTCACAGATATTGGAAAAATATTATGTGATGTTGCTAGAAAAAAAGAAATGATTTCTATTAATGCCGCTTCATATATTATAAGACTCGTCTGGACCTACTGAGGTTAGAGTAGGTATACGGATCTTTTATAAGGATACATTTCATTCATTACGTTTATGAAATTTCTAAGATAGGTAGCAATAGCAAAGCAATACTGTTTTTAATTCAATCCAAAAAGTATTTTATTACTTACCTACTTAAAAATTAATTACATTTATAATCAAAAACATATATGTCATAATTAAAATTCAGTAATGGTAAGTTTTACTTCAAAAAGTAATTTGGCAGCATTGTGTTTAAGTCTATTACGATGAGGATCATAAATAATTCCTGGTGCCCTGAAAAACTGCTGCTCGCAGCAGTGTTTTACTAACCCATTTGTTGGGGACATTAAATGATAGCCTCAACTTGATATTTAACTATAATGTATTGTAGAGACGACGAATACATATAAAATGGTGGACAGGTGGACACACGCGATCGCGACATTTATCGATCGATACGTGAGAGGTCTGTTCGCCGACTAGAGGGGTGACGCGGGCACCGGCGAATGTTATTAACTTTTCTTGTGTAGTTTTTTAATAATAAGTAGTTTGACCGAGACCGCTGTACCGCGCCTTAGGTATATGCGCGGCGAGACGGGGGGGGACTGCAGGCCACTCAATCGTCAACGCTCACGGCGCGACGCCCCGCCGCTCATTCGTCAAAGCTGCCCCCTGTAAAGCGTAACAAACAAACTCACTTTCGCATTTTATAATATTAGTTAGGAAAATCAAATAAGTCGTGTCAAACTTGACTACTTAGCACACCATGCATGCTTTCTTTAATTTGTATCCCTTTTTCTATCTGTAGCTATTTGGGAATTTATGTTTGATGTTAATAAATGTTCATACATAGGTAGGTATTACTCATCTTTGTGTTCTTTTTTATATCTATGTTGGTGGTGTTAATCTCTAACTGCTCCTTAAAATTTTGTATTAACTTCGCTTATAATCAGTTATCTGATGATACTCATTCTCGTCAGATGAGCATGGCACATTTACTATGTGATTAATGTGATGATCTACCACTGCTAATGATTTGGTGTAAGTAAGTACCTATATAATTATTTTTCTTTCCAGAAAAGCTGGATATTTCACTAACGGCAGTACAAAATTTGGTTCATGCATTGGTATATCTTATAGTAGAGGCATGTAGACTAAACGTAAGTAATATCTAGCTTCGAGTTTAAATTAGGTTACAGTTCACTTGGGTTTTTTCATTATTCTGTATGGCAGTGTTTTTCAACATGTGGGTCGGAAGCTTCTACATGGGAATTGCAAAAGGTTGGGAAAGCTACTGAAGTAAAAAAAACAATAAAGTTAAAAAAAATAAGGTGAAATGGTTCCAAAGCAGATGTTTTGACGCGTTTCGACTTCACGCAAAATCAATTTTTCTCTAAAAAAAAAACAACGTATTTGCGTGTTTATGATTACGAAAATTGAAGAGTGTCTTTAGTGAAGTAAGAGGCCAGAATCACGATTGACAAAACTTTCCTCGATACAAAAAAATCGCAAAAATTCCTTGAAATCTGCTTTTTTTGTTCAATTAAGAGAAAAACCAATTCCATTCGATTGTTATCAAAGCAATTGTAATAAAATTTTGTCTACGTGTTCACTATTAAATACTTTAAGGGATTATAAACTTACTTTTCTATATAAAAACAAATAAAATTTTAAAATTAGATAGTGCAATAGAATTGCGCGCGGGCGGGTTCATACCGCCACCCCCGGCTTCCGTCAGTCGCTACCACGATACTATTCGCCTTAAGAAAATTTTTAACTAAAGGACATCATTTGTATCAAATAACCAAAAAATCGTGGCATCGGCCGTGGTCGTACGTATGCTCCTAAATTGCGTTATCTATTGGCATTGTAAAAAAATGTGTTTTACGTACTTAATTATGTAGGTATGTATCCGAACCCTAATTTATTATTAAAATGAATAAATATGTTGGATTGAATATTTGTCACAAAATAAAATACCTACATGAAAAAAAGCAACGAGTAGTGGGGTCGCGAAATATTTGTTCATACTAAAGGGGCCGTTTCATGAAAAAAGTTGAAAAACACTGCTGTATGGAAATGGATAATCCACTGGGCCTTAGCATAGGTACTATTAAAATATTTTATTCAGTTGTCAGATGCTGACCTAAAGTCATCACTGGCTATAGCGGGTTTCTCTACAGAGCAGCAGGAAGTATTGGTAAAGTTGCACAACACTAAGAAGGCAGAGTTATCAGATGCATTGAACCTTCTGCAGCAGAAAGATCCTACTTATCAGGATTTATCCTGGAGATTTGAAATCCAGGCAAGTTGAAAAAATATATGTAAACATGTTTTGACGTACCTACAAAACTATTATTTCTTCCAATATTGTGTTACTTAGATTTTCATGTATTTACAGGTAGCCTCACGAAGTTGCAATGAACAAATAAAACCGATGATTGCCATGGATTTTATGATCATGAAACCAAAAAACTTTGGACAGTACAGTGAACACAACGATAGAATGGGGTATGAGAAGGAAAATGACAATAGCTTAACTCCGATACAGATAAATTCAAGTATACAAGATGCCAAGGCTGCCAGCCATTGTCAAAATAAAGTAAACCACATTCTACTTCAGTGTGATTTACCTAATTTATTACATTTAACAAACAAGTTGGAGCAAGCTTTAAAAGAATCTAAAAGCCAACATGTGCGCAAAGTACAAAGATCTCTGTAGGCTTTAATAAATTAATTTATTGTTCTTTTTATTGCCATTATAAATACTTATTACAAATATATATGTACAATCCTCGTGTTTTATTTTACTCAAACTAAAATACTTAAATATCCTAGGGTTCCGTAGTTGAGATGAATTTAAGTTGAAAAACATGTTCTCGTTTCATTACACATCCGTGTTTGGGTCACATAAATACATATTATGTGTACCAAATTTCAACTTAATGTCCCTTAGATTCGGAGCAAATTGGCTGTGACAGACAGACATACCGTTAGGGTTCTTTTTATTTCACTTTTTTTAGATAAAGCGTTTCCTAAAAAAAGTTCTAAAGAAAATCAACAACTCCAAAATTGTGGATACCTATTCATCACGTCAGATTGCGTTACAATGGCCTCCAGTGGTCAACATCCGCAATTTCCGCAACTCATATCTGCAACATTTTATCTATTTATTTATATTTATTTAATTTGACATTGGTCCACTGGTTAGTAGATACAAGAACAAACTTATCAACTAAGGGTTAGTATTAATAATAATCCCCGGTTCACATTATTCTAGTAGCATTCCAGTCCAGCGATTGGAACCAGCGCTGGAATGCCACTAGAATTGAACCAGCACTGGAATGCACTAAGATATACAGAACCTATTCCAGTGAACAATCCAGTTCAGTGACTGGATTGACTGTCAACTTTTTCATTTCAGCTCATCCATTCTAGCACCACTGGCTGGAATAGTGTAGACGGCCAATCCAGTGCACGTTGAAAAGTGAAGACGCATATTTTTTTTTCAGACTGAGTTATGGAATAATCTATCTAGACAATATTATCCAGCACCAGTCTAGCACTAGACTGGATTGACTCGTTGGATTACTGGACTTATTCCAATGTGTAACAGGCATAAAAACCGGCATTAGTTCTTTGCCAGGTGGTAGGGAAGGATTTAAAAGGCCCTATCAGGAGGGACCCGCCCACCGAGGGTTCCGAACCGTGGTAGAGTTTTATTACATTTTCAAAGTTATTTTTTAATGATTCCTAAAAATTAAACCAATAGGTATTGGTTACATAATTATTCTATCGTACTAATACCTAATTAAGTAACTTTTTTTGTTTGACAGGCCTATTTAAATTTCTTAAAATAAACGTTTCATAATTTAGCTTGATGTACAAGTAGTTGAGTACAAGTTGGTAGAGTACCTACTACAACTAGAGTAATGGTAGAGTGATACATGGCCGTAGGCCCCCGAAATGCGAGAAATCAGAGTCTCAATCCAGAAATCTACACCCTAGGGTTCCTCCGTATACAGATAATTGTAATCTATTTCGCATAGGCGTGCTTTATAATCTACAATACCTGTAAGAGTATGCTTAAATACTGTATTTTTATCGACTCTGATTTTGTATATCTCTCTGAGATATTCTAACCTCCCTCAGCCTCTCCCAGGCGGGGTGCAAAAATTTTCGAGCTCGCTTCAGTCGCTCTTGCATCCTTTTCCACATAAGTCGATAAAGTTACTTCTATTTCTGTATGATCGGTCAAAGAAAAAGAAAACCAGCAGCAGGATGCAAAAAATTTCGCTCGCAATTTTTTTTGATTTTCCGAAAAAGAAGTAAATTGCTGTTCTAAAAATAATACTCTTTTTTAATAATCTGTACTATTTTTTACCTTCTCTTGAATAAGAAATAATTAATTTCTTTAAAAAAAAAAAGCTGGCAATCTTAACCCCCCCGAAATGAATTCCTGGCTACCGCCATGGAGTGCTATGATGTTTCCGCAACATAATTATTTTTAATTATCATCAGTGTTTCTACGATTTAATGTCGTTGTTGCATTCACAACAATTTATCCGTACCTACTATAGACTTACATAAGTAAATGTGCTAGAATGAGCATCGTCAGTCCTCACTGTAATTTTGCGCCAATTAATATTCATTGCGCAGATATCTTCATTTCTTCAACAGAAAAGACCTTGATTCGGTAGGTAGTGTTCTGTTATTATTAGGTACCTACAATAAACTTGTTAATTTATTATTAACTAGCTTTTGCCCGCGGCTTCGCCCGCGTGGATGTCGGAAATTATCCCACGGGAATGTGCTACCGGGATAAAAGTATCCTATGTCCCATAACCCACGTGGTCTGGCTAGGCGACCTAGGCGTTACGGCGTAAAAGTAACAGACATGAGATAGCCAGTAACTTTATATATTAGTGGTAGTCCATATCTATATTGTGGTGATAGTGTGGATAGTATGGACAGCAGTATGAAACTGTCGGAAAGATTAATGAAAAAATATTGTATAAAGATTAATGAAAAAACTATGGCATATTGTATGGACGATGGAAACTAAGGCAAAAGCTTTGGGGGAGCCTGCGAAATTCAAATTTTCTTATGTTTTTTGCTTTTTACAGGTCAGTATCAAGTTTTATGTTGATCTAAATAATGAGTCGCAGTTGTATCAAATATTTATTTATCTAATCTAAGTAATATTGCAGGAGTTGTATTCCTGTATCTAATGGTTATTATTCTGTAAAGCTACTATTTGCTACGGTCGCGAATCATATTTTAATCATATTGACATTCGAAACTTACCCATTAAACGATTTAAAAGCTGTATTAAAACCAAACTTTGTAAAAAAGGGTACTATACAATTTCAGATTATTTAGAAGACAAAAAGAATGGGATTGAGCTGCTCGCTCTGCTAACATTTTGTCATTTTGGCATTGTGACATTTTGAATAAGTACTATGGAAAATCATCAAAATATGCCTACCAGTTTTATATACAAATTCACATGATTGAATATTATATTATGTAGGATATTGACAAAATGACATGATTACTTTGTAAAGTATTGTATTATTGTGAATGTGAGGACTATGTGGATGTTTATTTTGTTTTTATTCTTATATTTTTTCGTTCTCAGTTAGTTTTAACAATGGTCTGGCAATTTGAGAACTTTATGCGGCCTACACAAATGTCCTTTCTTTACACCTACACAAAAGTCGTTGAGCTCCTTAAGTTCTGAGCCACTATTACTGACAAATGCTTGCACTGACTGGACAGGTTCACTCAAATCTGTGTGGTTCATTCCTCAAAAGACGATTTCAGACTCTAATCTACATGGTCCTCATAGGGCCTGACCAATATGCCAATATCTGACCTAGGTATGTCCGGACTTTAAAAGAGACTGTGAGTTTGTTTCGGCCTTTCTTCTCAGAGTAGTCAGATAGGAAACGCCGACCTCACCTAGCTTAATTAAAAAAAAAAATTATATTATTATGACAGTGATTCCAATAACCTATTTACAGAATAAACAATTTCATTTCATTTTATTTCAACATACAACCTGCCTGACACTGACTTGCAAATTGCAAAAAACTTAAGATTTGAATTTCGCGGGCTACCGGCGCATCCCCCTTAAGAAAATCGCATCATTTGCACAACGCCATCTATCGAGTAAGTACTCACTGGTAAACTCAAACTCTTCGTTCCAAGCCAAGAGCCAAGTAGTAGGTAATAACTTTTGATTGAGTGGACAGATTCTCAAGATACGGACTATGACTATACTCTCAATCCCTTAACGCTCTTGAAGAGAGTCCCGCAAAAATGTCATTAATAAGTACTTACATGTGAATTTTAAAATCAAAAGGTAAAGAAGGGTTTTTACCCTCATGAGGGATGATTTTAGAAAAACGTAACTCTTTGTTAGTTACAAAAAGCATAAATTTTCACAGCCCTAAATTAAAAAAAAAACCGGCCAAGTGCGTGTCGCCATGCACAATGAAGGGTTCCGTAGTTGGGATGAATTAATTTATCAAACAAACTTTCGCAAAGTTTTATTGTTATTACGTCTATGGGCGTTTACTGTCCCTCAAAGTGTTAACATTGTAGTTAAAAAACTTGTTCTCGCATACAGAATGTTTGGGTTTTTGCAAATGCACATGTAAGTTGGTCGATTAAAAGTTTTTGAGCTAAGTCGCGGACAGACAGACATGGCGAAACTATAAAGCTTCCTTGTTGACTACGGAACTCTAAAAATGATGACAGAGTTACTATCGAATTTATAATTTAAGCATCGATTAGTATGGATTATGTGTTCAATTCAAAATGAGCCAAATGCTCGATAATTATTAATTCGGCGAAAGTCATTCTTCTACGGAGACTCTTAACACCGCGATTCAGAAAATGACGTTAAATGAACAACGCCATCTATCGAGCACGAAGTGATACTGTCAAAATATATGGAAAACGTTCGAACACTCTGTAAGCTATGTAGAAAAGACTGTTTTTAGGGTTCCATGACTGACTTGACCTGACTTGACTTGACTTGACTTGACCTAACTTGATTTGGATTGAGTTGAGTTAACCTTGAGCAGGTATATTTTATCGCGGCAGGTACATTGGTAGTTGAAAGAAAAGTAGATTACGTACCTTGGTAAAGTGAGTAATTAATGCACTCGTGTTAATTTAGTAAGCGCATTCGTGCCTTAATTACTCACTTTTTGCTCGATGTAACAATCTACAATTTTTAAGAAATTAACATTTATCGCCATTTTTTCATGATTAATTTGTATCATGATTTAAAAGATAGATAGCGCCACCTATGGCACTACTAACAAACAATGGATTTGGAAAACTTGAATTAACCAAACTTTAGATTGGGTAAATTCACAATGTATCGCGTTATGTTTCCGCGCAAAGTATGTGAACATAATCATCATAAAACAACAGTTGTTTTATGATGATTATAATCGTGTTACACACGTTCTCACAAACCTACCTGATTTTACGCTAGTGTCATTTTACGTCAATAGATGTCGTTACGTGAATCTACATTACGTAGGTACCTAATGAAAATTTCTTCTTGAATACTTTAAACTCTTATATCTTTTGATATTTTGAAGCGATTGCGATGAAACAAAGACTAAATGAAACATCGAGTTACACACAATATTTGAGTGTATAAGTTAACCATATTGATTTCGTACTTTTTACGTGATACTGGAACAATCAAACAAACGAACAGACAAACAGACAAAAATTCAAAAAATGGTAGAAATGGCATCTGTTGGTTATTCTCACTCCACCACACACTCCACCTACGTTTCTTTTCTTTTTTTTCATTGTACAGAAACGCCTCGTCTACAGATTTATTATATGTATAGAATAGATATAGATATTCCTAAACTACCTAAATATCTACTGATCCCTGTGGAACCCAATTCAAACATTTTTTTTTCTTTATGTGGGTCAGGTACCTACACGGAATTTGTGGATCGCCTGAATCCTTGCTCCCATGATTTTTATTTCATCGAAGGTCCAGTAAATTATACATCGACTACCATTAGGACGTGAACAGTTGAACACAGTTCCAACGTAAGTAAGTAGATTTATTTCCAATCTAGGTATATTTTATCGAAATGCAGTCTAAGGAAATCGGCCTCATAGAAAGACTGTTGGTAGGTTGATCTCAAGCAAATCGCTACAGACGTCTCTAATAAATATAAGTTTCTCTAAGCGTAAATACATCGTGGTTTTCAATGTTGTTGTGGAGTCCCGTAATTAAGACTACAAATTACCATGTAGGTAGGTAGGTACGTTGTGTAACGACGCGACGTCGTTAAAACATTCCACGAACACTTGGCTAGGGCTTGCAATTATCCGCTACATTTTACTATCCGCCGGCAGTATCCGGATATTTCGGATACTTCGATAACACTGTCATACGAACATAATTAAGAATATCTTTTAAACTTTGTTATGTAAACTATACGTATTTAGTATAAATTAGGAAAATGTGAGGTAAGTTTTGAGTATGAATGTGGATGGCTGTAAGAGTAGGGGAAGACCAAAAAAGCGATGGATAAACTGTGTGAATGATGATATGGCTAGAAAGGGGGATGACTACCGAGATGACGACTAATACAGAAGTACCTATAGAAGAAAAATATATGTTCCTACGTTCCTACTAGGTTGAGCCTACTTAGCTGTGATAGTTTTCCTTTTAATTTCGTTATATTATGCTACTGCCGTGAATTTTTTCACTCTCAAAACATTCGACTCTACAAAAATTTGACTTAAAAGCTTAATATTTCGCAAACGGATACTTTTTGATTATCTTAATGATGAGTCTACTAATTGTGTAATTAGATGGACTTTTGAAGTTACTATCGTTTGAATTTTCTCAGGCGCGACTCTGGTGGAACAATTTCTGTGAAGTTGGTGAAAGTTTTCATGAATAATAAAAACTTTTACCAACAAAAAGTTGAAGAAACATCAATTTATTTAAATAGAATAGATACTTACCTATTTTAAGGATTCACTATTTCAGAATTGGTAAAGTACGTCTTTGTTTTTATTCATATTATAATACCTACTTGCTTGCACCCCGGAAGGAAGCTAATGAGTAGTTCAAAGTCAGCATGTATAAATGAACAAAGAAAGTTATCGTTCGAATCGAAAAAAGACCTACCTACATAGAAACTGATTGGTAATGGTGAAAGCACAAGCTGCTCATCCCACAACCCCGCGGAACCCATCTTAGTTGTCATCGTTGTTTTAGTCTGAAAAAGTAGGTAGGGTACCTACTTGTCAGTAGTTGTCAGCAAAAAAGTAGGTTAACACATTGAAAGTTTCAGAAGAGATTTATGAATAAAGGATTAAAGAACTGCTTAATTTTAACTTTAATAAAAATCTATATGGTTCAAAATAACATAACCGACTTCAAAGAGTAGGTAACCTATCAATATTATAGATTATTATTAAAATAAATATTTTATACACTTGCCTACCAATCAATACTACCAATTCATTGTTTTTTTCCGGCGTTTTGTGCACTATTTTGAGATCGATGTGGTGTGGTACTTTGATTTCTCTACATAGGTACCTGTGGCTATCGAAGAATCAGGAAAGATATAAATAAGGATTTATAAAGTACAAGCTTAGGTACTTATATTTATTTTTATTTGTTTAGTGTTATTTTAGGTAGGTACCGTACCTACAGACCTACTTCCAATACTAATAAATATGTCGGTGCAGCTTATTTATTTGGATCCAACTCTGGCCAATTCTGGTTCATTGATTCAATGAATCTGAGATGTGTTTTGACTCCCGGGCGTTAACTATACCTACACTTCTTGTGTGTTCCGTGTTGCCACTGACTTACAACTTTGTGTTATCTTTGAGGACGCTTAAACGTAGAATACTTACTTATTTATAGATTCTACAGCTACAGTAAACAACACAAACCTCTGTGTATTGTGATATACGGTTATACCACAGCTGTGTGATGAGAGAGCACAGGCGGGCTTTCCGTCAGTACGCCGGCGACGCTCGGGCTATATGCTTGTGGAACAGAGCTCGCGGTTTTTCAACCTACCAATACCAATCTACTTAACTGTGATACTTAACAAATGGAATTTATATTTTTCTAGCTACTATTTAATCGATAGTTTCATAAAATGGATCGTTTTCTACTTGGTTATTTTGACCAATGTCCATTGAAATCTTAAACAACCCAGTGGTCAGTGAATCGGTCGAACTGTACTCAAATTCATGAGTAGTACATTATGCAATCTGTTTTGAAAACGAATGCTTACTTTATTTGAATTTTCATAGGAACGCTGCCTCGTATGGCTATAGGTATAGTTGCTGCAAGTGATAGTACCGGTAAAAGCTGGGCAACATTCGCCAGTTATATTAATAAACTAAACGGATTTATTGATGTGCTTTGAGACCAGACCTGCAGGAAACAGCAAAAAAAAATTGTGCTGTACTTTGTGCTTCATAAGTTAGTGAAACATGGACTCGAAAGTGGTATTGAAACAAAAGAACCCTCACGACAAAGCAAACTTTGTCTCGAAAATATTTTTAACGTAAGTATTACCACGTGTGATAATAATAACTACGCTGATGTTACTGCTTCCGTACTATCTGGGCAGTTTGATTAGGTTCACGAGATCAAAAATCATAGAACGTGATTTAGGCAAGGCAGAGATTTTATGCTCCATGACTCTATGTTTACAAATTAGGTACCTATCTGTTGAAATGGTTTGTTTTTTAAACGAGCATAATATACCTATAGGTACACCTACCTATTCATCATCATCACTTTGTCAACGTGACCTTCATGCTAAAAATGAGTTGTAAGACTTTTAGCTCTCGGCAACTTGAAATAAATTTTAACGCATATTTATTGCATGGTTAACAGCTTTATTTTAACTCAAAAACATCATTATTCATTAACTACTAGCATGACTTGGCAGTTTTACAATACAAGATGACTTTGTACGGTACTGTTCTAACATAAGTCACCGTGCTCTTGGAGTTTATCATAGTGACCATGAACTTTGTCTGTTGTTAGGTAAAAAAATTGTCTTTTGTTTTTTTTTTAAATCGTTTGTGTTTTTTTGTTCTAAAAAAGTTTTTATATTATCATTTTATTTGTGGTACAATACGTCTACCTCGCTCAAATTCGAATACCTTTACCTGCTACTTAGATAAATAAAAGTGACAGGAACTTATTATTATAAAGTCTTCCACATAGACTAAGAGGGGAAAAATACGTAATATCAAGAAGTTAACTTTTTGGAAGTCAGTCAAAACACTAATACATATTGTATGTAGGGTCGAGTGGTTAACAATGAACCAGCAGTACAGAGTGATCCATGCAAATAATTCAGAAATGCGACGTTGTTTTTTGGTGCAAACGGCATTATGTAAGCGTCTTTGAGGAGCCCCCCTCCTTCCCCAATCCACAGCGAACTAGCGGCGAAGGCGGCCGCGCGAGTCCGTGTTTTGTGTTTTTGTAGCGAAAATTGTATAAAAATAACGTAAGTAAAATTTCGTCTCATTTTATTTGTGTAAATAGTAGCTGAATATCAATTGGATTGATAAATTAGTTGTTTTTTGTGCTTTTATTTAAGATAGTTTCGTTAAGCACTTCGTGTTTGTGCATGTGGCTACTTAACCCCAAAATTTGTAAGTATGGGGTAGTACAGAATGAACCACTTTGAGAGAGTACACAATGAACCAGTGATTCATTGAGTACCATCCTTGGTTCATTGCGAGATAATTTACTTTTTATAAGTAAATACCTAGTTATTTAAATAAATAATTTTAAAAAATCAACATTTCAGGATAGGCCGAACAAAGTTAGATAGATTTGCGAGGAAAAAAGAATCCCACCTACCTCAAGCAATGAAGGCTGCTGTCATTTAGGGATTTGTTAATAATAATGATTAAAACAATAATATTTTAAATGTTACTTCTACTTACTTACAAACTTGTTGTCAGTTGATTAGTTCATACCTACGTAAAAATGTAATTGTTGATTGCTAAGAAACTAACTTTAAAATCATTAACGTTTACGATATTATACAACATTTGTTTTTGTTCATGCTAAACCCGAAAAGGGGTCATTGTAATCATAATTTTGAACAACTTTTTCTATGGGACCAACCCTGAAATCGCGAAAAAAAAAACAGCTGTTCCATACATTTGTGTTCACTTAAATCGATAAAATGTATGGAACAGCAGATTTTTTTTTTTGCGATTTCAATGTTGTTCACAATGATGAGTACAATGACCCCTTTTCGGGTTTAGCATAAACTAAAACTAATGTTGTTTAACTATTTTAGACAAAAATTACGCTTTTTGATTGTTGATACTACAACTAAATAGGTACTGTTTATAGATTAGTGAGTTTTATTTAACCACATTTAGTATAATCCAATAATTATAATGCATTGGTTATTGGCATGGTTCAATGTTTGCACACACGGTTCACTGTGTACTAGCCCCGGTTCATTGAGTACCATTGAGTGTACACAGTGAATAATTTCCCAATAATTAAAAATAAATAAAAACATTAGAAGCTATGGTACTTTAACAAAAATGAAGTACTACATAATGTAGCCAGTTATATTATCTACAATTATAAGTAAAAAGTATATAGTTACGGCCCCTAGGAGTAGAGTTACAGCTCTTGAAAATTTAGGTGGTTCATTGTCGACCATCTTACCCTATATTTGTAAAATGTTAAGTAGGAACATAAACTGATAAAAATGATTGATTTAGTGAATATATTTAATAAAATATAAGTAGTTACAAACTCCCCAAGTTTTTTGTACGAAACACTTTTTTACGGACATCTAAAAGGTGTCTTAAAATCTCAATTCAAATCGAGTAGGATTTTTTTTTCCTCGTAACCGGTTTCGTTGATATCTTTTTAAGTTTGCCCACTCTAATTTTGATAAAGACTTTCGGAGATAGAACATGGAATACTAAGTGCAATATTTGCAATTGCAATAGTTGTCAGCAAATCACATGCGGCACGACTGCAGCAATCGCATTTCCTCCTACGTATTGAAAAAATAAAATTGGTACATAAAAACATTAAAAACCGTTCGTACACGTAACGATACTCACGTATAGATATTGTTCATACTGTATAAGGAGATCAAACCTGGGCATTTTTAGTTTGGGTAGCGCCTACAAAAGAGGACCAGGGTCTAAAATAATAGAATGTGTAGAGCAGTTTCGGTGCAAAATTTTTATAAATCTAACTAATAGAAGGCACCAAATTCAGAAACTCACAAAGGTGTGTGAGTTTCGGGAGTCGGTGCCTTTTAAGCATCGAAGTGGAAATTGATTCCAAGTAGGTACCTATATAAGTAGATCCTATATAACTATGTTCACTAAACGTCTGTACGATAAGATTGTGCAAATGCTATAAACTTTATTCAGTAATTAAATATGTTACCTTCGCGGTGGTAAAGAATTTCACTTAACATTTTTGATTTTAGATAATAGTAGTAGTAGGTACAATAACATGAGTTTGATATTGATCATGACGCGAATCGTATTTAATTCCCAAGTTCCAACATGTCGTCCGTCGTCGTCGGCCAGCTTACGAGTTTTACACAAACTTATTAATCAGTTTATTGAAACTCTTGACTAATCCAGACACAGTACAAAAAAATATAATTTTAAATGACTATTGAACCGTTTGAGTACCTGTTTGTGGTCAATCTAAGACTCGCTTCCGCTCTTTTTCTCAATTTCAAGGTCAATGTGTTATCAATCAGGTTTTGTAACAGTTTCACACCACTCGTGCATGTTATCAGTAGTTCTGTACATTACGAATGTGTGGGGAGAACATGTTTATCAATCGATATTTGTGCTCGTTGGGTTTGTGTTGTAGGTATCAGCAGTAGAGATGCACCTGCAACACCTAAAGCCTCGTGCAGACTGGCGCGACACGACTCTACCAAAATGCGTAAATTTTCGTTACAAAACACGCTCGTAAACAGCCAGTCGGCTGCTTCATAGTCATTGGCTGCGACAAAATGTCTATGTCGTGTTTATGTTATAAGTATATAGGCAATACGTCGACTTTATCAGAAGAGGTCTTATTGTCTCTTTTGCGTGGGTTTGCGGGCTAGGAGATGTAATTAAATGAAACACAATAATATTCTGAATAATCACAAATCTCTGATCACATTAGGGAATGAACAATAATGTAAACTACGTTCCACCGAGTACATGAGGCGCGAGCGCAGATCAATCAACTCACTGCCCTACCACGGTAGTCACCATGATCACCAATACCATAGTCGCCATTAATCCTTGCCGGTTTCCTGGTTTCGATTCATCTCCGCGATCTTCCATTAAGGCTCTTACATACTGGGGCGATGTGTCGCGCGACGCGACGCCGCCGCCGCCGCATTGTCCGCCGTGAAGTTTTTCAGAAATTGTTTTGTTAAAAGTCGTGTCGTGCGACAAATCGCCCCAGTATGTAAGAGCCTTTATTTTTAGCGGGGGGCCGCCTCCTCAGCGGGTACTCGCGGTTCGGGGTTACGTCAACTTGACAGCTGGCATAATCGTTCAAAAATCAACTCCGTAAGTTTAGCGTCGTAAAATCTTTAGACGCGCCATCAAGTATTATGTTTGTGTTTATTATTTAGGCCACGCCCCCAAATCGAGGAATATGTGTCTGCTGTTCTGGCAACAGTTTATCGGTGCTGTTTACGTATGGTAGTTTATGTGCCTACCTACCTTTTTCGAGAACCGTTACGGTACCTACCGCAACCCTTTGATTGGACATTGGACATCTAGGCTTAGGCATTGCGATGTAGTTGCAGTTTAAGTTTGACTGTGAGTGGTCAATCGTATCCTTGTACCTAATCTTTGTAGTGCGCGTAACAGTAGAATACGCTCCCGTTGCGTGACGAGAACTTGGCGCGCGAGCGTCGGAACATCTGACAGCGGCAGACAAACAACAAACAGCGTTTTTTAAATCGAAACTGCACTTCTTTAGTTTCGCTAGGCACTGGACATCTATTAGGTACACGTGCACGAAACACATTTGCACGAATTCACTTTCACGAAGGCAATTTGTAGCTCAATTTGATATGCTTCTCCTTATTTAATTAAACGTAAATTAAGCAGATGTTACCAAACTAAACCTGGCAAACAGTCATGAATAGTCGCTGACGTAAAGAATGGATCAGACTCGTCTGTTTGTTTACTGTTATGTAGTTTAAATACACATAAGTGTGTGATTCATTATTAAATTCGGTTCAGTTTCAGTCAGTTAGGAAAGTTCTTATTGCAGCTGTCTCTGTATGTTCAAGTGGTTATGCGTTCAAGGTATAGACATTTATGGGATGAAACCCATAGGTACATGTTAGAGAGGCTCTATAGATTAGATAAAATTGTATAGCTAAGGCAAACAGAACAGATTAATTTTGTACAGTCTCAAACTCAAACTCAAAGCATTTATTTCAGTTGAACCATTTACAGGCCCTTTTGAATTGTCAAGGAGTCGGTCAGTCAGAAATATGAAGCTAGTTGCTCATTCCAAAGCGTAGTAGGGACCTATGGAGAAAAACGGGCAAGAAACTCCACGGACAATATTTTAAATAAAAAAATTGTTACAAAATATTGGTTACATCATTCATGTTGAAATTATACATCTGTGAGAACAATGTAGAAAGCACGTTATAAGCGTCCGTATTATAAAGATAAAAAACAATTCAAAATAAAATAAGCCATGGCAGCCAAGAGATGACCTCTCCCAACTGACGGCATTCACGAACATGACGTACCTATGGATCAGCACCATTCAGCTCAACCATTTTGAAGGGAGCTAAATGATCCAACACACGCGCCACCATCAGCGAGACATCTGAATGAGCATGGCATACAGCCGCCAGGGCACATACAAGACAATGAAAGACATATTACCCGGTAAATGGAAGCTCTATAGTAGTACATAGTACTCACATCTGTGCTATGCAATAATACAAAGGACATTGAATTAATACAATGCAAAGATACTCTTACAATCTTCAGCAGCTCCAACAGTATTTTCAACAGGTCGTGGAGCAGGACCAACATTAAGCCAAGCATTTTTTATCAGCGAGTCTGTTTGTATGTATTCAAGATATGACCTCGTTACTAACGAAACTGCTCATTTGTCTCTATTAATTCCTCGCCATGATAATAAAACTTTATTACAGCACGATACAACTGTATGATATTGTATGCGCTAGTCAATTTGTCATATAACGGGCGCACACCACCTACATCGAATTTATTCTTATTAACAAGTTATATATTAATTAAAGAGTTTCGGTATGTTGGTAGGTATTGCCGTACCTATCTACTTAGGTACACAGTTTTATCTCTAAAAATGTTTAAAAGGAAACACAACTCGTAACCAAAAGGAACAAAATAAATTACCTACCTACATACTTTCTCATTAATTTATTGATTGCTGTTGCCTCAGCAACGTTGTTATAATAAGTATAGTAGGTAGTACGAGGCGTACTGTTATATTGCTTTTAATTAATAAAATAACTGCCTGCTATCGCCATACACGTATCTGGAACAGAATGAAATTGGTCATAAAACATATCCCTGCGGTACGCCTACCTAGAGTATATTTTTGTATTAAAGAGAATGTGGGTCGATCCAGCTTCATCTTACATAACCAAGTTCTTCAGGTAGAACTTAGAAGTCACATAATTAGTTAAGACAAGACCAAGTACGTAGACGTTACATTCTTTTTTGAAGCGACTGTTATGACTTTGTCAAATGCCTTTCTAATATCTCAAAACACTGATACATTTAAGGTATTTCTTTTTTAGGTCATCATCATATCCAATCGTTATTAATGATATTACATTATATCTTAGTGGAATTGTCCTGCTCGTACTCTCCCCGGTGTCTGGGCCACCTAAATAAGTAGGTCAAATTAGTCATCGAGTAAAGTTTTGGGCGAGCCGTTAGTTGAGTTTCTTTGTGGCACCCTAGTTGCGTAACTCACGTCATGATCAATCATAATCTGAATCATTTTGAAGGATAGTGCTAATATATTAGGTACTTCATATGTTCGAAAAATTTGTCTGCTCAACAACGTAAATAACGCAATGAAATTGTTGAACTGTGAAAATGAAAGATATTAGTCTTAGTCGGTTACGAAAATAAATTACGTATGCAATTAGATAGCAGATTGTGATTGATCGTATTTTACGCAATTAGGGTGCGGGACTCGGGGAGTTTCTTGAAAATCTATGAGTCGGATTATTGTTTTTTTATCACTGTAGAGCCAAGTTAAACCAAGACAGATCTGGCTCTACCATCATTTTTTTTTATTTGGAGCTCTTTCAAAAAGAATCGAGAACCTTGTTGAAATTGAAATCTTTTTCGAATCGCTTTATCATGTTTTAGAATGAAGGTCAGTTGCTTTTCCTATCTACATTAGGCCGCTTTGTATAGATTTCATAAAAATAATGAGGTCTATTCTATGTAAGTATAAGGTATAAAATAATCTACAAATTCCATTTTCCTACATGACATATTTTTCGTAGCAAGGAAGAAGGCGTCAGTTTATGTATGAATTTTTTTTTAATTTTGTTACAGATGGAGTTTTAGTCTCTTCCGTCGTGGTTACAAACATGGCCTTACCGTGGATGACCTGTGGAAGGCCCGAGACGGCGACCACTCCGGTCGGCTGGGCGACCGCCTCGAGCAGGCATGGCAGGAAGAACTCGACACTGCAAAGAAAAAAGGAATCAAGCCTTCCTTCTCGAAGGCTATTGTACGATCGTTTTGGGTGGAGTACTTATTGTGTGGCCTAATTGTCGGGTTATTGTTCATCTTTTTATGGTGAGTCTTGCCCTTTACTACATAGTACATCCATGCTTGTATCAAAAAGCAGATACAGCAAAATACCCACATCCTACACCTAAGAGAGAGTCAAACATTTTCTAGATTTGCACACATCAGATATGTATTAACCGAAAGAAATTAGGGTTGGATTGGGCAGAGGTGTATAGATGTATGAGGTATTTTATTTCGATTTGTTTCCTAAAGAACATTATTCTATGGTTGTAATTGTAAAGTAACTGCACAGTAGTAATTACAAGACAGAGATCGACAGCGGGCAAAGGTCGATCTCAATCAGTGTCTGTGCGTTCTCAATGAAGTGGGTGTACTGTGTACAACCGTACATCAAGTCACCAAGTCATGAATCAAACATGTGGACTCCGTAATAAATAAACAAACGGAAGATTATTATTATTAATTACATAAACAAACATGCTCATTTTGTTTTTATTTTATTTTCAGGCCTTTAATTCCATTCACCCTAGCGTTATTCATAAATTATTTTTCTGAGGACAAAACCCCAGAAAGTTATAGAAATGCACATATTTACAACTTTCTTATGAATGTTTTGAGTATAGTGACAGCTTTGATGCTCAATCACATACAGTTAAGTCAAGGACGCGTAGGAATGAGAGTTAGAATAGCTAGCTGTTCATTGTTATATAGAAAAGTGAGTATACTGATTAATTTCATACCTGTACTTAATTTGACTAAACTTGAGGGACGAGCGTCTCCTCACTACAGGTGGACACTGTCTTGTTCCATAAAATTTAATATTATGTGCAATTACGTGCATGAGAGAGAAATGATTTGGCTCTAACTTTTATGTTTTCTATTTTAGATATTAAAACTCGATCGCACAGGGTTAAATAAAACGGAGCCAGGTCAGGTGATCAATCTGATGTCTAACGATGTGAATCGTTTTGATATGGTGGCTCTATTCCTGAACTACCTGTGGGTCATGCCTATCGTGGTGCCGGTGGTGTCGTACCTCGTGTGGCAGCACGTGGGCTGGGCCACACTCGCCGCGCTCATCGTTATATTCCTACAAACTGTACTCGTCCAAGGTAAATGAAAATCACTGTACGATGATGACATTTTTATTGTACACCTATTGTACATGTTTAGCTAAGATAAACACGTCGTATGCAATTGATAAATAAATACCTTAACACAAAAGGTTGCGTGACGATGATGTCGGATGAGAAGCAATTGCTTCTCAACGTTTACACAATTGAATGAACGGCACAAATAATTACTTTTTCAGTCGTGCACGATCAAATGACTTCCTATGTAATTTGTTAGGTAAGTGCACTGGTACACTGAAAACATTTTAATTAATTTGTTCTAGCATATTTAAGTAATCTTCAAGGAACACTACGAGGAAAAATTGCAAAACGTACAGATGAAAGGGTAAAGGTGATGAGCGAGCTGGTGAACGGCGTGCAAGTTATTAAAATGTATGCTTGGGAGAAGCCTTTTGAAAGGCTGGTAGATAAACTGCGGAAGTAAGTACAGCCAATCTATAAGAAAAGATAGGAATAATAAGACCTCTTTTGCGAAGAAGACTTGCCTGTATAATACCAGATGTTGCTCATTATTTATGTCATTTATTGTGATATTTTGCTGAAGATCATAAATAAATAAAGACTAGATATACTATACTTAACGATGATAATGTTTATGTTGTTAGGTTAGAGGTGAGCTTCGTGCTGCGCACGTCTATGATCAAAGGGTTCTCCACGGCGCTGAGTGTGTTCACGGAACGCTTCATCTTGTTCTCCGCCATTGTCGCGTTCGTGCTCATAGGCGGCGACATCCGAGCCGAAATCACATTCTCCCTCGTTCAATACTTCAATCTACTCCAACTCGCCTGTAACATATTTTTCCCATTGGCGCTCGCATTCCTGGCAGAAACGAAAGTATCCATCAGACGGCTTGAGGTAAACCGCAAATGACGTATCTAATAATATTTAAACACGGATGTGCTATGTTTATTTAGTACGAATGATAGGTTCTTATATCATTCAAACGTTTTATGTTCTGTTTAGGAATTCCTCCTGTTGGACGAACTAACGCCCGAGAAGTTAATGCCAGCTATCGATTCGAAGGCTATATTAAGCAATGGTACTGAAAAGGAAAAGCCGAAGCATACAGGTTTGTTGCTGAATGGGTTAAGTGCGAGCTGGCAACCTGAGGCGATAGTGAACACCCTGAGGAACATCACGCTTACTGCACAGCCTGGGGAGTTCGTGGGCATTGCCGGATTAGTGGGTTCTGGAAAGGTATTACTCACTAGCATGTATATCTAATAAAACCTCGTTTAGTAAAATGAGAAGATCTGCACCTTCTTTGCCGTAACTTCTGCCGTATCTTATACTTAGTCCGAATATAATTAATTTTTTTAAATTATCAATACGCACTCGTACACAATAAAAAACTAGGAGCACTTGAGCTTTTGATACTGATTATGTAATTATTTACGGGTTTTATGTCAACAATATACTACACTAAATGACTATGACTAAACGTACTATTGTCACTTCCTTATTGTCCTCAACAGTCGACATACCGTCGCCACAGTAATACAAAGAGATCCATTATCACTCTTTATGTGTACCTAATTGTTGTTTTTTCTTGTCCCATTTAGTCGTCCCTTCTCCAAGTGATTCTGGGTGAACTGTCTCCGTCTCAGGGCACGGTATCGTTGGGCGGCGCAAGAGTCTCCTATGCCAGTCAGGAGCCTTGGCTCTTCGTAGCTACCGTCCGTCAAAATATTCTTTTCGGACTGCCGTATGACCGTATTCGTTATAAAAAGGTGAGTTTGAGTATGTTAATCAAATAAAAACTATAATTTGGCGAACCTAACGTTAAAGCATGCTAACTAAATGCCAGTGTTGCATGTTGTTTTTATACTTCGATAATATATGGTTGTCAAAAGCATGACACAAGCAAAACACTGTTGGGTGTTACCGCTACTTGCTTGTTTGGTTTAAAACTAAATAACTCAGATCCCATTACTAATAATCTAATGGAAATTCAAAGGTAGTGAGTGCGTGTGCACTGGTGCGTGATTTCGAGCAGTTGCCTGCGGGCGACTCGACGCTGGTAGGCGAGCGCGGCATCAGCCTCAGCGGCGGACAGCGCGCGCGCATCGGGCTCGCCAGGGCTTGCTATAGACAGGTAACAGACGTGTGAAAAAAAGCTTACAATACCGAGAGTCACGCGTTCTTCCCTTCATTGTGATATTTTTTTTACTCGATCATACTTGGATAAGTACCTTCTGGATATTGAAGGTCAAAGTTAGAACTATATCTGATGTCTTTTTTTAAAGTTATCACGAATCCGTTGCATGCACCCATAATCATGTTATGCACAATGTTTTGCGTACGTTACATTGAGCGCTACCGTAATAGCGATCGTACCGACCTATGTGTGCGTTGTGCAGTATTTGGAGCCAAATGGTTGCTATTACTCGTGGGGCGCTGTTATAGTTTCTAAACAAAGTCGATGACGCATGGCGTAACGATAAGGGCGGTTAGTTTGTGGTTATATACTATTTTCCAAGTGGTTTTAGCTGGGGGTAGGTATAGCATATAAAACTGGCTATATACCTTGCGGTTTAAGAGTATTGCGTCAATGTTTATTTCTACACTCCTCCATATTGAATTTAAAATATCAACAAAAAGGGGAATTCTGATTAAGGACATGATATCTACAATATTTGTACTTTAGAGGTAAGCAAATACTCAACAATGAATTGTTAGTTGATAATATTCCTTACTAGCTTTTGCCCGCGGCTTCGCCCGCGTGGATGTCGGAAATTATCCCACGGGAATGTGCTACCGGGATAAAAGTATCCTATGTCCCATAACCCACGTGGTCTGTCTAGGCGACCTAGGCGTTACGGCGTAAAAGTAACAGACATGAGACAGCCAGTAACTTTATATATTAGTGGTAGTTCATATCTATATTGTGGTGATAGTGTGGATAGTATGGACAGCAGTATGAAACTGTCGGAAAGATTAATGAAAAAATCTTGTATAAAGATGAATGAAAAAACTATGGGATATTGTATGGACGATGGAAACTAAGGCGAAAGCTTTGGGGGAGCCTGCGATATTCAAATTTTCTTATGATTTTGCTTTTTACAGGTCAGTATCAAGTTTTATGTTGATCTAAATAATGAGTCGCAGTTGTTTCAAATATTTATTTATCTAATCTAACTAATATGGCAGGAGTTGTATTCCTGTATATAATGATTATTATTCTGTAAAGCTACTATTTGCTACGATCGCGAATCATATTTTAATCATATTGACATTCGAAACTTACCCATTAAACGATTTAAAAGCTGTATTAAAACCAAACTTTGTAAAAAAGGGTACTATACAATTTCAGATTATTTAGAAGACAAAAAGCATGGGATTGAGCTGCTCGCTCTGCTAACATTTTGGCATTGTGACATTTTAAATAAGTGAAAATCATCAAAATATACCTACCAGTTTTATATACAAATTCACATTATTGAATATTATATGTAGGATATTGACAAAATGACATGATTGCTTTGTAAAGTATTGTATTATTGTGAATGTGAGGACTATGTGGATGTTTATTTTGTTTTTATTCTTATATTTTTTCGTTCTCAGTTAGTTTTAACAATGGTCTGGCAATTTGAGAACTTGATGCGGCCTACACAAATGTCCT
The DNA here is from genome assembly GCA_948473465.1 of Lithophane ornitopus. Classification (NCBI taxonomy): domain Eukaryota; kingdom Metazoa; phylum Arthropoda; class Insecta; order Lepidoptera; family Noctuidae; genus Lithophane; species Lithophane ornitopus. The sequence goes on along the minus strand of OX419616.1, from coordinate 9,357,861 downwards.
TTCTTTGGTATTGTTCGTCGAGTCGTTGAGCTCCTTAAGTTCTGAGCTGAGCTCCACTATTACTGACAAATGCTTGCAGTGACAGGACAGGTTCACTCAAATCTGTGTGGTTCAATCCTCAAAAGACCATTTCAGACTCTAATCTACATGGCCCTCATATGCCTGACCAATATGCCAATATCTGACCTAGGTATGTCCGGACTTTAAAAGAGACTGTGAGTTGGTTTCGGCCTTGTTTCTCAGAGTAGTCAGATAGGAAACGCCGACCTCATCTAGCTTAATTTTACAATTTTTTGATATTATTACGACGTGTAAAAGTGATTCCAATAACCTATTTACAGAATAAATAATTTCATTTTAACATACAACCTGCCTGACACTGACTTGCAAATTGCAAAAAACTTAAGATTTGAATTTCGCGGGCTACCGGCGCATCCCCCTTAAGAAAATCGCATCATTTGCACAACGCCATCTATCGAGTAAGTACTCACTGGTAAACTCAAACTCTTCGTTCCAAGCCAAGAGCCCAGTAGTAATAACTTTTGATTGAGTGGACAGATTTTCAAGATACGGACTATGACTATATTCTCAATCCCTTAACGCTCTTGAAGAGAGTCCCGCAAAAATGTCAATAATAAGTACTTACATGTGAATTTTAAAATCAAGAGGGTAAAGAAGGGTTTTTACCCTCATGAGGGATGATTTTAGAAAAACGTAACTCTTTGTTAGTTACAAAAAGCATAAATTTTCACAGCCCTAACTTAAAAAAAAAACCGGCCAAGTGCGTGTCGAACCATGCACAATGAAGGGTTCCGTAGTTGGGATGAATTATTTTATCAAACAATCTTTCGCAAAGTTTTATTGTTATTACGTCTATGGGCGTTTACTGTCCCTCAAAGTGTTAAAAAACTTGTTCTCGCATACAGAATGTTTGGGTTTTTGCAACTGCACATGTAAGTTGGTCGATTAAAAGTTTTTGAGCTAAGTCGCGGACAGACAGACAGACGGACATGGCGAAACTACAAAGCTTCCTTGTTGACTACGGAACTCTAAAAATGATAGGTTTCCCATAAAAACTTTCATCCCCTATATCCACCCCCCCCCCCCTCCTTAAATTTGTTTTTGAGAAAATAATTGCCTATGTTCTTCGCCGGGATGCCATCTATCTCTCCAAATTTTATTTTTAAATTTATTTAAAATTTAAGAGTTACTATCGAATTTATACTTTTAAGCATCGATTAGTATGGATTATGTGTTCAATTCAAAATGAGCCAAATGCTCGATAAATATTAATTCGGCGAAAGTCATTCTTCTACGGAGACTCTTAACACCGCGATTCAGAATATGACGTTAAATGAACAACGCCATCTATCGAGCACGAAGTGATACTGTCAAAATATATGGGAAAACGTTCGAACACTCTGTAAGCTATGTAGAAAAGACGTAGGGTTCCACGACTGACTTGACTTGACTTGACTTGACTTGACTTGACTTGACTTGACTTGACCTGACTTGACCTGACTTGACCTGAACTTGACCTAACTTGATTTGGATTGAGTTGAGTTAACCTTGAGCAGGTATATTTTATCGCAGCAGGTACATTGGTAGTTGAAAGAAAAGTAGATTACTCGTGTTTATTTAGTAAGCGCATTCGTGCCTTAATTACTCACTTTTTGCTCGATGTAAGAATCTACAATTTTTAAGAAATTAAAATTTGTCACCATTTTTTCATGATTAATATTTGTATCATGATTTAAAAGATAGATAGCGCCACCTATGGCACTACTACCAAACAATAGATTTGGAAAACTTGAATTAACCAAACTTTAGATTGGGTGAATTCACAATGTATCGCGTTATGTTTCCGCGCGAAGTATGTGAACATATGATGATTATGATCGTGTGTTACACACGTTCTCACAAACCTACCTGATTTTACGCTAGTGTCATTTTACCACAATAGATGTCGTTACGTGTATCTACATTACGTACCTAATGAAAATTTCTTCTTGAATACTTTAAACTCTTATATCTTTTGATATTTTGAAGCGATTGCGATGAAACAAAGACTAAATGAAACATCGAGTTACACACAATATTTGAGTGTATAAGTTAACCATATTGATTTCGTACTTTTTACGTGATACTGGAACAATCAAACAAACGAACAGACAAACAGACAAACAGACAAAAATTCCAAAAATGGTAGAAATGGCATCTGTTGGTTATTCTTGGACACTCCACCTAGGTTTTTTTTTTTTTTTTTCATTGTACAGAAACGCCTCGTCTACAGATTTATTATATGTATAGATTTGATCTACGATAATCGTTGTACGATAACTTGTGGTTGTAGTTTTAAATTACTGGCTTCTTCTCGGTATTAGTTTGTTTTACCTTAGCAGTAATAAGGAAGATTAATAAAGGGACCTAGTCGTAAAGTCAAAATTAATGATTCGGTGTTTTTATGAGGCTTCTAAGGCTCATAGGTACTTTCGAGTTTGGGTTATCATTATCAATCATGATAACATTTCCTCAAATGTCTACAACCTGTCTGCTGCTTTATCAAGAACTACCTACACGAAAGAATAAGATATTGAGAGAGAAACGAATTACAGAAAACCTTTTTTGTAGATTGATAAGTTCTCTATAGCGCCTCGACTACGATGTAGCTGAATACCACCAGTATTTTACATGGAGTGACTGCATATCTGGCCTCCACAACCTAGTAACAGGGTAATATGATACCCCTTGACTGGTTGTCAGACTTTCGGGCTTCTGACGACCCGTAACTACTGTCAAAGATCCACGAATAACTGCCGGGACCAACGGCTTAACATGATCTCCGAGGCACAGAGGAGTCTCGGTATATAAAGATGGTCACCCATCGACGGACCAACCCCGTCGAGCGTAGCTTAACCTCATGGATTGACCCGTGCGGCTGTTATTACTTAGCCGCGAGCTCCGCCAGCTCTCTCACCTCAACCTAACTATACTCCATTTGAAATAGGATTAGACGTATAGATAAGCCTTTTTTACATTCCGTTCAACCGATTTTGAATTCTATTGCGTTAGGGGCATGACAAATGGCAGCCGCAGCAGATAGTTGGTATTGTGTAACTTTTTTTGCTTTTAATGCTACCCTTATGCCTACGGTATAGAAGTCAACATCGGTTGAACGGACTGTAAAAGGGTTTGTTTTAATGTCTAATCTTATTTCAAATGGGGTATAGGTGTCTTGAGGCAAAATTGAAATCTTTCATTGTGAATTTTACTCTTGAGGCGAAGTGTCGCTGTGTAGAGTCGAGGTTATAGATAGAGCATAACATTCATTACGTTTCAATTGATATTTGAATGAGTAGGTATGTAATATTTCTAAATTGAAACGGACTGGGCGTTTTTGTAGGCAGTTGTATGTTGTATGACGATCTAAAACACACATCATCAATTTTAATAGGGTAAGTATTGGACTGCTTTTTTTAATTTGTTTTTTGAAAACCTAGAAAAACATGAAGACAGTAATTTTTTTTTTTTGATATCTAAAAAAAATTGCGAATTTGTATTGTATGCCTTTTATATTATTTTAAAGTGCATGCTAGGCAGAGGCAGCTCTGCTGCGATCTGACGTCACAACACAGGAACGCCTGCATACGACCATAGTAACTTCACGCCACTCAGTACATGATCGTTAATTCGTTTTACGTGACAAGGATACCTAGAAGATTAATTTCAAAAGCTTAAAGAAAAAAAGCAAATACTCATTTTATATAGTTTTCACAAATCGTTTTAAGTACCTAACGACCTACTAGGTATCTATCCTATTTGTAAATAACGATTAATTCACTATATTTTTGATTGTAGTCAAATGTCTATTACCTACTTGAGTTTTATTTGTTTATTCCGCTCGCTAACAGGCCGACATCTACCTGCTGGACGACCCTCTCTCCGCCGTCGACACCCACGTGGGCAAGCACCTGGTGTCCGAGTGTGTGATGGGGCTACTGCGGCACGCTACGCGCATTCTTGTCACTCATCAGCTGCACCACCTCAAGTCCGCGGACAAGGTCGTCATCCTGCACAATGTGAGTCCCCAAACATCTAATACATACTCTTATAATTGGTGATGCAGAACAAACTCTAGTAATTTATGCGAGTTTATCGCAGCACCATCATGTCTCAACTGAACAAAACTGTCGTCCAAATGAATAATCGATAGATTGATACCTAATCAATCAATAACATACCTACGCATTGACATGTGTCATGCGCAGTGCCTTATCAATCCGCTCTATCATTACATAATAATAGTATCCGATAAGGTTCTATAGGAATGATAGTCTGAGCATAGGTAATTAATTCGCGCATCATCTAGGGAAAGCTTTAAAAAAATATTTTATGAATTACAAATGCGCACGCGTAGGCTGTACACACTGGCTTACGCTTGTAACTATCTATACTGCATTTTGTACCCAAGTAGCATTGTCTTCCCCAATTGCACTTCACGTGAAACATTTCCACAAACCATCAGTCGATATGGATGATTGCATAGGTACTTACTTAGGTCTTCTTCTTCGTCATTCCCTCAATGTTGAGGATCGCGACCACATATGACGCGTCTCCAAACTATGCGGTCTTCTGCAGCGTGGTAGATGCTGCCTCCAACAGTCTTCTTGACCGCGTCTGACCATCTTGCCGGTGCTCTGCCTTGAGCGCGTTTTCCTTCCACCCCCGGCCCAGTATCAAAAGCCTTTCCAGACCATGCTTAGGTGAACGCATAATATGTGTCGAAACATCTGAGGGCACGCTCCTGGCATATTTTAGATAGCCGCTTGGTGATGTTGACTTCCTTTAGTATGGATTCATTCGTTCTCATGGCGGGCCATGGTATACGAAGTCGCGTCCGCCAACACCACATCTCGAAAGTATCGATTTTACTGCTTTCACGGCTTTAAATGCACCACGTTTCAGCGCTAAACTAGAGCACGAGTCAGTCGTATTTGGGAATTCCGAAGGATGCCACGGTTCTTAAAAAAAATCCTTAGACCGGTCATTGCACTTTTGACCATACCAGTACGACAGCGAATTTCCTCAAGACAGATACCCTCATTCGTGATCCAAGGCCCAAGATATACGAACTCACTGACTTGTACTACTACTACTTATTTAAGTGATGTGCTGCCTATTGCCTACGGTGTTCCGCAGGGCAGTGTCTTAGGTCCCACGTTGTTTTTGGTGTTCATCAATGATCTCTGTAATATGAAATTAAATTCCGGAAACATAGTTTCTTTTGCCGATGACACTGCACTTTTGCTTTGATCACCTTCTTCGACAACTCGTGGTCTAGTCTTCAAACTACCGCTCAGAAAGGATTTGATGTCGTACGTAGCTGGCTTATGTCTCACTCACTTACCTTAAATACCTCTAAAACAAAACTCATTACTTTCTCTCTCAACATCACATCACAACCTCCGATTCCCCTAACTTTGCAAGCTCACGCCTGTCAATTAAACACACCAAACTGCAACTGTCCACTAATTACATCTACTGATACAATTAAATATCTTGGTATTACTCTAGACAAGCACCTCAACTTTAAAGCATATACTACTCTCCTGACTGGCCGTGTCCACACGTTGCCAACGTACATGTTATACGGTCTGTATATTTCGCAATGTGCCAGTCTGTGATTTCTTACTGTATTACAAGTTGGGGTGGTGCTGCTAAATCGATTCTCAAGCCTCTCGAGGTAGCGCAGCGAGCAGTCCTGAAGGTGGCCACTTTTCGACCAATACTTTATCCTACCTTTGAGCTCTACCAGAAATGCAAGGTCCTTACCGTCCGCCAAATGTTTATACTCAGTACGATTTTACATCAGCACACTAACACTCCAATTGCACGTCGGCCGACATTACTCAGAAGAAGAAATAGGATATGTACTGTACCTCATCCATACTTTACTTTCACAAAAAGATTCTTTTTTTATCAAGGTCCATTTCTATATAATAGATTGAACGCAATAATTCCGCTGCAAACTTGTTGTAAGCTAACATGCAAACAGCGGATTACTGAATTTCTTTCTACCAAAAATTACGATGATACCGAATCCCTTCTTACAACAGTGAAGTAACACATATCAAAGATATACACACTCTCACACTCACGCACACAGACACACCTACACGCGCTCGCACTCACACATTCTTGTACTGTACTTTTATTTGTAAAAATTATTTTATCTGATAATAATAATTATGTTACAGTCTAAGAAAAACCCTTGTCCTATTTTTCGGGAAATGAAGTCTGATTGTCCTTAATACAGGCTACTATGTAACCTAGCTAGGACATCAGATCGTAAATTGTATTGTTACCTACCCATCTCAGATGTTAACTATTCCTAAGTTGTCATTTTACTTTGTAACAGACTGTACCACTTTCTTATGAAATAAAATTATTATTATTTTGCTTATATGTTTAAATATCTCGGGACCATGTGCTCCCGGTCTTTTGAAAGGCGTAAGAGGGGCCGAAGCCAACTCGCAGAGGCCCGTTAGACGAATTTATTGGAATGAGGCACCAACCGACGATTATCCCTGTTCGCACTATACAAGTGCAGCCAAGGACAATCCCCGGTTGGAGTAGGACTATTGCAGGATAGGGAAACAAAGATATTGGATTATGGGTTTGGGTGGCTAAAGTGGATTGGTAATCTGGAACTATGGAAGGACTATGGCCCCTGCCTGATCAATGTTATGGTATACACGGATAAAATGGCAGGGGGTGACTTGCACACTCAATAATGGGCCCCCGAAAACAGTCGCTAGCACATAGTGACGTAGCGACAAGGGGGCAACACTTCCTGAGGTGCTTGAGGAGTGGAGAGGTATTCCACGGCTTTCAGAACAATCCCAGAGCCCGGAAGATGGTCAAGATCCCTACGAGCACTTACTGGAATACTTCCTTCCTCCGAGCACGTTTGCTCTTGCGAGTCTCCACTCAAGCCAGCCAATGAAGGCAAGAATGAGGTGGGAGCTCTGTTCCTCGTCAGTGTTCACTTCAGCCGGCCAATAAAGGCAAGCTAGAGGTGAGAAACAAGACTTCTCCCGGGAGATCGGGTCCGTGTGGTCGCAACTGCCCAACAGCTCGCCACATGCTGCCCTGCGGGTTTTTGTATCTCTCTTGGTCTGGCTCCTCACTCTAGACCCGCTCCGGCAAAGTAAACTCTACCGGCACAGACCTAGAGTTCGGAGCGCGCAAGCCCCACCACGACGTCAACGTAGAGATACGGCGGTGGGGTTTTTATTATTATTATTTCTTATAGCCGTCGAGTAGATTTGAGCTCGGAAAAAGATGAGCACGGTCTACCACCATTACTTTTGTCTTGGCACAGTTGATTTTGGGTCCAAGTTTAGCGTTATCTGCTTCTATACGCTTCAGCAGGTCTGCCATCTCTTCCTCGGTTGACGCAACTATAGTGATCTAACGTCCGCATATCTCAGATTCGTGAGTTTTTCACCGCCAACAACGATTCCGCAGTGCCAACTATCCAGCGCTCTCCTCATAATATGCCCGTAGAAGTTTAATTTGGTGACAGAAGAAAAAAAATTTGGTGACAGATTCTCAAAACTCAAACTCAAACTCAAACTCAAAGCATTTATTTCAATTAAACCATTTACAGGCACTTTTGAATTGTCAAGGAGTCAGTCAGTCAGAAATATGAAGCTAGTTGCCCATTCCAAAGCGTAGTAGGTACCTATGGAGAAGAACGGGCAAGAAACTCCATGGACACTCTTTTAAATCAAAATATTGTTACAATATAATGGTTACATTATTCATGTTGAAATTATACATGTGAGAACAATGTAGAAAGCACGTTAAAAGCGTCCGCAATTACAAAATAAGCACAATTCAAAAATTAAAATAAGCCATGGCAGCTAAGAAATGACCAGTCACAACTGACGGCGCCCGTTCACGAACATGACGCATGGATCAGCACCATTCAGCTCAACCATTTTGAAGGGAGCTAAATGATCCAACACATACGCCACCACCAGCGAGACATTTGAGTGAGCATGACATTCCCAGCCGCCAGGGCACATTCAAGTCAATGAAAGACAAAATACCCGGTAAATGGTAGCTCTATAGTACATAGTACTCACACCTGTGCAATTATATAATACAAAGGAGAGATTGAGTTTATACAATGCAAAGATAGTCTTACAATCTTCAGCAGCTCCAACAGCATTTTCGAATGTTAATTAGTTAGTTGTGGTTGTGGAGCAGGACCAGCATTAAGCCAAGCATTTTTATCAGAGATGTAATCCTCCAACTTATAATATGCCTGCCTACATAGTGTGCGTTTTATACAAGTTTTGAATTTCGTCTCATTCAGTTGAAGTATGTGGGGAGGGATTTTATTGTAACATTTTAAACAGTACCCCATGAAAGATGAGTCTACTTTAGCCAGTCTGAAACCTGGTTGAACTAATAAGTCCCTATTTCTAGTACTATAATTATGTCTATCGCCTCTTTTACTAAAAAGATGTAAATTTTTTCTTACGTGCAAGATGTTTTCATATATATATTGACAAGGTACCGTCATGATGTTAATATCCTTAAACAGTTCCCTTAAAGAATCGCGCCTGCGTAGATTATAAATGGCTCTGATCGCTCTTTTCTGCAGAATAAAGATAGACTCGATGTCTGCAGCCCGTCCCCATAGTAAAATACCGTAAGACATTATGCTATGAAAGTAACTAAAATAGACTAGCCTCGCGGTATCTACATCAGTAAATTGACGGATTTTTCTGACAGCATATGCTGCTGAACTCAGCCGCCCTGCAAGAGATGTTAAATGAGGACCCCATTGTAGCCTTGAGTCGAGCGTGATCCCCAGGAAAACAGTTTTATCGACGAATTCTAGTTTCTCTTGATTCAATATAATCTCACAATCCCTACTTTTGACATTTGGTAAAGAAAATTTTATGCACTTAGTCTTTTTTCCATTTAATACTAAATTATTAGCAGTGAACCAATTTTGGACCTGCAGTAGGGCGTTATTTACTTCGTCAAAATTTGTAGCACGTCTATCTACCTTAAAAATTAAGGAAGTATCGTCAGCAAATAACACCATGTGTGGCTGATTTTTTAATAAATGGAGTAGATCATTAATGTACACTAAAAAGAGGAAAGGACCCAAAATCGAGCCTTGTGGAACACCCATTTTTACTTTTAAACCTAGTGAGTTGATACCGTTTATTTGAACTTGCTGTTGTCTATCATTTAAGTAAGATTTTACTAAACTGAGCGCAAGTTTACCTAGTCCGTAATGCTCAAGTTTCAAGAGTAAGGTTTCATGATCGACGCAATCAAATGCCTTGGAGAGGTCACAAAAGATTCCTATGGCGTCTTGGGCTTCTTCCCACGCGTTAAAAATGTGTCTTAATAAGGTTACACCGGCGTCAGTCGTACAACGTCCTTTGGTGAAACCGTACTGTTGGTCGTGAAGGATTTTATTTGTGTTAAAATGATTGAGCATTTGATTCAGCATTACCTTTTCAAACACCTTGCTGAAAACCGGCAGCACGGATACGGGCCTATAATTATTGGAGTCTTTACTGTCCCCGGATTTGAAAAGTGGTATTACCTTACTGTATTTCATTAAATCCGGGAAGACTCCTTGATCCACACACAAATTAAATATTAAGGCTAAGTAAGGCGCTATGGTCTCAATTATGGAGGTACAGACTTTAATGGACATTCCCCAAAGATCCTCGGTCAATTTGATCTTGATTTGCTTAAAAGCTTTTATTACTGTAACGGGGTTAATATGCTTAAAGTTAAAATCAATCAGGCAGGCTGGAACGTTCGCCCTTACTAAATCAAAAGAGAGCGATGGCGAGGAGTTTAAGGTTTCAGTAGTTTTAAGTGGGATACTGGAAAAGAAATGTACAAATTCTTGAGCCACTTCTTTGCTATACTAAATGATTATAGCCTTGACCCACGCCCCGTCCCGTATGGAAAGCCTTCGATTTTTTTCGAGCTTTCGACAAAGCTGATGGCATCAAGGTATAGATTCTGAATCAGAAAAGTCTTACCTAGTAGGTACCTCCGAATACTAAATGATTTTCTCTTTATATCGCAAATTCGTAACACACAATAAACAACGACTGTAAGACAAAGGAAACTATTTTTAATGTAAGTGCCTAGGTAGGTAATTAATTACTTAATTTAATGCTATCTTGTTAAATAAGTATTTACGGAAAGATGACTTCGCTTCGCTATACTTACACGGTAACGCTTGAAAGCACAATGTGATTAGTTAATTGTTATTTTATTAGTTGCTTGGTCTTGTCTATGCACCACGCTCATTCAAACTGATAATTTGGCAATTTATAGCAGAAGTTCCTAATTAATTACAGATCATTTTTAGTGTTCCATGCCAAAATGCGCAAAACGGAACACTTCTAGGTATTATTATGGTATATTTTACGAAACGGAACACCAACCTACTTATTACTTCGTGTCCTATTCTCTCTAAACCAATAAAAGTGGTGTAAGTAGGTATATACAGTAAGTGTACCGACCTAAGTACAAAATATCTTTTTCATCCCACCATCTCGGAAAGAGTATTTTTAATCTTCAATATCTGAGTGGAAAAGCCGTTTTTATTCTCTAGAGGATAAAGTAAATTGAATTTAGAACATCGTGTGCACTAAGTTTGTGAATTAAAAAAAACATTAAACCTATTTACTGCTACCTCTATGGTGCCGAATATATCATACAACTTTTTTTTAATTTGTTAAAAACTCAGACTCGGAACCTTCTTGGTGTTCTTTTTTCAATTTGCTTTGTACGCGGTTCTTTACGCGGCATTTTTTCACGTCATTGTTAAACCTTATATTAAAAACAAGAAACTTGAAAACAAGTGAAAAAACTAAAATGAGTGATTCTAGCGACGAGGAAGTTTGCTTGACGCCAACAGAATTAACTGAAACTGTTAATAATGCGCAAATGAGCTTTCTCCCTCAACAATCACGCGAGAAGTATTTAAAACAGTACGATATGTTCAACACGTGGCGACTAGCAAAAGGAGCCAAAACTTTCTCAGAAAACGTTTTGCTGGCATATTTTATAGAATTATCCGAGAACAAGAAAGCAAGCACTCTATGGAGTACGTATTCGATGCTAAAAGCAACAATAAAGATGAAAAAAGACAAACATATCGATACCTATCCTAAATTAGTGGCATTTTTAAAAAGAGCCTCATCTGGTCATCAACCAAAAAAATCGAAGGTTTTCACAGTATCTGATATTGAAAAGTTTCTTAACGAAGCACCCGATTCCGTATATTTGGCGGCAAAAGTAAGTCAGTTGCACATTCAGTATCTACTTAAGTATATTAATCTCAATTAAATAGTATACTTAGTAGATGTTGATAGGCATAATTATGCGTTCATATCAATTTTATTCATTTATCTACTACAATACTCTTTACGTTACAGGTTGTTCTTATTATTGGAATAAACGGAGCATGTCGAACTAATGAACTAACACAACTTAATGTCAAAAACATTGAGAAACATTCAGATGACTTACTATTAATTAATTTACCTAATACAAAGACAAAAAGAGACCGCAACTTCGTCATTCGCAAGGAATACGTAACGATTGTTGAGAAATATCAAGCCTTACGCCCGCCTAACACTCCAATCAATCGATTTTTTCTACAGTATCGCAATGGAAAGTGTGTTAGACAGCCTATGGGTACTAATAAAATTGGCAGTATCCCACGAGAAATAGCAACATTTCTTGAACTTCCAGAACCCCTGTTGTACACGGGTCATTGTTTCCGACGAACTTCAGCCACACTTTTGGCTGATTCCGGAGCTGATCTCCTGTCCCTTAAGCGCCACGGAGGCTGGAAGTCCAATGCAGTTGTAGAGGGATACATAGAGGATTCCATCCAAAATAAGTCTAAAATATGTGAAGGCATCGTAGGAGCCATTACACTGAAAGAGCCTCAATCGGATCCTTGGACTGGCCCTTCTACATCAAAAATAAGCCGTTATGAAACACCTAACCATCTCCCTCTCTCTCCAACATTCACGCCAAGGGAATCCGATGAATCGGTACAACTATTAAGTATGACAGATAGTTTACCGAAAAACAGTACACAAGTGACTAACACCAATATTACAGTACCAAACAAAAATATTACACTCAATTTAAATAACTGTAGCAACGTTACTTTAAAATTTTCTTAATTATACCTTAGTAATATTTTGTTATAATTTAAAGATTATTCTATATTACTTACCTGTCATAATGTAGTAATTAATACCTAAACTGAAATAAAAGTGTACCTATCTTGTGATTGTAAACGTTTTTTTTTTTGCATTTAGTCATTTCCTCGCTGAGGTGGAATGAAAAGTTACGTGTTGCACTCGAGTGCAAAGATTTTTCACCTCGTGCTCTTTTGATTCCCTCGCTAACGCTCAGGATTCTAATTTTGAATCACTCGCTACGCTCGTGATTAAATTTTAGAATCCTTCGCTTGCTCGGTCATCAAAATTGAACACGCGGTTAAAAAGCAACTTTGCACTCTTGTATAACAAATAACTATTAATAAACACCGAGATAATCTGAATGATGATATTTCTTTGCCGTGTATTATTAACTTACTTAACTAAACAAAAGTATTTTTTTTTATAAGTATAGGTAAGTACAAGGTATAAGGTATGCGTGTGCAAAATCATAATATAAAATGCGCTTCAGACTTTTCATTTGAAGAAAACCTGCTACATTTATTATGAAAAACGATAACAATGGACAAAAATCTGAAATATAAACACATATGTGGAAAGTAGATAACACAAATGTTAATACGTAAAGCAGTAAAGCCAATAAACTCCGAGCCTTTATGTAATAACAGCTGAATATTTAACTTTCAGCTGATATCTTTATAACTGTAAAACGAAACTACTTGTATAACATATCAACACATGATTCCTGTATAAACTACTACTTGATTGCACAAGTAATTAACTCGACAAATAGTACATTTTATTGTTGAAAACTATGAACGGAATATGGAAAATTTAAATAATTACTGATTAATTTATAAACTCTTAGCTATTAGGTCCATGAAACGGCTGAAAAGCATATCGAATCATGTTGTGTCAATTTAGTAAATATATAAAAGGTTGCTGACCTTACGCCTAAGTAGATAAGTATGTGTTAAACTGATAAACCTCAACAAAAGCCACATTATGTCCTCTTATATGCTTTTCATAAACAATATTACTAAAAGAAATTACCTCGTTGCTGGTTAATGTTCATTTAGGTACCTACTGTAGAAAGTAGATTGAAAAATTTAAAAAAAAAGTACTTAAAGGATATAAATAAATACTTACTTAATAAAGTAAGAATGGCGATCTATTTCAAATTTTATTCTAGCTAGGTAAAATATAAAAAAAACTAAATTGAACTGAAAGTTAAGATAGTTACTTGTCAATTACTTAGGTACCTACACTTGAACAGACAACAATTTCTAATTTATGGTGGTCAGTGCGTAGTTGCGTAGTCTGTAAATAAAGAAAATGTCATCATTTCATTATACTGTGCCCTATTTACTGTGGCTAAGGCAACGCATACTTTTATCATAACAATACAAGCCCATCAGAAAGCGGTGGCATACCTACTTTGTTCATTGTTTCGGTAGGTATTCACAGAAATTATCGACTGATAGAGTTGAACCTTGTAGAACAGAGTTTCCGTTCTAATAAAGTACCTACGTAAAGTATGTGATAGAAACCGAAATACCATTGGAGACACGGACAAAAGATACAATAGATTATATTATTGTGCTAGCTGTTGCAGATTGCCGGCTGATAGCTGTTTCAGGATGAAAAGTAACCTATGTGACTATGTTTTTCTCCAGGTCCTGGTCTACCCATGTGCAAAATTACGACCAAATCCGTTCAGCCGTTTTAGCGCGAAAGTGTAACAAACAAACTAACTCTCTTTCGCATTTATAATGTTAGTTAGGATTATAACTTAGATTTACACTCTTGTAGATTTGTATTTTTTTTATAGAATGATTAAGTTCAAATACTAGAGAACCGATTTAAAAAAATATTTCACCATTAGAATGCTCATTACCAGTAACATAGGCTATAATTTATAAAGATATCACGCGGGCAAAGCCGCTGGCAGAAGCTAGTAGATTATAAAATGGGAATGCAACTATTTATTTAAAACTTTATTGGCAGAGGCTTTCTGATGAAACTAAGTCGCATTGATCTTCATCACCATCACCACGCTTAATAGTAGGTACTTACCTTGTTCGTGATAATAATTTGTATTGACATCGTTGATTTTATGATTTTCAATCGGCTTCTAAAAAAGGAGGAGGTTCTCAATTTTCTTTTTTATTCTTTTCGGTTTTTTAAAGTCTATTTTATTTATTTTGCAATATACATTAGGAAGTTCAATAAAAATAACAGGCTGTTCATTATGCATGATTGAAATTCTGCGTTATCATTAACAATAAGCTGAATCATGCTGATTCATCGAATCGAGAACATGACGCGAATAGATTACGACTATTGCGAGTACTTACGTACATATACCATATGTCACTACTTAGTACTTAATCTATATGTTATGGACCAAGTGATTATTAGGACATTATAAAAAATGCCCGGGCAGTTTGAAAAATGCCCAATATGAGAGGGCAGTGTGATAACAACTATTTAAATAATCAAATCGACCGGGCATTTTTTATTATGGTAGTCACATAGGGGGCAGCATAATTAAAACCAGGTTTTATTACTATTATTTTGATTACAAACGTAGAATCATTATTTAAAATCAAATAAAATCTTTTACTAATAATATTGCCCAAAGACCGCAGTCTTTGGGCAATCTAATAATACACAGGTATATAATATAATAATAGACAGGTACAAGGCAATATTTATAATGACGAGGCAATGTGATAAATAAGGAAGTTCAAATTAGCATTAGGTAATTATTTTGCCCTAAGTAGCTTGTCATTATTTATAATGCGCGGGCATTATTAAAAATGCCCCTATTTATTACTTGGTCCATAACTTAAACAATAATCAATTGCATGCAGCTGGGATGAGAATGCTAACAGGGATGGTGGTGTTACGCGAATGAATATTTAAGAAATGAGTACCTCGGTATATAAGAGGTAGTCTGAAAGTGACACTGTCGAGGCGACTGAAAAGTTGTGTGGTAATCGGTTGTCATGGTATGGGCAATGAGGAAAATGTCATCTGGAAAGTTTTGAGTATAAATGTGCTTGCAGGCTCAAAATGTCGTAAGATATTTCTGACGACATTTCGATATGGCTAATGGCTATACGAATAGGGGAAGGCCAAAGAAAAAATTGGAAAAAGGGCGAAGAATGATGATGATGATCAGCCTATAAAGTTCCCACTGCTGGGACACAGGCCTCCCCTCTCTGAGAGCGAGTAGGCCGTAATCCTCCACGCGGGCCTATGCAGTGCGGGTTGGCAGATGTCACATTTCTTCAAATATTTGGTTCTAGGACATTTTTCCTCACGATGTTGTCCTTCACCGATTTGAGAGCAGTGGTGATGAAATAATTTACACAAGTAAAGTGCTTGCTTGGGATCGAACCCACGATCGTAAGTCGCGGCCTTTACCACTGGGCCACCACTGCTCTCAGTAATCTATAGGTACCTAACTACCTACACAACTAATAAAACTTATGTCAATATTCACAAATGTTTACCAACAACGCCCTCCTGACGCCATTCAGGCGCCAAACGACCCTTGTTGTCTATATTAGTATTTCTCATTCAAGTAGCAATAACCAAGTTAGAATAAATAACGATAAGTAAGTTATACTTACCATCATCACGTCACTATGCTCTAAAATGCAATTTTGTTTCTCTTAGGGTGAAGTAGAGACTTCGGGCAGTTTCGAGGATGTGTCACGATCGCCACTGTTTGCTGAGCTGCTTCAGGAGGAAGATCAGCCCGATGAGCCGAAAGCACAGTACCTTCGACAGAGAACACTTTCTATCCAGGTAGGCAGTGCGTGCACTATTAATTTAGAAATACCTAAGTCTAATAAGCCTTTTGGCCTCGTACAGGACCTTCTGCTTTTGGCGGGGTCCGCTAGGACCGATGCCTGCCAGAGTTTCGGGAAAGTCCGAAAGGGATACCGGGACCCTTGGCACCAGGCAACTGAAGGAACACGACTGGGTTTTAGTCAGTAAAAGTCTGACACGAAGAGCGGGAAAGGACCGTCTGCTTTTATTTGAATTTTACTTTATTTTTACTGTGTTTTTATTTGTTTCTATGAGTTTGTTTTAGTTTAATTTGTGATTTCCTTTCTTTGTTTCTTAACTACTACATCAAGGCTTTTTTTACTAACTGTACGGTACGGTAAGTGACAAAGTCGATGATGATCTCGGCATTTCGATTATGTCTTAGAACCTGGCATATTGTTTTAAATTTAAAGTTGTATAATTGATAGTGTTTCTTTCGATGACGACTACATACAATGATATTCGTGCCTTGTCAATAAACCAGCACTGATAAGATTTATGCTCGTATTCATTACCACTAGGCGACACGACACCTAAATGTGAAAACGGCCTTCAGATACAGAATGACTTACATAATTACGTTTTTAATAAGTATCTTAATTATAGATTTTATGAATGCGGGTCTGTTTGTTGCAGTCACATACAAGTACTACGAGTACTTTGCAAGACGGTGGTTTGCCCGAGGAGGTTGATCAGGAGGAGTCTGCCGAGTTAACAGGAACAGGTAATTTGAAATTCATAACTGAACTAACGAATAATAATGGATTAAACGATAGTGTCGCCAGGCCACACCCATAGTTGTCATGGTTTTTGCCTAATTTAGTGTGATATGGAACAACAATTCTAATATGCATAATATCAATAGGTACATGCATAGTTAAGCAGAAAAGTATTGGTACTTACCTACATTTATAAATTCGTGATCTGTCATTTTGAAGGTCTGCTGTGCTCACACATCTTTGCTGAACATTGTGTGTGTGTAAAACATCTAAACTCACCCGGCCGTTCATGCGTGATTGAACATCCAACTATCATCACATTCATCACAAACGTTAACTGCTCAATACCTACCTACCTACTTATTTGTGGTTTTCCCACAGTCTGAGACATTTTGATCAAATCACCACAATCTGAGACATTCTAAGCTGTTCTAAGATAACTTGTCTCTCTTTACCTAGTGTGATTCTCATTTACCTCAATTGAATTCCTGATAGTTAACAGTGAATCGGCAGAAATTTGTGCCTAATCAATCATCTGCAAATAGTCGTTAATCTAAACTGATAGCGCGACGACAGTCGTTCTCGAGATAACGATGCTAGCAAAAAGTAATATAATAGACAAGCGTTATTTGTAATCGACTTATCGTCATATCACAAGGCACCGCGCTACGTCGCGTAGCGCGTGTTTAAAGCAAACAGTGTTTTTATACATACATTAAATCTGCCGCCCTGCGCTACGCGACGGAGCGCGGTGCAGTGATAATCGTCCAAGTTGTAATAATTAGATTCTCTCATTGATTGTATTCATTATGATGCGGATTTACTATGAAACGCAATCATAAAAGTACAGGTGTTACATGAACCTAACCAATTACAGTGAGTGTCCATTCTATAATGAATGTCCATTATCCTAAGTATATTTACCTGGATCTGTAGAGGTAGACTTGAGTGGTGATAACCAATGAACGTAGGGTCTTCTAAATTATTCTATAGAGTTAATCACCTGTTTTTATTCGCATAAAATATTGTAAGTACCCTATGGTTGATGTAGGACACGACATCAAAATGGTAATTCATCAAAATTACCATACATTAGGTATACCTACGTATGCCCCCTACTCAGCTAAAAGAGCCTCCCATAGCCCTCCTCCTCCAGCAGTGGACGTATTTTGGCTGAAATGATGATGATACCCTTTACTCATGTTAATTATCATAGAGGCAATGAATGTACAGTTACGGACCGGACATACCTAGCTACGTTTTACTAATTTACACAAAGGGCGGGGCACTAACAACAATCAGCCGCTCGAGATTGCGTCAGTGACGTCATTGTATAATTTGATGACGTCATAATAATTGACACAACGTTATGGGTATGTTCTGTTTATATTCCAAGACTTAATTGCCTATATTGACATCATAATTATAGCACTGCTATAGATAATATAACATTACGCCTGTATTACCCGGTTACCCGAGAGTATTTAGTACACATTGCGGTGCGCCAGTAATATAGGTAAGGGCGCTTACAGACCAACGACACTCGATCGACGACGAGCGCTGCGGCGCACAGTGGTTCGAAATCGACGCTCCGTGGACATTGAAATCAAAATTTCTTTAGACGAGAAATAAAAATCGGAATGGCTTTATTTCAGTATTATTTATAATATTTGGTAATATGACAGCTATAGACAGCACCATCTCCGAAAAAAAAAATATTTAATATTTTTTTGTATGAAGAAAAACACAAAAGTCGTTTTTTCTCATAACTTAATAAAACTTAAAGCCTGCGGCTTACATGGGGTGTTGTCCTACATGAGGCGATTCCGAAATGCTATAACACGCACACCCATGCGCGCCGCTTCACTCACAGCAGAGTGTTGAATTTCGAGAAATTCAGTTAGAGATTTTTACGTTGATTTATGTGTGATCTTGAAAATATACAAAGTAATTGACTTTAGTTTGCTAATTTGATTAGTTATAATGAGAAATAATGGAATATACAATATAAAAATACTAAAAAAAACACTCAAATTGAGACTCATTTACAATATAAATAGATTTTGCAATCTTTCTTATAATAATTTAATTCGGTGTTAGTAGATACACAGTTTGACTTCTTAATTAACATTAAAAAAAAAAAGTACAAAAACTTATAACTAATACAGAAAAATACTAAGAATAAGCAATTGTATAATTGAGAAATATATTATTTCACCACTTCACTCAGAGCAGAGTAATGAACTTCAAGAAATTCAGTGGATTTCTCGAAGGAATTTAATACTATATTATTTGATATCTTTGGGATAGGTGCACATACCAATGGGCAACGATAATTACATAGTAATGATTGTTTGATGTAAGCTGTTCGTAATCTCAAGTTTAGCAGGAAATCAATGCTTAATGCATGCTAATTAACTTATGATGGTAATTTAGTCTCATCTCATTAGTGCATGTTGCAAATATTGTTAACGAGTTAAGATACATTAGTTAAGGGCTATTTTTACGAAGTGTTTAACTAACTACTATTAATTAAGATACGATTAAGAGGGTACTTTTATATAAATAGGGACAACATCGTCAAAATCATTAGTTTTTGTCAGCAACTGTTCGCGCTATAACATTAACTTCTTGCTTACGTACTTACTTATTATCATGGAAGGATTTTATACAAATTTGGACATATTCATATTTGTGAAAACAAAAAGTTGCTTTTCGCAGCCTAGTATTTTGTTAGAAGCACTTCTAACCAAAGCGACAAATTTGTCTGAAGAAGAACAAAAAAAATTAAAACAGTTTTGTCAAGTGTATATGTGTGTTTTGCATAGAAATTGGAAATCGTGTAATCGAACAATGCATACATTTGTCAAGAAGTATGAGACATGGCTAGAAAAAGAGATCAAATGGCCCAACTTCATTAAAGACAGATTTGTAAAAAGTGAAGAAATTGGATTGGTATCAATCGACTCTGTTACTGATACTGTTGAACCTGCAACCTCAAGTGCTAGTGGTATAAATGATGGTGCATCCACGTCCAAAGTAACTACATGTACTGTTAGCACTACAACACTAAAAAGGAGCCCAAGAAAACCTTTCTCAGAATTATGCCAAAAACAGATGAAGAGAAGAATAGAAGAACTTTTAACGCACGACTCTCAGGAACTTGCATATGCTACTGCAGTGAGATGTGGTGAGGAGAATGAGGACGTGAAAGATTTAATAAAATATATTACCGAGCATCCTGAAAAAGCAGCAGAGATCAAGAATTTTTTGAAAGGCAAGACAACTACTAACAAGTATTCAGCAGAGAAAGCGTTGGGTATATTTATTTCTTTGAAATTGTCGAAGTGGCAGTATATAACTTTAAGGGAAACTGCGAAAGAAAGTGGTGTAGATTTGTACCCATCATATTATTCGGTTTTAAATGCCAAGAAGGCATGCTATCCTCCTGAGAGCGATATTGATGTGACCGAACGAGGAGTTAAAGTAAAACTTCAAGCTATTTTGGACATCACTGTCACTCGACTTGCCAAAACATTAAACTTGGACCATTTGCAAGATAAAGAACTGATCTTAATCTGCAAATGGGGCTTCGATGGTGCGTCAAATCAAAGCAACTACAAGCAATGCATGAATGCAGATGAAGACGACTCTAGTGTTTTTATGAGCTCTTTTGTACCCTTGCAATTGATGTGTGGTGAGGATTTGGTCTGGGAAAACCCAAAACCTTCTTCTACAATGCTTTGCAGACCAATTTATTTCAAGTTTGTCAGCGAAAATAAGTTGGACATGAAGGAGGAAATGGGTTTGATCGATGCTGAAATTAAAGCATTGAAGCCATCTATCAGTGAAAATAATATACAAGTTAAACATTCAATGTTAATGACCATGATAGATGGCAAAATAACGTCTCACCTGTCACAAACCTCTATGCAAACATGTGACATCTGTAAAGCTGTACCAAGTGAAATGAATGATTTGGAGAAGATTCACATGTAAGTTGAATATTGGAAATGTATGTTAATTTTTTTTATTTTTTTCTTATTGAAAAACACTTTTAACCTTTTTATTCATATTTTAGGAAATCTGTATCATCTGATATTTACAAGTACGGTTTGTCGACTTTGCATGCATGGATCAGATCCATGGAATGCCTGCTGCATATCGCTTACCGATTAGATTTTAAAAATGGCAAGCCAGAGATGAAGCTAGTAAAGCAGCTTTGAAAAGTCGCAAACAGACGATACAGCGAAAATTTCGAGAGGAAATGGGACTCCTGGTGGATATCGTAAAACAAGGTTAGTTGATTTATTTATTTTGTATAATATCAAAGGGTTTTTTAGTTAGTGTAATACTATAAAACTTATCTTATAATGTTCTCATATCAGTATTTTTTATATAAAGGTGCTGGGACCACGAATGATGGCAACACGGCTAGAAAATTTTTCCAGTGTCCTGAGAAGACTGCAAATATCACTGGTTTGAGTCAGGAGCTCATCCAAAAATTCGCAACTATTCTCCGTGTTGTATCATCAGGACAGTCTATTAATATTGATTTGTTTGCCAATTATCTCGACGAAACTGCGCAGCTGTATGTGGAACTGTATGGCTGGTATTTCATGCCTTCCAGTACCCACAAACTTCTGCTGCATGGAGCTGAAATAATAAAACATTTCAACATTTTGCCTATAGGAAAGCTATCAGAAGAGGCATCTGAGGCCCGAAACAAAGATTTTAGAAAACTCAGGGAACATCATACGCGGAAATTTTGTCGCAGAGCGACAAACCATGACATCTTTAATGGTTTCATCGTATCCTCAGACCCATATTTGTCAAGCATTCGACCTAAACTGACAAATAAGAGTAGAAATGATTTAACTGAAGAAATGAAGTCTCTTCTTTTAATTGACCCGGATACCATGGATAAGGAAAACATTGAATTTGTTGAGGTGCCAAGTATGATGGATTCTGATTTTGAATTCTTTGATAGCGATGACGAAACTCAGTAGACAAAATTTTAATGTTTGATGTTTTTGTGTAAATTTTATATATTTCTCAATTATACAATTGCTTATTCTTAGTATTTTTCTGTATTAGTTATAAGTTTTTGTACTTTTTTTTTTTAATGTTAATTAAGAAGTCAAACTGTGTATCTACTAACACCGAATTAAATTATTATAAGAAAGATTGCAAAATCTATTTATATTGTAAATGAGTCTCAATTTGAGTGTTTTTTTTAGTATTTTTATATTGTATATTCCATTATTTCTCATTATAACTAATCAAATTAGCAAACTAAAGTCAATTACTTTGTATATTTTCAAGATCACACATAAATCAACGTAAAAATCTCTAACTGAATTTCTCGAAATTCAACACTCTGCTGTGAGTGAAGCGGCGCGCATGGGTGTGCGTGTTATAGCATTTCGGAATCGCCTCATGTAGGACAACACCCCATGTAAGCCGCAGGCTTTAAGTTTTATTAAGTTATGAGAAAAAACGACTTTTGTGTTTTTCTTCATACAAAAAAATATTAAATATTTTTTTTTTCGGAGATGGTGCTGTCTATAGCTGTCATATTACCAAATATCTATACATATAATAAATCTGTAGACGAGGCGTTTCTGTACAATGAAAAAAAAAAAAAAAAACGTAGGTGGAGTGTCCAAGAATAACCAACAGATGCCATTTCTACCATTTTTGGAATTTTTGTCTGTTTGTCTGTTTGTCTGTATGTCTGTTTGTCTGTTCGTTTGTTTGATTGTTCCAGTATCACGTAAAAAGTACGAAATCAATATGGTTAACTTATACACTCAAATATTGTGTGTAACTCGATGTTTCATTTAGTCTTTGTTTCATCGCAATCGCTTCAAAATATCAAAAGATATAAGAGTTTAAAATATTCCAGAAGAAATTTTCATTAGGTACCTACGTAATGTAGATACACGTAACGAGTAACGACATCTATTGTCGTAAAATGACACTAGCGTAAAATCAGGTAGGTTTGTGAGAACGTGTGTAACCCACGATCATAATCATCATAATTATGTTCACATACTTCGCGCGGAAACATAACGCGATACATTGTGAATTTACCAAATCTAAAGTATAGTTAATTCAAGTTTTCCAAATCCATTGTTTGGTAGTAGTGCCATAGGTGGCGCTATCTATCTTTTAAATCATGATACAAATATTAATCATGAAAAAATGGTGATAAATTTTAATTTCTTAAAAATTGTCGATTGTTGCATCGAGCAAAAAGTGAGTAATTAAGGCACGAATACTAAATAAACACGAGTGCATTAATTACTCACTTTAGCAAGGTACGTAATCTACTTTTCTTTCAACTACCAATGTACCTGCTGCGATAAAATATACCTGCTCAAGGTTAACTCAACTCAATCCAAATCAAGTTAGGTCAAGTCAGGTCAAGTCAGGTCAAGTCAGGTCAAGTCAAGTCAAGTCAAGTCAAGTCAAGTCAGGCCAAGTCAGTCATGGAACCCTACGTCTTTACTACATAGCTTACAGAGTGTTCGAACGTTTTCCCATATATTTTGACAGTATCACTTCGTGCTCGATAGATGGCGTTGTTCATTTAACGTCATTTTCTGAATCGCGGTGTTAAGAGTCTCCGTAGAAGAATGACTTTCGCCGAATTCATAATTATTGAGTATTTGGCTCATTTTGAATTGAACACATAATCCATACTAATCGATGCTTAAAAGCATAAATTCGATAGTAACTCTGTCTGTCTGTCCGTCTGTAATTCTGTATGTTACCTTTTCGCGCCTGATCCACTGAACGGATCTCGATAAAATTTGGTAAAGAGATAGATGGCATCCCGGCGAAGAACATAGGCAATTATTTTCTCAAAAACAAATTTAAGGGGGGGGATATAGGGGATGAAAGTTTTTATGGGAAACCTATCATTTTTAGAGTTCCGCAGTCAACAAGGAAGCTTTATAGTTTCGCCATGTCCGTCTGTCTGTCTGTCTGTCCGCGACTTAGCTCAAAAACTTTTAATCGACCAACTTACATGTGCAGTTGCAAAAACCCAAACATTCTGTATGCGAGAACAAGTTTTTTAACACTTTGAGGGACAGTAAACGCCCATAGACGTAATAACAATAAAACTTTGCGAAAGTTTGTTTGATAAAATAATTCATCCCAACTACGGAACCCTTCATTGTGCATGGTTCGACACGCACTTGGCCGGTTTTTTTTTAACTTAGGGCTGTGAAAATTTATGCTTTTTGTAACTAACAAAGAGTTTCGTTTTTCTAAAATCATCCCTCATGAGGGTAAAAACCCTTCTTTACTCTCTTGATTTTAAAATTCACATGTAAGTACTTATTATTGACATTTTTGCGGGACTCTCTTCAAGAGCGTTAAGGGATTGAGAATATAGTCATAGTCCGTATCGGACTATGACTATATTCTCAATCCCTTATATTGAGAATCTGTCCACTCAATCAAAAGTTATTACTACTTGGCTCTTGGCTTGGAACGAAGAGTTTGAGTTTACCAGTGAGTACTTACTCGATAAATGGCGTTGTGCAAATGATGCGATTTTCTTAAGGGGGATGCGCCGGTAGCCCGCGAAATTCAAATCTTAAGTTTTTTGCAATTTGCAAGTCAGTGTCAGGCAGGTTGTATGTTAAAATGAAATTGTTTATTCTGTAAATAGGTTATTGGAATCACTTTTACACGTCGTAATAATATCAAAAAAAAAAAAAATTAAGCTAGATGAGGTCGGCGTTTCCTATCTGACTACTCTGAGAAGAAAGGCCGAAACAAACTCAGTCTCTTTTAAAGTCCGGACATACCTAGGTCAGATATTGGCATATTGGTCAGGCCCTATGAGGGCCATGTAGATTAGAGTCTGAAATGGTCTTTTGAGGAATGAACCACACAGATTTGAGTGAACCTGTCCTGTCCCTGCAAGCATTTGTCAGTAATAGTGGAGCTCAGCTCAGAACTTAAGAAGCTCAACGACTCGACGAACAATACCAAAGAAAGGACATTTGTGTAGGCCGCATAAAGTTCTCAAATTGCCAGACCATTGTTAAAACTAACTGAGAACGAAAAAATATAAGAATAAAAACAAAATAAACATCCACATAGTCCTCACATTCACGATAATACAATACTTTACAAAGCAATCATGTCATTTTGTCAATATCCTACATATAATATTCAATAATGTGAATTTGTATATAAAACTGGTAGGTATATTTTGATGATTTTCCATAGTACTTATTCAAAATGTCACAATGCCAAAATGACAACATGTTAGCAGAGCGAGCAGCTCAATCCCATGCTTTTGTCTTCTGAATAATCTGAAATTGTATAGTACCCTTTTTTACAAAAGTTTGGTTTTAATACAGCTTTTAAATCGTTTAATGGGTAAGTTTCGAATGTCAATATGATTAAAATATGATTCGCGATCGTAGCAAATAGTAGCTTTACAGAATAATAACCATTAGATACAGGAATGCAACTCCTGCAATATTAGTTAGATTAGATAAATAAATATTTGAAACAACTGCGACTCATTATTTAGATCAACATAAAACTTGATACTGACCTGTAAAAAGCAAAAAACATAAGAAATTTTGAATATCGCAGGCTCCCCCAAAGCTTTCGCCTTAGTTTCCATCGTCCATGCAATATGCCATAGTTTTTTCATTAATTTTTCCGACAGTTTCATACGGCTGTCCATACTATCCACACTATCACCACAATATACTTATGGACTACCACTAATATATAAAGTTAGTGGCTATCTCATGCCTGTTACTTTTACACCGTAACGCCTAGGTCGCCTAGACAGACCACGTGGGTTATGGCACATAGGATACTTTTATCCCGGTAGCACATTCCCGTGGGATAATTTCCGACATCCACGCGGGCGAAGCCGCGGGCAAAAGCTAGTTATAAATAATACTGAAATAAAGCCATTCCGATTTTTATTTCTCGTCTAAAGAAATTTTGATTTCAATGTCCACGGTCGTCAACAAGGCGACTACGCCGCGGCGTAGTCGCCTTGTTGACGACCGTGGACGACGACGTCGTCGCCTAGCGGCGGCGACGTCGCCCCCCGTTGTTTCGTTGCAGATTGCACGGACTTACCGTGCAATCGGCAACAAATAATCTAGAATACGCACGTAAATTACAAGCAAAATGAGTGACGACGAAATTAGTGTTAATTTATTAATTGAAGAGCAAGAATACGTCTGGTCTCCGAGACTATTTGACAACTACAACACACCGCACACGCCACAACTAGGCGACTACGTCGACGGTGCAGCGACGACGTCGTCGTCCACGGTTGTCAGCAAGGCGACTACGCCGCAGCGCTCGTCATCGATCGAGTGTCATTGGTCTGTAAGCGCCCTAAGAGCCCTATTATTTAATAAGGGCGAGCCTATTGTAATCGACCAGGCACAAATCATGACTCCGGGCTGCTACTGAGAAATTCTTGATAGTAAACCCCAATAGGTAACCTACCTACGTCTAACACTTTGCCTTACCTGGGAATCGAACTCGGGGCACAGTAGTACGCCCCATGATCTACAGTCGCACTTGCGATCACTAGAGTCGGTATTTCGACAACGACATTAGACCAACCAGGCCATGCCAACCAATATAATAAGCTAAGTTCGTAATTGTTTCCCGTAAGGTCGCGTGCCTGGCGCGGTGTATCGTCAATACTTCCGCGCCGGCGCCGGCTGGGGGCTGCTCCTCGGCACCACCGTCAGCGTGATCCTGGCACAGGTTGTCACCTCCATCAGCGACCTGTGGCTCACGCATTGGTAAATATTATGAATCGTTATTCTGTTACTACACACTATTTTGCGGTTATGAGATGAATTCGAATAACATCGTATACATTTTGGTCAAATTTAAAATGATACATATATGAATATAATTATGTATGAGTTTGAAAAGATTTTAATAATTACCGAGCAACGTTATCGTAACCTTTAACTTTGACCTTTTCAGGATGAATGACGTGGAAACAAAACACCTACTAGACAAAGATAATTTGAACGCTACACTCTTCAATAGCCTAAGGGATGGCAACTATTCCAGTGACAGTAATGGCACCAGTGGAAACTTCACGACTGAGGTGCCGACCACTCTAGCGCCATCGTCGACAGAGCTACCTAATATGACTGTCATTGATACGATGGTGAAGACCGTGCTAGCCATGCAGAACATTACGTCGACTTATGAACCCCTAAACCACGAGTATTATATTTATATTTGGGCGATCGGAATCTTGGGATGTATCCTACTTACAACTGGAAGGTGAGACTAAGTTTGAACTTGTAGCAAGACTAAATTAGCGTCAAGCCATGATGGTACTCAGAGTTAGAATAAGAGGTCCATTCATCCAATCAATTCAGTAGTCAAGGAAGAAGCTATGCTTTTACGTTTGCCACGAGGATCGATTTTTCGTTTTTTTTAAATAACATGAATTCCAGATCGATGTTGTTCCTGTGGGTATGCATGCGCAGTTCTATCAAGCTGCACAACCAAATGTTCAGTAACATCCTGGCAGCTACCATGCGATTCTTTGACACCAACCCCTCGGGGCGTATCCTCAACCGGTTCTCCAAAGACATGGGCGTCGTTGACGAGATCCTACCCAGGATGTATTTGGACAGCATACAAGTACGTAAATACGTCTATAGTCAGATCATGGTTTATTTAAATAATTTTTGAGCTAATTTTAAACCGTTTTTTTTTGTCCACAGATTTTCATGGTGATGTTAGGTATCCTCGTGATGGTAGCGATCGTTAACCCGTACATGCTGCTGACAACGGCGGTATGCGGAGTCCTCATGTACATTTGGACGATTATATTCCTAAGCACAGCACAGGCTATTAAAAGGTGATTGTTTAAGCTTTTTAGAATTATAGCATCAATCAATTGTCCAACTGTCTGGAGACTTGTGGCTATACTCTATCCTTCGGACTTGGACATCCTAGAGCCTTGAGTTTTTGAATAGTACTAAATTGGTGTGGAACCTGTCCTATTATTTCCTTCATTGCCTCTGAGTGTAAAACACGCTGCAACGAGATTTCTCATAATCCAAAATACAAGGGGTACCTATTATATTTTTCCCTTAGGGTAGAGGGTACGACCCGCAGTCCAGTATTCTCGCACGTTTCGGCGACGATGGCGGGACTCAATACAGTACGCGCATGCGGCGCCCAGGAGATGCTACGAGACCAATTCGACAACAAGCAAGACATACACACAGCTGCTTGGTAAGTAATTACTGTAAAAAGAAGTTTAAAATAACCAGTATAGTAATCATAGAAATAATGCACGTTTTGTCAGATGCAACCAAATCAATAGTTAGCTACGTACGTAACAGATAAAATCGATCGTAGCGGATCAATTGTATCTGCTACGAAAGCGTAGCAGTTACGTAATCGCAACTTTGTCGTAGACTCGTAGCAACACAACATTGGTCTCAATGATTCTCAATCTCAACACCAAACTCATCAAATTCTTTTCTATTAGATTGTTACGTCCGGTACTTATTTTGCTATGGGTTATGATTTTGTTCTTGTTTCAGGTACTTAACAATCGTCACAAATACTGCATTTTCCATTTGGTTGAGTCTTATCTGTGCAGTTTATGTAGTAATCGTAGCTTACACATTCTTGTTCCTGGATGATGGTAAGATTCCTCTATCTACGAGAAAATGTTTCTGATTAACTTTATAGGTATTCAGATGATATCAAGTATTTTTTTCCATTATAATAGGAACGACACAGTCTGGAAACGTCGGTCTGGCCATAAGTCAGGGTCTGATCCTAGTGAATATGGTGCAATACGGCGTAAAGCAGGCCACGGAGGTGATCTCACAAATGACGAGTGTGGAGCGCGTGGTCCAGTTCACGTCGCTGCCCCGGGAGGTCACGGACGGCCCTTCGCCGCCCGCCAGCTGGCCACAACGCGCGAGACTTGTGTTTAAAGACCTCTCGCTAAGATACGATAAGGATGCCGACCCAGTGCTCAAGAAATTAAATATTGTTATTGAAAGTGGGTGGAAGGTAAGTTCGGCTTGTTGTAACAGAGGACAAGTAGCTGCATCTTATGGATATGACAGGATATGTGAGCTCCCAAATGAAGTATTCTATATTTTGCAGGTGGGAGTCGTAGGTCGTACGGGAGCTGGTAAATCTTCTCTGATATCAGCACTGTTCCGATTGGCGCCCATTGAAGGAAACGTATTCATTGATGACGTCAATACGGCTGACATCGCACTAAAGGTATAATGAAAACTGTTATTGGTTCTTTTTTTTATTTTATTATATTTAAAGGCTTTTTTTTTGTAACAAATTTATGTTTCCATTGGCTTTAACAGGAGCTGAGGGCAAAGATCTCCATTATTCCTCAAGAACCAGTTCTATTTTCCGCCAGTTTACGCTACAATATGGATCCATTCGATAAATATACAGACGCTGATATATGGACAGCATTGGAACAGGTATTTCTACAATTTTCACGCCCTATTAATTCTGTGAATTTTATTAAAAGTCGTTTTCACTAGTCAATGAGAAGGCACTATAATAAAAGAATTTTCCTTTATTTTAGGTAGAATTGAAGCGCATCGTGACGTCATTGTCGTCAGTCGTGCAGTCGGGAGGATCAAACTTCAGTGCTGGTCAGAGACAACTGCTCTGCTTGGCGAGGGCGGCTCTAGGGCGAAACAAGCTGCTGGTGCTGGACGAGGCGACAGCCAATGTTGATCCGAAGTAAGGCAATTCACTATCAAAACTTTTAGAGGTGGGCATGATGTAATAGGGGGCAAGCCTATTGCCAGCAATCGGGGAAATTCCTGCTAGAAAAAAGTGTTTTTCTAGACCCTGGTTCGTTTGTCCGACCGACGAACCAGGATCTTACGTTCAGCAGTCGCTGCAAGTAGACCGACGGAGTAGCCGAGGAAGTATTATAACTAAGTGTTACAGGATACTTTTCACTCTTTGCCTATTTCAAAATGTATACCTTGTTTCCATTTGTTAATCTATTGTTTGTGTTTGTCCACAGTACGGATGCACTTATACAAAAATCAATACGGACCCATTTCGCGGAGTGCACGGTGATCACGGTGGCGCATCGATTACACACTGTCGCCGACTCCGACAGAGTTGTTGTGAGTTACATTATGATTTCATTTATATTGTAAAACAGCGAGATTGATAAGTGACTTCTTAATTAATTAATGAAACATGTTAGTGAATTAGAAACATCGATATGAACGTCGGTGCTTTTGAAATTACTTTTGAAACATCTATGAGTAAATTAGTTTAAACGAACTATAATCACCGTACCGATTAACTGGGCGTGCGACATTCACGTGGAGTCTATTAAGATACTTCCGATATATGCATGTTGCAAACACGAGCAACACACGTGCCGTTGTTGTATATATACGTATAAACCGCTGGCACGGAGAGGCCTTGGCTGTGCTCATCACACACTTATACAAAATAAACTTTATTCGAATAGTAATAGGGGTTATTTTGTATTAGCCAAATCACACGAATATTTTGCATAACTACCTGCGCCAAGTGAAATGCCATCATAAGTTTCATAGCAGCAACAAAAAATGCGCGCCTCCAAGGTTCCACAAAGGACTCATCAAGTACGACGACAGTCGACTAAAACAAACCCATCCTTCCTAGGTGATGGAAGCAGGCGAGATAGTGGAGTGTGGGCACCCGCACGAGTTGCTGCAGAAGCCTGAGGGTCATTTCACGCGCATGGTGCAGCAGCTGGGCCCCGCCGCCGAGCAGAGCCTGCGCGACCTGGCCGCCGCCGCGCACGCTGAACACATCAAATACGTGGACGCAGACGAGAACAACCAGCAATAGTAATTACCAGTGCTACAAAGATTTTTTGGCACCTAAAATACATTGACAGGTACTTGTAGAAATATTAATCGAATTATTAATTTTATTATAAATTTTTTTTACTGTGTTCTAATGGTGCAAATAGATTCCAGTGGTACGACATCGATTGGTCACCTCAAAAGTTAGTTGGATGGTCGACCGATGAACATGATCTGGCTACCTAAAACGCTCTGTATTGGTAAGAATGGTTGATGTCATCAATCAACTGCTATCTAAGTAATTGCACCTGATATTGCGACAAGCACTACTTACTGACTGTGTCACTATTGTAAGTATTGTAAGCACATCGCGTCGCGTCACATTGTTGTCTTGGTGTCAATATGAGACAATGAATTTATTTACAAAAATGTATAAACCTTTTAAGGTTGACTGTTGTTAAATTAAAGCCTAAAGCTTTGATTGATTATTTGTGCCTTCATAGGCGTAAAAGAGTGAATAGTGAAATCTTTGAAATGAAGAACTTTAATGTTATTTTTATATTAATTAATTTATCACAAACAGGTAGATTATGTAAAACCTGGATTGTTATTGTTACCTAAAAACTTTTCAAATAAGTTATATTAGTACTTATTATGACCTCAGTTATGGAGCTGTGACTGCCAATATTACTTTAATTTTCTTTAAAAAAAGCTTTTGAAACAATAACTGTGTCATTAAAATAGCTAAATATGTGGTTATAATTTTTATTATTCCATAGTCGGTACTTAAACTTGAAGTGAGAATGGTCAAATGGTCACAAAATAATTATCTAAATTCTGTTCTGATTTATGCAACATTCCAGCCATCTATTTTTATAGTTATATTGCTATATCTGATTGAAATTATAGCTCCAAAAAGAATTTATAATATTATTTATAAAAACAACTGTACTTATAGCTTAAAATATATCTACATAATTTGGATTGTGTACTTAGTAAGTGTGACTTTGCCTTAATTATGGAAAATAAACTTAATGAAACATTGCCTTAAAGATTGAGATTACTGTTATATTATACAATCAGTGTCAATGAAAATATATATCATGTTTTCTGGATACTCTATTTTTATTACCTTTGCTCCCAAATATGTTTTATGATTATGCTTACCAAAAGGTTTTCCAGTCTTCAAAACAGTTGTATATCCTGATCATCATTTGGTAAGAACACTGTTTATAGAAAGTTTTGGTTATGATGAGAGAAACAAAATAAATATCATTGTGAAGTCTGATTTTATTTCATATAAGCTGCACTTTTCCATTTTTAACAAGATCAGCAATAGGTTTGTACTGCAGAATATGTTGTGATCCCTCTGCAACAAATATAATAAACCATGCTTAAAGCAAACAATATTATGGATGAAATATTTTAATTATTATTGAACTATACTCGCGACAATCTAAGAAGTCCGTTTTGATGTTTCGTTCTCGTACATGTAATATAATGTTAAGCCTTGAGAATCAGTTTTAAGCAATGTAGATAATTTGTTGATTACAAACTCTCTAAGTATGTTTAATCGATATTTCTCGAGAATCAGTATATAAGAAACCATTTTTTTTTTCATCGCTTCACAAACTATTTTTATACCTGTCAAAACCGACTTCTTAGATTGTCGCGAGTCTAACTACTTTACTACTATTGGACTACCTATTTTAACTGGCGAAATGTGGGTATACTATCGGTGCATCTCTGCCTAACTCTTTGGGGAATAGAGCTTTGATGTTAAGATGTTATGTTATGTTTATAATGTTGAATCATTAATAATCTACAAAAAACAAAGGCTACAAACCTTCTAAGTCTATCTCTTCATCCTCGCCAGCAAGGTCTTCTAGCACAACTCCATTTACTGTTTCATTGGCTTTCAGAAACACATGGCTTTGCATGTTTGGATGCTCTGCCATTTTATTATTTTCAAACATTTGCATATTACCAGGCATTTTATCTAGAACAACAGTCTTCATGTGATTCTCCATATTCAATAGATATTCTTGAGCATACTTATATTCTGATGGGGTTAGGAAACTAGTCCCCGAGTCCACCCGTTGTCTTTCTTCATTTAATATTGGTATACAAAATTTCTCTATTTTACTTAGCCTAGTTTTAAGATAATTGCATATAATAAATTTAATTCTACTCAATTCCATTTTGTGTATAGTAGCACGAAGGTCTGTTTTAGGAAGTTTGTTTATATTGCGCTCCATGTGTTGTACTTGTCCCAGCATGCATTCGACCATATCATTACGGTGAGGCAGTATTTCTGGAGCTAACCTTTCGTTCTGCCAGGCACTTTGAAGAGTTTTTAGTACTACTTCAGCTGTAATTTCTTCTTCTTCGTCTTCGCTAAGTTCAATGTTTTCGTCGGTTAAATCCATCACTGTATTTATTCTGACAGTAGCAAAATATCTCTCTATCAATCCACCACGATGTAAATTAATAATAAGCAAATTAATTATCAGGTAATTATAATAATAACTCGTAAAATAAAATACGGTAAAAAAAAACCCAATTTACTTCACTTCACATTTTTGACACTAGCTTGACAATTTGACATTGGCAATGGTTGACTTAAAATAAAGGCTGAAGTGTTACTATTCATAATAAATAACTCTGCTGATAAACAAAAAAAACTTTATACCTACCTTTGTTCACAAATCTTCGTCATCATCTTCAGTGGCGGCAGAAGCGGCCCCTCGCCCACGGGCACGGCCTTGTAGGTACTCGTGGCCCTCGCGTGGGTGACTTACAGGCTGAACGATATGAACTCGAAATATTACGGTTGGTACATATATGACTCTACTAAGTATAAGCTTTACCACAAAGATTAATTTGATTGATTTTACATTCAGAACATAATGTGGCCTATTATTTTTACACAAAATGGCCACAAAAATGAAAAACAGTTGCCCGTGTGTCATGTGTGCGGTCCCGGTTATAGCTAGTCTCTAGCTCGCGTGAACGAATGGAATGGAAGATTCAGAGGCATACTCGTAAGTACGCGAGTTAACGCGAGCAATTGAATAAGCGACGGTGCGGGAAATGCAGTTTGATTGGACGAGCTGACCCTCACCGAGTCGATATTGATGATAATGAGCGTAAAAGAAAATGGGATTATTTAGAACCCATTTTAAATTATAAGATAATTCAAAGAAACTAATAACCTATAATAAATCAATAAAAACCTCATACTTAGGTCACAACCAGGACAAAACCTTAGACATAGTAATTACTACTTGCTACAAATAGGGTACCTACACTTTCAGGGCAATACCCAAGTTACATTTTACACAGAAATTACATAAAGTACCTACTTAGCTAAGAAAATATCTTTTACATATAGAAAAAAGTAAATACTCATGATCTTTATTTTAAATCGTTCGCAGCCAGCTTCCGCTTCACAAATCCCTAGTACTATTATTTTCTAAGTGTGATACCCCTTTTTTTTTTTGAGGTTGGGAAATCATCAAATGTCTTCTCCCGCTCTGGGTGGATACCCCTATCCCTAACCCCCTAAGTGTACCTACATGGTTATTGGCTGCTTAACCGGGCTATCCTGTGGATACCTTAGTAATTTGAGACCTCCGGGCAGGGCACTAGGGACTACACGCTAAGGGCGCCCCCTGTGGGGTGCCGACCTCAGCTTAGGGCGTCTAAGTTTAAATCTATGTAGGTACATATTCGACCCAAAAATCAGCTTTGCAAACTCCGCTCCTCGACGCAGATTTATGGGGTGGCAGACGGGACTAGAACAGACACAACTTCTTCGCACTTTGCCGGCAGCAGAAACGAGCTCACACTGCTTATGATCGATTAGGTACTGAGTTGCTGGCAGTGATAGCCTAACCCTGGTCGGAGTCATTTAATTACAGGTTTCTTTTTTTATAATTGAATGTCTGTGGGTGTGACTTTAATGCACATCAATCTGAAAGCACATGAAACGCCGAAATGTACATTCTGGCCGTAACTGAAGATCTTCCGTAACTAACGACTAAGAAACGATCGAACTAATTATTATACTACCTACATCTTTTGAATAGCACCCTTTCATCTTCTCACACCTAATTACGTCCTATTTTACATCGTCATCTTCTCGTGGCTTGAGCTGCATCGTCATCATCAATACTCCTTTCTCAGTCGCAAAATGTCCACTAAAATACCGCTCCTGTGCTGTGCTGTGTCATAAAAGACACACTGTTAATTCTTGTTAATTAGTAAAGGCTTCCTAGTCAGCCAGAACATGTTCTCCCATATGGAATGTATGAAAGAACATGTTTTTGCAACTGCAAATGTAGGTAAATATTTTGCAAACGGATTCCTGATTTTATTCTCCCACTTTGTCGGCGTGATTTATATGGATACCCATACCAAATGACAGCTTTCTCGTAATAAGAATCTCTGAGCTAAGCCGCAGACAGATAGACAGACAGACAGTCGGACGTGGCGTAACTATAAGGGTTCCTTGTTGAATAAGGAACCCTAAAAAGGCTCTGTATGGTTGGACGCTCATTATTGTGTGACCATAGATATCCGTGTGTGACCGTTCACCGCTTTTTTAGGAAGTTTATGAGATTGTTCCTTATTGACTTTACCGATAGACAAACAATAGGTACACGTATTATTTACGCTTTTGGGTCGGTTCGGTTCGATAGGTACCTACCGCATTCGACTTTTGCATACCTACCTACCTACCGACTGACAAAATTCTTTTAGCATTCTTGCAGAGCGATGAATGTGTCACTGATGGACATCAGCAGCCTAATTGCGATAGGTACACATTTTATTTCTGATTCCAATTTCGAATCGAAGCTAAATCGATTCGGTATCATACGCGATATTTGGGATTGCGATAAACATTTTGTCTCGATTCTTAACACCCACGACTAATAATGTGCCTGCAAAGATCGCGATGTTCAGCCCTGAGAAGTATCAGCCCCTTGGAGAAACCGCTTTTGAACAGTAGGTATCAACAAGAGGTAGGTAGTTCTTCCAAAGTGCCGCCGCGCCGTCTCTTCCACTCTTTCCACTCCGAGCGACGTCGTGACTCTGCATTACTAAGATAGCTTATTCGAAACGAAAACGTTTACCATAATATTATAGGTATATAAAGGAAACAAGGTGAAGGAAGACATTTAGAAGAAAGCTGCAAACTAATTTTTACCCTTCGTTATCAACACAAAAAGTGGGTTCCAATGACATATTAGCTCATATCCATAGATGGGTGGGAGAACCAACCAGAGCCAACAAAATATTCGGATTGCATGCACAACACGTCTTTTTCTACTTAAAATGACTCTATTTGCCGTCATTTTAGTATTCACCCTCTTTTGCACATCGACTTTCCTAGCCATCCATTGTTTTTTTGACCTTCCCCTTCTCTATACTCCATTTGAAACAAGATTAGACATTCAAACAAACCTTTATACAGTCCGTTCAACCGATTTTGACTTCTATACCGTAGACATAAGGATGGCATTAAAAGCAAAAAAGTTTACACAATACCAACTGTCTACTGCAGCTGCCATTTGTCATGCTACCAACGCAATAGAAGTCAAAATCGGTTGAACGGACTGTAAAAAAGGTTTATTTAAATGTCTAATCTTATTTCAAATGGGGTTATAGTTCATCATTCCTTGGCAACAAATGACCGTTACATGATAGCCGATTTCCACAAATTTTTTGGTAGATAACCGACACCACTTTCATATCTCTTCTTCCTTCTTCTAACATTCACACCCCTCTTAATATTCTCATTTTAAAGGCTCCCAGAAATAGGCGCGACACGACTTTAACAAAACAATTTCTGAGAAAACTTCACAGTATGTAAGGGCTTTAACTCATCCCTTTTGTAGCCCAACATTCTAATCAACCCATTGTTTTTTAAATCTTCGCCAAAACTTTCCCGTGTCCAGCTGCAAACTGAAACCATCCACACCTATTATACTCTTTGATAGACGCCAAATATGGCTCGTTTCTTCGTTCTAAATAAAATGTAGGTAGGTAGGTACTAAGAATAGGTAAGTGCGATGTAAATGCGACGACAGCTAGCGGGTATAATCCTGTTAACGTTATAGCATGTACTTCTTAGTGGCCTCATAACGATATTAGCCAAGTAGAACATAAGAAATGCAGGGTTGAAATATGTACTAATTTTAACCATAATAATTATTTTAAAGTCTGCAACCAATCGGTTGCAGACTTTAAAAAGACATAGGTACCTACCGTGTAAATTAGTTTATTAGGTACGAACTCCAAATAGTTCTTCGTCATGGCGGTAAAAACATGGAAGAGCTTTGATTTCCCATATTAACAAGATAGAAGTTGTTAGTGTTTTGAAGTTTCTAATAACTTATTGGTTACCTACTTCTTGAATACACCGTCAAAATAGTTATCCTTTCTTACCACTTGCCGGAACCTGAAGCAAATAGTGATTACCTATTTTGTTTGTAACACGAGTCCATCCCTGTATAAAAATTGTCTCCAAGTATTGTATATAGGTAATGTGTTCTCCTCACCTTCTTATAACGTATATCTCATTATGAATATTGATTTTCTCCGCGACGTCATTGGTAATCCTAAAGGTCTCCTTATAAAAGACGATGCAAAACCTGAGACCGATGAGTAGTCTCCAAAGCAACGGCAGCCCCGCCGCACCACGGGATTGGTTAAAGTACACTTAAGACTGGAGTAGTTCGT
Organism: Lithophane ornitopus; assembly: GCA_948473465.1. Taxonomy (NCBI): domain Eukaryota; kingdom Metazoa; phylum Arthropoda; class Insecta; order Lepidoptera; family Noctuidae; genus Lithophane; species Lithophane ornitopus. The sequence continues at coordinate 9,320,436 of OX419616.1, read as the reverse complement.
TTAACGATTTTCTTCAGTATTTTTGTAATAACCATCTCAGAGCATTCCTCTCCTAATTTTAAGTAAGCGCAAAGAGTTTTCCACCTTTTTTATTTATACTATAAGTGATTCTTGGCTAACGGGTGTACGATTCTAAGGTGAAGACAACGAAGATGTCGCTGACCCTGGATCCCGGGCCGGGTATAGCTGCTCTGCAAGCATGGGGTGGCCAAGTAGCGGCATATGGCGCCTCCAACCAGACCGTCGTGGACAAGGTGTCGCCAGATATGCTTCATATGGTCGATCCTCACTGGTGAGTCTGAATATTTTAAATGTTCTGTTTGCTTTGAGTGCCCTTTATAACTTAAATTATTTATATCTTATTACTTAAGAGTGTGTGTTTTGACAGCAAAATAGTTATTTGTTATACAAGAGTGCAAAGTTGCTTTTTAACCGCGTGTTCAATTTTGATGACCGAGCAAGCGAAGGATTCTAAAATTTAATCACGAGCGTAGCGAGTGATTCAAAATTAGAATCCTGAGCGTTAGCGAGGGAATCAAAAGAGCACGAGGTGAAAAATCTTTGCACTCGAGTGCAACACGTAACTTTTCATTCCACCTCAGCGAGGAAATGACTAAATGCAAAAAAAAAAACGTTTACAATCACAAGATAGGTACACTTTTATTTCAGTTTAGGTATTAATTACTACATTATGACAGGTAAGTAATATAGAATAATCTTTAAATTATAACAAAATATTACTAAGGTATAATTAAGAAAATTTTAAAGTAACGTTGCTACAGTTATTTAAATTGAGTGTAATATTTTTGTTTGGTACTGTAATATTGGTGTTAGTCACTTGTGTACTGTTTTTCGGTAAACTATCTGTCATACTTAATAGTTGTACCGATTCATCGGATTCCCTTGGCGTGAATGTTGGAGAGAGAGGGAGATGGTTAGGTGTTTCATAACGGCTTATTTTTGATGTAGAAGGGCCAGTCCAAGGATCCGATTGAGGCTCTTTCAGTGTAATGGCTCCTACGATGCCTTCACATATTTTAGACTTATTTTGGATGGAATCCTCTATGTATCCCTCTACAACTGCATTGGACTTCCAGCCTCCGTGGCGCTTAAGGGACAGGAGATCAGCTCCGGAATCAGCCAAAAGTGTGGCTGAAGTTCGTCGGAAACAATGACCCGTGTACAACAGGGGTTCTGGAAGTTCAAGAAATGTTGCTATTTCTCGTGGGATACTGCCAATTTTATTAGTACCCATAGGCTGTCTAACACACTTTCCATTGCGATACTGTAGAAAAAATCGATTGATTGGAGTGTTAGGCGGGCGTAAGGCTTGATATTTCTCAACAATCGTTACGTATTCCTTGCGAATGACGAAGTTGCGGTCTCTTTTTGTCTTTGTATTAGGTAAATTAATTAATAGTAAGTCATCTGAATGTTTCTCAATGTTTTTGACATTAAGTTGTGTTAGTTCATTAGTTCGACATGCTCCGTTTATTCCAATAATAAGAACAACCTGTAACGTAAAGAGTATTGTAGTAGATAAATGAATAAAATTGATATGAACGCATAATTATGCCTATCAACATCTACTAAGTATACTATTTAATTGAGATTAATATACTTAAGTAGATACTGAATGTGCAACTGACTTACTTTTGCCGCCAAATATACGGAATCGGGTGCTTCGTTAAGAAACTTTTCAATATCAGATACTGTGAAAACCTTCGATTTTTTTGGTTGATGACCAGATGAGGCTCTTTTTAAAAATGCCACTAATTTAGGATAGGTATCGATATGTTTGTCTTTTTTCATCTTTATTGTTGCTTTTAGCATCGAATACGTACTCCATAGAGTGCTTGCTTTCTTGTTCTCGGATAATTCTATAAAATATGCCAGCAAAACGTTTTCTGAGAAAGTTTTGGCTCCTTTTGCTAGTCGCCACGTGTTGAACATATCGTACTGTTTTAAATACTTCTCGCGTGATTGTTGAGGGAGAAAGCTCATTTGCGCATTATTAACAGTTTCAGTTAATTCTGTTGGCGTCAAGCAAACTTCCTCGTCGCTAGAATCACTCATTTTAGTTTTTTCACTTGTTTTCAAGTTTCTTGTTTTTAATATAAGGTTTAACAATGACGTGAAAAAATGCCGCGTAAAGAACCGCGTACAAAGCAAATTGAAAAAAGAACACCAAGAAGGTTCCGAGTCTGAGTTTTTAACAAATTAAAAAAAAGTTGTATGATATATTCGGCACCATAGAGGTAGCAGTAAATAGGTTTAATGTTTTTTTTAATTCACAAACTTAGTGCACACGATGTTCTAAATTCAATTTACTTTATCCTCTAGAGAATAAAAACGGCTTTTCCACTCAGATATTGAAGATTAAAAATACTCTTTCCGAGATGGTGGGATGAAAAATCATATTTCACCCGCGCAACCCTTACCTACTCTAATTTTATCGAGAAAATTTTAATATTTTGTGTTTCTGTTCCACAAAAAGTTTGGAAATATCATGTAGTTACTCATACTATTTTTATTTTATACCTAAGTCTTATCAATTTCATGAAAAATCAAATTGAAGACAGGAATTTTGGGTCCTACCCGCTCTTAACGTCTTATTCTTTACCATCATTCTAATATTTTTCTAATTCAGGTACCAGTTTCCTCCGATGAACCCGCTTTGGCACGGACTCTTGGGATTCACTATCGGCTGTCTTGGATTCGTCTCTATCACTGGCAATGGAATGGTCATCTACATATTTATGTCAACGAAGGTAGATTTAGTTTTGATTTTGTTTAGTTTTTGTTTTCGACAATTTTTATATTTTTTATTGATTTCTTTGTTTATTTTTTTCAGAGTCTTAAAACTCCATCAAACTTGCTAGTGGTTAATCTCGCTTTCTCCGACTTCCTCATGATGTGCGCTATGTCTCCGGCTATGGTGGTGAATTGTTACAACGAAACATGGGTATGGGGTAAGTAATGCGCGACAGTGATGCTCCTTTATTTTTTGTGTTATTTAGCATGTAACCACTCCTCTTCATCTTTATCAGGTCCCCTTGCATGTGAACTCTACGCATGTGCGGGCTCACTATTTGGATGCGCATCGATTTGGACCATGACAATGATAGCTTTCGACCGCTACAATGTTATCGTGAAAGGTATCGCTGCCAAACCCATGACCAACAACGGAGCTCTTCTGCGTATACTCGGTATCTGGTTGTTCTCACTTGGATGGACTCTCGCGCCATTCTTCGGATGGAACCGGTAAGGACTCGTTAATTCCGTTTATGTAAGTAGTTAGTTAGTCTCACGAAAAACAATCAATAAGTTGCAAATTTTACATACCTATTAAAATATTACAGATATGTGCCTGAAGGAAACATGACTGCGTGTGGCACTGACTACTTGTCCAAAGATTGGTTCAGCCGAAGCTACATCCTTATCTACTCCGTCTTCGTATACTTCATGCCTCTTTTGCTCATCATCTATTCTTACTTCTTTATTGTGCAGGTAACATAGAAAACACATTTGGGACTAATGAATTATCTTGATTTTATTAGTAAATTATGTGTATTATAATGTTTTTCTTTTGCATTCAGGCCGTAGCAGCTCACGAGAAGGGAATGAGGGAACAAGCTAAAAAAATGAATGTGGCTTCCCTTAGGTCTTCAGAAGCGGCTAACACCAGCGCTGAGTGCAAATTGGCAAAGGTGTAACTGACTAAATTAAATCTGTTCATTTTGAAGTTCAGTATGCACTCAAATTCATGGTTAATAATCGCAACATATTGTTTCAGGTAGCTCTAATGACCATTTCACTGTGGTTCATGGCGTGGACACCATACCTTGTGATCAACTACACCGGTGTATTCGAAAGCGCGCCCATCAGCCCTCTTGCTACCATCTGGGGATCACTCTTTGCTAAGGCTAACGCCGTCTACAATCCTATTGTATATGGCATCAGGTCTCTATTCTGTTCCTTTACTTTCTACGAAAAATCATACCTAAGTATAGATAATTCACATTATCTGTGATAATCAAGGGCTCGCCACGTCGCTCATCAGCCGGCAGTACCAACAACGCATGCTTATTAACTTCTAATGCAAAATTATCGTTCTAGCCACCCGAAGTACCGTGCTGCTCTGTACCAGAGGTTCCCGGCGCTGTCGTGCCAGGCATCGCCAGATGAAAGCGGCTCCGTGGCGTCTGGCGCCACAGCCGTCTCCGAGGAGAAGCCAGCCGCTTGAACACCGCGTTTCTGCCTCCTCTGACGATAGAAATCCTCCACGACTCGGCCTCGCTGCTCTATGGACACTCGATTCTGCCAAAGCGATGTTATTTATTATTTTTATACGCAAACATTTACATTTGTACAAAGCTATTTAAACTCGAGCACAGAGCGTGTGCTGGTTGCAAAATATTCAGGCTGTCCACGTTACAAATCGGCACTTGCGTATTTTGAGTTCACGTTTTGGGTATCGAGTTGAACGTTGCACACTTTTCTTATGTACCTTAAATTTGCTTTAAATATCGGTCGACGACATATAAAAAATACAAAAAAATAAGAATCAGTAGTATGTCGCCAGGCCGCCCCTTTATCCATGAGACTGCTCCTCTTAGATATAGGCATTGCTATAGATATCTCTACTCTACGATGAAACAGGCTCTGTATCTTGGACTAATAAAGATAAGCAAGCAAAGTGGTTAATGATCACATAAAAAATGTTTTTCTCTCTCACACCCCTTCACCTCAACTACACTTCAACTAAATAAAACGTAAGTGTCGTGCCTGTCGCGACGATGGGAAGAGACCAGACGGAATGACCATAATGCCTTGGAAGCTGGGTAGGCTTTTGGTGTGGGATGCAACCTGTGTCGACACTCGACACCCTCGCGCCTTCCCATCTTGCTAGCACGGCGGGCTGGGCTGGGGCGGCTGCTGCAGGTGCAGAAAACCTTAAACGGCGCAAATAATAGGTCTTTACCTATGAAATTGCCGTTTTGTATGAAAAAATTTAAACGAATTTTTTTCATGAATTTTTTATTTGTATTAATCGAAGTAATCACCCATGCAATCAATGCATCTTTGCCATCGCAGTGGCAGTTTATTGATGCCCTTCTTAAAGAAATCAGCTGGACGGGAGGCAACAAATTCTTCAAAGGCATTTTGTACTGCCTCTCGGGTATTGAATTTTTTTCCCGCCAAGAAGTTATCCAAATTCTGGAAAAAGTAGTAGTCTGTAGGCGCAAGGTCTGGTGAGTAGGGCGGATGACGGAGAGCTCCCAACCCCAGTTCTTGCAACTTGGAGACCGTCTGCTGTGCAGTATGAGGTCGCGCGTTGTCGTGCAGGAGCAGCGGAGACGAGCGATTGACCAATGCTGGTTGGAGATGCGCCAGCTTCTCCATCATTGTGTTCAGTTCTTCACAGTACACATCTGCAGTAATGCTCACCCCGTTTGGTAAGAAGCTGTGATGAATCACACCGGCGCTAGACCACCAAACAGTGACCATCACTTTTCTAGGGGTAAGTTTTCGTTTAGGGCATTGTTTAGGTGCTGAACCAGGATCCAACCAACTTGCTGAGCGCTTGCGGTTATCAAACAGAATCCATTTTTCATCGCAGGTAACAATGCGGTTCAAAATTCCTTCATTTGTGTGTCTGTTGAGCAGTGCAAGACACGTCTCGACGCGTACTTCGCGCTGGCGATCATTGAGTTCGTGGGGCACCCATTTGTCAAGCTTTTTTACCTTGCCAATTTGACGCAAATGGACCAATATTGTTTTGACGCTAACGTCGAAAGCTGCTGCTAATTCAGCCGTAGATTGTGTATCATCAGCTTCCACAATCGCCTTTAATTCGTCATTGTCGACCAAAGTCTTCGGACGACCGCGAGGTTCATTTTTCAGGTCGAAATTTCCAGAACGGAAGCGAGCAAACCAATAACAGGTGGTGCGTTGGTTTGTAGTGTTAGCTCCGTAAACGTCGTTGATGTTGCGTGCCGCTTGTGCCGCGTTGCTGCCACGACGGTACTCATATTCCATAATTACTCGAATTTTTAACGTATCCATGATGACGAAAAAGATTGAAATGCGATGAAAATGTAACACTAATCAATAAAGAAATGACTACTTTTGGAAAAAAAAATCCATGTTTTTAAAATAAAATTAATTTGAAATTAGAATTCTTAGCCAAACAAAAATTATTTTGATTTCAAATGGCCAGTACTGCAGAACGGCAATTTCATAGGTAAAGACCTAATGTAACAACCTTATTGGTAACTATATTTTTGAGCCGTTTGGGGTTGAAACACTAGGGCCGTGGGGTCCGAGTGCTCATCGAGTATTTCGGGACATCGCCCAGCGGTAGGTCGACTGTTCAGGTGACCAGAGGACTGGCCAATTTTTTAGGTCAAAGAATTAGCATTGCCATCCAACGTGGCAACGCTGCCAGCCTTTTGGGCACTTTTCCCACTGACAGCGATGCGGAAGAATTTTTTGATTCCCTATGAGCCCTTCCTTTATATACATATAATTTTTTTCCCTTTGTACATAATGTTAGAATAAGACAGACCGCTGTCAACAGTGACGTGAGGCCGGTTTCGTAAACATGACGTGTGCACATGTTTTGGTGTAGTTTGATTGTAGATGGTTGTAAATGTGTGCGTTTGAGCGTGTATGCACAGAGCGGTGGTGTAGTTTTGGCATGCTTCACTTTATTGTTCGCAGCGCTCTGTCTTGGTTTTTTATTGTATATAAAATATACAATCTAATTCTAAAGTAAAGTAAAGAAGTAACGTACTATAGGTATATGAGCCCGACCCAGTTCTCGAAAATGGCAATATCACGATGTATTGGGATCGATCTATCATCACTGACAGGACTATTGTTGCCAATAAGCCAGACATTGTGGTCATAGATCGATTAGAGCGTCGCACAGTGATTATTGATATAGCTGTCTCGCGTGACGAGAACCTCGTGAAAGCTGAAATAGATAAACAGATTAAGTATCTTGATCTGGCAGGCGAGGTTGTCGACATGTGGGATGTGGATACAGCAATCATTGTGCCGATAGTCGTGACGGCCAATGGCTTAATAGCCAAAAGCCTCGACGAATACCTGAGGAGGCTCTCGTTAGGCGGCTGGATCAAGGGCTTGATCCGGAAAGCGGTACTCCTGGACACGGTGCGTATCGTTAGGAGATTCCTCTCTCAGGAGTCCTGACCTCCAGTAGCTTGGTCCCTGTTCCCGATACCGGTGGGCTCCCATTTTTGATATGTTTTTATGATTTTATTAAAATACTAGCACTTTGCCCGCGACTTCGTCTACGTAGATTTCGTATTTTCCTCTAAAAACTTCAACAACCCCTCCACCCCGAAAGATTCACGATCTTAAACATTTATTTACGATCTTTACCCCTTAAACTTTATTACCCTTTTACACCCCGTTAGGAGCTGATTTTTGAAAAACCCCGGAACACGAACTTTTTTATTTTAAGTACTAGCTATGCCCCGCGGTTTCACCCGCGTAGATGTCCATCCCGTGGGAATATAGGGATAAAACGTATCCTATGTCCTATTCTAGGTCATGTCTACCCGTGTGCTCATCCTCTCCTCTCTAAAGTAGGGAACGTCGCGGAGGCGCGGCGCCGGCGTCGAACGGTTCGCGTATCGCATTTTTATATCGTGATATCTTCGAAACGTCCGATTCGAATGAATTAAAAAGTATTTTACTGCTACATATATACGTATGTGTAGCTATTTAGTTAGATTACATGGAAAAACGAATGTTGATTTTACTCGATAATAAAATCGTTGAATAGATTATTCCCGTAGTTACTCGTGTATAAATTCGAGTTTGGGCGAATCCGCCCTTAACTGAAGCCAATTATACATTTTAGCTTAGCTATATTATAAAAATAATAGCGTAACACGTGTGTGTGTGACGGGCTTCATTCAACTTTCCAATGTTTGGTACAACGTTGCTAGGCAACGAATAAACACAAACAATGGTAACGCATTGCCAATCAACGAGGAAATCAGAGTAAACGAATTATTTCATCACTTCTCATGCATTTTGCTAGTAATTTATTTTAAATTTAACACCATGGCGTGCAAAACATCGTTTGAACTTCATCACCATTTTCCTAAACTAGCTGAAGAATCTGGTTTTACTTTTAACACACATCGACCTCGTATTCATATAGACTGGAACAAAATTAGTGAGTATAATCTAAGATTTCAAATACCATCATGTAGTACCTACTTAGCCATTGTAGATGCTTGGTTTATTTTAATACTAGTTTATTATAATAGTGATTGCATGCATGTGACCTAAAGCAACAGCCTGTTTTTATCTAAGTAACGTAACAATAAAGTTTCGTAATAATTAAACATTTTGTTACAGGACTGATAGATATAGAAAGTTTAATAAAAGAAAGAAAATTTGTTATCATCGAACAACATTTGAATGACGTAAGGACCTTATATTAATTTAGGTTTCAAAAAAAAAAAAAAAAAAAAGTAAGTACCTAAGTACCTAGGTATTGGAACTGCCTTCAAAATTAGTGTAATAATACTAGATAATTACCGATAAGTACTTACTTGTAAAGTAGGTAGGTAACATAATTAAAATCAGGAAGCGCCCATTAAATAGATCTTAAACAAAAAAAAGAACTCTACTTCTGATGGAGTTCACTTGTTGCTCATTCGAAGCAAAATTTAACGACCTTACAAATAGGAATGCCATCCACGAGAATGTTGATCACAATACCTAAAGTATTTATGTTGTCGCTCGTAAAAGGATGCTCTTCCCATATTTCTGCCTCAGCTCAATAGCATTTATAAAAATCCATGGGAATAGGGAGGGTTTCAGGATTGAGCTTGTACCAACAACAACAATTTAAAACATTTATATCCAACTAGCTTTTGGCAGCGGTTTCGCCCGCGTGATGGTTGGCAATTACTCCATGGATGAGAACGGACTACCGGGATAAACAATATCCTATGTCCTAACCCAGGTCATATAGTCTACTTATGTAGGTAGGTACCTACGTACCAAATTTCATCAAAGTAGGTACCCAAATCCGTTTATGAAAAGGTAACAGGGACACAGTTATTTTCCAATTAATAATTATTTTATTGTTTGGATAATATTTTATAATAGTGTGGACATAGGAGGAGAAAAATAAAGAAAGGTAGGAGAAATTACATGACATGAAATTGTTTTATTGACGTTCTAATGTGAACTAGGACCTAACTTTGTTAACCTTAATTTTTGTAGTAACAGTTGTTTATATTCTGCTATTTCCGGTAAGTTTATGTGTATAATACACCGAGGCCCGTTAATCAGTTGGTCCCGGCTATCATCGTAGATGAAATCGTAGTTATAGTCGTAACGAGTTGTCAGAAGCCCGAAAGTTTAACAACCAGTCTTGCCGGGTACCGTGTTACCCAGAAACTGCATGGGTTGTGGAAATCAGATGGGTAGACCTACCTGTACCTAATAGCTCCATTTAAATATATTGGTATTCAGCTGCATTCGGTTACACTGGAAACCGACCCCAACATTGTTGGGAAAAAGTTAGGCAGATTGATTAAACAAAAATCTCGATGTTTTATCAAGTCGTCAAAACCGTGCGAAGCAGGGGCGGACCGCTAATTATTTATAGATAAGTTATTCTAACAAAAATAACTTTGGTGAACAGATATTAGATTGCGTGATTGAATCGGAGTTCGATGTACGCATACTTGACGAAGGTGTCCTGAAACTGTTCAGACTGGCACAACTGGCTGTTGAATACCAACAATTTTGTCGTCATTACCTAGACCGGAGTGTCTACGTGTTACGGGAAGAAATAACATCTCTAGCACAGGTACCTAGATTACGAAAATTAGGTAAGTATACCTAATACCTCAAGATTTTCCGTAAATCCCACAAGTAAACATTTAAAACTCTTTACAGGATTTAGATACATGCAAAAAGGATCTTCGAGAAAAAGATGAAGAAATACGAAGACTGAGGAAAAGATCGAGGCATAGTTTTAAGACTCCTCTACCATATGGAAATGATAACATAGCGACCATGATTTTAAAAACCCTGTCTCATAAAGGCGATATATTTCCATCGACATCGAACGATGGACTTCAGTATAACAAATGTAATTATTGCGACAAAGTATTTTTGAATCAACTTTACTTGAAGAGTCACTTATCTAGACGACATTCTAATGTAATTGAGACACCGCAGAAAGATAAACAAGAGAATACTATGAACAACGCAAATACCAAGTTAAGTGCAGAAGTAAATGAACTCAAGAATAAACTACAAGAAATGGAAGTAATTATTGCTAACACAACTAACCAAAGTAATCCAACAAAAACAATCATTAATGAAGCTAAATCGCATACTGATAATATAATCCAGGAAGTAAAAAAAGATATGAGAGACGCTGAGGTATCAACCAACAATGAAGAATACTTATTAAACAAAATTGAGGCATGGAAAAAAGAGGAACATGAAAATTATAACAAAGAAATGGATAAGTTAAGAAACCAGATCATAGAATCTATTAAAATTTTCAAAGAAAAGGAAACTGAGAAACCTGCCCAAACCGAAACGGATGTAATAATTCAATTACATGAAACAATAAAAGAACAGGGTGCAGAAATATTTGCACTGAAAAAAGAAATTAAAGATTCGGTAAGTATAATTTGATTACTCACCTTAGACATTTAAAGCTATAAAAAAATACTTATAGTAATATAACATATACATGTAAATTACAACTAGGATCCCATATTATCATAAGTATACCTATTTTATTTAGAGAATAAGAACTGAAAAAGACAACGCTGATCGAAATAAAGAAGCTGATGCTCAAGTATTATTTTGGTCAAATCGCGCGGAAGCTCAGTCGAAACAATACGAAAAATTGCTTCAGAAGTTGAACGATGTTGCCAGTGATGCTAAGAAGTCTCGAGCTCTCGCAGAAGCAGAGAGTGAGCGAGCGGCTCAATTACAAGTATTATTGCAACAAAGTGTTAATGTTAAAACAAATGACCATATCGACACTACCGATGATGCACCAGTAAGTCCCTTAGCTAATCCATTAGAATGATAAAAAAATAATGATACCTACGTTTCATTCGCTACTTGAAATATTTAATAAGCCACATTTCAGACTCCGACGAAAATACCCACCTCTTCCAATGTCAGAAAGAAATCGCTAAAAAAGAAAATAAATTCAAATAAATCGGATCAAGAAGCTGACCACAAAACCCTTGAAAAGCTTCATCGCAAAGCACAAGAGTTGCTAAATATTGGTTCTATAACATCCAGTTCCTCAGATATTTCAAGTGCAGAAAATGATGAGCAATTGAAAATAAAAGCTGTGGACTTAAAGGGAACGACGAATAACAAAATGGAAATTTCTAGTAAGAAAAAATATGTGGAAGAAAAACCCCAACATACACCAAATGCACGTGATTCGCAGATTATAAATTCGAAGGCACCGAAAATAAAGAAACAAAAACTGAAATCTAATAATATCAACAATTCAAAAGAAGGAAACTCTCCTTCTGTCACTCCTGGAAGGTAAAGTATTGTTATTAATTTAGGGCTCTTTTAATTTAAGCGGCACTGCGTTCAGTCCTGCATCAAACGCATTCATTGAAAGAACCCTGAATTAACGTAGTTTCTGGTTGTGATTACAGTCCGATGAAAGTAGTGAGAGCGAAGATAACCGAGGAAGTAAATAGTCGTCTAGTGTCGGTAGGCGTGGACCCACTCAAACCTAGACTACCTCGAAGTGTCTTCCAAAAACAACGTTTACAAATACACCAGCAGCAAGAACTGAAAGCTAAGGTAGTTTCCAACAAATATTTACCGATACTTTGACTTACCAAACGAGATGTTTATATACTATATTACTGCGTAATTTTCAGAAAAATTCCGCTCATGATAAAGTGAGACACACAATTCTGGCGTACTTAGATTCCAGTACAACGGACTTGAAAAAGGATGTTCCCCAAATACAGGAATACATATCTCCAACAAAAGCATCAAAACCTTTTAAAAACCTGACCACTGTTATTTCTAATGTCAAAACAAAAGCATTATCTTTGGTTAAAATGAATGATATGAATGTAAAAAATAAGCGTAAATCGCTGAATGCAGAAGTAGCAAAGCGCGCCATGACTTTATTGAAAACCCCGCCGGGATCCGCATCTAATAGCCCTGTTGCGACCAGGCGTAGTCCGTTTAAGACATTTAGTACCACACAAAACGTATCGCGTAGCTCATTAAATGTGACTACAAGATCAGATAACCAGGCTAAGGAGGACACCAATGGTAAAGTCAAGAATTCTGTACATGATTCTCCTAAAGCACTACAAAAGGCAACTGTTATTAGTTCCGAAAATGGATCGGATGAAAGCGATCATAAATATTACAATACAACTAATGTACAACAGACATCAAAATCTATCGAGAGCTTGATGAAGTCACCAGCACGAAGACCTGCTTCCGCTGCTGCTGATTATAATCACACCGTCAAAAAATATACAATTAGTGATGATAACTTGCTGCGCACACAATCTGCTACAAGTTTAATTGAGCGTTCTTCAAATTCAAATGAGATTACAAAAAGTCCACCAGCTAGAAACAATGAAGACAGCAGTGATGATGCCGAATCACTTTTGGGTATTCCAGTAAAAAAGATTTTTTTGGGTAACAACAACCAAAATACAACAAAACAAACCAAAAGTGTTTTGAAAAATGCTTCTTCAGCATCGTCTTTGAATAAAAAGAAAGTGCTATTCGATATGGATGCAATTCAAATGAAATCAGTGAGTGCATCTCCGTCTCAAAGCATTACGGAGAAAAGCGATAGTAATGAAAAATATGAATTAGGTTTAGTGAACCTCGATGGTGAAGAATGGGACATTTCCAGGTATGTTGTTTGATTTTAACTGGCGGGTAGTTTTAACAATGTCATGGTCACGGGCTCTTACTGCTAAGTGGTGGTACCTACATCTTGATTATTCTTCATCCACCAATTAAATGTATTATTTTGTTTACAGCATTGAAAACGAGCCTCTAAAAAATGACACAAAAATACAAAATATAACCCGCACTACTAGTCCAAAGATTGCAGAATTAAAAGAAAAGATAGAATCTCAGTTGGCACGACGTAACGACACTCCTACGGCCCCGTTTGTCGGTGCAGTAGATGTTCTGGCAGGTTCGATGGCCAAAGCTGCCAGCATAACTGGGAGCAACACTAGCCTCGGCAGCTCAATCCTAGACGACTCTGAAAGTGTACCAGTCGTAAATCACAAAACATTTGTCAAACCCAAACCTTTAAGGGTTGCAGCTAAAGATGAAAGTGACATAGATATATCGGAATTCAGCATGGATGGTTTAGTTCATAAGAATGAATCTTTTTAATTATACTTATACCAATTACTTTTAAGCGTTCAATGTATGCATATTAATTACTGTAATTGATAGTACAAAAAGTATCTAAGTGTTAATAATAAAAAGTGTTTCTTTTAAATACCTACTTAAAACATAATAGTCGTTTTGTTATGCAATTACCATAGTAATTACATAATTACTACCAAACACCAGTATAATAATTTGTTGAAATAATATGCATGACGTTTTAGCTGACGAGCTGACACTGTTCTACACCACAAAATATATTGGTTTTGAAAGATATGCGTACCTTAGAAGTAGAACGCGTCCTAGAATAGTACCCTGAAGTACTCTTCATCTTTGTTTATTCCAAAATCTTGAAAGTCAAGATTGTGCAGGTGCAGTGTGCTACAGTAATGTTTCGTCACTATAAAGCTTTCTGTAGATGACGCCAGACAGGAAAGGCGCGGGCGCGAGACCGAAAAATGAAAAAAAAACGTATGAAATATACGCGGCGCTGCCAGCCCGCATGGGCGATATTCACTCGTATAACTACACAAACATGCAGCCCGCGCCCGGGCCCGCTTGCGGCTTCGGCGTCGTGTACAGGAAGCCTTAGGACAGGGCCACGCTAGACAGACATAGGGTGGCTCGAACGTTAACTTTCTAAGGTAGTCTGTGGGCGGCACGTCTTGCGGTGGGTACGTCTTGCGGCGCGGGACAGCGTTCGAATGTCCCCATGCCACAAGACGCACCGCGGCGACTCATAACACGCTCTAAATAACATTTGTTCTCGCCGCAGTCGCAAGACGCAGCCGACCCAGGTCGCGTGAGCGGTGATGTCGTGGCCAAGGGGTCAGACCGACGAAGTGGCGATGGCGGCGCAGTAATTCTATAACAACTGAAATCGATTTTACGGCTGACTCTCTCTTGAGTATTAATGTTCTATGGGCTGACTGCTGTCCCTAGTATCTCGACTCACGCGTAGAACGCGCGCCAATCGCACGAGTCGAGAGACCGCGCTTGTCTGACGCGATTACGCGCGAGTGTTCTGGGATGGTTTAGGTAGGTAGTCAGTAAAGGAAAATATCTATGTCTATACTTACCTATAAAATTAAAGTCGCTTTTCGTGTTTCTCTTCTCGGACTGGACGGAACAATAGAGTCCCTAGTATCTCGACTCGCGCGTCGAACGCGACATCTGGACAAGCTCATAATTATAAAGTTTGATTGGCTATTTTTTTGGCAGGAAGGTTAAAATAACAGGCGGTTAATTTCAATCAGATGCGCGCATATTGTGTTCGTATCTAGCCCCGAATAGATTGCAACGGGATTCGAATTCGTATAGCGGACTAAAAAATCGGACCCTCAATTATCTGTTTATGTATGAGCGTAAAGTACCTATGTCCACGGAGGTACAAGAATCGATACTCGTTCTACTTTCTTGCACGCGTAGCATGACCACATTGACCACCGTAGAAACCGGTAGAAACGGGTTTTGTCGACGGCAGAATAGACTACGGCAGATAGAAGAAGACGGCAGATAGAATAGAATAGAAATAGAAAATGACAGATAAACAATCACAAACTGTAATTTTGTCTATTCTTCCGTCGACAAAACCGTGACAAAACCTAACAAAACTCGTTTCTATGGTGGTCATGGTACGCGTCCGGGATACAATTTTAATAAAAAAACAGGCCAAGTGCACGCACAGTGAAGAGTTTCATAGGTGTCCTCTACCAGATAATCCTCACCTTTGAAAACTTCATGAAAATAAATTTTAAAAAAACCAAAAATAGTCAACATATTAAAAAGTCACCAAGATTAATAAGGAGGTTATTATATTATTATTCTTTTAGAAGTCGGTTAAAAAAATAGTCGCATTATGATTCCGATCCGAATATCCGAAGATATAGCCATAGGCATAGCTATATGTAAGTTAGTGAGCACTGTGTGGTGAAAAAAATTGTGACTAAGTGGCGACAATATTTTGGAGAAAACAGATCTTTGCTAGGTGCCCTTTTTTGGGCATAGCTGGGGAGATGCTCTCCAGATTGGCTACCTATACATATCTTTTGAACCAGTGACTCGTGACGTGTAATGGCCATGCTAGTGTCAGTCACACCTCTTTGGAGGAGGGTAATAGCGTCATCGGGAATAGTAATTGTATGCCTTGGTCGGCGACTCCTGCAAGGGAGTATATTGGGCGGCCGCCGTACGGTGCTTGCTTTAAAGCGGTCGAAAACCACCGAGGCGTTTCGTGAACTGCTGACATTCTGTTCTGAGATCATTGCGAACATAGAAGAGGGCTCCCGTGACCTTTCTTAGGAAACGGTTCTGGACTCTTTTAGCCACGCTCTCCATACGATGCAGACCGCCTCATATGGAGAGCGTGGCTAAAAGAGTAGAATAGAATATATAAAATACTAGAATAAGTATACCTATAAAAGAGTAGAATAAGTATATCGAAATGGGGTCGGATGACCACAGTATAAATTGCGCAATTTGCACTTGAGTGTCAAGCATAATTCTGGTGTTTATCAGGTTAAAATAAAGAACAAGGAGTTTTCGAGATACATTTATTTAAAAAAAAAAAAATATCTTCAATATCCATCAACTTTTGTCGTTATCCAGATTTAGTTTCGATTCGCGAGCAGTGATAAATGATAATCTCTCGGCAGTTGATGCTTTACCTGAGGAAAAGATTTATGTTAGTGTCAGTCAGGAATAGGTATCAAATTTAATTCTGTTTTCAGCACGAAAACATCCTCTGTGACCTAAAGGATATAATACTTACTTATTTGTTGGCGTCTGCCATGTTGATGCCCATTGGTCGATATGGACGCTGCCTACATACCAGCGCAATTATGCAATGAAGAACCATTGCTGTTCACCATGTTCCTACTTCCTGCACGGGTAGTCTTCAGGATACCTGCTGAAAGATGCATAGATTTTAGTAAGTAAATAAACAAAAAATATTTGTTAGTTACAAGAATATAAAATCCTCAGAAAGAGCCTCTGTGTAATCAAAGATTTTTCAGAGTAGGTAAGTGAAAATCATCATGAACAGAAACTGAATAGATATAATTACATTGCTGTTGTTATATGATAAATTGATAACAGAAAGGGATGGTTATCATACATAGGCAATAATATTAAATAGTGTGGAATTAGTTTTTCGAAATGGTATCATTTTACACTGTAACAGAAGAAAAATTTTATTTTATTTCTTCGTAATCAACAAATCATAGGTATCTTTGGTTCTATTAACCTTTGGTATGCCGGAACGTGGATCCCGTTGAGAAACAATGGATTTTTAATTGTGTCTGTAATTACGGCATACGACGGGTTAAATCATTTGGACCTGATAATAAAAATAGTTACCTCCTTTACTCCAGAGACAAGTGTTTCAACTTGAGTAAACATCGATGGCCAAAAGCGATGATGGTCAATGCAGCTACACAATATCCATTGCAAGGGTTGTATATATACCTACAAGAAAGAAAAAAAACATTGTAAAGGTATAATGCGTATTCACTCATTCACAGTAGTATCAAACTAATTTTAATCACAGAACTTTTTATAAACTCACCTGTTTTATGAGAAGCTTCAGCTTTCTGTAAATGAACTTACCATGAAGAAATTTTTGGGTAATTATGGATTGTCTAATAACTAAGTAGCAGTTAAACAAAGAAGATTGGAATTTATGGATTTTATTTTGCATAAAAATACGTCTACGTCTCCTTCTTGGTATCGGTCTTGCCACCACGAATTCTTCCGGTCCTGCGGGCGGCGATGAGACCGACCTTGCGACCGGCGGATGTTCCTCTCTTGACGGTCGAAGCCTTACCTGTGATAAAAATAATGCACCGTTATTAGATAATGCAACGTTTTTTACTTCCTAATCTATTTTATAATCAATTACTAAAGCTTAAAAAAAAGTAATTCAAAAAACAAAAAAATCCCATCTGCAAAAACACATAACTGAAAGGAGAAAAACAAGCATTCTATTTATAGAATTTTGGCACTGCAGGTGGGGACAAACAAAAGTTACACCATATTTCAAGTTATTGGTTTTAGGGTGTTTTTGAATGCTTGTTTTCTCTTTTCAGTTAGTTATGTTTTTGCAGTTGGTTTTTCTTTTCCCCAGCTTTTTAGTTTATTGTAAATTAGCTTGTGCAAGACTTCGCAGGTGATTTATGAGGTCTGACACAAACATGGATCAATTTTAGACTATCAAAAACTTTTTAAACCAATTTATTATTCCTAATTAAATTTAAACATATAACTTAGGAAATTAAAAGGGGATTACAAAAAATATGTATACCCTACTCAATAGGTGTGGTTTATTTTTTATTTATTAACATATGACTATTTTACGCCAAACTATGGACTATGGACCCTTGGGTTTTTAAGACAACTAACAATACATTTACTGTCAAAAACCTACCAGCTGTTTGGAAGATTCAAGGTTATAAAGAAATTTACAAACAAATATAGATACAAGATACGCCCGAAAAACATAACCCCTCCTTGGCAGTCGGGTAAATATATCAATTAATAATAAAGGTACTTAGTACTCACCAATATGTTGATGGTTACCACCACCGTGAGGATGCTCAACGGGGTTCATGGCTACACCACGCACGTACGGCCAGCAGTTACGCTTCACCTTGTACTTGTGATACGCACGACCAGCCTTCAGGATGGGCTTGTCAATACGACCACCACCAGCGACAATACCTGCACAAAGATGATGAAGAGTTAAAACAGAGGAAACAAAATAATATTGGTCAGTAGCTGGCTTATAAATCCTCAGAAAGAGCCTCTGTGTAATCAAAATTTTTCAGAGTAGGTAAGTGAAAATCATCATGAAAAAAAATTCCTCCAATATTGATAAACTACTTCTACTTACAAATCTAAATGATGTTTAATTTTATAAAAATATTATATAGTAATAGAACCATACTCACCAACCATGCCCCTGTTGCTGGATGGCAGAACTTTCTTAGCTCCTGAGGGCAGCTTAACCCTGGTACGCTTGGCATCAGGATTGTGGCCAATGACAGTGGCGAAGTTTCCAGAGGCACGAGCCAACCGACCTCGGTCACCCATCTTCTCCTCTAGGTTGCATACAATGGTACCCTCAGGCATAGCACCCACGGGCATGACATTGCCTGAAAGTATAGCAAATATAAAACACATGTGGCAAAATTGTTCCAATGTTTAATTTTATTATAAAAAAATATTCTATTGTTTAATACAATCAACAATAATCAAATCAATTATTAAAATAACATTATAGGTATGGTGCAATGCTTTGAAAAGAAAGAACTAGTACTTAAAAACCAATATCAAGAAATGAACTGAATGATGGTGACATACAACTGCATCAATATCTAGCGCAAGTATCAGTCGTAAACTATTTCATATTATTTACAGAAATTATTATTTGGTAAAACACAGAAACAGCTTTTTAGCTGATGAGTGTTTGTTAAAATATAATAAGTAACAAAATCTGGTGCTCTGCTAACAAATAAAAAAGTTTAAACTTACCAACTTCAAGGGTAGCTTTCTTGCCGCAGTAGACAAACTGGCCGGTGTACAGACCCTCGGGGGCAATGAACAGTTCTTTGCGAGTCTTGAACTTGTATGGGTCACGGAAGTGAACGACTGCCAGAGGAGCACCACGGCCGGGGTCATGGATAATGTCCTGGCGATCAATTTAAAATAAAATAAAATAAATATAAAGAACATCTACTAGCTAATTAGGGACGATGTGTAGCTTTACGGGCGGCTTTTTTTAGAATTCACATGCTAGCTGCAAATAACATGTTGATATTTTGACTTAATATTTATAGGTTAAGTTGCTGGGATAATTTAGGTACAATGATCTGCCACCGACCAAGTTAAGATATTGACGTCCAAACAGCAAGGAACCATCCATTCAGGCGTCTCTTTGCAATCTTTGCATATCGTTTGTGTACGATACAACCATTACACACAGATGTTTTTATTATGAATAGTACAATCATACCTTCACGACACCCTTGATGTAACCATGACGTTCAGCATAGTCCAAGGATCGAAGTTTAGGCGCTCCTTTCCTTTTCTTAGTGTGTGAAACGAACACTGAACCGGCACCTTTACGTTGAGCACGAATCACACGACCCATGATTACGTCCCGTCACTGAAATTTATCCAACGATCTATTACAAATGAAAATTTTACCATTTTCCTAAGAAAGCTTATATAACAATTGTTATTTTATGATTTCCAAGAAGAAATCTATTAAATTCATAGCGATACAATTCGATGAAATTTTAGAACCTAAAATTTTACGTACATTTCTCAGACGGTCACTTTTGAAAGAACATACAAATGTTGCCAGATTCTGGAGTCGCATAGTTTCGATCGGAGGTTTAATTTTTCACTAGCAATTTTGTTTCGGGACTTACGGTTTTTTGACTAAATGGATTTTTGGGATACCTATGTTTTTGGACACTGAAAATTATTGATCAAAATGTATGAAAAACTGCTACAGGAACTGCAGCAGTATAATCGTCAGTGTGAAAACATGGTTAATTTAGGCTAGTTTTATTATATTATTGCAACAAAGTATCTCATTACTGTGTGCAACCTGTGTCGACATTCGCCTTAGCGAACTAACTGAAAATTATCCGCCCGGGAGTCAATATGGAATGGCTCTCACCCTCGCAGAGGTTCTGTCGATGCAAGTTTAAAGTGTAACGTCTATCACTAGACGTGCATATTAAAGTACGCGGTTTTTAAGTTCGTGACCTTACTCGGCTCCCCGTCGGTGATACACGTGAAGCTTGCTCAAAATGTCATTGTTAAATTGGCGGCTTGCGGCTCGCGGCGATGACAGACGACGAGCCAAGGCGGGCTACGAGCAAAATTTCAAACGTGTTGGATCGCTGACGAACTTATTCAGCGGTTTTAGAGTCCGCGTACTAAGCATGACACAAGGGCGAGTAAACTCGCCGAGCCATAAGTACGCGTACTTGCTCGCACGCATGTCTATCACCCCTTTAAAGCCGGCCGCTTAAGTACGGTTTCCTGATTCGGTTTCCTGATTAGGATACGTATGCGGCCAGCCTTACTCAACAACTCCGAAAAAAGCTTGGAACAGTTGGAACAACAAAGCCGGTTTGCAGCTGGGAGGTTTGGCGCCCCATAATAATACCAGCGTATTATTGTTTCACCACCCTGTAATTTAATATAACAAAACAAATACTGGAAAAATCTCCGCTAATAGAATAAGGTGATTAACGATGATTTTAGGAAAAAACTGATAATATGGAATAGCGAGAGAACCTAGCTCGAATAGGTACTTTAGCACCTTGGATTTTGGTTGGCTACAAAGGGGCGATAGACGTGCGAGCAAGTACGCGTACATAAGGCTCGGCGAGCTTACTCGCCCGACTGTCATCGCCGCGAGCCTATTTGACAGTGAAATTTTGAGTAAGCTTCACGTGTGTCACCGACGGCGAGCCGGGTAAGGTCGCGAACTTAAAAACCGCGTACTCTAAGTACGCGACTATCATCCACTTTAGGTTTGCTTTAGAGCTTCCCCGTTGTGGCTAAAAAAAAGAGGTAAGTACCGATAATAATGAAGATGTAGGTATATTAATTATCATACTCGATTTATCCATATGAACTTCAGAATAATTGGTGCAATGTAAGCCTAACTATGCGTTTGCACCAGAAAACATTCGGTTTACTAATGTTAAGCATAAAATAGATTGTCATAATTTAGGTACATTGGCATCACGAAATTCAGCATAATGATCATTACGCATAATATTATTAGGCATAATTGTTTTTCCATAATGTTAATTGCCATAAATACTATTGGCATGATAATAATCCAGCATAATGTTACAAAGCATGATGTTATAAACGCATAATGATATTTACACATAATGTTATAACGCATAATGATATTTACACATAATGTTCTTTGGAATAAATATAATAAATCCAAATATAACTCACTCCTTTGGTTTTGTATTTTTGGTTTATGCCACCAACTTTCGAAATTTAATTTATTTTACACTATGTAGTGTTTTTATTTCTCGCTTTTTAGTGGGTCAGTTTGTAATATAAAATAAATATTTTTTTAATAAAATAAATAAATAATTTAACTAAGTTACAATAGCCTAATGTCAACTGCTCACCACCATTACAAAATATTGCTTTTTGCAATGCAGGGACGTTAATCGTTGAGGAGTTCTCCCAGTACTTCACCATCAGCTCCACTTCACCATATCCATTGTGACGAGCATAAATTACTTGGCAACCATAAAGTAATCGAATCGCAACCCGTGAAATACTTATTATTGAGTAGTTCCGGTGGCAATCTGTGGTCTTCATCATCAGTTCATCTTCACCAAATGGTGCTTTCTGAGAGTAACTGCACGAGTTATTATAAAAAATGTATTTTGCAAATCCGTTTAAATACGACGTATGCCCGAACAAACATAAAAAAAAACCTCTGAATTGATAACCTCCTTCTTTTAGAAGTCGGTTAAAAAACAAAAATGTTCGCGGCTCAGGGGTGCCCCAAGGGTCACCCCCGCCGCACCTTAACCTAATCCAATAGAGTAATTCCCTAATTATAATAAATAATGTTTATATTTATGGCTTACGATTAATAGACGAATAAATAAATTATGCCTTAAAAAGTTATAGCAACTCCAAATTATGCTAAAACGAATTAGACCACATGACAGTTATGCTAACCGTAGCATTATGCCAAGGTATTATTATGCTACAGTATTATTATGCTAAAAAAAGTTATGAGAAAACGTTATGCCAAACAATATTATGGCTAAAAATTTTATGCCCAGAGGGGGATTCCCAAAACATTCAACCTGTAGATGTTGCGAAACTTGTCTCATGAAACAAATCTCATTACTTGTTTTGTTGAACTTGCGTCCGCACAGTACGAAACATGAGTGAGTCTTAAGACAGATCTCAAGATTTGTTGTAAAGTGCGTTCGCACTGTCTAGAAACAGATAGAATAGACATGTTTTGTTTAGATTTGTCACGTTTGCGTTCGCACTGTTGTTTGTTTATGTCAAATTATGTCTCTTAACTTGTCTACTGCTTGATGTTGAGTGTTATCCGAGTATGGCGGTAAACATCGCGTGTTTATATCGAAACATAGAGTGGTCAAAAGTAAACACGATGAAGTATATAGGGCTTTGGCAAGGCTTTCCATGTTTGTGGAATACAAAATGTGTGGACTATAAAAACAGACTAGTGTCAAAACAAATCTTTCAACATGTTGCTAGATTCAAACATATACATTTTGATACGAAATTGGTTTGTAAAAACATGTGGCGAAACATGTCGACTGATATGAAACGTCAAACATGGTTTGCGTCAACAAGTTGCGTGACAATGCGAACGCGAGTCGATACATTGACAGTAAACAGAGATTTCAAAATGTTTTTATGACAAAACATGTTGAAATCTCTATTTTCTGTCAATGTTCCATACAATTTTTGACAGGAACTAGAGATTTAAACATGTTTTGTTGTAATGTTTCGCCAGTGCAAACGCACGAAGATAGTTACGTTTTCTTTTGATGGCACAGAGGCGTCTCGATCTACATGCGCTTTGTTGATTTAGGGAAACAATTTGATAGAGTTCCACGTGAGGGGCCTTACGTATTTCTTAGTAAGCCTGCTGCTTGTTCTCCAAAAAAGAAGTTATGTCATGGCACCCACACTCTTTGCCAGTTACACCGTATTCTAGCATTAATGCACTACATCAATCCTAATACGAGATTTGCCTTAGTTATTCGCGTTTCATAGGACGCAATTCCTCCAACTACTGTCACGGGGCTTCTCCACGTGCCCCGGTGGGCTGCGAAGCTGATAAAGCTACACTGAACCGAGATGGGAGACCACTCAAGTTAGAATTGACCTCAATCAAGTGAGAAATGACACAGATTTTATGAAATGGTTATTTTTGCAATACAGATTAGACAGCAATAAATACTGAAATTATTATTTGGAGCTTTGACCATTTCGGTCTATAAATACCGTGCGTTTACACTGGCGAAACATGCACGACAAAACATGTTGAAGTCTCTAGTTCCTGTCAATGTTCCATAAAATTTTTGACAGAACTATAGTCTGTCCAACGAAAGCTGACCACGAATTATTATCTGTTGAATTTTTTACTTCACTTCTAAATACAATATCACATGTCTAATTATTATATAAATATGAAAAACGATGTAAGTATCGCGTATTCTCTTGAATAATAAATAATAACGACTCTGTTTAAGCAGTGGGTTGACAGCTCTTGTTTTTTTTAAATTGCCGCCATTGACGTATGATTGCCGCCATTTTTCTTGAACAGCTTTCGTTGGACAGACTCTAGAGACTTCAACATGTTTTGTCGTGAGTGTTTCCGCAGTGCAAACGCACGGAAACATTCACGACGATACATGTTGAAATCTCTAGTTCCTGTCAAAAATTATAAGGAACATTGACAGGAACTAGTGATTTCAACATCTTTGTCGTGAATGTCGCCAGTGCAAATGCACGGTTAGGCTGGAGGAAACATGTTATCATGATGCTAAAACTCAAATGGCAAAAATCTTAATTTTTCCATGCTTTCTGGACGAACTTTTTCAATGTCACTTGGTGGACGTAAACCGTAAACTCAAGTAAACTGTCATTAATGTCATTGTCAATGTCATTGTGATTGCGTAATGATGATGGACACTCGTAATTCCTAAATAAAACTGTTTCTGTTCCATTTTTTTGCCGTTTTGCTATTCTGGTATGTTACAGAATAATAACATCTAAAACCTTTGACGGAGAAGTTATCTTCGTTTGACTGATATTTGCCTTTATTACATCTTGGAACAGAAAAAGTTGCGGGTGTGTTTGTGTGCATAATACAAACATTTAGGTCACGTTGTGGTCTGGTCACGTTGCAAGTGGCGTGGACGGATCTGACATTTCTATAATTCTCATAATTCAGTAGTTTTGTACGCCACTTCTGTGATTACCTCCTCCCTTAAATCGACGTAATATATTCTAAACGTTCTAGAAGGAGTAGAATCCTGTTGCACAGGCTATTATTGTGTTTACTTACTTAAATACTTGTAAGACCATGAATGTTTTGGAAACATTTCAGTGGGGCTTATTAATTTGATTCTGTAGGAAAGTGGTAATGAAAACTTGCATTTTGTAAAAGCTAAGCTGCTTTGAGTACAAATTACAATACAGTAATTGGCTCGTGTTTAAGTTTAGTGTAACAATAACTTACTGGCTGTGACTTGAAATAAATTTTATGGAAATTGATAGAGGTGAGTGTAATATTCAATTACTAATAATTTTATGTATTATCTGCAAACAAATTCAAAATAAGTAACTATTATATTCTTTGTATGTTAGTATACATTTAAATATATTTGTCATGCTAAAATACTGAATTAAAATGATATTTTTTTGATATTATTTTTAATTAATTCTATTATAAAAATAAAGAGACTTCTCACATTTCAGCAGAGTAATATTAATTCAAAAGTAATTTACTGTGGCATGTTATAGTTGGCTAAATAAAAATGTAACAAAACTGGTGAGTTTAAATTCTTTATTTAAACAGGAATGACATATACCTAAGTATGTTTATTTGAATAAACCGTAATACCATCTAATATGATAATTATAAGTATACCTACTAGGTGTAGGTATAATACACATAACTATCTCAACTTTTACTCACATATTGCATTATTCCTTTGTTTGTTAGTTCCTATTGTTATGTAATTGTATCATTTTTATGTTAATTATAATGGTTAATAATAAATAATTTTTGCCATAAAATAATCCATTTGCTGGTCTAAATAAGATTATAAAAAATAAAAATAGTTTGTGTAAAACTCTATCCAATATTTTTTATTAAAGGCACACTATGGGTGGATTTCGCCAATTAAATGTTATCAGTGTCAAAATTCCTTTACAATAATGACACTGACAGCTCTTGAACGATTTTTTACTTCGTCTTAGTCTTGAACATGGATAAGACGTGCTCATCGCTTTCAGTTTCATTGACTAAGAACTACTTAAATCCCTTTTTATATTTATATTTTCTACTTGCCCGTGATCACTAAATCTGTAATTGCCTAAATTTTATTAATTTGTTTTGACCACATATCACAATTTCAGATGAATGGTTTCAATCATCCAATCTAGGCCTAGACTTGTTCCGATGTTAATAATTTTTCTGAAGTGTGGACCAACCAATAATAAGTATTCGTTTTATTGTCCAACTTTAGTATTGAACCCCCAAATAACATGCATCCCAAGTTTTTTTTTTCATCAATCAGTTTTTAAGTCCTTCTATTTGTACATTGATTCTTCTTTCTTTACTTCAGTGTGTTCTTATAATCGTTCATTTATGCGCTTACTCGAGAATAAATAAAGGGTGAGTTTTCAACTTAGTGTCTATAGAAATAGAAGGTATTATTCAGTACTTGAAATCCTTCTAGAGAGAGAATATCAAAATAATATACATATATATGTAAAAAAACATTTCTGGCTCAAATCGATTAAATTACTACAAGTTTACAAGGATAGCACTTGTTTGAAGATAACAGTTCTCATCTTCTTGTAAATAGAGCGATGTTATCTTTTTTATTATCTTTTTTTTTGTCATCGCATTAAAAATGCGTCGATACATGTCTCTAAACACAACGAAGGAACAACAAAAAAATAAAATAAATAACATTATTTATTAGGTTGTGCAGTAGTTTCAGGAAGTTTACATAATATTAAAGGGGTGATAGACGTGCGAGCAAGTACGCGTACTTATGGCTCGGCGAGCTTACTCGCCCGTCTGTCATTACCGCGAGCCGCGAGCCATTTTGACAATGAAAATAATGAGCAAGCTTCACGTGTGTCACCGATCGCGAGCTGAGTAAGGTCGCGAACTTATATACCGCGAACGCACGTCTATCACCCACTTTATACTTACTTATTGACTACAGACTCATAAAGCGTAGGTAGGTATGCAAGTGACGTGCGTCTATTCTCACTCATCGATATCGTGTTTCCCAACGTCCGTCGCGTCGCGTCGTATCCATGATAAAAAATGATTCGAATCTGAATGATCAAATTTTGTATACGTATACTCCATTTGGAATAAGATTAGACGTATAGATAAGCCTTTTTTACATTCCGTTCAACCGATTTTGAATTCTATTGCGTTGGTGGCATGACAAATGGCAGCCGCAGTAGATAGTTGGTATTGTGTAACTTTTTTTTGCTTTTAATGCTTTCCTTATGCCTACGGTATAGAAGTCAAAATCGGTTGAACGGACTGTAAAAGGGTTTGTTTTAATGTCTAATCTTGCGACGTGTTACCACACCGAGCGCTGGACGCATTGCGTCCAGCGCTCGGTCTGGTAACACGTCGCATTCTGGTTTGCAATTGGTCAATCGTCATCCTGAGGATGCCTCGTTGAGAGGTGAAACACGTGTCGATTTCTTACAGGGTTTTTTAGGACTCTTGAAGAATAGTCAAGCGGAATAGGTTACTAAATATATCTACGTCTATTGTATTTTATAATGGATTTCCGCAAAGTCACGCCTGAATCAATTAACTATGTCTAATCTTATTTCAAATGGGGTATAGGTACTTGCCTAATCTCTAAGAGTGTATTACGTGAGCTCGACAAATGGATGTGCGATTCATGCTTGTGCGACAAAAGTGTAGGTACTACGACTTACCATAGATCGAATTTTCGAATACACGCATGTACGACACACTAAACCTCGACCGTAGTCCAAAACTTAGAATCTTTACTTCTGTGCCGCAACGTTCGTGTTACCTACGGAAACTTAATACAGAAAAATAATTCTTTTTTTTATAAAAAAAAAATCATATTGTGGAGGCCCGGGGCCATGGCCCCTGTTGCCCCGCCTTAAATTCGGCCCTGATATTGTCAATTGAATAGGGAAGACGTGTATGACGCTGCAAATACCTAACGCATTGAACGTGGCTGAACCACAAGACTAAATAAGAACTCGAAATGAAAGGATTTGGATTGCGTTATTTACGTTGCTGAGCAGACGAATTTTTCAAACCTATGAAGGAACCTATGGATTAGGAATTTCCTTCAATCAAAACTCTCGGATTGTTATTGAAAGTGTGTTACGCAATAGGATGCTGGTTTTGTTACCACTGACGTGCGGCTTGCTGTACTCGTAACCTCTGCGTACTTAGACCCTACCGAGGGACGGCGACATTGGTTTCTATTTTAGTTACTTCACGTGGCTTTGACGGCTGTTGGTTTTATCGATATAAGGTACTAAAGTATTTTTCAGCCGTAAGCTGTCGGGTAATTTTAGGTAAGTAAGTAGGTAATGTTACGGAATAGCTGATGGAAAATCTAGTCACAATTTTAACATTTAAAGATTTGAATAATAAGTAAAGAACCTTCGGTAGAGGTACCTATTAGATTCGGGAGTGCTATGAAGATTCGAACGACGTCGTTACGATTCAGGCTATTTTGAAAAGAATCGCGAGTGGTACGCCATGCGCCAGTTCGAAAACATTGAATCGAAAACCGCTAACCGTGCGTTTGCACTGGCGAAACATTACAACGAAAACGAAACCACAGAGAATGTAATAACAAAACATGTCTCTAGTTCTAGCTAACTTCCAGGCTGAGTCCTGAGTGACGGTGCACCGCGCAGGCGGAATTAATGGCGGATAAAACAAATGTTCGAGATTTTCGAACTTGTCCGGAGTGTAAGCGGGCGCGTGCATTTCACGCTCATCGATTCGCTCATCTAGTAGATGAGCTTTAAATTATCCGCCACTCCGCCAGTAAAAATCAAAATACGCGTATGATAGATGACATCTACCGTATGCGTATTTTGATTTTTACTGGCGGAGTGGCGGATAATTATGACCTATCTCATTATACATGCCGCGATAACTTTGTATGAGCAATAATAATTGAACATATAGGTAAGAGATCGGAATATCAAATTCATAATCCTCATTAATTACTATGTTATCCATAGATATTATATTTCTATGATGTTATCTATACAATATAACAATGAGTATCATTCGAAATCGAAAGCACCAAGTTTCACTTTATATTGGAAAAATGCACTCAAAAACACTAATGAATGGTAGAGTAATATTCTGACAGGACGTTATTACAATGTCATTTCTTTGGGTTCGTTGCTATGGCAACGGTAGTGCCGTTGCAGGACCAAAAAACATACTAGTGTGTTGTGTACGTGGTTCGCAACCTTGCTGGGACCGGAACGCGTGCGCCTAGCAGCGAGCCGACGATTACAAGGTACTCATATCTGTAACCGTAACGTTGCACGTAACTGTAACCGTAACCGTGCGTTTGCACTGGCGAAATATTACAATAAAACATGTTGAAATCTCTGTCTTCTGACAATGTTCCAAACAATTTTTGACAGGAACTAGAGATTTAAACATGTTTTGTTGTAATATTTCGCCAGTGCAAACGCATGGTTACTGTTACCAAAAACATAGGTAATGTATACGAGCGCTACATGAGCGACTCGATGTAGCAGTTGGATTGGATCTATTTTTATTTATTATATTGTGTTGTTTCCACGCGAACGAAGACGGCGGACATAAACTAAGTACCTAGGCAATATAAACAAATAGATATTTCCATTTTCCCCATTACCTAAAAGCATTTTAGTAGCAACTCTTTGTAAGTAAAACGAATGTCTGAGGAATATTCCTTTCAATTTTAACATTACGACATCAGCGTGGACTTGTAAGCTTTCCTAATGAATTTTCTGTTTCGCAAAACGTTTTTTTTTTTCCGGTAGCAAAGTTGCCCGCCGCCGCTTTTCGCAACTACGACCACATAACATGTTCAAGATATGGCGGAAAATTGTGACTTGTTATTTACGTAAAATCTGTTATTTCTCTTCGAGGAAAAGCTAAGTTTAGTTTTGTTTTTGTAGAATTGGTATAATTATTGGCGCCAAATATAAATGTTACATAATAAGTAGGTAGGTATAACCGAATTCGGTCCGGTTAGACTGGATGGAAGCCGACCCCAACTCAGTTGGGAAAAAGCTAGGCAGATGATGATGTTGCATGATGCAAGTATAAAAAGTACCTTTTAAACGGTTTATCTACTCAGTCATCTAATTATCGGCTTTTGCAAAATGTATTATCTTTTGGTGTGAAAAACTAGCTGGCACTTTAACACTTAGGTAGGTACCTATATTCATGTGGGCAGTTGCAATAGTCTATAGGCAGTAGCGTGCCTAGGGTTCTAAATTAGGGCAAGCAGACAGACTATTTACGATAAAAAAAAAAAAACAGCCAAGTGAGCGATTTACGGATTTTCTTTGTTGTTCATGATAACACCATTATTATAAGTAAGCGCCATCTATATTAAAGAATGCGCGTTACCACACCGATTAGGACCTTTTCACCATAATAAATTCTTTCGCTTGTCACCAAAATTATTCAATCATAAGCCGCTAGATGGCCCCCAAATTATCGATTTGTTGTTCTTTTACCGTAAGCATAGGTACTTAGTTTTATGAATTATAATGTCGATTGAAAATGTTAAATGAGATATTACATTAGGTATCTATATAACATTTTATAATTAATCATAATGACAATAGCCAACTCTAATCTTTATTTCAAAACACCTAGTTACGAAGAATATCTTCGATAAGAAAATTATTGTGTTTTATGATCTTGATGAGATGTACCTAATAATAATAAGATGGTTTGTTTTTCAGTGGTTTACCGAAACTACAATTGCCATACAAACAACACTATACAAATTTTGATGTATTTCATGCCACCAGCTACCTAAGTTTGTCATACTCATCAACATAATAAACAATCGAATGCCAATTTCAATTATATTCTTCAACTGACAAAAATACTTGTTTTTTTCCAAATTTTATTAGGTACATTCATTTGGGGTTGATTACGGTGAAGTATAGAGAGACTTACACTGCCAGAAAACTCAATGTAGATACTTACCTTTTCGAACACAGTTTCCGAATTCACATTTTGATGATAAAAATAACACTGTATTCACTTACTAAGACACACACACTTACGAATTACAGCCGCAATAACTATCAAATCATTTTAAATAGTAAAACTAATTCATTATCTCAGCACTTGGAAATAAAATACTGATCTCAAAATATTAATTTCAAAACAATAACAAATCGAGTCGCGTCGGACTTGCAACTCACTTTACGCGGGTCAACATCGCGGCTAGTGCATTTGCGCGAACTTAACACTAAAAAAGCCCGGCTTTTCATTTCATACAAATCTGCGTATAAGTACTTACCAATATATCAACAAATGTAAACGTTTCTATAGCAATTTGTAGGCGAAAACTGCTAGACAAAGAAAGGTAAGGCAAGCCCCATTGAAAGCCGACGAGTGTGAGCGAGAAGGCGCATTTGAATGCATTGTAGTGGCGCGTAGGTTTGGCAACAAAGCGCAGTATTAAAAATTGTATTCTTATGAATGATTGAGTTCAATGAGTGCGTAGATCTGGCACCCTTGCGCAGTGCGCGCGGCAGATAGAGCGGGGATTTCGAAATTTGATTATTCCTATGACATGAATGATTGAGTTCGAGATTATTGACTGTTTTTTTAAATTTATTTTTTATTGGTATGCTTACGTTTGTTCTTGTGAATAATGATTTTTGAATATGAAAGTACCGCCCCTGGGTAATACCATTATTATATAGTGTTATTTTTTATTTTTTATTGATAGGCTTAATTTTGAAGGCAAGCCGGGCTTTTGGGCTTCTATGGAAGGAACGCCACTGTCTATAGGTACATCCTAGCTACAGGTAAGAAGCCGTTACATCCATACTAATATTATAAATTCGAAAGTAACTCTCTGTCTGTCTGTATGTTACCTTTTCACGCCTAAACCACTGATTTCGACAATATTTGGCAAAGTCAAAGTCAAATAATTTATTTCAAGTGGGCACAATAAAGGCACTTGAACGTCAAAATCAAAGAAATATAACTGAATCTAGTTGCCCCTTCCGAAAGGTAGTTTTCGTATGGAGAAGAATGGGTAAGAAACTCCACCGTTACCTACTCTTAAAAATGTTTTACAATATTTTGTATAAATGAATTATATAATTAAAAAGAACTAAAAATGGAGCAATGACAAATAAATTAAAGTATGTGATAGCTACATGGTTCTCACATATTTACAAACATTGTAAAAGTATACGATATCACAATATTCCTAAAATTTTTACAAGTAATACTAATAAGACAGTGCGTGTGTTTAAGTAATCGCAGAATGTAAAAATCTACAATCGGCTAGGAGATGGACGGCATTATTCTGTGCTTAAAGTACCTACCTACGCTGTTTTTAAGTTACTCGGCTCGCCGTCCGTCGGTGACACACGTGAAGCTTGCTCAAGATTTCATCGCTCGCGGCGATGACATGCGACGAGCCAAGGCGGGCTACGAGCAAAATTTTAAACCTTTTGGATCGCCGACGAAATTACTCAGCGGTCTTTAAGTCCGCGTACTTAGCATAACACACGGGCGAGAAAGCTCGCCGAGCCATAAGTAGGTACGTGTACTTGCTCGCACGTCTATCACCCCTTTTTTATTTATTCAAGACTGTTTGATTTGCTTAGGTAGGTACGTACCTAATTACGACGTTTTAGGCGGTGGCGGACTCGTGGTCACACCAGTGTGACTAACAGCAATGATTTTCCTGGAGTCCGGACTCGTGGTCACACCGCTAATATTTCTACACTTGTCATTTTCAAGTACCTAGTGCGGTGAGATATATGTTTGTTTCAATAAGTCTTCATTTTAAACTCGATGCATCTCTTATATGTGTCACCTAAGATTGTGAGAACCGTTAGTTTATAATCTATCGGTATTATTTCCGTTAGATTATAAATTATTGACGAAAAATTGTGAAATGGGTTAGGTTAGAACTGTAACCAGCCGCGCGCGAGCCGAGCGAGCGGTGCCGCCGAGCGGCGAGCGCTACAAGTTGCTCGCAGCTAGGGAGGCTATTTAGTATTAGCGCAAAGTGCGTTACGTTGCAAGTTTTTTACTAGTTCACATTTTGTCGCTTTCCCATGGATACTATAAAAACTACCGCAAAATAACGTCCCCATATAAAAAAATATCGATAAGGATAAAAAATATTTTTATAACTATATTTTTTCACCGCACTATTAATTTAGTGCTACATGATGTAGAAATATTAGCGGTGTTACCACGAGTTCCCAGACTCCAGGAAAATCATTGCTATTAGTCACACTGGTGTGACCACGAGTCCGCACCCGTTTTAGGCGCACCCCTTCCTCATTCCTTACCCCTTCATCTATGCAAACTAAACTTTACTTACTATACCTATTCACCACTGCTTATTATTTAATCTGAAAGAAGAACACAATACGTCAAAGTACTAACAGACAATGTTCACAGCAGTATTCACAAAGTGTGAAAAATGTGCATTTCCTCCAAGTGTAACTCAGCGTAAGTACAAGATTTTTTTTTAATAACTCTAGTGTGTATTTGAAAAACCAATTCCAGATATCAAAAGTAGCTTATTCTACACCAGGTGCGATGTGGGTAAATACATGAAGATGTCAGCTGCAGCGGAGACGCTGCCGGCTCCGAACGTCCGACCGCAAGCGCCTCCCGCCACTGCGCCCACGCCGCCCCCGCCCACTGCGCGACGTCCTGGCAGCAAGCACATAGTGCACTGGTTCCGAAAAGGCCTGCGCCTCCATGATAACCCAGCTTTAAAGGATTGCCTAGTGGACGCAGCGACGTTCAGATGTGTATTTATTATCGATCCTTGGTTCGCCAGCTCTTCTAATGTAGGCATCAATAAGTGGAGGTAAAGCTTTGAATAAGAAAACGTTAAATTATAATCTTTTCCTACGAGCGACGTGCAATGTTATAATGATTAATCTATGCACGAGATGATAAACAACATGACGAGATGTTTGAGTCACAGACCATGCACACGTAGGCGACATACGTAATAATATATACTTTGCGTATTATTACGTAGGAAGTTGCTACGCTCGACATTATATGCAGTTTTATTTATTCAATCGATGAACTTTTCTCGACAGGTTTCTGCTGCAATGCTTGGAAGACTTAGATAGGAGTTTACGAAAACTGAACTCCCGGCTGTTCGTGGTTCGAGGGCAACCTGCCGATGCGTTACCAAAACTGTTTCGAGAATGGGGCACCACCGCATTGTCTTTCGAGGAGGACCCGGAGCCCTATGGCCGAGTGCGAGACCACAATATCATGTCAAAATGTCGCGAGGTCGGCATCACCGTCACATCTCGTGTTTCTCACACGTTATACAAATTAGACCAGTAAGTTATTTGTAATGTAATGTTCCTTTTCATGTAGCATTTGAGTCGTAAATAATTTAATTAAGTATATTACATCTAATTGTTTTTACAGAATAATAGAACGAAACGGTGGCAAAGCGCCTCTAACTTACCACCAGTTCCAGGCGTTGATCGCCAGCATGCCTCCTCCTCCGCCGGCAGAGGCGCCAATATCAGCCCAAACGCTCAACGGCGCCACCACGCCAGTAACCGATGACCATGATGATCGGTTTGGCGTACCCACTCTCGAAGAACTTGGTAAGTTACGAAAAAACGAGTTATTATTATGAACCAAAATAAATTAGGTATGATGGCTTAATATAATGTTTGTTTTTAACTTTAATAAATTCAGGATTCGAGACTGAGGGTTTAAAACCTCCCGTTTGGATCGGAGGGGAAAGTGAAGCTTTAGCTAGGTTAGAGAGACATCTCGAAAGAAAAGCTTGGGTGGCTTCATTCGGGCGGCCAAAAATGACACCACAGTCACTACTGGCAAGCCAGACAGGCTTGTCACCCTACTTAAGGTAAATGAATACAAATTGTTTTGTGTAAGTTTCATCTCATTTTGATAAGACGTACCTAAGTACGGAACTAAAGAAATACCGTTCTTACAGGTTTGGTTGTTTGTCAACTAGATTATTTTATTATCAGTTGACGGAATTGTACAAAAGAGTTAAACGAGTAAGACCACCGCTGTCTCTTCATGGGCAAATACTATGGAGGGAATTTTTCTATTGTGCTGCAACACGCAATCCCAATTTTGATCGTATGGAAGGAAATCCTATATGCGTCCAAATACCATGGGAAAAGAATCAAGAAGCTTTAGCGAAATGGGCTACTGTAAGTACCTAAAGCTACTGCACGTTCAAAAACGACTATTACCAACCAACTCATTGATTTCGAAAGACAATTTCAAAACGGTCATCTTTATATAACTCATTATATTACAGGGCCAAACCGGATTCCCTTGGATAGATGCAGTAATTACACAATTAAGAGAAGAAGGGTGGATTCACCACTTGGCCAGGCATGCAGTGGCTTGCTTCCTAACGAGGGGCGATTTGTGGATCTCATGGGAAGAAGGAATGAAGGCAAGGAGAGCTTCACTATTTAGTATTTTAGTACCATTGCATTCATTTTGAATTTAATTTAAAAACTCGAACTACGATTCGAGTAAAAGTGTTTTTCATATCGAGATACATTTCACTACAAGAATAGTTCTTGTTTTACAGCATTATTTTTTTTAACTTGACATATTTCATCTTTTTTATCCGTTACATTTTACAACAACAACCATACGTAATATACGAAGAATATTCAGGTGGTTTACTTAGTTTACTCACTTCAATCTTTTGTATGTGGCTATTTACGATCCAGTCTAATCACTTTTTGAATGACCATCGTCGACACGTATTAATTTGAGGAGAGTCCCCGTCCCTGCAGGTGTTCGACGAATTGCTTCTCGACGCCGACTGGTCCGTCAATGCGGGCATGTGGATGTGGCTCTCGTGCTCATCATTCTTCCAGCAATTTTTCCACTGTTACTGCCCGGTCCGTTTCGGGCGAAAAACTGACCCTAATGGTGATTTTATAAGGTATGTCACTTGTTTGAATAATCATGCTTATTTTTACTGCCGTGGAGAATGTAAGCTATAATTATTATAATCAGTCATTTTAATTACAGAAACCCTATCACCAAGTTTAACCCTATCGCCTTTACAGTCGCACTTAAGACAGGAGATATCGTTGAAAAGATTCCGCTTTCGTTAACACATTGGTAACTCATAAAAGTAAATCTTCGCAGTAATTCATGTACCTACTGTAACGAGTATATGACCTGATGATGGTCTCAATGTGTACAGGGTAGGATCAGTTATTGCACTTTAAAAAAAAAACTTGTAGGTTAAAAGTCGGCATCGAAACGAGATTATCGTTTATGAAAATGATATCATCTAAATGTTCACTATTTCAACGCTCGCATTCCTCAAATCTGGCACTAAATGACGATAATTTTCTGACTCAAATCGCGGGATTTGTTGGCTCTCGGGACGAATTCCTCCATAGAGAAGTTGAATTTATCGTCGCTGGTTTATAGGGGGGGGGGGGATTTCCTTCCTCTAGAACCTGCAATTTTGTTTGTTTAGATGCCGTTTGGAAAGCCCATTTGCTTAGTCTGAAATAAGTTGCGTAAAATGAGGAACAGCAAACGACGATTTATTAAAAAAAAAAAAAAAAAACTGAATTCCAAAAACATTTAATTATGTATTAGCCTGATTATTTATGAGAAATAAAAAAGCTTTTACACCTAACACTCGTTGTTCATTCGTAAACCAGTCTGATGTGCCTTAATTTCCTAGAATCAAGAAGCCGCGTATTTTTAAGTCCTCTCCCTATGTGGTACACCCTACATGGTAGCCCGCGAGAGCGATTTCTAAAGAGCAAATATTTTATGGCCCACCCTGTATATTATGTAACAAGTACACAATTAGTATATTGGAATAAGTCTTTGATGATTCTGTTGCGTAATTGCGTTCGAAGGTGTGACGCATTGTGGGTGACGACTCGTCAGTGATGCTTGCATGATGTTTGACGTATGCTACATTCTTGTAACTTCAGGCCTATTTTGTGAAAAAATGTATATACTTACCCAAATACATACTTCTGTATTTCACTGCATTTATTTTATTAGCTAAGTTTTGTTGCTATGAATCTATTTTTTTTACAGGCGATACATCCCAGCATTGAAGAACATGCCGACGCGGTACATTCACGAGCCGTGGGTGGCGCCGGAGGCGGTGCAGCAGTCTGCGCGATGCATCATCGGCCGCGACTACCCGATGCCCATGGTGGACCACTCGAAAGCGTCTCAGCTCAATATCGAACGCATCAAACAAGTGTACGCGCAGCTAGCGAAATACAAACCACAAGGTAAACAGTAACAAACTTTAATATTCGAATAGCGGTAGAACGCTGAAAATGTTATCAAAGACTTTTTCAAGTTAAATTGGTGTTCTGTCTGGCGACTTAAACAGTTGTTATCGGAACCTTGTATCACGGCAATCTGTCGCGTGAACTTTGATCAATGATGTCACATTGTACTTGTAGCAAATGTATGCCATGCAAGGTTATTTTACTCACAAGTTCGACGACGAATCTTTGATCATTTTTGAGCTAATAAATAGCGCAAAGCTTTCTACTCAAAATAATTAAGCCATTCGTTATGGTATGGTCGGATAAAAAAACTTGCAGATATAAATGACTGAAAGATTTTGATAGAATTTTACTTATGTATGTGGCGACATCTTCATCGCCACATGCGAACTACGCATCAAAGACTTGACGTCACACAAAATCCTGGATCGCGCAATTAAAGTTTACCGCGCGATCAACATTTATACTGGGTGTTAGGGTAGAGACCGTTATTCTTGAAACTAGTGGTTTGGTGTCATCTATAATACAGGGTGTTAGGGACAGCCCTCCACAAACTGAAGGGATGAATTCAGCATATCATACTAAGACGACCGGTACATGAAATTATTTCAGGAATGTTATAGAAAAATTTATTACCTCACACGTAATGTACATTACGGTGGCAAAACGCACGCAGCGATCGGCAGCGCAGCGAGCCTTCGGCTGCACCGCACTCCCCGCCACGGGGCGGCGGCGGCGGGGCGGGCGCACTCGCGCCACGTGATTTGAAATCACGTGGCGCGACGAACGATAGCGACCAATTCAACACATAGCCGCGTGACGTACAAGTATAGAACACAAGCCGAACAAGGTTACAGAGTCAGGGGCCCGCAGTGGCGGGTCACTGTGTTGATTCCGATAAAAAAATAAGTTAAAGAAAGTTCCTACCTTAGAATCGCTCCGGTCGTATGAGGTACGGCTCGAAGTGGCCTCCACCGAAGCTTTCGCAGATATTAGCACGACGCAGGGTCTCTGCGTGTAAGCGGGTCGTCAAGTTAGGATCTTCATTGCAGCTGTCTCGCAGCTGCTGGAACGTGTTCGTGATGCGGTCTCGCATTTCCTCCTCACTCGCACATGCACTGACAAACACTTTTTCCTTTACGTAGCCCCACAAAAAGAAGTCCAAAGGCGTTAGGTCTGGCGATCGCGCTGGCCACCGTTGCGGTCCAAATCTGCCAAGCCAGTGACGCGGAAGGTGGCGTTTAAATGGGAACGTACTGAGAGCGTTATGTGCGGAGGAGCGCCGTCGTGCTGGAACCAGATCATGGGAAATTGCGCAAGCGGTGGATCATCCAGGGATTCCCGTTCCACTTCCAGCTCGTCACGGAGGGTCTCTAGCTCTCTTTCCAGGTCATTACGGAGGAAATCGAGATAACTCGGTCCGTTCATACGCGCGGGAAGAAATACAGGCCCTAGGATTTTATCACCATAAATTCCTGCCCAGACGTTTACTGACCAACGCGTTTGATGTCCAGACTCTTGCATCTCGTAGGGGTTAGTACGCGACCAGAAACGAGCATTTCGACGATTCCACATACCATTCCGCGTAAAAGTCGACTCGTCGGTCCATATCACATGTGAGATAAAATTAGGATTTTGATCCTGTCTAGCTCGCAACCACCGGCAGTACTCTACTCGGTGACCACGATCACGAGGCAGTAGGGCTTGGACCTTGTGAATTACATAAGGACGTTGCCTATCCTTACGCAACGTTTTGTGCACGGACCAGTGTGAAACGCGGGCTCCATGATTCCGTCGCAATAATCGAGCTGCGGTGCGTGTGCCTAGGCGTGGATTTAGACGGACTAAGTCTAAAATTCTTTCTTGTGTTTCACCGCGAAGGGGTGATCCGGCGCCTTCCTGATTTGGAAGTATGGGCCGATTTTCTAGTACACGTTGATAGGCATTGGTAATTATCCGGGGGTCCGATGGATGCCGACGGTCAGGATACCTATCTATGTACAGTCGGAGCGCTTCCCTAGCATTTCCCCGAGTTTCCCCGTAGCACATTATCAACTGTCCATACTCAAGAGCACTAAATGAAGCCATTTCTAACACAAGAATACCACAAAACACAAATCCAAAAACGTACACGACCGAAGACGAGACGTAACCGTAACTTCACAACGTTAGTGCGCGAGCGAACCTTACCGACATGCGCTCGCGGCTCAACAACACCGACACTGCCGCACTGCGCCGCAAACCAACTGCTGTTGCCAACTAAAATAAACATTTTCCACGACATTTTGTTCAAAGAATTAATAAATTAGGTACGTGTCACGAATACTTATGCGCCTGTTTCCTTTAGAAATTAATTGCACGAAAAGATTTGCTATTATCAATAACAGAGTTTAAGGTTTAAGGTGAATCATGTTAGTCATTATTAGTTCTAACATTTTCGCACACAAATTGAGGTCTAATAATAAGTTGGCAATACTGTTGCGATTGTGCAAACGCCGACCATCCGACCGAAAGGGACGCAGCTATACACAAATCGGTTCGTCTGTTGGGAGTAGTTTAGGAATAGTAGGTAAGCGCTTAGTCCGATGAACTCTGTAGTTAGGCAGAAAGTGAACACCTGATTTCATGCGTCGTTCGTTAGATAATTTCAATATCCATTGCGGTTTTTTGTATTTTAGCTGTTTTTTTTTACATAAATGGAGTGCTACGTACAGAGAATGTAATTTTACATTAAAATAAAGGAATAGTAACTGAAAAACCGATAAACAGAATGAAAATTTTCCTGAGAAATTTTCCAGTGGAATATGATTCAAAATAAGGAGCTGAATGCCCCCTGTTAATTTGAGGGCTGTCCCTTACACCCCGTATACATTTTCTATCTGAACAACCTTGAATACGCGAAAAAAAAATCTGCTGTTCCATACATTTGTGTTCACTTAAATCGAGAAAATGTATGAAACAACTGATTTTTTTCTTGCGATTTCAAAGTTGGTCGCATAGAAAAAGTATATAGATGACTCCAAACCACTACATTCAAGGATAACGGTGTCTACCCTAACACCCTGTACATGATCCCGACATCAAGCGTTGGGCCGTAGCCCGCCAGACACGACACCCTGGTCAGAGGATCTTCTCTTTTCTATAGAGGATGAATAAACTTTACACCCTGTTCCTCATACCTCTAAAAGTAAACTAAACGACGGAGAATTACAGCAATATCTATCCCTAGTCATTACTTATTGATACGTGTGGTTTTTTTTTAGGTACCTTGAATCCTAACGTTGTACAACGACCAAACGTGATGCAATCATCGCCGAGCCCAAATTCAATCATTACCAGCATCAATCAGTCAAACTTCTTGTGCAGCCAAGCTCCTGACCCACCGACCACAACACCACAAATAATACAGGATAAGGATGTATTCCAAAAGCCTATGAACCACAGGTCTATGAAGCCTTCATACAAACAAGTTGTTATCGTACAAAAAAAACATAATACCAATGTCATACAAACCGTGTCACAATCAAAGGAGAACTATGTTGTCAATGGCAAACTAGATGCTTCCTACAAAACGCCAAGGAATGATAACTTACAATCAGCGAAACAAGAAAACTATGATTTCAAAAACTTAGTCATCAATAATTATGTTCAAGACTATTCCAATAGTCAAGAAATTAACAGTTTTAATTATGACAAACAGAAGTTCTTTCTGTCTTCTTTTACTGATAACGGGGTGCGTAGAGCAGCCGTACACAACGAGGTGTCCCCACCCTTTGAAGCGATCGACCGCGACACCAATATGACTTTCAACAGGGAGAACAGAAATGAAAATGTGAAAGATAAGGCTAAGGACAGCACATGCTTACATCCTATGTCAATTAACGACAATGGAATAATTTCAAACGAAAATTGTCAGAATAATACGTCTAACGAATGTGATAATTATTCTTCTAATGAAAATGAAAAGTAAATTACTTCAAATACTTATAATTTATATTTACTATGGCCTGTAGATAAAATGTAATGCACTATGATTGCCATTTTATCTATAGTACTTGACAGTTCAGCAAAGCTATTACTGCAGAAACTATAAAACAATGTACCTAGTAGAAATATTACTTACCGTGCGTTTGCACTGGTGAAACATTTACAATTTTGCAACAGAACATGTTGAAATCTCTAGTTCCTGTCAAAAATTGTATGGAACATAGACAGAAAATAAAGATTTCAACATGTATTGTCGTGAATGTTTCGCCAGTGCAAACGCACGGTTATCATCAAATGAGTGACGCGCAAAGTAGGAACATTTGAAATGTAAAGTATCCAATAGAGTATTCAGGCTTATTCAGCTTAAAATGTTCAGACTGCTGGAACACAGGCCTACTCTCTGTAAGAGTGAGAATGCCATAATCCACCAGGCACAGTGCGGGTTGCTAGAAAGTAATCAGGTAGATCTCTAACGATAAGGTGAATTATTATAATTTTATGATAAAGTTACAATATTGTTAGCTAAAATAAATGTTTCTATACAAAATTTTGTTTTAATTCAGATTTTCGTTCATGGTCACAAATCTGATTTTGCATGAGGATTGATTTATACACCTTGCTTGATTAGCCTAGAAGGAATCTTTTAGTTATAAGTAATTATAACACAGACTGGCATCTCTGCCATGTAGTTCTCAATATTATGCCTGAATAAAAGCAGTTGCAGCTGGTTAGTAGGTAATCCCTGGTGGCTGATATATTTGGGAATCTCTGGACTATGCTATCAGCCTAGTCCAAATAGTTTTGAAATACAATTTACTAGGTTTCATTACTCATTTATTTTCAAAGAAGCCACAGTTTCCATGTGCTGCTTAAGTGCCTTTTTCACCTTTCTGGAGGTATTGATGTCTTTCTTGTCAGGACGGGGCTTCTTATTTCCACCTAATTCAGTTTGTATTGTTGATAATATAGATGTCTAAAAAATAAAGTTACTCAAAATGTTATAAATGTAAATGCCTTATTTACCAGTATTATAACCAATAGGGACAGTGACATACTCACAGTTTCAGGGACATGTACGTATCTAATATTACGGGCTTGTAAAAACAAATTCTCAAAAAGATATTCATTTCCTTGAGGATCACAATAGACTGCATTGGAAAAAGAAATGTTCATATAACTGTAACAAAAATATAATAATGTAAAACCTACTGGATTGCAGAGTCAATACTATTTATTATTTATCTTTGTTTGTATCACAATATAGATGGTTTTTGAATTCTTACCCATCAACACTGTCTACATGTCCACAGACATAGGAATCATCATTACGTAGGTCCACTGTTATATCTTTTCCTTCCATAGCTTTAACAAGGCACAGTAAAGTGTTGTGATAATAGAATTTTTCTTTTGCCGACCCAACAAACATTGTTAGCTCGTAAAAAATCTGAAAAGTAATTTTAACATTGTGGAACTTGCTGGGTATTGTTAATAAAATATTTAAAAATGTGCTCAATAAATCTATACATAATTATGTATAATATAGAGAGTTTAAATTAGTAGCAATAATGGCAGCAACGTTTCATTTCGTGTAAAATAGTATTTATATGCCCTAAAAGCAGTTGACCATAACAATAATTTATGGGGTTGTGGTCATCTGCATCAATAATTATCTACCTACTAAATATTTGAAAACATGTTTCAGTAACTTTATTTAACAGCCAGCAACTTATTTAAAAGAAAAATATCAAAAGATTCATTTTTCAATTATTTTGATGATCCTGTTTTATTTCAAACAACAATGTAAGTTTATCAGAGGGCTAATTCTCATATTTAAAAAACATTCACATTCAAGTCACAATCTGTCAAAAATGTTGGTAAATTGATGGTTTTTTTGACAGATTGCGAATGAGATTTGTGCTTCGTTTGTGAACATTCTTAAAAATAAGGGAATTGCCCCACAGGTCTTTATTAGAAAAAACACAAAATGTATTAAGTACCTAGTTTGTTTCAACAGTTTTTACATTACCTGACAACAGAAATTATATTAGCTTGATAATTATTCTACTATATTATGTATGTTACTTAGAACACTCACAGAGACATTGTTAGGTATGCAGAAAAATTGTTAACAGTTTACGTACCTAATTCTAATTTATTCTAGGCCAATCTAGGCTAATTTATTACATTTTCATCATATTCATACTACTTTAATTATTACTTATTTACTATTTCACAATAAGAAGTCTTGAATCTTGCTTTGATTTCAATTCTAATTCTGCTCTAGTAATTTTCCATTCTTCACTATCTCTTTCTGCCCAGAAATAGTAAGTTCCTCTATCTTTAGGTCCAGACACAGGTATTCTAAATCTAGCTATCTCGCCATCAGAATAGTTATTTACTGTGTCATTCAGCTTGAATCGCTTATCTTTGATCGGCTCTCCTAGATAGTGGACGGCACCAGAGTGAGTTCGTAACTTTTTCAACGCACTTCTATAGTAATCATAACCTCTTACCCTATCGATAATTCGATTCTGTAAATAAAACCCAGTACCTCCGACGACCAAACCTCCCCATGCAGCAATTTGAACAAGTTTTCGTGTAGTTAACGTCATAATAAAAAAAAAGAAACAAAAATATTCGAACTTTTTCAAAAGGTACCTGTGGTCTCTGTGTGAATGTGAATGAATTAATAGATTACTTCCGTTGATTATGATTTTGGTCGTTTGGGGGTGGAATCTGCCATCCAGGGTAATTCGATTTAATCTCTTCTCTTCAATAACAAAATTTATTTACGATTTGTAGATTTTAGGCCTGTGCTGTGATCTTTGCTGAATCCTGACACCCGGACTGACAGCTAGAGATGTAACTAAGAA
This sequence comes from Lithophane ornitopus, assembly GCA_948473465.1. NCBI lineage: Eukaryota > Metazoa > Arthropoda > Insecta > Lepidoptera > Noctuidae > Lithophane > Lithophane ornitopus. The sequence goes on along the minus strand of OX419616.1, from coordinate 9,276,775 downwards.
TTGTAACTAATATATTCATAATAGGTACAGGGATTATAATACTTTTACTTCGGCTGAGAATACAAGCATGTATATTCATATTGGGATAAGACAATATAAATTATTAGGTTACCAGGTATTAGTCAAATATTAGGCACGCTAATCTATCGCGATCACCATTTTCCGACTGCGATCACTGAATCACCTCGACGACGAGAGATCGCGTCGCGGTCTCTCACTTCTAATCTGTCGCACTGTCTATTAGCTATCTAATCTAATACGATTATTAGTTTATTATTTGTAGCGACCGAAGCTCACAGCGACTCGGCGACTCCATATTATGTGCACGCACGCAGTGAATGGCAGTGATTGATTATTACTTTGTTTTTGATTTGTATTTATGTTTGGTGGAGGTTTTGGTTTGGTGGTGGTTTAATGGTTTTTGCACACAACTAAAATCGAATTTGACAAACGCGCGCCTCCACTTGGTACTTGTTTTCCCTACCCCGTGATTTTTTTTAGAGCCAAAGGCGCGCAGGGACGGCAGCCTCGACGTGTTTTTAATGGAATTTTTCAGTTTTTGTATGGAAAATAAGGAAAAAAAATTTTAAAAAAAATACCAAAATGTTGAGAATTACGGGATTAAGGGTTTCATAAGGGGTCGAAATTTTCATTATTTTTGCGATAGGACACACCGTTTTCGAGAAAAAAGAAAAAAAAAATAGTTACAGTTTTGTTTTGTAACTGAAGTCGAGGTGTTGGTTTTTTAATTTTAGTTCATGACATCTAATTTTATTCCACACTTTTTTAATCGCGATTAAATATTAGCTCCCTCTCATAAAGAGGAGGCCTGTGTCCCAGCAGTGGGAACACTATAGGCTGATTATGATGAAATATTCGCATGTATCAATATTAGATTGTGTAGCTAATAATGAATCAGTTCACTAATATTTGACTAATATGGGATCATAATATACGAAAACTAATTATATTCAATAATAGGATTACCTAAAAATGACCCTAATATAACATCTCTAACTGACACCGAATGAATCCTGACACTGACTGACAGCAGACCACAGATAACTAAGATAAAAGACAGACAGAGACCATAGACTAAGATAACAGATACAACCATAGACTCAGACAGACAGAGACTAAGACAACAGACTCTGAGACCATAGACAGACACTACAAACAGAATGAAAACAGCATGGAAGTAGTATGTACTGTACTATAAAGTAAAAAACCGGCTAAGTGTTCTCGAAGCACACTTTGAAGGGTTCCTGTAGTTGGGATGAATTTATCCCGATAACTAACTTAACTACAATGTTAAGTTTGATCCCAGTATAAATTCAACCTTGTTGAAAAACTTGTTCTCCCATACATTCCGTAATAATCCGTAACATGTTTTTGCAACTGCAAATGTAAGTTGGTCGATCATTACTGGGTAACTTGTACTTGTAATTAGCTGTGATAGTTTTCCTTTTAATTTCGTTATATATACTACTGCCGTGAATGTTTTCACATAGGTTTCCAAAACCAACCATTTTATTTTAACACTGCCGGCGCGATTTATGCAGAAACCCCTAAAAAATTATAGCTTTCTATCTAGACTCTGAGCTAAGCCGCAGACAGACCGATGGACAGACAGACAGACGGACATGGCGAAACTATAAGGGCCGGCGCACATAAGGCGGAGCGCAGCGCAGAGCATTTTTCACTGTCAAACAAATATCAACGTTGTGTACCTAAAAATAAAGTTGAGAATAAATAATCTGAGACGCGCGCGTCTTTCCGGTTAGACGTGCTCTCGAGGTGATGGAAGTTTATTTATGTTTAACTTTATTTCAACCGACACAGGGTTGATATTTGTTTGGCAGTGATGAATGCGCTGCGCCTCGCCCGATGTGCGCCGGCCCTAAGGGTTCTTTATTGACTACGGCACCCTTAAAAACAAGGGGAAGGGCACGCAAAGCTAATTGTAGATGACGTGATCATATCTAGGTCAATACAATAATAAAATCGATATTTGACATCTTAGACAGAGAATGCCACAATTAATACTTTCTTCAAAATGTTTCCGACATATTCCTCCCTCGAACTCTGTGTAATTAAAAAAAAACAAAACTCTACAAATAGCTCAATTTTAGGGTCTTTCGGAAAACGATGTAAGTACACCAATTTCGGAGTATTTAGGAATAAGCGTGATTTATGCAAAAATAACATAAAACCACCTTATGCCTAGTATTTTTAGCTTGTTTCGGTAACTAGTTACGACAGCGCCATTTTGACAGTTGCCTTCCCCATTGATGTGGCAAACTGGCCCATAGCCAAACGACTAAAATGAAACCCTTGTAATTTGTCATGTACGCACATGACTGCAGTGCTATAAAGTGCATTCCATCAAATAGTTCTTTCGCCGTAATGCTAGCTCCACTGTTAAATTTAAAACCGGCCAAGTGCATGTCGTACTTAACATTGTAGTTGAAAAACTTGTTCTCCGATACAGAATGTATGGGAGAACATGTTTTTACAACTGCAAGTTTAAGTTGTTCGATTATTACTTGGTAACTTGTGGAGCCTACGTAGCGGTGATAGTTATCCTTTTAATTTCGTTATATATACTACTGCCGTGAATTTATTCGCATATCCAAACCCAACCATTTAGCTGGCAGGGGGGACACTTGACTCTAGCAAAAATTAGCACTTAAAAACTTATTCCGCAAACAGGTCCCTGAATCAAAAAATGGTTTGAACAAACTCACATTATTTTTAAACGACCTTTCCAACGATACCTCACACCATGGGAATGACGAGAAAAAAAAAACCATCCCCACTTTACGTGTAGAGGAGGTACCCTAAAAAAACATATTTTTTACGATTTTTTTTTACTACTTTGTCGGCGTCGTTTATATGTATATCCAAACCAAATTACAGCTTTCTAGTACCAACGGTCTCTGAGCTAAGCCGCGGACAGACGGACATGGCGAAACTATTAGGGTTCCTTGCTGACTACGGAACCCTAAAAAAACGGAGCGTATTCGTATTGGTCCTACAACAGTGGAGCCACAGAGATATAATATACTTAGTAATAGATATAATATAATATATATATATATATAATATCTAGATATAATATGCTCCACTGTTGAGTGTTGTTCCACCGTTTTTTTCAATTGAACATACGACTGAACTATTTGATGAAACGCACTCTATCGTTTGTACTGGCGAAATATTAACAACAAAACATGTTGACGTCTCTAGTTCCTGTAAAAAATTGTATGGATGAAACATTGACAGAAATGAGAGATTTCAACATGTTTTGTTGTGAATGTTACGCCAGTGCAAACGCACACTCTGAGCGTATTTATTAGCACTTTACAGGCGCGGTCACAGCCCAAGATTTTAGGTCACCATTAGTGCCGAGGAATATTTTTTTAGGGAAATGGTTACCTAATTGATCAGTACCCTACTCTTAAAACTTTTTTTTGTACCTAATTGCCCATCAGGGTCACTTTGGCTCAAGTTACTACAATTTTTAGTTAATAAAGCACGTAAATCATAAAGTCTCTAGACAACTCGAATGATTTGGGGGGGGGGGGCATTTGCCAACACAAACAGCGCGGTTCGGGAGCGTGTCGGACGCGGAGGTACGGCGGGCATAATAAATTGTAATTCAAAGAATTATATGGATGTCAACACACAGAACGCGTGCGCGAGTCGGGCGCGGAGCGAGCGTCGCGCCCACCACCACTGACAGCGCGGGTCAGGAGCGGTTGTGCTATTATGTAAAAATATCACCATGAAAACTTAGGAATTTTAAACTGATCAACTTCTCTGAAAAGTCGATGATATTCTCCATATTCATGTCTTTGTTTATTAATGTCATGAACCCGCAATCTTTTCCTTTTTTGCGCTCTTCTTTTTAAAATAAGTAAAAATAATAATTCTTTGGCCGTGTCCGAATCACCCGACATTTTCACACTGCAACCGATGCCGCCGGTCAAAGTAAGACCGCGCCCGACCCCCTGGCTCACGCGATGAAAATTGGAAAGAAAGGATATCTGTGCACCGATAAAGTGGTGTTTTTTTTTTTTTTTTTAAACCTTGCCCCACACTAGGAATTTCTTCCTGTATCGTGGGTGCGCTTACAAACATAGAAACTCACATACACTAACACCCAGACCCGGCCCAACTACTAGCAGAACGTACAAATATTTGTTCCGTGCGGGAATCGAACCTACGACACGTTGCGCAGCAGTCCATCGCTCAGCCACTGCGCCAACCATGTCGTTGATAAGGTATTGTACATAGATATCTGGAGATATGCCTTCTATCTATATTTGTTCAAGTTCAAGTGTCGCCACCTTTTCCCCACTCCCGAAACTCACACAAAAGCAAAAGCTATACATACTGCACACATTATGCTTTTATCGCACTCACACAACCAAATACGCGTAACACATTTGTTTGTATTTAATGCACACATGCTCAGCAATACAACTCTCTAAGTTCATGTAAGTGTATTGACTGACGATTTCATGATATTTTGATTCAATACACTTACATGAACTTAGAGAGTTGTATTGCTGATTCTAATGTTTATAATTCTGTAAATCCATATTTGTTACGGCCGCTAATAATATTTAGATCAACATACAACCTGATACTGACCTACAAATGGCAAAAAACGTAACAAAAATTGAATTTTGGCGGGCCACCCTAGCGCATCAACCTACTGATTCTAATGTTTATAATTCTGTAAATCCATATTTGTTACGTCCGCTAATAATATTTAGATCAACATACAACCTGATACTGACCTGCAAATTGCAAAAAACGTAAGAAAATTTGAATTTCGCGGGCCACCCTAGCGCATCAACCTTAAGTCAATCTGTCAATGTAATGTCAACTTCAGCAAGCGACTTCAGCACGATGAGTAGGTACGATAATAACATAACTACGTACACTCGCGACAATATAAGAAGTCCGTTTTGACGTTTCGTTCTCGTACATGTAATAAAACGTTAAGCCTTGAGAATCAGTTTTTATCAATGTAGATAAGTCGTAAATTACAAACTCTCTAAGTATGTTCAATCGATATGTCTCGAGAACCAGTTTTTAAGAAACTAATTTTTTTAACCGACTTCTTCAAAAAGGAGGAGGTTCTCAATTCGTCTGTATGTTTTTTTTTTTTTTTGTGTATGTTACGCGATTACTCCGCCAATTATGAATCGATTTTGATGATTCTTTTTTTGTTTGGTAGGTCATGCTTCCGAGGTGGTCCCATATAAATTTTATTAACTTTGCTTGCGTCATTTTTGAGTTAGCTTCAATATTACCTATTTTTCCCACTTAGTTTATCTAGACGATATCCTGTTTGACTCCTTCACTGTTATTTACATAGAAGGTAGTGGTATTCGGATTTGTGTGGGGTAGGTACCACAACTAAAAAGTGAAAAATAAAAACTTTTTACAAAAAAATAACAACCGACTTCCAAAAAAAACACTAAAAAAGTGAAAAATAACTTTAATTTCGTAAGTCGGTGGCAAAAAACGGAAATTGAAAAGCGAAGACACCGACTTCCGAAATTAAAGTTATTTTTCACTTTTTTAGTGTTTTTTTTGGAAGTCGGTTGTTATTTTTTTTTTTCATCGCTACTCAAAACATTTTGATAGCTGTCAAAACTTCTTAGATTGTCGCGAGTCTAGTCTGTGAACATAACCTATTCTACTTACTGTACATACTGCACAAAGTGTTGATAGAGTTGTGATAGTTATTATCCTCTTCCCTACAAAAGGAAATAATAACTTACACCTTATTAAATTTATTAGGTAGCCAAAAAAATATGAGTACTTCAAAGGGAAGCAATATAAGGAAACGACCACAGAAACATCAAAATAGAACTGCGTTTAAAAATGATCTACATGATAAAAGCCATCAAACTAAGTTTATAAATTCTTTGGAGATAACTGGCGTGTGCAAACGTTGCAAAGATATACTTGAATGGAAGATTAAATATAAAAAGTACAAGCCATTGACTGCACCTCGTAAGTGTGTAGGTTGCGAACAAAAAACAGTAAAATACGCCTATCACATGTTATGTACTAAATGCGCTTTAGACAAGAAAACATGTGCTAAGTGTTGCAAACCAGTGGAGGTAAATAAGTTATTGCAAAATCTGTGTCATTTGTTTTTTCTTCGATTTTATGTAGGTGCGTAATATGTATTTTAACTTACATTAGTATTAATTTATTAGTATAATATTCTCCAAAATTTTAGTGTCAAGACTCAACAGCTGCGGAAGAACCCCAGAATACAGATTTGAAAGGAATTTTAAAAGACTTACCGGAAAGAAAACGTCGAACAATATTGAGGTCTGTACTTAATATCATTGTAGGTACTGAGATACTTATTTAGGCCCACTTGTACCAGAAATCACTAAACAGATTTAACACTATTTAAAACATCATTGTCTCTTTCATCTACAATTTACAGAAATAGAACAATGCTTTAAATTTGTTTAGCGCTAAATGCATTTAGTGATTTATGTTGCAAGAAAGCCTTGAGTGTTGTTGCTGGCACTGATTTGTTATGATATAAATAAACCATATAAACATTTTGAAAAATTTTAGGATTATAAACAAACAAGAAGAAGGACAGCAAAAGTTAACACCAGAAATAAAATCACAGATAGAAGATATGTTGATGAAAATGGATCACATTGACTTAGATGATGATTTCAATTTTACTGATGATGATGCAGAGTATCAATCGGAGGATGAAAATGAAATTGCATAACATTACAATTAAATTTTAAATACTGTTGGTGCCTGGCTCTATAAATGGCACATAAAATTATAGTTTTAGAAGAAAAAAAATGGTTTCATGGTGAGGCATTTTTTTTTTTTGAGGATGGAAAATCCTCATTTGGCTTCTCCCGCTCTGAGCGGAGCGAGGTGTGTCAGACTTTTACTGACTAAAACCCACCCGTGTTCCTTCTGTTGCCCGTAAATCGCCAAGGGCCCCGGTATCCCTTTCGGACTTTCCCGCAGTTCATGGTGAGGCCTGTCCTATATAAAACCCATCGCGTCGCGTGTTTTTGCGGCTTATGGCTTACCGCTTAACCCGCATCCCTAATGTGGCAGTCCTTTTCTTAACCTTGACGTGTCCTATTAACGCCAAGGTACAAACAATATTGTAGTCATTTATTGTATTTCATTATTATTATTATATTGTTAATACAGTACCTACTCAGTAAAATCAGCTATTTTATTTAATATTCAATATATTATAAGTATACTTGGTAGTAGATTTTTTACTTCGTCTGAGGGTACCACCTATAGGAACAAAATAATATGTGAAACCACAAATGGTGAAACGATTATTATAATAGTGTAACACAGCAGCTGAAATAATCACTTTAAACCTTCAGACCACAAAGACCTATTCAAAAACTATACATACAAAAATATCGCTTTAGAGTCCACAGACCACAGAGTAAAAAACCAAGACAGAGCGCGAACAATACAGTGAAGTATGCCAAAACTACAACACCGCTCTGTGCATACACGCTCAAACGCACACATTTAAAAATCAAACTACACCAAAATATGTGCACACATGTTTACGAAACCTGCCTCACGTCACTGTTGACAGCGCTGTGTCTTGGTTTTTTATTTGGTCTGAGAGTCATGCTTGGAGTGCCAACCCAACTTTTTTTTATAGAAATTACCCTAAATACACGCATTTGAAACTGAGTCCCGTTGGGATAAAATAAAAAGTGAATTGGTTGCATTTTCACTAGGTACCTACTGTGAAAATTACACCATGCAAAACACCAAACCCAAAAATACGTTTTAAAAAAAACCGCCCATAATCATGAGCGTGTCGAACCACGCTCAATGAAGGGTTCCGCAGGTCACGACCCGCACCCCCCGCCCGTGTTGAGACGCAAGTTCGTTGTCCTAGCACATAGGTATATATTGTAGTTTTCCATTGATTTTACGTTCTATAAATGAAACCAAACCACTGGTTTCAAGGATTTCAAATTTCAAACTTTATTGCAATAACGATAACGGGTGGTTACCCGAACACCCTGTATACAACGTCATAAGATCGGGCAGTAGCCCACCAGAAACAACACCACGCCGAGAATTGAAAATGCAGTGCGCGCTCTAAAACGCCCGTCCGAATGTGGGCAAGTGCCAGTTTTCATTAACACTAGGCGACACCACCTAAATTGATGCCTTTAAACAAGCGCACTGTTGCATTTTCAACCCTCTTTCTCTTACAACCTACAATGTTTTCCAAATAATTGGATCAGTTAAAAATACATTTATTCAATAAAGATATCATAATTTATTAAAATAACAATAATTTACAAATAAGAAAATTATGAACTGCTATAAAATTTACATATTGATTATTTTTCTAAAGAAACAATTTAATAAATCGTTTTAAAAAGGTAACAAAGCATCTTCTGTTTGCTTTTGATATCAGATAATGCCAAGCTGTCGCAACTGAAACAAATAAATAATTTTCAATACAATTTTAGTACGTGATGATTTTACTACTGATGACCCCTCCCAGAGGAGAAAACCGGCCAAGTACGTGACGGACCACGCACAATGAAGGGTCCGTGTCCCGTAGTTGGGATGAATTTATCTCAAAAACAAACTTAACATTGTAGTTGACAAACATTCCAACTGTAAGGTGCAGCGCAGATGACACACTTTTTGTGCGATCGAGTCTGTGGCGCTTCAACTCCAACAAATGATTACAATGCTTGGAACCAACGCGAATCGATTTTTTATCACACAAAAAGTGTGTCGTCTGCGCTGCACCTAAATGTAATGGTGGAATCCGACGATCGGCAATATTGCAGACGCACACGCATGCTGATGTCTGCGATACCCCGCACGTAGACCTTCCCACGGTCCGTCGACCGGGCGTCGGTGTCCGTCCGTAAAATCGCGGATCGTAGGATTTCGGTATAAGTTTTTACGCACAATATTGAGAGATTTGCCATGTTATTTTTGTTACTACTATTTTCTGTATTTTTTTTCAAAATTTTAGGCTCTTTAGTTTCAGAGATAAGGGGAGGGAGTGGTAAATTTTCATATATTTTCATAACTATAAAACTATTTATTTTAAAATTATAAAATGTTGATGATGAAATTATATGATGATGATGATGAATTATGAATGATGAATGAATGAATGATTATAAAACCCTCACGGTAAGCCCTTTCATTTGATATGTCACACAGTTCGCATTTTTTTTTTTTTTTCTTGTTTGCCCCCTAAGTGACCCATTCAAAATTCATTTATTAACGTTCCACGTCCATCTTTGGGTCACAGAATTTCAACTAACATATTTGTCCCAAATTTTAACTTAATCCGTCCATCAGATTCGGAGCCAATTGGCTGTGACGGCGGACAGACAGGCACACGAGTGATCCTGTAAGGGTTCCGTTTTATCATTCGGACGTAGGGAACCCTAAAACTGTAAGTAATAAACATACAACGTAGGTATACTTACGGTAGATTTTTCAATAGTCTTAGCTTTTATTTGAGAAATAAATATTGCTGTTTTGTATTGAAGACTGTATGTTAAATTTTCAGTTATTCATCAGATAAAAGTTACAATGGAAAATTATACGGCTTTAAAAAAATTCAAAATTTATAAACGATACTTACGAATCCTTGTCTTTCTTTCTCTTTCTGCATAACTAATTTTGTTTGCATGTCGTCAAACTTGACTATGGCTGATAACACTTTAGCTAATGTAACGGAATGTGTTCCTGAGCCTGTAAGATACTCATAAAGTATATTTCGCAAATATTCAAGCTCAGTATTTTCTTGCAATGCATGCAAATGTCTTAAACTAACGAGGGCTTCATCAAGTCGCCTTTCAAGCTTCTCATTTGACAATTTTAGTTTCTCATTCTTTTCTTGCATTTGTAACATATTTCCATCTACAGATTTGTTCATTTCTTCCAAATCATTCAATCGTTTTTCTAATTTACTGTTTACTTGCAACATATTTTGGTACTTTTCCCTAATTACATTAGAATCCTTTTCATTTTCATTAAATGCCTTTATTTCTGGATTGGGGTAGTTTTGGGACTGTAATTGATCTTTGAGCTCCAAATTTTCCTCAACCAATAACTCATTTTCTCTTAAAAGATCATCAATTTTCTCTTTCCTCAACTGAATTTCTTTTTTCAGTTCCGCTAAATCGCTTGAAATATCATTGTTATCAGTAGAATGTTCACTAGTGGCTATTAGCTCTCTGAGCTTGTCATTCAAAATGCTGTTTTCTTTCGATATTTTTGTTAAATAGGTTTGTAGGCCTTCAATATCAGACTTGAAACGTCTGTTTTCTTCTTTTAATATCTCATAATCATTCTTTAATAATTTGTATTGGTTTGCATTATCTGTACCAGTGCTTGTTTGTGGAGCCCCCTCTGAGTTAATTACTCTTATTTTACAAATTTCGCCTAAGTTTTGTTCAGATGCTGATTGTTGTAATGAATCATCTGTTTGACTATCATTATCTTGAGTGTTTTTAAACGAACTACTTTCCAATTTTTCAATGATTTCGTTCAAATGATTTTTTTCTGACTCAATTACGGTATGTGATTCTCGTACGTCATTGATTTCAGTTTCCAATTTCTTATAGCTGTCAGCAATACTTTCAGCTTGACTCTTTAAAGATATATTCTCGAGTGTTAAATTTTTGCTATCCTCTTGTAATTTATCAATGCAAGCAATCTTTTTATCTAGTTCTTTTGCTTGAGCTATTAAATTGTTATTTTCGTTTTTCATGGCATCAAACTCTTCCAAAGTTTGAGTATGCAAATTCTTAAATGTATCTAAATCTTTGCTTGTTTTATTGTTTTCGATTGCCAAGTATTCAAGTTTTTCCGTTAATGTTTGTTTCTCGTTTTCTAACAATTTCAGTTTTTCATTTGAATCTAAATGTTGTGTTTTTTCAAATTCCATAGCTAGTTGTAGATTTTGAAAATTGTTCTCATATTCGTTAATCTTATAAAGTAAATTTTCATTTTCCTCTTTAGCAAAATTTAATTCATTTATAGCCACTTCATAGCGATCGGTTATATTTTTAACTTCTTCATCTATAATGTTTTTCTCTAATTCAAATTCACTGATAGTTGATTTCAAATTATTATTTTCGTCCCGTAAAACATTTAGTTCTGTGTTCAGGTTTTCATATTTTTCGATACCTGTTTGTAATTCTTTTTGCAACATAGTATTTTCCCGTATTAATTCATTTAGTTTGTTGGTATTTAAATTAGATTCACTGTATGAAATATTGTTTAATGCATAATTTATTTCCTTAGTAAGAGCGATAAATGCTTCGTTATTAATTGTTTGCAAGGATTTCGCCTCAGTTGAAATTAAGTGAATAATTTTCTTCATATCTTTAACTTCATTTGCAAGTCTCAAACAATTTGTTATCATTTTGTTATTTCTAACAATTTTTTCATGCATGATGGCATTTTCTGACTTCAAATCAATAACAACTTTACGGAACTCAACATTTTGATTTTGCAGTAACTCATGGTTTGCTAATAGTTTTTCAATTTCTGATTGCAGTTTAATTAATTCATCTCTTTCTTCTTGTATTTCTGATTCTAATTTTGCGTATTTATCTTTCCATATACTTAATTCGTCAAGAAGTTCGTCTTTCTTTGACTCTTCTAAAGCTTGATCTTTTAGACTTTTTTCCCTTTTCTGTAGTTCACTTTCTAAATGCCCTATCTGAGAACTTTTCTTAGCGTTTTCTTCACTCAATTGAGAATTTCTGTTTTCTAAATACGTGTTTCTGTCAATCATAGCTAACTTCTCTGCAGTTTCTTGTTTCATTTGTAACTGCAGACATTTATACCCTTCATCAGCTTTTGTTTTGATTTGTTCTAAGGTCTGACATTTTTTAGATAGTTCCTCTATTTGGGACTCCAACTCTAATATTTTAGATTTTGTTGAGGTCAGTTCAGAGCTATCATGACTAAGCTTAGACCGTTCTGCTTCCAATAATGAAACATTATTTTTATAGTCATTTACAACTATATTCAGAGATTGTATTTCTGTCTTACTTGCTTCCAGGTGATCTTTAAGCGATTTTATTTCTGCTTCTTTACTTTCCAATTCTTTGTGAATACTTAATTTATTTTCTGCTAAGGAAATAGCATATTCTTCTTCTCTCTTGCTAAATATTTCAATCTTGCCACGTAATTCTACTATTTCTTCTTGAGCTTTTTGAAAGTCAAGTTCTAGTGTTGATAGTTCTCTTGTTTTATTGAACTCATAGACGTTAATCTTATTCTGTAGCTCTTCATTGATATTATTTAATTCCTCAATCTTTTGGTTCGATTCTGTCAATTGTTCAGTAGCAAGCTTGAATTGTTCAATTTCTTTGTTTTTATTTTCAAGATCATTTGTCAGAATTTGTATCTCTGTATTGATTTGGGAATTTTTTTCTTTACTTGACTTCAGCGACTCCTTATATTTGTTTAGTAACTGTTCCATTTTTTCAATCTTATTTGTCAGAACGAGTATTTCCGCCGCTGAAGATTCTTCATTTGTCTGATTTACCTCATTATCATTAGATAGATTTATTAGTTGTATATCGCCATCACTTTCACTTGATTTAGTTTTGTTCTCATTTTTATCATTACTGCTAGAGATGTTTGAATTACTTTGTAATAATTGCACTTTAGTATTAAGTGCATCTATTTTCATACCCTTTTCTTCAATTTCAATACGAAGGGCTTTTTCAAGGTGGGCCTATAACAACGAAACAAAATTATTCTTTAATCACACACTTGGTATCTATTTTACTCTCTTTAGAGGGAAATTAAAGAAACATCGTCGAATTATATTAGGTCTTTACCTATGAAATTGCCGTTCTGCAGTACTGGCCATTTCAAATCAAAATAATTTTTGTTTGGCTAAGAATTCTAATTTCAAATTAATTTTATTTTAAAAACATGGATTTTTTTTTCCAAAAGTAGTCATTTCTTTATTGATTAGTGTTACATTTTCATCGCATTTCAATCTTTTTCGTCATCATGGATACGTTAAAAATTCGAGTAATTATGGAATATGAGTACCGTCGTGGCAGCAACGCGGCACAAGCGGCACGCAACATCAACGACGTTTACGGAGCTAACACTACAAACCAACGCACCACCTGTTATTGGTTTGCTCGCTTCCGTTCTGGAAATTTCGACCTGAAAAATGAACCTCGCGGTCGTCCGAAGACTGGTCGACAATGACGAATTAAAGGCGATTGTGGAAGCTGATGATACACAATCTACGGCTGAATTAGCAGCAGCTTTCGACGTTAGCGTCAAACCAATATTGGTCCATTTGCGTCAAATTGGCAAGGTAAAAAAGCTTGACAAATGGGTGCCCCACGAACTCAATGATCGCCAGCGCGAAGTACGCGTCGAGACGTGCCTTGCACTGCTCAACAGACACACAAATGAAGGAATTTTGAACCGCATTGTTACCTGCGATGAAAATGGATTCTGTTTGATAACCGCAAGCGCTCAGCAAGTTGGTACCTAAACAATGCCCTAAACGAAAACTTACCCCTAGAAAAGTGATGGTCACTGTTTGGTGGTCTAGCGCCGGTGTGATTCATCACAGCTTCTTACCAAACGGGGTGAGCATTACTGCAGATGTGTACTGTGAAGAACTGAACACAATGATGGAGAAGCTGGCGCATCTCCAACCAGCATTGGTCAATCGCTCGTCTCCGCTGCTCCTGCACGACAACGCGCGACCTCATACTGCACAGCAGACGGTCTCCAAGTTGCAAGAACTGGGGTTGGAAGCTCTCCGTCATCCGCCCTACTCACCAGACCTTGCGCCTACAGACTACTAGTTTTTCCAGAATTTGGATAACTTCTTGGCGGGAAAAAAATTCAATACCCGAGAGGCAGTACAAAATGCCTTTGAAGAATTTGTTGCCTCCCGTCCAGCTGATTTCTTTAAGAAGGGCATCAATAAACTGCCACTGCGATGGCAAAGATGCATTGATTGCATGGGTGATTACTTCGATTAATACAAATAAAAAATTCATGAAAAAAATTCGTTTAAACTTTTTCATACAAAACGGCAATTTCATAGGTAAAGACCTATTATAATAATGTATAAAAAGGGGGGCAGATGATGATTTTATCTGACACTTGAGTATAGTAAAGAGTTCTGACTGGAACCATTGAAAAAGAAAGCTCCAAATCTAGGACAAAGATCAGTCTAGTCAGGAATCTGTTGCACCAGGTACAAGCCTGAATAGTTCGAAATATTAGATGCGTTCTGAACGGTAGTTTGCATATATGAATAAATAAATAAATCATCAATGCTGTAACCTACCTTTGCACTTTGTTCCAAAGCACACTGTTCACGAAGTTCTGATATTCTTCTTAAAGCTTTGTCTTGGGTTTCAACTAAAACACTCTGAAAACACAAATTAGAATAAGCTATCTGACATTTATGACCTAAAAGAGAAAAGAGAGCTTCCTGCTTGTAGATACTTACTCTTGCTTTAGCATTTTCTCTTTCTAGTAACTTATAGTGACGAGCTAGATCGCCATATTGTGTTCTGTACTTTGTGTATCGCTCTTGTGTGCGTCGGTATGCAGCATACAGCTGCTCCTTCGTTACTCGATCAAGACTTACATTACCACTCGAGAAACCTCGCTCTTCAGCCTCACTTGCCGACACCTCCATATCAGACTAAAAAAGATCATTGGTATTAGTAGGGTTTCTAAACTATTTCGATGTTTTTGGTGTTTAGGTATTTTAAATAAAATAATATTTTTTAAATGTAAATATAACTTACTTGTAGGTGATACATAGAAGGAGTTTCATAGCTTGGTAATCTAAAAGACACATCACTTGCAAATGAGCTATTTGATAGCCGTCTTTGTCTTTGATTGTCCTGCAAATAAAATTTAAAAACAGTATTTTAGTGTTAAGTAGTCACCAATTGTTGAAGTGAAACACTTGATTTGAGCACTATCTTTGGGAACCCCTACTGCCAATTTCTCCCGCTAGAGGGTACCATTGCACTTGTATACAGGTGAATTTTTGAAATGGGGCAGTAAGGACAGTTGTACCTTACAGTCAACAAGAAAATGGACAATTTTCAAAAAAAGTTTTTTGACGGTAATCAATTTTTTTTTCTTGGATCAAAAAAATTCTATCGGACCAATTGAGGTTTGAGTAGGTACTAGGAAAGTCGGAATTCGTAAAAAACTTTTCCCATACATTTCGTTCGTACGGAATGAGACTCCAACTTATTTTTTTATGATGGACAGGCCGAAAATTAACAAAAAAAAATTACCTATACTTCGAATTTCGAATGAATACGCGAACTTTCTACACGTATAGTACTTTGAGAACAGAATTTAGATAGGTAGTTTGTTGATTGTGATTTCTGTAATTCTGAGAAAAATATCCTCACATAATTTGGAACGTTTTCGACTTGTAAGTATGGGAAATGCGATTACTGACGTTTGTAGCGGCCAACCTATCTATCATAAAAAAGTACGTTGGAGTCTCATTTCCTACGTAAATGGAAAAAGGTTTTGCAATTTCTGACTTTTCTAGCAAGGATGAAATTAAACCAAATAATATTGAAAAAAAAAGCCGAAAACTTTTGCCGCGCGCCTGTTACAGTTAGCTTTGTTTACGTTGTGTCTAGATGGCGCCTTCTGCTGTCTCAGCTTTGAGTAAGGTTCCGATCAGATTGATTAATAAGGGATCTCGCGCACACTAGACAGCCACGACACCGGCGCGCGATTCGTATCGGTTTCTATAGTTTACCTGGTCGTGGGCGTGCTGCGCGAGATCCTTAATTGTTTGTATGTACGTCTCATTAATACAACCCTTGCGAATTACCTAGGCACCTGGCGCTGTGACGTCAGTCACATCAAAAATAAGCTAAGGGGACTAAACGCACAAGGCCAACATGAGGAAGCGAGAGAGGGAATGAATTTCATTGACGTGCCGTGGACGAAGGAACGCGACAGCGTACGTCACGCTCGCGAAACGCTCGTGATAGATATGTGTAAACGATTGTTTTTACTTGTTTGTGCCATCTAAACTGTGTAAAAGAGATATATTAAAAAGTATAGTATACTTTTAATATATCTCTTTTCACTATAAACGTGCGTTCGAACTCATTTCAGACCCAACACACACACCCTTGAGAAGAAGCCGACACACACCTCTGAGAAGAAATCTCCCACAAGCTAGTTAATTCGCACGAATTGTATTTAAATCATCAGTTCGTGCACGAGTTGTATTTAAATCATCAGTTTGTGCTCTTAACTAGTTATTGGAATAAGGCCTGAAGAGAGAAAGGCTAAAAAGAAGAAAAAAAACGCACTTGTTGATGTGCAAATTTCAATCATCAACCTGTATTTATGGCACAGCCTGTCTTTACAGCCAATCATAAAGATAAAATGAACATAAACAATCAACAGTAATGTAATTTATTAGTTATCTACATTATTTTAAGCACTTCCTTTGGATGCATGTGTGGCAATAATTGGTCAACAACAAAATAAAATAGACACATGAATTGGATTTACAAAATATAAAATTATTAAAAGATAGATAGGTACATAAAGCCGCGTCCCCACTAGGGCCACGCCGCGCGGCCAAGACTTGTGTGTATGTTTACAAACTCACCGAGTCTCGGCCGCGCGGCTTAACCTAATGGAGGCGCGCGAACTTACTTACAAGTATGTCATGTGAAGACATGTACTCTAGTGACTCATTTGACTGTAAGGGCTGGACAAGAGCAACATCTTGGAATGTATTCGGTTGACTGCTTTGAGATGATGACTGTGCCTTTCCAGAGCGAGGCTGCTGGCTATCTGAAAAATAAAAATATTTAATAAGAAAATTTTATCAACACTATTTTATCAATTCAACATAATATTCTAACTACTTTATATACTAGGTATTTAAAATACTGAAGTCACAAACTAGTTATAAAATAAATTATGATTAGACTTACCATTATCTCCAATTGAGAATAGATCACTATTTGTGATATCAGATACGCTACTGGAGGCAGATGTGACAGCAGCCTGTATCAACACAGTCTTATTTAATTTTAAAATACACAGCATACAACACTAATATTTTTTCAACCTAATTCTAATTACTTGCAACTTGTTCAATTTGAATAAAGTGAAAGTTGATCAAATAAAAGAACCCAATAGTTATGGTAAGGGAATATTGGATAGAAATAAAAGCTAATACGTATATGGTACATAAATAGGATGTAGGTCTAAGCAATATGGTCACTGGTATAGTGATAAGTTATTGATTGTTTACAATAAATGTGATCACCTGAGCAGCTTGAGCAAATTGCTGAATCCTTTGAGGCGATGACTTCACCTCCTCAGCCAATTTGTCCTTTAACTTCTTGAACATTTTACTTTATATATATTGACACCATTTCACATAAACTCATTATAAAACTTATTACGAGCTATCAGTGCATTGGTATGTTGCACGAGCATATAGATAAGAAGAAATAACACACTTAAAACATTAACTAAGCCTGGAGGTAATGCTGCTGCAATAGCAGTAATTAGTGGTGTCATGTATTTTAGTTCAATTGGCAAAAAGTATTTTGTAATAAACTTTAGTGTTGTTCGATCCGTTTTACTACTCTAGTACCTACTTTTTTTCACTATGGTGCCGTGCCCGTGCCCTACCCAATCTGTATTTTTTTTTTGTTTTTTATTTTATTGCTTAAAAAAGGGAGACACGGAGACAAATGTGTAGAAAATGCATTTTAACAAAATAAGCACGAACAAAATAAGAAAACAACTCGTATTCTTGAACTCAATATCATGGAATTTCATTTCACGGGAAACATGGAGTGTGTAAGGGAGATCTTAGACGATCAAGCCGATCACTGACATCAAACAACGACCGACTTCAAAAAAACACTAAAAACGTGAAAAATAACTTTAATTTCGGAAGTCGGTGTCTTTGCTTTTCAATTTTCGTTTTTTGCCACCGACTTCCGAAATTAAAGTTATTTTTCACGTTTTTAGTGTTTTTTTTAAGTCGGTTGTTTTTTTTTTTTGTAAAAAGATTTTATTTTTCAATTTTTAGTTGTGGTGGTCCCCACACAAATTCGAATACCACTACCTGCTATGTAAATAAGAGTGACGGAGTCAATCAATATATCATCTACATACACTCACTAAGTGGGAAAAAATACGTAATATTGAAGCTAACTCAAAAACTACGCAAGCAAAGTTAATAAAATTTATATGGTGGTCCCATATAAATGTCCCAAACAAAAAAAGAATCATCAAAATCGATTTTAATTGGCGGAGAAATCCAATAAAATACACAAAAAAAAAAACATACAGACGAATTGGGAACCTCCTCCTTTTTGAAGAAGTCGGTTAAAATCAAAAAGTCTGTCAACTAGTCTTTAATTTTTTCACCTGGTAACACTGATCTGTGGATACTTGTATTTTTTCCTGACATCTGTCACTGGGTGCGTTCCGAGTAACGACATAATCGAATTTGAACGTGATAACAGGCGTTCCTTAATATCGTGAGCACGATATCGATGTCCCGTGGATCGTCATAGATGACGTCATGACATGCGCCATCTTGTGATAACGCCAACCATGCCTTATATTATTATCACCGTGAGCGCTGTCAAATTATTGACAGACTTGACACTCTTGACAGTTGTAAGTACTGTTTTGTTTTGAGTACAAAATTATTTTCGTATTAATGTGAAGAAGAAGAAATTTGAGGTTTATTCTGTAATCCAACCATGAGTATCCAAGTGACTATAGCCAACGAGCCTAACGGGCGGCAATTCTCTGTCATGCTCAAATCAGAGCAATACGAGAGGGCTCAGAGAAGCTGGTGAATGAACCAGTAGAACAACATGGTAAGTATTTTATAGCTGGTTATGTGCAGATACTTATTAGCTGAATGTGCTTGTTGTGTTCGCATAACATATCATCTTGACAACAGTTTATGTGGTCACTCTTACTCCAATACTTTTATAAAAAAGTTAGATATAAGTGTTAGGTATAGGGTTTTGTCATGTTAGTATGTTGACAGTTAATCCTTAAGAAATTGCTTTCAGATTCTATCAATTTAAAGTTATAAAAGCATTTTCTTTATTATATTAAAATATCCTATGTTTTATTCTATGATATGATTATCTATGTGCCAAGTTTCATTCAAATTTTTTGAGCCATTATTGGTAAATTCAGTAACAAAAATCATCGCAAACAATATTATTGTAGTGTTAGTAGGAAGTGCCTTCTTATATTATTTTTTTATTTCAGTAGATCAAGAGTCATCTCCATTCATTTGGAACGAGGCATGCATTTTGTTGCTACTCACATTATACAGTGAGCATAGCATAGAGAACATTTTGAAAAAATGGTACATGACATCATAGCAAGAACAATGTGCAACATACAATAATAATATTACTGGGTCTGGTACCTAGTGCCAGTCAGTAGACGCAGTGTCTGCCCAAACGTTGCTATGCCGCATTTTAACATTTTAGACGCATTGTCTTGACCGTACTGAGATTTGATCAGTAGGTACCTGTTGACTTAGTAGTATAGGTACTGTGATTGTTAATTAGTTAAGATTTGATCAGTAAGTACTTACCTGTTTTAATTAGTAGTAAGTATAGCTCTACTTGTGACTTTTTATTATTAGTTTTAAGATTTGATCAATACCCGTTTAAAGATTTGAATAGAAATACCTGGTAAAATCTGTGAATTTTATTAATGTTTAATTGTACTGTATGTATGATTTTACAAAATATTTACTAAATAAAATAGATATGAGTAATTATGTAGGTACATAAGACTTTTGTTACTGTTTGATATTTTTCTTATAATAGCTAAATAATAAATAGGAGAAGAATGTGGCTTGGAGCGCAAGCAGGCACCACCACAGGCAGCACCTGAGGTTCAGTCTGATTATACTGTGATTCTAATTGATTGTTAATAAAAATGTTTTATTACTATTATTGTTGAACATTATTTACATACCCATCCCAATACATGGCGCAATGGTAACAAGTTCCCTTCTCATATTTTAAATACTTACATGAATAAATATTAAAAAAAAAGAAAATCTACTTGCCAAGAATTAATTTCACATTTACATAGTACATACCTATCAGCTATCAGTTTCATTATTACAATTTAAGTTATTTATACATATGTACCTAAATATAAAACTTATTTAAATGGTAAAGGATGTTATAAGTAAAACTACAAAATAGATATTACATAATTTGATCATTTATTGAATACACTTTCCTATTGGCTAATGTTTGTCGCTTGCGCATCCCTTCTTTTCCGTTGATGCTGTCGTGAGTATGGCGACCGGAGTCGATATAGTCAACAAGTAAACAAATTCGGTGAACTTCCATTTTCAAAAAATATTCAATCGGTCTTTCTTGTGCAAGGTTTGAGGTTATGTTTATGTTATGAAGCTGAGCGAGGCCTGTAAGCGCGTTCACGAGCGTTCCGAATTGATGACAGCCGTCAGCTGTCATAATCGTGATAATTAAAACGGAACACAAGCTATCGATACGAGCGCTGACAGCGATTATTTTCTAATTCGGAAAGCGGCCACTGTGTCTGTCAGAGTCAGACCTGTGAGTTTCATCCACAGGTTTCATCGGTCTCTAGACCCTACTAAAAAATGTACTCTGGTCTCTAGTGCTCTGTGATCCGTCGTCTTCTTGATCTTCTTCAGTCAGTTTCATAATATTTTCTACTGACTTGCTTGCACAGTGCACTGTCAGGGTTTTGTACTTTTGTTTGTTTGTATATTATTATTAGACACAAAGTACTTTTATCAACTTAAGTTCAGCAGACAAAATTTATCGAATAACAAACGTCAGAAAAGGTTCTTCACAGGTCAGTTCAATCAGCCTTTTGTTGTTTTGTTTTTGTCTGATGTCTCAGTTTTATTTATTTAAACGTGTCATGCATGCATGATTTAGCTTTGCAAGGATATGAATTTTGTAAAAATCTACTGTTACACCTGTAAAATAGTTGTGTTTTATTAGAATAATTAAAAACAGCACTCATCAAATTAAAGAAGCTATAAGAATATTAACTGATATGTATACACCAAATAAATAGTGCTGATATTTGTTTTCATAACAAAATGGAAAGAGTGAGGTGTGAGCTAAGAAATACAAATTGTAGTGCCCTTGTTTTTATGTCAGTAAGTGCTAGACCTCGTAGTATTCACTATAATTAAAAACAAAAATTTCAGGTGCTTGATTGGTAATTATGACTACATACACTGACAACATAATATGGCTAGATGAAGAATCTGCAGGGCCTGAAAATGATGATTTTAGGTAAAGTGTTTGTTTTGTTGTTGTTTATTTAACTTGTAACTTGACATTTTTCAAAGTCAAATAATTTATTTTAATAATTAGCCTAGAGATACATTATTTTATGACATCATAACTTCAATAGTGAGTGTTGCCCTGTACAATGCGCACACTGTACATTGTTAGAAAAAAACAGTATTATTTTGAACCAAAATATATTTTTCAGTGATTACATATTCAATGATCAAGGTGATTCTAGAAGTGGAGGAAGTTATGGCAGAAATGCTGCACATTCCTTTTGGGGAAGAGGTTATGGCCCGGCAGGCCCCCCAAACCAGCAGAGTTTTCCCAGAGATAATGATACTGAGAGCTTCCTATTACGTAAGTTTTGAGTGATATGAACCCATAGCAATTTACCTTTAATTTCCCACTGGAAATGTGCCTCTATACCTATTATTCTATCATCATTATGTAGCAATAATTTTGTCTTCCCTGTACATGTATAATTTCTGCAACAACCCAGATATTGCAGGTTGCAGACCAAAATGCCAAATGGGTCATGCCTGCTGGTGGTTCCATCAAAATAATGTTTACTCATTTCTTTTTCCTAGGATGTGGTGTTCATAAGCCTACTTTGAAAGGGCTTCCCAAGGTCCTACTTCGCCTTATGGAACCTGAATATTGTGGTGTGTGTGCTCATGGGTTTGATAATTTTGATGGAGGTAAGTGATACCCGTGTGGATTTAATATTTAATTTATTATTACACATCTATTCAGTAAATGCATAACTATTATTATTTGTTCAAGAATGTGTTAGACTGGGTGTATCGGGGTGTACAAACTTGATTTTCTATAGGGTAGGGCCATCTACAAACTTAAGGGTAAGCTACTGGGCCAAACTAAAAACACATTCTGCACCAATCTAAATTAGGGCTCCTGTTCGCCATGACTGTGTTGGACTCAAAACACGTAAACACTTATTGAGAGAAAAATATGTACACCAAGTGTTGTGGTTTCTTCAAAATGTAGATTATGCATGCACTGTTTGTACAGATCCAGTCATACATCTATAGGTCCATTTAAATCTGAGTGTTTTTTTCCTGAAAAGACCAAATTAACCCACATGGTTCACATATATAACCGACCGATCTGACCACTCCATATTAAATATTATGAACGCTGTGCCGATTAAGCTGTGCAGCAACTTAATCGGCACAGCATGAAATTACTTGAATTAGCCTACAAATTTAAAGGGTACTTTGCTTAAAGCTTAGTACAGGAAGCAAGTTTATTTCTATAACATTAATTACCTAGTAGCTTTGGCCCCCCAGCTTCGCCCGTTTGAATTACACCGTCGGCAACGAACGGCGATTAACACTAGATTTTCAAATCATGTTATCTTATTGAACAATATAACAAATCAAATTCGGTACACATGTCAAAAAAAAATACAAATTCTTAACTGCTAAGTATATCAAATGCTGAAACACTACATTTTTGTGTCAATTTAGAAGATTTATTAGTGTAAATAGATTTTCGTTGCTATCTGTACAAAAGGCAAAATCCACTGTTTGTTATACATTTTTAAATTTTTGCAGCTCGTTTACACTACATTTCAAAAAATCATAGCAAGAATCTGAAAAAATGGCTAGCTCAACAAGCCAAAGTTGGGTCCAAGCGTGCCAAAGAGGTAATTGGACAATTTGACAATGTAATGTTTCAATAGGTATTCTGTCGACATTATTAGTTCACATAATTCATGTGTAAGATAACAATAACAAACTTAAAGCTCACTTCTTATCATTGCAGATGTTGTTTTTTCTTCAGAGACCAGAAAATGTTAATAAGTTAATCGCGAAAAGTGACTACGTAATTGTATTTAATTTTTTGTAAGGATTTAGAGAGATTTTAGTAATATCGAATGATACCGAGATAGTCGAGCCAATGTACGATAGTCAATAATACATAGCCTATGTATGTATTAACAACTAGAATACCCTGAATACTGTGAAACATAGGTATTCTAGACTAGACCTAGGACCATAGTGTGTTAGGTCGATTAAGTATTGCAAAGAACATGTTTGTGCACTTTTGCTTGTGATGCTGTCAGCACCAGATGTTGCATGTATGATGTTGACAGCAAACACCAAGCAAAAATTATGTGAACATCGTCCTCCGAATAGAAGATTACATTGTAACAAATTGTCCGGCTCCACGTTTTAAGCGACGTGTAGTCATTTTACTTAATCCTATTTTTGAAAAATAATGCACTTTTGTATGTTTTCCAAAAATTATAAAGAAACTAAACAAATCCTTCCACAACCATCACCATGACTACGCCATGACAATGTGATGGGTATTGTTTTTCGGTAGGTATATAATGTGGATAAAAAAAAAATCTGATCTCATTATACTTAATTAGTATACCGGTGGATACATAACAGCATTACTTTTTCAAATTATTTTTTACGAATAAAAAATTGAATATTGCCTAAATCGGTAGATACAAGAAGCCGTTGTTGTATTGTATGACGATAAAAATGGCAGTGTATAAAAGTGGAAAGTATTTTTAATTTTCAGATTCCTCTGAGAGCAAGAGAGCTGTACTGCGAGCTGTGTGATATTCTCATCACGTCCAAGGCTCACGCGGATTCGCACTACGCGGGGAAGCCGCATCGCGCGTAGGACAACACCCACCATTATACATGTAACTTTACTCATTCCAAGATTATTTTAAAAATCATGTTCTATTTCCCTATCAGGATTGTCGAGGGCCGCAAGATTCCGAAGAACCCTTTCCTGCTACAAAAAAACATGCACGATCGTGTGTAAGTAAAGAAACCTCATTAAATTAAAAGAATAAACCTATTTTTCTACTGTTGTTAATATAATATTATCGTTGTATCGTAGAGAGCAACTTATTCGTCGTGAAAAGAGAAGCCTCAAACCTACCGAGAAGCCTGCGGCAAGCGAGATTGCGAAGACAGTTGCTAGGTCCATCCCGCCGGAGTTGTACTGTGATATTTGCAAGGTACCTACTGCAGTCGAGCTACACTCTCTTTGTTACATATTATTTAGTTTCTTACTATTGGCGTTTAACTAATTGCCCTAAGAAACAAAATAATGAATCTATTTGGTATGCTGAATAACCAAATGGCGTTCCTACTGTGTTGTGATTGTGACAACTGTCAATTTGAGCTGTTCTCACGAGTTCGTGAGTCCGTGACGATAGAACATAAAACGGAAATGCCAAAACTCGGAATTAAAAATACAGTTTGCATTTTCACGATTTTCACCTCATGACGTCATAGACCAATTTCCCATATTTCACATAGTTAACAGTTCTCCATTCCTTAATTAACGGATTCATAGCTGGAAAATTTAATTGGCTCCTCAGGTTCGATGATTCTGGTTAGCTATTCGGATTTAACTTACTCAGGTTCTGGCAGGTATTCACAGTTTCCGACTGCAAGTCTACCTTTTCTCCCTCTATTGTGTCCCCGCCACGATAGTGAAAATGAAAACTGCTTGCTGCATACCAAAAACCTACGTAACTCAATTGTTTCAGGCTTCGGTTACTTGCACGGAACAAATGACCATGCACCTAAACGGAAAAAAGCATCTTTCAAAAGAAAAACGACATATCTTTAATATGATGAAAGGCGCAACAGCTATACGTAAATATAAAATACTAAAATATTATTACTCAAGGTATTATAGAGCTAAAAAGGAGTCTTGGAGCCGATTTTGATGAGAACTATAATGGTGACACCATTATAGTTCTTACATTTCTTCTTACATTTTTGAAAAATTATTTTGCTGTCCTGTAATCCAAGCTGTTCATTAAAAATATATATATATAGAGACTATTGTTCCACCATCCGGTAGTGTCGCTAATAAGGATCAAATTCCGAGAGCAATGACAAAAAAACCGGCCAATTGCGTATCGGACCACGCACAGTGAAAGGTTCCGTAGTTGGGATGAAATTATGCCAAGAACTAACTTAACATTGTAAGTAGTAGTAGTTGAAAAATGCCAACTGCAAATGTAAGTTGGTCGATGTGATAGCTTTCCTTTTAATTTCGTTATATGTATTACTGCCGTGAATTTTTACACATACCATTTAGCTGGCAGGGGGAAGGGTACTGACTCTAAGAAAAATTAGCACTTTATAGCTTAATATTTCGCAAACGGATCCCTGAATCCAAAAATGTGTTCAAACACTCATAATATTTGAACGGCCTTGCCAACGACGCCCCACACCACGGGATAGATGATAAAAAAAGAACATGCGCGCTTTAAGTGTAGTGGAGGTACCGTTTGTCGGCGTGATTAATACAGGGTGTAAGACCTATCACATCTAGCCATCAACTACGCATTCTGTACATCAAATTAAGTAACATTGCATAAAAATTATTGCTGGGAAACGACTTTTATTTTTGGTGTGAAAAGCCGCTGTTTACGGTAGTGCGCAACTAACGCACGCAACATTGTGTTTATGGGTGCATGCAACGGTTCAGGGTTTGTGGGGTTTAGGGGGATGGGGATGCGATAAGGTAGGCCACGAAATTCAAATTTGCAGTTAAGTGTCAGGTTTTATGTTGATTAAAATATGATTCGCGACCGTAACAAATGCTTTACAGAATTATAATCATTAGAATAAGCAAAAACCTCATAGCTTATTGCACAGTAGACCCTCCCATTTGGAATCAAATCGTGTCGTATCGACAATCCGAACTAGACAAACCGATTTCACAAAACCTCGGCAAGAGTAGATTTGCGTAAGCAAGTATTTGATTATGTTTGTATAGTTTATATTATATTATTAGAGACGATCGAAACTGAAGCCGGAGGCGCACAGAAATCGATTTTGAAAAAAATCTGCGGCCCCCCTTTTTCGGATGTAACATCCACCATATTGATTTTGTTCGTAAAAATGTAGCCATAATAACGATTCGATTGACACATCATTCATCAAAATCGGATGAATAGTTACGACGCTACGGTGGAACATACTTAGTTACAAACATACACAGACTGCTAAGAACATAACCCTTCTTTTTGGCTTTGCCGTAGTCGGGTAAAAATGGGCCCCGAGACTCCTTTTTCACGCACACCCTATACATATTATTAAATTTTGTTAATCTATTAAAGAATGACAATTTGCGCTTACAGCGAAACCTGCTGAACCTGCCGCTACTGCTAAAGGTAATTGCCAAATATAAAAACTTTTTACTTTAAATATTTGCTTCTTGTGCTTGTGGTCGAGTAAAATTGAACCGAAAATACCAAAAAAAAAACTCGAATGAAGTTCATAGTGGACAGATTCCATTGGAGTTTTTTGGTTGAGGGCAAGAGGTGAGCAGAAAAAAGATAAAAAATTTCGCCTATGCTTTTTTATGTAATAGTCCATAATGTTATTTTTATTTATCTTTAATTGGAATGGGCTTAACCATTTACATCATCAGATGTTCTTGCTTTCATCCTATTTATGTTCTTGCAGCCAATCTATCATTAAAAAAGTCGAATTCAGGCGTGTGCGTTACCCCACCCAGAAAATGTCGCATATCGTCATTTGATTGTAATAGATAATTAGGACATAAGCTTCTGTAATTGCTGCGTAGATTTTTACATTTGTTATGGTATTAGTTCTTTAATTATTTTTATATTACAAAAACAATTCTAGCTGCGGTAACTTTACCCTGGCCAGAAGATTTGTTTATTAATGGGTAGTAGTATATTGAAATAATTTTTAACTAGGTACATAATTAGCTCGTTAGACGAGGTACCTAGGAGGCGAAGATATTCGAGATCCTGCTGACCTTCAGCCGTTGTTCCCGGATATCATTTGTAGATATTTGACAGTTGTTACGGGTCGTCAGACGACCGAAAGTCTAACAACCAGTCTTCCAAGGGGTATCGTGTTACCCAGTATCTGAGTTGTGGAGGTCAGATAGGCACTCGCTCCACGTAAAATACTGGTATGCAGCTGCATCCGGTTAGACTGGAAGCCGACCCCAACATGGTTGAGAAAGGCTAGGCAGGCAGATTCGATATTTTCTTGCTGGGGTAACGCACACTATTCCGGCCGCCGAGAGAATGCGTTCCTGATACCTGTCAGTTGAGTATAAAAGTATACGTGTTTTACGAATTTATACTTACTTTATTTGTTCCTAATCGTGTCCAACTGAGAGTTGGGAGTCCTAGTTACCTACGAAAAATATGGGAAAACCTTTTTGCGATTTCTGACTTCGACTACTTACTCTAACCTCTGTTGGTCCGATAGTTTTTTTGATCCCTAAAAGAAACAGGAGTGGTCGGCATCAATAAAAGTTTTTTGTGAAAGTTGCCCATTTTCTCGCTCACAAGTTTCTTCAGTCTGTGTATGCAAATCAACATTTCTCAAAACGTTAAGGACAGTATCCTAAGACAGTTTTCTTTTCATGTAGGCTTACTTACTGCCCCATCTCAAAGATCTACCCTGTGTATTGCTGTCAATTGATTGAAGTCGACAGGCAATGATGATTTACGCATATATTTACCCAATGATGATGATTTAGGCCGAATTATCTTTAGGTGCATATTAATTACCTTCCGTTTTTTTAGATGCTGATGCTCAGGGCGAAGATGCTTGGGAAAAGTGGGAAACAAATTATTATGAAGCTGAATTGGATTGGGGCCACGGTAGCGGCACATGGGATGATGATCCCCAATAAATATCAAATAACGATAGGTATACACGCTATATGCAATGAATGTGTACATAGATACCTACTCCATTGTTATTGTTACAATTTACAAGTACTCAGAGTTACAGAGTGTTTTATTGACTGTTACATTTGATTATTAATTCTTAGAGAATCGTTTCTTTTCAGGATTTCCGTGGTATAGCATCGGCTGGCTTGGCGTGAGTTTGAACATAGTTTCGTCTTTTCTGCTACTGCCAAGCGCTGGTATTCTGAAACAACGTGTATCTTTAATGTGTGTGCAATGTTACTTGACGTAAATAATTTCAATAATTTAAAAATGTTAATGGACTTTATGGTGTAAATTCTGTCACAATAGATACCTAATTATACCCAGTAATGCATGACCACCGACCCCAGGAATGCCTAAGTATATTAGATTTTTTGTTGTAGATTTGACCCGTGCGAAGCAGGACCGGGTCGCAATTTCAAACATAAATAATTTGAATATTTGTTTACGTCCAGAAAATAATCAATTTAGTAGTTCCTACTGTTTGGAGCACAGTAAAGTCATAAAAATACGACATTAGATAAGCCTGCGCGCGACTGGTGGTGATGGCGTGCTTGATTCTATACTTACTGTAATATTTAAAATATATTTACATTTACAGCATGTAAGAACAAAAACCCTGTCCGATCCGAAAGGGGGCGCTTAGGTACCGCAATAACACTACATAAGTATAAATATGTTTATGGTTTGGAAAATCCTTTTCAACTTCACTTTTCTAAATCTTGACTTTTTAGCATGCCTCAACACTGAACGAATGGAATTATTTTTTCCCGATTGTCAACAGTGTTAACGACAGGAATGCTGACAGGGGTATTACTTACTGATCGGGAATACGCGAAAAATATTCCCGTTCGTCCACACTGAACGAATGAAACTTTTTTCCCGATCTTCAACAGTATTGACGACAAGGTGTTACACTGATCGGTAATATTCGAAATACAAGCAAATCAAACGGCAAACCAAAAAGCAAAAAGGCCCAGGGGTTTTTAGGGTTCCGTAGTCAACAAGGAACCCATATCGATGGTCAAAGGTTGACAACTGCAATGTGTCAAATTTTACAGGAGAGGGGAAAAAACTGTATAATTTCGAGAATATTTTCAAAAAAAATAAAATAAAAAAGTAGTTGGTAGGTAATCGAATTATTTATTGATATAATTTAAAACAATAAAATGCCCACATAGGTTTTTCATTAAATAATCAATACACAAACAGTTACGAATAAACAATATTGAAAAAACCTCACTACTAACGTGTTACGAGTAGTCAACGATTACAACACTATTTTATCTTTCCAGGCCTGTAACTTTCATAACGCATGACTTTTGGATCAACAAACTTTTTGAAAAAGTCATTATCTTGTCAGCTCTGTTTGGAGCTAAGTACTTGCAGGGGAACATTCTCCCCTTTACGGGGCACCGGTGTGGGCGCGATCCCTGAGGCTGCGGCCAGCCCGCCGGTTGAACGCGTCCCAAAGGGTCATGGCCATCCGGCTGGCCCGGGGATACCGCACGGTCTCCCGTGAGGCGGCGAGCCTCCTTGCCGGATTACCGCCATGGAATTTGGAGGCGAAAGTCCTCTCCCACATTTGGCAGTGGCGCGAGGAGGTGAAACGCCGGGGCGTAACTCCGCTGCCGCGAGAAATCAAGGTACAGTGGACAGAGCTCCGGCGGGATCTCATGGAGAGTGCGATTGTCGCAACCCAGTGCTGGTCCACACCACAATTGGTGCCACGGCGTCCTCACCTTCCGCCTGACGCAGGTCCTCACCGGACATGGCAGCTTCGGGAGGTTCCTGTGTAGGATTAGGCGGGAGGAAACGCCCGGGTGTCCCCACTGTGTGGATCGCCCGGAGGACACGGTGGAGATATCCCCTAATTGGGCAGAGCACCGCCCAGTGTCCTCGTGGAAGCGATTGGCGACAATGACCTCTCGCGTCCGGCCCTGGTCCACGCCATGGTACGGAGCGAGAGGGCATGGGAAGCTGTCACCTCCTTCTGCGAAGCAGTATTGCTCGCGAAGGAGGAGGCGGAACGCGTGAGGGAGAGGCAAAGTTTGCGCCCTCACGCCCCTAACCGCCGCCGGTGGAGATACCCTGGGCGTCGGGAATCCCAGGCGGATTCCCGGCCACCATAGGCGCGGGCTTGTGGACGGCGAGCAATGGGTAGCTCGCCGTCCGATAAGGACCAGGCCCGGGTCGGTGGCGCGTTGTGTTCCACGCGCGCCTCAAAGAGATGTCATTACAATAGGCCGGGTCCGCTAGGACCGATGTCTGTCAGGGTTGCGGGAATGTCCGAAAGGGATACCGGGACATTGGCAACAGGCAACTGAAGGAACACGGGTGGGTTTTAGTCAGTAAAACTCGCGCCGTAATGTTACTGTGTCAGTGAATAATTGCGAACTGCATTTGCGTTGACACCTCGTAACTCGCGCAATAGTGAGTTCAAGTTGATACCTGTTAATTGTGAGTTGTCCATAAATTGTTCGAGTGACATGTTTTGTGCATTAAGTTAAGAGTTATCAATGGGAAGATGCGGCGCATAATTTAATTTTTTTTGATGTACATAACTCATTTTGAGAAAAAATGTGGGTTACGAGTTGTCAACGTATGACCATCGATATCGTTTCCGACTTTTGCCTTGTCCGTCTGTCAGTCGCTGTAATTATGGGTATACATACCTACCTATTAATCTCGCCGACAAAGTGGTAAAACAAAATCATGAAAAAAAAAAAATTTTATGATACCGTCGAACAAGCTATTTGGTATACGGGCAAAATATATTAATTTTCCTCTACACTGCCAAAATTTGTTTCGATTGTGTGTGTAATTTAACTTTTTGAGCTTATGGCTTAGGATAGTGCGTTAACGGTTTGTTGACTACTGAAAACACAAAATTGTTTTAAGTACCTACTTAGTTGCAAGTTATCTGCTTGTATACCAAATAACTTGTTCGACTGTACCTCTTCCTAGGTACGGGTAAAGTAGGGATGGTGTTTTTTTTCTCGTCCATGGTGACTTTGTGAAAACTATTTTTGGATTCAGGGATCCGTTTGCGAAATATTAAGCTTTAAAGTGCTAATTTTTGTTAGAGTCAAGTGCCCCTCCCCCTGCCGACTAAATAATGGTTGGTTCTGGATATTTAAGTGAAAAAAATTACAGCAGTAGTTTATAAAAGTATCACATCTAAGCAGGCTGTACAAGTTACCCAGTAATGATCGACCAACTGACATTTGCAGTTGCAAAAACATGTTCTCCCATATATTCCGTATGGGAGAACATGTTTGTCAACTACAATGTTAAGTTTGTGCTTGGGATAAATTCATTCTTAAATACGGAACCCTTTATTGTGCGTGGTCCGACATGCGCTTGCTTGGCCGGTATTTTTTACCCGACTACGACAAAACAAAAAGAAGGGTTATGATTTTGACCGGTAATTATGTATGTTCATCTGTTCCCTCATAACTTCTAAACTACTCATCATAATTTTGACAAATGAGGTATCGTTGGAAGCGTTTGGATGGTCCGCTGGTTATATGTGACGTGACATTCAGTGGAATATGGCGCCCTCAAGAGGATATAAAGTCATGAACTCATTTTTTTTTTTTGATGCCCTTTTTGATAGCCTCTCATGATATGAAAGGGTCAAGGGAAACAAGACATCACAAACAGACAAATTAAAAATCCGGAGACACACGTAATCTCTTATTTATCCCTAAATCCGGAGTCACACGTGTAGATAAATCGAAGAGATTACCTACGTGTGACTCCGGATTTTAATGATTTTTTAATTTGTCTGTCTGTGATGTCTTGTTTATATCTTTTTAGTTGACTTTTTTGTCGTAGTTGGGTTTTAGTTTCATAACTGTTATTAGTATACTAGCTGTGCCCCGCGGTTGCACCCGCGTAGGTCTCGATCCCGTGGCAATAAAGGGATAAAACGTATCCTATGTCCTATTCCAGGTCATGCTCTACCCGTGTGCCCATCCTCTCCTCTCTAGAGTAGGGAAAATCGCGGCGGCGCGGCGCCTGCGTCGAACGGATCGCGTATTGCATTTTTATACTCGTGATAACTTCGAAATTACATGTCCGATTTGAATGAATTATAAAGTATTTTACTGCTACATAAATACCCTTGATGTTAAAACTATTTATTTGAATAAGAATTAATATTATGTCGATAAAACTCCTTCGCAAATAATGCATTAACTACATCTATAACAAAAAAATTTGATTACCATAAAAAAGGCTATAGTGAGTCAATCTTAAAAGACAGACATATATATTATGCTGTCGCGGACTTTTTTTTAGAACTTTTAAAGAGGAACAATTTCATCATACATGATATTTGCGTAACTTAAACCGTTTATGCAGCGCACGCAACGGAAGCTCTCAAAAAGGAATAATTTTTCCAGTTTTTGCAAGATTTTTCATTTATCCTCCGCTCCTATTGGTCGTAGCGTGATGATATATAACCTATAGCCTTTCTCGATAAATGGACTATACAACACAAAAATATTTTTTCAATTCCAACCAGAAGTTCCTGAGATTAGTGCGTTCAAACAAACAAACTCTTCAGCTTTATAATATTAGTATAATTAGATATCATTAAGCCCAGGTATACGTTGGCCGAGTGACGGGCTCGCCCAACGTGGAGCCCCCAGTATTTGCTGTGATTTGCCGTTTGATATGAGTCTCTACTGCGTGTTACAATAGCAGATCTAGACCTTACCGGCAAAATTATTTATTTTCATTAACTCAACTAAAAGAAGTAAGTATGACTTACCTACATAAGTACTTGCCAACAACTAGCATGAGCGTCTTCTACGCTGCCGAAAAAGGCACTTGCGAGACACATAAGCCAGAATTACTATGAATAATACAACAGCAGCAAGCGCAGCTTGAACTTTGGGGTCGGAGAGCTTGAAAGACTGGTCACATATACCGGTCGTGCCACCTTTTGCTTTAGATGAGCTTTTTTTCACGGCCGATGCACTTTTTGCCATTTTCGTGGATGATCTTATCTCATCTATTTGACCCATTTTTTTATAATTTCTTTAATTTTCCATAACAAGAAACTATTTCTATTGAAATTTTGTACTTAGGTAGACTATTTTTTTCTTAGCTACATGCTTTGGGAATTTTTTGTTTATACCTACTGTTTTGTAGGGAGTGGAACTACTGGAGTTTTGACTTATATTTCTGACAACAAATTGACAGAGGTACTTTACTCTTTGAAATTGACAATTTGATCGAGAAAGCTTTGAAAGAAAGATAATAGAAGAGGTAGTCCTACCAAAAAAGTAGGTACTTAGCTATCATAAAGTTATGATTCGTGCTATATAGATATTCAGGGTGTCTCAAACGAAGTGCTCTAAAGGCAAATGTGATAAAGAGGAGGTGGCCACCTATCATTTCAAAATATAGAAGTTGAGATATTCTCAACAGTTCAGAAAATTTCGCTAATTCAATCATTTTCAAGTTTTACACTTTCATTTCGATTTTTCGACCCTGTGAACAAAATTTTCGACGTAGATAGCGAGTTCAAATCTGGCTGGAAGATGCCTAAATAGTGTAGGTACAAGATTATGTTCCTATTTACGTCCAGTGTGGCTCTGCAATGCTTCAGATTTTATTTTTACTTGTCTTTCCTAACTTTTGATTAGACTTTAGCGAAACTTTAATCCGGATCTAGGCTACGATTTAAAAAAAAAATACCTTCTACCGAATACCTACGTGCACATAGCTTTAAATACTACCTTAAATATTGATAGTTAGCCTGGGAAAATTTCATAAAGATAGCTTGATGAGAACATGCGGTCTGTTCCCGGCCATTTTCCCGCTAGATGGCGCTGAAGTCAGCCATTTTTGGTTTATTTTGTTTTATGTGAAATTGGAGCATTATTACGTCGTAGGAGTAATTCGAGCGGTAATCGGCCATTACGCTTTATTGAACTTGGTCATAATAATGCCTCAAAATCCACCCAATTAGACACAAAGGATCCAAATAACATCTACCATTGAATATAGTCTTTTACACACACATACGTATTCCCTACGTTTACAAAGATTGAACACTAGATGGCGTGTATTTAAAAAAGTGGGCTGAACTATTTTGTAGTAATTTTTTAGGAAAATAAAAGTTATATTTATAAGCTATTTAATTGATAAATAATTTTGGGAAATAAATAATGTCAACAATATATAAAATAATATATTTAATTATATTACCTTACACTAAAATTAACTATCAAAACAAAACTATTTGAAGTTGCACAATAATACATAATTTATAACATAACCAAGTATTACAATAATTACAGACATTACAAAAATATGTTAGAAACTTTATATAATTTATAAACAAGAGATAACAACAAATCTAATAAACTACAATTTAGTATGCGATTATAACCAGGAAGGCGAAACAATATTTTCATAATGTCTAAGCACTTTTATCTACAAAAGTTTTTCTTTTTATTCATGACTAAAACATTATCCAATTTCAGATAAAAGTTTTTCTTTTCTTCTGCAGCTGTATCTAGGCTTTGATTTTTCCTCGCCAATGATGGAAAGCACTTGATCTCAATAACAGCTCTCAAATTTTCAATTATACCTGTAACAAATTGACACAAAATATATAAAAATGAAATGGAGCACTTCATGACATTTGATACAAGAAATTCAATCGCCTATCGTGCTCGTAATCTTTGGTCTCTCGCGATTATAACGAGTATTATAATTTTCTACATTTGCCAAATATATAGTAAATAAAATAGAAGCTTTTTATAGAAAAACTTACCATCTGGACTGCCAGCTAAATATCCTAATTCTTCATCAATAAAAAGACCTGAAGGCCTGACAATTTTACTATAGTGTTGCATGAACATACTTATTGCCACATTCTCATTTTGCTGCCCATATAACATGTCTTTTGTACAAATATTCTTTTTATATAGAATATCCTTTACATGATTGTGACATGGAGTGGTAATACAGCGTTTGCACATCTGTAAACATAAAAATCCAGATAAAATAAATGTATGTTATGGATAATTTTTAAATTCCGCATTGTCTATGTAGGTAAAGTACCACAACATTACCAGAAAATTATGTGTATATACATAATATCTCTAACATAATTATACCACACAACTAACCATTCCAAATTGACTGGCAGTCAAACGGTCACACCTATGAGTATTATATATATATATCATTTTAATGCTGCCCTACTGTAGACATTTCAATCAAAGCTATGTCTTCTGGTGACTTTTGAAATTCTGCTAACCTTTCTTCACACTGAATTCTCAATTGTGCTTTGTCAATATCAATTTGATCACAAGCTTCAGGTCCATAGTGCTTGTCCGGTTGGGATTTCTCTCTTGGAGCAAACAATCGTCTGTGTGTCGACGATTGATGTTGTATTCTACTTTGTTCTTTCTGCCTTGTGTATTTTTTTAAATGTGTCCCTGAGCTCTGGGTGGTTTGTTTTTTCCATGCAGTTTCATGCCATTTGTGTCCAGTAGCAAGCGATAATCCTGAAAACACAATATTTTTTTCTATAAAATATCAATAAAATATAAATAGATGATTATACATCTTATTCATATGAAACAATACTGTTGGAGTAGGTACATCTGTAGTTCACTACCTGATCTGTTTGGGAATGAGTGCACTATGTTATATTCCATAAAATTAGTCAAAATATTTCTGAATGCACTATGATAATCAAAGCATTTCTTACTGGTATTGAAAATTTCTGACTGTTTATATTTACCTGCCACATGAAAACGTCTCTGGTACCCCTTCTTCCTAAACTAAATAGTTTTCCACAGTTGAACTTATTTATTACACTCATGAAGTTTTTTACATTTGTTGACTCATTTGACAAACGGCCTGCATTCAAAGCAATTTTTTCATTGGCTGCATAAATCAGAGCCCAAACCTCAGCAGTCTTTTTCAGACTTTCTACGAGATTTTCTTCCTTCTTTTCACTTCCATCTGCAGATGTTTTACTGATATTACAGTAATAATCCTTGCAGTTTTCATGTACTCCAAATACGACGATGAAGCAGACCATTTCTCAAATCTGCAGCCATACTAGCATTATCACTGCCACACATTATAATTTTCCGCGCCACTACCTCAGACGAAGTTAGCCACTACTGTAAGTTTCGTCATCTTTGGCTTCAAAATATTCGTCCATAAAGTGGGAGCTTAGTGTTGGCTAAGATCTAAAAAAGTACAAATATAAATACAGAATGCTTTACTGATCTTGAAATTACTGTACAAATTTGATTTATTTATTTACCTTGTAAAGTGCACTAGTGTAGTTTTTGATAACATGATTCTTGTGGCCAATTAATCTCTAAAGGTTCAATCATATGTTCAGCTAAATGAAAAATGAAATGAATAACAAAAGAATATGTTACTTTTATACACAATAATTGAATAAAATCCATTAGTATCGTATTTCACAACCATCTCTATATCACTGAGTCGAAGTCTTGTAAGATAATCTGTCAACTGGTGCACAGATGCAGAATTCATTATTGTGTCGATTACGTTCAAAACTCTAAACACATCCTGAGAAAATAGAATAATAAAATGTATAGTAAAATTTTACTTATCTTTAGATTCCTGGTAGAATATTGGTCGACAATTAATGAGAAAAAAA
This sequence comes from Lithophane ornitopus, assembly GCA_948473465.1. NCBI lineage: Eukaryota > Metazoa > Arthropoda > Insecta > Lepidoptera > Noctuidae > Lithophane > Lithophane ornitopus. The sequence goes on along the minus strand of OX419616.1, from coordinate 9,239,940 downwards.
ATCTGATTACAATAAGTTACTTATTTATTTTTAAACAATAAATCACGTCTATTTGATGTAAGAAACTCAATTTGTTTGTTTCTGAACGCATCACATCGTGCCGGCCGGCGAAACTGCGAGGCACGCGTCCAAAGAGTATAATAATAATAATAACGGGACTGACGCGACATAATAAATAAAAATAATGTTTATCTGTCTGTAAAATGCATACAGGTATTCTTTACATAACCTGGCAAAACCATATCCCATGACTGCGCCACCCATTCTTCGATTTAGTAATGTCTGTAAATTTAATTTTGTGACTACTTTGGTGGCTTACCGAATTGTAATAATTTAATTTACCTATTGTTGACCAAAAAATATACAAATTGACAGCATCAACCGGATACGTGGGTAATAAATACTGTGACGAAATTTCAGCGTCTAAAACCCCACTCACGGGCCAACTGGCTGTTTCTAATACCGCCGAAATATGGTACTTACCTACTTACTTTTATTTTACAATAAAATAGCATATTTTGAATACCTAATTAATAAGATTATTATACCTACTATACATTGCATTATTTCTATTCAATTGGAATCAAATACCTAGGTACTAGAAATAATGCAATTTGAATCAATGAAAATAGCATCACATTTTATCACGCAACAAATTCTGCGCGCAAATCCTAGTGCATCAAACATTCAAACATTACGAGCGAGAAACTTCAAAATGTATTTTTATTACATTACCAAACGAGGGATCGAAGTTTGGCAACGTGTGTCAATTTCGATTAGGTCAAAGACTCAAGGATTGGAAGGGTACGGCAACGTCGCATAATCAACGAATAATGATATTTTCAATGTTGCCGCACAACAATAATAATTATGTAATAAAATTGTTTACATTGCCGTCTAAGGTCGTGATTTTATGGTAATAAAATGTTTATTTTTTAAATGATAGGTATAAAATACAATAAATCAATTATTGTACCTACTTCTTATATTGTTTTATCAGAATTATAATATTGCCAGGACGCCATCTAGCGCTGCAATTTCTAAGCTACAACAAACATGGCGCTATATTTTGCTTGTCAAAACGAACCCACACATGTAAAGAAGTGTCAAATTTTGCCTGGTTTCACGATCGTTTTACTCAGTTATTAATGTAAGTTATTTCCTAAAAAGGTCCTACGCGGTCACATTTCATTGTAGAAAAGTGATAAAATGATTCGTTTTTAACAAAGAGTGTCTATTTTTAGCGTATAACCACATCAACAAATGTATGGGCGGCCGATCGGAACATCGACCTTAAAACAGAAAATCACCTCCACATGATTAAAAAACAAAAAAAGTATTTGAAATGGACACGTGGGTGTTTTACTCGTGCATTGAAAATTCCCTATGCTGTTTATGGTATTTATCGATCAAGGGATCGATAAATACCATAAACAGCATAGGGAATTTTTTGGTCAAATGGAACACTGTGCGTTTGGTCTAGCACCGCCACTGGTTGGCACAGCGCGCCATACGCTCCGCATTTTAGAATATTTTTGTATTAAATCTTATGGAATGGGCTCGTGGCTAAATGACAACCGCCGCACGGGTCGATCGAAGGTTAAGCTACGCTTGCCGCGGTCGAATCGTCGATGGGTGATCATCATTACAACTACTCCTCCGTGCCTCGGAAAGGCTAAAATTTATGACCGTATTCCTCTCCCTTTTGTGAATCCAAAAGGGAGTTTTTGAACCTACGTGCACGAACCCATATAAAGGTAACATTCACATAGCAGTTTGACTTTACTTTGCCAAGTAAACATTTCATACGAATGTGAAAATTGTTTGAAAATTTTAATGGTGATATTCGTACGAAACGCTTGCTCACATTCGCCTTTATGAATATGAAAATTATTATTACCTACTTATGTGTGAAAAAAAGGTTAATACTTAGTATGAAACGCTTACTTAACAAAGTACCTACCTAATACCGGCGCCAGACATAGCAACAATATTTGATCACATGTGTGGCAGGGGTGTTTGAGTATTTCATCAAACTTTGATCACTTATTTCAACTTTTCCATTCGGTGTCTGTTTTTCGAGCGCACATCAAAGCGATTAAAGTTCAAATGTGTGCATAGCGCGTTCGAATTTCAAATGTGTGCGTAGCGTAGCCTGCAAGCCCAGTGTCTCTTAAATAACTGAGCGGAACGGTCGCTTTGCTCAATCGCAAGATAGAATGGAGCAACGAGTGCCCTAGAATTTATTGAGTTGCTTGAAGGAGAACCATGTATTTATGGAACCCTAAAAGTTAAAAACAATATAAAAATAGGAATTTGGTAATTTACGCCTGGATCAGGATTAATGATAAATTCTCAGTAGGTACATTGCTCTATCGAGGAATTAAAAAAGAAGAGAAACATTTTATTGACCCATTAATTAAAGGGAATGTATTAAAAAAAAACAGACTACAAGGACAGGATCTGGTGCTGAAGCAATTTACGGACCATCATGGTTTGCATTCGATGCCATGCACAATTACATGGGTACTGTTGCTGGTTATGATTAATGATTATCGTCCGACAGTGGCGCCGATTCTCTTGTCACAAAATTCTCTAAACTAAACTAAAAATCACTAAAATTTAGTTTAGTCCTGTCAAACGACCAAACTCATTCTGAAATAGAATATGGTGCCAATTCTGTTGTACACCGAACACATCGGCTTCGACGTGTTTTTTTAAGGAATTTTTCACATTTTGTATGGAAAATATGCAGCAAAAAAAATACCATCATGTTGAGCCTCAGGGTTTTATGGGCCCCTAAAGGAAGTCGAAATTTTCATTATTTTTGCGATAAGACACACCATTTTCGAGATATAAGGAAAAGAAAATAAAAAAAAGATACAATACTGTTTTGCAACTGAAGTCGAAGGTGTTGGTTTGAATTTTAGAACTAAATTATAGTTAAGCTGTGTCAAAATATCTGTGACTTAAGCAAACGACGAAGAAGTGTGCTAAACAGGAGGAAACTCTGCATTTAGCCATTTAGCATTTTCATTTTATTGCCATTTAGCATAAAAAATTATAAATTGGCAACACTGCGTGATGCAAAGCATGTCGCCATTGGTAAAGATGGGTTGTAATAGGTTAAACGCGATATCTGTTACCACTGTTACTGTTACAAAAAAATAACAGTACCTAGTTATTAAATAACAGCCTGTTATTTTTGTACGGACGATAAATACGTATTTAAATCTCAATTGAGTATCTTCCATTCTTTAATGAGGAAGAGAGAGAAATTGATAACCTTGCTATAATTCCTTCCGAGTGTGTATGTGTAACAGTTTGTGTGGGGATTTTTTGATGTATTAACAGTAACAGCCGCGGTAACAGTCTTGAGAGTATTTTAAGTAACGGGTATTTTATATTGATAAGAACAAATTGATATTTGTTATTTTTTAATATCTGTGATTTTTATCTGTTACGACTTACGATATAAGTACATACGCCTCACCCCTAGCCAGTGGTGAAATATGTGTCTATGTCTGGCGCCGGCTTAAAGCCAAAACGCGATCTGTGAATCTTGCAATAATGATAATGATCCTAGTTTCTTTAAATATAGGTAGGTAGGTACCTAATAGGTATGCGAACACAGGGCCGTAGGCAAGGGGGGTTCAACCCCCCCCCCCCCCCCTCGAAATGCGAGAAACTAGAATCTCAATCCAGAGATCGACCTCCTAGGGTACCTCCATATACATATAATTGTAATCTATTTCGCATGGGCGTGCTTTATAATCTATAATAACAGTAAGAATATGCTTAAATACTGTATTTTTATCGACTCTGACTTCAAAATAATACTCTTTTTTTTTTAAAATCTGTACTTACTATTTTTCTACCCTCTCTGAAATCAGAAATAGGTACCTAATTCATTTCCTCAAAAAAAAGTTGGCAACCCCCCCCCCCCCCCCCCCCCCCTACGAAATGAATTCCTGGCTACGACCCTGGCGAACATGCTGCCGCGATGAGGGAATCGAATGTGTTTGACAATTGCTTGACCTCTACCTGCACTGATCCAATCAAGTACCTATTGACTAGCAAAATGAATACAATTTACATTTTACTAGCTATTGTTCTGTTACCCGCGCATTTTTGCTGTTTGAATGCAGTTTAGCACGACTGCAATACTTGCAGTTTAACTGCAGTTCGTCTGATGGCAGCCTTAGGTATTATGTCCTTATTTTATATTTTTTTAATGCAATCCAGAAAGAAAAGTACCTAGCCAATGTCCTGCTCCGGTCCCAGGACACCTATGCGTAAGCAAGAAAGGGTAACAGAGTTACTTAGGTACTTAAGCATATTTATTATATTAGTGTAGATTAGGTACCCTAGATACCTAGATTGTTATGGTACTATTTTTTCTCGAGAATATTCTGTAGGAATAGAATTTACGAGAATTAAAAAAATTCAATGTCTATTCTATAGATCTATTTGTTTTCAAGTGATCTGACCGTTTAACGAAGATGGCGTTAAAATTATTTAAAAAGTTAAGTTTTAAAAGGTAAGTTCTCATGAGCAAAAACATTCTCGAGAATAATTACCTACATATCAACGAAAATTCTCATAAATTCTCTTTCGATTTCTGTATTAAAACAAACTTTATGATTTACAAATAATCAGCTTTATTTAATAATATATACCTACTTATTGATATAAAAACGTTATTAATCATGAAGATAAACAATTAAAAACAAAAAAAAAACAACCACGGTTTCTTTAGAACAGACTTTGAAGACGTTTTTGTTGTTACTTGGTATTGGCAGTTTCATTTATTGCTTCCTGCCAATCATAATTAATTCTACTAAGTACCTACGTCTTTTCTTCATGTTCCGAAAATAATCTCCGTCGAAAAGAATATTGCAGAATATTCTCCCGACCCGCCCCACTGGTCAAAGTTTGCACAACAGACAGAGGAAAGACTACAACATGCTGATGTGTATTTTGAAAGCACCCTAGTGGAGACGGCATTTTATTTTCATCCGCAGCCGGGAGCTTGCTACGGATGAAAAAAACACAAAGATGATAATTATCTTGACGTGTAAGTACCTACTTATTATATTTCTGTCCTGAATTAAGTACTTATAATTAGATACTTCAGCAAAATAACCTGACATTTATTATTGTTAAGGGGGATGCGCTAAGGCGGCCCGCGAAATTCAAATTTTCTTACGTTTTTTGCCATTTGTAGGTCAGTACTTATCAGGTTGTATGTTGATCTAAATATTATTTGCGATCGTAACAAATATGGATTTATAGAATTATAATCATTAGAATCAGCATTACAACTCCATGTTCATGTAAATGCATTGAATGACTATTACTGATACTTCTAATGTTTATAATTCTGTAAATCCTTATTTGTTACGATCGACTTGACAAAACGTAAGAAAATTTGAATTTCGCGGGCCACCTTAGCGCAGTGGAAATACTCACAGGGTCAGACTTCGAATGTTATTTAGGTTCAATCGGCCGCACGTCGATGCTACCTACATACCATTCCGGTAAAATCACATGTTCTTCTTGAATATCCTTGCTGACGGTTATTTTTTGGTGGGCATCAATATCAAACTTCAGTGTAACTGGCTCTTTGTATACAAGATTATCATTAGAAGTTTCTTTCAAAGACTTGAAACAATTCTCTACATACGTTAGAAAATAATCTAAATAATTGATAGCTATTTGTGGTTTCCATTCGTCCTGAAAAGCGATATAATGAATTTTAGGGATCATTTTGTAATATTATTAATATATATTTACTGTACATAAAGTGAACCGAATGTTCATATTATCGTAGCAGTTAAGGAATATGTCCGCGCCACAACTCAAGTCCGATAGATGTAGTGTCTTGACTCATTGCATCAAAAAAATGTAGGTAGTTTCACAATAATTTCCGCCGGACTTAAGTGGTGACGCGGACTCTACGAATGAAGTTCGATAGAGACTTCAGAGATAGGGAATGCTATCAAAAGTCGTGATTGGCAACTTGACATCACTTGTGCTTGTCTGAGGGTCAAGATTGTTGGCAATTCGCAATTTCGTCTAATTAATCAACCGATTTTGACTTCTATACCGTAGGCATAAGGATGGCATTAAAAGCAAAAAAGGTTACACAATACCAACTGTCTAGGGCAGCTGCCATTTGTCATGCCACCAACGCAACGCAATAGAAGTCAAAATCAGTTGAACGACTGTAAAAAAGGTTTATTTAAATGTCTAATCTTATTTCAAATGGAGTTTGATGAGAAGGTTTATAATAATTATACTATACTTATTTACTTACCCGACAATATCTCACAATGTCCTCAGTATCGAAACATTGCACTCTTTGTATTATGCCATTATCGTTTCTGTAGCCTACAAGTAATCCCTTTAGTCCAGCTAGGTAGCACTGACACCAACACCTTAGCATTTTATATCTTCTGAAAATTATATTAGGTTCATAGAATTGAGAACATCATAAGGCCCTATTCTAGCATCATAGCAATATGGCCAAAATATTCAATAACTTACTGGCAAAAAAACACATTTTGTGCGTCACAACCACATTTCTTCTGCATTGACCACATTTTCAAAAACTTACAGAATATTACTTACTAGCTGCTGCCCGCGGCTTCTTTCCTCTTTATAATAGAAGTATAGATAAGTAGTTACAGAATTTATTTCTGAGTAACGGCAGGTATATTCAACCGCACATAAGTGGTTAGACTTGCACTAAGAAAATCAGGGACCTGCTACGATCTGTGATCTTTAAAAAAGCAAAAGCCTGCCAGCTCCCAGAGTCTGTATCATTATGCCTATGCCATTGCTGACACTTGGCATACATTTAAGAATATGCTGCACTATGAGTGGCTAATAGACATTAGACAATAGTTATGGTCGATGTTGCCCTGGTAGTTTTGGACCATTCCTGTATTGCATTCTTGCCGTAGGTGAGTATATGTTCCTTGATTGCATTGGGCTGGAGTTCATTTACAGTGGCCTTTTTTCATACTATAAAAAGTTTAAATTTCATTACTTACTTAAAATTCTGTTCTTGTTGTTTACTATGTATTGCTCTATTTGTTTTCAACTCCACAAACTTGTTGTTCCTTAAATATGATAGATTGGCATTTAAATTGTTTGGGTCAGGAGGAACTGAAGTTGTTCTTGTGGCTAGCATTCCATCTATTTGGGCACCATAAAACAGGTTGTGCTTTCCTAACTGAGAACTGTAATAAATAGAAAATTCTTCATTTTCAACAACAGGTTGTTCTATGTTTGGTTCTTGAGTTGGTGAATCTGCAAAATAAAAGAAATTATAGATATAAATGAGTTTCTATGTCTGTTGTACAGACATAGAAACTCATTTAAATACTACAACAATACTTAGGTAATTTTATTAATGTTTTCACTGTAAAGTTCATTGTGAATAATAATTGTGACTTATAAATTTAGTGGAGCTGGCATTAGCAGTCATGTAGGTACTTACAATAAATAACAATAATTGTTTCTCTCTTTATGACCTACAGTGAACAGCCAGACTCAGTTTTTCAAATTACTTGATGAAGAATTATCTGCCTACGAAAAACAATTAAAATATATGTATATATTGTTTTATTACTTACCTGATAACATATATTGTTCGAATTTATAACCCCATGCACAAAACTTGGCATTCCGATCATTGGGAGGAATACTCTTCTTAACTTGTAAGTTTTCAATGGAACACAAGTATATGCAGTTATTGAATAAGCTTGCCACAATGCTTAATGGTTCACGGTAATAACTCGCACACATTACACTTATTAAACTTCTGCGATATGTTATAAAAGTCATTTCAGGTTGGTTACTCAGAAACTCTAACCGGGATCTTTGGTCGAGGAGAAATTTCAGCATAAGAGAAATTTTTTCGTTGTTGTCGTCAGTAGTACGCTTAACTGCTTTATCAATGTTGTGATTTAAGTTGTAACGAATTTTTCCTTTCGGAATTGATGTTAAATATTTGAGTTGGGATAAATCATGATAATAATCGCGTTGGACATTGACGCTCATATAACCAATAATGGAGGGGTAATCCACTTGAAGTCTTCTCTCAAGAGGTTGGTTTCCATCCATTTTTTGTGATTACTCGTACAGATATTTTATCAAAAAACACATAAAAATATTGATGATTTTTTACTTCGTCTGAGGATGCAAAGTAACATCAACATCAAAGGCTTTTGTGGATCACCAATTCACCACAATTTTGCCGATACCTATACCTATCACGTCAGATAAAAAAAGTAAACAAAACTGACAAATCAAAACAAAAACAACACAACACAAACAACTGAAACAACCATTGACATTGCAAATGAAACAACACTCTATTCTATTCTATTTTTTATTATGGCAAGCAAAGCCGATGTCGACCATTCTGCCAATGTCTAAAGTGAGTAGGAAAAGCAAGTGTTTAAAAAGAGAAAAAAAAAAAAAAAATGTAGAATGCTAAAAATCTTCGATGGTATTAGTTGGTGGATCTTGTGTGGACTGGAACAAACAAAAAAACTTTTTACAAAAAAAAAAACAACCGACTTCCAAAAAAACACAAAAAAAGTGAAAAATAACTTTAATTTCGGAAGTAGGTGTCTTTGCTTTTCAATTTCTGTTTTTTGCCACCGACTTCCGAAATTAAAGTTATTTTTCACTTTTATAGTGTTTTTTTTGGAAGTCGGTTGTTTTTGTTTTGTAAAAAGTTTTTATTTTTCACTTTTTAGTTGTGGTACCTACCCCACACAAATCCGAATACCACTACCTGCTAAGTAAATAACAGTGAAGGAGTCAAACAGGATATCGTCTAGATAAACTAAGTGGGAAAAATACGTAATATTGAAGCTAACTCAAAAATTACGCAAGCAAAGTTAATAAAATTCAAAAAAAGAATCATAAAAATCGATTCATAATTGGCGGAGTAAACGCGTAACAAACAAACAAAAAAAAAAAAAAAAAACTTACAGACGAATTGAGAACCTCCTCCTTTTTGAAGAAGTCGGTTAAAAATATAAAATTACACTTTATATTATAATTGTTAGAACATAAAATATACATATACCACACGGACAGACTGTCAAACAACTCATTGACTTGTCTCCACACTTATACCACCTAGAATAAACAATTTCAACCGTATAAGGGCTGGAAGAATGGAACATGACAGACAATGTACTCTGTGATGACAGGTCTCCTCGCCCCCTTTTATCATAATTTGTACTGTCATGATAATGACAGTGATGATGACACTGATGACAGGTCTCCTCGCCCCCTTCTATCATTCTTCACCGGTGTACTTTGGGTACAAGCGGGTACCCACCTCGGTGATTTCATTATTATGAACTTTTGTTATGGTGGATGCGCTAAGGTAGCCCGCGAAATCCAAACTTCATACGTTTTTTGCAATTTGCAGGTCAGTATCAGCTATAATATATCGCTCACCTAGTAATATATTGGCACATCTGCAAAAACTGCGAAATTGAGTTTATACGGCATATGTGTTCAAAAGTGCGTAATTTACAAAGTGGTAAAACGGCACAACGTTAGTTTCCGTATTCATCGAGAGAGGGCGTAAGTGTCATTGTACCGCTGTTGTTGTTTTCCCCCGCATACTCGTATAACAACGGCACTTTGATCAGTTGTGCGGGGATTTTCGCGAGTTGCAGCCGCTTACAAAACTGCGTTGACGTAAGTGACAATTGTGACATAAAAAATGGCATATTTGACAAATGTGACATCGCTTTTATACGTAATGCTACATTAAATATAAATAAGAGCCAAAGTAGAAAGTGATGGTTTTTCTATTTATTTTTTGACACACACAAAAAACAATGAAAATGCAGTAAATTAGATTATGAAGAGTACAAAATACAAATAAGTATATATATTATACAGTATACATACTTTGAATATTTACTACAGTAACAAATATGGCTTTTTTCAGAATAATAATCATTACCTTCAGTAATACAACTCCTTAGGTTAGAATAATCCTCAGATGTCATGATTTCATGAAATCGGCATTCAATAGGATACAGTTTAGAGAGTTGTATGGATGATGTTTATGATTATAATTCTATAAATCCATATTTTTACGGACGCGAATCAACATACAACAAAAATCAACATACATCCTGATCTGACCTGCAAATTGCAAAAAACGTAAGAAAATGTGAATTTCGCGGGCTACCCTGAAGCTTTCGCCTTAAGATATCCATAAATCTATACATTCATTCAGCCGAAAGACGTCCACTGCTAGACATAGGCTTTAAGCATATACGTTTATACACATAAAAACGAAATACTCGCTGAATCTCGATCGTAAGCATTCGGGATTTCGTAATTCGATATAGCAAGATTTCGATGTTCCGTACATCGCGATTATGAACATTCTCAATGAAGTACTTCGTCATAGCAAACTTTCGGAGTTCCGTACCGTACATCGCGATCATGAACATTCTCAATTAAGTAATTCGTCATAGCGTACATTCTAACTCACGTAAGTCGTACTCATAAATTTTATTAATACAGTACATCGGTGTTTTAAACTTCGAAGTTCAGAAATACAGTCCTGTTTAGCTATTGCACGCCTACTGGGTGATTTAACTTCCAGCACGCGTAGCATGACCACCATAGAAACGGGTTTTGATACGACCGACGGAAGGATTGACAAAATGACAGATTGTGATTGTTTATCTGTCATTGTGTCAGAATTTCCGTCGACAAAACCCGTTTCTACGGTGGTCATGCTACACGTGCTAGTAACTTTGTTGGATTACCACCTAAGTTCCTATTATGCGTACTAAAAACTGTTATATAAATACAAAGTACTTAACTATACTACAATATTTTAAACGTTTATTTTCCATCGACCTATTCTTTTATTTCTTGACTTTCACACAGGGTTCTGTAAGCATTTAGGTGCATAAATGACATTTTTGGAAATTGTTCAAAGTGACAACGGCACAAATGCATGACTCTTCCACTTCGTAGATCCCTAAGAAGTATATCCTGAGGACCTGAAGTTGAAATTTTCATGCCTAAATATCTATAAGTCTATACTAGTAACCAAACCAATAAAATCTGTAAACAAATGTTAAACAAACCCATAAATTAATTTCAAACATTTATAAAATCTTTGATCCTCGTTTCTGTAAAATGAGAAAAATGTAGATGTGCCAATATATTACTAGGTAACCCGTAGGCCGTAACAATACGGATTTACAGAATTATAAACATTAGAATCAGCAATACAACTATCTAAGTTCATGTAAGTGCATTTGAATGACTATTTCATGAAAAAATCATGACATTTGGCACATACCATATTAACTTTAATATTATAATTCTGTAAATCCATATTTGTTACGGCCGCAAATCATATCCGGCAGCCAATTCGGGAGCCGGCGCCGGCAGGCGGCAGCTCAGGCACTTCATTTAGTTTATTGAAACTCTATAAAATTCCTAAAAATCCTAGATTAGCTAGATTTTAGCGCCGACACAACAAATTAAATTATGTTGAGAACTCTAGAAACCATCCCATGGTTTCAAGAGTTCTCAACATAATTTAATTATCTTTAATTATTTTGATAGGTAGGTACAGTAGGCCGCACGTAACAAAGTCAGTTTATGTTGGCTTCATAATATATTGAAACGTACATATTAGTTTCATTATAATAAGAGGCCAACTTAAACACTACGCCAGCTCAGGGTCAGTTTTACCACCGACGTGAGGCCTACTGTACATTGTAAAATATCAATCCTACAAGCACGCTACGTAGCACTTTAGCGTGCTGAACTGAACTTCATAAGGATCTGGCCGCAGATGCGTTGCGGCGCACAACAAAGATTTTGCGGTGCAGCATGGCAAAGCGTATTACAACTTTCCGCGCCGTACAAGTCCGGATCCCTCTGTCCAGTCGCTATGTTTAATACCATAAATTATTGACTTCATTGCCGTAGGTAAGTATTAGTAATACTTTCAGTAAGTATTATTACATCACTAGCTGCGCGGCCGCTGCTGCGCTGCGCTGCCGCGGTTTCACCCGCGTAAGGCACGATCCCGTGGGAATATCGGGATAAAAAGTATAAACTATCTGTGTGCCAAATTTCATCCAAATCAGTTCAGTAGTTTTTGAGTGAAAGAGTAACAAACATCCATCCATCCATACTTACAAACTTTCGCGTTTATAATATTAGTTAGATTTACATCTGCATATAAAAATGAAAGATATTATATGATGATATGATGGGATGATTATTTTTGACAAATATATATTTGCAGGGTGCAAGACGGAGGAAACAAAGAGAAATGAAAAATAAAAATTGGACCTAATACATCTAGTAGGTGGTTCATTGGTTATCAACTACTTGTATGTCCCTGTGTTTTCCTTTTAGATGGTAATTATCTTTGCAAGAAATTTCTAAGCACTAGAACCCCCTAAAAATGCTCAAAATTGCCTATTTAGACCGCTGTTAACAGTGGTCCAGTGTATGACTACCTATTCATGAGAAAAGAAAAACATAGGGACATGTCACGTTATACATCCTTCTTATTCAGTATAAGAAATATCTTTCAAATTGGTGCAATATTAGAGGAGGAAATAGACGAGAGCCAAACCTCGACTTTTTACTTAGGCTATTTGATCGGATCTGCAGCTTGCGGCCGAAGGCGAGCGCTCGCGACAGCGATAGTTTCATAAAATACCAAATTTTCAAGTCTCTCTGACTGCATTATTTTCCTCTTAAAATTATTGTGTAGACCACATACCTACTCATAAAAAAATACAATATGCACTAACATATTGGTGTCATGGCTAACATAACTAACTTACAGTACTCAGTACTGTAAGTTAGTTATGTTAGCCATGTTGCTGTTGAGTATGCTTAGGTCAAAAAAAGAAACATAATGGATTTTATAGCAGCCATATAGTTTAATCTTTGGAATGTACATTATTGATTTGTGTTTTAAAAATAAAGATGTTATGCCTTTTATATTTAATCATTCAAGATCTTTGACAAAATAGCAGTTTTTGAAAGATATTTTATTGTTAGGTAAATTATAGTCATAACATAGCAAATATTGTGTTTTGGGCACTGGATAGTGCACCTTCATGAAACATAATTTAAATAGAATTACAAGATGAAGTTGCTTTGTATAAAATTATGATGTTTATTTCTATTTTGTTCACAAACATAATATATGTTACACATGAATGATTGAGTATATATATAAAGCTGCTCTTACACAGGCAATTATTGCAAGCAACAGGAACTATCGGACCAATCTATTTTATTAAATTGTCCCGTATCGCACAATATGGTAGAGCAGTATCATAAGCAACAATTGCTTCATGTTGGCATCGCAGTAAATCACTTGCTTGAAGATCTTGTGAGGTCTTATTGGACCAATATAAATTGAGCAATTAAGTTCCCCGTGTAAGCGCACCTCAATGCATTATAATTATAAGGTTACTTATAGTACAGGCCTTTGAATGTTTCAAGACTTCATTTATTATAAATGTAATAAAAATGTATCTAACCACAGACAATTTGATAATATAAAGATGTTAAGACATCTTATTTAAAAGTCAAATTAAATTAAATTAGCAATCACTGCCGAATCTAACTTTAAATTAAAATTAATTCAACTTGTATTAGGTACACTAAATTAAATAGGTATCTGTTGCCCCAATTAACTTGTTAGTAAAAACTATGACAAAAAATATCAGACCACACTCCTATTAACCTTATTATATGTAATACATTTAGGAGCTACCACTACCACACTATTCCTTGTATAAAAGCACAAATATTGTCCATAATTACAAATTTCTAAAACTAACTGAATTTTTTGGCTATGCAATACATGAGATCTGTTACTCTATATCAGGAAGATCTTCTTCATCAGATGAGCTGGTGGCCTCTTTCTCATTTTCATCACCGAAGTTTCCCAATTTGCTTGAGAACATGTCATTCATATCATCAATATCATCTCCACTCTCATCCTCATCTTGCCAACGGTTAAAATCCACTTTTAGCCAGTGGTGCTTCTTTTTGTCACTGGTTAAGGCAGGCCAGAAAGGATCGTCAATTTTAGCTTTAGCCAACACTATCTCAATTAACCTCCCTTTGTTTGTGTAAGCACTTTTGTCTGGATCAATATCTGAATATAATGGTATGACAACCTCATGTAACTTCTGATCCGGTGTACAAACCCCCTTAAATGAGACTGTCTTTTTCTCAATTTTAATATCTGGTTTCTCACATTCTACGTTAAACGTCAAAAACACACGAGCACTTCTCTGCGCCCATGAAACCGATGGAGGGGTAGCAAATATTTCTGATGTCATTTTACCTGGAATAAAAGTTTTATGTTATACATATACACAATCTAGTAATCATACTAATAGGTAAGTGTTTTACTTACAGAAAAAAGATTTCTACAAAATTAATCACTATTGGTTTCACTTGACAACAACGTTCGCTTTTCGTTCAGCGGCTCAGACAGTGTCAGACAGGCAGGCAAGACCACAGAGTATATTTTTAAGTCTATCTGTCACTTTGACAGTATCCACAGACGAAAGCACAGGGAGAGTACCTACAGTTTTTATCTGTCAAGAGTTAAAGACCATAGAGACCGGTTACAACGTTGCCAACAAGCCTAGCCAGTATACAGGTTGAGTAATCATGTGTTTGCACTGACGAAACATTCACAAAAAACATGTTGAAATCTCTAGTAATTGTCAAAAATTGTAGGGACATTGACAGAAAATAGAGATTTCAACATGTTTTGTCGTGAATGTTTTGCCAGTGCAAACGCACGGGCTTGAAAAACAATGGTAAGGTGCTAACTTATCGGCAAGGGACAAGGTGAGAGAACGATCTATATTCTGGCCAACGAAAGTTGATCCTGAAAACACGCGCGAAATTTAAAAAATACAAGACTTTTTGTCCCTAAACATACTGCGATAATTCGTGTTGATAATTACAATTTAATTTAATTTAAATAAAATAAAATTTCAAGTATCAATATCTACGTGTTATCGCATTAAAGTACAGGGATAAACAGTCTTGTTTTTTTTTTATTTCGCACATTTTTTCAGCTTCAACTTTAGTTGGGTCGAAACACCGTTTATCTGGGCACTCCATGGGGGATTCCAGCCATTTTAGCGGGCGTCGAAACAGTGTCATTCGAATCTTCATAGCACTCCCTTTTTTACTATAGGTCTCAGAAAAAATAAAAAAAACCGTTTTTGAAAAAATTACTCAGTGCTTTATTAATTTGGCAGTAAGTACCTAATTCCTAACTCAAACTCAAACTCAAATTCTTTATTGCATTCATGTGTACATCAGCTGTTACAAGTATTTAAGGTAAGATCCAACATGAAACCCGGTTAGGGCATGGCAACATAATATTTAAAAAACATAAATATTTAAAGTAAGTACATCAATCTTCAATGTCCACAACAGAACAAATTAACAAAATATATATTTAAATTTAAAGGTAGGTGACATTAGGCACAACATAAAAAAACAATAAAATTATACAACTACAATGCATTCCTGTAATGATAGGACCGACAAGTAGTTTTTTTTAGAAATTCACCTATTGAATAAAAGTTATGTGAAATGAGCCATTTTTTTAGTACTACACAGAATTTTTTGTAAGGAAGATCAGTTATAAAATTATTTTTTATAGTGAGTAAAGTACGTATTGCTGTGCCGATGATGATGAACTGCTTCCAGCCGTTCCTACATAGTTTTATTTATATTGTGACTCGTTTTGTGATTCAAAATATAGCAAGCAAGGCAGATGTGCAATATGTGCAATATTGTTTTTTAATGATCACACTAAACAACACGGGTATCAGACATAATTATGGCGCTTAGATTGGCAATCTAAGCGCCATATTCAATAAAGTCTGTTTTTTAATCTGTGATATTTCAAGTGATTGTTCTTTGTTTGTTCAATTTGTAGTTTGGCATTTGCACCTGTCAAATTAGTCTACGAGATTTAAATAACAGATTTTACTGCATTTATATTACACTAGCTGATGCCCACGGCTTCGCCCGCGTGGATGTCTTGACAAATTATATAAGTACTAAAACCTTCCTCGAGAACCACTCTATCCATTGGTGAAAACAGCATGAAAACCGGTGCAGTAGTTTTTGAGTTTATCACGAATAGACAGGCAGACAGACGCGGCGGAGGACTTTGTTTTATAATATGTAGTGATGATATATATTGATTCACGAAAAACTTCGAGAGTACCTACCACCATTGACAGCAATCGGTCCCGGACTAACGTGATCTTGAACATAACTTGAGTTTTGTCCAAATTCATCCGGAGACCAATGCGTACAGAAGAATGAACTAGGCCGTCCAGCATCTGTTGCAAGTCATGCAGCGACTCAGCCATTATGAAGATGTCATCTGCAAATCTCAAGTGTGGGATGTACTCGCCGTTGATGTTAGTGCCGCGTCCTTCCCAGTTCAGCGTCTTTATTATAAACACATCCACCAATGCGTTAGAGAACAATTTCGGGGAAATTACGTCCCCTTGCCTTACACCTCGACGCAGAGGGATATGTTCAGTTTGCTGGTTCTGAGTTTGGACGGTCATTGTCGCGTCTTCATAAAGACATCTCAGCACTTGGATGTATCGCCAGTCAACTTGGCTCACATCGCTGCAGAGACTCCAAAACAGACCAGGGTCTCGATGGAGTCAAAAGCCTTCTCATGGTCCACAAAAGCAAGACATAGGGGCCGATTATACTCTTCAGACTTCTGTATAATTTGTCGCACTGTGTTGATGTGGTCTATGGTGCTGTATCCTCCTCGAAACCCGGCCTGCTCCGGCGGCTGAAACTCGTCGAATCTTCGCGCTAGACGATATAATATATAATAATATAACGTATACGTTTATTTGGACTCAATAAAATATAGCCTAATACAGCTATATTCTTAAGAACTATTTTGTAAGTAAGTAAGTGAAATATCCAGTATTTTTTCTGTATTGGTTTATTCAAGGGTTAGGTTAGGTTAGGCGACGATTCGTGCTTGTGCACTGGCCGGATCCCCGCCCTGGGACCTCGAGGCGAAAGTACTCGCGTCATCGTACCGGTGGCGCGAGGAACCGAGGGCGCGGGGCGAGCAACCGATGCAGCGACACATAGAGCTGCATCTCAGCTGGTCTCAGCTTCGCGAGGTCCTGGTGGCGGAATGGCGGGACAGGCTTTCACGCCCTACCGCCGGCCTCGACATCATCGAGGCGGTCCGGCCGGTGCTCGAGCGCTGGCTCGGGAGGAGGCACGGCTCCCTATCGTTTCGGGTGACGCAGGTGCTCTCGGGGCATGGTTGCTTCGGGAAATACCTGTGTCGCATAAACAGGGAGCCGGACGCTCGGTGTCACCACTGCGTCGACTGCCGGGAGGACACGGCGTGGCATACGCTGGCAGAGTGTGCCGCTTGGGAGGAGCCGCGCCGAGCCCTCATCTCAGAAGTAGGCAGTGACTTGTCGCTGTCGGCCGTAGTCAATGCCATGGTCGGCAGCGAGGAGTCCTGGGACGCGGTGGTTTCCTACTGCGAGACAGTCGTCTCGCAGAAGGAGGCTGCGGAAAGGGAGAGGGAGATCTCGTCCACTCACCCGGCCCGCAGCAGGCGCACCGGGCGTCGGCGGAGGGCGGATAACGCCCTCTTCCAGCCCCCCTAAATGGGTCCAGGGGTGACGGACTCGGGGACGTCCGTCGCCCCCCACACATCAGGACCCGAGGTGGCGGCGCGTAGTGTTCCACGCGCGCCCCTCTTAGACGTCACGGGGGGAGTCAAACACCTCACTCCCCCCCCTGACCCGAGGAGGCCCGCAGTGGCGGGCCGGCACCAGTCGGGGGTTGCAGAAGATTTTTACGTTCCCGCGACCCCCGGCGTAGGTGTGAGTCGGAACACCGGGGTGGTTTTTAGTCAGTAAGAGTCTGACAGACCCCTCCACCCGCCGCCGGGCGGAGGACATGCATGAGCATTTTCCACCCCGGAAAAAAAAAAAAAAAAAAAAAAAGTCGACGAATCGTGACGACTAGCGACTCTTGAAAATAACTTATGTAGCTTAGGAGCGAAATGGGTCTGTAATTCTTTAAAAGGGTCTTATCACCCTTTTTAAAGAAAAGAACTCTCCTTCGCCACGCTTCTGGAGTTCTCCCAGAGAACAAGACAGAGTTGAAAAGATCCCGAAGCTCCTTCAGTACAGGACTTCCTCCCACTTTCAGGAGCTCAGTCGTAATCCCGTTGTTCTGACGAAATGATAGGTCGGTTTTCACGTCGTTCCGTCAAGCTTCAGAGTCTCTTCCGAAAGTTTAGACTTCCTGCCCTTACGCCGCATTTTGCAAAATCGCATACCTTCCTCCCCGAGAATTTCCACCATTTGGTCGAGCGCCTGGTCGACGTCATTTGTGGATTCCACGGTCGTGAATCGGTTCTCCAGGTCTGACTGGAACGCTTCAGATCCCAACATGGTTTAGAGCATATGTGGACGGAGCCTAGAATTCATCAAACGAGTTCGCTCGAGCTTGAAGTTGATATTCAGGGAGCCTCGATCAAGTCTGTGATCACTGCCAGTATTGAACCTATTGTTCACCAAGACATCCCTGAATATAAGCTTTTTATCCGTAATGATGAAGTCTATCTCATTTTTCGTCATAGTGTCGGGACTTCGCCACCTCCACTTCCTTTGGGGCTGTTTCTTAAAGAAGGAATTCATCTAGAAAAGATGAATTCTTTCTTGCTTCTCAAGGAAGTTGACAAGCATTTGCCCCCTATGATTCCTACTGCCAAACCCGTAGGATCCTACTACAAATTCGCTGCAATATAAAAATATTCCCACTTAGGGCCTTAGTGGTGGAATGCAAGGCCTTGGAAATGTCCTCAAAAATTTCTTCCACTTCATCATCCGAGTGTGCCGAGGTCGGTGCGTAAGCTTAAAGAACCTTGAGGTTATACCTCTCGGTTAACTTCACTACGAGATACGCTACCCTGTTCGAGACACTGGAGATTTCCACAACGTTGTCACAAAGGGATTTGTTTACTAGGAACTCGACTCCGCCTTGGGATAGCTGGTCTCCCTCTCGAAAATACAAAAGGTGGCCTGATTCAAGGGTCATTGTGTCCTCCCCCTGTCTTCGGACTTCACTGAACCCAAGAATGTGCCACTTTATTTTTCCGAGCTCTTCTTCTAGCTGCACTAGGTGTTCGTGCCGTAACGTGCGTCCGTTATACGTCGCCAAGGTCAGTTGGGTTTGGCGGCCATTCGTAACCCGGGGATTCTTCGCACCCCCTACCTTGCCGTTACCGTGACCGCCGCCTGAATCAGGAATAGCAAGGCGGCCGGGAACTGCGGTCCGTGGTTGATTTTGGCTTGCCATTGGAGGTTTTGCCCATAATCGCCACGCTGGGCATGCGGGTTGGCGATCGCAGATCGCAACTTCTCGTACTAGTGACGCTGCTGCCCGTCACTAGTCTGCGCCATTTAGTTGCGAAGTTTTGTATAGAAATGGTTATACCGCCATTTGTCGTCAGAGCCTCGATTGTTATTCAGCAGGGTGCACTACGAGCAGGTGAGGTTGACTTGGGGCACTGAGATGGTAAGTGTGCCCCCTAACACCCTTACCCACCATATTCAACGTGCTAAAACGCATTCATGTGTCGGAAAACCACTTCCCGAGTTATCGCTGAAGGTCTACGTCATTAACAATACCCATAATGACCGTATAATAGCTTCCGCCTGTAAAAAGTAGCCTATGTCCTTTCTCAGACTATCTGTGTATCAAACATTTATATCGGTTCAGTAGTTTTGGCGTGAAAGTGCGACAGACAGACAGACAGAGTTACTTTCGCATTTATAATATTAGTAAGGATTGGCGACATCTGCGTACCTATTTAAACGTGTTAATTTACGCGTAAGGGCCGAGTCACACCGGAATGGTAGCAGCCGGCAGCCACGCGGCGAGCACTTTCAGTGTGAAATAATTTTTAAACTTTATCTACATACTTAAAAGACCAGTATCGCTTGAAAAGGTTGAAAAGGTCGCGAGGCCGCTTTCGACATCGCGGTCGGCCACGTGCTGAATGTAGCAACAAAACTAGTCAAGAGGAGACTAGGCGCTAGAGGCCGCGCGAGGCCGCCAGCGGCGACGCCGCGCCGCACAGTGGGCTGAAAATCGATCTTCATAGACAATGCGCGTGCAATGCGCGGAGCATTGCGCGATATGTCAAAAAATGCAGAAAAATAAGCAGTATAATCGTGCCAAAGGAAAAGTGTCGCACTTGTACCGAAGTCGAAATATATAAATATATAAAATATATTTTTTACATATTTCTCCATACATTTTTTTCAACCAAGTGCTTTAAAGTAAAGAAAAACGTTTATTTAAAAACTGAAATAACATTAAATTGATCAATATACGATCCCATTTCTGCCGAAAAAATAAAAAAAATACCAAGTTGATCCCTAAGTCTATGAAGATCGATTTTCAGCCCACTGTGAGCCGGGGGCCGCTGCCATTCCGGTGTGACTCGGCCCTAACGATCCAGGTACAGCTGTACCTAGCATTAGGCGGTGTAGAAAACGAATAAAACGAGATTTATAAAGCTTATGTTTTATTTTTCGAGGCTAACCTCTATGGCATTTTTAGTGGTCATTTTATTCTTATAAATCATTAATGATATGATACAATTTCATAATAAAATAAATAACACAGTTTTTTTCCTGCACTGTACTTAACACTCTACCTACTCACACTCTTATAAATTCTTTAATCTGCATTGGAATAATGCATCGCTAAGATTTCCACTTATTCTGATTTTACACCTACAACAGTGTTGGATAAGAGGGTATTTAGTAACTAATTACCTAATGAAGGCGTGCGTATGTTTTACTGCTATCATAACTGATAAAGCTTTATAACACTTAGGTATAAGTGTTATAAAGCTTTATCAGTTGAAAATCCTAATTACAAAATAATTCATTGATCGACAAATTAAAAATACCTAATTTAAAAAAAAATGCTGATTGATAAAAATGCTCTCCCTCACTTGTTAGAACATGCTCATGGTAATTCATTACCAATTAATCGTATAGGATGCTGGTTGGTTGTTTGTGAATAAAAGAATATCCACAGCACTTCTACAAGATACCGAGGCAGTGCTACACAGGCGTCGGTCGTCAGTCCATGACATGTAAATAATAGTTACAGGTAATAATATTATTTTTATCATATTTACCAAAAACATTATTCCAACACGATTACAATTTAAAGTACTTAACACAAATAACTTACATTACATAAGAGAGAGGCACTGTTATATAACTCCGCCACTATTAAGGTATGTGTTCTTTGCTATCTGGTATAGTTGCGCGGACATTTTTTCACTGGTTTCTTTGACCATCTTGGTGAAGTGTCCCTCGGGCTTGTTGAGGAGGAGGTAGGGGTGGTCGAACTCGACCAGCCGCCCGGAGTCCATCACCATGACTCGGTCCGAGTCCATGATGGTGTTCAGTCGGTGCGCCACCGTCAGCACGGTGCAGTCCGCGAAGCGCGTTCTTATTGTTCTTTGGATAAATTCATCCGTTCTGAAAATGGGGATTCTGTAAGTCATTGCACATTAAGAATTTATTTTTGATACAATCGAACATTGATAGAAGTAGGTAGTGCCTTCCGCAGCTGTCACTATAAGTCTCTCGTAAGAGAGTACCTAGATATATTCCTAGCTGTAAAGTTAATAGGTTGCGTCAAAACTCAATGATAATTTTTGAATTTCGTTTTTTTTATATCTTAGAAACGAACCTAATGATTGTTACAAAGGAACCTAGTTAGATAAATACAATAAGCAAGATTTATTGATAGTGTTAACCTGCTTTCTTTTTTATTGTTCAGAGATTAGAATACAGCCTTAGTAGATTTAATTTTGATTGTAGGTAATATTTTAAAGTAAGTAGGTTAATCAATGAAACCGAATAAATGATCAGATGAACATTTTCCATCCGTTTAAGCTAGTGCTATTTGGCATGAGCGAATGAAATAAATACTAGTACTAGTATTTCGACCGTATTCTGCCACAAGTTGAGATGGTCGATGGTGGTTGTGGTGATAGAGGGATGGTTATTTTGGTGGGTGGTTTGTGTTGACATACTTGGGGTCGACGTTGGCGGTGGCCTCGTCGAGCACGAGGATGCGGTTGGCGCGCAGGATGGCGCGCGCGAGGCACACGAGCTGGCGCTGGCCCAGCGAGAAGTTGGAGCCGCCTTCCGACACCTTGAAGTCCAGCGCCGGCACCGCACCTTTCAAATCCACCTACGGAAACACAAATTCATACATGACTATTTTATGAAAACATGATGTTTCGCATAAACTTACCTATCCTAGACCGATCGATCTTTAGGCCAGTAGTACTACCTCAACTCAAATTCACTTTTTATCTCGCTCGCACCATACTACTCGCGGCCTGAGTGAGAGCGAGACAGAGTGAAGTATTGGCGGCTCCAAGCCTCGAATAGTTTAGGTAATTGCTTTTTACGGTGAAAATAATGGAAATTTAAAAAATATTAAAAAAACATAAGATCTGCTTTAGAGTTAGTTCAGGTATTATGCAAAGTTTCGTGATCTAATTTGAAGTATTTTTGAATACCAGCGGTTAAGGTATAGGTAGTTCGGTTTAGAGACAACTTTGGATTTTTTCTATCTATAAAATTTTATGGAATCGTGTTTTCGTCAAACAGAGGACCTAGCATCAATCCTCAACTTTAACATATATTTATTTCAAAATTAATTCTGCTGTATTTTCGGTTTTAAGCAATTTGAGGTCGGGTAGGCCCTTAAGAGAAATGACTAGTGGTGTCCACTTCTGCAGCAGATAGAAGAGCAGTCTGGCTGGCAAATCTTTTCATATCAAAACAAGCTGTTTGCGAATGATGATGGAAAATGAAACACTGAATTTTTATTAATTTAGAGACAGAGTGTGATACAAATTCACAACGTGTTTTGGGCTGTTTGCCCCTTAGCAGTCTGCCTAGGTGTCCGCAAGGAATGCAGCAACTCTGCGGAATATGGGTATATTTTCATTACTTCAGGTGTGAGCAAAAATTTAATTATGTGTTGCCAAATTCCCACTACAATTAATAGATTATCTAGTAATATAATTAAACTAATATAAAGTAATATAAACTCACAGCTTCCAAGGCCTGCCAAAGTTGTTCATCGTCGTAGTTGTTGAATGGATCCAAGTTGTAGCGCACGGTCGCTGAGAACAGCACCGGCTCCTGAGGTATGATGGATATCTTCGACCGCAGCTCCTAGGGCACACACAGGTAAAAAATATTGATAAGTAAGTATTCTTATAGAGAATCAAAAATAGTCTAACACGCGCTTCGACGAAAAGGTAAATCCAGAAGGCAGGGCCGTAGCCAGCCACTGTGCGGATCGTCCGGAGGACACGGTGGAGCATACGGTGGAGGTGTGCCCTGCTTGGGCGGAGCACCGCCGTGTCCTCGTGGAGGCGATTGGCGGCACTGACCTCTCGCGTCCGGCCCTGGTCCAGGCCATGGTACGGAGCGAGAGGGCATGGGAGGCGGTCACCTCCTTCTGCGAAGCAGTGATGCTCGCGAAGGAGGAGGCGGAACGCGTGAGGGAGAGGCAAAGCCTGCGCCCTCACGCCCCTAACCGCCGCCGCTGGAGACACCCTGGGCGTCGGGAATCCCAGGCGGATTCCCGGCCACCATAGGCGTGGGCTTGCGGACGGCGAGCAATGGGCAGCTCGCCGTCCGATAAGGATCAGGCCCAGGTCGATGGCGCGTCGTGTTCCACGCGCGCCTCAAAGAGATGTCAGCACACCTGACGGGGTCCGTTAGGACCGATGCCTGCCAGGGTTGCGGAATAGTCCGAAAGGGATACCGGGACCCTGGCAACAGGCAACCGAAGGAACACGGGTGGGTTTTAGTCAGTAAGAGTCTGACACGCCCTTCCGCTCCGCCCAGAGCGGGAGAAGTCATATGATGATTTCCCAACCCAAAAAAAAAAAAAAAAAAAAAAAGGGCCGTAGCCAGGAATTCATTTGGGGGGGGGATATTGCAAACGTTTTATTAAAGAAATTAAGTATCTATTTCTGATTTCAGAGAGATAGAAAATAGTAAATACAGATTTTAAAAAAAAGAGTACATATTTTCTTCTTTTTCAGATATCTAAAAAAAAAAATTGCGAGCGAAGCGAGCTCGAAATTTTTGCATCCATTAGCAATTTAGCAGCTTCGAATAAGTTAGGTTTTCTTTCTATTTGACCGATCATACAGAAATAGAAGTAACTTTATCGACTTAATGTGCAGAAAAGTTTGAGAAGGATGATGCAGAAAAGGATGCAAAAGCGAGCGAAGCGAGCTCGAAATTTTTGGCATTCAGCTTCGAATAAGTTAGGTTTTCTTTCTCTTTGGCCGATCATACAGAAAGAGAAGTAACTTTATCGACTTAATACTTTTGCAGAAAAGTTTGAGAAGGATGATGCAAAAAAGATGCAAGAGCGAGAGAAGCGAGCTCGAAAATTTTAGCACCCCGCCTGGGAGAGGCTGGGGGAGGTTACTATATCTCAGAGAATGCCGAAGTTGCAGGAATTTATTCAATACAAAGTCTGAGTCGATAAAAATACAGTATATACTCTTACTGAGAGGCTGGGGAGGTTAGAATATCTCAGAAAATGCAGAATAATGAATTGAATGAAGTAGCAGTAATGGATTGAATACAAAGTTAGAGTCGATAAAAATACGGTATTTAACCGCGGAATGACAGGGGATGTACTTGTACCGTGTATTTTGGTTTACGGGTATGCCACGGAGGTACCCTAGGAGGTTGATCTCTGGATTGAGATTCTGGTTTCTCGCATTTCGGGGGGGGTTTGAACCCCCAAAACCCCCCCCCCCTGCCTACGGCCATGCCAGAAGGGCTATGCGTGCTTGATTCGCGCTCTTGATCAATAAAAGCATTATAAGACGATATATTTACCTGTAGAGCTAAGAAGGATGTGTCTACGTCATCAATGAGCACTTCTCCCTCTACGATGGCGAGCCGGAACAGCGAAGAGATCAGCGACGACTTGCCGGCACCCGTCCTACCGACGATGCCCACCTTCAAACATAAATAACATTATACAGGGGTAAAGTTCGAACGGATCCTCGGGGTTATTACGTAACACACTTACAATGGCAATGATTAGGGCGCGTGCAGACGCCACGCGCCCGCTTTGAAATGTTTTGTATATAATTTGAGTCTTATGACACATCAATAGATCTCAAATTCCATTTATCGAAGTCCAACCGCACACGACTCGCGCCCGCCCCGTCCGTACGCTTTCGGGACCCATACGCTGATGTTGCTCGTGCCGAGGGCGGGTGTAAGGCGGGCACAACGCGCGTGTGCGTGGTCGGCGCGTGTCGTCTGTACACGGCCTTAGAGTATATAACACTGTAAGGGCAATGCCGTTCATTTTGACGATTCAACAGTATTCAATAAGTTATTTACGTTGTTGAGCAGAAGAATTTTTCAAACATAGGTACATATGAAGCAATTGATTAGGAATTTCCTTCAAAATCTTTCGGATTGTGATAGGAAGTAATAGGGGTGTTGCCCTACAGCACTCCAATTGCTTTCTACTAACGAACCTACTCTAAATATTGAAGTAAACCAAAAGTTGGTTCACTTCGATATTTTTACCCAAAGAAAGCATACCTAGGTACTGCTGATTTACTGGGTAGAAAAGTTTAAATATATAAGTAATAGGATAACTAGCGACCCACCCCTATTTCGCACGGTTTTTACGACTTGACACAACATCATCATTTTTTGATTATATTTAAGTAATCTTGATTATATTAATGTAGGTATTATACACATTAAGAGGAAATAGGGTTGGTATTTTCTCCATACATAAAGTCATAATTCGATGTTCGGCTCTCGTCTATTTCCTTCTCCAATATTGGACCAATTTGAAAGATATTTTATAAATTGATTATGAAGGATATTTACTGTGCCCCTATGTTTTTCTTTTTTCATTAATAGTTGTCAAATTTGTACAATAGGCCTCTGATGACAGCGGTTTAAACAGGCAATTTTCTGATGGTTCTAGTGCTTCTACAGATAATGTATCATCAAAACGGAAAACATAGGGGCATAGAACTAGCTGATATTTATTTTACTGTAAAATAATCATTGCTCTACGGTCATAAACCAGAAAGAAAACAGACGAGAGCGTTTATATGGGGAGGGGATCGACCATAGATATCCGTGGGATCGACCCTATTCTTACCTTCATTCATAGAGACGACTTCCCGTTGGGGAATTCAGGCGTTATGTGCTGTGTTTAGAGTTCTCTAGTGAAATAAAAGTTATATTAAATTAATGATTGTATTTTTACCTTCCATCCACTTTCTATAACTAAATTGAGATTTTTAAGCACAGGCAAGTCTTCAGGCGTGTACTTCATATAACAGCTCTTGAACTGAATGCGCCCGCGCGCTGGCCATCCTTTTGGAGTCTCTTTTTCTGTGAAATAAAAGTTATTTATAATTCTGAACCTCATAGCTTCTTCTCTTCTTATTCTGTAAATGAAAAGAGATATATATCTAAGATGAAAAGGTATTTTTGGTAGGTCTTCCGCGGTAGGTACTTAATTTTCGATCTGGCTTATATACTTCTTAGCTGTTGTGAATCAACATGGAATAAGAAACAAGGTCAACTTATATTGTTGTTTTGTGGCTTTTGTATCATAATTCACTACTAATTTGTCTAATCGCATGCATGACTGAAAATCATTCCTCGGTTTCTAGAAGATTATGAAGCGACCATGAGTAAGCCATTTCAAATATAATTTGATTCGATTTTTATTTCTGTAGTTTGGGAGATGTGCTGAATACTCTCCTGCTGCTTCCACAAAATTGATATTTTATCACAATACCTACTGCTGTCTTTCAGACAAAAAAATCGACTAAAAAACACAAACCTCCTTTGTCCCACTTGGATTCACGTTCGATGTGGGTGTACTGCAGTATTCTCTCAACACTGGTCATCTGCGAGATCACCTCCGCGGTCTGTCTCACGCCGAACTGCAGCATCCCCGTCAGGATCAACGTCTGCGATATCGCCAGGCCCACGTTTCCAGAGAATATTGTTTCTGTTCAATGAATTACGTTGTTAGGATATTATGTTGTTTCCGCTGCTATTAGAACGTCTGTCGTATGGCTTTTGAATTTACTATTATTAGATTTAATGTGGTTGTGATTGCTATGTAGACGTCGCGTCGCTAGGAGTATTATTATGTGCTACACATTCATCTTTAACGAAGTGAGTTGTGTATTGCATTTCAAGTGCCTAATACCTATGTTTGTAAGCAAGCTGTTGCAATCCGGTACCGAAGGTGATTTCAATAAGTAACTAGTACCTAAGCACCTCTAAGAATGTTAAAGTCGTGACTGTTATAGAATCGAAATTCCGTATTTCATTAAGATACGTCATAAGTTTTTTTTTAACTTTTGTTTTTAACTCATGCTCAAAAGAATCGATGGAAAGTCGAAACAATTTCAAAGTTATTTTTCAAGACAGTAAAAAACATAGTAGTACTCACTGCTATCGATGACAAGGAAGGCGACGATGACGATGGTGAGGTAGATGACGCAGATGAAGTCCAGCCAGAAGCCGAGAGTCACTCCGCTCGCGAGGTAGCTGCTCCAAGTCGACGTGTGGATGTCCTGTCACGGCAAACAATTTATGATAACTTAGGAGATAGCTTCCAGCTTTTTAGCATAGCTACATGTAGCTGTACATATACCGTAGTTACTCGCACATTAGGGAGCCAAAACAATTAAAAAGAAAATACACAATACAACGGCACACAGTCAATAGACTACGATGATGGATAATTTTTACCAATTTAGTCCAGAATGTTAATGAGTTTTAGAACGAAGAATAATATGGTGGTGAAATGGTAGTATGGTTTATCAAATTTTTCGCGTACCTGGAATCTATCAAATTCTTGAATCAGTCTTTGTTCTGCGCCGGCCGACCGGATTGTGCTAATACCGTTGAGAGTTGCAGACATATGAGAGAATACTGGACTTCGAGCTGGAATGAAATCATTTTATTAGTTTTAAAAAAACGTTTTTTTTAGGCGACGAAGTACGTATTAGACCGACCACGAAACCAGTTTAATTAAAAACATAAATACCCATGCAGATCTAATTTACATACATATAATGTCCATGTGTCAAAGAATAGGGACCAGTGGAAATAATCTGTTCCGGTGCTATACATAGCAGAACCTAAACCTTGGGGTTATGATGCGTACTTAGAATAATTCTTTCAGGTGGTTCTTACTTGTGCCTTCCAACCGTTTGATACCCTGTGCTGACTTGAGGTAAATTTGAAGGATTGTATAGAACAACAGTAGGATGATGGTGGTAGGTAGCAGGGTCCAGATAAGGGCAGCAGCATTGAGCGCCAATATGCTGAACATCACCAGGTAGATCTGGATACACTCTAACAGGAAACGAGGTAATAATTCGTCGAGTGCTCCGATGTCTTTGGAGAATCTGTTCAGTATGCGGCCTGCGAACAAACATAATAATGGTAAAAGATATGTATATGATACTGAAAAGTTCCATTCTGTCTGGAACCTAATTTTGGTAATTTACTTGAAACCAATAAAAGGGAACCAATTGGACTTAGTAATAAAGCTGTACTCACCGGATGAGTTAGTGTCAAAGAACCTCATGACACCTCTGAGCATGGAATGGAACATATCGTTGTGGAGGTTACGGGAGGCCTTCATGCACACCTTGAAGAACATGAACGCGCGCGCCGTGATGAAGAAGATGCAGCATACGATCAACGCGGAGTACACATATAAATATTGTGCCGTGTCTAGAGGTCCAATGTAGGCGTGGATGTTCAGGTCTGCAATTTTTTTACAATATTAAATCCGTTTTCAATAAAAAAACAAAGATAAAGAACAAAAAGTAATTTTTGGGACTTATAATTAAGTAGTTAAGGATAATGACAATAATTTTACCTGGCTGTTGGTTTACTCCTGAGAAATAGCTGGATAAATTAAAAGTGCCATTGTCAAGTGGCAGCGAACGATCGAAGTGGTAATCCTTTGTTGTTCTGTTATTAGCCTTTTCTTTTAGTGTCGTGACTTCGTTTGTCCTGCGAAAGAGTTCATTTTTACTCTGGTTGACCTTTAATGCTTTTTTGCTTTGGCAATTTTGAATGGACGTCTAAATAAAAACTGCCACGTTGGTCTAGTGGTCGCAAGCGCTACTCCTGAGCTGATGCTCAGGAGGTTTCGATCCCCAAGTCAGGCAAAGTGTTATTGGGTTTTTCCTATCTGGAATTTCTCAGTAGCAGCAGCAGCGAGTCTGGATTTGCGCCCGGTTGATTGCAATAGGCTCGCCCCCTATTACATGGGGCTTTAACATAGCTGGCGAAATGTGGGTGCACCTACTATAGGTACGCCTCTACCCAACCCTCCAGGCGAGATGTTTATGTTATGTCTAATTATAGGTCTTTATGAAGAATAAATATTGCTTTCTAAAACTGGGAATTATCATAATGCTTTTAATGCATATTCAATATCCTTTTCTTACTTAGTTTGTTCATCATCATTGGCGGTTTGTGCCATCCGTTGGTGGGAATAGTCATACCGTCAGTGATGATGTTGACTTACTTTGCTAACTAACGGCACTTATAGAGAAACCAAGCAAGCAATGGACTGCGATAAGCCTCAGTCAATAGTAATGATAATAAAACTATATTTCAGATCACAGAGAATCCATACAGTATTGTAAGTAACAAAAATATCTTATGCTTTTAATTAAAGGTCACATTAAACTCACCAGAAGGTGACCCAGTAGTCACAAAGCGTGGCTGAAAGTTGTCCGACAACAAGCAGTACGATCATGAAGAACAGCGGCAGCGCGCGCCCCCCAGCCCGCAGGTAGGCGCCGTACACTCGCCAGCCCATCGAGCCCGACTCGCGTTCCTCTTCCTCCATCTCCTGCGCCACCTCACAGCCACCCATGGACTCGCAAAGCGACGGACGACGCGTTGTTGATAGCTGGATGATGTTTAATGAATGTATGTATAAAACCAAATTAAGCTTATAAACCAAAAGCAATAAGTATAGTCATAAGAATTTATACCGCATATGACCGACACTATTCCGACCATTTCCGAGGTCCAATAAATAAATTTAAATTCAATCAAGAACTTGCAACAGCATTCTTATCAAAATTGAAACTTATGGACAAAGATTTAAGGTTTGATTTTAAGTATTTGGTCTTAGAATTTCAAAGGGGTAGAAGCGTAGTTCAGCATTCCACGTTCTTTGAAGTGAAAAAATCTTGTCACGTACGATGAATAACGTAGAGTGCTGTATCGGATTGGCGAATGTGGGATGGGTTTCGAGATATACGTTACACATTTTATGATCAAGTGTATCAACGAAGTACCTAAATAAGTTGTAAGTAATACTTTTTTTTCCCCTTCTTTGTTAGTTTCTCCCCTATATATGACTTAGAATAATACTAAACTATTTTTTTTTTGTGTAAGATTAAAAGTTACATAGTAAGTTTAAGTATGTTAAGTACTTTTTAACCTACTTTTCAAATTACAGACTTTATTGTTGCTTTAACTCTTGAGTTATATCAGGACCCAAGGCTACTTTTAATTGACACATCATGTTATTTTCCGTTACGAATATAAGCTTTACTTTGTTTCACTTACTCTAGCAGAAGTTCGTCGGGACATTGGCGGAGGTTTCTCTATGTCTTTCTTGTCTTCGTTTTCATCATGACTGGACGACAGCAGCTTCGCAAAGTCTTTGCCCGTGCTCACCAACTCATCGTATGATCCTTTAGCATCCACATACCCCTATTAAAACAAAAAGCGAATTAAGGCAAGTCATTACATAATACTTAAACAATTATTTAATTTTCTTAGGTCGTGAATGGCATTTGATATTATATTATTTCAGTCTAGGATTTCTCGAGCGGTGATGGCATTCTAATCACATATCCTGACGCGTCACGTTTGAATAATTCATCGTATTCAAAGTGCGTTTGTTTGTTACGTTTTCACGCTAAAACGGCTGAACAGATTTGGATGAAATTTGAAACATAGGTAGACCAAGACCTAGGTTAGGACATAGGACTTTTTATCCCGATATTCCCACGGGATCGAGACGGGTGAAACCGCGAGGCGCAGCTATTTGATTTATACCACTCGACGTACCCCAGAGGCACCAAATGACCAAGAATGACATGAGCCTACGGCATAGGTATTGGAAATGTGGTGTGGTGTGTGGAGTTCAGTGACATCAGATAGGTATATACAATCAAACAATTGCAATATTGTGTCAGAATGATGTATGTTATGTCTTCTATCAGGTAGACGGCGACCTTCAGGTAGTGGAGCTGTTGCGTGAGTACATAATAATGCAAATGTTTTGCTGCAGGGAGCTGTTTTAGGATCCGAAATTAATTCAGTTATTAAGCGGTCAGAAGTAAAAAAGAAGATGAATGTAGTCTCCTAGATCTTTAAAAGGCTTCTCGTAAATAAGAACGTTCGAACAGAAACCCGCTTGAAACTCATGCCGGCTATATAACATAAATATTCTTTTAAAGTCAGTATGTATGTATTTATGTATGTATTGTATAGAATTTATATATTATTATATATTATAGTATATTGTATCTATTGGTAAGTTTAAGTACCTACTTATTATTTTGCACCAATGACAACCTCATTTTTTTATGTCCACGCAATCACTGTCCATTCTAAGGTTGCCTGGAAGAGATCGCAGAAAGCGATAAGGCCACCCATTGTATGTTTTTTAGTGTTCAATTTATTTATTTTCGCTATGTATTTTCTGGTGTACAATAAAGTATATATAAATAAATAAATAAATAACAAAAGAAATAAACATAAGGTAATCATATTGTATAAGTTACGTTGTTAATGTTGATGATGTAAGTAATCATCGGCCTTGAAATAGTTCAGATGGTGCGTGACGAGTACGCGTATGTTGTGCCGCGCGAAGTGATTCCTTTTGCCAGTTAGTTTTCGTAACCAATATGAAAGATTACAGTCCCTACAGCACAGGTTCCAAGTTCATGGTGGGATCGAAGATGTACCGGCGATAAAAGTTACCATTGTAGCGACAATGCAGCTAATGCGAAAAACATGAGTGGTGTTCCACAAGGACCAACAACGAATTGAGTCATAATAATAATAGGAGGTTCAGAAGGAGATAAAACGAGGAAAAGTAGCTGGACACAGGTACACAGAGTGCTACGGGGGGCAATGACTTTAGAAATAAATGTAAACGGTACATTGTTCATGATGACGATGTAGTCAGCGGCCTTGAGGTAGTGCAGCTGATGCGTGACCAGCACGCGCGTGCTGTGGCGCAGGTAGCCGCTGATGCACTCGTCGAAGAGCTGGCGGCCCACGTGCGCGTCCACGGCGGAGAGGGGGTCGTCCAGCAGGTAGATGTCGGCCTGGTAACAAAAGTCAGCGGTTATGCACTCCTTGAAAATGTTCAACACGGTTTTTTCGAGGATTTTGTGAATTTTAAACGGATTATGATTATGACATGAAATGCATTTCTGTTGCTGCATTTTGACTAACTTACATTAAAACGTCATTTCCTTTTAAAGCGTTATAGTGCAAATTAAAAGTCAGTTCATTAGTGAGGCTTAAACTAAGTGGCAGTAAAAGTTAATGGTAAGCTCTGTCGGTAAATTTTCAAGGAAAAGCGTAATTTTATTGTAGTTGGTATTACCCCGCTTTTGCTAGAGTGCAGTCCACGCTGGGATTATCTCAGGCTGTAAAATCTTAGTATCCCTATCTAGAACCAGAGTGAGGATATCCCAGTGTTTCATAATGGTATTTTAACTAGATTATTTGCGTTTTAGTAGAAGTCCTTAAAGAAGAAAAATCATCTCGATTTTGGTGTGATCTAAAATATAAGCAGTAGAATAATGAATACTTTTATGTTCACTTTTGCCGAAATACATTTCTTATTTTCCTTGCATAGCATGAAAGTAGGCAAGAAGTATTATAAAGCGAGTTATGACATAATAAGTTACATATACCTGTCTGTAAACAGCTCTGGCGAGGTTGATGCGGGCTCTCTGACCGCCCGACAAGGAGGCTCCTCGTTCACCGACGAGCGTCTGGTCTCCGTGAGGAAACTGTTGGAAGTCCTTCTGGAGAGCACAGACTCTTACCACCTGGAAAAATGAGAATTTAAATTAGATATCATCATAGCGTAATTAAAAATGAAAATGGTAGCATTAGATGTTTGGCTCTTATATAACAAATTCATATTGAATTAATAAACCTAGAAAAATAATAGTAGGTAGGTATATCTAGGTACTTACTTCTTTATACTTTTTGGAGTTGTAGGGCAGGCCAAACAAGATGTTTTGTCTGACAGTAGCCACGAACAACCACGGCTCCTGACATGCGTACGATAGAGGCCCTGACAGGTAGATCCGGCCATTCGTTGATCGCAGTTCATTCAGGAGTAACTGAAGAACTGAACTCTACAAACATAAAGGACATTGAATATCCGGACCTAAGTAGACATATCATATGTTAATTTGCACTTGAAACTTGGTAAGCATATTATGGTATTTTGTAATGAAGTGTAAATGGAACATGTGTCATGTGTTCATATATGGGATGTGCTAAATATTCGATGTGCTCAATACCGGTCATTTGATTCGATTAACTTGTTGACACTTATCAAAGGTAGTGTTGTTTACCTAACGTTTCCTGTGAATTCACGTCCGTTTAGGCACTTGTGAAGTACGGAAATAAGTTACGCATGTGTTTAATGCTGCGTAAGTTTACCTAGAAGCCTCAATTGACTGGTGACTGCTGATTTTCTCACGTGTGTTAAAGATTTGAAGAAACTTTCCAAGAGTTCATGATCTATCGAGTATCTCGTGTCTACCTACCTAGCTAAGATTTTTATCTTGTACGTAAATAGGATGGCAAGCAAACCATTAATTGTCAGATAACAAACCTTTCCGGATCCGACAGAGCCGATGATGGCACACAGCTTTCCTTTAGGCACCATGAGGTTCAGCTGGTTCAAAGTGATTGGTCCGTCGTCAGTCCAGCTAGCGCTTACGTTCTGGATCAGAATGCCCACATCTGGGTTCACTGGCATTGGGCATAGAGTAGAACTCATCAAGCCTTTTTCGTTGCACTCAAATCCTAAAAGTTGAGGGAGAAAATGATCGATTACATGGGGCTCAGAAAATGACTTTTATTGAAAAGCTGAAACGTCGCTCTAACAACCACGGCTCGTGTGCAGAATAGTTTGTAAAACCGATCCGAATGTCCGTGATTGCACAACAAGACTACAAAGGATAATAGTAAACCATTGGATTAATAATACGAGTCTCGCCGTCTGATTCAATCGGTTAACCTCTTCAATGCGGCAAAGGCCGGTCGCTGTGTTTTTTGTTGATAAACACGTGCGGCAGATCGTCGTAGAATTTATTTTATCAACATTTGGATTTTCGGAATTTTCCTTTGCGTATCATATTTTTCAGTGGAAGAATCTGTAGGCAAGTACAGATAACACCTCTTGGCGACAATCCCTCTATTTTATGAATACAAACTCACACACAAACAAAAATAGCTCAGTGGTTAATTGATTGGCAAACGAGAAGTCATCGTATCTATGTTTGACGAACCATATCCCTTGTGTTAAAATTGTTACAAAACGTTCAAGCAATTTTTTTTTTAAGTATGTGCTATACTTAAAAGAAAAATTGCTTGCATTTAAAACAAGAACAAATATCGCAAAATGTTGTTTTTAAATGTATTGTTATATGGTCTTGCAATAATTTGTTCTATCACATTTGCGAGCAACGCTTAAATAACTCACGAGTTACTCGTCTATCCAAATATTTATCGCATTGCTGGTAAACACGTATTTTTGGTTTGCATTGATATCGCATCGATGACGTTAGTCTTATTCAAAATTGAGTTTTGGAACCCGAAAATAATGAGATAGGTAGCTAAATAATCAAATTGGGGTTATTCACCGGGTAAATACCAGAAAAAAAACGAAAATAAATGACAAGTCTGCTGGTACACGTACACCTAGACGTGCTCTTATCATTATTTGATTCTTTAAAATAGGTACCATATATTAATTTAAACATGATGGTAGCAAATGTTATTTGTTAGTATTTTTCATTTGCGTCCATAAAAAGAGAATTAGGTTGGTTAGGAGTTTATAATCACGTTAAAAAAAAAAAACCCATGTCAAGATTAACCACATTAGATGATAATGCGCCCTTTGAGGCCCCTTGATTGACTTCCCCTATAAAAGTCTACACCATTTTGCTGCAATTTTACCAACATCATGGTGTGAGCGAATCAGGTATGCAGATAATTTTAATACAGATTTAGATACGAATCCAATCTACCCTGTATTTACAGCTATATAATCAGGTACAAAAGTAGATACAAATCCACCATGTACCTATATACAGAAAAGTCTGGTAGCGATAATAACTGAACCAAAACACCAATCTTCCTTCACCATTTTTTACCTTCGTCAGTCAGTTCGGAATCTGAATCATCAGACTCTTCAAATACCGTTATAGTATTGATTGAAATCGATATTTCTTTCGATTTACTTGAATGCGCTAAACATGATGATGTTAAGTTAATTTCATCCCCATGTCGGCTATCCAACAAAGCCTTAGGTGACAACAAAGGTTTACTGGCTGAAAATATGCAAGGTCATTTTGAAAAACAATAATGTTTCATACAGAATGTCGCCAAACTATATAATGTTTTGTATGTACAAGTTATGCTACAGGCAGACAAATGTTATGCCGAATTTGATATGAAATAAAATGGCAACTATCATGCACACCCGTCTTCTCGAAAACAATATAATTCAACGGAACTTGAACGATAGGTACCTATGGCTTGAAACGGCGTTATGGAAAAATGCAGTCAATTGAAATAAGTGCAGCGTATGATTAGCAAAACAAAACAGATGACAAGGAGAAAGCCAATGTGGTGGGTACACATAATATGTGAAATGTAATTTCGGGGTAGGTATACGAACATATATACAACATTAGTTTTTGTTTATGCTAAACCCGAAAAGGGGTACTCAACATTTTGAACAACTTTTTCTATGGGACCAACCTTGAAATCGATTTCTGGGTTGGTCCCGTAGTAAAAGTTATTCGTAATGATGGGTATTATGACTCTTAAGAGGATGCCCATGATTTCAATTTCACCCTGTATATGCAATGCACCATGAAATGTAACACAACGACAAGGTGAATATGTTTCACCATGTTTGTGTTTTTCTTGTTTTATTTTGTTCAGTAATTTCTAACTTACCAGGATTGTAAATGCCCTCCTCGTCGATTTTTTTGAAGGTGTTAGGACGTAGGTCAACTTCGCTCAGATTATTCTTTTTCTTCTTATTCTCTACCATTTGTACTAATTTAGCGATGTCTACGTCCGGAACACTGCGAAGGTCCTCCCGCTCATCTATTATAATCAAAATACGTTAATTAAATTCATATAGGTACTTACAGTCATTATTATACTACTCGGCGACATACATGACCTCTATATTGTCAATAATTGCTATCATATGGCGTGTTTCGTTAATGTTTTATGAAATGCGAAGTGAAAACCTGTGTAGGTATCAGATAGCTTTTGTTCTTAGCTCTTATTATTTTCTTTTTTTCTTTTGTAAAGAAGGTAGAACCTAAATGAATTTTTATTTGAATCGGAACATAAATTAAATTATAACAAAAAGCGCTCACCTTAGGTTAGTACAATAAGCAATTGTTAGTAGGTATGTGTGGAAGTAAGAACAAATGACATCACAGGATGCATGTTAACACAATAAACGTCGGTTAATCAAATATTCTTTAGAACAGTAATGACGCACAGTCCATCATTTAGCACATTTACACCCAAAACTATTCTGACTAATCTCGTACCCAAAAGTAAAACTGTCTCAATACGGCGAACTGAGCAATACGACTCCATGGTCAATGAAAGGCTTGACGGCAAATATACAGCAAGAGTCATCTGTAGTATGTTGAACATTTGTGCCAACGGGAACGCCTGTGGAAATCATTGATTTTGTTGACTCTCTTGATGATGAGTGTAAGCAGCAGCGTTCATTGACTACTGCAGTATTAAGTTAATGTTAGTGATATGTATCATCTCTTCTATCACTATCATTGGTATTTAATGCTTCAAACATTATATAGAAGAATTTTAATTGAAAACTATAACTTGTGACACAAATAACATCAGACGTCCATTTTAGTTGAAACCCTTAACCAAACGCCACCAAAATGTCATGTCCTTACACGATTTAAGTTCTAATAACTAGCTGATTCGAAGTGGTTAAAAGTAGTTATGTAGAGACTACTTAAATAATTGAGCCAATACAGGCAGTAGTACGGAACAGGCACGTAAACAGAATTTTGAGAGTTAGATCATTTAAATATTAGTGTTAAGTATTATTAGAGTCGAGTCTCAGTTATAATTTGGACTCGTAGAAGAAGGATAGTGTCGATAGGGCATGCTCTTAGTGCGAGGTCGAGACCATGTGGTCTCACGTACCGAACAACATGAATGCCTCGAGGCGCTGCACTGATATTAGCGCCTCTGCCAAAAATGACACGGCATTCGACATGATTATCGATAGCGTTCCTTGTAGGGTGTTGAAGAATTGCGCCAATGGGAACACCTGTAAATTATACATGTACACTGCACTCGTCCATAAAAGTTATTAAACAATCAGATAACTTTGAGAATATAGGTGGTGTGTTAAGAATGTGTTGACTTGAATTTTAACATTTCGCAGAATGTTTAAATCCATCACGACCACAAACAAATCATAGGTAGTAATGATAAAGTGGAATTTTCTACATTAAAAAAAATATCATGAATCTATAGGTCAGGAATCTATAAGGTAAAGAATTCACAGCATCAAAAAAAAAAAAGGTACTTACAATGTCGGCAGTAACTTGGTAGCCGAACAGCGAGTAGGAGAGCAGAGTTATGTACAGGGTGAGTCTCTCGGTGAACACCATGAAGCTGAGGTATACCCCTCGGAGGTAAGACGCTGACGTGATTTGCTTGATTTCATTCTTTCGAGCCAGAGCTACTACCTGTTCAAATGGCTTCTCCCAGGCGTACATTTTAATCACCTAAAATTATTTACTTATTAAGTTAAAAAATATTATGAATTATATTTTTTCTTTGAATGTCGGCAAAAAATCTTGAAGATGACATCTGTATTGAAAACACCATTAATTGAAGATAAGTACATATTGACGGTCGTAGTTACAAGTCATGCATTCATACTTTGTTCTTCTCTTGCGGTTTCTCGGTAAACGTACAAAAATAAGTTTCGGTTAATAACTAAACCAAACTCATTAATTAACTAAATACAGTTGTAAAAAATTAAGTGCGCCATGTCACTTAATGGCCATAAATCCGCGAAGTTTTCCTTATGTTTGTATCTTGTCGTATTCGAGTAGAATCGAAAGCACGACACATAATTATTATATTTAGGTTATGAGGGTCAAACATTTTTACAAGTAATTTAAAATGGTTGTAGCACGCTGATTGGTGATTCGGAGTACTTAGACAGACCGTCAAAGTTAGGTATTATATTAACTCTTGTAGAAGCATAAAAATCGTTTTCTAAATTTCGAAACGTTAGGCCTATAAAACCATTAGTCTCCAAAAAAATGGAGATGATAGCCTGATCAATCGTTTTTCCAAATTCACAGTATGAATTATAATAGTTTTATCAGTACCTACGGCATCAGCATTTTTGTTAGTATCTACTTACCTATTGACGTAGTTCAAAATTCAATATTTATGTAATTAGAACGTTAGAAAATCCAGATCAACATACCTGCATGCCATTAATAATTTCGTCCATAATGCGCACGCGCTCGTCAGTTTTGCATGCGGTCCTCATTCGTAACCTTGCAGCCAATTTACTCATGTAAGCTGCAAGAATAATAATAAGATTTCTTATGTTTATTGCCTTTCTTAAAAGATGCACTGCCCACTGATTGGATCGGGCGACAGGAATTTATGGGCCTTAAATTTCTTTTACTGTAATTGCATAACCAGGAAGCTGTAGCTTTGCAATCCTTAATTATCTTTATTATTTTATTTGTAGTTTTATGGTTTACTGTTTATGTTTTTTTTTATTATATGGTATGATTTCCGTTACGTTTAAGGGATCTTTTGCTTTCATGGAGCCAAAATTTGAGTTGCTATAAATTATGTAAAAAATGAAATTATGACAAAAGTAGGCGCTACTGATTCGGTTTTCCGTTGTTGTACCCATTCCCAGTTCAAAATTAACAATTGCTTAAACATCTTGGTATAACAACAGCATCAAAAATATACATACACTGAACCGGTATGGTCTGCAACACAATGCCGATGACTCCTACGATGGCTGCGTAGCCAATCTTCAGGTATATGAGATAGCAGACGACGACGACTTGGAGAGGGAGCAGCCAGATGAAGTGCGTGTAGATGAAAGCGTAGTCGAAACGGTTCACGTCGTTCGACAAGAGATTGACGACTTGTCCCGCTGTGGTCTGCGCCAGCGCACCGGAACTCATGCGCATTACCTAATTGACACGAAGAGGAAAAATATAATTAATTATTTAACTAACTTAAATTGCATCGTCGTCCTCTGCCTATTCTTCAACAACAACTTTACTATACAATTATTAGGGGTTTACCTACATCGAGCTGTGCAAGTAGGTAGGTATATCTTATATAAAGTTTAAAGGTTCATAACAAAATTTAAATACCTTTACCTACTGCCTTTTATGTTTTATTGACCCTGAAAATTCTTTAGCAAACTGGTTTTTAACATTTAGAAGTAAATATCTTTAACCGCAATCTTGAAACATCATTAGTCGAGCAAAAACAAACAAACAAAGGCACCCGTACCATCCTATTCTCGAAGCCATTCAGGTTCGACACCCCTATTACTTCGCTGTGGATAAAACTAGAAGCCTGAATTTTCAGTGACCAAGAACATGGTAAGTATATTCCCCAAATTACATTCAATTTGAACTCTGTAGTTTAAGAACTACTATTTCTTCCTTAATTTTTTTTTTTTTAATTTCTTCCTATAAAGCAAGAAAAAAATTTAAACATAGGTACCGCAATTTCAGGCCCGTTTTCTAGATATATGAACTGCCTAAGTAACTTTGTAATAATATATAAATAATATGCGGTTACAAAGTTACTTTTGCTACCTAAATAGATTGATAGGTTGGTAAATAGAGGATATAGGTAGGTATAGTTACATACGGCTACACATCAATCTATAATTTCCAGTATAAGCTGACCTCGCATTGCTCGGAAATCCTATACAATGCGAGATCAGCATAAACTGGAAATGTATAGCTTGATGTGTAGCTGTGTGTACAGTAAGTCACAGCCGATTTGAGCCGAATGTCTCCTTTGAACCTATACCATACGTATCCATAAGCAGTTTGTCGAAAGCTTACGATGAGATTGAGACTTGGCCATCTAGCAGGCTAAATTGAGTTAGTAAGTATTTAAATTTCATAAACAAACAGTTTGTAAAATTATTTATCACCTGCGCTGCTTATATCTATTTACATAGGTAGGGACCAGGTGCCTAGTGTACCTATCTAATGGAATATAAAAGTCACTTCGAAGGTTACTTGTAAAATGGCCAATAAATGTAATCAGTTGGCAACGCCAATTTGAAATTGAACGAAGAATCAAATTAAATGAAGAAAAAAATAATTATGTACCTACGATGCTGCAGATAGACACAGAAATCCACACGTTTGTATTAAACTTATGTTATCTACCTATATACCTACAAAAAGAAATGAGATCCCATCCAAAAACATATCATGTAAAAAAATATGCAAGTCTCGCAACGCAGTTCTTCTACCGCAAAACGTGAAATCTAACCTAAAACCTTGGTTAATTTATTCAGTACCTATCTATGGGAACATCTATCCAACAACTTTCTCTTAAACTTTTACCTAATTAGTATAAGAAATTTTATTTCCTTGAATAAATAGAACGACTCGGCAGTCGCACGGCAGCAAAATCACATAAATATAAAAAATTCGCACGGCAACATTTTTACCTTTTTTTTTTTTACAATTGTGGTTTTCTTAATTTCGCTTAATTTAATAAAACCTAGCCTATTCCTTATGAATAAAAGATTTTTTATGCAAATATTAGTCGTCCAACTCTCACCAGTCAAATGGTCATTCAAATTCAAATGGTAGAATTTTCTTTTGTTGAAATATACTTTCATAGTTTTACACCCAAGCGTTTGTGAAATCTTGCCTATCGCGTCCCACTATCATGTAGAAATAAATAATGTTTCTTAAAATAATGTTAAGTGCAAGCTTTCATAATTTATGGATCAAATTAATAAAGTTGACATGCTCTTTGCCCAAGAACAATCTTTTTTTCTCAGAAAACAATTCTGAGAAAAAAAAACAAAGTGCCTATTACCTACATTTGTGTACGCACTGTAATTTGAAGGTAAATTCTCAGTGTCAATAGATTACTTACTTAACGTCATATTTTGCAATATCGGGCGCAACGATGCTGTTAATACTAGATCGCTTTACATAGAGCCATTTACTATTTTTAAACAAGTCTTTCCGTTGGTAACTACCTACATATGGTTCTGTTAAAGTGAGTTGAGAGTTCTGTCTTACCTTTCTATATATAAGTGAGCAGGCGGCTATGCGGACTTTCATACCGAATTGCTGCGTGGAGTAGGTCCCGTGGTGGTTGAGGAAGGCAATGACCAGCGACATCATGATGACGGCCGTGGCGCAGTACACTGCCTGTTCGTAGGTCATGGTCGAGCCTGGCTCCCAGTATGTAAGCATCCAGCTCAAAACTACCGGTTGGAAAGGCCTAGGGTAAGCAAAGTGAAAAGAACTTGGTTAGAAAAATAATACAATTTTGTGACATGTTCATTCATAATTATGTTAACTGAGTTCTACAGTTTAGCCGTCTACGAGATAAACGAACATCCTGTAATAAAAACTTTATCAAATTAAAAATCTTATATCTTATCAAGATTTTTCCGTAATAGCATTGAACTGTAAAATTTTCCAGGTGCAACCTATGACACGGAGCGGTCTCAAATACCACCAGATGATTAGTAATTGGCATATAATGTGACATTCGCGTGACTACTGCCAATAGTCAACAAAATTACTCACTTGAGTACGAGTGCTTGTATGAGGAACATAATGCCGGAAGGAGCGTAACTCATCCAGAAAGCCTTGGTCATTGCACGAAGTAAAGATGGTTTACGGCCCTGCTTGCTCGCTAGTGCAATTTCTTCCAGCCATTTTCTGTAACAAAGTGCCTTATTAGTAATTAGTAGAGCAACTAGTCTATAATATAGTGTTTTGTTTTAAAAACGCTTTTATTTCCTGTCTTACTTCCAAGTTTCTGTAATGTTTCTCTTCATATACATAGACCACGTGAACTCAATGTCACTTCGGTTGTAACATTCAATTCCTTCCATCAATTTTGCACTTAAAAATTGGCAAGACTCACGTGACAACTTAACATGGACCCATTACCTACATTGTTGATACGGTATCTTGACCTTATGCTGACAGACATTACATCGTAGGTTTGTTTTGTTCACTACTTAGCATTCGAATATCAATACGGTTTCTAATCTTCAATGATATCATCACACATCTTACGAATTTCGATGTCTTTATTTGCACGTTTGTTTCCTACTTTACATGATTATAACGTCGAGCACGTGAGTTAGTTAGAGCAAACCGGATCATCATCATCATTTCAGCCGAAAGACTTGTACCGCCACTTCGACCGGTTTTGTGCTTCTCGCATCCAGTGGATTCCTGCGGTCTTCACCAGGCCAATCGGGAATCAAAAGGTACCAAACGGGATAGTGAATATATAACTTAGTTATAATTACATACTTCATTATTACATTATTTTACCAAGCGTGAACCTAACTACCTAACTTTACTACTTGTATGCGTCATTTTACAGTAGGTATCTAAGAAGCTATAGTCGTCGTTGGAGACATTAATAGTGCAATACGCAGTCCAGGGTGCCTCGTCTACAGACGACGCACTACCTACGGAATATCGACGCGCTACTTAGGGCTTCGCGCTAAGAATCGCGCGATTAGTATCTTCGTGATCGTGACACTGTTTATAAAATACGACAACCCGTTGATCGTGAGAGTCTCTCTCTCCTATTATTGTTGAATGAACACGTATGCGTAGAATACGTAATGTAAATAACTAAGTAAAAAATCTACTAATTATTATTAAAACTTGTTTTCTCAAGGAAATCGTTAATGTTAGTAGGGCCTTTACGAATAGCAATTTACTCAGTAAATAATTAAATATATAAAATAAGATATTTTATAACCTATACCTAATGCCGCAATTTCCACAACTGCGTGAACACTATGAAACCATATAATAGAATAATAGGTACATAGGTATGAGTAGAAATTTAGTTTTGACCTTTGCATAACGTAGATCTAATTGAACACATCATATACCTAGTTATAAAAAAATTGAAAAGAATAAAAAAACTGTCTCAAAATAATTCATTCCCTAAAAATAACAAGTGCAGCAACACACGACCTTTTACGTAACACACGATCAATCATAATCTGAATAATTTTGAAGGCTATTGCTAATCCGTTGCACAGGATAGGTACACAGGTAGACCATGTGATCTACCTGTTTACCCATCCTGGGTTAGGACATAGGATACTTTTGAACCGGATAGTACGTTCCTGTGGGATAACATCCAACCTCCACACGGGCGAGGCCGCGGGCAAAGGCAGTACATTATACATTTACGAACTTAGGGGATTAATTGCTCATAGTGATATTAGTAACAGGAACTTAATAGATGCAGGAAAAGGTAATGAAACAAACACAATATAATTATTGCCACGTGCATATACCTACCACACGACTGAATTAATAGTTTAGATTGCTCATGCATTCAATGAAATGATTTATAAAGATTACATTATGGTTGTATCATAAAAAAATAGAAGTTTACAGTGATCTTTAAATGTAATTTTGCGCTTTTTGTCCTTAGGTACCTATTTGCCCAAGTAAAGGTATTAGATACTTGCGTATATCCATTTTAAAATTCTCAATATCAAGCATAAAAAATACTGGAAGATCTTTGCCCAGAAGTATTGTAACAGTTGAAAGAAAAAAATAATTAAAGATCAAGCAACACGTCGTGTTCGGGATCGCCACAGGTCAATCGTCATCCTGAGGATGCCTAGTTGAGAAGTGTCGATTTCTTACAGGGTTTTTAATGATCTTGAGGAATAATTAAGCGGAAGAGGTTACGAAATATATCTACGTCTATTGTATTTTATAATGGATTTCCCCAACGACTAAGTATATTAAAAATACCTCTTTATTAAGATTCTAAAGTGTTAATAAATCAAAGACATGATTAACTTCCACTTTAAGCTGTTAATTTTTTGTTTTATTTTTAGAACATAATCGTTATACAACGTTCAACGACTCCTTCAGTAAAGATTGGTACTTGGCAGCTCTGGACAGAGAGAGCGTGGAAAGAGAGTACGGAGGTCTTTGCCCAGCAGTGGGATAGTAATGGCAAATAAAATATTATACACGTTAAAGGTGGCAACAAAG
Source organism: Lithophane ornitopus (assembly GCA_948473465.1). Lineage (NCBI taxonomy): Eukaryota > Metazoa > Arthropoda > Insecta > Lepidoptera > Noctuidae > Lithophane > Lithophane ornitopus. The sequence goes on along the minus strand of OX419616.1, from coordinate 9,195,044 downwards.
AAATGTCGGTTGTTAACGACTTTTAGTTACGACCATTCTAAGGTTTTGGTGTGACGTTTTACAATATGCGACGTACCTACCTAATGGGAAATACGTGAGTAAAGCTGCAGATTCATTTTTAACAGTTATTGTGCCACACCTAAAACCTCTATGATCATTGTGATCCGAGAGAAGATGTAATTAACAAGTTGTAGGTATTTATTTTACCATAATGACAAATAAAAGAATGAAGATTATTATCTAGAACTATCGATAAAGAACTATCGGTAGAGCGACAATGTTTAAATACAACTTGCTTACACAGTGAAGCACACAATAATACATAACCTACTTGATTTAAATGAAATAAATCTAGGTGATGCCCACTGCTTCGCCCGCGTGGACGTCGGTTATTTTACACTAAAACCTTCATCGAGGACCACCCTATCCATTGGTGAAAACAGCATGAAAATCGGTGCAATCGTTTTTGAGTTTATCGCGAACAGACAGACAGACAGATGCGATGGAGGACTTTGTTTTATAATATGTAGTGATAATTGCTTGAATCCCAGCTACATATACAGCTAGATACCAGCACCCTGATTGCGTAATGCACGATCGGTTAGAATCGGTTTGAAACAAAGGTCTAACCCATTGCTACATAAGTTCGAAAAAAAAATCTGCTCAACAACGTAACTTACGAACTTATGAAGTAAAGGATTAGACATTTGTTTCGAACGATTCCAATTCTGATTGATCGTGCATTACGCAAATTTTAGGGTGCTGATCCCAGCAACATACTGAGATCACAGTAATCTCGATCTAATGCCTGGTTTATACGATGGCAGTGACTTGCCGCCGATCTCGACTAGGTACATGAACCCACTGGTTCATGTACCTAGTCGAGATCGGCGGCAAGTTGTAAGTCAGGCGGGGGAAGCTACTGGGTCCGAAAGTAGACGGGTAGGTTAATCAACTGCACTGACTTGAGGGCGCGAAGTCAGCACTGGACTATGTTGAAACTAGTGTCTACACTAGCGAGCCCAGTTGCAAGTCAGTGCTGGATTGCCTTACTGTACTGTCACATTACTGGGCTCGTATAAACCTACTATTGAAACTGACATATTTTATTTTAAGAATCAATTTCAGCTGTTTTCAAGTTGACGTCAATCATGTAACAAATTATCATGCGGGTGTGAACTATACCAAGGAAAAGCGGATTGCGCTTGTTATGGTATTCCCACCATGAAAATGATGTCAGAATGTCACGTCAAACCATGGCTACCAAGATGGGCACTAAACGATCTTTTATATTGGATTGGCTCGCGGTTAACCACACCACTAATCACTGACCCTATCTCACCTAATGTAAATTATGAATTGATGACAGTACGCCGATAACGGTATCGGGCCCCATGTCAAAGGGGCCAGAGCTAACACATTATGGTCATGAAAGAAAGTTGATAAGTACCTATATGATAAGGTTGAAGCACCAAAGTGGGACTATTTTGTGATTCCGGTCTTACTGGTGTGGAAAAGACGCATCAAAAAGACAACTGGAATAGAATATGTCGGCATCAGCAATAATCCACAACACTTATAAATAAATATTACACTGTGAAGTATTAAAAACATGGAATTACAAAAAAAAACAACCGACTTCCAAAAAAAACACTAAAAAAGTGAAAATTAACTTTAATTTCGGAAGTCGGTGTCTTTGCTTTTCAATTTCCGTTTTTTGCCACCGACTTCCGAAATTAAAGTTAATTTTCACTTTTTTTGTGTTTTTTTTGGAAGTCGGTTGTTTTTTTTTTGTAAAAAGTTTTTATTTTTCACTTTTTAGTTGTGGTACCTACCCTATACAAATCCGAATACCACTACCTGCTATGTAAATAACAGTGAAGGAGTCAAACAGGATATCGTCTAGATAAACTAAGTGGGAAAAATACGTAATATTGAACTAACTCAAAAATTACGCACGCAAAGTTAATAAAATTTATATGGGACCACCTCGGAAGCATGAACTACCAAACAAAAAAGAATCATCAAAATCGATTCATAATTGGCGGAGTAATCGCGTAACAAACATACAAAAAAAAAAAAAAAACGTACAGACGAATTGAGAACCTCCTCCTTTTTGAAGAAGTCGGTTAAAAATCGAGAAGACATTATTTCGCAATAAAGTACTATCTTATAGATAAGAAAAACTTCAAATGACATGTAATTAAGTACATGACAAGTGAAAGCACATCCGATGTTCTTGAATAAAATCGATAGCTAACCGGTACGCATGCGCTTGCACACACTGCCGTGTCGATCGTTGGCATACCTACTAACGCGATCTACGTCATGATGAAACTCATGTGGTACCTATTGCCAACTACCACTTGGTAAACAAGACAGTGCTGAATGTAGTGCACAACTTACATTGGAAAATATTTTACCATAACTAAGTCTGATGACTGTCTTATCTGCGGATACGAACTGGGAACCTCCCAGTCCAACACACCATAATAGAGAATTTTATAGGTACCTACTAATTACAACATTATTTAGGTACGTTGTTTTTATAATCAAATAGATTCATACAAAGAATACAGTTTCTAAAAAATGCTGACTTCATAAACCGTCTGTGCCAATTGAAGGCTCCATCAATCAATTTTAACTACATAGTGACGCTAACTTGCATTCAACCGGTTATTATAATAGAAGATGTAAACTGTGAGAGATCACTCTCTACGTTCGGTATAATTCATTAACAACTGCGAATGTTATCTCTGTGGCATTCCTATGATAATCAGTTAATGGTTTACGGTTGACTTCCTGTTCCGGTCATCTTTTCACGACACACCTTGAAGTTACGGGGTTATTAAAACATCATTTTCTTTTGCAATTTATCTTACAACGATGCATGTGAAAGTGAGTGAAATTGATACAGGATGGACATAATATTGTAATGGTACACAATACGTGTTTTATCAATGACTGAATTGAATAAGCGCTATCAAAGGGTGTCGTCGTTCAGATGCACAATGTGATGGAAGAAACTCGATGGTACTCACGCGCAGTTAATTTAGTTATGAAGACCGATGCAGATATCTCATTTCTTGAGGTGAAGGATGTTTTGTATATAGAAAAAAACTGGGTTTCGTTATTATGAAATTCAGCAAATGAACTCATGGTTATCTTTTGTTTTTAGAATGATGTGAATTTTGTTTTATGTTCCATGCCTTGACCGCACACATAATAAGTACCTATTATTATGTATGTGACTGATGTATGTGATTATAAATCACCTCCTACATACATTAAAAAAAACCTGCAATTGGGCAAATATACCTACACAATATCCTCGGCACAGAAAAAATTATGTGGTTATAGGTACGAATTTCTTTTTTCAAATTTCATTTACGGTGCGTTGCGTTGACTTGTACCTAAGGCATGGTATTGTATCTGGAATTTTCATAAAGGAATTATGCTATATGTTTGGCATGGCATTCATTTCATCACTTTTGGACCAAATATAGCCGTGTCCATAAAACAGTAAAATGTAATAATATTACATTCTCCAAAATAAAAACAGAAATTGCTGGGCATTCCTAGGTCGTAGAAGCAAATTGTGCAGGTTTACCGTCGCAAACTTATTCGTCAGAATAGCCATTATTTTCGTGTGAATTCCGTGTTTTATTATAAATACTCAAACATAAAATGAAAATAATTATGCAAACCGCACTAATACATATGTATGAATAAGGATATCAAGACATAGGAAACGCAATTTACAGTAATTAAATATTCACGATGCATTCATGAAGAATGCAATAAACCAAGCTGAATTTAAGATTATTTACTTAAATTGAGATGGCTGGTTTATTTATTGATAGATTCATTTTGTTTAAATATTTCTGGTGTATTGAAAAAATTAACGTTTATGTGTACGTGTCGTGTACTTAGGTAAAGTTCTCAAGAATCTTTTGGCGCTTGAATGTATGTAAAATTGTGAAAGAAATTGTATTGAAAATTCAAAAATGCCGACGTTAGTTCCGATTTTAGCCACGCGTCGAAAGATATTATTTGTACTGTACCGTTGTAAGTAAATGTTTTGATGTGTTCGCAGTCATATGACCACGAGACTAGAGCCCGTCCTCCACGCTCTCGGGGGCCGTCGCCGCGGCCGTGCTAGCCACCTCGCCTTGTCCTTATTTCAGCCCATCACAAGCATCTACGTCGCTTTACACAAGCTGTCTAATGATTGATTATTATTATTACAAGGTACCGCGACTCTTGACACCTCCTTTACTTTGCAGAAGTCTTTAGTAGGTACGGTCAGTAACAAAAGTCGTTTATGTAAATAAAACTTCCACAGATCTATTCACCGTGAAAGCACCTTTCCGCAAATCCAATCTTGGTCTCAAAGGTCCCTTGATCCGAATGTGCAGAAATTACAACAGCTTTTATAAATCATCAGAAACCGACTAACACGGCGGAGTAAGTATCTCTTAACAAGTTTAGAAGATCAGTCTCTGAGGGACGGGATTGCATAAAATAACCTATAAATCATATTAAATATTTCTTTTTTTGTTTTTTTTTTTTGTTTGTTTTTTACTCGATTACTCCGCCAATTATGAATCGATTTTGATGATTCTATTTTGTTTGGTAGGTCATGCTTCCGAGGTGGTCCCATATAAATTTTATTAACTTTGCTTGCGTAGTTTTTGAGTTAGCTTCAATATTACGTATTTTTCCCACTTAGTTTATCTAGACGATTTCCTTATTTACTCCTTCACTGTTATTTACATAGCAGGTAGTGCTATTCGGATTTGTGTGGGGTAGGTACCACAACTAAAAAGTGAAAAATAAAACTTTTTACAAAAAAAAACAAACCGACTTCCAAAAAAATATATTTTTTGGAAGTCGGTTTGTTTTTTTTATTTTAAGTTTTTATTATTTTATTACTATGTTGTTTTGTGGAAAATGCTGTGTATACCTATAATACGCATTCATACCAGTTTTTTTTTTATCTTACTGTTCTGTTTTATTTGTTTTTGTATGTACTGCTGTTGGTGTACCAAATAAATAAAGCTAAGGTGAAGAGAGCTGTCATTCCATCCAATGGGGATTGAAATTATTGACAGCACTTCACCTTTTTTTTTTGAGGTTGGGAAATCATCAAATGACTTCTCCCGCTCTGGGCGGAGCGAAGGGCGTGTCAGACTTTTATTGACTAAAACCCATTCGTGTTCCTTCAGTTGCCTGTTGCCAAGGGCCCCGGTATCCCTTTCGGACTTTCCCGCAAGCTCACTTCACCTAAGTTTTCACGGTGAGATTTATAAGTACATGGGTAACCGGCAGTTTTTTTAATCTTAATTATTGAACAAAATATTCATACAAAGCTGTAGTGATTGATATAATATTTTAAGAATCTGAATTCTTAGATAATAAATAAGTATGTACATGAAATGCAGAAAAGCAATGTATTACCTACATGTAATCATTTAATTTTGTATCAATTAGATGTGTAAAAGATACAGTGGTAATCGTTGCTGACTGCACTATCTAAAAGGCAATATTTGACCTAATTAAAAAGAAATCAACGTTTAATGTGCCTTTAGTCCGCAACCAGATTTTAATGTAAAGGAATGTAGTTTTATTGTAATTTGTTATTATCAAAGAAGGGCATGAAAAAGCATTTAAAGATACTTATTGAAATTTTAATCGTGTGACGTGCTTCCCTTTTAAGGCTTGTAATATTGAATAAAGTCTTAATAAAAATCATAACATAGGTAAGCGTTATGTAGTTGAAGCTCAAGTTTATAATAAAATCTGAAAGTGTATAGCACGTTAAAAGATTATTATCTTAATCTGTTTGTGAATATAAACATTATTTAATAAATAAAAACTATAAACTACAAAAACACTTAATTGATGTAGACCTTTAAATGTACAAACATTTATCAAGAACAAACTACATAAAGGTTACTTTGAGAAGTGTTGACAGTTTCATTACCAATCTTGTGGACTCTTGGTCAAGGTCATATGAAAGCACTGACAAAACACAAAACAAAATAATATATCCTTACATAGGATTATAGGATATAGGAGGATATTACCTGCACATGAGACTCAGTTATATTATTGGCTACGCATCAACTGATACATAATATCTTAGGAATTTAAAATTAATAGAAAGGGTTTCTTGGTAATAAAATATCATCGTTTTTATACCTCGTAAAAAATCTTCTTACATGTATGTATTTAATGATAAAATACAAAACATAAAGCTTTTAAAATTATACGAGAGCTTATTAAAAACGTTCCTGCATATTAATAAAAAGCTTACAAACTTTTGACCATTTTAATCATCCTGATTTATTATCAGTGAACCGCAGGGTTGCATGTGTTATTAAAATATGTAAACAAGGATGTGAACACCTCAGTATGAACTTGCTCGGTCTGAAGGCTGTGACCCGACAAGTCAGACGACCCACAATACCTGCCGGTATAGGTACTATCGTGTACAAGCTTACACAGTCTCATCACTTGATGTAAAGGTAAACACTTTGTACTTATATCGACTTAATTAAACAAGGAAGTAAAGAGGAAGTGACTGGTTCTGGTTAATTAGTTTACTATAAAGATCTTATAGTAGGTATTTCGTAACCAATTTATGTTTTGGTCCTTGTACTCAATAACTTTTATGGAAATATGAACGTTTAAACGTAGCAAAAGGATTATGTATCTAACCCCATGGGAAAAAGGCGTAAGTTTATGTATATGTGTATGTATGAACGTATTGTTGATAGTACGAGGGCAACTGAAAAGCAATGCCTACTTACTTTTTTATTAATACCCTTGCAGTGTCAGCATAGCTATAGAAAATCTGTGAGTGTCCCTATTGCATTGCAAGTACCGTCGTTTATTGTATGCGTCTATAGCAATTAGTGCAAAGGTATAATTGTACAATTAACGGTCCTTTTGTAATGACTTGAATTGTCTTGTAATTATTAATTGCAAGTTAACATAAAATAAGAAGGAAATATGGTAATTATCCGTACGACTTAGGAGTAACCAATGCTGTATCGTAACATACCTATTTGCACGCCGGCCGGACTGATAAGCATGTTTTACTTCCTAAGCTTTTCTTTCATATTTATGGCATATAATATAAAGAAGTTTGTAGCCTAAATTCACAAAGATTAGAGAATTGAGAGAGAATTACTAGCTGTGCCCCGCGGTTTCACCCGCGTTGATGTCCATCCCGTGGGAATATAGGGATCAGCGGCGAGAGGTCAATTTTTATGAGAGGGAAGCCGAAGCAGTGCTGTTCTTAACTTACTTACTTATGAATAAAGTAAACATGAATTATTAATAAAAATTAAAGTCTTTCCGTAACTGAATTTAACACCATCTATCGCCAAAGTAGCAGAACCAAAAATAGGTACGCATATCATAACTTTAAATTTTTTACAGAAATAAACTGAAATATCATTTTAAAATGAATAAAGGAGTTTATAAAATACACTTGAACATGTGAAAACGAAATAAAATGTGCAATATTTCTCCATCTCGTTCTTGGTGACGCATTTTTCTATATCTGTCTCTATCGTAACCCGATATACACCGGCTTGCTAAATCGTCCTTATCAAGCGGTGCCACGTGACCTCATGACGGGATCGCTATTGTATGAATGTTTAGTTCCCTATTCTGACGTTTTGGCGCCGGGTTATTTTAGGACATTTTTTGTTGTTTGCTAGTTCAAAGCCAGAAATAGGCGTTTTTGTTGTTTGAATGTTATGGTGAATTAAATACCCTGTAAATATATTTTTTGGCAATAGTAGACGCTATTGTCTGTGCCATTGTTCAATAGCGGTAGAATTGCTGATGCGAACCTCCAAAGGGAAGCCGGTAGGAATCGTGTTCTATGGAGCTTTCGCCACTGATAGGGATAAAACGTGTCCTTTGTCCTATTCCAGGTCATGTCTACCCGTGTGCTCATCCTCTCCTCTCTAAAGTCGGGAACGTCGCGGAGGCGCGGCGCCTTAAATTTTATCTTATCTTCGAAATTAAATGTCCGATTCGAATGAATTTAAAAGTATTTTACTGCTACATAAATACCCTTGATGTTAAAACTATTTATTTGAATAAGAATTAATATAATGTCGATAAAACTCCTTCGCAAATAATGCATTAACGCGGACTTTTTTTTAGAACTTTTAAAGAGGAACAATTTCATCATACATACATGACATTTGCGTAACTTAAACCGTTTACGCAGCGCACGCAACGGAAGCTCTCAACAAGGAATAATTTTTCCCGTTTTTGCAACATTTTTCTTTTATGCTCCGCTCCTATTGGTCGTAGCGTGATGTTATATAGCCTATAGCCTTCCTCGATAAATGGACTATCCGACAAAAAAGAATTTTTAATTTCCAACCAGTAGTTCCTGAGATTAGCGCGTTCAAACAAACAAACAAACTCTTCAGCTTTATAATATTAATAGAAGATATGTTATGGTAGTACTTGGGTGGTACGGTAATACTTGGGTATGAAAATATCTCTAGGGCCTTGTTCAAAAAAGTTTATTTTTAATCATGTTTTTATTATTTCAGTTCTTTTGTAGATCTGTGGTACTATAGGACGTGGTTCGTACATATCTATTTATGATACATAGTATTTATGGTACCTTATTTACTGCGATCGAAGCAACAGTAGATCATAACCTCGTAATGACGTTTGCGTTAATATTGTGGTAGCTTTATCCCAATCATATAAAAATATAACGGGTATGTTTTCCTGATAGGTAATAAAGTACATAACCTTAAAATAGTCGTCAATAACTCAGCTGATAATTACACAATAATGTAGGTAGGTGAAAAAAATCTGATAAATAACCATCATGATGTAGGTAGACAAGATTGTTCTAAGACAAGTTATAATAAGAATTCTTCGCAATATGTATTAAGAGCTGCAAGTAATGTCGACAATAGATGGGTATGGCAAGCACAGCCAGTGAATAAAAATTATTACATATCACTACATTATTATAAAAGAAAGTCCCCCCGCCCGCCGCGTCTATCTGAACGCGATAAACAAAAAAACTAACGTATAGATTTGCATACGGTTTTCACCAATGGACGGAATGATTCATGAACCGGTTTAAGTGTATAATTCATTAAGGTTTTGTGTAAATTGGCGGAAATATGAGGATGATTCTTGAAGATGTCGGAAAAAATCATGCCGACTTGGGAGCTTCTGGTGTGCGCATCCTAAGATAAGAAAACAGTGTATTACGGAATTATTCCTCTTAGACCTAATAAACTGATTAGCAACTCTACATAATCTACATTTTTCTCTGAACCCAATTCTGAAGTTCACGCAGACGAAGGCGCGGACAGAAACTGGTAAATTATATAATAAGAACAGAAACAGTGTCGAGCTAAAGTTGGGGATGTTGATCTCTCATCTAGCAAGTCACACTAGCGCGCAGATGACCTTTCGAGTTTCACAATACAGATATGTCGTGAAAGGGCGATTCAAACATCTGTTTTTGAACTACTGAGAACGAGCTCCAATGAAACAGATAGGAGGTTTTTAATTTTATCAAAGAGTATAGAGATATTTGTGAATATTGTAATTATTGATTAGAAATTCAAACTATACCACTTTTTTACAGGTTTTCAATAATATCGAATTATCAGTTTAATGTTTTCTTTGTAGGTTAGGTACATAATTAATACGTATTAATTTATAATATTGGGTTAATAGTGAATAAAGAAATGCTCATTACACAGTTGCAGGTGCCCTGCGTGAGTTGTAAATACCGATAGTACTTTATCTTCTAGGTTAACATGCCTTGAGATACTCACTGCCTAGCTAGACGGAGGCAAAGTTGTTAACACAAAACAATAAAAATGGTAAATTGACTTTAGGTTTAGGTGTCAATTGTTTTCTAAACTATCCTCTAATTGGACACGCTTTTAGTGTTAAGTTATTATTGCGGTTAAGTACTCACTAATAATTGTTTCTTACGTTACTTATTGGCTTTGTTAGAAAACAAAACGACGGTAAAAATAAAGAAAACAAAACATGATGAAACCGTCTGCTTGTATGAAAATATCGTCATGGAAAATATGGCAATGTCCCACTTTCAAAACAATTTTCTTTTATAAGATGAAATAATTATTAGTTATCTGTTACATCTAGGGTCATCGACTAGCGTGCGGTAACTCGGCAAGCGGCAACTGATCACACAGAGCATAATTACCTACTTGATGATCAACACTGTGACAAAGGAAGTCGGTCAAGCAATTCACACCAACCTTGTACCTGTTGAAGCTCCACAAAGACTGCACTAGCGTCAACGGAGTCCCAGTAAATTATTATAATCAATTAAGTATGATGTAATAGAGTCATATTAAAAATTAAAAATAGTTTGAGACTCGACCCACCAGCAGCGTCATTGTCATACACATAGATACGTACATATTGGATATTTTCGGATATATGGCACGCAACATGGGCTTTCTAAAATATGTATCATTTTCTCTGATAATTAATGATTCATTTTCATATTCCGAACAGAACCTTTCAAATGATTAAAATCAATCCCCAGTGGAGTAATGGATACAGAAATATGTCGTGTTATGTGAGCATCGCTGCACCTGGTGGAGGCCACGCATCGACCAGTAACACTTTATGCAAACTCACACGCGAACCTCACAGATTTCATGTTGAGAGAACCGTTTATTTAGTAGATTGTCCATCAGTCTCATTTTCAATAGGCTTTAGAAGTTTTTTCTAACTTCTCACATCTATTTATAACACACTGCAACTGCAGGTGCAATGCAAACTCGTTCCCACTGCGTCTGACCGACAACGTGCCCGAGGCTCGGTCCGTATCTCACAAACTGCTTTAAACATTTTGGACTATCTAAGCGTTTAAAATGTAAAAGTTAATTATCTAACTGTTAGCACAATATTTTCAACAATAGGTACATTCATTAAAGTTAGGTAAATAATGCCGTTATGACAGGTGTTAAATAGGTACAATGCAAATCATTAGCGAATATGTATTATATGTACAGTAAGGTATATATATTAAATAGAAGAGAACGTGAATCATGAAGGTATCGTTTACATGACACATGCGTTTACATGACGTTTGTTGACAGTAGTTGATTGACCATGTTGACGACTCGTGAACCAACCCGTGCTTAGTAATCATGTCAAAGACATTAAACGACCATAACATCCAGAGAAACGCTGCGGAGAAAGGATTGCAGTACAAATCCATGAAGACTTGTTTAAACCGGTAAAATTTTATTAACATTGCACAAAGAACTTGAACCGTGCGTATGTTGGATGATGATACTGCTGTTGCCCTTGGTGAGACATGCGTAGGTACCTGCTCGAATGTTTATTGTAAATCCGAAATGCGGACGCAATAGCTCTCAAAGTGGATTTAATAGAAAAATTGGATTTGCAATTGCTCTTTATTGTCACATAAAATGGTGAGTAAGCTTTAAACAGCGATGTGTGACCTGATGTGTACACACACAATGTAATTGTGTGTGTAAATGCGTTAACAAGTCTTACTTCGCCTTGATTAATACTTCCCATTCGCAGAGATTCTAGGCCTTTGTGTGATGCACGGCACAACTCCCGCGCGCCGGCGCATCACGCATGCGGCGTGGCTGGCGGCCGTCTGCTCGGCTCACATAACGGCAACGTGCACCATTCCCAACCGAACATATAAGTACAACACCGGTTACACGTGAGAACTGAGGCTTGCTGCTGATCATCGAAGTCGATAAAATCGTTTGTACAATCAGTGGTTTCCTTTAATTAAGTATTTACATATCATAATGACGTCGGTGACTATTGATTAGTTCGTGCAATAATATCCTGTCATTAATTACCTATTCAGTTCTTTCGCCGAGTTCAACATCGTGTAGACTTCAATTTAGCTCGGTATTGCAGTAGCCGAGCAGAGACAATGAATAAACAAAATGTTCAATGTGCATGTTCTCTTTGGGCCTTTTTTGCACGAACTAAGAATCAGTGTCAATATTTTTAAACACTTGGTTTGGTACTGTACAATTATTAGGCATGAAAATAAATCAATATGTCCTCGTTGCGAGTGGGCAAGGAAACAAAGAGTGAACAAGTAGGCACTCTAATGTCAAAGCCTTCGCAAGATGTTTACGAGATGTCTCGTACGTGAGCTTTTTAGTCCTTGAGCTTTCTGTATAATAAAAATGTATACTTTATGGTCCGTCTTCGTTTGAGTTTACAATACTCTTTACACGAATGTTATTTTTAGGAGATTTTTCACGACATTAATTCCATGTCTATTAATCAGTTAGGAACGTAAATACGAAACGCAATCTGCCATTATCCGTTGAGTGAGAACTACTGTATCTGCGTGGTGATTTCAGACTATTATGAAAGGCATGAAGTTATGACTACATTGGTGTACCTAATGCCTAAGTATATATCTACTTACCGATGCGAGTACCTACAAAAAAAATCATATAAGTAATAATATGACTGTGTAAGTTAAGCCGGACGTCTTATTAACTATTTTAAAAACTTTAACGTATAATTTAATTAGTAATTATAATTTAACATTGTGTCCGGCTCAAAATAAATATTTTTGTGCATACGAAAGTCGTAGTAACCTAATAGCCACTCGATGTCATTGAAACCAGTCGTGTTGAGGTTTGGTGTAACACTTTTATAAATAGTGCATTTATCATTTTACGTGGCCAGATTTATTATACAGCGGTGGCATGCAAACGAAACGTTGTCGGACTCCTAAGATTATAACCGATTCATTTGATCTATTGACGTGAACATGATCTACGCATCGTCATCTGTGATCGTGCGCATGATCATGATTTAGACACACCCATGGTTGGGTGTGTCTAAATCATGATCATACGCATGGCACTATGCATACCTACTGACCGACGCAGGCATAAAAAGGATGAAAAAAAATCATATAGGTAATACCTAATACGACTGTATAAGTTAAGCATATAGGTACTCATTCTGTAAAACATGTCAAAGTACGTTCTTCTGATATTTAAAATAAAACTTAATTTAGACAGTGTTACATGATTTATTACGATTTTGATTAGAATTTTCGAACTAATTAACGATTGAGCTTGCTGCGGAAAGGTGTTACAAGGAGAACAGGTTTTGTAAACATTCGGGAAGCGTTAAGTGAAACGGGTTCAAAGTCTCATGTTGAATTGGTTAATAACGGTCCGTTCCCGTCTTCCAGGACAGTTATCGATGTGCCGCCGTCATCGTGCACATTAGCCAATGAGAAGGTCGGTACATAATCACAATTACCCGGAACGCTGAATTAGACAGGAAACGCAACTTGTAACAGCTATTACGTAATGCCTAGTATGTTGACAATTAGAATAACGAATGTAGAACGTGCCCTGGTTGAGAATAACGTCTTCAGGATCGTTTAGATGTCAAATACAAAGTCAAAGTCAAATAGTTTACTTATTTCAAAAAGGCACATACAAGAAAATAGAATTGATTTTAGTTGCCCCTTCCAAAAGGTAGTTTCGTATGGAAAAACATGAGCAAGGAACTCCACCCTTTTAAAATGTTTTACAATATTCGCATTGGTGTATCGGGTAAAGTAATTCTGGCTACTTGAATTTCATCAATTTGGTTACAGCGCTGTATTACCCGAACGTGGGTTATTTACTTTATTTTGTCGCATGTTTACTTACTTGTAAAATACTATGACAAAACTTTGCCTGGGAAATACAATGTTCCTTACTTGTAAGAAAACGGTGTTTAGACCTAGTTGAAGGGTAAACAGACACTTTGTACCACGTATTTTGTTATTATTAATTTGTTAGAGTGTTATGCGTAGAGTGTTAACACTTCCACCACTGTTTCATTAGAATCGTAAAGATAACTTAAGAGTTTCCATATCCAGAAAAATCTGTAGCCAGTGCGCTGCAAATGAATGTTAATAATACATTATGGAAGTGGCTTACTCATATGGGTCACAATTACTAGGTAGGTACTAGTAAAATGTTATTTAGGATAAATAAGTTACATATTAAGTTAGTTTAAGTTACATATTATTATTAGGTACTTATCTTTCTTATACCTACAATCATCTTAGTAAACTTAAGAGGGAAAGTCTCTAGTATAAACGGGAAATGAAGGTACTTTCTTTCATAAGCTAGGTATGGAATTAAAACATTACAGATAAGCATGATTGCACCATCGGCAATAAAATAATGACGTTAGCCTTTACCTATAACAATAATGAAGAAATATATAAGCTATTATTATTTAATTTTATCCTTTAGCAATATCATAATAGCATTTTATTTTTCTTGTTATGAACTTAATAGAGCTATGGAGATTTATGGAATAAAGTGTTCAATTCTATGTAATTTCGATTAGTAGTTTATGGTCACGCCTGAGCAATACGCGGAACGTGCAGACTCCACAAGTAACGTAAATTAATCGGACCACTTACCACTAAAGAATGATCTTTAACATAACAGTTAGTGCATCGATTTGTTTATATGACTCTAGAGAATATCTAAGGAATGGAAACTCAGTGGAAACCCATGGGTTTTTATTTGGGTTTCACGCTTGAAGGTAGGCACTCAGACCATTTCCATATTCAGACATAGTAGCTACTCAGTTAGTACAATTTACCTTTTATTGGAAACTACACAAATGAGTGTGTTTATTTTGTAAATATCGTATGTCATCATGACTGCGTTGTTGTAATTCACCGAAGTTCGTGTTTTTATCTCTATCATGCGTACCTTTTAACATTCGGTGTGGTATTCGCAATAATCTGAATTTGTTGGGCATAGTTAAACATTTACCGAAAAATACGATGTGTTACGAAATACTTAGTATATACCACATACTGCATTCCGTGAAAAGGTTTTGCGATCAAAGACGTATTTTTACAAGCTTTATAAGTATTATAATAGCTTACTCTGTTCGTATGTCTTTCCAGTTACTAATATTGTCCTCCATTTTTCAAGCACTTCCTGGACTCTGATTGAGCTGAAACTTGGTTTACTTATACAACTAGGTAACGCAAAATTTTGGAAAATTTATACCATGGAGTTGGTCTGATGATGGAGCCGGAAGTTGGCCTTAGGAACTTTTCAATCAAACAAGATAGCACCATCGTGTTTGGACTCATACGTAACCAACGTATTAAAAAGTGCTTTGACACCGGGTGGTGTTCACAGGATTGTTTTCGGACGTCGGAACTATAGGTACGGCCCATAAGAATTATTACTAAAACAAACGTTTTATTTGTAATTTTCTGAAACATATTAGAAATATCTCATAAACAATTTAGGCTAAATCAACATTTTTAATAATAATATTTTAATCAATGAACACCACCATAACCGCTAAAAACGTTTCTATATTTGCAAATAATTTACATAATAATATACTAATTATAATAATTATTATAGGTAGGTACTCCTTTCCTCGACACTCAAATAAAACAGTGATGGCAAAAAAGCGAGTAGGTACCTACCTTTATTATATCTTTAAAGGTATTCTGAACCGGTTGTACCTACATAAGGATTTCGACATACATTTCCGCGTTTTCGTTCTTAACTACTTTAGCGGTACATAACTTGGCGCTTCACTAAAAAATTCACCTTGTACGCAAATGCAGCATGCAGACGTATGTAATTAAAATATGCATAAGTTCATTTTGTTAGCGTAACTCAGTAATTTCGTGTAGATAGATAGGTAGGTACCTTTTTTATCTATTCCGTGGGTAAAGATGCCTATGTACAAACAAAGGCACCTAGGTACAATCGGACAAAACTGTGATAGACAAATTATGTTTTAACGATGCTCATTACCTTTTTGTATGTCAATATCATCTATCTTGCTTTGCTTTAATTATAGCTCGTTTAAGCATCGTTCTCGCACTTGACGGATACCTCCTGTTCACATTGAATCAATAAATAAGTGTCATCGTTATCCCTGTTTCTTAGAAAACAAAGGCTACCTAACTTAATGCAACACTCTTGAACAATTCTCAATATTGCAAGTAGCATAAAAATGTATAAAACTAAAATGATGACAATAAGATGTGTACCTATGCGACTAGTGCTTCAAAGAAATATTTTATGTATGTACACATATTGAATATTAATAATTCTCGTGCTTGATTAATGACAACATACCTACACCTAGCAATACTAATAACGTAGGTATTGGTTTACATAATATAGTTAATTGACTTCAAAAACTATCTTATAAGCTTAGCTAAACACAACTTTGTCCCGACAGACGCGGTAACTTTTTGCCTGCCCCTCAGACCCTTTGGCGGTAAACTAAATAAGAATGTAATAATTTGCTAATATTCGGCCACTATAAGTGTAGAACTGTAGATATGCCTCATCGTAGCTGCCTATTGCGCGATACTCGAAGTAATTGACTAAATAGCCACGCCTCGAGCGAGGGTCAACTTAAATTGCAAACCGCTTTAGCAATATTCAAATATTCGTTTTTTTCCATGCACATGAATGTTAAATCTCTCGAGAGATTTGAACCGATTTCACAAACCCGTATCAATGTATTACCATCAAGATGTACGCATGCAGTACCTGGTGCATTCCTTCGCGAATTCTTTGGATGTCATTCAGTTATTATCAAACCAGTTATTCACGTGCTGTGTACGGTATATCGGAAAAACAACAAAAATATCTCCACGTGAGATCTTACAGAATGCGTGCCAAATCTTTTGGGTCATTAATCATATTTAATTATTTTTACACGACTGCCCAAAAAGGAGTGTAAGGATTTTTTTAAAGTTTCTGTCATATCTGCATTGCCACTTGGAATTATCCGTGCAATATTCATATGTATGCATGGCATTCTACTATGCATGCACTGAGGACACGTCTGCGTTCGCTTCGCATCGTCCTCTATGATTATATATTTACATCGAGCATGTGTTAAGGCTCGTGCAAACAGACGCGAAATCGCGGGCGCGACAGGCAGCGGTACCTTTGTCGAACAAAGGTACCGCTGCCTGTCGCGCCCGCGATTTCGCGTCTGTTTGCACGAGCCTTTACCCTTCACCTTACCCCACTTGAAGCTACCGCGCCGGGTATTTGGTACATTCACTTACCACACGACGACGAGCGAATGCTTTGACAGTGAGACGGAGTTATGAACAACGTTCATACTTCGCAAGAGTATGCGGAGAAGAAGCTTGACCGCAAATTAATATACTAACCCTTGCCTGATTCTAGAAACACGCAGAAGATCGTTTTTGTAGACTTCAACACAAACCTGGCTGGAATTATTAGCAATTTTTTTACACCTACAGTTTATTAACACAGTTAATTATTGTAAGTATTGTGTCCGTGTCGTAAATAATTAATAAAAACAATTGCACAATTTGTTTATTATTGTAATTACGACGAAGTCCTTGCTGACAAATGACGTGTTGCTGTGAACGGCACTAACGCTACTCAACAAACAAAACATGATACAGTGATTACAGCGCAATAAAAAGTTAATTTGGAAACTATTCACACGACTTCCTATGTTTTTTTACAATAAATGAACAGTCACATAGTCTGGCAACCATATTTTATAACATGACTGAGATACAACTATTAAAACGTACTATATACACTAATTATGCAAATGAATTAGTGAAGTCTGTTCTACTTTTCCGTATAGATAGATGATTGGAGTTAGGCAACCCTCAATGCTACATTGCTACTTGAGCAAGTACAGCAATTCACAATACTTGACGAGCAAGTCACGTGAAGTCACCGAGATTTTCATCACATCCATGACTTTTAAAACCATGAACAAGGTAAGCAGGGATCAATAAAAAATATCAACACAAAAGAGTGCATTGAATAAGTTAGTATTTAAGTTTTACAACTTAGCATTAGATGGTACTTATTGCTTTAAATACTTATTTAAAACGGTACCCTGATTCATTAAATTCTGACAATGATTCTGACGTACATTCAACAGAAAAAATATATAAATAAGTAATGTATGTAACAATTCATAATTTTAAGTTCATTTACATATATGATTTATAGTTTCTATGATATTGATAAGATTGTAACTTATTTCGGAACAACCATGTAAATTACTTAATGTTTTCAGAACAAAAAAAGCTGCCAAGTGCGAATCGGACTCACATCGTATGTGAGTCCGATTCGCACTTGGCAGCTTTTTCAGGGTTCCGTACCACTGTACAATATTTAAGGCTGTGCGCACTGTGTACGCGTTTTCGTATGCATTTTACTCCTGCGAACACATACGAACACGTACGAACGGTCCTGACTTTCCAAGTACTAAGGGAGCGCGCAGAATGAGTGCGACCAATAGACTGGCGTTTTGAAACTTATTTTTAGAACGAAGTTCCATAATACAGTTGGCAATGAGAGCTAGACAAACATTTTATACTAATTTTTTTTAAAATTTTAAACATTGTTAATTTATTTCATAGTGCCTGTAATTAAATACCTTATCGACAGCGAAAGGAACTTCGTTCCAACTGGGTGTCCCAGGACACTTCTCGACTTTATTTATAGTAAAACTGCTGAAGTACCTATGTACCGAAGCAAAATAATTTACGGGTAACGTATTTAGTGTACCTAATTCAGTAGTTTTTTTACTGTTACATTTTTTATTTCAATTTTCAAGATATTATTTACTTATTTTAAAAGCTGCCAGCCTTTTGACATTTTTTCTATTGACAGTGATGCGGACGAATTTTTTGATGGCCTATGATTTTTTCCCCTCCTTTTTTTTAATATTCTTGTTTATAATAATATTAATATTTTATGACCGCTAGCTTTTAAAGTAAGTAGGTTAGTAGGTAGGTTAGTTTGAATTAATACCAATTTTGATGTCGACAATCGACATGGTGCCTGTCGTCTTGAGTCAGGTTATCAAAGTCATTTATCTACCTACTGTATTAAACATTAACAACAAATTAATTAGTGTAAAAAATCTTAATGCGTATTAAATGTGTGTATTATGCAATTTCATGCTATTCGGGATAAGATTACGAATCATAGAGAAAATGATTCCATATGCTCATGGACACGTGAGACGTGCAGCTGTAAACTTTCCATCTATTTAATACTTACTACCTTCTATTACATATTATAGCTACAATTTCGTTGGTTTGGAAGTGACAAAAACATAACACACTTAAATAACTGCCATCCTAACAATATTATAAATGCGAAAGTGAGTTTTTTTGTTTGTTAAGCTATCACGCTAAAACGGCTGAAGGGATTTAGATGAACTTTGGCACAAAGGTAGACCATGACCTGGAATAGGACATAGGATACTTTTACCCCGATATTCCCACGGGAACGAGACAGACGCAGGTGAAACCGCGGGGCGCAGCTAGTATTATTATAAAACTTCCCTTCTAGTATACCACTACGTTTGTCGTTATGGTTTCAGCAGCTAAAATATACAGAGAGTCAAGACTGGTGACGGGCGAGCAAGCGCCGTAGGTACAGTAGGCCGTGTGAGAAACACCTCGTCCTGAGTTCGACGCCAGCCAGCCTTCAGTAGTATTTTCCAATTGCTTGCGAAGTTTTTCGTTTTTTAGTGAACTAATGAAAGCCTGCTTCCTTCATCCATCATCCTCATCATTATTCTATTGCCGGTATCCCAATATCTTTGGGGTCGGCGCAACTAAAATCATCATTATCATTCATAGATGGGAATCGAACTTACTATTATCACAGGTTTGTCAAGCAGTCGTCGATCCGCTAAGCTAAGCTTTGTTTAAAGTTGCCTAAAATAGGGGTCCTTAAATATGTCATGATTGACTGCTTAGCTCCATAAAGGTATAGCCATAATAATTTAAAAGTTTAAATCTGTAACTATCTGCAACCTTTTGGATCGGCTTTTTTCAATTAGCGGTAAATTACAGAAGAATACGAACATAATGTAATATAGCTCATCCCGCATAGCAAATAGCGTGATAATTTGCCAACAGACTGACCAGACTTATAGGGAATCTATCCGGTAGTATTTGCGTGATGCTAGAACGTACATTCAGATAAACAAATAAAGAATAAAATGTAAAAAAAATATTTTCCTCATATGAATTATTCTCAGACTCGTTATACAAACTTTTTTTCAAAAATATTCAATTTACAGTTTTGACTCCGCTACGATTTTGTTACATGTATGTGTAGAAAATGATACTTAGCCTCTTGATTATCTTTATTGTATTATTGCCACCAGCAGTCATCAGTATCCTTTATTTAATTACCTAACTACTTATACATATTTTATTTTCTAAGAATAATGATGGAATATGAGTTGAAAACAATCAAGTGCATTTAATTACTTTAGTATGAAAAAAATAAATTATCAGAAGTAGTATTGGATTCACTTGAAACGTTGATGATAAATTAACCATAAGTGAGAAACACAACTTCCTGTCTAATCACTTATGGAAAAATACATTCACAGCTATTCTCAATGTCTAATTCAGGTTTCCCTAAGAATAGTTTTTCGTTTCGTGACTAAGTTAAGTAGGTAAAGTTTACGTAGCGTACCTACACGTAAGGAATGACGTTTTTTTTTTGTTGAAATCTAGGTACAGATCTTAACGTACCTTTAAAATGAAATTATGAAAAATATAAATTTATAAAAAAAAAAAAAATGAAATTCTCTTCTTATTCGTACTGTACTTACTGTACTTAGAAAGAAATTTTACAGTGAGTTTTATTAGGTATATTTTTAATACTTATAAGTATTTGAGTAATTATTTAAGATTTTGTTATCGTGTTTTAATGTTCATGAATTACATTGTTATTTTATCGGTGGGATAATTCTAAAAGGATCGTTATAATAATCAGTAGGTACGTTCAGTTTTGTCCATTGTTCTATTGGTCTTCACGATATAAATAGTACGGTAGGTAAGTAATTATTCCTTTTTTTTTTGGCAATTATGTCCTTTCCGGAAAGTACAAAAAATTGGTGAGAAAACGTGATGAGGTTAAATTCTGTCGGATGCAGAGTTGCAGACACAACGTCATAGAAATCATTTAGAGGGGTTTCCTCGATTTTTTATTGTACCTAGATAAAGGTAAACTATTCATAGTGAGTACCTACAGACGTAGCAGCTCGTAGGATTTTTTTTATTTTGCTCGGGTCGCTTCAGCCTCGTATCAACCAGTTAGTGAATCTTCTTGGGTACTTGGGAAGTATGTGAGAACTACATTGAGCCTCTCCCCCACAAGCGCGTTTTTATTGGTTTATCCATAATAACGCAAGCGTTATTGCGTTTTCTGTTTTCAGTAAATTTTGTAGACGACCACGAAGTTACACACTGCTGCGATAATAACGACGCAATAGAAGTTGGACGCGTTTGTGTTCCTCCGTCCTGCGGTATTCCGGTATGGGTATATCGCATACGACTTCTTCTTAGAACATTTTGTATTAGGACGCATGCGATCTAACACACACCTGCGTTAGTAACGATAGTACGGTGTAGTGCTGGCTACTGTAGTTTACACGCAGACGTTAGAAATATCGGACGATAAAAAAGCTGTGAATAAGGAATCGGGACGCATTATCGCATTAACGCTTGCGTTATTATATGGACCGATAAAAAACGCGCCTGTAGGGGAGAGGCTGTATGTGGTTGTGAAAGTAAGTATCTTGAAAAGGTTCAGATGCACTACTTGCATACGAGTATAAACGTCAATTAATTTGCGTAAGTACCTACCAATTTAGTGATTTATGTTTTTCTGCCCCACATTCAAATAAATGATTATACGTTCGAACAAACAGGGAGTGGAAAGAGTAAAGAAATAGTTATTTACATTTAGGCTTATTTTAGGAATATATACCTACCCTTACCAAAATGTATTTTCATTAGGTACAATTTCGAAGAATTTTCATGAAATAAAAGATTTAAAATTGAATTATCTGCACAGGAGGTAGGTAAAAGAAAAAGATACTTAGCTGAAAATAAAATAGTTTTGCTATAGAACAGCTTCAGTATATAAAACAAAGTTGGAAACAATTATGATTCCATTGTTGTGTATGAGTGCCGCAGGTGTTAATTTGAAACGACGCTCCGAAGTGTAAACTTCTGTTACGTTCACTCATACAACTATAAAAGGGCTCTTTAAAGAAGTTCTTTGTCTTTAATAATTTTCATGAAATAATAATACAAATTGCCAGCTCCTGGAATTTATCACTTACGCAAATAATATAGGTGTGTTTATCTACTCATTGTGGTATTGTACATGCGGCCGTGGTCGCACGGATTTTATTAACATGTCTTGCTTGTTAAATGCCACTGGAGTTTAAGCACACAAGTTATTTTGTGGGTTTTTTTTTTATTTGCGCATCATCTTGTGAAGCTAAAGGTCACATTCACAGGGACTTTTGTAATAATTCTGTATGTACAAGTGATAAAAAAAATAATGGTGTCATTTTCAGTAGGTCTGTACTTACTTTTCGAGCCGGTCGCCAAGCTTGTCGGAGAGGTGGCTATCTTTAGGTTTGGTTAGGTCCGAGTCGTACAGGTCCCGCTTGTAGCCTCTCCAGAAAGTGGGCATCATCCAGACGAACCATGTTTTAGAAAACCAATTTGCTCTTTTATAGTTGTTCGTCTTCTTCTCACGGTTCTTCGGTGGCACTTTTTTGAGATCACATGGATCTTTATTGCCACTAACCATTTTGAATTAGGAATTAAAATATTTTAAAATATAAATAAAAAGTTTTAAAGTCCTCGTGTTTAGAATCTAGTCACGCAAAGTTAGTTCGGAGTGAATATCGTCATTTTTGTCGGTGCAGTAATAGTCGCGGACGAAGCACGTTAGCCGGCAAATAGGCGAAACGCCTGATTAGCAACGACACGAAGCGAGCGCAAGCTGCCTCCTACTGAGTTGCGCGCGCGCAGTCGGTGCGTATTAATACCTACTTAAAAGCGCTACGAATTCACGGCGCCAGAGTTCGTCCCCGTCACGTTAAGCTTTTAATGAGCGTTATACTTACGTACGTGTAGTTCCGGAAAATGATTTTCATATCACATAATTAAATTATAGGTAAAGAAGGATGGCATGCTCAGTTCTACCGAAACCTTATCAAATATGCATGGCTTAGCTATAAATCTACTTAATAAATTATGGGTTTATGAATTCCAATAAATATTTGTGTTTTATACCAGTTTTGTTGCAGTTAGCTGGCGGCGATATAGACCCAAGGGCCATCTGGATTACCAGACAGCTTCCACTGTGTATGGACATCAGCTACATAGGGTTGGCAAGCGTGAGACGTTTCAGCTTGCTGGGCCCCATGGCCCAATGCTATAAGTGTCTGCAATTTCGCCGACACGCACATCCTTTTAATAGGATCATAGGAATGCTGCTCGGCGCCCGACAGATAAAACATGGTGGCAGGAATTTTCCGGACAACGAATCTTAAAATCTGTAACTTCGTCAACTATCTTTTTCAAAGAATCAATAGGGTTTTAAAGGTTTCTCAGAAGCAGTTGAAATAATTACTGATTTTAATTATTTTTAGTGAGATGTTTTTAGGCTTTTACTCAGTTTGTGCGTGCTTGTATGGTATTGGTATTGTTTCTATCGGGTTTGTACTGTCTCATACCACTCACACTACCTAATTAATTATACCGGGTGAAATTCAATTGATGGGCATTAAGTATTAAGGGGTACTTTTATTTCGCATAGCTCGTCAAAATGTAGGGAACAGCTGTTTTTTTTCGCGATTTCACTGTTTGTGCCATAGTGAAAGTTGTTAATAATGACGAGTACAATGACCCCTTAAGAGGATGCTCATGATTTAAATTTTACCCTGTATTTCTATGTATTGTAATTATATGACTAGTATTGTATCTGCTTTCCGTTTGGAATGATCGTTCAAATAAACATCCAAATTGTGTTATCAAGTTTTACGTAATTAATTTAATAATAAAGGGCACTACTGTTTTCAATTCTCTTGAACCCAGTGGCCAGCAAATCTCTCAACAGTGAACTTATAATATATGTTCTAGTTATTCTGGTTTTATAGCCATCGCCGTCGTTGTGTTTCATTTCACGACTCGATGATAAGGCCCTACGGAACTTGACAAACCTGTGTCTGTACTAGCCACACTTGCCCTACCGGTTGAAAGTTCACTGTTTCTTATTTTTCAAGCAAGAATCTAGCCTCTAGGGGCAAAAAGTCCCTTCAGCGCGGCCGTCAAGATGGATTGCAAAAATAGATTTAATATTACGATACTTGGTTTGTAGTTCATTTGTGCTTTTTGGCTGAGAATAGGATATTAATTTTCGTGTGATACTAATATAGTACCTAGGTACCCGTGACCTCTTATTCATCGTGATCACTAGGCTTGATCGAATAAAAACAGGCAATAGAAATATTATTATTATTAAGGTGCGTTTGTTTAGAATTCAGTTTATGAGTTATTTGAATTCATTGAATAATTTATTGAAGCGCCAGACGCAGAAGATAGTCCCAGAAGTAGCCAAACTAAGTTAAAAACGGAAGAAGCGGAATTATTAAACTGGGTTCACTGAATAGGTGACCAAGTCCAATGTCAGTTATTCATGGCATGCGATGTTCGCCGCGTACACGCTTTTAGCTAAGTAGTAGTAGCTCTCGTAGAAACAACGAACCTTGACGAAATTTAAAAAAACCAACAGTGGTGTTTATAAATATTAATCTATTAAAGTTAATAGGTATACATTTTTACTTGATGCACAGAAAACCTTGAACAATCGATTGCAAAAGTGACCACTACTACCATCCGAGGTACTACTGACGTACTGACAGCAACAGATCAAGGTTCTCTTGATGATCACGTTGCGTTATTATAACAGTTGGTAATCAATTGATTTGTATAAACACGGGCACGATAGTTATAATGTTGTACAATTCCACATCGGTAGACACGAAATTGAGTATAGGTATATGCTAATTGGACAAATGCATAGTTTTTGTAAAATTTGCAATAAACGTATAATTCACCCTGAAACTAAAGTTTAGGCTAACCTCTGCTTAACTTTTCACGTGAAATCATTCTAAAATCTCGAAGATAAACAGATTTTCGCAACAATTTTATAATCAAAGATTCTGTTAGAAAATCATAAAACGCAATCAAACTGATCTTGCGAGAATAATAAAATATAACAAATAACAGGATGCAAGAATATAAAGGAAAATTCAACGAGGACTTCGGGTGTGCAAGTAGTTTTCTTGTAAATACTTATATTTGTAATGTTGATTACCTAGAAGCTGCATAAAAGTCATGAATTTTAGACAAGTGGCATAGTTAAAGCCGCGTCAAAGGATTCGAATCCACATCCAATGCTAATAATAAGCAGATAAGCATACTGTTTGGGCTACTTACACTAGGTAGTACAAACAATTTTTTTTCAATAACACGAGGAGGATTTTCCATTCACGAGCAGTTTAAATGTAGGTGATCATAACACACACTTATGTTTATAAAGTACTTATGCCATTATGAGAAGAATAATCTCGCACTTCGATTGTGTGTGACGTTGCAGTTATATATTTTCCAGAAGGTAACTTCTGGAAAAATATATGCAGTTACCCGCGAGCTAGCGGTGAAGGCGTGGTGTCTACGTCACTGGCCTCCAAGCTTCTCACGTTGATCATCAGAGACTACGCTACGCATCGTCAGAATGTTATGCGGCGGTTTAACAACACGGTGACGCTATTGACGGAGTAGATCAGTGTTCCGGTGGCATGTGATCAGCGTATTGAAGTGTTATTGTGGCGTGCAGTGGGGTCATCTGGCCGGCCGGTAACAATGCGTCGGACACAATACGTGGCTTTATTGACAAGCCGCATGACGGCCAATGGCGACCAACGACCAGCACTCTCCCGCGCCACCAAGGCACCGCGGCGCGCGCTCGGGACTCGCGCACAAACGGGTTACGTATTGAAAGATTCAAACGAGGCCTTGCGATTTTGCTCATCGTTCTTCATTTAGGTAGTTTTGGGAGGTTTCATAGGTTTTACTCTTTAGTTATCTTTTTCATCGACTTCACTGGCTTTGTCATAATCATCATTGTTTACATCAGCAATTTCCCTCCATTATGTGGTATTTTTATTTAATGGTGCCTCACTTAGCACCCGACGCGTATGGACGGTTTTAAACGGCATAATATCATTATGACTGATGTTCGCATTTTCTTTGGATAGTCTTACTGATAGTTTATTTTGTAGGAGTGTTTTTGTATGAATGATGGTCAAAGAGTAAAGACATAACAAAACCAAATCACATCAAATACCGTCCCGTCAATAAAATCCATATATATTTGTTTCTAGTTAAGTTTTTTATGCAAATCTGATCAGTGACATGAATATTGTAAAGGTAAACAAGTTGGAATTACATCGAGGCCTTCATAATTCGTTTTGTCTGAACGAGTGTCCGCGTTTCGGTGCGGAGCGCGCGCCGGCCGGGCGGCCGCTGCATGCCGTGTAATGATACGTACAATCGAACTGGAAAAAACCGAGACCCAGTATTGGTAGGTACTTGTTCATTCTCAAATAACGGATCTTCATGTTGATTAATTTTTGCCCTCGATTGTCAAGTTAATCCAATTGGTAATGCGGTGCTCGCTGACTGTGACATGTTTGTTACAACACACGCTACAAATCCACATAACATAGATGATAGACGAAATAACTATTACGCAGTATTATAGTATCTACGAATACATGCACATAACTTATGCGAGCCATAGACGTTAAAGTAATTTGATCAAACAGGTGGTTCAAACAGTTTTATCAAATTGGCTTGAAAGTGTATGGGAAAATTTGATCAAAATGAGTTGTCAAATGGCATGAAGAAATATGAATTTTCATATTTCTATTTGATAAAACTGTTTGAACCAGTCTGTTTGCTCAAATGACTTGAACGTCTATGGCCCGTACTATGTATTATTAAGTAAGATACCTCTCAATATTAGGTAAATCAATCAAATCCATATTAGGCAGGACCATATCTATTCTGTTTCCGGAAAAAATGATGCATTCTCATAAGTCATTAACTTATTACACCTATTTGGGATAATGTCGAAACGCATTAGGAGTTGTGGTTTGTTTAAAACTAATGGTAGGTATGCGCATTCTGTATCAACGTGACTCGTGCCACTCATTTTGTACCCGATTTAGATATTGGGTACCAGCGTCACCATAATAACGCGTTATTAATTTATATTAAAATCCCTTTTTTTATTAATTTCTAGTGAGTTACCTGATTGATATTTAATGGCTGTATAGTATAGTCATTTATTTGATTTGGGTTGTCGATTGATCTCGAGAGGCACGTGCATGTAATAGAAAACCAAACAACTTAGTAATTAATTATTACATACGATATGGATTGACAAAACTATTTGTAGAAAAAACGATTTACTTAGTTTAAAATACTTCGTTTCTTATAAATATTTCAGCTTTCGGAAACTTATCAAGAAACTTAGCTTTCGGAAACTTATCGGATACTTAACAAGTAAATACCTACTAACTACTACCTACTTATAAAGTTTTTGTTCAGTAACGAGTAGGTAACGTACCTTATTAATTATTTAGACAAAAACTTAATTCAACCCATAGTTACCTACTATTTCCGCAATATAAATACTATACTGTCTACATAATATGTGAATGTCTATTATGAAATGATTGTATTTCAAGCAAGTGTTACTTATTTTTTATTGGTTATTTTATTTTTTAGGCAGTTTAATGGGAAGCCAAGTGTAGGTTGCAGTTTATTAGCATATGTACTTATCTACAAACTGGAACTAAACGTCCGCCAGTTTTCCTCACACTTTTCCAGTTAAACTCATAGGTCCTACTCAGATTGCCTTTTAATACTTACAGCGCATGATTAAAAAAGCATCGGAGAGGCGTGTGACTTGCCTGGAGTCTAGTTTTTCTATTTTAGATGCAACTAGTACTGGATACAGGTAAATGCTGTACATGGCATGGTGACTGTGCTAAATATAGCATCAATGTAGTTAATGCTGCTGTACTTGGAAGGCAAGGACCGTTAGCGGCGGGAGCCAGGCGGCGGCGCCGGCGCCGGCGACGGGGTACGATCACTCTTTCTCGTTTTATCTTCAGCCACGGTGCATTGTGCTCGAATGCACGTAATGGTGAATCACCTGCATGATATTTTGTAAGGATGAGAATTTATTGAGATAATCGTTAAGTGAAACATTGATGACAATCTTTTCTGGTCTCTGGAATGTTTTTTCTGAGTCAGTCGTTCAATTTTGGCCTTTTTTTAAAACTTCCCAGCACTTTTCTTTTATCGATGAGAAAACAATTGATGGTACCTATATAACATGTATACTTTCCGCTGCTGGCAATTCTCGTCAATTTATCGCTCCTGCAGTCGGCGAATATAAAATAGGTATAGGTGCATAAGGTCATATATTAATAAATCGATTTCACGGATACCACGAAATCACGGTAGATGTCGAATATTCTTGTCACTACGTCTTCTCACTAAAAATGTTTAGTGATATGTTGTTTCACTAAACTAAATCCAGTAAAATGACAAAAAAGCGGACACTAGAGACTAAGATTCGAGCCATGTATTTGTCTCGCTCCCGCTCGTACCGGCTTGGGGCCGCCCGAGCGCAGGGACGTAATAGCGATAGCGGCCTAAGACTTCAGCGGTTAAATACAACTTATAGAAACACAGTATTTTAACTGTAAAATCACGCCTATAAAATCACGTAAATTAGCAAAATCGGCAAACTTTCGTATACGGCCTCTTAAGTGTTAGTCTAACCACGCATTTTCAAGTCGGTTTCATATTTTTTTTAATTACTTTTTTATACAAACGAATTCACATAATAGAAAAAGTAGAATATCATCGTCAGAATAAATGTTTAGTTAATTGAAACTTTAATATCTAATAAAAGTGCATCAGATAATTTGTAATTTTGTTTTGTTATTTTATCCACTTTTCTCATTTTAGTAGATTTAGTTCAGTGAAACGACATAACACTGATATTATATTAGCATTTTGTCATATCACTAAACATTTTTAGTAAGAAGACGTAGGTAATAAACAAGAATATTCGACATCTACCGTGATTTCGTGGTATCCCTAGGGATTTCGTGAAATCCCTGGTTTCCACATTTCCCTGCGACTTATAGATATACTTATGATTTGTCTCGAGCGCATATACGTCACAAGGTGCGGGCTGAGTGGGGGTCATTCTATGCCCATCCGCCAGCTCACAAGCACGTGGTGGTGCGTAGGCGAGCCAAATACCATTTTAATATTGTGTTGCTATACTAACTACATTTGAGGTGGATATTTTTGTGCCTAGGTTCACCTACTCGTGATAGTAGGAGAATCATTTATTGTCTTCCAAGGAAGGCTAACACGAAAAGCTTTTTCAGTTAGATTCAAAGATAATATGGAATGGCTGGTATGACCTGATATGGAGTAGAAGAGTAAGAAGATCAAAAGACAAGAGCTTATTCTGTCATTGTCAAGCACATTGTCAAGTGAATTTTGAAATAAATTAAGTGTAAAATTTAAAATGATATTTTCCGTAACGTGATCATTTTCATATAAAAATTACACTCTGAAACAAATGTAAATACAGTAAATCATAAAATCAAAAGTCAGTTTAATTTGCAATGGGAACTAACCAAGTGTTTCTAAATTATAGTCAAGAATATAGCGATTTTAGAGATGCTGATAATAAAAAGGAACCGGAATTGGTATGTTTTATACTTAATGATAGAGTACCTACTGAAGTAAAACTATTCAATATGTAAGTCAACAATACAGTTGAGCAGTGATTGAAACTGGAGAAAGGGTTAAGTATCGGAAGGACTGGCCCCACAGGGAATCATACGAATGTGAAAGTATTGTCCTTCGTGGGATGGGGTTGTTGATTCTATTGGCTTATTAAAAGTCTTGTAGTTTTTTAGAGATACATAAAAATAACTTAAATTTTGCACCAAGCTGCTGTTGCTGTAAGGATAGGTAGTACAACGATTTCTATTTCTATACATATATAATTGACTCTAGAGCTCTACAGTTTCTACAAAGCTCTACAAAGAAGTAAACCAAAGATAGTCTAATAAAAAAAGATAATTAGGTATAAAGATACTCCCTAATAGTGGTTATCAAATATTTTAAGAAACGACGAAATTTTGATGCTCGTCGAGTTTCTAAGAGCATATTGAAAGAAATATTATGCGAAATACACAAGGTGAACCATATGCGACCTGGACCGCACAACATCATAAAAATAAAGAAGGTGAGACAAGAGATTATTTTTATTAGCTAAGCTATTTCTGTTTAACTAAAATATTAGCCTTTTATGAAAGTATAAATAATATATCCAGACGAGATACCTATGGAGGCAAAAGGCGTACCAGCTGTACCAGATATTGTGTTTTTTTTTGCGTTGTGTGTATAGGTCTCCAACAAGGTGGACCGATAACTTGGAGGACGCGGCGAGATCCGCTGGAAGCGACCAGCATATAACGGTCGATGTGGCGTCCCTTGGGGGAGGCCTAAGTCTAGCAGTTGCACGTCTTTCGGCCGAAATGGTGACGATGAACCGTTCGAACCGTTACTGAGTTACAAAAATTTTAGTAAACTGGCAATTGAAGTACTCATTAGTACCTATCTGTTCTACTGCACTAAAGCTGCTATACTTTTACCTCAACTTTGAACGGATTGAAAAATTATCAAATTACGAAGTAGACGTACACTGTTTGTCCACCGCAACTTGAACGGGGTGTCAACGAGAAACGAGATTATTCGAACCGAACGTGACGTCACGTTGACTACGACCGTTTGTCCACCGCGACCGAACTCGGGTCTCAGTTTGATTTCGATGTCGGAGGGAGTACCGCGTTGTCGTAGAAATAAAACTGTGGCACATATTTGTAGATGATCCCCCCGCAGAAAGAAATATTTCCGGAAACAATGCCAAAGAAGGAACCAATTTCAGAAAAGGAACCCATTCCAGAAATTAAACCATTCGCATTGGATAAAATTAAATCTTCGTCCATGACCAGTCTCATAACATGGAACATTTCGAAGGCACTTGAAATAAAACCATGTATGGAGCTGAAGGTAATTTAGGGTTGAAGGAGATTTATGTATGGACGAGAAAAATGAGGCGATCGATTTTAGTATGTGAGAAATACAGTAAGTATGTTAACTAATAAAGGGCGTTCCCTAGTATAGCGTCCATACATGGTAAAAAAGATATAAGCGTTCAAAAAAAATTTTTTTCTTAGTATGTATGTAGTAAATATTCACAAAACTATTAAATTGATACGTAAAAGAATCACTCTGTACACGCACTCTTGTATTTCACAACATAGAAAGACAAGTGTGACAAGTGTGCGTGTACAGAGTGTTTCTTTTCCGTATACATTTCATATTTTTTGTGAATAATTTACAACAAAAAAAAAACTGTTTTTTTTTTGCTTGTACCTACGCTATACTTTTGCAGGTTAACGGGAACGCCCTTCATTAGATAACATACTGTATATTGCATTACTTAATTGAGCTCTTGACTTTTCAAGTATGACACTGAAGAATACCGTCAGCGGTTCAGTGCGCATCAGCCGGGGGCAAGCCGTAGTAGCCTTATTTCAAACTTATAAAAAAAAGACTCCATTTAGTTTCGTGCTCGAACACGATCCAAGAGTGCAGGCAATATTCAACTTACTGTTACTACTGATGTGTTAGCGTTTAGCACAAAACGGATTAGCGGGGTGCATGAGAGTGGAGTTCGCGTGGAATTAGAGTGCCTGATCTATCAACATAAAGTTTGATGTTTGATCTTGTTTAATCGATTGCTTTTGTGCAGGGTTCCTTTAGGGTGGCGCAACAGCGTCTGGAGTCCGAGGAGCGTGACCTCAGCTTTATCAACGAAGAGCAACCGGAGCAACAGCACCTGATCTGTGCGCTGCTCGCCTGGCAACGGCTCGGACACCACGACACAGATAGCCTTTATAGGTCCGCCATCTTTCTTTCTAAAACGCCTCGATGACCGGACTCCCTGCAATGCTGTAATTGCTATGATAGTACTCTTTGAAAATGATACTGGGTTTGAAGTTCTTACCAATGTATAGTGCGTAGATAAATAACTTTAATTAAGTAACTCATAGATATTTAAAATTACACTATAGGTACTTGTGATTTAGACCATTTCGGTCATTGTTAATGTTAATGTTTTAGATTTATAGAACATAAGAAGAAAGAAATGTCCTGTGCTGCCAAGTGTGTGCCTGAGCCAAACGGTGCAACAATTGTTCGTCAAAAACACGCCTCATGGAAAGCTTTCGTTCCTAATATTTCAGTCGATGGAAGCTTCGGATCGCACACAACCGGCCCTATTGTTAAATTACCAGTGGAAACGAATTTATTTATGGCACTTGAAAATAAAAGATCAAAACCTGGTTGTTGCCAAGCCGTGAAAAAACAAGCACCAAAACGACCAGAAAAGGAAACCCTGGAAAAAATCAATGCAGTAGGTATACAATGAGATACCCGCTAAACGACTTTCCAAAGATACCCCATACCATGCGATTGACAAGAAAAAAAAGAAACAATCCCCACTTTACGTGTAGGGAAGGTATAAAAAAAAACATTTTTACAGTTTATTTTACCACTTTGTCGGCGTGATTTTTATGTATACCCATACCAAATTACAGCTTTCTAGTACCAACAGTCTCTGAGCTATGCCGCGGCCAGACAGACGGACAGACAGACATACGGGCATGGCGAAACGATAAGGGTTCCTTGTTGACTACGGCACCCTAAAAATCGATTCTCTGTAAGCTCAGAGGTTTCAGAGATAGGTGGGGGAATGGTCAATGTTCATCTATTTTTAACCCCCGACTGAAAAAGAGGGGTGTTATAAGTTTAACGTGTGTATCTGTGTATCTGTGTGTCTGTCTGTTCCATCGTAGCTGCCAAACGGCTGAACCGATTCTGTTTTTTTTTGTTTTGTTTGAAAGGTGACTTGATCGAGAGTGTTCTTAGCTATGATTCAAGAAAATCGGTTCAGCCGTTTGAAGATTATCAGCTCTTTTCTAGTTGATGAATGGATGTGAGCATCTTTCGCAGATCTAATCGATTGGAAATTTAGAATTCTGTTACTTTAATGATATTAGAAGAATATAGTAACCTTGAACTAATGCTGCAGCATCACCTGGATGCAGGATACCCAACTCCCTCACCAACTTACAGCAGAGGTATCGTGTTTGGGCTCATTGGAAAGTTCTCAAAAATAGGTTACAGATGGATGGTGATCAGGGTCTGATGATGGAGTAGGAAAGAGAAATGAGACTAAATTAGTAACTAGCTTCACTGTGGCAAAAGTACGTACAGCTACGCAGATTTCATATAATATAATATGAAATTTAAAAAGCTGGAAATAAAAGTTAAATTTAAAATTTAAAAAACCCCCGACAAAAACAAAGCTTTTAAAAAGTAAAAAAATAATATGTATTGGCCCTTTAAGTTTAATATAAAAGTTGTAGGTAATATTTTGACCCAAGCGTCGTCGCGTCGGGGGACGGCTAATGAAAACGCCAACATACACTAGGAATAATGAATATATGCTATTGTAGAAAGGATAGCTGCAGTTAATTTGCTATTTTCATGAGCCGTCCCCCGACGCGACGACGCTTGGGTCAAAATATTACCTACAACTTTTATATTAAACTTAAAGGGCCAATACATATTATTTTTTTACTTTTTAAAAGCTTTGTTTTTGTCGGGGGTTTTTTAAATTTTAAATTTAACTTTTTCATAAATATTTTTAAAAGTATTTATTTTAAAATGATTAAAAAAAAATACATTGGTGATCCAAGCAATAAGCTTTTCATACACCTAATATGTTACACGGTACAGTTTGCAAAATTTTCAAATTTGTCCCCCAGTCCCCCTATATAGTTATATTCTAAATTAATGTATTTACGTTACGTCCGTCTTTGGGTCACAGAAATACATATGTGTACTAAATTTCAACTTAATCGTTCCATTAGATTCGGAACAAATTGGCTGTGACAGACGGACAGACAGGGTGATCCTATAAGGGTTCCGTTTTTTCCTTTTGAGGTACGGAACCCTAAAAAGTATTAATTTCAGTTTCGTGACTTCATAGGCATGTTGTATGGATACTGAATGCGCTGAAAAGCTAGCTGCAGTAGATAAAACGACAACCGAGCTGCGCACCCGTGCCAGGAAGTTGGCGCGTCGGGAAGCTGAGCGAGTCGAGCTTCTGGAACGTGCCGAGGCTGCGTGGAAGAACCTTGAAGTAGGCTACCAGAAGCGACTCGCAATAGCCGAAGAAAAAGAAGAAGATATTAAAAAACAAGTTTGAACATTATGCTATCTATTATTATACTTTTATTACTATCCTAATCCTAATTCTAACTAATATTTTAAATGCGAAAGTGAATTTGTTGGTTTGTTACGCCTTCACGCTAAAACAGCTGATCGGATATAGTTGTGGCACATGGTAGACCATGACCTGGATTAGGAGATAGGATACTTTTTATCCTGATATCCCCACGGGATCGAAACTAACGCGGGTAAACCGTGTGGCGCAGCTAGTAGTAGATAAATTGACAAAACACAGAATATGTTTTTTTTGTCTTTTCTTTTTGTATTTGTTATTTTGTAATTTGTAATTGGTTATTTTTTCAGATTGAAAAATTAATATCGGAGCGGAACAATTTTAAGTGCACTTGTGACCTTTTAGCTAATAGCCTGAAAACCAAGGGAGAAGCTATAGAGAAGGCGCGGGAAAATCTAACGGCACTGGAGACGCAGGTGTGTGGCTTCGCGAGCACCAGGCTGAAGTTGAGTGAGGAGGCGGCGAAGGGCGAAGCGGCCCTGGCACACGAACTCTGCAAGGTTGCGCAGTACTGTCGAGACCTGAAGGTGGCTATACATTAATATTCATCGTTGACACGCGGTTTATTTAGTGGTTCGATAAGCAACCATGAGGTAATCATTCGTGCTACATGCTCGAATACGCATTATTTAGAAGACACTGAATTTTAATTTTTATTTGTGATGCGCTGTTTGTTCGTGTCGCGTTGCATTTTAAATGAACGCGATATCGTCAAGATATTATGAGAGGTGTTCAAGGCAGTTACATGATTTAGATGTGTATCACTATACTATTATATCTGTCTAATATCTATTAATTATCTTCTGTCTATCTATATCTCTATAACATCTTCTAAGTTTGTATGTTTAGCTAAGGGTAATATCTTGAAATACTGATCCAGTTACACAAATTATGTCACCGATGCACAGGTGAGTAGGTACTACCCGTCCGAATTAAGGCTCCCACAAACAGGCGCGACAAGGGTTGCGCTGCCCGTCGCGCCAACTGTTTGCACGAGCCTTTAACGAGGCACCTCGCACGGTAAGCGGAAAAGGTGTCGAGTTGACTACTTAATTCGCACGAGCTATAAACACTATTCTCAAGTGACTTAAGATACTCTTTGTACCAGAAAAATGCACAGCTCGTGTGGGACTTTTCATACAAGATAAACCAGTAAATAACAAGAAGTAGTGCCACGCGCACTGCTGGTTATAAATTTAATATGCCAAAGTAAATGTAGGCACTTGTAAATGTTCCTTTAGTTCCAAGAAGAACAAGCACGACGTAAGTTGGAATTGTTAGAAGACGAAGCCGATTCGGCACGAGCGCTGACCTGTGAAGCGGAGCGAGCTATGCGAGCGGAGTTGATCGGGTTGCGCGAGCAAAAAACACAGCTTTCCAAAGGGTTATCTCAAGAGGAAGAGAGTAATGTGAAACTTAAGGAAGAGGTACGTGATATTTTATAACGAGTACGACTTAATTTGCATATGTAATGCATGACCACGCACAAATGCTTAACGGTTTGTGAAATTGTGACTGCAATTTTGCGTGCGCGATGAATGAAAAGAATGATTACCTATAAAGGCACCCCTTTTAACTTTTCGGCGTTTAACTGATCTTTCTGCAAATAAAGAGAAATTAATTTCTTGGTAATAATAATATATTTTTATATAGTTGAAGATAGCTAAATAATATAAAACTTGTAAGTAGTTAGCTTTATACGTTAACTTTATAGTACATAACTACAAAAATCTGGAATTAATTTTGTATATACACATATATTACATACGCACACACGTATTTACGCACACTAAATGAATTTTCTAGGTTCGATTAAGATATTATCCCAATTGCGCCTACTCATTTGATAATAACAACGCAGTGCGGTTGAAAATACGGCTGCCTGGCTTTGTAATTTGTGGCTTTGTTTCTTGTACTGTTGTATCAGTGTACCTAACTAAGAAGTTACTAATCGACTCATCGGCAGTGGAATAAAAGAGTTACTAAGTATAAAACCGCTTATTGCAACTCCAGCAACGTTTAGTTTCATCGATAGCGCCTGTATTTTTGTGGTAGCGCGATCGTTATCTGACGTTAGTTTGGTCCTACAGTAGTCGGATTGTTTATTAGCACAGCGTCATTTACAGTGCAGTCGCATAGCGTCTTATGATCCCTGCAACTCTCACAGCCGGTTTCTGATTTAAGTATTTGAAGTTGACAAACTCTTCTTAAGCATTACTTAAGGTGATTACTAAAATTGATTTGCATAAAACGTATTGAATTTCGCAGGTGACATTAAAGGAATCACCTTAAGTAATGCTTAAGAAGAGTTTGAGAAATTCTCATCTTCAAATACTTAAATCAGAAACCGGCTGATAGTGTTATACTTGATAATAGTCACTCCATTTAACACATAAAACATAAAGTTCTGAGTCGGGGCCTTCTGGACTCCGGGCCGACTTTGAGCTTTTACGCCAGGCCAGAGCATGGTCTGCAGCTCGACCCGGACATGTGTGAATTATGCATGTTGTATTAACTGTATAATATTTATTTATTTCGGCACATAAAGGTATTAGGTAGTACACGAGGGACTTACAAAGTAGGGTTTTTGTCCCAAGCGGGACGCTGAGCCCGTATGACTTGAAGACCGGAAGACCCTAACCCTGATGCTTGGATAGACTGAGATTTTAAATATTGTATCAGGGGCTGTATCTGTCATAAACTTAACTGATTGTTTGGGGCTACCTCTAAAAACATTGTACCTATTTATGTAGCACCGGCTTTCGTTTTGCTTTTCTAAACTTCTCGAAAATGGTTAAAATTCCTTGGCTGGGTAATTTTTTCACGCTAGCAGTATGGCCCTGAATCATGCATATAAGTAGGTACATACGCGGTGTGTATATTTGCTAAAATATCACAAACAAGAATTACCGAATAGTTTTCCAATCCCTGAGTTTGTTTCGCCATTTCTTCTCAGCGGTATTCAGATAGGAAATGTCAACTCCATCTAGGATCTAGCTTATTATTTTTTTCTTAAAGTGATTCCGATATCCTATTTACAGAATAAACAATTTCATTTCCAGTTTTGCCTGATAAATATTGAAAAGCAGTAAAAACTTGTCTTCGTATAACTTACCTATAATTTACCTACTGTACCTATGAATTCCATTGTTGATACAAGTGTGTTGGGATTTGTTACTGTTAGCCATTCTTCTGAATCTTAATCACCATTGAAGTGCGTCAATAAAACACAACAATGATAACGAGCATTTAGAAAAAAAAAAATGTTCGATTTATTTCCTTTGGGACCTAAACATTACTCCATAATTATATTGTGACATTACTGCTGTAATAACTAATAAATAAATAGATTCTTTGTAATTGAAAAGGTACGTAGTGAGTTTGAAACTTCGTCTAAAATGACTCAAGACCTAAAGATAAGGTGGCAATAAATATAGATTCAAATAATTTGGATAACTTATATTTTTATCAAGTTTTCCAATATTTTAGATATTTGACCTTCCTTGTGAGAAGTTCCATGAGGCTGATAAAGGCTTATTTAAACAAGGAGATGTTCACGCCTGGAATAGAAGATTATCAAAAGGCGATAAAGATAAATTACGATGCTGTGAGCCCAGCCCACGAGACTCGTATGGACATCCTAGCCTCTCAACGGAAAAGAAATCTTCTCGTGTAAATTAGCCTGAAGTTTTTCGAGCCTTCAAAAACTTATATACTTAGCTTTACACTTTACTTTAAATCCACCAACAAGACTCAAGGCTATGTACTTATATCTACACGC
This sequence comes from Lithophane ornitopus, assembly GCA_948473465.1. Classification (NCBI taxonomy): domain Eukaryota; kingdom Metazoa; phylum Arthropoda; class Insecta; order Lepidoptera; family Noctuidae; genus Lithophane; species Lithophane ornitopus. The sequence goes on along the minus strand of OX419616.1, from coordinate 9,156,797 downwards.
CTTTTTTGGTTTTTTCGGTTGGGTAATCATCAAATGACTTCTCCGGCTCTGGGCGGAGGGGGAGGGCGTGTCAGATTTTTACTGACTAAAACCCATCCGTGTTCCTTCAGTTGCCTGTTGCCAAGGGTCCCGGTATCCCTTTCGGACTTTCCCGAATCCCTGGCAGGCATCGGTCCTAGCGGACCCCGTCAATTATGCTGACATCTCTTTGAGGCGCGCGTGGAACAACGCGCCGTCACTTATTCACGCCTAAGCACTCAATCAAACTGTGGTTGTAGATAACATGTATGCACGTGTAGAGGGCACTTATAATATTAAGCTTGTATAGAAATCGTATAGAAATATACAAATGGTGTTGGCTGGTAGGTGAAGGCGCGGCAGGGCGATGTTTTGATACAAGTGATGCTTTTTACAGAAGAAGCTAATCGATGAGTGCCACCGGATATCTATGAGTGCCACCAACGCGGCGAACAGTTGATCGCACAATGTTATCTTGATGTGATCCCATAGGAATCCTTTGAAGGTTTTTTAGAAATACTGACGAAGATTCGTTGCTCGTAAACTGATTAATTAGTCGTCCATCGACATATTGTTACCAATTTGTGAATTGACCTTGTCATGCTATTTAGATTAGATTAACAAAATTGTCATCAAAGCATGAGTTTACAATTTATGAACAATTAATGATTGGACGATATCATATTATTATATTTTGATAAAAAATATTGTTGTATATCTTCTGCAACTCAAACGGAACTATGTACATGTACCTGGAACATCCATACATAATTATAATAAAATCGTAGCGAAAGCAAAACCGTACACCATAAGTACATTGAATATGTTTCACTAAAAGTAATTGCTACCAGGTCTGGGAACGATTTTAATGCCAAAAGTATAGTTTTTAGAATTTTTGTCTGTTTGTCTGAATTGATGTTCTAGCATTCCGCAATTACTACCAGATAGATTCTGTCCAGATTTTGCATACATATTCCCATTGTTTTTTAGAAAAATAAACAAGCGACTTCCAAAAAAATACACTTCTGAAAGTCCTTCTCTACTTCTTCAGTTATTTTTCATTTTGTGAAAAATAAAATAAATATATCTGAAATAAAGTTATTTTTCACTTTGTGAAAAATAACTTTATTTCAGAAGTCGGTGGCAAAAAACGAAAATTCAAAATCAAAGACACGTAGCTATATATTTAGGAACCTATTCCGCTTAATTTTTCCTCAACAGTCATAAAAAACTCTGTAAGAAATCAAAACGTCAGACGCAGAGTTCGAGAGTTTTTTTATGAACTATATTTCCGAAATATAGCTATTTTCCACGTTGTAGTGTTTTTTTTGGAAATCTGTTTTTTCTTGTTTGTAAAAAGGTTTTTATTTTTCACTTTTTAGTTGTGGTAGGTATACCCCATACAAATTCGAATACCACTAGAGTGCGTTCAAGTGCCTTTGCCGCAATGTTGGCTCCATAGTTAAATTTTAAAAAACGGACCTATTATAGCATTCTCTGTCTACGTATTAGATAGCGCCTTAGCGGCGTAGCGTATTCATATTGGTCCTACAACAGTAGAACCAACATTACGGCATAGGAACTATTTGATGAAACGCACTATACCTGCTATGTAAATAACAGTGACTGAAAGTTATTATAATAACTGTTATTATAATAGCTAAATGTTACAGGTTCACTTAGCTTGCCTATCTTATTCTATTATCTATTACTTATCGGGTTGCCAGGTATAAACAGGAGGTGTAATAGGGACCAGAAAAAGGTAGGCATAGCTATAAATGTTTAATAAGGTAACCCATTTTCAATGTATTTGTAAACATATAATCCATACTATCGATACTTCCATACGAATATTATAAATTCGAAAGTAACTCTGTCTGTCTGTCTATATGTTACCTTTTCACGCCTAAACCGCTGAACGGATTTCGATAAAATTTGGCAAGGAGATAGATGGTATCCCGGGGAAGGACATAGGCTACTTCTTATCGACATACCACGCGGGCGAAGCCGCGGGCGGATGCTAGTATTTGATAAAAACAAAAAAAAACATCCGGTAAACAGATGGGCGAAGGACCATCTTACTTGGGGTCCTAACAGATAACCTATATACTATTAGCTAAGCAGTAAATCATGACATTTATACCTAAGGACGGCTATTTTAGTGGTTGTAAGTTCGATTCCCAACTATTGTAATTTTTTGTGATTCTTTTTTACATTTTGTTATACTATTAAATTAACTATACTAGCTGCGCCCCGCTTAGATTGATCGTTCACATTTTCGAAAAATGAAATTACATACAAAGCATTTTTACTGACTGTACCTTATATCTTCGAACTTGTTTTGGTATTAGTTTAAACAATGGTATCCGTTCGGAATAGAAAATAAATATGAGTTAAAACAAATACCAGTGGTATTAGTTTGCGGTATTAGAATGGAATGACTCGGGATAAAAAGTATCCTGTGTCCTTCTTCAGGTCATGGTCTACCCGTGTGCCTCATCAAATCCGTTAAGCGTTCTAGTGTGAAAGCATAATAAACAAACTCACTTTCAAATCCCAATTTGGTTGTAGTTTGTTTGTTTGTTAGTTACGATTCGGATTTCGTAGAACACTCTATACGGAAGCTGGCATTTGTAGATTTGGTTTTTGGGAACGAATCCTTCATTCTGTTTCCTCATGATGCAAAAATGACTGGACTTTGGATAGTACCTTCAACCTTTAGATTTAGTAGTACTAGAGTGAAATAAAAAGTTGTCCAATGGCTGTTCTTTGTCAAGCGTGTGCTGATTATTAATATTACTTTAGAATTTGATTACGAACCCATGAATATGCACAATGAAAGTCAGACTTCTACACGAATAAAGTCGCAGTCTCTAATTTCTATAATAAAGTTATGCATTCGCTTAAATGACGTAGTATATCATAATACTTGTTTCTTTTGGTAAGTCAATAAAAATCATAAAAAAATAGGGAACCAAACGTAACTAACAAATTCTCCCACTTTAGCTTCGGATTTAGTGGTTTAGGTTTAGCACTTAAGCACTATGACCTTTTAATTACCATCTGCAGGAAATATAAATATGGTTTCATATTCCGTTCATTTTCACAGCATAAAGAACTACGGCAAGAAAAGGCGGATTTGATAGAAGATTTAGATGGATGCAAGACGATATGTGACAAAAAGATGCAGGGACAGTTGGATGAGTTGATGAAGATGAAGGAAAACCTGCTTTCGCTTCAGGAAAAGGTTTTAGAGTGCCGGTGCATTATGCCCGTAGATAAGAAGGTGCAAGTTAAGCGTACGCCCTCACTAGCGGCTATTTGTATGTGCGCGCCCGAAGATAACCTCCTGGTAATATATATTGTTATGTAATATTACTGATCAAAATGGTGGATATTACTCCGCTTGAAAATATCAAAGCGTCTGGGACATTTTTGAAGCATGCAACAACGTTATTTTCGTATCTTTCAATGAAACGTACGATATGACCTAGTTGCAAAGGTTAGGGTCAGATCACTCCGAGACGTGACGAGACACGCACTTTTTAAAATAGTGATACAAATAACTTTAACGATAAAATATAACTTTATTTACTTCACAATAAGATACACATTTAGGATATTTCGAAAACGCCCCGCGGTGTCACGCTACGCCACGTTGCGCCTCTCGGCGTATCGCGACGCATCACGACGCAGCGGAGGCGCGGCGTGCTAAAGTGGCTGCGCCTCGCGACGTCGGGATGAGGTTCGCAGCGGCGCGGCGGCGTCTGCGCTCTGCGCAGCGCGAAATTTCTGGCCTCTTCAAGCATCGTTGCGTCGCGTCGCGTCTCGGTGTGAACTGATCAGTATCGCAAACGATGTAGTTCAGTGGAAAAGGTCCTAATATTTCCATTATGAGCAAGTCGTTACAGATTAATAATAATTAATTCTCCTTTCTAGATGCTCGATTGGTCAGTATGTAGGTTCCTTCCTTCGTAGCGGATTCAATTCGAATTGCTTTTTTACTGACCTCAAATAGTTATTTGTGCAACAAGAGAGCAAAGTTGTTTTTTGGTGCGAGTGTTGATTTTGACTCCCGAGTAAGCGAAGGATTCTATAATTGAATCACGAGCGTAGCGAGTAATGCTAGGTTAGAATCTTGATGATCACAGCAAGGGATTCAAAGGCACGAGATGCAAATAACTTTGGTCTCGTGTAACACATACAACTTTTCACCTCAGCAGCGAGAACATATGAGATATTAGAACATATTATGGGTTTAAATATGAATTTGCCGTTTTGTACTGAAGAACGGAAACCATTTTTTTCTGAGGTAAAATATATTTATTTAATCAAAGTATTTTCCCCATTGTCAACACATTTCTGCCATCTCCTGGGAAGGTCATTTATGCCTTTGCGGTAGAACTCTGGGGACCTGGACTCAACAAACTGAGTGAAGGCATTTTGTATTGAAACCCCTTCATTTCTGTACAGGTTCAACAAGGTAGGTAAGGCAAGCTTCAACACGCGGTTCTCTCTGCAGATTAGTCAAATCGTGGGGCACCTATTTTGCAAGCTTTTTGTCTCACCGATTGATGCAAATTGGTTATTATTTTGGATAATTATGCTTAAGCTAACATCAAACCGTGCCGCTAGTTCCTTGGTAGTTTGATATGGAGCGGCTTATACCATCGCATCTAATTCCTCGTTATTTACCTTAGAGGCTGGTCTTTCTCGGGGTTCATTCTTCAAATCGAAGTTTCCACTACGAAAGCGGTTAAACCAAAAACGCACGGTGCGTTCATTAGCCGTAAAACCGCAAACACAACATTGATATTGCGAGCTGTTTCCGCTGCGTTAGTTCCACGTCGGAACTCGTATTCAAAAATTACGTACCAGTACCAGTACGTTTAAACGGCCATTTCATATTTAAACCCATATTATTGCCTAAAGGTAAAAAACACAACATGGTAAACATAAACCACATGGTAAACAAACCACATGTATATTTGTATAACGAACAATATAAAAAAAAAAGTTAAATTACTTATTACATTTAAAACCTGTATGTGTATCCGAACGTTTTATTGTTTGTTTCTTTTTTGGGCCTACTAGATATCGGAATTAAAATCGAACTTCGAATCGACTTGTTTCTATCTCTCGCTTTTTTCGTATCGAAGTAAAAGTGACAGAATAAAGTGAAATTCAAATATTTCGAATTTTGTGAGTAGACCCATGACATGTTCTCGGCATTTAGAAAAAAAATAATAAAAAAGTTACTTTGTCTCCCGCTCGCACCAAAATTGAATTTTGCACACTGTCTGTAGACAGCAAAACCTGAAAAAAATATTTTCTAATTAGTATTTTTATAGACATTTAAACGTATTCTTTCTTCTTATTATCGTATAACTTATCTAGTCTATAATTCAATTAAAATGTAATCATAATGATGTGCCCAAATTTTGTATGAATGATCAATTACCCACTAGTAATTATTAATTACTAGTAAATTTATGAGTAATGCATATTACATTATCATGGAGTCTTACACATTTAGTCAACGATATCTAAAGTCACTTGTTCGGAATGATCCGGCACAGCCGGATGGCATAATATGTCATCGATTTAGCCACCCCGTAGTGCATAATTAACAAGTGTATAGCACCCCTTAAGATGTATTGACAGTGGGTAAAATAGTAAGTAGTAAGGGCTCGGTCACATTCCTCGGCACGACAATATTGGGATTTTGTTCTCAGCACCGCGCCGCGCCGTGGTGGTATGGCCGAATTCTATAATTCTCTGACGAAAAAGAAGGCGATATTTTTAATCAACGGTGATCCAATATCTTTTAAAGTGGCTGGTGACGAGCAAGTACGCACACTTAAAGCCCTACGACCTGTCGCCTATGCTTCACTAAGTTCCCGTACGTAGTGTAGCACATGAATGAAAACGATAGTCGGTCGGCCTACATAAGAGAGAAAACAAAATATATAGCGGATTTATCTTTCGTAGGAGTCGTGTTCGTGCACGTCGTTGCGGGGCAGGATACTGTCTTGCTTGTTGTCGGACCTGTTCGCTGGCCTGCAGACCGAGCTGAACGGTACTGGCTCGCGGATGCCATGCCAGCTGCTGAAGTGTCTCGAAGACCAACACAATTGGGATCGACCTAGTGTTACCAAGACCAATTTAAGAAACTTCTTCTCAAAATTATTATCGAGTGAACTGGATATTGCTATTGCTACATCTATTGAAAATTACCATGCCAAGGTAAAATATTTAAAAGAACTACATATTCTTGTTTACAAATACTATATGTTTAAAAAACTGAGGAGCTCGTAGCTAAGGAGTAGCTCGTGGCTAAGTAATAACAGCCGCACGGGTCGATCCATCAGGTTAAGCTACGCTTGCCGGGGTTGGTCCGTAGATGGGTGACCATCTTTACATATCGAGACTCCTCCGTGCCTCGGAAAGCACGTTAAGTCGTTGGTCCCGGCTGTCATTTGTGTATCTTTGACAGTCGTTACGGGTCGTCAGAAACCCGAAAGTCTGACAACCAGTCTCGCCATGGGTATCGTATTACCCAGTTACTGGGTTGTGGAAGTCAGATAGGCAGTCGCTCCATGTAAAATACTGGTATTCAGCTGCATCCGGTTAGACTGGAAGCCGACCCCAAGTTGGTTGGGAAAAGGCTAGGCAGATGACATGTTTAAAAAACTGCTTTTTTATATACCTAACTGTTCAACTATCTTGTTTTTTCTGTTTAAAAGTTTAATATCTATTTACAATAGTGGGTTGGAGAATCGTGTGCTGACCAAGCAGTGATGAAACCAACTCTAGAAGACGACCTGAAGGAGGGATGGCAACTGAGAGCAATAGAGAGACGCGCCCAGAAGATGGCCAACCAGCTTGCCGAGGACCTGTTCCGGGAGCGAAGCTTGCAAGTGGAGCAGCAGGCCAAGGACAACGTGACATCAGGACCACCGCCTTGTGAATGTAAACCACCACCCTGCCTGAATTCAGCTAGTTCTCGTGTCTCCATCAAAACAGAAACAAGTAAGTGCTTCCTACTAGATATTTCAGGAAAGCGTAAACGCATAAATAGAAGCAGCCTATGGAAAATTCTTGTTTTAACTTATTAAAATGATATTAACTAGATAGAGTAGGTACCTACTAAACAATAAATGTACACAATCCTAACTTCCTAATCCTAATTAAAATTATAAATGTGAAAGTGAGTTTGTTTGTTTGTTTGTTACGCTTTCACGCTAAAACGGCTGAACGGATATGGATGATATTTGGCACGTGGGTGTATAGACCATGACCTGGAAAAGGCATAGGCTACAGTTTATCCCGGATCGAAGACGAAATCGCGGGCAACAGCTAGTGAGAGCATAAATATGAAAATAATAGTGATGTTCTGATGCTCTTCTTTCGTCATGTACCTATAGCACCAGAATCTCCTCACTGAAATCGAATTACTTGATGATTATGTAAAATGCATAAATTATGGTTGCTGAGCTTATGCATACTAAACTTTATTTTTGCAGTTGCGAGATTTGTACACGGGTAAACATTAAAGATTTCAAATGGCCAAGACTATGCGTTGCCATGCGACTTGATTATTTTGAATGCTTTTAATGCCACGAACTTTATACTTTAGATAGGTAACTTGTTTATTCATGTTGCTGATATTTCTGTAGCTGCGATGTTTCCGTGCCTGATGCGTCTAAACTCACCGTTTAACCCGGCAACAACGACAAACACGGGAGCAGTCAAAAGGCAGGCTGGGGAGACGACACCATCGGCTTTCTGGAAGCAAACTATTCAGGACGTGACGCAGCTAAAGCTTCAGATTGAAGACCTAAAGAAGGTAAAATTATTTGTTGTGATATTTTCCTCTTAATATGGATGCAAAAAAGAGTACCGGACTCGCTTTTGAGTCATCATATCTAAACTCAGTCCAATTAAATAAAAAAATAAAAAATTAGTTCGACGTCCTCACGTTGTTTAGTCATTTAAAATAAGTTAGAATTGTGTAAACTTAATCAGTTGTGATGGGCATCGATATATAACAATATTTAAAAAAAATTGGTTAACGGCCGGAATTAATGACTTAATTAGTCAAATCTGATGAATATTAATTATGGACTTTCCCTAAATCTGACGACTTTGAAAACTCAAGGACAATTTTCAAATGGATATTCAGGGCGAATAAAAGTTAATTTGTGCAATAGTGTTACATTTATATGACCTGATAGTGAATATATAAATATTCGACGGATTTGATGGAGCATTTTGGGAAATATAATGAAAGTTCATTGTTTCAGGAAAGTACCATAAAGAAAGAAAAGTGGTCATAATTTTGCATTTAACTCTAAATAAACGAACCCAATTGAATAGCTTTAATTTCTATTTCAATTAGAAGCTGGCATTTTTATGAAGATTTGTCGATATTCAGAAGTTTGGAAATATTAAATGTTGATTGTTTAAAAATGTTACTATGTCACGAAAAAACAAATTATTTAAAAAACATCCGCATCATAAGGGCTATCCAAGGAGCTAGGAGCATTTTTTTGCTAAGCAACGGAATATAGGAAACCAAAAAAAAAAAAACGTAATGATACGAGCTAGTATCAATATTTTTATTAATAACCCAGTCTTATTAAGACCATTGAAAAGACTACTAATTGATATCTACTACTATCTGAGAGTTTTATACCATTTTTATTCTAGTTGGTCAGAACATGGCTCGAATGTAGCTTTTATACATATATGTGTGTAAAAACGTTATATCATCATTTTAGTCAAACAAATAAAAAGTGTACCTACGTTTTTTACCGTTTACTTTTTTTTAGAATCGGCCTAAAAATAATGAATAATATAAAACTTCATCATGAGGTACTTGAATAAAGTGATTAGTAAAATACAGATTATGATAAAATGGGAATACTTAGACGAACAGTGATAGATGTATAAGCCGATACTTTAGTACGTTCACTGTATTGATTTGTTTTGTTTATTTTTTTATTACAGGACTCTATCAAAAAAGAAGATCTGAAACTAATGGAAGAAAATATTTTTAAATTAGTCACAGAAGCTTCGGTAAGTGGTTACGTTATAGGCATCTGAAATATGATGTTGACGACTAGTTCAATTTCAATTAGGTCCTAGTTGATTCAGGTCCCAATAATATTATAATGTTTTGTAATTTAAGGTCATAGAAAATGAAGATCCTTCAGCTATCACAAGAGATACTTCCAAATACAACGTAGAAAGTATACAAAAAGAAACAAAAATTTCACGAGCTGTTAGTAGACATGAATCCCCAAAAACTTCAGATCAAAACAAATTAGGAGGTACTTGGAGAGATGAATCTCCGAAGTCTTCAAATCAAAACAAATTAGGAGCTACCAGGAGAAATGAATCGCCGAAGACTTCAAATGAAAAGAAATTAGGAGCTACTAGGAGAAATGAATCCCCGAAGCGTTCGAATAAAAAAAAAATAGGAGCTATTAGGAGAGATGAATCCCCGAAGTGTGCAAATCAAAACAAACCAGGAGCTACAAGGAGAGATGAATCCCCGAAGACTTCAAATGAAAAGAAATTAGGAGCTACTAGAAGAGGTGAATCCCCGAAGATTTTGAATCAAAACAAATTAGGAGCAGCTAGAAGAGATGAATCCCCGAAGACTTCGAATCAAAACAAATTAGGAGCTGCTAAAAGAGATGGATCCCTGAACGCTTCGAATCAAAACAAAATAGAAGCTACCAGAAGAGATGAATCCCCGAAGACGTCAAATCAAATCAAATTTGGAGCGACTAGGAGGAAGGATAGCAAAAGTTTATTTACAAAAGGTTTAATTAACGAAAAGTTCACCAAACTAAGCAAAAAACAAGTTCATGGTCAATCATATGCAGTTAACCTATGTTTATGTGGTCCACAAAGAAATAGTAAAAGTTTACAGAATGCCCGGATAAACAACAGTGGAAGATCTTCATGGAAGCAAAGATCACTAAAACACATATCGCCACATTTTTCTATTGTCAGACAAACAAAACCTATCAAAATTACTGTTCCATCTCCTGGACTGCTAGGAAACGGCAGCATAACATCTGAACCTTGTGATAGCAACTACAAATGCTTTCATAAAATGCCATCCAATACTTCTATTGAAAGACTTTTAAAAATATTAGGTGCATGGAAGTATGACTTGGTTCCCCGAGAGAAATATATAAAAAATATTAGAAGCAGTCTATGCAAATATTCTAAAACTACAATCAAAGAGGCAATGCGTATTCTTACCCAAAATGATTCAAAAACTAATTTATCGATCTCAACAGAAAGTAATAAAAAGCCAGTAAATGTAAGTGATATTTATGGTGGCGCTCAAATTAGGACCGATGAACAGCATACATCATTTTTAAAACAGCCTGCCACCACTGAATCAGAATATATGGGCACCGTTTATTTAGATAACAGTCATGAAAATAATTGTAAATGTTTAACTAACATTGAATCCAACAAGGAGAATAACCAGGATAAATACGAGGATGGTAACAAGAATATTCCGTTTCAGTATATAAATACAAATATTTGTGATTGTCAAATATATCAAGAAATGCAAAAAGATCATAAAAGGTCTCAGACTGAAGAATTCTATAGCAAGCCAACAAGTAGCAATTATATAAATATCCAAAAAGAAACGAAACAAAAATCTGACATGCGCAACTTACCTCAAAAGACAGAATTATTTTCAAGTAGTAGTGAATATTTGATAAAATTTTTGGGTGTTACTTTAGACGATTTAAGCTACAATAAAAAAACAAAAAGAAAATTAGAAAATGTTGATCATAAAGATGATGGCTTAATGATTCCCAAAGACAAACATGTTGAATATCCAAGGAAACTTCCAAAGTTATCTAACATTGAACAATCTAATTCGTTAGCGAAACCAAGTTTTTTGACAAGGGAAAGAAATAACAATTTCGATAGCTTAATGATTCCCAAAGACAAACATGTTAAATATCCAAGGAAACTTCCAAAGTTATCTAACATTGAACAATCTAATTTGATAACGAAACCAAGTGTTTTGACAAGGGAAAGAAATGACAAATCTAAATTTAACGATTGTACAAAATGTGAATGTAAAGCTAAATTTGAAAATTTTACAAGCTTTATGAATAACTTTTTTGATAACTTACACGAAAATACACATAAAGATGAAGTCATTGATTCCCAAAATGTTAAACATACCAGTACAATAGAATCGTGTGTTTGTTGCGACGGTATGAATGTGGATGATTCTAGAGATTTAGAAGTAAATGCGTTTCATTTATTAGAGGACCACATTAAAGAAAAATTTAAAGATTTTAGATCATTTTCATGTAAATCTAAATGTTTACCGCCAGAAGAAGAAGAAAAATTATTTTCAACTATTTTGCAAAGAGTTAAACAAGTAATTTCAGATTATGCTAATAAAATGAAATGTGGTTGCCCAGGAGGATTACCAAATAAAGGCAGTTGGAATAGAGCATATGGGCTTTTACAGGAATATTTGAAAATAAAAATAAAACGTGTCCAATGTTTATGTGTTTTAAACGACAAAAAAGATGTCATATTACCGGAAGTCTTAGAGGAGGTATGTAACTTAATTGAAAATGATTTTCAACGCTTGAAAGATATTTGCATATGCAAAAATAGTACAGAGACGTGTACAAAAATTGTACATATAGGAGAACCTACAGAATTGCCCGAAAAAGATACAAATATTTCACAAGCAAAGTATAATGATGTTGAAGTTCAAAACTTTTCTGTGGTCACAAAATTCTCGAAACAGAACTCGAACGACTCTATGATTCTTAAAGAAAATATATCATCTCAAGTACCTCCTAATTTGGGAATGGAAGCCAAATCATGTGACATCATGCGACCACAAAGTAATAATAACGCGCGAACTACAGAAACGGACCATATTTCTACAGACAGCAAATCTAATGGAGTCATGTATAATACTTGTGACTGTTGTTACAATACGGATAAAGTGGACATTCGGAAATTTCCAGAGTTGTTTGGAACTAAAGAAGTCTTTGTAAATCTTTACGCAGAACAAGCTTATAACAAAAGTGTCAGTTGTGATATTCCCGAAATTGGTATAAACCAAGAACAACCCAGATGCCTTTCAAGAAGCGAGAGTATGACACCGATATCAAAAATTGAAATGAGTGAAATTGATGAAAGCAAACTAGACGCACAAAACCGTGTGGTTAATAGACAGACTCCTCGTGTACCTTATATTGGATATACGGTGAACTGTAGTTGCGACGAAACCCTTGGTTCTTGCTTCTGCATGAAATCTATAGTTCAGGCCAATAATGATAAAATTGATAGTTTTTGGAAAGGGTTTCTGGTTAACAACAACAATAATCAAAAATTTCCTTACATAATGCACGGCGCTCAAAACAAAAATAGTGACGTCGTTGTAAATAGTAATTCAGTTTCTGACGATGTATTCACATATGAAATGTCAACATCTGCATTACAAAATAATGAAGACGATATGGTTTTGAAATATTCTCTCGAAAATGTTAATTTAATTCACCATGCCGCAAATACAGTTGCCGAAAGTATGAGTTTAGAAACGGCGTATTCTAATAGTGACATTTATCCAATCGACTGGAATGAAAACACTTTACCAGTTAATTTCGAAAGATCAAATGCCGTTAAACTCGCGAATTCTATTTACTTCCCGGGGCTGCTAATAGATGATGACAAGAATTCGTTTATTAGCGGTACTGTCATAGATCCCGATACTCAAAAACCGTGTGAGACCTGTGTTTGTGATAAAGTCCCTATTTGTCACGTCAAGATGTTGGTAGAGCATATAGAGAAAAATTTAGTAGAATCTAAATGCACATGCGACTCATTGTTATCAAAAGTGTGTCCGGTGCATTCCAATAGATTCCTTTAAACCTTCCTTTATCTGTGTGTGTGTACAAAGATACAAGTATAATATCTAGAATTCTAGACTAACGAAATATTTTCTGCTGTAGGTACTGGATCTCTACTATTAAATTTATACATTTTTAATAACTGATAATAATAAACCTAACAATCATATTAGTTTCATTCAAAGATGAATGTGACGTGAGACAATTTGATTTATGAAATAAACTAATAGAACACCCACAAAAAAAAAACTAATATACATAATACATATTTTAACTAATCGATATTGAGTTAATTTGACAAAAAAAAAACAATAGCACATTCATTGAGGGATGGTAGCCAGGCGAGGGCGTTATAGAGTCGAGAATGCAATGGCAAATGCTCACGCGTTTATAAGACTTTTGCAACACACTTGCGACGAAAAAGTAAACAAAGGATGATGTGACTGGATCTCGCCACTGACCAATAACGACGTATATCAATGAAAACGATTTGACCGCCATAGTACAACACAAATGATAGTCGTCATTTGTTACTATGGCGGTCAGTCTCAAAGCATTATGGAAAAAAAGTTACAGCTAAAACCAAAAACCTGCGTCATTGTGGCAAAAAAGTTACAACTGGCAAAAAAATCATTCTTTACAGTTAAACATACATAAAACACTACGTTTACACTACGAAATACAAAAACGAATCATCATAATTTTATCTGATAATGCAAGCTTAATGCATCACAATAATTATTGTGACTGTTTTTAGACTACCAAAGTAACAACTATTGATACTCTACATATCTGTATGCCGCTGAAAAGCGACGATGTGCGAAGAAGGGGACGAGGGGCTGTTTCATTTCATACGACCATTCCCTCCTTTAAAGGCTATCGCTTGCATTTTGTGTCTCAGTAAAGTATATGGAATGGATAAATAGTCAGTAATGTACTTATTTCTTTTCTTTCTTACTTCGAATTCGGCAATCAGTGGGCTAATTCCGTAACACACATAAAATGACAATTGATCGCAATTCCTTTGATTTTGACAGATCAGACATGTTCATTGCGTTATTTACGTTGTTGAACAGACGAATTTTTTAAACTTAAGAAGCAATGGTTTAGTTAATTTCTTTCAAAACCTTTGGATTGTGATTGAAAGTGTGTTACGCAATTAGGGTGCTGATTTCATTAGGAACACTATACTGCTACTTAGGTACTTAATTCTGCGTCATATGTGCGTACCTAAAGATAATTTATCGATATGAAATGTATGTTTATAACAATAATTTTAGCGTTGTAATGATGTTATAGCATTTATTCACACATATTATTGTAACTTTGAACATTTCCACTTTTTAACTTTAAAAAGTAGGTATCAGGTGCAAGTATACAGGGATGTTGCCTACTGCTTTGATTGTGGATGAAATTTAGATTGACTAACAAAGTGTTATGTTAAATTGCACTGTGTTTGCCTTTGGAAATAGATTTACCCGTCCGTCCGCTCTCTGTGGCTGCTCTTCATCGATAGGTCATCGATTATATTAAAAAAATACTTTGCCGCGAACCGTTCCAAAGGCAGCAGTGGATGACAGTTCTCGCCCTCGTCGGCGCCTAAGATCAGCATCAGTTAGAAACATTGAGAGAGTTTTACAATTTTACCGTTGTTTCGGTATTTTGATTAGAAGTGCCAATTTCTATAGTTTCCAGAAACTCAAACGGTACATATTCGTCACACGTGATATTTTCTTATATTAACTGGATAACGCTCGAATAACTTTGTCAAATAAATCCAAAACAAGCCAAAATAAGCTCCTCTGAAGCAGCGTAAATTTAATGTATTGTGCGGACACTTTACCCGACTGCCCCAGAAGGAGGGTTATGTTTTTGACAGTTATATTATGAAAAGAAATGTCAAACGAACGTTCGTAGTAGGTACGATATTGCCAGGCAATATTCGGGCAGACAGGACCGCTCAGAGGTCGACGTGACCGCTGACTAGGTTGTTTGATGAGATTCATAATACGTATGAAATTGCAAGACAGTTCTGTTTACGCCGTGGAATGATACCCTTACTCCTCTCATAAATGTCACTACATAGGTAAAGCAAAGCGTTGGGAAGCGGCGTCACATCCCCGTGTGGATGGAATTACATTATCAGTCCCTCACCTGCGGTCGTGGACGGCGGTGCACTGATATCTAGACCTGGTGCAATATTTACTTTGTCATATTTTATCATCATAGATATCTGCCTTATCGCGATTGTTATTGAAGCAAGACTCACTGCAGTACACTCATTAAAAAAAAATAACTACAACTGATTGGTTACTTGGTAATCCTAAACTAAGTTAACACGCGGTAGACGCTTATCTGATTGAAGATCAGCAGCAAACGGTCGCTCTGTTTATTAAAACCATGTTTTTTTAATCGATGAATATAAAATAACAATTGCGTGTTGGACCACGCACAATGAAGGGTTCCGTAGTTGGGATGAATTTATCCCAAGAACAAACTTAACATTGTAGTTGAAAACTGTACTCCCATATAGAATGTATGGGACAATATGTTTTTGCAACTGTAAATGTAAGTTGGTCGATTATTACTCGTTAACTTGTAGAGCCTATACTTAGCTGTGATAGTTTTCGTTAATATACTTCTGCCGTGAATATTTTCACATATTCAAAACCAGCCATTAAGCTGGCAGGGGGGGGGACACTCGACTCTAACAAAGATTAGCACTTTAAAGCTTAATATTTCGCAAACGGATCCCTGAATCCAAAAATGGTTTTCACACATCATATATTCTTGATCGTCCTTTCCAACGGCGAAAGTCAACAAAAGTATCCCACACCATGGGATAGACGAAAAAAAAAACATCCCCACTTTATCTGCAGGGGAGGTAACAATATCTTTTTCATTCTTTTATTTTATTTTACGTCAGGTTTAAACAATGATTGACCTTATCCTAGATAAATCTTGTCAGTCTCAAATTGAGTCTCTGTTAATACTATTAGGATAAGCTGAAAAAAAAGAGACATCCTTGAAAACAATTTCAGCACATACACACGCAGAATATATAAACTTCATGCGAATGTCGAAACGATAAATACTATTATAGTTTGTGTTAAATGGCTGGTTCCGTACCTACCTACTTGCAATCCGTGTCATCTAAAAATACGGATTCAAACAATACAATGTCAGAGATCCTCTCCTGTTACAATTGCAACAATATTTACACATTTTCTTTACCTTTGATTATGTTTGCCGGTGCCTGATGATGTCACTGGATCTCATCTGACTTGCCCGCAGTCCACCATCGATCGCAAAAAAAAAGGACAACGCGGCCATTAAGACAGGACGCTCATAATGTAATGTTAAATAGAGAATTTTGATCATTTCCACATACCTAACTTGCGCAGGTAGAATATATGCTTATTTAGGCTAATCACTGCGATAAATAATCGATAGCAAAGCTATAATCACTCAGAATTTACGTATTAAAAGAGTGATAACTGCTGTTGGGTACATGTATCTTTATGATTGTTATCACTTATATAGCTCACGATTAGACACCTAGTCGAAAGACGGGTGTATTTAATATTTAGTTTGCAATAATTGCTCACATTAGCCAGCATCATGTTCAGAATATTCTAATAAAGAAAATAATACAAATGTGTATAAATAGTAATAAGTGTGTGAAATAATATTTATTAAAAACTAAAAATGAACAAAGATTATAAAAATAATGAACAAAATACTGCGGACGAAGGAAACCGTAGAAAAAGAAAAAAACCTAACATTTTATCGCGTATTTTTATTTGGTGGATATGCCCTGTGCTCATTAATGGGAATAGAAGAGACGTGGAGGAAGAAGATCTAATAATTCCCGGTAAACGATACAATTCAGAAAAACAAGGAGATTATTTTGAAAGGTAAGAATTTAAATAATAACTTGTGTGCGTTACCTATTCAATAGGAATCGGTAGGTAACTACTATTGAAAAAAATTCTTCGAACTGCTGAAAATAAAAACAAAATTTTAATCATCGCAATTTAGTTAACCTTAATACAATATACGGATGTGGGTTGTCGAAAATGTTAGCAAACAGTAGGGAACCTCTCCGAACGGATCGATACCGTTCTGTGCACATGTCGTGTTTTCCGTCCTTCAATTGATACCTTCTTTCATGTCTTAGCTACATGCGCAAAAATATTTGTATGAGAGCCTGCACCACGTGCAAATGTTTGTGTTTACCTACGATGCTTTTTGTTTATCTTTACGCACTTTCTGCAATAGATATGTCCATTATACAAAGTGCATACACATTTCAACACCAGACTATTTAAGATATCGACAATATTCTACCGAAACAGGATATCAGTATTAAATTCAGAAAGACGCATAGATGCGGTAGATTTCTTTGCTTCTGTGCTGATATTCAAAATGAAAAAAAGAAGATAGATTGCATAATATTTTGGTCGTCATGTAGTATATTGAATACAGTATTTGCGTACCTAAGTACTTCATTTAAAAACTAAATTAATTGTTGTAAGTTTATATATTTTTATCTTCAGCGACTAATACTTTTAAAACTTACATTATTGCTTTTTTTGTCGTTGTTAGGTGAGATAATATTTGAGTTATCTCCCGGGGTATTTGTAAGCCCATGTTTTATCGATAAAGAGTAATAATAAAGCAAAACATGTGTTGTAATGGCATTATTGTACCCACAAGGTGATGACATTGTGACGTCTAATGGACTAAATTGTGGACTTTGAGTTACGATTAAATTTTCGTCTCTAGGCCGAATACTAAGCCAAGGTGGGCATGGGCATTTTTTTTTCCAAGTCATTTTTTTTGCATTTTGCATGTCAGTATTAGGTTGTACCTTTGTTGATCAAAATACGATTTGCAACCTTAACAAATATTGTATTTACAGAAATACAACTCTTTATGTTAGAATTGGCCGCAAATGTAGGATTTCATGACGTAAGTAGCAGCGTTTTCGCCTCGTACAGGACTTTGGTTTTATTTACTTTATTTTTATATGCTTTTGTTTTTTTTATGTTTCTATGATTGTGTTTAGTTTGTGATCTTCCTGTGCGAGTCCCAATAAATACTTTTTAGTCACTAAGAGACTAGTTATATTGCTTGCTATAGTCATTCAATAGGGCATTTAGAACGTAGCGAGTTGTACTCGTTGAACTGATGATTTAATAACTATAATTTTGTTCAGACTTTACGAGATGTAGGTAGGTGCTACTTTACTCGTAACAAAACTAGACTATCAACATAATTCACGAATTTTTTTTGATCTACTTCGTCTCAACAAAGCAAATTATAGTAACGAAATTTTCTCAGGTGAATATAAGAGCGAGGAGAAAGATATTTCACCTATCTCTTTTCGGCTTTGAGAGACTTCGTAAATTGGTTAAAAGCTTCGTACCTTAGCCATATTAACAAGAAATAACTTTGCAGATAAGTATTTATAGCACGTTCAAAAAATTATATCGTTTTCGCTGTAAAAGATTTTTAGAGGAACTCTTGTAGCGGCTTACGGATTATATAACAGGAATAATAGTGATTCAATAGTGTTATGGTTTAATGTATTATTTTTCTTGTTGAATATTTTAGATACTGGCTTGAGGAGTTAGAAGAAGCACAACGAAATAACCAGGAACCATCGCTATGGAAGGCACTACGGAGGGCCTACTGGCTTTCCTATATGCCTGCGGCAATATTCATACTTATTATATCCGCAGCCAGGTATGCACAAATTATCCTTCATTTTCATTTATTCGTTTTGAGTATGCAATAACTCGCCTTTTTTGGCTTCGCCGCAATCGGGTAAAAAGACATTTTACTTTGTTTGTATTTTGTGAACATAAAACTATTAAGAATTCTCCCGCTCCCATGTCTTTATATTTTTGAAGTTTGTCTATTTGTGAAAAAATACCCTCATTTATTTTTATTAAACGAGCAAGTCTCTCAAAGACTGAACAAAAAAAATGCCGGGCAATTACTAGTTCCTGCTCAGAGATTGCAATTATACTTACAGTAGAAATGCCAGTTGTGTGACAATTAAAATTTATAATAAATTACCACCTGGCCTGAGAATGTTACCAATCAATAAGTTTAAATGTACAATGTTTGATTGGCTTTTAGACATGTGTTTTTATTCCGTCAATGAATTTTTAAACCATAATTTTTGATATTGTAATTAAAAATCTCAATAAAAACTTAGTACTTTGACATTATTAAGAATTCTCGGACGTTGTAATTTTTATTTTATTTTTTGACATTATGATTTATATTTTGACATTATGGTTTATTCTTTGACATTATGATTTAGGTATATTTTCGACATTATGATTTATATTTTTGATTTAGTTATTGATATTTTGACATTATTTAAAATGCATTTTTGATGAAATTCATAAACTTAATACAGGATTTCATAATTTTATATAATATTCTTATAATGTACCTAGTTCTGATTTGCATGTACCTACTTAATAATGATTAACTTCTTATTTAATATTTCTACACCAGCAATGGTAGTATGTGTGAAACAGTGTTTAATGTAAGATCTCAATTTGTACCATATACTGAGAAATAAATAACATTCATTCATTCATTCATTGATTATGGAGCAACAGATTTTTTCTCGATTTCAGGGTTGGTCCCATAGTAAAGGTTGTTTAAAATGCTTGCTTTGAAGGTTTTCAGTCATTTCAAATAAACCTTGTACCTATAACTAGTTAAGTGCGTTTAAGCGCATTCATAAAGTGAAAAATATTCAGAAACAAAATATAGAGAGCTTATAAAAGCTCGTACCTTGTAGGAGCTATTGATTCTCCTTGTAGGAGAGATCCAACTACTTATACTTTACTGGTATGCGTAGATAGATAAGCATACATATCCTTGATTGTATCCTGTAGCAAAACAAAATGATTGATGAACAAATGGATAACGTTAAAGTGCTTTCAATTATTATTGTATTTGTCTTGTTATTGTTTTGCTGACATAACCTCAAACATTCACAAACACATCACACTGAATCGGCTTTCATGACAAGTTAAAAATTCAATGATATGTTCACAGGACAACTCAACCCTTGCTGTTTTCCCAGCTCCTCTCCTACTGGTCAGTAGAAAGCTCGATGACTCAACAGGAGGCTGGGTTCTATGCTTTCGCCATGCTGGGGCTTAACTTCGTGACCATGATGTGCCAGCATCACAGCTCATTGTATGTGATGCGGTTCAGTATGAAAGTCAAGATCGCCTGCTCCTCGCTTTTGTATAGAAAGGTAAGCCATGAATTACATATTTTTCTTGTATGTTATCAGCAAGTAGATATATTAACAAACAGAATTAACTCTCTCAAAGACATGTATAGGTACTCAAATGCATGTTTAGTGGGTTTTATGTTAAAGTTGCCCAGACTAAGTTTATGTTCGTTGTGAAGACATATTATGTAGCCTAAAATGCATAGCTTTTCTTTTTTTTTAGTTACTCCGCATGAGTCAAGTGTCAGTGGGTGATGTGGCCGGCGGTAAGCTAGTGAACTTGCTGTCGAACGACATCACGAGGTTCGACTACGCGTTCATGTTCCTGCACTACTTGTGGGTGGTCCCTATACAAGCCGCCGTCGTTCTTTATTTCTTGTACGAAGCCGCCGGATGGGCGCCTTTTGTCGGCCTGTTTGGAGTCGTCATATTAATTCTGCCTCTCCAAGGTACATAGTGTAACTTTTCGAAAGTCTTTTTTTTATTCTGCTGAAGTCTGTCAACAATGTATTAACCGATACTCTTTTTGTTTTTTAGCCGGCTTGACAAAGCTCACTGCTGTTGTTAGACGCTCTACAGCTAAGAGGACGGATAAAAGAATTAAGTTAATGAGTGAAATTATTAACGGTATACAGGTACATAAGAAAGCTCTCGGGTTTTACTTACCTACTACATAAATATATACCTTCGTATTCAGCAAAAAAACACAGATTTATAGTCACACGGAAGTGCGTACTGGGCCTGAATTCACACCATATTATTAACATTTTAGGTCATCAAAATGTACGCTTGGGAGAAACCCTTCCAGCTGGTCGTGAAGGCGGCGCGTGCCTTCGAAATGAGTGCCCTCAGGAAAGCCATCTTCATTCGGAGCATGTTCCTCGGGTTTATGTTGTTCACTGACCGCAGTATCATGTTCTTCACAGTATTAACCCTCGCACTCACTGGCAACATGATTACTGCCACAACGGTAATTACTAAATTATTGCTGTTGTACTTTTGGAAAATCTTAATTATGTCTATCTATCTATCTCATATAACGTTTTTATTTTCAGATTTACCCAATTCAGCAGTTCTTCAGTATTATTCAAGTGAACGTTACAATGATCTTACCTATGGCAATTGCAAGTTTCTCCGAGATGTTGGTATCTCTCGAGCGTATACAGGGCTTCCTCATGATGGGTAAATATCATGTTAAAGTGGACTCTACAATAAGGTCTTGCATTCGCGACGCGTCGTGTTGAATAAAAGATACGACTACATTTCTAGCGATGTGTGGCTTTCAGGCACACCCCTTTATGAATGCCAACGACCACATAACTTATTTTCTGTACAGTTGCAATTGATTTTTTGTAACTATTTATCTTTTTTAAACAGATGAACGAACAGACATGCAAGTTACGCCAAGAATGAATAAAAATGATGCTAATACAAATATGTTCAACTCCAAGAAAGGAGGATTGGACGAATCGCGCATCGTGCTACCTCAGAAGTACTCTCCTACCGACGTTGTGGTTTCGAAAGACACCCCTGAAGAACTTAATATGGCTGACTATCCTATACAACTTAATAAAGTTAACGCATCTTGGACCGGTAATGAGAATACTAAGCAAATGACGCTCAAAAATATATCGTTACGTGTTCGCAAGAGCAAATTGTGCGCTGTTATTGGTCCTGTAGGTTCTGGAAAGGTAATCATCGAACCTTCATTTATTTATTTTTCTTGTCTGCGTTCCTTTGCACGGTGTCTAATTAAATATTATATTATCTTTACAGACATCTCTACTACAACTGCTCATAAGAGAATTACCGGTGACTAGTGGCAATCTAAACATATCTGGAAAGTTATCTTACGCTTGTCAAGAGTCATGGTTATTCCCGGGGACTGTGCGGGAAAACATTATATTTGGACTGCCCTACGATGTTACGAAATACAAAGAGGTACTTACTTAAATATTGAAGGTGAAATAAGCAAATCCTCATCTCGTCGAGCTTGTCACCTGGTATTGTGTAGAGTAAGAACTAACTACGGTAAAATAACCTAACCGATGGGGGAGCACAGCTCTATAATAAACTTCCAAAGGATGTAAAAGAAGCGACTTCACTCAACATTATTTAAAAAGAAATGATTCACCTTTATTTACAACGACGAAACACTACATTAATTGGTTTGTGTCATTTTTTTTTAAAACAGCAGTATGTTTTAATTTGTGCCACCATATTAGGAATGCAGTGAACTCGCTTCCTGTTTTGTTGACAATGATCATACTTTATTTTTACTTTTATTTTTCATCAACCCGCTCTGATATATTATAATTAGTAATAAGATTTAATGTTCTCATGAAAGTGACGATTGTCTTAATGACAATGAAGTTCTATAAACCGAATATTTTGACCAGTAACCACATGTTCACAAAGTGTTTGATTGATTGGGTATATTTATTGCGCGACATCGATGCGGATTGTTAATGATGGCTATCTGGGCTATCCGCTTCACCGGAAATAAAAATATGAAAAAAATATATAAGTAAAACCAGAAACAGTTTAATGTAAAACCAGAAACAGAGATTGTGCGAGAGATGTTAAAATTGAATGGCAAGAGTCAATTTTCCCGCTGATATTTAATTCACAGCAATCCGAGCTGGCATGGTTTGTTAAATTTTCTCATTTGTTTTATTATTTATTATTTGCTTGCAGGTTTGCAAAGTGTCTTCGTTACTGCCAGATTTCAAACAGTTCCCGTATGGTGACTTGTCTTTGGTTGGAGAGCGAGGAGTTTCTCTATCAGGAGGTCAAAGAGCCAGGATTAATTTGGCCAGAGCCATTTATCGTGAGGTAATTTACACGTCTAACGATTGTTATCACAGCAGGTGTATGCAGAAATATGTTTTTTTTTTTCTTAATCTGCTTGAAATCTAGGGGCCTTACCACAAAAACGACACTTGTTCAACGCGTGTTTGATTAGGAGCAGAAAACGGAGTCGCTTTCGTGGTGGGCACGATCGCGTCCGCCGCCGCCGGCGCGGGTTGCTTAGTCGCTTCCGGGGCCGGCACGGGCTTTTTAAGTAGTCAGTTGTATGTGAAACTGATAAACACCGTTTTGTAATAAGGCGTGTGTTTTTGAATTATTACATGTCTCATAAAAGATATAGTCCTACCAACGAGGAATAATAGCTAATATCAATATTATTATTTATTTATGGTAGGACTATTTCATTGATATCTCACTCATAAGTTTAATCGTCGGGGTATTAACTGATAAGGTAAATCTATAGATTTATGAATAACTGGATTGTACAGTCACGTATAATAAGTCGACCATTTTATTAAGACGTATATACCTACATAATATATGTGACCTGTTCTGATATAGATTGTATTATAACTTAGTACCTGGTCGACCGCGAGCTCTGCTCAGGTGAAAATAGATAAATATATCGTCCAGGTATACAACGTTGTATCTCCCAAGGCAGCGAAAATATAGAAAATGAATTTTCCCAGATATGAGACCTAGCTAGATCGATATTTTGCCCCCGTAAACCCCTATAATGCAACTTTCATTGAAATTTCACAACTTCAATTTTTTTCGAGAACGTGATTGCAAATATAAATAGGTAAAATATATAAATATACAAATATTGCTCACTTAATAGTATAGGATAAGATATTAAACGAACAATCTCTGCAAACCTTTGTTAATCGTATTGTGGAATGTACAACATTTTTATTTAAAAAGATGACGAATTATGTCATATTGGTTCAACATCTGAATTATTTATAAAAGACATGAATACCTATAGATAAAAATGGCATTGCATATCTTATGACTCATGAATTAATTGATTATCCTAATAAGAAAAAAAATCAAGGAAGAAAATGTTGTACTAGTAGCAATAACTACGAGGTTCTATCTTTCTTATCTCGATTCATACCATTGAAATTGGTGTTTTAAGAGTAAGAAGATACGAAGATGTTACAATGATGATTGGTAGTAGCCATAGCTAAAGCTGTACAATTACAAGACATGTTTAACATTTGGGTGGTCATAAAAACATAAAAAATAACGTTATATCTTTTATAATTGATACTTTTCCAGGCCGACATCTACTTGCTAGATGATCCGCTATCGGCAGTAGATGCAAACGTTGGCAGACAACTTTTTGACGGCTGTATAAAAGGCTACCTCGGTGGACGGACATGTGTACTGGTCACCCATCAGATTCACTACCTCAAAGCTGCTGATTTTATTGTAGTTCTGAATGAGGTAAGTGGAAATAAAATTGATTACCTTTTTATGGTATAGATGGTGCAATCCAAGAAGACGCGCCCCACTCCGCTCCGCTCCGTAATAAAGATACAGTAATCGTAAGTGGTCATCGCCGCCGCCTGTTGACATCTCACTGCAGTACCAGAGGCATCGAAACTGCATTTTCCATCTTTGTAATGTCTCATATGCCTATACTTACATTACCTACATCGGCACCTTTTATACGATAGAAGAAGGCATGGGCATGGCAAAGAGTTCCTCAATGAATGACTAACCTAGCAAAACAGTATTATATGGAAAGATAAGCAAAGTATGTAATATTAACTTATCTTTTCAATATAAACTATTATCAACGAACGAGTCACTCTAGCACAGCAGGTTTTCAACGCCGAAATTGTTTTATAAAATTACATGACATTGGACCTTGTGAATAATACTTTTCGTCGGCGTCTTTGTAGTCTAGATACACGTCTATGTATTGTAGTTAATTTTTTTTTTTTTCTGACGAAAGGGTCTTACTAACTTGTTTTTAATCTTAACAAGGATTATTATTATTTCATAGCAACATTGTACAAGTAATTTATAGCATTTTATTACTGAGACGATATCTATGTAGATTCAACTATTTTGTTTGCAAAAGTAGGTAATGAAAAGACGTACCAACTTTTCTCTTTTAATAATAACAAACCGCGATCACTAATCTGTCTAACAATAATGATGGATGATGATGGCAATGATCTAATGAGTTCGTTCATTCTAGTTGTCGTTACAGCCCTTTGATTAGCTATGAACGATTGCAGGCCTATATTTAACTAGCTGTTCTTGTCCGGGTGTATTTTAAGTCTCTATTTTCATCCAAATCGACAATGATTGTGGATTTTCCAAAAAAAAAACATACTCACCTGTCTCCCGGTCCTGAAAATTACGAACTCAACAAAAAAATCTGCCAAATCTGTCGAGCCGTTGCGATGATCTTTCATACATGCGGCAATTTATTGATATTTATATATATTATGATATTTTAACAGGGCTCCATCGAAAATATGGGCACATATGATGAGCTGGTCAAGTCTGGAACAGAGTTCTCACTCCTTCTATCCGACCAAGCTAGCGATGGCGAAGACAGCGAAAATAAAGTAAGTACACCTCAAAATCAAGTATTTTCCTTTTCAATTGGCGACTTGAACGTTTGCCAGAAAACAGCTTTCAACATTATCTTGTCTACATCGTTGAACATGCTTCTAAAACACAACCAAATAAAAATGTGAATACATCACATACCGTCACAATATACATATTACACACTGAAATGTATTTTTCAAACTGCTACACTAAACTACTGGGTACTTGAATACGTAATGTTGATGTACTAGTGATAACACACCCTTTAAGAATATTTTTTGTGTTTCCTAAAAGGAAATACCATCAATGACGCGAGGATTATCAAAGATCTCAGTGAGAAGCGATGATAATGACGGGGAGGAGAAGGCTCAAGTGTTGGTGGCAGAAGAGAGAGCGTCGGGCAGCTTAAAGTGGGAGGTACTGCAGAAGTACCTGAGCTCAGTCGACTCCTGGTGTATCGTGTTCATGGCCTTTATGGTGCTGCTCATCACGCAGGCTGCTGCCACAACTACAGATTTTTGGTTGAGTTTCTGGTAAGAGACATATACATCTAAAGAATCTCTAATCGTATGCTGGCACAGGGGCTGCAGTCTCGACCTAATCAGCGTTCGCTTTACGACCGAAATTGGACGCATAGTCCTAATAATGGGCACCTTTAGGACTTTAGGACTGCAGCCCCTGGCTCTTTTGACTATGATGACTCTATTTTAGGACTTAAACTGTCTGCGGCACTTTCAATGAAGTATTATATTTGTTGAAAACTTTGATTTCAGGACCAACCAAGTGGACGCTTATGAACAAGGATTACCTGATGGACAACTTGCAGGTACGTTAAAGAAACATCACAATGTAGCTGACGTGACAGTCCTTGTGCTTGCAAAAAAATAGCTTTTCGCCATCTTCTTTGATGAACTAAAACGTTCCACCGCAGTGCGGTGGATAAAATAATCATAATTAGGTATATAATAAGGAACCTTATTATAATTAATTGATTTCTTTGTTTATGTTGCAGATACGGATATGAACGCTCAAATCGGTTTACTAACAACAGCCCAGTACCTCTATGTCTATGGCGGAGTGATATTGACAATCATTCTTTTGACACACGCTAGAATTTTGGCCTTCGTAGTGATGACTATGCGAGCTTCGGAAAATCTTCATAATATAATTTACGAGAAATTGATAGTGGCCGTAATGAGATTTTTCGATACCAACCCTTCGGGTAAGTAAAAATCAATAGTCATAGACCTATGGTGAACCTCTCTTGCCGTCGGGGTCTTGATCGTAACTATTATAAAGCGCCTAACATCAGTTGTTTGCCACTATTATCGACTACAGTTGAACACGGGTCTCCTCAAAATCCACTTCTATACAGTGAGTGGTAATAAGGCCTACTTAGTAACTAAAACGATTCCCTAAATGTTTGTAATTCGTTGTAATTACAACTGGCTATATGCCAAGATTACGGTTTTTAGGCCTTAACTTTTATGCCAAGCGATTGCAATAGCAATAGTCAACGTAGCCAGCGTATTCCATATTGTCATTTTCAATTACCTTTCTGAATATGTTTTCGTGCGGTAAACTGGTACAATCAGCCATAATATGGGTAACTTGCTTAAGAACGACGAAGTACCTTCTTTGTTAAGTTAGTAACATTGTTTTGGCTTGTGCTACGATCAAAAATTAGTCTTTCATCCACAGGACGTGTCCTTAACAGATTCTCAAAGGATATGGGAGCAATGGATGAGCTTCTACCGCGAAGTCTCTTGGAAACCATTCAAATGTACCTGTCGCTGACCAGTGTGCTAGTGTTGAATGCCATAGCTTTACCCTGGACGTTGATACCCACTTCCGTGCTGATGGTAGTCTTCATACTTCTACTGAGATGGTACCTCAATGCTGCTCAGGCTGTAAAACGATTGGAAGGAACAAGTAAGTCTACAATTTACGGACTATGGTCACTTCAACTGTTCCTGTTCCCAACCTTCTTCTGAAACACCTTTTATAATTAATTGTCCCACAGCAAAAAGTCCAGTATTTGGAATGATCAACTCAACAATTTCCGGACTTTCCACCATTAGAAGTTCGGACTCCCAGCACAGACTGCTCAAAACATTTGATGAGGCACAGGTAAGCAGTATTCGACGTTTATATTTGACCTCTTTAAAAACTTTTCATACATTCGCTCCTACTTACTATTGCTTCTTGAAATGCTTCAGAATCTTCACACCAGTGCTTTCTACACGTTCCTCGGAGGTTCTACCGCATTCGGATTGTATTTGGACGCTCTCTGCTTGGCTTACCTGGGAATTGTGATGGCAATCTTTGTTCTGGGTGACTTCGGTATGTCCTTTTTAACTTTTGATTTTTATTTCGGTTAACTTAGGTCGCCGTATAATTATGTTCATTGAAAAACATGAGAAATTTTGTTTAAAAAATTTTTTTGATAGTTTGAATAGCTTTTGTTTTTTTAACTTCGATATGACAGATTTGTAAGAGAAGGAATACCTTAACATCGAACAATAATATCGCCAATCGCCAATATATAACCTATGTTATTTGTTATTAAGTGAAGCAAAATGTACAATATACTAAACACATATTACCTACCTATTATATTTGTTTTTTTGGTATTATTTGGAATATGTATTTTATAAATACATAAAAAGCAGCCCAACAGCATCAAGGACAAAATCGTTTGGTTTAGTTCGGTGGTTAGGGCTATAAAGAGAGAAATCTCCTCACAATTCATGCAATTATCCTAGTTTAAAGATCTTCATATAAAGTGCTCTTCCTCCAGGTGATGTGATCCCGGTTGGTAGCGTGGGCCTGGCCGTCAGTCAGTCCATGGTCCTGACGATGATGCTGCAGATGGCGGCGAGGTTCACCGCCGACTTCCTCGGACAAATGACGGCAGTTGAGAGGGTCTTAGAGTACACCAAGCTGCCCACAGAGGAATTTATGGAACACGGATGTAAGAACATCGTTTTAGTCATTATTTTGAAGATACCTACATCTTGCAATTTCAGCGGCTCATTACCATTTCTATTGATTCTCTGCTTCATTTAAAACATACCTTTTCCAGCAACACAACCACCAAAAGAATGGCCAAATGCTGGTAATTTGGTGTTCTCAAACGTATACCTCAAGTATGCAGCCGAAGACCCACCAGTACTAAAAGATTTGAACTTTGAAATTAAAAGCGGATGGAAGGTAATAATAATAACCCTATATTCTGTGCCATTTAATTTAAATAAAGTGTAACGTTGTAATTAACGCTTACTAAATATTTTTTTAGGTAGGAGTGGTAGGCAGAACTGGAGCTGGTAAATCATCACTAATAGCGGCTCTGTTCCGGCTTAGCGATATAACGGGCAGCATCAAAATTGACGGCCTTGATACGCAAGGAATAGCAAAAAAGGTAAGTAGCTCCAACATTTTATTTCTAAAGAAATATTTAAATATCATGGCTTCTTAAAACAATATTGAGAGACGCTCCATTAATTTACAAAAGTTCCATGAAATAGGTGCAATTTTAAAATATTGGAAATGAGCAATTTTGTTCAGGGGCCAGTATCAAGTTCAGGAGTGCAAGTTACTTTTTAATTTGGAACATTAATGCAGCGATAACTTTTTATGTTCCCAGCTTTTGAGATCGAAAATATCAATAATTCCACAAGAGCCAGTCCTGTTCTCTGCTACTCTACGGTATAATTTGGATCCGTTCAACGACTACAGTGACGATGATATTTGGAGAGCGCTGGAGCAGGTAAGATTAATTTAATTACTTAGGTACATCTTAAACAGATACTCAGCACCTGCAAAGTAAACCAATTATTGAATGAATGTATCATTAAAGGTGGAGCTAAAAGAGGGGATTCCGGCACTAGATTATAAAGTGTCTGAAGGCGGCAGCAACTTTTCGATGGGCCAACGTCAGCTGGTATGCCTGGCGCGCGCCATCCTGCGATCAAATAAAATTCTCATCATGGACGAAGCCACCGCCAACGTCGATCCTCAGTGAGTTTATAAAGGAAAATCCTGGTTTAATATCTAATATGTCATGTATCTAAACCGTTTTAAAGATACGAGATTGAGAAATAGTTATTTGTGCAACAAGAGAGCAAAGTTGTTTTTTGGTGCGAGTGTTGATTTTGAATCCCGAGTAAGCGAAGGATTTTTTAGAATCCTGAGCACAGCGAGGGATTCAAAGGCACGAGATGCAAATAACTTTGGTCTCGTGTAACACATACAACTTTTCACCTCAGCAGCGAGAACATATGAGATATTAGAACATATTAGGGGTTTAAATATGAATTTGCCGTTTTGTACTTAAGAACGGAAACCATTTTTTTCTGAGGTAAAATATATTTATTTAATCAAAGTATTTTCCCCATTGTTTACACATTTCTGCCATCTCCTGGGAAGGTCATTTATGCCTTTGCGGTAGAAATCTGGGGACCTGGACTCAACAAACTGAGTGAAGGCATTTTGTATTGAAACCCCTTCATTTCTGTATAGGTTCAACAAGGTAGGTAAGGCAAGCTTCCACACGCGGTTCTCTCTGCAGATTAGTCAAATCATGGGGCCACCTATTTTGCAAGCATTTGTCTCACCTAAGTAATAACAGCCGCTTGGGTCGATCCATCAGGTTAAGCTACGCTTGCCGGGGTTGGTCCGTGGATGGGTGACCATTTTCACATATCGAGACTCCTCCGTGCCTCAGAAAGCACGTTAAGCCGTTGGTCCCGGCTGTCATTTCTGGATCTTTGACAGTCGTTACGATTCGTCAGAAGCCCGAAAGACTGACAACCAGTCTAACCAAGGGGTATCGTATTACCCAGTTACTGGGTTGTGGAGGTCAGATAGGTAGTCGCTCCATGTAAAATACTGGTATTCAGCTGCATCCGGTTAGACTGGAAGCCGACTCCAACATAGTTAGGAAAAGGCTAGGCAGATTGATTTGATTGATGCAAATTGGTCATTATTTTGGATATGCTTAAGCTGACATCAAACCGTGCCGCTAGGTCCTTGGTAGTTTGATATGGAGCGTCTTCTACCATCGCATCTAATTCATCGTTATTTAGAGGCTGGTCTTTCTCGGGTATCAATCTTCAAATCGAAGTTTCCACTACGAAAGCGATTAAACCAAAAACGCACGGTGCTTTCATTAGCCGTATCCTCTCCAAACACAACATAGATATTGCGAGCTGTTTCCGCTGCGCTAGTTCCACGTCGGAACTCATATTTAAAAATTACTCTAATTTTCAATATAAGTACAGTACGACACAACTCACATGTAGCATCGGCAAAATTCGTAAAACCGATCACAATCCAAACTGAATGGGCCTTCAAAATCACCAATCTTATCTTTAGGTGAAAATGATCATTACGCAAACTTGTAAAGTTATATAACCAAATACATCCGTAAAATTGAAATTAATGAATGCAAATTTTCACATTTATGCTACATCTAAGTAAATAGTTGTGTCGTACTGTAATTATCTTTACTGTTAAAAGCTGAAAAAACTAAAATCGAATCTTGTGAAAAATGTTTCACTCTGGAATCTCACACCGTGATGCAAGTTTAATTTTAATTCAAAGTGGCCAGTACGTTACTTATGACATTTAAAACCTGTATGTTTATCCGAACGTTTTATTGTTCGTTTCTTTTTTGGGCCTACTAGATATCGAAATTAAAATCGAACTTCGAATCGACTTGTTTCTATCTCTCGCTTTTTTCGTATCGAAGTAAAAGTGACAGAACAAAGTGAAATTCAAATATTTCGAATTTTGTGAGTAGACCCATGACATGTTCTCGGAATTTAGAAAAGAAATAATTAAAAAGATACTTTGTCTCACGCTCCCACCAAAATCGAATTTTGCACACTGTCTGTAGACAGCAAAACCTGCTTGTTTGAGGTGCTGAGGTGAAAAGAAAATTATTGTTAATTCAATCATTTATTTATTAACTTGCTATAATTTACACCACCCTAAGAAAACTAAGTTATATTTTTCATCCCTAGCTACTTAATCCTGGCTCCTTCGTGACAACCGGTAGATATAATCACTACGCGAATTAATAATGCATTTCTCCATTACAGAACGGACGCCTTGATCCAGAAGACGATCCGTCGTCAGTTTGCGTCATGCACGGTGCTTACCATCGCGCATCGTCTGAACACCATCATGGACTCAGACCGAGTGCTGGTCATGGATCAGGGAGTGGCTGCCGAGTTCGACCACCCGCACACCTTGCTGAGCGACCCTAACAGCAAATTCACATCGATGGTCAGAGAAACAGGGGATAACATGTCCAAAATTTTGTTTGAAGTCGCTAAAACCAAATATGATAGTGATAATAAGGAAGCTTAATAAATTATTAGATAAGTGTAATTATAATATTTATGTTTTTAATGGCGATTTTATTGCGAAATATCCATTGAAATACTTTCGCGCTCGTGACTGCATTCGAGTTCGTAAAGCTACGGTTTCCTAGAAGAGGGTGGCCGCAAGAAACATATCTATACTTACCCACAGAGTACATTTTTATTGTAGGTACTCAACTACGGCAAGGGCTTCCGCCACGTAAGGGCCGCGCTGATGGTCGTCATGATCTTTAAAAACATTACCCTCCTTCTGGGGCAGTCAGATAAAAAGTTATAATCAGATCAAAATCCCACTGATCATATGGTTCATACGGTTAAAAACACATGCATTATGAAACTGCCATGTCATCTCGCAGTAGGTGAGTATATGTTCCTTGCATGTGATCCCAAAATTACACAGTAAAATATCGTACTGATTATCGTCGTGTGTACGGGGCCGAACTACGTACCGGGCACCAGAAATAAATCAGGAGAACGCGCATATTTTTTACGAAAATAACGAATAATGTGAGAGAAGGTAAGCACATACAACGACTTGCTGGATTTACACATATCTGTAAATATTGAATGGCAGTTCGTACTAAGTTAGCAGGTAGGAAGTATTTATCCCCAAGCGCAAGCCGTTCTTACTTGAAATTGTTTTGTAAATGCAATATAACTTTCTCTGCTTCAGTTACGCAGTAGCGAAATCTTCGTACCAACGCAACGGGTACGAAGTTTTCACAACTACGTAGGTATAATAATTTGTACAAAATATTATACCTGAATGAACCAAAGCCTTACCTTACATAAGTACTTACTTATAAGAACTGTGACACAAAACTCTTCTACCTCCCTACGCTTATTCGCGCCGCGGTATTCTCAACGGAAATGAATTTCGAAGAAGCAAGAGGCATGGAATTAGTATGTACTAATATGGCAAGAGGAGGATCAGTGGAATAAGCGAAATTATGCTTTATTTATATTCTGTACAGCTTTTACAAAATGTCGTAGAATTAAATCAAGAAGACAACGAAAAGTAGCTTCGATATTTGTAAATAAAGTTTATAAATTAGCTTCATGAAACACAAAACATTAAATAAAATGGCACATATTTGGACTAACGTATACTAATCTTGATACACCAAAATGGGATGCTGCGACGGGGCAGAGCCTTGCTGTAGTAACTCCTTTTTAAAAAACCCCCGCGTGCTGCTCGTGGCTGTTACGCTGCTCATGCTCATCACGTACCTGTCAGTGGCCCTGTACCGATGCCAAAGCGCTGGTGCTGCGAATGCGCATTCAGGGTCTTGTGGCAGAAGGAGTCGTCCACACTGTTGAGGCGTAAGTGAATTTCTTTTAATTATTTAGATTTACCAACGGTCGTGTACACTAAAGATCTAACAGGAAGCAACAGAAAATAAAGAAATAAATGTAAAAACAATTATAGGTAAATCTAAATACAGCATTTTCATAATATCACTCTACTAGGTGAACAATCTTAGAGTAGAGCAGTTAAATATAATTTACAGTAGGTATTAAAAAACAAAAGTAGATAACTACAGCCAGCTCATACCTTATTACATAAAAAAGGAGCGAAAATAAAATCATTATTAAAAGACCCATACCTTCTCCATTTAGTCTTATGTTTTTGTGAAACCTGGTTAAAACCAGATAGGATGTTGTTTAATGTAAATCACTTTTCAGTTGCCAGTGCGTACAACAGATCTTCAATAGGAGGTGGTACCTTAGTATTATGTAATAG
The DNA here is from genome assembly GCA_948473465.1 of Lithophane ornitopus. Taxonomy (NCBI): domain Eukaryota; kingdom Metazoa; phylum Arthropoda; class Insecta; order Lepidoptera; family Noctuidae; genus Lithophane; species Lithophane ornitopus. The sequence continues at coordinate 9,123,059 of OX419616.1, read as the reverse complement.
TAGCTTCAGATATAAGGAAAGGAAGGATATCACTGCTTGCTCTGTTGATCGCTTATGTGAGGTAGCATGTGCAGAGGTTGAAGGCCATACTTTCTTATGTGTTTATAGACCACCAGCCACAAACTTGTCTTCATTTTTAATTGTAATGGAAGAAATACTAACTAAAGTTTTTAGAAATAATAAAATAGTTTTTGTTTGTGGTGACCTAAATATTGATCTACTAGTAAATTCACCAGAAAAATGTAAGCTTATCTCACTGTTTAAATCATTCAATTTAAAATGTATATTTAATGAAGCAACTCGAGTAACAGCAACCTCAGCTACATGCATAGACAATGTATTTACTAATTGTAAAATAAAAGAATCGTCTCTAATTAGTGGCATCAGGTCTGACCATACAGGTCAACTTATATCCTTTGAATCAGATAAAAAGTTATGTTTAGATAAAACCATTGAGTTAAGACCTCTTACTAAAAATAAATTAAAAATGTTTAATAATAATGTTCTTAGCAATCTCGTAACCGCTAGTTTTGATTCACAAGACCCCAACATAAACTATGGTACATTATTTTCTACAGTATGTAAAGAATTCAATAAAGCATGTCCTGTAAAAAAAGTAACAATAAATACTAAGCCAAAATTTAATGAATGGGCCACTGCTGGCATTAGAAAAAGCAGAGACATTTTATATAATTTATATTACGAAAAATCATTGACTTCTGATCAAGTTGTTCATAACTATGTAAGGAATTATTCTAAGATATTTAAAAGAGTCTGCGCACAAGCTAAATCTAAATTAATAAGTAACAAAATTGATAATTCTAATAATAAAATAAAAACTGTGTGGCAGGTAATTAACAAAGAAACTGGAAACACAAAACCACGTGACCCGAATGAATTGTCTCTAAAAATTAATGATGAAACCATTTCAGATAAGTTAAAAGTTGCTGAGACACTAGAAAATTTCTTTACCAACATCCCAATAGAGGTTACGAAATCTCTCCCCTCTTCATCTTTATTAGCAGATTCTCTTCTCAAAGAAAACTTTATTAAAGTCATTCCAAGTTTTGCGTTCAAGCCTATTTCTATTGCCACAATTAAAAAAGCATTCATAAGTCTTAACTCAAAAAACACTGAAGATTTATGGGGCATCTCTGTTAAGGTTCTAGGAGATATCATTGAAACTATTGCCCCTGTCCTAACAGGGATATTTAATCAATGTTTGGACACTGGTACGTTTCCTGATTTAATGAAACATAGTAAAGTTGTACCAATTTTCAAATCGGGTAGTAAAAGCGATCCCTCTAATTATAGACCAATATCTGTATTACCAGCATTGAGCAAAATCTATGAAAAAATCATGCTAGACCAGATGCTGTCACATTTTAACTCAAATAAGATTTTACATAGTCACCAGTTTGGTTTCACGAAAGGTAGGTCGACGACAGACGCGGGAGTAAAACTCATCAGTCACATTTTAGAATCCTGGGAGAAGTCCCAGGATGCAATTGGCATTTTCTGTGACCTCTCAAAAGCATTTGACTGCGTCGACCACAATACACTGATCTGTAAATTACACCACTACGGAATTCGTGGACAAGCTGCTGATCTTGTTCTTTCTTACCTATCAAACAGGCAGCAAAAAGTAAATGTTAACGGGGCGACGTCCTCGGGGTCTCTAGTTAAAATGGGCGTGCCTCAAGGTTCAATACTCGGCCCTTTCTTATTTCTAGTTTATATAAATGACCTTCCTTACATGATGGCAAACTTGTCGGATATAATACTATTCGCTGACGACACTTCTCTTATTTTTAAAATAGATAGAAAAGATACAGATGTCTCACATGTCAACGATAGTCTGGCTACTCTTTCGGAATGGTTCGCAGCTAATAATCTTTTACTTAATGCGAACAAAACTAAATGTATTAGGTTCTCATTACCAAATGTACCTCAAGTGGGTCTAAATCTAAAACTTGATGGCAAGAAACTAGATGCAATTACAGAAACTATATTTTTAGGAATTACCTTAGATTCAAAACTACAATGGGGCGCCCACATCAGAACTCTTTCAGGTAGACTAAGTTCAGCTGCATATGCAGTAAGAAAAATAAGGCAGTTGACTGATATAGCCACAGCTAGGTTAGTATACTTTGCTTATTTCCACAGTATTATGTCTTATGGCGTTCTGCTGTGGGGATCGGCAGCTGACGTAGATTCAATTTTCATTTTACAGAAGAGGGCAATCCGCGCGATCTATAAAATGAGTCCTCGCGAGTCCCTTAGAGACAAATTCAAAGAAATTGATATACTGACTCTGTCTTCTCTCTATATCTTTGAAAGTATTTTGTATGTTCGCAAAAACTTAGGACTTTTCAAAACAAGAAGCGATTTCCATAATATAAATACACGTAGTAGACACGAAATTGTCATACCCAAATTTAGATTAACTAAAACAAGCAAGTCATTTCTTATAAACAGTATCCGCTTTTATAACAAGTTGCCAAAGTCGGTTACAGAACTTAGCGATGGAAAATTTAAAACCCATATCAAACGTGTCCTTATCAAAAAAGCATATTATAAGATTAAAGACTACGTTGATGACAAGGAAGTTTGGCAATAATTCCTTCTGCACATGTGGCTTCCCTGGTACCTTATAAACGGCATAATTATGTAAGAGTCTATTAACTGCTCCCAAATTACCATGTTTATTCTCTTTACATTCATCCTTGACATAATCATTGTATTTGACATTATTCCTATTATTATAGATACCTCCAATTTAATTTCAACCCCTAGTAGCTTTTGTGGACATGATAATTATTCAATTTGTTACAGTTGTAATAGCAATCACGTCATTTGGCTGAAATAGGTTTTTATTTTTATTTTTTATTGTTTGTCTTTTATATAGATTATTTTCTATTTTGTGAATGTGAGAACTTTGTAGGCTTATTGGACTGTAGATTTACTGAACATCTATTTTGTTAAGTACCTGGTACTTACTTGTTGAAAGGCCTACATTGTCCTCCCATGCCTACTAATACTGTAATTTGAAAATATTGTAAAAGCCAATTATTTTTAAAAGAGTAACCGTGGAGTTTCTTGCCGGCTCTTCTCCATAGGAAACGACCAATTGGAACCGTGCACCTAGCTTCTGACGTTTCATAAGTGCCCATGTAGGTTTATGTGAAATAAAATATTTTGATTTGATTTGATTGATTTGAGTCCACTAGACAAGATGTAAATGGCCAACCAGAGAATTTATTTTAAAATATTTCTATAAGCAGAGTTTCAGCTCACTGTGACTAATACTCGCAACCGGCGTGCGTGTATGACCTGATGTATGAACGTAAACGAGGCAAAAGGAGTATGTAAGGATGGGAGCAGGTAGCAGGCTGTAGTTTCTGCCTACCCCCATGGGAAGGAGTGAGTTTATGTATATGTTGTTTGTTTCGTAAAAACATAATGTATAGGTAGGTACTATTGTTTTCAACCCCCGTGCAGGAGGTAAACACGTACTTTATTAGCTACTTATAATTTTCTTTATAATCAGAATTATTAACCGTGATTCTATTTTGTCGATCTCAATCATACGCTCGTACGTCTGCTTTATATTAATTTATTCTTTCTGGCGGTCGGCATACCTACACTACGCCCTATCTCCTTTGTTCTAGCCACGTGGTTGCGCGTTGCATTGCGTTGAATATTGCGGACAGTTTTTTTGTGTAGAAAAGCGCTCATGCAATAGATATACTCGAGCCTGATTTACACTATTCTTGAGCTAATCTGATAAAGCGAGACTGCTAGACTACGTATGTTATTATAATTTCCGTTAGAATATAATGATGTTAATTGTCTTGTAGAATTTAGAAATCGTAGAATTAATTATACTAATGAGAGTATTAAATAAACTTTTCATAATTACATACAGTCAAACAAATAGTTAGGTATACAAGCATACAAATAGTTAAATATTCATCTTTCCAATACACTGCCAATATTCTTTTTAAGGGGAACTAGTGTTAATTATATAGTTATAATAAAAGCAAGGATTTTTTTTTTTACTTCAATAATAACTCAATTGCAAGGCCTCCAGAAGAGACACACGAAATAATGCAAAACACGTTTGTATGTTAACATCTAGATACTATTAAACTGGTATACTGTATACATGTATCTACTGTGTATTTATAATATACATTCGACTGCCTACGAAGTGCTGATGCTCAATCCATCTTGCTTGCCGTGTGGTCCGTTCAGAATTGTACTGTTAGTGTTCACCAATGAATGCATACATGTTCGATAGAAGTAGTGTTTAGGTGCGTTAAAAGTGTAGCATGTAGGTATGTTATAGTGTCGGTATACACATCTTCGCTGGTTACCTGTAGACTTCAATCTTCGTTCTTTCTTTAAGTCTACCAATGAATGCTTTAACACTACGGGGCCACTAAACAAGAGAAAACAGAAGTTTTATTGTTATAACGTCTATAAGTAATAGGACCATTAGTTGAACCGGTACGTGTCTTGGCAAATGACCTCAAATCGATAATATTTCACTTTTTGGGAAAAAAATACCATCAACTATACACGTTATGTAGCATGATTTCGGTGTAAAATCCCGAAATTTTTAAGTATGGCGCATGATAAAACAGAGTTTTCTGTTAGCTTTCGTCACGGACACGATATTATGTTCGTTAAAATTAAGGCGAGGGTCAAATGTCACGCCGAGATCACGCATCTCGTGCCAAATTTCATCCAAATCCGTTCAGCCGATTTAGCGAAAAAGACTAACAAACAAACTCACTTTCGCATTCGTCTAGTATTCGTTATCTGTGTTGAATGGGAGTCCTAGTTGTAGTATAAGTCACTCGGCATTTTATTCGTTGAATTGTATACGATTTCTGACTCTAAACGATATAATTATGCACTTTGTGTCCCGAAACTTGAAAGAAAGTTATGCATCCTCTTTATGTGTTAGATACAAAGCTCTGTGATACAAAGAGTTGGATTCCTACCAGAAAAAATATATTTGTCAATTTGGTATATCTGTCTCTTTGGTCATGTTCTAAAAATGTCAACTATAAAATAGGTATGCTGTCCTGTAAAATATCACATCATGAAAGAAATACAATAAAATAACAAGCAGGCAAAAAAGACAATAGTTATGATGCATAATACCAACAATGTAAGATGGATGCAACTTGTTGCTATGGCTGTATTGATATCAGTTGGAAAGTGTTCTTCGATGACCACAAAATTCATGGATTTCTTCTAGGTCTAATATTCATTGCATTAGTGTTAGCGTATAAACTGTATCGGTGCCGAAATCCATTCAGCCGCAGACGCAGTAGGTGCTGGTTATTTTAAAAGAATAACGAGGTACAATTCAAAATCATAAAATAACAACATTTCATCATTTATTTCACTGACTTAACCCTTAAATATTGTAACAATACTCTACTACTTCCTGTAACGCTCGCTTTAGTCTTACATATAATAACAAATATTTACAATTTATTCTAATAGTAACTATTGATTTTCATTGTGGGTGTATTTGGTTTATCTCGCGTTTTCTTTCAGATTGCTTTGGAAGTAAGCATCTTTGGCTATCCGGAAGAGGTTGGCGCTGTTCTTGTCTCCGGTCTCGCGCACCATGGCGGAGAAGTGGCTGGCGGGGTCACTCAGCAGCACGTAGGGGTGGTCGTACTCCACCACCGCGCCGCTGCTCATCACCAGCACCCTGTCCGAGTCCATGATAGTGTTGAGTCTGTGAGCTATCGTCAGCACGGTGCACGACACGAACTGACGCCGTATCGTCTCTTGGATGAAGTTGTCCGTCCTGCAACATAACCCCAAAGTCAATCACTGCTCCACTGTTATTAAGTATGCATGTGATTCTCCAAATACTCACTGAGGATCTACGTTCGCCGTAGCTTCGTCCATAATTAATATCTGATTGGATCTCAGTACGGCGCGCGCCAAACACATCAACTGTCGCTGCCCCACTGAGAAATTAGCGCCGCCCTCCGTTACGTGGAAGTCCAACGAAGTAATAGCCGACTTCAAGTCAACCTGTAATATTCAAATCTTATAAAAACCGTAATAAATCAATAACGAAATACACTCAAGTTTTATTGTACATGAGTCTGACCTGCTCGAGGGCTCTCCAGAGGTCCTCGTCGCTGTAGATGTTAAACGGATCCAAATTGTATCTAATTGTTGCAGAGAAGAGGATCGGCTCTTGAGGAATAATTGAAATTTTGGATCGCAGCCCCTGCAAATAACCATAAGTTAGAAAATAATGGCCGCTTACACGGACTCGCATTTATTGTAATACCGTAACCGTGAAATTCGTACCTGTCTCGAAACCATGGAAGTATCGAGTCCGTCAATCGATATTGATCCGTCGAGGTAGGCGAATCTGAATAAAGCTGATATCAAGGAAGATTTGCCGGCACCCGTTCGCCCCACGATCCCAATCTGAACGAACGAATAAATATCGTATATTACTACTAGCTATATAAGTAAGTAATTAAGTTTTACATATTTGACGACTAAGTAGAAATAAATAGATAGTATTCATAACTGCACACATATAGATTTCCATACCTTATGTCCACTTTCGACTATAATGTTCAAGTTCTTAAGTACTGGCTCTTCGTTCGGAGCATATCGTAGGGAGACGTTTTGGAAAACAATTCTGCCTTGTGACGGCCAAGATGGCGGCATGGCTATCTCTGAATAAAAAAAAGATTAATATAACGTTAGTTGTGCAACTTGTGATTAACCTAAGCCCACTTGTACACATCTGTTTTTTCACTGGATAACGGCCCCTTTTTTTTCACCGGCTTTGCGGTGGTTCTAAGGTTACAATGCAAGTTCAAGTAACTACAATGCGACTGACGCCGGACAAGTGCCCAACACATACAAATATGAAAATCACGGTTCAGTGCCGGCGAAAAAAACGGACGCTTACGACGGCTTAGGTGGTTGTCCACACACGTTTGTTTTGCCGTGAAAAACTACGCAAAAAACGTGTCTATACAAAGGGCTATTGCCAAAACTGGGCAAGGTCATAGTAGAACATACAGTGGCGTACTTAGGCGATTATCACACTGCCACGCATCACGCTGCATGTTGTGTGTCAACGCACCGCACCGCACGCGCGTGGATGCATTTTCTGTGTGTTGGACTGTGCATGTTTTCTATACAAACGGAGATACTTACAAGCAACGTTAGAACACGCATTCATGCGCTACGCTGCGTGGTGCGTGGCAGTGTGTTAATCGCCTTAGTCCTAAAGCCCTGTATCAGTTGGGGACCCTTTTCACCGACTGCAGCGAAGCTCAAAAGAAGTTTATTGTGTTTTACAAAATAAGTACCTAATAGTAGATTATGCACTAAGGGGATAAAGTAGTGTCTTATGTAGCGGGCGCCGTATTGAATCCCGAGCAAAACTAAGGATTCTAGCGTTAACTCCCGAGCAAAGCGAGGGAGTTAAGACAAGAATCCTGAGTGCAGCGTGGGATTCAAGTTCGCCCAAGACGAAGGCACCTTTATCCCCGAGGAGAATACTCAGTAGAGTATTCTCCTCGGGGATAAAGGTGCCTTCCACACACAGCACACCACCGTGTGGTGTTTTCAAGTGTTTTTAATACCCAGTTTTCATTATGATAATACCTATTATTATTAGAGGCAGTTGTTGACATGTGGAATGTGAGCTCGGCTATCATTGCATTGTGCCGATTGTCGGAACGGCCAATGGCCTGGCTGATGGCCGAAAGCCTCGACCAACAGCTCTCGAGCCAGTTGGATCAAGGGCCTGATTCAGAAGGCGGATGTATGGCTCGCATTGTGAGGAGGTTCCTGTCTCTGCAGCCCTCCTAACCACTGGTAGCTTGGACCCTGCTCCCGACATCGGCGGACCTATTTTTATATTTTCAAACGATTTTTTTATGACTTTAAAAAAATATTTAAAAATGTATAAATAAATAAACGAGATATTAAAAGGCAGTTGTAATTATTATACATAGTTCAGTGGATGAGAGTTCTCGCCCTCGTCGGCGCCTAACTTATGTTCTCTTGGAAAAGTTGTGGGAGTTTTACAATTTTATCGTTGTTTCGGTATTTTTATCACTCAGAAGTGCCACTTTCTAGAGTTTTCAGAAACTCAAACGGTACATATTCGTCACACCTGATATTTTTTATGTTAACTGGATAACGCTCGAATAATTTGTGAGCGTCAAGATGACGGGATCAAGCCCCCAATTTAAAATGTATCACATTTAAGTGTTTGTACTACATATGTACTAATTGTACCCTAAACAAGACATTTGTACCTCTAAAGGTAAAGGTAGTATGTCAAGACTTCCCTGGTCCCGCCACTTTGACGTTAAAGTGGCGGGATCTTCTGGAAGCACTACTCAGAGGCGGGTAATTCACACCTGAAGACTTAGTACTACATATGTGCAGGTATATACTCAATTTTCAATACAATTGTAAGTGCCAAATTAAAGTTATGTGATTAAAACATTGGTCCCGACAATTTGATGATTTATGTTATCGATGAATTCATATTAAAATCGTTAGAGCTCGCGCAGAATCAAATGTGGAAACTTAGTACGTCCTTAGTATATGAACGTGTGTAATTTTCATATTTAAAACCTAAGTACATCAAAAGTTATTTAACATTCATCATTACCTTTGGACAAAAACTGGCCAAGTGCGAGTCGGACTCGCGCACGAAGGGTTCCGTACCATCCTAACTATAATATTATAAATGCGAAAGTGAGTTTGTTTGTTTGTTATGCTTTCACGCTAAAACGGCTCAACGGATTTGGATGAAAATTGGCACAGGGGTAGACCATGACCTGGAATAGGACATAGGATACTTTTTATCCCGATATTAACGCGGGATTGAAACTCACTCGGGTGAAACCGCGGGGCGCAGCTAGTTATCTATAAAAACGGCACGTTTGTTGTATGGGAGCCCCCTTAAATATTTATTTTATTCTGTTTTTTAGTATTTGTTGTTATAGCGGCAACAGAAATACATCATCTGTGAAAATTTCAACTGTCTAACTATCATGGTTCATGAGATACAGCCTGGTGACAGACGGACAGACAGACAGACAGATGGACGGACAGCGGAGTCTTAGTAATAGGGTCCCGTTTTACCCTTTGGGTATGGGTACGTAACCCTAAAAATGGACACATTTATGCAGAAAATCCCGACCTACAATAACCTACCCGTTCAATAATATTTTCTCACAACTTATAAAACACGAATAAGAGATAATTACATCGTCAAATACAAACTACGTACCTAAAGTAATTACGGTTTCCACTGATCAAAATATTTATCAGAATCATTAAGATTGTTTGTTTCATTTCTGTATACGTTTTTCCAATTCTATAGAAATATTTTTTTTATCTTTGATAATAAAATATGATACTTTAAATTACACGCGTTCATGTACTTATAATTGGAGTTAGATCCATATTATAATAATATATAAGTATCAAAACCATTTTGGGTTGTTTCATTTCTGCATAAATGTGTCCATTTTAGGGTTCCGTGCCCACGGGGGACCCTATTACTAAGACTCCGCTGTCCGTCCATCTGTCTGTCTGTCACCAGGCTGTATTTCATGAACCGTGTTATTTAGACAGTTGAAATTTGACAGATGGTGTATTACTGTTGCCGCTATAACAACAAATACTAAAAAACCGGCCAAGTGCGAATCGGACTCGCGCACGAAGGGTTCCGTACCATTATCTATAAAAATAGCAAAAAAATCACGTTTGTTGTATAGGAGCTCCCTTAAATATTTATTTTATTCTGTTTTTTAGTATTTTTTGTTATAGCAGCAACAGAAATACATCATCTGTGAAAATTTCAACTGTCTAGCTATCACGGTTCATGAGATACAGCCTGGTGACAGTCGGACTGACAGACAAACAGACAGACAGACAGCGGAGTCTTAGTAATAGGGTCCCGTTTTACCCTTTGGGTACGGAACCCTAAAAACAGAATAAAATAAATATTTAAGGGGGCTTCCATACAACAAACGTGCCGTTTTTATAGATAACTAGCTGCGCCCCGCGGTTTCACCCGCGTGAGTCTCAATCCCGCGGGAATATCGGGATAAAAAGTATCATGGTTTACCCCTGTGCCAAATTGCATCCAAATCCGTTCAGCCGTTTTAGCGTGAAAGCATAACAAACAAGCAAACTCACTTTCGCATTTATAATATTAGTTAGGATGGTACGGAACCCTCCGTGCGCGACTCCGACTCGCACTTGGCCGGTTTTTGTCCAAAGGTAATGATGAATGTTAAATAACTTTTGATGTTCTGCCAATGTTTTAATCACATAACTTTAATTTGGCACTTACAATTATATTGAAAATTGAGTATATACCTGCATATTTATGTAGTACTAAGTCTTTAGGTGTGAATTACCCGCCTCTGAGTAGCGCTTCCAGAAGGTCCCGCCACTTTAACGTCAAAGTGGCGGGACCAGGGAAGTCTTGACATACTTCCTTTACCTTTAGATGTACAAATGTCCTGTTTAGGGTAGGTACAATTAGTACATATGTAGTACAAACACTTAAATGTGATACATTTTGAATTGAGGGCTTGATCCCGTCATCTTGACGCTCACGAATAATTTCGCCAAACAAAACAATTCAATAAAAGCTCCTCTGAAGCAGCTTATATTGAATGGATTGTGAGGTTACCTAATAAAAGTTTTAATATGTCAAGAAATGTCAAACGAACGTTCGTAGTACGGTATTGCCAGGCAATATTCAGGCAGAAGGCGGCCAGGGTGTCACGTGACCGCTGACTGGCTTGTTTGACGTGTTCATAATACGAAATTGCAAGGCAGTTCTGTTTACGCCATAAACTGCCTGGAAATAAGAGTTCATAATAGGGCCCCTGTACAATATTATTACCCTGCTAGACCTCAGGTCTTAAATGACTTACTTTAGGTTATATCTAACCCATCCGAGTCAGGTGCTCCAATTTCCTAACTCGCTCATACATCCACAACATCCAGGTAAATAAAGAAAAATAAAAAGTCAGGTAAAAATAAAGAGTCAGGTAAATAAATACAAATCACGTTAATTTTCATATTTTCGTCAGGTATTCATTATAATATTTTAAGAATTTTTTCACATACACACGTAGAGGCCCCTGTAGCTTGGAGCACTCGTATCATTGATACGTCTGATACGGCGGTAGCTTCGCCCTTAAGAAGATACAAGGTGTTAGGTAATGCACTTACTTCCTTCAAACAAGTCTGGCTCAGTGTCGATGCGCGTGTACTGCAGAATGCGCTCCACACTAGTGAGCTGCGCCAGGAACTCCACCAGCATGCGCGCGCCGTGCTGCAGCATGACGGTCAGCGTGTTGCTCTGCGTCACCGCCAGCCCCACGCTGCCCACGGGGATCGCGTCGCCTAGCAACAACACATACATTAACATTTGTTTATGTTATTGGGCAGCAAACAGGAGTCCTATCTGATGGTCAGGGATCACCGCCGTCTATAGACATCAATGTCAGAGGCATTACAAGTGCCTTCCAATCACTTATCTAAAGTTTATTTATTTGCATAGATTGTCGGTAAATGACATAAGGTATTACATTTGTGCTACTGCTAATTCGGTATCAATTATTAAAAAGTAGCTGTTGCCTACTTGGTAGGCGAACTTTCCAGCTCAGGGTGACCCACTCCGGAGACGGAGTTTCGAAAAATCCTTTCTTAGTAGTCTTTGATAAGAGAAGACGGAACTATTGTCCCTGTTTCATGTTTAATTCTTTACGCCTGTACGTTTTCTGTCAGTCAATCATTCGCGAAACTATTCTATAGATAGGTAGGTACTGGTAACATTCAGTCGATCCGAACATCGAAAATTACATTAGCAACCCCAAAAGCCCTTTACGTATAACGTATCACTCGCACCCACGATACAGGAAGAAATTCCTAGTGTGAGGCAACGTTGTAAAAAAAAAAAAAAAACAACGCTATTATAATAGGCTAGGTAGTAGGAAAGCTAACGTTATCGTAAACTCACTCGGGGGCTCTGTTTTCTAAAAACCTATTTACGCAGAAGCTAACTGAAAAGTCTTGAATTAATAATTATACTAGTGAATACATACCGAAGTCAAGGAAGAGGAAGACGAATATCACAGTAGTGAGGTACACCAAACACATGGTATCCAAGTAGAACCCAAACGTGGTGCCTCCGTTCAAGTAACTGTTCCATGCAGTTGTATGCAAGTCCTAGGACAAACAAAATAGTTAATTTACTGACCTCAGAGAGCGAAGTTTTGTATCTTTATCTATAGGTATAAAAAATAAAGTCGATTTTCGTGTCGTGTCTGGGTGACCGACTGACCGCGTTGTTCTTTTAGTCTACGCAAAGCATTTTGATGCTGTTTTCACCGGAATTTATCCCGGATAGTTCATGCGTATAATTTTAATACATTATTATGTAAAAAGTAATCTAAATATTTTGTTATGTCATAAAAACCGCACGAAGAAGGGGCGGGTCGATAGTGTGTAATATGACTTCCATGTAAGTTAACTTGGGATTTAACCTTCGTGGAGAAAATTAAATTTGGCGTTTAGCGACTTTATCAGGCTTTTAGAAGATGGATGGGTTGTGTACCTATGTCACGGTTTTGTCTTGGATGGCTGCCAACAAAATTGAACAGTCATATGAATCTGAACTGAGATTCTTTACTATAGGTATTTGAAATGTAAGACAATATTCAAGCACAGGTAAGGCAAGGTTTATAATATCAGGGCTGTTCAGTGCTCATCCTAATGTTAATCAAATAAGTGGGTGAATCTTGAGATTTGCATTAAACATAAATGTAGATTACCTGATTAGAATCAAACTGGTCAATGAGTCTCTTCTGGGCATTGGCTGACCTAATGGTAGATATGCCACTAAGCGATGACGTCACTGTACCGAACATGGGACTCTTGTCTGTAATAAACGAAATTGTTAGAAAACTTGGAAGAGGAATTTAAGAACATCAAGACAATATCAGCATGCTCATAATATGAATTACTTATGAAAAATATTTGCTGTTTTGCTGAGGTAGATAAAAAGCATAGTAAGGATAGTATTAGCGATTGAAAAGATTTCAGATATTTTGTCAGGGGCAAAAGGATCTTACCGCAAAAATATTACGCCGTCGTGAAAATTTTAACGTGCGTCCGTACGACGAAGGATCGCGTCATTTTATGTTATGACATTTTAATAGGTGTTACGTGTTCCTACACTTTTTAAAGAAAGAATCTTTGATCAATACGTACTTGTGCCTTCCAATCGCTTGATTCCCTGAGCCGCCTTCATGTATATCCTGACCAAAAAGAAGAACAGTATAAGCAGCACGGCTGAAGGTACCAGGGTCCAGTACAGAGCAATAGCATTGAGGACTAGAATAGCAGCTAAGGTTCCGTAGATCTGTAGCACGTCCAGCAGAGTTCGCGGCAGGATCTCGTCGAGAGCGCCCATGTCCTTTGTGAACCTGTTCAATATGCGACCTGCGGGAAATTTTTGATCAGGTGAAAACAAAGTTTTTGACTTATTTTCTCAATAGATTTAAAGCGAAAATCATTTATTTTGTAACGTTAATAACATTTTGAGAGGTTAAGTTCTTCCGTAATTAGAATAAATAAATCTTCCTGACCTTATAAACTTTACAAGACTTGTGAACGCTGACGCGCTGTATAAAATATTGACTCTTTTAGCTGTTACGAGACACCGTCATTAGCTTTGCTTTCAAAATATACGTGAACATACCTGAAGAACTGGTGTCGAAGAAGCGCATGACTCCCCTAAGCATCGTGGAGAACATGGTGTTGTGCAGTTTGTTGGAGGCGGCGACACAGAGGTAGGCGAAGGGGAACACTCGCAGGTTCACTATAAGAACGCAGAGCGCCACCAGCCCTCCGTGGATCATGAGGTACTGACCCACCGTGAATAGACCCACTTGCACGTCTAAGCCAGGTTCTGAATGGACAAGAATACTTATAGCGTTAAAAACTGGTCTTCTTTTGGCGAACTAAAACTTACGGCTTAAACGGCTGAACGGATTTGGATGAAATGGTTTGGTTGGCACAAGGGTAGACAATGATCCGGATAAGGATATAGGCTACGTTTCATCCTGGATTGCAGAAGAAGTCAACAGCTAGTTCATTATAAAACTAAATGTATGTTACAATGTTTGTTACTGCTTTTGAATTAGAACAGAAAACGAGGTCCAAAAACAGCTGACTATCCATTTTCACCTTCTTTTGTTACTTAATTGATTACAATCCACTATCAATCTATGCTGAAACTTTTAATTAGATAGCCGAAACAGTCGCTTCCTACTTTCGAAATCCACTAAAGTATTATAGAGTTATGTAGGTAATAAGATATGTAGGTAAACCATTCTTGGGTGCTCGGTTTTCGGATTAAAAAATCTCATTTTATGAGACAAATCTCACAGATTTTTTAATCCGAGCTGATTAATATGTTTCAACTGATATATTCCTGTACACAACATGGCGTTTGTAGTCCTTGAAGGGAACGATATACCTATCCCGTATTATAGGTACCAGTTATGTTGGAGGTTTGAGTTATGAGTCCCATTTTAAGGGGGACTACTGAGAATTTCCTAATAGTTAATCTCGATAACACTTTGCCCGACCCGGGGAGTGAACCCAGTATCGGCTCAAGTGTTTACCACAAGACCTAGTCAAAGGTTAATCAATATAGTTTAATGCTATAATAATACTAATAAGAAATGAAAATAAAAACCTCTAGTTTTCTTAGCATATCTCATGAGATCGTTTTGCGTAGCATTCCAGTGCCAGCTACAAATGTGAGAGTCTCTCTTTATAGCCTGTACGTGGTTTTAATAGAGATTTGGCATTGCATTCCTTGAGGCTATTTGAATTTCAAGCTTTGCCACGCGGCTTAGTGGCTAAGTAGCTTATGGTGTAATTACATGATACCGAAATTATATTCTACGTAGCTTCCACCTTCAGAGTATCATTATTTATTTCCTAGCTGATCCGACAGACGTTGTCCTGTCCTATTATTTGGACAGAACAACGTCTTTTCAATTCATACAAAATTCCCATAGAAAATAAGTCAAATCATTTATTTATTGCATCTTTGAAATAAAATAAAAATAGGGAAATCCTTTTTAGGGTTCCGTAGTCAACAAGGAACCCTTATAGTTTCGCCATGTCCGTCTGTCCGACTGTCCGCGGCTTAGCTCAGAGACCGTTGGTACTAAAAAGCTGTAATTTGGTATGGATATACATATAAACGACACCGACAAAGTGGTAAAAAAAAATGTAATAAATATATTTTTTTAGGGTTCCTCCCCTACACTTAAAGTGGGGATGGTTTTTTTTTTCTCGTCAATCCCATGGTGTGGGGTATCGTTGGAAAGGTCGTTTAAAAATAATGTGAGTTTGTGAAAACCATTTTTGCAGGAATCCGATTGCGGAATATTAAGCTTTAAAGAGCTAATTTTTGTTAGAGCCCAGTGTAAATGGTTGGGTTTGGATATGTGAAAAAAATCACGGCAGTAGTATACATAACGAAATTAAAAGGAAAACTATCACCGCTACGTAGGCTCCACAAGTTACCGAGTAATAATCGACCAACTTAAATTTGCAATTTACAATGTTAAGTTTGTTTTATAAATTCATCCTTACTACGGAACCCTTCATTGTGCAGCAACGGCCGGTTTTTAATTAAAGGATATACCTATTTTTTTTTTTTAATAAATTTCACCAATTGCCTAATGTGAACTACCTACCTATCTATTATAGTGTTTGTAACAGTTTAACATTCGATCCAACGGCTTGACTCTTGAGCTCAAGGATTTATGGCGCGAATCAAGTTACCTAACGATGCTTGTTATTAATTAGTGGTCCCTGTTAGTTAGCTGCTTTAATTAGGACCCACCACTTGGGACTAGTGTAGTACGTTATATTGTATTTATGTGATTATAGAAATCTTGGGCTTAGGTACATTATTACACAAGGCTGCCATTGTAGGCTGAGAAATGAGCAACTTTTAATAGATATTGCATCATTTACCTACTGTAATAATAATTTTAGTTTTTTATTTCTCTCAAAAAGGTACATATTTGGTACATGTCTAGGTTACAGGCAGCTCCAAGTACTGAGAGAAAGGGAAATAAAGTATTACAAAAACAAAAGGAGATGTGCTATGTGTGTCTTTGGGGAGTGTTGTGTGTCCGTGAGTGCAATATAGGTCCTCGCGCCCAGCACCCACGAAGGGCACTGCGCGCGAGCACCTACTAGTATAATAGAGTTCTATTGAATTAGTATGATACGTCGATATGATTGCCTCATTGCTCATGAGTCATGCATGATGCCTTCTTAATGAATGCATACCCGTTGCATCCCGTGGTCTAAGAAACAATTAAAAAGCCATTGTTTCTCGCCGTTATCGCGACCGCGAGACGCGTTGAACTTTTTTTAATGTTATTCTAATTTAAAATTTCACTTGCTGAAGCCCGCGACTTCGCCCGCGTGGAAGTCGGCTATTATATACTAAAACCTTACTCGAGAACCACTCTATCCATTGGTGAAAACAGCATGAAAATCGGTGCAGTAGTTTTTGAGTTTAAATCGCGAACAGGACGACAGACAGACGCGGCGGAAGACTTTGTTTTATAATATGTAAGGATAAGGATAAGTAGGTACATCATACGAACTATCAACCAACACAAATATTCGAAATTTTTTTATTGTTACATTAACCCCATTCTCAATGCTATGAGCTATCTAATCTTACGAATTAATCACATCGTTGGGATATCAATTAGTACGTACCAATGTCATCGCCACCCAGGGACTCCTCGTACACTGCCATTTGATTTGTCCTTTAACAAAACAATTAAACGTTTATTATATTTCCGTTTAGAATGTACCTGACTTCGCCTGTTGTATAAAATAAACGAATAATACTGATGACATTAAGCTTTCAGCGCAAGTGTAAGACACATTATTGCTGAAAAATGAAAATGGCTGCTAGAATTCTAATTGGTCGCGTGGCGCACAGACGTACTTAAAAACAATTTAAGCAGTTGAAGGCAATGGATTGACTTATTATTCTCCTTCCAATGCATTAAAAAAAAAAACACATATGTGGTCGATAAATAACAACAAAAAAAACCCGACTTACCAGTAACTGACCCAGTAGTCAACAGAAGCCGCACTAGTGGTGGACAGAACAACAATCGAGAGCGCAAAGAGAATGAAGCAGAGGTTTCCTCCCGATTTGAAGTAAGCCGAGATGACCTCCCAGCGCAGGTTGCCTGACTGTCTCTCTTCTTCCTCCATCTTTTGAGCTTCGAATTCTTGTAAATCTTCGCCTTCGGTCACACTTACCATGGTCTTTAAGGCAGGTCTGTCTTTTTCTTCGATGCTCTGGTAGAAAATAACATAAAAGTCAATTGAAATGGGTACCTTTGTAGTATCTTGGCATCTTGGTATTACTATTACCATACTACACGTTCGTGCAAATTGACCAGGCTAGTGAAAAAAATATTATGCTATGTTTTTCGTCCTTGGTACCTATGGACACATCTTAGGTATATTAGGTACGGTCAGTGCTCTGCATTACCTGAACCCTTTTACAAACAAGAAGAGGGGAAGAGGGGTCGTATAATTTAGAGCACTGACTGTATCTTCATATTTTTCTTCTGTAGGTATGTAAAAGATTTGAATTCTACCATTTTGAAACTTCGAAACAAGTAAAGTACGTACGAGCAATATCAGCTTTAGCAAGGATGAACGATTTTTATGAATTTTACGTTCGCTCATCATTTTGTGTTGTTTCTTTTTCGAGTCTCGGGCCCCGGGCGATCTCCCAACCTCATCTCATGAAGCTGTGACAACAATAAAGATGAAAAAAAACTGATAACTTGAGGAGGTTGGAAACTGTATAATAGTAGGATACATACTCACCAACATTGAACAATATAAGATTCTTTTAAATTCACTTGTTCATTTTTTTACCGAGATTTCAAAATCTTTTATCTATGTATACCCACTAGTTTCGGTAGTCTAAAGTAACTCCAAGACCTTAATAAAAGCTAGGAAAGCTCTCTGAACCGCCACGAAAATTTGAAAATTTGTGCTGTTATTTTCATAAATGAGATTTTTCATAGTTTATCGCCGCTAAGAATGCATCAACCCCTTCAGCAAAGTGCTGGCATAAAATTCGCATAAATATCGAAAAATATTAAAGTCAGAGTTCGCCAGTAAACGGATGACCCAAGCCCATTTTTATATAGGTATGGAAGAAGCTAGTTGCCACTATGCAGGGATTCCTTCAGACCTTTTGGGGATAAACTGTATTTTCACGAAGTGCGGGCTGCTGTGCTCATAAAATATGAAGGCATAAACAGTATATGTGGTACCAAAAGGTACTTGGATACTATTTAGGAACGTTTGCTTCGTAAACACTTCTGAGTATGAAGTATTAAGAAAGATTTATTTCTATGACACTAATTCGAAGTTATGATCACGGGTAGCTCGTGATTATTATGGTTGGCGATTACCTTTAATGTACATGCAAGACAAATTAAATGGCAATTAAATATTGTAACAATCCTGCGTGCTGTGAATAAATTGAATTTAAATTAAGAAATTATGAGAAATGTTATTTGGGAAATTAGGTGTTCTATTAGATACTGGGCGAACAAAAGAGACTACAATTATATAAATTTCCATATTCTGGGCCCGACAATGGAACGTAGCTTTAGCAGCTGAGTGAGGTCGATATCACGGCCGTCCAGTACAGCGATCGATAGACTTGTATCAACCGTACTGATTGGAATGCATAATTCGAATAGTTTAGCAAATGCGACAATTCGATTGTTTGTTAGAACTACGGACAAAAGCACAATGTACCTATCGTAAAGCTCGTTCTTTTAATTCATAACATCTTAAGAACTTCCACACGAACTGAGTAGCTGGAAATGTTATCGTTAGCCTATAGTGGTCCAGTGCTGGCCATAGGTCTCTTCAATGGCACACCATTAAGCTTGATCCTCGGTGAACATAACCTTTGGTGTTGTCCTAGGTCATCCGGTTAACTTACTCGTGATCCAAGACTGTCAGAGTCCTTGTCTTTGCCTTCTTGTAGCTGGGATAACATCATAGAGAAATCTTTCCCAGATGAAACCAACTCGTCAAATGTGCCCATGTTTTCAATGCGACCCTATAACAAAATAATTCATTACCTACTATTAGTTATTAATTTATAACTTTATAACATATTTTGGTCAGAGAAGCCATTCGAATCCATAATATGATTAAGAGATTTACCACAAAAACTCACTCTATCGAATAAAATATAAAAAAGTTATTGCAATAAAGTTTCAAGACAAATGCAAAGTGTATAATAAATTATCACAAGGAAAATAACGCTGGTAGGCTAATTGGAAACCAATAATAGCAATTAAACCAATGAAGTTAACCTCATTTAAAACAACGATGTAGTCGGCTGCTTTGAGGAAGTGAATCTGATGAGTGACAAGGATACGAGTGCGTCCGCGCAGGTAACCGTTGATGCAGCCCTCGAACAGCTGGCGACCTACGTTAGCGTCTACGGCGGATAGCGGGTCGTCCAGAAGGTATATGTCGGCCTGGAAGGGAAACATTATAAGTCATAGTTGAATTCTTCTTCTCTTCTTGAGTCTTGAATTATAGCAAGAAAAACGGGACATACGAGAAAAACAGGCTTGTAAAATAAAAAAAGAATGTCTTTGTCTATATATGGTCTTATCGTAGGATAACTATCTGTTTCATTTTCAAGATGTTTGTCCTAGCGAGTGTGCTAACTGGACGATTTCAGTTTTGATTTGACTTCAAAGGTGTTCGCAGTTCAAGTAAAGTTAATTTTCTCATACTGTTACGCGAAAAATCCCCTCTCATAACGAAGAAGTACGCTGTTTCAAGTCTATGAATATGCCATGGCGTACATGCAATAGTAAAGCTGCCCTACATTTAGCTCCGACCTTAAACCGAAGTAAAAACGGAAAAACACGGTGTTTTCTTCTCATTTTCCAGTGCGAATCATTAAAAGCGATTGAGGAAACAAATTCCGCGCAGAGGTACACCATACATTTTATAAATGATTGTGTTAAAAGTTGTTTGGGAACCCTCGAATTAAACATCAAACCAGAAAGAAGAAAAATTAAATATCTGGAAACCAGAGCAAAGCTTATGTTGCACGATATATGAATCTTTTGCTGAAACAAATTCATTTCCTTCCTCCTTTAGTTCGTAAAGTTCGTAACATTTATTCCGTAGTTAAGTTTTGGCTCCCACACCCTCAGTGCCGACTGCCGACTGCCGACAGACAAATGCTCTGCAGACTGTGAGAGAACAAAAAGAAAAAAGTTTCTTTGAATTCTCTACGTAGGAATTTGAAATTGAATGTACTTATAAAAAGCACAACACACTCCAAAAATAGAACCGATGAAAATGAGCAGAGCTAGTATTCTTACAGTTATTAAAATATGGAGTATGTACCTTTATTTATTCAAGCTGAATATTTTAATGAGGAATTGCATGGAAAGGTAAGGATATTCAAGGTCTTCAAGCTATATATAGTCGGAACTGCGTCAATGTGTATATAGTAAGAGAATCTTTCTTGAAATACCTACATTTTAACTTAGTTAATTTGTACCGGACAGATATTTTTGTACCAAGATTTATTTAGAATTAGGGGTTTATTTATAAACGTTGCTTAAAGTCGAGTGACGTTCAAACGGCAAAAATGTAGGTATGGATAAACGTCGCTAATCATTACTTAACTTTAAGTAACGTTTAAAAAATAAACCCCAATAACTTCAAAATATTATTTATTAAACTTTTCAGTCAAGTTAATGATCCCATAAAAAAAATCATTTCCCATTTTCCCAGCTATGATGTGTTCAATATTTTAGCAACAAAATAGAAATCAATTTACTTCTCTGTAAACAGCGCGCGCCAAATTGATTCTGGCTCGCTGGCCTCCTGAGAGGGACACCCCCCTCTCCCCCACCAGCGTCTGGTCGCCGTAGGGGAACTGCTTGAAGTCCTTCTCGAGTGCACACACCCTGCACACCTACACAACACAAGTATGTGAGCACACGAGCGATAGGAGACGGCTCAGTGTTCCTCAATAGTAAAAGGCTTACTTGTTTTAAAAACTTAAGAAAACGTTATTTAATTTCGTGCCATTGCAAGGTAAATGTTAAACAGAACTAATTGCATTTAATCCCATGTTTTGGAAAAATTGCAACGCTGAAATTACCACCAATTAAGCCGTAGGGTACTACAATTTTTAAACTCCGAACCCTACTGCTTTTCGAGGCGTTAAGCGGCAATATTGGACCTCATATTGTTTTCTCTTGGAATGCTGCCACAAACACAGACATAACAATATATTTTTAATCTGTAACCTCTATTGCTATGATTAATTAGTTTTATCGGTGAAACTATGCGTATCAATGACACAATTCACCTATCTATAAACCTATCGATGGCCCAAATAAAGTGAACAAATAAGAGGAAAATACGTATTATATGCAAATCGAGATTTATTTACGTACCTTCTTATATTTTCCGGGTTCATAAGGCAAACCGAAAAGTATATTCTCTCGGACGGTGCTCGGGAACAGCCACGCCTCTTGGCAGGCGTACGACATCTTGCCGTATATTGAAACAGTGCCAGTAGCCGAAGGCAATTCTTTTAGTAGTAGTTGCAAAATCGAGGACTAAGAATGAAAAACAAATCATATGAACAAGTTGAACAGTTGTTTCCAAATATTATAGTCAAAAATTAGAAGCTAAAAGTACTGTAATGTTCTATATAGACTTAATATCGGAAAGTTACAATTACTTAATTGATATCTTTACTGATATTACTATAAAGATTTATAGTCACTAAACACTTTTGTCATAGCAGCGAAAAATGTGAAAGTATAATCTGTACTACAGAATCAGCTGATATTTTATCGTGAGATAAATAATTTGGTAGGTACATGACAACTCAATATTTCGTGTAAATAATTTAGGTATCTATAATAAACAAAATCAATGAAATCTACCTTCCCAGATCCGACTGCTCCAATGATAGCGCATAGTTTCCCTTTACGCAGTCGCATGGAGATATTCTTGAGCGCCATAGCGTTAGGGTCCCCTGTCCAACTGGCAGACACGTCATGCAACACCAAGGCCGACTCATCCTGATGCGACATGCTTCGCAAGAACTTGGGATTTGCCGGCGTTTTGAGTTGTGAATCTAAAGCCGGGTCTGGAATCAAATTCAAAATACGACGACCTGAAGTTATGTTTATTCCGTGTTGCAATATCAAAACGTTCGATTTATGCATATCGAGCATCTACACGGGCATAACAAAAACTCTTATTGGTTGTCCTAATAATCAATCGAACTAAGTAATTAAAAGTGAACTTCAGCTTGGGTAGGTATCTACTTTAAAATACATACATAAACAACTAATAATATATAGGTAATAATAGGTTATATATAATAATAGGTCTGATCTTGTCGCGGTTCCCTCTACGTATACGAGTGAGGTAATCGAACTATGGTAGATATTTCACAAAACTATCAAACCGTCGAAACTATTATTACCTACATATTTATTATGACTTGAACTTTAGACTATTTTATTGAACTTTGAAAAGTTTTCACGAACCAACAGGTGAAGACTTGCTACGACATTGTCTGAATATCGATAACATTTGTTGATAAATATGTGCATGTGAATGTTACGGGAAACTGATTAATTGATTGCTAAGTGCTACCAATCTTTACCACATTTAATCAAAATATAAAAAATCGCCAACCAATTTAACAAAACCGTTGTATACTTTGGTATCAGCTCTAACCGCATACCATTTGCACACGTGTATAGATGAATGTAAAAACATAATCAAAGTGGTTCCTATGTAATAGAATTTAAGGACGTAGGTAATGATAGAGCGAGTTAATTCCTAAGCCCATTTCCTTTGTCAATCTAGTTTTACCGTATTTTAATTCAATATATCTTACCCGGAGGCAATCCATCCGATTTCCTATGATAGGAGAGTGGCCGGATGGAAGGGCTCGTCCCCAAGTCGCTCTTGAACGACAAGTTACGGAACAAGTTGGACGACACTTCCTCCGACTGCCCCGCCAAGTCTGGCCTGTCCTCTGTAAATTAAAACATATCGTTTTGGCAACTACGAGAAAGCTAGGATAATGAGCTACTGTAGTGTAACGTAAAATTCACTTGAATGAATAAACTTGAATATTTTTTTTACCTGAATTGTATGCTGTTTAGATCTTGCTTATTAATTCTTATACGTTTCGTTTATGTGATCCTCAAAAAAAGAAATAAGACGATGACTCTGATGATCAAGTAAGTACTATTTGTAAAACTAAAAGTCCCTAATGTGAAATGGTGAATCGTTCAAGTTTCAGAATACTCCATGAATAACAAGCCCTATGACGTACGTCACCAACAAAATGTTTATTAGAAGTATTTCAGACCACAAGGTTACTCATTCACATTTTTCCAACATGCGTCGAATATCGCCACAGTGGAATGCAGGGCTTATAGTGACGCATAACGTCTGAAATTCATAATATGGGTCAAATCTCATACAAAAAACATGAAATGGTTAAGTGTGAACCCTCGTAACGACTTAACATTTTTATGACCATTCTAGCTTCTCCATTCTTTTAGAATTAAAAATGTCATTCTTGTTCTATTTTATGTTACCGAATAGTGTCGGCCGTTATTAATACTGAGATACGAACAAGTAACCTATAGAGATAATGATTTCTGATAAAATTTAAACATTAGGCAATAAGATAATGATTGCGCCATTAAGATATTAAATTAATAGTTACAAAATATAGGTACTAAGCTAATAAATTATATAAATAATGCTGCGTGCATTAAGTATTAATCATTTATTTGTTCGTTGCCTGGGTATGCGTTAACTTATGCCGAGTAGTAGCTCAAGTCACGTTACGACGCCCAAGAGTCTATAATTCTTTCTACCTAACTGCTGAGGGGTTATAACTGAAAAGGGTTATGTTTTCGAATGTTTCTATTTATTTTCATGTTCCCTATACTTTATAGATTTTAAGCGTGGTGTTAAACTTTCATAATATCGTCAATAAGTATATCCATATAAGTAGTATAGTAGTGTAGTATATGTATATAAGTATATATAGTAGTGTAGTAGTCTTTGTCCTACAAGTAGGAACATAATTAGGTAAATCTAATATATCTAGTTAAGAAAAAAATAATATCCAAAATACTTTTTTTCTACTATGAAAGAGTACTGTGTATAAAACATACCTAGCGACAGAAACTCTTGAACTCTTCCGAGAGACACCACAAGTTCTGCAGTAAAAGATAGCACCATCGGCAGGATTAATGTTATGTTCACTTGAGCCGCACTCATGAACTGTTGTAACGGGTAGAACTGGAACAAAACCATGTAATGTAGCATCGAATACATACAAACATCTATATCTATACATATTATAAAACAAAGTCGCTTTTCGTGTCTGTCTGTGTGACCCCTTAAATCTTGCTAAACTACACAATAGATTTTAAAGCGATTTTCGTCATAATTTACTAAGATCATTTATTCCGAAGAGTTTATGTATAAATAGAGCAGAATATTCGATGTTTTGACATGTACCCGTGCCCCATGCACGCATGCATGCATGTGCGTGCGTGCGTGTGTATTTTGCATGTGCCGTGCCGTGTGGGTGTGTATACACCCGTGGCGAAGCAGGGGCGCGTTGCTAGGAGGTACATGATCCAAGTTTTTTCTCAAGCAGAAGCTTGAAAATGCCATTTACCATCAATGTGAAATATAATGCAAATAAATCCAGCCTAACATATTTCACTGCAGGGTAAAGGGTGATATGTGAATACGGTTTTTACTGCAAAACTAGACCTTACAGCGGTTGTTCACAGCTCGATTAGAATCGGATGCAGTGCGCACCGCGGTCTCACGCTCTGATAACTCGCCAGCTTTATGTTCCAACTTCCTATTTAAATAATTTAAACCTTTATTTCTGACCACAGAGAATCCATATAGTAATAAAGTAAACTTAACACTAATGTTACTACCTAAATTATAATCTTTAGCTAGGTAGTCTGGAGCCGATCTTCACACTCTCCGCGGTTTCCGGTTTAAAATTTTTACTTAGGAATTTTTATAGTAGGTGGTCTGAGGAACAAGAAAATTAAGTAACGAGAAGTCATTTCTGATCTAAAATTATCCTTTTCGGATAAAGTGTATGTTCAAAATCGAAAAAGCCTCGGTGCCAAAAACGGGCAGCTTCAACACGGAGGCAATAAAATGCAGCCAATCTTGAATTGCGAATGTACCACAGATAACGTTTTATGTTCCACGGAATTTGTGATTTTAGTGTAATGTTTCTGCAATCTCTGCACGAGGTTAATAGCTGCTGCACACGACGGCAAAGAAATCCCGATGTTGACATCACTTCAAAAAGCAATAATATATCACTCGCTAATCTAATGAAGCTCATGAATTTAAGAGAAGACTCAAACAATATACCTAGAGATGGTTGAAGTGAGAATTTTGAAATGATTAAATACGAAGTGGAAGGCCGAAAGATGATTCGAAATGTAGCTCGTCGTATATATATATATAGTCAGTCATTCAATATCAAATAAAATATTTATAAGTACTTAAATGTTGTGGATTGCATAAGCTTTTTCCAAATCTGTTGTTTTTTCAAAATTGTTTGTTATAAAATTTGTTTGTACGAACTAGGATAAATTATTTTTAGACGCTGCTGAACAAAACAAAATTCCAAAAGGATATAAGGATCATTGAACAATCTAAACGCAAGAATAACGCATAAGAACGTAACGTCTTAGAAGTTACGTCTAGAATATATTTAGATAGTGAAACTTACCACATTAGCAGACATAACGTTTCCTAACAAGACGTAAGTGAGAACAGTGAAGAACAGTGCAGCTCGCTCTGTGAACATCATAAACCCAAGGAACACTGTCCTCAGGAGTGTGGCCGTCTTTACTTCCTTAAGCTCTTCCGCACGCTTCTGACCCACTACGGTTTGGAACGGAATCTCCCATGCGTACATTTTTATTACCTTAAACATAATATATATTTTATTGGAATTTATGAAGCTGACTTATTTAGAACAATATATAACTTTCTTAGCCAAAAACTATAAACGTGATTAATTTCATTCAATGTAGGTAAATACAAACCGGCGCTGCGGTAGGTACATAACGTCACGAAATTCTATTCTTTATTCAGGTTAAAATTAATAATATATTAATTATGTAGGTAGGTATATTAATTATCACAAAATGTACTTAATTCACAATGTCTAAAGTTACTCACCTGTATTCCATTAATAACTTCGCTCATTATTTTAATTCTGTTATCTGTTTTTTCAGCTGTGCGAAGTCGAACTTTACCTAGGTACTGACCCAAACCACCTGAAAAATAATTGTGCTTCAAAACTTTTATTTTCGTGAAAATGTAGTTTCATTGTATACTTTGTGGTTTTCTGATTTTGAAACCTCTAGAGATTTGCCGAAACACGTTGTTAACCCTTGAGAAAAAGTGCAATGTCTCATGTGTCATTTCAAATTGCGAAGCAAAAATGCTGCTTGAGCTTGACGGTGAAAAATTATGACGTAGGTACTTTGCTTCTATGATGAAAAAAATACCTTCGTAATGTTTAATTCCATTGTTTAATAATTCTGTTGTTGGTTCCTATTTAATTTTTATTTCCAATTTTGCATGCGCAATTTGTGATGGTTAATGTGCAAGTAAACATTACATAATTTACTACATTAAAACAAGAATAATTAAAGCACAAAAATCACCCTGGAAGGGAAGTGCAATGATGATCAAGGCAGCGAATCCGATAAAGGCGGCGGTCCCCGCCTGCAAGTAGCCGAGGTATATAACGGCGGCGACTTGCAGCGGGATGATCCAAACGTAGTGCAGAAACATCAGGGCCAGGTCGAATCGCTGCAGGTCGTTCGACAGCAGGTTCACAACCTTACCGGCCGCCGTCTCGCCTAGCGAGCCGTTGCTCATGCGCATTATCTAAAAACAATCCCATTTTACAACGTGGAAGCCATGGAGTAAATTCAAAAGTGGTGATAGCACCACTTTGGCCACAGGCAGACCCGTACAGTTATAATTAGGTACAACAAAACTTTACTTCGTCAAGATTTGTGCGACCAAAATAGATGGGCCCTCTATTCCATAGTTCATAGATCAATAGATAAAGCTGCTCTCGTAGACTGACCAAAATTAAAATAGCTTTTATTCTGCACTATGTTTTAATTTAGCCATTTTACTTCTTAATATTGGAATGCTAATTTATAAAACAATCATATACCTTTCTAAACATCAAAGAGCCGACAGCGCACCTCATCTTCATACCAAACTGCTGGCAGTACAGAACTCCGTGATGGTTCATGAACGCCGACACCCAGTTCATCAGTATCATACTAATGGCGAAGTACATGGCCGTCTCTCGGGACATGTCCGAGTCGGCTGACCAGTACAGAAGCAAGCGACTGAACAGCAATGGTGACACCGTTCTAGGAGGTAAACAGCGTTAATAATACATCTGATGCTCTTTTGTTTCTGAAAACTTAATTGAAGACTTTATTGTGACTTTATATATAATTTTGATTTTTTTTTCCTACTTACGAGTAATATTATAAGCGATTTTGATAATCATAATCATTGTTCATTATGTGCTTACCTAAGAGCTATTCCAGTGAATTGCATAATACCTCCTGGCAAGTAAGACCAGAAGAATGTTCTGCAAAGAGCTTTCACAAACTTCGGCTCTCGTCCAGCCATTTTTGCTTCTCGTTCTTCTCTCAGCCAATTCCTGCAAAAAAATATAATTGGATAAAACTTTTTGTGATATTTTGTGAAGATATTACAATAATCCCAAATATTTCACGACTGTAATAAATATCGGTTTGAAACCGCAGCGTATTTGCTGCGGAAATGTTTGAAAACGCTACGTTACGCTTGTCCTTAATATGCATGTTAAGGTGATTTTCACATTTATTAACAATATAATCAAACAACAATATATAATCAAACAATGAGGAATACTACTTAATTTACAGTCAAGTATTACACCTAGATATCTGAATTTATCATTAACTGGAATAGATATTTCTTTATAAAAGAGATTTAATGTGGGAATATTTCTCTTCCGGGTGAATAAAACAGCCGCGCTTTTAGACGTGGATAAATCTAAACCGTTTAGATGTAACCATGACTCCAAAGAAGATAAAGCAGAATTGATAGCATAGCTAGCTTGTTCAACAGAATGACTTGAAGAATATAATAATAAATCGTCAGCATATTGAAGAACCTTTACATGATTAGTTAGGGACAAGTCTAAATTAAAATTGTAGATATTGTATAGGAGGGGACTGAGGACAGAACCCTGTGGAAGACCTCTCCATACAAGATGAGATACCTCTTGATCCCCTATTAACATGTTAACAGAACGTTCAGTCAGGATATTAATAATGAAATTCGACAAATTCAATGGCACCCCTAAGGCTTTTAATTTTTTCTGTAAAACTGATAATACGACATTATCATAAGCTGCATTAATATCAAGGAAAACTGCAACAGTGGAATGGTTATTAGAGAAGGATGGCCGAATATCGGATGTTAAAATACTTAAACAGTCAGTTGTAGTTTTACCTTTTCTAAAGTCATATTGTGATTATGCCAAAAGACCTTTACTTTCCACATACCATTCCAGGCGATTTTTAATTAAGTGTTCCGCTAATTTCATCAAAATTGAAGACAATACTATGGGACGGTATGAAGAAGCGTCAGATGGAGTTTTATTTGGTTTAAGAAATGGCAACACCATTTGACATTTCCATTCGACAGGGATGTTTCCTGTTTTCATAATAGAATTGATAAGCTTTAAATAATAGCTGAGTACATCATCATTTAAATTAGCAAAAAAAGAATACGGGATGCCATCAATGCCTGGTGCAGAATCTCTAGTATTATGAATAACACCCTTTAGTTCAGTTAGAGTATCTAGCGACGTATGAGTTTCTTGTTTTTAGTTATGAGGGACATGTTAAGGTTAATAGCCTCAGGAACCCAAGGCGGAGCTAATTTATCTAAAAATTCATTGGCTAAAGAATCAGGAATAGGCGAAGGAGTGTTATAAATGGAGCTAAATCTACGAATGTTACGCCAGACTATTGTAGGGTGCGTATTCGGTGAAATTGATGAGCAAAACTTACGCCAGGATTAAAATTTTTTCTTCTTAAACAGTTTATACGTTTCATTAATTAAGTTAGTAACGATTTCAAAATTAATATCAGACATATCAAGGTTATAATTGTATTCAGCCTCTTTACGTTTGTTTATCAATTCTGTGCACTCCAAGTCCCACCACGGAGGCGAGGGAATTGAGTTAATATTATTATTTTTAGCAGGGAACGCTTCATCTGCCGCTGCGATTAATATGCGTGCTAAAGCTTCATCACAACTATTCTCATTACCATCAGAAATAACAGGCAAAGAGCATAGCTTTCTGTCAAAAATGTTTCTAAACTTGTCCCAGTCATTATTATTTCTATTAGGTAGTTTATGTTTTAAGTTTGATCTCCTTATTCGTGTATTTGGTTTGGAAAGATGATAAGAAATAACTATTGGAAAATGGTCACTACCACAAGTAGAGGTTAGAGTATGCCAAGTTAATGAAGAGGCTAAGTTTGGAGAGCATATAGAAAGGTAGATTGCGCTTTGATTCTGATTGGGATCTGAACGACGTGTGGCAGCTCCAGAGTTCAAGATGCATAAGTTATGTAAGTCTATTATGTCTAGTAACTCATCGCCATAACAATTAAAGTTTGAACAACCCCATGATTGGTGATGGCAATTAAAGTCTCCCAATATTAAGACAGGCTTTGGAAGAAAAGAAAAGAGATTATTTATCTCTTGAAGAACAGATGAAGAAGGGTGAGGAATGTAAATAGATACAAGACAAGTATTATGCACTTTAATAGCTACAATTGAAATTTCCTTACTATGAGAAGGTAATGTGACAGAAGAAAGGGATAGAATTCTTAATAAGTATAGCTACTCCACCATACCCATCAGACCTATCCTCTCTAATGGTTAAATAACCATTAACTTTAAAAATATGATGAGATTTTAGCCATGTCTCTGCTAAGGCAAAGGCAAATGGCTCATATTTGTTTATAAGATAAATAACATCACTCTTTTTGCTTACTAGACTGCGGCAGTTCCACTGGATTATTTTGGATGTGTTGTCCATTATGAATGGATTGAGAAGAAAGAATGAGTTGGGCAGCGTTGGACGGTGAGATGTTGAATTGAGATAGAAGATTGTGTAAAGCGGAAATAAAATTATTTATGGTAAAAATTGAGTCCTTTTTTTCATTGAATGGATTATTAGAGAAAGCACAACCATTTGAAGGTTTGGGAATGTTGAAATCATTAATAATTGAATTGTGAACCTCTTTATTATATCCTTGTACCGTTGTAGCGTGGTTTCAGGAAGACAGTCTTTTTATAGCTACTTGAAGCGGGGAATCTATTAGATGAAGAGATAGGTGGAGTAACAGTAAATTTTTTTGAAGGAGAAGATAAAAGAGTATCAGCATATGATTTAGTAACTGGGGGATATAGTTTTGCAGCTTCAGCTTATGATACTGAGCTTTGTGCCATGTAAGTTTTAATTAGTTTTTGTCTAGAAAATTCTGGGCAAGACTTATTGTTAGCATAGTGCAACCCAGAGCAAAGGCAGCAAGATGCACATTCCTGATCTCTCTCACAACTGTCCCCAGTGTGGCCATGGCCACATTTAAAACATCGAGGTTTGGACCTGCACTGAATTTTTGTGTGACCAAAACGACAGCAATTAAAACATTGTCAGTAGGGAAAATATACCTATAAATCAACCGGTAAAGCATTATAGCACATAAAAATTCTTTTCGGAAGAACCTGCCCATCAAAAGTAACAACTATGGATTGGGATGGTTTCCAGGTGGTTGTACCATCCACAATGGTTTTAAAATTGAGGCGTCGGACTTTCAAAATTGGACCACAACCAATTGGTACTGATATATTGTCAGTAACTTCCTCCGGAGACCATTCTGGAGGAACACCACGCACTAAACCCATTCGAGCTACATTAAAAGTAGGTATAAAAGCTTTATAATTATATTTTTCTAGGCTACTATGGGAAATAAAAGAATTTGCGTCCAGGAAATTGGAAAAGGATAAAGAAATTTTATTGCGCCCAATTTTTTTGACGCTACCGTTTATTATGTTTTGGAATGCGTTATGTTTTAAGAACTTGCCAAATGTTATTGGGTGCAAGGTAGTTCCATCATCTGGTGAAATTATATTTTTTTGTATATGTATTACAAAAGGCGCGCTGTCGGTTTTGGCATAAGTTTTTCGACCAATCTGCGTGGGAACAACTATGGAAGGAGCAGGAATAACAGGCGATACATTAGAAGCGATTATTTCGGAACAGTTAGGCTCCGATGTAGTAGGCAGTGAAGTGTCCGTGCAACCACAACCCTCGACTCGGAACCGTGGTTTTTACGGGTACGACGGCGTTTGTTACAATGTTTGCACACATGCTCACGACTACGTTTCAACGTGCGAGCCGAAGACGACCCATCGGTATCCATTCCCGATTCGTTTGAGATGGTAACAAACTCGCCTGCGGGGGGAACAAAGTCCCCCAGGTCAGGCGGGTCGTTCATTTTCCGCGCTACTTAGATAAAGTAAAAAAAAAACTTACCCTACCGAAGAAAATGTACAGAAATAAGACTAAATTAAAAGAAAAAGAAAGTATAACACTAAAACTACAGCTACTGATCCTATATTACAAATTATTTTAAAATTTTAAAATTTCTCAAAATATACACGTCCACCAAGTTTACAGTTTCCCGCGCTTTTTGCAAATTGCTGTTAACAAAATTTTATATTTTTATGGCATCATCTTATTTTTTTTTTACCGCCGGTTTTACGACTGACATGTGGGAAATTAAACCTTTTTGTTAATTAAAAAGAATAATAATCCTTATTAAATCATAACAATGCAAAAGTTACTGCCTGTTTTTTACATTTTAGGTGGTATTTTCTATACGAGAAAATGTAGAATGGTGTAAGAAATGTATCTACAATTGAGAAAATCATTAAAATGGGTTTATATTATAAAATCATTTACACCACCTGCTCGTTACTGTCAAATTATATCTCATGCAAACCTAATCTAAAGCTAAACCAAGACTGAACTGACTTGTACTGAATTCCATTATCCTAATCCTAACTAATATTTAAAAATGCGAAAGTGAGTTTGTTTGTTTGTTACGCTTTCACGCTTAAACGGCTGAACGGATTTAGATGAAATTTGGCACAGACTTGAGGTAGACCTTGACTTGGAATAGGACATAGGATACTTTTTGTTGCGATATTACCACGAGATCGAGACTTACGCGGGTAAAACCGTGGGGCGCAGCTAGTAACCAATAATGTGAATAATTTGTTTATGAGTTTGATAATGTGATTTGAATTTGGGCCCTCATTTGTATGAAAACATAACCATAAAAAATAAACAAATCTATTACAGCTCGACCAAAGAGTTCTTACTTCATCGGTTTTAGTTGCCAACAAAATAATCAAATTATGAAATTTAATAAAGAAGTGGAATAATATTTAAGTAACAATAATATTTATAAAAGTATCTAATTAAATGGATAAAAATATTATTGCTATTTTTCTTATCTTATCGATGCCTATTTCTTTGTTATATTTAATCGAATGATATGCAATTATACTGTTTAAAATTGTGTGTTAAAATGAGATTAAGTAAATCTGTGGGGCTCTCGAATCAATTTTAAACGAATCAATTTGGGTCTGGCCATCTATAGGAAGGTTTTCTTCGCTTAAAAGATTGATGTAGAAAACATTTCTTATATTTTTTTAGAGTGATCGGTTATCTTTAAAAGATGCCAATCTACTCGCCATATGGGACTTTAACATAACTGAAAAATGTTAGAGTGTTTATAAACCTGTGTCCTCCGGGCAATAAAGGCGTAGAAAATCATGTGTCTGAATATAAACAGTCGAGTACTTCCCAAATAAAATCAAAGGACTGGTAACAGTATCTATACCTACACTGTAACTCATAACTCAGGCATATTGAATGAAAGTCAAGTCAAGTTAATTGTAACATCACATTACAGACGAAAAACATTCGGAACAAGTCTGATAAGGAAGAACATGCATGAGTCATAAAATATCATCGATTGATCAACAACACGCTACGGCAATGTTATTCACCAATCAAAAGTCAACAAGATACCTACTTTTTTCCCTTGAATTATGGACTAATAACCTTCTTAATCATTCAGACGTTTCGATTTTCTTTCCAAGTCTGCGGTTAAATACAAAGCACTCGAATTTATATGACAAAAAAAAACTACTGTGTGTCTTCATCATCATCTGCCTAGCCTTTTCCCAACTATGTCGGATTCCAGTCTGACCGGATGCAGCTATAATACCAGTATTTTACATTGACCGACCGATCTGACGACCACAACCCAGTAACGGGGTAATACGATACCCCTTGGCAAGACTGTTTGTCAGACTTTCGGGCTTCTGACGACCCGTAACGACTGTCTAAGATTCACAAAGTGCAAGTCTAGATGCATTTCCGCTAAAAAAAGTGTCGGTGTCCAGTCTATCAATGAATGTGACCCCCAATTTCTCTACATCTCAGTATTTCAATTTATCTATCCCTTACGATTTCCATCAACAAGTAATGATCCACAATGATAATACAAACTGCGATCACCAATCAGATTTCAAGCTTAGTGATTAAGATATGTTCATTTACGATTGATCATTGAAACGTTTTATTTATCGGCGCCTGATAACATGATAACAATATGATGTCATAAAAAAATAAAACAACCAGCTGACGGACCAATTCAATTCTTATTTGGTTACATATAAGGAGATCAATGGAATCATTCGCATCTTTCTTGAATTACCTGTTTGCGCACAAAAATCGTTTTGTCAGATAAACCTATCACCATAACGACAAATTGAATAATAATTGAATATCAGCGTGATTTGAAAATTAGAAATGACGACATCTTTTAAATATTCAAAAACATCATTGAATTAAAGCTTATAATTCAGGGTAGGTATCTATTTGTCACGAATTGTTTGGTAGCTCAGTCTTTACCGGTAACCACAAAGTACCTAGTTTATTACTTTTTACAGGCAATCTTATGTAAACTACAGTAGGTAATCCGATCACGTCCAATTGTAACATAATTATTTATATGGCTTCTGAACGATTCTGATACACTTAACATGCACACAAGTGGTCTGTACCTACTATTAATCCGGTTACAGAAACAGAGCTTTTATTTATTACTTGCACAGTTTATCGGAAAAGTCTGGTCTCAGGTCTGGAAATGTTGTTTACCATAGCAGTGGCGAAAGGACCATAGAACACGATTCCTACCGGGTTCCCTTTGGAGGTTCGCATCAGCAAGTCTAACGCTAATGAACAATGCCCACAGTCAATAGCGTCTACTATTGTCAAAAAATATAGTTACTTACAGGGTACTTAATTCACCATAACATTCAAACAACAAAAACGGCTATTTCTAGCTTTGAATTAGCAAACAACAAAAAATCCTAAAATAACCCGGCGCCAAAACGTTAGAATCGGGAACTAAACATTCATACAATAGCGATCCCGCCATGAAGTTACGTGCCACCGCTTGATAAGGAAGAGAGCAAGCCGGTGTACAGTCACGAGCAAAAATATGTATACACTCAGCAAAATTCAATAACGATTTTCTCGTGGAATAACGATTGTAACTTTGATATGATACCTATTTCATAATAATAAGGGTTCCAAAATACTATGTTCGTAATATCATAAAATTACAATCATTAGAGTAGGAGAAAATCACTTTTAAAAGTTGCTAAGTGTATACATATTGGTGCTCGTGACTGTACAACGGGTTGCGATAGAGACAGATATAGAAAAAATGCGTGAGCAAGAACGAGTCAGTTTTCACCTGTTCAAGTGTAATTTATTAGATTCTATAAATTCTTTTATTAATTTTAAACTGATATTTGTGTAAAAAATTGAAAGTTATGTTATGCGTTTCAATATTTTTGGTTCTGCTACTTGGCGATAGATAGTGTTAAATTCAGTTACGGAAAGACTTTTATTTTTAAGTTATAATAATTAATGTTTACTTTATTCATAACTAGCTGCGCCCCGCGGTTTCACCCGCGTGAGTCTCAATCCCGCGGGAATATGGGGTAAAAAGTATCCTATGTCCTATTCCAGGTCATGGTCTACCCCTGTGCCAAATTTCATCCAAATCCGTTCAGCCGTTTTAGCGTGAAAGCGTAACAAACAAACAAACTCACTTATTTATTTATAATATTAGTTAGGATTAAGTAAGTTAAGACCAGCACCACTTCGGCTTCCCTCTCATAAAAATTGACCCCTCGCCGCTGTACCATAGTTTTATTATGATTTTGTAATTTACCTGAGGCAATATGGGTAAAAAGATATATTGGATGTACAAGCCATCAAAATAATGGGGGAAGCTGGGTAGACAATAATTTGCCATGAGGCAGAACACTAAAATACTAGGATGACGTTTTCCTGTATGGTCACAAGTTATGTGGTTCGAAATCTAAAAAATATGAACGGTCATGGTACCTGCAGGTGGTACCGGATCGTGTGGGTGGCTTTAGCGCGTACAATCTCAGATGATGCAACCAAAGCCACCATCATGAAATGTGATTATAAATATAAAATCTTTTAACATTTTCAACAATTTAGAGGTAGTCGTGTGAAAATTACACAAAACACGAAATAAGCTGTTGCCGCACAGCAGCACTGTTCTTGTAATGACAGTCAAAAGCAAACATAGACTATAGCAAAACCGCTCGCAGGTATTTATTTGAGCATTTATCAAACGAATTTTAAAAACGACCGTTTCAACAATTTTTCTCAGCCTCGTAGACACGAATTCATTTGTTTTTGCAAGAATGTATTTTTATTTTCAAAACGATGGCCGACGTTACTTGACTACATCTTCATTTTTCTTTCTCGTTAAATTCAGTACCCTACTATGTTTGTGGAGGATGCAATAATGTTCGCAGCTTATCAAGATTCAATGTTATTTTCCTAACTATATAATATTTCACATCCATTGTATTGTTATCAGTCTTTAAACCTTAATTTGTTTCATAATGTTTGGTAATCTAGAATCTCTATTTAATATCGCTTATTGCTTGGCCTTACATTTTTCAAATTTTCTTTGTAAGAAAAGTCCGTGTGCTTTTTTTGTAACAATATTGTCCAGATACTTTTCAGTAGTACTTACGTTAATGTATTTAAAAACCCAATTTTCATCAGTTCAAAGGTAAATGCCATTCTTAAAACCGTACCTAATGTCCGACGTAATAGACTTTCTTCTTCTTACTCGAAGAGGAAGCCTTTGGGCTGCACTGAGTCGTATATTATGGACCCGGCTTTGTTGGATCGAAACGGCTTCTATAACTAAACATGCTTCACATCCCGCATACCTTTCTACTGATATTAAAGAGGTAGCGCTAGGAAGGTTTACGTTTTAGATAAACGATACGTACGTAGTTACTTGACTTGTTCACAAAACAGATATATAACTTATCTTAAACTTAATTGCGCAAACATGATTTTATAGTTTGCAGGGTCAATCAATCTGCCTAGCCTTTTCCCAACTATGTTGGGGTCGGCTTCCAGTCTAACCGGATGCAGCTGAAAACCAGTATTTTACATGGAGCGACTGCCTATCTGACCTTCACAACCCAGTAACTGGGTAATACGATATTCCTTGGTAAGACTGGTTGTCAGACTTTTCGGGCTTCTGACGACCCGTAAGGACTGTCAAAGATCCACGAATGACAGCCGGGACCGACGGCTTAACGTGCTTTCCGAGACATGGAGGAGTCTCGGTATGTAAAGATGGTGATGGTGTAGAGTGCAGGGTAAAAGCTGATAAGTAGGCAGGTATATTATGTACCATTGCACTGTTAATTGTCAAGTAGGTACTTTCTAAGTCAACCTTAGACAACCTGAGCTACCTGAACCTAATGCTCTGTAATGCCATCAGCGCGCAATGAACAAACGAAGAGATCAATCAAAGCGTTTGCTCTAAGGTGGGACAATAACAAACTGATATTATAAGATCACTAAACTCAACTATGTCTACGAACAGAACGAATGAAAAAAAAACCTCCCGATGACGTATTTTACGTTTGCTTATACATACATCAAAAGCAATGATTAAGCAAAACATTACCAGCACGACGAATATGTTAGCCCTCGGTATTGTAATGGAATCCTAATTAAAAATAAATTGGCATACCACGAAATTATATACAACGCTAGAGATGTAAGTATGCGCATTAATTTAATAACTGGAGAAAATCAATAGTTTCACCTTTACTAATATAATCTAAGGTTATGGGGACATGTTACCCGGCCTAG
The DNA here is from genome assembly GCA_948473465.1 of Lithophane ornitopus. Lineage (NCBI taxonomy): Eukaryota > Metazoa > Arthropoda > Insecta > Lepidoptera > Noctuidae > Lithophane > Lithophane ornitopus. The sequence continues at coordinate 9,085,339 of OX419616.1, read as the reverse complement.
TATTATATGAGAATTTTGTTTGACCGTGCTCAAACTGAGGTTGACTTACTGACCATAGATCAGGCTGTGTTTCATGGTGTAGCGGAAAGGGGTATTGCACTGTTTTGTTCGCGCCAATTTTTTGCTCCAATCCGAAACTGGCCTGGACTTCATTCTCTCCCCTTGTTACCGTTCACGTGTGGACGGATGAACGGACCCCATCACAGCTTCGTGCTAAGACGCGTGTTGGTCGCCATTATTCTCATTTATCTCTAAGCGGTTCCATTTCTCGGTTTTTTCTTTGAATTTGGCAAAGTCGGTTTAGGATTATTCCCCCCACGTCGCATATATATATACCATAAACTCATCACCACTCTTGTGCCCTTGTTTACAAGTCAATATTCGATCGGTAAATGAAACTACATAGCAACCTCGTTTCCAAAAAAAAAGGTAAACCCAAAATATGGGTTAGATTAGGATATTTTAGATCCATATAAAGCGTTCTGATCGAAGCATCTAACACTTTTGTGTTTTGCTTTTTATCCCTGCCCAATTGGCTAACGATAAATATTAGGTAGGTAGGTACACCGCATGCGTGTCGTGATATAATATTGCCATAAGCCCGGACACTTCTAGCGGGGTGGACTATAGAGTAGGAGGGACGAACTGGCCAAATCGAGATACCATTACTGTCAGAGACTGGTGAAAAATTTAAAGAAATATTGAGGTATTTTTGACAGAACGTGATGCGAAAAAAAAACTCTTAAAAATACGGGAATTATCCCTCTGTTCTTTTGTTGGCCCCAATTGTTTTCTAGGAATGACACTTTAAAACAAGAAGTTGAATCTCGTACACATGTTATAGATATTGTACAAATATCTATAACATGTGTACGAGATTCAACTGACATGAGCCGGTCCTCTAGCGGACATGTACGCGGTGAAGCGCAGCGTTCTTCACTTTTAAACGAAACTGTTCTTTACAACTTTATATTAGAATTTCATATTACACACGCAAAGTGGAAGCAAATCGGATACGAGCAGTCTGTTCAATATCATATGCTGAAACTTTAATACAAAGATCTGGGCTTGGGTAAACATGTGCTTGCTTCAGCTACGCGATGTTAACAGAACGCAAATACTAATAACATTTGAAAAATTATTTCAATTTTCTAAAAATAAAACAACATGCCTTTTGATCTTAATTTTTATCTTCTTACACTTTTTGATTATTTGATTTGATTATTTTGATCTTACACTGTTTGGTCTACATTATGAGAAAACCAAATTTCTGTCAGCATGTTGTGCATTGTCAAAAATAACATAATGATGATCTTATTATTGCACAGTTGCACAAGGTATTTATTGGTTTATCTTCAAGGTTTTTCTGTCATCCATAAATGCCTAATACATTATCAGGAAGTGAAATGGCTAGATAAAAGCGATATCAGAGAGTTTGTCTTATACTTACCTAGACAATTACCAACTAAAGCAACATTTAATAAACTACATATCACAAAAAGTATTGAGTCTGTGAACACTTCAGCCACAACGAACAGCCCCTTTGTAACATATTAAGATTTTGTTTTGAACTCACCTTTCCAGTGCATCTCCGACCGCTTTCGATTGATAAATATTTTTAGCAGGCGGCAGGTCAGGCTCTTCCAAGTCTCTTTTATTGCCAAAATAGAATATAGGCAACATCCAGCAGAACAATGTCCTCATAAACGTGTTTGGCACACTCTTTTGTTTAGGCGGCACATTCTTCGGAGGTACCGCATTTTTCGCGTCTTTCGCATCTTTCTCAGCACCCATCTTAATGATCACTAAATTAATATCATTTACTATAACGCAAACTTATTTAATTTAATAGTATCATCTAACTGTGAGCATACGAGTGACGAGAGATGCGTGGAGCGTGCTCCTGCGCACAGCATGCGCGCTTCGTTCAGACTGACGGAACCGCGCGACTGAACCGCGGCCTTTACGCTCTACTTTAGTGATAATTATTATTTACGGTGAATATGACTATAATCTTTATTAGCCGTCTTATCTAAGGTCCAAAGGCGCGGCGATGACAGATATTTTTTAAACTACAATATGACTTAGCAATTTAGCTAATTATGATAATTGATCATTTTCGCAGATGTTCGCGGGGGTCGAAAAGGTGTGGTGAAATACAACCCAAGCTAGCAAAGGTAATCTTATGTGTTCTACTTACTTTGAAAAAAAACAAGATATTATGTGAGATGAAGAAGGTACCTTTACAGAGCTATATAACTTTATATAACGCCGGAAAGTTGTAAAATTGAAAGTAACAACAACATTTTATAAAAATCAAATCTGAATCAGGTTCTTACGGAAATAAAATATTGAAAAGCCGGGAAAATTTGATTATTCGGTTTAACTGAAAGTGCTTTTTCTATTGGAGTTTTGCATGAATTATAGAAAGGACAGGATGTTTCGGGTCAGCTAGTACTTGAATAAAAATGGTATTGCCATAATTGCCCAAAATTAAAAGACACACGTCACACGTTAATTCAGAAAAAAAACAAGTTTGAAAATTCATGACGTCGCGACGGTTCTACTGTGGTTCGACTGTTGTCTCCATATAGCTAAGATATATATCAAATATTCCGAAATATTCCACCAAAGCAGCACGAGCTGTCAGTTCCACTCCTAGGAAATATGAACTCATACTCAAAGTATACATATACATACTCATACTCAAAGCATACATATGCCCTTCGTGATTTTTACTATGTTAAAAAAAAATATTATTATGTTAATACAATCTAACCTAGTCTGGAGCAAATTGTTTATCAAATGGGTAGGAAAAAGAAAATCATGTTTTTTATATCTTCACCCAAAAATTCAAATGTCAGACTTGTATATACTTACCAACAATTATAACTTAAGGGGTTCCAACCACTTAAATCGGGGAACGTTAGCTCTCCACAGGAGATGGTAACCATTGTTTTGTTGTTTTAGTTTAGACACCTAGACAAACACAAAAAAAATGATTACCAATGGTCCAACTGCTGGTCAAAGATTGCCTTCTCCGGCTAGTCAATCAGGAACGAGTCCGTCAGGAAATCATCACGCTAGCGTTTCTTAAGCTTGCCGACGCCCGCCAGGCACCCACTGTGTGGCGTTCCCGGTCCATCTGTCCTAATGCATCCTATTAGTGTGTCCCAGCACATAACATTACAATCCATAGAATTATACATCCTAACTAATAAATGCTAAAGTGAGTTTGTTTGTTTGTTCCGCTTTCACGCTCAAACGGTTGAACAGATTTGGATGAAAGTTGGCACAGGGGTAGACCATGACCTGGAATATGACACACCTTACTACTATACTTTTTATCCCGATATTCCCACAGGATCACAGGACTTACGCGGATGAAACCGCGGGGCGCAGCTAATAATGTTATGTATTAGTAGTATGTATATGATAGATTTTGAAGTCTAATGGAATTTACATGTTATATCTAATCTTTTTTCGTTTATTTTTAAAGTGTTTGGTATCAATAAATTGATCCCCATCAAGTGTTAGAGTTATTTTTTCACATTTTACATAATACTAGCTGGGCCTGCTGTTTCGCCCCTGTGATAAGGAGAGTGAAGTTATGATAATGAATACATACAAGAAAATTAGAAAAAAAAAAAAAAATACAATGTTTCCAAAAAAACAAGGGATCTGCTGGTAGGTACCTACTTTTTTGCGCGAGGCCAACGCTCAATTAACCGATTTTTAATCAAATATTTAGGTTCATTCATTCAGAAAATGACATGCTCATAAACATTTATGATTGTCATTATAATGACAGGAATTATGTTGTAGATAAGTTTTCCTAATGAATATAAATGCAATGACTCGAGTATTTTACTTGTTTAGCAATTTATCAACACTAATAAGAGTTAGTAACAATTTCTATTTAGATTAAACTAATCTATATCATTTATTATCAGAAAGGGAGTTGATAAAATAGACTGACATGTACCTACATGTCTGTCTGTTATTTATCTTCAATCATAACTAATCCTAACTAATATTATAAATGCGAAAGTGAGTTTGTTTGTTTATTTGTTTGCACTTCACGCTAAAACGGCTGAACGGATTTAGATGGAATTTGGCACATGGGTAGACAAAGACCTGGGTTAGGACATAGGATACTTTTTCCCCTATATTCTCACGGGATCGTGATTTTTTATCCGAAAAAGCAAAGGGATAGGAAAAATATCCGATTGGCTGAACGGATTGATGTGAATCCATTACCGTAATGTGGTTTCGGTGACATAACATAGTGAACGGCACTCACGAAGCCGGAGCCCCCCTATTTGCCCTTTTCGCGTTATCCCGTAAAACCAAAGATTTGATAATGTCAGGGTAGAATAGATTATCACCTAATAAGGTAATGTCTAATCCGACCTATTGACGGCAGAAACAATGGAACATTTGGACAGGTTTCTGTAGATACATATAGTACGCGAACGAAGTCGCGGGCATAGTAACATGACACAATACATACAAATTATTTTTCACCTCAGCACCTCAAACAAGCAGGTTGTGCTGTCTACAGACAGTGTGCAAAATTCAATTTTGGTGCGAGCGTGAACCAAGTAACTTTTTTTTTTCTAAATTCCGATAACATGTCATGGGCCTACTCACAAAACTCGAAATATTTGAAATTCACTTTGTTCTGTTACTTTTACTTCGATACGAAAAAAGCGAGAGATAGAAACAAGTCGATTCGAAGTTCGATTTTAATTTCGGTATCTAGTAGGCCCAAAAAAGAAACAAACAATAAAACGTTCGGATACATATCGGTTTGAAATAATAAGTAATTAAACTTTTTTTTTTTATATTGTTCGTTTATAAATATACATGTGGTTTGTTTACCATGTGGTTTACGTTTACCATGTTGTATTTTTTACCTTTAGGCAATAATATGGGTTTATATATGAAATTGCCGTTTAAACGTACTGGCCACTTTGAATTAAAATTAAACTTGCATCACGGTGTGAGATTCCAGAGTGAAACTTGTTTTCACAAGATTCAATTTTTGTTTTTGCTTCAGCTTTTAACAGTAAAGATAACAGTGCGACACAACTTAGATGTCGCATAAATGTGAAAATTTGCATTCATTAATTTAAATTTTACGGATGTATTTGGTTATATAACTTTACAAGTTATTGCGTTTGCGTAAAGATAATTTTCACCTAAAGCAGTAATAAAGATGGGTGATTTTGAAGGCGCATTCAGATCGGATTGTGATCGGTTTTACGAATTTTGCCGATGTTACATGTGAGTTGTGTCGTACTGTACTTATATTGAATATTAGAGTAATTTTTGAATACGAGTTCCGACGTGGAACTAACGCAGCGGAAGCAGCTCGCAATATCAATGTTGTGTTTGGAGAGGATACGGCTAATGAACGCACCGTGCGTTTTTGGTTTAATCGCTTTCGTAGTGGAAACTTCGATTTGAAGAATGAACCCCGAGAAAGACCAGCCTCTAAGGTAAATAACGAGGAATTAGATGCGATGGTAGAAGCCGCTCCATATCAAACTACCAAGGAACTAGTGGCACGGTTTGATGTTAATAAATGGGATCGTATAATTTAGACTTGCTTAAATAACTATGTGATACTAGTTTGTGAGAGACTGGTGTCTGCACTAAGCAGATCACCAGGGTCCCACCACACGGTATATAAACTTAATCAGTTATATAGTAAATGTGAAGTGTGACAAAAGATTAGTTACTCCAACTCCTCAGCACCTAAAAAACTACTCTCTTAAAAACTGTACCGCACTTCTTTGTATTGTAACACAAGATCGTAGGAAGTTTGTGATTACAGTTTGTTGAAGCTGTAAATTCTTAAGCTAAATCAGACTTCTCAACAATCAAGATTATTATCCTCATAAAACCTTAGCAGTTTTTCGTCAGATTCATGATTGCTACGCAAACTATACTGAGTAGATCCTTTACTAATTCGTCTTCATTCTTAAAAGGTTAAAAGCAGAACCATCGCGATAGCTATTTATGTTAGTTTAACACAGTTAGTAAGTTAACTCCTCTACTTTGATATTATATAGAAAGACACGTATTACGTTAGCTGAACGTGACAAGAAACTGTATTAACACGACTCTTGCTCGTATCACTAGGGTTTCTGCTCACTTAGCGGACGAAGGGAGCGTGACGATACATAATCACACGTCAGACTTCATATAAATCATCACTGCCCTCAATTTCTAAAATGAATTGTCTGTCCCACCTCGTAAGCCTGCTCCCATGCTCTCACAACGACATCAATTTAATAATGTTTTTCGTCCCGTAGGCCGTAAAAAGTTCATTTAATTATTTTTTGCGTTGTTTGTTATTGCGTTTACAGCGAGTGTCGGTCAACTGACTGTCAACGTACTTTTAACGCAACTCTCGAAATAAATAACACCCTTACAGGAAAGCGATACGCATTCGGGAAGCGCGCACAATAACGCGCAGAGCGACACAATAAGTATAAAGATAAAACCAAATGGTTTGTGCATTTTAATTAAACGTTTAATCGACCTTCATTTTGCTGAATACATAAGGGTACGGAAAAGTAAATAACATAAGTAAATACTGTTTACAGAATTCGGGAGCTATGGGTGCAGGAAACGTTTGTGGAAAGAGGGAGGCATTTAGACTCACAGATTTTGCGTCTTGTATTATGTAACGCAATTGTTGCTACAGAATCTTAAACTGGTTTTTGTAATAACTCATTATACAGGTCAACAAACTGAAAAAAATTTGGACGTCAATGTTCCGGACATTGACGTCCAAATTTTTTTCAGTTTGTTTGAGAATTTTCGACCTGACCAATTTAAAAATAATCTAAAAACAAAAGTAGAAGGCTTTGTCGAAAATTTTTTTTTGCAACTGAATCGTCATGATTTGTGCTTTTATGCATAAAATAATCAGCTTCGTAACTGTGATGAAAGTTATGAAATGTTGGTCTTAAGTGAAAAAAGTACGTTCGGTAAATTAAGACTCTAATTTTCATCTTCAAATCTAAATAGGAGACTTCATAGTTCATATGAAGGCTACTTTGGCCAAAATCAGCCTTCAAAGAGAGCGAGCTGGATAATCCTTAAAACTAGGCAACTGACAAAAACTATTTTTTTGTCCAATTTCTCTTTCATAAGGTAAGTTAATGATAAGAATACCGAAAACTAACCAAAAAATAGCTTCAGAGGTTGGGTAAGAATAATAAAAAAGAGTACCTACCTACCTACACACATGGGCATTATCTAACCTAAGCTAACGTGCCTATCCTTTTTTTTATTTTCTGGTTTGGAAAATCCTCATGGACGTCCTCCGCCCTGGGGCGGGCGGAGGGGTCTGTCAGACTCTTACTCTTACTGACTAAAAACCACCCCGGTGTTCCGACTCACACCTACGCCGGGGGTCGCGGGAACGTAAAAATCTTCCGCAACCCCCGACTGGTGCCGGCCCGCCACTGCGGGCCTCCTCGGGTCAGGGGGGGAGTCAGGTGTTTGACTCCCTCCGTGACGTCTAAGAGGGGCGCGCGTGGAACACTACGCGCCGCCACCTCGGGTCCTGATGTGTGGGGGGCGACGGACGTCCCCGAGTCCGTCGCCCCTGGACCCATTTAGGGGGGCTGGAAGAGGGCGTTATCCGCCCTCCGCCGACGCCCGGTGCGCCTGCTGCGGGCCGGGTGAGTGGACGAGATCTCCCTCTCCCTTTCCGCAGCCTCTTTCTGCGAGACGACTGTCTCGCAGTAGGAAACCACCGCGTCCCAGGAATCCTCGCTGCCGACCATGGCATTCACTACGGCCGACAGCGACAAGTCACTGCCTACTTCTGAGATGAGGGCTCGGCGCGGCTCCTCCCAAGCGGCACACTCTGCCAGCGTATGCCGCGCCGTGTCCTCCCGGCAGTCGACGCAGTGGTGACACCGAGCGTCCGGCTCCCTGTTTATGCGACACAGGTACTTCCCGAAGCAACCATGCCCCGAGAGCACCTGCGTCACCCGAAACGACAGGGAGCCGTGCCTTCTCCCGAGCCAGCGCTCGAGCACCGGCCGGACCGCCTCGATGATGTCGAGGCCGGCGGTAGGGCGTGAAAGCCTGTCCCGCCATTCCGCCACCAGGACCTTGCGAAGCTGAGACCGATGCAGTTCTATGTGTAGCTGCATCGGTTGCTCGCCCCGCGCCCTCGCATCCTGACCTAACCTAACCTACTTTTACATTTTGAATGTTCAAAAACACCATCTCATTCGCCTTCGATTTCGACTTAGCTGCCGTAAGATAATTGCCTTTTTTTTTATGATTATGAAAGCTGAGAGTCTGGCGCATTCTTGAGGCCTGCCTAAAGTTACCTGCTTAGATTTTTAATTTGAAGTTGAAATAAGAGTAATAATTTACCAAACGTACATTTTTCACTTTAGACCAACATTTTCATAACTTTCATCACAGTAACGAAGCTAATTATGTTATGCATAAAAGCACAACTCAAGAAGATTCAGTTGCAAAAAAAAAATCTTCGACAAAGCCTTCTACTTTTTTTTAGATTATTTTTTAATTGGTCAGGTGGAAAATTCTCAAAATTTCTAAAAAAAAACATAACTCGGAAGCTATGAAAAGTCACGGAACATACATGGTGGTGATTCGGATACTCCATGATACGAGGGACCTGAATTTTACTATTGGACGTCAAAGTTTCGGCCTGTATAATAATATGTATCATTTTATAAAGTTAATTCGAGTTACAACAGTCCTTTTTGTAGACAGCAAAACGTAATAAGGTATGATGTATATTAGTGTTATAATTCATTGATTATAGTCCTACCAATCGCTTTATTTTTTGCTGATTCAAAGGCTGACTCAGCAACACAACCCAAGGTTGATAAAAGGGAAACAGCATCGTCGGACAGAGGAGGACAATCCTCGCTCCTAGGCTTTGCCAGTCTCAACATGCCTCATGTTGTGACTGGCAAGGCCTAGGAGCGAGGTCGTAAGTATCGGTCGGCACGCATTGCATGCAAGGGACAAGGTAGTTTTGCCCTGAGGATATGAAATTGTCAGAAACAGATTTAGTTTTGTTATTTTTACACTATTGCCCCTTGCATTTTGCATTTAACATTGCATTTTGTTTGTTATGAAATAAAATATTGGGTCTGACTTTAACAATTTAATTATTCATGAATTCGGGAAGATATAATTATACAGCAGGAATCCAAAAAGAATATTCTTATGCAATTACACTATCTATTACGATATCATCACATCTGAAACCATGCTGAAAACAAACGCTGCAGACTAATCCCATATGTGTTTACCTTTAGTATCTATAAATGAGATTAATTTGCTATCAGACAGTGCAATGTACGTCAGAACTATTTACTTTAGGAAGTGGGTAACGAAAGATAATTGCACAAGTATGAGTTACTGGCTTGTTTACCTGAAACTACGGAAAATAAAATTGTGATTGGCAAAGTTCAAATTGCAGTTTCCTTTTTATTAATTGGCAACATTAATCGAATGATAAAATGAAATTCATTAATGAGCAGATATTTGTTAAGGATTAAAATAATTATAAAGATCATATCGGCCGCTGTAGTCGTCTGCTAGATATTGAATTCGTATCTGACTGTTCCGTACACTAGGTGCTCACCGGCGATGTAGTATTGAGGTAATCACAGTTTTAATCCTGTTGTTTTTCATTATTTCAACATGAAACTATAGCTCTATATTACGTAGAGATTCAAAATGTATATCTATGTTATTTTAAAAGAGAAAATCATTTCACGATGGATTCTCAAGAAAACACATACGCCTGCTTTAGTTAGCAATAAAAACATTAATTAAATTCTTGAAACATCCTTTTAGGAAAGAACCTTACTCGCTTTTTATTATAATTATTTTCTCTTACGAAAATAATATCGTTTGCCGGTACCGGCTTAAAAAAATACATCCACTTTACTAGTCTAAGAGATATAGATCTTCCAAAATGTAAATAGGCTACATATATTTCTGAAGTTTATTTAACAACGTTTACAGAGAAAGCAGCATGAGAGTGAGTGTGAGTGTAATGTTATACGATTAAACTCAGTGACTCGTGAAAACTCGCTTTATTGTTATAACATCATCATCATCATCTGCCTAGCCTTTTTCCAACTATGTTGGGGTCGGCATCCAGTCAAACCAAATGCATCTGACCTCCATAACACAGTTACTGGGTAATACGATCCTCCTGGGTAAGACTGGTTTTCAGACTTTATTGATATAACATAACGTCTTGAAAAGCAAGACTCCATTTAAAATTCTAATGTTGCTATGGTTGGTTATAAATTGGTGTAGACAGCATAATATATATAATATTGTGACTAAAATCATCACAACTGCATATATTGCGAAAAATATTTGCGTTGTTTGTTTGTTTATTGCGATTTGTAACTAATCTAAAACAAATTGTGTAAATTTTATAAACATTCGCAAGGGAATGAGTGCAAGGTGAAGTTAAAGGTACCTAGTAAAAATAAAGGACTTGATTGTGATTTTACTACAAAAGCATCGTTAACTTCTACGACGAAATGCCGAAAAAATTGTTGTCACTATAATGAGTTATGTGTCACTGCTTGGACTGGGTATCGATGTTGATTAAGAAATATTTGTAGTTTCGTATTTATTTAATGATTCTATTCTCAAATTATGTACATGGTACGGGAACGTTTGCGTAGTTATTATTGAAGGTAAATAGATGTGCATGTTTTTATTTTTCTTACCACTCGTCTACATAAATGTTCTTGAAATAAGTTTGTCTTTCTATGTTTTCTGTATCTGTTATTTTTTATGTAAGACCCAATGCATAAGTCGAAATAGGTTAAACGCCTACAAATGCTTTACCAACTCATAAAATTACATAACACCCTTGCACGTTACAAGTTAGGTATGTGGTAACTTTTTTATTGCGGTATAAGAAAGTAGTCGTCAACAAAACTTCTCAATGAAAAGAAAATATCAATAAAGAAGAATGGGAAAAAATTCACGTAGGGTCAATCAAGCCAGTCATTGTTTTCCATTTAACACAAATGTTCAACATCCGTCCATCATTGACCTAATAAATCCTTTTAGTGAAGAAAATGTAATGTGGGGCAAGGTCGTCTGTCAATAATAAAGGATGGTGCGTATCGGTGGTATGGTGGTCGGCGATGGTGAGCGGGCGAGCGGGCGAGCGCAGAGTGCGGGTATGCGGCGCTGGGGCGCTGAGGGGCCGGCCGCTCGCCGCGCACCGCAGTATGACGCGGCCCGCGAGTCGCCCGCCCGCGCCCCGAGCGACACCGCGCGTCACCTGCACACCGACACCCGACACGATGTTAACAAACTGCATCTACTACTAAACATATATCATGTGTCCTAAAACAATCGTGCCTTTCAATTTAAAAAATAAAATCTTTAGGTAATTATTTTATGTACCTATCGATGCGAAAACTAACTAAAAGTGAATGTTCATCAGTGGAGTTAGAAAGACTAATCAAATTATAAAACTTGGACTGGAATATTGCAAAATATCTTAAAGACACTGTATTAATCGCTATCTCATATTTTTGTCGAAGTGATTTGGCGAACAAAGAAATGTGTTTACAAAGAAAAGTAACGTAGCAACGGATGTCATATTAATATCAGTAAAATTATGTAACGTCTTTAATTAATTCAGCATGGCGTATTATTAAAAGAAGAGTTGGCGTAGAAGTCTAAATCAATAATAATAGAAATATTTCATGTGTAACCGGCAAACTAACCAAATGTAGGTTACAAACTACTACAATAAGTAATGATCCTATTGTTTGTCTACTTTGTTTTATGACAGATTTGTGTAGTAAACATTTAGTAAGTTAAATAGTAATTCTTACTAATAATATTAAAATATTGTAAGTGCAATGTGTGTAATTAATTCTAATGTAATTACATTTAAGCTAACAACATTTGTCAAAATTAAATGAATACTATGCACATTCTTAGTAGATAAAATGCTGATAGAAAAACTAATTACAAATAATTTTAAACATAAAAAATCCGAAGATCGTATTTGAATTTCAGGTCCAATGAAATGTATAATAATAATTACTGACAAACAAAACGATATATCAGTAACATAATAAACATAAGCAATGTTAGAAACATAAGGACGATGTGTAATTTAATATCACTGAACATAATATGTAAATATTGTAAAAATGTATAGTAATTGAGGACAAATAGTGTTAAAGATATTGTTAAACACACGACGATCAGTTGTGGTCATGGAAAACGGTGCCTTAAAATATGGGAGCAACAACAACAACAATGAGATCATTGAGGAGAAGGTGGTGAGTACTTCGTTAGCTTCACTCTTAGACCCTCTTGTGTTCTACAGCCGCGCTTTTCAACTTTCACACTTATATGTACTACTCAAATTATATGTATGCGGGGACGGCGACGGGTTGTTACGGGATTCAAAATTGAATGTGATTTTAAATGCATGTACACCAATATAAGATTTTTTTTATGAAAAGCAATCTACTTTAAACTCTAGTGGTTGAATTTAATCTATAAGTACCTAAAAATCTAAATGTAAAACAATCAACGCTAATTGTGTATTCTCAAACAAATCAATAAAAAAAACCTATCAACACGCGTCAAATATTATTTCAAAATGCTTAGCTTTTACAATAGATAATACTATAGTTTTGAAAGTTGTGTCCATCGATTCAAATACTTTGAGTGATAAACCGAGGTGTCACTAATGCCATAGTAATCTAAACAATTATTAATACGTTTACGTTACGTAATTGTTTACATTTACTTTGTTAATACCATAAATGCTATTCAAAATATGTGCGTGATTATAATAGGTATGTAGGTTGTTCTTTTCGTACCATTACGAATTTACTCGAAACTATTAAAATTTGATTCATGGAACAAATTAATATTGCCATTAAATAACTATGACTAAAAAAGCCTAATATTATAAGAAGTAGTTGAGACTACGCGCAAATAAATGTAGCTATGAACTATGAACCCGCGTAGAACTTGCTACGCACGTAGCCGTGCGCCTACGCTCGTAGCCATGTTGATGTTTTCTTTCGATATCTACAACTCTCCATGCAGCGGTTGACAAAAAACATGAGAAGCCATCATTTTTTTTGGCATTCTAATTTTTTCATATTTTAGTAGATTTTTTTTACTACTTATAAATATATATCTTATTAGTTACCATAAATCACCAATTTCTTAATTTTACGTGTCAACCCACGACCAATATCACTACACTAATTCTAGAGGATGATGACCTGATACATGTTCTATTTCCAGAATAAAAATACCCTCACATTCAACTGTGTACTTTAAAACTAAATCACATTACTGCTGTCGCGCGGGAATTTAAACGCTGCGCGCTGGTGCAGTTACTACTCGGTTTTCCATTTACTGAGTACGTTAGCTTCTTCTTTTATTGCTATCCTTTTTTTTTAATGTGTTGTTCATTACTGGTACAGTGATTAAAATAAGATCTACCTGCCCAATATCCGTGAGTAGATCCCGTTGCTAATTTAATCGTGAGATTTGCTGGATAGTTTTGATTATGATAAACTAATGTCCCGCCCCTGCTTCGCACTGTTTTTATTACGTTTCGACAAAACACCAAGATTCCTTATTATAACGGGTGTAAAAAGACACTTAACGACGCCGAAAGTCACTTTTTATTCCCGTCATTGTGATTATTTTATTGTTCTGGACCATACCTGGGAACTAGTATTACTTAATTTTAAATACCCCCACAAACCCTGAACCGTTGCAAGCGCCCATAAACACAATGTTGCGTGCGTTAGTTGCGCACTACCGTAAACAGCGATTTTTCACACCAAAAATAAAAGTCGTTTTCCAGCAATTAGTTTGTGCAATGTTACTTAATTTGATGTACAGAATTCGAAGTCGACGGCTATGTGCTGGGTCTTTTCACACTGGATGTAAGTTTAATATTAAGGATAAATTATCGAAATCAGTGTTACTCAAAGTGTGCTCCGTGGAGCCCTGGGGGGCTCCGCAAAGCCTTTGTGGGGGCTCCGCGATAACACTAGTAATAATGAGAAGAAAAAATAAACCTCTTCTAACCATCATTCTCTCTCTTCTTCTATCTTCGATCAAACCTAATATCAACTGATTGATGAAAAATAAGAAACAGTTTCTACATCCCATTTTTTCTTCTTTTTTTATACTATAACTATATAATATAATATAAAACTATATAATAATTATAGTATACACTTACATTGTTACATGATTACCTATTATTTAAGAATGCACGTAACTTTTTCTTTTATTTTGGGGTTCCGTCAAAAATTTCGCTTTTCAAAAGGGTTCCGCCACCAAAAAAGTTTCAGAACCGCTGATCTAAATGATGGTGAAAACTACATCAAAATCCGTTGCGTAAAGTAAAAGGACAACGCGGTCACACAGACAAAAAAGTGACTTTAATTTATAATAGGTATAGAGTGGTATAGATAGATGCAAGATTAAGACACCACTGGAAATAAGAGTATAAATGCAAGAATTCAGTATTGAGCACTTTGCCTGTTATTTTAATTAACCACTTTCAGAAGTTATGCGAATCTTTTCTCTATCAGCATATTCCTCTTAAGAGCAACAAACCACAAACTATTATGAAAATGGGGGAAGAATTTAATATCCCTGTAACGTCTATAGGTATATACTGCTTTGTATTATGACATTTTGTCGCCGGTCCCTGAGGAGTGACCATCAAGTTTAAGACTCCAACAACGACAGCTATTAACACAAATATTATGTGTTTGTCACCTTTTCCGATATAAAAGTATAATGCTCGGCAAACCGTTAAAGTGCAGATTATCTAGATAATTGGATGATTATATATACTTTAGTAGACAGACCCGATAATGTGTCATCTAGTTCTTTTATGCTTTTAAACTAACTAACTTTCTAATATCAAAGATGGTAGTGCTGTAACATGTGTTTTATTGGAATGTCTGAGTATTTTTATGATCACCTCCGTTGTCATAAGTTGCGATTAAAGTAATATATTGTTTATTTATATAGTTATATATTGTTAAAGAGATATACTAACTTACCTTAAGAAACCAATCTTACCAAGATATTGTATTACGCAGTTAATGGATTGTGGAGGTCAAATAGGCAGTCGCTCCAAGTAAAATACTGGTATTCAGCTGCATCCTGTTAGACTGGAAGCCGACCCCAATATAGTTGGGAAAAGACTAGGCAGATTGATTTTAACTAGCATAAGAAAGATGAAGAAGGTGAAGGTACTGTACCTTTTATAAGCTCGTAATCCCGTACCCGCACACATGAAGGCTGGGTACTCTGTCACTATCTGATGGGATTTAGACTATCCTATTATTCCAAATCTATCCAGTTCCAAATACCGTGTTATCTATCCCGACTCAATCAACGATTCGATACTTACTACACAATTTCTTAGTCATTCATCAACGTAGATTGTATTAATCACTCGCTTTCACTCTCTTCTGTGGCCGTGTGGTTAATGGTTTCACCCCTTTTCACCCCCTTCTAAGTCATATTTCCAATGATGCCTCTTTTGTTGAACTTTACGTTATACATGGAAATTACACGTTTGTACCGCTTAGATTGGACGTTAATATTTTAATCTGTCGCTCAATCAATCAACTAAGTCTTACACCAGCGCCCTAACTGCGTAACACACGACCAATCATAATCTGAATCGTTTTGAAGTATATTGCTAATCCATTGCTTCATATGTTCGAAAAAAGTGTCTGCTCAACTATGCAAATAATGTAGGAAATTAATCACAATAGTGGTTTCTCTAACTGCTGAAAAGATAGAAAAAAAGGGCAGGGTTTTTTTTTAACATTGCTTTTTGTACGAGTTACCGGTCTGAGGATGTTTCCGCTCCTTAGAAACTTATATCCATTCATCAGCAAAGGAGATCATTCACTGTCCATAAATTTTTGGGCTATATGTGTAAAAGAGCCGGCTAAACAATAAAAAAAGGTATATTCCGAAAGAGTACGTTTTTCTCTTCATTTTTTATTACTACAAGCTATTACTTTAATTAGATTACTATTAATTATTTTAACTAAAACATACTGAAAACCGTATAACAGAGCAAAGGAATTGCCCTACAGATTAGGTCTGATAGTGAAAAGTGAAGAGAATAACATGTTCTAACTGAATACATAATTTTTTTTGTTTGGCTGAATATGGTTTGAATATATAACTTTCATAATTTAGCCCAAAATGAATTATTTCCTTTGCTAATGACCGTTCATATCCAGAACGCAGCTGGGTCATGGTGATGGAACTTGTACTCAAGTGGCTTAAAAGCCGTTAATCTATAAACTTAACCACTCGTCGTGTTAGTGTACCGTCTTAAGACGAAAGCTGTGCTATACCTATGATATGACACACCTAACAATACAAATACCAGCTAAAAACTATTAGCGTCTATGAACAGTTCCACATCGTGCCGCAGCAGTCCATTGTAAAGGTGAACCGCGGGCATTCGCCTGTAATGTAACGTTCAGCGTCGAGCATTACATCAGTGAGGGAGGAGAACATAGCATTACAGTGCGCAACCTATAATGATACAATTCGAGCATTACATCAGTGAGGGAGGAGAACCGAGCATTACAGTGCGCAACCTGAATTATACAATTCGAGCATTACATCAGTGAGTGAGGAAAACATAGCATTCCAGTGCGCAACCTGAATTATACAATACGAGCATTACATCAGTGACGGAGGAGAACCGGGCATTACAGTACGCAATGTCTGAAATGTTACATTACAGGCGAATGGTCTGACGACCATTGACGTCAGGGAGGCAGTATTGTAACATAGGTAATGCTCAAAAACGAAATTGAATTGTTGCATTATAAGCGAATCCTCGTCAGTCAGAGGCAGTATTGTAACGTAATGCTCAAAATCGAATCTGTAACGTTACATTACAGGCAGGCAGGATAATCCTATTGAATATTATTCAAGACAGCAAGCAGCTCATCTCGTTTCGCTAGAGAGGGAAACTTACCCTATTTTTCGCATGTTCCATGTGCAGGCAACTACACAATCTCAATCGCAACGTTAGTAGGTATATGAAGTCATCAACCACACTCGTGAAATTGAGTAGTTTCCAGACATTAATGTTCACAATCAACTGTTTTATAATGATTCATGCTTCGATTGATTTACTATCAAATAACAAAAAATATAACAATATTAGACTAAATAAGTTTTATGTCTTTTGAGTGGTATATCAAGCGATTTTATATTCAATATATGATAAGCTTATAAAAATTAGTCACTGTAAAATTATATCAATCGTTTATTACATTAACTGATCATTAGGTATATCAAATCAAATTATAGATTCAGTTGTTATATCTTGTAAATATTAGAGATTTTGTAATTATATCATATATTACTTACCCGTCAGTATTAATAAAATAGTTGAAATATCCAATATCTTAAACAATCATTAGATTAATCGTTCGTTAGTGGTATTAACTTTAGTTTAATCAACATTAAGTAAGTTAAACAGTAGTTGAGTCGACCAGTATGCGTTATGAACATATGTATATCAACCGTAGTTATCTTGAAAATAGTTAGAACAAACTTAGGTATTATAATACGTAACCCTTTAAATAATACATTATTTTGATCTATGAAGGCGTAGGTTAGCATTACATAGCTAACCTACACAAAATGATGATGATTAGATGCTTAATTGGATGTGATCAATCGTTCTTTTGTTTTAATATTATGAATAAAATTTCAATAAACAGGTCCCACCGTAATCTACCTTTTCGGTTAGCAAAAGTAACTTGTATCCCTCAAAGGAGTCGTTATGAATGATAATTCGTAGCCTCCAACTGCATGTCAGTTCCGGTAGATTGTGTAATAAAGCTACTCGTTCCACCTCAGGGATTGTTTCCAACTTTTCAGATAAGTTTGTACATATAGATTATTTATTTATTTTATTATTTATGTACACACAGTAAAATAGTTAGAGATACAATATATATGTATTGAATACAAAGGAACTGCATATTTTTCAAATGTCTTCCAGCATACCTGCGAAATGTCGACAATAGTGTGTGAGAACAAGATAATAGTGATATACTGGAAGCCGAGTCCAACATAGTTGGGAAAAGGCTCGGCAGATTGATTGAGTGTGTGAGAACAAGAAGAGATGAATATGATTTTGTGTGGTCTTAAACTAAAATATTAATTGTTGACTTGAAGAAATCGATATTTTCTATCTCTTCAGTTCAAACATCTAAATAAATCCCGTTCAATCAATCAGAATCACAACGGCATTTCGTTGTTATTGTACGTTCTAACAAAACTGCAATTCATAAAAACCTGTGCCTATGAAGATAGCAAAGCAAAATAAGTAATATAGAATGTATCGATCCGTCTATTTACGACCTGATTGCGCCTTCGAGTCACGTTGCTAAGATATCGTGCGCCTGTCAAAATAGTTTATCAATAATAAACAAACAGTTGGCTGTACATCAGTGTACCCAACATGTATTATAGAACACCATGTCGGTTGGCGAAGCGCACAGGGCAGATGTCAGTACCATTTCATTTCAAATTGAGAATATTTTAATTTAATACGATATTTCAACGCCCGACAGGATATACTGGGCAATCTGTATACATTTGTCGTGTTTCAGTGAGTATTTGAGATTGACACTTTTATTGCCGTTCGTTTATTTAGTCTTGACAGGAGACAATATAAACGGCGCATGTTTAGATAGTCAAAGGTTCAAAACATTATTTTATGCTTTAATTTGGTAACATTTTGGGACATTGTAGCCTGAACAATATTTAATGTAGGTACCTTTCCCAGGTACCTTAAAAAAGAGTGTCAGTTGAAAAAACAACTAGGGGTTTTTAATATCCTAGACCGAGGAATACTTAACTGTGAAGGATTTTGATGTTTATCTGAAAGCTTATTAAATAAACATTTTGTCTTGTAAAAAAACCCTTTCTTACTTTCCGTCTCATCTCAAGAAAATTCATTCTTAAGGCTGTTTTAAATTATGAATTCCGTCTTCAAAATAGCCTTTTCAAAGGTATTTCTCAATAAAAACAAATAGATACGCCAACAAGCTACTAGTGACTTTCAACTTGCTCGGGACTCTGGGGTCCCGGACCTTTGGAAGGCGTACAAGGAGCCGAAGCCAACTCGTAGAGGCCCGTTAGACATTTTTAAGGAAATGGGGCACCACCCTACGATTATCCCTGTTCGCCTAGTGACTTAATTTATTATGGAATAAACTAATTGCGCTAGCGAACATTTTCTTGGTAAATAGTTGTCATTGATTGTGAAAGCACAACTGATACCTATAATTTGAAAGTGGATCTACTTAGAACTAAGGAAAACATAAGTAGATTATCAGAAAAGCTTCCTGATTAGTAGTTTGCTAAGTAGTTCTCGGTTTTCGGTTTTTTCTACGCGAAGTAGCTTTAAGAAGCTTACATCAATGATAGTAAATGTTTTTCTATACCTAAATACTAGCTCCTATGATCTTGGCGCTCAGCTCGGTCATCCGTTTTAGGACTTATATTATGAAATACAATTGGAAAAATAACCTTCGAAAATCAACCCTACCTAAGAGTACTTTCTCAGGCCAGGGTGGATCTCCATTACCCTCCACACCACTCCATCCTCCACATTCAATAGCGTGCCTTAACCAATTGGCCTGACAAAACGGACCTTAAAGTTACCAGCATAACAGGTTTTTATCACTCACTGCGTCCGGTTTACCACAAATAATAAAAGTTATGAAGTATCATCTTCTTTGACAAACAGTCATCATCATAGCCATAAGGCGGCTGCTGCTGGACCTAGCCTCTCCCTCGAGCATCGCCACAGTAACCGGTCCTGTGATTCCCTCGTGCAGCAGATTTCCACGACCTTCACCAGTCGTCGGTCCACCTTGACAAACTAGATGTAAGATATTGATTATTCCTCAGTAATTTGCTTGCCTTGCGAATACGAAATGTTATTTCAGATCTAGAACTCCTATTACCATAACCAATGCATTGAATAAACTTTCAGCTGAGCATCGAGTTATTGCATTTTTAGGGTTCCGTAGTCAACAAGAAATCATTATAGTTTCGCCATGTCCGTCTGTCTGCCCCTGGCTTTGCTCAGAGACTCTTAGTACTAGAAAACTGTAATTTAACATGGATGTTTGTGGGCACGCCGACAAAGTATATACCTAAATAAAATCATGAAAAAAAAAATGTTTTAGTGTACCACCTGTCTGAAAAACCGTTTTTGAATTCAGGGATCCGTTTGCGAAATATTAAGCTTTAAAGTGCTAATTTTTGTTAGAGTCAAGTGTCCCCCCCCTGCCAGCTAAATGGTTGGTTTTGGATAAGTTAAAAAATTCACGGCAGTAGTATATATGTTACGGCTAATACCCGAAGTGCGGCTACACCTAGTTTTAGCCGGTTAGAACTAGGTGTAGCCACTTACTCTTGGTTAAACCTAGTACGAGCCGATTGTTTTCGGGTAAAACTAGGTCTAGCCTTCATCATACCGGCTACAACTAGGTCCAGCCATTCCCTGTTGGATAAAACTAGGTCTATCCGATATCATTCCGGCTAGAACTAGGTCCAGACAAACCCTGTTGGATAAAACTTAGATGCGTGTCCCGCCAAGCCTTCCGCCCCGCGTCACACTCATGACTCACAGCATCTGCAGCAGCGGCGCGGGGTGGAGGGCATAGCGAGGCACGCGCCTCTGCAGGTTGTGAGCGCCAGGTGCTGCTGATCTACTGCAGGTCTACTTGCGAGTGTGACTCACAGCGCCTGCAGCAGCAGCGCGTGTCTTAGTTTTATCTAACAGGGATTGGCTGTACATAGTTGTAGCCGGCATGCTATCAGCAGAGCTTTTTTAGATATTAAAAAAACATCCAATAAAAAGAAACGTAGAGAGTTTTTGTATTCTTATAAATCACATTGTAATAATTAACACAAATTATTAGGAGTACAATTTTTAATATAATAGGAACAATCAGGAACATTTTTTTAACAACAGACAATAAGTAGTTGCATATTATAATTTAAAGAATGTTATTATAATTATAAATCACACTTTTATAAAGTAACATATACTAATTATTAGAACAACTTAAACTTGAGTGATATTTTGAGTTGCACAAAATACCAGCAGCTTTGCAGAGAAAGTGTCTCTGCAAAGCTGCTGGTATGTTGCCACATTTGGTTTTGCAGTGGCATCTTTTATAGCCTTGCCCACCAGAGGTCGATTGTGCATTGGCTATTTGGCGTAGTGATTTCTTTTCGGGTGAAACCATGTCAATATCTAAAAATTTTGAGTCACACATAGTGAACTGATTTCTTGAAAATAGTTCTTTTATAGTGCCGTATTTGTTTCCTAATTTGTATAACCCCTTTTCGTTACATTCAAGTACAACCATTAACACATTGGGAAAGTCGCCTCTACCTCTGTCCACGTCAGGAATTTTTACTCGGACTGTATCACCGACTTTACATGGGGGAAACTTTTCATTTGATGAAGCCGTCATTTGTATAGCTTGTTTTACCAAACCTTCCCGTGCGCCTTTCCTGTTAGTGTCAATTTTTAGTTTTTTTTTACACAGCTTACATTTTTTCTCCTCATTCTGGTCACAGAGCCCGCAATATGACATTTCGATTTCTGACATATATAACGAAATTAAAAGGAGAACATTTTACAGCTAAGTAGACTTTATTTTAATTCGTTGATTATCTGTGATACGCACCTTAAAACTGTAAGAATTTGTGTAAATAAGTTGATTATCTGTGATGCATTATATTGAGAGAATTATTGTAAATTCGTTTATTACCTGTGATTCACAAATACTGTACCTCAGTCTTTTTAAATTATTTTTAATCAAGCACATTGTTCACTATTCCTTAGAAAGTCGTAATTAAAACATTTTAACAATCCGTGCTTCTTATTGAAATCCCCATGATAGCATTTGGACTCTCGGTCTATAGCGGAACGAGTAGGAAATAAAAAGTTCCAATCGTCCCCACTGGGGAGGAACGAAACTTTTTTTCCCCACTCGTTCCCAGTGGGAACGACGGGGTGGGGACGACCGGGAATAAACGGATAAAAGACACTTAAAAATTTTGTGACACACTTAAAAAAAATCGTGTGTAATTTCATAAAGGAACTTGAAACTTAAAAATAAACTGGAACGCTAAAAATAAAAATTAAACCTGTAAGTCTTACCAAGCTCAAAATTAAAATTTTAAAAACTGATTCTGCACATTAAAATAATTGTTTAATAAAATTGATTCTATACATGACCAATCAGACCTATCAGAGTCTTTATAACCATTTCACAGAGGGGAACCCTGTGTCCCAGCAGAGAGCACGTTACAGGCTGATTGTCCGGGCAGTGAGATGTACTAATCAGTTGCCGTCACATGTCTTCAAATTAAATATCCTAAGATAAGTATGCCGAAAGATTTCCTCACTATGTTTTCCTTTACCGTTATGAGAGCAATGATGATATCCCTCTTTAATTAAACGTAATCCGTGGATTACGGCACCTGGATATTGCCAGTCTCATGATGGAAATAGAGACGTGTGCACGCAGGAATTCATGCATAAATTCAATTCCACCGAGTCACCGAGTCGTATTCATGCTGCGTCAAGACGACGTACGCCGTACTTAATTATACATATTTCATTAGAACTTGATGACATTCAGCTACTGAGGTAGTGAGAGGCATCATAATGAATTCATTATATCTCCTAAATACCTAAAATATCTAGTTTCTGTTCAAAATACCTTCATTCGAAAGCTTTGCAACTATTTGTATCGCGTATTGGTTAAGTCAGAGACATTCTATATAGTATACCATTGTTTGTCGGCAACAGTAATAATGGCGAACAGACCGACTCAGTGATGAGGTTACAAAACTATTTCTATCATGATAGTTAACAGTACAGTAGTTCTTTAAACTCCTCATGTAGACGCGGAGACAATCTACGACTATGTTCTCAAATGCAACTTTACCGATTTCCCGATTGTGGTGCATTCCATATTAGATTAAACTTTTTAAAATGGTTTTTTACTTACAAAAGAAAATCCAGAAAATGAGGGAAACATTCATTATGTTAAATAATTTTGTTTCACGTTATCTCGATTATTTGGATAACAAATTAATAACGTTGACCGCTGAACTAATTCAAACAGCTGGCAAAAACATACGTTTTTACACATACATTTACACAGTCATTTCTTCTCATCATACTTTATTTTTACAAACTTTTATAATTTACTATTGTGTACTTATATTTACTACAGCTTATTTGTCAAACAAACACTCACATGCAATCCTGTATCGAACTAAACAAGCTTTACATTTTCAAAAGCCTCGAAACCACATCAGCGTGATCCCTCGCCAGTGAATCTGAAAGGTTAGTTGCGTAACGTGAAGGAGTTATCTATACGTGCTGTGGCTATCTTTTGTGTATCGAGTCCTTGAACTATCGCGTGCTAATCGCCGTCGAGGCCGGCTGGCAGCGCTCGCCAATCTAACGCCCATCTTCCCCGTCACGCAGTTACATCGTCTACTTACATAGATTATTGCAACACTTTCACTTACTAACGAAGAAAGTGAGTTTGACCCCCGATTGATGAAAGCCAATTTAATCTGCTGTCAAATCCCATACGCATTGATTGGATTGGTATAGTTGTGTACCTATCGCCTTCATCATCATAATCATTTGAAGAGTTACTATGCCAATTCAAACCATTAGGTATGTTCAGAATAGTTGGGGATCTCTTGTAGTGAATAATTAAAGACGTCTGACCATCTTTCATAAGACGTAGTAGTCTTTAATAAGCGTCTATTATATTCATAACTTTAAAATGATATTGCACAACTGATTGAAATAATTCCAACTGCTAAGATCTCTAAAGAAATAATCATTAAAGAAAAAATAAGATAGGAAAT
This sequence comes from Lithophane ornitopus, assembly GCA_948473465.1. Lineage (NCBI taxonomy): Eukaryota > Metazoa > Arthropoda > Insecta > Lepidoptera > Noctuidae > Lithophane > Lithophane ornitopus. The sequence continues at coordinate 9,061,288 of OX419616.1, read as the reverse complement.
ATGTTTATTGTATATTTTATGTACTTTTTATTTATATGTTACATCATACTTAATACCATCGTAAAATATTTTGATAAATAACCGATTTTAACTAATGCAAATAGAAATGGCTTTTAGCGCCATCTTGCGGAAATGTCTGGAGCCTGAATTCATCCTAATCCTTTTAGCAATAATTGTGTTTCCTCTATGAAAACTTTTGTTATCTATTACCGAAGCAACGTACCGTTCACTTTGCATCTACGCGGTCATAACGACCCCTACGAAATGCTACGCAGGTGCTACGCGCGTACTACGCATGTGCCACACGAGTGCTACGCGTATTCGCGTTCATTTAGCAGACAAAGTCAAAGTATCTCTCGAAATTATTAATTTTGTGTTGACGATGCTTTAGCGTCTTTTTTATTTTCAAAATACTATAGACGTAGATATCGCAGAACTACTTTAGTATTCATCTTAACCTTATTTTGAAAATACTTAAGAGAATGAATATTACCTACACTACAGAATGTTTTTATTTCCAAAAAATTCAATCAATCCATCTTTATTTGTATGTGTCGGAATTCTTTGGATAAGTTAATTATGGCTATCACAGCTAGAAAACCATAAGGCTTATTCTACTAAAACTGTTTCTGTGTTAGTGAACACAAATTATTTTAGTTTGTAGTTTTTTTTTGCATTTTAAGTATACAGGAATACACAAAGACAGACAAGACATGGATGTCAGTTCTAAGGTTTTCAGTAATAGGAGCAGATATTTCACTGTTAACTGCAAAGAACTCCGTCCTCGTTCTAAGAAATTCTTCATCCGCGGGTCCAACTTGAAGTTATTAAATACTCCTTTAAATCAGAAAGTTAGGTATCTCAATTTACATAGAAACTCCGAAGATATAAAAAAAAACATCAATACTTATGTCATCCGGGAATTGAACCGGGAACTCCACGCCCAGCAGCCCCACGTGGGACCACTAGGCCAAGGGGACAGTCGAAGATGTTTATTTTTTCAATGAATATAATTCGCAGATTTTATGAACATTTGTCACCATGACACTATTGATTTGCCGATATGCCAATTGTATGTTGAAAATTGGTTGTCATAATATATCATGTGATTCGGACTACTATGCCTTGAGAAAAGTTTGATGAGTTCCTTCCCTCTTATGAGTACGGAATACTATAGCAACGAAGTGTGGATTATTTCATGAGAAGGAATATAGGTATGGCTAGAAACGGAGTTACTACTGATATGATGGCTAATAAAGATGTATGGAAGACAAAACAAAAAAAAAATATGTATGGGTCGGCTGAGAATCATCAACCTCAGAAAAGGGCAGGAAAATGATGATTCGTCAGAGGAAAACATCGTGACGAATAGTTTCGTCACGACAAGGCACTCAACAAGCCGTTAGCCAGAGAGGAGATCAATGGCGTATTTCTCTGTGTGAGAAGAGACTTTTCCCTTATGAACAATTTACAAGCGGGTCATAATCATAAAAAACATACACGATTATAAAATTTAAAGTCATTCATACTAATAGTGACAAATCAACATGGTGTACAAAGCAAATCAATTATTGTCCTCGTACAAACACATTATAATAATTTATGAAAACATTGCTAGGGATCAATAAATACGTTACAAAACGTACGCCTAAAGGATCATAAAATTAAATTATTTGTTAGTAATGTGTCAGCTCTGGGGGCCTAATATCGACGTGTCACGTGATCGCGGGCCGCAGCGTGTTCATCAGCGACACGGCGCGGCACGGCGACACCGTGCGTTCAGCTGAAATATTCGATGGTAGAAGGGGAGGTTGTGCGAGGTCACGCCTGTGCTCGGCCGTCTCCGGTCGTGTCCGCCGCGCCTCGGGCCGCGCCGGGACGACGCGCGCACAGCGACCTCTTGCGTGCGCCGCTACAGTACCCCATCGAGTTTACGTCCAGCGACCACGCTGCGGACTCTGCCGCTTCTCACACTGCCATCGAATTGTTATCTTATTATCGTTCCTAGGCTACTCGCCTTTAACGAACGACCGCCGCGAATCTTAGCTAAAACGTATAATTGCAACACGACACACTGAACCTAACGCATATCTCACAAAACGGGCCGTTCGTGCTGTAAACGAGTCGAGCGCTTAATCGATCGACTGCATTAAAAAGTTAAAATTATTATTATCGTTTTGCAGTCGACCTTTGCGGATTTTGTTGCGCTGCCATAGGTGTTTTTTATTTAAATTTTACACATATAGCTAAAAGTGGTCAAATATTGCTTAGGCTTATTGACTAGTCCATATTATCGAGTGTGGTGCCGTCCTGTGCTTAGTTTGCTCAGTGAACATCAGTGCGTCAAAATTGTCGAGGTGTTTTTCTTCGTTCGTTTCGTTGCGGGCTTAGCATTATATATTCTTTCGGTTGGTTCTTGCTTTGTTTTGTTATACTTGTGGGGAAAAACGCGATCCATGCTTGGAGTTATGACTACCATGGTATGGTTTCCTTTGTCTAAGTTATTTATCTACTTTTTCTCTTCTTAGTAAAAGAAGTTAGTTCACATACATTATCACATATTGATGCTTTTAGATTGAACGAATGTTACAACATTTTATGAAAGATCATCAAACCATTCTTCTTTCATAATTTCTTGTAGGGTTTGTTGGTTCTGACTGAGTAGTTTATATCTAGCCATTAACTAGTTATTTTGTATTTTATTTAGTCGTTTACATTGTATTTCTATAATAAAATGTGCTTCTCGCTTTGGAAGCTTCATTGTAACGAGAGTTACAGACGCTATATTGTACCTACCTATTCATAGTATGGCGGCGATTCTATTGTAAAAACTATGCAGAGCATGCTGCCCCTCCCATGACTTCACATTCTGGAAGGATTCCCAGGGGTTCAGTTCAGGCTTGAGTCGCGCTACATACAATATCCATCAAAACTCGCATTGTTGGCGTAATGCACAGCTTTAATTCATTTGTAGCCACATCAGTTCGTATTGCTACTGGACACTATTACATAACGTTATATACTTAAAGTCGTTTGTTGTATTGTGACGTATTCACATTATCGTTTTGAATCACAAGTGACAGTGCAGCTGCAGAGGTCGTTTGTTTTTCTTCATTAATTTCATAACACTGGCAACTTAAAATAGTTAGTTCATTATCTTACATACATAAGAAGGCAGAATATAAAAAAATAAATTAAATAACTCCAGAACAAGGTAACAACATATATGTACATTACCCAAAATGTTAAATTAACATTTATATTCTTCTACACTGTTAAAATAAAAAGGTATTAATAACAAAGAAATACAGTCGCAGAGAAAATAAATCCATACCTCTATTCTTGCAAATTGGTACTTACCACTAGGAATAGATTTTCGTAAAAGTTTTCTGAATTGGCATTATCAACGGGAATCTGAGGCGAAGAGCTTGTGATATTAAGTTAGATTTTCGACGAAGAGGATGAGGTGTTTTGTAATAAACAAAGCGCCTTCATAATTTATGAATTATGTATGTGTGTATTATCGTGTCCCTCTGAGAACGTGTACATATGTATGCTTCTAGTTCGCAGCTCGTCTCTTGGGCCTCGTAAAGCTAGTTTACGTAATATGGCACTCAATGCTACACATCTCTAACACTGAGTGCTGCAGGCAAGCTACAAGGTCCTTTGGATTTTTTGCTTATTAAATCACATTACGAAAATTCAATAGATGCTCTTAAATAGTAAAAATTATAATGATGCAGTTTATAAACCATATTATACTTGGTTTTAATATTTTGAAAACATAAATCAATGTTTTGAAAGGAAATCCTTTAGGAGTGGAACTTTCTGTATTTGATGTAATCATGACAGTATCCATGTTTTTGTTCATTCGTCCAAAATTATTTACTACTAGGTAACATTCCTTACCAATTTGTGAAATAAATACCGGATTGTACTTCCATTATTTGATACATCGTAAAATATTACTCACTCAGCTTTGTTAATGCTAGCTACGCAGCTTTTACAAAATTACTCGTTACATCATAATTCCACACTAACCACACAGATCGAAGCCTTATTTTAAGTAAAAGATAACAACATACAGATCTATACAGGAATTGGCTAAAGTATCAGTTTCTATAATGCTGAGATCACAATGGCAGCACGGGTTGGTTTAACAAGACGTTTCATTCGATATTCGTATTGTATTGTCGTTCAATGTCAGTTTCCTCGTGTCCGTCATTATTCTCGAGCTCCAACAACGGAGAGAACGTCTTGCGCACATTGAACATGTGCACAAAAAGATGAAAAGAACCGCCTCCCATTGATACACTGTCTTGAATGAGCCCGGCCTCGTTCTCCGCTTTCAGGCGCTCGTAGCTGTATGCCTATTAGTCGTGCTCTATACACTTGAACTACTGTCTTAGCCGACATTTGTGGAAACTTAAGCTGGTGCTTCCAAATACATATACGATATAGTTGCGTTTCCTTTTGTCCATTTTTATACCATTACGCTGTTATCAAAAATATACAAAACCATACCATCGTAAAAATATCGTCAAAATTACCATACAGTAACTGAGATTGTTTACTAATACATAAATACGATTACTGGATTAGAAGAGAACGAGGGTTGAGAAGTGTACGTGGGGATAGATCGATCATCTATGCAAAACACGGCAATCGCACTGCTGGAGTCGGCGTCGGCGTTCGAGCGAGCCGTGCTGGAATGTGAGCATCTGGAGGCGTCGGAGCACGGCGGGTTCCGGTGAGGACGTTGGCGCGGCAGCGGCATGGAGGAGCGCGCGCCGGACGTGCCGCTGATCGTGTCGCCGCCGTGCGCCGGCGCAGGCGCCGCGCTCACCACCTCGCGTCGCGCAGCCTCCGCGCGCGGCTCCCGCGACGACCCGCCGCACTCCACGTGGCGCTCGTCGGTGCGCGTGCGTGACACCGGTTTCCGCGGCTCACGCAAGAGTGTCGTTCGCCTCGAACCGCCCTGTAATGGCCTCAACGGGTTGCCCGCCATCGGCAAGGAGGTAATCCATTTATCTCTTTGCCAGATAATGTGTTGCGATGAGTGTTTATTACATTTAAGATTAAGCGATCTAAAATAGCCGGTGGCCATTTGTCGATTCACCGTTTTTACTAAGTAAGATACTGCGCTTTGTTAAATGTTGTAAATCAGGTATAATTTACTCTGATCTCTGATTGTCAAATAAATTTGGTACTTACTTAAATGATATTTTCTGTGACAGACGGGCAGCAACAATAGGGAGAAAACTATTTCGTAATGAATACTAAGTAATAGCACATACAACGTGAAGCACCGAATTAACTATTCACATGGTTCATACGTCTGCGACCTCTACAACCCGCGGTGGAATATAGACCATCCCGACACACGATATTGTTCATCATTATTGTTCATTGATTTAAAATATCACAGTAGTTCTACATCATTTTGAAATAGGACCGTTAAACTTCAGAGAACTAACACTATTTTCAATAGATGTGTTCAATAATTAAAAAAACTTTGTTAAACATTGCAACACTCATAGAAACCACAATCTCTGCATACATACTCGTACATACACGAATACCTCATCCATTGATTTTTCATAGTTATAAATCTTAGCTTTTGAGAATGGATTTTGTTTCCTCATTTCATCGGGAATGCCTTTGCTGACGTACCTAATAATGCATCCTACTTTATCTTAAACATACTTATAGCACGTATGACCTAGTACCTGTTCTAGTAGTTTTAAACTATGTGTTTATGTAGGTAATTTCGTGTAAACAACGAAAAAGGAGATTATATTGTTATATATTGTGTTGTAAATCACGACTAATAAGCAAATTGTATCGTAAAATAAACCTATCCGGCAATTCGTCGTAGTTACGCAAGTAATTAACATACTTGAGATAATTATGTTGTGTTTGTATGTATAAAAACATGTTACTCTTTGTTTCAACAATGTACAGTTTCGACAAAGTCCACTACGATTACATTGTCTAAACTTTAAGTTTAATTTTGAGCAAAATTTAGTGGAGCTAACTATCAATAATCCAATGTACAATTCAACAGAAAATAATTATTACGTAAACTTTTACAGCTAACCTAACGTATTAATATTTCCGTGTATTGTCCTAAACGCGCGTGTTAGCCGTAACATACCCACGTACGCCGGTCCACAGCTACCTCACTCGTAGGCTCACATAAACAGTGGTGACGTCATTGTTCGCAGGTACTGTCTCTGGGCGCGACGGGCGGCCACAAGGGAACCACGCAGCCTTCTCACCCCTGCACTATCCTCCACCATTCTCCTTACAAGGTAAGAATTGTATTTATTTAGTCAGCCATGTGTACGAATGGCATTCCATGTGTTAAAATAACGATGATTCAATTTTCCTCCACAAATCTAATCTACCCTGTAATTATTTAACAACTACAATGTAGCGTTTGAATTGTTCGTATTATAGTTTGCACATAAGAAAAGTATAAATTATATTCGTCGCATTGACCTCGCTCTACTCGACACAGTCGACACGCAACGCGCTACAATTCCAAATAGTTTTGCTGTAAAATATTTAAATCGTAAACTGTAGTCTATTGAATTTGCACAAACTTGTTTTACAGGCCGCTTGGGATTGGTTGATCCTTATATTGGTGATCTACACGGCAATATTTACTCCTTACGTGGCCGCCTTTCAACTGAACGAGCCCGACTTTGATAAACGCTCCCGTAGCTTCGGCGAAGACCCCATAGTAGTCATCGACATGATCGGTAATATTTATCTCTAAAACTCAAGGTATCAAATAAATTAAACAATGACACAGCGACATATCTACTTTGGCCTCTTGAATATATGGACAGTAGCCAAAGAAAGGTCAAAACCTTGGGCTCTGCTACAATTCCATACAATTCCGTCAACCAACTATAAATCTTTTTCTGATTCATATGTAAAATATTCGCACTGTTTCATTTTATTTTTTGTTCCGACAGTAATTTGTACATTGCATGCATATTCAGTGTCAACTAGAACATTGAAATTAAACGCAGTATGTTTTATTTCCAGTGGACGTCACATTCATAATAGACATCCTAATAAACTTCCGCACTACGTATGTGAACGTAGCCGATGAAGTGGAGTCAGACCCCGCTAAGATCGCCATGCACTACCTGCGCGGATGGTTCCTTATCGACCTTGTCGCCGCCATCCCGTTCGATCTGCTGCTCTTCGGCACCGACACCGACGAAGTGAGCTGCTTTACCACCTACCTACACCACATTTGGTTTCATCTCACATACGATACCTACACAAACTCAATTTTAGAATTAGACAACAAAAAGGAATGGCTGAATAGAAGACAAAAACACCAACGGCCTTACCGTGATTCGCAAACTCGTATCGATAGTCGCACTAACGGCTCCCTCGCCAAACAGCGAGAATCGATTCAAATCGTTTTTGGAGCGTGAACTAAGTAAGTTTGCATTTCACGGTGGATATCCAGACGATCAGTTGTCCGAAACGGTGTCACAGCTCTCGGAATCCCGAACTTAATACACTGAGGGTTCACAAAATATCAATGCAGTTAGACTAGTCTATAAAAATAATACAGTGGTCACAAGTGGAGGCCATACAGTACAACAAGATTAGGGTGGCGAAGCACGATACATTCCGCATTGTGAAGGGTAAAATAGGTCATAAGAATATGAAAGCGAACTAGGTCAAGTTAGGGTTGCACGATAAACATTTCAAGAAGAAACCATAAGTACTTGTACAGTGTTTGAACTGCTAAAGATTGTTTCGTTCGGGATGAACGGTTCTTTCGGACAAATGAAGTTCTGGTTATTATAGCGAGTCACGTAGTTGTGGAATGCAGTCAATGCAAGTGTCACTATCGATTAGGTTACCACAGCTGATCATTTAAAGATCCCACTTTATATTTGAATCAATTATTCATAGCAAATTATTTAAAAAAACAATCAAACTGTGTAAAACCGACTAAAATCATATCATCCAGTATATTTTGTTCGTAAGCAAAGTTGATTTGTGATTTTATTTTGGTTAAGACAACTACTTATTACCTGTTGATTTTGTTGACTATTAGTAACCAGTCGTGATTTATTTTATCATTTGTTAAATAGTCACGTTGTGGAGAATGCCCGAAGGTGGGTGCGTATTGAATTTGTAATACCATTTCTTGTTACAGCAGGGGCTGGAAAGTGATGAGGTATACCATCTTTGTGAACTATTTTTATGTTGCTGCCACTCAATTTTATTATATTTTTAGTTGACATATTTTATTCATTAATTTCCACTAGCCATTTTGAATCCACTAAGTGAATGCGTTAATGGAAGATATGGACGCTTCCCATGAGCAAAATGTCAATCATTCCAAGTCGTACACCGTTCCCGACATGTTCCGAGCTCACTAGTTGTATCACGAGCTTGCCGCAGGGTAGCGACTACCGACATGTACCACATGGCTAGATCCGAGCAGAACGTCGCTCTGAGTAGCGTAATATTTAACTATATGTGAGTCTCAATGGTCGCTCCTTCCAACTTTAAAGAGCTGAGATTGAATAGTGTTATGTTACATGATACCACCATACAGTGGTAGCGATAGATGCGTCTTGGTAATCAGAAAATGTATCATCTTTTTTTTATATTTGAGCATAATATTTTAGCTTTATTAGCACATACCAGTAACATTATATACTTAGATTTGTAATGATATACTACTTGCATAATTACTTACTGATATAGTTGAGAACCTCATGATATATGTACGTACTGATTAGTACCACTAACTAGATTCACTAAAATAGCATCAAGAACAAAAATTATTTTAGAACTCATCAAGTAGGTTATTTAGTTAGATGTGGAAAAATAAATATTAAATACATAATTTATTGTCATGCGGATATGATTTTATAGTGAAACTACATCGGTGGAACATTTTTCATTGGCTTTTCTTAGTAAAAGTACCTACGTACAAGAGTCACGATATGCACAGAGCTTGGTAGCAATTACGCTCACACTTCCCAGACTTAATGTACCGATCAATAGATCGCCTTTATTCACGACAAGAAGCACCAAGTTATAGTGTCCGTCCCGAACTTACAGAACTACTTGAAGCACCCACCTTACATCAAGCAATATATCAATATATTGATGTACAATACTGTATCCGCCACTGATCTGTATACCCACTTACATTTATTTACTCATCGTACTTTGTGTTTGTTAAAATTTTCTAATTGGTTTAAATTATCATCTACATTGTTGTTTATTTTCTTACATACATAAGGATTCCTATTTTATTTTAAATTTAAATAAATTGTTTTGAAACTATTTTATTTATTTTTGTTTTTCCTTTTTTCCAAATCCAAACTTAATAAAACTAAATCAAATCTAAAACTACCCGCAGTGCACGGTTCAAACTGAAAACCCATCAGAGATGGGGGGTACGTTTCAATAACTATACTTTGAGTCACTCATCGAGAGCAATCCATCGACAAACAGCATCAGCTTCACAAGCAAAGCTTCCCATGATAAATACAGCACAAAACGACCACACGTGTGAATGTTACAACTATTTAAAGTACTTAGACTTACATATTAATATAAACTTAACTCAAATCTGTTTGTGTGTCCTTTATTATAGCCGCCAATAAAGCTTTTGAATAAATATTACTTTTTCTGAATAAATTAAACACATTATTTTGCATATTTTAAAATGTTTCTATTAATTAATATATTGTTTGTTACTTATTATACAATCTTAAGAGCTCTAAAACATAAATTAATTTAATATAATAAAAAAAACAAAATCTTCTAGGCCATTACTTGAAAAAATACCTGTTTTTTACTGTGGTATATAATCAATCATACACCCGTCGAAAAGTTGATAACTTTAGGTAAGTCCACAAAATCTCTAAATTCGGATATTTGCAAAACATGTCTGCCAAGATTTTTTTTAAATGCACCGAGTTGTATGAAAATTACTAATCTTTGTATATATTTCTAATTATTGTATTCGCTTAATTAAAACTTAAACTCACACGACCATTAAACATTCACAATCCAACACCACGGTGTAGGCACCGTGGTCAGATAAACGTAGAGGGACTTGTAATTTGGCAGTGAAGTGATATCAGTAATCAAACAGTATTTATGCACCGCATTATGTACGAAGCCAGCTAATTTTATAGTTTTAAAATAATCGCTTTTAATTCTGCAAACTACATACATATCTAAGTTTGAGCTCAGCAGCATTCATAGGCCAGTTTTTGCTTAGTTAGCGTGGTTTTCGCTGCGAGGCCTCGTTGATGCTATTTAGTTTTAAGCGAACGTTTCATATAACGCTTGAGTTGGGTTTGCGGCTAAGTTGACTTGCACAGCGGCTCACGGATCGTTCTGAGGTGTGGTTGTGGTGCTTGCAGACCACGACACTCATCGGTCTCCTGAAAACGGCGCGTCTGCTACGGCTGGTGCGCGTCGCACGCAAAATTGACAGATACTCCGAATATGGCACCGCCGTACTGCTTCTACTTATGGCCACTTTTGTCCTTATCGCTCATTGGTTGGCCTGCTTATGGTGAGTGTTGAGGAATACTTTTACCATGAGGGCAATTCAAAACAACGAGGCTATAATATACCCTCATTTCTCTGAATATTATAACGTAATCTTTGTGCAATGAACAACCGGTCAATCATTTGTTGTAATACAAATCTTATTAAAATTGGCTTCGTTGTAATTGAACAGCCCTATTTATAGAATTTGTTAGGTACCTACTTAAGAACATAACACATAATCCTATCCTATCCTATCCTATCACAGGCCAAGTGAGACAAGCCCATGGTTCAAGAAGTTTCATTTCACTCGTTCTTTAGCTTACTGCACCTGTTCATCTGTCTGCCCTACAATGCTCGTGTTGTTACCCAGGTACGCTATAGGCAGTTGGGAACGCCCTCAGCTCCACGCGCCGATAGGATGGCTGGACGCTCTCGCGAATGATGTCCAAGCTTCTTATGACAACTCCACTGGTCCTTCCATGCGGTAATGTACATTAAATTACGTTATATTAAACTATTAAAATGTCAAACTAATATGAAATTTTGCTTTTCAGATCTAGATATATAACTGCTTTATACTTTACGTGCACTTCGCTAACAAGTGTTGGGTTTGGGAACGTTGCGCCGAACACTGACATGGAGAAAGGGTTCACAATATTTGTTATGCTGGTTGGCTGTAAGTACTTTTGACTTAGTAACGTACCACCAACTTCTCTGACCCAGGGTTCACGTTGTCACTAATCAGGTTCGTGGTAACCCGGTAGCTTGAGGACGTGAAACCTAGAAAGTACGGCCTTTTCAGTTTATATAAGCATGTATTCGACGAAGGGAAGCAGCTGTTTCCCGAAATATTGTCAAAAACTTAATCATTACTAGTTCTTTCTCTATATGTGAAGAGGTTTTATTCCTGTAATGAGAAAATTACAAACTGTGTCTCCACCGGGTCAGAAAAGTGGTTATCACTGCACTTGACGAAAGAACGTGACAAAATTACATGAAAAACTTTCTTCTTGCAGCTCTCATGTATGCCAGTATCTTCGGTAATGTATCAGCTATTATACAAAGACTATATTCAGGAACAGCTCGTTATCATACACAGATATTAAGAGTGCGGGAGTTTATTCGCTTTCATCAGGTACGACACTAAGTATACTATTTGAACACTATATAACTAAAGTCTATTTTTTAGTTATGTATGACACTAACAATAGGTAGTTCCGTGATGTTCACTCTGATGTCCCGTTGTCATCACAACTGAAATATGAACTCTTTGTTGACCGTACTTGTAGATAACGAATCCTTTAAGACAAAGATTGGAGGAATATTTCCAACATGCCTGGAGCTACACGAACGGTATCGACACGTCCAGCTTACTCAAGGGATTCCCGGAGTGCCTCCAAGCAGATATTTGTCTTCACCTCAACAGAAACTTGCTTGCAAACTGCTCAGCTTTTGACGGTGCTAGTCCCGGATGCTTAAGGTAATCGCAGTTTTTGAATTAGTGTAATTATGATGAAATTATATTACCGATTCTTTTTCTACTACTAGGTAAGTCATAAAACCGTCGTAATTTTTTTACTGGATTTCATTAATTCACGTGTGTGGGAAAACTTTGCGAACTACCATTTTTGCCAAAGCCTTCATTGCTTTGTTTATTATAGAAAAATCAACTTCAAATGAATAAAACAACGTTGAGTTCTGAATGAGCCTAAAAATAACCAACGATTCCACCGACTCCCAACCATGCAATAGCTTCAGCAAACGCGTTTTCCCACATATAATTTAAAAATTTTTTAACCGACTTCTTTTGTTTTGTTTATAGAGCCCTCTCGCTTAGGTTCAAGACGACACACGCGCCCCCTGGCGAGACCCTGGTGCATCGCGGCGATGTCCTTACGTCCCTTTACTTTATATCTAGAGGATCTATAGAAATCCTGAAGGACGACATTGTTATGGCCATATTAGGTGAGTTTACTAAGCTAGTCTCTGTCTCTAATGGACATCAAAATACGTATACGTATACTGGTTTATTTTATGAAAATTTCTCTATGCTTTTTTTGGGTAATATTATTGTTCTTTTTTGCAGGTAAAGATGACATATTCGGTGAGAACCCGTGCATCTACGGTACCGTCGGCCGCAGCAACTGCCGCGTGCGAGCGCTGACTTACTGCGACCTACACCGAGTACATCGAGACGACCTGCTAGACGTGCTCGACTTCTACCCCGAGTTCCGCTCCTCCTTCGTCAACAACCTCGAGATCACCTACACCATGAGAGATGTCAGTATCAACTAATAAATTGAGATAATAAAATAAGGCCGACAAAATCGAAAACATTTGAAGCTACATGAATACTAAAATAATGAGAACAACCTTTAAACAACTGGCGTTACGATGATAGGGCAGGGCTACATTACAATTATTTCACTAGATGACAATTAAAGTTAAATTCAATCAATCTCAAGTCAGTTTCGTAGCAAATTGTAGCAATATTATGTGCTACGAGGGTGACTACGAGGCTACAACCGTAGCACGTCTACGACGGCGTAGACGCTACGTAGCACGGAGAAAGCCCTTTATAAAAGATAGAAACGCGTAGGCTACAAGCACGGCTACGACGGCGTAGACATTACATAACACGGAGAAAGCTCCAGAGGAAACACAGAAATGTGATGTTTTTTTGTCTTATGTTGCAGGAAGAATTAGGTGGTATTGAACCAAAGCGTCGCATGCGTTATGAGAATCCATGCGATGCGCGACTGCTGCGGGAAGCGTACGCGCGCACCACGCGTCGACCGCACACTGAAACCTTCGCCGAGAAAGTGGTGAGTAATTTATTTTGCTGGCGGTATCAAATCGAGATGTTTCTGTTATTATTTTAACTGTTGAAATTATTTATTTAACATTAATGCGTAATTTCCTTTTTAAAAACGATGATTTTTATTAGCATTTTTAACAAAATTCAACTTCTAACAATATGCCTTTATCTCGTCATTTAGGCCTACTGCACTACAAATCACTAAATGCTTTTAGCGCTAAACATTGGAATTTTAAATATCCTTTCCTTATATCTCTGACATCTTCAAACGATTGATAGAAACAGAACGATGTTTTAAATATGTACGTTTAGTGGTAAACCTATTTAGCGATTTGTGGTGCAAGCTAGCATAGCTGATCACTAAGATTTTTATGATTTGTGGAAACATGGTTACATGTTCTCAATGGAATGCATGCATGAGTTTACGCATCAGTTTCATTTGAAGTAATCCACCGCTGTTGCAGGACTCTCAGTGCAGCGACGACGACACGGAGTCGCCGGCCAGCCGCGGCATCCTGGAGTTCTCGGCAGACAAGGCGGGGCAGGATGTCACGCCGCTCAACTTCAACTTCAGCAAGCAGCGCTCCACCACGCTCAACTCCATCACCGGTAAGCACACGCACTCACTCGAGGAATGAACCTTTTGTTTGTTTAATATTACGACCTACCACAAACGCCCGTTCAATACAAACTCACAGAAACCCCGGGTGGCATGTTGTGGTACCTTCCTCTCTATTCATAGAGTAGATGACCTACACATTATAGTAAATGGATGACCAATATGCATTTCCCTTCGCCATGTTTAAGTCTCTTCTTTACTGTAATACCTTGTGATCCGTTACAATTTCAATTTATTTTTCCGTTTGATTCGTTAAGGGAGTTAATTTTTGTCTTGGGATATTTTAATAATTTCTATCATTATTTTTTTATATTTTGCAAAAAGTTTCCATAAGTTATATCGTATCGGTATCAAATATACGGGCAAAGTGTGTGTTATTCGGTTTTTTTTAACTTTTTGCAAAATTTCTACAAATGTACAAATATCATTGTATACAATCAATTTGGACATGAATATTAAAATTATAGCGACTAATTAAAGTTGATTTCATTTAGGGCAGCATGTGTTACGCTTGTTTCCTTATTTATTTATATTCCTATTTACTGGTGACGTGGGAGGGGATGCGGTGTGGCTATCACTTAGTATCGGCACTGTTGATGAGGTCACGGTGGCCGCTAATGGCTGTCAGTGGCCGTCAGTTGCGGTCAGTGGCCGTCAGTGGCCGCCAGTGGCCGCCAGTGGCTCTGATAGGAGAGAGCTTCGTGATGACGCGTAGCTCTCGACACTGGTGGCCCGCCCCGCACACCCCGCACCCCCGGTACCGCCCGCCCCGCTCTGAGCGCGGCCCTTGTGTGCAGGCATGCTAGCGCAACTTAAACGGAGCTTCCCAGACCTCTACCATCATAAAACACATCAGCCACTGCACAACAAGTACTGTAAGTATGCATATATATATTATACTACTTTGTAGTGCATGAATCAACATCAAAAATGGTTTATAAAAATCAAATTAGACACATCAAGGTACCGGTTGAATGATTTCCATGTAAAATACTCATCTGTACAATATGGGCACGCAACTGTCAACCGGAACTTTCACCCAAAATTATAACTGAATCTACTACTATATATTTATATTAAATATTTGGAACAAATTTTTATTACACAGCAACATCAAGTATAACAATATGCATCAAAATACCTACGGTATTTTACCATCAAACCATAATTCAAATGAGAAAAATCAATAATTAGTAAGCTACGTGCTAAATTATTCATTCTCATGCCGCTACTTAACTAATTTAATTATAATTCGATGAATTACGAATGTATCCCGAGGTGGTGACAGTCACTATAAATTACTATACACGTGCATAATTTCCAGCGCAATCCACGCCTCAAACGTATAGAAGTCGCACGGGCGTGCGGCGCCAGTCGTCGGCGGGCCCGCTCAACGACACATCCCCGCTGACGTGCGCGGCGGCGGGCGAGCCAGCCGTGAGCACGCCCGCGCATAGCGCCACGCTGCCCGTGTCCAGCCTCAGCACCAACCCCAGCTCGTACTACACCAACGCGTCGCCGTCGCCGCCTGCGCCCGCGCACCAGCATGTGTCATGCGACGACATACTCGCTCCCGCCGCACCCGCGCCTGCGCGCACCCCGTCCTGCCGTTCCGCGCCGCACTCCGCCGTCAACCTGCACCAGGCCGCCTGCAACGGCCGCCCCGCCGCGCTCGCTCTGTCTCATGACAAAGCACAAAATGCTGCAACCGCACAGGTAATATTAAAACACGCGGAAGTTTTTAAACATATGAACGGCTCTCGTACCTACTAAGATTATTCGCGTTACAGGATAGCATGTCGCCACAGTACCAGAACGTAGGAGCCGCTGCGACGGCAGCATCGGTAGCCACCGTACTTACAAGACTAGAAGAGTTAAGCCGTCGTGTAGCCGTGCTGGAGTCCGGGCTCACCGCAGACGTGCGACGTATCCTGCAGCTGTTGCAGGCGCGTGAGGGCACGACGCACCACAACGCGCAGCCAGCGCACACCCCTTCCACAGTGCTACCCAAAGCTTCCCTCTCGGTGCCTCAAACGAATGAGGTGATGTTCACCACCTGCAACCAATTGCTAAGTAATAAAATGACTAATCAATAATGCGTTATTTATGTCTCTAGTGGGAGTGGAACTGGAACGGGGAGCGCGAGCGCGGCGGTAGGTGCGGGCGCGGCGAGCGTGGCGAGCGCACGCCGGGCGTGCAGCGCTCGGCTTCGGAGCCGCACGCGCCGCTGCCACCCGCGCTGCCGCCGCCGCCGCACTCGCACTCGTTCTACAGGTAGTGTGAGGCGCGCGAGACGAGCGCCCCCTGCTCCCGGCCGTCGTCGCGCTCACTCGCCGAGTCGGCGTCGTGCGGCTCGCTGGCGGGCTCGCCGGCCGGGGAGGCGCCGCCCGGCGGCACGCGCCCATCGGCGCCGCGCGCGCGCTTCCACTTCTGCCGGCGCATCGCGCGCTGCCGGCCCGCCGACGTCCGGGGCTTCCTCTGACGCGGCCCTCACCCGACGCATGGACCAATTTTGTACTTCCGTTAACGCCTAAATAAACACGTCCTCGCGATCTCGCGAGCGGGCGGCCTCTCCCGCCCGTGCCGAGTCCATTTGTAATAAAATTTCAATAATGTTCGCTTTAGTAAAACTTTAAGATTGTCCAGCGGGCCGGATCCGGTTGATTCGACGAAAAGACACGAAGCCGTTTCACAGCCGTTATAATGGTAGTGTACGACTACACGAGTGGTTAGAAATGCAATAAGTGGTGGATATATTGGGTGCTTTAATTTTATGTATGTAATTTACAGGCTTTTAAGAGAAGTAAATTTTTACATGATGTATTACGTATGGGTATGTGTACAATAACACTATCTGACCGTATTTTTCATCAACCCTTCCGGTTAATGTGTTTAAGTTAATGAATCCAAATATATTATCCAAATTGACTTATTAATGTATCTACGTAATTATTCTATTCTAGACTTCAGCTAATTCAGAATGAGGCTTATAAGACTGAGAGACTACGTAAATACCGTGAACTGTATTTCCAGAAGCGAGTACCTAAACGATAAACGCTTTCTACCCGTCCTTGCTCCTTGCCTTTACATAGTAGCTAGGTATGTGTAACACTACTATGAACGACATTATGAACTGCTCCTTGTGGAAGTGCGCTTCTGAGGTTTCACTCGACACACGTATACACACATTAGTTGCCGCGTTGTCTTCAATGATGCATAACTACATAAATATTTTATTAAACTATTTTCGATTTCTTGTATTTGTTTACTAAAGTATTTATGACTCACAGGCGTCAAGTACTTCGCAATCTGACGACGAGTGGTTACGAACATTCAATACTCATACTTAATATTAAATCCTCGTCTCCCTTCTGACTTTACTTTAATTACTATAATTGTGGCTCAAATTATTAACTTTATGTTGTAATGTGTATCCTAGTTACGGAGTAAGACATTTCGCCAATATATCATTATAAGCAATAATAAAGCCCACCGTATGTTTAGGATGTACATCGTGATTATTACGTAAGTGGCTCCTAACACCCAATGTTAGGTGTACAGTAACCAGATAGAGCTACAGTTTGTTTGTCGCCGCACTTAGGACTCTCAAGTATACTATCGTTTCCGTAATCATCATATCGTACTGCGTCATATCATTGTTTAACCATTTCATATTACAATGTATTCAAATCAAATGTTATCTTTTTATTCAAATGAGAGTTTAACTTAACATTCCAATTATTCCTGCTAGGCGTATTTATAATTAACGTGTTTGTAATTAAAGTGTTTGCTTTTTAAATACCGGTCAATTAATATAAACATAATAATATTTTTACTTGCATCATATTCTCACCAAACCCTCCTGGTATGCTCTCTGTCTTTTTTATGTAGATAGCTGCTTTCAATCTAGTACCTAAAAATACTTACCTTAAGGCATACTCTGTTCCAAAACAATTTGATCAAAATATAAACAAATGGATTAGAAAACATACTTGTGGGTGCCTATTAGTAACCTTCTTAGTGTCACTTTAAAAAAAACACGTAATTCTAGTTTTAAATCGCCTTAAAAGATGTTTTTCATTTACCTGAAGTAGGTAATCAGGTTATTTTATAACCTGAAACCTTCTAAATACATAATTATGAATGTGTTACTACTTCCCTTTTTGCCTAAGGATTTAAACTTTCGTCAAAAAGTTTTGGTACAGATTATAGGTAGGTATCTACTTATAGAATTATTATGCACGGAATTAACTTTCCGTTTGAATCTGCGATAGGTGCATCTCTTTTAACTTCGTACAATATAACGTGATTTTATATAAAATTTAATTTCTGTTCAGCTTATTAAACGAGCAAGCTTCTCCAGAGTTATTTATGTAAGACGAGCACTGTTCCGTGAATCATTACACATCATCAATCTTCTAGCTAAGCTTTAACTTTGGATACATACTACTTGTACACAGTGCTATTTGTCTCATGTCTTCGATCATTTTAGAAAATTACCATCATCTGTATTGCATGGCAATAACTAATAGCGAGTTTATGACGACACGCGGTAGAAACATAGTTGTGAAATGAAAACTGCCAAATGATTATAATTTCAAAAAGTAGTTTTATTCAAATTATTACAAACATCAGTATCTATGTTAACAAGGGAATGCTCCACGCTATTATTTTTTTATTGATAAAATTTAGATAGTCCAGCAAAATATGCATTTTAAGTCACCATGAAAAATGCACGCATTACCAAAGAATAAGTCTTGTATATTGTTTAATTTTACCTTACATATTACCGCTTTAATTTAAAAAGAAGTAACCGAACATTTAGTAATAGAAAGTTCAGTGGTTGACTTAAAAATAAATGATAATAATAAACCATTAGGTTTTGTAAAGAGTATGTAACATCCCACATTAGTTCTACTGTTGATTTTCTGCGCGTAGTAGATTGTATTTAATGTAAATATTTAGATATGGTAGACTTAGGTTTGTAAATTGGTCAATTCCCAGATGTTAAACTTATTCTTCAATCTATCTACATAGTTTATCAAATGAATAGCTTTGCTTTATATTACTATCATTATATGCCGAGTATTCTAGATCTACATTTAAGCATTGTTATTTGCTTTAGTAGTTATAGAATTACAATTTGCCTGAATGTCATTTCATTAAATAGTTATCAATAAATATAAACCATAATGTATATTAAAAAAATAACAAACATAAAAATTAGATCATTAGTGAAACTCAAAATTCCTATATGTCATCAAAGTAACCCGCTGATATTTGATTCACTACATGAGCAAGCATATTATGTGGCAGGTCTCGTTCTTCCATTAATTAAATAGTTCCTGAGATCAAAATATAGGTACTTTACCCTATTTTATGTTTACGCTTTGAAGTAGGTATATAAACAGAGGTTTCATATAAATAAATTAAATGAAAATAATATAGACCAAGTTTAAAATGTATTTACAAATAAAAACAGTTGATGTTAAATATTTACGTTCCTTATTTATTAAATTTCAGATTCCTTTAGAAGAACTGCATAGCTATAACAATACAATACCGACTTTATTATTATAAGCACTATAAATAAAATAAAACCGAGTGAATTAGATTATTATTATTATTATGAGTACAACAAGTCCCTTTAAATAAGAGCAATTAAAGTCATTCCAATATTTTTTAGCAAATCGCATTATCTTTGAGTAAACATGTGGAATGGTTTAGGTACTTACAAGTCTGCTACGCAAATACATATTTAACTTTAGTCACTTATGAGGAGGTTCGTTATGAAATACTATTCACAACGAATTTTATTTATATACTCTCCCATTGACCTTAACATATCTTCCTAAGCACTTATTTCAAAAATAGTACACATGCAGCAGAGTTCAAACGTGTACTACAAATCCTCGAGTACCTCCATCATTTGCTATTGTCATTATTTTGGTTATAAGCTTGGGCTAGAGACAATATTTTCTAAACCTCGTTAGAACCGTCACAAGTGTACATTTCAAACACGCTAGAATGATTTAGAAGTTTGACTAATAGCGCTTAAGCACAGGGTGTAATTTTGTTCATAAGTCATAATGATAAATCCTAGACAATTAATACTAAAATAATATTATTACTTACCATCGATAAAGTTAACGTAGGTAACTATTTGTCTATATGAATGTTGATTAACGTAGAGTTTCGAACGCTTAGTATGTTTGCCGGCACAAGTGCACCTACTCTTTGGAGCACTTGTGTTACTTTTTTATAGTCTATTCGTATTGCACACTGGTCATTTTCTCCGATATAGGTAATTCTATCACATTTACGATGAATTGTTGCTGATTCAACTTCATGTGCGTAGGTTAGAACTTATGATATGAATCATTTGTTAAGATCACTACTCAAAACCACCTTAAAGGCCTACTACTGGTACTCAAGGCAACACATCAAGCTATACATTTCCAGTATAAACTGATCTCTAAAGAATTCCCTTACAATGAGAGCTTATACTGAAAATGTATAGCTTGATGTGTAGCCCTGTGTACAATGATGGAGTTATAGTCGCCCGTCTCCAAAAAGTGCGCAGGCGCTTCGGTTTCATTAATTAATGTATTACTTACAACTTTGTGAACCTAAGTACACAGAACTGACTTTTGCGACACTTAATATCTTTCAGCCAATAATTTATCTACTTACAACCACGTCGGTAGAAATCATGTGTACTAAACCAGACATCAATAATATCGATCGGTACTTTGTCTACTGAGAAAGACATTAACTTGTCGCAAATAAACTTTTAATTATTAAGTAAAGCAATTTGGAGCCGTGCTATACTAGGAGATACTATTATTTATTCCGTGACTAAACGTAATATAATGAATTGTTGTATAAAACTAGCATGTAGGTGCCGCGGTTTTAGCTGAGAATGCCCTTCTGAATTCAATAGATATAAGTGTAGTTTATTAAGTCGTCACCTTGCGAAACGATGTTCGCTTAATCATTTAAAAATTGTTGCCTTGAAATAATTTAGTCACAGAAAACTGGTTGTTTCAGCTTGAATAATCTCACAATTATATAAGAATATTGTAACGATAAGTTAAGTATTTTATATTTCAAAGAGCATAAGCGCAAAGTTAACGCGTGGATTGTATTATGTAATTTTGTCTGTGATCGAAATTTTATATTGTTAAGCTGAAAATTAAGCGCACGTATTATTTTGAAATGCTGAACGTATTGCGTCATACATTCTGTGTGCCTTAACTATTCATCCGTTTTCCATTTCAAGTAGGACCTACCCAGTCTCACTTACTCTTATACGCACATATATATAAATAAATACCTACCTAACTACTTAATTATTTATTTCCATATTGCAGGTGATCTACACATCACTTGTTTTATGTGGGACTAAATTTGTTACAGAACAAATTACCTACGAACGATTGTTGTTTGTGACGATATTTCATTCATTGTATAATTTTATCATCTTTAATTAAATGTGGTTATGTATAATTTCATGAGTTTATGACCATACATAAACAGTACCTACCTACCTTCTTATATTTTTAATGCTCATCATTTCTATTTAGCATTAAATTATAGGTAGGCCTCGAGTATACTTAAACCAATCACATTATGAAAAAGATAAGGAAGTGTACCTACCTATACCTAGAGTGCTAGCAGCGTTCTAACACTAAAGGACAAAGTGCCGCAATTTGCGGAATAATAGTGGCGAAATCTAGACCGGTTAAAGTGCCGTAAGCATTACATTGTCACAGTCACAGAGTGCATGTCACAGTCACTTTTTATTTTGATTGAGTGTTGAGGTTAGTTCGCTAACTTTTGATTTTCCAAAAATTCAACTTATTTTCGCAATCAAATTGAAATGTTTTGTATGTAGAAAAGGCAAGTACCTACTAGGATAACTTAGGATGCAAGAGCGAGCGAAGCGAGCTCGGGACTTGAGGTACCCTGACTCGGACAGGATAAGTTGGAAGCGAGTGAACAACGACCCCGCCATCCCCTCTGTGGTTATTTTTTTTTACCATTCAGAAATAGGAGTTCCGCAAGCGGAGCTCCGTGGACTAAGTATGCCGCATTATTGCTTGGAAACAAATTTGGACTCACTACATGATCTTTCTCCAACCCTAATACTCCACTATCACAGAAATCCCGAAAGAAACTTTGGCGATTTTTACTCTTACGGCACTTTATCTGATAGTGATAGATACCGCTTTCAATTTCAAATATTTGTACCTTAGTCCCTTTCAATTAATTGATAAATAACAAAAAGCATTACAGAATGTATGGGTGAATACAAATAGGAACACGTGTATAATATCTCCTAACCATTCAGATATCTTATTGTTACTAGATATCTCACTAATTATATGAAAAGTGTACATTTAGTTATGTTATGAACAAGTTCTGTTAATGACAAAATATTATTCTAAAGCATGTTGCGTGTCTACCGAATCGTGACAACTGTAATATTATGACAACTGTAATATTATGACAACTGTAATATTATGCTATTAATTAATATACTTACAATACTTGTTGAGTTATTTGCTGTATTGAAAATTATGTGAACTGTTGGGTAAGAGCTATCAATAAAGGATAGGTACTAAGTTAATGCCTATTTATGTGAGTCTGCCGTTAGTAGTAAATGATTGTGTTCGGGACGTAAGAGACTCGTTCTATGAAATACCTACCTACCACATAGGTAATATGGAACTTTATACTTTATTGTTTATTTTTTCTCGATGGTTCTAGAAATAGAGCGGTATAGTGTTAGGGAACTATGCGAACAGCTGGAAGTGGGATTAGATACTATATTATTTACAACTCTAACTAAATGTTTGTATCCTGTCGATAAGTTTATCAACCATCTGGGCATGTATAAAAATATAGATAGGTAACTTATCTGCAAATCAACAGTCGGAGTGTACCTAGGAATAATAATAGGTAATTAAAAAAACTAAACAATTCTTAAATTAAGCTGAAAATAATAAAGTGGCATGTGGATTTAGGCAATTAAAAAGTAGGTAGGTATATTATTCTCATTGAGTTATTGTTATCACGTTTAATTATGAGCCTCTCAATCCGAATATTTTTATTTAAAGCCCGTCCAACTAAATAGTTTGTAGGGTAAACTTGCCTCATGAGCAGCTGGAAGGTGTTTTGCTTCTTTTCCTGCAAGACGGCGGACTAAAGTTTACGTTTTGTGTGCCGCTTGGTACGCTGTGGAAGCCTCAGGTGGGAGAAATACATCAAGTACGATTTAGGAGTAGGTACGATAGCAAGTTTACCCTAAGTACTAAGCAATAGTCTTACCTATTTACTTACATGTTGAAAAAAGTTATTCGTACATGCAGCCCTTTCTATATACCCACTTATCCAGAATTTTAGCTTGCCCAGCTAGTACAGTACAGACTCAATTTTATAATAATAACTACTCTATGTTCAGTGTATAGATATAACCGCATGAAACGCATTGTTTTAAGGATCTTCACTCCTATAGCAATTATTTATTTTGTGCACCCAATAATGATAGTGACAACGATCAATATTTTATTTACATCTACGTTATTCTAAGCACTGACTGGAACGATATTATGACAGTTAATTTATAAGCCACAAATTTTTGCTTTAGGTATACTTTTTATACAAATTATTGAACGTTTGTTCATTATTGTTATACTAATACGCGTAAACAGTACATGTTAAATACATACATGTACGTACTTAGAGCATTATAAACAGAGCACATTAGTCACATAGTTAATCAAAAGTTTGCATTCATTGAACAGCGCAAAATTCTCGTGGAATAAGTTCAGTGGAATAAAATATCACGCACATGCGACATATTGTTTTATTTCATCAGCTGAGAGAAGCCTTCCCTGAAGTGAAAGTGGGTTATCTACCTACCTACATACAAATAATTAAGTATCAGATAGAAAAAAATCTTATGGCACTGTAGTTATTGGGGAGGCAGGTGGTCTACCTGTCCCTTCTTTGAACCAATTGGCATCGAATCGATTGGTGCCTTTTGAAAGAAAGAAAGATCAGATGCAGTAGGTATGAATCTCTAAGGTCAACTTAATCAACTGGTGAAATAATCTTTCTTGTCCCTTTGAATCTTAGTTCAGTGTTGCCACTTATCAAAGGTGTATTATCCATGGTATTCTCAAACACGTCATGGAATCTTTTTAGAACATCTTTGTAGCACCTTTTCACTTTTCTTCTGCATTTGTCACTTTTATAAAAAAATTGTGTGAAGAGAATTTTTTGATATTTCGGTATTTCCAGTTACTTATAGTCACCGGGAGAGACAAGCAACCCTACCCTTGCTCAAGCTTGATACCTACAGCATGGAATGGAACTTACTTTAAAGTGGGTGACAGACGTGCGTACTTAAAGCAGCAGGCCTAGCCAAGTTACAAACGTTTCGTATCGATTCTCTTTCTACAATCGTTATCGCCTCGGCGTAAGCGATTGTAGAAAACGATAAGTTGGTAGCCAAGTTGACACGACTGAGTCGATCGCTCGTTCTACAACGTATTTTCTACTATTTTACTACATTATTATGAAAGATAATGCTAATCGTTAGAGAGTGTTAGAGAGAAAAGAAAAATCGTTAGAGAGTAATTAGTTTTTATGTAAAAACATTTTTAATTTTTCGTGTGAAGTTGGCCCCCCTTCTCGCAAAAATGGACTTAGACGTTTTTTTTTTTTTATCGTTTGGCAATCGTTAGAGAGAGATTGAGAGATACACAAAATCGTTAGAGAGTTAATATTTTATTTGTTATTAAATCATTTTAAGAGCGTGAAGTTAGCCCACCTCTGTGAATTTAGCCCCTGATTTAATTATTCTGAATTTTTGTTAATGCTTATCGTTAGAGAATAATTAGTTTTATTTACTAAAGATTTTTTTTTTTTAACTGAGCATGTTAAAGTTTATAAACGTGCCGCCTCGATAGGGGAGGGAGAAGAGGGGGAAGGGTTAGTAGATCCCCCCACTCCTGTCGGAGACACAAAGTTTTTATTAAATGATTTTTAAATATGACAAATCTCATATGCTGGGGCCACACCAACAGGAAACGCCGTTGATTATCGCGATAATGGACGTTATCCGTTGGTGTAACCACAACTTACCTCGAGTATTTGTCAACGGCATTCATATTGGCGTTTAGAGGTGGGTGATAACTCTGGTGGCGGTATTTTAGGCAGATCAAAGAGATTTACCGCGAGAATTATTGCATTGACAGAAGCGGCCAAAATTAAGTTTCTGCACCGTGAGCGCGACGGGATCTCACGGGTACATAATTATTTAGCGGAGCCGATCAGCCCATTATGGAATGGAATGGACTAACGAGAAAGCCATTCTTCTCAAAGTACTGAACTGAACTTGATACTGAATGACCAGACCAGGGCCACTAACAATACCTATTATTTATTTATTTATACGTGTGGAGTCGCGTCGTCAGCGTATATTCTTCTTACAAATAAATAATATTATTAGACGATGAGATCGTAATAATAATCGTGAATGTCGATGTTACGAGTTACGACCGGCGGCGGCGGCCGGACCGCGGACGGCGTTCGGTCCGGGTGGTTGCGGCGGGGCACGGCTACTGCGGATAGGCGTCCGTGGGTGTGATAAACGTTTTCCTTTGAGCTTCCTTATTCAAAACTTTACCAAGTACTTAAAATTAAGTTTACAAAAACTTAGTTTTTGGATGAAGATTTATTTTTATAGACAATCCATTTTATTGAATATAATCTATTATAAAATATTTCAAGGGCGTGGATAAAGCAGCTCGCACCGGGCGCATAAAAGGCTAATTACGGCACTGAATAAAAGTAAATTATTCGCAAGTTCAAAGAAAAAAAAATAAGATCATCACTATATAGGAAGCCCTTCCATTTGATATGTCACAGTCACTCTCGCGGTTAAAGTCAAAGTCAAATAATTTATAGGTAGGTACTTTTTTTCCCCACAAAAACCCCCACAAATAATTTTGAATATGGGGGTCACCCCCATATTCAAAATTATTTACGTTTTACGACCCATGTTTGGGTCACAGAAATACATAAGTAAGTGTATCTAATTACCAAATTTCAACTTAATCGGTCCACTAGATTCGGAGCAAATTGGCTGTGGCAGACGGACAGACGCCAGCGTCGGCGCTGACCTCGCCGCCAGTGCCTTTGCCGCCTGGCCATCCCGGTAGCAGGCGCGGCCCCCCCCAAAATCATTCAAGCTGTCGACAGAATGAATGATTTACGTGCTTTACTTACTAAAAACTGTAGGTACTTGAACCACAGTGACCCCGATGGACATGTTAGTATAAAAAAAATGTTTTTAGAGTACTTATCAAT
Source organism: Lithophane ornitopus (assembly GCA_948473465.1). Lineage (NCBI taxonomy): Eukaryota > Metazoa > Arthropoda > Insecta > Lepidoptera > Noctuidae > Lithophane > Lithophane ornitopus. Next base: position 9,034,904 of record OX419616.1, on the reverse strand, counting down.
TAGGTAACCATTTCTCAAAATATATTCCTCGGCACCTCCCTTTGGGAGGACCTTGGGCTGCGACCGCACCAACCCGGTAGGATGTTGCGCTAGCTCCCAAATGTGGACTATAGAAGCCTTGCGGTAGGCGGCTAGGCGAGTGACCAGTGGACGGCATAATGTTGTTGTACCTACATGTATGCAGACCTATGTAGTTGTAAGTACGGCGTGCGGTACGGCGGCGGCGGGCAGTACATTTTTTTGCGTTTCGTAGTCAACAAGGAACCCTTATAGTTTCCCATGTCTGTCTGTCCGCGGCTTAGCTCAGAGACTGTTGGTACTAGAAAACTCCAATTTGGTATGGGTATATACATATAAAAATCATACATACATTTTTTCTAGGGTACTTATCTCCCCTACACTTAAAGTGGAAACTTTTTTTGTTGGAAAGATCATTCAAAAATATTGTGAGTTTGTTTGGAAAAACCATTTTTGGATTCAGGGATCCGTTTGCGTAATGTTAAGCTATATAGTGCTAATTTTTGTTAGAATCAAGTAAGCCCCCCCCCCCCCCTGCCAGCCAGCTATATGGTTAGTTTTGGATATGTGAAAAAAATCACGGCAGTAGTATGTATGTCGCAGGGAAATGAGGAAACCAGGGATTTCACGAAATCGCTAGGGATGCCACGAAATCACGGTAGATGTCGAATATTCTTGTATAACAAGTCTTCTTTCTAAAAATGTTTAGTGATATGACAAAATGCTAATAATTATAATCTCAGTGATGTGTCGTTTCACTTTCAACTAAACCTAGTAAAATGAGAAAAGTGTTGATGGATAAAAACAAAATTATTAATTAATCTCGCGACAATCTAAGAAGCCCGCTTTGACACCTATCAAAATACTGTAAGTAGTGATGGGGACCAAAAGTCGGTTGTTTTAAAAACCGATTCTCGAGACATATCGATTTATCATACTTAGAGTTTGTAATCGACAATTTATCTACATTACTTCAAACTGATTCTCGACTCATATCGTTTTATTACACGTCATTATCATCATCATCAGCCTACAGCACTCTACTACTGGACCTCTCCAATTGCACGGCATTCAGCTCGATTCTCGGTAACTCATCCAGCTGCTACCAAACACCCTGCGAAGAGCGTCGCTCCTCTTTTAAACATGTTGACGAGTTTACACGATAACACCAAAATAACATAATAGCCGGGTCAGAAAATATAACAATAACCTTTAACCATTTCCTTTAATGACATATTAAACATCAAAAGAAAGCTAAAAATATATGTGATCAGAATTTATTTGTTACGTTAGTCTCTTTTCTGAAGGTAATGTTTATAAAAGAATCGATTTTTCAGAACATCGATTTTATTCGGTCAAAAAACGGGTTAAAATCTTCGCAACACTACCGTTGCCATAGAAACGAACCCAAAGACATGACAGAATATTATTCAACGATTAATTCGTGTTTTTGAGTGCAATTTTCCAATATAACGTGAAACTTGGTGCTTTCGAATGATACTCATTGTTATAGTGTATGGATAACCTAGTAATTAATTAGGATTATGAATTTGATTTTTCGATCTCTTACGTAGAAGTTCATACAAAGTTATCACGGCATGTATGATGAGAACCGTCAAAACGGGCTTCTTAGATTGTCGCAAGTTTAACTGATGCATTTTTATTTGATAATAAAGTTTCAATTAAATAAACATCTATTCTGACGTTGATCTACTAACCCTTCCCCCCTCTCCTCCCTCCCCTATCGATCCTTAGAAATGATTTAATAACAAATAAAATATTAACTCTCTAACGATTTTGTGTATCTCTCAATCTCTCTCTAAAGATTCGCAAACGATTAAAAAATAAAAATTACGTCTAAGTCCATTTTTGCGGGCAGGGGGGCCAACTTCACACGAAAAATTAAAATTGCTTTTACATAAAAACTAATTACTCTCTACCGATTTTTCTTTTCTCTCTAACACTCTCTAACGATTAGCATTATCAAAAGGAGATGGATAACGCTCTCATACAAGCTTGGCTCTGGAAGGAGGAGAAATGGACACAATCGAAACAAAATGTAATAAGAAGCTTCAATAGTGTTTCATAGCCCTGTATATTTTTGTTAGCCGTAAAACTTGGTGAAGGGACATAAAGATCCTTCTCAAATCTCATAGAAATATAAATGTCAAATCTGATACTTCAAAAAATCAATTCAAGCCTGTTGATTGCAGACTTATCCACTGTCTTCCAGCAGATTTAATTTCACTCAAATCTAACAACTATTCCAAATGATTCATTTGCTATGTCCCAGTTTATAGAACGTTCGATCTTCGTTAGAAACCAGGCAAAATCAGAGTGGTCTAAGATGTGAGTAATAGGTATTGTTATTGTAGCCCAGATAAACTGTAATGCGAAGATCCATAGTTCGAGAAAGGCGAAGTCGCTCAGAAATGCAAAAAATATAACCAGAAACACAGCCAATAATATTTTGGAACATTATCACAAAAAATCACAACAAAACATTCATGATTTTGTCACACGCAGCACCACAGAGTTAGAAATAAAATAGAAATCGTCAAAAAAGTCCGACCGACAAGAAGGGTTGTATGGTACATAATTATGTAGTTATGCCCTGTGTATGTAAGATTCTTTATTCTCTCGTAGCATCCTGACGTGTGGATGCATTTTAATGATTTACATGTCGTTTGATTTGTAGGTGTTAGGGGCTTGTGGCCAATGAATAAGAGGCGAACGGGTCGATCAATCAGGTTAAGTTATGCTTACCGCGGTTGGTCCGTGGATGGGTGACCATCTTTACGTACCTTGGAAAGCACGTAAGTCCCGGCTGTCATTTGTAGAATTTTGACAGCCGTTACGGGTCGTCAGAAGTCCAAAAGTCTAACGTCCACTTTTACCAAGGGGTATCGTATTAACCAGTAACAAGGTTGTGGAGAAGTGTAAAACACTGGTATTCAGCTGCATCCGGTTAGACTAGCAGACCCCAACATAGTTGGGAAAAGGCTAGGCAGATGATGACATGTCGTTAGGTTTGTGGTGACCGCCCAGCGAAACGCATTTGACTTTCAATCGCAATCCAAACAATTTTGAAGGAAATTCCTAATCCAATAGGTGAAAGGTGACGTTTCACAAATGAACATGGCGGACTTTAGAACACAATATGTAACGTAGTGAAAAAAGTTTTTAGTACGTTAAAATAAAGGGCTTTAGGAGACGTTTCCAAAAATATGACTTATGACTGTAAATGATTGTTGCACTGTTGCATCACACTATTGCATCTTTATTTCAGCATAAAACCTGTGTAAACAGTTGTTGGTGAACCAATAAAAATGAAAGGACTCTGGTGACTGGTAATATCTGGATAGAAACACTGGTCTATGCTTGTTTCTTAGACCTGAGCAGGGCTTTTGACATGGTTTGTTATGATGTCGAGTGTGGAAGACGTTACGCGATGCCAGTGTGCCTAAAGAGTTATGTCCTATTCTTGAAAGTACAATAGCCAGAAAATATAATATTGCGTTGCATTGTTTGTTTTTTAATGCGTCCCTCTATGTTAGTTATAGGTTTGTGCAAAGCTTAAACAGCTTAAGCAGACGACACACTTTTTGTGCGATCGAGTCTGTGGCGCACGCGTTACTCCTAAGCAATGATATGAATTTACTATGCAGTAACGCGTGCGCCACAGACTCGATCGCACAAAAAGTGTGTCGTCTGCGCAGCCCCTAATGAAATCGTGCGGCTAAATTCACTCTGACGTAGTATTGAATGAAAAAAATTGGCACCTCACATTTTCATTCTCTAACTTTTCTGCGTAAGTCGAAAATGGCCCTGACTTAGTACGCGGGTTTTAAGTTCGAAACCTTAAAGGGGTGATAGACGTGCGAGCAAGTACGCGTACTTATGGCTCGGCGAGCTTACTCGCCCGTGTGTCATGCTAAGTACGCGGACTTAAGTTCATCGGCGATCCAACAGGTTTGAAATTTTACTCGTAGCCCGCCTTAGCTCGTCGTCTGTCATCGCCGCATTTTTTGTCCTAACATGGCAATTAAATAGCAGTGAACTAGTGGGAATTCCCCAACTATAGATGAATATCGTTTGAACCAATATAATAAGTACAAATTAAAGAGTTGCCTAATTGACTGACTTCTTAACCTTTTTGATTACCAACTTTCTTTATTCAGGTAATGTACTTTGCGTAATTGCATTCTAATCAATCTGCATTGAAAGAGAATCTGTAAAATCTGTTTTGCAAATAAATTAAAATGGAAAGTGATCATAGTGAATGTGATGGTGGAAAAAATTGTTTCAACTTTGTGCCATGAAGGAGACATGCATAAGAGACATAATACTGAAATGTATAAAAATGATCATGATCACACAGTATAGTCGGAATTTACAAAACATCAAATTCCGACTATACTCCATTTGAAATAAGATAAGACATTTAAACAAACCTTTATACAGTTCGTTCAACCGATTTTGACTTCTATACCGTAGGCATAAGGATAGCGTTAAGAGCAAAAAAAGGTTAATCAACACTAACTTTCTACTGCAGCTGCCATTTGTCATGCCACCAACGCATTATAAGTCAAAATCGGTTGAACAGACTGTAAAAAAAGGTTTATTTAAATGCTTAATCTTATTTCAAATGGAGTATAGTTAAGATGAGCATATGAATAAGCGTTTTTTTTTTCCTAAAACAATGTAATTTACGCGACTTTTTAAAATCTACTGTATTTTTTAGAAGTCTACCGTAATTTAGGACTGGGAACACCGTAATCCATTATTTGGAGTTGGCAACGCTGATTTGTCAATGTCAATCAGTTGTCAGATGTGCCATAGGGTACATTTTTATTGAGATGTGCGACACTTCCACGACCTCCACGGTGGTCACGGCGGCCACGGCCTATTTTCTAAAATTACTCTTTAACTGTATTTAGTTAGTTATTTATTTTATATACACCGTTTTACAACCTTACAAGTAACAATTTATGAAGTAATGAAAAATGAGTTCACAAGCAATAAAGTGCCATAAATGCCGCCACATATTATTTGATGATACATGCATCCTGGACAGTTCTTCAACATGTGATCCAAAAAAATGTGAAAGTTATGATATAAAGAGGTTCTTATACGTTGGTGAGGACCAAGTGCCTGAATGGATTAGAGAAAAAGTCGAAAATGAGGAGTGGACTAAGGGTAAACTGCACTGTCAGAAATGTAACAATAGAATTGGGTCATTTGACTACATATCAGGGCGAAAATGTGAATGTGGATCATCGGTTGTACCACCTATACATCTAGTGACCAGTCAAATTGATAGGCCAATAAAAATTCAAAATATTAACAATTTAAGGATATAATATTATTATGTACTGAAACACTTTATACTGTCTTTCTAACTTGTAAAGAAAATAAAATAATGATTATAATTTGTATTTTATTTTGTCAAAATTAACATTTATTCAACCACCATTGCACTTGCTACTGATTCATTAACTTCAATATCGCGGCATTTAGCAGCCTGTAATTCCCTTCGGATCTGTAAATATACAACAAAAAACATTTTACCATTGCAACATTAAAGTAGACATGGTCACATATATTGTGTTATATTATATAATTAAGTTAATGTTACCTCTGGGGTGACGGTAGGATGGGACTGTTTCCTGAGTAATTCCAAAAGGGCATCTCTTTGTTCTGTAGATATGTCAGCTTTATAACGTTGAACAAATGTTAACAATGACTGATGCCACAGAACTGGCAAATTGCGATGTTCGCTTTGAAATCTGAAAAGATCAAAAGTTGACTGGAATTATTTATAAATATTCATACGGCAAAAGCATAACTAGGCTACTTCTGAAGACCATGCAGTTTGTGTCCATTGGAAAATAAAAACTGAACCGTGGTCAAACCCAAGTATTATTGCACTGTGCTGCACATTCAACTGCAATGTGATTTGGAGACACAGGTCCTAATATTCTATTTCAGAGGAGTAATATTAAACAGTTCCCCTTGACACTGTGTTCATTTAAACAATAAATTAACTATCCTCACCTTATAAAGTGGAAAACAACTGAATCTACAACTCTATATGGCAATGCATACTTTTTGTCGAAAAGTATTCTTAAAAATATGGAACTTGCTCCAGTGTAGTCCATTTCCGCTATCTTTAACATTGCTGCACTGGAATGCAACACCGGTACTGAGTTACGTGCTAACACTGAACCCACTATGATGGCTTCACGTAGTGTACAATCTCCCGCCTAGAAAATACCAAAAATAATTATTTTACTGTCAAGTTATTCATTCTTAGAAAACAAAACATAAATTTTAAATTACCTCCAGTAAGGGCAATAGTATACCCTTCATGAAAGCGCCAGGCTTGAAGAGTGCTTTACGTAATGCTTGGTATAAATGAAAGTTTAATCTTTTATATTCAGCAAGGTCATCTCTCACACGAGGTAGCAGTACTAAATTATAAAATCGCTGCGCCATCTTCTCTTTTAAGTTCGATGCGAAGATTCTGGTAGCCTAGAAATTATTCATGTACAGGATACATTCTCATGGCATAGGACAGCTATGCCAACAGTTGGTCATAAAAAGATTAGGTTTTCTTAATTAATTTATGTGTTATGTTATGTAAAAAAAGCTGCATCTAAGAATTCTCTGCATTTAAGCAATTACTTATAGAAAGGCTACGCTATAAACAATCTTTCGTTATAGAAGTGTCTCTTATTATTTCAGCAATAGACTAGAACATTTCTATTGATAAAATAACCAATTCTTAAACTTACTTGGTACATAGCTGCAGCTGACCAGGTAGTTGGCTCTGTGATGTACAATATTTGTTCCCAGTTCTGTAAGTGTGGAACCATTTTGAATGCCTTTGGCAGTTTTCCTGATCTGTACTTTTGCAATACATCTCTGACACCTTCATACATTGTTTTTATTCTGGAAAGTGTAATGCCAATCAGTTAATTAAATCTACATAATATATTCTTAATGAATCTATACCGCTTTTTATAATATTAAACTTGACTCATAAAAACTTACCTTGGATCAATGTTTTGTAACTTTAATGTTTCAACATCAGAAAACTGAGTCTGTAGTTCAGTATGCTTATCGGTGATCTTTTCTTTTATAATATCTGCTAGGGTGCGAGTCCTCTCTGGTTTAGCTGACATGAACATCTTAAGAGCTTGTTCATCTTCTTCATTTATTTCTACATTATCATAATATGTGTCTGGCTCCAAGTCATCTCTATCTGATCCAGTATCATCATCAGAGTCTGCATCTGTGGGAGAAATGTATGTTTAATTAATTTTCTTGTCGACATTTCCCTACAGAAAACAATTTATGGAAGTAATTTTTTTCAAAGCAAGATGTATCATATTATTATCTTCCGTTCTTGCTATTACTATGTCAAAAATGAAATTATGGTTTCTAATTCTTGCCTTCTTGGATGGACTGTACAGCAGTTTTATTCTACTATCTCTAAGTTGTATTTACAAAGAGGCCTAATTGTTCAGGTACCTGGCTCACCTTTGAATGTTGTAGGAAGTGTCACATGTTTTGCAGGGGATGGGCCTTCTTCTGTATCCCCTAATTCAGCTTGTTGCCTTCTTGCGGCTTTTAAGATTTTTTTTGATAAGTCTGCATTTACGAACTGAAGAATAGAACACCATTAAAGTTATGTAGGTATTACTAACACAAACTTATGTCAAACAAAGGATTCATGTATGTGGATTTAATTGTGAATAATGGATCGACATATGTCTATTTTTGTCATTAACGTGTTAATTAACTATGTTTAAGACCCTCATGACTGATCACTGTCTCTTAAGATACAGGTTATAAAACTTAAGCACAGATTTTAACATAGAACCAGATTTACAGAATGTACAGTATTCCTTAATGAATTACCTATGTTCCCATCTGTATTTTATGGCCAATAAATTATTATATATTATATTATGTAGGTATGAAATATGAATACTTCCGAAACGTGAATTCTTGATATCCTAGATGGTCTGTTTATCAAGTGAAAGACTTACTTCTTCGTCATCATCTTGCCTGTTCCTTTCTTTGTTTCTGTTTTTATTTTTCACCGAGTTTACTGATTCGATTTGATCTGCTAAAGCTAAATTCTTCCCAACCTGAGAGGGTTTAAACTTTTTAGCCTTTCCCATTATAACCCAATTTTAACCACACAATATATTGAGTGGATTTTTTGGTTAAATATATTTAAATAGTCAATGCGTGAAAAAGAAGCAAAATCAAAAGAAATCAACTAAACTGAAAACGAATGAAAACATGTGCACTTTGACATTGACAATCTGAGTTAAATTATGACAGCAAGAGGATGACAGTGACAGATTGACACATTTCGTTCAGGAATATAAAAAAAAAAAAAAAAAAACCTTATCCTCATAAATAGCATCATCACGTCTACAGAACGCTCAGACTATGTTTAATCCTATAAATGTAGTAGGGTAGTTGGTTGGATATTTTGTTGTGCCTGCGTGTAACCTAGTCCCGTTCGTAGAACCCGACTCCCCGGTCTCTACATAAATTGCGTTGCGGCGCAAAGGCGGCGGTACTGCATTTTTTAATGCAATTTCATGCAATGACATAGATACTAGCGCCGCGTCTATCGGACTTAAGTGGTGGCCCCGACTCTATTACAGTCTGCTATCACAAACCACTGAGCGGTGCTGCTCCGGCGTCGCAACACTCGCAACCACAGAGTAGGTACACCCCTCCGCACCTCATCTCACTGCTAACTTATTTTATTATAAAGTAACGTTTTATCCAAAAAATAACTTTTTTTAAAGTAAGGTCAGAAAGTTGGGCTACAAAAGGTAGGGTTTAATGCATGGCAGCCACTCACATGAGGTGAATGAAGAATCACATAGAGAAGTCAAGTAAAGAAAAATCATATATGAATCATATATATATATTTTAGTCTAATCATTCTTATGTACCTACACAAAGAATGATTAGAATAAAATACAAGTCCTTGAAAGCTATAGGCTAACAAGAAGTGGCGCGGCCACGGCCAGTGTGATGATAATTGGTAGGTATAGCTTCCATCCCTTCATCTCACTTATCATTATTTATTGCTAAATCATTATTTATAGCATAAATAAATTATGTAGGTACATGGTTTATTAAGGTACACATATTCTCATTTATTGTTTAATTTGAATTAATATTAACAGCACCGTTATCTTAAGTAGCAGGTTCTCGTTAGTAATTACTACTTAACTAATTATATGCCTCAATGGCTTTGATAACATCTTTCACACTGGAGTTAATAAAATCGATTTCATCTTGAACAGCTCTTCGGATGTTGATTTCCACAACCTTTATGATGATGGTGTCGAAGATTCTGAGGAACACGTTGAGTACGGGGTTCACCAGCCAGTCAGTGAGAATGTTGCCAGTGAAACGCACGCGAAGACGGCTGAGGAAAAACAATACGTTAAAATAAAGGTGACCCTTGTAAGTAGTAAAGTGGGTGATAGACGCGCGTACTTGAAGTACGCGGTCTTTAAGTTCGCGACCTTACTCGGCTCGCCGTCGGTGACACACCGAAGCTTTCGTGAAGCTTTCTCAAAATATCATTGTCACCGCGGCTCGCGGCTCGCGGCTCGCGGCTCGCGGCTCGCGGCGGTGACAGACGACGAACCAAGGCGGGCTACGAGCAAAATTTCAAACCTGTTGGATCGCCTACGAACTTACTCGGCGGACCGCGTACTTCGCATGACACACGGGCGAGTAAGCTCGCCGAGCCAAAAGTACGCGGACTTGCTCGCACGTCTATCACCCGTTTAAATGAACTTTAAAGGCGCCAGTGTGCACTTTCAGTGGTTCGGTTTATCTGGGATATCAGCCTTAGTCCTTTAGGACGCCACCACCACCGGCTCGGTCGTCTAAGAAGATATAATGGTTACTCAGTAGCATAAGCTAGGTAATTTTCCTACTGCATGGACATGACCACCTCTCTGTGAGAGGGACTGAGGGGCTGTAATTCACCACGCAGATTGGGCACACTGTATATAATAACGTTACTATATTTAAAAAGAACAAACCCGAGGTCGGTAAGCCTGAACTGTTGTAGCTGAATTTCGTCATTATTGAAGTCAAGAAGTATGTCGACGATGACTACGAAGCGGGTGAGAGTGGCAATGATACCACCTGTAGGTCCTAGGTTCATCACTTGCACCAAGTACTTGTATATGAACTGCAACGAGTAAAACACAAATGATTTATTTATTTATTTAAACTTTTCGCACTCAAAAAAAAGGTACAAAGGCGGACTTAATGCCTTAGGCATTCAATTCAATTTAATTCAATTTCAATTATTAAACATGTTTGATCTATCCTATGTACCTACTTTTGAACATAACTAAATAAGACTCCAATCAATCTCCTGGAGTCTGGTAACAATTAATTTTTTGAGGATTTGAGAATCAAAAATGTACTAAAAAGTCAATCTAACCTGAAGATCAGTAAACTGCAGCTGCACGCGCACGCGCAACATTTTGGCGAAATAGTTAACCTCCTGGTCACCGGAGCGGGACACGTTCACTAGACCAGTCATGTAACCATCGTGGATTTTCAACCACGCGCTGTACGTAATCAGCAAGGGCCTCTAAAACAATATCAGAAGAAAAACATTGGTCACGTTCATTAGGTATATTTATTATCAATACATCATTTTACTAAAGATAATCTGTTAACATGGAAAGAAACACGACTCACAAAGTCACAAGAAATGGACGTATCCTAGTTGGATGCCATTGGTTAATCTGGCTTTACAATCATGATGTGTCAAATAGCCACAAAAACGTTGGGTGTACCCCGTGTACCACAACCCCAGTTCTCGGCCTTCCGAAGAAAAAATTACTTACCACTTCAAAACCCTCGATAACTTCCGGCAGGTCCATGGGGTCCAGCCCATGCTTCTGGATGAGGGGCACGAGCATGTCAATGGTGTTGTCCACATAGTCGTTCACCGTAGCAGATTGACCGAGATCACCCCAATTACGGCTGCAAGAATATTACTAAATTAAAAAAGTACAAAGTAAGTAAGTAGGTATCTATCTAGCAAACTAACAAACATCCACAAGATTCATGGCAGGACGGACCTGTTTAAATAAGAAACCCCAGGGTGGCTCGGGAGCCGTCAAGAGCGACCTAAACCGAACTTGTGTAAAACTTTTTTGTGTACCTATTATATCCCATTTGAAATAAGATTAGAAATACAGTCCATTCAAGCGATTTTGACTTCTATAACGTTAGTGGCACGACAAATGGTAGCTGCAGTAGACAGTTGGTATTGTGTAACCTTTTTGCTTTTAATGCCATCCTTATGCCTACGGTATAGAAGTCAAAATCGGTTGAACGGACTGTAAATAGGTTTGTTTAAATTTCTAATCTTATTTCAAATGGAGTATAGTTATTAGGTTCCTAGAGGTTCGGAACCTCAGGTTCCAGTGCTGTACTATAGTGTCGTGAGTGAGATAGGAATAATATAACCACATAAATCATAATTAATACGCAAACGAAATATAGAAATTAACTGTAAGATTATTAACGACTAGCTGTGCCCCGCGGTTTCACCCGCGTAGATGTCGATCCCGTGGGAATATAGGGATAAAACGTATCCTATGTCCTATTCCAGGTCATGCCTACCCGTGTGCTCATCCTCTCCTCTCTAAAGTAGGGAACGTCGCGGAGGCGCGGCGCCGTCGTCGAACGGTTCGCGTATTGCATTTTTATACTCGCGATATCTTCGAAATTAAAAGTCCGATTCGAATGAATTAAAAATATATATACCCTTGATGTTAAAACTATTTATTTGAATAAGAATTAATATTATGTCGATAAAACTCCATCGCAAATAATGCATTAACTTCAAAAAAAATTGATTACCATAAAAAAGGTTATAGTGAATCAATCTTAAAAGATAGACATATGCTGTCGCGGACTTTTTTTTAAAACTTTTAAAGAGGAACAATTCCATAATACATGATATTTGCGTAACTTACCGCTTACGCAGCGCACGCAACGGAAGCTCTCAAAAAAGAATATTTTTTCCCGTTTTTGCAACATTTTTCATTTATGCTCCGCTCCTATTGGTCGTAGCGTGATGTTATATAGCCTTCCTCGATAAATGGACTATTTAACACAAAAAGATTTTTTCAATTCCAACCAGTAGTTCCTGAGATTAGCGCGTTCAAACAAACAAACTCTTCAGCTTTATAATATTAGTATAGATTAACAATACTAATAAGATTGTATAAAAAAAACCTTTAACCAGAGGACACCTTTAAAATTAGGTATATATGCAGATACCTACGCATACGTAACTACCTAATGATTACGGAACCCTACATAGCAAGGGCGGCACTCACTCAGTTGGTCTGTGTTTTTCTTTTTTAACGTTAAGGTCTCGAAACCCTGACTATCATGGATTATGATTAAATTAAATAATAGTATCAGTTTGTGTCAATATCGGTAACGGCGAGAGAATCGAGAGATATCTATAGTTTCTCGTGTCCACGGTGTGATTACATTAAACCGACACGCCCTGCCTGTATTTTTTTTTTTTTGCTAAAAAATTACTTACCTTGCTTCCAATAGCTTCGATGTCGGCTGACTTTTCAGGTTGATAGAGTTGGCATCTGCCGCAGCTACCAAGAAAGCTAGCACCAGGGCTGTATATTTTTTATCCATGATGCTCCGAGGACTACTTATCGACTGTGATTTCGTTAATAGTCTGAATATTTTAATAGATCCAAGTCAGGTAAGAAGATAAAGAGATTACCAAATAGCTACTTATGTATCAAAGTCTTTATTACAAATCAATGCCGATAAACATTGCAAGATATTGATCATAATTGATGAGGTTTACGGTTATTATAATCTGTTTGTGCCAATGTTATCAACAATAACAATTCACTAATCATAATAATTAATTATTTGTGTTGATGGAATACTACTACTAGTATTACGCTAGCAAGAGGGTAGAGTTACTTAGGAGGTACATAGGTACTTATCAATTTTGTGTAGATACAGTCAGGTAAGTACGTAAATTGTAATCGTCTATTGTTAAATTATGTCGTAGTATTGTATTCATCATAGATCTGTGGGTCTAAAACGGCCACATTAGCAATTCCTCTAAAAGCATTTCATTTCCTGAATTTCCAGCTGACATTAGCAATTCCCCTAATTTGACACAAAAGCAATTCATACTATGTGGACCATTTTACAAATCTCCATAGAAAACTGTCAAACAGATGAATTATTTCGTATCGAATCGCACGCATATCTTAATATGAATTGTCAGTTTGTGACATTTTACAATGATTCATAATATTTTCCTATTATGATTCTGCTAAAGTCAGGCACTTTAGCCTGTTTTAAGCCCCCTGTTCATTTAAGAGACTGGATATTAGGTACATTTTTGGAATACCTACAACTTTGGGAAAATTTTGTGGCCCCTGTAAACTTGAGACATTGGTAGGTAGTATCTTACACAGTAATCAGTAGCGATAAAATAAAACGAAATTATGTAACTAATATTAATAGATTTATTACTATGTCATTGCCCATAACCCAATCAAGAATAAATTAAATAAAAATCTATGTCCCAGCCCAACGTTTTAAATACTTACCTAAGTTAAAAATAACCGCTATTCTCAAGTCATGCCTACATTAAAGAAATGCAATGTAACAATTTGAGTATTCTTTTACCGCTCCTTGAGCAAGCACGAATAAATTATTGTGACCACACAAAGTGATATAGTTATTCAAATAGGTAATTAAAATGGATGCGCACTTGACCTCACACCCAGACTTGCCGCACGAAACGGTTTAAAAAAATATATTGCTTGAAAACGTATATACCCATAGACACCGATTGGCATCATATGCCTATGCCTGCTACTAACATCATCAGATGAGAAACCGCATTAACCGCATGCTGCGGTCCTGATGCCGCAGTGACCTTCACCACGAAAGACATACACTAATGCGATGCTGTTTAGGTGGATAGGAAGTGAGCAAAACCTTCAGAAAACTACGCTGCGTGAGGCACTTGTGGTGCGAGCCAATGCGATTTTCGATTAGTCAGTATTTTATTATAGCAAAAGGCACTTGAATGAAAATAAAGACCTAGCTATGTGCGTATTATAAAACTCATCAATGTGATAAGTACGATTAAAATTATAATTAGTGATTATTTTGACTTCTTTGCGTCTTTGCCGAGCATTTTTCTCCTCTGAGCCAACATATGGCCATATAAGAAGGGGAAAATGGGAATATATAAGAACATGTAGAAGACTAAGAAGTAATAGTAATTAAAGGCTACGTTCCACGCGTTAGGCATAGAAATAGTAAGAAGTTGTTTCTGCTCGATCTCCTCCAAAGAGTGGTACATGCACAGGAGCTCTCCTGTTATTCCAATTGGGTAGAGTATTAAGAACGTGGAATATCTGCAAACAAAGAAATGTTCCTTTAGTTACTTATAAGTTCAGTCACATTACGGGTTTTACCTCGGAATGAGAGATAGGTGGATGGAAGCTGTAAACTTGTATAAACCTTCATTTTGACATTTTAAAGTTGTCGCAAATCTCATATGCTTAAATGGCATTATTTGCATAAGTATAAAAACCGGATTATCCGATTTTTTGGGATTTTTATAAGTACAGTCGAAAAAGCTAGGTATGTGGTATACAGGCAAAATAATTATGTACCTATATAAATTTTCCGCTACACTGCCAAAATTCGTTTTGATTGTGTGTATAATTTAACTTTTTGAGGTTATGGCTTAGGAGAGTGAAGGATTGTTGACTAGTGAAAACACACTGTTGACACAAAATTGTTTAAAATAGTTGCAAGTTAGCCTGTATATGAAATAGCTTGTTCGACTGTACTAAGCAAATTATGTTACCTGAGGAACAACAGTGGCTGTGGCACACTATTAATCAAATTAAGTGTGTAGTAGGCATATCTTATAATTTCCGTGATGGACCAGGCGAGTATACACAGAGGCAGGCCGGGGCTGACGGGGGCTGCTTCAGTGGCTAGTAGACAACCACATACTAGGAAGACACGCGAATATACTTGTGGCAACACCACGGCTACTCCAGACGGTACTAGGCCAATTAGGGAGTGCACCACCTGAAAAAATGAAATTAATCATCAACACGAGTAACGATGAAACTAAAGAGTCGAGTTTTGAAAACATGTAAGTAGTATCAGTAGATGTCCCATCAACTCCCATGTCCAAATCTATTCGACTCGGAATAACGGGTAAAGTACCTACTATCGATTTATCGATAATCGATACTTCTATTGTTCGGTACCAAACAACGTTTTGAGAATACAACCTCTTCAATTTGATTCCCTAATCTTTTCTAGAACCAAAATCCAGAGTCGGTGTTATTATGAAAACGTAACATAAGGTATCATTGATAGCAATGTTGTTCGTAAGCACGAGCGTGGTGGCCTGGGTCCGATCCGGGAATGGGAATCGGCTCGCCCCTAACCACATTGGAACCTATAACTGGCGAAATGTGATGACAAAACACCTTTTTTTTTACTCTTCGAGCAAAACAGGCATAAAGTTACGTTATCGGTTCTGTAGGTTACACAAGATATACAAGGTCATTTTTTTTTATCCTCTTAAAGTTTTCGTTTCCTCTTCCTTTCGTTTCGCATCCTCTTTAAGTTCACTCTGCGAACAACCCTGAATTCGCGAAAAAAAAATCAGCTGTTCCCTACATTTTGACGAGCTATGCGAACATAAATGTAGGGAATAGCTGATTTTTTTTCGCGTACCTACCTGTGTCAAGTTTATTTGTATGAAAGTTACGTTGGTTACCTACCTACCAAAGTAACTTTCATACAATTGCTGAATCCAGAGTTAATTATTATACTTTACATTATGTAGGTACTTGTAGACGATGTTAAAACTATTAGGTAGGTACAGTACCTAGGTATACATATTTATTAGAAAATGTTTACCAAGTTTGGTATCTAGCTACCATTTGCTTATTTAAATTACTTGTATATAATTATACTCTACGACCTTTTCACTCAAATACACCACTTCATGTGGTTAAAAAAAATTGTGATCACAGCAGTTTAAAATGAAGTGAAGGCATTTGCGACCTTCGACCTTGGAGTTGGCTTTGCTATAAATAACTGCTGCTGTAGTGCTGCGGGGAGAGCACGGCCTTTTGAGTTGTGACATGCCTCGAGTCACACATTTTATCACTGTTTATTCATATAAAATGTGTGACTCCAGCCATGTCACATCACAGTAGGCCGTGCTCGCCTCGCTGCTGTTGTGGTGCCTGCTGCTGCTGCGCGTTGCTTGCTTAGTTTACTTCACAACCTTATTCCTATAGCGTTCAATAAATATTCATATTATTCTCATGAAACGCTTGCTCACATTTGCTTAAGTAGGTATACGAATATACTTATAAAGTACAAAAATATTACTTCCATTTAGAAAATAAGGTTCATTTTCGTATGGAACGCTTACGTAGGTACTTTACGGACCGGCGCACATCTGGCGAGGCGCAGCGCAGCGCAATTGTTACTGCCAAACAAATATCTACCTAGCATCCGTTAAAATAAAGTTCAAAATAAATAAACTTCCATTAGCTCGAGCGCGAGTCTGAGCGGAATGAGGCGCGCGTCTCAGGTTATTTTATTCTCAAGTTTATTTTTAGGCATGCAACGTTCATATTTGATTGGCAGTGACGAATGCGCTGTGCTGCGCCTCGCTAGGTGTGCGTCGGCCCTACGAGTGCCGTCAAAGTGCGATAAACATGTGAATCTTGCCCTAAAACGAGATTTCGGTGAAGTTAGGATAAAGGAAGGTAGAAAGAAGGTTTAGTATACAGGTTTGCAAGTTTGCAACTGTAGCAACCTGTACCACGTTTTTGTCCGTGTACGTGTAACTTGACCTTCAAACCTTGACTTAATAAAATAGATAAGTAGGCATCTTATACACGCCTATAGATAGATGCTAATGAGTAATATAAATACAAAAAATATCGCATTTTATAGCGATGGAGGTTTTATAGCGGTTTTTTTGTGCCATACATACCTACTCCAACAAAAACAAGTTTTACAATAAAATTATAGTAACGTACCTATCGTACTTTTTGGTAAAAACTCGTTATTCATCATAATCGATTTGTAAATATTTCCTGTCTTTGCCATTTTCACACCTTTCCCGTCACCTAAACCATGATTAACACAATCGCGCGAATGGGGAGGCTAGTTAAATAGCGACTGTAGCGAGGCGTACCTATACCGACTTATGTAATGATGCAATATGGTTTATTAACTATTATTATGTGTGTTCGGTATGAGTGAGTGACAGTGCGACTTCAATGTTTAATTAGGTACCTCCCTACCTACACATTCGAAATAAATTACAGTTTAATATGTACCTATTGTGTTTGTATTTACTGTCTTGTCATTGTATTTAAAAAAATAAGTTAACATGTATGAGCTCTTATACCATACGTGTTATATTTTAATGTTCAATGCATATTGCTACAATATTACTTTATAAATAATGCTTTAAGTACTTAAAATACACATTGCTAAGTACTTAGTACACACCATACATATTATGCTCAATAATTATAATGATTTAAAATACAATGACAAGAAAGTAAAATTAAACACAGTACTACCTATGCTTTGCTGTATTATTAATAGAGAGTCTGTTCTATGTGAGCAACAAATACATACACGAGGATCTAAAGATCAACAAGAGATTGCTAGACATAGTGAAAGCTATCAGACAAGAATATCAACTCACGACAATGAGCTGGCATCAAAACTAGTAGGCACAGGAAGTGTCACACATTCCCGATAGAAACGGCACAGTGTCCCTACGCTTACCGCGAGATTTGATTACACCATATGACGACTATAAAACACAGAATGTGACACCTCAACTGAATGGCTTATAGTTTACTGCAGCAAATACTAGTTCAATCAACACAGCTTATCACAGTCCACTGCTGGGCCTCTCCCAGGCTGCGCCACAATACCCTATCCTCCACCTTCCGCAACTAGTCTATCCCATGCTCAATAGGCTTGCTGTTTGCAGAATACTAGTTAGAAGTTGTTAATACTATAAATTTACCTCAAGTACTGCAGCAGTTTGGAATATAACCACAGTTGTTTTAATTAATGGCCAGAAGGTGTCCAAACTCCCACGATCTAGGAAATGTGAAAATGATTGCAACAGCATGTATGACCATCTGGAACAAACATTGGTAATGTTAGCTATATTTTACCAGGTACTTGTTCTCCTCTGAAACAGAATAAACACTCAGAAGCAGTGATGGAAAATGTTGTTAGTCTATTATTTATTTATTTATAGCCTTTTTACAGAGTTACAGTTGTATACTATAAAACATTTACCCAGTTCTGACTTTCTGTATGCCCTTTGGTAAAGGCCTGCTCCATTATGATTAGGAAAACACCAAAACTCTCTTACTATCCACCACATACCATTCTACATGGTCTTCACAATGATCTGACCAAGATTATGTCTAGACATTTTAAAAGAGACTGTGACCTCTTCTTAGTTTGTTTCGGCCTTTCTTCACAGAGTAGTCACATAGGAAATGCCAACCTCATCTAGTTTTTATTGACATGTTAAAGTGTAAGTACAAAATTACTAACAGAAACAATCAAACTGCCGTAATAATAAAATAACATTAATTATTTATTAATAAATCTTTAAAATAACTCTCAAATTGATATGATGATTATAATACATAGTTATAAGTACTAGTTAGCCAACTCTTGGAACAGATTTATTTTTCTTGCACTGGATTTTGTGAATAGCTTACATTCTAACAATATATTACTTTTGAGTACTAGGTAACAATACATTATAATATTGTTTGTAAGTAGGAATTATGTAAACTTTCAACTTACCCCAAAGTTTGGATACCATTATACGCTAAAAGATAGAATTTTCCTATAGCGGAGGGACCTGAACTTTTAACTTTTTTTGCATTTTTTTCGGACATGTTATCAAAAACTGACTTAACTTTCAAGCAAGAGCTGATATTAGTTTAAATAATTTATGAAGCGCAACTTTCTTTTTTGTAAAAATTCACCAATGAAACAAACAAGTATTTATCTGTGAAAGTGAATGAAGTGAATGAAAAGTGACGCGACCAGGTTTGCCAATGTCTATTTTCCAAATTCCCCAAAATAATTGGTGAAAATCCCCAAATTTGGGGACAGCAAAATCCTGAGTCCCCACAAAATTAACTCAATTCTATACAAAAATCAACCTTATTTATTTTTAAGGAACTTCAAAAATTCACAATTGAAAATAATTTAACCTTAAAATAGGATTCAGAATCAAATTTTCAAATATCCACAAAGCGAAGAGAAACCAGCTAGTTAAGTTATAACTTTTCAAATGCATTCAAATTTAAAAATAAAACAAGGAGTCAGTTTTATCACGTTCATGTTCACCGTTCACGTATATGACGTATCGTAGATTCGTAGCGTACAGCATGACCAGTTCAAACTTAAACTGTACATGCTCACGTTGGCGGTACAGTTCACGGTGGCGTTCATGGAGTCACAGAAAAATGCAACAGCATGACAAATTCAGTACATTAAGCTTCAGTTCTGTGTTTAGCCGCCTGCACAGATAAGTTGGACTAGCGCTATTCTATCGGTAATTTATTGTAGGAATGATTGTTTAGGGGTATGAGGAACAGGGTGTAAAGTTCACTCATCCACGATAGAAAAGGGAGGAACCTCCAACCAGACGGGTGTTGTGTCTGGCGGGCAACTGCCCAACGATTGATGTTGGGTTCTTGTATATATTTACACTGCACGGTAAACTTTAATTGCGCGATGCAGGATTTATGTGACGTCTGTCTGACGTCAGGTCTTTGATACCGCCACAATTGAAATTGAAATAACATTGCCATGCAGAAAAAAAATTGACTGGAATTTACTGGATGAGTGATCCATATCCGACTATGTAGTAGTGATGTTTGTTTGTTTATAATGTGACATTGGTTTGAATTGGTAAAATATTAAAATCCCCAATTCCCCACAAAGAGCCTCTCCCCACAAAATCCCCAATCATCTTGAGATTCCCCGCAGTTTGGGGAAATCTCCACAAATTGGCAACCCTGGACGTGACTGACGTGAGTGAGGAGTCTGTAAGCTTGCAGAAAAATATCGATATATTGATATTTTTTATAAATTATTTCAGTATATCGATATAAAATATCAACTATCGAAAATGTGGCGACAACGGTGTTGCTATTGGAAATATATTGTTATCGTATAATGTTATCATATTTGATATACGTTATATTTCCAATAGGAACACCGTTGTCGCCACTGACTAAACCGCTGAAAAGTACTGCAAAGTAGACTTTATTTTCCTAGTTTGGTATTTAAATGAATAAAAAACTTGAACTTAATGTAGTACATATTTTTTTTAGAAAATTTCCCTTATATTATATCGTTTTTTTTTTTATGTATCGTATTCGATATTGTTTTTTTTTTTTTTAATGACGATACTATATAGGTATATCGATACTTTTTGACAGTTCTTGCATTCCTAAGAGTCTGTCTACGACTGACGTGACACACACTTCCTTCTGTCTGACAGCCAAGCCAAGCATTATCATTCAACTTCGTTCAGTAATCGTTCACCCTACGGGGGATGCGCTTACAGATAATAAAAATAACTCATTTATCAATAAAACTCTCTGTTCATGTAAGTTTCATATTAATGACGATTTCATGAAATAGTCATTCAATGCACTTACATGAACTTAAGGGATACGCTAAGGTGGCCCGCGAAATTCAAATTTTCTTACGTTTTTTGCAATTTGCAGGTCAGGGTTGTTGCGTTTATTGCATTATTTGCGACCGTAAAAAATATAGATTTACAGAATTATAAACATTAGAATCAGCAATACAACTCTCTAAGTTCATGAAAGTGCATTGAACGACGAATTCATGAAATAGTCATTCATTGCACTTACATGAACTTAAGGAGTTGTATTGCTGGTTCTAAAGATTATAATTCTGTAAATCCATGTTCGTTACGGTCGCAAATAATATTTAGATCAACATACAACCTGATACTGACCTGCAAATTGCAAAAAGACTTAAGAAAATTTGAATTTCGCGGGCTACCTTATCGCATTCATATTACGAATAGTAGCAATTCACAACAAGCCTTTTTTTTTTTGAGTTTGTGATATATGATTTCCCCACTCTGCAGGGCTATTGCGTATCTCAGTGGACAGTTCATAGTGATGATCACTTGGCAAAGTGTGTAACAATTAACTGTCAAACAGTGTGTAACAATTAACTGTCAAAGTCCCTAAAATGAAGTATTGTTACGCCCAAACGGCGTTACTCAATTTAGTCGCATAATAGTCGATAAAAAATAGAGGCGTCAAGTGCTGGGACGAAGAGCACCGTTACCGATCTGATAGTCACCGTAAGGTGATATCCACTTACTGTGATACGCAATACCAATGTTATGAAATTCTCAGTTGTCATCAAAGTTTGGTGTACAACTGAAGCCAGTTAGTCACTGACCATTGACCATGAAAAAGATAGCCAATAGCCCTGCTGATCAGTTTATTACCCATAGATCTATAGTACTTACTAATTCCATTCAATTCCATTATATCGACACGTTTAGCGACATTTCCAAATAGTTCATAGATAATTTTCTTCATTCAATTCATTCCTTGGACTTTGATGATGATCCATTCATTGATTTACTAACTCATTCGTTCTTTTCTTTGCAACGCGTTTTTACGAGAGGTACGTTACATTCTATTCTCATAAAAATTACATTAATTATCATCGGAATCTTATTTAGAGGGTTCGCGCTTTCAAAGAAAAGCTTATTTTTCCTTTTCTATTTCAGTAATTCGTGCTTACAACAACAATCACAATGGTTGCGGCCAAGAAACAGGTTAGTGTCCTACACGTGTTTTAAACATACTTAATTGGACTTGAAAGAGATTATTTGATATCTTTTTTATTTAATAATCCTAATTAAGTTAAAGTCCAAGATGAATTGATACAAGATAGGCTTGCTTATTTCATAATTTGTAAGGTTGAGAACGTATCAAACATGTTTTAGTCATTTTGCAGGTTAGCTGTACTTTGTACAACAAGTAGGTAATATCGCACACCCAGGCCATTACAGGCGTAAGAGGAATATACTATACATTAGCGTCGTAACCTAGGTGTGCGATATTGAACCCACGATAAGGCTAGGCCGTTCCAGGCGCCAGCCACCGATGATTTGATTTCTGATGAATGCAATTTAAACGACTCTTTAAATAAATCAACTAATCTAATTCATATATATTATGAGTCGTCATCAGTAACTGACATGTCTAGTCCTTCAATGAGTTCTATTTTTTTTTTTTCAGAAAAAGACCATCGAGTCTATCAACTCCCGCTTGGCCCTGGTTATGAAATCTGGCAAGTACTGTCTTGGCTACAAGCAGACACTAAAGACTCTCCGCCAGGGCAAAGCTAAGCTGGTCATCATTGCTAAGAATGCTCCTCCTCTAAGGTGAGACTACTGAGAAGTAGAGTTTCCCAATATTGTGTCTGTCAAAGGGAAGCATATGGAGTCTTTGGACTAAGAAGTATGGATTCCCTCTGTGTTTCAAGAAGCAGTCATGTTGAAGTTCGGAAAATAGAATAGAAACTTTGGCCACTTGTATGCCACAATCATAAAAACAATGAAATTCCTACTGATTCTTGCATAGATAATTCAAAAGGTTTTATGTGTAGCTATTTCATTCAATTTGAAATTGAATTATAAAATGCAAATTTATGTATATGTCATGACTGTTTCTGATCCACATGGGAAACCTATGGAGTAGTCTTAACTCATTTGGTGAACTTTGACAGGTGAGCATGTTAAGCAGTTATTTAAATAATTAATCAGTATGTTTATGCATTTATAACTTACTGGTTAGGTACCTACTGCGTATGAATAAATTATTTATGATTATCAATAAATTTGTATAAAGGTAAGTATTGTGGTGTATTTAGTGTTGTAACAATATACTTTTGTTATAGGAAATCGGAAATCGAGTATTACGCACTTCTGGCCAAGACTGGCGTCCACCACTACAGTGGAAACAACATCGAATTGGGCACAGCATGCGGAAAGTACTACAGGGTGTGCACACTCGCCATCACCGACCCTGGTGATTCTGACATCATCACCACACTGCCTGAGTCGCAGGTGTAGATGTATCTTTAATATAATTTAAGAAATCATTTTTGTGTTTTTTTTTAACCCATTCAAGATAATGTTGAGCTCCCTACGGCTGGTCGCATACTTACGGTTTCGACGTTCGTTCGAATCAGGAAACGTACTTATGTGGCCAACCTTCAGGTTTCCGAATCGGGAAATCGTACGTATTCCACCGGCCTTATCTGGTCTTAGTTAATTTCGAAGATATAATTAGGTAGTTTTTTTAAAGGTATAGTCCAAGAGCTTAGAGCGTATAGTTTACGGTAAACGTTTCGATCTAGCTCTTGCGTTAGTACGTTCATGCATTACAAAATCTGCTCTGCCCTGCGCTGCTGTGTCACCTGCGTCTCGGCATACGCTGATTCATTATTTTGTTCCAATCTTCTGACGCGAACGTGTCACAGTAACTGCGTCGCAGCATGCGTTCGGGCTTGTCTGCTTTCGCCTAACCTGCCCTGCAAAATCTGTACTGTGCTGTGCTGCGTCACTGCGTCTCAGCATACGCTTAGCCATAGGGTTGTTGCTGTCAGAGGAAAAATAACTGCAAGTTTATACAAATTCCATGAAAAGATGACATATTGTAGTGTGAGCGTGTACACTACTAATTGACTTCGAACACGCACCACCAGACTAGCACGCACTGAGCAAGGAACTTCATTATTATACTCACGGGCACTGAGTGTGATTGTCATTCTGTTCATATAAAAATGTACTCGACGCATCCATCGTGACTAGAGATGGGCGGTGGGAAAAAAACCCAGGTTTAGTTTACCCATTTTGGGTTAAAACCGGGTGTTTATGTGGGGAAAAATCTAATTGACGGGTATTTTCAATATCTACACTAATACAATAAAGCTGAAGATATTTTTTGTTTGTTCCAACGCGGTAATCTGTGGAACTACCAGAAGGATTGTAAATAATGATTCTTCATTAAAAAAAAACAGACGTTCACAATTATGTATTAGTAGGTAGGTAGTTTAGTACGAGTAGCGAGCAGCTTATTGGTCGCCAAAAAATTATATCTGTAAGTGTTTTTATTGAATTTTATATATTTAGACTACACTATGTCGTATCATCTGCCTAGCCATTTTCCAGCTATGTTGTGGTCGGCTTCCAGTCTAACCAGATGCAGCTGAATACCAGTATTTTACATGGAGCGACTGCCTATCTGACCTCCACAACACAGTTACTGGGTAACACGATACCTCTTGGTAAGACTGGTTGTCAGACTTTCGGGCTTCTGACGACTCGGTAACAACTGTCAAAGATCTAAAAATGACAGCTGGGACGAACGGCTTAACGTGCTTTCCGAGGCACAGAAGGGTCTAGGTATGAAAAGATTGACCCATCCATGGATCAACCGCGGCAAGCGTTGCTTAATTTGATTGATCGGCCCGTGCGGCTGTTATTTCTTAGCTACAAGCCTCTATGTTTTTCATGTATTAATTACAAAAATAAATAAAGTTAGTTATCAGTTTATCACAGACAACTTGCACAGTTAGTTGGCTTTATTTAATCATTTTATGAATCATTTTTCATGCTATAAACCTTACCATCTCTACTTATTTATTACTTTACCGTACCATCTGAAACATTGCTGCAATGACGCACTGCACTACCACATTTTACGTACCCAAGCAAATTTGGAGTATGAATAATTAAGTAGTGGGTTACGTCATTTCAACTAAGATTAACTAACTAGCAGTATAGCTTTGCTAGTTAATTAAGCAAGTTTGTGTTTTCTTCGAACCTGTGACATTTATAACTTAGTGAATGAAATGATAAAGCTAACATTGCTGTAGCTGTAGCCGTGGAGGCTTCACATCAAGCAATTGAATTTCCGTACAATGCGAGGTCAGCTTATACTGGAAATGTATAGCTTGATGTGTAGCCATGGTACGTAAAATGTGGTAGTGCAGTGCGTCATTTCAACCTAGACAAGCCCTAACTAGTAATAACGTTTAAAAACCATGTGCTATTTGAATATATGTGTATCTAAACATTACATAAGCTAAATTGAAAAAACCCGAATATTTTCCCTCGAATTTACCCACTTTTGGGTTTTTTCCGGGCAAATTCTCATCTCTAATCGTGACCAACAGAGGTACACAAAAAAATAAACCTTACTGTGACTGTACCTAACTTCTTGTAAAGGATGATTTCCACCAAACGGCTCGCATCACATCGGATACGAACGGATAAGTGTTTGGCGACACGGCGCCGCGACTGCGCCGCCGCCGATCGGACGCCGCGGCCGCGCCGTTCCGCGTGATTTAATTAAAGTGTTAGCGCGTGCACTTTTGCAAGCTGCACGCCCGCGGTCAAGCTGTTGTGCGCGGCTGCGGACAGGATTTAATATGATTTAAAGATTGTAAAATCCGTTCCGATCCGTTTCGTCGAAATCATCCTTAAAACATGACATGACCCATTCAAACCCAATTATAACGTTATCACACAGATGGGTTACTTAGCCTTATCATTCTTGGTAACTCATTGAACCCTGATCCAATGAACGGAAGGTACCGCTTGTACTTCGAAAATCGCTCTTACTGCTACGACGTAAAGGCGCTGTCAATGTCAAATTGTTACCACTGATCTGCGGTTGATTGTACACCCGTTTTCTCTAAAAGGGTTAACAAACCCGGCACGAACTAAAGATCTTTAGATTCTCGACAAGCAATGTCAGAAATGTAACAGCAATCACTAAATTAGTCAGCCAATAGTGAAAGAGATCTTTAACCATTTGTTACGATTAAAGCAGTCAATGAGACTTCATATAGATAGGTGATCAGTAATTGAAAGAGTAAGTAAACTTTTTAGTGTTTATTATTTCATAATTGATACACTTTATGTAACACATCCATGTCGTCTCCCCTGGAGCTGCCAAACCTGGGAACAACAATGGTACATTAATATCAAGTAATGTCATATTAGATCACCTTATCTGTGAATGCTGAGGTAAAAGAAAGAGCCGGTTTCACATTTTTGTGGTGATGTCACCAATCTGCATTTTATTGAAGCACCACATTCACATTCAATTTGGCGTGATAAATTATCCCATCAATAAATTACCATGAGTGTCGAATAATGAAGTAAAATTTTGGCATGATACCAAACAAGGGATTCATCCACAGCTTCATACCATGACGCGTGAATCATTCCAACTCGTCAATCAAACCAATTTATACCTTCCGAGGTCTTTGCCCGCGACTTTCATCTGTATTATCCCCTACAAACAAACGCCCCCCACAATTTCCCTTACTTTCTTTTCATGTTATAAAAGATCTAAGATAAGATTACCGAAGTCAACGATGTGTGCGGAAAGTAAGGTTTCTTAGCAATTACTTACTCAAAAAGTTAAGGACAGTCTCCTAAGAATGTTTTCCTATAGCTACAATGGTTAAGGAACCTGCCCTTACTGTCCCTTTTCATAAATGGAATACGTAAATAATATTTTTAAATGAATAAATAATCTGCTTAATACAATTGTGACTTACCTGATTATGAAGACTTTCCATCCTTTACAGTCTACCGACTGCAGCCTTTCAATATTAACAATATCAGTTGATTAAGTGGGTTGATCAATTTCATCCCATTCCTGAAAAGTGAGTAAAAGGATTAAAATCAAATCAGTAACTAGTACACTATACCAATGAAATTAATCTACATCATACTGCATCTCAACATAACTGTGGATCAAGTGTATATTTTTATAGCATTACTTTCCTAATTAAAAAAATGGTAAAAATAATTTTACTGAAAGTATTTTTGTTTTGTTCTTAGTATGCATGCACACCATGTTGCACCCGAAAGAATTTTTCTAATATTATTTTCGTTTATATGAATATGTAAGTTTCTGCAAAGAATAGTGCTTATAATATTATATGCTATGTTTTATCCAACAAAAACCAGCATTAGCATGACCATCTCAGGAGAGTGTCAGCATAGTAATAATTGCCTAAAAAACACTATTTTTTACTTTCCTTTTGTCTTTCAATGAAATTATATCTTCATAATAACCTTTACTTTTGAGTAAAATACATAACTAATTATTATTTCTGTTTCATCATGGCCTGCGGTAAATGCTATATTACCAAGTAAATTGACCTAACTTAGTTTTATCTGACATCTCATTACAAATCGAGATAACTTTAGTCATAGCTAAAAACTTCGAACAAGTTTTCGTATTTTGAACTTTATTCTTAGTACACTACAGTAAAGTTCTTAAAATACAAAAACTGACTTTAGACCCAGCACGCATAGCATAACCACCATGGAAATCGGTTGTGTACTAAAGAATAGACAAAATGAAAAATTATGGTTGTTAATCTGCTATTTTGTCTAATCTTCCGTTGACAAAACCCGTTTCTTTTGTGGTCATGCTACGCGTGTGTGTTAGTTGGCTCAATTTCGGGTTTTACTCAACCATTTCGATTCGTCTTGTCTTATGAAAGAACGTTGCATGGGCTTGTTGTTACAGATTATTATACCACGTCCATTGACTTATAATTCTTAAGGTACCTAATATAGGCTCGCTCTTATATCATTGAGGAAAATGTGTACATCCTCTGCCTACTCTTTCAGGGAACTCAAAAGTAACATTCATTATGTTCTCTGCAATCATTAATTCTTAAGGTACCTAATATAGGCTCGCTCTTATATCATTGAGGAAAATGTGTACATCCTCTGCCTACACTTTCAGGGAACTCAAAAGTAACATTCATTATGTTCTCTGCAATCATAACTTTTTAAAGTCATTGAGCTATAAGTGGAATAATTTGCCTCTCATGAAGGTAAAAATTAGTATACTTACTTATGTATAACCTTATTACTATAATAAATTGTGCAAAATCATGGTTTAAGAAAAATATGTTACCTGTTTGTCTTTATTTTGTATTCTAAAAATGAATCTTCAAAGCAGGTAGACAAAAATAAGAAGAGGCATGTGTAAGTTTCCCTCGTGCTGCAGACCAAATACCTTGTTCTAGAGAATATTTACCTAGTTTATTGTATTAGTTCTTAAAAATATAGCCCATATATCTGTTACATGAAAAAGTCCACCTTTTTGTTCTTGACTGTTTTTTGTTATTAAAAGTACAATTCCGTAGCCGACCGCAGGCGACAACTAACCGCCTGGGCACGGGACGAGTGGTGCGGCGGGCGTGGCATGACTAGTACAATTTTTATTTATTTGTTTTAGTCGAAAGACGCTTCGCCGTTTGCACCGCGCGAAAATTCGCTGCAGCGAATGTCCCGTGACCAGGCGGTAAAAGACGTGTCGCCGCGACACTACAGGTTTCTATGTATTCCTTTCTATGAAACCGACGTGTCGCTGGTTACGGAAGGTATTTCACAGAAATTCATAGTAATGTATAGCATCGTGTGTATAGCTAGATAGTGTCGCGGCGACACGTAGCCTAGTTTCCGCCTGCAGTCGTCTACAGAATGGTACCTTTACAAATTAAATCGTTTGAAGCATTCTTTTCATGAGTTTCCATACAATTTATTTTTCTGTAATTCAAAATATATTTTACATCTTAAAAATAATTGACAAAAAAAAAGTCTACAAAGATTTTATGCTGTCTGGGTTTCTGTATTTATGGGCGTAAAACAATTCTGAACATACGCTTCAACATTTATAAAATTAAAGGGAATTCACATCCCAATCATTATGTGGACAGGGAAGTATTGAATGTCCGGACTATTAAAGGCCCCATAACATTTAAAAATCAATTAATTGCCTTGCTCATCCTGTAAATTCTCTGGTCAGAATTTTGAATGTCTAGTTATTTTCATTTGACGAATAAATTGAAGTCCTAAATTGGAATGATTGCATAATTGCTATTCTTTGTTCATAATCTGGATTCAGCAATGAAAGGTGAATCAAATATTCTGTGTGCCCAAAACAGAGTATTCACCAGCAAAATGAAAAGCAGTAGGTATTAACAGTGTAGAATGTTAGATTTTAATAACTTTGTCGTCTGTTATTAATTTATTAGCCTAGCATTACTACAGTTTATAGGTTGTTTGAATATGTTCCGCCTGCATCCCACTGTTGGGAAAAGGCCTCAGGCAATGACTTTCAGCTATTTCGGTCCAGGGCTAATGTGGACAGTTAATAAATAACATTTCTAAACCTTGGCCTGTAATGGTCCACGTCAGAAACTGCTTCATTAAAAGATTGGACAAGATATTTTTTCCATCCAACATGGACTCGTACACGTAGAGTTACGAGCATAAATGTATTACTATGGACAGCTCAACCATCAAATCTGATCATTTCATGATTCATCTATTAATATATGACGGCAAATATGTGTTATAAAAGTGGCAGCACAAATATGGGATATCGAAGGAACACCAAAACTATCTAGCGAGACAAGAGACGTCAAAATATAGGATGCTGCATCGGTTTCTGTAATGTGTTAATGCATTATTAACGGACATATCTTGCGTCATAAATATCTGCCTACTTAGTTAAATTGAAGAATGTGATAATTCGTTGTGATCGAAAGTATCTGACATCACTTTGGCAGCATAAAAACCTGTGTCTTCAAGAAATATAATTATTATAATTTTTGCAATCTTATATTAATGGATGAATGAAATCCGTTATTATTGCCGAGCTGTCCTCAGTAATATATTTATGCTTGACTCTACAAAAGTTTGCCCTAGAAGAGCTAAACCAGACTTTTACAAGGACTTATGTTTAGCTGTCTATGTACAGAATGTCGTGTATAGTCAGTTATTATCAACGGATGTAATTTGTCTCACACATATTAGTCCTGTTTGTGACCCTGTGACTATTGTAAGCATGTTTAGCATAAAACTATTAGGAAACCATTTCAAAATAGCACTTTATCATAATATGTACTGTCATATACGTTGTGGATGTATTCTTACTTTTCTAAAGCATGGCTATGGATAGCTCTAATTTGTAGGTTGTGTAATTACAATAATTTTCTAATTACTACAATAATCTTAAAACTGGTGCTATGCAAGCATGTGCTCGCCCATTTTGGAATAAAGCATACACATTTATATGTTAGTTTATATTTTTATTGTGAATTGAGTCCTTAAAACTAAAACATTATGGTACTTTACTATACCATTGTTACAAAAAAATGAGCCAAAGTAGAAGTTGCTACAACAGTTAAATATTGTATATCAATTTTGCTTGGTAATAGTGACAGTCCTAATATTAATAGATTCTTTTGTGAGGTCATTTTTTTGTGAAAGTGGAACTTACTCTCTTCTAATAAGAAGTCTCATTAAAAAAAAAAACACCCCAATATATTTATTATTGTCTCTTCTCAATGGTCTCATTCAGTCATTTACATAATATTTATCACTCTGTCCAAACTCTCACCTAACTAAAAGGTGATGTATACATCGCAAACTGCATTGTATAGTAGTACATCCATTAGCTTCAATAATTTGATCCAGATACTTTATTTTGAATGTGTACCATAAAGACGTTAATGATATTCTGTATAGTCAAACAGATCACCAGCTGCCTGTAATGCAAACAATCATAATAGACGTCAAAACTTATTCATAAATAAATACACTTAACACTATGTAGCTGTAATCCATTGAAGGTCCTCAATAGCATTACGCTGTTAAAATAAATACCTTACATGTTGTTTTTAATACTGTTTTATGTTTCATTAATAGCATATATCCGATTTACATCACCAATACTAATTTACCATATAAATATTTTATTTTTATTTAAGATTATTATTATTAAGTACTTATTGTGTAAATGAAATTATAGGTTTCAACTCATTACTTACTATATTACGTATTTATTTGGTGGTTTGTTAATTTTTTTTAGCTCAGTTGCTTACCCTTTTGGTAGCTGATTTTTATCTAATAACATTGAATTTAATAAAAAAAAAACTACACAGTTTTATATGCTCGACCATTTTTGTTTTGACGTCATTAAAAACAGATGGTACAAAAAAAATATGAAAAATAGCTTTTTCTTAGTTCACTACATAACTCTTTATAGCATTTCATATTATATTGACATTGATGTAGCAAAATTTTTGTGTTAATTCCACAACATATAAAAACAAAAATACCAAACTCTTAACAAATCCTTAAAGGAAATGTTATGTAGCCAAATCAAAGGAAATGGCTTACATTCGCAGTTTCCTTTGATTTTCATCCAAGTTTATGAATTTTTTTAAACTTTTAGACCAGATTTTGATGATATCTATTATTATTACAAAATGATCATATATATCACTTTACATGTACTAAAACCACATTTCTATTGGTTAATATACCAATCTGTCTCATTGACACAGAATCTGAGAAAACTGCCTACATTTGAAAAGTTTAATGTTTTTTTGCAATTTTATTGTATTACACAACATCCTTGGAATATTTTTCAACTATCCTAGATTCATATTGTATTTAAAGTTATGCTTTCATTTGCTGGTTTATGAATACTTCTTATGTTGGTTGTAGCCCTTTCGTTCATTACTTATTATGTCTTAACCTAGTTCTTTCATAAATTACTTATTTGCTGCCAACATTAAATTATGAAGTATGACCTAATATACGTTTTACTTTAGGCAAACTAAGTACATTTCGTGAATTTGTTGCTTATAGAGAGATTGTATAACTTCCTTGTATAATTTTCAATAGGAATGAATACATAGTAGTGACACAAGTCGTCTGACCCTGGTCCTAAGTGACCGATGAATGAGAGCATATGAAAGCAAGATAAATGTATCCAAAATAACCTGTTTCAAGATGCAACGTAGATCAAGCAGATAATATAATTTGATGTTTCCTTATTATCGAATACGATTGTATGCAATTGTTATGCTGCGTGTCGTATACTTTTCGCTCATCTAGGACGCAGGGCTAGAAACTTTCATTTGGGATATCACATAAGAAATTTGACTAGAATGTAGCATAAGTAGGCTTCTACACAGATTCAATATTTTCGAAACTTACCATAGTTATTGTTATACTGCGGCTGCGGTTGCTGGTAAGAGTTGTAGGAGGGCTGCGAGTATGAATCGTAGGCGGGCGCCGGGCCTCCGTACGCGGGCTCGGCGCCGCCGTAGCCGGCGTCTCCCGCACCACCAGCGCCGCTGCCGCTGAGGTTAAATGGGAATTAATATTAACCTATTCCCCGTCGTTTACACCAAGGTAAAAAACATGTATTCTACACTATTATGTAGTGTTTTCGTTTATAGTTTACAAAACTAATTGTATACAAAACTTGTAGAAAACTATGATATGATAAAATTATGATATATGTTTTAAAAACCTTGTTAAAGACTGGTCCTAAATATTCTCTTAATCTTAATTCGTATATTATGTTCTGTACAATAATACTTTTAGGATGCTGATGGGGTTGCCTCGCTTTTGCAATCCATCAGGTATGTTTGCTAAGGCCAGCACGGACCTCTTTAGGCTAATAGTACGAAACGGAGTGGCCTCCCTGATGCACCGCGTGTGAGGCAGCACCAACAGGCTTCTGAATATCATATTGGGAAGGGTTGATTGTCCACTTGTGAGGCACTTGAATACCGTCCATAGATCTGGAGGTGCCCTTTATAAAACTAAATAGCGCAATTGTAAATAATAAATATTACTAACATAATTTATAAGAAATATTTCTCCTAGCAATGTATGGAAAGTTTTATTCTGAAATAAAAATAAAAGTTATAAAACTAAAACCCAACTACAACAAAAAAAGTCAACTAAAAAGGTATAAATAGGACATCACAGACAGAATATCCGGATTCACACGGATTCAAACAGATTTCGTGTAACTGTTTATTATTTTGCCTTTTTAGTTGACTTTTTTGTCGTATTTGGGATTTTTTTTGGGTCCTGTAGCGGGCGGCGCCGAAATTGAATAAATTTAATGTGCGCACAGCCTATCAAGACCAGCGGACGATCAAGACACTTCCAACGATACCTCATTTGTCAAATTGTGATCAGTAGATCATACAGGTCAAAATCTTAAACCCTCCTTTTTGCTTCGCCGTAGTCGGGTAATTAATAATAATTATGTTAATTTTGTGCTTATCAATGTAATATTAATCCTATTGGAACAAACAATGTCAGAAATAGAAGATTTATGAAGGTTTTACTAACCTATATCCTTCATTTTCATAGCTGCCTTGGCCGCCTGTTGAGTAACCATAACCTGAGCCATAGCTACCAGAATTGTACCCTGACGTGGGTTGAGCCGGAGCTGGTGTTGAGTAACTGTTACCCTGATAAGAGCTGGTAAAATAAAAGAAAAACATGCTTAGGAAATCTGTATCTATCCAACAAATTATGCCTGAACTGTAGTAATTTCTCAGAATCTACATTATCTGCATTTGTGTTTCAGACGGCAATTCCTATCTGATAGATTTGTTTCATCATTGTTGTAAAAATGTTTTTGTTTGTTTCATCAGTGTTATGATAATTTGATTATTCACATTGTTTGAAATGACAACATATTTTAAACAAAGCATTATGAACATTTTTTTGAAGTTCCTTATAAAGTTTACTTCCAAAGTAGTTTTAATTTAAATTCTTTAAAATTTTCTTACCTAGGCGTGTTGTATGAGGGCTGGGCATAAGGATCAGCTGCAGGCGGCTCATAAGGTTGATATCCAGTGTGTCTGTAAAGATTGTATCTAGCTCAGCAAAATGAAATAGGGCAATTCATGAATAATAAACAATGTATTATTATATCAGATTAAGAAAATCGTCATTTGTGTTTCAGACGGCACATTCCTATCGTTTTCTGGATCATCATGTATGTATCACAACAGACATCTTTAGAATAAAGTCCGACATGATGTTTTAAATACTTACGATGGTCCATAGCCATTGTTTTGCTGCGGCATGTTGTGCTGCGGTGCCGCCTGCTGGTAACCGCCCTGCGGCGCAGGCCGCCCGCCTCCGCGAGGACCGTCGAATCTGAGCACAGTAAAAATAAATGTTAATTACCACATCACACAAAAAAATAAAGTGAGGATGAATCAGTATTATTAGATTATTTGGGTATTATTTTAGAGGGAAGGAATGTAATTATGGTAATGTAAAAGCTCAAACCTTGGTCTCTTTGGTGGACCCCCAGGTCCTCCATGCGGTGGGCCACCACCCCTTTTGAAGGCTTGCTGAGGTTGTGACTGCAGCGGCGGTATCGAAGCTGACACATGCGGTGGTGCGGGCCGTGGACCAGTAGGGCCGATGCCGGAGTGAGGGCCGCCCGGCCCACCGGGAGGTCCACCCGGCGGCATTCCATGGCCTCCGCGGCTACCACGTCCTACAAATTATTTGTTTTCTTAATTATTTTGTATAAGCAAATGCATAAGTATGTCTAAAGTTTGTATGTGTTTATCATTACTTATATTATAAATGCGAAAGTAACGCTGTCTGTCTCTCTGTCGCGCTTTCACAGCTAAACTACTGAACCAATTTAAATAAAATTTACACAGATTTGTACACAGATAGTCAAAAGCCTGAGAAAAGACATAGGCTACTTTTTATCGACATATCACGCGGGCCGAAGCTAGTATTGTATATTTAAATGGTTCACCACAGATTACTTGCAGTATTGTCTCTCTATCTTCTATAAATCCATCCACATACAAGATTGCTTTATAGATCACACCGCCCAAAGTGTCACCCTATGTAAAATTTCTAAATTAAATAGCTGTAATTTATATGGTTTACATAATAAAGAGTATTCTATCTATCTATTTACAAAGCAAAAGGTGTTGCATCCTCTGTCTGACCTTCTTCCTGTTTTAGACTAAATGGGTAGCAACTCCTTTAAAATTGTAGAAATAGATTTGTATGATCATGAACTCTTTACCTCTCATTGGCATACCCCCACGGCCACTACCCCTGTCACCTCGCTGTCCAAAGTCTCCTCGTCCCCGGCCTCCTCGGCCTCTCATGGCACCAGGGCCACCCCGATTGTTGAACCCTCCACCTGTGAACAAAATAAGAACATACAATTAGTTTCATACTATTTGTAAGTATTCAAATCATGTCTCTGGGCACCGGAACTCAATACTCCCCCGCTACCCGCGCCGCGCCGCGTCCCGTCGTCGCCGTGCGATGAAGCGAGGGGAGCTTCAAATGTCATTAAGCCAGGTGCCATGTTAATGCGCACGGGTTGTACTCAAAGTTTTACTAATGTTTCTTTATGACATTGTCCTGGTAAAATTTAGAGAAATTTAAATCAACTGTCTATTTACCCCCAGTGTGGGAAAATTTTATGCAGATTGTGTTATGTTCAACTTTTACAGATAACATAACCTCATTATTAAAAACATGTTGCTAGGAATACTATCAGGTAAAACTCTTACGTTGTGGTGGTGCACCACGGGATTCAATTGTGGGCACAGGGTGTGGTCCCGGACCTTGAGGACCTGGAGGAAAACTGCGACCTCCTCTGTCGCCACCGCCACCTCTCATGGGGCCGCCACGAAAACCTCGCGGTCCACCACGAAACGGAGGGCCGCCTCGTGGTGGGCCACCTCTGCCCCTCATGCCAGGTCCGCCCCTGAAACGAGTCAATCATTTACATAACATCGGTGCTGTTGTAGTATAGTAATGGTGTGTTTATATTTCGACCTGAGTCACAGCCAAAACGATTATTGCGAACTAAGTGTACCTAACCTAACGGGTCACATAACCTTAAATTTAAATTAATGTAGGTTGGTATATTAGATAATAAAATTGATAATAACTTACCGCCCGCGCATGTCGAAACCACCTCTTCCTCCTCTTGGATTAAGACCTGGTGGTCCTCCACGACCACCACCACGAAAGCCCCGGTTTGGCGGCCCATCCATCTCTAGGGATGCAGTCGCCAAATTAAGTCAAGAAACTAAACAGATAAGAGAGCGCCTGATAACCTGGTTATAACGAATCAGAACTTTTATTATGCCGCGGCTGAATGTGATGTTTAATTAACACGAATGCGAAATACTACTCTTCCACGATCACGATTCCACGCGGATTCGCGGAAGCGTTAGGTACCGGCGGCCATTAATTTATAGGTAAAAGCGAAGCGAAATCAAAATGGCGGCAACCGGTAGTAGCGATAGTCACAGATTAATAATATACGTTTGGTACTCCGTAGTCTAGTACCTACCGGATAATAGGGTTGTCGAAAAACTATCGATAGAAAGTGGCTGATTATATATCAGCCACTTTCTTCAAAATGACTTCGCAGGAATGGAAGACTCAAGACTCAAGACTCAAGACTGTCTATTAACCGTCGAGTTATACTTGGTCTTCTATTCTTGCACAAACTTGTTAACGGAAAGAGTGATTGCAGTCACAACTTACAACCTAGCATCGGACCTTTGATTATATTTACTCATTTAGTCACTATGACTATTTTTACTAATTTAGTCAAGTGATCAAGTGGCGAGTAATTTAGTGACTAAACGTTTAGTAAAAATCATTCACGCTACACGGTCGATTACAGTACAAAAGTTCATTTGCAAGATGAACAGGTTACAACGCAATAAAATGAAGGTGATGATGAGGCTTATGGTAAGGTAATGATTTTTTTAAATTAGTGAAACAAAAGCTATGGGTACGAATATGAATGAGGATAAAAACTGCCACTTGCCCACTTCAGATGTCGCTACTACCCAATATCTTAGAATTTGACTGCTAGCTGTCAATGGATAGTGACAGCTAGCAGTCAAATGAAGTCGCTTGTTTACAAAAAAAACATTTTTTGTAAACAAGCGACTGCTTTTACGCATAATTAATTAATACGCCTTTGCGCAGCTGTGTAACTGAAAAATACGGGGACCCATGTATTTGCCAAAGATGTTATATACGAAAATTGTGGATAAAAGCACTCCGAAAAAAAAGTTGGAAACTCGATATTTCGTCGCGAATATTTTGAAACTTGAAGACTTTTATGGGATAAAATCGTGTTTTTTTGGTGCTCCTAAGAGAACTGAGTCTGTTTTCTTTACCTACAGGAGCCATTATGTAAATTATAGTAAAAGTGTGGGTGCTTTGTATTATCGTATTGCTAGAATTAACATCTCTGTAGATTTTCAGCCAGGAAATCATCTTCGAGGTTGGTTTTCAACTCTGATCAGGTTATATCTGTCGTACGCTTCCAGTCTTTAACAAAAAAGTACAAACACAAAGACTACAAGCACAAAATAACTTATCCTTACTTTAATAATTACATATAATACATATATAATAAATGCGAAAGTAACTCTGTCTGTCTGTCTGGCGCACTTTCACGCCAAAACTACTGAACCGATTTAAATGAAATTTGATACACAGATAGTCTAGAGCCTGAGAAAGGACATAGGCTACCTTTTATCGACATACCTCGCGGGTGAAGCTGCGAGCGGAAGCTAGTAAATTATAAAACGTTCATAATTTATTGACTTTTCCACTGTTGTGTTACAAGTGGTAGACGCTTCCCCTGTCCTTACCTCGTCTGCGACTTGTATTTATCTAGTTTTCGTATAATTTGTGATCGACACAAAAGTAAACATAAACACACCAATGGCGGTTTGAAGACGTACCATTGGCCTGCCACCTATAATGAGCTTTCAGTTATTAACCCCATTAATAGAAAAGATGAACAAGGAGCTACGAATTGTCTTCTGAAGGAATTAACATTTGAAGATCCCAAAGAATACTTCAACATTTAGAGAATATCCGAAAGTTGTGTAAATATTAAGAAACAAATAAAGTTGTTTCTTCGCTCCAGCGAAAAGACATTTTTTCATTTTCCGGCCGGTAATGAACTTGACTAATTTCGATTCGACAGGTTCAGACTTCTTTAGCAGATCATCCAGTGAGCAGTGACAGGGATGCACGCTGCTCGCCCGAAAAATAGAATATTCTGTCGTGCGTGCTAACATCGGTACCCATAGCCCACTCATTAGAACGTTTAATCATTGTAATAATATGCTAAATAAAACTTTAAATTCTAAACTGGACATATTTCACGACTGATCATCGAAACAAGTTTTGTTAATTTTCTCTCGGTACAAAATATTTATTATTAAAGTTTTTATGACTTCATATTTTGTTTTTATTTTGAAAAACTTAAATAAAAGCTAACATAAGTGTATAAATTATCCTAATTTATTTGGGGTCGGCGTAACATGTTCCTTTTTTCTATTAGCCATAAGTCTCCATTCCTTCCCATATAAGACATAAGTCTCCATTCCTTATCCTAACTTATTTGGGGTTGGCGTAACATGTCCCTTTCTTCCATATTTCTCTATTAGCCGTCTTTGTTACAGTTGTAATTGCAATCACGTCATTTGGTTTAAATAGGTTTTTTCATTATTTGTCTTTTATATAGATTCTTTTCTATTTTGTGAATGTGAGAACATTGTAGGCTTATTGACTGTAGATTTATTGAAAATCTTCTATTTTGTTTTTTACCTGGTACTTGTTGAAACACTAACACTGTAATTTGAAAATATTGTAAAAGCCAATTATTTTGAAAGGAGTAACCGTGGAGTTTCTTGCCGGCTCTTCTCCATAGGAAACGACCAATTGGAACCGCGCACCTAGCTTCTGTCGTTTCATAAGTGCCCCTGTAGGTTTATGTAAAATAAAATAATAGGTCTTTACCTTTGAAATTGCCGTTTTGTATGAAAAAATTTAAACGAATTTTTTTCATGAATTTTTTATTTGTATTATTCGAAGTAATCACCCATGCAATCAATGCATCTTTGCCATCGCAGTGGCAGTTTATTGATGCCCTTCTTAAAGAAATCAGCTGGACGGGAGGCAACAAATTCTTCAAAGGCATTTTGTACTGCCTCTCGGGTATTGAATTTTTTTCCCGCCAAGAAGTTATCCAAATTCTGGAAAAAGTAGTAGTCTGTAGGCGCAAGGTCTGGTGAGTAGGGCGGATGACGGAGAGCTTCCAACCCCAGTTCTTGCAACTTGGAGACCGTCTTCTGTGCAGTATGAGGTCGCGCGTTGTCGTGCAGGAGCAGCGGAGACGAGCGATTGACCAATGCTGGTTGGAGATGCGCCAGCTTCTCCATCATTGTGTTCAGTTCTTCACAGTACACATCTGCAGTAATGCTCACCCCGTTTGGTAAGAAGCTGTGATGAATCACACCGGCGCTAGACCACCAAATGACCAAACAGTGACCATCACTTTTCTAGGGGTAAGTTTTCGTTTAGGGCATTGTTTAGGTGCTGAACCAGGATCCAACCAACTTGCTGAGCGCTTGCGGTTATCAAACAGAATCCATTTTTCATCGCAGGTAACAATGCGGTTCAAAATTCCTTCATTTGTGTGTCTGTTGAGCAGTGCAAGGCACGTCTCGACGCGTACTTCGCGCTGGCGATCATTGAGTTCGTGGGGCACCCATTTGTCAAGCTTTTTTACCTTGCCAATTTGACGCAAATGGACCAATATTGTTTTGACGCTAACGTCGAAAGCTGCTGCTAATTCAGCCGTAGATTGTGTATCATCAGCTTCCACAATCGCCTTTAATTCGTCATTGTCGACCAAAGTCTTCGGACGACCGCGAGGTTCATTTTTCAGGTCGAAATTTCCAGAACGGAAGCGAGCAAACCAATAACAGGTGGTGCGTTGGTTTGTAGTGTTAGCTCCGTAAACGTCGTTGATGTTGCGTGCCGCTTGTGCCGCGTTGCTGCCACGACGGTACTCATATTCCATAATTACTCGAATTTTTAACGTATCCATGATGACGAAAAAGATTGAAATGCGATGAAAATGTAACACTAATCAATAAAGAAATGACTACTTTTGGAAAAAAAAAACCATGTTTTTAAAATAAAATTAATTTGAAATTAGAATTCTTAGCCAAACAAAAATTATTTTGATTTGAAATGGCCAGTACTGCAGAACGGCAATTTCATAGGTAAAGACCTAATATTTTTTATCTCGTTAGTCACCCCCTTTCTAGCCATATCATCTTTCACACAGTCCATCCATGATTTCTTTGGTCTTCCCCTACTCTTATAGCCTACATTACCTATAAAATCAAAACTTTCCTCATGACATTGTCCTCATACCTCCGCATCACGTGCCCATACCATGACAATCCATTTCCGCACAACTTCTCAGTCACCAATGCCACTTTCAGACCTCCTATGTACCTACTCATTTCATATTCTATCTATTCGCGTAACACTACACGTCCCTCTTACCGTGCACATTCACGACAAAACATGTTGAAATCTCTAGTTCCTGTCAATGTTCCATACAATTTTTTACAGGAACTAGAGACTTCAACATGTTTTGTCACAAATGTTTCTACAGTGCAAACGCACAGTTAGCATTCTCATCTCAGCTGCATGCAATTGCCATTCATCCATCCCTTTTGTGGTCCACCCAATATTCTGATCCATACAAGACAGCAGCATTATTTTATATATCTTCCTCTCAGGGCCGTAGCCAGGAATGAATTTCGGGGAAAAATTGAATGCAAACTTTATTTAAAAGAAATTAAGTACCTATTTCTGATTTAAAAAAAAAAGAGTATTTTCCTCTTTTTCGGAAATCTTAAAAAATTATTGCCAGGCAAGTGAGCTCGAAATTTTTAGCATCCAGCTTCGAATAAGTTAAGTTTTCTTTCTCTTTGACCGATCATACAGAAAGAGAAGTAACTTTACCGACTTAATATGTAGAAAAGTTTGTGAAGGATGATGAAGAGCGAGCGAAGCGAGCACGTAAATTTTAGCACCCCACCTGTGAGAGGCTGGGGGGAGGTTAGTATATCTCAGAGAATGCTGAAGTTGCAGGAATTTATTCAATACAAAGTCAGAGTCGATAAAAATATGGTATTTAAGCATACTTTCACTGGTATTGTAGATTATAAAGTACACTTATGCGAAATAGATTACAATTATCTGTATAAGGACCTCCTTATACAGATAATTGTAATCTATTTCTATTTTTTAGGGTACCTACCCCAGGGGGTCGATCTCTGGATTGAGATTCTGGTTTCTCGCATTTCGGGAGGGGTTTGAACCCCCAAAACCCCCCCTGCCTACGGCCCTGCTTCCCCTTAAGATTAAGGGGAATGCGGGAGTCGCATATTGTTCCCGTGACCTGCCACTATTTCATCCATCCGCATCCAGTGTTATTTTTGTGCTTAACCGGCAATCTATATCTCTTTGCACCAGGGGACCGAGATAGCGAAAGTCGGAGCAGACATTAAAGTGTACATAATTTATTAATTTATTCGATTGCCAAAACTTCTTCCCTTTTTAGTAAAAACACCAATAATATTAAAAAAAATTGCAGATCTTACGATATTTTTTTAGAATAATACAATAAAATTGGAATCGAAATCTATACAATATCGATACTTTTTTACACTTCCGACATCTCTACCGGATATTCAGTGAATTTTCTAGTCTATGGACTGCGCCATGTCGTGCACCTCGGTGAAGTTAGCCGCACGATTTCATTATTATGAAATTTTGATAATGCTTATCGTTAGAGAGTGTTAGAGAGAAAAGAAAAATCGTTAGAGAGTAATTAGTTTTTAAGTAAAAGCAATTTAAATTTTTCGGGTGAAGTTGGCCCCCCTGCCCGCAATTTTTTT
This sequence comes from Lithophane ornitopus, assembly GCA_948473465.1. Classification (NCBI taxonomy): domain Eukaryota; kingdom Metazoa; phylum Arthropoda; class Insecta; order Lepidoptera; family Noctuidae; genus Lithophane; species Lithophane ornitopus. The sequence goes on along the minus strand of OX419616.1, from coordinate 8,992,955 downwards.
TTTTAAATCTTTTGCGAATCGTTAGAGAGAGATTGAGAGATACACAAAATCGTTAGAGAGTTAATATTTTATTTGTTATTAAATCATTTCTAAGAGCGTGAAGTTAGCCCACCTCTGTGAATTTAGCCCCAGATTTAATTATTCTGAACTTTTGTTTAATGCTAATCGTTAGAGAGAGTTAGAGAGAAAAGAAAAATCGTTAGAGAGTAATTAGTTTTATTAATTTATCAAAGTTTTTTTTTTTTTTTTTGTGAATTTGGCTAATGATTTTTTTAACTCTCAATCTCTCTCTTACGATTCTCAAACTATTAAAAAAAAAAAATTACGTCTTAGTCCATTTTTGCGGGCAGGGGGCCAACTTCACACGAAAAATTAAAATTGCTTTTACTTAAAAACTAATTACTCTCGAACGATTTTTCTTTTCTCTCTAACGATTAGCATTATCAAAATTTCATAAAAATGAAATCGTGCGGCTAACTTCACGGAGGTATGTCGTGCGCACCCCAGACGTGCGCGACTCTGTGGAACGCGCATGGAATTAGTATGTACTGCGCATCATGCAGACGGCAAGCAGTCATAGGTAAAATATTATCGTTGTACGTCATTGATTCTGGAATTTTTATTTAATTTACTCAGTTTGTATTTCCGCGCATTATTTGAGAAAAGTACTATATTATACAAGCCTAGGCCGCAATCAGGCATTGATGGACTCACGTCTGTGTGCCACGGCTTCGCCTCGTCCCACATTTTCACGATCGTCCATCAATCCCGTAGCAAGGAACATACTCACCTACGGCGAGATGAGTAGTTGTCATATGTGTCATGTTAGCGCTATTGCGCTGCACCTATGAGCCCTACTACGGCCAACGGAAAGGAACCCGCAGAATAAATAAAAACATTATCTCAGCTCCCATACAAATACAAATGAATAATGAAATCTTTTAGAGTTGCGTATTGTAGTCTGGCCAACGTAAGATGTGCAAGAAATGTTCTTCTTCTGTTGACTTGAAAAATTGTATTAGAAGAAAGCCTCTTCCCCACCGCCGCGTTTTTATAGCGCGATAATAACGCAAGTGTTATTGCGATAATGCGTCCCGATTCCTTGCACACAGCTGAGTTTTTATCGTGCGATATTTCTAATGTGTTCTTTGGAAATGAATTTGAACTCTAAAACGTTTCTTTGATAATAACGCAGGTGTGTGTAAGATCGCATGCATCCTAAAAGAAAAAGCAAGTCCAGGCAAGGCAAGTCCGCGTACTTATGGCTCGGCGAGCTTACTTGCCCGTGTGTCATGCTAAGTAGGTACGCGGATTTTAAAACCGCCGAGTAAGTTCGTCGGCGATCCAGCAATGAAATTATGAGCAAGCTTAACGTGTGTCACCGACGGCGAGCCGACTAAGAAAACGCGCCTGTGGGGAAAAGGCAGTTATTTGACAGAGAATCATAGACATTTCATTTGATTGACAGTTGACATGACATCATTTTCATTGACATCTCACATCACATCCGAATATAGGTACTGTGTCACATCACATTGACATGATCAATTATTATTCTCAAGGAACTTTTCAAATATTCAATAGCAGTATTAAAAAGTATTTTGTGATAATCAACAAGGAACTTACACTCAACTACGGCCACGAGAATAGATAATCACCTTCAACATGGATCTACTAACCTATCTAATCTGATTCTGCTGTTTTGTGTGCTCAAACCTGCTGAAACTGAGAGATATTTTTTCTTACTCATATTGTATTGTACAGTCACAAAATAAACCTTGAAATATCAGCTAAAATCTTAATGCAAGTGTACTTTGAATTTTGATAATGTCTGGTTGCTTCATTTGAATTCAAACTATTTTAAAAATCAATGCACGAATAGTTTGTTGTTTCCACATAAAGTTCTTATTTGGAGAACATATTTTGTGTCTCGAAGATTTTCAAAGCAATGCAGGATCAAGAGAATGTTTTGAAGTACTTAGTGTCAGTTGAAAAATTGGCAAATGAAATCTTAACAGATAAGAGTGAAATTATACTGTTGGATAAAAGAAGGAACCATAACCGTGAGGCGCTGCGGGATCTTTCAAAGTCGTCTCAAAACAAATGTTGGGTGACTGTAGGATCGGTTTTAATAAAACACAATATCGATGCGACAAAGTTGTTATTAGAGGCTGATCAAAAACAGTTAAATATTGACATAAACAAACTCCGTAGTGATCTCAGAGTTAAAGTTAATAATTTACGGGATCTAGAAATGCAGCCGCCTGTACCTGGACTGATGCTAGTTCCCTTGTCAACAAAAGAAACTGAAGGCCTATCCAGTTCAAACTTGATCCCATCCTAATGTTTTTTAATTTAATAAATTGTTAAATTGAAATCAGTAGTATTTTCATTTTGTTTCTACAAGTCTGTTTTTTGGAGAAAACATGTGGGGTTTATTTATAAACGTTGCTTGCTTAACCATACAATTTTGACTTTTGAATGTCACATAACTCTAGGCAACGTTTATAAATAAACCCCTTACGAGCTATGGCACACGAAGAAAAGGTTGCGGTGCGGCACTCACCGTGTGGTTGCTAGTCCGGCGAGATGACCTGCGGTGCTGCGCCGCACCGCATCGTGTGGCATGGCTTTGTATAGTGTAGTGTTGTACTTCGTAGCACAACCATGAACATAAATATTCATTAGAACTCTTAACTTATAAATTGTATTATTTTATACCACTAATTACGAATTTTAACAGGTCGTGCTGCTGGCAAGATTCCTTCCCAGCACAACCACGATAGAATAATGATGAATAAAATGCGTAAGCTTTTTATATAATGTCTGCAATAATCCCCCTTTTTTGGCTTTGCTGCAGTCAGGTAATAAAAGGACCTCAAATATGTTTTTAAATTTTATTGGGCTAAGGTAATTCAAATAAAAGTCGTCAAATATATATTTTCAATATGCACAGTTATATCTTTATACATGTAAATAATATAGTACATAACAAATAAATAATAAATATTACCAAATTTTTAGGATTTATCCATTAATAAAAAAAATGTAGTTTGGTGTGATAATTATGATACAAAGTGACTTGACTAAATGCCAATTTGATAAGTGAATGAACCTTACAAAATATGTAAATTGAAGAATAATTTTACATTACCTCTAATTGTGTTTTGTTGAATGTTTGTTATAATTACTTATAACCTGTCAGACATGGCATTTTTCTTTGTTAATATCATAAAATTATTATGTAACCAATTAAAAATAATCATCACCCAACTATCTTAACATTATAAACAATATGGCATATATGAATTAATAGTTGATTTCAATTACATTTTCTTTTAGAAATTATCAATTGCAACATAATATAAAACCTAAGCACATTAACTTACTTACGCATAATTGTCAATATCAAAACATTTATCCTAAAGGTTATTGCTTAATAATATATTCCTTAATAGCTTGTAATGAAAATTATCTTCATCAGTACAAAATGCCACATTTACTAGAAGGTCCTCGAATACTTGAATGTAATATTATTTTGTGGATTGTCTTTTGAGCACATATACTAATCTCTGTCACTATCACAAGTCTTTGAATTTCGAGTGGCCAAAGCACATGATTTTGTAATATTGACTAATCTACTGGCATTATCTTGTACAGTACGGGCATGCACTTAGTAAGGGACGCCGTGCGGTTACAATCACAGATGAGCGGCGCGCTCGACGCCTGCCGCGCCCCTGCACTACCAGTTGGCCATGCCGGGTTTATTGAGCGTCATGAAGTATATCTGACAAGAGGAACCACCTTTGGCGGAAGAGAAGAACACTTTATCATTGCGCTCACATAAGAATTTGAGTCGTTGTGCTTTCTTGTGCATAAATACGCCATCGAGGTGACCAGTTTCTACTGAACGAATTTCGATCGCTTTATTGCCCCAACCCATTATCTGTCCCGTGCCTATGTAGGCTACCGATGTTGGCATTTCACCCCACTGAAAGAAGACCAATATACATCATTTAAAAAATTTATTAAAATACCTGTCCCAAGTATACGAATGTGGTGAAAATACAAACCTGGAGGACAATATTCTTGCTTACTCGTCCGTATGTGTTCACATAAACTCCTTCATTATCGTAGCATAACAACAACTGAACTCCATTGGAGTTTGGGAGGGGCACGATGCAGTGTGGCACAATCGCTCCTTGTGTCTGTAAACATTAAAAAATAGACATAAGTATAAGAAAGAAACATGGTACTATGAAACCAAGTTATATTATTTACTGACGACCCGCCCCTGCTTCGCAAGGGTGCAATGCACTGATGTGGCGTCGGCGTCATGTCAAAACTTTGGGACTTCTGTGCTATATTAGTTAAATTTTAATGTATACCCCTAACGGAATTAAAAACAATCTCTAAATGACGGTGAAAACCGCTTCAAAATCCATTATGAAGTTTATTTAGGAGAACTAAGTAAAACACGAAAAGCGAGTTTTCAACACACTCGCTCGAATAGCGACTCTTATTGCACCTTAATGCAGTGTATTATGTACAGTCACGGACTTTAATTGATGAGCCACCTTCAAACTTTTCAATTTTACAGTTTCATACATTCACGAGATTACACGATTAAACACGAACTCAACCGCACGCTCGCAAACAAGATGACAAATAAATTACTTATAATCGGAAATAGTCTTATCCATAGAGGTTGACTAATAAGTTCTCATTATAAAAATAAATAAAATGTTGCATTAAGTTTATCCAATCTATTTGATACTGACCTCCTTTGAATCAGAGCTCATTAACACGATTCTGAAAACTTATCTGAAGAAAGTGACAGTTGAAATGTCGATGTGAGAGACGTTAATTTCGAAGTTGTCGAAATGACTATTATTATTTCTCCGTACACTAACGTTACTATCGCTACGCTTAAACAATCGTTGCTAGGTTACTGTCGGGAACCGAATAAACCCGATTTGCATTACACGGCTAAAATACGAACAGTGCCAGGTGGCTGATCAATTAAAGTCCGTGACTGTACGTGCGTGCTTTATACTTTGTATTCCCGTACTAGAGCGGGAAAGTGCGAGATTGACAACTATATTAGTAAAAGAAAAGTGCGTTTAAAAAAATCTCAACATATAACTTTCATACCTTTTTATTACCCGACTACGGCGAAGCAAAAAGGAGGGTTATGATTTTAACCGGTATGTGTGTATGTTCATCTGTTCCCTCATAACTTCTAAACTACTCATTATAATTTGACAAACGAGGTATGGTTGAATCGCGAAAAAAAATCAGCTGTTCCCTACATTTATGTTCGCATAATTCGTCAAAATGTAGGGAATAGCTGTTTTTTTTTCGCGATTTCTGGTTTGGTCCCACAGTAAAAGTTTTTCATAATGATGAGTACAATAACCTCATAAAATATTTCGTGCAAGAATAGATACACCTAGTACCAAACAAAAAAAGAATCATAAAAATCGATTCATAATTGGCGGAGTTATCGCGTAACATACATACAAAAAAAAAAAAAGAGTTTTACACTAGCTGTATTTGTTTTGAATGCATTGTATCAAACGAATATTCTCAGTTTAGTGTCGATGTCTATCCACACTATGTCTGTCTGTAAAAAAGTCGTTTCCGATCTTTTTCCAGGCGATCCGTTGGTGCTAGTGTGGGTATAATGTACTTACATGCTTTGGAATATAAATATCGTAGACTGTGGCAGTGTCTAAATCAACGGCATGGAAGCCATCTGCTGATCCGTAAATTACTTTCAGTCTTGTGCTGTCTTCAATAGTCAAATCAACTAAAAGAGGCCTGAAAATGAAATAAACATCTTCACACTTGTTCTTAGTAAACAATATTTTTGCAAAGAAAGTTCTCCTGTTTCCCAAAATAAATATACATACCTGTGTTGCAGTTCTCCAAAGTTTTTGAAGGCCATGAATTTGTGATATGGTTTAGGCGCCCACGCGTAGATCTCGATGGAGTCTTTCAGGGCGATTACGAGAAACTTGATCCTCTCGTATTTCACAATGCGGAAATGAACTGCGCCCTGCAGTTCACCGACGTTAATCCAGCCATTCCTCCTTTCTGCTTGCTGTAATTTAAGCATTACGATAAAATTTTAACATAGCACTTTATCCGGTATGAAATTATGGTTTATTCAACTGGTCACTGGTTTTATTTATTCATTAATATTAAGTATCTAAAAATATTGCGTCTCCAGCTGTTTTGTTTCCATGTTTGAATTGACATGTTGTGGATCTGGAATTTGTGACCGTCTAAAATACGTATTTTTGATGGGTGTTACTATTTATATTTCAAATTGACGATAAGTGTATTGTGTAGTGTATTTTACTTTGTGTACATAAATAATAAATAAATAAGTTTATGCCTAGTTGACTTAAAATTAACTTACGTCACTAAGTCCGTCGGTGCGCAGGATTTTGGACTTGAGCCAGCTAAGGTAGTATACGCGCACACGATTCTTCTTTCCAGAAACAGTCACAAGAATATTTTGTCCTTCTAACACTTCCATTTGTTGGAAGCGGCGTCGTGAGATCAACTGATATACTTTTCCTTGACCAGAACGGTCCAATAACATTAGACCATTCTCGGTGCCAATAAGTAAATTAACTCCTGCAAGATTAAGATTATATTAACATACATGATCACAAGAAAGTGCATGACTATTTGAGCATTTCGTGAGTAGTTTTTGCTTACCCCATAGTGCTGCACAAAGGATTTCCGAATTAAATCTCTTCTTATATTTACGTATTTCGGGCGTATCGGAGGACAGGTCATGTCCCGTCGGAGTGACATTGACGTTGACGTGGCTCTCACGTCGCGAGGCATTGCCGCCGGAGCCGCCGGTGCCGCCGCTGCCGGTCGAGCCCGCGCCGAACCCGAACGTAAGGAACGAACGCTGCTTCTGTTGCAAGGGAAGGAACTGTTGTTGGGACCCCACAGACGAGTTCGAGGGGGAATGTTGTAAGGGATGTGGGGAAGCTGCGCCCACTACGAAAGATTTGGACGGCGTGGATTGAACTGAGGATGGGGGCGGATGGTGATGATGATGGGAAAGAGGTGTGCCTCCGGCAATGGCTTGCCTATACTGGAACAGAGAAAACAGAAAATATTAATTGATAAGTTTGCAGTAAATATTGTTCACAATCAAATGATTGCAGCACATTCCGCCGCAGCATCAACCGTGTAAATTAATAAGTGATGGTTAGTCAAATAAGTCCATCTCCCATTGATTAGTTGTCATTTCAAATACAGTTGGAAAGTTATTAGCTTGATGGCTATTATCTACATTCATGACCATAACATAAAATGTGATAATGGACGTGAAATTGCAGCAGGCATGAACTCGCTGTGTATGCTGTAGATATGTATGCATTTGTTGAGAAGACTTGATAGAGACCACTTTGATAATTCACATTTATTTTATTATTTTAATTACATCATAAACTCCGATATTTATATTTCTACTACAGCTATTATTAGCTTGTATTATTAAATTATATCATAGATTTTGTTTTCGTATTGTTCACATAATCGTTCACATTGCTAATACAAAACCTTTCCGTTTTGCAGTTAGCTTTACTTATTTTGCGTCACAGCGTGTGTGAACTTATATTCTAACAAACGTGATTATTTACTGTTTATAGTTTAACGATAGCCTCACATGACGAGCTGTATAGCAATTCATTAATTACCCGAAAGACCTCTGCTATAGTTACAACTGTTATTAAGCAGCCCTTAAGTAAATTGGACTACTATAGAAAGCTTTAACAAATGTATCGATCTGCATTCGATGATCAACAAAACATTTTCGAACATAATGAAAGCGTATCTAGAAAATGCATAAATACAAGGAAGAAGTGAGATACAGATCTAACTTTCAACAAACAACAATCTATGAGAACCTTAAGCATTTCCTCTTGCATCAATTCGTTTCGTACTTACGCAGTGTTAACAGGTGTCTGCAAACCGGTCGCGCAGTGGCTCCAGGATGTTTGCATGATTGACAACCATTATCACATTAATACGATAAACCAAAAGCTGGAGACAGCACACAGTCATGATCCGGAGCAGGAGCTTCCAACGAACAGCCAACGTTTATATTAATGTTATTCTTCGGAGATTATATTAGATAACTGAGCAAGTAGGTATTGTTACTTGTATTTCAAAATAACATGTTTGTTGGTTTATCTGACTTTGCAATAATGGTTACGGATAAATTGCAAATTAAAGTATGGGGAATACATTTTGCATAGATGTACTTATTATACGAAGCAGCTAGCGTTGGAAGCACCTCAGTAATATTTAATTATGAATACATCATGGCATGTTACTAGAGATCCCATTGTATAACCCTTTAAGCACGTGTACAGTGAAATGCCACGCAATCACAAAATCATAATTAATTTAAATTCACATGGTACGATCTATGCGGTGAGTAAAATCTATTATGTCTAATGACAATAGCCACCAGTGTAACACAAAGCAAACCGGGGCTAATTTTGCAACTCGAGTGGAAATTATGCTTCTTACGTATTATTAATATATTAATGTAACTTGAATCGCACGAATCAAATTTAAATAAGTCCCAGTTGTGCTATTCTGTAAAAATCTCACCGTGAAAACTTAGGTGAAGTGAGCTGTCACTGCCTTATCGATGACAATAACAGCTCACTCCACGCTCACTTCACCTAAGTTTTCACGGTGAGATGGTTACAGAATAGCAATGCTGGTCGTTAAATGTGTACGAGAGGCGAATGTTTATTTGTATAAATGCACATGAACATACCTCTTCACTGGTGGACTTGTCGTGGCGCGGAGGGGTGGTAGGCTGTCCCGCCTGGCTCAGCAGGTCGGGGAGTACCGAGCTGGTGCGAGATCCACTGCCTTCGTTGGCACCGCTCGACCGACCCTACACCCAATATAACATTTTACTATATTCTGGAACACGTCCACGTTCAAGTTTTTAATTAAAGGTAAGTACTTCTGTTAAAACAATCAAATCAACTTCATTACACGTAGATCTGTGGCATTTGATAAAGTATAATTTTAAAATGTACTTCTCCCTTAATTAAGTTATTAACATAATATTGTGTGGGTTTCATAATATTTCGTTTTAGATTTTATTAAATACCAACAAAATCCGCGGAATATGACTATAAATTATTAATTTACCGTCGTATCGATAATAACTAACACAAGTTTTACAAATATTTTACACAAAATCATAAACCTATGTTACTATTAACTTATCTCAAACTTAGACAAACTTTTGTATAATGTAGTATAGCAATATTAATCATTTGGACAATAACAGAGCTCGACATACAACGGCAGCCAAACATGCAGTAGTAAAACACATTCACAAATTGATGATTGTTTCTTGCTTCTGTGATATGTCGTTAGGCAGCATTCCTAAATGGTTAATTTTCAAGTGTTGATGGCGTAAGTAGGTATCGCATATATTTTGCATGTGTTGATTTCTTGGCAGGAAGACGGTATCGCGTTTAGAAAATGAATAAAAAGAACGGGTTAGTTAAAATTAATAGTGAGTTGCATTGTTAGGTGATGAAGCTGTTACGAGATTGTTAAAACTATGATCTTAATTTGTCTACTTTGTTAAAGTTCTTACTCACTACCTATTTGCACCTTTGGTCTTCCCAAACAGATTTGAACTAATGCTAAATAATTCTAATAACTAGAAGAAAATTATCACGCCAAAATGTAAGACGTGTGAGCAATATCTTAAACCAATGTTCTCCTTAAGTGATAAATAGACGAAGTAGATATTTTAGTATGAAGTATGACAAACAAGAGCCGTATACCATTCCCATACATTTAAGTAATTGTTATATGAACCAAAACCACTACAAACTAAATACAAAACATACATTTTTCTTTTATAAAAGCGTTCATATTATATTATTATGTAGATGTTAGTGAAAACCATGTTAGAAAACCAAACCCTCATACCAAATGTAAGTATAAATTATTAATCAAACTATCCTGAGCAGGGAGCAATTTACCTGATCCTGAGCGAGTACCGCTTCCTGCCCACAACTTGCCATAAGCTCTGAATGCCGGTTATATTGAGAGTTTCTCCGGAAAACTATATCAGATTCAGTCTTTTCTCTACGTGGTTTCACCACATTGCCTTCATTTAAAGTATCCGAATTTGATTTCTCATTGGTATTGGCTGTCAAGTCTGGCGTCCCAGCCTTTTCAAAAGATGTGCTACTCGTGAAGCAAATGCTTGTTGCTGGAGAATCACTATTTACGCTGCTTTGCCGGCTTGGTCCGTTGCTTTCATTATCCTGTCTGATAAGGGCAGCAACATTCTTGAGTGCATCGATAGGGTTACTGGCTGCTATTTTTCGGTCGGGGGTTCTTTTCTTTTCACTTTTTCTTGCATCACCTTGTGCTGACATTTTTAAACTATCGTTAGTTTTTATGAAATCTGTTAGAATAGGTTCTCCAGCCGACGATTTCATAACTTGTTTGCGTGAATTGTTAAATATTCCACTGGATCGTAGTTGTTTATTTACTCCTGCTGGGCTTTCATGTTTCGGAAAGTATATAGCGGAGTGACGAGTACTGGGTAGTGGGAATAGGTCGGAGTTTTCTCTACGGAAGCCACGGAAAAAGCGGTTTGGAGAATTGACGTCTGAATCAGATTCCTTTTTGTGCTTCAAAATATCCGCTAATTTGTCCTGCGTCGATTTTTCGGTGGGTTTTTGGAATAGCTGTTTGTGTCGAGAAGGAGGAGTGGCTATAGCTTTATATTTAGACCAAGCATCTTCCATTTCTAACCGTGATTGTCGTTGCAGTTGAGCTCGTTTCTGCTCGGAATCTTTGGGTGTATCATGCTTTTCTTCTTTTTCAGAACTCTTCGATGGGAAAAATCGGGCGAAATCCCAATCCTTCAGTAATACTGCTTCATCGACATCAGACTGCCTTTTATCGTTTTCGGTATTCTCTCTCTGATGTTTGTCAAACATGTCCGATACAAAAAGTACATATAAATGATAAGAACCAAGAAACATACAAATAAAAACGAATTAGCAGTATTTTATGCTCACTGATCTTACTTTGGCGTGAAAACCATTCATGAAAATAAAATCCAAATAAAAACACAGTCCATTTCTTTCACAGGGACCCCATTCTGTCAGTTGCTATTTTTGATTAAGCCACACACAACATAGCACATATATCACAAAAATACTCCCAGTTGTAATGAAATAGGCGCTCAATAATAATAGTCCATTTTGGAAAAATAAGTTTAGTATTCTTTATAATCTTATATTTCGAAAAAAAGTCTATTATAATATCCAATTCAATTTCACCTGGCGTACATAATATTATCCGTAAAAACACATGTGGCATAAATTAATATGTTAACAGATTTAGCTAAAGTAATCAATAGGCTATGTATGCATATTAGATATCTTAAGCACTGACTAAGTTCTGCTCGTGTGTATGTAGTATGTAGGGGGCCATGGATCGAGCTTCATGTTGCTATATCAAACACTATGTAATGTAGCAGAATAGTATGATTATGATCGTGTTAGCATTGAGCGGAACACCGTGCGGTGTGTGGGAACACTCACCCGCTTCATGACGAGCGTGCGGTCGGCGTGCGTGTCGTCGTCGTCGGGCGTGGGCGGCAGCGGCCGCGTGGGCGCGCCGCCGCCCGCGCCGCCGCCGTCCTCGGCCACGGCGCTCAGGCCCGGCCTGTAACAGAACTCGGGACTGACAGGCAAACACAACCGAACGGGATGGGGAGGGCGAACAAAAATGTGGGCCAAAAATAAAAATATGCAAACAAAATAAAAATAAAAGTAATTATGGTTAGTTGTACTTTTATAAAATGAAAATGAATACCTACAATGCACAATAATGTACATTCAAATGTGTAAAAATACAGCGGTTTCTTTAGATAGCTACTTACAGAGGTTTAGGCGGGTCGCTAGCTAGTAAGGTGCCATCATTGCGCACTCGTCCACCACTCTCTTCGGCGTCAGAATCGGTATCGGAGTCTTCAAACGCTGGTTCTGGTTGGTTTCTTTCCACTGGTGGTCCTACATTAGGGTGTTTTAAGTTTTTTACACTTGAAAATATGAAAAATATGTCTGCTTAGTTTTTAGTAGACTATATAGATACATGTTTGTTTAGAGTTTGACGGACTAGTTCCACTCGCGACCTAGCCGCGTTATAAGCTGGGTTGTTCGAAAGTTGTCGAGCAGATCCCACATAATTACAGAAAAACCATAAACATGAATAATGTCTTCCGAAGGTTTTATTAAAAAAAGTTTGAAAACTTAAGTAAATACCTTGACCATTAGTAGGAGCGCGAGGTGGCCTGTTTGGAGGCTCGTTACCAGACACGACGCCGAGTTCGTTAAGTTGTGCAGCCAACTTGTCCAAATCCTGCCAAGTTGTTGTACATTTTGTATAAAACAATTTTAAACAATTAAAATATCGTAGCGATACAATCATATCAATAATAAACGCAACTCGAATAACCTACCTCTGGCCTTCTCGGTGGAATCTGCAGTTGCAGTTTAAATCGGATGTGCAAAGAAAGTTAACAGCGTGACATGAAAATAAAAACAAAAAGCTAATAAAATTAAAGTAACAAAGAAATACATACAATAATAATTTAGCAGAATACACAATCAAGTGGTTACTATACTCAGTAAAATAGAGCGCGATACAAGTGAATATCATTATAACCATTCCTAGACAAGTCTTCGTTTTTTCTACGCTAGATACAAACTGAGGCTAACCGAAACTTCAGCTTTTGTTGACTTTATTTGTTTAGTTTTTGAAACGCACAGAAAATAATTATATATATTAGCATATATGCTAGGTGCTTTACTTTTATGAAATATTGCAATAAAATGTCTGAAATCATGAGTAGCTGCAGATGTGATTAGTATCAACGCTTATTTTCCGGAGTATAATAATAGCGGTGGCACAAACACACGCACCATGGGTTTGAACAATTGATGTGAGCCGCGCTGCGGAGGCTGCGGCCCGCTGGCCGGCGGCGTGCCGTTGTTGGAGCCCGAACTGTTTGACGAGCCGGACGACTTTGGTGTTGGTGGTAGAGGCCTGCAATTACCACTTTCATTAACCTCTTACCAAAGCACAATTTTTTGAATAAAATATCAGACAACTTAACAGAATCAGTTACAAAATAATTTATTATATTATACATAAGGCAATATTTACCTATATCTATTAGGCTGTTGTGCCTGTGGGTCTGGTACAACGATCAGTCTTTGTGGAATAGAAGGCCTTGCCGGTGGGCCTGGCTCTGCAGTAGCAACAAACAGCACAGAGTTAACGAATATCACAAAGTTATTGCAAAATGACTCATAAGAATAGTTAGATAGTTATGTCACCTGGAATTTCCTCACGTTCCTCACGCTTGCTGTTACGTTTCGGGGGCGGCTGGGGTTGAGGCGCTTCGGCGGGTCTGGTTAATTACACAAATTTTAAGCGAAAGAAGTTAATAGGCAGAAAAAAATTGTATGGTTGATGACCAACCTTGGTCCTTCCTGGATTTGTTGGAAGTTCCGACGCAGAGTGTCACCGCCCTGGTGAGCGGCCGCGTTGTGTACGATAGACGACGGCTCGCCGGCAACTGCGTTCTCTTCTTCCTCGCCTTCCGATCCAGAGTACTTGTAGTCCTCCCGAACCGAGTTGTCCTGCTTCCGCTTCTTACACCTATCTATATGGTCCTTGAGTTGTATCCTCACTTGTCTCTCTGTGGGTTGGTCTCTACAAAATAATAAAAAAAAATGTTTATATGACGTTCTCTTAGATCATCAGAGACATCTGGATTTTTTAAATGGATGTTAAAATAATGATTTACCTTATAAATGCATGTTTCAAAAGTTGTTCAGTGTACGGCCGTTGATGATAGTCTTTTACAAGCACAGTTTCAATGAAACTATGAAATTTTTTAGCCCATTTCTTTGACTTCAGACGAGGCGGCGGGTTTCTGGAATTACAAGTTATTTGATTAGTTTTTGCACTAGAAACAATAGGTATTGCAGTAAAATGTCTATGAAATTATACCTTGGAATGAGGAAAAGAGCCCTCATCGGATGAAGATCACAAAGGGGCGGTTGACTCTCCGCCATCTCGAGAGCAGTTATACCGAGCGACCAAAGGTCAGAACGGTTATCGTATGTAGCATCGGGGTTTTCGTCGCATGCAATCACTTCGGGCGCCATCCAGTATGGAGTACCGATGAATGTGTTTCTCCTTCCTATAGTCCTATCCAGTTGGGCCGACACTCCAAAATCCACTGATAACATACATGGTTGCACAAATTATTTGTCATGTTAGAATTTGAGTCACACAATATTATTAACACATTTTTTTATCCTTTAATGACGTGACATGCCATGGAAGCAGAATGTACAACTTACTCTATGTGTGTACTAAGAAAATATCAATGTAAATTTCAGAATGTTATCTAGACAAGTTTGTTTGAATACATACCCAGTTTAACTTCAGCATTGTCTGTAAGCAAGACATTTTGTCCCTTGATGTCACGGTGAATGACTTTGTTAGAGTGTAGATAACTAAGACCTCTGAGAATTTCTCTACAAATGTATGAAATCCATTCTTCTTTTAATGATTGTCCCTTAGTGGACTTCACTAAATCCGTCACAGATCCTAGAAACAGCAATGTTAAAATATGAAACTCAAAGTCAGGCTAGCTGCAGTGCACCGCTATGATGAGTTAGCTCAAGAAATAATAAATATGCAACATCATCAGGTAATACATGGAAATAGAAAACTTATAACATTTCTGTTAATTTACCTGTTCTCAATAAACAGAAATGTTGATTCACAACTAGGGTGTATTAATCATATTACAAATAAGTCATAAAAAGTACAAGGGACACATACCAGCTCCACAGTACTCCATAACCAACCACAGTTGGTCATCCTTTCCTGGAGGGCTCTTTTTGATAAAAGCTCCATAGTATGTGGCAATGTTGCGGTGATTAGAGTACTTTTTTAGCACATTTATCTCTAGCTTTATCTCTTCCTCCTCATCTTGTGTGACATCCATAACTTTAATGGCGGCAAGTTGCCCTGTTTTTGTGTGACGTCCCTAAAATTTGATTATTTATTATTTGATGAACTAAGAATAATACATCTATGTGTGATTATTTGTTATAATTTGTTTTTTAATCCCCTTCATTTTAATGTTCACTTACGTTTAGTATATTTCCGAGCATCTTGTTAGCTGAGATCAAAATGAGATACTGCAGTTCTTGAACCCTATTTATGATGTGATTATGCTTTACAAACTAGGAGTATTATTTCTTCCTTAGATTGTAAGCAAATAGAAAATATTCATCTGATTAAAATATTGGAATGAAATGATACAAGGCTGTTTTAGTTTTTAATGCACAAACCAATAATTTACTTTTTTTTTTGTTTATGCATATGTAATTATATATTCTTGAGCTAAATTTGTGTATCTGATACTTATGTAGTGTTATTGCGGTACCTAAGCGCCTCCTTTCGGACCGGACAGGGTTTTTGTTCTTACATGCTGTATATATATATATTTTAAACATAAACATCAACTGTTGGAAATAAATGATCTACATTATGGGATTGCATGTAGCATTCTCTCACCTGCTAAAAATATTAGTCTATCTAAAGGTGACCACTGCAATATTCCATAGGCCAAATAATTATAGAATCATGTTTAGGAAAAGCTGATAATAATAAATTATGATAATCTGATCACAGTTGTAGTATAATATTATTATGTATCACTCTCTTGATCAGATTAGTACATATTATGACTTTTTGAATGTGGCTCTTGAACTTAAGAGCTTTCTTTTAACCATTGTTTATTGATTTTCTATTACAAACTCATTCCATAATTATTTTTATAATAATACAATGTTATGGACATGGTAACTATTATGCTATCTACACCACTTTTTAAAATATTTTGTTTTTACTCTCTTTCTAATGCAGTAGGGTGAAAATGATCTAAATACTAAAGTACACATTTCATCCCTTTAATTTTTTTATATTCATTTTGTAGGTCATGTCATAAACTTATGAAGGATAGATCATGTAAATATGAATGTACATTTTTGAAGAACAGTAACACACTGGACGACCCTTTGACCCAGATGTGTTAGTGTATAAATCAACAGAGCATATAATTTTTCACTCATAAAAATTCATCAGTATAAACACATTATGATATACCTACTTTGATGATTTGAAAATAATATCGTATCTAATAGAGAAGTAAGGAAAAGACAAAATTATCCTACACTTTAAAATGTAGTGTTACCTATTGAAAGTCCACTGATGGGAACTAATGAAGTTCATTGACATTAATAGACAGTGCTCTTTAATTGTAATGCTTTCATTGGAGCCTATTAAGTTAATTTTTACTAGCACCATGTCATGTATTACGGCTTGTAAGTAGACCGTGAGGAGAGATTCAATAAAAGCAATCAATTTAATTACTGATAGGTGTACTTATATGTACGGGTATAGTTTATTATTGCGCTCCGGTTTTTAATCTAGTACATACCTTGTATACTTGTCCATAGGTGCCATTTCCGACCACTTCTATGAGTTCGAATATACCAGCAGGATCCTGAAATGACACATTAATGAAATGAAATAGCTTAGAAAGATTAATATGCCATTTCAAGTAAACCTTCACTTATGATTCACGCCCTGTGAGATCATTGCCCTTTGATTACTTTTTTTCTGGAAGTTTAGGGAGCCCCTGCTTTCTGGATATTCAGGATATATAATTAATATTATTAGTTTACTTTAAAAGTTTACCTTTAGAGCGCTGAGGTCAATGTCGTCCAATGAACAATTTACAGACGGTGCCAGTTGATGCGCCATTTTGAGTATATTGTCACACACGAAGACAAAGCACGAGAACCTCACATCAATATAAAAAGCGTATAAAACACCTAAATTACGACATTGGCAATGAGATTAGGGAAATTTTTAATATCGCACGGCTAAACAATTTATTAAACTCATTGTTTACACTTAAAATTAAGTAAATTACAGATACACAATTCGTACGTCGCTCACACACCCGGCAGGGATGCCAGATTAATAAAAAAGTGTAGACAGATTATAAATAAATAATTATTAAATTGCAGTTGCCATATACAATTATTATTATTTATTAATGAAAAAAATCTTACTAAGATTTAAATGAAATTACTAATTGGGTCAGATTAAATGTTTTCTGATAATAATAAGAAATATAACATTGTTCTATAGTATCAACTTCTTTTCAGTATATCGTAGCGACATCTACCGGAACTATTTAATATTATTAAGTTCATTGTCTTTTATCAGTCAGGCCAGTATTCATCAGCCAGATCTATTCTTCAGCCCCAAGAAGTAAATATCCTGACCAGACAGAACTTGAAAATAAAATTTCGTAATAAATAAGAAAGTGCCTCCGCTGCCGGCGCCGGTTGCTGAATAGGCTGCCGGTGCTGACTTTGGTTGTCAGTTTGGCGTATGGAGTAGATAGGCAGAGTAGGCATAATTAAAAAAATATGTAATAGAGCATTTTTTTTTTTCCATATTCCAGTAATAAAGTCGTATAGTACGACCCGAAATCGAACTAGTAAGATTAGGTTTAATAATGTTAATCACAAAAAAGGTTAGGTTAGGTTAGAACTGTGACCCCCTACGCACGAGCCGAGCGAGCGTAGCGAGTGGTGCCGCGGCAGCTGCCGGCGAGTGCCAAAAACGACTAGAATATGCAGAAAAACATATTTTGGTTACGGTTAGTTAGTTGGGGTTCTGAATACTGGCAGGGTTTCTATAAACACCGCGCCGCCGGTGTCCATTATGGGAGTTGGTGGTGGCGGCAGCCCATGTTTTTAATCTCGGCTGCCAGCAATAATGTCATTGCCGGTTCCCAATGGCGTTATTTTTGGGAGCCGGCGCCGGCAGCGGAGGCACTCACAATAAATTATGGGAAATAAAATAAAAACTTCATTTCAAAGCTTTGGTACCTACGTATAATATAACTTTACATTCAGTGGCGTAACTTCAGTAGAGTGAAAAGAGAGAAAATTGGGCGGCCTGATGATTTTGGGGTGTACTGATGTTTTATTTTTTCAAGGGGTATCGTATTACCCAGTGACTGGGTTGTGGAGTCGCTCCATGTAAAATATTGATAGATAGATAGATAGATAAACGTTTATTTGGTGCATTATTATTATTATACAAAAGACAACACAACATACAAAAGCACGGTTAAATAATAATAGCTAAAAAGTGGCAAAAAAAAAAAAAAACAATAAAAGTTAACTAGACACAGTGAGTATTGGTATTCAGTTGCATCCGGTTAGACTGGAAGCTGGCCCCAATATAGTTGGGAAAGGCTAGGCAGATTGATTGATTTTGATGATTTTTTTTTCCAATTCTATTTCAAAATATGGCGAAAGCTTCAGGGTAGCCCGCGACATTTTAATTTTATTACGTTTTTCGATATTTGCAGGTCATTATCAGGTTTTATGTTGATCTAAATATGATTCGCGGCTGTATCAAATATTTATTTATAGAATTATAATAAAAAAATCATCAGTACAACTCTCTAAGTTTATAATAATCCTATTGAATGACTAATTCATGAACATGATTTCATGAAACATTTGAGGATTATTCAAACTGGAGTTGTATTGATGAATCTAATGATTATGCCATAATTGCTACGGTCGCGAATCATATTTTAATCAACATGTGTCTCATCGGGGTCGTGAGTTCGATTCCTAGACAAATCAACGCAACACTGGATTTCGATAATAGCGTACCATTCAAAATGTTTTTCGGATCACCGTGTTCGCGATAACGTAATTAGCGGTTTTCGATCCGTGTGTGTTTTCGAACTGGCGTATCTACCACGCGCGATTTTTTTTCTAAATAGCGTGTGTCGAAACAGTGTCATTCGAATCTTCGTATCACTCCCCAATTAAAGCAAAGTCTAAGTCAAATACTTAATTTATTTCAATTAGGCACATAAAAGGCACTTTTGAACGTCAAAAACAAAGAAATAGAACTGATTCTAGTTGCCTCTTCCAAAAGGTAGCTTTCGTATGGAGAAGAATGGCAAGAAACTCCTCTTTAAAAATTGTTTTACAATATTTTGTATATATCAATTATATAATACTAGCTGCGCCCCGCGGTTTCACCCGCGTAAGTCTCGATCCCGTGGGAATATCGGGATAAAAAGTATCCTATGTGTTAATCCAGCTTATAAACTATCTGTTTGCCAAATTTCATCCAAATCCATTCAGCCGTTTTTGCGTGATTGAGTAACAAACATCCAAACACACAAACTTTCACATTTATAATATTAGTAGGATTATATGTGAAGACGATTCACCTAGAATAAGATTACTGTACCACAGGGCCGTAGCCAGGAATTCATTTCGGGGGGGGGGGGGGGGGGGTTGCTACCTTTTTTTAAAAAAAATTAAGTAGGTACTTATTTCTGATTTCAGAGAGGGTAGAAAAATATGTAGTAAATACAGATTAAAAAAAAAAGAGTATTTGCCTCTTTTTCGGAAATCTTAAAAAATGTTTACGAGCGAATCGAGCTCAAAATTATTGGCATTCATCTTCGAATAAGTAAGGTTGTCTTTCTCTTTGACCGATCATACAGAAAGAGAAGTAACTTTATCGACTTATTATGCAACAAAGTTTGAGAAGAATGATGCAAAAAAAGATGCAAGAGTGAGTTCGAACATTTTAGCACCCCGCCTGGGAGAGGCTGGGGAAGGTTAGAATATCTCAGAGAATGCTGAAGTTGGAATTGATTCAATACAAAGTCAGAGTCGATAAAAATACAGTATTTAAGCATACTTTTACTGGTACTGTAGATTATAAAGTACGCCTATGCGAAGTAGATTACAATTATCTATATAAGGAGGTAGGTACCCTAGGGGGTCGATCTCTGGATTGTGATTCTGGTTTCTCGCATTTCGGGGGGGGTTTGAATATCAAGATCAAAACCGTCTATTGAATTCTAACGCATTTAGGGCCGGTCTCTGGAAAGAAAAGCTAAGAATAGCTATCATTGCTTGTACCTTATGCTAGACGTCAAATGAGTTCTATCGTTTTGGTTATATTTTTACCTTTTTGCGAAGAAATATAGGTTGTTTAAGTACCTTACCGGGTAAAGTTCGGCCTAGCACGTAGGTAACGTATACTCCGCTCCTCTTTACACGTTTGTTCTCGATGCTACCTTATCTAAATCAACTTGACATGTTATCTTGCCAATCTAAATTTACAGCTCTGCTGCAAAAGTTCACGAAGGAGGTACAAGAAGTACAACACCTTATTCATAAAAAGATAAAACATAATAGTAGGCGGGCATTTGAACGCTAGATTAGGTCGAGTGATTTTAAATATCACGTTGCTAGGTACTTGGCATTTATTTGTGCCGCGATGTAAGCAAATACCTAGACCTACTTATGTTTTTTATTTCAGGTGTCTGCGTAGTGTTTCAAATGTGATACACCTAAATACTAGATATATCGGGGGTAAGTACATACAGAGCATATGGTGGCACGAGGAACCGAGAAGTTGGTCGGTAGAGTCTGCCCAAGGATCATAAGAAAGTAAATGAGCCTATAATCTAACCCTGCATCAGCACTCCTGCTTTAACAAAAGACGATGACGCGTTTAGTATGTCAAATATGCTACATGGTTAGCACATCAGGCCTGTATTCCCCATGTAACAGAGGGGAGCCTATGACCACGTCCAGTCGAACTGTTTTTTACGTCTTAAAAAAACAGTTCGACTGGCCCGGCGATCAAACTCAGGACCTCATTCCCAGCAGTTCAACAGTCAGTTAGACCAAAAATTTGTGGTTTTAAATATTTTTAGGTGGCAGATGAGGTTCGGATGCGAACGTGTTAAAGATATTGCGATCTTATTGATAGGTTATGTTAATGAGTTCATTATGATTACGTAAAAATAAGTATTTCTTAAGTGAAGATACTTATGGTTGTGTATACCGGTTACTAGCCTAGATAGTTGGCTCGACACGACGTATGGTGTTGCACAAACCCAAACTAAAATTATTGACTAGATATTATAGAAGTAAAGTATAGCCGCGGTGCTACGTGCGCCCGCGCGGCCGTGCATACCGAATCGTAAGATCAAAGCACGCATAGGTAGTTACTTTACCTACTCCAACACCCACACAGACGCAGGCCGCGTCACGTCGCGGCGTGTCGGCGTGGCGCACACATGCAGGCGCACGCGAACACTAATAAAAGTATAATAAATGTTAGCGAGACACAAGCGCGGCGTACGGTACTATTTGTTCGGGAGGGAGGTTGGAGGCACTCATACAAGCGAGGGAGAGGCTGTATCAGCGCTGCTAGCCAGTTTACCGTTGCGAGGCGCGTAGTGCGGCCGGACGCTGGACCGCCACCCGCGCGCCGCCGGCACCCCGAAGCTCTCCGCAGCCCGACACCGCCACCCTGGACTGTCTCGGGACGCCACCCCTGTGCTCCCCCACGCGGACGCTGTTCATGAACACGACCCTTGTCGCGTTACCTTACCTACAGACTAAGTGCTACGACTCGTGCTTATTTCACTGGAGTGTTAATCCGATTTCAGAATATTTATTGGATCGCTTCATCATAGGCGAAGGTGAGTTTTGCATTTAGTATATCTGTTATACTTTATTATTACCTTAGTTAGACGGTAATCTAGTACCTAATAGGACATGTTTATTTTAATTCAGTACCAAGATTTAAATATTTAATAATTGTAATGTTAAAGTTTTAAACCAGTATAGCGGTTGCGATAACTATTGCTAAATTAATGTTTCCACAGATGAAGAATTTATCATTTGGTTGATAATAATATTGACATTTATGAACGCGGATGAAGTAAAAAGTACGTAATTATTTAATGAAACAGTCGGAGAGTATAAATGTGGGCGGTGAGGCAATTGTTGTATAGTTAACCTTATACGTTGCATTGATTATTACGTCTGGAGCTTACCATAACAAGAATATAATGTGTGAATGCAGTTTTGGTCTTTGAGTTCAGCTCAATTACATGAAAACTCTAGATTTGGAAGGAAAGCTAAAAGAAACAGTAGCCACGTTCCAATGGCACTGACGTATTCGCCTTTAGTTGGCTATATTATACGTACATACATTATATTATTATCACATACTATATTTGTTATTATCATAACATACATACAAAATATTTTTTTAACATACTAGAACATTGAGGCGCCTGGCATCACAGAATATTGACAGGATCGCATTGTGTGGAGCGCCGTGTCATGTTCTGTTCAAAAGACTTCAACGCGCAGTAGCACCTATTGAACTCGTGCGAACATTGCGCACTACATACATACAATATGAAATACAGTAACTATCTATACGTTAAATTTTCTCTATATTTTTCTCACGATTGACCATACGGAATGTAGGTAACGGACACATGCATAGATTTCGTGAGAGAAGGCAAATAATGCCTTGCCTGATAGTTATTTTATTAAGGAAAATTGTTAAAATAAATGTCAATTATACATGGAAATAAAACGCAACATTTCTGACACGTGTAATGATGATTTAAAGGGTCGAAAATGGCATAAAGATACCATTTTTTTCAGCTATCTGTTGAAATGAGTTGTAATTAGCCACATAAAGTAAAAAGTACATAAGGATACATAGAACATGGCTTTATACATACCTACTTTAACTTGTCAACTTTAAATGAGAAACAGGGGAAGGATATTCAATTGTTTCGAACATTTATTTAAATATTTGCTATAGTAAACAGTCAAAGGGAATTTGCCATATGCATCAGGCAGAACGACAATGCTCCCTCTACTTGTCAAGTAGGTACTTACGCATGACTAATGAGATTCTTATTGGTAATTGTTCTATTTTTAAATTATATTAAAAATGTTGCATTTTCACACTGTTGCTCTGACTTAATGTTGATCTGATTCTGTGTCACTCAAATTACACGTCGAGACTAATAAAAACGTTTAAGCTAAATTACAAGTCAGGTATGAACGGAAGAAAAACTTGCTGTCTGATAAAACCGGGGTCTGTAGCAAGTACTTATGTTTATAGGTACAGTTGTCTTATATCCGGTTCAGAATTAACTTTATGGGTTATTGCTTTAGATTACAATAAACACCTATTTCTTATATACCTATAATGCGTACTTAGTAATATATTTAATAGTACCTACATATTGTTTGAATATTTTACACAATATGCAAGTGAAGTACCTAAAACATTTAACATAACTTTTATGAAGCTCTTTTACCAAACTTTACTTTGATTTCGACATACTGCAGTATGTTAAAATCAATGTAAGGTTTGGTACTATTAGGGCCATTTATTGAATTGCGTATTAAGTATATTAAACATTTCGAGTGGCGAATTTTTCTAAAAGAATTCCGTTATTGCAATAATCTTAATAAAACTTCCATATTCCTAATTGTTAGCCGATCTGCAGTTATTTATGCATTTAACGATATCTCCACGATACCTAAGTGTTTTATTGTCTTAAGTAAGTATTTTATAGCGGGCCGCGGTTACCTTGAGAGTAGTATTGAATTGGACAAAGGATACGACGTCACAGTACGAATTAGCCCGTGGCGATAGTACAATGCGATGGCATGAAGGTGATGGAGCTTGTTAGCTCGCAGCCGGCAAGGGGAGCGTGTATTGTTCGCAACACTACCTTCAGTCGAACTCGAATGGCTTGTTGAATTCGTGACATCACTGCATGTAATGCCATCGCTGGCTTGCAGCAAGCTGAAAAAGAAAGAATCCTACTAAAGGATTATTACAACTAATTACGTAGAAAAGTAAAGCAAAAGTATACCACATAATATCTTTGTCTACAGGTAAAAAGAAACACTCATCCATACTAATCCATACTTATACTTAATATTATAAAATCGAAAGTAACTCTGTGTGTCTGTCTGTCTGTCCGTCTGTCTGTCTGTATGTTACCATTTCACGCATAAACCACTGAACGGATTTCGAAAAAAATTGGCAATGAGATAGATGGCATCCTAGGGAAGGACATAGGGTACTTTTTATCGACATACCACGAGGGTGAAGCCCGTGGGCGGAAGCTAGTTTGCTATAAACGTAAGAAAGTGCCGAAAAATCGGCGAACTTAACTAACAATGAAAATCAGGCGACGGTATTTCGGAATTTACATCGCGTAATTTTCAGATGGGACGCTAGGCTAAGAGGAAATTATCATAGTGAGAGCATTTATAAACCATCGTTCCCATCAATAACATAAAGATAGGAAATGTGGTCGCTATTGCGCCTGAGGCCATTGGGCTGGGCTATCAACCTGACTTATGCACCTTTGGGGCGTTTAAACCTAACACGCTATTACTTACAAGTCTTTTAGTAGAATCAATTCGCTTTTGCCCCGGAGAGTATTCGGGAAGTAAGTCTGATTTGTAATCGAGAGAATTTATTCACATACTTACAGATATTTTGTGCATACCAATGAACCGGGGATGGCCATAATCTATGTGGTGTTAGATTAAGGTTGGGATAAACGATATTTATTACGCGATTAACCATCTTTATGGATATTGTTGTTCCTTAGAAGTTAAAATAGTTGTCAGTAAATGCCTAAGAATAGGGTTTGCGAAATATATTCGTGTTTCCTGCTTTTGTGTACCGTGACCCATTCTGATCTTCACAATGTTCAGGAATGTCTCTCTCTCACTCTCTCTGAAGCATAGAATATGAGGCACCGAATAGTCTGACACAATCTAAAACTGATATTGCCAATAACGCAATTACTCTGCTATCTAACATTACCTTTTTCTCATAAGTTTGCTGAGATCCACACAGCACAGCAAAGTGGTACATTGGAGGACATTGTCTGCACCAATTCAAAAACTGGAATGCACCTTTGTTTCTTATTTGTATTTGGCTTAATGTGTATTGTTAGGAGCAATGAATAGAAATAGCTCCGTGGATGCTGAGCATGAGCACCGGTCGTCGTGGCTCGTCGGCGCATGATCGCGTTACGCAATCAAATGCTCCACACGACGGCTCAGCCGCCACAGATATTCTTAACTATACCTTATAATGCGTCACGATTTGTCCTTTTAATTGTGTTCCAATTCCGAACGTTGGAAATCGGTGTGTCTAGTCGATTTCATTTAAATGACGAACTGAAATGCTTGAATTTTTAACGACAGCACGCAATTTTAATATGTAATACTCTACTGTAATACTCCGATTTCATCTATTGAGACACTGTCAAAATTATATTTGCGCCTAAACTAACACAAGAGAACAACATTATGAACATCTTTTTCCAGAAGTTTATGGTTAAGTACTTAATAAACAAACATAATGCATAGAATTTCTCTAAAGTAATCGCCGAAAGAGAAGTTAACTGATCAGGAAAATCATTATTTATTTGTTAGCACGCGCATGGACTAACCCGTATTAGTCCGTTTGTGATAGGCGTATTATAGTATATGTACAACCGACACTTTCTTTATAAGATCTTTGATTATTGCCAGCCATACCTTTAAACAAAATGTTCTCTGGAAAAGCTGATCATAAAAATTGCGCATCGTTTCATCTGAACGGATAAGGATTAGGAATCATATTAGGAATGATATTGGTTTGAGACGTCCAATGTAAAGCTATGGCGAGTCACCTTTACGGAAATCGTTTTTATTTGCCAATGTATAAATTAACTAAAACCCACTTTTTCTCAACTTAGATTTTCAGAAATAAAATAAATAACTTGGAGGCTGCGTTTTGCCGAGAGTTTAGAGTCTATAGAGTTCTAGACATTCAGTCGTTTCAGTCTCATTCAGTCCAAAACACAACCAAACAAACCTGGTTTTTAAACTTTATTTTCCTTGACTGAGTAAGGTATGTAGAGCAGATATATTTAAATTATTTGTTTCAGAAAGTATTTGTTTCAGTTTTCAGTTTAGTGTTACATATCACGGTCACTTGTCCCTAAAGGTTCATTAGAAAACCAGCGTCAGTCAGTACGTCTGGCATTAATGCTGAAATGACCTTTTAGGCGCAGCCGTGAGGCACACCTATTGTTGTTAATACATTATTTTTCACTTTTTTATTTTGTTATTTGTATTTTGTGTTTCACGAACTGTGTCTAAATAAACGTTATTCTTTCTTTTCTTTCTGTATATGTTGAAATTGTAACGGACATTAAATATGTATGGGTATAATTAAGGCAAAAAAAGTGAGTTTCGTATCGGCCACACAAACAAATGTGCAATAACATAGAGTACTATGTCGGTTTATAATAAGAACAATAGAATATCTTGTCCACGAGTGTCGTATAAGATTTCTGCGTCCGCGTCCATATAGAAACGAGAAAACCATTGGAAAGTGAATACTTAATAGTTTGTTTGATAATTACAAAGATACGATAAGTAGATATATGTGATTTCAAACATAATTAAGTACCATAAAACGATTAAGTTAAATTGTGTCCGTCGAAGTTGTCCAATAATGTGTAGTATTTAGGTATACTTATTGAAGAAATTCTCTATTCCTTATGTACTTATGCACTTTGTAATTGATTAATTAGAGAGCCTTGCGAATGAAAATAGTTACACGGAGTACTGTTTGCTAGTTGGTTAAACAATAGCATTCTTAAGGCTGTGTACGACGTAATGTGAAAACGGTAACCTTTCTGTGAAGTCAGCGGCCTAACGTAATGTTTGATATCGTTCGTCGGGAATCGACTACACGGTCTGAAGGGAATTTCGCTTAGTTTATCGATACTTTAGAAACGTTACGTCGTTGAGCGAAGTCAATCTGCTTTCTATTAATTGACCATATTACTTATTCATGTCTATGTTTAGATGTATCGTTTGAGTATTTGATATTCTATCTCGTTTTAAAGCCGTTACAACGAGATATAGAAGTATTCCAAAAAAGCACAGAGAGTGTACCTCCTCACTAGCACTCTTCGGAGCTTTTACGACTAGAGTTATGATTATTGAAACCAAAAAATAAGAGTACCAATTGGATTTCCATAAGTGCCAATCACAAATCAAAACAGTGGGACAGTGACCACGTAACTCGATGTTGTTCGTAGCTAGCATAATAATAACAATCTATAACTCTCGCCAATTCGAAGGTGTAAAATACTCTGCAGTGAATCGACTCCGCCTGTCCGGTCTGTTATGATTTTCGGAGAAAGTGCGATAATGACAGCTTACAAATCTCTCTCAGTTAATTGTTTATTATGTAATTATTAATTATAATACACGAACTTTTATTGTAAATATTCTTTGTTGGGTGTCATGAGAGTTCGATAATTGTTTCAAAATTGAACCACCCACGCTTAATTTACTTTAGAAGCACGAATGTGTTTTTAATTTTGAATGATTCATGAATAGTTACTGCCATAAAGGTGCCAGTTGGTTGCCAGTATCTCAATGAGTTATCATTTTTAAATGCTTTAACCCTAGCGTATGCTACACGACGTTACCCACTATTTAGTGATAGATTCAGTTCAACTACCTAGTAGGTGCACATAAAAATATTCAACCTTAACAACCACAAAAAGCAAATTAAAATTTTGCAAAGAACTAATTAAATGCAAATTACTTAAAAAAACGATTTCGTTGAGAAAATTAGAGCAAAATGGGCAGTGTTGGAGCCTTGACCCCTCGCGTGTGGAGCGCAGGCGCGGCGCGACGCGGAAGGTTGGTGCTCGGCCGACCGCGACGTGCACTCCTGCGCAGAAAGTGTTTGTCCTTGTCGTATAGCGTGTAACCTTTACCCCTGAAACAAAAAACAGACGATTAATTCATTAGGCTCTAGCTGATTGATAACTTTCGGCACGCAATGAGGAAAATGTTGCACGCCAATAAAAGCGTGATTGACCCAAAAACACTGTTCGCCAGTAAGGAATGTTTACGTAATTACTAATTAGAAGTTTACACGCTTTATCTCTTATGGTTAGATTCCTAAATTGTTAGGATTTTGGTTTCACCAGGAAAAGGAATGATATTAAGTATTATGATGTTTTGTCGATGATATTTATATCGTGACATTTCTTTGTTTTGAAAATGAACTCACCTTTTTTCATTAAATGGTATTCTATGTATTTATTTTCATACAACACACAAAAAAAATGTGGCCAAGTGCGATCGGACTCGCCCACGAAAGGTTCAGTATTTTCTTATCTTTCAAATATTTCTTTAAATAATAAAAATTTACAAAAATTAAATGGACCCATTTAATTATTGTAATTTTTTATTATTTGTAGTTATAGCGGCCATAGTAGTATACACTCTGTGAGTGTCTACCTATTATGGTTCAAATGATACAGTCCTGTGACAGACGGACGGACTGCGAAGCCTTACCTTGTAATTAAAATTAATTAAGCAGAACTAGAATAAGAATAATACAGATTTAATAAATTGATAAGTTCGGTACTTACTTATCATTTTTTTAAATTCAGTTCCGTATTTCCGTATAACAATTGTGTCAAATCTAGTCTTAGACGGCAAATAAATATTTTACATTTACAGTTACCTCTACCATCTGTAGTCGTATTTCTTGATGGGTGGTTAGGTAATTCAATCAATCAATTTGGGTTTATAAAGTTACGTTACGATAATCTTCGTACGTTAAAACACTTGCTTCTCAAATGGTTAAAGTAAGTTAAAATAAACATCAAGTTATAAAAGATATCACGGTGTTTTTGGTATTAAGCACTGCATTCGTTTTAATTTTATGAGGACATATAATAGATTAAGATTTAATAAATTATAACTAGGGTAGATCGATTAATAAACAATGATTCCTGGTACATAATCCAAATTGGTCACTAGAGAATAAAATGTAGCATTTCATAAAAGGGTAGGTAAGAAGTATCTTAATCTTTAAGAATCTTTTAATGATTCTTTTGTAAATGTTGAATTTGTAAAGAAAGTTGCTTGTGTTACCTAGCTACTATTTAAATAAATCTTTTTCGGTTGCCAATCTACTCTACGGAGTCGGTAGGTGGTCGGTGGTTTAAAATTAATTCTCTAGGTATAAAAAAATATCTTTCCACTTGAATCTTAATGATTATTTCATCGTCAGCTTTGCGCACCTCATTCGCTGTCCCAATGGAGACTTCACGGAAAAATGGTTCTTAAAAAGATTCGCAATCTCGTTTGGGTCATTCCCAACACCATCGATGCTCACAGAGAGGCCGGGCGTAAGTTTTCTTTTTTGGTGCCCTTCCTGAAACCGCGGAATCCGATTGCATTGTTTCACAGCGAGAGCGTCCATTGGTCCTGATGATTTTGGCACCATTTTAATCGAGACTTGAACACTGTTCTGCTATCGCATATTTCTTTGTGTAAAAATCCAGAGTTAGGCCTACCACACAATACCCAATCGAGGAACTTAGATTTGGTCACCCTGTGAGCCTCGTTGTCATGTTTGTTCCACCCGGCTATATGCGGGCTAGCCCTGCCCTTCCCCGTGCTTCCCCGACTCACCGGAGCCACGTCACAGAGGGCGGTCTAAATGTCGATAATGAAAAGCTGGTCGGTCTGTCAGGCTTTGCTTAACATAATATAAAGTAATATGAACTTTACCTTTCCAATCAAATATATTTATCTTACTATGTTACTGAACATTGCCGCATGTGTAAAATAATATTTGTCATAGATCATGTTGGTACATGCATAATCATTAAACCTAGTGTTTATAACCCAGTGTAATAAAACTACTTATTCATTTGATGAGTTTCCATTCCACTCTCGAGCGAGTGTTTTTCTATTTACTACCTTTAATATAATACCTTAATATTTACAATTAAACCTAAAGTTTCTGTAACTAATCTATCAAATGACAATACAAAGAATATATTCGTGTATGTATAGTGACGATAACGTCATTGTTACCGAAATCTAATAATGTATGATACGAGATACACGGACTCGTCTTTTAAAGGCCGTAGCGTGACTAATCTCCACATTAAGCTTAATATGTAGAAATACACTCAAATCAAACATATATACGAAGTGTTTCGTAGTAGTGCATACACACAGGCACACATACACAGCGGACGGTGGTTTTTGTCGAATATTAGAGTCTAAGAAACCGCCGAATACCGCTAGCAGTGCCGTCGGTTATTGCTCTCGGATTCCGCAACAAATTAACATGTATTCGGTACGTCTACATTTTATACCTAGTAATTTTACTTTAAATACGTTTTTTAACTACATGGAAAATTTTCTGATAAGTATTTTAATGTGAAGGTAAAAATGCACTTATCGCTTATCTGAATCCATTATATCAATGTGCTTTAATCAATATGAATGTGCTTCAATCAATATGAGTAAGGAAGGAGAGGCCATTATTCTCTGTAAGTATGTCGACAATCAGGCTGCTGTGTATTCGTAAGAGGAGAACGAGGACGGGCCGTTTAGCATTTTGCACTAACTTACTATGTTTGTTTGTTTGGCCGCTAGGAAGTGGGTCCTCCTATTAGAGGTATAATGAGGACATACACGTGTAGGCTTGCTTTTTGTTTTATATCCTCTACGCTACTCTGACCGATATGTAGGTACTAAGTTTTTCCTCAAGTGAAGTCGTGTTGGTTCAAATCATTATATCCTGGCCGCATGTCTCTTGCATATTTTATGTTACTCGAGCGTCGTTGTTGAGTTCCGACGAACTGTCTGTCTCAACATATTTAACATTCTGTTATAGCAGTAGGAAGGGGGGTTTCCCTTGTCACCCAGCATTAAAATAACTATGGATTGGGAAAATATTTATAGCAGGCGAGAAAACATTGTGCAACAGACTCCCCGGAGTTACGAATACAAGCGCAATATGAAACGATGCAGCATACTGCATTATTTTATTTTGTTTGTCACGAAGTCATTCGAAAATTATGCTGATATTATGAGCAATTAATTTGGCAATTTCATTTTCAAACCCGTAATTTATTTGAAACCTGTTCGTTATTATAATGAAATCCGAATAGAATTCCATTAGTTTATCGTCGCACGATAAGCAAATTAATATGTAGCGAAAAAATAAAGCTCTAGCTAAAATTCTAACTAGTCACAAAGTCGAAAACTGGTTTGTTGTTGGAATATTCTATGATAGAGTGCAAGTGAAAGTCATAGTACATATACATAGTTCCGGTTTATCTTAGTTTTTATCATTAATTAGTAGTCGTACTTAAGACGAACAATTATGTAGGTACTTAGATTATAAATGTATGTGGCCTAATTTGAAATCTTCATTGGCGCTTCCCAGGCTCCTGCACCGCGCCCGTAGCCGTAGCAGCTTCGTAGAGCCGTATAGGTCGTAGCCATTCCCGCTACAATTTTCCCACTTTTACATTTGATTAACAAACATAACAATATTAACATATAATTTTTTGCCAAATAGCTTGATGTAGAAAATAGTAAAACTAAAAATTTAATCTAAAATGTAAAACAATGATGGATAAATTATCAAAAGTGTGTATTCATAATAATTTTGAGAATGAGCTGTTTCTAAATATGGATACGATATTATAAATGATACAATAAAATTGCTTTACATATTAATTAATACAATAAAAAGCACAATGATTCATCTGTTGTGCTACAAATCGATCTCAACAAGAAATAATAATAAGAGTACAACAGCACGCGTCGATTGAGATAATGACATTTCAAACGTCCTTCAGTGACACTTGGACGCGGAAATTAAACGGCTAAATTACTACCTACATTCAAGTGCAGAACCGAACTAGCAGTATCACAATAGTACAATACATATCAGCAGGTAATGCAAATTGTACTATTGTATACTACGGCACTGTGTCCTAATTCAATTTGCCCACTAAACTCAATTTTCAAGACTTCAATTCATGAGCTCAGATCTATTTTTATTCTGGTAATTCCGACCTTTGTGTTTCAGGGGCCTAGTTCGGTACGTGATTTGAATGAGACATTAGGAAGTATTAAATCATGCAAGCAGCATCTCAGACAGACGTCCTTGTGGGTGAGTTCCTGTACAATAATTTTGCCCAAACATGTACGAAATTTGCGCAAAACGAGTTAAGGAACTTCATGTACGTACGTTTGAATGAAATTGTAATCACGTATACATACAATACTCGTTGTTGTTGTTTGTAGTAGTTACTGAATGTGGTGCGTCACGTGTAGTGGGTCTGTATATGGTATATGCAGTCTGTGCCAGCCGCAGGACTAGGTCCACAATATACGGCTGTGTTCCACCAGCGTGCAGCTGAACAAAAACTCCATTAATGTCATTTAATCCGAGCTGTCGAGCGTGGGATTACAAGCGTGGTTTTAGGTATAAATTAAATTTTAATTCGCATTGTAGGTACTTTTCCAGCGGTTCGACTGACCTTCATGTCTTAACGATAAAACCGGAGAATTTCAAGGAAGTTTACCTAAATAAGCCTCCATTTTTTGCCCTACGGACCTTTGAGAAGTTAGGTGCATATTGTTTACCTGAACTCTGAAGACTTTTAATATTGTGGAAGGTAGCCGGGTGTAACCCCGGCTAGGACAAGACACAGGACCGAATGCTGTGGTGTAAATTAGGTGGCATCTGCGTCATGGACTCGACAGGCATGGCATAGACATGATTTGACTCCTGCACGCGTAGCATGACCAACGTAGAAACGGGTTTTGTAGACGGAAGAATAGACAAAATGACAGATAAACAATCAAAATCAGTCATTTGAAAGAATTTCAATTAGTAAAAACTTTCTTGAATGATGCTTGTGTTGTTTACACACATTTCTTCATAGAATGACAATTCAAAAGTCTCAGGTTATAAAGATTGATGTAAATCATTACGTGTTATTCTTATTGAGCGTAACGTAAAGTAACGTTAACTTATTCATTTGTTCCCTCCCAGTGAGAACTGAAGCCTTATCTGGCTTTTCATTATTACAATACGAAAAATGCGTCCCAGATGAATCTGCAAAATGAATAAAACCGCAACTGTGGTATCCAATTAAGTGGATTGCTAATAAAAGTGAAATCGAAGCGAGTGCAGTGGCCGTACGGCTGCGCGGCTGAGGCGGGCGCTGCGCACGCCGCGCGCCGATTCGCCGACGTCGGCTCACACCATCGCCTAGTACACACTTATCGCACTGTGCAGACATTTGTTCTCAGTCCCAACGTGCACTTTTGTTCTTTATATACAACTGTATACACACATGCATTCTTTTCCAAATTCCAAAACAATCACTGAGGGTGAGGGCCACTCAAACTGATAACACTTTCGTGTTCACTTGAAAGTATTTTTATGATCACGAACGTGTTTCGAATCTATTCTTTCGATTTCAATTCGCGTGGGTCGAGCTACCGGACCGGCAATAAAATTCCTCTCATAATATTGATATTTAATTTCTAAACATCGCTAATAGGAAAGGTTATGTACTTAAAGCCACCTATTATGACACTTTTCTATTGCCTGGTGTCTAAATATCTACGCCGAAACGTCTGGGCTAAGCCGAACATTATTTTAATAGGAAGAATTTCACAGATCATAATTTTGTATGTTAGTTTAAACATACCCACGCATGAAAGTATTTCATTTAATGCACTTTTACAGAATAAATTATTAATTTGTTGGATATTAGTAAGGATTTACATAATATACAATTATAACATAGGTACACACATCACACCTCCTTCGTTAGGGGTGGGAATGTATTATTGCTTAAATTATATTTACAATTTTAAATAAAATGTACAATCTAATTCTAGCATTATGTACAAAGGGAAAAAAATATATATAAAGGAAGGGCTCATAGGGCGTCAAAAAATTCTTCCGCATCGCTGTCAGTGGGAAAAGTGCCCAAAAGGCTGGCAGCATTGCCACGTTGGATGGCAATTCTTTGACCTAGAAATTGGCCAGCCCTCTGGTCACGTGAAGAGTAGTTGGATTATGTTTCCTAGTGTTCCTTATTAGTGGCGACATCTTTGAGTTATAACAATAGTTTGTACTAATTACCTACCATGCGTACACACAAAACCGTGTAAACTACCTACATCTAGGTACATGAAATAATTTGGTGCTTTCTCAGACGGTGTTTGATCAAACAAATAAATACTGAGCGAATATTGCTACTTTATTAACGAAAATATAAATATATAAACTTTATATGCTAAATTAATTATTAAACTATTAAAATAAAATATTTTCTTTTCACGCTTCATGTTATAAAGTTTTAATATATTCTTCATTGTATCTAAAAATAAATTCCCAAATCACTATCCCCCTTTATAACTAACTGAATAATTTTAGCCCCAAATACTTACAGACTAACCTAAATCTTTCTTACCCTCTGCTGCGTTGTATGAAGACAGGGCACTACGACGTGGGGTGGGTTCGGTTCAAAGGTTCCAGTCATTTGAGTTGGTTTTCATATTCAGTGATTCGAACAAATGGAAATGCGAACTAAACTTTTTAGGCATAAAGCTATGCATGGGTTAGCTTTATGTCGGACTTAAGATAAAAGCGATTGCGATTAGGGGAACAGAAAAGTAGGCTGCAATTTTTGAATATACTTAAGGTACAGTATGTAGCGTTCCAGTTCCGAAGTATAGGTGTGATGAGGATACAATTTTTTTGTTGTTCCACAATTAACATTGTTGTGGTTATCATTGGTTTTTAAAGGGCTATATATGACATACACTTTAAAGTGTTGTTTACGTACACAGCGCGAGGGGCGTGCGAAGTGGTCGCGGGGCGAAGTGCGAGACTTGCGACTCGCGCGCAACATGATTTATCGCACGCTTAGATCCGGTTCGCGCCACCACCGCTACCCACGCCGAGCTTTGCTCTATTATCACGCCGAAATGATCACTCTGTGCTCTGTACAATACAATTATATTATTCGCTTGGTTGTGTTACTTCTGATCGAATACGATGTTTTAAATATTCAGATACAATACAAAAGGGAACACTTTCGTTTACGAAAAGTTTGATTAATTGGACATTAGAATAATATTTTGTAAAATGTTAAACTTACCAATTTAGTCTCAAGTTGCATGGCTGATAGTGGAAAATAAACAGTCTAGTAGATACCAAAAAAACTTAGGTAAGTACTTTAACGTTTAAAGTCTGGCAATAATAATACGTAAACGGTACAAAAACCACGATTGTTGGTCAAGCATCTCTTTTAGTACTTTCTTCAAATAAATAGCTGTGAATTGATGTATTAGATGAAATGTAAATAACTGTAGAAATTTATCACATTATAGAATGATATGTTTGATCATCTTGTCTATTTTATGAAACTAGTGGGGCGTGGCCAGCTTCTGAGACGAATCGAAAGTGTCTGGGTATTTCCTGAAATCTTATTACCCAAAACAATTCTGTAATAACATGTTTGATTTATATATTTTTGAATAAGTTCTCAAAGCGTAGTAAGTTTTACTTTCTACTTCTGTCAAAACAACAAGTTACAATATTTTATATTGTTCATAATTATGAATATTTTCATCCGGGTTGTGTAAAGTAAAATCCATAAAGCATTCTTTAACGTTGTTTTCCCAAATATGCCTTTTGGTCTTGACTTGTTCCAGAAAATAATTCATTTCTATTCTGTTCACTAGAGGAGAAACAAAACTTATCTAGTGGTTTGTCTGACTGATATGTTCCGGGTGTCTTAGTGATATCATTAGGCGGCTGAGCATGATGGCTGCTCGCGTGGCGGCGGAGCACGGCGAGTCGGCGACATACCGTCACGCCATGCGCCATAGCCCGCGTTTTGTAACACACCACGACTCCAGCCCGCTTTACGTAAAATATTTGCCATTTTGCTTACCTTCGATGATTTTATTTGAGGGTGAGAATGCTGAAACTTCAGCTATTTCTTTATGTTCTATTCACTGATTAGCTGAAGCTATGGTAAATAGTTATAGATGAATCAAATTCAACCGTGTCTTGATAGCTTTAATCTATTTTCTTACGGAAATAAATACATTTTCTGTCTCGACAGGTTCCAATTTCGTTTTCCAGGTTCAATTCTGTTTGGGTATTTCTTATTAATCGCAGACAATAGTTTTGAAGCAGTTAGGATCAAGAGCAATGAGATGGAATGAAATGAAACTTAATAAATCTCACTTGATCCTACTTTAACTGAAAAAGAAAGTCTTATATGGCTAATGAACATGATGGGTCACACTAATATCAAATAAAAACGGCATTTCTGTTATTATCTAGATAAATCACGATCTGTCTGATGCAATTCTCACGCCACTGGCAGTGGCTGGCCTATAGTGAGTCACTAGACGGTGTGGCGTGGCGCACGCGTGGCGTGTGTGTGGCATGCGTGCACGCACTGCTGACTTCGTGTTACGGTTAATGTTAGCTTGCATCACACGCAGCGCGGACGATGACGCCGAAAGAGACAACGAAGGAAAGTCGTGATGAAAACCTTACATTAGCGTTCACGTTTGCATTATTATAATTACAGTTAAAATTTACTGCAAAAGAAGTTTTTATTATTGAAAATTAAGTTTCGCAACATTTTAAATTGTTATTTCAGTAGTTCATTAACAAAGAAAGTAGAATTTATAATGTTTGATCATCGCCGCTTTGTGCGGTGACTCGGTGAGGTAGTGTTCACTGTTCGCCGCGCCGCCTGCGCACTGCGCACACGTTGCGCCTGTCATGGTTATTGATTGACCAATTGAACTCGAACGTCTCATTATTTGTTTGAAATTTGTGTTGTGTTGTGACAGAGATAATTGTTAGACATGTTGCTAAAATGGCGTTTTATTGTAAATATAACAATGGAATTTATATTTTGGGAAGGTTAGTCATAAGTTCATAACTGTCTTATGCAGCTTTGTGGTTGATACTCAAAAAGGTTAACTATGATTTAAAGCCTACGCACATTTGAAAGTAATTTAAATGTACAGTTTTCGGTCTTAATCATATCATATAACCTAAAAGGATTATAAGACTATTTTCTGACCGATATTTCAAACACAAAAAATGTAAGATAATTCTGTAGTGTAAAAGATTTCAACGCGAGCAAGAATTACACGCTTTAGTACTGTAGATATCTATATGTAAAGTTCTAATATTGTACTGTCTATAGGTATAAGTGCACGTGTATTTTCTTCTCAACAAGTTTTTTATAACCTTCCTTTTCTACTACATCAATGACTCATTAAAGAATCGGCAAATTATAAATTATAGGTAAGTTGTTTGATGTCCGGGGAACTAATCGGTGTTAATTAAATTCTGTTTATATAACACAAGACTCTTATCATACAATAGTGCACATACAGACTCTTCCATACATCTCTAATGCCATTGATATTTTAATTAGCCTCATTGATTGTAAACACTCCATTATAAGATAGTCATCATTATGGATGGACTTGAAGACCGTTTGTTATAAGCATTCTTTATCTTTACAAGCTCAACGATAAACATAGTACATGAAACAATCAATTGACCTTTTTAATTATTGTCTATTATTATTTTGAAGGGTCCAATTTTATTGCACTGGGACAATTTTTGTCCAACATTACTAAATCGTCTTTTATGAACAAGAATAAAACAATATTTCTAAGTTTATGAACATAATATTACATTATACTGGTTTCTTTAAGTATTGTCATGTTTTATATACTCAATTTAATTAATATATACGTGATCTGATATTAATAAAACTTTAACGTTCCCATAAACAATGAAGCCTGTGACGAGGTTTCTCAGAAAATAAGCTCCACTATAGACTTTAACGAGAATTCAGCAATACAATAAATGTACGGAAAACAATTAAATACTTAATCGAACTACGTCATAAACATAAACTTAACGAATTTGTAATTAAACATAACTTTCAAATTAGTAGCATCTAGGGAGATGTAGTGTAGCTAACTATAACGATCGCTAATTATAGCAGCGTGGAACAAACGCAATTAAGCCCAAAATCCTCATTATCTTATAGGTGTAATAATGTAATGCCAGTCTGGCGGTAAGTAATTAGCGTTTTGTACCACGAGTGGTCGCGACTCGCGCCGGTATCGGCACCGGTCGCAACTAATGTAGACTTAAATTATCTCGCCAAAAAGAAAAAGTGTACCAATTGAGCTGTGTAAGAGCTAGACGTAAATCAAATTGAAGATGCCCGATAAAGTGGATAATAATTAGTGGAAGACGTGAAAGCGTTGGGAGAAAAATTCGTGAGAGTTTGTGTTAGTGTGATTGTGCATTTGGTGAGGAACATCCGGTTCTGGCGCGTGGCACAAGCGCTCGGCGGGCTCGTGGATATAGACAGCCTGCAACACGAGTCATTAATGCTATGAACATTATATTCTTAATCAAACATTCATTAGTACATGAAACGTTAATTTCATGTTTTAACTCCAATGTTAGAGATAAACACGCAAGGAATACACTAACGCCTCATCAGATATATTCGTCAAAAGTATATTTAAAAGGGTACAGGCTGCAGTAGTGTGTCATGATACATATTCTAATTGATGTCCCATAAATTTATGAGCAGACCAACAAAAAATCCAAAAATGGTGTTTCTGTTGCCCATTAAGGGCTTGAACAAGCTTCAGCAACCCACCGACGACGCTCGATACTTCGTACAAGGACATAGACACTTAATTGGGAGCGATTCACCATTTGCGAATATAATGAAACGATCAGATGCATATTCCATTACAGATGATCCTCCATTAAGACTTAGAACTTGATCACACACACACCTCTGAGGATCTTTTGAATATATAAATAATTAGGTACTAAAAATGCATACTGTGAAAGTTCTGAAAATGTTTTTCCAAAAGAGCGCGTTAGTGTATTGTACCTTGAAATATACTTTTATTAATTAAAGTAAATAGTGATAACATTTTTGCAGTTACAAGCTAGACATCCTGCTAGTAAAAGATAATTTATGGTTTTTGATGTTACGTTATATTAGAAGTAACGATAAAGCAGAATATATTACGAGAAACTTATCCCTTATGGGCTTTGTAAGCCCGCATGCTTTCGCAAAATATAATATAATTGGTAAAAAGCATATAACATATTTATTACTATGTTTAGTCACTGGTGCAAGATATCAGGTTTTAAATGATAATGTCCGATGTTTATTGGTGTTGTTATGCATAACAGCGCATTATGCAGTTGCAACGATGACGTTGACATTTAGACGCGTATAATATGCATCAGTTCTGCTATATTGAACTTTCTTATGCAAATGTATTCTGTGATGATATTTTTATTAATTGGTTAATTGCCAATTAAAATTTTATAATCGTGTTAATTACCATTTTTTTTGCTAGCGATTGAGGAAAATGATACTAATTCTAATACATAAACGGCTTGTCATCTCACAGAAAGTGAAATCACATGGCGGGCTTAAGCTGCGAGAGTCAGAGGTTAAACACTAACTATCTTGATGATAATAAACGTTATTGAAATAAAATTAATGTCATAACTAGTTTTAGGATGAATAAGCTGGCATTTGCAATAAATAAATAATTATCTATTGATATATTTTAACGTGTCACAGAATTTTATTGCACTCTGTGGTATTAACTTGGTGCATCGGCAGTACATAATAGGCATAATATTTGTCATTATAAATTGTTTTGAATTATCTACCATCAAACATTCATATACTTTGAATTAATTAATTATCAATGCCAATACTTGTAGGTACACCACTAGGTACTTTTTTTCAATACTTTGTTCTAGGTACTTGGTATACCTACATGTATTGGAAAAAAGTAATACGTGATGACTTTCAAATGAAAATAATTATTAGATAGGTTCTTGAATTTCTATTTATGTTTAATTGCAATCTTGGTATGCCTATTAATCCATAGTTAGAATGTCAGGTTGCTTAATGGATTTTTCCTACAATCTTAGTTATTATATCGGCGCTTATTGACTGGTCCGGTTATTGCGATGTAGGCGAGATTACTTCTTAAAATATTTTGCAAAAAGTTATTTGGTAATCAACTTTTGGGTTACAATCATCTGTTCAGTCGTTTAGAATAAACAGTATACCGAGTGTTCACTGCAATATGCGACATAAATTCTAAATCTAAAGTCTGTAATCTTATCTTAAATCAGACACTCTCACTTATACTGGAATTTGCCATTACGATCCACCTAGATATTATGCCGAAGCGGGGCAGCGATCAGCCGCCCACGGCGACGGTACCTAGGTACATACCTTGTACGTACATGCTTGTGATTCGCCATACAATAAGTTTTGTACAAGTATAGTATAAAAATACTAGCAGCGAGTCGCTGAAGTACCGTTACATTGCCGGATTTTATGAGTCTATGGCCAAATACCACTTTGTGGATATCGTGTTCTCTTCTCTATATATTATAAAAACGTTAAACGTTTGTAGGGTCTATCTACTTAAAAATATATGATAGCTGCAACGTAATTTTTGAGCATGCCGAATAATATCTGAAATAAAACTGAATTTCAGTGAGAAGAGAGCTAATGACGAGGTTATTAAGGTAGGCTGAATATAATGGAAGAACAATATGAAATAACGTAACGTTATTATGTACAAGTTAATCGGCATTATAGTTAATAGAGCCCTAAACTTTATGCCCGGAGCGTTTATTGCGTCCATAATAGAGTGAGCGCTCTGCTTGCGGTCTCGACCTTTTAGCTGTAGTAATTATTGTTTAATATTACGGCGGTAGGTAGCCGACGTAACTCCCGCGCTGTGACAGGTAGTACCTAGCTACCGGTAAATATTATGCAATGAGCCGGACGCAACACAATGTTAAGTGCATTATATCTATATGATACCGAGCGCTTCGTGACTCGCCCGATCCTGATCGCGGGCGATGGCGGATGTATCCGCAATGTCATGATATATCATGACATATAAAAATGTAGGTAGCAGGCATTTATACAGCGTTCGCGGTAAACATATATTACGGACATTAGTGTGTCTTGATAGCTTTGACAATAATAAAGTGGAGAGTACTAGGAAGACATCAGCCAGAGGCAACAGATCTTCGTAATGTCAGCGGTCATCACAGCCACTTTTGTACAAACGTGCACCTAACATTGCGACGAGGTTAAAGGTTATATCATTCATTTATATTTAAGGAATTAATACAATCGATCAGGGGGCCAAGTCTGATCAGTTTTTGACAGATATGCCATACAAAATCTGTCAAAAACTCATCATTGTGAGACCACTGCCACTGACACGTTTGTAAATTAGTAGACTGGGCCCTTATGTTATAATGTACTGTCAAGTCAATCAATAAGAGGTCACAGAATTTTACAGATTCAATCTTATACATGGCACATCGTGATTTACGTTGTAGGTACGTTTAGGTACGTTTGGTCTTCCGTAGTTTAAAATGCATTGAACTTAATATTTTACTACCAGCCAGTTTTGAATATGTCCGTAAATAAATCTTAAAGACACACCTAATAACTTTATTTAATGTAATTCGAAATTCATTTGGACTTAATTTAAATTATGATGTCGACTCGGGCTTTTAATTATGAATTTATGATTTAGGTAGACCCGTTATAAGGATTTTATCTTCTCGACTAAGTTCCAATACTTCCAATCATAAATAATATTTAGTGTGATGGATTGTTTCATAATTTTCATAATAACAATTTATTCTTAATTTGTTGGATTTGGGAATAATTATTGTATTTAACATCTTAAGCTAGATATTAAAAATGAAATGATAGGTTTTCCCTAGTTTCATGGGGTTTTCATTTCACATAACAAGTAGACCGGGGAAAATGATAAATTGGAAGTTAGAAACAAATAAATTGATACCTATTTTACAATTTCAAGCGGTTATCTTTAAACCGGCCCCAGACACAGCAACACACATTTGAACACTTATTTGAACACATGTGAGGCACCGGTGTTTGGGTATTTGTGCAAAGTTTGAACTCACATTTATTACCGTACCTCACCAGTTTTCAAACAAGTGTTCACATATGTGACTGTCTGGCGCCGGCTTTAGAATTGTATCAACGTGTTTGAACGAAATGGAGGCAAAGAACGAGCCTCTCAAAGAAAATAAAATGTCGAATCTATAGTCTAGGTTAATTCATAGGTATATCCCTTCAGTTTTGTATGAAAGATGACATTTGAAAGTGTTGTGCTGTGATAGAAATCAGTAGAAAATATTAATTTACTCTATCTACAGATGAAACAAGAATGCACTGTCAATTCACCGTTAATTTAATTAATCTGATCGTAGAATTATTGATCAAAATGATTCTCCTATGTTTTCACACGTTGGTTCGTTACATGGACACTAGAGCTTTTGCGGTAGTACAGTCTGAAATACAGTAAAGGTAAATATGAAAGTGGTTAGATATGGCGCCGAGAAATAAACGTTAACCCATGTGGTCAATAATATAAGTTATAATTAGATGATTATTAGCTAACGATAAGATGCTAATGTATTCCAACTTAATTAACTATTATAAATTTCTACACATTGTTGCAGACGGCCTTGTTACGCAATGTGTGCAACATAACACACATATTATCTACAATATTAACATGCGGAGCGTTTCTCTTTCATAAATAGGTATCGCTCGTGGCGCTCAAAGCATCGCCGCGGCGCTTTCGGACATACAGTTCTTTCATTTTTAAAGAAACTACATATTTTGAAGTATGATTCATTAGTGAAACAATTGTACTATGACTTGTGAGTAGCGGGACGTAATGGTGAGACTGTGTCTAGTGAAGTCTGCCTCCATACGTGAAAAATGTGACAGCGGCGTGCTAAGAACTTTGATTTACAATTTATACAT
This sequence comes from Lithophane ornitopus, assembly GCA_948473465.1. Lineage (NCBI taxonomy): Eukaryota > Metazoa > Arthropoda > Insecta > Lepidoptera > Noctuidae > Lithophane > Lithophane ornitopus. Next base: position 8,950,033 of record OX419616.1, on the reverse strand, counting down.
CGACTGTTTACGTTAGTTATACATATTTAGTCTTATTTTGTAGGTCATTTTATATAATGGAGTAATTTTAAATGATCTTATGTATTGTACTTATTTTATTGCAATTTATTTAAGGTGCGCGTGGCTAATATGCATGCTATTTAGTATAATCGTTTATTTATTTCGTTTTATTATTTAGTATTTATTTATCTCGTTTTTATTTATTTAGTGTAATAGACGATGATTTATAACGAAACGAGCACGTAAAATTTCATAAACAGACCTTTGGGCGTAGGTTCTTATATTATAGAAAAACTACAAAATGATACATTTAGTAGTTTTTCCATAATATAAGAACCTACGCCCAAAGGTACTAAAAATATTAAAAATAATATTATATGAACTTTTGAATATTTCCCTGTACGGTTTCTATTTTGCCATTTTTGTACTACATAAGTTATTTACGTCCAAAGATGAGTTAAAATTAGTGTTTAATTGGAAGTTTCGACGCTCATTACTTCTAAACCATACAGGCCTAGATAATGACAAGACAAATTGATATAATTAGTTTTGAACGTACACCGTTAAACAGACGAGTAATCGCCATACTACGTTTGTATGGAAGAATGACCGACTAGCATAACCTTAGTTTAGTCTTAGTTTTATTTAAACAGCCGAGCATGTCTCGATTTTGAGGAAAATCTATGAATCAGCTACGTTGAGAGTGACCCAGATTTATTGGTGAAGTACCTACTTAAGTTTCAAATACCTACTATTTTATTACTCATTAATTTTCATTAAACATAAATTGAAGCAGGCAACATTGTGGATTTAGTCATCTATCTAATGACACGGGGGTTATGCTCCATGCTGTTTAATAAGCAGGACCAGGAAGCGTTCTCTGTTCGGAATGTTCATACAACATAACTGTTTGAAACACAGCCATCACATGCTCAAACTGGTCATATTTAACACTTTACTAACTTGATTAATACATACGCTTTCTAAAAACGTTAAATGGGTATAAAATTGTGCATTAACAGGTGCGAGTATGCGTACGCGTCGCACAGTAGCGGCTTTTGTAAACATCGGCGTATGATTGCTCACTCGGACGCCGAGATACTTCACACTGCGATCTCACACTATGAACCAGGGACAAATATTTGTTCAATCACTGTTCAAGAAAATGTCTGGAACTCTATTAAGCTTTTGTATAATTAAAATGTTGCATAATACAATTGCTATTATGATCAAAGGATGGCGCTATGATAACCTACTCTTAGCTTGTCTGTACCTTAAAGTTCTTTACACTATAAAGAATTTTAAAATAACCAAAGTAGAAGTATTTATTTTATTTTTCCATCTCTGTAATGTTATAATAACCGTATAACTATTTGCATTACCAATCTTTCAATGTAGCCCCTTTGTATTCTGCAGTCTACTGTAATGGATATCCAGATAAATTAATTGATCTACATACTTAATTACATTTTAAACGATAAAGCTATAATTAAAGATTCCAAAATCGAGGTAATGGCTTACAAGCGAAAGCCCTACCGAAGAAGAAATATCGGGTTTTAAAACGAAGAGATAAGCTTAAGTGAACTTCAATACTTATGGATGGGTACATAAAATTGAATGATATGTTCCAAAGTGTGTGACTAAATTAAAAAGTGAGTCGAGTGCAGGTCCGTTTCTCCTCTTGATTGACGTGACAACTTGATCTGGCAGTTCGGTCGGAGCAAGCGCACGCTCGCGTCATTGGCCTTCGACTCAAATTTTTGTTCTCACACAGAAGAATATCTAAAGTTCAATCCAAATATAATTATAATAGCTACTATGATATATAAATAAATCAATGAAAATACAAATAAAGGCAATCTAAATAAACATTTATATTTTACACTGTTCAGGAATTTCAGCAATTTTTGTAGTATTTTTTACATATTCTTGAGTAATAATGACCATTAAAAGTTAAAAAAACAGTAAAAAATATTCTGTGGTTACATCTGTGTTTTTTATGCTGATAAATAAATAAATACCATTTGGCATTCTAAGTAAGTTGGGAATTTCAGTTTACACAGCTCGCACAGGAGGCGCAAGGCATCTCTTCCACCCCATCTCACTATAGTCCTCTGAAACATTGGCTTGCTGGCGACTTATAACATTAAAATGGCACTTTAAGTTATGATTAAAAGTGTAAAGGCAGGCCAGAAACGAAAGGGGAACTTATATTGAAACCAGAGGCGATTTAATGAATATGAAGCTTATTTATTACCTCACTGGGAATTATCACTTAAGGCACTTATATATTGGATACCCTTGGTTAATAGACACATTTGCTTGTGAAAGTTATATGTAACTACGAATAGTTCAAAGTTCTGCATTAATAACAAGTTACCTCCGGAACCAATTGAGCCGTTCGATCGATTCATTATTATAATTACACGTATGTTATAATAAAACAGTGAGTATAAGCATCTAACGAATAAATATCCTTCATTATGTTTAACATGTTGGCGAATAAAAATTACCTAAGTACTTATAGTTGATTGCTTTTATCATTATTGCTGTCAATAAAAACATTTTCCAAAATATAATTGACATAAATGAGATCGCTGTCTGAAATCATTTTTATTGACCGTTACAGTATAACGTGGTTGCGAATCGTGAGTCAGTAAATCATTAATTTTATTCATACATTAAAAGCTAGAAGGATTCAACTGCGCTTTCACAATCGTCGTCTCTTTTGATTTTTGTTAATTCAATGTGTATAATTGTCGTGACAGTCAGGCCCATCCGATTATAGCGGAACATAAATGAAGAAAATCGTACGCGAAAATAACATTAAATAATGACAGCGTGTCAGGCGCGCCAGCTTGACCGCCTCCATCGCGGAATGCAGATCGAGAGCACTTGCCCACACAAACCTGCGTAATGTTTTTGCAATTGATATAAATGTATTTTTATTAATTAATGTGGAACTCGCTCGCAGCGATAGATGCAAAATGGGAAACGATTTATATTTTGTCGAACGCCGGAATGTCGTGTATGGTGTTATTTATATAGCGAATGCGGGTGCGGATAACGTGACTCGTGACTATGATTATAGAGCTGCATTATATCGTGCGCTTAATGCAACGCCGGGCTGCGTAATGTTCACACAATGGCTCGCTTCTTACAGTGAAAACACTCATATTAATGCGGAAAAGAAATTCATATTGTAGCTCAACAAAAAGGGTGTTTTCAGTGATCCGATGTGGCTATTTACTGGAGATGTATTAGTGAATCACAATATATTCGACGTAAGTATGAAAGTAAACACGTGAGGCAGCGGCCGCGTGTGTCGGAGGCTGTCGCGGTCGGTTTCACCTCGCACTTGTATCTTGTGATCTCGTCGTGGAGGCGTTTCGCGCGCCTTTTTTGGAATAACTCGAGCAAATTCGTCGGAAACTTTTATTTTACTTCGCGCGAGTTGCAGTCAAAAATCGGATTTTTATTTTAATGAGCCAGTTTCGCGTCGGTATCTCGCTCGCACCCGCCGCTGCACTGAATAAATAAATGAGTTGCTCTACTTTCTATGAGATCGTTTCTTTGGGCGGTCCGATGAGACTCGCCTGTTACGCAGAGCGGCTTTGTGCTGCGGGCTCGTGCCGGAGCGCCCGACCTGCGCCGACCAGTGTTGACCGCCGCCGCCGCCGCCGAGCGCCGCGTGCACATCAACAACATTGTTCTTTTACTGTCTACACAATAACAATTCTATTTTGAGATACATTTCAGTCACGATTTATATAGTTAGTAACCGATTTCTTTGTCAGAAGAGGCCAGCTGCTTAAAATCTATACATATACCAACTTGCACCTATGTAGGGTTCGGATTCCTTAAGTTCCACGTTGATGCAACGATGTTACTAGGTACTTGGTATCACCCATTGCGGCGAATATAGTATAGATCTACGCGAGACACAATGTAATTGACTATAATGTAATGTCTCTATAATGTCGTCATTAATTAATTCATTAATAAATCTTATATTCATATGTATATAGTATATGTATGTATATAAATTATAGTGGTATTTCTAATATAGCGTTTTTTCCACACACGTAAAGAGCTATCAGTATCAGTACAATAGATCTCTGTCACATTAATACGCAACCGTGTATGTTAGCGAAGTCGCAGATAAAATCGCAACCTAGTGATTGTATAAAATGCAACATTTTTGTAGTATCTCTAAAGCGCAGGCCACACTCTGGGACCGCAGTTATTTCAAGGTTCACAGTAGGTATGCGATGTGATGTGAACCGAAGTATGCAAGCACGCGGTAGCTACATGAGCGAACAAGAACTTAGCTTCGTTCTCAGTGTGGCCTGTGCTTAAGATATGTCACCAGCTGACACAATGTCAGGCTTAGGAATTAATTTATTAACTCTCCACATAGAATTAATTTATAAGCACTTAACTATTGTATGTACAATGATGACTATCTTCTCGAAGAAAGTGTCTGCTTGTTAGCACATGCATTGAATCCTGTATTCCATTCATGAATCATGTTTTCATGACATTTGATATGGCGTCGACAGACTTCAACCGCGTAGTAGAGCCTCTTCACAAGACGATTCATAAAGAAAGCCTCCCACACACGTCCCACACTCGTCGGTCAATAATTTAGTCAAGTTAACAAAATATCGCACCCTACCATCATCCCTCGTGGGAAAAAGGCGTATATGTATTTGTAATTAATTGTGTAATGTTAATTTTTAATTATTCGATATCACAGTAGATGTCATATTTCGCAAAGCTGAGACAGCATGGCAGCTATGGCTCTTCTTTGACACGAGGTACACAAAACACATTGTGAAAGGCGCAGGGCAATATTTTCAATATTATTTCAGCTTTATATCATCCTTGTTACTATAATAAATTGTAGGTTAAAATAATACCAAAAGGTTAAAAACATGCTTAACATATTTTCAAACCTATTTGTTTTTGTAATATTGAACTACTTTACAATATACTTTTGACGTTACACTCAAGTAAATAGCACTACAAATATTGTGTTTAATTTACATTAGGTTTATACTCTGGCCTGTAGTAAATCTTTCATTCTTAGTCTTCAGCTCTAAAATGATCAGAACACAATCTTTACTGTTTCGTGACTGTAAAGTGCTTCAAACGTTGCAATTTACCATTGATTGCGAATTTATTAGTTTTTAGTGAATTAATGAACGCCAGCTTCTTTCCTGCATATGAATATCCTGAACAATGATTCCCTGACTGATGCATTGTCGAAGATTATTTCTAACGAACGGTTATCACTAAAATAATATATCAGTAGATTGTAAGCACACCACACCATTATCAGTCACTTATTAGTTATATACTACAGGTTTCATTATCTAATGCGATAGTACGGTCTCTTAGAATGCATTAAATATTAAAATTATTTACAATTTTAAATTATCAGAAACTTTAACCTTTTTGTTATCTAGTGCAATTGTGCCCTCTAGCGAGTGCAACTGGCAGTACCTAAGGTTTATTATTTTTATGTAAAATAACGTAAAATTTTCAAATTATCATAATTATAAAACATCAGCATAATTGCTTGTATAAAAGCAATGATGCTGATAAGTTAGCTATCAAAGATATATCTATCTATTGCTTGATATTTATTTAGTTATTCAAATCATTGACTCCGCTAATGATTGTTTCAGTTCCATTGATTGCTTCATACAAATATGGTATTAGAATTAAGTTTATTACCTATTATCATTTCCCTATTATTGAAATATTTTCATCTCGATAGAAAATAAGGAAATGCAGAACTAAGATATTGAAATATAAATTAGAACATGTAAAGCGATTGAACACGGACGATTATGCAAGTGATTGAACCATATTGCATCTATACGGCTTTATGCAAGATCTCGCGTATCATATGATACGACACTTATTGGTCGTGTTCACAGCTTGTTGCCTACCGGACATGGAAAGGACATGCTCGGTATTATTAGTGCAATGCACTTGCATGCGTCACTACGCGAAGGACACGCTTTGTCTGGATCAGGTGGTCGCGCAGCAGGTGAGGGGCGAGCGGGGGGCGTGCGAGACGAGAGGGGGCAGGAGGGGGGCGCGGCTCGAGGCCGCTTCCTGTCGCAGGACTGGTTCTGCGGTTTGCACCACTTTTGTTTTGCACCAGTTTCCAACTAAACAAACAACCTTTTAACGTTTAATGTGCCAGTTTATGCGCGTATGCACATTAAGCTTATATATAAACTACCTAAATGGTTGACTACTTGAGAATAATTTCCTTCATTCCCCACAAACACAATTAATATAATAATATAGCACACCACACGCTTGCAAATTGACATTATGTTGTGGGCATTAACTTTAAATGGTTCAGAGTTAAAATGTGTAAAGAGTACATTAATTACACATTTCTTATATTGGGACAACAACAATTAGTCCTTAATTCATAGTCCATTATACATTATGTTTATCACGACCGATCATCTGAATTTCCTTCACACCGCCACTGTGCTTTAAATATGGAACAAGGCATTGAATACCACAGTTATGGCCAATAATAACATCGTGTAGAAAGCTGGCAGTGTTAACTCCCCTTGAAACTCGTAACGCCGAAATTTTTGATAATAAAAACCAATTTACTCTGAATCCTGCAGCAAATCATCGCTTTATAATCCTCAAAACCTTCGCGAAGACTTCGTTAAAGACCAATTTCGACAATTTTATTGAGTTTGCAGCAATTTCAGTGTTATTCCTTTTTACTTTGCTTTGATAAAAACGGTTGCATGGAGTCTAGGTATACTGTTTTTGTCAGATAACCGTTCGTAATGCTTGAGATTGAGAACTCATTCATAATTATCAATAAAATATTTGTTCATCCAAGGTCTTGGAATTTATTATTAAAGATTCTTTCACACATTTTACTATCGATGTTCGGATGCAAATTAACATTCAATTCTTTTATTACAGATATAAACTCGTCAGGTGTCGCATCAAACCAAAAGGTGAGCATCATAAAAATTTATGGTTTTACACTATTTTTGACTAAGTGACATTTTGCCATTGTCGATTTGTCAAGGTTCTACTAGGAATGAGAAATAACGTGAATGTTACATGACTGTACAATGAAGGTGAAAGTCAATCGCAAGTCATCTCGTCTGTATGCACCTCCGCCGCTGCTGCTGCTCATTGAATCTGCAACTGAATTAATGAATAGAATCGTATGAATGATGGACAATAAGTTTATTGAGCTATGCTGAACTTGCACTCAGTCGGGAACTCGGGACAACATTAGCATAAATCATGTTCAAGCAGCTCAGTGGAGCTGCTTGAACATGATTTATGAAGGATTCGAGGCTCTTATTATTTTTATTAAAGCACATTAAGTTTATTGAGATATGGTTTCTGGTGTCTGAACGCGACCTCATACCTTTGCGATATGTTAATACTTTCAACTGGTATACCAGTCCAGCCACTTGGTGGACAATGCTTTTGTTCAAGTATGGCTTGAGCGCGATTTAATAAGGCTTCGCGGATTTTATTACAACAAAAAATTACATAAATTGGGTCGATTTATGGTTACTAATTTCAACATCACTTCATCTCTGAACCGCTTTTTTAAGATATTATATTGGTACATTTAAATCTTTTTTTATACGTCTTTATTATCATGGTGGTTTGGGCAGTGCCCAAATATAATCTTTGTTACCAGTGAGGTCGTGACTGTAGCCACAGACGCGTCCGAGGATGCTAAAGCCTCTGTTCTGACCATGATTTTATGCCGTTAACGTAGGGCAAGAGTCAAGGGCAGGGCACCGGGCGATCCGCTAATTCACATCGCTGTTCAGACGCGTGTAAGCAGACAACCTGCGGTAACCTTTGCGTGGCACAGACATCGTGTTTGCGTCAATATAATATGCAAGCATACAGATGCATTATACATAATTCGTTTGGAAAAAATCTTTAAGATGAATCAGCTCATATCCTTGAACTTACAATATAATTTAACTCTTAAAATATTATTTTATTAAAGTAAAGAGAATTATACAACTGCCATAGTGGTATTGAAACATCGTAAAATATAAGAAAATCTGACAAGTTTTTTCGTCAGTGTAGTCATTTTGGTCAGTTGATAACTTTTAGTGTAAATTAGTTGAAATGGAACTCGTATTGCCTATTTACATTTAATCACGTTCTGCGAATCTACAATTAACATTAATTAGTTCCTACATATTGAGTATAAAAAAATATTTTATTCAGATAAACTTATGATGGTAGTGTGCTCACTGACGTCAATCCTAGGCAGCTCAAAATTTCCAAAGCTAGCACTAAAAGAATTTTACATACCTAAGACTTAAACACGTTTGCTTTCATTAGTGCTGGCAGCTTTCGCTATAGCTTACAATCATACTATACAATATTTGAAATCTTATTGAAATAGGAATAAGACTCAGACTTCGTTCAATCTCTTTTTTATTGAAATTTCATCTCGATCATAATGATGATGATGCTTCATATCCTTTTGCTTAATATGGAAATGGCAAGTTTATCTGACCATATTTCATATTAACATTTCATTCGCTTCTTAGTATAAATCATAAAGGAAAATCAATATGTATACATTCATTAGTTATGGAATAATATTAAAGCATGAAAATTGGCAGGATTAGGAAAAATATAAAACGGTTTTTGTTAAGTATTTTAATTATGAACGTAAAACATCTACAATTATTGCGTTATCGTCAAAATAATAGACCTAGTCTTGTGATTGTTAGTTTTCCTGAAAAATTATTAACGACGTATTCATTCATACCGGCTGGTATGAAAAACAATACAGTCGTTTAATCTACCTCCCAACTTGGAAATAAGCGTTTTAGCAGCTTTTGGGTCTAATGCTATATTACTCCTAAAATTGCTTAAAAAAGTTATAGTACATTAATTACAGTCCTTTTTTTTACATCTTTACAACTGTGAGATGACTCATCTAATGCTTTATCAGACTTTTCTTGTACAAGTTTTTTTCCTCATAAATGATGCCCAAAGACTCATTAATCCGTTAGATGGTTCGTAACAAAAAACCTTTACCGTGAATCTGCAACAGCTTCAGGCACTAAGAACTCGTACTTTATGTTATTTTATTTGACTAAGTGACGCAATAAGAAATCGCGTTAATTGTTTTTGGCGACAAAGAATATTTTTGAACTGCTAGGCATATTTCAATAAATTAGAACTTTTAAATTGTAATGAATCATGAGACCTGAGTGTTTCTCAAAGAAATTCCCATAAAACTATAATGCCTAGTATATTGTAAAAAGAAATAATCATCGTTGTATTAATTCTGTTCTGACAATCGTAAAAGATGACTTTCGTTGTAGTTGAAAAGCTTGGATATATGTAAAAGCTCTTAAAGTACAAATGTTTTGTTTTGTGAATGTGTCATCTTTATTGATTATACGAATTAATATCATGGTGCAGGTTGTAGGTCATCAATTACTTTACATGTAAAAAATATTTATTTGTCAACTTATAATAATATAAATCTATAGAAAACTTTTCAAATACAAAATAAAATTGTTATTGAGTAAAAAGTGTTACGATCATACAATAGTTTTGAGAAGGGTGTATTTATCTGTCGTTTGTGGAGCAATTATCTACACTATTTGAATGCATTGTTTATGAATAAATAACATGAAATGAAGTGATTTGTTTTAAAATGACAGTGCTCCATTTATTTGGCCTACTTGTACAACAAGTTCCCGTTACGAATAGAACAAGCTTGCACAGCAACCGACGATCATTCATTTATCAGCCAATATTAAAACAAACATATTATATGTACATTACCGTGTTTCTAAGAATATTATAATTAAGCACAGTGTCGTAAGAGCACATTATTATTAGTCTGGAACAAACATGTTAGCATGCGTTTAGCACAACTATTAATAACGTCAATAAAAAAGAAATAAAACTTTGTCTGAATGTTAAAAAAACACAAGTTGGCATGTTGCAAAACCAGTTATATATTTTATGAAGTGGTATTGCGCACAGTTAGTTACTATTTATATAGTGTTATGTAGTTCGTGAATACCCTATATTGAACAGTTATAATCTAATTCTTTAATTGTTGGAACAAACAGATACATATATGTAGAAAAATACTCATGGCGATACGACCGTAATTTGAACTAAAATCAAGACAGTTATTTGCCTTTATTGCTTCCGAGAAAAAATCAATTCACAGAGTTCTGTATCATTACAATTTTCACTTTCTTAATGAATTATATTGTTGGAACCAATTGACGACAAAATGTACGTACTAACTACTAAGTATTCTAATCAAACCAATAAAGGTGACGGAGCCAGCGGAACTATAATACTTAGTAATTAGTAGCATTGTCAAGCAAGTATTTTTTACAAATATCTGACGTAATCAAATAAACTGCAGTGTAAGTACGTTACATTAAAAAAAACTAAGATACGCCATAAATTCATCCGTGAATAATAGGGTCAGTGACGTGAAAAATATAAATGTGTCTCATATTTACTAGCAATAAGTATACGAAACGTTACCGCGCGTTGATGTCTTTTCCATGGCACAGCTTTTAATGGAACTTCATAAATAGCTAAGCATTTATCTTCAATGTACATATTTTATCCTTTGTGGCAAGTTAACTGACATTTATTTTAATAACAAGATATGATGATCGTGTTGTAGTACTATGAATCGCTTTACGACTTTGGAACTTATTACACTACTAAACTTTTATACCGCGCGCACTTTAGAACAGTAATTGCTTACACAATTATATGTTTTCAAAATTGCTTACGCAATTTCAGTCTTTGCGTAATTTGGTAAGGGTGTAAGTGGCCTAAATTATTTGAAAGCTTATTTTTAATGAGCACTTGGATATTTTAATTTGACTTGATAAAAATCCAAGGCCATCGGATATAGGGAAATCAAAATTGTAGTACGTTTACTAGGTCGAATTATTATTAAAACTTTGAAATCGAAATTCTCGACTGATTGGAGCGCGGTATGCAGGACCAATTAATATGGAATGTTTTTATTTAAATGACTGTAGTAGTAGTAGTTAAGCGATACAGTTCCAACGATTTTGATCACTGACTTTGTAAGCATAAAACTAATTTACTTTAAATATAACTTTTATTGCAAAATCATTACGAGAACAAATGAAAACACTGTAGTTGAAGCTAGTCAGCATAAGAAACATTAAATACCGTCAGAAATTCATTCCTCTTAGCAACTATGAAGATAAAAAACAAGGACTCTGAAAAAAGCCTCGGCCGAATCGGAAACTCCATTGGAACAATAATAATATAGTGTCAGTGGTAAAGTGGAACAAGGAACTCTCGTAGTGGCGACTGGTACGTTGAACCTCCTGGGGCGGCGTGTGTATGCACGCACACGCGCGCACCGTGCACGTGCACGACGTCGACACTGTGCACACGTCAGCGCCGTACGTCCGTGTGCGTCTAATAAACGTGTGTAAGTACTTTAATCTGATTCATGGCGCGATACGTAGGTAAGGCGCATGAGGTTTTAGCAGCACGCGTTACGTTTTATTATTTCCTAATTTGTTCGTATATCCATAAAGTTCACATTGCAATAACGCGGCGTAAACTTCGGCACACGTACACGTTATTTCAAAGAAAACAAACTCTCGCATGAATAGTAGGAATTATTGAGTTGTTACAAATACGCGCGCTATCGGTATCTTAGTTAATGTTTATAAGAGAAGCGTGCCCGCTCCGGCTCCGAATGCTCAACAATCCACCACGTTGCCTGAAGGCTCTCGCTTGTACTTTGTCGACGCATAAACAAGATTTATGTCGCTGTAACTCCGAACTCGCATATTTATTAAAGGGAAGCGTGTTCTAACTTAGGACTGCAATAAGTTACTGTTATTAATACAACATTAGCGTATAAGAATCAGATACTTATGATCATTTAACGACTTATCCAATATCTTAGTTCTGACTTCCTTAATTTGTTTTCATTTATGACTATTTGATGCAGTAGACTGCGCTGGACTTAATATTGCTGTAAAATGTTTTATGGCCCATAATAATGGTTTAATAGTTCTCATATGATATAGCAGTTATACATGCATATTTGTGTTATTATAAAGTTGATGGAGCCTGTGCAAGTGTGCAACTTCCTTGTGGCCACGTGCGCTTGTTCGTATGATAACTTGTTAACAGAAGACACGTCAGCGTTTGTGGCGCACTAAACCTCGGCCCACACATTAGATACAATATAAATAAACTTTTGTAACTAACGTTTCAAGACAGACTGTTTGAACTACTTACTACTATATAAGACTATTTAATCATAGTAAGTAAATTACACAAAATATGTGACAATCTGACAGTACAGACAGTACTTTACTGTCGAGTACTTTAGCAGCGAAACAAGTGTCGTATGTCGGCTGAGTGAAGTCGCGCGTTGATACCAGCGGGTAGTAAACTCGTAGTGCATGTTCGTTGATAGCTGCGTTCGAACGGTGCGCGGCGCGGGCGCTGCGGTTGCGACAGCCGCACGATCAGCCGCGTGATCGTCCTTGCTCGTTGCTCAACGCTCGATAAGTGCACGATATTAGCGCCATCTTAAAAGCTTTCGAGAACGAAAATAAAATCGGTAATAAGAACAAAAAGTAATTAAAGACGGCTGTAACTGTTTTAGTGTTGGTCGGCGCCGGTATAACGCCTCTAGTTCCACCGACCTTTACTGGTTCGTATTTCGAAACTTGTACAGCTAAACGCTCTAAAAATAGTTTTCTGCAGGTTGCCTGTATTCTCTTAATAATATTTGGGCATTCTTCATCGGTTAGGTTAATGTCAAAAGAGAGACTACTGGTTTTGACTTGTTTGAAGACCTAATTAAAATGGGAACAAGCGTTGATTTACCAATTAGAAGGTATTAGGTATACAACCGTCACTGAACTACGCTGTGTACGCCGCGTAAACAATAGATGTTACCGTAAATCCAATTGTGATTGCTTTTTGAACTTACACAAAAATATGCGTAATTCAAAGATTAAATAAATCATAAATTCCTTACACCAAATTATTCCATCACTTTCACAATACTCTTATAAGTAGATGCATATTATTAGACTAACTAAAAATTACCGTAGTTGCTCCCCATAATAAGTGTAGGAAAGTCCTACAAGAACGCATTAAGTAGAATGTAAAAAAACCTTAAAAAACTATCTTTTTCAATATCAAAATCCATTATGAACGGGTCTATTGTTACTCTTCATGGAATCTCTGTCGTGTTGTATTTTTTAAGGCTGCGCAATGTAGGTCATCTGTATAATTGTGTCGTGTATGAGTCTGTATCAAATAGGATTGTGAGTAACAAAGGATGTTGCGTAAGGCATTGCTATTTATTGATAAATGTCATTAGTGACGTGTATCAGGGGCTCGTGGCTAAATCACAAATGGTTGATCTGCGAGGTTAAGTTGTTTTTGCGTTGGCCAAGTTGGAGCACGGGTCAGTTTGCTTTCTTTACATATTGAGACCATTGTATGGAGAGTACTTTTACGATACATCTAAGCTGTATCAATGGTATCTTTTGTTGCTGCGTAGACATATCGTAAAAGCCGCGAAGACTCAGCCTAAAGATTACGTAGACTCCGAGTCGACACTGCATAGAAATCTCGCGGTGGTCGCGTAGAACACGCGGAGAAGCCGCGGCGTAGTCGCGTAGACCGTGCTCTGCGTAGCAGCAGCGACGTAGCCACGTAGGCCGTGCATTGCGTAGTAGGCGCGTTACAGCCGTTTCGCCCAGTATAGAAAAAGCGCCTAAACCGCGTAGACTGTGCGTAGCAGGAGCGGTGTAGCTAAGTAGGCTGTGCGTAGCAGGCACGGTGCAGCCGCGTAGGCCGTGCGCTGTGATTTGAAGAATGATTGATAACAAAATGGATTCCGACGAAGAACCAAACCTATCTTTTATTGGTAAAACAAAATAAAACCTCAAAAGAAGGGAAATGAAAAGATGTCGAACGTAACATTAAAGAAGCATTTGTTAGATACGGCTGAAAGCCGACCTCTGAATTGTTGGGAAAAGCGACAAAACCCAGGCTGATGAAGGTCGTAATCGTTAGTTACGTGATAAACAGATCGTAATCTCACAATAGCTAGGACGAGGGGTCGCGGGTCGAGCTCATTACGTTACATTTTAACTAGACTTGTCTGTTAATTACAAGTTCCATAACCTTAATTTCAATTGGATTAGACTAACGATAATTTTAATTTTATTATGTTTTTATTGTATAAATAATATTGTAATGATTTAAAAATATAATTGAATAGTGACTAGTACCTTTAAATAAGAATGTTGTGCATGCCTATAAGTGATGTATTTACACATAATTGAAGACTAGTGATTACCTATTGTTACTATCCTTGTAAATATGTCGTTGGTGTGCCTTGCTCAATAAAATAAAATAAATAAAATAACACTCGCTTCCATTCCACAATGAAGTTAATGTTGGGTAAGTTCTTATTAAAAATATTTGAAATGTTTCTTCATATGAAACCAATGGCTGTCGTATCGTGGACATGGTGTGTGACTGTGGCTCGTTCAAGCAGATGCTGCTGAATGTATGGCAACGGAACTGTCTGATCTCGCTTCTCCAATCATTGATCAATTAAATCAGCTTATTACCTTTCCCCATAGATACTCTCCAAAGTTGCTAAGGAAAACAATACCTTATTATTATTTAGAGATAAAGTATAAAATGCTGTAAACTGCTCAGTTATAAGAAAATGTCAAGTAGGCTAGTTATTTCTAATAAGATTCATAATTGACAAGGAGGCGTCGCCAACACTCGGCGCTGCAAGTTACAGTATGGCTTTACTTGAATGTTAATAGCTCCGCGTTTTTTATAAAAATAACTACTAAAACTAATTTGCTCTATATAAAGACTATGTGTTAATGTAGCTAGTTCATATTTGAGGTATTTATCTAACAAATTCCGTAATATCCGTTAGGAGTAATCTAATGAGTGTATTAGACACACACACATGCAAGGCTAGGTTACTAACACAGTGGGCACACGTGCACAGTGGAGGCAGCGCGGAACGAGTTCACACCGACCTGCTGCGCCCGCGCAAGAAAGAACTCAGCCAAGGACGCCGGCGTAACGGTCCATGTGCGGGGGGCGGGGAGCGCGCGAGGCGTGGCGGGAGGGGGGAGGGGGCCCGGTCCCGCTAGCCACGCCGCGCCGCGTGCCCGCGGGACGCACGGGATGCACTGGACACTGATTCATGCTGACCGTTGCGTCATCGCTCCGTAACAGTTGCTAGAAACAATTATCATTAAACACTAATTAGCGAATGACCTTTTCATAACATTATGAACTTAACTAATATATTATTAATAAATTTTTACCATACGTAATAGTTTTTTTTTTCACTTACAAGATTCCCGTTAGAAAAATTATGACCATATGCATTGCTGCAATGCGGCTTCGCTGATTAATGTCTTTAAACATCGATAATAATTTGTTAACATCAATAAACACGGTCGCTTGACACAACATTTAAAATTATGATAGACGTGTCCTAAATGAAGCATATTTCTTAAGAAAATCCAATTTTAAGTTCCTTTGCTCGGCCATCGACCCTAAAAACCTTATTTTCTTTCTCATTCGCTCTCGTTAACTTGGATAGTTCCGTCTCACAGTCACGAAAACCGCTGTTCTGTCTTTATTTTGTTCCATTACGGCCAAGAACAATGACTATTCGTCGATAGGAGCGTGTTCCTATATCTATTCTTTTCTGGCATGCGAGTCGCGGCCGCGCCACGAGCGAGACAACTGGCATTCTGAAGCGCGCAGCCTCTGCTGAATGTTTTGAATTCCTATTGGGCCGCCGAGAGCTTAAAGATGGCCACTCGAAGACCGTTTTCTCGTTACGATAACCTAATTTTATTCCATTACGTCGGTAGTCGTTCTGCTTAAATTTCAATAAGGCAACTCCATTAAGTTCGAATGTCAGGAGGTAATGCGAGTAAAAAGACAGCGACCTCGCGGGTGTATGTTCGCACGCTGCGCCTGCGCCCCTCGCACCTCAGGCCCCTGGCCCGAGGCTCCCCCCCGCGTGCACACTGCCTCTGCGACCCGCGCTGCTCCCAAGCGGGTGATTCAACTGTGTTTGTTCGGAAATGTCGAAGGTTTGCCGGACGTCAACAGACACGGAACTACCTTCAGCTTGAGTGTGTTTCCAGGTATCATTTTAATTTTATCTATCTAGAGCACCGATAGATTTATGCGATACTAAAGAGTGCTCGAGCACAATCAATGTTTAGTAGCTAAATACAGCTAAAATAGAGTTGCATTACTGCATCAAGCAGAATGTTATCAACAAGTAATTCCATGTACAACATTATAATATTGCCACTACTGTATCACTAGTTAAGCCGTTCGTTGCTTTACAATAGTTTACAATAGAAAAGACATCAACGCGCGTCGCGCTGTAACCTTTATTGGAAAATTATGCGTACAGCAAATTCTTAGTAGCTTTTCATTATTTAATGTGTTCAATTCATTTGAACAAGCTAAGCAAATAAAAGTAGGATACATAGGTCCATATTTGAACAATCATAAAATGTCAAATATATTATGTACATTTTTTCCACACTAAAAGAGCCTACAAGAATTTACATAATATATTTAATTGCCAATCCATAATATTGTTAAGTGAAGGCCTATTCAAATATATGTATATTTGAGTATAATATTTGCATATGCTACTATATTCATCATAAGTATATTCGGCAAGCGTCGGCGGCGTCCGTCGGCAACGTGACACCTTGCTTTAAATAAATACAACTTTTGTACACATGTATAGTAACTAAGGCATTATGTCTCCTTTTGTCATTGATATTTTTCGGATTTAATCACGTCGCAGATTATACTAGAATCCTGTTCAAGTTTTTTACTTATAATTGAGGTTCCAGTTTGACGGCTCTCATGGAGCCGTGGCGCGCTACGATACGCGATAGCAGATAGCGTATCACGAGCCACGTGGAGTGGCTGAGTGGCTAATAATAATAATGTTTATCTATTAAAGTTAGGAATGCTCTATTAATATTACGTATTAACTTTTGCACGGTTTAATTAATGAATCTCATTTAATTTACGAAATATGTAAATATTTTACCTACTACACCAAAAGCTAAACTTTAAAAAGATTACTCTTTTTCTAAATGTAAACGCGTTTAGCGATTGATTAATGAATGATATGCAGGTGTTTACGAATTTCATCAAAATTTTCAAAACAAATTAGATATTTACTAAACATTCCCACGCTTTACCTATTCTACTCGTAATTGAAATTCACGTAAAGAGAACCGAAATAAAGCTTTTCAAAGGAAATATGTTTTTTTTTATGACGTAGGCATATTTAGGTACTTTGAATCCTATTTAAATGTACCATAGACAATGAGCATATTTAAGTAAGAAAGAACCAAAGCTACAAAAAAGAAAAAAGTTTGTAACAACAACATACATTGTTAATAAAGAACTCTTCGTATTCTTTCCCTTTTTGCTTCGGCAAGAAAATAAAGTAAACATAAATAAATAAACATTAATTAATATTGAACTGAACGTAAATTAAATGTAAATAAAATAAGTGAGTTCAGTTCATTGATCGGCTTCTGAATCGCTCGTTTTTATTTCCACGCACCGAATGAGAAGCGATGTGCACGCGACGATTGTAGCTACAAATTACGTAGCGATCATGCTGAACTGTAACGTCAGAAAAACTAATTCTTTAATGTCCGCAATGATTACACAGTTGGTGAATGAATATTTTATGTACAAAGGCGAGTATAACAGCAAAGCTTGCAATGATAGAGAGATTTAGCTTAATTGTAACTTAAGTAATAATTGACACAATTGGATTTAAAAACTAAAGGGACCAATTCTAAGTTAGTGATAGCCTGTAGTTCAAATTTTTAATATTTATTAGTATTTTATGTATGTTCATAGTCAATAAAAACTAACTGGTTATTAGAAACTTTAATATGTCCCGCCTGGGCTCGATTAAGTTGTTTTAAATCAGAAACTGTCTCAATCTAGAACGCTGTTTATTCAAAAAAACAGTTTTCGAAGCGTACTTGTACCTGTATTTTTATTTTAGTGTGTTTTTATGTCATATACCAAGCACATACCGAATTGTATTTAGTAAGTTAAAAAAAGGTACCTAACGATATATAAACATAAAATCGTATACGCCAAAACAGCCGCGCTCCGCGAAACTGAGAGCGATCTACCAAATCACGCCTCTTTAATTACTGACGAGATTCTTATTGGATGGATGGCAATTTCTATTTTTTTTTATATCAAGACTCTACCAGGAAAACCCATGGCAACATTTGTGGGTCATCTCTAAGCATTGTTACTCGACTAGCTACCGAGTTTCTTTTCCATTAAAAAGTCTTTAGATGAAATTAAAGTCGGAATCCAATTAAAATATTTAATAAGTTTGTGGTCATGGGTAAAAATAACATCTATTAAGATCACATTACGCTCTGTCGTAAATCAAAGTATGGTGTGTCGATGAAGTACAGATTCAGATATTACTTCCAATATCTCATGCAATATTGATGGTTTCTGCGGATTTGTAATGTTAATTTTTCTAACGACACGGTATATGAAGTTAATGTAAAGGGTCTATTTTATCCTCTCCATCGCCGTAAATTACCATTTCAAATAAGCAAAACATCAATATTGCATGAGATTGGCATTAGAACTTAACAAGTGACCTCAGATAAAGTTTACTTCAATGTTGGCGACGCCATGCATCTCATATGTGAAAGCACGTAGTATTTATAATGTTTTACTTAATAATTATGGAATATAACCTCACTACCATAAAGTTTCTTGTCGTTAGAAGAGAACGAGCTTGCAGATAGTAATTAACAAAACGCATTAAATTCAAACATATTGAGGAAACAGAGGAAGCACTATGACAGTTGTGCTTTAAAGAGAATTGTAAACATATTTTATTGGACAACAGAAATGTTTTCGCTTATGTTTCTGAAGGGGTGTCAGACAAAGTAATAAACTACGCGGTGGCCGTAAATAACCACGTTTTGACAGCTAGTGCGTATTTAATGAAAACAGATATTATTGATGCGCACGGTCTAATCGCCTAATGGATTCAGTATCCAGGTTAAGTGGGGCGTGTTTTCAATTTCTCGCATCTCGCGGGGCGAGGTCAGTTGCTCGCTGCACGTTTTAGAGCACATCACATCTCGTTTAACCAATTTGTTTATATCGAGCACTTTATCAGAAGGATCACGACTGTACAGAGCACTCAAATTGAATATGTCGATATTACGCTAATATACATAAATGTATGAGATTAGAAAGTTGTGCTGGTGCGGTGCCCTAATTTTGAAATTCAGATAACTATCACCTGCATTGTTTTAAACAAAGATGGCATACTAAAACTACTTTATACTTTCTTTACTTCTAAGTAAAATACAAAAAACATTATAGTACTTCAAAGAAGTTTATTCTTCTAATAAAGCAAATAGGTACGAATGGTTAATACAAATGAATCTTTACGATCCTTCTTTCTATACTCCGTGGTGGATCACAGTGCTACAACTTAGCTGCGACGATCATGCAAAAGCGACAGTGTCCTTCTGATTGTGCAGATTGAGAGACTTATCTAGTAAATCGTTGAGGAGCTGAGAGCTGTCAGTCAAATATTCCACAACAATCTCAACAATGTTGACACTGACCGTTCTTGAAAGCGGTTTCTATGTGCTGATCGCGTTCAGTTTCATTGGTGAAATTAGCCCTAAAATCACTTTTTATTTCTCATTCACTTATGTCATGTCGTCCAAATAAAGATGAGAATGCTGTGAGAAAGTTCCATTAAAATTAGTTCATTGATCTTGTTAATTAATACCGCCGCCCACTTACATCCTGGTTGACAGGACCTTAGCTTTGTATCATTATTTGATTTCAACTTGTCATATTTCCAGTTATTTATTTTTTATGTAGAGTTTTTATTAGATCTCGTTTCTTGAAGTACATCAGCTGGGAATAACCCCGTTTGGGAGAACCAAAAAGGGAAACCCTTGGCAAATAACCATTCAAGGTCTTTCCATTTTATTTATGTCCGATTAATTGATAAAAATAGGGAATTTCGAGTTTTTTTTGTAGGTATATAAAACCAAGACAAAATGTTATTTTGCTTTGTTTTATTTGGTCTGCTTACAAACTAACTCAATAATGCGAATCGTTAAGTATATCTACCTATAGTTATTGTTACATAGTTCGATGTAAGTCATGACTCCTTTCCGTTTTCATCTTCATTCAGGCATTATTATTGGTATATTTAGGCATTATTATTGGTATATGAATTCCATACCCCAAAAACACCTGTTGTCAATTAAAGAACAATTTGACTGTCTCAAACACCGACTGTGACATGCCTAGTCAAATAAATTATAAGTTTTATAATATAATGGGCCCATTTTATCATACACATGTGCCACATGTGTTTGTAATGTTAATAAAGTATTATATTTTATAGAAAGCCGTGTCCAATTGTGTGCGAAAAAATTATCATGTTAATTGTGGTTAAGGCTATTCCAGAAAGGCGGTTAATACGGAAAGTCAAAGGCATATTTTCTGTGTACATAACTTAATTATTTTTATAATCTCATTAAAACAAAAAAAACAGTGAACAAGTCTAGCATGGCCACTGAATAAAAAAAACAAGAAATCCTAAACTGCATTCACGTGAACAAAAAGTATGTTGGTATTTGAATAGAGAGCGTCCAAACAGCGGCGTTCAATCTTTGTCATTATTGTAGCAAATTAATCATAAGTGAAATTTCTTACCGACTAATTTGCGAACCACTATCTGGCGTTTTAATCGTTTTATTTTCATAGCCACGACATAGACTGGACGAAATAACGTTTCAAATAATGATTCAATTTTAAGTACACTGACGAGCAATATAAAAATGCCACTACCTTATCATAAGATAATTATTTCCGAAACCACGCAAGATAGGTTCTTGAAGTAAAAAGCTAAAAACACTTAAAATACTTTGGCACTTTTCAGTTTCAAGTGGCTTTTTTATATTGCTCGTCAATGTAGTTGCTTTAAAATTTTGGCACTTTGCAGTTTCAAGTGGCTTTTTTATACTGCTCGTCAATGTAGTTGCTTTAAAATTTTGGCACTTTGCAGTTTCAAGTGGCTTTTTTATATTGCTCGTCAATGTAGTTTTAAATTCTATGAAACTTTATTTCTGCTTGAATAATATCCATAAGTTCATATTAGTGTCAGACTAACCAGTTTTTAGTATAAATACATTCTTGTGTATAACAATTCGTTATATTTGTGGAAGATAAAACTAGATCACGAGCGTACGTGCACGTGTTGCATCGGAACAAACAAACTATGTGAAGCTTTTGTGTTCTGTCCTAGATAAGCGATTCGTGGACAAAAAAACGTGCTTTAGTTAAATTGTCATTCAATATCAGTCAATCAGTCAAATCGAACAAGAAACGACCTAGGTATATACCGTATGGTGAATTTAATTTGGAAACGAACCTTCTTGTCTTGTCAAAGTTATTAAATGATTAGAATCTTATCTGACCACTTATTAATAATATCCATAAACCAGTACTGGTTCTCGTCCACAATATTGAATCACAACGTCTTAAAGAAATCAATTTGCGTTAGTAAATCTGCCTGTTTGTGGTGCCTTACTTTTTAGTTAGTATACGCCTTCGATATTCCGCTGCAGTAACATAGTAATTTGCAAGCGCAGCTGAAATGATGATGACGAAGTAATAATATTATAATCACTTCAGACTTCTAATAAGTATCCTGCATACACTCTTTTTTAAGTTATGTGGCATTTTAATCTTCACCCCGTGAAGAGAACAGAGCGATCATAATACTTACATATTGCAATCTGAAATCGCCAAGGCTAACAAACGCATGTCCAGATCACTACCCACGTCACATCATACGCGGCAATATTTCGCGGAGTACCTACAACAATTTACGAGGAAACGAGCATTTCGCAAAACTGATTGCAAACCGTCGAGATTGGTTCTCGAGTGTGGCGTGTCTAATTTATCACAAATGTGCATCAGTGCAACAGGCGAGGATCGGTCGCAGGCCGTCGCGCGTTTTCGTACGTACGCCACCGACGCCACCGGGTTGCAGGTGTCAATCCTGTCGCATAAATAATTCTGATAAACTTCCCGCTTTCCACTGAATTATGTCTCGTACACATCGTAAATACTCACGCACATTTGTAATTCAAAATTTTTAGATTTCAACAGAGTGCTAAGTTAGAAACGTTTACTATTTAATAGCTCTGTTTTAGAACTAAGATTTAAGTTGGAAAGTTATTGAGTTTATAGTTTTACATTATGTACATAATGCCTTCAGTAAATTTATGATATCCTGGTAAATATATAATTTCATTGGTCGAACATTATTTCCTAAGCATTTTCCAACGAAATGCAGCAGTGATTTGTTTTAAAGATCTTAAAGGCCCTTTGTATTCGTATTTCAGAGGACTGAACTTTCTATGGCTACAACTGAGAATAGCTAATAAATCATAAAATTTCAAGTGTGCACAATTGAAAAGGCTTCAATGGGCAACAAGTTATAACAGTGAA
Organism: Lithophane ornitopus; assembly: GCA_948473465.1. Lineage (NCBI taxonomy): Eukaryota > Metazoa > Arthropoda > Insecta > Lepidoptera > Noctuidae > Lithophane > Lithophane ornitopus. The sequence continues at coordinate 8,927,326 of OX419616.1, read as the reverse complement.
CAATACTTCCTATTAATTTCTATTTGTCCAACAAATAGAAGATATCGAAATGGTACCCATAATAATTATGTCAATGTTGGAGTTTGTATCTACAAATCAAAATGGTATAACATTTGGTGTTAAACAGTTACACTACGCTTAAATTAGTTTAAGACTTGCCTTCAGTAACAATTTTGAATGCACAACTAGGTTATGTAATTTGGTGGATTTATGTTTTCAGTAGAACCTACCTATCTGTAATGCTATTAAACAAGTATGTCAAACAACATGCAAATTCAGAAATGCCTATCACGATGCAGATAAGATAGATTTCACTGGCAATTTAATAACATTAATACACTTACTGTTAAACATATAAAAGCTATAATTAAAGTGTACAATATTTCCAAAACAGTATTCCGCAGCTTTGTAGGTCTAGTTTATTTTGTCAAGCAAACAATAGATCTTTTGCAGTCAATGTTGTCAAATTCGAGCAAAAGTGAAGGTGCTATAATAAATCTAAATATAGTCGTTACCCGTGTAGTGTGTCGTTTGGGCTTACACATATTTTCGCTGAGTGGTACACCGCGCGCCGACCCCGCACGGAACACGGAGTACAACAAGGATGGCGAACTGTTTTGTATTTGCGTGTCATTAAAACTAAAAAACCGGCCAAGTGCATGTCGTACCTTGCACAATGAAGGGTTCCGTAGTTGGGATGAATGTATAAAACAAACTTAACATTGTAGTTGAAAAACTTGTTCTCCGATACAGAATGTATGGGAGAACATGTTTTTACAACTGCAAATTTAAGTTGGTCGATTATTACTCGGTAACTTGTGGAGCCTACGTATCGGTGATAGTTTTCCTTTTAATTTCGTTATACTACTACTGTCATGAATTTTTTCACATACCCAAACCCAACCATTTAGCTGGCAGGGGGGGGGGGCACTTGGCTCTAACAAAAATTAGCACTTTAAAGCTTAATATTCCGCAAACGGATTCCTGAATCCAAAAATGGTTTTAACAAACTCACATTGTTTTTAAACGACCTTTCCAACGATACCCCACACCATGAGATGGACGAGAAAAAAAAAAACATCCCTACTTTAAGTGTAGACTAAAAACTAGGTACACTAAAAATAAATATTTTTTACGATTTTTTTTACCACTTTTTCGGCGTCGCTTATATGTATATCCATACCAAAGTACAGCTTTCTAGTACCAACGGTCTCTGAGCTAACCCGCGGGCAGACGGACAGACGGACATGGCGAAACTATAAGGGTTCCTTGTTGACTACGGAACCCTAAAAAAGTGCTTCAAACGTGCTACGGATTCTATCTAATAGACAACATTAAAACAAAAGTTATTCCCATAAAAATAATTTATGTCCATTAGAACGATCTCTAACGCAAATCGATTGTATTTTACAATCAAACGTGCTTAAAGTATTCTGTCGTGAGTATTATGTTCGTCATCCCTGCAGTACAAGTTACTTAGTTAAGTGAGAGTACATATAATGATAAATTGTTCGATCATTATGTATGCTCTCACGTTATTTACAACATGGCACTGTAGGTCACATTCACAACCGTATATGTAACTATTTGTCTTCACTAATATGTTTTGGGAAAGTTCTTGAATCTTGCTGTCTCGATAGCGAATTACTTTTAAATATGAATAAGAACTACTTAGTATGTAACAACATAAATAGCATTGAGAAACTACAAGTATCATTGATGCAGCTGAAGGTGCTGGAACATACAATCTCGGTTTCCCAAAAAGTACAAAAAGAAACCCTCAAAGATCGTTCAACTCAAATCCAACCATGAATAAGTTTAATTTGAAAGGAGTATTTTGGTGCTATATTAAAGTTTCTAGGTAAACAGGAAGTATAAACAGATTCCAAATATTTCGCTAAGAGACAGGAGGAACCTGAGGACTTCAAGGCCATTACAAAAGACCCTCAAAACACAAAGTAACTACGTCATAAAGATAAAACAAGAATTCGTATATCGTGCAAGACGCATTCGTTGGTCGTTTATTAATTATAGAGGTCCCGTTCCAAATCTTTAAAAAAATTGGGTTGAAGTTAAACTTGTGTGGAAAACTATTTTTTATACTTTGTTATGTTAGTAGACAATAAAAACTAGATAGGTAGCTTTACATAACTGGTAAAAATTATTATCTCATAAAGTAAGCAGTAATACTGCATTTTGTAATAAATTATTCAACATTGCGGTTCGCAGTCTTTAAATGTCAGTATGTAGAGCACTTTAAGAAAGAATATTAAATAAAATATGTTTTCACTTAAAACCTGCCGCAATTACCTTGATAAACCGCCACAAAGTATGAACCCTTCAATTAAAAAGTACATTCAGGTTTGGCAGCCACGCTGCCGCGCTGCGCACATGCTTTTTCTTACGAATTGTAATTTGGCTATATTCATTACGAAAGTTCCATTGTAAAGTATCACGGGCGAATAGCCATCGACATACCATTTTTTACACCAGTTTATGTAGAAGACGAATCAGGAAACCATTTAAGGGTATTAATGTAGAAGAAGACAACCTAATTAAACTATATATTCAAGGAAGTGATATTTTAAGATTTTAATGTGGATACTAAGGCTTTTTTATGAAACCCATCCATTTTAATGTTGATATTACCATAATTGTAGAAATGATTCTACTTTTGGAACAGGAAAATGATTTAAAATATTCCAAGTGAAACAACAAACGTGAAATAGGTACCTATTATGTTTAGACAACATCTACTTTCTTTGTGAGAGAACATTAAAGAGCAGCATAATAACCGCAAATTATAGTGTACAAATTCGATTAGCAATACCTAAATAAGTATTATGATGTGAATGTGACGCATCTATTGTCAATTGTTACTCTCACTTGGCATGAATGACTAAAATGTCGAAGTTGACGACTGGCCTCCGCCATCGGACCTAGCAAAAAAAACAGGACAAACAAAGTAAAAAAAAATGTTGGAACCAATTAAAAAAGCTATTAACAACGAGAATAACGATCTCTTGTTTATTGATTTAAATTGCAAAAGAGCGAGTCACGTGGTCGGTCGCGGTGCGGCACAGTGCGCAGGCGCACCGTCTTCGTCTCTCGAGCTTTAATTGGCGGACATGTCCGGTATTTTTCGTCATCGACTCGGATGGCCTGGGACCGGCCTAACATTTGCTAACCCAATTCACTAGCTGTACATATCGTAAATGCGAGAAGTCGAACACAATAGTGAAGTCTATAAACGTTGATAGTCTGAGCGCACTAAATCTTTTAGTACCGATCTATGTTAATCGATAGGACATTAACAACGTGCGTCGGTAATGGTCAGTCCTGGGACACGTCGTGCTCAAGGCTGCGCTTGGTGAAAGGATTCGTCGTGTATCTGGATCATCCCGACAGCGACATCCGCGAGCCGTGCCTCTGCCTACGCGCAGCCGGCAAATAGCACGAACACTGCTTGCGTTAATTCGTAACGATATGACAAGCTAAACAAATGATATTTGTCTTTGTATATCTACTACTGTGTTCAACTTGTGTGTATGTATTGTTTTTGGATAAATAAACATTATTATTATTTATTTATCTTATTCAAATTTTGAACTACTCTTCGACGGAAACATGTTTGATATAAATGTAATCGTCCTTTCCTGTAATTAAATACCATTTCTAATGTCTCCACAGATGCCACCCGTAATATTGATTAAATTTTAATGGTAGAGTAGTACCTGCTTAAACATTAATGACGTTATATTATAAGCAATAAAGCTTCTTACGTCAATTATTATTATAATCAAACATTTTATTGCAATCGTTTTTCTAAAACAAAAACTCAACTCGCTAGTGAACGCTGCCCGAAAATTGGTTCAGTATAAATACATGAAGCCTGTGAATAGTAATTATTAGTGGTTCGCTCGATGTACAACACGGGGCCACATCGACACCGCCGTGGAATATGCAAATGATGTTAAACTGCAGCTTACGAAACTGCTCCGGCTCTCCGAGCGATAGACGTGATAATACCTATAAATAAGGACAAACTATTAATGGTGAAATAAATTGATGTGAGATCACGATTTGAAAATTATTAACCTGAAGTCATTTACACCGTGGAAAGCGATCTGTGCGCTGTTATATGCACACTTACCTACTTATGGGACACGACTACTGCTTCTGTAGACATACTTGGTAACTTGGAAGCTGTTTATGACCATGTCGTGCTAAGATATCCAAAGTTGGGGTTTAAGTAAATTCCTAGTGATCAAAATTGAAACATCCCTGTTAGTTTTTAGGAAAGCAGTGTAAATCAATTCATAATCCTTTGGATAAGATATATTCAATTTAAGTATAACTTATAAAAATGAACTGTAAAACATTATCTAACGCAATATTTATCAGAAATTTAATGTATGACCATGACAAAGTTTGCGTTATTGCTAAAACGGGCTGTGCAAAGCCCAACACTAACAGCCATCTTTAGATTTACGTCATCACAGTTTTTTAAGTCTAGATAAAGCTTCTCTTCCGCCATTATTTTAATAATGTTGTATCTGCTAAATCATTGGTTGGCGTGCATATAAAAATCGTTTAAAGTTGATTGATTACCTGCTGATTGGATTACATAGGAGAAATACCATTTCAATCATGTATAGATGTTGTCGGTGCACATAACGATCTAGCCTCGTGTGATTGCAGTTAAACAGATGAGCTTCATTAAGATTCGTGCCAGACATATTGCTAGGCGCGATGTGAGATATTACTACCCGTTAGTAATTGCGAATCGAGATACAACTTATTACACGACTGTTGTCGGCTTGTAATTGTCTATCCATTACTATGTATCATGGGAAAAGTTCCTTAGCGTATCGGTGTAACATAGCTAATTAAAACATTAAAAGAAAAAGATGTCTATACATAGTTTACAGCCATACAAGATTGTTTTCATGAATAAATACTGTGCGAACATGAGAATAGGTAATGATTAACTAATTATTCCAAGACTTAATATTATTTATACTAAGTAATATTAGTAATATTACTTTATACTTATTTTTATTACTTAATATTATGTAATTACAAGAGTGTTATTAATATGTTTCCTATTCACATGTCGGCGTAAAAATTGAGATGATTTATATAAAATCAAATGGATATATGAATAGCGTAATTAAAATATTGCGGTTACGGTGATCAGTGTGGGCTCCAATCTGAATTTATTATATTATTATTAAATGAAATTCATGCAGCGATTGCATTCGATTCGGCAACATGTTAATCGCGAACGAAAAGAAACTGCATGTTTTATTAATGCATATCATTATTTATATTGTGGCATAAAGTTTGAGCTTTTTGAATTAGGTAATTCACAACTCAGTTACTTAAGTTTTAACACTAAAATTTTAATCCTATAAGGCCGCGTGTCTACAGCAAGAAAAATCGCCGGGTCTATGCAAGAATTCGTGTCGTTTCTACACACGACTAGTGTACACTGCGTCGGCGCTGCACAAGATTTTCGTCTTGTGCAGCGCCGCTGCAGTACACTAGTCTAGTGTACACTAGTCGTAAAACGCAAAAGTTTTCATCATGACAGCAAAAAGTACGACCTACGTAATGTACGTAGTAATATTGTTGGTTTCTGGTCATTATACATTAAAATTATATGTGTACGGAGTTCGTAGGTATAAACATTAGCGTTTATGCACGCTATAATTTTACTTCCCGAATGGCAAGTAACAAGTTGCAACAACTCGTTTATTTATACCGAGATCAATACGTGAACGAATAATTACATTGACTTTTGCTCTCGGTTATTTTATAATAACACAATCCGGAATTACTTATTGCATGGTATTGAGTACATACCTAAACGTGGTTTTCTTTTTATTTGTAAACTAAATATATTTGCCTTTATGTAGAGACTTTTTGGGCAATCACTGTAACTGCTGCATTTATAACAGTTGTTGTAGGTTTCACTGTGCTGGTTCACCGATTTTTTTTTAAATTCTGTGACGTCAACTCTTTAATCCATACATATAATCCATACATCTTCACATACATTGACCACAGGCGATTACGGTTGCATTGCTTAGTCTGACGTAACACCTGATTATTAGGGACATGTTCACTCCACAGAGTCAATTGCTAAGAAATCTAACAAAAATAGAAATCCGGTTGATATCCGGTTCGGTAGTACTTCACACTTTCTTAAACTAACTGCATTGCGTGTAAAAATCGAATCCTACCTTTACTGCTGGCACATCGTATGTACCTACTATTAAAATTGTTAAGCAAAAAAGAATGCTCACTGACGTGCAAAAAAGTATCAAAGTGAACCATGACATCCAAGCCCGACCGGGTAATTCAATATTTGTAAAACTATCCGATAAAAATAACAAAGCAGAACTGCACCAGGTGCTACTTTCGTTTTCCAGCCACTTATTGACCCGCCTGTCAAAAGCTTAACGCCAATTTGCCTCTGTATTATATTAGCACGCTTCGCACATAATCGAACGTGCATGTTAACTACCAATTAGTCAGTATCTTCATTTATTTTCACTATACAAGAGAAGCTGCGTCTGTCAAACGCTAACTGACTGTTTTGTCTGGACATCATTTATGTCGTCGCTTTAAAATCTTTTCAACGCGACCTTTTATTCCAAACAGTTTTTTGTTCAAGACTGATTTATCAGGTGAGCGCCGAATTACATTTATATACCGAACGAATAATATGAATATTTATTTAAGTTATCCAGAAATAGTAGGTAATATGTACGTAACGTTAATTGGTTGTATTGAATGTCTATGTCATTGTTTCATTTAACTGCTTAATATTTTTGGTGAAGTATCTTTTTAAATTATTGACATCTTTGACTGGACGTGTGGTCTTATTGGTGCAAAATACGTAACGATATGAACCTACTTAAAAATACCTGTAGTTTTTACTGTGAGAGCTCAAACTGAGACAAAAACTGTGTGCATTCCACAGTAGTTTAAACGAAGAGGAAGCTTAAATTGAGCGGAAGCGGTTTCGTTTTATTTACTTAACAATATCGATTTTTGTTCCGATAATGTCTGCGGAGGAACCTACTCACGTAAATAACAGTGATTAAAACACCATAAGAGAGTGAAGGCAAGTTCGCTCGAAACCAGATCGAACCGGATCCAAATCAGAGGGAGCGTTTTCTGTAACTGGAGCAGACGGCCGTCTCGAATATCGCCCCTTATGTCGATAATAAGATTTTCTTTCGTACGCCGCAATACTGCAGTTTCTCTTTTTTGTAAGTGCACCTGTGATGTAGGCCAATCATGGCTTATTTCAACACGAACTCGTGATTGACGCTTATCCTACACAGTATTGTCCTATACAGTATGGAGATGAACACGAAGAACGTTTGTTTACATTATTTAAAGCAACTTTGATTCTTATAGGTAAATAGTTTGTAGTTTTTATATGATGTAGCTTTATTTAGTGATTCTTTAATATATAGTTAGTTAGTGATATATTGTTTTTAAATAAATTATAGAAACTAACACCTCTTAACGACCTTTTATTAATTAAGATTTTTATCTTTAGTAATTCATGTGGTTTATACAGAGAAGTTTATGGCAGGAAAGTTCACGTTAGTGTTAAACTTTATAAATGCTTAATAAACGATTATTCTTCTAAACATCGTTTATCTGATTATACAGTAGGTACTAATTTGTTATAGGCATTGCTGGCTTTTTATTTAACAATCCCAGAATTGATGAGCTAAATCCACGAAATCAGTTGCATTACATAATGTAGTCTGGTCATGTGTCCAATTAGCTTGAGCCGCTGAGCTGTTCTCTAGGACAAAGCGGTCATCTCAGTATAATTTTTGTTCCTAATCGAGCTAAACCTGAACGACAGGTCGGCACACCCGCTCATAGAAATGCAGAATCTAACATACAAAATCGAACAGTCTAATTCATTATACCTAGCGATTATAGACATCAATAAAACATCTCTTATTTGGTAACACATAAAACAGATATCTAATAGAAAGCTAGATTGTTTTTATTGTATTCAAAATTGTAATAAATTTTGCACAAAATACTTACACAACACAAACAAACGGGTCTAAAGTTATGATTTCTCTAAAAGATTTGTTGTATTGCTACTCTAGGCATCCGCATTTAGAAATACATATCCTAAGTTGTAGACGTTTGCAGTAAAAGGGCACTGCTCTGACTGTGCTGTCAATAACTGATGGACACGAGTTACTGTGACATCACAGTGCATTAAATATTCTCAATCGTTGAAATCTATCTTAGCAACATTAGCATGTGTCCAATCATTTGAGCCGGTGCCGGTGTCGGCGCAGCCGCAGTGTTCGCGCCGCGTGGGAATTCGAGCACCACTATCCGATATAAATACTAACCATATTTTACGTCAGAAATCGACGCACTCTCGTTGCGCGTAAGCAAGTAATCTCCGCCATTAATGTCACGACTAGATTGTGCATCCTTGCGTAGCCACCGGTCTCCCAGTTGCCATAAATCAGTGTGTAAACCGCAATTGACCTATATTGGCATTTATAGCAGCCTTATACCACTAACTCGTACATAGTAGGTACCGCCACATTTAGTATCTACCAAATTAATTGTTTAACTATATATCGAGTATAATTAGCACCGGTGTAGGTAATTGAATTGCATAAATATTTCGTCAAACCTAACTTGCCTATTTAAATTAGAGTTAATTAATGTGTGAAAAATCAAATGCGTTTTCGATTCAATCAAGGTGTAAAGTTATAAAAGTATGTCGTTGATATAGGAGCGCTTACAAACATTAAATCAGGTGGTGATGGAGAATCTTCGGAACTTAGAAACACGTTCGTGGCGAGCCCTTTAATTGCATGTACCGCAATTAACCGCGTGTCATTCGAGTTTATAGTAACGCCCGCCAGCAGATCAGTACGCAACGTTAATTTCACTTTTACTGGTATCCGACTCGTTATAATAATCTGGCATAAAATTGCAACAGTATGTGAGATCAAAGGCTGTTCGTACGCAGCAAGCGGTCATCTTCTGCTCAAATGTCAGAGGTCGCGCCGCCGGCGACGCTCTGGTATGCGGTCGAGCTGCAACCAGCTCCCATTTACGGCTGCCTAGCAAGTGACATGAAACAGAGCGACAATTATACAAATCATTCAGATCATTGTGGATCCTTACGTCAACAAGGTACAAGTTCTAAGATTAAAAATGTTGGCATTGCATGTCAGCGGATGTCGATTAGTCATTTATATTATAGAGTAAATTATAAGATTTTTACGTCTTACCGTTAATGTCACACAAAAATTAATTAAAAGTTTACTCAAGTTAACTTCATGTTCAGTTACTTATTACTCGATAATAACATTGAAGTGCTTTAGGATTCAGAGAATTACCTTCACAATAATGCCTGACTATCTCATTAATTCAGTATTTCTTCGCGTTCAAATAATTTAATTGTAAAAATAACAACGTAACCAATTCGCAGTCACACACAATCATAACATCGTGCTGCACGTCGAACGGTCGCCTTGAATTGCAGAGAATGACCAGCGGCATGTTCAGGTTTGTTTCGAATCAATTCTATGTAAAACGTCCAATTAAAACCGTCACAATGTGGTCGCGGCTATCGCGGTCCGATCTGTGTCGGTCGCGGTCTCGCGGGCTGCGCTGGTCGCCGCGTTGGTCGCTCCGCGTAACACTTGGATCATGCGCTGGTGGTGATCAGCCCCGGCTCCCCAACTAGTCATTATCGTCACATCGGAAGTTCACAGTTAATTGGCCGCGTATTTTTGTTGTAAATACAACGCAATTTGTAGACATCGTTCGATAGCTCGCGGAGATAAAGTCGGCCATTGTAGTTGCGATATCGAGGCCGCTTATTCGTGTTAATTAAAGATATCGAACTAGATCTACGATACCGATATGAACTGAACTATTTTATAAAACGGCATGCATTATTTTCGTCCGGAAAAAACGTAAATTCCAGAATCGGCAGAGCTTGTATAGTAAAGTTGTAACTGAACATAATACAAAGCTTATTACGCCAACATGTCCACTGCGTCTATAATAATATATTCTTCAATTAATTTAAGAATGCTATTAATAGATATCGGTTCATAAATCTTTTAGAAGCATTAATTACTTGCCTGAGATGGCATGAAGGTAGAAATAATACAAATGGGTATAAAATGTAATGGGTATTCGCGCTAACGAACATTGCAATTTAAGATTTCTAGATATGTAAGAGAGGTAAGGTTTCTCCGCAGCTCTACCTTATTAGTCGCATCAATAGGTAATAGAAATGTTATTAGTAACTTGTGTATAAGTCGCCAGGTCTTCTCACTACTCACCACATTCCTGACTGCTGGTAAAAACTCGGAAACAGCTTACGAGAACAAATTAGAAAATATCTTGAGCTGTTTCCTTTCGTTTTTTTTCCTGTAAAAAAAATATTGTGCTTCGTGAAAAAATTTATATATAATTAAGAATAACAATATACAAGATATAACGTTTGTATAGCAGTTATTTTTGTTGGTATCGGTGGTCGGTGTCGGCGCGGGCGCAGCGTGCGTGGCGCAACCGCGCTCGTTAACCCACATGCACCGCGCCGCGCTGCCACTGCTCAATACAAAGTCATCAAATTCACATCCATGCTTGTCGATAATACTTGTTTTTACTAATTACTCAATTAGTTGGACAACCAATTTGATTACTATTGTTTTGTAACAATTAGGTTAGATTTACGTCAACCTGTGACCTTCGAAGTCAAATTACACCAGTTTAACGCAGGTAGGTTATAAAACATATCCATAAAACAATCTAGGTTAAGTAAAGTGTCAATTTACTAACTTGATGCAGCTGGTGTTTTCTCAGAAAGTAGGTACCTATTCTGGACAACCAAAAATTAATTTAAAACAGAAAAACCCGTGTAGGTTATAACGCTAAAAGATGTCTGATTTTTTAGAATAATGATGAGCACACATTATGCCTACAATGACTCGCTAAACTATTTGTTGTGTGTTGCGAATACGAACCCGAACCAATGCCAATAATCGACGCTTATCGGTTAAGTTAATAGCCTACGATGCTATTACGAGACCAGATTCTCAGAAAAACCACTGCGGCGACCTTAGCGCAGCCAACTATAATGGTTACCTGCACCTTTACCTACCAAAGCCTGGGATTACCCACTACAGAGCTAAACGTAGACGTACCAGCAATTTAACCCAATATATTTACCTTTATGATAGATAGGTACTTATGTCTCAAGAACCATCGACAAGGTTTCCTATAAGCAATTTAAAGTTAATCCACAGCTCGGAACGTTCCACGATTGCGAAATAGGGTTTAAGTAATGTCAAAAGCACTATTTTTAACAGTGTTAGTTGCACAACAATTTCGCATGTTAACTTAGTGTTTCGTTTAAAGTAATGACAGGCTGTACACAATTTAGTACAGTTAAAATATGTTTGTGAGGCAATGACGTAAAGTACTAATTGAATTTAGAATTTTACGAGCCAGCAAGAGAGTAAATAGATTAATTTATGATCATCACTAAGCTAAGCTTGCTTCATTGTCCAGCTCTGAAAAGTCTGCAAATTCATCAACAAAATAATAGGAAAGAATCAAAAACTAAACGACTAAATAGATGTAGCTGCGTTACTAAATCACGAGATGGTGAGATTACAGATAGAGTTATTAAAGTAATCAAACATGGCGTTATTCATAATGTGTGCAATGTGCATTTTTCTGTCTGACTGCACCTTTTTTGGTTAAATTTCAAAGGAATTGCCGCAAGGGGCGAATCGCCACACACCAAAATAATTATAACAATGTGAATTTTCCACTCACCCCTTCGTAAGGGGCGAATCACTACACCAAACTAATAAAAAACGGGGCGAGTGGACCTAGACCGTTATATCCATTATAGTTCTGTATTTTTCTGTGCCACTTATAAAGCATGTATCCCTAGTTGCATGCAGTATAATTTATAATTCCATACTTCATTCGATATTGTAGCAAAATACACGAGCCCGAATAACTACAAACATTCAAACAAAAAAATAACGTCATTGTTCTTAATTAAAGATTCGTTCAAGATTTTTTTATTGCTCACAAGTATTACATTCCGTTTTGAAGTTAACAACAGTTATTAAGCACTATACGAAGACGTTACGATATTTTATTTGTTTTTATAACAGAGTGTATGATGCATGTATAGTAGATAAGAGTTATTTTTCCATCTCTATAATAAAGTAACTACAATAAATTCGATTATATCAAATAAAGACTTTTTACCCGACTGCGCGACGACAACAGGGTTATGTTTTACACGCGTATCTGGGTGTGTATGTGGAATTCCTTTTATAAATATTTATTATTATATTCTTTCATGGGTAATATCTCTCTACACAGTTTTTTTAATGAATGATCATATCATATATTTTGAACACGAAGACATACGAGCAATACGTATTTATATAGTATAGGTATTATTGGTGTCTGTAAATTATACAGCAAGTAAATAATATTTCGTCAAATATGAACGAGTTACCATTGTATCAGCTGTCAGATGAAACTTAATATCGAGTGTTTCGGTCCCTCGCGCTTGCTCCAATTCATCGTGTCGTTTGACAGACCTTTCTCATTTTACGACATGTATATCGAGCATGTACAGAAACCTGCATCGTTAAATACTTTAACAGAACAAACAATTATACATTTTAAACACTTTAAAATACGATACAAACAACGAAGGATGTGGAAATGAGTATGATAATGTAGAAAGTAAAAATATTTAGACAACCACTAGAATTACATACCGTGTGATGATCTCAATTCTGCTTTCATTTTAATAATATTTAATGTTCACTTTTATTATTTGGTGTTCGCGCTGAAAGCAGGCTTGGCTCAGAAAGCACCGCGCCGCCTGCGCAGGCAGCGCGCGGGCCCAGCGCGCAGGCGCTACGTGATGTCTGATAGGCGCGACGCGTGACTTGCTCGCCCTGGTTCTGTACAGGATCTAAAGACTCGGAGCGAGCTTATTAATTAAACATTCAGATACGGATATATTCTGCTTTATGATATGCGATGCCGATGCGGTATAGTTTCGTTAGAACATTACATTCCCAGTACTCCACTAGTATGTATAGCTTTATTAGTGTTTTTGTTAATTGAGTAATTTCATTAACCGTATTTTTTCCTTTTTCCAGATTGACTTCGCTCCTTGACTTCGGACACCTTCATCACTAACATCATGGATAATATGGTCAATTGCACTTACTTTGCCAAAAGCCTGGCTAATTAAGTTCTCGACCAACAAGGATAGGGTTGGGGTGAATAATGGGAAAAAGGAACGTACGGATCAAGTTCGCACACTGGATTGGTCCGCCGATTGACTCGAGCACGTTGGGCACGTCCGAGTAGCACCCCAGCCCGCGCCCCGCACTCCTGCACTCTCAGTTACCGACGCTCTAGCGACTGCCAATAAAGTACAAGTCATACCGGGTTATTCACTTATTTAAATTTAGATATATTTATTGTAGTACAAAGATAAACTGAACACAAACATTGCGAGCTTAATGTAGCAAAACTGTCAGGAGAACGAACCGAGTTGTCGTCCTCGGTTGTAAATGAAACGGTAGTCATGACGGCCACTGCCCCAGAACTGTCAAAGTCGGATTTCTTTGATTTCGTGACGTCCAACGAGGTTACTGATGCCCAGTACAAACAACAGATGCGTTCTGTAAATGTGTTCATGGAATCACCCGATTCGAGGTCGAACCCACTGCTTTCAGAGGAGCCTAAAGAACAGAACAATAATAGCTTGCTGAGCGTGAGTGGCGCGCAAATTGGCGCCAGTAGTGGCATGGCCACTGCCACAACTTCCACGACGCTACAGAGTTTCGACTCCATTTGGAACGTGGACCGCGAACGTGATCGCTTAGATACTACCATGTTAGAGGATCTCAACAAGTTTTACTGGAATCAGGAAAGCGATATTAATGGCACGCATCCCTGCACAGACACGGCAATTTCAAATAAATTAATAAATAACACGGATGGACAAATTTACACACTGACTGTATTAAATCATGATATGACGGAAACCAGTTCGAGTCGATACTGGGCTAAAGAAGAAGACGTGTCTATGTCTAGTCCAACTGACATAGAGCCGCACAACTCCTTAGATCTCGAATCCATATTAAATATGAACGGATTCCCCAATGACTTCAACCAAGATTTACCAAAAGTAGAGGGTTTCACATATGAGGATGGTGACTCAGAAAGTCAGCACGCTGATTTGAGTACTAGTGATTTAGTGAAAGTGGAACCCTACAGTTACGAAGAAGGCGAATTTCAGAGTAGTGACAAAAAAGATGATTCTCATAGTTCATCTATTCTCGTGACACCAGCCTTATTAGAAAGTCAAGTAGAATTTAATAACAATAACAATGATTGGAAAATAACGGATCAAAATACGGAATCGAATGAATCTTTGCTCAGAAGCGCATTACAGGGAAAAGCCTTTATTAGATATAGTACTATACAAAAAAATCCTGCAAAAGTCGATGTTAGTAGTGAACTGAAACGAGTCATTGCGACAAATAACAACAAACCTGATGTACCGTCAATGTACCAAGACAGCAAAGACGAACTTTTGATGGCGATTTCGCCACCTAATCGTTTAAATATTTCGATATTATTGGAAGACCCCAACAACTCTGTTGTTTCAAATGGGGAAAATCCATCATCGACGCAAAGTGTAGACGACATTTTATTGTCACGACTAGATACCAACTACCCGGAAGACTACGAAAAGTTGAAGAGGATAGCAACGGAACTTGGAGAATCGATGCAACCGTTCTGTACCGTAGAACCTATTGACCCGACGCGAAGTGTCTATAATATACATCACGTCAACGGTGAACTAGTGACCATGATCCCCGCCGGAGAGGTTCAGCTGAACCAGCACTTGCAAATAGTGACAGCATCGCCCACCGTGACTAGCACGAAGCCGGGAAATAGAAGATACAAGAAACCGCAGAATAAGAACCCGGCGCCGACGCCACAAGCGCAGTCGGGGACGGCCATTCAGGCGGCTACCTCTACGTCGAATGGAGTGAGAAAAGAGAGATCTCTCCACTACTGCTCCATTTGTTCGAAAGGATTCAAGGACAAATACTCAGTGAACGTGCACGTGCGGACGCATACGGGTGAGAAGCCGTTCACGTGTTCACTGTGCGGCAAGAGCTTCAGGCAGAAGGCGCACCTCGCCAAGCACTACCAGACGCACATCGCGCAGAAGACTGCCGCCGCCAACGGCGCCGTCAAGCCCAACAAGCAGAGGTAACGCGCGCCCGCGCACTGCACACCGCTCACACCCCATTGATAGTCAATTGAACTTTATCATGGTGATATAATAACAAATGTATTTTCTTATAATCGATACTTAAAGGCTGAAAATATCACAGATGAATTTGGTAAGGTGCTAATAAAGTTATAATTTATAGAGAAATAAGACAGTTACGAAAGAGAGATGTGAAGGTTCTCGGCCGTTAATCTTATTTGTTAATTTGTATGTAATTCCGCCCGTTACCGTATACATTTTAGCTTTAGCTAAGAACAGATACTTTTAAGTGTTTTACAAGATTATATAAAATCGACTTACATTGCATATTTATTAGTCATAAATACTAGTTTACGTTAGAAGTCATATTTGTAAACAACGTTATGCATTTTGGTATAAGTAGGTAGATATCTAACGCTAGTTCCTTGATATAAGTAATGGCACCTCGACACGACGCTCGCTGGTACCTACTGTGGTTCATTATAGTGTTTGTTTAAACGGTGGATTATCGACAATGTGTCTCAAAGTAACATCAGATAAATTGTGAACAATGATGAGCACCGCTGGTGTTACTGGTCGCCGCCGCGCCGTAATAATTTCTCCCGCTGTGCGACCGACTGAACTTTCTAAAAATAAAAATAAAAAAGACTAAAAGAACGAGTATTCAGAACTCAGCATCTTTCACCGCTCAACTATCGCATCTCTTCACTGTGCTCCTCTCGGTTTGAACAGTGCTTTTTATTTTTTCGAGTATGGCTGCACTATCATTTTTCGACATTTCTATTTACCTAGAGTTACTCTGCGATGTTTAAGATAAAGCTTTGTACAAAAAGTTGTTGTTAATACTTGCGCTATTATTATAATGTACCTACTCCTCGGAAATTGGAACGTAATAGCTTGTTCGGGACGGGAGGGACCATTATTCGAGTGTCCATATCGGACGACGCGACGCAGTGAACGGTTTCTCATTCCCAATATTACATCTTTCGCCTCATACTGGGAGAGGCCTGATTGCCCTCAGATTGCTATAAATTATAAATACAAGTGCTGTTTCAATCGCGGTCTTTAAAATGTGCTCCCTTTCTCGTCTAACAAATTGGCCTTTCTTTGTTCCGTCTGTGTGTTTATAACACAGGGCCTCGCCCTGTCATTATTTATATATACGTACCTAGATAGTCTCTTAGACATTGTTTACCGTCGAACACCTATGTAAGTAATCATTTTATGTCTTCCCATTATTACCTCCCAGTTATTAGCCATGAAACAGTAATCTTGAGTATGAAAGTGCATGAAAGTACTGTGCATGCTTACCTTCCACTTAGTGAAAGTAATTACCTAATACGAGTATAGACATCACTCAAATCTGTTTCACTGACATTTTCAGATTCCTTTCTATGCAGTCAGGTTGTTTGTGCTCAGTTTATTTCTTCTATCCAACTGAATATTATCGTTAGTTTCGTGAGGATGTGAAAGAATGATTTTTCTTTTTATTTTCATTTGAGAGTCTTTCATAGTAATCATGCGACATGTAGTGAATAGCCAGAAAGTTTTGTGAAAGCGCTTTCATTCGCCTACGAGAGCAACTGAATTTAAAAAATATCACGTCATTAGGTTAAATTCGCTAAGTGCATCCTCACAATACGGGGAGCCAATGAGCTAAATAATGATTATCATCTAATGACGATGAATATTCAGTATCTTAACTAAAATTAGTGTAAATTAGCTAATTCTGCAACATGATACCTAATAATTTATTCAACATATTTTTTAAAGAAACAGTTTTCTTTAGTAGTGGCAGTCAGTTTAATTTGATGCCTATTTAGTACAAATGTATTTTTTTTCTAGAAACGAATACTTACACAGCCAGACGATACAATTGTAAACAAAGCTGAATGCTAACTCAACTAGCACAAAAGTTAACTCAAGATATACTTTACTTAGTAGCCGCAGTATTGTTAGGCCATTACTAGGTCACTGATCAATGTATCAGCGCAGTACAATAAATACGTTAATAGGTTATACCATGCAGTGTCTATTACAATAGTTCAATTATGTACCGTGATTGAAATTAAACCACTGGAATTAAGGTCAAGTTATAATATTTCGGCCTCCGCACGTCAGGCGCGCGGTATCACACACAATGTCATAGCGGCACGACCTAGTCATTTTTTAAACGACTTCTTAAAAAAGGAGGAGGTTCTCAATTCGTCTGTATACATATGTTTATTTTGTTTTTCTATATAAGTTCATCGATATTTTCGTCAATTGTGGTTTTTTTTTTCTATTAAATTATTTCGTTACAAGTCTATTGAAACTAAAAGCTATGCTTAAAACTGCCTAACTACCGAATAACTTTTGAATATAACAAACCATAAGGTTTTACCTCGTTTACGTCTGACTCTAAAATCTACATAAAGCTTTTCACTTTATAAAATTAATAATTTCCCTAAAGTCGTTTGGTCACTTGGCCCTTCCGTCCACAAGCTAAATGGAATACATAAATATCTACCTACGTCTATACCGATTTGTTAATTTTAGAAACAGCTTTACTAGCTCCGCTAATGGCAACATATTTAATTATTTACACTTACCCGGGTACAATCTAAAACCCTACTATTACATAGGAAGACATTAATAAAACAATATTGTAAATTAACAAATTAATTGAAATCGGCGGTTTGTTAAAGATTTATAGATAGAGATACCAATGTTAAATTTATTTGTATCTTAAATTACAGTCTCTAAGGTAATTGTATGTAGTATTTCTTTGTATCCGCTTTAACGTTGGACTAATAATAATTTTGACGACATCTCTCATATTCTGTTTTGAAACTGCCACTGTAATCTTCTCTACTTACTTATAAATGCTAAGTTGCCGATAAATATATGCATCTTGCCAGTAGCAATACTGATGAACAAAGAATGTTCAGTATTTAGCAATTCGTAAACGAACACTGCCCCTCGACGCTCCTGTGTGACTGTGACACTGCAAATATTAACTGTTTGCGTGGAAGTTACTTAATTAAGTTTTTATAGTTCTGAGTCTCAACCCTTTAAGTATTTCGGTTTATTTTTACAATAATTTTGTATGAACGCTTTATAAGTACCTAGTTGATATGATTAAAGATAAAAGTTTTACAAAAATGCTTTTGTCGATTAAGAACACCACTAAATAATCATACTGTTATACAAAAAAATTATATTGCATCGCATTAAAGTTCACTCGGCACATCATCTAAAATGATTTTCAGACTGAATTTTGTACCTACACTGCAGCACCTCTGTTAGAACGTGCTTGTTACGAGTACTATGAAGCTTTCTATTGAGATTGTCGTAAATATGTTATTAAAAGTATAGTTGTAAAGCCAGAGGAAACTCTTTAACAATACTCATTATCTTGTAAATATGTATCATGAATGAATTTTATAGAAAAGTTGACTTTGGAAGTAAATTTTATACTCTACCACTTGTATCTCATTAGATGGTATTTGAATTACTAGCGAATTTATAGTTTTAATAAGTACCTAAATAAGAAACATTGAAAGATTTACCAGATTACTTTAAGATACTATGGCTACCTTCATAAATTATGTGAGTGCATAAATGGTTGCTAATATATTCATGTAATATATTAAATTATGTTGGTTTTTGAGTACATTATTTTGAAAAGGTTAATTATTGAAAAGGATTATATTGATCGATTTTTATTGCATTTGTTCCTGAGTTGATTATTAGATTTTATTGATAATTATGTCTTGTTTATAAGGTTCTATGAGTAATTATTGCATGAATAATTTAATTTTATATAGTATCGGAGTTGTTGTAAGGGAGACGTGGATGACTCGCTATCGACGATGATTTGTAATGTTCAATACTTTGTAAATATTGTTTATTTATTGAAGGCCCCCATCGATTGATGAGGGTTTCGCTGTCGGCTCTTATTCCATTTCAATTAAAATTATATTAATTACTCTACTACACTATAAACTCCACTTTAATATAAGTTTTTTTTTTTTTTTTTTCAACCAGTAAGTTTTGTCCTGTTTTATAAATATTATAAACATTAAAAAGGTTTATCTACGTCGCCCTTAAGCTGAGCCGTCCTGTACAATACTTCATTATTTATTTTTAGAATTATATTTTAAGGTGAAGAAAATATGAAAACAAAAACATAATTGTATTTTGATTAACCGGAGCTGTGATTTTTTGCTTATCTGTATATCTATTAGACAGTGTGAGTGTGGTGCTCGCAAGCAGCTCACTGCACTGATTCAATCACTGAGGTCTTCCGAACACTAGGCGACACGTGCACTGCTACTGCGCCGCCTGCTCCACCTGAGTCCACCTCTGACGAACGAGACACGTTTTTTTATCAGAACCTGTTTATGCGCCGCGAATATATTTAGACATAACAACTATAAAGGCCTACGAATATTGGCATAATGGCAATATTAAATTTTGCATGTTAATGGACTGTATTGGGTTTTTTCCGTCGACCATTTAACTGAAAATGTGAGAGACAGGTACTTTCATGTTTCACATATGAACAATTAACTTCTTGGAAATAAAAAAAAACGATATTGAATTGCCGTATAACCAGACAAAATAAACGTAGTAAAATAAATGAAATGACTGAAACCCAATGAAATATTTTATGAAACTCGATAACAGAATACTCAATAGCTTCTTAAAAAGCAAAGGACGTAAGAGCATGGCGTGTGGAAGCCTAGTGTCAGACATAAAGTCAGATTAGATCTGATCACGTTAAATCAGTATCACACCGTAAGGTACGTGTAATATAATAAATGTAGCTACCATAATTTTTTACAACATTTACAGTTTTATAATGAATTTCTTATATTTTTACTTTCCTATGTTAGTTTGCTAATAAAATGTTTTTTTTATATAATATGACATTTTGTTTTCTTTCCTTTATCAACATCATTGGCCAGCACACTGCATCGACTTCAAATAAATTGGGATAAGGGAAGCGATCGCAGAAAGCGATAAGGCCCCCAGCCCCCATTGTATGTTTTATAGTGTTTTTTTGTTATGTATTTTCTGGTGTTCAATAAATATAAATTAATAAATAAACATGATCATCAACATTCTATAACCGTCTTCTTCTGCAAAAATGCTTCTACAATCGCACGTCATTTAACTTGAGCCTGGCTACTCACATCCAGCTGCAACAAACTATCGACAAAAATGGATATTGTTGGCTTCTTCACACAAACTGAAGAGTCAACTACCTATAATGCAACATGTATTGTAAACGATGAGCTGGCACTCACTGCATATTTACTTTTACGATTCAAATCCAGTCATGAACACCTCATGCAGATTTTGAAACTTATTTTAAGTCTGTACTAAAGAGTGATTCATTTTCATGGAAACACTCAGAATATTTACATTATGAAACTCCCATCAGATTTGCGAATGCTTTAAATAAGATCTGTCCAACTTGGAACATAGGTATATGTTTGCCTAAGGTAGGAGCAAACTGACAGCCTACAGGCTTGAACAGCCTGACTGCTACGTTGGTCACTGATACGATGCGTATGGTCGTGGGTTCGATCCCCAGGAAGAGTAGCTACAAGGGTTAGTTAGTCCATTAATTAGGTATTTCTTATTGACTTTCCGAAGTCTTGATTTGTGTCTGGTTGATGGAAAGAGGCTAACAGGCTAAAATATTAAGTACATGCATACTCAAACATAGGACTTTTTAAACAGAACTGGCGAAAAATGGGTGCCATTTATATAGGTATGCATCAATGTGTACCTACTCCTTTGGGGAAAACAGACGTGGAGTTATGTTAACTAATAGCGAATTAATTTGGTAAGTATAAATATTGTCATTCTTCAGTGCTGCGGCAAATGAAAATAAATCTTCAAGACCACTCACAAATCTTTACCTACGTGGAAGAAACAGCTTTGTTTCCGGACTTCTCTCTTAGCTATAGAAGTAAGTAACTGCATTCAAGATCAACTACTTTCAAAATAATACGTAGAAAGGCGTATGTTTTTGCACTAACCAGGAAAAAATACGAAAGTTATTTTTAGGCTCAAATTATATCTCCAAAAGGGGTTTTCCGGTAAAACCACAAAACCCAAAAACAAAATAAAAATGCATTGATTTATGCTTGGAATTAATACTAGCAGCATTATTTCTGGGTTTAAAAATATAGGCATACTCGGGGGACTTTGGATAAACCACAGTTTAGACAGTACGTCCTAGTAACTAGTTCTAATCATTGTTTCAAATGAGAGGGCGGTAAGTACTACCTATTAAATATCTAGGGTACGTTCAGCCACTGTCAATTACATCCGTTTATGTTAGTTTTCTTCGTTCGTTACAGAATAATCTTAAAGTTACCTAGGTTGGTACTTGAATTCTTTAGGATGATGGTGTTCCAGAAGCTCTTTAACAAACATTAATGACTAAGAACAAAGGACCAGATTTAGTGTTAATTTCAAACAGTTTACCGAGTTTTGGGCCTCACCGAAGCCATTGTGATAACGTTAAGATGAGTTAACAAAAGGCATATATAAATAGTTGGCACTAGTCGACGGGCATTGTTTCTTACGGTTCCGGCGCACACGCACCGACCTAAGGCGGTAATTAGTTCTATTGTGGACGGACCGATGCTATCGACGCCACAAATACTTCCGATGGATTTACGTACATGCTTTCCACTCATTGTTTACTTATGTGCTCTTTATTAATCGTCTGTCGGTCTTGCCGACCGCCGCGCCGACCGGCACAAAGAACATCGCGCCCAATTAATGTCAGTCCAGCCATCGCTTTGTATAAAAGACAACCTCTTTATAAGGTCATTAAAGCAGAAGTATAAAATTATAAAAAGGTGAAGAAACGATTTTAGATAAATGGTGTAGATAAACACCTCCCCTATTCATATAAAGAACATAAGTGCAATAAAAATGAAAAAAAAACTGGATTCGTATCAATAGCAACAGGGAAAAGCGATACATATGGGCAGACAACAATCCTTATAAAGTAAACAGAGCGATTGTACGAATTCAAAATAACTAAGTTATGAGCTCAAGAAAGCGGACAGCAAAACGGAAGTATAGCGGACGACCTTCCTTCATATGTATCTCTCTATCTATACATAGGTATCTCTGCTGACGCGCGCTCCGACGACTTATAAAAAAACAAGCTCATATAAAGTCCAACATAAGTCGTGCCCGTATATGTTATCGCATGAAAGAAAAATATACAAATGCTGTAGAATACCTGCATACTTAATGTAAACAGACTTGTGAATATTGTGAGGCACTTCAACTTTCTCCGAGTGATGGGCCGTCAATCATCATAAATTAGAGACGATTTTCCAGTTATCACCATGATATAAATTATACTTAAGTTCACATAATAGCCTCAAAATGCAAACATATAAGGATTACCGTTGAAAACCGTAAGTTTTACCCAATAACATGATCATTTAGCGTTCTATAAGCATTACAGTGGAGGTTTACTGGCTTATCCTTACATAACCATATCGATCAAACTGATATAAAATCATCTAATGGTGTCCTGAGCTCCAAGGATGTCCGTCTACAACCAGTCTTATTTTTTGCCATAAAAACGAGTAACTAGGTACTTTTTCGGAATTACTTACAATCAATGCAGTACGTGGGAGAAAAGTTGCAAAATTCGACAATCAGTAACCAATTAATTAAATAAAATGATTCACGGTTAAATCTTTAAATTTCATGACCGCAGTTATCCGGTTAGCACTATTACCTACTTGTATATAACTGCTAGCTAAACCGCAGTTAAAGCAAAAGAACCATTATTATTTCCAAAATGTAATATTGAAAGCACTATAGGAAACGAACGAATCTTTAAAATGATAAATGATACGCAGAGTGAAAACAACAGACAAAGTACACAACGTAACCAGACGTCATTAGTTGGCGCGCTTACAGGAAATCGTACATTATGAGTGAAAACTGAGCATTCTGCATTTTCAACTGAACGGTGAGGATACTCGTCTAGTCAAATGAACAGTTAGTAGTAATAATATATGAGTAATCGTCAATATTTTCTCAGCGGCAGTAATGCACAGGCGGCGACCGCGGTGTGTTGTTTGGGCGGCGGACGTATCGTCCGTAATCACTACATCAGTTGCTCATCTCGGTATTAGGCCCGGAACAGAATTGGAATTTCTTAAAGGCCTCAATCAGACGTGGAGGTTGACCATCTTATTGGTGGTTTAGCAATATTGTGTGGTTCCTATAAAATAGTAGGTACTTACTCAGGGTTAACTCGATCGAAGAAGGTGAATAATTGTTTTGACCTTTTGCCTAAAGGATCCGACCTGTGTTGGAACTTCAAAAGTTGGGACTTGATTAAAAACAACAGTAAAAGAAGGGTTATGTTTATTGAATGACTTTCAATTATTTGTAGAGCAGCACCTATTCATAAACATTTCTACCACATGTTGACTCGACGTCGGGGCTGTCGATCTCTAATTCGCTTTTTAATCCGCCTGTTACCCAGATACCTATCCATCATAAATATCGTGTCAGACATATCTAAGTAGGTAGTTACATTTGACTTGAACTCGCGCGTCATCTCCAATCAAAAGGGTTAACCTTTTCACAGTGATTAGAAAACCGCTAAAGCTGATTTGTAAAAAATCAACTACCAAAATGAAGCTTTCATTAACCGCTCTAACTTTCTACTATAGATCTTACACGGAAGTTACATAGAGCAGAGATAAGTGGACAGTGCGCGATAACATCGCGTCGATGCAGACTCCATAACAACGTTAATTTATTGTCGTTACAGGAGACTCACGAACACTAAACTTACTTGACAATGCAATGAAATTGCGAATTTAGCGCTGATACCGATTCACAATAAGTTTTAGTTCCTACATAGAGGTTCGATTAAACGAGGTAACATCAAAATATGCAATTAGTGGCAAACTTTAGGCATAGTATCATTGTATTTCTGCCAATCAAATCAAATGAACAAAGACAAAATGACATTTAATTAAGTTTACTGGTAACTGTTTTAGTGATCCGTCTCTGTTCGAGCGTCACTGAAACTTAGGTGTGTGAGCATTCACCACCTCCTGACTTCGTAGAGCCACTGAAATATTTGCCTTCCGGTCATGATCTGCAGTGGCCGTTCTGAATCTATTGCGTACCCAAGTAGGTCGCTGCAAACACAATTTGACGAAGTGGGGAATAACTGACCCCTCCAACGCAAGCTTCTGATCAGACCCTGTCCCAATAGCTGGAGTGTCCTAAGCGCCCGTTCACTTGCACCTATGAAGACCTAAAGAATGCCACTGATGCCGCAATCAACCTGGCCACCTACTGGGCTCAAACAATAATAATCAACCAAAGTACCGTCGACACCAAAAGAAGAAGCACTTAAGTGACTACATTAGTTTTAACGCTTGTTGTTGGTCAAGTACAGTAATAAATAATTTATGAAAATTGTTCTTCTTATTGTATCCATCCAGTGTTTAATGTCTAGCACTCGATTGAACACCCGCAAACGCATTCATAGACGATGTCCCTTTATTCCCCAAAAGTTCGAAGATCGTACTAATTATATTTCCTGTCTAAAGTTGAAGTCTTAAGGGTCATTTTACACGAGTTTAGTGCACAAGTTGGTAGCACGTGCATACTGTACTATCTATCTTGTGCTGGTATTTGACATTATTCCTATTATCATAGATACCTCCAATTTAATTTCAACTCTTAGTGGCTTTTGTGGACATGATAATTATTCAATTTGTTACAGTTGTAATAGCAATCATGTCATTTGGTTGAAATAGGTTTTTTTATTTTTTTATTGCTCGTCTTTTATATAGATTATTTTCTATTTTCTATTTTGTGAATGTGAGAACTTTGTAGGCTTATTGGACCGTAGATTTATCGAACATCTATTTTGTTAAGTACCTGGTACTTACCAGTTGAAAGGCCTACATTGTCCTCCCATGCCTACTAACACTGTAATTTGAAAATATTGTAAAAGCCAATTATTTTTAAAAGGGTAACCGTGGAGTTTCTTGCCTGCTCTTCTCCATAGGAAACGACCAATTGGAACCGTGCACCTAGCTTCTGACGTTTCATAAGTGCCCATGTAGGTTTATGAAAAATAAAATATTTTGATTTTGATTTTTGATTTTGGTATTTACACTCATGGGTACAGAAAGATCTGTGTAACATATTCTTCATCAAATACGACACGGTCAGTGATTGCATCATATAAATACGTATATTTTCTGAAAACTTATTCTCATGCATTTATTTTATTCATATGAGGGAAAAATGCATTGCCATTTAATTCAACACCACTTGAATTTTATGAGCATCTTGGAGAATAAATTATACGAAACACGCTTCTGCAGTTGACGCCATTATCAAAAATAAACCTAATGTGGTATTCTAATTTAGTTGCTTTGTATTCTGTAAACGACCAGGCTGACAATGGAACTGAGCTTTTTTTTCAAAATTGCTGCTATAAGACGATACTTTGTTGTCTAGACGTAGAACAACATTTTTTTTACAGAAAATATTTAGTACAACTTAGTCATTCGCAGTCCTTGTACATTTTAATTTACATAATGTTGAGTCATTAATCGATCGAGCCATTTAATCAAAGCAGTTTGTGCAAAGTTGGTCATCCGTGCGAAATGCGTATGGCATTTTTATTGTCATTTAATCATTTTATGGAAGCTGCTGTTTTGATAATGAGAGATAGGAAGTAATCATGAGACAACTAAGGTTAAGTTTATAAAGTTACACATATTATACGATTTTAATTTCTTTACTGAAGATTCAGTTACGTCTTACCTACGAGGAATTCTCAGCGCACTTTGCCAGAACACGTAAGTAGGACCTAAAAGCTTGTTTTTTTTTTTATATTGGTATAATTACATATTTTGTTGTAGGGTAGTCCAAATGTCAGTGGTAACAAAACCAGTAGGTATAAGCTGGCTTCTTAATCAATTGAAACTCCGTACTATGTTAAGCCAGCTCAGTTGACGTACAGCCTGCACACCATGATTCATTTCGAACGTATCATCTTCCTTTTACTTTGTTTCTTTCCCTTTCATATTGTCTGTATTCTCCCACTTCGAGATTTTATAAATCTGCTCTTCAGAGTTTCCTTGGCAGAACTACCATTGATCACTTACGAGGAAACTGCTGCTAGTAAGGCCATCGGGTTAAAATAATAATATAAAAAGTATATCGCCATTTTTGTTGGCAAACATTAATGATGACAAAATGTATGTGAAAAAATACACAAGCTTTAAGTAAAATACGATTTGTTGGATTATGCCACGTAGACATAGCTCAGTTTAATGTTCTTAATCACATAAAATTCAATGATATCTTAATAATAAAAAAACAAATACCTACAGTGTAATTACAAAAATACCTAACCTTATTTAAATGAAACAATTTCGACTCAAGATCTTGCATTAAAATGTCTTAGAACAAAAATAAATAAAATACATAACTACTCTAAATTACTTTTAACTTATCAATTGGCTAAAACTGTGCACTGGCGACTGCCTTTGGGTTTTTACCCTGGGTTTGATATCACAAAAGTATACAATCTTTATCGCAGTACATTTTACATGATTATAAAAAATAATGATCTACAGCCACCGAAACAAAATTTGGCAGAAATAGGTAAGTTTATAACAATTGACCAAAAATCTAAATTTTCTATCTATGTATTCCTAAGCATTGTCTTATTTAATGAGTTAAAATGAGGTGAGCTTAAAACTAAAAAAAAATAGTTTCATTTGATGTATTTAAACCATTGAACTAATATTTTGTTTGCTGAACAGTTAGCGAAACAAACTTCCTTTGTATTTTTTTTTTCGCCAACTTAATGTCATGTTTCGGATGTGTCTAAGAATCCTTATAAACATATTATAAGTCGTCATGTATGTACGTCTTTTTACGTACTCGTACTTTTCTATATTATTATCAAACAGATCATTAATAATACTAATACTATGTAGTAAGTATATAAAATGTCATACATGTTGTATAAAAATTTCTTTAAAAACTACATAAAGACATCTTCGAAGCTTACTTCTTAGGGTCTCTGTAGACGCCCATGAAGAGGATCGAGTTGGTGGGGCGTTCGTAGATGAGGTACACGAAAGGGAAGTTGGCAATGAAGCGGCTTGGCTCTGCTGGTCGGGACGATCGGAAGCCGAAGATCGCTGTCGCTGCTGCTGCTACTGTGCCTGTAAACGAACAATCACTTTAATAATGAGGAAAATGGATATAATAGTCGAAAATCCAAAAATAACAATGTGCCAATAAACGAAGAAGAAAACCCTTATACGAATAATTTTCAGCTGCAGTTTAAATTTTTTGATCAATGTACCTAGTATAGTATAAGTACCTAGATATATGCTACACTTGCAGCTAAAACGACCAAATAAAACACTACAAAGCTATATTGACATGGTTTTCCTTAACGCCTTGTTTTTTTGCAGAGTAACTAGTGAAAGTTCCTAATTCGTTAAGTGCCGTGTGTTTCAGAATTGTTTGAGAGCGGGCTTTAGAATAATGATGAGCTGAGTTATGAGTAATATTTCGACAATGACTTGCCGATTTGTAGCTCTTAGCCCCTAATTGAATTGCGGTTTCTTACCTTCCTCGTCGTTCTGAATCTTCGCCTTGTGAACGGCGTCGTCGAAGAGAATACCGCGCTGTTCCGATAGAGTGGTGAAGTCTGCGGTCTCGTTGAACAGGTCTCCTACTCCTAGTGTTTCCAACACCTGAAACAAATGGAGCATTTATTAGTTTTCAAGTAAGTACCTATTCGTTATACAATCAAGTGATTTCTGCGGTTGTAACCGAAAATATTGGATATATATTTAAAAAAATATAGACTTTAATAGCATAGTCACACAATAACATCATAGTCTTATAATTGAATTTTTCATTATCCCTCGGTTACATGCCACTCCTTATTATTTTTTTCGCAATTTTACTACACCATTGTTTGGCGGTGCACCACAATACATATTATTTCCAATTTTAATCGATATAGTGCTGATAGTCTTCGAGCAAAATGGCTGTGTGACGGACGGACAGTAGGCGGACTTCTCGAAATTATTAGAGCTCCGTTTTTTCCAGTTAGCTACGGAACCTTAAAAAGTAGGCACGCGATCATAAAATCGATAGACCAATGTAGATTGTCCCATTTTCAATCTTCTGCTGAAGCATGAAATATTTCTGACTACCTATTAAAGACTATACATTATATCTCAGGTATTCTCTGTCTGAGGTGGATTAAAATATTTAGGTTCAATTGCAGAGACATCGCCCCCAACAGGAGCAGGGTAGTGATGGCTGAAATCTAATTTTTTTAAGTCTACGAAACAAATGCTAGGACTTACTTCTCTCATGGGAAGGCTCCTTTCAACGGTGAACTTCGGAATTTCGACGATGACCTCGCGGCCCATGTAGCCTTCTTCCACCACAGTAGCCAGGCGCTCAGGAGTTAGATTCGCGATAATGTTGGTTACACCTGTTGACCAAGTACCGTTTGTATTCTAGGAAATATATTCTTCGTAAACATAATAATGATTGGGGAAGAACGGTCTGATACTCCAATATTATGATAACTTAGCACATACTACGTAGGTACCTAATTAATTTTCACTAAATTAATTAGGTACCTACGTAGTATGTGCGTATAAGTATGAGATATTTCTAAACCTTCAAAAATATTAAATATGGTACATATCAGAACGATTAGGAAACGACCAATTGGAACCGTGCACCTAGCTTCTGACGTTTCATAAGTGGGCACTTATGAAACGTCAGAAGCTAGGTGCACGGTTCCAGGCTGGACGCAAAGTAAGTAAGCAAGTAGTTTTGCGTCCAGCGCTCGGTGTGGTAACACGTCGCGTTCTGGTTTGCAATTGGTCAATTGTCATCCTGAGGATGCCTCGTTGAGAGGTGAAACACATGTCGATTTCTTACAGGTTTTTTTAGGACTCTTGAAGAATAGTCAAGCGTAATAGGTTACTAAATATATCTACGTCTATTGTATTTTAAAATAAAAACAACCTATTTCCAAAAAAAACACTAAAAAAGGGAAAAATAACTTTAATTTCGGAAGTCGATGGCAAAAAACTAAAGTTTTTCTTCTCCTGAGAATGTTGATGATGGTTCGTACAGAGCCTTAGGACTGCAACAGCCACCAGCTTTTGAATAATAACTACTGTAAATAATATTGACTAGTGGTACCCAAGAGTCACCCGAGTAATAGTAGCTGTAGCAGCAAGTAAAGTATGATTGATGAAACCTCGGGAGCAAGAGGTCAAATAAAGCAAGAAATAATCCAAAAGACCTAAATTGGAGTGTACCGTTATCAACCGAGTGAACTAGAAAGTACAGCTAACAGTAAGTAACATCATTCATATCAGATTAAGCGATCAGATCTGTATCAACGATTTATAAACGAGAGGCGATAGGAGCGAAAGTGTTTTTTTGACTGCAAAACAAAGATTTTAATCGTCGTAAATTCTCAATACGACTGTATTTTCTTTAGTAGGTAGGTAGATAGGTAGGGTTTAGGTAGGTATTTTTTCTGCATTTTAACCGATATAGACATTTTGTTTATTTAAAAGACCAATTTTGTCTCATGTTATCAATGGTCATGATCTTATGAAGCAATTCACAGATTGAGAGAGAAACTCAAGAATAATGAATTGATACAGCGAATCGTCGGAGCGATTGCTGTATTTTTTTTAAAGCGATTCTTACAATTTTTTTTTTCATCACACATCTTGGCTGTCGCCATTCAAGTTTTTATGATCTCGAGACTTGCCAAAGGAGACTTGCCCGCAAATAAAAATAATAATAGCTTTTAGAAAATAAGAAATATGGACAAGGACACTAACCTTCCTTCATGGAATAAGGGGGCAGCAAGATGTACATGCTGATGTCGTTGCCCTTGTACGGCAGTTCCAGGATCTGGGCTCCGAGCTCGTCGCTTACCACTGCAAAGGATAATAAACATAATTATAAAATCATGATAGCTATTTCGTTATTAAAATTGGACTAGAAGAGAGCTTGATAAAAAGTACTTTGGACAAGTAAGATCATATATTTTCTGTGTGCTTAAGCAGGGCATTGTCGTGGAAACAAAAGCAGGGGGAAAATAAATCTTGACACTTTTCTGCTAATCATTATGACATTGAACAACATTTGAGTACAAAAGTTTAACTTCACACTTGTACTATGTAGACCAGTTATATATGTACATGACTTTGTATAAAATAATCACTTACTGTAATGGAAAGTTCCCTTCTGCTTCATGAACGGTACGAGCGTCTGACGTGTTTCGGACACAAAGAAGGCTTCCTTCTTCGTCCTCTCCTTGGGGAACTTGGAGGCCCACACGCCCTTGAAGTAGGCCGCGTTGGCAAGCACCAGTTTAGTGACCTGCGAGACGTCCTCTTCCCGTAACAGGTCCTTAATGTTGTTCTTGGTGACGCGGTTGACCCAGTCGTTGATGTAAACACGAGCAGCTTCGGGATTCTCACGGAAGTTCTGCAAATAATAAGTTTACAATTTTAATTTCAGACTCATTACTTTTGTTAACAAACGAGTTTGCTCCATTTTCCTTGTCATTGTTTCCGTGTAGAAAAATTGGCGTCTACGCAGTAGATAAACTATATATTGCGTTAACTAGAATTATATTTTAAACGGACAAGCTATTACAAGGACATGGTATAATACTTGAGCCAACGTTGGCCGTTAGCTTTACATTTTTCTACAGAATGGCAACTGACACTGTATTAGGCTATCGATGACGAAACTTTCTGCAGATTAAAGAACGAACAGTTTGATAAACACTTGAGTGTTGTGTTAGTTTCGTCACACAGTCTGTACTGTAGTAACTTACCTATAGGACAGTGCGCTTGCAGCCCGTTGTCCGTGAACAGTTTGTTGGCGCTCGTTAACTCATAGCTGTCACTATTGTTATGTTACCAGCGTCTCCAGCTCGTCGCCGAACAGGTCCAGCATGCACTGGCGCACCTGCAACCCGGTGTCCGTGAACAGTTTGTTGGCGCTCGTTAACTCATAGCTGTCACTGTTGTTATGCTAACTCATAGTACAGTGGTGATAGTTACCAGCGTCTCCAGCTCGTCGCCGAACAGGTCCAGCATGCACTGGCGCACCTGCAACCCGGTGTCCGTGAACAGTTTGTTGGCGCTCGTTAACTCATAGCTGTCACTGTTGTTATGCTAACTCATAGTACAGTGGTGATAGTTACCAGCGTCTCCAGCTCGTCGCCGAACAGGTCCAGCATGCACTGGCGCACCTGCAGCCGGGTGTCCGTGAACAGTTTGTTGGCGCTCGTTAACTCATAGCTGTCACTGTTGTTATGCTAACTCATAGTACAGTGGTGATAGTTACCAGCGTCTCCAGCTCGTCGCCGAACAGGTCCAGCATGCACTGGCGCACCTGCAGCCCGGTGTCGGTGAACAGCTTGTTGGCGCTCGTAAACTCATAGCTGTCACTGTTGTTGTTATTCGCCCGCGATCGCTGGTCCACCTTGTATGCCGTCATCAGATTGATCTTGTCCTAGAATGTATTAAACGATGCTGTTTATATTCTGTAATAGTTTTATTACATAATAATCTATTTGTTTATCAGTCTTTATGATACAACAAAATACTAATTTCAACAAAACCCACTGTATTTCTACGAAATAATAATTCTAATGGCGCATTATTTTCTGAATAAAATAAACTGTTACAGTTCTTTATTTCCAGTTCGAATAGATAGATTGTTCTTATTGGTCAAGGAAAAATAATATAGTCAGAAATAAAAAAAACAACGTGTTACCTACCATACTCTCAGCAATCCTCAAGGATTCCTTCAATGAGTGTTCAGTTTGTCCACCAGCGGAGAAGTAAGCTAGCAGCAGCGCGTGGTACACGGAGAAAGGAGAGAAGAAGATGTTGTCGTCTGGGACTGCTTTGTTGATGGCACTGAACAAGTTGAGAGTGAACTCCAGCTGTCCTCGGTACAATGAGGTGCGAGCTTCAGGGTCCAACTTCTTTGAGGAGTCATCTTTGTAGAAACACTGGCTGTTGACGGTCGAAATGACCAGGAGGCCCACCGCCACTACTTTCAACATGATGACACTGGAACAATAAGACAACATGTTTCAGAAACAGTTTCCTAAACGTTAAAGTATAGGAAAAAATCAAAGCGAGAGATACCTAACCTAAACTCCTGCGCGTGCGCGTCCTAATATGTATTGACTATTTCCGTTCGAGTACATGGAGTTATATACTATGTTTACATGTATAATTATGTGATTATACATACACCTATCAATACTCATACTTACGTGTGTCAATACTCTTACTAACGTGTAAAAATTCAGGTAGGTAATAGCTCGTGTTATCAGCAAAAAGTATTTTGCAAAAGAAACATGTTTTCACACGTAATTATTGATATTATAAATAATTGGGTCATATAATATAAAATTCATGCGCCAAATTCAGGTTGCCATGGTTTACACTGTACTTACAAGTCTGAATGAATTTAGTTGGAAATACTAATAATATGTAGGCGGAACAATAGGGTTTTTTTAGTAAATATCATTTGACATAAGTAGGTATGTTTGGAAATTACAGAACAATTCATTTTTAGACGATTGCTCAATGGTCAGTTGCTTTGCATGTATACATTTTCAGTTGTATCACGGTTTGTATCATGGGCAAATTGGGCAGGTTTTCTATAATAGAGATTATAATTATACCCAAAATTCCTGGACATAAACCCATCTCTAGTCGCAGATTGTATACCTACGCACATCCTAATTTCAACATAGGTAAGCGTAGTAACAATAATTGCGTCGGTACGTTTGCTTAACTTAAATACGGTAAGTAGGTATCTACCAATATCAAAAACACAGCCAGATTCGGCCTCATTACATTTGTTATGATCAGTAGGTTGGTAGGTATCGTCAAACACGACGTAACGAGCCTACGGTTCAATAGTTCTGACTATGATAAAAAGCGCTAAGCTAAGCTAGACAGAATTTATTATATCTGTGGGCATTTCACCGCGCTTTCTCCTCGGAGCAGAGGTGGGGTAGTGCGGTCAGCTACCCACGAAACATACAGCATGCCACCTACGATTCGTCTCGACTTTTAAATTTTTCTTCATTCGAGATATTTGGGTCTCATTATCTATTTATACTATATTTCTATTAGTAGCCATCATAATTAGTTTCATGGCTACACCATAGCGGAATAAGAACATTGGGAAGCAAAAAAACTATCTGAGTATCTTCGTTATTAGATTATTTAAGTCCTAACTATATTTTTTTTATTTTACTTTGATTATTTTTACCTATCAAACAAGTATTAGTATTTATCCAAATAAATTCTTCAAAGACATGCAAAACTGGAATTTGACTGCATCATACCGGCTTTAATTTATGCTGCCAATAGACTTGGCAGCATAATGCATGCCAATAGATAGGTAGACCAATTACCTACCTGTAGGTATATAAACAACTTGTGAAAGCTAGCTAATTATCGTGTGTCAGATCTCTATACCTAATTAAATAATCTAGGTTCAAAAATGAGGGTCATATCTGTTAGCTGCTCAATCATGTCCGGCAATGGCGTATGATTGATTAATGGCCTCGAATCCACCACACTCAGCCTCGTCCGGGGCTTGTTACTCGTATCATCTGTCCCCACTATGTTCCGGAATGCATTACCTACACGGATGGGAAAACCCCAGCCGTACCTACTGTACATAATATGTAACGCTTGTTAAAGCTTGACCTGATAACCGACACGCGTCTACATATTGCAATCAAGTACTACGTACGTATACTTGCTTCGAACAAACGTGTTATAACGTTTTATACATAACGTGCAAATTCAATGTGTTGCCTAGTGGACTTAAGCAGCCAATGACATAATTCACCTAATGCATCGTTCATATTTAGAAAACCTTCAAGAATCATTAGTAGAATCTCAGACTCGTTTTTCCTCTTTTGTTCTGACACTGATTACAGAAAACATTTGAGATTTAACATGTATAAAGTGACTCATCCAAAAGGATATGACATATATGTTGAAGAAATAACACCGTCTTATGTAAACGAAAGCGGGACAAGTTTACTGTTTCCGAGAAATGATGATTCAGCAATTATCATGTAAGTTCATTTGCGATTTCGTTCAATATTCGTTTTCGATTTTACAACAAGGATGTCGACAACACAGTAAATCTTGAATCACATTGAAAAAAAAAAAAAATCTTCACATTTATTACCCAACCCATTACACTGTCTGGTTTGAACTAATAACTGATTAATCCCTTGGTAGTGATGAAATGAATTGCGATACTGAATTCGTTCATTTTATTTATCGTAAGATTACAGGGCCATGTGAGTTTAACCGACGGAAGGAACTACTTCGCGGTGAAATTATATTATCAGTAATTCAGATATTGTATGCGTGCACCGAGAGTTCGAGAGCTGAGCAGAGTGACGTCACAGGGAAATCCCAGCCTCCCGCGACTCGCGAGTAGGTCATACAGTGGCGCCACCGCCACTCGGTACCGCTCAATGCTTGGATTTCCCTTTGAAATCAATGCTGCAGCGAAAGTCAGGCAACACGTCATCCTCGACACATTTGTTACACAACCGGACAGAAAAACCGTGTCACTACGGTATTGATAATATTCAAAAAAATCCACCCACCTCAAAAACTGTCATTGATTAGGACACAATGTTATGGCAACAATGAATAGGTATGGTTTTTTGTATGGAATAATGTGTTTAATAAGTAGAAACTAGATTTCACAGTTATGATGACAGTAAGTTTATTGGTTGTTCATTAAATTTTTCAGCGACGACAAACTATTTTAGAAAAACCACATTGTGCTTAGAATGTGCTTGCTTAGAATGTGGATATTGGTTTCAGCATAAGAATAAATAATTTCTATTCTATGGTTTCGTTAAATTGTAAAACAAAGTCCATAATCTGTTATGTTTGTTTTATGAGTTTGTAGATTGCGCGCCAAGAAGGAACAGGACCCTAAGGACATCAATTACAATTGATCAATTTCTATTGTTAGTAATATTGTTAATCGGTTCAATTACATTGGGTGGACGATAAAACGCATCAATGGGTAAAAATTGAAAAAAAAATGAAAAAAAAATGCGTAAAAATTGTCAATTGTAATTGATAGTTTCGGGGATAATTTCATAACTTTTTATTCGATTAGGGCGGTAGGTATACCATATACTACCTACCTAAATAACACTACACATTATTTCAAATCCCTACTGTAAATTGAGTTATTCTGCACCTATAACTTATAATCAAAATATGCGTCTAGCCTAGCATATTAAAAAATACCTATATTGACACGCATTTTAAATAACACTTTTGTACCCAACTAACTCTACACACCTACTTAGGAAAAACAAAACACAAACATGCAGGCATGTGACCTACCCTCATAAAAAGACTACCTACTACTGCATTTAGGTATGTTCTATTATATGACTGTAGTAATTAAGCGTAGAGTTATTTTTCCGCCTCCTAGTTTATGTCATGTGAGTTATGTTCGCCGGTTTCATAACAACAATCCCATGCTTTTATTACTACCTATGTAGTTGACGTTTTGAAACATTACTTTAGGGTAAACATAAAATAAAATAAAGAAGTAAACAAAAAAAAATTACAGGTATGATGCTAACAACGTTGTTGTTACATAGAAGTAAAACCCAAGGCAAAAGATGTGTCCAGCTTACATCTGCTCACCGCGCGCAGTAACAATTTCACGGATTTTCATTGTTCCAATATTGAAAAGGCCTCGGGTTTCCCGCAAGACGTTATTGTGGTTTCTCCCACAATTCAATAACACCCAGCATCCATCATTGTCTCATAAATATCTGTAATGCATCTGTAATGCAGATATTTATCGGCAACAGAGTAGGTAGGTACTACCAATTAAATGATCATATAATAGTATTCCAGATTATTCATATTATTCAAGCGAAATGGAAAAATCCCATCATCTTTTATTTATTTGAGTTCGATTAAAGCTGTATTGGGCTTACATCGCATATAAGTGAGTGGTCGACCCCCACGGGCTACGCCCGCCGTATGCGCATCGCGTATTGCTGAATGTACTAACGGTTTTATTAAACGAGCAGCGAACCTCAGACTCTTTATTGAATGTTTTATGGAAACACTCGACTTTCGAGATTTAACAATGACTTGATTGATCGCCAATTCGCGCGTTGGCGTCGTTTGTGTTTAAGAAACTTAACTATAAAGGGTATTGAAGTGTAGAAAACTGTGGATCCCTAGTGAAACTGTGGAAAAGCGTCATAACTCCACTACGAAACTACGTGAAAAACTATTTCTGTAGAATAAGAATACCGTTTTATGAAATTCAGTTGACACACTTATGTACAAGGAACATATACTCGTCTACGGCGAGCTTATGTATGAACTTGGCAAGAAAATTATAAACAAGTATGAAAGTAAGTAGGTTGTAAAATAGTGAATCTTTTTTTAACCTCCATTTTCAATGAAAAATCAAAAAGTAGAACGTCTGGCATAACAAGAAGAAACTGTTTTCCGATTTTTAGTAAGCTCGGTAAACTTAACATTATAACTAGGTATAATTATGCGCGGCGTAGTAGATACATAGGTAGGTTCTCACAAAACAGCTTGTAAAAAAGCCTACAAAAGCGATATATTGGTCGAGATACAAGAATTTTCTGGTTGAAGAAGATCTCTTCTTCTCCATCTTTGTTCGTTCCTGCTCCCGTTATTTGTTAGAAAGATAAGAACACCACATGACTCATGATGAGGAGGAGAACCTATCTTGGTTTGTCGGCAATTGCTAGCTTTCGAGAGTCTATCTATTTGGGTTAAAGTTTACTTCTTACTACTTCCATTAAAGCGTGGTTCTATGTAGATCTTCTACCTTGAAACACGCTCCCCCTTAATTTCAGCAACATTATACTAACACATAATACAGACTTCGTCCTCCAAAACGGTTCGCCTCTGCCTTTTTCGAACAATATTACGAGTGTTTTTGGCGACCTCGGCTCGTTTGGTCCATTTTTCGGAAACATTAAGGCCACCACACACCGCACGCGTAACGTTTGCATAAGATCCTCGAACAGAAACGACACGCTGCCGGAATAACAATTGACCGTCGATAATAACTGTATACACATTCAGTGTGCTATTGAAGTTTTAGTTGATTTCGCAAAATAATTTGAAGAAGTCTTTAGGGAGGTGCAGTAATTTTAAGCTTTTTTAGAATCTATTTTATAATAATATTTCTCTGAAAAAACTATTGAAACTCATCAGATAGCAGTAGATAACAATAATTACGCCTTATTATCATTGATTTTTATGCTCTAGGTATTAGTGAGAACCTTTGAAGCTCAGTGCTTTAAGATTTTCTTATGAGCTTTTGAAGTTTTAACTCTTTATTTCACGTCCACCCAAGTGTTGGAAAAAAAAGAAATCTTTTAAAGAAACAGAGAAAACAAGTTTCCATTTTTGCCATTCTATGATGATGATCATTAGTAGGTACTTTACTCCATTGTGTAGATATGACAAGAACTTTCTATTCAGTTTCACGGCCGCTCTTTAACCGATGTTAATGTTCGAACCTTTGCTGGCTTGCTGGGTTTAATTTTCTTTTATTTACCTTTTGAATATAAAAGGAAACCGATTCAGCCCGGCTGATCTTTTATATACCTGATGATGTTAAGGCGGGCGAAATTGGCCCTTGTAGATATGGGAGATAACGAAAAAATTACAAAAAGAAACTAGGTTTGCTAAAGAAAGCTTTGTAGCTTCTCTTCTTCCAACATGATAGTATAAGTATATCAAGATCGTCCCATACATAAACAATAATAATTAACATGTAAGTTCATTGTTTACGCATTTACTCCCAAAACTTTCGTTCTTGCAATAATGGCAATGTACTCAGAATTATTTAGATGTAGGTACGAAATAATAAGCAACTAAATGTACCTATATAAATATGTGCATGTATTTCAAAATTTTCTAGGAAAAGATCACAATGAGCGATCTTACCTCTAAGAAAATAATTGTTAATATGCATTTCATTAGCATGATTCCTAAAGTAGGTAGGTAATAGATAAAATAATAGATAAATGCATAATGTCTATTACTAAGTGTAACCACAATTGGCTATCACGTGACGACGACCTAATCTAACTAGGTTAGGTACTCTGATACCTGATAATATTAATTATTATCTAAATTCTCTGAAATGCATGATTAAACCAGTCGCACGATCGCATCGGTATCATAATAATAAAGATAGTATCTTTTAAGGGCTACAGATAAGACAAAGGTACAGTCAACAAAAGAGTTATCATTCAGGGATATTTTAGTTCCTAAGTCTACTTTTTCGAATAACGATTTGTATTCTAAGTAGGCAAGACCTTGTCATCGCTTGTCTTCAGTTGAAAAAGCTGTAATGCTTTCAAGAACTAACACTGATAGTTGCTTGCGTGTTTCTTATTTATTTGTTTCTTGCTTGCGATCCAAATTGTGAGGAGCTGAGTTTTTTTTTTACAGATGTGTTAATGAACAAAAAATTAAAGTTTTTTGAAAACGTTAATTTGATGATGAGATTGAGTTCTTATGTCTAATTTCGCGAAAATGGTATTTGTTTCTACTAAAACTTCTGAGGTTTCAGATAAGTAACATGTTCATATAGTAGTCCAGTCCAGACACCAGAAAGTATAGCTATAAGTATACCTACTAGGTAGGTAATACACAACAAAGTCAAAATAATAAAGACGCAAGTTAATTCTAAAAGAGAAACCCGCTCTTAATGAACACTTTCCGGGACAATAACCGGGCATAAACGTCATTAGGTACAATAAAACTTCTATTGTGTTTCGTTCAGTGTCTCGGAGAGTGTTAAAGTACTTTTAAGGTTCCTGAAAACGTAATTTTGATTAAGTAGCTTTAAACAGGTATGTATCTAGTAATGTGCAACGAATTAAAGCGACATGGATGTTTATGTGCGCGTACTGTTGCGAAAATTCGTCACAGTAAATTAGAAAGCGTGCATGATAATCTGCCAGGCGGTGACGGACCTGGGTTGTGTTGATACACACGCTGCACAGTTACACAAGATTTGTGAGAACCTGTCTGTTTGATTACTGAACAACAATTGTCAACTTATAATAGGGAAACAGTAGAGAGTATTATGTATCTAGATAAATATGCCATCTACATATATGGTAAATCTTCAACCATTCTAAAGCAAACATAAATATTGTGATTTTATAAAATTACTGAAGGTATCCAATAGAAACAACAGGCACGAGCTAAAAATGAAACAAAACAAATAACTCACCAAGTTCTGTCCTTATTATGCACGAAGGTTTTTAAAATATTTTTTGAATTTATTTAAAATATTTAATAACTAAAGCGTCTCACAATAATATACCGGTTTAATATAAGTTTTATGCACGGTACATTGGTATATAAAATAACATGCGGAGCGTAACGTTGCACTGTAGCGAGACTCGGAGACAGACTGAGTGAATGAGGGCCGGTCGCTATCCTCTTTTATGTTAGTATTGAAACTGGTATGCGTTAGCTCACCAGCCGATGTCAACGGGAGGTAAAATTAAAAGAATACTTTTTATCAAATCGCCCACTCATTACACATCGGATCAAAACCATGCTAAATGAGATATAATCTCTGATAAATTAATCGTTTCGCGTAACCGTTAACTGTATTGGTCACATAACTGTAAGACGTTGTGTGTGTGTCAACAATGGCCGCAGCAGGGGTAGCGGCGGGGCCCTTGACTGTCGCACCTATACCTATTCGATTAACAAGAAGTACCTACTTACCAAACTACTAACACAATTTTGTTAACAACCAACCACTGCCAATTTAAGACCATTAAAGTAAGTAGCAATTATTTGTGCGGGTCGCTTGATGAGGTACGCTGCAGGGCATTTTATGAAAACATTTGAAGTCGCTATGTTTCATCTATATATTCTTTAGCTTAACTATCATCCTAAATACCTCTTTTATATAATTTGGAAACATCTGAAAAGTATGGCGTTTTTCGAGCCTTCAAGAGTCGCTCGTGACGGTCGTAGCTCAGTCACGGTCAACCTCTTTTTATTCAACATGTAAATACTATATAATGTAGGTATTACTACTCGGTATAGGTAAAGCTCGAGAGACCGTGCCATTGACCTACTCGAGTTTAGTGCGATACCTAGTTTTGAATGGTCATCCCCGCCTTCAGATGAACTGATCGGACAACAATAGAATGATCGACGAAATGTTGAATTGTCGAGACTTTCTATTGGAATATCTGTTGCTTTACCTTCACTCTCTTTTCCTAAATGCTTTATGAAGATACACTAACTTTTAGATTCTGTATTCTAAAGGTAAAGGTAATTAAAGGTAAAGTTTCTGTAGGTATTGTTTCTTCACATCGCGTACCTAGTTTCCACTCGTAATGTTAGAGACGGGACTTAGGGCCAAAAACTGAAAATATAAAAATCACCTAAAGTAAAGTGATAACAGAAACCATTGGCACCTTTATCAATTGTAATAGCTTGCAAAAACGAGGGAGCGAGGGAAACAGTTGATACTATTATATCCTATCAAACTACATTAAGCTAACCAAATAATATCATCTTAGGTAGGTACTATACCTATACCCATCGTTCTGGGGCTTGGGGTGTTACTGACCCCAGAACGGGGAACAGATCTCGAAAGAATGTGGACAAATAATGAAATAAGCAGTCAATTGCCGGGCCATTAT
Organism: Lithophane ornitopus; assembly: GCA_948473465.1. Lineage (NCBI taxonomy): Eukaryota > Metazoa > Arthropoda > Insecta > Lepidoptera > Noctuidae > Lithophane > Lithophane ornitopus. The sequence goes on along the minus strand of OX419616.1, from coordinate 8,886,065 downwards.
ATCGCTCATCGCTCTATCGGCTTAGCGTAGCCGTAAGCTGTGGCGTAGCAGTAGCGTAGCAGCAACGTAGCGGAAGCGTAGCAATAGAGTAGACACATCGTAGCAGATGCATGGGAACAGCGTAGCGCCACCGCCACGGTAACTGTTTCTGTACATTTTTGTTTAGTCTACGTTCCTTGAACTCACATACACTACCCAGCCAGACCCAGAAAAATCTGTCCATTATTTGTTTCGTGAAGGAATTGAACCCGCGTCACGTAGCTCCAGCAAATCACTAAACCAATGCGTTAACCATGTCATAAAATTAAGACGGTTTTTTAAGCAGGTTTCAACCCGATCATACCACTAGTACCGATCGATTTCAGTTATGTGCTCGTAATTATAGGTTTTATTTGTTTTAGGTACTACCAACTTTTCTTTCTTTTACACAACAACCAACCGATAGAAAAAAAAGATTCTTCTTTATTAAAAAAAAAAAAGATTCTTCTTTAGATCGTTTAGTGTGAATGTGCCTAAGTTCTACAGTAGGTATGCTGCAAATAGACCACGAGTTGAAAAATCCCCAGAACAACATAATAATTGATGTACTTTATTGGATGTTTACTACTAATAGTGTATGTAGGTATACCCAAGTAATTTCTACTTTTTTCCTTATCGAGTACATACTTCCTACTATGACCCTTTGTCTAATCTAAGCAGTTAAGTATTGACAGTAACGACTATCAGTTGAAGTGTTTGTTTATTCCGTTATTTCTAGAAGTTCTAACAAAAGTAGTATTGTTAGAATATTTCAGTTTATACTTATCAATAAGCTGTACTTACTGTTCACGTATATGAGAATTGGTCCTTCAATACCGGTACCGTAACGGTATTTGCAAGCTCAGCGGTAACTGCAAATACTTCATAATTGCGGGTGAAAAAAGCGAACCAGTACCTTGTCTTAAAAAAAAAACCTGAATGTTGGACTGCGACCCACTCCCACTAACAGAGAGAAGACCCGACTCTCAACAGTGGGAACGTAATAATGCAGATAATGTAGCTGATGTACCTGTGTATTTATGTATGCCTTTAATTTGGCTAGATACCTCTTAATTATAATAGACTGTAGGTACTACTATGTATCCTTATGTGAGGAGGAGTACTTTTTCCACAATCTTCCACTTATACCTTATCTACACTACACATCATCATTATCAGACCATAATTTCTATAACCTCGCAATGGTGCCGATTCTCTTGGCACAAAATTCTCTAAACTAAACAAAAAATCACTAAAGTTTAGTTTAGTCCTGTCAAACGATCAAACTCATTCTGAAATAGACTATAAATGACACAACTTTACTATAATTTTGTTCGACAGCACTAAGATGGCACTGAGATTAGTTTAGTGAAAATGCTATTCTGAATTTGACGATTTAACCTAAAATTTTGTTCTATATCTAAAATACTCTAACTAAATCTGACTATATTTAATCGCGATTAAAAATGTGTGGAATGAAATTAGATGTCATGAACTAAAATTCAAACCAACACCTCGACTTCAGTTACAAAACAGTACTGTATTTTTTTATTTTCTTTTGCTTATATCTCGAAAACGGTGTCTCCTATCGCAAAAATAATGAAAATTTCGACCCTCTTTAGGAAACCCAAACCCCAAATTCTCATGCATACATGTTAGTAATTTTGTTTTTTTTTTTTCGTTATTTTCCATACAAAAACTGAAAAATTCCATTAAAAACACGTCGAGGCTGACGTGCAAGCGCCTCTGGCTCTAAAAAAAACACGGGGTAAGTACCAAGTGGAGGCGCGCGGTTGTCAAATTCGATTTTAGTTGTGTCAAAATAAGTTTTTAATTTAGAGAATTTATTTGGCAGAATAGCTCCAAGATTCCCATAGTCAAAAGTAAGGAATTTTAGTGATAGTTTAGTTAGTTTAGTTCGGTGTACAAGAGAATCGGCACCAATGACCGTCAGACCGTCACTATGAATTAATGAACATTCAAAGTCAGACAGATAGACAGATTCGACACTGCAGTTTGTTGTAAGGGTCAGCACGCACAGCACAGGGAATCATCTCATGACCGCTATTTTGAACTCTATTACAATATAAGTGATTTAGTTAACTATCAATTTATCAATGAAAAACTGATTGAACATTTTGCTGCTGTCTGCACTGATCCTAATGAGATTCAAGAGCTTGAAATCTTCTAGACGCGATAAAAGTTGTGCCTAGAAAATTACTGGTCCTCCAATCGATAGCTGACGGTATGTTTTTTTATAGGTTACTAGCTTCCGCCCGCGGCTTCACCCGCGTGGTATGTCGATAAAAAGTAGCCTATGTCCTTCCCCGGGATGCCATCTATCTCTTTGCCAAATTTTATCGAAATCCGTTCAGTGGTTTAGGCGTGAAAAGGTAACATACAAACAGACACAGTTACTTTCGAATTTATAATATTAGTATGGATGTAGAAGTTTTTTATACAGTAATAGTAATAAATGTTCGTTTTATCTCCACAAATTACATACTAGTTAGAAAGGGTCCCTTCTTGTCAGTTACAGAGGTCAAATCTACTTGCCTTTTAAAATAATAACAAAACTGCGATCAGACCGCTTCACAGCGATGGAAGGCAGCCTTATCCCCTCTTTTAATAATAACAAAAACAAACTGCGATTACCAATCCGTCAGTCGCACGTGGTATAATCAGCACATGGATTGATACTACAGAATCCCATTGATCTTGAGTTGGTGTGGTAATCAGGAGGTGAGAAGGCTCACCTTTAGCGGGGGATTTTTACATTCTAAGAAAGTTAAATCGAAACGAAATTGACTTGAAAAGTGTGTCGCCACTCCCCGAAAATGTTAGGTCCAGCCCGAAGTCCAATCATAGGGTTCAATACATAGGACAGGTATCTAAGCATGGAGTCGGAAAAAATACTGTTGTGGGCGGACGATGCGTAGCATCGTAATTTCTATGAATTGGAGTTAAATAAAAATGTCATAAAATTAGATATATGAAAAAGTTTAATAAGCAAAAAATATTTTACACGATACAGGAAATTAAAACAAATAAAATTACATAATACAAAACGGAACTTAGTCTGCGTTTAATAATATATTATGATATGTAAAATATTAAAATAATACAGTACACCAGTTCCAAGTGTACGGATAAGGCACCGACATATATTATGCGATAAAACATACATAATTATAATTATGCAATATGTGTACTTAACGGTAGGAATGTAGACAATCCTTCTTGTATATGCTCGTTGTACAAAACGTTCTTACCTCCAAAGAGTCAAAAAATATACTTATGTTCAATATTTTATTTGCTGGCCTTTGGAAGTTTGCTAACCTCGTGGAAGTAAGCCGCGAACAACTTTATCTGTAACAATAACAAAAAAAAAATATAGCGAGAACAGTACAAAAATGCTGAATAGTCTCAGTTAGTATATCGACTGAATACTTATACACTTGGTAATTAGATAAATTAACCGAAAACAATGTTTATAAGTAGGTACATTTCGCTTTATGTGCGTTGGAAATTCCAGAACACAGCCGTAATGCTAATGCTAGGTATTCCGTATTGGATTATCACAATTTAAATCCCCAAAGCCCATTGTATCATTACCGGACGCCTGTTTTGGAATCTATAAAATAATTAAAAATCATTATTGAAAACATAAAAAGTCCCCTTTTGAGATCAATGAGTCACGGATCTCACACGACGTTTTATCCGAAAACGCGTTTAAACTAATCTCTATGATTAGTATAATTATTAATTCAACATCAATGAAAAGGAAAATCAAAATTCATATTCTTTGTACTAACAATTATCCTCGGTAAAGGTAAAGGAAATATTTGAGGAAATTCCGTTTACACACAGGTAGGTGTAGTTACTACTAACTTTTTCGTAAAAAAAATGATTTCCAATACCTACAACTAAACCGTAAAATAATGTGTTTATTTCCCAATTGTTGTATTTCAGGCCCTGCACAGGTTAACCAAGCGACAACCTTGAAAGCCTAGTGTCCAAAATATTATATAATTATAGTAATACTAGATAGCTACGACTATAGGAGTAGCTAATCAATATTTTTGGCCCGCGTTGTGCTAAGATGACAGAAAAGAATATTGATCTTTGAAGCTAGTTTCTAATGAGAAATGGACAAGCAAATCGACCTCGTATCCTAGGTTAAGATAAAAGTTTACCTACTACTACTAGTTTACCTACTTTAATATATCATACAGTGATTTGTATTAAATTTCAAAATTGATTCATATAATATTTATACCTAGTAAAGAAGAGGAAATCTATTTACTTCATAATTTTTCATTCGGGGATTTTGTATGTACGTGTCTCGGAGTCGAGCCCACTCTTTTCGACGGGAATACAATCGAGTTTTTACGCAGATGGTATTTTTTTACACGTACGCGTCAGAATTTTACGATATCACACGTCATGTTTTTATTGTAAAACAATAGCAACTGATAATGATATCACAATATTGTGGGAATTGTTAACATCCCTGCAAAGATGCTAAATAGTGGTGACATAAAATTATGACATGATATTTGTTATTTATAGAGATACAAGCCATGTGCCCGCTGGGATTTTCCATCGGCAAAAATGAGAAACTTCCCCATAAACTTTCATCCTCTATTTAACCGTTTTAAGGGAGGCACCCAAAAAAATTATTGATTAAAATGGTTGAGCTCGATGGTGCTGATCCACGCGTCATGTTCGTGAACGGGCGCCGCCGCCGTCAGTTGAGACCGGTCATCTCTTCTGAGAGGACATTTTTAAACTTATATTTTGAATTGTATTTTTTTTTTTTTTTTTAATTGTTCTCACATACAGAAGCAACAAGAATAATGTTCCCAGGATTTTGTAATATCTACATTTAAAAGAGTATCCTTGAAGTTTATTGCCCGTTCTTCCCCATAGAGATCTAGGTTTTGGAATGGGCAACTAGCTTCAACTTTCTTTCTTTATGCATTATGATATATATTTTTATTTTATTTTATATCTTTGTTCGTCTCAATCAGAGCACCCGCCATCTAATTTCTTCACCACTCTTGGTTGACTGGTAGAGAATGCCTAAGGCATTAAGTTGTACCTTTTTTTTTTTTGATTGCCAAAAGTTTAAATATAGAAATAAACTTTCTGACTAACTGTTTGACATTTATTTCATTTAAACCATTTACAGGCACTTTTGAGTAGTCAAAAAGTCAGTCAGTTAGTCACCGCCTAAACCGTTGGGTCTAGAATCTAGACCCAACTAGGCTTAGGCGGTGCGCTGTCTGTCGTGAATGAATTTAAGAATTTTATTAAGTAGGTAGATTTTATAGGTGACTGTCTCGTTGATTTACTGGTCCTGAATTCGATCCCCAGGTCGGGCTAAGTGTAATTGTGTAGCAACTTGGAGTCTGGATTTGTGTCCGGTTTGTTGTTATACCCTCGCCCCATTACTTGGGACTTATATCATAACTGGCGAAATGTGGATGTGCTATCTCTGACCACCCCTACCGGTAGGTAGACGTAACGTTATGTTATAATTTCACACATTACAACATCCCTGCAAAAGTGCTAATTAAATAGCGGTGACACAAGAATGACGTTACGACTTACAACACGAATTATGATTTCTTTCCGTAATGACTTAACAATTACGTGATGTTACATATCCAGCTTTTCCGTATTGTTTTGCATATTGGATGTTGCACATTATTGTACACAAAGACAAGTTGTAACGCGTGGCCGCGAGCGTCTTAGAACAATAAGCACCGCTCTTTAGCCTACATATGTTTGATATTTGTTAACTATAAGACTTATCGCGATAGCTTCCCTGCCCTGAAAATGTAATTATTATGTTTTAAACCTCGGTGACTTCGCTGTATAAGCAGAACTTAGCAGTATTACCAGCACCCTAATTGCGAACACTTTCAATCACAATCTGTATCATTTTGAAGGATACTGCTTCATAATGTTCGAAAAATTGTCTGCTCAACAACGTAAATAACGCCATGAATGATGTTGAACTGTCAAAATGAAAGCCATTGCTACTGTAAGTGTGTTACGCAATTACCCCGCAAGTGATGACGTAAAGTATCTGCAACCATCGCAATAGCACTCCTTTGGTTTCGCTGAATATGTTCGTGACATTCTGTCTGTCGCCTAATTCGTTTTGACCGGAATAAGTTTTCACGAAACACTAGTCAGGTTGTGACCAAATATGGCCAACCTAAAAACAATACACACTAGTCGGTGACCGAAACCAGGTGACCCACTTACAATTTACACTATTTGGTCACCACAAACGGACTGCTATCGAATAGGTACGGCCCAACCGAAAAACGTAAATGTGCCATGACCTTCTTATGTCACCACTACAGGAGAGTTTCAAAAAAGTCATGCAGTTCCGATAAAAGATACGCAGCTGTAACCTTTAATACTTATAATGCTTCGGGTCTGAAAAATAACCTACTCGTGTGCTCAAGGCGGCGACCTTACGGTGAGGTAGTTTTAGTCCGTAGACGCAGTGTACGCACTGACGGTATGCATGAGGATTTTCATGAGAAACCGCTTATCACGATAAGGCGCCTTTTTATACGCGTTTGTCGTTCTGTTTTTTTCGTGTGTGTGAATCTGTACATGTTATACAGGGTTATTGGTAAAACCAACAACCTCTTAAGGAGTCATTGTACTCATCATTATGAACCACTTTTACTTAATATTGGGAACAAATATGAAATCGCGAAAAAATACAGGTGTTCCGTACATTTTGATGAGTTATGCGAACATAAATGTACTGAACAGCTGTTTTTTTTTTCGCGATTTCATATTTCTTCTTATAGTAAAAGTTGTTTTACCAATAACCCTGTATATTAAAGTCGGTTACGTGTCTGTTTAAACAATGGATTGTGATGCGGATTCACCTTCATTTAGAGCATTATTCCGGAAGGTTTATGTGTATAATCGTAAATATCCCCTAATATCCTAATGTTATGTTTTACCCCCACCCCGCTGTGCGCCCGCGCCTCGTGCCGCTATGACCTACCGTGACCTGTGTTGTGCGCGTATGATTGCGGATAGGTACTTAGTATCGGTCGGTGTCCAACTTGTAACGTTTATAAATATTTTTGGGACAAAATATAACATGGTGTAGGAAATATTGGAATCGATTCAGTTACTTATTCTAAACAAACTATATTCAGGTTTCGAATATACTAAAACTAATGTTGTATATTAAAGAAATCTTGATGAAGCAGGGGCTAGTCATATAATAAGCGTATACTTACGCCCTCGATGTAGTTGCGCACGTTGAGCTTCTCGTTCTGCGAGTGCGCCATGTCGTCGCCCGCGCCCATGGGCAGCAGCAGCACGTTCCGGCCGCTGGCCTCCTGCAGCGTGATGGTGACGGGGATGGAGCCGCCCTCGCGCGACATGTCCGGCTCCGTCTGAAGCAAAAATTCATTTATACCATCATTACTGCGAAGAATATATATCGGGTCTGTGTTATATTGGATTTTTACGTCAAGGATTTTTCAATAGCAGCTCGGAGTCTAAATTTGTTCTATCGCAATAGGTTCGTCTCCTAATACACAATATTAAAACACGACTGGCGAAAAGTGGATAACTACACCTCTGCCAGTAAATTTCCCTGTTGCGTTTGACGTTTTCATAAATTTTAAACTTCGACTTATATCCACAGAAATGATGTAACGGTGACTACTGCTTCGGGAAAAAGTGGAGGAAATTCGTGTGGGTTTATTCAGGAGCACCTGCGAACGCGTTAGGGCGGAAGACATCAATGAAGATTTTCACAGAAAAGAAAAGATATCAATAAACCTAACCCTTTCCCAACTATTTTGGGGGCGGCTTCCAGTCTAACCCGATGCAACTGAATACCAGAAAAGATATTCAGAGTGAAAATCAATGCGTGCCGATTCTAAAACTACAGGCTTCTGTATCAGGCTTCTGTTTGACCCAGCTGTTCAGAGACAAGGTAGCTCTTCAGTATCAAAACATTTACTGGCACAATATATTATGGATCTGCACAATCTACACGCTTTTGCATTATTATACTCAAATCATGTAATTTTCTTTACTATGTTTCGAAACGTTATAGAGTTACGCAGTAACTAAGAAATCTACTCTAAAAGTCTTACAAGATAGATCATCCTGGTAGCGCGCGCAGCAGCTTGGTAGTGAGGGTGGTCGGGGTTCTCTGTCCACGCCCGCCCGCTCTGTGCCGTGATGCGCATTTTGTTGGGAGAGCCCCGAGCCGCCCACTGTGAACAAATTAACAATTAATTAAGACTAGCTGATCTGAGAGACATTGTCCTGTCAAAATCTCAATATGGTCTTGAGTTCATTAAAAAATCCCATAGAATAAAAGCCTAACATAATCCATGCCTAATAAGTCCAGTCCAGTCCAGTCAATCACCTGAGAAAGGCTGGACCGATAATTAGCATTTCATTTTTATTTATATAGATTATTTTATTAAAGTGATAAAGCCACCATTGTATCACTATGTAGGTATATAATAACTGTTCACACAATTCACTTTCTATATATTTTCCGATCAACATCTATTTTCTAAACGGTCGCAATATAGACTAATGCGCGATGGAGTTGATCATAATGATCAGTGTTTTACCTAATTGACATGCTCCGATACGAGTGCAACTACGATCCCAGGGCTTTCTGTTTACCTCCAAGATATCTTAAAAAATCCAACTACGACCTCTATATAGGTTTTGGGAATAATTTCATAATCGTCTGAATATACATGAAATAAGATGCAGATGCTACTCTTCATTGTAGTAAAACCCCTGAGTCATCTCTTGCGAAACCTGCCCATTACTTTTCTCATTAGGTATTATTTTAATATCACAATTATTCAAACTATTGTGTAAAACGATGACAGTCTTGTTATCGCTCACAGAGGCATTCGGGGGAGTCCCGTACCATAAATATATTGTATGACTAAGCTATTTATAAAAAGAAGTGCTAATTCCAATTCTAACCTTCTTGTTGACGAAATCAAAGACTAGCTTCTCTACTTCTTCGGGTTCCTGGTTTGGTACAATTCTTATGGAGAACTTGCCAATAACCTTTCCTGGAATTACAGTCTTCGCTCCGGGTTGGAAAGCAGCTCCTAAAAAGGTATTTAGATGACAAATTATTACATTAAATATTAAGCATATTTACACATCCTAACTAATATTATTAATGCGAAAGTGAGTTTGTTTGTTACGCTTTCACGCTAAAACGGCTGAACGGATTCGGATGAAATTTGGCACAAGGGTAGACCATGACCTGGAGATGGACATAGGCTATTTTTCATCCTGGATCGCAGACGAAATCGCGGGCAACAACTAGTAATTAAATAAAAGTTTATGCGGTTATACCTTCAATGCCGTGTAGTGAAAGGCTTGGGTATCTCCAGCGGTGCATCAATATTTGTTCCTTGTCGCCATTGTGAGCCAATTTAGGAGCACCAATGGATTTTCTACAAACAAGAATAAATTATCATTAAATAAAACTCGTGATAACTGGATCCATGTTATATTGATTGATGTTTGTAATATAATAGACGATCAAACAAACATTTGATGGCTGGTTTCGAAAGCATTATAGGATGGTCTGATAACTCTAGTGCCCTGATCACGTATTGACGTCCCTCAGGTATTAGTCAGTATCTATTAGGTCCCCAGTTTGTTAGATACTTCGATCATTCGTCTTTGCTACTGATAAAACATAGACCTACTATTGATACCTATAATATTAGAAGCCATTTCATCGATTACATACACGGAATAAGGATGGTGAATCAGCATTGGTTTCCAGTTACCACAATGTAATAAATACATATATATTTAAGTAAGGGCACTTAGTGTAATACAAATCAAAAGTCTAGGGTTCAAAGACCGCAGTATCGTAAACAATGTGATAATTAAATATTGACTCATTCCACATACCGTATCAATTTTCATTTACAACAGCTGGCACAAATATTCGTCTCTACTTACATATTTCATATGTTTTGGTAATTGTGTTGGATAACTGCTTATAACGCAATTTTTAGGGTTCCGTACCCAAAGGGTAAAACGTAATTTTTAGGGTCCCTATTACTAAGGCTCCGCTGTCTGTCTGTCTGTCCGTCAGTCACCAAGCTGTATCTCATGAACCGTGATAGTTAGACAGTTAAAATTAACACAGATGATGTATTTCTGTTGCCGCTATAACAACAAATACTAAAAAACAGAATAAAATAAATATTTAAGGGGGCTCCCATACAACAAACGTGATTTTTTTGCTCGTGGACCCTATTACTAAGGCTCCGCTGTCTGTCTGTCTGTCCGTCTGTCACCAGGCTGTATCTCATGAACCGTGATAGTTAGACAGTTCAAATTATCACAGATGATGTATTTCTGTTGCCGCTACAACAACAACTACTAAAAAACAGAATAAAATAAATATTTAAGGGGGCTCCCATACAACAAACGTGATTTTTTTGCTCGTGGACCCTATTACTAAGGCTCCGCTGTCTGTCTGTCTGTCCGTCTGTCACCAGGCTGTATCTCATGAACCGTGATAGTTAGACAGTTCAAATTATCACAGATGATGTATTTCTGTTGCCGCTACAACAACAACTACTAAAAAACAGAATAAAATAAATATTTAAGGGGGCTCCCATACAACAAACGTGATTTTTTTGCTCGATATTGATAACGGCAACAGGTAGACGCTTGAAATATTCACAGAATATTTTGTTATATATTCACTTTAAAAATAAATAATTAAATTAAAATAAAACAAATATTTAAGGGGGGCTCCCATACAACAGACATGATTTTTTTGCCGTTTTTAGATAATGGTACGGAACCCTTCGTGCGCGTTTCCGACTCGCACTTGGCCGGTTCTTTTATTTTATCTTTCTTTCATAACGCGCAGAGTAGGTATTCTATACAGTAAGTAGAGCGCGAAATTCCGAGTTCAAGTTATTCTAGGAAATAATCTAAGTTTACCATCCATACCTTATTCAGAGTCACCAAGGACTTGATGGAAAAATGCATCTTAAAATATATTATTGCCACTGTATTTCGTATTTTGGTACTGTTTGTTTAGTATTTTAGTCTCTTGTTGCACTGAATAGGGTATAAGTAATAGTTTCGCTATCCCAGTACTCATCAACTGGCCAATACCTAAAAAAGACAATTACCCTTCTTCGGACGCAGTCGTGTAATAAGGAAGAAAAGTGGGAAACATTGTAATTCGTACCTGTAGCTATCGGTATCAAAATCAATGTTCGTATACAGTTTCTTCTCAGTCTGTGTCAGCGGCGCGACAGAGTCGTAGATACCGTCGATTTGAATCTTGCCATTTTGGTCCACAAGCTCATTCATCAGATAAATTAGATCAGTCATAGCTGTAAATTGAACAATCATTCTCAATTCACGGCGTCGGCATTACTTCTTTGTGTCGCTAAATTGTTGATCATTTTACAATAGGAAATACAAAATCATACAAAAATCGTAGGCATTTCAATATATAATATCAGAGGGGCCGTCAATTTTAATGTAGATTAGAATCCATAATTATGTATAGGTATTCAAAATGATGTGGCCAATCAACTCTTGTTTCTTAACTCCACATTAAATCTTTGTATAATTAAGATAAGTGTAGCGTTGATAGCATCGAGTTCCATAGTAACTAGCTTTCGTAATAAGACGAGGTATGCATTTATCAACAAGATAAAAGGATAATTAAATGTTTATCAGTTTTATGTTACATTACTGTAGGTACATGAAGACGTTAATGCATAGTAAATGTGAAGAAGTTGAATCCTAACTAATATTATAAATGCGAAAGTGAGTTTGTTTGTTACGCTTTCACGCTAAAACTGCTGAACGGATTTGGATGAAATTTGGCACATGGGTAGACCATGACCTGGAATAGGACATAGGATACTTTTTATCCCGATATTCCCACGGGATCGAGACTTACGCGGGTGAAACCGCGGGGCGCAGCTAGTAGATTATAAAAAGATATTTTGACAAACATGAATGCATTTGTCTTGATTTATATATGAAAACTTTTTTAATAGTCAGATAATAAGCCATTGTTTATGCTGTAGCTGCATCAATATTCTCATCATCATTATGCATCATTAAATTTATATTTGTATTCGTTTTCTATTGTATTTTTATGTTTTGTTTTATTAGTTGACTATATGTAACTTTCTGAATGCATTGTCGGCTGGGTAGTATTTTTTATTAAAAAATCGGAATTGCTTGATAAATATAGCAAATAATACCTTCATGGACAGTTCCACCATAGACACCACTGTGTAAATCCATTTGAGCGCATTCAATCTCCAAGAAATAGTAGCTAATACCACGCAGGCCATATGTGATGCAGGGCTTAGTGGTCCCAAGCCAGTAGTTATCTGATATGCACACATAGTCTACATCTTTAAAGAAACCCTCTGGTTTTAATTTCTCTAAGAGTAGAGCATCTAAGCCTTCTGAACCAGACTCTTCCATACATTCAAGTACAAACTTCAAATTCACAGGCAGCTGAAAATAATAATATTTAGATTTTATCATTCTTTGAAGCCTATATGTATATAAAGAGAGTTATCATTACAGATAAACCTTCTTAGGGCGAATTTCACCAAACAGACAGTTTTATTCCACGGATAAAAGATATCTGACTTTGATGAAATCAGCCCTTAGTTATGTATATCTGGGCACGCCACAATTGCGGCGATAAGTCCCCACTTTGAGGAGTGGCTGGAGAGGCGCCACGGCGTCCTCACCTTCCGCCTGGCGCAGGTCCTCACCGGGCATGGCAGCTTCAGGAGGTACCTGTGTAGGATCAGGCGGGAGGAAACGCCCGGGTGTCACCACTGTGCGGATCGTCCGGAGGACACGGTGGAGCATACGGTGGAGGTGTGCCCTGCTTGGGCGGAGCACCGCCGTGTCCTCGTGGAGGCGATTGGCGGCACTGACCTCTCGCGTCCGGCCCTGGTCCAGGCCATGGTACGGAGCGAGAGGGCATGGGAGGCGGTCACCTCCGCGAAGCAGTGATGCTCGCGAAGGAGGAGGCGGAACGCGTGAGGGAGAGGCAAAGCCTGCGTCCTCACGCCCCTAACCGCCGCCGCTGGAGACACCCTGGCCGTCGGGAATCCCGGGCGGATTCCCGGCCACCATAGACGCGGGCTTGCGGACGGCGAGCAATGGGTAGCTCGCCGTCCGATAAGGACCAGGCCCGGGTCGATGGCGCGTCGTGTTCCACGCGCGCCTCAAAGAGATGTCAGCACACCTGACGGGGTCCGTTAGGACCGATGCCTGCCAGGGTTGCGGAATAGTCCGAAAGGGATACCGGGACCCTGGCAACAGGCAACTGAAGGAACACGGGTGGGTTTTAGTCAGTAAGAGTCTGACACGCCCTTCCGCTCCGCCCAGAGCGGGAGAAGTAATATGATGATTTCCCACCCAAAAAAAAAAAAAAAAAAGTTATGTATATCTATCTATTGTAGGAGATATAATAAGACAAATAATGCAGTAGTATACACTGTATGAATAGAACGTAAATATAATAAATGATTAAATAAAATTATAAATTACAAAATGTTTACCTCAAGACCAACGGCTTTGTATGCATTAATAGCATGAACCCAGCCAAGTACTGGGCCCTTATCATCAGTAGAACCTCTGCCAAACAGCTTTCCATCACGTTCCACAAGCTCAAATGGCTCTGTTGACCACCCATCCGATTTCAATGCTGGTTGAACATCTAAATGTCCATATATGCAAATAGTTTGCTTTAAGGGGTCCTAAAATAATTTAAAAAATCTTTTTATACATATACAAGTAAAAAATCATCCTGTCTAGCCTTTTCCCAAGTGTATTGGGGTCTTGGGGATCCAGTCTAACCGGATGCAACTGAATACCAATATTTTACATGGAGCGACTCGCGTATCTGACCTCCACAACCCAATTACTGGGTAACACAATATCCCTTTCTAAGACGGGTTGCCAAACTTTAGGTGCTCCTGACTACCAGCATTAACACCTGTCAAAGATCTACGAATGACAGCCGGGCCTAACGGTCTAACGTATATAATGGATGGTAACCCATCCTAGAACCAACCGCGGCAAGCGTAGCTTAACCTTCGATCGATCCGTGCGGCTGCTATTATTAGCCACGAGATCCGCCTTATTTAAATAAAAGACATACCTATTTATTATTTAGAAAGGTAAATGAACAGTTAAGGTATTCATTATGTAAATAAAATAATCTGCAACTGTATTATAGAAGCTTCAAAGCTTTAACTGGTTAGGTAACATTCTTATTAAAATAAATTTTATTGTGTACCTGTTTTTAATATATGGGGAAAAATATTTGTCATTTAAAAAATGATGCTTCTATCATCTGAATTATGAATAGAACAAATATATGTGTACAGTTAATTGTTTCTTTCAGTATAAAATACAATGGAGTTCTTTAAAGAAATACATAAATTGAAAACAATGCAAGAAAAACAAATAAAAAGTAATACCACATTTTTTTTTATGTGATTCCTACATGATAATAGATTTATACAATCATAATATGATTGTATAAATCTATATTGTATAATCTATCTATTTATAAATCTATTTTCATGTAGGTACCATATTACAATGCTTTTAAGTTTTATGGATTCAGATAGACCCATAAAATAGCTAACAGACTAAGTGTCAATAGCCACTATTGAATTTTGTTTAATGTCTGGTTCGAGCCAATCCTTTACTTTAATCTATGAGGATTTGCAGAGATTGGAGAATGTTCTTCGTAACCAGCATACAAAGATATCCTAAACTTGGTGACAGCACCGCCGATAATTATGATAGGAATAATGTAGGATCTACATGGGTAAAAGGTAAACGATTTTGTAGTTTGTAGGTTTATATAACGATTATGTACAAAAAGCACTTCTTTTTTGTGAATATTAAATTAAATGAGTGATGAGCTAAAATAATTATTATTTTTATTAAATGATTGTCATCCAGGGTCCTATAAAATCTTTACAAACCAGTTTTACACCAACAAAGCCTGAAACTCAAAAGTAGGCAAATGTGAAATGATTTTACAAATGCATAGAAGAAATTGTAGTACTAACTGTAAAACTGCACATAAGTTGAGCCTCTGACGACGGAACTTAAACTCTACAGGAAGCTATAAAAAATAAAACTTACATTTCCCAAAACGCCAACTAAAACGGGGGGCAGTTTGACTCCCTGTCCATCAATAGTCTGATAACCTACATCTCTGAGCTCAGTGGTCGCGCCAACTTCCTTTAACTTCTCCTGCATCCACTCCACCATTCGGACGCAGTCATTGCGGTACTTGATGTCACACGATACCGATGGAATAGCAACCGCTTCCTTTAAAAGTTGCTTGAATTTTTCCGCATTATCATCTACGTACTTAAATACTTGAGGCAACGTCCTTTCTGCCATCTTAGGGTTCTGCTTGTGCGAATAATGTCGATATACAGGACAATTTATAAAATTATTTGCAATGGATGACGCTCTTGCGGCCGGTAACTTTATAGCATTAGTAATGCAATTCGCTGTTCTAATCAAAGACGAAGTCATGATGATGGTGATAGCAAAATGACAGTTAGCTGTCACTTTGGCATTGACATTAGCCGTATGAAACGAGAGAGAAAATTAAAAATTTTAAAAACCCCCGACAAAAACAAAGCATTTAAAAAGTAAACAAATAATATGTATTGGCCCTTTAAGTTTAATATAAAAGTTGTAGGTAATATTTTGATCCAAGCGTCGTCGCGTCGGGGGACGGCTAATGAAAATAGGAAATTAACAGCAGCTATCCTTTCTACAATAGCATATATTCATTATTCCTAGTGTATGTTGGCGTTTTCATTAGCCGTCCCCCGAGGCGACGACGCTTGGATCAAAATATTACCTACAACTTTTATATTAAACTTAAAGGGCCAATACATATTATTTGTTTACTTTTTAAATGCTTTGTTTTTGTCGGGGGTTTTTTAAATTTTTAATTTAACTTTTATTTCAAGCTTTTTAAATTTCATATTATATTACTAGTAGAAACGCTATGATCAACCCGCGGCTCGCCGATATCTGCGTAGCTGTACGTACTTTTGCCACAGTGAAGCTAGTTTCTAATTTAGTCTCATTTCTCTTTCCTACTCCATCTTCAGACCCTGATCACCATCCATCTGTAACCTATTTTTTGAGACCTTTCCAATGAGCCCAAACACGATACCTCTGCTGTAAGTTGGTGAGGGCGTTGGGTATCCTGCATCCAGGTGATGCTGCAGCATCAGTTCAAGGTTACTATATTCTTCTAATATCATTGAAGTAACAGAATTCTAAATTTCCAATCGATTAGACCTGTGAAAGATGCGCACATCCATTCATCAACTAGAAAAGAGCTGATAATCTTCAAATGGCTGAACCGATTTTCTTGAATAATAGCTAAGAACACTCTCGATCAAGTCACCTTTAAAAAAAAACAAAAAAAAACAAAATCGGTTCAGCGGTTTGGCAGCTACGATGGAACAGACAGACACACAGATACACACGTTAAACTTATAACACCCCTCTTTTTCAGTCGGGGGTTAAAAAGAAACGTAAGTTTGCTGAATGCATGGAAGCTTAAGGTGCGATATGCGATAAGATGACCCGTTCTTTAGTTTTTTGCAATTTGCAGGTCAGTATCAGGTTGTATGTTGATCTAAATATTATTTGCGACCGTAACAAATATGGATTTATATCAATTATGGAATTATAAACATTAGAATCAGCAATACAACTCCTTATGTTCATGTAAGTGCATTGAATGACTATTTCATGAAATCCTCATTCAATGCACTCACACACAATTTTTGATCGAACAATAAAGAACAAACGACGAACAAACGAAATAGAAATCAGCACAGATAACTATATGAATTAGAAATATTAATAAAATAGAATTATAAAAAAACGATTACCCCCTGCAACTTAAGACAGCCTTGAATTGCATAATTTTTCGTTAGTTTTTTCCATATTTACATTTTTTGAAGTTAATGAATTGTGAACACGTTGATTTGCTTTGTAATGCTGACGGTAGACAATATTATTGCCTTTCGAATAAGCCTATTTTTATCTCAATAAGACTTAAAACTTTGAGAGATATGTTTTATTTTGTACTCGCTATAATATTTCAACAAAATGGCTGCCACATAGCGGGGAAGTGTATTGGACCCAAGCCTATATAAAAATGTACTCTGTGACCCAAGCTTAGACTGTAATATGTACTTTCGTTTATATTTAAGTATTTAGAATATCGCTGTGCCATGTCCGGACATCAAACTGTATAATATAGTGCTCTGTGAGGTGAAACCGCGGGCAGAAGCTAGTAAGCTAAGCTATAAAATTATCGAAAATAATTTAATTTTACAAAAAAAACGTAGTTTATACCACACACCTACGAGATACGGAATCAGCTTCGGCTTCACTCACTAGATTCATTCAAGACCTAACTTTCACCATAATGCCGATGGGAAATAGGGGCTTAATAGTTGTACCTTGCCAAATAAATAATGACGCGTATTAATTAAAAACAACTTTTATTTCTATTGTCATTTAAAAACTTGAGTTGAGGTTATGGTCAATATTGATAGAATTGAGTAAATTAAATCTATCTAAACATTATCTGACATACCTACTTACAGTAAAAATAATGTGAGCTATATGCTATATGGTCCACCGGATAGGTCCCGTGCAGTGTGTGTGTATAGTGTTTGCGCATGCTACACCTCGTAGCGTGTATGGAACATGGACATATTACACAAACATGACCGAGGCTCTCCAAAAATCGTATCATACAAAAATGAACCATAAGAGTTGTACCTTAGGTTTACTTTTGTTAAGCTATCTTAGCCGAGGTAAAACGAGCTGAGAGAGATAGCCGAGCCGAGGCTGTTTGTCCCTTTTTCTCAATTGCCAAAAAATAAAAATGTTGTTGCTTTACACTAACATTTTTATGGTATATGGTATGGTATAAACATGGGTAGAAAATATTTCACCAACTAGAAGTAAAATTAGTAACTATAATAGTATATTATGCAATTAGTAAATAAAGGACGGATTTAAAGCGTGATTCATGATGATTGAATCATGAGCATAGCGAGTGAATCAAGTGTTAGAATAGACGCGAGTGATTCATGGCCCTCGATATAAATCCGTCCTTTATCCACAATTTTGTAATATCTAACTAATATTATAAACGCGAAAGTTTGTAAGTATGGATGGATGGATGTTTGTTACTCTTTCACGTAAAAACTACTGAATGGATTTGGATGAAATTGGCAAATAGATAGTTTATATCCTGAATTATCACATAGGATACTTTTTATCTCGATATTCCCACGGGATCGAGACTTACGCGGGTGAAACCGCGGGGCGCAGCTAGTATGCAATAATTTGAAATCACTTAGTGTCTACAGGATATAAATTAGTTCAAAACAAACTTTCCTGTTTGTTTTATGAATGTTTGGTCACCTTAGTATAAATTGATAAACAGCCTCGGAATACATTATCTCTATCGACTCGTGTTTTTGATACGAGAGCTCAGTCTTGTTCGTATAATAAGTCCATGGTTTGTACAGTATGGTATTCCAGAGGTCTTTAGTTCTCTTCGCTTTTCAAAGTAAGTTATCACTCGAAAGAACTAATTTTCGATTTTACGCCGATCACCTGCGCAGCTTCAAAAATCTAGGTCAGGTCTATTCTAATAGCGGCCATACAACCGTACGGTAGACCGCAGCGTGTATGGCCAACATCATACAGACTCCGGTGCACCTGCGCAGGACACAGGTAGACTTCTCCGGTAGACCGTAGCGTGTGTGGCCGCCATAATACACTTTTGTTTAGCTGATAAAGTATTATACATATATAATATTACATACTGTGTGTTATTATTGAGAATTCCCAATTCTATTTTACAATATAAAAGGGGAAAGGTACATAAAGCAAACGTAAAATGGCCTATCCAAATTAACATTAGTTTACTTATTCTAATAATCATGGTGAATAGGGCTTTGAATTTAACCAATATGCGGTAGTGTTCACTACACAGACGTGGAATGTTTTCTTATTAAACTATCTCCGAAGCTTTCCGTTCGCTTCACACGAAACCATCACAAACAACAGTCTTTCCTAATACTTTGTTCGGTGTTCTTCTCAACAGTTGACAGTCCTCAGTATGCTGGAAAAACAACAATACATAATTAACTTACTTCGCATAGAGATCTTGAAGTTAGCAGCCACAGCCACATCTGTCAGATTGAACCAAAATCCGGAGCGTGTATGTGCACGCATTTGGTCAGACCAATCTGGCGTAGTTTGGTTTCTTTCAACAACATAGAGCACAACTATTTCTTTATAATAATACCAGCCTATTATTGTCCCGCTGCAGACAAAAGGGCTATTCCCCCTCATACAGAGAAGTCAAGAGCATTGATCGCCATGCTTGCTCAAGACGGGTTGACGATTTCGGATCTAGGTATACATATGTATTAACTGTAAGTCCGATGTTTTTTGCCCGGATTTGATGAATCCACGACCTCGTGCATGAGGCGAGGCATAACCACTGGGCCATCAGGACACAATATTTCTTAAATATGTTAAAAAAAAAGTATTTACCCAGAAGCGGCATCGTCGATGACTATAGACTGCGCGGGTGCGTCAGTGAATATTCTCGCGGCGTGTGTCTGCAGCCAGTACGTGAGCAGCGCGGCCAGCAGCGACAGCGCGGCGCCGGCGCCGGCCGCCGCGCGCGCGCCCGCGCCGCTCGCCGACACGAACAGGCGCGCCGACATCGCCTGCCACACTGACTCCGTCCACGTCGAGTATTCGCCCGACTTTAAGTCGTAGTCTGAAGTAGATATCCCGACATCACATTTATTTTTTATTTTTTTAACATTTATGTAGATTGTCAAAAGAATTGGTGGGAAGATCTTGAGGTATTTGAGATAGTCTGATTCGACAAATTAAGATTTATTTAGAACCCTCCAAGAAAAGTCGAAAATGAGAATAAATAAGTCAGATAACAATGATTAAATAAAATTGATTCTTTAAAGCCCTATTTTGCTGTGTGGGATCTTCAAAGGTATCTTTTTGCCTGATTTACAGTCATTAGCGACAAACTACTTGTAACGCAAATATCAAATAATTAAAAAGTAAGGGATTAACCTGTGATAGTGAATGCAGGGCTGAGTGCAGCACTGATATTCATTGTCGTCTGTATACAAACTCCACTGTGATTCCAACCTCTAAGATAGTATTGTGAGAAACCCTGAAACATAAGACATATTCTATGATATGAGACACACACAGAACACAGGTGGTAAAGAATGGTATTAATGGTATAACAAAGTTCCTACTTATAGAAGTTATAGAAACAGCAGTACTTACCGGTACATTCATGTCGTAGCACTCAGTGCGGTTGACAGGCAGGAGTGTGCCAGTGAGCAGAGCGAGCAGATGTCCCGCGAACACGGGCGCGGTGGATGACCAGGCGGCGACGCCCACGTACAGCGGCGCGGGACGCTCAGGCGGCTTGTCTTCAGTCCCGCTCGAAGCATATTCCGCCGCCTGTATCAAGCGACACGCCTGACTCCGCAGGAAACAGTAGAGCATCTCGTCTACCTACAATGAAACAGTCGCCAATTAGTCAGGCTTGTCAGTGCAAGGCAACTTTTTTTGAACTGTTATTGTGTAAGTTCTTTAGGTGCGTTGAGCGATTTGTTGTAAACTTATGGATTCGCATTACTGAAGCTTCGTAGTGCTTTACTATAGAATGTAGATGGCGCTAATACCAGTTTTAAGTTTTCACTTCCGTCGGAAGTCCCGAAAGCTGCCTTTTTTTTAAAGTGAAATCTTCTTTAGGCGCTTTGAGCGATTTTTGGTAAGAGATAAACTTATGGATTCGCGTCACCAACATGCTCGCGCCGTCATGCTGTATAGGCGCCTATAGAAGCGCATCTAGGCAGCCATGACAAAAAAGCGGCGGTACGCCGTGAGCGTTGACGAATCACCGGACTGCACTGACACACCGTCTCGCCGCGCACATACAGGCGCAGTACAGCAGTCTCGGTCAAACTTTGGCAGTAAGCTTGAGGGTCGCGAATGCGTGCTCGAGAATTTTATTGAAAACTAAGTGGATAAATATTAATTTATTATGTCAGTAGATAATATTTGCACGAAATAACATTCGAGAAGCATTCGGAAGTATTGAGTAATATTCTGAATTATTCGCCGAGAGAGTTCGACTATTAACCGCTAGATGGTCGCTATTCCAAAGTTTTAAGTTTTAACTTCCATAGGCAGTCCCCATGACTGCCTTTAAAAAAAAATATCCTGTCCTGTTGAGCTAAGCTATCTAATTGCGTAACCGATTAGTAAGACTGATCTGTTTCATTTTGCCAGTTCAACAACATTCATTGCGTTATTTACGTTGGTGAGCATATTTTTTCGAACTTATGAAGCATGGATTAGCATTTTGTTTCAAACCGATTCAGATTGTGATTGATCGTGTATTACGCAATTAGGGTGCAGGACAGGATGTTTTTTTTCAATCATTTGGTACATTACCATAATATCGTTTGCAACTGGCATAATTTTGTCAATATACTTATTATTACAAACATATTTTTATTATTACGTGCCCTCAAATGCATTAAAAACATTTTTGTCAAACAAGATTTTTAACTCACTTATTTTTTTATTGCGTATTTGGGCTGCTCTTGCCGTGGATCTCGCCTGATGGAAAGCGATGGATGAGGTCTTGGTCTACGATGGTATGAGTGGGCCCAAAAGATGCCACTTAATTTTGAAAATCATTTGTGAAAAATAATGCCCACTTACCAAATGCGCCGACGCAGAAGTATCGCCAATAAAGGCCTTTCCTGTAACTCTTTGGTACAGTGTTCGTGCTAGGATAGTTGCGAGGCGGGCGATTTTCACTTGGGAGTCGGTCTCAGTCATCGTTCCGTTCGCCAAGAGAGCGTCGGTCGATATAACTGGAAATAAATTAGACGTCAGGTTTCGAAGCATTGATTATTCTTACCCAGGCTCAAAAGGAGGGTAATGTTTTGAAATGTTTTATTTCGAAAAAACTTTACATAATATCATACTCACATGTGCCATTGTTGTCGACAGTAATATTGTGATAACTAAAATCAATGTTCTCATAATCATCCAAGGCAGAATGGTAAAACATATTAGTGAACTTCGCCGTGAAGTCAGCCAACAGCACTTCGGGTAGTGCTCCACTTTCAGTTTCATTTTTAAGAATTCTTCGGAATGAATGCAGCGATGATGGTGGGAAATTAGTGGAGTACTCTGACGATAACGTTATGTTTTTCTGCAGGTTACTTGAAAACGTGTTGAGGAATTCTGCTATCTGTAAGTAAATATGTTTGAATTTCAATCATCATCATCATCATTTCAGCCGAAAGACGTTCACTGCTGGACAAGCACCGCCACTTCGACCGGTTCTGTGCTTCTCGCATCCAGCGCATTCCACCGGCCTTCAACGGTCATCGGTCCACCTTGTGGGGGCCTTCCAACTGAATTTCAATATCTTGCTGAAATCATCTTCACCCTATGTAAAATTTCTACATTTATATCTACAACTAGATGCCGCTCGTGGCTTCGCCCGGGTGAACCCTAATTCTTTTTCTAAACTAAACGTAGCCTCATAACTTATAACATCAGCTATCTGCCAGTGAAAGTCCCGTCAAACAAAATAGGTCCAGCCGTTGCGGAGATTAGCCGAAACAAACAGACAGACAGTAAAAAAAAATTTAATTCTTTTTTTGTTATATGTCTTACCATTATAATTTCATATGAATTTAGTAAAAAGCTGTAATTTTGACATTAGAAACAGCCAGTTTTCAATTTTATTTATTTGTATAGATGTACTTATAGGTTTATTATGATTAACATAATTGTGTTGTTTTCTATTCTATTCAGTAAATTTGGAATTCTGGTAAGAAGAGCGAGGCCTACCCCTCGAGCTGAAAAAAGTGCTTTACCTCAGGTATATCAGCAACGTACGGCACGAAGGCGTGAATGGGCCAAGTGCTGTCAAATCTCGACAGGGCGCCGCCTATCTGGCCGACTTCCACATGCAGGCGAATATCCCCAACCGCAAGTGGCGCGCCGGCCGGCCACTCACCCTTACGTATGTCGTACGCGACACGTTGAGAACCGATGTAGTCAAACGCTTCACCGTTGAATAATGTCCATAGCACATTTTGATCTGGAATAATATCATGTTTTTGTAACACACTACATTAAACATCAATCAAGAATCAAAGCTGTAGAGCCTTGCGTTATCTCGCTCCCCCGTTTTATGACCGCGCTGGCACAAATGTTGGCAAGTACTTTTGTGAACATAATTCCTTACCGTACGATGGCGCATCTTTAACGGAAATCATTTGAGACAGGGTCGTGGCAGCTGTAAGTAGAGTTACCATGCCGACCACGGAGCTTGCCGCACCAGGAGATACTCCTGAGAAGATAGAATGTTGATAATAACACATGCAATATTTTTCGTGCAAGCTTATGTATGACAGTTTATAAAGTCTTCATTCTGACTCACCATCGAATAAAGAAGCTGTGTCAATTCTTGCCGTCACTAATGTTACTGCTTGAGAATTCTTATTCTCCTGTAACATAATAAAACAATAATAATTATGTGTTATCCTGCACTGCCCACATCTAGTAGATTCCCGCGACCTTCACCAGGTCGGCTGGTCCACCTTACGGAGGACCTTAAAATGCGCTTTTCAGTAAGTGTTAGCAATTGGAGAACTTTTCGGCCTTGGGGGCTATCCAATGGTCCTACTCCTAATTATTAATTGAAATGAGTTCCGAGTTTTAAAGTTTATACAACACACCAGTCTACAAGTTTTTACAAGGCAACATGAAGACATGGAAAGTAATACAAACCATTGTCCTAGGGAAGAGAGAATAGTAGACATTGTGATCACCCAGAGGATCACATACTTTTGTAGGTGTCAATAGCGCTGATGAAGCTGATCTGTAAATATAAAAAAGCATTATTTATTTTATTTATAGCCTTTATTCAGAGTTACAGTTGTATTACAAAGCGTTTTATCCCTGTTCTGAGTCTCTGTGTGCCCTATAGCAAAAGCCTCTTCCAACCCCTTCCAATTCTCCCTGTTCCTTGCCTGTCTAGTCCATGTCTTTCTCTCCGTCCTCATAAAAGAGCATTAAAATGACACAAATTATTTAAATTATTATTTAAATAAGATCAAAGTGTAACTTAACATTTCATTCAGGGTATGGCCCCATTCCGCAAGCTAAAAATTCAAATTGTTATGGTGACACACCTTGACATAATTGATATAAAAACATGCAAATGCCAGTCTACAAACCTTCTTAAACATACTTCAGTGTCAACCGCAGCAAACATAAATGAATTCAATTGTACTGAGCAAAGCGGTCTCCCCTTCTGATTGGATTTGTCTATATGATTATACCTGAAAATGTCAATGGATCATGAAACAATTAAATAAAAAAGACTATTATTATTAACATCAGAATTTTTTGACATACTTTGTATAGCATTGATCGATTTTATCAATCTCTGATGATCGTGATTGTGGCATGTAAAATATGGGGAATGGAATATTTTTTCGTAGGAGTCCAGTTCCTTTTTCATTCCATGTAATACCACCAGCTGCAGTGGCCGAGCAAGTACTTCCAGCAGCTGATGAATACTCATTGGGACATCTTGATTCTTGACTGAATGACCCAGCACTGTAAAACAGTAAACAATATTAATAATGTACTCATATGTACTCATATTAATAATGTATCAATGCTTGTGCCTTCTTTGTATCTGAAGAGGCCTTTGCCCTGCAGTAGGCATAGTAATAACAAAAAAGGGACCAAGCATTAAAAAAAATGGACATTTTAAAACCATTACCTTCCTGTAATATTGTCATGTACTAGAATTCCAGCAATAATTGCAGGTTGCTCCATGAGAAGTTCCATAACATCAGAAAACAGAGAAGTGCTCAAAACAGCCATGTAAGGCCCAGCTGTAGCATTTTGCATCAGCCAATGTGCATCATTGATTTCCTTTATCATATGGACTACACCCACTGCACCATTATCACCAGCTAAAAAAAGTTTTACTTATTGAATATCCTGGATAATATAAACTGAAATCTGATCAAACTAGATGCAAAAAACATATAAAAAACTTGACCAAACACCCCAACTTCCAAAACAATCTAGTGTAACAAGTGTTTCAATAAAATTATTCCTTATATGTGGTGAAACTTGTATGAGTTTCTTTTTATGTTAAGTCCTTTATTTCTATGGGTTTCTACTGGGCACCAACCATACTTTTATGATTTTTAAATAAAAAATATGGTCATGAACATTGCAGCCACATACATGAACATCCTGTTTGATGAGTTCCATTTAGACGTCTGAAACATGCTGCTCCTCCCTCTATTGATGAGTATATATTCTCATGAAGCCTTTGTAAGTTTCCAACTAGAAAATAACAAAATTTATCTGAACAATTTTAAACTTAATAATTACAGCACTTGAAGCACAGCACAATGCACAGAACACAGCAAGGAAAATAGAGATGTTTAACCATTTTTTAGCTTCTTTACATTACCGACAAATAGAAGTATTAATAGTATTTGAGGGCTATTTTGAATGAGTGTTATCCAATCAACGACCATCACTACAAATTATTAACTTTTACAACAATAAAAACTCAGACTAAAACTGATACAACTTACATCTGCAAAAACTGAAAATCAATAACAAAACCAGAAAATTAGACGGTGCCATAGTTTTCTCATTACTATGGTCCGTGGTTCGATTACTCGGGTAATATGTTTATTATAATTTGGAAATGTTTTATTTATTTTAGTTATCTATATGACACACAAATTTTATCGAATGTTGTGTAGAGTGACACACGAAATAAATCAGTGTTCATGACACATTATTTCTGTTCATTGACGATGACAATTTTATTGACATTTGAATGAATGCACAGATGTTAAATATAAATGAATGAAATGTCAAACCACTATGAACATGAATCAGAGATTTAAAAAAAGTACATGTTGATTGTACATGATTTTTTTAGCAGCGATCCAATTTAAGTTCTTTATTAAAACTTAATGCACAAGTAAAAAAAAACAAAAAAAAAAAAAAACAAAATGAGTTGGCGGCAAATAACTGCCTGAACTATAAATGGCAAATAACTGCATCAGACTGAAAAGTAAGCTTGTTTTGAATTCTTTAGCTGTAGTTAGGTTTATAATGTTACTCGGCTCGCCGTCGGTGACACAGGTAAAGCTTGCTCAAAATTTCATTGCCAAATTGGCTCGCGACTCGCGGCGTTGACAGACGACGAGCCAAGGCGGGCTACGAGCAAAATTTCAAACTTGTTAGCTCGCCGACGAACTTACTCGGCGCCCGGCGGTTTTAAAGTCCAGTACGCGGACTTTAAAACCACCGAGTAAGTTCATCGGCAGCATGACACACGGACGAGTAAGCTCGCTGAGCCATAAGTACGCGGACTTGCTCGCACGTGTATCATCCCTTTTAGGGATCTAACAATATCCCACACGTTTATGTGCCGCTGGATCCTCTATATCTACCCTAAAGATAGAGTAATAGTACATTTATGTAGTATTCATCATAAAATCATAAATTATTATTTACATCAACATTTAACAAACTTACAATGCACCTTAGTTTCCAAGACCAAATTGTATCCAAGTACATTTTCTATGTTGGTTGACTACCTAATCGTTAACTTTTTAGTTACTTAGTTGTGATAGTTTTCCTTATAACTTCGTTATTGTGTATGTACTACTATCGTGCATGTTAATTGTCTGGAATCTGTGCTCAATGGTGGCAATATCCTCGCCCTCTATTACATTAAAAACATAAGTGGCGAAATGTGGGTGTACTATGGATACTCTTCTGCCTAACCCAATGGAGAAAAAAGGCGTGATGATGTTCTGCTAATTGACACCAAAAATATTACCATTACAACAATCATATTGCCCAAAAAATGTTTATATAATGAAAATAATGCAACATGGAGCGTCTGCAGAATTAGGTGAAAAACGCGACGATCTTTTGACGCGGTAGAGCGAATCTAACGCTTTATATTTTAGCCTAGCAAAGATTCGCCGTTAGTACCGGCCATTGCACTTCTAGGAAACCGTAGCTTTATTCCAATGTATTTGCAGTAGTCGGCACAACATGTCTTTTTCTTTCATACTCTATTAGCCATCATCTCGGTAGTCACACCCTTTCTAGCCATAATTATCATCTTGCACACAGTCTACCCATCGTTTCTTTGGTCTTCCTCATTCATAAGGTGAATGCACACTTAACCCAGACGAACGCGTCGAACGAACCGAACGAAACCAATCCATTTAGAAATGAAATTTTATGAAACCGCGCACTCGGCGTTCTCGTTGAATTCGATTCGTTCGACGCATTCGGCTCGGATAAGTGTCCGTTCACCTATAGGCATAACATAATAATACTGTCCTGTCCGGTCCGATCCGGTATAACTGTGCCATTATTAGTGCTCTGTGAACTGTGCGTCTGCACTGGCGAAACATTCACAACAAAACATGTTGAAATCTCTAGTTCCAGTCAAAAAATATATGCAATATTGACAGAAATTATAGATTTCAAGTTTTGTTGTGAATGTTTCGCCAGTGCAAACGCACAGGCTCAGTAAAGGCCTGCGCAGACGAGGGATTTTTGTCTACGGACTTTTTATCCGCTAAAAATAGATCGCTTACAACTGTATCGAGTAACGCAAACGAGGGATTAAAAGTACCGCGTACAAAAAGTCCCCCGAATAACCGAGGACATGCAGAGAGCGGACCGGACATAAGTACGGGGGAGTCCCCGAAAAAAATAGAACTCGTGTGACTAGGCGAAGCAACGCACATGGCGGACTAAAGTCCGCGTTGTGCGCTCGAGAGTGACGTACCTATGCCACGATGTTAATGATCGCATACCGTATGTATTGAGTTCGCGGTAAATCCGCGGAGGACTTTTTATTTGCGGACCGTACTTTTATCTCCACCGCGGAGAAAAGTCCGTCGTCTGCGCAGGCCTTTATCCTTACTAATATATATTAATGTTATAAAGCTGAAGAGTTTGTTTGTTTATTTGTTTGTTTGTTTGAACGCGCTAATCTCAGGAACTACTGGTTGGAATCGAAAAATTCTTTTTGTGTTGAATAGTCCATTTATCGAGGAAGGCTATAGGCTATATAACATCACGCTACGACCAATAAGAGCGGAGCATAAATGAAAAATCTTGCAAAAACGGGAAAAAATATTCCTTTTTGAGAGCTTCCGTTGCGTGCGCTGCGTAAACGGTTTAAGTTACGCAAATATCATGTATTAATATTATAAAGCTGAAGAGTTTGTTTGTTTGTTTGAACGCGCTAATCTCAGGAACTACTGGTTAGAATCGAAAAATTCTTTTTGTGTTGGATAGTCCATTTATCGAGAAAGACTATAGGCTATATAAAATCACGCTACGACCAATAGGAGCGGAGCATAAATGAAAAATCTTGCAAAAACGGGAAAAAATATTCCTTTTTGAGAGCTTCCGTTGCGTGCGCTGCGTAAACGGTTTAAGTTACGCAAATATCATGTATGATGAAATTGTTCCTCTTTAAAAGTTCTAAAAAAAAGTCCGCGACAGCATATGTCTATCTTTTAAGATTGACTCACTGTAGCCTTTTTTAGGGTAATATTTTTTTTTCGAAGTTAATGCATTATTTGCGAAGGAGTTTTATCGATATAATATTAATTCTTATTCAAATAAATAGTTTTAACATCAAGGGTATTTATGTAGCAGTAAAATACTTTTTAATTCATTCGAATCGGACATTTAATTTCGAAGATATCACGATATAAGAATGCAATACGCGAACCGTTCGACGTTCCTACTTTAGAGAGAAAAGGATGAGCACACGGGTAGACATGACCTGGAATAGGACATAGGATACGTTTTATCCCTATATTCCCACGGGATCGACATCTACGCGGGTGAAACCATGGGGCACAGCTAGTCCTTACTAATAATATTAGTTCATTAGCAGTAGCATTTATAATATTAGTCTAATATTATAAATGCGAAAGTAACTCTGTCTGTCGAACCGATTTAAATGAAAATTGGTACACAGATAGTCTAGAGCCTGAGAAAGGACATAGGATACTTTTTATCAACATACCACACGGGCGAAGCCGCGGGCGGAAGCTAGTGAGGATATAATTTTGTGATATTGCAATACCCACTGGTATTTTTATTTCATAAAATGGCAACATTGTACATGTAATTTTAAATGGACGCCATTTGTGAAACGACAGCTGTGTTTTAAGGGTTTGAAATCCATCCAAAATTTCACTGTTCACTTGACTAGTTATAAGCTAACATAAGATTTCTTTTCTCAATAGCTGAGAAATTAAATTCGCTATGTCGGAACAAGTGGAGGTTAAGGTATGTACACAAGAATTGCTACAGTGTATTAGGAACAATAAAGCTTCCATTGTTCAACCTTGTCCGTTGGTCGATATTTTTTTACAAAGGATTTTCGATAGTTGTTGTATTTGTTGACTACATATTTAATGGGTTTTCACTTTCATGGGTACTTAGTTTTCTGATGACTAGCTTTTTAATTTTATAGATAATTGTTGAATTACTAAAATAAGTGCACGGTTGTTGTACACATAAAAATTGCTCCACCATTTTAAGTTTCGCAATACAATTCTACTAAATTATTATTTGTTGTAAAGGGTAGTAAAGGGAAGACTAGAAACATGAAAAGATCTACCGTTACATTTAAATTGCATCGTTTTTAACATTGATAACTTTCCTCAAAATAAAAAATCAAAAAAAACGTCACCATATTATTTACACGTGTGATTTATGAATTGCGTAGCTATTTTCCTACATTCTATGTTACCTTATAATTCCGCTCCTAAGACGACCCAGTGACCGCTATCTTTACTAAAAATTCTAAAATAGATGGGTACATATCAAAGAAATAAATGTTCCAATGCTGGAACATTTATTTCTTTGATATTTACCCTTTTCCTCAGTTGTTATTCTGATAGTTTGTGATTGTGATTTACATATATTTTAGAGTTACGCAAGACTGGCAAGATTCTATCATGAAAATAGTCAGAAACATTTTTTTCTCCTACCAATGTAGGTAGAAGCACATTTATTCTAATCTGTTTTTACCAATGAGTACTTTATGTAAGTACTAAGTACATCATAATAATTTCCCACCTACCACAAGCTCATCCTCACCCTGTAATTATGAATATCAAAAGCCTATTAACAGGCATTGAGTTTAATACTCATAATATTTTACTTTATTGTATTACTAATAAAAAAAAAAGCCTTTCACAAGTCACCTTGAAAAAATTACCACACGCTGGGTGATTTATAAACATAGAAAATAAACTAAAAGAAAACAATTATGATGGAAAATTTTTAATACCTACATTATAAAATTAATATTTTTATCACTGTCAACATATTATCAGTGTTTGTATGTTTGAAAAAATTGTGTGCTTGCATCTAATGAATATAATAAAATACCACCAAAATATCTTGAACTATTAATTCGGGATGCAAAGCGTTAATGATAACACATCCTGTCTCAACTGATTTCAAAAAAGCATTAAAATAAAAAATATTATCCAAGATGACACATTGACATTTTCAGTACGGATTTCATAATATTTTTATTTTTACAGCCTGATACACTGCCAGACTTAGATGACTTACTTCAATGCCCTGTCTGCTATGAGATCCCATCAGGTCAAATATTTCAATGTAATGAAGGCCACCATGTATGTGGACGATGCAAAATGCGCCTTGATGTGTGCCCTGTTTGCAGAGCATTGTTTTTCGGAACTCGAAATTATGCTATGGAAGAACTCATTGCAAATGTTAGAAAACTAAGAGCTTTTGTAAGTATTCCTTTTCATTAGGCATTTAAAACCCATGTCTATCATTGATTTAGTGTTTGATAAAACACTCACTCAAAAAACTTAAGGCTACTTGTAGACTTTAATGAAATTCAAATAAATCTCAAAAAACATAGTGTTTGTCCAAATAATTGTATATATCTAAATCTTATATTATTTGCAATTTCAGAAGCTTGGTGGGAAAGTCACTACAGATTCTTGCTCCGAGAATAATACACCAGCTAAAGAGAATACAACTGAAGTACCTGAAAATGAAAGTGTAGGTGATGATGCAAGCGAGCAGTCTAGTGTAAGTAATAAAAATGCATGTAATGTAAAAACTTTTTCTATTTCATTACACCAACATTCATGGCAGTCATCAGGTCTAAAAGTATTTTCACTTATTTATTTTACTTCATGTTTACAGCAATCTACACAGAGACCTCCACAAGCTTGCAAAGGTCTCTTTCGTTGTCTCTCATGCAAGAATGGAAATGGAGTCAGGCTCCCTGCAGCTCGCTTGCTCAATCATCTACGCTATTTCCACTCTCCTGAACTTATTGAGGTAACCCAAGTTGTTTTAGTCATTTATTGTCAAATCTTTAATCCTAACTAATAATATAAATGCGAAAGTGAGTTTGTTTGTTTGTTACGCTTGCACGCCAAAACGGCTGAATGGATTTTGATGAAATTTGGCATTAAGGATAATTATCGATCAGTTCAATTCCCAGGATGGGCAGTGTTATTGGGTTTTTCTATCAGGAATTTCTCAGGTTGATGGCCATTGGCTTACACATAAATGGGACCTAAAACATAACTGACAATATGTGGGTGTACTATAGGAACTTCTCTGCCTACCCCTTCTGGGATTACAGGCGTGATGTGATGTTATGTATTATTATTATTTACTTTCTTTTAGGGCAAATCTGAAAATGGCGAATATGTACAAGCGTGGCAGTTTTCTACAGTACCTGGAAGAATTGTTACTGCAGTACGAGTATCAGACATGGGAATATTCTTTTTGATTATTGAAATAACCAGTAAGCAAGCAATATTTATTTAATTAATAATGTCCTGCCAATATTATGTTTTACTAGAAACTAATTAAAACACTGATTGTTTCAGATGATAATGTATGCGCATGGCTATCCATGGCTGCATCACCTTGGGTAGCACACGAATTTTCGTATACAGTCACCATTTCTGGCAATGATCGAGAAGCAATTTTTTCTGATTGTGTAAGCAAAAAATTATGATTATTATGAAAAACGGTACAAAACTTAGTTTTGAACTGAAGTTTTTTTACAAAGTACTAACTTTGAATTATATTTCAGGTATGGTCTGTAAGATCGTGTGAAGGCTCTCTAAAGAAACGTGGGCATTGCCTGGTAGTGAGTGGCATAGACGCGAGGGCATTAATTGCACCCGTATCAATAAGTGGGAAACTATCTGTTCGTCGTACGCCAACTGAACAGCTGGCGACCCAAACTCAGCCCCGTGCTGTTCTACGTGTTGCCAACCGCGGCAACAATCGCGAAAACTCACACACACACGCTCATGACTTAGAGCCTTTCCTGCAAGATTTACAAAATGACGTAGCCAGGCTCTCCCGAGCATTTGCTACGCTTGGACGTGAAGCAAACGCTCTAGTGCGTTCCGAAGCAGAAATGCGAGCTAGAATTGAAAACAGGCACAACACTGGCGCGAACGAACGCACCAGCACCTCATCTGAAGAGGAATCTCCACCTCCAATAGCTAATATTATTCAAGACGACAACAGTGCAGAACGCATGCAACTATCACGTAGCGCGCGCAGACGCATGCGACAGCGTCTTAGGACTGCCCTTAATGCCGCGCAGCCCCCTGTTCCAGCTCCCAGGGCCGTCAACGTTCCGCAAAGGCAGAATGGCCCCACACAAAATAATAACATGCAACAACGCCACCTTATGACTGGGCTCGTGATAGTACAGCAGCCGCCCGTGCCGCCTCCAGTGGCTCCGCCGCCCGTGCCTCCGCCGCCGGTAGCGCCCCCATCCTCAAGCGGAACGTCTAATCAACCTCAAAACGGAAATGTGCGTGTTAATAAGAAGAAGCGACGTCATCGCAGATAAATTACTATTAAGTTTGTTTAGTTAGGTATCTATTAATGTATTTGTAAACTAAGTAAAAAGTTTACTTTTATTATTAATGGTGTATGTTATCAAATTGACTGCTCTTTGAGTCTCATAACTTTCCTCTGGGGCTATCATAATGTAAATGACTCCATGTTGTAAATATTTCGTCTTTTGACAACTGCAATTTTTGCGAGTGCTGTGATAACATGTTGCAAGTTCATGCAATTTAAATGGTTAACTACTTAATATTTTCGTTAATTGAAGTATCCCCAGAGTATTTTGTGATTTAAACAGATACCCATTAGGATAAATTGTTATAAGTTAATTTCAGTTATTGAAATGCATTTTGTGAAATATTTGTGACGATGATATTTCAAGAATATCAATTTGAATAGTGTTTAAATAATAATTGGCAAATGTGCTTGTTTTAATCCTGAATGTAATCATGATTTTGTTGTAGGACTAAAATCGCTATTTAATTAATTACTATTAATCTTCTAGACAGAACAGTTGTAATTATAAAGCATAAGAAATTTTAATTGTCTTTTTATTTATGTTTAACTAGCTTTTGCCCGCGGCTTCGCCCGCGTGGATGTCGGAAATTATCCCACGGGAATGTGCTACCGGGATAAAAGTATCCTATGTCCCATAACCCACGTGGTCTGTCTAGGCGACCTAGGCGTTACGGCGTAAAAGTAACAGACATGAGACAGCCAGTAACTTTTATTATATTAGTGGTAGTCCATATCTATATTGTGGTGATAGTGTGGATAGTATGGACAACCGTATGAAACTGTCGGAGAGATTAATGAAAAAATATTGTATAAAGATTAATGAAAAAACTATGGCATATTGTATGGACGATGGAAACTAAGGCGAAAGCTTTGGGGGAGCCTGCGAAATTCAAATTTTCTTATGATTTTTGCTTTTTACAGGTCAGTATCAAGTTTTATGTTGATCTAATGAGTCGCAGTTGTATCAAATATTTATTTATCTAATCTAACTAATATTGCAGGAGTTGTATTCCTGTATCTAATGGTTATTATTCTGTAAAGCTACTATTTGCTATGGTCGCGAATCATATTTTAATCATATTGACATTCGAAACTTACCCATTAAACGGATAGGTATGTCCTAGGTATATCCGGACTTTAAAAGAGACTGTGAGTTTGTTTCGGCCTTTCTTCTCAGAGTAGTCAGATAGGAAACGCCGACCTCATCTAGCTTAATTTTACAATTTTTTGATATTATTATGATGTGTAAAAGTGATTCCAATAACCTATTTACGGAATAAACAATTTCATTTCATTTCATTGCAACATACAACCTGCCTGACACTGACTTGCAAATTGCAAAAAACTTAAGATTAGAATTTCGCGGGCTAGCGGCGCATCCCCCTTAAGAAAATCGCATCATTTGCACAACGCCATCTATCGAGTAATTACTCACTGGTAAACTCAAACTCTTCGTTCCAAGCCAAGAGCCAAGTAGTAATAACTTTTGATTGAGTGGACAGATTCTCAAGATACGGACTATGACTATATTCTCAATCCCTTAACGCTCTTGAAGAGAGTCCCGCAAAACTGTCAATAATAAGTACTTACATGTGAATTTTAAAATCAAGAGGGTAAAGAAGGGTTTTTACCCTCATGAGGGATGATTTTATAAAAACGTAACTCTTTGTTAGTTACAAAAAGCATAAATTATCACAGCCCTAACTTAAAAACAAACGGATTATGTGTTTAATTCAAAATGAGCCAAATACTCAATAATGATGAATTCGGCGAAAGTCATTCTTCTATGGAGACTCTTAACACCGCGGTTCAGAAAATGACGTTAAATGAACAACGCCATCTATCGAGCACGAAGTGATACTGTCAAAATATATGGGAAAACGTTCGAACACTCAGTAAGCTATGTAGAAAAGACTGTTTTTAGGGTTCCATGACTGACTTGACCTGACTTGACTTGACTTGACCTGACTTGACCTGACTTGACCTGACTTGACCTGAATTGACCTGACTTGACCTAACTTGATTTGGATTGAGTTGAGTTAACCTTGAGCAGGTATATTTTATCGCGGCAGGTACATTGGTAGTTGAAAGAAAAGTAGATTACGTACCTTGCTAAAGTGAGTAATTAATGCACTCGTGTTAATTTAGTAAGCGCATTCGTGCCTTAATTACTCACTTTTTGCTCGAAGTAACAACCTACAATTTTTAAGAAATTAAAATTTATCACCATTTTTTCATGATTAATATCATGATTTAAAAGATAGATAGCGCCACCTATGGCACTACTACCAAACAATGGATTTGGAAAACTTGAATTAACCAAACTTTAGAATGGGTAAATTCACAATGTATCGCGTTATGTTACGCGCGAAGTATGTGAACATATGATGATTATGATCGTGTGTTACACACGTTCTCACAAACCTACCTGATTTTACGCTAGTGTCATTTTACGTCAATAGATGTCGTTACGTGTATCTACATTACGTACCTAATGAAAATTTCTTCTTGAATACTTTAAACTCTTATATCTTTTGATATTTTGAAGCGATTGCGATGAAACAAAGACTAAATGAAACATCGAGTTACACACAATATTTGAGTTTATAAGTTAACCATATTGATTTCGTACTTTTTACGTGATACTGGAACAATCAAACAAACGAACAGAAAAACAGACAAACAGACAAAAATTCCAAAAATGGTAGAAATGGCATCTGTTGGTTATTCTTGGACACTCCACCTAGGTTTCTTTTTTTTTTTTCCATTGTACAGAAACGCCTCGTCTACAGATTTATTATATGTATAGATAATAGATTAATCCGACATTGGTGTAATATAATATCATACTGTTCACCATTTGGGACCTCGCACTCCACGATCATAGATTAGATGCCCATTGAATTTGAACATGACTAGAGGTATGAGACGGGGTGTAAGAAAAGCGAGGATCCTTCGGCCAGACGGGTCTTGTCTGGCGGGTCCCGTCTGGCCGGTAACTACCTAACGAATGCTGTTGGAATCTTGTTTATATTTTGATCGCGCGGTAAATTCTAAATGCGCGATACATGATTTTGTGTGATGCCAATTAAAAAAATGCGTTCAAAATCCAGTCTCAATCTCATCTCGGCAGCAGTCAGTTATAAAGGTAGTGCTCTGTGGCAGCAGTGCTCAACACCCAACAGGAACCTAGAAAAAAAAACTTTAAAACCGAGTAAAAAACGCTACAAAGTGAAAAATAACGGAAAACTGTAATAAACGAAAATTAAAAACCAAAGACACCAACTTCTGTAATTATTAGTTAGTTTTTCAACTAGTGTTTTTTTTTTTTTGGAACTTCATTGTTTTTTTTTATAAAGTTTTTTGACAGACCTAAAGTGCGTTTCATCAAATATTTCTAGGACCAATACGAATACGCTACATACACGGGGCGGTACTAAGTCCGTTTTTAGGGTTCCGTACCCAAAGGGTAATACGGGACCCTATTACTAAGGCTCCGCTGTCTGTCTGTCAAACTGTCCGTCTGTCACCAGGCTGTATCTCATGAACCGTGATAGATAGACAGTTGAAATTTTCAAAGATGATGTATTTCGGTTGCCGCTACAACAACAAATACTGAAAAACAGAATATAACAAATATTTAAGGGGGCTCCCATACAATAAACGTAATTTTTTTGCCGTTTTTAGGGTTCCGTACCCAATGGGTAAAACGGGACCCTATTATTACTAAGGCTCCGCTGTCTGTCTGTCCGTCTGTCACCAGGCTGTATCTCATGAACCGTTATAGCTAGAAAGTTTAAATTTTCACAGATGATGTATTTCTGTTGCCGCTATAACAACAAATACTGAAAAACAGAATAAAATAAATATTTAAGCGGGCTCCCATACAACAAACGTGATTTTTTTTGCCGTTTTTATAGATAATGGTACGGAACCTTTCGTGCGCGAGTCCGACTCGCACTTGGCCGGTTTTTATAGATAACGGTACGGAACCCTTCGTGCGCGAGTCCGACTCGCACTTGGCCGGTATTTAAATTTAACAGTGGAGAACATTATTTACGGCGAACTACATCATAACCTAAAATAGTTTCTTCTTCTTTCTTCTATGGTACGTACAGAACGATTTCTGAATGCATTCTTGTCACCCTACGACGATTCCCTGTAATTTGCATTCTTTATTTTACTGACCATCTCGTAACGGATAGCCGAGAGGTCAAGCTGCATAGTTCGATCATAAATATAATATGTTGATCTATTAGCGGCTGTAACAAATATGGATTTACAGAATTATAAACATTAGAATCAGAATGAAAATTTCATGAAATCGTCAGTCAATACACTTACATGAACTTAGAGAGTTGTATTGCTGATTCTAATGTTTATAATTCTGTAAATCCATATTTGTTACGGCCGCTAATAATATTTAGATCAACATACAACCTGATACTGACCTGCAAATTGCAAAAAACGTAAGAAAATTTGAATTTCGCGGGCCACCCTAGCGCATCTACCTTAAGTTTGAATCGAACTGTACATAATTATGTGGAACTACTGAACCGATTTCGGGAAACAAAGTTGATCAACATTGTTTTGTTACCTACTAATAATAAGGGCGGTTTCCAAGAAAATAATTTTATGGTGGTTCGTCAGTGTAATCTATTAGGTAGACATACTTGTTTTTATTAATTGTACCAAAAAACATGAATACCTAATAAAATCGTACATCACCAATAGCCAATAGAGTTACCGGAGGTAATCATTTTTAGATTAGTCTATGACCGTAGTAACGACTTTTCATAGAAGTGATATTATTAGAGTTTGGGCTATTGCCCGCAAGATGGCATACACTGTAACTAATATAGAATGTTCTGGAACAATGATACGCCTTATTACGTTTATTGCCGAGGCGCTAGTAGTTTCCGGTTTCTTATAATTATTATTACTCTGGTCTAAATCGGTCTATAGATAAATTGTTCTGTAGCTAATCTGAGCTTATTGGATGTGGGTGAATAAATTTCTACCTTTTTTTAAAAAAAAACTTGTTGGTCCGTGTGGTCAAGAGACTGGAAAAAGTAATTAACCAAAGTAACGTTTTGTAAATAGTGACGAACGAGTGAAGCACCTGAATTTTTCTGAAAAACTTATTCGTGAGTGTAACCTATTGTTTTTTTTTATAAGTACCTACCTATTTTATATTTATTAAAATAACAGTACATTGTTACAATTATAAATATTAGGATGTTCAAGAAGATCAACAAAGAGACATTTATTTATTTGTTTAAATAAGCGCCCTCTGTTGAAGAATTAAGTTACCCTTTACTCAACAATAGAGGGCGCTTTTGTCATGCGATAACGGCTTGAATACTATCGAATGCAGTTATTTTCTACAGATTTTTAGTTTCATTATACAAAATAAGCTTGGCAAATTAAATGGTGACTTAGATTTAAGACAAACCTTTTACTATTGTATACAGTGGCGTATTTTAAGATTCAGCGCACTGGGCCTGTAAGGTTTGCCGCCCCATAAATTAAAGGAAAAAAAAAGCAACGAAACTAGTCCTGACTCGCGACGGAGTCCGACCGACCGACAAGCCGCGCCGCCACCGCCGCGCCGGTCAGTAAACCTCAAAACACACAAGGCGGGTGCGTTTCGGGAGCGGGTCGGGTCGTTTTCTTCGCTGGAGCCGCGCTGTCATTGTGTTCACTCACAGCGCGGGCGCGGGACGGCAGCGGGTCGGGCGCGGGACGGCAGCGGTTCGGACGCGGACGTACCACTAGCCAGGAGGCGGCAAAAAAATACGACACGCTCCGAGCAGGACCCAAATATGGATGTCAACACGCCCGCGTTCTGTGTGTTGATATCCATATTATTATAATTCCTTGAATTGCAATTTATTACGCCTGCCATACTCCCGCGTCCGACCCGCATCCATCCCGCGCTGTCTGTGGTGGCGGACGGCGGGCGAGGCTCCCGCTCCCGTCCCCATCCGCGCCCGACCCGCCGACGCGTTCTGTGTGTTGGTATCTATATAATTCCTTGAATTACAACTTATTATGCCCGCCGTACTCCCGCGCCCGTCCCGCTCCCGACATGCACCCGCCTTGTGTGTTTTTGAGCTTACGATAGTCCCGTGACTTGATGTCTATCAAACTTACAACCAAATGAGTTTTAATTTTTGCTAAGTAAGCTTATTTTTAATTTCTTCAAAATGAAAGGCTAACAGAGCTGAGCGTGAGGTGCGGCTTGTGCCGCCCCTCGCAGCCTAACGCTCCGGGCCATGGCCCTTTAGACCCTAGGGTAAATACGCTACTGATTGTATACTGTGTATTTCTGAAGTAAAAAGCTGTTTTTGGTAGGGGATACACTTATGGATTCGCGTCACCGACGCGACCTTTGATATTGACCTTGAAAATTTGTCCCTTCTCCTTCTACTTAACTAAGGTAACTACTCCTCTTCCTTTCTCCCTTCCAGCTCCATCTAAATTTCATTTATATCATTTATCAGATTTTCTATGAGATATATGCCATATTAAAAAAAAACCTTTAAAAAAAAGGTATGGGTTTCCGGCAAGGAGGGTAGGGGGGTTTACTTACCTGTCTGGTGGTGGTTAAAGTCTTCTTGCATTGAGCGTAGGCTTTCACCAGATCATCGCTAAGTTTTAGAAAATAGCTTCTACCGGGGAATCCACGCGCCGGGCCCCAGTATTTGAGAATGTTTGAAACAAGAAAAGAGTTTATAAAGAAATTATAACGGTGTCAGGAAAATACCGACCAAATAAAAATGGCTATACTGGCAGACTAAAGATTTTAGCAGGTTTTGGTACCACACGGGGTACTTAAATCCTAAGCTGAGTCTTCCTGTGAATGTCGATAGTTGAGTAGGGAATCACAATATATTATAAAATCAGAATGTTTTTAAAGAGATTTTTACAGTAAAATCAATGGCCTGTGACTTTAGTAATTTAAGTAAACCAGTCTGACCCTGGTGAGAGGTACACTCCAATTATGCCAATAGACGAGAGGTGTGAGGAATATCATAAAAAAGATGAAGCTTGGAAAGTCACCAGGTCATGACGGTATTATAGAACATCTGCGATAAGCAGGTGTACATCTGCCCAGTCTTGAATCTGGTGTTTAATTTTTGAATAGGACATTCCTTTATTGCGGATGTTATGATGAAAACAGTTCGAATAATAAACAACAAAATCAGGGATCCATCTGAAATTTAAATTTAAGTGTGACATAATAATTTTAAAAACTAGGTAAACGTGTAACCCACATAAATGTCCGCGAAATAATGGTTTATAGATACTTTGTTTAATGCATGCGATGAAATTTGGCGAACAGATAGGTTTTAACCTGGATTCCCGTGAGATATTTTGCGATATCCACGCGGAAGAAGCCGCGGGTAAAATCTAGTCAGGAATATTAAATGCGGTGTTCGGGAAGGCAGGTTGACTTCTCCGCGTCTGTTTAACTTATAAATGAACCAGCTGATTCACAGGCTCAGCGAAGTCATGGTAAGATGCTCAATAGATGGAAAAATGGTCAACAATATTAGATAAGCGGACGACATCCGTCTGTTTCGCCCGTCAGTTAGTGTGCTATACAAGGCAGGCAAGAAGGCTCTCATGTGCCGCCAATTAAGATCGGTGGGTCGATACCTACTAGTGAGGGTGTCTCTGTCTAAAGTAAAATATTTGAGTCACGTGCTCACAGATCGGCTACAGGACGATAAAGATCTAGAGAGTGAAAGGCAATTCACTGCAATGTGTTAGCCCGCAGATAGGAGGAGCTCGTGGCTAAGTAATAACAGCCGCACCGGGTAGATCCATCAAGTAAAGCTACGCTTGCCGGGGTTGGTCGGTGGATGGGTGACCATCTTTACATATCGAGACTCCTCCGTGCCACGGAAAGCACGTTAAGCAGTTGCTCCCGGCTGTCATTCGTGGATCTTTGACAGTCGTTACGGGTCGTCAGAAGCCCGAAAGTCTGACAACCAGTCTTACCAAGGGGATATCGTTTTACCCAGTTACTGAGTTGTGGAGGTCAGATAGGCAGTCGCTCCATGTAAAATACTGGTATTCAGCTGCATCCGGTTAGACTGGAAGCCGACCCCTACATAGTTGGGAAAAGGCTAGGCAGATTGATTGATGTTAGCCCGCAGATTCACACGCTGTAAAAATGTTACTTTTCCGACCCTTCTGACAGTCTTTTATCACGTGCAGTCTGTGGATCAACTTTACTCGGCGGGGTGACAACGCGTTACATGTTCAGTACAATGACAATCCGCAATGTTTACGGAGGCATTCATTGTTGATTCTTCGCCGTATTATGGAAAAAAACTGCATAAATGAGGAGCAGGGTTCGTGGTAGTGCCAACTCTCAGCAGAACGTTAGCATGCAGTCGATAGTCTTTTTACTGTGTACTGGGTAGGTGTACACCTAAAGAGAGAGACGAGCCTTTACACAGATATAGGAAATAGACTTTATGTAAATTATTATGTACCTTGTCTTGTTTACTATTTTTTTAATATTGAACCATTTATGTGCACACACATATAAACAGACTAGAAGAAAGGAAAATACCTACAAAGGTGATGGTTATTTCTAAAGAATACCCATCTCTTCCAGCATACCTGCGATAGAACAGAGGATAAAAAAGAGACGTGTAAAAGTAGAAGAGAAAATAAAATACTTAAAATAAAATAAAAACAGTTCACTTAGACTTAAATAAATACATACTTCTAAAATAAATATAATTAAAATAATAATAATAATAACCCCACTGCCGTATCTCTATGTTGACGTCGGTGGGGCTTGCGCGCTCCGAACTGTGGGTCTGTGTCGATAGAAAAACTTTGCCGAAACGGGTCTAGGGTGAGGAGTCAGACTAAGAGAGATACAGAAACCCGCAGGGCAGCATGTGGCGAGGTGTAGTCGCAGTAGCGACCCCACCCTATCTCCCGGGAAATGTCTTCTTCCTCACCTCTGGCTTTCCTTTATTGGCCGGCTAGAGTGAACACTGACGAGGAACAGAGCTCCCACCTCATTCTTGCCTTGATTGGCTGGCTTGAGTGGAGATTAGCAAGAGCAAACGTGCTCGGAGGAAGGAAGTCTTCCAGTAAGTTGCTGGTAGGGATCTTGACCGTACTTCCGGGATTGTCCTGATAGCCGTGGAATACCTTTCCACTCCTCTTAAGCACCTCTGTTGCCCCCTTGTCGCTATGACACTTTGTGCTAGCGACCGTTTTCAGGGGCCCATTATTGAGTGTGCAAGTCACCCCCTGCCATTTTATCTGTTTTTTTTTAATATAAAACATTGGTCAGGTAGGAGCCATAGTCTTTCCATTGTTCATTATAACCATTTCACTAAACTACCCAAGCCAATAATCCAATA
The DNA here is from genome assembly GCA_948473465.1 of Lithophane ornitopus. NCBI lineage: Eukaryota > Metazoa > Arthropoda > Insecta > Lepidoptera > Noctuidae > Lithophane > Lithophane ornitopus. The sequence goes on along the minus strand of OX419616.1, from coordinate 8,843,406 downwards.
TCTTTTTTTTTTCCATAACCTGTAATAGTCCTACACCAACCGGGGGTTGTCCTTGGCTGCACTTGTGCGAACAGGGATAAATCGTCGGTTGGTGCCTCATTCCATTTAAAATTGTCTAAGGGGCCTCTGCGAGTTGGCGTCGGCCCCTCGTACGCCTTCCAAAGGGCCGGGATCTCAGGGTCCCGAGAAATGTCAAATACTAAAATAAATTAATAATGATTACCTGAGACATGACGAACAATTACCGTAGACATGACGAACAATTACCGGAGTCATGACGAAAAATTACCGGATACAAGACGAACAATTACCGGAGATTTATTGTGAAGGACGGCACGGTTGTCATCTGTCGGGCATGCCACCGACCGGGAGAATCAATCCACAAACCCATTATCTCCGGGTGTTCTCGTCTAGCTAACGGAGAGTACTTGCATAGACACAACCTCAGGAACTTGCTCTGAAATACAGCCTTGTGGAATCGCAAGTACCGTACTATAGGTATGTGCCCGACCCATTTCTCGAAAATAGAATAATAGGGAAGAAAGGAAACGATCCATCATCACTGACAGGACTATTGTTGCCAATAAGCCTGATATAGTGGTGGTGGATTGAACAGAGCGGCGCGCAATGATCATTGACAGATATGTTTTTTATATGTATGTAAAATGATATTAAAAAATATATAATTACAAAGGGGTTTCTTAATGCTAAACCCCGATACAACCGCGAGAGTTGCAGTCTCAGGGAATATTTCCTTCAAACTGACGTGGGGATGCACCGACATGTGGTCGCAGTGGACAAGGGCCTTACCCCGCTCTCCTTGGTGAAAGAGAACTGGCGCAAACCTGCAGTTCTTAATACTGATCGTAAGGAAGTATGACAAGGCAAAGAGCTACACGGACGCTTTTTCTGGGCCCTGTCTGGGCCTGATGTAGACTTTCTGGCGTCTGTATCCTGGCTGCGTTTCGGACCCACGCGACCTCTTCGGGGAAACCGAAGGTTTTGTCTATGCGATTATGAATGAACTCATCATGCATGACGAATAATTATCGGAAATACATTTTCAAGGACGGTACGGTTGACATCTGTCGGGTATGTCACCGTACTGGTGAATCAATCCGACATATTGTTTCCGGTTCTTTTCGTCTTGCTAACGGCGAGTACTTGCACAGACACAATCTAGTGGCTAGGATTATCCACCAGTAACTTGCCGTGCAGTACAACCTTGTGGAGTATGAAGTACCATAACAGGTACGTGTAACGTGCCCGACCCAGTTCTCGAAAATGGTCACGCCACATTGTACTGGGATCGATCTATCATTATCGATATCATCGATCAATATCAGGCTTATTGGCTACAATAGTCCTATCCACTGATAGGACTACTGTAGCTAATAAGCCTGATATTGTTGTGAGAGATTGACGAGAGCACCATGCAATGATTGTTGATATCGCTGTCCCTCATGACGAGAATCTCGTGAAAGCTGAAGAATGATAAACAAATCAATTATCTTGACTTAGCACACGAGGATGTCGACATTTGGGAAGTGGACTCTGCTTGACCTAATAGCGCAGTGCCGCGACCGACACCTCAGAAGGCTCTCATTGCGCGGCTGGGTAAAGGGCTTGCTTCAGAACTCCTGGACACAGCACGCATAGCGAGGATGGTGCTCTCTCTTGAGCCCTGACCACCGGCAGCTTGGACCCTGATTCTGATGCCGATGGTTTACTACTTTTTATATTTTTAAATGTTTTTTTTTTAAATGTGTTGAATATGTATTTAAAATGAAATAAAGGATTAATTACAGTGTAATTATAAATACTAAATACATACGCTACTACATATGACGAAGTGGAAAATAGTGTTCTTTCACTATTCATACACTGCTGTTTCAGTTTGGAAGTCCTCTGGAGGAAGTGAATTCCAAATTCGAACCGCGTGCACAGTGAAGTAGTGGGAGTAGAAGGCGGTGGAGTAGGAACCAGATTTAAGGAGGTTTCTTAAAAGCGTTCCCACAGATAGGATGGTGTTTTAGGGTTGTGACGGTTGTTAAATAGCAGACACAATAATTTATCAGAGAGTTCCTGCGAAGTCGAATAGAATAGCTGCGAAAGCTACAAACGTGATCACACTTACACAAAACGAATACCGATATTTTGCAAACGTTCGAGTTTATTTAAAAAGCTCCTCGGTGGCATCCAAATAGAAGGCATCGGCATAGTCAATAATAGGCTGAATGAGATTTTGAGTAAGGGAGATTTCGCTGTTCACGGACAAGAAGGTCTGGGGAGGCATTTCAAGGAATGGAAAGTGTAGTGCACTTTACGACTGACTTAAGCAACATGGGTAGTCCACGATAAGTAGGAGTCCTTGGTCACCCCTAGGTTTTTAACCGTACTTATTTGCGTATTTAATCTGAACTCCATCTGGACAGAATGGAGACAGCGAAGCAACGGTGAGCCTATTCCGCATATACCTGCTGCCGATGATCATTGCCTGGGATTGACTAAGGTTGATTTGCAATCCAAAGGACCGCAACCACTCATGGCAGACACGACGGCTTCCACATCTTCCCTTACGAAATGGTTGTAAAGTTGTAGATCTTCGGCATAGACATGGACGTAGGAATCTGGTGACACAGTTAATGAAAATGGAATAGAGAAGAGGAGAGCGAATGCCACCCTGAGGCACCCCCAATGTAAGAGAGCACCAACCAGAAGAAGACTCGTCGAGACGTACTCGTTGTGAGTGGCCTTTAAGGTTCGAACCACCCAATAGTTGATATATGTGGGTATTACAGTAGAAAGTATCCTGGGTATTACAGTAGAAAGTATCTACTGTAATACCCAGGAAAACTGCCGAGGTTACAGTTTCAAGCACGACGAAGTATCTAAGATTATGTTGGGTCCCAGATTTCTAACATTCGGTAAGGCGAACTTTCTATATTTCATTTTTTTGGCATGTTGTACTAGGTCATTTGTCGTACTCGAGGCCGCGGCGGGTAGTATTTCACGCGCGCACCTATGGGACGTTGCAGGGGGAGTCTTACACCTCACTCCCTCGCGGGCCTGAGGTGGCCCGCAAGGCGAGCCACCAGTCGGGGATCGTGGAAGGCGCACAAGATTTCATGATTGCCGGTCCAAGTGTGATGACTTGAAACAGATGCTGAACGGCCTAGTTGATTCTTCTGTACGCATTGGTCTCCGGATGAACTTGGACAAAACCCAAGTTATGTTCAACGACCACGTTAGTCCGGGACCGATTGCTGTCAATGGCGGTACTCTCGAAGTTGTTCGTGAATACGTTTACCTCGGGTAAACTCTGCAGTTTGGTAAGAACTTTGAGAAGGAAGCTAATAGAAGAATTCAGCGGGGCTGGGCAGCTTTTGGGAAGCTCCGTCGAGTCTTCTCGTCGAGTATTCCGCAGAGCCTAAAGACTAACACAGGTCTTCAACCAGTGCCTGCTGTGTGCTGCAGTGTCCTGCCTGTCATGACTTACGGAGCCGAAACGTGGACACTCGCGGTACGGCTGGTTCATAAATTCAAGGTCGGTCAGCGAGCTTTGGAACGAGCTATGCTTGGAGTATCTCTGAGAGATAGAATCCGGAATGAGGTAATCCAGCAGAGAACCAAAGTTGTTGACATACCTCATAGAATAAGCAAGCTGAAGGTGCAATGGGCCGGCCATATTAGCCGTAGAACCGATGACCGTTGGGGTAGACGTGTTCTTGAGTGGAGACCGTGAATCGGCAAACGTAAGGTAGGACGCCCTCAGGCTAGGTGGAGCGACGATCTTCGCAGGGTGGCTGGTGGCAGCTGGATGAGAGCTGCCGAGAATCGAGCTGAATGGCGTGCAATTGGAGAGGCCTATCTCCAGCAGTGGACTGCTATAGGCTGATGATGATGATGATGGTCCAAGTGTGGGAAGGGAACGCCGGGGTTTTAGTCAGTAAGAGTCTGACAGACCCCGCCGCCCGCCCTGGGGGGGACAATCATGAGGATTTTCCACCAAGGAAAAAAATAATAAAAAAAGGTCATTAGTCGTAATCCAATCCGTAACCATTGAAAGTGCACTGTGTACATCGTGAAAATCTTGTCTGTACCTGTCTACCATAGATTAAGTAGCTGTCTACTTTAAAGATAACAGAGGTATCATTTGCAAACTGTATCAACGTCACAGAATGTGAAGTCATTGTTAAAAACCAAGTATAAGAATGGAACTAGTAGTGAGCTTTGAGGTACACCGAACTAAACTGGCAGGCCGGAAGATTTCGCACTATTTAGATCTATTATGTTGTTGTGGATACTTTACCCGTAATGACATAGTTTAGGAGAAGGGCTCGTGGCTTAATAATTACAGCCGCACGGGTCGATCGAAGGTTAAGCTACGCTTGCCGAGGTTGGTGTGTGGATGAGTGACCATCCATTACATATCGAGACGCCTCTCCGGCCCTCCGTACCTTGGAAAGCACGTTATGCCGTTGGTCCCGGCTGTCATTTGTAAATCTTCGACAGTCGTTACGGATAGTCAGAAACCCGAAAGTCTGACAACCAGGCTTATCAATGGGTATCATATTACCCAGAAACTGGGTAGTGGTGGTCAGGTAGGCAATAGCTCTATGTAAAATACTGGTATTCAGCTGCATCCGATTAGACTGTAAGCCGACCCCAGCATGGTTGGAACAAATGATGATTACTAGACATCGGATTTTATGCATTTGCATGCATGTTTGCATATACGTTAATGCATATTTTATCCTTTTTTTCCAATCGTGCATGTTTCGTTTAGTAGCGGAAGATACGTATTGGGAGCCCAAATCAACTGTACAGGTCATACCCTGCCTAAACAGGTATCTCCAGATTTTTTTTGTCCAATGACGTCAGTTGACGTAGAGATGTCGTTTTCGGCGTTCAAATTAATACTGGGTGACAAAATGTCACATAGGTCTTGAAAATTTTGAATAATAACTAATTGTATTCGAGAACTGAAAGTGGGTGATAGACGTGCGTACTTAAAGTACGCGGTTTTTAAGCTCGCGACCTTACGCGGCTCGCCGTCGGTGACACACGTGAAGCTTGATCAAAATGTCATAGTCAAATGGCGGCTCGCGGCGATGATAGACGTACGAGCCAAGGCGGGCTACGAGCAAAATTTCAAACCTGTTGGATCGCCGACGAACTTACTCAGCGGTTTTAAAGTTCGCGTACTTAGCATGACACACGGGCGAGTAAGCTCGCCGAACCATACGCGTACTTGCTCGCATGTCTATCAACCTTTTTAAAAACCGCGTACTTTAAGTACGCACGTCTATCATCCACTTAAAGTGCCTCGGAAAGCACGTTATTTAAGCCGTTGGTCCCGGCTGTCTTTCATGGATCTTTGACATTATATAGTGCTCTGTGTTGACAGCCGTCTGTGTTGATGGGTCGTCAGAAACCCCAAAGTCTGACAACCAGTGTTACCAAGGGGTATCGTATTACCCCCAGTTACTGGGTTGTGGAAGTCAAATAGGCAGTCGCTCCATGTAAAATACTGGTATTCAGCTGCCGGTCCGGTTAGACTGGAAGCCGACCCCAACATAATTGGGAAAAGGTTAGGCAGATTTTTTGGAGAGTTTTAGTGCATATTGCGGCCATTTTTATTGCATAAATTGCATGCTGCATGCATTATTTTGGCACTTTTATTGCATTAATCCAATGTCTAATGATTATTCGTATCATTATTGAATAGCTCCATCTTTTCGAACTTTCTGAAACTACGTGCGTACAGAGCTTTGTTCGATATGTCAGAAGTTCAAATTAGCTTTACTCCACAAGATGGCAGGGTGGCTGTTGATGTAGTTTTGCTATTCGACAACAGATGTACGCGCGCACTTGACTGTTTCCTGTTTGAAATCAAATCAGCTTTCTAGTATCTTACATGATTGGTGATTGGGCGAGAGGCGAGAGAGTCCGAGTCCGAGAGCCACAGACTACATTACACCGCGAGGCAGACATTGTGTTGTGTGAACTGTGAATAAATTGCGATCGTTTCGTGATCATTGAACAACATAACCTTGTTTTTATATATTTTTTTTATATTAGGCTTTACGGTGTTCACTTAACAAACTGATAAACTATTAATTTAGCAATATACTTATAAGTAATAATTTCTCTATCAATGTGAACATACTTAACTTTTGTTTTTCGTATTCGTCAAAGAGTATGTATTCGTTTTGTGAGTACCTCAGACGAAGTAAAAAATCTGAGTACGTACAAGTTTTGGGTTTGGACTAAAACCCATCTTGTTTTGTTAGCAAGGAATATAATATCTACTTTCTTTTGTTAGTGTAACACACAGAGTAAATTTTGGTGTAACAGACGTTTCACATGATGATGATTTGAGGAACTGGAATTTATACGGTGAGTTTACCGAATTTACTTGGGATCTCAGAAAATATATAACAGCTGTTATTCTTCTGATTGTGATCCATGTTGATCATGCATGCATGCCACAAAATATTTCGGCGGGAAATATGATTCTATCCCCTAAAGTTTTAACAGAACCTCAGCTGGCTGACTCATTGAGTCGTGATACTCGCCCAGTCTCCTCTCTTCTTCGAAATTTATGTTGTGGTGATAACACATAATATATACTTAGGTACTTACTTAATTAAATTTACTAGAAACATGAGTGTTTCTAGTAAAATTATATTTGTTACTTGTAACCAATCATTTCCACGACTAAATGTCGAATATTGTGAGTAGGTATTGTATTTTTTAAATGCTTATCTATGCTGCCAAATGTTTATTTATTTACTGCCTATTGTAATTTTCTAAAAACTTGTTGATTAGTTCGGTTGTCTGGTTGGGTTATTCGGTTTATCCACCCCAAAAATCCACCCTAAGGTGGATACTCTGAAACGTATGTCCAAGAATCCACCTATAAATTCCGTTTATCCAACTAGGCCTAGGGTGGATTCTCGGACCTTAGGGTGGGTAAACTGAATAACCCGTCCGGTTCTTCTGAACTTATGGTCTAAAATATTATGTTTATCTACTAAGCTTAGACACCATGTTACTACTGTGCTTAATCCACAAACTGATTTTATTTACAGGATCAAAATAACCATGGATGAAATACAAGTTGACCCAAAGCTTTTTGTCACATGCCGGTTATGTCTTGAAGATTTAGGACAGTACCAGATAGTACCCAGTGTGCAGCAGCAAATTAAATACTGCTTTGATATAGAAGTAAGGACTGTCTGTCTACTCACACTTTAATGTCTCTTTTTTTTAAATTTAATTTTGTAATTTTGCTTTCAAGAGTTATTGCAATAGTTATTTTTTGGGTTTTTCTCATTTTAGTCCAGAAAAAGACAGGTTGCCCTTATCCCAATTTTTTGGGGTGGGCCCCCAAATAAATTGGGATAAGGGCAGGAGAATGATGATTAATGATGATGAAGAGTCCAAAAAATCTCTTAATATATAATTAATGTCTAGTTATTTTTGACTTATGAACATTATGTAGGTATTCCCAAATAATTTTAAACATCTAATTTCAGGTTGAGCCGTTTGATGGTCTGCCACAACTAATATGTATGAAGTGTAAAGAGATTTTAAACAAGTTCCACACAGTTAAGACCACATTCTGTGACAAGCAAAGTAACTTGAGAATCAAGGTGATAAAAAAGGATGTAAGTTCTAAGTTCTCATAAATTTTCAATTGCCTATCATGTTTTTGAGCATGTTCCCTTGGCTCACAAATAGTTGCCATGCCCTATCATTCCTCATTCAACATTTTACTTTTTACTTATCAAGAAAGTAGGTTTTCCTGTAATCTATAAGTAAAGAACTATTTCTTTTTTACCAGTCCATTAGTACCAGTGATTTTAGCAGTGTATGTATGTATGTTTGCTTTTACGTATGTTTCATCGTAGCGCCTAAACTACTGAACCGATTTTGATGAATGAGGTACTTACCATCAATAGATTATTCGTAATAGTGGTCCGGGTGACATAGGCTATAAATTATCCGTAAATTTAATATGGTGGACTCGTGGTGGACTTTAGGTACTTTACTTACAAGTAAACTGACCTAGAGAAAAAAAATATTGGGATAATCATGACATGTTTGAAGCATGTTTGGTGTCAAAAGAAAGGTATTGACGAGCACATTACAAATATTTATGTATCATATTGTCTAAGTATTTAAATAAATAATATGTTTAAATTGTTAAAAACAAGCAAAAATAAGACTGCGCTACGTACGGAAAATTACTACCTCATGCCTCAGCTCAAATTCACTTTTTATCTTGCTTGCACCATACTACTCGCGGACTTCGTGAGAGCGAGTCGGCGTTTGGTGCTGGCGGCACCAAGGCTCCAATAGTTCAGTAATTGCTTTTTACGGTGAAAAAAATGGTACTTCCTTAATAAAAAAGACCTGCTTTATAGTTAGTTCATGATCTAATTTGAAGTCTTTTTTGAATAGGTACCAATTGATTATAGTTCGGTTTAGAGGTACCTAACTTTTTTTTTCTATCGAGAAAATAATAATCGTGTTTTCGTCAAATATAGTACCTTGCATCAATCCTCAACTTTAACACAAATATTTATTTCAAAATTAATGCTGCAGTATTTTCGACATATCGGACGATCATGCTAAGCAATTTGAGGTTGTCGTAACGTTTTTCAAGCGTAAAACGGAAAAGAATAATATATAAAAAATTGGTTCAACTGTACTTAACCCGACTACGGAATAATAAAAGATAACTAAAAAGTACGTAACAAGATAAATTTTCAGACAGAAATCAAGACAAGTAAAAATGGTCAAGGTAAAGCCGTGGCCTGTCTGCTGTGAATTGGCCTTCTAAAGGCCAATGAACAGTGGAGCGGTTAAGCATAACTGGTTTATGCCTGTGTTGTTTTCTGTTCTTGTATTGTGCTATCGGCTTTTTGCTTTGTTCCATTCAAAAAGAGATGGTGATTATCTTCTTGTATACCTCCACCTCTCTTTTACCTAGGTAAGACGTCGGTAAGAGTTACTAATACTTACATTGACAGTTACACCTACGAATGTGATTTACTGTCTAAGAGTTTCTTTTTTACCATCTCTCAATTGTGGTTTGCTTTATTGAGTTCCATTCTAAAACGGTCCACAAATCAATGCTTTTATTTGTCCTCAGGAAATATTCTGTATCCAGCCACAACAAGACACAGTCAGTTCAAGCCAACAAGCTCCTGAAACCATAGAACCACACCAACCAACCAACCAAATAACTAATGAACCATATAACTGTAAAAATAAAACGTCTAAAAGGAAAAGACTGATAATACAATCGTCTTCATCTAGTGATTATGAATCGGAACAATCATTCCAAACTTCTAAACCTCAAAAAAAGAAATCATCAAGACGGAGAGGTAAAAGTCCAATGCCATGGGAGGCAGATTACAAGAAATTGATGTCATGTAAACTGTGCAATAGTGTTTGGTCGAATAGAAGATCTCTTGCGGTTCATAACCGTGTTCATGAACTTCTCAGGGAAAGATATAAAAATATATTCAACAGAAAATGTACAGTAAATTTGATCAAAATTGATGACAAACCTAATATAACGGGATTAAGTAACATGGTAGTTCTCAGTAGCAACAAAATTATTGCACCTGGTAACTCTTATTTTTATACCATTTATTCAAAAGAAGATGTTGATACTACTAACAATTTCAAGAGTAATTGCCTTCAAAATGAAGACAGAAACAATTTTTTTAGTCCAGACTCTTCAGACGGTGAGGAAGGAATTGGTTTTAAACCAACACAAAGAAAAACACGTCTTATATCGAGAAGTTCCAATGAAACGGTTGTTATAGAAAGCAATAATAATGATAACAAATTGTTATCTGATGAAGAGGAGTCTAAAACTACAGTTCGAAATAGTATTGACAGTCCATTAAACAAGGACCAATGCATAAACATTGATGATTCATCTGACAGTGGATCTGACCAAGGTAAATTGAAGAAGAGTGGAAAGGTGAAACAACCCATAGAGGCAAAACTTGGCGATTATAAAATAATACAAGGAATTATATCCATGTGCGTTAATTCATACCATAAGAAAAATGAGTCTGCAGAGGTTGATATGTTATATATGCATGTTAACCAAAACAAAAAAAAAGACAATGTTCAGATAAGCAATGAATTACAACTAAAACATAAAGTATTAAGCATTGGAAGAAAAACTATTAATAAACAAGGTTTCAATTGTACTGGTTTACTTCGGTATATGGAGCATACAAGTCTTGAAATTGTGTGGATTGCGAAAGCGCAGTCGTTGCATCCTAAAGACACAAATTACATACGAATTTTAACAAAACTACGCGGCGACCTAAACTTAGATGATGACCCTGGATGGGTTAACATATGTGAAGCGTCTCCACCGAAGCCATCTAAAGTGGTACCACTCAATAATTCTATTAAAATGAATGCCCCTAATAAATCTAGCAATGTTCCAGTGAGTAATGATTCAACAGCAGCAAAGATTGGAACAAGTACGCTACCAAGCATTGAAACAAGTCAGCTAGAACAAATTAACAACCAGGATAAATTGGACGCAATGCCAGCCATGTTGTCTTATCTAGATAGTAAAGCAAGTACTTCTGATTCAAAAAAGCTGTTAAATGCCAACCCAGTAGCAAATCCCAAACAATTACCAAAGAAATTGGGACTAGGCAATGAATCAAGATCTAATAAAACAGTTGCCCAACAAAGTATATGCCATACTACCAACGATGATATCGACTTCTGTTTGCCTATCATTACTTCTACTACTTCCTTGGCAACAATTCCAAATAAAGAACAGCTCCAAGATGCGAATACGAAAAATAGCAATACTTCTGAAGAGATTAATAAAACAGAAACAACTGCCCCAAGAATTAAAGTGAAGCCAGCATCTGAGTTAATGTCAGAAAGAACTTTAGATAGAATGAAAGAACAAACGGCGACTGTTACTAACAGTAACATGTTCGTAAGTCAACTTTGGCCGCACCAACAATCGATAAATGTTTTTGTTCCGAATATTGCACCACAGATTCTAGTTACCAGTCCACCATTACAAATTCTACAATTGCCAAATACTGCCTATCAGGCAATGCCTGGTCCAATCCAACCAATGACATCAAATACTAAACCAGAATATGTAATACTCGATACAACTGATTTTCCAAACACAAAAACAGAATCGCCCATTAAGTATGTGAAGGATCTTTTGCAGTTGCACAATATATTTTTATTAGATCCTAATGAAACATTATCAAGCAATTTTATTTGTCTTATAAAATTTAAAGTTGTATTCAAGCAAGACTATCAAAAAGACTCACCGGTAATACTTTGTCTGTCATTATCATGTTTTAAAAATACTTTTAGTTTCCAAGTTAGGGATAGAAATCAGGAGATCATAGATATGACAAAAATATCTGCGAATTGGCAATGGGAAATACTTCAAACATATCGTGGAGATGTTAGCAACAAAGTGTTACAAAATGCTCGAAAGTTTGGACAAGAGACATATGACTTGACTAATAATTTCTTTTGCTTGCTCAAAGCAATCAACTGTCGTAAGCCTTGAAGCTTTTTGAACTAAGAGCGATTGCTTTGTTATGTATTTTTCTGTGATTAATAGGTTTGGATAAACAATGGCTTCAGACAAAGTTTACCATAGCTAACAAGCGGCAGTGCACCAAGTGGATGCTTACTGTGTTTAGGAGTAGTCTGCACTTGAAGCAGTCTATTGCTGCTATACTTGATGGTATTTAATATGTACTGTGTTACATACATAAGAAAACGATTTATTTTTTGGATTGATTGTTTGATCGATTGTTTACTACATATTATTCATCGTTTAAGTATGGTTTAATAAAGATGTTTTGATTTTTACCATAATTATGAACTTAGCATGCAACTATTGTGAGTTTGAGTTTTGAGCCGACGCGGGTACCTATGTGGTTTTAAGATTTTGTTTATTTTGGGGGTATAAGTGCCAGACGAAGACGAATTCTTACTGTTTTATTTAACACTCACACTAAACAATTGGTATTTACTTACCAAGATATTTTTAGTTTTAGGAAACTTACGAAATAGTTTGTTAGAAGGTTTGTCTCTGTCGGATCTATTCATGTGTTTCAGCGACAACTGATCGCAAACGACGACGACTCGACGCTGAATGCTCGAGCATGCTCGCGACGGCCCGCGTGGCTACGCGAACGCATACCGCATGGAGTTATATCTTGCACGCTATTTTCAACTCTTGCTGTATTTAAGTTCATTATCAACTTATTAACGAAAACTGCTCGATCATCTTGTCTGCCTGACCCTTAGCAGGTTACAGTTTAAATTAATTATGTCACCTGACTTCTTTAGTAAATAAGAAATGATTTTTATCTGTTTTGGCTTTTCTGGTCACTTCACAATGTTGCATTTCTCTTGGGTGCTTGGGGGATTCCTAGTTTTTTAGAAATTCTTGGATGTTGATAATATTGTCTGGCTGAAAATTGGCCATTTATGATAGGTACTTTAAGTATTTTCATGTTATATGTTATATTCTTACATATAGTTTGTTCGAAATAAAGTTTCCATTGTAGTTTTACAAACTTAAAAAAGTTTTCTATAAGTAGGTTCTCAATAATAGTAACAGAACAACAGTGCAATGAAAATTCACGTTACAGACTGTATATTATTATTATTTTCTTAAAAATAAACGAAAAACAGTTTGTTTTTTTTTTCCTATAAACTATATCGAAATTCGTCAAAAAAATAATACAACTTTATAGTGTCCATATGGTTTGAACGTCTAACAACACGTCTTCAGGTGGCGAATGTTTGTGGAACATAAAATATCCTTGAATTTGCGCTGGGCTCACCAGTTTCTTCTGCTCCAGGACCCTAAGCAACACAAAATAAATGATAGATATTTTACATAAACACATGTAATGCCATATTTTAAATAGGTACTTAGCTATAAAATTTACATACTTTCTTGCAAATGTTTTTGAAAGTTCCGGTGCTTTGTCTCCTTTATAAAATCTTAGAAACATAAGTTCTATTTGTTCTTGATCACAATATCCTACGAACTCTTTCATATCTACTCTGCCTGGTCTAATCAAAGCTGGATCTAATCTGAAAAAATAAAATAAAGCAGAGCACCATTTTACCCTGACCTAACTAACGCAAGCTAGCAACCGCCCCACCTTTAGGCTGCCTGTGCACTGCAGCGGAGAAGCGGGTGAGGAGCGAAGCTGTGCTAATATTAACCAATAGAATGTAAACTCTGGAGTGGAGTTTAGATTCTATAAGTTGATATTGGCACAGCTCCACTACTCTCCTCTCTTCTCCGCTCCAGTGGACAGGCAGCCTTAAGGTACGTACGGTGTTACCCAACTAGCGGAAGTAGGAAAAAGCCGGAAACTTTAGTCTGTAATTCATGAATTTTCAACCAACTTTTTTTTCCTCTTATTTCATAGAGTAAAAAACGCGGAAAGCCTTAGATGCTCCCTCCAATACCTTATTAAAGCAGTTTCGCAGTGCTGCCGTGCTGGTTATTTTTTTTTGTGTCTGTATCATGTGGAGATCTTACCTTTCTAGATAATTTGTAGTCATAAAAACTATCCTGGCTTCTGTAGAAGCAACACCGTCAAGGCAATTGAGGAGTCCACTAAAGGTTACCCGATTAAGGCCTTCATATGCCGACTTTTGTGCTGGTGTTTCTTCTCGGGAAATAAACGCGGCATCTACGTCTTCTAATAATATTATTGACTGTTGTGGTGCAACACTGAAAAAAAAGGTATATTTTTGAGATGGGGACTTCAAAGCAGAAACCTATACTATGGCAAATAGTCCCAAGTGGTGAAAGGAAACAAGGATTTGTTTTTTTTTTTTCAAATCTCATTTTTCAGTTTTGTGCAAACATTAATATTTTCCTAGTAGTATTGTACCCAGCTGTAGTACTGCTGGTAAAGATCTAATAATGTGAATGCTTTGTTGCCCTTTTTAGTAATTGTATAATAAAATCAAGACACAATACCTAAGAAGGTGATTTAGCCTGTCATCAGTGAGTCCTCTTTCAGATAAATTCAGTACACATATGTTATATTCCAATTCACCTGCCAATGCCATTATAAATGAAGATTTTCCACATCCTGGTGGACCATATAGCAAATAACCTGAAATGACACAAGACAAACCTATTAGACATTTCTTAATAATAGAGTTAAGATTTTTATTTATAAATGGAGAATAAAATATTCCTACTGTCACAGAATGAAAGCTCTTATTGGTCAGCAACAGGTTCAGGAGACCAAACAAGAAATTTTGGGCATTCTGTAAGTTTTTGATCATATACCTCTCCGATATGGGATTCCTCTGTCAGTATACCAGTGGGGACTGCTGATGAAGTCCAAGCAGTCATTAAGGATTTTGTCTGTCAAGCCGGCACGGAGCACCACACTGGGAAGGGGACGCCGTCGTCTTGGATGACCAAATGGACGCCATTCTGAACCCATGGCTGTGTACATAATTGTCATCCCTTCATGCTTCTTTAGAGCCATTGTTCTGGCTGTAATCCAAAATTATACCATGTTTACTTAAGCAGAAAACTCATAACTAAGGAATGACAGTAATCTGAAAAAAATTAAATTATGTAATATGTATGCAATATTACTAAATTCAAATAAAATATCTTACCCTCTTCTAAAATGTTAAAATATAACTCCTTGTTTCTTCCAAATGCTGTTAAGGTTACCGTCTCCCATGGAACACCCATATGAAGATCTAAAGTATGTTGTTCTCTTGTCCGGTCTACTTTGATCCATGTGCCACCATACCTGAAATATGACAGATATTAATTTTCTTTTAATGGAAATTAAAAATACTGTGTCAAACTTGGAAGACTTACCTAAAAAAATGTTGACCAACACTGGGAATGAAATCATATTTAGTTTTTATTTGGCCACTGTCTTTTTGGAGGAAAGAAGTTTCTACACTCAAGTGCTGAGTATGTCTGGCACCTTTGTGCGTTATCCACTGCAGCAACCATTGGTAGGACTTGTCTCTACATGGAACTTCAAGAGTGATCATACAATGCCTCCGAAATAATATTATAGACGTCTGTACACCTCTTCGTAATATTGCTGCACCAGCACCGATACCAAATAATCCAAAACCAGCGCCAAAATAAGGATTTTGCGCAAGAGAAGCTATATATTCTGTAATAGGCATATTTTCTTTATTTCAATTATGTAATTAATTTTGCTAAATTAAACATTTCATAATAAACCTTATCAATTTTCGTTCGATTCTTCTGATTTGTTTGATCTTTGATGACAGCTGACATTTGATGTTTTTGACAATCAGCTGTTGGTAATGTTGCCATCACAATTTTTTTATTGCATCTACTCAATGTATTTTTATAGGTTACGCTGATATTCTCGATAGATATGAACCGATTATCGTCACCTACCCTCCTTATCTAAACGTTCATTCCCTCTTTTTATAAGCTGTTTGTAAGTTTAGAGGTTTTATGAAAGTCAGTCTTAATTACAAAAAATACAACCGACTACCAAAAAAAAACACAAATAAAAACTTTTTACAAAAAAAAAACCGACTTCCAAAAAAAACACAAAAAAAGTGAAAAATAACTTTAATTTCGGAAGTCGGTGTCTTTGCTTTTCAATTTCCGTTTTTTCCCACCCTTCATCATCGAAGGATGTGGATTGGACTCGGCAGGACGTGACAATTGTAGTCTCCTGGATAGGTACTACAATTCTCGATATATGAAGATTGTCTCCATAAATCGATGATAAATTCTTTGAACAGCAGAACCACTTACTTACTTACATGAAGTTGTACACTTACCTACGTTTCGCTGACTAAGTCCAGACTGAAAAAGTGCTAGCACAGCTTGCGCGGCTACTGCAGGTGCAGTAAGTATAAATAATTTGAACGTCAGAGTGGATAAAAAAATAAGGAAAGACTATTTAGATACCTAGGTACTCTTTTTATTTACAACATACAAAACAAATAACGAAAGAAGATATTTTATTGTCTACCATGTTGATTCTACATCATGCACCAACGTAAAGACTGCCCAATTCCCCTCTTATAAATTATTTTGTTATAAAAAATGGAGTGGCGTGACGCCGCCGTGCGGCGGCCGGGACAATGATAGGGGTCGCGTGACCCGCACCGCATCACATCAAAGCAGTTTAAAAGAGCAAGGGAGACTATGTGACTATGTAGCTAGACCCGCAACTTCATAAACCATATTCATGTTCATACCAGTAAGTCTGGTATTAGGTATAATAAGAATAGGTAAGTGTTGCGCCGACTCCAAGTAACAAAGTAGGTTCAAGTACCTAAGTAGGTACGACGGCAGGAAGATGAGATGGAGACATAAGTAGGTATACTACATTTGAGAACTGAATATAGTTTTAGATAGGTAGGTACCTAATCTAATTAATATTCATTCCCACGGCAAGTGTGTAAGGTACCTTTACCTACTTACTTGGGTACCTACTGCAGCTGCTTCGTTAGTGATTCGTTCTTTTTGAATTAGGTACTAATTAAAGCATCTATATCTACAGGGCTATGCCATCTTCGAACTATGGTGATTATTGTAGATATCAATTTGTAACAAACATGTTTTGTTTGAGACTGTTATTGGTGCTATTATTGTTTGTAAAGCAAGAAGCGGATTTAGCCATAGCTGTTCGGAAGTTTGTATATCAGAAGGATATGTCAGAATATTGCCGACGGCGCGTCATGCCTTCAGTGTTCCTCGGTAGACAAGTCATCGATGCTTACTCACAAATATTGCACTTCTCGCGATTGGAACTGCCTTATAGTTGCTTTGTTAGTATTAGGTTTGTATAAAATGCAAGTACCTACATGACGCATCAACATTCACTTACTGAGAAAAAAATACAAATTTTTCATTCAGCTTCATAGATTAAAACCACCACCGCAAATAAGTAAGTACCTACCTATCTTCAGGTGGTCTTGCAAAGGCAAACTTCCAACGACGGAGTATCTAATTATTAACTCCGACTGATTGAGGTCTTAATAACTTACAGGCCGTTGAAAGCACTTTCAGAGGAGTTTCTGACTGTAGCTAGACTGAAGCTAGCAACAAACACGATATACCTACGTCTGTATTTCATGTAGGGTTAGCCAGCGGTGTAGGTATAGTTCTAGGTACCTATCACATTTCGCGAGTTATGTTTAAATCTCACGCATGCTTTTCAGGGCGGGTGAGCCTATTGTTATCAACCGGGAACAAATCCAGACTCCAGGCTGCTACTGATCTAACCTAGGACTGGCTAGGACCCAAAATGATCAGCAGTCGCTCTACCGACCACTATAGTCGCAACAAAGTAGACATTTTAATACATTTTATATTTACATTATTGACAGGACAGAATCAGGCAGTAACATAATATTGGTGATTCAGCTCATGTCTGACCAGAGCTTGATAGACGCCTGTCGTGATAGTAAAAATCAGCTGCTAGTGTACGAAATAGGGGAGACCTTTGGCGGGTACTGGGGCGCCTTGCCGGATAATATGATGAAGTCGGAACCAACCACAAATGAGAACCGATATACTTTGAAAACAACACAGCCAACGATCACCACCACTACTACGAGGAGGTAATTAGGAGATAGATATAATAATGATTACCTATCTAATAAAAGTTAGGTCAATAAAAATAAATAAATAAATAGGTAGGTACCGACTGCAACTAAAAAGTTCAAACAAGCTCACTATAGTAGTCTGATGCAGTTGGTGACATCAAATCTGAAATTGAACTATAATAACTGGCACCAATTGGATAGGGTTTTGAAAGGGGCCTTTGTTCGTCCAGCTCAGTTGATATTATCGTATTTAGAATCAGCTATGTACCTATGACAAAGTCAGGGCATTGTAATGTTAATTCTCCTCCTTAAAGAACTAAGCGACGGAGCACAACACCTTCTACAACGGAGAATGTGGAGGACGACGAGAAGAAATCTACCAATCCGGTAGATGACATCGTCGTGGAGGTGCCGCTAGTCAACGTGTCTGCTATCCTGGTGCCCGGCCACCTACCCGGCTACCCTGTATTTGATGACGAAGAGCCTTTTGATACTATGATTGACGTCAAACCTAAGTAATTATGATCAAAATAATTTGATACATCTTGATTTCGTAGCAGTGACCTAGGTTTGAAAAATTCGTCTTCTCAACAACATAAATAACGCAATGAACGTGATTTTAGTTAAAAGTCGTGGTAACGACCATACAAGTAGTAGTTAACCAAATAAAATAAGTAGTGTAGGTACCTATGTTACTATGTCGCTAATAGATTTCTACAAAAGTTGGTTTATAGAGTTTAATAAAATGGCATATATACCAAAAAATGAAGGTTGTATTGTCATATAATAAAAACTAAAACCCAACTACGACTAAAAAGGTATAAACAAGACACCGCAGACAGACAAATTAAAAATCCGGAGTCACACGTGATAGGATATATAAATCGAACAGATTACGTGTGACTCCGGATTTTTAATTTGTCCGTCTTGATACCCCACATGGTACGATTAAACATTTTTTTTAAATTACTGACTTTATGTCCTTTAGAGGGCGCCATTTTCATTTAATGTGACTTCACATAGCCTATAACCAGCGGACGATCAAGACGCTTCCAACGAATCCTCACTTGTCAAATTGTGATGAGTGGTTTAGAAGATATGAGGGAACAGATGAACATACATACATACATACATACCGGTCAAAATCATAACCCTCCTTTTTTCTTCGCCGTAGTCGGGTAAAAAGAGCAAAAACTAAGCTTTACGTGCCAGCCATTACCGACTCATGGATTGTTAGTAGCTGTTGCTACCTGACTACGGCAAAGTCAAAGGAGGGTTTAAATTGGTATAAATAATCTATGAGCCAAGCTCATATATATACCAATAGTTAATCAAGCCACGCAGTAAAATCTTCTTTAAAATTGACTACTCCTTTTCACCCCGTTAGGGGTAGATTTTCCCTGTCAGGGTTGCGGGAATGTCCGAAAGGGATACCGTGACCCTGGCAACAGGCAACTGAAGGAACACGGGTGGGTTTTAGTCAGTAAAAGTCTGACACGCCCTTCCGCTCCGCCCAGAGCGGGAGAAGTCATTTAATGATTTCCCAACCTCAAAAAAAAAAGGGGTCGATTTTCGAAAAACCTTGATACACTTTATTCTTTACTTTGGGTCTTTAAATAAATACTGTATTCGAGTTAATCGGACGGCGCGTTATAATTCTTTTAAACAAACTTTGACAGCCCCAATCTCCCTTTATTTCCCTTTTAGAATAAAAAACAAAAAACTTTATAACATTGATTTACTTACTTAGAAGTATTTGTGCTACGTTACAAGTTTATTAACTCATGGAATAAGATTTTTCATACAAACAAAGTCCCCACTTTGTTTGTCAATCTCACCAATAAGGGGGTGAAAAAGGGGGCCCTTTCACCCCCTTAATGGTAGAATTTCCAAAAACCCCTTCTTAGCAGTCAGTTCACCTACATTACCTATAAAAGGAAGCCGTGTGCAAAAGTTCAGGTTTTAAAGATTTAGATTACCTATATAGGTACTTACCTATCAACCTCCAAATGTCACTAACGAGACACAATCCACCACCAATTGACAACCACCTATCACCACCAACCATCACCAATTGACTTGCTTGGAGAAAACAGCAATATTCCATCACGGCGCATAATATAATTATGAATAGATCATTTCCTACTCCAGGATCGTCATTTTGGTAAAATTGAGATTAGCTTCAGCCGTGGTTAAAATTCTTATTAGTGAGGAAAATTCTAAAGCGATTTTCTCCACAAGTAATATAACGATTTTATGGTGTTACGAGCATGGTATTTTTAAAACCATACTATTATGAAATAGGTCTTTTCTTAAAGTTGTAATCGTTATTTCACGAGAAAATCGCTTTTGAATATTGCGTAAGTGTAAGGTATTTTTGCTCGTGACTGTACTCATTTTAGTATTTCCACTCGTGAAGGATACTTACTTAAATAAACAATTAGAACAGAACGAACAGATCAGTCCATACAGCATGCAGTAGAAAGGTGTGGTCATATTCAAATAATCAATGGTCCCACACATTTGGGTCAAGT
Source organism: Lithophane ornitopus (assembly GCA_948473465.1). NCBI lineage: Eukaryota > Metazoa > Arthropoda > Insecta > Lepidoptera > Noctuidae > Lithophane > Lithophane ornitopus. Next base: position 8,823,214 of record OX419616.1, on the reverse strand, counting down.
AGGTACCTATTGAAGATGGCACAGTTGATAATTTTTTCGCGATTACGATGTTGGCCCCATGGGGAAAGTGGTTAAGTTTGATGGTCTCTACCACACTCTTAAATATGACCACACCTTTCTGATATAGGCTGTACCTTAGGACGTTCTTCTTATCGTATCGATAGTAATCTAAATAGAGTTGGCCCAGAACGGAAGCCGTTGGTAGGACGTTGATCGGTCTGAAATGTTTATTAGGCCTGGTGTGAGCTACAAGACGAAGGTTTTACCTCTGGTGCAGTTCGCCATATCAGACGAGGTGAGCGGGCGGCGCACTAGCGACGGAGACGACTCAGGCGCTCCGCGGTATGAGGTCGATCTGAATGCTGACCTATTCACACCAGACGCCAGGTGATGTTGTACTATATTATGGTCTGATTTTTCGTAGGAAACTACTATGGATATAGGCAGATGAAAGGCAGCTGGAGGTGGTCGATCTCGAATAGGGTTGAGTTGGCGTTGCTCGCCTGCTTCCTAGATGGGAGCTGTAAATTTTGATCATTGTGTTGCTCACTTTTGTCTTAAGATACCTACCTTCTTTATTCATTAGTGGACTATAATAGACTTAAAAAATGGATTGGGTACTTACAGATTTCTTGTTTACTTAATAATGTGGACGGGATTGGAAACCGAAATGCAAAGATTCATTGAAAAAATCTCTCAAATGTTTCAGATTATCATATCCACTACTGCGCCTATCTCCTAGGAGTAAAGAACGTGAGAAATATAAATACAATGTTAACAGCAGACTCGATTTTAAGAAACACAAGAAATTGTTGGCTGAAAAGGAAGCCATATTCTATGAGACGTAATTATTTAAATAACTACCTACCTCCTACCTAACATGCGTATATTTTGTATTTACCTGAATTAAACAGAAGTATATTTTCAGGACAGAAGCTCCGCATGAACAACCTCCAATCTACTCACCACCAAGCGAATTATTATTAAACGGCAAGAAAGAAACAGACCAAAGTTCAAATCCCTTTGAAATAGTGGACGACATCTTAAAAAACCTCAGCAAAACTAAAAACGAACATCCAAATATGAATATGAAAATTGACAAAGATGTTGCTAATCTGTTGCAAGGGCTTGCTAAAATTGGACATAATGAAAGTGGTCAGTATAATATATTACATTGGTTCTCTTGTATTCTATGTGCTTATTTCCCACGTGAATGGTGATATGGCTAAGAAGGAAGTAAATTCTAACATGATGGCTAATAAAGATGAATCTATGAAAAAAAGACGTGCGTGTGCAATAAATCAAAGCATTTACCTTAGTAAGGGTTGATTTGATCGTAACATAACACTTATACAATACCTACAATAACCAAATCGAGAGTCCAGGCTGTTATACATAATTTTTAATAGAAAAATCAAAAATAAAACGAAGTGGCAACAAACGAAAATTGAAAAGCAAAGACACCGACTTCCGAAATTAAAGTTATTTTTCAGTTTTGAGTGTTTTATTTTGGAAGTCAGTTTTTTTTTTGTAAAAAGTTTTTATTTTTGTAAAAAGTTTTTATTTTTGTAAAAAGTTTTTATTTTTGTAAAAAGTTTTTATTTTTGTAAAAAGTTTTTATTTTTCTCTTTTTAGTAGTGGTACCTACCCCACACAAATTTGAATACCACTAGCTGATGAAAATAACAGTGAAGGAGTAAATGAAAACATCGTCTAGATAAACTAAGTGGGAAAAATACGTAATATTGAAGCTAACTCAAAAACTACCCAAGCAAAGTTAATAAAATTTATATGGGACCACCTCGAAAGCATGACCTACCATACAAAAAAAGAATCATCAAAATAGATTCATAATTGGCGGAGTAATCGCGTAACAAACATACAAAAAAAAATAAAAAAAACATTCTGACGAATTGAGAACCTCCTCCTTTTTGAAGAAGTCGGTTAAAAATAAATGAATCACATGTTGGACTTTACTGGAATTACTTTATGAATACGTAATGTGTCCGTTCAATCACACGAAGTTCATACGTAGGTTAGATTCATTCATAATACTTATTAATTACTTTTTAATTGATACAGTCATTCTTTTAATATCTTCTGGTTAGCAGTTACTCATTTGGTTGGTACTATTTTACTTCGCATTATTAAGTAACTTAATGTTTTACTAGCTTCGCCCTGCGATTTCAACCGCATTTGATCCAGTGGCAATATGGGGATAAAAAGTATTGTACTTATGTCCTAACCCAGGTCATGGTCTACCCATGTGCCAAATTTCATCCAAATCCGTTCAGCCGTTTTAGCGTGAAAGCGTAACAAACAAACATAAAAAATCAAACCTATTCTCTTATATTATTAGTTTAGATGTGCAGTCACCAGGATTCATCTGATAGGTATACATAATGCTACTTAATTAGCGTATTAGTTTTCTCTTACCTGTAAATTATTGATAATCTTTTACCTCCCTATAAATATATCTTCTTTGTTCATCGAGATGAGAACCACTACTATAACTTTTTTTAAAGTTTAGTTATACTCTGACTCTTTTAACTCTAACCAGCTATCTAATTGCGTAACACATTTTCGTAAACGATTAAGACCAATCTGTTTCATTTTGACAGTTCAACAGCATTCATTGCGTTAAGTATTAACGTTGTTGAGCAGATTTTTTTTCGAACTTATGATGCAATGGATTAGCAATCTATTTCAAAATGATTCAGATTGTGATTGATCGTGTATTACGCAATTAGGGTGCAGTTATGGGCAAAATCTTCAATGCAAAACAGACCTTATAGATATCAAGGTAGCAACTCACTCTACCATATTATGTATAGAGTATAAAGAATAAAATATAAATGCTTCGTATCTTGCAGTGTTCTTGGTGCCGAATGCTTCATGGTACACGCGGCGTCCCGCGAGCGCGACCCGGCTCATTTCTACCAAGTACAGAACCGACTCCATCACTTGGAGACAACCGTCTGCCAGCTACAGGTATCTTATTCATCCCTGTTGGCACGAGTAGTATATAAAGAATAGCCTCGTGCCTTGGTGAAAAGATTACTTATTTTTTACCTATACTCCATTTGATATAAGATTAGACGTATAGATAAGCCTTTTTTACGTTCCGTTCAACCGATTTTGAATTCTATTGCGTTGGTGGCATGACAAATGGCAGCCGCAGTAGATAGTTGGTATTGTGTAACTTTTTTTGCTTTTAATGCTATCCTTATGCCTACGGTATAGAAGTCAAAATCGGTTGAACGGACTGTAAAAGGGTTTGTTTTAATGTCTAATCTTATTTCAAATGGTATAGGGATGGACCTGTATATTTTCATAACCTTAGTCTTTGAGAGAGAGTTGAAATCCTCCTCGATATACATATTCATACCTGCATTGCAGTTATATGAATATGTATGGAGGCGGATTTCAACTCTATTATTGGCTGCCCCTTTAAAACTTTTTAGGTACTGGTCAGTAGCATTATGTTACATTATAGTAAGCATTGGGTGCCTACCCATTTCAGGAATGTATTACGTATTGTATCTAACTTTTTCTCTGAGTTTGGGTACTGTTAAAAATGAAAAACAAATGGCCAATATGTAGGTAGTTTATTTCTTAAAATCTTGCATAAAATATTTCCAGAACCAATTATCTTGAAGAAGAAGAAGATACATCAAATGCGGAGGGTATGTCACAAGACGCCAATAAATCGTTCAGTTCAATGCAGACTATGAATAGCAATGATTCGGTGATCGTTGATGCAGGGAGGAGTGGACCTCTACTGCCCGCAGTTTTAGACGTTGACCGAGTTATATTAAACGGTATCGAGTCTTAATTACCAAGTATTTATATACCTACGTAATCATTAAACAGTTTACAACTTGCCCTCATTACTGAATATTTTCACATAATATCGGATATAATATATTTGAAAAAGGTAATTGAATTTAAATTACCCTTTTGAAATATATTTTTTTCCATACATAAATAATAACATAACATGACGCCTGTAATCCCCGAAGGATTAGGCAGAGGTGGACCTACGTGCAGTCGTGGGTTCGGCCTCATTTGGTGATGGGGCCCGCTAGGCATGGCGGGCTGGGGTCCATTACGAACTTTAAAAAAACCTGGCAAGTTCCAGGCAATTCATTTCCCTGCATGGTTAAATTTCGTATTACGACATTCGTAATTCAGACCGACTTCACGCTGGGTAGTTTGTCTATGGCTGGCTTGTAATTCTCTGCCGTAACATTCAGAAAAACAATTCAATATTTATCGGTAAGTTACGATTTCATTTAAATCATGTATTTTATGAAAAAATAATAAAATATTATAATTCTAGTTACTAAAAGTAGGTGAAAATATGAACGCAATGTATATTGTGCTTTAAAATGAATTAATTTAATTATTTCGTGTGTACCTATTATTATTAGAGGCAGTTGTTGACATGTGCGGTGTGAGCTCGGCTATCATTGCATTGTGCCGATTGTCGGAACGGCCAATTGCCTGGCTGATGGCCGAAAGCCTCGACCAACAGCTCTCGAGCCAGTTGGATCAAGGGCCTGATTCAGAAGGCGGATGTATGGCTTGCATTGTGAGGAGGTTCCTGTCTCTGCAGCCCTCCTAAGCACTGGTAGCTTGGACCCTGCTCCCGACACCGGCGGACCTATTTTTATATTTTCAAACGATTTTTTAAATGACTTTAAAAAAATATTTAAAAATGTATAATTAAGTATGAAAATAAATAAACGAGATATTTAAAGGCAGTTGTAATTATTATAAATAGTTCAGTGGATGAGAGTTCTCGCCCTCGTCGGCGCCTAACTTATGTTCTGTTGGAAAAGTTGTGGGAGTTTTACAATTTTATCGTTGTTTCGGTATTTTTATCACTCAGAAGTGCCACTTTCTAGAGTTTTCAGAACCTCAAACGGTACATATTCGTCACACCTGATATTTTTTATGTTAACTGGATAACGTTCGAATAATTTCGCCAAACAAATCCAAAACAATTCAATAAAAGCTCCTCTGAAGCAGCTTATATTGAATGGATTGTGAGGTTACCTAATAAAAGTTTTAATATGTCAAGAAATGTTAAACAAACGTTCGTAGTAACGTATTGCCAGGCAATATTCAGGCAGAAGGCGGCCAGGGTGTCACGTGACCGCTGACTGGCTTGTTTGACGTGATCATAATACTAAATTGCAAGGCAGTTCTGTTTACGCCATAAACTGCCTGGAAATAAGAGTTCATAATCGGGCCCCTGTTGTGTTTACGACATAAACTGCCTGGAAACAAGAGTTCATAATAGGGCCCCTGATACCAGTCGGGGGAGCGGCGAATGTACAAGTACCTCCCGGGCCCCGACTCACGGTAGACATAATCCTCCGTTCTCTAAAGATGAAGAAAAATTAAGCCACCTACATTTCGCCAGTTATGTTTAAGTCTCATGTGGAGGCGAGCCTATTGCCATCAACAGTGTACAAATCCAGACTCCGGGCTACAACTGAGAAACCCAATAACACTTTTCCCGATCTGGGAATCGAACCCAGGACCTCATGCCCAGCAGTAGCGCTTGCAACCACTAGACTAGACATAAATAAATGTGAGTCATAATTACAAAATAGACATGTGGGTATTAAGTTACCTAGGTACCTTAATTTAACAAAAGAAAAAAACTTCATTTCACAAGTTTCTCACGGATGGGTGATAAAATTAAATCTGGTTATTTTCAGTTACACAACAAAATAATGATATGGCGAAAAGTATAGTAATTAATAATCCAAATACGCTGGCTTCAGAAGTGAGTGGCAATACCACTACTACTACTACTACTACGCCTCAAACGTAAGTTTTTTTTTGTAACATCTGCTTAGTTCATACAGCCTATATTTATTCAAAATGATTCAAATGCCCAATCTTTACATAAAGGATGTGTTTTACCCATAATAATATAACAGTGATGTGTTTCTGAATGAACTTAGCCTAGAACAATGAGTATGCGATAACATGAGGTATTAGTATGAGCAAGTACCTATTCCGAATGCAGCTACACAGGTTTGACGGGAAATTTTGTATATTTTTATCGAACATGGTTAAAAGCGTTAGGTATGTATCTACCCAAACCGAGGTTTGAACACTGAATATCACCCATATTGAACAAGTAGGTTAGACGAGTTACAGTACGACACAACTTACATGTAGCATCGGGAAAATTCGTAAAATCGATCACCATCCGAACTGAGTGCGTTTGGGTGAAAATGATTTTCAGTATTTTCACGCAACCAAAATGATGATTGAAACCAGGAAACCATTGAAACCAGGATGATTGATGAATGATGAACTTTTAAAGTCATATACCTAACCAAATACATCCGTAAAATTGAATTGAATTAATGAAAATTTTCAAATGTATGCTACATTTAAGTTGTGTCGTACTGCACAATCACGGGCTTTCTAGATAATTTATAGGACCAAACATAGATTACAGTGCAAGAAATAATTCATTGCTAAGCGATCGCCTACGCGTATGATAATTGATTATTTCCTGTGGTCGAAGCGGAACTGTATGCCTTGCAATGGAATCAGAAAATTATGTATTCATTATCTTGTATATTGTCGGCAGGTAGGTATCTACGGCTATTTTCTAAGTAGGTACTGAAACTAGTAGCTTACATACACTGGCAGTTGACTCTTGTATAAAATATAGTTCACATTGTAGTGTAGCTACTGGGGGGAATATTGCATTTAATTTCGTGGACCTATTATAAGATTGCATCAACATTGTAGGTAGGTACGGCCATAATAACGATTATTTTTCTATTAAAATAAATCTAGTTGAACCGGCATGACAATGTTATATCTTCTAGCGTAAAACCTATGACTCTAGTAGACCACGAATCTTGGGAGAACATGGTACAAGCGGCATCTTTAATGGCTGTCATGCTAAACCAATCCGTCACATCGAGTGTGGATGTAGAAAAGCAAGGACTTAACGTAACATTATCACCACCGAGGTTAGTATACTTGATAATTTGTAAGAGTATTGTTTATCAAACTACAACCTAACAATGATTGGGTTTATTCGTGTATCTTCCTGGCTATTACCGTGGGTGTTCGTTGAGAAGAACAGTAAAACAAGGTACAGATTGAAGAAAAGATGTGTGCATTGTGCGAAAGTTGACATGCCTAGAGATGTGCTAGCAGATAAAGATAGAAATGGATGTTTTATGAATGATGAAAAAGATGCAATTAAATACTAATAAGGGTAATGTAATCCATGGAAATCCATACTAATATTATAAATTCAAAAGTAACTCTGTCTGTCTGTACCTATGTTACCTTTTCACGCCTAAACCACTTAACGGGTTTCGACAAAATTCTACAAGGAGATAGATGGCACCGTGGGGAAGGACATAGGCTTACTTTTTATCGACATACAGCGCGGCGAAGCCGCGGTAGGAAGCTAGTAGTCTATAAATGGTGATTGGTATATTCGTAAGATGCTTTCGTCTTATAAGCAGCAATGTGATGGGACGTAAGAAGCGATACATGCACGCGATCCCCATCGAGCACGTCAGGCCGCACCACCAGCCGGTCGACATCGAGATCCCCTCCTCCACCGTGCGCACCGATCAGATATCAGATGCGCAGGAGTTTCAGCGGCTTATTGAACTACAAGACGATGAAGTTTGTTTCGTTTTAATTCATTTCTTGAGCTCAAAAAGATTTACAACTAATGAAAGTAATACATTTTATAGAAACTTTTAATTATAATTTTTTTTAACATCATGCCTTGTTTGCCCGGGTTGGGCAGAGGTGACCTATAGTACACCCACATTTCGCCAGTTATGTTTAAGTCCCATTTAATAGGGGGCGAGCCTTTTACCATCAATCGGCCACAAGTCCAGACTCCGGGCTGCTACTGAGAAGTACAAGATAAAAAAAAACAAATAACTCTTTGCCCGATCTGGAAATCGAACGCATGCGCGGCAGGAGCGCTTCTAATCACTAGACCAACGTAACGACAACGCAAATACTTACAAAGCACACATTTTATAAATACCTGTCAATGTAGTAACGAAAGTTGGGCAATAGCCAACAGCTGTAACACCACAGATATTTATGAATGAGGAGGACGTAAGTATTATATCGAGCCAGAATGTTGAAGAGTTGTTTTCCAGTTGCAGTAGGTACACGCATTCACCCAGCACGGTGTAATGTAAACTGACGAGAACTAGAATCCCAGGAACACCCTCATTGAAAAATGTAAATGCTGCTATTGCAAGTTGGTAATAGTTTTATGGATAAACGATGAGTTAATATGCTTAGATTCACGACCGCGTGGCGCTTCGTTACCTACGTCAGTACGTGGGGCCGGCGCTGTTCAACATCTGTGACTTCGACGAAGCGGTTGCTAAACACGTCTTCCTGTTCAACTCGTCCAGACTAGTGCTCGCTATCACCAACTTTACAGTTAGTTTACATTTTTATGTTACTTGACGGTTTGCTCTTTGATGACCAGCACAATCGGAAAATAAGTCACCCACATAAGAATTCAGTTTGATCTGAAAATTATGACATGATATTAGTATTTGGACATTGCAGAATATTGGTAATGTTTTAAAGAATTGTTAATTTCACTTTACTAGAATTGAAACGAAGGAGCTAACCCCTCGAAATAAATCAAGATTGTACTAAGAGTAGGCTCACGGCAATAGGCAGGAGAGGTTTGAACTCATGTTCTCATTAAGTACGCTCGCTGTGCATGGCATGCATTTACAGTTAGGCTATATTTGCCGCCTGAATTTTATGTCCGAGAGGATATTCTGCTATGTAAGAACTAGGAAAAAGTTAAGTTGCATGTTTACAGTTGGAGCGCATGACGGTGGTGATGACACCTGCGCGCACGCTGCTGACGAGCGACGCGCGCTGTGCGACCGCGCATCTCGAGTGCCAGGTGTCCGGCGCTCGTGTCTGCATCGATTCACTCGGCGCCTGTGACGGTGTGCCAAACTGTGGCTCATACGGTACATAACCTGTGCTAAAGGCCTATCTTTCAGATTATTATTTCCTTGTGATTTCGGTCCCTGCTGATGGGTACTTACTGTGTGTCTTGCCTCTTGTTGTTGTTATCTATAAACACTTCCAGTGTCAGCCCATGTTGGCAACAGATGAGTCCAACTATGATTCGTTGGGCCTGTTTCCAAGAAAGGACAATTTCCGGAAAGGCATCATCAGGAAAATTGTTTTTATACAGACATATACGATGAGGATCGCCTGACATGCGGGGGCTCGGCAGGGCTCCAGCACAACGTTTGTCTCGCAGCCATAACGTTTTTGGCGGTGCTGCTTACCATACTGTACACCGTGCACTACTGGCTCAAGCGATGTATACCCAAAGTTTCCGATGCTTTCTTCATATACACCGACGCTGCGGAGAATGTGTGAGTTGTTTTCAATATTTATAGACAGTACCTTGTCGGAGTACCTAGTCGAGTAAGGATTTTGCGTGGAATAAGTCTGGGACAAACAATCGCAAAAATCTTTTTGACATGTAAAGTTGCATCCATGACCTCAGCTTGCCTCTAAAAAACACAATCAACATTCAGTTCTTATAAATCGAACTTTTGCAGGTGTAGGGCCTTTTTTAATTAACTAGTGAAACTTCATAGAAGTCATTGGTATCGGTATCTAATAGCAGCCTATCTAGCCTCTTCAGACTTACCATTAAGGCTAACTTTGTTTAAAATACGGAGCTTACAATTGTATCTTAATTTCGCTCTGGTTTTCAACTGTGTAGTGGCTAGTGATACATGGATGTATTCTATGTGTGCCAATTTATAGGATCGATTTTTTATCGTGCCAACGCGAATTTTCAGATTCAATGGTATGTATTTTAACCATTCAGCTTCAGATTTGGATTTGTTTTCAGTTTGTACTTGGACCCTATTATGCGATCTCCACATGATACTGACGATCCAAAAGACATGTTTCGCAGCGCTGCCATGCAAGATTATATGGAGTGCACGGATATGGGTATACAGAAAAAGACGGTCGGCTCTTTTATTAGTAGATTGACCAGACTCTTCAGATGCAATCGTAAGAAAAAAATCTCACGAATTTTAGGCGATCAAATCGAAGAAGAATATGAAGTGATGGACCCTGGAGACCGACGATTCTTTTCGTTTGCCGAAGTAGAATTAGGTAAAATGGGATCTCCTTTTGCGACCGATGCCGCAGTACAAACAGGATCAAGTTTAGAAATGCAATTAATTGATAAAACCATAATAAATGAGCGAATGACTCAAGTTGATTCAGATAGCGAAGATATAGTGACTTACTACGAAGGAAAACGAAGATCGGCGGACAGAAGATCAATTCTAGATTTAGAAATGACATGTAAAGAACCTTCGGACGAATTAAGTATTTTACATTTTTTCAGACGTGCTAGATCAATTTCCATGCAAATGGCATCATCTCATGTGTTTAAAAATGCTGAAATCCAAGCTAAGTACCCATCTCATACAGAAGAGAAAGAAATTCAATGTCATGAATATGACCACAGCATCATTACACCCGAGGCTTTGAGTGTAATAGCAACCACTGGCGCAATAAGTGATAACAAGCCAGAAGTTGGTCTTGTTCGAAAGAAATTAAGATTCGAGGAAGAAATGACGACGATACATTTTAGTGATGATGATGATGAGGTGGAAGAAGAAGTTGTAACTGATCAGCGGATTCGGCGGAGTGTCGTATACGGAGGTGGTAAAAATGTCCACTTAGATGAAACGGACTCAAATAGTAATTGTGATGAACCAAACACTAGTACAGGAAACAGGGAATTTAAATCTTACTTTTGGGGCAGTGGTAAAAACAAACCTAAAAAGCCAACTAAAAAGAAGACACAGCAGCTTCATGTGCGTTGAAGTACCTACCTATACAATTTAGATTTCTATAATTATAGCTTTTGAATAATTTTGGACGTGAACTTTATGGTAGCGACCTCAGTAGCGACTACATCATGCTTAATTTTATAGGTAAGGCGTTATGGTATTGAACAGAAACTAACCTAGTGAATAGTTGTATATTTTATTGAATGTAATAAAAACTTTTTGATGTATGTAGGTAATTATTTATGAGTATAGTTGACGTCGCGCGTCGGTTGAAGATGGTCGGCACAGCGGCGTCTGCGCCCGCGCCGCTATTTCCTAATTAAGACCAATTGTGCACCGGATAGAACACGTGCCAAAATGTGTGATGTCTTTTTAATGCCATACCGTCATCGTGTATACCTACTGTCATTATTTTGAATTTGAATGATGAGTTTTAAAAATATTTTTATAGCAATTAACATGGACATCTGCTGTTTTGGAGTTTAGAATACATATTTTGAGACGTTAGGTACCTACGCTGATCATCGGGTCTAAAAGATTTTAGGTGGGACATGACGAGAGAACACCGAAAATATATTTGAAAACTTTCAGATAAGAGCCCCTTAGTCAGGAGACCACTTTCAGATTTCTGAAATGGACCAAAAATAGAGCCTTTGTTTTTGGTATGATCGTGTGCGGCCTAACCCATAACTTACGTAGGCAAATCTGATGAAGAAGAAGTGGGGTTTCCCTAAACCTGACGACATTGAAAACTCAGATTTGGACGATTTTTAAAAGGATAAGTTCAGGGCGAATACAAGTTATTTTGTGCTATAGTGTAACGTATACTATCCTGATAGTGAATATATATCTGACGGATAGATGGAGCCTTTTGCAAAAATGATTGAACGAAACATTGATTTAGGGAACTACCCAAAAGTCGTGATTTTTCATTTATCTCTAAATCAACGAATCGAATAGCTTTGATTGCTATTTGAATTTAAAGTTGACCCTTTTGTGAAGATTTGCCGGTATTCAAAAATTTAAAAAATATCAACCACTTGTTAATAATTTTAAAAGTATAATATCAGAATTAGAACAATGAAACGTTATATTTGCCAAAAGGCTCTATCAATCCGTCTGATATGTCATGTATATTCATTATCAGGATAGGTTACAATATTGCATAAAGTTTGCTCAGAATAACTTTTATTCGCCCTGCTATAATATAATTGCGTAACCCTGTCTTCGTAACTTATTACGAGTAATTTGTTTTATTTTGACAGTTCAATAACATTCATTGCGTTATTTACGTTGTTGAGCAGTTTTTTTTTCGAACTTATCAAGCAATGGATTAGCCATTTGTTTCAAATCGATTCCAATTCTGATTGATCGTGTATGACGCAATTAGGGTGCAGAATATCCTTCTAAAAATTGTTCAAATCTCAGTTTTCAAACTCGTCAGATTTACGCAAAGTCCACACTTTCTTCATCAGATTATCGTATGTAAGTCATTATGGGTTAGGCGAGCCGCACATTGTACCAAAATCAAAGGCTCTAAACATCAATTTTATATTTTTGGTTCATTTTAGAAATCTGTAGGTGGACTCCTGAACACGGGGCTCCTATCTGAAACTTTTCAAATATATTTTCGGTGTTCTTTTGTCATGCCGCACCTACTCAGCTATCAACTTTTCGCCCTGTATATGCTTGCCCAAAAACCCTCTGGGCTGGACCACAACTAGATATTTCTTCGAAATCGTTGACCAAGTTCACCGATAGTTGTTGATCCAATTATGTTAGAATCAACACAAAGATTTACAAAAATATTTCAACTATGTACCTTACCTATTTCAAGACTTCCATTGTCAAACACATTAGGTGAGTACAGCAAATAACCGTAAAAGATAAAGTGATAGGGTACTTAGTTACTGAAGTCTGTTATTACTTCAATACATAGACAGCAAACAAAAAATGTACAGGATATTCAGTGACAAACAAATGGCTCGTTTTATTGGGAGCAATGAAATTTATCTTAGAGCTTTTATGTCAGTTCCAAAAAAGATAGATGTAAAAGTGTCAGACTAGGAGCGGGAGCCGAGAGCCGGTGCGCGAGGTCATTTCAATTGAAATCAATTAAAGCAATTGAGTCCAATTGAGCGGGCGGCAGATTCTGCGTCGTGCAGCGTGCTCCGTCGCCAGAGAGATTTTATTATGTGAAGCGCCTACGCGCCGACCGTCACATGACTCACTTGCACATCATCCTGGCCTTTTCCTAGCATGCTCCTATTCAACTAGAATATTTACATAGTAATTGAGTATATAAACTGTGTGGACTCGAAATTAAATGAAGGATTCACGGGATATATTCATATACCTACATATGATAATTATCTCGTCAGCAGTATGCAGATTGTGTTGTCATGGAAAAGTTTTAGGTGGGTGCTATACTACCTACATATACGGAGGACCTCAGTACTTCAACTAACTTGGATATACGGGTAAGCTCAGTTTAGCCGTCGGCAATGTAATGACAACCAAAAATAATCGAATAGAAATTGAAAATCAGTAATATTTCAGATGAAAAAATAGTTATTTGTTATGCAAGGCTGAAAAGTTGTTTTTTCGCGCGAGTACCTGTGTTGAAACCTGAGCAAGCGAAGGATTCTAGGATTGAACCATGAGCGAATGGTTCAAATATAGAATCCTGAGCGTTGTGAGGGTTTCAAAGGTACGAGACTCAGAAAAACTTTGCTGCCGAGCGAAACACACAACTTTTCACCTGACTACAGCGAGGAAAATGCTAGGTGTCTCCATGCATTGAACAAAAATATTGTAAGCTTGTATGTACTTTATGCCCATTTTTTCCGGAAGAAAGCTCTATTCGGCATTATGTACCGCTTGCACTAATTTGCCACTGCTAAAAAAATCCAAATGGGGGAAAGTTAATTGAATATACAGAAGAAAATTATATAACGTTTTTTGAAGTGAAAACATCTTTAGGCGCTTTGAGCGATTTTTTGTCGTGCTGGCCAGTGCGATTATTCTAATATGAAAAATGAGGTTGGCGCACAGACATGAAATAAGTACCTATTGGTCTTATCAGTGGGTATAGAAAATTGTTGAATAGAAAGATTCGAATTTTAAAAACTCTTTACACGCTAGCGGATAAAATTCACTTTTGCACGCAGATTTCGAATGACAAACAGAATCTTTCCGAGCTTGTGAGGTGAAAACATTATTTTTTCTAATTTGGTATAGTATAGGTAAGTATGTGAGATCGCTGAAAACTTTACGAAACCAAGTGGATTTCTAATTGTAATAAAAAAACACTTCATTGGTCACGAGCGTAACGTAAGTAGTAGATATAGTGGTCATAAGCATGACCCTTAAGCTTGACGCGTGCGATCCCCGGGTTGGGCAGTGTTATAGAGTTTTCTATTAGAATATTTTTAATAAGTAGCAGCTTAGAGCGTGGATTTGTGCCCGGTTTGGGTAAAGACAAACTAGTGCGAACTAACAAGGCTAGCCCCTTTCACATGAGACTCAACATAACTGGCGAAATGTGAGTGTACCTAGTGTACACTCACATTTCGCCAGTTATGTTGAGTACCTACGATACGACTGTATAGGTGTTATTTGGGGACCTCTGTATCGCGAGTAGGTTTATTAAAAACAAAAAATAAAAAAACACTAAAAAGTGAAAAAGACGGTGTCTTTGCTTTTCAGTTTTCGTTTTTTGCCACCGACTTCCGAAATTAAAGTTATTGTTCACTTTTAAACATTGCATTCATTCTTTTAACAATTAATTCGTATATGTACCTAACAAAAGTTAACGAGTCGACCAACTTATAAAGTGTACTTGGCTAAATAAACGTTCTATATTTCCATCAACAATTAGTTAAAACCAGGAGCAATAAAACTTTATAATGTAAAACTTAAAAAACCGGCCAAGTGCATGTCGTACCATGTACAATGAAGGGTTCCGTAGTTGGGATGAATTTATAAAACAAACTTAATATTGTAGTTGAAAAACTTGTTCTCCGATACAGAATGTATGGGAGAACATGTTTTTACAACTGCAAATTTCAGTTGGTCGATTATTACTCGGTAACTTGTGGAGCCTACATAGCGGTGATAGTTTTCCTTTTAATTTCTGCCGTGAATTTTTTCACATATCCAAACCCAACCATTTAGCTGGCAGGGGGTGAGGACACTTCGCTCTAACAAAATTTAGCACTTTAAAGCTTAATATTCCGCAAACGGATCCCTGAATCCAAAAATAGTTTTGACGATCTCACATTATTTTTAAACAACCTTTCCAACCATACCCCACACCATGGGATTGACGAGAAAAAAAAAGCCATCTCCACTTTACGTGTAGGGGAGGTACACCAAAAAAAATATTTTTTTCGATTTTTTTTTACCACTTTGTCGGCCTCATTTATATGTATATCCATACCAAATTACGGCTTTCTAGTACCAACGGTCTCTGAGCTAACCCGCGGACAGACGGACAGACGGACATGGCGAAACTATAACGGTTCCTTGTTGACTACGGAACCCTAAAAAAGAAACATTGTATTATGAAAAGTACGTAAATATGCTAGTACTATTATAAGTTCACGCTTTCCTCTGCGGGGTAGGCAGAGAGCATCGAGCGGCACATAGATACCTACCCCACCGCTCATGTGCCGCTCGCTCGATCCTCTGTTGGATCCAATAATTAAAAAGATTATGATGTTTCTTAGTGATTTTGCTTTTAAGTCAATATTTTGTGGATAAATGTTCGTTTACAACCGCTGAAATAATTTTGTTTTTCATAGCCCTAAACTATGGTGCACAAATTTGGTCACTTACTGAACAACAGAAGTCCAAACTCAAGATTTGCCAGCGGGCAATGGAGCGCAGCATATTAGGTGTCAAGCGAACAGACCGCGTTAGAAACACCACCCTGCGCTCCATAACTCAAGGAGAGGATGTTGGAGAAATAACATCCAGGCTGAAGTGGAATTGGGCCGGCCACATCACACGAATGCACCCGGAGAGATAGGCAAAGATCGGCACCCACTGGACGCCTGAAGGAGGACATCGCCGTCGAGGTAGACCGTGGACAAGGTGGTGTGACGATCCAATCATGTTTGCGGGGCCAACATGGCCAGAAATCGCACAAAATAGAGAGATTTGGAAGGAAATAGGTTAATAAAAAAAAAATATAGCATAGGCCAATAAAAAAAAATTGCCCTTCACTCTGTGCGTGTTTCGTCACGCACTTGGCCGGTTTTTCTTAGTCGGTGTTTTTTTTTTTTTTTTCAATTTTCTTTTTTTGCCACCGACTTCCGGAATTAAAGTTATTTTTCAGTTTTGAAAAAATTACTTTAATTTCGGAAGTCGGTGTTTTTTTTTTTTTTCAATTTTCGTTTTTTACCACCCACTTCCGAAATTAAAGTTATTTTTCAGTTTTGAAAAAAATAACTTTAATTTCGGAAGTCGGTGTTTTTTCTTTTTTCAATTTTCGTTTTTTGCCACCGACTTCCGAAATTAAAGTTATTTTTCAGTTTTGAGTGTTTTTTTTGAAGTCGTTTTTTTTTTGTTTATTTTTTTTTATTTTTCACTTTTTAGTTGTGGTACCCCACACAAATTCTAATACCACTAGCTGATGTAAATAACAGTGAAGGAGTAAATGAAAACATCGTCTAGATAAACTAAGTGGGAAAAATACGTAATATTGAAGCTAACTCAAAAACTACACAAGCAAAGTTAATAAAATTTATATGGGACCACCTCGGAAGCCATACAAAAAAAGAATCATAAAAATCGATTCATAATTGGCGGAGAAATCGAGTAACAAACATACAGAAAAAAAAAAAAAACCGTACAGACGAATTGAGAACCTCCTCCTTTTTGAAGAAGCCGGTTAAAAAGGTAAAGCGTCTAATATCGGCTTTATGATTTTGTACAGCCTACAGAATTCATCTCCTCCTCTTTAGATTTGTACGACAAACTGGTATTGGTATTGAGCATATATCCGTGGTATTGAGCCTTTTGTGATACGAATATGTAACACCATGTATGTATGTGTGTGTATGTAGGTAGGTATCTTTAGCAATACCTTAAGCTGACACTCGGCTATATCATATATGATTTAGATTTTTAATATATTGACTATATTGAGGTATAGGTACTTATATCTGAATGTAGTGTCATGTTACACTAGGGCAGTGATGGCGAACCTATATATCTACATCTGATCTAGGTACCATGTTTTCCAAATATATATATGCGGACATGACGTGCCAACAATGAATCTCGATTTAGTCACTACTGGAAAAAAACGTTATAAGTACTTTCACAATAATATTCTTTATTTGCAACTATACATTTTAACAATAATATCTTTATTATTACACAGTAATGTTATATTAACAGTTTTATATTTATTTAATTTAAACTATATGTCAATCCTGTAGAAAGTCGTTGTAGAAATACGAAACGCTTTCGAAGCGATGAAGCGATTTCTAGGCCCTCTGTTCTGGGGCATCTCTCACGAAGTAAGGAGTCTCTAATTTTTTATATACTTGCCGCCTTATTCATAAACGCTGCATAAAGTTAAGTTATGGATTAGCAACTGTTTAACCATACATTTTCGACGTTTACACGTCTCTTTAACTTTAAGAAACGTTTATGAATAAGAGGGTGAGTATATAAAGAAATTATAAATAACTTAATTCTGACAAAAACAACACTTGTGTAATAATAAAACCGGTTTTGTAATTAAAAGTTTCGAAACTAATAAATGCACGTTACAAACTCTGTAACTTCGACATTATTCATGTATACTATGGATATAATTTCTTACCTGCAATGTCCCTACGGCCTAAGCTCGCAATTTGTACAGTATAGACATTCTCAAAAGTTTTTACGCTAGCTATTCAGGCGCCTACGTAAGTAGCGCTTAATTTCAGGCGGCACGAAATGTTCCGACGCGGACAACACAGAATCCTTGGACGGAGCACGCAACTACTATCGTTATTTAAACACTGACTTTGGTTTCCGCACTACACAATCATCACAGTTCTGTGGCACAAAACACAATCCATCTTTTAGCGAGTCCTTTTAGCAGACTAATGCACTAGAAAACAATAATATGGACACACGCGAATCACTACAGGGTGTGTTTGACCGTGACCCATTTGTTTCAAAGCACACAAACTGCAAATGCGACGAGAAGTGCATCAGCGAGTGCAATTCGTGTTGTCTGAAAGTCACCAATAAGCCCAATGAAGCAGAGATCCCGCTGGCGAGCGCCAGCACCAACCTAAATAGACTCTGATCATCTAAATTGACTTCAATTAAATAACAACCGAAATTGTTGAAATGCGCCATTACTCCCTCGACGCTAATCTAAGTGCCAATAGTCAGGGCGAATGTTTTATTAATAATAGCCAGCAATAACTGTTAATTAATAATTAAGCGATGGTGTAGTCGATCGGCATTAGTGCTCTGCGTCGCTGTCTCGACGCAGCGCGCACTCGCAGCAGCTGCATCCGTGCGAGGCTTGTTCTACCGGTGATACAGTAACGTGTGCTCTGGTGCATTGATTTCAGTTTAGAAAAATTTTAATTGTTGAGTTGGGGTAGTGTAAGTACGTGACAGCAAACAGATTGTTATTTTAAATACGATACTTGTCAAATCTTAGTTACAACTATGAGTATGGAAAACAATATCTATAGATACTAGTGGTTTCTACAGGTACCTACTCGTATATAGGATAGTGAAAATTATTATAGGATTATTATTTGCAATGGATGTGATTCTTTTCCCACGGCTATAAATCACGTAAGAGACATATGAGTGGTGTTGATACGGATTTACAATAAAGTACTATGGACTTTCAAAATAATGATGTGGGCGTTTGCGCCCTACAATAGCACCGATACAAACAAATATCGGGAGAGCTTGTGGGAATCCCGCATAGTGCGCCGACGACGGCGGTGCGGCTGCCCGCGCCCGCAGCCGCCGCGCGAGAGGGGGCCGCAGTACCGCGCCGCGCCGCGCCGGGGGAGTGGCTGCACTGCGCTACGATTGGCTTCCCGGCACACTCGCGGCACTGTCCTAAGCGCCCGCTCCACGTAGTCGAATCTGTCCTCTCCGGCCCCACACTACGAGCGACAATAGCACTTGTACCCGCACTCTCGCCTGTCTCGGACGCGCTACTCATTGGTTTAAAACCTTCTTCGAGCGACGTATTATGGTAATATAAATTGACCAACCGTAGAGCAAATTCGGTTAGTTCGTTAAAGTTGATTAAAGCCATTTAACCGGGACGGACACGAGGATACGAACGGCGCGAGCGTTCGTCGATCCCGGGGGTTTGGTTAAATGAAGTCAAATTGTTTAATATCGGAGTAGATAGATAAATCTGTGTGTCGGGTTCGGTTCGGTGGTCGAGCTGAGCAGCGGCGCGACGGAGCCGAGCGAGGTGCGCGCCGAGGTAGCGGGCCCACCGCCGCCCGCCGCCGACGGCTACATGTACGTGTGCGAAGGGCCCGGGGCTGCGCCGCGCTACGAGTGCGCCTTCGAGCCGGGGCCGCACATGGAGCAGGGGCCCTTTGACGAGCACATGTTCGGCGAGTTTGGCAAGGAGCGGCACGTGGCGGTGGTGGTGGGCGACATCGGCGAGCTGTACCGCGACGAGCTGCCGGGCTTCGCGGCCGCCGCCACCGAGCACAAGCGCAAGGACGAGCCGCTGCTGCTGCAGGCGCCGGAGCCCAGCCCCGCGCCGCACCCGCACCCGCCGCCGCCGCCCACCACCTCCAAGAAGAGCGACAAGAAGAAGAGCGACAACAACGGAATCAAGAAGAAGAAAACTAGGTGAGTGTTTATTCTGAATTTTTATTATATTCTCCTCCAGTATCATGTAAAGAATCATAATAAATTAAACATTTACTCAGTAATGAAAGCAGTAATATAATCGTACAGAACTAGTCTACGCAGCTACGAATTTTCTATTTGCTACGAAGATGACTGTCTCGTAGCATTCTTGCGCGTAGCAAGTCGGCTACGAATAATCTTCGTAGAGCTTTCGTAGCGAAACGCTACGTAGAATTCCGTAGCTTTTAATTAGACGTTTATTAAGTGTACAAAAATATGAAAAATTATGTCTGATAGATACCGATGATATTTATGGTCTTACGCGAATGGATAAAATATAGATTATAGAAATAAGTAGCTATGAAGGTAGAAAGTCCGTCGGCGTCTGAGAAGTTGTGGGGAAATCGGTTATCATGGAACATTTCGTAAGGAAAATTGTTAGAATTACGTAAGGCTTTGTGATGGGTAAGGCCCAATAAACGATGGAGGGAATGTGTGAAAGGTCTGGTTAGAAAGAGGCTGATACTGAGATGACGGCTAATAGCGAGGCGGCGTTATACAATTAGATACTATTTTAGCGTAGTGATTTCTTAACTTTTATCAATTGATAAAAATGCCCCGTACAACGATCCCTCCTGATCTCAGTTTGTTTTATAAGCATCATCAAACACCCAGACTCAGAACAACTATTCCATACAAATATTTGTTTCATGCGAGAGTCGAATCTGATTCCTTAACTTACTTGAGTTATAAACTAGGAATGACAATTACCTTTCATTTTGATACTAATCATTACCCTTGCGTTTTATTGGTTACCAAAGAAGATTTTTTTAAATTATTTATTCTTTTTTGGCAACTGAGCCGATGTCGATTATTCTGCCGGCGATTATTAAGTACTATGTTGAGCTACACGATTATTGACAAATGCGTGCGCTAATTGGACAGGTCCACTCAAAGCTTCATCAAAGGTTCTTTCTTCAAAAGACTATCTTAGACACCAATCTGTGTGGTCCTCATAATTTTGATCTGACCAAGATAATGCCTGAACTTTAAAAGATACTGTGACCTCTGAGTCTTCTCAGAGTAGTCCGATAGTATACACCATAGTATCCACCATCATCTAGTTGGTCATATTATTTATTGAACGTGTAAAAGTGTTTGTTAAAACCAATTTATAGAAATAAATATCATTTATCATCATATTTCAAACATAGATTTGTAGCAACAAATTTGAAAAAGGAAACCAATTGTCATTTCGAGTGTGTATCGACATCGACAGTACTATTGGTTCCACATGCATCGGCACGTGCCGCTGTCACAGGTGACCGGCGCAGGCGCACCCTCCCCATATTAACTGTATCGTCGCGAACCACCCCTGTTACTATTAATTATTTGCATAACTAATACGATGATTTTTAATACGTGATAAAAACCATATGGCTAGATGGTGGTTTATTAGATGTTTACTTTTATGAACTAATAGTTTGTTCATATTTTGTGAAAGTATATAGGTACCTAAGATAGATTTGAATAAATTGTCGTATGATTTGCGGCAAAGAATTGCTTACTCGTCTCTATGCTGATGTTAAGAGGATGGTCCCTTCAAAATGGTTGAGCTGAATGGTGCTGATCCATGCGTCATGTTCGTGAACGGGCGCCGCCAGTAGGGACTGGTCATCTCTAAGCTGCCACGGCTTATTTTTAATTTATTTTAATTTTTGAATTGTTTTTTATCTTTACGGACGCTTTTAACGTGCACGTCTCTTTTTTTTTCTTTTTTACATTGTTCTCACATGTTTAATTTCAAATGAATGATGTAACCAATATATTGTAACAAAATTTTGATTTAAAAGTGTCCGTGGAGTTTCTTTCCCGTTCTTCTCCATAGGAACCTACTACGCTTTGGAATGGGCAACTAGCTTCATTTTTTGACTGACCGACCCCTTGACAATTCAAAAGTACCTGTAATTGGGTTTATTTGAAATAAATGCTTTGAGTTTGAGTTTGAGTTTGAGGTCAGAACTAGTATTATCAACATACATTAGATAATGTCGGACGTATTCAACAAGTTTTCGGTCAAAATTTCTTTAAAATTCAAACTGCTTGGGACAGTATAACAACTAAATTTACATTATTTTTGTCACAACACTCTTCCATTGTACTATGTTTTTACGTAAACGCTTTCAAACGGTGAGAAACATCAGAAATATTGTCGCTTGTTGACAGTGTGAGTTTCAGAGGAGCCAGATGGCAGAAAATAGAACTAAAAATGTCTGGACTAGGACGATCCATCCAATTCAAGTGCCTAGCTGTTTGATTGAATGTCTGAAGTAAAATGCTTTAGCAAAAAGGCTAGGTTAAGTAAGCAAATTGACTGCGACATATATATAATATTATCAACAATTTGTATGCCACGTGTGGTGATCGTAAAAAATAATGGCAATAGGATTTTATAAATGGACAAATTGTATTTTAGTTATAAATATCGACTAATGTTTCTTTTTCCCTGAAGAACCCCATACAATTTTGGAAATAAAAGGTACATACGATAAAAAAGAAAGATTATTACTTCAATTTAAGTATTACTTACAAAAATACTTATAGATTTCTCAGATAAGATAAAAACGCGTGAAAATAATAATTCTTAACGGCTCGTCACCCATATGATCGAGACACGTCCTCTGGCGGCACCCTTTTCTAAGTAAAACACTTGATACAGGCGTCTTGCAATAACTGCTATAAAAGTACAAAGGCGACGTGTTTCGTCCAGATTAATTACCCGTATGACCGCGGGGAGCCAATTGCCTTATCTCACCATCTCTTGAATGGAGGGTACAGCGCTTAATGAATGTAGTTGCAACACCAGCTCAATGATCGCTTCGTAGATAACGTACGGGAACAATTATATAGTGCATCTCTAAATATTTACATGTGAATTAAATAGTTGGTAGTTTTGCTATGTCAGCCATGTGTAGGTAGTCGTTTAAGTATTTGTTTTAATTCGGTTTGTAGATAAGTGACAAATAGTTCACAACGAAGAAGGCATTATTTTGCCACTCACTTTATGGATTTAGAAATTAAATGTAGTAGGTAAAGCTACCTACAAAAAAAGCGTTACCTTAACCGCGATGATAGGCACAATGAGGTGTCGGAATAAAATATCAAATAAAAATGTGGTGTAACAATTAATAACACGATGCCACTATAAGTTTAAAGTCAATTGGCAGGCAATTAGAGGTGCTCGCGCGCAACGGGGGTGAATTTCGTTTCACGCTCAATCAATTTCTGCGCGTGCGGCCCGCAGCCATATTGCACGCGTCAGATGGTAGATGTGCTCGTGAATGATAGATAAGAATTTTGTTTGTGAATGTATAATTGAGAGTATTGCAAGTTACTTTACAATTGGGGGGTCTTTTATTGTTTGAAAACCACACACGAGCTTCAACGATACCTAAAAATACCGATACAATATCTTCCGTGTAGAGTTCTCAAAAAAGGCTGCAATCTTTGTTTGATTTTTCTTCTTAGATATTTGTTAATCTTTTATATATTCTTCCACAGAACTACTTTCACGGCGTATCAATTGGAGGAACTAGAGCGAGCGTTTGAGCGCGCGCCGTACCCTGACGTATTCGCAAGAGAAGAACTGGCGCTTAAACTTAACTTGTCTGAATCACGAGTACAGGTTGGTAAAAAAACTACCTACTGCATGTATTTACAAGTTGTTGGACTAACATCAAAGCCTAAGTAGATAGGTGCATAATACATTATACAAATATTCATTAATATTCTTTTCAATAGGTTTGGTTCCAAAATCGAAGAGCGAAATGGCGTAAACGAGAGCCTCCACGCAAAACAGGGTACATCGGTTCCAGTTCACCGAGTTCTACAACATTAGGTGGTGGCTTCTCCGGCATCGGTGGAAACTTGCCAGCCTTCCCTCAGAACGGCCTGCCCACCGCATCAGACTCCTGGTCGTACCAGCATTCCTACGAACTCTCGTCGCATCATTTACTGTCATCTAGCAGCGGTGGATATCCGGGCTTCAACGCACAGCCAGCTGCGTATTCTTACACGACCGTCCTCAATGGCCACGACGGGCAGATGTTCGCGCCGCGGCACTCTTACGAGTACGGGGAGGGTAGTCCACCTCCGCTGGGCGTGCGCGACTACCCAATGATGGCGGCGCACTCGCCGCAGATGGAGGCGCACGCGCACGACGACAAGTTGGAGTACCGCTCGCATGAGCACGAGGACAAGTACGCGGCGTGTGCGCTGCAGGACGAGCCGCCGCGGTACGCTGCGCCACCCGACGATTACGACAAGTGCGCGCTCGCGGCGCACGACAAGCACTACGACATGGAGCGCCACGCCGACCTCACGCAGCCCGTCGTCGTTAAGATGGAGCCCAGCACCGGACAGGCGTACACCACGCTGCCTCCTTTTTTGAATTGAAATACTCCTTTTCGAAATTATCCTAGCGTTAGTGTTGTAAGCCAGAGTAATTTCGAAAGGGAGTATTAGCTAGGAATGTAGCAGATGGGTAGGAAATGATCAGATATCCCCTATACCGTTGTTTTGTTCTCATTGTTTAAAAGTAGTGCATGAATGCATGATTGATGCTATCTATATTTTATATGAATTAATTCACTGATTAGGTATATTTATACAGTAATGAGTTCATATAAAGTGGATAAAATTAGAATATATGTATACTATATATAGATACTAGGTATTAAAATATAAATTCCATAGTTGGTATGCGATTAAGTAGATTTTGAACCTAGGTAATTTTTTTATATTTTTGTAGTTATAAAATGAAGCGTTTTAATGTTTTTTGCAATAATGTAAATATTTACTTATTTTCATATAATTAGACAAACAAATGTGCCTCTTTAAAGTTTAATTTGTTTATAGGTTTTGTGTAATTTATAAGCTTACTATGATTATTAGTACAACTCTCACCAAAGTTTATAGCCGCTCTGAAATTGTGGCGTATATTACACAGTAACTAACCAGCGGAGTGTCAGGTGTGCGCGGGCGTGCACTAGGGTGCGGGACGCAAGGAAGCGCTTACTTCAGAACGACCCTAAATATTGGTGAGAGTTATTATTTCGAATAGTAGGAACTATCCGTTAGCGTGCTATTGAGATTGAGAACTCTTAGAACTGAAGTGTGCCTGTGCTTGAATGGAAGTTGAATAATGCAACTATCTCACTTCTGAAAGCTCCGTTTTATTAGCATTTTGTCGGATAGTTAAAACTATTAATTGAGTAAAATACTCGTATACTTCGCTTCTCGAGCATTCCTTGTGCCTTATCTTGACAGTGCTTGTTATCGTTGATACATGCATTTTTTTATAGATATTAATAAATTCTGTTTAGTCGTAGATATTTTTGATTCGAGAATATATAGTAATGTATAGGACATTACTATATTTTCTCGAATTCAATTTTAAGTATTAGCTGATACGTTAGATTGTAGTTTGTAAATAAGTTTCGAAAACGTGAACAGTTTGTGCCAAAAATTATGTAATATGTAAGTCGCCAGACAAGGCGCAGCATCCAACAGGTGCTTATTTAGAAATCGAGTTTAAGGTAGTTTAGATTAGTTAGAATAGTTTATTATTTTTTATTTATTTTAATAAGAAAAATTTTTTTTTTTTTCGTCGTTTTACAAAGTGAGTGAGAGTTGTACTCCACAGGCTGGAGTGTTAAAAGAAACCTGCGGGGTATTTGCGCACACTTACAGTAGCAAGGCTTTCATTTTGACAGTCCAACATTCATTGCGATAATTACGTTGTTGACCAGACAAATTTTTCGAAGATATCAAGCAATGGATTACCAATATCCTTCAAAATCATTCAGATTGTGATTAAAAGTGTGTTTTGCATTAGGGTGCTGATTATTTTAATTACCGTTTCATATTGAGAGCAGACTAGTTTACTCGTAAAACCCAAAGATTTCTCGTATCATAAATACTAGAGAGCGTTTCCTCCAACAAAAGACGGGGAAAGCCATATTAACTTATATACCTACTGATCTGTACATAAAAAATAAGACCTTTCCTTCGTCAAGCCACGAACTGGGGTCAGCGGGTCGATGACACGACGAGGGCATTGCATTAGGTACTCGTTGCACTCAGGATTCTTCGTTGCATCGGACCCAAAGACACGAGACGGCGACTCGGCTTCAATAGTTTAGAACTCGCTGTCGCATACAGTTCTGGCCTCATTCGGCGTTGAATATTATTATGACGAAAGTTATCGGTAGAGTTTTGAATTTTAAATGGTGTGTAAGTGGTTTTTTTATGGTGAATGCTTTAATTAATATTCTATTGAAGGAATATTCTGTAGCACTTAGCCCTTCTTCTTATGCCATCAGGTAGTAATTAGGTATCATAAACCATTTCTTTATCATTTTATGTATTTAGGATAAGTAATTATAATTTTAATATTTGGGATACGTTATCGCAAATTAGGTTTTCTGCATTTTTGGTTAATCGTTAGTAAAAAAATATACTTAGACAATCTTTTTTTACAAATTATTTCAACTACTTATGTGCGACAACTTGAACCTTCGCCGAAGATCGCTAACGTGGTCTAATATAAACATAGTTATACAAAACTATATAAATATCTGCTAACATTTTACAGTTCTTGAAAATAATATAGCAGGGTATTATATCTATAAATAGTAAAATATAAAAATATTTTAACTTGTGTCCTCTGCATGTGTATTGTTTAATAGAGCATTTATACTAAGTTATGTTGAATTAAGAGAGCAATAAGCTAGATATTTTGTAATAATTCATTATAAGGAAGACGAGAAATTATAATACAAATGTGCTTAAAGTGAGTTTTTTATTTAATTGTGTACTACTATCCTTTACTTACATTTATACATATGTACACGTAAGTCAATACACACTTTCATATGTACAACATTTACGTAAGAAGAGTCCATAATACCTCGGCTCAAATTCACTCTTTATCTCGCTCGCACGCTACTGCTCTTGGACTGAGTGGGAGCGAGACTGAGCGGCGGGGAGAAGGCTCCAAGGCGCAAAGTTTAGGAATTTCTATTTACGGTGAAAATATTGGTAATTATAAAAATTAAAAAAAACGTAGTATCTGATTTATATTTAGTGCAGTTATTATGCAAAGTTTAATGATTGAATTTGAAGTATTTTTTAATGCTAGTTCATTGTTCGGTTTGGACGTAACTTTTTCCGTCGAGAAAATTTTATGGAATCGTATTTTTGTCAAACATAGTAGGTACATAATATTAATCCTGAACACCATATGCTGCAGTATTCATACTAATATCTCTGAAGAAAGTAACTCTGTCAGTCTGTCTGTCTGTAGGTTACCTTTTCACGCCTAAACCACTGAAAGGATTTCGACAAAATTTGGCAAGGAGATAGATGGCATTCTGGGGAAGGACATAGGCTATTTTTTAACCACGCGAGCGAAGCCTCGGGCGGAAGCTAGTTTTCTATAAAACGGAGGTTCATGATAAGC
Organism: Lithophane ornitopus; assembly: GCA_948473465.1. Lineage (NCBI taxonomy): Eukaryota > Metazoa > Arthropoda > Insecta > Lepidoptera > Noctuidae > Lithophane > Lithophane ornitopus. The sequence goes on along the minus strand of OX419616.1, from coordinate 8,795,947 downwards.
AATTTGAGGTATTATAGACTCTTAATAAAAATCTTTAAATAATTCCAGCGCCACCACATACAAGCCCCCATTCCCCCCCGCCCCTACATTTACAGGTGGCAGTCCTACCACGCGCTGATTCCCTAATTCGACACGTGTGTGTGTGTAATGTGAACGTGTTATATTTATGATATTGTATATTAATTACGTTATCTATGTCTATCTTTTGAAACTTGTATGTGGATTTTATATCTGGAATATAAAAGATTTCATTTAATTCACTGACAGACAATGCACAGTGTAAACTGCTAGATCTAGAAACAAGAATTATTTTAGCACTACGGTAGGGTTTTGGGAAAATCATCCCCTAAAGGGGTTTGTTTGTTTAATAGCGGATGAAAGTTTGTATGAAAGTTCGTCAGTTTTGCCGATGGGAAATCTCATCGGTTGTAATTCATAAAGATTTTAGTAACATGAAACAAATCAAACACAACGTGTTCTTTTTATCTCCCATAACTCTAAGGTTTGCTTTAAGTAAAAAATAATACAAAATGTCCTAGAACAGGTGTACCAAAAATACATAGTTTCGAAGATAACATAATACTAAACTCTCGATGTGTGTATCTAAGTTTTATGATACGATAAAATTATTTTCAAAGCAATCATTCATATTTAAAGCTAAGAAAATGCGACGTTGTCATATTTTTTTTTATGCACAAAAATAATCTGAATATGTATATTTTTTTTTAATTTAAGGGTGTTTTACAAATCGGGGCTTTGTCGAATTATTTTGTATGAAAAATGAAAACGAAAACAAAATATTGAAAAATAATTTATATGCCAGTTGATTCTTTGACATGGTCTCATTAATACCCTAGAGTTATGGGATATCATGAAGCTGAACAAACTAGCAAGATAATCTTGATACTTTGTTCAGCTTAATTAAAAGTGGATCATTCACATACCTTTCGACCGAGTGCAGTTTTCAAAATGGCGCTCTATTTGAGGTTACAGCCTAAACCAAAGAAAACATTTTGACCAAATATTGTAAAAATTAAATGATAAGTACCTATTCAGAGCCCCGTCTGGCCGGTTATGCTGGCCAAATATTAAATCACCGGAGCCTTCCAATAAATAAAGATATAGTAGATATATTGAACAATACTAACAATTTGCGTTCGACGCATTTTGATGTTTGAACTTTCTCATCGCGTGGCCACCGCGAGTCACAATACCGTCAGTTTGTTTGCGTAACCACCCTAACACCGTCCTGGCGTGCCCAAATACCGTCGCCACTGAAATGGTACTTCTTCTCAATGGTATACAACACCAGGCTCAGAATCTGGTCATCAGTGAGGCTGTTAAAATGAACGCTGTAGTTTAGATCCACTTTCAATCGTTCATTTGTTTCTCGTCCTCCGCGCATGCTTAGCAGGCTGTCTATGTAGTATTTTACTTCGGAACTGGAAATAAAAGCACCATATCGTTAAGCAAATGCCCACGTAATTATATTCACGGGTAAAAGATCTAATAAAATTATTATAAGAAAATAGTTTAAGACCAAGTTCAAGAGTATAAACTGGCGCTGGACACTCCATCGACTTGGTATAAGAAAACAGGCATTGTTGCATTACGTCCTGTCTTAATGAAGATAGAATAGAAATATTTATGGTCAATCTATCAAAAGCAACTCTGGACTCTACCAAACCATAGAAGGCTCGCTATTTCCATAAGAATTTTGGACTCGGAAATACATATTATGGAATTCAAAACAATACTTACACAGGATACAGAAGAATCAAACAATTATTAAAAATTATTCGATCATCGAATTTCTTCTTGAGGAACTGTATATTTTCATCGATTACATTCATGGCGACGTGTAGCCAGTACTTGTGTCGTCTCAGTTGACTCAGAACATTGCTGACCAGCGCTGCCTGGCCACCATCGTTGTGAGCCGGCAACTTGTTGAGAGACGAAGATATTAGTATGGCTATGTCTCTGCCGCAGACTTTGTCGCCGAAACTGTTGATGTAACTACGGAAAGAAGAAAACTAAATTATGCTTTATTGTATAACATAGAAAGTTTAATTTGTACGGTTTCGTTCTCAAAAGGAAAAAGGGAAACCTTAGATGATCACTGCATTGTCCGTCTGTCTGTTTGTCAAGTATCTTTTTCAATTCTCTTTTTTAATAAAATGTTTGTTTGCTTAACTGTACCGCCCGCTTACACAATGCTTTAAATTCGTTTAGATTTAAAAAGTTTTTTTTTTGTGATTAATGGTGCAAGTGAGCTAAACATATATAAAGTTGTTGAATACAGCCATTCTGTAACTAAACGCTTATCGAAGAATCGATCAGAAGATATCAATATCATATAAATCCCCCTACAAATTACATATATATAAATTCTATATAGGAGAAAAATTTCCAGGTCAGTCGACAGGTCGAATCTGTGCTATTTATTCATCCATCAATCAATCGTCAAGGTTATCAGTGCCGTTGGGCAAGCGAGTTATCGACAATATCAAACATAACATAACATCACGCATGTAATCCCCGAAGGGTTAGGCAGAGGTGTATCTAAGAGTACACCCACATTTCGCCAGTTATGTTTAAGTCTCAGGCCAAATGGCTAATAAAAATATCAAAACAACACAATACACAAACAACCAATAGAACTACCAATACAATACAATCAATAAAATGAATGTGTCTTTCTCCCAAAGCATTATATACAATTTAAAAAAATGCACGACTCACTTGTTGAACACCTTTGTGGACGACACTAAGTGATTCAGGCTGTAGCATTGTTTTTTTGCAGACTCCATCTTGGTAAGACGGCTCAGCATTTTCTTCTTGTGTATCACCAGGAGGAGAATCTGGAGATTGAAAGAAAAGAACATTAATATTGCAATTATAAATAATCCTCTTTAATTTTGTATTATTTTGCTTTGGGATAAGGAAACTTATTTCCGCTACATAGAGTACAGTTTCCATTGCAACTATTTGCTTCCTTACCAATAGTTTTATCAATTTGAAATTAACTTTGCATCCATAAATATAAGTTCCAATTTCCAATAACACGTCAGAATCAAACATTTCTCACCCTAGGGTTTGTGGATAGAACTTGGTACTCTTTTGAACTCCTGAGCTCCTCTAGTCGCTCGCGGACTGTCTCAGGTCTCATACAGTATACCTTTAGACACCGCCTTTGAGCTTCCAATGATATTCTGTACTCCTGAAATAAAATGTAAATTTAAATGACATTTAGAAAAAAAAATTGATCTTGTATAACAGATGGTGCCTACTAAAGTTGTTAATATTATTTGTATTCAAAGTAGTGAAGTTGTTGCATTATATTTCAACTAGCAACCCGCCGCTGCTATCCAAGATTTTCTTAGACTTGAAATAACATAGAGATTTCTTCATTATATGTAAGTTTAATAATAATTTATTATACACATAACCTTCCGGAATAAATTCTCTAAATGATGGTGAAAATTTATTTTGATACAGTATTTCATTGCATAGTTTAGAAGAACAACATGGTCACACTGACAGACACGAAAAGCGACTTTAATTAATAATATGTATAAAAGTGGCTTGATCTACAATATTACCTCTAAAACATCTCGAACTTGTAGTACAGAATTATAATTATTCTTTAATATAGCTGGTTCTATTTTCAAAGCATCTCTGATGTCCATACCGGCCAGGGTACCAACATTCTCTAATATAAGTTTAGTATGTAGAGGATCTGCAGATATGACAAAGCCATTTCTTCTAATACCTGCTTCGTCAAACTTGATATCATTGTATGCTATGTTGATTGCTTCTTGAATATCCGACATTGGCTTGTGTTTTAGTGGTAGGTAGTTTTTACAGTACTTTTGAAATATTTCTGGTGTCACTGAGAGCTTCCAGTGAAGAAATCTTTCTAGCACATTCATGCGGATTGTTACTGAAATCACAAAATGTTATGCTTATAAATTATATAACAAAAGTTGACATTAGTCTTTGCAATAATCCTTGTAGATATGTTGTTGGTGTGCCTGGCTTAATAAATAAATAATGACAAAAGCGTTTTTTGTTTAAGTAAAAGTCTTCAACATTACAGAGGCTTTATCCACCAGGGTACCAGTATTTATTTTGAGTAACAGGCACAAAATTATTGTGAATATTAAGAAAGAGGTAGCATTTTACTTACATATAGACGTGTCAGTATCTGAGAAGTTTTGTAGAGTTTTACTACTAGCAGGCCATTCTTGGAACTTGTCCAATATTGTTTTTTCCATTTCAAAGTCTGTAGGAAGCAAGCCTTCTTTTTTCAGCCGAGCTATGGTTCTTGATTTTACAAGTGTATGGTATCTGAAAGTCAGTACAAAATGATGATAACTGTTTTGTGTCTCAACTACTTATAATCTGAAGCCATGCATTACTTATTTACAACCCACTACTCACTTTATGATATGTTTAGCAGAAACAGTGATAAATCCGCACTCTCTAAGTATTTCCCCGTAGTTGTCCATAGTAATTGGGTTCATGCTGAACACGTGAAGGTTACGGCAAGCCTCTTCAGGTGTAATACCAAACTTCTGTAGTATCTGCAGGGTGCACTGCAAGCGGTCATGAGTTACCTCATCAATGTGTGGGTGTTTCTTTTTCAATAAGGATAGGTAGTCATCTGATATTGATTCACCTAAAGCATGAACAAAAATATTTTTTATTAATTATGTATATCTAATGAGTATAACTGAAAGACGTGGTCTGTGACAGTACTACTAAAATTACCTATATAACAATTTTAAAAAGTTGATGGCAAACTTCTGTAATTAGAAACCTAACCTTGTTATTGGTTTATTCCATTAATAATTATAAGAGTCAAACTCAAAGCAGTTTATAGCTAAATGCTATAGTAAATAGTTTTAAACTTAAATCACCTGTAGTTTTCTTGTAGAAATCCAAAATCGGCAAGTTTTGATGGTAATTTCTAGATGCAACTTGAGATAAAAAAGAGAAATGTAAACCACCACCGCTTAAATATCTCAATCTTTTGATATACGACCGCATATTATAGTCTGTTAATCTTTTGTCTAATTATTTTAGTTTTAATTATTCGTTTTCTGAGCGTTTTACAAATGTAAACAAACACGCACTCTTTGTTGTTATGACCAGGGTTGAATTTAGGTATGTTGAAAAAGACAGTACAAAAAAATTAAAAGTATTTTAAAAAAAATATAGTACACTTTCATTATTTTTAATTTAACAATATAAAGTCATTAAAATCAACAAAAAACATTTTTTTTGGGGTGGATTCTCTGTCTTTCGTCATTTTCAGCACCATCAGTGTTGCCACTTTCCATAATTAAAACACTGAAAACGTATTATTTTACACAAAAATTGATTGAATTTAAATGGAATGGAAAGAAAGAGATTAGTGGAACGATAGAAGTGTACTGCGGAGGATAATCGGGGAATCCCCGGCCATTAACACAGAAAACATCGCTAGATCAGAATTCGGTCGGATACAAGCTCGGTCGAAATATTCATAATATGACGTAAAACTAAGCATTCGGGAACAAACTTTAAATTATAGTATTTTAGCGTACTATCCTTAGATGTGGATAGTATATAGTACAAAGGGCGAAAGTATAGTATAAATACTATAATTATTGTACAAAATCCAACCCTGGTTATAACATTGAATGATCATTGGCTGCCGGCTGGAAGTGGAACTGTCAACTTGAATTTAGTTCGTAAGGGAGATCCAGCCGCTAATACTGTTAAAAAAATTGTATTGCTATCAATATGCTATTTAATTTTGATCTCAACATCTATGCTTGATCTCACCAGCCAGAGACTTCCAGCCATCAATTTATCATCCAGGCAAGCGTCACGCTCAAGCGTCAGAAATATCCTTCAGCGTCAGGCTTACGTGTTTATGACACCAAAATTACGTGTTTATGACACCGCTCACGAAAACTGTTCAAACTCAGTTTCTATTGGCTCTAGACACATAATGTAAACTGTTCTGGGCTCTTGAATAACCAGACCATTTTATAAAGAAGTGTGAACAATACTCGAATGTTGAAAGCTGTATTTATAAATAATGATGTTATCAGAGAATTGGGGGAAAATGGGTTTGTTCCTGTGTTGTCTATTTCTGATAAAACTACTATATCGATTTACACGAAATTTTGCGGATTACATTATGAATAGATAAGTAATCTAACAACAACGTTTGTTTGAGAGTCCTACGTAACATTTTCATAATATTCTATCTGCTACTGAAGACGCCAGCTCAAAAAAAGGAACTATCAAGTTGCGTTGTTTATTTTAAGATTGATGCGCTGGGGTGGCCCGCGAAATTCAAATTTTCTTACGTTTTTTGCAATTTGCAGGTCAGTATCAGGTTGTATGTTGATCTAAATATTATTAGCGGCCGTAACAAATATGGATTTACAGAATTATAAACATTAGAATCAGAATTTCGCGGGCCACCCTAGCGCATCAACCTTAAGCCGCTGCTTCACACACAGATATTGAAATCGCTAGTGACAAATCTGCTGCCAAGTATGAGTGTGGAGGTGAGGGTTTAGCAAGTTGCCGGCGAATCACCGGCAACTTTAGTCGCCGGCGGCGACTACAGTCACTGTGTGAATTTGAAGCATTAGCTTGTTATGCACGTGCACTTTGCATTTGATAAGCTTGATACGCTTGATACTCTGTTGCTTTATGAAACTGTAGGCGTAAGGGAGATCATTCACTGCGACACAAATATACGATAATTTTTGCAGCCTTAGACCACGGCTTTAACGTATGAACTTTCGAAAGAATGTACGTTGAAATGAAACGAAACGCATTAGTAATGTCACGCCCACTATTTGTCAATCATGCTGAATGCTGTCAATGTTGACTTGTTATGTCAATGTCAATTTAGTCTCAAAGTCGAGTTTACGTGTTAAAGTTAATTCTCAATTTTATGAAATAAATGAAAAATAAACCAGTATGTACTCTTTAGTAAAAACAATTTCCGTGAACTAGTTATGTGTATTAAGGAATAATAAAGAATCTGTGGCTGAAGGTTGGTTTTTGCAAATACATATTCCCGTGTTCGTATTTACATAAGTTATTATTTAAACTACACAAGCATTAAAGCATACTCATTCTTTATTCGCCCCTAAGACGACCCGTCTAATCACCCTTTCCAGAACCTAATGTAATTATTCTTTTCAGATGGACTGGACAGCAGTTAGAAACCACTTCAAGCAAACATGGCTCACTACTATTCTGAGTCTCATTTTGTTTTCTGGTGTTACATACTTTCTGTTATGGGCAGAGGTAAACAACTTTTATGGCCGGAAAAGCAGCCTAGGACTAGGATATTAGTAACTGAGCAAGTATTTTATGGTTTTCATTTTGTCATTTTCAGAGTCAAACAATTCAAAGTAATCTGATGCTAGAGGAACTGGTGTCGGCAGCTGAGAGTATTGACGTTCATACTGGCGACGAAGCGGCGCGCTATGAGGGCCGAGTCGTGCATATTGTGGGCCCCCTGAGAATACTAGAACCAATATCTGAGCCAGACTATAATATACAAGTACAAGCAGTTAAGTTGAGGAAGAGAGTACAAATGTATCAATGGATTGAAGAAACTACGTAAGTTGGAATGTGACGTCTGTTGCTAACAGATGTAAACTGCATTAATTTTTGCATTCGCATATAGTTTTGTCTGCTGTTAGTGTTTCACAGTGCTATTGTTTAAAACACAATTTTGTATCAATTTAAAAATCAAATTAGCCCAATAACTAATTAACTGGACTCATTCCTAGTGACTTAAGTATAACAATGTAACAAATTTTTTTAGAGAACAAGAGAATTTTTTAAGTGAACCAGCTGAGGAGTCTCGCAAGACATACTGGTATCACAAAGACTGGCGGGACTATGTGGTGGAGTCCTCCCTGTTCTACATCAGACCAGGCCATCACAACCCTCCCTCTATGCCCATGTTCAGTGAGACTCATATTGCTGAAAATGTCAAGATTGGTTGGCTTTACTTAGGTATTATATTGGACCTTTTTTAATGACACATGTTAAATGAATAACCTTTTTATACTAGAGACCTTCATATTATGTGTAAAGCAGGGCAAACCTGTGCAGTTTATAAATGTTTAGTTTTTGGTTTCATCTTATACAACGTGCCGCTACAATGGCGACAGTAATTTAACACACGGGTAGGGCTAGTGGCCAATCATAAAAATTATGATAAAATAAAATAATTCGTAAATTGAAAAATTTAAATTTTCAAACAAACTAAATAATAATAAAAATATAACCAAAATTGAGATCACTCTGTGTAAAAGATTCATTCATGATGCTTGCGTGCGTTCTATGGTCGATGACCCTTTGTCGGCATAATTTCTAAGAAATTGCGCGGCTTTCCTTCCAGTCGCCTACTTATGATCCGTGACCCCGGCAAATGAACTCTTCGCTACAGTTCTTTAAGTACAGGTTGCCCCAAGATGGTAATGTAGAAAATTGTAAATAAATCAATAAATAATAACATTGAATGAAATTCAAATATTTTCATAAAACCAATACGCGTAATCGTATACGTGTGTTAAATTAATGTCACCATTAGAGCGGCACGCTGTATATTATGAAAATGATAACACCTATGTGCAGGAAAAATGAATTAGGACTTATTGATATGATAATAAGGTACTCAACATTCTATATGACTTTATTTCAGGAATTGATGTGAAGCGAAAAGTGGTAGACTACTATGAGATTTGGTCCGACTCCAGACCGGAGCGTAGTGACATCAAACTACATTCAGGTTTCTACTACCATGGAGAAAGTGCTTTGGAACATGAGATAGGCGACCTTCGGATACACTTCTCTTATGCAGGGCGTGAGGATGATATTGTAAGTTTTAATGAAATAATTAAAATATGAGTTGGTTGCATGCCCTAGAATTGTTTAGCGATGAAATGAGCAGGACTAACAATGCTATGCTGAATGAACATTCACCAAAAATGTCTCAAATATTCATAAAAAACAGACATCATGAATTATCGTTATATCATACTAAAATTGCCCATAAAATCCTTTCTATCATTACTTTCAGTATACAGCAGTGGGTGTAGTAGAAGGTGGCAACCTACAGGCTTACAGTCCAACAAGATTCCCTACTGCTGATCCCATTTGTCTACTGCGCAAAGGTTCCTACAGTTTAACGCAGCTACATGACTTAGAGAGAAGAGATGCAAATCTGCACACATGGAAATATCGACTTCTGGGATTTGTACAAGTTTTTGCGTCTGCAATGACTTTGCATCCTGATTGGGTGACACTATGTAAGTATAAACCTTTAATGCAATAAGTAACCTGTGCTGTTACGCACAAACGTAAACGAGTCTGCGCGAACGTAGCGTGATACCGCCGTTTGTTGTTGGCTTGTACAATTTTGCACTTTATGGCACAAAGAATAAGGTGTATTATTATATATCATTACAAAATTCTCTGTTCTAAGCTGTAGATGATAAATGGGATTTCTAAGTCACTGTCTGGCTCCCCTAGAGTCGCCTTGAGACACATTTGCCAAGTTAATAAATCATATTTTGATTGCTGTCAATAAAATGCGCGTCGCCTCGTCTTTTTGGGCGCTAATTGAAGCTGAACCTTATGTGCGTGACTATAAAGTCGTCCTTCTTTTTCAGTTTTACAATGCCAGTGGATATCGAGTAATTTAAGGAGGTGTTCAAGGTTTTGGGTGAATTTGGTCCTATCTTTTTCGTATACGTTATTCATCGTAGCTATACCTTGGTAAGCATTATGCAGTTAAATATTTGTCTGTGCTACTTTAATTTAAGTTTTCTTTGTCAATAAATACTTACTATCCTTATTTCCTTACTTAATATTATAAATGCGAAAGTAACTCTGTCTGTCTGTCTGTCGCGCTTTCACGCCAAAACTACTGAACCGATTTAAATGAAATTGGTACACAGGTAGTCTAAAGCCTGAGAAAGGACATAGGCTACTTTTTATCGACATACCACGCGGGTGAAGCCGCGGGCGGAAGCTAGTACAATATATATTCAATAATATTCTATACATTGGACTATTCTTAGGATATAATATATTATTATAGGTTGGTTCACAAGCCGACATTCGGTGCCATGGTGCTCGGCGGCGCGATGGTCCCTCTCCTGCACTACTCGACGCTGCTGTCGCGTCGCGACGCCACGCCTGATCCCCCGCCATACAACAGATGGAACAACAACCCACATTGAACAAAATTCTTGGGGCTTACCACGGACATGGAATCCACTCAGTTCAGGCATAAGCTAGATTAGAATCTACAGCTTCTGCGGAGCACGGCGTGGATAAAATCATAAGTATCATAACTGTCTGAATTACAAGAATTGATTTGAAAGTTGATAGTACGGCCTCTAGTAGAGTCTGACCAACGAAAGCTGTCCAAGAAAAAAGGCGGCAATTTTAAAAATCAAGAGCTTGCTGTACACTGCTTAAACAGAGTCGATACTATTTATTATTCAAGACATATTATGCGATACTTCATCAGTATTTCATATTTATTTAATAATTAGACATGTAATGTAATGTTACTTAGAAGTGAAGTAAAATATTCAACAGATAATAATTCGGGGTCAGCTTTCGTTGGTCAGACTCTATGTTCTGCGATGAACATGTAATAATGAAATATTGAAATACAACTGGCTGATTGGCATACACTATAGGTATACTTGTAAGTAATTTATGATTTTTCCAACCCCAGATACCTTTCTCGACGATTAAATTTGAATTTCTGACGTTAATTTAATTAAGTATACGGATAAAAAATATCTGACATTGGAAAGTAAGCCATTGAACTACTTCTAAGTATAAGCAAAAGTGGTTTCTATTTCAAAGTACAAAAAGTTGAGCTGTGCTTTTACACTCTGCCAGTAATATTGCATTTTATAAGGATCCCTTTTGCCAAAGGGATATTTTGGTTAAAATTTGATGATGGTATCCCTACTCATAATAATAATATTATTATTATCTAGTCAGAATATTGTTAACTGAATATTAATAGTGTAAGTAGACTGATTGTAATTAGAACTTCGTACTTAAAGTAGAATTGATATTGCATTCGTACAAAATAGATGTATCCTAAAGTTAATTATGTATATATGTATAAAACTGATCCTATTAATTAATTATGTACAACATTAAATATTTCTGTATTTTTGCCCCCCTAGCTAAGAATCTAAAACTGAATAATAAGTGTTTTAATAAAATTGTAATATATCAATAAATAATCTCATCATAATGAATAACGACGTATTAAATATCTTATATCTAGTGTATCAAGTAAATTACTAATAATTATTTTTATTACCTTAACTGTTTTAGGGTACACTTAATAATGTACATTGTCATTCATTTTACTACTGTAAAAAGTTATAAAAGTATTTATTTATCTTATTTCACTTTCTTAAAGGTTAGTATTAATCAAAAAGCTAAAATAAGGGCGGGACTCTTCCAGTTTAAAAGGTAAAGGAATTATGGAGATTAACAGATTCTGGAGTCAAGTAAATTTTGAGCAGTTCAGAACTGTTTTCGCTTATGTCATAATTGTATTGTATACCATCGCGACAAGTTTTCATGTTTTCCTGCATTTGGAGCACAGGTACAGGTATGTAGGTTGTATTACCTTTTTATTCAATGATTTGACTCTTATTTAAGGCCGTACCCTGCCTCTGATTTTATCTCGCTCTCGCCATACTCGCGACCTGAGTGAGAGCGAGGCTGAGAGGGGTAATAACGGCTCTCAAGCCTCGAAAAGTATAGGTAATTGCTTTTTACGGTGAAAATAATGGTAATAAAAAATAAAAAAAAGCGGCTATAGGTAAGCGGCGATAGGCTATAGTTCGGTTTGGAGGTAACTTTGGTTTTTTTTTCTATCGAGAACATTTTTTGTAATCGTGTTTTCGCCAGACATAGTACCTAGCATCAATCCTCAACTAACATATTTATTTCAAAATTAATGCTGCAGTATTTTCGGCATAACGGAGGCTCATGCTAAGCAATTTGAGGTAGGGTGCGCCCTTAACTATGTCATATCCTGTACAAGGTACACAAGTGAACCAATTATTAAGTAAGTCTAGTTTTAAAGTTTTTACCATATCGGTATTTATGTAGTTATCAATACTGAAGCACTGTAGAGATAACACTATTCAAATTCACTTTCTGTCCTATTAATTTTACTACACTAAACTACTTAAATTTGAAATAGAATCAATCCTTCAGGTTGTGAAAAACTGCTTTTACCGGATCTGCTTTACTTATATGAAATACTATTTTGAAAATAAACTCCTGATTAATATGCATTTGTTTTACTTAATTTTCAATAATAATAATTACATCCCATACTGCCGATTACGGCTACGGTGACTATTTGAATTTAGAAAACACTCATAGCAACAATATTGTAACCAACTTAAGTATAAAGAGCAACAGAAGCTGCAGAAATATAAAACAAACTTACTCATAAAATGATAACATAACTCTTAAGCCGGGATCGGGATTTGTTTTTTGTTTTTTTGGCAATTTGAGAATTTTTATGCGGCCTACCCAAATGTTCTTTCTTTGGTATTGTGCGTCGAGTCGTTGAGCTCCTTAAGTTTTGAGTTGAGCTCAATTATTACTAACAAATGCTTGTACTGACTGGACAGGTCCACTCAAATCTGTGTGGTACTTTCCTCAAAAGACCATTTCAGACTAATTTACATGGTCCTCGTATGGCTTGACCAAGATTATGTCTGGACTTTAAAAGAGACTGTGACCTTTGAGTTTGTTTCAGCCTTTCTTCTCAGAGTAGTCAGATAGGAAACGCCGACCTCATCTAGCTTATTTTTAATATTTTTTTAATGACGTGTAAAAGTGATTCCAATATCCTATTTACAGAATAAACAATTTCATTTCATTTCAATTTCAATTCATTTCATAGAACTGAACAAACCTTATCATGTAGGTAGGTATAGGTAACGTTCAGACTTTCATAAAGTCCGGTTGTGTAGGGGTAGTTTATTGTTGTGCATTTTCGCAGCACGTTTATCTTATGTATTATGGAGTCCTTTCGGTTTGTCTCAAGCCGATAAACTTACTAAAATAACAAGACAAAGGGCGCTGCGGCGTTTGCAGCCGATCGTACGCACGCGCAGTGCTCGCCTTATCAGCTGATCGCACTCCGCCCAACGAATACAGATTCAGCCGAAACAGTTCTCTTCTATTTTACGGTTGTGATTTTTATATTCAAGGTTAGATTACAGTTAACTGTTTTCTTAAATCAGCGTCTTATGTTGCAAAGTAAAATCGTGCTATCGGAATTTAATCCAGTGTGTGGTTTAACATACTTACATCAAACATGAAAGCTGCAGCGATGTCGGTTTGGATATTTATTAACATCCTCTGCTTCGGTATGTGTGGCTACTTGTATTTAATTTGGTATCAGTACTGGATGTATGACGAAAAGCAGAGAAATTCGAGCAGGACGTCAGAAAACCCACCTAAAACAATGGTTTCTGGTGTTAATTACCAGGATAAGTACGCAGCGGAAAAACTCCAATTTAAATTACCATACAACTCCACTTTAAGAATCGATTTCTTTCGAAAAAACCGGAGGTCGGCAGTTGGCGGTTACTGGAGCGATGGCGGATCAAGTCATACGTTTAACAAAACTGCTGGTTCATATGTCCTTCCGTCCAATAACATAGTGAGAAAAAGTAACGGCAGTCCCAGGTTCCCCAACATACACAAGCCGTTATTGGAGTTTGACAGCGATAAATATGTTTGCAACGACTTACTATCAACGGACTGTGAAAAACGAAGCGCGGAATTCAAGGAGCTCGTGTTAAAAGAGTTTCATAGAGTCCTTATGGGGGCGAGCAAAGTGTTTACATCAGGCTTAGACGCTCACAATACATATGATGTTAAATATAATAGCAGTAATCGTAAGACGAGTTCTAGAGATGAGGCGATGTGTGCTCTGAAAGGTGTGAAGTTTCGGACTGTGACGGCTGATGATGAACCATTTGCGAGTCTCGGGTATAAGATACCGAGAGCACCGCTGCAGGAGGGACGTTACTATAACACTTGTGCGGTTGTGACAAGCGCTGGAGCCTTGCTTGGCTCAGAATTAGGAAAATTTATAGGTAAGCCACGTACTTGTTCAAATTCCTACCTACTTACCTATGTACCAATAATGCGCTCTTATTCGCGCTACAAAAGAATCTCGGGCTATATCTTCGGCTAAAAATATTAAGTATGTTCGTTGGAACTAGTGGATCCTATGGATCACCTAATTTATAGTTACAGTTCTGGCAAAAATGAATGAGTAGCTTGCTATTCGTCTACAATGTACGAACTTTTCTATTAGTATTAAATTGATGTACCTACCTATTCTCAAAGCCTCTAAGGCGATACGTACACTGCGCATGATTCACAATGCACATGAGTCGTCCGTGATATGACTGTTCTTAACCGTACGTAGGTATGCCTACTTAGTCGCTAGTCCATTTACAGTTATCGCCCCAAATGTGCTTTAAGTTACAAAGCTTTATTATTTGTTTTTCTTTTTAGCTATGTCAGAAAGTGGTAATGAGCCCAATAACTTTAAATACGTTACATTTTTTTGAGGTTCTGTGATTCAATACGGCCTTTGGGTTTGAACTTTAGATAGGTTACCTACACAGGTGGGCTGGTAGTGGTATATACTAGCTTTGTTAATTTCTTAAGAAATAGGACTTGAAAAGCAGACGCTATTTCCCTTTTATAAACCGACTTCTTTTAAATATATGTAGCATTATCGTTTTGAGTATCCATATTCTTTATAATACGTGTATGTATGGTCAGTATGGGTAGGTGATCGACCGCGTATTGTGTTGTGCCACTTATCGCATCGGATCTTCGCTTTGTGAAACGCATTGACATGCGTAGTCCGGCCTCTTCGACGAACGGCCCAAATCGTATGCGAATTACACGAATTATTGTCCATAGGACTTCACTGATTACTCAGTGAAATAGATTAAATAACTACATTATTATGTCAGTAAGTATGCTGTTGCCAATATGTATGGTAATGTTATGATGCAGGTGTCCACTTTATATTGAATTAAGTAAATTAAACATATTGCTTTGCAATATTTTGTATTGTTTGAATAGGTGCTACTGAAGTACACAGTACCTACCTAACCTAGGTATGTTTGATCTAATTTAATTAGTAAGATATAGGTCTACGTAAACCAGGCAAAAGGAGTATGTAAGGATCGTAGCAGGTGGCGTTCTGTAGTTTCTGCCTACCCCCATGGGAAGAAGGCGCGAGTTTATGTATGTATAGGTCTACTAGTTTTTGAGAAAATCGTGCTGGTATGAACGTAGTTGGACATGTTCAACCACATTCACATACTAATATATCGGTGCAAAGAACCTCCATTTTTCAAGTCGTTAATCTTCATCACCGATGTCTTCATACAACTGGTGCTACTGCCACTCATGATTTGTGAACAGAAGCGGGATACACCTTTTCTGATATTATATTATGGCATACTCGTGGTGAGATAGGTAGGGGTGGACTATATTGTGTGGTCCACTCGTGGTGAGATATGGGGTGGACTATTGTGTGGTCAAATGCCGAACACTTACCTAAGGGAAGGTGTGCTGTGCGTGGCGTATAGGTAGACTAGTAGATAGTGCTTATATGGGTTCAAAATGTTCAAATAAACTCACTATTATATATCGCGGTTGTATCGGGCAGCCCTAAGCTGGAAGCCTAGGCTGTTGTCACGCAAATGGCTACTGCTTTGCTCGTTATACAATCTGTTATCACGCTTTGATTTATTCATGTCACCATCTATCTATCTATCTTTTACACAGAAACGGATGGTTTGATATGCTGATTCGATAGTGTTAACTATGATAGGTTTGCCCAGTGGCGCCGGCGCCTGCGCCCGCCGCTCTTTTGTAATACCTACGCGTCCGCACCGGAAAATCCAAGTTATGTTTATAGTCGTATAAAAGTTGTATTGTTTGTTTATTTCCATAAATAAACATTTTCTTAAATAGCCTTGTAACCGCAAAATTAATCGATACATTCCTGTTTCGATTGATTAAAAAAAAATGCAATTCTGTGAATGCATGACCCCTAGGTCACGCATTCACAGAATTGCATTTTTTTACGTTCTTCACCTGAATATGCATGATAAATGTCAAAGGTAAACAATTTGATGATTCACAATTGCAACGAATAATGATAATTTATTGCTTTTGCGTTAGTCACTCAGTAACCACATGTCTTTGTCCTTTCTCGAAAATCTGCTGATAACTTTATAGCCCAGACATGGAACAGACAATGACACATGCTTCCGAGTGGGGTGACACGTGTAAGGACATCTTTACTTATTGTTTATTAAAGATTTGCGTACTGTTTTCCTTTACCTAGGTTGGTACATGCCAGGACGTAAAGAACTCTACCTACCTATCAATCAATAAATCAATCCAGTTTATCACAATTCAATTCAGGATATAATTAGGACTTTCCCAGGTAGACTGCTCAAGCCACAACACTCGAAAGGCTGCCACTTTCAAATTAGGTAGCGACCTGAGCAACCTTCTTTTACTATACAGTTGTACCTACCATATTGTGACCAGACAACACAATATTGTGTTTGCTGTAGATATTCTCTCAAGACAGAGCTAGTTGCAAGCCAAGTCGAACTTGAGATACCTACATAATATATGCAATAACTCCGCCAACAGAGCCAAATATAATTTTTATTGACTTTCTGCAAAACAAAACAAAACATTACTTACGTATGAAAATACCAGCCTTTAACGATGTCGAGAGTTCTACGACAATATATACGACAAAAAAGCAGAAAACATGCATCACATTTCAAAGAAACTTTAAATTACTATCGCAAGTGTACCTAAGTAGGTAAGTAATATAAAATTAGACAGCTTGTTTCTGGGGACAGCATTTTGCCGAAGCTTTTGACCGAGCTTTAACTTAAAATTCGTCTTCATATCGGCTCATCTGCGGCAGGCTGCGCTAAAGAAAGGGAGTGGTGAATGACATGGAAATGTATGGTGCCACACCCCCTAGTCCAGTCAGTCGACTCTAGTTCAGACTCGACTCGTTTCGAGTTATTTTTCTTGTTCTGGATACCTACACATGAAAATTGTATTATTTTATTAAAGCCCATGATACAGGAGGTTCATGATTATCATGTCAGATGGCTAAGGTTAAGCCAAGATTTCGTTGTATTTGCGTCAAGTTGCGGCTATCAAGGTATAAATCGTAACTACAGTAATAACTTGTTTATGTTGATACTAAGTAATCGTTCATCTAATTTTTCTTTGTAATTTTTATGATGGACAGTAAAGAAAGTGCAAAACATGGAGGTTTGTGATTTATTTATAAGGCCGGACTTCAAACGCCAAATTCGCGTTATTTTGGCAAAGTTTTGCACTAATTTTGATTTAAGAGAAAAGTTTGCTTCAAGAGAAATGGAGGTAAATAAGAAGTACCTACGTAAATATACCGTAAGTCCGTAAGCAAGGTTGTTCTAACTATAGGTATTTTATGCAGCAATGAAAGAAAAGCTGTCCACGATACGTGTGGTATTGTTGGCGTGGTGTCATCAACCCACACGTAAAGGGCGTGCATAATTCATGTTGTACCATTGTGTACTTCCAACATACAATACCGGCAGCATTATGGAGCTTCCCGCGCTCCTCTGAGCCTTTATATTGCTGGTATTATATTATAATGTTGGCAGTAACGGTCCAAGGGAATGTGAGTTTATCCTTTCATAGACAAACAGAGGTAATTATTTGTAAATATTGTGTAGATGTTGTTTTCATATTTTGAGAAAATGAAAACAGATACATTATTTAATTATTAAATAAAAATGAAAACAGATACATTTAAAGGCTATTCTCGGGTAGGTAGGTACCTACTTTTATTTTATTAAAACAATTTATCTTTGATTTCCCTCTGAGGATTAGAATTGTTATTTAACAATCAGTACCTAAGTATTATTTAGCGTACACTGTTTGTTTCCTCTCATTTGATAAATAACAAAAAAAAAAACATAAAATCTAAGTAAAATGTAATGTGTGTCTGTAGCTGTGATAAACAAAAGGGCTGCGCCTGTTGCCACATACATTATTGAACAGTTTTATTTTCCATTAAATGGTATCGTTTCGGCATTTTCTTTTGCTTTCGAAGTGTGAACACTACTGATTTCCATAAATACACATTCATGATTTAGACTCGCGACAATCTAAGAAGTCCGATTTGACAGCTATGAAAATGCTTTGTGTAGCGATGAAAAGAAAAATTAGTTTCTTATAAACTGATTCTCGAGACATATCGATTGAACATACTTAGAGAGTTTGTAATTTACGACTTATCTACATTGATAAAAACTTATTCTCAAGGCTTAACGTTTTATTACATGTACGAGAACGAAACGTCAAAACGGATTTCTTAGATTGTCGCGAGTGTATTTCTAAGTAATAGTTCAATTTGATCATTGTTACTACTTAGGTAACCTAAACAAGTGGGTAGGTAACTACCTACATACCTACAAGTAGGTACAAACATCCGCCAATAACTCAGTGAATGGCAGAAAAAGTAACCGTTTATTTAATTACAGTTGAAGAATAGATGTAATTATCAGGTCTTTTATATCAATCTCGTTGTTTACTTCTATTGTTCCGCTTTCTTAGAGTGAGTGCGGAACATCGCGTCGCCGCGCCCGCGCCTGTGCGCCGCGGCGCGGGCGTGCGGAAGATTGCATGTTGTATTTCAGTGGATGACTTGATGCCCAGCAAACCTTATTGGCAGATAGGGTAACGTAACGTTGCATACCTAAATATACCTAATACTTTACCTCTTGACTAGTTATTTTATTACGATAATTAACTAACACCCATTATTTGTCAACATCACTTCCAAATTCGCAAGTGTGAACCCGTGATGATAAATATAATGACAAACTATTTTACAACATGTGTCCTATTTGGTTAGTTTAGTGAGGTTCGAGTAGCATTACCGTTGTAGGCATGTAGGCGCACCTTACTAGGTACTCTAAGTAGCAGGTGCTGAAACTTAGTGGACACAAAGAAAAAAGATTTCACTAATTTGTTGTCTATGAATGTTTCAAAATTCCTGAAATGGAGCGGAAACACTCCACAAGGTCTGATAATGTTATTTTATTAACGAAAAGAGTCGTTGCAATCGTTATTGTATGAGTTACAAGAGCCAAGGCCTTGTACGAATTATAACTATTATGACAATGAATCTATCTATGGTCACGATTGGCGGTCAAAAACTTTTTTTTTTTGACAAATTGTTTAATCTGTGTAATTGTTTAATGCCTGCAAACTGCACCTGCATTCCTGAACTAGTAAGAATGTCTTTGATTATGACATTTGATTATTTGTATCAGATAATGTTGCCAGTAGTTTGAAGTTTATGCAATACCTATTGTTAATAATTATTATAATTTGTTAAAGTTTTGCAATATTCTATCATAATTATGATGAAGATGTAATCAAAAATTATTGTTTGTTATTATTATGTCAAACATTTTCAGAATTATTTATTATCCAAAAAAATAAAATTTAAAATTATATGTAAAAATATATATTATGCTGTTATTGTTGGTTGCGCATTATTAGTATTAAGTAAAACGTTGTTTTGTTGATAAAGTGCGCGTCTGACAAGTCAAAAGGCGCAAGGATAATGACCACATGATGAATGAATGATAATGACCTAAAGACGCTCCTTCACCGGGAGCATTCGCCTGTAATGTAGCAGTTCAGATTCGAGCATTAAATCAGTGAGTGAGGAGAACCGAACAGAGAGGCAGTATTGTAACGTAATGCTCAAAATCGAATCTTGTATGGTTACATTACAGGCGAATACTCTCGGTGAGGGACACGCCTTAGAAGATTCGTTTAGTGAAACAGCATTTTAGGCACCCTGTTACGGTAATTTTAACAGGGGACTTAAAATGCCGCTGCGGCGCTCGATTTAAGTATCTGCCAATTTATTATTAGGTACCCGGAAGGAAAGAACTAAATGTAAGGTTTAAGTAAGCGTAGTCAGTTGTACCGCATCGGTAACCTATGTAGCTATAGGTAGGTAATTAGGTACGAGAATTTGTCTGAATTACTCAGTGGGAAATACGTGTGACTGTGGTTGAATAGATCTGTTAATAAAAAATAAAAACCCTAAAAATGTTAGTGACCTTTAATTTACTCTTTCCGGTTTAGTGGCGGAAAGAGTTATGTCACTAAAATCGATAAATAGATAATAAATTGACCTAATAGTTGAAATAAATAGGACAAAACTTCCGACTATTTTATTTCTGTAGGTACCTAAGCTTAAAGCTGGATGTTCTCTTAAATTATATTTTGTCAGTTGAAATAATTCTACAAAATCTAATGCTTTTTATAAGTAGGTACTTATTGTAGGGATGTACAGAACTTAGCACATGCGATACATACGGTCCTGATGAGCAAGCTTACAAACAAACTTATTTATATCGACAGATTCTCACGAAATGGTATTGAGATTCAACAACGCGCCCACAGAAAATTATACGGATAGTGTCGGCTCCAAGACTACTTTCAGAGTGCTCAATTCACAGGTAGGTTGGCAACAGTTCCGTTAAAATATAATTGCAAATTTCGCAAATCCCAAAATACACAATATTTATATAATACTTTTAATTTTCTTTTTTCCATAACCACCCCAAATCGAATCGGTCGAGCCATTTTCGAGTTTTTATGAGTTTATTTAGAACTCGAATCTAAATAAAAAGGTTGCACCAAAATTAGTAACAAGTATTAGGCCAACTTCTCTGGAGGCCTTTTAACGACAAGAATAAAAAATATAAAAATAAAACTTTATGGTATCACAAATCTTTTTCACAGCGCATTGCCAGTAATTGTAGTATTTTCTATATTTCTATAGAGGTTTGACTACAGTAACAATAAAAGGCAGGCTGATTTAGAAGGAGAAAGACTAATGACGCCATTTTCAGTAAAGAAAAATATGGCTTTTCACAATGATTTTCTTTGTAAAAAGCCAGTAGCAGATGAACATGTTCACTGATATAACTTTAAGGTTTTTTCTTATATAAATTAAACATTTTTGAGGTTTACAGAATTTTATTTCGATTTCAGGTGATATCCAAGCCTGAATTTAACTTTTTGGAGGATCCGTTGTTTCGAAATGTGTCCATACTTATATGGGATCCGGCGAACTACTCATCAACACTAGAAGACTGGTACCATTCACCTGATTATCCTCTCTTTCCCGTTTATAAGAAGTAAGTTAACTTTTCGGGAAAGCCTCTGGTGCCGGCACTGGCAGCTTATTTGGTCCCCGCTGCTGGCTGTTCATACAATTGCCAGTGCCGTATCCGGGTTGTACCGATAAAATGTTTATTCGAAGATCGATTGTTATATTTTTATTTAACGTCTGACTTTGTTAAAAATGTTAATAACTTAACTCCGAGTTAATCTACATTGTTACTTAACTCTACATTTATTTATATAACCCTATTTAATCCAAGTAAACGTGCCACTGGGCCTTAGGTAACTCCGTAAAGTCTGTTTTGTAATCCCGTAGACTAATATGACAGGTGCAAATGTCAAACTCCAAATTGAAAAAACAAACAACATTCGCTTGAAATGTCAAATTAGCCTACGAGATTAAAAAACAGACTTTTGGTAAGTTAGGCAAAGTTAACGAGTCTGAAAAAATGTTAATAATTTTAAGAATAAACGAAAATTGATTTCTTTGTAATCCTCATTAATCATGCCCTTTCATTGTTTCAGGTTGCTTGATCAGAATCACAACGCAGATGTCCATTTGCTGAACCCTCAAGTGCTGTGGGCATTATGGTCGGTGCTACAAGACACGTCTCCTTACCGTTTACGGAGAAACCCTCCATCATCAGGCTTTATAGGTGCGTCACAAAAAATATGAATTGGCAATAAAGGATTTGATTTTGTGCCTGTTTACCTAACGGGTTTCCCGGAAAATAATAATTGTAACATACATTATTATTAATTTAAAAGCTCTTTTCTGAAGCTTCAATACGAAAAAAAAGAAACGACACCTACTGAAAATTAGGATAAAGTGTTAATTTTACAGTTTCTTTATTTTCCACTATATGATACTTAAGCCTTACCGTTCAATCGTCCACCGCACGCCAACATTATTTCAGAAGAGTCTTTCGATTCTCTTTGTCGGTCTCTCGGCCTAAGTAGATAGCTACCTTTCAGGTCTATGGTTCGCGCTGCACCGTTGCGCGCGCGTGCGCATGCTCGAGTACGTGCCATCTGCTCGCGCGACACGCCGGTGCCACTACCACGCGGCACACGACGACGCCGCGTGCACTCTTGGTGCATGGCACCCGCTCGCACACGAGAAGACCCTCGCAGAGCGTATGCGTGATAATCAAGACGTACAAGTCTTCCAACGAGGGATTATTGATGTACCTGGATTTAGTAGCATATCTTGTCCTTGAGTACTGTGCTGGTAATAGATTGTTGAGTATTGTTTGTGGTCAAATGTTGCCAAAATAGTTATTATTAAATGTGTTTAGTTTAGCTGAGTTATTGATGTATAGTAAAATAATAATAATACGTTATTCTTTTCTCACCTATATTATTTTTTATGCGCTCACAATAATCCCATTCATTTGACTGAAATTCGACATTGGGTTTATTTACCTATTTCGTGATTAATTGTTATAAGCAAAAAGACTTTAGTAATTAGTGTTTCGGATCGATACGAATACGAAGCTATCAGAATATGGAACACTAAATCAACATCTATAAGCACACACACAAGGTTTTTTTCCTAGGATATTTATTTGATACCTTCAATAATAAAGTGGCTACCTGTGATGATGTCCTGTTTAGTAATGCCTGTAACGAATTGCTTTGTGTTAGGTTCTTTATTCAATCAATAAAATAGTCAATGATAATGATTGTAATATTAATAAAGTTTATAGATCTTACTGATTTAAGTTGAGATTGAGTCTTCGCCGTTTAATGACAGGTTTGAATTTCTGTAACAATTGATTGAAATACATATAATCGGCGTTGTTATGAAATATTGTAAAGAAAACATTTTCAGTTAAGTATAATATAATTTTGATTTAGTATTTAATTAGTTATTGTACTACAAAATACGATGTCTTCCTGTACTATAAATAGCTTTAAGATGCCTGTTTATTTATTGACATGGCATACAATTATCAACGTCGTAGCCAGCAACTACCTATTTGTCAGTTAATCTAATTGAAGCAGCTTTCGTTCATATTTAAGCTTAATAATTACATAGGTTATTGTATTATGTATAGTAAAATCAAACATATATGATTGATTTTGGCAAAATTGTGGTTGGTGAAGCAGCCAGATTATACATGACAATACTTTTATGTAATGTATATGAGGAACATAAAAATAAATGTGTGTATAGGTATATTATAGGGTTAAATAAAACATTTATACTTACAGATTATTGCAGCTCTACTTATTTTTCAACACACTTCCTCGTAAAATGGCTGGATTTTTTTTTCTAATAAATGAGCATTCTCTATTTACACCCGAGCAGAGACTTACGCTTTTTTCCGGCAAGACCGCGGGTGGCACGCGCGTATGCCACTTGACCCACCCCGACGGACCGCGCTTGCCCGTGTGCCACCGCGTTCGCGCAGAATAAAACTCTATCTGTACTATTAAATAAGGTTTATATCGTCTGTAGCAATTTCAGTCTATATTGTTCACTACCCTAACCCTATTTGTGTATTATGTATTATCAACATTATTATATTTTTATATAGGCATTTCAGCGGTATTACCATTGCCTTTATTTACACCCGCGCGCGCATAGCTAGCGGAAAAATCAAAACCAGCCGCCATTTTTCATAAATATTTGTTAACTTTTTTGTTGTGTGGTTAAAATCATTATTTAAAATGTCGATTTCACGTAGGGGAGAAGAGCGTAAATAATAATAAATAGATTTGACTCCACCATTTAATTTATTCCGCCGTATTTATTTTTTCTTATTCAAATCATATGGTTTTGTATAGGCTGTCTAACGGTTTTGCCAGTGCCTTTATTCACACCTATGGAAAAACAAAACCAGCGCGCCATGTTCCATAAATATTTATCATCGTTTTCGTTGTGTGGTTAATTATTATCAAAAATACAAAATTTTAAGTATTGTCACCAACCGACATAGAAGTTTTTAAAAGAAACTCCGGATTGTCAGTACCTGGCAACAAAAGTCAGTTAAACTTTATAAATCTAACATCTTTATAGTCACGTTATTGTAACATAAGTTCTTACAACAAGTCTATTTTTTCCTCACAAGTGCGTTGAAAAACGTCGTATGAAATGCGTGTGCGTTGATTATTACACTCTCGGCTACGTTATCGCCGCCGCCGCCGCAATAATACCGCCTCGGTTGTAATATCCAATAGAGCACACTCGTATCACAATGTACTATTATACATTCATGTACTATTAACATTGTTATAACGAACAACTATCTACCTGAAGTTTTGTACAAATTCTAGTTTGAGTTTGAAACTTCAGGAAGTAAATATGTAATTCACATAGATGTTTTATGTGATTCAGGTAAGGTCATATCGGCCATGAAGTGCCCTTGTCCATCTTGTATTTTTAGCGATTTGCTAGCGTACGGCGCGGGCGCGGGTGCTGCCGGAATACTGATGGGGCTTGCTGCTCGCTGATGATTAGTGATTCAGTGTGAGCGTGCGGAATTAGCGCGCCATGTCCGAGATGCGGAGCAGGCAAACATACCTCGTACAAGCAAAGTTCCAACGGCCTTGCCCTGCCGACGATTCGGTACCGGCGGATACTACTACGATGACCCGACGTGCACCCGATTGCTATAGTCAACGTACATACTGCATGCACAAATCAGCAGACGGAGCAATGGACGACATATCACAACGATATCGACTGCCTCGACACTAACCGACTAGTTATCGTTCATCAACTGTTTTATGTACCGCGCGTGTCACGGCAGCGGTCATGGGCTATCGCTTCCTCCTTCGTGTTCATCTCCATCGAATCGTACAAAGTCCGCGAACTACAACACATGAATCTTAAGCGATTTGTAATTACCATGTTTATATTCCACACATTTTTGTACCAAATACCGGACATTTTAATAATGAGCGTATGATGGGCAGTATCTTGCATAGTTTAATTACACAGATGTTAAGCGGAACTTTTTCCTCGTGCATTGTACTTTGACACTGCATGTCGGTAGCCTTCTGTGTGTTAGGTCATTGCCTCTGGTGGTTTCGCAGAATAGTGCAACTAGTGTGCGGCCGGCGCGGTGAGTGCTAATGTGATACATCCCTACTGCACTAAGGCACTAGGTATTCCGTAAACATATGAAGGTAATGCTGTCAGTGTACTAGGAAGCGCTGGATGTGTGCCTAGTACACCCTAGCACTGGCCGCCGTCCAGCAATAGCGAATACCACTAGTATTCATGTGCTCAATAACATATATTTACACAATTTGTTTACTTAATGCGATAACTTGCATACCTGGCAGGTTCCAATGTTATTTGTACTAAATAATCCTGCGACTTCTTTGTACTTTAAAGTGCTACTCGCGGCTAATCCTCATGTTTTTTAGCAAGGATGGTCCCAGAATATGTGAGATCCACTATCGACGGTCTCCGGCAGAGAACCGGTCCATTTCACCGTTATTACTATGTTTACCGGTGACTCACTGCTTGCGTTAGTGAATGACTTTTGTCCTTACCTCTTAGGTACCTACTCTTTATAATATATATTTATCCGGTATAAGTGGTACAAAAAACTACACGAGTTTATACCCTAGTTATGACACTGCAGTCTTTTTAATTACTATACAGGAATAGACAATAATAACAAAAAAATGATTATACCTAGATAAAGAATGATATATCGTAACATTTGGCTAAACAGTCGAGTAGTTACCGGTACAGTGCTGTAGCCAGAAGCTAAGGAAGTGTAATTAATTATAATAATGCACAAGTACTAAGACTAAGTAGGTACTAAGCGTGCCCTTGCCAACTTGTGAAGGTTTCAAAGCTTTGTTCTACCGGCGACATGCGCATCTCATAATAAATAATCAACTTATGGATACAAAATTATGCGTCAGACTCATTAAAGTCTACTAAAGGAAATGAAATTATTCATTATATTTTTAAACATAGGTTCCTTCAAGCACAACCGAGTTTGGTGCATGGTCATTATTTATGGTGTTTCCATGTTATATTTGGCACATGTTAAAGTATCCGCACTTTTCATAACGCAATGCGATAAGAAAACTGCGAATAATAATTCGCAATCCTTATTATTATGATTATGAATATTTGCGACCACGCTACGCGTTGTGTCTTTTGCGGGTTGATGTTATTTAGTAAATAATTTGTTAAAAAGAAAAAAAAATATTACCTACATACAAACACTTAGTTTGTATGTAATAATTTTTATAATACTATATTGTAGGTAAGTACTCAAATAGTTCTCAAGTAAGTGAAATCCTTGTAATTTCTTATTGAGAAATACATTTCTTCAACCGATCATCGAAGTAAAAGTTAATTTAGGAAAATAATAAAGTTTACTCCCATGTAGATGAATTGCGTAATTGGGTTAGGGTAATTCGTATTAGCAATTACGCAATACGACTTATTCGTTTTATCCTGTGAGCACTCATTGCATGGACGTACTCCCGTAAAACACGTACTTCTAAACGAAAATGGTCACTAATTAGGCCGAGAGTGATTCATTTGCTTCAATTGGTCTGAATCACTTGAGATTTTTTAGGTTGTCAAGCTCGTATTGACGCACGAGACATCGGTACTATCTATTAGTACAAGCACTTGTGTTTCAATTCTATAGCACAGTCTCATTGGCGTCACCTCGGTTCTCGTTATATGCAAACCACAAATCCCATCAACTATTAATTGTGTGTACCATGAGTAGGAAGGAAATTTACCTTATTGTTGTTTTAAAATATAATGGAATATAGGTCAGTATTAGAAATAGGAAAATACTTCTTCTTCTAGAAAAGTTAAATGGGAAAACTATAGTACGTAGTTCCTATTATAAATACGTTATTTATAGAGATGGTAGGTTATGGTGTAACTATTTGTCTAGTAAGTCGAAGTATAGGTAGGTACCTACATCATCTCCGCTGGATGCTGTCAGCACGAGATCAGAATGTCGTAGCAATCCTTAGAGGAGGCATATGTCCAGCAGTGGACGTGGGTCAGCTGTAATGATGGTGGTGGTGATTAAACATCGCATATTTTCTTAATATATAAATAACCTTATTTCAGATCATAAATCTATGTAAGACAGGCATCCGCATTTGTGTTAACAACACAAATGTGTATTTAAGAACTAGGTATGTTAGTAAACCACAAAAAAACCAACTAAAGTCAATTTGATGCATGGAGTGCGATTCAGTATCAAGAAATGGACCGTCTAACCCGTCCGCTACTACATTTAGAATGCTGTTCGCGTCTGCTCGGATACGGTGCAATACCAAGGCCCTCTTTCTCATGATGGAATAAAATCCATCAATCCGAGCTTTCATGAACATGCCGAACGCATCGGCATGTTCATGAAAGCAATCAAAGAGCTTCCAATAACATCCTCCAATTTAATTTATGAGAGTTAAACTATATCAGACAAGACGTCCCACCCTAGCTTACTTCGGCCACAGAGCTACAGTAAACTATGACTATGGCTTTCGTAATGGTTATAAAGGAATACCTACTAATGAAACTGTACCTAAGTGTAGGTTTATTATGTACCTGTTATCTTTGTATGTGTCATTGAACATTGACATTCCTCTTCCGGTGAAATACTCTATCATATGAAGATATTCAAATGTACTTCCCCGATTAATTCCAGTAGGTGTAATTAATATTCTGAATTAAAAATAGTTAGTTAATCATAGAGCCTCTGTTGTCTATTATGTCGGAACGAAGCTGTGTAATAATGGAATGTGGATTTACAGGAGGAGCGACTTGATTTGTGTTGACTTTTGAATTATAGGTACCTAAATAAAAATAGGAAATATTGAAGCTGACTCTTATTAGTCACACTTTAGCGAAGGGGACCTTAAAATTATTAAGACTGGTATAGAGGTACAATTATACATATAAAGCTATACCTGAGAATATTCTGTGAAATTCTACCTTTCCGCTGAAAATTTCAGGGAGAGACAGGACTTCATGTACATGAATTTACTTCTTCTACTCTGGAAAACGTTAGATGACTCGTACAATTTAGGCAGGAAGGTTCGGTGTCAATTTCCTTTGATAGTTTTATCATGCCCGAACAACAGAACGATGATGCATCAATCATTGTGGGATGTGAGAACAATCTTTTCAATTTGGATGCTCACTTTAGAGCAGTCACTTAGAAAGACGTCCGTGACTCACTGAACCGTGCCCTAAATAGTTTGACAGTTTATAACGAAGCGCGTATCAACACCTTTCCGGAAAGATGACGGGGACTTTTAATATTTTAGAATTATTTCATTCACATATGTTTTTTTTAGGAAAACCCAGTTGTGAACTGTGCTGGGTTAGTGAAGGGACGCACTTTGATCAGATGAGTCATTTCTTTTAAACCGGTATTCTTGTTTAGTGGAGCAGATGTGATTCGGAAAAAAACACTAAAGTATTAATTGGTCAGAATACCTGCCGCATGGTGTAAAATATCCATAATTTTGGGTCGCTCCCCATGGTTCTGGGTACTACAACACAGCTATACCTACATAAAAAAGTACATGATCAGCATGGTTAGTTATTTGGCTTTTACAGCTTTACCTAAAAGCTAAACAGGAAAACATGATTATAGTGTAAAAAAACCCCCGACAAAAACAAAGCATTTAAAAAGTAAAAAAAACATGAAAATAGGAAATTACCTTTCTACAATAGCATATATTCATTATTCCTAGTGTATGTTGGCGTTTTCATTAGCCGTCCCCCGACGCGACGACGCTTGAATCAAAATATTACCTACAACTTTTATATTAAACTTAAAGGGCCAATACATATAATTTTTCTACTTGCATATAATTCTTTTAAATGCTTTGTTTTTGTCGGGGGTTTTTTAAATTTTAAATTTAACTTTTATTTCCAGCTTTTTAAATTTCATATTATATTACTAGTAGAAACGCTATGATCAACCCACGGCTCGCCGATATCTGCGTAGCTGTACGTACTTTTGCCACAGTGAAGCTAGTTTCTAATTTAGTCTCATTACTCTTTCCTACTCCATCATCAGACCCTGATCACCATCCATCTGTAACCTATTTTTTGAGACCTTTCCAATGAGCCCAAACACAATACCTCTGCTGTAAGTTGAGGGAGTTGGGTATCCTGCATCCAGGTGATGCTGCAACATCAGTTCAAGGTTACTATATTCTTCTAATATCATTGAAGTAACAGAATTCTAAATTTCCAATCGATTAGACCTGTGAAAGATGCTCACATCCATTCATCAACTAGAAAAGAGCTGATAATCTTCAAATGGCTGAACCGATTTTCTTGAATAATAGCTAAGAACACTCTCGATCAAGTCACCTTTCAAACAAAACAAAAAAAAAACAAAATCGGTTCAGCGGTTAGGCAGCTACGATGGAACAGACAGACACACAGATACACAGATACACACGTTAAACTTATAACACCCCTCTTTTTCAGTCGGGGGTTAAAAATACTCAAAAACTCACTTTTGTTTTTGTAACACATAATTTCCAGGAATGTCTGTATGACCTGCTAATGTAAAGCCCTAATGTAAAACCTACCTAATGTAAAGTAAAAACTTAATTTCCATTAAAATAATGTGTCAAGGGCGCCGGGATATATACATATGCATTTTCAATAGAGTGTTTAGTTATAGGAAGTACTTGTTCGTGTAAACTTCACTAACGGCTCCATATGATTCACGACTGCCCCAAACAGTACAATTCAGCTCTTTATGTAACTGAACTGTTACTAAATTTACAGTTTCAGTCTTCAGCGTAATATTTTCTGTCTTCTTTGTTTCAGCAAGACACAGCACTGAAAACATGCATACAAACCTTATTGTATGGAGGTTTCCAGGTCATTCATATTTCGGTTACCCAGTATTAACCGCATACGAAACAAATAAATTGTTATTGTCAAGTAGGGAACCCTACTTTTTACACGTGAATGCAGAAAATTGTGGCGCGTCTAATCGTTGTGTAAACAGCTTGCGTTAACTTAATAATCCTAATGGAAAACCTTTGATTAATCTGCGGAATAGTGCGCACGCGACAGCAATGTAGGTACTTAGTTAGGTATCTACACTTGCTCTCATTCTCTTACGGAAAACTATATACATCATAAATTCATGACACGTGTAAACTGCTACTTAGATGAAACGTACAATGTAAATTGATCTGTCGATTCGCGGCAAAGCAGTGTAAGTTGCGATGGCATGCAGCGATTTCGAGGAATTTTGAAAATAAATATGTATTAAGCTTAACTGGTATTTTGTCTATTTTATGACTTTATTGGTATGCGGGATTTACGGGCTTTGTGATAACAATTTAAAATATTTTTCAAGTTATAAAGCATCGTTTTGTTTCACGCATTCTCGGCACACGTCGATTTGAATTCGTATCGGCATCGTGGCATTAACTACTATCGTTCGGTTTATGGCCGCTTCGCAAATTCACTACCTAGACCTTAGTACACTCACATTTGAAACATGAAAGGAATGTTTCTAATAAACTTAAAAAAAACAAACAATGTTCGAAAATTTTTATTTTGCTAATTATTACGTTATTGAAAGGGCGTGGATAAGCACGTTTTAGGATAGTGTCATTTGTGTGAACATATAAGTATATGCCGCGCGGTGTAATGAAGGCGAAGCTTCGAGTTGAAAAACCTTCAATTCGTGCAAGAATTCGGTGATTATATTTTTTTCGGTGTCGTTTTTACTCGACCGTTGACTAATACTGTGACTAAAGAGAACTGTGTTATATGTAACAACAAAATACATTGTGATATATTGCATTTTGAAATCAAATTAACGAAAAATTAAAACTTATATTAAAAGTAGACTTTGCAAATAAGCATAGCAAATTAGAAGATTATATCCAAGATATGAATGCTTGGAAACATGCTGGTCTTGATCTATAGGAAAAATCTAGAATCTAGACAAAATCAAACTGGTTGTTAATTTAATTGTATAATTAATTAATTATATAATTAATGTAAACAAAATATTGTAAAACATTTTTAAAAGAAGAACGGTGGAGTTTCTTGCCCATCCTTCTCCACATGAAACTATCGTTCAGAAGGGGCGACTAGAATCAATTCTATTTTTTTGTAAATGACGTTCACAGTCCACCTGTCTCAGACCCAGAGGTGGTTCGATTCCCAGTGGGGGCAAAATATTCTGCTGGGTTTGGTTGGTTATTTGTTCTAAGTCCGCCTGGATAACTCGTATATAAGTCTGCCATAACAACGATGTTAACAGCATTGTTCTGTTTCGGCAGGTAGAGGTAAGAGAGCCATTTCATCTGCGGTTGAGGTTTCCGGGTGGAGCTCGCTTCCACTTTCGGCCTGATCATCACTTACTATCAGGTAAGATTCACGCCAAGAGTGGTAAAAAAAAATATATAAAAATCAATTGCTGTGCGTTGGTCGTCGCAAAAACTCGAAAATGGCTCGACCGATTATGATGAAACTTTAGTAAGTTGTTGTGTGCGTGCCAGAGAAGGTGCCGAACTAAAACATTTTATAAAGGCGTTGCAACGCATGAGCATTGGCTAGTTTGAAAATAAATGATTTGACTTTACGATCGATCTGAAGTCCATAATATATTAGGTAGGTACTTCAACTTTTGCGCATTTACTAAGACCATCGGTAGGCTAGAACTTCCTCTAAATGTCCCACTCGTAGTTTATTAAACCTCAAACTATACCTTCTTAAGGATGAGACACCATCAAAAGGGCTTTAATTACTTGCTTTTAGAAGTCACTTAGACAGTGAATCATAATTGCATAAAGGCAAGTACCTATTCTTACTCACCACATTAGGTACCTATACCTCAAACAATGCAGTATTTTCTTCAAAATTGATTTATCATTCTTAGTCTAATATTTACGGTTACAATTAAAGCGATTTAAATGGAAGTTCATCGACTTGGCAGGGGAAGGTCGTTGGTAAATGTCACGAGTGCGGGTGAATCGCATCCGTTCCGACTGCTGGGCGAACTTGGCAATAGCGATGGATCTCTTGCCAAACTGCTTTCAGTGCGAACCGAACATTGCTGCATAATTATGGCATTGATACAGTTAAATATGAACTTGTTTAAAAAAAGGTCAATAGATCGAACAATTTAATGAAGAAAGTATTTTTTACCAATTGGTTTCAATCAAATGTTTTTCCGAAATAATCACGAGTTTAAAACCGAATAATACCACCTATTGATAGATTTGAAATTAGTATGTACATAAATGATTAAATAACATAATTTATTATCAAAATATAAAGGTATACAGTTGGGTTTTACGAAATCTTAACAAACATAACATCACGCCTGTATTTCCCAAAGGGTTGGGCAGAGGTGTACCTATAGTACACCCACATTTCGCCAGTTATGTTTAAGTCCCATGTTATAGGGGCGAGCCTGCTCTGAGCCATACTCTGGGCTGCCATCGAGAAATTCCAAATGAACAACCCAACACCAGGGTATTGAAATGTTATATAATAGCGTTACGTATAGTTTCACTAACGATAATTTCTACCGTTCCACCCGGATCGTAACTTAATAGTTGAAGATTTCGTTCCGATATATTTCCGTTGTATTGCCAACAAATTAGTTCGTAAATGGTCACTGGAACTATGTATAACGATAATACGTATCGTTATCGGTCCTCTATTTTGAGTTACGTTTCAAGTCCCTGCCCAACACATTAGATCAACGAGATACTTAACGATTTTGTTTTTTTGGGTTTTCCTTATTTGTCGTAAACCGGTAGATATAAATTACGTCTAAAGAGTGTGCTATTTTTATTTTCAAACAAGTTAATATTTACATAATATTTAAGCTAACATTCTTAAAATAATAATAATATGTACATGTATTTAATAAAGGAGGGGAAAGAATCACTGTGTTGTTAAATTGAAATAGATATTTCTACTAAAGTCCTAGAACAAAGCAAAATCATGAATTTTTTATTTGTTTGAAGGTTTTTTCCACTTCCTTGAAGCTGTCTTACAAGTGGAAATTCTTCGCCGATAGTACTGATAGCCTGACACGATGAATGGCATTGCAGCCGAGCTTACTAGCCGTTCACGGAACGCCACACACGTTCGGAATGTGTCCCACGCTGTTAAGTCTAGAGCAGCCGTTAAAGAAGACAAATGAGAATGCTGCTGAACCTACATTTATTATTGTTTATGTTTGTTTGCGAGATATGCATGCATATGTATTATTACATTGCTACGGCGGAGATTGATTGATAGATGGCATTGGAACGATGTAGTGCTTAAGTCTAGATCTCCTTTTTGCAGCGCAGTTTAAGTTGCAAATATCACTCGTAATAATAAATAACTCATGAGCACTGAATTTTTTCTTTCAACTTTTTAGTACCTATATAAGTAGGTACATATACACATATAATGACAAGACTATGAAGATCGAATAGTAGTAGTTTTGCCTAATGCAAGCTAAATTGCTAAAATCCAAAATATCGTGGATTGTGATATTTTTCATAATGAACCTACATATTATTTACATACCACATCGCGCAAGTCTTACTTTACAAACTTTCATGGACCTGCAAATACAAAATTAAATAAGTATGAATCCATTTAACCAAACTTCATTAGCCTTAGAGCGTTTGACCTACATACGCGCTGTAACAATTTATTAGAGTAACGTTGAAGTTCCAAAAACTGTGAGCCATTTAACTAGATAGGGCGTTCTGTTTGTCTATAGACTGATAGCATCAAAACGTATTAAAAGAAGGTAGAGATATATAGAAGAAGGTTACATGGTTACTTTGTTCTAGGAATCAATCACTGTCAGCGACAACCATTCAATTCAATCGGAGAGAGGGCCCGGTTGTTAGAGTTATAGCTTATCTTTGATAGAACATGCGATTGCGCAACGCAGGAACTGAGTGATTAGCGCCGTTTATTGAAATCATAATTACGATATTAAACAATTATCGATCGTGTGATGCAGGTTTTACGTACTTTTGTAACTGGAAAAAAAAAGCATGTATGAAAAGAATCGGGAGACGTTAACGAGTCTACGACATTGACGAGTCCTTCCACAACATTGTGTAATCGTAATACCAGGCAAAGCCATAAATTTTAATGAGTATGTTTATGTCAATTACTTTAATGGTGATCTGGGAACTAAAGTAACGCTATTGTAATGTTGTTTATTATGTCAGTCGAGATGAAAGAGGCAATTAGACTGATTACAAGTAGGTATACCATAGTACTTTGGTTCATGAGAAGTACATAGAAGGTATAGTTAAAGCCTTAATGAGAAAATAATCCTGGGGGAATGTAGCGACAAATCAATTTCTTTGGCAGCCTGCATGATTATGCTAGCTAAGATGAATAAGTATAGTGTCTGTATCCGAGTACTCCGTCCACATTGAATTATTCTTACCTATAATGCGCTCTATGGTAACCTTTCAAGTAAGTTCTGAATGACAATTTTATTTGCACTTTAGAAAACCCACGCTACATACGAGAAAACTTGAAAAAATTGTTTACTTTTCGTAAGTTTCCTTGTAAGTCAAAGAGCATTCTTTATTTATGTTCAAAATGTGTACGTGAGGATGGTCAAAACAAAGTTACCTATTGTCAATCTACTGAATTAGACATTTCGAAGCTCAATTAATATGGAATGTATTTAATAGCACTTTGATGAAAACAGCAATAAAATTGTATATCAGCATTGTAAAATAATAATACATCTATCTATAGTTTAATATTATCACTATAAAAATATGGATTGCACTATCTGTGTCGAAAACGAACTCCGAAACCTGTGTCAGTTGCTGATTGATCTAATTCGACTTTTCGCGAAAACCCTAGGGATATTGCGAAAACCCGGATAATAAGAAAATGATGAAAAAAAATCAGCGAAAGTTGCTCGCTGAATTTTTTTAAGTAGCCCTCGCTAGCCGCTGCCGCGGCGCCGCTTGCTTCGCTCACTCGCGTGCAGGTTACAGTTCTAATCTAACCTATTTCACCCAGTTCAAAGTGACGAATCATACAATCTGCCGCAAAAATGTTTTCACCATTGTCTAATTATCTAGGCATTGAATTAATTTCAAAGCTAAACATTTTAAAGCTTGAAACATTATTTTTAAAGTGCGTTTATATATTCCCCAATTAATATTGGCTTGACTTTTCCAACCGCACAAAGAAAAGGCCGTATAACTTAAATAAAGTCGAATGTCTATTGTTCGTAAGTTAAGGAAAGGAATCAAAATTGTTATTAGGAAAACCTCAAATATAGGGTCGTAAATTACCAGTAAAGTGTATGAGTGAGCCGGGGTGGATTGAATCACCGGCCTCAGTCGTAATCGGGCTCGATCGTACATTCGTAGCCCGGTGTATTCGGCGCTGGCTTCCCAGAACAAACTCGTTGTTACTTTATTGTGCTCGCCTTGAGACATTTCTAAGTTTTTCATGGAAATTAGAATATTTCGTTGAATGTCACGAATATCTAGAGGCATTGCGCATTGTATAATTATTTTTCAGAATTCTGATGGTAGGTACACACACAATGAACAAACAGGATTAGGTACAAGGAAATTGATTACCTACGTATGTGCATCATAATGTCAGAAGTTTCACTGTTTGAAATCCTAACTTAATATTATGAATGCGAAAGTGAGTTTGTTTGTTATGC
The DNA here is from genome assembly GCA_948473465.1 of Lithophane ornitopus. Classification (NCBI taxonomy): domain Eukaryota; kingdom Metazoa; phylum Arthropoda; class Insecta; order Lepidoptera; family Noctuidae; genus Lithophane; species Lithophane ornitopus. Next base: position 8,759,894 of record OX419616.1, on the reverse strand, counting down.
TTTCACGCTAAAACGGCTCAACGGATATGGGTGAAATTCGCACAGGGACCTTGACCTGGAAAACGACATAAGCTACTTTTTATTCCGATGTTTCCACGGGATCGAGACTTATGCATGTGAAAACGCGGCTAGTATTTAATAACTGTGATTATCAGTTTGCATGTACACATATTACGAGATCACCATTATCACCTTACATACATTTTCATGAGTCAACATGTAGTTTGTAATTTTATTTACCCTACCAATATTATTAAAATACACTAGATGGCAGTTGAGGCTATTATATCATTTAGAGTTTGCTCTTTTTAATTGAAAAATCTTAGATAAAAAAAATATTCAGGTACAACAGAAGAAAATCAAAGAAATTCAAATAAAACCAAAGAACACCTCTAGCTATGAAAATTCTGACAGAAATATGAAAATCTATCTTTCTTATTTCCCCACAAAAGCTCCTAGATAAGAACTAACATCTCATAACTTTACATTAACGATACACCGCGAGCAAAATACAAGGAACATGTAAATAGTCTAAACCTTCGCAAAGTAAGGTGACACAATAAACAATACCGGCACATTGTAACAAAGAAAGTTGGCACGGCATCAAAGGCGGCATCGCCTGTTATGACCACGATGCCACTACAATACCGTATGTACGACCTTCACCTCACCGACTCACCGTGGCTTAGGGAAGCTACCACCAACCACCACCCTCGAGCTTTAGTCACCAAACACAATAGCTTTGTCATCACAGGTCTTCCCAAGGTCGGTATTGTCATGCCCGATGAGCTAACACCACGTACCTACCTTACCCGTATCGATAAGTATATCGATAGGTATAGGATTACCGGGAAAAGGGGTACAAAAGCTGATAGTACCTAGAATGTGGTTGAGCAATGAATTTATATGGACATTCATTTGTTTTATGCCCGTGAATCAGTAAGCCATCCCGTTTACCTTTGTGACGTGCTTACCTAGTGGTAGGTATGGGAGATCCAAATTAAATTTCCTCTATATGCTACTCGGTAAATTCATTAAATGAATCGCTTTACCACTTAATACCTACGTAAAAAGGCCCGCTGCCATTTTAAATATTGTTTTATTTATAAACATTCACAATTATTAGGTATTTTATTTATTGTATTTCTTTTATCTTATAAATCAGTTTTTAATTTATTATATTAGTCTTCTAGCGTCTGACACTCGTGGGTTGCAGCTAGTGTTGCCAGGTCGGATTTATTTAAATCAGGGCAGAAGGTAAAACAAATCGGGATTTAGGGTTGTAGATCGGGACCATAAAAAAAAACTAAGTTTTTTAGGGTTCCGTACCTCGAAAGGAATAAACTCGTGCGTCTGTCTGTCCGTCTGTCATAGCCAATTTGCTCCAAATCTAATGGACCAATTAAGTTGAAAGTACACAATGTATTTCTGTGACCCAAACACGGACGAATAACGTAAATAAATGAATTTTGAATATGGCAAGTTTGGCTTATATGAATATGGGGGATTCATATAAGCCAAACTTGCCAGCCAGCCCAGCCTATAACCTATAGTCTTTGGTCTTAAAATAACATGGTAGATCTCTCAATATTGTGCGTACAAACTTACATTTGCAGTTGGAATGTATAAGAGAATATGTTTTTCAACTACAATGTTAAGTTTGTTCTTGGAATAAATTCATCCCAACTACGGAACCCTTCATTGTGCGGGGCCAGACACGCACTTGGCCGGTTTTTAAAATTAAGGTTTTTATTGATTGTGTTTCGCAAGTAATATTACTAATAAGTATGAATTATAAAAAAAAAAGTTATGAAGCAATGGATTAGACATTTGTTTCAAACCAATTCAGATTGATCATGTGTTAGGTACGCAATTAGGGTGCTGGACATGTATCGATTTATCGGGACATTTAGTGTCCCGATCAGGTGCAAATCGGTACGCGTCCCCAGGCCCCTGAAAATCGGGACGTCCCGCGCAAATCGGGACACCTGGCAACCCTAGTTGCAGCTGAAAATCAGCGTCAGGTGGTACACTTTGTGATGCCATATGACATTATGCTGAGCTGAGGCCCTTTTTTGGCATTCTAATGATTTTTTTCTGTTTTTATAGTTTTTCTGCTACAATGCCAATAAACGCATTTTTCTTTCTTTCTTTTCTTTCAATTGAACATGATCTTCTTTTACTTGAAAAGTTTGCGTTAAAAAGAAAACTGTAGTTGGATCACCCCTTGCAATAGAATGAAAACAATTCCGTGTTAGAGATTCTCTTTTAAAACTAAAGCTACGTAAAGGTAGCTTCAAGGTAGGACATGTCGTAGTAAACCGCCAAGGTTCCGTAGTAAGGAGATCATGCAACGATACAGGGTGTAGTACGTCTTGGTATAGTCGAACTGCACGAGTTGGAAATAATGTTGAATATTCATCTACTTATGGTGCAATAGCTTCACAATATTACGAATTGATTTAATTTCCGTTATTAAAGAGTCGATGGTCTTATTATAAGTACACGTTTTAACGTAATTGTTACGAGTAACGCGTGTCTCGTAAAGGGTTAATTATTTACGTAGTGCGTAGGTACCTATAGTTCGCAAATGTATGTGTATCAGGTTCCGATTATCACTTATCACCAGTTTTGGCACTGTGCCAACCACAAGTTCACAGTAAACAAACAATTTCCTATCAGAAAATCCCAGACACATTTTGACCGAGTTATCCCTGTTATTCCGATAGAATCAGAAACTAACATTACCTACTCAAGTTATTCGTATTTTAATAACTGGATTATTAGGCAGCTTCTAACATCCCTTGAAGCTCAAGATTAAATGCGAATTTAAAGTAGAATTTCGTGAAAGTTTTAATGTTCTTTAGTTTTAGCACGCACGGGCAAAGTATCGTATTGAGACAAGATACTACTTACACCTTGCAGCTTACTGTGTCGTTTTAATTACCATTAATTTAGTGCTCGCAAAAAAATAGGTGAGTATCTACGAGCGTCTACGAGCTTCTACACAGTGTCTTCAAAGCGTGTACGCATACGCTGAACAATCCGCCGGTGCGAAGACATTCTAAAGTTCCGTTCCTTTCGATAATTCATTATTACGCTAGTAATACTTCCTATGACAGTCAGCTACTATCATTTATTGAGTAATTATTATCAGATGTATGCACACAATAACAAACACGATAAATAAATAAATTTTACTTTAGTATCGGTAGCCACTTGAGTGCTTTACTCATACCACTTGTAGGCGTACAAATACAAAACAAACCAAGTGATCTACTACGGGTATTTCACCATTTAAATTCTATCGCGAGAAATCATCAATTAAAGGTGTATTGTTACTAAGAATCTGCAGTTCCACTTATGTACTCATTTGTCATAATAATGGATGTTATCATTGAGGTCTAATACATTAATATAATCGTAGTTACTAGTTAATTTGACAGGTGATTTGACTTATTCATGGGAAATAATTTTCCACGGTAAGTCTTCAGCGGGTTTTGAACAATCATTTAAACCTGTTAATATCCTTGACTGTGCGGACTTCCCCAACGAACTTTATATTATGTCAAACGTTCCTAGAGTTATTAAGGCGTACAAAACACACTTTAGTCCCTGATTTTTATAACGACCGGTATATTTTTCCATATAATCTTCTGATGACCCCTTATAATTAGACTGAAATAAATTAATGAAGATGACTCTTATTGAAGAAGGTTTTGAAATATTCTGTTAGTGGAAAATATCGATATTTCCTATAAATTATTATGAACGTAGCAAAATTGTTACACGATTCTATCTTATGTAATTGAACTCGGCTTATGTACTTAGTAGTTATTTTCCTTTTAACCTGCGTCGCATGTAACGACATGTAATTAGAGCTATGTCTAACATTTTCTCTATCCATTGTTCTCAATTAGGTGATAATTCAATTATAATTCGATCGTTTTTCTTACAGTTTTCAACAGGAAAATGTATGTATTCAATTAGTAAAATCATCGAGGTAAATGAGAAAGTCAAATAAAATATGATTTATTTATTTAAACCACAATATAATATAAGATTTATTATTATATTCGCTGTAAAATATTGTACCTAATGCATTGCAAGCTCTACGCCCGTAGCTATGTCTGTGATGAGTATTTATGATGATGCGAAACTTTTCAGGATTGTTATACGTTTCGTAGTTTAGAACAGTTTTCCGCGCGATTAGATTAGTTTTGCTAAGGCATAATATTATGTAGAAATGATGCATACCTATGTTAGTGAGTTATTACTACGTTTTAGATGCTATCGGACTTGGCGAATTCTGTGATGCATCTTCATAATGCATGCATATCAGGTAAAATTTGAGGAAGAAACTGGAAGTGAGTGCAATAAAAAACAAGTTAAAGTATTCAACGAAAGCGCATAAAGTTTTCCTGTAAAGTTGCAGTGCGTAGGGGCGGGCGGAGGCTTCGCGGCGGGCGGGAGTGGTGGGGGCGCGTGCGTTATAAGGAGTGCGCGGCGGCGCGGCGCACACTCTGCCAAACTCGCGGTCTGCGGTAGGTCGTGTCACGCGGTGGCGCAACGATCGCAGCCGTTCCCGCCACACAAACGAACACATTTTCTTTGAAATTTCGTGTAATTGCAAAGAAAAAAGTGAACAAAGCGGGACATTCGGTGACTCGAGAGTGCCTTGTGTTATTGTTGTTTATACATGAATAGACTCTATTTTTTATCGATATTTTACAAATTTCGGTAGTAATAGAGGTACGAGACGTGCTCGCACTAGTGAAACGAAGACATTAACGTTTCAAGTAGTGAGGATTGCGTGAACTTCGCACTGGACCAGTCTAACAGGTTAGTTGATGAAAATTTCCTTGTTTGTCTGTACTACACGTGTGATTAGATGGACAAAGATCGCTGATACATTGAGTAGCGTACGACATGGTTAAAGTTATATTTATTGCTCACGATAATTATGATCATTTGTTATGAAAGTCTAACAAACCACATAAGCACAATATATTGTGTCATAAGGTTCTACTAAAGTCAACTTTATAACCATTCATCAATTTGATAATAACATAGAGTGATTAAACTTGCCCATACAGATAACTTGATGGAACTAACTGCTTCACGTGATCCCTTCACCTTTGTAAAGTTATTTCACGCAATCTGTGCAATATTTGAAATCTGGTGATTTGGAGTATTGCCGGTTTGGTGTCACGGTCACCAGCTGACATTGTCGTAACGCTACGCTACAGTAGCTCCGGCGTAGTAAACTACCGTCTACCTTTACCCCAATACTAGGATCACCTTTTATTTACTACTACGTTGACCTCTACTTACCTCTAAACTAGTGTATGCTGTTATCTTTGTTTCACTATCAATCAAAGTTATTGAATAACATCTTCTGATGAAAACTCAACTCCAATTTTCCGAACGTAGCGTGTTCTGAGCTCTCAATCAAATTACTTTTATCATACTGTCGTCGTTTGATATGAGTGCTCAGACTGCCTCTGACTGAGGTAAAAATTCACTTTCTTTTAAAAATATTTGTAGACGCTATAAAACATTTAACAAAACATTAAAAGATTGGCTCTTGTGTTTGAAAGAAAGAGTTGATGCGCGCGCGCCGCGCCTCTTATCAGATAATTTTCGTGGATAAGGACGTAAACATTATCTATCTGATAACACTAAGATCTGTATGAACTCATTCTTTGAGCATTCCTTTAGTTTACTGTACTTGTTGTGTGAAGAATGTATTGATAACGTTATAAATTGAATTATTGATAATAATACTGTGCAATCAGAAAACGTTTTTGCAGGAGAGCTTTCGCTTTATATGACTTACGAGTTTCCGATATGTCACTTGTGTCAATGTTAAATTTCATTTTATCAGTCTCATATGATTCTAGTTTGTTTAAAGTCTGGTATCTACCTGTTGCAAGGTAATATGCTTTATGTATTCTATGACACATTTGAGGACAGTTGAAAGTTGGCGCTTTTGTTCATTTATACTTCACATAGTCTCATTTAATTAATTCATTGATGTGTTTTTAAATTAACTTTTAAGCGTGTATCTAACAGTATCAAGTTTAAATTTTCGAAGTCAAAGTTTGTCCAAAGAATGGAAAGGCGTGGTGGTCCTATTTTTAATTACTTAAAATAACTGCTACGTATTTATGAGAAAATATATCATGTAGGTAACTGACCAAGTAAATCGATATAACAGGTCCTCAAATATGATCATTAGTACCTTTTTGAATTAAAAAAGTAAATGACAAGAGTGCTCTAAGTTGAATAGTAAACAAACATGTTCGGTTAGTTTGTTCTGCGAACGTAAGTGAGTCAGTGTAGTCACTACGTTGTCGGGCCGCCGAACTTGACACGAAATGTTGGAAAGCATGGGCACATTAATTATGCATGTGGTCGCTACTTAAATTCAATGTTAAAGTACAGAACCTTTCTCCGTCTGTTCGTAAAAAAGTTTAACCTCGGACTGCTTTCTTTGGTAACGTGTTTGGTAACGTCGAGTTTTATTGTTTTGAAGAATAAGAAATGGGATTCGCTCATGTTATTATTGCAAAAATGAAAATATTGAAACATTACCTACAACTTATTAATATATTCGTTTATTGGTTATTAAATAAATTTAATTATACCGATTACTCTCGTAATTAATTGAGCAAAAGCTGCAATTATGTTTGATGATGAGCAACTGATTGAAAACTGGGTCTTAGTTCACATAAAGCTTCAGGCTGTGATTGAAGCATTAATGTTATGTCGATACGTACCTCAAGCTACCCACTTATTTGTTTAGTGATTAACCCAGAGTTATTATACAATAATGGAAGCCGATACATACAATACAAATGTACAAGTGTTCATCGAGGAAATGATTTCCTATATTCTTACATGATGTTAGAAAAAATTATAGAATTAAGTAATATGTAAATGCATTTGCATAGGAAACCACAGATTGGCTTAACATTCACGTTTAATTATGACCTAAGCCATACATTAGTAATGTCCACAATATTCTCTGTTCGTAATAATTGACGTCCGTAAGGGTGATGTGGAGTCACTACTTGTGACCCTGAGGTTTATTCAACCAAAACATTGTTTGACTCATGCCTCGGCAGTTTCCACCATTTGTTGCTGTTTTATGTAACACTAACGGATGACAAGGAAAATGGAAGATGGGAGGTACTTAGAGGATCAATAATAGGGAATTGTAGCTATGAAGATAATAACATAACATCGCGTCTGTATTCCTCGAAGGCTTAGGCGGAGGTGTATAGTATTCTAGTTTGTTTAAAGTCTGGTATCTACCTGTTGCGAGGTAATATGCTTTATGTATTCTATGACACATTTGAGGACATATTTCGCCATTTGTCTAAGTCCCATGTAATTGAGGAGGTGAGCTAAAACACAATACACTTTGCCCAACCTAGGTACAGATAGTGCCATCCATGAAGACGCACCCCACTCCGCGATTACTATACTGTAAGCTGTCCTTTAGTAGCGAGCGGAGCGGAGTGGGTGCGTGTTCGTGGATGGCACTATTTATATCGAATCAAAACCTCAAGCTCAGAAACCGCACTTGCTACCAACACAAGACGTCTAGTCAATATTCACTTGTTGGTTTTAAACATTGGATAGAGATTTTTCCATTACAACAATATTGCAAATAAAACACACTAGCTAGTAGCATGATATCTCGATAATGATAAGCTATTAGTATTGCCCGCGGGGATCCGGAAGCAGGAAGCGTTCCAATGCCGTGTCAATGCGAAGCGGCGCGGGCGCACGACAGGCGGGACCACACGGCGCATGCGCTCTCATTGAGATGCATCTCAGAATCGCACCCGCCGTCATCACAGAGCATGTACAATGAACCGATGATGTCAATCGCGAACTTTAAAGGCTCTCGGATAGGCTCGCGAAATTCCGTGTGTATTTTATGGTCGCACATAAAATGATCGGTTTATTACCGTTTTGACAATGAGATAAAGATTGAGATCGACATAACCTGTATTATATAAATGAGGTCCTGGGTTCGATTCCCAGATCCAGCAAAATATTATTTAAGTACAAAAAATTATAAACAAAAACCTGTAAACTGTGGTTGAAATAAGGAAAACAGTTCGTCTTTTACATAATATTATGTTGACTTAGTCAATCTGAATAGGAAAAACAACTTATTTGTAAACAAAGTTCATAGTGCTCTCAACTTACCGCCCCTATTGTTTTAGTTAATAATTTCACCTTTCTTTATTAATCTTATCTATACTTCTCACTAGGCAACGTTTTAAGTTTAGCAAGTGCTCTGGAACGCTTGAGCGAATCTATCAATTACATGATTTAGCTTGACATCATGTTTACACAGTCCGGGTTATCGATTGCAATTTTATTGTCGGGGTCGGATCGATTAAACAGTAATTAAATATAATCAGTTTCACTAAGATAACTGAAAATATTTGAATGCAATCGTTTTGATGCTATAGATAAAAAATGTTGGAGTAAATGATGTTAGGTAAGAGATTCGAATCCAATGTCGGTGAAACCGGCGCGAGTGCAGCGTCACCTCCGAGCAGTCACGCTTCGGCGAGCGGAACATTGCTGGCGACACCTCTCATAGACCCGCGCTTTCGGTTTCGGCCGTAGAGATTGACCTGGCAGATATATCACGTCTACGAGATTGATTTTTGAATCAATAACATGTTTGTTATGATTTATTATTCAAGCATAGTTTTCTCTTATTGAATCATCATCATCATCATCTGCCTATCCTTTTGCCAACTATGTTGGGGTCGGCTTCCAGTCTAACCGGATGCAGTTGAATACTAGTATTTATCTGATATTATTAGAAGATATCAACTTCTAATAATATCAGATATACTAGGTAATAATACTAGGTTGTAATTAGAAGGTAGCAATTTTTTATCAATCCTTTTTGTTAATAAATAAACACCCGGATGTTGCTTGTGATTTAGGATATCAAATATGTATGTAAAGTACTTTTTTGTGGATCCTATATGCAGAGTTGCCTGCCAATCAAGTAGTTACTAAAAGTTTCTAGTATAATTAATTTTATTCGAAAAAAATCCACTTAAACTTAACATACTTAAAAAGTTTTGAGTAGTTTATATGGCATTTCTTGAAGTCTTTGAATTAATAGAGGTCCATGTTAGGCAGTATACCTTCCTCTTCTCAGCTGGCAGGAAACAAATGATCAGTAGATTAGTTCATAAAACAGGCGTGACACATTAATAAAAGTTGTTGAAGTAGTTGGTTGTCTAAGGTGTGGCAGACTCATTTAGTATCAACTATCGAGACTAGCTTGTATAGTACCGTAGACGTTTAGAAGCCTGTGATTATAAATTATTAAGCATGCACCTTGAACCAGAATTCGAAGACATTGTGTCATGTGTCAACCCCCCCGATAGTGGACTAACTCACTCCCATCTCACAGAGAGGAGGCCTATTGCCAAGCAGGAATCATAGGCTGATTATGTAAGCATTTTACTTTAGAAAGACTATAAACTGGGTAATATCTAGTAATGAATTAAAACCATCTGCGCCTTTATTCTTCATCTTTGTTATAGAATGATTAAATCCGCGGTGAATCACAAATCTCTTGAGTATACGGACATGCAATACATACAGCTGAATATCTAATCATTTCCCCACATTGTGTAGCCGCTATATACCTACAGTATAGCGTTGGGTACAAACAATTTATCATTTACGAAGATAATGCTAGATGTTTGTTGACAAGCCCTCCGCAACTCACGTCGAAAATATGTGGGTCATCTAGCGGTGTATGAGTATTAAAGACCTATTTCTATGAATGACTGTAGTGCAAGTGCAATCCGTTTTGATTGGTATAGCACTATCATTCTCATCATAGCCGACAACAATAGATAATAGTGATAACTTTGATTTAAAGCAATGCAAACAGTTCAAAGCTAGTAAATGTATAGATGTAGTTTAAAAAAAAATCCTTTTTACGTAGGAAATAAAACTGCGAAAGAAAAATTTAAGTTAGAACATTGTGCTTTAAAAAAAATTAACGTAGACCCAATCTACAAAACTTTAAGTCTAAGCATTTCAAAACACCTATCCAAAAAGTTGTAGCTCTTTTTATTAACCTTCTTGTATGAGTATTCATTTCCATGTAGGTATATGTATATTTACAAATATATATTTACAAAATAATAATTATTATATGTATTTAGCTCATGTCTTGATAAACCAGAAGATCTTACATAAGTGTACAGATGATGGCCACTGACTCACAGCAATTAACGATGTCGCGGATATGACACAGAGCCAACCTCTACAAAAACCTCTAACCTAAAGATTACTGCTATAAATAAAATTTATATTTTATTTATAGCAGTAATCTATAATATGACTATATTTTTTGAATAATGTATATAAATTGATACATTACCGGTTTTCTTACGATATTGGGATAAAGTTATAAGTTGTAAAAATGATTGTAGGTACCTAAATGCAATTTTATTCCCAAGATGGTGACGTAAACGGTTAGGTTGTTCACAATGTTCACATGTCGCGATAATAATTGTTACTAATTCTTTGTTTCAGATAACATATCATCGTGGTGCTCGAAGATATCGACGACTATACTTTACTATACTTACAAACCAAATAGGATAAGAAAACGACATAAGAGTAATGACAATTATTCCGTCCTTTAGATAATTTTTACAAAACTATATTATAAGGAAATATCAAATGAGCATATCTAGTAGAGGATTAAGGATATCACCAGGAAACATGGCGTTCGTCAGTTTGAGGAGTAGTCTGAGGATACTGTGGACGGCGACGGTGGCGCTGGTGTTCCTGACCAGGAGTAGCGCCGCGCCGACCTTCGGTAATGCAGATAATGCCATGGTAAGTCGATTACTATTTTTTGCATTAAAAGAAAAACGTTCGCAAATCGAACTATACAGTTTTTGCTTCTTTTGGCGCAATAATTTAGAAATATTGGCGTTGAAATGGATTTTTCTTTTTAACTGCATATAATTTAATAGCTCGCTTAATCATTGTAGATAACGATAGCACTGAATAGACTTGACAAAGTACTTGTTAGTGTTATTACTAAGGTATTTATTGTAGTACGGATTTCCTCTACATCCTGTAAATAATCGATAATTATTATCATCGGAATCGGATATGATATGTAGGTGCGCATAGCGGCCGCTGAGTCAACTTTTCTCAGAACAACGTTCACCGGCGCTTCTGATTTAAATGAATCTGAGTCCCATACAATGATACTAGGTAGAATAACACACTCGTAGGTGTTCGTAATAACGTGTTCATTCATAAGTCGAGGTAGTCCAGCCGAGATAAGTGGCTTGCCTTTCGCATCGACACTAGAACACTTTGTTTGTCTTCTCATTTCGTTTGTTTAACACGGATCGTGACTCACGCGCACCATATAAGACAAGTGTTTTAAGTGTGTGTGTATGGGTGTAGCCAGATATTGGTCATTATACTTTTTCAATGGGCATTACGTCACTTGTGTAGTATTTGTAAAATACGCTAATGTTGTGTATGAATCAATGGCTATAAATTAATCATGGAATCAACATCCTTTTTCCGAGTCCGGTCTGATACTATACCTGCTATAAATATTTTTGTTTAAATGTTGATTCTTTGTAAATAGTAGGTTTTCAAACATGAGATGTTTGTTGAGTTTGTTTGCCCTAATTGCTATTTTAAAATAAAAGATAACAAGATGTCTGTTTATGACGTATTTTTAAGATAAAGTCATTTTGGTTGATAAGACCATGTTACCACCAATGCCCATGCATTGTATAAAGTTAAAAGTGAGCGCGATGATGACTGCATTACACAGGCTTTTGTTAGTCATTGATAATGGATCAAGAAATAAGCTCTGTTCTTTTAGAATAATATAAAAAAAAAAAAAAAATGTCATGGAGGTCATGGAGGAACTTTTTGATGAAGAAACTTGAAAATATTGTTTCTATATTAGATTCAATTAATTTGTAGCTTAAAAGATAAACAAGTTTTACCAATTGGAAATCTTCTTTATGGTACCTAATTACTTAAAAATGATTTCTTATTACTCTAGGTAGTCAATCATCTTTTATGTTATAATGAAAATTGGGTTTTAACACTTTGGCGGACAGTGAATGAGACGACGAGGCAGCTCAAACACGGGTGGGTCTTAGTCAGTAAAAGTCTGACACGCCCTGCCGCTCCGCCCAGAGCGGGAGAAGTCATTTGATGATTTCCCAAATAAAATAAAAAAAGGCTACCTTTCATAGGAATTAAACAAACGTCATGTTTTCATAAACTCTTACTTCCGGTAAAGCTAGCAATCAAGTCAAGGATCTGGGACTCGGTGTCATTATATTAGACATGCTAAATAACGCCTCAATATGAATAGGCCAGTCATCCCAATACTGTAGTTGATAATTGCCCAATTACAAGTTTGCTTACGAACGGGACAGTGCACATACATTTCTAACCGCAAACTGAGTCACACTCAGTGCAGCAAGAATTATTACTTCTGCGGGATTCTAGAGGATACACGTAAATAATAAAATCTCATCGTTTCTCGGAATACGGCGCGGGCGCCTGAGTCACAGCGAGTTGTTGAGCTCGCTAGCCGTCAAGTTCTAGGTCATAGAGCACGGCGGCCGGCGACCGCACGGCAACGCAATACCCGCACCACTCTACATACTAAGGTTGTGGTTATGTGGCAGCGGAAAGCGTGGCGGAGACGTGTAGTGAATATAAATAAGGCAATGAAACCAGAACGTCTGTCAGGCTTTCAAAAAAGTTGTTGAAACAATAATACCTAGGTTATAATTACGTTCCTAATTTTCTCGATTACGTTAAATACCTACGTTAATACGTGGTATTTAACGTAATCGTTGCAGTACTTTAGATGTAGCTCGTGAGAGATTAATTATAATCTAAACTTAAAACTTGCATACGTGTATACAGATTGTACTGTGGATATGATATTTTTTTACAAATGATATCAATAATCAAAATATTCATAAAAAAACATACCATTTGAGAACTTCATATCGTTCTTTTTAACAGCCTCCGCTTCGCTACTCGCTGTCTGCTGTCTTACAACCGCAGCCTTATATTATACCACTGCCACATAAGTAGACATTCCTATTACAGTCATATATTGCTAATAATTTCTAGTAAGCTGTCTTGAATTCAATATCGATATTAAATAAATTACTCGGTGGAATATAAATGGGTATTATTCTAATATTATTTATTTAATCATTATTGGTTGTTCAGGCTTGTTGTTTTAATGGAAATCATTTATAAACAAAGACAATATTTATTAATACAAAATATTTTAAACGCTTGTAATGTGTACCTAACATCATGCCTGTATTCCTCGAAGGGCTAGGCAGACGTATATAGTCATACCCACATTTCGGGAGTTATGTCTTAGTCCCATTTATTAGGGGGCAGAGCATGTAATACTGTGGAAATAAATATAAATGCGGAAAAGGTAGATTTTCTCACTGCTCTAGTAGAAAATTAAGTTGCGTAACCGCGACAACCACAAGTCCATTACAATAAAAAGTAATTGATTTAGGTACTTACAATACAATAAACCAAACTATGATCTTAGCCCTTTTATTATGAAACAGCTCCATTATTTACATTCTAAACACTTAGGTACTCACATAAATGGAAATAAGTAGGAATGATATAGGTAACTATTGAGGATTGAGGCCAACAAAGGAAAGTTATAGCAAAAGATTTAACAATTTGAAAGCCAATCACGTTTTATTGTGGAGGCTCGCCAAAATCCTTGCATTTCCTTAACATTCTTGGACAAAACTTCACTACATATGTAAATCTGACGATCTATCAACTGGCATCGCCATCGCCACTGCGGGACGTGGGCCTCTTCCAGTTTCCCCACAACACCATGTTCTCCCCTTACCGTTCCCTCATCCATTCTGACCCCACCGCCTTTAAAGTCTACGCGCTGTATAAAGGGGGGTCTGTCCCACACCACGCGTGAAAGATACCTTGTGATAATAACAGTCATGTAATTTCGCGGATAAATGAAATTGCGAATCGCCAAATTACAATCTAATCAATTAAACGATAAGGTCTGAAAACCGTGTAAAATAGCCGTGGTTATGTCAAGGCTAATATGCGCCCTACTAACCCGCTTCCACTCGTATGGCGAACTTAGGGTAATTATATTCATATTTTAAATTTTACTACAAAAGCCGACCGCTTTTCAATGTCTTAGTTTAGTTACATAGCTCTAGGTATTGTCGAAAATTCGCAGCTTTTCTTTCCTTGTTGAAATGGGAATGTTATGTCTGGCAAAGAAATGACACAAATTCTAGATATTAATGTGAGGAAGTCTAGCCGGTGAAAATATACCAACTAACTAACAGATGAAAACATACAACCGTTGGGCTGTGCTGTGATGTTTGTGAATTTCTGGCATTGTAGTAAATCATTCAATCAAATTGTCTTTACCTGATTGTCGTTATATTGTACCTACTTATAAAGATTTATGTCATCAATCATTCCGTAGACAGAACTGATTTTCCTCAATGGAAAATAAAAATTGAAAATTGAATAGAAAATCTCCTTTTCAGTGACAATAACACCGAAACGGTTGCTCTTGTAAAGCATAAAGCACTGAGTTTTATTGATACGGGATTCATAATAATGTCGACAAGTGACTGAACAAATGTAGAGCTACATCATGGCGGCGTTACGTTTTATTTGGCTAAAATTTTCGCAAACAGAAAATTGAATACGATAAAATAAGTTAATTCATTTGTATGGTTTTAATGTCTAAGAAGCTAACTTAACATCTATCTAGGCTACCTGGTCAAGAGCAATCCGTGGTTTCAGTAATTCGTTTCCATGAAGACCGGTTTGAGGTATGATTAACACATAGGTAAGCCCACTCTTAATTGAAGTGTACGACACTCGATGACATGGAAAAACCATAAAATAAAATATTATACAGCATCGCCAACTCGTTGTCACGCCAGACTTGTTTACATTCTCAATAATTACGCTCATAAAAATGTCATTCGTCATAATAGTTCCGTATCAAATTATCCCATATTTAATTCCGTACCTACAATAGAATATCATATAAATTACTTTGAAACAACATGAAGCCAACCAAACAAATGTTCGGGCTGTAACAGGCGGTAGGTACACGAAATATTGAAATTCAGAAATCGTTACTAGGATACGGCTCCGGACAGACGAATGTCGTGCGTCGAGCATCGAATTCAGTCACGATAAGGTATTTTTGTAAGGCAGTATGTAATGCAGGTATTTTTCATCCACAATTTATAGGTCATTGTACCTTACCCACGTGATAAACCCAAGATGTTATGGTCAGCACATTGTCCTGGGCCAGGCATTTCCTGTCATTTGAAACAGGTACTGTTATGATAAACGTATCCATATAAAGAGGGTCATTCTCCTGTCTAAGGCTCCTCCGGAGAACAATAGCCAAGGCAGAAAGTGCCAAGAACCTGTGATGCTCTTTGTTTTCATCATTCCTACTCGACTCGATTAATGCGATATAAAAATTCGACGCATGTCCCATACGACGAGGGGATATCTCTCGGAAAATTTCCTTTGAATTTTTAGAACAATGAACTGGTGAAACATAATCGTTGACGTGCTTCATTTAGGTTTTATTGATGTTTCAATATTTATTAAAAAGATTATGCCGTTTTGTTATATCATCTCCGCAGTAGTCTATTTAGAGTATGTTGTACTAGATTAAATGCCGCGTACATATCTAACGTCGACAAGGTGTCGACCGCCTCCTTGTTATGCGTTTCGGGAAATGCGTATCTCAGTATCTGAACATCACACCAGAGCCTGCCGGCGTGCGGCAGATCGTGATCAAAAACAAAATATTTTTAACGTACAATGCCACCGACCGTGAGTCTTTTAACCCTGGTCACGATTCACGATCCTGGGAAATAAATATTTTTTTAGGATTTCGCAGAACATGATGACAAAAAACATGATGACGAACTGTGAGATGTCGCCAGATCTCTTAAAAGATAGGTAGTAACTAGCCTATTTTTAAGATTTTGAGCGGAATAAAGAAAGATAAATTATTATCTAAAAAGATAAAGTTAAGAGATGTTTGTTTAACACGGTAAAGCGTGCCGATGACATAAATTAGACTTGGACAATAGATTGTGTCCCACGTAGACAAAAAGCGACCGGGTCACCTCTGTATTACCGTAATCTGAACGGACTGCTTTTTTGGTAACGGGATTGTTAAGTGCTTCCTGCATGTATGCATTTGTGGAGATGAGTTTGTGGAGAGTGATGGGTTAATGGTGGCTGGTGGTGGCGGTGGCAGGTCGGCGCGCATGCGCGTCACGCACGCAGGAAGCGCGCGGCGACCTTCGGCACGCGCGCCACGGCCACCGTCCTCTGATCGCTACTGCTTATTGTTCACGGCGTCGTCACTACCATCTGATTGCTACCATATATTATTTGATCTCTCTGTGATACCATGCTATATCCATACATGACGTACCTACCTACCTACGTCTTATTTACAGTCGTGAAATAAGTAGGGATTTGGGGTTCCTAGTTATTCTTGGGTGAAATTTTGTTCGACGACTCTGATATATTGGAAAATTATGTTGTCTTATTCAAAGCTTTATAATTGAGTGTTCATCTAACTAACAGGTGGTTAATAGTGTGTCCATTCAATAGTAATAATTACTACCTACACGTGTCGCTTATTTATCGATGAAGTGAGTTTTTCAGCCACTTATCCCGCTAAAAAGGATAATTGCTTCATTAGTTCTCAATAATTATTTTTAAACCGGCTAAGTACGTGTCGGACCACGCACTATGAAGGGTTCATTATAGTTGAAAAACATGCTCTCCCATACATTGCAACTGCAATTGTAAGTTTTTACGCACAATATTGAGAGATTTACCATGTTATTTTAAGATCATAGACTTCTTATAAGTTTTCCAGTAATCTTTAAGTATACAACTATTTTCCATATTTTTAGTTTTAAAATTTAAACTATCTATTAATTTTAAAAGAGAAAAAAAAAATTAGACCCTCACCGTAAGCCTCACTTTTTTTTTATTTTCTTATTTGTCCACCAAAAATGACATATTTTTTAAATCAATTTTTTATTTACCTTTGTTTGGGTCACAGAAATTCATATTTATATCACATTTCAACTTAATCGGTCCATTAGATTCGGAGCAATTCGGCTGGGACAGACGGAAGGACACACGACTGATCCTATAAGGGCTCCGTTTTTTCATTCGGACCTATGGAACCTAACCCTAACCGGAACCCTAAAAACATCGCAAGAATTTAATAAAAGGGGCTTAGTTTATTGAGTTATAAAATTGGTGTATATCATTTTGATATTGTTTAGCGAACTGTGGTAGGTATACATCTAGTGAGACTGACATTCCACAATAATGTCCTATAAGTAATATCTTTCCATAGGATAAGGTCGAGCTCTTAACTTGAAGCCATGTAATCTATATGTTCTCAGAACTAATTGGAATGCAGTAGGTATTTAGGTAGCGAAGGTACCTCCATCGAAGGTACATTCATCGATAGAAAAGAATCCTGAGCATTCGTAGGTTGACCCGATGTATTTAAAAGCCATGACTACACACGTATATAATTGGCAAGCAATCATCAGATCAAAGTCTATTATATTTGAAAACTAAGACAATGTGCGGTGATACACGTGACAAACACGAGGATACACACACAAAGGGCGGGCTAACATTACCGCAAAAAAACATTTTCTACATTCTACTATGGAAAAGTGGGGTTTCACACGCGATAAATTCTATTTTAATCTTTCGTCAATCGCAACGTAATTGAAACTAATTACAAGGTAATTATCCCGCGTGCGCATGAATAAGTGCGGTCAGCGGTCCGCACGCGCAGCTTTGATGCGCCTATCGCTAAACCGCAGTTTATCAATGGTCAATATTTCTGTAGGTCCCTACATAAGTGCAAGTTTGTATAACCACAGGTAAGGTATACCAAATCTCAGTAACTGACTTAGGTATGTTTTCCCTGAATCATTTAGCTTGTTCATAATTTTCATATAAGTGTTTGTTACGCTTTGACGGCCAAACGGCTGAACAGATTTTGATGAAATTTGGTATGGTGATACTTTGAACTCTGGCCTTCCCCAGAGTTTTTATCGACATAGGGTATTTTTTATCGACATAACACGCGGGCGGGAGCTAGTCCTAGAAAACTATCTAAACATAGGAAATGTTGTTGTTTACTCTGAAAAAAAAAACAAAAAAATGACGCAAAAATTAAATACTTAATAATTAATTATTTTATTTGACGCAATTAAGTTGCATTTTAATGTGATATATTAATCGATGACAGGATGGACAAACAAACCTGTTGTTTAACTTATATAATGGGTCCAAATTAAATATTCATCATCGGAGCCATTAATCTTCAATATGTATATTTTTTAATGAAAAATGTATGAAAGTCCCTTGTCTGTTTATCTAAAATGTTATATTTATCGACATTCCTGAAACGTCTCACGTTCGTAGGAAAATTTATGTATTAATTATGGAGACGACACGTGTATAAAGCTCACCGTCATTTAATTATTCATTTAAACATTTTTTTTTACATAATATTGTTATTTATGCGTAGAAAAATGTTAACAAATATGTTGAATTTGAATTGAATGGTAATTTTATTAACATCAGAAAAACCATTTTCCCCGATGTGCTTACGTTGTGTAGGTCTCAGTGTTATTATCAACATTGTGAAAGAATTAACTAGCATATGCTGTAATTACATCATTAATATCTGTCATTTACTTCTTTGCGATTGAGTTTTATAAGTAGATTATTTACTAAGGGTGATCGTGAAAAAATAATTATTTGTTCATCACAGGTGTCACATTTCAATACGTATAATTATGTCAAGACACTATTAAGGAATAAATAACTGTACCTAACACGCGAACGAATTATGTTGTGCAAACACCATAACACTATAATCATTAATATAGTCCACGAGCGTCTGGTGGCGTAGTGGTGAAAACATGTCACCCTTTAGGCATGTCCCCACGTGGTTTATAAAACGAGAACACCGGTAATTTGTACTAATTTATGCAATTGCGTGATACATATATATACTTTTAATTTAATTACATGGTGTAATGAGAAAACAAGATGCTGCTCTGTTTATACAATGTATAAATTAAAAACAGACCGTGGAAATTAACTTTCTATAATTAATCAAAAATATATAATATAAATAAAAAATATATTATATTTAACATCATCATCATTCTCTTGCCGTTGCCCCAATGTATTTGCGGTTGGGGCAGCATTTCTTCTTCTTCCGTACCTACTTCTCTATTAGTCGTCATCTCAGTAGTCACCTGTTATAATTTCAACAGTTGTTGTTCAATGTTTTCTCTACAAAAACTTTTTGCTTGTATAATTTTTCATCATTAATTAAACACATTATTCCAAGATAATAATTTTCATTATTTTTATGTTATAAGTGTTTTTGGTTGCATCTTGATTTGAATACATCCTTTATAAGAGCGTGGTTAAGGTTTTCAACGCGTAATTGTAATAACAGATGGTACGTACAGAGGTGCTGCATTATAAGTTGCGTAGGCGGCGCGGGTCGTTAGCATTGTAACAAGATAAAATAATGCACCATATTTATTGCCTGCTTAGACTTCTCAGGATTAATGCACACTATCTTATCTAGAGTTTGGTTTACTTTTGATAAATTAAAATAAATCGTACAAAAAACACATTACAAAACATTGACTGAAAAAAAAAACGCAAGGTCCAACACAACACAACCAACAGTCGATTTCTTTTCTCGAGAAAACCAAGCTTTTTAACAGGTTGAATTAGTTATTAATTGCTAAAGAGACACGAAAAATCAATCTCGGTACAGTGAGCAGGTGTCGTCTTCAATCTCTGTCAATGCAAATTCGCTATCACTATGCGACATAGACAACATCTTGGCATATTCGGCACATGCCTGACGTTACGCATACAGGGAAGTGTTGACGAATACCTACACGTGTCAGATCTTCCCGGGATCTCTGAGTGATCGCTGAGAGCAGATGCATTTCCTGGAACATACTCGCGTGACAGCCGAGGCATATTTACAACAACTCCTATTAAGCACTTCGGACTACTGATTATGTTTAGCTGGCCATTGTGATAGCCTGTAATGAGCAACCTGTTTCTTTTGTTAGAACTTGTGCACTACATGCTTCTAACTTAATAAGGGACAGGCTGTCACAGGCTTTATTTGGTAGGGTCAGAGTTGATAGCATAACTTACGTTCACACCTGTGAGAACCTTGAGAACAATTTGTACTTCGCCTTTTTTGGTTGTTGGTTTTAACATAGTCAGTGTATCTGTTTTATAACTATTTACTAATTAAATGATTTATTTTACTTTAACTTAGAATGAATCGGTTAATTACATTAAGTTCAAGAATTTAGTTATTTTGGTATTATGAACGCATTTTCTATTATATAGAGCTATTGAATAGAGCAACATCATCATTATTTCCTAAGAACACGATCATCATCAACATCGAACCTGTTTTAACACGATAAAAAGCAATTCTCATGCAAATTAAAGGTGATTTATCGTTACACAATACATTATGGCACTGTATGGACGGCTCTCAATTTTGCCATAATACCGGAGGGGCAATTTAATGATGGTTCCACGTGAATCCGAGCCAATGTCAGCGGGTACAATGAGCAAAGTACGCAATCATACATAGGTGTCATTAAATACCCGCATAGTTTACATTGTAATCGCTCGGCTATAGATAATCGGCCCATGGCGTTCTCCTGCACATGTGTACATATTGCGCCTTTTTTGTCGTGCCCCTCTGAATACTAATAACGATTATCATACTCCATTATGTTACGTAACATCGTATGCTAATGTAATTATTGTATTTGCTTTATTGACAGTCTTTATTGTGTGTGTTGAGCACGATCTTAAATACGAATAAAAGTTTCGATATCGTTTAACAATGAAGTGAACAAGAGGAATGAGTAATTTTGTTTATGTGGGTTAGTGAATTATCTGACACTACTTGACGCATAAGTACCGTTTAATTCTGTTTATCTAGTAAGTAAGTGTTACTGTGTTGATATAGCAAAGCAAAACATTTGATAAATCCGTTTGGATAGTGACTAATATACCTACCGGCCATACCAAATGCCTTTAAAGACCATGAAATTGGAAGGACATCTTCTACTCCTATCTCTGATAAAATAAGCTAACACATATAACAAAATATCTGACTATGCATAATACAATGACATACTAAATAAACAAAGGGTAGGTCAGGAACCGGAAGTTGTATATTACTAACAAAGTATGAGTAAGATTAGGCTTTAGTAATGAGTAAGTACCCATATAAATAATTATTGCATACAGACGAAATTGTGAATAATTATTATAAAAATAAATAGGTCAATGACACTAGTGTTTTTTTTTTCAAGAAGCCCTGCTTTTGTTTACACGACAATTAGCGCAGGTTATAAATAAGTTTAAACTCATTAACACTTTTTTACACCGATATTATATAGAGCTACTGCTGAGTATGAGGGTTCGATTCCCGGGCAAAGTGATATTGGGTTTTTTCATCTGAAATTTCTCAGTAGCAGCCCGGAGTCTGGATCTGTATCCGGTTGATGGCAATAAGTTCACCCCTAATTACATGGGACCTATATAAACATAACTGGGGAAATGTGGGTGTACTAAATGTACACCTCTGCCTAACCTTTCGAGGAAATAAGGCGTGATGTTTCAGTTTAACTGAAAACCTGATCGTCTCTGCTAAGTGATCCAGTATTCAAATAGGTATCAGTAAAACTGTCTCTAGGTGTTGTTGCCCAAAACATCAATATACTATTTACTTAGTTAATTGACCCGAGAATTAACTTAAATAATTATGTAGATAAATAACTTAACTAACTTCTAATATTTATACGTTTCATTTACAGGCGTCGTCTTTTATACATATAAGCGACAATAAAAAATCGTCTGTGTAGCAATGAGCTCTGCAAACTTCATTAATTTAAATAGTCAAGGCTCTGAGTAAACGCAAAAGCATTAGTAATGTGATGAGTCAGTGCCACCACGTGGTTTTGGACATTTTGATTCACAGCTTGACACGAGGTACCTACTTATCCTTTCTATTGAAAATGCCGTTAATCGCAGACGACCCGTTACTTCGATTAAAGATAACTGGCATAAGATATCGACATCCTTAATGTATACATGAAGTGTGATCACGTTCAGTTGTTTAAGTTTGCGATTTACAGTTTGCCTTTGTATGTACAGCGTGTTCATATTGGTTTACTCTTGAAGTAAAAGCTCAGATTGTAGGTACCAATATAATTTACGGTGAGACATTGGGAATTACCAGTAACGGTTTAAACCGTAAAAATTTCTTTCAAAATATGACTGCCCTTAAAACCAGTCCAACGTGAGGTGGGTTTGACAGATATAACCCATCACCTGCATTATGCTCGTCAAAGTGTATAGTTGTTTAAGACGTCAAACATCGGGACGGAGTTATTTTTTCCAATTAGCATTGTTACACAGCAATCATGCGTGATACGTGCCGTTGGACGTCCCCCGAGGCTGTAAAAATTTGCATGAGTTAAGTAGGTCTGTGGAGCACCGTGCTCAGGCTGCGCCGTGAGATCAGCGCGGGCGCAGGCTCCGACAGTACCCGTTACTCATGGGGACACACTGACCCCGATATGCTCATACGAATCCATTATTTAAACGCCTCCATCAATAATCCTTCCGCTGTAACACAGGTCGCTCTTATTCCTTTCACTTATAAGCCTAAGATAAATATGCTTTACCGGCGAGACGCTACTTTTTGCAGTTGCCCGACAATCCTCGTGTGTATCTTGAAACCCCCGCGTACTTCCAAAGAATTCTTACATGTAACGAACAATAGTTTGCTCAGGAACATTGTTACCAATATGATATGTAGACCAAATAGCAGGCTACAATATTTACATTGGTACGAGGTGAGACGTACAAGTCGTGCATTCTGGTTCGTTTTGGTTTGTGTAACAAACAATGGCGTGCAACTTTGTGCCACAGTGTCAATGGCCTGGCCCAACGCGCCCAAAAACTAACCGATTCTCTCGCGGTTAGTCATCGACATAAACATTGATTTATTTGCATTCAAAATAATGCATACGTTGGGTTCAATACTAAAGATACAATATAATAAATTAGGTATGTAATGGTCATATAAGGGAGCTTTTCATATAGATAGATACAAACAATGGAAATACTGAGCAATAAAATATGAAACACAAATACCTCTAAGTATATTTCATACCTACTGAGGTCAATCACTCATTCGTGATGATATCTGTAAAACGTACGTTTGATTTGCTTAACAAATAGAAGAAATCTTTGAAAATATGTTTAGTATTCTCGCTGCATGGGACGCATTGGACAGACAATAGTAAACACGGGCTTTTCGGGGTATTGACTGCGGGATTAACAGTGACATTGTTGTGAGTATTCCCCGGCGTGAGGGGGAACAAAGAGCCTGCAGGCACTCGTGCTGGTGTGCGGAGATATGCGCGCGCATTGAGATGCAGCGCACGCGCACCGCCACTGCCCAAGGTCGCCATGTCTCCGTATTCCATCCGCGACAAGCGAATGCAGCCCTCTAACGATATACGAAACCTTTCTTTACATACTGAACTTAAAGCATTCAACTCAAACACGATGAACCCAAACTTACATCTCCTTACGTAGATAATGAATATCCTTAATGAGATTATCTCGTTGCGAAATAATGTAATGAACAAAGTTACATGTTGGATAAGAAATTAGTTTCGTATCCATGTATTTGCTCTAACGACGTGGTTCACGTTATCAAGCGCGTTGACAATAAACAATGCCTGGGTAACCTTGCGGTGAGGTGAGATAATATAACGTCAATGAGTACTTGCACGAGATAAACGAGAGCTCTGCAAGCTAATTAGTAGCTTAGACCGCGTCACTACATGTCTTTCTTCGCGTTGAGAGCAACATTGTATCATAATCGTCAATTATGTTCCTAAAATTGAGTTGTAAGTATGTAGGAAAATCCATTTCAACGCCTAAGTCATTTAAAACGTTACGTTTTGTGAATCATAGAGCTATTAGCTCTATTGTCTTTATGTACCAATGCTAATGGATCTCTGTTTTCATTCGACTGAAGTTTAGAACTGCACTTAGAACCTAATTCACATTAGACAAGCACCAATGAAAGCTTATACACACTATTGACACGTACGCACAATGTAACAACTAGCTAGACATCTTTCGTATGAGAACAGAGGCCTACTCCAAACTTGGGTACGGCAGACTGAAGGAGATGTCTACTTTCAGATGTACTTAGCGCAATACGGGTACTTGAGTCCCTCTGTGAGGAACCCGTCAAGTGGGCACATCATGGACGAGGGGTCGTGGCGCCGAGCCATTGCCGAGTTCCAGAGCTTTGCCGGGCTCAACGCTACAGGTAAGCATATCTACAAATACATACATCGGCTTATCGGTCGAAAGCCTGTCATTATTCCGCAATTTAATGCCAAAAGGTTCATTAATCCTTTATAATAAATGTTTGGAAAGGACAATCTGTGTGTCCAGGGAACACAAAACAGGGAAAATCTTTCAATAGTAAAGTAATAATATTTTTCTTTTAGTTCAGACAGACAGTATATTTTGAATGCTCCAATAAAAAGACTAAATTCATTAACATCATCAAATCAGAATCAAGTAATGTTAATATTTACATTAGGTACGGGTAGGTCTGTTGTAGGTGAAATATTTATTTACTATATTTATTTTGTGACTCTTGTTGAAACTTATTACTTATTAAATAGTGTTCTGAGCTAATAAAGTCTAAGGAATGATTCAGTTTAGTAAATGTTGTTTGAAGGCGCCGCCATCCTCAAATATTCACAGACCATTACACTTTGATTAAGAGACAATCAACACTGTGGTCTACGAAAGCTGCAATCATTACTTTGTTGAAATTTTAATGTAAAACCGTTTGCGTAAGTCATAATTACGATCTGTTATTTTGACTGAATTAGTATTGTATCAGTAAGTTTGTATTGATCTGATGGGACAATATAACTCGATTTATCATAATACTACAAACAAACAATAAAAAACACTGCCATCTATCAACACATACCAAGATCATAGAAAGATAATGTATGACTGCCACATTAATTATAATTCTTTCTCATAAATTTTAATTCTATTCATCTTTTAGTACCTACTGGTTTAATTCAATTATGTTAATTGGATTAAAAAGATCATTAATCAACTCCCTATGTCATACTGCATCGTTTATTATTGCTTATGTAAATGAAGTGTGGTAACAGAAGCATGCCTTGATGAGTGTAAGTGACCAAGCGTTTCTTAGATTACAAAGGTTGACATAATTAGTGTGATGTTAGCCCACTTTCAGACCACCTTGACCTTGTAAAACGGTAATTCCTACTGAAATTATCTGTCTGCTAGCCCGTCATTTCATCAGGGTTGTCAGTTGGCCACAAGCCAGGTCAGGCACCTCAATGGACATTTTTTAAATATATCTTCCAGAACCGATCAAAACCCTTTGTGATCATCTATGATGACGATCACAAGCTACGCTATCCTTGCTTTGAATATGAGATTTGCAAATATAAACATTTTAACGGTAACCCTTGAATTAGCCGGTCGTTAGTTCTGTACAGTTGGTCGGGCAGCCTTGGTCCTCATCACAGTTATTACAATCACACACATCCACGAAGCAATTTATAAGTCTGCGATCTCCACAACCGACTATTTAAACACGCTAGAATTATGTGGGCAGAGCTCGGCTCGTCTTCGTACACGTACGTGCCTTGACACGAGAAGTAGTTTATTGGTCTTGACTATGACTGAAGGCAGTGTTGTTATGTAAGCAAATAACGCACAGACGGCACATATAAATACATTATTCATTATCGGTCACTGCACGAGTTCGGACGAGCTTGTCACAAACATCACGGATGCCTTTAAAGACTTGATGATGACGTCCACTTACTACTAGGGACATTAGTTTTGTAACCACCCTAAAACATAAGAGCATCATCTATGTAAATGTCTGTTTATATTAATGACACGCGTTCATTAATTCCTCTTCCTGCAATACAGATAATAAATGTGAAGTAGTTTTCCTTATGGCGTATTTTAACAAGTACATTGTTATTCCCCGTAACTATGAATGTAAATCGATCGCGTTGCCGTAGAATTTCAACTCACAGCTGATCAGCGATCGCGGCGACCATGGTTCCTCATTATTCATCGTTTTCCGTGTGCGGTTTTGGTCGATGTGATTCTGTAATTACTTCCTTGTCATCGTACGTTACAAAAAGTCTATGTTTGTCCTTTGACACTCCGCAGTGTTTTACGATGCAAATGAGATAATAATTGAAATTCAACTGTTCTAACGCACGATCCTAAACTGCTAGTAGTAAGAACAAAGATGATGTTAGTCATGGCGATTAAAAACCGCAAATCACAGAAGCAAAATCTTAAAATATAATTTGTTTACGTTCGTTTACAGGTGAATTAGACGAGGAAACGACAAAAGTAATGTCATTGCCAAGGTGCGGCGTGCGAGACAAAGTAGGCTTCGGAGAAAGCCGAGCCAAGAGATACGCGCTGCAAGGTGAGTCCCCTTCATTTAAATATTATTTTTTGTCATGTTATTTAACTGAAATAATTATTTGTAGATGATCGACTTCAACAAACATACATTTTCTGTGAACTGCCTGTAAATATTGACGCAAATTGTTTGTCTAGGTTCAAGATGGCGAGTCAAGAACCTCACCTACAGGATCTCTAAGTACCCATCTAAACTGAACCGTGCCGAGGTTGACACTGAACTTGCCAAAGCCTTCTCAGTGTGGTCTGATTACACAGACCTTACCTTCACACAGAAGCGGTCCGGACAAGTCCACATTGAAATCAGGCAAGTTCATCATGTTCTGGGATATGTGACACTAGTTTTAAGATTTGAGTTGTCCTGACAATCAATAATGCTTGAGGTCACAATGGTTATTTTCACCATTATTTTGAGGTTTCTTACACAGAAAGATTGAATTGAAAGTTGCAACTGCGTAAGAATAACAGCCAGTTAAAAATTTGGTTTCGTATATCCGTTTCACCTATTAATATAATTTCTATGGTTAAACTGATACAAATTTCAACAGGTGGCATTGAAAGCAGAAAACTACAAAAACGTTGCTAAAGTATCTCTGGTCCAGTCTGGTCTTAGGTAATCCGTCATTTTGGTTCTGCGACTTTCTGTTCAATTTCGCATTGTAACATGCTTAATCGAAAGTTTATTAAAAAGTTAGAATACTGTTCGTGCGAAACGAAGTTAGAATAAAATGAGTGTTTCGTGGTATAGCGCGGCCACCGCGCATCGTTTAGATCTGTGCACAGATATTGAAATCGTGCCAGTGGCCGCCCGTATTGTACGTAGGGTTATTTGAATCGCTCATAATAGGTTTTTGGTCACAATCCGCGGGTAATCTTTGTTGCGTAACGTGAATGGTTGTCATTGAATGGACGCGTAGCTACTTGTAGTAATGCAAGTTAGGTACTGTTGATTCACGATGTTCATTGATTGGATAGGACATTTTATTACTATTGATTTTCACTGCGATTTCATAGTTGGTCGTATTACGCAGTGTTATGTCTATAAAGTTTTCCAAGTGCTGTGTAGTCATAGTTTAATAACATTATTTATTTTCGCTCTAGGTTTGAGAAGGGAGAACATGGAGACGGCGATCCTTTCGACGGTCCTGGTGGCACTCTTGCCCACGCTTACTTCCCTGTAAGTATTCTATATCTATACATATTATATTAATGACCCTTTCGTGATTTTTTGTATGTCGGCGTTGTTCTTCCAATCACGCAACAGATTTTGATCAGGTTTGCACCATCGCATCGTTTAGAGAATTTATTCCGGAAGGCTTATGTGTACAATATGTTAATATTAAAGTTACATATACCTAAGAAATCTCGATGTTTTGTCAAGTCGTCAAAACCGTGCGAAGCAGGAGTAGGTCTCTAGTTCTATTATATTATAAAAAATCATGCATTGTAAATAACTTTCTCTACCTATTATTGTTCAAAGATAATGTTTTTCTTTTTTGCTCCCTACATAATACGGTTTAAAAGTAATTTTAAAGTAACGGCGCGATCAATTTTAACATGGGTAACTTCTATTTGGGTCCACATTAAAATAGCATTTAGGCAAATTATATTTTACTATTCAGGCTGTGTCGCAATGAACAATTGGAATTATAATAGGTTGTCCAGCAAAGTTTTTTATTCGTTTCGTTGTAAGTGACGATGCTAAACGTAAAGTACCTGACGAAATGTCTGACCGATCTAGCTGTTTTTTTGGTAGGTACATTAATGTCCAATCGTTTTTTAAACAACTTAACAAACGGCAAATAATATAAGGCATGGAAAGAATTCGATCTCATCGGCTCTATAGAAGAATTTAAACAGTGCTTGCTAGTTCGCCTATTAAAATGTAGCCTAAATCATTTAGTAAGGGTTTTAATGCGTTATTTGTTTCAAAACATTGATTAAATTAGGAACCAGCAATTATTTTTCATATTATCAGATGAACTAACATGTGAACTTACAACAAAATAGAATGTCCCATTATGTTGTTACAAATAAAAATAACGGATGTCACAGATTGTCGCCTAAATAGTGAAAGTTCCTTTGTACTGATAATGGGATAATAAAACGTTTTATTGTGCAAAACAAATTATTATATTTGTTCTGTTTACTACAATGTACTCTAACCATTATTGTTATTCCATTCATTATGTTCCGGACCTGCCGCTAAACACTCAATATACGGAACACAGTCTTTTCTTTTAGTCAGTTTTGCATAAATTACGGTAAAAGTCGTGAATATTTGTTTAGTTAGAAAATCGGTTTAAAATTCGTTCGCGGTTTACTGACTGACTTAGACTGACGTGACTGTGCCTTAATAAGAAAAGTAAACGTTGGATACCTCTTTTTATCCATTTTTTAGGCAGACACAGTTGATATAAGAAATCATGTGACTGTTGCTGTGCAAGTATCGGTGTTTTTGGAACAACTCACAATTAGCAGGCCTAGTCCTATTTAAAGGATTAACTATAAGATGTTTATTCATACCATTAAGAAGGAAAGCATCAGGGAAGGTATCATTTATATATAGAGAGTGTACACAAAGATCTGAGAGTTTGATTGTAAATACAAAAACAAAAGACAATCGTCAATTTTAGGAAGTGAGTTGGAATTACGTAAAGATCATGCTAATTATATCTCACAAACGCCGTTTGTATCAATCCAACGAAATTAAAATGAGTTATTGCAGAATAATCACTATAATTACCTACCAAGAATTGTACGTGCGGCTGGCTAAGGTTTTATAACATAATGACAATTATTGATTAATCAGTAATGATGTTGATTTTCTATTTTTCCTCAATGGCTCGTTTGTGCAGGTGTACGGAGGCGACGCTCACTTCGATGACGCCGAGATGTGGTCTATTAACTCGAGAAGAGGAACCAATCTTTTCCAGGTAATTATGGGACAACCGCTGGTTCAAAGTTGCTTATTGTTTAGTGGTGATTTATTAAATCTAGCCACAATATTTTTAAAGTAGTATATTTTGATCCTATACATTGTTAAAATTGTCTCAATAACCAATTAATTCTGTCTTTCTAGAATAATAAAAGAATAATATCTAGACTAATAATTATAATACAGTTTAATCAATAATTAAGTAGTTAAAATTCCAAAAGCTACATAGATACATTTTTCTTTCTAAAGATGGCTCGAATTCATAATTTAACTTCTCCATTCAACACAATGATCCGCAGGTCGCAGCGCACGAGTTCGGTCACTCACTAGGGTTGTCTCACAGTGACGTGCGCTCAGCACTCATGGCCCCCTTCTACAGAGGATACGACCCCGCCTTCCAGCTCGACCAGGATGACATCCAAGGAATCCAGGTAAATAATGATTATTAATTATAATGTTGGTCTTACCACAAAAAGGTTTGCTTTTTAAAGTTTTTTTAAAACTTTTTCTAGTAATCATTAACTCAAAGACAACGATCTCGACGAGTCTTAAAGTATGGTAGTCCAGCTGACCACCCGTTCCCAGCTTGACACATAACTTCACTTACAAAAATGCTAGAACAACGAAGAAAGCAAGTCTTCTCTCAAATCCAAACACAACTACTTAACAATTAATATCATCCACAGGCTCTATACGGACACAAGTCACAGACGGACATCGGTGGCCCAGTACCTGCCGCGCCCTCTGTACCCCGCGTAACTACGCAGCAACCTTCAGCCGAGGACCCCGCCCTCTGTGGCGACCCTAAGTTCGACACCATATTCAATTCTGCGGACGGCGGCACTTTCGTATTCAAAGGTATGGAAATTAGGCGTAGTGTACGAAGTTTTAAGAAGATTGATTGATTGTACTTTACAACGTAGCTATATTTCGGCGACTTTTCTAGCTTAGCCACCATCGTAAGTTTTTCGGTAAAATAAAAAGAATCTAACAATCTACCCATTCAAGTTACTCTTGAGAAAGATAATCATTGATAGAAAGCACCGTCAATTGTCTGAGTGAACTCGCATTGTAGTCACTTTGTTGCTTGCCTGTTTGGTGACGATTGATCCTCGAATTTTCACACACTCTAACTCCAAACGAAAACATCAGCACTATTGTGGATGGAGCTTTTCTTTTAATTTTCCAGCTATAGTAGCATATGAAAATAGGAAAAGCTGAAAGTTTTGTCAATAGATTATCTAACTAAACCTTCCTTTCATTCGTTTCCAGGCGAACACTACTGGCGACTCACAGAGGACGGTGTCTCGTCCGGCTATCCGCGCCTGATCTCCCGCGCATGGCCCGGTCTGCCCGGCAACATCGACGCGGCCTTCACCTATAAGAACGGCAAGACGTACTTCTTCAAGGGATCCAAGTACTGGAGGTACAACGGACAAAAGGTCGACGGGGATTATCCTAAAGATATCAGTGAAGGTAGGCTTTTGATTTTTATTGTATTTGAAATAAAAGGTCCTCAAATGATGTCATAATATTATTACTTGATCGCTGATGTCAATAAGTGAGTCAGTCGTTCAAATTCTGCGTTATTTCAAGATACAAAATGTGACTTACCGATTAAAAAACATCACCCATCACAAACATAATACGCAAATCAGCTAATACGTAACTCTTGGTTCAGGTTTCACCGGTATCCCAGATAACCTGGATGCTGCTCTAGTCTGGTCAGGCAATGGCAAGATCTACTTCTACAAAGGCTCGAAGTTCTGGCGCTTCGACCCGTCTCAGAGGCCACCCGTCAAGGCTACCTACCCCAAACCCCTCTCCAACTGGGAAGGCATCCCTGACGGCATTGATGCTGCCTTACAGTATACTAATGGATACACGTACTTCTTCAAGGGAGGATCGTACTGGCGGTTTAATGATAGAACTTTCAGTGTAAGTACCTCAGTGCTTTCAGATCCTAATAAACCTATTTCCAATCTGATATTCGGGCATGGTGTAAAACCATCAAACATTAACCACAGTAAAACGGATTGCCACATTTGAACGTGGATGGGCAATGACAGTGTGTTGAATTACCATTAGCACATAAGTTAGCACGTTATATCCTTTTTGACACCAGCTGCCCATTTCCAAGAGAAAAAACCGCTTCAGCAATTTTCAATGTATGAAATACATGTATTTGTTATAATGATCAGGTGGACTCAGACAACCCAGCGTTCCCGCGGTCAACAGCATTCTGGTGGCTCGGCTGCAGCAGCGCGCCGCGCGGCACCGTGGGAGGTAACGCACGCCTGTCCGACAACACCGATGGCGACGACGACGTCGGAGACATTCTGTTCGACGCAGGTAGGCGGACACCCAGACCGCGCGACTGTGACGTCACACCGTGACTAATGACGTTCTGACATGTCGACGTGACTGAAACGTAGTGTGACTAACGACGATAATAACTTTCATAAGTTTGCTCCAGACTGAAAGCACACTCAGTGCGAACCACTCGAATCTTTTAAAAGAATCTTTGAATTGTTTTTTTTTACTTCAATGACAGCCAAATGGCATAAGCGAAGCTTAAATCACATAAATAATTTCTGAGTCTAGCTCGCACAACAAAAGACTTCAACGCGAGTCCAATGTTGCAGTTGAATACACTGTGCTCTGCTTTTCGATGCATCAAGTTTTCAGTTTTAAATAACTTGTATCCATTTCATGTGATAAACTGCCGTCCAAAACCTAATACCCATTTTTGCATCGAATACCTAACATAATAAAAAAATGCAAGCAATGATGCCGCGTGGATGTGTGCTCGTTTACATTCTTGTGCTTTGAACTAAGGTACTCTAAAATGCTTTAGTTCAATCTGAAACAGCCTCGCAGATAGAAATAATACATTGACTTTAATTAAAATAAAACTCCCTTGACTGAGATAAAGAGAGCTGACCAACTCATTAATAAATGACAGTAGGGAGGAACCACTCGTCGACTCCACTGTTCCATGTTTGCTCTTGTGTCTATGTGGATGTTTGTCTATTAGTTGTTTTGTAAACCTTCTCGTAAACCTGTTGTCCAATAATGATTGTATGTTATTATAGAACCAACTGAATTGTTACTCTATACCTACTTCTTTATTGTTTTGTTACAATCTAATCAATGAATTTCTGGTAACCTTCTGAACTACGTTAATTTCGGTAACGGGTTTCATGTACTAACTCAATAACATAAACTAGATTTTTCATTTACTTATCGATTTATTACGTTGAAACTAACTAATTTTCAGCTCAATTAACAGCTAATTTGTTTTATGAAAAGCTACTAACCCTGGTACTGTGTGAATTAATCCAGTCAGCTTCGTGTCCTACTAATATAAATGAGCATATTGCTTACGATGACCGCAATATACTAATACTTTGAGGTGTTGCCTGTGTGGTGGCTTGTTGAATGAGTGCAGTGGCTGACGGTGGCCGGTCCTCGACCTCGACGACTTCGCGGCTTCTGGGCGTATCCGAACCTACCTGCTGTTGTCAAAAACTGTGGCAAACTCACAAAACAAAACTAAACTCTCACTTTGCCGCAGTTTTTACAACGCAATCGAATTGTGCAATGTTTTCGGTGAAAAATATAATTTAGTCTCACTTTGCAATGCAAGCACAGTTAATTTATTAGCACTAGCACTAAATCAGTAAACCAGTAAAACTTTTTTTTTTTACACTTTTGTTAATGAAATGTTGGTATTTGCCGAATCGATCATGGTGATAAGGGATGAAATAGTCAGACGGTCTTAAAAATATTGAAAATTACAATAGCCAGTAGTTTGTATTTTGAAAAGAAGTTTCCATTTAACAAAATAACGCTCGTCGATCCGGCAGATACGGAATACCAAACTTGTGTTGATCCCAATTTTCACTATTTTTGTTTTGTTCAGTGTTTGCACCAAAAATTTAAATGTGTCTGTTTTTAATCACTTCGTTATAACGTCACCAACAACAATCAGTCACCGTGTTGTAATATCAATTAAAATATCGGTGGCTGGGGCGTGTTCACGTGTCCATGTTTGTGTGTGTTTTGTTTCTAGGTGTAAAATCATCCGCTCCCAGATCATTCTTCTGGTTCAGGAAATAGCCTCGGTGGAGTGTTCCTGAATATTTGTACATAGAGAAATTACATAAAGAACAAAGACTCAATTAGTTACATACAATATAAGAATACCAGTGAGATTATAGAACATAAGCGGTGATTTTAGTACCGGCGAGCTTGTCGCGCGCTGCCTGTACGTTACCTTCATTACACTTGCATGTTTAGCATGGTAGTTAGTGCTTGCATACGGTGGAGGCGATCACGCAAGCCTAAACAGCTTTGTATAATATTATAATAACGCTTTGCTTACTCATACTTACTTTATTTTTAACTCATCTCGCTCCTAGGTAGATAAATCTTTAGACAGCCAGGCACAGCAAGACGGACTAAGTAGCCATTTTATCATTAGACGGTCCTCGGCTGCCTACACCATTTATCTATCTAAGAAAGTATTGTCTAGTCATCAGCATTTCGGGATCTAGGTAATCTTTTACTGTGGGTTAGGAACTAACTTCATAGTAAGTTTGAACACGAATTTAGATTTATCACGAAAATGGTGATAGGGTAATAAATAATATAACAAAATGTTTTATATAAAAAAAACATCGATTTCCAGGATTGTCCAAGCATAAAATAAACGTAGTCGTGTTGAACATTTAAAAGTGCAGTTTGTTTTCGTCAGTTCGACGAAGATCAGTATCAGTGTAAGATAAAGTTTTTGAACCACATTCAGCAGATATTAGCACGTTTGATTTGGGTTATTAGCACTGTGAATTTTAGAATAATAACACAAGATATAATAAATGGTTAGCCATTTATGCTGTGATATAAATTGCAGTTTCTTCGATTGCTTTGTCGGTGAAAACTGTGCACAACAGCTAATTATGTATCTGTTGAAAGTGTTGAAAACATAGACAAAATACTGACATTAAAAAAATCAATGGTTTCCTAGTATTGCTTATTATATGATACAATTTATAACAGTTGCATGAAGAATGAACACTGATTGCAAGTATTACTGTTGACATAAATGTTCATGTATTTTAATAGATTAGTTTTGTGACTAACACAAGCGTGAAGCATGACTCTGACTCACTGTGATAATAATGTCACGGGTTAATATTTTAACATCAAAGTAGATTTATTTGATAAAAAATAATACGGTAGACAACTGAGTGTTGAAATTAGTGGTAATATTAACTAAATGGTTCCTGGATGGAAAGCTTTTCGAACGGAGTCTTTCAAAATACTATGAATAGAAGTAGTAGATACTGCATGTCTCTAGTCGAGTTTAACGTGTGATTCGTCTAACTTGGATATACAAAAAATACTATTCATGAAATCATATACACTTTTTGAAGTCACTTTCGGTTAAAACTCTTTAAAAAAAAAAGGTAATTTACAGATCAATATAAGCGCTTACTATTGTGATGACATGTGGTTTTCAAATGGTATGAGACTACTAAAAATTGTAAATGGAATCTTTAATTCAAAAATACAGTATTCAGATTTCACGAATAGTATACTGTAACTATGTGGACTGAGAGACGAAAGCATCAACAAAAAAAACATGTAAATAGTATGGTGTAGTAGTTAGTGGTAGTTGCACATATTAGTGGTACCGGTGTCGGGGAACTAAAGTAATGTTGCTAAAGGCAAGTTGATGTTTCAGTGGTGAGCGTTCAGTCTTCAGGCGCTAGACTGTAACATGAGGTTCACTCGCGGCCCCGAGCCGCGTCGTTTAATAGGAGGCTTTCACCACCTCCGCCGCGTCTTCACTCATCCGCATCTGTAGGTTTATTTTAATTTCATTTTGTTTTGTACTGTCAACTCCATTTCTTCTGAGTTTTCAAAACGGCGGGCGCGCCTCTTCACGTCATTGACATAAAGCTTAAAATGCAATGATAGACGCATAATCGTGAAATACAAAAACAATAGTACTATTTGCTGACTATATGCTAGTCATCTTATTCGAACATCTATTGTATCATTGTATCTCTTTGAAATTAGAGAAAAATGGAGATTTCAGTATCAGATATTCGCACATTTTACATTTTGTGTAATCGTTTTGTTATGTGTCCAATGTCCTAATGCACATGTTTATTAAGTTGTCACTTTATATATTGGTAAACCTCACATTACACAATAGCACCACAGCATGATCTAATGTGGGCACGTCCACTTGTCCCACACAATCCAAAGTAGGGATGAATCAGTTTATCCTTTCAGTTCCCCAAGGATGATTTGTTTTTTTCCGTTGGCCAGTAAAGAAGTGGTTTGCGAATAAACATAAGCTACCTGAATGAATAAAATAGAATACATTCATCCCTTAATGGTCAAGTGGTTGGGAAAAGTGAACGTTTCCATAAAATGTTATAGTTCGTGTTAAACATAAACTGTCGTGTATGCAGATGGGTCGGATTCTGGCGACAACAGCGGGCACAGCGATGCGAGCGCCCGCGGCTTGCTGACGCCGCTGTCGCTGGCGGCGCTGGCGACGCTAGTGGCGCTGGTGACGCAGGCGCTGCACCCGCGCGCCTAGCGCTCCCCGGCCCCCGGGCCTCCGGCCTCTGCCCGCGCCGCGCGGACCGCGGCACTGACTGTGATGTGTGCTGTGTGCCTGGACGCGTTCGGTATATTGTGTATAGCGAATGCGCTGCTGTGATGACGAGTGCGCCTTTTTTTATACTGCGAGAACGATAATTTAATGCGAAGTCATAGTTTTTATACTTAAGATAAATAGATGATGTAAGCTCGTGTGTGATATTGACGTAAGCGACGATTTTTATATTAAAATATTTAAAGTGACCATATTTCTGCTTTTTATTTTAAGCCAGAACACCCCAGGGAGAAATAAGACGCACGTTTGTATTTTTAATCGGTTTATTTAACGTTTTTCTGTTTTCCCAATAATTCTTCTTAAGTTATTAATTACAGTTTTATTAAATATGACAATATTTTTCGTTTTTATTCCATTTTCATAAACGCATTTTTTTAATAAACATCTTCACAATTCATCATAACACGGTCGTGCGACCTACTGTCTCAATCGTTCTAAACTCTTAGGAAAATGCAAATAATATTAAATTTCAAAATCTGTCTACGATTATTCGAACGTGATTAATCTTACTTCGAGTGTCGAACGATGTCTACATGCGACGGTGGCGCAGCCCACGACGGACTACGCGGCTGCTACGCCGCGCCTACGGCGTAGGCGGGCGTAGCGGCCGGGAGTGGCGGCCGCCGCCACCCGCGAGCCCTCGTCGCACACTAACAGTTTATAATCATTTAGAAGGCGTAACATAAGACTTATTACACGATCACTACTCGAGAAACACCTACAAACACATCCTAGATCATATCAATATATCTGAGCCCGCGTGTGAGAGAAGGCGCCGCGACGCGCCCGCGCCCGCGCTGCGCGCCGCGTTCGCCCTCGACGTGCTTACCCTTGTTATCATTATGAGTTAAGATTTTATTCTACACTACCTTCTCACTATGAATTAGGCAATTTAATGATATTATTTATAGAGATTAAAATTATGTTTAAGCAGTCCTGATGACAGATCGACAATTATTTTAATGTACTTTTCATCAACAGTGCAATCCTAACTACATAGTTTATCAAAACGATATTTAACATAAACATTCAACTTCGGTATATCATGTGCTTTTAAAGTCCTCATAATCATACATATATTTATATGATCTAGAACTTATCAGGAATAAATGAGACCGATGCGATTCTGTACAGAATACGTTAGAACTAAATACGAACACGCAACCACACGTTCAGTGTAAACAGTACAAAACGTACTTAAAGTGTAACTAAACGGTACAGTCAGATGAACGGCTACAAGTCTCACCTAGAGCCAACGTAACGCTATCAAATTAACACAAAACATTTACTTTTAATGGAAATAACACTAATGACATTCATTATATTTATACTAATTTATGAACAGACCCTTCAATGAAACAAATAAGTAGATAGATCGCAGGCATTTTAATCTTCGTAACTTCCAACAGTACAAGATTTTTCTATATGTTCCTAAACGTGTATTAAATACAGACATGTCGTCTCTATTAACAATTTGGTGCTAGTACACGAGTCGACAGTTATTTTTGACATTATTTATTTTGCTAACAAATAAATAATGAATTTTAACTAACATAACATTTAAAAGTTTGTTTCAGAGGTTTTTCAGACCGATAGGTACTTAAAATATTTCTAAAAGAATAATTAAATTATTCTTGTTTGAATTGTTTCTGTTTTGTTTGAATAACATTCTTATTTTAATATGCCTAGGGATTCAGTTAACTTTAAGCGCTTCCTAAGTTCGTGATTTAACTTAAAGT
The DNA here is from genome assembly GCA_948473465.1 of Lithophane ornitopus. NCBI lineage: Eukaryota > Metazoa > Arthropoda > Insecta > Lepidoptera > Noctuidae > Lithophane > Lithophane ornitopus. The sequence continues at coordinate 8,721,712 of OX419616.1, read as the reverse complement.
TGACCTTGTCAAAGTATTGCGGCGAACTTACTTGGACAAGTACACAAAGTTAGAATGCAATATTATACAATATTAACTTTCTCCCGTGGGCAAGGACTTGGTGTTATTTACTAGAGATATTGTTTGAAATCGAAATAGAAAAAAATATGAATATAGAAAACAGAGTATAAATACTATTTTATTAATCTCATCTCATTGATAAAAGTAACCAAACAAAATGGTTATTTAACAGTTGTGTTCTAAAAACTCCCTTATATTAATTGAATTGACAGTGCACTTTCACAAAGTACAAGTTTAGTAAAAAAAACTCTTTTGCCTGATAAAATATTAAACTTCACTTGACCTTTTTCACATATTTCAAAATTCCCTTCACCATTAAAATCATTAAGTTTACCTAACAGCTGTATGCATATACCTTAGCCTCGGATGCTAACATCCATGAAAGTAATTGACTTCATGCATGTCATTAAGTCATGTAATTAATCTGCCTACCCGTGTACCTTATAAACTGCCACGATAATATATTTTATATATTATTTTACTGTATAATTCCAAAAATGACTTAGATTTATCTACATATTTGTATTGTAAACAAACTTGATTTAATGAAATAATAAAAGTAACATTACCCAACGATTTTAATTCGACAATGTACTCTAATAAAGAGAAACTTTCGGGGTTGAAACATAAATCGCTTACCTATGAACCTTCAGTTTAAAATAACGTACAAATTGTTAAATCTATTTAAATGTATTATGTATTGATACACTATAACTTCATAAGACTTGATACATTCTCAAATGTGTCTTAATTTACTTAACTCCTGCCTAAACAATTGAAGGCCATATCGTATCGTGTTACTTGTAGTCGGTAACGTTACCCGATTTCAATCACAATACTTCTTCAGAGGATTCGCACAATATCAGAGTGACAACATAAATAAAAACGCCCATTATTTAATCATTTTCCGTATTTTTATGTCGGATGCTATACAACACAGAAACTCAAAAATCCGCATATTTCTCGACATTATTTTACTGCACTAATACAAAGTAAATGAAATCGACAATATGCAATACAAAATCTTCAAACGTGAATCATATTCGTTGTTTCTTAAGATTCGGATGTGGTATTACAATAAATACAAAAAAGGTAAGCCTTGGTGACCACTCTTAACTCTTCAATAGTCTTGACTACTACTTCGTTCCCGCTCCAAAGTTTTTTTTAAATTTAGTTTGTTTTATCCAAACCAGAATCTCCACTGTGTTCCAATTCATGAAGTAAAAAACACGCTTCACATAAAAGGTCCATATTTACTCATTTATTTTAATACCACAGCTGAGTCACATCTTACTTTTAATACCCCTAAGCATAGTGACAGCTACTGGCAGTCATCGAAAATAATAATCATAAGTTGTATAAAACATTTTAAGATCACCATTACGGAAACATTTCATCGAACGACCATCAATACATATGTATTAGTACTTATTAGTACTGACTGAATATAACATCGTTATATGAAATCAAGTACATATCACAGCGATTGAAAAAATGTAGAACGTTCCGTACATTGATTTGTTTATTACTTACTATGTCGTGGATAACTGCTGAAAATGTAAAGGCTACAATTTGGTGTTTTGCTTACATATTACACTATATGTACTTTTGAGAATAATAATGTACGTAAATACACATTTAAAATGCTTAATCATCGATGGACGACCCCGAAAGCCTATATTTCTGTTTGTTTTGTGCGTGTGTGTGACAGTCAACTGAGTTGCCGCGCAACCTAGGTGAGGGACTTAAAATATAGAACAGTACAACTAGTTAATTCCTGATTATCGAATAATTTACATTGAAATGGACTTGAGGTAAGGTTCGCTGCCTCACCGCGAGGGGCGGCAGCGAGCGCCGGAAGTGTGGAACTGACAAACGAGCACAGAGTGGAGTACAACGGAACGTCAGCAAGAGAACCACGATATGGCGGACAAACGAACGAGACCTCGGCAGCAAACGGAGCATGGGAGTTCCTACGTTCATTATTTCCTAATCTTTACTTTCCAGTTACATTTTACAGCTAAATACATACGTTTTCGTACACTGCTTTACATCAGCTTGTCGTCATATTATTTGTGCGTTAAACATTTACACTTTATTTATGTACATCAAAACATACGTATATTATTTCAAAACATAATGTATACACTATTACCAAACGTTTAACGAAATATTAAGAATACACCCGTTACACTAAACCTAGAGAGAATGGCACGTTGTGTGTGTTCGCGTGCAGGAGTGCGTGTGCGTGTAGTCGGTGAGCGTGCGCCGCGTGTGCGCCGATCGTCACCGCTCGTCTCACGTCACGGGCTTTAGTATAAAGATCTTCTTTGAATTATTGCTGATTCGATGTCTGCATCAAAACGATTTCGGGAACAGATGGTTACTGCTATAAACTCATATTATTCGTTGCGCTCGTGTGTTGTTTATTGGGTATTATATGTATATATGAGACAAAACATGGGTTGTATTATATTTGTAGCAAATTGTCAACATACCTTGCAGGGCTGTGGAGGGGTGATTGTCGTTATTGAACAGATGACAAATCAAAGTAACAGTACTTAAACATCCGAACCGAACTCCTCTCTTTTGGTCTTTCACTATCTACTCTAATAAAGTGAACGAGTGAAGACATCGATAGTGTAGGTAGAGTGGCAACACTCACAAGAAGAAATGCACGGTCAATGTGTAAGTTTTAACGAGTGCTCGAAATTGATCCAATTAATTATGTTCTAGTAATTCATTTTCTATGACTAAATTTTAGACATTTTGATAATTTAATTTATATATAGATAGATACACGTAGATACCGTGAAAGAGCGCCTACGCAGTAGGGCAACGATCAATTCGCAAAATGTTGCTGTTTATTTTAATAAATTTATGTGCATAAAGACCTGACTCTCTGAAATGAATTTACCAGAAACTTCCCCTATTAAGATATTCTAGTTAGATTCTTAGATTTAATATGAAATTAAAAGTTATTTATATTTGTGAATTTATCAAACAATATTAATTTTCGACATGAACTTCAATTTATGTGTTACATTATCTGTAGTCAATTAATTGCAAACAATCGATCTCAAACTTTTTATTGTTAACATCTCTCGAACTCTAATACCTACTATAAACTCTCTTGAAGAGACTAACACTATGATTTTCAACATTTTACTTTCAACTGCGGTTACCCAATGTAATGACGATGCGATGGAGACACTACACTACCCTTCCCTGTCACAGCGTTAACGAGATGAAGGCATACAACGAGTGATAAACCGATGCATTTAGCTAAAACAAACGGGTAGGTATGCGCGTATTCAGTTATGTGGTGCGAATGTCCGACGCGGACTTCATGCGAGTTCAGTGACAGCACAGCTATGAGGCGCAGGACGCGTTCACTTCAGAGTGAAGGCACTGAGGAGCACGAGCGAACAACGTACTCGACTGAAACAATAACGACTCACTGATCTATTGTCACGACTTGCTCACACTTTCTAATACTCCTAGTCTATATAGTGAACTCTTTACTGAAGGGATATTTTCACATGAAAATACTATGAAAATTGTTGATAGGCTTGTAGACGAAGTTTTGTAAACGTCGAGTGATATGCGTGTGGAGGCATCAGTACAGCGAGACTGCGGGAAAACCGCGAGGCTGCCCGCGTGCATCACACAGATAGACAAACAGATCAGCTCATATTGAAGTTGACATAAACCAAGTCTTAAGAAGCGTTAATAGACCTTTAGCACCTTCGGTGACGACGATTAAGTATGGGAGTGGAAACAACAAACCGTTTTGACATATGTACACACGATAAAAACGTAAAAAATAACTTACTTAATATTATTATCATTTATTTGAATACAACAACTACATGCCTTCCGAGGGCAATATTCTCAACAAATGTTCATTCAATAAAGTCTTAATAACCATTAAATTATGTTTTTCATCACATAATGTTTAACGATACTCTTCTAATATTCTTCAAAAATAAAACAAAACTAACAAATGTTGTTACCTATAAATGTTGAAACAACAATATGATGAAGGTCATTTTACCATTATCAATAGTCGACACGATATACATATACAATAATATATATTAAAAATCAATTCATATAAAAATCATTTTCAACCATTCTGTATTACCAAAATGTTAGATCATAAGACGGAATACATTGCATATAACTTTCATTATATGCATTATTCATAATATTTTACTTCTTACAAAACAACAACTACTTTATTAATCCTATATTATTTCATTTATACATAATCATGTAATCACTATTAATTAGGCGTTGACGTGCGAACGGGCGGGCGTCGTCGCGGCGGCAGCGGCGGCTGCAGGCGCTCTGTAGTCACTCGGCGGTGTGAGCGAGGCTGTGCTGTGCTAGTCCCGCGCGCTGCCGCCGGGACGTCGACCCCGCACTCGCTGCACTAGTGCAACATTACAAAAATAACTCTCTAAGAAACCATCCTCCAGTACGAGTATACCTACCTATTGTCACATGTTCAAAAGAGTAGAGTTCTCTCGTCCGGATCGTGTTCCCGAAACTTGTCGCGTTAACTTTGTGAGTCGGAGGTACAAACTTAGGTACGGTAAGAGATCCCAGACGTGAGGTCTACTCTTTATCCCACGGCGAGTGAGGATGCTGAGAATCTCAACCTGTCAAAGCTTGCGATTATGGCGCGTATGTAATATATAAGTATTTTATTGCATCAGGTGTCTGTTCTACATAATAATGTAGTATAAAAGTATCATCACACGATACCTAACACAAAGTACGAATCGTACATATGTACCTATGTATGTACATTGGTTGAAACTTCATGAGCGACCTTTATTGAGTTATGCTTCTTAACAATTTCGTGTAAAATATTGCTTTTATTCATGAAGGTACACAAACTTGATCAGCATTCAGAACTCAAACTCTGTGCCTTATGAACAATGTAACTGTAAAACACTATGTAAAATATACGCAACATCTTCGCTCAACGCAAAACATGTATCTTTGTTTACAAATCGTGCCAAAAATATTAACATATTGGCCGGAACATCGGCAAACAGCGCTTACGAGGTAAATGCATAAATTAATTCATGAGTGAACATTTGGTGTTTCCATGTTTCGGGTGTAACCAACGAGCGGACACAAATATTAACTTAGAGTGTATGTAGCGGGCGGCGGCGGTGCGGCGGTGCGCGCTCCGCCGCCGCGGCTCGCGTCCGCCGTCGGTCTCGTAACCGCACGTTATTTATTATTATAAGTTCTGCACTAACAGAGGTTCTGATCGCTGGCCGGCGATCGCGGGACGCGCGGGTGCGACGCACGTGAACGTAAAACTATAACCTCGAATCGCGCACTTTCACTAAACGTGTGGGGGCGGTCCAGTGGGTCCGTGCGAGCGCGGCCAGGCCGAGCAGCAGCAGCGCGAGCAGGGCACGCGGGGGCGGAGGGCGGGGAGCGCCGGCGCCCGTCGCCGCGTACGGCACGGAGCAACCGGCGCCGCGCTCCTCCACCGGTGGGCAGCGCTCGGCGTCCGGCCGCACCGTCTCGCTCAGCCGCAGCTCGCACCGGTAGCACAGCCTCCCCTCGCAATACCAGTAGCAGCACTCGTCCCGACCGTAGTTGGACTTGTTCGCCTGCGCACCCGTCTCCGGGATGCGCGGGTCTGAAATCAGTCGTCGCAGTATATTAGACGAAACGTATCATGCTATAACTACATATTACAATAAATGTGAACAATTTGACTATCACCGTTTATAACCGATGTAAAAAGGCGCTTAACGATGCCGAGAATCACTTGTTCACCATACCACTGTAACTAGAGACTGTCAAAGTTCCAATTTTTTTGTCGTTTTTTTACGAAAACCTGTTTTATAGGATATAAAATATCTATAAAAACTCCAAGGACCCCTGTACCGTAACGCACGCACGCATAAGCACAATGTTTTGCGTGCGTGACACTAAGTACGCACTACCGTAAAAACACCGAATTTTCTTTCACACCGAAAATAAAAGTCGTTTCCCAATAATTATTTTTGTGTACTGTTACATAGCTGGATATAAAAATTTCGTATATATAGATGACGGCTTGGTCTTTTTCAACACCCTGTAGTGTGTGTTTAGTGTACAAGAAGGCCTAGTTAATTCCCGAACTGATGCCAGAATTTAAAGTGGAAGGAAAGTTAAACCGAAAAGTGCAAAGCAACAATTGGTCAGAGACAAAGACTTCAACGAGCACAAAGAAAAATAAAGTAGCATGCACCTCGCTAGAGGAGGTGTTTGCTTTGTGCTCTATCGTTTTGAACTGCGGCCAAGCCATAGCGGAAGGCTAATTGCACCTAATCTTGAAATCCGTTGATCATTTAACGTATTTGAGTGTGCAGAATGCTCGTGAATTTCATAGAAATATCCTGAGGTTAACCATTATTCTATAAACTGTTACGTCACCGAATACGATAATATTATTATTCATAACCTCGTAAACGGATTTCAATCAGGTATTGATATATAATTACAGAATCTATATGAGTATGTAAGATTACATCCGAAAGTGAAAAATATAAGCCGAACACAAAAAAGGGAACTTAAGAGTAAGTGCCAGTTTTTAGGTGTTCAAAGTCAAATGAAGCTGACCACCACAGGCCAATATTAGACTGTATGTACAACATTTACAGTACTTGCCCATCGTAGATATCTGCAATGGGTTTTTTTTTTGGTGTAACATAGACTTTTTTTCCCAGTACATTTCGTTTGAATTTTTGTGTCAACTTGTATGGTAATTTGTAAAGTAGGTATTGTGGTATGTTAAGTGTGCCTTTTAGATAAATGTCTATGAATGTGATTGCCCTGAAAATAGTTAAATGCAAACTGGTTTGACATTAGGATAACGTATCATCTATTTGAGTTGTGGAGGTTGAATTGCAGTCGGCCTTAAAACGTCTAGGCAAATAATGAAAACTCACCGAGACATAGGAACGTAGGCTCGCCGGCGTACTGTGTGGGGTATGCAGGCGCGCGATCCGCCGGCAGGAAGTAGGGGCAGTGTTGCTCGACGAGCTGGCAGACGGAAAGGCAAGGCTTGAGGCGGACGATGGGCCGGCCGGGCCCCGCGGCGGCGGCGCGCACCCAGCGGCCCACCACGCCACCCGCGCCGCCGCGCCGCCGGTCCAGGTGTCCCACGCGCTCCAGGTGCCGCGCGTGCCACCGGGCCGCGTGCTCGGCAGGCGCGCGCCGCGACCTGCCCCCCTCCTCACTGCCCTCTTCTGCCCCTTCTTCCACCCACAGTGGCACCATTGTACTGCACGCCCAACGTCGATAAGTCTCCTGAAACACACGATCAAAAACCTTTTTGTAATTACTGTACGGAGATTGCATTCCAAGCTTTAAGAAGTCAATTGAAATATCCAGACTACACCACGAAACCCTTCGGGCAAAAGTAAGATTTGATGAGGAGCATAAATAGTTTAAAGTACTTCGCGACATAGATCTGCGAGCACAAAGATCCGTATAGCTATTACAAATCGGAAGACGGAGCGGTAATCGACAATCCAATAGATGTAGAGATACGGCAATGGACCCGCGAGTATCAGCCGTGAATCTGACTAAACTAGGCGATGTCACTCACTATATAGCAAAAAATTTAATCATATTAGAGTAGTTTGTACGGTATCAAAGATCTCTTGATTCTCTACCGAACTTCAAAATAGTGTTTCTGATAAATCGTCAGAGGTCAAAATGTCGTCTTTTCTTTCAGTTTTAAAACATCGTCGAAATCCTCTTAGTTTGTCACGAGGTTAGTATTGTACTTATATATTAAAACTTGCATCCAAAGTTGTGATCTGGTTGATATCATAACGAACTAACTACTAAATAATCGAACAAAGGATCACCTTCTTTCCAATCTAGATTACCATCGCTAGTGCTTCTAAACTTATAGTTAGAATCGTGCAAGCGCTCGTGGTGACAGTTAGTGGCACCGCAAGACCCTTCTCACTTTTATCGTGACAGCATTTTTCATTCCCGCAGGAAATCACGCTCACTAAGCTAGTGATTAATTAGTTATCAAGCCTAAGCGGTATTCACGGCGCATATATGAAAGGTAGACTGCAGTATTATTGCGAAAACCTCCCATAGTTCGTGGAACAAACAGTCATCGTAAATCAAGTGAGCTTTCAGGCGCGCGTGACAATAGGGCGACTAGATAGGAAGATGATGTAGTAGATACAGGCAATAGAGATCGGTAGTAAATAGTGTTGCTTCAATCTAATTCTGTCAAAACATGTCAAGGCACCACATATATTTGCAAAGTCATTCCAGAGAAAATCATTGGTGAATTGCTTTTCGGTTTCTTGTTTTAATTTCGTTTCTTATGGATGAAAGTTTCAGTGTTTTATATGGTACACTGTTGCCAGAACTTCCAAAATAATTATTTTTATCTTTTAGATGAGAAAAAGATTTTGCTAGCAGGCTGAACTTGGCAACTTTCCGACCAAGAGTTCAATAGCAACTAAATATGTTATAAACTAATTAGGTATTAGCCGCATTTAAAACTTAATTAACCTCCCCTAATCGACGTAATTAATACACAAAACCACTAATGACATTACGTATAATGTAATACAAATATTTTGTAACCGTTAACGCCCGGCATAAAGGTGTAATGTCCTCGTTGTATCGCATAATTGATGTTGCACGTTAGTCGGGGATGCCCCAATTAACACACCCCGATCGCTTAATATCCAATACAATGCCTTTTTACGACCATTCGTTCATCTAATAGCTCGTTGACACTGCATTTGGCCTATAAATAAACATTTGCCAAAGGTTTTTGACATACGCAGCAAAAATGTAGTATAATGTAGCCATTTTGGAAGTTTATATAAGGTGAAAATATAACGATTTTTTTGCCTTTCTTTGTGTTCGAGTCGAATGCAGCTGAGTTATCCAAAGTATTTATCTATTACCAAAATTAGGCAGCAGTAGTTTTCCATAAATCTGCATATCACGCAACTACTTCCAATATAACTAAAGTGGTTGCGTGTTTATAACTAGTTTGTTTCGGTCACGCTTGGTTTTAGCAATATTCCTGTACATAAGAGGGCTAAAAATAGGCTTTGACTTAAATCTTCCAAAAACGGTTTCTTCATTAAAAAAACTCAATATCACAAAGCTACAACAAAAGAACCACGCACTATCCGCTGCGTATCCCGAGAGGTACATCGTAATAATATTTTCTAATCACGTAATGTTGGCTGTTACGGCGCGCGGTGTGCCCGGGTGTCTAACAAATCAGAACAAATGAACATCATGTCAAGCAACGTCGTCTCAGCGGGCGTCGGTGCCTCGATCCAGCGCCGCGGGGCTGAGGGGGGCAGGCGGGGGGGACGTGCCTCCAACCCTATATCCAATCAATCATAGAGTGGGCGCGATGTGTCGCTCGATAACCGCATCCATGTGTGCCTTCTGTTTATTCTATTACCTTTAAATAAGCCAAGACAAAACTAACGGCGACTTTCATGTGTCAATAAATTGATAGTTGTATATTGACTTCCTGTGACGGGGTTTTATTCTTTGTTTGTGTGTACAAAATTCACGGTACGGTTATTTTTGGAAAGCTTTTCGCAAAAGTAAGAAAAAAAGGAGAACACTTTCCTGTTCTTGCGGTTATACAGTAGCTGCTACGAAATGCTACGAGGTGCTACGATATTTGACAATTTATTCAAGCACAACTTAATTTAGAAAGAAAGATTATTACCAGGTATGATTCATTAATTTTTAAACTTAGATACATATTATAAAATCTTGGTGCCATACGTACATATAAGTTACAAGAATTATTGAAGCTACGAAAGGCTCCGCAGTGCTACGCGATTTGACAACTTATAAAAAAACATCTGAAATCAAAAGATTGGTTTTATCCAGGTGTCTTTCATTAACTTTAAAGCATAGATACAGTATTATATTATTATAAACTTTTGCACACTAAGCTGTATAAGTGACAGACTTGTAAAGCAGCTACGGAATACTACGACGTGCTATGCGATATGATTTTTTTTTTTAAGTTGATTATTTCCAGATTTTCTAGCACTAATGTTAAAGCGATATAGTACGTTTTTATAATTCTACACGTCACGTTATCGTGGGTGTTGACGTCTACGATTTGACCGTTGAAGTTAACGTACTCGAAAAATGAATTTAAAAAAATACACATCGTGGACGTTACGGCGCAGCTTGTGAGGTCTCAGAAAAGTAACAGGGAAGTTTGGTGTGCTACGATATACACTATGTTATCGTTGACGTCTACGTTATAACGTTATCGAGGACGGTTATTTCTTTCCATATATTATTTTTCCCTGTGTTTTCGTGATGCCTTGGACATCCACGTTAGAAATTATTAAAAAAACACACATTATCATGATAAATTAAATATAGTGAATTAAATAATGTAAATTAAATTGAACTGGATTTTTAATCCTTTTATCAAAAAATCGGTTCTGTGTACTGATTCAAATATTTGACCTGGAGCTACCAAAAACTCATAGGCCACCAAATCAATGAAGCAACATTGCAAAATATTACAATACTGTTAATTGCAGATTGGCGTTAGTCAACATGAAGTCATTCATCTTGTCAGTCCACCAATACTACGTTGAAAGACAACCAAATAAAATACCCTCATTCTACTGTTACGGTAGGATATAGATACTGATGTTTTCTATAATATTTTCCTCCTATACCGGAAAGGTTGCTGTGGATTAATGGGACCGTTTAAGTCGACCTATCCGTTACAATTTTTCTTGTCGCTACAGGTTATGCTACAAAAAATAGATAATGTCGTCTTGAAATTATTAGCTAATCACTTTCTCAGCAAGGTTGGGCAGCCGAGCTGACTGATTAGAGCACCAGTAGTCGTGGAGGCACTTCTTCTACATCCTGAGTCAAGAAGTCTAAAGTAGGCGATACATAAATGTACGTTCAGTCACATCCAAAATAAGTTCTTACAGGCGTGGATTACAGGCGTGATGTTATAGTAATGTTAAAGAAAACTCAAACTGGACTGTACATCCGGCGCATACTTAGCCGTCATCCCCGGTACCACCTGCTGACTGGCTAATATTTTGACTATGGAATTAGCTATTCGCTTAAATTTTACGCCAATACGAAAGTATAAGAAGATTATTTTATTATGAAAGCATTAGCCATACGTACGTCGTACAAGTCAGTGCGGTTATCGGCCCAGTGACCTCGCAAGCCGATTAACAGCCGCATCTATATTGTACACTGTAGGCCAATAGCGACTGATGACTCACTCACTATGATAAATACATTACGTACTAATAGGCAGTGTCTTGACTGTACATACATAACTCGTATATTAAGATAGCGTCGACTGAAATGCTTTATAACAATTTAGGCGGTCACAGTGTTCGGTCATTTGAAATAGGGCCTTACACTAATAGTTTCCTATAGACATTGGTGCTGAGCCGAGATGGGTTTTAGACGCCGGTTGTTTTTTTTTAAATTATAACAATTATTACTCAAGTTTTTAGTGAAATATTTGGTACAAATTTAAAAAAAGTATTGAAATCCAATCAACTTTAGTGTCCCTGTAGATCTCCCGTAAACACTACCCTTACAGCGACATGGTTCTATTACCATTAACTGACGTATACTTGGCACTAGCTGCCCATTCATTATGGCGGGATTACTGATAATAAATACAATGATTAGGGCCTTTAGCGACGTCTACTGGCGATTGATATAACTGTACTAAGGACAGACAGACCACATTAATGTATTGCTTCTAGTTATACATATTTTACTGCATCCGTACTCAGTAATTAATTAGGAAAACCATAATCTGGAACGCATTAAATCTAGGCACGAACACTATTCTCAGAACATTCTCAATAAAAAGTTGTTTATATGAAAATTGCACAATTCTACGAAAGAAATTATGCAGAACTTAACCTCACACTAAGTTATGCAAAAACTATACTGGTTTTACGCCTTACCGGGAATAATCAGTGTTGTTAAACTAATAGCGTGCACTTCGAGCTTCTGCAGAAAGAAATACAAAAGAAAAAATGGTACTAAGTAAATACATAGACCGTTGAAAATCTTATAAAAATATTGAGGACCGAGTTTCGATTATTTACGATACCCATGGGGAATCTTAGTTTTGAAACTGGAGCAGTACATATGTCTTGAGTAAAATACTTTCGTCGCATTCTTTTGAGATTTAAAGATACGGTATGAGGAACGAGGAGTTCAACCGTAAGTTGTGAACATAGTATTTACTTACGCAATGATAAAATGCCATAATTTGTTCTTTATCTTAAAAAGATAATCAGGAAATTCAACATCTACATAATAAATTAGTAGCGAAGTCAAAACTGAGATTGGCACACAGTTAGTTATAGCCTGAATTAACACATGGGACTTTTAATCCCGTAGTACGTTCCTGTGGGATATTTTCCGACATCCACGCGGGCGAAGCCGCTGGCAGAAACTAGTTTATACGAATAAGAATAGCAGAATTAACGAACTAAAATTATAATTTAGCCTTGCAACTTTTTATACCGCCGATAATTCATACGGTACCTACACGGTTACAGTTGTCATATGCAGTTCTATGTCAAAGTTACATATAGCTAATCTAAACTGAATTCTTAGTATGTGAACAAACTAAACTACACTACTGTTTTAGCTTAGCTGTGCATAACATAAGCCTGTCATAACACTGCACTGCTAAACACTCGAGCTTAACTTAAATTGAATATAACATGCCAGCAAAGTAAAAAACAATGAAGTATACCTAAAGGTGTGTAATGTATTAGTAGGAATTACAGCCGACATGGCTGATGGATGAGGCGGCCGGACAAGTGTCGACTCACGGTTATCAAATCATGCTCCGCTCATAATGTGGGCTACCATTAACGGTGCCGTCAAACAGTAAGTACCCGCCGCTGAGAAATGTATCAATTCATAATCATATTTTATGAGGACAATATTTTAAAGGGTCATTTTTAAGATAGAATTTTTTTAATCATCATAAATTTCTTTTTGTTCCTAAAAGTTATATCTTATCTGTATACCTACATTCTAAGCAAATAAATAATTTCCATTTCTATAAAAATCGATTCTTGTTATAAATTGTTTATTCTCAGCGTGTCCATGGCAATCTTAATTATTGTGTCTGCTCAGAACTTAGCTACGGATATTGTATTTATTATAAACTTTAAGGTGCTGCTAAATGACAAATGTGTTTTACTTTTATGTATAATTAGCTGCGCCCCGCGTTTTCACCTGCGTAAGTCTTGATCCCGTGAGAATGTCGGGATAAAAAATATCCTACGTCTTATTACAGGACACGGTCTACCCATGTGCCATATTTCATCTAAATCCGTTCAACCGTTTTAGCGTGAAAGCGTAACAAACAAACTCATTTTCGCATTTATAATAACGAACCAATCAGTTTTCATGACCTAATAACCGAACCATTTTTTCACCAGACCGCCACATTCTTTTTAATCTAATAATGTAATAGCATCTAAAGATATAAGAAGCTAGATAGCTTGATATAAGAAGATAGATAGCTTGTTTAAAAAATGTTTTAATTTCAAATAAATATTGAGCATTTTTTAGATACAATGTTTGCCTCATACATTGAAAATAAGTTGTGAATTCTACTAAAACTTATCAAGTATTACGGAAGTTTGTATTAACTAAAACTTTAATTATTGTTCTACCTCTATTCTTCTCTCTTCTCAATTCTACCACAAAAAATATTGATTTTAACTCGTATTTTTTTAGAATATATTTTGTATTTTTACTGTTATTTTAAATTCTTAGAAGCTCAATTTTGACTTCCGATAGTTGTGACAAAATAGCGTTCATAAGTCAGTTGAGTTTGAGTACCTACTAGTGAATTTTGACTTTATATTCCAATAAGAAAGGACGGGCAGTCGTCTTGGAGCTACGAAGCAAGTTGGTTGTCACTGATATACTGTGTGCGTGTAATGTAACTGCCCGATATAAAATATATTGATAAAAAAAAGTTTTATTAATTCCCATTGTAACCGGATAATTACGTATCTGCAATCGGTTTTATGAACTAACACCGCTGATCAGTTATTACTTTTTCAGCTTACAGTGATCCCGGCCAATTATTTACTATCCGTGTCGGGCAGATCAGCAGTGAAGGCCACCCAATGCAGTTTACATGGAAAATCTTACCGTCTAACAATAATCTATGTTGTTACACTATTATTACCTCAAAATGTTTAAAAATCCTACCTACACATTACTGTTGCCTGCTTCTTGGCAACGATTCAATCACCACCATTCAATTGCCGACGAGTTGACGATATGTGAACCCAAAACCCGAATTATCAACAATAAGAAACGGAGGCAATCGCAAACCCGAGAAACCGCTCAAATGAGTCAAATAGACGTAAATTAATAGCAAGCTTTTCAGAATAAAGAGCAAAATTAACAAAATAAACAGACAGCAAACAAACAGTAGCCTCCTGGCGTGGAGTAATCCTCTTATCGCGTTATCCCGGCCTCGGTTGATCAGACATTTTGTTTCCGTTACCTGCGCCGCGCCGCCTCGGAAGCAGTCGGAAGTAGTCGGAACCACTCGGAACTAAGATAAGCCGTTTAAAACAAAACATGTATTTGTATCCGTCCTTTATCTCTGGCCGCGCCAACCAACGACTACTTGTTCTTGGAGGACATCCAACGTGTCGGAATGTTGTTATTTGTCTTTTTAATTTAGTTTTATGTAATCTATAGTGAGATTAAATTGTATTCTAAAGTAAAGTAAAACTGTTAGCGTAATGCATGTTAGGAAAAGAAATACGTAACACAAACAAATTCAGCCCTTTTCTAAAATCGAAACCCAGAAATGTCTCACGAATATTTTCTTCACAGTTACAATAGAAAACAAATAGCCTTGGGTTTAAGAAAAGGCCTCGTTCTATTATTTGAGGAAAAACAAAAAGTTTTTCTTCCTCAAAATTAATGAACTCGATCCTGAGTTTGACATTAAAACGAGCCGGTTTTTCGGAGTATCAAATGAACAGTATTAGTTACTTATTGAGATCGATTTTGTTAATAGTCGCGTTAAAGATCTTAATTACCTTTGCATACTGTAAATTTTATCTTGTTATACATCATTATTGCATACGTCTAGACATCATATAACTGAATGCAAACAAAGTCACGTCATTATTATTTATTTAAATGCTTGAGCGTTTATTGTTATTAAAATCTTTGTTTAGCTTAGCGCAAAACTTGAAATAAAGTTGAAGTACTCCATGCGAGGAAGTCATTATTTTTAAAATACTCTGCAACAATATTGGAATTGAGAGAGGAAAAATGTTGCTACGCCTGAAGCCGTAGCGCTACGGTCGGCTACGCGGCTACGGGGAGGACTGCGGCGTGGCGGGCTCGCTACGGGTCGCGCCGGGCCGCATCCGCAGCCTCTTGGGTGAATAGCGCCGCCGCCGGCAGATGTTATTGTGCGCCGGTTCCGCCCGTCGAACGAACCCCGGCCCACGCCGCCATTTGTAACAATTTGTTAACTCTACTATCGAATCGGTTACTTTTCTACAAGATAGATGCAATGGCCGTGTAAATCGAATTCACGATCTGGTTTCCTTTTCTGCAAACTGACGTTATTTTATTTCCGTTGTGAGATATATGCAGAAACCAATATAAATGATATGATGTGACTCTATAAACTATCAGGCTTCGTTGTTATTTTATCTTCTGTCTGTTGTGGTAGAGCATCTGTGTGACTGTGAGGTTTTAATACTGTTTTAGCATTTGTATATTATTGACATCGTTTCAAGTCCCTTTAGATGAATAAGTCAACTATTATGTTCTATCCGAATAAATATACGTAAAGATAGATCTTGGGGAAGCCGGGACTACAAACCACATTCTACCGTTATCTCAACAGATAATAAACCGATCACGACCGGCCTACAAACAACTTATGCAAGATTTGATAAGAAAGACAAGGCTTTGATTTCTTTTACAACATAACATAACATCACGTATTTTGCAAAGAGGTAGGTAGAGGTGCGTACGCATATTTACATAAAAATCGCATATAATATGAGTATTGTCCTCAACTAGTCATAAATCAAATTTCCATTTTGACCTGCCTGAATAACGAAGCCTGGACCGCACAGCTGACGCGCATGCGACCACTCCACCAACGCGCCTGTCATATCTTGAGACTGTTAAACGAGTGTGCGTAACTAAACTTAAGTGAAATATACGTTGAAAGTGAATAAATAAGTCAACCCCGTACTTTGGGTCCTCGAGACGAGACGAGGCGTCTCTCAGCTGAAACTTGACTGAATTAATTATAAACAAAAGTACGGCAACTGTCTTGTGAAATACCTTCGCAGTTATTAAAAGAGATGGGTTCAGTCCGCGCTAAATATTTATTATGTCTTGTATGCATAAGTGTAGACATTAAAAGAAAAATAATACATACTGAACTCGCATACAGAACGAGGCCAAAATCAGGCTATAAGACTTATACTGTGAACTCAACTACTTCGGGGCGTATTATACGCCTAGTTTCGATGTAGCCTATTCTCTTTTCTTAACCAGAAGTTGTCGTACTGTTTAAAACATAATCTAATTAATAAATCTTTCTAAGCATTTCTCATGAAAACTTTAAACAACCTCTGCTCTAGTTGTCTATAACAAAGTAGTTTCAATAATTAGTCAAGTCTGAAGCGATATTATAATATAACCAATTTTGACTCAAAAGGTAGCATTTTGGAACTTAGAAGGATTACCTAGATTAATGCGGTTCCTGGTAATTAAAGATTTGTCCCCCCTACTGGGGACCGAGGTTAAAAACACTTATTAAACGTCATAGAATGCTAAAGTCAAAAATAATCCAAAATCATTACATTACAGCATATATATTCTCGATTATAGAGAATCAGCCGCATCGATACTACTCAGCTATGACAATGCAGTGCACTAAATAACGAACGTTTGCCAAAAGCAGAATATACAGTAATTAGTTAATCGGCCTAAAATTGTTGGCACATCACTATCAGCTAAACCCAGTGTCGCACTCAGTACACTGACGAAATTCTCTCGGGAGCTTTATTAAAATTTCTCCTCTCTGAAAGCTACGCAATTTAATAATGCATGTCATAAAATTGTTTCTCGACAACCATAAAGTATGGCATTAACATCAAATTGTTTATTTCAACACGAATTGTGTGGTGTGGCGATTATTGCAAGTAATTCAGCGATTTCGTTTAAGAATAGAGATTTTATTTTCGTGGTTTATTTTCGTCCTACTTTATTATTAACTTTTGTGTTGCTGTTTCGTGATTCAAAGTACAATGTCAATAAACTTAAAATAACAGTTAAGATATGAGAAGCGCGGCACTTGTCGAACATTTAATAGATATTAATATCCTAACTAATATTATAAATGCGTTTGTTTCAATTTCACGCTAAAACGGCTAAACGGATTTGGATGAAAGGCAAATAAATGGGTAGGTAGACGGAAGGACATAGGCTACTTTTCATCCTGGACTGCAGACGCAGGCAACAGCTAGTTTCTAGTTAATACAATGAGGCTTTTAAACTCTGAATAATTCATACATTTTTCATTAAAATTTTCAGTGATTATCAATCTAATTGAAATTACTTAATAGACGCGTGTGAGTGCGATCCATTTTTTAGGTGAACGCCTAAACTGCTTCTGTATTATAATATACATATATTGTGGCATGTTCCGAAATCCTATTGTGAATGCAGGCCACGTGGTGTCGGTCGGGAGTCACAAGGCGCGGGAGGATGGGGGGTATATCTTAACACCATAACTTTCCACCGCGAATATCTTAATCAACGAATTGTGGATCGATTCCTTCTTACTTAATCGGCGCAACCCTCTCGTGAAATTAACAAAATTAAACGTTTATCAGACAAGCTTTCGACAGTGGACGGCGTGATTAATCACACGCCTTGAATATTGCAGGCAAGTGTCCCCGAGGAGCAGCTGTACTCAAACAATGCAGAACACTTCATCAGAGAAGCTTAATTCTGATTTAAACGGCAACATCGATCGACAACTCGGGCGTCGAGTAGTTAAGCATCGCCTCGGGCTCGGTTAGGTAAGCGACGACGTAAATTGTTGATGCGCGCGCCGACGGTTGCTAGCCATCAAATATGCACCACATTTCCCACGTCGAGTGGGCAACTTGCTCCGACCTCCTAGACACAACAGCACAAATGGATATCACGATGCTACTTTGACAGCTCAACTCGGCAGACACATGACGTAACACCGATACTGTCTAACTAATGTGTTTCACACTATTTTGGTTCTCCCTGTAAACCTTCTGGAAGCTATTTTAATTTTGCGTTTGCCGGAATTATTTACGTTTGCTTGCTGTGTTTCACGATATTAGGGGTAGTCTGTATGCCGAATTTGCGTTTAACGTCCGAAAGATTTGGTAGAGATTGCGATGGGTGCCAAATACGATATTTGATATGGTAGTTAATACGGTTTTTATTGACTTCTGACGCAGTGGTTTTGAGGTCCACCTTGTTCTTAGAAGTCTGTACCTGATTTGTCTTCTTCCGTTCTGAGATTTTAATAAATATTAACATGGTAGTACAAAAGTCCATTCGGATGTAGTTCACAACTCATTTTTAATGTTGATCCGAAACTTGCACGGCACGACCCCTTTCTGGGTAACCAATTAATTAAGTCGGATGTCTTACAATATCGTTATAAACAGGCAATTGTGAATTATTTGATTGAGGAAAACATTGTAAAATATCCTTAAGATGTTGCGGGAAAAGTGGGTAGGTACGCTGGCGTTGACGGACGGCCGACAAAGCTAGGCATGAAAGAAGCCCATAGCGGTTAGATTAATCGTGAAAGCGTAATTCACGTGGCGGGCCTGTCACGTTGCGGGCGGCGGGGGGAGGGACGCGGGCCTGCACGACCGGTGCACGTGGCCACCGACATATAACCACCTCTATCGATCGCGATAACCACTGCCGATCAGAGAATAACAAAACAAACTGCAATTACGAGTACGAGCGGCTGTCAAACGAGGTCCGGACTTAAAATCTAAATTCTTACAATTTGCAAATAGAATTTCTTAGTTATATAAATGATTTGGGTTAGAAAGCCAATTGTTTGCAGGAATTCTTGCCTTAGAATGAAACCTCTTTACCAGATAGAAGGTTCGTTACCTATCACATGAAACCAATACAATCAGTTAATTGGATATAGTGCGGGGTGCCTGTACCAGTCATTATGCTCCAGCTATACTACAAAACTGCCACCCTGCAGACAACTCCAACAGCCAAAGTATTGTGCAGTTAACAAATTGCAACGCGAAATGATACCATTACCATATACGACCGCTTCCTAGCTGCTACACAGTTTAGTTCGGTGCCAACTCACATGGTGGCCTTTACGAGCCATATTAAGTAAATCATTAATTAACGTAAGTTTGTTTACCAGAAAACGTTAGGCAATAACTGATATTTTTTTTAAGTACTACGGAATTCACTCAGCACTTGACTGTAGAGGAACACGTAGCTACTGGCTACGGGCTACGACGCGGACGATCGATTGTCGCGGTCAAGCAATGTTGCTTGAATGGGTGGCCGTTGTTTACGCATGTAATCGTGGCACCTCGATGGCCGGGCACATGTTAAGCCACATCGACCCGGCTCTCATGCGGATAACTGACAGCCCGAAAATTGACAGCCGAACCGTGTGACGCCGGTACTTTACGAAGGTCAGATGCCAGTGACTTCCTGTGAAACTTGCGTGGTTTAGTACCTACCTACTTTTATTTATGATGACCTTTTTCAGATGTCGATGTCGGTTATTAGAATGAACCCCATTATTTCGTAAGAAATGTGGTCGTAGTGAGACTGCATGCTCTAGGGAGAGCATGCAGAATCTCGTCATTAAAATATATTGTAAAACTTCAGCTCACCTACTGTCCAGTGTCCATCCTTGAATTCAATATTTCAATCACTCTATTTGAAACTTATTGCTTTAAAACAGACAACGTTTCAAATGTAATAATATAACAAAAGTAAAAATAATCTCGCCATTCCGTTAAAAATTCTAATTTTATCCTATTGGAATCAGCACAATGAAAGTCTGAGCTTATATCAAAATACACTCGGTTTTGACGAAATAATTTACACCAAACTCACTCGAAATACTATTGCGAAGAATGGCGCATGACAATTTTTCCGATAAACCTTCACTTATGTACATGTAATTTAGGAAAATTATCTTTAAGACCGTGGTTTTAAGGTTGACATTCATGTATTTTAGGAGTCGCTGGGGAAGTGAGGTGAGGAATGAAGGGCAGGTCATCGGCCCCGCGCCCCCGCGCCCCCCTCAGGCGGAGGCTGCGAGGACATCGCAGGCTGTCGGCCGAGAGAGTCGGGCGAGGCGGGCGCACCCGTACACACCATATGTCTTCTTGACATGTTTATTGAAAACTCGCAGATAACAATCGCCCGCTAATATAGAATTCAATCTGATCTTTAAAAAAAAAACGAAAAAAGATTCCGGCGTTATTTGACTTTTGACTTCTCATGGTTTTCAGGATTTTCTTGGGTTGGCTGAACAATAATCTAAATATAAACGAAGAAACTGACTGAATGACTGACTGAGCCGAAACTACCGGGACTAGGAACGTGAAGTTTTGTACACAGCTTCCTTTTATAATGTAGTAAGACATACTATATTTATACCATATTCAGTGATGTTTCAACTACTAAACATCAATAATGGACATTGGAACTTTAAAAAGCAGCCGGCAACTTAAAGTAATTTTTTTATGACTTTTATGAATTTTTCGCAACTCAGTTCATAGGATTGCAACACGAAAGGCATAAAGTTTCATAGAGATTCTAAAGCTACCAAAACTTCTAACACAAGAATCTGCAGGCACGAGTTAATCTTCCCCATCTTTTTCATAAAGCACAAACGGAGATAAAACTTTAATGCGAACATCAAACCTTAATTTTTCATTGAAGTGATCTTTCATTTCCTCTATCGCATATAACCCAGTTTTCCAATGACAGTATTAGGTCTCAATGTGATAGAAGGCACGCCTATCGTTATTTATTGGGCACAGTTCCAATTCCGGACCGTAATCGAGAAATTTTCTTACAGTAAAACTCAATTATACTTTTTCTCGATCTGGGGATCGAATCCATCTTCTTCGAACTTGGAAGTGTTAGCGGTCGGATTCCGTGCTTATTACTGCCACGATATCAAAATTATGTTATGAGGTATACGAGCAGAAATGTGCAGAGAATTTTATTTAAACCTTTAAAGTACTGAAAATATATTCTACTTTCTATTGCTAGATTTTTTGAAACTTTTGCTGTTATACGATTTCTAAACGCTACAATACGATTTTAAAAGCTGCATACAATTGCGGTCCCAGAAATATCATTAAGATAAATAGGCCATTCCTTAAAGAAGACTTTTTAATCACAGTGTTATTAGGGAGACTAGTAGAAGACACCTACAATTACCTGTAGATAATTACAGGATAGGTACCCGAAGCAAACAATTACCTACAGCAACAATCAGTTATAAAAGAGACAGATTTAAACGAGAACAAGCGGCGTTTTAGACCAATTTAACGAGAAATGATAAGGTCAGCAGACGTCAAGAGACATATTTGAGCTACTCCAACTAGCATGTATGAGTAAACTTGTAACACAACACACAAAGATAGATAAAAAGCGTTGTAACTTAAAAACTGGATATTTAACCGATTTAACCAATAGCTTGATAAAATGACTGGTTGCTGGCTGACTGGCTGGAAATGGTGGTAACATAAAACCTTGGCTTAAAAATATTTAGTGCCTATAAAAATAATTACGTGCTTCGTCCGAACAAACATTAGCTTTGCTCGTGTTAGTAACTAAGTAATTAAAAGATTTGCATTTTTATGTTTTCATATGGTTAAGTCACCGTAAACATCAAGAAAGTAGCAGTAGTTATGGACGCGTGCTCGGAATCCCGCGCTAGCGACTACTGGTAGGAACCAGGAGTAACTCAATGGGGTTTTATTCGGTAGGAGTCCCACATAATCCACTGTTCTCTCCACCGACAGCTGCGAGTCATATTTTAAGCTGTATAATATTCTGACACTCCCTTGTATTTATATTTTGGATGTAGCTATGTTTGTAAAGCTCAACCCTAGTCGTTTCAAACGTATGGCTGATGTAGCTCCAAGAAAAAGGCGTGACAACAGTAGGTTATGTCAATTGAGGTGCCAAACCGCTTTGATGCGCAAGAGTGTTTATTGCATGGGCCCAATTATTATAATAAATTACCAAGAGATTGGAAAGATTTAAATGCTTGCTGTTTAAGAAGAGACTACGTAAATTTTTGATAGATAAAACGTACTACAGTGTGACTGAGTTCCTATCTGAAAAAAAGATTAGTTGACTTTTTTATTATTCGTTTTATGTATATATAAGGAACTCTAATTTTATTGAATAATCATTAATTTAATAATTGATTTAATGGTAGATAATAATTTGATGTAACTAATATAACTATGACAATAATTTGATATAAATGATACTATACAATAATAATAATTTGTCGTAAATATTTGCACGCTGAATGGCAAAATATGGCTGATCTTTCTACTGTACTAACACCTATTGATGTCTCTACCCATATTTGCAAAAATAAAATAATTCTTATTCTTATTCTTATTATTCTTCTCACTACTCCACTCCACACTAGGTGGAAGGACAACCACAAGGTTTTCGCAAAAAAAAATAGGATCCCAGCATCAAACCAAAAATGTTGTAGTTCAAAATCATTAAATTTTCTTTTCGCAGATCTCTTTACTGGTAATACACAGAAACCCGTAAAAACGACAAATAGTCGCGATTTCAATATCCACGTGGATGAATTCATTTGTCTGTCAATTTTACGACTTTCAACAGCTAAGCCATTACTTTTACCTATTTCTAAAAGCTTTTATTCTACTATGCATCATTCTTATGAACCTGAATAAAGAATATTTTTTCACAAATTGTCTTACAAAATAGCTAACTTTAATCAAAATTTTGACAGTAAATTCTGATACCGAAATAAACAAAAACCTTTTGCTTTACAGTCAACACTTATGTGGTAACAGTTTGAGATTAGCAGCGCCTTTATATTGTAGCAATAAAATTGACAGCGCCTATAAGTTGTAGCAATAAAATTGACAGCGCCTATAAGTTGTAGCAATAAGATTGACAGCGCCTATTAGTAGTAACAATAAGATTGACAGCGCATATAAGTTGTAGCAATAAGAATGACAGCGCCTTTATGTTGTAGCAATAAGATCGACAGCGCCTTTATGTGGTAGCAATAAGATTGACAGCGCCTATAAGTTGTAGCAATAAAATTGACAACACCTTTATGTTGTAACAATAAGATTGACAGCGCCTATAAGTTGTAGCAATAAAATTGACAACGCCTTTATGTTGTAGCAATAAGATTGACAGCGCCTATAAGTTGTAGCAATAAGATTGACAGCGCCTTTATGTGGTAGCAATAAGATTGACAGCGCCTATAAGTTGTAGCAATCAAATTAACAACGCCTTCATGTTGTAGCAATAAGATTGACAGCGCCTATAAGTTGTAGCAATAAGATTGACAGCGCCTTTATGTTGTAGCAATAAGATTGACAGCGCCTATAAGTTGTAGCAATAAAATTGACAACGCCTTTATGTTGTAGCAATAAGAATGACAGCGCCTTTTTGCTGTAGTAATAAGGGCGATTTGCGCAGTACATGTGTCCACTAACGTGTGGTTGACTGTACTTTTCTCTAGTATCTTTGTTTATCAATAAAACATTGACTATGTATAAGCTTCAAGGAAGCTTCATACAATTTTATTTGAATACCCTGCAGACAGAATGACAAAGTGTAAAATATCAAAACTTTACTTTGCACACGGCTTCTTTGTAGGTTACCTACTATGTCTGTTGCCTTGATACGGTATATCAATGACAAAGTAGTTCTATTAATTAATCAAGTAAGAAGCACGAAGCTGAAAGCCGACTTCAGTCGGCGATGAAACTGATACACGGTTGACATTCCTTTGTAATTGTATTCTGTTAATTACTAAAGTGCAGACAGAGTAGGTGTGTTGGTCAAGTGGGTGGGCGAACCAGCGCTAGTCATGACATGAATACACGGAATTAATACTATTATGTGTAGGCCTGTAATAGTAGGGTGTCTTTAACTTGCAAAACTGATAAGGATCCTTTAGAGACTAGTACAAATGGTTAGTATGCAGGTCAAGTGGTCAACAAGGACGTGGTTGTAACTGAAGAAAATAGAGAACAGGTGCATTATCCCATGGTTAGACACGATTAACTCTTTGAATGTTGGCGTAAATACTATATTATGTCGCACTTGAAGATACATAAATAATTGTAGCAATTAATTAAGTCAATCGTTATAAGGAAGAATGAAAAACTTATATAGAATCTATAGGTTAATATACACCATCAAAAATAAAAATATTCATCTTCATATGCATGAGTCTCGAGGCAGACTTTCGGATGATGATAAAACCGATACAAACTAATGACATTCCGGCCTCGTCGTACAACGTAGAGTACATGCAGCTGAAGCCTTTGTAAGTGTATCTTGTTAATTAATAAAGTAGACATGTAGGTGTGTTGTCGAGTGGGTAGACGAGCCAATGCGGTTGTCATGTGTTAGTGCTGAGGCTTCGACGCGGCGAGTCGCGCGCTATCGGCGCGATCGTTCGCTCCGCGCCACTCCACCGGGTTTTTGGGTCAAGCGGGTTGTGACCGGTGTTGCTGCTTTAGGGATTGCCCTCTCGTATCCAGGAATTTACTGAATGCATGTTCAGTATACAGAATGTATCGGAGAAATCACAAATAATTCGGGGAATTTGTACTAGCTTTGAACTTGACTGTATCGAGTCGGTATCATGCACCAGAATGATGTAGGTCAGCTGTTCAATACGGCTAGGAATGTTTGTACACAGAATTAAATACAGCTTAGTGTTATAACAATAACAATAATAAATGTGACCATCACTTTATCAGTTCAAAATTAAACTTCAGTTTTTGCCTGTTCTTCGAAAATTCCTTTTACTGGATAAGTTTTTCTTTTTTTTTAATGCCATAAAAAATGTAGTTTTGCACTGTTTAAGTGTAAGCTTATAACTGCATAGTAATGCTAACACAACTAGTAATGAAAGAAGATTTCGTTTTGGAATTAAAGCAAAACCTCAAGCAATCCCAAGAATACCCAAGTACCTACTTAAATGTGAAACTATACATACAAGTAGAAGAACAAGTCTTCCAATGCATACAAACTTTGTATTAAAGGACAGCAAACTGAAACTTTCTATTGAACATAAGTTCCAGAGTCATCGAAACACATGTTGCTATATTAAAATATAAATAGCAATAACCATAAAACAGGGGTGGGAATCAATTCGGCGGAGGATGTTGAGAACGGCATCGCGGCGAGCCTCTCGAGCGCGTATAAAAAAAGGTGAGTTTTACGAATTTCGACATCTCGAGCCGTTTGACGAGTAATCCAGCCGAGGCATTGTGCCTCGAGAGAACTCCACCGTTATTACGACACGAGGACCTCGCCAACGCAACCGACACATACTTCGCGAGGCGTATTACCGCACTCCTACACTATACAGAGATACGTAGACTCATAATTACGTACCATAACTCGTTCTTGCTATGAAGTAATACTAAGGATTCTACTATGAAGAGTGAATGACTGATGAGATGCTTTCCCGTTATCTATAGGTTTTACAACAACTATTTGAATGAGGCCGTCGCTGAACAAGCTACCTTTTTAACACGGCCTTGTTTGTCAGTATCGTCTAAGAAATACTTAATTAAACAGGGCTGGTATTAAAAACCTTGTTTCAAAATAAGTGGGTTGTGAGAGGATCTAAATATCTAATTGTAATCTTATTTGCATTTAAACCGTTCGCTCCTTCGCTTCGAGAGAATTTCAAGTTAACTAGGGACGGCGGCACGCGGCGGTGGCTGGCCGCAAATCACGGCTGTACGAATTTGCTTCTTACACAAGGCGCGAGCAAAGTTTTTGATTGGAATAATAGATATTATTAGGATTAATTGCGAAGCTGCGAGTGCGGATACGGATACCAATTTGATACTCTGATGTGTATTTGTAGTATTTCGACCAAGTGTACGCCCCAATCTTCTAATCCATTTGGCAATTACCTCATTAGTGAACATTGTCTCCTGTTACCACTTTACTTTTTCGCATATACAATTGTATGCGGAAACATAACAACAGACGCGTGACCCGCGACTTAAGATACTTTAAGCGCGGTAGAGTAGATGGTGGATTTTATGTAAGTAGCTACATAATATTCAAAAATTTTCACTGAAAATCTGGATGAGGACCTCGTAAAAATAATACAATAATTGTAAGAAGAAACACCTGTTTAGTCATTGGAGTAAGAAACACTGGAGGCAGCGCAGGTCGCGGGGCACGTGTAGCCGGGCACGCGGGCACTCCCCAGGGTTCGTCCCGATGAAGCCGCACACACACAAGCACCCTAATAAATAGGTATCATATCGATTACCCACAATCCCGCGTAATTCAATCCATTGAAACGTCCCGCACGACCGTGAGAGATCTTCTTTTTTGATCCCACCAACACTCGATACCGATAAATATTTAAAAAGAAAATCCTGTTCACTGATGTCTCTTTGTGTTTAATGACGCATGCTAAATCTTAAATAGGAACATGAGCGCCGTTTAGCAGAAAAAAGTAGAAAATATGCTACCTTACAGAGAAGACTTATTATCTAAGTGTGCCAGCAATCGTAAAACCATTTCTACTCCGCTTGAAAACACATTTTAAAACTAAAGTCGTCAACTGAATGGAAGAAAAACATCAATTTTAAAAGTTACAAGCAGTGATAAGAGTACAAGAAGGAGCTTAGTTTTAAGTTGAATGGGAAAACGTTGAACTCGAACGGAATAATCTACATGATACAGCAGTTGCTAGGGGCCATTTTCGTCGAGGAAACAATCATGAAAATCTAACGTCCATAGATACATTTTCAGAGTTGATCAATTCGATGTTGCAAAGCTAATAGGGAAACAATAATATCACCCAATCACAACCAGAACCGAAACAGAACTCGACAGCTCCAACATGGCTTGAAAATCAAATGAGCTGTAATTTGTTCATGAGCATGCCACTAACAATTCACTGCTTGTAGTCTACTTTTAAGCCCATAACAGTGATTGTTAACCCTTATTTCAGAGTAAACATGGTATCATTATCTGCGTATACCAGCATCAACTTTTATAACCCAGAGGACGGTTATGGAGCGATGCAGCCGCTGTCCGTTTCGGTCATAACTTTTAATTAACCGCACTTTACAAACTAGCCTTGTTAATCGTCTTACGCTTCAACGCTCATTCATAATGGCCACTCGTAAAATCAGGGGTGGACTCTAACAAAATAGGTATGTAGTTACGAGACGAGCCTAATGCTCCACTGGTCGACAGAAGACTTCCAGTTATCAGGAAGCATAATTATGAACGTAACCACCATGCAACGTATACGACGCATTTTAGCAAAGTAATCTGTTAATTTAATCAAACCTGATAGCATAATCAGCCTATAATGTTCCCACTGCTGGGACGCAGGCCTCCTCTCTGTGCGAGGGAATGGGCTGTAATCTACCACGCGGGCCCAGAGCGGGTTGGTAGATATCACATGTGTTCGAGTTTTTGGTTCTAAGACATGACAGTTTCCTCACGATTTTTTCCTTCACCGTTTTGAGTGATGAAGTTATTTACACAAAGTAAAGCGCCTGGCTGGGGTCGAACTCACTCGTAAGACGGGGCCGTTACCACTGCCCCTAAAAAAACCTGATAAAGTGTGTGAATTTTAACTAAACAATTACCAACTAAGTATGTAAAAAGAGTCTAATAAAATAAAAAAATATAAAGAACACACAAGCAGCTAGGATAGTCCATACTATTTTGTATTAAAAATTATAAAAATATTTTTATGGATCATCCTGCTAACCCCCATATGGAAGAGGCGTGAATATTCAGATTCACTGAAGGAACCATGCTTTCTGGATAACTGGAATCGTCAGAGCCTCGGAATGTAGGATGTTATATTCGTATTCGTTGTTATCGTATGTGTAGTGAGTTCTACACATACCTACAGCGTTCATTGAGTGACCTTCATTCTGTTGCACCGGGCTAGTGCATCATCCGCTGCTGAAATTCCAAGAACGGTTATACTAGACTCAAACGCGTAACTCCCCTTCCTCCCTCCCTTTACCTGCAGTACCCATTCTCCATTTCAATATTTTTGAGGAGATCACCCCGTAGCACAATCGTAACTTTTTCGTAGCTTTCGTAGCGCTCGTAGCCAACCGCTACGACGCACACATTTATTTTCGGATGATGAATGTTTTTCATGAAAATTAATTGTTTTTTTTATTATCATATCAGTGTGGGAAGTGGAAAATGGTACGAAAATTGTGTTTACATTTTTATGCACGTCCACGGTGCTAATAAAATTAAACCCAAGCCTTCAATAAAAATATTTTGAATATTATCTACTTATTTGAATAATAAACTAATAATTAAAAAATATTTTTCTAATTTATAGTTCTGGTAAAGATTTAATTAAATAGTCTGTGTAACCAAAAAATAATAGCTTGTAGGCAGTAATGATATGAAACACTGGAATTTTATAGTAATTATTTTCCCTATTTAGGCAGAAAAATAATAAGAGGGTATAAGTTCGATATAAGCATAGTCAGTGAGCAACATCAAGATCGTCATGAGAAAACTTGCAAAGAGAAGCGTCAAGTTTGCGGGCGGCGCGGGTGTGTGGGTTTGGGGCGCGGGGGGCGCGGGATGCGGAGGTCACGGATCAGCTGGGCGGCGGCCATATTGATTCCCCGGCCTGTTTGATCGGCGCCACCCGTCCCCCGCCGCCCCCCACCCCGCGCCCACACCCGCTCCACGGATTAATAGACGAGAACAACTTTTATGATTTCAACTCAAACAGAACGATGGCCTATTTAATGTTACCGGTAAAGTGCGAAGCGAGAATACGCACACTTATAATGTACGATTGCATGCTTAATTCCGGACTATTCGATAAAAGCGAAGTTCAATAAATGTAGGCTGTTACTAGATTAGCTGATCTTTAATACTAAAACGGGATTGTGTTGTGTTACAGTAATTTATTCCACAGTAAATCGCTGTTATTTCCAGCAGCCACGTTGAATTATTTTGGAATTTACGTTGGAATGAACAGAATCCTGAACATAAAAGGTTTTTAGAGATTGTTCTATGCCTCTTATCGCTACCGTGCCAATTGGTTTCGCTACTGTTTACTTACATCGATACGGTCCAAAGTGCTCGTACAAAACAAATCAAAGTCGTCTCTGTTCGAAACAATGCGGCATCAGTCTGCAGTAATTAATAGACTCGGCTGTAGAGCGCTCATCAGATGAAACAATGACCGTATTGAATATGATGTCTGTACAGTTCCTGTAAACAAGTGGGCACGAGAGTGGTATAGGAAACTATGTAAGAAAAATCGAAACGTGACCAGCTAACTCGAGTTGACTCTAAATTGAACGGGACCTAAAGTAAAGTAGTCGAGGCGAGCGGCGAGCGGCGTAGACGAATTTCAAGTGTTTCTTTTACCGTGAAGAAGTGGCGCGTGCAGGAGAGCGGGCGAGCCACGCGCCCGCCAAGCGCACACATACACGGTGGCCGTGTGCTATACACTATCTAAACTCAACTTTTCAAACCGCTCGTTAAAATTGATATACAGCAATAAGTTGATTACATTAATGGCCTTTAATATCATTTATTAGCCCGAAAAATATTATAATTGTATTTGTGTTTTTTTTTTGCATTCTTTCACTGAATACATCAATAGAGCGAACTTCTATTTCGGGATGACAAATATTCAACACCTGCTTACAAATAACGCCATAAACCACCTACTACGTGGGACAGTTTTGACAATATCAACATGGTGTCAAATATCAGCGGTCAATTCGGTCACCGTTCAAGTTCAGCAGGGTCATTTGTGGATAGGAATAAAAACGTGGTAAGTACATTGTAGGAGGAACGAGTGGGTTAAAAGCCAGTAATTGTGCGGTAATGTAATATTGAGAAACGGATAGTTTCTGTTACAGCTATGTATCTCGCCTACGACTATCGATGTGGGAATTTTCCATAATTACGTCTACACAAAGTAGTCAGCGGAATCCGTATTTAGAAGAATTATTAGTGAAACAATTCTATTATAACAATGTCTCCAAAATAGTTTGCCCTTTAGATAATTTTCTATTTTGAAAATGTATCCTTCAATGAGTAAACGATGTGTTGATAAACACCTACATACGTTCCTTTTAAAATAGTGAAACGAATAAAGTTATCTGTTTTTCTTTTTTACTTTAAAACTTTGTATAGTATTTTCACGTAGGTAATTGCATTGTGTTTAACTCATTCAGTAGTGTAGACGAACTACGACGTTCCATGAAAACAAAAACGCTTTAGTAAAGATGCAATATAGTAGAACTGTATTCTAAAGATTCGAGCAATCAATGAAACCGCCAGACCGTTCACCCCAAACATATCGAAGAAAAGAGAGACGGCTACGAACGACCACTCATAATCAGTGTATAGCAAAAGTGCGCTGTTCCAATTATGTTGACTTTACACATGGTTTGGTACATTAAGCTACCAATTAGAGGCGCGTGGCGGGCGCGGGCGAAAGGCTGTATGCCGTTCAACCACGCGCCATAGGTTACCGCTCTAGTTAACTACTCGATTTATTCACTTACCGATGTTCAATCGAGAGCCACTTTTATAACTTCTCAGTAATAAAATTCTGAGTGACACCGCTGCTTGTGCGGTTTTAAAATCCGCGAACTAGCTTTTGACATAAATGCTTGCAACCAGTCCTAAAAAATTTTGCGGTTTACGATTCAGTTGCTCTTGATTCAAGGTATTTTATTTGTATTTATTTACAGCTAATGCCTATTGATTTATAAATACACGTGGCCATAATGAACCCAAGTCATTTTTCTTACGGGGTGGGTAACTAAAAATACTATCGATGTGAACTTTGCGAGTTTATTCGGACCTTTAGGCCATTGAAACGCTATCGCCTATTCAGCGCGACGTATTTAGTTACATGTTCGCGGAATATCCATGCCACAGTATTAAATATTTGCAGTTGATCAATTGAATTCGTATTTTTCTACGTACTGTGTCAGACCAAATAAAATAAAAAAACAAGACAGCGCTGCGAACAATACAGTGAAGCATGCCAAAACTACACCACCGCTCTGTGCATACACGCTCACACGCACACATTTACAACCATTTACAATCAAACTACACCTCACTAAATGTACACGTCATGTTTAAGAAACCGGCCTTTTCACTGTTGACAGCGCTATGTCTTAGTTTTGATTGTGTAGTGAACCAAAAATATTTTCATAATATAATACATAGATACCTATGAGCGTCTTCACATTAAAAGATAACGGCCGATGTGATATCAATATATATTGGCCCGATATCGATGACGGTCATGCGATGCACTAAACAACCACAGTACTAAGTGACGAAGTCTCGAAGTTAGCAGCGCGAAAAAGTGTGTACAGGTGAAAGAATGTCCGCTACTCCTCATCTCTAAGGTCGCGTTCGCACTATGTCGTGACGATTTATTTATCGTTTCACAAACCATGACGCTTTGAACGACATGATAATCTGTCGTCGCGACATAGTGTGAACGAGGCCTCACTGTGTCTTCGCCAGCAGATATCGTGCCGATATCGGTGTCGGTCAACTCAAACTCAAAGCATTTATTTCAATTAAACCATTTACAGGCACTTTTGAATTGTCAAAGAGTCGGTCAGTTAGTCAGAGAGTTGAAGTTAGTTGCCCATTCCAAAACGTAGATCTCTATGGAGAAGAACGGGCAAGAAACTCCAAGGACACTCTTTTAAAAATGGATATAGATATTACAAAATCCTGGGTACAGTATTCTTGTTGCTTCTATATGTGAGAACAATGTAAAACAAAAAAGAATCAAAAGCAATTCAAAATTTAAGATTAAAAATAAGCTCTGGCAAATAAGAGGTGACCAGTCTCAACTGACGGCGCCCGTTCACGAACGTGACATGTGGATCAGCACCATCCAGCTCAACCATCAGCGAGACATTTAAGTGAGCATGACATACTCTCATCTGCCATGCTATTTCAAGTCAACATACATCATACTATACTAAACGGCTCCATGGTACTCACATTTACAAAAATTGAAAAAATGCTTCTAAATTATACAAAACTAGTTTGAAAAGAAATTGTGAAATTAATATAATATTATTTCCAGATAAGTTAAATAAGAATAAACAATAAGTTCGTAAAGTAAGAAAAAAAATATATAAAAAGGGGTAAGCAACACTTCCAATTATGAAATTTTAACTAGTGAGCCCAAGTGCCTGTGGAGCAGGACCATGGAGCCGTTAAGCCAAGCATTTTTACCTACGATATAATCATCTAACTTATAATATGCTTGTCTACATAGTGTGCGTTTAATGCATGTTTTAAATTTCTTCTCATTTAGTTGAAGAATATCGAGTGGAATTTTATTATAACATTTTACACAGTACTCCATAAAAGAAGTATGTACTTTAGACAATCTGAAATGTGGTTGATCTAATTTGTTCCTATTTCTAGTGTTAAAATTATGCCTGTCACTTATTTTACTAAAAAGATGTAGATTTTTCCGAACGTACATAATGTTTTCATATATATACTGACAAGGTACCGTCATGATGTTAATTTTTTTAAACAGTTCCCTTAAAGATTCGTGTCTGCGGAGGTTGTAGATGGCTCGGATAGCTCTCTTTTGCAGAATAAAGATAGAATCAATATCTGTAGCCCGTCACCACAGCAAAATACCGTAAGACATGATGCTATGAAAGTAACTAAAATAGACCAGTCTCGCGGTATTTACCAAACAGCGTAAGCAGCTGAACTAAGTCGCCCTGCAAGTGATGTTAAGTGAGGACCCCACCGTAATTGTGAATCAAGCGTAATCCCCAGGAAAACCGTCTTTTCGACGAATTGTAGTATCTCCTTATTCAGTTCAACGTGACAATCACTACTTCTAACATTCGGTAACGCGAATCTAATGCATTTCGTTTTCTTCTCATTTAATACCAAATTATTTACAGTAAACCAATTATGGACCTTAAGCATAGCGTTATTTATGTCGTCAAACTCCTGTGCATGTCTATTTACTTTAAAAATCAGTGATGTGTCATCAGCAAATAACACCATTTGCGGTCGGTTTTTCAGTAGTTGAGGTAAATCATTTATATATACTAAAAAAAGGAATGGACCCAATATCGAGCCCTGTGGTACACCTATTTTGACTTTTTAACCTAATGAATTCACACCGTTTATTTGAACTTGCTGCAGTCTGTCATTCATATAGGATTTTACTAAGCTAAGCGCAAGTTTACCCAGTCCGTAATGCTCAAGTTTCAAGAGGAGTGTTTCGTGATTCACGCAATCAAATGCCTTAGATAGGTCGCAAAAGATGCCTTTTGCATCTTGAACCTCTTCCCATGCGTTAAAGATGTGTTTTAATAAGGTGACACCGGCGTTGGTTGTGAAACGTCCTTTGGTGAAACCAGACTGTTGATCGTGTAGGATGTTATTACGATTAAAATGATTGAGCATTTGATTTAACATTACTTTTTCAAACACCTTACTGAAAACCGGCAGAACCGAAACGGGTCTATAATTATTAGTGTCTTTGCTGTCCCCGGATTTGAAAAGTGATCGCTGTCTGCGACGATATAAGTGACAATAACATCACATCAAAGTATGAAAACGATTAGTAGGTACCAAATGTAAGAGATTATCAGTTCGCGATATCGTGTAAGTGTTGGGTCGGTGTCGTTATCAGCCAATGTCCTGTGTAGTAACAGTCAAGTAATTTTAATAATGAAACAAAGGCAGACATGTATTTTAATATAAAACCAGCTTTTGCCCGAGGCTTCGCCCGTGTGGAGGTCGGAACATATCCCACGGGATCGTACTACCGAGATAAAACGTATCTTATGTCTTAATTCTAACCCTGGTAATGGTTTACCTGTGTGCCAAATTGAATCGAAATCCGTTGGGCCGCTAATGCGTGAATAGGTAATAGAGAGACATACAGGTAGGTATATACGTATGGCTAAACAACAACAAGCAGTATGTGGCTAAACAAAACGTGGTCTTTCATCTCGTCCAAGTAGTAGCAAAAGTAAGAATAAGCAAGTTTTTTTTTTTTCGAAGGCTGGACTGTCTTAAGACAAAGTTAGTATAAAAAACATGCACAATGAAGGGTTCCGTAGTTGGGATGAATTTATAAAACAAACTTAACATTGTAGTTGAAAAACTTGTTCTCCGATACAGAATGTATGGGAGAACATGTTTTTACAACTGCAAATTTAAGTTGGTCGATTATTACTCGGTAACTTGTGGAGCCTACGTAGCGGTGATAGTTTTCCTTTTAATTTCATTATATATACTACTGCCGTGAATTTTTTCATTGGCAGGGGGGGGGACACTTGGCTCTAACAAAAATTTGCACTTTAAAGCTTAATATTCCGCAAACGGATCCCTGAATCCAAAAATGGTTTTTACAAACTCCCATTATTAACTACCTATCCAACGATACCCCACACCATGGGATTGACGAGAAAAAAATACCATCCCCACTTTACGTGTAGGGGAGCGACTCTAAAAAAAAATATTTTTAACGATTTTTTTTACCACTTTGTCGGCGTCGTTTATATGTATATCCATACCAAATTACAGCTTTTAGTACCAACGGTCTATTAGTACCAACGGACAGACGGACATGGCGAAACTATAAGGGTTCCTTGTTGACTACGGAACCCTAAAAATCTGCTGTGCCCTACATTTATGTTCGCATAGCTCGTCAAAATGTAGGGAACAACTGCTTTTCATTTTGCGATTTGAGGGTTGGTCTCTTTGTGAAAGTTGTACGGACAGATGGACAGACGGACATGGCGAAACTATAAGGGTTCCTTGTTGACTACGGAACCCTAAAAAGGTAGTCATGGAGACTGCCGACCGACTGAAGTGAAAACTTAAAACTGGTATTAGCGCCATCTATTCTAAAGTATACAGCACAAGGGCGCGAGCATGTCGGTGACGCGAATCCATAAGTTTAACCCCTATCAAAAAACGCTCAATGCGCCTAAAGAAGTTTTCACTTAAAAATAGTAAGTAAACACCACAAAACTAATATTTACCTAAAAATTAAGGCCTTAGCACAAACATAGACACTTTTTAATCGCGTGTCCATCTTTTTTTATTATATCAAATTCCATACATAATATGAACATACATGTATACTGTGTTGAACATGGTTTAGCCTAATTAACAAATAAACAAGGTGTAGTGGGAACGTTGAAAATGGCAGAAGTCACGGAAGATGTAATTTTAATAGGAAATACCAAAGTTAAGTAAAGTTTGCACTTATAGGGTTACGTATGGAAATATAGAGTTAAATCGACTTAAACCCTTCACGACTTTAGTCCAACTCATGAGCACTCTTTTGTTGAAATTTTCCATGATTTGCATACGTAATTAAAATGTGGTTGATTTCCTCTTTCAAGGCGTGGATGGTCGTCTGGTTTAAATCTACAAGCCGACGAACGCCAACGACATCATTAAGTTTTCACGAAAGCTCTAGTCATAGGTACATGTAACCATAGCTACATAATAATAATCTCAGACCGAATTTCGGTCACGGTGGCTAATCTCAACTGATACTAGCAGGTGTGCGCAGACACAGGTCCCTCTACTCCCTCTTCCGTCGTCCTATACTCCGATGGGATTGGACAGCATTCCGACAACACTTTGGGATCATGCACACATGGTCCGCTTTGCGTGCTCTGCGAAGCACGAAGGGGGTCTCGATATGTTAAGAAAACGGACCTGTCCATGGACTGACCTTGGTACGTACAGCTTAGAAATTGAGCCTTTTACGGATTTATTTTAGATGGAGTAATTTTCAAATAATCGTGTTTTGGACCGTTTCTCTAAAACAAGGATGTGTATAACATTTTTTTTCTGGTTTTAAATACACTATTTTGACCATTTATTTTTATTCTAAAACACGTCGATTCTCCTTTTACTTCTAAAAGCTGAAATGAATTTTGATCAAAGTCCAACAAAGTAAATAACGACGCGTTCATTAATAAATTGCATTAAAAGCAAGAAAATCAGGTTAATCAAATTTGTAAACACTGGCATAGAAAAATAAATATTACTTAGCGATAACTTTCAGAGCGTTTGATGCGATCAACCAGTCTGAATTGTACCAGTCTGTAACTGTCTGAATTTTCCCCGTGAACGTGTTTGGAGCGGGAGCTTCGCATCTAAACATAATACGAAGTATCATACATTAAAGGAAAATGGGTATGATGAAGGAAACAAGCATTATTTACATCCCACACAATTTCCTAATCTAATATTCTTCATGATAATCAGGTAAGAATAAAAACAAGGCACTTGTTTATCATCTCACACGAGTTGAAAGTTACTCGAGAAAAATACGGCCGGGTATTATGGCCGGGTATATATGCATTAACAACTTTGTCTACCGACATGGATGTTAAATAAGAACATGTAATTTGAGCCGTTTAGCAAATGAATTGATGAACTATCACCTGATTACTAATCTATGAATAATTAGTGTGTTGTTAGTAAAAAAAAGAAGGAAGCTGCTGCACATGTCCAATTACGAAGGTTTTAGGCATAGAGGATCGATAAGTTTGCCAGAAACGACAGACAAAGTAAATACAACATTAGATACACATAAATTAGAATAAAGCTTTGAACACTACTCTTTTGATGATAAAAGTCACAGACGGATTGCAACCCTTTCCACCTGACGGCGTGTTCGGGCCAACAGGGTGCAACAATACATAAATAGTATAAACTGTTTATTTGATCAAACATGGGTGAGCCGCCGGTCGCTACAGTTCCGCGGCGCGCCGCATCGGGCTGCATCCGCGTGCACTTGGCTTCACGCCAACACAAACACTAATTCGCTGACGTTGTTACATAATTGCTTCGTTTTTACCGGCGCTACCAATTTTCACATATCGCTTGCCACGGAAAATATAAAGCAATTATATTTTATCAGTTGAGCATCCGAGAGGGAACGTCGTTAACTCGATTTTAGCAAATATTGTAAACTGTCGCGGTTGTTTAATTTAATAGCGTTTAGCCAATATTTACAGCATGCCATTAAGTGTGTGATATCAGCTTTTTATGCAAAAAGTGCACAGTTAGAGTAGAATGTATGGTAGATGTAAATAAAATGCAAAAAGATTGGACGATCCTTCTTTTATTTAAGTAAACTAATAACTGCGTATACTATGCGTAGCTTACATTTTGTTCATAAATATGCAAAAAAAAACTGTCCACATATATTTTCTAAGTATGGGGAACAAAAGCACGAAAATCACCTCATATTGAACTCCGTCAAATGTACAGATGCAGGCCAGAACATTATTTTACAAAACGAAGTGATTCATTCGTTACGTCTGGGTCTACGAGGCTACGAAGTGCTACGAGAAATATTGTACTACATTGTTCGTAGATGCGCTACAACCAACCTTGGCTGCCAACTTATTCTAACATTATGATAGAAAAACATCTACATTGCAATATAGTGTGGCGGTATCTACATCGCCACATGCGAACTACGCATCAAAGACCTGACGTCAGACAGACGTCACATAAATCCTGCATCGCGCAATTAAAGTTTACCGTGCAGTGGACATATATACGAGAACCCAACATCAATCGTTGGGCAGTTGCCCGCCAGACACAACACCCGTCTGGTCGGAGGATCCTCCCTTGTCTATGGAGTATGAGTGAACTTTACACCCTGTTCCTCATGCCCCTAAATTGGTGACCCCGAATATGAGCGTCAACGCAGCCTTCGTGCAACTACTCCAGCGTGACGTCATCATCATCACTCCCGCAAGCTTTCAGTGAGGCGAGTCACACAGCCAAGCCAACACCCGAGGCGTCAACGGGTATCCTGACCACCAGCATGCAGCGAACGCGCATTCCTGGTCATCACCCTCAGCCTCATCACCCCGACCCACTGGGGAATCACCTCAATCACCTCATCACCCCGACCCACTGGGGAATCACCGCAATCACCTCATCACCCCGACCCACTGGGGAATCACCGCAATCACCTCAATCACCACAACCGCCGCAAACAGTCGGAACTGTTGACCCACTGCGAACAATGCGGCACCCGGTTCCGACTCACTGGAACCACAACTGGCACTGGCAAGCATCGCAAGATACAAGACTCAGCCCACTATCGACCTCCGGTCTCCGGAGGGGAGTGATG
This sequence comes from Lithophane ornitopus, assembly GCA_948473465.1. Taxonomy (NCBI): domain Eukaryota; kingdom Metazoa; phylum Arthropoda; class Insecta; order Lepidoptera; family Noctuidae; genus Lithophane; species Lithophane ornitopus. The sequence continues at coordinate 8,683,056 of OX419616.1, read as the reverse complement.
TGGCAGTATCTACATCGCCACATGCGAACTACGCATCAAAGACCTGACGTCAGACAGACGCCACATAAATCCTGCATCGCGCAATTAAAGTTTACCGTGCAGTGGACATATATACGAGAACCCAACATCAATCGTTGGGCAGTTGCCCGCCACCCGTCTGGTCGGAGGATCCTCCCTTTTCTATGGAGTATGAGTGAACTTTACACCCTGTTCCTCATACCCCTAAAATAGTATAATTTGTTGCAATTTGGACGGTAATTAAACACAACAATGATGCGTGGGCACATGTTATACGTTTTAAGATGAGCCCGAGAGCTGCCTCGGCCGCAACTCGCAGCCGCCACAAAAACAGAGGGTATTAATTTCCGCGACCTGCCTCCACCCTCTAATTATAACGAGAAACTTTCGGCAACTTAGCTCGTGTTACACACAGCTCTGTTAGTCGTTGTTTTCAAAGTAAAGTTTTAGGGTTCCACAAAAAATGGAAATGGTCCACTATCGTCTATGACCTTGATTGTAACGTTATTCTTTATTGTAATTTGAAGACATTCGTAGAAGAAGTGTAATACTTTCAAGTAGGTACTCAGATAGATCGAAGGTAAAGCACTTTTGAACATACCCAACATTTGAGTTGAAATTAAATTACAATTTAAAAATAAAATAACAGTCCCGCACGCAAACAGGTAGGAAATTATAATATTGAACAGCAAACACATACTTACTGCAAAACACACTGTTTATCCACATACTACATATATATAGGGTGACTGGTAATTAGTGACCGATACTTAAACACGTGACTTTACTCATCATTATGAACAACTTTAACTATGGGACCAAAAATCAGCTGTTGTCGGATAACTCGTCAAAATGTAGGGAAAAGCTGATTTGTTTTTCGCGATTTCAGGTTTGTTCCCATACTGAAAGTTGTTCATAATGCTGAGCAAAGTCACGTGTTTAAGTATCGGTCACTAATTACCAGTCACCCTATAAGCTTAGTTATTAAATAAAATGATGACTATAATACATACCTACAAGCTACAATATGTATGTACGAGTACTGTTACATAATTTAAATAGTTACTACATGAGCAATATTCCAAGCTATTTACCGGCCATCCTTCGTTTAGTTTAACAAATGATTCATTATAGTGATCGTTAATATTAAAGTATGGACACACTTTGTGGTCTTTTTAGTTAATACGTTTTAAGTGCACTTCATTAAATTAATGGACGGGGCGGACGGTGTTTGGCTACGTGTAGTGTTGTTATTATTCTTTGTCATTATCAATAGTTTGTAATGTGTATTATAATGTGCACCTAACAGGCTACCGTAGGAGTGTATTGCTCTGTCAGTTCTGGAAACATATTCAGTTAATCGGGTGTCGACGTTTGATCTAACGTAGGTCAGTTACTCAGCCCTCATTTCTTTGCCTTATGACGAAATTTGACTATTTAGTGTGTGCTTTTATAATTTCTAACGTGACGATAGTATCGTGGCCGTCTAAGTCCACATCACGGCTTCACGATAACACGGGGAATTACAATTTATGGAAATATAATGAAGATGCTTTTTTCCATCCTTGACAACGTCATAATATGTGCGTATTTCCATACACTGTATGGACGTGGCAGTCCACGATAATAATGTGTGTAATTATAAAAAAGCGCACAGTGATTTAAAAACAAGCCATGTGCCTGATGGGTTTATGCATCGGCAAAAATGACGAACGTCCATACAATGTTTCACCCCCTATTTTACCCCTTTACGGGGTGAATTTTGAGGAGCTCGTGGCTAAGTAATAATAGCCGCACTGGTTGATCCCTCAGGTTAAGCTGCGCTTGCCGGGATTGGGCCGTAGATGGGTAACCATCTTTACTTACCGAGACTCCTCCGTGTCTCGGAAAGCACGTTAAGCCGCAGGTCCTGCCACGGTTGCGGAATAGTCCGAAAGGGATACCGGGACCCTGGCAACAGGCAACTGAAGGAACACGGGTGGGTTTTATTCAGTAAAAGTCTGACATGCCCTTCCGCTCCGCCCAGAGCGGGAGAAGTCATTTGATGATTTCCCAACAAAAAAAAAACCGCTGGTCCCAGCTGTCATTCGCTTCATGTAAAACACTGGTATTCAGTTGCGTCCGGTTAACGTTAGTCATGTCATGTTGCGTATTTTTAGCGAATCAAGTGACAAATAAACAATTAGAATAACTACCCTCAAAGAAAAAAAAAATCTTTAGAAACAAGTAAATTTTTCAAACCTAAGTCCACACAACAGTCGTATTCTATCACTCGCAAGTTATTGAAAACTTAACAACAACAGGTCTATTATAATCGTCTTGAAAACATCAACCTATCATGTGCCTACGAAGCCTTACTTACTAGTTTAAATTAACAATCAAAGCGCCGCGGTCTCGTGTCAATATGGAAGCCTTCCAAAGTATTCCACTAAGAGTGAACCTCGGTAATTTCCTCACTAAACGAGCGTTGCACAAAGTAATTTATGCATCGCATTAATAAAACATGACTATGTAAACGCGTTGACGCAGTTCGGGAGGCCCGTCAGCACTGAGTGGCTTGCATCACAATACAGCGACAATCTGACGGATTATTTACTTTACTACGGCTTATTACTGGACGAGACTTCGACGATAATTCGTTTGAATTTTCACAGTATGACGTTGTCAATAAATGGATACATGCTGATGATTATCCATTTCAGAGCATAGACATAATATGCTGTTAATCACCCACGTGAAAATATGGCTGTTTTGTATAATCCTAATCCCAACTGTATAATATTATAAATTCGATAATGAGTTTGTTTGTTACGCTTTCACGCTAAAACGGCTGAACGGATTTCGATGACATTTGGCACATGGGTAGACCATGACCTGGCATATTTATCCCGATATTCCCACGACTTACGCGGGTGACACCGCGAGACGCAGCTAGTACCCCATAAAGGACCGCTTGGTTATGACTAATGTAGCGTAATTATTTTATGTTCTTACGCGCCCCACAAATTCTCCGTACGTTATTAAAATTATGACATCACTTCCCTACTATAAAGATCGGAATCAGAACTTCTGGCACCAGTAACCACCCTACACAATGCGTTTAATATGGACTAATAGCCTCCCAAACTTCCCGCAATACACAGGTATTTGTTCAAGTAATGTAGCGTACATGCTTGTGTGTGTAAGTTGGCAACGGTAAACGTATAGAGTTCATATTTTAGAGGCGAGTATTACAAGAGCACTAATTTTCGTAGAAGTTGCCGTATGCTCGTGTATGGAAACAAGCTCAGAGTGATTTGCGTTTCTACTAAGAAAGTGTTAGGTAAATAGTTCAATTTCTAATAAGTTGTTAATATAAAATGTGTGTAATAAAATGTGGCATATTTAAAAGGCTTGCAAAAATCAGAACAAAAGTTTGCTATTTCTAACTGAAAAATACAATCTTTGTTTAAGGCGTGGTACAAACCACCTCTACAAACCATCGTAACACGTGGTATTCTATATTTTCTGCCTACCCCGATCGGGAAAAGACGTGTACGCATGTATATTATCCCTTCGGTCAGCACAACTAAAATATCCAGTACTTATTTTATATTACTTCTATAATACGAGGCTCGCTCAGTGGTGACAAGTCATATTAAAATTCCCGAATGTGTGTGTAAATGTGGGTCGTAATGCAAGTAGGTCAGGGCGCCGGAACGCCGGAGACGGGCCGCGCCGACCCGGCTTCATCACCGTTCCACTAACAGGAAAATTTATCCCTCTATAGTCCTTTTTACTGCACGCCAATCATACCGATCGAGTGTTCCTACAATCGAATAAATGTGACCCGTGGTTTACCCTTAAATTCGCACTGTGGCTTAAAGTTCGGACTTTCATTTACTTTGAATACGACGGATTTTTTACTTTTGCCCGCGGCTTCGCCCTCGTGGATTTCGGAAAATTATTACCAGGAAAACGTACTACCAGGATAAAAAGTTACATAAAGCTACTTACATATTATAAAATAAAACAAAGTCCCCGGCTGCGTCTGTTTACGCGATAATCTCAAAAATTACTGAACGGATTGTCATACGGTTTTCATCAATGGACGGAGTGATTCATGAAGAAGGTTTCAGTGTATAATTCATCAAAGTTTTGTGTAAATTGGCTGAAATATGACGATGCTTGTTGAAGATGTCAAAAAAATCATGCGGACTGAGAGCTTTACAGGCGTGCGACGCGTAAACCACTATAGGTATATGAAAACAATGTGTTAAAGAATTAATACATAATATATTGTTTACGTTCCCGTGGGATATTTTCCGACATCCAGGCGGGCGAGGCGCGGGAAAAAGCTAGTTCTATTATGAACTAAATATACGAAGCATACGTTCAAAAAACTCAGATAAGTCATATAACAATAAATAAAAAACTTAATCTGGGTTAAGTATCGAATGTCAAGTTTCACTAATCCTCATTTGTCTAGGTCAACCCCATAAAGGATCACCGTGAAGATTTTAATGTAGAGCTGTTTTACATATTTAAATTATGAGTTCTGAAGCTAGCGACAGAATCAGTCGACAAGATGTAGAGACAAGTGTCGTGCAGTGACAATGACATTCCTTATTTCACGTGCTGAAACTGTCGTAGGTGCTCGACTTAGAACTCGACATAATAATAGGATGTGTGCTTCGTTGCGGCTTCGTGAAACTTCTACGAAATATAAATTCATATATCTCTAGACTGCCACTGTCTAAAATACAAATTTTATAAAATGAAACTGAATTTCAAGACAGTTATCTACCAGATAAGTTAGAAGGAGGTGGTGAGACAGGCATTCCTTTTTAGAGTAAAATTAGGATGAAACATATTAAAGTTACTATGGAAACTAAAATAAGCTTTTAATAAATGAATGCATTTTAATCTCATTATAGTATCCAGTCTCTCGCAATTACAAGGCCACTATTATAATTCATTGAAGAGCCGCCTCCGCGGCTGACGATACTCAAGTACGTCCGCCGCAGTTTCAAGGGGTAATAAATTACTGTCAAAAGAATTATTTGACAACTCTGCTTCTCTCTTATCTGTACGAACAATACAAGAATAGTTCACGCCGCGCCGTGATAGAAATTGTATGACGCAGCCACCCAAGCTAGGTGGTCACTTCTGGTTTGTTCACTTCACTGGCTGCACTTATGGAAGTTTTTCAATGCATTCCGCATCTTCATTATGTGCATAACATCACGCGTATATGGCTCGAATGATTAGGCAGAGGTGTACCTATAGTAGACCCACATTTTCCAACAACCGGACAGAAATCCAGACTCCCGGCTACTACTGAGAAATTCCAGATGAAAAACCCTTTGCCCGACCCGGTAATCGGACCCAGGACCTCATGCTCAGCAGTATCGCTTGCAACAACTAGACCAGTGAGGCAGTCAATGCATGCCATGATTCGACATCTCAAATATTGTGACCTGATTCTATGAGGAAACCTCTCTCGCGGCTAATTCATGTGTGGAAACTGAGAGCCGTAAGTATATCTAATTACATAAGCGCAGATTGTAATGAAGGCTCCACAGAACTTCGCTCCTAAAGGCTTGAAACCGTAATTCCCCTGCCTTTTGTTCCCTTTGTCTCGGATACAGTACCACTCAAATCTTTGGTTAGGTGTCGACGACTAAGTAATGTTTTGGGACCTATATTTTTTCGCATTAATCTATTAAACCCGATGTATTGATAGTCGTAACTTATTATAGGGCTCGTCTCCAGCTGTCTTGACTTCGCTTTCGCATTGCGGAGTTCAAAGTTTATGTCATTTTATACGTATCCGTATCTTTTCTGTAAAATAACTTTTTTATCAATTTAAATTAAAAAATGAATTACTATGTTTAATGATGATTATTATATGCCTCACATCATTAACACGGTAGCTCAAGTCCACATTGACATGAAACACTTGACAATATTCAAACATAACATAAATCCTGGGAGTCGACGCAGGTTATCCACTGTCGTGAGTTCGTGACAACGTTTAATTTACGAGCTGCTGATGGTATCCATAGCGTGACATGGACACAAAGCTGGAACTATATTAAAAATAAATTGGCGATATCTGTGACAAGAGTGAACATATGTAAAATTCAAAATGCTACGGAAGGTAGGTGAAATCATTGCGAGACAGAGGCGCAGGACGCATGCGCGGCCGGCACGCATGCGCACCGCCACTTAACCTCAATCCGAGGCATGTTTTTGAATGAAACTTCATTCGGAGCCGGCCCCCGCGACCGTACTTTGCTTTTAGGTAATTTCGGCAGTCGAGACGACTTATCTAACCTACGAATGTACGTCTACAACATAAGTATCGAGTCGGCAAGCAAGCTTCAATTACAAACGGAGTGGGAAGGAGTTTCACTCGAAATTCTGAATAAGTATTTTACATTTGTATATACCATTACAAGAAAAGGGTAGTCAATCAGATAATTATGTAATTTTTTATTCTTTGGATAAGTAAATATTTTAACTTATAATCATTTAATGTAACGAGACTAGCTGCACCATAATAACTTACTAGATAGAAATCTCGTGTAAAGTAAGATTAGGTACCAAACACCTTGTACTTAGTAATTTTTGTTTTTGGCTAAATTATATTATGTTCTTATTTCTAGTCTACTTCAAATAATCTGTACTTCTAAAACTCATTGATATTCAATTTAAACTGAGAAAAATGTAAAAGGATCTCTATTGAGCAATGTGTATGTGAGACTGAAGACCGTCGACAAAAGGTATCCGCCCACTACACAGAACGTAACAACTGCCGGTTCCGGGCAGGCACACACCGACGCGGACGTGCCATGACAGCTAGCAACTCCTATTACAAATTAAATGATTTTGATTGTGATACTGTTTGTAAGGGATTTGCTACCACCACTTCAATTATTTTTGAGTTAGTAGGTAATGTTTTAGAAGAATAAAACGTATATGGCTCGTTAAAAATAAAAACCTGCCAAGTGCGGACCACGCACAATGAAGGGTTCCGTAATTGGGATGAATTTATCCCAAACAAACTTAACGTTGTAGTTGAAAATCATGTACTCCCATATATCGATATACGACACGGTCAATTCTCCAACTGCAAATGTCAGTTTGTAATCGCAAATACATATTTTTTTTATATTATAAAACTACAAATTAACAATTTTTGGACCTTTTCCTTTATTTGTGCTGTGAGACCTTGCTCCTTGCCAAATTTCATGATTCTAGGTCAACGGGAAGTACCCTATAGGTTTTGATTTATTTACGAGTATCAACATACCTATATCGCATTTATATACGCACAAATATATTTTATTGCGTTGACTTTGAAGCTTGATTTTTTTAGAGCTCCAAGGAACGTAGACTTACGTATCTGATATTAATTTCGACTTGATACGCTTTCCGGAGAAAAAGGGTCTTGACAGACTGACAGACAGACAGACATGTGGACAACGAAGTGATCCTTTATGGGTTCCGTTTTTTCCTATTGAGGTACGAAACCCTAAAAAGTAAGGCAACACTTACATAATTCAACGTCAATGTTAGTATAGTGTGACCTAAAATAACACGTATAAACTCACGTCATGTTCCAACGGGGGTTGGCAGAGACTACGGAAAGCCACATGCTACGACCCTTACACACTCGTTTTGCTTCATTTACATTCATAAATCTACCAAACTAAAAGAAGTTTTTTCGAAATCAGTAATAGATTCGATTTCAGTAGTTTATATGCCATGTTACCTACATTTTGTCATACCATGACGTATCCAATATTTTTGAATTCATATGCTTCGGAGCTCTATTCTCCATAAACATTTTTCCTTTTAAGATAGTTTGACATGAACTCTTTTTATTACTTGTTTGAGCTTTTCTCCATACTAAAGATGACAGAAATGTAGGTACGTCTACGCAAGGCATGCTGAATGTTTTGTTATACTAATAGTGACCTCAGTTGGTGACAAAGCAACAGATATAGGTACACATACCTAGAAGTCGTGCCAGCAGCCATAACAGTTGCACCAACCACACTCTTGCGGTTTTCGATTAATACCACTGTCACCACTAGAGAACGCATGTACCACTAGGGAAAAGCATGCAATATTGGCAAATTAATGAACTTTAATGAATACAAATAATAACGTAATCTGTTTTACTTTAATGTGTATTATAGACAAACGATATCACGTTTAGGACTTGTGAGAAACGAGATAATAGGAGGAAGACGGCCATGTTTGGGTTTTTGCATGTGTATGACATAATGTACGTAAGTATTTGATAGGTATAGGTACCCAAGACGACAAGTACGTAGAACACGTACATAAAAGTCATTTTATAAGAAAGAAAGTAATTTTTTCTCTACGAATTACAGGCAAAATTCATTTATAGTGCGTGCAAGTAGAGGCTTTAATAGCATGTATAAACAGCATGATTTTGATGCATTCATAACGAGTGTGTCCTCGGCCAGGAAGTGCCTGAGCCGCAGCTTTTTTAATTAAGATTTTGGTTCTTCAGGTTTTTATTCTTGTGTTGAAGTGTTGAATGTTGCATCTGAAATGTGAATTTAGCTTAAGCTTGGAGGTTATACTGTATTTTTTTTTGTAGCTGTGTTTTTGTGTTGTTCACACCCTATCTTTATATTCTGTTTTTAGAAGCGAGGACTTTTAATTGGCTGTCTGTCTCACATACTAGTTTGTTTATCTGCTTTTTCTTAGCTGTAAGTCTTCCATAGATAATAAATAAATAAATAAGTCCCAAAACCGTTACCAATTATGCCAACTGAAATAACTTGTTTCAGTTTTGATTTACGACGTGACCCAATTATTGTAGACATAGTTTCATACACGGTTCTGTAGATTTTTATAAACTTGAACACAATACTTCTAGTTATGCACTATCTTGGACTCAAGCACTACATTATTATTGAAAATGACCAATAGGAATGGTGAGAACATCTCATGTTCCAGCACCATACTTATTAGTCATAGTCATTATCCGTAGGACTGGCATCAGTTACAATTTTCAGATATAAAGTATGAAAAAGCAAAAAGTCGTACGGCGTCCATAGTAACTAACGTAGGTTGTCCCGTGGAGTTTTCTATAAATTGGATCATTTAAACCGACTACCACACCATAAGCACATAATATCGAATGCAGTTTTTAATTTGAATTTAAGATATATACTTACAGCATCAAAAACCCAGATATATTTTTTAATTAATTTTTAGTAAAACAATTTAGATAAACACAAGTTTATTTTGCAAACAAAGATTAACTATTTGCGGGTCGAAATTCCTCGTAACGAACGTCCTAATTAAATACTCAACGGAAAATAACACATAAAATACGAGAACAAATAGTAGGAAACTTAACACTCACGCTAAATCATTAGTGTCAAAACAATGGCACAAGAATGGATACGTTGTGTTCGTGATTACGCAGGGTAGGCCCGGGATTGCTACCTGACATATTAAATTAATTCACAGAAAACACCTGCACTCTCACACCAGACGAACAAACAAACATGAATTATGATTACGGTTAGAATTTTGTTCTGAAACTTTGTCAACGATGGTACCAAGTGTACTAGCAATGACGCGATTATAACACCTTTGTATTTAGGTACGAAGCTGCGTCTGCACATGTACTTAAAGTGATTTTTTCAGGCTGCAACGGAAGACGATAAACTTGCCGTGCGGTCTATTGCAAAGGTAAGCTAGGAACAGAAATGTACCTAAGTTTTTTCAAGAAATATGTTTTTACTACAGTGAAGATGTTCCATGTATGTATGTTGCTTGTGCGAATTAAGCTTAATAAAGAATGAATAAAGGGGGACAATTTTAATAACAACAGAGATGTAAAAGATTTTAGGGGATGATGAAAACAGAATAGAATCTACCAAACAATATGTAGGTACTAGTAACTACCTACAATAACCATGAGTGGTATGAGTCGGTAGCGAAGATAAACAAAATTCCTATCAATCAACAATACGATTCCATCGCTACGAGATGTCTAGGTTTGATAGATGTCGTGTAAATACATACATACGAGTACGTTCACATACACAGGGGTAATCCTTAAATAGAAAAACATTTATGTAAAATGAAACAGGCACTCTATTTAGCCGGTACTTACGACCAAAGGCAATATCAAGGTAGGTGTAATGTCTGAAATGAATAAACCTACTTAGTGTTATATAATTATTAATTGAGAACACATTGGTAGGTACTTGCCCAGATTTGAAGCTCGTGCATGTGGTCGAGGCCTCAAGACTACTGGGCCATCACGACTATTCCTAAGTTTATTTTGGACAACACTGACTTCGGTGAAGAAAAACATCGTGAGGAAACCTGGACTTAGGTATAGTTAATATAAGGCTGAAATCGCCAACCCATGTTAAGCAAGCGTGGTGATCAATGCTCGTGCCTTCTGTGAATGAGAAGAGGCCCTTGCCCTGCAGCGGGACAATAATAGGCTGGTATTATAGTGTTATAGATATGAGTTATATTAACAAAGAACCCTTTAACCCAATCAGAATGGCAGATGCATGATACATTAAGTGTGGTCTTTATGATAAATTCAGAGAAATTGTAGTTTCTATTTAGCTGTTTCAACCAATCCTTGATTGTATTCCAATGAAATGGTATTGTTAAACGAACTTTTAACAAAAAAGGTGTGTTAGGTTTTCAGGGGTCATGACGTTCGGTTCGTGGGTTCAATCGTCTCAAGAAGTCAATGCGCTAAGTAATAATATTAAAAAAATAAAACATTCTAGATTGAAATATCCACAATCATTCATTATTTAAATATCCCTTCACTAAGCGAAATAAATCCAGGCACTTACTTCCCGGTGGATTTTATTACTTTACAAATAAAATAAAAATAGGTGGGGTTAACGGAGTGGCAAACGGCTGAAAGCTTTCAGATGTTTCAACTGCAGGTGACATCGCCGTTAAGAGGAAATGGCTACCGACACGCCACCTTCAGGCAATCCTTTGACAACCATCTCTTAATAAACGTAACATAAAAGAAAATAAAGTAATAACAGTGGACAGAGTTTAGTTTCCTAGGAAAGCGGTTCCGAGGATACTAAAACGGCCGTCATAAAAATCTGTAATTTTCACCAGCACATGACATTATGGTGTCAAAAAACGCTCGTCGTAACGTTATTGTGTGACCGTTCATCACTTTCGTAAGAAACCAAAGCTTTAAACTATAAAACGTACATAATTACATATTTTTTAAACGTTAGAATCACGACATTCTATGTCACTAATGATAGGATGTTTGTTACTCACATAAATAAATTCATTGGACTGGATTTGTATGAAACTTGACAGTTTGGCATAGATCAATCTGTTCAACCATTCATCATGATTCTTACCTTATATAAGCGCTGGACAATATGTAGGTAGTGAAATGTTTTCATTTTGTTTAAATATTGAGCCCAATCTTTGTCTTAGGCCTATCATTATAAAACCTAATTGAAAACCAGCTGGGTGAAAACTATACCACCCATAGAGATATACCACCCACCACTAATTATTAAAATTAAAAACACACTTTTTTTTTCATTAAGGCATCCTTAACATTTTTCGAAGGGTTTCAGCCTGCTTTATTTTAGGTTAAACTCTTAAAAGTGGTTGTGTTCTTTTTACATCAGCCTCTTTAGCTCACGAAGTTTGTTTGAAAATGGAATTTGCCGACATAAAATTATGTCGCTTTCATCAACTCTGCAATGTACGCTTTTATAATTCCACACGTCACGTTATCGTGGACCTCGACATCTACGATTTTACCGTCGATTCACGATAATATTATCACATTAGAAATTATAAAAACGCGCAATGGTATTGTATAGGAAACTGTAGTATAATCATTTTTTCCTAGAATACAACGTGTATACAAATGAGCTGCTACAGGAGATAGCTTTATTATGCGTAACAACTCATAAAGCTCTACTTCGGAACATTCGCCTAATACTGACCCACAATACATGGTCCTGACGGTATTGGTGAAGTATTGGCATAATCACTACGCTTAGCGGAACGGAGTATATCATACCTACTTGAGGAAATACTATACCTACGACAAATTAATTCCTAAAGAGGAAAAGCTCCCATGAAATACATATACTATACTAGCTGTGCCCCGCGGTTTCACCCGCGTAGGTCTCGATCCCCTGGGAATATAGGGACAAAACGTATCCTATGTCCTATTCCAGGTCATGGTTTAGGAACTCTAGCGTAGGAAACGTCGCGGCACGGCGCGGCGCCGGCGTCGGACGGTTCGCGTATTGCATTTTTATATCCTGATAACTTCGAAATTTATTGTCCGATTCGAATGAATTAAAAAGTATTTTACTGCTACATAAATACTCTTGATGTTAAAACTTTATTTGAATAAGAATTAATATTATGTTGATGAAACTCCTTCACAAATAATGCATTAATTTCGAACAAATTTGATTACCATAAAAAACGGCTATAGTGAGTCAATCTTATAAGATAGACATATGCTGTCGCGAACTTTTTTTTAGAACTTTTAAAGAGGAACAATTCCATCATACAGCATATCATATAGCAGCGCACGCAACGGAAGCTCTAAAAAAGGAATAATTTTTCCCGTTTTTGCAACATTTTTCATTTATGCTCCGCTCCTATTGGTCGTAGCGTGATGTTATACAGCCTATAGCCTTCCTCTATAAATGGACTATCCAACACAACAAAGAATTTTTCAATTCCAACCATTAGTTCCTGAGATTAGCGCGTTCAAACAAACAAACAAACTCTTCAGCTTTATAATATTAGTATAGATTATTATACTTATATTCGGATGAACAAGACGTATCAGTGTGATCTATAATTAAATAGCTGTATAATTTCTGATAGCATTCACTGCAAAATTGAAGTTTCAAATCTCCTTACTTGCCCAAGTTTTCTTAGATTCATGACTTTCAGTAATTTTGTTCAGTAACAGAACAAACTTATACCTACAAGATTGTTATAAACTAAGTCCATAATTATAACATAATGTAAGCAACAAAATTCCGAAAAAGGAAAAATAACTCACGGAGAATTAAGGAAACTAAATACATGCAGCAAAGTAAAATAAATAGCGAACAAAGTCGACCAAACCATGGCAACTATGCGAAATGGAGAAGAGCTTACGAAAAGTTTTTATGAAGCGACTACCTGCATAGCTATATGTATGTGTCTTATATATTTATATATGTACGTTTCTTGTTTAAAATGTATGAAATGTATTACTACTTACTATATCTACGAAAATGTATTATATCTTGAAAGCTTGTAAGAGGTTCACATGGTTGCCTCGATGGCCTCATGCGACTGCTTACTTGCTGAGCGTCCAGGATCAGGCAAAGAACCATTTGGAACTTTTTAATAGCAGTCCATTGTATATTTTTATGTCCGGTGGATGGATGGCTATACGCTTACATTACAATAACACTTATCTCACAAAATATACAGGCGTGATGTTTTATTGTTTGTTATTTTGATGTTCCGTCAGATTTGACAAATTTTTTGGTTAGACCAGACTTATTTAGCCATAATTACGTATTTATATACCTACAAAACAATGCTAGAGTAGGTTTACAGTCCTCATATGTTAATCATAATTAGTATATTTTATACAAAAGCATTTTTAATGAAATCATTTAGCAAGTATACAAAAACTTACACCTTCGTCCCATGGGGGTAGGCAGAAACTACAGAAGATAACGCCATCTGCTGATTCTTACTTATTCTTTTTGCTTCGTTTACGTTCATACATCTGATCTGGTCTGGTGTAGCAAGTTTAGTTTAGCAATATGATTTGTTTTTTATTGCATATTGACTACAGGTTTTCAAGCGTTGCGTAACGTTCGATTTGCTTCCTTTAAGTTATTATTATAAAAGGCTTGCTTTCAACCTAAGGTGAACTGAGGGCAACCTTCGAGATATGGAAAACATTAACGCACTATTAACTAGTATGATTTTTCGTTATAAAAAATATTGGCATTCTTCCCCATAGAAAACCCTTTCATATACAAGGTGATATTCTGTTTATTTACAAAACTTTGTTTCATATGTCTCATGACTCTTTATCATATACTTACAAAGACGAAGAAAAATATAGATGAGCCACTACAGATCCGCCTCCAATATCTCAGAGAACAACGGATCTATCTATAAATAAATATGTATGATTGACCGGACCGTCTGTTCGTTTGTAGCTATGTATCGATTCCACGTCATATTGCTACTCAATGGCTGCTTCATGATGTGTTTACTATCTATGATTCATCGCATGACGTTATCCGTAATGCTCATTATGGGAAAAACTTTCAGATAGGTATTGTTAAGGTTGACCGACTGTGATACTAAATATTAGTAATTTTATTATGTAGCTAACTAACCGAATTCTTTTTAAGTATATATTTTTATAATATTCGTTACAATTACAAAATGTTGACACACGACAGTCCAATAACTTCTCGAAGAATATTTTTTTCTTAGTAACTGCTGGCCATTACCGGTAAATCGAATCATTTATGACAGCAATCATTCACGTTTCCCTGAATTTAATTGGTCGATCTTGTGCGACAGTATCGGGAGCACCGATCTGCGTTATCTCGGTGAGGGATTAACCAGTTCCACCCTAGTTGGAGCCTCCTCCTCAAGCACTACACTAGTGGCAGGGGCGTGTATCTGGCGCCCGCATTAGCCCTGCATTAACACACAATATATTATATCTGAGAGTGTATGGATCTTGACATCCTAAGTATTTATGAAGAACCTCCTACATAATAGCTGTTGGATGATAATAAATTGTCCTAATACAACTATAAGGTAGGATGAATGAATATTGTATAGATATGAGACTATTTTTTTGATGATTTTGTGATCATGACTACGATGGATGTCACCTGCGTTTTAGTATTTGTTTTTAAATGATCTACATAATTATATATACTTATTTGTATTAAATGTCTAACTATTGCCGGCTATAACAATATAAAACGTGTTTCTAAATGTATTAATGTTCCTAATACATTATCCAATTGCTAGTAGTCTCCTAGTTTTCATCGGCAGACACACAGTAATGGCGTGGTTGCGGCCGCCTGTCACCCGCACTACGCGCTGACAAATGGTCGGGCGGCGGATCCATCACCCACACTGACACCAGCCAGCCTCCACGCGACCTCCAGCTCAGCCCGCACTATACTTAGGTTAAGAAACGTGGCTTGCCCAACTGGATCGATACACGCATATAATCGTCTAACCGGGGCGATTTCACGCAATGTACTAGTGATTTATCACTACCATGATCTTTTATATGCAACTGAAACTGAATCACGTGAAAATCGTGATCATTTCCGCATCATTTGAGGGTTACCTACACAGCGACATCCTTTGGGAAACGAGCGTTTGTTACTCTTCTTTAGACCATAAACACTTCAGTCTCTAGGGATCAGTAAGTTTTAAAGATGACTGTGATAGATTCCATTATTGCAGCGACCACTGTAAACGTTTCTACACATGGGAACCGGCAGGCTGATGAGCGCACGGTGCGGTGTCGTCTGGTGGTGACACTCACCTGGCACTCGTGACACGTGTGCACGGAGTAGGGCTGGTCGCAATCGTATCTTCTGAGGATGTCGACAAAATCGCAGTGCACGCGCGCAACCATAGCGTCGAGACCGAGGAGGTCGTGCAGCGCGCGCTCGCAGCGCTCCCCGCCGGCGAGCACGTCGGCGCGCGCGCCGCGGTCCAGCGCGGAAGCGGGCGAGCGCTCGCAGCACGCGCGCAGCCGCAGCTCGGCGAGGCGCCGCGCGCGTGCACCGATACCCAGCGCGCACAGGTGCGGCACGTCGCGCAAAGTAAGCGCGTCGGGCGCGCCGCCGCCGCCGCCGCACGCCGCGCCCCCGCACTCGCGCACGCTGCTCGCGCCCTCCTCCTCCAGGTCGCACGCGCTCAGCCAGGGGTTGAGGCGCGCGAGCGGACTCACGGCCAAGCCCGCGGCCGCCATCAGCAGCAGCAGCAGCAGCGGCGGCGCTCGCATGGCGGGGGCGGCGCCGCTAGCGGGGGCCGGCCCGCCGGGCGCGGCGCTGCCTCATACCGCATCGCGCATGGCGACCTACTCGCGCGGCCCGGGCCGCGGGGCCGCCGCGCGGGGTGGGCGCGCCGCCATGTCGCTCGCTCGCCGCTCGACTGACTCCCCCCGGGCGCGCATCGATCGCCCCGCGCCCCGCACCCGCCGCTGCGCGCGCCCGCGAAGCCTCCACTACCGTTATGTAATGGTGCGCGCGCATCCTTAGGTTCCGCCCGCCGCCTCAGCCGCCCTCTCGCGACACACACAATTTTCCGCCCGCCCAACAGCGAACTACTAAGCATTGGTAGCAGCTGTTGAAATGAAGCACCCATAGATGGCGTTACACTATTTTAAGTAAACTTTAAACCGTTTTAATGGATCAAAGAATATATTTCCCAACAGAAACAGTCATCATGATGAAACAGTCATCATTTTCCATTTATATCCTACAGTGCACGCAGAATCAACCTTAGATAAAAATAGTTGAATTTGAAGAAATCCCAAAAAAGTGTCCCAGTGTTTGTTCTACTAGAATATTGTAAATAATTATTTTACCGGTCTATAAGTCTGGTAAAATACCACCTTCTTTGTCAGAAACTGCTATCCGGAGATATCCGGCAGTCTCAGGGGGTGCGTGAGAAAATAGCCTTAGTGATTATGTCAAGAAATTGTTCTCGCTGCTCAAGACCACGCAAATAGCCAATCCGTCCCAAAGGTGTATTCTTAATATCCCTATAGTCACAAACTCACCAATTGTAGACCCACGGTCACTATCGCTGATAAGACAAAATAATATCTTAACACAACTACTTTTGAACCTATTGTTTGTGCAAGCTAGAACGTTTTAATATACCTACGTACTTATCTCTCTATAATTTCGAAAGATAATTGCTAATCCATTGTTCATATATTCGAAAACTTTGTCTGCTCACCAACGTAAATAACGCAATGAATGTTGTTGATCCGTCAAAGTAAAACAGATTGTGATGAAACGTGTGTTACGCAATTAGGCTGCAGATCATTACTAGTCGATTTGGCTGTATGAATCATACACAGATGCACATATTGTGCAGATACACAGCTAGTAATTAGATATGCGCCACATCCGGTTCAAATCCGCTACGGTTGACAGAAACACTCGCGATCATCATGATATTTTTACAAGAAAATGCAAACGGGACAGGTGAGCCGATTTACTAAAAACTCATGGAGAACTAAAAGTAGTCCCGAAAATAAATGAAGGATACCGTAAAAACGATACCTGTTGACATTGAACTGAAGCTGGAGGTTTTCCAGCTGCGGAAAATGCAAGATTTCATTCAAGAACTTTCGCAAAAAATGCAAGAAAAATACAAAGAGAGAGAGAGAGAGACAAGAGAATCTCAAAAAAGCAACGACCTCAAGAAAAACTCAAGTGCAGTAGAAACTAATACATTTAGTTCTCAGTCAGTAATACAGGGTGT
Organism: Lithophane ornitopus; assembly: GCA_948473465.1. Taxonomy (NCBI): domain Eukaryota; kingdom Metazoa; phylum Arthropoda; class Insecta; order Lepidoptera; family Noctuidae; genus Lithophane; species Lithophane ornitopus. Next base: position 8,665,461 of record OX419616.1, on the reverse strand, counting down.
TTGGCAGAACGTTGAACATACGAAAATGGTGGATAGGTGGGGTCATCTGCTACTTACTCAGCCCTAATTTATTAGGACTTGGCCCCCTGGATATTTAAAAAAACTTGTTTTTGCTTTCTTCTAGTTTCACCAGATTCTCAACTTTAAAGGGTAATTTTAAAAAAAAACACAAAAATAAAAAAAATCTTGTCTGTTTTACCCATTTTTAATCAAAATTACACTTTAAAGTTAAGAAAGTGGTGAAAATAGAAGAAAGAAAAATTAAAATAAAAATATATCCAGGGGAGCAGGGCCAAATAAATTAGGGCTGAATAAGTAGCAGATGACCCCACCTATCCACCATTTTCTTATGTTCAACGTTCTGCCAAACACCCTGTATTATGTAGTTTGGAAACGTCCGACACGCACCATGAATATCTAATGATAGTTTACTAGTAAGCTTATTAGGGTAGGCCTTTCCCAAGAAGGCATTCCGTAATAACAGGCACGTGCACGTCTCTAGCAACTGCAACAGTGACGTTTGACTACAATCAACAACGATGGGTCATTGCATTACATGCATTGTCTTGGGTTATCGAGTTATCTAGAGTGACCAGCTGCTCATAATGTTTTACTTAAACAATTACCTGTAATCCTATTAGAAATCATTAATAGACAGTATCTACAAATTCTAAATTCCTGATGATTTTATGTCCGAAGTTTGGCAAAAACTAACATACATTTTTCGTTAGCGATAAATATCATACAGAACAGAAGGAGCCGAATATTATAATCACATACCTACGTAAATGTGACTAAAGTGTGGTCTGACTAAGGTCTTTCTTCCCTTTAATGGTTCTGCTTTCTAAACGAAACATAGTTGCTAGCTAACTTCAAAAGTGATTATGCAACCCTACGCCATTCGAGTGCACGTCTTCGGCATCTCATCGACTACAAAGAAATCATCAAGCGAGACGGTTGTCAAGCGCCTGAGTAAAAAAACATCTCAATAACGATCCCAATAACTTCAAAGTGATGCCAATTCAGTTAGAACCGATATCGCTTATAAAATATAATTTCGCTCAGTGTATTAAGAAATACGATTGCTAGGATAAGACATATCGACTCGATGTTTCCTTGTGGGTGGTCCAGTGTTGATGTCAATTGTTGAATGCCTGCTCACACCATATAGGTAAGTTTAACGATCCATTCCGCATCAACAATGCTGGCGCTCGCTAGACAATGCCCTGAGAAATCCCGTGCTATAGCCAAGTGGTGCGGTCCCTCGTGTGATGTGACATATGGATAAACATAGGTTTTGTTACATTATATTATATTGCGCATTACCTAATTGCTATTGTAATGAGGCGGCAAACATGTAAGTTTATACGAAGTAAACAACAAGTTACATGACGACACATCTTCTGTCTCTCTCGTTGGTCACAGACCGCGGGAGGTCTCTTTCCCGCAGTCGTGACGTAATGCGCCCGCGCACTCTTCGAGTGCATTCACTCACAGCGTAAACCGCGCAAGATCACAACGTAGACGATATTAAAACAAGTTTTTTTTCATTAATGTGTAAAATAAAAGTGATTGTTTCATTGAGAACATTGATCTCTATAATTGTATAGACTGTAACAGATTGTAAGTGTTGTGCGACTGTAACATTCAAATAAGGGATTAAGAAATCGGCCGAAGGTTAAATTTCATCACACTATGGACGCCACAAGTAAGTAAACTGGTTTTAGAGATATACAGTACCGTAAAAACCCGAACAGAACTTGTAAAAGTACAAAAAAACAAAAGGAAGATATTCAATAAAACTCCTAGTAATGTCATAACTAAAACTTTAAATACCTATGCGTAAACTTTTTCCTGGTAAGTTATATCATTCTAGCTTGTATGAAGTAAAAAAAAAAAAAAATGCTTTAAAACATTTCCCACATCCCAGCTTTGTTAGTGTAGGTAAACAAACTTTGCTGAAACTCTTATCATAATTAGATAACAATCTCACAATATATACAGGTACACAAAGTACGAAAATGTTTTCGTCCTTTCAAAATAGTTTTAAACCAAGACTACTAGACTATTTACATAAAATCTTAAAAACTAAGCACCATCATGAGTAGTTAATCATGTTCAGTACGCCGCTACGCTGTACACTGAGAGCAGTGATAGCCTAGTGGTGTGGCCGTCAGACTGCCAAGTCATAGGTCTCGAGTTCGAACCCAAGGTAGAAACTTCTGACTTTTCGGATTCATGTGCGTATTGTATAATTATCACTTAAGTACTTCAAAAACGGTGAAGAAAAACATCTCGAGGAAATCAGGCACTCCTGAGAGATATTTCTCAACGACATGTGAAGCCAAGTCAGACCACCCATGGGCGGCTTTAAAACTCTGACACCAGGTTAGTTACTATAACCACACGAAAAAAAGAAGAGTTAAGCCGCTAATGTTTATAATGAGCTGTATAACATCGCAGAATATTGCTTATAATTCTATGTAGCCCCGGTTATCACTTTCCGTTTGTAAAGCCTTGTAGCTGTGTTGTCACGCCCTGAATATCGCCAGTTGTAATTTCATCATAACCGTCCCCAGCTGACTGAGCTATAACGAACAATATCTGTCGAACGGACAATACAAGTTACAACTAAACTTTATCAACACATTAACCTCGTGTTACATGTTAATCATCACGCATAATTTAGTCATTGTTGTTTCTGCTTCCTACCTCGGCCGCTTAGAAGGACGATAAAGTACCATGAAATGGATGAATTAATGTTAATTGTAAATCACAGAACGTTTTCCTTAAATTTTCATGTTTTTCGCTATACCACTTTTTATAATTAAGTCAATTACAAAGCTGAGTAAGCGAAAGAGCTACAATTTACCGACACGAATAGTTGCAACCCCATCCTTGAGTACTTACATTTCGAAGCCAATATTACTCAAAAAGGTTCACTATGATGCGGTTTTGTGTTAAAGATGTCGAAGTAGTTACGCACGTCACGAAAGAACGCCTCCAAAACCACAATCTTTAAAATCACGACCTTTAAATCGATTAGAGTTTGAACCGTCTCGCATTCATGTATTTTATAATAAATCCTATGACTCATTCAGTGAGTGGATTAGACGACGAAAATGCTATGGAGCTTATGCTTAGCAACAAAGCATAAAAAATATGGGTATCATTCATATTACCTATCCTTTTAGAACGAAAACCTATTTTGGATTTGGCTTATCCCAATACGATGCTAACATGATTGTTAATATTAACTTGTCTAGGTAAAAAATACAAGGTCTGCTTTAGAAAATTGAACTTGACCCAAATAGCACATCATTTACATGACTTGCTTCACATTTGTCTCCCAGTAATGGTTGTTGAACTAATGATTCGTCCGCTCGTCACGAATACCGCAAGAATCATTTCGCAAAATAGAATATGACAACAGAACTTAACTATTCCGAACGCTTTATTTCAGTGGAAAACAAAATGGGTCTTCCGCCACCGTACGAACAAACGAGGCCTAACCCTGCACCGCCACCTTCGTACTTTGGGGACAACCCTCCTCCACCACCTGGTTTGGTGGTTCCACCGGCCCCAGGGCCGCGCACCACCGTCATCACGACACCGCCACCCCTGCCGGGAGCCCGCCCAGGAAAGATGGGCCCTGGACCCACAGGCACAAACTGTCCAACTTGCAACAAATCTATCGTGACCACAGTTGAATATGTCCCCAACAATCGCACACACATCATTTCAGCAGCGCTGTGCGTTTTAGCTGGGTAAGCAAGAATATTTTATTATTTGACGAAAAGATTCCCTATACATAAGAACATATACTGTATTCAAATGTCCGACAATATTATTCGTGTGTTTGAGGTCAATTGATAAAGAACCGACTCTTTCTAGTTCCATCAGATTTTTTACTGGCATCGTTTTGGATTTTAAATTCAAAACAACTTCAGTTTTTACCGCAAATCATGACGCAAAGAACTAGTTTTTGGTGCAAGTTTCGTAACTAGTTTCCGCACTTGTATGAGTAATGGTTATAAATTCATTAGAAACGTTGTTTTATGTATTAAGTGCTACAGCACTGTTACTAAACTAAAACTACCAAGTAATAGAATAATATATTGCAACACCGACGACAAACAGCTGTAAAATTATTTTAACTACAGCTACATGAATGCTATTATTAGACTCTGATAACAACTACAATCACCTGTTTACAAGGCTAGAGAATCCGCCGCTGACATTGCGTACTGATAAGAAAGACCTAAGATCCTCGTTGGCACCTCCTTCGGACGTCAAATTTAACAACATTGTACTGTCATGGTAAATTGTGTAGTAGGAACAGCAAGTATTCAAATGTCTCCCATGATGTAGTAAGGATAGTTCACACAACCCTCTACAAAACCGTTTCGCAGAAGCAGAAACAATTTTCTCGACTTATTCCACTAATGATAATGCGCATGTATCCTGTACCCTATATAGAGATCAACTCATGTTCAATTAATTAGCGACAAATTATTACAATAGGCAATCCTAACGATGATTCATTCAAATCATGCGTACGGTTTCTAGCTCCAATGACGCTATTCACGCTATTGGTAAACTACCATATAGAGGCAGAATTAATAGGCGTGCTCTAACACCAAAGAGAACTTATTTATAAGAAGAAATAATTATGATTGATTATAACTACATTAATACATTGTTCACAGATGCTGCTGCGGCTGCTTCGTGCCGTATTGCATGCGGTCTTGCAAGACTGCCAACCACTACTGTCCTCAGTGCAAGGCGTTCGTCGGTTCCTATACGCCATCGTGATCACAATCATCTTCCTCTTTCTCGTATTTCATCAAATCTTCCATATTTTGAAAGGCTTTATTATGCTACAATGTAATATAAATAAGAAGGTGGTGTTTTACGTGTCAAAATAAAAAATCTCATGTGATGTATCTCAATTCTCATATAGGTAAGTAACCCATTCTGCCAGATGGTTTGATGTAAACTTTCTTAAACTCGAAGACGTATATTATGTACCTTATCTATTTATAGTTTAATACATGGCAATAGGTAATATAATATGCAGGGCTTTAAAAAAACAAATCCCAATGGGCAAAAAAATTGTATTCATTGTTATCTAACTTGTCATAAAGTATTTTATATTCTAAAACAATTTTGAATTTCAAGCATCTCTATTTCTAATATAAATTTTACGTATTCCCAAAATCGACACTTCAGTGCTGGGACAGCATTTCATTGCATCTCAAAGTTTAGATGCATAAACCATGTCGATATCTAAGTCCATATCAGCTAAACTTATAACTACTTATGATGAAGCGGTAGGTATCTAAAATTCCTAAAAAATCGAAATACAACTTTACGACGAATAATGATAAGTTGATTATTATAAAAATAAATAATATAATTATTAAGTATTTGATCACGCTTGACCAAATACCTGTCGAATTTATAATTTATTTTATGTGTTAGATAATAGCTAACTATTAAGTAAGTATATTTTTTTATGAAAATATAAATTATTATAAAAAGTTTCGCTGACATTGTCATTTAATAAAATGTTGTATATTTAATTCTGTGATATACTTTTTCAAGGTTCTTTTATACGATTTCTACCTACTTATAATTTAATAAATACATAAATGTTTAAGACTAATTGAATTTTTCTTAATATTTTCGGAATAAGAACATTTCATTTTTCAGCTTAGCATAGATTCATAAATTAATCTAAGTATTCGATTGAGTACTGAAAAAATCAGCTGAAATCAGCTATCCATTGTCAATTAGGTACATTTTGCTAAACCGTATCGATTGTGTGGGTATTAGATAAAACCCCAAAAACTCCATAACAGTCACGTTATGACTGCACTATTTTACACCAACTAAAAACAAAGTACCTAGCCAGGTACTTGTTTCCGATTCTGATTATGCATTCCCTTTAGGTACCTACTGTGAAATACAACATAGTTATAAATACAGATTACAAATGATTTAAAAACCAAATTATATACGAGTATCCTATTCTACACCTGAAATAAGTATAAGCACTACGCATACATCATTATGAATAGATTCGGCCGGTAACATGATAAATGCGGATGTATTATCCGTCACCATCTGCCTACTCCTTCCGGAAATACAGACTACAATCTGCCGACGACACGTTATTCATACAAATATATTAGGAACATACAACTAATGAAACTGTTAATAACCACAAGGGTTCAAGGTCAGACCAAATAAAAAACCAAGACAGAGCGCTGCGAACAATACAGTGAAGCATGCCAAAACTACACCACCGCTCTATGCATACACGCTCACACGCACATATTTACACCCATTCACAATCAAACTACACCAAACTAATGCACACATGTTTACTAAACCGGCCTCACATCACTGTTGACAGCGCTGTCTTGGTTTTTTATTTGGTCTGAGGGTACAAGTTACTTACAATATAGCTGATTGTCTACTATACATGCCCAAATACCGGCGACAGTTGGGGCAGTAATGTTCGACGTTTTTCCACCGTTTCGTGACGTACGGAATTATGCAGCAACACAACCACCTGTAAACAGTTCAGAACACTTTTAATCAAAAATATTCAGAAAGAATAGAATAGAAAAGAATTATCTTTATTGTGTACCTACACCAAACAAACTACAGATATAAAAAGGAAAATAACTAACGCAGAATTTGCTCGAAGGAAAAGTACTTTCAGACTAGAATTTCAAAGAAAACATCCCGCTGGTTAGTTATTTACAGGGAAGGAAACACCACACGTTTGAGTCCTACTTCATAGTAAATGCCATGTTTCCAGTTTGCCAACGATCAATCCAATCATTTCTAATTTCTTTAAACCCTTTTTTATCAGTCATCGTAATCCTTAATGTTAAGGTCATTAGTTGTTCAGGTAATTACTATCATTACTTCTCTACTCAATAACACAACTTGATTTATATACTTGGGATTCGAGCAAGACCAAGAATACTACCCTGAGGAACACGTTATCCGAATGTCCATACTTGCGCTGATATGTTTAGGTTTTTTTTTCTAAATAAAGGTACCTGCATAAGTAGCATAACTGAGATGTAGCCGAAATTCAGTAGATTTGTTTGTGTGCGTTTTAAATAAATTATTTAATTTTTTGAGGAAAACGTGATCGAAAGCGTCAAAATCTCTACATAGGTATGTACAATAACCGCCTTATTCATAAATTAATTTATGAATTAGCAACTGTTTAACCATACAATTTCGACGTTTATACGTCTCTTTAACTTTAACAAACGTTTATGAATAAGAGTTACCCTCTTTAGTTTTTAGTTTTTACGCAAAGCTAAATATTTAACTCGATGATTCTAACTTCTCAAGGTTATACTGAAATACTGATGAGACATATACATATTTGACACTGAAATCAAACATGTTTGATGCACGAAATAATTAGTGCAAGAATATTAACTGAAATTGATAACGAAGGTCTAATAACGAGGACGGTAGTAATTAAATTAACGCATGAGTGTAACGCCAGTAGGACCTGCCTCAATCCGAAGTCGAGGATTTGTAAAATTTGTGAAACCTTTATAAATATCAAAAACTGCTTTAATCATGCTGATGATAATCCTATTAAAGATAGATGTAGGTTAGGTACAAATTATGGCCTCACCAAAACAATATGCCAAGAATTAAAGCGATGATGTGCGTGAATCGTGAGTTTTTATAATGGGCTTTTGTCATGACATCTTCGTAGCAGAAAGGGCACCGCATGCCGACTGGTTCGGAGCCGACGTGCAGCAGTTCCATCTCGATACCCGCGGCATCCTCTATCTGATGATACGCGTTGGACTCCACTGCGGGATAACAAACATGTCATGTCAGTGTAGGTAGCTATACCTAACTAAGGTACTTAGTTTTTAAGGACCCTCGAAAAGCAACCAAAATCAAAAGGGTTCAATTTTCGATTCCGATTATTTTTACTTTTATTATGGGTTCATACTCATATTCTCTACAAATCCTCGGGAGTCATTTGAAGAAGTTATTTTTATGATTACTCACTTACCTATAACTGATTTTCTGACATGTCCTATGTAGGACTCTTATAGGAATGTACCTCCACAAGCTAACGTAGACCTCATGTTCTCATACGTGTCTTATTACTTACAAGAAAAAAAATGCGGGTTTCGCAACAAAATATAGATTTACGAATTACTAGCTAATTCGTAAATCTATATTTTGTTGCGAAACCCGCATATGTACAAATACATACTACTTATACGTAAATAAAGAGATAAAATGTCTGATGCACATAAAAAATAAATTCACGGTTGAAAAATCTGTAAGTCGGGTGCTTTTTACAATTTACTGTGTAATGCTGAAAAATCAAAGTGCAAAAGGGAAGTTATCACTTATATCGTAATAAAGTATAAGAAATCGTTAATAAATTAGATCGGTAGATACCTACTTGAAAAAATAACAAGGAAAATACTAGTATTAACTTACTTGTTGTTTAGAAAATGCGCGAGTGATAACGTTCAAGTGTCACCACTGATAAATCCTTCACGCACACTATAGGAATCTTCGATTACCACACAAACTATACTAATCAAGGAGCGATCTAGCCAAGATTAATTGATGTACACTAATTGTAACGTATTTATATCGCACTTATTATTTTTATTCGATCCTCTATTGTAATGGTTAACCACCAACTCCGTATTCAGAAAATAACTTGTCTGCCAACGCAATGATATTTATCAATGAAGCGCCGATATTGGTTATCGAATAGATAACGCATATAAATCAAACAGGCCATTCTCTTAGTAAAAGCACCTAATTACTTTCCTGGACACCTACGTGATAAAATGAAATTTCCTACATGTGCTATTTTGATTACAATAATCAATTGTGTGTCTTTCCTAATGTTTCTGGAAACGAAAAAGAAATCATAAATGTTAAACGATCTAACGGATAATTAGAAAATCTTGTACTATTTACTTTTATTTATATACCTAAGTAGATAGATTACGCAGGTGAGCTGTAATGTAATTAGTTGTGCCTACTTGCCCACTGCAGTGTAAAATTTAAAATGACTAGCAGTACCCGCCATCCAGAATTCCAGGCAAACCCCAATTCCTTTCGGAATAAATCCTGAATGTATATTCTGTAGGTACTATGTACTACTCTGTACTATTCTGTACTGCTATGTATATTCTGTACTAAAAGGAACTCATTCAAATTCTAAATAACAACTGCAGGGACTCATATTATACTTAAAAATATCTAAACAACTAAACTTTTTTAATGATTAGTCAGCACAAAATAATTTGATTAGCGTTTATGAGAACACCTCTAGCGAACGCGGAAGCAATAAACGAGGCAACCGTTTCCGGTCGAAATGGTATAGGCATGGTATCTATATAAATGAGTATAACACACGGATATTCCTTCCTTACATTTGATTTTTCTCAAGTAGATTGTCCCGAAGTCTCATATATTATTTATTTCATCTCAAATGATCTAAGAATTGTCCGGAACACCAGACTGAACTGATGCCAGATTCATAGTCTAACCGTGCGTTTGCACTGGTGAAACATTCACGACGAAACATGTTGAAATCTCTATTTTCTGTCAATGTTCAATACAATTTTTGACAGGAACTAGAGATTTAAACATGTTTTGTTGTAATGTTTCGCCAGTGCTTACGCACGGTAACGTAACAAACTATTCAATGCCTAAATAGATCAGTAGCCACAGTTAAAAAAATAAGTAAGGGTTGTCTATTACATTTTTTCATATTGGCAAAAACATTTTTTTTTTTTGATAAATGGTGCTATCCTATTCTGTCACTCGTGTCACTGTCAATCAATTTTGTGATGCGGTTTGCTTGAGGTGTACTGTTTATCTCATCTCATCTCAAAACATTCCTGTAGAAAAACAAATTACAAACTATCTGTGGAAATGTCTCTAGAATGCCCCTGAATGGTCATTACATTGTGTGTATTACTAAAATGAGCAAATTGTTATAATACCTATTATAAATAACTCGGAATGGACGTAGACCTGTTACGACCAGGCACTGTGCCTATCTCTCCAGACACAATCCTATGGTTTGAATTTCTTCTAGACCCAAATTTACTGAAGAAGCATCTCAGCAAACCTAATCCAGGTAAGATATTTGGTTTACTAGAAATCAACAAGACAAGTGTTAAAAATTATTTTGTCCACTGAAATGCATACTTACCTATGACTATTTTCAGTTTCAAATGTTAAAACACTACTTACCCAGAAACTATTTCTTGGGCTATATTTCTCTGTTTTGCATAGGTAGCTGTAACCAGTCTCACCTAACAGCTACCAATAATTGTTACTACGAATATAATTAAATGTAGCCAGCAATATATTAAGTATTTTGCTAATTTTATTTTCACATAATTACAGGTAAATATAACTACTAACTAATTTGTAATATCTACTTAATAATAATAATTATGGACAAGGGGAAATTATCAAAGGGCATCAAAAAATTCGTCCGCATCGCTGTCAACAGGAAAAGTGCCCAAAAGGCTGGCCGCATTGCCACGTTGTATGGCATTTTGTTAATTAAATTTTTCAATTCAAATTCAATCAATTTGAAAGGTATAAATTTTGTGTTATCGTGCCATGTTCACAGAACCTACAGCGTGTGAGTTAATAGAGGAGTTTCTATCAGTTGACACCAAGAATGGTACCTCCAAGCCCACTAGTGAACGCGTGGTGGATGTGGATGCTCCACCAACCCCCCCATTGGCCACCACTCCCGCACCGGCACTGTTCACGCGGAAACAACTGGCTCTGAAGATCCTTGCTTTGAAAGTTGCTTCAACTTTACATTGGAATTTAGGTAAGCTCTAATATTTGATAGAATTTATTAATTAGTAGGTAGCAACCAATCTAACTGAATGATTATCTTTGTCTAGATTATTATTTTATCAGAATTCTTTATTGTGATTTGAACTTAGATAGACAGAAATATATGACACTAGCTGCCCGCCCTGGCTTCGCACGGGTAGCACTAAGTACTTAACTACGGCGCACTTACCCTACCTACCTACCCCACCTACCTACCTACCTACCTACCTACCCTACCTACCGGCCCTCAACCTACTCTACATAAGTATGGAGAGTAGGTAGAGGGCAGGTAGGATATCTACCTACCCAACCAACTTACCCTACCTCCCAATCCTACCTACCTACCTACCTACCTTACCTACATTACCTACATACCCTACCTACCTACCCTACCTACCAACCTACCAACCTACCAACCTACCTACCTACCCTACCTACCCTACCTACCTACCTACCTACCATTATAAACTGAATGTATGAGCCGGTATTTTTTGGAGCTATACTTACATTTTTAAACTCGTGAAGTCGTGATATCTTTCGAATAGAATATCCGAATTGAATAATTCAAAAAGTTATATCAAGGTATTGAAGCAGTCTTAAATATGAAGTAATTTATTTTGATAAGGATTAATACCAAGATACAAAAAAGAGCCTTTTCTAGCGGCGTAATTTCAATTAAAATTTCAAAATAAAAGAACTCTTATTGTGCATAACTAAAATAGTTAGACATATGCTGTCGCGACACTTTTTGTAAATAATAATGTGTTCTGCAAAGTCGTAGTACATTATTTTATTCTATCCTCAATAGTTTTCGCAGCGCACGCGATGTAAAGAATATTTTAGCTAATTTTTTTACACCTTGGGTTACATTATTGGAAATTTAGTAAGGATCCCTAATCTTTTCTAGCAATAAATATAGCCTATGTTACTCAGGGTGAATGTAGCTTTCTAATGGTGAAAGAATTTTTGAAATCGGCGCAGTAGTTTTTGAGTTTATTCGTTACAAACATACACACATAAATACAAAAATACAAATCTTTCCTCTTTATAATATTAGTGTAGATTAATTTTTATTCGAACTTTTCTTATCTGCTCCACTAAGTATTCCAATGAAATTTTCAGATATATTTGAGAACAAGCTGCCTCCTCAAATTCAACAGCAGTTAATGCAGGATCTGGTGTACATGTCAACTGATGCAGCATTTGCCGTGCCTCCACAGGTAATAAATTATTATTATCTACAACAATATGTTATTAAAAATGTCTGCTTCAGTAAACCGAATTTATAACAGTCGACTTTTAATCACGCACAATGGTCCACCTTAGGGACCAAGTGCAGAAACCAAACCCTAACCATAGAATAGTCCTCTTTTGGAAATGGGTTTCTCCTGCCCAAACTGCACTAAATCAGGTAGTCCTTTACATTGTCAAGACTGAATTTTGAAGTTACATTTAAAATTGCTTCTAGGACTGAAGGGAATCCATAACAAAAAGTCTATCCTTTCACAGGAAATACCAGCAGAGTTGCTGCAGCTGCCACAGGTGCAGTTTGCTTTGGTTTTGTACCACAGATGGATAGTAAGGTTCCCAGTGAAGGCAGCACTCTATGCCAAGTCAAACAAAATGTCTTACATCCACATGTAAGTACCTACCTGTTGTTTTATAGGAATTTGCAAATTATTATTACCAAATAATTAATTTTTATCAAATTAATGTAATTTTTTTCATTCTTGAATAAAGATTGCAAAATTCTTTTACATTATATTTAATAAGTATTTGAGTTTCAGTATAATCTTATTTTACATAACTGTTATTAGCAACTAATAGCTCCACTAACTACATTCACACTTTTTGTTATGGCAGACCTGGCATGCAACTGGACAGCGCCTACACTCCTATAAATCAAAACTTCGAGAAAATCTTGCGAATGTGCGAAGCGTCTCGCTTGCAAAGTATTTTGTTCTTAGATGAGATATTATCGTATTATGAACCAACATCAAATACCGGTCGTAAAGAGTCGAAAAAGATGAAAGTCCCAGTGAGTGAAACTTTTGTACATCTTACTGAAGACTCGTGTGATATGAACCATAACTGGAATGCCGGTGGTGTTCTGATCAGTCAGCATGAATTTGCAATGCAAATACATTTCGACTTGTGTTATAATTATTTCTTCTATGGTCAACATAGTTTGGCTAAGAAGCACATACTTGGATGTAGAGAAAATTCAAATCTCCTAGAAAGAGAAACATCAATCTATGGATATGGTCCACACAGAGTAATGCCCTGGGGAGAGTTTCACTATGCAAGCATGGCAAGAGATGATATCTTAGGATACATAAGGGCATTGAACTTGGGTTATGAAGTGTTAAATGAGGAGCCCTCATTGTTACAAAAACTTCAAGATTCCATAGCAAATCATTACACGGGAATCATCGCAGTTCTACAAGCTGATAACTTGACGCGGGAGATCCCAATGATTCACAGACAAGTTGCTGAGCTTGATATTCAAGGGTCTGCTTCAAGTGGCGCCTTCACCGTAGCACGTGATCTACTAAACAGAGTGTCGGCGCTGAATGCCGTCAGATACGCCTTAGAAGGAGGGTTGCCCTCTACTCATCAAGACTTCCTGAACAAATTCAAAACAGTTGGCATAAAATTCTTTGATCTTTTGTTCTGGGCACTCGCCCCTGTTTTAATGTCTGATTTATCAGAAGCCGACTGGGAAAATTTAAGAACGTTTTACCTTCACTTAGCAACATCACAGTGTAGACTCCCAATTGATAGAATTGACGAGTATTTGAAAAAGCACATTGGTGAATCAGCAGAGATCATAAGGAAAAAGTTAGTTTCCGATGAGCAATTGAACACGATTGTCAATGATCCCGTCAACATCGATGATGAAAACATGGATATACCTCGAGAGTTACTTACAGATGATTGGGAAACACCAGACTTTGAGTTTAAGTCTGTGCCAGAGTTAGACATGGGTAGACTCAAGAAGCGCCTTATTGAGGCTTCGACGGCTGACGAAGTTCGAATGTGTTTAGTGAAGTTGGCGATGATGGCTCCAGCGTCACCTCTGTGGAAGATAAGCCCATCGTGGAAGCCAGCGGGAGAGTTGTGTAATGCTTTGATATCTTTGCCGAGAGGATTCTTACAAGACTTTGGTTACGTTGTCTCTGGGGCGGCGCGAGCGAGAGCGGAGGCTGGGTGCTCCCGCGCGGCTCTATCACTGCTCTCAGTCCTAGAAGGGGAGGCTCGCAGCCAATTGGGCTCTGGCAACGATCCCACACTATACCGGTTGTGTCGTCAACTGTCCTGGGAGGTTCTTCTGCTACAAATTAATGTAGTGTTGAGCGAATGGCCACACCACAGAATCAATTTGACTGTTTTGGCAAACAAATGCAAAGCTTGTATCGCTACCGTCACCTCCGGAGACGTCGTCATTCCTAGACCTCAGGTGAGAGAGATAAGCTCTATTAATTTCCAATAACGTTTTATTTTTACTATCTTTTCGGATATTTCGTCATTTACTTCTGTTTATCCGCAGGTAATCGAAGCGTGTTGGATTTGTTTGATAAATGCGTGTGAATGGGAAGGAGTGGGCATCACGACGGGGCCGGGCGAGGTCGCTGCGGCTCTTTGTGCCGCCTGCTTTGAGTTGCAGCGAGGGAAAGCCACTAGGAAGTTTCCCAGACCACTGTGGGATTTCGGTAAGTGCCATTTCTAATACACATAGGAACAGTTTCAATAAACATTTCAAATTCGCCGTAAAATTTTACGAGTCCTTATTGTAATTTGAACTCTATGTCAATTAACATATGAGTTATTAGCGCATCTTGATTTGTAACGGCAAAATTTTATTTAATCAAGGTCTTTCTTGATTCTTTTCTTTCAGCCGTAGCTGTGTACTGCACCGGGCCCGCCCCGGTAAAGAGGTCGGCAGGTGGAAACCCTACCCATTCCCGCGAAGCACCCGGCGTCTCCGAAGCTCGGAACGCTTTCAACGGGTTCCTATCCACCCTAAGAGAACCCCTCGCCGTCAGCGTGATGCTCTCACTCCTCGCCAGAATACACAATGTTCTTATAGATGACAACTCTTTAGAACTTGTGGTGGACTATACCAATCTCTGGCCGAATAACATATCGAATGTAAATAATTATAACGCTAAGTTCGTGCTGGAATCTCTTACGGATCTTCTAGAAAGAAGTTTGAAACTGTATCCTTATAATACGTCTTGGTAAGTTCTAAAAAATTTTTTGGTTTTATCTCAAATAAATATCATAATTTTATCTGGTCGTACCTGGACTAAATTCAATTCAATTCATTTATTCAATAACAATTTACATCGTGTTTGAATATCTATAACTAAATAATTATAATTATAAGAAATTATGCAATTACGCATGCAATATACTATGCAATTAATTAAAGAGCCAACATTCACGGTAATCATGTTGGAGATTAGTCGGATAAAGTAATGTATGTACGGACTTACATTAAAGTTATTTAAGTCACATTGCTTTATCCGTCCAATATCTTAACAATAACAATAATACGTTTAAATATGCTGTCCAAAAATTACAAGTAAGTTTCATACTCGCAGCAGTCCCGAGTATCTCTAAACAATAGATAATGAATTGATTCCCGATAGTAGACGCTTCAATTATGAGCCAAGGCACTCGTTTAGGACCGTATAACGTTTCCTGCAGGCTCCGTTTATATGGCGACGTGGAGATGGCAGAGGGTCGTTGGGGCGCGGCCCTACGACGATACCTCTGCGGTGCTGCGGCGGGATCGTGGCACTTCGCCAAGCGCGCTCCCGACGAGCCGAGCATTGCTCGACGCGCGGCACGCTGCTGTCAGGCACTCAATGCGCCCACACAAGCCGCTGCGCTGTGCCAGCTACCCGACGAGCCTGACTACACCACCGCCTTCAAGTGCCTCGCAGAAAAGGTATGCACCTTATTATAAAACTATTTGACAGGCACGTGTCGACGAACAGAATTAAATGGAAATCCAGGCACATGTTAAAAAAAACTACAGTAGTCTTTAAAAACGGGATTTTATGTTTAAACGCGTCTTCTTCGCGACTGCTTCGTTGGTCTAGTGGTCGCAAGCGCTACAGCAGAACATGAGGTTCTAGTTTCGATTCCCAGGTCGGGCAGTGTTATTCGAGTTTTCCATCAAGGTTTTCTCCGTACCAGCTTGGAGTCTGGAGGTGTGGCTGGTTGCTATCTGGATAGGTTTTCTGCCTTTACTTAAAAAACTAACTTAAAAATTATAATATGATCCCTATAAATAATCCATTATGTCGCAGCCTTTCCCAAAGTGGGCGATAACGCCCCCTCGTGGGCGCTGCAGGCCTAAACGGGGACGGTAAGAAACCCAGAAAAAAAATTGGGGGAGTTGTGTAGAGGTTTGGGGGGCGATTTATAATTTCATCTAGGAGGATTCTTAGACACCGACTGAGCTCTCGAGACTCTCGACTACAACTTGTGAACATCAACTAATATTAATTAAGAGATTGCTCAAACTAACTCGGTTCGATATTTTTCTCCGCGTAGTTCATAATATGTGTCCTGTTTTATTGAATAAATAAAATAAAAATCATGTCAATCGGTCGCTCCGTTTCGAAATGAAAGTAGAACACAACACAAACAAACAAATAAAAAGGCAACAGACACACTTTCGCATTTTAATAGTTATTAGTATTCCTAGATAGGTCATTTTCGTAGATAATAGACCGCGGGCAATCATGTTTTAACAAGATTTTGTTAAATAACCAAGGTCTCAAGTTAACTCTTGCGGGTTATAGTAAAAGTCTCGTTTAGAATGAATGTTTAATCTCGGCTAATATAGCTTACAGTTAGTATTTTAAGTAGGTAAAAAATGGGGTCGCTAAAAAATAATTTATTCTCCAAGTGGGCAGTAAACAAAATAAGATTGGAAACCCCTGCACTATGTGATGTAAGTTCTGCTACAATTCTGTTTTCCGCAGACGGGCACCGCGGCTGACGCTATGGACGGCTACTACGGCTGCATCTGGGACGGCACCCTGCTGGAGGTGGGCGTGGCGCTGCACGCGCGGCGCGGCGAGGGCGGGCGGCGCGCGCGCGCCGGGCGCGCGGCCGGCGCGCTCGAGCTCAACGCGAACAACAGCGAGGACATCCAGCGCGAAGCCGCCGCCATACGCCGCGCAAGGTTACTGCGTGCGCTCACCAACCAATACGTCGCGTGAACACTCCTACGCATACGACTGAACGTATGTTTTCTTTGGTTCATTTATTTTTTATTGTTATAAGTTAGTTTCTTGTGATTAAGTGTAACATACAAAAATATAAAATATAATAATTATTATTTTTTATATGTTTATTCATCTCGGGACCCTGGGATCCCGGACCTTTGGAAGGCGTGCGATGGGCCGAAGCCAACTCGCAGAGGCCCCTTAGACAATTTTAAATGGAATGAGGCACCAATCGACGATTATCCCTGTTCGCACTATGTAAGTGTAGCCAAGGACAACCCCCGGTTGGTGTAGGACTATTGCAGAACATGGAAAGAAAGATATAGGGCTATGGGTTTGGGTGGCTTAGTGAATTGGTTATCTTTAACTATGGAAAGAATATGGCCCCTGCCTGACCAATGTTTTTAAATATAAAATACATAGATAAAATGGCAGCGGGTGACTTGCACACTCAATAATGGGCCCCCAAAACGGTCACTAGCACAAAGTGTCGTAGCGACAAGGGGGCAACATGTCCTGAGGTGCTTAACCTTAGGAGTGGAGAGGTATTCCACGGCTATCAGAACAATCCCGGAATTACGGTCAAGATCCCACCCACCAGCATCTTAATGGAATACTTCCTTCCTCCGAGCACGTCAACGTAGAGCTACGGCCGACCGAGTCCATTACTTCTCTCATTAATTAAACACGTGTGTATTCACAGTAAATGCTTTATTTAAAATAAGTATAAAAATAAGATGCATTACAAACATGTCATCGATAATGTAGGTCACGTAGGTTCTTATTATTTGCCGAAACATAAATTTTGCTATTCTCATCTTTTAGAATGGCATGTTGTATGTATCTCTTCGTATATAGAAATATTATAACGTAAATTCATCTTTGTTAAATTATGAAAATCTTATAGAAACAAAACTATTTTTATTGAACATAGGGTACCTTTTTTATTAAGTATGATGAATTGATAATATGTAGTAGGTACCACAAAAACATATGGTACTGGTACTACAAAAAAAATATGGCACAAAATCATTCAATTTCACTATGCTTGTAGACACTTACAACATAAGAAGTTATTTTATTTTGATATAAATTTTGACATTTGTTTTAATTAATATCATGATTATAATCACAAAACGACACGTCGTAAAATCGATACGTATCAGATAAATATCGCAGAAAGATAGAATTCATCTTATTATCCTCTTGGACCTGCAGTACATTACAAAAGTTCACAGTAGAATGACCTATCAAGTTTTACACGTCTTTTAAATACATACATAATAGTCTCACACTACATCAAAATCAGTCGTTTTCCTGTCAGAGAGCCATTCATGTTTTTCAACATTTCTTATTTATCACATATACTTTTGCGCTTCATTGGTACACCAACCAAAGACTATAAAATATTATAGAAATTTATAACATTGATATTCTGTAGGTTAAAGAGATATACTTACATTTAATAACAAGTTCCTTGTAAGGTTTTATTACCATGAACCATGAACGCTCATTGACCCAAAAAACCGATCAAAATAAACATCGCGCGAAATCCGTGGCGTGGCATATTTTTCATTGGTTTATTTGGGGTCTAACTGATCCCTAACGTATTCGAGAAGTTATGAGTCTAGAATTTATAGGTACACAGATAAGTTTAAAAAAAATAATGAATACGTGGACTATAACGTTGTATTTACTTCACATACGTGCCGAGGTATCTCTGGCAGTTGGGGCAGTAGTGATCGGAGTTTTTAGCTGATTCAGCGCCATAAGGAACACAGCACAAACAACTGGAAAAAATAAACAAATCAACTTTACTCTCGGTAAATAAAGTTGTTTTCAAAATTATTTGTAGGTACTGCAGTGGATACTTAACTTTATGTGTAGGCGTTAAAGATTAATTTCTGAAATCGCATAATTTAGACACTTAATAATGGAACTTATACTGTTTACATACCACAGCATGCCCCAGAGTGCGGCGGCCATATGCGTGCGAGATGTGGTAGTGTACTTGACTGCAGTCTTGACTGAAGCGTGGCAGAACTGACAAGTCGTCACCGTGTTCTCGGGACCCAGCAGCTGCATCTGTAACAATTGTGCTGTTAGAGTCTGGCCAACGAAAGTTGATCCAAGTATCAACACGTGATAGCGCACTATGTACAGGGAAAACAGTCTTGTTTTTTTTTTAATTTCGCGCGTGTTTTTATGATCAACTTTCGTTTGCCAAACTCTAGCCCCGACATTACATCAGAATCATTGTTGACTCTGATCCATGCACTATTAACCCACAGATTCCTCAGATACAAAAAGATTCTCCAACTAAGACTAATTTGATTGTTTGTAGGTGCTTATTGCAACAACGAATGCCCAACATTTGGCGAACAAGAATTGACGTAAAAAGCATAATTCTAAACAACTCGTTCTAAATTCGCTAAACGCGCTAATCAGTTTCCTTCGTCGTCGTCCTTCTCATGACATTGTATGACCTATATACAAGGTGGAGACGACAATACGACAAAAAATTAAAATCCGTATATGTAATGACGTTCTCGGTCTACATACAAAAAATTAATCAAATATATCCAATAGTTTAGTTACGATAGCTAGTCAAAGATCGGCAAACCCCATAGTCGGCACATCACTACTATTTAGTTTGTTTGAAAAAATCACTTGTTTAATTTCCATGTTAGGATTTATTTGATAGTTCCAAAATACTCTTATGCATTAGTATTGCCAGTGTTTTCATTTATTGTTGTATTGTCGTCTCCACATTGTATACTCCATTTGAAATAAGATTAGAAATTTAAATAAGCTTTTTTTACGGTCCATTCAACCGATTTTGACTTCTATTGCGTTGGTGGCACGACAAATGGCAACTGCAGTAGACAGTTGGTATTGTGTATTTTTTTTTGCTTTTAATGCCATCCTTATGCCTACGGTATAGAAGTCAAAATCTGTTGAACGGACTGTAAAAAGGTTTATTTAAATTTCTAATCTTATTTCAAATGGAGTATAGGCACATGTATATGTATGTAAAATATAAGTTATCAAACTGTAGGAAGGAAAATATTAATTGTAAATACCGCTGGTGCTGCTGGCATTGGTTCCGGCATTTGTTGCACCGCCGCCGGTGCTTGGACGTTTGGGTTAAACTTCTTTATCTGTAAGAAAACATAGAATGTGATAAAACACCTGTATCCTCTTATAATAATCTAGCGACCCGCCCCTGCTTCTCACAGGTGCGATGTATTGATGTGGCGCACGCGCAAGTTCAAACATCAAGATAGGTGCTTTACCTAAGTTCACTATAATGTATTTTCGGAAAAAAATCTCTTAATGATAGTGAAAACCACATCAAAATCTGTAAGTTAAGAAAAAGCAGACACACAGACAGACACGAAAAGCGACTTTCTTATACTATACATATATATAAGTAGTTAGGTACCCCTAGATATCATACCATAACATCTCATGGTAGGAAAGGAAAGAGTACCTACATAGGCACCTGCCACATTTCACCTTCTCTAGATAGGTAAATAAATACCATGTTATACATACAGGGTCAAAAAACTAGCTAAACTAGCGAAACTCCGCAGATCACGTCTGTGAGGTATAAACACAAAAATAACTGTTTTTTAAACTGATATTTTAAGTGACTACACTAACGGCGGTTGATGACCCCAAAAAAAGAAATCATCAAATTAATTTCGATTTTGTTTTAATATGTTTAGATATCGATACCCATCACGTCTGCGGAGTTTTGCTAGATAATTCAATTTGACCTTGTAGATGGCGATATGCTATTGAACATTTTCTAATGAAAAAACACTTAGTACAAATTAAAATGTCAAACATACCTACTCAGGGATGTCAGGGAGTTAGTTAGGAGTATATTCTGAGGACATAACCTCATTATCGTTAGAGTACCTAGTGTAGGAAATGCGTCATGGTTTCTTTAGGTATACTGATATAGTGCATGAAAATATTATTGACAAAATATTAACTTGTTATCTGCTTATCATGTCCTCTTCGTCGTACGGTCAGGAACGGAAGTCGATTAGCACTTCAGTTGAAAAACAATATTTTTTATCGGTACTTACAGAAAACTTTTAAAACAAACTACGTACTTATTAAATATTCCAACAAATTCTGAAAATAAGTGTATCGGAAAGCTTTGTGTCAATTTAAAATTATAATAGAATGCCCGATGGGGTTTCCCTTCGAAACAATGACGAACTTTGAACTTACATACAACAAACATCATAACATAACATCACGCCTGTATTCCCCGGAGGATTAGGCAGAGGTGTACCATGGGTGTACGCATAGTACAGCCACACATTATGCTAGTTGCATTATGCAGTTATGTTTAAGATACAAATTTTCATCCCCTATTTAACCATAACAACACACGTCACTATAGTCTTGTGCAAGCCTAAATTTGCGCAAGTAGATCGTTACGTGTGTGGCTACCATAACAGTGTTAATAACTCTCATTGCTGGCCATACAGTCAACCACACATGTGGTAACAATTTGACATCAGTGGTAAGGACGATGTTTGTAGTGCAAGTGTTACCTACCACTTATGTGACGTTGACTGTACCGGTCAATGATAGGTAAAACTACCAGAAACAATTATTTTTATAAATTACCTGAACTTGCTTCTCGAACTCTGAAGGATACAGAGGGAGTCCGTCGTTGTCCATGGCCGGTCTGTAACAAAAAGCAATTGATTTAGTTGATGTTATCGTAAAGTGACACTGCCTAAGGTCCTTATCATACTATCAGATTGCGAACGTCCACAAAGCGGAGCGTATGCGCAACGAACACGCGGCGCATGCGCAGCGAATTCGTTGCGGACCAGCAACGAGATCGCCGCGAATAGCAGCGTGGTTAATAAAATGTTTTCGTTTGCGTGTCCGGCGTCTTCGAAGTAACACAGCCAACAGCATTGTCTCCTCGTTGGAATCCATTTTGTTACTGAGTGTATTGTACGTCGCCATCGTTAACTTAACAAAAACGCGACGAAAACGTTGCGAATTAGCCACGGGTACACGACGGCTGCGCTGTGCAGCCGCAGCGAGTTCGCGACGCATTTGCTGCGCGCCCGCCTCGCACCGCAGCCGCTCGCAAACCGCTAGGGTGATAAGGCCCTTACAGGCGGCAGAAGACGAGATCGATTACGAAGGCCGACAACTATAATAAATCACACAATAATCCACACTAAAAGATGTCTTGTTCAATTGTCAAATTAAATTGAACAAGTCTGGGCATTGGACACAGTCGACGCGTTGGGCAGACAGTTTTAATACATGTATTTGGACACTGTCTCGACATTATTGTTCCTTGTTTTTATTAGTCTTTATTTCATGTTATTAATTAACATGGCCCTGCTGGCTAATAAAGTAATAATATATGAGCCACATGCTGAATTCAGTCTCAAATTCCTTGGTAGTTACCCGAGCAGATAATCACTGTGTCGAACAGATAATATGGCCTTCTGCATGTACAGTCACGGACTTTAATTGATCAGCCACCTGGCACTGTTCGTATTTTAGCCGTGTAATGCAAATCGGGTTTATTCGGTTCCCGACACGTCTACGTATTAGTAGAAGAAAATTATCGGTTGGCTAACCTGAGAGCCAGAACTACAAACTTGACAGCAGAGTGACTACAACCGTAACCTAGCAACGACTGTTTAAGCGTAGCGATAGTAACGTTAGCGTACGGAGAAATAATAAAAGTCATTTCGACAACTTCGAAATTAACATCTCTGACATCGACATTTCAACTGGTGACAGTTATAGAAACTTATCTGAAGATAGTGATGTCTTCAGATAAGTTTTCAGAATAATCGAGTTAATGAGCTCTGATTCAAAGGAGGTCAGTATGAAATAGATTGCATAAACTTAATGCAACATTTTATTTATTTTCTAATTGAGAACTTATTAATCAACCTCTATGGATAAGACTATTTCCGATTATAAGTAATTTATTTGTCATCTTGTTTACGAGCGTGCGGTTTGAGTTCGTGTTTAATCGTGTAATCTCGTGAATGTATGAAACTGTAAAATTGAAAAGTTTGAAGGTGGCTCATCAATTAAAGTCCGTGACTGTACATAACTATATATATATATATATATATATATGAAATAAAAATTATAAATTCAAATAACCGCAATGTGATCGATATACAGGGTGTAAGAGTAAATACCGTTGTCACTCAAACCACGGGTAGTTGACTTAAATATAAAAATAAATGACCGAGTAACAACAAAAATAAACGTTATTTTCATTAAAAGATTTTAAAAAGTTTCACCCCTATATTATTCATTGTATTATTTCCTCAACAACAACAACTGCATTTTATATCGAACTGCAGGATGCTACCTAGCAATATCATGTTACTACCGCGTAGTTCTCACAATGCAAGCAGTGCAGTGCGAGTGCATAGTTTCATATCAAATATCATAGGCTTGAACAATGCACATGACCAAAATGGCATAGAACACTAATTATGCACATAGGGTGGAAAAAGCTTAAAAAAAGTAAGTAATCAAAACAAACAAATAATATCGTTCGAAGAAACACCGATAAGACGAGTTTGATCTCCTGCACCCTAATTGCGTAATACACGATTAATAACAATCTGAATCATTTTGAAACAAATTGCTAATCCTCATCATAAGTTCGAAAAAAAATCTGCTCGACAACGTAATAAGTAACGCAATGAATGTTGTTAAATTGTCAAAATGAAACAGATTAGTCTTAATCGTTTACGAATACCTACTTAAGTGTTACGCAATTAAGTAGATAGAGGTACAAAAAATTCGAAAAATACATAACCACCAATTTCTTTTGCCGGTCGGAAAAATATAGTAGTTATAGGTACCTAATGGAGAGGCTTTACTCCACATGGTTTTAGAACAAAACAGGTGGTGAGGCGGTAGCTAGACCGGTACCGAAGGCTACTTACCTACATATTTATTTAGTGATAGCTAAAGGCTCGTTTTGTTTTGCAGATTTTCCTCATCGCAACTATTAGCTCGTAGCAATATTATGTATAGGTAGGTACTTAGTAGTTTTATAGTAAATTGTTGCATCGAGCACAAAGTGAGTTAATAATGCACGAGGGTGCGAGGGCACTAAATTAACATGAGTGCATTAATTACTCACTTTAGCGAGGTGCGTAATCTACTTTTCTTTCAACTACCAATGTACCTACCGTGATAAAAGAAAAAAGACGATATACCTACTCAAGTTAATGAAAACAAACAAAGTTATCCCGCGACTGTTGCGGCAAAAGGTTATTAACTCAACTGAACTCAACCCAATCCAACGCCAACGCCAAAGTCAGTCAGTCAGTCAGTCAGACGAACCTTAGTAATAGGGTCCCGATTTACCCTTTGAGTATGGAACCCTAAAAACAGTGCATTAATGAAATTTCATACAACTTTACTGCACTGTTTTAGTTCTGAGCAAAAATTACGACCTTTAATTTTAAATTTTAATATGTAATAAATTTTAATATTAAAAAATATTTCTAGAAAAAGTAATAGTACTCATTTATTAATATTTTATATTGTACGTTTTTAATGAACTACCTATAGGTAATATAAGTAAGTAGGCACCTATTTGCTTTTAATTATAAATAGTTGTGCTTGTGATTTCCTCGTTTTAACGAGGAAAATAGCAAGCGCAACCATAGTATATTTCGCGATTTCAGGATTGGTCCCATAGTAAAAGTTGTTCATAATGATGAGTATAGTTACGTGTTTAAAATTAAATGGTGTTTTATTGCCAATATATTTTCATTAGGTAATTATTAATTATATGTATAGGTATTGATAGGAATGGATTTGAACTGAAGTTTATTTCTGTTGTTTTAATTTTATGAACGAGAGTTCCAAGTACCTAGCCAAAATCCAATGTAATTCATAGCCCATTTTCTTTAAAATTTGACTGCAATATGTTTTTAAGTAAGTACCTATTCAAAAAATTTATATGTAAGTGGTAAAAAGTGATTCACTTAATAAGTCGACGACTTTCACAGGCAATACATTGTCATTTTTTCATACATATGTGTTAATCTAAACCTCTTACAGCAAAATTCCCAAAAAAGTCGCCGGTTTGAGGTCGATTAATCGGTTGCGGACTCGTGGTCATACCAGTGTGACTAACAGGGATAGTTTTCCTGGTAGTCTTCCTCTTAGTCACACTGCTAATATTTCTACATCAGGAAGAGTACCAGGAAGACTTAGTCACACTGGTGTTACCACGAGTGCCACCAGATTCATCAAAGATAAATCATAAAAATGAAAAAGTACTTCACATATTAGATCATAATTGAAATGATCTTTCATGTTGTGCAATAAAATTTATAGAAATACAGTATTTTAACAGTAAAATCACGTAAGTACCTAAATCAGCAAAATCGGCTAAATTATGTATACGGCCTACCTGTATGCAGGTACCTTTCAATTCATTATCTTCAGCCTTCGCTTGCTTTGACCAATTGGGACTGCCTATTATACCTGTATAATTATTATACAAATGTATTCATCCAATTTTGATAACAAAATAACAACAAGTCAAACCAAGTTGCCTACTTAATTTCAAAAAATATTAGACCGACAGAAGATTTCATAAAATAGTTGCAGCTCTTATTATCAAAATAAATAAATACATGCGCTCATGCGTCAACCGTGACTTCTAAGAACCAGCAGTTTTGTAAGCGATACTTAATTAAAACATTGAATGTGGCCTGCACATCGAGGAGTCTCATAAAAACACAACGTACTTATAACCCGTCCGTTCATTGTCACGGATATCAAGGTTAGAGGGGTTAACTTTTAAAACTATGAAGAAACTCATCTTACCTTTGCATTGATCCGAATCGAGACGAAAACTGGTTTTGGAATTATTAATTTTTTTTATTTACGACACAGATGCAAACCGGACAAACAAGATAGGAATGGTAAGTACGATTCACGAAGCGACCGCCCGCACCGGTCCTTCGGACGCAACGCGCAAGCTACAAATGGTCGATCAACAAAGTTCTCTTCTCTTGAACAAAGCCCGACACCTAAATAAAAAAAAAGCGTCTGACACGAGTCGATCCGAACTCTCATACGGACTTTACCGAACGATTTATACCGAACGTTTTAGTATTCCTTACCAAAATGATAATGATGTCATCCTAGTAGCAGCATACTATTCAGTCTAGATTTGATCTTCAATAAAGTCAAATTCGCTACATAGTACCTATTTATGTTTTAAAAGTCCATCGACCTACTTATCTACCTATGAATTGAATCAGTTTAATTTGATGATGATTAAATAATAAGTAAAATTAAATGCTAAGTACCTAGGTATAATTTTTTAAATCCTTGTTCTACAATTTAGCATCAATTTGCCCAGCTCTTGCCGAAACTATTTGGCAACACACATTTAGTTTCATGCCAGCTCGCTCATGTAGTCATGAATGACCGATTAGTTTTATCGAGAATTTCCTTGTGCTATAGCCATAGGTCCACCATCGATCCTGTAGATATTGACAGTGAAAACTTACGGGAACGGCAAGCTTCGATGCTTCAAAAAGGGGCCCGATTGTCTTCCCCTTGAAATTGTGTCCATTTTTGAGGATACACAGAAGGCACAGTGTATGTATGTACCTATATACAAGAAACTAAATGATGAACTGATAAGTATTATTCCTTTTATGCGGTTTCGTCGATTCTCAAAAGATTTTTAAGTTTCAGAGTTTCCGAGATTCGATACCTAAGGCATTTTCTTTCTCGCTTCGTAAGAATTCGCGCAACCGTTACCCATCTAAATGCAACCGACCTCGCATTTATATGGCTAACGGTTTATCAGTTTACGGTTCGGGAAATTCCCTGCATAAACGTAATAACTTTTTATGTAGACAAACGCGTATTTACGCGTAGTGGCTTGGAGCAGGACTTGAGTGGTCGTCGCTTGTTTACCACGCAGATTTATCATGTGTCTGCAACTCTGCAGGCTATCCCGCAATGGCTCAATTCCTGATGGGTGGCAAATTAACAAAACCTACTTGTAAGTAGTTAAACCACAGAGCATGGTTTTTTTAACGATCTAAATATAGAGTTATATGGAATCAAGAGCTAATCTGGTACAACTAGGTGCCTACCTATGTTGATTTGTTTCCTTCTATAAGAACGCATGAGCGTGATGTGAACTGACTTGTAGGTACCCAGTTTATTGACCAAGTAAGTCTGCAAAAGGTAAATTACATAAAGTCCATCGTGAGTTAATAGATTTGTAGAGATTCTCTATGATAAGTAAGTACAATAAGATAGAGATCGCAGAAAGCGATAAGGCCTCCCATTGTAGGTTTTGTTGTGTTAAATTTATTTTTTTAATATCTTTTTCTGGTGTAGGACAAAGTAGGTATAATACATAGGTAAGTACTTATATATATTTAAAAATATATAAGTACCTAATGCAAAATTCTATAACTAAAAATCAATTTTCTTTTCATTATAGATTTCGTTCGCAGGAATTTAGGTAGGTAGGTACCTATTGAATATCCATACAAACTACTTTTCACTAGGTCAAATTAAATTAACATTTTTATTAACGGTTATGCTATGTGCCACTCCAGAAGACGTAGGCACTCGAGGCGATAATAAGTAGGTAAACTCTTTGATGAGATGATGGATTCTTCATCTCATTATTATACGGCGACGAAAACAATAAAGGAATCAAATAAAATACGATATTTTCAACTATGTTTATTCAACAATAATATCGCCTATTGTTAAATAATTTGTAATTCATATGCGACACATTAAGTTGTTTATAAAAACGCGATGCAATACCGATGTAACAGTTTCTTATACTTACAGAATGAAATTGAATTCCTGGACATCCTCTTAAGGGGTCATTGTACTCATCATTACGAACAACTTTCACTGTGGGACCAACCCTGAAACCGCGATAAAAAATCTGCTGTTCCTTATATTTTGACGAGCTATGCTGATATAAATTTTAAGTCCGCATAGCTCGTCAAAATGCACTGAACAGCAGTTTTTTGCCCATAAATTAAATTTCACCTTGTAGATAACAATTTCATAATAATATAGACAGATTGACCATGCTTACTAAGCATGGTGTGTCAATCTGCCTATCTGCTTAACTATCTTGTTACTAAGCATTGCTTAGTAATAAAAAAGTTTTAGAATCGTGCACTTGAACTTGTATGTAAATTGTAAATTCCTGCAGAAGGACGAACCAGGAAACTTTAGTAAAGTGGTCGTGCAAACAACAGCACAACACAATTGACATTTATCATGGAGGTAACCCTGCTCCTATTTTACACAAACTCTATCTGTATTATCATCCTATAATAAATGTTTATTCACCAATAAAAAGTGAACATCAATGGCATTATTTCAAATGCAATTTGCCAATACCTACAGTGTGCTTCAAACTTTATGGCGGCTCGGAAGTGGGATACTCGCTGCGCAGTACACCACCGCGGTCACATGAATGTTACTGCGCAACTACTCACCTCGTATTCAAAGCTGCCATAAAGTTTGCATCGGGCTGTATCTATTTATGTCGGGTATAATTAAACAACATAGGTAAGCATGCATGCCCTATAGTAATGCATGTTTTAGTTAAACGCAAGCACGTCAACTTTAACAGGTACTTATGCGACAATTTTAAACAACTCAACATGCAGACAGGTTGACAATTAGGTACCTAGTATCAATTCAAGATTACTGTTCGCGGTCACCCTTCTAAGCCACATTCTACACCTAATAGTCAGTCCTCTATTTACTTATGTGAAAATACACACCGTTCATATAATAGGCCAGTGCAACTGGTACAATCATAGCTTGCATGCAAGTAAATAAGACTAGCATAGATCTGCGCCAACTCCGAGAGCGCATGCGTAGAGTATTATCGTACAATCAGGTACCTACAGAAGTAAAAGGATTTCATTACCAACGCTTCCGGAGCTTTTACATCGTGATCAAATATTTGCAAAACATCACACGGGCAACTAACATAATATTATTTTTACTTTGGCTCGTAACTTAGGTATTAAGTAGGTAGGTAGTACACAAACTTTGGATTTTAAATGTTTAAACAAAATTACAACGGGAATCATAAAACAATTCTATCCAATACAGCAATGCAAGTCCATCGTAACGACTTTACGGTTAATCCCTACGATTAATAAATAACCCTTCCTTGGCAGTACGGGTAAAAAATAATTAGATGACAGACAATCAGATTCATTTGATCTTGTAGCTATGTAAGTAGGTAAGTAAGTACCTATCGATATCTAGATTTTAATCACAGTCCATTAGTAAGTACACAGACTAGAAAATTTAATGGGCTTGTTATTTTTATCGGGAAATGTGCAGAGATGAAAATCCAAGAAGTCCTAGGACTAAACAGTAGTTATTTATTAGTCTAACAACTATTACTCTGTAGTAAGTTTATCGAGAATTAAAAACATATATTACTCGTGAACTTCTATGTGAGACAAATACTTGGGACTATTATTTAATTTAGAAACAGATTTATTTGCGTTTTCCTTAGTTTGTTCCTGCGCCACACAGGTTCGAAGCCACGCCTGCTCAATTAACATTCACAATAAAATAATTTTAATTCAAATATGTAACTACTCTTGTTAAAATTATTGCGTGTATAAACACCAACACCTTTTTTTAATTGATTCCCTAAATCTGGCTCAGATAGTGCAATCCACGAAGACGTGCCCCACTCCGCGATTACTGTACTGTAACCTGTAGGTACTTTAGTACGGAGCGGAGCGGAGTGGGGCGCGTCTTCGTGGATGGCACTATCTATATTTTTGTGGTTGAACATGGCCTCAGCATTTTAGACAGGTATAAAATGTACTTGTGGTGTTTATATTCGCAAACTTATAATCGGGTATTGCTTCTTGGCTAGCATTAACTTCACTTGAGCTGAGATTGCAGTAAATGCTACACGCAATTTAATTTAAATTCTCGGAACTTAAATGAATTATTGATGCCGACGTGGCCACATATCAATTTTATTTCAGCACAATACTTAGATACATTGAGAAGGAAAACTAGACATTTGGGAATATTGTTAGTTTCTAGGTAGTTATTACATTATAATGTCAATGCATAAGTAAAGTAATTTAAACGACAAACGCCTCTAGAGCTAACATGGCGAGTGCTGCGATGGCCGCAACGACAGGAACAGTCACCACCCACGCGAATATTATGTTCCTGTTCGACAAAACATGTCATCAGTCGCAATGTCACAAATTGATAACAGAATAGGGAAGGTATTACAATCGGTGTACCTAAACAAGATGGGTAATAATCAATAGGTAGGTCAGTAACAGACGCAAAAATCGAAGTACTAGTGAAATTCAATCATTTTTGCTTCGTAAAACATGATGCAAACAGTTACAACCAGCACATAATAAAATATAGTTTTTATTAGCAAGCAACAAACTTTAAAATCTGTATAAACATACCGAAATAAACTCCAGTCGACGGGCTTGTCGGAGAAGTAGCCGATACAGACGACAGAACCGACCTTACAGTGTGTGGTGGAGACCGGCAGACCGGCCTTGCTAGCCACCAGGACCGTCAGCGCAGCCCCGAGCTCGATCGTAAAGCCCCTGTGCGCCAAAAACATTACTTTACTTATATGCACTTTTCTATACTACTGACACAAATCCTCGATTTTGAACTCAGATAAAATACTTAGCTAGGTAATGATTTACTTATTCACATATTTACAAGGTGCTTCTAATGCAAATTATTAGCTCAGGAACTGAATCACTTCACCGCTAATTAAGTGTTTGCAAGACCATTCTTTATCGAAAAATCGTGTGCTATCAATATCGTGAGTAGGTACCTATTCTTTACATGAAATTAGTAGAAGCTCGACTAACGTGTCAGGTGTGATGCTGGTGAGGTCCTCCCCGACGGTGCGGATGACGCGGCGGCCCCACAGCCACAGTCCCATTGCGATGCCCACGCCGCCGAACACTAGGATGGCTAGAGGAGTCTCCGCGCGGGAGTGAGCGCCCCCTTCAGAGTATAACAGCCAGAGAGCCACCAGGGGACCGATCGCGTTACTGCCGACCAAAATAACCTTGGTTTAATGTTTTTGTTTGCAAATAAACTCATCCAAAGTATCATTGCAGTAGATATCCAACAATTACATCAGCTGTGGGTTGTCTGTGCTGAACCGCAATGCAGTGTTAGTATACCTAATAATTATATTATCCGTCACAATGTACATCCCGTTACAATGGTGTAGGGGTATCATCACGACATAGTAGGAATATCTTCAAGCAACTCTTTACCTAACGTCATTGCCACCATGCGCAAACGCACCAAACGTAGCGGTGAGGACCTGCAGGAAGGAGAAGAGCCGCAGCTCGTCGGGCGGCGGCGCGGGCGCGGGCGCGGGCGGCGGGGACAGCGCGCGCAGCAGCGGCGCGGCGCTGGAGTTGGGCGTCATGCCGGCCGCGCGCGCGCCCGCCGCCCTGCAGCGCTCGATGCTCCACGCGCTGCCACCGTCCGGACCCTGGAGAATACCAACATGGGGAAATATATGCCAGACTATAATGATAAAGAGAGTCGATGGCTATAAGAGTAGGTGAAGACCAAAGAAACGGATGGATGGACTGTGTGAAAGATGATATGGCTGGAAAGGGGGTGATTACCGAGATGATGGCTAATATAGAAGTATGGAAGAAAGGGACATGTTGCGCCGACCCCAAATAAATTGGGTTACGGGCAGGAGAATGATGATGAATGATAAAGAGATTTGGGGAAAGACAGGTAAACAACATAATCAATCTGCCTAGCCTTTTCCCAATTATGTTGGGGTCGGCCTAGCAGGATTATTTTAAATGAAGCGACTGACTATCTGAACTCCTTTGGTAAGACTGGTTGGCAGACTTTTGGGCTTTTGACTATCTAACCGTTACGACCGTAAATCTTTGATCTACGAATGACAGCCGGGACCAACGGCTTAACGTGCTTTCTGAGGATGCAGCTTAGGGGTCTCGATATGTAATGGATGGTCACCCATCCACGAACCGACCATAGCAAGCGTAGCTTAACCTTCGATCGACCCGTGCGGCTTTTATCATTTAGTTACGAGCCCCGTGAAGCAATTACAAGATAAGATCACCTTGTCAAGTCGCGGTGGTGGTGTATCAAATTCCACACAGTTTGTGGCCCTGGCGGCTGCTAGCCTGTCGAACTCCCCGCGCGCTATCGTGTCGCAAGAGTCGCCAAGAAAACCATTCCTGGAGTCGTAGCTCTCACCCATACCGGCCATTTGCGCGGAATCCAAACTTTTACAACAACTCAACGTCTCGTCTATGTATTTCAAGGTGTTAATCTGAGGATCCGCATCTATGAGTTGTAACCGTGACTTGTTTGGTGGGCTGAGACTCCTGGACAGTATGCTGCAGTCGTCCATGGTGGCTAGGAGGGCGCGGTTCCTGGCGTTCATCACCCCGACTGAGGTCTTGTCTGCGTCGCTCAGGGTGACCATCTCCGCACTCTCCGCAATAGCCTCGAGCACTTTGCCATCTTCAGACAGGAGGGACGTTGGACGTTGCGCGACGCTGCTTTTATTGGAGTGTGTTGGAGTATTCGCTGGAGTTGTTTCTGTAATATTATAAAATAAGGCTGAATGTTAAGATATTTGATAACAACTAAATTACACTAATCAAAATTAGACTCTTTATTTATCTCAAATATAAAATCCCCACCATTAGATAATCCAAGCGAGAAGTTGACAGGAGGCGCGACGAGCCGTCGTTTATAGTAGGGTACAAGGAATGCGCGTACGCACACCGCAACCAGTGCGCCAACCGCCATCGAGGACACTAGAGCCAGCCACAGCGGGATGTTGTCCATTGCCAGTACTGGAAATAATGGACGGTTATTATATCACTGATTTTATGCGTTCTGCCCAAGTTACGACGGCACACTCACATCTGTATTCGGCCAAACATTTAAATAGGGGTAAATATATTTGGTTCTTCAAAGAACAGTATCTAATGAGCTACAGTGCAGCACTTTCTATCAATACTTGTTGCTTTCTAGAATTCGTAGCCCTTTCGTAGCAACTTGCTACGCAAGGGCTATCAATTCGTAGCAACTTGCTACGCAAGAGCTATCAATTCTAGAAATAACTGAATCTTATAGATACTTCGCTTAATTAATCTGTGAGGTTGATAAAACCTAAATTTTTTGTTAGCTTGCATACATTTAGGTCCATCATGCACCACGCTCAGCACGTTTACGGACACGGTAGCTCCGTAGAAGAATGGCAACGCCTTGAGGCCAGATTTGATGGGCTGCGGCGACCTCAGGATGAACCGACGCACAAACCAGTACAGGAGGGCTGATGCTGTTCCGCTGAGTGCCGGGGATATGAACCACGACGCCACTGGGGACAAAGGACGATACACATAAGATGTGTCTAGGACGGTCTACAAGTTCTACGAAGAAGTGCTACTGCTGTGCACCAGACACCAGACTTTTTACGGTAATTCTTCTTAATTTTAGTCTACCGTTGAATGTCTTTGTCGTATGACTTATCCTTAAGAACTTTGTATGCATAACTTTGTATTATAATCAACTGATCCCAACAAGCAAAATAATCCTGGTATGCGATTTAATAATGCTACGTAGACTTATAAAACTCCGATGATAGTTTTGGTGGTTGCTACTGCGCTTTTAACAGCTGTTTTTACTCAAGTACGTTTAACCCTATAATTTGTACTTATATCGGTATATAAGATCATATTTCCTGACAAATATAGGATCAAGACTCCTATAAAAGCATGAAACAAGAGTAATTGCACTCAGGAGTAATTACTCCGGTAACTCAGACTTATATGCGCCTATAAGATCACATCTGCGGACCATTTTAATCTTAATACTCCTGTTGGAGCATGTACCAGGAAGATATGCACTGAGGAGCAATTACTCTTGTTATTTTTACTTATAACCTCATATAAGCTAATATTTTATGACCAATTTAAGTAAATTAAAGTTAAATTACTGTAAATCATTTATGTTTCTGGTTTGGTTTAGGTACATAAACTTAAAAGTAAGTGGTAAATGAATTACATATCCACGTTTTAAAAATAATAAATCACCAAGATTATAACAGCACTCGGTAGGATAAAATGTTCTCTATATCGATTTATCGTATGCCGTTTTAAACCTAGACATACTTATATAGGCATTCCACAATAAATATCAATCGGAAAAAAGGCGAGTCTTTTTCGGTTTTGATATAACCCAATATAGAACCAATATACTTATATTGGTACTGTGTCACACTTGGAAATGTTAAAAATACTTATTTTAGCACTATGTCATACTTGGAAATGCTCACCAAGAAAATGGCAGCTGCCTTCATAATATTTATTTAATATTCATTAATACTAAAATGTAAATAAGAAAATTTCAAGAGGCGCTTTAATCAAAACCATGATAGATTTCACAGTAAATTCACATTCCCATACGAATAAGCTATAAGACTAACAATTTGACAACAATAAGATTTTGTTTTTCTACTAAGATTGACATTAATAAATTCTAATTCATATAAATACCTCAAGATATTAAAATATTTTTTTACAGAGCACAACAAGCGATACACTTACTTCGACTGCTCACAATATATTATAGAAGCATTTCTAGGCGCGTATTAATCTCATTTTTTACTATAACTTACTTATATTGAGATTTACAGGAGTAATTGCATTGACTTAACTCAATTACAGGAGCATTAAAGGCGTATATGGCATTTCAGCGGTCTAATATAAATACGTTATAAGTAAAAGTAGACTTATAAAGGGGGCCCTTTTCGAGACTTATATGCGGATATAAGTCTCATATCGTCCTCGATAAATGATGGTTCTACGATAGTTTAAAAACCACTTTTTGCTAGTTGGGATGTTACGGGAAATAAATTGATCCTTATCCACGCGATTCGCTACGGATGCTACGAGACAGATGGAATAAGGGAATAATCAATTTTATCATCGAAAAAAAGTACCTACAATACCGTTAGGTACGTAAATGTAGGTAAGTAAGTACTTTATCGTTCTTTTTAATTGAACCCGGGAATTCAAGGTCCCGCCGCTTCCTTTGGCCGCGCGAGAGACTAAGTAAATACCCTTTATGATCCGACACAATTAAGTACAAGGTTAAGCAGCACAAACATTCCTACTTACAGCCATTATAATGAAACCCAAGTACCTATATACCCACATTGAACATAATGCTCATGTTAATAGCCTTATCAGAATACGAGTAGAATGCAGGTACTTATCGGATTTCAGTGGGCCAGCCCACTGAAATCCGATAAGTACCTGCATTCTTGATAACACTATCTGGATTAATTAACTAAGTACTTAAATTCCTAAAAACAAATGTAGGTATGCTAGTGTCAAAAGTACCTACTTTATCCCATGTTGTCACAAATTGACTAGGTATTCTAGTACATAAAAAATCCCTCGCAAACCATTTGATAAAGCTTTAACCTTGAACTGAAAACATCGAACAACAGGCGTGAGTACGAATAGGTACTGAATAATCAAGCGAATAGGCCATAAATCCAAAGATATCTAACGACTCTACTTCCAGTATATTTTCATGAGCCTCTCTCTCTAATTTGGTCTCAGTCATACAATGATCAACTATATTTAGGTTAGTAAAAACATGTTTTTACTTCTGATAAAGGTATCTAGCCATCAAATAACTCTTTGTGCTACAATACAAGGGGAAGATACTTCTTGTAACTAAATCCATAAGATTAGAATTAGGTCCTAAATAAACTAACTAGGTACATATAACTACATATAAAACATAAAGCTAACATGATAACATTATGTAAAAATTACGTATTATTTGACAATCAGTCCTGATGGGTCCTTGTCGCAAGCTACTCCAAGACTCAAAAGGTAAAGAGTGACTTACCAATAGCTCCGAGGGTAGACCAGCGCACACCAATGGGACCTTTTGCTGTGAGCGTGAAGCCCACAGTAGCCCCGACCATGGAGTGGGTTCCGGAGACAGGCAGCCGCAGTGCCGTGGCCACGATCAGCCAGATAGCACCCGATATCAGCGCCGACAGACAACCGGCAGCTAACAACTTCTCGCCACCGTCAGCATATAAAGACACGTCCAAAATGCCTTTACGCATTGTGTCCGATACCTTATATCCTGCGGAGATGAGCGCTAATAAGTTACATTATTTTAAGAAATATAGCGTGAGCTAAACGTGCTAAAATCACACAAATGTCTTTGTCTAGTTGTCTGGTGTCCCCCAAGACATTTTACTGGCGGTGAGACATATCGCTTCGAATGTAGTGATATTAGGTTTCTATTTCCTATAATAATGAGGTTCAAGTTCACCTCGCGACTCATAGTAGGTACTTGTGAGTTATTTGTTACTAGGAATCACCAACTACCTCTTCAGTACAACACCTCCCACCACAGGTTGTTTGTAGGGACAGCAAATAAGGTCAGTTTGTTTAAAGTTAAACGATTTAACCAAAGGTTCTTTTGTTTTAGACTACTATGATAAATGTTAATATTACTCACCTATAAGCACTGCGCCGGCGATCTCGAAGATAGTCGCAAGAATGCAAGCCTGCGTGAGCGTCAGCACCTTCGAGCCGACGCTGGTGCCGAACGAGTTGGCCACATCGTTAGCGCCTATGCCGAAAGCCAATACGAACGCTACTACGAACCCACTAACCACAAGCCATAGTAAATCATCAGAATACGGTTCCATTCTTTTGCCTTTCCAGTTATCTAATTCTACTAACTAACCAATTTTGTTATAAAAAAACATATCTATAGCACCTAACCAAACGCAAATATGACCATAGTTAACAATAAGCTTGGCTCTATATCTATATTAATTCCTTAACACTTGTTGAAAACAATCCGTTCTTAACTTTAAACAGTCGAATTTCCATTCCTTTATAGAAAAATAACTATAGAGTGTAATAGCTAAAGATTTAATAATTATAAGTATTAATTAGTTACGACTTCAAAAGCAATCGATAAACCTGTTATATTTTTTTAAATATTTTGAAATAAAGTAATTCGAAACTTATGTTGTGGTTGTGCGTCACAATGTTTGATGTTTAAATAGTATTTCGTTTATATGGCGATGACTCGTTAATTTTGGCTTCATCATTTCTGTAAAAAATAATGAGAAGCTTGGATCGATAAATAGATTTCACAAAGTATTTATTTAGGTATTTGTAATCCGAGGCATTTGTAGGTAGACCATAATAGACTAAATTAAAATTAGTAAGCTTATAGAACTGAATATTATTTTTAGTAGGTATTCTTATTCGATTCAAATAAGAACATAGCCATTCTTCATCAACTGTATTATAAAGTGTCCCATTCATCACACATAATATATGAGATGGAGCGAGCGTCCAAAATGGTTGTCCACATGTTTTCACGATAGTATCGATTCGACGCCATTTGATTTATTAAAATCTCACTTATCAACTATCACTGCGAGATACGCAAAATAAACACTGAAAAACTATCTAGTTCTTTTTTCTTTTGAAAGGAGCTCGCAGTAAAAATTGGATCAAAATTGCGTCACATGCGTCCTTAGTTTCCATCATCGTTGTATATTTTTAAAGTGTCAGCTCGTGTCACAGCTATTCTAACACGTGTCGATATGTACTAAACACCATGTCTCGCCTCAATGAAAATCTAATTAGGCGTTACACTTGCGATTCAATTACGTAATCAAACATGTTTCAGTATAGGAAAAACGTGATTACTTACTTTTGAAAAGGTAGGATTTTATAGTCCTAAAATCGTTTGTAGTGAAGAAGCACGAGGGTTCGCCTTGAGCTCCTCAGGTGTGGACTGAAGTTGACGAGGGTCGCACCGGGTCGCCGACTGAATGGAGCATGCGCATTGGGCACTAGCCACCCCACTCCAACCCCCCTACCTATTCAGACGCGAAGAATACAATAAAAATGTTTGTTCCATAGCAAAAGAACCCTTATCGTTACCAACTGTATTCAGCTGGGGAACTGGCTTAGGTAATAAACCCAAAGTGGCGCATTAAAATTTTCGAATAAGGATCTGATTCCGCCACCCAGGAGTAACTGACCTTTTCATTTATTTAAAGCTTTTGATTTTATTTTTAGCAATGTGTGTCTTGAGATAACGTGTGTAGCATGTCATTTCATAACTAATTGTTCTCATTAGAGAGTAAGAAAAATGCTAAGTCTATCTTAAATAAATTGACCTCCGCTATTGGCGTCTACTTTATGATCAAGACCAATTTATTAGGTACCTGATTAGTTTGTTTCAAACCGACTATGATTGTGATTGATCGCGTATTACGCAATTAGGGTGCTGAATTTTGAATCAAGGTCATATAAGCAAACTGGTTTTTCATCATCAATAGATGGCGTTACAGCGAGATAAAGCCTACATGGAAATCATGAGCGGGCTTATTTTTTTAAGGTTCCATTTTGTTGGCGGTCAAAGTTATCTGAACTATTACCCAACTTTGTCCACCTTGATTTTTAACGCCTTTATGCAGATGACACAAAAACTAGTGCAAGAATTTTGGTAATGATGGCGTTTACTTTAGGAATGTAAACGACACAATGAAAAGTTTCTTAAAAAACGACTGGGCAATGTTACCCAGACATTTTTTCTCTTTTTCATACAATGCACTTTTCACCTTTTAAAAGTGCTAGGGCTGGCATAATTCTTTTATAGGTACTAAAGTTTTGAAAGACCCAATATAATTAGGTATATTAGTTAGTTTATACCTAGAATAGTATTTAGATACCCATAGCACAGTACCCAAATACAACCAGTAGGTACCTTGCATACATGACCGGCACGGAGATGCAGCGCCGAGCGCGCGCGATCTCCCCCATCGTCGTCGCTCGGGTCAACTCGGTTGGTTGTAGCGTTGCAAAACGGAAGTAAGTACCGATTCGCAATAATTTGGAAATATTCAAAAGAATACTTCTATTGGAAGGAATACTACCGCAGCAAGAATGCAGAGTAAAACACCTATAGTGTAAGAATGAAGTAGGTAGCCTACGTTTTATTGAATATTATTAAATTATTCTTAAAGAATAAGAATATTATTACCTAAATTAAATTATTCCCAGGGTAGTTACGAATGTATGCCTATTAGGTAGGTAGCTTGAGGCGACTCCCGAATATCATCAGTACTTACCTAATACTTATTGTAGACAAAATTGTGACGAAATACTACCTATTTGTTTTTCTGGTGTCATAATTTATTAACATAGGTACCTAAACGACGAAAACGTGTGCTAAATAGGAAGAAAATCTGCCAAATATAGCATAAAAAAGCTCAATGCTTTGCAACACTGCGTGCTGTAAGTAAAGCATGTCGCCCGTGGTAAAGATGGGTTGTAACAGGTTAAACACGATATCTATTATCATTGTAACTGTTACAAAAAAATAACAGATCCAAATAGCTGTTATTAAATAACAGCCTGTTATTTTTGTATGGCCGATATATACGTATTTAAATCTCAATTGAATATCTTCTTTATTTCTTTTGGTTTAAAGTCGAAAATCGTATCTGAAGTTTTGACTAGGAATGGTAACAAGTACCACGACCTAATTTAGGAGTCACTTTTTCGAAAATGTTTGATCTTGTAAGACCAACGACTGTATTTTTATGGATAACTAAGTGCTTCTCTTCTTAGCGTAGTTTTAACTGCTTTAGTAAGAGTGAGAAGTAAACATATTTCGAAGTAAATAATAAGTGTTTCTATTTTCAGCAAGAGAAATTCATAATCTTGCTATATTCCTTCCTTTGTGTGACATGCACACGCATCTAATTATCAGCCGTGGTAACAGTTTACTAGATCACTTTGCCCATCATCATAACTTTAGTTTTAAAAGACCCTGATCAATGACACTAACATTATTATACTCTTCAAATAATTTTCTATGACATGTTATATAGTAAACTACCCTGTGTTTTCGCCATATCGCAGAATATACTTTCAAATTTGCACAAAAGTTTGCCCGCAAAAGCATACACCTTACCTACTCGACGAGGCTAAGCGAAGTTAGCAACAACAAGTTGTTGTTGCTGACTTCACTTAGAGCCGCTTATATTGATTATCGTCGTTGACTAGTAATTATGCTTATAAATCGTTCTACGGGCAAAGTTTCCCTTGGGGGCAATGTTGGCATATTTCACGGTATGTGTACTTGTATGATTTTCAGATCTCTAGCATGAAATTAAGTTTGTATGCATTGACATATATACTTATTACATCAATGTTTGTATGGGAAAACCCATAGAAACTTCCATCCCTTAATTTAAAGGGTGGGGGGTGATTTACAAAAAATCCTGAAATATGTATTTTTTTATTATTATCTACTAATACTAGCTTTAATACCAAATTTCCGCTTTCTAGGACTTCAGTACCTACCCTAAGAATTTTGATGATCATCAGTGAGTGACGAAATCTAGTTTTTTTAGATATCAATAAAATCTAAAGATAAGAACTATGCAATTGAATCTTTCTATGTTTAAATTAAGTTCACTATTGACATCACATCCCGACAATTTAGTTTATCGGGTAACTTTGGTTTGGATTATCCAAACCCAAGTTATGAGGGTTCAAAAAAACCGGCCAAGTGCGAGTCGGAATCGCGCACGAAGGGTTCCGTACCATTATCTATAAAAACGGCAAAAAAACACGTTTGTTGTATGGGAAATAAAAATTACCCTTAAATATTTGTTTTATTTTAATTTAATTATTTCTTTTTAAATTGAATAAGTAACTAAATATTCTGTCAATATTTCAAGCGTCTACCTGTTGCCGTTTTCAATATCGAGCAAAAAATACACGTTTCTTGTATGGGAGCCCCCTTAAATATGTATTTTATTTATTTATTATTTATGTACACACAGTAGAATACAAAGAGATACGACATAATTATGATATGAGTACAAAGGTACTGCTTATTTCTTAAGAAATTTCTTCCAGCAGACCTGCGAAAGGAGAAATGAGAAAGAAATGTAGACAATAGTGTGTGAGAACAAGAAGAGAAAAACATGATTATGCGAAGTTTAATTCTGTTTTTTAGTATTTGTTGTTATAGCGGCAACAGATATAGGTACTTACATCTGTGAAAATTTCAACTATCTAGCTATCACGGGTCATGAGATACAGCCTTGTGACAGACGGACAGACAGACAGACAGCGGAGCCTTAGTAATAGGGCCCCGATTTACCCTTTGGGTACGGAACCCTAAAAATGACGAAGGGCTTCGAAAAAAGGTAGGTAGTGCCCTTGCGCTTCGCATGGGTCGTCTTGGCACTGGTAATATATGAGACGGCACGTATTTAACTACCTACTTATAATTATAAAGAAACTTTTTATGTGATAATTATGTTTTCTAAAAGGCTATTTGCAACAGCACGAACTATACAGACAGAATCCTAACTTATTATAAATGCGAAAGTGAGTTTGTTTGTTACGCTTTCACGCTAAAACGGCTCAACGGGTTTAGATGAAATTTGGTACATGGGTAGACTATGACCTGGAATAGTACATAGGATACTTTTTATCCCGATATTCCCACTGAATCGAGACCTACGCGGGTGAAACCGCGGGGCACAGCTAGTAAAGTTATAAAACTAAAACCCAACTACGACAAAAATTCTCAACTAATAAAAACATATAACTAAGACATCACAGGTAGACAAATTAAAAATCCGGAGTCACAAAGAATCTGTTTGATTTATGCCCACACGTGACTCCGGATTTTTTATTTGTTTTTATAATTTTTATTTTATTTTTTTGAGGTTTTTATAATTATATTTATTTGAAATGTGCTAATTAAAGCCCTTTTAATTGATACCCAACATGCCCACATTAAATATATTTTATTATAGTTCACGACTTTGTCCTCTAGAGGGCGCTATATTCTATTTAGCTAGTTATGTGACGTCACATAACTAGCCTATATCCCAGCGGACGATACCTCATTTTGACAAA
Source organism: Lithophane ornitopus (assembly GCA_948473465.1). Taxonomy (NCBI): domain Eukaryota; kingdom Metazoa; phylum Arthropoda; class Insecta; order Lepidoptera; family Noctuidae; genus Lithophane; species Lithophane ornitopus. The sequence continues at coordinate 8,623,205 of OX419616.1, read as the reverse complement.
TTTTGATGAGTAGTTTAAAGATAATTTATGAACACATGAACATTCATACATAGGTACATACCGGTAAAAATCATAACCCTCCTTTTTGTTTCGCCTTAATCGGGTAAAAAAGGAATCGTTTGTCGCCAAAAACATAAAAAATAAATAGTTAAGTTTAATTTTTAATTACATTTGAATATTTATATTGCATAGCGTGTTTCCTCTTCTTTGACTTTAAATTGCGTCAAATCAGGCTGGTATTCTTATTCGGCGAATAGTAGTACAATCGGTATTCGTATTCGTAAAAGTAGTATTTGTTGCATCACTGATGTATGTAATTGAATGCCCACGGAACTAATGGTAGACAGAAAAAAAAAAATTAAAAGATCTTACCTACCCTTTTTTTGAGCACGGCCGCAGTCAGTTAAAAAAAACAATATTATATATTTTTTTAAATAAGTAATTTATTAAAAACACCACCCTTATTATGAAATATTAATATTTCTTGTTTAAATTCCATAAATCCGGAATTATCATGACTGAACATCGCCTGTCATACAGGTTGAATAATTATGATTATTATAATAATTATGTGTTAACCTACAAAAACAAGAAGAAAATAGGTATTAAAAAAACTTAACTAAACTTATTTCTTTTCAAATGCAATTTTAATAAATTTGAATAAAAAATAAATGTTAAAGATAAAAAAATTATTTATTCTCAATTATTTCAAAGTTCAGCTTGTTTTCAATGAGTTTTTGTATAATTTTGGTGTCTTTGAAAACAGCACCTGGAGTAAAAACCCCAGCAGCCCCAGGCAAGTTCTCTCTCTCTTTAAGTATGGTGTGTGCTGACATCAGAAGTGCAATCACTGTGGCACCATATCCAGGGTTTGTTCCAGACACCTTAGCAACAACAGTCTTATTTGGCTTTGTGTTCTCCACATCAGCTCCACTCTCCCATCCCTTCCCAACAAGTTCAAATGTGAAGTGGGTATTTTTCATCACATTATCGGTTGGACCCTCCTTTGTCACCATACCCAAAGAACAAACTTTTGGATACTTGAGCAAAATATTTCTTGTAAATGCTATTTTTGCCATGATAAAAAGTAAAACCGCACCAAAGATAGAGAGGATTGATTGTGCCAGACTTCCAGATTTGAAATATGCTTTGAACTGGATTGGACGCTGCTGTTCCTTGTGATATAAATAGTGCTGGGTGCGATAGACCACTGATTCATCAGCCCCAAGAAATGGAAGATACCATTTATTATCTTTCTTTTGTAGTGTTTGTCGTACCAGCTTAGGCTTCAAGGGTGGCAAAGGCTCTGGGTATAGCTTCTTTCTCAGAGCTGGAAGTTCATTATGGTGAGCAATGCCATAAATAAGTGACTCCCAAGTGCCATAGTTGACGAGCCCACGTTCACGTGACTCTGCTGCAATCTCCGGTGGTATATATGACTTAAGGTACGACTCCACTGAGTTGAGTGTGCCTGCAAAGTGTTGTTTTAAGAAAATGACGCCCATATCGCACGGGATACTGTCCCAACCACACGCGCTTACAACAAAAACTCCCGCATCGCGCGCTAGCTCATCATACCGGATTTGCATTAACTCCATGAACTGCGGTTCACCACTGACATCCACATAGTTAGTCTTGTTCTCCACCGCTGCTTTAACTACAGGCTCTCCGTACATACGATAAGGGCCGCAGCAGTTCACTATCATTTTTGTTTGAGCGCACATATCTTTAAGAGCCTTCTCGTCATCTATGTCTGCTACTATGACCTTGACCCTGGAGAGATTTTCCCCCGTTTTTTCAGAGACTTCCGTCATTAAGGCACCAAGTTTCGTCTCTGAGCGACCAGCTACTCCCCAAGATTCAAGTTCATACTTCTTGGCGAACTTTACCATGTGAATCACAGCCTGCTTGCCTGTGAAGCCAGTGGCGCCGAATATCACCAGGTCTAAACGCGACATTTTAAATGGAAATCTTTTACTGTAGCACTAGCTTGGTAGTAGGTACCGGCTTTTATCTTACACTGCACTGATAGCCACACTGATAGCACGGTAATGTTGTTTATTCCCGCTACGCGGCTGTGTGTGATGTGATTGGCGCTATATAAAAATGTACTCTGTGGAGTGGATGAAAAGTCAGTACACAACCACACACTACTCTACTCAATAGTGGTGTGAATGAATCGCACGAAACACGTACCTACAGAATTCAATTTTCTTATATAGTGCTGGTGCTATGTGCAATTTTCATAATCACACATGACATCATCATGACCATGACATTCATTTTTAAGTACTAATTATTATGCAGGCACCGCAGACCAACAAAAAAGTTTTTTTTATTGGTCTGAGGTAGGTACCCAATGCTTATTTCCAGATTCCCCAAAATCATTGGTGAAAAATAGTGAAAATCCCCGAATGCACAAAATGGGGAGAACAAAATCCTGATACCCCACAAAATCCCCTCAAAAGTATTTCATAAAATAAACAAATTTCTAGTATATAAAAAATCAACAATTTATTAAAAACAAACAAAAAAATCACAATTGTAAAGAATACAAACCTTAGGACGAAAAAAAATATTCTTTGTCACGCAATTACATTATATAGCAGGGGTTTCCCCCGAAGATTTGTTGAAATTGATGTAATTACTGGATGACTGATCCATGTCCCAGTACCAGTATACATGTAGTAGAATGATTTTTGCAATGAAATATTGGTTTTATTTGATAAAACGCTAAAATTCCCACATAATCATGGTGCCTCTCCCCACAAAATCCCCAATAGTTTTGAGATTCCCCGCAGTTTTCAGTTTGGGGAAATCCCCACAAATTGGCAACGCTGCAACATTGGCAACCGTGCGAGCGTGCAATGTGCATCAATGGAACTAATTTGACATTGACACTGACAGCATCGCTAGCAGCAAGGGCGATTTTCGGAGTGCCAATGTTACCAGTATCACTACTGTGCGGTTACCAGGTACCTACTTACATAAAGTTCAGACCGAGACGTGAAGCGACGCGACGCTGCGCGCACTTTTTATCAATTATCGAACTTATTTTGTTCAAGAAAACTTATAATTTCAGTACGAGTGTTGACACGTGTCTAAGTACGCAGAGATGCGCGGTGCTGCGCAGTGCGTGGATTCTACCTTATTGTAAAATAATAAATAAATTCGATATTGTATCGGTCATAAAAAAGTGCGCGTCGTGTAGCGTCTTGGTGTGAGCTGACCCTTAAAACATGCGATGCTGACTCCAAATGGGCAGGCTGCAGGGTGATGATGAAATGAGGTCGAACGTAGAATTTAGTTTCTCGATGACTAAAGACAAAAACGTACATAAAACCTCAACCTTAGTATTTTGTCACTGTCACTACTGTCAGTGTCATGTCATTGTCTAGTCTTCATCTTGTCATTGTCAGTCTGTTGTCAAAAAGCTATTCAATTTGAAATTTTTCCTAAATGTTTTGTAATAGATTTGCATAACGTACAAATTATCTACGTTGGTTTTTTAATAATGTAACAGAATAACTTTAACAAAAAAAACAATATAATGTTCTTTAGAAATGTTTGGTGTGCGGCCGAGATGACGAATAATTGGTACGAATTTTTTCTAATTACAGGTTAAATTGGTGATAAATAGAAGTTTAAATAAGCTTTTGCACTTTTTAGTAGACCTTTGCTTCTCCAACAAGGCCATGGTCGCCCCGGCAATGTGCGGTTGGTGGTCCGCAACTCTATTCACAACAGTCGGCGAGGTGGTCGGCGGACGGTCCTCGAGCCCGATCCATTATCACAAATACAAATAGAATCCGGACCACTATATGCTAGGACGCTGTGGAAACCCTTATTTTTTACAGTTGGGGTGAGAATGATACTTGTCATAAGTAAAAATTCATTATTTATAAATTATTGCTTCTAAGAACAACCGCAAACGCCATGCTACACCATGATCTGAAAATACCAACAGTCAAAGAGGAAATTAAAAGCTAGATCAAGGTCATATTAAGAAAGAAAAACTCGCCATTCAAATATCTGGGAAAACCACATAATGGGTAAATAAGGAATATGCAGGCCAAAACACAGAATTCCATAGGATTTACTCAGACCAACCTAGCGTGTTGCTTCATAAATTCTAGGATGAGTGCCAAAGAGTAATAAGTAATAGGGGGATGGATGTATCATATGATGCATACCAAGGATGACATAAAACAAGTCATATAAATTTGTGAATGTCCTATGTATAAATAGTGACAGATTGTAAGGAAACAGAGAAGCAAAAAAAAAATTACATATAACCATAAAAATATTATTGAAATTGATGAGAGCTTAATAAACATGACAACAGTACAAGCATTTAAACTGACTGAAGGGCAATTCGCGCCAATATTTAATAATATAGTAAATAAAAAATTCTAAAACTTTTTTCAATAAGAATGACTAAATCATCTAAAAATACTTGTTATCACTTCTAGGTATCTGCAATAAGTCTAACTGGCTGCGTGATTTGGGAATATGAGACTCTACGTGCACATGCCTCAACATTTCTCAACAAACCAAGTACCTGGTTGAATGCTCAGCAACGAAAATTCAAGACACATCTTGTATGTATCAAACTTTGGAATGGTGTTAGACATAACAGTTTGATGACAAACACAAAATCTTGTCTTTAATCAAATTAATTGAATATTTATGCAGTTTAGTTGCCAACTAATTGGGTATTGAATTATGTTTTAGCAAAAAGCAGAGCTGGGACCACTAACCAAATGGTGGAGGTCACTAAGAGATAGTGAGAAAGTGTTTTATCCAATATTCGCTGCTAATGTATTGGTTTTTTGTGCCTGGCGGGTGAGGGCTCTGCAGCCCTATATGATCAAATACTTCTGTTCAAACCCATCAGGAAGTATGTTTTCGTTTAATTGAAGTAATGAGGACCATGCATGATTATTGGTGAATAGTAAAAGTCAATAATTGAGTTAATTTGATTGTATAATCAGGTTCACGATGCCTTCCAATGTTGTTGTCTACATTCAGCCATTACTCAGCAATGCACTTAGCTGCAAATATGTATGTTCTATACAGCTTCATGCCAGGTGAGTTACCTACTTTTGTAAATTAATAAGCATGTATCTTGAATTTCTGCTTTTTAAAGCAGTGTAAGCTTCTGGAAATTATATTTAGATATTTATCAATATTTCATAATAGAACAGTTTCCAATTAATGTGTCTGTCTGTCATTTAACATTAACATTCAAGAAAATTAAATATATTCCTGCTGGAAAAACTTAATGATTTATCAAGTTTTAATTCTGAAGGTAACCCAGTATTGTAATGTATGAATCAGTCACAGAAATTGCTGCTCTGAGCTGAGCTCATGGTTTCAAAAAACGTGAGAAAATTTCGCGGGCTACCTTAGCGCATCCCCCCTAAGAAAATGGTTTACACTTACAAGAAAATGATACAATAATAATAGACATATTTTTTCTCCAAACAGCTGCAGTAGCTTCATTAGGAAAGGAACAATTTGTAGCCATGTACTTGAGTGCTGGTGTAATTAGCAGCTTTGCCAGCTTTTTGTACAAGGTTCTGCTAAACCAGCCTGGTCTTAGTCTTGGTGCGGTAAGTATACTTTCAATAAAAATAGTATAGTTTATTATGTAGAAACAACCCATGCAGCAAGCGTCACAAATCCTAACTAATATTATAAATGCGAAAGTGAGTTTGTTTGTTACGCTTTCAAGCTAAAACGGCTGAACGGATTTGGATGAAATTTGGCACAAGGGTAGACCATGACCTGGAATAGGATACTTTTTATCCCGATATTCCCACGCGATCGAGACTTACGCGGATTTAACCGCGGGGCGCAGCTAGTATAATATAAGGACGAACTAACATACAAAATGAACTGAACAACTAAAGAAATTAAACCAAAGTAGCAATTGTTGTGTACTGTGTCCATTCTGAAACTCCTTGTGTTATTGAGATACAATTTTCCTAATTGTCCAGATTACTTCAATGCGGAATATTAATCGTTGGTGTAATGATAATTTTTCTGCTTTACTAAGCATCTACTAATCAGATTCTGGTTTCTGTAATCGCTTCGATGTTCGCAGAACACATGCAACGCGATGGTTATCAGGGGGCCTACCACCACCGCTTACAGCAGTATTATTTTAATCTTACTTCGTGGGGAAAGAGATAGAGCTATACGTCCTGTAAAGCTTCATCTCTTTCCTACACTTAACTAATATTAAAATAATACTGCCGTAAGTGGTGGTGGTAGGTCCCCAGTAGTGCATGTGGCACATGATTTAATCACCGTTATCGGTATCCCTAAGCCAGGCAAGCCCTAGTCTGAGCCCATGACTTATCGTCCCATTAGTCTTCCCAATGTTCTCGGTAAAATCTACGAGAAGCTTATTTATGAGGGTTTCAAAGACTATGCCCAAACATTAAACCTCATCTCCAACCAGTTTGATTTCCGAACCGAATACTCTTGCATACAACAAGTCCGCCCGCCGCATCGTAGAGCATTTAATCGCTAATTTCCAAGGTAACGCGATGACGGGCGTGTTATTCTTCGACATAGCATTAGTCACAAAGTCTGGCACAACGGCTTAATATGTGTAAGCTTTACCAACTCAGAGTGCCAGACCGTTAGTCGTGCTCATCTTACGAGTTTTTTTTGTCGGATCACCTTCCGCTATCGCATCGACGGTTTATTTTCCTTCCCTCACCCCATGCTATCTCCCCTCATCTTCACACTGTTCACCAGTGACATTCCCAAGAGTAAAAACGCTCAGTTGGCTTTATTCGCCGACGACAGGGCCATTTGCTATACTTGTCGCTGAACTCGCTGTCAAGACTATAAATCTCTCGCACTCTCCGAACCTCCGAAAACGTCTAATCAAACGTCGAATCACGAGCAAGTGAAGAATTCTAACGACTGAATCACGACCGTAGGGAGTGATTTAAGTGTTAGAATCCTGAGCGACGCGAGTGATTCATGGCCCTCGATATAAATCCGTTTTATTCAAGAGTTGCATATATACTTTATAACATGACTACGAGATAAAGAACTTGCAACTTCGAGTAGGTACCTATGTTCTTATGTCAATGTTATGCCTTGTTTTTTTAGTACACCGTAGCATAGAATACATACTCCATAGTCTCGATGACTTCTTTTTCTTCGACGACTCATTAAAATAAGCTAGGAAAGCAGACTGAAAATGTGCCAGATTGAATTTCATTTTTTCATTTACAAAACTCATCGCAGGCTTTGAAACCAGCCGTGATTTGTTGGGTAGTAAGTTTTCTACTATATCGGCCGCCCCCTCTTTCATAAACTCAGGTGTTAACACATCTTCTTCATCACATGAATGCATTTTCAATCTATTTATTAAGTCAATCGATTGATTAAGTCAATCGATTTATTAAGTCAATAGATTTATTAAGTCAATCGATTTATTAAATCAATCGATTTATTAAGTAACACTAAACTTTGTGTTCGTACAACTTACAATAGGTATTTAAAATAGCGCCAATGTACGAATGACAACAAAGAACACAAAACAGTTTTTATTCTAATTTTAGACTCTGTCGAAAATGTCAACCAATCAAATCGGAGTTTGTATCGAGTATTTTTTCGCAAGGAGGTTGTACAGCATTGAAATGAAGTTCGAATATAATGGTGTGTTCTAAATTCAAACACCAAAACAGTGATGCTTTTTATTCACTGTTTTCAGTGAACAAAATTAGCTTTTTAGAGGGGGAATGGTATAAATAAATAAAAATATACATTCAGTTAACTCTTACACTACTACACAACTTGCTTTATCGCGAGATTGTTTACTCATTATGTAAGCCGAATGACGTGTGCATGGCTAGACATAGGTCTAGGTCTCCCCCAAGCATCGCTGCAACAAGCGCTCATTCTATTGCCGCGACAAATGGATGACCAATAAAACTTAATTTCCGACGTCAGCGTCGTTGGAAATGAAATATAAGATTCTCTTGTTATCATAAAAATTAATGTTCCTCTTTTCTTTCTTCCAGTCGGGTGCAATAATGTCTGTTTTGGCCTACGTGTGTGTTCAATATCCTGACACCAGGCTAAGCATAATCTTTTTGCCTATGTACACATTCGCTGCTGGCACGGTAAACACACAACGCATACTTTACTTTGATGGTACGGGTAGCTTAATTCTCATAAGGATCCCTTATATACTTATAAATATTTTGATCTTTATGTTGCAGGCTATAAAGGTCATAATGAGCGTTGACTTAGCTGGCGTAGTTTTCGGATGGAAATTCTTTGACCACGCGGCGCATCTTGGTGGTGCTTTATTTGGAATGTGAGTATAAAAGTAACATGTCACATGTATACAGGGTGTAAGGGTAAACACCTTTGTCACTCAAACCATGGGTAGTTGACTTAAATATAAAAATAATGACCTAGTAACAATAAAAAAAAACGTTATTTTCATTAAAAGATTTTAAAAAGTTTCTATCCGACACCGTGCTCGCTAGCAAAACAGTTGACTGACTGAGGGTGGGTTCGCGCTCGCGGCCGTTCATGTCACGTTCCGCGCCACCCACCCGTGTTGAGACACAAGTTCGTTGCCCTAGCGCCCTAGGGTGACAGGGTGAAATACTCTTGTAGGGTGAAAGGGCAAAATGTAAATTTCTTAAAAAAAAAAAGTCATCATTTTCCATCGATTACGTTCTATAAATGAAACCAAACCTCTGCTTTCAAGGATAACGGTGTTTACCCTAATACCCTGTATAGATGATTGCAAAACTATGTATTAGATAATAACACTGAAATATTGTTTAAGACAGTGTGAGTACAAGAATTTTTAAAGGACGTAAGGTGAGAAGGCGTTAATACATACAGGTTCTAGAAGGTAGGTTAACTTATAACTCGGATTTTAAAAAATAGCGGCTCTTGGCGGCAATGCATTTATTTAATTTTGTTAGTACCAAAATTAAATGCCAAATAACGAATTATAATTATAACATAATTAACAAATTGTTACTGATTAGGCCCAAAAAGTTGATTCGCATAAATGATGAAATTGTTAATATTTATTGAATCAAGCCTTATTTCAAGAGTATGTATACCACGCACACGCAGTTGTTTATATGGCATATCGAGTTTTAGGAAAAGTACCTAGGCAACCGAGCTCTGCTCGGGTGAAAATAGAGAAAACGAATTTTCCCAAATACGAGACCTAGCTACATCGATTTTTCGCCCCCGTAAACCCCCAAATATTGCAACTTTCATCGAAATCGTTGAGAGTCGTTTTCGAGAACGTGATTACAAATATTGCTAATTTAATAATATAGGATAACATGTACGGTCAACCGCACATCAGTGGTAACACTTGCACTACAAATACTCTTGCTGCTATAATATAAAGGGACTGTCAGTGTCAAATTGTTACCACTTATGGGGGTTGACGGGACAGTACGAGCGTCATCTGTCACTGATACCTTTTTTTTTTGCAGTATTTGAGTTAAATTATGTTGCTTGGGCACCCGTTTGTACACCGTCGACCATATGGTAGAGTGCGTTTCATCAAATAGTTCCTATGCCGTAATGTTGGCTCTACAATTGTAGGGCCAATACGAATATGATATGGCGCTACCTAATAGGTCTCTTTTTAAATTTAACAATAGAGCCAACATTACGACAAAGGAACTATTTGATGAATCGCACTCTATTCATGTTGACTTTCGCGAATGGCGGCGTGCGGTCTGAGAGCATTGTCGCGCCATCTCCGGAACTGCATGTTTTGCCCTTATCAGGTCGGTTATGAAACGCGACGGTATAGTCGGTGCTAAGTTGCGAACTCGTATTATTAAAATTATTTTCTTCGCATGTGCCGTTACGGTACAGTCCGAGGTAGTAGGTGGAAACCTTAAAACTCGATGTGCCATACTAACGCCCGCGCACCTAGGGGTCGTCCATTAATCATGTGATGTTTTTATTTTTTTTTGCAACTTTTTAGCCTGGGATTTTAGACTAACCTGCCCTCCCCCATACCCAAAATCACGGGTATATTTTTAGTACAAAGTTTAAAAATGTTTAGAATATTTCTATCGCGCAGATTTTCGGTTTGGAAACTGCGCGTTCAACGAAAAAATAAATTCACGTGATACCTCACTAAACCGGGGCTAGCGATATTTCGTTATTTTCCGAACCCGGAGGGGTTCCCCTATTCGACACGTGAATAATGGACGATCCCCTACATATTGGATCAAAATTAATACCTTATCGTGTAGTGGTAATAAGCCACCTATCCTATCCTACCTATCTTTGTACCTATGCAACGTAATACGTCTCTGTATCCTCTATGTCAATTTCATTTTCAGGTCTTGGTGTCACTGGGGTACCACCAGCATATGGGGAAACAGAGATAAATTCCTGCAGTATTACCATAATCTTAGGAAAAACGACACGGGAAGGTAGCAACTTGACAAACTGGCCAATACATAGTTTAGCAATTTTTGTTAAGAAAATTTAAAAAATGTAACCTCGAAAATTATATTTTAATGTTAGAAAAATTAAATTTTGTTTTTATTCATGGATGGTGATAGAAATTAAATTAGCATTAACCATCAGAAAATGTGAGTGTATAGAAAGAAATGTACTGTTATTTATAATAACAACTTTACTGTAAAAATATATTATTAAAAAAATGCATATTTCCACAATATTGACTATGTCAATAATATGGTTTTCTTAATTAAGCCTTCAGTATTTTGGCGTGGAAGTCGAAGTGTTCGCCGATGTAAGTAGAGATATAGTAGTACGAGTGGTCATAACCTTCGCGTAAATTGAGTATGACTGGCACACCAACTGACCGGCACGCTTCCACCAAGTTTTCAGGAAGTAATTGCTTCTCCACGTAAAATTTGTCACTAGACCCCTGGAAGAAGAAACAAATCATATTAAATTTTATTTATTTTTAATTGGTGACTGTCCCAAAGCAGAGGAAAGACCTCTTCGCTAAAAAAGGCCCAGCTTTGGGGAACAACCCAAACAAAACATTTAAGTTATTTTTACCCAAAAAAATATTTTTTTATCAAAATTAATTACTTAAATATTCATATTTTGTTTGGCAAAAATTAAGAAAAAAAAGGATTAATGTCATGACATGGAAGTATGTAAGTACTTACTAATTTAAAGATAAGATTATGTTACCTGGTCAAGAAGTAAAGTGAGTGGGGGTCCATCATATTTCTTGACTAACTCTGTCGCATCCCACTCAGCCCACTTGGATTTGTCTTCTCCCAAATACCCATTAAAGCCCTTGATACCCCATGGGCATTCCATAGGGTTGCAGATAGGTGCAAATGCACTTACAGATTTGTACAAACCCGGGTTTCTAAGGGTGGATACTAAAGCTCCATGACCCCCCATGCTGAAAAAGTAATGTTTATTTATACAGGTCTAACATAAGTTAATTTTTTATTTATACAGGTCTAACATAAGTTAAATTATAAGTAGTATCAAGTATGTGTTCACTAATGCAACCCGGGAGTTAACTAATTAGGCACAATGACCGCGCGGAGCCCCGCGTTCGTCTTGTTCGAAAGTGGGGCCCTGCGCGGGGAAGCGGGAGAGACCGCATTCCAGCGAGGAGCAAAGTAAATTGGGACAGGTTGTTGGTTGCATTGTAGGGGAGCCCAGGGGGCTTTTCAGCAAGCATATTCAGCACGAAAACTTGATAGCTGAGTTATAGGTGGGGCGTGATAAACGAACGTCAAAAACGTATTTCAAAAGCTTCAGATAGCGTAGGGCTCCTACTAAAAGCCCACAATATCTTCGTAAGATTGGCCTATTTAAAGGACATCACCCATTATAACAGCACCGCTCCAGCGCAGTAACGCCCGGCGCAGCGAAAGCTAGTCGTCAACGCGCCATAAGCAAGGTGACCGCTAGTCGCCAACGCGCCGTAAGCAAGGCGACCGCTAGTCGCCAACGCGCCGTAAGCAAGGCGACCGCTAGTCGCCAACGCGCCGTCAGCAAAGCGACCGCTAGTCGCAAACGCGCCCTAAGTAAGGCGACAACTAGTCGCCAATGCGCCGTCAGCAAAGCCACCGCTAGTCGCAAACGCGCCCTCAGAAAGGCGACAGCAAGTCGCCAACGCGCCGTCAGCAAAGCGACCGCTAGTCGCAAACGCCCTAAGCAAGGCGACAGCTAGTCGCCAACGCGTCGTAAGCAAGGCGACAGCTAGTCGCCAACGCGCCGTCAGCAAAGCGACCGCTAGTCGCAAACACGCCCTAAGCAAGGCGACAGCTAGTCGCCAACGCGCCGTCAGCAAAGCCACCGCTAGTCGCAAACGCGCCGTCAGCAAGGTTAGTGCAAGCAAGGTGCCGACCGCTCACTACCGGCACGCCACCGGTAAGGTGACAGCTTGTTGATCATGCGCCGCTCGAAGACCGCGCTCGGGCGGCAAAGTGACGAACGCGGCGAGGCTTCACCGCACGGCCGACGAGCCGTCACCGAGCGGATACGAGGCGCCGGCGGCATGCATACCGCGTGCAGGAGTTTCTTCGCCGAGGAGCGGGTTCCTCGCTTCAAGCGTGCTGTCGGTTGACGGCTCACGGGCAGCTCACTGCCCGCAAGCAGTCCACTTTTATGTATAGCCATCGTAAAATAGACTTTAATGAATTTGATTTAAAATCCTAAATTGAATGAAAAGTTATTTGCCGTGTCGGAGAGCGGTGCTGCTATAATGAGCGATGTCCTTTAGTTGTTCTGAGTGAGGCACTACGAAGAGATGAAAATCAACGGCACAGAACAATGCGTAATTTTTTGTAGCTTTTAGAAATCTGAAAGCGAGTCCCTACACCTCCTACTATCTCAAGCTTTCAAATATATTTTTGACGTTCACTCATCATGCCAACAACTCCACTATCAAGTTTTCATGCTGAATATGCTTGCCGGGCTCCTATCAATAGAAGAATACCCACAGTATACACAAATTGTGTAAAGTTGTGCCTGGATTTTGGTTTAGAAGGCCAACCACAATATGCTATTATTTCACACTACCATAGCAGATTATTCAAGTCTTAAAATGCAGTTTGCCTAACTATGCAAGATTGACCCAAAATCAAATTGATTTAAATAATAAGTATATTTTATAGATTTACCTGTGTCCCATAATGCCAATCCTCTCAGCATCAACCACATTGCTAAATGCTTGCAGCACTAATTCATACAGTTCCTTATTAAGATAACTGCCCATTCTGTAATTCTTTGACCATGGTTCTTTAGTGGCATCAAGGTAAAATCCAGCAGCTACTCCAAAGTCCCAGGACTCATCATCACCAGGAATCTTCACACCTCTGGGAGATGTGTCTGGGCCCACAACAATGATTCCATGCTCTGCTGCATACCTATAAAATATTATTATAAGTACTCAATATATTTATTGCTTCCTCATGGTGAACTTAGATGGTAGGTTTAACAAAAACATATACCTAGGTGAGTACTTCTACATTTATGTCAACCATTTCCTGATACAATAATTATGGTCTTGTGTTCAAATAACCTTTTATATTAACCCATTATACCTAAAACGATTATTATCAAGAAAAAACAAGTACCTATTATAATGGATAATGATAAGCTTCTTAAATTTTTGATAAGGACAATATTTAGCAAGTTATGGTTTTATTTATCATATAGTTTTATAATCTGCACAAGTTCAAAAAGTCACATAAACACATTTTTATATCTTAGTGGGCTGGCATAATGTTATGTATTAAATAAAATTAAATAGGTAAGTAGGTATTCATAACCCTAGGGAATCTAAAGCTTTCAATAAAAAAAACGAAACTTCACCCTTCTCCACACTTGTATAATTTTATCGGGTCTCTGTTGCGTGGCATCGCCTTCTACCATTATCGAATTATAAGCGATCATGTGAGACATTTTGCATCCAAACCAGTGATATTAAGAGGATTTTTTAAATGCGATGTATTGTAAAAAAAGTGGGTGGAAATTAAGGCGATAAATTTATGACTTTATTGCCTTAATTTCCACACAGCCACATTTTTCATTTGCAACTTGTTTATGTTGATTGATTCTTTTGAATCCATGTAGATTTTAAGCCGTTGGTCCCGGCTGTCATTTATTTTGTGGATCACTGACAGTCGTTACGGGTCGTCAGAAGCCCGAAAGTCTGACAACCAGTCTGCCACGGGGTATCGTATTACCCAGTTACTGGGTTGTGGGGGTCAGATAGGCAGTCGCTCCATGTACAATACTGGTATTCAGCTTTATCCGGTTAGACTGGAAGCCAACCCCAACATAGTTGGGAAAATGCTAGGCAGATGATGATTCTTTTGAATCCACAGCCACAAAACAAACAAAAAGGTAGGTAATTGAAAAAAGAATACCTTTGGAACCCTGATTTACTGATGAAGTTCTGCTCACTGCAAGTCAGTCCAGAGAGGTAGAATAAGACAGGCAACTTGACATCACCACACTCCGCCTGGGGTGGCAGGTATACTGAGAAGTTCATCTTACATTTTAGTTCAGAAGACTCGTGGGAGTAAACCTTCTGATGACCCCCAAATATCTTATTTGATGAAACCAATGATAAACCTTCCATGGTGTTTTTCTGAAATCATAAAAATAGCATATCACATCTGTATGGATGAGGATGACGGAGGGGAACATTTAAAATTATCAGATAAAAACTAACTGACATAATTTTACAAAAAAAATTGTTGTTCCAAACTTTATGTTGACATTGTAATTTTTTTAATTGTAGGTATGTCTTATCCATAAGTTTTCACCATTATTATTTGTCTAACTAAATGATGGTGAAAGCATTTATACTGGAGGGATTACGAGTACCTATAATTAATTACCTAAAGACCAGAAATGAGAAATGTCAATGACATCATGTCGAAACCCAGTGCGAGGGAGGGGCGGAACGTTATTCAAGAATAAATAAGTACTTAATTGAAGTTGAGAAGCAACTGAAAATTGTTATATAAATTACAGTCATTCAACAAAGTGTGTGCAAATGTTTTTTTACAATATCTAGAAACAAAACACAGCATATCACGTGAAAAACCGGCCTAGTGCGAGTCGGACTCGCGCACGAAGGGTTCCGTACCATTATCTCTAAAAACGGCAAATAAAAATCACGTATGTTGTATGGGAGCCCCCTTAAATATTTATTTTATTCTAGTTTGTAGTATTTGTTGTTATAGCGGAAATAGAAATACATCATCTGTGAAAATTTTAACTGTCTTACTATCACGGTTCATGAGATACAGCCTGGTGACTAGACGGACGGACAGCGGAGCCTTAGTAATAGGGTCCCGTTTTACCCTTTGGGTACGGAACCCTAAAAGGCTTACCGTGATGTAAGCCACAATTAGATGATACGTAGGTATTATGTAAATAATTTAATGGGGTGGTTCCGTACCTACCGGTTAAATTTTAATAAAAATGATGTATGATACCGGCAGAAAAATTTAACAAATTGTACCTACCAACGTTTCTCTGGGATTACCTGGATTGTGAGTGACACGCAAAACTGAGGCAATAAATTAACTGTGCGCCAAAGGGGTCGAAAAGGTACGTGGGTACCAATAATTCCTTCCAATACCACAGAACTACATCGACTGAATGACATTTATTTCTCTAGAACCAAATCTAATAAAAATACAAGGTTAGATTTGAGTGACACTTGACACTGACGGTACCAGTGTTGCAAGGTCTGTTTACACTTTATCCCAGGCTTCGTCTCAATTTATCCGAGATTCAATTCAATGATAATTTGAATAAATACCTTATATTTAAAAAGGTAGGTGCAAGCTAAACGTTTACTAACGTCGGTTTGGTAGGTTCAAGGTGGTGACTGAGTACTGTGCGTGAGACATTTTTGAATTGACAGATCGTATGACTATTACTTTAGAGACTAATATCGTTTAATACAGTAAACAGTTAAAAGTACCATGTTTGATTTGAAGTTACGAGTAAAAAAATAAATCTTATTTATAAATATAAGGGCACATATTTCAAATTTGGTTGAATAAAAAAGAATCAACCAAGAAAAACGGGTACTTTTTGCTCCGTTGCCGTTGAGTTGATACGGGTCGGGCGGCCGGTCAGTCGAATCAATGCATTGAATAACTGTTACCTAGAACACTTTCTCGTTTCTGAAAAATGGTTTCGTTTTGTTTTACGAAAAACTTGGAACGACCCAGTACTATTCGAAACAGACATTACCCTAAAAACATTAATACCCCAAAACTTACGTGGGTGGGAAATCGTCAAATTACTTCTCCCGCTCTGGGCGGAGCGGAAGGGCGTGTCAGACTTTTACTGACTAAAACCCACCCGTGTTCCTTCAGGTGCCTGTTACCAGGGTCCCGGTATCCCTTTCGGACTATTCCGCAACCCTAGCAGGAGGGTAAATTACCCTAAGTTGGCATCACTGCGGAGAGTTTGAGTTTACAGTGTAGGTACTCATTTGATACTGTTGGCGTGCATTGTGCATTATTTTGTGCAAATGACGCGTTTTTCTAATCGCGGTGTCTTAGACCAAATAAAAAACCAAGACAGAGCGCTGCACAGTGTGTTAAGAACCCTATTTTTGTTTCATTCTGTTTTTATTCAAGTACTTAATCGATAGTTTCTATCATTTCTGGCACGAGAGTTCAACTCCGGGTTTGCTACGACATGTAACTTTTTTTTTCAAAGTTATCAAAGTTTCGTAATATCCGCATCATGAATAACGAATAAATTTTTTTATTTAAAAAACAGAATTACATACTCCAGCCAGTTTCTATTTATTCCAATAATTGTATGAACAGTAGGTAACCTATCGTTCCACCAATTTCTGTTGCTTTAGTGTGAATGGGGCGCGAGATATGATTTTTTTCCCTCACTTTTCGTTTTTATTTTTTTATTAACCTTTAACACCGAATTAGTTCGTGATTTTTACATCACAATATTTCTTATACTTTCTTTTATGTGTAGTAATAAAATCACAACACAATTCCATGTTATTCAAAAGTTATTGCAAATTATAATTTTTCTACAGGGCTGTCACTTTTATGGATGCGAAAAAATATTAACTAAAATATATTTTATCCGACAAAAAACAATTTGTTTTGAATTTATATTAACTGGTTACTCAGTGGGTACTCATCCTCATTACTAACAACAACAAATTCAACATGAGAATAATCATCGATTTCTAGATTTTTTTCGTTAACAGGTCTCAACAAAAACAATGCTTGTAATGTATTCGCTGTCGGTTTATAAAGAGTATATCCTTCTCGCGGGCCGGGTAAGACAAGCCCCCCGGCCGCAGTTCTGCACGACGTACCTCAGTCACGCCTTACTGGGGTTGTTAGAAGTGCGTACGTTTACGGAATAAGGGTAGACTGGCGCTCAATCTACACTGACGTTGTTCTAGCACCGTCTGGAACAACTGTTGATTTTGCTATAAATCAGAGAGGAACATGAAGAGAAACCCCATTATATTAGCCTATATCATATTAGCTACTATTTAAGTCCTTCGAATGAGAATTTATTGACTGTTGAGAAGATGTACCAGCCCAACATGATAGCATTTCCTCCGCTCGTATCCAGAAAGCGCCAGTAGCCGCTGAGCAGCCGTGGAGGGACTCGACCAAGAATTAGACCGTAGTTTTATACCATAGTAATGTTTTTGTAGTTTGATGATTCTCTTAAGCCTTTATCAAAGGCTTTAAGATATTGGTGCCGATTCCCTTGTTCACAAACTAAACTAAATTTAAGTTCAGTCCATCTTTTTCTTTCTATTTCAATATGAAAAGGACAGCCGATAAATTTTAGTTTAGTCCTGTCAAATTAATCAGCGCCTGACGTAAATTGACGTAATTTTAGTAGGCAAGTTTTTAATAACGTCTAAACTTGTTTGGAGGAGTGACAGTTTGACAGGACTAAACTAAAATGTATCTTCTGTCCTTTTCTTAATGAAATAGAAAGAAAAAGATGCACTGAACTTAAATTTAGTTTAGTTTGTGAACTACAGAATCGGCACCATTGGTGCCGATTCTATAGAATAGAATAGTTTTATTTTGCCTTCTCTTGTCACAAAATTCTTTTAAATATATTAAAATTCACTAAAATTTAGTTTATTCCTGCCTAACGACAATTTCCCATTCTGAAATAGACTATAGTGACCAGGGCCGTAGCCAGGAATTCATTTCGGGGGGGTTAGGGCAAAGTTTTTTTGAAAGAATTAACTACCTATTTCTGATTTCAGAGAGGGTAGAAAAAAATAGTACTTTCCTCTTTTTCGGAAATCTCAAAAAAAATATCGCGAGCGAAGCGAGCTCGAAATTTTTAGCATCCAGCTTCGAATAAGTTAAGTATTCTTTCTCTTTGACCGATCATACAGAAGTAGAAGTAACTTTATCGACTTAATATGCAGAAAAGTTTGAGAAGGATGATGCAGAAAAGGATGCAAGAGCGAGCGAAGCGAGCTTGAAAATTTCGCACCCCGCCTGGGAGAGGCTGGGGGAGGTTAGAATATCTCAGAGAATGCTGAAGTTGCAGGAATTTATTCAACACAAAGTCAGAGTCGATAAAAATACAGTACATAAGCCAAAAAAACAATTTTCCTCATTTTAGGAATTAAAAAAAAATGATTGCGAGCGAAGCGAGCTCAAAATTTTTAGCATTCAGCTTCGAATAAGTTAGGTTTTCTCTCTCTTTGACCGATCATACAGAAAGAGAAGTAACTTTATCGACTTAATATGCAGAAAAAATTGAGAAGGATGATGCAAAAAAGATGCAAGAGCGAGCGAAGCGAGCTCGAAAATTTTAGCACCCCGCCTGGGAGAGGCTGGGGGAGGTTAGTATATCTCAGCGAATGCTGAAGTTGCAAGAATTTATTCAATAGAAAGTCAGAGTCGATAAAAACACAGTATTTAAGCATACTCTTACTGAGAGGCTGGGGGAGGTTAGAATATCTCACGAGAATGCTGTAGTTGCAGGAATTGATTCAATACAAAGTCAGAGTCCATTAAAATACAGTATTTAAGCATACTTTTACTGGTATTGTAGAATATAAAGTACGCGTATGCGAAATAGATTACAATTATCTGTATAAGGAGGTACCCTAGGGGGTCGATCTCTAGATGGAGATTTGAACCCCCAAAACCCTCCCCCTGCCTACGGCCCTGATAGTGACACAAGTTAACTATATTTTAGTTTGACAGCACAGACAGTTTAGTGAAAATGTTTTGCTATTCTGAATTTGACGTTTCAATCTAAAATTACGATTTTCTAACAAAATCTGTCAATTTTTAATCGCGAATAAAAATGTTTGAAGTAAATTAGATGTCATGAACTAAAATTCAAACCTCGACTTCAGTTTAGAAAACAGTACTGTATCAATTTCGACCCCCTTTATGAAACCCATAAACCCCTAATACTCAACATGTAGGTAATTTTTTTTTCATATTTTCATACAAAAAACGTCGAGGGGGCCATAATTGCGTGCCACCGAAAAAATTCACGGGGTAGGGCTAACAAATAGGTACCTACCAAGTGGAGTCGCGATTGTCAAATTCGATTTTAGTTGTGTCAAAATAATTTTTAAACTTAGATTTTTTTTTTGCCAGAATAGCTTTAAGATTCTTACAGTAAAAAGTCTTACTTTTTACTATGAGAATATTAAAGCTATTCTGCTTTGAGTGATAGTTTAGTTAATTTAGTTCGGTGTACAAGAGACTCGGCGCCAATTTTAGCCAACTATGCGACAAAACAACAATATCTAGTTATCGACATGATAAATAAACTAAATACTATAACATAAAAAAAATTATCTACATTTTGATTGAAGTGACAGCCCTAACTGCAGATACTTCGGATATTACTAAAATTTGTAATAACTTCTGGACTGGATGACACGGAATTATATTTTGGTTGTACCAGCTGGTGTCTCGGTGGTTAATACTACATATAATAATATAAAGTATATGCAATATTTTGATGTAAAAATCACGAACTAATACGGTGTTATAGGTGAATAAAAATATAAAAACGAAAAATGAGAAAAAAAAATCATATCTCGCGTCCTATTCATACTAAAGCAACAGAAATTGGTGGAACGGTAGGTTACTGTACATACAATTATTGGAATAAATAGAAACTGGAATACGTAGTTCTGTTTTTTTTAAATATGTTTTTTTTTTCGTTTTCATGATGCCGATTTTACGAAACTTTGATATTTAAAAAAAAAAGTTTCATGTCCTAACAAAGCCGGTGTTGAACTCTCGTGCCAGAAATGATAGAAACTACCGTTTACTTCAATAAAAACATAATGAAACAAAAATCGGGTTCTTAGCACACTGTGCGCTGCGAACAATACAGTGAAGCATGTCAAAACTACACCACCGCTTTCGTGCATAAGTACACGCTCAAACGCACACATTTACAATCAAACTACACCAAAATATGCGCACACATGTTTACGAAACCGGCCTCACGTGACTGTTGACAACGCTCTGTCTTGGATTTTTATTTGGTCTGAGCGCGGTGTTAAGATTTTCCGCAGGATAGTTAACAATCCGTGAAATCTCTTATTGAAATCCCCATTATTGCATTTTGACTCTCGGTCTACAGCGGAACGAGTGGGAAATAAGAAGTTCCAATCGTCACCACTCGGGAGGAACGAAACTATTTGGTCCCATTCGTTCCCAGTGGGAACGACGGGGCGGGGATGACCGGGAATAAACGCAACCTACGCATATTCTTAAAAGTATTGAATTTGGCTCCCATTTTCACATTTATGTTTTTGATTGGATTTTAGTCACTTATTTTGTTTAGCTGTAAGTCTTCCAGAGGAAATAAATAAATAATTACATAACTATGTATTTCTATGTAAGTACTAATGTACTTATAATGTAATGTTTAATGTCGGCGCTAGAATATAGCGATATCAAATGGTGAGGCATGACATCATGACACCATCGGATATCATTATCTCAGGTCGGGGTGAATGGTTAAATAAAACACACTGTATTTCTACCATATTATTATTTAATAGACAAGGAAGAAAATTTGCTTAGTAAACATAATTTGAGATTGCATTTAAGCGGCTATATTTAAAGAAAAAAAAAAAGGCTAATATACTTAATACAATAATATGATCTACAAGTAGGTACATAATTGAACTTAAAAAATTACATGATTAAAAGTATTTGAAAAATGGTTTTTATTTAAGGCAAACTATTGTTCAATCACTCGTTCTTTGTTTATTTTCCATGACAAATATGTATTCCAGAACAGAGCAACTACTTGAACTAATAAAACTTGATATTGGAGGGGAACATAGGTAAAATTTACTATCTGTACCCACGGCCAAAGTAAATAGTTTGACTTTAAAATGTCTAAGTAATTAGCTTGTAAATCACTGATAATCTTATCAGAGTCCTTACCTTGCATAAATGCCACTGCACTAAGAACAGCAAATAAAAATACTGGTGCAAATACAATCTGATCAATAAACACTTTCTTCAAGGCTACAGTTGTGCCGCTGGAACCTATATACTTGTACAATGCTCCATACCAAACACGCAATGCAGGTCCCTAAAATGATAAAGCAAAAGGTAACTATTAGAATAGTTAGCATTGACCACAGATGGCTAATCCCACTATGCAGGCTTTGACAAGTGTTCATAAAGGTTTACTAAGCCATAGCAGTCTGTAAAGTGTTATTCATGAAATTCATGAATAACTAGCTTCTACCCGCGACTTCCTTCGCGAGGAAGTCGTAAGATACACAACATACTGAAATAACAGCCACATTTTTACAAAACTTCCGTCGGGGGCCGACCCCCGACACATCGCCTCGCGTCGCATCGCCCCATCGCACTATTACTTTGTTTTCGCCTTAACATTCTTACTGACTTAATAAGGGTGCCATACCTTCAAAGGAAAAACGGTAGCCTTATAAGATCAGTTGTGTGTCTGTCTGGCTGGCTGTCTGACCGTCTCACAGCACAGCCAATTTGCTCCAATTCTACTGGATCAATTTAGTTTACATTTCGAACACATATACGTTTCTGTGACCCAAACACATGTAATGTAAATAATATTGATTTTGAATAAGAGGGTCACTTTTGGGGGCAAATTGGAAAATTTAAAAAAAGTTTTACAAACTGTACTGTGTTACAATATCAAATGAAAGGGCTTGTTGTGAAGATCTCAAATATTTTTTTAAATTATTTTAAAATAAAAAGTTTTTAAGATATTTAAGAAAATAGATGAAAATTGACTACTGAGCCTAAAATTTTGTAAAATAAACTACAGAGAATGGTTCTTTACTCATAGATTTTAGGAAAACCTGTAAGAAGTTTATGATCAAGGACATGTTAAATCTCTCAATTTTGTGAAACAAACTATTCAACTTAATTATATTTTAGATTATTCTATGGCATAAAATGAAATTTCATTTATTACATTGTACAGACTGCAATAAGACAGTGGCATAACAGACCAGTCAGGATTCAATCCACATGTATACGGGACTAGGGACAAATAATTCTTGTTTGCATGAACCAATATTTGATTTTAAAAAGCACCGTATTTCTATGATGCACGAGCGTGACGACAAATGAAGTTTTATAAATTATCCTTGTATAGATTACTTACCCCTACAAAAAATCCTATAGAAGAAAACTTTAATGTCCTCATAACATCTACATTTGTGATGTGATTGCGCTCGATGAAGGTCTGGCTGATTAAATCACCCGAGCCCATCAGAGCTCCAGTCTGTACTGCTTGTACTAAGTAAGGTCTTCTGCGTAAAGCGTCTTGGTACAATTTAAATAAACCACGCAAATTCATATTAGCTTGAATCCTCACACATTCATGCCCCAAAAATAACTACTAAACAGCATATAATGACATGAACTGTTTTATGAAATATGTGGGTTCAAAATATTTTAATCGAGAATTATCATTCGATCTATGATCATGATTGTATTGGATTGACCTGACCAGTTGACCGATTGATTTACCCGGGGACCCTGGTAAGTAAACTTTTCTTCAACGACTTGGCAGTTATTTAGATTAATGAGATCACGAAAACAGAAACAGTGGAAATTAGAAATCAAAATAGAATCATCGAACGAAACTTCATTCATGATGGATGACATTGTCAAGTTGTTGGCGGTCAAACTGAGTTGCCAATTGCCTGGGCAAAGACAAAAACACTTTTTTGTACAAACTTAGTAAACTTACTATTTTCATAGAATATTCGTCAAAGGCTGCGTTCCGAGTTACGTTGTAATCGATATGAGCGTGCTAATGCTTGCCACATTTTGCGCAAATTAATCGTTACGTATGTGGCTAGCTTAGCACCCGTTCCGCAGTTCCGCACTTCCGACTCCGAGTAAGCGTGCCGTAGCGTGCGTGAGCGTGTTATCGATGACCGATGTCCCGTGAAATCAAAGTCAAATCAAAAGTCATTTATATTCAAACTAGGCTGAGAATCAGCACTTTTCGAACGTCAAAATTACATAAGACAGTCCCCCAAAACGCCCACCCTTCACTACTTCCTAGTGCTTTAGCTGGGAAGAAGAAGTGGCGCAACAGACTCCCCAGCAGTACAGCTGTCTGTTTAGTTAGAAAAAATTGATTCTATACAATAGTATGCAAAATCATTCACATTATAGAACACAAAAACATAAATCTAATTATTAGCCTTAAATCAGCTAGACACGCCATTAAACCAACCAAAAAATATATATATATTATTATTAAAATCAAGAACTATAAGTACTCAAGCAGAAATAAAAAGTAAATGTAAACATAAAATAATATCTAATAAAAGCCTTGCCTGGAGGCAAAAGGCGTGCCCGCTTACATATAGCTGTAACTAAAAGTTTTATATCATAAACTAGGACCATTGACGTAAAATAATTAAAAAGTTAATTACTAATAACAAAACCAAGATCAGCAAGACGACCAGTAACCACAAGCAGCATCCGTTCATGAGCATAACGCAAAGATCAGCCATTACCTCGCCATATTTGAGGGAAGGAGGTAACCCGACCCCCGACGCTACCGCAATCAGTGACATCTAAGGGAGCATGACGAACCTGCTGCCGCTTGCTCAGGCAAGAACAATAATGATCAGTTGTCGAGGTCACTAGCTAGCCACATATTGCAATACAACTCATATAGAAAACATTGTAATGAGTGGATTATGTCAACAATAAATGAAATTAATAATAGTATTAAAATGAATTGACTATACAGTCAAATAAAATAAAATAAATTATATGAATAGATATAACCTGTCAGTAGGTAAGCTAATTCTGGAGTAAGAACATAAACATTGTCTTGAGTTAATCACAGCGACCAACTATTCATATCATAGTAGTCGTTAATAGAGTAGTACGCCTTTGAACAAAGGGTGCATTTTACTTTAGCGCTAAACGTATTATAAGGCAAATCTAGCAAAGAAGAGGGTAGCTTGTTATAAAAGGTTATACCAAGCCCAACAAATAAGTTGTGAACCATATTGAAGCCGGTGAAAGGGAATTCTTAGTTTGTCCTTATTCCTTGTGTTAACATTGTGAATATCACTGTTTTTAGTGTATAAGTGTATATTTTACCCAATTATATAAGATGTTGGCGAAGATGAATTGTGATACCACCGTGAGAATACCAATATCTTTAAAAAAAATCTATCAAAGAAACTCTGGCACCTAGCTGGTAAATTGCTCGAACAGCTCGTTTTTGCCAGACAAATATATTTTAAATATCAGCAGGCTCGATATAAGTGGGCCCCACTGGAGTTTGGCATCTACTGTTATCCCCAGAAAAACTGCCGAGTATACAGTTTCAAGCACCTCTTTATTTAAAACAATGTTGGGTCCTAGATTTCTAACATTCGGTAAGGCGAACTTTACACATTTCGTTTTCTTTGCATTGAGAACCAGGTTATATGTCGTAAACCAATCCGTAACCATTGAGAGTGCACTGTTTACATCGTCAAAATCTTGCCTATTCCTGTCTACTTTAAAAATAAGAGAGGTGTCATCTGCAAACAGTACAATTTCACAGACACCCTTTAGATAGTATACATTGTATATATATACATTGTAGTATACATTGTATACATATAGTATGATTGATATACACTAAGAATAAGAATGGACCCAGTATGTAGCCTTGAGGTGCAACAAACAATGGCGGTGCGCCATCACTCAGGACGTCCCGTCTGATAAATCCGCTCCGCAATCCGCCTGCGCGGTGCGCCGTCACTCAGGACTCAGCCTGAGCGAGCACTGTGAGCGCGTTCACGAGCGTTCCGAATTATTGATAGCCCTCAACTGTCATATTCGTGATATCTAAATCGGTACGCAAGTACGCAATGAGCGATTATTTTCTAATTCGGAAAGCGGCCCAAGTTTAGTATTACAGGACTCACTCACAACTCCGTGAAGTTAGCCGCACGATTTCATTATTATTAAATTTTGATAATGCTAATCGTTAGAGAGTGTTAGAGAGAAAAGAAAAATCTTTAGAGAGTATTTAGTTTTTATGTAAAAGCAATTTTAATTGTTCGTGTAAAGTTGGCCCCCTGCCCGCAAAAATGGACTTAAATAATAATAAATACTACTTAGACGTAATATTTTTTTTTTATCGTTTGCGATTCGTTAGAGAGAGATTGAGAGATACACAAAATCGTTAGAGAGTCAATATTTTATTTGTTATTTCTAAGAGCGTGAAGTTAGCCCACCTCTGTGAATTTAGCCCCTGATTTAATTATTCTGAATTTTTGTTAATGCTAATCGTTAGAGAGAGTTATAGCGAAAAGAAAAATCGTTAGAGTGTAATTAGTTTTATTTATCATAGAATTTTTTTTTCTGAAGTTTTTTTCTGAAGAAAAAAAAGAAACGTCTTAGTCCATTTTTTTTTTTTTTTTTATAGTTTGAGAGAGATTTTTTTAATAGTTTGAGAGAGTAAAAAAAATCATTGGAGAGTTAATATTTTAATTGATATTAAATTATTTCTGAGAACGCGTTTTGCCCTAGGACCTGATCAGGATAAAGTTTAGAAACGTGCCGCCTCGATAGGGGAGGAGAGGGGGAAAGGGTTAGTAGATCATCGTCAGAATAGATGTTTATTTAATTGAAACTTTAATATCAAATAAAAATGCATCAGTTAATTAGTAATTTTGTTTTTATCCATCAACACTTTTCTCATTTTACTAGATTTAGAAACGACATATCACTGACATTATAATTATTAACATTTTGTCATATCACTAAACATTTTTAGAAAGAAGACTTATTATACAAGAATATTCGACATCTACCGTGATTTCGTGAAATCCCTGGATTCCTCATTTCCCTGCGACAATATATTTGTTCAAATAAGATGATGTGAAGTTACTCTAATCGCATATGTTTGCCTATTTTTCACGATTATGACGAATACGCAAATACGCGAACACTCGTATCCGTCGGGTTGTCGGTTTTTGGTCACGTATCAAAGGATTGCGAATATACCGAATGAGTTCGTTTACCGTCCACACATAGCCTGCTCAGTAGAGTGCGGTTTTCTACATGTATTAACACAGGGGAAATAATAATTCGCTGCTGTCGTCAACAACACGTCAATTATTGCGTTCAGCGGGGCAATTCCCATATTTTTAAGAACGTTCACATTCGCATCTCATTCGCAATCTGTCAAAAAAAAAACCATCAATTTACCAACATTTGTGACAAGTTTGATAGATTGCGACTTGAATGTCAATTTTGGGTTATCTTTAGATAGCAAAAATATTCTTGTATTCGCTGTTCATGACGATGTGTGGACTGTGTTCGAGTTATTCGGACTTCTACACTACCTACCTATACATCCGAATAAAACAGTAAAAAACGCGAATACAGAATAGCGATGTGAAGTGCCACCATTACAAGTAAATGCTCTAGTCTATACTCACCCGCCAGTCCAACTCAAGTATTCCACAGACTGGACTACAATTTTAATGTCTTCCCAGCATGTTTGTGAACACCAAAGTTTGCACAAACTGGAAAATAAAAACGTGTGGACGTCATCAAGTCGTTTGTATAATGCCCAAAAAGTGAAACGACATCTTTGTGCAGCGGACTAATATAGCCTTTTAAGGGGGTGATAAACGTGCGAGCAAGTCCGCGTACTTATGGCTTGGCGAGCTTACTCGCCCGTCTGTCATCGACGCGAGGCGCGAGCCAATTTGACAATGAAAATTTGAGCAAGCTTCACGTGTGTCACCGACGGCTAGCCGAGTAAGGTCGCCAACTTAAAAACGGCGTACTTTTAAAATTTCATTGCCAACGCGGCTCGCGGCTCGCAGCGGTAAAGACGACGAGCCAAGGCGGGCCACGAGCAAAATGTCAAACCTGTTGGATCACCGACGAACTTACGCGGAGGTTTTAAAGTCCACGTACTTAGCATGACACACGGGTGGTCGGGTGAGTAAGCTCACCGAGCCATAAGTACGCGGACTGGCTCGCACGTCTAACAGCCGTTTAACCTCTCAAGCGTCAGAAAGCCACATGTGGCTTTTTCAAAATTTTCTCTTCGGCGTCCCAAAACCACATGTGGTTTTTCGATGCCTGATCGAAATTTCGACTTAAACTTTGGCTAAAAGACTTAGTTTTCCGTTCTGTTCGTTTTACTTCAAAGCTACGAGAGTACCCTCTTTAAAAAAAATGTGGGTACCTATGAAAAATATAGTTGGACAATTGGAATTCAGATTGTTGTTATTTGGAACATTTTAGACCTGTAGGGCTAACGATTATCTAAAATAGCTATCCAATCTGTGATCTAAAATTGACTTCACGCACTAAAAATATGTGTGCTATAATACAATAACGAGGCCTCGCCGGCCTACGCCGTGTAGATAGAAACACAAAAAAATATTTATAATTTATTTTAATCACAACTGGCAACACTGACGTGAGAGTGAGATGTTCGTGTTATCGTAATTCGTAAATTCTTCAGGGATTGTCTTAGTTTTGCATTATAATTTCTAGTTCACGTTGTATAAAACCGTTTACTAAATTGGACTAATAAAATGGATAAAAGGAAACTATCGACTGCGGGGGACAGCCTGTATCTAATACTACAAGTCCCAAAAACTGCTACACAAGACGACGTCAAGAAAAGCTATCGGAAATTAGCGTTAAAATATCATCCCGATAAAAATCCTAACAATCCTGATGCTGCCGATAAATTTAAAGAAGTGAACCGTGCACATACGATTCTAAGTGATGCTACGAAACGGAATATATATGATAATTATGGATCTCTTGGGCTGTATATCGCTGAGCAATTCGGAGAAGAAAACGTCAACGCCTATTTCGTAGTGACAAGTACTTGGTGCAAGGCCCTGTTTATCGTATGCGGCATTTTGACCGGATGCTATTTCTGCTGTTGCCTATGCTGTTGTTGCAATTGCTGCTGTGGCAAGTGCAAGCCGCGTCCTCCTGAGGAGTCCGGAGATTACCACACACTGGAGAGGGATGACTCAGACGGCGTGCAGGCCGTAACCTCGCAGC
The DNA here is from genome assembly GCA_948473465.1 of Lithophane ornitopus. NCBI lineage: Eukaryota > Metazoa > Arthropoda > Insecta > Lepidoptera > Noctuidae > Lithophane > Lithophane ornitopus. Next base: position 8,594,610 of record OX419616.1, on the reverse strand, counting down.
CGGCTGGAGAAGGCCGTCCCAAGGGAGAACAGGCGCCTCCCATCGCCATGCCGGCACCTGCTCCGACTGGAGCCTCAGAAAACACCGGTTTGAACACAGGTGGGGTCAATTATGGAATTTCAAATTAAACTAGCAAAAACAGTACTACATCAAAATGTCAACCCCTTATTTAAGTACCTTTAAGCAGCAAAACAATTTTCAGTTATATTACAGGTTACTAACGAAATAGGTAGACATTCAGTGACTTATTATTCTGTTTTACTTTCCTATCAATTGTTAAAAAAAACCAGAATGGTTGTCGGGAAATAACTATATTCTCTATGTAGCAACCTGCAAATATTTAATCATTTTTATATGAGTAAGATATATATTTATTTGATCATTACATTGTTATATAATAAGAATAAAAAAGAATATTCATAAACTCGACTTCATGTCATATACAACAATACCTTATTCATTATAAATCAAATAAAGTTTTATGTCCAACTAGATAGCTATAAAACTTGATATACATGAATAATTCCCAATAAACATATTGATATACTTGTTCAACAATATAAAATGCAGGTTAGTGTTTTAATGGTTCTTCTCAAAGATAGAGCGGGTTTAAATGGTTATTACATTCACACCTAGCAATGTTATATGAAAATTAAGCTATTTCAAATATACACCAATAACAATTAAACCTTGATTTTTAAATGCCAATGTAGATGCATGTCGGAAGCATAGCCAACAAAAAGAAAGTGTTTGAAAAACAACCTTTGTCTAGTGACAATGATTAAGTAATCTTAACTAAAAGTACAAGTAATCTTGTGCATATGTATTTCACAATATGTTTACCAAACTAGATTCAGTCTGACCAGCCCCATAGTAATTGCTGGATAACGGGATTACGGGATTTAAAGTCTGTTTGATTAAAAGCTATAAAATAATTCAAAATTTGAAGAAATCTTTGATATTCCTACTGTAATGTTAATGGAACACAGTATTTCCAATATTGTATAGAATATTTCCATAAATATTGTTTCCATTTGACATAACTATTATAGTGAGTATAATATGTATCTTGCATAATGGACACTCATAATTTTGGTACTGGTCTTTTTCCACTACTCTTGCATTATCAAACTAATAACAGTTTAGCAATCATGCTTATTGATTATAATTATTATAAAAAATACTTCAATTTGGCCTTAAAACTAATATGTAAGAGTAAAGCTAGTTATTTGACTAATATTTATAGTTGATTGGAGATTGTGTAGAATTAAATGAAGATGACAGTTTTTTAATAAAATCATAAGACATTGATGAGATGTTTACATTAACTCGGAGAGTTCATTAGTGGTGAAAAATCAGTATCGAATATTGCCCAAGATTAGCCCTGTTCCTTTATGTTTACATCACATGTTTGTTATTTGGTATGTACTATGTGCAATTATTATTGGCTTGTGGTAGAATCATTAAAGATTAGGACTTTGATTGATGATACGTATTTTATTTGAAGAAATTGTTAATCACAGTTTAAATAAAATCAAGTTAGGCATTTTTAAGGTAGATTAAATAAGAAGTGAAAGTAACGCTACTATTAACTCAATTTGAAGATGGCATTACTTGACTGATGCACAGTTTATGAGAGGCTATTCAAATAATTTTATCCGTGTCAAGTTCTATTTGGCTATTGTCACTAAATCAATTATCATTCAATAAAGGGCACAGGCATAATGACATTTGTTAGTATCTAGTAGAAATAGAGGTGTTTGTACAAAGCTGTATGTAAGGATTGTAGCAAGTGGCGTTCTTAAGTTTCTGCCAACTCCCATGGGAAAAAAGCATGAGTTTATGTATGTACCAGCTAACTCGTTTTCATCAAAGCAAAATAGGTAATGTGATCTTTGATCTATATAGGAGTTACCCTGTCTTCCTATCACTATAAGATATTCACCAATGGATAGATCTTAAAGAGTTATTATTTGTCACATGTTACAGCATCCAAAATGTGACTAAGTACATTGAATTTAATGGATTCAGTAAATTGGTTAGCTTACTTATATCATCAAAACACTTGCATTAATTTATCAACTACATCCAAAATATGAATGTCAGCATTGGATATACCGTCTTATAAATAAAGAATGGTTTTGAGCGGTTGGAGGCCTACTCAGTTATATCAGTGAACATAAAGATTGATGATGATTACAAGGCACCTTATTGTTAAAAGATACTTAATTAGCTAATGAAACAAAGGAATTAAAATCCAATTTTAGTCATATTTAGAGCACTAGAACTCTGAACAAACTAATAATTTTGATCAATTCATCAGTTGTGATAATAACAAATATGCTCTTTTAATAGATCTACCTTATTGGTCTGTAACTTTACTCAAATTTAATCAATTGAACTAACAAAACCATGGACCGGTTACAAGAGATAATCTCTTATGCCTTACTCTTTCAAAAAGTCACCTTTATTAAACTACGCAAATCTTAATAACTTTTTAATGAATACATTTAGGTACACTTTAAAGTAAATCGCCTGGCCTGGGAACATGAAGCGCTTTTTGTGTTATAATTATAACGAAAAATATTATATCCGACGAATATTATATACTTATTTAGTATTGTTGGTTATGCTATAAACTCAATACCTGTTTGAATTTAATTTGGGTCATCGTCATCGCTATATTAATTATAAATGATAAAATAATGCTCAATAGCACATATTGGGGATTGCTCATACAAAAATAGAAAATTAGTTTTTTTTAGGTGTATTTACATCCAGGCAAGCCAGTAAGATATAACGTGCTCTCTTACTTTAATAAATAAGTAAATGATTATATTTTAATCATTTACTTCTTTATATAATTAATAATATGTGAAATAAAAATGGGATTTGGTAAATGTATACACTAGCTTAATTTCTTACATATTTGCTTATTTGCGTTGGATGTAAGTTGATAAGTTAATTAAAATATACCTACAGGTCTAAAGAGTCGAAATAGAAGTGATTCAAAAATTTAGTTATTTTTATAGAATCTTGCAACATTTTTAAACTAACATTCCAACCTAGTACTTATAATGTTGTAAAAAAATATTAAATTTTATTGCTCTATGATCCTGCACTAAACAAACATTTGACCTTCTATTATTGGTATGGACGATGTCATAAATCGAGACTAAAATTACAAACACGGCCTGCAGTTGGAATCAATCACCCCTATAGTGATCTCATTCATTAAAACAATTTTATCTACCGGTAAGTAGGACTTTTTGGTATAGGAGGCACTGTAATACGGTAGCTGATTTTAGTCGCGAGCTCGCTATGTCCACTAAGATATTATTATACATAATATTGTTAATTTGGTAACTCGTAGATTGTATCAAAACGTAAACATGTATAAAAGCCATGTTATAACATTTATAATAGGAACATACTGCACTTAGTTAAATGATTTTTATCATTAAACTCATCCGGTACCTACCTACCTATCAAAAGGATCACTCCCACTATGGTTCAAACACGGAATAATTTGGTATTTGATGAACAACAAAGCCGACCCGTTGCAATGTACCTACATATAGTAGTCAGGTCGAGCCGATCGGCAAACTCCATTCGGCATTTACCTTCACTGAATTTGCATGTTAGTTGATTTTTTTACCGCCCGTTTATATACATGAAAAAATATATTCTATGTTTACCATAACAGCTTATTTCTCTTCTTTGTATTATTCTGCTATGCGCATAAAAAAGCGTCAGTACAGCAACAAAATCCAACATCTGACCCAATTTAGGTACACATCAACCTATACATTTCCAGTTTATGCTGATCTCGCATCCTAGAGGATTTCCGTACAATGCGAGGTCAGCTTATACTGGAAATGTATAGCTTGAGGTGTACTGGTGTAGCCGTGTCTACCTGAATACAACCGATATAGCTGTTTTATAAAATGTGACCATTGCAGAGACAGTGTTTCCTAAATACCATACAGTTTCTGTCCATGACATATATATACGCCTGAAACTGAAATTAACGCTCCATATTAAATTAGGGCTGAACAGAATCTGGTACCATTAGCTAGATGAGCCAGATTTTCTTGGCTTTTAGCATGGTTATATTTGGGACAGTCTATTATCACAATTATAGTGTAATTTGGTGTAAGTACTAATCCTGTTTTAATTACAATATATAATTATGTACCTATTCATAATAGTCATTAATTTTCGTATTTTTTATCGACCTGTATATTTTAGGTGGTAGTGATATGAAGATTCGAATGACTGTTTCGATGCACGCTATTTCGAAAAAAATCGGTAGTTTTTCGCCAGGTAGAAAACCGCTATATCGAATTAACGCTTGTACATACTGGCGCGACTTGTCGCGCGACGCGACTTTTAACAAAACAATTTCTGAGAAAATTTCACGGCGAACAATGCGGCGGCGTCGCGGCGTATGTAAGAGCCTTTACGCTATCGCGAACATGAAAAAGTTGTACACTAGTATCGAAGCGTTAGTCCAGTGTTGCGTTTGTCTAGGAATCGAACTCACGACTCCGACGAGACACAGCAAGCCTAATTTTTGGATTGGGTTTGCAGTCAGCGTATTTTGATGAACCTGCTCTAGGATTCCTTCTCGCTCTGACCGCTGCTTGAGTTCATCAAAAACATCAATGATTTTCTGACGCATCTCAACAGCAGTCTCGAAGGAGCTCGTGGCTAAGTAATAACAGCCGCACGGGTCAATCTGTCAGGTTAAGCTATGTTTGCCGGGTTTGGTCTGTGGATGGGTGGCCATCTTTACATAGCTACCGAGAGCCCTTCGGGCGTCGAAAAGCACGTTAAGCCACTGGTGCCGGCTGTCATTTGTGGATCTTTGACATTCGTTACGGTTACGGGTCGTCAGAAACCCGAAAGTCTGACAACCAGTCTTACCAAGGGGTATTGTATTACCCCGTTACTGAATTGTAGAGGTCAGATAGGCAGTCTCTCCATGTAAAATACAGCTGCATCCGGTTAGACTAAAAGCCGACACCAACTTAGTTGAGATAAGGCTAGGCAGATTGATCTCAACAGCGGTCTCGCAGGGACTGTCAAACCCTATCCTTGAAGTAGCCCCATAAAAAGAAATCCAAACGGGTTAAATCTATAACTCAAAATTCTTCTCACTGCTGATTGGATTTGGAAACAAGAGCAGTGAGTACCATTATTTTGCTTTGGATTGCCAAAGACGAGGTTTGCTGTGTCTCATCGGGGTATTCAGTTCGATTCCTAGACAAATTAACGCAACATTGGATTTCGATAATAGCGTAGGTACCATTCAACAAGTTTTTCGCATCAGCGTGTTCGCGATAACGTCATTCGATATAGCGGTTTTCGATTCAATGTGTTTTCGAGCTGGCGTACCACTCGCATTTTTTCGAAATAGCGTACGTCGAAACAGTGTCATTCGAATCTTCATATCAGTCCCATTTTAGGTGTATGCTAATATTGTACCTACTTGGCTTGATTAATTTAAAGTACCTTTTATCTATGTATCGTAAATGTATTTTTATTGCTTTAATTAGCCTTCAAACGTCTGTCGGAGGTTTTAATGATTTTTCATAAGCTAAATTATTTTTAGCATAAATATCTAGTTATCGACCAAAATGAAACTTATGAGGTAATTTGTAAGGTAGTAGAAATTACGACAATTCAATTCGAGTCATAAGACTAGGTGTATTGGACACGTTTCTTCAATCTTCCTTCAAAATGTTGTTAACATAAAACTGTTGCTTGGTAGCGTTAATTTCTGATCGAATTCTGAAAAGATTTTTATGAGCTTTACATTTGGTTACCAAGGAGATGTTATTTACGCTTACGTGTGAACTGAAATAAGAGAATCCATTTAAGTTTCCTTCGCACACCAAAATTTATTATATGAAATCCAGTTATTATTGGGTACTGTGCTACGGCAAACATAATGTCAAATCTGCAGACAGTCTATTGTGCTAATTGCATACAGCACCCTTTTTGCCACCCAGATTCATGTACCTACTTATTTATACCATAACATTACCTTTTCTTGCTTGTCATGAAATTTATGCTAATATAGGTAAGAATAATATGAATTAAATCGATCGTTTGTTATAGTATGATAGTGATAGACAATGATGAAGTTACTTAAGATCCACTTTGTAAACCACGGCTAGGTACGGCAGCTTGATGATTTACAAAATTTTAATGAATACTTATGCTACACATTTTAATATTACACTGTTAACTTTTTGATTAATTAAGACCTATATTGTGCATTAATTTCAAATGTGTGTGATACTGTAAATTATTGTAGTTGTTGTTGTAACCGTTTGAAAATGATTAGATTTCATTAATGTTCCACTGGCTCACGCAGCAGCACAGCTGCGAGCACGAAAATGGACTACTTGTTATGTCTAATGTGTATTATTATAAAGTTATGGTACTAGTCAACGAGTATTTATAACGAAAATGTCAAGAATAAAGAATGTTAAAATGTAACTACACTTATAAACTTTCAATTAAATAAAAATCTACATATGAAACGTTGAATCTATTATTGAAATAACCGACACCTCTCATTTTTTTGTTGTAAGCTTACTTTATCGCTCACAAAACCATACTGTATTTTTTGAAAAAAACTCGTAATAATTTTAATTTATATTTTTTTTCTTGTTTCCAGGAAGCAGTATTCCAAAATACACATGAAGTATTTACAACTAGTCTAACATTATTTGTAAGAGAAAAGAGGAACGTACTTGTATAATCACCAGCAATGAACATAGGTACAGATATGTAAGCCTAATTAAAGTTATTATCCATCATATTAAATATTTTTATACGTTTATTACGACGATTTATAATTTTCGCTTTAAAATATATTATACAACGTAACATTGTTTTTATTGATCAATGATGATTATAATTTTATAAATTGTCGGAAATGTCTATCAATTCTTGCCGTAATATTTTTTAAATTTGGTGAAGGTTAGGTACCTACTATTTTTAATTTAGAGAATAATTTATATTTTTAAAGGCCATATAAAGTAATCATTATGTACCTATGTATATTGTATATTCATGTGTGACTATTTACCAATTCTTGCTTCACACATTATAAAAAATATCAAATATACATCGCTGGTATGAAATTATGAATATTAATATTAATTATGTATTGTAGAAAATGATTGTAGATTATTATGTATAATGTAAACTGCATATTAATACCTAATCGAAAATATACTCTTCGTCCAGGGCTTCCTGCTTAGATGGCATTTGATTGTAGATTGTTATTGGCTGTAAGCGCATCGATGATACTGTATACCGTACCCATTTTTGTCTTAATATTTATATTCCGTACTGATTATGTAAATAAAATATAATATTACACATCAATATGACCTTGTTACTAATTACAATCAATAGACATTCACCTCAGTCTGTAGGGACATCGAGATGACGGATAACATAAATAGCGAACTACCTACATAAAACATGCCAGTGATTTTGTAACCTGGCGGGCAGTCACATACGGCAGAGAAAGGCGTTGTCTTAATTATGAATAATTACTGGGAGTTAATGTAAATTAAAGAGACCATACGGAGTAGATACTGAAGTGAACGATTAAATATTTTTATTCATTTGTTTGGTAATCTTTAATCATATTTCAATGGTGTGTGGTAAAGAAAATTTCAATATTGATTTAATTTAATAAGATATACTTAAAACAAGCTTGTCTCGTTGAGATTCTTAACAGAATCTTTACTTATCGTAAAGAAGGCTTCGCGAGTAAACGAGTTATATTTGAATAATGAATATTAAATGTATAATTAATTTAACAATTTTGTTTGTGGCAAGTGGTGACAATCTAGTGCAAGCACATAATATATCGATGTATGACATTTGCCCTTTATATAAAAAGGGGCCTAGTTTAAACGTACAAGACGTGGTTGGATGCTGGATGACCGTCTACACGCAACCGAAGGCTCTAGACTGCTTTAAATTTCATATTAGAGCTACTATGGAATTGGTAGGTACTTTCTAAATACTGAGTAGTTACTATACCTACTGCTAATCCAAATTAAATAAAACACTTCTAGGTGTTGATATCGCACATATTTATGTAACCCTAACCACTGTTGCCTAAAATACACACATACATACATATGGTGGTGTTTTTTTTTCTTTTTAATGAAAATATTTAAATAGAATATGTACTTAATCAAAAATAGACTGGCCTATAACTTTAACATCCAGTTAATCGTAGTAGGTATCTACTTATTTGAATATTATCTAGATGAAGTTAGTGTTATCTGCGTTCACTGGTGAATCAGGTGATGTGCACTCGTTTTGTACTAAATAAAATCTATTGTGTACCTATTTAGGAACGAGAACAATACATCACGAAGTATGGTGATTTTGGTGGTCGCGTGGAATGGAATCTATGCCTATTGCAAGTGGAAACGCCAATGGGTAAACACTTTTTAATGGGCACCGGCAAAGAATCAGGACTCATGGAAAATATTATTATCATGGAGAAGGAACACGGTAAAGCAACTATTCCGGCATGCTTACAACTATCATAGGTAATGTGCAAGATAAGTAGGTGAGTCTTATCTAAGTATAAATTTCCTGTTAGGCTTATACCAGCTTGACTCATCAGTAGTAAATGGAATTTTGTCATGTACCTACTTACCTATTTTGATAGTAACATTTTATTTTAAGTACCTAAATCCTCTAATTTAGCTAGATAAACAGCTATAAAGTGCTCTACCTAATTACGCATTACCTATATCTATTATTTAATAATTAAATCTGTGAGCAGGTAAATACACATTACTAGACCAGAGTGCAGATCAATGGGCGGTGTTCGGTCGTCGTGGGAGTGAAGTGTTAATAATCCGCGACTGCTACGGTGACACCGCCGCGGCGTTCGCGCGCGCCCCCTACTGGCCGAGCACGCCGGAACTGAGCGCCATATTCCACCGCAGCGGGATCGCGGTGCAAACGCACGGCCGACTGCTCTGCCAGCCACAGGGCAACCCCACAGGACAGCATAAAAACAGTGACCCATATCAAATCAAGAGAAATCACTAACAGAAACGGAGAATTGTATGCACAAACGTTCCTATGTTTACTTACCTACTAGAAAAAATAACGGTCAGTTATGTTTAAAAATCGAGTTTTATATTAATCTTTTTGTAAATTACAGTACAAAATTTCCATTTATAAGGGTTACGTTGCGCCAGCGAACGAAAAATATATAAGGTCTATCCACAACTGCTTCTAATTCTGGAGCTTGGTCCCACTCGATACCTGAAAACAAACGTAATCAATATTATTACTCGAATAAACATACATACACTCGCAACGCGATATCGTTCGAGATAATAGTTAATTGATTGGTGGCTTATCTAAAACTGTGTAATATATGAGTATGAATACGTTGACCACCATCATTTGATATTCTGTTACCTAATAAATTAATAAAGTTTTTCAGTTACCTAAATAAAGTACTGTGCAACAAAGTTTGATACCTACCATACTATAGATAGATAATACGAGTTAAATTAAATTTAAAAACCCCCAAAAAAATAAAGCATAAACAAAAATAAACGATTTCTTTTTTATACCTAAGAGCAATTTCGATCAGGGGGCCTGCCACCACCGCTTACAGCAGTATTATTTTAATCTTACTCAGAAGGGGAAAGAGATGGGGCTATACGTCCTGTAGAGCTTCATCTCTTTCCTATACTGAAGTAATATTAAAATAATACTGCTGTTAGAGCTGGTGGTACCTCTACAGTAAAGCTTTCGAACAAAACAAAAAAAAAAATCGGTTCAGCCGTTTGGCAGCTATGATGGCGCAGACAGATACACATTTTAAACTTATAACAACCCTCTTTTTCCGGCAGGGGTTAAAAAGAATAACAATATCACGTTATTGACGAACACCTAGCAAAGATTACAGATTCACAATTTACCACTTTCGCTGAGTACTTAACGCTGATGATATTCGTGGTGCAAAAGGTTGAAGTGAAATTCATACAACATTACAAAACTAGTTTTTAACTACCCAAATGGTAAAACGGGACCCTAATATCACTAAAGCCTACGCCGTCTGTCTGTCCAAGCTCGCCCCGTATTAGGTGACTGGCGAAATGTGGGTGTAGTGTAGGTAGTAATACACAGTATTGACAGTATACACCTCTGCCTAACCCTCCGGGGAAAACAGGCATGATTGTATGTTACAATAGAATACCACAGAACCCACTCGTCCGTTAAAATAGCACATCGAGTTGTGTAGAGCCCCGTCTGTACAACATAGGCGCACACCAGAATGTCTGTGCAAGAATGTCTTTCTACTTATCGTCTTATCTCGATATTTCATAGTAATAAGCTCATTTATTTTAATGTGTTCACATGGCTGTAGCTAGTATGAGTTGGAAGAGTGAATATAAATAAATGTACCTATGTAGGTACCCACCGTCATCTTTATATGCGTTGCGTCCAGCCTCTGCCCAGAACATGATCCGTTGCACAGCATGGGACAGCCTCAGGGAACTGGCTTGAGTCACGTTGCTGACGTCTACTAGTCTCGGTATACCCAACTGACAACAAGGAATCGATAAGTAAGACGAATTTCAGTACCTAAGTATACTCCAAATAGAAGTCAAAATCGGTTGAAGGGACTGTAAAACAGGCTTATTTAAATATCTAATCTTATTTCAAATGGAGTATAGATAAAACGAAGAAGGACGTTCCCAGACACGGACAGGCGATGTAAGGGAACAGGAAGATGAGAAAGAAGTAGGTAAGTATGTAGGTATAGTAGGTACTTATATCAGCTAACTGAGTTGTCATCCTAGTTCACTTTTGTAACAAAGGCTGGGCTTGTGAACACCGATCCAACTCTACGTATCGCAATAGGTATACCCACTGTTGGACATAGGTACGGTCGGCAAAGAAACTTGACTGATATATTATAGATGCCAGCATCTATAAACTAAGCCACTGAAACAAATAATCTATCACGTATACGTTTTTCCAAACAAACGATGGTGAATGTGCGAAGGTTAGAACTTGGTCATGATATTTTATGTTTCCAGTGAGACAAAGAACTATAGTAAAAAAAAAAAAAAAGTGAGGTAGACATACGGCCTGCAATTTATTAGGCAGCAGCAAGGTCATGCGCAAAGTGTAGATCGGTAAAGTGGCGGCTACCCTCATTGTTTTCATCTTCGCTGTTATATCTCCGATGCGTGTGTTGCTTACACGTTGCACCAGACCCTTCAGCGAGTTACCGCGAGGTATCAACATCAGGAGAGTGAGGCCCGGCGTTGCATACGAAATTTCTAAGGCCTGTAATAAACATGAATTTAAAGTAATTCGTTATTATCGTAATACACATGTACCGATACCGAGTGGTGGACAGTGCCAAGGATGTGTCAAGACAGAGCACACGATCGACTGTTCGGTACCTACCAGCCAATCGGCCGAGTACCTACTCTATCTTGGCACTGTAGGTACTCAGTACCTGTAATCAAGGTAATAGAGTAGGAATGCATGAGTAGAAACGACCATTGATCCCAAAAAAAGGATTACAAATTATTTCAAAAGGTTTCATAGATCGTACCTGCCTAAATTAAATATGAGGAAGGACACTTTCAGAAAAAAAAACTTAACAAATTTGCGAAAATTAAAAATTAAGTATTACACATACCTACAATTTTCGCAATACACATTATCTGAATATAAACAATTAAACAGTATCACACGGTGTATTCTATATCTATCGGCTTCGCCTGGGTGGATGTCGGAAAATATCCCACTGGGACGTACTACCTACCGGGATTAAAATTGTGTATCCTATGTGTTCATTCAGGTTATACTTAAACTATCTGTTTTCCAAATTTCATCCAAATCCGTCCAGCTGTTTTGGCGGTAATCCGGAACATAGACACGAACAAACAGACACGAATACGGGCATAAATTATAAATTCTATATTTTCGGCTTCAGACTCGTTCACCTCGTAGCAATTACTTATTTTTTCAAAAATATTCAATTTAAAATGTTGACTTCGTTACTATTTTATTATCTAGGTATATCAATAATTATTGCGCCGTCCCTAAATAAATGGGATAAGGGCAGGAATATGATGATCCATACTAACATAATTATAATAAAATAGTAACGAAGAATTTTTGTCCATTACTTCCACTTTTAATCCCGGTATTACGTTCCCGTGGGCTAATATCCGACACACACGCGGGCGAATCCGCGGGCAAAAGCTAGTCATACATATAATATAAGGCCGCTGCTCCACTGCAGCACAGCATGTGCACGGGGAAGCCACGTAATTACGTCAGCTACGTGGATCCAATTGTCTAGCTGCGTACAACACACTAAAGTTCGAGGTACTCGTATGAAGTAAGGTACATTTCCGAAGGCGACGGCAGACCGCACTCGACAGCGGCATTGCACTTGACAATAAACGCAGATTACAGTGCCGCTGCGGGTTTAATTCCGAGCGAGAAATAACATCAACGACGGCAGCGACTCTTCTTCAAATTTTCGGTCTTGTCGAACAAAAATACGTCTTATCGCTCTGTTAGTAACAGCCACTGACAGCACTACTAGTAGATAGGTATGCTGTCCACTGTTGCCGGTTGACCGCAGCTGTTAGCGGCCCTGTCGCCATGTAAGTATATACCCAAGTGTTTTCGCTACGATCTGTCATTGCGTTTAGGCTACCTTCAAAATTGTACCTATAATAAAACGCCGGGTAGAGGGTACTTTACACCCACTTACACAATCAGTGCCGAGATGGACTGAAGAGGACTCCTACAGCTACGCGCTACGAGACTACGCAAGCGTAGCTTGCTTGCGTAGTCTCATAGCGCGTAGCTATGGGCTACACATCGCTCGCGTAGTCGCGTAGCTTGTCAGCGTAGATGCGTAGCGCGTAGCTTGCTCGCGAAGTCACGTAGTTTGCTCGCGTAGTCGCGTAGCTTGCTGGCGTAGTCGCGTAGCATAGCTACGTGGGCTAGACATCTGAATAGATTATGCTTGTTAGCTTCTGCCTATCCATAACTATAGTTATGTGTATCCACACAATTCGCTATATTCTGTTTGGGTACAATATAAATAGTTTTAATGTGTTTAAAGTAATTCTACAATTCCTAAACAGAGAAAGAAAGGAAGAAAATAAGTTTATTTGCCGTAAACATGACGCAAAGAAAGAGCAAATAGGTACACGAAAAGAACAATTAGGGGTAAAAAAATGCGTCCATCCACGCAAAACGGCCATCGCTCAGCATAATGCGAGACAAAGCCCAAGAGCTGGTTTCAGCGACAGTCGGCGTTTTTTTTTAAATTTTCTTTTTTGTCATCTAAAAGTGAATTTGGAATTTATGTTGGATTCGAAATTAATTTATTTACGTAATACGTCTGTCTTTGTTTTACAGAAATTGATATGTGTACCAAAAATCCCTTCATTAGATTCGGAGCAAATTGGTTGTGACCGACGAACAGACAGACACACGATTGATCGGATAAGGGTTCCGTTTTCTCAATCGGACATACGGAACCCTAAAAATAAGGAGGGTGTGCAGTCGAGCATCGTTTAATAACTGTCACTGTTTTCTCTGAGTTATTAGGGATTTATTTCTACTTCCGGAGAAATAAACGCAAAAAGAATACCCGCTGCTATTTTCACAGACGCAAAGATCCATAGCACTCTATCTGTTATGAGAATTTGATATTGATCATTATAATACAGTACCTACAATACATATAACTAATCGTAGGTAGATAACACTAAATATAACAAATGGTACCAAGTCACAGCTGTCATCTGCAAATGGTGAGTATCAACATTTATCGCAGGGGGCGGCTCATAGTATTAGGTTTCCAGCGAAAATGTGTTAGTGTCTGTTGATGAGGGCTTACATTGTCGCTTCAATCATGAAGGCGCGCGGTACTCTATTCGGCCTCTGTGCGCTGTTAGCGCTCACCGGGACCCTGGTCATGTGTGACGACGAGTGTCCTCCAGATCGCAAAGAACCCACTCATCATGAGGCGAAGCTCCACAAAGATTTACTTTGTGCGTACAATTATGATTTCCGACCTGTGAAGGATCACAAAACAACTGTAACTGTAAAAGTACGGTTTGCGATAAAATATATAAGTTTCGATACTTTAGAAGAAACGTTCACACTTCACAGCTGGGTAGCCCTGACATGGAAGGACGAACTTTTAACTTGGAGACCAGAAGATTATGGTAACATAGAAGAAACACAAATGGAAAGCCACGAACTCTGGACCCCGAGGATGGCGCTGTTCAACGCGGATGCTGCCATGTACCAGTCGGACCAGATCTACACGACTTGCTTGTTAGGGAGCAACGGCACGGTCACGTGTGTACCTCACATAGCGCATTCCGGAATTTGTCGCACGTCTTTGCGCAGCTGGCCTTACGATGTACAAAACTGCACTTTGTATTTCGGATCGTGGATGAACACAGGGGAACAAGTTAATTATACATTTTATGCAAAACAACCCGTTGTGAAAGACGACTTCCAAGATGGCCCAGGCTGGAAATTGCTGTATGTGGTAAACGAACGTTTGGCAGGGAAGTACAGCTGTTGTCCTAACAGCACGTATCCAATGTTGAAATATACATTTGTGATGAAGAGAATAGCAGCGGGACCAGCAGCCATCGTCGTGGTGCCCTCCATCGGCATAGTGTTGCTCACTCTGATATCTCTAGCAATGGATGCTAAGGATAACACGCGACTAATGTTGATCTGTTTCAGTTTGTATGGACATTTCATGTTTCTTACCGAAATTGGTTACGATATTCCAAAACACAGTGCGGACACGCCGATCATATTACTTTTCCTTCGTGATTCGATGATAGTGACATTGGTTGGGATCATAGAAACCATATTTTTAATGTTTTTGAGACGACGAAAGATGCCAGCCCCTGATTTTATTGTGACAGTGAACCGATTGGTGGCTAATGGTCCCGGCAAGTACGTGGTATTCACCGAATTCGACCCAAGCGACGCTATCGACACTAAAGAGCTGACTGACCATAGCTCAGATATTACTGCTGACAAGCCGCCTCCGACCTTCGACTGGATACAATTCGCTCACATACTGAACAGACTTAACCTTGTGGTGGTGGTGCTCATTTACATTGTCCTGATTGGCACTTACATTCCTCATGATAACTAAGTAGGTAACTTAAAGATTATGTTCAATTTACCTCCTTTCTCATTTCAACTTTCTGTATACAAAAATTGATATTAAATAAAAATACTTTTTAACCAGAGGCGTAGTTTGGTGACTAACCTGAGCATCCCACTCACTTAGATCTGCATAGTTCATGACATCGTTGATCCTGATCATGCGCACTGTCCGGTTGGGGGCGTTGTCGGCGTCGCGGAAGGGCCTCGTGCCGTTGAGCACGGTGGGGGCAGCCCGCCAGCGCCCGCGCACGTACAGCGTGCTCACAAGCAC
The DNA here is from genome assembly GCA_948473465.1 of Lithophane ornitopus. Lineage (NCBI taxonomy): Eukaryota > Metazoa > Arthropoda > Insecta > Lepidoptera > Noctuidae > Lithophane > Lithophane ornitopus. Next base: position 8,579,072 of record OX419616.1, on the reverse strand, counting down.
CGCGGTGACGCCCCCCGAAAAGTCATCCTCGTCGAATGTGTCGTGTATCGCACCACCGGAGTCAATTTCCACCTTTACATTTCAAAACATTCATTAAGATTGGCCCAAACTTCTCTTTAACAGAATGTGAAGCAGGTACTGAGGTACCTACCTACTTAAGCTAGGCGTAGGTAGAACACACCCCTTATTATTTGCGCATTTACTCATTTTACACTGCAAACTCCTAAATGTCAGTTTAGAACTCGTTTAGAAACATGTTACCTTTTGGTTAAGTATGGTAGCAATTGTGTCCGATGTTTCCGTGCCGTTGAACCGCCCTACTTGGAGCATCAGCGCTGCGGCCACACCTGCTTGGAACCGTGGGGTCACTTCTCTCCCTGGCCAAAGCATCAGCCGCGAAGACTGCCGCAACTTCAGCTTGTCCGATGAATTCGGCAACGTTGACATGAAATGTCTCACAATGCCAACGCTATCCTAATAAGCAAAATTATTTAAGCTATCCTCAGTTGTGACAGATACGAAATAGGTTTTAAGGACATTGGACATCCGCCATAGCCCGTTATCGGTTGCTCGGGGCAGTGCTGGACCTGGTCGTTGTGGTTTTCTTAGAGGAGGCTTAGGTATGTCCAGTTCGTCTTTAACGGAAACTATCATGTTGAGTGTATATAGGTACCTACTCGTACTTTTCTATTTAACTACCACTGTGATCTATTTTTAACCGACTTCCAAAAAGGAGGACATTATTTTGTGTTCGACTTTGTGTACTTATGTTTTTTTTATTTTAGTATGTTTCATCGATATTTTCTTCAATTAGACGGATTTTGAAAATTATTTTTTCATTTGGTAAAGAAAGCTTGCGCGGTGAGTTGAGTTAGCTTGAATAATTCGTATTTTTTCCACTTGGTCTATGTACCTACTTATATGGATGATGTTTTAAGTTCCTGATCACTGTTATTTACGTATCAAGTGGTATCCGAATTTGTGTCGGGAAGGTACCACACCTAAAAAGTGAAAAAAAAAAAACACTATTTACAAAATAAAAACAACCGACTTCCAAAATAACAGTACAAAAAGAAAAAATTTTTTGGTAGTCGGTTGTTTTTTTTTTGTAAAAAGTATTTATGCGTTGGATACCTACTTTATACATAAGTATAGCCATAATTACTACGGTTAGCAAACAGATCGATAAGTGTAGTAGGTAGAGGTAGTAGATTAGTTTCAGCCATTACCTAATGCAGTTCGATACTACACAGGCTACCTTAGCTTGATTACGTTTTGCTACAATCACTAGATTATACTAAACTATGTTGATTACCGAAGGTGACCCCAAATATACGTTGGTAGTTAGATAAAATAAATACTTACTATGTCCGAAATATTAAATCCAATGCATTGGTCGATTTGAGTCCTGGTATCAGAGTCAACTTCTTTCCAGAGAGCCATTAGGGTCAAAAGTAAAAAGAAGCCGGATTGGACGAAGCTCATTCCATTTTCTTGTCGATCTACAGGACTTATAGCTGTTAGCTTCGTGAACGTTATCTGCAACAATGCCGTCAGTCGACTTTAGAAATGATGGCCTAAAAAGTAGAAAAAAAAAATCACCTACTACTGAATGTGATACTCGTGAATAAATTATTTGGCATGAAATACATTATATTGATATGCCATTGATTTTTAACGATGATTCATGATTTGATTATAATGATAGGTACCTATGTAGGTATAGGAGCATGACTGATTGCATGACATACCTACCTACATAAAATTAAATACATTTTAACTCAGGTCAACGATCAAAGATTATGGACGGCTTAATATTATTTCAATTCCAATTGATAATACAGTACACTGAATTTCAATTTTATAACCACACAGGTACTGATAACCATACAGTGCGGTCGGAATTAATCTATTGCCTTGCAACTAGTTTCAATAACAAACAACAATTCTCATTTTATGTGTTTCACGACTGTAAGTCCACTTTGGTCACAGCACCTCACTTAGTATTGAATGTAATTGTGTTGTTAAAAGTATTACCTAATGCTGTATACACGCGCTTATTGCTACAACTGGCTAGGATTCGTGACATGGTCCCATAATTACTTACCGACTGATAAAAACATAGTGCCTTATTGAAATTCAGTTCAAGTTCAATCAGGAGTCCGTGTTAAGTGTAAATATCTAATGATAATGATTCATGAAGTTTACAAATTAACTTTACAGAATATCTCCTCTTGTGTGAACAAGAATCAATTCAGGCTAATCGTTGTTGCAGTCCAGATCCGTTTATCAGACCTGCATCTGGTGCCTATGACGGTGCTTCTTGATCCTGATCCCACATACGGTCATCCAGCTATATTACATACGTAGATAGACAACGATTTTGTCGACTTTCGGGACTCGAGCTCAGAGCACTGACGTTGTCTGTCTGGGCATTTAGCATCTCGAGGTAAGTAGACACTTAAGCATCTGAATAGTCCTCAACAAGAGTCGCTCTTGTCACAGTGAACTTTTATTATGCACGTGGCCATTATGGAAAATAATCGGTTTTTTATACGCCACATTCCATTGATGATCAATTAATCGATATATATTTTTGGACTTTATCAATGAAGTGATTGATCACCTATAGTAATTGCCAACATTATACCAATTACATAAAGTCTGAGATGTATCTTTAAATAAGTATATCCACTTAAATTATGTGTATCTAAGTGTTTAGATACTAATGAATAAAAAGGTTTGTATTAGAAAGGTAAGTACTTATGTAGAAAAACTTACCTTATAAAATTGTCGTTCAAAGTCATCTAGGCTTTGGGTAAATTTGTTAATGGAAGACAAGTTTTTATGCTCAATCATTTGTTGTGGAACGCCAGAAACAGCCTTCGTCATCGTCACTGGCGACTTCAGTCGGTTGTGAGAAACAAAACTCGAACTATTAACCTGAGTAAATTGCACCGGCGAACTTAATCCGCTAGTAGTATGCGGGTGTAGTAGGGGTGTATTCCATGCGGTATTCATATTGTGCTTCACGTCAGGTCTTGACAGTGGATTTAGCAGTCCCGGACGATAGATTGGGTAAGGCTTAGTAGGCACTGAGCCGTGCAAATTCGACAAAGGCCGTATGTTCATCATTCCGGTCGGACTCGCCATGTAAAGGCGCCTGTACACCGGTTGTGACTCGGGCAAATGTGAGTTTATGTTGGAATTTAATTCCCGTATTCTGTTAGGAGGTCTCGAATCATAAAGAGGTAAAAACTTTTCTCCAATAATTTTTTTGGTCATACTGTTCATTGTATCATAAAAATTGTTTATTGCTGCACATTCTAGCCATTTATTGTTAAATAAACAATACTGTTTACTAAGCCTTTCAATACTCGTTATGAGAGAGCGAGGTTTGATATGACCTACATGCCGAAGATTATAATTTGGTATCTCGTTGGTTTTTACGTGCAGTAAGTTAATTTGTAAGAAGAATATAATAAATGCACATTCTTGAATCATATCTTACTTTAAACATCTGACCAATTTCTCGATAACGTTAGATTTTGTTTCAGTGAGATGCCAAAACATAATATGTTTTCATGCTTCTGATTTGGACTTGTCTGCTTTTCACTGAAAAATAATTTTATCTTCAATAACGCAATAATTGTATCTATCTATGAATAATACTCTTAGTACCTATAATTAGCCAGACCGCGAGACAGAGGTGTCAGCACATGATTAACACATTCAAACCACGACCAGATGATGAAGCTAACACGAGATAGCTCGTTAACTGCACGAACCGAGAGTTGTGACTATACTGTGAGCACTCTGCCATATCTGTAGTAAATACAGTCAGTTCCACATAACACTGAACTAAGTAAGCACTTAACGCCGAATTAATGAGAGTAATTAATCCGGCATTACTCGATAACACCGCTTTATTCAAACACAAATAAGAATCAGTGTGACGAACAACGGTAAAATATTACAGCAGCGCGGAAAAATATGGTTGATTTCCAATAAACTATTTTAATATGTAGTTTGTATCAATATGTCACGATCATGCTAGGTATGTACCTAATAAAAAAAAAAGTTTATTGAATTTATCGACTACATAAACAATAAGTACTGAGGTACAAATTAATGTGAACATTAATTATTCACCTGCAGTCGGTTTGTAACACCCGATTACCTAACTGAGGGAAAATACTATCTCAATCTACATTTTTGTAGAGGTCATACCATAGAGGTCAGATGGCATCCTTTCTCTACTTACGCTATACCAACCTACCGCCACATCAAAGAATGGATAAATTATGAGCTGCCTAATGGTGGTCTGGAATCTTCCAATTTTGGCAACAACTCAAAGTATTTACTGTGTGTCCTACTTTAACGGCGCTACTATACTTATGTAAGAAGCTGGTTCTGCTGGAATATGGATAGTGTTAAGCGAAAATACTGGCTACTAGCCACATTTGGATAACCTACTTTGGTTTTAATACGTACAAACTGTCCAAGTTCGGTTTTTTTTTTTTTTTCGCAGCTTCTGTTGCTGTTCTAGTTGTACTGTGTCCCTCAAGTAGTCGAGTAGTGTGCTTGCCTACGTAACAAGAGCGGGGAATATGTGATCGACTCGCCACGCTTAGAGGAATACCGTGTAGGGTCACATACCTACCTGAGGTGCTACGACAATTTTCAAATGGTTGAAAAGGTATAAAAAGGTAAAAATTAGGAACCTAATACCGAATCAGTGGCGGGTTTAGGTACCAGCAGGCTGAGTAGGCTTTAGCCTTGGGCGGCAAAATTGAGAACCGATATTTTTTTTTGCTACCTCATAGAATTCAAAAAGATTTCTGCATGACGGTTTGTTTTCTGATGTTTTACAGATAGAATTATGCAACAAATTTTGCCGATGACTTTCCCCTCGCCCTTGTCATTGTACTTTCCATGTAGCAAACTTCCATAATCTAGAGTAAAATTTAATTTCAAGATAGCTCAAAAATATGGTGGCGGACTCGTGGTCACACACCAGGTTGTAACACCAGTGTGACTAACAGCAAAGATTTTCCTGGAGTCCAGACTCGTGGTAACACCGCTAAATTATTTTACGTGCAATTTCAACGAAATTGTTGGTTTGTAATAGTTATTTGTTATGCAAGGCTGCAAAGTTGTTTTTTCGCGCGAGTACCTGTATTGAATCCTGAGACTTGCGAGGGTTTCAAAGGTACGAGACCCAGAAAAACTTTGCTGCCGAGCGAAACACACAACTTTTCACCTCACTACAGCGAGGAAAATGCTAGGTGTCTCCATGCATTGAACAAAAATATTGTACCTAAGCTTTTATGTACTTTTCGCGCAATTTTTCCGGAAGAAAACTCAATTCGGCATTATGTACCGCTTGCACTAACTCTGCACTGCTAAACAAACCCAAATGGTGGACAGTGAATTGAATATACAGAAGAAAATTATATAAAGTTTTTTTTATGTGAAAACTTCTTTAGGTGCGTTGAGCGATTTTTTTTCGTGCTGGCCAGTGCGATTATTCTAAAAATGAGGTTGGCGCTCTGACATAAAATAAGTATTGATGCATTATCAGTCGACTACGGTATAGAAGATTGTTGAATAGAAAGGTTCGAATTTTAAAAACTCTTTCCACGCTAGCGGGGAAAATGCACTTTTCCACGCAGATTTCGAATGACAAACAGAATCTTTCCGAGCTTGTGAGGTGTAAAAATAATTCTAGGGCATGACAATTGTAGGCAAGGGCGGCAAAAACTTTACAGCCTATAAATTCCTTGAAAAATTGTAAATCCACCACTGTACCGAATAGTTTTCTACTTCTAACTAAGTATGTACAGTCACGGACTTTAATTGATGAGCCACCTGGCACTGTTCGTATTTTAGCCGTGTAATGCAAATCGGGTTTATTCGGTTCCCGACACAGAAAGTTATAATGTCTTCGTATTAGTAGAAGAAAATTTTATTTAATAACTTTACCGGTTGGCTAACCTGAGAGCCAGAACTACAAACTTGACAGCAGAGTGACTACCCAAAGTCAACCAATTGCAGGTGTAGCAACAGTAACCTAGCAACGATTGTTTAAGCGTAGCGATAGCTCTGATTCAAAGGAGGTCAGTATCAAATAGATTGGATAAACTTAATGCAACATTTTATTTATTTTTATCATTGAGAACTTATTAGTCAACCTCTATGGATAAGACTATTTCAAAAAGGATTATAAGCAATTTATTTGTCATCTTGTTTACGAGCGTGCGGTTTGAGTTCGTGTTTAATCGTGTAATCTCGTGAATGTATGAAACTGTAAAATTGAAAAGTTTGAAGGTGGGTTATAAATTAAAGTCCGTAACTGTACATACATGACAAGGAGTATGAGCTGATGATTCATGTAGGTAGGAATATAGGTAGGTTTTTTTTATAGCCTTTATTGTGTCACTGCTGGGCCAAGGCCTCCCCTTTTTCCTTCCAAATCTCTCGGTTTTGTGCGATTTCTGGCCATGTTGGCCCCGCAAACATGATTAGATCGTCACACCACCTTCTCCACGGTCTACCTCGACGGCGATGTCCTCCTTCAGGCGTCCAGTGTGTGACGATCTTTGCCCATCTCACCTAAGCTGTTCACAAGCGCACTCTAACAAGTTGCCTGATTCGTGGCAGTCACGAGGCATAATTAATGTTAGCGGCCGCGCTAACAAACCTTCGCCTAGCTGATGATATTGTGCTATTCTCCACATCCCCTTCAGAACTCGAAGAAATGCTCCGAGATCTGACCACAGCAAGTCTTGAGGTTGGACTTTCAATGAACAGATCCAAGACGCAGGTCATGACCAACAGCAGAAAACGTAGGGTTAAGGAAGACGGGCATGTGTTGCAATAATTCGATCAGTATACATACTTGGGCCAGATAGTGTCTTTCAAGAATAGGTAGGCAAGACAAAGAAGTCGAAAATTGAGTTCAAAATGCTTGGAAGACCTACTGGGTATAAAGCTATGAGTTTTAATAGACTAGAACAATACTTAGGCATTTCTGTACATATACTACGTCTACATCTGATTATTACCAACAGTTGTGCTGAATAGTGCTATCTTCTACTTTGAAGATTAAATTAAATTGGTCAAGTGTAAAGTGCGCCTTGTAGGTAGGTATGTAATTAATCAAACATTTATTGATTAAGAGCGTGAAGATAAATCGACAACACAATCGCCTTTACATAGAATTTCTCAAAGAAATGCTGAACAGCTAGAAACCTAATTCTACGGGAAATCTGACTGTAGGTACTACATAATTAAGTACATATTATGTTGACGACATAAAAACATACCTACTTATTATTTCGTGAACTCCTACCCCCTACTAATTCATAGGAACTTATTATTTTGTACATATTGTACTCTAGCTCACAGATACCTAGCGGCTTAAACTTCATCATTTCGACCAACTGGACTACTGGTGTCCTAAGTTTCTGCGTGTTACCAGCAACAGCAATTTACCATGATGGGCTAAGATTGAGAAGGTTGGATAATGGATACATTGTTCAATTTTGAAATGAACTGTCCATTTGGTTTAGTGGTCTCCAGCGCCAGGGCTGTTCAGGGGTCTAATCTCTAAGTCCATCAACAAAGCTACGGGCCCGTCCGAAAGTAGTTGCTACGTCATTACAAGTGACAAAATTAATTTTTAGAACGGGCACAAAACTACTTCGTTTCTAGGGACAACAGTCAAATCGTGTTATCATTCATTCTTAGTTCGGGCCCCAAACTAATATTTTGTCCATAAGTGATACGGCTTAGAAAAGGCCCGTAACTTCGACCGAATTTACGGATTTCGGGTATAGAGCCCAGTGTCGATCCGCGGTTCGAACATAGTTGTCGCTTGGGTTTTTCTAGAAAAGTAACAGTCCGGAGTCTGGATTTTTGCCCGGGTTAATGGCAATAGGCTATTATTATACGGAGATAGGTAGTTACATAACTGGCAACTATAGCTGTTTACTACTCCTTCAGCCGCATACAGGCGGTATTAGGCGTCTTTATTCAGGCAGCATAATTAATAATCACCTAGACACATGTACCTACCTACTTAGATAAAGTAACGTATATGTACCTACCTGCCACTACCACTCGTCATCTTCTTCAGCTTCACCTCTATATGAAGCTAAAAATACTGGGTATTTCTTTCGGAAAATCACGAATAATAGCGGATGGTCCCCGAAGAACTCGAGGCTCACATTTGCAGCTAATCTCACTATGCCAAGCGCTGCAAGTGTTTCAAATTATGTAAATTACGAGTTTTTATTACATATGTTTCTAACTACTTGTTTATTGTATTAAGTTTTCATTGGGTCTGAAACTAAGGAAAACCTACCAAATTAATTTGGGGTCGTAGAGTTTGATCCCAGATTTATTATCAGGATTGCTGTAATTTAGGAACATTCAGGTTCCTATAACCGTATGCAAATTATAATACATATCCACCTACCTATAGCAAATACTTGTAGTGACCTAACGAACTGAGTAAATTTGTGTCAGTCGTAATGAGGTCAGTGGGGGCCAATTATGATTACGGACACGACATTCAAATAGCTGTAGACTTGTAGAGTGTAGGTGTTTTATTAAGGATCATGACTCGTTATTTTTTATTGGGTTTGGAGGACCTTCCACAAAATAACGATAAGTAACTACTCGAAGAAGTAGTGCTGTCACCATATATGCAGCAGGATATAAAATATGTAGGCAGGTAGGTATATCTATCTATAACCTTCCTCCAAGAGTAGGTATTTTATTCGATCCCTATCTGGGTCGAAAATAATGCATTTGCCAGTAGGAAGGATTACTTACTTAATAAATAAACTACCTAGTAGTTCTGCGAACAGTAGCCTCGCGGGCACATATTTTTTGCAACGATTAGTTAGCCGCGCCAAAATAATCACACTGTTAGTCACGTGGTGTCTGTGCGGATCTCAAGAATTTATTTGTGAATCAAGGTATCAAAGTAGGTAGTACGTATTCTCTTAGTCCGTTAACGTAGATACGGGTCCGTTCAAAAGTAGTTCGAAACTTTGCAGTGACCCTACATCCGATTAATTAACACTTTTTTGAACAAGCAAAATCACATTGGGTGTAAAGGTTGTACATTGAGCGGCAATCGTGCTCGGCGGCCGCGCGGGGCTTTGGACGACTGCCGCGCGCGAACTCTTCTGTCTACCTGCTGTGTTTGTAAGAATTATTAACAGAGCTACGACACACGCAATCGCTTTCATGCCAACTGAAGTGCGCGGCGGGTCTGTCGCGCAAACATTCGTCGGTGTAGTCCACACAAGAGCGCGGTGCGGCAGAAAAGTGTCCTGCAAGTGCAAACGCCGCGTGTTGCTACCGCACTCTTGCCGCGCAATGTTTGCGCCATGCCACACGATGCGGTGCCACACAGGCGAAAAATCGATAAAAGATGGCAAAAATCTATTTGTATATTTTTTATTTAGCTTAGTATTCATTATTAGCAGTAATACATAATATATTGAAAAGATGTTCCTATTTTGTTTATTAATTATACAGGGTGATAAATAAAACGCTATATTATTAAAATAAACAAAAATATTCATTTAAATTAAATAATGCAATGAATATTATAAGTGCATTCTAAGTAAATGCAATTCATAAATATTCATCACATGCAATGAATATTATAAATGCATTCTAAGTAAATGCAATTCATAAATATTCATCACTCAAGTTTTCCTGTGTACACGTTTATTAATTTTCGTAAAACACTTTTTACATCATTCGATATTTCTGCCATTTTTAAAGCATTTTCCACCTTTGTTAAAGGAATTGATTTTTTTCCGAGATTTTTCGTGAAGTACGTTCTGTGGTAAGTACCCAATGAGTCTTCTTGCTTATGCAAATCTCTTTACAGTTAGATCCTTGTAAAAAAGAAAATATTATTGCTTAAATTTTACTTCAATAGAGAAATCGTATTTATTGTTATTTGCGCAAAAACGCGCACCTATTTCTACCTTAATACAATTATTGAAGGTACAACGCTTATTTTCAAGTAATTTTCAGCACAGGACTCGGCAGGACTTTATACTTTTACGCTGTTCTTAATATTAATATTTTATTAAAAAATCATTTTAATAAAAAAATGGTTCGAAGTCGCAGCTTAAAACACGCAAAACACATCCGCCGTTTAACAAATCATACTTTGGATATAAATATTGTGTAATTGTGGGTATTTGCACGTAGTTTGCTTAAATTTGTAGGCCAGCTACAAAAATTAACAAATAGGTTTTAATAAATAGTGAGCCATTTACTGCATTTTGAGAAGCTATTCCGCTTATCATGCCGAAGATCCTCATCAGATCTTCACCAATTTTTTTTGAGACCTACTTAAATTTACCACCTTTCAAATAAAAAAAGAACCACTAGCCCCCTTTTTGCCCCATTTTGGAGGAAGTAGCCCTCCAATCAAAAATCCTTGACGACAAAAAGTTACAAAAAATTCGTTATTCCTGTACACCAAATTTCGTCCAGATCGGTTGTAAAATACGACCTGCCGATTTTGCCAGACTTGATGCAGAGACGCTTCGCTCGCTACGCTCGCTCGGTCAATAAAGAGCTTTTATTATTTCGTAATGTAAAAAAATATTTTTTTAATTTTATTGAGTGACACTAAATAATTATAAGGACCTCTAATTACCACACCACTTCCCTGCTATTAAAATCACTTTCACAGCACAATCAGCTTCACATTTCAGCCATACCTACATTTTTACGTTCTCATCATAATCAGCCTATAATGTCCCCACTGCGAGGGAGTGGGCTGTAATCAACCAGGCGGGCCCAGTTGCTGTTGCTGGGTTGCTAGATGTCACATGTCTTCGAATTTTTTATTTCCTCACGATGTTTTCCTTCACCGTTTTGAGAGCAGTTCATTGTGAGGAAATTGTACTTATACAAAAAGTAAAGCGCTGTTCGCAAGTCGACGAAATATAGGGAACTGCAGTTTCGTTTTTCGCGATTTTAGTGTTGCATTTTTTTTTCATCCTAATTATGAGTAGGTAGGTAACCCTTTTCAGGATTACCCTTTTCGTGTATATATAAATAAGGGGTTTATTTTAAAATAACTTATTTTATTTTAAATTAAAATGTGTATAAAAGTAAAAACATTGGTAGAGTCAAATTGACTCAAAGTAACTATTAGCAAGTAACCGTGCCATTGTTATTTCTCGTTTCCACAGTATGCTGCGACGAAGTGAGGAGTTCTTCCAACAAGGACGGCTGCCAGGAACGGCCGGTCAGCCACGAAGTTTGGCACCGGCGTCATGTTCACCATGGCAGAAAGCACACAAACTCCAAACGCTGGAATACAGTAGGGAGATAATAAGGTGTGTCATGCTATTTTCGAAGAACCACAGATTCCAAGAGCACATTTAGAGACTTATTCAAACAACAAACAACTTACGTTAAAAGCCGAACAGAGGCAGAAGCACAGAGCGTACCACAAGTTCCAATCCAGTTAACGAGTATTTAAAATAAAAGCATTCCTAAACCGAACAAGATTATCTAACAATTTATTGTCTTAGATTTCTGGAGTGAGTGTCACGTCACGTAGCTTTTGTTTAGCTTTAGAGGAATTAGGACTTACATCAAACAAAGGAATTATAAAAAAATAATGGAATTTTTCGTTTTTTTTTTTTAATCTTCTTAAAACTTACCTATTGAGTATATTGTCTTGGAATCAGACATGCGAATCAAAACCAAAGGTAATTTCAGCAAAGTTTTAATTTTATTTAGGTAGACATACATTTTCCTAAATAGGTATCACTTATTTAAAAGCCCAATGCAATGCCATAGTGCTTATCATTGTTCGCTGCCGCAGTACGCCGCCATGAAATGCGGGACCCTCCCAACTACGATCGACACCAGGAAGGGCCGATCTGCGACAAAGCGGGGGACGGGAGCCTCGTTCAGCATCGCACAACACAAGGTGATTCCCATTGCTGAAATACAATTACAAGATGCATCACGAGCTTTTAGAAGGAGCACCAATTCCATAACCATTGAGAAAAAAAAACTGCGGATAAAGCGGCCCAGCAAGCAGTCGAGCACAAACCTTTAAGACATGGTAACGACAAACTAAAGCAAAAAGTGGTATTTTCTGTGGAGCTTGTTTAACACAAGCTAACCTGGATACAACGTCTAATCGTTGTTCAGTAAAATGGCGTCTGACGTGACAAAAACGTAAGCATCACTGGAATATGATTAATTGATTATCTTGCAGTAAGTAGGGTGGTACTAATAAGTAGTGGTGGTGGAGTACCTTTATTGTAGAGTACAACCTGTGCAACACTTACATGCAATTCACCATGCTTTTTAGTTGAGTTTAAATAATCATAAGTTCAGTTTAAATACACAGTTCGTTTCATTACTTCTTTGGTACCTAAAATATATTATAATAACCCTTACTTATACTGACATTTCAATCAATTCAAATCATTAAATAAGCTATGACAGAAGAAAGCCTTATAAACTGTGTTGTGTACATCTTTTGAGAGATCCTAAATCAATAAATAAACTGCAGCTAGGAAAAAGCTCAAAAGCTCGCTTTTGTACAATCAGCAAAAAAAAAGGAAGTCGTATCTAAAAAAATCGGCTCAATTGGGAAATTAATATAATATAAACTCTTGAACTGCTGTAAAACAGTAAGTATCGAATCATTTGTGTCTATTTAGTTGGATGATAATGAGTACAAGTAACAGCGTTGATCGACTTTCATTGCCGAATGTTTTCGACCGCTTAATTATTGCTTTACCACTTTTGACACCAATTCCCAGTAAATTGTAATTTTACTGAGTTTGAACTATCTGTCTGTGAGATAGACAGACAAATACAGGGTGTCAGGGTACCGACGCCCAATCTTTACCATGAATTCAGTAGACGATTCTACACCCAAATCTGCATTCCTGCCTAACCCACACCTGCAGGAAGTGATTCATTATAGGCGAGTTAAATTTGCCCACTAACATCTTCAGAATGCTGTTAGAACTTCACCGCGTACTCTCTAATAGCCAACGCTGATTTTTTCCTCACCATTCCGTGGAAGTCGTGAACTTGTGAACACGCGCCTGAGCGAACATGCTAGAGGTACTACAAAAGCGCGGCAGTCCCAAAAGCATTCTGAAGCTATTATTGTATTGGACTCTCAGGGAGTCCATTGTTTTCCGCGTGTAGCTGGCACACAGGCTGCTTGTGTAGGTCTGGTATCTGGTACTAGCCTTAAACAACGTTATCCTCCTTACTACAACAAGCAAACCTGCGAACCAGCATATTGCTTCTCAGAGCAAGAGCCGATATCTTCATGCTCGCGTTCGATATCTTCATGATCTATAAGGTCCTCCGTTGATAATGCCCCATTTTTTACTATGGTGTTTATTGTGTTGTGATAAGGTTGATTATGGACTGGCTGGTAACAGGAGTTTACAGGAGACAAGTGCTGTACGGTGGTGATTGGTGGAGGTTGGTGAAAGGTTACATAAAGGTGCAGTGAATAATGAGACGGTTGGTACCTAGTGCTTCTGTTTTTGAATTAATCTCGGACGGGGTCGGGGGCACAGCTAGTTACATTCTAGAATGTACTCTTTGCTCAGTATTTTTTGTTATATTTTCTTCGCCACTGGTTGTGTTGTCTGCTGGTTGGCGATAGAATAATTATGTGATAATGTTACCACTAAAATGTATTTTTGTGTGTATTGGTTTCAGGTGAATTTAAAAAATATATAAAAAGATTAAACTTTAATAAAATCTTACGTAGTAATATCGTACAACAAATTTAATTAAAATACTTTTGAGATAGGTCAACATTATTAAGTGTTATACACGGTGTTAATTATTATAAGATAGGTATTGCTATTCGAGAATATCATTTAATTTAGAAACAAGTCAGATAATTAATACAGGTTATTTTCTTCAGGTTTGAAACGAAAAACTAAGAAATAGAAAAAGTAAAAAAAAAAAAAATGTGTCAAGTATGTTCATTTGTATATTAACAGCGTGTATATTCTATGTGTCAACATGTGATCAAACCGTAATGCTGTCTATAACGGACACCAATTGTCAAATCTTGTGTAAATGTTTCCAAGATAGGTTACTGACTTCAAACGCAGTTTCAAAGACTTAGTCAGTGTTTTACATGACCAAAGACATGGGTATCGGTGTTATTGGAAAATCGGTTATAGATACCATTGGTATTAATTTAATGTTGATTACTTCGTGCTACGAAATGCCTAGAGCGTATTTCTAGTGTTGATACTCGTACGCGCTAGTTGCTGCCGTGAAATACTCCGATGAAGAGCGGGGCGCGATCGGAGCCGAGGAGCAGGTAGAGGAACGGGTGGTCGGCGCGGAAGCGCGGCGAAGGCGGGCGCGCGCACCGCATCATTATCACCATGCCTGCGCCACACACACCACTATAGTTCATCGCGCGAGGAAGTGGATGCGCCCGCGCTCGGCCGGTAGCTGGCCAGCAGCGTCACGTGGCGCGCCGCGCACACCAGCCACAGCGCCGGTCGGTTGGCCTCGAAAACCGTCAGCACCGAGCGCGCGCGACGCGTCGCCATCGCTGCACATCCACATACCACACGACACAGTCAAACGATCCACGACTACACAACGCAACAGCCCAACAATAACAACTACCCACCACAAAGCCTAACAACTAACACAACACCACATCACACGGTAGAAGATTTCAGGCAGATAGTAGAGCGCTGCCAATCCCGTATTATCACGCCTCTATGTTACAACTATATGCATTGAGAGTTAGTAAGAAGCAGAAACATAGAAAGGAAAGTTATGGTTACATCATAATTGAAATACATAAGCATTCTATAAATTACGCAATTGAGCAGGGTGGAGTAAGCCATGTAACTTCCCTTATAATCAAGTATTTTAACACTTGTCTAATTTTTCCGTTGACTAATAGAGAAGTATGGAAGAAAAAGACATGTTGCGCCGACCGCAAATAAATCGGGAAAACGGCAGGAGAATTATAAATTGATGATGCTGTTGATGATCTTACATCAAGGAAAAAAATACCACTAATGACAAAATAGCTTGATAAGCATGAACCTTATAAAGGATGGCCTTTATGGAAAATACTGTAATATCTATATAACTCCAAATACGAGTACAGTGTATGGACACTGTACTCGTATTTGGAGTTATATAGATATTACAGTATTTTTATCACTTCGTTAGAAAACAAACTGAATAGTGAATGCACCAGAAGTAGGCATCAGTTAAATTTTAAAATTCTTTGTTAAATTCTAAATGTTAAAATTGTTAAATTCTTATGATTGCCATTTAACTTCTTTGCAACCCTTAGAAAAATGTGTACCGATAATATACCACCATAAGTACCTACACATTTTCTGTTATTATAATCATTCTGGGAAAATGTATTATGAACACAAGTCATAAGATTATATTGAAAAATTACAATACTATGTGGCTTAGCAGTGTAAGATATACTATTATACCTTACTGAATCGCAACCTCGAACACAATTAGTTAATTTATCTTGTGCCCTGCCCAGTCACTAATCAATCGTGGAAAATCTGTTATCAAATATAACCATATCACTGACCAATGTTAAGTAATTTCAATATAAATTCAATGTTAGTAATGAAAATAAAGATAAAAAATAATGTTGGAAGTATCTTTCTATAGTACTAAGACATGTAGGACTATTAATCTTATCACGCTTACCGGTAGCTGCAGCGGCCTCCGCGCCTTCCTCGTTCACTTCAATGAAGGCTTTCTGCACTGCCTTCGATACAAACAGAGGTTCCTCGACATTCAAAATCTTTGTCAGACCCGAATTTTCTTTGTTGAAGATCGCTTGTATTCCGAGCTATAAAAAACAATTGAGCATTATAGACTCCATAATTTGAAGTTGTTATTCAAGTCGTCCACGTGATGTCCATTTCAAAGTAGGTACTCATTATAATAGTGAAGCTAGACTATTGACAATGAAATATGACCTTCATTAATCCCAGATAAGCTGTAATCGCAAAAAAATGTGGGTATTGAATAATTTCAAGTATTGTGTGACGCATAGTTTTACTGCGATTTTAATCCTTACTAATATTATAAATGCGAATGTAACTCTGTCTGTCTGTCTGTTGCGCTTTCACGCCAAAACTACTAAACCGATTTAAATTAAATTTGGTACACAGATAGTCTAGAGCCTGAGAAAGGCTACTTTTTATCGACATACCACGCGGGCGAAACCGCGGGCGGAAGCTAGTGTAAGATAAAAGAAACAAACCTTGGGGAGCACTTCAGTCAAATCGATTTCAGTTTCAATCTTGAACTTGGGAATGGATACTTGTACTTTAGTTTTGTACATCTTATCCACCTCCGACATGAGATCAAAGCCAGAAGCCAGTTTGGACAAAACACTATCGAGACCTTCAATTTCATTTGGTAACACGACGAGCATCGACGTTTCTCCGCCTTGGTAAGGCATTTCTAACAGCTGAAATATAAAAACCATTCGTTATAATTATCGCTTTGAATTACCATACAATTATAGTTGAAGGTTATTGCCTTATTGCGAGAGGTCAAAGGAACTCATAAGTACATGGCTCAAAGACAGACGAATAATTTTTCTTAAAAAATGTAATGTTATTTTTGTGAATTTCAATTCAATCCCACATAAAATAAACAATTCAATAAACCATTTATACTATCATACCATAATGCAAACATGATAATATTGTTGTTGCCAGTATTGTAGGTAATGTTTGAAACAGAATATTCTCGGCATATTCGCGGAATCGATATACACAAACATTATTCTGGAATGAGAGTGTTAACGCTATCTTTTTATTTATAAAACAAACATAACTAGTGTGAATTACATTGGACACATTGGCGCGTTTTAGTCTAGGCTATATTTATACCTGAGCTTCAAGGTCGCCGCAATCACCATACATATATTCATCCTCTTTGTACATCATAGGCACGTTCACTGAGGAGTTGATAGTAATGTGGAATGGTTGTTCCATTGTGTTTGCGGGGTCAAACTGCTTTTTCCATGTACCCTTTAAAAAAACGTTGGATACAAATTAGTAAGAATATAAATTATGTTATTATATGTAACAAATTGTGTGAAAATAAGACTTACTTTGAAATAGAGAGCGTTAATAAGAACTAGACGAGTGTCACCATCCACACTGTCTGAGCTGAGTAGATCTTTAATCTTGTGATTGGTCTGGTTTTCAACCTGAAATTACAAACCAATAAGATTATTATATTTTTTCAAATACCAAGCATGCAGTAGGTATAGGTCTGCAGATGATTATTTATAAGCACCACTGCACAGTGGTCCCGCCATAGGTCATAGGCCTGAAATGTCGATGGTCGAATTATGATGTCATTTAACGTTACAGGATACACAACCCTTCTACCCCAGGTATACAAGAAATTGAAATAACATACATGGAACATTTAATTTTGTGCACCCGAACTGGTAACATTTCATTAGTGCTCAGTGGCGTTATCTTTTCGCCGAAATTTCATTGTTTTCAAAGTGTTGTTTTTCTCGAAAATTTATAGTTTATGATATTTTTGCGCCATGGATATTCAAAAAGAAGGTATGTACGACATTTTTAATCGTATTGTGTTTACTTTAACCCTGTCATTATCGGTAACCAGCACCGCCAAAGAGAGACTTCCGATTACTTTGCTTTTTGCCGCTTTCCCATATTCAATTAGACTTTTACTTAGGAAGGAACAAATCCCCAAAGATTAGCCATATATCAAAATAATCTCTTGTTTGTCTAGTTTCAAAAATTATAACGTTTAAGTGCGCCATAGTGCGCCGCGGATTGCTATGTCATTGAAAGGACTAGGTCGTATGTAGGTAAATTGAATACCTTAGGTTTTTTAGTGATTTTTTTTTCTTTTTTGTGCAGGGGCCACCATCAAGTGTTCGTTTCCTCGAATTGTTGTTCTGAACCCCTGGTTATATGCGACCAATAAAGAAAATGAGGCAGACAGATCGCGTGAAATGTTTGGACTGCTAGCAGACTCTTTACCGGACCTTATTTTATTATTTATATGCCAATTTAGCTATAGGTACTCAGAAATAATAAATGTATAAAACCAATTTTATTGTTACCTACTTACCTACCTATTTTTTAGTATGGATTAATGCTTTTTTTTTTGAGAATATATCTACTGGTACGACACAACTTAATCCGACCTGCAACCCCTATGACCACCCTTCTTAGGAACCGGGACCACTGTGCACTGAGCACCTACCCATTGGTTGATGACATTGACAGCAGCTGCCCCAGTACTAAAGTCCAGTTTCTCTATGGCAGCATTAAACACCTTAACTGCGTCGTCTTTTAACTTAGGCTGTAGTTCATAAGGACCCTCCTGTACATACACCCTATTTGCTACATTTAGTGTGACTCCCTTCACCGCCCTCAACTTGGAAGACACTTCACCGAATGACAAACGAATCTGAAATATAACATTAATCACCATAAACATTGTGCATGAGGAACTCTCACAATTAACGCAGCTGCTGGAGTTACCATCACAAATATGTTTTTGATAACAGTTACCTTTAGTCTGATCAATAATATAGTATATTACAACTAATTAGTAGATAATTATGAGTCACCTTTATCAGTTCCAAATATAGTCACGCATGGTCAACTAATTAGGGACACCAGTATAAAATTTATATAGATACTAGCTGTTGCCCGCAACTTTGTCTGCAATCCAGGATGAAAAGTGGCCTAACATGAACTCGACGAAACGTAGCCTCCTTCTCCAGGTCATGGTCTACTCTTGTGCCAAATTTCATCCAAATTGGTTCAACCGTTTTAGCGTGAAAGTGTAGCAAACAAACTCACTGTTGCAATTATAATATTAGTTAGGATTCCTTCTAAGCGGGGTTTCTAGTTCTAAGGGAATTTGCTGTTAATGTTTTCTTGATAGGTTTTGTTGTTGGTAGCTATTATAAGTAATAAAAAAAAATAAGAAAACCACTTGCAGATTTTCCTGAAACTTGAAGTATTATTTTTGTGAATGTGTTTATGAATACATATTTAGTTAATACTTACAGATTTGTCATCAGGGAAGCCAAGTGCTGTTAGTAGCTCAGAATGTGCTGGATCAGTGGTGCCCAAAGTCAGCAGAGCTAGTACAAACTCTGCTGACAATGGTGATGACACCACACTCTTGCCTTTCTCTAGCTCCTAGGGAATTAATACATTCGGCATATTATACAAATAATGGTAAAATCAATCAGTTGTATGGGATACAACTAATTGATTTTACTAATTACTCAAGTTGTAACATTGCTTAGGATTTATAAAAAAACAATTATATAGAAGTATAATTTGTTTTAGTAAATTATAGGATGTTGAATAAATATTTTATTTCATATTCTTTTTAGAAAAAGGAAATTGCCTTCGCCCTGAAGTAGGACAACACAGGCTGATGATTATTATTATTTATTTATCAAGAATTAGAAAAAAGTCATAAAATGTAGAAACACCAATTATGTTATTTCATAATTATTGTTTAGTTAGGTCTCTACTATTTCCATTTATAAATCACACACTATCACCATCAGCTACGGACTCACCGTAGATTTATCAGAATTGATCATTATCACTTCCGAAAAACAAGAAACACTTAGTGCAAAATTGATTGAACGTAATGATTGTATACAGAGCCTTTTATTGTATAATTATATATTCTCAAGTCTGTGAATGGATTTTCCAATCCATTAGGACAGGGGAAAAATGATTTATTTACAAATAATACAACCATTTGACTTCAAATCAATAAATTTATATGTGGGTGGATGTTTGAAACTATAAATAGGAAACCATAAAACTGTAAAGGGGTATTCCCAAACATATGTAACTAATATTATTTTCAAAATGCTAGCATTTTTTAAGATACTTACATATAAAATAAACATACTGTATTGCTGTACTATGATTTTAAAATTTTAAATAGTAATGCAAGAGGTAGAAGAAAAATCAATAGGTATAATGAAATTACTACTTACAACACAAAATTTGGCTGAGAATTGTGCAATAGCAGCAGAAAGGGTTTTTGAATCCATGTTTTCACTGGTATTGTTAGCTTCTAACACCGAAAGTAATAAAACTGGAACAATAAAATAATGCGTTAAGCACTAAGAGATTGTACTGACGGCGACCACACAAAAATACTACCAGAATGTTTATGACATCATTTGCCGGCGCGGCGCCGACTCGCCGGGCAGCCGGCTTGAATGAATCACGCCAGTTGGAGGGGATACCACATTCGAGGTAAAGAGTATTCAAGGTTTTTTATATTTACGCACCACACAGGTAGCTCCAAACTATGCTAGAAACAGTAGGAAAAATAAATAATCTACAACTCACTTAAAGTACACAGTAAATCCCACATTGATGACTATAAAAACTGACAATATCTAGAAAGCAACATAGTTTCGCATTACACTACAAATACTTTCAAAAGATAACTGTTGACCAATCCTACGGTTTTATTATTTATCTTATCATACAAACATTCCTGAAGTGGATAAAGTAAATCGTCAAAATTAATTATCTACAAATTCATGTTCCAAAATTCTTTTAGCGGTTACACGGAGTACCAAATATATTTAATTTTAATCCAGTTTTCCAGACTAAAATGGCATAACAATACGAAAAGATTTACTAGTGTATTTCAAGAATCCAAAATTCCAAATCAAAATTTTACAAATAATGTCATGCATGTCATCAAAGAATGTGTCACCTGAGTCACCTGTCACAGCCTTAGGTCACAGCACAGAGGAGCACTGTTTATTACCACAGATTACTGTTTACTAGTGTTGAGTAATTCAGGCTCAGCACGCGTGCTAGCACAGTTGTAGCTACTCACTTGGATGAAAATAATCACTCTAATTTTATTTTGATGTGCTACCACACACCACAGTTGCACAGATTAGCTACACACAGAACATTTTGTATTTGTGAGTTTTGAACGAAATGAGTCAGTTGATCGAGTCACTCGCTCTTTTTGTGTATTTTGATCATTGATGTCTTCGTTCACTGTTGCTAGCACAAACATACACCACAGACAGAACTGACCGCGCGTCTGCCTACTCAATTGCGTATGTATGCCGTGTCGAATCGCGTTGTCGTCACTACTACACACGCGACTCGCGCGGTGAGTCGGCGAGCACTTGACTCACTGACACACTCACAGCACGTTCGTGCTCACAAGCCACCGCAGCCTCGCCTCATTCGTGGTAGCACACTTTGTAAAAAGAGTGTCTCGCACAATCCTCATTTTAAAAAGGTGTGCTACCCATCTCTACTGTTTACCGTGCGTTTGCACTGGCGAAACATTACAACAAAACATGTTTAAATCTTTAGTTCCTGTCAAAAATTGTATGGAACATTGACAGAAGATAGAGATTTCAACATGTTTTGTCGCAAATGTTTCGCCAGTGCAAACGCACGGTCAAGTCTAATACTAGGGTCGGTTGTTTCAAACGGTGGAATTCGTTTTGACATGTCAATAGTAGTCCTTTGAAACACGGTATCTTCACGGCAATAAATTCCTGCTAGTCCCATAGGTTTAGGTTATTAACACGAGTTTTAAATACTTTTTGTTTCGTTCTACACTATTTGTTTCATAATTAAACGAATACCATAAAAATAAAGTCCATAATTTACTTTTTAGTGCAGATGTTTGAGAATAAAATGACGTTAACCAGTGGATATGGCACCGGTTACTGAAATCGTTATTTTTTAACGGACGTTAGGGTAAGGCCCGGGTCGATGGTGCGTCGTGTTCCACGCGCGCCTCAAAGAGATGTCAGCACAATTGGCGGGGTCCGCTAGGACCGATGCCTGTTAGGGTTGCGGGAAAGTCTGAAAGGGATACCGGGACCTTGGCAACACGCAACTGAAGGAACACGGGTGGGTTTTATTCAGTAAAAGTCTGACACGCCTTCGGCTCCGCCAAGACCGGGAGAAATCATTTGCTGATTTCCCACAATAAAAAATAAAATAAAAGTGTATTTTCATTAAATGAATACGCGAAATCGTATACGTGTGTTCACTCATACGACTCTCTCAACGGGTACCTAACATATTAAAAACAATTGATATTTAAATGTCAATAACAAACAATTGATATTTAAATGTCAATTTTCCACTTGCCCCTTCATAAGGGGCGAATCAGTACACCAAAATAATAGAAAAAGGGGCGAGTGGCACATTTTAATCGAAAGGGGCAAGATCCAAAGCGCGAGCGGAGCCCGCACCTCGTATAGGTGTTAACACCTAAATAAAAGGTTAAACGCGTCTTGATGTTTTTTATCTCCGACCAGCCGTTTGTCGTAAAAACGATGTCGAAGGATAATCCCAGGCACTTGGGGCACCCCGACTCTGACAGGTTTGGTTAGAAGGTTATTTTTTTAATCCACCCAGAAGTAGGAGTATTATTACTGGCTTATTATTATTGAATTTGTACCTTGACTCCAAGGTCAATGACCCTGAGGTCAAGGTAAGTGACATTAGGAGAATCGCTAATCTTGACCGTCAGAATTTTGACCTCTACCTCATGACCCTGAGGTCAAGGTTAATGCCCTTAAGGTGTCCCAGGTGTTCCCCCACCCTAGTACTACCACATCCCACCGGGTCGCGAAGGCTTGATTAGGCGATGGTTTTTGGTGAAATTCTGTCTTTTTTTTCATAGTGCCCCCGTTTCGTATCCACTGATCGTTTTTTTTCTTTTTGAAGAGAAATAGTAGATTATGCACTAAGGCCCGTATTACAGAACGTCACTCAAGACTCAAGCATTACTTAAAACTAGTTTCAACCAATCAGTAATGCTTGAGTCTTGAGTGACGTTCTGTAATACGGGCCTAAGGGGATAAAGTAGTGTCTTATGTAGCGGGCGCCGTATTGAATCCCGAGCAAAACGAAGGATTGTAGCGTTGACCTTTATCCCCGAGGAGAATACTCTACTTTTCACACCATCTTCGAGACAATAAAAAGCATTAGTACTAGAATCCAAGTATTTTTTACGACGATAGGACGATATCCTTCCGATTTCCTTTTAAAAAATGCTATTAATTTGGTGTATGTATTAATTTGTCAGTATATTATTTTTTTACCGACTTCTTCAAAAAGGAGGAGGTTCTCAATTCGTCAGTAAGTTTTTTTTTTTTTTTGATACTTATTGTTGACCTGAGCTTCGAATAGATGCACCATTAGGCTACTTGACTTCTTTGTACATGATAAATGCTGGAAGTAGAATAAAAGCACTGATTCAGACTTGACGCCCATTTGTAAAAATCGTCGTAGGCTTTAATGTACGATTCCTTGGACTTTTCTGGGAGTAGATTGTTGGCAATGCCGGCTTCGGATTTAATGTACTCCGGAGTCAAATCACTATCGTCACTCGAAATTTTGTGAAAATTTGTATGTATTATATAAATAGTTATGTAATTTGTTATTTAACCGACTTCTTCAAAAAGGAGGAGGTTCTCAATTCGTCTGTATGTTTTTTTTTTTTGTGTGTATGTTACGCGATTACTCCGTCAATTATGAATCGATTTTGATGATTCTTTTTTTGTTTGGTAGGTCATGCTTCAGAGGTGGTCCCATATAAATTTTATTAACTTTGCTTGCGTAGTTTTTGAGTTAGCTTCAATAATTACGTATTTTTCCCACTTTGTGTATGTAGACGATATATTGTTTGACTCCGTCACTGTTATTTACAGGCACGTATTTCAATTTGTGTGGGGTAGGTACCACAACTAGAAAGTGAAAATTTTTGGGGTCGGCTTCTAGTCTAACTGAATGCAGCAGTATTTTACATGGAGAATTGGAGAGACTGTATAGCTGATCTCCACAACCCAGTTACTAAATCCTAAGACGATCTACCCATTGGTAAGGTAAGACTGGTAGTTAGGATTTTGGGCTTCTGACTACCCGTAACGACTGTCAAGGATCTACGAATGACATATTGAGACTCCTCCGAGGCACGAAGGGGTCTCATTAGGTAATGTATGGTCACCCATCCACGAACTGACGGCGACAAACGTAGCTAAGACTTCGACCGACGCGTGCGACTGTTATTGTTTAGCCACGAGCCCCGTGTTTGTTTATTTGTAGTTGGCATGAGTAGTTGTTTTCGTTGTATTGTGCAGTGTGCTACGAGCAAAGAGTAAAACCGGCCAAGTGCGAGTCGGACTCGCGCACGAAGATAATGGTATCCACCATTATCTATAAAAACGGGGGATATATGGGAGCCCCCATTAAATATTTGTTTTATTTTAATTTAATTATTTATTTTTAAAGTAAATATGTAACTAAATATTCTGTGAATATTTCAAGCGTCTACCTATTGCCGTTATCAATATCGAGCAAAAACGAGCAAAAAAATCAAGTTTGTTGTATGGGAGCTATCACGGTTCATGAGATACAGCCTGGTGACAGACGGATAGACAGACAGACAGACAGACAGCGGAGTCTTAGTAATTAGGTCCCGTTTTACCCTTTAGGTACGGAACCCTAAAAATGAGACGTAGGTACGATGTTGGGTCCAAAACATCTTTCTGGTGTGCCCCTGCCTGCGAACAGCTAGTTAGGGTTCCGTACCCAAAGGGTAAAACGGGACCCTATTACTAAGACTCCGCTGTCTGTCTGTCTGTCTGTCCGTCTGCCACCAGGCTGTAACCGTGATAGCTAGACAGTTGAAATTTTCACAGATGATGTATTTCTGTTGCCGCTATAACAACAAATACTAAAAAACAGAATAAAATAAATATTTAAGGGGTATCCTCATACAACAAAAGTGATGTTTTTGGCGTTTTTATAGATAATGGTACGGAACACTTCGTGCGCGAGTCCGACTCGCGCTTGGCCGGTTTTTCCACTGGCATGCGGTTTTAAGCAAATTTTTTTTTTATCTACGCGGCAATTTCTTTTTTTTTAACGATTTACTTCTGTCTGCTAAGAACCGGTATAATTATTCTGAGGGTAAAAAAATATAATTAGGTATGTCAACTAACTATCAATGTCAACTATTCAGAACAAATCACACCGTTCATCATAGTTTACTCTGTATCAAATATTTAGAACAAATCACCGAATCACACCGTTCATAATAGTTTTATAAAAATATTTTACGTAAATAAAATGTAAAAATCTAAAACATAACAGAAAATACATAAAAATTAAAAAAATCTGTGAGTAAATATAGGTATGGGTTTTCGCAACACGGTCAGATATTACGGCGGGTGTTGTAGTTGTCCTCCGCGGCCACCGCCGCGGTGCAGCTGCTGTCCCTGCCCGTGCCAGCCGTGCCGGCCCATCTGTCCCCCGGCAGACTGCTGTCGCCCCGGACCTATTCCACCAAATCCATGTTGTCCAAAATTTCCTGGCTGTGGTGTCTGGAAGAAATGGAGAAATTTGTTTATATTTCTTTGTGTCCCTCTTATGATCCTTCAAGCTATTCACTCGTTTGGACATGAACCATTCCATAAAGGAATATGTCGTGATTATGAATACATGAGAAGACGTACTAAGAGGTTCCCATGGGGTAGAAAAGGTGTTAAAAGTTTCTTCCACAACCCTTGTGCTAATCATCTACCTGGAGAATGTAAACCTCCGCCCTTGGAATGTGATTAATGTTGTATAGAAAAAAAAAAATGTTTTTGCTATTTTTTTTGAGACATTGTTTTTTTTATAGCAGATAAATGAAGTATTTTGATTGAGTATTTTATTTCCAGTAAATGACCGTTAAGCTAGATAATCACTATGTTTGTGCATCAACTGTGTTCCGCGCATCTGCATGCTAATCAAAACCTCCGCTTAGTTTTCACACAAAACCACTTCTTGAAGGTGTGAGTCTTCCCATCAAAGTTTGTCTCAAACTTTACAATGTTATGTTTGTTTTTGGGATAAATTCACCCCAACTACGGAACCCTTTATTCTGCGTGGTCCCACACGCACTTAGCCGGCTTTTAGGGTTCCGTACCCAAAGGGTAAAACAGGACTCTATCGACCTTAACCCTAAAAAATAGAAAAATACATTTTTTTTCGTACCTCCCCTACAAGTAAAGTGGGGATGGTTTTTTTTCTCTCGTCTATCCCATGGTATGGGGTATCGTTGGAAAGATCGTTTAAAAATAATGTGAGTTTGTGAAAACCATCATCATTCCCATTTTTACCATGGGGTGGCCTAGACCTGAAATCCAGCAAATCAGCAAAATTTGGTTGGCAAACATATGATGGAGCCCACATCTACGACGCGACGTAGCTACTATCGACTACGCGCCTGCTCCGGTGCACAGAGTACATTTTTATATATGCTCCGGTGGAGCTCACATCGCTGCCTACGACGTAGCTACTATATCGACTACGCATCTGGTACGGTGGAGCACACATCGCTGCCTACTATGTCGCTACTATCGACAACGCGCCTGCTACGTTGATCGCTGCCTAAAATGTAGCTACCGTATGTAGTATCGACTACACGCCTGATACGGTGGAGCACACATCGCGATCGCTGCCTACGACGTAGCTACTACCGACTACGCACCTGCTAAGGTGGAGCCCACATACAACGTAGCTGCTATCGCCTACGTGCCTAATATGGTGGAGCCCACATCTGTGCCTACAACGTAGCTACTATATCGACTACGCGACTGCTACGAAGGAGCCCACATCGGTGCCTACGACCGCGACGTAGCTACTATATCGACTACGCGACTGCTACGAAGGAGCCCACATCGGTGCCTACGACCGCGACGTAGCTACTATATCGACTACGCGACTGCTACGAAGAAGCCCACATCGGTGTCTACGACGTAGCTACTGATGCTACTACGCGTCTGCTACGGTGACATCCACAAATGAATACGCGCTGCCTACTTCATCTACAACGCGCCGGCTACGGTAATCTATAACATGACTACAGCTACGTAAGTGTTTATTACTTATTTTTATTAATAATGTAACTTTATAATAATGTAAGTTTCCAAGTTTATATTACGACTTTTACCAAGAAGAAATGAGGTATAAAAACTCGGAGCGCGGCCGATAGTGGCATCTGTTAGATCAGAGATGAACTACTTAGAATTAGAGTCATAATTTTACATTGCTTTTGTCAGTCACTCCTAAACTATTCCTGCTGAGGCGGGTCTTCATGATATTGCAGTTGTAACTTTATTTTAGAAGGTATATATTCTATACCTATTATATTATAACAGCATTTATAATTGTCAGTCATCGCCAAACTCTCGTTGGGTTATTGGTCGTTAGAATAATAGATTTTCACCTAACTTCAAATTTCAACTGCAAAAGTATGATCCATTACCAATTTAGCAAATGAATCTCTAGCACGGTACCGTTCGGCATAACATGGTGAATTTCAGAAAAGCGCATTATTAACGAAACTAACACGTTCAGGGAGGTACCTAGTCGACCCGTTTTATCTATTACCCGGAGTTATGAAACATCGATACCGCCGTGAAACATTTGAATTTCAAAGTTAATAATTAGATGTAAGCAGCTGGTGAGTAATGTGTGTACATAGATCGCTGCATAGTTGATATGCGCACGCATGTACGTGGATCCGCGGGGCGAGGGCGCGCGGGCGGTTTGTGCGACTGCCGCGCCCTGCCGCCACGATCAATAGCCGCGCTGACGTCAGAGCACGGCGGCGCGCCATTGGCCCGCCCGGCATTATTAAATAAACCTCCGAGTGGAGTGGCGCCGAGCTCGCGCCGCGGGCACAGCACCGCAGCACGCGGCGGGCCCGCGCCCCGCACGCGGTCGCCGCCCGCCATGGCCGATATGCCGGATCTGTCGCACCTCACGCCCGAGGAGCGCGCCATCATCGAGGGCGTCATGATGCGACAGCGCCAGGAGGAGCAGCGCGAGCACGAGATCATGAGGTGTGCCCGCGCCCCCCGCCGCCCGCGCCCCTCCCGTTTCGCCTAGGCACATTCGACGTACTGCACCACTGTTATTCGTGAAAGTGCCGTGATCCTATCCCTAACCATTGTTCTACTCGGGTGGTATTTCTATTAACTATTGCATATTCGTCGCTGCATATTGGCATCGCCGCTTTTGTGTTGTCTGATCCCGTTCAGTTGCTGCTTTCGAACACAAACGTATTCCGGGGCAGGCCGTGTTCATAAGTTCGGTTTAGTATTGACGTAGATAAACAGATTTACTTGGTGCTTCACTTTCTTTATTTCAATATTTCTCTATTGCTTTACTTAATTTCCTTCGTGCTCCTGTTTGCCGATAGCAGGGGTATGGCTTGTTATCGCGCGTGTGGAGTGTCGCATTAAACATGCAGTGGATTTAATGACGCATCAGTATAAATTATAATACAATAATTTAATTACGTCCTATATTCTTACTAATGATACCTGTTTACTAACTGTGAGACATTTTCTTTCCGGATAAAATTTAATCAATATCGATTGAGGCATTATTATTGCACAACGGGTTATCTACCTACTTATCTAATTTATCGAGTTAACGTTTCAAAGACCTATGTGCGGAAACTGGTATTACAATGTGTTATTATTGTTGAAGATGAGATGCTGAACAAAACTAATCGTGAAATTCGCCCTAGTATAGGGAGCGTAGTATTGCAATTTATTTATCTGACCTACTTTTTGACCTACATATGAGATAGCTTAAGTTTTGGATAAGTAACACATTTATTAAGAGTCACATAATAATAGAAACATTATTTTCGAATTATATCACGACTATTACGACACTAATTTAAAAGGAATTTAGTACTTAGATTTTGCAGGAGAGTTTCCTATTGCTATCAAACCTATTATATTTTTCAACCAAGCGGATAATGTTATTTTCCAAGCTATAATGTTGTTGTGCAAAAGGTAGAAACCAAGCATTACTGTACCACAGACATTAACAGTAAGTAGGACTGTAGGAGGCACTTAACACTCCTCACATTCGTATTGTGATTTCTTGCAATTTGAAACTGAATTTCTTTCATACATCCATCCATCCATTCTTTGGATTATATTCAGAAGCCTATTATTATATTCTAATCAATTAAAAAAGAAGTAATAGTAATATAACATTTTATGTACTTAGGTTATGTAGCGATGGATTGTGTAAAAGAGGATATGGCTAGAAAGGAGGGTATTGAGATGGCGGCTAAATAGAGATAATTATAAATTAATTTTCATTCGTCATTTTATGTATTTTGTGTTTCAGGAACTGTGTCCAAATAAAAGTTATTCTTTATTTTTTCTCTCTACTAAAATTTCCATACAAAAATTTGAAATGTGTATGCAACAAGCAGTGAAGGGGCATCCAATTTTAAAGTGAACGATCTCTACCAATATAGACATATTAAGTATGACTTGGTTTTATTCGCAATTTCATTGTAAGGTTGTACCTCCAGTCGCTCCAATATAGTTGGGAAAAGGCTAGGCAGATTGATTTGATTGGAAGGTTGTACCTACCATATTTATGAGTGTCTTTGTGTCGTTTCTAACCTCTTCACATACAGAGCATAGATTACCACACTTGTTCAAGGGGAATTCGCGATTTCAGAATTATATTTATTGAATGTCCACGTTTCGTCACGAATCACGGTGTCTTCCTTCAACGTATGTCAGTGAAGTCGCAAGATGAACTTGGATAGTATTCATTCTTATCTATATCAGTTTGAACAAGTCACATTGATTCTTATATTGAACTTTACCGCAGACGTAAGCAAGATGAAGTCACGGTACTGGAGCAGACGATCCGGACTCGGAATGAGATGCACCGCGCGGCTGGAGTAGAGCTCGCGGCCACCTGCCACATTTGCCTCAAGACTAAGTTCGCGGACGGCGTCGGCCACTCATGCCACTACTGCAGGGTCAGATGCTGCGCCCGATGCGGGGGCAAAGTCACTCTTCGTTCTAACAAGGTCAACAATATTTGAATGAACAACTACCAATAAGATCGTCGCTCTAGTCTTTGTTTTACTTTGTATACAGTTGGCAATCAAATTAATAGACTTAGTGCTATTTTAGTTTGATGGTTACAAATACAATCCCTGAAAACGTGAACTCTTGACCACTTGTGTTTTGAACTCTTCACAATAAATTGATTAGTGTCTGTTGTTACAGGTTATATGGGTATGTATACTATGCCGCAAGAAACAAGAATTGTTATCTAAAACCGGACAATGGATCCACAAAAGTGCTGGACAGGATTCTATGCTATGGCGCATGGAAAACGATCTTCGAGGTTTGCCGCCACAGCCTGACGGGTCATTCGATAAACGACCGAAACTAGAGAGGGCACATAGTGCCGCGGAAAAAGAAAATCTCCCACTTCAGAGATCAGGCAGCGCTCTTCGTCGCCAATACAGTCAACAAGAGCAGAGATGTTACGGGGAACTTGAAGGATTGGCTAGAACTCATCCGCACCTCGTACACCCGAGACAAAAGGCTGCATACGGGGTGCTCGAATCGGGGATACCTCCCCCATCCCAGTTGTTGCCGCTCACGCCAGCTTCACACCCCCTCCTCCCGCCTCGGTCTTCCTCTTCAGACGATGAAGTTCCAGAGTGTGTTTCCGATGAGAACGACGAGTATCGTGATCGCGGTAAGTATGCACGCTGGCCTAACACCCGTCACCCAATCCTTTCACTTGTAACACTACAAGATCCTTTCCATCCAAGCTAATTTTGTTTATGAACCCTACACACAACACTACACCACAAATACATTAAGTAGGTACATGTACTTTAACCGTATACATAACGTTTGTCATGTTCATCTCTGGCATTACGCAATGATAAAGTTAAGGTGTTCCGTGCGAGGTGTTCATTAATTTAAGTAGCCTCAGGTAATTGTGACTGTTAGTTATCTAAGTATATTGTATATCTCACTGAAACTGATAGTGTTGAGCACCTAAACTTATCTGTATCCATATATGTATTCCATCACGTTGAATCATGTAGTCAATTATAATCGTGTTCCATTGTAACATTTTAGAGCCCGAATATTAATACATTCAAGACATAAACACTTGTTTGCTCAATCAGTCTTATTTTCAGAGAACTTCAAGTCTTAAGGCTTCAAACCTTGCCCACTGGAGTCAATCAGTGTGGTGCTAGGTTTGGAGCATTACTATTATTTTATATATACGTTTGCCGCCGCGTACGTTTCGCTTGTTAGCACTTTGCCCTATGTACGCGTCCGGTACCAGCCGGGCAGTCCGGCCCCGCGAGACATATCGCCTGGCGCCCGCGATATGGCGACGAGTGGCCCTCACCACGCCATCCCCTGTTCGCAGGTACAAATAATGATAAGAGCAGTTCCGAGAGTTCCAGAAGCCAGCGTCAGACGATGTTAAACGAGAAAATGAATAAATTCTTATCGGTGAGAGGGCGAGTTTTGTCGGGAACTTATCTAATTATGCGTTGTAATTATATTGCTGAAGTTTAGATGTGATGATCAGTAACTGTTGCGTATAACACTTCTTTCTCTGGTCGACCAGTTGTGATGGCTGTTAATAACGTCCTATCTCTTCGAAGACTATCTATCTAGTCTTCAAAACTATCTTATGAAGAGCATTCACTCATTTTTATCATTTCCTTTGAAATCTTTTATTTTTTAAGTTGAAAAATTATGCTATTTCTTTTAAATGCTAATATTAATTAGTAAATGCTCTTCTCATTTTACAGTTTTCTGTTGTTTGAACCAAAAATTGCGGTATTTTATCTTTACTTATTATAAACACTGTACATTTTATTTTTGTAGGTGGCTTCTGCACTAAATTTATGGTTCAAACAAACGCATGCTTGGGCGAAAAGAAGTGTACTTGTTCATATTTTTTTACTATAAATCCGTTAGAATTGTTTGTGGTCGTGTACTTTATTTTATTGTTGCTGTTTTACTGTCTTACTCGGATAAGTTTGACACATTCTTTCCGCTTGTGCGTGATGATCACCGCTTTCGATTACTTTATTTTGAACCGGAGAAACACGCAGTTTTAGTTTATTCAATAATCATATGAAACGTTCAGTAAGCCTTCTTACAAATGCCGTTACAGAGGAATGATAGAATAGGAATCCCGAATTGTGTTGGAAAACAAATATTGTACTAAGTTATTGATAAATTCATTTTGGTTCCGGGCGCGTACATTCGCGTGAGTCCATAACAAGAACGCACGCGGGCGATGACAAGATGCCTTGTATAGGCGAACATTGTTATTCATTCGATATCATTCTTAGGACAACTAGAGGCATGTGCTCCAGTTCGGCACCCGCATCTGCGTAGCGCCAACGTGGCTGCCAACAATTATTACAATTTGATTAATCATTCGCCGGCCGATTACGAGGCAGAGACTTGCGGTCCATTCGACGTGGCGAGGACCGGGCCGTCAGGCGGACGCAGTTTCGATTCTGTGACCGATTGCCGGTGGCGGGCCAGCGACGATGGCGAAGGAGCGTACCTGCGCCCGTATGCACCAGAAGAGGGCCCGCGCCCAGATCGAGCTGTGTATAAGAGTGCCTATTTGTGGGAAGATTCCTCAGACAATAGACGGTTCACTGAGAGGAGAAAAAAGACCGTTCGCTTTGACGGGCACGAAGGTGCCGCGACATTCCCGCGCGGGGGCCGCGACGCGTCCGGCGCTCCGCACGACTGGGCCGCGCTGCGCTGGGAGCCCGAGCGCCAGACCAGCCAGGACTCCGCCACCAAAGACTCGGGCATCGATACCTCTAGCACCTTCACCTCCAGTGAAGATTCGAACAGAGGCGATTGCCCTAAGGTACAGACCGCTTCACATTGTGTCGGTTAGTTGCTTCAAATTAGTACTCATTTATCTATTAGTTCAGTTTGCGGTTGGATTATGCATAACACCTAGGAAATGTTTACAGATAATTCAGTTGTTTTAGTTATTCTGTATGAAAAAACGTCCTGATTGCGTTCACCGTACTTGTCTAGCAAATATAAAATCCACGTTTTCCCATCTGTACAACAATTAGGCCTTATAACTTTTACATACTCTACTCAAAAGTTTATAAGTAGAATACTTGATTGATCACTTTAAATATTTATTTTATACGAAAAAAGTAGAAAGCGTGTTTATAACGATATTAATTTCGATGGATATTGTTGGCTGTAGCATGATTGCATTGGCGAGCATGCATTACATCCTGTCTATGTTGAGTGTGCACTTCCTTGTAAATTACACGGTGTTATAGCTTCGTGGACTAGCTGTTACTGTCTTGTAATGTACAAGTTTTCATAAAACAGTAAAAACATAATTACTAGAGCTCATTAGTGTCGAATACTTTATTGAAGCTGATGATGAAAGAATTAATGTAAAAGTGTTGTGGACAGTTCCCGCTGAGCTGGCAGGTGTCGGCGGATGGTACGCGCATGATCGGTCACATGGTGCTCCGGAAGAGCGTCGTAGAAGGTAGCTCGCACTCTTCAGCGGCTATCCTCGGACTGAAGGTGGTGGGAGGCAAGCTCCTACCGGACGGCACGAGAGTCGCAGTGGTGGAAAAAGTCAAAAAAGGGTCCATTGCTGACCTAGAAGGACAACTTAGGATAGGTAAGTTAAAATGTTAGTTACTGATCCGTAGAAATTACGGTGCATAAACTACATAAATCTGCACCCTAATTGCGTAACACACGATCAATCATAATCTGAATCATTTTGAAGGATATTGCTAATCCATTGCGTCAATCATGTTCGAAAAATTTATCTACTCAACAACGTAAATAACGCAATGAATGTTGTTGAACTGACAAAATGAAACAGATTGTGATTGTGTGTTGCTACATGTTGCTACACTGCAATATTCAGGTGACGAAGTCCTGCAATGGAACGGCGTGCCACTTCAGGGTCGAAGTGCGGACGAGGTGGCAGCGGTGGTCGCCGACAGTAAACATGACCTGCACGTGGAGCTGGTGGTGTCGCGACCACTCACTGCCACACGCAACCCTGCTCTGCCGTGGAGAACTCACAAAGGTACCCTCTGAGCATATAGGACCTACGCAACTTCCAATATCAGCATTAACAGTAACACTCATAATTACTCGTTATATACTAAGGCAAGTCAAAAAAATGCGTTTAGCGCTTAACGTATTTAATTTCTTCTTTTCTGGCTGGAGGAGCTCGTGGCTAAGTGATAACAACCACACGGGTCGATCCATTAGATTAAGCTACGCTTGCCGGGCAATGCCGGGTTGCTTCGTGTATGCACCCATTCACGAACCAACCCGGCATTGCCATCCACCATCACCATCTCCCATCTTTACATATCGAGACACCTCCGTGCCTCGGAAAGCACGTTAAGTCATTGGTCCCGGCGTCATAGTAGATCTTTGATAGTCGTTACGGGTCGTCGTAAAGAAGCCCGAAAATCTTGTTGTGGAGGTTAGGTAGGCAGTCGCTCCATGTAAAATACCGGTATTCAGCTGCATCCTGTTAGACTGGCAACCGATCCCAACATCGTTGGGAAAAGGCTAGGCAGATTGTTTTTTTTTTCTGTCAATCGTTTGAAATGACAGACATGTTTAGCGTAAATGCATTTAAAGTTTGTGGTGCAAGCGCCCGGCCTAATTAGAATTTCATTCTGGCAGAATGTTTCAGCAGTATTATCGTTTAGGGAGTGAATGGGTGTCAGGACTTCACGAGCCTCTAAACAATTTCATTATTATTTAGGTAGGATTATTTACTTAGGTAAATAATTAGGATTATTTACTTAGGTAAATAATCCTTTGGATATAAGTATTGTCAGTTAAAAATGTTGAAATTGAGACCCTTTTAAAAAGAAGCCATAGCTGTAGGCTTTGCAAGATCACTTTCCTGTAAAGATTTAAGTTTGTTCTACGTACGCAGAAGTATACACGGAGGTGATGGGTGGTTGCGAGAAGCCGAGCGTCCTCGTCACGTCACCGGGTTCTCCTGACGTGCACTCGCGTCGCCGCCCCGCGCGGTACAACCACCACAACGCAAATGTTGCTGGACGTATCCAGGTTTGTGACTTGTCACTTAAAAGTTAAGCCTAATATGATTTTATTTGTAGTGCGTTTAGGTACTTATCGGCAATGATCTAGTTAGAAAATACATCGAGAAGGAAAAGAACAGCATATTCTGCAGGATTCATCCGAAAATACCTAGGAGCGTGTCTCGTATTTATCAGAATGGGTATACCCATTATTTCTCCCACGCTCCAAACTGATGTAGGCAAAATCCCAAATGTTAAAGAGTACGAGCCAGTCACTGTACTCGGGCGAAGTTCCAGGGGCGAGCCTATATTATTAATCTGGCGCATTTCCAATCCCAGCTTACTCGTTTTATTGAGGTTTTTGTAACAAAAACTTAACTAGGTCAAATTGCCCATCCGCAGTGAGCGGCTTTTGCAAATACGTTGTTTGTTGGGAAACAAGACAATTAAGCCTTGCTTTAGTATCATGAAACCAATCGATAGAACTTGTGACTAAGAGATATTTTGTTTTTCATTATACAGCTCAAAATATACTTCGACGTGAGCGCTACTCAGCTGTGCGTCACAGTTGTATCGGCGAGCGGTCTCACTCCCCGGTCTGATGGCTCCCCTCGGTGTCCGTATGCGAAAATATTCCTACTACCTGACAAAAGCGAGAAGAGCAAACGACGAACGAAAACCTTGGCTAACACTTTAGAACCACGATGGAATCAAAATTTTATCTATTGTGGGATTCGTATCACAGATATAAAGAGGAGAACTTTGGAGGTAAATATGTTGCTATATAGTAGCCGAAGTTTGACAGAATTCATAATAATAATAATACAGTTTCTTTTGAGAAGCTCATTATTTTGGCTGAATTTATAATTTAGTTGGTTTAAAATTTAAATATACTCAAATTTAAATTCAACTTCTGAACTTAGAACACTAGCAAAAACGGCTCGAATATTTTGTGACGGTAACACATGGAATGTTTTAAATGGAACATGAATTATTTTTAAGGTAACCGTGTGGGACTTAAATCGTTACGGCCCAAACGATTTCCTCGGAGAAGTCCTTCTCGATTTAGACAACATAGTGATGAACCACGAACCTACTTGGTACACGTTGAAGCCGCATGAAGAGATGGGTAGCTTCAGCGTAAGTATTTTGTTTCTGTTCATATGCTTTTAAATCATTCATCAACTACAATGTTAAGTTTGTTC
Organism: Lithophane ornitopus; assembly: GCA_948473465.1. Lineage (NCBI taxonomy): Eukaryota > Metazoa > Arthropoda > Insecta > Lepidoptera > Noctuidae > Lithophane > Lithophane ornitopus. Next base: position 8,542,800 of record OX419616.1, on the reverse strand, counting down.
TTGGGATGAATTCATCCCAACTACGGAACCCTTTCATTAACCCTAAAATAACTAATAACTAACCGAATGTTAACTGACCAGAGGTATCGTGAGGACGAGGCGGACGGCGAGCACCTGTCGCCGCCATCGACGTCTACGTCACGTTTGTCGGACTCGGACACGCCCAGCGAGTGCGACCTGCGCCGCCACCACTCGCTGTCTAGCCTCGCATCCAGCTCCAGTCCGCCGCCAGCGCATGATGTAAGTTTTCTGCAATTATAAAAATTTCAACTTTGATATAGCACATAGAGTTTTACAAACCTTTTTGAAAATCAACCTTATATCAAAATAATAGGTAGGCCTAGGCTCTACTTATTTGAATAAGGATTATATAGAAAAATATCATGTATAAAGTTTACCACTTGTACAACACCCACAAAAATAGAGTATACCTATCCTACAATCAACTACAATCCTACATTGGGTAGGGTACTCTTGGTCAGGGGCAACGCAAATCAGTTTGGCGCTAACTTTTTCTTTACAGCGAATGGATATGGATGGCACGCGCTCCAGCCGCCGCGACATGTCACCGGCGGGCAGGGTCAGGTCCGGCATGAACAGAGAACGCGTGAGTTGTCCGGATTTTAACACGTACCCACTTATCATACTGAAGTTAAACTTACTCGAGCGCATGATGAGGTTTCTAAGACCCCTTCCAGATACAATATCCCTAAGGAACTTTAGTCAGTATTCCTCTGCAGACAAATGATCGCATCGACCAATAATCGTGTTAGCAACCAGTGGCGCATGCTTGCCCGTTTATTTTACATTACGTGTACGACTGACGTAAGTACAATTTCTAACATCACAGTTACAGGACATATTGCAATGTATTAACAACAGGTATTCTAATAAATAAACCACCGTACATTTCACGTTTTTTTCTATAGTCATAGAACACTGCGTAGCCGTAGTAGTATTCATTACTGATTGAAAATAGTCTGTAAGTAAAGCATAGTTGCCTACATTATATTTTTATTTAAATAAACACAAAAAGCGGGCTTCCTCATCAGAATATTATATATTTTGAGTATAGGTAATAAATAACAATTTGATATTTTGTTAAGTTAGTCGTCCGTAGCTAAACTGTAAGGGCTGGTGTTTGCGTAGAGCGGCGGCTACAGCGTGGCGCGCTCGGCGTCTGCGGCAGGCGCGTCGCGGCCGGCGCGCGCGCGCAGCAAGTCGCCGCGCCGCTCGCTGTCGCCGCCCAGCGACCGCGACGCCTGGCGCTACTCAGGTGCCGCCCGGCGCCGCACGACTCTACCCACCAATCACTACCACGGACGCCGACACCCGACTCCGTCGGCGCTCCTAACGTTTTCCGATTGGTCCGTGGACGTCGCAATGACAGCGGGCCTCGACCCCGCACGGAACACTGTCGTCGAGACACGCACGTTCTTTCGCCGCGTCCGCTCATCACCACTTTACTGCCACTTACTGTTTCACCTCCTAGCTCTCTCCACTTTGATTTTGTTTCATGCATCTTCCGCAAACCTCGTCCTTATCTACCTGATATGAGCACGCTATCCATTATGGGTGTTTTTTGTGCGTTGTATTCTGGTTTAGCAATTTTACGTAAAAAATCTGTATGGAAGCAAATCTATGAATACAGCGCATTAATTAATGAATTTTAATGTAATCCATATCATGTCTAATAATTGCATGTCATTCTAAATCTAATTACCTAATTAATGATTTATCTTTCAAAGGCAACCTTCGTAAGTTTCTATCGACTTGTTTTGTATTTTTCAAAGAATATCTTTTTTGTTATGAATATATTACTTACTATTATCAATATGAATAAAAATCAAAGTTTTAATGGCATGTTTTGGGAGAATTTGTAGGAGGTATGCGTCGATGAAAAAGCAATGAAATGTGATATTGCAGTGAACGAGGACCGGGGTGACGGGTCGCGCCTGCCGACACACGCCTACGCGCCGCGCTTCCAGTCCCGGTCAGCCACGGCCACGCCCACAACGAGTCCCAAGAAACGACAACTACCACAAATACCTCATCACCAGGTACCATACTAATTTCTACATGACATTACTACTGGTTAGCTAAACGTGCCTTAGTACTTAAACAGCCGCAGTGTCTAAATTAGGGGCAATGGAGTGAGCATGTCCGGTAACCCGTACCTAGACCTAGAGCCAGGTATTTACAACTGCAGTGCTATTTTGTAAAAACTTTGATTGAGTTTGAAGTGAGCTGTCAATCCTCAGCATCAGGTTAGGTTATGGCTGACGCATTCCAGAAGGCAGCCATCAATTTATTTTTGGAGTAGAGAATCACGTACCATCCGATGAACCGCTCCGTTGACCATCAGACGACGCGCGACCGATACTCTCAAATTTACAATCTTAACTTGCAATGAACCGCTCTGTGATTGGGCGGTGTACTCCTCTAAGAATTAGAGGAGCGAATCCCAAATCATGTACAGTCCAATGACCCGTTCCGTGGGTGACTCATGACATGAGTGACTTTACCGGCAAAGCTCCAAAGATCATTGAAACTCCACCTCAAGCCCCACCACGACGACTACATGGAGACACACTCGGCGGGGACGGGGCCCGCAGAGCGTGGGCTCATCAGTCAGGGGCAGCGGAAGTCGTATTTGCACTCGCAGAGCCCCGAGGCAAGTGTGCGAGGGAACACCGGGGTGGTTTTAGTGTACCTAAGAGTCTGACAGACCCCTCTACGGGTAGGTAGAATATCCACGAGGATTTCCAACCCGACACAAAAAATAAAGTTATGGATCAGTGCACTTCAAGCTCACTTCACCTAAGTTCTCACGGTGATATTTTTACAGAATAGACCGGCTGGTTTGTTTACTCAGGCAAGGCGCTTAAATCTTTTTGTTTCTGGCCTCTACTTAGATCACAGTTGCCATACACTTGTCAAGCGCCAGACAAGAACAAAAATAAGATTAATAAGACAACGTATTTCCCGTGTGTTCCCGCAGGGTGGGCAGAGAGCAGTGCGTGCGCAAGTGTCGGCGGACCTCGAGGAACGTAAGTGGATCGCCCCGCATCACATTGGCGCCACACTCACGTACCGCAGCACGCCACAAGGTCAATACACGCTGCCCTGCCCCAATAACCTGCCACCACTCTATAAATGTGCCCGTGCACCTATCGGTGTATCTGACAGACAAGGTCGCCTATCTAACCCTATGTCCAAAATACTAATTAGCAAGCATGTGTCATTTGCCACTTGCATGGTCAGTAATCCCAGTGCAGGTGTAACTGTCAGGCATACCGTCGCGTGTATGGTCAGCTTACCAACACTTCACACTTTGTCACCTTGTCCTAGTTCTTGTAGGTAACACCTAAAACCTACACTACCCCTTAAAATAAACAGAGTTGATCTCCACTTAATAACAACAGAGGGCAGCCAGTTGTGTGATTTAAATATGTGCCTATTAGAATTTTGAACGCTTACAATATAAATTTATGAATTGATCATCAGTTTAAATACTGGCGGTTAATTATAATGTTTAACAACAGAAATGTGCTTTCCGAACGCACATAATAGAGAAACAGCTAAGCGTAATGCTATCATTAAACATGTATATCAGTGAGAGCAATTATAATGTAGGGTGGGAAAGACATTACGCAGGACTGTCCGACTCCGAGCTGGCGGCGCGCGGAGGGGGCGCGGGCGCGGGGGGCTGGGCCCCGCGGCGCCGCCTGTCGCCCGACACGGCCGCGCAGGACTCTGACCTCGAGTCCGTGGCCTCCGTCACGTCCAGCGCCTTCAGCACGCAGTCCGAGCGCCCGCGACCTACCAGGATGCTCAGGTACGACACAACGCACCAACATCCACGATCAACCTATCGCAGCATACCTACAAACCTAAAAATGTTTGTTTACTCCTAATACACCCAATTTCAATAAGTTAAAGTAAAAGTTATTATTAACATAACTTTACAGCCGGAAGCGAATCTTCCCTCCTCACAGTACATCTTCTTCTTGCGATAGTGCTACCCCTGTCCCTCACCTGTACCGATATCGCCATACTGATCGTCCCCCTCACCGGCTACTGCCATCCATCTGTATCCCGGCGGGTGCGGAGCGCGCGGTGCGGCGGCGCCTGCGCTCCCGCGCCGACACGCTCCCTCTGCCTGCGCCGGCGCACCGCGCACACCCCACGCGCCGCCTGCGCCGCATCCTCGCTCGCAGCCGCTCCGCCGGCTCCTGCACTCGCGAACGCTCCCACCGGCACGCTTACGAACGAAGTCACAGCTGCCCCGAATACCCTGTATACACCAATACATATAAAATTACTGAAAACAAAAAAGATTACATCTTTCACATGGCACTATCTCGTACATCAAGACCATCGCTTATCACAACTATATCTATTAATAGAGAGCAAGGTATTTTACCGGCGACCGTATATTATGGCCCAGTGCCGACAAAAGCTAAAATATTTATGCATCCTACCAGAAAAAAAGTGCAAGTTCAACCCGAATCTAGTAACTGGTACTCAGAAAAGCCTTTTAGTGTAGCAACAGATAATTATCAACCACATATAAGTAAAGGAATGAGACGAAGAAAACTTCCTAACGTAGAAAGTTTACCTAATCCGCGCGTAAGATCACTTCCTGAAATTCCGACTGTTAACACAGATAAAGAAGCAAATCAGAATGCTGCAATAAGTAATAGTACTGTAGATTTTTCAAAAAAAGAAGAGATACCCTCTGAATATCACGGTTATGACAGCGACGGCAGTGAAGCTGAAACTACGATACATGTTAGCATCGACAAACCAAACAGTTTAGATCTAGAGAACACTAAATTAAATACAACTTTTTCGTTCAAAGCATCAGATTCACGTCAGTCAGTAAAGTTAAGCGAGTTTAATCCCATTAAATCTCAAATTAGTCGAAAAAAATTACTGTCGCTAGATTTGAAAACCAATTATGATCAAAAAAGTCCTAAGCAAACGAAGTCATTTGACGTAAATAAAATTAAAAGTCCCAAAGCTGACACAATACTGGCCAAAGTAGATAAAAAAGATAAACCTAAAATCGAGCGAAGACGAAATTCTGATTCATTAGTGGGACTGAAAAGCTCACGTTCAAGTTCACCCCAAGATTTATCAACACCCGATCAAATTAAAAACATGTTTAAGAGAATGAGTATAACTTCAAAAAATACTTTAGACACGCCTACTGAGTCCAAAGGTGAAGATAAAAAAAAGTACGGCAATACCGTTAGTATAAACGAAGTTCCCACCTTCCAAGAATATCGTTCACCCAACTCCCTTTCCCCGCAATCCAGTATTGATTTGTCTTTCAAAAAACCTTTGCCTTCTATTATTAAAAAAGCTCGCACCCGGTCGTATTCTTTAGCAGCGACGTATCATCTAGATCGAGAATTTAGTATTATGGCTAATTCTTTGTCTGTTGCTCTTTCTCCCCCGAACCTCGGCTCGCCCGGTCGTGCGCTCACTCCCGTCGCCTCACACCTGCCACTTGATGACACTCATCAAAACATTCATGACGCGGCGATGGACCCCTCCTCCTTGGACGAATCGACGGCCTGCGCTACACCTCAATCAACGCATCCGGCACCTCAACCGAATTATCACCGACGTGATATGAACCTTTATAAAAAACAATCGACGAAAAAACATGAAAAACCTTCGCACCGCCGGAATTCAAAGCGCAGTAATGACTACGGTGGACGAGAGAACGGACGCGGCAATGGCAGCAGCCAACAACAACAGCCCTTAGAGAGACGAGAGTCGCGCCGCGGGCAATTCACTCGAAGTTTGAGCAACGCAGATGTGCCACCCGATGAAAAAACAGGTAATTCATAAGATATTATAAAGGTGGTTTGATACCTAAAACTCACATTTAAAAATAAGGTGTAACTTTTACCAAAGACGGCAGCCTCAGCGACACTGCTCTTGGTGGGGCGGGCGAACTGGAGCCTGCCAGCGACGATGTGCTACTTAAGGCGGAGCCTCGGGACTACTTCGGTCCTGGTATGGGCAAGAAGAGCAATTCCACTTCGCAATTGTCAGCAACAGGTGAATTACATCATATCACTATTGATATTTACTGAATTATCCCTTAAATACATTTTGGGCCTTTGAATGTTAACAAAGGTTTATATTTATTCTAATTTAGTAAACAATTCAAGTGTTGGTACGATAATCGCAGGACGGAAACGGAGGTTAGGTTTTGGTAAACGAGGAAAAAATTCGTTTACGGTGCAACGGAGCGAGGAAGTGGGGCCCGAAATGCGAGGTGGCATGGGTGGCGTATCACGGGCCTCGTCAGCCTCCAGCGAGAACGACGAAGACAGGTTCGCGGTGCTCGGCACAGACGGCATTGACACAATAGTGCACTCGCCCGGGGCGGTAGGGCACTCGCGTATTACTGGTCCGTGTTACGAAGGTCACCGAGAAACGACAGAGAAGCCATCTGCATTAGCATATTATATAATTGTGGTTAATTATAAAACACAGCATGTTACAGTCATGAAACAATTAATGTGCAATGTCGCTTATGTAAGTCAGCCAATGTAGAGCTTTATTTGGTAAATGTTTTTAAATAAAATGGAAAGTAAATGTCACAAATATGTGTACTTACCCCCTGTGCGAACTGTACGCAGTTCCATAGATGATGTACTTGTCTTAGTAGACATTTTCGTATCCGGAGAACTACTAAATCAATTTAAGGCATAAGCTTCAGGGTAGCCCCCCAAATTCAAATTTTCTCGCCTTTTTTTGCAATTTGCAGATCATTATCAGGTTGTATGTTGATTACACCTGCCGTAACAAATATCCCTTTACAGAATTGAATCAGCAATACAACTCCTTAAGTTCATATAAGTGTCAAATGTAATTCAATGCACTAACATGAACTTATAATCCATTTGAAATAAGATTAGACATTTAAATAAGTCATTTTTAACAGTCCGTTCAACCGATTTTGACTTCTATTGCGTTGTTGGTGGCATGACAAATGGCAGTTGCAGTAGAGACTTGGTATTGTGTAATCTTTTTTGCTTTTAATGCCATCTTTATGCCTACGGTATAAAAGTCAAAATCGGTTGAACGGACTGTAAAAAGTTTTGTTTAAATGTCTAATCTTATTTCAAATGGAGTATAGTGGTATTGCTGATTCTAATGTTTAAAATTCTGTAAATCCATATATGTTACGGTCGCGAATCATGATTTAATCAATAAACAACCTGATACTGACTTACAAATTACATAAAACGTCAGAAAATTTGAATTTCGCGGGCTACCCCTTTTCATCATGTCATGTGATACGATACCAGTTAATGTATTATGATGCTGAAGTTTTTAGTTTTAACCCACCTCTGAAATAGATCTGTACCTACCTATTTTCTACCCATGCATATTATTAATGTCTAAGTTACATTGATTGGCCATCCGGAAATTTCAATATACTTACTTCAAAGATAAATACCTGTGTAAATAACCGCACTTAGCTCGATAAAATCAGCTACTGTAAAATAGAATACACTACGGCTCACAAAATATCAAATAATATAAGTACCTACCTATGTGAAATAATTTGTATCCAAATGTGTAATGTAATGTGTAATGAAAAACTAGAATTTCCTGCAAGTTTCAAATTGTTAAAGCTCGTTTTCAAAATGAACGCAATGTTTCGCAAAGGTATGACATCCGAACTAAGTAGTGTAATGTGCTTTTCGACGGGTATTAAATGTATGTTGCGCCGGTGTTCTCGGCGGACTGTGCGACAGCGCGCGTGTCTCGCACAGAGGGCGGCGGCGGCGCGCGACGCAAGCGCTCCGGCACCACCACCACCGCCTTCAAGCGCTCGCACGAGGTGTGCGCCACCAGCCTCGTGTCCATATCTAGCTCGGAGGGATCCTCGTAAGTCGCGCTCGGCCGCTCCGTTTTAAGCCGCAGTTCGCCAGCTGCCTGCAGAGTTCCATTTTTGTATGTGCGCCTCGATGTTGCTCGTCTTCTACATACTTTGCCCCCTCTCTGTGTGCCTTTCGTCTTGTCAAAGCATGATTCCAGATAAATTGGTGTGTTTCACTCATCTTTTCTGTTCAGCACGCACGTGTCTTCTCTTGCATAGGCATCGCACCCTCTCGTTAAGTAGGTAACATGAGACAGCTACATTTACCTCCGGTGTCTCCACCTCCGTGTCCGAAGATTGTTAAAATTTTTAGTCACATGCCGCGAGACGCTGTCGTCGGTCGAGTACAAAGCTGCATTCATGATGCACGATTGTGATTGAATGATAAATGTTGCCTGAAAGCCTATGATGTATGCACTTATTTTTTTGGTCTGTTACACACACTTTTGTCTGATCGATGTACACACATACCTACATCAACAATCATGCATGTCTCACCGGAGTAATCACTAGTCATTTTCCATACTAAGTTATGCATAGGGTGACTAAAGTCTAACATATACTTTGTTTAAACGTGGGTTTGGAAGACATAGTTTCTTTCAAGAAAATGAAATGAGAGGATAAAAGAAGAGAACAGGTTGGTTGTGGTGTTGGTTATGGGTAATTAGAAACATGATACATCACAGTTTTGAAGTACATGAACTAAAATTGTAGATAGACTGATACGAAGTTAGAATAGAAATGGATTGTGTACCAAACTTCATTACTATTATTTTCTTGGACATTGCCTTCATAGATTTAATTTTTAATCCACTATTCAATCTACTACCTATCTACTTAATAGATGCAGACCATTCTCTAGCGTTTCTTGCACCTTTACACAATTACATCTACTACTTAGATGTCTTGATACTTTTTAATAGAACCTAGTACCTGGAATCCACGTGCTCTGCCTTAACTTTACCAATCGATGCATCCGAACGACTACCGCCCTCTTCTTCACTATTGTATCAATGTTGTAAATGTTGTATTTTTTTTTTTATAACTATTCCTTTGGTAGTGGCTAAAAAGGTCTGGTCAACATTTTTATTATTACATTACATACATTTACCTTTTATGTGATACCTACCTACACCATGTTTTAAAATATTTTCAATAACACAATTAATAATTGCATTTATTTCAATACTTAATCATTTTTGTAAATTGTTTTTATTCATTACACTTTTAAGTCATAGGTATATAAAGTAGGTATTGCTTATATTCAAATAATCTTATTGCCAAAATCGAGGGATTTTTATCTAGTTGCAGTGGTGGTGAAATGCTTTGAAGATAATGGACATCACCAGTTCCTCAAAATGGAATCCTTTTAGTTGATAACAAGTTACGTGTATAAACTATAATATGATACCTGTTTTTAGATGGTCTCCTGGTATGAGAGGCTCTGGCTCGGACGGCGGCGGCCTGTCAGACTTCATCGATGGCTTAGGTCCAGGACAACTGGTCGGGAGACAGTTGCTCGGAGCACCCACACAGGGCGACGTACAACTGTCTATGTGTTACCAGAAAGGATTCCTTGAGGTAAATGCCTGACACGGGGAAGTTCACAAAAAAAAAAAAATAAGACATGCTTCTTTAAGATGCAGATCAAAAAACTTTAAAAGAATAGCGTTATGATTTACTTTTGTACAACCTTACCGCAAACCTGATCTGTAAGGTTCGTGGAACGGTTACAGAGCGTAGCCGCTGCACAGACGCGACGCTAACGACGCAACTGTTTCTTGCCTTACCGATCCAAGGGTGCATGTTTACCCAGTCTTCACATCATCCGAACAAGTCTGAACAGATAAATATACCTAGGTTTCGTCCATCTGGAATTCAAGTTTTTCTTGGAGTATTGAGGCGACGTGACGCTGTTTCAGGTGGAGGTAATCCGTGCCCGAGGTCTGGTATCGCAGCCAGGTAGACGAACCCTGCCCGCGCCGTACATTAAAGTGTACTTAGTGAGCGGCAAGCGCTGCATCGCTAAAGCTAAGACGAGCACGGCGCGCCGAACACTCGACCCTCTTTACCAACAAACGCTTACCTTTAGAGAAAACTTCAAAGGTTGCGTATTACAGGTGAGCTTGTCAATATATACCCAACAAGCAAAGTAATCCTATAAAGAAAGATTATAAGTCTGTCACTACTAATAACGTTCTTAAAAAGGCATTGCGGTAGACTATTTACTTATAATAGCATTTGCCAAGCCTTAACATACTCAAGTACATTAGTCTTTATATCTCGGTTTTATAGTTCGCTACAAGACGACACCAGATGTGCATTTCCATCGCATAGACAGCGTGTTCTTTAAATCACTGGATTGTTATTGCGACGGTGACGTGGGTTTCCAGTCGCTATTGTATACAGCAGCCGCCTTAGACTATTAATAAAAATTGTTGCTGGATTATATTACTTTTTAATTTCCCAGCCAGCTGGTAATCCTTGCAGTTAAAAAAGCTAGTACGATGTGAATTTTTTGCATGCACAGGTGACAGTGTGGGGCGATTATGGACGCATAGAGGGTAAAAAGGTGTTCATGGGGGTGGCGCAAATCATGCTGGATGACCTTAACCTCTCTAATATCGTCATAGGATGGTACAAACTCTTCGGAACTACTTCATTGGTAAGGATTTGTTATTGAATTGTATCATATAGGTACTATTTCTTCTTGTTACATATCAATTTAATTGTTTTTTTTTCTTTTCAGTAACCAAGGTTCTACACTGTCTACAAGTGTCAGGCGAACCTATATCACAATAAAAAAAAATATAACTTGTCCAAATAATAAATCTAGTGATACTGCTTTAATATCATGATAAAACGCAAAATATCTTGAATATAGGAAATTTTCTATAAAACGAGAGGTATGGAATAATAATAATTTGTATTTTTATTTTCTTTTGGAATGCCTACCGGAGTTTTGAATAGATAGCATTTTATAGCAATGAAACAAATGTATAGTGTACTCAATAATATGTAATTAAGTATTAAAAGCCAAATGGAATTCATGTATATTTTTTATCCTTAACAGCCAATTTCACTACTCTTGAACAAGTGGTATAGATATCTCAAATTGTCAACTGTAATTCATTCTAGAAACTTATAAATTAAAGCTTATGTGTTGTGAAATTGGCTCAAGAACCCAATTTTATCTTTTCCACATATTTTAGGCATACATAAATCCAGGTCGATAAAAAAAATAAAGTCATTATTTCCATATTTATATTCCACAGATATGTGTATAACATTTCCATATTTAGCAATCCATCCCATTGCGTCTAATACATCGATCAGTCTATTATTACCGCCTGACGTGACCAACGACGGTAACGAGTCCATAAAATTATAGTTTACAATCAACATTATTAATACTAGCTAGAGGAAAGTGGCAAAGTTAATGTGTATAAGGATTGATAGGTGAAAGATTTCCGTGTTTATAAAATCGACATAATGAGATTTCACTCTCAATGGTGACTTATGCTAAAATAACATAGTTAGTTAGGTACTAACCTTGATTTAAACAAAACTTGTTGAATAATCTGTAGTCCTGTACAAACTAATGTATTGGTCTATATTAAACGTCTAAAAACTGTCTTAAACTCAACACTTAGTGCAACATTTGCTTAGGTTGTTTGGAAGGTGAAGCACCCGGTAACCTGCCTTCGCCTGTCCTCTTCACGCCCGTAGATTTTATATCTGCAAAAAAAAACATATAATATTTATATTTTTTTATTTTAAACATAAGTATTTTGCTACTCACACTAATGCACATTCAAAAGAAACGTTGAGAAACAGTTACCCATTAAAATGTTGGTGGAAACGTGTTCTGCAATGTTGCTTAAGCAATGTTGTTTAAGCAACATGTTCGTGCAACTATTCTTTGTCATGAATACGGGGCTTTAAAGCAATCATTAATATATTGACAGTCCAAAAAAACAACAAGTTATCACTCAAAATATGTTCATCATGTGCAGTCACATTCAAAATATGTTCATCATCTTAAGGGCTATTTTTGTCTACTCATTGCACGATAGAATCTACTTTAACGACTCAGCATTATACAACGTGTTCCTTTTGATATCCCATAACTCTAGGGTATTAATGAGACTATGTCAAAGAATCAACTGGCATATAAATTTTCTTTTTTTTTTGTTCTTTTCATTTTCACAAAGTCACGATTATATAAGTAAAACAACATTACTTTAAAAAATATATATTTTTTTTTTAAATTACATAATTCTGACTATTTTTTTTAATGATTGCTTTGAATGAAAATGATTTACTCGTAACGCTTGTCCACTCTGAAATGACGCACTCCACTACCGCATTTACGCGCACGGTAATGCGGTAGTGGCGCGTCATTTCAGAGTGGACAAGCTATACTTATCAATGAAACTTATATACAGACATCGAGAGTCTAGTATTATGTTATCTTCGAAACTATGTATTATTAACCGATTTCTTCAAAAAGAAGGAGGTTCTCAATTCGTATGTATGCTATTTTTTTGTGTGTATGTTACGCGATACTCCGCCAATTATGAATCGATTTAGATGTTTTTTTTTTGTTTGGTAGATTAGGTTAGTTTATATCTAGGTTTATAGGTTTATATCTAGACGATGTTCTATGTGACTCCGTCACTGTTATTTACATAGCAGGTAGTGGTATTCGAATTTGTGTGGGGGGTGGTTACCACGACAAAAAAAGTGGGAAATAAAAAACTTTTTACAAAAAAAAAAAAAGTGCAAAATAACTTTAATTTCGGAGGTCTTCGCTTTTCAAATTTCGTTTTTTGCCACAGACTTCCGTAAAGTTTTTGGAAGATGTGATCTAGGACTTTTTGTATTATTTTTACCTATAGCATATTTTATAACCTTAGAGTTAAGGGATATCAAACAAAACGAACACGTTTTATATTGCTTCGTAATGTCACTACCAATCTTTCAGCAATCTTTACATGTCAGAACTTATTAAAAATCAGGCTCACATGATCTATCCATACTTACTTATATTATAAATTCGAAAGTATCGTTGTGTCTGTCTGTTACCTTTTCACGCCTTAACGGTTAAACGGATTTGGATGAAATTTGACGCACGGATAGATCATGCAGACCTGGGTTAGGACATAGGATGTAATTTTTTATTTTGTTTACTTTTATCCTTGTGGGTATCGTATTACCCAGTTACTGGGTTGTGGAGGTCAGATAGGCAGTCGCCCCATGTAATATACTGGTATTCAGCTGCATCCGGTTATATTGGAAGCCGACCCCAACATAGTTGGGAAAAGGCTAAGCAGATTGATTTTTTTCCTTGTAGTACTAGTATGTTCCCGTAGGATAAAAGCTAGCATTTCATTAATTGGTTAAGTCATTAAAAAGGTTTTAGTTTGAGGGCCACTCGACATTGGTCAACGGTGTATGTTATTTTGATCTTTGTTATCAAGTAATTATATATAGTTTTCTATGCAAAAGTCATAGTCTGTTCGGTGCCGTAGCTTCAAATGGTATGTGCCCTGACTTGATAAAGGACATAATTTGAAAACTGACGAAGTTATAAAAGACTTGACTACAGACATCCCAAGCAAAGTATGTTCTTCGGGAATCATCGCGTATCTCCGGAAATAAGAACGCGCGATGACGCGTTCTAATATAGAGCAGTTACAAACATTGTTGTTACTTGCCTGTTTTGTATTACCATGATCATAAAATTATAGATTAACAGTTCTACGAAACAGCAAAAATGAAAAAAAAAAAAACCGGCCAAGTGCATGTCGTACCATGCACAATGAAGGGATGAATTTATAAAACAAACTTATTATTTTTCGATTATTACTCGGTAACTTGTGGAGCCTACGTAGCGGTGATAGTTTTCCTTTTAATTTCGTTATATACTATACTACCGCCGTGATTTTTTTCACATATCCAAACCCAATCATTTAGCTGGCAGGGGGGGACACCTGGCTCTAACAAAAATTAGCACTTTAAAGCTCAATATTCCGCAAACGGACAGTCGGACAGACGGACTGACGGTCATGGCGAAACTATAAGGGTTCCTTGTTGACTACGGAACCCTAAAAATGAGTCAGCGACAATCTGCGACTGGAGTAGGTAACCCGTCAAAGAGAAAACTTCATGCAACCGCGTATTGAGAGGTGCAGTACTACAAAGCGCGGTAGTACTAAATTTGGAAGCTTTGCGCCTGTGCTGTGGGAGGTCCCTCTGTGGCGCAACGTTCGTGCTACTGCAAAGCGCGGTAGTACAAAACTTAGAAGCTTTGCGCCGGTGACTCTGTGGCGGAACGTTCGTGCTAATTCGAAAACACAAAGAAAACAGAAACGCATAGCTGTTCTGCTGTAACTAAGTTTTTGTACTGACAAAACAAAAGCTATTAATTTTCATTGCAAACATGTTTCGGAATAGGGATGCAGGGGTTTGTATCAAAAAGGTACCAAAACCCTCCATCCTGTGTAGAAAATAAATTAATAATAAATAAGTATAACAAGCAAGTGCGAAAAGAAGGTCCTCTTTATCAGTACGTAGTTCTATTTTCCCCATACCTGAAACCCTACCCGAGAAGAGTGTCTCTATTATATGACTTTTTTAGGTTCTACTCCTAAACTGTATATGTATACTGGAAAGTACATTTTTCTTACAACACGCTTCAGAGAGCTGTTCTACTTGAAGAAAAATAATAAATAAATTATAAAAATTAAAATACATGGTCCTACTTTATTAGTCCTGGTCCACCAAAAATAGAAATAATACAAATTAATAAAAAAATAATATTAAAATCGATATTCGCGGCGCACATTACGCAGTATCGACACGTGATTTTGAATTGAATAATGAAATTAAAATAATTCGGAAAAAGTGAACATTTAAAACGGCTATCTACGTAGCTTACCGACGGCGACCGTTGACTCCGGCCCGGGCAGCTAATCGTCCACGGTCGAATGCGCGGGCGGCGTGTTCTTGGACCCGCTCTCTCCACCTCTGTTAGTAGTTCGATTTTTTGCGACAGTACCTGTAGTGTACACATGGTTGTGCAAACGTTCAAACGCGCACTGTGAAAGCACTAAAAACTTCACCGAATAGAAGGACCAACCTTACAATTTCTAAAGTTCTACCGCAATGTGATCTCTTCCACTTACATTCCAATAAGTATCAGTACGCTTCGTTAGACTAAGACTGTCGACATGGTACACGCTAACCAAAATGATATTACTATCACAGATTACCTATTCGTAATTAACTGACTAATGATAAGCGTAAACGACTCGAACGGAAATTGAACTGCAAAAGTTTAACCTGGGGTCCTAGGTGAAGCAAGTATGCGGCCGCGGCGGCAGGTCATTGACGGATAGTCTACGCATATGTGCGTAAGGACGTTTTCGCTAGCTACATTTTTATAAATTTATGGAATTTGTAAATGTTAATCCGTATTAGACCAATCAGTATTAACGAAGTTAGTAGATGGGTCAGAATTTATGAAAAAACAAAAATCTGTGAATGGATTGATTTACCAGAAACGATTAGTGATTCCTACATCTGCTTAGATTTTTATCTCCGATCCATAAAACATTGATTGTTTAATTTTTTTATGTGTAGTCAGTCTTACATAAAACTTTCATAAAAATATTTAAGGCCTCCAACAGACGCACGTTATTTTTGCGTTAAGCGTTTACGTATCTTTTTGTGCCTCTACAACTGTAAATTTAGGAAATCGTTCTTTTTAAGCCCCTATAAGTGATTCATTCAGTGCCGTCGATTTTCGCGCGCATTAAGAATGTCGTGAAATCGTATCGTCTGTTACAGATCTAAACCAATGTATCTAAAGTTGATGTCAGGTTTCCTCCACTCCCTTTCATTTTAAATCTTGTTTACGATTGATATTCACCCAAAGAGACCGGGACTAATAAAGTAGGACCTTATAACCAAATGTATTGTAAAAAGTATAATTATTTCTAAGAGATACATTAGCGACATACCTTGCAACCACCTGACTTGAGTAGCCGGGCCGTACCCTTTCTCGTTTCGTGCAGCGATGCGGAATATGATAGCTGGCTTGGTGGACGAGTCCACGTGCGCGGCGCTGAGTGAAGCCTGCGGGACCACGCATGTGTTGGCCTTGCCACAGTATACGCGCACAAACGCTAATTGTGATTTTGTTGGCTCCTAAAAACAAAAACTTTGTTAATTCATATAAGTTAGAAACGACGATACTATTGAGAGTTGAATTAACGTTCGTTTGTTTTGCGCGCGTGGGTTTAGAATTATAACTCCATTTTCGGTAGCGTCTTTCCACCAACAAAAACGTGAAAGAACTCAGTATGTGATGAATTACCTTTGATGGTGTAGTAGACCGCACGGCTAGGTACACTGAATATTCAAATATTCCTTCAGCAGCCACTTGTGGCGGTTCCCATGACAAATGTGCACCCTCCACTGACTTAGATATTTTGATGGCTGATGGTGCACCCGGAAACCCAGGTAAACAGGTCTTAAATGCAGATTCCTATGAAAAAAGAAATAGTATTGTGATGAATAAACCGGTAATGTATATATTTGTCAATCACCCCATAACAGGGAAAGATTGTACGCTTAAGGTGATTCTATTTTACTCACTTCACTATACTCGCCGCGTCCACACGAATTGATCGCGGCAATTCTGAATTTGTAAGCTGTGCCGTGTTCGAGCGCCGTCGTGGGTAAACCGGTTAAGTCCGGCAGATTATCCAGAGACAAATTGGACAAGTCCACATTGGGATCTGAAATGTAGTTCTGGACCTGGATTTTAAACAAAATTGATAAGTGAAACACATGAATAACAAATAAAAATATATTTAGAACGCGGCCGTAAATACGCATTAATATTTTGAAAAAGTGCGTAATTGTCTCTGTATGCCACGTGAATCTTTATTACAACTCGGTTCTCCACACTTACGGCAGACTTTGTATTATATCAAATGATTACCGTAAAAGAGTTGCCCTTCACGATCCCGACAGTGTACCACGCATCTTCGTCGTGTTGCTTAGGCTCCTCCGGCTCAGCCTATAAAAGTGTATCAGACAGTCTTTACGAGAAATCAAACCACATTCTTTAGGCAATCAAGATCAAAACAAGTCAACCTGAGTGTTTATGCAGAAGCAGAACTCCCAAGAGTACTTCAGGCCAAGATCACTGAGAAGTTTGAAAGAAACGAGATCACACTGATGTATATCTATATTAGATATGCTTTGAAATAAGAACAAGGATGGAATATTGGAACTATATATTGAACATCCAATGAATGATGTTGGTCCTTTTGCCCGCTAAATATATAGGAAGGCTTGCACTTGAAAATATTTATTGTCTTAGGAAACCCAAGCTTAAGAGTAGTTAAGGTGGTTAAAAATACTACAATGCTTGGGAGTAGAGTAGCACCAAGTGTACCTGCTCGTGCTGGTGGTGCAGCGCCGCGCTGGCGAGCGTGGCCAGCGCGTGCGCCGCGTCGCTGGGCGGCAGCGGCGGCGCGCCCGAGCTGCTCACGGCGCCCTCGCCCTCGCTCGCGCCCGAGCTGCCCTCTGCGGCCACCGACGACGAGACGCCCGCTCCTGCGTCGTCTCCTAGGACAACCAAATAAACAATACTTTCAAATAACATCCATTTTTGTGACAAGTCATCTTTATTTACGAAGATTAAACAACCGAACCAAATAACTTTATGCCAGCATTCCATACAAGGGCCAGCAACTCAGACTAGAATATTTAAAAAAAAAATGAATTTTAAGCATTTTTGTATATTAAACTTAAAACTATACTCCATTTGAAATAAGATCAGACATTTAAACAAACCTTTTTGCAGTCTGTTCAACCGATTTTGTTGCCCCACACTAGGAATTTCTTCCTAGTGTGGGGTAATTTCTTTCTAGGAATTTAAATGTCTAATCTTATTTCAAATGGAGTATAGACTTTTTCGATTACTAACTCTATTTATCGTAAGTGAGATATAAAAGAGCATTCATACGGCCACTAAAATATATTACCTGGTAGCAAAGTAGGTGAGAGTAGTGCAGAGCCATTCGCAGTCATGGTGAGCAACGGCATTGATTCACTTACTGTCGGCATCGTGTCGGCTGCACCTTCCATTTCGGACGTGTCTGCGTCGCTAAACCTAAAACATGGAAGTAGAATGAGCATCCATATCATTATCGCCGAGCATAAAGGCTACATTTAGACGTAGGCGAAAACGGTCGCGCTCTCGGATACATTAGTGGTAAGTGTAAACTCTATTCATTAAGCAACAGGATGGAATTTCCTCGGAATCACCGAAACGCGCGGCCGCCGGCGCGAGACCCGGGCATTCCATTCCCCTCACTACACGCTACAGTCAGTGCTAAGTCGCGTGCTCGCTCATTCAATTTAAAACTAAGTTGCTAAATAAATAGAATGTGCATAGGACTATTTTGTTGTTTCTTTCATAAATTGAATACTAACTCATTGGGTTGATGCTGTTGAGGTGCAAGAGAGAATGAGTGTAGCACTGCAGGTCCATTGGCAGTGGAGGATATAAGAGGTGTCTCTGTTTGACCACTGCTAGAAATATCAGCGCCACTCTCTGCTGTGCTTGAACTGAAGACAAAATGCATACATTACTAATTTATTTAAGTATCAAGTAAATAATAATATTTATGGTGTATACATACCTAATGCCAGTGCTGAGGACATCCTGTGCAGCACTGCTGATGTCGTTGACATCGTCGCTACTCGCAACACCCTCGCCACCACCCATATCTTCGTCCATTGTACTAGATTCATCTGCAATTTCAATTTTTTTTTCTGTTTAAGGCGCCTATTACACACAAAATTTTCAGAATGAAAAATAAAAGTTAATACCATCTTGCACAATTGGTGCACCATCCCCCTCACCAACTCCACTATCAGTAGGCATTGCCGAGCTGATAGACTGGTCAGGAGACTCCTCAGCAGCTTCTGCGAGGCCTTCAGCCTCATCCAAGCTTTGTTCTTTCATCATTGGATCCAGCTGGCTCTCAGTATCCTATATAAATAAGGTGTTGCAATTAGGCACAGAATTTACAAAAATAAATTGTTTATACACAAACTGCAGAACTGTGTCAACAATGAAAGTTTTATAAGGCTTTGATGAAGCTTTAGCCATGTCTTGTGATAAGTATATCAATTTCTTACAGGTGTAGACAAGCAATTGTCTCCGATGTAGGCAGACTCATCTGCAGCCGTTCCAGTTGTAGTGTCATCAATGTCCATTTCTTCTTCTGCTTCAGCTTCAGCTTCAGGGTTTGCTAGAAGAATAGATAAAGGTTCACTTCAGTCAAATATTGAGAGTAATAAGTCTTCAGGGTACACAATAAAATATAAAAGTTGAAGTTAACATTTGAAACTATTATGTTATTTTAATAGAAAGTGAGTGAGTTGTGTGTTGTTAGTGTTATTGTGATTTATGAACTTCATATACCTTTATGTTTTATTTTGTTTATAAATTATTGCATTTTCTGAAGAGTCTAACATAATCTAAAGCAATGCAAAACCAAGAAAAAGCCAGCACTTAACTATCATGAACACCACACAGGAGGAATATTAAGAACATGGTTTGTTACAACATTCAGGTTTTAATTCTATTCCTAGAATTTCTACTTTTTTCAATAATTTAAAATGTTTGTTGTTGCCTACATTCTAGATCTCAACCAGACGAAAACATTTTAACATAATCTATAGTTCAGGACCTTTTAACCTCATGGAAATTAATATAATAAGTGTCTGTTTGTAATGTCAAAATAACAGCGTTTTACCAAAAAAAGATTTTTTTTAATTTTTGTCTGTCTGCTCTGGCTAATCTCAATCATTGATGTGATTTTCACTGGCAGATGGCTGATAAAGAGTAACTTAGCCTATTTTTTTTATTTAAGAAAAGTAATTAGGGTTCACGTGGGCGAAGCCTCAGGCAGCAGCTAGTTTACAATATGTTGTATCATGTCTTACCTTAATTGATCACTCTCTGAAACTAGAAATTGTAAAACAATAGGCTAATTATATACTATAGAGATCTAGTCACCTTGTTCAGCCTGTTGTTCTTCACCTTCTGCTAGCTGTCCCGCAGCATCAATGTCCAATCCATCACTGCTGCTGGTAGGGCCTCCATTTGTTGCTACAATAGTATGCTATGTTTATTTGATGACCGCATTTAAATCATGCATCTTTACATAAGCTATTAGATAAAAGCACTCAATACTATCATAATACGAAATGGCACCACAAAAACCAAAATGCAAATCAAAATAACGGTGTCACTTCTAACAAGAACTTATTTGTAATGTATAAAACTAAACAATGCTACTTATAATTAAAGATTACCTGACTCTTCAGCGGCAGCAGCTTCTTCGTTACTTGTTACATTATTATCAGAAGCATCGACAGCTTCTCCAGCTTGGTTCTCTTCTAGAGGCAACACTTCCGCGCCATCAGGTACATCAGCGTGAAGCGCAGAATCCGACTCCATTTTACAAAGAATTAAACTTTAAAATAACATAAAATAGAAAAATATTGAAACTTAACAAATAATTATAGGGTAATAGTCAACATTTTCAGATTATTCCGAAAATAATTATCTTTTTTGACAACTAAATTGCCATGGGTAGCCATAAACCATAGAGTCCAGTCGGCGTCTTCTCTTTTTTTTCTAATTCTTCTCAAATGAATAGACAAAATATTATATAAACAATAGACTATTAGGCAATCGGAACAATCATTTAATTCCGATTTTGTGCATTTCATATGCTAGGTAACGACCAAAGAGTAAAATAACTATTGTAACGACGTGATGGCGCGGGCGATTCACCAGTGATTTCAAAATCAAACATCCACACATCATAAACGGTATTCTCTGTCTATACAAAGTCAAAGTACCAAGTCGACTCACATGTGATTCCTGTGAAAGACAAGTTGGACTTTGGTGGCGCGATGCGAGTGGTGTGGCGCCGGAGTCAGTGCTGTATTTTTTACGTATTTGAACCCCAGCCTAGATAAGGCGATTTATTTTTTAATAAGTTTAAAATACCTATATCGCTATGAGATTTATACAAAATAAAGAATATCGAAAAACGTTTGGAATTAGTATGTACTCTAAACGTATTTTTAATTACCGTGCGTTTGCACTGGCGAAATATTCACGACAAAACATGTTGAAATCTTCATCTTCTGTCAATGTTCCGTATAATTTTTGACACTTTGACAGGAACTAGGCGGGAACTAAATAGAGATGTTTTCACAGAATACATTTTGAAATGTTTCGTTTCGCATAAGCAACACTGCAAACGCACGGTTAAAAAGTAATCATTGGATCAAATGGGTTCTTTTTGTCAACACCAACAGCAACTGTGTTTTTCGTTTCTGTTGATGATGGCCATACACCGATTCTTCATTAGTTTACTTTGAAGAATATTCTAAAATCAGAACAGACGATGAACTAAGCAGACAGACTCCTAGCAAATCCTGACAAGTACTAGGTCACAGATTACCTGCTTTATTTAAAGTTAAAACTACTAGTTAAATTATGGAGCCGAAAAATAAACAAGAAAAGCCTGGAGATGGTATTCGGTCGATGAGATCGACAACAGCATTTCGAGTTATTAATTTTGAGCTATATGCGAAGCCTGTAAGTTGAATTATAACCTATACAATCTTTATGTAACATTATTGACAATGGAAAAATATTGCTGACTGTATGTTAACGATGGTATGGCTATTTAATTTTAGTTTTGCTAAATAAAAAATAAATGTGTTATGTTAAATATAAAACAATCACATGCTACTACATATTACTGTATATTTTATAATACTTAGTCAATTTTACTCAAGGTCTCTGGACTCTGGATTTAAATTTAGGAAATTGACTGCATTCATAGATTTGTAATAAGGGCTACCAGCTACCATATATACTTTCCTACTAAACATGACGTAAGCATATCTATTCAACATTGTTTTTTGAAACATTTGATTGTTTTTTAGAACTTTTACTTTAAGTAATTCCTAACAGAGTTTTATTTCATGTTTGAATGGATTTGATTCTTGTTTCAGGAAGAAATGTTTCTTTCTTTCAATAATAAAATGTCCATTGAGTAAAATAGCCACCTATTTATGAGAAAAATCATTCACTTGATGTGTCAATAGCTTTTTTTTTTTATCTGACTGCTTGGCAAAAGTCTCCTGCATAATTTTCCAGTTTTCCATATGTTATTATAATAAAATATTTGCTTTGTTCCAGAATATTGTTATTATGACTATCGGGGCTGCATGTTTCACTTTTGCCCTTGGTTATATGGCATACATGAGAACAAAATACGAATCAATGGGATATTATGCTACTGTAGATAAAGATGGAAAAGAGTTTTTTGAAAAGAAAAAATCAAAGTGGGACTAAATGGATATTTTGTATACAGTGTATCTACTAATTAGAGTGGTTTAGCACCTTTATAGTTATTAAGATGTGTCCAAGGAAACATCAAGTATGAAAGTAGCTACAGTAGAAGATAAAAGTTTAAGTCGGAAAAGTTTGAATTGGTCAGAGTTTTATTAAAGAATGAAAGCTTCAGAAAGTTTGGACAAGACTTTTTCAAATTTTATTCAGGTGACATGACAGTGGTCTAGGAGAGAAGGAAAACTGGCCAATTGAAAAAGTAAAGCTAAAGGGCACTGAAAATGTGATATCAACTTCATAATACTCTGGTATACTTCATGGGTTGTCGGTTTCATAAAACAATGTTATAAGTTTGTGTTTCAATGCTCAGTCATGCCTCCAAATACAGGCCCTGGATCTGTTCTTCACCTGTATTTGGAGTCATGACTGAGCATTGAAATACAAACTTATAACATTGTTTTATGAAACCGACATACACTAACCCTATGGATCTTAGAATAGCTGTCTGAAGTTTCTGCCTACCCACTTGAGAATAAGGCGTGAGCTAATCTATTAATGTTGCTGCTCATCAACTGTAAAGAGTAATGTAACAATAAGTTATTTTTATGTACACTTGTATAATTATACATAGTTACCTACATGTAGTTAAATCAATTATTTTATATCTAACTAAATTCTACTAATTAACATAATTATCATCATCATCATTTCAGCCGAAAGACGTCCACTGTTGGACATAGGCCCAAGCACCGCCACTTCGCCGATTCTATTCTTCCCGCATCCAACGGATTCCTGCGGCCTTCACAAGGTCATTGGTCCACTTTGTGGGAGGCCTTCTAACACTACGTCTTCTGGTACGCGGTCGCCACTAATTAACATTTACCCCCTGTATACATAAACGTGAGGCAAAGTTACAACCAGTAATAACCTTATGATTTATATATACATCATATTTTAGAGGATTGTGTTAGGCATAACTTGACTGCATTTATTAATACCGGGGATAATTATACCAAGTAATTAGTTGTGTTACTTCATAACTTAAAATAGAAATGGAATGAAAGGAAGTTAGTTTCTTTGCATAACAAAATAAGGAAAAACAAAAAGAAAATATAAAGGAAGTCTGTAAAAACTAGAAGAGAGTGGAGTGGTAGTAGTAGTATCAAAATATTTCCACACATTTCAAGGTCCTTACCTAATTACCCGACTGTAGCGGAGTCCTAAAGAAACTTGAAATCGCGAAAACGTATCAACTGCTCTGCTCCATACATTTTGTCGATATTTCTAAGTGAAATCAATTGTATGGAGAAGGAAGTGGTTTTTAATGTGATTTCAGGGTTGGTCCCATATTAAAAATTGGTCATAATGGCCCTTTGTTAGGTTTAAACACAAACAAAAACTAAGGTTGTCTAGACTAGATATACTGAACCTGAACTATGCCAAATAGATCGTCTAAACCTCTATCTAAGGTCTCCATAACACCTAAATTTTGCAACAAAAAAAAATCAGTACCGTTGTTTCAGTTATTTATTATATAATATTTAACTTTATTTGTGTTTTATTAAAAGGATTTTATTAACATCTAAATTGCAAAAAAATTACATTGAACGTATATTCTTAATTTTGCATTTAACGCCATCTAGTGTCAAGTATACAAACCACATACTTTGGGTTAGTTTACAGGCAGATATTTGTATCTGCTTATTGAAAGGTATAGAATTTGTAATTAGTGGTATAAAATTGTACAAATAAAAAGAATTTTATTACCATCATAAGTTATAATGAATGATTATAGTAATCTATGAATGAATGCGTTCATTGTCGTGCTACGAAGTACAACACAAATCGCATGCGCTAAGGTAGGCCGCGAAATTCAAATTTTATGGTCAGCAGTACCTATCAAGTTGTATGTTGATCTAAATATGATTTGCGGCCGTAACAAATGGATTTACAGCAGGGTTGGAAAAAAAACAGTTTTTTTCAAATTTTATAAAACAAACAGGTCAAAATGTTTTAAACAAGTGTTTTTTTTTGTTTTTTTTCCTTTGAGCGATTTATCAAATTTATTATCAACACAAATGGATCTGACCTAATATTATTAATTTCTAGACTATTAAAAAAAAAACGGGCAAATATAATACTAATTAGTATTATATCCTGAACATACTTACTTTTATTTCTAATCAATCTAAGTACTTAATTAACAGATACCAAACCAATTACATACACCCTGTACCTACGTTGCGAATTGCGAATTCCGATGTTCGATCTTAGACGGGTAATTACCTCATCTTTAAGTATATTTGAATAAGAAGAAGTCCTCAAAACAATTGCGGGGAATTACCTCCTTTCGACAAGCGATAGAACAGGAGTTTACCGGCGACGAAGTATAGATACTTATACCTAATTACCTACATTTGTGTAAAACGGACTTTGTTCATAAGGGGAATCCCCAAAATAGTTGCAGCGAATTACTTCATAAAAAATATGCCAAATCTAATCTAGGTACTATCTAACCTTTTTAATTTCTTTTCGCGCTATTTCAAGTCCTAAATATTTATAACTTTTAATTTATTTCTATTCATTTGCTATTCAAATTCGATATATAACCATGATTTTTTCTTAATGTTTAAAACATTGTTCAAAACTTGTTTTAACTATGATTAGAGGAGACCCTTAATAAAAAACATTGTTTAAAATACGTGTTTTAAAACAACTTGTTTGTTTTATGCCAACTCTGATTTACAAAATTATAATCATTAGAATCAGCAATACAACTCCATAAGTTCTTATAAGTGCCAAATGTCATGATTTCATGAAATAGTCATTCAATGCACTTACATGAACATAAAGAGTTGTATCGCTGATTCTAATGTCTATAAATATTTTACCTAAGTAACGCAGACCAATGATGTTGGCACGACTTTGCCGACAAGTGCTAGTAGGTTTTGAGTCATCCACAAGCACAAGCAGCTTTTTTTTACGACAATTCTTTTACTCCTTTCCCAAAGGTCACTTCTTTGTGCGATAGTGGCGCCCTCATTATTTCCAAACTCTTTTTTGCTAATCTACTAAGTTAATCTGTGGTGCTGTGGATGTCGCTGAGTGTATTATATTATCTATGGTCGCTTTCACTATCTAGTATATAGTTATCTGTGGTCAATATATATCTATCAATCTGTGGTCGCTGTCGATTTCGGTGTTCGAGTTTTTCTCTACATAATAAATAGTGCTCTGTGGTAGGGATTCAAGAAGTGCCAAAAAATATCGATATATATCGTAACGATATTTAAAAAAAAAACGATTTCGATATATCGAAAAAAAAATATCGATATATCGGTGACACTTTGAAATAAAAAAACTAACTTTAATTGATAATTTAAAAAAAAAAACTACGGCTCTGTATTCCAGCGATTTTACTCAGTGACGACAACGGTGTTGCTATTGGAAAAAATATATCGTTTTTGATACATTTTCGATACTTGATATTTTATATCGAAATAAAAAATATTCCCAAAAAATATCGATATATCGAAAAAAAAAAAACGATTTATCGATATTTTTCTGCAAGCCTACTCTGTGGTTCTTTAAGTAATCTGTGGTGTTTTCTAAAATGATGTATAATTTTTTCGTCAATATTTTTTAATTTACTTTTGAACCCCAGCTGATATTGGTATATTTTTCTTGCAGCTAAGTGTTGTGGTCTATTTATATATATTTTACATGTTATTTGTTAGTTAAATATCGAAAAAGAGAATCAACAATGTTTTCTGCTCTCAAAAAACTTACTAGAAGCGGTGATGATCGCTGTCCAGCTCCTTTGCCAATGTCTTCTTCGTTGCAGAAGAAATTTTCGAAAGGAGTTCATTTTAACAGTAAGTTACTTTGTGTACATGTTCCTCTACACTACATCTTGTTTCATACATGAGGTTAATCAGGATTTGTTTATTGTAGTGAAAATACTGATAAAAGGCGACAGAAACGTTGGCAAATCGTGCCTGTTGCAGCGTCTACAAGGTGGACCATTTATCGAAGACTATGCACCAACTGATCAAATACAAGTTGCTCCTATACACTGGACATATAAAAATACTGATTACATTGTTAAAGTGAGTTAAAGTACAAAGTAACACAATATTACCATGTCTGTTTGGTATGTTTTATGATAATGAGAATTACATCTTGCCATTGACAAAGCTAATAACTCCATATTATACAAAATATTATTGATTCATTAAAAGGCAAATTTCACAAAAGATACACAGTTCATACAAAATGTTAATAAATTATGTTTTCTCAAAACTATAATAACTGGTTTTGAATTTGATATCTATGTTTTATTTTCAAGGTAGAAGTATGGGAAGTGGTAGATAAAGGTCGTACAAAGAAGAAACCTCCTTTGGGTCTAAAACTGGAAAACCAATCTGCTGCAGCAGCATCTGAAGAAGGCTATGAAACCCCTGTTCTTGATGCCACATTCTTAGACGTATATAAAAATGCTAATGGTGTGATACTGATGCTTGATATAACAAAACCTTGGTATGTATATTCATGGCAATTTTTTTATAATATGGTTATAAAATACAAGAAATTGTTTTATGTAAATGTAAGTGATATCGTAAAACCATTCTTTATACTCAGCCAAAGTGAGTTTTGAATAAAAGGTATTTTATAAAAAATTATGAAATATATTTCAATTTTTCTTTTAGCCAATTACATAATGAGAGTTGTACTAATATGAATTTAAAATACCAATATTTATTATATAATTTTACATTAAAACATTTCATCCCCACACCATCCACGGCTCACCTGGCCATGAGAGTATATAACCAACTAAGTGATGGGGGGACCTCTTACATTAACAAGTGTTCCACAGAACGGTCCCCCGACAGCAATGACAATTTTATTTACCTGAATTGAGAACCTGAACTGCAGGGCAAAGGCCTCCCTTCCCTTCTTAAATAATTTTGTAATTGCTCATTCAGCTCACTCCGATTATGAGCAAATCTTTACTAAAATACTGAGTTAACCTGCAATATGATAATGCAGAACTTTTTTTCAGGACATTTGATTATGTGGTGAAGGAGCTATCGCAAGTACCAGCAGATATACCAGTTGTGGTGCTGGGGAACCATTGTGACATGCAGCACCATAGACAAGTTCACCCCCACCACATTGAACAAGCCCTTCACCATGCTAAACTTATCAGGTATGGTAGTGAAGCCACAACATTTTTCCGGTATTTACAATCTACATATAAATATTATGTAGAATCGTAATAACCTGTTATCAAGGTTAGAAGGAGGAAAATAATATAGAAAGAAAAAAAAAATACAATATGCATCAATAATTATTTTGCTTTTGTAGGACTGCCCCCGTGCGTTATGCTGAGTCTTCAATGAGAAATGGTTTTGGACTAAGATTACTTCACAAATTCCTCAATGTACCGTTTTTACGACTTCAGAAAACAAGTTTATTAGAACAACTTCAGCGAAACCAGAGAGACGTGGAAGAGACCGAAAAAGAACTTGATGACTTTCAGGTATTGTGAAGGTCTAATCCAAGTAGATATTTAGGGTTTGTAGTAAACATAATATCACACCTGTAATTCCCCGAAGGGTTAGGCAGAGGTGCACGTGTAGGACACCCATATTTCGCCAGTTTTAAGTCCCATGTAACACAGACATCAGGGATGCACTTTATCGCAAATCCTGAACAAATAACTTTGTTTTAAAAATATTTTTGCGGTTTTTATCGAAGCGGGGGGGGCTACCAGCTAAACCATTTTGTTTTTTGGGTGACTTTAAAATTTGATTTTAGATATATGTAAAAAGTATTCACGATAGTAGTAGGTATTCGAAGTTAAAAGGAAAACTGTGACTTTTGCTAGAGTCTGGCTAACGAAAGACTTCCAAGAAAAAAGGCGGCAATTGAAAAAAATCTAGAGCTGTCAACCCACTGCATAAACGGCGTCTTAAATTATGCGATACTTACATCAGTATTTCATATTTATATAATAAATAACTAGACATGTCATAATTATTGTCTTTAGAAGTGAAATAAAATATTCAACAGATAATAATACGTGGTCAGATTTCGTTAGCCAAACTCTATTTATATCAATAGTTTGTGGATATGTTTTCGATAAAAACCGCAAAAATATTTTTAAAACAAAGTTATTTGTTCAGGATTTGCGATAAAGTGCATCCCTGATGTCACGTGTTCGCAGCAGCACTAACAGTATTCTCAGTGTGTTCGCAGATCGGTGGGATTCCCCGATGTTGCAGAGGTGGATGCCGCTCCACGCTGAATTTAAATTTTATTTGTTAGTCTGTGTCTGTACCTACTGACACTAGATGTTAAGTAAAATTGTTACTAACCCTATGGACTCTGTCTGAAATAAAAGTATTCTATTCTATTCTATAAAATACAAACTAATTTTTGCGGTCGATAAAACAATACTCTGCATTCGTAAATATTTATCCGAACTACGGAACCCTTCAATATGCGTGGCGAACGCACATGGTTTTTTATTACTTATTTTTTATTATTATTTTCAGAATTCAGAAGAGTCCCACTATAACCTGTTTGTTGATCGTCTTGCAAATAAGAGGAGACAGAGTGCGGGTCAGCCAGAACCTCGACCTGCTAGTGATCGTTCTCCCAGCATTGTGCTTGGCGCCGGCAAACCTATTGTGCCCCCTAGTGTAAACCCACTTGTGAGTATTTTTAATGCGTACTACTACGTATATTTCATAAGTTCCTATTTTTATTCATCATTATTGCAGGTAGCGCAGTCTCTAGCGGGCAATGGATTGAAAACGCCGAGTCAAATCACACAAAGTCATTATGTTAGTCCAGACTTAACAAGGCCTAAAAATCACGTTAGCATGGAAATGACGACACATCGACTGCCTCCACAAGACAGGTAACATCTCTCTTTAATATAAGGGTTCCTTGTTGACTACGGAACCCTAAAAATTAAAATTAATAACTAAAACCACGACAAAAAAAACAACTAAAAAGGTATAATCAAGATATCACACACAAACAAACTAAAAATCCGGAGTCACATGTATTTCACATGCACTCTCTAAAGTGGTGCATTGTTTTAATGTAAATAATCTTCTCCTGAATCAGAAAAAGACTAAACTCATTAAATTTTCAACGCCAAATGTCAGGCAGCTATCTACCAATGTTAAAGTTAATGGAATAGAGTTGGACCCCGTTGAGTCGACAGTTTTTCTTGGAATAACCATTGACGGTAAATTACAATGGGGCCCACACATAGAAAAATTATCAGGAAGGCTTAGTTCGGCCGCCTACGCCGTTAAAAAAATTTGACAGATAACTGACGTAGATACAGCCAGAATTGTTTATTTTAGTTATTTTCATAGTCTTCTGTCTTATGGGATTCTTCTCTGGGGAGCCTGTGCGGACATTACTGCTATCTTTGTTTTACAGAAAAGGGCTATTCGAGCCATTTACAACCTAGGTCCGAGAGATTCCCTTCGAGAAAAATTCAAAGAAATAGATATTCTGACTGTAGCCTCACAATATATATTTGAAAACCTATTGTATGTACACAAAAATATATCAAATTTTAAGAAAATGTCCGATATTCATAGTTTATATACCAGGAATAAACACAATCTTGCTGTACATCGCACTCGTCTCCACAGAGTAGGCAACTCGTTCATGGGTCAATGTATACGCTTTTATAACAAACTTCCCATTGACATTCGAAACTTACCCATTAAACGATTTAAAAGCTGTATTAAAACCAAACTTTGTAGAAAAGGGTACTATAAAATTTCAGATTATCTAGAAGACAAAAAAGCATGGGATTTAGCTGCTCGCTCTGCTAAGCATTGTAACATTTTGAATAATATGGAAAGTATATCTACCAGTTTTATTTACAAATTTACATTATTGAATATTCTATACAAAATGACATGATTACTTTGTAAAGTATTTTATTATTGTGAATATGAGGACTAAGTGAATTTTTATTTTTTTTCGTTCTCAGTTAATTTTATCGATGGTCTGACAATTTGAGAATTTTATGCGGCCTACCCAAATGTCCTTTCTTTGGTATTGTTCGTCGAGTCGTTGAGCTCCTTAAGTTCTGAGTTGAGCTCCACCATTACTGACAAATGCTTGCACTGACTGGACAGGTCCACTCAAATCTGTGTGGTTCTTTCCTCAAAAGACCATTTCAGACTCGAATTTACATGGTCCTCATATGGCTTGACCAAGATTATGTCTGGACTTTAAAAGAGACTGTGACCTCTGAGTTTGTTTCGGCCTTTTTTCTCAGAGTAGTCAGATAGGAAACGCCGACCTCATCTAGCTTATTTTTAATATTTTTTAATATGACGTGTAAAAGTGATTCCAATATCCTATTTACAGAATAAACAATTTCATTTCATTTCATTTAAGGCGAATTAAAGAGATTACGTGTGACTCCGGATTTTTAATCATTACTCTCCTTTGGCTTTGCTGTAATCGGGTAAATAACCTTATGTTGCTTTTTTAGCAGTGGTTACATACGGCAATTTACTGCAGCGATTTAGTCACGCACGATACAGTCGCAAACTCTTTCCTACAGTAAGTTTCGAGATCCAATCACTTAGGAGACAATTATTTTATTGTTTATTTTGTTTGCGTATTTTAGCGGACAGAGTACGCCATCCGGTGCCACTGTATCTGCCTCATCTGGATGTCTAGACGAGTTTTATGCGGGAACTTTGGATAGTAGCTTTTTAGAAGACCTTCCCGCAATATCTGGCCCTAATCAAGATGTTGCATATGACACTGAAAGGTAGGGAACCTCTATTATTTGGATTAACGCGAATTTTTTTTTAATATACGTTTCTAATAACTATGATAATATTTCAGTGACGATGAGAATATTACTAATCCCAAAGTAACAATTGATCAAGAAGATTTAGACTTCGACGTTAGTTCGTCAGTGGACATTCGAGCAGAGAAAAAAATATCAACAGAATTTACTTCAAAAGCACATCGAGAAGAAGACACTACTAAACTTGACAAAATTATGAGTCGTATTACAATGGATGAAGAGGACGATATTGATAGCGTAGATATAGGAAGTATGCCTATATTTGAAAACAGTCGTCACATTGACGCACAAATACCGTTGGATAACGATTTCCCGCTTTGGGCTGGCGATACTAGTGCAAGAAGATCTCCTGAAGGTTAGCATGAATTAAAAACAAATTATTGTATAATATCATGTTGTATAGTTTCTCGTAATAATTGTCGTTTTAACTTCTAAACTTTGCTATAGGCGGTGAAGATCCAGACCCGGCTAAAGAACCTAGTGACAAGGTAATAGCTGAATCTTTTTCAACCATTGTTAAAAACGGTTAAATTTTAGTCGTTTAAATCCTCTTAAAGGGTCATTCTACTCATCATTATGAACAACTTTCACTATGGAACCAAACCGAAATCGCGAAAAATAAATCTGTTGTCCCCTACAATTTGACAAGCTATGCGTAAACGTAGGGAAAAGCAGTTTTTTTTTTTTTCGCGATTTTCTGGTTTAGTTCCATAGTGAAAGTTGTTCATAATGATTAGTACAGGAGGATTTAAATGACTAAAATTTAACCCTGTATAAAAACAATTGTTACTAACGTTATGAAAATGTTATTTCTTGTAACAGGAGAAAAAACACAAGAAGAAGAAATCAAAGGACAAAGATAAGGGAGATTACAATGAGAAATCGGAGAAAAAAGAAAAAAAGCATAAACATAAGAAATCTAAAAGTGATAAAAAGACGACTAATCCTCAACAGGACTTATTGGGACCTTCGCCTGCAACTGAGTTTAATTATGAAGAATATGACAGCATTTAACGTATATCTAGTTACTATTTTGAACTTCTACATTCCATTCGTCTATTTTTGTGGCTTTGTTGTAACTGTCTGTATAAGATTATAATTGTTATTTTATAAAGTAGGTCACTGATAATGACAAAGAAATGCACATAGCTACAGAAAAAATATTTTTGATGATTTTGGATGAACTCAAATATTTTAAAGAGAGTAATCTACATAAAATCGTGACGTATTATTTTAGGAATCTCAAAATTAACGCATTCAAGGATACTGAACGAGATTTTTTGTTATAATGCCTATGAGGGTTTAGTGTCCCTCAAAGTGTTAAATTAATGTGGCGCAAACATGAAACATGAATTGATTAATTCTTTATTAAATTATACTCGAACTAGCGACCCGCTCCTGCCACGGTTTTTACGACTTAACAAAACATCGAGATTTTTAAGTTTCATATAACTTTATTAGTAACATATTATACACATAAACCTTCCGGTATAAAATCCCTGAACGATAGTGAAAACTTCATCAAAATCTGTTGCGTGGTTTAGAAGAACAACGCGGACATACAGACAAACACGAAAACGACTTTAATTTATAATATATGTATAGATTTAAAACCAGCACGCGTAGCATGACCACCATAGAAACGGGTTTTGTCGACGCTATATTGTGGTCATACTACGGTGCAGTTTATGTATAGTATAGTCGCGAAATGAACGCGCGCACTACATAATGTTATTGTACTTCGACTTCTTAATTAGGGTTCCACACCCAAAGGAAGGGCGACAAAACTTACTACGCCGGGTGTATCTTTAGAAACATAATAGCAAGTCAGTTAAAAAAATTAAAGAATATAATTTGTGTAACTAAGGCCTACTTGCGCGTTCATGGGTTAGATAAATAACTCAGAGAAAATTAAAAGCTAAATCAGGGCTAATCCAATAATTTATCTATGGTTTCCATAGAGAAATTATATTAGCCCTGAGTTAGCTGTTAACTGCCAACGGCAGGCAACTGCAGCCGTTGACAACGTGCCGCCCGTGTATTTGAGCACGTACTCAAATATACTGAGTGTTAGGGTAGACACCGTTATCCTTGAAACTAGTGGTTTGGTGTCATCTATAAATATACTTTTTCTATGGGACCAACCTTGAAATCGCGAAAAAATAATCAGCTGTTCCATACATTCACTTAAATTGACAAAATGTATGGGACAGCTGATTTTTTTTTTGCGATTTCGAAGTTGGTCCTACTGAAAAAGTATATTATAGATGACACCAAACCACTAGTTTCAAGGATAACGGTGTCTACCCTAACACCCTGTATAGCAGCACGTACCTCTGCCGTCGACGCGTCGGCGGCTGCTTTAAAAGAGTGTCGACGGCTGCAGTTGCCTCGGTTACACGACAGAGCCTGCCGTTGGCGCATGCCGCTCGTGTATGAGCATTTAGTGCGCGAGCCCAACTCGAACTTGCCCGGTTTTTTTATTTACTTATGCCCAACATTAGCATGAAAAATCTATGCCTATATGGCGCGGAAATACAAAGTATTATACAGTAATTAAAAGTGTTTGTAACACACCGCAAACGCCGAGACGTGCCCGCCCGGCTTACTGACATCTTTTCAAATACTTCTCCAGAAGCTTCCCGTAGGCTTTCTATGTGTCTGCGCTCTGTTTGCACTCTTCCTGATAAATTAACCTATTATTTTAAACGTATTGTGCCAAAAGGGGTTCCTTTTTGTTTGGGTTCAGAAAATATCCGCCTTGTTTTGAGTTAATTTAGCGACTTATTGACATTTAATGTATGTATGAATGGCGACCCTTTTACTGTAACATTACCGTCCGACTTGTAACTGTGTCGGATCTTATTATCATTTCAAATATGTGCAATGCAATTTGTATAATGTTTGTAATTATAAGTTAAAATTGAAATTACATACCTCGTTACAGCATAAAATATTTTATCATGTTATATGTATGCTTGTTGTCTAAATAAAAAGTTATATCAACGCGTTTCAATGGTTTTATTTGCTTCACTGACAAGTTCTCCAGTATTAGTTCTCTGTCAACAACACTATCCCAGAAAATAAAATGTTATATCAACGCGTTTCGATGGTTTTATTTGCTTCACTGACAAGTTCTCCAGTATTAGTTTCTGTCAACAACACTATCCCAGAAAATATCCCCTGTATTATGTAAGATTAAGCTTCTCGGGTTTTTTATATCTTTAACTACTTCGCTCTGTATGCCATACTATTCGGTTTTCACCCTTTTCCCATCTCAATAATCTACTCCCAAGTGTTGTTATGTTTCAACTTAGGTGGTGAATAAAGTATCGTCATCCAAGAGGGTATAACGCCCAACGCGTGGAGCACAGAGCAAAGGTGATAACACCTTGCTGAAGAACTGTAGTCCCATCTCCCTTCTCGAGCCACGTATACAAGCTTTTGTTGAGGGTAGTCACGAGTTCCAGCCATCAGAACAAGCCGATTGTAAACGAACGTGGAACGACGCGACGAGTGTGATAGATAGTTGAATCATTGCGTTATCGACTGTTTTTTCTTAGGCGTAAAATGCAAAATGAAAGAAGAAGACTGTTTGAACCCAGGACGTAAAACTGTTGCTATTGTTGTTGTCGCAGATCAAAAAACGGTCTCTGAAAACGATTTGTCGTTGCAACGCCTACCCCTAAGTTAGACTAGATGCTGCATAGCTAAATAGCCTCGGCATGTCACACGTCTTGCCGAGTTTAATTCACATCGCATGGTTGCCTCTCGAAGTTGTGAAGGAGTATGTCTACCTAGGGTAAGTCATCCAGCTCGATAGACACAACTTTGCGAAAAAGGCGACAGAAGGATCCAGTACGCTGCCAAACCCGTTTGTAAAACTTCGTCGTGGTCTAAGATCCACAGAGGAACCGACTTTCACCCATCTGTTTAATGAATGAAACGTATTTTATATCAAACTAGCTGTTGCCCGCGACTTCTCCAGGATGAAATATGTATGTGTGTACCTATGTCCTTTTCCGGGCCATGATCTACCAAATCCGTTCAGCCGTTTTAGCGTGAAAGCGTAACAAACAAACTCACTTTCGCATTTATAATATTAGTTAGCAAAGGATTTAGTATGTTACAAAATATATCGCGAGTGGGTGGGTTGGCTAAAAATTCCTGGTTAAACGTGTCAATGGTCTCAAAAACTCATCATTGTGAGACCATTGACACGTTTGTAAATTAGTAGACTTGGCCCCCAGGTCCACAAATTTAGGGTCGCTCAGTGGGGTATGCTCGGAGTTTCTTTGAAGGATAAAATCAGAAACTAAGTTATCCGGAAAAGAACCAGTTACCGACATAGCTTGGAGTGTAAGCAAACTTCAGGTTGCTTACTCTGCCTGTAGCCAGGCCGTGTTTTTCGAAGGACCGCTGGTCGGTGAAGCAGATGAGTCCTAGAGTGGAGACCGCGTATCAGCAAACGTAGTGTGGGACACGCCCCCAGCTAGATGAACTGACGATCTCAAAAAGGTGGCTGGGACAGACTAGATGCGGAAGACAGGTGGTTGTGGTGCACCATGGGAGAGGCCTAAGTCCAGAAGAGGACTGCGATAGGCAGATTTGATTGATTGATTCATCAAAAAGTATGTTATACCTAAGCATAAAAGCGTGGCATTGCTTTGGACGTTTATATTTTTTATGGAATTGAGACCAATTCGTTATACTTACAACGTTACTCGCATATAAGCGAAAGTGGGATACGTGGATAAATAGATGGGATGATGTTTCTCAACAAAAGAAGTTTAATAAATAGTACATTCTGTTCAAAATGTAAATGTACAACCACATCGATATTTTATTGGTTAGATTATAAAAATTGGACCACCTGTAAGAAGTCCGCTTCGTAGTGTAACAATATTACAAACAAAAATCTCTACATAACAGAACTTACAGATATTAGTCAACTTTATTTTATACATACTATAGTACACGATTATTTAACATAATATTTACCTAATATTATATTTATACATTCTATGTATAGAAGATAATAATTTTTCATTTTTTAATAAGTTAATAAAACTATAAAATATCTCTTCAGTTAAAAGTTAGGCATTTATAAGGCTATTAGTAGGTATCGGAAACAATATTTGGTGGTTCTAACGGTCTCTTTAAATACAACACGAAGTATGTACCTATGCAATATATTATACATATAATTTATAAAAAAAGCACTTTGTACTTGGCTTTAATTTTAAAATAAATATTTAGGTTTGATATTTAGATTTATCTTTCTATAAAAATCTAACTTCATTATTCGTCACTAATAAAAGTATAAAAATATAAAATGATGTTAGAAAGTCAAGCACGATTATATTTTTTTTAAATGAATGTATCTCACTGGATCTAGAGGATTGATTTCATTGCAATACTCAATTCATGATTTTCTGATAATGGATATAACTATGCAGGTGTTTATTGAGATTCTTATTCCAATTTGCCAACAGTGCAGCTCTAGACCCACGCCGCGCCGCTTTATTGCAACAACATAAACCCCATTTGAAATAAGATTAGACATTTAAATAAACCTTTTTTACAGTCCGTTCAAGCGATTTTGACTTCTATTGTGTTGGTAGTATGACAAATGGCAGGTGCAGTAGACAGTTGGTATTGTGTAAACTTTTTTGCTTTTAATGCCACCCTTATGCCTACGGTATAGAAGTCAAAATCGGTTGAACGGACTGTATAAAGGTTTGTTTGAATGTCTAATCTTATTTCAAATGGAGTATAGGTGTTAATATTTATGTTTTATACAATTATAATATTTCTAAGCAAAGTAAGATAAAACTAATAAAGACCAAATATAATAAATCCCGAACCTAACATTATAATGTTGGTTGATCTAAGTTATCAGATATTATTTAGTACCGAAAACTTAAAATGCAACAGAAAGTAATGATAAATATAATAAGCACTTGTAGTCATCATGTTGAATGACAAAACAGCATCATTTATTCGTGTTAAACAAAAACAACTGGTTGATGCAATTACAACTGCTAACATAAGATTTGGCAGCCGAGAATAATATCGATCAGTTTTGATCATGCTTTCAAGAAAAACGATTTATTGAGAAGACGAAGGCCAGACATTAAAACGTGATTTGAATAATGGTGTTTGTAAATGAATGAATGATGCTGAGTGTGATTATTTCGCTCCACAAGTACTTTCACAGTAGTTAGTAATATTAGCTGCACTAATAACAGGTAACACTCCATTTAGAAATTCTACATCACAAATATTTAAATAGTGCAGTAATTAGAATAGATATCTCTTGCGTTTTTTGTGAAGTAAGGGAAACAGTGTGTTTAATATAATTAATAAAATGTCTATAATTTAAACTGCGGGCTACCAAATGGTCGGATCATGAATGAAATGTGACGCTCAGTTATCAGAATCTTGGTCAAGTCTTTATTTAATTCTGTTTTTCTTGCTAGCTATTGTGGTTGGCATGACTATAAATAGAACATCAACCAATCACATGACACGAGATTTGCCAACAAGTTAATGTGAAAAGTCTTTCAGATACTGGGGTAAGTGTTAGGATAGAGCTTGCAAAGTTTTAACAACACTGTGGAAACATTAAATATATAATAATGACATGCAACTAGTTAACTACTTTTGCAGAATCATATGTGTTACATCTAACGCCATCAGACACCCATCGCGGTATTTTCTCCTCTATTTATTTGAATTATAAACCAAATTATGTAAACTTTATACCTATATTTATGGCCTACTCTAAAGCACGTCAACAATAAAACTTTCCTTCATTCATTGTTAACACAACAATTTCTAAAATATCTAACAACACAAATAAATAACTAAAGGTTTAGGGGGCCGGCAATTTTGAGAGAAAACAGTGTTATAAGTAAACAATTTTACAGACAGTGTAAAACGGAATGTTTGTAAATGATTTAATCGAAAGTTAAACAAAACAAATAAATGTTCTCCTTGTTAATGAAATCTTTTGCTGAAAAATGTTAAAACTCAAAGAAAATAAAATGGATAGAAATAAGTTAATTTTGGCCTCAGTGAAAACAGGTTTTGGCATTTTAAAACAAAGACTCATTTTAAAACCTAAATCATGAGTATAATCCAACAATAACTAAGTCGATGGATGAATTTTACTATCCTTAATAATTATAATTTTCTTATACTTTATATCCTTTCATAAACTATCGGCTGCAAAATAACATTAATGCATTCCTAGCTTCATTACTCTTAAATTCTAACTAAATAAATCTTATTTACAATGTCTATAATATAATTGTTCAATCATTATTAAATACAACATCACCCTATATTCCCCAAAGAAGGAATTTATCATATTTCAATATATTTTGTCCATAACAACAAACAGTTTCATTCGGATTACTAAAACGAAGGCAGGCGAGAGCGTCATTCTACGCGAGACGTTTCTGGGAAGTTGTCGTCCAAATAGTTCTGTAACGAGTGCGCCTGATGTCCTAAGTGAGCACTCAAGTCGAAACTGTTCTGATCCCCGAAGGTGTTGTGCACATGGTGCGGCTGTTCACGGAATTGACCAAAAGTCCACGGATCACTTAAATCGTCATTAGGTCTTTGAACACTACTGTCGAACGAGGGTAAACCGGGCCATGTCTGTGGTGATGGCGTGTTGAGCATGGCGGGAATGTTTTCAACTCGTGGCGGCATCGGAGCCGGCTCCGTGCTGAATGATGACGCTCCCCACACCAGCGACTCGATGCTCGCGGCTGTGTTGGCGCTAGTGATCTGATTAAATCTGTCTATTCCCCAGGAGTTGGGAATCTCGGGTTGTGGTGCACTACTGTGCATCATATCGGGTGCTTTATTAACAGTTCTTCCGTATATGTCTTGTTGCCTTCCACCAATTGCAGGTCTTGCGGTCGAGCCTCTGTCCGGACTAGGCAAGTGACAATCTGGGCGCATCATCGGGCTGTAGTTACCGACTCCAGGGCTCTTTTTGTTGTTACTATAAGTCACATCTACACTTGGTCTGGGTGAATAAGGGCTATGGTGTATGCGGTCTTGTCGCGACATTGGACTATGTCCCGGAGTTTTATTCGGATTGCTTCGAAGGTTATCGCTTTTTAAACCGATGCCTGGGTCGGGACTAGCGTGGGTTGAAGGATGAGGTGAAAATGGTGGGTGATGTTTGGGCATAGGACTGTAGTTTCCGGTGTTCCAAGCACTAGACTTCTGCAACTCTGGTTTAATAATTTGACTTGTATCTGGGCTTGGTTGGGCCGAATAGGGACTAGGCTGTGAAGAGTATGGGCTGGGCTGAGTCGAATACGGACTGGGCTGTGTGGAATAAGGGCTAGGTTGAGCAGGACTTGGTTGAGCTGAATAGGGACTCCTTTGGGAGGAGAATTGACTGTCTTGGCGGGGCATAGGACTATAATTACCATAATTCCAGCTATTAGGATTCTTCATATTATCTTGTTTGAGACTATGAGTTTCAGGACTAGGTTTATTATCGTGTGAGGTGGTAGGACTACATTGCTCTATAACTTTACCATGTTTTAATTTAGTGTGACTTTCTAACCTACTTAAAGGACTGGCTTCAGACTTATGTGTGGGTGTGGTTTTAAACTGTCCCAGATTCCATGAGTTACTGCTTTTTTGGCTTTGATTTAATAACTCTGTCTGGACATCTGGACTATTTTGTACTTGACTGTCTGGTTTTGCGACTGGACTAAAATGGGGACTTCCAAGGTCTTTGACGGGATCCGATCTAGGGGTGGAAGAAGAATCTGGTTTTGACTGTGTAGCGGGACTTAATAGTTTTGGAGTGGTTCCCCTTGTAGATCTTTTCCCTTCAGGTACCGTAGCTATCATTTCCTTGCCGGATTTTCTTTCAAGTGTTTTCCTATCTGGAGAAGATCTTACTGGCGTTCTTTTTGAAGCTGATTGCTTATCTGCCACAGCCGAAGGTGAATCCGAAATGCTTTTCGGTTCTTGAAATACGGAAGACGAGGTTGTATCCTTGGTTGGTGTGGTTTCCGTTTTGATGTCAGATTTATCGGAAACGTCTGCAGCGGGCTCTTGTTTGGCGGCTTCTGATTTGGAGTCAGCTGCTGACTTTTTAACGCCTTTTTTTGTCTTTGCACTCTCCTCTTCTTTTTTTTCTTTGGCTTTTATTTTTTCTGGATCTAAGCTATCTTTGAGGTCTTGTATTTCTTTCCCCGTGTACAAGCGTTTCATTCCCCTTGGAAGAGCGCGACAAGAGCTAAGGTTTATGGACTCAATATGGGGACATTTGAGAAGAACTTTCTTTATGGGTTCCAAGGAGACTGATGACCCACACAAGTTGAGTACTCTGGAATAATAGGGATATAATTAAACGTGACTTCAGCGTTCAAGATGCCTTATTCTAGACCAGCGACACGGCCGTGCTTCGCACGGTTTTTACGACTTGGCAAAACATTTAAATTTCTTTATTACATGTATATGTATACATATAAAACTTCCCAAATAAATTCTCTAACTGATGGTGAAAGCCGCATCAAAATCGTTGCGTAGTTTACAAGAATGGCGCGGTCACGCATAGGATCGAAAAGCGACTTTAATTTATAACATGTATAGCTGATTGCGACTATGACGATGACGATATGTATAGATGATGTAATACCAGCCTATTATTGCCTCACTGAAGGACAACGGTCTCTTCTGACACAGAGAAGCCACGAGCATTGACCACTACGCTTGCTCAAGACAGGTTGGCGATTCCAGACTTATATTAACTTTTGTTTTCTCGATATTTTCCTTCACCGATGTCAGTGACGTGGTGGATAGGACTTACTTGAGCTTGCTGTCGGGCGAGTCTGCGAGCGCGGACACGGCATCGTCCAGCACGCGCTCGGCGGAGGCCCACGACAGGTCGAGCTCCAGCAGGCTGTGCGACCACTTCTCGCAGATCAGCTCCAGGCACGCGCTGCTTTGACGGGTCACGTTGCAACCTACACATACAATTTTATAATAAAAATAATACCACCATTAATTTTGTTAGAATTCGAAATCTGTTGCTAGACAACCCACAAGAGTTGTCTAAGTTTTATGCACCGGCGAATCGATGTCGTAACTTTAGTGATCGCTTAGTGGCTGGTTAAATATATGTTGCGCTAAGTAATTACTAATATCTACGCTTTAAACAGGAAACAGGCATTATTTAGTTATCAGTTATCACAGCTGTGATAACGGGCAGTTCGACAAGCCTCTAATTCGTTGTTTACCAAAATCAGGAGCAATTTGTTTGTGCGACGTCTTACAAAAGTAAAGGTACATTAAAATACATAATGTTCACCAGTGACGATACTAAAACAGGAAGAATATTTATTTAATCACTATCCAAATTAAGATGATTAACAACTTTGGTGAAAATAATAAAATATGTTTTTTTTCTTTAAGCATCACTCAGTACTAAAATGTGAGATATGGCATCACAACTTTGTCTTAAAAAGTCTACGTTTGATATGATAGAAGACGATCAAGTGTTTGTTACCGCCAAGGAAGAGGTGTTGCAGATCCCAGGCGGGCACGCGCACGAGGCCGGAGTCCGTGAGGCGCTGCAGGCCGCGCAGGTCCAGCAGGCGCAGGCGCGTGGCGCCGCGCACCAGGCGCGCCAGCGCGTCGTCGCCGAGCCGGTACTCGCCCACACCCACGCGCTCCGTCGCCGCCTCGCCCGCTATCGATAGTTCTTCCAGCTGTGGCCAGCCTTTGCATTCCATCTGTAAATAAACGAGGTCAAAAATAATAACAAGTTCAACGTCTGGGAATCGCAGAATCTTGTGCTTGCAAATAGATCAACCATTCTAGTAACTGATAGTGTCCAAAATATAGAATAGTGCAAAAGTAACATCCGCATTTATTTCAATTAAACCATTTACACTTTTGAATTGTCAAAGTCAGTCTTTCAGAAAGATGAAGCTAACTGCCCATTGCAAAGTGTAGTAGGTTCCTATGGAGAAGAACAGTCAAGAAACTACATGGACACATCATTAATGTTGAATTTATAATTTATGTGAGAACGATGTGAAAAGACGTACACGTTAAAAGCGTCTAGAGTAAAAGCAAAAAGAAACAATCCAAAAATAAAATAATTAAAAAGTATAGTGGGCTGTAGCCATAGCGGGAATAGGCGATATAGATTAAATGAACCTGCTGCGAGGTGGTGGCATTGGCCAGCACGAGCTGAGAGTTGGCGGCTCGGAACACTCTCATCTTGGGACAGCCTTTCTGCAGCGCCTCGAGCGGCACGGCGGCCGGGTGCGACGCCGCCAGCGTGCCGGATATGTCCAGCACTTCCAGGTTGATGCAGTAGCTCTGGAAATATACACAGTATACTTTAATGACTAGTTAGAAAAACATGATATAATCAAGAAATATATAGGGTGGCTGTCTGATTTGATAAAAAATAATAAATAGGTAACAATCCCCAGTGGCAGTACCAACAGCACCTGTCCTGTAGCCTCTTCAAAGAAAAATGGTGCAATTGCTCCACTTAACCAGCCAGTCAAAGAGAACGTAGGGTTCATGCGTGGGTAAACAAAGATTGCTCTTCTCCACAATAGTGAAAATTTTGTTTGTTCAGCATTTTGAGCCCAGAGGAATTGTTAGTCCTCTGTGATCGAAATGGAATTAGATGAATGAATTTTTCAATTAGTATTCAGTATAGGATCTTTAAGGCAAAACAGTGGTCATGGTCTTATAAATAGTCCATAAAGAATTTGCCATATTTTAACTAAATAGTAGATATTAAACAACTGCATTTGGCGCCAAAACAAAATGGTGGCTAATAAAGCTGTATATTAAATGCGATTTGGATCTTGTACTAGTTAGTTGTTCAAGCTCCTAGGAGAATCAACATGTAGTGAAAGTACTCACCTATGAGGATCTCGACACAAAAAAGGGATAATAAGACCTCCACACAACACGTACCGTATCCGAGGAGGAACCTTGAAGGAGCCTTCTGTATCAGCACATTTACTGACAGGATATAGGTACAACGATTGTTGAATTCATATTCCACATGCTCATAGGTATAAGAAGAAGGCCTTGTCAATGAAGTCTTTGAACAATAAAAACCCATAATTTCTGGTTGTTTAC
The DNA here is from genome assembly GCA_948473465.1 of Lithophane ornitopus. Lineage (NCBI taxonomy): Eukaryota > Metazoa > Arthropoda > Insecta > Lepidoptera > Noctuidae > Lithophane > Lithophane ornitopus. Next base: position 8,499,390 of record OX419616.1, on the reverse strand, counting down.
AGTAACACACGAGACCTAATGGGAATGCTCGCCTATGTAATCAGGAAATCCCGAAATATTTACGTGATTAATACTAAAAAACCTATGAGGAATAATTCAGTCAATAATGAAACGTTATTGAACCACAAATTATTTATGGTTATTTGTTCCGGCCTTTGAGTATTAGCCAGGCTTCGGAAAGATATCTGGGTGAGGTAATTGACGCTCAGTTCATAAGCTACCTAATTGTTATTATTGTAAGCATTTGTTGTGCCACTGACAAGCAGAGGCCTCCCATCTCTCTTTACACTTTTGGTTTACTGCGATTTTGGGGAATGCTTCAGGGGAAGCTCATCCCGCCGAATCTTTTACACTACATTGCTCTATCCTGCTACTTAAGATCCACTGACTAGTTGATTTAGCTCATTGCTCTTCCAAAATTTTACCAGCACAGTTCCACTTTAATATATACATAAAATATTTATAATTATACAAGGTAGATTGTAAACACATACCGCTATCGACTGCAGTATCTGCGGCATAGCTATGAACTTGTTGTTCGCTAGCATAAGATGCGTCAGTCTTGCGCCGAAGTTCTCCGTGATGCGCGTCATCGAAGCCGCTGACATGCACGTACTCGAACCGCCCGTTTCAGACTGCAACAATACATACATTAATTGCTGTATTAAAGAAACTTGACAGGCGAAATTGACTGTAGATTAGCCACCGCCTAAACCTAATGCGGTCCCTAGACGATCATGCGGCATGACATGCGTTCCGTGCTGTCATGCATGCATGACCGTTTAGCTGTATTGCATTATGTGAATGTTGGAATTGCATGTCATGCCGCATGATCGTCTAGGTACTGCTTTATGGACAACTGGCGTGATGTTACGTTATGTCCAATAATTAAGGTATAGGTACCTACATTGCCGTTTCCGTCATTGAATAGACTATCGAACCAATAACCTTATTTGGAGCACAAAGATTTTAATGTACATCATAAGTATCATCATTGAATTCAATTATACAAGTTATAAAAGTGGGAATGCATTCAAAGACGATACTTAGTCTTAATCCGCACATCTTGGACATAATGTGGTGACTAAAAGTATTATCTTGTCCATGAAGGAGGTTCATATCATAACAGAATAATAATATCATACCGTCAGCGACAAGTCGATCCTCTGTAGCTTGGGCAACGCCTGCATGAGGTCGAACAGTTGCTCGGAGGTGATGCGACTCCAGCCGGCGACACTCAGCTCCACCAACTGAGGGCAGTAGTCAGCGACGCAGGCTAATACCCACGACACGTTGCTGACTTTCCACTGAGCTGTAGAATAGAATGAAACTCGATTAGTAATAATAATTTGTGAAGGACGGTATTGGGCATCGCTGTTAACACTAAAGCGCAGGCTTCTACTTTGGTTCCAATTACACTAATTCCCTTGAATGATAGATGTGGTCTGCATAGATAATCTGACCAACCGATTTTGATGTCGGGCCTTCAAAACGAATGAAGGTAGAAAAAGCTTAAAATTTTTAGAGCGAGCTTAGTGTCGGCAATAACTATGAATAGCTATTAAATAACATTCCTTCAAATCGTTTTTTTTTTAACAAGACACCCGTTGACGAAAAGCATGCAGTGTAGGTTGACTTAATATAATAAAAAATACGCTTTTTAACTGTATCAAGTAACTACGTAAACCAGCACAATTATTCACTTACCAATATTTAAGGTTTGACATTGTGGTAACCGGTTTTCCAGGAGCCACACCAGTTTGTAATCTGTTTTACATTTTTCACTAGTGTATTGCGCAAGGTCTACATTCTTCCACAATTCTGGTCTACAGCTCACACTGTGCCATAACTTACATACTCTACCAATTCTGGAAATAAATTTAAAAGAAGAGTGAGTATTACGTAGAAAGCTTAGTTACATTGTCAACATAGATTGCCTGAAAGTGCTTACCTGATCACAGAAGGCAATGTGCCCTGAGAGGCCACAACATATTCAAATATCTGTAATAGAATTTCCTTAGGCATAGAATGTCCCCAAGGACTTTGTGGTCCAGTCTCTTTTCGTTCAGCTCCACTAATTCTAGTTCTTTCAGTCTTTTCACTTTTCTCTGCAAAAAATGAAGGGTTAAGATATCTAAATTATGAAGATTGCTACTTATCAATACAATGTGTGTACATGTGGGTGTTTGTGAAAGTTTGAATTGTGCACTCACATTTATTAAGAATAGGCTGCTTGGTCATTTCTGTTAGTAAGTTTCTTACACTAGGATATCAAAAAGCATCAAGACCAAAAATGCTGATAGGTATATGTAGTATACAAAGGCTATGCTATCTTGTTATCTCCTGGCGGTAATCAAATGCAAACATGCAGCTGCGGTAGAACAGATGCGAGTTATAGTCCTATTCGGGAGAGTCGTATGTGTTTAAAAATAGTAAAAAGATTGTAATAGACTGAGTTGAGGATGTACTTACTTTGCTTACTTTTAGAACTGGTTGCTTTCTTAGGCTTAGGAGTCTTGGGTTGCGGATGGCGGGGCTTGGGCGCGGCGACGCTCATGGCTGCGGCGGTGTCACCACGCGACGGGTCATACTCCTCACCAGAACTCACGCTAGCCGGCGACGCCGCCCGCTTCTTCTTAGATTTCCTTTGGCCAATATCGGCAACCGATGTTGGCGTTGGTGTTACCTGTAATATTAGGTTTATTTAAAATGAGGTGTTTTTTAGAATGTGTAACTAGTTACAATATATATAACAACACTTATACATAGGTGGAACAAATGGTATTCTGCAGAATACTGATACTTAATTGTATTCTTTTCCCCTTATGTTTCCCAGATACTTAAAATGTTATAGGTAACAGAAAGCATAAACAAGAGTAGCCACAGAAGATGGGCAATTTTTTTTCGTTTTGTTTCATAAGCTAACATTGTAAACAAAGTTCCTTGTATCAATACAGGTATAACAAGTGAGGCGAGTGAAGTTCTACTTGCTGCTACATGCGCCTAAAACGAGCCGTGCATAGAGTAGTATGGCCTATGGCTTATGGCCTATGGCCATTTTATGGTAGTAAAAGAAAAACTAAATGAGGTCATAAGCAGTGTATATTTGGCTATCTTAAAATTGTAAAAAAGACGAACTCACTAGTTTAAAGGTCAACGCGTGTCCGAGTATCACCCTTGGCTGCATTGTCGTTGGTACAAAATAAAATAGTAAGTAAGACATAAGTTCATAACTACACAAATAAATAAACTCTTTTTTACAAATAAATTCATCAAACTGGACATCCAAATAAGCTCCATATTTTAGTCATAGTATATAATATCTTTTTTGTTGGCAGTTTAATAACTGAGTTGCTATGCTGCTAGTTTTCTACTTTCTCCAATTAATTATTTCATTATTTATTATGGGTACAGAAGATGTTAAACTTAAAACTGTACTTTCATACAATAGATACTGCTTAACAATAATATGCAACAATCTACCTTATTCAAACATAACTCAGTTTATTTTGTGAATAAAATTGGAAGGATTCATACTGTTTTAAGAATAATCTAAATTATATGATTTTTTTTTCCTGTTAATGAATTACTTTCTTAATTTTTACGATCCAACGTTATCAAAGAATGATGTAATTACATTATTATCTAAACAAATCTTATTCAATACAGTTACAATTATTGAAATTGTGTCACAGTCTTTGGTTCTCCAATCAAGCAACATCTTACTCTGCAATGCTTCCACTTTTTGTATTATCATTTGATCACACAGCTGTTTATTGTTGAATTTTGTAGTATCATCCAACCAAGCAAATATGTGGTTATGGTTGCTTAGTTAATTATATAGATCTGCAGATATTTAATTAACCATGGGATTATTTTTGACTATTTCATGAGACTAAGGCCTGTATACAGTGGGCAATTAGAATCAGTTCTATTTCTTTGTTTTTGAGGTTCAAAAGTGCTTTTTATGTGCTTTGAAATATTGCTGTAATTTGAAATAAATTATTTGACTATTTTTGTACAGAATCTCACTTGAAACTCAAGCATTACTTAAAACTCGTTTAAAGCCTTTTGATTGGTTGGTATATACTATTATTGAGTGAGGTTCTGTAATACGGGCCTAAAAACATAACTGGCAAAATGTGGGTGTAATATACTTCTCTGCCTACTCTCTTGGGGAAAACAGGTGTGATGTTATGATTAGTATGATGAGATCATGAATCAAGAACTCATCTGAGCTACATAGTGCAGGGGTCATAGAACTTCTGAACTTCTAAATGCTGTCATCATAAATTCATAATATTCCTAGATTATAACAGAAAATGCACCCATATTTAGTGAATACAAAAAGATAAAAGGTCACTGTACTTGTAAATTGAAGTACCTATAAGGTTACTTTTGCAGGAGGCACTATTCTCAAGCATTGGTCATAATCCTTTTTCACACTGATCTAAGAGTAAATTGAGAATAAAGTATGTGCCAGCTGTTTGTGTATTTATTTTTCTACAACGGGGAAGCTCTTGGCTTTCATCTCACCTGTGTTTACTATCCTGAAGGAACCTGCAATAGCAAGTAGTTACTATACCACCCTACCAGTGTCAGTGCCCATACACATACTTTAGTAGTTAGTACTTTATCTTTTAGGACCAATATACTCAATGATGAATACAACAAAAAAATATTTTGGTAGCAAAATTAAGACAGTTTGTATTTAACAAATGTTTATGTAACCTGTCCAAAACCAGTTAGGTATAACAACATAAAAACAAGTTACAGTTGAGAATGGAAAGTGAAGTTCACTGATATGCACTGTGTTACTCTTACATTGAATGCATTGTGAGCAAATATAGCAGTTTATGTATTGCCTATAGATTGAGCAGATTGCAACAATGATTGATATTCACAGAGTTTTACTTTGTCTAGAGAAAGTGTAATAATAATGCTGTTGTTTTATGATTATAACAATGAGTAGGTATATTGATTTACTATAGAATAGTAAAATGTTACACTATTATCAAAACCTCTGAATCCTAATACTATATTGTATAATATATGTCAGCATTTTGCATTCTTCTCATGTTTTTAGAATTTATAGTTTTGTGGTCTATAAGTAATGCATGTAGCTATAGTGATAAAGTCATAAATACTAGTAGCATCATTTAGTGAAGTTGGTAGCCAGCCATAGAAGGTAAGTTTAGGAGAATAAAGCAACTACTTACAGTTTCATGAACACTTGTCCTCCTAATCTTAATCTTCATAGAGTTAGTATCCATTATCTGGCTTCGATATGTGGGTGTGCTCTCAGACTTCTTCGATTTCTTTTTACTTCGTGAACTGCGAATGTCCAACATAGACCTTGGCTTGCCACTACATGGTATAACTGCATGAGCTCTACGCTCTCTAGACTCCTTTTTACTCTTTTTTGTTGATAATTGACTAAGTTCATGACTGTATGGTTTACCACTTTGTCGCGGCATATTAGTTAACGGTAACTTTGAATTGCGCTTGAGCTGTTCATCCTCTGAACTTTCACTATCTTCAGCATCTTCTTCTTCCACTTCCTCCTCCTCCTCCTCCTCCTCAGCCTCCTCGTCGTCGTCATCATCCTCCTGACACTCACTACTACTCACTAAATTCAAGTTTTTACCACCTTTCACTTGTGACACAACACTATGTTTAGAATGTGTTCTATATGATGAATCTTTTGATGAGTCTTTTCTCCTTTTACTTTTTGGAGGAAGACAACCATTCACGGTTGAGGATTGAGAACTCTGTCGGGAGTGGTGCTTGTGCTTCCTGTGTCGCGGCCGCGTAGGACACGGCAGTGCCCCGTTAACCACTTGCGCCTTATGACTGGCGATTTCGTCTATGCTCTGTTCGAAATCAGTCTCCAGCTTAACACCAGAGCCTGACTCGACTTCTTCTTGGTCGGAGTCAGCGCTAGACCCATCAGTCGCCAGCTTAGGTAGACGAACCTCCGGGAAGAGGTCCTTGCGGACGGTGAGCCTTGCGGCCTCGTAACCGCCGTTCACGGGACTTGATCGATCAGACATACCGCCCGCCTCCCGCCGCCCTCGCGTACCACTTCTACAAACCACTCACCTGTCCGCGAGGTAAACAATCAGTTTGACACATCACATTTTCACTTTTGTGACCAAGCAATTCACCGATCGTTAGGCGATGGCACGAAAAGGTAAATGATTGTCGATAATCGATGTGCGAAACATTATAATTACTTCAGTTTACACTTCTTGTGAGTCCCAAACATCTTTTTTTCTTCACATATTCGCATTTTAGGTCATCCATGTTCATGTAACGTTGTGATTGCGAAAAACAAAGTACAGATCATTTTCGCGGACACTTGTACTTGAATATTTGGTGATGACACATAAAATGTACGATTTTTGAAAGTATGGACATAATACACACTTATTTTTAATTATTTTCGCTCACTACGAGTTGATGAAAACTGTTGACCTTGTTTAGAAGCTTATTATGTTTCAAATTTTAATCAACAGATGCAGACATTGTCACAAAAAAAGTTGTACTTGTTTGAACGCAGTAGCCTTGGAGCGACGTTTACTTTACAGAGTTAATAAATGAAAAATTATTAGAATCAATTATATGAAACTTTCAACCTTGCCTCTCATTTGTTCTATTTAGTAGGTGATTATGAATGAAATGATAAAATAATACTTCACAAAATCATCGTACTCAATTCTTAAAACATTCATGTTATTACCTCCTTTCAAGCATAATACCAAATGTCAAATGGCTGTGTTTTCTATTTCATCGCTAAATGTTGTTCATAAAAATTCAGAGATGGCAGCACTCGTTAAATTTACAGAAATTCAATACCAAGAATTTGTTGTTTTTTAGCATTGCTTCTCTTTCTCTCAAATCTTATACGATATTGTCTGTAGTAGAAATTAGTTACATTTGTTGTATCTAAAATGATATTGGTTAGTTACATTGTTTAGTATTCATTGAAAAACTCGGAAATGTTAAAGTGTGGGCGATTTGTGACGACGTGTGTGTTCAATGTATTGTGTGTGACGTTCATCAATAGTGATAATGATAACCTACACGGTCTTTCTGTAGCAGAGTACATAACGGGTGAGTCATATTTATATTTATTACATTTGCTGTTTATACATATCGATGATCTCATACATAAAATTGTAATACTGGCTTACACTTCATTGCTATGCTTATTAGGTTTCGTCAACAAGTTACGCTGCCACTGACTAGGTACCTGCTCATTAATTTGTTTCCTATTATAATACCTAATTGTAAAATAAAATACAATAAGTATTCTGTAAACGTTAATTACATACCTAAATATGAATAAGAATAATAATGTAATTAAAAGTATTGAGTAGGTTATCCTTATATAAAAGCTATAAATTAGGTGCTGGATGATTGATAGAGGAAGGTGTAATCCGTGTAATATTAATGCATTTGGTGTAAGTATAATATAAAAAGTACTCTGTGGTGTAAGTACAACACTGTAACCGCTTCATAAAAAAAACACTTTTATTAAAGTACCTACATATGTAACCTATTTAACTTTTGGTAGCAAAACATATTGATGAATTAGTACCTAGAGGTTTCTATGGTACCTAACAGTTAAAATCTCAGCCCACCATAGATCCGTGCCTATAGTGCCTACAATTACCGTAATAATTTATGTCGGTGTCTATATCTACCTGTTATGTACCTACCTAACAACTTACTTTGAGAATATTTGATTTTTTTAAAACGAGCGAGCCTTACAACTTTTACAGTAGGTAGTCGCTTATGATGTGTAACATATGACATGACTGACATCTTGGATGATGTATTTATGTAACATACAATATTCATCATCATCCCGTTTACAACCTCTCGGAAAATGGGTTGGTACCATCTGATGGCCAACTATAGTACCGCGTGCGCTTCCCCGGCTTCCTGTTACACACTTCCGTCCCTTTCTACGAAATCACTCCCTAAGGCCACACTCAAGTCGCAATCTGTCAAAAATGTTGGTACAGTTGCCAGCATAATAAGCTAGTACAATCTGTCAAATTTCTTTAGTAGATTTTAAAATGGAAGTGCCTCCGTTGCCGGCGCCGGTTGCTGAATTGGCTGCCGGCGCTGACTTTGGTTGTCAGTTTGGCCTATGGAGTAGATAGGCAGGGTAGGTATAATTATAAAAACATGGAATAGAGCATGTTTTGTTGGGAGTGCCTCCGCTGCCGGCGCCGGCTCCCAAAAATAACGCCATTGGGAACCGGCAGTGACATTACTGCCGGCAGTCGATGTTTTACTGGAATATGGAAAAAAAAAAAAAGAAGCCAGCTCCACATTCTCTACAAAACTGCTCGAGACTTGCCGAATGCGAGAGTGTAGAGGGAATATTCGTCTATATTCTTTTTGTTTTGTGTATATTAGTATTATCTCCGTTCCGTGTCGGTCTGTACATCAAATCGCTTGAATAGTTCTGTGTTTATGTGAAACCATTCCTCCACATTCTCGCTCGCTGTCAGTGTCGGCCGCACAGAACATTTATATACCCTAAAGGTTCGGCCGCTAGTCACCGTAGCGAGCGCATCATCTGTTACGATGTATTGCAGTCATCCACCACCTTCACTTATTCCAACGCCTTTTCGTAACTTTATTTTCACGGATCAATAATTAATAATTGAACCTAATAGGCTGCAGCAGCGCATAATGCTCATCGGTATATATTTTCAAGACTTGTCCAGGCAAGAATGTAGAGCAACGCTCTCGTCTCGCTCTGTCTCGGCAAATGCTCTCGTCGAGACCTCCCGCCGAGAATGTGGAGCAGGCTTTAGAACAGTGCTCTCGGAAAACGGGAGGACGACAGGCCCTGCGCAGCTTAAGTGTTTGCAACGTGACTGTACCTACTTAGGAACTATTATTTGTTTTGGTAACTCACATAAGCTTGTTTTGGTAATAAAATCTTACTTATATATCTTTATTATCAATATAGTTGGGTCCTGTTGAAATTTGTGTTTATTACTTACAGCTTACCATTACCCATATAGTTCTCCAGACCGTATTTCGGCCATGGCGGCCAATCTCAACAGCGATTAGCCTTCGGCGCGGGAGATATTATAAGTAGTGCACAAGTGTGTGTGCAAACACAGGTGCACTCTCTTTCCTCACTCTCATAGTCCGATGGGACGGCAATGCGACCCCATGCTCAGCAGTCGCGCTTGCGACCACGAGACCAACGGGGTACTTGGTTATCATTTACAACAATTTGCCAAACACATGTCATGTTTAAGGGGGATGCGCTAAGGTGGCCCGCGAAATTACTAAAAACTATTTCATGAAATCGTCATTCAATGCACTTACATGAACTTAGAGAGTTGTATAGCTGATTCTAATGTTTATAATTCTGTAAATCCATATTTATTACGGTCGCAAATAATATTTAGATCAACATACCACCTGATACTGACCTGCAAATAGCAAAAAACGTAAGAAATTTTTGAATTTTGCGGGCTACCTTAGCGGTTTGGCTGGTGTCACGTTTAACATCCCTGTTGTAAATCACCGTTATAACTTGGCAGATCTGAGCATAGGCGCATATAAATTTCGCGCATGTTCTCTGACTCACTCGTGTCACCATTTGGTTCCTAAAAATTGTTCTCTGCGCGAAGGTTCGAATTCCAAGTTATATCGGCCGTATTGTACGTTACTTTGCACTACAACACTAAGTTACTTTGAAAGGAGAGTATCAGGATTCTAGCCTTTCCTCGCTTCGAAAAGATAGCGCAGGCGCCTAGAGGGGATGCAAGGGAGAGCTCCTAACCAACAAAAAAAAAACAAATAATAAAAACCTTAGAAAAATATACAGAAAGTAACCTATCGGAGGAGAGATGCTAATGATGAACTGTTTTTTTTAAGAAACTGCCACCCACATAAACTATATAAATTATATTTACAATAATTCGCACATCGCTCTGAAATATTTTCGACAATTCGCCATATCGTTCATCGCCTGGCACACTCTTCAATTTATGACGGTGAATGTGTCCCACTCCGTGTATCTTAGCTCTATATTTCTTCCAATGGTCCAGCCCAGCCCAATATTTTATGGCGTGCAAACAACAACAAAGAATATTCTAACTAGAGTCCGCTGAGTGCGCGCCACCACTGAAGTCCGATGGAAAATTGTGGAACTACATTTATTAAATGCAATGACATAGGCACTAGCGCCGCGTCTATCGGACTTGAGTATTGGCACGGACTCTATCTCGACATCAGGAAGCTGCGTGCTGCAACCGCACGTTTATAATCAATTTGACTTTGGCAGCGCGTTTTTCGTAGCAATAAGTTTCGTAGCGATTTACCGCTACGAAACTTAGGTACGATCAACCGGACATCAGTTGTAACTGACCGTACACCGACCGTACCTGATGTTGTGTCTACAAAGTCGAAATAATTCGTCCTTTTGACACTAAATAGTAAGAGTTAGACTGAGTCAGACTGAATTTTAATAAAAAGGGTATTATAGCCGAGCAAGTAGGTACCTAAATCTACAGATTTAACAGATTTCCTTGGCCTTCACGGATCCCTCTTTTCCTATTTTCCCTTTAAAAGCATTACACACTGATCTTTACCCCTCTAGCATCCTGTGACTGAGGTATATTAAAGTACAAAACATAAAAATATGTAAGCCACGCATAGGCTATTTCTTGAGTAACAAAATACGAGTAATAGAATTTCTAAGATAAAGATATTATGTTATCCAAATCCACACTACGAACGCAGGCTTTTATAGACCTTTTATTTGAAGATGTAATGAAGTTTTTCTTTGTTTCAGGTCATCTATGTGTTCTGGATGTAGCCTTGCAATCGTCGGTGTAGGCGAAGTATAACTTTAATTTGAAACCCCACACGATAGTATCGTATTGAATAGCAACCTCAAGTGATCAGGTGTCAGGCACAGGCAGGTTGTGAGGGTTCTGTATGTACATTGTGATGTCAGTGTGGTAGTGGCGGTGTGGTGGGTGGTGGTGAGGTGACGGGGCGAGGTGGCGAGGTGGCGCGACTCGCAAGTGATGCCCATCGCGGTGATGCAGAGGCATGGTAGACGCGGCTGCGGAGCGCCGGGCCGCCGCCGCCGCCGCGCGCTGCGATGCTACCTCCAGCCTCACCAAGTGAGTATTTACAATCCCTACTCGTGTTTTATTTACTATTATTTTATTAGGTATCAAATATTTAATTAGTAATCGTCTCATTCTTAATATTATTACATTTAGAGCTTGTTAGTAGAACGTTCCTACACCCTCGCAAAATACGCAGGTGTTTAAAAAAAAAAGATTTTTTATAAATCAAATACTTTAAAATAGACCAGTATTTTGGCATCGAAAATGTGCAATTTAGGGCGTCATTAATTGTAATCATAATCACACACGTTAGCACCAAATTGTCACGAAGGCTGTAAATTCACAATCATCGATTATTTAAACCATCCAAAGGTAAAATTGGTTGAGAACATGATATTTTTAAGATATAGGTAACACATTCATAAGGCCCTCAGGATGTACAGTTAAAATAGAAATGCAGCTTTAATGATAAGCAGACCTTCATTTAGACATAAGCTAAACCATATAAATTAAACGAGTTATGTCGGACGACCAACACAAACAAAATATTCTTGGCAGTGAAATAAGAGTTTAATTGATTGATTGCTATTCAGTTCGGATGTCAAGCCATCATTATTGACCGTTGGCATCTCGCCGCTGACCCCGGTGCTCTGCGATCATTTTATTGAGCTCACATTATTGGCAATGCCTGTCAATAACTAGATCTTTACAGTATTTATATTCTCTTACAGTACGTTGCTAATTATGTTTACGCGTACTTGCACGTGATGCAGCAGTTCTCACCTGTTATAATTATGTTTAAAAAAAATATATTATGTAACATATTGTTGATGTTTCTGCTTACATTTTTACTGCAATCGGTTTACAAAAAAATACATTGGTGGCGGTGACATTGTATTTTGTTGTATATATATTTTTCGTGTTGGCACGGTTGACTCCTGCTTGCGTCGTAACTTCAGTGCAACAAATTGTTTGATTGGGTGTAAGCTGAGCTAGGCACGCAATACGAGTTGGTTGGTTAATGAGAGCACCGATACGTCTCGTCAAGTCGTCACGGCAGCGCGTTATCAGGGCCGTGGGCGACTATGTGTGCCGTATTGACTACACAGCGATTTGCAAATGTGTGCGTCTATAGTAGCGCTTCCAGGAAACGCGAGTAGGTTTCTCGGAACCGATTCACTGTCGCGCGCGTTTTCAGCAATGAATGGCTTAGCAAAACGTCTTCACAAACACTTTTCACTTTTTTTTTAATTATTATTAACACGGCAATTGCAGCGCTATCTTATCGTTCTGCATGGCCTCATTCTTAAGTCGTTGATGTAGGCACATACCGTTTATTTTGTACCTATGCCTACTTAGTACCTACCTACTTACCTATTTTATTAACACACATATGAAGCAGGCTACTTGCTATAATAAGGTTGGTATAGGAACTCTGAAAGCATAGCTTTTCTGTCCAATATTACCTTGATGACGATTTGGAGCTCACATAGAGACCTATGGAAAAATTCCGAAGATGACCGCAGACTGCAAACAGGAGCCGCGGTGAAGGGCAATCGTAGTGACAGACAGAGTAGGTAACATAGAATCCAGTAGGGCGCTACGGCCATACTGGATTCTATGAAAACGCTTCCGTAGATGGCGACAATACCGCCCGTTGCGGCAGCGTAGCGTTTTTAGTGCGAAAAAAAATAAAAGTTATAAAACTAAAACCCAACTACGACAAAAAGTCAACTACGTTTTCCAACGCTACGTCTAACGCCTTCCGGTACGGGGTCGCCACTACAGAACCTTTCGGCCCCAACGGCCATCTGTTCTAGCAATGTGCCCTGCCTACTGCCACTTAAGTTTGGCAATACTTCAGGCTATGTCGGTTACCTTGGTTATCCTACGGATCTCTTCATTTCTGATTCGATCACGCAGGGAAAGGGAAACTCCGATAGCTCTTTCCATTGCCCTTTGGGTGATTTTCAGCCTTCTAATGATGTCCATTGTGAGCGACCACGTTAAAGTGCCAGGGGTCATCACTGGCAACTAGAGGTGTGCGCCGATCGGCGTGGCGCACGCCGCTGGTGATTTTCGCCACGCCGCCGCCGCCGCCGCCGATGTTTTTGGCGGCGTCATCGGCGCCAAAGTCAAAATATGTTATATTTGTTTTTTAAGTACAATGTAGATATACTAATGTAGGTAAACTTAACACTAAATATATCATAATGGTTTGTTTCGACGTAGGTATTTATTTCATCATTTCAGCCGAAAGACGTCCACTCCTGGACATAGGCCTCTCCCAAGCACTTCCACTTCGACCGGTTCTGTGCTTCCCGCATCCAGCGGATCCCCGCGGCCTGCACCAAGTCATTTGTCCACTTTGTGGGGGGCCTTCCAACGCTACGTCTTCCGGTACGCGGTCGCCAGTCCAGAACTTTTCGGCCCAATGCCGTGCGTGTCTTGCTCATTGCCACTTAAGTTTGGCAATACTTCAGGCTATGTCGGTTACCTTGGTTCTCCTGCGTATCTCTTCATTTCTGATTCGATCACACAGGGAAACTGAGCATAGCCCTCTGCATTCCTCTTTGGTGACTTTCAGCCTTCTAATGAGGCCCATTGTGAGCGACCACGTTGCAGTGCCATAGGTCATCACTGGCAACACACACTATAGCCATTGATGTTGTTGCCAACCCCTTTCCAGTCCAGAACCTTGAAGACTTCCTCCAGTGCAGCAGTGAACAGTTTCGGAGAGATAACATCTCCCTGTCTCACCCCTCGCTGCAGAAGGATAGGTTTCGAGGTCTGGTCCTGGAGTCGGACTGACATAGTAGCGTTTTCATATAAACACTTCAGCACCTCGATGTACCGATAGTCAATCTGGCACCGTTGCAGAGACTGCAGTACAGCCCAAATCTCGATCGAATCGAAGGCTTTCTCGTAGTCCACAAACGCTAAACAGAGAGGCAGGTTATACTCTTCAGTCTTCTGTATAACCTGCCGCAGCGTATGTATGTGGTATACGGTGCTAAAGCCTTTAAAAAATCCGGCTGGTTCAGGAGGTTGAATGTCGTCAAAAATGCGCGCGAGGCGGTTCGTGATGGTTCTTGTAACAACTTGTAGACATGGTTCAGATTACAACGTATTTATTTACGTTTTTTTTTTTTTTTACTATTTTATATGAGGAAACTGCATAGTATAATTTTGCCGATATCTTACGAGCTTCGTCCGCCACTGTCAGCGGCAAACAAAATAAAATTCTTTCTTAACCCGCCAAGTTCCGCGACTGGATTAAGAAAGAATTTAATTTTGCTTTTAATAAGTTTTTAAAGCTGGTCTCGGACGAAACGTGCCATATTGTGTAAAATAAACATATTATATTTTGTTATAGTGGTTTGATTTTAATTACTTTTATTTTCAACATCCACGCTGAATACGCCGATGTCGCAGCCGCCGCCGGCAAAAAAATACGTCAGACGCCGCCGCCTCTAGTATGTATGTTCATATTGTTGTATGTGTTCCCTCATAACTTCTCATCATAATTTAACAAAATGAGGTAGGTATATTTGTCGTCCGCTGGTTATAAGGCTATGTGACGTCACATTAAATTGAATATGGCGCCCTCTAGAGGACATAAAGTAATGAAATTAAAAAAAAATATGATGCCCTCTTTGGTGTCCTTAGGTACCTTCAAAATCATCAAACAGATTCTCATAGTGCACCTCCTGGGCTTCTCTCTTCTCTTGCGTCACCCTGTTATTTTATTCTGCCTTAGCCTTGGCTTCCTTCGGGACTTGGGACAGTACTTATTTGTCAGCAGCTCCAACCCCAAGTAAATGGCCAACCCCGCGTTACCATCTTGAAACACGTTGATGATTTTCTTGCGCCGGTATCTGGCTTACTCATCCTCCTTCTCCTCCTTTCTCATTCTATTCCTCTATCTCCTTCCTCATCTCAATTTCTCGTCTATGTTATAGACAATCATACTCTGACTCTCTAGTAGAATAAAAATACGTTAAGCATCTTACCACTCATACACTATCATATCTATGATCATAGTATGTATGATCAATTTTTCTATTGAAATGGTAAAATAGACATATTATGGGTAATTTGTGAGCTTCGTAGATAGGTAAATGATATAATAAATATAATATGATAGTGTATTATGAATTATGATAGTGTAGGGGGATGTATCCTTATTATGAATATTTTAAAATTTCATTATATCTATGATCATAGATCTATGATCATATTATTATATATGAATTATATGATAGTGTAATACCCACCATAGTATCACCCGCCGACCGATGGAGTGGGGTAAAAAGACAAATAAATGACCACATCAAACAAACGTAGGTCGAGGCTTCGAGGGTAATAAAAAAAAAATTAATCAATATTAATAAACATCACCTTATCGGACCGTAAACGTCCACAAGTAATAATAAAAGCCTAGCAATGACTTCTACAATGAACGAAAGAGAAAACTCCAGAATTCGCAGGCAGGCAATCGCCAGGCTTTACTATCAGACGAATAAATTAATAGAGCTGTCCATTATAAAATTTACAAAGTCGCTAATCGGTTAATCGCTGTGTACCTGAGAAAAACTGTTTACCAGGGAATTTAATAATACGACATCGTGTGGGGTATACACTATAAAATATCTTTGAAGACACCACACAAAGTTTTTTTAAGTTATAATCTTATCTGCCTTTATCTCCAAAAGTACCGCTTAACTTAGCTATCTTACCGAAAATAAAACATTAAAAAATTAATACGGTGTAGATTCAAAGAAATCATTCATTGTTCATGCATGTGTGTTCATTATCAGGATTGCATTACGTCAAATCTTGTAGATCTTGTTATCTGCTTCACTGATCACCTGCGCCTGCTCCTGCGGTCAACAGCAGGCGCCCATCTGAACTTGCAAATGGATCGTCTTTGTTGGGTTGGCATGGCTGGTCGGTGCCGGTGCTGAATGCCGACCGCTTCGCTCGCTAATTCGGTCGGTGACGAGGCGAGGGGCCGCGGCCGGTAGCGGGGCGGGGACTATTTTCGTCTGGCGGCCACGTTTGGAAAAGGCGCGGTGACGTCATGATCCTCCATAGCGATGATGCCATCAGGCGCCCGCGACACGCACTGGTCGACTTGCCAAAATATAGCAGCATGCTCCCCGCAATGTGCTGCGATCAACTTTATTTTGGTCATTGTCCGACAACGGATGTTGTGTTAGTGCCTCGGGCAATGCATCTGCGTTCTTTGATTGATGATTGTTTACTCAAATAATAAAATAAAAACGTGTAGGAAGTAATGGGTATTGTAAATGTCAACGCAGATTGTGTATTGATCATACATTTTTTCAAAACGCAAGCTTTGCTCATCAATAAATTTATTTTATGTCAGTATTATTTTCAGCCATTCATTAAATTCGTTGTATACCATAGGTGTGCTTACATTTCCAGAAACTAAACGACCTGTGTAATCTGCCAATTCTTAACACTCAGTTCATTATACTATTCTATGTTTTAATAATTTATTGACTAGTTTTTAGTGAAAAAAAGGTTTGTGATTAGACCCATCCGGCTAGGCTTCCTTATTTGAAATCATAAGAGATTTCTCGGGCGTTCTAAATTTATCACACAACATAATAGAAGTTGCCTACACATACATTCACATACCTTCTGTGTTATCATAAATAAATTTACATTCATCAAATTATAAACGTATGGACAGAAATTTTGGCACAGTATAAGAATATTATGACGTGAATGTGTAGTTCCGAAATGTTATTCTAAAAAAAAAGTGCTAAAAATGTATTTTTTTAAGGAAGCTTTGTGCATGCCAATTTTCATTTTGATCAGACTTGGAAGCACTTTACAGTTATAAATCATTCACAGTCACGTAAAACTTGTCAAACGAATATTTTACTTTTTATTATGAGCTGTTGATATTCTTTTGTTGCGTTTAGAAAACTAACTGTAAAATTCAACGTGCAGTTCATGCGGCGTTGATAATGCATAATCAATCTCATATCGCACCGTTACCATAGCATTTACGAAGTTGTTCTCTGGCGTTTCACACAAGCTAGAACAGGTCCTAGAATAGTACCCTGAGGAACACCAGATTAGATGTGATAATTTAAAGAGAACACACAAACTACAATGTGACAAGAAAAAGATTTGTCACACAGACAATGAGTGGACAATATCATGAAGCTCATAGTTGGCCAGAACCCTGGACCTTGCCCTGACTCCTAATTTGAAGAGGCTGAAAGATGCCTACAGTACGTCTCAAGAATATGTTAAAGTAAATAAACACAGTGAGACAAATAATGTCAACTGGCATGTCGGTCATGATTATGATGCACACTTGCTGGACATGTTAATATATTAGTAACAAAAGAGTACTTCTCTTTTCTTAGAATCTTTTAACACCTTTATTTCTTCCAACATATGTGCCAAAAACATGCAAATTTCCTGAAAGCAAAGAAGTAGATCGCTGATACGTATAATTTGTATAATTTATTATACTTTGACATTGGAGTTACTGCTACTCGCTTACAAAGTCATTATTTCAAAAGTAATGTCCTTCTCATCTAATGTGGCAATAGTTTGCGTTGAAGTGTTGCAAGAAAAAAGTACATGAGTAAATATTTTATTATTTTTCACATTTTATGTTTCTTTTGTGTGATTCTATCTTAATTTTGATGATTTCGGGGTTTTTAAAATGACTATTTGACTTGACTTTTCAATTGAGAATTAGCCATAATGAATCTATTCAATTTCGCCATGATCGTTTTGAAAGTATTGTTGTTTTTTCATTAGCTTTGTCTTTATTATTTTTGTTTGTGTGAAGGGACATACGTACTTACTTATCAACTACGTAATTAAATATAGCTAAAGTTAGTACTTAACGAATGTATTGTATAGAATCAGATAGAGGCGGACGTGTACGCAGGTTGTTATCAGCGTCGGCCGTTGAGGCTACAACACAATGCTCGCATGGTAAGCATGCTTGTTTAGCGTCGTCGCTGCCCGCTGGTACAATCAGTTGTAGCCGCGATGGGGCCGCGAACGGCGTTGTATTCGGTGTTTGCGATTCTGTTGCGTTAGTGAGTCTCGTCACCGGTTTGGTGGTACCAGTCGTAGGGTCGGAGTGTCGCTATCGTTCGCCGGTCACCAGTGCTGCGCGATCAACTCCGCCGCGTGGTACTTGCGCGGACACATTACGCTCAAGTTTTTTAAATTTCGCTAATTGAACAAACATGCCAGTTTATTTGCAGTGACGTTGTGTAAAACTGATTTATGAACATAATATTACATGAGTGGAAAACTGCCATAGCTATGTTTAGCTTATACGGGTGAATAAAACTAGAAACATACTTTTGTTATGTATGTCAGTAATGGATAGCATACTGTATACTACTGATACTTGTATTCTGCTCGTTATCGAATTGTGGTGAGGGATATGTAAGGCTTTTATGAGAATTGGGTGGTGTAAGTGCTGCTGACTCGTCACTATGTGCGTGGGTATAAACACATAATATATACATAATTAAGACACATACTTGTTCAAACGCTTAGTTTCGACTATTGAGTTACGCTGACGTTAATTTGACCGAAGTTTGGCAAGCCACCAAAGACTTAGGTATCATATTGTTTCATTTTTTATAGTTTTATGCATTCATTTATTTTGAGGTTCTAAATATTGCTAGATTTGTTTTTATTTATCATCATTTGTAAATTTTAATATGAACAATGACATTAAATAATGTTAGATGATTCATAATTTCAATAAGGAAGTAGCGTTGCGGTTAAATTAATTTAAATAATATTAGTGAAACTTTAAATTATAGATACAGTATCATATTAGAGAACATAAGGTTACCTACCTAACTTATCCAAGTTTACCCATAAAACACAAACTACAAGCTGTTCAAAGAGGGACACCTATTATCGATAACTGATATTCAATATTGCAACAATATCATCAGGGGTATTATAGCTATCATATCTCTATTATGTACATATGTATGCTTACTTACATTTAGTACACAACTAGAGTGTGATAAGGTATATCTGACATATGTATGAATATTCATTACACACCTCAGTTGGCACGTTTATCTACAAAATTTCAGTACACTTACTTAGTTATTTTGAAATTATTTGTTTGAGATTGCAAAAACTTCACAGCTTTCAAAATCAATCTTACGTCATTTACGAAGTCCTACAGTTGTTACAATTTTAAACAATTTGGAGGCCATTTAAATCGTTGTAGAATGTGATATTACGAGCGAATGATCTAATTACGTTTTGTCATAGAATTCTCTCGGAGTTGAATGACCAACTCAATTCGCAAAATAAATTGCAGCAATACAATACCTACTTTATCCGGTACAGTGAATATTTCCTCAGGCAATATTTTTTCTTAATTATTTTGATACCTATGATTTGTTTCTCTAGGCACTTCATTTAAGAAACCAACCAAATAAAAGTGGTCTCATTATCAATACAAATACCCGACGGGAAATGCTGAAAAATTACCATTTTTTATTTCCTACATAGGATAGGATAGTATCTAAGATTATCTTACATATTTTGTTATTATCTGCTACGGCCTACGAGTACATAACTGATTGCCTAGTGCAATATTACAGGATGGTACTTTTTGAAACATTGGATTAGGCAAACTCAGGAAAAAACAAACCACAACTTTTTGTTAAATAATACATTTACCAATCTACTGAATTACTGTAATATTGCATCTTGATATCCATTCACGGAATCAAAGGAGTTTGCTGGTTTTCTTATTTTTTTTTAAACACACACTTTTAAATAATATCACTTCTCAAAACTCGCGGGTCAGATTAAAAACAAAAAAAATATGGTCGTCTGCATAAAGGTACTATTGTGTAGGTACTTAAAATAAATAAGAAGGTACATAATATATCAATCGAATCTCTACTGGTTCTATACCAATTTGCCCTGCAGCCTTCTTTCAAATGATTAGTAGAATAAAAAACAGTTGTACAGAAAATCGTTTTCGACAGACGGACACCGAAGAGACATTGTAAAACTAAAAACAATGCATTTTCATAGAGTATCTAGTCCTTCCTTATTTTATGTAATACATAAACAATATTGTCATATTTGGTTTTCTATTAATGAATGACCTCATTTGTTTATTAATTCGAAATTTAATAGTTGGAATAGCCCACATAAACTCAATTCTGTGCTGTAGAAAAGAGCGCTTGCACCAATCTTCAGGAAAACAATAATAAAACGCGTTGAATCTATGTATGAGTATATGTATATAATTACATTTTGGTTTCCCTCGGTACAATTTTGATTTGCAACGGCTGCCTGATTCTATGCTTCTCGTATTGATGACGAACGTCGACACCGGCAACGATGACTTCATTGGTCATGTGCCCGTTTTTTTGCTGAAGTTGCTCATGTACGGGTTTGTAATATTAAAATGAACCTCGGTTAATTTTTCAAGAAACCAATACGAGCAATTAAATAGGTGTCATCGGCTCAAGCTTGCAGTTTTTGGAACATAGCATTTGTTGACAAGTGTCTCAAAAATTGTTTTGGCCAAATGTATGTACAATAGGGTACTTACACCTCTGCCTTACCCTTCGGGAATTACAAGCGTGATGTTCATTCGACGTAGACAATTTAACGCATATTCCACTTCGAAAATTATGTAGGTTACCTACTAGCCACAAATATCGATTTAATCACTCTTCATTATAAACAAATTAGGTACATTCGCCCAAATATTATGTCACCTTGAAATTATTTCAGATCCGATAGCACCTACATGTGTAGAAACTTGATGAATTCAAAATACGTAGAAGACGTTATTTAAAATGCGACATTTTTAAGATAAGATATATATTAATTTATGCATGATTCTTATAATACCTACCTGTAAAGCTACGAATTATGATTTCAATTTGTTGTCCCCTATGTTTACCAACTAATTCCAATTTCCTGCTTGGTTCTTGCTCACTGGCAAATAAATAAATCAAACCACATCATTATACTGTATGACTAATAGAAATACCTCATATGGCTGCAAACAGAATCCGGAATACTTAGCATTCTATTTCGAGATATACATCGTATGAGATAGGCGCTCCGTGTGCCATGTGGAGGTCGTATACCTAAATCTGAACGCTTAGCTAATAAGCAGATGGATTAGTTAGTCGTCCTTTGACATTTAAAATAAAAGTTTAGGACCAAGATCTATGAACGAAGACTGTGGGAGGTGTAAACAACAAGGTTTATGCAACCTGGTTGTTGTGGCATGAATCTTGGTCTACAAAAGATCCCTCTTGTGTATTTCAAATTAAAACGTTATATAACTTATTGTTTGTCATATGTAGCTAAAGCTGGTTACGATGATGTAACAAACCCTAAATATTTTTCGGCAGGTTACGCCTGATACGGTAACTTGGAAAGTCAGATAAGGTGTAATTTGAACACGTGTCGTTGTTTTACCCTACTCTCGAATCAAATTCTTATAAGCCATCCAATAATATATTTGAACTTATATACTCCGGCTACTAGAACCAATAAGATTACATATAGCTTTAGGTACAATGTTTTCAAAAAAAATCCAAAGGAAACTAGCTGTCCATCCTAAATTGTGTGTAAGAGAAATGTCCACTTACCAAGCACCTTTTGTGGATTTATATACCTTTTGTAAGCTGGATGACGCTCCCTGTAAAATACTGATATTCAACTGCATTCGGTGCATATAATATTTCTTATGATTCAGTTAGACTGAAAGCCGACCCCAACATACTTGGGAAGAGGCTAAGCAGAATGATGATACTGTACCCTGGATTGACTTTTCATCCGCTTGTTAGTTGTCGTTATTGTGCAAAGATTGCGAGGATGTTCTGAAGTCGTTCTTTAGATGAGAATACAATCGTTGTGCCACAAAAGTCTGACCTCGGACCTCTATTGTTAGCGATCAATGGACAATACTTAGCCTCTTCGCAACAACTCGGCACAATCGTTCTCAAATTACCGGCCACATCCGCGTGCACACCACGAGATGCCGTTAAACCTGTTTAAGCTATTATACCAATTGTTAACACCTAACGGTTTGGAAATAGCTATATTTTTCTCAAATGAATGTTTGACTGAAGCGAACATGCTCGACCTGTCCATTAATTACGTACACGTACAGCTATCTCCAGGAGTTCAAAAAAGTGAGTATCTTTTTGACTGTGTATCAAATAGCTGTGCGCATCTCGCCGGTCGATTAACATCGTGTCATGAATTCAACGGCTTGTACGCACTACAGAACACCACCCACGTACGGCGGCGGGCTCCGCGCCGCATCCGTCCCGCCGTGATTGATAAACCAATTTGACATCATTGCCGTGGGAAATGTGGGGATGCATAGTGCTTTACGTTTCATCAACAGAGCCATACAACACTACAATTTAACATAAAACATGATTGTAGAGTTGCGATCAAAAGATCCACTGAGGTTAATAGGAACATAGCCGTAATCGTATCACCTCTAATAGTAAACTATTAGCTCTAGTAGAATACTGAATAGAGAACATATGCATACAATGCAGTTATTTGTGTTTGTAGTTTGTGTTGAATATGAGTAGGTATTTAGGAAGTTACTTCATAACATATATTATAAGTAGTAAGTCACTACGTCTGAGACACACATATTATATGCGTTTTGTGTTTAATTTGGGTAGAAATATACAATTTTCTAAATGTAGTTCGTCGAAAACATATATCCTATGCACCGGTTTCGAATTGGCATCTTCTTTCGAACTTTTCCCGCAGTCCAAAACCAGGTGTATGTAGTTTAATATTTTAGCAGTCTGGATACAATCTGTGATGTAATTCATGAAGATGTAAAAAAATGATAAATTCTGTAATGGTAATTATTAACTCTAAAATCAGTTAACGTCCCAATTATTAGTATTATTGACTAAACTCGGTGATCCTTTCACGTTATTCGCAACTCATCATCTGCCTAGCCTTTTCCCAACTATGTTGGGGTCGGCTTCCAGTCTAACCGGATGCAGCTGAATACCAGTATTTTACATGGAGCGACTGCCTATCTACCTCCACAACCCAGTAACTGGGTAATACGATACCCCTTGGCCATTGGTAAGACTGGTTGTCAGACTTTCAGGCTTCTGACGACCCGTAACGACTGTCAAAGATCCACAAATAACCGCCGGGACCAACGGCTTCACGTGGTTTCCGAGCCACGGAGGAGTTATTCGCAGCTGCTAAACATTTTTTCGTAGGCTTCTGTTAAATTTAATATTTTATAATCCGAACATAAACTACATTTCACTTCAATAAGCTTGCTGACTGGTATCTAGATAAGCGTTTCGTAGTAATTTTCGGGAATAATAAAAGGTTACATTTCATTATTTTTCCTAGTTAGTCTTCTAATACAACCGATGCTTATTAACTAGTTAATAAAGGTAAGAATTATTATTAATGAATGCTAATTGTTATGAAATTAGATAACTAGCGGTTGTCGTGGGCGATATTAGCCTTGATCTCTGCTGGACAGCAATAATAGCTGATTTTATGGTTAATTTCTTGAATAAATAGCTTTGTCATTGTTCGACGGTTTATTTTAAATTACAGTTTATCATACTTTCTTTTGTAATGTAAGACGTTGTCATAGCTCTGCAAAATAATATTGTTTAACAATTATTATATTTCATGAGCAGTTTAGCCTGACAAAGATCTGTGACAAACCTTAAATTATGTAATTAGTAACCCTATAAAATAAGCTGCCTATTGATCATATACTGAATTGAATGGAATTAGTGCAATTTGTAAAAGAAGATACAAAGTGTATTGTGCGTATACGGTTATTGATTTTCAATAAGTGTAAAGAAGTTATGGAGAGGAGGTGCGGGCGCGCAGGCGGTACCCAGTGGGAGGCAGTCGACGGTGATGTAAGATCGGCTGGCTTCGGCGGTGATGTCAGCGCGCCCACGACCGCTCCCCCCTCCACCCTCCGGCAGACCTGCGATTCCACCGTAAAGCCTTCCGCAAGATTGTGATCCTTTCATGACATTAAAACATAAAAATCGTAGCACTGAAATAGTCAGTAAGTCACCATAAAGTGGGAGATAATGCCAAAAATCATGATTTTTTTCATGCAGGACTTATGTAAAAAGTTTTCACGAATTCACGATGACGTTCACGACGTTCTTGTACGAAATCGATGCCGTGCAGTCCCGCAATGCAGTCGAGCATGCATCTCGCCAAGTAGACCGCAACGCCACTAACTTTGCTAAGGAACTAATTCGCTTTACCGTTCGCTAGTAGTGACTTGTGGGTGGTTAGGCACATAAATAATATCATATTTAGTCATCAAATTATACTTAATTGCAATACCTTTTAGCTTTTATAGATTAAGGTCAAGTTATACAAGATAATGAACTAAGATGACGTAGTCCTTCGGTGACTTGCTAAACTGAATCCCACCTCACATTATTTTAATTTTAAATGAGAGCAGGATCTCAATGTGCGTGTGAGAATGTTAACCTGATCAGTTTATTTATACATCTTGCGTGATCTATTGCTCACACGTTGTTTAGAAATTAGGATATATCACAATCGAGAATCAATGTGATTATTTTGTATGAGAACAAAAAAATCTTTGAAACAAGGCACTTACACCACCAATTTTTAGGTATTTGTTAGGAATTTAGCTAACGCCCGAAGTTAATAATCAATCCTGATCCAATTTTCGAATACTTTTCTCTATTAACATTTTTTTTAATATTTCTTGTTGATGAAGCATGCCAATCAAATCAATCAATTGCTCAATCCATGGATTGAGTTTACCATCTTTAATCTTTGAGAGGGCGAATCCCAGAAAATGGCACGCGGATAGGTGATCGTTCGAAAGATATACAGCGATCTTTGGCGTCTAGATTGAGATGATTGATTCATTATAAATTTCGGGCGTCAGCCATTATCTTCCCATTACTTTTTGGATGGCTAGTGTATCTAATAGGGAATATGTCACAAGTACTTAAGTAGGTAAGTATCTGAAATTAAGTCAATTTAAAAGTTTATAATTTGTCGCCTGCTATGAATTCATAGAGGCTGTATTAGATATTCATGATGACTGTCGAGTGGCGAAATGTCCAACTTACTGAAGTTGCAAAGATCATTATGTATATTTCAAGTTTAGTTTAAACTTATGACCCTTGAAAGATATACTGACTATTCGTGAAATATTATGGTTAGATAAAGTTTCACCATAGTAACTTTACGTCTCTTTGTACAGTAGGTTGAATACAATGAAAAGGACGGCGTTGACTCCAGAAAGGATTGTGACGGAAGTATAAAGTGTTGACAAAATAGACTAACATGGATTTAAAAAGGTGATACTAACAGTGATGAAGTGGTTTAATACCACCATGGATTCAAACATACATTTTGTGCAGTGAAAGTAATGTGGTCGAGGAGATGAAGATGGAGGGCGGTGTACTAAGTGTTTCAAGTAATAACAGCAGATTTCGATCCCATCTAAAGAATGCAGCCAGTGCGTTATGTGCCAGGACATTACCGAAACAGAGGCGTGGCGAGCAAGCCGCGATCAGCAGTGCTCGCCACCACACCTATCCGCGAGCAACGCCGCCTAAACGGGCAGCTATCTCTTGTCGGATGGAGCCGCTTGCATGCGCACCGCCTCTGCATGCTACTACGTTCGACCCGCCCCAACCCATTAAGTGTGAAGTCATCGAGGACCAGACAACGAATAAACCTAACGGTTTAATCAAATGGAAGGGAACATTAGCCAGGTAAGACAAAAATTAGGTCAATAAGCCAAACATCTGGACAAATAAAACAAACAATGTGCAACTTGCTAGCGAGCGATGGTACAACATTGACTTCCTTAATGAAAAGTTCAATCAAGCAGTTAAATATTGTTATAAATGTAGGTACCTACGCAGGTTATTGTAGGTACTTACAGTCAAATCTTTGAATTGAGTTTTGGAAATCCGGAGTTATATTGTAAGTTGTAACATATGTTCAGTGGAACATGAGGCGCGCGTCTTGTGGTTAGGTCAACAACACCAGCAATGCATGACATCATGGTGAGTTGTTTACCAGGTCGCGGGGTGGAGGTGATGTCGTTAATTACGATGCTACACCAATTGTTGATTTAGACGCGGATTATATTTATTTTTATGACTACACACAGATGTTTTTGTGGAGTGATGGATGTCCTCATCTACTCGCAATGACATTTTGTATTCACACGCCTTGTGCAATCAGAATTATTTCGACATTACTTTGCAAAGAATAATGTGATCAAGCTTTGGGGAACATGGAACATGGGGCAATCGAGCATCACCCCATTATTCATCCTCACTCAGCCAATTAAGTTGAATCACAAGTATTTATCTGTGATTTCTGTGATTCTCTAAATATTCAGAATATTGTTCAATCTAGGTATAAAAAATCTCATTAACATTTCTAGTTTGATAGTTTTTGTTACAGTTGTACGGTTTGTACGTATTCTTAATGGAAATATAAACATTATAGAAATTAGACATGATATCATCGCCATTTGTCATGTTATCCTTTATGTATTAGGTATATATTATTTTTAGAATAGATGAAGAAATTGGGTTTTTAACTTTTTAATAAATTATGTACATCGAATCCAACAACAGAACATAAACAAACCTGATATTTTCCAGACTAAAATCTAGTATCGTATCGATTATTCCATAATGAAACCTTTTTTTTTTTAGGGTGGGAAACATCAAATTTTTCTCCCGCTCCGGGCGGAGCGGGAGGGCGCGTCAAGCTTTTGCTCACTAATTCCCACCCGTGTTCCTTCAGTTGCCTGTTGCCAAGGGCCCCGGTATTCCTTTCATAGTTTCCCGCATCTCTGGCAGGCATCGGTCTTAGCGGACCCCACCAATCATAATGAAACCTGGATGGAACTTCTTGTATATGATTATAACGATAATTCATCATAACTCTGTTTTCTACTATACTTACCTACACACTACGCGATTAGGCGAATACTATGATAAATTGTGACCAATACCTGTCACGTTTTCTACAAGTGATCAATTTCAAAGCACATATAGGTGAATTCATAAGTACAATGAGTTATACGTGGACGTGAACTCAGGTCAACAACTTTGGATGACGTCAGATCCAAAAGCTTTCTCAGTCACGGCTATTATGCTCCCAGCATTTTTGTCGCCTATGTGCTATAGACAGTAGACACTATGTGACTGTGACGTCACGTGTTCAGTAGTTCAGTACATGCACAAATATTTTATTAATGTTAATTTATGACCACAGTTACATATAAATGACATAGACTTACATTTACGATTGGTATTGCAAAGCTATTTACTCAGTCATTGTTATTGTAGACTAATGTAGCCATATAGTATGTGCGAAGTACCTTAATTACAACATTATTATATACAGGTTTCTATTAAGATATTTTTTTAATTGCTTTTTGAAATAAAAACTAAGAGTACCCCATGTGATTTCTTATAGTTAACCACTATAATAAATCGTACTTTTTCATGGGTAAAACAAATGGATAATTTTTTTTACTAATTAATCCTGACTATTCCTAAAATGGAACGTTTCAAAAGGCAATTTTAATGCGCAGAAAAAAATAAAGTAATACTTATCTATTTAAAGCTATTCATTATAATATAATATCTCGTTTGGCATACATGATCTCACACTTCATAGCTAAACAAAACAACAAGCAGTCGTTAACTCCGTTATCCGTCCGGAAATGGGGCACGACCATTTTTTATTGTTCCTAAATAAAAACTGCTATAAATGTGGTAAATAACTGGAGTCGTTTTCATCGACCTTGTTCTGTAAAACCATCTCTTAATCGCTATTTGATGTCGACTGCCAAATCGAACATACATAATCGAACACGAATGGAGTAAATGCACCCGTATATTTATAAGCGTGCCAGTGCGAGTGAGACCGAACAGCACGTCTCATTCGCACACCATGATGTCATGGTATATTTTTGTAAGCACTCAACTCGGTCGCACGCGCTTTTCGTTTGTAGTTTTACTATCGGTATCGGTATTGTTGAATGTCATTATACCACTCTGTTTTGAGCTATAGAAAAAAGTAAATAAGTATATAACTTGCGGCAGTTGAGAGCCATGATTTCACTGGAAAGTATTTATTTAGCCAGTGTTGGATCGAGGAATGTTGAGCTAGGTTACACAAATGATGGTTATGGCAGTTTAGCTTGAATTCTAGATTCAGTCTTTTCATTAGCTCTGTTTATGACCGACATCAATACAAACAAGTGCGAGTCGGATTCGTGCACGAAGGGTTCCGTACCATTATCTATAAAAACGGCAATAAAATCATGTAATATGTAAAATTATGGCAAAAATAAAATTATGGCAAAAATATCATGTTTGTTGTATGGGAGCCCCGTAAATATTTATTTTATTCTGTATTTTAGTATTTGTTGTTATCATCTGTGAAAAATTCAACTGTCTAGCTATCACGGTTCATGAAATACAGCCTGGTGACAGACGGACAGACAGACAGACAGCGGAGCCTTAGTAATAGGGTCCCGTTTTACCCTCTGGGTACGGAACCCTAACAAAAATGAGCAATTACTAAAAAAAATATTTGAATATTGTAGCGGAGTGCGTTAGTTGATTTCGTGTTGGGTATACTGTAAACCGTCCGCGAACGAAATCCTGCTGCAGTTGAAATGATATCCGATGGCAGCGCAGTCAGTGACCTCTTCGACTTAGGTAAAGGTATCATGTTTTAAGTCTTCAACATCCTGATAATACATCTAATTTAATATGATGTACGTACATAGTAAAGAGGTATTCTATTATATTCTGCTAATCTAAGTATCTCTTTCCATCGCTTCGCAGTACGTTCAGTGAAGGCTTTGAAACCTCGTAGATACGGCGGGTACGACACGCTTTCTCACCGACGTATAGGTACAATCGCTATGGAAACAAAGAGTATGATACTGAGTGATTTCTTTTTAACAAAAAAGCCAGCATTCTTTTTTTTCATAATCAGATTCCATTTTGAGAATGATTAGGTAGCGAACTAATACACTTCGCAGAGCATCTACGCCGTGTCTGCACAGCATCTACGTTGTGCCTACGCAGCGTTTAGACAGCGTCTATACCACGTCTCCCCAGCGTCTAAGCGACGACATTTTACAATAACACAGTGCAAAGACACAAAACGAGACGATTACTGATTATTTAAAATCTTAGATGAATTTCTAACAACAAAGCGTCGTGTGTACTGTACTGCCTTAAAGATACTTCTTGTTTGAAAAATGGGCCTCTACTGGAAACTGTCCGACCATGACTCGATGAGATAGCATCGTATACTCTCAGATCTCTGATTAAGTACCTCGAAATGAACCCCAAGTTTTCGGCGACTCCGACTTACCTACGTCTATTTGTCTTCTTACAACGTTTAATTGAATGATTGAGGGTTACTCATGCAACTAATCGTTTCGTTTGAAGGGACTGACAATGAAATGTCTTTATGACTAATTTAATGTTCAACTTTACATTCAATAACTGAATTACTGCCTACCGGCTATTAGGTTACTCATTTCATGATGAGGTCTAGAAAATTCCAATCGGGTTAGACCCAAAGCCCGTATGGAAAGAATAGACATGACGAAAACAAAACGAATGTTATCAGGCAAGCAATGTACTTTTTTGAAATGATGTTTACTTGTAAACACATTTTTATTGCATCCAATATAGTCCTAATCTGAAAATAAATAAAAACTGTCTAATTTCCTAATACAACACTATAAACATATTATTATGCATAGTTGCTGAAATACCTAGGTACGTATTTAATTTAGTTTTAGTAAAAGGAAAATAGCCTTTTTATCGAACGGTTATCGCTTGGGTCAATATCGAGAAGTCGACTGGATGCGAAACGCGCTAACGGTACTGCGAAAAGATTATTTACTACATAAATACGTACAATTTGTCTTATACGAACTCAGTAGACTCACTTAGGGACCGCCCCGAGGGCGTATCTTTTACTATCCGGCTCGCGTGATTACAGAAAATAATGAAGTTTTTATTTACAAGTGCATTTTTAATTTTATTTTATGTTTTTAATTTTAAAGTGATTTTTACTTGTTCCAATTCATGTAAATATGGATTTTCATTTGAGTATTCGTAAGTTGAAAATGTAATTTTTTGTACGTAACCATAAAATATAGAACATCTTTTAATAATAAGCATGCTGTATAAGTGCGAATAGTAGGGTCTAATATACTCCTCCGTGTGTCGGAAAGCACGTTAAGCCGTTGGTCCCGGATGTCATTCGTGGATCGTCTGGCAACCAGTCTTACCAAGGGGTATTGTATTACCCAGTTAGTGTTTCCCCGTGGTCCCGGTGGGTTGACCCATTACCGGGTCCACGGGGAAATTTTCATTACCCGTGGTCCCATTAGGGATTGTAGGAACTTCTGAATAAGTATATGGAAAGAAAATGAAAACCGATAATTAAAACCATCAGTTACATACAATAAAGTTTACTCATTTATAAGCAAATATAGTTATTTATGATATAAGTGCGGAAAGTGGGTGATTTCAGACGAGTGGCATTTTGATTCACAAGCGAGTGAACCGAGCGAGTGTATCAGCCGATACGAGTCAGAAATCTTCTTACGCACGTGTATCATACGACGTTTACTGGGTTGTGGAGGTCAGATAGCCAGTCGCTCCATGTAAAATACTGGTATTCAGCTGCATCCGGTTAGACTGCAAGCCTAGGCTAGGCAGATGAATTGAGTAGGGACTAATATTCTCGTATAGCTGGGCGAAGTTTCACAAACGAAAGCTGGTAAGCTACAGAACTTAGCTTTAGCTAATGGCGCATTTAATATTTTCTCATGCTAACTGCGCCTTTAACTCTACAGAACCTATAGTATCTATAGTATCTCTTCGCAAGTTATCACCTGTTTGTTTCACGTGGGAACATTCGGTATCGCGGGCGCTACTTATCGCCTTTAGGTAACCTAACGCCCTTACTTGATGTTCTGTCTGCCGACCGCCAGAAAACTTTGTTTACGGCTGCGATTTCACTCGGGATCGAAGAAGTGTGGTGCTGATGCAACAGAACGGAAAGCTGTCGCGCCTTCCCACATCTGTATTATTGCGTAGGTTTAGTTTGTGTTACGTTTACTAGCGGTTACTTTGATAATATCACGGCGTGGGTGTGGACTTCATTTATTTCCCATGAAAACTAGGTATGCTGATTAAACAATTTTGTCTAATTGAACTTACGTCGTTGATTTAATTTACTTACTTTATAGAATTGATTTATTTGCACTAGTGTGGTTAACATTTAAGTATACGTTTACACCAACTGAGTTATCAAAGATCCGTGTTTCCAGTTTTCTAGTCGAAGCCTGAAACTCTCTTATATTTAACAACGGTTTCACCCGCGTAAGCCTCAATCCCGTGGGAATATCGGGATAAAAGGTATGTCGTTCTCCAGGTCATGGTCTAACACATGTGGCAAATTTCACTCAAATCGGTCTAGTCGTTTTAGCGTGAAAGCATAACAAACAAAAAAACAAACTCACTTTCGCATTTATAATATTTAAGTTAGGATTGCTCGTTAATAGTTTCATACTATTGCTGAAATTGAATGTATAATTTTTATCTTTTCTCACTACCTATCGTACCTAAGTACATGTACTGTATACACACATAAATTGACATTAATTATGCTGTCGATGACTTTGATGGGTTTGTGGTTATTCTACTAACATTAATCACGTAGTTGCACGAGTCCGTAGTAAAGTGTGTGAGTACATAGTGTATGGCGTGGCGTCACATGAATGACTTACCCGTCGATTAGGTATCTAACCCTATTTATAGTGTTGCCTTATCTTTGTTCTTCAGTTCTTCACCAATATTTGAAATACGTTACCGACTCTTTCAAACTGCGTCGTGTCAGAAGTGCCTCTATTTTACTCACATTTATTATTATTTTAAGCTCGTTTTCATATTGGTTTTGTGATAAAATAGTACTAATTTATTGAAAGCGACAAAAGTAGATTAGATCATCATATCTTTATCTAATTAAATATTCGATACAAAGTTTGATTGCATTTTCAGTATGGTGATACTAAGTTTATCGAGTCGTGGGTAGGTTATTAATGGTGGTGTTAGATAAAATCAGCATTACAGGAGTATCAGATAAAGTAGAGCACATATCTGTTTGTGTAATAATATATGAATGAACGTCTGTTGTTGTTACAGGGAGGTAGCGAGTGCATGGGAGTGCCGGGTGGGCCCGCCCGACGAGCCGGCCTCTGCCGACCGAGTGCAGAGCCTTTTCAACGACATCGAATTATACCCTACTAAGACTCAGGGTAAGGACCATAATTTGTATACTTATTACAATCATATATCATCTGCAACGTGTTCGTATAATAGGCTAACAGATGTCATCGACTTTAGTCACACAAAACAATAACCTAACCAGTCAACCTATTAGCTTATGCTTATTTTTAAGACTGACAGGTTTCTTGATTATCCTGTCACATATGTATAGTAGGTATGGGTAAATAAATGGCCTAATTATATCAAGTAAATACCGGCACTACGGAGTCATTAAGAATGAGTAACAATTAAGTCGCTAGCCATGAAATAACTGTAGCAGCTATTTTTACTACGACGGAATTATAAGAGTTGGGCTTCCGGTTTCCCCTGGGTTATAAAGTTGACAACAGCGTAGCATTTTATTTAATAGTTAGGTACGGATATCTACTGCATTCTGACATAGATATTTTTTAAACTACCAAATCAGATTATAGAATAAAGAGATCAGGTTGAATTGAAGTTGTAGGTACGTTGACTTTTATTTTGGGTTCCGTACCGTGCGGCGCGGTTCCTGAATGCTGTTGTCTAATACCAAGAAATATATCAATAATTGCCGTTGTAAGTTGAGTGGCCTCATAGTTATATTCAACAAACGAAGTTTTAACTTTCCTAGTGATCGTTGGATACTTGGTGGCTGTCTGTAAAAAAATACAAATAAATCTCGATCACTTCATTTTAACGTGACTGACGAAGCAAACTTTATTGAGAATTGCTTAATTAAATTCTAGTTAAAACTTAGATATCAGCAATTAATAGGCAGGGATTAGTATATAGGAAGTGCCCTGTACACGCTCGCTATAGTGACGCAATGTCGTCACCGACATTTATTATTGTTTTGGCATTTATTTCCAATGAATAAGTAGCTAACAAGATAGAGTTTATCACTGGTTGACGATAAAATAATTGTATCTTGGCAGTGATAACGATGGCGTCATCAAATATTTTGTCCGTGATTGACTATTTGTTAATAGCTTAATAATAATTTTTCGTGCACCTGATATGTACCTACGTGAAGTTTCTGGATCTTTAGTGGAATGCGTATCAGTTGCCTGGTGGTGAGGCAGCTAAAGTCTTCATTTTTGTATTACGTTGTAAACGGATGCATATAAAATATCGATATTTGATCGTACATAATTATAAATGTAATATGTAAGAGTCGAGATATATGTAGTTACGAGTTAAGTCCGAGATCTGATTCGCATCGGTTGACAAAAATGTTCAATAAAAACCAGCTAACTAATAACTTTTGAACACATTGCAAACCATATTTTTATGGATTAAATCGATAGGTATTGAGGTGTCCCCTATTGCCTTGCTTCAGTTATAACCTTTTGCTGTACATCCAGTATGTTTTAGAACATATTCGACTTAATATAATGTACATCGATTTGTAACAATAACGATTTGCTTCAAAGTTCGCTATCTGATGCCAAGCGTATGTATGTTATCCGTATTTTTCAATTTTCTGATATCACAAGGGTATTCAAGTTGCCCTTGCATAGGCACTACGCACCCTTCCATTTTGAATCAATAAGCTTCTAGTCGAATTTCATTATTTCAAATCATGCAACTAGCAAATGAACAGACAGGAACGTAATTTAATAAATTATTAATGGGTATTGATCTTAGAGGCGTATATTTATAAAGCTCCAATCTGTTCACATAAACATATCTATTTTGACCTATCTATCTAATTAATTAAATATGATTAATACGAAACTAATAACATTAATTAAAACCTTGTTGATCTCTCAACAAGTTGTGTCACTAACCATGATCCATTATCTTGGTTCCTGTCTTACACACATATAGCTATGATAAAATATGATATCATTGATACATAGCATATGGCAAATATCCATTATGTTAACACTATTACCTACGCATAGATAGAATGAATAGGTTGTATCAATTCTTTTTTTGAAATATGAATGCGAATAAAATGGAGAGAATGCAGTCATGTGGCGTGATTAGTTAGGTATACGTAGCGGCTAATGATTGATACGCTTTGATGACGGCTCACCTATTGGATAAACGATACCGCGGTGACATCATCATCATCAGGCTGATTCAACAGCAAATGTCAATACGCCAGTAAAAATTACGCATTTCAGTTCCGCATGTTACCAATTGCTGCTAGTTAATTGCTCAGAATGATGTATTGCAACAGTTAGTCCTGCACAGATAATAATCGAGTACTTATTCATTGCATTTTATTATTTATCTGCAATCAAAGAATGAAACGTGTTATAAACGGTTTAATAAAATATACTGATAGGTACTACAGTTATTTCAAAGTATTGATTGTTATCTTTTGTTTACTATGAGTACTTGTTGACTCAAACATATTTTAATTACTTCGTGTAAGTACCCGAAATATCGATGACTCGCTAGCTCACTTTAACTAAATACTTCTATTATAGGTACTTATAGTTAGTGTTCTTACCTATCGCAAAAAAAAACAACTATAGCTTTTCAAGTCCTGCTCATTATAGCATACAGATGTAGTCTTAATAATATCCACCTATCCCTACTAGGTGTTTCTGAAACCTAGTTTATCACCACTATTGTATTACCACATTTAAAGCAAATAAATGACTTTGAACCTGTTAGCACGTGGAATTATAGTACACTTATATCTGAGCCCTCAGCTCCACTCCCTTAAGAAAGGTCGCAGAATAATCATAATCAAGATTGGATAATTATGGAATTAAATGAAATTGTTTATTCTGTAAACGAGTTTTAAGTTTGCAAAGTACAGAGATACATTCAGTTCAGACAGATATCCGAAAGTTGTTTTTCCTCGTCGAAAGTTCGAAACTATAGCGATGGAACAGCGGTTGCGCTACTGCTACGCGGCTCGTCTGCACTGCGTCTTAGCGTAGCAAGCGCCTAGGCGTCTGCTACGCGGAGCCTACGTCCGCCTACGGGACCTCGTAGTACCGCGTAGGACCACTACGCAACTTGTAAGCAGCCAGCGCAGCGTGTGAGCAGCTGCTACGATACGGAGCGACTGCGCTAGTTTAGTCACTGCGTAGCAGCCGCTCAGACGCTGCTGCCATACGCCCAACTAATGATATGCTTGGCTAACACCCAGTACGAAATCTCTGTTTACTGCGGGTTTCAGTAACCACGGTGCCGGTGGTCCTTTAAATTCCGATCTAGGAATTTGACAGTGATATTATTTTAACGAATATTGATAAATATATCACTGCAACGAGCAGACATCTTCAGGCGGCGATGGTATCGCAACAGAACAAATGTATTCTACGATTACTATCTGTCATATAAAACAATTTACGGGCTTGCCACGTTAAGCTTCGCCCCTTTTGTATATTTATCGTCCATAAATCTAACAACTGCAATCAACTCACAGGTCACACAGTTAATGACTACTAACAAATATACGAGCTGATCTACAATGTCTTAGTGTAACATTGTTACATACATTGAAACTCAAATAATTGTCTTGACATACTCGGAATTATAAACAATGTTACTTTCAGACAGTTTGACAAATACTTACCATTTTTAACAGTGTTTAAAAGCGTTTATGGAAGTCAAGTAATAAGTAACATCCTTTCTTCCTAACTAAATGTAAAAGTGACTTTGTTTGTTTGTTACGCTTTCACGCTAAAACTGCTGAACGGATTTAGATGAAATCAGGAACATGGGTAGACCATGACCCGGAATAGGACATACGATTTTTAATCCAGATATTCCCACGTGAACGAGACTTCCCCGGGTGAAACCGCGGGCGCAGCTAGTTGTTTATAATTCCGAGTATGTCAAGACAATTCTATGTGATTCCCAATTGTATCTTTATCCAAATTATGTAAATACGCACTTGATATCGATAAATTCCCCGGGGTATTGGAATGATAAGGATCTTTTGTGATTAAATTATGTGAATTTTATTTAATTTTGCTTATGTCGTACCGAAATTATCGATGTCGTCATTTGCGAATCAATCGTTCTTGTATGTGCAACGTGGCGAAAATTAAAGTCTTAATACCTACAAGCTTTTAGTTAGAATAATTAACTCGACTTTGATAAACTGTGTTATTGGCCCGGTAAAGTCGTTTATAATTTGAAATGTCGTAAAATGTAGGAGGCTTTTCTTTATTTATTTTCTCTCACATTGGTTTTGTAGCCCTTAACAGTTTTGGACGACTTATATAAATTCACATTGTTAGAGATTGCGTTACACACGATCAATCACAATCTGAATCATTTTGTAGGATATTGCTAATCCAATCCCTACTTAATATTATAAATGCGAAAGTAACTCTGTCTGTCTGTCCGCTTTCACGCCAAAACTACTGAACCGATTTAAGGCTCGTACAAAAAGACGCGATATCGCGGGCGCGACAGGCAGCGGTACCTTTTTGTCAACAAAGGTACCCCTGCCTGTCGCGCCCGCGATATCGCGTCTGTTTGTACGAGCCTTTAAGGTTGATGCGCTAGGGTGGTCCGCGAAATTCAAATTTTCTTACGTTTTTTGCATTGTGAAGGTCAGTATCAGGTTGTGTGTTGATCTAAATATTATTAGCGGCCGTAACAAATATGGATTTACAGAATTATAAACATTAGAATCAGCAATACAACTCTCTAAGTTCATGTAAGTGTATTGACTGACGATTTCATGAAATTTTCATTCAATACACTTAGAAATATATAAAGTTAGAGCCAATAATCGATTGCAAAAAACAAATGGTTATTAGTAAAATGTTTTCCAACAGCAGTTTCAAAATATATAACTAAGTAGGTATTTCGAAATTCGCGTGATTGCTCAACATCCCCAGTCCATTATAATTCCCTCTGAAACTGGGTCATATCGTTTACGTTTTCTTCTAGGTTTTAGATCGAATGCGTGATACCTAGATGCAATAAGTCATGCAACAGCATTAGATTTAACTAGCTAGGTACTTAAATAATTGAATCGAATTAGACATAATTTATGATAAAATAGCTTAAAAAAAATTTATCTTCATCCCAACCTCGATAAACCCGAACGAAATCAAGAATCAAGAAAATATTTCCGTCTGAAATCATAGCTGATAATATCAACTTTGGCTGGCTGGCACCCGCAGGGTAGGTACAGGAATAAGATGCTATGATTTCAGCCATTAATATTTAGATACCTCGTAACAAAATAACTCCGTTCTAACTTTCCCGCCCATGCAAACTGATCTTTGTATCCTAGTTTAGATGTACAAAATTATGGTTATTTATAATCCAAATGGCTTATTGGCAATCATAACAATTAATAACGTAATCGTTATTTTACGCTTGGAATAGGATACTACGTGTATAATTACGGTAGATATCCGCTATTGTTGTTGTGGCAGGTGTGCGCGTGCGCGTCCAGTGATCTCACCGTTATTGCTCACTGATGACCAATTGCCGCCGAATGAGTTCATGACTCCACGTTTGATTCGCCGACTGTTTATTGCATGCTTCACACGGACGTCCGACTTTGTCCTTTCATTCTTTATGAGATTAATGTGTCTTTACACACACTCATAAATTTTTATTGCGTGTCAATATTAAGTTAATGATTGGATAACCTTGAGATAATATGTTGACATTAAGCCTAATATTTTAGTTGGAGGTAGGTTTCCCTGGTTATTGAACAATCATTAAGTTTAGCGCGGATCTTTAGCACTGGTATTATTATACCAGTGCTAAAGATCCGCGCTAAACTTCTTTACCTTATTTGTGTTTAGGAGCTCGATAGTATAGACAGAGAGATAGACTATTGGAATGAACGACGAACGTTTTTTTCTTCGTTTAATTTCTTCTGTTGAAACTTATGTACCTACCGGGACTGTTTTTTTGGCAAGTGCCCCATACATGCCAATATGATCCATCATGGCTACGCCCCATATTGTATTATTTTACTTTCTGCTTTGTCGCAGATGGCTCTCAGTAGTTTACCAGACAACAAGGCATAATGTATGTGAAAAAACACTGTTGATTTAGTGTGTGAAATTTTCATCACTTGGATTAGCATGTTCCCTCATTTCCAGGCAAGTCAACTTATCTCACTATAATAAAAAAAATTGGTAACTTGAAAAGCGTCGTAACAATTAAACTTCCCCGAATGTTTATACTCAGTTAGGTTAGGAAGCTAAACTGCACAATACGTCTTTTGGTCCGGAAAATAATATGCTTTCCAGTAAGCGGATCTGCAAATGTCGCCGTCGTCGACGGTTCTGAATCTTATTCACTTAAATATTATGTTAAGAAGTTCCTCAAATCTGGTATAATGATAGTAAAATTGGATGAATGTCTTTAGTGTTCCTAATTTCCTATTCATTTAATTTATGTACATATGAGTCGTTAGTTAGATGAGTGTAGTATGTATACCTAACTAGATAATTGTCTTTGTTATCCTCGCAGTTGAACTCGTTGTAAATGGTAACCGGTTTCGTGCTAGTACATAATATTGAAAACTATACAATTTAAAATCCTGATCGCCTCATCACGTCGTTGTTGGAATTGTAATAGTGTTGTACATAAGGCTGTTCTGCTGTCGATCTCAAAGAAATTCTCATCTAAAATCAATTGAAAAGCCAAATACCTACTTAGGCCGTATTAAGCTAGTTAGTCACTTCAACCAGGAAAGGATATCATGCTTGGCTCTTCCATTGGAACACATACCTACATATTTCTAAGTTATGTTAAATATCTAAATTATTTGGACTTCAATCCTCGTCGCCCTCGTAGGGTGACGTGACTGTGCAAAGTACTTTATTTATTATTCGAAATGAGCCTCGTCTCGCGTGGGTTTGTTGTGTAAATTAGAAACATTTAATTTGTATTTAAATGCTGTCCGGCTGGTGGTTCTAGATTACGAACCTCATTTAGGACGAAATAATCACGGATGTTACTTACTGACTGTAACTTATCACGAAACAATAATATTCCTAAAAAGTTGAGAGATCCTAACTTGTTTTTTTTTTTAAACAGTAACATGATCTGAATCATTAAGTTTCTTCGTAAAGTTTATTTTATAACAAGAATTTGGTATGACTACTGCTTTATCATTCTGGGACATTAAATTTACATAATGAGATACGTAGCATCCGTGTACGCGCGTCGAAGAACTAATACTACAAATACTTACTTGTACCTACTTTAGAACCTATTACCGTATCTTCACTGACAGGACATTAAGTTTAATGACAATAAAAAATGAAATTATAAGAATAGAGTTACTCTTCCTCAGTTGTCCATGACGATTTATTAGTTGATGTCAGTCTTGTGTTCAACCACCCCAGGTACTATTTATTTATTATTTAACTGAATTGTTATTGTTTTAGTATTCGAAATGCTGGTCTGCGCGCGGCAGTGTGCCCGCCGCAAGTCGCTCACTCTCACATTCGGAGAATTCTGCGTGTTCGCAGCTGAACTGCGTCGGTGTTCGAGGCAAGCCAGGCAGTAAGTGTTCCATTTGTTTCTACGTTATTTTAAAGTAAAGGCTCTTACAAACTGGCGCGACTTGTGTCGCGCGACGCGACGCCGCCGCATTGTTCGCCGTGAAGTTTTCTCAGAAATTACTTTGTTAAAGTCGCGTCGCGCTGTCGCGTCGCGCCTGTTTATGAGGGAGCCTTAAATCGCGAAGGTCTTATTTTAATGTTACCATGTCCTTTTTAGAATTCAACAAAGTAAATTTCAGATTCATTCAGTCCCCTAACCTACCATAAAATAACCAATATTTCATGATAGGTATTAG
Source organism: Lithophane ornitopus (assembly GCA_948473465.1). NCBI lineage: Eukaryota > Metazoa > Arthropoda > Insecta > Lepidoptera > Noctuidae > Lithophane > Lithophane ornitopus. The sequence continues at coordinate 8,459,077 of OX419616.1, read as the reverse complement.
GTACCTAATTTACAAATAAACCGCATCCTCGACGTACCTCATGTTACTTCTTGGGGCCGTCACATCCACCCAAATATCCATATTTGGTTAGAGTTGACGGGTCTCCCATGTCCCAAATTTCAAACTATTTTGCATATCAGATTCTGTGAAATTCTTTAGAAAATAATTTTAGTTACTCAGCCCTTGTGACGTGACGGAGCACATGGTTGTTACAGAATTAGTCAGTCGTTAGTCAGTTTCTGCTAATTAACCGTTTCGACCCACATTATTTCCTTCCGCCCCAGGTTGTTCCAGATCTTTCGCCAACATCTTTGTCTCTTTTTTGCCTAAATGAAAAATACACTTTTCCATGTCAATTACTTCTACATTTTCACGATAATGTTATAAAATGAGCCTTGAAAACAAAAAAAATGGGAATTACTTTCATTTATGAGATGTCATTACACCGATTTCACAAGACGTCACAGTACCCATTAGTCAAGAAGTTCGGCAGATTATGAAAGGACTTCATGAATCAAAACTTGATTAGTAGATCATGATTTAAAATAGCCCCAATTAGTGTAACTATCAGTAGATAATTAGCTCAATTCGGTATTACAAGAATTTGGAATAAGTTGCTAATGGCGCTAGCTACACCTACTGTTAAATTATAGTTATAGTAATAATATGCAATTGAACAGGAAACAGTTTTGTACCTTACAAGAAAATTGACATGGGAATTCAAATAACGTAAAATAACCCTGTTAAAGTTATATTGAAAATGCCTACTACGACATAATTATAGGTCCAAGCAATGTCCTTATTCTCCGCAGCGACCACGACATGAATCAGGTTAATTTTACCGATGACGTAAAAATTATCGTTGTCCTTTTCCTCGGTCTTGATCTGAGGACTGGGACTACGTATGACGCGCGCGTTGACCCTTACATGCCAAACAATAAGATATTTGTCATGTTTCAAGGAATCTCTACGCATAAGGCAAGCTTTTGTATAATTTCACCCTTTAGAGATTATTTAATTCAATGTCTGCACCATTCATTGCATTATCATGCGGAAACGCCTACACAAGTTCATCGATTGTGTTTTATTTCTAATTTCAGTTTTCATTCGCAGGAGTTCGAACAAACCTGAGTCGCCACAATGGAACGTAGACAAGGAGCTCAGAGATAAGGACAACATTTGTAAACATGTGAACGGTAAGAATATTTTGTTGAATCTTAGAATAATAATACCGGTTTAATAATACAAAAATTAAGTGACCTTCTTCTGGCCCCCACGAATTTACTGAAATTATTAAGCTGACTTCGGAAAGTTTTTTTGAATAATACAATTGTTGGCTTGGCCTGGGGCTTCCGTCCCCGCTTCAGGATGCACACTCGTGCTGCGAAAGGTCGATCGTCCCGTGATGAAACAAATGGTGACTAAACTTTCCGCACGGTACCAATCCAGAAATACACATTGGTAGTCCCTATGGCTACGCAACAATATCTCATACACTATAAATTCGGTGTCGCCGTCCACTTCCCACGCTATTCTATCTGTTATCATCACTATCAGACTGTTTGATAGCTGCTGAATTACTGATATTCGATTGGTAAAAAATTATTGAAAATAAATAGATCTTAAATTACTGTTTTAAAGTACGTACAGCTTACCATTATCGAATAATGAGTCAGAATTGATTGCTTTTTTTATTTTAATTCCTACATGGTACATACATTACCTACTGCCGTCGTAATTATGGAATGTGTTATTCATTTAAGGTTTCCTTTTCATCAGTTTGGATATATATTTAGAACTCGGGTGAATTATTGCACATGTTCCTTTATAAATTAAATACATTAGAGACAGTGATATATAAGTTCATCAAAGACAGCAAAGAAATAAATAATTTATAGCTACATATCAATCAGAAGCTTATCAACAGTTACGTACTCGCTCCGCTAAGCACACACTAAGATGACAGCGATGATGTTCATATTCATAATAACAAATAGGAACTAACTCACATTCGTGGGGCATGTGGTCATCACTTATTGCGTATATCTATGTTTTTAATTGTTCTGCTATTAATGTGATTGCCCTATGCTAGTCATTGTACGTTCGCTCCTATTTGCACCCGCACATGGAATGCTCGGATTTGCGTCAATCTCCCGGCGAATCTGATTAATGTATTATTAGAAAATATAATTAATACTAATATTAGAGACAACTAAATTAAGCTTCTGAAGCTTTAAAAATATATCTTTTTTTATCTTTGGAATATTAGAGAAAGTTAAAGTTTCATTTTCATTATATGGAACGACATAAGGCACTTAGATGTGAATCTCGCAATACATATCGGAAAGAAGTTCCGCTTTCGCACGGTAATTCGTAAAAGGCAGAGATCACTAAGTAAATATGATGCGTGGCCTCACAGGCTCTTCCGCACACACTATAAACAGAGTACGGAAGCGAGGGCGCGATGCTCCGCTCAGTGTACTACGCGCCCACGAATTCGGCCGCTAAATGCTACGAAAACATAATACAGATGACATCGCACTACTACAACTACAGATATACCTAACGTAAACAAACGATGAAACGATACTGCGTCAACTTCCTTATCTCCCGGAAGAATAATTCTGTCAAATGACGACTTCTTGAGAACAAACAAACAATGGTCATTTTTCTTTATTTTCTATTTACATAGCGATCTTTGTGCCGGACTGAAATTTTTCATCGATCTTCAGGACCTTCTTTCAGTTTTTTCTTTAATGAAAAATGTTGCATTTTTTTAACATTGTGAGTTTATATTACATTTTCACTTTCCTCAGGAAGGCACGAATTAGTAGCAATTTGGACAGCTTTTTCTGTTCATTAATCAATTAATTATGCATCATTGGTTTGGATATATGTATTCAACTCTAACCAATCCAATCCATCATCTATGATAAAATAAATAGTATGACTAGGCGAAAATGTGATTCTTTGAATGTTGATGACATATGCTCATAAAATCATTTGTGGAAGAGATGAAAAATACAGGTTTGCGGATGAGTTATGGTCAACATGAACACCATAAGTCTTTGTGCCATGTCTTTGTAGTGCTATAGAAATAACGGAATATTTTAAAATGCGGAATTGGCTAGTACTTGGGCGTAGATGTAAGTTGCGAACGGACGCCAGTTGGCCGCCGACCGTTCGCGGGTGGACAGCGTGCACGCAGTCTGCATGATACATCCGCAACCATGCCGCCGACTACAATGATTGTGCCCTGTGCGTTTCTCACATACTTCTTTACTATTTTCATAAATGAAAACCTGTCTGTTTTACGAGATCGTGTATATTCCAATTACACATAATGAAAATTCATAATCAATTCCTCCGTTATGATTTTCTCCCCCACAATGTTTTGTATCATATAGTTTACTGAGTGACGCAAGTAAAAGAGGATGGCTGTGTACACTGTGGATTTCGGTACATTTGACGTGAGTTCACGTTGAAGTTGTGACAATTCAGGGACATTCTATTCAAATCTGTGATCTGTGTGCGGGCGGAGCAGCCGATGTTAGTGCGTTTGTTGATCTGGCGTTGTGTTTACGTTTTCGTTTTGGCATTGAACGAAGATCCCGAATTGGATTGATGTGTTTGGTTGGCCACGTTTTATAAACTGCAGTGTAAACATGAATGAATAGTTACCTGTGCGTGTCGTTCTGTGTTGGGTATCTTATGTGCTTTTCAAAAGAATCTAAATTAATATTGATCATCATAGCAAATAGAAAATATTAGGTTAATCAAGTCGATACACCGTGTAATTTGGACTGTTTTCTTCCCGGTTTGGTGACTCCATTTCAATATTACCTACTTCTCCATTAGAATCATAATGCGAGAAAGTTGGAAAGTGATGGATTGTTCGTTAGAACTAAAATTGACAAATTTAAGGACTGATGCGGAATTAAAGAGAAACTCAATAGGATTTCTTCTAAGTTGGAAAGATTGTAGGTACTTTTTCATTTAATAAAATATCCTCACTAATCAATAGTGCTGTAGAAACAGACTTACTGCAGACCACGGGATGAATACGATGAAGATATCTCGGCGTAGGTATAGGAAGTAGGAACGAACTTTTTAAAGATCATTGTAGATTAATTAGTCATACATAATGTGACCAAAAGTAGAACCTACCATAATAATAATTAGGTACTTATATTTTTTTAACTTAAAATTTGTCTCAGCCGAAGGGGCGACCTTTTATGGTAATCATTAATCTACGAGTATGCAAGTAGGTGTTTAATGTAGTACGGTGGTCGGCCTACATATGTGCAGCCTACGCAGTCTATAGGTCGATACTCATCAATCATTGACGATGAGTATCGCTGGTTGAACGAACCCAGCACCGGCACTCGCCTGGCCGTGATGCTTTCTAATCCACGCCGTATGTACCCAAGTTGCTATCAACTATAATTATGATCAATGCATCTATTATCATGCAGATAGATTACATTTGCATATTAATTGATTATCACTATTTTTGGTACGTATCTTAGTTCTTTGTATCGCGTATAATAAGTGTCGGCGCCAAGGTTTCGTGGATTGTTATTGGATATAGAATTTGTTTCAACGTAGATCCGACGTCATGTATTAAACATAAGATACCGGTTTGTATAGGCCAGTCTTGAATCTTCAACAAATAGTAACAAACCGCTGTGGTTTGAGCTCATTGCTTGCGTGTCCAACCGCAGTACAATTGTTAACAATTAACAGTAGTTCTTTTGCGTGCCTCGAGCCCATCTTAGAAATAGGGTCAACTCATCCTATTATGAGTTGTGTCTTCAAGAACACATCAAATATTGTTCACATGGTGATTGATTGTTTCGTCCTTCATACAATATCTATGGAATTATTCATGCTGTTGACGTAGACACTATGTTAGACATGGTGTTTGCAATGAAAAGCGTGGGGTGATAATCACGTGATATGATGTTATGTGTACATCAGCTAGAATAGATTGATAGTGAGAGCTTATTTTAAAGCACACATAAAATCAACAGATTCCTTGGAATTTTGATAGGATGAAAAAAGCTTTGGTACCTATTTACAAAATGGTTAGGTAGGTTTGGTACCTATTTAATTTCCGGTAACCACACAGCCCATCCTCTATTCCAATTATGTCTAAGTATGCCTCTATGAGTGATGTGACAATTTTTGACATATGATGTTGCGCAGGCAGCGAGGCGCCTCCTCCGCCTTGCGAGGTGTTCCTGGGCGGGTCCTGCAACCCTACTACTTGGAGATCGGACATAGCCATTCCGATGCTGAAGAAGATGGGCATTACTTATTTTAACCCGGTGAGTTGCACACTACTATTACAGTATAATTACTAAGCATATCTGCCTATGTTGTCCGAAAGCAGGACAAAGGCCTCTTCTCAAACATGGGGACGAGATGAGCATCGAATACTATACCATGCTTGAATTGATAAAGCGTGGTAATCGATTCTCGTCTCACTCTGGTATATTCCAGGTATCCTCATGTTTTCCTATGCCATTAGTAAATAGTGTCTTAGATTACCTAACATAGAAAGTTCACAATGAAAGGCCACGCTAACGTTGACTGCTGTCACTACCACGTTAGATACATGAATAACCAGCGAGCACTCAATATTTACAATATCATGCAGATGAGTTTAAGTTCATTATAACTGCGTAAAGCCATGTTGATATGTTAATAGAGATGACGTATATGATTGATAGAGTATAATGTGATAAGTGTCTTCGAATGTTCAGTTTCAGTGGTCTTGTAGATTAAAGTCACCTACAATACGCCATTACAACGATGTGTATGTTAATAATGCAGTAAACAATCAAACATTGTTCGCCATTTACGACGTGATAAGAAGTCAATTAATCGATAAACAATACTGGAAATGAAAACCTGTATGATATAATCCAAGCGTGATTACAGGTCAGCTGTTGATTGTCGGCTCGTGTCCAATTTAATTTAGATGAAAGAATAATGTACCATATTGAGCTAGCTAGTCACATGTTGTGGTGTGACATGCGCAGCTTCAATAAATTAATTAATTTGTTAATCGACTCTGATCCTGGCGCAATATTTATGGTTGAGCTATAAAAACGTATACAAACAGCTATACACAAGTTCTTTTCATCAATGAATATCGTATTCGCTCGATTATTCTAAAAAGTACAATAACTAACATATGATATGACTGAGAAAAAACAAAATTCTATGTTTATCTTTATTTATTTTTTGCAACTGTTACTTAATTCTTTTCACTCCAGTTTATCAGCTAGAATAAATATTAATTAGGTACTGAGGATGACGTTATCAATTTGCAAATTGAATTTGTAAACTAGTTTGTTTTTCTTTCGTGAAATATTTAAACAAACTATAATTAGGTACAATTATTATTATATAAGGTGTGGGCGACCATTAATATGCATAACGTTAGGTGTTATTACAATAACATCGGGACACAACTTTAAAAGGCCACAGATAATGAGTCGATGGACAGAATTAACTGGGCTTACGTGCAGACATTAAATCTTAAAAATATGTTCACAAGAAGACCATTCTCCAGTTCATAACAGATAATGCGTATGATAACGCATGTTTATTTGACAGCTTCTTTGAATGAAACGTGCTCTCGATAAATATGATTTTGGTAATTAGATATGACACGTCCTATTGAAACGTCTATCACACAAACGATATAGATATCTCTTCAAAAGTAAACGGTTTCAAATACACATGAAATCATGTACCTACGTCATACACAATTACTTTTTAGCTGGACGCTCGAAGCCAAAGTGTTTTACGATATTGGTTTACCCATACCTATTTCTGCTAAGTACGAAGACACTTTAAAGTGACGTTACGTAAGTAGCTAGCAAATGCATGTAAGCTGCAAGTGCTGCAAGTGGACAAGAGGCTAACATATATTAGACTAGCAGCCCGCGATTTTACCTGCATAAGTCTCGATCCCGTAGGAATATCGGGATAAAAAGTTCGTATGTCCTAGCCCAGGTTATGGTCTACTCCTGTGCCAAATTTCATCCAAATCCGTTTAGCCGTTTTAGCGTGAAAGCGTATCAAAAAAACAAACTCACTATTAGTTAGGATTATAAAGTTAATATAATTTATACTACTGCACCCATTATAACTATTGCACTTTGTGAGCAAAGGCGCGTGTCCACAATAAGCACTATGCATTGTTGCCCACCCGCCTTACCATAACAATTGATTGCGTGTATTTTTTTCTCGGAATGAAATCGGAAAACCTACAGAAGCGGTTTTCTTCTACAAAAAACTAAGAATCCCAGAAGAAATAGAATAGAATTTAAAAATCAAAATCAATAATCATTTATTCAAACTAGGCTGAGAATCAGCACTTTTCGAACGTCAAAATTACATAAGACAGTCCCCCATAACGCCCACCCTTCACCACTTCCTAGTGCTTTAGCTGGGCAGAAGAAGTGGCGAAACAAACTCCCCAGCAGCACAGCTGTCTGCTTAGTTAAAAAAAATGATTCTATATAATAGTATGCAAAATCATTTATATAACGGAACAAAAAAAAACATAAATCTAATTATTAGCCATATGTCAGCTAGCACACGCCATTATACCAACCAAAAAAAATATCGAGAACTGTAAGTACTCAGGCAAATTGTTTTTTTTTAAAGTAGAATATATTTAATATTTTAGAAATCTATATAAAATGAAAGAGATTATTTTATTAATTTAGAAATTATTTGTTATGAAATTGTAATTTTGTAATCATGTATGAATTGTAATAAATTTGTTATTTTATGCATGCACATTTATGTACTAGTAATTTTATGATATATTTGTTTTTAATAAGTCATTCATAATGGAAATAAAGAGGCTATAATAATAATAATAATGTCAACTAGCACACGCCATTATACCAACCAAAAAAAATATCGAGAACTGTAAGTACTCAGGCAGGAATAAAAAGTAAATGTAAACATAAAATAATATCTAAATAAAAGCCTCCAGGCACGAAGGGCGTGCCCGCTTACATATAGCTATAACTAGAAGTTATAAATGATAAACTAGGACCATCGACGTAAAAATAAATAAAAAGTTAATTACTAATAACAATAACAAAACCAAGATCAGCAAGATTATATCCTCCATTTAAGATTCTAAAACTGCCTGTTGATTTTTTTTAGACCTGCTACGGTTTAAAATATCTCCCAATCAAAATGTGACTTCCATTCGAAGATTGATATGTACTTTCTGAGTTTATGTAGAGGAAACTTGTACCTTTAGTAGTAGTCTGAAATCGCCAACCCGTCTTGAGCAAGCGTGGTGATTAATGCTCGCGGCTTATACATCCAAGTCACTGGGACAAGAATAAGCTGGTTTAATTAAATTCATGTAAAAACTAATGATGTTCTGTTTTGCAGCAAGTCGAAGACTGGTCGATGGAGCTGGTGGAAGTGGAGCACCGCGCGAAGGCGGCGGCGCGCGCGCTTCTGTTCGTGCTGGACAGCGAGACGCGCGCCGTGGCCGCCAGCGTGGAGGCCGCGCACCTGGCCGCCGCGCCGCGCGACCTGCTGCTGGTGCTGCGGCCCTACACGCGCCACCAGGCCATTGGCCACGAGGCCATCTCCGACCAGTCAGTATCTACTCTATACAAATAGGGTATCATCGAACCTTCCCAGACAGTGCCAGTATGAAGCCCCCTCACAGAATATGCCTTACCTTCTTTCCTACTTATCATGCACGTTCACCTGCACATTCCATGATTTGAACGAGGCGAATGACAGAGCTGTCTTGGTACATTCTTACTGGTTGGTCAAAAAGACAATGCCAAGAATCGGCTCGAATTGTATGTAGTATCCGACAGACTTTCTATAATAATGATAATTCATATTAAAAAGTAGGAAGAATATAAATAAAATCTGTAGAAGTGCACCATTGAAAAGTAATTTTAAATAGTTATTCAATTTAACAACACATTTCATAGTTACATTTTCAATTAGAAATGTTACCAATACCAAAATAAAATAATATCGATACGAAATAGCACTTGTAAATCGATTACAATAATATCAATATGAAGATACGTAGTGGTTTATTGCTGTTTCTGGAGTCCGATTGGAATTTCGTAAATGGTAGACACCATTTAAGAATACCTTGGTCGTTGAAACTGAGGATACCTAATGTTTTAAAATGCATTATTTTAATTAATCATTTAATAGTTTATTTCATGTTATCGTTAAAGTCGAGTACCGAGTGGTCAACTATAAAAAACTATAACTTTTTTTGGTGTGCTTCAAATAGAAAACTAATTATACTATCAAATTCTATATTTATTTTACTTTTTTATGAAAAATAGTTCATCTTTGTCGGTTCTGGCCGAGTCTTGTGGGAGACCCTGGCATTCTCCTTTGCATAGTAGTCAATCGACGCGAAAAGAAGTAGAAGATATAGTCCGTATTATTAGCTATTCGGGCTTCCTCTTTTTACCTGGTGAATATTACACGAAAAGTGAAATGCCATGCATATTTGAACCATGTGGACATCTACTGAAAAACTTCACCTTGACCTCTCCCTGCCATTCACATAATATGTTCTTATCTCTCTTCTTATGAACCTTGACTAGTCTTGAACAATTTTCTGTGGCTTCTGATATAGATTGAGTTCTATCAGAATGTTATAATCCCGCCTATTAAGAACCGCATCGACTAAACTACAATTCATTCTTAGCTTAGTCCACATTTGAACACACTCGTCTCTTAGAAACAATAATAGGTAGTTGATTAGCAATCGCAAATCAAGCAGGGCAAAAAATTAAAATCATTAATTTGTCATCAGGCGCTCGTCATCACGAGGATTAGGATGATTCATGTCTTTGAAGTTGATGCGCGATTTGATGAGCGGTAGCCATTCGTCATCATCTTGTCTGACTGACTATCTTTTTCCTGGTGTCAAGTTCTCCGAAAAGATGAATTATCTGATTAAAGACCTGGAGTAACTTCAGAGTGACTAAAGCTACATTTGTGTAATTATGTCGTTTTGTATTTGTCGGAACCCATAACTGAAACCTAACACGTCAAATGTCTGACATGTGTAAATGCAAAACAAACATTATAGTGTCACTTGTCTACAAATTTTTGCAAACATTAGCACGTCAAAGCATTCGTAACAGTCGATAAAGGTAGAGACACGAACATCTCGTTAAGTATTGACGTCAGTCACTGTAACCCATAGAGTAAGATCACGCGCAACGATCGTTGCGTCCATGTGCCTCTTTGTGTCAATTTGAATGCAGAATGTAAACTCTAGTAAAATGATTCGTACGACTGCAGCGAGTACGTGGAGCTGTCGCGTGCGCGGGCGACGCTACAGGAGGCGGTGGAGCGGCGCGGCCTGCCCGCCTTCACCGACATCCCGGCCGCGCTGCGCTGCGCGCGCGCCGTGCTGCGGGGCGCGCGCACGCACCCGCGCCACTCGCTCGGCCACACCATCCTGCGCCTCAAGCGCGCCTACGACGCGGCGGGCGGGCGCAACTCGCGCCTGCCGCGCGCGCGCGCCCTGGACGCGCTGCGCGAGGCAACCCGAGCGCCGCGCGAGCGCGCCGAGCGCTGCCTGCCGCCCGCGGCCGACCCCGTCGACTTCGAGACGTTCTGCGCCGCCGTCGCCGAGCTCGCCGCCGACGCAGGTCAGTACGTCTCCTACTTGATGTCCGTAAAGCTCGTTAAAATGCTGTCGTTTTCTGCCAATGTACCATCCATATACTGTTTTTAATGTGTCATTAAGTTGTTTATGTCGTCGCTTTCGATATATTGCTGCATTTTACATGGACGATTTATTGTGGAAACATAGCGGAAGATTTGGCAGAGTTTTAACGATTCACGGTTACGAAATGTATTTGGTTACGAATATTTGGGTGGCGGGTGTGTGGTAAGGGGTGGTGTTTGTTGAAGGGCGCAGTAGCCCGCGCGCGGCGGCGGCAGATAGCGAGAGCGTGACATCGCGCGTGCGGCGCGCGTTCCGCTCGCTGCGCGCTTACCTCTCCCCGCCGTCCCCGCCCACTCCCGGTGCGTGTGCGCACTATTCACTTTACATCATCATCATGTCACCCGCAACGCGTCCACTTCCGGACGCACGCCGCACTCTCATAAGGAATGGTTTTTGAGCCGCTTGCATCCAACGTCTACCCACGACCTTAACTAAGTCGTTTGTGTACGTAACAGCAGTCCCACGCTCCACTTGTTCCATACAGTTATCATATTCATTATTTCGGTATTTTGGGTGCTATTTGCTGTACTTGTTTTCAATTTTATACTAGCTTGTGCAATTTTATGAATTCTGTTTTTATCACTTAAATATGGCAAATGTTTTATTAGTAATTTTATTGCAACCTTTTATTGCTTGCAATCTTTTATATTTTCTAAATAAAACAAAAAGACAACGCGTTTCTAACGATTTTGTTTGCTGTTAATGCTGAATATTTTGTTTAATATACACTCATTGCTCATAGCAAACTTTCAACAAACAAACTTTCAACAATTCATAATAATTATGAACCATTAGTAGATTTTTTTCTTATTGTTATTTGTGGCCGCTGTAAATATGAAAGGTACCCTTTGACTTACACACTAAGTATATCATTTGACCGTTCTTTATTTGCAGAGGCTCAAAGTCGAAACGGTACGGAGGCGGAGGCGACGGGCGGCGACTTGCGCAGTGAGCCGCGCGAACCTGCCTCGAGAGACGTAAACAACGGACTGCGGCTTGTCAACCCCAGGCTTAAGGCATACGGACGAAAGCTTGGTTTATTCATTCCTAAGGTAAGGAACAAATACATTATTCTGTAATTATTATCATCATTTCAGTCAAAGAATGCCAGCCAGACGTGAACTGTTGGTAATGGCTCTCCCAAGCATCGTCTCAAGGACCGGTCCAATGCTTCCCCGCATCCACCGGACTCCCGCAACCTTCACCAGGGCGTCAGTCCACCTTGTAGCAAAATGATTATTGCTAGAAAGATCCTCTGGCATACATTTGGATGAACGATCATAAACAGCAGTTGCTTCAAAAAAAAAAACACGAAAATCATCGTATTGCAGGCGTAGCATGACCACCGTAAAAACGGGTTTTGACGACGGAAGAATAGACAAAAAAAATGACAGATTGCGATTGTTTATCTGTCATTTTGTCTATTCTTCCGTCGACAAAACCCGTTTCTACGGTGGTCATGCTACGCTGGCTGGTCTAATTTAAGTTAGTAAACCATAGTAACTTTGAGTCGCTTACTTACCGGTTGTTTTTTCTGTTTCCAGAACGGCGGTCACCGGCCAGCAGCAGATAGCGCAGGCGCGGGGCCCGTGGGGCCGGCGGGGCTCGTGGGGCCGGCGGGGCCCGTGGGGGCCGCGGGGGCCTCGAGCGGAGATTCAGTGTTCACGCCGGGCACCGAGCGACGCCTCGAGCGACTGCCCGCCATGCTGGGCGCGCCCACGCATGATGTCTACCTCGGCGGGACTTTCCCGGTAAATAATAATGTTGTAAATTACAAGAATGCTTCCACAAAAATGAACACACTTTCAAACGCATGTCAGTAGTAACACTTGAAGGCACCATCAAAATGACGTGTGGTTGACAGAAACAACAGATTTTGTAGAAAAGCGAAGTGGTTGATTTCAGTCTGCCTGATTTCCTGAAAGGCGTTATTGTACGAGTAAAGCACGTCGGCGCTGTTCTATTTTTATCCACCACTGACTTTAAAACGTGTTCTGATTTTAACTAGTTTAAAAAAATATCCATCTTATCTAATAAATCCATCCTGCTCCAGATCCACAACACCAAACCAGAAGAAGTCCTACGAAGGGAAGGCTTCACATACGTAGTGCCACGCGCCAACGACTACACCCGAATGTTCTCGACCCCTGCCCGAAGGACCGCGCCCGCGCACCCCGAGTCACCGCGTCGTGATAAAAAGCCGCGCCCTTCCAGTACTACCTTAGAATTGCCCGATGACGTACAGTTAAGAGATCGCACGCCTGATGATAGAGCCGATAGGAATGATCGACTCAGTGCGTCCGACTTCTATACAGTCACGGAAGATGTAACGCCGCAGCCTTTCAAAGGTAACATATTCTCGCTAGTTTTCGTCAATTTCATCCATTAAGCAAGTAGTAAGCTCATGCTGTGTTAGACAGTCAGCAACATGGTATCGATGAGGCTGACTACACAGAGTTCGCCGTCATAATAATTATACAACTCATACATAAACAATGAGCAAGTTTGACGGGTAGCGGACCAAAAAACCAGCCAGTATAACAACTTGCCAGCTACTTCCCGATGAGTCTTGATAGTCACAGTCGGCTGTATAATATCAAATCAGCCCAAAGTTGGTTGGCCGAAATTGGTACTAGATTGCTATTCTTCAAAATCCCTGTTTTCTCGACCACCATCATGCATTACCACTCTCCTAACAAGCTATTCCATTACAGGAACATACGACGAGGACCTATTACTAGGCTCACGCGTACTAGTGTTCGCGACGAGTGCGGATTCTCCTTGCTTCGCTGCGATGGTACTGGCCGCACACTATATGGGACTGCGTCCAGCCAACACTGTGCTCTTAGTGCAGCCCATGGACCCACAGAAAGCACATGGTGTAAGTTGAACCTATATTTATAATTTTAATACCTTAGCAACCCTGGTTATGGTTGCACTCGACGTGTCATTGCAATTTAAACATGTCAATGATATTAAAGTCACATCGTTCGTCCTTTGCACCGACTACGCTCGTTCTCACTTAGATAAATTATTATCTATTAGCACCTATTTGTGAAGCTGTGTCGTTTAGTCTTATCTTTTCTGGCAAATGTGCTAAAGTACCCTATGTCTGGTTTGAATATATCAACTTGCCAATACTAATGAGACAATTCTTTCTTTACAGTATAGTGAAGCAGCAGTCAAGGATTACAACCGGGGCCGCCACTACCTCTCAGACTTAGCGAAACGCTCCGGAGTGCCTGTGTTCGACAACGTCGACTCTGCGATGGCGTGTGTCGTCAGCCGGCTCAGAGCAACGCTATAGCATCAATAATTGATAGTCCCCGGGACTCACATACCTTAAATCTATTGATGTATGGATGATAACTGTGTTATACACCCGAATATCGATGTTTATCGGTATATCGGAATTATTTTAATACAGGCAGCAGTGACAGCGGCCTGTTAATCATAAAGTCCGCCGCTTCTATATAATAATAGAGTAATTAAACACAACGCCAGTTGAAGCGAATCTCATCTCAAGCATTATCACATTAGTTGTGATCGCGATTTGATTTCGTATTCGTTATTTCATTGCGATGCTTGGAGAAGCGGCTAATCACAACTCACGTAATAAAGACATCACAAATGTAATTCATCATAAAACAATCATAGGGTAATTATTTTTACTTGCGTGGCGAAGAGTCTCATAAGAGTGTACTTATTAATTTCAAGACGTTTAGTTTAGTACAAAGAATGTCTCTCTTTATTTCATCACTCTCTATTGCATTATGTAATGTAATATATAGATATTAGAATAAATGTAATTCAATGGATGTATGAGCGAGAATGGATGGTGACGGTAATAAGGTTATCTTGATGAGGATATAACAAATCTCTGTGATGAATTTGTCTAGGAAATTTTTATAGTGAACTTTCAATGCATAAGCATATAATTAGATGATAACTATACATATTAGTATTGTTGCAAACACAGGTACAGGTAGTAGTCACATGTTGGCGCGTTTGGAGGAATATTGTCATGTCAGTTGTGCACAAGAAGTTTTATAGGTAAAGGACTCGAAGTTCGAAATCAAAACATATTGAGGTCCGAAAATTTACCTGAAATCAGTTGGCTCCCCCTAATGTGACTTGTGCCTTATTAAGAAAGAGTACGAAACATACGAGAATGAGTGAATTGTTGTCAGGATCATATTGTTCGACTTCTGATATTCAACTTTAACCTTTACCTATAAACATGATGAAAGCACAGTGTTATGTTGATCATGATGTACTGGGGCTGACATTGGTATTGATTCAATAGCCTAGTAGTCCTGGGAACTTCGCACAGTGGGTCTATTAGCTAATTTCTAAATCTTGTTAGTACTAAATTATATTGCATTGACGAATGCTTATGTAGACATCAGCACTTTAGGAAAACTGATTGAGGAAAAGTACAAATATCTTGCTCACGTAGCAATTTTAAGAGGTTTTAGTAGTTATTATTTGAATTATGGCAATGCAAAGTAAAATTTTATAATAATTAACATCTTATACTCATTTTTTAATTATAATAAATTGTACCTCTTCTAAAAATATCTAATATGCATCAGAGTTAACGCTTGCAAGTGGATAATGATGAAATTAGGTTATGATAGCCACAATTCCATACCTAATTTAGGTATAATCTATAATATTGAGTAGTTTAGTGGTAAACATATTTGACCCACTGTCACTAAAATTTAATCTGTAATTATAAAATTCAGCAAATATTATTTGCTAGTCACACGCCCATTAACATTTTAAGTACTTTGTTAATATTGATCGATAGTACAAATATCTAATTTATAGAAAAAATATGTCATATATTAATTGTAATTTTATGCCATGTACGCTTATTTTAAACTAAACATCACATATGTAAATATAGAAATTTGTAATTATCTAAGTGTTTCATTGTTGTTGCCAACTGGCATACGCTTCTGTACTTTCTCCTACTATTATAGTGGCGAACCTACGGGCGAAACAGTCATCCGTTGCACCACAGAGTACATTATGCGTTGCACCACATTATTTTGATTTATACTTCTGACACAATGTATTTGTGAGTAATTAATTGGATAACATATTCACACCCTCATTCACTGAGGATGTACAAAGAGGTCAGAGGTTTGCCAGTTTAAGTCTCATGACCTATGTAGTAGAAGGCGAGCCCATTGCTATTAAACACGAGCAAAATCCAGACCCCGAGCTGCTACTCACTAACAAAAAATCAAATCGTAAGCGTTGGCCACACTGGGAACGAAACTAAGTTCGTTTAGTTTCGCTCATGAAGCTACCGCGTCTTTTCATACTTCGGTTCATAGTTGGCGGTGCCAACCGAAGTATGCAAACACGCGGTGTGTTTCATCATATAGATAGGTCCTATGCCGTAATGTTGGTACTTTAACAATGGACTTATGAGGCTGCGTACAAATGTTCGTCCTACAACAGTGGAGCCACATTGCGGCATAGGAACTATTAATGAAACTCACTATAAATTACCACTGGGTACTTCAATGGAGTTAAACAAAACTATCGTTAAAATATTGCAAGACCAAATTCATGCCACCAGCCACTCCATTTTGAATAGCAAGTTATTTTAACATTCAGATTCCATCAACCACTACTGTAACCCAAGATTACTGTAAAAATGTAGTATCAAATGAAAAAGACTCTTATTTCATCATTTATTAATAGTTAGAAGAGGTAAATGTTAACCTTTTTTTAAATACTTAGGTAAAACTTTCTATTAAAAAACAGTCATTTTCTGTTTGTCTTTTCTGTGTGTTTGCTCCTTAGATATTTGCTTTTCTTTCTGCACAAGATTGTTCAGGTCTTTATTTTTCTCTGCAATCTGCATATTAATATTTTTGTGACCGTTGGATCCAGAAGCATGTCTGATCAATGAACTATTCAGTTTTACTATCTCCTTTTCAATTCGTTTTTTGTCTTCTGTAATTTTGAATTGCTCAATGTTTAAGTCTTTACTTGAAGACTGCTTTATATCCAGAGAGGCTTCCGGTTCGTTTTCTGCTTCGGTCTTATCGCCTAACGTTTTATTAAGGAAATTGAAAACATTTCGCCGTTCCCTCTCTTTTTCGCGCTCGTATGCTCTTTTATTGCGATCTTCTTCTTTCTTCTGTAATCTTTTCAATTTTTGCTCTACCTATAAGCAATAGCAGATTGTTATTATAAACAATAGTCTATAAAGAGTATTTATATCATCTACTAAATGCAAGCTATGATCTTTAAATATTCTACCTTTAATGGAACTTGAGCAGCGTGTTTCTCAGAGATGGCCATGCACTGGTCGAGACTCTTGCCTACAGGTAGAACGCGTGCCTCAACCGGCTGAACACGACCGTCGCTTGCTGCGCCGAGCCCAGTCCCCGCAACATAGCCCATTGCGAACATTATTTTTGAGCCAATACCCTGTAAAATAAAAATGTACTGTAGTTTTTATATCTTTAAGTCTAGCAGTTATTATAAATTGTTATAAACTTTAATACATACTCACTCGAGTATGTTGCTCCCACTGCCCAATACCTCTATTGGTGTTTTGATTTAGAACACTTCTTTCAATGATAAGTGAATGATTGTCACCTACTGTTTCTTCACACATAGCTTTGCTTTGTGGATATTCTGTATCGCTTAAACTATCATCAGAGTCATCACTTTCTTCATTTTCAGCTACATGAAAAGTAAATAAAAAGTAGTGTAAGTTATAGGTCAAAGAAAAGCTAGTGATAGCACAAACCAGACACATGTGTTGATATTGCATACCATGACACATTTTTATAATTGCCTTATCAGAAGACATGCAATGACCCTAAGGCTTCCTGTATATGACGCCTGCGTATACGACTGAATATCTCCCATGCGCCACACCGCCGTAGCACAGGCGCGCACCGCCGACGGATCGCAAGATGAAAAAATAACAGAATATCTCAGAATGTACGGCATAAAATGTGTATGTAAAACATACGCAGCGCGCGGGGCGGCTCCGGCGTCATGTCTAGATTAGGAAGCCTAGATTAGTAACCATAGAATCAATGAGGGCATTCAAATTCTATAAAACAAACTTACTATTCAATGGGAAAATGTCCTCAATTTTCACTATATATTCATCGGTCCCTTGTTTCCTTTTCTCCCCTGTGTGTACCCCATGCTCTAACTTAACAGAACAAGTTCTTTTCTCTATATCTATACTCCTTATTATTGCTCTATGCCATAAGTGATACTTTTCAGTTGATTTTTTTGCTATACCTATTTCCTGTAATGAAATATTATATTAGACTTGTTTTTCAGGTAAGAAACCGTAAAAATAATTGTTCGAGACTGTAATCTGATCCACAATAAATGTTTATCAGAAAATATAATTACCTCATTATCAGGTGGCTTCAGTTTCATCAATATTCTACTACCTACTTTAATTGAACTAAAATCAGGTTCTATTGCTTCTTTTAAATTCGATAATTGTACCAAAGCACCATGGGAATATCTGAAACCACAATAAAATCACATTTAATTATGACATTACATTTAGGGTGCAGTGCATTTTTTTTGGTAACCATGATGTGACCCACCTACATTGTTCATCACTGAATTTACATTCACCTTCAAGGAAGAAAGGACACGGCAACATCTCAGCATGTGTTGGATGAGTGAACAGAACACGGACCTGCAATGAAGGAACAAAAACAATATACCTACACCTTTTACCTGGAACTAGTATAAAATTAGTTAATTTTAAACATTTTGCTGATTTCATCACCAATTTATGGTCCCAGAAGTGAAAATAAATGAGGTATAAAATAATCCCTACACTGTTATGAATAGTTAATAAGATTCATAAGGCTATGTTTAAACTAGGAACTTGAAATCAAGTAAACTGTTTTTTTTTTTCATATCAATAAAAAGTAGTATAAGTTATAGGTCAAAGAAAAGCTAGTGGTAGCACAAACCAGACACATGTGTTGATATTGCATACCATGACACATTTTTATAATTGCCTTATCAGAAGACATGCAATGACCCTAAGGCCTTTTTTTTTCCTACACACTCCGCCCCTAGGACAACCCACTGACCAATCTGTTTCTTTCATACATTTAAATACACAATTTATGTTAAATCAATTATAATTTAAAAACACTTTATATACTAACTTGAAGGTCTTGGAACTGGTCCTCATCCTGCCTGGGCACTACAGAACTGACCATAGCATTGTAAAGACCTGGCTGACCACCCCACTTGTGTGTGTGATACACTGCACACTTCATGCCCAGTAATGAAGACAGCTCATCCTATGAAAGTTTCAGATTAATTATTGATTTAGAAGCAGAAGTATATTTGCTTTTCACAAAATTAGGATGTGTTAGTAGTTTAGCAAGTATATATAGATGTTTTAGCCATTTGAATATCATACTTAAGTGATCCTAGTTAATCATTATTGTTGAATTCATTAACAGAAAATGGCTGGTGTTTTTTCATTTCAGTAAAGGCATGCTAGAAGACAAATACCTCAATATCACTATCTGCATTGGCTGCATCCTCAGAGTTTTCAGATTTGTCCCCTTTAGCATCTTCATATGCACCACTTTTAGCCATCTCTTGCTGAAAACAACTAAATATTAGACATTGCTTTTATAATTTAAATATTTGAAAATGATTCCTCATATTTACCATGAACAATGCATACTCATCATCCAATTCATCTTTAGGTTCAGTAGATTGAGCCTCAACCGGCTGATTGTCTTTAGGAACCAGGGCTTCCAAGTTCTCTCTCGTCAGTTGTATAAGTTGTTGCAAATCTGACTGCAAAGCTAATAAGGATTCTCGTTCCGTTGATTCATTAACAGTTTCGAGTGTTAAATTGACCATTGCCAGCTGGAAATACATTAAAATAGTAATAAACTTGGTAAAGTTCTTGAATAACTTACTTATTGGAGTTGTATTGTTAGTACCTGTTCTTCATATTGGTTTAAAGATTGATGTAAATCATCCATGTTTGATAACTCAAATTTGTTTTTAATAATCAAATTAATAGTTTCACACGAAAAATAGTAAACTGATCAACAATAAATAATTGCAATCACAGATAACTATATCATTGCAATTTGATAAAATTTTAGTGATCGGAAGATGACACTTTATGCACTGAAACTGACAGTGACATGATGACATCTTCTTTTTGACAGATATTTTGAGGGCTGATAGAGAAGGCTGTCCCTAAAAGGGGTGATAGACGTGCAACGGTGCGAGCAAGTACGCGTACTTACGGCTCGGCGAGCTTATTCGCCCTTTTGTCATGCTAAGTACGCGGACTTAAAAACCGCTGAGTAAGTTCAACAGGTTTGAAATTTTGCTAGTAGCCCGCATTGGGTCGTCCTCTGGCATCGTCACCAATTTGAAAATGAAATTTTGAGCAGCCTCACTTGTGTTACCGACGACGAGCCGAGTAAGGTCGGGAACTTAAAAACCGCGTACTTCAAGTACGCACGTATATCACCCACTTTAGGGTAGTCCATGAGTCAACTATGTTGGATCGGCTTCTAGTCAAACCGTATGTAGCTGTATACCAGTATGTTACATAGAGAAACTGCCTAACGCCTATCTGCAGAGGCGGACTGAGGCGGACTTTCCGACTTCCGGCCGAGCTGGCCGAGGCTTAGGGCGTGCAGATATTAGGGGGGCTTCAGTAAAGAATAGAGCGATGACAGCTTATCATAAAACGTCTAACCAAAGAAATAAATATTTTTAGGTTTTCAATGTTTGTATAATTTTTACGCTGTAAAATCAGCAGAAAGGAGGGGGGCGGCTACTACTAAACGGCCTAGGTTGACCGAAACAGCTAGTCCACCCAGTCCACTTCTCTGCCTATCTGACCTCCACAACCGAGTTACTGGGTAACATGATACCTACCCTTAGGGTAAAAAGTGGCCGCCAGACTTTTGGGCTTCTGATTCTGACTACCCGTAAACTGCAACTGTAAAAAATC
This sequence comes from Lithophane ornitopus, assembly GCA_948473465.1. Taxonomy (NCBI): domain Eukaryota; kingdom Metazoa; phylum Arthropoda; class Insecta; order Lepidoptera; family Noctuidae; genus Lithophane; species Lithophane ornitopus. Next base: position 8,438,279 of record OX419616.1, on the reverse strand, counting down.
TACGAATTACAACCTGGATTACGTGCTTTCCAAAGCTCGGAGGGTCTTGCTCGATATTTAATGGATCACCCATCCACGATTCGACCGCGGCGAGCGTAGCTTTATCTTCAATCGACCAGTGCTGCTATTATTTAGTGCAAACTGGTTTGGCCTCGCTTCAAATGTGTGGTTATAGAGGATTATCTGTTCACATGGATGCTGCTTACACAGAGGGATTGTGAGATCTGCTCACATTTAAGCCGTGAGAGGTCTGGCCTCTCAAAGGAACATATACTAACCTACGGGGAGGGCCTCACAAGACTATGTTTCGTTGTAGAAAATAATAAGGATCAACCAAGGCAACTTTGCCATGTAGGGTAGATAATTATAAGTAAATTTATTTGTTGATTTGGTTTTCTATAATTTTAATTAATCTCAGATATTAGCATTACATAGGCGTACACCAAAAACCATCCATTTAGCTCCTAGAGTCAAGTATCCTCCCCCTTTTTATAGGAAAATGTATCCTTCCACACTCCCTGGTGACCGGGGTAGATGACGGCCCTGTCCGTCAAATAGGCCTCGACCACACGACAGAGGTAGGTCGGCATCCGGTGGTACCGGAGTGCCTTCCTTATGCAACTCCAGGGCAGGGTATTGAAGGCATTGGCGATGTCTAGAGACACCGCCAAGACGACCCCACCCCGGGCCACAGCATCCCCCGTACGCGCATGATGGCGTCCACCGTAGAGCGCCCTCTGCGGAAACCAAACTGGCTCTCCGCCAAATCCGGCCCCACCCGCACCAACCGCCCGACGAGGCGGTTTGCAATTACTCTTTCAAAGAGCTTGCCCACCTCGTCGAGGAAAATGTATCCTTGATCTTCAGATCAAAACTAAAGCATGGCAGAGCTCTGGTTCCATTGAAGAGTAGTGAAGCAGTGTTATGAAAATTAATTACTTCTAGTAAGGTATTATTTGATGATGACCCTTCTCCGCTTTGCGGCACTAGTTTATCCTACTGGTTAACTTTTACAACGCTCTGCCTAAATGAAGTGTCAGCCATACAGCTTTCATAAGAAATGATCTAAACTAAAAATATTAAAATTCTTCTCAGTTTAATAATCTTAATAATAAGGTTATTGAGGCATATTCATATAATATCAGTAGGTACAGCTGCTTGATATAACTTTAACAGTTATATGTATAAGTCATACGTCTTATTTACATAGGTAAGTATATAATATTAAGAAGTTAGACTAGGTAACTTCTTTAATTCATATTTTAGACTTACATATAAAAAAGTTAATTATGCAATAAAATAAAAAAATACATTGAAGGACTTTAAGGAGGAAGGAGGTTACTTAATGGCTACATGGAAACAGCGGGATAACCGATATAACCAACCAAACAGTAAATTATTACAGTTCACTTAATGTTTGTATAGTTATTTTTTTTATTACTGTTGCTATAATTTTCTTGATTGCTTCACCTGTGTAACTTTCATTGTTATCAAAATTTACAGATATGGTTTGAAATGTATCATTCATTATGTTTTTTACCTTATCACCAATATTATCATTACTGGCACTTGTATTGGTGACTAAGTTTTCGTATTTCTTACGAATGTCTTCTAATTCCTCCAATTTTCCTTTATAACTGTTTTCTAAATTAGATATTGTTGTTAATAATTCACTTTCATTATTTACATGGGCAACTCTATCTTGAGCATAATTAGATTTTAAAAGTTCAATTTCTTCCTGAAGCTTTAATACTTCTTTGTTTCTATCCTGATTAATCTTTTCGAATTCTATGATTTTTTTCTTCAGTATTTCAACTTGATTGTCATTATTAGTATGTATAGATGTGGTTATATGCTCAATATTTTTATCAGTTCTAGATTTCAGTAATTCTTCATATACTTTAATTTTATTTTCATACTCCGTGAGCAGCTTCATCAAAATATCTGTTTGTACATTTGTATTTCCTTTTTGTTCAAAATGATTAATCTTGTCTAAAACTGCATCCACTTTATCTGTTATCCTATTCATATTTATTCTTAACTCACTGTTGCTTATTCTTTGTTCTGATATAAACATACCCATCTCATTACTAGGACCTGTGATGAGATTGGTACTTGTCATAGGCAATAACTGCCCAGCATGAGATGTGTATAATGGAATGTTTCCAATAGATTCTGTCTTTGGCACTATTGTTCTCTGATGTGATTCAGTTATTTGCTGTGATTCAGACATGTTTTCCAAATGATTCCTCTTAATAATACTTTTTACTGGTTTGTGTCTTACAGATTTTGGATGGGCTTCAGTTTCCATTGTGTCTGAAGAATCACTAGTTCTTTCTACAGGTAGAGCTCGAGTTGGCAAAACTGAATGGCCCATATTGGCCATTCTATTTAAAATGGAAGCCTTTGTTTTTCTGTTAATTGAGGAGTCCGTATCACTTCCTTTATCAAGTTTTTCACTTTGTTCTGAAGTAACATCTGCCTTAATTTCAACATTACTAGGTTCTGGTGGGCCTTGATCTGTATAAGATGTATATTGGATGTTTACTTCAAAACTAGTTAAATGTTCTGCAACCTTTTTCACTTCCTCTTTTGAACCATATATGCTCCAATACTTTCGAAGATTATCATAATATGAGATATAAGTATCGTTTTTAATGGTGATCTCTAAATTAGGTAAAACTGTGGTACAAGACAGGGTAGTTTTATTAGAGTCATAGAGTACAATATTATGAGCACCAGTTTTCTGAATCTTAACAATGGCAAAGCCTAGTTTTCCTCTTGACGTGTAAACATTGTTGAACCTGAAAGTTACAGAAGCATAATTATTTTAATACATAGAATGAACCTACAAAGATGTGCTATGGCTGTAACTCAAAGTGAAACATCTCTAAATTCACTTCATCCTGGCTGACAGCATCATTTTTATTTATTTAAATAAATAAATTTTATTAGTGTTAGAAAGGAGTGATAAGACAATCAATTCCTGTTTTCTACAAGTTGATACTAAAATTATTATACCAGACGCTAACATGGTTTAATTAACTCCACTTGTCTTAATTTAAATGGTATGTAAATAAAACTGAATGCCAGTAGTACAAGACTCATAACAACTTACCACTCGTGCCCAATAAGAGCACAGGCAAATATGCATTCTGTAGATTTTATTTGTTCTTGTTTTGGTAGAATGCTTTGAGGCTTTGGAGGGACATATTTTAATGAGTCATTTGCTTTTCCTTCATTTCTTTTAGTTATATTTCCAAATATATTGGCCAGAGATGTGCTGAAAAGTTAACATGGTGATAAGTATAAGGTGTAGATTATAACTGTTCTCTCATAATGCTCATGAAATCAACCAGAAATGTGGTGTGGGAATTTATGAGCCTAATAAATTAATGACTTTCACTTTACCGTATACCACACTACTTCAAGACTTCCAAAATGTTAAACTTACCCAGCTACTGGAGTAAAGAAATCATCATCAACTTCATCAGTTTCCAACATCCTGACGTTTTGAACTTCTAATGTATTCTTTTTACACCACTGTGATAAGAGGTCAATGATTCCATATGACCGGGCACAGGCAACTTTTTATAATTATTTTGTATTCGAATAACACGATCAGTCAAGTTTCAAATCTCTAAATAATTCTGTAATTTATTTTTGACATTGACAGTGTTTTGAGTGTTTCTGGTTTCTGTCCACAGATAACTATATATAGTCGGAGATTTTTGTCTGACAGACAAAACCGACTACACGTTTACATTTTTTTTTGATTACGGTAGGAAGCCCTAGTTACGTACGCTTTGGCTGGCATAATCGACTACAAAATAAACGTGGTGTGGTGAAATTGTATGTGATTTAGTATGTGGTGCATCACTAATGGGCTTGAACATATAAAAATGTACTATGTGGGCTTGATCGAATGGGCCTTTTACAGTCTCCGACTATAGTTATAGTTATCTGTGTTTTCAGTATTTTATAGGATCATAGAATACGCCACCGCTGGCTTCCAGCGTGGCAATATGACCGGTGCAATCTTCTTCGATATAGCGAAAGCATTCGACAAAGTCTGGCACAACGGATTGATATACAAGCTATACCAACTCGGTGTGCCGGATCGTCTAGTACTCATAGTACGGGACTTTTTGTCGAACCGCACCTTCCGCTACCGTATCGAAGGAGCTCTATCCTCCCCCAGACCCATTAGAGCGGGCGTACCTCAGGGCTCCGTGATTTCCCCTCTTATTTTCACGCTATTCACTAGCGATATCCCTAAAAGTAGTAAGGCACAGTTGGCTCTGTTCGCAGACGATACGGCCATCTACTATAAGGGAATTAGTGACAAAATACGCACCACTCTCCAGAGGGCTGTCAATAACCTTGGCGCCTGGTTCAGGAAGTGGCGTATCGAAGGCAATCCCGATAAAAGCCAAGCGGTATTCTTTCAGAAATCGCGAGGCGGCTTCCCCCTCCCCCCCCAGACCGATCACCATGTTTGGCAAGGCTTGGGAGAAGCATGCCAAATACTTAGGTGTGATTCTGTATCAACATCTCACGTTTCGAGAGCACATAAACCAGGTTCGTTCGCGAGCCGCTTTCGCTCTAGGTAGACTCCACTCAGTCCTAAATGCACGAAGCAAATTGTCACTCAAGTGCAAATTGCGAACCTAGGTACACCACGTGCATTCGCCCCATTATGACATATGCGGGTTCAGTCTTTGCCCAAGCCAAACCCAGTCATATCCATAGGATGCAAACCCTCCAGAACCGTTTCCTTCGCAAGGCCACGGGAGCTCCCTTCTTCGTTCGCAACGAGATCTTACATCTCGATCTAAAGATTCCCACAATCCGCCAGTTTCTAAAACGCCTTACAAAGCGTTATTTCGATACAGCTGTCAAACATCGCAACCCTCTGGTTGTCGATGCAGCTAGTTACCTATGTCCCGTCTGATATTAGTCGAATTTGCCGTTCGAGGCATGTCCTATCAGAGCCAGATGACTCCATCACCCTCCTACAGGAGAGCAGTAGGGCCACCAGTACAGTGCACAAAAACAGACGCCTACTGTCATTCCGACCTCGCCGCGGAGGTCCTCCGCGATCGCGACCCCGAGTAAATTCGTCCTCCCGTCCCTTGTCCGATGATGTGCCAGCCCGCGCCGCAGCTGAGCACGTAGCTTTAAATTCCCCTGTTAATAAGAATATATCTGATTTATCGATCCAGCCTGTCCCGTCTTGCTGTCCTCCCGTTAGTGTAGCGCCCTAAGCCGAGGTTCGTACCCCACAGGGGGTGCCCTTAGCGAGCGCTCACTTAGTTTATATTAGCATGGTTTGTTTGCCCCTGGCTGGAGGCTTTAAGTTTAGGAGCTTAAGGCAGCCACAGGAAAGTCCGGTTAAGTAGTCACGGTTTCAGAAACCAACTACGAGATGCCCTAATTAAAAAAAAAAAAAAAAACAGTATTTTATAGTGCTCTGTGGCCTTTTAGATGTGCGACGTATTTGTACGTTTTTTTTGTTCAATTTTATCAATTCTATCACCGTATTCACCGTACCTTTTAATTTCATATTAAATATAACCAATTACTAAAGTTCGATTTCAGTGTTCATTTGGCTGTGATTACTTCTAGTTGTGAATTGTGAGTAATAAGTAACAATGCCAGACACATTTACTTGTATAACCTGCCAGGTGATGTTCAAAACGCCTGAATTACAACGTGAACATTATAAAGAGGACTGGCACAGGTACAATTTGAAAAGAAAAGTAGCTTCAATACCGCCTGTAACTCTCGAGGAGTTTGAACTACGGGCTAAAGAACACAGAGAACAGAGTCAGAACTTAAATCGTGATGAATCACAGTACTGCAAGTATTGCTCCAAGTTATTCAACACTAAGAATGCTTTTGAGAACCACTTGAACAGTAAGAAGCACAAGTTGTCTCAGGAAAGGTATATTGAAAGTAAGGAGGAAGAGCACAGTGGTAATTCAGATACAGACAGTTTTGTGAAGGTTGAGCCTAGTGCAAATGCTTCCATTGTGAACGCTTCCAGTGCAAATGTTTCTATTGCAATTGGTACCAAGGAACCGAGCAAGTTTGTTGTGGTGTCTGCAGATGACCCTGGAGAAGAGGACATTGAAACAGATTCTGAAATTGAAGAGGTTTGTTTTACCATGAATGTAGATTCAGAATCTATCTATCTGATAATAATAACACTTATTGCATTATATTGTGAAACAGTATTTTAATTCCCATAGATATTCTTAAATATCAAGCAGCCACATCCTATTCCCTGAAAAATATCGGCATCCATGATTTGACACTAAAAGAATGTTCTATCAATTTCTTAGATATCTACTGCAGAACTTATAATAATAATTATTATTTTGTACTAAACTACTAAGATAGACATGGGAAGTAGTGTTAAAGTTATATAATACTAGTTAAGTTAAATCCCTGAATAATAAGATTTTGTGTACAAAATAATGTTTTTATTTTCAGCTTGACTCAGACGAGTGGGACGAATGTCGGATCAGGGGCAGTGACTCTCTGATTAAGCCTCGAGACTGCTTGTTCTGTGGCCATCACAGTAAGAATATGGTCAAGAATCTCAAGCACATGTCTGAGGCCCATTCATTCTTCATACCCGATGTTGAATACTGTATTGAAATGAAGGAACTTCTTTTGTATTTAGGAGAAAAGGTAAGAGCAATATTATTAAACTTATTTCATTTTTTTTTTGGGGTTCATTTTACAGACAGCATAAGCATGCATATCAAAATAAACATATTGTTTACGAGCGACCTGCTCCTGTTTTGCACGGTTTTTACGACTTGACAAAACAACGAAATTTCGTAGTTTTATGTAACTTTAATATTAACATATAATACACATAAAACTTCCGGAATCAATTCTCTAAACAATGGCGAAAACCTTATCAAAATGTGTTGCGTGGTTTAGAAGAACAATGCAGACATACAGACAAAAACGAAAATCGACTTTAATTTATAATATGTATAGATTTGTTTTGTTTAGTCACACATGTTGTTACATAATACACACAACACTACAAATCTGATGTAATATTCACATATTCTATCATAATAGATTACATTTATTTATGCTAGAAAACAGTATCAATAATGAATAACAACATGTAAATTAGTTATTCTTTGCCATTTATGTAGGTAAATAATGTTTTTATTTATGTTCCACAGATTTCACAAGGTTACATGTGCCTCTGGTGCAATGATACAGGCAAAACATTCTACTCAATGGAGGCAGCGCGGGGGCATATGATTGACAAGGGACATTGCAAAATGTTGCACGAAGGGCTTGCCTTAGCAGAGTATGCTGATTTTTATGATTACAGGTAAAATCAAAACTTCACAAATAGTATTGAGATTGTCAATCTAAGACATACCTATTAATGATGTTTTTTTTTTAAAAAAAAATTATGCAATCTTATTTTCACTCCCTGTGGATGTCGAAAAACGTCTTTAATTTATAATATGTATAGATGATTATGTCCATAGTATGGGTAGCAGAATAACATGATTACATCACCTGCAGCCAGTCTTCTCTTTCACACAGTTATTCAAAGAAGTATAAAATAATTCATCTGACTTTTTATTATCTTTCAGCTCTTCATACCCAGACCATAAAGAAGAAGATGGTGAAGAAGGCATGGAGGTTGATGAAGAAGTAGAAGGTCCTGCAGCACTGCAGGGTGATGACTTCCAACTGGTGCTACCTTCCGGCGTCGTTGTCGGCCATCGATCACTTATGAAGTAAGTTCGTTGTAATAGGCGTTTGTTCAAAGTATTTATTACTATTCAATGTGACGGTTATTAGGATCTAAAGAAGAAACAAAAAACAAAAAAAAACAAGACATCTGTGAAGTTTCGCTATTTAATTTAATTTGACCTTGTGTAGAGTAACACGCCACATATTCATTGGGTACCTGCTCTATCTCTGTTTATAACACCTAACAAATAGACTATTGTCTGCAAGACAGCTGTACACACAGGACGTATTTGCAAGCTCTTTCTTTTGCAACCGGACCCAAAGGTTTTTGGTTGTAGTAATCACTAAAATTAATCCTATTTGATATTTATGACTGTGGCTTGTTGCCCATTATCATTTGTTTTCACCCTTTGTAAAATAAAATAAATCGGTTGTACATATAAAGCATAGTAGGTATTGCGTAGTTATTTCCGCGAAATTGTATGTAGCTGCAGCGCGTGCGCGGCTGTAAACGATGTGACCTTCGCATCAGAAAGTTGATTGGAACTAAATTAATTAAAATAAAACTCTTTGGTTAGTTTCCTTTTGATTATGTAAGTTGTGGAATATTATGAGGTACTAGCTGCGCCCCGCGGTCTCACCCGCGTAGCTCTATCCCGTGGGAATATCGGGATAAAAAATATCCTATGTCCTGTTCCAGGTCATGGTCTACCTATGTGCCAAATTTCACCCAAATCTCATTCAGCCGTTTCAGCGTGACAGCGTAACAAACAAATAAAAAACTCACTTTCGCATTTATAATATTAGTGACTAGTTGCGCCCCGCGGTTTCACCCGCGTAAGTCTCATTCCCGTGGGAATAACGGGATAAAAAGTATCCTATGTGTTAATCCAGGTTATCAACTATCTGTGTGCCAGATTTCATCCAAATCCATTCAGCCGCTTTTGCGTGATTGAGTAACAAACATCAAAACACACAAACTTTCACATTTATAATATTAGTAGGATTTATGATATTCTCTGATAATCATCAGAGCAAACTAGTTCCGCGTTACATTTGTTGGTCGAAGATAAACTACACTAAAACAATTTTTTTTAACTTGGCCTCACTACTTAAAATTCTGAACTATTCTACCTTTATGTGTAGGGCCTTTACTTATGAACTTTTTTTTATTGACTTTCAGATACTACAAACAAAACTTGAGTACAAACAGTCAGGCTTTGGTGAAGAAATCGGACCGCAAACTGCACAGGCTACTCGGCGTCTACCGGGCCCTCGGCTGGGCGCCCAAGGAACAGGCTTTAGCTGCGAAGTAAGTAAACTTATTTAAATAAAATTAGATAGCGTCTTTGATTTGATTTCATTTTTATTAGCGGCTGCTCACCCATTATTGTTGTTTTAGAATAATTGTTATCCTGAATTACATGATCAAGCGCCACGGATCTTATGGCCATATTTGTCTAAATATTCGTATTACTTGGGTAGAACAAAATATACCCTATTGTTATTGGAATAAACATAATTTCGCCAAGTGTAGTGATAGCATTCAATATCTTTATTCGTATCGAAACGTCCCAATGAAGAAAGTGGGCATGGGACATTCCCACAATACACTGCAGTTTACTCTGCAAGTAATATAATTATTATTATATTCATCATTTCTAAATAAACTGTATCTTTTTACAGAAAAGCCCGAGACATCCACTTCATGAAACGCGTCCAGGCGAAATGGCAGATGAAGATGTCACTTAAAAACAATAAGTTCCAGAAACATTACCGAGCTCAAGTCAACTTCTAATCTAATGTAGAATGTGTTTTTATCTATGAAATATTTCTTTATTGTTTTATTAGACATTTTAATTTAATTTGCCACACCAGTTGACCAACCATATCTGTTATTAGTTCAGCCATTATTATATTAATCTGTAGGTAATGATTAGTTCAATAGTTAAGACTAAACTACCAAATTAAGCCTGCAATATAACGAAGTTCAATTTGAGTCTTATTTGTATTGACAATTTGACAAAAATCACACAAATTTTAATTCGATTCGAAGATGACGGGATGGGTGTATCTAATTGCGTAAGGCCTCGTTTACGGAGACGCGGGGCGTCGCGCGGCGCGTGCAGCGTGGCGTTTCGCGGCGCGTCTGACGTTTTTTCTGTTTACGGAGAGGCGGCGCGTGAAGCGGCACTTACCATCGCACGCGTAAACATAAACATATGGCAATGTACGATGTTGTTCATAGAGATGCGTGGCGGTGCCCGCCGCGAAACGTCAAGCGTGTAACGAAGCACGCGGCGGGCACCGCTGCGTGCGCCGCTGCGGGCACCTCTGCGTTTCCCGCCGCGGCGCTTCTCCGTAAACGCACTCATACAACGCCATATGTTTGAATTAAGTGCGGGCCGCGCCGCCCAACGCCACGCTCGACCCCCCGCGTCTCCGTAAATGAGGCCTTATGAAGTGCAATGCAGTGGATTAGACATTTGTTTCAAACCGATTCCGATTCTGATTGATCGTGTATGACGCAATTAGGGTGCAGCTTGTCAATATTACATCAATTATTTCGGTTGATATAAAAGGCTTCTTGTAGAATAGTGCTTAATTATTTCGACTGATTTATGATATATTGGGATATTCTTACTGTTACGTACCTTAATCTCTCTGTAATGTTAAATAGGCGCTTGCGACGATCTGAGTGTCGCTACTACCCCAGTACTATTATTGAATCCTACTAATATTATAAATGTGAAAGTTTGTGTGTTTGGATGTTTGTTACTCAATCACGCCAAAACGGCTGAATGGATTTGGATGAAATTTGGCAAACAGATAGTTTATAACCTGGATTAACACATAGGATACTTTTTATCCCGATATTCCCAAGGGATCGAGACTTACGCGGGTGAAACCGCGGGGCACAGCTAGTAATTAATAATGTACAGCTCGTTCATAATTTATTATGAATATTTTTGTTGGTGCTCTAAATAAAGAGAAACACAGTCTGCCATTACTAGTGAGTGATGAATGTAGTGCAAATGTTAAACCGTGCTATTATGATAAATGTTTGTTTTACTTGTAATTAAAACTGTTATCACGCCATTATGCCTTTATCCTGTTTTCAACGAAGGAAAATGTTAAAAGTTATCAGTTAAAAACACATATAAAGAAATATTTTCTGATCGATTTTAAGGGTCATCAACTCATCATATACCTATCAAAGTCCTGAAAAAGGGTTTGGTGTGCATCTAATTCGATAGTCTGCCCACCATGTCCATTGCTGTGAATTTTTTGTTATTATTTTAGGATATGTCGGAAGCAGGTCTTCATAAGATGTTAAACTTTGAAAACATCGAGTATAATGATATATGTATTGAATTGGTAGATTTTTTAAAACATGTTCTGTGTTTATAATTATTAGGTACATGCATACAAAACAGTGAATTGAAAATATGTACAGTCACGGACTTTAATTGATGATTTGATGAGCCACCTGGCACTGTTCGTATTTTAGCCGTGTAATGCAAATCGGGTTTATTCGGTTCCCGACGCGGAAAGTCAATGTCTTCGTATTAGTAGAAGTAAATTATATTTAATAACTTTACCGGTTGGCTAACCGGAGAGCCAGAACTACAAACTTGACAACAGAGTGACTACCCAAAGTCAACCAATTGTAGGTCTAGCAACAGTAACCTAGCAACGATTGTTTAAGCGTAGCGATAGTAACGTTAGCGTACGGAGAAATATTAATAGTCATTTCGACAACTTCGAAATTAACGTCTCTGACATCGACATTTCAACTGTCACTATCATGAGATAAGTTTCAGAATAATCGAGTTAATGAGCTCTGATTCAAAGGAGGTCATTATTAAATAGATTGGATAAACTTAATGCATCATTTTATTTATTTTTATCATTAAGAACTTTATTAGTCAACCTCTATGGATAAGACTATTTCCGTTTGTAGGTAATTTATTTGTCATCTTGTTTACGAGCGTGCGGTTTGAGTTCGTGTTTAATTGTGTAATGTCGTGAATGTATGAAACTGTAAAATTGAAAAGTTTGAAGGTGGCTCATCAAGTAAAGTCCGTGACTGTACCTACATAGAGAAAGATAAGTCGTTATGCCCAATTTTCTTACTAATTGATATATTTTTATCCATCATTTAAATGAGAAGTCTTGTTCAGATATATTAATATTAAAAGTTTGCCAATTAAGTTTATATTTGCTGATGTAATCAACTTTAATATTAAACTATGAGCCAGCATGTAAATAGAATGTACTGAGTAACATCAATACGTTACGTTGAGATAAGCCGTTAGTACGTAAAGATGAAATAAACACGCAATAGAAATAAAAGAACCAAACATTAAGTTTTGTTTTATTGTATTTACTTCAGGGGCGGCAGCGTCGTGGCGGGTGTCACTGTCGTTGACGTCTCCGTGGTCGTATCGGGCGTCTCCGTCGTTGACTTCTCCGTCGTCGTATCGGGCGTCTCCGTCGTTGACTTCTCCGTCGTCGTATCGGTCGTCTCCGTCGTTGAAGTCTTCGTCGTCGTATCGGGCGTCTCAGTCGTTGACTTCTTCGTCGTCGTATCGGGCTTCTCAGTTGATGAATGAAGAATGGATGACTTCACCACTTTGTAATGCCTAACATGCTTATCAATTTTATCTAGTTGCTCGGTCGACTGGGCCCTCTGCATTACATTATCGTCTTGTGTTTCTTCTACAGCGTCTAAAGTCCATGGGATCTTCACTGGATTCCTATCTATCTTTAAACTTATCTTGTATAGGGGTAATGCTGATATCTTCCCTTTAAAGTAGTGATTTATTACGTTTGATATCTTGTCGTTGATAACGTAACGTGATTCTATATCGGGTACTTTACTCAAGTATTTGCCGATAATCGTTTTTATATCATCATTTATAACGTTGTTTACTACTGGTTCTAGACAGTTCACCACCAAAATCAAACTTATAATCTGTAAGCATTGTGTAATCATTGAAAAAACACAAAGGTGATCTTATAGATGTCGTGGCTAGATCTTAGAATTGATCATTTCATGAAGTGTTCAGCCATTTCATGAAAAAGAACATCGACCGCTGGTCGTATCAGGATGTGGCTTGGCCAGATCATTGAATACTTAACGTTTTTGAAAATTCATGATCTGGCCAAACATTAGTTATCATAACGTAAAATAGTTAGATATTAGACATTTATTGGATTTCCAAATATGTTATGGAAAGCGACCTATTTGGAAGTAGCGCTCACCGGCTGCTGCCGCGGCACCGCTCTTTTCGCTCGCTCGGCTCCCGCGTGGTTGTTCACAGTTCTAACCTAACCCACAGTTCAGTGTCACAAGCGGTTTGAATTGCAACATACCACTTCAAATCAGTTTTTTTAAATTCACGCGGCTTGTGCCACCCCGACCAAATGGGTTTGGTTAGGTTAGAACTGTGACCAACCGCTACTTCCAAGTTGGTTGCAGTTACTTTGCAATTTTTACCACACCTTAACCATGGGTAGCCTACATTAATGATATGGCCAAACGTCGACTGGCATAATAATTAAATGTTGACGTTTAAATGATATGGTAAATTTTTGCTGGCTATTTCATGAAATGGTCGACATGAACTGATCAATTCTAAGATCTGGCTACGACATACGTAGATATGGTTTCAGAAAGTACGACGAGTTTCTTGGTCGCTCAGTAACTCGCTGTTGCATATCTTTAGCGTTCAGCGCACGGTGGAAATGGTTTACTTATGGAAATGGTTTACATAAAATAGATTGGCATAACGAAATTCAGCATAATGATCATTACGCATAATATTATTAGGCATAAATGTTTTGCCATAATGTTAATTGCCATAAATACTGTTGGCATAATAATAATGCAGCATAATGTTTTAAAGCATAATGTTATAAACGCATAATGATATTTACACATAATCTTCTTTGGAATAAAAATAATAAATCCAAAATAACTCACTCCTTTGGTTTTGTATTTTTGGTTTATGCCACAAAATTTCGAAATTTAAGTTATTTTACACTATGTAGTGTTTTTATTTCTCGCTTGTCTAGTGCTCACCACCATTACAAAGTATTGCTTATTCCGATGCAGGGACGTTAAGGGTGCGTTTCTACTGAAGCGGAGACGAGCAGAGCTGAGCGGAGACGTGCAGGAATCGTCCAATTATAGACGAGTTGAGAGACGCGTTGAGGATTTCAACCATTGTGATTGGTCGATTCCCTTACGTCTCCGCTCAGCTCCGCTCGTCTCCGCTTTAGTGGAAACGCACCCTAATCGTTGAGGAGTTCTCCCAGTACTTCACCATTAGTTCCACTTCACCATATCCATTGTGACGAGCATAAATTACTTGGCAACCATAAATTAATCGAATCGCAACCCGTGAAATACTTATTATTGAGTAGTTCCGGTGGCAATCTGTGGTCTTCATCAGTTCCACTTCACCAAATGGTGCTTTCTGAGAGTAACTGCACGAGTTATTATAAAAAATAGAATTCTGCAAATCCGTTTATATACGACGTATGACCGAACATACATAAAAAACCTCCGAATTGATAACATCCTTCTTTTAGAAGTCGGTTAAAAAACAAACATGTTCGCGGCTCAAGGGTAGCCCAAGGGCCACCCCCGCCGCATCTTAACCTAATCCAATAGAGTAATTCCCAATATTCCAATAGAGTATCATAATTAAAAAAATATGTTTATATTTATGGTTTACGATTAATAGACGCATAAATAAATTATGCCTTAAAAAATTATAGCAACTCCAAATTATGGTTAAACAAATTAGACCAAATGACAGTTATGTTAACATTAGCATTATGCTAAGGTATTATTATGCCACAGTATTATTATGCTTAAAAAAGTTATGAGAAAACGTTATGCCAAACAATATTATGGCAAAAAATAATATGCCAAGAGGGGGATTCCCGGTGGAAATGAGCACCGGGATAATTATCTCGATGTTTTCCCATTCTGACACGGAAATCGTTTTTTATAATACTTTATAAATAATCAACCAGTTTTATCAGGTAGGTACTCACCAAAATCACAATCATGTTGGGGCATTTAGAAAATTAAATAGCATGACTGTCTAGCCAACTCAATAGAAAAGCCTATAAAATTCAGTTTATCATTTCAATGTTTATGATTGTTACGCTGATTTTAACTTGGCTCTTTTAATGGTTAGATCGTTAGCAATAAAACACGTACGTTTATGTAATACTTTATTGTGAGTCACTGGTATAGGTAATATAGACGCGCATTCAATGTTCTACAAGAACGTTATTATTCACCAAGTGCATATAGGTATTATCATAATCTTTGGCGTCAAACATGCATGTACGGTCAGCAACGAAAGTCTACTGTTACTTAACTTTAACGAGTTTGTATTATTTAAACAAAAAATTTCATGTTTATCGAAAACAATCGTTAGAGAGGTCTAACGATTGTTTTCGATAAACATGAAATTTTTCTCAATAAAATTATGGTTTAAAAACTCAAGTTTGATCTACTTGTATTACTGACCGTAGGTACCTATCTATTTAGTAGGTTTACTAAATTTGCAACAAAATACTTACTGACTTAGCTATAACAGTACCTACGACCGAAATGAATCCAAAACACTGTATTCTCAGGAATACCTATTTCGAGAAAAGGGCTTTTAAAACTTTTTTTGGTTTTTAGTATGTTTTAGTACAGTGTTTACCTAGTAGGTATGTACTCATAATATCTCCTTCTACATACTATAAAATGAAAAAATATAGGGATATGTACCTACCTGCCTCGAAATAATCAAATGAGCGTTAAGGCACTGTAATTCAAATTACAGTGTACTGGATTTACACGTCAGACATAAATGAAAAATATTGAGCTTTATTAGAAATAAGTAGTTCTGGTTTTTCCTCTCTGTCACTGTTGTGTGACAGCTTCTTTCTAAAATCGCTGTGCGTTTTTTACACGACTCTATAAGGGTTTACCTACTAGGTAAAACGTAGTTTTTCTTAAAAACTTATAATACACTTACACTGTACTGAAAACAGGCATACATTATTAATATTTGGCTAGTATAGGTAACTGTTGTCATAGGTAGTATCTAACTAGATTTACGTGCTAATCAGTCATCGTTCCTAAGGTTCAACGTCCTGTATGGGCAGGTCCAACACCCCGCGGGGAGCAGTGCCTCTTCTCGAGAAACCCAATGCTGCCTTCAGAACACACATCCCTGCTTCAATAGTTTGCTTCCTGTCGTTCTCGTTGCCCAGAGCTGGGTTGATCTCGACCAGGTCCACAGCCCGCAGGCGACCAGTTGCGTGCACTATCTCCATCAGATTGATGGCCTCGCGAAGAGATAGTCCTCCGCGAACTGTAAAATATCATTATGTAGGTACTAAATCTGGAATACTAAACCAACAGGCTGGGCTGGACAAACAGTAGGTAGGTAGTAGGTAGGTAGGTGCACGTCAAGCCTGAACTGATGTTCACTCACCTTGTATAATTTCTACATTTATGTTAGTAGGTAGCATAACTTGTCAAAATGTAGCGAACTGCTGATTTTTTTGCGCCATTTCAAGTTTGGTCCCATAGTAAAAATTGTTCATAATGATGAGTTAAGTCGTATCGGTCACCCTAAATAAAGATTTTTTTTATTTTGATAAAAAATATGGAAGAAAAATAAATGCTAAAATTTACAGATGGGAGACATTTTGTTTCGAAACAAAACATCTGTTATTTCGAATACAAACCTGGTGTGCCAGTGCTGGGCGCTTCTAATGCGTCTAAAGAATCAATGTCGAAGCTGACGTGGATAGGCCTGCGGCCTTCAGGGTCCAGCCTTTTTAACACATGTTCAATTGACTTCTTAATTCCATACCTAGAAGGATAAGTAAAATAAGGTTAATTGATGAAGATCACAAGCACTACTCTACAAAGTAGGTACTTCCCTAATATTACTATAAGTACTTAGGTATATGTACTTACTCCTCAACGTCCTCCATAGCAAATGTGGGAACGTTATACTTCTCTATGGCAAGCCTCTCATAATGATCCACGGAACGTAGGCCTATGTATCCTAAGCTTTTTATTGAGAATCTGCAAAAGGAGGATAAGTAAAGAGCCACTCTCAAAAATAATGTGCTGTAGGTAATACTTATTACATAAATAACATGCTTATACCCCCGTTTGGCCCCTATAACACAGGATTTTCCTAGCATCGGGGTAATTATTCACAAAAATTGAGCATAAATGTAATAACGTAACACGCATTGTATTTCTTCTTTTTGAAAATAAATTATTCTTATTTATAAACACCACTTGCTATATTAGAGATACGTTACTTGCATTATATAGGGAGAAACCCAAAAACCATCGGTATATAAAAGTGGACATTTTAAGAATTTCCTTACAAGGGTTGTTGCCAGTCCATTGTGGGTAAGTACGGCCAGTAATGAGAGAATTCCTTGACTAGAAGAGCGACCGGCATTCCGTGTACTGAGCCAGAATCCGATGTTTTGTTTGTGTTGATATCTGCATGAGCGTCTACCCAAATGAGGATCATGTCATTGTTAACTTGGTAGTGCCCGTCAACTGTGCCTGAAACGTTGCAACAAAGCGGCTTAAAAGTGAGTGCTCTAAATAAACATTGCGGATTTTAATGTAGGTAAATAGGTACAATAAAACAAAAAAATATTAACGTGAATTTTGATTCTGGAAATAGGTAGGTACATAGGTATCTACATAATCTACATCGGTCATTTATTGAGAAATACTTAGGTATGTCAAATACACTTCTCATCAGAAAAATCGAAACACCTTGCAAGTTTATGTTTTGTAAGGATTATCAGAACAATGTGTATACTTATTTAGGAATATTTATATATAAAAACGGAAGTGTTTCGATTTTTCTGATGAGAAATATATTTATCGATTACTTATCGATAAAATTGTGAACCATGCACTGTGCAAATAAGTAAGTGATTTCCTTACCGACTCCGATGGAGTGGTCACCCCCTATAGTGACAGCGATCCTGTCGTCCTTGAGGATTTGGGAGACCTTGTGCGACAGCTTCTTGTTGCAGGCTGACACCAGCGCCAAGTGTGCCATGTTCTCCATCTTCACCTCCTCGATGCCCGGCGTCTCGATGTCCCCATAGTCTTTTACGTCGAGGCCGTCTGAATTTAAACAGTGTGGTAATTGCATGCTATAATCTAGTTTATTTTTCAATTAGTACCTACGCTTGAAATTTTTCAGTTTAGTAGCTAGTACCTACTGGTTGGATGGACTGTGTGAAATATGATATGGCTAGAAAGTCTTTAACTTTCGAGATGACGACTAATAGAGAAGTATGGAAGAAATGGACATGTTGTGCCGACCCCAAATGAATTGGGAAAATGATGATGATGTAACTACCACGCTAGTTTAGGTAAATACAAGAATATTCATAATTTGTTTAATTCAAAACCAGACTAAGTGCGGCGTATATCTAAAAGACAATCTTTTGAACCATGCAATATTATGCTCAAGTCAGGCGATTCAGGACGCACATGTAGTACTAAGTAGGTACTAGCTTTATTACTATCTTTAACACATAAATTACGTCTAACAAAAATATAATTGACTGCGTTCTTTAAACTTTTTATAATTTTGAATCGGTTTGGTTTGGGGTGTAGGTACGTCTGTCTGATCGGTGAACTAGAAACCATGCTCTACAATTATCTCAGTGAATTCATGTTTTAGAAAAAGAAGAAATTTACCTATTTCTCTCAGTTGTTCTAAAAGCCCAGCGTACCGCATCGCGGCAGGCGCAACGCTCACTCCGTACTTCTTTTGTCCCTTCTCAAACGGCACTCCAATGATGCCGACCTTCCGCAAGGGCTGCCATTTCTTCTCTTGGCTCATTTTTCGCACTAATACCTTACAAAAATTCATTTTTGTTTATTATAATATTTTTACATTAACTAACACAAAACAAGATCTTCACAGACACATCTGACGCTATGAGATAACTCACTGGAGACTAAAATACAGTGGCTTATCATCAGGGGCCCAGAGTCAAAGGTTAAAATTATTAATACTGTTTTAGAATTATTTTTGAATTACATCGTCTCATCATGTTATCAATATGTAGTTATCAAAATATCATAGTGTTTGCGATCTAATGAATACGTTATCATATCAATTTAACTTTGATGATGAAATAAAAACTATCTGCATTTATTAAGAGTGTGAGTACCTATAAATGGTCAGTTTACTTAATGTGTTACTGTTAAGTTTCATTAATTATTCCGTAATAATTGGTGGTATTCACATTATTTAGGTGTTGGAATTAATACAAACCACGAGACCTTTCTTCGGTAGATTGCACTACACTGTGTAGCAGACGAGCACCACTGCAGTAATTCTTAGCTAATAACTCTCACGCATAATTATAACGATTATTTATGATATTTCAGTGCAATGCACTCCATCGTATTAAAATAGGCCCTGACAAAGTAGCTATCTTATAACTGCTGCCGCCTGTGAAACAGGTTTATCCTAGTACAGGCATCATACTTTGTAATAACTATATTATTTCTAAGATTTACACTTTTATCAATTTTTATTAATAACTAGTTTGAAATGTAAGCAGAAGATGAAGTACTTACTGGTCCGCGTTCAAACAATGTCTGAGGTGCTACCGTTTCTTACGTCTTTTTTATTTCGTACCTTTTTGTTGTTTACAGCCGCAACAAGTTCTAGGTCGTAATATATGCTAATTTCCGATTGAATATTGGCGAATAGTGAGTCAATATCATAGAACGTGCTAATTTTAGTTCTCAGATCTGATAAATAGGAAAAAATCTAATTATTTCATAAAAGCGCTTTACTAATCACTAATAATATACAAAGCAGTTTTAATAATAGACTTGGTTGCAGGTCGGTGTCACCACTAGTGGTACGCATTTTTAATACTACTGGTTTCTTTTGTGATTTCTCTATCCACGGCAGGTACGGCCCAATCACGGTAAATATGTTATATTTAATCCCCAAGTTTTTCATCGAAAGGGTTCCACAAGGAGTAGCGGTGACGCCCACGAGTTGTTGACCGAACAGTACTGGCGCTCCAGTACCGAACTCGTAAGTATAGGTCTTCGTGTACGCTGAGTACTCGATGCCACACACGCAATAGTACCACCTCGGGTTCGTGCACGGGGTCTGATGGTATGCCTGGTGTTGTAATGCTACCATGCTAGACGTACCAATTCTCCCATAACCAACTGCTATCAGTTTTTTCTCCTTTAACTCTGAAGCATAATAATTTCCTATATCGACTGCATTAAAAAAAATGTCCAAGACGGGGCGCTTCAAGAACACCAACCCTATATTGCTGTGCATTCGAGTGACATTGGGATCCGACGTTTTTAGATCGAATATATAGTCTCCGTGGAGCTTGGTGTAGTCCACTTCAAATACTGTATTGTTATTCATTTGTTTGTTGTATAGAGCTGCATGTATAAGGACATATTTAGGATCGTAGGACACGCAGCTGCCCGACGTGAGTACCGACCGCTTGCCGATGATACTACCCGTGCAGATATAATCTTTGGTGCCGCTCAACAGGCCGACCAAGTATGGGTGCTGTTCTGCTAGTGATTCTATTACATTCCAGTCTTGAGGACTCGACCTTGAGATTACCCTTTGCGACGACACGTGACGTATAAGTGCTATTATTATATAGGCTTTGGTAATATGTCGCCATGTCAGAACCATGGCAGGTCAATAGAACGAGCATTTGATAATTGTATTTATTTAATTCTATTCTAAGAAGAAAACCATTTCTCAAAACAATTCTATCAAATATAATGTCTGCCTGTCACATGACATCTGCCGTCTCTTCTTGATGTGCAAATAGTAATAATATGTAATAGTGGTTCTTGATGGTAGGTAAAAAGTTTAGACGTCTAAAGCGCTACAAGGCTATTTTGGCGTGTGTCCAAAATCAGAACAAACGGTGCCATCTTGTTATTTGAATATACATTTCACAAAACAATTTCACTACCCACTCTAACGTCATTCGAGCCAATAGATCTTAGTTGCAGTGCATGTACCTAGTACTTACTCCTTGTCTACGAGCTTAATTTTTACCCGACTGTATGTCTTTTTCGAGAGCGTATGTGTTCCTTTGGCACGCTCTGTAGCCTAAACGGCTTGATGGATTTTGACATAAATGTGATGACGGATTCGTCTTAGTTGTGGGAGTGACATAGGGTATATAATATTTAAGAAGTATATTGCGTTGTTTAATGTGTTTTGTTTTAAGGGATTGCCTACTGTGTTCGTATGATTCCTTTGTCGACTTATTTGTGCAAGTATAATCATACCTATCATACGCTTATAGCTGAAAAGATTGACGACTGCATGAGCGAACGTTGACAAAATAAAGTAATAAATAAGGTGTAAAATTCTACTGCAACTATACGAGATGCTCTCGATACTGTTTACTCTCCCAAGCTAAACATAAACAAGAAAGAACTTTGTTTATATACCCTGGGGCTGAAAACGGGTATACGGGTATTTCTTTTTTATTGCAGAATGATCTAAAGTTGAAAGACATAAATTATGTAAAAGATGTCAGAATGAGACACGGAACACTACGCGTTGATCTACGCTTTGTTTGACTAGAATGAACGCCATGGTGATAGTGAATCTGCTGATGCTGATTGTTAGAGTGCGTTTCATAAAATATTTCCTACACGGAAATGTTGCCTCGACTGTTAAATTTAAAAAACGAACCCATTAGGTAGGTATTCGTAATGGTATACGTATTTTTCCCAATTAGTCTATGTGGATGATGTTATCTTATTCAGTTTTGTCTCGAAAACATACAATTTATGAATAAATTAAAAATAGATCTCACGATATATTCAAGAAGTTTTTGTCTAAACTTCTTATACAAATAGAAAAGCAGAAAAGCGTCTTTCTTTTCTTCAAAGATAAAGCTAAGGGAGTTCCTGGTTATATTAAAAAGCAGGTATTCTTGGGGTCGTGAAGTGTGCTTGTATTTCCATTCCGCCAGTCAGCACGGCGCGGTGCGGCAGCGTGACCTATCTAGACGATCTTGGGTTGTAAACTTCTTGCGGTGCACTCCGCACGGCTGAGCCTGAAAACTTGCGCAGGTTGTGCTGTGTCGGTACCACCATAAGGCATTATATATGGTGGTAGTTCGTAGGTGGTGGTGGTAGTAGTACGTAGTCACAGCCTAATTAGGCTGTGAGTCCAAAAGATATGTACTTTATCGTCATTATTTTTTTGACCGCTTTTCTTTTCTAATCTTGTAATTTGGTATCCTCAGTTCAGATGACGATAATGATCAAGGAAGTGGTTCCAGATCGTGTTACTGTAAAGATTGTACCTATGTAATGCAAACTTGTATTGATTTGACTAGCTTTTTGACTAGCTGCGCCCCGCAGTTTCACCCGTGTTAAGTCTCGATATCGTGGGAATATCGGGATAAAAAGTATCCTATGTCCTATTCCAGGTCATATAAGTCTACTCTTGAGCCTATTTTTTTCAAAATTCCAATCCGTTCAGCCGAAATACCGTGAAAGCGTAACAAAAAATTATTAGGAGTGCATCGAACGTAGATTTATCATGTAGTTTAATTGCTAGGCAACTAGGAAACTGCGTTTTGTTAGTCAATTATTCTATTATAACCACACATAGCTGACTACGAAACGTTGCCTAAGATGAAGTTCGATGTTTAACTTGCAAGTTAAGTAAATATTAATCTATGCATATTCCAACGTATGTGTTTGGAATAATTGAAAAATCGAGGATAGGATTTCAATATCATTGTCATATCGAGTGGGTTTTAAAGTTTGGGAAGTGTTTTAACTCTGATTACTTTAGAGAGGTAAGAATGGGTATTTATTAGGACATTGGATGTGTATTGAGAAAATTGAAATCAAAGTGAATGGTTCTATATCTAACGTTTAGGGTGTTGTTCTGCTTTGATGGCCCTTCAACAAAAATGTTCAGTTTTGAGAACCCTGACGAGTTGGGTCGAATGATCGCACGTCAACTTGTCGAAGACAGAAAAATATTAGAAAGGCATCTTTATGACTTTATTTTACTACTTTAACATCAGGGGTTTGTGGAAAACCCTTTAGGTTGGAAATATTGTACTTGTTCGCTATTTTTTTATGTGGATTATTACGTTAAAAAGTTTACAGGAGATGATTGATGATGAGTTATCGACATCTATACCTATGGTTTGATGTGTTTTGTCGTAACTTCAAATTAAAATGCAAATGAACACATCAAAGCGCGACATTTGTTAATCTTTCGAATAAAAAATATATCGAATAACCACATTGCGAGAAATATGACTTTTTGATTTGAATTTTCTTCGATCTTTCATAAACCTTTCAAATTGTATATTTGCTCGGCTTGCCTTCAATCGATTGGAAATTCCGTCGGTAATGAGTGTACAGAAGGAAGAAATTCTCGGCAGGAGACTGAAGACACGCGCGACAAAAAGTCGATGCGAATAAAAAAACTAATTTCCGCTTGCGGAATGACAAACGAGTGAAATTACTTACGTATCTAGAAATAGAATTCATATACGAAAAAAACTAAGAACTTTATGTGAGGCTATAAGAAATTTGAAATATTTTTATGTCTGGGCCCAAAAAGGCTCCGGTGGTGGACGTGGCGGTGTAGTCTGTTTTTTACATAAGTACATAAACTCACGCCTTCTTCCCACGGGGGTAGGTAAAAACTCAGAACGCCACCTGATACGATCCTTACATACTCCTTCTGGTTCAGTTACTGGTCATACACACACGCCGCTGGTTGCGTGTACTCCACACCTGACCTTTCTGAAGAACTAAACAAAACTCTAATAGACTGTTTTTCTGATAT
This sequence comes from Lithophane ornitopus, assembly GCA_948473465.1. Lineage (NCBI taxonomy): Eukaryota > Metazoa > Arthropoda > Insecta > Lepidoptera > Noctuidae > Lithophane > Lithophane ornitopus. The sequence goes on along the minus strand of OX419616.1, from coordinate 8,414,607 downwards.
TGAATATATGCGAAATATCACTCACCAGTCGGCACCACCACGTGTATTGTGATAAAAGCTTACGGCTTCACTTTCACAATCTTTTTCACTTCATATTCCTCATCTCTACCAAAAATGAACATTAAACTTGAGTTTCATGTCATTAAAAATGCACATTCCTAATTCACATTAAAATATTTTACGGAGCTTCATAAGCAGGCAACCGCTATAAGTGTCCTTAGTGAGCTCTTGAATTAACACTAAGTAGTCCAAGAGCCGACGATTTTTTTACCAAGAGGTACTAATTACATTTGCTAGCCTTCATTACGATGCCACTCTTCTTTAGTGTAAATTATATTTTTGTAAGTAGGTATGAATGACGGGCAGTGGTGGCACAGTGGTAAGGGCCACGACTAAGGAGTTGTAGGTGGTAGGTTCGAACCCTGACAGGCGCTTTACTTTGTGTAAATTATTTCATCGCCACTGCTCTCAAAACGGTGAAGGAAAACATCGCGAGGAAACCGGCATGTCCTAGGACCAAAAAATTCGAAGACATGTGATATCAACCCGCATTGGGCCCGCGTAGATTAAAAGCTCACTCCCTCTGTGCCCGTGCCTGTGTCCCAGCAGTGGGAACAATATAGGCTAATTATACTAAGTAGGTACTTTGTTGTACTTTTAATCTCGTCTTAGCAATGAGGTTTTTAAACGAAATGCTCCTGTACCTAATGTTTTTCTAGATTCTTATCACTTCTTGGGGTATTTTTCTACAGTTTTTGTATTTCAGCCCCGTATCTCCGTTGCACGTAGCGTCTAGTTAGTTGTAATTATACCGGTGGTTCCGGTTCAGAGTTGTCCATACTGATTGACCTATCTCAATGAATCATTTTATACTTTTTCGTCCTTGACTTTGCATGCTTTCATTGCTTTTCTCTAACATAAAACGATTTAGTTATCAACATTTCCTTATAATTCTTTTTATCCGACTACGGCGAAGAAAAAAGGAGGGTTATGATTTTGACCGGTATGTATGTATGTATGTATGTTCATCTGTTCCCTCCTATCTTCTAAACCACTCATCACAGTTTGACAAATGAGGTATCGTTGGAAGCGTCTTGATCGTCCGCTAGTTATAGGTGATGTGACGTCACATTGAATTAAAAATGGCGCCCTCTAGAGGACATAAAGTCAGGAACTAAAAAAAAAAGTTTGTTTTGTTGTTTAATCGTACCATGTTGGGTATCAAATGAAAGGGCTTAATGAGCACATTTCAAAAATATATATATTATAACCCCAAAATAATTTAAAAAAAATTAAAGTAATAAAAACTAAAACCCAACTACGACTAAAAAGGTATAAACAAGACACCCCAGACAGACTAATTAAAAATCCGGAGTCACACGTAATCTGTTCGATTTATGCCCTAACACGTGTGACTCCGGATTTTTAATTAGTCTGTCTGGGGTGTCTTGTTTATATCTTTTTAGTCGTAGTTGGCTTTTAGTTTTTATTACTTTTTTCGTCGTAAATTGAAAACTAAATTCTTTATGTCAATCGCCATACATTAAACGTTCCAGTATTTATATAGCTTTATATATAGTCATCATATTCAAACGTCCATTTGCGAGGCTCGTAATTTTATTTTACTCTCCAGTATTAAAATTGGACATAAAAGGTACACTAATGGAATTAATGCGAGTTCTATTCGTGCTTTTGTCACAGAAATTTATTGAATAATAAAAAAGTCAATTGTTATTGAGTAGACCGATAACGAAGATGCTAACGTTATTGTGATGGTATATGCCTGCGAGTTTTGTAAAAAAAATAAAGACAATACTGTAATTGCTCATTAAAGTGAAAGAAAGAAATGTAATAGGAGGAATTATATACATTTTATTGTGAAATACATACAAAGTAAGAAGCCGGATAGTCGGCGATCTTTGCCGAATTGTCGCCGACTAGTCGCCGACTGCGAAAGTGGCCGGATAGTCGGCCTTACCGACTAGTGGGAACATCTCTAACATATTGTTTAAGGCCGCTTACACATTAGGACGTTAGCAGCGCGACAGTAGCGCGGCAGAATCACATTTCTTCACATTATTCACAGAAATACATATGTGTAGGTACCAAAGGAGCATATTGGCTGTGACAGATGGATGCTAACGTCCTAATATGAAAGCGGCCTAAGAGTATACAAACATCATGTTGGTTTGTCTTACAAGTGCACATAATGAAAGGTAAAGACAATAAAAAGAAAATACTTATTTCATACGATACAATGTAGGTAGGTTTTATTACATATTCACGCTTTATTTTTACGACGGCGCGTGATTATTCAATAAAGTTCGCCAATGTTTGCGTTTCCCTAATTAGGCAATTGTTAATTATATGCGAAGGCCCTACAAAGTGGACGATGTGAACAACATAATACACACGTTTATTTTATAATGAATAAACATGAATTTTCAATGTTTTCATAGGACTTGTTTTAAGAGCAGAACATGATAAATTCGCAGATAAAACTTATTACCATATTTATTGAAGATGGAACAAATAAGGAGCAAAAGTAAAGTTACGTTAGATGAGATTAGAACATTTTTTCCATGGGACATTTTTAGAAGTACATTTTTACTTCGGTAAAGCATGGTGTTTCCCGAATTGTCGTATACACAGTAGGTACTGTCGTATACACAAGACAATCATGACGCCTACGTGCTAGCTACGTGTCCGTCTAAGTCATCGTAGCAACAACGCAATCACATTATTCATAATTAGTGAAGCAATTCTAACTAATGAAAATCCTAAATAATTAATCACACAGCTTGTATTGTACTGTGTAGATATTATAACTGAATGTATAAATTAACAAGTGCTTGCTCCATTACATACTTAATTGCATTGCTTCATCATTCTTTATTTTCAAAAGAAGCAAAGGACAAAGTAAAAATTTATGTCGCTCGTTACATTCCAGGAAAACTTGATATTTTACGCGTAGCAAGAAATCTTGAAAAAAAGAGAGATATTTTTAAAATGAACAACAATGTGACGCTGCAGGCATTTCCGTCGTTCACGAGACGCATCGAAGCCTTTAAAACTGCAGGCGTTTGGTTTTATTTTATTTAAACGTGGAGTGCTTTCACGCCCGCTGCCGCCAGCAGACAACACGACACCTCGATTGTGGTGAAATATAAACTTGTCTTTGTTCTTAAATACCCTTTGAATTGAGGATTTATTATTAACTACCCTGTAGTTAGCAGAAAGATAGGTCAGAAATTCAGAATAATAAATATTCTGAAAGTTGGCTACCTACTTGTAACCGTGCGTTTGCACTGGCGAAACATTCACGAAAAAACATGTTGAAATCTCTAGTTCCTATCAATGTTCCATACAATTTTTGACAGGAACTAGAGATTTACACATGTTTTGTTGTAATGTTTCGCCAGTGCAAACCCACGGTAAAATGCTACAAGTTGTCATTCCCAGAATTTTCTCGTGAACTTCGGCGTGCAACAATAACTTTGTTCCGTGCATTATGTATGGGGATTTGAGGTCTGAACATATTTTTCATCATGACATGCATTCATAGAGGTAGGGACTTGCGGCATAATAACATCGATTCGATATTCTTGCCTTTAAAAGCACTTGGGCCGAGTTGGGCCTTTCTTCCCAAAGCGCTCAAGGAAAGGGCTTTGGGTTTTCATAATACACAAAAAGAACCTTTTTATAACGTAGCACAATGAAGCCCAAATCACACACGTGCCTATCTTAGGAGGGACAGGCACGCGATTGTTCTCCCACGGGTGCCCGCAAGATTTTCACAGCTTTATATGTATCCTGCCTCCCTTGGGCACAGCTTTCATTTAAATGGGTCGTCAGATTATAATAACTTGTGCGGACGCGGGAGGCACGACGTGATAACGCTGGTAGAACAACTTTTTGCGTCCACCACTCTCCCGCGGGTCGCGACTGGGCCTGTATAAGGTTCAGAACGCACTAACGCGAATGCATCATTTGAGTTACTTATTCCAAACTCCCAACACTAACGGACTGTGGTTAAAATAAAAATGCTGTCACCGTAATTATCAAACCAGCCGGTCTGTTGTTTAAATTCTCACCGTGAAAACTCAGGTGAAGTGAGCTTGAAGTGAGATGTCATTCCACCTAATGCTAAAGATTGACACTATTGACAGCTCACTTCACCTAAGTTTTCACGGTTAGATGTTTTAAAGAATAGCACTAGGTAGGTACTGATCTTCAGATACTTATTTAAATTGGCGAAATTATTAGCTTGTATTATTTACTGTGGTAATACAAAATGACAACATTAGCGTCGAAGAGTTAGTTACATGACGATACAATTAGACCAATTTAATATATTCCGTCCGTTTGCATTGCTCACACACCCACATTTGCCAAAGTGAATCCTAAGCTTTATGAACCTTTATAAAACTCAGCCATTCGAATGGGTAAACTTTTGCTCTTTTAAGATGCAAATATATGGGGCGCTCGTCATTTCTATATTCGGAGGGGCCGAGTCAGTTTGCTATCATATTAGACTGTGTTTATGTGTAGGTAGTGCATGGTGTGTTGGTCAAGCCGATGTGCCTTTGGTATGTTTGAAAAATATTATGTAGCGTAAGCTGGAAGTAGGATCTCTCTAATAACTCTACTAAGCTAAAACTTGTCAAATAATTCCTTGAACATCTCAACGTCGCTCCTTCATTAGAACGGTTAAAAAACTTTAGAGGTTTGAGACTATTTAATTTCCTCTCCGCAGTCCGCCGGGGATTTGCTCACATTTAAATAAGAGGACGTTTCGGTAAAGAAAGCCTCGGATCGGGAGTTCGTGTAATTTTAGTGGAACACGTAAAACAGTAGCGGTTGGAGGTTACCGGGCCATGATGCGAAATGTGACTGACGTAAATGCAAATTGCGTGTCGGAGATTTTATACGAAGTCGAAGTATCGCGGTTTATTGAGATTTGTTGAGAGGTTCCCGAATTCAACGTTTTTGGAATAAAGGGTACAGCGCCAAACTGGATTTCGAGTTGATCGGTTTTGGAAAGAAATCAACTATTGACACAGGATCTTCGACCTTCCGTCCTTTACCTATCCTACTATTTTACGCCATAGTTATATAGCAGACAACCACCAATGATTTTATTTACCTATGTACATTGTAAGCGACCTCGACCCACATGTGTGATTATAGAACTTAACCATTATTCCAATGGCCATAGCTGAACATTCTGCTGGTCAGATATTTAACCGTCATGCGCCACAAAGAATAATACTGCGACAATATTGCTGTAATAAACCACACAGCATGCCATTATTTGTTCACAGGTGGCTGCTGCATTGCTCATCCACATCGTCCTGAAATAATTCCGCGGTGGGTTATAATAAATAGATACTTATTTTGTTGCTGAACACAAAACTGTTTTTATGTTAGTTCAAATTGCTGTGTTTTTCTTTCTTTTATCCGTGCAAATAAAAAAAAGGTAACATATTTCTGAGGGCTTAAAACAGTCACTTTGCCAGAATCATAACAGGAAAATATTATGAATCATCGTAAAATGTCACTAACTGACAATTCATAAAATGATCTGCGTGCGATGCATATTACGAAATAATTCATCTGTTTGACAGTTTTCTATGAAGATCCGTAATATGAATTGCTTTTGTGTCAAATTAGAGGAATTGCTAATGACAGCTGGAAATTCAGGTAATGAAATGCTTTTAGAGGAATTGCTAATGTGACCGTTTTAGACTGCCTGATATTACCCTGACACGTAATGTCTCCCTCATGCAAAGGCGTAAAAGAGAGAAGACAGCAATAATAATTATGTATATTCATTCTCACATTCTGTATATAAAACCTTTCCATTGATATCGGAGTGTATTGCTTCGTTTGATGTTCGCTTATTGCCAGTGTTGTTGTGTGGAAGGTTTTACAGTCACAATAAACGGCTTCGGTGAAATACCTACAACTCTCTGGAATTTTCGGCAGTGGGCCATGGAAAGGAAAGTTTATTTAGAGCGCCCTATTTCAATATATCGCACGTGACTCGTCCTCTACGGCATCCTTGTGATTGTTCTCGTTAGAAAGAAGGACGTAACACCGTAAGGACGTAAGAGAGTAGGCGACTTAATACGATTCCCTGAAAGGGTCCGACGAATAAATACACAACTGTGCGCAGATCTGTGATAATTTAATTTTTTCTGGGCTGAGATTTCAATGTTATTGTGATATTGGAGATATATTTGTACGCTTTTATCATTGAATCGTTTTCGTTTCAGAACGAAACGTGTTCTCTTTCATAAGTATTTCATTACAGAAATCCTAAAATATGATATATATTTAGCTATAAAAACAAGCTTCATTTTAAGCACTTCCTAAGATAACAAACAAAACAGTAAATACACGTAGGCACCTAATCAACCTTGAGTGGTAATCAACGAAAGTTAAAAGATTGATAACGCCTCGAGCTCTATAAAAAGGAAATTAACTGGGAACCCGTTTCTAATTAAAGTCGAGACGTTGGAAAAAAGGTAGCGTAAGTAGGTTTTGTAGGTACTATAGACAAGGGCAGATTTAAATGAGAGAATCGATCGTTAGCGTAGCAACGAGAAATGAACGCGTCGATTAGAGTAGAATTTATGGCACCACGTAGAACGTACCAATCGTTGAAGAGAGCGATTTACTGCTACCTGCGAATGTGATACTCCTGCAGCAGACTCCAGATACAACGAAAATACAGGGAATACATCCATAACACTGAAACCATTTTGTATTGTTTCATTAGAAAGTGCGAACTTCCAGAGATTGTATCATGTTTGAAGTTTGATTGGGATTCAGTTACTCGATACCAATATTCTATTATTTCTGTGGCTGGGTTGGATAGGGGATTAATGTAGGTACTTGCAGAGGTACTTACGTCTGAATTATTCTGAATGTTAGTATAGGTACCTACCTTATTTTATTGATTCTATCTTTTCTCTTTTCTAATAGCTTATATCACCTTAAATTGTTATACTTAAATAAAACCTTTTTTGGTGTAAAACTTCAGTTTATAAAACTGGTTAGAATTTGAACAAAAAATATAAAAGCCATATAATATTTTTTTTTTAATTCCTAATGGCTAAGCAATATTTTTTTCTGCTGTTGTGGCCAATTATTTACGCTACTTTACGAAAAATATGAGAATAAATAAAAACGTCTTGTATACCTAATAAATACAGAGAATATAACAATATAAAAAAAACAACAATTTCATTATAACTATCTTTTTTTTTTGTAACTGCTTTTTTTTCTTCGTTAAACGTTTAAGATTTTAAATTATAATTAGTATGTTTGTTTTGTAATCAATGGATAGAATATTCGAAGCTGCCGTTTATTTATTTTTTTACGTAATTTTACGTACACGCATGTTCTAAAGTGAGTCACTGAAATGGTCAAGGTAATTTGTAGATCTTTAAATTGAAATTATTGTCTTGACTTTAATGACTATAACTATGTAATAATCCTAAACTTTAATAGTGTAATAGTCCTATCAATAACTTGTTGTTGTAAAGTTGTAGAAGCCCTTGTTACGATGCAACACCAAGGCTGTGATCAAGGTCAGTTTAAATCGTTAACAATATAGCCAGTGTAAAATAAAAACAGATAATTAAAAAAAAGTCTTCTGCTCAAATCAACGTAGTTAACACAGAGTACCTAACCGTCTTAGTGTTTCCGCGAAAGATTATAAAAGCGACCAGCACTTAAAAGGGGCTTGGAAAAAGCATCTAGCCGTAAAAAGGTAAACATCATCACTGAAGTAAAATTAACTCGTTGGCTGCGAGGGGTTCACTCGGGTTTTATTAGGACACTTGAGTATCTACGCGGTACTTCAGAATCACGGTACGACGATGGTGAGCTCGTCCTTTAACCACGTGAGGTTCGAATGGAGGGGGGGGGGGGGGGGGGGGCAGAAAAATCACGATTAGGTACTAATCACGATGGGATGGGATAATGTGACAATCACGTATAATTTCGTGCGACGAAAAAATGTAATTCAATGTGTGACGTGTATGTACCTATTTATGGTTTATCAGAAACTAATTTTATGATATATTTTTTTAATAACAGATTCTAAAAATATCTGATCTTTTCATTTGTAAATGGGTAGCCTAAAATCTCACTACGTATCCCCAAGGGGGAGGGGGAAGCGGTATAAAAGTGGCCTAAAACCTCACATGATTAAAGGCTGACCCCTAAGGTGTAGGCCACAGACACACTCAATGTCGTCAGCTCTACTTACAATGTAGGGTAATGCGGTTACCAACTTGTAATTACCAAACAGATTCGATTACGGGGACAGAATTTCTGATACTAGATTATTATATATAAAATCGATTATATCGATAACATAATCGATTTTGCTTACGGCTACGGAAAATGTAATAATGATGTAGGTTGCTTGCTCGTGATTTTGGGCGATGGATAAATCAGCATTAAGAAAAGTAGTTCTCGTCAAAATAGAGCAGGGACACGATGTCATGCTTTAAAAAAAATGAGAACTCCTTTTTTATAAAACAGAATGCTTAGAAAGGGCTTTAACAGATTTGATGGATAAAGAATTATCATGATGTTACTTATAGATTTTTTTGCAGAGGAATAAACCAGAGAGTTCAGTTTCCTTCGAAGAAACCCTTGATGCCATCTCAGGAAGAGCCAAGATGCGTGTAAGTAAAACAGCAAAGTTTGAGTCTTGCAAAACTTTATAATTATCGGTTGAAGGAATTAAGTCTGTGCTTGAAGCAGAATGTTCTTTATTACCGCACTTAGCGAGTAGTGGCGTACCGTGAGCATAGTGGAGTATTCGCAACATGTGGCTCGCAACTCGTTCACTAGTGACTTAATTAAGTGAGCACTGAGTACCCACGCCCGAATGCCATTAGCTTCTGGTTACTATGAAGTGGCTTCCATGTCGGTTCCAGATTTCTGTGGCTGTGTGTAGGTATACCTTCGACCTGTCAAAATTCTGTCTTTATTAACTTAATTCATAGATCCATTGTAATATAAGTTTCTTTATGTTTTAAGTTGATAAATGTTCGGATCGGAATTCGAAGATACCTAGACAGAAATATATCGACAAGTTTAAAGGTTTATTCTAAAAAATTCCCGAGCGCTGGGCCTTCAACGAATCTCTTATACACAATGATATTCTAAATTCAGCAAGTTCAAAGGCGCCAAACTTGGCATGGGTTAGCACGACTTTCGCAATGCTTAGTCAGCTGAAAAATGGACGACACAGCCCGGATCTCTGGACTTGGCTATTGTCATTCATAATAAAACAGTTTGTGATGTTCTTCGCGTCCTTCGCAGTCAGGTAAACTGAATTTCTAATTACATCATTACCGTTTCAGTATCATTGTACACCTGGGGTTTCCAAACTTATTTTGTCTACTGCCCACTTTGAGAATAAATTATTTTTTAACGCCCCCATTTTTTCACTTACTTATAAACCACTATAACTTCAAATTAAATTAATTATTGTGTTATATTAGCCGAGATTAAACATTCATTCTAAATGAGACTTTTATTAAACCCGCAAGAGTTAACTTCAGACCTGAGCGCAGTAGGTAGTACACAACGGCGCTCAGGTCTCAAGTTAACTCTTACGGACTACACCTGCCAATGAGAATGATTATTGGAACGCAAATTTATAGTATTCAGACAGAATATCTTTTATTCAAAATAAAACAAACATAATCGATTCTAATATAATGGACCATTTCGTATCGTTTAAGTTGTAGCCTTAACTGCGACCAAGTAAACAACATCGTTGGTCGTATTCTATAGTTTCAAATGAGGACGCAATATCGAAGAGGACCAATCATATTAATTTCGTCTTTATGACCATATTCGTCTCAATGTACAAGATATTTACAAAGGCCAGGTTATGGTCTAGACCTAGTTGAAATAACAAATCAACCCCAAAGCCTCTACACAACGACCCCATTTTTTTTTCTGGGTCTCTTACCGCCCCCCTTTAGGCTTGCAGCGCCCACAAGGGGGCGTTATCGCCCACTTTGGGAAAGGCTGTTGTACACTGTATACTGCGTTAACTCTTTGATTTATTGAGAACAATATAATTTCTCAAAATAACTATGAGACTACCATATACATGTAAGCGTTACCAGTTACAATATACTTGCATAAAATGCATGCAGTACATACGTTATGCAAATACGAGGACATGACTTATGGCGTTGCTGTAAATCAAGTTCAATATAACATTTTCATATAAAGTGTTAAAGGCAGTGTGGTGGAGCTGCGCGCGCGCGAGATCTGTCATCGACTGCGGATTTATAGCGCATCGTTCGTCGGGATTTGCTTTTGCTTCACGTAATGGATTGCTTTAGAATTCCAACGGTTCCGCTCGAATATATTTTTTGTCCATTTCCCATATGTCTACTTCAGTGTGAAACACCAGGGTTATTGTTTTCCTGATGTATTGGATCGTTGGTTTTATGGAGGTATAAACGACCTTATATTTTCCTATTGTGCTTTTACCAAAAATATTTTCACACATAAAGCTTGTTTCAAAATGTTTTAGCCTGTATATGAAACAGTCATAAAATATCTACAGTAAAAATATGTAGGTATATCTATTGAAAATGTGAACAATGAAGTGATATTTAAACGAGCGCAGTTTTTTCACTCTATTACAGTTTTCCACTTACACTCGATACGTATCCGAACGAAGTTGGCGTGCAAAGGAAAAAGGAATGTTTATTCATGTACTCGTAATTGAATTCTGTTGGGAGTGCGGTTGGGCGCAAATTGAAGTGGAGACGGTGACGGGAGGCGGCCAAGCCGCGGCGGTCGCCGGCCGCTGCAGGCGACGCGGCGCACCAGACATCGCCCTTGATATTTTAAAGTACTGTTTTGTGCTTGCCTCTGTTTGTTAATTCAACGTTATTCTACCTCTTTTGAAAAGATGTAATTAATTTTACATTTCTGAATATAATGAAGAACATTTTTGCAACAATGTTTTTAATTCAAACAAGAGAATGGCTGGCTTAATTAAAACAGCACAAAGCACCTATTTCAGTTCTGTGAGTAAAGATTTTAAATTAAGGTAACAATTCATGGAAATCCTTTGTAAGAGATTTCTGAAACTAGAAGTAAGAACTGTATAGGTGGTAAGATATTTAATTAAGCGGCTAGCTCGGAGTACGAAGCTGTTTCGGTTCGCCGGCTGGTGCGGCAGCCTCGTTATTAAGATATCTTCGGATCTCCGCTAATGGTCACTTGCTCAGTGCACTGCAGATGCTACTGAAATTCGTGGTAAGTGCAAATTCAGAATGATAACGACCGGCATATATAAATAATTTGCAAAGATGTACAGACATATTTTATTTGCATATGTATTCTGCTGCGTTTGACAGCTGCCTTTGTCAAGCTTATTTCACTTTTTATGTTGTGTTTATTTTTTTGCACCATAAAAAGTTTAGTTTTTATTTTATACCAGACATTCATTTATTTATCGAGTAAGATGATACTTTATCTTTGTTATAGGAATACATAATAAGAGATAAGTGTAGTTGTATTAAAGACGAGTGGTTGTATTAAGTAAACTTAGATAAACCGCAGCCCAACAACCGATTTGGGGTCGCTGTGTGGTTAGCCATAATTGTAACAGAATTAAGATGACGGGGTTGCATTTGGCTAAAACATATGTCTTCCATTCTATTCCTTCTTCTTCCGTCTTCATTGTATTCCTTAATTTCAGTTTAAAATACGAATATCTAGATTCATTTTACATTCATGACTACAATTTTCTTAATGCATTTCAACACAAAATTTTCACTTACCTACCTCGAGTCGGATTTTATTAAGATTTTAAAAGTCAGTGCAGTACACAAGTAGTGTAATCCTTTAAAATGTCTAGCAGGCTTCCCGTGCCGTTCGTCGTAAAGAGATAAGCCTCACGGAGCCCCCCATTTTTCCTGCCTCACCAGCTTTGCTACAAGTGCAAAGCCAATGAGACTCCCTATGCAGCACTCATGTTACATGTAGGTAATTGAAATTCTGTGTGGTAGTAGTGGATCAGAGAACATGTTGAATGTTGGATATTATTTATTTATTTATTTATTTACAGACTTTGGAAGACTTACAGCTAAATACAATGGTGATAAATAACAGTATGATAATCTGACAGCCAATTACAGTGTAAATTATGTTCTGGGACGAAAATAGTAAAGCCTGACCGAATTTCGTTTTCGAATTTTCGGCTAAAATATCCATTTTTGGCAATTTTCGTTTTCGGCCGAAAAAAACCTGCTATTCTAAAAAAAATTAACAAAACTAGGTACCTATAATTGCTAACATATATTCCTTTCGACTTTCCGTTTCAATTCTTCTTGTGCTCGGTCATGTTTGACCCAACTTCTTTTCATGCGGTATCTAAACTGCCCATGCAACCTTCCATGAACCTTCCATTCCAACCAACCATGAACACAGTGAAACTTCATCTGTCAAACAAAGCCAAGACATCCATCAGCTCGGCAGCGTTCAGAACATTCTACATGATGATTTCCTATTGTAACACTTTATGGACTAAGTTACAAATGTACAGTGATACTACAAGGGTCACCTGGGGAACAGTCTTGCGTTGCGTGACTTGAAAAGTAAAACAAAGTAAAGATCTGTCAGTGGATAAACGAGCATCCGGCTGCTTACTTTCGCGAGATCTCGCGTCGTCCCGTAATCCCGTAAAGCCAGCTAAATGCGGGACTTGAATAATCCTGGGGACAGGTGAGCTGGCGTGCTTCACTTGGAGGATTTGAGGTCGATAGTTTGTTTACATTCTGCGCCTTTACAAACTTCGGAGCTGGTATGTAGTGTAAATAGGATGTCAACCCATTTATAGTTGGCAAACTTTGTTTTAGACAGAAGTATGTCTTTTATTGCGGGATTTTGGGTTATGAGCTGTTCTTATTATTATTTTATTTAACTATTTATACACATAATAAACAGACAAGAACAAAAGAACAGAAAAAAAACGTAGAAAGGTGATGCTTATTTCTAAAGAAATCTCTTCCAGCACCCCTCTTCTTCAGTTCTTTCTATGTATAGCTGATTAGTATTACAGTTACATAGTTAAGTACTCGTTCAGGTCTATATAGTTCACATGTTCGACTATCATTTGTAGTTTTTGGTAACTACCACACTTAATATTAGGAAGGTGTCTGTCAGAACCACAAGTTTATTAATATCCAAACTTAGTTCACCTCAAAGGAGAACGGTGTGCTTGGCGACAAGTTGCTTGTAGCTGCATGTAGCGTTGCACGAAATGCAATTTCAGTTGCGCGTCCGACGTGGAGACGGGAGGTGTTGCCTCTTGCAACTAATAATGTACGTTGGACTTGAGAGCAGTTTACAACTTCACTCACTACTTGCTATCGCTTCTGGCAGCCACTTTCCTATTTACGTCCTTCCACACGGTATAATATTGTTGTAAATTACTTGTAGGTATATGAACCTTCTATAACTTGTTTCATTAAAACTGACAATTTAAGTAGATCTTGGCTGAAAAAACCATTTCGGTCCCGTAGAACAGCGTAATGGGGATTACTTGTTATAGCCTTCATATACATCCATTCAATTTTCTCTGAATGCGTATAAGGAACCGTTATACGAGAAAGCAGTTCCTTTTTATTGATAACCGAAATTAAAATATCTTTGAAGTTCTTATCTCACTCCACGGTTCTTCTAAGTCACATTTTGTCGGGAAAAATAAATGATTTACCTAGATATAATAATTTTCAAGATAACAAGAGGCCATTGAAATATTTCATGACTGTTATCTATTGGTACAAACAATGGAAGTGAAAGTTAATAGAACATGCGTGTTCCATACTAATTGCATTGTTTCAGAGTCACGTTTTAATCACATCTCCGCATTGAACCAGTTTATGACGATCCTCAATGTTTCAGGAAGCATTACTGGAATCCTATTACCAATGGAGATCAAGGGAGTTGGTCGCCATTGCACATGATGAATTCAATGATTGCAGTTGCCATCGTTTGCGGCGAAATTGGAATAATTAAGTCAGAAATCAAGCAGACTGTAACACTGAAATGGTAATTGGTTTATTATACGGCGGTAATGTAAGTAGTATCCTATTGTTTTGTTTACCGATTTCTATAGACTGTTACATTGATGATGTTTCTGCCACTGTCAATCTGTATCTTCTCAATAATAATATTGCAATAAATTTCAAGACTGCGTTATTAGTTTGAAGAAAGTAGACAAACGACGTGGCGGACCGGATGTCTATAAACGTATTTAGATTTTTATAATGTATCTAGAGCTACTCTGAAGCAGTCTGAAGCAGGTAAAAGAAGCACTAACTGGCAGTCTCTAGATGCGCTTGGGGCAAAAAGATCCGGACGGGAATAAATAGGCAGCTTGGATAACAATGCCGATAGTTTTCCTCAACGAAAAATATGTTTTCAATTTTTAAGTGTCTAGTATTTTCTATTCTAGGAAATTGTAATAATAAGTAATTACACTTGAGTAAAACCGATATCATTTAAAAAATAAAGTAATGAAAACTAAAACCCAACAACGACAAGAAAGTCAATCAACTAAAATGGTATACCTAAACATTTCTACCACAGACAGATAAACATATCGAGATCGAACAGATTACGTGTGACTCCGGATTTTTAATCGAGTCTGTCTGTGGTGTTGATTTTAAATTTAATGTGATGTCACATAGCATATAACCAGTGAACGATCAAGACGCTTCCAACGATACTTCTTTGTCAAATTGTGATGAGTCGTTTAGAAGATATGAGGGAACAGATGAACATACATACATACTGGTCAAAATCATAATCTTCCTTTTTTCTTCGCCGTAGTCGGGTTAAAAGTAGACAAGAGGCATTTAAGTTACTTATTTTTAAAATTATTCCATAGATACAAGGAATTTTTTGTTTAATAATGCTCTATTTGACCGTTTCATACTTGACCGCTAATTAAATTATTTATATTACATAAATAAATCACGGAGGTGAAGGTAAACTTTTTCCAAATGTAGAAAAGTTTTTCGTTCTTTCCGTAAAACCTTTACCTGGTTATTACAAACTTTGATGGTCACTAATGTATGGTTTATTTGTACATACAGATTTTTGAAGGTAAGTAAAGGCAGTCTTATTCTGTTCGTCTTGATCAGTGCTCGAAAATGTCAGAGCAAGAAAAAAATGTTGCTCGGAAGGAGATCCATGAGACATTGGACCTTTGCAGTTTTTGTGTTCGCATTATAGGCCTTTCCTTCATAGATGACGTACCGAAAACTTTCTACTACAGTTTGACGTCTTATCTGTCGTTCATAATGTCGTCATCTCTGTTGGTTCTGATGCTGGCTGGTGAGATAGCGAATGTTGCCGGACAGCTGATTAATACCGCCTCTGTAGAGGAATTTCTCGGCAGCTATTTACACATAGCTGGGTACGACACTATGAGTGAGTATACGATGTCTTTATAACACCTTACCATGACGTTTTTGGCAGTAATTAGTTGACAGGATGAAGTATTTATATATACATGTAAAAAAATCGTAGCGAAGTTAAAACTGTATATTGAATATAAAAAAATGGAAGTGCCTCCGCTGCCGGCGCCGGTTGCTGAATTGGCTGCCGGCGCTGACTTTGGTTGTCAGTTTGGCGTATGGTTACCAAGTTTGGCGTGGGTGGTACGGTTCCCAATGGCGTTATTTTTGGGAGCCGGCGCCGGCAGCGGAGGCACTCCCTAAAAAAGGTAATTGCTGCGAGGTCTGGGAGCGATTCTAATGCCGAAAAGATAGTTTTTATAAATTTTGTTTGTATATCTGTTTGTCTGAATGTCATCACGCGAATACTACCAGATAGATTCTGTCAAAATTTTGCCTCTATATTCCCTCAGTCTGTAGTCTATAAATGATCACGCTATTTGCTATGGGGGATGAGCAATATTATTCGTCTATAGTTTACCGCAAATTGTAAAGAGGGGCCAAAAGTTTAAAAATATTGCAGATAGTTACAGATTTAACCTTTAAAATCACGGTATATCTTTATGGCGCTAAGCAGTCTTGATATATATGTATAAGAACGGCTAATTTAGACCGCTTTCAACGAAGCAAATTGCTTAGCGGTTCGATGATTTGTAACTTTTGTTATTTATTTTAATATTATGTTGTATTATTATAATTATGATAGTTCGTATGCTACTTACAGACACAATTAAAAATCCATTGTCTCGCGCATCTACGTTCGAAGATACGAAGGGTTGAGCCTCATCTGTTATCTATGGTTATATTAAAAACTAGCTCCACCCGTGCCTTCGCCCGAGTGGTATAACGATAAAAAGTAGCCTATGTCCTTTCTCAGGCTCTAGAATATCTGTGTAGGTACCAAATTTCATTTAAATCAGAGTTACTTTCGAATGTATAATATTAGTAAGGATTAAATATCTATGGTTTGGTGACTGTTAGAGCCACGGCCGGATTTAAGGCAGGGCAACAGGGGCCATGGCCCCGGGCCTCCACAAAATACCTCCACAATCTGATATTTGTTGGATAAAAAGTTCAAATCTCAAGGAACCTTTTTTAATTATCTTTTCATGTCCTGGGCTTTTCATGTCGTAAAAATGATACGTATTAAATATATGTTTCTCGTGTTCCATATAATTTTCCGGGGCCTCGAGTTTTTGGTTGCCCCAGGGCCTCGACACCTATAAATCCGGTGCCGGTTAGAGCGTTATCACACTAACAAGTAGCCAGCGTGTTACCAGCGAAGCAATTTGTGAATGTGCTCTCCGCGGGTGCTAAGCGAACTAACCGCGACTATTCGCCGTGTTTTCACAATACTGTACACTATCTTTTCTCGCACCGTTGTACACTCACGTCAATCGCTCTCATTACGCAAACGCAGCGAACACGTTGCGCTCGCGTGGCATACTAGCTACGCTCACGCAGAGAGCACGTTGAACAATCGCCTCGCTGATAACTCGCTCGCAAATCACCAGTGTGATAAGGTCCTTAAAGAGAAGATCCCGTGTGTTCACAATGTACCTACTGTTCAGGAATTTTGTGTAAAAATCAGTCAGTGCATCAGTGTTGTACCATTTGGTAGTAGGTATGTGCAGGAACGCAGGCGTTCATTGATTCACTAAAATCGAAAAACTTCGCAAGCAGTGGGAAATTGCTACTGAAGGCTGCGAAGGGTGTCGACCTCAGGACGAGCCGCTTCTCACACGGACAACTGTACATCGCTTGCTCCCACGTCGCCAGTCCTGACTCATTGTCTCTGTATATTTTGCCTACGGAGACCAAAACTACAAAAGTAGTATATGGGGAAGTTTTATAAAAATGTGGCTTTTATTTGTGGTGTCTTATGACTTCCATGCGAACGAGGCCGCGGGCAGAAGCTAGTGTTTAAATAACCAACTTAATGTGGTATTTTTTGACATTTTCTGATATGGGTTATATGTATTACCTGAAACAATGATATTATATTAAACGTTGTGAGCGCGCAATCGTGAAGACTGGAAAACTTCCTTATTGGGACGTATTGACTTTAGTCTGCGACACGCATGGCGACGAGTAAAGCAAGACGATACGCTTAGTTGAATTGACAGCACTAGTCTGTTTCTTTTTTTACCCGACTACGGCGAAGCAAAAAGGAGGGTTATGATTTTGACCGGTATGTATATATGTATGTATGTTCATCTGTTCCCTCATATTTTCTAAACGACTCATCACAATTTGACAAATGAGGTATCGTTGGAAGCGTCTTGATCGTCCGCTGGTTATAGGCTATGTGGCGTCACATTAAATTATTTAATGTGGCGTCACATTAAATTATTAAAAAAAAAATTGATGAGCACATTTCAAAAATATATATATTATAACCCCAAAAGAAAAAAAAAATTAAAGTAATAAAAACTAAAACCCAACTACGACTAAAAAGGTATAAACAAGAACCACAGACAGACAAATTAAAAATCCGGAGTCACACGTAATCTGTTCGATTTATGCCCTAACAACTGTGACTCCAGATTTTTAATTTGTCTGTCTGTGGTGTCTTGTTTATACCTTTTTAGTCGTAGTTGGGTTTTAGTTCTTGTTGTTTTTATCAAGCCATCTCTTTTCTACCATTTTTACTTGTAAAGAAATGTAAAATGAATGAAAATGAAAAGTGGGTATGTGTGCTGCCGCTGCTGCGCATACACTTTTTTCGGTTGTTTTGTGAGTGTATAACATATCTGTTAATATAATATCATTGACCTGAAATAAATGTACTTTTTCATGTATTCGTTAATGCACAGTTAGGAGGCCAATAAATCGCCATGGGCGTCGGGAATCCCAGGCCACCGTAGGCGCGGGCTTGCGGGCGGCGAGCAATGGGTAGTTCGCCATCCGATAAGGACCAGGCCCGGGTCGACGACGGCGCGTTGTGTTCCATGCGCGCCTCAAAGAGATGTCAGCACAATTGGGGGGGTACCGCCTCTGTAGAGGACCGATGCCTGCCAGGGTTGCGGGGAAGTCCGAAATGGATACCGGGACCCTTGGCAACAGGGAACTGATGGAACACGGGTGGGTTTTAGTCAGTAAAAGTCTGACACGCCCTCCCGCTCCGCCCAGAGCGGGAGAAGTCAGTTGACAATTTCCCACGCGCAAAAAAAAAAAAACCGGCCAAGTGCATGTCGTACCATGCACAGTGAAGGGTTCCGTCGTTGGGATGAATTTATAAAACAAACTTTATATTGTAGTTGAAAAACTTGTTCTCCGATACAGAATGTATGGGAGAACATGTTTTTACAACTGCAAATTTCAGTTGGTCGATTATAACTCGGTAACTTGTGGAGCCTACATAGCGGTGATAGTTTTCCTTTTAATTTCTGCCGTGAATTTTTTCACATATCCAAACCCAACCATTTAGCTGGCAGGGGGTGGGGACACTTGGCTCTAACAAAATTTAGCACTTTAAAGCTTAATGTTCCGCAAACGGATCCTTGAATCCAAAAATAGTTTTGCAAACTCACATTATTTTTAAACGACCTTTCCAACCATAACCCAAACCATGGGATTGACGAGAAAAAAAAAACCATCACCACTTTACGAGTAGGGGAGGTACCCTAAAAAAAAATCTTTTTTACGATTTTTTTCCCACTTCGTCGGCGTCATTTATATGTATATCCATATCAAATTACAGCTTTCTAGTACCAACTGCCTCTGAGCTAAGCCGCGGACAGACGGACAGACGGACATGGCGAAACTATAAGGGTTCCTTGTTGACTACGGAACCCTAAAAAGGAGGCGAGTGAATAGAAAAAGAAGAAAGCCTTGGTACCGGTACAGAGTTCCTATAGGATGGTCAACGGGTGCTCAAAGTTGGTCCTGCTGTAGGGAAGAATGAAATAGGAGAAACTTATAGTTTTAGATTTAAGCGGGAAATCTTTTAATGGGCTCTTGTATGAAGCCGTAAAGAACAGTGAAGAATAGGTAGGTATAATATTTTTTGACTCATTAGTAATTCTAAATTAATTGTCCGTTGAAAACAAAATAATTTATATTCAAAATTACTTCACGAAGCTATTATGTAGGAAAAGTTTGTAACGAATAAAAATGTTTAGAAGACTAAGCTTTGGGAGTGACAGAAAAACTCCGAAGAACCTTCTATGTACCTGGTTATTACAAACTTTGGAGGACGTTAATGTACGGTTAATTTGTACTTATGTTACCTAGTGTACTAAATTATGTATATTAGTACATAATTTTGTACATGATTAAATAATGAAATAAAAGGCACAAACAAATTAGCGGTAAAGGTGACACAATATTTTTGAATTCGTCGTGATCAGTGTTCGAAAATGGTGGGAAAAGAAATAGATGTTGCTCGGAAGGAGATTCAAGAAACGTTAAGTCTTTGCAATTTTTGTATTCGCATATTAGGGCTTTCGTTCATAGACGACATACCGAAGAGTTTTTACGAAAGTTTATTGACTAATGTAACGTTCATTATGTCGTCGACTCTGTTAGTTCTAATGCTGTCTGGTGAGATAGCGTTTGTGGTTGGCAAGATGATTCATACCGCGACTGTAGAGGAATTCGTCGGTAGCTATTTACACATCGTTGGATACGGCACTATGAGTGAGTATATGATGGCATGATAGCACATTATCTGACTTATTTGATAGTAATTAGGTCATCAGGAATGATTTATGTGTAAATAAACAGCTTAATGTATTCATTAAAGCACCATTAGTAGCTTAAGGAATAGAAGAAGCAAAAATGCCTCGGTACTTGTACCTCCTTTGAATGGTACAACATTTGCTAAGAGCTCTTACAGGACGGGTGCTCAAAGTCAGACGGAATGAGTAAGTAATATTTAAAATGTGTAAAGGGTAAGAAGATGACCGTTGTCAAGTCGGGGTGTTCGAAATACTTACATAAAGTACGGAATGCTATTTTACTTATATTTTGGATCTCCTGTATAGGTTGGCAGTTGTTCAGAATATCTTTGAAAATGAATATAATCGAAAGTAAAACTGTATTTTACACTTTTATGCTAGTGGTTAGCATGAACTATGATTCGGTTTGTGACATGAATTTTTCACTCAGCACCAACAGATTCTCTTTTTTCATTCATGGAATTGATTATTTGGTTATCGAGTGAAACCGAAACAATGTGGAAGTAACCTGTTTGAATTCCAGGTTTTGGCAAATTGTTAACCATCTGGTACAAGAGACATACGTTCAGGCAACTGGTGGTTGAGCTGGCAGAGATATGGCCTGTTTCTATCAAAGACAAAGAGGGGGTTGAGATAAAGCGGAACAGCCTCTCAGCACTGAAACACAGACAATTTAGTAAGACCTACGTATTATGATGATTGATTTGGATTGCGTGCACAGTAGTTTCATTCCTAGTGTAGAGCCCATTCGAGTGTCGTAAAAGGCGATTAATAGTTATTTGTTATGCAAGGCTGCAAAGTTGTTTTTTCGCGCGAGTACCTGTATTGAAACCTGAGCGCTGCGAGGGTTTCCTGAGCGCTACGAGACTCAGAAAAACTTTGCTGTCGAGCGAAACACACAACTTTTCACCTTACTACAGCGAGGAAAATGGTGTCTCCATGCATTGAACAAATATTGTAGGTACGCTTTTATGCAGTTTTTGTGCAATTTTCCGGAAGAAAGCTCAATTCGGCATTATGTATCGCTTGCACTAACTCTGCACTGCTAAACAAACCCAAATGATTGAAAGCGAATTGAATATACCTACAGAAGAAAATTATATAACGTTTTTTTAAGTGAAAACTTCTTTAGGCGCGTTGAGCAATTTTTTTTCGTGCTGGCCAGTGTGATTATTCTAAAAATGAGGTTGGCGCACTGACATTAAATAAGTATTAAAATGCGTTATCAGTGGACCCGGCGATATAGAAAATTATTGAAATTGAAAAAACGGGTCGAATTTAAAAAACTCTTTCCACGCTTGCGGATAAAATATACTTTTGCACGCAGATTTTGAATGACAAACAGAATCTTTCCGAGCTTGTGAGGTGAAAAGAATTTTTACTAACGACCAAGCTGGTCTACTAGTTATAACACGATTTTATTGACCATTTAGTAATTATCTTGTTTACTTTAGCAATATGGAATCGAATATTTTATAAAATCTGTAAAAACCATTAATCACATATAATGTTTACGGAAAATCTCTGAAAATCAAAAAAACACCAACTACGTTTAGAAAATCTTTTACCTTTTCCCTCAGCTGCAAGATTTTCGCTTTACCAAACCACAGACGCTTCGCTTTTTTATTTAAAGTTTTCTTCCAGACAGTGAATCACGTTGAAGTTGCTTTTTAACGATCTTTTTCAGTGTACGCCTTTTGGAATATCTTGGGAGTGTGGCTGTACAACTTGACGCCGATCGCTGTGCTCGCCTACCGGAAGATACGTGGCATTCCGTCAGCTCTTGGCTACGTGTGGCAGATGGCGTACCCTTTTGATAAAACCAAGCCTGTCATTCATGTCTTGGTGTACATTTTTGAAACATGCTCCGGTTTGTTTTTTGTTCCAAACCCAACCATTTAGCTGGCAGGGGGTGGGGACACTTGGCTCTAACAAAATTTAGCACTTTAAAGCTTAATGTTCCGCAAACGGATCCTTGAATCCAAAAATAGTTTTGCAAACTCACATTATTTTTAAACGACCTTTCCAACCATAACCCAAACCATGGGATTGACGAGAAAAAAAAAACCATCACCACTTTACGAGTAGGGGAGGTACCCTAAAAAAAAATCTTTTTTACGATTTTTTTCCCACTTCGTCGGCGTCATTTATATGTATATCCATATCAAATTACAGCTTTCTAGTACCAACTGCCTCTGAGCTAAGCCGCGGACAGACGGACAGACGGACATGGCGAAACTATAAGGGTTCCTTGTTGACTACGGAACCCTAAAAAGGAGGCGAGTGAATAGAAAAAGAAGAAAGCCTTGGTACCGGTACAGAGTTCCTATAGGATGGTCAACGGGTGCTCAAAGTTGGTCCTGCTGTAGGGAAGAATGAAATAGGAGAAACTTATAGTTTTAGATTTAAGCGGGAAATCTTTTAATGGGCTCTTGTATGAAGCCGTAAAGAACAGTGAAGAATAGGTAGGTATAATATTTTTTGACTCATTAGTAATTCTAAATTAATTGTCCGTTGAAAACAAAATAATTTATATTCAAAATTACTTCACGAAGCTATTATGTAGGAAAAGTTTGTAACGAATAAAAATGTTTAGAAGACTAAGCTTTGGGAGTGACAGAAAAACTCCGAAGAACCTTCTATGTACCTGGTTATTACAAACTTTGGAGGACGTTAATGTACGGTTAATTTGTACTTATGTTACCTAGTGTACTAAATTATGTATATTAGTACATAATTTTGTACATGATTAAATAATGAAATAAAAGGCACAAACAAATTAGCGGTAAAGGTGACACAATATTTTTGAATTCGTCGTGATCAGTGTTCGAAAATGGTGGGAAAAGAAATAGATGTTGCTCGGAAGGAGATTCAAGAAACGTTAAGTCTTTGCAATTTTTGTATTCGCATATTAGGGCTTTCGTTCATAGACGACATACCGAAGAGTTTTTACGAAAGTTTATTGACTAATGTAACGTTCATTATGTCGTCGACTCTGTTAGTTCTAATGCTGTCTGGTGAGATAGCGTTTGTGGTTGGCAAGATGATTCATACCGCGACTGTAGAGGAATTCGTCGGTAGCTATTTACACATCGTTGGATACGGCACTATGAGTGAGTATATGATGGCATGATAGCACATTATCTGACTTATTTGATAGTAATTAGGTCATCAGGAATGATTTATGTGTAAATAAACAGCTTAATGTATTCATTAAAGCACCATTAGTAGCTTAAGGAATAGAAGAAGCAAAAATGCCTCGGTACTTGTACCTCCTTTGAATGGTACAACATTTGCTAAGAGCTCTTACAGGACGGGTGCTCAAAGTCAGACGGAATGAGTAAGTAATATTTAAAATGTGTAAAGGGTAAGAAGATGACCGTTGTCAAGTCGGGGTGTTCGAAATACTTACATAAAGTACGGAATGCTATTTTACTTATATTTTGGATCTCCTGTATAGGTTGGCAGTTGTTCAGAATATCTTTGAAAATGAATATAATCGAAAGTAAAACTGTATTTTACACTTTTATGCTAGTGGTTAGCATGAACTATGATTCGGTTTGTGACATGAATTTTTCACTCAGCACCAACAGATTCTCTTTTTTCATTCATGGAATTGATTATTTGGTTATCGAGTGAAACCGAAACAATGTGGAAGTAACCTGTTTGAATTCCAGGTTTTGGCAAATTGTTAACCATCTGGTACAAGAGACATACGTTCAGGCAACTGGTGGTTGAGCTGGCAGAGATATGGCCTGTTTCTATCAAAGACAAAGAGGGGGTTGAGATAAAGCGGAACAGCCTCTCAGCACTGAAACACAGACAATTTAGTAAGACCTACGTATTATGATGATTGATTTGGATTGCGTGCACAGTAGTTTCATTCCTAGTGTAGAGCCCATTCGAGTGTCGTAAAAGGCGATTAATAGTTATTTGTTATGCAAGGCTGCAAAGTTGTTTTTTCGCGCGAGTACCTGTATTGAAACCTGAGCGCTGCGAGGGTTTCCTGAGCGCTACGAGACTCAGAAAAACTTTGCTGTCGAGCGAAACACACAACTTTTCACCTTACTACAGCGAGGAAAATGGTGTCTCCATGCATTGAACAAATATTGTAGGTACGCTTTTATGCAGTTTTTGTGCAATTTTCCGGAAGAAAGCTC
The DNA here is from genome assembly GCA_948473465.1 of Lithophane ornitopus. Classification (NCBI taxonomy): domain Eukaryota; kingdom Metazoa; phylum Arthropoda; class Insecta; order Lepidoptera; family Noctuidae; genus Lithophane; species Lithophane ornitopus. The sequence continues at coordinate 8,390,238 of OX419616.1, read as the reverse complement.
AATTCGGCATTATGTATCGCTTGCACTAACTCTGCACTGCTAAACAAACCCAAATGATTGAAAGCGAATTGAATATACCTACAGAAGAAAATTATATAACGTTTTTTTAAGTGAAAACTTCTTTAGGCGCGTTGAGCAATTTTTTTTCGTGCTGGCCAGTGTGATTATTCTAAAAATGAGGTTGGCGCACTGACATTAAATAAGTATTAAAATGCGTTATCAGTGGACCCGGCGATATAGAAAATTATTGAAATTGAAAAAACGGGTCGAATTTAAAAAACTCTTTCCACGCTTGCGGATAAAATATACTTTTGCACGCAGATTTTGAATGACAAACAGAATCTTTCCGAGCTTGTGAGGTGAAAAGAATTTTTACTAACGACCAAGCTGGTCTACTAGTTATAACACGATTTTATTGACCATTTAGTAATTATCTTGTTTACTTTAGCAATATGGAATCGAATATTTTATAAAATCTGTAAAAACCATTAATCACATATAATGTTTACGGAAAATCTCTGAAAATCAAAAAAACACCAACTACGTTTAGAAAATCTTTTACCTTTTCCCTCAGCTGCAAGATTTTCGCTTTACCAAACCACAGACGCTTCGCTTTTTTATTTAAAGTTTTCTTCCAGACAGTGAATCACGTTGAAGTTGCTTTTTAACGATCTTTTTCAGTGTACGCCTTTTGGAATATCTTGGGAGTGTGGCTGTACAACTTGACGCCGATCGCTGTGCTCGCCTACCGGAAGATACGTGGCATTCCGTCAGCTCTTGGCTACGTGTGGCAGATGGCGTACCCTTTTGATAAAACCAAGCCTGTCATTCATGTCTTGGTGTACATTTTTGAAACATGCTCCGGTTTGTTTTTTGTTGAATATACTTTTGATGTATGTTTTATGATGCCAGTTAAAATAATTATTGTGATGGTAAAATGCTGTATAGTCTTGGTCTATTTTTAACGATTAAAATACAGTCTGTCTGAGACAAACAACCCCTTTCCGCTTCATCCCTGTTATGGTACTGATAGTGAACTATTGCAGATGGTTGGTGCTTTCGTTTTTCCAGGATGTATATCAGTATGTTGCATGCTGGGTTCCGACCTACTATTTATGACCATGGCAAGCCATATCAGCATGCTCTTGCGTCTACTGCAGGATCAAATACGCCATCTGGGAACCATTCATAATACAGACTCATTGGAAACTGGAAGCAATGACTGTTATAACGATATCGTCGAGGTTATTAAAATACACCAGCGACTTATCAGGTGGATCACCAATTTTTATTTAAACTTTAATTTAATAGTAAAGGGTAAATAATAATGTGAGATATTAACATTTTAGTTACATAAATGATCTGGAGGACGCCTTTTCAGTGGTGAACCTTATCAATGTCCTGCTAAGTTCAGTAAATATATGCTGTGTTATGTTCACCATTGTTGTAAGTAACATAAAATAATCATAGAATTTGTTGAATATGACATATGTGTCATGGTATGGTCATATTATAATAGGTTTCTTTCTTTTACAGTTTCTAGATTCATGGATGGAAATGAGCAATAAGTTTTACCTTGGAGCAGCTTTAACTCAGATGTTCGTAATCTGCTGGTATGCAGACGATATTTACAGGGCGGTGAGTGTCAGTTTTTGTTCAATTGGCTTTTATAAACAATTTGCTGAATTCAATTATTTTGGTTCATTTACAATAAAATATCACAGTCCAATTTAAATATGAATATAACAGAGAAAAGCAAACATTTCCCTAAAATAAACACAACTGCATTCAGTGTGATATGTAAATTAACTTACAAAAACCCCAACTTTTTCCTGCACTCAAAGTAAATTTGTTTGAGCATTTCAATGTAATAGCTTACATGCAAATTGCACCAGATGTGGGAATATTTTTAGTGTGTTTTTCAATGAATCTCGCAGAGCATAGGTGTCGCCGACGCGGTGTATGAAAGCGGATGGTATAAAAGCAACACGAGATCTCGACGCGCGATGCTTTTGGTACTCCGACGGTACGCTCTTTGACTTTATATTGCAAGTAGCCGTATTTGCTTATTAACTTTAATGACTCACGTACGTTGCCTCCTCGTAGCCCAGTTTCTTGACAGTTTCCTCTTTTGTTTTACTTTTGAACCCACGGTGTAACCCGTAATAAGTGGCATTTCTGTTAGAAGGGACACTGTACCTACTTAATTTAGCATACTTTATGCGCTTGCTTAGAATTTGTCACTTAAACCAATACTTTGCAAGTAAACATGCTGAATTAGTGGTTAGTGTTAGAGAAACAGCCAGTGCGAGTAAATACGAGCCGATCTTATTTACTTAGTGACAAGAGTGAGGCATTATTGACAAGTTCTTAGGCTCGTATAAACTAGGCCCTAGGTCATATAGTACGGGAATACTTCATTTGTTTAACATAGTTTAATATTTTTTACGTGGTATTTGATAGGTAGAGCCCAAATATCCGCTTACGGGAAACACTGTGGGTTTATTCGACGTATAAAATTTGTAAATGTTAAAGTGAGTTTTGTTTACAGGTCACAGAGGCCTTTGTACTTCACAGCCCTCAAATTCCGAGCTATCACAATGATGACATATAGTTCAGTGAGTATATACTTTGTCAGTTTTTTTGTTAGAAAAAAATATCACAGGGAACAATGCGTTAGTTCACGGCATTTACAGTCTATAGGAACTCTGCATTTGACTGAATGATATAAATAAACAAATATTTTAAATATGTATGAATTATGTTTTAAATATGTATGGAATGTTTTTTGTCGGATATGCGTATTGAATCCTCCCGCATACCTACGCGATTCGAACTGCGTTCTACGTTTTCTTATGGCGTGGTGTAAGTTAACCCAAGAGCCAAAACTTGATGCCAAAAGATTCGTTACATATGTATAAAAAACAGCATAGGTTTAAAAAGAAACAATGTCTATTGCCATAGCTCCTAATATTTTTAGACCTGCGAATAAGAGTATTTTATAGAAAATTTATTGTTTCAGATCCTAACGACTTCGTATTCATACTTCACACTGCTGTACACATCATACAGTCAGGATTAAGCTTATCGTAAGAATTTAAGCTCGTAAATGTCACCAGTAGTTATATATTTAAATATTTATACTAAACATAGTTCTCAATAACGTAGAAGTAGCGTATATAGTGGTCATTTTAAACGAGAAATAGTTTACATTAATTTGATTAAAATATTTAGTAATGGAAAAATGTACTTCATTATTAAATTCCGAGATACAGATGTGGGTTATTTCTAGATTAGGTTAAATACCTGCCTACTTTTGTGTAACCTAAATAATGATAAAGCCTAACTTTTGGCAAGCCTAGTCATACATTTCAATTCCATTTGTACGCCGAGCTCTACGCAGCCAGTTTTTATTAAGTATATAAAAAATATACATTTTAATAAAAGATCAGTAGGTACGCTCTGAAGACAGTATGTTTCAAGAGCACAAAAAATATTTTCATTTTAAAGATCATAAATTATGGACAGCTTCATTTCACTGTAATGGGAATCCATAAAGTGCCGCCAGAAATTACAAGAACTATAATAAACCTTAATCTTATCCAACGTTTTATGAAGTTTTATCTTTTAAGCCCTGTGTTATATTGAATATAAAATTTTAAGTAACGTACCTAATACAAAATAAAATATATATATCATATAGTCGTACCTATCTACCTTAATTTACAATACACGATACTTGAATAGATAATGTTTTACCAAATGACGCATACTGCCGCCCTTAAAATTCACAAGACACCACATACAGACAAATTAAAAATCCGGAGTCACACGTGTTAGGGCATAAATCGAACAGATTACGTGTGTCTCCGGATTTTTAATTTGTCTGTCTGTGGTGTCTTGTTTATACCTTTTTAGTTGTAGTTGGGTTTTAGTTTTATTACTTTATTTTTTTAAATTCTTTTGGGGTTATAATATATATATATTTGAAATGTGCTCATTAAGCCCTTTCATTTGATACCCAACATGGTACGATTAAACTTTTTTTTTTTTTTTAGTTCCTTACTTTATGTCCTCTAGAGGGCGCAATTTATAATGTGACGTCACATAGCCTATAACCAGCGGACGATCAAGACGCTTCCAACGATACCTCACTTGTCAAATTGTGATGAGTGGCTTAGAAGATATGAGGGAACAGATGAACATACATACATACATACCGGTCAAAATCATAACCCTCCTTTTTTCTTCGCCTTAGTCGGGTAAAAAGAAGTTAGATTGTAAGGTTTCCAATTGTAGTTTCATATGGTCCAGTTCTTCAAGTACAACTACAAAATCATATTATAAAATAATCATAATGTAAAGCGGCAACCCTAAACCATCAACTATACGGACATGACACGGATAAATAGGTAAACTGTAATTGTAACGGCGCGGCATATCAATGTCGTCCCAAATCACAGTACGCCTATTAAATGAGCATCGAAAATTAGTGAGCTGGAATAGCTTGGTGGCGAGGACGCGGGGCAACGCGGCGCGGCGCGGCAATCACTCGCCGCTAATGTCCCGTTCTCCAAAGTTTACGTCCAGCCATAAATCAGCGCGTCCTTGCCCATTGCGATCCACCCCATACGACAGAATAATTTCCTACTCTCGCAAAATAAATACGAACGCACTAACGACACGAAATCGTGTCCCAAAATTCCCATCCAAAGATAAATGTGTTATCACGCTGACGAATTGCGAATTTAATTAAATTTGATAACGTAAATCTCTTCTGCGAACATTAAAAAGTAATTCCAATAACACGGTACCTCGGGCCCACGTGCCGACTAGCGTGACAATAGCCGACGATATGAAATGAATCTGAAAAATGTTAATTTCATACATTTTCTTGAGTAAGTATGAATTTAATACCCTCATTCTTAACAATACTTTTTTAGTTAATTTTATTTACATCTGTTTTTTTTTATCATTTTTGGTAATGTTGTAGAACTGAAGATTTTAGCAGTTTTTTCGACAGAAGTCTATGTACTGCTAGTTTCATTTACTTAGAAGCGGTTTGCATAAAAACGTTTTAAATTTTATTAAAAATATTATAATAAAAATTTTCCACATATTCCGCTTTGATGCTTTTCTAGCAAATTAAATTACTCTTGAGTTGGATATATTTATTTTCTGATTTTATAAGATTTAATTTAAATACTGTCAAAAGATGGCAGAGAAGCCATACCTAGGTACTAATTAACCCAATGATAATCAGATAGAATAAGAATTAGTTACTAGGAAATAAACATAGCAAGAGCGAAGAAATAACTCAGCTTATTTTCAGTGTTGTTGATAATCTCTACATTAGGAAAAAAATGTGACCACATACTATGTTCTTATATACACGACGAAGTTTGTGGAATAGCGGAGGTAAAAAACCGCACTCAAATAAAGTTGAAATTTCAAAATTATTGCCTTATGAAGAAAGCGGAGTGTGAAGAGGAATCTTTTGTAGGTTCGTTTAATATATTCATATTTTATGGGATAAACGAGTAAGTAATCAATTGGATTCGCAGACAGAAACGACTTGTTGGTAGATTTTATGTCAAAATTTCCATATTCCTAAATTGGAATCGATATTCGGGGAGGGCGGTATGTTTTATGAGTATTTCTTGTATTAGCTAGATGGGAACTTTTTATTTATGCTTACAGAAAATCTCAAAATCCTAAAAACATTCGTGCAATTGTGAAAAACTATATTTTGTGGGGAATACATGTAAAGTACGAAAACACGTTTTCCGATTTATAGATTAGCATTGTAAAGATGTTATGTAAATATAATGTATATTGAAAATTTTAGAAATTAATCAAGTAGAAAACGAGTTTTGCAACTTAAAGCAAAATAGGGTCATCCCTGATCAATACCAGGATAAGGGTCGTCGTGTGAATGACTTCAGCATAGTGGGGGCTCACCAGGCCTGCAACCACACCTGCCCCACTTTCTGCACCGACGCCTACGAGCCTGCGTGTGCGCAGATTTGGTCTACAAACATGAAATCAATCACAACCAGAACTATGATAAACCATTGTCATATTGACTTGTTCTCCTGTGCTGCCGGACGTAGTAAGTATTACCTACAGGTTTATAACAAATGATGATGATGATGTGGTTCGCATCTTTTCAGTATAATACCGTATTATCAATTTATTTTTGTTACAGATGTGACCGTAAAGCCTCTTAGTGATTGCTTCAACAACCCAATGAACCTGCTGTTCATGCAGAATATAGCAGCCATGAAATCCCTCAAATTATTAGATTTAGGTCCTAAACAAGGGAACAGACGTAGAAGAAATGTAGCTCTCCGTGATGAGGGTAGCGAGATCTCTTTCAAAAATCACTTGAAAGAAGTCGTAAGAAGAATTTTTGAAAAAAAAATCGTACAGTCAGTAAAATTTTGATGCTGTATTAGTTTCCTGATTTGAGGACCGTCAAAAATACCATCTTTTATTTTTTCTGTGCAATTTCGGGAATATTTTACTGATATATTTAAAACATTCCACATCCTTGTTGAGAGCTTTTACAAATTGTTTTTTCAGACCTAATTTTCTATGGAATTGGTCTAATAGCTGATTTTAAATTCGGGTAAGTCCATTTGGAACGATTTTTGCGGTTTATTCTGGTAATATTCACAACACAAAAATAACAGTCATCGTGATGATTGTGAAAAGTCCTATGATTTGGCGCTTTTGAACCGACTGTTCACGCCAAATCATAGGACTTTTGAACTTCAAAGTAGGTCCTTTTTTACTAGTCCATAAACGCAATGATGTTACGCAACTACCACATACAAAATTTGGGATCCATGGCTTACTAAACACTTATAATGGAGCCTCAAAAAAGTCCAAGTAGACCTTTTTTATAAAGTCAAACGGATTTAAACGACATTCTCGAAACATATATTCACCACAAACAGCACACAAATTATTTGGATCGTTTAAGCAAGTTCTTCTTAATGTAGACATATCGATTTATTTATGGAATTTAATCATTTTTTGCACTAAAACAAAATATTAGTAAGCCACGTACCTAACGAAATTTTAAGAAGTACCTACCTGTATCACAAAAACTAGAGCTGCTAGAAAATAACTGAGTGTAGATATGAAATTAGCAAACTCAAATGACTAAGAAACAGTTTAGAAACTTCATAAAACTAAAAAAAAAGTTAAATTTTGTTTACCAGTGTATCTAACGAATGTTGTTCATGTGCCTATGTGTTTTTGATATATATGCCTGCAAATTATTTTATTGTCTGACTTTCTAATGTTTATTGTCTACTCTATGATGCAGTGACTACTGCATAAGTTCAAAATGTGAAACGCGACCCGACAGTTGTACGTCCAAAAAGCTCTGTCTTCATTCATTAAAATTACGTCAATACCATCATCCTCATTTTTGAAGAACATAATACCAAATAATACGGTACCTAACTTACTACCCTAACATAAGCCAACTGCTCAATCGCAGAATGTATATACCTACGGTTAATACATATACACCGCAGCGATAGTTTCTGCATTGATATTCGCAATGACCGGGCGTTAAATCGTGGAGCGAGGCTTAAATCCTCGGCCTCGTGATTAATGCTCCCGTCCGCTCCGATTTACAGCCCGCGGTTTTCAGGGCCAAATTAGCCAACGGGCTCATAAATCCTCGAAAGGTACTCGTGATGTTTGCCTAGTTGCTCATTATGCGTTTTGCCGCCATTGTGCAATGTGCGCTATAGAAATAGAGGCCTATATTTGAACTATCGCACTCTATGGTAGAGAATTTTACTTTACTTCTTGACTTAAAGAGTGAGAATATCCTTTTGTGCTCATTGCAAAAAATGAAATTATGTTGCACTTGCAAATTATAGTTGAGATATCCTTTTTGAACCGACTTTCACTTTATTTAGTTTTACCGAATGAATGAATGAATAAAGGCACTTGGTTACATATTAGACTAAACAGTTTAATACAAAATACTTGCCTGTAACAAATATAATGATAATTTTATTATTCGAGCGGTCTTACGATACTGCTCTCGTTAATTTCAAAGGCCAATTCCGAGTTTTAATTAAATTTTCGTACTAGAATAACATAAAAAAAAATGAACAGCTACTGTACCTCGAGCTTCGGTAAAGAAAAGATTAAAATGTCGGTTGTTTAACATTACCCGGTGAAAGAAAACCTTTCGAACTTTTCCGCTTACATTTTATGTTTATGTTTGAATAGTTCTACGCGCGTTACTATTTAATTTTGTTTTAAGAATTGTAGATATAAGCATAAGTATCTAAGTAAATTATAGGTAATTGATTTATATTATTTAATAATACATTTAATTGTCATTATTTACCTACAAAAAAAACTATTATTTGTACACCAATTTCATTGGTAGAACATAGAGCTCGACTAAAATGTATAATTATGACCTTTATTGTAATACCTATGTTCACGAATAAAGATTGATTATTTGATCTACTTATGCTTATAATCATAAGTAGATATTAGGTAGATAATGAGTACTTTACTGTGACTTTATTGTTTGTGTCTCAATTCACTGTTCAGCCAATAAGGTATATTTATTGCAGATTGCTATATATCCGCTTTGCAATACTACTAAGAACATTTAACTTCTTCTGTTTATTATTTATTGGTTCGGATGGAAGTCTTGCAAGAGATTTTTATTTAAATATGCCTCGTTATCGCTATTGGATTTGCAATGTTTCCTCAGTAGACACTCCACACTGTTTAGTTCGGCAAAAAAGCTATCAATCGGCAATACCTTTAAAAAATTCTAATTGTGCTACTTGGTATTCAAGGATCACTTTAATAGAAATGTTTTGGATACCTTTTCACGAATTCTTCGTAAAATTCATTCGAATATCAAACCCTTTATACCTTTAAAAGGGGAAAAAAGCACGGTTGCAGAAACGTGAAAATATTTCGAAAAAGTTTATAATAAAGTGTGTTGCCAAAGTAGATACCTAACAGCAGGATAGGTTACTATGGTGTAAAGATATTCCTACTATGAGCCTTCGTAAACTTAAATATATTCCTACCATGAGCCTTCGTAAATTTAAAGTTCTTCGTTAAGTTTCTTCGTTAATTTTACTGTTAAAGTAATTGATTATGCTGGTTTTCAATGTGAACACGAGATTGTTCTACTAGTTCTACTACAGCAGAATTTTGCAGAAAGTTTGTTGCAATTGTTAAGCGAATAAACATGAGGGTGAATCGTTCGAAACAGCCCGCATTAAACAGGTAGAAAATTAAATGTAAGAGGCTAAACTTTTGTACAACTATCTGCAAAGCGATCTAACGCACCCCTGAAACTATGTTCCCCAGTTGTTTATCTGAAGAATCACTGGCATGAGCGGCATTACCCTGTCACTCACACCGCGAATGTTGGCGCTAAACTACGTAAAATAAATGGTGTTTTGTAAGGGTTGATTTTACCAAAGTGATCTGTGGAATAAAATATAGTAGAAGTGTGACAAAGCTGGCAAAAAAGAAAAAAATCGCGGGACAAGACTTACCTATACTAAACTCGCGACAATCTAAGAAGTCCGTTTTGACGTTTTGTTCTCGTACATGTAATAAACCGTTAAGCCTTGAGAATCAGTTTTTAGCAATGTAGATAAGTCGTCGATTACAAACTCTCTAAGTATGTTAAATCGATATGTCTCGAGAATCAGTTTATAAGAAACCAATTATTTTTCATCGCTACACAAAACATTTTTATAGCTGTCAAAACGGACTTCTTAGATTGTCGCGAGTCTAGTTTGGTCGAATTCGACCTAAATGTGATACCTACTTTTACCAATATTGCAAATTCATTAATTCATCTTTCAGAACGTTTTCAATTTAACAATATCGATCCCTTTTGTTTCAACGTACTTTTGTGGTATCCAAATCGATAAGGCCTCTGATATATGGCGATCCAAATAATGATTTAAATTTTATACAATTTTAGCCCAGTCAGTGGCTCTAATATAATTCAATATTATGGGATTGACCTTTAGTAGTTAGCCTAGTTGAATCTAGTTAAACCTCGGATAAAAGGGTAATATCTAGGACAAAGAGACGCCCAATTCTAGTCTACTTTACTCGAGTTTATTTATTTTTAGAGGTTAACTTAATTTTATGATTCTGATGAACATTATTATCTTTTAATCTGCCTTTCGGTGGCTTTTATGGAGTGTCGTAGTGAGTAGATAAGAAGTTCAAGCCGAAAGGCTCCTGTCTAGTTCACCCTGCCTACTTAGAACACGAGATAATTGCAATATAGGTTTAAAAACTTTAATATAAAAATATCATACCTATGACTGTGAATAATCTACCTCTGATTTTGGTATATAAGTCACCTTAACCAATAGTCAGCTTCATGTTCATCTGATGGCTATCATTAATGTAAAAGGAAAATTGAAAGGAAACTGATTTTGCCAAACTATGCTGAACCAGCCAGAAAAACGAGTTCGACCGAAAACTATATTGTGTCCTAAATTCCGGATCCCCGATAAAACTGGTCACATTTTCCACATATTTATTACCTACCTACCCCGAACATTCAGTGGGTTCTAGATTTCTTATTTATATTGTTTTAATGTGTTAGTGTATTAGATAGGACAATAATACTTTTTAGTAAAAGTAAATTTTTTAATAGTAATGTTATTGATACAATTAATTATTCAGCTATATTAATGTCATTCTTTCCAGGTAGTACCAATTATAATTATAATTTTTACGAAGTTAAATAGGATAGACTAAATATTATTGTTTATGTAGGACAGATCGCCACTTTTACATGAGAGAAAAAATGATATTTTAAGCTAGATTCTAAATATTCTTTTACTGAGTAGAAACATTTTTGGATCAGGTATAGTTTTAGCCTTTTTTGGGATATTAAGTTCCTTAAAATGCAAAAGTGGATGAGCCTTTTACTATCAATAGGACACAAATTCAGACTCCGGGGTACTACTAAGAAATTACCGATAGAAAAAACCCAATATCACTTAGACCGGGAATCGAACACAGGACTTCATGCTCAGTTACTAGGTACTGAGCATGAAGTGGCACCAAATGAGGCGGTCCAAAAAAAGAAGAAAGATAGTATAAGTATTTAGGAACAGACAAGTAATTATTACGGAGCAAACAAGTCTGAAGTATCCTATTTATAAGATAAACCAACATGTTATCAAACATCTTCGGCATTATCCCCTTTCCCACTTCAATTTTTCTTACTAATCGGTTAATCAACTGGAATAGCTCTCGTTACCTCGAATTCTTAGAAAAGAGGTCGTGGTAGTAACAGACTAACAAGGTAGATTTGTGCTGTCGATTTGTAAGAAAAAGTTAGATCTATCCAAGAATATTCGGCGATAAACGTGTGTGCAAGTCTGGAACATCAATTTGCAGAACAATGCAAACTCTGAATGTGGAAGTTTTGCACATAAAAGCGCCCTAATACAATTTAGAGGTGGGAGGGACCAATAATTCTCAGCCCAACAATAACTTGGGCACCTACGTTGCGTTCACCTTTTTAGATGGAAGTATGGTTCTTTTGAGAATATGGGTTCTAAAATATAGGGTTATGATAAAAGTTCAAAAGGTGCTAAAGCGCCAAATTTTGTTTTTAATTACAACAATAATTGGTGCCTACAGAAATAATGATAACATTAAAATAAGGATTTTTTTTAAATATGTGGCTACGATTTTAAGGAAGTAACTAAATAAGGAGAAAATTCTGAAGCAGGAAAGTGAAGCTGTAGCAGATAATGTAGGTAATACGTTTCAGTTATAAACGCATTATGATAAAGGAGGTTTGATGCAGTGCCTTGGCACAATCCCCTAGGGCGAACAAGCATGGTTACAATTCTACATTAGGCATCATTAGCGTAACATTGTGTTATGTTTATGACATTATGTAGGCTATGGGGTATGTATTGTTGTTACGCATGCCACATATCTATAATAGTACATTGTGATACGAGTGTGCTCTATTGGATATTACAGTCGAGGCGGTATCATTCGCGCGAGCCACAGGCGAGCGCGATAAGGTAGCCGAGAGTGTAATAATCAATGCACACGCGTTTCATACGACGTTTTTCAACACACTTGCGAGGAAAAAAATAGACTTGTTGTAATAAATTATGATACAATTACGTACCTAACTATAGAGATGATAGATTTATAAAGATTAACTAACTGACTATCCGGAGTTTCTTTTAAAAACTTCTAGATGTCGGTTGGTGACAATACATTAAATTTAGTATTTTTGATAATAATTAACCACAAAACGAAAAAAAAAAAATACAATAGACGTAGATATATTGAGTAACCAATTCCGCTTGACTATTCTTCAAGAGTCCTAAAAAACCCTGTAAGAAATCGACACGTGTTTCACCTCTCAACGAGGCATCCTCAGGATGACGGTTGACCAATTGCAAACCAGAACGCGACGTGTTACCACACCGAGCGCTGGACGCAAAGTGAATCAAATCGCGCGTCACCCCCACTTATATAGGATTGCTGCTCGGCGCTAATTGACTAGAATCGTTATCAGTGCGATAAGCGCGATAAGGGGCGAACAATCGCAACAAAGGCGACCCCTATCGCGCTTATCGCACTGATAACATGTTATTACATGCTGCCATGATAGTACTTACTAATTCCATACTGCCATGTCATTACTACGACTAGTAAATAGTAATCTGTGGCGCACATTACAGCACTAGAGCGGTAATATAAAGTAAAAAGCACGCTTCTATAATACACTGCATTATGAACCTAAAAGCGGTTCAATAAGAGCCACTTTACGAGCTAGTGTGTTGAAAAATACTTTTGTGGATAACCATAGGGTCTGACTAACTACCAAGATAATTAGGATGTCACTTGCATTGAGTTTAAGCTTACCTACCAATATTTATGTACGTAAGTAATATAAAAATGATATTACATGGTAAAAAAGGTTTGCGTATTCACGACTTCAGTGAATACGAATACATACAGTTGAATGAGGAAATGGAAAATATATTCCATAATTTTTTATTTATCAAAAGGAAACCTTACAACTCCCGGCAGTAACATCGTCGTTATCAAGTTTTTTACGCAAATATGAACAGTTGGAGGCAATTCGAGACGTACCTAATAATGTAACTTTATTTGTTATGACGGGTATAAGTACCATTCGCCCTCTTTTCCTGTGACAGAAATTTAATTTGGTCGGAGACACCTGGTTGATATCACGGCGCGCACACATCCTTTATATTAATCAAAGTCGGTTTGATATATCTCTTCGTTTCCCTCCCAGTGTAAAAATACTGTTGAAAATGTCGACGACTGGTTTTGGAAAGATACCGTAATTTGTTCTTAGAGCACTAATATTGTCGTAAAGGAAAGTATCGAGATGAAGTCAATATAATCATCGTAAAAAGCTGATGTGTGTGATGTCGTAAAAAGCGGTAGGTAGCGCAACCTGTCATGGTGGGCATGAATCATACGTGTGACGTGAAACATGGAGTGTCAAGCTTCCACATCAATGATTGATACTCGATAAGTCGATATGTTGCTTATACGGCACAACATGAAGACGTATTTGGTAAAACAGACCAAAATATCTTTGTATCGTTTTACAATGCAAAACTATTTTTAATCATTTAGTTCATTATTGAACTTGTACTTAATTCTTCTTAGCAGTCGGAAATTGTTTGTAAAACCAAAATGGCTAACGCCTAACGTCGTTATAGCTCACTAAGAATTTCATTACTGTAAGAAGAATAAACTAACTAAGTAACTATTAACTGTAACTTCTCGCTGGATGCAAGAAGTAAAGAACTTGTCGAAGTGGCGGTGCCTAAGGGGGACTATGTCTTTCAGCTGAAATGATGATGATCAGATGAAGAAGAATAAAATGCCCAATCAAAAAACAAAAAATCTAGGTGCCTGTATTTGATGTGCAACTTAGGTACCTACAATAAGCCCGCAAATTGTGCTCATAGTTCAGTTTTAGTTTCAAAGGATAGTCGGCTGTAGTAATACATAGTTGAGTGGCCACCTGGCGGTTATGCCATGCCGGACTTGCAATATTGTTAATATTCCTTGCTAATATTGTTACAGTTTGCAGGCAGGCAGCACGCCGCGGAATGACCTCCTCAGTCCACGGTTGTTACTAACTAAAACATGGCTGTGTGTTGACTGTAGATTGTAGTACATAAACACAACGCGCTCCACATGAAAATCTAACAACAAAATTGTTCTCGTATTTTATTATTGCATGTATCCTTTTTGTGTAAATTGTTAACAGGTTGCCATACAAAAAAAAATCAAAGCAGCTTGCCTTGTAAAGTAGAGTGGTCTATTTGGGTACCAGAATCATAATATTTTATTCTAGCTGCGCCACGCGGTTTCACCCGCGGCGTAAGTCTCGATCTATATCGGAATATATATAATAGATAGGGAATTTCATCCAAATCCGTTCAGCCGTTTTAGCGTGAAAGAGTAACAAACAAATAAACAAACTCACTTTCGCATTTATAATATATAAGTTAGGATAGGATTAGGATTATAGTTAGGATGGTTGGCATTTAAAACTGATCTATTTTACTCCTTTAAATTCTCAAAAAATTCCAATTATAAGAGGTTTCCTTTAATACTGAGCTACTAATAGCATTAGCAAAAGTTACGCTACAAAATAGCTCTAATCCCTGTTCATCAGGATTAACGTAGTGCGCTAAAAGCATATCACTAACACCGGCAAAGTTGAACATAGTTCAGACAGTTGCTACGGAACCACTTCTTACCGACGAGGCACTTAGCACTTCTGATCGAGGTTTTTTCAAGATTTTCACGTCGATTAATGTTAGTTGATGTTCTAGTTCGTGCCATGTTTTAATTATCTACACCGAAGGATCCCAGGAAGTTCTGCAACATTGCTCGTAATATAAATTTACATTTTAACGGGCAGTAACTGTGCAGTCGGGCGGAGCAGCCGCTTGAGATATAACCTTATAGTGCCCGACATGCATTTAAACTGCCTTATGAACACTTTTAAATTATTATCATACCCACATATTGAATACGTGAACATTTTTAGTTTCCGTGCAGGTAGCTTCTATTCGGAGAACAATTTACTGTAGTACTTCACGATTAAGTGTAGGATATCTCGGCTTCAAAGAGAAAAGTTTCGCTTCCGGGCTCGAAGGTAACTACTTCAATTTAAATTGCATCTGTTTGATATAAGTAAAACAACTTTATCTAACTTAATTTGAGATAGTGTCGAGTCTCCGGAACTTATTTCAGTAGATATAGCTCCATAGAAAACTTTTGTGCTTCGGGGCATTTAACAGCTTCATTGCTGAAATGAAGCTACGGCGACACTAGTGTCTGCATAGTTCTGTTTACACTTTTTATGTTACACCTCTTTTCTTTTCTTGGTGTCAACTTCAGCGTCTTAAAAAATCGCCGAGGGGAAATAGTCGGAAACACTTTAAAACTTTTTTAATCTGTGACGAAACTTCGTTCGCTTTGTCAGTGAACAGCGAGGCTTCAGATTTTTCTGAATTGCTTTTAGGAAGTTCAATTTTTAACTTTCCGAATTGAAAAGGAACTTTTGTAGTTGGAGAACGGGTCATCTCGTTATCTGCTTTAAGTATCTCACTGCAACTTCGCCAAGGAAGTGAGGTGGAACTTTTGAGTATGTTTAACCTTATCTAAATTATTCATAGGGATGTATTTATGTACCTGCCTATATACCTATCATTTACACCTATATACCTATCATTTACCACTTATAGTTTTTGGAATAGAGTAAGTTAGGTTAGGCTATGCCTTTATTTTTTTAAAAGTCCATTTTTAAAAGTAGAGTTGTGCAAAGTTGGTTTGAGGGCCCGAAAGGGTTTTTATAAACTTGGCCTAATGTAATTTCTCGGTTGTCTTACTTGTCTTTGAAACTGCATATAACTTGTGTTAGGGAGCACAGTTAGCAATAGTTCTGACCCTGTTAGAGGGCTAATTAAAATGTCCCCGGGTTGAAGCGTGTCGCGGCTAGCCGCATGCCTGTCACTGTGACTGCAGCTTCCGTTCCGATAATACTTGCCTCGGAAATTCACCAGCTCACCAACAGGCACGTTACATTTTGTGAGGATTAGGTGGCTGTCGGACACGAGTGCATGTTGCTAGTGATAAGCGGTTACAATAAATTAAGCAGTCTTATATGACGGAACCAACTGAATGGTTCGCAAAAATGTTTTTTGTGACTTTTATTATTTCTTATTCTTTATATTTATCTAAATCTATATTGAGTTTCACTGACATTGTCTCACGTAAAGTGAATTATGAGCAGATATAATGGGAAACAAACACGACATAATCGTATTACCCCGAAAGCTGTTCAAATTAATCACACGTTACGCGAATACGCGTTATTAGCAATTGAATAGGTGCTACGTAGCTTAAAAGTGAGTTAATGTTGCCATATATCTGTAGCGGTTTTACAGCACGCGCAATAAAATGCGATGTTACGATATGTGCTCAAGGAATTATGAGCCGAAATTAAATTTTTAATATCCTCGTAGTAATAACATCCTAAAATTGTTACGATCGTCGTATCATAGTACGTTTTTACATTACTGGAGAGCATTAATCACGAGGGCCGGGCGAGATCGACCGACGGTAAATAATTTACTGCTGATATCGAGCCTTCGCCCCATAAATCCTCGTCATGAAATAGCAACCGGATTGACAGTCACTCGATTATAATCAGCGGTGGCGCTCCTCATCTGATATTCTGTATTAATCACCGACTAAGATCGTTGTGGGCGTGACGCTGTCTGTTTACAGCTTAGGATTACTGCAAACTAACCAGGGATCGTTGGGCTTAATAGGAGCGCAACAAAGTCGTTCGTGAAGCATTTTGGTGTGTTGATAATAGCTTGCACAAAGGATCTGTAGTAACAACGGGCTCTGGTCAACGTGTGTGCATGCTGTAGCTTGCGATAAATGTGGCTCTAGCAGCTGTAAACACGAGGCCTGCAGGGAACTCATGAATTTTGCGCGTAGTAATAACGCATCAAGTAGAGGCGGCAATCGTAACATGAAGCAGGTAGCTTCTGGCTATATTAACTTACATGTTTTATTAATATACTTTATCTTTCTTTCACATAAAGACTTTGCCAGTAAAATTACATGATAATATGTTATTACTTAGACTGTGCTCTTATAATACCCACATATTATAAGAAAAAAAAAAACCACTTGCCAACAAATCTCATTTATTTGCACTGCTTTAAGAGTTCGTTTTTAATATAGCAACATATTTCATACGTTACCGGGAAAAAGTGTTGGTAATAGTACTATCGTCCGTCGAATCTAACAGGAAATTTTGCTATATATTTCAGCGGTACAGAATAACTTATATCGGGGGATCCAGAATTTTATACACGTAGGAAAATCATAAATAGGAGGACCCTTTCTTCCCTGAATCATTTATCGTCCGACACGATAACTGTGTATACGTATCAGTTTTATATTCTAGGTATAGATCAGTGATCTCTCATTTCTGTGAGACTAAGTTTCACTTCGCTTCGTCATCGCACTTTATTAAGAGCAATCTCGGTTGCTATCTATCTTGCGCTTATTTTGTTACGTAGAAATTATACAGCGACTTCAGTTTGTGGATGAAATGCGACAAGATTGTTTTATGATGAGGTACGATGGGCTGTTACCTTTCCACATTGGCCGATGTGCGACCCTCTTCAATGTCCATTGATGTATTAGTATGACAAAAGGTCCATCGAAGGAGAGGTCCATTAATGGATGGCATCATGAGGCAGAAGTGCACTGATCATATTGCACAATAATTTTTTTTCAACTTAAGTTATCGTCATCCTATTATTGGTTCAATAAAAAAATATTTTAATTGCAAGCGCGTATGTATGTCCCTACCTTTGCTTTAAGTTTCACTGTTATACCCACTTAGCAACGAGCTTCAAGTCGAGTCCAACTTTAATGTTCTTCAATTCTTAGTTGAAGTTATAAGGAAAGTTAAACAGTTGATGCGTTCCAAGGTTTTCATTGCAGTCGGATTCATAAACATTAAAGTTTTAGTACCTAGTGCAGCAGACTACAGACCATAGTTGAAAAACAAGTGTGCGTGTACAGAGTGTTTCTTTTAGTATCAATTTAACATTTTTTGTGAATATTGTACAGACAATAGTTCTCTATTACATCATTTTAATATGGGAAATATTTAACTGATCCTCTAAGAACTTATTGCCTTAATGATGGACACTTTTTAAAATTAATTAACTTTTGAAAAGTTTTTGCATAGTTTTTAATAAATTAGCCTCTTATGAACTTTTTGGCCTTTTATCACGGTTAGGGTACCCGACAAAACGGGTTAGGTTAGAACTATGACAAACCGCGCGCGAGCCGAGTGAGCAAAGCGAGCCGAGCGGGCAAAGCGAGCGGTGCCGCGGCAGTGGCCGCCGAGCGCTACATCCAAGTTGGTCGCAGTTACCAGACTATTTAGTATTTTTAGCACCCCGAAATAGAAATAATTTGAAATTCACAAAAAGAGTTGTTATTATATTAGAGTGTTCAATAATATTTTTAGGTAAGCAAAATGGAATTTATTAGAGGTTCGATTAATACATAGGTAGCTATGTATATATATATTTTCAGAATTCCGACATGATGGAGTTCATCGAGTTGAGAATGGATGCAGGGGTCATGTGAACCCTGATGTTTATTGACCACGCATGCAAGACATATGGAGAGAATAATCTAGCCAATTTTAATCTCCAGATTAGCATCTAGCAGTTACATCGAGATGAACGTTGGATAAAGATTCTGCAGTCATTAAATCGAGTTCGACGTTGTTATGGATTTTGGAGAGACCTTTATCTAAAAATTAAATTCGATGAGGTTCAACGTATTTTATTTTTACGAAAGGCCTTGTTCTTTTTAGATATATAATGTTTCCAGCCCGTATGAAAATATTTTAATAAAATTATTACAACACAAATGATACAACTGGACAAAAATAGCACAAAGCTAAATATAACTCCCTCGTAAATTGTCTACATATACACGCGTACCCTAATGTATCTATTTATATCGGTATTATGTTGCATGAGGTTAAATTTATGTTAGAATTAACTGCCTCCCGGCAACTGGTTTGTAGGTCAGGTCGTTCAAGCTTCAATTTTGCATCCCGTTTAGGTATTAAGGTGTGAGGGTGTAACTTAGCGAAGTGGACCACCTGAGCTCGGCGTATCTTAGCCGAGTAAATAATAGCCTAGATTAAATAGTAATAGAACTGCCCGGAGTGCGGGCTTTGTCGGTAGAATATTAATTCTCTGGACAATGGGTCAATGGAAAATTATGCATTGACTTGTGTATTGAGGTATGCCTTTCTTGGGTTCAGATTCATTGTGCTCCGAGCTTTATTATGTGAATATAGAAGCTGAAGGTGAATAGAAGCGTTAAATATGCAGTATCTGGTTTCATCCTATGGATACAAATAGATGTATGATTTATTTTGCATTGAGTAGTGTATTGCCAGTTAGGAATAATTATTAACAGACACACAGATTAATTATTGAGTGATTAGTTAAATGCTTTCAAGTAGAGTTGTATCTACTTTTATTTAACGTTTATTTTCATACTGTCAGAACGAAAAACTGACCAACCAGTAACCACAATACGTGTATCACATGACATGAAGTCCGGCCATTGTTTATGGGAAAACAAACCTTTAAAGGATATTTTTAGCATTTCAACCGGAACATAACAAAACTGGCTAAAACAACAGACAATTTTGGAATTCTGTTTTTCATTCAATACGTTACAAGTTCGAATATGTTATATTCAGTGAGATTTATAGGCGAAACGCGAGGTACATGCAAATGCGATACAAAGACTAGCGTATCACAAAACAAAAAGCACATACCTATGGCATAACTTGTAGGGTGAATCGTATTAGTGATGTGTGTTGTTGCGGGGAACTACGGGATTTACCTGCTATATGTATAAATGCGACAAAATGGAGAATAATTAAAGTGCTATCGTCAATCTATTCACAAATATCAGTGTTGAGGATTCACTTTAATTTCTTGTTAAAATATTTTTTTTTATAAAAAACTATTTAATAGCTTTTCTACTTAAAGTGAAAGAGATGCTAATGAAATATCAACCACAAACAAAAACACGTTTACTCCGTAATAAAATTGCAATGATATGAGCCAACGCGTAGCCGAGCGTAGCCGCCCTATAATTTGCTACGACAGCGTAGCCGGCGTGCTACGCCGTAGTAGCAACAATTAAAATTGGGAACTTGCTTTTCGTGTCTGTCGGTGTTTTCACCAACATTTACAAAATTCTGGATGGTTTATGTGTATAATACGAAATTATTATCTATTTATTTCTCGTTTCATCGACGGAAAAATAAAAAACTTCAACGACGTTTCGGATAGACTTTCCTGAATTAATTTAAATTCGGCATTCACACTCTTTCCTTTTATGGAAGCAGCCACAGCTCTCGGACAAAACTGACCAAATTATTGGCAGCAAACTAACATCCAGAGCGGGGCTGCAAGCCATACTACCCATCCAGTTTGGTAGCCTTGGCATCCGCAAAATTACCAATATTAGCGTTCATGTCCTCTGTCCACAGCACTGAAAAGTTGACCGGGATTTTTTTTGCCCCCTGCCTGGTTGACTCTGAAGTGCCGTGCTTGACCGATGCGGAGATCGCCTGGAAAATGGCTTGCCCGGATACAGATCGGCCCGTGAACCCATCTTCCCAGAGGCAGTGGGATGAGCCGCCCTGTAGGTTGGGACGGAATCCAATACTGATGAGCGTGTCCGCCTTCTGCCTGTGGGTGAGTGCGAGTCGGGCTTCTGGCTTCAGTCACTACCGTCACTAACATGAGCACTTCCGGAACATAGGGTCCGTGAGTCGCTACTGCCCAACAGCTCGCCACATGCTGCCTTCTGCATCTCTCTTGGTCTGGCTCCTCATCCAAGAACCCGGCAAAGTAAACTCTACCGGCACAGACCTAGAGTTCGGAGCGCGCAAGCCCCACCACGACATAAATGAAGAGATACGGCGATGGGGTCATTATTATTTTAATACTATTAATTGAGCTTTTTAAATTATTATATTATCTTGGAAATTGAAAAAAATAAATTACAATATTTATAAAATAATGTTTCTCGATGTTTTGTCTAGTCGTAAAAATCGTGTAAATGTATTATATGTATTATATTTTAACGTCAAGGATAGTTAGCTACGTTCTCCTGTTTGCTTCAGGAGTTTATTCGTCTGCCAAGTACCTATAGCGATTAAGGCGCTTTCCCTTTTGTTCGCTAATCGCAGCAGAAACAAAGGTTTATGCTTGGGAGCTATCAATATTTGTCACTATTAAATCTTTCTACAGTTTTGCAGCTAAATATGAGTTGCGTTACTAAATCCCCGTGTCCGGGTTTAGTATGGCAATCATGGCAGCACTAGGTGTATCGGGCGCGGGGCGTGCGGCCCACGCTATCGTTGGCGTTTTCGCGCTCCGCTGGATATAGTGAAAAGCGTCCGTTGCAATCTCTGCCCACGCTTGAACACTTCGCTCTCACTGCGTATATACTGTTCCCCGCTATCACTTAGATATATTGTTTTATAAATGTTATGTGCCGCAGTACCGCGCTCCACTTCCCCGACGAGGAAAAACTTCGATCCATTTTAAAACGCAGCAATAATTTATTTTGGAATTTATATGGAAGTGAAAGGAAATCGAATAATGGAAAGACTGCTCGTTTGTTTTTTCTGCTCCATAAATGTCCACTGGAGGAAAGGAATTACGAGTTGCGTAAGCAAGGAGGTTGAGTTTCTTTTTTTTTTATTCGTTCTTATGTATCAGATCTGACTAAATATAGATACATATTTGGAGTATATTGTTAAAGGAAAAGTCTTATGATATATTTTTTATAATAATGGCGTGTTCTGTTCGATGCTGTTCATCATTAGTGGATATGGATCAGATCAGCCGTAAAGTTTTAACGAGCGGTCCCGGGGGCGCACACACTCGTGTAAGCATATCATATACGCATGTCATAGTTATTCATATCTCTCAATAAACATAGGTTACTCTGGAAAGTTATTGCGTATTAATATTACGTTAGTCTCCCATTATGGATAGCTAGGAAACTTATCAATATTAATATGTAAGCAAACGGGTTCCGTAAACAACAACGAACCATTATAGTTTCGCCATGGCCATCTGTCTGTCTGTCTGCCCGCGGCTTAGCTCAGGGACTCTTAGTACTAGAAAGCTGTAATTTGGTATGGGTATATATCAAAATCACGACGGCAAAGTGGTGAAATAAAATAATGAAAAGTTTTTTTTTTTTGTGTACCTCCTCTTCACGTGAAGTGGATTTTTTTTTCTCGCCTGTCCCATGGTGTGCGGTGTCATTGGAAAGGTCGTTTAAAAATATTCTGAGTTTGTGAAAACCATTTTTAGATTCAGGGATCCGTTTGCGAAATCTTAAACTTTAAAGTGCTTATTTTTGTTAGAGTCAAGTGTCCCCCCCTGCTTGCTAAATGGTTGGTTTTGGATGTGTGAAAAAATTCAAGGCAGTAGTAGGTATATACAACGAAATCAACATGTTCTCCCATACATTCCGCATGGGAGAACAATTTTAATTTAACATCATGCTACGACCCTTAGTTCCCGAGCGATGCGGGTGAAATCGCGGGGCACAGCTAGTTTACTAATATTGACGTTACCATACTGCAGACATTGACTGCAGAAGTAATTTCTTAACTTAGTTTCTCATTAATAGGAGTAGGTACCTAAGACCACAACGGTTGATTAGTTCTCCGGCTAGTAATAGGAAACGCATCACTAACCAAGTGTTTGCAAATCGACAGAGAGATATCCGTTAATTCTAATTGAATTAGACCAGAAACATGTTTGACTAATACAGACATAAATATGGATAGTACTCGCCTCTTTCATTCACAGGTGTGCTGTATCGTATTCCAACCTGTTTGAAATAAATAATCCATAGGACAAGAGTCGTAGTCGTAGAGAGTAAGTCTTTAATTAATCTTTGATTGATTGAATAATATTATAACATAACATCACGCCTATAATCCCCGAAGGGTTAAGCAGAGGTGCAAAGTCAAAGTCAAAGTCAAAAGATTTATTTGCAGATAAATATGGTTACAAAGATCTTACAATGGTAGGTTAGTAGCTAATATTTAATCATAACATAATGACATGCAAATTTTTGGTACACAGATTATTTAAATTTAAATTGAAGGAATTCTTTTATATTGTAGAAGGAATTCTCAATTAACAAGCTTCGCAAAGCCCTACTGAAGCGGACCATTGAAAGTTCTTTAATTTGGTTAGGAATCTTATTATAAAGCACCCACATTTCGCCAGTTATGTTTCAGTCCCATGTAATATGGAGCGAGCCTATATTGCCATCAACTGGTTCATCAACCATTTAAACGCTACGAAATTCCTGATAAAAAACCCAATAATACCGCCCGACCTGGGAATTGATTACAGGCTCTTATGCTCAGTAGTTACTAGGCCAACTAGGCACTCAGGATATTATATTATTGCAAAAAATAAATACATACATTTTGGGTACAAACAAAAGTCTAATATGTCAATCAAAAGCAACATAGACAAAGATATAAAAAGTAACAAAGACAAATATATAAAAAGTAAAATATTATAAAAAAGGTTTGCACACTTATATCAGTGAAGATGTTATACCTAGGATAGTCAAGAAATTCTAGATGTAATCACAATGAAAGCAACTGCACTATATATTATATTTCAATCATCTTCAGCAAAGCCAAAAGAGAGCTTATAATAATCCTTACAGACAGACATTCATCTCATTTATCGATTGTTTGTGAAGAAATATCGGTGCAATTAAGTGTAACAGACTAATTGTGGCTCTGGCGGTTAGGACGCCCTTCCCGAGCGTCGCATCAATCGTTCTAAATTAGATTCGGGCACTCGCGATCGTATCCCAACTTATTTCGATAGAACAGAATATATTCCAAGCTGATACATGCGAGAGATACGGAGAAAATATGAAGACGTTCCCGAACAGATCAAATATCTAGCGAATATGAACGACCATGTTCTGTACGAAACTACCTATGTATATCTGTTCCATATGTATGTAGTTGTGAGTCTTCCTCATTCAGAGTTGACTTTGATGTGAAAGTACTGGCCGCGAGCTAGTTAATTAATGTTCAACCAGTTCTTTCGCATTATGAGATTGTGGCCGACTATTTTTTTTTTGTTGATTATTTCTCGTTTTTCATGAGGATTATATGGACTCATCTGTTTGTGTCTGATGCAATATGTACCATATTTTCACTGAAAAACTATCAGTATGTATATACATAACTTATTTAGGTTCTTTGTTTGCATTTCTTAAAATATCCTTTTGAGGAAGAAAAAACCATTTTAATTGCATTATGTAATTGTATGGCAAAAACTTTACGAATGATTGAGTTTCAGTCTCTGTTTATTCTTCATTAGATTAAAAAAGAGAGACGTGGAATCAACCGCAAACATTTTAGGTACATACTCGTTTATACTACCTATAAAATGCCGGTTTTTTTATAACTAATTTAATAAGTACAGCAAGGTATGAATTCTACAGTAAATTAATACTAGCATTATTAAACTAGTACTTTTGGAAGACACCCCATTGCAAACAATCCGTGATCGGAGCAGCGATTGATTCCGCACACACAAATATTTGTCTGCAGCGGTCAATAAGCATTGTAACCGAACAGACTGGTCACTATGTAAGCATACAATTTAATCTAAACCGTGCCATTTATACTCCTAGTTTCCATTACAATTGAAATCTGGTTTGTTTTCATAGTATTGAGTATGGCTTTTAGCCTTAAATATCGCAGATGATGTACTTATGTTATTTTGTATATGCCATCAATGTTTCTTTGATGTTTCTCTACCACTATAAAAGGAGTGTTTATTCATTTAATGTTTTTCCTAAAGATATATTCATTCGTCGTAAAGTCCGATATTGTATCGGACCTATATAGGGCAGATATCTTTATTCAATATTTGACGATCATATCAAGCTCTCTCCGGCTCCGTCAAGAGGCTTGGTGAAGCGAGCAATAATGCCCGTTTCCAGTTAATGCTTCGATGAATTGGGTAACGTTACGCGTTTCGAATTTGTGGGAACATGCTCAATGGCAATAGTTACTACCAATATATGCGAATATTGAGTGAAGGTGTCTGTTAACAGTGCTCTTGAACAACTTTATAAATATCTCGCAGCTATAAAACATATTTTTTATTAGGTATTAAAACCAAATTGAAACTAAGTATTATTTTTACTAAATAAGATAATCTTGTTAAAGTCCGTCTGGGTATCTTAATTTCAATTAATAATCTTCTTTTGATCGAGAGGCCTTAACGACGACGTCTAGATTGGTTTTTGAGTTCATAATTACTAAGACAAGCGAGCCGAACACAGGGATAAATTGATAATATCTTCGGATAGACCAAGGTTTTTGAGTTGTTTGCGATCGAGTTGAGCTCAAAACAAACGCGAACAATCTTAGTTAAACAATGTTTTGTTAGTTCATTTATAATTTATAACTGCTGCGCCCCGCGGTTTCACTCGCATAAGTCTCGATCCCGTGAGAATATCGGGATAAAAATTTAATATCCTATGTCCTAACACAGATCATGGTATACACATGTGCCAAATTTCATTCAAATCCTGTCAGCCGTTTTAGCGCGAAAGCGTAACAAACAAACTCACTTTCGCATTTATAATATTAGTTAGGATTAGAATTTATTTGTTAAGATCTGAGTAATTATAATTAAATTTCGGTGGCGTCACTCTTGGTAGAGAATGAAAATTTATACAGCCTTAGTGATATCTTTATTAGTTTATTTACCGATACTAAAATGATTCAATCAGGTTGTTCCGCGCGCCGGCGCGGCGGTTCGGCGCTACTGCCACACAAAAGCTCGACGTGGTAGGTAATTGTTTATCAGTCGCTAACAGTTCAGTCGGAAACAATTACGTGGGGATTGGTAGCTGTGTCACGCTAACGCACACCCTGTCACCTGTCAACTAACGAAAATCTATAAAGAAATGGCGTAGCTGACGGTTTATAGCGAGTCACACCGATTAGGTGAAAACGGTTCGAAAAAATCTGTGTTTGAAAAATGATCCGTGTGTGGCTAAAAATATACTATGGTGATCTATCTGAGAGACGTTCATATTTTGAACAATTGTGTACTACATAGCAAGTCATCTTATAGGATTAGCCAGCATATCTCAGCATCTTCTAATAAGATACAAGTGTTCTGCCTGCTAGAAGAGGGTCGAAAGTCATGATCATTTCACGAATGTTTGTAAGTTCGACCAAGTGTCTTACTTTGCAGAGTCTGTCGTGGTTAAAATAAAAGGCAAGGGACAAAAAAGCTCTTTCAATCATAATTAGGAAAAGAAAAGTTTTAAGTAAGTAATTACTTAAAAGTTATTCGTCGTTACCGTTTTTTCTCGTCGCGAAACCTAGTCTTTATGTAACGTGGCGCGAGCAAGAAGTCACTTTTAAATCCTTTCTGATATTTAAGGTCGTGGACGAAGCGATGAGAAATATGATGTATGAAGTGTGTAGTATGATAAATGCGAGGCGAATCCAACCTAAACCGCCCGGGACGGTACTCTCCTGAATTCAGGTAGGTGTCTGTGCAAGTACTGAACTCATCGCACAAATGGTTTTGTTATTTAGTCCCTCCCTCCGTCCGTGAAAACGCATTTTATCCCTTTTTACCCCACTTATGGTTGAATTTGTGATCCTTTCTCGGTGTGCGTCCGCATTATAAAGGGAATGTGCTCGGCTGGCATGTTTCAAAGCCAGTCTTTGCCGAGGTCTGCGAAGTGTCAGATACACGGGATACTTGTTAGCTAATGATAGTGCACTTGCAATGTTGTTTACGTTGGCACTGTGGCACCGCTGCCGGTGATATTTTCTAAACAAATAGCGTTGAGTGTTAACATTGTTATTTATCTTCGTATTTTCCGAATGTACCTACTCAGTATCGCCTGTTGAAAAATCTTAGTAAGATTAAAAACATTTGGTTTTTAAATCACAACACATAAACATTAATTTATATTTAAGCATCTCAAGCGTTGATCCGGATAGGTTTCTGATTCCTAATTCATTGCTCCCTTTGGGAAGGTCATCATGAATCACGGGACGGTTCATAATTATTCGCTGGATGATCCTCAGCACTGCTAAATATAGATTGATTTTAATGTGACTGATGAATTGTTTAGTCACCCGAGATTGTGGTGAACTCCCACTATTTATTTAGTAAGCTGTGTGCCTTGGTATTGGATTTCACGAGCGTAGGCGTTTAAGTATATTTAATTCACACGGTATTTATGAAGTTTATCTAAGTAGTTGGTTTTCAAGGAACGGTTAGTTTGATCTCTTGAGCTTTTAGAAAAGCATTATTTTTGCACTGTGATATTTTAATGTTGGATGGAATTCGTGTCGTATATATAACAAAAACCGGCCAAGTGCATGTCGTACCATGCACTGAACGGTTCCGTTAGTTGGGATGAATTTATAAAACAAACTTAACATTGTAGTTGAAAAACTTGTTCTCCGATACAGAATGTATGGGAGAACATGTTTTTACAACTGCAAATTTAAGTTGGTCGATTATTACTCGGTAACTTGTGGAGCCTACGTAGCGGTGATAGTTTTCCTTTTAATTTCGTTATATATACTACTGCCGTAAATTTTTTCACATATCCAAACACAACCAGTTAGCTGGCAGGGGGGGGGGACACTTGGCTCTAATAAAGATTAGCACTTTAAGGCTGAATATTCCGCAAACGGATCCCTGAATCCAAAAATGGTTTTAACAAACTCACTCATTATTTTTAAATGACCTTTCCAACGATACCCCACACCATGGGCCTGACGAGAAAAAAAAAAACCATTTCCACTTTACGTGTAGGGGAGGTACCCTAAAAAAAATATTTTTTACGATTTTATTTTACCACTTTGTCGGCGTTGTTTATATGTATATCCAAACCAAATTACAGCTTTCTAGTACCAACGGTCTCTGAGCTAAGCCGCGGACAGACGGACAGACGGACAGACGGACATGGCGAAACTATAAGGGTGCCTTGTTGACTACGGAACCCTAAAAATGACCAAAGCTACAAACTTCAAGTGCTGATCACACGAGTGCGGCTGGCTTCGAACTAGAAGCCAGCTTCCGAGCAGTAAACAGCTTCAGAAGCTTACATACTTCGGGTTTAGTACATAACAAACAATTCGAACAAGCAGTACTCACATGGGGTGAGAAATACGAAGACATTAATTTGTTGTTTGTATTTTAATTTTGGTAACTCTGGTTGATACTGTTATATTCTAATTCAGTTTCAATGCTCAAAGATAATATCTCTAAACCCAATTAAAGTTGGAGCAGTGTTTTAAGACCTGTATGTACAATAGTCTTTAACGTTTCAAATGACTATTGTTCTCTCAAATTAGATAAGGTACATACTATTTTCAATATACACAATCGAAATAGGATAAGATATAAGCAGTAATAACGAACAAACTAACATTATACGGAACTGAAAATTACAGAAATAGAATTTGGCGTGGTGCCAGTAACAACAGGCTCGCAGAGGATTGGTGATTGCGCGCCAATGTATGGTCCATTCTATATGTATAGTGGCGTAGCTCTATACTGCTTCCGTAAAATGTCATGAGTTTAAATGGTTGAATTGCGGATGCTTTCGTTTCTATTATTGTGGCTCTGAAATTAGATACAACATAACGTCAGGGGTAGGAAAAACATAAAAACGCATGCTTACCATTAATCATCCATTGTTTCTCTTGCTCTGGGGTTAGATTCAAAGGGAATGTTTTTCCAAGGAATAAAATATTTTGATTTTGTTCTTTTTTTAATTATTGTGCTTTTTGTTGAAAATAAACGCCTGTCCAGTTTTGTGTAACTGCAGTTACATCGTAGGTATGTAGTATCTACATGTTTACACAATTATTATAATGTCTTATTTTTATTATAAGCTGCAGTTACAGTCGCGGTAGCCCCGATTAAACGGTACCTTAGGCTATGCGCATTCATTTTAAATAATAACTCAGATGAAGAAGTCCCACAGAGACGAAGCAGTTCATGCAGACAGTGAAATTCTTCTACAAAGTGAAACAGCCGAAACTTGAGCAATTGCGATTTGTGGTGTCCCGCGATGAGTTGCGCTCATGCCGTAATGCACTGTTACATAGTTTGCGAGATTTATTCCTTCAATCTCCGCTACGTCGGGGGCGCAGCGGGCGCGGGGGCGCGGCGAGCGGCGCGGCGCAGTCACTCACTCTAATGGGGTAATAACTACACTTGAACGTGGCAATTTGTACTACATTTTTTCGCTAAAAACTTTTTCCTGTTAGTGAGCTTTGAGCTCGGAATGTTGTGTTACTGCGACATAATCCCGGAAAAATATTATATACAAGCTTTTCCTCTCCCATTCTACCTTGCTCTGATTATAAAATATGTTTAAATGTTCCTCCAGGAGGCTCTGCGCTTTTTGTAATTAGCGTTTGTTTTCTTAATGCTGTCTAATTAACATCTTTTACAGAAAGCAGCATCAGCACCATTAGTGTAATGAAATACTAATTAAAAATTTTAATTTAGTTATTAATTATTGTACGTCTGTGCTGTAGGTATTATCTAGCGGAGTTTGGACATAATAGGTACATGTGCCATCGTCTCATTAGGATGTAATTAGCATACATACATATGTAAGGCCATGTGCATACTGGCTTTCACTAAACCTATTGCATAAATTTATGTCGACGACCAATTAAATTATAAATCGGACAGAGTACCTACAACATGGGAGGGAATACAAAATTTCCTTGTACATTAGCGCTGAAGGGTGTTAGAGAAATATTCTAATGTGAATGCAAATGCTAAGCGCAGTACAGCGCACTCAATTTTGCTGAAACAGAGCTGCAGTTTAGGCAAATTGAAACTATAATCAGATTTAAAAATAAATCCTGCTTGTAATCCGCCTTTATGTATATTGGTATTCCCGGGATAGTTCCCGGGGTTTACCTAGCGGATCTGCGACGTTATTGTGATTGGCTTTCGCGTTGATGGCTTCACTCGTTTCTAAAGTTTTTAAGTAGACTTTCGATTGGGTTTACGGCTTTTGCTTTTATAACTATAATATAATAATAACAAAGCCCGTATTATTAACAAAACAAAAGCTTGTTTGAATTATTATTTAGGAATGTCATTGTAAAAATTTAAGCTTTATGAAATATGCACGGTGATGAATAGCATACAAAACAAAGTTATGCATAATTTAAAACAATTCCGGCGGACAGATCGTGCATGTTTTAATATTTAATCCTAAACTGATTATTTCATTCAAGCGTTAACATATTGACTATTTAACAACGCTGATATTATAAATAATGTATTAATTTCCGCTTGTTTGTTTGGCTAATTTGTTTTGAAATTGAGTAAACATCACATTAATAGTTAAATAAACGAAAAAGTATATAGTGCCAAATACTAATGTTGCTATGAATCTACCAAACAAGAAGTCAATGCTGCTTAACCCTTTGAATGAAATAACTCTTTAGTCGCTTTTATGAAACCGGTTGCAGCAAAATGTCTTTTCTTTACCGTAACAGTACAGCAATAGTTGTTTTGTATGAAACAAATGAATTACGAGTTACAGCTCGTCTCTTGTCTCATAAACCTCCGCAGACTTTAGTAAAGTATTATTGTTTGCGATCGTCGACCGACTTTTTCATAGCTGGGAACACTGCCCTACGTCGTTCTTATGATAGGCGGATAAATAAAACATGTTACGACTACTGGTACTACAACTTGCCAGTGTTATTACCTCTTTTACATTTTATTACAATTGTGGTCTTTGTTCTTCAACATCTCTGCCTACTCTTCGAGTACAGGCGTGATGTTTGGTTGTGGGTTAGTTTCTCTATCTGGGATCAAAATTCTATGAAGCTTTGTAGTTCCATTATTTATTAAGGAGAGAAAAAGTTCAAAGGTAAGATTTTTGTCATTCCTAAAGGAAACAGGAAGCAATTTATAATTAATTTATTTTTTCGCTTTTGACGGCTTTAAAATTAACAGCAACCGGTTAGGTACTTGTAATATTGATGGAAAGCTTAAAGAAAAATTTATTCTCGCAAAAAAGAAGAGAATTCCTTCCCTACCATTTAATATCTAACAGACAAATGAAAATGAAATAAAAATCGTTAAAACTGAAACCTCGCAATTGAAAAGGCGGATAAAAGCTAGCAATGTAGATGCAATAACCAACACTGGAATCGAATAAACGGTAAAACAATGGGCATTTCCCAAAAATACTTCAATCTGTTGTTTTTCAATTCGTTCTCAAATGTTCGGCTGTGTATTATCCTGAAGGGTAATCGTGTTCAATCAATCACTTTATTAGAGTACGTTGAACGTGGAAATTGTTCCTTGTCCTGGTATGTTAGGCCCGTGTCAAAATACATCAACGTGCTCAGATGACGGTACGGCTGTTATATTATGTATGCACACGTAAATTCATAACAATGTAAACATTTTTGAGTTATTTTGTCGGATGACGAAGTGTAGGGTTAAGGTTTCTTTAGGGACGAGGTGTGCGTATGTGTTTTTAACTATTTGATGCATTTAGTGGTCTGATCACCAGTCTTACCAAGGGGTATCGTGTTAGTAACTGGGTTGTGGAGGTCAGACAGCCAGTGGCTCCATGTAAAATACTGGTATTCAGCTGCATCCGGTTTGACTGGAAGGTGACCCCAACATAGTTGGGAAAAGGCTAGGCAGATACTATGATGCATTTAGTGGCGGATATAATGAGGGTTTTAACTAATTAAGACTACATAAAATACCTTTCACGCCTTCTTCTCATGGGGCAGAAATACCTTTCATTTACACCAAAAAGCAATTATCGCATTTTTTTATCGGCAACGAAGCTAACAGTTCCTTTGTTCCTCGGTGGAATACATTTTGCAAATGATTCTATCGAAACTAGCGTAGTCAACGTGACAGCTAGCGCAGCGTAAGTATTTATACTGCGTCTACGAGGGGCTACGCAACCCAACGCAGCACAATGCTACGCAGGGTTTAAGCGTTGCTACGTACGTCTACGAGGGGCTACGCAACGCTACGCAGCACAATGCTACGTGGGGTCTAAGCGTTGCTACGTACGGTCTTCGCGGGGACGCTAGACATACATCTAGTGCGAAGACTTAACGCCCTTGTTTGGACCTCATACACCATAAAGCCGCATAAACACGAGTGTGTCGAATTTTTTCAGAGTGTGTATAAATAAGGCTGGGAAAATCGAGGGACGTCTCAGTGAAAATGGAGCCGCTACGCAGATTTTCCCTTTCAGCGTAGTTATTTCGTAATAATAAGGAACGAATACTAACAGATCTTATATTTTTGTATCATTCCTTGTGGAATTAAGAATTAGTATCGAAATAAACGTGATGTGACTTTTATACATTTAAATAGATAGAGAAAATACTTGTACTAGTGTGATGGTGAACTGCTTATTGAGAAATATAATATAATATATACTTATACTTATACGTTTATTATATATACTTAAACCTATTATTTTTACCTTAAACAATTTTAAAATTACGGACATAAATAAGAAATCCCAAAAGCAAGTGAACCTACCGAATTTTAGGCGTATACATTTTAAAAGGTTATCGATAACGGAAACGATTACTGCGCCAATGCTTACCGGAAGGAACCGATTGCCTCCGAATAATTTTTTATAGCTCATGGAAGGGCATTTTAACATCGATACTCGTAAATAAGGTCGATATTCGATATCTTTTGCTTATTAAAATCCTATTGTTGTTGTAGTTGGCATCTTATAATTGGACGCAGTTCTGCCATAATGTACCAATCCACAACACTTGCACATTTTTAGAAAAAACGACGTTTTACGTTTAAAATCGCGATTGCTTTGTTTCCACATTATGTCGAATGTTATACTTGAAAATGTAAGTTTATAACCTTGTTTTGGGAATTTCTCCATGGATACTTTTTATCCCGATATTCCCACGGGATCGAGACTTACGCGGGTAAAACCGCGGGGCGCAGCTAGTTCTTAATAAAGTAACAAAATACATGCCAAAGATATGAAAAAAATATTTGATGTGCACCAATATAAATAAATGTACCAATCCACAAAAGTACGGGTACTTGTACTTTTGGCATTTTGTGGATTGGTACATTTTAGCAGAACTAGAATAGTTAAAACGAGATAGGGCTCTAAGATATTTTGTTTTTTTTCTAATTCGTGAAAACGCTACTTACGTATATAATAAAACTGAAAGAATAATATTTGTGCCGTGATATTTTTTTAATCACCATCTGGGTACAATGGGTAAATGGTATTATTCCTAATGAGACCATTTAACTGTATCAATTTAATTACTTTCGTATTATCTTGAGAACAGCGCTAAGCCGCCATTATTCGCCGACGACAATATTTTACCATTAAAAGAATCGAATACTCTCTAGTTAATATTCGAGCCGATTGTTCGGCTCGAACATTAACTAGAGCTACAGCCTAATCGATATCGGGGCGTGCGAAACTACGGGTTCGAGTATAAAACATTATTTTCGATATTAAAAACATTGTGCGGATACATTAGCGTTTATTACGACTGTTTACGAATCGAGCGAGCGAGCGGAGCGGCCCGCGCTCGTATGGATAAATGGCGCCGGCGAATTATTGTTCTACCACTAAATTATCCATCGGCCTTTATGTGCTCTCCAATCGATCCCTTCGTAGGTTTTCATTATCGTTTAGCGCTATTAGACGCGTTTTTAGCGTGCTTCACTGTTAGAATGGGAATAGTTAGCCGATATTCTGGGTCCCCAATTAACTAAGAATTATGCTGCGGTTTAACGACTTAGGTATAGTATGTTCTTAGCAGTGAATATTTCAACTCATGTCAAGCACACAGTTACTTATTTTCGAGAATGTGCTTACCAACCTATTTTATGTTACCGACATCCGATTTTATTTTGTTTATTCTTATATGGCGAATACCAATCAATCCCTATTTAAAATTATAATTCAACATACCTGATGACCGATACGAATTTGTTACCGATGATTTCAAGATTTCTTTGCTTCCTTGCAATTTTTTCTTTCCTTTAGCACGCACTCCCTAAATAGGGAAAACGAGCCCGGGCGCCCGACCTACTTATTCTACCAATTTATTTGTATTTAAAGAAATAATTTTCTTTACGAAATCCGAGAACGTAAAATTTTAATTTACCGTCAATATTCCGGCTGCTTTTTCAATAAACATCAAAGCAAAAATTATGTGAAGACACGATTTTGGCTGGAATAATTTATATTCGTAAGGATAAGCCACGCGCGCAGTTTACTTTACGGTAACGTATCGCCGGGCCGCATTTACTGTGTGCCTATGAGGTGATAGATCGAAGGTATTTGACAAGGGTCGCATTACACTACTTCCGGTGCCCAATGTTTGATTAAATGTAAGTTGATGAACGAATTTACTGAAATGCTGATCAGTAATTCAGAAATTCAGTAGTAGCTCAGAAATTCGCCGGAAATTCCAAATTCGTTGTTCGGAAACTGGATCCAGTTGCTTTACACATAACATCACGCCCGAATTCCCCGAAGGGTCGGGCAAAGGTGCACCTATCGTACATCCACATTTGGCCAGTTATTTTTAAGTCCCATGTAATAGGGGGCGAGCCTGTTGCCATCAACCGAGCACAAATCCCGAACCCCGGGCTGCTACTCAGAAATACCAGGTGTAAAAACCCAATAACACTTTTTTCGACCCGGGAATCGAACCCAGAACCAGTTACCCAGTTACTTTTATTTTACAAATATGAAGGAACGTAGAAAATTCAGCGCAGTTCCCAGTAAAACATTACTGGTGGGAAATTCTTTTGCAAACATTTCATACAATGAAGAATTTAAAACAATATAATTATTTCCCGGTTTCAGGATGACATTGTTCACGATACGAATTACATTTCTGACGATGTTTTAGGATACAATGGCGGACGTGGTCAAGGCAGCGATATGACAAATATCATGTATGAATGCGAAGAGGGTCTGTCGCTTGTCGCCTTTTCACGAATACATAATGAGGGAAACTTGGAATTACGGAATTTATAATGAAAACAGTAGGTACTCATTGGTATATAAGTACCTAAATATTATGTAGATATTGTTTAGAAAGGTTCAGGAATGAGTACAAAGTATTTAACAACTTATTTACTAGAGAATTTTGTGGAGAGTAATAAATAAGATTGCTCCTTTCAAAATAACAAAGTATTAACTGAGGAATATATCTATGGGGATTTAGGTGGAGTCATTACCTAAGAAGATCACCTAAGAAGTCATGTGTATTTTTACCTAATGTTTTGCTTGATATTGTTGTTAACAATTTTAACACCAACGGTAACAACACTGTTAAGCCGGTTATACACGTAACGATATATTGTAACGATTTCGACTGCATTTAAATCGAACGCCCCTAGTGTCCCCATACGCCACCGATATCGACGTCGGCGTCGATCGTCACTTCTCTGCAGAAGCTCGCGCAAGAAACTAGTCATCCACGATGAAGATGATGACGCACTTGCGTTATTGGGTTGTGGATTATGCGTTATTGGATTATGTGTTTAAAGAAAAAAAAGTCGACTTAAGAATGTTTCGATAGAGAATATTTAATTTTGAAGAGGGTACGATAACGTCAGGACTCACTACAAGAGAGTCAACACTTAAACCATTACAAAGAACTATCCAAGACCGTGCACCTCGAACAGCAAATCAGATATAATGTCAATTTATGAGATAGGTATTTTGTAAGTGAAGGAAAAGTTCCTTGGCAAGACAGTTTCATTCATTAATTCACGCAAAAATGCAGAGCAAAACTGTGCAAATGCAATCGACAACGATTTATCTGGTAGAAATGGCAACTGCCGCCGGTGAACGATAATTTGCATCGATTTGTCATACACACGATCGATAAATTTGCGCAAATCGGTTTGCACAGATTAATCGCTACGATATATCGTTACGTGTGTAGGCACCATTAGGTAGAGCAGAACATTAAACGTTATCCGTATTACATAGGTACATAGATAGCAAACTTGTCATAACATTCAGTGTAGAGGTGCTAAAACAGAATTACTCTTTCAGCACAACGAAGGAAATTTAATTAAACCTGGCTATTTAGATAATGGAAGTGCCATCAGCGCGTCCGGCCGCCCGCAGATTATAAAATTATCACTTACCCCTTTTCAGTTGGTGACAATTGTTTTAAAAGCCAACCCTATCAATGTAATTTATTTTTATTTCTCAACATTGGGAACGAATGGAACGTTCGCAGGGCCTCGGTTAAAAATTATTCGCGGAACTGTTCAGCATTTTGACAACGCACCGGTAACGAGATGAGAGATAACGCAGTAATTGCGTTTTTTTTTTCTTCGATTTCATAGTTCTATGTGTCACTGCAAATTGTTTCTGAGATTTATTATTTCCGGAAAATCTTTACTTATTCCATTTTTAATTAAGCACAAAGGGTATATTCCCATTTTTCAGCGAACCCAAATATTAAACTGAAATAAAATAATTTGCATCCATATTACTGTAAATTGAATATTACTTCGTTTCGTAAAATGGAGTAATTATTGAGCTTTCAATAAACTGTTATTATTTCTCAAAACCACGCAGCTTAAACGGATATTCTGGACGTTATTATAAAATAAGCGTATCAAAGGATATTTTCTAATTAATATTCATAATGACTTTGCCAACCACATCTCTTCTGCTACATAAATTCAAAAACAGAAATTCACACTCACAAAGGTAGCAATTTGGACCCCCCACAAGACACAAGATTATTTCGTTTTCATCATTGAACTTTATGAGTCGCCATTACCTACTTGAAATAAAGCAGTTCATATTTTATGAATTTGTGAAATGAAAATTTCTCTTAACTCGTCATAGAGAAACTTTAATCTATTAATGTTACAAGGATACTCTAAGCGGGATTGTGCCTATTAAAAATGTATCAAAGGAGTTGTTCCCACTAGCGGTAGCGAATAAATTGTGTACCTACACACGTCACTCAGTAAGTGATGAGGTAGGTGAGAGGAAAGTCGATTGCTGGGAAGTTGGAAATTGTTAATTTAGTGCGGGCTCTTTAACGTAGATTTACTAGTTACTTTTGTAACAAATTCTATAGGCCGATTAAAATATAATAATTAATGTTAAGGATAATGAATTCATATAGTGTAGATCCGCCCTTATTAAGATCACATTTCAAAAAGTGACATCTCCGTAGTCACATTTGTCAGTTGTGCCGGTGTCTGTGTCGTCTTAATATGAATGGGAGCCAAGTTGGCGAGTTGGCGAGCTAATGTATGTAGATGAGGGCGGTTAACTTCACATCGGCTGCGACGTGACAGGTGTCATGCGGCTACACCGGATGGCGGCCGCGATACGGCACCGGCGCGCCGTTTGTCGCCGACGACGATTTGTCAGTGTCGCTTGACGCGATGTTACTAGCCGGTGACCTACACGTCACGCCCTCCGGATACCAGCCGCGCTTACATATTTCTGAACAAATTTTCACTTCCAGTGACGGAGGAGATCCTGCATCTCCGAAATCCTTTGACTGCAATCACTTAGGATTTGACGGACGTTGTTGGAATTGTGGTGATATTTTTTGTAAATCATTTCAGCTTTTTTGTAAAGGCTACGTTCGAATTTATGTAGTAGAAGAGACGTCGGTCGGCAAAGTCACTAGGTGAAATTGAATGGAATAGACTTTTGATCATATCTGGCCAGAAAATTGATTGCCGCTGTTTCACCTGACAGTCTTTATTTTTTCGTGTCTGGGTAAAAATATAGGGCAAGGCGGAAGCAATTTATCCAAAATAAATCTAAGCTGAGAAAAGCCATATAGCTGCCGTTTTCCAATGTGACCTCGATCTCATAAATAAGAATGAGGAACGGCGGAGGAACCAAGCGCCGCCGAGCGGTTCTCAAAGACGATTTTAAAATCTTATCTAAGTCTGAGGCGTGATTGACAAAAGTCGGGCGGAATTCGATACCCCTGCGGATGTTTGTCGAAGGCTTTTTTGTGGGCGCGGCAGGAGACGCTTTCCGCCGCGGAAGCGTACAAAGAGATGTGGCTTTTGGGCCGATCGTAAAATCCGTCGTAACTACGCGTAATAGCAGCTGGGCTCTCGGCGCCGGAACACGGAAACTGAAAGTTGCTTCAAAATGGAATAAGGATTATATGTTTGTTCTCAACTTTGATGCATGAATTTTGGTCGAGATAAGCCAGTTTTATGCGGAAGGCAATGAATACTATAATACAGTTAAGTTTATTTTTTAATAACGAACATGGCTACGCTTTAACATTAGGTATTAATATTTCGTGTTCCCAAACATCAATAAAAAATAATAATTTCCAAATCATTACAACGGAGAACGATTTTTCTCAAATCAATAATCCAAATCAAAACGATTAAAGCGAATCGAACGTAATGGAAAAAAGTATATTCGCACCATTAAACTTATTTTTCGATTTCATCGAGAAGATAATGTCATCGAAAAAAGTCGGCGGAGCAGTCATCAATCAGGCGGACGCTCTCGAGCCCGCACCGAGTGTGTTTTTGTTTGTCCAACAGTCGCGGCTCTCGGAGCGGTAACGCCACTAAAATATATTGTGTTCACTCACTAAACAAATTGTTTTAAAACGGAAGAACGCTCCAGTTCCATCGTAGCTCGTTTAAAGTTTAGCTCCAACTATTCATCTTAAGTGATTTACGAATTAAGTGAAAAATGTTACCAGTTGCTACCATTTTTCCTTGCAGAAAACATCTAAATCGTTCCTTAAAATCTCTACCGTACCTTTTTTACACCGTTTTTCAGAAGTTTACCCCGATGTAAGACAGATATCTACAGAAATTCATGATCTGGGTAGACCTATATTCATTATAACTCACTAACAACATTGCAGAACCAATATTGTTATTAAATTGACCAAGTAATACGAACGGAGGTCGTATGGGTACCTGCAGTGCTGATAATGTTTCCCAATTATCTACTGAAATAATTATAGGTACGTGATGTCTGTTCGTACGTACGGTACGAAACGTGATCTGTTCTGATATAAACTGTCCGAGACACGTGTTATCTCAATCACAGACGTAATTATAATGTGCTGCCGAATACAGATCCAAGTAACTATCAGGATGCCCGATAAACTCGATATTGAATTATCAGATAATTAAAAACTTTCTGGGATATGACATATCTGATCATAGGATTTTCTAATGTATGGAAAATAGTTATAGAATGATTGTTTAAAAGCAGGTATTCATTGAATCTAAAAAAGGAGAAGATAATACGTATACTTAGATCAAATTAATTCAAGGCGCACCCCAGAAGCCTTCCTGCCGCCTGCTTTCTTACTAATCTTTATACCACTGAATGAGCTGTTTTTATAAAGCTGGTGCCGACACCGACTTTAAAGGGCGAATTTCACCTATGATAATGAACGCGATCAATATATCTAAACCGCGTTCAAGAGCTATTGTCAGTGGCCAATATTCCAGAGCAATGATGACACTGACAGCTCTTAAACGCGATTTAGACGTCTATTTTGCCTCTGACAACTCACAGGCAACTGAAGGAACACGGGTGAGTTTTATAGTCAGTAAGAATCTGACACGCCCTCCCGCTCCGCCCAGAGCAGAAGTTATTCAATAATTTCCCAACCAAGAAAAAAACTGCTCTTTAACGATTAAAACGCGATTTAGACGTGCTGATCGTGTTCAGTTCCATTGGTGAAATTCGCCAGGCGAATATGCGAATAAGAGAAACGAAAAGCTTTGTTTTAATGTTTCGTTATTTACAGTACGCTTTAGTCGAATCCGTACTGAGTGAAACATAAAGACTACAAGTGAGCATAACTTTAAAACTTTATCCAACGGTCTTGGAACTTGTCACGTGATTTGAATATCCACTTTGTAAAGACGTGCATTCACCACCAGCTTATATGCAGCCATTCGTCTGAACTTCCCCTAATGGATACGTTGGTCAATTTTTGCGTGAGAATATTGTCAATTGGTGGTTTAATTAGTTCATCTACGCTAGTGTCATTATAATTTTGAACAACACTACAACTACGGGACAAGCCTGAGATGTTCTGTACCTACACACAAATACCAAATTTTTATAATAGCGATAGATTTCTGATCCCAGTCAATTTCCAAATAATATTTTTAATATCTCTGCTGTCTGTATTTTACGTCTATTTCCCTCTATTTTGAGTTAGTTTCCAGTATAACCAAATGCAAATAAATGTGCTAAAGTGCAATGTCCGGTCCGTGAATGGTGGTGTCACACACAAGCTGCGTTTGCGAACATTTGTCGGTTTCTCGACTGGTGAATTCTCCGCTTTACATTTCGTGTCGTCTGCAGTCAGTGCAGCAATGGTTTGTTGTCTAATAGTCTAACTAAACAATACATACACATCCCCACAAGTTAAGGGAAATTACTTTAAATTGAATAATCTGATTACGTAGGATTTTGACTTCGTTTGACGCCAAAATTGTGAAAGAAAATGGTAATATTAGAAAAACGTATTTAATTTAATAAAGAAAGAAAGAAGAGAAAGATCATCATAATTTTTACTTGCTTTGCTTTCATATTATTATCGGCTAAAACCATTGAAGTTGTTGTTCCTAGAAGATAGAGATATCAATACAAATCAATCGATGTTGGTGACACTCGTAAACGACATTCTTTCTGTTTGATCCGATTTCCAGGAAAGGAATATTTCCTTTCAGCACACAATATAAAGGACAACTTAACATCGTTTCTTATCTTTCAGTCACGCAAAATTAAGAAACAGCTTCAGAAGGAAATATATACCTCCAACAAAGCAGACTGGATATCGTTATTTTGAAATCTGAAAGCGTTCTGAGAATCGTGGCAGGTGGCGCGACCTGACACGTTGTATCCAGGAGGATCCTCCGTAACATGAATACATGACATACCACGCATTCATAGCGACGCTTCTGATGACACCACATTACACCCAAGACTCATAGCATGATGATATCTTTTTTATCAGCCATTTACTGCTTTCTTTTTTCTATACGCGACATTAATATTGAGGAAAAAGTCAAAAGTCATATGGGGTCTTTTTCTTTTATTTGTATTTACAAAAGCCTTAGAGCATATTTACAGGTACTTATGAATACTGAGCGAAGCATAGACATTTCAAAGAGCGAGACGTCATATCAGTAAGGCGAGCAGAGCACGATATTCATGGGTCGGCAATTTTCGTAAATCTCTCAGTAAGTGAGCTCATGTTGCGCTACACGTACAGGATTAGACTAAGCTCTGAGAACTGTTTTTCCCTCCACGATTCATTCGAGAGAAAGTGTGCCGGAAATAAATAAAGCGGAGCGGGAATGCGAGACAAGAATACGACCTTACCGAGCGAATTTTCAACGAATTTTCCACAAATGGCCTCAAGGTCTAAGATAATACAAAAAGTATTCGACCGGATCAAAATTAACACACGAGTTCCAATCATTTTATTTGAATACAAGTTTCAGTCGAGAGTGCTTGACAGAAATGTTGCAGAATTACACATCGACAAAGGAAAACGCTAAGACAAGCAAAGTTTTGTTGAAAAATTACTTTTGCAATGTAAAGGAATATTCTGTTTCTCTCATCAACGTTGAGTTCTTTCGCTCTTGAAGCAGAGATAAGTCATCAAATTATGCGAACGCTATGTTGTTTACAAATTGTTTCTGAAACGAGTCACGTTTCCATTTGGAGGTAGGCGCAAAAATTGGGCCAATTTAAATAATGTTCAGTTCCTTACGTCCCCCCGTACCCCGAAAGACACTCTGTTTGTTTGGATGAGGTGACAAGATGACACTCGCGCAATTATTCTAATACACTTACATAACTTGAGTCTGATTTGTATTTTTTCCGGAAAAGATGGAAACATTTTGTGACGTTTCGTTATAAGGTTCACGCAGGTAGGTGTCTTATTGTTATTGAGTTATGATATCATTTTGAATATAATTATGGTAACGACCGATTAAACCTCGGTAAGTGACGTAGGTACATTGTGTTCATAAATAGTTCATGTTTCCGACGTGTTTTCGGGGTCGCACGTAGAATCTGAAGTCTGAACTTATTAGCGTATTTTCAATGCACATTGTTCCATAATAAACATTTATTTGCATATTGACAGATATATTATACCATTCATTGGCCAGAAACTTGATCAGTACATTTTATCCGAAAGTAAATCACATTTGACTGTTCAAAAGGGTATTCGTCATGCGCATTGTGCGTAATTGTATTTTATTGTTTCAAAATGTTCATATGCTAGAACAATCGCCCACTTTAGGATTGTTTGAACTTTTACTTTTAAAATAGTATGCTGTTATTTTTTGTTTTTACGTTGGTGAATTCAGCAACATTTCCCCTGAATAAGAAATATATATAATAAGAATATATTTGGAACGATTATATCGCGTATAACATTGTTTTGTGCAGCATGTGTTGATGCACATTCTAATATAATCTTCATTCTTTTTCGTGTGGTTAATGACTAACCTGGTGTCAGAGTTTTCATGCCGCCAATGGGTCTCTGACTTGGCTGCACATGCCGTCGAGCCGGTTCCCTCACGATGTTTGTGTTATGATACCGAAGTATGAGCAAAACCGAGTGATTACGAATAAATAAAACTTATTTTGCTCTTTTTCAAGAGTTCAAAAATAAATAATGAGACTGCCATAGAAAATATTTTGGTAACCCTTTTCATTTTTTCAAAAATTAAACAAGCATTAATGCTTGTTAAATTTTAACTTTCTTATGAAAGTAATGCTTCAACAATTTACTTAATTAAAAATCTTTTGTAAATTGTAATCAGTTATGCGTATAGTTTAAATAAAACTTCACTTTAATTAAAGGTTTTTTTTGGAGTCTTCGTTTTCCTCAACATCCATTTTAAATCCCTCCTCCCTCCTTTACTCATTTACTTGCACCAATGACTAATGAAATGGACTCGCAAACAAAGAACTGTTGTTATAAGGCATTTCTGCCAACCTTTTCATCAAAATGTGAATTAAGGCAACCGCATTGAAGGGACTTCCTTGTTCTGAGTAATAAAGATTAGGAAGTAAAAGATATATTTATCAGCAAAGATGGAGCAAAATAAACTTTAAAGTGGGATGAAAAGTGTCTTAAAATTTAATTACAAGCGAACACTTAAGTTTACACGACCGACTTCATATCCTTTGTTTTATAGACAAAGAGGGGCGACTCACGACTGCTTTTACATTAAGTCCCCGCTTAAATTCCGTCGCAAACGGCCACGGCTAATGTATGGGAACGTACGAACTGATATTGACTTGCTCCAACATTGTGATTCATTTCTCTGATTGCATTTATTTGAGATATGGGAGTGATTTTGTGTGAGTTTATCAATTAATTATATTTGCAGTGATTTTAACCTTATTATTTTCAAGTTTTTTGTTGGGAGTCAGGTTTAAAAGAATAACAAATGAGGCTGATGTAATAGCGAGCAGGCTTCTGCAAGGAAATCTTTTCATTCGATACATGTGTAGCCAACTGTCTCCCTATACCTATTTCGTTTATCAAAATATAACTGATGCTATGAGGGCCGTGTATTTTCAAAACGTAGCCATAGTTATATTATTACATTATAGACATAGAAACATACGCCCATAGTCAAAAGCTACATAATCAGCCTATAATGTTCCCACTGCTGGGACACAGGCCTCCTTTCTTGGAGAGGGAGCGAGCCGCAATACCACGCGGGCCCAGTGCGGGTTGGTAGATGTCACATATCTTCGAATTTTTGGTTCTAGGACATGCCGGTTTACTCACGATGTTTTCCTTCACCGTTTTGAGAGCAGTGGCGATGAAATAATTGACACAAAGTAAAGCGCCTGTCAGGGTTCGAACCTACGACCTACAACTCGTAAGTCGTGGCCGTTACCACTGGGAAAAGCTACGTGAAGTGGAATCTATAAAAAAAAACGCCTACAAATACATTTTTTCCATTTACCGTTTTGTGGCCGACAATAAAATTAAATTTTGTTAAAAAATTCGCTCACAAACGTTTTAATCAAATATCAATTTTGGAAGTTATTCACTTTGTTGGAACGGGAATAAAAAGTTATTTTATCTGAATGCTCATCCCCTCTACCCAGTCTACCCACATCCATTTGATGAAACCTCTATACGTAGAGAAATCTGACGATATGCCAGAGTGAACTTCGAACACGTAATATAATAAAGCTTTCACATTACTATTATGTTCTAGCCTCTATGGGTAGAGTTATACAAAAAGTAGATGTTTTGTGTGGATCGTATTTCCTTTATGATTTGAGGATAAGGCTTTACAAGACACCTTTCGATCTATCGCCAGCTATATTACGTTGCTGATACGAGGAAAATATAATGCAATACCTATTTAAAAAAACATAACCTTACTTTTTTTCTGTAATGTTAGTTAGTTCAATTAATCTACCTAGTATGTGCCCCAACTATGTTCGGGTCAACTTCCAGTCTAACCGGATGCAGCTGGATACCGGTATTTTACATGGAGCGACTCCACAACC
Source organism: Lithophane ornitopus (assembly GCA_948473465.1). Lineage (NCBI taxonomy): Eukaryota > Metazoa > Arthropoda > Insecta > Lepidoptera > Noctuidae > Lithophane > Lithophane ornitopus. Next base: position 8,345,376 of record OX419616.1, on the reverse strand, counting down.
CAGTAACTGGGTAATATAATACTTCTTGGTAAGACTGGTTGTTAGACTTTCGGGCTTCTGACGACCCGTAACGTAACGACTGTCAAAGATCCACGAATGACAACCAGGACCAACGACTTAACGTGCTTTCCGAAACATGGTGGAGTCTCGCTATGTAAAGGTGGTCACCCATCCTCGGATCAACCCCGGCAAGCGTAGCTTAACCTGATGGATCGACCCGTGCGGCTGTTATTATTGTAGGTGCATCGTCTTAGCATTTAATTATGTAATTCATGTATACAAAATATTGTAAAACATTTTTAAAAGAGTAACGGTGGAGTTTCTTGCCCATTCTTCTCCATACGAAAACTACCTTTTGGAAGGGGCAACTAGAATCAGTTCTGTTTCTTTGTTTTTGACGTTCAAAAGTGCCTTTTATGTGCCTATTTGAAATAAATTATTTGACTTTGATTACTTATAGCCTCTCTAGTTAGTCACGTTAAAATATAAAGGTAATAATCAAATAAAACATTAACTAATTTATTTTTCAGTACAGCTACTTAGACAGCTGTACCTCAAAGATGCTGCTCTCGCTCGATGTTGAAATATGAAAAGAACGTCAGTCAAATCGCTGCTCCATTGCGTTGTTAGCTATTATTCTTGTATGATGAGCCTCGAGGGAGCCAAGTGTTTCAAACCGAATATTTTTCAACGAAAACGTATCTACAGTCATTTATCCTTGCATTTATCATGCCAACCTCGCCTTTTAACTTTTAGGGTTGCCAGCGGATTCTTGACTGAAACTATGAAATATGCAGCTTTGGTTGAAACAATCATTTTTCCGATAACCCTTCTGTATCGATAGTACAATTTCAACTTTCACATTGTTTTATAAACATTTTTATGTAAAGGTGAGAAGTAATCAACCTGATACAAGTATCGTGACAACCCTAACGTTTAAAAGCATGGTTCTGCCTCGCAGTCCGTAGGTACGCGGGCTTGTCTAACGAACCGTGTTTAAAGCCTCGTTAGTATCACTTGTCTACGACTGATGATGTACTCGGGACTACCACACCTATTTGCGTACTCAAAATGGATGGACTAATTCGGAGAACATACAAAAAGTTGTGGGCTGTGGCGCGTCTTGGAGTATTGACTCGTAGAAAGTTCGGGACGTTCAAATGTTTTATAGTGGCATGCGGGTTTAGGGCGGGTTTCACCAATGAAACTGAACGCGACCAGCACATCTAAACCGCGTTCAAGAGCTGTCAGTGCCACCATTATTGTGAAATATTGACACTGACAGCTCTTGAACGCAGTTTAGATAATGTACTGATTGCGTTCAGATTCATGGGTGAAATTGGCACTTAGTAATAGTGGTTGGTATATAAATTGAACAAGTATCCTTTGATGGTATTTTTGTAGACTGTGTTTTGTATTATAAGAGATAAGTACCCAGCATTTATGTGTTGTGAATGAGAACGTTTATAGGGTTCCGTTTTTTGCATTCGGACGTATACGGAACCCTTATAGGATCACTCGGGTGTTTGTCTATCTGTCACACTATATGAATTTCTGTGACCCAAGCACGGATGTGTAACGAAATGAAATAAACATAAATTAATTTCAATATGGGGGTCACTTTTGGGACGCAAAAAATATTCCCTTTAATTGTCACTAATGAGACGCAATTGAATTTTTATTGTTATCGAACAGAATCAGCTTGCATAACAACAATGTATTATTAACATTACATTTAGGTATTTTATTTATTTTTTCCGCTTTAAAATGTGTACGCGTTACGTCAGAGCGGCGCAATATAAATCAGCCTAATATTATCAACTTAAAATGGATAAAATATACTTTGGCCTTATTCTAAAACGCCGTTAAAGTAAACGAAATTAATAATCTTCCTAGAGATATTCTACTTCAAAGTATTCGATACATTTCATTTTATTTTTTAGGAAAATACCGGTCGCCTTGTCCATAGTAATATTGTTTCGGATATTTAATAAAATCTCAACAGAACTGAAAATATATATTTTTTTGTTAACTTGACATACCTACTTATGGTTGATTTATTTTCGTATCTACGGCCCAAGAAAATAAAATTGTTACGTGTATTTTTTTGAGCTCTGAAGAAACTGAATGGAATGATATCATGAGCCCGAACCATTGAATTCTTGATTCGTAATGAAAAACAAATATTTCAAGTTATTTATTCTTAATAATAGCTTCACAGTATTCACACCTGGTCCTTTATATGAAAGTCATTCATAGTTATTATTCTTTTCGAGTCGTTCGATTGACTGTTTCAAATGTTTCATAAGTCTGTCGGTGTCAACATCTTGTCATCAAACTTCTTTTTTGTTGTCTAATGAATACCGAAAGTGTTTGAAGTTCAGGCTGACAGTGTAAAACTTTTACAATAATCTTCCCTCTTCATTAAGGAGCTGAACAAAAACGCGGGCTCATTGGCGCCCAACAAGGCTACTCAAACCGGCCTATTGAGATTAACCAACTTCGACAGACAACAACGTAATTAAGTTTAGTGTTGGGCTTCGGTGATGTTTATTGGATCGCCACCTTACTTATTGATTTTCCAGTTCTCAAGTCTCCACTTATTGCTGGCTATAAATAGATGTTATATTAATTTAGCAAGCTCACCTTTTGACGTCGTTTACCACGAAAAATATTTAATTTCAATTGGTTATATTGCTCTACAAACAGATTCTCTGAAATTTATTTCGGTAGCGATACTAGGTTACTTAATGAATTTAGCCGGGGTACCCAGCTTGTTTGTCAAGTAATTATTTCAGTTAAGAGCAATATTCAGAGTTATTTTGAATAGGTGCTATTAACATCTTCACAAATTTCAACATTGTTACTGCATAGTACACTTGAAACCTTTGTACCTAATTGTAATAGCACTTTACTTGTTATTATTTTCTTTGTAACTGGATTAGTTCTCCCGGTTTATGTTCCAATGGAACTATTTATCCTTTGGAGGTAATACGTGTCTATTTGTGATGTTGGCATCCTTTGTGTGAAGTGTCCTTGTTGTCCACTGAAACGTGATTGAGTAACAAACGAAGGTATAGGGATCACACGCCCAAATATATTGTACCGGAAATATCCAATCTTTCTTCAAAAACTACAAAGTAGAAAAAAGTAAACAATACAAACATGGTATTGTTTATGCATTTGTCTTTTGTATCCAATGAAAAGCCCTAGGAAAATTGCGTATAAATAACATTTATTTGAAAAAGAACAATCCCCATATGTTTCTGCTTCACCAAACTAAGTACGTAAGTATGTATTTATGTACTTATATCTTTACCTTTATGGACCTGACAAGATAATATCATAGATAAACATATTATACCTTTAAAGGAGCCGCTGTTCAATTGTTTACGGGACATAAAACAGGATTTCTACCTTCAGATATGGACCTTTGCATATAAAAACACAATTACGCCTATGGCTTTCTGTAACCCTGTACCGGAACCCGGGATTTCTTTTGCTATAACATTTCTATTTTTGTGAAAGTAAACGGAAATTGTATTACAGAAGTTTTGTATGTAATTTGGTATTTATTGTTAATATTTTCGTTTAGAGTTAGTAGGTCGTTGGTCACGGGCAGTTAGATAGTTTTTAGTTAGTTCTCCCGTGACCACGGCCTTGTGAACTTTTGTTGTACGCTAAAGTGCGGTTGTCATGTGACCTTGGTGGTTTACAACCGTGTAGATAATGATTTACTACCACATTTGAAACAGCTCTGCGGCTCTGCCGATCGCCAACACCACTTTACTGTTGTATCATACGTGTACTGTCGACCACACGTCGGCGTACGTGGTAACACTTGGACCTTGACCTGGCCTAGCGTACTATGGAGTTTAAATAGAATAAGAGGCCAGCTACTATGTATTGGTAACCACTGATGTGAGGCCAATTTATGGCTCTACTAATATATATATATTATTGTCTGTCAAGACTGGAATATCTTTAGGGCAGTATTTATAATGAATCATCATCATTTCAGCCGAAAGACGTCCACTGCTGGACATAGGCCTCCCCCAAGCACCGCAACTTCGACCGGTTCTATGCTTCTCGCATCTAGCGGATTCCTGCGGCCTTCACCAGGTCATCGGTCCACCTTGTGGGGGGCCTTCCAACGCTGCATCTTCCGGTACGCGGTCGCCATTCAGAACCTTTCGGCCCCAAAGGCCATCTGATTTGCGAGCAATGTGCCACTGCCACTTAAGATGGCAATACTTCGGGCGGTTGATGACACTGAAATGTGGTCGCTCACAATGGGCCTCAATAGAAGGCTGAACATCGCCCAAAGGGCAATGGAGAGGGTTTAATGAATATTTACTAGAAAACACATTGGAACACCGCTGTCCTTTTTCTTTATCATGAATACTTTCCAAGCTGTTGCCGTATCACACGTAAAACACACTACATATTGGACCACATGTCTTGATCATGTGCTGGTCAGTCGGATTCCAATCATGATCTCGGTTCGAGTGCCCCCTAAGGAAATGCTTTTCCTCGACAAGAATTCGTAATTTTTTCGACGCCCGGAATGATTTCCCCACTGCATTCATGGATGAGAAGCCAACTAGAAAACTCAAGGAAGCCTGGGTAAATCTCCAGTAGATTTAAATATTTCAGGTTCTACTTTAAATATTTATCTTCACAGGGAGCCGCATTGTGGCTGTTTTCTGTTTAAATATGTATGTGTGTTTCATTGAGATGGTAGGTGCCTACCTAGGAGAGAACAACCTGCCTTGTCAAGTAATAAAATTAAAGATTTTTTGGGTCTAGAAGAGAAAATAAAAATACCGGTGTCCTAGATTAAGTGCCACCGCCGAAGATAAAACGTTAACCCAGACCCCAGTTAACTCTGAATTAACTACATAGTTTTAAAAGTGCCATTTTTGTTCGCAATTATTGTTGTTTACTTTCAGAGAACTCATAACGGGTGTAAAAAGACGCTTAACGAAGCCAAAAGTCACTTGTTATTCCCGTCATTGTGATCATTATTTTGTTCTGGACCATACATGGGAATCTGCTAGTTCCAACTTTTTCAGACGTGTTTTAAAGATCCCTCCACAAACCCTGAACCTATGTTTGCACCCATAAACACAATGTTTTGCGTGCGTTACGTTGTGCATTACCATAAACAGCTATTTTTCACACCAAAAATAAGTCGTTTCCCAGCAATTATTGTAGTGCAATGTTACTTCATTTCATGTACAGAATGCGTAGTTCACGGGTCTTTTTACACCCTGTATACTTGAGTAGTTATAACATATCATCAGTTTCCTGAAGCTTGTAATAAACCAAAGCATCCCTTTCTGTGAAGTGAGGTTATTTATCTTGCTCAGCGCTTCCATTTCCCACCGATCACCGTCCCGAAAGAAACAAAAGCAGTGTGTATGACATTTGTCAATCCATATAAAAGATACGTTGCTATTTCGGAAATAAAAGACCTCTCTCGGTTACGAATTATATTCCGATATGGGTCGTTATTCACGGAAATCTCTTTTATCTCTATACGCTACATGAAATCTGTCAAATACTGAAATGCTATCCTCTTTGCGAAAGCAATAGATGTTCCCGATGTCAGTCAATCGAAAATTGCAACGTTTTATTAAAATGTCGATGTTATTGATAAAAATTCTGTACATGATACGTATGTACGATGTGTATATGATACGTTCATAGTATTTCAAATATTGGTCGTATTTTATCAAACAAAAGTAAAATGTTTTTTAAATTGGTTTATTTAAACTAGAGTCCAATCAGTTGCATCAAAATAAATGTGGAAAATGTAAGTAGTTACTAAAATATTCACAAAAGTTGTCCAAAAGCATTTTTGTGAATATTTTAGCAAAGCATATAGGTTTTATAACATGACATGTAAACCTTTTGTAAATTACATTCGGTTATCAGTCTTTATGAAAGACTGAACTGTCTACGTCTGAAAAAAAGCCGTAATGGTAATGTACAGTCGAACAAGCTATTTGGTAGACAGGCAGATAACTTGCAACTACTTTAAACAATTTTGTGAGTGTTTTCAGTAGTCAACAATCCTTTTACGCCACTCTCCTATAAGCCATAAGCTCAAAAAGTTAAATTACACACAGAATCAAAACGAATTTTGCCAGTGTAGCAGAAAATTAATATATTTTGCCTGTTTATCAAATAGCTTTTTCGAATGTACCTACAGTAGTACGCGGCGGATACTTAAGTAGGTACCTACCGTGTTCTACTGTTGGTCCATTACCTAAATAAATGTAAAGAGACTATATTTTCTTATCCTATGTTTCCTCAAATTCCTCGTTCCAGCGCTTTTCCGGGATATGCTTTTCTTCGAGTGGGTGCGTTATTCTAAAAGCAATCCGGTATCAAATTCTGAAAAAATTAACGGAACTGTAGCTAAATGGGTCTTGTTTAGACAGTCTGTGATCATTACTTATTTCTTTAATACCAGAAATAAATTAATTTCGGAAAAACTAAAATAAGTTATATACTTACTTATAGGGATATTTTTCTGAAACCTTTGTTTTGAAAGTTTTGTTTTTGTACCTCGATTGTTAGTTTTTTGTACGCAAACACGGCCGTACTCTTGATAAATAACACAATCTAAGTTCCGAGTTTTTGGTCATAAATTGCCTACTTTGTATTCCTGAGGTATTGGATACCTGCGAGCGTGGGGGCTTTTAATGAGATTGGAAATATCATCCTGGGACCATGTTTTGGGTTTATGTAACAAAATGTTCTTGAAACAATTTAGCAATTTATATTTATAATAATTAACAATTTCTGCTTAGGTATGTAATTCTTGCCTGCCAGGGTTGCGGGAATGTCCGAAAGGGATACCGTGACATTGGCAACAGGCAACTGAAGGAACACGGGTGGGTTTTAGTCAGTAAAAGTCTGACACGTCCTTCTGCTCCGCCCAGGGCGGGAGAAGTGATTTGATGAATCCACATCAACAAAAAAAAAAAAACTTATAAAATAATATGACTAAGTTTAATATACGGCTTAGATTGTAAGTACATATATTAACAATCTAATCATAAACAGTATATAAATAAATACTCAGTAACACTGTTTGTCCACCGCACCATGAACGGCATGTAAACGAGAAACGAGAATATGCGGCCATAGCCTTACTTGTGAGTAACGATACCGGAGTTTGCGCACAACGCGCCTATCATCTTTAAGTATGCTCAAGTGCATTTACTGTCAAAACGTATCGGTCCTTATTATTTCCGCAGCTGCCTATTCCCACAAAATAGCTATATCTGAACGATTTGCGCTGAGGATTTATCTGTACATAGTAAGACGACGCCCACCGAAATTCGGGGCCCGACAAAACAATCTCGACTTGACAAATCCCGGCTAATAATCGACGCTCGTTATCCGCACACGTCCGGCCCCGTCCGGATAGATTCCGACGTATTTGTTACCGGAATTTAATATCGCTGATGTTTTATTGACATTATGTGAGGCCTGCTAAACGTTTACTTTCAAGACAAAAAAGATAGGAAAACAGATTTAAAAACTGCTAAAGGAGATTGGGCGTTTCTGCCCTGGAGCAAAATAGCGTTAAGATATGTATGTACCAATGGAAAGATCTCATCAAGAAGAATATTTCTTATTTTGAAGACTTCTCTTGATCGTTAGTACGAAAGGAGCTACAGAGCTTTAAATGAGAGTGATTAAATATTATTGGAGTTCTAGCATTTCGTTAAATAACTTTTAATGGTTCAGGGCCCTGTTAACATCATCTTTGAAGCCTATAAGCGAACATTTTAAAACATTAGTCTCCAATAGATGCCATTTAAGGAACAATGTTTTTAAGATATTGTGATAGCACGCTTCTCTCGATTGTTAGTACGAAAGGAGACAGAGCTCTAAATGTGAGTAATTAAGCATTAGTGAATTTCAGGTATTTAGACAATTAAATAACTTTTATTAACTTTGAGCCTCGCAAACATGATCTTGCAAACCTATAAATGGACATTTTAAAACGTTGGCCTCCTAGATGCCGTTTTGGGAACAATGTTTTTAAGAGTCGATCGGCCGTACAGATCGTTAAGCCTTCGTTAAACCTGCCGCATCCCCCAATAGAGTTAAGGTATATGCCAAAGGAAAGATCTCCTCAAAGGAAATATTTCGTGATATGACGTTTCTCTCGATTGTTAGTACGAAAGGAGCTACAGAGCTCTAAATGTGAGTAATTAAACATTATATAAATTCATCATCTATTTAGGTCATTAACTCTGAACTGACTAATAATAGGCAAAAGTCGTGTTCGTAGCAAAGGTTATCCCTGGAAAGCTCTTTTCAGTGGTATATATCTTATGACTATTGGACGCCAAGAATTCCTTAACCTCGGTACGCAATTTATTACCTATTTAGGTCATTATCTTCGAACTGACTAACAATTGGCAACATTATGTTAGAAGCAAGAGTTCTCTTCGAAAAGCTCTTTCCATTGGTGTTTATCTTATGGTTATTGGGTCAAGAAAATTCCTTAACTTCGGTGCCCCAGTAGTAATACTTATTTAGGTCACTAGCTCCAAACTGACTAAAAATTGGCAAAAGTCGTGTTATTAGCAAAGGTTCTCATTGGAAAGCTCTTTCCATTGGTGTATATCTTATGGCTATTATTGGGCTAAGAAAATTCCTTAACTTCGATACCGAAGTAGTCACCTATTTATGCCATTAACTCCGAACTGACTTACAATTGGCAATAGTCATGTTAGTATCAAAGGTTCTTCTCAAAACGCTAAAACCATTGATGTATATCTTATGGCTATTGGATCAAGAAAATTTCTTAACTTCGATGCCCAAGTATTCACACCTATTTAGGTCATTTACTCCGAACTGACTAAATTGGCAAAAGTTATGTTAGTAGGAAAGGTTCCCAATGAAAGCTCTATCCATTGGTATATATCTTATTTTTATTGGGCTTCAGGGCAGAACCACATAAGCAGGGGCCCATTCTCCTTTGAAAAAAAATATACGCGAAATTATTATGACAGGCAATTGTAATGCAGTCTGAAATCACACTAGTTTCCGTATACACGTATAGTAACCACAGAACGTGAGTCCAATTTCTACTTCCCCAAGTTTATTTAGGTACGTAAGTGAAGCTACAGCTTTTGTTTGTGCCAATTAAGTTTATTGTGGACGCAGTAAAAGATACGTTGAACAAGTGAGACAACTTCTACGGGTCACGACCTACATGATAACTACTTGCGTACTTTGTTTTTACCTCTCCTAGTGCCTTTCCTAATCTTTATGTGATCGGCTTACTGGAATCCGATTGGACCTAGATCTTTATATTTTCTGTCCGAGCTAAAGTTATTTTAGAATAGCTACGGGCTAAGCTATTTTGAAATTCTGCACGTCGACGCTCCAGGTGTTAACAAATGGATATATTACATCAACCTCGGCACGTATATTTTTGTACATCGCGATGTCCCGGGCACAATGCGCGTCTACAATTGAAAGATTCGCAATCGGGTCAAAGTGACACATTTCTCTTTGCCGACTATCTTTTCGGGCGGTTTACGTAAGTTCAGAAAACGCCTCATTCAATACGGGAACATGTGTGTTGACATCTGATTAATGGTCGTTTCGATCTTCCCCCGTTTGGCTTCCAAGATTAAAAAGGAAAACACGGGAAAATGTTTTTCGCGCATCCCGTTTGTAGGCGCAGTTGTTGTGATGTCCGTCAAAAGATAGCCTTTGTTGGGCTGCTTATCTATTTATTAGCTTTCCTTTGTATTTAGATTACGTACATTGCTATTTGTTAGTAGTGAAGAATTGTATGTCAAGGAATTTTTGATGAAAAAAAAAAAACAAAATCTTTTTAAATCACTAACAACACCAAAGCTAAACCACCAAACGTAACATTCCGTTTTTAAAAGTTAAAATATCGATGTGAAGATGATTTTTTTATGCCTACCCTCATTGCATTAAGGTTAGTTGTGTTCAGGTTTTCTTATTGAAAGGTTGAAATATGGAATTAGTAGTGATTGATTGTATTGATGCGCACGTGAAGTGAAATAAAGTTGTTCGCTATTTCTAATATCGCTATGGACATATTTTTACCAGTGATTTAACAATCGTCACATTCGTTCAAAATCTCGAGTGGAACCAAACTTGGCTGAAAAGCTAATACACATACTAGGGGTGAAGTTAAAGTAATGAGTACGATTCGAGTTCGAGTAACTTTTGACGAGTGAGTAATTCTAAAGTATCTTCAATATGGAGATGATCTCTTGCTCCGATTCATTTGTAACATACATAATTATATATTGCTCTTATGTATGTTTCCAAAAACGAAAGTACTTTATGGCACGGCGTTGTTTTTTTTCAATAAGCCCCAAAAACATATTTATGTGCAAATAAACCGGAAAAGTATACGCTTAGGAAATCTTTGCCTTTCCGAATTAGCACGAACGTCGCGCCACAGAGTAGCGCAACAAATTTCTCGTAGGTTATTAAAAAAAAAAACTGCTAGAATCATGTACTGAATCCATGGCAACAGGTTTTGCGTCGATGTCCCTGCCATCCTGTATATTGTGTGTGAGTAGGTATATACTTATTTAAAGTACCTACAATTTTAAGTGTGTGAATGTGTGAACCAGGCGGTCGTCACGCAGCTGTGTGATGCTGGTCCCAAAGGACAAAGAGGTCAGTAATTCTCATTAACCTTTTGAAAACCTTTGTTTTGTTGAGTGATGTCTTTCCACCAGGGAAACCTGTACTTCCTGAACACGGACTAACATGTAAACCGTTCTCGCAAATTCAGTCAGTTTAGTTCTCGTATCTAGCAGAATCTTTAGGATTTGTGTGGGATACGCCCGCACGATTCACTAGTTACAAATAAATAAATTGCAGCCTGTGTTGTCCCACTGCAGGGTAAAGGCAGCCTCCCTTTCCTTTTTCCACTCAACACGACCCTGTGCCAACATGGACCAATCCCGCCTATAGGTGTCACACTCGTCCCACCACATTTACAAATTGTAATAAAAGTATACTAATGCTTCACAATTTTCTAGACACCTTCTCCAACTCATTCTTCAAACTTATTTGTTTGCATAATCTACACTCAGTTACAGGCCACACTCGCGACAATCTAAGAAGTCCGTTTTGACGTTTCGTTCTCGTACATGTAATAAAACGTTAAGCCTTGAGAATCAGTTTTTAGCAATGTAGATAAGTCGTCGATTACAAACTCTCTAAGTATGTTAAATCGATATGTCTCGAGAATCAGTTTATAAGAAACCAATTTTTTTTTTCATCGCTACACAATGCATTTTTATATCTGTCAAAACGGACTTCTTAGATTGTCGCGAGTCTAGGCTAAAACTTAGGCGTACATGACCCTGTTAGGGCGCAGCAAGTATTATTAAATGTAACTTAAATCTAGGTTAAATATTTAGAAGTTACATTATATTGCATAGGTAACTATTGGATATCAACATCACAACATTCATTATTATTACTACTTAATATTTAATCTCTTTCTAACATATTTATAACTTATCCCTTTGGTAACCTGAACATGAAAGTAGAGCTGGTGGTTTTAACAGAAAGCTCTCGAAATTGGGACAATATCGGAATATTTCAGATTCCAAATTGGGTATCTCCGCCTCAAAGCCATTGGTATGTAAATACAGAAATTTATATCGTTCCGAAATGTCTGTCGCGACATAAAAAAAAACTTTTCTTTTCTTACAATTGATGTTGATCCCTTTCATATTTCTCCAATCCAAATTGAGTTCTTTTTAAGAAGAAAAGTGTGGAGATACTTTTTGGAGTGTTTTTTAGCCTATGTAACTACGTAAATTATTCATGTCTTTGGTGAAAGGTTAATTGCGTTTTGGTTAAAGATGTCGGTATTTGAAGGTGAGGCAAACCTTTGATACCTTCATTTTGTTATCAACTTAAGAAAAAATATTTGATCGAGCAGAGTAGAAATAAAAATCAACCAGACGAAATTTAATCTAGCGTTCATCTATCCTAACTTCCTAACTAATATTATAAATGCGAAAGTGAGTTTGTTTGTTACGCTTTCACGATAAAACGGCTGAATGGATTTGGATTTGCATAATAATATAATATGTTACTTTTTATCCCGATATCGATATTTCGACGGGATCGAGACTTCCGCGAGTTAAACCGCAGGGCGCAGCTAGTTAAGTATAACTAAAAGAAAGCTAATGGTTCTGGGACCATTAACATAATATTTTATTAAGCTTTTACAAAGAGTTATCCTAAATATTTATTCGTGAATCATAGGTATACAACGTGCCGCTGCAATGGCGACATTAATTTAACACACGTATACGATTTCGCGTATTCGTTTTATGAAAATATTTGAATTTCATTAAACGTTATTATTTATTGATTTATTTACAACTAGCTGCGCCCCGCGGTTTCACCCGCGTAAGTCTCACTCCCTTGGGAATATCGGGATAAAAAGTATCCTATGTGTTAATCCAGGTTATGAACTTATGCCAAATTTCATCCAAATACATTCAGCCGTTTTTGCGTGATTGTGTAACAAACATCCAAACACACAAACACACAAACCCACAAACACACAAACTTTCACATTTATAATATTAGTAGGATAGTAGGATTTTCTAAATTACCATCCTGGGGCAACCTGTACTTAAAGAACTGTAGCGAAGAGGTCATTTGCCGGGGTTACGGATCATATGTAGTCAAATAGATGGAAAGCAGCGCAATTTACAAAGGATCTTACCGATAGAACGTAAGCCAGCTGGTAGGTAGCTTCATGAATGAATCTTTTACACAGAGTGATCTCACTTTTGGTTATGTTTTTATTATTTAGTTTGTTAATTCAATTTACGAATTATTTTATTTTATTAAAAATTTTATGTTTACTGGCCAATAGCCCTACCCGTGTGTTAAATTAATGTCGCCATTGCAGCGGCACGTTGTATATTGGTTATATTATTATGTATTAATTATTTATATTTACATCAAAATGTGATTACTGATGTGTACCCATCTTTCCTCTCGCTTTCCCGAAGAGTGTTACATGAAGCTGGGGAAGCGCGCGCTCTTTGATTTGACCAATGAGCGCGCGCGGTGCTAGAGTTGGCTGTCAGATGGTACCAACCCATTTTCCGAGAGGTTGGTATTGTCAGTCAAGATGTCAGACAGATGCGACTACTGTAATTCTCGTTCGTTTTTATCCGACTGCCAAGGAAGGGTTATTTAATATATATTTTGATGTTTGTACCTAGGTACTAAAGCTAGCTACGGTTTCTTAGAAGAGCGGATCTATCCTATTATAATGGCAGTCATGAAAATCGATCTATTTCATTTCAGTTTTTGACATTAAGGTGTCAAAAAAGCTTTGTATTTGGACAGCCTTTACCTATTGTGTGACCATTCACCGCTTTCTTAGAAAACAAAAGCTAAGTGACAACCCTTAATTCGGATTCCTCCAAGACCAATTTTACAGTTCGCTGATACGATTTTTTTACTCTATCATATTTCAGTAACTTTTAAATTAAATTAATAAAAGTTTCAGCGAAGACCGTCACTTTACAAAGATTTTCTCTTGTGGCATTTTTTATTTACTCATCTGCTTCTGAAAAGGATTTGAAAACTTTATTTTGATTCATCAAAAGTGCGTAAAATGCTTTGGTAGGTACCTATCTAGTAGGTAAAGGTCCTAAATGTACTTAATTTGAATCTAGGTAGTAGAATTATAGTCATTAACGATGACTAATCTAGTTTTTATTAACCAAATTGATACAAATTGAATCATAAGAGCATGTAAGTACCTAAATGTGTCAATGAATATACGACAGGCAACTCTAAGAATACATAGGTACTAAAATAAATCTTTTAATTTCAGTGCAACCCTGTTGCATCTCAAGCTCATTGACAATTTTCGTTGTCAAACAAGATAAAAGATTTAATGGCGTCCTTAGCAACCGTGTCACCACCATTGTTGGGAAACAATTTCCACGCTTTAATCGCTCCCCTGAACAATTTGCCGCTCGACTGTCGCCCGCACGCGGTTACTTATTGTTTTGTACTGAAAACAGCCTTTTTGTTCCCTTTGTGGAACTATGAAACTTTATGAATAATAACAGTTCCGCTACAATCATGTTTGTCGACATAATTGGCCAAATAACTTGTTTTTAAAACAAGTGAAGACTTTTATGTTGAGCATAGTTTGTTTTCGGAACAATACAATTCTGAATTTTGTTTCGACGAATGTGTGGCATACTAACACGTTTTCCTGCTATTTGTATATTATTAGCGATTTTCTCGGAAGAGGCACATCAATTTTGTTGGATCTTCAATACAAAAAGAAAACTAATATAAAGAAAATATTAAATAGAAGTTTCTTCTTATTTCTATGGAAACTGCCAGAACCTTCGAAAGGATAGTTTACGAAGACTTTATATACTTTTTCAGTCAGTTTCAGTGGGATTAGTCATTATTTTTACGTAAACATTTGTTTGGAATGAAGCCGTCGCTCTAAGTAGTTATTTAATCTAAGTTTGTCTTGTAAAGTTTGGTATTAATTAAGCGTCATCTTAGGCGTCATAATAGTTATCGTTTGTCAGCCTTGCGGTTAATTAGAACCAGTAAGGGCTCCAAGAAACTGTTTTGTTGTGAAATATTGTAACACCTCTACGGCTTAATTAATTGTGTTTCTTGGTAAGTACTAATGACCTACTTAGGTTTTGATGAGGTATAACAGTTACTAACTAAAAGGTTGAGAAAAACCTTTAAATTATTTTTAAACGTATTTGCAATACAACAGCATAACTGACATAATGTTTTTTTTTTTCTATGAATTTTTTAGTTATGGATCAATAAAAATTTTACACATCATTTTCATATAATATCAGTTTTACAACACATATTGAGTACCTAGTAAAATAATCGGCACATATACAAAGAGTTTAGTGCGCGTTCAATTGTTCATTTCAGACCCACCCACCCCGAGGGTGTTCTTCGGGCAAATCCCTCTGATGGAAAATGTATGTTGCGGCTGGATGCCCGTTACTGTACAATTAATTTCACCTAAATCTGCCGCCGCAGTGAAATATTCAGTTTCACAGGCTCTAAAAAAAAATATAGAAAGATTTACAGCTGCAAAACGATCATTTTGAGGTTGAAAACCTATATTTATTGAGTTTTTATGAAAGTATTTATGAACTCTTAAATGTACATGAGTATAATATTGCAAATTTGTAGGGCTATTACTTTCATTTTTATATTGTTTTCATCAAAATATCGGTCTTTATATGAAGAAGATTCTTGGGTTCACTGTTTGTCCCATGTGACCTATAGGTACATACACATATACCTATGTAGATAGTGTACATATATAAAAATACGTAATCCTAGGCTACCTACATAATATAGGTCATGCAAAAGGTTCACGAATACGTTAAGCGATTTAATTAATATTTTTATTCTCGCAATTAAAATTTACGAGGCCGTCGTATAATTGAAAGGCACGTTCGCATTTTATCCGAGTCAATTATGATCGAGTGACAGAACGAGGTGCAAATGAAATCTGTGCCACGGGACGGTATTGACGACTTCGTATATAAAGGTAGGCCCGATGTACACGACACGGCTTCTTTACGGTACGGCGCGCTAGCTGCACCGTAGAATAATCGTGTGAATATGACACAGCAAACCACCGGACGACGCATACAGCGACGGCGCCGTGCCGTAGTGCCACCGTGTCTGTCAATAAGCTTCCATAGTGATCCATACAACACTGACGATCGTGACACACGGCGAATCAACCGTAGTTTTTCAGGGCATAAAAAACGTTTGTGTAAAGCGGGCCGTAAGGTAGGTCGCACGTCTGTGGTATCAAAACCAGTACAAGCTGGCCTTTTATTCTATTAGAACTTCGTACCGTAGGCCAGCTGAAGGTCAAAGTGTAACCATTGAAGTGTGGCCTACTGTACCTAACACTTTAACTACGATAATCGCTCAGTGTAGTGAAATAGGCACTGTTACTGTCGGTCAATAAAAAATTGTACCATGACGGGCAGGTGATGGCCGACAATCCATACTAATATTATAAATTCGAAAGTAACTCTGTCTGTCTATCTGTCTGTCTGTTTGTATGTTACCTTTTCACGCCTAAACCACTGACCGGATTTCGATAAAAGGCAAGGAGATAGATGGCATCCCGGGGAAGGACATAGGCTACTTTTTATCGACATACCACGCGGGCGAAGCCACGGGCGGAAGCTAGTAATATATAAAGGCTTACTTTTACTTTATTGGAAAGCTTTGAGGGGTGCAAATACCTCAGCCACTCACGAATATGAGCAATTTTTATTATTTTACAATGTGTCATGTTTTATTATTGAAATATTGCATGAAACAGCGCTTTTTAAATATTTTAGTTGTTCTGGACTCATAGTAAAATAATTGTTCTTGATGAGTTCTTTCAACCGTTGAAATATTGCCAATGCATTAAAAAACAACTTGTAGGTGTATTATACAGGTTGAAGCCCTTTTGAACTTGATAAGACATGTATCTGTACACCCCGTATTGTCAATGATCGTGTAGGTAAACAGCAACACAATCACGTTGACAAAACTTAAAAAAATGAGGCAGAGTGGGAAGGTTTTTAAACGAAAATTGCCGATAGCACGATTTAATCTACTGTAGATTTTTGTCGACCTTATAATCTTTTCCCATGGGTGATGAGACAGCTTAGGGGCTTTAAATTATAGGAGGGGTGGTAGATTATTACCCTCTGCGACTAAGAAACATAAACGGGTCTTTCAGAAAATGCTTTTAAGGCTTAGAATTCTAAATTCATTCTAATAGGTAAATAATGTAGATAAATATAATGTAAGTACATTAATGTATAAAACATTCAAGTTCACACATAGGTACAGGTCTTATTACTACCCTAACAAGTTCTCAACTATACTCCATTTGGAATAAGATTAGACGTATAGATAAGGTTTTTTTACATTCCGTTCAACCGATTTTGAATTCTATTGCGTTGGTGGCATGACAAATGGCAGCCGCAGTAGATAGTTGGTATTGTGTAACTTTTTTTGCTTTTAATGCTATCCTTATGCCTACGGTATAGAAGTCAAAATCGGTTGAACGGACTGTAAAAGGGTTTGTTTTAATGTCTAATCTTATTTCAAATGGGGTACAAGTACCTACCAATGTACCTATTTAGCTTCTAAGAAGGCTGCCACACAACCTGTAGAGATGATTCAAGAGACAATAATTCCTAATGAAGATTCATTTACGAGTATTCAAGAGGAGCTTCGACATTAAACTGTGTTCAGAGAATGTGTGCGAATACGCACGTGTAACAGAGGGCTCAGGAGACCTCGAAACTGGAGACGGCCATGTGTATTGACGTAAATAAAAGGCAAATATACACGTGTTTAGAATCTACATTTTTGTGGTCTTAATTTGAGCTTTGTTACGTCTTCAAGTTCACGATGAGATACAGAACGAAATAGATTATTCTTATTCGGTAAGCTGTATTCACACTTTGCAAGAATAAGAAAAGGCAACCAGGTTACTTGGTTCCTATAAATTGGTGACACCGTTTACCAACATAGGGCCCTAGGGTAAATTTGCCATATAGGGTGCGCATCCTAAACCTCTGCATCAATCTTTCAACTACGGACTTGGACACCTAGTTAATTATTATTATGACCTTTATGCGCTTTATGCACAGTTTGTCTTGTTCCAAACATAACTTAACTAACAGACTCAATAGATAGAAAGCTCGAGGGCACGCTGTGCCGGCTCCAGTGTAGGTTGTACACTCTAAGGACTTGTACCACGAGAATTAGAAGCCAAGTCACGCTCCAGAACGAGTATTATTATTCCATTATACAATCCGAGGAGTGTGGATAGCTTAACAGTAATTATGGCGACGTACGTGCTGCGGGGAATTTCTCATATAAGTTCGCACGGGCACACTTTAATTAGGCAAATGACAAGGCCTCTCAAGTCCAGTTAGCTAATTATATCATTTTAGGCCGGAAAATAAATCCTTACACTTTTTGGAGAAGTTGTGAAAATCGACTGGTTATTTCAAAAGCGTGGGCATTGCAAGCTTGCACTGCAGTAATACGTCTGCCAATATAGCAACAGACCGGTGAAAGGTTGCGTCTTTTACAAATGTAACAGACTTATTTCGTTGGTGAAGGCATTTTGGCGTCTATTTCTTGTAAAGAATCATTTATAGTAGGTACTGATAGTTCCCTACCAGAAGTGTTGGTACATGGATATTTCAATTAACCCTTTATCCATTTTAAATACAATTTCTCTAAATGTCTAACCCTCAAAATCCTTTCACCCGTAAATATTTACGTGTCAAATAATCGCTATTTCACTATGTAAGTGGAAATGCCGGGATTTTCTCAAAGGGTTTAAAATTAATTATAACGAAACTCATTGGACGGCCACCTTTGGATACAAAGGCTACAAAATCCAGTGATGTTAACAAAATGGCTACGGATTTCAACAATACGTAGCTACAGGCTACAGGGTATGGAGACGTCTACGCTAAAGTGTACCTACTTTCGAAGAACTTTAATGATCCTTGGCTATATCTGATAAAATCATGTTTTTTTATTGTTACCTCCCCAATCAATGGGCCAAAAAAGGGGCAATCCCCCTTTGTTGTCTGATTGCTGTCCTCTATCTATTGCTGTTTGAGGCTGATCTTTGATGAAAGAGTCGAATTCGTCTCGCGCCGTCTCCATTTGGACCTTCCGAGCTGCCGTTTGCTGCAAGGGACCCGCTGCGTGGATGTTTTAGCTTTTCCAAACATTCGGCAGATGTGACTAGCACAGTTTCATTTATATTATAAGTTTGGTAAAAATTGTAAACCAACTAACTAGGTAAATGAATGGTTTGTTTGTACTTATTTCATATGAAAAGTTATAATGACTTTAGTCTCGTGCCGGTTTGATTTCCAGAGGGAAAAGTGAAATAGTATAATTGGCTTTTTCTAGAGTTGATAGACAGTTCTGAGTAGTTGCGGGTTGAAAAATAATACTGAATCAAACCTTAGTTATAGGGTAACGTCAAATAGTGGGTGTAGAAACAAAATCAGAAAAGTTTATTTATTATTTCTTTTATTTCCAAAGTTCGTCTGTACGCGGCTTATATATTATCCATAACTATTCCTAATTTAAAAGTTCAATTGTTAGCTGTTGGTTTTGTTTCTATATTTCGTAGCCAATATATAAGAGCAATGATTTTCCTTTGTGGCTCTAGGATTTTATTAAAGCAATCTATTTTACGCCAAGTTATATGGATGCAGTAGGAACAAATCACTCTCATAAGTCAAAAATAGCAATCAATCCGCTTAGCCTTTTCCCAACTATGTTGGGGTCGGCTTCCAGTCTAACCGGATGCAGCTGAATACCAGTATTTTACTTGTAGCGACTGCCTATTTGACCTCCACAACCCAGTAACTGGGTAATACTATAAGTCAAAAATAGCATTCAGCAATATTTTTAGGGCAGTAAACGGATGAAAAATATGGCATTGAGGGTAGGTCTTCGATTCTATATCGATATACAATCAGTTTACCAAAAGTCTGTGACTGGAACTTAATATTGACTTGATGTGTACGTGAATGAATAGACACAACCCCCTGACCGGTGATTGAAGCAGTAATTAAAAAGGCGACATTCAGCCGGACGTTTTTGTTATCGTTTGTGTTACAATTGACATTATTAAAATTAAAATGGACAAAAGTAACTGTTTTTGACACCACATTTCGCCAGTTATGTTTAAATCTCACGTAAAAAGTGGTTAGTTCCCAAAATTCCTAATGGAAAACTCTACATCGCTTAGCCCGACCTGGGAATCAAACCCAAAGCCCTAGGCTCAATCGTACAGGCTTTATTAAAAATACGCTCAAAAGCAAAGACTTAAATAAATATTTTAAATAAGTAGAAAAGTCCCTGCCAGTGTATATCAAACCTTTCATCTGTTTTCGAAGTTACCTCTACAAAAGTTCGTATTTCTTAGTTCACAATTTAAAGAAGTATTTTTATAAGATAAAGTAGAAAACGTTGATAGCTAAGCTGACTAGAGACAGCGTTTAGCGTTTATTTTTTATTGGCTGCTTGTTTGGACTTCGAAGCGCCTGTCTAGTTAATCTTGCTTTTTGCTCTGCAGTGGAGTCAGGCGTCCATAGACTAAGGCGACTATGGAAACTTTGGGACAGACATTATTAGGAACTCATTGAATTTAGTGCCTGGTTGTTGGAATGGATCTTTGATGTATTCTGGTTAAATGACGAATGGTTTTTCAAACTATGTAGTCGGATTTTATCAGAGGGTGTTGCTTTTTGACCGTAAAATTGTAAAAGTGTGAAAAATTTTTAAATTGAGGCATTGTAATTTATGTTACTCAGTATTCATAATGATAGATCCAAAGCCCGGAAGCGACAGTTAGTACAATAATTAAAAATATTGAAACTACTACAGAAGACTAACTAAACTAGTAGGTACCAGGATAAATTAAGTAGGTACTTTCAAATACGTTTAATTAAAGGACTGTCTCAATAGATGATGGTAAGTTACAACTATATTTCAGTAAACAGTTTGAAAGTGTCTGTTTAGTAACAAAACTTATGTAAGTGATACAAAACTAAATGGTATTCTGCCTACGTCAACAGCTTCTCATTCATAACTGTATGTAGTTTGTTGCCATCTACCCCTTTTGTTGTCTTGAATACGCCGTGGCTTCCAGATTATTCCACGGTACTTGGAAACCCATTATTAATGTAGCTAGTCTAATGGAAAGTGTTATGGCGTCGCCTTTTATTAACCCTTTTGCTTATTGTGTAGTGCTGCCCGCTCAGCTACTTTCCTTTGAACGATCATGGTACTTACCTATAAGTACCTATAGATAGTGACATCCACGAAGACGTGCCCTACTCCGCTCCGTTCTGTACTAAAGTACAGCTTACAGTACAGTAATCGCGGAGTGGGGCGCGTCTTCGTGGATGGCACTATCTATAAGTGTGCAAACAACTCCGTGAACGTATACGAAAAGGTATTTTCATTTTAGTACCGATTTTCTGTACCGTCTTCGTTGAGGCAAAGTTTCTTACCTTACAATATTTTATCGATAAACAATAAATCTCCGCCCGCATGATCTCGGAATGAAATGGAATGTGTCAGCAGGTTCGTGATTTAAGGGAATCGGTGTTTACAATCGTTGACAGTCTTTTTACGATTGTCTGATTTAATTTTAACCAGGTGATGGCAATCTTTTCTTTTCTGTAGTATTCTGTGTCGATTTCCGTGATGTCGAGCGATTTGTTATCGCGTAATTGATTTTGAACGCTCTACTTACCTCCAAGAGTTCAAAATCCAATAGTGAATTTATTTGACGCGCTGCTGGTACGCTCTGGATTCTCAATGCTCGGCTCAACACAGGGAGTTGAAAATCAAGAGTGCGTTAAAGAATCGTGCGCTTTTGAGCATACCGTGTTGCTGAAGGTACGTACTTTTGTCCACCTTATCTTGGGTTTTAAAACTCTACTCAATCTATGGCCTGTTTCACTACAACCGCCAGACAAGTCCCGGTTATAATTAACTTTAATTATGTAATTATGTCATGTAATAATGTTCCATTTTTTATTTAGAAGATAGTCGATAAGTTTATTTAAAATTGTTGTAGATTTTTTTAGGGGTTACCTCGTTGGTCTAGTGGTCGCAAGCGCTACTGTTGAGCATGAGGTCCTGAGTTCGATTCCCAGGTCTGGTAAAGTGTTATTGGGTTTTTCTATCTAGAATTTCGCACTAGCAGACCGGAGTCTGGATTTGTGCCTGGTTGATGGCAACAGGCTCGCCGCCTATTATAACATGGCACTTAAACATAACTGGCGCAATGTGGATGTACTAAAGGTAAAGAGCCAACCTGCAAGTTGATCGGGTTTTCAAAAAGCGAAGGTGATTCTATTACGATTCTGTTGTGCTTCAGTAACTTCGGGTTGCTAATTGACCTGCCCACTGCTGTTCCAAGGCTTTAAAAGGAGGACAAATTGGGTTTTAATCCTTCGTCGCATGTTCGTTAAACGGAACCATGTTACGGATATGCCAGCGTCTATTTGCGTGAGTTTCGTTCCTCTAATCTAATGCGGATCCACTAGTGGTTAGAACCTTTCAGCATGGATGGTAGACTTCGGTATTGTGTATTAGCAATGCCTTTGGGGAAACTACTTCTTCCATATTTTTTCACTAGGTATTGGATGCCTCTAAAGATTTAACCCTCAATGACAGGTAAAGATTGGTCCACCTAAAGACATATTCGACCTTGTTTGCTTATTATTCTAAGGTTGAATGTCTTTTGCACGTCATAAAACGACAAGGTGGATTTATGACAGTTACGTAATTTCAACCTTAGTGAATTTTAAACTTACTGGGAATTGTTGTTAAAGGTAAAGCAATTCCGAGGTCCAGTATACCTACGTAGGTCAATAGCTTCTGAAGATAATAAGGATATAAGAACTTGTGAAACATTAAAGATCACTTAAGCATAATCAACCTATAATTTTCTCACTGTTGGGACTCAGGCCTCCTCTCTATGACCACCAGGAAATACCACTTATTCGATCAAAAAGTAAGAGTTCGCAAAAAGAGCAACACTTATAGTGATTAAGTTAATT
Source organism: Lithophane ornitopus (assembly GCA_948473465.1). NCBI lineage: Eukaryota > Metazoa > Arthropoda > Insecta > Lepidoptera > Noctuidae > Lithophane > Lithophane ornitopus. The sequence continues at coordinate 8,322,652 of OX419616.1, read as the reverse complement.
CACGCCGCATGCAGCGTAGGTATTTCAACTTTGAATGGGCACTTGAATCGCCAACTTCTAAATCTCTACACTGCCATGACTAATGAGTACTTTACTCACTTTTACTGCACTTTCCGAACTAATAATGGCACTTGATGAAGTTTTCCGAGTAAAAACAGCCCGGGATGGCTACATCGACGAGCTTGCTGACTGTACGCTGTTGCTCATTCGAAATAGCCCATTATGTTGTCACTATCTTTATCACTCGATTTCATCTGTGATGAAATTGTTTTTGGGTAGGTGACGGTTTTTTCATAAATAATCCCATTAGACCACAGGACACAGTTACGGGATGTAATGTAAGTACCTATCTTATTTGTGCTGAGCCACTTATTTTGAAGCGTCGATTTTTAATTCTGACGATTTTTGCCACTATACACATAGTCAGTTTGCCTAGCCTTTTCTCAACTATGTTGGGGTCGGCTTCCAGTCTCCTCCGGATGCAGCTGAATACCAATATTTTACATGGAGCAACTGCCTATCTGACCTCCACAACCTAGTAACTGGGTAACACGATACCCTTGGTAAGATTGGTTGTCAGACTTTCGAGCTTCTGACGACCCGTAACAACTGACAAAGATCTACAAATGTCAGCCGGGACCAACGGCTTAACGTTTTTTCCGAGACACGGAGAGACACATCCACAGACCAACCCCGGCAAGCGTAGACTCGTGCGGCTGTTGTAACTTAGCTACGAGCTCCTCTTGTCCACTATACATATATTTCCCAATAAATTCAGTCTGCGTTTGAACTGCTATTTCCAATATCCATATATTGGGAATGTTTGTGCGAATGCAGTTATAAACGCGAGTATCTGACATAAAATGGCGAGATATTTCCTGTATTTTATTTTATATTCGAGAATGTACTTCAACACGTCATTAAAAAATAAGTATTGTTCTGATTTAATCCAATCAAGCCATACATATTTAACGAACCAACATGAAATATTATTCAGTATTCTGCATCCTTTATGATGCACTGAAACGTTATTTATTTATAGGCAAAAAACAAGCGAATGATTTTAATATTACATATTTTATGGCAAGCCGTGTCGGTAAAATATTTACGGATCTGAACGCGGTGCCTTTTAAAGTGTACATAAATAATTTCGAATGTATTCGCTTTGTTGTTTCGGAACCGTCACGCCTACACACCTAGGAAGGGTAGGCTGTAAGTGTCACACAAATAATTCACTAGTGAATTTCTCTTGTGATCTAAGCCTATTACTTATTACCAGGTGAATATTGTTAACTTGTTATATCATAATCAGCCTATAATGTTCCCACTGCTGGGACACAGGCCTCCTTTCTGTGAGAGGGAGTGGGCCATAATCCACCACGCGGGCCCAGTGCGGGTTGGTAGATGTCACATTTCTTCGAATTTTTGGTTCTAGGACATGCCGGTTTCCTCACGATATTTCCTCCACCGTTTTGAGAGCAGTGGTGATGAAATTATTTACACAAAGTAAAGCGCCTGTCAGGGTTCGAACGTACGACCTACAACTCGTAAGTCGCGTACGTTACCACTGGGCCACCACTGCTCTTCTTGCACTTGTTATATAGGTTTTCCGAAAATAATTGCTGTACAATAGACATATTTATATTCATCCATTTCTAAACCTCTTGCTTGGAAGCTGCAATTTTCACAAACTTGATAGAATAGTGAGTTCCATTGAGTTAGCTAGTTATAAAGTTATAAATTACCATCCGCACACACGCACACATACACCATGACTGACACATAATTTTATTATTATAAGAAATCCAAATTTCATCAAAATTATACGAAAATCCGAAAGGTAAGAAATCCTACAATTTAAGGCCTATTCATGTTCTACGATTTCGTTAGGCCGAAAGCAAACATAGAACTTTGCGAACATATTGCGCACGTGTTACTGCATAACAATTTGTTTGTGGAAGCTTTACATAAGGTTCATGTTGTGTATTATAATTACCATAGGTGTATTAGTTTGATGCTTGTATTACTGTAGTCCCGATCTGTTGATAAATAAACAAAAAAAAAAAAATACAGCGTCCTTTTTTAGAAAAAAAAAAAAGACTGATCTAGATCGAAAACTATTCATTAATATCTAAATAATATGACAAAATTTTTGAAAATATTAATCACAGTTGAAGCAAAAGGACATCATCTCAAAACGGTCGTATTTGCAATGCTAATGGTCAAGTCAACCTTTCGTTGACCTCAACCTTTAGGTCACTAATCAACGACCACTTCCGCAGGTTGATCAGATTCTTCTATCAGATGTTCATTTGTAATTATTGGATAACAAAGCTGTTAAAATAATCTATTTTCATTAATTTAGTTTTGAGCGAAACCTACTTACCTAATTATAATAATATATATTTATGCAGGCCTATGTCCAGCAGTGGACGTCTTTCAGCTGAAATGATGATGATGATATGAATGCAATTTACTCTCTAAGATATACCTATGTAACCGTAAACTCAGCAAACTACAACTTTTTTTTTTTGGGATGAAAATATCCAGGAAAGACTGAGCCGCATCGTGGCCTGAAGTAACAAACAATCAATACAGAAGATCTTGGTAAAACGTATGTGTACATAGAGTGGTAAATAAATAAGTATATTTATGTAAACACCAGATTGAGAAAGAGAAGCACACACTGAGATAAAAGGAAAACCTTGCACACCAGGTAGGAATAAATGTGATATTGATACAGCCGCGGCTTCGCTTTACCGAATTTACATTCCGAATTTACATTCCGACTAGTTTTTATTTCCATGATAATATGTATAATCCCAGTATTTCCAGCCCCTCGCTACATGTCTCCATAATGCCAAGAAAACCCAACACGACTTGAAAACGGAGAATTTGTATTAATGCGGGTGGGAAGCTCAGCAAAGCTTTTATAAGTGATGAGATCTAAGTTCAAACGCTCCAAATTTTGAAGTTTGTGTTGTGTAAACTCCTTGGTAGACCTTTGGAGAGCTTTTGAATCTCAAAGTTTGTTCGATCGACATAAGGCGCTGATACAGTATTGATTACCGCAACATTAATGAAATTCGCTGCAATTCAAAAGGAAACACTCTAATAAATTATTTACATTGCATGTTTTTATTGTAGTACGAATGCAGCACAAAGATTGGTTTAACAGAAATCCGGTATAAATAAAAATCGGTAGCTTCCAGTGGATTACTTTTTTTCGCATTGCAGAAAAAAGTAAATCCGAACGGAATTTTTTCGAGGGATATTCGTTACCACAATTCAACTGATTGCCGTCATATTATGGCGCTTCCAGTTAACCTCAACCGTCTGTGTTCCTTTTCGTATTAATTAATCTATACATATAATAAATCTGTAGACGAGGCGTTTCTGTACAATGAAAAAAAAAAAAAAAAACGTAGGTGGAGTGTCCAAGAATAACCAACAGATGCCATTTCTACCATTTTTGGAATTTTTGTCTGTTTGTCTGTGTGTCTGTTTGTCTGTTTGTCTGTTCGTTTGTTTGATTGTTCCAGTATCACGTAAAAAGTACGAAATCAATATGGTTAACTTATACACTCAAATATTGTGTGTAACTCGATGTTTCATTTAGTCTTTGTTTCATCGCAATCGCTTCAAAATATCAAAAGATATAAGAGTTTAAAGTATTCAAGAAGAAATTTTCATTAGGTACGTAATGTAGATACACGTAACGACATCTATTGTCGTAAAATGACACTAGCGTAAAATCAGGTAGGTTTGTGAGAACGTGTGTAACACACGATCATAATCATCATATGTTCACATACTTCGCGCGGAAACATAACGCGATACATTGTGAATTCACCCAATCTAAAGTTTGGTTAATTCAAGTTTTCCAAATCTATTGTTTGGTAGTTGTGCCATAGGTGGCGCTATCTATCTTTTAAATCATGATACAAATATTAATCATGAAAAAATGGTGACAAATTTTAATTTCTTAAAAATTGTAGATTCTTACATCGAGCAAAAAGTGAGTAATTAAGGCACGAATGCGCTTACTAAATAAACACGAGTAATCTACTTTTCTTTCAACTACCATTGTACCTGCTGCGATAAAATATACCTGCTCAAGGTTAACTCAACTCAATCCAAGTCAGTCATGGAACCCTACGTCTTTTCTACATAGCTTACAGAGTGTTCGAACGTTTTCCCATATATTTTGACAGTATCACTTCGTGCTCGATAGATGGCGTTGTTCATTACCGTCATTTTCTGAATCGCGGTGTTAAGAGTCTCCGTAGAAGAATGACTTTCGCCGAATTCATGATTAAGGAGTATTTGGCTCATTTTGAATTGAACACATAATCCATACTAATCGATGCTTAAAAGTATAAATTCGATAGTAACTCTTAAATTTTAAATAAATGTAAAAATAAAATTTGGAGAGATAGATGGCATCCCGGCTAAGAATAACAATAAAACTTTGCGAAAGTTTGTTTGATAAAATAATTCATCCCAACTACGGAACCCTTCATTGTGCATGGTTCGACACGCACTTGGCCGGTTTTTTTTTAAGTTAGGGCTGTGAAAATTTATGCTTTTTGTAACTAACAAAGAGTTACGTTTTTCTAAAATTATCCCTCATGAGGGTAAAAACCCTTCTTTACCCTCTTGATTTTAAAATTCACATGTAAGTACTTATTATTGACATTTTTGGGGGACTCTCTTCAAGAGCGTTAAGGGATTGAGAATATCATAGTCCGTATCTTGAGAATCTGTCCACTCAATCAAAAGTTATTACTACTTGGCTCTTGGCTTGGAACGAAGAGTTTGAGTTTACCAGTGAGTACTTACTCGATAGATGGCGTTTTGCAAATGATGCGATTTTCTTAAGGGGGATGCGCCGGTAGCCCGCGAAATTCAAATCTTAAGTTTTTTGCAATTTGCAAGTCAGTGTCAGGCAGGTTGTATGTTAAAATGAAATTATTTATTCTGTAAATAGGTTATTGGAATCACTTTTACACGTCGTAATAATATCAAAAAACTGTAAAATTAAGCTAGATGAGGTCGGCGTTTCTTATCTGACTACTCTGAGAAGAAAGGCCGAAACCAACTCACAGTCTCTTTTAAAGTCCGGACATACCTAGGTCAGATATTGGCATATTGGTCAGGCCCTATGAGGGCCATGTAGATTAGAGTCTGAAATGGTCTTTTGAGGAATGAACCACACAGATTTGAGTGAACCTGTCCTGTCACTGCAAGCATTTGTCAGTAATAGTGGAGCTCAGCTCAGAACTTAAGGAGCTCAACGACTCGACGAACAATACCAAAGAAAGGACATTTGTGTAGGTCGCATCAAGTTCTCAAATTGCCAGACCATTGTTAAAACTAACTGAGAACGAAAAAATATAAGAATAAAAACAAAATAAACATCCACATAGTCCTCACATTCACAATAATACAATACTTTACAAAGCAATCATATCATTTTGTCAATATCCTACATATAATATTCAATAATGTGAATTTGTATATAAAACTGGTAGGTATATTTTGATGATTTTCACTTATTCAAAATGTCACAATGCCAAAATGTTAGCGGAGCGAGCAGCTCAATCCCATGCTTTTTGTCTTCTAATTAATCTGAAATTGTATAGTACCCTTTTTTACAAAGTTTGGTTTTAATACAGCTTTTAAATCGTTTAATGGGTAAGTTTCGAATGTCAATATGATTAAAATATGATTCGCGATCGTAGCAAATAGTAGCTTTACAGAATAATAACCATTAGATACAGGAATACAACTCCTGCCATATTACTTAGATTAGATAAATAAATATTTGAAACAACTGCGACTCATTATTTAGATCAACATAAAACTTGATACTGACCTGTAAAAAGCAAAATCATAAGAAAATTTGAATATCGCAGGCTCCCCCAAAGCTTTCGCCTTAGTTTCCATCGTCCATACAATATGCCATAGTTTTTTCATTAATCTTTATACAATATTTTTTCATTAATCTTTCCGACAGTTTCATACAGCTGTCCATACTATCCACACTATCACCACAATATAGATATGGACTACCACTAATATATAAAGTTACTGGCTGTCTCATGTCTGTTACTTTTACGCCGTAACGCCTAGGTCGCCTAGACAGACCACGTGGGTTATGGGACATAGGATACTTTTATCCCGGTAGCACATTCCCGTGGGATAATTTCCGACATCCACGCGGGCGAAGCCGCGGGCAAAAGCTAGTATGCAATATGTTTGTTATTTCGTAAGGGTTTCTCAGCACCCTCGTAATAATATAATACGTACCTGCTTAATATCTACAGAAGATGGGTGCGTGGGATTTATACACCCTTCTCCCTTGGTTAATAAAGATTATGCGGAGTGGAGACTTAGGAGGCGTGCGTGGCTGCAGCTTTCATACAAAATTTTAATATTCATGGAATTTTAAATACATAATCCATCTACATGCCTATCAGACTTATCTTCAGATTTCAATCGTTCATTGCTACTACATATTTCGTGTCTGTTAAAGAAAGGCCAACAGATTATCGAGTATGAAAACGGGACAAATTCAGGCCATTTATTTTTTCCTTCGTTTTTTTTTTAAAGTAATCTTACGATCTTTACAGTCTTTGAGGATTCTGCTTTGACTTTTTATTCAAACAAAAGGACACAGAAATGTATATTTTCTTTGAGAAAAATGTTCAGTGGCTACCTAGACCGAGACGTTGCCCGTTATACGGCAATTCCATAGCTCTTTTATAGTGGGATCCCATTTGCTTATCGCCATCAGTTAATTTTTCCATGACATAGCTATAAAAGCATGGAGATCTAGCAACGGGGAGCATCTGACCTTAAATTTTGCCTCCTTTGGGAATCGGAGGGTCGTCCTCTTTATCATTGGACCTAATAAAGTTATCGACGAAAGATGTAGATATTTGTATTTATGGCACTGCCTACCCCTGGGAAAGGACTTCGCAAGGAGTATGAGAGTAAAGTTTATATTATGAGTTTTATTTTCTAGAGAGGGCAAGATGTGTAAAGTCTTCGTATACAGACTTATGCTGGAATTTTACATAACATAACATCACGTATTCCCGACGGGTTAGGGAGAGGTGTACCTATATTACACCCATATTTCGTCAGTTATGTTAAGTCCCATGCAATAGGGGGCGAGCTTATTGCCATCAACCGGGCAAAAATCCAGACTCCGGGCTGCTATTGAGAAATTCCAGAAAGAAAACCCAATTACACTAACCCGGAAATCGAATCCAGGACCTCATGTGCAGCAGTAGCGCTTGCGACTACTAGACCAATGAAGCAGTTACAGTTTAACGCACGCCTAAGTCATCTACCTAGCCTTTTCCCAACTATGTTGGGGTCGGCTTCCAGTCTAACCGGATGCAGCTGAATACCAGTATTTTACACGGAGCGACTGCCTATCTGACCTCCACAACCCAGCAACTGGGTAATACGATACCCCTTGGTTAGACTGGTTGTCAGACTTTCGGGCTTCTGACGACTCGTAACGACTGTCAAAGATCCACAAATGACAGCCGGGACCAACGGCTTAACGTGTTTTCCGAGGCACGGAGGAGTCTCGATATGTGAAAATGGTCACCCATCCACGGACCAACCCTGGCAAGCGTATCTTAACCTGATAGATCGACCCGAGCGGCTGTTATAACTTAGCCACGAGCTCCTCAAAGCATGCCTAAGTAGTTAGTGGAAATAAACTTAACAGTTTATACCCTTTACATTATCATTTACTTTACATATCTATGTTTATTAGGGATTGAATTGGTTATTTATTCCCCTTCAATTTAATGGTTTACATAATTATAGTAGGTACCTAATACCCAGATGTGACATTGGATTTCGATTTGTTTTCCAATGTGTACTAAAGTAAATCATCTGCCTAGCCTTTTCCCAACTATGTTGGGGTCGGCTTCCAGTCTAACCGGATCCGGTTAGACTGGAAGCCGACCTATCTGACCTCCACAACCTAGTTACTGGGTAATACGATGCCCCTTGGTAAGACTGGTTGTCAGACTTTCGAGCTTCTGACGACCCGTAACAACTGACAAAGATCTACAAATGTCAGCCGGGACCAATGGCTCGTGCTTTCCGAGGCCCGGAGGGGTCTTGGTATGAAAAGATGGTCACCCATCCACGGACCAACCTCGGCAAGCGTAGCTTAACCTGAGGCGGCTGTTATTTCGTAGACACAAACCGCTTCTTAGCCATGAGCTAAAGTAAATTTTAAATTAAATCATGACTTGAAATGATTATTAACCTAATGATCCATTCAAATACTGCTAAAATTAGTTACATAATAATGGTAGGTAATGCTGCGAAACATGTAATTAACTTACATTTAAACGCTTATTAATAGAAAAATAATTGGCAACGTATTTAGATAGGGTATCTAACTTATTATTTGATATTAATCTTAGTCGTTATTCAAATAGCAAGTGTAATAAATGAAACAACGGTGTACATTATATAATTATCTATATTCAGGATCTTAATGGTTTACTTTGTCTCTAACTAATCAATAATTAAATTAAAATCTACATGTACAAAAATTGGTTTATATACACGAATTCATGCAATTACTATACTTAGTCTAATTGGTAGGTACATAATGACCGTGACGCTCGTTACTCGAGGAATTTACAAATACAATTAATATAATATATCTGACAAAATTCATCATTTTGACACATTCAAGTAAATCCAAGTTTTTAAAACTTCCACTAATTAGGGTTGTTATTTATTTTAAGTAGCTAATCGCTAATTATATTTAAATTACAATTTAACGTCTTTGTGAACCTGTTTGACGATTTTTGCAATAATTAAAAATTGACGATCATCAATTACATTCTTAAGATTATGAATTTCATACATGAAGATCGTTAACCTAATGCGTTTCCAATGACACTGAGTAATGAGTATGAGTAAAAATGATCGAATAAATATGATTTATTCTGAAAATGGGAACACACAACATTCCACGTAAACAGTTCGCAACATTGCAACCAGATCTCGCGGCGCGGAATGCTAGGCCTGTGCAATGGTGGTCTGATATATATACCCACTAACGTTAATGTCTCTATACGTAACGAATATTATGTTATATTTACACGCACACACAGACGCACGAACATTTGGCACAAAGAGGCGTTTCACGCTCACACACGGGCCACGGCACGATCCCCTACAGGTTCTGAGCAAATATAGGTATGCGGAGAGATATCTACACAAGTACTTAGTAGCCTCACCTATTAGTCTCCACTTATAATATTGGTGAGTTCTTATTCTACTTATTTACATCTCACAATCAGTCGTAAATAGTTAATATTTTGGCAGATAATTTCCATTTAATAACTATTTTTAATTACAGAAATATTGTTGTTTACAAAATAAATATCAAACGCGACATAACCATTTGGGTTGGCACTGTTAAGTCCTAAATAGGCCGGACTAAAAGCTGCTAAAAATATCATGCAAAATGTAAAGTCGTATCGTATAATATAAATTAGAAATACGAGTTTAATTTCGATCTAATAATGTTCGGTTTCATAATGATAAAATTATTTCACAACCTGTTACAGTATGTTTGAAGTTAATAACTAATCTACACAGAATGGATGAAACGTTCTATTCGAATATTATAAATTAGGGTTCGAGATTAAAAAGGAGATATTGTCAAGATTGTGTCAAGTCTCAGTAGGCGAATATATTTCTAGAAGGGTCTAGAAGTTGCTGTCGTAGTCGGAGCGACGACGCGAGTAGTGCGAGCGCGGGTACTCGCCCGTGTAACCGTACACTTGGGAGCCGCCGCCCGTCTGCCCGTACAGCTGCGAACCACCGCCGTATCTGTCGACACAACACACATCTATTAACATACATAATATCTTCTCACATTTAAAACTTGGCCGACCCTGCCCCGGCAGCTAAAGTTTTGCCATGAAACAAGCAGCAGCGGTTTTCCATGAAACATGTAAGGCGGGGTTTCGCTGCGGGAAAAGTTTGTGGTAAAAGTAAGCTTTGGTCGTCTCTAGCTTATTTCATGGAAAGTTGGACCTACGATACAAAAATTCTATAGTACCGGGCGATACTTATCCGGTAAGCTGGCCCGCACCTGCCGTCTGTTTTATGTGAGTTTTATAAATAACTTAGTAAAAGCAAGGACAGTTTTTTGTCAACTAAGTATCTTTTATTTTAAAAGCAAATACAAATTCGTACCCGTAAGCATTTCCAACGGGCCCGTAGGTCTGCGAGCCTCGTCCTGAGTCGGGCGTGTAATGCTGCATGTACTTCTGGAGCTGCGGTGTCCACTCCGATCGCCACGAGTCACCCGGGTTAGGATAAGCCAACTGCTCGATGAAGGCAGTTGACATACGCTGGACAAAGAACAACAATAATTAAGAGATAGGATGAAATAATTTATACTTTGAAACATTGGACTAGGACTCAATTTACCTTGCCCGAAGGGAGATATGGCAATTCCCGTTCTTTCACTGGATGCACGTCATCGAAGCCTCCCATATGACTCTTATCCAAATCCCGAAGCATTTCCTCGCTGAGAGGTATTGGTTGTTTCGCTTTCGCACTCTTCTGTCGATTAACCAACTGAGAGAAACAAAAGGAGAGTTATACTACCAATAACAAACGCATAAATATTTTTAATTAATTTCGGTTCGGGTTAACTTACTACTGTGACTCCAAATATAACGACGAACAGAAGAGAAGCCAAAGCAATGACAATAACAGCGATGCCCCACTGAGGCAGGAACGATTCTTCTTCGGGAGTTACAGGCGTTGGCGCTTCACGCTTAGGTAAAACTATACAAAAGAAATCAAAAGTCATTTACGTTCAAAAACGGATACATGGTATTAAAAGAAATAAGTGGAGTACCTATGAACTCGGTGTAAGCAGGGTCCATAACAAACTTTCCGATTTCTAGTTTCCCAGCAGACTTATCAATTGTCTTAGTCATTTTCTCATTGCTTTTCTTCATCCTTTCTTCATCCGGTTGATCACCTAACATTACATCAGGATCAAAATCAATATCATCATTGGGTGCTTCTGTAACTGTTTCAATCACAGAACCAGGCCTGGCACCATGAAGTGATTTGTGGAACATTTTCTTTAAATCCAATGTGTCCACTCTTTCTTCTACCTCTTTTAGTTCAATGAAGTAGTCGACAAGAACAGAGCCTTCGCTGAACCCATCAATTCTAATACCCTTATACCATTTCCGTAGATAGTCTGATTTCGAATAGACAGAATTCAACTGGAAAATAAAAAAGACTTGTTAGGCTGATTTGGTAGGGATAGCTTTCCAAAGTTGAAGATAATAATGTGTTTTTTGCACTTAATTGTTAATCAAGTGGGGTATTCTCAAATTATTAATATACAACTTACCTCTTCCTTTACATCTGTGGCAAGTCGTTTCCATTCTACAGTATTGTGATCTAATAATTCGGGTATCCATTTGACTCCTGAAAATATAACAGATTTAACTACATAGATTAACAGTTTTTTAATTTGATAAATTCAGATGACCTTTTTGAATTATTTTAATTTATTTTTTTAATTACATCAACTCGAAAATTTTGTGTGAATTTATGATTGCGAAGTTATTGCCCTTTTTGACATTAATAGATGTACTGATAATAAAGAAATAATGGTACCTGACACGATTTTTATAGTGGCAGCGATGTCACACTCTTTTTTACATAATCCTGGAGTGGTCGGTGGAGGAGGAGCAGGAGTCGTCGTTGTCGTGGTCGGACGTCGTGTCGTTGCTTCAGTACTAAATTCTGGCAGTGGACTGGTAGCAGTGGCATTCCTTTGAGCTTCTAGAAGTTTTTCTATCGAAAATGGTGTTGTAGACGGCGATGGCCAACCAGTGAATTCAGTAGAAGCCCTGAAAATATTTAAAAGTCAGTCATTATTGTGAAATAGTACAATGTAGTCACTTTCAAATAATACAAAATTAAAAAATACCTTATAGGCCAACCCTTTTGTATTTTAGGTGTTGCTGGTACAGGACCCAATGGTTTAGAAGTCGTCGTTTTTCTTTGAACTTTACTGCCTGGTCTTGAGGGAAATACCAGTTTAATCATGCCTCCAGGAGCTTTAGTCGTACTACTGGGCGGCGCGGGCGCTTCTTCAATAGTTTCGTTTAATTTAAATCCAGGTGGCAATAGACTTGAAATATCAGCGACTTTGATAATAGGACCTTCCGCAGTTTCTTTTTCTGTTTCGTTTAATTTAAATCCTGGTGGTAATAAAGCTGATACGTCTATTGGTACAGCGTTTGCTGGCAATTTCAGTGCAACCTTTGGTTTTTCTGTCACTGTAGTATTTAACTTAAAATCTTTTGGCAAGAGAGCAGAAATATCAACTTCTTGAACTTTGTCTAAAATACCAGTTTTCAAACTTGATTTGACATCGGAACTCTCGGTCCTTGGGGGTTTATAATTAGATGGCAATAATTTACTAAGGTCATCGTTTTGTAGTTTTTTGACGAGATCTTCTTGGGGCTTATTTTCTTTAGGCTTATATTCTTTAGGAGTTAAAGATTTATAATCTAAAACAATTACTTTGTTTTTCGCGCTGATACCGGATGATCGACCCTGTGTTCCATTAATGATAGGGACTTCACTAGATGTCTCTGGTGCACTAGTGGTTGTAGTAGTAGTTGTGGTAGTCGTGCTGGTTCGTTTGTCTTTAAATGAGAGTCTTGATTTATAACCAGCAGGCAACAGTCCGGCTATGTCATCCATCACAGTCACTAAGGAAGGCTTTTTCCTCGGTTTAGGTGTAGTTGACGTAGTCAAACGATGTGCGAATTTTTTGATCTGCACTGGTAATGGATCTGGAGATGATCTTTCTGTTACGGAAGGAGACGTCGTGCTCTTTAATGTAAATACTTTTATAGGCGACGGGGTTGTAGTAGTAGTAGTAGTTGTTGTTGTTGTGGTTGTCGTACTTTCAGTAGTTGATTCAGTTATTAGCTCAATATTTTTATTTTCGTTATTTAACGATCCAGATAAAACTGCGCTCGATAGCTCTGACTGAATACTATCCAATTTGTCATTAATATTTTCGGTCGACGACGGAGTACTGATTAGGCCATTTGTTTGTAGTCTAGGATCTTTTGTTACAGATTCGATGGCATCTTCATCTTCTTCTTCATTGTCATCCGCTAATACTTGTTTCTTTTCATCTTGCTCCACGGTTGGGAAAGGCAAGAAACGAGCACCTGAAACACTTCTACTTGTCTGAACTGACGCAACTACAATCCAATTCTCAGTTGTTACTGGAACAGAGACATCACTCATTTGGTTGCTAGAAGGCGAAGTACTTTCTGAAGACAGGCTTAGCTTGGTTGTACTTGGTGCAAAAGTTACATCTGGAATAGATATAGTGCCATTAACTACACTCTTAGTGGTAACAACTGACACAACTTCTTGTCCTAGAATGGATGGGGTTTCTATCGACGTCACATGTTCTTCAGAAGCAGGTTCACTATAATCAGTGACAGGAGTTTCTTTTTCTTCATTATGTTTGTGTTCAGTTTGGTCTATTACAGTGGTATCTACAAAATGTTTGAAATTATCATCTTCAACCATCGTATTTTCAGGTTTCATTACTAAAACGTCAAAAGATTCCGTATTGTTTGCTTTGGCTAGTTCTGTAGGTTTTTCAGGTTCTTCAGTTGTGTCATATTCGTCGTCATAAATGTCGGTAGCATGTTCTACTGATTGTGGTTCTTGAGTTGTGTATTTCACTTCAGTACTTTCAACATCATCGTAATATTCCACATACTCTCCCTCATCTCCTGCATCATCATTTTCATGATCTTCACCAGAATGTTTACTACTTTCTGTAGTAGTTGTTGAAGTTGAAGTAGTTGTGGTTGTTGATTTGACTGAACCTTCTCTTGGATAATTGTCTGCATTCATAGAACTCGCGTCGGGTTTACTGTCATCAGTTGATTGAGATTGTGTTTCATTGGATTTAATGACCTCCACATCAAATGAACCTTGAGTATTTTTCATGAGCTCCCTAAATGAACTAATATCGCTTATGTCATCTTCAAGTAAAGGTTCTATATCTAGAAGTCCCTTATATTCAGTGGAAGAACTTTGATATAAGTTAGCATTCGTTTTGGGTGCATTGAAATTGTTGTTTTTATTAAATGCGTTGATTGGTATATTTTGAGAATTCGTGTTTTCATTTAAAGAAGGTGAATCTAATTGAGGGAATCGTGGAGCATTAGGTTTAACATTCAGTCTTTGTTTGATTGCAAGTTTGTGAGGATTATAAGTGGTGACCCTGTGATGGTCAAATAAGTCTTGGTTATCATTTTCAATATCTTCATCGTGTGGAATGTGACCGCTTTGTCCATTGCTCTTTAAACTATTACCGTCAAATGGCATGTTCTTAAATCTGTTATTTTGTAGATAGTCAATATCAGGATTATTTAAAGTAATTTGACCTAAAAATGTTTCAGGTTTTGACGGATCATTTTGATACGCTACAGAGTGTATTTGAGGCACTTCGGGCCTTTTAGTTGAGGCTGGGTGTACAAATTGGAAATTGTACGGTAAAGCTGGCCTGAACCTTGGTCGTTGTGCGGCAAATTCGGGTTGGTTTACATAATACTGCGCTCCGGCTTGACTCCTGCCCGTCGGTAATTGAAAAGGTGTCGGATTCTGGTTGTAGTTAGGGCTAGGAAATCTGGCTTGACCCTCGTTGTAGAGCGGCTGCTGCACAGTTGGCGCAACTCTGTAGTTGTCCCCATGTTCGAAAAATGAAGATGGGCGAGTGTTCGGAAATAAAGGCGGTTGAACTTGAGCAAAACTTTTTTCTACCGGTGATAAGTAATAGTTAGCATCTGAAACAAGGAAACAAAATAAAATTAAAATTCATGTCTCAGATAGATCATATTCTATTAAATGCGGATTTCACCAATGAAACAGAACGATCAGCACTTCTAAACCGCGTTCAAGAGCTGTCAGTGTCAATATTCCACTACAATTTTCACACTGACAGCTCTTGAACGCGGTTTAGATGTGCTGAACACATTCAGTTTCATTCGTATAAATTCGCCCTTAATGTTACAGTGATCTTCCTGCTTATAAGTAAGTAGACTAGTATATGTTTTGTAAAGTAGAAAGAATATGAAATTGTTGGCCTGTCACCGTGCGATGTAAAATAAAATTTTGCATTGCGAGTTGGTAATCGTAAGCAATGTGAGGAATTTATCGGGTATTTTCGCAGAATGCAGATGCGAAGAGTGTGGTTGAGAGAATGTAAATCTCTGGAATAATATATTATATTGCTTTGTTGGAAATTTTAAATGCAGCATATAGTTATATAGCACTAGCACCTACCTGATAAAACTATAGATTCTTTTGACGTGATTAAAGTTAGCATTGGTAGGATAAAACTTGTTCGTAATGAAAGCTCATTTTTATTTTCGTCTAGTTTTTAGGGTTCCGTACCCACAGGCTAAAACAGGACCCTATTACTAAGGCTCCGATGTCTGTCTGTCCGTCTGTTACCAGGCTGTATCTCACGAACCGATAGCTAGATAGTTGAAATTTTCACAGATGATGTATTTCTATAACAACAAATACAAAAAAAAACAGAATAAAATAAACATTTATGGGGGCCCCCATACAACAAACGTGATTTTTTTGCCGTTTTTATAGATAATGGTACGGAACCCTTCGTGCGCGAGCCCGACTCGCACTTGGCCGGTTTTTTATATTAGGTTTACGAATTTCAATTTTGCATTTTAAAATTCACCCAATGTGTCGGCGACATCTAACTTCTATTATCACCGACCATACCGATGTGGCATATGACCCTAAAGATAATGCTTCAGTTAACCGATAACCCAGCGTAATCCCAATAGACTACAATACAAATGTGTAGGATTATGTAGGAATCTAAAGCATTAATTAACTTATAAAATTAATTGCAGAAAACGTGCAATTATTTAAATTCACGAGTAAGTTGTGACGTAATATCGGAATATTTCACACGTTACGCGATTCGTGAACGTTACATGTGTACGTAATGTATCAACTGTACATGACTTTGATGTACTGCTCAATTTTATGAAAATTAACTACGTTTTGTTAAAAGCCACTCCGTTCTGGTTTTGATGCATTATATAGTGTTCGCAGAATATAGAGCTTTTTATCATTACAGAAAATGAATATTAATTCAATGGATTTTTTGTGTTTATCCGTTAGTGATTTTTGAATGCTTAGTCAAAGAAATCGAGCCTCTTGTTTAGCAATTTGAGAAATAAATGTCAAACTGATTACTCCCTTCAAGTCTAATTCCAAATTAATCAACCAAGTTCATCCTAACTTTGTCATAAATCTGTTCCTTGGTCCATAAGAAACTTATTGAATGATACATCAAAAACCACAGGGGAAGATAATAAATAACATGATTAATAAAAGTGAGTGAAAAGTAATCCTATTATTCGCCCATAAACCAAGTTAGTGTACAAAACAACTCCTCACTTGTGGGGAACTGGGGAAAAACAATATCGTAATGGCTCTGGAGTTTGTTTTGTATGAATTTTTGTTAGAGTCGGCTTTAATACATTTTTGTGAGTGAAGGGTATTCTTGTATCAGCTAGTGCAAATAGCGAGGCTGCTTCTGAATTTTTTACATCGTTCATATGTTTAGCCTAAACTATTTAGGGTCTATGTATCTATTACATAGGTACACCTCTGCCCGTCCCTTCGAGAAAACAAGGCGTGATTTTGTGCTATGTATCTATGTATATTTATCTATTAGTGTACCTACTACACGTCGAGAGAGGAGTTGGCTGAATAACAATTAAGTTGTGTGAAAGATTATTATTTATTTAGCAATAAACTAGGTAAGAAATAGGTCCTCTAGGGGTCCTGGGCTTCGGAGAAGGCGTCTGGAATTTAACATGAGGATAGACACATGTAGGAAGCGTACTCCTAAGGAACTGTTTATAATAGCTTCTTTAAATTACCAATTCATCTGCCAAGTGTAGAGATTTTGACAAGGAAAGTGTTTCCGTCCTTTTATAACGAAAATCTGTTTCACCAGTATTTGACATTAAGGTGGTGGTTCTCGTTGGTCTAGTAGTCGCAAGCGCAACTGCTGAGCACGAGGTCCTGTGTTTGATTCCCGGGTCAGGCAAAGTATTATTGGGTTTTTCCATCTGGAATTTCTCATTAGCAGCCCGGAGTCAGGATTCGTGCCCGGTTGATGGTAATAGGCTCGCCCCCAATTACATGGGACTTTAATATAACGGGCGAAATGTATCCACATTTTGCCTGTTATATTACCTTTTGTGTTATGGTGTTATGTTACTAGAGTTTTATATCTGTACTGAAGGTAAACCTCTGCCTAATCCTTCGGGGATTACCGGCGTGATGTTATGTTATGCGTCAAAAAAACGCTCTGTATTTGGAGAACCGTTATTGTGTGAGTAGCGGTCAGTAATTAGGATGCTAATGTTCACCAATTGAAGAAAGAGTTTTCACCAATAATAGAAGAAGTTGAGAGGATGAATGAAAGGGAACTAACAAAAGGTTACAACAACTAACACAAAAGGTTGGCATATGTGAGTGGAAACGCTAAGAGGGGACATCCTAGGAGGACATATAGTGAACTAATTGGTGATGTTCTTTAGAAAGATCCTGTGCATTGTACTCGCACGTGTATGACCAGATGCATGAACATAAACGAAGCACAAGGCGTATGTAAGGAGAGCATAGCAGGTGGTGTTCTATAGTTTCTGCCTACCCGATGGGAAGAAGCCGTGAGTTTATGTATGTATGTAGGATGGTTAACATAGTTTACATTAAAGCATAATAAGGACGCAGGTACCTACAATAACCACCGGGATTTATAGCCACTACGTGCGAGACTACGGAACGATTAATATAGTGATAAATGGACATTCTCTATCGTAGAATAAATTTACCTTCTCTTTGTTACGCGAATATGTATGACGCGCATATTTCAAGACCTTCCTACCATCTTCTTTTGACCTTGAAATATATTATGCAGTTTTAGTAGACTTTAGCGTACAGCTTAGGTACCTAATGGTTCTTTATTAGGTATTCGAGGCCAACACTTGTTTATTTGCAATATTTTTCGTAAAGACTGACAAAATTTACCCATCATAGTCTCTCGTGAATAATCTGTTCTAGAAATAGTTAAATAATTAAATTCATTTAGGGCAAATTTTTCCAACATCAGATATCTTTTATCCGTGGAATAAAATTGACATTTGACAGATTTTGTATGGAAAACTGTCAGAAATTCAAAATTATTCCTCTGATAAAGATATCTAGCGTTGGAAAAATCAGCTCTTATTGAGTATAATGTCTAATGCTGGCAATAAGGTACCTACTTACTGAGGTGCTTTATTTGTTTTTCTTAACACTAGACGAGCTTATTAAGGGACTTCACATTTTATGACTCTTATAGTTCATCACGTTCTCAGTTTCGGCCTGTATATCGTTCCGAAAGATAATCTTGAGGAAATTACTTTCTTGTGGATCATATCCCTAATTAAGAATGGCGGCGGTGTTCATCAGGTCTCAAGTGGGAATATGGTTGGCTTAATAGGAAATCGATCAGCCGAATAACTCATAAACTACAAGGACTCTTCGGCCGTGGAAACTTTCAGGCCTGCTTACGTAATGGCTCGTGCCCACTTAGAGTAATCTACCTACGTGTACCTATTTTAGGGTACTTTAGGAACAATTACTTATCTGAAAAGGTTCCTTGTTTTTCCGACCAAAAATTGTTTTGGATATTTGACTAAAATTATCTCGATATTATGTAGAAACATTTTAATGTCCACATATTTTGTACTGAAAGAAGTTCAAGGTAAGCTAATTAATTTTTTATATTATTATGTTAAGTAATTGCTCTACTTGCTTATATCGTAACCGTGAAATGCATAATTCAAATAAATTAAGAACCGTCCAAAATCAGCATAATGTCCCCAGAATTTGTCTGAAAATAAATATCCATCGTTAATATCATACTGGAGGAAAATTCAAAGCAAATTAAAGAGATTTATGCTTCGATTACACTTTAGGGTACGCCTCTAAGCTCAGCGTTTTTAAATGTAATATTATGGGAGTCAGGAGTGCCATTGAAAGTAAGGTAAATATGGATAAAAGAGCATTTTCATGTTCGATGTAAATCGACGAACGGTTTTGTTCGTATTTGAAATTACGAAAAGCATTTGAATCCTAAACATAGGACTGTTCGTGTAGTTACCTACAACGAACCTATATAGTCATTTGCCGTCGCTTTATAAAGATTCGAATTCATTATTCCACAAAAAAGAATTTCTATTGTGAGACGAAATGTATTATTATGCTTTGAAGTCAACGGAGTGTTATTACTGCATTCCTTTTATACGAAGATTTGGCAATGGGGCGGATTATAATAACTGATTGCCGCCTGACCTCGCGGATCCCGGAAAATTTCCGTATTTTTATCAGAACAAATTACCAACCCTAAATATACTCTGGCGAACTGATGGATTAGAATAAATTTTGATGTATTGTATTCTTGCTTTTTATATGGCTGTCAGAACTCGACAAGAAGTAAATTCTCACAAGAGGCGATCGAAGCTCGATGTAAAACAAGTTTGGTTTAATTGAAACAAATAATATATTTGATTGTCAGTACATTCTTAGCTACTCTCTTCTCAAAGTAAGTAGTCGTGTAAAAAAAAGCGAAGCTCTGTCGATGATAGGTAAAAACATAAATAAATCTCAAATGTGAAAAGAGCGTATACATGAATCATAAACTTATCTGGAGCTCGATCAACAATAACAACATAATTTCATCCTTTTCAAACATCAATCCTCGCTCAAAAAGGCACACAATCGACAGGCACGGTTCACCTGATGAAAGAAATACTGTAACATTCACAGCTCCTTCAATATATTTTCTGATTAAGTCTAAGGTCGCAAGAACCTGGAATTTCCCCCGAGACTGGCCGAGTTTCGTGGTTTTATCGCTCATGTCAATGTTTATACGCCACGGTTGATTATGAGAGCTGAGTTGCAATACCTACCTAAGCCGTAGGAGGAGGCGTGTGAGGTCCCTTCAAAACTTTCCTTTATGAATACGGAATGAAACGAATCGCTTATTGGGGCTGAGTGTGAGGGGTTGAAGGAAAAAAATTACTTTGTCTTTTCTGAATGTGATCAGATAAAATCGTTTAGAGGCGTATGGCTATATGATTTTCTGATTTATTTTGCGTATCGACTCTATTTAGGACACGTAATGTTAGATAGAATGTTTATGCTGCACTCGATCGAATAATATAGGCTGTTGTTATGATTACCTACTCAGCATGTTCCTATAATATGATATTATATAACCGTTTTAGTATTCACACAAATTTTATTTTCAATTCATTCATTTTAAAATGTTTTCAAAATGGGGTTTATATTCTAATTGCCAACGCTGGCGTTGTTTCAAACTTGCTGGCTCACGGTGGAATGAAAGGGCTTTCTGTAAAACAAACACATGTCAAGTACACACGTCGTCATGGCAACCTCGCCCCCTTAGGTACTCACTCACAGCGGTAGGTACTCTCAAATTTTGATCGAGTGATTGATACCTATGTGTATTAAGTAACAAAGGAACGTGATGGAGGTGTATAAGTTTGATTAATGTGAGGGAATTATGGTCTTAGGTAAAATGTCGACGCTTTAGTCACAATATTTACTTAATGGAAATGTTATCATTTTAGAATTATATAATCTAACACGCCTAGGGTACATGGTCTATTTTAAAATTAAATAGCCTATTTTAGCCTGAGATGAAATTCATAAAATATATAGATGTTGAGTGGAAAAAACACAAATTAGCTCACTTCATTCGAGATTACCCTTCACATATCCACAAAATATAGCGTTTATTCATAAAACCCGCAGTATGAAAATAAAATGTGTTTTTAATTTAGTTGGCTACTCTTACTAATGAGACCATCATATCAAAACAACATTATTTACATAAACTTATCTAGGATCAAAATGAGGATCAAAGGAGGTCTATATTTAGATAGGTCGACAGTATTAGCTAACTCTTCATTAACCGAGATACACCTATTTACGCTATGTAAAGCAAAAATGTTTGGCAGAGACACACATGAAAAATTAACTCGTGTGTATGAAAATGGTCAGGATTTACGAGGGCTTTGGGACTGAATGTGTTATGTTATGGTCCCACTAATCTCACTTATCCTTTAGCTCAAAATCTATGTTTGTTCAGGATCTTTTAGTTTGTGGGCGCCGCAAAATTGGGTCATCATTTTACGTTTAAAAACTTGGAGACTCGGTTTTAAACATGGTAACTGAAAAGCGAAAACTGAGTCAGAATGTGTAGAAATGGGTAGCTTGACATGAAATATTACTCGATTTAGTCACAAACCCCAAAGCATTAGAAATATCTATAAACTCGACAAAATAATGGCGCTAAATGGAATTAGGTACAAGTGACCAAAAAATTAGTCCAGGCTTTTTGCGAACATTTTGAACTTTCATTAGAAGGGCTTTTGGGTCTAAAAAACAACATCCATTAGAACAATAAGTTGTAATTAATATTAGGGGAGGGGCACATGCCATAAATTGCAGGTAATTAGGCAGGCACACGCGTCGGCTAAGGCCCGGTCTGCACGTGACGTGTGCGGAAAGGGCTTAAAAGCTCTTTGTAATGCCGCTGGGCCGATGTGTACCTCGCTTAAAGGTAAACATTTCACTTTTTATTTCCACCGTAAAATGTTTGCATGGAATTTTTTCACGAGCTAAAATAAAAACAGGTAGTATATGTTTTGTTTTCTTTTTATTGTACCTAAGACAATCTTATTGTTTAAGTTAAGTGAGAATATAAGTAGCTATTACTGGACTCGAGTATTAAACCAACGACTCCAAAATTATGTATAGGTTCATGTTTACTTAAGTGACTCTGTAGGTATAACAACTTAATTTTCAGTTTGTAATCATAATATTAGGCAGTACCGAAGCTCCCAACGTTGTAGACGATTATCCCTAACATTAGTTTCAAAAAGTGCGCCCCCAATGAAGTCGTAACGTGGAAACTGGATTAGTCTCTCCTCAGTGCTCGGGTGCCTGTGGGCTTAGGAATTGGATCATAGTCTGACGAAGTGTAATCCCTGGAGCACACTGCCTGCGCTACACGATCACAACTTTATCACTAGCGCCATAGTCTAATATCATTTAACATTAGACGTCTTTGGACAAAATCTTCCAGCAAAATGTAAAATTTTGCTGTAAACCCATTTATCCCTTTTAGAGCTTCATTATGGGAAAATTTAACCAATTTGCTTGCGTCACTGAAGCTTATTCCTCGCTATTAAAACTCTTTAGAGGACATTGGTTAATCCATCTACATAAATGGTTATAAAAAGAATATGGTTTAAATTCATCATATTTACACGCGAGAAAGTTTTTTTTCTATCGAGTTGAGAGACAGACTAGACTTAAAAACTTTGCATTAATTGAAGCTCTGAAGCTAATAATAATAATGCGATTTAATTACTCAATTAAATAGATAATGTTAAAGGCTAACTACTAAATAAATATGTTCGACCGGAAGGCGTTATCTGAACAAACATCCGATAAGCAAAGCTATCGTCCAACGAACATTGGTAAGGTAATTTTGCATCCTTCCACAATCCACATAGTAAATAGATCTCTATTAGATTAGTGACAAAGCCGACCTCGTCGTGAAAATAATTTAGATTAACATGTATTCTTCCAAGGCTGGATCAAGTTATTAATCTTTCACACTAACAGATATTTGTTATGCGGTACAGGCGAGGCTATTAGTATGCAAACTGAGCAATCTGCGCAGAGCACTACGAACCGTTATTAGTACTCGCAAATAGACAGTATGCATCTCGCGTTTTTATATAAAACCTAGCGTCTGACTGTACATTGTCCTACTTTAATACCATAAAAATTCTACATGAGATTTCAGTTTCTTGAACCGCTAAGTTTAATGGAAATCTTGTAATTATTTGCATTGCATTCTAAATGAATATGAATAAGCAACGTGTGAATGCTCCGTACGTGTCTAATACAAACATTACTATTCCTAACATGTTTCTCTCGTCTGTCCAGAAACGGTCTAAAACCACTTTTTACCAGATAAGATCCTAAACATAATGCCTCTCTCTACCCAAAATTTTGCTCAAAACACCTTTTTATGACGAAACCTTGTTAAAAACTCGCCTATCCTCATTGTATTAAAGATAATGTAAGTAACAAACAAAAAGGAAGCGCATCAAGTTTTATAGGATAGAAAAGTTCCCCGTAAGCGAGGCGGAGGCGAAAAGTTAGTGGAATATTTAGAAGGTACACCTGCGTTGCAGCCGGCCGTTGCGTAGTTTTACCATTTTGTAATATTAATGTAACTTACCCGTTCGAATTACCGCCGGTTTAATGGTTCCCTAATGAAGGGGAAAGGAGTATCTTATAGGGAAAGGTTTAATTGCTAGGGGCCTTTCATCTGTGGAATCTTCAAAAAGGAAAAGTAACTATCATTAGCAGGAACTCCCGATGGGAGGGTACAGTATAATAATTAGCGACATTTAACGCGAACGCTCCGCTTTTCTATTTTCCATTTCGTTTCTTTTCTTTTATGTGAAATGATGTTTTTAATATCTTGAGGAAATTCTTTGGTGTACCAACGAGGAAAAGTTAAGTGCAGTTGGTCCGTTTACTTGGAATGGGGAACAAAAAGGTTGGATTCAAAGTGTATTTAGAACGCTGCGGGATTTATGTCAAACTCCTTTTAGGTGTCCCTTTTCATTTTTCTTTTAGAAACAATAATTTTAGGTACACGATATAGTGTACCAATTTCAGATATTGTAAATAACTTCGATAGGTAGGTATTGATCAAAAAATTATTTTTGTAAGTCTAGACAGAGCAATACTTAGAAGTCTATTCAATAAACTACAACTTCAACTACGTAGGTAGTATAGGAAAGTAGATATTACAGTGAAAGTTTATGAGTTTGTTTGTTCGTTCCAATGTTAGTAAATATTGAACTGATTTAAATTTCGTTCAACAGCATAAACTTTAGCACTATCAACAAACTTCGTGAATTGCAAGAAATTCACAAAAACGTCGAACAAAATTAAAGGTAAGTTTTTGTTTAATTTCTTCATAAAGTACGTGAAAAGAAACTGAAAACTCCATTTGGCACGCCTCTATCACGCAACATAAAATGATTAAAGTTCCCATACTTCAGAACGTCGGTAACAAAGAATAAATCAAAATACAATTTAGAATTAATGCGAGAAGAAACAAACTTTTGCAAAGTTTCCACAAATTACTGTTTCATTATATTCACACTAGCGGCCGACTCTGACTTTGCCCGCACATATTTTCGCTTGATATTTTCCAACCCCATTTAGAATATGACAGGTAACAGAGTGCAAAGCACAAGTAATAAGCTTGTCATAAATTTGATATAGGTTCAATCGAGTGAAATTAGCTTGGACAGGTACACAGAATGGGGAAAAAATAAATCAAAATGCTAGGTATACCCTACTCTATTGATCCTTGTAACTAAGATGATATTAACACAAGCTTTGATATTTTATAAAGGTTAGTACATACAGACAGGCAGTCATCAATAGAAAAGGTATCATGAAAATGTAAACAGCATCAAATTAATATTCTGTACGCGTGGGAATTTTAGATATATGAGCAACATACGCAAAATATTTTGATCCACATACTCGGTGTAGTATATGAGGGGCTCCACATTCAGCCACTTGATCCCTAATTAAGTAGGGCCCTCACGTACGCACCTCTGCAAACCTTTGAATAAGAGATGTTCGAAGCCCACACGATCATAGTTTTATACACCGGTGTCACATAAATTGCCTTTCGAAATGCCAATTACGATTAATTAAGCATAATATAGACGAGACAGAGTAACTTTTCCATTAGGGAATTAAAAACTGGAACCGAAATGTTGAATTGAATTGGGGACCATCCTACGCACATTGAGGGTTTAATTTTTTTTAGATATGTAGATATTTTATGTTCAGATTACAGGGGACGTCGCGAAAAAAGCTCAGAATATGACAGATTGTAGGTACATGCGTTACGTTCATACATCTATCTGATCATATACGCACGCCGCCAGTTGCGCGGACTATGCTCCTGACCATCTGACATTTTGAAGAACATCACTATTTATTTGGTCGCTATATATCCTTCTAGGCCAACATCGACAATACTATTACGGAGATAAATTACTTGTTCTCTAGAACGTAGATAACGTTCTTTAAATCAAAATCTCCACAGGGCCTGGGTTTCGTAATATAGCGTTATATAACATTTGAACGTACTACAACAAGGTAGGTCCGGCCCGGTTCATGTTTTATGGTACATTTAACAAAGGTACGTTTTTCTCTCAGTGTATTTAATTTACGTTATAGCAGTAACTTCAAATGAACTAGGAAATTAATTTCATTGCCTTTCTCGCATTTTTGTGTTGTCGACTTCATCACGTTTTATTGTAAATTGTTATTAGCAGTAACAAGAGTTATGTTGTACAAAGCTCTGTTTATTTCGGTACGTTTTTTTATTGTCCTACACCAAGAGTAATTGCAAAGCCTGTGAGGTGATAAGGCAGGGACATCGTCAGTTCAGACGCACTTTATATCATTGATAAGATTTGATGGTGTGGTCTAATTGATGATCGATTGCGTAATGTCTATTGGGCAGTTTGACTAATCAATGATCACGAATGATGAACTCATAATATAGTTTTAAACATTTTCGTCATCTCAAAAATTGATGTTGTAGGAAAACTCGTTTAAGAATGTTTAAAAAAGCAATGTGTACCTACTTACCTACTGTAACTTTATTTTCAATTTTTTTCGCCTCCAGCTTCGAATATATCTATCAAGTATTTTGAAAAAAAAAACCTACGCAGAATTTCTAGATTTCAAACGAAGATAAGTATTTCGATATTTGTGTAGTAGGTAATCTCGTAGTAAGCCGACGATAGCGATAGGTATCATATGATAGAGCCTGGCGCAATTTATCTGAAACTATTCCAATACCAGGCAATAAGTCAGAATTGTTTAGTAGCAAAATCTATTTATTCTGGAGGATGGAAAATAGAAGAACTCTGCTGAACTAGAACTCTGCTGAACTAGGACAATAATGCCACCCACACTTTAAAAAATATATTTCAATAAGAGAATTCCTTGTAAAATGGAAGCTATTTTTTAGTAATTTTGAGTTCCTAAGTATGTTTTAAAAGTATCAGTGCTTTATCAAACCACAATATCCTGAAAAGAATATAATTAAAGGAAAATTACCGCTAAGAGCACCAACTAATTAATATTCAATCAAACGTAAATCGTAAGTCCGCCATCAGGTTCTGTCAGAAGTGTCCAACTTTGGCCGGCGCCTGTCCGGAGCGCGTCTTATCTCCAAATCTCCAGCTTTAACAGCAATTTTGAGAGGTTTAAACAAAACTCGAGGACCATTGCTACCCTGATATCCCCCTCTTTTGTCTTACCAATGCTGTTCGTAAGTCCATTTGGTAAACTTGAGAACCGACGCAATATCCTCGAACAATTCGTACCAAGGTTTCACAGACCTTATGTTTCAATTTACCGGAAACTCTAAAATAATTGACCTACATTTTAACATTGAGGGAGTTCCGATTAATTTTGCTAACGAATGAGTTAATTTCATGCAGAAACATGACAATATTAAAATGGAATTGTGTACATGCACAATTTCATTTAATTAACGTAACATGGCTACAATCAATTTCCGTATTGTTAATCAAAATATCCTAAATGTCAGCTTTGAATTGGTAATTGCAATTTATTAATATTTGTTGTAATAGAATTTACCGGTATTCCTAGTCACAATAATGGTTGATTTCAATATTTTCCGTGCGCTCACCGCAGCTTCAAACGCGGGAATGGTAATAAATTATTTGTCAAGACAAGAAATGGAAATCTGTAGAAAGAAAATTGTTGAAGTAACGAGGAATAAATTCAGCTTTTCCTCAGAAATTTCTTTGTCACTAAAGTTTTAACTTATATTCTGCTTTCTCTTCTAAAAAAATTCTTCAAGACCTTAACTAGACACTTTATTTAAAACTTCATAAAAAACGGTAGTACCTATACTACTAAATGATTACTTATCAACTAGCCCAGATAAGAAGAAAAACCAGAAAATCTTCGCTACTCAATCATGTTAAATGTCAAAAGGCTAGTTGTGATTACAGAGGAGGTGTCCAAATGGATTTGATCGAACCTGATCTGGGCTAAGTAGATAGGTAATAATTTTTGATTTGATGTTGTTTTAAATTATGTGTCTAGGTATGGTCTTTCAGAAGGTAGTAGATTTTTGGGTAAACCAAGATTCTTTTCTAAGTGGTTCTTTTCTAGATTTTCGTAGGCCATAAATGGCAAGAAATCTTTTTGAAAGCACTAAAACTTGAAGTTGATCACAGGTGGTTTCTATTCGCGGCTCGGCACTTGAATAATAAATAAATAGAGCAGTGACAGGGCGCACGTGGGCGCAGCCACTTGCATTGTCCACCCACGCGACGCTGCACAGCTTGCACACTATTTTTATGTCATTATACGCCAGTTTTGTCTTTAGTATCTCTTTGTTTATCTAGGTTATAAAGCCAGTATTGACTAGAGACCTTTCCTGTGTAGGTAGGTATCATGTTTTTCAAATGACCTTATTCTTCTCGAGCGAAGCAATGTTATCTTCATACATAACATTTTCTTGCTCCAGCTACACGGAGCTTTGGTCTTTATTTACCTAAGCAAATTGCGTCACTCAGAAATTCAAAGAATACATTAATTCATGATACTATAAATACATCGATTAAAACTACATTTTATGATCAATCTCTTTCATTAATATATTAGCTCGGGAAAGTCTGTTCTGTGAAGAACACCCCAGGGAGAATATGTAATACAAACTTCGTTGAGGGATTAGCTTACATAAAACATTATTGTCAATGAATAGAGAATGAGCCAACTTTAATCATGCTACGTGTGTGTACAGACACGTCTACTGTGCACCGTTACACAATCTCGAACATGAGAGCAAGTTGTTTGCGCCGAAGAGATTAGTTCTTACCTTGACACTGCGTGTCTTTTATAACGAACAGCAAGAACGCCGTGATTGTAACAAATCTCCAACGTCGCCTCCCCATTGTTGTGATTAATTTTCACCGAGTCATTGATACTGTCACACACACCACTAGAATGTCCACTTTAGAGTTCATCGGAAGTGTCCCGAGGTTTGGAGAAAGCCATGTTTGGCAGTGAAGAAATTGGAAGTCTTCGCTACGCCATGCCGGTAGCTCTGTCACATCTGAAACAAACAAATCAAGCGTGACTTCATTGTTCTTACTAAAACTTACTTCACATTGTTCTTTTGATGAACTTTTCCAATCCCGAATTCCCATTAGGGAACTGCGATATTGTCAAACATTAAAGAAAACTATCTTTCTTTATCAGTCTTGGCACGCAGCGCTCAAGTGGGTTAACTGTTTTATAAAAAGATTGTTATGGCACGTACATGATTTTAAATTCAATAGATTTGCTGGATGTGTCATTTATCCTCATTTTTATTTACACTAAAGTGGTAAAACATCTTTCTTAATTTAACACATTTTTTTTTTTTATTGTTTAATACACCTACCTATCCTTTTGAACGGCTCAACAGATCAACCACAATATTTGTTACTAAATAATTATGATAGGTTAACTACTACCCAACCCTAAGCTCTCGCAATCAATAAACCCCATAATTGAGTGGTATCCAATCAGCTATCCCGAGACGAGGTGTCAGGTAGCGAGCAAACTTTAAGATAGGTTCACTGAGCGCCAAAAACGATACGTTCAATATTTGTTAGAACATTGTCAGACAGCGGACACTGTCACGCTACTACAAAGTTTACCTGACAGCCTTCGAAATTTGAACGGGACCGAACGTGGCCACAAAGATGGCCGATATCAGCTGTCATTGCGCCGCCTTTGATGTTTTGATTTGCTTCACTTTGGCACGTTGATTCATTAGTCCATCGCTTTAAGGGGTCTTGTTTGACATTGCTTTGAAGCCCCTTTGCTACTAAGTCGCCTGTCGGATGTTTGGATTTGACACAGTTTGTGATTATCACTAGGATTCACGTGAGTAGTCAGCCAAGTCAATTGAAAATCGCCAATTACTGGAGCCATGTATTTAGATCGAAATAAACAGGTAGGTTTTGAGTCAGCTCATTGATAAGTTGTTATTTGAGCTCCTTTTTCCTTCAAGGAAACTGGTTAAATGTAAGTGTAGAGGTGACGGAACGAATAAGGAGCGACAGGACGGAAAACATTCCAGCGTAGCACTCGCTTTAACGACCTGATATCAGCATTAAGAACCGGAAAATATCTATTTCCGTCTCTCAGGAGAGTTACCAGTGACATTGTAAATATTGTGTTTAATAAATTTTATTTATCTTCTAGCTGTATTCATGGCTGCGCCTTTGTTAAATTGTTCTCGAGAGGAATATTATCTCTTGTTATTTACGCAGGTTTCTTCGTCCCGAAGGAAAGACATGAACTTCGAATACTATTGTACTACGTTGGTTGTATTATAAGTTTTTCCTACGATAATTAGTGTTTCCTACGATAATAAACAAAAGCTCTAAGAGTTTAAACTCTAAAGGATTTTATGAAGGAATTAAACATTGAAATACCTAAATAAGTCATAACTTCCTAAATGACAAACGTAATCCAGTTACATATAAACACTATCTGCGTTTGACAATTAATTGGATGTAGCTCAAATCTTGATGGACTTACGTAATCCTGTATTTACATTGAATCGTGTTACAGTAAAACCTTTGGTGAATTATATATATTTGATTATGACAGATTTATTTGTAATCAGTTTATTTCTTTTTTTTTAAATCAATTTGCAAGATAAGTTTCACTCACGTGGAAATTAACGGAGTACGCCATCACGCATATAAATTCGACGTGCAGTGAATTTCCGTACAATAAATTCAATAAAGCCACACGGACGTATCGCCGAACACTTGTTTAATGTGTAATCATTAGGTGATTAGTGTCACTTCTGGTGGTTCAACATCTAGGTCCCTATTATCAGAGGTAGTGAAACGTGTAGTGACGTCATCGCGCGTCACGTATAGAGTACCTATAGACGACGTGCGGCGTACGCCGGGCGAGTCGTGAAAGCGGCGCGTTCCGGCTCGTCGGGCAGTTTCTCGCGAACACACAACCGCGCCGATACACGGTGATGCGTTAATGTCTCTCTAATAATTCACGTAATCTAAAAATAACTCCAGAAATAACAATAGAAAGTCGTTTGACGACGAAATTCGAGAATTCGTGTCAAAGCATGTAATTAGAAAACATTTTTCTGAAGAAAGATTTTTGCATGCAGTCTGTTAGGTATATTGAATGAATTTACTAAAAGGGTACAAAACAGTTTACTCGCGAAGGGTATATTAAAGTCTTTATAAGAAGAAGAAAACGAATCTAAGAAGTAAATGAGTAACGTTGATACTGCATGGAATTAGTATGTACTACATACTACAGGATAATGTTAATTAATATAATGACCAATAATAATTCGTCATAGGCCATCAGTTCATCACTTTTGAATGTCTCAATGCCAAAAACTTTAATCTTTTTGAAATTTTGACAAGTTATTACAGTCAAGGTGAAGTTTAAATGCTTCAGATCTAATGGATTTGCAGATTAAAGGTGGCTAACTTGAAGAGGCGACCCGGATACAATGAAGTTTTAGGTAATTGCGTTTTAGAAGACTCGTTATACACCATTTCAATATTGTCTTTGTTTTAAGCAACAGCGGAAAAGTTAAGATTAGTTTTCAAATCATAAAATTGATGAACTTTATAATTAAGCTTGTTCTACTTGATTTGGTTACAAAATACGAAACAATTATAAATGTCAATTCAGATATAAGTGATACCGCAGTCGCGCTCGGTAGCGATACTGATCCAAAGTGACTAACCAGAAGCCTTAGACAAAGTGACATTCTATCAACAATAACGATGATGGAAAGGCAAAAATGTATAGGACTGACATAAGCTATCGAAAAGCTTATGTCAATCCTGTTGAAAGTCGTAGAAATACGAAACGCTTTCGAAGCGATTGTCGTTTGTCTAGGCCCTCAGAAGGCGGACCCAGTATCGCTACCGAGCGTGACAGTGATATCGCTTATATCTGAATAAGCCTTAACTCTGAATAAGATGATCTATATACGCAGCTGTCATATTTTTTTTGTCTACCGAAGGCCAATTTTGTCTCAATTCGAGAATTTCCATGCTAACGAGTGTCCAACGAGCAACATACCGCATCAACTCATTGCCAAATGCCAACTCGAATCTATCTATGTCAGGGTTAAAATAATTAGGAATCGCTTTCCTTCTGATTACTTTATTATCCATACTACTCCATCCATAAGTATAGATACAAATATAAATGCGAAAATAACTCTGTCTGTTTGTTACCTTTTCACGCCTAAATCGCTGAACGGATTTGGATAGCCATACGGATAGACCTGGGTTAGGAAATAAGTAACTTTTTATTCAATAGTATCTACGTTCCCGTGGCATAATTTCCGACCACCACGCGCGCGAAGTCGCGAGCACAAGCTAGTTAGAGATATTTCCGAGATAATTTTGTTTTCCGAATAAATTATACGAATAACAAATTCATATTTTGTTACTTACTCAATATTCATGAATATTACTTTGTGTTTCATGAATTAGAATGATTTAATGCCGATCTGTTATGGTAATGCGGATATTATGAAAATGATGACTTGTGAGGCTGCCGGGTACGAAATTGATGGCGAACCTATCGTATTACAAGACCGGCTGCTTCAGATCACTTTAATTGAAAACTTTGTAATTCTGTTTTTATTCTTAATTTATTTGCTTATAGTCATTCTTTCTTGTTATTTAACGTATGCATTCCTATAAATAAACATAATTAACACAGAAAAAAACATTTTGCCAAAGCACCTTTTAAATAAAAGTAATTAATGTACTTGCAGATAAAACAATATCTCACACAGTAAAAAGATGCGATTAAATAATTTATAACCAAGTAAAAAAAAAAAATATTCAAAGTCACATTCAAAAATATGTAAATTAATTGACCTTATCGCAGACACAATCCGCACAGATGAAGTTTTTAATGTCACAAGAACCATAAGTAGGAATGACGCCATTTGTTATTTCGTAGCTTCATTTAACAATATTCTAGCACAGATGTATTCGCATTTATGTCTTGCGTTTCACCCGCGTAAGTCTCCATCCCGTGGGAATATTGGGATAAAAAGTATCCTATGTCCTATTACTATATGTATAACTTCATTCAAATCCGTTCACC
This sequence comes from Lithophane ornitopus, assembly GCA_948473465.1. Classification (NCBI taxonomy): domain Eukaryota; kingdom Metazoa; phylum Arthropoda; class Insecta; order Lepidoptera; family Noctuidae; genus Lithophane; species Lithophane ornitopus. The sequence continues at coordinate 8,290,114 of OX419616.1, read as the reverse complement.
CGTTTTAGCGTGAAAGCGTAACAAACAAACAAACTCACTTTCGTATTTATAATATTAGTTCGGATTATAAATTAAACAGTTTAATGAGTAAAAGTCAACCTGTTTTATGTACCTACTCACGATTGTATTGAGCAACACACGGAAAACAGATTGAGAATTTTCACAATTACGATAGGCACACACTTACGGCACAATGATAACAGTTAGTATTAATACACGTAAACAATAAGCAAACAAGATCATGAGGCTACAGTTGATCCTCAATTTCTGATGATAAATATACCAATGTTACTTACCTATACCCCATTTGAAATAAGATTAGACATTAAAACAAACCCTTTTACAGTCCATTCAATCGATTTTGACTTCTATGCCTACATTAAAAGCAAAAAAAGTTACACAATACCAACTATCTACTGCGGCTGCCATTTGTCATGCCACCAACGCAATAGAATTCAAAATCGGTTGAACGGAATGTAAAAAAGGCTTATCTATACGTCTAATCTTATTTCAAATGGAGTATAAGTACCTACAACAAAAACAAACAACATAACACAATATACACAAATATTTGAAGAAAAGGGTAATTGCTTTTACAAATGGTTAATTTTCAAATTCAGTTCAGGTTTATTTGAAAAAATCTGACAACTAGTTTTACCAAGGGGTATTTTATTACCCAGTTACTAGGTTGTGGAGGTCAGATAGGCAGTCGCTTCATGTAAAATACTGGTATTCAACTGCATCCGGTAAGACTGGAAGCCGACCAACATGGTTGGGAAAAGGCTAGGGAGATGATGATTTATTTGAAAAAATCATCTGCTATGAACTTGATCAGTTGCACACACGATGGAAAAAACCCAATACAACCGCTATAAAGTTATGCTATCATAATTTTAATGAGGGACCATTTCACGCTAGAATGTGACAGCCAGAGAATTGGTTCTGACAGAATTCTCATCTGACGTCATTGTACCCATTATATTGTTTGACATCATCTCCAAATTCCGTGGGCGCTGTGTTCAGCAATTTGCAATTAACAAACCGGACCTGTCTACTTCCACGGAACACTTCGATGAGCCATCAGGCTTTATCAAGGCCGCAAAGGAATTAAATTCTTTGTTTGGTCGCTCGAATTTGTACTCGCGCATAATACCTTTTTTAGCTTTTTATCATCCGCTAAACTAGACGAGTTTAGGTACTCTATAAAATCGTATTTTGTCTAACAAACTTCTAAAATATAAACTTTTCACATTTACCTGCTGGCACTTAATTATTTAAAATGAAAAGTACTTATTTAAGAAGTTCTTGAAACTCGCTCGTTATGGCAATTTAACCTACGTAATTGCCCATCGTTAAAAGTAAAAGAAAATTTTAAATTGCACCGCGACCTTTTAACGAACGTTATTAAAACCTGTTCTACCTACATTCACAACTTCGGCGGTGAAATTTTCATTCACACTTCAGTTAAAGGTCGATTAACTAAAATATTGAGACGTGTAGTATCTACGTAAGTTAATTGCATGTCCGTTGTTATAAAGCGTTCTCGCATGCAAATGGGGAGTCCGAGCGTGTCTGAGGCGGACTTAAATTGCCCCTATTGTCGGCTATTGTGTGGGTTACAACACTAGCCGCACATTCTCACGGCCGACGACGACCCGCGACGCATTGCCGACGCATACGAGTATGTTTAGCCCAACACATTCGACTTAAACACCTTAATGGCAAACTAAAAACATCATTCATTTTACTAACGATTACAAACACAAAAAGTTAGATACATTAACACAGAGGTCAGTGGCAACAATAACTATGTGGTTTTTAGTGTTAACGATATTATTGCAAAATGTAGAGCTTTGTTATAATACTTGTCATTGATTGACGTTATTAGGAACTTTAATCGTTATGTTTACATTTAATTAACAAGTTTAGCGACTGATTACATATGAGGTATCGGTGTTAAAATATGAAATATGTTTCGATACAATAACGATTGATATGTTAAATGATCACAACACTTGCGTAAAGTCTCACATTATCAAACGTTTCAATCAAATATGTAATGTGTCATGTGTGCAATCATTTCTCACTCAACATTTACCATACAGAGAAATATCATACAATATAATATAATAAAATGTGTACCGTACACAGAATATACCTTGTGTACCTTCAATAGGTACACACATAAACCACAAAGTGAGAGCCGCGATTGTGAGCTTAAGGTCACAGCGTCACAGCACCTTCATCAAAAATAATACACCTATCTAAGGCAGCCAAAGTCAAACATATTTCTCAATCGAACCGTTACATAATACATAACAATGTCAAGCCAAAGACTCGGTCACAAAGGACATGGACTTCGGGTCAACCATCAACTGTTTCAAGGCGCAATATCGTGCTAACAGCTCTATGAAGGTTTATTTGACACTTAATACGGTATATACTCGTAAATAAATCACGATTCTCCTATAAAATTTGGTATATAATGTACGCCCAAAGTGATAAATATTTAACGCCAGCGACCTCTGTGCTTTATTGGTGATAAAAACAATGATTTTAAATGATGTTTTTAATTGTAAACGAGCTCGTGTTTTTTTTTTTGGGGTACCGACGCGTTTTTTTAACGTTTAAAAATATAAATGAAGTCTAATTCGAATTTTAGACAACTAAAACTCAGCAAAAGGAGTCGAACAAAAAATAAAAGTAAAAAACCGTAAATGAAAACAAGAAGTCATTGGCTACCATTAGGATATTACCTTGGTCGGTAACATGACTCACCTAAGCGTCCCCCTCCCCACAACTAGGCAAAGGAGCTTTTTTGACAGTTAATTTTCTCGTTTGTTAACCCTGGAAACGTCACAAATTAATAAATCGTGAAAGAAAAATAGTATTCAGTATCAGTTGAAATTCCGATAAAAATATGAGTTTACATTTTAATAAAAAGCAGTGAGCTCAAATTTTTCTAGCTCTGTTCCGACCTTGCTTTTTTGGAGTAATCTGATAAAATAATAATCAATCAGTTTTATTGCTCGGGGGATAGTAAATATAAAATACTTAGGCTATAAAACCAAAGGCCGTCTACACACTTAGTAAGTTTTTATAATAAATGGTTTATGGGTCCTCGCCGGATTTATCAGCGATTTGCCCCACTTTCAAGGGTTACATCGAGTGGCCTATTTCGCGGAAGTTGTCTGGACTTTCAAACGTCAATAGCCCATCAACGCGTACAAAACTTCTTGGTAACAAACAACTGTAGCTAGTCTTAGTTAAATAAATGTTAGGTTGGAAAATTTGAATTTTCAAGGTAAATGCAGAATTGTTATTCATTAATAAAAGCATCATCTTACACGCTTTAATACATAGACGTTGTAAGGAAATGCGCTTCACTAGTTTGTCTTCTCATTTAAATTACAAGTAAATTGGTGCGAGTTGGCTCGAGGAAAGAGGCTCTTAAATGGTTTTCAAAGTAAACTGGCCACAAAGACAGTCTTCGAGCGTCAAGCGAGTGAAAAGCTTATGTGCATTAGGCAAATTCTCTGAAAGGAATTTGAGTACTTTAATGCTTGGCTCTATTACACTGTATAAATCTCAAAACATAACAGTTTATTACAAAAAACACTAATTTGCTGTTACGATGAATGTGAATAAAATATAAATCACATTAATCCCTCGCCGAGTTCGTTACATTCGCAGACCGCTCCCCCGATGAATTAATATTCTCCCAGCGTAGCTTTGACCACTAATGCAAGCCCCTGTCCACACTGCCAACGAATTTTATAAAAATATCTCTATGTAAGTCTAGAATCCAGGTATTTTTTAGCTCGTTGTTAATAACATGACTTAAGTCTCGAGTCTTCAAGTAAAGGATCAAATTCAACCTTTGCCAGGTCATCGCAACCTCGCCGTAATGAAAAATGTGATTAATGGCTTGAAAAATACACTTATCTCTGGACGTCAGGCCGAAGCTCGGGGCTACGTTGATTTAAGATGAACCGACGTTGATAGCATGGATTTATCTGGTTTTTCTGTTTGTGTAATTATCACCTCTCTGAGAATTTAAGCAGCCTGTCGAGGTGTCTGCCTGTCTGTGTTATTTTTTCTCACAGATCATCTGTATTTCTGTTTTATCGTCCATCATCTTTACATCTGACTGAGCTTGTTTCTTCATAGCACAATATTTCAATAATATTCGTATCTCAGCCTCAGCTCCGCGGAATGTTTTATACTTGACTGGCTTCTACCATCGAAGAATGAAAAACTGGCCCAATTTTTGTAATTTTTCTCAATATTAAATTATAATATTTCATAACTGCGGCAAAAATAACGCAACGTGGCACGTTTCAATGCACACGGACACACATAACTGGAGCGTAATAAATTCTCGCTTTTGAAGTAACGCCAATCATATTATTTCACAGGCGAGTACAGTAACTGGTGCGCGCCGATAATGTTTGTTACTCAATGGGATAATTTTGTATGATCGTTCTGATTGAACGCGATCACCTTAGCCGCAAGCCAATAAAATCGTACACTTTAACCCTTTTATAATTAAGTCCAAAATGAATTGGCAGTGTACAAAAATTGGCCAGTTCATTTGGCAAGCGCATGCTTTCAAATTCGAGTATTGACGTGAACGCCTGCCAAGTTTGGAGTGGTCAAGTATCTGACCGAGTTTTATTAACGTGCGTATTTGCTTGCAGAATTTTGTTAGCTTTGCTTCGTGAATGCATTGCAAAAACTGCTAGTTGAATAATTATAAGTCATGAATCCGTATAAGTCCAGAGGGTCTAGACAAGTGACAATCGCTTCGAAAGCGTTTCGTATTACTACAACGACTTTCAACAGGATTGACATTAGCTTTTCAATAGCTTATGTCAGTCCTATACATTTTTGCCTTTTCCATCATCGTTATCGCTGATAGAATGTCACTCTAGGGTCTCTGTAGATCTAAGTATCGAAAGACCCTTGTGAATGCATGTTATTTTTTCTTCGTTTATTAAAGTCAATGACTCAAGATCATACTGATTTCTTGAACCCATGGAAACCGATTCTGGCAAAGTGTTAACATTGCTAACTTTGTTAAAATTCGAATGCTGATCAAACAGGGAATTTTTCTATGAAAAACCCATATACACTTTCATTTACTCACTTTGTGGCCCATTAAAAGTAACTCTCCTCCGACTGCTGATCTACTCCTAAGCCGAGCACAATCGACTGAATGCCAGTCACTGCGATGATGAACCCTGATGTTGTGCTCACGTAACCAGTTAAACTTGAAGATGTTTTATATAATTACATCTTTAACGCAATCACAATTACTGATTATATACGAACAGCTAGCAGAAATAACATGTAATTTGGTTGTAAAATAATTAACCTTGTTCCACGTTATCTGAATAGGAAACCTGAGTGTCTCAACATCACAATGGCACCATACATCACCGAATCATTAAGGCAGCTAACGCAACGCTTATTACTTATTACTCAATGCGTTGTTTGGCATGTCTAGAGCCGGTGCAGCCGGTTCGCAACCTTGTGCCCCCCTCTATATGCCAGTCCCACACCCTCCTCCCCCCACCGCCCTCGATTCACTTTCACTAGCTCGGCTACTCGGGCAAATGCTTCTGCCTCCCTCGGCCTTCCTCGGCCGTCTTCGGTATTTCTGTGTTCGAAGAATTTGAATAACAAAAATGTTTCCTTGTGGCAGCTTGATGGTTTCGCAAGAATTTGTGATCCACGTTTTCAATGAAACGAAATGCGAACTCTTTTGTCGTGAGGTTGCTTCCAATCGGATATCTTTAAGAAAAGTTTCGCTAGAGGTAGACAGATACCATTGTATTCAAACTGTTTCCAAAAGAAACTATGTGAAGTATGAGAAAGGATTCCTACATATACAATTTGGTAATTGTCTAACTAAAATTACCTATCTAAAATTAACAGCTGTTTTAATTGTACAGACGAAATAGTCATAGAAGGTCAAAAATCTCATAATTGACTCCGTGACAAGACTACGCTAAATATTTCAAATGCCGTATAACAAAAAATCTTAATTATCAAGTTTTTTTTTACTTCCTTTGACAATTTTAATTAACGAACTAGTAATGCATCGTCGATCCAATCAGCTAAATGTTTCGACCTTCCCAACACATTAAAGTATATGATATTATCAATGGATCGTATTAACTTTTATGGAATAATTTAAATAATTTAGTCATGTTGTCTGATGTTAAATAACAAAGCGGCCTCAAGGTGCGGCTTAAAATGCTAACGTCACACCGAAACTGCCTAAAGGTTAATCTAATTATAGCCTAAAGTTGACCCTAAAAATACCACGTAATAAGCAAACTTAACAATTATTTGTAAGCGTAATAATAGTACAGTGTTTTTATTGAAAGTCTCTTCTAGATGAGTGATGAACAGATAAGTAACGCGTTGATGTCTTTTGAATGACTTGGTGTTACGACATGTGCTACATACATCATGTGAATATTTTTTTTACGGCAACTTAAACAAGTACCATTCACTGCATAAAATAAATACTGCGTATTTTTATAAATTGGTTTTAGTTACAAAATACTTACTGACTACATAGTTTATAATATTAATGAATCCGCAAACATGGCCAATTACAAACTTATTTTAATTAACCTTTTACGTTATTGCGTACATATGACTGTTTACAAGGCAAATAATATTTTATTAGGCAAGCAATTGCAGTTGATCCTATCACACACTAATTATAATTTTGTGTGCGGAAATCAAAAGAATGTTAATCTGTGTAATCTGTAACAAAAAACCAAGATGGCTGCAAGGACCGGTTTATGCAAATATCACATGATGCGTACAAAATTACGACTGTCCGAGGTGCGGAAGACAAACTGAATGCCACTTGATCACCTTCTGGACCAAACCGACCAGATAGGACATCGTCACATACTGTTCGTGTTTATTAATATTAGGTCCGATTCACGTACGAATATAGGTATCGAATGTTATTGATTTTTGATTCGACGAAGTTTTTGTCGTACCTATAATATTAGACATGCAAAATGCAGACTTAAGACCGTGTTTATGACGTTTCTGATTTTGAATCAGCCACAATCTGACCTTCGGGTAGTGATAGAGTCGAATACCTATGGAAATTATTGTTAACTAGCTTTTGTCCGCGACATCGCCCGCATAGATGTCGGAAAATATCCCACGGGAACATACTACCGGGATTAAAAGTACCCTATGTGTTAATCCAGGTTATACAGTTTTGACTCAGTTACTATTTTATTATATGTATAGATAATTAATGTTTCTCTTGAATCTGTGCTTGACGAGGCGAAGAAGACCAGAAAGTTATAGAGTGAAATCAAACGCAGCTCAAAGCCGATCAAGATGACGAGTCACTGTGGACGCCCTCTACCCGTTCTACGAAACACAGAATCATGAATCAATTCCTGTTCTACTTAAATCTTTCAATTAAAGACATTGAATAATCTCTACATAAATCTTTAAAGTGATGCAGTAGGTAATCAGATTGTGAATCGTGACGTGGTAATCTCAAACAGATAAAATTAAAAAATATCGTTTAGGGTTTGAATTAAGTGCATTGTACTGAACTAAACCTATATTACCGACTATAAAGTAAGAATTCGGGTATGACGACACGCCAGATGTCGACCGACCGGTTCTCCATCGTCCTTGTGAAGCGGACCCTCGCAAAACACAACACAACAAGAGTGAAAAATCTGTACTTACATTACATAGTCAAAAAAAGAGGTGAGTATCCAGAGTCCCAAGAGCAGTTGTGGCCCAGTGGTAACGGCCACGACTTACGAGTTGTAGGTCGAAGGTTCGAACCCTGACAGGCGCTTTACTTTGTGTAAATTATTTCATCGCCACTGCTCTCAAAACGGCGAAGGAAAACATCGTGAGGAAACTGGCATGTCCTAGAACCACAAATTCGAAGATATGTGACATCTACCAACCCGCACTGGGCCCGCGTGGTGGATTACGGCCCACTCCCTCTCACAGAGAGGAGGCCTGTCTCCTAGCAGTGGGAACCCTATAGGCTGATTATGTATCCAGAGTCCAGAGACGACTGCGAAAAGGAATGGTACAGTCACGAACATACATAACCTTACGCGATATATAAAAGCGATTAACTCGTGAAATAAAAATTGCAACTTTTAAAATAGACCTTTTTCAAAATAATTTTGGTTTTGATAACATTATGTTCGTAATACTATAAAGTATCTATCAATACTTTAGCAGAAAATCGCTTTTGAATCGTAAGAGTCAGATATTTATACTTGTGACAGATCTAAGAGTTTTTAATCCATGTTGTGCTTTACCGGTTCAAACCTTTTGAAAATGGCTCCACTGAGTGTATCAAAATCAAAATATTTTATTTCACATAAGCCTACATGGGCACTTATGAAACGTCAGAAGCTAGGTGCACGGTTCCAATTGGTCGTTTCCTATGGAGAAGAGCCGGCAAGAAACTCCACAAAATCTTATCTTTAAGTTCAATAAAACCTTATTATGTACACAATCAGTGACGATGAATATTGCCATCGTACCTACTGTATGTACCTATACAAGTTAAGTTTTTGCCTGCATACCTCTTTTGCTGATTGTAGGTACATATTTTACATACCTACATACATAAATGTGTAGGTATGTAAACATTTTTCCTGGACATGAAGCATGGTATACTTTGCCTTTTAAGAAAAGTACACATATAACAGGTAATAAGTTTAGATTTGCTATTTACTTGTTTGATTAAAATTCATGGAAGGGAATTGATAATAACAATTTCGGATTATCCGACCCACCCTTTCGGATAAGTCCAACTTTAAAGGCTTCAACTAAACTAAATTGTAGTTGTGCCTGCAAACGACAGCTACTCAATTATCACTACTAACCAAGTTTAATCGGCCATCGGCTGAGGGACTAATATTTGCAAATTGTGTATAAAGTCAAAAGGCAAAATAATTTTATCATTATCCAATACAAAATAGGGATCGCGATAACCACTGTACACGCTACTTTCAGCTTTATCCTCAAAATAATAAATGCTATAATAGCGACCACATTAAACTGGCATAGCGTTACAAGAGTTGGCAGCTGTGCGGGATTTCGGCGAACCTCGTTTGTTTGACGAAATCACGTCGCGATGGCAGCGAATATCGACCATCGAGCTGTTATTACCACAATTTATGTAAATGTACGCAGAGTTATCAAATTAACGTTTCCCTCCTCCAATTAGTGGAATAACCTCTGCAATACTGGAATCCATTCATTGAATTCACTCCGATATGAAAGGTGGCGCCCATTCAGTGTTTCCACGCTCTGTCTTCTAGGCTTTTGATCGAGCTAAGTCACGTAACGATTTTGATTCAGCTTTTCACAACGAACCAATTAATTTTCACAATAGTAAATCTAAACAGAATGAAATATTTTCATTTGCGCGTGGGTTCAGACTTGAAGAGTTAATCCTTTTTTAAATTAATTAATAAGCCTTGATAAAAACATTAAACATAAAACTGATTCTTCCAATCAACTCAAAACAAAAACTATAGTAATATAATAATCAAATCTAAATTGTGAGAACTGATAAAACAAAAACTCTATACATAAAACTCACAGTCTTAATTAATTGAGGACAGAATTACAACATTACGAGGGGATGCATTTAAGTAACATCTTAGTATTACTCTTGATGAGTTTCATTGAATCTATTACGATTTCAGAGCTTTCATGATCCCTCTAATGAAATCTGTAAAGAACATTATCTCGGCAATTTATTACGACTTGAATATTAGCTAAGTTTTAGAGTTATAGCACCGCATAAGAAACTTTTATATCCGCCTCGGCAACTTGCTGTCGGCGACGAAAATCGTTATAAATCTTTTACCATTTCTCCAACAGCCAGCGTCGAAAATATTTCTGGCCAAATTCGTCGGGTGTAGCTCGTGCGAAAACCGTTTAACATTTTAACTTTGATATAAAATAGGTAACCGCCGGTTTACTTACAACCAAATTACATTAAGGCGGTTTCAATTGTTACGTAGTCGGCGACTTTGTAAATCAATTATCTTGCAGGTATTTTATTACTTAATATCTAAATGTAATGCCTACTTGTGTGTCTGATTCCAATTTGAAAGTTTTCGAGCCTTTCCTTGTTATTCAATAGTTTGTGTAATTGTTTTGTTCTATATCAAATGAAAAAGGCAGGTGAAGTTAAATCGATAATTCCACTAGGCTCAATTCAAACTTACCGTTTATAAATCTTCGCTTTTGCTGCGTTATTTGCTTCGATAAATATTTAGAGAAACAAATTAAGAGCATTTAAAAATATAATTCGTGTAAAGTAAAATATTCTGTTATATTTTCGTCAGAAAATAACAAATCTTTTTGTACGGAACTGGAATAGTTTGATGAATTAATTGGTCGCTTATATTCTTTGTCATTTAATAAACTGTTCCTCGTTCCTATATTTGTTTAAATGGTTAGTATGGCAATTAGATGCAAATGTTTTTACGTCAATAAAATCAGAGTATGATAAAAAAAATAGTGAGGTCATGTCTACATATCACAGAGCGTTCGGCCTTGTTGTGTCGTGGCTTATTTATGTAGGAATTTCTTCTACGAAAAATATGTATCACCTACAATAATCTCTTTCTAGATACGCCTTAACTGAAGAAAAGCAAGTCGTGAACACGAAGTTTATTAGAAACTCCCACGTGTGTCACAAAGAAAATGAAGAAAACTTATTTTCCTTCACTTTTTTGCTCGTATATTTTCTAGCCATCTCCAAACTAATTATTTCTGTGACGAAATCACGTCACGGTTTATCGTGCAACCATAAAGTCGCTCCGGTTTATTTTCTGTTCTTTTTGTCCTCTTTCTACCTTTAAGGTACATGTTTGACGGAGATAAACGTGAACTAATATTCGTTATGCCTCGAGCGGTTGCCTGACAAAAGATTCGGTTGAGTATTTTGATGTCGTTTGAACTCAAATAATACTGACATACAATCTGTGACAAAAAGTACACCTGGTTAGACTTTCATCGTCAAAATGTGTGAAATAACGCGAAAGACCCTCAAAATGTCGATTATCAAACTTTCGTCGCTTGTGTACAAAGAGCCTAAAAGGGAGGTTTGACTTCCTCCCTTCTGATCTGCATGAACCCATCAACGAAAACAAAACAACAAACAAATACGCGGAGGCTTCGTAAAAGCCGTCACATAAATACTTCGCTTGTGTTTTACATTCCTTCGGTTCCCGGATGCAATCGATCTTGAACGCGACTGAATGCTGCTTTATTCGCACTCATTTTTATAGTTGGGGAAAATGGAAAAGTCAATAAACTTTTTAGATGTAACGTTTTTGGATCAACTGAACTTAGAATTACGTTAGTTTTTACGGTTAAATATTAAAAAAAAACAGAAATATTTTAATAGATGTTCTTAGTCCATCATAATTAAAACTTTTCCTTTCCTGAATGATATCTAAATACCGTCCAGCAAAGTTTTTCCTCCAATGATCTTATTTTCAATTTAAGTTTAAATTGAAATACCACCCACATACTTAATGAAAAAGGTTTTTATAAGGTATTTTTCTACCCCGAACTGTCCATAAAACTTCGTCTACAACTTTCGATTATTTTGTAAATATTTGACTCACTTTGCGGCCGACTCGCCCCCAGGCTTTGACGGCTCAAACCTTTTTAGTCATTCAGAATTCAACACGGGCATTTGGTCGTACTGTGTTTCTACCTGACAACCGCCTACGGGCACTAGCACTAGCTTTTTATAAAAAATACTAAAGAAATCTGTACCTACGTTTTTCAAAAGGTGTATTTATTGTTTTTTTTTGCTTAAATGGACTTCTTGTAGCGCATAGCCAATTATTATAAAACTTTTAAGATGTCATATAAATGTTCAAAATCACTTCATCATACTTTGTTACGCAGATTGCTAATTTTATAGTTTTCAAATAATTAATATGCAAAATAAGTTGACAGTGTTGATTTAAAAACTGCTTTTCTACCAATTTCTCTAACAGGTTTGTCAACTAGTCTCTGATATCATAATTATACCTTTTAAGTAATAACATGGTACAACGGCTTCATATACGCCTTGAAGCAAAACACTTTCTGTTTAAACATGGCAATAATGATAAATACATATTTTCTAGAAAATTCCTTGAGACTACATTTAGTTGTATGTTCTGTCCGCAGTAACTACTTTGGTCCGCCCGCACCACAGACTGTTTAGAGATGCAGTAGATTCACTAATGATAAAGCTGATGCACAAAAACATGCAACATTCATATGCAGTGGTAGTTCGGTTTATTTCCGTTCTTATACCGTGCGTGTATACTTTACATAATAAGGTTGTTGAGAATTTTAACACCTGTCTGTCTGTCCTGTGTATAAGTTAGCATAGTTGATATGTAGGACGAGAGAATGTAATATAGAGCAGTACACCCACATGAGATCATAACATCATTTTGTTAAGGAGAGTCTGCCAGTCACGTCTGTATATTTAAAGAGCTAATAACAAAAAGTGCTTTACGAATTTTTAATCAACTTTTTACCAATAGTGTGTGTTTCGTGGTATTTCGTTTTGTTATCGCCAGGTACTAACATTAACTTGTAGTTGTGGGTGGGAAGCCCGTACATGTCAGTTCGCCTTCTCTACTACATTACTCTGTGGTCTCCACCTAGTTGCTAGTTAGTTCCTGCGGCTACTGAGTGGTCGCACTTTCAGTTGCGAGCACTCGACGACCTCGGCCCACCACGCCTTGTCGCCGTTCACATGCCATACCTGCGCGTGATTCGTGATCTAAACTTGTTTATCAACACTGCTCTGCGCATTCGCGTCGATTATGCTTTGGCAATATTAGAAACTTGTACGACTTGTTTCGGCATATACCTATTTTGCATATTAATTTGTTGAGACTGGCTTGATTACCTATGCTGAATGCTAATAGATGTCTGCAGAATAATAAAAAGCTTTAATTTTATAACGTGAAATTCGACGCAGCCTTGTATGGTTATACCAGCTATAAAATATTGAAATAACTGAACAAAATATGTAAACCTATATGCTCATGAAAATAACATACCTACCGAGTAAGTTAGCAATGGCTTCATCTTCGTACATCTTGGAAAATCTAAAATTAACCCCAAGAAGGCGTTTGAAAACATCTTTCAATATCTCTACAATAAGCACGAAGTTATTAATAATATAAACAAGAATATATTATGTAATATAGCCTAGAAAACTACATTAGAAAAAATATGTAATATTCGCTCTATGGAGAGAATAACCAATAACTTTCATAAAATGTCCATAAAAGACAACGAAAACAAAATGTTTCATTTCTGGGAAATTCATCACACGAATAGGCTTTTAGAAGGATCAATACGTCGTATCATCACCTCCATTTATTTCAGCACCGTGACTGGATTGTTCTTGGTAAAAATAGAAATGGCGGTCCGGCCAAAATGTCCTTCAATTTCGATAATTGAATTTGAGTGTCATCCACTAGGAACGGCGTACTAAATATAGCCACAAAAAATTCGATATCGATCCTTAATTTGATTTGGCAAAAATTCAAAGACCAGTGCTATTTTTTCGCGCAGAAATATAATTTATTTATTTACCAACGGAAATGTTTCGAGCGTTCCACTAAATTAAAGGCACCGAAAAATCGTTCAGTCACCCGGTCGATTTCCAATGTCATTAACAGAACTGAAGAGTGTCTGTAGCTGGCTGAGGGCGCTCGGCCCACGGACTTGGGTCTTTGTGAATTTCTCGTTTCGTCATGGGGACGGTACACCGGCTTAATGGGAAACGCTTGACAATGGACGCGGAAATTCCGGTGTGCACCAGCTGTGTCCTATCCAATTATTTTCGCGAATCACAACGCGGTCGTTGCTGCTGTTAATTTGACGACCAAGTAAACCCACGAAGTACGTTTTTCACATTATTTTATCGTTTGTGACCGCTGAGCAGGATATAGTTTGACTGCAAATATGTTTATTTTGCTAAACATTGTTTGACCCTGAGATCATCAGTACATTGTACGAGAAGTTGCGGTGATTACGTCACCTAAATCTAATTTTGTACTAGTATTTCCAATTCGATGCCTGGGACTGAGTCACTAGGACCCATAGCCTCACTACAGTCACTTATATGTACAAAGGTAAAATAATTCAAGCTTTATTATGACTAGACAAGCACCCAATCGTTTTTATCGTGTTTTTATCGAAATAGGTACCTATATTTAAAGTTTATAATGTCGTGAAAAACATAAATGTTGGCACGAATGAATTAAATAGAAGTACTTTATTGTTATTCTATCTCATAATTCTTCACCTTTATTTAATCTCTGCGCAAGAAAAGAGTATCAAAGTAAAAGAAATAAATAGTGCAGAGCTTTAAACTACATGATTATATTACGTTACCGGCGGTTATCTCATCTATCTTCATGATGTGGTTCCGTGGTAGATCAAACTCGTTATTTCAAAACTCAATTAGGTACACAATAGCAATCTAAGTCCGAGCTTAGGAAGTCACTTAAGTTGAGCCTGTAGCTCCCAACTTTAATTGGCTTTTGAACAAAATTACCTGGATCCAAGACTTGAAAATAACTTTACAGATATGAAATTAATTTACGGAATTAGAGAGCACGTCGACAGCAAAAATTTCTTAAAGAATTAAGTGACATAATTCCTTGAGGTTTTACACGGCATAATCTATGTCGTAAACTGAGACTTTATTAATGATTCGTTTTTCAAAGAACATGATTGAAGTTGACGATCATTATAAGTCCCACACAGCCTTTTATTTATTAGCTCTCAATTATGGTGTTTAGAATAAAAAGTCATGCATAGGAAACATACAAGTGCACGATAAAATTAAAGTAATCTATTGCTCTTAAGGTACATACGAACAATCGGAAAACTATCAATTGCAATAACTTCAAGGAGCGGTTACTTCACGTATAACGTCAAGCTCTACAAATAATACTACATTGACCTCGGACTACAATTCGAGCATAGCAATGAGAAGCATTTTTAAATAATTTGTAATATTTAATAAGTGCGAAATTTTCATTGCGGTCGATTTACGTCAGAGTAAACCAGCATGTTATCAAAAAGTTTCCAGACACATTTTATTTGCATTTGGAGGAGCTCGTGGCTAAGCAATAACAGCTACACGAGTCGATCGATCAGGATAAGCTACGCTTGCTGGGTTTGGTCCGTGGATGGGTGACCATCTTTACATTCCAAACTCCTCCATGTCATCGTGGATCTTTGACAGTCGTTATGGATCGTCAGAAGCCCGAAAGTCTGACAACCAGTCTTACCAAGGTGCATCGTATTACCCAGTTACTGGGTTGTGGAGGTCAGATAGGCAGTCGCTCCATGTAAAATACTGGTATTCAGCGCATCTAGTTAGACTCGAAGCCGACCTCAATATAGTTGGGAAAAAGCTAGACAGATAGATAGACACATTTTATTTGCCTGAACTAAGTCAATAATTTTATTTTTTTCATTAAAACTAGCTTGATACTTTATTTTAAAGGGGGCTTTAATACCTATATATATCAATATAATAAATTAGTGTCGCTTTTCATGTCTGTCTGTGTGACCGCCTTCTAAAGGTGAAGTAGAATCAAGTTGAGTGTAAGTTGGAAGAGGCAACTAGAATTAATTCTACAAGGTGTAAGGGTAAACACCGTTGTCACTCAAACCATGGGTTGTTGTACTTGACTTAATATAAAAATAAATGACCGAGTAAGAACAAAAAAATTTCATTAAAAGATTTTAAAAAGTTTCTATCCGACACTGTGCTCACTAGCGAAACAGCTGACTGACTGAGGGAGGGCTCGCTCTCGCGGCCGGTCAAGTCACTTCCCGAACCCTCCGCCCGTGTTGAGACGCAAGTTCGTTGCTCTAGTGCTTAGGGTGAAAGGGCGAAATATTATTGTGGTAAAATGTAGATTAAAAAAAAATGAACCAAACCACTGGTTTCCAGGATACCTTTTATTTACCTACTGATGATTAGACTTTTACTTTAACTAAACTTGAGACAGATCATCATCACATGATGAGCTCAACATGGAAACATGACATGGGCTCAACAAAAATGCCCATAAGTTTACTATCTCATTCAGTAGTACTGTTAAATTAGATCTTAAATAAAAATCATTATCAGACTCGGAAAGGTAAGTATTTGAAGATGCTTTAATAAGTGACATATTCCTAGGCGGTACAGCCGGCTGCAGCAGCGACGAAAATTCCCTCACTCACCTACAAAGCATATTTCATTATGAGCCGTTTTTGTATCGCAACTTCACTAACTTTATTTATCCCTGTAAGTAGCTATAAGATTCTGTTAAGTCTCACTTTAACAGCTTCTAGCAACTTGCTTGGAACTAGTTGGATTTTAACATCTTACCTGTATTATTTACTTTGATAATGAAGCTTTTCTTTTGTATAATAAGTTTTATAGCGCCACTAGCTGCGCCCCGCGGTTTCACCCGCATATATCTCGATCCCGTGGGAAAATCAGGATAAAAATTATCCAATATCGTAACCCAGGTTATGGTCTACCCATGTGCCAAATTTCATCCAAATCTGTTCCGCCGTTTTAGCGTGACAGCGTAACAAACAAACAAACAAACTCACTTTTGCATTTATAATATTAAGTTAGGATTAGGATTAACATCGAATAATTTATAAAAAATATGGCTTTTATAAGGAACTTGCTGAATTGAGACCGAGATAGCACCATAAATCTTGCACAATAGGAAAATAGTCTAGCTAGAGTAAAAGCACGTGTGCAATTCATTGCAGTCGTATCTAAAAGTGCATCGTGTAGTGTAGAGTGTTAACGACACCCGACAAAGTTTATTTATCCTAAACTAGAAGTACCATGTAACTTCATATCACTTGCAGTTTTATCACAACTTGTAGATATAAACCGTCCAGTTTCCTATTCAACAACTGTACATCTCTAAATCTTAATGTGTAGGTAGGTACAACATATTTGATATAATCTGTCTGAGAAAAAACAGCGTTTCCACGAATGACTGTTAAACGTTTAATCTGATCAGTCTAGGAGAAAGTTTTTGTTTTGAAACGGTTAGCAAAATTATTTTGATTCAAATTATAAGACAAATATTTGCGAAGTGGTTTACTTATTTTCATTAATTAGCTAATTCTTGATTCAAATATTTTAATAACTAGAGAGAGAGAGGTTTCCTATGTCAAACTTTGCATTGCCTTATTTTAGTTATTTTAAACAAATGAAACGTTATTGTTATCTAAGAACGTATCCAAAAATATATTAAATTTTATTACAAATTATTTATTTTATTATTATTATTTATTATATTGTTACCATTTCATTACAAATAATCTTTTTAGACAATTTGACAATACACCTTCATATTTATGAATATAGTTAAATTCTAAAATAGACAGTCTACATCTGATTCAGTTAAAATGTACAATATCGCAAGTTCTCAATATTTATCGATAGAGCGGACGAGAGAATTTCAATATTGTCTCGGGTCGGGCCTCTCTGGCGTGGATTGACGCAAAAACTACCTACGAGTAAGATATTTTCATATAAGTACGGAACTACGGAGGAACCAAGGCGGAGGAAGTAATATGTAGCTGAAAGCTGCATTTTTCTTGCCAGTTCTTAAAAGTTATATTGCTTTGGTTTTAAAAATGGTGCAATAGGGAAGATGATGGTGCGATTTAAAGTTAAGCTTATGGCTCCACTTTTACGGTTTAAAACGTGGTTAACAGCATTTTGATTATTTTGAAAATAACTTTTCTTGGAAATATTTTTCTAATCCTATTTCAAAGTCTCTAATTAAATCGATCATATTTTCTTACTTAGGTACATCTATACTCCATTTGAAATAAGATTAGACGTATAGATAAGCCTTTTTTACATTCCATTCAACCGATTTTGAATTCTATTGCGTTGGTGGCATGACAAATGGCAGCCGCAGTAGATAGGTGGTATTGTGTACCTTTTTTTTCTTTTAATGCTATCCTTATACCTACTGTATAGAAGACAAAATCGGTTGAACGGACTGTAAAAGGGTTTGTTTTAATGTCTAATCTTATTTCAAATGGGGTATAGCAAAGTTTTTTCAGATAGGAAAATCTCTCCTGTTATACCTTCCAAAGTACTGGTCAGTCAAGCTACAAGAAATAAGTTACATACCAAGCTGGATAAGGTTAGTGATTAGTGCGCCTAGCATACCTAAATACTAGACATAATGAACGACTCACAGTGCATTGCAATAATCAGATATCTGGTTATATATTTATGAATACCTGGCACTTATCTAACCATGTTGAAATTCGAACGGTTAAGAAATCAAGCGTGAACGAAGTGGAATCTAGCACAAACATACTACTTACACGTACTGTAAGTTTTTGTCAAGAAACGTGTGGCCAATATGACAAAAAAACTAACTGCCCAGTATGTTATAGGAGCTGAATATTTCATAAACAGAAAAATCTGTGCCACTGCTCTACAATAGAGATTTTTACAACAGCTTTAGTTTGATTTAACGAAACCATTCGTCTCAAATGCTTATGGTTGAACGGTTGTCGAAAAACGAGTGAAAAACCCGATTCACGTAGGACCCACAACAAAAGGAGAAAAAACAGTTTTATCCGTAGATGCGTGAATGATTCATGGGTTTTGCCGTGTGCAGTGAGTCGGCATTGTGTGGGTTGTATGCGGCAGTGCGAGTGCGAAGCTCTGCCTACTCCGCGACCGGCCCCGTGTCGTGAGCATAAGGCATTGCGTTGCGGTCACATTCCTCGCATGCCAATGTCGCCTGCCCGCGGATAGGGCTGCCAGGCCCTAACAAAATGCTAATCTTGACAGGATGCGTGACATGTCGACGCTCTGCTGGGACAGGCAAAGGCCAAAATCATCATGGATTAACAACAATGAGGAACATTCTGAGCAAGATATATCAAAGATAACGAATACGTAAGGTAAAATTTGCATACCATGGCCATTTTCATCAACCGGTATTTTAAGTCTACTTTGCTAACACAATTTATTAAAACTTCGTTTATAGGTACAAGCCTTGTGAAAAAAGTGATATAAATCTTATGTCTGCACATGCATAATTCAAAAGTATTGTCTAAAATTTAGCCGGGTAACCCTAGCAGCGGTTGCCGGCTTTTTGTGAAAAAAAATCAAACTTCATGGGTATAATTGCTTCATTCTGCTATTTACATAATTGTTATTACATGTGATGCCGACGCGGAATGCGCAATCAAAATGTGTTTACACGCTTATGAAAACCGTATTTTTACAAAACCAGTCTTTCACAACGTTGCCTTACTTATTTGGCAAAAGCATGACGGCCTTTGTATAATTCAGGCCCAGAAACCAAACTGATGGGTTGTTGGTATCGAATGAAATGGAAACATAGATAAATATTGTAAAATACAGGCGTTAGTGACATACGTGTAGTTTAGAATATGCATGTGGATAACGGCATTGAATGACCACAATTTTATATCATTTTCATACCAATTGTTTATGCATGATAGATGAAATTATTACGAACGATACTATCACACGTAAAATATTTAAGGGCTTCCTATTCCATAATTAGCGGTGAAAGTAAACAGACGAGTTAGAAAGTATTTGTTCGCCAACTATTGATAAGTATTTGCATTAGAAATCTGTGAAACACAAGTGATACTTTCTCACGCGGAGATTCAACGCATCACTTGTCTTTTTGCTAAACCATCATTTTTCCATAATTTTATGAGTCGCTCCTACACAAATTATAGCTTCGGTCACACAATTGTGCAAATTCCTTTCGACATCCAACGTATAGGACCCTCGATTTCCATTTTATTATTACATAAGAGTCACAGTAATACGAAGGTGAAAGGTTCTGTATAAATTCAGACATCACTGAGTTTCCATGAATATTAAGAATGACTAGTAGGCAAGCCGGCGCCGCGGCGATTCTATGCGATCGCACGCGAAATACAAAAAATAGGGTACCTACTTTTACAGGAACAGTTTATTATTGAGCACATCGGGCCCGAAAATACGGCTCTTCAGTATGTATACCGTTATTCGAGAAGAAAATTTAGTTAACGTTTAGAGTAAGAAAAGTTTTATCCTGAACACGACGGATTGATGTCCCCGGGGGAGTCGGCGATGTCGCAAACAAAACAAAAAGATTCAAGACGCTGTCAGGGGAGGAAGTGTTCTTACATACGACGCGGCCCCGTGCCCTTAAATTATTATAATAAATAATGGAAAGTTTTGATTCGTTATAGACCTTGTTAATTTTCGGTGAAATATTTCCTAAAAATGTTCATATTTTCGACTTCGCTATAAGGCTCGGCCCTGAAATTGCCCATTTTCTGAGAAAATCGACAGGGTGAGAGATAAGGGGATACAAAGTCTGGCAATTTTAACGAAACATGAAGCGTGAATTGAAAACCTGTCTTCAATGGCAGAAGTTGCTTTGACGCGACGCGAGTCGTAAAAAATTGAAGCATTTTTCGTTTTACAAGTAAATAAACCTTTATGTACATCGTAGCTTATAGAGAAAGGTTTCTTTTATTTTTCATTTTATGAGTGAATCAAAATTAGAAAAATAGACAAGGAAACATTGCCTATACATCGGTGTATTAATCTTATTATAATTATTAATAAACAAATCATCCTCTTTTGTTATTGTCATAAGAGGTTAAGTAACGGCCATCAAGAGGACCCCAATTTAAATAAGTCCTCGTCCGAACTAGCCCCATTATCCCGAAATACAGCTTAAAAATAATTGAGTGGGGCCAAATCCTCTGCGGGGAAATTAAAAAGGAGTCCACTGCAGTGTCTTCCGCAAATAAATGAGCTTTGCTTTCAAATGGCGTTTATTGCCTTATCTCAAGGAGAATGATAGCATTATACACCAGACAAAAAATACTTGTTCCATGCCTTTGAACCTTGGCGAGACATCTTGGATTCGAGCCAATGACATTGCGTGAGCTTCGTGAGCTCGAGCTCTAAGAGGCAAAAACATAACATTCATGTTAAAAAAATTACGGAATTTAGTTTAATTAACGGGTTGAAGAAATGTTAACTTTACGCAGACACTAGATACCTACCTATAACTTAAATTAAGATTTACTTAAGGCTTTTTAGTTTAATTGTTGTTAAGCAAACTGGAAATAATTAAGTTCAAATAATTGTTTAGTTACTTAATTTAAATTAAACATAGCTCTTAGAATTCTTGATTTATGTTATACAAGCTGATAATGACGGTTATAAAAACTTAAAAAGATACCTCAGAATGACAAAATGGTGTTAATTTAATAATTATTACATATTAATATTATGTTTTTGTCTTTTTCATTACCGGTCTGATTGAAAATCGGGTGTAATGGAAATTCAATAATGAAATGACTAATGGCCTGTGGTAGATTAATAAAACCTTTTCGTCCAAGATTGAAATTAATATGAATTATAAAATCACGGTTGTCTTTTCAAATTGGGGTAGGCCAAATTGTAGGTATTACATACAATACGCTAATTATACATACATAAACATCACGCCTGTATTCCCCTAAGGGTTAAGCAGAGGTGTACCTATAGTACACCCAAATGTCGCCAGTTATGTTTAAGTCCTGAGCCTATTGCCATCAACCGGGCACAAATCCTGACTCCGGGCTGCTAATGAGAAATTCTAGATGGAAAAACCCAATAACACTTTGCCCGACTCGAGAGTCGAACCCAGGACCTCATGCTCAGCAGTAGCGCTTGCGACCACTAGACCAAAGAGGCAGTTCCGCTAGTTAGGTGTTATTTAAGTTCGTATATTTATAACTAGCTGTTGCCCGCGATTTCATTTGCGATCCAGGATGAAAAGTAGCCTATGTCCTTTTCCAGGTCAAGTTCTACACCTGTGCGAATTTTCATGCAAATCCGTTCAGCCGTTTTAGCGTGAAAGCGTAACAAACAAAATAAATATATATATATATAAATAAACAAACTTACTTTCATATTTATAATATAAAACTAGCTTCCACTTCCGATATGTTGATAAAAAGTAGTTTATGTCTTTCCCAAGGATGCCTTCTAACTCTTTGCCAAATTTTGTCGAAATCGGTTCAGTGGTTTAGGCGTTAAAAGGTAACAAACAGACAGACAGAGTTACTTTCGAATTTATAATATTAGTATATAGTATATAGTGATATAGTTAGAATAGAGTATAGGGGCGAGCCAATTGCCAGTAATGGACACAAAGACAGAGTCCGGGCTGCTACTAAGAAATTCCTTATTCCTTACTTTTAATGCATAACAAGATCTTAATATTTACTTAACATAGTTCTGTTAGAACAGCTGTATTTCTTTGATAAAGACACGGAGAATTTAAATACATAGTGCAGCATCTCACTGAAATATAATATACACCCGGAGCTTTCTCACTACAACAGCCACTTTGATGTTCTTAGCTTCTTCGAGGAAGCTTCGGGAAGTCTCAAAGGTATGTGGCTGCCTCGGACTATCCCAGTCAGATTAGACAGATTGAATAAACAGTGTCAAAGCCGGCGGAGAACGCACCATACCTACCTACTTATACAGGGTTCCTTAGTTCGTTCGCTAAAGGGACCACCCCTTATTCGATTTTCTTTGGGAAAAGTGTGTCGTTTCTTTCAGAAAAGTGTACCAATTTTCTTTTCGAAAAGTGTACCACTTTTCTTTTCGAAAAGTGTACCACTTTTCTTTTCGAAAAGTGTACCAGTTTTCTTTTCGAAAAGTGTACCAGTTTTATTTTCGGAAAGTGTACCAATTTTTTTCGGAAAGTGTAATTTTTCTTCGGGAAATGTCTAATGATAAATTCGGAAAAAATCCAGCCGTTTTTTAAAATCCCGGCTATAACTCTTAGTTGGAATAAAAAATAGGAAATAAAAGCCGGTTCTCAAATGGCAAACACATGAATTGGTCGATTGGTTCTATCGCGAAAAAAGCAACCGTATCCAACATATAACTTGTGTACATGTAAGTAAACAAACACACGTTATTTTCGTGGTTATTCGAGCGAATTTACTCTTTAAAGTTGTAATACTTGTTTGTTTTATTAGTAACAATTTATAAAGGCCGAGTTATAATTTCACATAAATTAACGTAACTTAGCTTACTTACTGGAACGTGTTTAACATATTTTTACATTACTCTTTGTATAAATTACGCACTCTGATTAATATTTAGGCAACTATACGAATAATTTTGAAATTAACGTTTGTTATATTATTGCTATTTGAATAATTTCCTATAAATACGCGTCCATTCAATAGTAATGGAATAACTACGACTGCGAATATTTCATTTTTATTTCACTTTGATACTTTAGGTACAGACGAAGAAATGTTAAGTAAAATCACTTACAAGGCTAACTAAATCAAGTCAACCTAAAAGGGACCTCGGTACCTAAGTAAGAAACGAATATTAAAAGAATATTATATTGTGAAATAATGTTTTATTAAATCTGTATATCAAAGCAATGAAACTGTCCATTAGAAGTTAAAGAAAGCATTCTTATTCGTAGACCAATGAAACAATGTGGCGCTTGTGCTACATAAAGTTCAGTTTAAGTATGCACCTTAAGTGCATCGTATAATTTGTACACTTCGTCCAACATAGTTGGAACACTACTAGAGCAATCGATAGCTGGGTCACTTTAATTTACGAGCACCACTAAGTGTACCGTGTCCCATATAAACCGACGTTGAGAAACGCGCCTATAAAACTGTTCCAATCAAACCATTCACAGTTAATATTTATGCGTAAGTTATTATTAATCATATTCAGCTCACATCCCAGACCTTCGGCTCTATTCACTGACTGAAAGTGGCTCACGTAACAAAGGAACGGTAACCTGATACGTGACAAGAAATATGATGTATTAGTCGCGACGTATATTCTATTGTGGTAGACCTATTTACCGACTAATTGGTTCCGACTGTTCCAGACTTATTCGTGACTTTCGCAGCGTATCGCGTGCGTAGTGAAATCTCGGCTCCGCTCAGTTGACGCCAGCCAACCGAGTTTCCACCGACAAGCGGAGTGTCGCAAATTGAGCAGATAATTCACGGGGAGATGCTTAGATCCTACAGCATTGTCACTATAAATCCTTGTTCACAACAGAAGTATTTTATTGTAGAGTTTTATTGTATTA
Organism: Lithophane ornitopus; assembly: GCA_948473465.1. Lineage (NCBI taxonomy): Eukaryota > Metazoa > Arthropoda > Insecta > Lepidoptera > Noctuidae > Lithophane > Lithophane ornitopus. The sequence goes on along the minus strand of OX419616.1, from coordinate 8,265,854 downwards.
GATTGTCTAGCTAGCTACAGAACTAGGTGTTGGTCAAATTAGTTGTTTGGTTTTGCGTTCAAAAGTGCCTTTTATGTGCCTAATTGAAATAAATTATTTGACTATGACTTTGTTTAAATTAATTAATTCTGATTATTTTAACGAAAACCGAGTCGATCACGTAAAATAACTGTTTAAATAACGGATTGTGGATTTTATCGAACTTTCCTACAAAGTGAAACTGTGAATCATTGTGTACATTAAGTTTTTGCCGTAGATAATAAAAACCGTCTATCCTCTTACCAATGACAATACATTTTCCAGTGACAGCAAATTATTCGCTACTTTCAGAAAGGCAGGTAAGTAATTTGCTATGACCATTCCTTTAAGACTTGGCGAAGGACTTATTCAAAGCTCAAACAAAAAAAAAAAAAGGTAACGTGTTTGCACGTATCACCATCACGTCTGACTCACTCTCTACCTGTGCGTATGACATAAACCCTAAGGAATTCAAAACCTTACTGCTAAGACAAAGTTGTGTCACTGAACGACCTTATGCAATCACTTTGAAGGCACAGACACGTTGCGTCAGATTGTTGTGGCATATCTTCTCCAAGGGAATAAGTGTCTATTACATACTAATTACATTGGACAAGGTCGCATGTATATAATGTCTTGATGGAGACTTTTGTACAGCCACCCATATAAGATGACTTTACCCGACTTGTTGAGACAAAAGTTTATGAGAGAAGGTTATTCGGTAAATTAACGAAGCAAAACGTATATACAAGCTTCCATATAAATCTTTTGTTCTTAAAATGGGAATTTCAAGTTGTAAGACTATAATGTTGGAGAGAGAAAATACTACGGGTATTCGAAACGACACTCAACACTTCAAACGTATATTTTATTTCTCGAATGTAAGCGTGATAAACTCTTAACAATATTTGTCGCTTGTGGTAAGCTGTAAATACTGACTACACTATAGCGTAAGAGCTATATTTGTTTGCACACAACTACAAGCCTTGCGGGGTACAAACATGGTAAACTTTTGCGCGCTGTGTGTATTGTACTCTCAAATTTAGCGAACAAATGAAAAATACATGGTCATGTAACACTACGTTTAACTTTTATTACTAATTTATGTTTTATCTTTGTACATTTACTAAATAGCCTTTTGTGAACCATGATTAGGATCTTAAAACCTTAGAAACTTACATACAAGACGAGATTTTTACTGTTTGGTCTGTATGTCAGGATAGTCCTTGTTACCACTTAATACTTAGTTGAATGATAGGTGTGTTAGAATTGCTTTTATAATGCTTTGTAAGTGCAGCTCTCAATTTATACCTGATAATTTAAGGGTGAAAAAGTAGGTAATTAACTGACAAAACCTGAATATCCCATTAACCTACATTGTATATTATAACTTAACATAAAATCACCTGCCAGCAGCACCAGCCTGTATTCCCCGAAGCGTTAGGCAGAGGTGTACCTATAGGTCACCCACATTCCGCCAGTCATGTAAGTCCGAATGTCATAGTTGTCGAGCCATTTGCCATCAACCGGACACAAAACCAGACTCCAAGCTGCTACTGAGAAATTCTAGATACAAAAACCCAATATCACTTTGCCCAACCTGGGAATCGAATCCAGGACTTCATGTTCAGCAGTAGCGCTTGCGACCACTAGACCAACGAGGCAGTTTGTGAAATGGAATACTTAATTTATCGTTCCAAGGTCGTGTAAAAGCAGGTGTCCCAACAAGTTTGAGTATCACCGTGAAAATTGCAAGTTTAATGTTATCCAAGTAAAGTTATTCCGTCGAGGGAGCTATTTGCGTCAACTCGGAAATTAGCTTTAATTCCACTAAATAGAAGAGAATTGATGTTAGTTCCTCAACTAATTTGCAATTAAGAGCTGAAACAACCGTTATTGGAATACCTCGTACTTAATTCCGATTACAAACGTTATGTACAGTGGCGTGCCTGAACAATGGGCGAATTCGAATAAAGAAGAAGAATCGGTAAGATTAATTAAAAGGCAAATATTTAACTGATCCTTTAAAAACTTCTAATGACGTACACTTTTTCAATTAATGAAACTCTTAAAACTTTTTGGGCTTCTAATGATGCAAACTTTTTAAAATAAATGAGCCTCTTTTTAAATTTCTGGCTTACTGGGTACCCCGACCAAATGGATTAGGTTAGAACTGTTACCAACCACTACACCAAATCCGTCGCAGTTACTTGGCTATTTAAGTATTTTAGCCTTTTTTTGTGAAAGTCCAATAATTCCTGTTTTGGGGGACCCCAGAACAGGAATTATTGGACGTTCACAAAAAAAGGCTTAGAGGGGGATTCATTATATTAGAGTGTTCAATAATATTTTTAGGGAAGCAAAATGGGAATTATTTGAGGTTCAAATAATACGTGCCTAATAAAAATAGGTAAACTGTTTGTACACACGGCTACACATCAACCATCAAGCTATATATTTCCAGTATAAACTGACCTCGCGTTGTACGGAAATCCTATACAATGCGAAATCAGCATAAACTGGAAATATATTGATGCTTGATGTGTAGCCGTGTGTACGTATCTGCTGCGAAAGTTAATGCCTTATACCTACATAAGAAGAAAGATACATTTTACCCACAAGTACTTTTTTTAAGAAGATACCAAGAATAACTTTCACCGTAGATACCAGCTCCAAGATACATTCCTACCTTTAAACATACAGTAAAGTGATTCGTAAAACTTGCACGTAAGTGTAGTCACCACATTTATCCTCACTTTTTTCGAAGACTAGTTCTTGTGCGTGATCTCTTTGCTTGATTAGTGCGTAGTGCGCACCTACCTTAGTTGTGTAATGAAAAGATATGTGTATAGTGCATCGCAGGCGGATGTTGACCGACCTCGGTTAAGTTTCCAATAGTATTGTGACTCATTCGAATAGAGAATCCTATATTTCTGCCCACACCTCGGTTCCTTCAATGTCATGACACCCAGTTTTTGTATAATAACCTTTTGTGTTGTATGACATTCTAACTTCTTACTTAAAGCGCAGAAGCGAAACCTTTGTTTCCTGTAAAAACAATACCTGTCTTTTCTAGGTAGCAGTGGATTCCTAGGTTATTAAGAAATGTCTTTTGAACAATATTCATGGAGAGACAAATCAAACAATTCTTTTTATCATACCTACCTACTTAATAGCATTTCACCACCTTTATTTCCTATCACATCCCTGAAACATACAACATTTACTTATGCATATCGACGACGTTATACTCATTACATTATATCATTATCATCTTATGCAGGTAATTTAGATTAACATCCACTTCCCTATAATTGCTTGAACAATACTTAATCGCCAGAACAAAGGGCGCTCTGATAAGTCACGTCAAACTGCATTGTACATACCTAGGACTAAGGCTAACATGTCTGACAGAATTATAGCATATAGCGCCTTTATAGATATAGATATAGATATCTAAAGACAGCAGCACAAAGTAGATGGATACAGAAGGTCGGGTCCAAACAACGAGTGAACATGCACACACACATAGACAGGCGTCACGTACAGCGAGTGCGAGTGTACTCGAGACTGGCATTCGTTTGAGATCTCCGTACGTGTCTGTGTGCGTGCCTGTTTTCATTCGTTGTATGGAGTCGACCTTCTATACCTATCTAATCTGTAACAACAGTACATCAGTATCGTATTCTAACAGTAACAGGAAGACAGGTACAAACAGGGATTGACCGACACTGTAATCGGGACACAGACGTGGTACCGATCTGACATTTACAAAAGCGTTCATGATCCCTGAAGGTTTGGAATACAGATAGAATGGTAGGAATATGAAGCACCATATAGGATTTATATTTTATAAAGAAAAGCCGGCCGCGTCTGACTTTTTGAAAGGGCTAATCTCAAAAAGTGCTGCAATAGATAGAGCGAGAGTGCGAGAGTAGTATATAAATGTGCATTATTAATTCACGGGTATATTATGTTGTTTATTAACTGAGCAGTCACGGTTTAAGACCACCCGAGCGAGGTCGGGGCGGGCCAGCAAGTGAAATATAATATCGAAGTTTAGATAAATTCAAAGCTAACAACAATGTTCAATGTAATACAAAATCATGTCGGAAAACTCACAGAGAAGCATCTAATTTCGTCGTCATTAGGAGCAACCACCAAACAAGAGAAAAAGTGAGCAGCGACTAATGTAATTAAGCGTAATGTAAGAGAATGAACGGACAAAGTGAACGAGATTGAATCGAGAACCAGCCAGTATCCACTTGAGCGGAAGATAGTTAGGAAAAGAATGCGTCGCTTTACAAGTCCTGAAGCAGAAATGTGTGAAGTTCTATCTAGTAGAAAACGTCGAGCGACTCAGAGGGTTTATTGAATTATCCTTTAAAGCAAATAGAACATTGTCTGACTTAATGAAACCACTGTAGATTAATGTGATGGTGTAAAATACTTATTACAATCAAGTATCATGATTATGGTATACACTACACAAAATTGTGGTTCTAAATGTTAATGTGGCTAGAAATTCTATTTGTTGCAAAAGGGACCAATTAAGTTTAATGATAGCTATTTTACTTTTGACTGGACTGAATGAAATAGACTCTCTGACACAAATGTCCCATATTATTAAAGGTATTATCCTAACGAAGTGTCCGGGTAAGGGTGTTATAGGAAATGTTTACGCTTTAAGATCCGTAACTTTTAAACTTCATAAAAGTAAAACATGACGTAAAATTTAGAAGGTTATCCAACAAAAGACTGCTGCTATAATAGCTTTGATTATTTATATGGCTAGATAGAGTGTCGCGCTTCAAAAGAACTAAAACAAACAGGCCAGCTTTTTTATGCTGGTGTGCGTGACAGCTACATCTTACACTCACGACACGTCATTGTGCTTTTCTAGTGTGCGTTCATTTAGCGGCCAACTGCTGGACGCTACTTTTTTTGGACGAATTGACAACTTTGACTGTCTATCCAGACATATTTATATCTTTGGCTAATAGGTACCTGGATGAGCCAAGCACAGACCTGGAAAGCACAGCACAAAAAGGAGACCTATACTCAACAGTGAATGGAACATGGCTGCCAATGATGATGGTAGATATAATTCAGAAGAAATAATACTTACATTTGAATGTATTACAGCTATGATTGAGGCACGTTCTACAGTAAAAACATGTTTTCACTTGAAACCAACTCCAATAGCTAACGTCATCTTGACAGTGACAAATCAAACCGTCATATTCAACCGGATCTAGTTAAAGCGTGTAATATAACTCGTTACGTAGAGGTATGGTACCATTAGAGACAAAAAAATACTATTTGCGCGCTGCTTACGCGATGGCGATGTGAAACCTTTGATGGAATGATTGATAATGATTTAGAGAAAACAGGCTGGCAGTAGGTTAAAAATAATTATTGTTTTCTATTATCAGGTATTGTTTTAGAATATTTCTATTTGCACCAAAACACGGCAGATTTCAGATAAATAGGTTTTGTCTAAAATAATGAATCTTCTATCTAAAGCGTTGAAAGGGTATTATTAGCGGAAAGAAAACATTGACCAATTTCCGTTTACCTGACGACATCGTTTAATGCCCCCTCCTACTTGGATCAAATGTCCTAAGAATCCAAGATTTGAATGCTCAAAGTCAAGAACTCGTCATAGACTAAACTTGTGACAAACAGTTTAAAACACCAACTTAACATTCAGGGTGCTAGGGCGGAATACGTCCATGCATATGTAGGCATCATAATCAGCCGATAATGTTCCCACTGCTGGGATACAGGCCTCCTCTCTGTGAGAGGGAGTGGGCTGTTATCCTAACAGGCGGGCCCAGAGTGGGTTGGTGGATGTCACATATCTTAAAATTTAAGTTCTGGCCATGGCGGTTTGCTCACATGCGTATTATAATCATGGCAACTAGAATCATTTCTATTTCTCTGTTTTTGACGTTCAAAAGTGCCTTTTATGTGCCTATTGAAATAAATTATTTGACTTTGACTTTATATTCTAACCATAATTAATTTGACAAAAGACATAGAAGTTGTACATGCTAGAGCTATTCGTCCATGAAGACCTGATGAAAGGGAAATTCCCATTACATTGAAGCGAAAGCTCATGGACATTTGCATCGTTCTCATCCTAACATTTATATAAATAACTAGCTGTGCCCCGCGGTTTCACCCGCGTAGGTCTCGATCCCGTGGGAATATAGGGATGAAACGTATCCTATGTCCTATTCCAGGTCATGGTCTACCCGTGGGCCCATCCTCTACTCTCTAGAGGAGGTAAAGTAGCGGCGGCGCGGCGCCGGCGTCGAACGGTTCGCGTATTGCATTTTTATACTCGTGATAACTTCGAAATTAAATGTCCGATTCGAATGAATTAAAAAGTATTTTACTAAATACCCTTGATGTTAAAACTATTTATTTGAATAAGAATTAATATAATGTTGATAAAACTCCTTCGCAAATAATGCATAAATTTCGAACTTTGATTACCATAAAAATGGTTATAGTGAGTCAATCTTAAAAGATAGACATACGCTGTCGCGGACTTTTTTTTTGAACTTTTAACCCTTTAACGGGCAGTACGACATACGTAGTTTTTTTTCGTTTTAATGAGTGTTGATGTAGTTTGAGATCTGGTACATAACATTTCTGAACAATTCCCCCCCCCCAGACATCCCTACTTACTTTTATGGGGGGTGGCAATATAGTTGCCAATGCCCGCGTGACTGAACATAAAATTATATGTTTTATGTGCCAATGCTCTACTGAAACCTAATTGAATTAAAATAGAACCATAAAACATAAATCAAACACTTATTAGTCGCAAAACAAACTTTAACAAAATCTTTTTTTTTTTTTTTTGTAAAACAATCTTATTGTTAGTCGCAAAAAAAATTTTTTTTTTTTTACTACATTTTTTGGTAATATTGTAGCATGGTCAATAATTATTACAAAAAAATAAAAATAGTTAAATTTCTCACGGCCAAATTCGAGATTCAATCAGATTTTTATTGCATAAAAATCTGATTGAATCTCGCCTGTCAAAATACACCGCCAACTACACGTGGCGACACTAAATGTCAAATAATACGTCAATCACTCAAATTAAAAAAAAACAAACGAACCATATGAGGTTTTTGGGTAATGGCGCTATTTATACGTAGAATAAAAATATAATTCTGTCAAATCGATTACGCGCTAGATTCAAAATACTGCTGTGGCAAATATTTTGCCATCACTCATGAAAGGGTTAAAGAGGAACAATTCCATCATACATTATATATTTAAAGGCTCGTAACGTAACTTAAAGGCTCGTGCAAACAGACGCGAAATCGCGGGCGCGACAGGCAGCGCACGCAACGGAAGCTCTCAAAAGGGAATAATTTTTCCCGTTTTTGCAACATTTTTCATTTATGCTCCGCTCCTACCTATACCTTCCTCGATAAATGGACTATCCAACACAAAAATATTTTTTCAATTCCAACCGGTAGTTCCTGAGATTAGCGCGTTCAAACAAACAAACTCTTCAGCTTTATAATATTAGTATAGATTAAAGTGGACATACCTACATGGTCTTGACAAATCGTCTACGCTCGCGGTTCGCCATCGACGCATCAATCCCTCATAATATTTTTTAATTAAATTAACTTCTGATCTTGCTAATTTACAAGACTAAAAATTATATAATTATATAAAATGTGTATGTACGTAGAATTTAAGATAATACAGATTTAAAAGAGGCTTTATTGTACTAAAAAGCAAAAACAATCCTATTCTTCAAAAGGATGATCAAATATTTTCATTAGAGGACTATCTGATAAATCTATTTCACATGAAAATTACTTAGCCCTAATGATCAAACCAGTTTCATTGTATCGCTAAATTGCTTTATTAAAAAACAAGAGAATAAAATAAAAGCTTTGAGAAGGCTGGATTAATTGTGTTCTGCGAAAATGCTGTTTACTTATCGTTAATTATAAGTACACATTATTTCGCAGGATTTGAATTATTTGTGCGACGTCAGATTACAAGTTATTTAGTACAATTAACCTGATCGTATCGGTATTCTGTGAATCAAGGCTTATTAAATAGGTACAGTCACGAGCATAAACAGGTACCTTACATTTAGGCAACATTCAAAAGCGTTTTTGCTCCTGACATAATGATTTCAGCTTTAAAGGAAGACCTATTTCATAGTAGAAAACTCTGTTTGTAACACCGCACCATAAGAAAAGTGCGTCTCTGCTCGCCTGTCTGTCGTAGTGTATAAGTACTAACATAGATCATAAGGCACATTGTTACTAATATCCTAGTATATGTATGTACTATCGTAGGTTATAAGATTTACTTGTTACCTTTATTTTATTTTTATTTTTTGGATGGGAAATCATCAAATTACTTCTCCCGCTCTGGGCGGAGCGGAAGGGCGTGTCAGACTCTTACTGACTAAAACCTACCCGTGTTCCTTCAGTTGCCTGTTGCCAGGGTCCCGGTATCCCTTTCGGACTATTCCGCTACCCTGGCATTACTTGTTACCTACTAACATCTTTTAAGTATTTTTTGTCAGTGTGGATCTTTGTTGTCCGTTAAATAAATAAATAAACTAAATAATAAATAACATTTCTATCAATACTTTAGGAGAACATCGCTTTTAAATCTTGCGTAGGCGTAAGATCCTCGTGACTGTACCTAAATCATGTTTTATATTCAGGGATTACCAAACTTCTTTTACTTGTATGCCGAAATGAGTAGGTGTGTCATCAGCATAAAATATACGATTGGTATTGGTGTGAAATCTCATGTCCTTTGCAATAAATTATATCTTTTGAGGTTACTAATTTCGGGTGCTACCTACTATTAATATTCTAGTTATTAAAATGTTTTCGCAACTCGCAAATAGAAGCAAATGAAGACGGCGTAGTTTCGAATAAAATAATTATTATACTTATATTTTTTTTTTATAAATTGGCCTTCCTTAGTAATATAATAATAATACGGATAAATATATAATACGTTTAATATTTAGAGTAGCAGATTGGGTTTAGAATTGTTAAAACTGCGTCAATTAATATCTAGTACAGTTCGATTCAAACTTACTGGCGGCTCGAAAGTTAGTACTCGCTGCACAGTGCCCCACCCCTCACCCCTGCTGACACATGAAATTGTTACTGCGCAGCGACTCGCCTCATGTTCCGAGCCGCCAATCGAACTAGATTTTTCTCCTACCTAGGGCTTTATATCGTTACAATGAATACAAGCACGCCTACTCCTAAAAAACCTATTATTCCCCAAAGGTTCCACCAACGGACTGTTTTTCTTTTCTTGGTATAAGTTTAAATACCATCTCTATTTATTTAGTGTCAAGTTGTGAGAAATTATAATATCATCATCACCATTCTCCTGCCCATAAACCAATTTATTTAGGGTCGGCACAACATGTCTTTTTCTTCCATACTTCTTTAATAGTCGAGAAATTATAATACATCATTATAAATATATTATATTGTAGTTTTATCCAAAGAAAGGCTACTCTTTCCCATCAACCCAGAGCCAACAGGATGTGCTGATGGACAGCGTTGCTGTCACATGGATCCTGGCTGCCACGTTGCCTATCCTTTTGGTTATCGCTGAAAAGCTGCGCTGTGGCAACAAAGCAAGCTTTATGCATGTGCCATGGCATAATGCTGAGCGATGGCCGTTTTGCGCGGATTTGACGCATATTTCCCAATCCTTCTTTGAATTTGATCCTTCTTTACATAAGTATGTGTCAACTGATATTTTTTTACAACTACTCTTTTCATTTTGCTGGTTAATGCCATCATTTTAAGGCACACATGAATATTTTTCTCTCTTTATTACAATTGATTGAATTTTCCGGTTCGTAGCTCATTGTAGTTTTAGCAGCAGACGTTTTCGGGTTGTTATGAAACCTTGCAAAAATATCAGAGCAATATAGGACAGCTTGGTTGGTCCAGTAGCTGCAAACACAGTTGCTTCATCATTGAAGTTCTTGGGATCAATACCCAAGTAATTGGGTTTCCTGTTGGCGAATCCTCAAAAAAAACTCGAGATAGATCTTGTTCCGGTTCAATAGCGTTGATCACGTCTATTGTATCATTGCCAAACTTATATCTGTCGATGGATGTGTGGATGTCACTGGATGAATGTCCGACAATAAGTAAACGGTGCCTACTTCTGCTGCCAACTTTTAGAAACTTCTTCACCCTTCAAATTACAATTTTATAAAATCATCCGTATCAATATCATTTTAGCTGTATGGCGTCCATAGCTGGGAAATCCTTCTTTTTTCTGACCTCCAGAACACAGTTACTGGGTAACACGATACCCAGTGGTAAGACGAACTGTCAGACTTTCGGGCTTGTGGCTATCCGTAGCAACTGCTAAAGATCTACGAATGACAGCCGGGACTTTCCGAGATACGGAGAGATCTCCGTATGATAAGTACCAATCATTCATCACCTCGTAGTCTTCTAAATGGCTTCTAGACATTGGTCTAAAGAACAGTGAAGTCTAAATGGGAGACTTCATAAATAGCTACAATAAATAGTAAAAAATCTTTTAGCTGGAGCCAAACAGGAGTGAAGAACCTTCTTGTCTGTCGAAAACAGAATTAGAATTTCTTTCCGACCCATTTAATATTCAAATGGTAGTAATATAAATTATAATATAAATATTATATTTAGAGTTAAACTAGCTGCGCCCCGCGGTTTCACCCGCGTAAGTCTCGATCCCCTGGAATATCGGGATAAAAAGTATCCTATGTGTTAATCCAGGTTATAAACTATCTATTTGCCAAATTTCATCCAAATCCATTTAGCCGTTTTTGCGTGATTGAGTAACAAGCATCCAAACACACAAACTTTCACATTTATAATATTAGTAGGATTACACAAACAGTTTTATTATTATTTGACATTTAATCAATATTTGACAGTAGTATCTTCTCTTCGATATCAATTCTAGGGACAGAGGACAGCAGCCCTTAGCGAGCTGGCTACGTAACATAACCAAAAATACATGTGGCATACTTAATCAACTTTCCAAGAGCTTTAACAATTATAATTCATTCATTTACTTGAGTAATGTACGACACATTCATGCAGCAACTCTAAAGAACACTTGTTATGACGTCAAAAAGCAATTTATCAAATTAAAAATGATAAAACTATATTATAATGATATGACACATAACCAATTTAATTAAAATACTATACATTAAAGTAAACATACAAGTGCAAATATGAAAAAGCTAATCACAAAAAAAAAACAAAAAAAAATGTTTTAACTCACCAACAACTCCAGTGACAATCCAAAGATACAGAAATAAATCACAACAGAAACACAGAAATGGACGATACAATGAACACCACGGGAGAGGGTTACAAAACAATATAATAAAATAAAATCACCAGGGTCAAACAGGATCGCACAATCAAACTTAACGCGGACGCACCATGCACACCGTTACGTAGGGATGTCCAGGACTCGGCCTTACAGTTACAGACGTTTCATAATCAATGCGTGAGTGTTGTAATATTTACGTAATTTTTTTTTCAGCTTGTCAGACTGTCGGCGCGATGTATTGTGGCCACAGCCGAATGTACCGCTCCCGGTGAACGCTCGGGCCGCACTGCTTGCCCATAACGGCAAAAGGTCGTTCGTTACCCACATTCTCTTTCCGCGCAAGCCTTCTCAAGTTAGAAGGAGATGGAAAATTTACAGCTCCACCGAGCTGGCTGCTAGAGCGAGACAGCCGCAACACAGCCTCACAGGAAAACCCGAACTCGAGTCTTGATAGTTCTAACTTAAGACCGTGCTTTGCCTTTGTGAGTTATTTGAAAGGTATATCTCATTGCACAAGCATTTTACTATGTGTAAAACGGAAATAACAAAAACGTTCTAATTGTCAAATGAATGGGCAGGCATTGCGAGGTCTATTTCCACACAAGTTCGCACTGTGCGTGTGTTTCTCCGATTCCCATAACGTAAGTAAGTAATATGCGTGCGCCTCAGGCAGTCGGAAATATTTGATTGTTTCAGCATTATAATGTGTAGTTAGCCCGGGTCGTAACAAATATTAACTGAACAAGTACATATCTTGTTAGTGATAATAATACTCTAATTAAACATAAGCTCCTATTATCCCTGTTATCTTCATTTTAACAGCATAATTTTGTCACACGTTCAAATCCCCAATTTAATATTTTGGGTAAACAGAAGATCCCAAATCATTAATTTCGACTAACATAGTCTATGGCGTATAATCCCTGAACCATAACTGTGCGTTCTCGATTTGAATTTTCGCCGCTCAGTGAGTTTTATCTGCAAACCGATAGCTAGCAGTACCTAAGGCTGAATGATTAATCAAATTACTTAGTGGATTTCGGTATTCAATTTAGATTTCATAATGAAGGATTTTCTCTATGACTAAGTAAACTTTGACTTTTCCGCTCTTTTCAGGGAGTCAGGTAGTTTCAATTCCCAACCCGCAGACTTCATTGCTACTGCTATAAATTCAATCCACGTTTCTTATATTTTATTACCTCGTTGTGATTGAAGTCGAAGGTTACCTTTTATGTATTTTCTTTGGCCTAATAAAAAGGCGTAGGTTTTATTCAAATATTTAGTACTTGCTAGGTTGCTAAAATAATTCTGTTTAGCTCTACATACAAAAAAAACCGGCCAAGTGCGTGTCGGACCACACACAATGGAGGCTTACATAGTTGGGATGAATTTATCCCAAGAACAAACTTAACTTTGCAGTTGAAAATGTTCTCCCATATATCGACATACGTCACGGTCATTCTCAGACAGCAAATGAAAGTTTGTAATCGCAAAAAAAAATGTTTTTTATGTGTTAAACTACAAATTAACGATTTTCGGACATTTTCATTTAATTGCACTGTGAGACCTTGCTTCTCGCCTTTCATGATTCTAGGTCAACGGGTACCCTATAGGTTTTGATTTATTTGCGAGTATCAAAATATGTCGCTTAAAGGGCCGTAGTTTTTTGTTGCGTTGACTTAGAAGCTTGCATTTTTTGATGTCCAAAGGACCGTAGACCTACTTGATATTAATTTCAAATTGATACCTCCTCGCGTTCCTGAAAATAAGGGTATTGACCCACAGATAAACGGACGGACGGACAAGAAAGTGATCCTATAAGGGTTCCGTTTTTTCCTTTTGTAGTACGGAACCCTAAAAAGGGACTAAAGACAATATCTAGGACTTGAAAAATAATTACTTTTATAAAAATAGAGTCAAATCTTTTATATCTTCGTCAGTTTGCAGAGTCGTTGCTTTATTAAGCCAAGACGCATAATGCCATTTGAAACTATTGAGAGAACTGTATTTAATTACTTGATAACGAAGATCATAACAGCAAACACCATTGACTAATGTCGAGTTGTCATCAACCTAAATTCTTTATAATGGCCTGACCATTTTATAAAATATTAGTTGCGCCCCGCGGTTTCACCCGTGTATGTCTCGATCCCGTGGGAATATCGGGATAAAAAGTATCCTATGTCCTATTCCAGGTCATCCCATGTCTAACCATGTGCCAAATTTCATCTAAATCCGTTCAGTCGTTTTAGTGTGAAAGCGTAACAAACAAACAAACTCACTTTCACATTTAAATAGTTATGATAAATCATTTTTATTATTTTGGATGTGACTTTACACATTATATTGTATTAAGTCTGAGAAAATGGACGGTTTCAGGTAACATTTTCAAAATTGGTTATCTCTGGAAATTTTACCTGAAACTGATCATTTTTCCGGAAAGAAATGGTTTTTCGTTTTGGAATTCAGAGAGGATTAAGACTAAAAATATTTATTGCAGGCATTTATAATATTGTATAAATGCGAAAGCGAGTTTTTTTGTTTGTTTCTTACGCTTTCACGCTAAAACGGCTGAACGGAATTAGATGAAATTGCAAATGGGTAGACTATGACCTAGAATAGGACATAGGATACTTTTTTTCCCGAAATTCCCACGGGATGTAACCGTGGGGCGCAGCTTGTGGGTTCTGCCTGCCTAGCCTTTTCCCAACTATGTTGGGGTCGGCTTCCAGTCTAACCGGATGGAGCTGAATACTAGTATTTTACATGAAGCGACTGCCTATCTAACCTCCACAACCCAGTAACTGGGTAATACGATACCCCTTGCTAAGACTGGTTGTCAGACTTTCAGCTTTCTGACGACCCGTAACGACTGTCAAAGATCCACGAATGACAGTCGGGACCGACGGCTTAACGTGCTTTCCGAGACACGGAGGAGTCTCGGTATGTAAAGATGTCTGGTTATATTTCTTACCTATATAGGTGCAATGAAAACAAATTAAAAGATAAATAAATAATATTAGTCAAGATACTCCAATTTGGACTGACCTTCACCACACGACACCATTGCATTACCAAACACTATTTTCGCCAGTAGGTACAACACACTAGAATCTAGTGTGTTGTACTCTAATCATCTAGTGACTAGATGATTAAAGTAGATCGTTATTTGAAACATAAACAACAAAAAACAAACCAGGAAGAACACGAGGATTCAGTAGCATTAAAAAATGAGACAGACAAATTAAAAATCCGGAGTCACACGTAATCTGTTCGATTTATGCCCTAACACGTGTGACTCCGGATTTTTAATTTGTCTGTCTGTGGTGTCTTGTTTATACCTTTTTAGTCGTAGTTGGGTTTTAGTTTTTATTACTTTCATTTTTTTTAAATTCTTTTGTTGTTATAATATATATATTTTCGAAATGTGATCATTAAACCCTTTCATTTGATACCTAACATGGTACGATTAAACATTTTTTTTTTAAAGTTCCTGACTTTATGTCCTCTAGAGGGCGCCATTTTTAATTTAATGTGACGTCACATAGCCTTTAACCAGCGGACGATCAAGAGGCTTCCAACGATACCTCACTTGTCAAATTGTGATGAGTGGTTTAGAAGATATGAGGGAACAGATGAACATACATACATACATACCGGTCAAAATCATAACCCTCATTTTTTCTTCGCCGTAGTCGGGTAAAAATGAAGCAATGTTCAATTCTGATTAGGGACCTGTTTACGAATTATCAATAATTGGGTCGGGCGGACTAGCATTATGCATCATTGTTTATTCAGTCCAGCACTGGTTATACCACTTGCCGTTGCGACAATAATTAATGCCGCTGTGGATGGCTAGCCTTAATTAGCGGTCATTACAATGTGACGTCACTTTAATATGTTGAACTTTCGACTTTTTGGACCATAACATTTTGCAATAGTTTGTTGTTTGTTTACATTTTAGTTGTGTTTCATTATTTGTAAAGAAGAGTTCTCGAAGAATTCATGAAATTCTATGTAGCGTGTAACAAATACCCTGTCCGGTCCGGTGTTGTTAAGAATCATACTGAGAGTCTAAGTTTGTGGGTTATTTTGTAAAAAAGAAAAAAAAATCGCGGCATTTTTTTTCAATGGGGTGTTTTACCGGGTTATTAAATCGGGCGCGGGTCGTTTAGCGGGTGCCTCAAGTCATAACACCCCTGTTGAAAATTTGCAAATTTTCAATGGATTTGGGGATAATTTTGATACAAAAAATGTGAATTTTAAATAGCAATAACTTTTTTATTTTCTATAATAATAATATTATAGAAAATAAAAAAAATTATTATTGCAGTACGTGCCCCTTTTTGATCGGACAAGTTTTTTTTTACATAGTGTATTTAATAGGCTAACTCTGTATAAGCGTGATGTAAGTTGTGCAGGAATGGTAAATTTTGTAATAGGTAACTAATTAGGATTAAACTTTGAACAACCTCTTCATCCTTCAGAAAAAATATACGATATAAAAACAAATTGGGGTTCTGCTTGCAAAAGAAGTCAAGTCGTGGTACCAGAGGCAATGCTAAACATCAAAGAGATTTTGTTTGAATATAATCCAGTCAAGTTCAAGTCAGATCGGTCAATCAACTCAAGAAAGCACACTCAGATTCTAGCTTTTTTTATACAAATTCACTTCTAAGGTTCATTAAAAATAAGAAACCTCTTGTAGAGCACCCGGCATTTACTCAGGAACATCGAGTCTTAAAAAAAATCGCAGTAAGTCGTTTGGTAAGTGTATAACATCTTCTAAAGCTATATTAACGCATGGGTTCTGCAAACAACGCAACTGCAAAACAACAGAATGATTTCAAGACCTCAGACACTCCAATTAACCAAACTATAACATCCATACTAGGTATATAGGTACGCGTAATATTATACAATATTACGCGATAAAATTGGGCAACGAGATAGATGTCATCGTGAGGAAAGACATACGCTACTTTTCGCCCCAAAAATAATCCTAAAGGGGGTGATATAGGGGATGACTTAGCATTTCTTAAGTTAGGGATCTGAAAATTAAAATTTATGCTTTATTTGATTTCTATTTCAGCGTTTTTGTAAAACCATCCTCCACGGCGGTAAATTGGGGATTATTTTAAAATTCACATGAGTATTGAAATTTTTGTGTACCTCTTTTTAAGAGATTTAAAGAATTGGAAATATAGTCACAGTCCGTGGTTATATTTATTTAAGTATAAATATTTCATTCAAATCGCTCAAAGTTATTACAATTAAAAGTTATAAAATAACTTAGCTAATATGTAGGTATTAATACGGGGGCAAGGACAGCGCAGTGTTTTAAAATTAATGGTACTGATAATATTGGAATGATATTTTTTTATTTTTAAGTTAGGAATTTAGAATCTTAAAAAACTGTTTGATACAAATAAAAAAAAGTTTATTTGCATTTATTATCTGCCTGTCAGTCTGTTACCTGTTCACGCTTTAACGGCTGAATGGATTTGGATGATAGGATACTTTTTATCTACCGAAATTCAGCCGCAGATAAATTCCGACTTCCATGCGGACGAAGCTACGGGTAGAAGCTAGTTGTTTATAAAATAGTTGTCCTGACTGTTGTAAAGAAAGTAAATACAGTCGTGAATTAAAGTAGGCTTTATTGCTCTGAGATAAGGCTTAAAGTTCCTAAAAAAATAAAGATTATATTAATTTGTTATGACGCGGTAGTTTGGGAAAATTTAACGTAATTATAAATAATGATGGAAATCGACTTAGAAGTCGATTCTGAACAAACGACAGGTCATTGCGTTTATTTTATATGTATACGTCTGAATAGACTTCTTCATTATCCTTGTTTTGTTGGCAGAATAGTTAGGGTCAGCTTTGGCAAGACGGTTTTGCTAGAGCGTTCATTAGCAAGCGTACTGTGATTCACGGAGTTTCTGATTTCACGAGAAACGGTTCCCATCTGACCTCTACAAACTCCAGAAGAATACCTAAATGTAACGTTGTGTTCAGTGAAATATTTTCCTTCTTCGTGAAGATTTTAAGTCATAATTGACCCTGACAAAAGAAAACACCATTTCTTTAAAAGGTTTTGGGAGAGCCTTCCAACAGATTTATAAATCCTATTGTTGCTTGTTTCAAAGAACATAAATTAACAAAAAAAGCAACTCTTACGAGTATCAGATAAAGTTATTATTGACTTATTGGATTCCGCTATCTCATTGTATAAAACTTTAGATTATTTATTTATCGAAAGCAGTTGTGCCCAGTGTTAACGGCCACGACTTACAAGTTGGAGGAGAACCAAAAATTCGAAGACATGTGACATCTACCAACCCGCACTGGGCCCGCGTGGCGGATTACGGCCCGCTCCCTCTCACAGAGAGGAGGCCTGTGTCCCAGCAGTGGGAACATTATAGGCTGATTATGCATATGAATTATGCATTTATCGAAAGACTGCCTCGTTGGTCTAGTGGACGCAAGCGCTAATGCTGAGCCTGAGGTCCTGGGTTCGATTCCCAGGTCGAGCAAAGTGTTATTGGCTTTTTCCATTTATTTCTCTGTTTGCAGCACGGAGTCTGGGATTTTTGCCCGGTTGATGGCCATAGGCTACATGGCAATATGGCGTTAGTACATGGGACTTTAACATAACTGTCGAAATTCGGTGTACTAACGAAAATATTTGTTAGAAAACATGATAACTCCTTACTTTTGTTAATTCTAAATTATAATGGCATTATTTCCGGTACGAAAGTCGAGCCTCCATCAAAACTTAGTACAACACTGTATTGTGTTTCTCGTATAAATATTATTTACATATTTAGTTTATTCGGGTACGTGGTTCTAATCTCACGTCCATTGTTTTAGTTTCACACGGCTTGTTAGTTGTCACGGCTGGGAGACATCCTCGCACATATCGTATGAAATCTATTTCCTTTTCATTTGCATGTTTTGTTTACGATTTTGTTGGATAACATATCGCACAAAAAGCAGATTAGATTTGTTCAGTTGTTTGATTTAGTTTGTCCAAACTTATACATAGCACGTAATATAACATAACGCCTGTAATTCCGGAAGGGTTACGCAGAGGTGTAACTATAGTAGTCTAAGTCCCATGAAATAGGGGGCGAGCTTATTGCCGTCATCATTATCTACCTAGCCTTTTCCCAACTATATTGGGGTCGACTTCCATTCTAACCGGATGCAGCTGAATACCAGTATTTTACATGGAGCGACTGCCTATCTGACCTCCATAACTCATTAACTGGGTAATACGATACTCCTTGGTAAGACTGGTTGTCAGACTTTCGGGCTTCTGACGACCCGTAACGACTATCAAAGATCCACAAGAGGCACGGAGGAGTCTCGATATGTAAAGATGGTCACCCATCCACGGACCAACCCCGGCAAGCGATGGATCGACCCGTACGGCTGTTATTACTTAGCCACGAGCTCCTCTTCCTTATTGCCATCAACCCAATACCAATAACACTTTTCCCAACCTGGGAATCGAACCCAGGACCTTATGCTTAGCAGTAGCAGCCAACATACATAGTTTAATGTATTTTTAAATCGATTCATACTTCGATGAAAATGTGCTGTGAAACGACTTTAAAGGCTTCGCTATCCAGTATTAGGTTCTCACGCTTGGATAATTTTTTCCATTAAAATTCATTTGATTCCTAACATTCCATGATCGATATGTGTGCTTAAATCAATCAAATAGACATTAGCTAGAAGTCTGGAAACAAATGACAGTCGCAAGAAACAAATGACAGTGGCGAGGACTTTTATATTGATGACAAATACGATCAAGTGACGAGAAACATTTACCGAACAGCATTCGTTCAAAAATGTATCAAAATGCAGGCATGTTAACTTCTCAATAAATATGTTAAAGCTATTTTGTGAGCATAAAAGGCCACGTACTAGCACTACAATGTCAGAGTGGACGCGGAACTGGTATTGAATGCTAACAACCTTCGGGCAGCCGTGATGCAGCTCGAAATATTGCGATAATGTGAGGTTAATACACCCTCCCCTCTTACCACATGAACTACTTAATCTAAGCAAGTGTTTGGCAACAAAACGAACGATTCTTTGTCTTTGAGATACCGCGCGTTGAGAAACAATAGAACCTAGTCTATGTATAGCGAGGAAAATGATTATTAAATCAAATTAACACCGTACGTCAATTTGCCGTGTTATAGTTACACAATTGTTGAAGAACTATACTTTGGATTGGAATATACGGACAATTTAAGTTGGTAGTCATTTTACTTAACATTTAATTTCACCAACTTTACATAGGTTTGTTTTGTATTGTCATGATATTTTGTAAAGATGTAAGGAACAGAAGCAGCGTCTGCAGTACATTTATTCGCAGTATTTATTTAAAGTTTGCAGTTATGCACAATAAAGCGCTAATACATAAGTTATCATCCCCACAAGCTAATGAGTATTCATGCATATTTCAACAATAAACGTTAAACTCAGGCAGTTAAATTAGTAGCTACGTTCATGCAAAATGAACCACATTAGTCAGGCGTAATAATTCAGACCGAGCAGGGTATTTAAAATTAACTTCGGAGTATTTGTAAAGCCAAGCTACTTATAACTTGGGAACTTAATCAAGTTCAGTTTATGCCGTTTTATATTATATATGTGATATTAAATTATTGGGTTGCTTCATTGATCTATTGGTCTTCGAAAACCTGCAACCCAATTGTGTAACACACTTTCAATCACAATCCGTAGGATTTTGAAGGTAATAATTCATTGGTTCATAATATTTGAAAAATTCGTCTGCTTGACAACGTACCTAAATGACGCAATGAATTTTGTTGAATTATCAAAATGAAAGGCATTGCCATTATAAGTGTGTTACGCGATTAGGTACCCCGCGCGCTGAACTGCTGAGCAAGGTGTTCTTATGTCGCTCCCCAGTTTGGGCAGAGTAAATGAGTTTTCCCTCCAGGATTTTTGCAGTCCTGACAGTCTGGACTAGTGCCCGGCTGGCGGCAATAGGCTGGCCTTAATATTAACATGTGAATATCTACACACTTCTGCCTACCCTTTCGCGAGATACAGCCTGATGTTATGTGTAAATTATAGTAGTTTAACACAGTTACGTATTTTTATTAATCTCTATAGAGCGATTTCATTCATCGGCGCAGGTGTTGGTTGACGGTCGCCAAGCGAAAGTGAATCGAGGGCACGTCAAGGCTCCGGTTTTTTGCGATGATCCAATAGAACACGACTGACAACGTAGCTACCTTCATAAAGTCACGTATTGTAAGGGTTGATTCGTGACGAGAAATATAAAATAGTGTCGTACGCAGCGCCGTCCTTTGCCAGTGGATATTTGCGTCCTAAACGTTTTCAGAAATACATAATTCGCCTTTAGATTCGTATTTTAGCTTTAACCGCGTATTTATTTGGCTGGAACCTACGTGAGGTTTGAGAAGTCATAATAAACCTTTGTTGGATGTGGTTAACCACCTAGCACAAGAGTCAGGGACGTCACGCAATTGTAACCACTTCTTATGTAATAAAGTTTTTTTTGTAGGTAGTGTGGGAGAGGTCATGTACTTCTATATATATATTTTATCCGATAGAACAAATCTAATAACATATAAATAATTATTCACGGAATCATTTTCATTAGCCGTAGAACCGATGACCATTGGGGTAGACGTGTTCTTGAGTGGAGACCACGAATCGGCAACGTAAGGTAGGATGCCCTCAGGCTAGGTGGAGCGACGATCTTTGCAGGGTGGCTGGTAGCAACTGGATGAGAGCTGCCGAGAATCGAGCTGAATGGCGTGCAATTGGAGAGGCCTATGCCCAGCAGTGGACTGCTATAGGCTGATGATGATGATGGAATCATTTAACGTTTTTTACATCATGACATACGATTGTCAGTTCTACTAACCAGACTCTTCATTATTTTTCTGCCTTCTAAATTCGTATTAGCGTTTATCTCATAATCGTAGGTATGCCATTACCTTGTGAATTATTCGAAAAGGTTGCATGTTAAAACCATGCAGGTTAAGAATCTCTACAATACACTTCTACCTAACCCTAAAAGGTGAGAGATGTCATTTGATCTTTAAAACTAGGCAATGACCGAATGACTTGTAGTCTCACAGATGGATTCATCTCCAGAATCAAGCAATTTTGCTCCGTTTATGTATGTTTCAAATACTCGTCAGCTCGTCTTGCTTTTGGATACCTTTATCTAATCTTACACTAATTGGGTTGCGAACTTGTTAAAGGCAATAGACAGACTTTTATTGTTATGATACAATGTAGGAAAACTCACCGCAACCTTGAAGATAGACATTGTAACGGAGAACGATGTTTAAACTCTATAGTAGGCCTAATTTTATCCTGAGAGCGTATAAAAGCGTGCATTCTGAAAATAGCTATCAAATATTTCGCTGTTTTGATTATTTTAATAATATTGTTGTATGGAAATATGGAATATAGCTTTATAGCGAACTAAATTATTAATTAGGAAATGCAATTATTAATATCGTAACACTGATTATTTAGTTTTAGATGTAAAAAAAGTATTTGGAAATGTTTCAGTTCACTAGGGATATTTCATATTTCCTTTCCATACAGTAATTTTAACAAATTAATAAAAACAGGTAAATATTTGACAGCTTGCGACGTTGCCAACTCTAAAAACCACGAGTTTAAAAACACGCTCTTAATACCCTTTCGTAATAATTACAATAACAATGCTTAAACTCCACTCGCGTGAAGAATTCCGCGCTTTAACTTACGTATAACATTCTTGATGATTGATCGTGATACAGATGTATATGTATGTATGTATTCATCAAATTAGTAACAAATTGGTATGCATTCACTGAAAAATCAAAGGGTTTGTGTTCACAACAATATAAATCACGAGATAAGTAACTACGTAATCGCTTCAGCATCGTATATTTACAGCGCCGAGTTCAGTAACAATAATGACAATGCCATAAAAAGTAGCAGAGCAGGTCAGCAGCAACACGGAACAATATCCATAAATTATTGAAACAGATGTAGAACAAACTATATTGAGAGTTTAAAACAACAATGTCCACTTTAGCGCACACGAACAAAACTCAGCTGTAAATAAAGTTGAACTAACTTTTACGAGCGTCCACAGCTAGGACAAACACGAAACCTTTTAAAAATGGCGATGAGCTCGGGGATTCTGTTTTTTATTTAATCTTACCGTAATCTGGTCGTAAAAAGGACAACAGGCCGCAGCGCCACCTAGCGGCCGGGAGCCGAGTGTTTCCGAAGCGCCGGCCGTAAAGTTTTTATTGTTTCCGGGTCACGGCGCGTCGACAATTCGGTTTTCCAATCAACATCTTTATAGTGATAGAGAGCGTGATACCAACTACAATAAAGCGTTTAGGGTCCGAATAGTGCTAACTGTGCCTTTATCTGCTTTACACATGACCGCCTCTCGAGATCCTAGCGCTATTGGTTTGTTATATGTTTATGTGTGGGAGGTCAAACGAATAGATACCAAAATTCCCCAATATTGGATAAGCAAGTTAATAAAACTTGCATGATGTAAACAGATTTGAATAAAAAGGGACAAACTCACATAATATAATAAATGTGAAACTTTGTATGTTTGTTACTCCATCATGCAAATGAACGCGGATATTTGGCACAAAGATACTTTATAACCTGGATTAACACCATGATACTTTTTATCCCGGTAAATGACATGGGTTAACGCCTTGTATCAATTTATTACACTGACTATTTATACAGGGTGTAAGGGACAGCCCTCCTTATTTTGAATCATTCTCAAGAAAGTTTTCATTTTTTTTATCGTTTTTTCAGTAACTATTCCTTGTATATTCTCTGTACGCAGCACTCCATTTATGTAAATAAAACAGCTAAAATAAAAAAAGCAGCAATGGATGTTAAAATATTCGAGCGCCCCCCCCCCCCCCCCCCCCCCCCGACACGGAGAGTCCGGCTACGCGGGTTTTGCCACGGTAACGATACATGCGCGTGAGGTAATAATACAAATCAGATTTATTGGATTCCCATAACGTTCCTGAAATACACACACATCGTCTTAATATGATATGCTGAATTCATCCCATCAGTCTGCGGAGGGCTGTCTCTTACACCCTGTATAATAGACTGTTATCCAAATATCCATTATTTTTTATATTACTCACACATTTTTCATTTGTATCTGGACTTAATTGTGAAGTCCACGCAGAAGAAGTGAAGCTAGTCTTAATTACTAATTACTTAGGTACATAAGGGTAATTGTAATTGCGAAAAATTAAGAAGATTAACCAAAACTCAATAACTTCCCGTCTATTAATAGAGAACACAGCTGAAAACCGCGTATAAGCCTCATTGTACGAAATGAATGAATTAATTTCATGCTTACGTTTGGTTTCGTTATGAACAGCGGTCTCTTTTAACAAGTGGAAAATTCACGGAACGTTACACAGATAATTTAATTCCTTTGAACCGTCCTATTATACTTATTGTGGCACCAAACGTTTGCGGATTAGGATCCAGCGGAATTCGTTTAGTTTATGTGCAAGCGTATTTATGAACGGCCAGTACGATTACCGTGGTCATTCATGTATCGAAAACATAAAAACTGGTAGAGCGTCCAGTCACAATATAAATATTATATTGTGGTCCGTTGATGTTTGAGTTAAAACTTTCATTTGGTCCCCTCCGTTTGAGGTGCCACCCACCGTTTTAAGAAAGTGCCAAAAACATTTTCCGGTGCTTCCACCAAGTGGAGCGCAGTTGCAATGGAGTTTAAAACCGACATTTCTTGCGGACGAATCGTTCTTTCTTTAAAAGTGTACTGAACTCTTTTAACAGTTCCGACAAACGAGAAAACTCTCTGTAGAATAATTTTAGTTCGTATACAAAATAGTACGAAAATAAATCATTACATAATTATGTTCATTTATACTGAAATGCCTTATTTATAGCTTTAACTGATTGACACCAGCTCATCCAAAATTCATTAAAATAATGCCAGTCAGTATATTATAAGGGGTTGTCTAATAGCTAAGATTATGGTAACGCGCCTCCCTAAGATTTGAAGAGGCTTTTAGAGGAAGATATTATTACGCCGCTTTATAAATTATCTTCTACTTTTCATATTAAAAACGATAATTTATGAGATCTTTAATTAAATTTCGTTTGGCAAGACTTTGATGGAAATATCAATATTAAAGCGATTAATATCAAGAGACGCACTTTACAGCCTGGATTAATATGATTACAGCATCCAATCTGGAGCTAATGCAGCACTATAGCAGTAATGATATTATCATTACTGTCCGAATCCTAACTATCCTAACTAATATTATAAATGCGAAAGTGAGTTTGTTTGTTTGTTTGTTTGTTACGCTTTCACGCTAAAACGGCTGAACGCATTTAGATGAAATTTGGCATAGGGGTAGACCTTGACATGAAGAATTACATAGGATACTTTTTATCCCGATATTCCCACGGGATCGAAACTTATGCGGGTGAAACCGCGGGCTAGTACATCATAATTCTCTTACCCTTATCCCAATTTATTTTAGGATCGGTGAAACATGTTGTCTCGATAGTCACCCCCTTTCTAGCCATATCATCTTTCACACAGTCCATCCATCGTTTCGTTGGTCATACAAAATATATATTTTCCTTACACTGGATATTTTTCTAAAGTTTTAAAAACTGATGAATGTTTACCTTGATCCGCCGCGTCGTATGTCGAGTGCAAATGGTGTACGCAATTGTTTCGCTTGGCATACCTTTGAGTGGCGACAAACGTGACCCGTCCCGTTCCGGTTCTGCATTGCAGCCTTTTATGACGCCATACTATACATCCAATTTATTTTGTCGATTATTGTTTCCATTCTTATTTTGAGGATATGATGTTAATGTTGGTTTATTTGGGAAAAAAATTAACATGTCCTCAATAAAACCTTTTGCATCCCTTATTAATTAATTTCAATGATGATTTTGTCGTCGATTCTCGATATTTTTTTTTGCGGTGCGTAGCAATGCTACGCAGCGCCTACGCGGTCTCTACGCAGTGCCTACGCTCCGCGACGTCTAAGCAAAGTCTAATGCCCGTTTTCTCTTACACGTTATTGGATTTTCTACTTTTGGTGCTGAGTGGAGCGTTGAAAATTCATAAGCGCGCTTTCCTGTTGGTATTCATTTAGATGTCGTCTAGTGTTAGTTTAAATGGGCATACGCGTCGTGTACGCTTTGTATGCGTCCGACTAACGTATTTAATATAGCGCTAGATACAAACTCAGAAACAGACAGCACATCGCTTTTTAAAATTCACCAAAGTTTTATGTAGGATTTAATTTCTTAATGGCTTCTTTTTCTTTGGCAGGAAAGAACACCCTTCTTGATAATCATGAAATGGCCACAAACTTTTATAAAATCTGTAACAGGGGCAGCCATAATCATGGTAGATATAATTATAATTAGTATTTTTACTCAAAAAATGATATATTTTCCGGCCTCAGTTGCACGATCGATGTAGCGAATGCTTAATTACGTATTGAAAAAGTTCAGACTCTTCCAGTCACGATCAATCAAGGACTTTAGAAAAGTTTATGCGATTTGTGAATTGACGTTTATCTTGGAAAGGAAAGAAAGGGAAAGATAAGCAACTTGTTATAAAAGCTTTTATTGAAAGTTCTCGTTGAGAGCTACAGATTCCAGGTTTTTTTTTCTGAATCTCTCACTGTTCAAAGTTTATGCAAAACTTTTCTAGCAAGAAAACTAAGTTATTACTACCCACCCAGTCAACTGAATAGAAATACGGGCAACCGCACATCGATGGTAACACTTGCACTACGAAAATCCCCCTTACTCCTACAACATAAAGGCGCCGTCATGTGTCTAATTGTTATAATAAAGGCGCCGACATGTGTCTAATTGTTATAGTATTTTTATCTCACGAAGCGACGCGCACTTTACTTGTGGTAACCAAGTGTACAAACACGTTGTGAATGTGTGCATGAAAGCAAGTAGCGTTAACACATACACGCACTCACACACACACACACTTTCGACTTCGCGGTATCGGACGACAATACCAAGAGCACCTGCGCTTGCACACACATTCACAGAGTGTTTTTACACTTGGTAACCATGTTTGTAACCGTGTTTGTACAGAATTTTGTCGCGCGTCGTCGTGAGATAAAAATACTACACCACTGATGTCGGTTGACTGTACGCTAAATAATGTTTTAAAGCAAGTTAAAGGTTCTCGAAGTTTATTATCACGAATTTTTATTTTATTATACCTATCTTAAGTCTACTTAGTATGTATTTTACTTTCATCAAAGCGTTAGTTCTAACAAAGATACAATTCTACATGCTGTTTATGGATGCGGGGTTGTACGAGCTAAACTAGTTCCTAGAATTCAAGAAACAGAGATATAATGAAAGAGACGACGTTACTCAGAAGCCTTTTTTTTTTTTTGTTTGGGACATCATCAGATGACTTCTCCCGCTCTGGGCGGAGCAGAAGGGCGTGTCAGACTCTTACTGACTAAAACCCACCCGTGTTCCTTCAGTTGCCTGTTGCCAGGGTCCCGGTATCCCTTTCGGACTATTCCGCAACCCTGGCAGGCATCGGTCCTAACGGACCCCGTCAGGTGAGCTGACATATCTTTGAGGCGCGCGTGCAACACGACGCGCCATCGACCCGGGCCTGGTCCTTATCGGTTGGCGAGCTACCCATTGCTCGCCGTCCGCAAGCCCGCGCCTATGGTGGCCGGAAATCCGCCTGGGATTCCCGACGCCCAGGGTGTCTCCAGCGGCGGCGGTTAGGGGCGTGAGGGCGCAGGCTTTGCCTCTCCCTCACGCGTTCCGCCTCCTCCTTCGCGAGCATCACTGCTTCGCAGAAGGAGGTGACCGCCTCCCATGCCCTCTCGCTCCGTACCATGGCCTGCACCAGGGCCGGACGCGAGAGGTCAGTGCTGCCAATCGCCTCCACGAGGACACTGCGGTGCTCCGCCCAAGTAGGGCACACCTCCACCGTATGCTCCACCGTGTCCTCCGGGCGATCCGCACAGTGGTGACACCCGGGCGTTTCCTCCCGCCTAATCCTACACAGGTACCTCCCGAAGCTGCCATGTCCGGTGAGGACCTGCGTCAGGCGGAAGGTGAGGACGCCGTGGCGCCTCTCCAGCCACTCCTCAAAGAGGGGACTTATCGCCGCAATTGTGGCGTGCCCAGCACTGGGTTGCGACAATCGCACTGTCTAATAACAGTTGTGTTGACAATGTATTTTACTTTCATCAAAGCGTTAGATCTAACAAAAATACAATTCTACATGCCGTTTATGGATGCGTGGTTGTACGAGCTAAACTAGTTCCTAGAATTCAAGAAACAGAGATATAATGAAAGAGACGACGTTACTCAGAAGCCTAGCTGACAATTACGTACAAAGTAATATTCAAACGTCTGACACACGATAGATATGGTCTGTCCCAAAAGTATGTGATGAAAATGTAAACAAATGAACAGAAAACGTATCTGTGGATGCCAATTTGTAGTGCCACTAGCAAATTGAGTGTTTTGATTATTTGAATAATTAAACCCGAAATCTTAATTTTAAATCACCATTTTTTTCAATTGGAGTTAATTTTGTAACCTAAATTTTCGTCGCTTTTATTCAAACAATAATTGTTGGGAAAAGATGTGAGATATAAAGTTGAAACCTTCTAAATACTGATGAACGTGTTACTAATACCCTTTAGCAAGTAATTCCGTACGAATTTAACCTGAAAAGGGTTTGTTTACACTTTCGTCAAATACTTTGAGAACATACTACCTATATTAGTTGAAACTCACTTCTCACTACTCAAGATCTTCATAATATACCTAGTTGTGGAGATGTGTAGTACTCAAGAACTTGGTAATATAGGTAAATGGGTGTCGGTTGGCAGGCAATAAGCAATTTCGCTCGCTACAGCCAATAGCCACTTGCGACACGTCACCATTTGAGACCGCAAGTTATTAGTGGAATGCGAGGCGATAAAGGCGGCCTGTGCGAGTTAATTTAGTATTACGTTCCTCTAATACCTACTTGGAGCGTATATGATAGGCATTACATGCGTGCTTTTGGCGTAGAAATTAATATTACCCACTAGCGTAGGAGATATTTGGTGTTGTGTCAGGTTCTAAGAAAGGCGCACTGAGCTATACTCATGTTAAGACTTGAAAACGCAAACGACAGGCTTTTAAGAAAAATAAGAGCTTTATCCCGCAGTTAAACAACTCTGTGTTACAATAACAATAACAATTCAAAGTTAAACTCACGGATTCACTTTTATCGCGACAGATTAGCCAGTGACAAACGCGGTAACAAGCTGACACGTCGTTTGTTGTATCTCTGTTTGTTTAGTTGTCCTCGGGATGTATTCAAATTGAATAACGAAGTGCGACAGTCGGCCCATTATTCCGCCTGCAGCTACCAAACCTATCTCTGAATTATGGACGAATAAACCTCGTAATGGACGGTATTGTCGTGAAATTCGTGCCCCGCGATCAATCTGTAGCAATTAGTCCAGTACGTGAAGGGTGTAGGTTTACGGCTATCGAATTTTGTGCTAAACCATTACCATTCTGGGTACTGAACAGTCTGAATCGGTGATTATGCTTAACCAGACGTTCATCGCCGATGTTGTGCTCCAATTGATTTTGAATTAACGTTGAAATTGTTGAATTTGTTGTCAAGCTCAGAACGTGCATCCCGGTTTGCATCTGAAACTAACACAATGGTTGCCAGTAATTACTGTGGTGTAAACTTTTTGTCTCTCACAGTCGTACTTGTAATTAATCGATTCTCGTCGCTTCGATCGCAACATCGTTCTCGACGAGTTAAAAAACGGCTCGTGTCAACATGCACACAAGTGCACATGCCCGCGGCTTGTAAAACATCAATTTTTTTCTCAGTTACTGTGCAGCCAATAACAGTTTATCAGAGGAAACAAAACACGGACGGTGGGCGCGATCCCTGCGGCACAATCAAGTTGCGAGTTTACAGTGCGGGATCGTTTCACGCGCCGCCGCCGGCCCCCCGAGTGAAGCGAGAAAGTTCCTTATTGCTTCCCACCGTATTCATCTCACCTGCCAATATTGTAATCCTAGTCTTTCATGCGATTGCTTCCGGATCCCGGACCAATTTTATAGCTTTACAATAAAAAAAGAAGAACAAAAACGTGATAAATTCAGATAGAAACAACTGGTTGCTTATTGCCTTTTTCAATTCGTAATTTCGAGATGTGTTTTCGCGGTTCGGTGGTAATGGCGTGAGCAATATTGTGAGCTATATCAAGACAGCTCGTCAAGCTACTCGTGGCCATTATAATCGACATTTACGAGTATAAATAAATCGGAATGCCAACTCACATCAGTGATACGTTCTGGAACCTTGACGATCATTAATTCCATGATATGTACCAACATTAGAAGAACACAAATGAATCATTCACCACACCACACCTTAGTAAGTACCTAACTTTAGTCAATAACAAGAGCTTAAACTAAGTCGCTCAATGAGCTTCAGCAGAATTCTGTTCGATCAAAGTTTTGTTTTATAAACTTATATTTTGAATTCTGATTCAAAACATAACAATCTTTTGTTTTTTATCTCTAAAGAGAAATAAGGACTGACGATATTTTTGAGCAAGCATTTTCAAATAACCTTAAAGGGACTCAGCGAGATAAAGGGGATTATTCTCTTAACGTTAAATGAATTGAATGCTATTATAAACCGCTTAGCCTAATGCAAGGGCACGCGTCCTAATGGAATAAAAATAAATTACTTTAAAAGTACATTACTTAATATAGCAAATTATAATCTATTTAGGTAAAAAGTAATTTTTCATTTGATGTAGGTAATAAAAATATAATTTTCCCAAGAATTTACATTTTGTGTGGATAAAACCACTTTATCCAATAATAATTTAGCTGTGTTCCAAAAATACCTTCTAATAACAATTCAATTTTTGTTAGATAAGTGCGCACGAGGACTATAGGTACACATTGTCAGTATAAGCTGACCTTTTATTGTAAGGAAAGCCTAAACAATGCGAGCTCAACTTACACTGGAAATGATAGCTTTGTATGTCATCGTGTGCCGGATAGTCACTTGTTTTTACCGTCATTGTGGTATTTTTTGGTACGGGACCATAGCTGGGAATGGAACCTTCAGGTTACAGAAATACTGAAGAGAGTTCCAACATCTTTTTACGTATTTGTACGAAAACTAGTTATAAATGTTATAATTTAACTTTAAATACTCCCACGATTCCTGTAGCGTTGCATGCACAAAGTTTTGCGTGTGTTCAGTTGCGCACCGCTGTAACGATTTTTTACACCCAAAATAAAAGTCTTTTAACAAAAAATTTTGACCATTGTAGCATAGTTTGATGTAAAGAATACTTAGTTAACGGCTATGTGATGATTCTTTTTACACCCTTTTATTTTTTTGAGGGTTTGAAATCATTAAATGACTTCTCCCGCCCTTCTCCCTCTGGAAGGGTCAGACTTTTACAGACTAAACCACCCGTGTTCCTTCAGTTGCCTGTTGCCAAGGTCCCGGTATCCCTTTCGGACTTACCCGTAATCTTTTTACACCCTGTATATGTGAAGCGCAAGGTTTTGGTAACTTGAGCATTGTTCCCCTTTCCTTTGAGATCACAACATTAGGAGCTGAGTGAAGAATCGCTTCAGGCACTAAGCATTCTCCGAGTTGGCATCAATCATAGCTTTTTGTGGGGGACGGTAACAAAGCAATGTGTGTGTCGTTATCAGGTGACATTACTGCACGAACACATATGATTTAGAGCTTTAATTTAGGGTACCTATTTCATTAAGAACACCAACAGTATATATATTCAACATTGGTTTACAAAAGTATTTAAGAAAGGTAATATATTATACAAATTATATTATAGAATACAGTTATTTTTGCCTCCTACATGGGAAGAAGGCGTTAGTTTATACATATATGTGTTAGGATACAATCTTAATTATATTTGATGTGGAATAATTATGTTGTTTACAACCCTGCATAATTTCCTTAAACGCAGATAATTACCAAAAACATGTTACGTCAGACAGTAGCCGCGATTACATGTTGAAATTGGTTCTAACACTAGCTAGAGTAATATGGCTTGCTAAAATAACGTTTATTGTTACCTTGTTGGTATCAAGAAAAGTAGGAAAGTTGGAAAAACGATGTCACGACTAACATTAAAATTCGACATCTTGAAACCACTTGCGCAACTAAAAGTGAGAAGTTTGTAAACTTTTTATAATGGTAATGTAACGCTCCATATTTTTATGAAACACTGAACATAATTATATGCTGCTCTAATACACTCTTCGAAGTTCGGTTAACCTAGTATAATGAGCGAATCAATCAAAGGTAAACTGAGAACAGCTTGCGATTGATTGATGATTTTGTGCTGAACTTAATTGAGCAATCAGTTGCGAACGCTCTTCTGGGTAAGAGAGTATTTGCACGTATGTACCTGTAGGTACCTGTACACTTAGTGTACGTAGGTATATATATACTCGTACATCCGTGTCACAAAAGAAATGTGCACAGAAGGCCGATTCCATACAACGAGGGAGGGCAGACGCATGCACTCTTATGGTGGAATCCGACGATCGGCAATATTGCAGACGGACACACACGGCAGACGACCAGAGACCGCCACGCACCGCGCACCGAGAGCTTCCGATGTCTGCGATACCCCGCACGTACACCTTCCCACGGTCCGTCGTCCGGGCTCGTCGGTGTCTGTCCGCAAAATCGCGGATCGTGGGATTTCGGTATTCGACGTGTAGGTACGCACAGCTACATATCAAGTTATACATTTCCAGTTTATGCTGATCTCGCATTGTATAGGATTTCCGTATAATGCGAGGTCAGCTTATACTGGAATTGTATAGCTTGATGTGTACGTACGGCGATCTCAAACTGTTTCAAACGAATGTCAGTCGTAGGAACGTTGGCACCCGCCGTCCGCCACGCATTAATCTATACATTTCCAGTATAAGTTGACCTCTCATTGTAGGTACGGAAAGCCTTTAAGCAAAGCGCATGCGATGACAGTATATTTTGGAATTTTCTCGCAACTTGCGCCGACGTACGTGTATGACCATGTATGAATGTAAACGAAGCAAAAGTAGTGTGTAAGGATCGCAGCAGGTGGCGTTCTATAGTTTCTGCCTACCTATGTTTATATTTTTTGTGTTATCGTGAGTACTTGAGAAAAGCCTGAACATGTACCTACATTTTCGTTCATTGTTCAGAGCTGACCCTCTGTACATGTCTATTCTGCGTCCATGCTCTAATAACGTCCTCGTTAGCGACACTTGTATCCGCCGGTACGATTCAGCCATCGGTTGGGAAATAGGAACACATGCGCTAAACGATGACACGACATTAGATCCTTGATACTACACAGATTTCGATTGAGTGAAATAACCCCACATCATTATTAGTAGGCAGTAGTTACTCGAATTTCAATAAAATTACGGATGCTCTAAAGTTTTTTTTTTTCATTGCCTATAGCTACATAGGCTGATTTTTTTTTCAGAATCTGTCAATTCAAATCTAATTGTCTCAACAAGTTAAGGTCAGCCGCCATAGCCGTTTTCCTGTAGCTACAACGGCTAAGGTCGGCTGGCCCATACTACACCATCACAAAAATCCACCCTGTATACCTATGTAGATTTACAGTTTCAGAAAATATTAACTCACATATTAACATTAGCCATTCAATGAACTTTGAGGTTTCGACCGTCTCGAATGATAAATGGAACCAATTTTGTATTAAATGAATGCAACATGTGACTACATTCAGGTTGCATGCACCTTAATGAAAATTCCAAAGCATGTTTTTTCAAAGTCTTTGTAAACTTATGTTAGCACGTAGACATTTGACGGAATCGAATCAAACATTTATACGAATATATTCCAATATTATTCAACGCCAGTGCGAGTTAGTATGAATTTGATATGCGGGAATATAATTGAGTTAATTAATGAAAATCTTGACGTACTTGACATGCGTGGATCGCGACCGTGCGTGAAGTGTTCCATAATTGAATCGCTGTCTTTATCCATTTATTTACATAATGCGTGGGTTTGTATGTTTCGTCTGGCGTGACACAACCCACAATGCTGCCGAAATGAGCCCCGTATTTTTATCAGTGGGGAGATATTTTGAAAAGGGGAACCCAGCCGTCGGTCGGTTGTCGCTGCGCCCGCATTGAAGAACATTTTGGGCTTCATCTTAATAAATTCGTGCAAATTGTTGTGAAATTGGACCTTCTTTGTAAGAATCGTATGATTTGAAAATTTCCTTTTTTGTTATCAGAGAATTGTTTTGTTAGTAGGAAAATATTGTTAGAAACGAGAGCTCATGGTTCTCATTATAACTAGGTTTATTTGTTAACATTTATAAGCACTATTTATTAATAATTATGTAGATAGGTACTGAAAATGTATAAGCGTTCTTCAAGGAAATTATTTTACTTATCTACCTATATAAATAAAAATGAAATGCTGTTCGTTGGTAAGCGCATCACTTGAGAACGGCTGGACCGATTTGGCTATTTTTTGCTTTAAAATGTTCGCAATAGTTGTTATGGAGAAGTTTCCTCGAAAATGTTCAAAAATTTCGAAAATCTGAACGTCTTTTTTTCTATGAGATTTTTGTATGAATTATTGTTTTTTTACAGAAAATAAAAAGACATGGCTAAAAGACACGCGCCTAAGTTTCTGAAAAGAATTTTAATCACAATTGTGACTCAGCAACGAAACGACTCACCCTCATTAACATGGAAAGGAAGAATAATTAAAACTCACGAAAAAGTCGCGTCGTGTCTTTGAAACTCAAATTACAGGTTCCTGCTAAAGTTAAAAGATTCCCATACGTGCCGAAACGATGTTACATTATTTTATTCTTGGTAGGGTTGCCAGGTTATAACGAACACGAGTTTTCACCAAAGAGTTTTCTTCTTTATCCATGTTAAAATAAGGGTTGTTCACTACCCATTACTTGGTTAATTAATCTCTTCGACAAAGAACATCGATTTATTAGTGGTTTAGTGATGTGCGTACTCGGGCAACTAAAATTGAGCATTTTTTTTTAAACATATGGCACTATAACGTCTTACTTACTTAAATATACACAAACAAAAATCGCATAAAATTTTTGGTATTGTCAATTCGTCACTTGCAGAAGTGCACAGCATTAGCAGAGAACTTAATGATTTTAAGGACGTGTGAGAGATTTTTAAGTTGAATAAGTTGCAAAATATAGCGAAAATGAGCTAGGTATATAATAAGTTCTCAAATACTATGGGAAGGAAAGAAATAATTAACAAAATAATTTCTTGATAAGTTCTACACAATATTGTTACCAATTTCCGTAAATTGATCAGTGTCGGCGAGACGTCAAGGAGTTAACCACAATTGCCCAGAATTGCACAATTAATTGCACATGTAAACTCATTATTAAGTCCTAGGCCGCGTTGACACCAAACGTACCGCTCGGTCACACACTGTCAGCAGTCATTCGGCGACTGACGATGTTTTTTCATAGATTTTCAACCTGATGCGCAAATTAGGCAGCCGACTGTACGTTTAGAGTGAGTGAACGCGGCGCTTAAACTTTGCTTGTTTTGGTTTTATCATCCTGCACAATATTGTCAACCAAGACAAACAATCCTCCCCTCTAATATGGCTACACTAGCGCGTTACGGAGCAAAGTTGGGAGGCTGTACCTCCGCCCGAAGCAACGGCCAACTGCACGTGATCGCGAAATCTTGTAATATGGGAAAGTGCTCTAACCAGCCGCTGTTTAACGTGAACTCGTTTCAAATTTTACCAAATAAATATTTTGCATTACCTCTACCCTGCTATGAGATATAATACCGTTTAAAGTGTAGGAAGTGAGTAGGTGAAGTGAGTGAATTATTGAACATAAATAAATATGTAATGCCTATTACCATACCATTAATATAAGGTAGACAAAAGTGCAATAATTTCAGCAATGTATTTTAATATTTTGAAAAACTAAACAATATAAAAAAGCTTCACCGTAAATGCATGCACAAACTGAAAATATAAAAAATAACCGGCCAAGTGCGTGTCGGACCAATTACAATGATGACTTAGAAGCTCAAGAAGTCAATGAAGGCTAGAAAAAGGGTCTTGACAGACACACGGACGGACAACGTGGTGATTCTATGGGGGTTCCGTTTTTTTCCTTTTGAGGTACGGAACCCCAAAAACAGCAAATAAAAGAAAAAAACACAAAAACAGCAAAACTTTAAACGAAAAGTTAAAGTTTAAAGCAAATAATACGAAAAACGACTTCACAATAATTCACACAAAACGCAGCTCTTAAACAAGAAGAAAAGTTTGCAGACCGCTATTTTTCTCGAGCGTCTAGCTCTAAAGAAAAACACTGTAAACTTCGACCTTTGGCAAAGCTAAGATGTCTATAGTAGGTAGGTATACTTACGTGCCTATCTACAAATCTTAGCAGAGTATACGCCTCCTGTATCGAATTCAGTAGTTTTTCTTATTCACCTACTTATATGTTAATTTTACAAACAAATTAATAACGTATTTATAATTAGAGCTTAGGTACTGTTCTCATATCATGTCCTAGTATAAGTACTACAGTAGAATTAGTACTACAGACAACACTGATGTACACGTTTCGATGAACCGAGAATACGTCGCGACGGTTGCAATAAAGTGCGACAAATAAATGTTATAGATACTATCAGATAAATCAGAATTGCATATCTATAAATACATATATTTCTGCTTGTAGCGCTCAGCCGCTATAGAAATCCCATCAACCAATAGCATCGCAGTATCAGTTTTTTTTTTTTATAACAAAAATTTTAAGTCTTACACTGTACACGTCGTGTACAGCCACAACACACACGCAAGGACAAGGAAAATAATATAATTCGTTAAAGACGTAATTATTACAACAGAGTAGACCGAACACGTGACTTCATTAAATTAACAAGCATTAAGCTTCATCAGACAATTACGTCGTTGCGACAAATGAAACCAATATCGGATCTATAATAATGAACACAATAATTGAAATAATCTGTTCTGATAACGTTCTTTTTCTATAAAATACACAGCTTACATGAAGACTTTCTGCGCTGTTTCTGGATTGACGAATAGCATATGGAATATATTATTATAACCAGATATAGGTATGAATAAGTGACAGTTAGTTAATTGATTCAGGCGTGACTTTGCGGAAATCCATTATAAAATACAATAGACGTAGATATATTTAGTAACCAATTCCGCTTGACTATTCTTCAAGAGTCCTAAAAAACCCTGTAAGAAATCCGACACG
Source organism: Lithophane ornitopus (assembly GCA_948473465.1). Lineage (NCBI taxonomy): Eukaryota > Metazoa > Arthropoda > Insecta > Lepidoptera > Noctuidae > Lithophane > Lithophane ornitopus. Next base: position 8,228,994 of record OX419616.1, on the reverse strand, counting down.
TGTTTCACCTCTCAACGAGGCATCCTCAGGATGACGATTGACCAATTGCAAACCAGAACGCGACGTGTTACCACACCGAGCGCTGGACGCAAAGTGAATCAAATCGCCCGTCACCCCCACTTATATAGGATTGCTGCTCGGCGCTAATTGACTAGAATCGTTATCAATGCGATAAGCGCGATAAGGGGCGAACAAACGCAACAAAGGCGACCTTGGCATACTGGTATTTAATTCGTTTAACAGTGTAACGTTCGCTGTATTATTTTTAATAATTTCTAAACTCTCTAATACTGACATTTTAAATCCTTTATCACAAGTATGTAAAATTTTGAAAGTGTTATTATTATTTAATGAATGACCTGAATCTATTAAGTGTTGAGCAAAATGAGATTTTTCTGGACAACTATTCCTATAAGCTGCAATATGTTCCTTATATCTTGTTTGGAAATTACGACCAGTCTGACCTATGTAAATACCATTACAATCATCGCAATTTAATTTGTAAACACCTGATTTTTTATGGTTTTCTAACCGATCTTTTCCGTTACAGATCCGCCTTAAAGAATTATCTGTTTTAAAAGCTACCCTTATTTCATTTGTAAACAAAGTTTTTGAAACCCTATCACTAATTGACCCTAAGTATGTCAAACTACCTATATATTGATTAGTTTTTTCTGGAGGCAGTGGATACGAAAGAGAACGAACTATGTTACGGCGTTTCGTTTGTATCAAATCATTAACCATTTTCCTACTATAACCATTGCTCTCAGCTATATGATAAATAATGGTTAGTTCTCTGTTATAATTATCTTGGGATAGTGGTACTGACATCAATCTATGAGTGAAACTACGATAAGCTGCTAATTTATGCTGAATTGGGTGACAAGATGACGCAGGAATCGTGACGTCTGTATAAGTTGGTTTTCTATAAATCTGAAAATCGTGTTTGTTGTTAATTCTTGTAATAGTTAAATCTAAAAAGTTAAGGGATCCGTCAACTTCTAATTCTAATTTAAACTTGATTTTAGGATGTAATCTATTGATTTTATTAACAAAAACATCTATTTGACGCAATGTACCTGTCCAACACATAATTATGTCGTCAACATAACGGTAATAATATAAAATTTGTGGCTGTCCAATAATGTATTTATTTTCAAAGTGGTCCATAAAAATATCTGCCATAAGAGGACTGAGTGGAGAACCCATTGCTAAACCTTCTTTTTGTTTGTAATATTGATTATTAAACCTAAAATAATTTTGTTCCATACAAATCTTGGTCAAAGATAACAATTCACAAACCTCGCCAGGATGGACCCGCTGTTTCTCAAAAAGATCTTCAAGTATCTGTAAACACTCCTCATAAGGAACGTTTGTAAATAGACTTTCGACATCCAATGATAATAACTTGGCACCAGTAGGCAAATTGATATCTTTTACCTTCTCTATTAACTGTAAACTATTTTTTAGACTAAAATTAGGTTTAAAATTTGATCTGAACTTTAATAAATAGTTTAAATGTTTTGACAAATTATATGCTGGAGCACCGATATAAGAAACCACCGGCCGAATTGGGATATTATCCTTATGAATTTTAGGCAAACCGTATAGCATTGGAGACCTAGGGTTCATTGGTACAATATATTTCAAAGGTTTTTGATCGATGTAGGACGTGTTTTTGGTGATATTTTTTTTACCTGTGAAGTAAAAACTTTAGTGGGGTCTGATCGTAGCTGTTCAAAATCGTTTCCCTGTATTACGTCATTTACCTTTTGGACATAACTGCTCCTGTCTAAGATAACTACTGTATTTCCTTTATCGGCCTTAGAAACAACTATACTGTTTTGATCTATTTTGGTTTTCAAAGATCTATAAATTCGTATGTCTGATGAAAGAGATAACGAATTCGATGAGTTAAGCGACTTTTTAATGTGAACAGAAACCTGGTGTGCTACTGTCTCATCTTTTTTACCTCTAACTATAGCCATTTCTGAATCTACTGCCAAAAGCTCTAAAGGTTTTTGTGACACGACAGGCTGGATATTAAATTTAAGGCCTTTCTCTAACAAAGAAGTTTCTTTATCTTTATTTAGAGAAAGGCCTTAAATTTAATATCCAGCCTGTCGTGTCACAAAAACCTTTAGAGCTTTTGGCAGTAGATTCAGAAATGGCTATAGTTAGAGGTAAAAAAGATGAGACAGTAGCACACCAGGTTTCTGTTCACATTAAAAAGTCGCTTAACTCATCGAATTCGTTATCTCTTTCATCAGACATACGAATTTATAGATCTTTGAAAACCAAAATAGATCAAAACAGTATAGTTGTTTCTAAGGCCGATAAAGGAAATACAGTAGTTATCTTAGACAGGAGCAGTTATGTCCAAAAGGTAAATGACGTAATACAGGGAAACGATTTTGAACAGCTACGATCAGACCCCACTAAAGTTTTTACTTCACAGGTAAAAAAAATATCACCAAAAACACGTCCTACATCGATCAAAAACCTTTGAAATATATTGTACCAATGAACCCTAGGTCTCCAATGCTATACGGTTTGCCTAAAATTCATAAGGATAATATCCCAATTCGGCCGGTGGTTTCTTATATCGGTGCTCCAGCATATAATTTGTCAAAACATTTAAACTATTTATTAAAGTTCAGATCAAATTTTAAACCTAATTTTAGTCTAAAAAATAGTTTACAGTTAATAGAGAAGGTAAAAGATATCAATTTGCCTACTGGTGCCAAGTTATTATCATTGGATGTCGAAAGTCTATTTACAAACGTTCCTTATGAGGAGTGTTTACAGATACTTGAAGATCTTTTTGAGAAACAGCGGGTCCATCCTGGCGAGGTTTGTGAATTGTTATCTTTGACCAAGATTTGTATGGAACAAAATTATTTTAGGTTTAATAATCAATATTACAAACAAAAAGAAGGTTTAGCAATGGGTTCTCCACTCAGTCCTCTTATGGCAGATATTTTTATGGACCACTTTGAAAATAAATACATTATTGGACAGCCACAAATTTTATATTATTACCGTTATGTTGACGACATAATTATGTGTTGGACAGGTACATTGCGTCAAATAGATGTTTTTGTTAATAAAATCAATAGATTACATCCTAAAATCAAGTTTAAATTAGAATTAGAAGTTGACGGATCCCTTAACTTTTTAGATTTAACTATTACAAGAATTAACAACAAACACGATTTTCAGATTTATAGAAAACCAACTTATACAGACGTCACGATTCCTGCGTCATCTTGTCACCCAATTCAGCATAAATTAGCAGCTTATCGTAGTTTCACTCATAGATTGATGTCAGTACCACTATCCCAAGATAATTATAACAGAGAACTAACCATTATTTATCATATAGCTGAGAGCAATGGTTATAGTAGGAAAATGGTTAATGATTTGATACAAACGAAACGCCGTAACATAGTTCGTTCTCTTTTGTATCCACTGCCTCCAGAAAAAACTAATCAATATATAGGTAGTTTGACATACTTAGGGTCAATTAGTGATAGGGTTTCAAAAACTTTGTTTAGAAATGAAATAAGGGTAGCTTTTAAAACAGATAATTCTTTAAGGCGGATCTGTAACGGAAAAGATCGGTTAGAAAACCATAAAAAATCAGGTGTTTACAAATTAAATTGCGATGATTGTAATGGTATTTACATAGGTCAGACTGGTCGTAATTTCCAAACAAGATATAAGGAACATATTGCAGCTTATAGGAATAGTTGTCCAGAAAAATCTCATTTTGCTCAACACTTAATAGATTCAGGTCATTCATTAAATAATAATAACACTTTCAAAATTTTACATACTTGTGATAAAGGATTTAAAATGTCAGTATTAGAGAGTTTAGAAATTATTAAAAATAATACAGCGAACGTTACACTGTTAAACGAATTAAATACCAGTATGCCAAGGTCGCCTTTGTTGCGTTTGTTCGCCCCTTATCGCGCTTATCGCATTGATAACGATTCTAGTCAATTAGCGCCGAGCAGCAATCCTATATAAGTGGGGGTGACGGGCGATTTGATTCACTTTGCGTCCAGCGCTCGGTGTGGTAACACGTCGCGTTCTGGTTTGCAATTGGTCAATCGTCATCCTGAGGATGCCTCGTTGAGAGGTGAAACACGTGTCGGATTTCTTACTGGGTTTTTTAGGACTCTTGAAGAATAGTCAAGCGGAATTGGTTACTAAATATATCTACGTCTATTGTATTTTAAGTGACAGTTGCTGAGAATACAGGGTCATTGTAATACAATAAGATCTTAGTAACCTCAACGTTGGATGAAGCCCCCGCAAGTACTTTCAACACCGGGAAGACTTTATAAACCAGTCTTCTACGGTAAATGATGATAGAAAATAACTCTTTACAAGCATTGGAAGTTATGGGAGATGCGTTTTCCCAGCAGTGGGATGACACACGCTTTATAAAGAATTGATCAAACTTATGTTGTTAATAAACTCAATATCTATAATATTGTATCGAAACAGCAGATATATAATTATACAGCAGAAAGGTCTTCAGATAGACCAAGCAATGGATTAAAAATATAGAAAAGACCCGAAAATTACGAAGCTATTAACAATAACGATGCCGATGGTTCCCAACAAAAATAATTGTATCCTCGTACAAAAACCCCGCTCATTCCTCTTACAGTTATCAACAGCATCCCGCCTCCACAACTGATTAGTTCCTGCGGACGTCCATAATCTTATAACAGATAAACCAATTTGTGCCATCACTGTTTGGCTCTGACAAGCGAATAATTGACTGGATGGAGGCAAACAATCGAAATGTAATAAATATACGTTGTTAATAACGATCGCGATTGCATTGTCTTCGGCCTTTGTCCTGAGGATGACGCAGAAATTGTTTGAGAAGATGAGAGGCGAATTACTTGGTATTATTTTGATCGACGTTTACTATTATGGTAACTAATGATTAGTATACCCTCGATTACCGCCAACCCTTTTATGAGTAGGTATTATATACATACCTACCGTATGTATATGACGGTGCCGCAAGTTGCCCCGTCTATTTTTTTTTACGTTACTGAAATCTCCGAAGAGGTCTAATAAAGTGACACTAGCTGATTACTGTCTCTAGAGAGCCTCGCATCGATGGTTGCGTGGAGGCTGTCATCTAATGATAGATGATGTCAGGGGAGCTACTGTTGTACCACGATGAACTGCTTTTGAAGCTGCTGAACCACTAATATGATGACCACTTCTGGTAAGAGCCCAGCAATAAACAATATACAGCACAATATACAGCAAAAGCTAAATGAAAATAACTTACATTCTGTTATATGTAAATAGTTTTTTTTTTTTTATATAGCGCGGTTTATACAAGGAACTAACCGTGCTATATTTTGAAAAGTTTGAATTAATTTTCGTACCAGAATATTTTCGCATAATACCTTACCTAGACTTCCAATATAAAATAAAGAAAAGCAAAGTCAGTTTTCTATTTTTCCGTCGTAAACTCCGTTAAACCTCCTGGTTTTAATACGTTTTCTTTACTCAACTTTATTTACCGTCTATAGTGTGAATAATAAAAGCTCATTAAACCGTCTTTTGCAGCATAAAATATACTGACTGGAGGCTCCTACCTCTAAACTTCTTGAAATTTTAATTTGCTTATTTGCATTAAGTTCAAACTCATTTGTCGTCGCGGTAAAGCGAACGTAATCTGAATTTCTTTTGAACTACCTTACTGTGTCAAACGAACAACATTTTTTGGCACATGACCAGTGTATATTTTAAACTTCCTATAAAAGTGCGAAGTAACAATAATTGGGTTTAATTAAAATCGCAAACAGTACGACAGATTAATTAAGACAAATAAATATGCAGTTTTGGTAACGACAACGGGAATATTGTGACGAAACCAATTTTCGGGAGCACTCATTCGTTAAAAAGCGTTCATGCATGCCTTCTGTGAAGCACTTCGAGTCCGATTCATCAATTATTTTCCCATTTTTACGTGCTTCGCCAGCGGGCCGGGATCGGGGCGAATATGTCCAACACCACAGCTATGGCACAGACATGCGCCTCTCTATGTAATTGGAGCGTCAATATTCGTTCGCAGAACGCTTTGCATATTTCATAGCTGGAGTGTAGGCCTTTGAAACTTTACAAACGAAGGTAGGTCTGAAGGTACCTTAGCACATATAGTTCAAATGTCAAGGGCAAACTTGTACAAATACGTTGTGTTTGTTCACATTGTGTTGGGCCTCTATCTTAACATGCTGATCTGACAAGGGACATATGTTCGCCGTCAAGCAAAGGAATGGATCATTAGGATGCAGCTCGTAAGTGATCGACCGGCGTCTATCGCTGATTGCGCATTGTTCAGTCCTTGCAACGAAGACTTGCTATTTGCAACTCACATGCTAATGAAACTTGCACATTCACTATTCAGAGTAGGATTGTGATGTAGGAATGCTAATAGGTCTTTACCTATGAAATTGCCGTTTTGTATGAAAAAATTTAAACGAATTTTTTTCATGATTTTTTTATTTGTATTAATCGAAGTAATCACCCATGCAATCAATGCATCTTTGCCATCGCAGTGGCAGTTTATTGATGCCCTTCTTAAAGAAATCAGCTGGACGGGAGGCAACAAATTCTTCAAAGGCATTTTGTACTGCCTCTCGGGTATTGAATTTTTTTCCCGCCAAGAAGTTATCCAAATTCTGGAAAAAGTAGTAGTCTGTAGGCGCAAGGTCTGGTGAGTAGGGCGGATGACGGAGAGCTTCCAACCCCAGTTCTTGCAACTTGGAGACCGTCTGCTGTGCAGTATGAGGTCGCGCGTTGTCGTGCAGGAGCAGCAGAGACGAGCGATTGACCAATGCTGGTTGGAGATGCGCCAGCTTCTCCATCATTGTGTTCAGTTCTTCACAGTACACATCTGCAGTAATGCTCACCCCGTTTGGTAAGAAGCTGTGATGAATCACACCGGCGCTAGACCACCAAACAGTGACCATCACTTTTCTAGGGGTAAGTTTTCGTTTAGGGCATTGTTTAGGTGCTGAACCAGGATCCAACCAACTTGCTGAGCGCTTGCGGTTATCAAACAGAATCCATTTTTCATCGCAGGTAACAATGCGGTTCAAAATTCCTTCATTTGTGTGTCTGTTGAGCAGTGCAAGGCACGTCTCGACGCGTACTTCGCGCTGGCGATCATTGAGTTCGTGGGGCACCCATTTGTCAAGCTTTTTTACCTTGCCAATTTGACGCAAATGGACCAATATTGTTTTGACGCTAACGTCGAAAGCTGCTGCTAATTCAGCCGTAGATTGTGTATCATCAGCTTCCACAATCGCCTTTAATTCGTCATTGTCGACCAAAGTCTTCGGACGACCGCGAGGTTCATTTTTCAGGTCGAAATTTCCAGAACGGAAGCGAGCAAACCAATAACAGGTGGTGCGTTGGTTTGTAGTGTTAGCTCCGTAAACGTCGTTGATGTTGCGTGCCGCTTGTGCCGCGTTGCTGCCACGACGGTACTCATATTCCATAATTACTCGAATTTTTAACGTATCCATGATGACGAAAAAGATTGAAATGCGATGAAAATGTAACACTAATCAATAAAGAAATGACTACTTTTGGAAAAAAAAATCCATGTTTTTAAAATAAAAATAATTTGAAATTAGAATTCTTAGCCAAACAAAAATTATTTTGTTTTGAAATGGCCAGTACTGCAGAACGGCAATTTCATAGGTAAAGACCTAATATTTAGCTGTTCATTTGTTTCTACACACTCTGTACAAAGTATCTACATAAATGAACGATACGTATGAGGACCGTATGTCTCTTTATTTCAAGTTTTGTTTCCGATTGAAGGGAAATAGGTTCTTGATAGATTTCATCCGGACCACTAATGCCTCGTTACATTTCAATATCAAAGCCTCTTATTTTGATAGCGTAAAAGATGTGGTTTTATACTTTCGTTTAATATTATTTCTTTTTTATCGAATTCCACACAAGCTTAAAGTGTTTTGTCATCAAACATTAAGGAACACTCCTTGATGTTTCCCAATGTCAGGATCAATATGAGTACGTATGTGTATACGTACATATGTGTATACGTACGTATGTATGTACGTACGTATAAGTACGTACGGCATTATGTTTCTCCAATCTAATTGAAATCAATATTCTTGTACAGTCAAGAATATCTATTTCTACTTGGCACATATATGTAAATCCTAAATCAATATTTGTCACGTTACACAGTGTTGTTTTGTGCTCAGTTCGCCGTTTGTGCCAACAGTATCTGTGGTGATCACAGTGCTCAATAGCTGTGTTTGACGTGCTTACATGTAGCACGCTTTGTTAGCACGCTGTTGTACGTCTCAACAAAGACCAGTTTAAGATGTAGCCTGTTGCAGATCAAAGAGCGATTAATTCTCCTCAGAATATTCGTAAAACGTAATTTTACGTCCAGAAATCAATTGCTAGTACTTAATAACGTCACCACTACTATAAAACATTCTAATTTGATACTCAGACAGCAGAGTGTGTGAGGAAGCATGAAATCTTTGGTATACCTAAAGTAGAATGGAATAGACCGTTTGAGTGGTCTTTCTCGAGCAAAATTTAAATTTTCGCGTTTCCGATATTTTTTGTGCTTCATTTTTCATTGTGTCGTTGTCTTTGGCTTTAATGATTCTATTAGGGGTAAGAATTCGATTTAGCCAGCAACGCTGATCGAGTAAGTCAATATTGCCGAAAATTGTTTTGCGATCGTCGGCCGATAATTTAATTATTTCGGGATTCAATTTAACAGGGCTGTTGTTGGGCCGCTTACACTGGCCGCCGCCACAGATGTGATTACCCAGGCTGGACTGTTGCCCTCTGTTTGAGTTAATCTCCAATATTGTTGTTCGTCAGTTACACTCTCGGCCCGACGATGTGTAACATATTGCTGTTGACTAACACTAGGTAGGGGTAAAGTCACTGCTATTTATTAGTGAGATTGGTTTGTTAAATCACGATTGAAGTTTAACAATCAACATTTTTATTGTTGATAGCAATAAGCTCGCCCCCTCTCAGTTCTGTTTATGTCCTACATAGGACATAAACAGAACTGGCAAAATGTGTATGTGGGGGTGTTACTATGGGTACACCACTGCCTAACCCTTCAGGAATTACAGGCGTGTTGATATGTGTACCTAATGTTATTGGTACTTATAGAGTACAAATGCAATCATGCGTAACTACATTATCAACATCAAATGTAGCTGAACATTGACCAACATACGAAATAAACAAGGTAAAAAGGGCCCGGGAAATCGTAAGAACATACTTTAGCCCGCACATTTACTCTATGGGAGCAAGGAAGCAAAAACCGAAAGTAAACGCAATCTCATTAGACGAATAGCCCCCCAACCATCCGACCTAGCAATATTTTCCCCAAAACACAGGGATTGCCGAAGATAAAGTCTAACAAAGGAAAGTACGCAGGAAAGAATCCTTGGACTTCTTGGTACAAATTACAATGTTGCCAGCTCATTGCGGCGCTGTTTACATAAGCAAATGTCAATAACATGTCAATTTCAGTACATTTCAATTTGTTTCCGTATCTCGCCGCGTGCCAAGAAATACTGGGCCAGTGTAATATTGTTTATTATCTGTCCCCCTCATTGTCTATTCTTCTGTCGCAGTGAACCAGTGAACGTAAGCGGAATCCAAACGCAACTTTTTAATTATTTTCGATTTATGCCGAAACGTTTTTGAATGCCTCAAGTGTACTAAGTACCTACGGCGGCGCCTGAATTTCAGTGCAATCGATTTTGGGCTTAAAAGACGAGAAGTTAAAGCCAGGGATAATTACATTCCGCCCAGTCTTATGTAGATACATAATATAATAATAACACAGTTTATTTATATGAATCTTGTACTTACCTATTTGTAAAGGCTTTAGTTTAAATACTTGAGCAAATATCTGCAATACGGTAGGTAATTGGATATCATGTATTCAGAAATAATAACATGAGGGAATTATTACTATTCATGTTCTAGTAAATATTTTTTTATATAATATTTTTTGAATATCATCTATCTTGGAAGAGAGCGGTTACGTATTGACGAAGGGACATAGAAACCATTATGTATTTATTGTTTTGGAAAACTTTAATTGTGGAACCTACAACCTACATCATGTTGTCCCTAACTCAACGACGACATGTCCTTTTTAACTTCTTTTTATAGTTTGTGACATATTAGTTGAAAATGGAAAATGCTTCCCGACCAGAGAAAAAATAAAATATAATTATTGTGTCTATTAAAATAAACCATCTTTTAAAACAAAGTAACTTACATTTTAATTAGAACTACACGTGGACTAAGAACGTAACAAAGCATAGCCTACAGGCAAATATAATAACGGTTTTTCTTATTATTATTAGTAATTATTTAATAAGAACACAACTAATACGTCGCCGCTAGGCATATCTACATAACTTTCGCTGGAGATAAATAAAATTACTCTAATGTATTTAAGTTTGTTTCATACGCAAAGGAGGTTTAATACCCGTAGTCACAGCCACCACGCTGGGCAAGCGGGTTGGTGGTTGGTGACCGCAGAGCCAATATTTTTTAGGAAACGAAGACGCTGTCTGTCTTTAGGAAATGAAGAGCGATAGTGGCCAGCCACTATCGCTCTGAAAAATTAAGGATGGTTTGTTTGATCGTTACACCGCCATCGGTCGGTCGCCAGCGCCTCATCCGTTAGTGGTAGGGCTGACACATTCCTAGCACGGTTATGGTATGATACCGTGTAGTAGGCAGAGTTCTTAAAAAATAAGTTAATAAGTAGGTACTGTTGGTTTCATCATCTGCCTAGCCATTTCCCAACTATGTTGGGGTCGGCTTCTAGTCTAACCGGATGCAGCTGAATACCAGTATTTTACATGGAGCGACTGCCTTTCTGACCTCCACAACCCAGTAACTGGATAATACGATACCCCTTGGTAAGACAGGTTGTCAGACATTCGGGCTTCTGACGACCCGTAACGAATGTCATAGATCCACGAATGACAGCCGGGACCAACGGGTTAACGTGCTTTCTGAGGCACGGAGGAGTCTCGGTATGTAAAGATGGTCACCCATCCACAGACCAACCCCGGCAAGCGTAGCTTAACCTGATGGATCGACCCGTGCGGCTGATATTACGAGCTAGTTACTGTTGGTTTGTGCTAAATAAATGCTTTTAGTTATTTTTTAAACAGATAGCAGGTGTAGTATACCAACATAATAAATAATTAGTGTCCCGGTGGATAGCACGAGGATGTTCGCAATCCGACACCTTCCCCCAGGACGGAGTTGCTTGTTCTTCTTAAAGGTATTGTGTACGAGATATTATGTTATTTACCGTTGCGACGCCAAAACTGTAACCGAAATTAAATGTAAATAAGGATTATTAATAGTGATGCAACGAATACGAATATTCGTATTCGCCGACTACCATCAAATTACCGAATATTCGTATTCGCCAAATATTTTCATGACATTCGTACCTAATTATTGACTTCCTAGAAATCCCATGTAGATATTGCGTTGTGAGATATTGCGAAAATATTTCTCGATAAAACCTTCCACAGTGGCCTCAAAAAGGCTATTTTCAACAGCAATAAATACACAGACAGAAAAAGGTCAGGAATTATCCAACGGGAACATACTACCGGTATAAGAAGTATCCTATGCGTTAAAGAATATAAACTAACTGTGTGCCTTTCATCCAAATACGTTCACCCGTTTTTGCGTGATTGAGTAACAAACATCCAAACATACAAACACATTTATTATTTTACATATAAGTGGGATTCGAATAACAAACAACAAAGTGTGCGGCAGTTATATCAATGCCCAGCCATTGGCAGCGGCACAAAGCTGAGACTAAACTAAGTTTACCAACATATTAGGTGCTTAAATTCGCTAAGTTCATAATGCCCCCGTTATTAAACGGGGTGCCTGAGCGGAAACTCTGACCTTAATGCATGGACATAAAGCACTTGGACAAGGGTGATTTCAAAATTGAAATATTTAATAACTTGATGATCCAAATGCCTCGATGACTGCCCCGTTAGTCTAGTGATTGCAAGCGCTACTGCTGAACATGAGTTCCTGGGTTCGATTCCCTGCTCGGGCTAAATGATATTAGGTTTTCCGTTAGGAATTTCTCAGGAGCAGCCCTGTGACAGAATTTGTGGCCTGTTGATGGCTATAGACTCGCCCATGGGTCTTAAACACAACTGGCGAAATTTGGGTGCAATATAGGTAGGTACACCTCTACTTAACTCTACGGGGGCTACAATCGTGATGTTATGTTATGTTGATCTAAATGACGCAACGCAGAGGAATGTGGTTTGATTCCAATTCAAAATGGCTGATTCTAACCAAGCGATAGAACGAACATAATTATAATAATTTGGCAGTTTGTTCACTTATAGCCACACAATACATAGAGACATTAGTATAAAAGTAGTAGCGTCAACACCATAAATGAGAGTTATAATAATTATAAAAATAGTTTGTATAAATGGGTTTTGATTTCGATAAAAATAAAAGATGTGATGATTTTTTTTTGGTCAGCTACCGTAAGTGTGTTGTGTAGTTACTTGTTTTTTTTTTGTGTAAACTTTACAGACGTAATGAGTGTTGTTATCTAAACACGATAAAACAAAAAAAAAGCTGATTTTCTCAACTCATCCTTCAACTACACTATCAGCGGTCGTTGACCCCAGAAAAAAAATCATCAAATCTTTCTTTTCCTTTAATCGTGTTTAGATATCTATCGATACCCACCACGTCTGCGGTGTTTCGTTAGCAATTTAATTTAACTGTATTTTCAACTTTACGTAAATTAAACCTACGAATCTAATAAATTCAGCCTCGTAAAACAACAAGCATAAAAAGCTGTACGTTTATTTGTTTTATATCTTTAGATTAGTTGACATTATCAGAAAACTAATTAAGTCAAAAACAAACTTTAAACAGGCAAAGGCAATAAAACGTAAAGACGGTATTGTACAGTAAGGTGCCATCACAAAATTGGAGTTTAAATTGCCTGCAAAATGGCAATATTAAAGTCTTTTTATTGCATAACGCCGACGCTCACGAGCTCCGGCCCTCAAGCCAAGTAGCTGAACGACGGTAATCTGAAATGACAATATTATCCTTCTCACGTACAAACTCCTCATCCTCTCTTCAACATAAATGCCTACAAAATATGCCTATAACACTTTTCATTTAAACCTGAAATATCGGAACTTGTTACGCTGCTAATCAATTTTAATTAAGCCCGATGATTAAAGACTTCGATCACGTTAAATTTTCTTTATGTAACTTTGACGTAAGTGATGGAGGAAAATAACGTGAGAGAGGCACGCATTCCACATTGTACTAATAAGTTACAAAAAATAGACAATGACTTGATTTATGTGCAAATGGTATTCATGACTGTAGGCGCCATTGAACTAGAACTGTCAATGTATTCACGTAATACTTAATTAATAATGGTACTGCGAGATCTACTTTTACTCTTAGGTAATTAACTAAGTACCTAATTGAAACCTTACAATAAGTAAAAACAATAATGATGTTTCGAATAAATACAGGGCGGCTGGACATCGACGCGCAACCTGTTAGGTGACCGCGTAGATATAGCACTTTTCTATGAAACAGCAGATTTTTAATGATAACCAACGAAATATTTCTACGCTAGGGTTTAGAATCATGTGCTGAATTCATGATTACCGTTTGAGCGTCGAAGTCCCTGCCACCCTGTATACCTACTTACAATGGAAAGAACCTATACTGAGTCTCCAAACTATGCAACACAGCCATGCTCTACTAGACTCTATAGGATGTACTTCCACGTATAACAATGAGAAGGACAAAAGCACACATAAGCTGCAATCAACCCCACGCTATCGGTATAAGACAGCAAGTAGTTACACCAGTTATCCGCAAATGTTCAACATTCGCCTTTGTGTAAAGGAACCATAACATTATCTCTACCAGCGCTATTCTTTTGTTTTTATAACAGCCATTTTCCCCAGGCGACCTCAACCTACAAGCTCGAAATGACATTAAAAATAAATTCACGAAGGAATGCGACACGCTGTGCGACCCCTGAACTGGTGTTACAACTATAAACAGCACATTAGGGAAAGCATCTCCGTACCTTCGTAGCAATTCAACTTTCATTTGGTATATGTTCACACATTAGGACGGGGGTGCGGGCGCGTTTATATTGTTGTGGTGTTGGCGGCCGCGCAAACTGCCAGTTAACTGGACCCCGACACTTCGGACAGTCGGGCTACACGAACACCGCCACATATTATACTTGCAATAGAATTTACTCGCGACAATTTATCTTTAGAACTGCTAGCACGAACAACGCGGTTAATGGCACTGCTCGAGTGCACGCCCACGCGAGCCCAGCCTGAGTTCCTGTACAGCCTTTAACATATTCCATATGTATATCTATGCTGTTGTTATAAATTCTGTTCGCTTTATACCTAGTAAAATACTTTTATTACAATAAAAGGCTCTTTAGTTGCGTCTCGCTGCAACCACTATCTTTTTCGAAGTACCAATATCCTCTTTTTGCATGAACGAGTAACACACCCATAACTTTCATAATAAAAGAGATATAATAACAATAGGGTTTCTCTTATTTCCTTTCGTATCTTTCAAGAGTATCGTAGCGAATAAAAATGGACGAAATTGAATTCGGCCTGTGATTGGGCCCTGAACAAATGGGTCAACGATGCCAGACTACTGAAAGCTAACAAATTAGGTATTCACCTGCGTTCGTGGTTGATTACACGATTCATTTAAAATAGCGTACGGAATGTAACGGAACGGCAGGTAATCATCCCATCCCTATTCAGGCTATTCCGTTATACATTGATAAAATCGACGTAGGGATTAGGGAACGTTTTTCAGGGAAATAATTAGACAAATGAACGAAATAAATGTTACGAAAATAAGGTTGCTGTAATTTATTATTAGTTAGCCTGTCGTCTGCTAGACGGACGTAAATACTAACAGTTTATTTGAACGTATTATTTTCATTCATATTCGTTCATGAAATTGACATACATAGGTATGTCAATTTAATGAACAAATACATAGTAAGTAACGAGAAAATGATAACTCTAATATATCTTCACAAAATAATTTAAGCTGTTCTTAATCTGGCATGTACAAACAATGCTTCCCCGTAATATGTAACATAACATGCTCTAAGTCCAATAAAGGTGGTGCCAAGACCATTTGTAAAAGCTCTTCCGGCTAATTACTTTGTGCAACATTAATTTGCAGGAGTCTGCTTGCGTCTCTTGAATTAGTGAAACGTCCCAAATTATTATGTCATAATACTTGTATCACGGCGTTGGTGAAATTTAAGGGAAGGGTTTGTAAACGTTTTGAACAAAGACTTGACTGTCTACAAACTGTAGGCACCCCTGTTTGTTACGTTGTACATTGAACATACTTGTAGGTAAGCAATTATCTTTAAACAATGACCGCGTACTACCACGACAATGTTATAATGGAGTACGGTTTTAGAGCAGGGACCGAATTACACGGTCATTTGTGACTATTATTTCTGATCAGCATTTGTAGGAGATATTACCAACCAAACAATCTTATTTACGTGCCTACCACGTATGTATTAGATTGAATTTTGACTCTCTCAATTCTCATTTCAATTCTCTGCAAACTTTGAGTCTATATTACGTAAGCTCCTGTGATTTATAGATTATCTTATAAATTCTAGTTAGTTACACGCAATATTTCCAATCAACTACCACGAAATAATCACATAATACTAACGTAGATCGTGGGCAACATATCATTCACCTAAACCAGTACACTGAAGGCATATTTATTTACTAAAGCTAAAGAAAACATTTATAATGTTAATCTATTACTGAATCCAAAAAAGATATTTTTTGGGGAGCGTCAAATCTTCCTCCAGTTACCCTTCTTCTAACATATCCACTTTTATTTTTCTACAACAACATTATCTATATCGATGTGATCAATGTTTCGCCGGGGATGTAATGAGCTAATGACGTACATAAGTAGTATTAATTAAGGCTTAGTTATACTTGAGGCGTGTTCTTTGATCCGTCCAAGTTGTAAGTCACGTGGGTAGAGTCACGCGAGGCACACACGTGCCCCCGCCTCTCTAGACTCCTGCTGCTCAGTAATGCTGCGGATTCACTAACAAACATTAATGGAACTCGTACCTAAATTACGATAACGGTTTTAGCAAATTACATTATGATCACCCAATTTGTTACCACCTAACAAACTAGCAATTTCTCTGATTGTGCTACGTTGCAGAAATTTCACATTTCCCTCAATCATTTTCTCGTTAATTTAAAGGAGTTATCAACTTTCTCACAACTATCAAAGTAATGATTGACTAAAAACTTACCTACCTAGAAATGAAAGGTATGAAAGATGTACACACATCGAGATCTAATCGCGAGACAATGTCAAGGGCAAACTCATTGTTAATCCGTAGCCTTCGCTGAACTATTCGAATGAAAGGAGTTTTTATTGCTAAATAATGACACAGAGGCTACATCAATTACCCAATATGTCTATTCATGCCCTATTAATTGGCGAGACTCCCGCGATATTGCACCGCGTTGCCTCATCTCGTGAGTACCAGGCTTGGGCACAAATATTTACATGGTAATCCAATTCACGCCTGCAGTGCTACCCGTTCAATTTAATCTCGTAGAATTTAATTTAACCTGATGGTATCTGCTCTGTTTCTTGCCAGGACATTCATTAAGTGTCCCACTGTTTATATTGCTCAGTATATCATGGTTTTGTAGTGTTTCTTTATTAGTGTTCAATGCATTAATTACAACAGTTGAGCGCCAGAGGCACTAAGAAAAATTTCTGGGTAAGGAATTGTAGATGTTAATTTATAAATGGAAATAATTTTACGAATAATAATAAACAAAGATTATGCCATTGATTACAACTCCAAACGAAAGTTAGACATTTCCTAGATACTTACAAATTGAAACAAATGACGTTCTGAATTCGAATCAGAAGTCATAACGCTATCAACTCGGATACTCAACATAAACATTCTATCCCCTCAAATTTCCACCTTGCGAACACCAATTTACAAAGTTAAAAGACGACTTCTAAATGGGCTAATGGGGCACAGAAGACTTTTAAACTTTTCAACGCATTAATTAAACACGATGAAGTTTCTTAGTTACCAGCCAGTTAATTAACATCAATTACTTATACAATGCCTTATGTGCGTCATTACTTTTAATAGGTATTGGCATATAAGCTACTGGTAACACAACTCACAAAAATGTTGCCTGAAAGAATTTGATTTAGAACAATTTTAAGTTTGGCAGACTTTGCGTCCAAAACCCCAGACCTTTCAACTGTTCTTAATTATAAAGTTTTCCATACAACACGTCAGTCGTTGAAAAAAGATTATTCTCAAAGAAAGTCTACAAATAAAGAAAAGTAAACTCGTTGGCTGTCAGCTCCCAGTGGAAATGTCCGCTCTCGCCTTTAACATTTTGCCCTTTTTTTCCAATTGCTTGACGTTGACTGTGTAAACCACAAACACTAATGAATTTAAGCCGCAGTGTTCTCTCGAATATCGAGCTGGGTTAATTATCAGGAGCAGCGAAGGTGACAAATTTACCTAATTTATTCTCAGATCCTTGATGTTTACAGCAGCGAAAATTGTGTAGCGTTATCCACTATTGTCAAAATTCCAATATTTTAAAATAAACATAAATTAATCTCAGAAGGTTTAGGCAGAGTCGTACCTTTAGTACACTCACATTTCGCCAGTTATGTTTTAAGTCCCATGTATTTTGGGCGAGCCTATTGTCATCAACCGGGCACAAATTCAGAACCCGGGCTGCTACTGAGAAATTCCTGATAGAAAACCCTTGGCCCGAACTGGGAATCGAACCCAGGACCTCATGCTCAACAGTAGCGCTTCCGATTACTAGACCAATAAGGCATTCCAATATTTAATGAGAAAATATTTCAAAAAGCAATATATATTTCACTCGTAGTACTCCAAAAAGCATAAAATTGTACTTATCCCGCTTTCGATATTCTGTGTGAAAAGTATTTCAACCGCGCAACGAGAGTTGTCTTGTAAAAAGCTTTTGTTGTTCCACACAATCAATGGATCCTAAGTTTTTTTGGGATCCGTATCCAGCCACCGTACACAATCCCATTGACACTTTATCTGTCTATCCAACTGTCGAAGCAAATATAGGTAAGCTTTTATCGTACCTTTGTTCAATACTTGTCGATCAACTGACATTTTTATCAGGGGAAAACAGACGGAAATCCCGGGGATTGAGCAATACTGTAAACGAGGGAGATTGATATCCTTGAAGGAAGTTGGGATATAAAAATATCCTAAACGATTGATTTGTCATTTCTTACTTAGCACAATACCGTTAAATAGTTTCTACATATGCAATGGTCTTGCAACAGTTACACAAAGTACAACTGTTTTAAGAAGAAACAACCTGTTTTTGCAAAGTTGTGCAGCTTTATCTGATTATTATTTTCAAGTTAAACGTCTGAAAGCACCGGTGTATCGTAAGTAAATGATTCCTTTGAGCAATCGTGATTCCAATTGGAAGCTAGACGAGAAATCCTTTTCCCTGTTGCGAAATATGAAATTGCCGTCGGCAATGGTTAGAGAATAAAAGGCATCCCCTGCCATCTGGAAACGGCAAATGGAACTATTTGTCACAACGATGTATAAGGTAATCGATTGACCCCTGCCGCCGTATCTCTTCCAGGGATAAATTGCTCTTTGTTTTGATTCAGAAATTCAACCTTACATTTTTCTATTTGTTTTAGAACACAAATGGTTCAGAGCGAGTTATTGTGTTTGTTCCTCATCCAAAATAAATACACTCCTACACAGGTATCGAAAAGATAAATATAACAGAAGCATATATTATAAATATTCCAGGGTCGGGATTTGTTTATAAAATATGTAACAGCATTACATATTTTTTAAACAAATACACTAAGAATATTTTTTGTCCAAATGTTTTTATTGATATTTTTCTTGTTTTCCGCTAACAAAAAAGGTTGATACGACGCGGCGACGCCTAAAATTACATTTTCAATTTTTTTCAAAACTTAAGCAAAATTATTCACTATTCCGAAGATTCATGCACTCACTGAATCACACTGGATTGTATCATTTATGTAATGAGAATACCGGAGCTTTGTTCGTCCCAAAGGGCAGTAAAATCAGAAAATTAAGTACCGTAACAGGCCGATACCGGCGTCGGGCCAACACATACGGACGATAAAAGACACAACGACCACACATCGGCCCCTGAGGAGCCGCCGTGCCCTTGGCAACTACGTCACGACAATTGCGCCATTTTTCATTTACAGCCCATTAAATACACTGTTCCCGAGGCTTATGCGACGGCTATTACCACAGTCATAAACATACACAGCAGCAGTCCATAAAGACATAATCTCAGCCCCAAGTCCGCTTTGCGCTGTTAAATTAATTCATTAATAGGATTACACTACCTACAAATTATTACATAGTTGAGACTCTCGTATAAAATAACAATGGTTTAGAGAATATAAATAAAGGTCGCTCTGGGGGCAGCGACTCTTATTCCAACTCACCTATTTGTGGTTGGACTTTATAGTTTTATGCTCCGGTCAAAGCACACGGAGTAGCGCACCAAGCAGTTTCTACAAACCCTGGAAATTTTCATCATTATTTCAGTCACGCAGTCACGTTTTTCCTCAAACAATTTAAATAGAAGGAAGCACATATTCAGAATCCGCGAGTATTTCCAAAAACAGTAAAATACAGCTCCTATTTATTTATGATCAATTCAAGAGTTGTTCGCTGCTGTTGTTTTAAAACTCCGTTTGTAAACATTGTGGCAAATGGTTACATTGTAAAAACAAAATGAAAGCGAGCAGTAGCCGGGAGTTTGAACCAACGATCTTTTGATCTCAGAAATAATTCATATTGTAATATCATCACATCATGGCGTAGATGTACGCTGCTGGACAATTGGACATGCATTAGAGATTTGTTGATTACGATGTGACCACAATGCTGTCTGGGTTTACGAATAGGTCACCTAATAATTACTTTAGACGGTAGGGCAAAGCTGTTACAAAATGTTGGGACATTATCAGTGTCATTAATTTATAAATTACGACACCAAAAATATGACGGCTTTCATAGATCCGGGGTGTCACCAAAGAACCGTGCCTACATTAGCAAACTGAAAAGGTTTTTTTTTTTCAAAAAGTTGTTTAATTGTTTAACCTTTTGATAATTATTTCTCGTAGGTAGCTAGTATGACTAATTTTGGAACATTTCGTTTTGGAATCGCTATGATATCCAAAGTTTTTCAAACGTACTCACAAGTGGACAAACCCCAAATCAATTAAAATGTTCGTAATACGGTACATGATAATCATCTCGTTTATCAAAACAACTCGTTTGTTTTGACCGACACGTACCGAATCTCCTCGTTATGATCCCACCATAATTTTATATCTGTTGATTACACTTTGATCTCTCACATCATTGGCTCTGACCTTTCCCGATGTAAGGTAATTCTAATTTCAAAACGATGGGACTTTACTCAGCTGCCAGCGACATTTTTACTATACCCGAGTTATTTGCAATGACTTCATCAAAAAATGGTGCTATCAACACATTTCAGCCGCTTATTTGTTTCATTTTAAACATGCGTTTGCCACAGCCCAGAATTAAGTCCTAGGTGTACAATTTCACAAGCCTTGTTGTGTCAAGTGTGTCTGGTGTCCTTTTGTTTTTGTATATATTTGTAAAGTTAGTATTTTGATATAGTACCTAGTGTAAATAGTTCGCTGTGTTATATATTGTATTTAATCATTTTAAAGAATATAAAAAAACAAACAAAAAAAATACGTGTCGACTTTTTCTTTCGTCGGTTAAAAAACAAAGTTACAGTTTTATTAATTTAATTACGATTATTCTGTTTTTGGAGAATCTGTTATATGGAACTGGCATTACAACACTGGTCTGTGAGTAGATTCTGGTAATGTTTATTTTATCGGGGACGGTAATCGCACAATTCTTTTCGTCAACACACAAATATTATATGAAAAGGGAGGTCGCCCTTTGAAATAAACATCAAAGTAATGGTTTCGTATAGTCGTCACACGATTTTATTCTTTGGATGTGGGTAGGGTACTTTTATTGAGTGGGTATTATTTATGCAATCTATTATGTATACATTTTTATTCTTACGGGTATTTGAGTTGAGTGAGGCACAACAAAATTGGAAAGACAAATAATAAATTGGCTTCGCTTATGATGAAAACTTTCAGAAGAATAAAGTCCTTTATGCTCCTTGCCTTTTATTGAAAGACTAACATTTTTATTTATTAAAAAACTTCTAAAATATTAAAATGGAACATACGTAGTAGTAGACTAAGAAAATGAAGAGAGTACCTAGGTACAACAGCAAAGCTGTATCCAGAATAGTATCAAGAGTGCTTCTTACTACCAACAGCTGCGTTTCTTTTTTCCGAACTACCTTAAACTTATGGCATAATGTACAGGAGCCAATCGCGGAGAGCCACAGACGTAATAATAAATAATATAGAGATGGAACAAGAGCAATTTAAACTTTATCGTCTCGCTCATATTTCACAGGTCCGGCGGGGAACAATTGGTGTTTTGTTAACACGGCAATGCCGAACTAAGTTGCCGTAAAAAAAAAAGTGTGCCGTTCCACTGTTCTCAGCGAATTCCCTTTGCTCACTCATTTCGTGCGCAGTACAGCCGGTCTATTCTATAACAACTCAACGTGAAAACATGAGAATGAAGTGAGTTTGTAATGAGCTGTCATTTAATCTGATGCTAGGGATTGACAACTCACTTCAAGCTCACGTCACCCATGATTTCGCGTTGAGATTTTTGCAGAATAGACCGGTTACGCCAACTTTTTTATTGGATACGTACCTACAGTTTGAACGGGACAAAAACAAACAAGAGAGGGAAATTTTAAATTTGTGTTGATTTTTCTTGTATAGGAAAACAGCCGCACGTTTTTATCGATGGAACAATAATGTTTACTGTATCTGTAGAACTTGCTTATCTCGAGGTTCAGAGTTGTCTACTATATATGCCTCTATTAGCGGAATACCGGGTACGGTGCGACAAAGGCTCTGGAGTGAGGGATTTTGCAGTAAATGCATTTACCTGCACGAGGTAGTCCCTATGACACTGGGAACTGAAAAATAACAATAAGTATTTAGATAAGAATGTTGTCAAGTAATTTATACAGAAAATTACGTCTGCAAATTTCAGAGTGGTTGTCAGAGCCAAATACTTTATCTTGAAATTCTAAAAAAAATTTGACCGGCTTTCAACTATTCATTTTGAAAGCAGAATTTTAGAACGTATAACATGATCCCAAAAGCAACGTAATAAAAAATGTTATTATATTATTATGAATTGTTATCCTTACTTCACAAAAGATGAAATAAAAAAATCAAGGCTTTTGAAAACAAAGTGTAAATATAAAGTTATATAATAAAGGAGGCTTTTATAACAGTAGAGCCGTTTAATTTGAGCAAATGTTTCAGTGGCTTAATTAAAAACATTTCGAGCGAATTTTTGTGGCTTACAACGCTTTTAATAAAACCTTCACAATGATCTCTGAAACCTAAGGAAAGTTATTAGGGTTGCCTTTTGTTATTTCAAATGCCCACCGGGCTTTATTATTTTAAGAAATTTTGTACATGTCTTGTAACATACATCGCGTAATTGTGGCTTACAGCCCCATTTGTGTGCTGGGTTGTTGAAGAAATAAAACGCCGGAGACTTGTTTCTTCTATATTTATGTATTCTTCAAGGCCGCCGAATGGTGGCGGTAGGGTTTTTTTTTTGATAGGGCATCTCATAGTTGATTTTAGATGAAAATCGTAACTATTTAATCGGACTTTCCTGTGGCTGCCTTAAGCTACTAGACTTAGGGCCTCTAGCCAGGGGCATAAACTATTCTAAATTAATACTAAGTGAGCGCTCGCTAAGGGCACCCCCTGTGGGGTACGAACCTCGGCTTAGGGCGTCACTGACGGGAGGGCAGCAAGGCGGGACGGGCTGGATCAAAATAGGATCATTATTATTATTAATCGGGGAATTTAAAGCTACGTGCTCAGCTTCGGCTCGGGCTGGCACTTCATCGGACAAGGGACGGGGGGACGAATTTAATCGGGGTCGCGGACGCGCTGTACCTCGACGGCGAGGTCGGAATGACGGGAAGCGTCTGTTTTTGTAAACTGTACTTGTGGCCCTACTGCTTTCCTGGAGGAGGGTCGTGGGGTCATCGGGTTCTACGAGAGCGTGGCTCGGACGGCGGATCTGCTGATCCTAGAGGGGACATAGTTGGCGGCCTCGACAACCAGAGGGTTGCGATGTTTGGCGGCAGAATCGAAGTAACGCTTTGAAAGGCGTTTGAGAAACTGACTGATGGTGGGAATCTTTAAGTGGAGATGGAGGATCTCGTTACGAACGAACCAAGGGGCAGACGTGATTTTACGTAGGAAACGGTTCTGGAGGGTTTGCATCCTATGGATATAGCTGGGTCTAGCCTGGGCGAAGACTGAACCCGCATAGGTCATGATGGGTCGAATGCACGCCGTGTAGGTACGCATTTTGCACTTACGTGACAATGCTTGCTACGTGCATTCAAGACGGAGTGGAGCCTACCTAGAGCGAAAGCGGATCGCGAACGGACCTGCTTTATGTGCTCTCGAAACGTGAGTTTATCGTCCAGCGTCACACCTAGATATTTAGCTTGCTTCTCCCAAGGAATCGGCTTGCCAAACATGGTGATCGGCCTGGGGACGGGGATTCTGAAGCGATTTCGCGATCTCTGGAAGAGAACCGCTTGACTCTTGTCGGGGTTGACTTCGATTCGCCATTTTCTAAACCAGTCGCCGAGCTTGTCGACCGCTGACTGGAGAGCGAGGCGAATCTGGTCGGAGCGATGTCCCCTAGTGTAAATGGACGTATCGTCTGCGAACAGAGCCAAGTGCGCCTTAGTACCCAATACTGTTGCCTGCACTCGTTGACTGTGGGCTCTACACCGGCGTGATGGAGTTGTCGGTGTATAGCCAGTACCCAGAACGTGATGTGTCTTCTCTTCAACGGACGGCTCTTCTGGTGCAGCTTTCACGGCTTCAGTTGTCCAGAAGTCTTCTGATTTGTACAAGAAGTCCGGCCCTTTGAACCACCGATAATTTCTGTTGACGTTTGCTGGCACATCTCGCGTGGCGTCGTCTGCCACGTTCAGCTTCGTCGGGACCCAGCGCCAGTCGTTGACCTTGGAACTTTCTTCTATTGCTGCTAATCGATGAGCCACGTACGGCTTGTATGACCGTGACCCCGTTTTAATCCATGTTAGGACTGTTTTGCTGTCTGTCCAGAATACTCTTCGGTCAGGTTTCCTCTCGTGCTCTTCGACTACTGCCTCTGTGAGTCTGGTCCCCATGACTGCTGCTTGTAGCTCCAACCTCGGGATCGATGTCAGCTTCAATGGCGCCACATTTGCTTTGGCCATGATGAGAGATAGGCCGACCTCGCCATCTGGTGTCACTGCTCTCCAGAAGAGGACCGTAGAATAGGCCGACTCACTGGCGTCGCTGAAGACGTGGAGCTCTAGTGAAGCGGCGTCGCTGTAGTGAAGATATTGCCGGGGGATCGTTGCTTCACGAAGGCTCTTCAGATGTTCCATCCATGCTGTCCACTACTCAGCCAGGTCGTCATCAATCTTGTCGTCCCATGCTGTTCCTCTGCGCCAGACTTGTTCGAAGAGCCGCTTCGCCCTGATGGTGACAGGCGAGGCGAATCCTAGTGGGTCGAATAGTGTCATTACTATTCTTAGTGCTTCCCTTTTTGTTGGCTGGCCACCTTCCTTGACTGAAGGTATTCTGGTTAAGTCAAGGTTGAAGGTGAGTTCGTCTGAGTCGAGCTTCCATACGACTCCTAAGACTCGTTCAGTCTTTTCTTCCGTTCTGTAGAGTTCCCTGTCTTCTGTATGGTTGTCTTCTCCAAATGATGCTAGGAGCGACGCTGAGTTCGATTTCCACTGTTTCAACTCGAAGCTAGCCTTCATGTGCACTTCTCGCACACTCTTCGTGATATGCTGGGCTTCTTCGAGGCTTCTGAAGCTGTCCAAGTAGTCGTCGACGTAATGCTTTTGTAAGATAGCAGCTGCGGCTTCTGGGTTTTTCCTCGTGTTTCCTCGTGCTGTTTGGCGTTCAGGTTCTTGACGTAGATGGCTGTCGAAGGCGAACTCGATGCTCCAAAGATCAGTGACTTCATTCTCTACTCTTCTAGAGGCTGGTTATCTCGTCGATCCCCGCGCCATAGGTACCGCAGTGCATCTTTATCTTCTGTTCGTAGCTTGACCTGCATGAACATTTCCTTGATATCGGCCGTGACTGCGACCATGTGCTGACGAAACCGCATGACGACGCCCGGTAGTGACTGCAGTAGATCAGGACCTGTAAGTAGCATGTCGTTGAGTGCCACCCCTCCTAGTCTTGGCTGCGGCGTCGTGTACTACTCGAAGCTTCTCTGGTTTCATCGGGTTCACCACGGCGAAATGAGTCAGGTACCAGGTCTTGTCAGCTGTCTTCTGTGCTGGAGCAGGCTCGGCGTACCCCTTTGTGATGAGGGCATCCATCTGTTCGACGTACTTTTTCGAGGAGAAGAGCCTTTTCAGTGAGTTTTCGTAGTTGTCTGGTAACTTGACATCTTCTTTGCGCTAGAGAAGACTCTCGCATTAACTTCTGACTTCAAGTAGAGTGAGATGTCATCTTCTTCCTCTTCCGAGTCTTCTGTCTCCAACGTAGCTAGGCTAACTTGACTTGAAGGTGTAATAAATCTTCTTTCGCCTTCGCAAGCTTGAGTTGTTCCATACGGCTGTGTGTAGTTCCCCCCCCTCTCCCCTTCTTGCTAGGGGGTTGGAGATCCTGTGGTTCGGTCGGCTTCGGTTGACCAGCGATAGTCTTCTTGGCTCGCTTCACTGTAGAGGTTTCTGTTTCTTGACGAGCTTCACTGGTTACCATAGTAGCAGGCGGCTTCATCAGCTGTTTTTCCTTCGCACCCGCTTTTATCGTCGTCGTGCACGGGGGTTGGCGCTGTTGCGGCTGAGTCGGTGGCGGCAGTCGAAGAAGTTACGGTGGTCGCGAAAGTCGTGGATGGGTCGGTCGTCGCGGAGGTGTCTGTTTGTTCCAAAGTCTCCGTGGCCGTCGTCCCTGTAGCAGTCGATTCCGTGCTGGTTTCCGCTCTGGTACCGGTTGCCGAGGTAGTAGCCTCGGACGATGACGGCTTCTGTTCCCCCGACGTCTTGCGGCCCCGACTGACGGAGCGCGTAACAGGCATGTTGACAGCTGATTTTCTTGAATTATCTTGAATACGTTCTTCTATTTTCGTAGAAATCTTCCCTAAATTTCTGTAGCACTATTCTTCGAAGTCTTCACGTAATTATTCTTCACGAATTCCAGTTCGAAGGACCATTAAATGTGGCTTACACCCCATTTGTGTGCTGGGTTGTTGAAGAAATAAAACCCCGGAGACTTGTTTCTTCTATATTGATGTATTCTTCAAGGTAGTAGGCCGCCGAATGGTGGCGGTAGGGTTTTTTTTTTTTACTAGGACATCTCGTAATTGGTTTCTGAACCCGTGACAACTTAACCGGACTTTCCTGTGGCTGCCTTAAGCTCCTAAACTTAAAGCCTCCAGCCAGGGGCAAACAAACTATGCTAAATTACAAACTAAGTGAGCGCGCGCTAAGGGCACCCCCTATGGGGTACGAACCTCGGCTTAGGGCACGTCACTGACGGGAGGACAGCAAGACGGGACAGGCTGGATCGAAATATCGGATAAATTATTATTATCAGGAGAATTTAAAGCTACGTGCTCAGCTGCGGCGCGGGGTGGCACATCATCGGACAAGGGACGGGAGGACGAATTTACTCGGGGTCGCGATCGCGGAGGTCCTCTGCGGCGAGGTCGGAATGACGGTAGGCGTCTGTGTTTGTGCACTGTACTGGTGGCCCTACTGCTCTCCTGGAGGAGGGTGATGGGGTCATCTGGCTCTAAAAGGACATGCCTCGCACGGCGAATTCGACTAATACTAGACGGGACATAACTAGCTGCATCGACAACCAGAGGGTTGCGAGGTTTGACAGCTGTATCGAAATAACGCTTGGAAAGGCGTTTTAGAAACTGGCGGATTGTGGGAATCTTTAGATCGAGATGTAGGATCTCATTACGAACGTAGAAGGGGGCTCCCGTGGCCTTGCGAAGGAAACGGTTCTGGAGGGTTTGCATCCTATGGATATAGCTGGGTTTAGCTTGGGCAAAGACTGATCCCGCATAGGTCATGATGGGGCGAATGCACGTGGTGTAGGTTCGCAATTTGCACTTGAGTGACAATTTGCTTCGTGCATTTAGGACGGAGTGGAGTCTACCTAGACTCCACGTGTAGGACATCCCTCCCCCCTATAGAAGACCCCGATGACCCCGTGACCCCAGTCGCCCCATACGAGGTATTATGAAGATGTTATTGCTAAGAGCACCATTGAAGATGGAGGCCAGTAGCATTATAAGGTGGGCTGGGAACAGCTGGACCACCTTATTGGTGATACCATCTGAGCCGGGGGCTTTACGGGTTTTAAGACCTTTGATGATCTCGTGTACCTCGTCAGGAGCGACTGGGTTCACGGGGTCATCGGGGTCTTATACGGGGAGGGGGAGGGATGTTCTACGTTCGACTTCGGCGTCTACCTCATCGAGGTGAGCTTGGTCTACATATAGGGTGCTGGGAGAGCATTGAGCCTCTAGGCTGTCAGCTAGACACTCTGCTTTTTCTATGTCATCGAAAGCGATGGACCTATCGGGGCGTACTAACGGGGGCATACTGGTGAATTTATCTGATCGAAGCTTTCTGGTGAGATCCCAGAAGGCTAGATGGGTGGGCTCTAATTCGCTCAGCATCTCATCCCAGCCCGCATCACGCAGCTCCGCTACACGTTTCTTTACAGATCTCTGTAAATAGCGCATATGGGCTTTGTTAGCGGCACAGGGAAAGACGCTGTAAGCACGAGTGGCCGCGTTCTTCTCGGTTATCAGCTCACGTACATCTGCCGGTAGGCTCCAGCGACGGTCATCCGTCGCTGGAACCTCCTTAGAACAATCGTTCACGACAGATTGTACGTGATCAGTAAGCAAGTCGATCGCGGCCGACGTGTCCGCGATAGAGTTGAATATATCAGGGATGGCATCCAATTGGGGGAACGTGTTGGATTTCAGCTATTCGCTTACTTTCTTCCAGTCCGTGATCCTTTTGGTGGCGGAGGGTTGGGAGGGGTCAGGGAGACCTATGCAGGGGGGCCAGTTTTATTACTATCGGACGGTGGTCAGAGTTAAGCTCGTCTACCGTTTCTATTGAGTCTAAACGTAGACTGAGGTTCTTAAGGAGCGCCAGATCTAGGACATCGGGGGCATGGTTGGGGTCTCTTTTATCTGTTCTGTGGTTGGGGTTATGAGGATAGTGGGTGGGAGTCATCGGAGCGATGACGTCAAAGGTCAGGGAGGAAGAGAGGTCGAACAGTTGTCGCCCTCTAGTGGTGGTAATGGACTTATTCCATGCGGGATGTTTGGCATTGAAGTCGCCCGCTATGATAACGGAGCTACTCAAGCCGAGGAGGGTAGAAATATCGTTCGAGGGGGACTGAAAGTCCTCTGGACCGTCTCTGGGAGGGTGACACGCCGACACGATAGTGATCGGTTGGTGGCCTGACATGCCTAAGCGGCATAATGAGACTTCTATGAGAGAGAGGGTAGGAGGGTCCATAGGGATGCAATATAGCTCCTTTTGATAGTACGTGAGAGTGCCGCCGCGGTGGCAACGCGTTCTATCGTTACAGACTAGACGATAGTTGGCTATGGAGGGATCGCGGTGGCTAGGTTTAAAAAGGTTTCCTGTAACAGGAGAATATATATTTTGTGGTCGCGGAGAAAGAGAGCTATCTCGTCTCGTTGACCATGGATGCCGTTTGCATTGAAGATGCCTATAATGAGGGATCGGGGTTTAAATCTAGGGCTTATTCGGCTTAGGACAGATTCTGGTTTCGGCAGATTCTCGATAAGGCAGATTCTTTTTTTGGCAGATTCGTTATACGGCAGAAGTAATATGATCAACAAAAACCATAAAATTTATGTAATGGTATATATTCAATTTCAAACTAAAAACCTTATCAATGTACTTAGCAAAGGTAACAAAATTACAGCCAATAATCTTATAAGTACGTACCTATAACACTTGAAACTAAAAACCATATAAACGCAAAGGTAACAAAATTACAATAACAAAAAACCACCACTTATTTTTTTTGCGTTGCCAAACGTTGAAGACATTCTATTATCGTGATTTCCTTTGATTCTGCTTTTTCTATAATATTATCTATACATTTTTATTCTATATACACCACATGCTATTACTCCTAATCTGATCTGATGATCAAGTCGTGTGTAGGACCTTTTATCCGCAACAAATAGTTTACCAATCAATACACAGCACACTTTTGTATATACCTAATCCTTACATAATACTTCTGTAGATGACTGTAAAATATCTGTCTTATCAGAATCTGCCAAATAACGAATCTGCCATAACAAGAATCTGCCCAAACGAGAATCTGTCCTAAACCGAATAATCCAAATCTAGAGATGATGGCTTTATCCATTATTGGGTCGGTTTAGTTAGGTCCATAAGGGCTTGCTTAATGTCCGGATAAGCATTGTAGATCAGAGTGATCTGAGTGAGATCGCATCTATCTCGGGCCGCCTGGAGTTCGGCGGCCATGCGAGTCGCGCGGGGGGACAAAAACTGCATATAAGTCGTGGTGATCATGTTGAATGGATCCGACAAGTAATCGCGAGTGGCCACGGGAGCGGGAGCGGGAGCGGGGCGCAATGCTACGGGAGCGGGAGCGCGTTTTGCGGGGGGCGCGGAGGGCGCGGGGGGGAGGGGGGTACATAGTGCACGGGGCGGGAGGGAGGCGCATAGTGCGCCGTAGGGTGAGTTTGGATACGAGGATCCTAAAGAGAGTAAAGAGGGGTTTGAGGGGCTGGGGGCTTCGCGGTGGCTAACGGAGGGAATACCTCGTGATGGTGGAGTTTATTCCACGGACTAGGCCTCTGAGGGCTAAGCCTCTGAGGGATTTGAGAGGAGGGAAGGGAGGTGGGCATTCCCTTTGCTGACGATTGTCAGCACGCTTTTTAAGCTTGCGAGAACTGGACTTTGGGGCTTTTGAGCAGCCACGGTAATTGGCCGGGTGACCCTCCTGTCCGCATAGCACACAGCTGGGAGGGCTAAGGCATAGGTTTCGGTCCTTGGGACGGGTGCAGTCGGCCGTGCCGTGCTCGCCCAGGCACTTTACGCACCTGGGTTTCACATGGCAATGCCTCTGCGAGTGACCGTATAATTGGCAACGATGACATTGCCCTATGTTTCCGTTTTTACGCGGCTTCTCGATGATGAAGCCGGTAAGGTTACAGAGTGACCTAATGTTAAATATGGGGTGATGCCCCTCTACCGGAGAGCAGATGACAAGAACCATGTCGAATGCTTCACCGCCTCGCGAGCGGTGCATACGGTGGACCTCGTCCACGGTAGGTTTTGCGACAGAAGGTCGTCTTTAATGTCGTCGGGAGAGATCTCCTTAGGGATGCGTTTTATGACAACCCTAATCTGTCTATCTTCTGCGAGCGAGAAGGTGTGGAATGACACCCCTCTGGCTCGCAGGAGCTTGGTAAGCTCGCGGTAATCTGTCGAAATCGGGACTAAGACTTTTATACCCTATAGGGTAGATTTAGCATTGGTGAAGCCTATTTTCATTTCGGCACACCATTTAGACACTTCGATCCACTTCCCCTTGTCCTGAATGAACACGGGGGGAGGGGGCAAGAGCTTCTTAGAGCTCGAAGTAATAGAACGCGCGGGGGTAGCAACTTGTGCATCGGACGCGGCGGGAGAGGTGGAGGGGGAAATTACGGTAGCTGTAGCTGCGGTTGCGCTACTCAGCGCTACCGCGGCTACTTGCGCTACGGGGTAGGGGTGGGGGAATCGTCGTCGACGGCGATGACTTTGCTCGCTTGACCTGAGCTTTGCTTCTTCTTTTTCCTTTTGCTTCCTTTTCCTAAGACTGGGGTGAACCCGTCGTCTTCGGATTGGGAAGGAGAGGACGAAGGAGAAGCATTCTCTGAGTCAGAGGCATGAGTGACGAGAGAGGGCGCGTATGCGAACGGGGTGACGGCCCGCTTTGAGGAAGCGGGCTCTGTAGTGTCCATAGACTCTACTAATGCAGCTGGGCTGAAGGCCGGACTGGGAGAACGACGGACGGAAGGGTCAGCCCATTCGATAGCCGGGAGGGATTGGGAAATCAACGCATCGCTAAATTCAGCGATGGGATTCTCATCTTGCTCTAATAGAGGCAATACTGCCTCTATGTCTTTCCTAATGGCAATTTCTTGCTCGGGGGCGGGCTTGGCTATAAGCCTGAGAATAATGGCAAAGAGCCTCCTGGAAGGAATGCCCGGGGATGTGTAAACCCTCCCTGTCGGGTGTAGACAGGGAGGTTGAGTACCTAAGGTGAGCCCTAAGCTTGCTTTTGCCCGTTGCCTATCTTCACCCCCTCGGCTTCGTTGGCACCGTATGGTATCCACCGAGGACCACGAAACTGTGGTTTTACCCTGAAGGGGTGTGGCGGTATCTACATCGCCACATGCGAACTACGCATCAAAGACCTGACGTCATCCTGACGTCACATAAATCCTGCATCGCGCAATTAAAGTTTACCGTGCAGTGGACATATATACGAGAACCCAACATCAATCGTTGGGCAGTTGCCCGCCAGACACAACACCCGTCTGGTTGGAGGATCCTCCCTTTTCTATGGTGGATGAGTGAACTTTACACCCTGTTCCTCATGCCCCTAAAGGGGTACCCAGAAGGGGCCAAACACGCGACGATACGTTTTTCAGAATTAAATCTGATAAGAAATCTTGCGCGCGTCGAATCGTGGCGGTAGGGTTTTTTTTTTTTTTTTTAACTAGTGCATCTCGTAGTTGGATTCTGAATCCGTGACTACTTAACCGGACTTTCCTGTGGCTGCCTTAAGCTCCTAAACTTAAAGCCTCCAGCCAGGGGCAAACAAACTATGCTAAATTATAAACTAAGTGTGCGCTCGCTAAGGGCACCCCCTTTGGGGTACGGACCTCGGCTTAGGGCGCATCACTGACGGGAGGACGGCAAGGCGGGACGGGCTGGATAAAAATAGTATCATTATTATTATCAGGGGAATTTAAAGCTACGTGCTCAGCTGCGGCGCGGGCTGGCACATCATCGGACAAGGGACGGGGGGACGAATTTACACGGGGTCGCGGTCGTGCTGGACCTCGTCGGCGAGGTCGGAATGACGGTAGGCGTCTGTGTTTGTGCACTGTACTGGTGGCCCTATTGCTCTCCTGTAAGAGGGTGATGGGGTCATCTGGCTCAGATAGGACATGCCTGGGACGGCGAATACGACTAATATTAGAAGGGACATAGGTAGCTGCATCGACAACCAGAGGGTTGCGATGTTTGACAGCTGTATCGAAATAACGCTTTGCAAGGCGTTTTAGAAACTGGCGGATAGTGGGAATCTTTAAATCGAGATGTAAGATCTCGTTGCGAACGAAGAAGGGAGCTCCCGTGGCCTTACGAAGGAAACGGTTCTGGAGGGTTTGCATCCTATGGATATGGTGGGCCTTTGCCTGGGCGAAGACTGGACCCGCATAGGTCATGATGGGGCGAATTCACGTGGTGTAGGTTCGCAATTTGCACTTGAGTGACAATTTGCTTCGTGCATTTAGAACAGAGTGGAGTCTACCTAGAGCGAAAGCGGCTCGCGAACGAACCTGCTTTATGTGCTCTCGAAACGTGAGATGTTGGTCGAGGATCACACCTAGGTATTTGGCATGCTTCTCCCATGGGATCGGCTTGCCAAACATGGTGATCGGTCTGGGAGGGGGGAGGGCGAAGTTACCTCGCGATTTTTGAAAGAAAACCGCTTGGCTTTTATCAGGATTGACTTCGATACGCCACTTCCTGAACCAGGCGCCAAGGTTATTGACAGCCCTCTGGAGAGTGGTGCGTATGTTGTCATTACTGATTCCCTTATAGTAGATGGCCGTATCGTCTGCGAACAGAGCTAACTGTGCCTTTCTACTCTTAGGGATGTCGCTAGTGAATAGCGTGAATATGAGAGGGGAGATCACGGAGCCCTGAGGGACGCCCGCTCTAATGGGTCTGGGGGAGGATAGAGCTCCTTCGATACGGTAGCGGAAGGTGCGGTTCGACAAAAAGTCCCGTACTATGAGTACTAGACGATCCGGCACACCGAGTTGGTATAGCTTGTATATCAATCCGTTGTGCCAGACTTTGTCGAATGCTTTCGCTATATCGAAGAAGATAGCACCGGTCGTATTGCCTTGCTGGAAACCAGCTGTGGCGTATTCTACGATCCGGTGTGCCTGACGCACGCTACAGTGCTGAGTTCGAAAACCGAACTGTTCGTGGGGAATGAGGCCCTTGGTCTCTGCATAATCTCTGATACGCTTATAAATAAGCCTCTCGTAGATTTTGCCTAGAACCTTGAGCAGACTGATGGGACGGTAACTCGAGGGATCCGACTTGGGCTTGCCGGGTTTCGGGATACCTATGACGGTGGCTTCTTTCCACGCTTGGGGGAAGATGTCATTGCTAAGGGCACCATTGAAGATGGTGGCCAGTAGCATTATGAGGTGGGCTGGGAACAGCTGGACCACCTTATTGGTGATACCATCTGAGCCGGGGGCTTTTCGAGTTTTAAGACCTTTGATGATCTCGTATACCTCGTCGGGTGCGACTGGGGTCACGGGGTCATCGGGGTCTTCTACAGGGGGGAGGGATGTCCTACGTTCGACTTCAGCGTCTACCTCATCGAGGTGAGCTTGGTCTACATGCAGAGTACTGGGAGAGCATTGAGTCTCTAGACTGTCGGCTAGACACTCTGCTTTCTCTTGGTCATCGAAAGCGATTGACTTATCGGGGCGTACTAAGGGGGGCATACTAGTGTATTTCTCTGACCTTAGCTTTCTGGTGAGATCCCAGAAGGCTAGGTGGGTGGGCTCTAGTTCGCTCAGCATCTTATCCCAGCCCGTGTTACGCAGCTCCGCTACACGTGTCTTTACAGATCTCTGTAAATAGCGCATATGGGCTTTGTTAGCGGCACAGGGAAAGACGCTGTAAGCATGAGTGGCCGCGTTCTTCTCGGTTATCAGCTCACGCACATCTGCCGGGAGGACCCAGCGACGGTCATCCGTCGCTGGAACCTCCTTAGAACAATCGTTCACGACAGATTGCACGTGATCAGTAAGCAAGTCGATCGCGGCCGTCGTGTCCGCGGTAGAGTTGAATTGATCAGGGATGGCATCCAGCTGGGCGGACGTGTTGGATTTCAGCTTTTCGCTTACTTTCTTCCAGTCCGTGATCCTTTTGGTTGCGGAAGGATGAGAGGGGTCAGAGAGACCTACGCGGGGGGGCCAGTTTTATGACTATCGGACGGTGGTCAGAGTTAAGCTCGTCTACCGTTTCTATAGAGTCTAATCATAGGCTGACGTTCGTAAGGAGCGCCAGGTCTAGGACATCGGGGTCATGGTTGGGATTATGAGGGTAGTGGGTGGGAGTCATCGGAGCGATGACGTCAAAGGTCAGGGAGGAAGAGAGGTCGAACAATTGTCGCCCTCTAGTGGTGGTAGTGGAACTATTCCATGAGGGATGTTTGGCATTGAAGTCGCCCGCTATGATAACGGAGCTACTCAAGCCGAGAAGGGTAGAGATATCGTTCGAGAGGTACTGAAAGTCCTCTGAACCGCCTCTGGGAGGGTGATACGCCGACACTATAGTGATCGGTTGGTGGCCTGACATGCCTAAGCGGCATATTGAGACTTCTATGAAAGAGAGGGTAGGAGGGTCCATAGGGATGCAATATAGCTCCTTTCTATAATAAATGAGAGTGCCGCCGCGGTGGCAACGCGTTCTATCGTTACGGACTAAACGATAGTTGGCTATGGAGGGATCGCGGTGGCTAGGTTTTAAAAATGTTTCCTGTAGTAGGAGAATATCTATTTTATGGTCGCGGAGAAAGAGAGCTATCTCGTCTCGTTGACCTTGGATGCCATTTGCATTGAAGATGCCTAAGATAAGGGATCGGGGTTTAAACCTAGATAAGATGGCTTTATCCATTATTGGGTCGGTTTAGTGAGGTCCATAAGGGCTTGCTTAATATCGGGATAAGCGTTATAGATCAAAGTGACCTGTGTGAGATCGCATCTATCTCGGGCCGCCTGGAGTTTGGCGGCCATGCGAGTAGCGCGGGGGGACAGAAATTGCATGTACGTCGTCGTGATCATATTGAAAGGATCAGACAAGTATGCGCGGGAGGCCACGGGAGCGGAGGCGGGGGAGGGAGCGGGGCGCGATGCTACGGGAGCGGGTGCGCGTTTTGCGGGGGGCGCGGAGGGCGCGGGGGGGGAGGGGGGTGCATATTGCACGGGGCGGGAGGGTGACGCATAGTGCGCCGGAGGGAGAGTTTGGATACGCGGATCCAAGAGAGAGTAAATAGGGGTTTGCGGGGGGGCTGGGGGCTTAGCTGTGGCTAGCTGAGGGAATACCTCATGATGATGGTGGAGTTTATTCCACGGACTGGGCCTCTGAGGGCTGAGCCTATGTGGGATCTGAGAGGAAGGAAGTGAAGTGGGACATTCCCTTTGCTGACGATTGTCAGCACGCTTTTTGAGCTTGGGAGAGGATGATTTGGGAGCTTTAGAGCAGCCCCGGTAGTTGGCTGGGTGACCCTCCTGTCCGCATAGCACACAGCTGGGAGGGCTGAGGCATAGGTTACGGTCCTTGAGACGGATGCAGTCGGCCGTGCCGTGCTCGCCCAGGCACTTTACGCACCTGGGTTTCGCATGGCAATGCCTCTGCGAGTGCCCGTAGAGCTGGCAACGATGGCATTGCCCTATATTACCGTTCTTACGCGGTTTCTCTATAATGAAGCCGGTAAGATTGCAAAGATATTTAATATTAAAAATGGGGTGATGCCCCTCTACCGGAGAGCAGACGACAAGAACCATGTCGAATGCTTCACCGCCTCGCGAGCGGTGCATGCGGTGGACCTCGTCCACGGGGACGTTTTGCGACAGAAGGTCGTCTTTAATATCGTCAGAGGCGATCTCTTTAGGGATGCGCTTTATGACTACCCTAATTTGTCTGTCCTCTGCGAGCGAGAAGGTGTGGAATGACACACTTCTGGCTCGCAGGAGCTTAGTAAGCTCACGATAGTCGGTAGAGGTCGGGACCGTGACTTTAATACCCTGTAGGGTAGACTTTGCGTTGGTGAAACCGATCTTTCTGTCGGAACACCATTTGGACACTTCGGTCCACTTCCCCTTGTCCTGAATGAACACGGGGGGAGGGGGCAGGATCTTTTTAGAGCTCGAAGTATTATTAGAGCGCGCGGGGGTAGCGACTTGTGCGTCGGTCGCGGCGAGAGAGGTGGAGTGAAGTTATGTTAGCTGTAGCTGCGGTTGCGCTACTCGGCGCTACCGCGGCTACCTGCGCTACGGGGGTAGGGGTGGGGGAGTCGTCATCGACGGCAATGACTTTGCTCGCTTGACCGGAGCTATGCTTCTTCTTCTTCCTTTTACTTCCTTTTCCTAAGACTGGGGTGAACCCGTCGTCTTCGGATTGGGATGGAGAGGACGAAGGAGAAGCATTGTTCTCTGAGTCCGAGGCATGAGTCATGAGAGAGGGCGCGTACGCGAACGGAGTGACGGCCCGCTTTGAGGAAGCGGGCTCTGTAGTGTCCATTGACACTATGTCAGAGTCTAACGCGGCTGGGCTGAAAGCCGGACTGGGAGAGCGGCGGACAGAAGGGCCAGCCAGGTCAATAGCCGGGAGGGATTGAGAGCCCAGTGCATCGCTGAAGTCAGCGATGGGACTCTCGTCTATCTCTAATAACGGTAATAACTTTTTAACATCCTTACGGATTAGTTCCTCCTCTTCGGGAGTGGGCTTAGCAAGGAATCTAAGGATGATGGCAAAGAGCCTCCTGCAAAGAGGGTCTGGTGCCATTTCTAACTATTTTTAGGAGACTATCCTAATATAGCATAATAAAAAACTACTATCACAATAGCCTACTCCTAACTCCCCGGGAGGAATGCCCGGGGATGTGTAAAACCCTCCCTGTCGGGTGTAGACAGGGAGGTTGAATACCTAAGGTGAGCCCTAAGCTTGCTTTTGCGCGTTGCCTATCTTATTTGTGCAACGGGGTCCTAACGGGGTCCGGTGCGAAGGGGTAGACACACCCAACCACACCGGGTGTGTAGCTGTTGAAGGAAAACTGTCACCAATGCCGACTAGGAGACCCCCCAAGGCCGGACACTGGGACCCGTCCAACGTGACTGCCTCAACCCTGAAGGGGAATCGGCGGGTGCAATTGGGGCAGCACCCTCTCGGCTTCGTTGGCACCGTATAGGTTTCCACCGAGAACCACGAAACTGTGGTTTTACCCTGAAGGGGTACCCAGAAGGGGCCAAACACGCGACGATACGTTTTTTGAGAAGTAATCTGTTAAGAATACTTTACTAGCTGTGCCTTGAAAAAGGCAAACAACTAGTAGCAGAAGATAGTCTCTACGACTATAGAAGATCAGGAACACTTGATTCCGGAATCGGGAGCTCACTCGCACTTGCACTGCGCACGTCCGACCGCTGCCGCTGGCGCGCGTCGAGTGGTGGCGGTAGGGTTTTTTTTTTTTTTTTTTTTTTTTTAACTAGGGCATCTCGTAGTTGGATTCTGAATCCGTGACTACTTAACCGGACTTTCCTGTGGCTGCCTTAAGCTCCTAAACTTAAAGCCTCCAGCCAGGGGCAAACAAACAATGCTAAATTATAAACTAAGTGTGCGCTCGCTAAGGGCACCCCCTTTGGGGTACGGACCTCGGCTTAGGGCGCATCACTGACGGGAGGACGGCAAGGCGGGACGGGCTGGATAACAATAGTATCATTATTATTATCAGGGGAATTTAAAGCTACGTGCTCAGCTGCGGCGCGGGCTGGCACATCATCGGACAAGGGACGGGGGGACGAATTTACACGGGGTCGCGGTCGTGCTGGACCTCGTCGGCGAGGTCGGAATGACGGTAGGCGTCTGTGTTTGTGCACTGTACTGGTGGCCCTATTGCTCTCCTGTAAGAGGGTGATGGGGTCATCTGGCTCAGATAGGACATGCCTGGGACGGCGAATACGACTAATACTAGAAGGGACATAGGTAGCTGCATCGACAACCAGAGGGTTGCGATGTTTGACAGCCGTATCGAAATAATGCTTTGCAAGGCGTTTTAGAAACTGACGGATAGTGGGAATCTTTAAATCGAGATGTAAGATCTCGTTGCGAACGAAGTAGGGAGCTCCCGTGGCCTTACGAAGGAAACGGTTTTGGAGGGTTTGCATCCTATGGATATGGTGAGCCTTAGCCTGGGCGAAGACTGGACCCGCATAGGTCATGATGGGGCGAATGCACGTGGTGTAAGTTCGCAATTTGCACTTGAGTGACAATTTGCTTCGTGCATTTAGAACAGAGTGGAGTCTACCTAGAGCGAAAGCGGCTCGCGAACGAACCTGCTTTATGTGCTCTCGAAACGTGAGGTGTTGGTCGAGGATCACACCTAGGTATTTGGCTTGCTTCTCCCAAGGGATCGGCTTGCCGAACATGGTGATCGGTCTGGGGGGGGGGAGGGTGAAGGTACCTCGCGATTTTTGGAAGAAAACCGCTTGGCTTTTATCAGGATTGACTTCGATACGCCACTTCCTGAACCAGGCGCCAAGGTTATTGACAGCCCTCTGGAGAGTGGTGCGTATGTTGTCATTGCTGATTCCCTTATAGTAGATGGCCGTATCGTCTGCGAACAGAGCCAACTGTGCCTTTCTACTCTTAGGGATGTCGCTAGTGAATAGCGTGAATATGAGAGGGGAGATCACGGAGCCCTGAGGGACGCCCGCTCTAATGGGTCTGGGGGAGGAGAGAGCTCCTTCGATACGGTAGCGGAAGGTGCGGTTCGACAAAAAGTCCCGTACTATGAGTACTAGACGATCCGGCACACCGAGTTGGTATAGCTTGTATATCAATCCGTTGTGCCAGACTTTGTCGAATGCTTTCGCTATATCGAAGAAGATAGCACCGGTCGTATTGCCTCGCTGGAAACCAGCTGTGGCGTATTCTACGATCCGGTGTGCCTGATGCACGCTACAGTGCTGAGTTCGAAAACCGAACTGTTCGTGGGGAATGAGGCCCTTGGTCTCTGCATAATCTCTGATACGCTTATAAATAAGCCTCTCGTAGATTTTGCCTAGAACCTTGAGCAGACTGATGGGACGGTAACTCGAGGGGTCCGACTTGGGCTTGCCGGGTTTCGGGATACCTATGACTGTGGCTTCTTTCCACGCTTGGGGGAAGATGTTATTGCTAAGGGCACCATTGAAGATGGTGGCCAGTAGCATTATGAGGTGGGCTGGGAACAGCTGGACCACCTTATTGGTGATACCATCTGAGCCGGGGGCTTTACGAGTTTTAAGACTTTTGATGATCTCGTGTACCTCGTCGGGTGCGATCGGGGTCACGGGGTCATCGGGGTCTTCTACAGGGGGGAGGGATGACCTGCGTTCGACTTCAGCGTCTACCTCATCGAGGTGAGCTTGGTCTACATGCAGGGTACTGGGAGAGCATTGAGCCTCTAGACTGTCGGCTAGACACTCTGCTTTTTCTTGGTCATCGAAAGCGATTGACTTATCGGGGCGTACTAAGGGGGGCATACTAGTGATTTTATCTGACCTTAGCTTTCTGGTGAGATCCCAGAAGGCTAGGTGGGTGGGCTCTAGTTCGCTCAGCATCTTATCCCAGCCCGTGTTACGCAGCTCCGCTACGCGTGTCTTTACAGATCTCTGTAAATAGCGCATATGGGCTTTGTTAGCGACACAGGGAAAGACGCTGTAAGCACGAGTGGCCGCGTTCTTCTCGGTTATCAGCTCACGCACATCTGCCGGGAGGGCCCAGCGACGGTCATCCGTCGCTGGAACCTCCTTAGAACAATCGTTCACGACAGATTGCACGTGATCAGTAAGCAAGTCGATCGCGGCCGTCGTGTCCGCGGTAGAGTTGAATTGATCGGGGATGGCATCCAGCTGGGCGGACGTGTTGGATTTCAGCTTTTCGCTTACTTTCTTCCAGTCCGTGATCCTTTTGGTTGCGGAGGGATGAGAGGGGTCCGACAGACCTATGCGGGGGGCCAGTTTTATGACTATCGGACGGTGGTCAGAGTTAAGCTCGTCTACCGTTTCTATAGAGTCTAATCGTAGGCTGACGTTCTTAAGGAGCGCCAGGTCTAGGACATCGGGGGCATGGTTGGGATTATGAGGGTAGTGGGTGGGAGTCATCGGAGCGATGACGTCAAAGGTCAGGGAGGATGAGAGGTCGAACAAGTGTCGCCCTCTAGTGGTGGTAGTGGAACTATTCCATGAGGGATGTTTGGCATTGAAGTCGCCCGCTATGATAACGGAGCTACTCAAGCCGAGAAGGGTAGAGATATCGTTCGAGAGGGACTGAAAGTCCTCTGAACCGCCACTGGGAGGGTGATACGCCGACACTATAGTGATCGGTTGGTGGCCTGACATGCCTAAGCGGCATATTGAGACTTCTATGAGAGAGAGGGTAGGAGGGTCCATAGGGATGCAATATAGCTCCTTTCTATAATAGATGAGAGTGCCGCCCTTGTGGCAATGCGTTCTATCGTTACGGACTAAACGATAGTTGGCTATGGAGGGATCGCGGTGGCTAGGTTTTAAAAATGTTTCCTGTAATAGGAGAATATCTATTTTATGGTCGCGGAGAAAGAGAGCTAACTCGTCTCGTTGACCTTGGATGCCATTTGCATTGAAGATGCCTAAGATAAGGGATCGGGGTTTAAACCTAGATAAGATGGCTTTATCCATTATTGGGTCGGTTTAGTGAGGTCCATAAGGGCTTGCTTAATATCTGGATAAGCGTTGTAGATCAAAGTGATCTGTGTGAGATCGCATCTATCTCGGGCCGCCTGGAGTTCGGCGGCCATGCGAGTAGCGCGGGGGGACAGAAATTGCATGTACGTCGTCGTGATCATATTGAAAGGATCAGACAAGTATGCGCGGGAGGCCACGGGAGCTGAGGCGGGGGAGGGAGCGGGGCGCGATGCTACGGGAGCGGGTGCGCGTTTTGCGGGGGGCGCGGAGGGCGCGGGGGGGGAGGGGGGTGCATATTGCACGGGGCGGGAGGGTGACGCATAGTGCGCCGGAGGGAGAGTTTGGATACGCGGATCCAAGAGAGAGTAAATAGGGGTTTGCGGGGGGGCTGGGGGCTTAGCTGTGGCTAGCTGAGGGAATACCTCATGATGATGGTGGAGTTTATTCCACGGACTGGGCCTCTGAGGGCTGAGCCTATGTGGGATCTGAGAGGAAGGAAGTGAAGTGGGACATTCCCTTTGCTGACGATTGTCAGCACGCTTTTTGAGCTTGGGAGAAGATGATTTTGGAGCTTTAGAGCAGCCCCGGTAATTGGCTGGGTGACCCTCCTGTCCGCATAGCACACAGCTGGGAGGGCTGAGGCATAGATTGCGGTCCTTGGGACGGGTGCAGTCGGCCGTGCCGTGCTCGCCCAGGCACTTTACGCACCTGGGTTTCGCATGGCAATGCCTCTGCGAGTGCCCGTAGAGCTGGCAACGATGACATTGCCCTATATTGCCGTTCTTACGCGGCTTCTCTATAATGAAGCCGGTAAGGTTACACAAGTATTTAATATTGAAAATGGGGTGATGCCCCTCTACCGGAGAGCAGACGACAAGAACCATGTCGAATGCTTCACCGCCAC
Source organism: Lithophane ornitopus (assembly GCA_948473465.1). Taxonomy (NCBI): domain Eukaryota; kingdom Metazoa; phylum Arthropoda; class Insecta; order Lepidoptera; family Noctuidae; genus Lithophane; species Lithophane ornitopus. The sequence goes on along the minus strand of OX419616.1, from coordinate 8,186,815 downwards.
GCGAGCGGTGCATGCGGTGGACCTCGTCCACGGGGACGTTTTGCGACAGAAGGTCGTCTTTAATATCGTCCGAGGCGATCTCTTTAGGGATGCGCTTTATGACAACCCTAATTTGTCTGTCCTCTGCGAGCGAGAAGGTGTGGAATGACACACCTCTGGCTCGCAGGAGCTTAGTAAGCTCGCGATAGTCGGTAGAGGTCGGGACCGTGACTTTAATACCCTGTAGGGTAGACTTTGCGTTGGTGAAACCGATCTTTTTGTCGGAACACCACTTGGACACTTCGGTCCACTTCCCCTTGTCCTGAATGAACACGGGGGGAGGGGGCGGGAGCTTTTTAGAGCTCGAAGTAATGTTAGAGTTAGAGCGCGCGGGGGTAGCAACTTGTGCGACGGTCGCGGCGAGAGAGGTGGAGGGGGAAATTGCGTTAGCTGTAGCTGCGGTTGCGCTACTCGGCGCTACCGCGGCTACCTGCGCTACGGGGGTAGGGGTGGGGGAATCGTCATCGACGGCGATGACTTTGCTCGCTTGACCGGAGCTATGTTTCTTCTTCTTCCTCTTGCTTCCTTTTCCTAAGACTGGGGTGAACCCGTCGTCTTCGGATTGGGATGGAGAGGACGAAGGAGAAGCATTGTTCTCTGAGTCTGAGGCATGAGTCATGAGAGAGGGCGCGTACGCGTACGGAGTGACGGCCCGTTTAGAGGAAGCGGGCTCTGTAGTGTCCATTGACACTATGTCAGAGTCTAACGCGGCTGGGCTGAAGGCCGGACTGGGAGAGCGGCGGACAGAAGGGCCAGCCAGGTCAATTGCCGGGAGGGATTGGCTAACTAATGCATCGCTGAAGTCAGCGATGGGACTATCATCCATTTCTAGTAATGGTAATAATTTCCTAACATCCTTACGGATTAGTTCCTCCTCTTCGGGAGTGGGCTTAGCTAGGAACCTAAGGATGATGGCAAAGAGCCTCCTGCAAAGAGGGTCTGGTGCCATTTCTAACTATTATTAGGAGACTATCCTAATATAGCATAATAAAAATTAAAAATAAACTAACTATTTGCCTAACACAATAGCCTACTCCTAACTCCCCGGGAGGAATGCCCGGGGATGTGTAAAACCCTCCCTGTCGGGTGTAGACAGGGAGGTTGAGTACCTAAGGTGAGCCCTAAGCTTGCTTTTGCCCGTTGCCTATCTTATTTGTGCAACGGGGTCCTAACGGGGTCCGGTGCGAAGGGGTAGACACACCCAACCACACCGGGTGTGTAGCTGTTGAAGCAAAACTGTCACCAATGCCGACTAGGAGATCCCCCAAGGCCGGACACTGGGACCCGTCCAACGTGACTGCCTCAACCCTGAAGGGGAATCGGCGGGTGCAATTGGGGCAGCACCCTCTCGGCTTCGTTGGCACCGTATAGGTTTCCACCGAGAACCACGAAACTGTGGTTTTACCCTGAAGGGGTACCCAGAAGGGGCCAAACACGCGACGATACGTTTTGTGATAAGTATCTGTTAAGAATACTTTACTAGCTGTGCCTTGAAAAAGGCAAACAACTAGTAGCAGAAGATAGTCTCTACGACTATAGAAGTTCAGGAACGCTTGATTCCGGAATCGGGAGCACTCGCACTTGCACTGCGCACGTCCGACCGCTGCCGCTGGCGCGCGTCGAGAGGGCGGTAGGGCAATATGCTCCTACTTTTATACAGAATCGAGCCCACGGCTCAGGACCCTTCGGCAAATCACAAAAAGGTACAATTTATTCATTGACCAATCAGAGCAAAGCAGGCTTTCGATACATTTTGTTTAAGTACAATGAAACTTAACCGTAACGAGAACCGCGCTACAATTTTGCGTTTTTTGACTAGTTTTACATATTTGCAAACCATATTTTTAGTATCTATGTACCTATGTAAGAAAATTATATAACATATAAAAAACATAACATAGAACATAAACACTACCTATTTCTTACGACTAACACTAAACTATTATTATACTTAAAACTATTCATTGTCCATAATCACTATTATTTTTAATCACTGTTTTGTCCGTTATATACTGTCACTATTTACACTATGCACTATCACTTGTCCCGCACAGTAATGATGTTATATGTTTCTCAGAATTATTATACATTTGTGAGGATTTCGTCTCTTTTTAACCGACTTCTTCAAAAAGGAGGAGGTTCTCAATTCGTCTGTATGTTTTTTTTATTTTTTGTGTATGTTACTCGATTACTCCGCCAATTATGAATCGATTTTGATGATTCTTTTTTTGTTCGGTAGGTCATACTTCAGAGGTGGTCCCATATAAATTTTATTAACTTTGCTTGCGTAGTTTTTGAGTTAGCTTCAATAATTATGTATTTTTCCCACTTAGTGTATGTAGATGATATATTGTTTGACTCCTTCACTGTTATTTACATACCAGGAAGAGGTATTCGAATTTGTGTGGGGTAGGTACCACAACTAAAAAGTGAAAAATAAAAACTTTTTACAAAAAAAAAAACAAAGACTTCCAAAAAACACACTAAAAACGTGAAAAATTACTTTAATTTCGGAAGTCGGTGGCTAAAAACGAAAATTGAAAAGCAAAGACACCCACTTCGGAAATTAAAGTTATTTTTCACATATTTAATATTGGTCAATATTCATACAAAAACCTTGCTTTTTGAAATACCAATGAAACCAACCCCAAAATCAAAAAGGTCCATTCAATCTTTATTATAAAAAATTGTTTAGATGACAGTACATTTAGTTTCACGTTTCACGGAGTCATGCCATCATTATGGACACATGACGCCGTTATTGTTCCTAATATTATGAGGGCCGGGGTGATGTATGGCGGGCCCGGGATCCTATGCATACAGCCTTCATAGTAATATGGGAAATATTATATTAGGCGTCTTTGTATTTGAGCGGTGTGATGGAAATTGAAGGTAGAAAGGGGGTAGGAAGGTTTATTATAGGGAACCTTTTACCGCAGCTAAACATAGGTTTCGTAGCTTTCTTGGAAGGACGCTTAGGAAATACAAATCTTCAAGGATAACTTAATTAACCACGAACAATTATGATATTGGCTACGGGTTCAGAAGTTCATATTATCAACACAGGGGAATGTACACTTACTTTTTTTGACACATTTCATAGCATAATGCCTCCTACCGAGAGAGGGTAATCGACCAAGCGGGCCCAGTGCGAGTTGGGAGATGTCACATGTCTTTGAATTTTTGCTTCTAGGACATGCCAGTTTCCTCTCTATGTTTTCCTACAGCGTATTGCGAGCGGTGGTGATTAAATAATTTACACAAAGTAAAGAACCTTTAGGGCCCGAATTTTTTTTTTTTTTTTACAACCACTCGTAAGTTGCGGCCGTTACCACTGGGCCACCACTGCTCTCTACCACTCACTGCCACATTTCATACCATGTGATAACCAAAGACCTCATAGTAAATTCTTAGATACCTGGGTACCTACCATAAGTGTTAGTTGTGGTTTACGTGATACGCTTTGAACTTGTTTAACTGTCAGTAACCGCGGCAGTAGCTAAGCGCAGCCTTATTCGTATAAGCCACACGATCTTTCACTACAGGGAATGTTTAATTGAGTACACACTCAACCCCCTAAAGAACAGTATCGGTATTTGTTTAACGCAAGTATACATAAATTATCAACCAATCAGCGCTTTCCTAGAGGCCCTTTGACAAGGCACCTAAGTAATTCATTCCATGCAAATTGAAGCGATATGTAGCACCTATGAATTGGGTATTCAATTGCCACAATATGCTATACAATTTGGTCTTTGATGTTCTATATTTGTGAGTGAATACGTCATGAGTTCTGATAATATTCGCGTTTCATGTACCCTGTGACTTTATATGAATAATTTGTAATTGGAATGTTGCGCCAGCTTGTTAATATACTTCCTGTTTGGAGAAATATAAAGGGAACTGTGTGTTAGGGTTGCCCCTTAGATGGAGAACTTATTATTTTGGATGGCTGTTTCCAACATAAATCTGTGGTATGTAGATATAGATATATAAGACCGTAATGGAGTCGCTAACGATGTATAGAGTGCTACCTACTGTTTTCATTATTAATGTAGTGTAGGAGCACATAGGCTACACTCTACTTTTACTAATTTAATTATGTCCATCCAAACCAATATTATGCGGGATGAATTATGACGATTAACTCCCTAATTCAATTCTAGGTTAAGGAAATGCGCAACATTAAAGTGGTTCAAGCGCCATTTTCATTGTATCAAGTGAAGGTGGTAACAAGTACACTATAGCGTGTCAGTGAAGTATTACTGCCCTGAAAACAAAGAAAGAAATAATAAGAAAGAAACGCATTAGTGTTGAGAAATGTATCCTAGCCGTCTAGCACATCAGACGCATTGCGCTATCCATTGCATTGTTATACACGCATTATACAACATTGACTGCTCGATACATAATACATTAGTTGTTTGAAATACTTATCTTTGTGCTCTACAAATTCTCTCAATAGAATAACGTAAGGACTGTCACCACAATTAGATGATTTGCAACGCAAAAACAGTCATGTGTTTTAGTACATTAATGTCAAGAGATTGACAGCTGTAATCTATTCTAAAAATGAGGACAAAAACAGCGAGCTCGAGATTTCGATGATAATAAAATTATGAAAAACAATTGGACATTTATTTTTTGGTAGTATTAATGGTGGACGCTAATCAATGTAAAATGGAATAAACTATTGTAATGGAAAACGAACGAAGACTTTTAATAGATAAGTACAATATTAGACAATGACCCATACCTAAATGCCTAAATCCCTCCCTTCGATGAAAAATATAGAACTTTACTTACTAATAAAATCGCAATCGGGAAAGTTTTACTAAGTGTTAAAAGCCTGGTTAAAAGCAACATGGCAGTTAACATGAAACTTATTCATTTTCATTTAATTTGTATGGAAATTTTTATTTTTATTCCGTAATAAAATGTAAATAAATGCAATAACTGCGTTACTTGCCGGGATATTAAAACATTTACCCCGTTAGGGTATCGGTGGATGTGATAATACTGATGAATAACAACTTTCCACCGAGAGTTTGGCATAACTTTGTGTCAATTGGAAACAGTAGGTACCTAATTACCTATGGAATTCACATCTCCCAAGAAAAAACTTCACATTACTTCTATAAAAATCTCTAAACGAATCAGTAAGTAGGTTTGCTATCTCAGATATTATATTTGTAAATTTAGTTTAGAATAGTTTAAGTTACGATAAAGCTGATATGGATAAAAGTTATGGATAAAAGTTTCTAAACTTTAAGTTTTTTATTTTTTTATCGTTCCTTCTACAAAAACAATCTATCTATTATATTATATTATATTATATATAAATCTGAAAACATTCGTGACATTATTATACGTATGGGTATACGTACATAAGTAATTAGACAATAGACTGGAAATAACTTTCAAAAGCCACTAACTGTGTTGTTATTCAGGTATTTTCTGGAGGATCATTCTGCACGAAATATATAAATTCCGCAGGTTGACAGACAAGCTAAAGCCGGGTATTTGACGGAGCGCACGCCCGCGTCTCTCCACGTATCACACATGCAATGCCTGCACATTTTACAACACGAAAACGAAATGCCCGAGGATTTTCAGGTTTGCATAAAAGAAAACTCATTCGATATCTAAGATAAGATAAGTCTTTATTTGCCTTAAACATGGTATAAAGTTGTTACAGTCAGATATTAATCTAAAGTCCACATGTTTATTAGCTATACAGGATATTTATCAATTGCATGCAAAATAATAATTATTAATAAATTTTAAAGTTCAATGTCACAGATACAAAGTATACAATAATAATAGTTTTCTCTCGGCATTATTTGCAATTACAAAAGTCCAGAATTTTATAATCTATTGTTGAGAAAATCTTTAATGTCATAAAACATGTGTTCCTTCAACCATTTCCGCAGTCTGTTTTTAAAGGAGTTAATATTAAATAACAATTTTATTTCTTTTGGAATTTTATTATAAATGCGTATACATATGACTAGGAAACTTTTCGCATACTTGGCTGATTTAGGAGTATCCTGCAATGCAAGTCTGCATGGATCTCTATTTCGAGAGTACAATTGATAAGCTTTTTTGAATAATCCCTTATTATTATGAACATAATTACAAATTTCATAAATGTACAGTGACGGAAGTGGTAATATACCTAGCTTTTTAAAGAACGGTTTACATGACTCGTCAGGACGGATACCACAAATGGCTCTGATGCATTTCTTTTGAGCAATAAATGCTCTGTGTCTATCGGTGCTGTTACCCCACAGGATAAGCCCGTATCTTAAGATGGATTCTATATAGGCGTGATATGTTGCAATTGCTGTTTCTTTGTTGGTTATGTTCTTTATTTGTCTGAGAGCATAAACAAACTTATTAATTCTACTGCACAAACTATCCAGATGTACTTTCCAATTCAGATCTTGATCTAAGAGTACTCCTAAGAATTTAGTTTGTGAAACTTCTTTTAACCTGTCAATATGAAGTTTGAAATTGTATTTAGTATGTTTTGATTTATTAAACTGTATATAATTAGATTTATCTAAATTAATTTTCAATTTGTTTGTCTGTAACCATTTAATAATGTCGTCAATAGTATTATTAATGTCCACCTCATGTTCAGATTTAGTTTTACAATTTTTGTCAGATGTCACAATAATTGCAATGTCGTCTGCAAATAATACACATTTATGATTAGTCACTAGTGGTAAGTCGTTAATGTATAATAGAAACAATAAGGGTCCTAATACACTCCCTTGGGGGACGCCGAAATTAATAAATTTTCATTAATTTTATTAATAACAACGTATTGCTTTCGGTTGCTTAGATAAGACGCGTATAACAACGCGCTAATATATGTAGGTATATTGCAAAAATAAAGAGTAACATTGTTAAATTCGTGCACGAATCAATAATAAATAAATATTGATTAATGTCATACAATAATAGGTCTTTACCTATGAAATTGCCGTTTTGTATGAAAAAATTTAAACGATTTTTTTTCATGAATTTTTTATTTGTATTAATCGAAGTAATCACCCATGCAATCAATGCATCTTTGCCATCGCAGTGGCAGTTTATTGATGCCCTTCTTAAAGAAATCAGCTGGACGGGAGGCAACAAATTCTTCAAAGGCATTTTGTACTGCCTCTCGGGTATTGAATTTTTTTCCCGCCAAGAAGTTATCCAAATTCTGGAAAAAGCAGTAGTCTGTAGGCGCAAGGTCTGGTGAGTAGGGCGGATGACGGAGAGTTTCCAACCCCAGTTCTTGCAACTTGGAGACCGTCTGCTGTGCAGTATGAGGTCGCGCGTTGTCGTGCAGGAGCAGCGGAGACGAGCGATTGACCAATGCTGGTTGGAGATGCGCCAGCTTCTCCATCATTGTGTTCAGTTCTTCACAGTACACATCTGCAGTAATGCTCACCCCGTTTGGTAAGAAGCTGTGATGAATCACACCGGCGCTAGACCACCAAACAGTGACCATCACTTTTCTAAGGGTAAGTTTTCGTTTAGGGCATTGTTTAGGTGCTGAACCAGGATCCAACCAACTTGCTGAGCGCTTGCGGTTATCAAACAGAATCCATTTTTCATCGCAGGTAACAATGCGGTTCAAAATTCCTTCATTTGTGTGTCTGTTGAGCAGTGCAAGGCACGTCTCGACGCGTACTTCGCGCTGGCGATCATTGAGTTCGTGGGGCACCCATTTGTCAAGCTTTTTTACCTTGCCAATTTGACGCAAATGGACCAATATTGTTTTGACGCTAACGTCGAAAGCTGCTGCTAATTCAGCCGTAGATTGTGTATCATCAGCTTCCACAATCGCCTTTAATTCGTCATTGTCGACCAAAGTCTTCGGACGACCGCGAGGTTCATTTTTCAGGTCGAAATTTCCAGAACGGAAGCGAGCAAACCAATAACAGGTGGTGCGTTGGTTTGTAGTGTTAGCTCCGTAAACGTCGTTGATGTTGCGTGCCGCTTGTGCCGCGTTGCTGCCACGACGGTACTCATATTCCATAATTACTCGAATTTTTAACGTATCCATGATGACGAAAAAGATTGAAATGCGATGAAAATGTAACACTAATCAATAAAGAAATGACTACTTTTGGAAAAAAAAAACCATGTTTTTAAAATAAAATTAATTTGAAATTAGAATTCTTAGCCAAACAAAAATTATTTTGATTTGAAATGGCCAGTACTGCAGAACGGCAATTTCATAGGTAAAGACCTAATATTTTGGCAAAACGAACTAAATCAGGTTCCATGATAATTTTTACAAAAAAAAAACTGTTTCCGTGTTAGTTTCAGCACGTTTGAGGTATTTGAAGTACAGGTAGCTGTAACTCTTCTGACGCTCCACAACATGATGTTAATTCAAATTCCTTATTCATTTTTACAACACTTTACTTGGAGTCTACTGAGTACCTACTCTCCTTTCATAAAGTAAAGCAATAGAGAGTCTCTTTGAAATAAATTCTTAAAATATGCACTGTGCGACATTATTCCTCTTTGTGAGTGCACAACAAGACGCCATAGTGTACATCGGAGACGCGACTGCGACTCAAAGAATTTGATATTTCGAGGTACTCGCAGTGAGCGACCGAGCGCACAGGAACACACGTACGAGCAAGAACAAATAGAAAATACCATTTCCACATAAAAATGTAAAGGAAATTGAATATCAATCCTTTGCTTATTTTAAATTTTCTTTTGAAGAGCGCACTTTTACAAGTTGTTTTTCATGATTATCATACTTTCTATTAACATCGTTGTGGTAAAACTCATCAAAGTCTGAGTTTGTTTCGCCATTTCTTCTCAGGGGTATTCGGATAGGAAATGTCGACTCCATCTAGCTTATTTTTTATATGACGTATTTAAAACTGATTCCGTTATCCTTTTCGGAATAAACATTTTCATTTTCGCAGACGGGCCTAATTTTTAAACAGATTTTTTTTGTGCATTTTTGTTAAGTATCTATTTACTGTATAGAAAAACGATATCTACAGTAGAAATAATAGCGTTTTCACGTAACAAGCTCGGAAAGATTCTGTTTGTCATTCGAAATCTGCGTGCAAAAGTGCATTTTTCCGCTAGCGTGGAAAGAGTTTTTAAAATTCGAAACTTTCTATTCAATAATTTTCTATACCGCCGGATCCACTGATAATGCATTAATACTTATTTCATGTCAGTGCGCCAACCTCATTTTTAGAATAATCACACTGGCCAGCACGAAAAAAATCGCTCAATGCGCCTAAAGAAGTTTTCACTTCTCTTCTATTCAATTCACTTTCCATCATTTGGGTTTTTTTAGCAGTGCAGAGTTAATGCAATACATAAAAGCGTACAATATTTGTTCATTGCATGGAGACTCCTAGCATTTTCCTCGATGTAGTGAGGTGAAAAGTTGTGTGTTTCGCTCGGCAGCTTCTGAATCTCGTACCTTTACCCTCGCAACGCTCAGGATTCAATACAAGTACTCGCGCCAAAAAACAACTTTGCAGCCTTGCATAGCAAATAACTATTATAGTAAGGTTTATTTAAAACGTAATATTTTTTTCGGTTAAATAAAACGTAATATTTGAATAACGTTTTTCGTTCCCAATTTCTACGGAAATGTAATTAAGCGGAAAATGAGGCTGATAAATTATATAAGGAAAGTTTATTCATTTACTTTAATAAAACAATGAACCAGTAATTACTTTCTTGTGATTTCATTTGAAATTGAATGAAATCTCTGAAGACTAAGAGATTTTTGTAGATTGATATATTACCTATCTATCTAATATAGATTATAGGTAGTACCTACCTATATTCAAAGAGATAAAAAGCTTGACAGTATCAATCTGTCTATACGACAAGGTAGACAACGTATTTACAAACCAGATGTAAATGGAAACGCCGAGAGGGGACGCCGACGAAGATCAGGAGCATATGTACTCGCAACCGATTTACGTGTATGACCATAATGTATGAACGTTAATGAAACAAAGGAGTATGTGAGGATGGTTCTGTAGTTTTTGCCTATCCCCATGGGAAAAGGCGTGAGCTTATGTACATAATTATGTTTCTACGAGACTCAGTTTATATTGTAGGTAGGTAGGTATTAATTAACAAAATTCGAATTCATAAGGGAGCTTTACATTTCTCTTCCACTAGAACTCAAGATTTCTTCATGCATTCTGTCAACCTTCTTCATTCCCCATCCAATGAGCCAAATCCAGCAGAGACTAATGTTTCGTATTTGAAGTAAGTATAGACCAGCAAAAGCGAACTCGTGTAGAAAGCCACAAGATTACTCGACTTAGAACATCATATATACAACGTATGTTTTAGTACTTATATGCTAGATTAATCTCTCTCAGATCTAGAGATATTTTACTTTACCGTGCAAGAAGCACGTAAGACTCCCTAATACGTCAGCTCAAATCCTCACCAATACCTACAATAATACCTCGGCTCCATGGCGTCGATAGTTTAGGTAATTTCTTTTTAAGTTGAAAATAATGGTAATAAAAAATTAATAAAAAACATAGTATCTGCTTTATATTTAGTTCAGTTATTATGCAAAGTTTCATGATCTAATTTGAACTGATTTATTGTTCCGTTAACTGAACTTTGTAATTTTTTTCTGTCGAATTTTATTTATCGAATCGTGTTTTCGTCAAACATAGTATTTATATATATATACAATCCTCAACTTTACCATAGATTTGTTTCAAATTTAATGCTGCAGTATTTTCGACATAACGGAGGATCATGCTAAGCAATTTTATAAAATTAAAGACTCTTAACTAATTACCTTCCTCTAACTTTATATAACTTAAACATCGTATCTACTAAAAGCGGACTAAGGAACATTTGAGTCAGTAGAGCAATAAGGTTGGTTCAAATATGCTTACCACTGGGGTTACAGAGCCTATTTAATCAGGACACACTTGAGCAAAGTCTAATAGAAACTTAATACTTACACATATTCTGGTGACTAAGCTAAGAGCCGGATCTTTGTCACGTCACTGTCGAGTAAAAGTCACCCTTTATTATTACGTACAATATTAATTGTGTCGAGAGCTCATATCGCACGCCATTGTGATACTAATGACAAAAAGATGAGAGCCGAAACATGATACATTAAGTATTTAAGTGTGGAACATAATGTGCGTATTAATCTTATTAGAGCTTTGTGGTGGATATGTTATGAAGACTCAAGAGATGCTGTGAAAAATAAAAAAAAATAAACAGATTAACTAGAAATACGATGCTTTTGCGGTGGAAAATGAAAAAAAAAATGCACGTTAGTAGAAATACCTTTTCAAAGCTTTCCACTTTGCCATTTATGCTTCGGAGAAAACCCTGTGTAGCCAAGAAAAATCCACAAACGTTTAAGTAAAATAAAGTAGTAGCCATTCATAGCAATCATTTAAAGGACCTTTTGCAACACTGCGACATTAATTTTTGTTCTAACACAAACCGGGTCATAGGGCAAGTCTACACGATGTTATAAACTTCTTATGGTGCTCGAAAAGGCGAGGATAAAAACACGTAACAGTATCACCAACACATTAGGGTCATATTTTCAGGATTCGTCGCTGGAGACTGCGAACAACATGTCGCCATGGCAACACTTCCGCAGAGGAAATTGCCTCTCCCCCGCGTTCCATAAATCAAGTCTCAGGTAAAATTTAATATCATTGCACGAATCAGGGCTCGTCTCCTAGTTGACATTTTGTTTTAAAACATGGCAACACTCCAATTTTCCGGGCGGCATTGTTGGGTTACGGTATAGAATGTTGGATCAATTTAGTGATATACTCTCAAAGCTATTTTATTTCGTATTTGCTCGGTCTTTCATTTCCTCACTTGTTTTGCCGGCGGCGATAGTGTCAAGTGACGAGGTAACTTGATTTTTCTCATTATTTATATTCTCCTGCGTACGCTACTCGGGTTCATCTGCGGGAGGATATTAGGTTATGTAACACTAATTAATATAAGTATCAGTAACTACGGAACTTACTCGTTATTATAAGAATATCTGAGCTATTTATTTTGACTTACTTTAAGATTACTTTAAGATTAAGATTATAATCTTGCTTTTAGGTAATTATTTCCCTATTCTTGCTCTGACCACAGCTGGACATACATACCTACGGGACACGGGTATAAGTCTTCTTCTGGAAAGAAAAAGTTATCATCCCTAGCGTTATAGCGTACACCATGCAAGCCAAGTGAGATTATGTCCACGTTACATACCTAGTGTTCTAGTATATTTACAACTCACATAAAAGATAAACCCATTGTTTTATATACATTTGGGAGGTTGATTATCTAACCGTCTGACCACTAAACTGGATTTCTACTACCCACTTTTGACCCTAGTCCAACAGCTAACAAAATAGTGTCCAATCTTGAGTCACGTCACTACAAAACTATTTGTTCGAATCTCAAAAGTTTTAAACGTTCATAACCGAAGCTTGAAACAAAAGAAGTAACTGTTTCCGTGGAGGACTCGAGACTGGAGTGAACTCGAAACGTCGAGAACTATTCCAGTCGGGAGACAGACTAGGTTTGAACAAGTCAGGCAACGTTTCTCGCACGATAGTACTTGAGCTGATGTCGACTTATCTGCAGGCTCTGAAGCGCGCCTCTAACTACACACAGAAGACTCGTTCAAACAGCGTCTACCTACAAGTTTGAAGCGCTGCAAGTATGAGCGGACTAATGAATTTAATTTTACTTCATTATGTTGGTGGGTTAAACTTAGAATATTGCGCTGAGAAGTAAATTATGGTAGGCATATTAACGTGCTATATTCCCAGGCCATTTCTCCAGACTCCGGCCAGTCTGTTGCTTAAACAAGAAAGTATAATGAACACCATCTTCAAAGATTTGACTGACTGACTAGCAAAAAACGAGTACTAATTTATCTTTTATTATTGATTCGTTACATGTGCAATGTAATTTTGACTCGGTAATGGATCGATATTTCCAACAAGTTTTCTTAGTATTCTCGGTTTGTGGACTTTAGTATCTGTGTATATGACTGAAGTATGAAGAACTACGCCAATCATAGCGCTACGAGTACGCACAGACGATGCACGCCTGGCGCACGCCGTCAAGCGCGAAGCCGAGAGTGTTTTCATCAGCTTACGGCTACGCTCACTCACTTTACAAACTCACAAACTTCGAGCCACGAACAACTACTGTATTTTATTAGCACTGTAAGCTTACTTGCTTGCTTGTCAATAAAGAAGTTATTTTTCTAATCTTGACTGAGTCAAAAAGATCAATCGCTCCCAAGGTTAAGCCAAATTACCGAAGTCCTTTTGATTGAGTGATCACTGATCATCACTCATATAGACTCTTCGGAATATGGAAATGTACCTAATGATATCTTATGTCAACCTAACTTTTGTTTTTCTTTTTTGTTTTTTTCTAGCTGGTTATGTAGGTACCTACGTCACTTTTAGAAGTAAATGGCGAAATGAACTATGACTATTGGTGCTTCTCTGCCTGACCCTTCGCGGAATACAGGCGTGATGTTATGGTATTAATTTAACCCACGCAGTGAAGTAATTAAGGCGTCCACAGACAGGTGCGACACGACGACGGTGCGAGCGATTCTGGTCGCGCCTGTCTGTGGAAACCTTTACCCTAATACGTACAGTTGAGCTAAGGCACTTATGTTTTCCCAAAATAAATTCGGCACAATAACTAAGATTTTCCAACTTCAACTTAAGTTAGACTTCCCTACCTCAAATAAAAAATAAACGAGCTAAAATTTTACTTGCATATTTTATTTATGCTTAAAATATAATAGTACCTACTCTGCATAAATTGCTTCGCGACCGTGGGCACTCCTAAATAACATTATAATGACATTAGGCTTACACCGAAAATGGTAATTGATAAAAAGTGGAACCGACCACCGCCGACCATTTCCGACCAAATAGATTCTGGGTCGGAACTTACGAGGTACTTTAAAATTTACATGTGTCGTTATTACACGAACACCGTGGCTTAATTTTATTTGAAACGTTGAAAGATTAATTACGTACCTAATTGTAAAATCCTGTTGATTCCGTATTCAAATTGATTATATCCCCTTTCCTTCAGCGTTTTCCCGCAATTTGTGGTGACTGGATGACATTAGTGACAGTAGCTACCTCACTACTTGTGTGAGTGAGACAATGTTTCCCTAAAATACACTAGACGTAGTTAGATTTAGAAACCTATTCCAATTAACTATTCCTCAAGATTCATAACAAACCCTGTAAGAAATCGACACGTGTTCAACGAGGCATATTCAGGATGACGATTGACCAGTCGCGAACCCGAACACGACGTCTTTGGGTTACTAAATATATCTACGTATAATGGTTTTCCGTATAGTCACGTAATATTTCCCTATTAAATACTCGTAGAAACACTACATTAATGATTTTATCATATTCAACAATCGCTTTTTTTATTCTCTTCCACAAATAAAGTGTGTTGCTATCGAAAATCAGAGTAATAAAGGTTGGAATAACCCTTAGCGAAACTTCACTTAGTAGGTAAGTAACACCGCATAGCCCTGATTTATATCCATCCATTTCACATTAAACCACAGGATCTTAAAATGAAGCGGCTCATAAAACAGGAGGAACACTCCAACCCAATGGCTTTATTTCGCTGATTCGGCAAATGACATTGATAAATGGACCACTCTATCAATCAAAGCAAATTGTATTGTAAGCTTTTAACAGGTAGCTTCAAATGAATGGTAGTGTCAAAATATGATTAAAGCGATGTTCTCTCTTTTGTGGATGTGAAACGCAGAATACAATATTGAAACTGAAAATATAACCACGTACGGTACGTACCTATAATAGAAAAACAAATTGTCTAAAAATGAAATCTTCATTACGATAGTTAATATTAGCAATAATGCATATTTTTCGGATCATTTAGGTACACAATTTGATTTTTTTGATATTTCCTCTTCATACCTTTATACCCATTTTATAAAACCGAAAGGTGACAGACAGGTCTGGACAATCTGAAAGTTTTTTCATAGGTGTTTTCAACAGCTTTTGTGAAAATCACAACGTTTTTTTGACTTTTATTGTCAATTATAATTTAATATGGCCCCAGAAAATATCTCAAAAACAAAAGAAACAAGTTGTAAAAAAGTTCCTCGCCCTTTAAAAAAATATCCTCATTTGATGCTAAGTAGGTCTCTGAATTTCAAACGATTAAAAAACATAAATTATAATTCAATAAACTCATCATCTCAGAAAACGCCAACTGGACCCTTAAGAGTCCCTCTTAAATAAAGAGTGCTTTATTAATCCGGGACTCGTAGTAAATTACCAACAAGAAAAATATTACAGTAAAGTTTGAAATTAACGATCGGCGTAAATTGTAAACTCTAGTTGCATTTACATCGCGTTTTTGTTACGTTCTACGCGCATCTACGGCGGCACCTGAGAAAGTGTTCGTGAACATATCACATAGGCCAATATTCAAAAACAAAAGCAAGACTCCCTGAAAACACACTATTTTAGTACGTTTTACAGTGTTATATTACACGGTTTTAAACCTAATGCCAAGAACCCTCCCCGAGGGTCCACTTTAGCGCAGAGGGTTCACTAACAATATGTATGGCGGCATGGTATATGAGCTGTATGAAAAGTGGGTTTTGATACCTTGAGATTGGCAGATGATTCCTCCAGGAAAATGACGTACAATTCATTACAAGTTTTAATGTCAATGTCACTGATGGAGGCGGAGTTAACGTGGACTAGAGCATAGGAAATGACGTAGAATATGGGTGTTAGTGTAGCTCAAACTCAAGCTCAATTAAATCCTTTCCCCTCAATTGCACTTTAACCGTTTAACAGTTTGAGTGATTTGCATATTAAATGCGTACCTATTTGTAGCCACTTAGTTGTAGCCCTGTCTTATAGTAAGTATTTATTTTGGACTATGTTTCGGTAGGTGATGCTCATTTATGAAATGACGATGCATGCCAAATACCGACCTATGATAAATCTTTGTTTTAATGCGACTTAATTGAGTTTTTTTTTCATATTTGTGGTCAACTGGAGGCATTGCTTAGTCTTTTTGAGAAATAAAAATGGTCTCCAAACTCTGAAATATTAGTATATTCCAATATCAAAATGCTTCGAAGAATCATAAGTAGTTACTTATTAACTGGTTAATACCGTTGGGTATTACCAGTTCAGTTAATTTAAATTTTCATGTTAAATAAGAAATTATAATGAAAATCATTGCATATACAAATTCATCGGCGTAATATCAGTGTAATTTCAACGTCTGCTGGGCTCATATCGTTTCATAGCACGCTTTACGGCTCTGCAACTCGTACTCACTCATAATCTTCCCCCTCAATTTAATGGCATCAGTTTAAAATTTGTAATTACGTAGAGGCGCTATTAAACATTAAATTAATTTTCCAATTTGATTCGATCAACATTATTACCAAAGGCTCAGAGGATGTCACTCCTGTCGTTGTTGGGCTAATCCGGCCAAAACTGCATTTTAAAGTAACATGACGAAATTACATTGGCCAAGTAATAAACATAGCAAACATGGAGATATCGGTAGCAATTTGAAACGGTAATAAGTAAGTACGAACTCTGCTAACGAACCATAATTACAAAGGGTGCACACAGTTTCTTAGGACGGCAGCCGTCTCAACCTTAAAATTGGAAATCCGATTCGTCGTTTGAACTAATTTAATTTTACAAGCTTTTTGGGACAGCCCTGACGTAATAAAATTTGTGCCGATCGAAGGGGAAACTTCTTAATTAGCGATGGCCTATAACGAAGGCCTCCACGTGACACCCCGCCGATCCAACCACTAGACATTTTCAATTCGTAACTAATTCGCAAAGCGATAAACTCGTCCTTAGATAACTAAAGGGGGAAACTAAGCAATGTTCAGTATGTATCTCACGCCGAGAGTTCTGCGTACATAATATTAGAGTGAAGTCTAAACGGAATGAAATAGAGAGAATTTTAAATGAGAAAGTACATAATAATGTATTTATTTTGACCTTAACACACTTATGAAAGTTCCCTTGCGGGAAATGTGTTCATATTTACTTTGATTTTCCGCAGTAATACATCAAATCTCGGCAAAATGTTACGACTATTGGCGGGAAATGAAAAGATATAATTTCCTGCACATCTGTTCGAGCCCGTTCGTCGGATTCAGTGCTTCCGTGGAGAGTGAACACGGCGCACGGGGACGGGACGGTGGACGGTGGTGGTGGACACGGGCACACGGGCACACGGGCACACCACACTAATCGAATGACCGACACGTTCCGTCCCCACTCAAGCAAATTACAGCTGTAACAGCTAGAATAGGTGTCCGACACAGATTGTCGGGTTACAGCTGACCTACAATTTTCCAAGTGTTTTATAAAATTGACATTTGTTCTCAATTCGTATTACGAATCCCTGCAAACACAGCGCTTTCTTAAAATTACTTAGCTTTGTATTCAAAGGTTCTGGAACATAACGCAAAACTTGAAGGGAATGTTATCAAAGGAAACGGTTCGGTTTTGTATAAAAGGAATATTTCGTTTATTTCAGTTTCGTTTTTGTTTGTGGAGTCAATATTATATTTTATTTATAAAAACAATGAAAAGCTGAAATAAGATGTTTTGCATTACTTCAAAATATCAATTAGATACATTCTAGAAGGCAAAATAATAATAATTAATAATATATTTATTTTATGCCTTTCGTTGTTTTTATAATTTATTTCATTTTAACGACTGCTTATTTCATTTTTATGCTGGAATTACCTATTTGCATTCGCGAAAAACATAATAATAAAAGTTCTGCTGAATAAACCCTAAAGAAAGTCATGAAAATTCCACTTTATTTCGTGTACAATTTCGAGAAAGTGCATAAACACTTTACAAGAGCTATTTATCGTCAGTCTACATTAAATATTTAAGCAGCTGTTAACATTTAAAAGTCAACGAACGCGAATTTTGAATTTCGAACAGTATAAATGATTTATTACCCGCAAGCGCTTTACATATTTGGAGTCTTGGTTCGGTAAAAAAGTTCAATATTAAAAAACTTCGGTGGCCTGTCGATGTCATTATTTCTGCAAGTCGCCCCTGAGTTTACGTAATACGTTTTGAGAAATTTTCTCATAAGTTTAGGTACCCATTCCTTTATTTTCATCTCTTTCTGGCATTGTGCTGGGGAGTTTTCAAAGTACCGATTTAACGTGAGACTGTTTTATTAGGAGCACTTTAGCACTGCGTCTGTTCGGGGATCAACCGCGAGTTGGCCCGGAATAGGTTTATGTTGTATCTGGTAGTGAGTAGGTATCTACATAATTTACCACTTTTACACTTTATACATAGACTCAAGCCCATTCATCCCATGAGGGTACGCAGAATCTACAGAACGCTACCTGCTCATTCAATCTGACTTCGACTTGGTCAAGTCACCGTACTCACCCTATAGAGTTTTCTCAGACAGTATTATCTCGTAGGACATTGTTGTTATAGAAATGATTGCTACACGAGTACACGACACACATCTTTTTAATTTCACTTACATGTACCCAATACATCAAATTACCTGATGTACCTGCGCCTGGCAACAAATCAAAGCCCTACCTTCCAGGAATTTCCTCATAGGGTAAAAAAGCGTGACCTTTACAATTATTATTTTGGGAGTGGAAGCGAAAAAGCCCACCTGTTCACAACAGGAATGCGAGCCTTTCCCTGAAGGCATTATATAACATTACCAAGAGCCTTTGCAATTATAATTGCCTGTTTTGAGGGTATTTGCTTTCAAATACTCGGACCTTAGACCTGTTTCATTTTGTGGTTTAATTTATTCATTTACGGTTTAATTAGGTACGGGAAAGCTTTGTTGGGATGGATATTGGTCTTAGTAAGAAAGAGTACGTACTTCATTTCGTATCTTTTGTTATGTTTGAGTTATTCATAATTTCTTGAGTATAGGTATTTATTTGTAAAAAGGACGAATATTTACAGTGTTTCATTCTCAAAAATATGTTTGTTATAAATAATAATAATATTATTGACAGTAGGAGTAGGTAGATTGGTCGTGATCTCGTAGATAAATGTAAAAAAATCTAAACAAGGCTCGTTCCTAACAAACGCATGCCTATGACAGCAGTTAAAGCTAGTAGACGTCTGGAATCCAAAAGTCGATGACGTTAAACAGTTTAAGCTTTCGGCTGTCCAAATACAGAGCCTATATAATACACTTATTGACGCCTTTCTGTCAAATACGGATGAAAATGACAGATTATTATAACGGCCATTACCTATGCCGTTATATTATGTCGGTCACCGCTCTCCTAGCTGCGCCCCGAGGTTAAACCCACATAAGTCAATCCCGTGGGAATATCGGGATAAAAACTATCCTATAGGGATAAAAACTAAACTACCCCTGTGCCAAATTTCACCCAAATCCGTTCAGCCGTTTTAGCGTGAAAGCGTAACAAACAAACAAACTCACATTCGCATTTATAATATTAGTTAGGATACTTAATGACGTCGATATTGAGTAGTAATGAGATTATGTCTGCAACAAATAGCAGCTGTCATGAAAAATACTGATATTCAACCTCTACTTGGATTTGGAATGATCGATCTCAGAATAATTGGGAAAAATCTCGGTTATCTCTGTAGTGGACACTTACAATTACAATCCATATTAATGAATACAATACTTAGCTAAATAATAACAGCCGCACCGGGCGATCGAATGATATGCTACGCTTGCCGACCATCCATTATAGCGAGATCCCTCCGTGCCTCAGAAAGCACGGTAAGCCGTTGGTTCCGGCTGTCATTCATAGATCTTTGACAATCGTTACGGGTAGTCAGAAGCCCAAAAGTCTGGCAACCAACCCTACTAAGGGGTATCGTGTTACCCAGTAACTGCCCAACTAGCAAAAAGTGGTTTTTGAACTATCCTAGAACCATTATTATCGAGGACGATATGAGACTTATATCCGCATATAAGTCTCGAAGAGGGCCCCCTTTATAAGTCTACTTTTACTTATAACGTATATAATAGAACGCTGAAATGCCATATACGCCTTTAATGCTCCTGTATTTGAGTTACGACAATGCAATTACTGTAAATCTCAATATAAGTAAGTTATAGTCAAAAATGAGATTAATACGCGCCTAGAAATGCTTCTATAATATATTGTGAACAGTCGAAGTAAGTGTATCGCTTGTTGTGCTCTGTAAAAAAATATTTTAATATCTTGAGGTATTTATATGAATCAGAATTTATTAATGTCAATCTTAGTAGAAAAACAAAATCTTATTTTGTCAAATTGTTAGTCTTATAGCTTATTCGTATGGGAATATGAATTTTCTGTGAAATCTATCATGGTTTTGATTAAAAAATTAAACCGCCTCTTAAAATTTGCTTATTTACATTTTAGTATTCATGAATATTAAATAAATATTATGAAGGCAGCTGCCATTTTCTTGGTGAGCATTTCCAAGTATGACATAGTGCTATAATAAGTATTTTTAGCATTTCCAAGTGTGACACAGTACCAATATAAGTATATTGGTTTTATATTGGGTTATATCAAAACCGAAAAAGATTCGCCATTTTTCCGATTGATATTTACTGTGGAATGCCTATATAAGTATGTCTAGGTTTAAAACGGCATACGATAAATCGATATAGAGAACATTTTATCCTACCGAGTGCTGTTATAATCTTGGTGATTTATTATTTTTAAAACGTGGATATGTAATTCATTTACCACTTACTTTTAAGTTTATGTAAAACCAAACCAGAAACATAAATGATTTACAGTAATTTAACTTTAATTTACTTAAATTGGTCATAAAATATCAGCTTATATGAGGTTATAAGTAAAAATAACAAGAGTAATTGCTCCTCAGTACATATCTTCCTGGTACATGCTCCTACAGGAGTATTAAGATTAAAATGGTCCGCAGATGTGATCTTATAGGCGCATATAAGTCTGAGTTACCGGAGTAATTACTCCTAAGTGCAATTACTCTTGTTTCATGCTTTTATATGAGTCTTGATCCTATATTTGTCAGGTACAAAATATAGGATTAAACGTACTTGAGCAAAAATATCATGTATTTATGCTGTTAAAAGCGCAGTAGCAACCACCAAAACTATCATCGGAGTTTTATAAGTCCACGTACCATTATAAAATCGCATACCAGGATTATTTTGCTTGTTGGGTGGGCTGTGGGGGTCAGATAGGCAGTGTATGTAGTGCTCCATGTAAAATACTGATATTCAGCCTCATCTCAGAATAATAGGGAAATATCTCGGTTATCTCTGTAGTGGACACTTGTAATGACAGCCCATATTCACAATTACAATACAGTGTTTATTATTTGCCTCTCTATTATTTATTACTGTCTCGTTGGTCTAGTGGTCGCAGGCGCTACTAGTGAGAATGAAGTCCTGGGTTCAATTCCCAGGTCGGGAAAAGTGTGATTGGGTTTTTCTATCAGAAATTTCTCAGTAGCAGCCCGGAGTTTGGACGTGTACCCGGTTGATGGCAATAAGCTCGCCCCCCGACATTTTGCCAGTTATGTTTAAGTCCCATGTAATAACATGGGACTTAAACATAACTGGCAAAATGTGGGTGTACTATTATGTGTACACCTAACTATGTGTACGTATAACTCTTCGGGGATTTTATTTATTACTTTCTTTACTCTAATATTTCTTCGGCACAATGTTTAGGACGTACATTATTAACGTGTGAGTCGTGACGTCACTGACACGATCACTATCGGCGCAGTTCTCCCGCCGTTAACGCTAGAAGTGTCACACCGACAGACGTGACACTGTATTTATATTAATATCGGACCTAAGTTTATTACATATCGCGAGAATAACGGCTGATTTAGTAATACAAGTAGCCTTTGTAGTAAATGGAATGAGAAAATAAAGATTCCTATTATTTTCTCGAAACAAATCCTTAGTACAGATTCTTATAATATTTGTTTGATTTCTGTTTTCGTCTTGATTACCCCCGAACAAAGCCTTGGTTTCAGATATCGCAGGTAACAATGTTATATTATTTAGACAGGTAATCAAGATAATGCCGAATAAGGTTTACTCCTCTTGCTTGACACCTTCTGTGCGTATCTCGATGATATACAGATACACATTTATACATGATCTAAAATGAAGAAATGAAAAGTAAGGAAAATGAATTAACAAGCAAATTTACTACCAACTTTTTACCGTTTAGTTATTCAAATAACTATAATTCTTTGATAGTTGTTTGAAATGGTTATAACACGGCAAATTTACGTGGGGTGGCAATCTGTGATACAATAAATTCCCCTGACTATACTAGACTGAAGGAGAAACATAACAACAGTCTTCACTAACTCACTTGGCTACCTCTGGAAAAGAACATGTATTTAGGAATACATAAGTAGGTACGTCGATTTTCCACCAATAAACCTGAACCCGCTCAGAACAATCTAAACTGCGTTCAAGAGCCGTCCATATCGTCATTGTTATGGAATATTGACACTGACAGCTGTTGATCGCGGTTTAGGTGTGCTGATCGCGTTCAATTTCATTGGTATATACTCCCTAAGATGTATTGCTAGTCGTGTTACTGTAGTCGGCTACGGAAATGAATCTTCCGACTTAGTTGGTAGAACGTTACAATACGGTACAACGTTACAGAATGGTAACGTTACAATATAGGCAATTGTAACATTAGTTACAGTTGCCTATATATAGCCGTCGACTCCCCATGTAATAAATCAACACCACTTTTTTAACAAATGAAGAATATAATATATTTTTATATAAATATTCCAGATAACAAAGTATATAATAAAAAAATAAAAAAGGGGAAGACCTAATTGGGCAGCAAAAAATTCGTGCGCAATGGGAAAAGTGCCCAAACGGCTGAAAGCATTACCATATTGGATGGTAATGCAAATTTTTTGGGCTAAAAATAGGCCTGCCCTCTGGTGTTATATACTCTATTATGTACTTGTACATACTATATATATTCAACTGTTAAGATTTGTAACAGCATAAATACTTGTATTCTTGGTATCAAAGTCTGTTTAACAGTATATCTGCAAAAACCATTTAAAAGAAAATATCATTTACTTTCTATTCTCAATAATTTTCATCAAAAATAATGGTATTATTTTACATAACTTTAAATATTTTTTAGAATAGCTAGAAAGAGTAATTGAATAAAAGTATTTAATTGTGATATCAATTTTCATCAATAAAATTCATGAAAGTTGAATATTTTTGTCAAAGTATTTGTTTGAAAGAAGTTAATAATGCTGCGTAAAAATATTTAGATAGGCACACTCCTTTAATGTATTAATATTAAATATTTTATGAAAATATAATATTAATCATGAAGCTAGGTATAAGTAGTAGGCACTATGGATTCAGGCGAAGATGGTAGGACGAACTTTATACCCCTGAAGACAGGAGTAGCTCAAGAACAAGTTAAGTTTAGGCTTGCAGAAAAAATATCGATATATCGATTATTTTTTTCGATATTTCGATTTTTTTTGGCGATATTTTTTATTTCGATATATCGATATAAAATATCAAGTATCGAAAATGTATCAAAAACGATATATTTTTTCCAATAATATATTTTTTCCAATAGCAACACCGTTGTCACCACTGAGTAAAATCGCCGGAATACAGAGCCGTAAAAGACGTGACAACGTCTTATAAATTGGTTTGCCGGGTGACACTTCAAGAAACTGCGTTACGCTCCGCTCACGTTATGCGCTCACAATGAGAGCGAGTGAGAGGCACGCGTCCCTTCCACTCGGGCATGGTTAGCCCGCCTAAGAGCGAGAGAGACAGACATAAAAAGTGAAAGGCACGCGTCCCTTCCACTCGAGCACAGTTAGCCCGCCTAAGAGCGAGAGAGACAGAGCGAATGAATATTCACATTAAAATTATTTTACCACTCAAAGTCGTTGTCACGTAAAACTTTCGCCCGTATACCGACTTTACAGGCAACCAATTTTTTTATTTTATTATATATTAAAGTTCTTTTTTTTTGTATGATATATCGATATATCGATGTATCGATATATCGATTTTTTTTTCGATATATCGAAATCGATATCGATACGATATATATCGTTTTTTTTTGGCATTTCTTGCATCCCTAGTTAAGTTGAAAAAGAAAGCACAAACTTCGCAACCACAACGCAACCACCAATGAGAGAGAGAATGATGCAGACAGACAGATCGTTGTGTTTGCGATATGGCGATATGGCCCCTAGTGCGTGGTCCAGGGGCAACACACACACATTGCAAAGACAACGATCTGTCTGTCTGCAAACACTAGCCACAACGTAACAACATGGCAACGAATAGCGACAAAGTGGGGTTGCTTTGTCGCTAGTATCGAAATTTTGTAGTTACCACGACGCAACTGCAAGAAGCCGCAGCGACACTATTCACACGAAACCACTGCTTGCCCACATTTTGTGGCTGCGATATGGTGTGGTTGTATTACGTGTGATCGGGCCCTAAATAAACAAGACACAATCACAGTAAAAACTCTCAGCTTTAATAAACCGAATGACGTACGAAAAAAACAAAATCCAATCTAGGGTCACAGTTGCAGTTATAAAAGACTCTAATCTAATGCTATTTCCGATACTCAATTTCGTTAGTCGCACAGTCGAGTTCGATCGTGAACTAAAGTGCTTTCACGCCAGCTAAGCTATTAATTTTACTTCAAACTAACGTCCACCGTCCATTGTACTGGAGCTGGTATGTAGGTGATGTATAGTTCTATCATGTAAAGTTTTTGTGTCGGAAAAATCATCCAGATATTTCCAAAAAATTCACAAGAATTTGATTTGTGCGTAGGTAATCCTTTCTAACTTAAGAAAGTTTGTAATAAAAAATAAACATTTATTTCAGGCTTCAATAAATATCTTCTTTTCAAACTAACATAATATATAAATTATAAAACAACGCGTGTTAATAAGTAAATATAGACACATTATCACTTTGCTCAATAAAGCCTCGCGTCGTGTCGCGACTAACAAAACAATTTCTTATTAAACTTCACGGTATAACAATTACCGGTGTCGCGTCACGCCATGCACGTGGCTTAACACTTTGTCTGACCCGGATATCGAACCCCCAGGCTCAGTAGTCTTTTAGATCAACGACGCAGTCAATTTATAATATGTAGCTTCCAAAAACAGTGACAATAAGAGATTAATTTAGAAAATGAGCTAGCTTATGTGAATGTAAGATACATTTTCGAGATTTTATGCGGTCTGCATCGCTACGTACGTACGGTACGTATATAAGTATTAGGCTTGGAACGTCACTTCATGCGGAACTTCCGCATGTAATCGAACCTATCCTCTAATATAATATCCGCTCTATAATCCGCATCCGCATCCTTCCCCGCAAGTTTTTAACGCAGTTGTAACACAGGTCTAATGAAGAAACTTTCAAGTTTTTCTTCTTCATCCATGTCACCGCCACCGGCACCGCCAGGTTCAGTACCAACAGAGTTCAGTGGAGCCGGTTTAATTTATGAACCACTAAGAAATCGCCTAGAAGATGTCAAAAACTGGTTTCTGTAAAATATTGTTTCCTCTTTCAAATTTTTGTTTAGGAAAAGAAAGGTTTTTCTTGAATGCATATTTTTTATCTTTATTTTTCCACCACCGCCTCCGCCAAGGTCAAGGCCTGCCTTCGTCCGTCTCCTCCTCTTCTAATATAACCTCCGTTACATCCCTAGTGTGTATGTAGAGCAGCTTACTTGGCTCAAAAATAAATTGAAATCGCAAAACTTCTCGTTCGAGATACTCGTTTCGTCTGAAGAAGACCATAAAAAGTTTTAGTTTCGAGCTGCATTGGCCTACATAGGTTTTAAACTGAAGTGTAAAGTTTTTAATACTTTTCGACAAATTGATTGCGTGCAGGAAAACCTTTAATCGCATTGATGGAAGGTAGTGATCATAAGCTGCTAAATGAAAGCTCCAATATTTTTGCTAACCGAAGATTACATTCTACTCGGTAAATTGCATGATGCACTAAGAGTGATATAATAGGTACTATTTATAGGTGATATATTCAAAACGAGCGCGCTCCTGCTTCGCACAGTTTGTACGACTTGACAACAATCGAGATTGCTTATTTATATGTAACTTTAATACGAACGTATTATACACATAAAAGTTCCGGAATAATTTCTCTAAACGATGCCAAGGAACCTCATCAAAATCTGTTGCGTGGTTTAGAAGAACAACGCGGACATACAGACAAACACGAAAAGCGACTTTTTATAGTAATAATTATAGATGATAGAAGATAATTGACACAAACACAGATTTACTTATAACAAAGTAGAGCACAACTTGTAAATCTTATACGGATACGCAGCCATTATTCACGCTCTTTTTCGCATCTTTCAGCATATCGCATATCACTTCGACGTTATTCATTGATGACGTAGATGTCAGCGTGACGTCACACTTCCGCAGCACACCAGCCAAATAAAATAATATCGATATATAAAATTGCGTGCGAACATTTTCCTCTCGTGACCGCCCCGAAGGGAACTTTCGATTGAACCTCGGCCCGAATATCGAGGGAACTTGTCAAAAGAAAGTTAGCTACCGACAAGGCCTCCAACTTGAAATTTCGTAAAGTCTGCAGTGCAAACGCTTTCATCGTTGGTACGCATGTGTTTTAAGCAAACGATTATAATATAACACGCGTTAATACTTTGTTGACACATCATTCCTCTGCTTTTATGTTTCTGTTTTAGCTACACAAAAGTTTTGTAAGAATTCGTGACATATTTCTTAAGAATGTCCGCCGTATGTCGCGAATGTTAGAATTTCGTCGCTATGTAACATATGACTCTTGGCTGGCTTCAGCTGTTACGTTTTGGGGTTTTTGCTGTAAATAAGAATATCATGATTTTTCCTCGATAGCAATGGTAGGGACCTTCATTATTATAAGGTCAGCATTTGATTATAATCATACTTAATTAT
The DNA here is from genome assembly GCA_948473465.1 of Lithophane ornitopus. Lineage (NCBI taxonomy): Eukaryota > Metazoa > Arthropoda > Insecta > Lepidoptera > Noctuidae > Lithophane > Lithophane ornitopus. Next base: position 8,159,675 of record OX419616.1, on the reverse strand, counting down.
AGGACCAGTGGCACGAAATTCATGGCTTTCTTCTCCAGTATACGAATATTAGGTTTATGTTTCCTATCAGGTCAATCGATGGGTATTTTTTTTGTGTTGGTACATCATCAAATGACGGTAGGGCGTGTCAGACTTTTACTGACTAAAACCCACCATTGTTCCTTCAGTTGCCTGTTGCCAAGGTCCCGGTATCTCTTTCGGACTTTCCTGCAACAATCCATGGGATCATCAATACTAACAAATCTAACAAATAATAATAAGTTTATGATGATCCACAAGATCACCATAAACTTTTTCTTTTACAAAACTGCTAGTGGATAAATGTTATTACACTGTATTACACAACAAAAGATTTTTTAAATGACAAAACTAAAAAAAAACACAAAACAAACAACAAACAAAACAAAATACAAACCTAACAAAACAAGAAAACAAAACTTATAATTAATATTGCGTTTCGTATGTAAAAATTAATTTGTTATCATAATTGAATATTTCATGTTATCGATATGCACTTAATTTCATATTTTTGATAATTTAACTCTATTATTTGAAAATGTAAGCCGTAATGTAAAATAATGGCCATAAGGTAAAATATGACGGTAGGTACTATTATTATAAAAATTCCATCTTATACCTACATTGTAAGTAAATAACTAAATTATTTATACTTCATAATCCTCGCAGTAGGCGCGGGCACAAATACACAGCATCTACTTCTCTCGCCTTGAAAGTCCTCCAATCCGTATGTAAGTACCTATCGATCCAGTCTCCTAATTTATGAGACAAATTAGGTACGATTCTAACGAACTAGTTAGCTTTAATCAAAATCAATTACCAATAGATACGCACAGGTATCTTCATAGCTACTTAGCAACAAATAGCGTAGCAACGAATTCACTTGAGACATAGAATTTTTATTACACGAAAAGTAAGTTAATGGATACTAAACGAAATAATTTTAAGGGTTCCTTGTTACAGTCACAATATACTAGGAAGCCATAGCAAACACTTATGAGGCGATTGTAAGTACTACTTGTATTATTGAAGAAACTTCCTATGTACTTTATTTCTAGATTTAAGTAGAGATCGCCTAATTGAAATGCACGCCGCTCCACTACAATTTCTATACAAACATTTAAAATATGTATGCAAAAAGCAGTGGAGGAGCGTACTATTTTAAATTAGACGATCTCGAGGTACCTACCTGCATATATGAGAAATATGTAGGCTACCTACAAATGTATGTTAACATTAACTAATTTTACAATAATATGTATGTAGTCACACTACATAAGAATCAATTTCAATGCACTCACTGTTTTTGTGAACGATTTATGTAGGTATATCTATATATAGGTGTACCTAGGTATATCAAATAGATTAGGATTTTCTTGTCCATTCTTCTCCATACGAAACTACCTTTTGGAAGAGGCGCCTAGAATAAATAATATTTTCTTGTAAATTGTGATGTTTAAAAGAGCCTTTTGACGGACACATTGTTGCAATAATTGCTATACGGCTCCACAACACAGCTCGCTGGCTCCGTACGGTGCTTAGAGCACAAATTGTTTTATAACTAGAGTAGTTACGGAGCCAGTTAAAAGTTAGGCACAGGAACGCACGCAGTCATCGCTTGTTAGTATCACTGAATTTTACCGTAACGAACACAGGATTAGTTGCTGAATAGTTCTGGATTAAAAGTTTAAAAAGCTTAGCTGGTACCTTGTATGAAATGGATTTATTTTAACACAGATAGGTAATAGAGCAGGAAAACTTTTAATATGGTGTCTCCGACCAACTAGACATTAAATAGATAGTTGAGAGGCAAATAATATATACTGTCTTGTAATTGTGAATTTGAATTGTAATTACAAGTGTCCACTGCAGAGATAGCCGAGACTTATCATAATTATGCTGAGATCGATCAGTTCCAAATACATGTTGGAACTTTGACCTTCAATATCTTCGTAACCAGATGGTTTCCAGGTATGGTCCAGAACAAAAAAAAAACACAATAACGGAATAGTACAATCGGTATTCGTAAAAGTAGTATTCGTTGCATCGCTAAGTAGTTCGAACCCAGACAGGCGCTTCACTTTGTGTAAATTATTTCATCACCAATGCTCTCAAAACGGTGAAAGAAAACATCGTGAAACTGGCATATCCTAGAACCAAAAATTCGAAGACATGTGACATCAAACCAACCCGTACTGGGCCCGCGTGGTAGATTACGGCCCACTCCCACTGACCCAGAGAAGGCTTGTGTCCCGGCAGCAGTGGGAACTTTATAGGCTGATTATGCTAATAGGCTCTTAGATCCGCTCGTTATTGGATGTATTGACTATGTCCTACTGTTAATCAATAAAAATACAACGTTAAAGTTTATTTCTGTTTCAAATAAACATTATTCTTTATTTCAATAACCTAGTCGTAAAAATACTACTTGATATTTCTCAAAAGAATTAAAACTTAGCTGTGTTCTACCAGCAAATAAAGACAAGAACAGAGTGTTCAGGTATTTTTTTTTTAAATCAATCTTCATTTAACAAAATATACTTTTTATCTATACGACTACAAAGGTCATACCAATAACCTTTTAAGTTTTAATAATGTTTTGTTGTTTTATCTCTGAAATAGCCTGGATTACTTGGACCATAGTGTTTTGTATTATAAACATAAATAAATATACCTAACACCAATTACAATTTATAAAAAGTATTTCTTCTTTAAAAAGTTCTTGAATCTTTTATCTCCAAATGAATTTGTTTAAACAGTTCGAATTAGTTTTTGTTGACTATTTAATTACCTACTATCAAGAATCTCCCTAATATTAATGAATTTTATATGAAATTGATATTTATTTTTGAAGTTCAATTACTAATAGCTATATGTACACTGCAGTGAATATTTTGGTACACGAATTAAAATATCATAACGATTTAAATGATGATGACTTTCCATGAGCTTATTTATGTGGAAATGAACCCAAAAACTTTGCAAACACAAAGTTTTCTTGAACGACCGCGTCATAATCGACATGCGCGAACACTAAAGGAACATTTGCGAACTTCCTCTAGAATTACGTGAAGCACAGCGCTCCCCGGACTCGCTAAGCCCTTAGTCGTTAAAACTCGGTAACTACCCTCCCCATATTCACGAGACCCGCTGCCCCTTCCGCAGTTTAATCTTCCATTAACTGAGTATGAGCGACACCGCGACACTAGCCAGTTATACATGTTTGCTTCACTAAACAACTTGATGACAGTAACACTACTAGACAGCACACTGCTGTCCCCATTAGTGTTCGGTAATGGATGCGTCCCTCATGAATGATTACTCACAAACTTCCACTCGACTGGGGACTTATCACAAGTCTCATTTATCAGTTGTACCAAAATAAACGAAATTCGAAGCTTCTTAAGCTCCTATTTAAAACGTATAATGGTAGTAGAATTAACCAAGTTCCCGAAAACAATTCAGATAAATTCGAGGATCTCGATGAGTGAAAAGGACGCGTTTCCCGGGGCTATTTCTTGGCCACGATAGTCTATTGTGATCGGGCCCGCGGCGAGCCGCCACCAGCGCAACCCTAATTGATATCAATTACCCGCCATCTCTCAAAACCTCTTTGAAACCGCCTTACATCTCCAAATATTCGAGCTCTCAGTTCGCGTTTAATTTAATGAAAATTTAATAAATTATTTTCATCTTCTAAAAGTGCGTCAGCGTTTTGTGTGAAAAAAATTATAGTAGGTACCTATCTATTTTTTAATTAAAGAGTTTTCGATTAAACGTATTTTTCTGTCTTACCAATTTATTTGTCAGTCAACAAGCCTGCCAGCGTTTTCAATGGCCCAACTGTATTTGGAAGTCTTTAAATTCTTAAAAAAAAAACACTTCCTGCTTCTGACGTATTGACGTTTATTTAACTTGAAACATGTAGGTACATGGTGTTATAAAACCATATTCATTTAATATAATAAATAAGATAGGTGTTGTACTGTACACATGTACATATCTGACGGCGAGTTCAGAACTAATGTTCAAGTTCCTTGTCGCACTAGATGCGTCTTCACAACTTGCTCCCATTAGCAAGTAACAGTTTCAATCCGTCTTGTGTAACATGACCAAAGAAACCAAAGATTAATGAAATGTAAACACAGTTAACGACAGCATTAAGATCTGTTCGAACAGAGATAATGAGAACGCAATCTATTTACAGGCTCTGTGGTCACGCCACAAACCCCGCATGAATAAAGTATTTTGGAATTTATATCTTACCTTCCTTTATCTAGAATCTTGTAAGGGCTTCGCAAAAGAATCAGGAAAAAAAAATTACCAAACATCGCAATAAAAGAGATTTTCACCTACCAAATAAATGGGTTACAAACAAAACGTATCCATTAATCCATAAGGTAGGTACCTCCGTCCCTCGCATACATTCGGAGCCAGTTTTTATATTCTCCGTAAACGGTGAGGATAAGCCTCCACATTAGTACGCCTCATTACGCCTCCAATTTTATCGAACCAAATGTTTTCCGCCGACATTCCTGATCAAATCGCAAGGAAAACGTTTGAATTTATTAAAATGCTTATTCAGGAGATCGTTTGCTACAGAAAATACGTATTTCGAAACTTGCCTCATTTTGGTAGACATGTTTTTTTTATTGATTTTCTACTTTTCTTATTCTTTATTAGAACAACTCTGTTTCCATGACCAATATTATTATGTAGCGACCTGGACCGTTCCTTCGTTTAGTTATCTCATTTAAATCCTGAAGAATGACGGGCAGGCAAGTTGTGAAGTAGCCAGTGAAGGGGCTTCGCACTACATAGTGCATGGGATGGAAATAACGTTCCCGTTTTTACAGGAATAAAACTCTAGCAAATAGGAAATTTAAAAAAGTATCCCTATATTTACTTTATTCTCCAACAATAGTTATTAATAGAGTAATATGGGAACCATCTCAAAACTAACTCACCAAGACGGTGTCATACAACATAGTGAACTAATGGGTATATTGAAACAACAGTGATGTCTGTTTGCACAGAGTTGTGTTGTAAGTGAACCTGAAACTATCAGCACTAACTAGGGTAATCCTACAATCGACTAATCCTGAACTAATTGAATGGATTACTTCCCCTGACGAATTGTTAACGTCTACCCTCGTAGATCGCGCGTTTGTAGATAAACTATTGATTATGTTTGGCTGGTAAATCTTGGATACGTACCTAACACGTTATATCTTCAGTTATAAGTAATGCTATATAATAATGTAACCGCTACAGTGTGATGTTACTATCAGTAATTTAATTGTTTAATATCAGAACATTATATTTAATTTTAAACTTTGTTGTTGTTGTAAATATTAATATTATATTTTAGTAAATTTCGACTACCTATTCTCCCTTACTTTTCAGAGCGCATTTACTTTAATACTTTTCAAAGGACTTAGCAATTACGTCAGCAATAGTTAATTCACATTGGAGTGACCCTGGCACCCTGGCTGGCCGGCAGCCGGCTGAATAGGTGACCCTGTATCGATCCCGGCTTACCAAACTCCCTAAAAACATTTGTCACTCGCTTTCCGGCGGAAGTAAACATCGTGAAGGAAATGTGAGGTCGAATAAGTCAACCTATATAAAATATATATCGAAACTCCGGACATTTATAGACGTTTCATAAAAAGGAATGGCGACAGAAACGTCGCCAAGCCAACTTTACCATAAAGCGAAGTCGACGGTTTTGTGCCCGAATTGTATGGTAGTCACATACTTAGATATTAAATACACACAATCACTGACATTTTCGATTACATAGGACATTACATAATGTACCAAAGTTACGAACGTCACCTAAATAAAGTCATAACGTGCATGCTTTGATATTAAGTAACGAACAGATTACCAACTTAGCATTTGCAAATCCACTCGTGAATAAGAGAAACTCGTATGTATTTAAATTTACTAAGACTTAGTTTTTCCTTGACACTAATGTAACCTAATGAGAAACCAGTATGTGCTAAATAACAAGAAAATGCCATAAAGTTTTGTCGCTAACAAATAGGTTCCACGCGCCATATCGCCGCACCACATAGTTGTAACTACCATTAAAACTACTAAGCACATATTAATTGCCCTAAATAGGTAATTCAGTACAAGTTAAAACGTTCACAGTTGCGTAAACTAGAATTAGACCTCAAAAAGGTGCATGGACCCAAAAGTTGTAGTGCGTAACCGAGCCAGTAAAGTGGCTGTTAACTACACTATAAATATACTTGCGTTGGTAGGTACATTGTGTACGTAGGAACAACTTGCCCAAGTCCTACACTGACATTTCATGAAATATGTATAATGATGTGAGTGCCACATGAAACCTTAATAGCCAAACTGTACTGGTCTGACTTAACTACTTAGACTGTGTTAGGTGCTTGTCCTAACATACTAAGGATAACATACTTAGAACAGACGAGCCCTGTTAAATCTCAAAAAGAGGTAAACTTTTCCTCTATGCACATAAACTGTATTTTTCTTTAAGTACCTACTTGGTAAATACATAGCGAAATTATGAATTAATGATCGAGTATATACATTTATGATTATTAGAAGCAGATTTTGATGTAGGTAATTCAAACGTCTCCGTGGTAAAGATCAAGAACTGTGTAGTCGTGTACGCACGAACGAACAAGAACGTGAACACAAACATCGAACACTTAGTTCACATGTGAATACCGCTAACGAACATCAAATACTGTTTTCATCAAAAACTATTGTGGCAATACTGGCGATCCAATTTCGTTGTTCTGTGAGGACGATGTTCGGAGAAATTAGATGCAACATTGCGAACATTGGCGAATCCATGGCTACTAAAGAGCGGGGTGGTTGAGCGTGAACACAAGTCGAACTGTGTTCGAGTGGTGTTTGTGTTCCCTTTGCTATTTACGTCCACACGTACGAACCAAATGTTCCGTGTTCGATGTTAATTCGTGTTCATCATGTTTTTTTCGTTCGTGCGTACACGCCTTCGACCTTCTTGATCTTTATGTAACAAACACAAGTTAAAGTGTGCGATAACTCATGGTTTACGAAAACCATGAGTTATCGCACACTTTAACTTGTTTGTTTACCACACCATGATTGTTTACCAAATAAGCCATGTAAAAAAACAACACTGTACAAATAAAACGATTCAATTGATTTTCTAGTTCAACTTCAAAGAATTCCGTCATAAAAAGCCTGCATCAAGTTGTAATTGGGGCAACATCAAAGCGAGCAAATATCCCGATAGGCTCGTTCAGTGCACCGTGCAACATGGACCGGAGCCGCAAACCTACGTAGTTACACCCTACACGGTTGGCACGACACAAATTAGAAGCTGCTTCGGCAAAATTCATAAAGCACGATAACGTTTAACTTGAACTGAAACAAATACAGGTAAGATTGGGGGACTGACAGACGACCATACTGGTTTGTATGTCTCTATAAAAATCCATCCGTCGATGGTGAAATTGTCGCCTGTTACCGTTTCCATAGAGTTACATATAACCCGGTCGTGTCACTGCGGTCTGTCGTTGCGATCGGGCGGCGTTGCCACTGCGGTTTGCGGTGGCGGTCGCTTTCGGAAGAGCTTTAATGACTCGAGTGGAGATGATGATGCCATCTAGCTGATTTCAGCCACAGCGACTGCATTCTATGATTTCAGTCATGGTGGTTAGGAGTTTAGACATGCTGCTCTTACATGTGCTCTAGCACAAACACACGGACATGTTAGAACAAAAGTGCAGACATTATAAATTGTAGCTGTAAAAGGTCTAACTTTGAGATCATCACGTGGAGTGAAATAAGGTAAGTCGGTATTGCTTTTACAACTTTTGATCGTTCGATTAGATACACAACGCAACTTTTAAGTCGTGTCATACCTATTTGCACTGAACCAAGTTACGGACACACTTATGAATAAAAGATACACTGGAAATATGAAGGCTTAGCCCTCAACGTAGTTACAAACGACAGTTATTTCAATTTATATGTTTGGACTAGTTTTCGCAATATGTTTACAGTGTTGGAAACTTCGAATAACAGATCAAATGCTGTAGAAAATTGCGACGGTAGGCGGTTAAATATTTGTGTTAATTAGAATTGATATGTCACCGAGAATCGTATGGTTACGACAACTATCGTCTACTAATAGGGTATTTGATTATTGAGGTCAGAAAATCTTAAGTCCTTTTGACTGAGGCTCCGATAAGGGGCTAAAGATAATAATTGCCTAGGTATGCCTACTTAGGGCAAGGTTGTGTAACTCGTCCCCCATGAGAAAACTACTATAATTTTTTGGATGATTTAAATTAATCGCAATCTTTTGCATCCACTGAATGTTTATTTACACGTTTTTAGTATTTACACGGGAAATAAAAATAACTGGTGAAATGTGGGTGTATACTAAGTACCTATGTAACACCTCTGCCTAAGTGTTCAGGAAACACAGACGTGATGTTATGTTATCTACTTACTAAAGATGGAACTGGAAGTGTAGGAAATACTATTACAACACAATACTCAAATCTATAATTTTTAACTAATTTAATAAAACAGAATCTTTAATCCTAATCTTTTATCTGAACGTACTAAAAATGTTCTTCACAGCTGACATATTTCGCGAGGTTCCTTATCCCACACGAGTGAAACTACTCATTGACAACACAAACATAAACTAGACTTGACGCTAACGTTCGTACGTACACACAAACGAACATCAGCAGTAACAAAATAAAACATTGACAGCGGCTTTATGTCATAGCCTTAAGAGCGATTTTCGTAGTGCAAGTGTTTCCACTGACGTGCGGTTGTACATCGTGGCTTTAGCTAAGACTGCTGGATTAAACACCCATTTGCAAGTAAAATTGCGTAAGTTAACTATTCATCCTTTACTTGACACTGACACACTTATATAATAGTCGAGATTCAGCTTATATTAAAAAAAAAAACAAAATGTAAGTACTCATGATTTGTGAGAAAAATCTTGGGCTTGAAGTGTTACGGGGTAGACTCAATAAAACGGACTTTTATGGCTAACGACTTGTATTACTGCCTACCTCGGCACTTCCTTAATATATATAAGAACAAAACAAAGCAGAAGTTTTACGAACGACACAGATATACCATAAACGATTTGGAGCTAATTTTGCGAGATCTAGCGCTTGGAGGAAGTCTAGATTTTGGGATCGAGAGGAGTGTGCGTTCGACTTTAGGCAAGATCGTGCAATCTTCTCGATCACAAAATCTTAAACAAGGGCTAAATGATGAGAAAAACCTTCTCCTTTTTTTTTTAAGTCGAATGAAAATTTACGACTTAAGAAGGCTGGGACAGACTGGATGCGGAAGGCGGAGGACAGGGTGTTGTGGCGCAGCACGGGAGAAGCCTATGTCAAATTCATGTAGCGTGTCAATTTGATAAACAATTAATTTCCCTGACTACAGTCAGGGAAATTAATTTTAAAAACTTTTAACTGGGTATATTTAAACAATTATTTCCATTGACTTTAAATAAACACTTACCCAATTGGAAATTTTAAGAGTATTTTCGCTCTAAATAATTAGCTCTAACTAGGATGATGTTTTAATCAATCAATTAAGTAGGTACCTATCATGTAGGTAATCCCCACGGAATCCATACTAACCTTATACATTCGAAAATATCTCTGTCTGTCTGTATGTTACCTTTTCACGCCTAAACCACTGAACGGATTTAGATATATGGCAAGGATATAGATGGCATCCCGGGGAAGGACATAGGCTACTTTTTATCGACATACCACGCGGGCGAAGCCGCGGGCGGAAGCTAGAAATCTACATGTGAGTCGTCATTACGGAATAAAAAAATCCGTGTTCGTCATTCCGATAAATAAAGTATCAGTAATAACAAGGCAATTTTATAAACAAAATTACCTATTAACACACACGGCTGAAGACTGAAACATACAGAAATACGACCTCAGTATTTTCAGTAATCTCAAACGACGAAGGATGCCCCGGGTGGCAAAGGAATTACAGAACTACATACATACTAATGAGTGTCCTTCAACCAGCGAACAACATTTCAATTTACCTAGTTCACATAATTGAATACACATGTACCTACGAACATAACACAAACTCTACATTACGCTTTATAAACACAGAAATTATAGTAACTGTATAATTTTGTAATAACTAAGTAGGTACAGCTCTACATAAGCAAGGGTCCTGAATTCGGAGAGAAAACTTTACAAATGTTTTAGAACTAGTTAAAAGGATTATATAAATATTCGTTTCGAACCAATTCATAGATTAGAAGTTATATTAACTTTGGAAATTAATATTCATTCAATGTATTTTGATATCCGAAACTCTGAAAGACCACTTTCAAAAACTCTATTTTAAAAGTGGTATTTCTGAGTATTTTATTAAAGGGTTTTTAATATTTACATACATACCTACCTAATATTGTGAGTCGGCATCTGAAGTGTAAAAACTAGGTACCTATGTGTAACTACGTGTGTTTGTGTATACGTGGTGTGTCATGTGACTATCGGTATCGGTGTTTGGTGCGTTAAAATGAAATGCCACGAATCCAACTTAATTTTAGGCTCTGACGAATCCCGCGCGGGATACGGGCGAAATTCGCTCGCACCGATTGTGTTAGTCAACTAACTTGAATCGGGGTGATAAAATGGCGCGAACTATCACGTGACTTCTTAATCATTAGAACAGTCGACGCGCGCAGTCGCTCCCCGTGTCCTACGCGGGATTTCCCACAGGTTGAACAGTCTTTATCTTTAATTTTTAACCAAACATGCTTGTTTCTAAACGTATGTGCATTCCACACACAAACGTAAATGTGGTCCTCACTACATTCGTGAAGGGAGTAGTAGACTGTGGCGCTACCTATCGGCCTTCTCACGAAACTACACACTCTAGGAATTTATTATTAACGGGTCGGGTCTCGTGCTATGTTTTCCTACACCTTTTTAGGCCCGTAATAGAATTGTTAACATTGTGAACCGTAACACTACACTACTGAGATTATATGCTGCGCTAAAAACGCTTTTGTTAAGCACACTCCAAAAATAAAAGAATATACTAAAGCCTCATATTTTGTTTCACACTGCAATTTATAAAAGAAGTATGATATGCAAAAAAGGCGTTTCAGACTCGAAGCAACTGGAGAGAACGACGGATAATAATATTCTTTCATCTCTTGACAAATTAAATTACGCATACTACAAGAGCGGATATCCTGAAGGCATGAAACACTTCACGCTCATGAGGATATTATTATTTTTCGTATCCATTTTATTTTTCTTAACCTTCATTAATCTTATGTTCAAATTGAAACCTACTGTTCAATTATATTCACGGGTTCCTCATAAAATATTTTCGGATACCTATGCTTACACTTTTATAATATCATCATCATAAAATAATCGATAGACGTAGATGCAAGGTAACAGACAAACCCCAAAAAAATGCCGGCAAAAAAAAAAAAACTATTATTTTCTAATGAAGACGAAGGCATTCTTGCCGGAAATTATCCATATTTAATTAAACCAAAACAGATAGGGCGCAAATTCTGTACAGGACACTCACCGGAATTAACAAGGTTCATTTACATGCAAATCGATGTTATATAGGTCTGAGACGTAATCTCTTTAGCCAAGTAAGCCCAAATATATTCAGATACGATTGCCATTTGATTGCATCCTGCCTGATAATTACCGCATGTTGATGTATGTTGGTATTAGCGAGCAGCGGCGACGTGATTAATATTTAGTTGCGGATGAGAATGTTAATCATGTTATTTCTTGGACGTTGTGTTTGCGAAATGGAATTACTTTAACAAAAACCATTTCCTGAGACGATTATTTAGGTACGTTCGTAATACACAAATCAATCCTATTTATTCTAGTATTTACTATCTAGAATCTCAGAACAAATAAAAAACCAAGACAGAGCGCTGCGAACAATACAGTGAAGCATGCTAAAACTACACCACCGCTCTGTGCATACACGCTCACACGCACGCATTTACAATCAAACTACACCAAATTAAGTGCACACATGTTTACGAAACCGGCCTCACGCCACTGTTGACAGCGATCTGTCTTGGTTTTTATTTGGTCTGAGTCTAGAATGGCCTTAATTATAGTAGAAGGCAATGTCCTAACAAACTACAGCCAGCGGTTACCTACGGAGTTAATTGTTTCAGCAAATTGACACTAGTAATCTCTCGGTACATCGAGAACGTTACGACCCTTGTGTGGAACCATGTCATAAATGCTTTCAGTGAGTCCACTAGGTACCTTATATCTACCTATATATCTACAGAGGACGGAGGTTTACACATAAAGTTATTTCAAAGTCAAACACCGAACCCACGTTACTGGAAATATCTTTGATATTACGACGGTCGGGAAATATACCAGATAAAATAGAAACTTTATATATGTATTAAAATTATATTTCAATCCATTGGTCACCAATGGGAAAATTCCGAAGTTGCTTAATACAAGGTCGAGCGAAAACCCCTTATGCCAAAGGTGTAGGGGTCGTATTCGTTTGCCGCGACACCTATCTCAAAGAAGTAATATCCCAGTCCCTGTGAACCCAGCTTAGTAGCGCACAATATATCGTGTCCAAAAGACTTCAGATACCCGCTGTTGACTTTATCGGAACACCCGTAAAGGACATCGGATTAAAGCCCGATCTCTTCAAACTATTCATAGAATTGAATTTCTAGAAGTTATCTCTTCCTTATATTAATAATATTCGTTACATCATAAACCTTTAAGAAAATTCACATAATAACTCTACTTACTACAATGGAATCCAAAAATGCGCGTAACAATTTATAACATATTGCTACGCCGTCTACAGGGTCTACGCGTGTGCTACGGTGCTACGAAGCGTAGAGCAATTTTGTACCTACATTAAAAAATAAATATACGGGACGCTACTCATCAAGATTGTGTAATCACAATAATAATATGATCACGTACAGGGCTAAAGGCTAAATTCTAAGTAAAGGGTCTTGTTTGTTGATGGCGAACTAATACGCGAAATAAATTACGCCTTTCACATTTTTAGGTAACAGATTAATTTATATTATTCTGCCAGCGCGCCAAGTTTCAGTATGATTGATTCCCCCAAACAATGAAATACTATAAGCACATAGGTACCGCAATATTAAACGTAAACCATAGTTCGTGATTGCTCAGATCACGTACGTAAGTTACGCTATACGCACGTGCGATATCAACAAACAAAATCATAAACATTCGCAGGAGGCGCGGGGAGGGGAAGTGCGCCACGCTTCCGGTTTCAGTTTCATTACTGATATTGGTACGTAAGCTGCTTCGATTCAATTTCCTCGGGTCGGCTCACATCTCTTGACTGACGTTTATATAACGAGCCCATGCGGGATGCGCCTTACTCCTTACTCCATATTATAAGTAGGTAAGCTTATTTACATAAAATTACTCCGATACGCTGCTGAACAAATTCATTCTTGGGCACAAGGTTAGATACTTCCAGACTGCTTTAAATATTTATGATCAGCTGCTTTATTTGCTAAATAAGTAACTAACTTTCAAATACTCGTCATGGTCTATCTACACATTACTATTCCTTCCAAATTCTTAAGAAAGCAGAGCTACGGGTTTGATTTTCGTCTAAAAAATAATAGCCACAATTGTATTTCAGTGTGTGCTTTCCCTCCACTTATATAAACAACATCTACCCCCTGCCGCTTCGACATTGCGTTGTTGACGCCCTCAGCAGGACATGAGCTGAATAAAAATGTGGCCATTATTTATTCTACCTCTGTTGACTCGTAGGAGAACTGCCATCAAACCTTCGTGCCAAAATTCGTCGGCAAATAGAAAATATTGACGTAGGCAAAATGTATTTTCGTCACTAAAAAAGTGCTCTAGGGATTTTTTTTAACTGATCCTGTGGCACTTGCCAGTTGCGTACCTACATAACATCTGCGTGTGAGGAACGATTGGAATACATTCATCGTATTTCGCAAGAAATCTGATTCAAAGCTATCATTATTTAAAGAGGTAATAATAACATAATAACATCTCTTGCCAAATATTTTGGAACAGATCTTTACCTTTATTAGAAAATTGCCTTCATGTTCCTGAAGGGAATGAGGGTTGACATGAAAGGCTTCGCCGTAATTGCTATTTGCGTGTAAACTCCATTATTATAGGTCGCGTCGCATATAACAAAAGGCTTTTATGTCAGAGCACTCGGGTTTACAGATAAATCTAATGCTCGTATCAACTTGATACTGTCGCAACCTGCCAAATATATTTAATATTTTGATAATATTTTTGAAGACAAACGTCGCCCGCACTTTGGGAACACCTACAGTAATAAAACTGTTTTACAATGTAAAGGAACTAAGGAAACTATCGAGGGTTTATTAATCTAAGATTAGAACATTTACTATCGATACGAAGATTAGGATAGGTATTAATAACTTTAAAAAAAAGGAAAAAAGCTGTGTGTGCTATAACTTATATATTTTTCATAAATAAGTGTTAACAATTCAAAAAGTAGGAAAATAATTTCACAGCACGTATAAAAACGTGTCCGCGTGAATATCAGGTGTTCAATATCAATCACGTGGCAGGTATGCATTACATCCTTAACAAATAACTGCAATATCTTGTGTGCCGATTCGAAATATCAAATAACACACAAAGCATTTAGGGAACAATTTCAAAAGATTAAATGGAAAAAGGTGGGTAAATATAATATGTACAGTATCTGGTCGTACACATGGCACAACGAATTTTAGGCTGATCACACGTACCACAACCAAACCACAAAGACAACACGTGAACGAGCGCTAATTTGTATGAAAAGGAATATTATATTCACACGGACCACATTTGGCCGTCAAAACCGCGTGGGCGATACCGACCACATCAGGGCCACCTTGCAGCCACAACGCAACCACCAGCGAGACTGCGCAGTAGCGACCGGCCACATCGTAAACACAACGTTGCGTCGACTAATTGGTTTTATTTTGTAGTTACCACAACGCAACTGCAAGAAGGCCCACATTTTGTCGCTGCGATGTGATGTGGGTGTGGTATTGGGCTCTTAGAAAAGGCCGCCACACAGGTATGAGCGACAGAGCAACCCTCGACAACGCAGAAAACTTTTCTAAATCTTTTTGTGCCATATTTACGGCCAGATACTGTAATGTATATTAAAGATAAACTTTAAAGACTACAATACTAATATTTAGTTATAAGCTGTTTAAAACTTCAAAGAAAATTATCAGCGTCAGTCTGATTTCGTAAATCAAATTATTCATGACATCCCATCAGAACATCATTATGGCAACAAAATTAAAAACTAAACTAAAACAATAAATAATAGGTAGATACATACTATTAGACGTAGGGATCTACATATTTATGACTAAGATTGTTATATCCACGGCACGTCTGATTCGCTGAACTATAATGATATAATTAGGTATGATATGACTATCTTAGTCGAAACATTGTAGATAAATGCTGCTATCTATTGCACTTTCCATATAGCTTATTTCATCGACAATCAGAAAAATAATAACTTTAATAAAGGTTGCAAAATGGAAATCCGATACTTTGGTCAGTTACGATGTATTGGTTCAATTTTGAAAGGTCCTGTTTGCCCGGTTCGCAAAGGTTGTTTGTAACGTAAATATTGGTCTCACTTACGCCATCTGTCGGGTAGTTGTAAAATCGAGTTACAACCGGAAAAATCCGGATAGTTCTACTAAGGTTGCCAACCGTAGTTACTCCATTATAGAGTATTGTACTCTATTTAGCGTATGCGTAAAATATAAAATACTCTATTTAAGACTATTAATCTCTTTGACTCTGTCTTTGAATTGAATTGAATGAATTCCTGCCACTTCAGCATTCAGCAAATTCTTATTTTCTGCTGTTTTAAAATAATAATAACTAATACTCTTATTCATAAGTCTGTACTATGTGTATCTTTACAACCCCTATAAAATCAGAAAGATTTCTAGAAAAAGGTTGGCAACCCTAGTTCTACTAGGTATACCTACTTTTTTATTCACAAAACAATAATTGTCTTCAGTACGTTTATATGAATTCTTTAGAACCATAGAGTTCATAAGAAGAGGTCAATGTACGGGACACCGCTCTTTAACTCCTCACAAAAATTGTAAGTCATGATGCTTCCTGATATTAAATGATACACTTAACTGCCAATATTTGTGCATTATTGTTACAAATCTTATATTAATGTTATTGCTATTATGTAGCCTTAACTTGCTCCAATATATTTCATAACAATAGGTACTCTTATGTTCTGTTACCCCTTGTTAGTATTTATGTACTAAATGATCAACAAAAATCCATTACAATAATAAACGTTTTCTACTACTAAATGGCAATTTGATGTTTTTAATATAATCTGGAAACCTTTACAGTAATTTATGTGTATTTTTAAACAACTATGTTAGTATGTTTATTATAATAATTAGTCTTTACCGCTTATTGGAAGAGTTTAAATCTAACTCATCTAAATTAGTCATTGTATTGACCTTACACATATTACTCCTATTATTTGCATCTTATTGCCAGTAACTGCAATGTTTATCCAATGTACGGTACATTAATAGAACATTCTATAGTTGATACACTTCACGGGCGATAGTCAGTCATTGTAATTTAATCCTTATATCAGTGACATAAAAGTCAAGTGACGTGTGCTAGTGATTTGCATCGACTATACCATGTACGACTTGCTTACAAACTAATTCTGTTTTTACAGAGTATAATGTGCTTTGGCTTAAAAGAAACAATACTTTTGAAATATACAACCAATAAAACTTAATAATATAAAAAGCGTTTCCGATATATTAATAGATTACGATCTATTCATAATAGTATAACATAATGACTTAGTTTAAGAATAAATGAGCGTTTTATGGACAAAGATACGTTCGAAAATATATTACTTATACTAAAACTAGATTTTTTTTATGATCCAATTGGCACAGCCCTTGCAAGTATTTTCTTTCATTTAAAAGCATAAATAATGTTAAAAATTGTTCATTGCATGAACATTTCTAGTAGAAAAGTGATGGAAACAATGCCAACCTCGACACTGGCATCAACTAGAAGGCACAATCTTTTAGATTGACTCTCATTGTCATTACAAAGTCACAGCCGGCAGCTGCTTAAGTTCTATGTTACAAGATATTTTGACAATTTAAACACGAATTATTTTATGTAACAACACCCGTTCTCCTGGTGAATCGAATTGATGCGTTAAATTACAGTGACTAGTATGTATTTACATTACATTATCAAGTAAATTCCATATACACATAGGCATGTTGTGGGTCCAGTCTTCTTTATATGAATAACAATTCAATACTTTTGTAATAACGCTAAAAGGCTATCATTATTTTTAAATGTTAACAATACCCAAGGGATACTCATGCTGTATAAATTAAAACACATTGACCGAAACTTATACTGCAATGCGAAGAAATTATGAACCTTTACAATGGTAGTAAGGCCAGCATAAAATGTTGCCAGGTGGCGCTAGTAGTACGGTGTTTTCTATATACCACAAAATGCCTTTTAATATTAAAATAAACTTGAATACTTATAGACGAAAATGTATTAAAACAAATCAACTGATAAAATCACATTTATAATATGTATATTCTCCCATAGGAGTAACTAGTAGTCCTCTGACATTTGTATGTAAGTAATTGATTGAACTATATTAAACATGTAGTTCGTAAATAGAAAACGTCACGCAAACGTGCACTAAACAGATTGTTCCAAGAATGATACATGTCAAGTAGGTATTTATGACTCATGTGATATGTGTGACTCATACTTTTTAAATTAAAATATAGGTAGTGGATTAATGTACTTACTCATTCTTATCTATTTTACCCTATTATGACTGAAGAATAAGGCAAAGTTTATTTATGGTTTTGTATGGAAGTCGATTTACAACTGAAATATCAAAATATTTATAAATCGACAAAAAGAACTGCAAATAAGAACATTTCTCTGTTAACTTCGATTAATTCTATGGAGAAAATCGCTTTTTCGTATTTATCGTATTTACCCATGATAAGAGTATCTACAATATTATTAGTCACATGACTGTACATTTCGTCAACGTCATCCACTCGATATTTGGTTTTCCAGCCAGACTT
This sequence comes from Lithophane ornitopus, assembly GCA_948473465.1. Taxonomy (NCBI): domain Eukaryota; kingdom Metazoa; phylum Arthropoda; class Insecta; order Lepidoptera; family Noctuidae; genus Lithophane; species Lithophane ornitopus. The sequence goes on along the minus strand of OX419616.1, from coordinate 8,141,410 downwards.
TCATGAATTTTTCGCAATAATCATGTGGAAACATTATTTTTATATGTAGAGTTGAAATAATTCTATATATTTTTAGTATAGGGAAGATAATAATCATGGCTTAGAAAATGTCATGCTTCATTGATCAACAGATAACTCACACATTTTAATTAATAAGGTCATAGCTGTGACAAATTAATTAACTTACACAATGAAGAATGGCCAGACATTTAAAAATGTTGTAGTAAATGCTGAGTATATTCTCTTGTTACTTCTTTTCTCCGTGAATTGGGCATCCTGAAATAAACAAAAGTAATTTTAGTACACATTGAAGTAAGGTTGTACAAAATGATGACAATGAAGGATAAAATTACTTATTTTACAACACAACAACAATCATATTTACCTTAATATTCAATCATCATGCAATCATAACTTTAATTGTCCTTTCTATGATAGTCCTACACATAGGACAGTTCTCCATTCCTTTGCTTGCACACGGCTGGCAGCAACACATGTGTCCACATGGTACAAATACTACTTCGCTCTTAGCATCCATACAAATGACACACTCTGCCTCCAACACTGTATCATCAGACTGGTTAGTTGTCACCACTCCAGTACATTTCTGTTCTTCAGCCAGTTCTACATCAGATGGAGCACTTGGTGCAACAGAAGAAGATGCTTCAAAATTGTGATTCTGACTTTTAGCTGCTACATAAGAGTTTATTGCTCTAATAATACCTTCTCTGTCACAGGCCAATGTGACACCACTCAATTTTAGCTCTTCTGGGGTGATGTTCAATAATGATTCACCAGAAAATAAGAATTTAACCAAGAACGGCAGACAGTGTATAACACCTTCCTGTAAGAGATAGTTTGCCAGTGCCGGGTCCAAACTTTTCCCTATGTCCAGTAAAGTTCTTGGTGCCGAGTTGATTAACTTCTGATAATTTTTCAACCAAAAATCATTAGACTTATTTGTTTCACTTTCCATTTCTCTTAAAGTCTCAACAAGCTGTTTGCGTCTTTTATTTTGTTGACCAAAAAGATCATCTAATAAAGTTACCAAATGAACTCTCTGTTGAAGCAACTCATTATAATTATAAGTTATTTGCAGTTTCTTCTTTTCTTGTTCAATAACACTAAGGCGTGCTAAATGTGAAGAAACCAATGATATTTCCTGGTTAAGACTCCAGGTTCGGGCATCAGTTTTTTCCAACAGTGATGCAACCATTGCCATTTGAATGTCCTGATCTTCTAGAAGTTGTTCCACTAACACGGTGCGTGACTGATCTTTAGCATTTAATAACTCTGTCAATTTCTCACTTACTTCTAAATCTTGTATGAGCACGCTCTGTTTCATATTATTCATAGAATCTTCGTAATGTTTCTTGGAATGTCTCATTGAATAGTCCTCTTCTATGAGCATTTCCATTGCTCTTAAAACATCAGCCTTTTTAATATTATCATAGTTTTGTCGAGTAATTTCAAGTAGCCTGTCATGTTCAGCTTGTTCATATGCAAGTTGCTGTTGTATAATTTCTGGATTTAAATTTTCTGACTGAATAAAGTTCTTAACTAAACATTCAATTTCTTTTTCGTCATCTTGTATAGCTTTGATCAGGTTTTGCCGATCTATTTCTTTCACAATGTGAACTTTAGCTATCTCATTGTCTAGCTCCATCTGTTCTTGTAGTACTTGGTTTAAAAACTTTTCTCTTTGTTCTTTAGCTGCTTTATGTAGCCTATGTTCTTGTTCTATGATGGCAGCTTCTTGTTCCTCCCAAGTCAGTGTATTGCGTCTCGCAAATGGATCCAGGACCATGTTTGGAATTTGAACAGTGGGCACATCTTGTTCAATGGATATTGGGGGGTTATAGTCTATGTTCATTTTATCACATAAATATTTCATAATTTCAGCAGTATCCTGTATGGCAATATCTGATGGAGGGAATAAAAACTGTTCACCATCTATCATTAGTGTTATCAGATTAGTAGCTAAACATAGTTCTGGACAGAGTTCATATAAATCTTTATTTTCAGTGAGGTTCAGTTTCCTTAGATTCTTCAGCTTACCTACTGAAGGTGTTAGGCTTCGTAACTTATTATTTGATGCATCTAATATTTGTAATGACTGCATAAACTGTATATTATCAGGTAGGGTTTTAATTTGATTATCTTGAATATACAGCTCAGTCAGGTTTACCAAATATCTAATATCACTAGGTAGCTGTGAAAATCTATTACTGCTAAGATTGATAACCGTAAGAAGGTATAAATCTGACAATTGACCTCCTTCCTCCAATGATTGTAAACAATTATTGTGCAAATACAAACGTTCTTTTCTGTATACCTTGCATATTGAAAATGTACCGGATGGTACTTGGCGCAGCTGACACTCGGACAGGTTAAAATCTGGTTCAGGCGATTCTCTGGCAATGTATAACTTCCTTTCTAGTCTAGCCCGTGTATCATTATCATTATTTTGTCTCCCAAACAACGACATTGTCGCTCGGTTGACGCACGACACAGCACAACCCATTAAACAATACGTATAAATTGTTAACAACCTTCACAATCGTCACCGACTTGGGATATTCATTGCAAATTGATTATCGTACAACCTTACGTAGAAAGTATTATCACAGGTTCCAATTCATTACCAAGCAATGACAATTATACCGAAAAACAATAGTAAATAATCAATCGGCACACAAAAAGAGGCACACACTAGTGACAGATGACAGCTGACTTGACAGTACTGACGTTGAGCAAGTCATTTTTGTCTGTTCCGTTTGTTTCTGCGGGAATATTCGAAAAATAATTACATTCTATTTTTCAATATATTTGGAAATCCGAGGTTTATTTTGATAACCTTCTGCCAAATAAATCTAAAATGCTGTATGGTTAAATATGTGCGAGCAGGTGGCCGGGAATGTTAATATGAAAATGCATAACTGTCGTGTTTAGCGGCCGATTAAGTTACTATGAAAACTGTCGTGTAGTTTGGAGCCAACTTTTTACTTCGACACCATGGCAACCAAGGAGGTAACTTATCAAAGATTTTTGGATTTTATTTTTATTTCGATTTGGCTTGCAAAAACAGCTTTTTTTATAATAAATATATGGGAAAGAGGATTAGCAGAGACCCGAATTAATTTGTATTGGAATGCATTTCAAAAGATTATAGGAAATAAGAAAAATATTAACAGCGAAAAATGAACGTTGTTGGTCATTGATTCTGGAAGTTATAATTTTACTTAGTTGTTTCCACACATTATTTGAGAAAAGTAGGGACTATAAAAGCCTTGCCCGCAACCAGACATTGATGGATTCACGTAGGTAGGTATTGTGTGCCTCTTTTGCAGGCCGCGGCAGTACCTAATGTAGGTACCTACTATCTATCTATTCCGCTCGTAGATAGATAGAGAATTGGTTCTGTTACTCTGGTTTTTTATTTATATAAAATTATTACATACCTATCCCTCTGATAAAATTAGTTTATTCTTGCTACTTTAATTTGTAGCATGAAACTATGTTGACATACTTAAATTAGAGACATTTTTATTATTTGGGAGCTTATGACAAAATTATGTTGCATCTTTTAGAACAAATATATTTTTAAATTCAAATAAAATTCATCAAACATCGTATTATGGAATCCGCCAAATTATGCCTAGAAGATGGAAATGGTTCCTGAAACCTATAAGTAACCAAGAATAGAATAGAATAGAATACATTTATTTGTCAGAATATTGTACAAAGTTGTTATGTGCATTATGTATTATGATCATAATATTCTGCCGTTTCCGGCGTACAAATATGGTTTGAAAGATTACCTATGCCAACTGTCGGGCGTCAAAGCGTCAGCCGCATTATCCAAGAGATGCTCACGGTGATTAGACTGCGCACTAGTGCCAAAAATCCAGAATGGTAACTCCGAGCACGTAAAATTATATTAGACCATTCAGTCAGACTATGCTTCAGTCCCTCAACAGAACTAGAGCCAGATCCAGCCATCAAAATATATAAGAAATGAGAAAGAAAGAAAATACTTAAGTAGATTTGTTTTGTAGAAACAATTTACTTTACTTATAGGTACTTGTACTTACTTATAGGTATTTTTTTCGGTAATGGACCAAATATTTTTATTAGGATACTTAGGTACTTATGCAGGTAAAAAATTAAGTGTAACACATTTATTTATTAAAAATTAAAACAAACTGTACAACATCCTAATACCTAATTACTTATAAATTAACATATGTAGGTAAAATTCATCTATCGTCGTGACTATCATCGTTGTACCAGTTTTTAGTCTCTTTTGCTGGTAAGCCAAATGCAGAATAGCCTCGAGTTCTTTTAGGAATTGAAGAACTATAAATATTTTCTTTCCCATCTCCGTCATGTTCATGCTCTTTCGAACTTTCCTCTGAATAATCATGATATTCATGATCAGGATAGTGTTGACTAAACTTTTGATACCAGTCATCATGATTTTCGTTAGGCTTGTCATCCTTATGTAGTTTCGGGGAATGTTTGCTTGTATGTTCATTTTTTTCTCGATAATGTAGAGGTTTAAAATCTGGTACAGAAACATATCCTTCTTCATAGTGTTTATACCATGGAGGAGTACCTTCGCTATCTGGCATCATTTTCATCGGTTTATCTTTTATAGGATTCTTTATTTTTGGTTCATATTGTTCATTGTACATATTATTTATGAATGTTATAGCAGAGTGCATCTTATCTTTATTATTATTTGCTTCAGTTGGCACGGGAGAAACGAACTGGTTATCACTAACAGCTTTTATTTGTGGGGGATCATAATCGTTAGTATAGTGTCCATTCATTTTATAAACACTCAGATCTGGTGTCTGAGAAGGATATACGTGCATTTTTAGTATCTGCGATAATCTATCAAAAGCATCGATTAAATCTGCATCAACTACTTTTGAGTCTGGTGGACTAGAATGTTCATCAGAGATATCATCAGCCAATTCTGGATCACCCAGATGGTCCAGATGCTTCTTATGCTGGCTATTTGTTTGTTTTACTTCTGCAACATTTGGCCCCTGGAGCTTTCCTTCATTATGATTATGATCCGTCATAAAATCTGACACGGTGACAAAATCAACAGGTGAATGACTTTCTGGTGTAGTTTGATGGTGGTGTGTACTTTCGGGTGGACTGTAGGAAAACGCTATTTCTTTACCCATACGAAAGCCTTCGTTTTCCGGCGTCGACAGGATTTGCGGCTCTTTACTAAAATAATCAAATACATGAAAACTGGGTACGTCAGGTAACTTATATGTTTCAGCTGCAGGTAATATTTTGATAGCCACAGCTTTACCTTGATGGTATCCAATCCCTTGACCTTCAAATGGTTTATTCTTCCCATTCTTTTTTTTAGTTTCTGTCTTCTTAGGAGGGCTTTCGTCTGCTTGGCCGCTGTCCCAATCAGCGTCGCAGTACATTTTGTTCAATTTTTGTGTATCCTTATCTGACAGTCCTACTCTTTGACCGATTTCAGCACCACCCTGGATGAAAAAAAAATTAACCATTATAATTGATCAGTTTTTACCGTCACCCTAGATTATTAGGTTGGTCAAAGTTTCGTCAAGAACTCGTCAGATTAAATAAACGAATTATTTATTCATTGAAATTATGCATAAAAAACTTGACTTGAAAATCAACACAAGATATTTGCATTAAAAAGCTTTAAAAAAAAATTCAATCACCTGTTTTGGAACAATCGTGTCCTGACCGTTGGAGGAGAAAGCTCGGCGGCTGTAATGCAGGACACTGTCGTAGTCGTACCCCACGCCGAAGTCTGACACCGAGAACGAGTTGTATTTGCGAAAGTTATGCCTCGCCGCTGGAAACACACAAAATATATCGACTCAGAAGCGAACACTGTTTGGACGATTGATTTCTCGACTACAAAAATGTACCGACTTTTAGTTTCTTTTAACATACAAAGAAACTTTCAATAGAAATCGAATTTACTTCACACCGTAATTTTATTGCTTAGACAGGCGGTGGGTTAATTGACATTCGCATTGTGTAGTGTTCGTGACAGGCTTGTATCGGTCGCTGACTTTAGCACCTAGATAAGTATGTAACAAAAATCGTAAGTGTTTATCGATTTACTACGCTTTGCAATGTTCATAAAAGTCGCTTACGTTGTACTATGTTGGCCCAAACAATGTTGACATAGTCATCTCTGTCGGGGCTGCTCTGCATGTGGTAGAAGCCAAGAGTATGCAGCAGCTCATGAACGACTGTGCCGTGTCGGAAGCAACCGCGTCCGACCGGATGCCGACCGGACAAGTTCAGCACTTGGTACCCGCCTTGGTAGCCCACTTGAGAAAAACAACCTCGTCGATTTCCCTGCAACAGAAATACTTGCTTTGTGTGTGCTTGCTTTTATAATGTTTTCTGATATCCTATGAGATTTGGTTACAGATGGACGGTTCAATATGAAATGTAAATAACACAATCATATCTATTAAGTACTTATATACCTATATCTACACTATTACAGCCCATTAGGGTAGGTAGCTGTGACGGGATGATATAGAACCAGATTTGAAACTTTTTATTTACAATCAAAGCTGACAAATTTACAATCAAAGCTGACAAATATGACATCTTCAACTACTTCAATTCAAATTTTCACTTTCAATTGCACTCGAACTGCAATAATTAACCTGTGCCTGCTGCCTACTCTTATAGGACGAGTGTCATTAAAAGATATTCTGAAGTGCTAAAAAAAGCAGGTACCTGTATGACGACAGCATCTCGGTCTCCTTTCTTGTACCGACGGAATTTGACACAGGACGCGCGTGCAAGATCCTCTATTCCACTTTCAATAGCTTGCACTTGATCCCTACCTGTAAAATAATATTAGATCTTATCATTATCTCCGCTGGAATTTATTAGAAGTGCGATCGTGGTTGAAGGAATTTAGTCTTGTCGCTTCTGCGAACTTGTTACCAGCGGCCTGGGAAATTAGACAGCTATCGTTCGACTGTCTGAACCAGGCCAAATATAATTATATCCTTGGAATAGTGCAGCTTCCAGAAACATCTAGGTATACGGAATCTTTAATACATCGACAAGCCGTTTATACTTACTGAAATGTTCTACTTGAATGTAGACGATGACTTCATTATTGGGCCACCTCTTTGCTCCATCCCTGATGCCGTTCCTAGCGAGGCCTTCGGCGACATTCTCGACAATCAGCCTCCGCTGGCGCTCGTTGAGGATCAGGTCACCCTCAAACTTGCCACTGTCCTCCCAGGCGTGGTCAGACACGACTTCGTCGTCATCATAGTCGACGTCGGGGTCTACGCCTTCTGTTACACGACATGAAGTGATAAAAGGGATATCAAAATCTACAATAACAAGTAGGTATCAAAATCAACAATAACAAGATAGGTACCTACTTATCAATCCTATAGTATTAAATGAGCAATATTGGTTTATCTACATTTGTAATCACGATCTCGAAAACGGCTTTAACGGTTTCGATGAAAGTTGCAGAGGATATAGGGGTTTACGGGGGCGACAAATCGATCTATAGCTAGGTCTCGTTTCTGGGAAAAGTAGTAGTAGAGCTCAGTTGGCCAGATACTTATAATTGTTCCAGTCCGTCTGACCCATCCACCTAAATCTGATGTACATAAATGTATTTTTATAATTTTATTTTCAACTTTTGCATTTTCTGCTTGTGCTAGGTTTCAATAGCAGTAACTAAATTGAACGATTAATTTACTGCACAGACTAGATGTGATAAAAAACACCACAGCAATTGCCCACTTTCATTTTCAACACTTTTTGAACCGGTCTTAAATACCTACTCGTAGAAATTAATCAACTTGAAACTTATAATTAGTCACAGTTCGCGTAATTGCGTTATGAATGTAATTTAAGTTCTACACCTGTTGACCTCTGAACTTCTTCAATGGTCGCTCGCTACGCTCAATCATAGTCGGAACTATGCCATCAATCATCTTGTGCTTTATTCGTCTTACACTTACTAATTAGTATTACTCAGTATAATTATAAAGAAATGACCTAAATAAAAATCGGAATCCACTGTCATGGGGCATTCGGCTGGAAGATGGTGTTTGCCCAGTTTACTATTTACCAGGAACCAGTTTTTAAGTTCTGATAGCACAATCACATGGGTAGACGAAAGCATAAGGATGTTATTCGTTGTTTATCATTCTTTAGGTCTATCTAGGCGAGATCCTGCTTATTTAAAACCTTAAACCATAATATGCCACATACCTATGTATTTATACTTTTGGAAAAAAAATCTAAGTTAACGTCACCGGTTTGAAAGTGTTTATAAATTGCAAATACCTATAGGCTGGGTAAATAGTAGCCATAAGTAGGTACAATCACTTACTTTTCAAAGTTGGGCTCAGCTGCGACGTCTTCTTGAGGTGCTCCGCAAAATCCTCCAGTTCGTCATAGGTCATCGCCAAACACTTGACCGCACAGACGATTATGAGAACCACCGATAACTTTGTCCGTCCCATGATAACTATAAAATTTTCGCCTGCTTTCGATTGCTATTCATAAATGCATGCGATATTGGTTTCGCTTTTTTTTAAACTTAACTCACACGCTGTATCCGAAAAAAGTGTGTCATATTAACGGTATTGTGTTTATAAATATTTTGAATTCTTGTTTATGTAAATGACTTTTAAGCCGCTGCTGGTTTAGTCCAGTCCCGCGTGATTTTTTGTGTAGGACAAAACCCGCCGGGGTGGGGCGAGGTTTAATATAGCTTCGGATACGACCATTTCACAAGGTGTTAGGCCGCAACTGCGCCGGCAACGGCGACGCTTGCGTCAGCGCGGGCGCTGGTGACAGCGGCAGCACTCCGCGCCACCACGCATAACTCATGCAACACAGAGTTGCTACATTTACTGGCTCCAGTTATTCTTAACGTTTACGTCCTCCAACAATAACACCGACTTGCCATTTTTGTAATTGAATGAGTGAAATAGTAAAGGGAAAGCAACAGTTGGCCGTTCCGGTGAAATAAATATCGACATGAAATCGTATAAATTGTACCTACCCTTTGTTGTAACAATATTTTTACACCAATAACTCCTGAAAGAATAGAGAGGTAACCTAACCTAGATATTTTATAAATTCTTACAAAATGGTTTATTATTCAAAAAGACCCTTACAAAACTCTATTAGAATATTATGTTAGGTAAACAATATAGAAACTCTTAAAATCTGTGAACTAAAGAGATGTAACTTATTCCATTACCTGAAGTAGGTAGATATAGAAGAAGAGCCCACTACATTCAACCCTTCCTACATCAATTGAAAGGGCAGAGAAGCCGCTGCTTGTTTGGGCTTAGCCTACGCAGACTACATACAGCTACCATTGTCAGTAATCCACCACGAATGTAGAATGGATGGCAATCAGTTGCTCCGCAGTTAATCAAAAAGACATGTGAATCCTATCCACGTAGTCAGTGATACCTATTGAAAGGAAACTAATAGTGACTTTATCTTCATTGGAAGCAAATCTTCTCGATATGGTAAACAGACAATAAACATCATTAGGACTCGGTTATGTTCTATGGAGTAACTAACTTTCTGGAACATTAAATTAACGAAGCCTGAAGCCGGTTCATTAATTAGCGGAAAGATTTTTTCTTCATTCCCTTAGATACAGCGCTGTGATTGGATCACAGCTTTGTATCAAATTATTACGACAAATTCATCCGAGCAAAACAACAGATGAGTGATCACTCTTGATTAGTTTGTGGACATTATACAATACAAATAAACTATTATCAATTCTTGCAAAGTGTTCTGCAATCTTCAATGCCATTGTCAAATGAAAACGCGTGTAATTTCAAGAATGCAATACAAAAACTATCAGATATTTTATTTAAGTGTCCTTGTCTGAAATGAGGTCGATGTCGTAAAGAAAATTGACCGTGACTATGACAATTACGATAAAAATAATAGTAAGATAATTTTATTGTAACAATTAGTTTATTGGGAAAGTAATCCCTATTATTGCCGCTCGATACCTACCAACACTTTTCCTTAAAAGATTTTAATACCTACTTAAGTAGGATGTAAAAGTGTTGAAGCCCAGAGTATTATATAGCCATTATAATGCCTGATGGCCTCTCTGACTCTCTGTCTGTACCTATTACTTATCTATATTAATAAATCTAACTTCTTTCAAAATTTCTTTCAACTCTATAATTTTTCATTCCAACTTAGTCTACAATAGAATGCCTGTGTACGAGAGACGAGAAGAGGTTGCGCTAAATCTAAAGTGCACCTATTGTTTGAGTGCTATGCACCAATTGACGCACTCAGCCGAAACTGACACATTGCGAGTGACACTTGAGTAGCAAGGTTGCTAAACCTTGTTGTTACGCCTTGTTTTATGAATACTGGGAGTGGGTACTAAGAACCTTCTCTCTGAAGCCTCCACCGCTCAGGAAGTGAAAACCTAGTGGAAGGTAGTCTGTCTGTACCTCACTACATCAAGAATGAAACGCATTTATATAATCGAGCGTTTTATGTCACACTTAATTATACAACACTTTATCCTATTTAATTAGCTTTATAGCTAATAATTTATTTGTCAATCACAGCCACTTGGTTGCCATTATTTTGTTCCTTATCATCGGTTTCTTCACAATACATCTTGTTTAACTTCAATATATCGCTTTCAGATAGTCCATTTCTTTGGCCAATGGTCACATTTTCCTAGAAATATAAAATACTTAAGTGATAGAAAAGTGTATCTTATGTTCGATGTACGTAGTTGTGGAGCATAGCACGATATAGTATAGTAATAGATCTCGACGCGATCTCGACGATAGACGTGCAGTAAACTCTTTAATCTGAAAATTGAGTTATCAAGCCTGACTGATTATGGTGGTTCGCACACCCCAAATTAGCTTAAGGTTCAAAAAATCTTGAAATTTTTTCGAGAACTAGCAAATCTTCTTTTTGATCTATGTATGTAACAAAGTCTTCCCCTTTTTGGTATGCAGCTCCCAGGATCGATGTACACCCTTATAGATAGGAGCATACATAGGTGCCTATAGATAAGTATCGTAGATCCTTTGAGTTTCATGTGACTGAATTAGGCATGAAATACATTACAATATTCAGGTACTTAGGCACTTCTTGTGTCCCATTCTTAGCATGAGTCAAGTGTTTAAATAAATATGATGTTGTATGATGTATCATGCACTCAAGAAAACAGAAGAAAGAATCTATGGCACAGTATAGTATGAACCGATCCAACTGGTGGATGGTAATATGCCCCTATTACATGGGACTTAAACATAACTGGCAAAATCTGGGTGTACCTACCTACCTACTATAAGTAGGTTCTCCTCTGCCTAACCCTTCGGGGAAAGGGAACACGTGGTGTTATGTGTAAAAAAGATATTTGGTTTAAAGATCCGAGAGTAACTTTACCTTTGTCGGGATAATGGTTTGATTGCCATTTACAGAGAATGCTTTCTCCGGGTAGTGCATTACACTATCGTAGTCATACGGTACTCCGAAATCTGTCACTGTGTCATTGCTGTACTTTGCGAAATTATGTTCATGACCTGTAAGAATCAACATTACAACATTATCTACTCCAATTGTGCGGTTTATTAGATCAAATGATTGACCTGCACCTCATTTTTTAGATTTATCTAAAAAGACTAATGGACTAAAAATATAGACGGGACAAAACATTATACTGGTACTTAATGATCAGTCATGATTTGGTCAGCTGGGTAATAGGTAAGGTACCCGAGCAGTAGGTACAAATATGGCACAAGAAACTGTTACACATGTATGAGTGACATTTTACAAACACTCTATGCGCCATATTTTCGGCCGGGTCCTACTGAATCTAATTATTTGATACAAAATTGCTCACCAGGTTTAATATTTTCCCACACGATAGTGACAAAGTCATCCCTGTCATAGGTGCTCTGCATGTGGTAGAAGCCGAGGGTGTGCAGCATCTCATGTACCACGGTGCCGTGTTTGAAGCAACCTTTTGCCAGGTTCAGCACTTGCCGAACCGCGCCCTCGTCATCAGGAATGCTGAAGCCCACGTTTGAGTAACAGCCACTCTTGTTGCCCTAGAAACAGGTATTAATGTTTTTTTTTTAAATAATTACAGGTTCCAATAGATCGTAACAACACTTCACAACACAACTGACACATTATAGGTACACCTCTTGCCTCACCTTTCGGGAAAGTACAGGCGTGTTTGTTGTGTGTCCAATAGATAGTCCCTTTTATGGGCTGCATATATGTATACAACACAGAGAACGACACGAATGGTCTTCTCGGGGGATTATAGTTACATTGTTAAAACCATGAAAATGTATAAAAGTATTCACTTGTATAAGAACGGCATGTTGTTCCTCCTTGTCTCGTCGGCGGAACGTGAGACACGACTTGTTGGCAATGTCAGCTAAAGCGTCCTCAATCTTTTGCACATGTTCCTCATCTGTTGTATAAAATCCATACTATAATCTATATACTTACTAATATAATTAAGCTTAAAAGTTTGTTTGTTTGATTGAACGCGCTAATCTCTGGAACTAATTTGAAAAATATTTTTGATTTGATAGCTCAAGTCTTGAAGTGTTTTTGGCTAACATCACACTACGACCTAAAGCTAAAGCAGAAGCTAAAGTAACTGTCTGTCTTTCACCTTTTCACGCCTTAAAGGCTGAATGGATTTCGATGAAATTTGGCACACAGAGATTTGATCATGAGTTCGAGTAGTCACACGAGAAGTGCGACGACTCGAAAGTGTCTAAATTCGATGATTTTATCAAGGAACAGGAAATATTATATACTTACCTAGATCGTGTTGAAGATGTGTTTAGGAAAAAAAGCCTTAATTCAGCATTTTATTACGTACCATTCATAAAGGTCCTACCAGTATGCTATTCCCCTTCAAAAACTCGTAACATCCAGTTGAAATTCCATAGAAATCTAAATAATACCAACATAAGGCCATATGGTCTCAAAGGCATTGTAGGTTTAGTAGGGTAAGCATTGTTTTCGGTAGTGCTACGTGATCAACGTCATTGTAGTAGTTGTACACAGTGGTAGTTGGCACTTAGTATTCGCATCGCCGTTTGTGCGTAACGGAGCGGGTACTTACCTACTCCGTTACTCCGTCATTGTGTGTGGTTTTGAGTGATGACCGAATCGTATTACAGGAATTTCTAGGAAAGTTTCCATAGATGGATGTTAGACATAAAAGACCATCTTCTTTCAACTGCATTGTCTACCTCCACCATGGACGATGAATTCAATCGATTAGCAATCGTAGTAGGGATGATAGACGATGAATTCAATCGATTATATACCAATCGTCGTAGGGACGACAGACGATGAATTTAATCGATTTCCAATCGTAGTAGGGGTGTCAAATAGACGGTCAATGGGGACACTGAATGGGGATAATCGGGTGGTGTGGCAAACCTTGGGGAGGCTTATCGGCTTATGCAGAAAACTGTGATAAAACTGTCTAGCGAAGTAAAAGCACGATAACAATTTTATCGGGTAAGAACAATAAAGGACTTGTTGACGTTATATTCTAGGGAAAAAAACAAACTAAGTACCTTCCTATGATGCAAATAACAAACCAAAGTCATCCTCTTCGATGTAATATACGACTGTGCGGTTCGGCCAGCGCTTGGCGACATCCCGTAGTCCGTTGCGACTGTCAGGGTCTGAGGCTTCGGTTATTGCTTCTCGCTGGGACTTCGTCAGCAGCATGTCACCCTCGAAGTAGTCTCCGAACTCACCTAAAGCATACATAATAGGTATACTTACTGCGATCTAAGTTATACTGTAATTTTCAATTTAAAAAAAACACAATTTGAAAGACTACATGGCAAAATAATTAAAAAAATATATATAATGGTGCATGGTCCACCAACGAAGAATGACGCATACAATAACAACTCACGTATGCGGAGCAGATCCACAATCTGCTGCACCCATATCCGCCTGACAGGGAAAGCATCATCGCTAGCTGTGATGCAAGTTCAGCTACGACTGGTACGAGTATCATACCGAGCGGGTATAACATTAGTGTTTTGTAGCCTTAACCAATGTTACATACAACATTCCAATTAGTGCTTAGGAAAAACGTGATGAAAATAGTTGACTTGATAGTTACCATTGTTCTCGAGATCCTCGTCCTCCCAAAGTGGTGCAGCTGTAGAAGTAACTAGGATTGTACTTAAAATTATCAGTATGATATTATGAAACAGTTCCATATTACAATTCTTTGGTTACGGTTCGACCGCCAACTCTTAACAACCACTAACGCACTGAACATCGTCACATTTCTCCACGCCTTTTTAAACGAGTGCTGCTCCTACTCACAGTAGCTTAACAACGGGACATCACAATCGATCACCTAATTAGATAGTCAGGTTATCTTTTAACGCGTTTAGGTACTTACGAAATGGAGTGGTTTTTATTTCGCCACTCTAGTTATCTCTAAAGAACCCTGGGGCGCTCTCATCAGGATACTGTTAAGTTTGAGTACGTCCTACCTATTTCATTAGATAGCTGGAGCTGCAAAATAAAAGTCAAAGGCATCATAGGAATAGTCATCTGGTCATGTTATCTGCCTTCAGGGGTTTTGTTCCATCTAGATTTCGATTCGAAATCTAGATGGAACGAGCGCAAACAAAGATGCCTTAGGTAGGTACCTACCTACTTTGCAGGTTGACAAGTTACCAGTAGTAGATATGGGTAACCTCTCAGGGGACTCTGGCAGGGAGTTCCACACTGACTATGCACAAGATGTAGGTTGAAAATTTATCTATTTACCTAAATAGATAAATTTTAGATTGAGATTAATAAATAAAAATAATACGATACTTACCTACGTATCGTATTATTTTTATTTATTATTTAGCTATTATTGTTTACCGACTGTTTTACTCACGTAGCAATTTCCGTCCGTTTTGCTGCCACCTGCCACTATAGTGGTAGGTACACGTGACTAAATAAATGTGCCAGGTCGCAAGACCCTAGGCCTAGCCAAAGAACTTTCATTTAAAAAGACGTGACGGTTGGATACGTAGATAGATAAACCTAGTAACCTACCTATACCTTCTTTACATACGCCAGGTACATGGTAAGTCATGTAAAGTAAATTGCTGAAGGGATTTCAGTGGAACTTTATAGTTATGAAGCTTTTCGGAAAAAATAAAATAAATATAAGTAGGTACATACAATAAATGTAAAAAAAAACCTGTCAAATCCGAATGGAGGACATAGGTAAGTACTGCTATCATTAGCAAAAAGTAATAAACAATCTTATTATTACTACCCCAAATCCAAATTTTCAACAGGGGTTATGACTTACGACAAAACTAAGTTATGAAACGGGACGGCCGCCCGCGCCCTATGTTATAACCCCGGTAATTCCCCATTGAAAACAAAAGAGGTGATTTTTTTTTTCCTAATATGGCTCGGACAGGGTTTTTTTAACATGTTGTATGGTAGGTACCTACCTATATTTTTTCTTGAAGACATTACTGTGTAGGCTTTAGTTATGTAGGTACCTAAGTATCTAGCTAGGGGTGTACTTATATAAAAACGTTAAGTAAAGTTCAAACGTAACAATCTATGGATAAACAGTCGCTAATCATTACCTACATAACTTTAGCAACGTTTATAAATAAACCCTCTAATCTATTGTGTTCCTGTAATGCAAAGTTCTCTGGTTGAAGGTTTCTAAAATATTTTTGCCGATTATAAATTGTCATATATAACGCAAATAGGTATAGGCATCCGAGCGACTGGAAAAAGTGTATACGCATTACTGCAGGTGATACACCGGATTTATTTGTATTAAAAAGGATCCTTTGAAACAAATCCCAATTGTGACGGGTGGCCCGGAATTCATGGTTTCGACCTACTTCCGTTACTTCCATACGTTCCAGAGGTCTCGTTATAAATCTATAATTACCTACGTAGGTATATTAGTTGGTCAGAATTATTCACCACGAGATTTATTTTTCTATGGTGCTGTATTTAAACCGGATCAGACATGGTTTAATCATTTTAATTGAAAAAGCCGTGAAGTCATAAATCGTTATTCGTTTTTAAATAGCACATCCTGCCAACAATATGGATTATTTACGCCCGATGAATATCAACGTCTTCTACCGATTATATAATGTTATGTGTATCAGTTTAGTTATAAAGCGACCCAATGACAATATCGGAGGTACAATGAAGATTCAATAGATAGTAGGTATTCTCTGTGGTAGGGTAGGGTATATCGTGAGGCTTGCACATCCTGCCACGCCAAGTTTTCGATTGCGCATTATCTGCAGTGTTAGACTCGCCACAATCTAAGAAGTCCGGTTTGACAGCTATAAAAATGCTTCGTCTAGCGAAAAAAAAAAATGGTTTCTTATAAACTGATTCTTGAGACATATTGATTGAACATACCTACTTAGAGAGTTTTTAATCGACGACTTATCTACATGGCTAAAAACTGATTCTCAAGGCTTAACGTTTTATTACATGTGTACGCGAACGAAACGTCAAAACGGACTTCTTAGATTGTCGCGAGTGTAGTGGACTAGTGGCGGTAATAATCAAAGAACAAAAGGCAAGCTGAGCGACACATGGTGTGGTGGTGAAACCTCGCGTGGTCGCCACGCGGTGGGTTCACAGCTTGACAAGGACCCCGTCTTAGGTAGGTACTGAACCCCATAAACTTACTGTACCTATAGGGTGAAACCAGACGATCGTAGTTTTTTGAGTTGTGAGTCCCGTAATTTCGTTCGCGTAATTTCTGCTCAGCAGAAATTCTGTTGGGCCGCCAGACGAGCGTAATTTATTCAGTTGCTTTTCAACGCTTGTACCTACTGGGTGTTTGTGTAGTGCAATGGATATAATAAAAACGTTGTGTATTTACGAAGCATATCGCGAAGACACAGAAGATGATGATAGAAGAAAATACTGGTTGAATCCACTCAACGTGGTAACTTAACCAGTATTAAGCTGGCCTCTTATTTTATTGAAATTTCGTTCCTAGGGGAAAGTGGTACATAATGATCCCCCTAAGGGAGAACAGATATAAAAAGTACATGGCCAATGAATTTTGTGAAATTGATAAGTTTTCTGTAAACCTAGTCTATCGGCCTATAATTTAGTAAGAGTAGAATACAATTCTATTCACAAGATCTAAATACATTACATATACATTTTTGTCAAGAGTAAATGATCACTTTGTACACCCGGGTGTCTAAAATGATCCCTGGGGTTGGGGTAATATGATCCCTGGGATCATTTAACCCCGCTGTTAATGATAGGGTAAAAATAAAAATTAAATATTAAGTAAATCAGTTTATTTTAACAAACATTTTAACCCTATAAGTACAAATATTTTGCTTAAAACTCAACTATGTTTCTAATAATTAAATCTTTTTAATAACAAAATAAAATGTATTTTTGCTCTCCAAGACAGGTACCTCTAATAGCGTGTATATTATTTCCTTTAGCTCGTCCTTTTAAGGCCATAACTAATCGGCACGGAGAATTGCTTACACTGGGAGTTTTAGGGACTACTCACACTTATTCAGCTCTATTCAGCTTATGCTCATAGAAAAAAAGGTTTTTGTAAGCATCTGACGGATGCGTACGCGTCTCCGTCGCGACGTTGGGTTATATGGGCTATATGGCTGAATAGAGCTGAATAAGTGTGAGTAGTCCCTTATATGGCATGCACGTTTTACAGCATCTAAAGCATTGACCATGGAGATTTTGCTCCAATTTTGGCGCGTAGTTTTTCTTAAGTACATAATTATTCCGTGGCAATGTTCCTGAAATAAAAGCTAACTAGATAAGTTAATGATCTAATTTTATATAGAAAGCACAACATCCATGATTGATAGTTGTAATTTGTAAATAAAAATTGTTATAATAATAATAATAATAACCCCACCGCCGTATCTCTACGTTGACGTCGTGGTGGGGCTTGCGCGCTCCGAACTCTAGGTCTGTGCCGGTAGAGTTTACTTTGCCGGAACGGGTCTAGAGTGAGGAGCCAGACCAAGAGAGATACAAAAATCCGCAGGGCAGCATGTGGCGAGCTGTTGGGCAGTTGCGATCCCACGGACCCGATCTCCCGGGAGAAGTCTTGTTCCTCACCTCTGGCTTGCCTTTATTGGCCGGCTGGAGTGAACACTGACGAGGAACAGAGCTCCCACCTCATTCTTGCCTTCATTGGCCGGCTTGAGTGGAGACTCGCAAGAGCAAACGTGCTCGGAGGAAGGAAGTGTTCCAGTAAGTGCTCGTAGGGATCTTGACCATCTTCCGGGCTCTGGGATTGTTCTGAAAGCCGTGGAATACCTCTCCACTCCTCAAGCACCTCAGGAAGTGTTGCCCCCTTGTCGCTACATCACTATGTGCTAGCGACTGTTTTCGGGGGCCCATTATTGAGTGTGCAAGTCACCCCCTGCCATTTTATCTTTGTATTTTATATTTAAAAACATTGGTCAGGCAGGGGCCATAGTCTTCCCATAGTTCAAAATTACCAGTTCACTAAGCAACCAAAACCCATAGCCCAATATCTTTGTTTCCATGTTCTGCAATAGTCCTACACCAACCGGGGGTTGTCCTTGGCTGCACTTGCACAGTGCGAACAGGGATAATCGTCGGTTGGTGCACCATTCCATTTTAAAATTGTCTAAGGGGCCTCTGCAAGTTGGCTTCGGCCCCTCGCACGCCTTCCAAAGATCCGGGATCCCAGGGTCCCGAGATGTATAAACATGTATAAACAAATAATAATAATAATAAACGTTTATTTCAGATAACTAAGATCCAATTTGTTAGTAGTACAATAACTTATAACTAGTGTTAGTAATACAACATTAAGCTACTCGTCCCCTGCCTGACCCATGAGTCGAAGTATCAATACTTATGTGAGCATTAATACATCGACCAATGTACAGACAATCAAGTCTACTGGCTATCATACATAAAACGCTGTTGCGACTAGCCCGTACTCTGCTCAGCATTGACGCGCACCGCTTGCGCAGAGTAGCGTAGAAGCAATCGATGCGCGCCTCCGCAAACATACGTGATGCACTACAGTGACGGGGCAGCCGCAACATCGTTCTAAGCGCGTTATTATATTGTACCCGTAGGGCACCGTACGCTTTTTGAGTATAGACTGCCCACAGGCTGCAGGTGTAAAAAGATGTACAGAAGGCTCTGAAGAGAGTGATTTTTACCTCATGTGTACACCTGGCAAACCTGCGAGCAATCATGTTTGCTCTCACGGACAGTGCCCTACGTTCACGTTCAATGTCCATGTCGTCCTTAAGGTCCACGGTAATCAGATGACCCAGGTATCTGAACTGACGTACCCTAGCCAACTCATCTCCATTCAACTTTATAGGAGGCACGCTAGCGGGACACTTAGTACCGGCCTTAAAGACAACATACTCGCTTTTCTTCACATTATACATCAAGCCATGAGCATTTGCATAAGTTTCACAGATTTTCAACAGTTTCCTAATGCCACAAACTGAGGCGCTCAGCAACACCATGTCGTCCGCATAGCTAAGATTATTGACACATATATCATCTATGCGACAACCAACCCGCTGGCCGCTGAGCTCCTCGATTAGGACATTTATATAAAAATTAAAAAGACGGGGCGAGCTCAAGCCACCCTGTCTCACGCCACATTCCAACTTATATGGTTCCGAGAGGGTGCCCGCCCACCGCACATTATTACTTTGATTGCTATACCAGTACTTTAAAATATTCACAAGTTCAGACGGTAGCCCTACTTCTTGTAACTTTCTCCATAGAATATCGTAACTGACTAAGTCAAAAGCTTTGCTCAAATCGAGGAAACAGGCATACACAGGTGTGCCCCTGTGGGTATAGTACCTGACAGCATGCTTCATGCACAATATGGCACTTTCCGTCGACAAGTGAGGTCTAAAACCAAATTGGTTGTCATGCAGAACTATAGATTCAGCCAATTGTGCATCCAGCAAGCTGTCAAGCACTTTAGCTACCACAGTCGCTAAAGATATTGGCCTATAATTGTTTTTGTCGGAGATGTCTCCCGTTCTATTTTTAACTATGGGCACTACAATAGTTTTCATTAACTGTTCAGGCAAGTAGGAGTGACTTATGCATAACGAGTAAAACAACAAAAGTTATTGTTAATCAATTCAATAAAAACGAATTATAAAAATAATGCATAACCACCACAACCAATTAACATAACAAGGGATCATTTTGCCCTTCTATGAGAGGATCGTTTTACTCCAAATGCTTAACTCTAAAAAATACATCAAAATACAACCTTTTACAATAATCGCTCATTGTTGATTATATTGTTATATAACATTGGAAACTAACGCAAACACTCCTATTACATTATAATTATAAACTTAAACAACATCATATTGAATTAGTGCTTACCTTACATAAAACACCATAATTTTTATTTTGTTTCAATTAATTTTTCATAATTCTCACACCACCATGACACTTTGTCGGAATGCTAAAACCGTTGTGGCGAAGACTATTTTCAGTCAAAAAACTAGATGGCACTACTAAATTCGGTAAAACAATAGATAATCGTTTTACCGCGAGGGATCATTATGTACCACTTTCCCCTACTACCTACGCTCGGCAGCAAAGCAGCTAAGGTCAAAGAATTTTACCACCGAAGTGTGTTCGACTGTTCCTATACAGGGTGAATTTTCCAATTTAATGTGCGTAGATGGCCAAATCCGAAAGTTCCGAAATTATAAGAAATAGCGAAAAATGCTCAATCATTAGGCCAAGCTACAGGGTCTAATGATCCCCCACGCGACGAGACATTTGACTAAGCTTAATATCTCGCAAACGGATCCCTGAATCCGAAAATGGTTTTCATAAACTCACAATACCTTTCCACCCTTGTAATAGACAGAGAGAAAATAAAAACATCCCCGCTTACGGCTTGGCCACGGGGAATTCGCTACAGCGAATTTTCGGGCGGCGCGAAATGCGTTGCGTTTTGCGGCAAAACAAAATGTATAGAAATGTACTAAGCATGCCACGCGAATCGCGGCAGGCGGGACGATTCGCGAATTTTGCCGAGCGGATCGCACTAGTGGAAAAAACAAATGCGAATCAATACGGCGCATTTAGGGCTGCCAACTTTTTAGAGAGTAAGAGAAGAATGATAAAGGTAAATAGTTTTCATTTTCTATTTTTTGTGCACTAACTAACTAACAAAGTAATCACAATTATGATAATAGGTTGAGCTGGAAAACTTGGAAACTAACAAAATGAAGGCAAAGGCCCGAAAGGTAATGTTATCCGCGCGTATTTGAGTCAGTAGACGTCACCATCGCCGTCAGCAGACTGTCAGACTGACGATGACGGTGACCTCTTGAGTCTTGACGACAATTTGACATTTGACAGAATACTTCTGAAATCCACTGCTCGCATTTATTTTTATAAACAGATTTTATTAATGGTTCTGGATACACGCAAAAAAAGTATTTTTGAATAGGTACTTTATTTTTATTGAATAGTAAAAAGTATTTTAAGTTGAAATAAAGTACAACACTGATTTTAACAGTATGGTTGGCAGCCCTAGGCGCATGCCACCCCCACGGATAGTATAGAAGCCAGGGACTTGAAACTTTACTCAAATTAGGGTAGGGTATGAGGTAGGGTAGGGTAGCGTATGAGGTATGATAGCGTTACGTAATACGTTAGGTGTAGTTCCAGTAACCATTTACGAACTAATTTCTTGGCAATATTACGAAAATCACATCAACTATTAATTTAGTAACGTTCCGGGTGGAACAGTAGAAATTATCGTTACTGGAACGGATCGTAATGGTATTTTAACGTTATTTTATAATTTGCCGCTGTGTTCGCCATGTCCGTATGACTGTCTGCGGCTTAGCTCAGTGACTGTTAGGACTAGAAAGCTGTAATTTGGCATGTTTAGGTACACGCCGGCAAAGTGGTAAAATAGAATCATGTCTTTTTTTATGTGGTTCCTTCCGTACTCCCCCTAACCGCTTGGCCACGGGACAGGCGGCGCGAACTACGGCGCGAATTGCGGTGCGGCAAGCGGGGCGGCAAAGCAAGCGGCACGGAATGAAGCCACGGGAAGAGCGTTCGCCGCCGCGATTAATATAGACCGAGAGCAAAATGTCTTTATCTAAGTTATCTCGATATTGCTTCAAGAGTAGATTTTTAGGTTCAATATTTGGAAGAGATTGTGTAGTTCATTAGTTTAATAAATGTCGGGATATAGACGGAGAATTTCACAAGAAAAACTTGTTGGGCTTTCTATCAGGGACATGAAAGGATCACTTTAGACGCGACGATTTTTAGGGCGAGAGCGCATTCGCTGGTTCTGGTAGTAGATATCCTTAAAAACATTCAACAACTAAATCGCTGATAGAGCGAGCGTGGCGTGACCTGTAATTAGCGTTACTCTTTGGCTTTGCCTGTCCCTCCCCATTTTTATGTAGTTTTAACAGGCTGCCGATTTTATAGTATAGTTTTTAAACTTTTATTAAAGAACTGCCCGCGAGGCAGACACTAGTTAAAATACGTCGAGTGGTAATGTAACGTCTCATAGGACTGTGACACGGTTAAATGGGATGCTGGGTTTAAAGAAAAGATAAACTGTTGTAAATAAAGTGCTATATTTATTTTACAAAATAGTTACAAAAAGAACTTGACACACAAAATTTTACTGTACACACCTGCGGTTCTGATTACTTTTTAAAAACAACTAACTCAATAAATGTACAATAAAGTATAATAATATGTAATAAAAAAAAACTTTACTTAAAG
Organism: Lithophane ornitopus; assembly: GCA_948473465.1. NCBI lineage: Eukaryota > Metazoa > Arthropoda > Insecta > Lepidoptera > Noctuidae > Lithophane > Lithophane ornitopus. The sequence goes on along the minus strand of OX419616.1, from coordinate 8,118,514 downwards.
TAAGAATTAAACTTAAAAAACGGTCCCAAAAAAAGATAAAAATATACTAATATTTAATACAATTCATAAGATTATGGCATTTCTTTAATTTAACGTAATACTGAACTTGCTAATACAACAAAAATATGTACGCTGTTCACTATAATGTGATCTTTATACTTCTTATGAATACGTTAATAATGTATGTAATAAATATGAACATTGTGACAAATTATCATTGTGTATTGTAAAATTAAGCCAAGGCTACATTGCTTTGCGATTAGAAATCTCACACACGAGTGATTGCATCAAAGTTAAATGATTTTCAAAGATAAACCAGATACAAATCATAGTTGTATAGCTTTACATGTTACCATGGTTTCGTAAATCAGAGATCAACTTTGATGCAACTCCACCCTTATAAGACATCCTTTGGTGACATTATGGGACATTTTAAATATTTCTCTAATTTACACATCAAGTACAGTGAATAATTAATTTAGGCAGTCTTTAATATACTTTAGATAATAATTAATCGCTCCGTATTTTCATAATACACTAAATAAATAATAATACCAGATAAAGAATGGTAACGTACCCTACTAACTTAACTATCAATCAAATATTTTACATACAAAATACAATATCAGCACATAATTCAGTAAAGCACTGTAAAACATTCTAAATATTGGTCTAGTTATTATTGCATGGAACGTTGTTCCTTTTGAATATACGAACTACCTGATCGATGCAAATATATTTTATTCTTAGCCTGTATTTAAGAATGGTATTGCTTGTTTCAAATCTTTACTATTGTTTACACTGACACTGTAGTAGCACGATTACACATATTGCGCGTACAATCGCAAGTCGCAACACACGAGGCAGCTCGGCTCAGCTCGCAACAATCGTTAACGTAAGTAACATACGTGCGCGCCTCAGCAACACTATCATATTGGGGTTTATTACGCTTACTACTAATATTCTTCTAATACAATTGCCTACGCGTACAGGACGTCAATAAGACTGAGTAGTAAGCGGCACGCTACATGATTAGTATCACAAATTGTGCAGCAATTCTAACAACAATTAAATTTTATTGCTATTTCACTGAAGACTCGATCGTCTTAAGGCAAATTAAACGTTGATTATATTACACTATCCGAATTTGATCTACCATTATCTATTTTAAAAATGCGATTACTGTGAACATGAGACTATCAAGTATCAAGTGAATTTAAATATTTATCCAAAGTTTCGTACAATACCTAGCTACTTGTAGCTTCAGAGCTAACAGCGTTGTATCTAAATCTTACATTATAGTAAAATTACGCAAACACTGAAGAATAATGTAAATAAGTATACATCTCAAAAGTATGTCATTCGTTAGCTTCCTTGCAGGTAGCAACCTATAGGAAAAAGTTTTTGAATATCAAAAATAAAATATGCATCAAATTCATATGAATACTTTAAGAGCATGCACAAAAATATTGCATTAACAGTAATACTTCAACAAGGATGAAATGGCATTGACGCGTTTGAACAGCGTCATCTTTTTTCATAAAAATATTAGAGACGGGTCTCATATGAAAGTATGGACTACTTATTATTAAATGATTGAAGTTCATTATTATATTATCATTTCAATGCGTTCACAAACTTCTAATAGACTCCCTATAAGTAGTATTTCCCATCGACGGTCAATTATAGCCTAATATGTTGCGAGATATTAATTACATTTAACTTTTTAATACTTGCTTTCTGTGTAAAGCAATTAAGTATATTTAAATGTGAGTCTTGTTGCCACTTTGTACCATTAGAACATTTCTACAAATTTCAGATACGCAACAGTTTCGCTTAGATACTTATTAAGTAATTACTTGTACTAAGTATAGAAATGGGACATTTCTGTTGGTTTCAAAGTTTGGCACACATTTAAAAATGATATGTTTATGTCATAATGCTTTGCTATGAGGGGGTATACTTTAATACAAGTGTATACAAAAATATAATGTATTTATTTTAAAACTTCACGACAGGTCAAATTGTTTAGGGGTATTAAAACTTCTCACTCCATTTAAATTTATGGAAGCCCCATGCGAAGATTGAGTTTTGAAGCGTGCACATAAACTTTCCACTAAAACTTAAATGAACTGTCCCATTTCCTATAGGTACTTACTTACGCGTTATAATTATGTTATTCAAACACGGTGAACAATAAACGACTTTAAAAATGAATACACTCGAAATGCTTATATCGACTAAGTCACTATGATCAAACAGTAGTTTTGCTACCATTCCTAAGATTTCAAAAAGTTTCCTCTAATTCGATGTATAGAAAGCTAACTTCCGAAGCTGGCTTACTCAATAATGTATAATGACATCAATGGCAAATACAACAACGAGATGGTTCAAGGACTTTACTCTAAACACCCAAGGCGTCGCTCGTTTCATTATTAGTAAACTATGCAAGTCACATGCTGATATGTAATAGACGACAGTTATTCGATTTAAATACTGATAGAAATAATATTTACTCGATTATTATCATTTGTTGCACATGAAAAGCGTTGTAATCGTAAGCGCGTATCCTCAATCCTCGTCGCATCGACCTGTCCATACGTCACATTCGCACTTGGTTCAATCACAGTCGAGAAAATCGCACAATTAATAAATACATTAATATTAATTAGGCCTTTTTAGGACAGATAATCACAATTTCTCTAAATTAATATATCTCCTCGACATACAATTCAAGCGACTCGTTTAATATCCTATTCCGTCTTCATATTCTTTGGATTCAAAATTTACCTGCAAAAGAAAACAATGAAATTTAGCAAGAGCTCAATCGTTCTTGTGCACCTTGGCGTGCGCAGCGCGATTTTCATTGGCAATTGACTAAAACCGCGTTGCGTCTCGCTTCGTCAAAATTTAATGTGCATTCCATATTTAAATCTTTATTTGCAATTGTATTTTGAATCAAACTATTATCAACTTTATGCGACTGTAAATTAAGTAGATTTCAGATTGAATAGTACTATTGAAAAAGTATCAAAATTGTAAGTTGTAGCGCAAACTGAATTTTCCGTGTATAAATGTAATAAAATATTTTTTCCAAAAACGCATAGTGTTAATAGTTTCGGAAACTAAAGTAACTGCGACCGCAGGAGCGGCCCGTGCACACGCACCGCGCAGCAGGCGGCGCGGTCAGGCGGCGGCGTGCGCGGGCGGCGCGTGCGCGCGCGCGCGGCCTCCGCGCGGCTTGATGCTCTCGGACACCTGCCACATCGCCTCCTCGCTCAGCACGTCGTCGAACTCGTTGAACATCGCTAGGATACGCTCGTTCTTCTTGAACTTGTACTGCCTGCTGACGAAAGTTATATTAATTTTTGTGTACCAGCTGTGCTCGGCCATGTTACGTCAGTCGAACTAAATGAATAATATGAATGTTACAAGACATTAATTAATTCTTAATTTTTCTTGCATGCGTGAATTGTTCCCCTCAGTTAACTTAGTTGATTCTGAACTTTCATCAATTTAGATTATTATTTGCATTCAATAACAGGATATGGAATGAAGTTCCCGGCCGAAATAACTTGGCAGGTCTGAACATAGGCACATTGTATAGTTATACAATGTGCGCAATCGCGCATGTTCTCTGAATCACACTCACCTCATGTCACCATGTGGTTCCTAAAATATGTTAATGAGCTCTGTGCGAAGTTCGGAACTGCTAAGTTATATCGGCCGTATTGTAAACTGTAGAGGTGGGTAACTCCGATGGTACTGATCCAAAGGTGCCGGTTCCGAACGCGGATCCGGAAACCTTATTGACTCCTCACAATCCTTATCGGCACCGCGGTACCAAATGAATCCGGTCCCGAGAGATTAAAAAGTAGTACTCATAATAAAGACTTATTTTAAAATTATTTTTATTTCATTTCTTTCTTTCCTAACAATTTACGCTGTCCGAAATTTAAATCGTATGAATAAAATAAAATAAAATGTCCTACTGTAAGTTCTGTAATGTAAACTGTTCAATTCAAAATGTGCCAAATGATCCAAAGTATTCCAAAGATCCGAATGAATAAAATGTTCTGGTCGAACCGCGGAACCAAAATAAACGAGTGAGTCCCGGTGCCAAACGGAACCGCAGGAGCCGATAAGGTGAACCGGTACCGGAGTCGGAGTCGGAATAAGTGAATCAATTCACTTGTCGGAATAAAGATTACCCATCTCTAGTAAACTGGTAGAAATCGTCACGTAACGAAGAATCGTTATGCCCCCTCCGCCGGACTTTCTCTCTCTCTGTCTCAAGTAGAGAGAGGGGAAGTGGTCAAAATAAAAATCCAAGATGGCGGCTGACAAATAGAGCTTATTTTAAATCATACGTGAGAAGAAACTGCGTTCCTGAGGGGGGGTCCCTCGACCGCACCCGATTTTTTAATACTTTATAGTGTCAAATAATCAAATGAAATAAATTATGTATACGGATTACGCACTCTTTATGGAATCTCTTCATATTCTCCATGATGTGATACTGCTGCCACCTCTTGGTGAAATTGATGCAGCCTTCCGGAAGGAGATCCGGATTGCCGATATGAACGAAAGTCAGATCTTGAAGGACTAGACCACTGCAAAAAATAAACATCAAACATATTTATGAAAATGTTAGTAGCGATAACTAGCTTAACATTATAATTTTGTAAGGACATTGGTCCTATAGTGACATAATGGGATGCTGGTTAAGTGAACGTCAAGTAAATTTCTCAACAAGTTGACGAATACATTTATTTATATGCTTCGTTTACACGAGAAGTTTCTCGACCTGGAAAGGCATTCCCACCTCGAGGTGGGAATGCTCATGCGAAACTCGTAGGCCGGGAGAATTGTTAGCGAATGTTTGTACTAATTGTGTAAAACATGCTTTAAAGTAAAGTATAGGAATAATAATATAATGAACATACATGTAGGGTATGCAGGGCGGCTGCGTCTCGGCGAGCGCCTGGCGATAGGCGCGGAAGGAAGACGACGAGTCAATGATGGTGCAGTAGTCGTGCAGCGTGTCTACAATGGAACGAGGCCAGCCGAGGCGTCGCACGGGAGGAGAGTCCAGCGCGGACACGAGAGCCAGGTACGAGTTGAAGTTATTCATCTTGCGTAACGCCTTCATTACTTTCAGGAACTTGCTAGCGTACTTCTCTCGCTCACGGGCTTCCTCCTGTAATGTAATTTTTGAATATGTTATCGGATGGCTAACAAGCTAGTGACGGCGGATGGATGGGCATCGCATCGATGCGTTGCCTGCCACTAAAGCCTCGCACACAGCGAATACTCGCTACGAGTGTATTCACTGCGAATAATCACAAATGTCTCGCAGCGACAATTTTTGTTTATTGATTATCTTAGATAACATTCATGACAACAGTTGTTGTTTGCAAAATTCGCACTGAATTCAACTTTTTGACTTTACGTACCTGTTCCAAAATCCTAGAGCGTGCCCAGTAGCTCATCTTATTGAAGTGTTCCGTGAACCGCGTTAGATTAGGCGAGCTCTCTTCTGATTGGTCGCGCGGCCACAGCAATACTTCTGCGGTAGTGAGGCGCACGAACAGAGCGGCGTCTAACAGCGTCATCTGTTCGGCCAACTCCGTCGCTTTGAAGTCAAGGAGGGTGTCGCGACGAGTTGATACGCTGCCAAAGCACGGATTTTCGTACTCGTATCTGTTGTTAGTCTGTAACAGAAAAAAATACGTTTAAATTTAGTCGCTTTTGTTTCCTCAGTCGAGCTAATTTAATTAACCCAGTATAAATCACAAATGAAAGTTATTTAAAACTGTAAACTGGAACTGAACTCACCTGTTGGAAGTGCAACTGTTTCTGTTTGTCGACTAGAATCTGCCGGAGCGCCTTCGCTATGATCAGCTCCTCAGCGTCCACGAGCCAGTAAATAAACTCCATTATCTCCTGCATCAGCGGGCAATCCAAATCGGACATCCTGGAAACAAATTTATCGAATAAGGTTTTTAGAAAAGTTGCCTGGAAAATTCTCTCATTCGGTAAAAACCGAACGTCCTTTTTTTTCTATTGGATTTTTGTATGAACTCAAGACCATATTGAAAATTTGAAAGGACGTCTATCGGGTCAGCTATAATATTTATAGATATAGATGAAAATGTCGTTTGTGGATCAACTCACGTGAGGTCAGCGACGACGCGCGTGAGCAGGCACAGCGTGGAGCGCAGCTCGTGCGCGCGCGCGCGGTAGTGCTGCGCGCGCCGCACCAGGCGCGCCAGCAGCCCGCCCGGCGACACCCACGTGCGGTACGTCGCCAGGAACGCCTCCTGGTACGTGAAGTCTGCGCACACAGGTGCCACTCAGTACACGTTCGCAGATACAGTCGTTTACAGATAATTACGGAGTCCACAGTTACTATGCCATGGATATTTACGTTGCTGCAACGGTCCGAGTACATTACATATGTTATGTAGTTTGCTACCTTCCGATACTCGCGATAGCAGAAATATACGAGCCTGCCTGTAAAGGGAGATGCGCTAAGGTAGCTCGCGAAATTCAATTTACCTTATGATTTTTGCTATGTGTACGGCGGTGTCAGGTCGATGTTGATCAAAATATGATTAGCCACTATAAAAAATATGTATTTACAGAATTATAAACATTAGAATGATCAATACATCTCTCTAGAGGTGCAAAAGACATTGTGACTGAGACTCCAGCATTTACCTGTAACCTTCACATTACTACAGGTATGTACATTATACTACCCAATTTTGAGCGCCCGTTTTTTATATATTTATCGGTTAATGTCAAAGACTTCAAGGACACTCAAAATGAGTAGTATACGTCTAAAGCAGAACAAAAGCTTGTAACATATTTTTGAGGAAAACTTTAATAATCAAATCGAGGTATTTTGCTATTTTATTGCCATGGTGTAGCTGTTAAATAACTTTTATCTTCAATGTTACTTCAAAACTAATATTGCATAAGCCAAAGCGAAAATTCGTTTGCGCAACACTTAACTACATATAAAGCTTTTGGTTAGGTGTTTAATAAAACAGTCATATTACTATACGTTTGTACGGCTGCTTACCTTAGTCTGTAAAACCATAACATGAAATATGTCACGTATTTTGTCGAACCTTATACAATACTCGATAAAATACATTACTTCTGTCTCATCCGAGCTATGGGTGCTAATTAGTAAATTATTTTCATTCAGTGCTTCAAGCAGGCAGAATTATCAATATCACTACTGAAAACACATTTCAAGTCTACTCGAAGCAACTTCGACAAGCATCCAAATATTAGTAAAAATAAAAACCAGTATTCCAGCCCCATATTAAAGAATGGTTCAACCACTTACACTCGTCCGTTTCTGTAAAGTGAAAGCATGACAGTTGAGAGGTTAGAAGCAATGATAAGACATGACTTAGATAAGAATATATATAGTTATGAACTTTATGGCGGTGGTTTTAGTTTAGTCCAAAATCGATTGAAAATCTGTATTACTGATTAATCTGTACTTATTGTTTTTAAAAGTGTATGATATCCAGTACCCAAAATGCATTCATGCCTGCATTACCACCATATCAATGAATGATGAGATGAGTTAAGAGGTACTTTAACTTCATGGCAACCATTAAGTATGATGCTTATCGTCAAAGAAGGTTAATGATCCCATATCCATGATATTTCGAACAGCTGACTGACCTTTTGTGGCTTTGGTGGCGAGTACGATGAGTGCGTCGGGTTGTCCGCCGCGCACCTCGGGCCCGTCCTTGCTGGGCCCCTTGAGCACCAGCCACGAGCTGATGTCAGTCTGAAGGATGATGTCATCGGGGTCGGCCTGAGGGGGCTCGCTGTTTGTTTCCACTGTAGCCGGTGCGGGTTCCGTGCTGCCTTCGCTCCTCTGACACAGTTATAATAAAAATATAAAACTTTTCTCTCTCTTCTTCTGATAAAGCATTGAATTTATGTATGCATTACCTGCGATGGCACAGGCGATGGTGTTGGTGGTTGTTGCACAAGCATTTCCAACTCATCTTCAAGAGGGAACTTTCCGGGTGCTGGTGCCGTGGTACTTGTAAATGATTCATCAGAATTCTGAAACAAGATGCCATCATGACTTTGAGCAATTAAATATCAATTAAGGCTCTAATTAGCCTTATTTCACTGTATCGGGATTGGCACTAACTACCACAAATGGTTTGAAATTATCTTCCAGGTAAATAAATAGGAAATGGACCATAAAACTTATAGAACCTTTCATTTAACTTACATTATTCAAAACGGTTTCATCCGCGGAGCTATTGTGTGATGACGGTCGCGGCGATGGAGGAGGCAATAGCTCGTTACTTGAATTCACTGAGAGCTAAAAGAATAGATAAGATTATTCAGAAATGAAGCAAGGCGATGCACACTGATGTTACAGTCAACCAAACATCCATGGTGAAAATTTGACATTGATTCCGCTGTTATATAAAACCTACAGCACACACACATGACAATCACAAAAACGAGTTTTCTACGGGTTTTGTCGACGGAAGAATCGACAAAATGAAATATTGTGATTATTTATCTGTCAATTTGTCTATTCTTGCGTCGATAAAACCCGTTTCTATTGTGGTCATGCTAAGCGTGCTGCAGTAGAACCTTTTTTCATTTCGGTTATTGTTTGGTTGACCGTACACCTTTATCCAATAATTTAAATAATGTAGTAATAACCTGTTTACTCTTGCTCATCTTAGGCGGCAGAGCCGGGGGTGGCTCCAACGGGATGGGACTAGTGCCACTCATGTTCACACTATCTTCTGAGCCGCTGCTAAAGAACACAACATAGTAATCAATATAGCGCGTTTATATTCTTTACTCATATTATTATAATTTGCATGAAATAAAAACCAAATGCTTAGGTTAGTAAAGGGTTTGGAAAAATAGTTTCTGGATGTCCATTACTAAATTCTTTTACATAATTAATTATAATCGATATTGTTTTAATTGTGTAAGTTAGGTAAATAGCGTAGGAAAATAAATACGTAGTTTTAATACCTCATTGGTGGGTTTCCGAAGTGCTGGACAGTGAACGACTGCGCAATAGAGCGCTGTACTTGTTGACGTTGCATACTTATAGCGCCGTCGCCGATTTGTTTGGCACTAAAAAACGAAAAGGTTATAAATGTAAATTAAAGAACATTGTATACGTGTTAACTACTCATCACAGAGTCGTCAAGTTATACATTAATTGCACAATGAACATTTAAATAATAGGTTGAAATGTTGACTGTATTTTATTGCACGGCCTAGCGAACATTCAGGCTCAGTTGCACCACGAATTACAGAAAACATTTAGCGCTAAACCAATTAAAAACATGGTTTTATTTAAGTCAATTATTTGCAGTCGAATTACAGAGCACCTGAAATTATATATAATGACAGCCTATTATTGTTCCACTGCAGGCAAAGGCCTCTTCCTGCCAGGGTTGCGGGAAATTCCGAAAGGGATACCGGGACCTTGGCAACAGGCAACTGAAGGAACACGGGTGGGTTTTAGTCAGTAAAAGTCTGACACACCCTTCCGCTCCACCCAGAGCGGGAGAAGTCATTGATGATTTCCCATGGAAAAAAAAAAATCGCATAGGCCTCTTTTCATATAGAGAAGGCACGAGATTGCTACGCTTACTGAATATGGGTTGGCCATTTCAGACTAAAATATATTTACTATAAATTCACATTTAGTGCTAAATGTATTTTAAGTGCTAGTGGGTGTCTAAAACGTTGGGTTATTTTCTAATTACCTGGCAACATTATACGTGTGTATCGAGTGACGGAACATATCCGGTGGTGCTGCAGCTCCGGGAGCATTCGGCGGATGACTGCAGTTCCCAAACATCTCCATGTACGCCATTACTAAACAGATAATCACATCAGTTAAACATCACTCTACCATGATATCACAAGGCGTACTTCAATTAAACACGGTATTCCATTTGACGAGTATAATGTTCGAAGTTAATAATTTGACGAACGTAAATATTATTTTAGTTAGAAAAATAAAAGTAATCTTATTTTATTTGATTCTAAAATAAATACTTGTTTAATTACAATACACCTTACAGTTAGTCAAAAAGATGATCTGATACACTAAGAGCGTAGGCGAAAATGTGTTTTCCGAAGAAATACAGTCATATTAAAACATGAAACAGCAACAACACATGATCGTAATTAAGCGCTAAATACATTCCTCATCTTCGGTGATAATTAACTACGGCAAGAACTGAGTTCCGCTGTTGTTAACCAACGCATGTAAGCTGCGTAAGCTCATTTGTACAAACGTCGTCATTTCGCACGTGGAAAGCAAGCAAGGCGTCCACCATGATAGCAACTATTTATTACCATACACGGAAGGAATGTACGTAATACGGACATAAATAAGTTTGAATATTCATGGCAGACCCTCCACACATCGAGTGAAATTGGCGCCTAGTTTTGCTAGTGTAAGTGACAAGAAGCTTGTTGACTGCTAAAGCACGTCTGATGAGTCTCCAACATGTCCGTTCATGGAGTGGACCTTTATGTCTAAAACATTATGAAACACGTATGCTTGCATTTTCAAAGAAAATGTTTTATTTCGGAGCTAAATAGCGCTTTACATGCATAGATCCACTCACCGCTGTACGCGACGCTTTGGAACACTGCCGCGCCGCACCGGCACAACAGACAAACATGCCGTTATAGCCCCACACATTACATTTTCATTCATATACCATAGCGCCCAAGAAATCACAATGACCAAAGGAATTTTTAGAAAGTTACAGAACCACTGAGTGAATATTGGAAGCATTTATAGATTCTCATCAATCACATACAAATGAAAACAATACTTGTTTAGAATAACATACAAACATGAAGTGCCATTGACAATGTGACAGTGTACAGAATACATTCACAGTTTTCATTTATTGACAGTATAGTATTTACACCCATTATTGATATTAAATGTGGAGAATTTATGCAGGCATTCCCAAGAACTTCTAGTTAGCAATTGAGGTAAAAAGTTATATTAATCGTTTTTTATTTAAACGAACCATTTCGTTCCGCCACCAAGACTGGGTCAAGTAATTTACATTGGAGTTTTTTTTTTAGGATTTTGCTTTTATAGTTTGACAAAAAGTATACTGACTGTGTTTTTTCTTCAGAGGCAGCGGCGGCGGTCGGGGCGGCTGGTGCACGGCCAGCGTGTGCGGCCGCGCCTCGCCGTGCAGCGAGCACACGGGCGCGGGCCTGCGACACGAGCTACATTATGCACCACGAACACACCACACCTCCAGTTTGCGACAGCCGGCGATAGGCCTCAAGGTTGTGCTAATCACCTGATTTCGACAGTTGGGAAATGTTGTTGCACGTCGACGCGAATGTTCCGGCGCGTCTTGACGGGCAGCTCGGGCGGCGTCTCGTTCTCGTCTGAAGTGATGCTCGCCAGTCTGGGGCGCAAACAACTAAGTTACGAAAATAAACAACTAAATTGGTTAGTCCGCGGAGCGTCCTTGGTGATGTAATTTATACCGTGTTGCGATGTTTTGAGTAACTAACAAAATTAATGTACCGAAATATGTTAAATTGGAGGTAGAATCACTGTGCACACCAAGTTAAAAGATTTTATCAGTGCTAGTTATTTGTGTTTGTGCCATGAATGTAATGTTATTTTAGAATGTGAATAAAATTTATAACTGGTGGTATGTGTGTTAATTTTATAACTATTTTAATTAGATTTAATCACATGTAAAAAACAAAAACAAGCCAATTCACTAAGTTCTTATAAAACTACAGGTAAGGGTGTTGTGTGTGGTAAAACAGAGGAACACTCACTTTGAAGAATGGTGCGTGGTTATACTGTTCATATTGGTTACATTCATGCGGCTCTCAAAGCTTTGTACTGTGCACTTCATTTCGGTCACACAGTCTGTACTGTTAAAAATACTGCAAAAACAATAACAGGAAGCATGATACTTAAGATATTTAATATACTTCGCTATAAATAGACAATCAAAGATTGAATAACAATTAATTTAATAATTTTAAATGTTATTTAAATCACACTCAAAGTATATTAAATGTCTCTAAAAACACAGAAACCAGAAACATGAAGAAGACAAGAGAAAGGAGTGATAATTAAAAATGTAAGAGGTGTTTTAAAAAACGGTTGTGCAAAAAAACAGTAGGAAAGACTGGCAAACTGGAGGAAAATAGGTGAAATACAAAGGAGGTTACCTGTCCGCATGGCTAGTGTAGTGATGTGAAGAGAACGAAGATGTGAAACTGTGTTCAGCAGACATCTCTGCATGGCCGACTGACACAAACCCGGACTCGTTCGAGAAACTTTGTAAAATAAAATGATACGCAAATAGAATTACCTGTCATTGTTCCCTTAACCAAATATAGTTTAGAATTATTATTATAAATTTGTCAGAGATAAACGTTGACCCAACTTGTCCAGACAGGAAAATTGCATTTATTACTTATGTTTATATTAAATTATTATTATTACTTATGAAGCTAGCTACACATCCTAAGTTAATTATATTATAAATGCCAAAGTGAGGTTGATTGTTTGTTACGCTTTCACGCTGAAACGGCTCAATCATGTACACAACAGTAGGATAGGTCATGCCTACCTATGTGCTAAATCTAATCGATATCCGTTAATGGCCGATGCCTATATCTTACGGACCGTAATTAGTTAATATTAAGACACTTGTATCTTTACCAATAATGAAGCAAAGACCTGATAGTTTTGCATAGTAGACCCCCCATATGGAAGTAGCTATCACAGGTAAAATTTGCTTACGAATCTATTTATATGCCCAGTTTGGCAATATAAAATTGCTACCATTGGTAAGGAAAACGATTCGATTTTATTTATAGGAACCGAACATAAGCCATCAACGCGTCAAAAAGTGACAAATACGTTACTTTTGCATTTATATTAAGTATGGTTATGGATAAGATTTTTCAAGCATCACTTCTTTCTGGCTGTATTTCCTGTAACTTATTTGACATAGCTCAACTTATTATCAGTGTTATAAATATTTAGACATACCGATTGTGGTTGGAATGGGCGTGCGCGTGAGTCGAGTTCAAGTGCGACTCGTGCGACTCCACCGACGTGCGCATCTCATTGACGTTGTTGCAACTGCACATGCCTATAACGTAATAATTCTCATTACGAATACGTTCTTAGTAATAAACTACTCACAGCTGTTAATGTTCCAAGTCCTCCACCTGTGCAACTGAATCACCTAACCCTCTTACTCATTCAAAAAGCGAATTAAAAGGATTTGTTTTTTTATTGCATGAATGGGGTGTTCTTACATCAAACTTCCTATTAGTAGATTCCTAGGGGTTTATTCATAAACGATGATTAAAGTTAAGTGACGTTCAAACGTCAAAAATGTATGGTTAAACAGTCGCTAATCATTACTTGACTTTAAGCAACGTTTATAAATAAACCCTCTATTCTCCATGCACTGTTGATCACAGATTCACAGTATGTAGTCATAGGCAGTCAGGAGAAAACCGCCACCGCGCCGTAGCGTTTTTTGAGTACGATATATTATGAGATGAAAAAAAAATCTTAGATAATTTATAAGTAAATTATTATATTGATACTAACCAACTAAATCTGAGTTAGGCGGCGTTGCGAACACGTGGTCGTGATTCGTGGAGTCGTGTGCATTCCTCTCCTCATCGTTTGACACGTTCAGCATCGAGTCCAGCGAGCCGCTACTATGAGATTGCAGAGACAGTCTGTAAGAGTACAAAACGAGAACTGTTACATTGTTGCTATTTTTAAACCAAGTATGTACAGTACTTCCAGTTCTTGACAAGCAAAAATGATTCTTTTTGCAAAGTAAATTAATGTTAAAGTTCTAAATCATAATTTAAAACATGAATGTATCTAATAGTACCTAAGTACGCATGAAAGTGATAACAAGCTTTCGAAGCGTAGTGTAGTTGAACCATCAACTAACCTATCAATAGAGAGAGCCAGTAGGGAGTTGTCGTTCGCCGACTTACGCTTAGGCGGCAGAGGTGGGGCCAACTCGATTTTCCTGCAAACACACATTGCACTCTCACTGACTATACCACTTAATAGGCTTCGTTAAGATTAAGACTATCAAAGCCTACATGCCATCCCACTAACCTAACGCCAATATCCTTGAAATTAACAAATTAAACAATAACCCCAATACAGTAATTAAAATTTGCATCCTGTGTTCTAAGCATCTGAAGCTAACGGGGCCACGATACTTTGAAAGTGTTATAGTGTCGCCATAAAATTTTACGCCATCCATCAATACTGTATGTGCTATTGTGAGAGACTTTCACGTAGTCGACACGTTTGAGTAGTGTTTGTTGGCGTCTCGATGTTAGCTTGAAGAAAAAGTGTAAAGCCTATTCAAATCTTTGTGTTCCAATATACGTTATTTCCACTTAAATAAATATCAACTTTACATCAGTGTAAATTAGGTTGATTTCAGAATGACAAGTGTTATTGAAATTGTCATGTGGTGTTGTACTGACCGGTTGGGCCTGGCGGGCTTGGGCGGCGGTGAATCTGGCGCGTCCAGCACGGATTCGGACGAGTGCGAAGCGCGAACACCACTGGACTCCGACCCCGCCTCACCTGTCAGCAAAGACCGCTCCTTCGGCGTCAGCGGAATATCTAAAACAGACGTAATAGTTTGGTTACAACTAGGTGTTTGGTGGCAAAAACACACAAAAACATTTGTTTTTCCGTAAAATTTCTTCTTATAGTAACAAATGTTTCATTTAAAATTTCACTTATAATTTAAAACGCATATTTTCTTAATTTAATTTATGTTTCAAACAGTTAAAGATTGTTTGTTTGCTGCTAAAAACTACAAAGTGTCTATGAGCATCTACATGATAGCTAAGAATTTAGCCGTTGTATTTAATTAGCGGAACTGATTAGTTCCATCACAGTGGTTTTGTAATAAAGGCTCTATTATGTAGTGTATATGATAGCGTTTCAACAGAAATGAATAACGCACCTGGCAAGGAATTCCTTTGTGTCGAAGACCGCGGCGAGACGAGTGCGGGACGTGGGGAAAGCGCGGGCCGCGTCATGTGTTGCTGAGCCAGCCCCGACACTTCTTCGACAGCACCCGTCACCCCTTTCACTACTGAGCTGACATATTCTGGCGACAACGCTTCAGCCGAAGTATCTAGTTCCTCATTACTGGCATCAGCTCGCAAGCTCAAAGCTGTGATCTCGTCGCACAGTCGTATCAGCGTTGCTAATGCCGCACAGAGACGCTTTACGGCACTTGTCAGTTGCGGCGATCGGCAGCAGTATGGTTTTATTGCTGGAAATTTTATGACACAAAGTTTTACTAATTATTTGGTCTTCTGAAGTAACCCATTACGGGGTTCACGAGTACACTGTAACACTATTAAGTTAGCTGTAAGTTCCCTGAATAGAATTAAATACATTTGGAGACAATATTTTAGGTAGAAACCCAATGGTTTGTCTACTACTAAACAAAACTTGTAAACAGAAGTTTATGGCATACTCATAATCAACTTGTAACTTCAATTGTTTCGTGGTTAGGTATTAATTTCAGAAGAACAGGAAATATTTTGTTAGGTGTGGTCATTGATACAAAAATAAACCAATCCTAAAGTACCTAAGTAAATTAAAATCATGCACAATATATTTACCTTTATGTATATTTGCGATTGATTCAAAAACAATAGTGCCATTGTCGGGGAGCATTTCCAGTTTCCCCTTTGTGATAACATCCGAAAAGTGTTTTAAGCCGAATGTAACCTGCGGACAATAGCATGTTAAGATTAAATGTATGTACAGATTAGACGGTGAAATATTAACTATGTTGGGGTTAGTACTGACCTCTTTGACTAGCCGTTCGAGTTCTTTGGCAGGTGTGACTTCTCCATCCTCATTGGTGTTATTAAGGTTTTTCGCCATATTCCGAATTTTCGGGCTAAGTGGCGAGTGCGATCTGCTGTAACATACACAAATACAAGCATAAGTATAATTAGTAGTAAGCAAGCAATGATCCAGCTGGAAGCCATGGAGCGGGGCTGGGAGGCCTGCTCCCAACAGTGAAATGTTACAGGCCAATATCAAAACCACGGAAGGTAACATGAAATCCGAACATATCTTTCTTCCACGATAAGTATTTCAACTCTACATCACTAAACGTTTCATTCAATTACTATAACAACAACCAAAAATAAACCACTTGTTTATTCAATAGGAGTGAGTACTATCCATTATATATAAATGATCATTTAAAATGTCATTGCTTGGTATGCGTTGCGAAAGAATCTGCTTTGCATGCAAGCCCACACCTGTGCGCGAATACAAAGCTGAGCTATATTTGATATTCAAGTAGGAGGTCCTGGTTCACCTTACTCTATGTGAGTTCAACTAAAGACACTATAGACGCTTGATACTATCTTTTTAAATAACCATTGAGGACACGAGACTCGAGCATGTAACGTGTTTTACTACTTGTCTTATTTGGTAAATAAATACGGCGTAGGTACTGAGATTTTATTTTGAGAGAAATAATGTCAATGTTTGAGTTTTTTATAAGGTGTTGATATGCGAACTCGTGATTTGCGTACCGTGTTTGTCTAAAACGTGTAAGGAAAAATAGTGTATTTGGTAGTTTGGTACTCCAGTACTACTAAAAAATATAGGTACACTGTAGCTCTAGCTACTAGACTAGTAGTTACAGTGTACCTATATTTATTTGGGATTGTTTCTACAATAAACAAAGCATTGCATTCCTAAATAAGTACCTAGTTTCCATTACTTATAAAGCTTTAAAGATATACAAGTTAATGTAATCGGTATTGGGTAATTGCCAAAAATAAAAATATTGCGATTCATTGTGACAGTGTCACGCAATAAGCGTGCTGGAAGTAGGTAGGCTCGTTGTGGCAACATTTTTACAGTAAGTAGATATACAGTATATTTATTTTGCCTTTTTAAAATGTGAAACTAGTGTTATTGTGCTAATTCAAATCGTATGACCAGACGATAGTTAAAGCTGTGAGTCGTTTATGATTGTGTTTTATCAAATCATCATTTCTTGTGTTTGTTTTTTGATACTTCTTTATCTTGCTGGTATTTACTTTGTGTATGACTCATTGATTACGTCCCTTTATTAATTAAATAAACAATTTCATTCTAGATAGTTCTTATTACAAAATTATAAAAGTTTTTTTTTTATAGATTTCTTAAATTCTACTTTTCACAACTATAAATTCGTACCGTTTTCCATTGTTAGCGAATCTCCGTTGGAGTTTGTTTCTCCGTTTATGAAACCATCCGCCGACAGGCGTTCTCAACGCGTTCGACATCATTTCGAAGAGCTACCTCTCCTAAATCTTTCGACCAATCACAGTATGTACTTGTTTCATGCACTTCTTGGACGTAGAACTACTTTCGAACAACCTCACTTATACAAAACAAAAACTGGTGTCCACCGGGCGTTTAATAAATAAAAAGCGATTCGTTCACGCTGACAGCCCGCGCGGACATTAAAATGTAATCACTTAACATTGCACGCACTAAACTAATGAGATTTCAGCGGACAATGTACTAATGAGTCCGACAGTTGCGGGTCGTGCTCATGACTCATAATTAATGCCACATTTTAGTGCAATGTCCACACTAATAACAAGCCCGATAGTTGGATTCGTTACTACTTCACAAAACTATACGACTTCTTTTACAAATTACGACACTACAAAACTATTTACGTGACTGTTTTAATAAAAAATATGATAAAACTTAACACAATAACATTGTTCTTGCACTAGAGTGGCAGAGATAATACTGTGTATGAGCGACACTTTCTTGTCGCTGTCAGTCGAAAGATAGGAGAGTTATGTATGTAAATTTATCAATATAGATAACAAGTTGTATACAAAGATTTCATCGCACTGTAAACAAGTTTCTAGATAAGGTGTGTATAGGTATACCATAAGAGGTAATCAACAAAACATCTGCAGTTTGTAAAGATAACGTTTGTGTCATGAAGGTAATGTATCTATGATTAGTTCTTTACACTGAATTTTGCTACCTACTGGCATTAAGTTTACAAACATAAAAATGTGATTGGTATAGTGTCACGTACTTAGGTACTGATTTTTAGATTGAAGTAGCGTAATTTGGATCATGCGCCTAATAAGGTACAGAACCCCTGGGCGACGGGCGTGTCCAAATCACGCTTGACTCTCTTTATTATTAGATGTATCATAATTAATCGTAATACAATGCGCGGAAACATGGCGCGTTATCATAGAAACGGATATGCACTTATGTTGACCTGATATTGGAGGAGAGATGCGGCCGGTGATGCTGTTGCGCCGGTGAGCGCATGTTTGAGATGCGCTCGAGCAGGTCGTCCTTGAATGAGCGTGCGCGCCTCGCCAACTTGTTGGCGCCGCGCAACGACCCGCGGTGCCCCGAGCTCCCCTCGCTGCCCGATTCGTTCTCTGCAATTTTATTGAATCAATTACTACAAATTACAACTCTAATGAATTTAGAGGAAATACATCAGTTAGCAAACAGACAGTTGCCTTGGATTTTTTATTATGCATCCATAATCAAACAATCATTAGCATTATCAATGTTTGCTCCAAACATTACTTGTTCCTAAACAACTCGAAATGTTGTCATATTTGTCATTAACCAAAGTTCCTACTACTACACGTAGCATGGCACCAATTCGTGGGGCCACGGCATAGGATGATAGGACAGTCTTAGATAAAAGTATCCATTTATGACTCTGGGGTGATTAATCTACAAACCGTATGTTACTGAATAATATAGGTACCTTTAATCTACATGCTGTTGATTAATTATCCATCAATAATAACGATCAAAAACTATTATAACATAATGATACAATTTTATAAGTCCATCTAACATGTACAACTACTATTATGTCTGGATAAACAAAAACTCACGTAAACATATTACCATTTTTTAGATGACCTTACACATGATTCATACAGTTACGTCATTCTGCCATTGAACATAAGAAAACACCTTGTATTTGGTTGGACCTTAGTTAACAAAACTTATAAAAGAACTAATCACATTAATTTTAATTCTTAATTTATTTGGCTGTTGAAACATTCATTGGATCCATCCATAAAGGTATTTCCGGATGAACATACACAATGACCTTTCTTAATAATTCTTTGAAGTACTTGTCCACTGGAAGATCATCAAAAATTAAATATAAAACTAATATTATTCTATTATTATAACTTGGTGCTAGATCTGGCTTGGTATCGGCTGGAGGTACAAACAAACCTACCTATGCCCAAAATTATCAAAATTGTTTATTTTACACAGAAAGAAGCCTTACCTTGTACATAATAAGTTGACACAGACCTACATTATTACTAAATGCACAGGTAGGTTAGACTTGCACTAGAACAAATGTTAATGAGGAAAATAAAAATTCAACAAGTTATCTTTTAGTTTAGTGCAGAAAAAAAATCATCGTATGGGTGGAGAGCTAAATAAGTTTGTCCTGTAGTTTAGTACAATCTTGAAGTAAAAAAAATACTGCTATGATAACATTAAGGGTAAGTGTTCACAAAGGCACTATCCACCTGATAAACTAAAACAATAGAATAAAAATTTTATGCAATTATCTGGCAGGCTAACCATGATCCGGAGGTGGTGAAACAGAAATTATTTTTGGTTAAGTAATATATTATGTACTTACTTATAATTATTTTTATATAGTTACTTTGGCTTTAGAGGAAGTAAGAACTTGGCTGAACTGAATAATTAAATTAATATTGATTGATATTATCCTTTAGAAGCAGGAAGATGTCTACAAAATCAGGCAACCAAGTTATTCTTTTTAACAGGAAAATATTTTATACTTAGTGATTGTCCCAGTACAGCAAAAAAATAATGGTTAAAATAAAATGTTATAGAATCTTCAACGGAATTAATTTACTTAGGTAGAGGTAATTTGAACTTATGCCTCCATATACAAATAATATCAATGCATTGCTACAAAGAAGAATTGTTTAGAAGAAAAAAAATACCTCAACAGATTGCAGTATGACGCAGAACAGGTCTCCGTTATCCACAACATCAAATGTAGTACAAGTATAGAAATTGAACTACGGGTCACAATAAACGGGAGAATATAGCCGTAGTAAACATCAGTTTATCAATTATATGCCGATGACGCGTGAGTTTATAAATAAACGCGAAGGCGACAGGAGGACGCGCCCAAAGTCGCAGTGACGACTGGCGTCGACTGAACCAGTGAACCTCCGCACTTGCGAGTCGCACCGCCCGCGACAGACGGACGCCGCGGTACATACTCGCTTCCCAAGCCCGAGTGCGTCATACATAACACATCACCAGCACAGTGCACACACTCTCTGTATTAAGTCCTACTTAGCATGCGACTTCGGTACAGCACGGCGGTCCTGTCAACGCAGTCCCTATGCGTAAAATATCGCTGACGACGACTCTTTTAGCACCGGCGCGACACGCGACGGAAAAAACGCATGATTTAGATTATATTTTGTGCAAGATTTATTTAGATTAAACATAATGCAAACGGCATTGAAATAGCATCTTTAGTATTACTGACATTCACAACATCTAGGACATTCATATTTTATTCATGAACGTGTAGATAATCTCTTGCATTTACATCGTGGTTTGTATTTATTGGATGTGATGTGGATGTGGCTCATGTCTTCATTTTTTTTAAATTTTCTAGCCAAACTTGTCTAAAAGAATTTTATATGAAGTTTATCATCGGCGTATCATTCCACTCCTGAAATAGCGCGGTCCCAATAATACGACATTTAACTCTATCCTTGGTTACTCTCATCCAGCAGCTATCTATCCACTGACATGATCATAAATGACGTAAGTCTTGTACAGATTTGGAATTTGGCACTGATATCTCAGTGAATGCCCACCATGAGATATCGATGAAGGCACAGTGGTCTAATCATTAATTTTAATTAATGATTAATACCACCAATAATTATCAAGTGAAGTTAGGTAAGTATTAAAAAAACAAATAAATTAAATTGTGATAGTTTAAGGTGTGGAAGAAATAGTGCCTAATATTTCCATATTTTCAAAAGAAAGGAGTCCAATGAAAGCTCGTTAATGCAAAAATGACAAAAAAAAAATACAGAAAGCACCTGTATATTTTAATATAATAAAAGTTAAAATAAAGTGAAGGGCGAGGAGAAAAGAGGCTCGAGGGAAAATGTTTGCATCTCTATTAACGGGTCTAAAAAGTTGATAAAACTAAAACCTAGTTGGGTTTTAGTTTTATCAACTTTTTAGACCCCAAAAAAAAGTCAACTAATAAGGTAAAACAAGACATCACAGACAGATAAATTAAAAATCCGGAGACACACGTAATCTGTAACACGTGTGATTCCGGAATTTTAATTTGTCTTTCTGTGATGTCTTAGTTAGTGTTTTAGTTTTCTTTTTTTTTTGGTGTTATTATAATACATTATATTTTTGAAATGTTCTAATTAAACCCTTTCATTTGAGATACAACATCGCCCCTTAAAAAAAAACATGACTTTATGTCCTCTAGAGGGCGCCATATTCAATTTAACGTGACGTCACGTAGCCTAAAACCCGCGGACGCTCAAGACGCTTCCTTATTTGTCAAATTGTCATAAGAAGTTTAGAAAATATGAGAGAACACATGAACATACCGGTTAAAATCATAACCCTCTTTTTTGCTTCGCCATAGTCGGGTAAAAAGGCAGGTGAACTTTGTTAAGATCCGACAGTACCATGATATTGAAAAATTGAAATCAACAGGACTAATACCTAAAAAACGAAAGTCAACCTAATCATCATGCAAATAAGTGAGATTCTTGTTTTAGCAATCAACTGGAAACCTACTGACCTGTTGAATGAGGAGTTTTCGAAATTGAAAGTTGTTTGAATTAATTAATAATACGAAACAAAATATAAATAAACACATCATTAAAATAATTCTATTAATCGTTTTTCTAGGTAACCGATAAGTAAAGTTAATGTATTAAAACAATGAATTATGTTAATTGAGAATACTCATCATTTTATAAGTTACAATTATAATACGAGTAGCGTAGTAGCATTGTTTAGTCATTAGTCAACTTTTTTGTCAACGGCCTTAACATTATGATAACAATAGACACAATGGTGCAGTTCCCGCGTCTCTTACGTCTTATTACACAATATCAAGCATTTCATTAGATGCACCACCTGTTTATAAAGCGCAAAGATACTAACAAGGAAGAAAAATCGAAAGCTTAGCAGCTTCTCTTCCGTTTCGTTGTGGAAATGCCTCAAGATAAATCTTTTCGACGACAGAAAACGTTTTAAGTAAGAGTCTGACACTGGAGTAAGACTATTACATCTTAAGGCCAATTTTGTGACCGAATCCGAAAAATAAATAGAGAAGTTCGCAAGCACAAGGTACGCAACATTCGGAAATAACAACGCAATAGTTATATTGAGTGGTTATAGCACGCAGACCAATAGAATAGGTTATAGCATTAGTATTAATTACATCATGAATTAGCCGTAATTTATTGCGTACCGTTCTTTCCAGAAACGCCCTCGTTGTTTATTTGGCGGTAAACTCCTGGTCCAGGCGCTGGAGTACATAGAGAAGTTCGGCTGTGTGCTGGTCGACTTTGGGCATCTACTACGGAATAAGACTTCCTGGCATCTTCTCTACGTGACACTGATGCGTCACGATCCTCCGATGGAGAAGCAAAGTGCTTCAACTGTCCGTCATCCACCAAATTTTGAAGACTGCTCCCGTTTCTTATTTTATTTTTATAAAGGTAGATTTTTTTCGACGGTTTGAGCGTCAGATTGTCAAAACTTTTGCAAGGTGTAAGGGAATACACATTATTGTTTCGTAAGTCGTAATATTTATTGGGGTCGAACACAGTCATTCGTGGACTGTGATCTACAATAATATCGGGGGTTTTGTATTTCACTGGACTGGTACTTTGTGATCCATTTTGTGCTACTGGTTTATACCGATTTCCACGGCACTTAATATTTCTAATATTATTTTTTATTACCGATGATCCTCTCTCTTCTAGAGCGTGAAGCATATCACTTGTCTCTATCAACCTCAACGGAGTTAACCCATTTTTATAAACGTGATAGCTTCTTTTGTTTCTTCTTTGATTAAGGTTGTCGTCGTGAATGAAACTTTCGTCGTAATGTGGCATTTTTTTTTCTTTTTAGTTCCTCTTGTTTCTTAATTATTATTTTCCTTATTATCAGTTTCTTAATTAAGTTTTAACTTAGTTTATCACGCCTTTCTGCAGATATTTCCATTAACGACTGGTTCGTTTCTAGTTGGGGTCACACATTGCGGATATTTCCATAGTAACCGGTGATCGCAAGCAACGAAGCGGATGCTAGTGCCGCAGTGAAAAGGAGGGCCCTCTAGAAATCCAAGAAAGTGGGCAATGTACCTCTGTTAAGTTTCACTGTTTAGTGAAAATATTGCCATTTATTACATGGCTTTACATTATCACGATATCAAAATATCTGTATCAGGCTACGGTCAGGCACAGAAATAGCAAATACGTTGGAAGATACAATTAGATCATTATTTATTTACAGTATGTGCCCGTCGTCGGTGTAAGATGGCAACGGCCGTCATAATATGAGTATCACACGCGTTTGTTTTACACTGACTGATGTCCAGCGTCCACTGTCAACCTTGACACCACAAATTCGAGCGCAATAAAACCAAACCGATTTAACATTAGCACAGTAACATTATTTCGTTCACGAACGTAGCTCACGAGCACAAGTCGCGATTCAACATCCAACACTCGTAGGTACTCAATACACAAACTTGTATGATCAGCCCAAGATTTGTAATTAATTAAATAAACACTTGTCTTATCACTACCGTATTTGAGAAAGTTACAGTCAAAACATTACATTGAGAGGAAAACTTGACATCGGAATCTGTATACTTATACTTTCTCTGCAAAACGAACGCCTGATTTTGGATACTGCGGTTTTCACTTTAACAATATTTGAATAAACACTGATTTTAAATTCCAAAAAATGTATATGATCGCCTTACACCAGATAATTTCCTGTAACAACACACGACCGAACAACACCTAATCTAAAAATATCTGTGCGCTTTTTCACAACACGATCTCGATATTCAGCAGAGCAACGAGTGAGCGAACTCATGCGCAGCGGACCATAGTATTGACACAGGGTGTCGATCAGTCGCGGAGCTGGGCGGCGCAGCCGGCGGCGGCGAGCACAGGCGCGGCACCACTGCCAGCCTGTGACCGGTACCCCGGTGCTGTCACACGGCGAGAGTGAAAGTGCAGCCACCGCCGCACATCTCCGACGTCTAACCATTGCACACCTGTCCTAACAACATACACCATTCCTGCGCTAATGCGTGCTCATTACATAACAATCGTAATCTCTTCTTTTCTTGCAGTAAATTGACTCTGACATACAGATAAATGTAGACCATTGACAAAATGCAGTGATGTAATTTGGGATTGGGTCTTTTAATAAATCCTGATTGATGCGTTCTCAATATAAATGTGTTGTAATTAATATACTTATAATAAACAAATATCATATGACCAGTTTGGCAAAGAAAGTATTAATTGGTTATACTCTAGTAGGCTTTACAACTTTACATCATAAGGCAGACGGAACAGTCGTTTTCTCTTATATTATGCAATACTGACCAAAGCAAGATTGTTAAGTGTGTACACAAAATTCGAATCCCGCATTCCTGCCACAATGTGTAATGTTTAGTGTCTAAGTACACATGTAGGTATAAAACAATTAAATTGTTGCTTAATTGGAAAGCGGAAAACTAAAGATCATTTCGGTAATTGCTTAATTACAAGCAATTTTTGTGAAATCTAACTAAACGCGTAATCTAATATGCAGATATGAGGCTGATATCATATTTTAGAAATAAAGTGCAGTTTGATTTTTTGGGTAGGCGTAAATCAATATAATATCATAATATCTTTTAGGACATAACATTCCTTTGCAGGATTTGGTCCTTACCACCAATTTACCAGCTACACTAACAATAGCAATACCCTGTTAAATTCTAGACTAAAGGAACTTTAAAATGTAGTTATTATCAAAAAAAATAAGTAAATTACCTAATACCTTTTATATGTACATACCTAACGCTTTCCAATTGATGGCTAAGTATATCATGGGATGGTCAATATTGATGCAGGTATCCCAAAACTACAATTGATGGCGTATGGATAAAGCAAAAGAACAGAACCTAGTACCTACCATGATAGACATGCCAGTCAACAAAAGAATAATGGAAACAACGGAACAAAAATGTAACCGCAACGTTCTTCGAGCAATGATACTCTTTTAGACAAATCTGAAGTTGAAGACAGCGAAAAATAATTACATCCGTAGAAATGAACCTGACTCATGAAAGATACTTTACGATATCTCTTTTTCAGTAATTATACCTAAATACAAATTGATAGAATTTATTGCTTTAACGGTCGGATTAGGGTTTTCTTCCGACAGCAGCTAGCCACACGGGCGCACGCGCACTCGGCCACTGGCCACGGTCCATGTAACTCACTTTCCAATAAACTAGCCGCGGTCGTGATACCTAGCTAACGGGATCATATACTTCTAGGTAGATTGCAGCCTGATCATTACACTCAAGATAATGTAAGGTACGCCGTCGTCCGTTAGCATTGAATTATTGCGTGCTCAAGCTCGATATCATTGCTTGTAATGAATTCACATTTTGACCATCACCTATAACAGCGTTTTAACTGCTGTTGTCATTTTATCAAGATTCAACTGTTTGTTGGCATTCTTATTTAATTCTTAGTCGTTTAATATTATAAAATCTTGGCTCATTCCGCCACATCGTGATGGTTAAGATAACATTGCGTTTGCGGTGACGACCATCTCATCACGATTCTTCACAATAAGAAACCGTAATGATAAAGCGAATTACACTGCAATTCGAGGTTGCAAGCTTCAGCTTGCAATGTTTTTTATACCAATCGCGATCGCAAATAAATGATTACATCCAGCGTAGCTTCCCGTATTGCCACATGTCTTTGGATTTAATTTTTTTTTGGACAAATAGTGTTAATTAAGTAGCTTATGTTAGCTGGTCAAGTGAAGATAATTATCTGCACATTTTAAATCAGGCCTATGTACAATGTACTTACATAGCACTAGTGACTTTGACTCAAAAACCCCATCAAATCCATCCCCACGTTTGATATGATGCGAAAATAACGGAACAGCAAAGGTTTTAAGTAAATCATTGTGGAGACATTTTTAGACAAAAATATTGTTTTGGCATGTGTATCAATAGTACAGTGAACAAAGTGATACATTTAAGTAAATACAATTTAGAAGAAGTTACTAGTTTTTCAGTCATATTTTAACATAGACCACACTACCAGTGGAAGATATGAAGATTTTTATGGGGTCTTTTAGACCACCGACAAAAATACAAAATGTTCTTACATTTGAAGGTCAAAAACCTTTCGACAGCTATTTGTCAATTCGTGTATGTAATTGGCCATGATTGGCATATAGTAATTCACACGCAAGTATTCTCACGTTCATGCTGCACTACTGCAGAATTTTCATTAATATTTCGGAAACATCCATTTAAAATGTTTAACCTACTCTATTTCTTACAATAATTGCACGTTGCAATAAACGATATGCCACGTTCGTTAATAGTAAGGAAATTAAACATAAATAAGCATCATACTTGTAATGAAATATTAATGAAATACTGCGAAATCGAGCGCACGATCATTACGTACGTTGGTGCAACACCATATGACCATACTATAATTGCGTAAATACATCGTCAAGACGAACCGTAAGTCTATCTCATATTAAAATATTAAGGACTGGAAAAACAGTATTATGGTTATTTTAAGTAGCAATCTGAGTCTTGTTCGCACGAAACGGCCAAGGAATTACAACGTTAGGCAACAAAGCTGAACAACAAATAAAAGTTAAAAACTAAAACCCAACTACGACAAAAAAGTCAACTAAAAAGGTATAAACAAGACACCACAGACTAGACAAATTAAAAATCCGAAGTTACACGTGTTAGGGCACCAATCAAACAGATTACGTGTGACTCCGGGAAGCCACAGGATGGATTGCCATCAAATAAAGTTTTTGTGAAAATTGCCCTACTTTATTTTTCAAAATCCGTTTCCTAAGACCGTTTTCCTGTAGCAAGAACGGTCTCAAAAATCCATCCTGTTTACAAAATATTTGTGTCACAGGCGCGGTTAAAATAAGGAGTCTTTACTTTAATTTGAGGAAGGAAATGCGGAAAAATAGACGAATATTCAAATATCTTTAGTCATCGTCTGAGTATAATAAGTACTATAGTAATAGTCTCTCAAACACTACTTCCAAGAAACTACTCGCCTGCGACATTGATAAATTATTTTAATAATTCTAGATTCGTGAAGGTCAATTATCTAATTTATTCGTTTAAAATCTAATGTCATACCAATTACATGAACGCAGCCACAAAAAAATATATCGAAAAGTTGTTATTTTACTTCTTCCCTTTCACTTTCATCAAAATATGAATAACAGTTATCCAGTTGTGCTATCCTATCACACTAGCCTATCAATAGTTGTACAATATGAGAACCACCAGCTACATCAATCAAGAGTCGCCGAAGAGAATTGAATTGGCGCACTTAAACACACATTTGCATAGAAGACGCTATGTGAATAGCTTTGTAATGGAGGTAACATGTGGCAAGTGCAAATGGGTTCCATATAACGGGTCTCTATATTCAGAAGAGCATTATGAAATAGCTCGGGTAACTGTTGAGGTACAGTACACATTATGCGAATAAAATTTACGTCAACGTAATACTCCTGTGGATAGGTACGTGCAATATGTTTTATAGACTGTCATGATGTAATGGCGATGCACGAAAATACGAACCTAATAAATGTAGCTTCACTACAAAAGATTACTCAAACAATTGCGAAAGAACTGTTAATTACCTAATGCTTAAAAGGTTATTTGATGTTCCCTTAAATTCGAATATATGAATTATAGGATTTACTGTGAGTTACTTCAGCGCTTTTCAAAGAACTAAAGCTGAACTACAGATTAGAAATCGACTGAATGGACTATTGCACTCTTTGTCTATTTGCCTACAGAAATATCGATAATAATGAGAAACATAGTGACAGGAAGAACAGAAGGACAAAGAGGACCTAGCCCAGAAAGATGGTCAAGCTAGATGTCGGAGCAACTGAAAATGCCGGTGAACGTGGCACTCCATCAAGCCACAGGCTGTAGCAAACGGAGGTCCACTGTTCAGAAATAAATGAGGAGAAGTCACTATCCTCAACAGGGAGGGATAGACTTAGGACGAGGAATTTGACCATGAGCAAGGAAGGAATATAACGAATTCTGAACCACAAAGCCATTGTTTCCAATATTGTAAGGGGCCATAATATCTAGATCAAGTCCTATAATTCGGGTAATATACTACACCTGAGAGGTATAGCAGTAAAATTAATGTTAGTTTCTCAAAAATAAAATCGCTAGATTAACATATGACTAACAAAACCCCGTTAGAAAACAAACTTTACAGTCGCGTCAAAATCATTGTCATTTGAACTATCCCGTATTCTTCTCATAACAATGAACCGTGAAGCCTGGAAACCAAAACATTTATTTTAATTACAACGGTTACAGGAAATAACAGTCGCAGTCGCAGTACGTTGTTCTCTTATGAGCGAAACGAGGTTGTATGACCGCAATCACGTCCAGCCTGCGTCCGTGACCGCTTCGCCATCGAAGTCTATGCACAGGGACTACATTATGTTCTTTGAATATTACAGACCCCAGAATCTATCATCGATTTACTCAAAGTTCTATCGGTAAACTGTGGCACAGTCACAGTACGATAGCTAACTATTAATTAATGTCCCATTTATTGTGTTGTCTACACGGCTAACATACTTTTGTTGTGCGTGACTAGAGGCAATTAATAATTTTCTAATCTACACTGCATTTTTAGGGAGTCGATTAATGTGCTTGAAATACTCAAATCAAAATTAAGCACGTGAATATTTGAGTAATACTTAGAAAGAATCTATTCTTCATTTTAACTATAGTAAAAGGCTTCTCTCTGACTCCTACCGATGGACTGGCCGGTGACCCACATTGACTGAAGACAGGATTGCGTGGAATAGGAAGAGGAAACCTATGCCCTGCGGCTGCAATGGGACAGTAGTGGCTGTAGATGTCAATAGGATAGACTCACTATAACCAGTAGTGTTCGTTTTTTAATGTCTGCATACATCTACATAACTGATTGCCAAACATACTATATCAAGCATGGTAATTATGTCAATAAGCCACGATCGTTTATTGTAGCCGTCGTTGGGAGGCCCATGTTTCATAGTCAATTTTAGGTGTTATTCATCAATGATTTTAAATTCACTGCTATTATCATGAGAGCGAGTTGTGACTTGTGTTATGAGTGATTGAACAATGATTCTTTACGTCTTGAGACCATTGATAATTTCTGATAGGGAAAATAACTGCCGCCTAGTTGAAGAGGAACGGACCATAAGGAAACCAAAAAGATTATGCATTTTTCTAGTTGAATCTTGCTAGAAAATTGAACAACCTATCTTATATGCACAAGCATCAACGAGACTCGTAGCTTCAAAACCTCGGAAATATTATAATTAGTGGTGCAAGACAGAACGCACTGCACTCAATAATCTCGTGTCTCTGCCAGTAGGTATCGTTCGACACAGGAATGTCTCATTTTAATAGCCCCATTAAGAATACGCGATTCCGTTACGGTTTTCAGATAGGATTATCGTCCTACCACGGTCGGTGTTCGACACCGACCGTGGTAGGAGTTTAAAGCATTTTCTTTTCAGTCTTTTATTGGTTCGAACGAACGATGAATTAATACGTTTTGGTACTACTACCAAAGGTTTTACGGATTTACGGTAGGGTAAGGTTTTACGGTAGGGACTTCCCTGTGATATTATGACAACATTCCTACGTATGTATGTCCCTACCGCAAAATTTATGTATATATGGGGACAGCTTACTATACCGATCAAAAAACCATAGTAGGTATTGTTCCTAATTCAGAATATAGTTATAGTTTTTGAAAAAGCACTTGTATGATCCGAATTTCGAACACAAGCGCGAATACATATCCCACTGATTGTTGAGTAAATTATAAGGAACGTGTTTTGCAACAGATTCGATGTCTATTTTCCAGCCAAGATTTGGCACCCACATGTGGACAAAGAGCTCTTCTATTTCCTTTCAAACCTTTCTATTTTAGATTTTGCCCTGAAATTACGGTAGGTTCTGGTACAGGGCAGAATTGCCGATTAGGCTAGTATTTGGTCAACTGTAGTCTTTAGATCGACACAACATCTGCCGCCGTGTATAAACTCGACGGCAATATCCTACCTCAGGTGTTACATCTGTTAATTACTTTTTTCTTTCTATTAAGAAGGTGGTTAATACGCAGGTATGTTCAATAATCATTTCCAACTATGATACAAATTCACAGATGAGTCGATAAGCGAATCCAATCAAAAAAGTGGAACGGAACAAAAATTGCCACGGCGGATGCTGTGCTCGTCCATTGGCACTTAGGGTTGCCAGAACAAGCAGGTTATTTAGATTTAATTTGAGATTTTTGTCACCAAAAAAGGTCAGGCTTTTGCCCAAAATATCCGGTGAAATGTCATGATGACAAGTTGAGCTGTTCCAGTATTTTGGCAACCCTACTCGCATTACCGAATTGCCATTTCTTAATAAGTGATCAGACCACCGACTACACTTTAGACAAACTCGCGCACCATACTATTTTTCATCAGACTATTTTATTTAAAGTAGGTTATCTATTAGATTTTATACAATTTATTTATAACACTAATGTGTTTGCCAGAAGCAAAGACTGAAGATAGAATATTTACCAAAATAATTAAATTCAAGCCATTTTACAGTCATTTTTAACACTGACTACACTAACAACTACAAAGGTTTGGATATACAGTTTTTGTGTTCCTAAAGTCTTCATAATTTATGGTAATATGATGATGATAGGTATATTGTTATTATTATAACTTTCCTTCTATTATTTCCTTGTATGGTTTACTTGCGTACTTTTAGATAAATTTCATTCATTCAAAAAAGTACACGGGGGATACAGGGATGACCCTGTATACCCTGAAGGGGTAGACAGAAGTGTTCACTTCAAAAACACTGCCCTGTATGCCCTGAAGGGGTAGACAGAAGTGTTCACTTCAAAAACACTGCCAAATCTAGGGATTAGCACCCAGTATAGTATTTATCCTATGCTTAGTAGTCACGTTTGCAATCAGAACAACAAGTCCGTCAGTAACAATTTCGAGCTACACTGTTTTAACTGATTTTCAACCTATTGTCCCAAGTTGATGAGATAAGTTGATATCAAATGCTTTGTGTGGGTCATTTCATTGATAAAATGAGGTTTACTATATTGTGAAATAACTTTGCGAACAGCATTTTTGATCATGACTCAATTGTTGTACTCTTTATGGTTTTCATATTGAGATACACAAAAAGTTATTTTATCTGTATTTTATACCAGAACAATAAACAGCAAAATAGGATACTTATTTGAATATCAGTAACCCAAAAAAGTAGATTTGTGTGTGTACTACATACACTAAAGAAATCACAAACAAGGTATGATATCATAATATTACAAATTATATTATGATTAATTCATGATATTTACCTGTGTCCTGTGTCACTACAATCATGTTCATGACACACACATTACCTAAATGAGATTCGGAAACAAATATAAATCTATTTAAAAAATTAGAGTAAGTACCTAATCTTTTATTTATCATTTGTAACGAGACTCGCGATAGTTGGATAATTCGAATCATCAAAATCGGAATTATCAATTGATTATTTTTGATGGGATGACTGAATGAGTAGGTACTGTGAAAAACTAAGAGCAGATTATGATGTCTAAATGGAAGATGAGCATTCAGACTGTCATGAGCACATTGAGCACTGCCACAGTATCAGAACATAGACAGAAAAAGTGACCATGTAAAACTGCTCTGTGGTTTTCACACAGTAAATTCTTTTTGAGGACAAAATTACAGAATAACATTGTATTGAAAGCTTGTACTAAACACTACGAAGAATAGGTAGGTACAGAGCCATACAATTTGTAAAATACCTTGCTCCCTAACAATACTTAGGTACCCAAAGATACACTGAGCTACAGAACTACAACTACAATTTAATTTACGTAAGTTAGGTGGTTCAATTTCATGAGCATTGAGTTAGAAAATATAAATAGAACTAGAGAAACAGATGAACAAAAACTATAATAAATTACTTCAGAATGAAAAGCGTTATGTTAGAATAACTTACCTTGTCCGCATTTGTCAGTCTTTGGAGTGGAAGTCATTTTATTTCAACTGTAACTACTATGTCATATTAACACCGTTAACAAAGTTTTTATTTGATTTAAAATTAGTTATTAGGGCAGAATTCACAAAAATATCATTAGACTCGACCGGCAGCCATGTTTAGAAAACAATTTATAATTTGTTGCACATAACGCCACCTATCCATTGTACAAGGAAAACACGTTAAAATTATTAAAAAAATAAAATCACTAGATGGAGCTGCTGCATTAGGTTTTTTTTTAATAAGTTTTACCATGTTTTACTTTGAAATTAATAGCCAGATGCGGAGGCTATGGCAAAATAAGTTTCACTATAATATAACAATAATCCAAACTAACCGTGCGTTTGCACTGGCGAAACATTCAAGACAAAACATATTGATATCTCTATTTTCTGTCAATGTTCCATATAATTTTTGACAGGAACTAGAGAACATTTTTTGTTGTAATGTTTCGTCAGTACAAACGCACGGTAATACTGAAGATTCGAGTCGAATGAAACACTATTATTATAGTGCTCTGTGATTGATGATCTGTGATGAAACACTTATTATAGGGCTTGTCCACAGGATTGTGTGCTTGCTCCTTGCTCTCGGTAGAGATCCAATAATTTGTGTTATTGGAGTACCTAGTATATTCTTCACAGAGCACTATAATAGATTGTGTCAGGGCCGTATACCCCTGTATACGGCCCTGACACAATCAATCGGCCCCCCTCCGAAATGCGAGAAACCAGAATCTCAATCCAGAGATCGACCCATTAGGGTACCTCCTTATAGGTACAGATAATTGTAATCTATTTCGCATAGGCGTACTTTATAATCTACAATACCAGTAAAAGTATGCTTAAATACTGGATTTTTATCGACTCTGACTTTGTATTTAATCAATTCCTGCAACTTCAGCATTCTCTGAGATATTCTAACCTCCCCCAGCCTCTCAGTAAGAGTATGCTTAAATACTGTATTTTTATCGACTCTGACTTTGTATTGAATAAATTCCTGCAACTTCAGCATTCTCTGAGATATACTAACCTGCCCCAGCCTCTCCCAGGCGGAGTGCAAAAATTTTCGAGCTCGCTTCGCTCGCTCTTGCATCTTTTTCGCACCATCTTGAGCTCGCTTCGCTCGAAATCATTTTTTTTTTCTAAAATGAGGAACATTGCTTTTTTGGCTTAAATACTGTATTTTTATCGATTCTAACTATGTGTTGAATAAATTCCTGCAACTTCAGCATTCTTGAGATATTCTAACCTTCCCCAGCCTCACCCAGGCGGGGTGCGAAATTTTCGAGCTCGCTTCGCTCGCTCTTGTATCCTTTTCTGCATATTAAGTCGATAAAGTTACTTCTATTTCTGTATGATCGGTAAATGAGAAAGAAATCCTTAATATTTCGAAACTGGATGCAAAAAATTTCGAGCTCGCTTCGCTCGCAATATTTTTTTTTTTATTTCCGAAAAAGAGGAATATACTATTTTTTTTTTTAATCTGTTTTTACAATTTTTCTACCCTCTCTGAAATCAGAAATAGGTTCATAATTTCTTTAAAAAAAGTTTGCCATCAAACTACACATCAAGCTAAACATTTTCAGTTTATGCTGATCTCGCACTGTATAAGATTTCCGTACAATGCGAGATCAGCATAAACTGGAAATTTATAGCTTGATGTGCAGCCGTGCGTACAGCCAAAAAAAAAACAAAATAACCAGTACATTGTTTATTGATTGTATAGTACTGGTTATTTAGTATTTTTTTTGGCTTTTTTTACTCTGCTTTTTCTGGATGTATTTTTTTATTAGTTTAGTTTGTGGACGGCGCCGCCGAGGCCGGCCCAGGGAGAGATGGCGAGACGATCTAGACGCGTAGGTACCGCAAGAGTTGGATCGAGGTGGCCCTGGAAAGGGATGTTTGGAAACATTTGGGGGAGGCGTTTGCTCAGCAGGGGGACAGTATAGGCTAACATAAAAAATAAAACATATTGTGGACACAATTTTTTTTTCGTGACTTTTTTTATGTCATATTGAGAGCTTGTAAGTAAAGTTTTCATTTTCATTCGAACATGAGAATGCCATGTCAGTAACAGGTACATTAATTTGACCCGTACCTTTTTATTAGTTTTCTGTAAGCGCCAAGCGTGTGGTTCCGGTATTATACCCAAAGTGAGTGCGAAATAAGAATTAATTATCTGTAATAATATTTATTTTTCTCTGTGGTCAATGGCGGAATTGTGTCACAATGTCACAATGTGTGTGTTGATGTGTATCGGCTTTAAGCTTAGAATTTGAACGCGCTGTTTAGTTATTATAAGCACACAACTCTAATACGTTTTGTATAACAAATTATTAGCCGTTCTGTGTAACTGAATTACGATTTAAACTCATTATTTTAAGCAGTGAAAACGGCAGTGAATGAAGTAGGTAATCATGGCCGACCCGCTGAGTTTACTTCGACAGTACAACGTAAACAAAAAAGAAATAATTGAACGTGATAATCAAATAATATTTGGTGAATTCTCGTGGCCCAAAAATGTCAAAACTAACTATCTTATGTGGGGGTATGTATCACTTCATTATTTCCATTTGCAACATACCGAAATTTGTCACAATATGTCTGATTTCATAACAAACTATTTACATCTTTTAGTTCCGGGAAAGAAGGCAACGACAAGGAATATTATACATTGGAATGCCTGCTCTTCATCCTCAAAAATATACAATTGACGCATCCTGTTTATGTCAGACAGGCAGCTGTAAGTACAGCTACTTCTTGTGTGATAGAACTCTCCCAACATGAATGTGCAGTGACTAACTAATTTTCTACAGGCTGCAAACATACCTGCTGTCCGTCGTCCTGATCGTAAAGAATTATTGGCATATTTGAATGGCGAAACTGCAACTTGTGCATCTATTGATAAAAGTGCCCCATTAGAAATACCAACACAGGTAAGGATTTTTGTTTGAAACACTTATAGAGTACTTATATTATGATACCAAAGGTGAAACCAACTATGTAATTGTAGGTCAAACGTACTCACGATCATGATGGAGGTGAATCTGCAGCAAAGAAACCTCGTATTGAGGAGACTCATGTGCAGAAAGTACGAGAACAACTTGCTGCCCGATTGGATGGAACTAAGGAAGCATCAGTTACAGTTGATAATATTAAGTAAGCAATAATTATTTAATAAAGAAAAATAATGTAGAATTCTACATTTATAGTATCGCATTCATTCAAAATCAAAAGTCATTTATTCTAACCAGGCTGAGAATCAGCACTTTTCGAATGTCAAAATTACATAAGACAGTCCCCCAAAACGCCCACCCTTCACCACTTCCTAGTGCGTTAGCTGGGAAGAAGAAGTTGCGCAAACTCCCCGTCTCCCCGACTGTCTGTTCAGTTAGAAAAAAAAAAGATTCTATACATTATTATGCAAAATCATTTACATTACGCAACACAAAACATAAATCAAATTATTAGCCATAATGTCAGCTAGCACACTCCAATATACGAACCAAAAAAGAACATCAAGAACTATACTCAAGCAGTATAAAACGATACGTAAATAGAACTTATTATCTAAATAAAAGGCTCTAGGCATAAAGGGCGAGCCCGCTTACATACATGTAGCTATTTATAGCTGTAACAGTCAGAAGTCATAAATGATAATTTAGGACCATTGAAATAAAAATAAAAAGTTAATTACTAATAGCAACAACAAAACCAAGATCAGCAAGACGACCACCACAAGCAGCGCCCGTTCATGAGCATAACCCAAAGATCAGCCAACAAATGAGTTATGAACCTTATGAAGCCGCTGAAAGGGAACTTGTAGTTTGTCCTTATTTCTAGTGTTAACATTGTGAATGTCTCTCTCTTTTTAGGGTATAAATGTATATTTTGCCTAATATATAAGATGTTGGCGAAAATGAATTGGAATGCCACCATTAGAATACCAATATCTTAAAAAAAAAACTGAGAAACTCTGACACCTAGCTGGTAAATTACTCGAACAGCTCGTTTTTGTAGGACAAATATATTTGGAATATCAGCAGCTTTGCCCCACATCAGAATACCGTAGGACCAGTAACGAAAATAGACTAACCAAGCAGTATCAAATTCAGTGTATTATCTTACTTTCCTGACGGCGTAGACGGCCGAACTGAGCTTCCTCGCTAGGCTCGATATATGTGGGCCCTACTAAAGTTCGGCATCTACTGTTAATCCCAGAAAAACTGCCGAGTTAACAGTTTCGAGCACCTCTTTAACTAAGACGATGTTGGGTCCTAGATATCTAACATTTGGTAAAGCGAACTTTACACATTTCGTTTTCTTGGCATTGAGAACTAGGTTATTTGTCGTAAATCAATCCGTAACCATTTAGAGTGCACTGTTTTTATCGTCAAAATCTTGAAAAGTAGATTCCTATCTACTTTACAGATACCCTTTAAATATAATGGTAAGCCATTGATATACACTAAAAACAAGAATGGACCCAATATTGAGCCTTGAGGTACACCTAACTCAACTGGTAGCCCTGAAAATTTCACACCATTAACATCTAGACATTGAAACCTATATGTAAATAAGAATTTATAACGTTGAGAGCTTCGTTTTGCACACCGTAATGACGTAGTTTACGCAAAAGCGTGTCATGGTGCACGCAATCAAAGGCTTTGGATAGGTACTGATAACCCCCAATACCATCTTGCCAGTTCTCCCATGCGTTATACGTGTTTCAGCAGAGCAACACCTGCATCTGTAGTTGAACAACCTTTTGTAAAGCGATATTGTTTGTTATGAAGGAGGCTATTTAAATTAAAATGTCTTAGCAACTACTTGAGTAGTAACTTTTCAAATAATGAAGGTAAGATAGAAATAGGCCTGACATTTCCAACGTCATTTTTATTACCTGATTAAAAAAATAATGACTTGACTATTCTTCATGAGGTCAGGAAAAGTTCCTAGATCAACACATTTATTAAAAGTAACAGCTAGATATAATGTCAATTATCACTATCACTACATATTATAAAACAAAGTCCTTCGTCGCGTCTGTCTGTCTGTTCGCGATAAACTCAAAAACTACTGCACCAATTGTCATGCTGTTTTCACCAATGGATAGAGTGGTTCTCGAGGATGGTTTTAGTATATAATTTGTCAAGCGGGTGAAGCCGCGGGCATCAGCTAGTATTACTTAAAAGTTTAATGGAGATGCCCCAGTAATCACCAGTGTTTTTAGACTTGAGTGTGTTAAAAACATTACCTACATCACAAGGCGTTAAGGTGAGTACAGACTATATAACATAATATGTTATACAACATGCTATATAACATGTTTTAGAGAATGTGCACCACGGTTACATAATGTGGACGTGTTATAAAACACAAGTTATATAATATGTTACAAATAGTCTGTAAGCACCTTTACATGTTCAAAGCTAAATAAGCGACTAGGTACATTTAGACACACTACCATGCAAAAGGTTTTATTTATTTATATATACTTTATTGTACACCAGAAAATACATAGCGAAAATAAAGAAATGTCAGCATTAGACAGGGACGAATTTAAGGAGTGACTCATAGTCAAATGTAGATTAATCTTCTGAGAATGAAATTTTTGAATGGGAACTTGCACCTATAGAGCAAGAATGTTAAATGTTGATTAGACAATATATATATATTTTGGCAAAAACTGCCCACTATGTTAAAATGTTAATTAATTTTTATAAAGGTCCTTATCGGAGGCTATGTCTGTGGAGAAGATTGCTGCAATTAAAGCAAAACGTCTAGCTAAAAAGAGGACCACAATCAAGAGTAATGATTACTCTGACACACTGGGTGTCGTTGGATCAGACTTCAGAGCTATTCTCGATTATGATGTAGACTTAACCAAGGATATTATCAGCCGAGAAAGACAGTGGCGTACTAGAACAACAGTATTACAAAGTAATGGAAAAGTAAGTAATGTTGGAAAGACCCTTGATATGTATTGGTGAAATTACCAGTTTAAAAAAAGCTTACAGATCCAACAAAATGATCAGAAAAAAATATTCATGCATTAGATATATTTATTATATGTATACATTGTTTTTTGATAAACCATGTTGATTGGTTGGTTTATTATACAAATAGTTAACAGTATAATTGATTATATTTTTACATTCTCATTAAAAATACAGACAACTAGAAAACAAATGTGTAAACATGAATATTATGTTTTCAGATATTTGCAAAGAGTATCCTGGCTCTCCTGGGCAGTATCCGTGCTCGCGAGGAGGGCCGGCCGGGTGCCCCGCGGCCACAGCCCATCATCATGCCGCCGCCCACATCCCTGCCGCAACAGCAGACACAGTATAACAGATACGATCAGGAAAGGTTTATTAGGCAAAAAGAAGGTATGTAATCTTATCTCCAGCTTCTTTTCCCGACAATCACGCGATCACGTAAATTTTTATAAAGAAATGTTTGCTAGAGAATGTTTTTAATGCACCTACATTGTATTGTTACAGAAACGGAGGGCTTCAAAATCGACACCATGGGTACCTATCATGGTATGACACTGAAGTCTGTGACAGAGGGACCAAGCGCTCCAGCGGCTGCTCGTGCGCCACAAACACCAAACCATCCCCGGCAAATGCCGCGTAAGTATTTTTATTTGGAAAGTTGCTCCAGAAAAAAAAAAAAACAATATTCTCATTAAAGTTGGTCTCACGAAAGCAGTTTTACAGTCGCAGCACCTTGGGCACGCGACAGAATCATAAATCGATCGATCGGTCATAGCGATCGACATATAGACAAGATCCTGAAATCAATCATTGGGCAGTTGCCCGCCAGACACGACACCCACGTCTGGTCGGAGGATCCTCCCTTTTCTATAAATTTTAATTTTAAAAGTCTTTATTAATAACATAATATTATGAAGTGCATACAAAAAGATCCTATTCTAATTGTGTGCAATCTTAAAACTAGAGTTCGAGTTCTTAGGCTAACTTACCTTTACAAACATTTCACTTTGAGTTCAAAATCAGACAGTGTCAAAGGCTTTTTCTATATCTAGCATCACCATACCCGTTGATTTGCCTTCATTTAGGTTGTGTGCGATGTGCTCAGACACCCTGGCCAACTGCTGAGTGGTGGAATGTGCCTTACGAAATCCAAATTGCTCTGGTAGCAGTAAATGTTCTGTGACTTTTAATAGACGGGTAAGGATGAGAGACTCAAATAACTTGCCCAGACACGGGAGCAGGCTTATTTGTAGGGATGCTGCCATCTTTGCCAGGTTTTTTCAGAGCGATTATTTTTGCCATTTTCCAGGATGCAGGGAAGTAGCCTAGTCTCAGAAAACCATTAAATATTTAATATTGGTGAGGTAGACCAGAGCCTTTTGAGACAGGTTTTTAATTAGCCGATTGTTAAGACCGTCTAGACCAGGAGCTTTGTGAGGTTTTAATTTAAGAATGATTTTCAGAATTTCTTTAGGTCTAACGAGAGGGGAGTGACTACTTATGTCTTTGGAATTAAATGTTGCCATGGATTCCTTGACAGCAACCTCAGTTTCAAGATAGTGTGTGTAGTGAGACTCATATTACCAGCAAATGCATCGGCAAGAGCTTCACACTGCTCTGAGAGGTAATCAAATGACGTCCTCAGTAAGGACGTCATTTGATTGCCTCTGATTTTTAGGGGGGAAAATTACAAGTGTCATGGTTGATTGACCGAGCTAGACGCCATACATCATTACTTGGGTTATCCACTTTTGAAAGCTTATCATTCCAAATACTGTCATTCAAAGTCTGTATGCTAGCTTTAATTGAGTGTTGTAGCTAGTTAACTTTAAAGAACAGTTGACGTCTGGGGCAAGGATTGTACTCGTTCAAAGCCTATCTGCGAGTGTCATTTTTTAGTTTAATTTGGCTCTTAATGCGCCCTGGTAATTTTAAACCTGGTAATTCTTTATATCGATAGTAGGAATACTCGCCCTCCGTGCATTTAACACACTGTCAGTAAAGTGATTTACAGCAGCGCACAGTATTATTTTTGCCTCGAAAAACGGACATCCCCTTTTTATTAACCTATCCGATAGAACAGGTTATTTTAAAAGTAAGAGTAAAATACCGATGTGCCAATTTTACACCAAACACGAGTAAAAAATTCTTTTATATTTTTTTGAACTTTTCTAAATTAATTAATTACAAAAAAAAAATACGCATTATTTTACCCTTTTCTCTATTATTTGTAATAAAACCATATTAAATATATTGGAAAAAAAAACCAAAAGAGTACTAACTAGTACAGATGTAAAGAAATATGCTTTTTTTGTGTTTTGAGATTTCGATTTTTCAGGGTTGTATCTTTGCTTAGTTGGATTCTATATTTATTGTAAATCATCTGTAGACCACAACCAATCACAAAAAAAAAAAACAAATCCAAAGCACGCGGTATCTAGGAGTTATTCACTTCTTAAGTTTTTTCTGATAATTTTGATTCTAGGGTCATCACTTCTTAAAAAATAATATTTTTTGTTAATTTGTAGGTTTAATCCTAACGAGGGTGGACCCCTTCCCCGTACCACAAATTGCCCTTCATTGGATAAACGAAAAATTAGTTTATTGTACGTCATCGTATTTAACGTCGTATGATATTAGTAAACTTACAAATATCCAAGAAATATTATCTAAACTGCTAAAATTGTACATTTACAAAACTAGTAGGATTACTAGCATAATTCCGTTTTCATTTTAATTTAATTTACTTTTTAACTATTTATAAAATAATATGAAAATAGTTGGATTTATCATTTACAATGTGAAAATCAATGAAATTGTAACTGATCAGATAACCATGTTATTATGTCCTTTATTTATTTTTACACATTTATTTTACATTTTACAATATTTCTTTTACATTTAAAAAAATAAATATATAAAAAACATTTAAAAATATAAAAAAGAGTAGCCCACCGTTATCGGGAATTAACATTTTCACTAAAAAAAGCCCTAGCGCCTAAATTTCAGAATCGTGTAAATTCTAGATAACATAAGATTTGGATATGATATTTTAAATCGGTACTTCTTAGTGCCAAAGCAACAGCTGGTATCGATATTGAATCCAAATGCCATGAAATAAGCCCATAAAAAAATAAAATCGAAAATATGTAAAATTCGTTGTAACTCATACACGTTTAACGATAAAAATTTAGCGTTTGCTTGATAATTTACTTAATATAAAGCATCAAGTAATTGCAATCAAGGATATAACAAAAACGGATTGGATTTGAAGCTATTGCGATTTCTATGGTTTTTATGGAAACCACAGAAAAAAAATTGAAAAATTTATATCTCCCGATTGGGACATAATTGTCAAACGGGTATTTTACTCTTACTTTTAAAATAACCTGTTCTATCGGATAAGTTAATAAAAGGGGGATGTCCGTTTTTCGAGGTAAAAATAAAACTGTGCAGCGTCAATAGAGGGTATTGAGTCTAATATTGCACTAGTTAGTGTAATATTGTGTAATATTGCTGTCCAAGTGAGACCTGAAATATTTCCAGTCGGCTTTGGCAAAGTTAAATGCTGTTTGGGATTTAGTGCTATACTTTCCACCAACAGTCAAGTATACTGGCAGGTGATTTGAAGAAAGACTTGTGAGAACTTGAGGTTCACTTACATCGTGAGTATTGTTGACTAATATAATGTCTGGAGTAGAAGGTTCGTGAGAGCTTTGGTAGTGAACTAGGGTAGGTGAAGAAGGTGCTAGTATCTCATAATCGTTAGCTACCATGTGGTTTAAGAAGATTTTGCCATGTGAATTAGAGGTAGTGCAATTTCAGTAAGGATGTTTGTCATTTAGATCACCCATTATCAGAGATTTGTAATTTGCACCTATCAATAAGTCTAGATCACTATCTAGCAGAGGAAGATTATGTGACTGGTAAGTAGAGTAGATAGCCAAATTTTTCTCTAGAGTGGTTATCTGAACACCTATACACTCTAAATTATACGTGTTTGGAGTGGGAAGAAGGGAGTGCGTTATATTACTCCGGACCAACAGTGCCACACCCTGCCCGCGGCCGTCAGACTTTTTGTCGTGCCTATAACAATTGTAGCCAGGAGTTTCAAGCTTGAGACGAGAAGAAATTCTAGTTTCGCACAAAGCTACGATATCAATGGATAAATCACTTAACAGATCAAACAATTCCGTAAGTTTAGTGCGAATGCCATCGGCATTCCAGTATAAGATACGCAAATTGTTACCGTTAAACATATTGGCCAAGGTGGGTCAGGATTAATATTACCTTATCCATCATGCTGTTTCAGGTTACAAACTGGTTTTTAATGGCTTTAATTGTCATGAGTATTGCTAACATATCAGCAGTGTCCTGATCATGCGTTCAAAATTGAGGTTGAGCTCCAGTGGTGCTTGATCCCATTATATTTGCAGCGACAGTGCTCCAGCTTCGCCCGTCAACATGACTGCTTTTCCCGTTGATTTTAGCATCTTGAGTCGCTCTTATTTGTTCTTGACGGTTCTGAACAAGTTTTAAGTATTTTTGTCTCTCAATACATTGTCTGAAATTGGCTGGATTGACTGGTTACCTTTACAGTTGCAGCACTGTGCCGGACTGGTTCTGTCTTTTTTGGGACAGTCAGCTGAAGGGTGGGATTCAGTGCACTTGACGCAACGTAGACTTAAATTGAAATTTCTTGAAGAATGGCCAAAACCTTGGCATCTGTAGCATTGTGTGCCAAACAGGTTTCTAGCTTGGTACTTGCGTACTTGTACTGCAGTTTCTAAGATATCGAATTTTTTGAAATTTTGCAAAATCGCTACCTGCTGGGAGCTGAACTAAGAAGGGAGAACAAACTCCACTGCCTTTATTGTTATCAGGCAGTTTCATCTTGCGAACAACAGTGTCTTTGAAACCCAGGGTCTCGAGTTCTTCTACGAAGCTATCTTCTACGTAGGCAGGTAGGCCGAAGATTACTGCTTTGTATCTTTTCTCATCCTTCCGTGGATAGGTATGGAATGCTAGATCAGCAGTTCGGAAACCATTCTTTACAGTTTGGTGGCTTTCCGGACTATAACAAGAAACTACAATTTTGTTGTTACCTCTGTATTGTAGATCGAAATTTTTTGGCGTGCTTCAGAACGAGAGTTTTGATGTGATCATGAGTCCACTCAGATTTCATTTGTAGGATAATAGGTGGGATATGACCTGATTTTCTCCTTGGGAGTAGAAGCTTCCTTGAGACGTGCAGCAAAGACGTCCGTTTCTTGGGGTTGATTGGTGCGGAGAACGCTGAACCGGTTTGAGGTTTTGACGGGATCAGGTTTATTCGTAACAGTAGCAGGCAGACCAAACTTTGGTAATTTCTACTCACTGGTATCTACAGGTCCTTCCAGTGGGCGTTTGCCCACAGAATTTGAACGTGTTACAAATCGATCCATGACGAGCGTATACGTCGATGTATCGTGGTATCGATAACCGACTTTCCCATCTCTAACAACCAAAGT
Source organism: Lithophane ornitopus (assembly GCA_948473465.1). Classification (NCBI taxonomy): domain Eukaryota; kingdom Metazoa; phylum Arthropoda; class Insecta; order Lepidoptera; family Noctuidae; genus Lithophane; species Lithophane ornitopus. Next base: position 8,074,376 of record OX419616.1, on the reverse strand, counting down.
ATGTTTGTGAGGTAGTAGGAAAATTACACTATGGCAGCGCGCGACGATACAAGGAGACACAGCACGCGTGTGCACAACTCGCGCGTGTAGGACGGAATTAGAACCTTTTCTCTAGAGGATGAGTGAACTTTACTCCCTGTTCCTCCTCTAAAAACAATACATTCCTTTTTGGGCAGTCGTGTAAAAAGCTATCAGAGACGATCAAAGCTGTATTGTCCTACTGCGGGGCAAAAGCGGCCCTCGCCCCTTTACACAGACTTGTCCACTACTAATATTTTGCTTATTTCATCATGAATAGAAAACGGATCGATGGGCGGGAGCACACCGGGTCGCCGCGAGCTGTTGCCTGTGGCGGCGGCGCGCCCACCTGCGGGCGCGGGGGGCAAGCGGCCATCGCGCACGCCGATCATCATTATTCCCGCAGCCACCACCTCGCTCTTATCTATGTACAATGTTAAGGACACCCTACAAGATCTTAAGTAAGTCCTTCACTTCTCGCGCGTAACACACACACAGGTCGCGAAGCAAAGCATGACCCGCAACTGATGACGTCAAAATATACAATAGCCATTTCACGTATTGAATACGTTATTACTTTTAACCCCACTTATCGTTGTCGATGGCGACGATGGCGTAGTAATATTTAATAATGTCATGAACTTTCGACATTGTCTTCAGATTCGTTACTGTGGAACAAAAGAAGGCTGAAGGTGTAGCGCGTGAAAATGAAATCCTGTTGCAGAGGAGGAAAGGACCCAGCGGAGACTTACCTAACAACGCGACTACTATGACGGTACTTCTTACATAGATCAGAAAGATAATTTCGTACAATACACTAAGACTCGCCGCGGCCACGTTTATAAAACGTGCGAGCAGGATGTAGAATATCTGGTAGGGGATTTCTATTTATATAGGAGTCTCGTGTTGTCTCGCTATCTCGTTATATGGCCGCGACTCGCAAAAAAGGTTAGCGTTTAGTATAGTCGGTTATCGTGCTGTTTGTCGGGTGATAATTACACCTGTTTGCATAGTCAATTTCAAAATAATTTCTTGTTAAATTAACATTATTTATTGTTTCCAGGTACCTTATCGCGTGGTAGACAACCCAGGCAGACTATCAGCAGCAGAATGGGACCGCGTGGTAGCTGTGTTCGTTCAGGGACCAGCCTGGCAGTTCAAAGGGTGGCCTTGGGATGGCAACCCCGTCCAAATATTTGCTAACAGTGAGTTTGCAGTGTATGCTGTTGTTATTACATTCTTAATGTTGTTTAAACTTTCATAAACACCGCATTCTATCTCATTTTTGGCTCATGGTGAATTTGGCCCCTTGTTACAAAAACGTCCAATAACCAGGGTAGAGTGCCTTTCATCAAATAGTTCCTATGCCATAAGGTTGGCTCCACTGATTTAGGAACAATACGATAACGCTACGGCGCTACTTTATAGGTCCGTTTTTTAAATTTAACAGTGGATACAACATTGCGGCATTGAAACTATTTGATGAACCGCACTCTAGCCGTAGAGTAGCAAATCAGTTTCTACCCAAAACTGTCAAATATATTTATGTAAATGAGAGAAAAGGGAGGCCTATGTTCAGCAGTGGATGCCTTTCGGCTTATATGACGAGAGAAAGTCAGTCTGCTGTTGCATATCTTGAATAAAAAGTTTGTGCGTTTTAGTATAGCAATCTTGTATTATAATCTATTTACCAGAATAGCTGTACAGTTATATCTGTTCCTTTTCCCAGTATGTGCGTTTCACTTGAAGTTCGACGAGATGAAGTTGGACGCTAACGTGGCTCGCTGGGCGGTGACCGTGCTCAACCTCAGTCGCACCAAGCGGCATCTCGACCGCGCCGTCCTTCTCGGCTTTTGGGAGACACTCGACAAGTACGTACCTACATCCCCCAAATAGTTTACTGTAGAAGTGCCTAAAACAATAATAAACTTATGCCCATTGCCCTAATGTCAAGTTAAGCAACGCGTAATTGGTTATAACCCAAATAGACAACTTTTACTTCTCTAATCAAAAATTAAAACTAGCGTATATTTTGTGTTGCTATTTTTTAAACGATATCCTCCATTTAAACGATATCCATTGCGAAATACATTGCGACAGAGGTAATGGCAGTAAATGGATTACTGCCATTACCTCTGTCGCAATGTGTTTAATTTCATAGCTAAAGATAAAAAGATTTCGGTTATTTCGCAGTTCTTCTGTTTGTTGACCCTGTGTTCTATGGTCCGTTATAAAAATGTCGAGTTACCTTCTCGTCGCGATTTCTGCCAATTACTATTACCGAAGACCTATTTCCCTCTCTTTGTTATGAAACGAATGTGTAAACATAGTTGATTCTACATAACTTTGATAGTATAATCATCCGTTCTCATTGTTCCAGGCACATGATGAAGAATAAACCGCACCTTAGGTTCTAAGTCCGTTGTAGCTATATAATTTTATCTAATAGTATATTATAATGCCATGTGAATATCAGAATGCCTTCAAAGCAAAGCGAATCTAAGTCAATTCATACCATTTAAGAAATATTTTGGCCAATTTGCATAGTGAACTGATATTGTTGAGTAAGGTTGTTCTAATTCATTATTATAATATAACTAGGAATCCGTTCCTGCTTCGCACTGTTTTTACGACTTGACAAAACATCGAGATTTCTTAGTTATTTGTAACTTTAATATTAACGTATTATACACATAAACCTTCCGGAATAAATTCTCTAAGAGATAGTGATAACCTCATCAAAATCTGTTACGTGGTTTAGTGTACAACGCGGACATACCGACAAACACGAAAAGCGACTTTAATTTATAATAATATTTATAGATGTGACAGTTTGATATACACATTTTCTAGTTTTTATAGTTATAAATATTGGACAGTATGGTAGTAAACCATGTAATATTTTTATTGTTTGCAATGTGACCACACATTTTTTTTATGTTGTGCAATATGTACTACTGCGAAATATATATTTTATGATATAACTAGACTAGATTGAATGGCTTGAAAATATTTATATGTGAGTGGATTATGTTGAATGTTACAATATAAATAAAGTATATTTACTACTATAGTACCATTTTTTAAATGAAATGGTTTATTCTGTAAATTGGAAATCGGAATCACTTTTACATGTCATATTAAAATTCAGCTGGATGAGGTCGGGGTTTCCTATCTGACTACTCTAAGAAGAAACACCGAAACAAACTCAGAGGTCTCATTTAAAGTCCAGACATAATCTTGATCAGGCCATATGAGGACCATGTAGCGTCTGAAATGGTCTTTTGAGGAAAGAATCACACAGATTTGAGTGGACCAGTCCAGTCAGTGTAAGCATTTGTCATCTCAACCCATTAGGGTTGAGCTCCTTAAGTTCTGAGTTGAGCTCTACTCAACTCAGAACTCAACGACTCGACGAACAATACCAAAGAAAGGACGTTTGGTTTTGACAACGCAATCCCTCTTTAGTTTACTTTAAGGTTTTCCAGCGTGATGATCGTCACATAGACAATAATATAAAGTAGGTTCCTTCTTATGTATAATTTTATAACTTAACAGTAAGCGATTTTTGTTTTTGCTTTTTCCATGTTCGACTGACCCACCTGCCCTTTATTATTGATGTAGCCGTACCGCCAAAATATTTCTAATGGTATAGAACTGTTCAAAGATCTGTGATCTTTGTTTATTGACAACAATAAATTGTTGAACATAACTTGTCCTTTTATTATTTACACACACAGTCAGACTCCAAGGGGTTTTCGATTAGTGATAGTTAAAAAAAAAACAAATTTGTTTATTTGTCTTTATTTAAAATTTCATTTCAATGGTAGTATATAACAATAAATAATTCTGATCTCTTTCAGAGATAAGTACACACATTTATATTATGTAAGTACCTATAGGTATGTTTTTTTTAATGATATTTTCTGTACACAAAAATAAAACCATTAGTTTTTACCCATAACAATATCACATCGTTAGGTGTGTACTTTCTGTGTGCCCGTTTTTGCTTAGTATTTAGTAACTATACAAGTTATGTACTCTTAAAATTTCCAAACTGCTAGATAATACAATGGAACAAAACAATTGGGCAACTTATCGAAGTTAGCTTTAAAATTTCTAATTCATTGTAATGTACCTAAATTTTAAGATTCTCAAATGAATAAGAAGTAATTAAAAAACCATAATTATAATACAATCAATAAATATAAAAATATCTTCAATAAAAAGTCGATGGTATAGCTTGCCCCGGTAAGGAATGATAGGACCAAATTTTACCGGTCGCAAACATCAACCATTGAAACATTTTTAAAACTATTGTTAACACACACTTTAGTCTTTCAAACGGGATAAAGTATCCGCCCAAGATAGATGAGATTTTTTCCGTTTTAAATGTAATTAATCTTAGCCTTTTGTGCCGCCTTTTAGAACCTTTCTTGTACAATCAGCGATTGAGATTTATTGACATATTCAGTTAAATACATTAGCATTATATTGATTGTACAAAGTGGCATACTACAGATAAGTACATGCTTTCTTGGGTAAAATCCTAGCGTATCAGCACCGTAAACAAATAGGTACGTCAAAACTAATAATTACCCCCTGTAAGAATTACACTTAATGCAAACCGAATATAATTAAATATGTATATTATCAAAATAAAACACATTGCTATACCTACTCCATTACTTCTAAGGTTGTCTATGAATGAGTCGATGAGCTACAAACTATGAGTTTAGCACAATCACTCATAGTGATGCGAACAGGGCTCGAGTCTTATCGAGAACTACTGCATACCACGTATCATTCTTACTACCCATTGTGTAGTTGAGACATTGAGGACATTTTACGCAAAATATCCTCGATTAATTAGCTTATAGATAGTAGCCTCTGAGAGAGCTGACTTACATCTAAAAAACTGTGTTACATTAGAATAAAAAGGGTTAAGAGCACACGGACAACCGAGCTCGGTTATCAACTGAAGCAACCTTTCGGAAAGGTTCCTAACAACAGTATGTAACACAATGCAAGTACACTTAACTACCTATTGTAATAGGTAGACTATTGACATAGTCCGTGTTCAAACGCTAACATAAAGCTAGTGAGCATAAATGTAATGGGTAGTCATAGTGTCGTGTTATTAATCCATCCTTAACCCTCACCTCTCACGTCACATAATAGATCGACTGCTATCGTGATCACCTCGCTTCGATCCAACATGGCGCAGCGTCAACACCTCGAAATGCATGTCCCCATAGGAATGATTCGTGCAAACTAATGAAATGAACGACGTCTTTACTACCTAAGTTTTAGCAAAAAATATTGCCTTTTGGCTTTCACATCTTTAAACACTGCATTATTACCAAATATATTTCATAAGTACAACATTTTTTCTTAAAATTCAAAATGAAAAGTGTAAAAAGCTTTACGCTGCAACAACATCAAAATACCATGTAATTTTTAAAGTCATTAATATAACACGATATTACACAATTATATTTTACAGTTATTGCATTTACACAATATTGTGGGCAATCATTTTGGATAAGGAACATACCTATCAGTCAAAAAATTATATCAAATTTTAATTAAGTAACTAGGTACATCACCGCCTCCAAGAAATTGGGGTTTTTAAGTTACAAAATATATTATTTTTGATAACATTACCTTTTTAAACTTTCTTGTAGGTAGGTGAAACAGGACCAAAAATAGTTAACAATGTACGAAATCCAAATAATACTCAGATATGGTACAATAAATCGACGAGTAATTTTGTCACAATTGCTTCTTTTAAAGTCCAGCTCCGACTTCTTCCTAATATTCGAAGGTTGTCGATGTTGGCACCACCTCCAGCACCATTTGCAGGAAAACTGTTATTTTATCTGAAGCAAAATTCGAAATAAGTTAGATAGGTACCAAGTTCTATAGAACATTTTCCATGCGGGTAGATATACCCAAGAGGGGTAAAGTAGGTACAGTAAAAAAAAAACTTACCCATGAACGGCAAAGAGTAGCCCCACTTGACGAAAGGCACGTACACCAAGCCGCCGGCGCATATGAAGGCGGTGGCGTACAGGTACTCCCACTGGGGCTTGTCCACGATCGGCGCCACCACCAGGTACGTCGATACCAGCAAAACCACGTACGGAATTATTATCGGCACCTAAAAAAATATATAATATTAGGTCCACGTACAAGACGCTTTCTTCTTCGCCTTGGTTAAGGCAGGCCGCAGGTGACCCTGCCAGGGTTGCGGGGAAGTCCGAAAAGGATACCGGGACGTTGGCAACAGGCAACTGAAGGAACACGGGTGGGGTTTAGTCAGTAAAAGTCTGACATGCCCTTCCGCTCCGCCCAGAGTGGGAGAAGTCATTTAAAGAATATACCCACACTAAAAAAAAAAAAAAGGCTGCTGGTGTTTAGCACCTACCACATAAATATTTTTTCCAGTTATTACTAAATCGCCGAACTATATATTAAAAAATATTGGGAATGAGGAAACAGGTAGGACCTAACTTTAATAATAAGGATGATTGTCAATTTTCTTGCAGGGCTTAGATCAAGAGTCATAAATGGATGATGGAGATGATCATTAAAACTATCAAGCCTGTCGTGGAATAAATCAGTAGCCTATGAAACAGGTAACGAAATCTTTGAAAATTCTTACCTTGTATGGTCTGGGTGCATGCGGCTTGGTATACCTCATCACAATCAGGGCGAGCATCGCGCCACCGTAAAAGATCCACGCAGTGAACGAGAAGAAGTCAATCAACGAGTCTATGGTTCCGTACAGCACCATCGCCATTGCTATCAGAGACTGAAACGATAGGAACATTAGTAGATAAAGGGTATTTAAATAATTCTTACAAAGTTATCGTTTATTAGGTATGTGCCCGTTATAACTTACATGGAATATCAATCCAGGTGCAGGAGTGAAACGACGAACATGAACGTACGATAAGATGTCTAGTAAATGACCTTCTCGAGACGCTGCGAAGCATAACCTGAACAAACAAAACGAAGACTAGTCAGTCGATTAAAAAAAGGAAACGGGAAAATTACGCAAACGGATAGCGTTATACTGATTGAATGAGAATACTGGGTGCGTGGCATAAATGGAAGGGTAAAGTTCAACATGCTTCATTTAAAAGGCCATGGTCACGTAGACACGTACCTTCCCGCAACAAACAGCGTGCCGTTAGCGGACCCGAATGTGGAGATAGTGACAGCGAGCGGCATCAGCCAGGCCATCGGTCCCAGCAGTCGGTTCCCGAAGGTGACGGCCACCGCCTCACTGTCGGCCATCTCGCTGACTGACATCACGGCGAGATACGAAACGTTGACCAGCGCGTAGCACAGCGTCACCAAGGGGATGCCGATTATTATGCTCAGCGGTAAGTTTCTATAAGTTTAGTAGAAAGAGTCATTAGTAACCTACCTACCACTTTTTGCCCTGCACTATACCCCATTTGAAATAAGATTAGACATTAAAACAAACCCTTTTACAGTCCATTCAACCGATTTTGACTTCTATACCGTAGGCATAAGAATAGCATTAAAAGCAAAAAAAGTTACACAATACCAACTATCTACTGCGGATGCCATTTGTCATGCCACCAACGCAATAGAATTCAAAATAGGTTGAACGGAATGTAAAAAAGGCTTATCTATACGTCTAATCTTATTTCAAATGGAGTATAGGTAGCAGTAAAATCTTAATTGGATTAAACCTGAAAACCAACCCGGCTTGGCCTAGATTAGGTCACAGCTGGATACAAGTCGTGTTTCAATTTCAACAGCAATTAATATCTCAAGCCTCTAGGGATACCTACAAGGGGAAAATAAATAACAAGAAAAGGTTTCTGATCGTATTACCTACAATAAAGCCGACGAGTATAAAATTTGATTGAAACTAAAGAGCAAGTAAATCGAGTAAACAAAAGAATAATGAACACTTACTTGGATGGATTCTTAATTTCCTCAGTGACATAGTTCAGGTTATTCCAACCGTCATATGCCCAGAGGCCAGTGTAGAAGGCTGTGGCAATGTTGCCCAGCGTGGCCGTGCTACTTGCGAAGTTGGGCTCCTGTAAATGTCGCGTATTACCTGCACCATATCGAACAACCAACCGTCAGTGTTTGAACAAATATTTACAACCCATTAGGAAAATGAAAAAGATAGGTAATGGATACGTTGAGCTTGAATTATGTGGCTATTTACGATGATTCAGTTGATAATGAACTGTTCTTTTGGTTTGGGTGTGTTAATTTAATTGTTTTGGTTCAATTCAGTGTATAGGTAGATGGGTGTTAAAGGTAAAGTTCGAAGTATTTTTCCGATATGCGACCGCATCTGATCAGCCTGGAAGCTGACTCCAACACGTCGTTCGGTATCCTTTCAGATGATGGTGGGTTAAAGCTCTTGAGTGTGAACATGGGCTTTACTCTTGTGATAGGGGTTGCATTACCTAATATTAACTTATAAGCTCCGCCGCCCACGATGATAGCAATCGCCACCAGCTTAGCTGCTGTGAAGATGTTCTGTACATTCGTGGCTAAATTGACGCTGTAGCAATTAACCGCTAATATCATCACTGGAAAAGAAGAAATCTAATTTAGACTTGACTATTTATGGCTTCCAACAGACGACATCTTATTGACTTCAATTAGTACTATAGCTATATATCAATTTGTATTCGTCTATTTCGATCTTTAATCAAGCTTATTGAAGCCTGTAATAAATTGTAGGATGTATGTTCGGTTATCGCTATTCGTTCACATACCAATAGCAATGACCGCGACAAGTTTGACGAGGCTGACGGGCGGCTCACATTCCGATACGAATGGCTCCACTGCATATTTTGCGAAGCTCAGACATATTATAGCCATTTGCGATGGTTTCAGTACTAATGTCGATACCTGCAATAAGGAAAACACATTTTAGTAGTTATCGTATTCTATGTAGTTAATTAATTTACCTTAATTTGATTTAATTTACCCATGAGAACAGAAATGCGGGAGGTCCTCCGAACGCATCCATAAAGTAGGCGTACTCAGCGCCTGACGACGTGTTCATCGTTCCTAACTCCGCGTACGCGAGCGCTCCTAAATAAAATATATCCTCATTAATAAACAATAGCATAGGTGTAGAGTCTAAAAATAAATGATGTCCAAGAACTCATTTAATCTTAGGGAATAATTACTACAGCACGCTGAGTCAACGAAACGAATACCTACGTGACACATGCCACGATTAGCTGCAGATTAAATACAGCAAAACAAGCAAAGCAATTACGGCAATGTCAATATATGAAATTGACGCTGTCAACAATGTTGATCTATCAATTTGCAATCTCATCTGTCCGTACGTTACAATGTTAGAACTTCCCGATAGAAATACAATTGCTATTTGAGGCAGTTAAATTGATGATTGAAGTACATGAGGCGAAGTCACGGGACTGATTAGTGAGTACTTTTTGTTCCATGTGCCACTTACCAAGAAGCGAGAGCAGGCCACATGCCATCCAAATGATGAAGCTAATGCCCACTGAGCCTGTGCGCTCCAGAAGCCCAGAGGGCGAGACGAAAATTCCTGATCCTGCAAAAACAAACACAGCTTTACATTATGCAATTTATTACATAAATATTTTAAAGTTTTTGCTGCCGGAAATATAATTTAGTTCTGCTAGTATGGATCTTAAAAACTATAATCTTCCTAACTTGTCATGTTTATCTTGTTTTCCTAATTTGTTTCTCAAATTATGAGCTATAGCCTAAAATAATAATACTTATATTACTACGGTCATCACTGTTATAGTTAATTAGGTATTTTTATGCAGCATTATGGCCTTCGCCTTTCCCTAATTACCTAACTCTAGGTATCATCTACCACCGGAAAATAAAAGTTTTCACGCTGTTTTTCCTTTCGCCTATTCCTCTGCCTACTATGGGATATTGTTACATTCGTCAAAAAATATTCTAAGCTTAGGTTTTAGTAGTGTAGCTTTTTACTAAGTGGTTTTTCAGAGCACTCCGTATTGTTTCAAGCGCTATATCGACACGTGGTCAGCACTTTGGCATGGTTCATTTTCGGCGCTACGGCCAGTGTTGACATGTGGGATTAAAAAGAACAATCTTCTAAAACAATGACAGATCCAATGACAGATCGCTGGCCCGAATCCTATTACTATCAACAAGTAGCACTGTTTCACAGTAGCAGTAGCACAGTCACACGTTATTTATGAGTAGGTAACATTTAGGTACTACTTAGACGATATTTGGGCTTAATTTTTTTTCTATTCAGATTACAATAATAGAAAATTAGGTAAATAGAAGTAATATACCTACATACATAACCACAGCGGGTAATTCAGGAGACGCAAAAACATTTTTCTCTTGCCCGTCTTCGTATTAATTTCAATGCTACGGGAACTAATTATAATTTATTTGGATTATTATAATTAATTACGTAGGTATCTTGCGTAAGTAAATGTTTATCTTGAGCCAGATGCACATCTGAATAATTTTTCGGCGAGCCAATATGCCCGTGACGCTGGTGCGGTAAGCACGCGTGTCGGTAACATGAAATAAACAATCACGTGATGAATTATTTATTAGTCGCGGTTACCATAAAATTTGCAAAAGGCTCCATTTGTAGACGAAGTTAATATTTGTAAGGAAATACCTATACATTGTAGTTGTAACAAATGTATAAAGTTCTGCTAAAAGTGTTATTTTCATCACAATCTGACATTGAACAAGGTTTTAACAGACTCTTGACTCTATAGAAACAGGGATCATTGATTAAAATGTTTTAAAGGAATCCTGCGAGCAGAATAATTGGCTCCTCCAGTGACAAAAGGTTTGGGTCAGGCCGCACTCAACAGTAGAATACATTACAATTCAACAATAACGTGGGCAAGGGAATACCTAAGCGTTTTCCTCAACGAAATAATATTTGAATATCAGAGCTGGTTTACTGAAGGTTAGCAAGTTTAGATCACAGTGAGTAAAGACGTCATACCGATCATAGTGCCGACGATTAGAGCCACCCCACTGAAGAGTCCCACCCGTCTCTTGAGGTGAACAGGGTCGTCCTTAGCTGCGTCCGACCCCTCCAACTGCGTAATCCAATTAAAAACAATGCGTTAGTACTATGTAGGATTACCAAAACACTAGACAGCAGGTATAATGTAGAGGGCTATTTCTGAAAAAGAGAAATGCATGTCTTCACAAGGCGACAATCGACACCTAAATGTTATCCTACTAATATTATAAATGTGAAAGTTTGTGTGTTTGGATGTTTTTTACTCAATCACGCAAAAACGGCTGAATGGATTTGGATGAAATTTGGCAAACAGATAGTTTATAACCTGGATTAACACATAGGATACTTTTTATCCCGATATTCCCACGGGATCGAGACTTACGCGGGTGAAACCGCGGGGCGCAGCTAGTAAATAATAATGCCTAAAAAGCGTTTGGGTTTTCAATAATATGTCGCGTAGTGTTAGTGACAACGGGCAAAAACCTTTCGGGTCCTCCTAAATTATACAGTTCTTGTTCTTGTGTCCAAGTAATCAATAGGTTTACCCAGCCAAGTGTCCAAAAGCCAACCTACTCAATTTTCTCATTTCACAGTTTTTCAACTGTTATTATTACGCAAGTGCACAACTTCATGAGGACTAACCATGCTAGTAGAAAAGTTTTCTAAGATTATATAAGGCTAATAAAGGCAGTGGGTGGATGAAATGTCCCCACAAAAGGCGATTCAAGAAAAATATCACGTAGGCAAAAAGAACAAAATTATCTAGGTTCTTCAGAACTTTGTAAATACATAGAGCTCGCGACTTGGCCGCCAAGACGATCTATTTCGACACCGAAGGACACTGTAAACATTGAAGGCTGTCAAGAATGTGCGCGGGCGACATTTTGTAAATAAGATTTTCTACTTCAAACAGTTCCAAGAATTTCTTGTAGAACAGGATAAAGAAATTTCCAGTGCACTTCCCATCAAGACACAAATCAATAATAAAATAAGTCGGTTTTATGATTATGGCCCTTTCTCAATAGTTATTAATAAGTGGAAAACCTATATACTTATACACTTGAATAAACCTACATACGGTGCAGTACATACTGATGAGTACCTACGAGTATGCACTTCAAGTGGTAAATCAAAGTGGATCGATAATGGCATCGTAAACTGGATACTTTATGACCCAGCTAATAACCAGAAACCTGAATGAAGCAGCTACCACATTAACTGCTCATCACATTAACATTCGGGAAATCTGTTTTGATTTTTCTTTCAAGCACTAAGCTTTTGCTGCAAAAATGCTTTTACAAATCGTGCCTTACATTGGAAAACTTTCATCGTTGGTTTTCCGTTGACTCGGAGTGAACACTTAATTTCAACGAAGGTTCGTTTTAAGAATCTGGGCCATTAACTGGGGGTGTTAGTTTTCCACTCCATTTTAAGACAGGTTTGTTTTTAGAGGTCTTAGTGGCAGGTGAGCTAATGTTAGATAAGTGTACGGCTCAGTTTAATCCTTATTTCAAGGGAATAAGTGTTAAACTGCGCCGTACACTTGGCGTGTGTGTCGTCTTTAGTGGTCTATACTTAGATGAGTGTCCTGGGTTTTCTTTACAGTTCTGGAGCCCACAGCCTATTTTTACGTTGGCGTAGCCAAAATTTAGGCTTTATGGACACACTAGTACTTTGGAAAAGGGGGACTGGGGTAGCTGTTCCTTTGAATTGTGTTTGGTGTACCTATATACCTGGTTTCCTGGGCTGGCGTTGCCTCAGAACCCGACGTATTTTACTGTTGTCATGGTGTGTGTACCTTGTCTCCTGGGTTGACGTTGCCGTCGGTGAGCGCACCCGCCGCGCCGTCTTCTGCGTCGCACTCTGCTGAGCACCCGCGCCATACCAATCCGCCTTCGCGTGCGCTCCCTGTGCACAACGAAATAAATATATCAGCTTGTGGTAAAAGTAGTATCTGGTTTGTAAGACACAGATAATGAAATAGCGTGTAAAATACACCGAATCCATCAGCATTCATGGTCTACGCTACGCCCCTACGACGTAGACCATCCGCCGTAGACCTTAAACCCCCAAGTACGCGTTGGTAGGTACACGCAAATCAAACGGCAAATCACGTTAAAGGTCGAGCGTCGGGCTCGCCCAACCTTTTCTGGGGGCACCCTGAGACGGTGCAGCCGCAGACACTTAATTGTTTTTTTTTTAGGTTATTACTGACTGAATTGCTCAACACATGGGACATGGCATATTGAACACGAGACACTGATTAATACAATCAGTCACATGTAAGTTAGATAAAATAATGTTGGTTAGAAGGATTTAAAGGTTCAGGAAAATCCTTAATTGGTTTTCAGAAAATCAAGCTCACTGCAATGCAATCAATATTTGTATTGGACAACGTAGCAGACAAATGCTAGTACTTAGGCATAATTTGTAGCTAATTAACGCAATCACTGATAATTATTAAAAAGTGTTAAGTAACTAAAGTACTGGCATAAATTCGCCATAACGTGAAACGATTACGTTGCTATAGACGTAAGCACAAGCACACATCTAAACATGATTTCCCACCCAAAAAAAAAAAAAAAAAAGTACACTGATGAACACAAATATTTATTAAAAGAATGTTTACTTGCTTCAACCAAACTAATTTCACTTTTACTATAACATTCCGTAATTTTTATTGACATAACAGAAAATATACAGGATGACTTCGATAGATCCCATTGTAAAAGTTGTTTATGGGTTTATGTTGTTTATTTGATGGGTGGATAGAACGCCTCCTTTTTTGTCGATTGTTTTCAAAGTCACCCTGTAATAATAACCGGTTAATAAAAATAACAAACAATACCACGAACTGCAAAAGGATATTTCACTTTTCCTGTATGTCGAAGTAGAAAAACATTATTTAAAAATCAACACATTACCATTTTTCGTTTTCAAATCCATAAAAAGTTTATGTGTCCGTCGGAAATCACTATTATAATATTTATGTTACCGAAGATAAAACCACTTGCAACTAAAAATAATAAATATAGGAACTGTGATACATTATTTCTATTATATTTTATTACTACACTAAGTATACTTGAAACCACAAGACACGTTATATTTGAAGGACTATTTCTAATAAACTGATATGTTTGATGAACGTGTGCTGAGGTTGAACGCAGACGGTGTAAAGAATTTATTTATTTTAAGGAAGATGACATAAAATAAACAGTCGCCGTGTAAAACCCAGCTGAATTCACCAATCAGTGTCCTGTTTACACTAAAGGCATGAGTGCATGACACAATAAAATTAAACGAAGATTACCTAAAATAAACACATACTTAGGTAACTACGCACTTTTAATCTGATAAGAGAAAATATACTAATTTATTTTTACAACTAAAACTATTAGTCATCACTTTTGCGCTCGTGTCCGAACTTGTGATAACAGGAATGTCTACGTGATTTTTTAGGCGTAAAGCCTGCATAACGGTACTACTGTATGGTTTCTCCGAAACTCTATCCAAACTTAATATTATAAATTCGAAACTATCTCTGTCTATCTGTCTGTCTGTGTGTGACCTTTTCACGCATAAACCACTGAACGGATTTCTATAAAATTTGCCAAGGAGATAGATGGCATCCCGGGGAAGGACATTGGCTAATTTTTATCGATATACGCGGGCCAAGCCGCGGGCGGAAACTAGCTACCTAATAAAGCTTAAACAACAAGCTCTGACTTTGTAAAAATCTCCGACACAACAAGCCTAATTGAAGTAATTATCCAGTTTTCCTTGTAGGATTAGTTGGCCTTTAAAAATAACATAACATCACGCATTATTTCCCCGAAGCGTTAGGCAGAGGTGTACCTCTATTACACTTACCTACACCCACATTTCGCCAGTTATGTTTAAGTCCCATGCAATTGGGGGCGAGCCTATTGCCATCAACCGGGCACAAACCGGGCTGCTACTGAGAAATTCCGGATAGAAAAATCCAATAACACATTACCCGACCTGGGAATCAAACCAAGGAACTCATACTCTGCAGTAGCACTTGCGACCACTAGATCAACGAGGCAGTCTCTCATTAAAAATAATGAGTATAAAAATCTCTCGTTGACTACTTGGATTAGATATTACAGACTAAGGGTCGTCAGAAATATTGCTGAGTTCCTTTCTTCATAATAGAATACAACTTTCGCTGCTTACTTTCAAATGAAATATTTTAGAAACGTGGGCAGAGTTTTTTTACTAAGGTATTTCTTGGTCAAAATTATCAACGATAATGTAGAGCTTCCAAAATGTTTTAAAAAGTGTTTTAGAAGCTCTACTTTTTCTTTCAAGGGTGTATAGTCACGTTTAGAAAGATGTGCCATGATCCCCTCAAAAACATAATAATATTATTCTTCGTCGCTTTTTCGTTACAAAATCTCCCCAATAAAAACATATAATTCAAGTAATTAAATAAGATAGGTATTTGGCAACCGTTCAGTTACACCTACTATAAAATAATACGGATGAGACGCGTATTTTGTAATCCTACTGTTAAAATAGAACGTATTTCAGACCTTCGCATCTACTAAAGTTTCTAGTGCTACAGCCTGAAATAGTGACAGTCACGCCCATTGATGTCACACAGACAATATAAATTGAGTGTGAATATTCTACAGTTGGATACCCAACGTAATCACACTTATAGTTGCCAAAATAGCCACTAAATCAGTGATAATGATACTTTAGTATTGTTACGTGGACAATCAAGTAATGTGTTGAAATAAAATTTAAGAATCTGACGATCTTTTCACACTTATATCAACTATCACAGAGCTATTTCAGTTGTGGAAAGAATTTAATTCGCGAAGGCCGCGATTGAGAACTGTCCGTTATAAATGTTTCAAGAGAACAGCGACAATTAAAGATGATGTCGATAGCTGAATTAGCTGATTGTTTCAAACAAAGTTGACCGATGTTGTAAGATAAACATGATCACAAATAAAATACTTTCAGAAAACAAATGAACAACAAATGTTTACATTCGCAATTAAAACTGGCTAGACTTGTAATCAGTGAATAATTTTTTTCATTCTCTTTGTTATAGAATTTAATTAACAGAAAAGAATTTAATTATTTCAGTGAAAGGTTTCATAAAGTGAGAGTCTAATTGTAATTACCTAGGAAAAATTAAATCGATACAAGGGCGTATTGGTATTGATTTATGAAGCAAAAACTGCTAATCATATACACGTGCTGTGGCCATTGCGGTACAGCGGAACCGATTGTGTGCTTATGTACCTATAATTACTTATTGATTAATCAATTTATGGAATAAATAGTGAATAGACAAACATGTGTGAAAAAAAACACTCACTCACTAATTGTTTGATAAGGATAAGTATAATTGAAGGATGTGACGTCGAAAAAGCACCTAATCGAAAGCAAAGGTCGCTTGTGTCGTGTTAAAAAAACAAAGCAATAAAAGCTTAGACAATGCAATAAACACGCGGAACATTAGACAGTTTGCCAATCTTAGTTATTATAATGAGTGTTTTGTGATGCCAACACTTTAAATTGAGGACAGAAAATTGTCCTTTGGTACCTGTATCACAGAGTTCTACCGTGTAGCAGTAACAACGTTCATACATGTTCGAAAGGAGGTTATAATTCAGCATAGTATAGATATATCACCTCTGCGACGCACTTACACCGAACATGATTCAAATAATTTAATCTTATCTTTAATGGTAATAGGGAAAACGATAATGTAACGATGAGCACAGACAGACCACTCAGGACTTCATATCTCATCAATACAATTATCCCTCTCGTCTCAGCTCAATCATATTGGAAATGCAAACAGTTATGGTGATCAGCATTGAATTTATTACAGCTTTGATCTTGATTGAATCACAGTAATTTCGTCATGATTCGTATACTAAGATGCTCTGGGTGACTCTACATTTATCTTTTATTTTAAAATATAATATATCTGGTAACAAATGACTAGTAGTCCACATTAGCACTGCATCGCAAGCCCTGGGAGTCCTGCGGAGAGGCCTTCGCCCAGCAGTTGGATGATACAGGCTAACAATATATTTCAGTCACGAAAATCTCTTTTTAGAAATACGAAGCACTGAAGGACGAAAAATAAGGAAATTCAACAAAAAGAGAAAAAACTCTCATAAAGTTTACTCTCAACGAAAATAAGGTCCAAAAATTGCCTTGGACTTTTGATACAAGTTATTTGAGTGGGTATAGTGGGGCATTTAATGTATCAGTGTAGTTCGAGTCTCAGATTCTGCTAACTCAAGTTCCAGTCTCCATTTTGATGACGCATAAAGCATATCACATGACACACCGGACACAGTGTAACCAAAACACTCCGTGTGCAGAGAATCACGTACACCAACTTCTTATAAACTACCTATTGTATGATTTACCTCATTTCATTCAAGAATTTGTGTTAATTTCCTATAATAACATACTATTTCTATTAGCATTAGATCATTGTGCTCATCACATACCCATTTAACTCCTATTAGCAAGTATATTTAACGCGTATTTTCGATATTTAACTCGGAAAAATATAAAATGTTATTCTTGTGCGTAATCGTAATCTAATGATTTTCTAGTTGGGACACTGATTAAATCAATCTCTGGCGCTCTTTGAATGAGGCTTTCACTTTGTTGAGTTTTCAAAATATTTCCTTTGCTTCTTCATTGGAACAATTCCAAAATACCTACGTATAAATTCCTTATCTGTAAATAATATTAGAAGGACAAAACACCCGATACAAACACTGTTTATCATATGGCCAAGCTTTAATCCCAGATCGTAAACATTATCCAATCTCGAAGGCTACGCTAACATTACTGCTGAGAGTACAAAAGCTAATACAATATAAAACTTTGTTGTGACAACGTACATACCTACACGATTCTTAGGAAAACAATAGTACTTACATACATAATATTTATTATGTCAGCAACAATTTACTTCGACACACATTATCGACAGAGTGTTAGTAACGGACAGGATAACTTTGTTCACGAAGATATTGTTATCATAAAATTGAAGCCTTTTCAAGTAACGTAAACACTGATTATTTTACTTAGATTGATAGCTAATTGGTACAAAGATATTAAGATAGTATTAAATGGGTGAGACCAGCGTTACTCACAAATTCTCGTCGCCGGTAGGGAGCGCACTAAATTAGTGCTTCATTTCTCAGAAAAAGGTGTCTTAAATCTTGTAAATGCTTTGAGAGGTGGTTTTAAACTCACATGTAAATTGTTTCAATACAATAATAGTTTATCATTTCAGGAGATAAATATTTCAGAATGGACAAAAAGATTTATCTCCACACCTATGACGTAAAAGCCGGTCTGTCATGAGCTCCGCATCGTAACAGGAAGAAATAATAATTATTCAAACGTTGTGCTCCAGAGACTGTCTAAACATTTATCGAACAGTGCGATTTTTAAAGCAGCGCCGGCGAACCGGTATCTATAAGTGCGCTGAGAAAATAACTTTTACTAATATAAATTTCCGCGTTCTTCATTCATTCAAGAAAATCTGATGTGTTAATCTCTTCCTCAACTAGGCTGAAAGTTACAGCTCAGACAATTGCACCCGAAAAATAATTGACTGGTTCTTTATAACTAATTGATTATTAGCACGAAGCAATATAAAAGTCTTGAATTATAAACGTAAGTAGTAAGTGATCAGTCTTTTTTCTGAAAATCTTTAAAAATAAAATAAGAAAATCTTTGAAATAAAATTCTCAGTCCGTTTCATTGGACGTTTGTCGTATTTGCCCGGGCGTCCCCTAAAGGCCATTGACATTGACCATGAGGTCACCAGGAGGGCCTACTGAATCTTTCTTATCTTGACTACATCGTGGAAGATCCATGGTTGATTAGTTCGTTACTGGTGCGTGACAGGCACGTGCCCGATTTTATCCGCTCATGGTCGGATATCAAACAAAGTAGGTTTAGGACACTTTACATTAATATCAAGAGCATGACAATGTTTAATGGGGACGTATCCATTAGGATGCTTTTAAGTAATTGTACAGTTTTATACCTACCTACATTTGTTTAACGCGTTTCTTCATTATATTGTTAATTAACAATACAGAGAAGCTTTAAATACCCACTTGTTAGTAGGTACAGCTTATGTCAACTGTAAATACACGAATGTTTGAAAAATACACGTTTACTGAACAGACTACACAATATTAAATGCAAAATGCAAGTAGCGTGAGCTCTATTTCAGTGCAGTAGGCGGGTGAAACCTGTCAGTGATAATGATAACGTTGTGTGGAACGACTCAACTAAATACTACGGCCTTGCCTACGTGCTACGAGAATAACAGCCCGATAAATCGATAGTTTGGGTTAGGTACTCTTTTTAATGAATTTGTCACTGAACATTTTTTTTTTAACAGCAACTTACAAAATAAACTGTGCTCCACCTTTTATCCTGCCCTCTGTGACCCCAAACATGCAGTCAAAGTGACCTCTGCGCTGCCACTAACGACACGCCGCGAAAGTCAAAAGTGACGACGTTTTGGGCAAGATCTGAAGTACTGTCGTGCCAGCGACACGAACGAGACCTGCCACTTACGGCATACATAATCAGCCTATAATGTTCCCACTGCTGGGACACAGGCTTCCTCTCGGTGAGAGGGAGTGGGCCGTAATCCACCTCGCGGGCCCAGTGCGGGTTGGTAGATGTCACATGTCTTCAAATTTTTTGGTTCTAGGACGTATACAGGTTTCCTCACGATGTTTTCCTTCACCATTTTTGAGAGCAGTTGCGATGAAATCTGGGTTCGAACCTACGACCTGCAACTCGTAAGTCGCGGCCGTTACCATCGGGCCCACCGCTGCTCTCTCGATTACGGCATATCAAGGTAAAATTATAGATCCCGTTCGTTAGTGCCAATTACGTGCTGAAAAAAACATTATTTCCAAGTAAATTGAGAACTTACATATTATATTCGCAGAAAGGACCTTCAAAACAGATTCAATGAACTGTCTGGCGTTTGTCCTCCTAATTACATTGTTATTGACAGACGCTTAAGGGCAGATTTGTAAATATTTAGCACTAATTAGCAGCTTTCTTACTGTCTGGTCGTATACTTGTTGACCAGGCAGTAAAAAAGCTTCTGTCAAGAGTGAGAAATAATAAACGAAAAAAAAACCGGCCACGTGCGAGTCGGCATGAAGGGTTCATTACCGTATTAAGATCGAGCGAAAAACGCCAAAAAAACACGGCTCTTGTATGAAGACCCCTTTATTTATTAACTTTATTTCATTCTTATTATTTGTTGTTACAGCGGTAATAGAAATACACAATCTGCGAAAATTTCAACTGTCTACCTATTACGGTTCATGAGATACAGCCTGCTGACGGACAGACGGACAGCGGATGGTTAGTACGGGTTCCTTTTCTCAAAAAAAATATTTTTCAGAGCTTTTGCATTGTAAGTATGTTGAAGCAGTGTACACATACTCAAGTTGATATCCTGCCTGATGTGATCGTCTAATCGCCTCAAAGGATTTCTAGATTTACACATTCACGGTTAAACAGAGGTGCACCTTAAGACATTCCAAGAAAGTCTGTTTAAAATTGTGGCGCCAGGTAGACAACATAGTCAAGAAAAGTATAATCAAATAAAGTAACAGTAACAGGTTTTTATAAACATTATAAGTGGCATGGCAGAACAATTTACTGAAACAATAACATTTCACGTACCTACTTTTATTGTACCAATCAAAGCATACCGCAAGCATTTCACACACTCATGGATTGTTTTCAAAATATTAGATGTTACATTTACAGATGAATGATAACATCATTTACATAGCAGATTATATGGGAGTGATTTACATTCGAGGCATGCTTTGATTAATAGTTTTTTTTTTTTGGATTAGTGTTGCCACTTTTTTTTTTAAACGGTACTAAGTATTCCATTACAGGGAAAATAATTAAAAACCCTAAAATGGAAATCTGAAGGTTTAACGCTTTTCTCACTGTGTTATCTCCATGTTATTTTTTCTTTGCCCCCATTATTAGGTTATTTAATGGCTATAGTGAAATTCAAGAAAAATTTAGTAGGGAAAACAAGCACCTTCGTCTGTAAACACGAGCACTGGCCCGAACGCATCATTGTGCAGCTTGTCGCCGTTGTGTTGCGCCGGCGCCTGCACCGAGCTCCGCAGCAGCGCGGACAGTTTATCCCGCATCGCATCGCACATGCGCCCGCCGCACAATCACACCGCCGCGCGGCGCCGGCGCCGACAAGTGACGATTATTCACCGCGGCTATATCAGCGCACTGATACACTCACTCCTCCGCCAAAATTCGAACGTATTCACAAATAACACGATTACTGACTCCAACACACCCACGAACAATCCTGCCCCAGTCAATATCACTGCACTTATACCACACGTATTTCAATTTCTATGTATGTCAAACACCATACACGACGTGACGGAACAATTATTACGAATATTGCTTACGTCCACAACACGACCTTTGCTACACGAACACGAGGAAGTTTATAATTTATTTAAATACTTGACAAACTCAAGTTAACAACCTTCTAATTACTTAAATATATTTACTATCACAATTTGTATTGACTTGAATATTTATTTTTGTGTAAAAAATCCTTTTTCGTTTAACGATGTATGTGTAAATGTTAAAAACTTTTTGGAGCTAGAGAGATGTGAGCTGAGAGCAGTTGCGCGGGGCGAACTGTCTATTCCGGGCGTGAGCGAGCACGTGGGCGCCGCCCGCCCTGCCGCCGCCGCGCGCCCGCCCACCGATCAATGGCCACGAGATTTGATATCTAGCCGTATCCACATCTCTGTACTTGTCACATTATGACCAAGGTAGTAAACAATACATGACGGAGCATTTCTACGTTTATTTACTTCCGTATTGTAATAAGTTTTGATGAAATGAAATGGAAATTGAAATTAAATCTCCAAGAATTTGAACATATTATTATCTGTTAGTTTTACAAATGACCTTGAGAATTGACCCCCGTGTACGTGTACTGTGTAACTAGTTTGGGTCGAATCCCAAAAGAATCAATAAGAAGAAGAGTAGAATATCTAGAGACCTCATTATCATGGAAACAAGCAAATAAAAAGAAATAGGACAAGAAAAAGGCTGCCTACACCTTCGAACATAATTTACGACGGGTTACTCGTTATTCCTCTCCTAGAAAAACAAGTTAGAAGGAAAAATAGGTACGGTTCAGTCCATCAGCCGATGGTGACGCAATAGTCTGCGGGCATTGCGACCACCACCACAGTGTAACCGATTGTAAGGCTTCTCCAATGAAACCCACTCGTGTAAACTCATTGTAGAATCAATCACTGAATGCCTAAATTGAAAAAATTCTTATCGGCCAAATATTAAAATAAACCAATATTCGAACGCAACGCTTATAAAATCCACGCAAGTAATTAATTTACTTGAAGGTGAAATTCTTGCAGTGAATCACATAGCTCAGCGAATTCTGTGTCGTGATCAACAAGGCTTTATTTATTTAAAAACGGTACAGACGAGCGTCGGTTATAAATGAGAATATTGAGTACGCAATAAGATCATCAGAATGTTGCTTGTTCATCAAGATTAGATTTCATTTTAATTTGACGTCAATTTATTAAGATGAAACGTCATGATCTTATACCGAATACAAAGTAGCATTGCATTTCCAATAATTTATTCATTTTCGAGCTAAAATATATCTTTGCGTTAATAATAATAAGGATCACGTCCAGTTTTATCTCGGTGAATAAATCGTAGGTAGTAAACTTTAGAGAAATATTTCAATTACTCTATAAATGTTCGCTAGAGACTGTGATGAATGTTTTCGGGTAATGCTGTTTATTTTGCTTTATTCCCAGACTCTAAATTTGTCTTGCAGCACACCCAGGTTACATAAATTTACACCATTTCAATAAAAAATAAAAATGTTTGAAAACCTAGCTGCTCTTAATTGTGGTGTGAATAGCTTATAAATCTTAAGACAAACAAAGCTTATTTAGACGGTCTCGGTCTGATACGACGATTCCTTGGCACACGTTACAATTATCACACATACCAGCCGAGTACCATGCATCTTATTGCAGAGCTGCCCAAATTAAATGCACTTTCGTCCCTTAATCTCAAACAATTTTAAACCCTAAAGCAAAGCAATAAAGGTATCACCGATTATATATTTCTGCAAATTATATTGGCGTATATTATGTGACGACGAACTATTTAGCGTTTTTTACATTGGAAAAATGTCTTTGAAAATGGAGACTACCTATATATAGAGTCTGGCATATAATAACTACCATTGACAGAAATAAACGGAAAGTAGAGCAAAAATATCAAATATTGTAGGTATTATTTCAGTAGCGACTGTGGGAAGCTTTTTTATTGATTGGGTATCATCGCATGTCTGTATTCACATACACGTAATTTAGTGACTACCAGTATCACACCACGTTCCACACGACACGTCCTATACCTATGCTGATAGGGTGATAGGAAATAGTCATTGCTGTGCCATGAAAATGTGTTTTTAACTATTTATTTTTACGAATCTTTTTGTAGTCATAATATTCGTATCGAATCGAATACCTTCGTCGTCCGTGAAGCAGACAACAATTAACAATCGCCATGATTCATAATGTGTTCACGAGACTGGGAAGGGATATGGAAACACGTTCGAAAATTACTGTTTTAATTAGCAATTTAGTGAATAACTCATAATTTCATGAATATGAGTTGGCAAGTAGCCATTATTAGTTCTACAAATCGATGTAACTGTCATAGAACGTAAAAATTAAGATCACTGATTATTTCTGTATCAAAATATTGTCATCGTGTCACAGTATTTTATAAAACTTAAACGAGGGTAATTTACAGCGAGAAAAGCAATTTTCTTGAACGCAATTTGAATGCAATGAGCCGCAAACACAGTAAATAGAACCTCGATAATACAAACAAATAGATATTCGAATGCCGCATAACTCCATAAATAAATATTGTCGTACACAATACTTAAATTAAATTTCTCACAGGACTGACTGACTGGAGGTAAATGAACCCTAGCTGTGACATAAACATTCACAGACATTGTGTCGCCTGCGTCCTGTGTGCCCTTCAAGTGACCTTCCACACGATTCTCTTGCGAACCTACCATATAGGATTCTATATACGAAAAATGCCTCCTGAGCACGTTTTATTAAAATTATCCAAACCACGTGTACGACAATACATTTGTGACGTAAGAAAATGAATGAAACATTCAAATAAATATGATCTTTTATATTTTTGACAATTTTCTCAAAGAAACTACTCTAGGTTATATTGTATTATATGGCTCGCTGGATACGGCTGCACGCAGTCGTGTAGTGATTTCTCACCAGTATCGGGGAGTCCACCTGGAGTTTTTATGTTAATTTATTACTAACACTAGTTTTTAAGCTCGCAATCTTACTAAAAAATATGGATGTAATCGCAAGATAAGTCTGAAATAAATGATTATTATTATTATTATATTGCTCTGATAAGAACTGCAATCGATGAAGAAAAACTGGCTATGTTATGGTGTAGTTTAAAACAGTGCCAAAATCGTGAAAATTATTAGTTCATCAAACTCAAAAACGAATGATCTTTTACATGACATGACACTATATATGGCCAAATTGTATTCAATTTACGTGAGAAAGAAAATTTGGCCATGTACCTATTTAAACTTCGGATGGGAACATAGAAGTATGCTAGCTCATACAATTTTAATTAGATAGGCTTGTCAGTCGCATGGTATTGTAAAAATTAACCGCTGCCAATAGAAAATTGGTTAGTAACCACACAAACTTGAATAAAGTACATACTTCGCGGCATTTATCAAATTACTTATGAAAATCAGTTGTGACGACTTATTTTCATGACCACTTAGTTAGTTGTCTGGAAAACGCGATGTCGATTTATAAACTATTTGTAGGTACCTATGCCTAGGTATAACTATTTGTATGCATTTATCGCCAAATATTTACTTAATTACTACCTTACTTTCTAATTATGATTAGAATTTATGATACTGAATTTAAGATAACGCCGTAGCTATATTTTTAAATAATTCGTACATTTTTATTTGATGGTTTTAAATTTTAAACTAGGTAATTTAACTTTTCGTGTTCTTTCTGTAGAAAATGAGTTTTAAACGTGCTATTTGCATAATACAATTTATATAACATGAAATAAAACGTGTTACATTTAGCACGGTTTAGCAAAAATGCAAAGTTTGCAAAAAATATGATTACCTAGATTTGCGAATCCTAATCCAAGTAGTAGGTACGTGACATACAATCCGATTCATAGGACACAGCTATTTATTGAGTCAACAGATTCTTGACAGACCTAATTACCTAATCGCGACTTAGTACATGAGTTTTGTGTCTCTTCAATACATCTAGGCAAATTATATTTATGGGAAAATTGCTTCTTCAAGATAGGGCTCGTGGCTAAGTAATAAAAGCCGCACGTGTCGATCCATCAGGTTAAGCTACGCTTGCGGGGGTTGATCCGTGGATGGGTGACCATCTTTACATACCGAGACTCCTCCGTGCCACAGAAAGCACGTTAAGCCGTTGATCCCGGCTGTCATTTGTGGATCTTTGACAGTCGTTACGGGTCTCAGAAGCCCAAAAGTCTGACAACCAGTCTTACCAAGGGGTATCGTTTACCCAGTTACTGGGTTGTGGAGGTCAGTTAAGCAGTCGCTCCATGTAAAATACTGGTATTCACTTACATCCGATTGGACTGGAAGCCGACCCCAACATAGGTGGGAAAAGGCTAGGCAGATGGTGAAGATAGGGTTCGCTTCAGCAAGCAATGTTCTGGGATCAAACCAAAATAAAAATTAGACCTTCATAAGTTGCGGCAACAATAAAAGTTGCATCGTCTAAATAGTGTTTACGATGCAAGACATTTGTTGCTTCAATTTTATTGTACGCTGTGCCGCAGGCAAGATGCTTGCGCATGGGGTTTTAAACGCAAAGTATTGCTTAAGTATTGCATAAGTAGATTTCCTTCTTTTTTTTGTGTCGATTGACTACTACTCAAACTTTGTCCGACCAGTACAGCATGCGTAGCATGACCACCATAGAAAAGGGTTTCCTCGACGGAAGATTTTTCGGACGGAAGATCACGGAAGATCATTTTGTCTATTCTTCCGTCGACAAAACCCGTTTCTACGGTGGTCATGCTACGCGTGCAGGACAGCTCTGGTATTCGCCTCGTTCAAATCCTGAAATGTCCAACTCAATAATAACAGATTATAAATTAATAAGTATGAATACCTCCGTGAGTAGTATTACATTACAAAGCCACAAGAATCGATTGTCTGTGTGGCATAATAAAATAGCAGGTATTTAAGTGTTCATATAATAAACGATTACTCTAAAGAACGTCATTCTCTATTTCTAAAATATTTTCTTGCTAACAACTGTTTTGAATTTTCAATGAGCGACGAATCGAGGAAACTACTTTTCGCACCGCGTTTTAAAACATCGAGGTAAATCTGTTAGTGCGGTGGTAACTGGCTAGTATGGCGCATTGTTCTCACTGTTAACACATGACATTATTAGTTATTACTGAACTCGATAACAACGCGTACCTCGGTGGTTTGTTCACCTGTAAAATAGAACGACGCATGTGCAACATAAATATACCTCACCTAGCTAGTGACTAAGTTCTTAATATGGTTTTAATACAATTTCTAAACTATCTTTCAGCTATCTCAATTTGTGTGGATATAAAAGAACACCGAGATCCGTATTATAATTAGACGCGACGGTCAGTTATTCTGAGATTGCGAACGATGTCATGTGACATGGCCTACAGCACGCATGCTTTCTGGAAGCATTGCGTTATAGAACTACTCGTAAATCTCACATTACTACACTAAACAAGTACTTTGGTCAGTTAATAATGTAACACAAAGTTTTCCGCTCATACCTAATGGGTTCGTAATTTAGACCAATTAATACGAAGACTCTTTAAATAGCTAATAATTGTCCGTAAAGCACTTGGTTCATACATTCATGAGCCTAACTAATGTTCACAGTGAGCTGCTACCTACTCAAGGTCGTCTCACCATCGTTGTAATTCATGTTGAAGGTTACGTCTCTTATCTAAACTTCGAAAGTTTTAGATAGACAGAGAGAAGCTCCGAGAGCACGATGAGAGCGAAATCAGCGTGGTACCAATCAATATATTCACGCATGCGTCACAATGACTTCTAAACGTCTTCGAGTACTCGGGAGCGTAGGCGTTTGACGTGTTTTGCTGATTCTCTCATAATGAAAATGTCATCGAAAGGAAAAATACACTTCAATCACAAAATTTTACCCTCGAGATGACTTTGTCACGCACCGTTTTCATCCTGGGTCAGCCCTAGCAACTGATTGAAATGCCCTTCATACAAGGACGATCGGGTTCGTCACTGAAACTCGAGAGGATTTTTTGTGACATGCTAAGCGGTACAACGCGTTGGTCAAGTAACAATAGCTATAGGTATCATGTCGGATTACTTCGCCACGTGTAGTGGTTTAACCTAAAAAGGAGAGCGCGAATATCTCCCGAGAATTTATATGCAACCTTTAACCTTATGAAACAAAATTGAAATCCATGAGCATGTTGAAAATTAAAATATTTGCGAAAACAAAGTTACTAACTCAAAATAATGAACTCCACCTTACCCTCGACTAAGGATATTACGGCTCTGACGTTTTAATAAAACCCAACTCTTCGCGAATCCGTATAAGATTAATATTTTATTTATTAGCCCACAAAAGCATTAGGTATAAAACGATAATTCTGAAAGACTGGTAGGTATCACATTTTATTGGAATTGCAAATACCTACAATTGAAGAAATAATTGACTTTTACGAAGGTAATACTTTTTATAATAAATGAAGATCAATTCTTAATAAACCAGACGTTATATAAAAGTTATCTCCTTGAGATATTGAATGGAAAATAAATTCCCTCCTCATTAGTGGAACCACTCTGACTGAGTACTCGTAGTACCTACTTATAAGAGATGTTCTTTTAGACTTCGTAACACAAGTATACGCTTACATTATGGTGAGCTTTAGCAAACTAAACTTAGTATCATATTAGAGCAGAACAATCAGTCAAGAGGATGTGAAAAGGATAGCAAGCACAACAAAAAAACAACACATTCCTTACAACCACAAAACCGTGTTTATCAGTTGTTTAGCACACCTTTTAAACATGACATTTCTGTATGGACTTTGACATAAAACTGACATTAAACACGCGTTGAACAAGTGTCTAAGTTTTTGTGGTAAGGCCCCTAAAGTCTGTTTTTAACCGACTTCTTCAAAAAGGAGGAGGTTCTCAATTCGTCTGTGTGTGTGTTTTTTTTTTGTATGTTTGTTACGCGATTACTCCGCCAATTATGAATCGATTTTGATGATTCTTTTTTTGTTTGGTAGGTCATGCTTCCGAGGTGGTCCCATATAAATTTTATTAAATTTGCTTGCGTAATTTTTGAGTTAGCTTCAATATTACGTATTTTTCCCACTTAGTTTATCTAGACGATATCCTGTTTGACTCCTTCACTGTTATTTACATAGCAGCTAGTGGTATTCGGATTTGTGTGGGGTAGGTACCACAACTAAAAAGTGAAAAATAAAAACTTTTTTTTTAATTAAAGTTATTTTTCACTTATTTAGTGTTTTTTTTGGAAGTCCGTTGTTTTGTTTTTTGTAATTTTTTTTTATTTAATCTTGTAGACTATTAATTTGACAGGTGCAAATGTCAAACTCCAAATTGAAAAAACAAACAACAATCATTTGTTAAGTCAAATTAGTCTACGAGATTAAAAAATACACTATAAGGATATAATAAAAAAAAAATAGAATAGCAAGTTTAAATACATACTTATAGTCCTATATATCATTCATACATAAACCTATGCCAAGCTAATCAATATACAAGTATACTTCCGACTTTTATATCATTCTATAGATATCTCTTATCAAAAGATAACCTTATCAATTCTATTGGGACGGATTAGAGGCTTAAATGCAATAGATTTGTAGATATTAAGATAGATAAAGCTGATAACCATCGATTCTCCTAACTTATGAGTAATTATAGCAGTTATGATAAGAGTTATCTTTCAATACGTGTCGAATCATGATTATTCGGAATTATTGAGTTTTATAACAGGGCAAGCCAAGCTTTGGATACAGGTACGAGTGGAAAACTTCCTGAACCAAGCAAAATAGTATGGTTTCCGCTATCGTGTCGCCTGTCTTTAATATTACTTAATTAAATACATAAAACGACATATTTATTAATCTCTCCGTATGACCCCAACCCGACACACCTTGACCGATCCATGCTAGAAAATGTTATGTATCAAGTGACTACATACTTGTAAAGTATCATGTAAATATTAGGTTAATTTAGCAGCACCAAATGTGTAAAATTAATTGCGCGGTATTGTTGAACAAAATGATGATGAAAATCTATGCAATTTATAAACTAAACCTACCTTTTAGTGAACCCACGTGTTTCTGCATTATCTGCATATTACGAAAGGCAGCGATCACAATAGTCAACAATGCAAACTCACAGTAGACCAGCAATGGTCGGTGATATGAACTCTGATATCACACGACATAGGCCTGTATTGATAAACACCTCCTATCATTTGAGGGCTCACTTATCAAGAGCTATCAAAATGTAAACGTCATTAGAATCAAGTCCTAAAAACCTTACACGCTTCGGTTATGGCACTTAATAGTCCCAAATCCAAATAAATACTTTACTAACGATAATAGTCACGTGGTAATGCCCGAATTTTAGAAAACAATAGCGTTTAGTATGGAGAATAAAAAAAACAGTTACACGTCACAACGGTTCATAACGGTTCGTTACGTGTTTGCTACGCGACCGCTAAGCATCGACTATGCGTCGACTACGCGTCTCCTATCGGTCTGCTACGCGTCTAATACGCTCTTTAAATCGCGCATGATAAAAGCATACTACGCTACTGCTACGCACTCTAACGAGTCTACTACGCATCAGCTACGAGTCTACTACGCTTCGCTTCTTGTCTGCTACGACTGTACTACGCATCTGCTACAAGTCTACTACGCTGTGCTACGAGTATACTACGCATCTGCTACGAGTCTACTACGCTGTGCTACGAGAATACTACGCATCTGCTACGAGTCTACTACGCTCTGCTACTAGTATACTACGCATCTGCTATGCGTCTGCTGCGCTCTTCCACGTCTGGTACGCGTTAGAGCTTGACCAGATGACGCGATTTATGCGCGAGTCAACTTGCGCGTAAGTTGCATCATCTGGACAAGCTCTAAAACTCAAATCGTATACATCGTATAACTACAATAATTAGTGTTCGTCTCACAATATAAGTGTCAATATTTCGGCTAAAGTGACATTAGGGACGTGCCCGTTTTCACCGACATTGATTAATTAGTGAAATATCCCATTTGCAGATGGAGCATGCACGTGATGATGGAATGGCCTATTGCATATGAGAACGACACAACATCAACATCAACACAGGTGCATCAGCCATCCACATCATGAACCCTTACACGAACACAATAGTAATAAATAATCATTTTAATTTAACATCGTTGCCCATTTGGCTCGGATCTTATTGTAACGTGACATAGACATGTACTATTTAAAAGGAGTAATATAAGTATCGTATCGTATATGTACGTCTCTGTACTAATTGCTAGTAAGTATTTTATTGAAGTAGCACCCCTAGCATGAAGTCCTAGGTTTTCAAGGCGTGGCTGTTCAACAGAACAGGGAGTCACCTTGTCCTGGCCCTAAAGGCAATAGGTATATTCCGGTACATACGTGAATACTGTTAATTAGTGAAAGGTTTTATTTCATTTACATGATAATAAAGGAGGGGCTTGAATGGCTCGTGGCTAAATAATAAC
The DNA here is from genome assembly GCA_948473465.1 of Lithophane ornitopus. Taxonomy (NCBI): domain Eukaryota; kingdom Metazoa; phylum Arthropoda; class Insecta; order Lepidoptera; family Noctuidae; genus Lithophane; species Lithophane ornitopus. The sequence goes on along the minus strand of OX419616.1, from coordinate 8,043,274 downwards.
AGCTGCACGGGTCGATCGAAGGATAAGTTATTGATAGTCAACGTGGATGGGTGACCATCAATTACATACGTTAAACAGATGGTCCCGACATGTCATTTGTAGATCTTTGACAGTTGATACGAGTACGAACCCGTTGAAACGATCAGAACCCCGCAAATATGACATCCAGTATTGCCATGGGCCATGGGGTATCGTATTACCCAGTAGTAACTTGGTTGTGAAGATCAGATAGGCATGTCGCTCCATGTAAAATACTGGTATTCAGCTGCATCCGTTTAGACTGGAAGCTGACCCTAACATAGTTAGGAAAGGCTAGGCATGGCAAGAACTAAAAAAAATTGTATTTAAAATATCTACTCATTTTTCAAAAGAGTGGCAAACTTTTTAGCTTCATATTAATATCTGCACGCAAGTGTTACATGTCAAAGTAACAAAAGAGCGTTTCAATTCGAGCCACAGATTATTTTTAGCTGAAAATAAATTGACATCGTCTGTTGAGTATCGACATTCCTATTTATGGTCATTGCCCCAATTGTGTTTGTTGCTATGGTCCTCGTGGTGTAACAATATATGCGTTCCGTAAGAGTACTCTCGCATAGATTTCATTTATTAGTAGTTAGACAGTCACTCCATGTAAAATACTGGTATTCAGCTGCATCTGCGGGGTAATTGCTGAACACACTAACAGTAGCAATAGCTTTCATTTTGACAGTTCAACAATATTCATTGCGTTATTTACGTTGTTGAGCAGACAAATGTTTCGAATTTATGAAGCAATGGAAATGTATTAGCCGTATCCTTCAAAATCATTCAGATTACGATTGAAAGTGCGTTATGCAATTTAAGGTGCATGCTGTAAAATATCTGATCATCGTTAAAATAAAAGAAAATTGTTGGTTTATTTTATCATCACAAAAGGTCCCCAGACATCCAAATTGCAAGTTTGTGAAATAAATAAATATGAGGGTCTGGCAAGGGTGCAAAGAAGACTACCTGTGCTGTATGTAGGTCAACAGAGATAAAGAATTTATTCTTTCATCAACTTTTATTGAAATCAGTGATACTTATATACTTAAGCTCAATCGAGTTATGGACTTATTTCGTGATTTACCGGTAGCTAGAGCCCGATATAAAAACGACGTAACGATAGAACTACGTCAACAGTTACCACCAATTTGTGGTTGACTTTGACCTTCACAGAGGTTTTACGAGAGCCTTTCCTGTGACCTTCGCTTAGAATAACTGGACAGTTAGAAAGATGCAAAAGCTACAGTAGGTATTGTGATTTTTTAACTTGATTCTAACAATATTTTGCGCTCTTTTTATATACCTATGTATGAAAATGAAAAAAATGAAAATGAAAAATTGTTTATTATTCTAGCAGTGGTTATATTAAACATAAATACGGAAGTAGCGTATTTATATCCTAACTTATTAAAACTATAAATGCGAAAGTGAATTTGTTTGTAATGCTTTCACGCTAAAACGGCCGAACGTATTTAGATGAAATTTGGCACGTGAAACACCATGACCTGGGTTAAGACATAAGATGAATTTTATCTGGGTAGTACGTTCCCGTGGGATAATTACCAACCTCCATGCGGGCGAAGCCGCGGGCAAAATCTAGTTTCCTAACAAGCTTTTGATTGCAATTATAGTTCAATCTCCACTAAGGTAAACTTTGTAGAATAATCTGGTAATACCGATACTTTATAAAATTCTACGTATTTCCCTGCGATTTGTCCCGTTATATGATGTAATATGAATGAATAATTTCGTCATTTTAGCTACGAGTACCTTCCTTCGTACTTATATCTCTTAAGTAAGCAACTTCTAGGTTTTCTTAATAGGTAGGTACATCCATACTATCCTAACTAATATTATAAATGCGAAAGTGAGTTTGTTTGTTTGTTTATTTGTTTGTTACGCTTTTACGCTAAAACGGCTTAACGGATTTGGATGTTTTCCATATAGGTAGACCATGGTCTGGAATAGGACATAGTAGGACACTTTTTATCCCGATATTCCCACGGGATCGAGACTTACGCGGGTGAAACCGGGGCGCAGCTAGTAATATATAATATTATGAATTCGAAAATAACTCTGTCTGTATAATATGTTACCTTTTCACGCCTAAACCACTGAACGGAGTTCGACAAAATTTGGCAAGAAGATAGATGGTATCCTGAGGAAAGACATAGGCTACTTTTTATCAACATACCACGCAAGCGAAGCCGCGCGCAGTAGCTAGTATAAAATAAAAGCTTTATAAGTATCTACAATAAATATAAGCGCTCTCTGTTTGTTTAGTCTGGGAGGTGCGAATTTGGGTCTTAAGCTTAAGTAGGTAGGTACCTACCTATCTATATGAATACTTCAGATTTAAAAAGCTAACAACAAATAGCCATCTGATTCGATTGATCCTTAAAAAATAGATAAGCGTTAATTAAAATATTGATAATAAACCGTAGATATTAAATGGCACACCCTGTTATCACAAGGAAAAATCTGTTGATATTTTTTAATCTAATTGAATGCAACAAAAATATTTAACCAGAATAGATTTATTTCCTTGTGCGTTAAATTAATCAACATTCAAATTAATTACCTAGATAGGTACAAAAATACGAATTAATAAACTGCATTTTGCACGCTGATTTAATAGGAACATCAGAATTTCGTTTCAGTGATTCTAAATTCTAAATCACTTGTAACTGAAGAACCACCACTCAGTTAGTAACAGTTTTTAATGGAATTGAATAACACTACGAGCAATTAGAGCTGTACCAGGAATTGTGAAATACAACTCTACGATGTACTCGAGCAATATTAGAAACAAACGTATCATATGAGAGAAAGATAATTAGAACAGTTACAATGAAGGATATTTTCTAAATACTCACCATTACATGCATTCCCTGGCGTTTGTTCATGGTGATGCATTGCTCGAAGCACCGTGTTACGTGTGAAGGATCGCGCCCTTTCATGTCACAAGCAAGACTGAATTTTACGAGCGATCAACTAGCCGGCTGAAACAGCGAGCCACACCCCGCAGCCCCGCCCCTGCCCCCCCGCATGCGCAGGCTGAATTAAAGCCGTTATTCTTCTGAGTGCCAATACATGAATGACTCCAGCGAAATACCAAAGTAACGTGAAACCATCGCCTACATAAACTATACCTACATAACTGTCACACACTAAATGTTTGGTTGCAGCATGATTTGTTACAGGCACCACTTTGTTCTATAATAGTAGGTACCTAAGCAATGTAGGAGGCAGGAGGTTACTACTTTTTTTTTTTAAGTAGGTAAATACCTAATTTTAAAAAAACATCTACATCAACCCACATATTTGTTTATTTGTAAATTATCCAGGAGAAGATGGCTATATAAACGCTGAACAAAAAAGTTTATGTTTTATAAACTAAAGGCACTCAGCCTAATAAAATCTAGGTGCAGTTACGTAGAACAGGTAACCTTCGTCACTACAAAAACTTAATTTGATTGATGAAGTCTTATAGGATTTGCATTGCAACTGCTGACTGCTGATAGCTATTCCTTTTCAATACACAAGACAGGCGGAAGAATGTAATATTTTCATTACAATTTCGTGTAAGTAGGTATTGATGGTAAGTACATACATTTATGGTACCTACTTATTTTTTTTATTTTCCATTTCTAATTCAAATGTAAAAATAGTAGCCCGGCCGATGGTTAGGGCTCTTAGAGAGAGATCAACCTTCCATGTTTTAGGTTCCGTACTCATCAGTCTATTCAGCCAGGAGTACTTACCTACAGTGCCGATCTAGCAGATGTCAACCTCCTCACAAAATGTTGATCAAGTCTCAGAGCAGCGGCTTTTTAGTTATGTATGAGGCCAGTGACCGTAATGAATGACTATCGATTGGTACCTACTTTAGTTAATTGTAGACATTTTGTCGAGTTCACGTCCCATATGTCGACAACCTCGTGTACTAACGCTTTATAATATTTCAAGGATAAATACCTACCTACGCAGGATGTTTATAAATATAACTACGGGTACAAAGACAGCTGATTAAGATGCATTTTTCCAGAAAGTTGCTGTGAACAGCGTAGTTGTAGGCGATAGGCTGGATGGTGCTGTTTTAACACTATCTATAGCCACTAGCTACGATTAGATACTGCTTTTGCTAACCCAATTTAATGCACGGTAGGTAGGTAGATATACTTAAAGTCGAGATAGAGTCGTGTTACCTTAGTTATACTTATACATACCAGCATATTTTTAGAACAAACTGCTTGGTTAGGTACTTATTTTTAAGTGGTATATACTACGGGAAATTTAGAATATCCGAAGCTAGGTAGAAACGTAGATAGCATAGTGATACAATAGTATACTAAATTATATATCTACGGTAGATAGATACGTACTTAAAAATTAAGCGGTTAAGTAATTATAATTAGGTACTAAACTAAACGAATGATGGTGTCTGGTGTGGTGGAGACGGTGAATTTTTGAATGTTTCTAAAACGTATCTCATTTCATGTGAATGTCGAATTTACGAAAAAAAAGTGATAAATAATTATAACTTCGTTTTAAGGAACAAAAGATCATGCGAACTGAATCAACTGAGTGGAAAATCGTTTCGTATTTTATTATTTAGTAGTTCTGCTATTCGATTGTAGATGGCGATAGCTCCATAGAACTTTTGAACAAAAGACATCAACAGGACAATGAAGACAGATGGCGTGAGGCTGTGTAATCAAAAACTTCCGGTTTCAATAGGCACTTCAAACCGGAAGTTTTTTCAGATTTTCTCTATCTAGGATATGCTCCATCTTTTTCATGCAAATTTATTTTTGGTGGAAAACCAGCGGGCGTCTCTTGGGTACGTGTGTTGGTGGTCTCCTCTCGATTGACATTTGCATCACCAGGCATGGTAGGTGGGTTACCACACTTGCCATGACTGAGACAAAACTGAAATAGCTCTTGAGGCTGTAAGTAATTAGATCTACACCCAGCCCCACACTCTTATAATAGGAGCAAGAGCGCAGCAGATATGGTGGTTGTTATTCCCCTGTTCCCAGTGCAATGAATTTCCGACCAGTGTGTAGGTAGGTACTCTACGGGAAAGTTACCCGTACGAGCTGCTTCAGAAGCTCTGCTACAGTACATTCCTACCTTGCTTTTGACAGACAATGACCCTAACTACGAGTACGAAGATCTTTTGGTGCTCGACAGACGTTGATAGGGGGACGTTTATGCCGCCATCTTGTTTTTGAAATTTCACAAAATGAAACTTAGTAACAAATTATTTAAAAAACAAAAAACCCGACTGCAATAACCTATAGCTGAAAAAAGAAAAAGAAGCATTGAAGTTTTTTTTTTGTAAAGTATTGTAGACGGGGACAAACCATAACCTGAAATATGGTGTACCTTTTGTTTGTTTTATGTTATTTCAAGCTTTTTAATTTTTTTATTAATATATATAAGTATTTGGAGTTAACTCATTACAAGCTTTTATTTGATACCAATATAGTGATAATTAATTTTTTTTTAAACCTTCCCCTCCCTTTTTTTTGTATTTTCAGATGAAATATATAAAAAAAGTTATGGCTATGTCACTCCCACAATTAAGACGAACCTAATGACACCTCCTATGTTAAAATCCAGCAAGCCGTTTAGGCTACAGAGCGTGCCAAAGAAATAGACATTTACATACAAACATACTCTTGAAAAAACATTACCCTCTTTCTGGGGCAGTCGGGTAAAAACAAGATGGCGACGTTAGTTCCGATTTTGGCAACGCGCCAATAGAACCTTGTAACGTTGTATGTCGATTTTGAACTATTTAGGAACAGATATTTATCTCATTTAGGAACAGATTCACAAAATTACGCACATTAAAATTAATTGAATTGGAATTTGAATCATATCGCCATGTCTGCAACATGACATTGTGATAGGTAATTCCCCACAGCTTACAGTAGGTACGGTACGGATTGTGTAATCGGCACAGGTTGATTGATGAGTAGGCAGAAAAAATATTATGACTAACCATTGCAAACACAGGTCACGAGAGGATTTCAGAGGACCAAAAGTAGGTACATAGAGGGCGGATGTATTATTTGTATAGGACGTGTGTAGGTTCAGGTACAGTATGTGAAATCGGCAAATAGACGAAGGCTGTGATAACTATTTAAATAAAACGGAGTGATGTTTTTATTTATTTATTAATATAAAATTAAAAGCAACCATTATTACAGCGTACATCGTTTGTTACCTTCCTTTATTATAGCTAGATCTTAATTTATATTTTGTTGTAGGTAATTTAATTATACATAGGTACTATAATAATTAAAAATATGCGATGTAAAAACACGTGAGAATCATATTGATCACTAATTTTTTTAAATATTGAATATTGAAATTAAAAGGCAAGGCCTGCAAGGTCATGTGAACGATGAACATAATATGCGAGGTTTATAATAAAAACAGTAACAGTATGTATTTATTATATGTAGTTGTCTACATTCAATGGACTTCGTGATGCACAGGTTTCATAATACCAATAACATCAGTGACACACAGTACAAATGCTTTTCAAATTTCTACAACTCTAAAAAGCTGCATTTAGGTGTAGCTTGTACCATCACATTGTGAAAACAAACAAGCCTTGTTTATTATATTCAAATGACTATAGACCTGATACTTTTCCTTTTGCTTTTCTAAGAAGGTAGGTAGGTACTTAGTTTTTGTTTTGAGTCAGTGTTTTATCGTGTTTGTTCTCATAACCCACAACTTGTTATGAATAGTGCTGAGTAATAACATGTTATTTTATAATATAATAATGTTACCTTTAACTACTTACAACTAATATTTAAAATCCAAATATATACAGAAATGTTTATTGTTGCATATACTCTGTTCAAACACTGTCTATTTTCCATAATCATAATCCAATTATGACCAACAGAGCAGTGAAGAAGCCACAGTAGTCCAATTTCCACATCAATACTGTATATTTCGGTTTTTTATTTACCAAAAGGCAACTGAAAAAATAACAATTGACATATTTTAACAAAGAATTCAACTTAAAATATCACATTTTGTATATCATGAATGTTATGAGGAATGAACTTCATCATACTTCAGTACAAAATTATATCCTTACTCAATACATTGAATTTTAAAACATTTTTGTTAGCTTTTAACATATTGCTATTAGAGGCAAAAACAATAAAATAATTTAACCTAACTTAATATTGGCAAAGTTTTTCAAAGTCACATCAATTCTGAATCATAATAATTATACCTACAATAACTTTTGTTTTTACCAGAAATTACAATATGCTTCAACATTAACTACAAATAGAGAATTCATTATCTTATCATTGGAACAAAGAGTTAGAAGAATATTATTTTGAATGAAGCAGAGAAGAAACATACCTTACAGTATTATAATGTTGTTAATAATTAAATACAATAATACATAATTTTGGTATACACTAATCCATAGCCCATTTCTAACAAATAAATTTTACTTTGTCATTAATGTATTGTGTCACAATATTATATAGCTGAGTAATATAGAATGTATTTAAAAAGCAATTGAAACAATGAACTTTACACAATAATTATTTAATAATAACATTGTTTTTTCTCATAAATTTTCAATAATAACAAGAATTGTACAAAAATCAAAAGCCTTTAGTGTACTTTAGAACTTTTCATTAGATGCCAGGATAACTGATATATATGGTTACTACTACATTGTTGTAACCTTGAACAAATAGACATTGTCAATAGATTCCAACTAGTTTATTATACTGATAATATATTTAATTTTAATGTAGATTATATTAGACCACTTCTTTAGTCAGTTCTAAATCTTTGGGACTGAAACTAATAATCTTATTGAGAGTTTGCCAAAGTTGCCAAAAATAATCAAAATAATATTGTACTTACACAAGAAAAACTCAAAGTTGTACAATATTTTTGTAACAATGCATAATTGTTTTGCTAATTTAAAAGTGCTTATCAAACCCATTAATATAAGTTAGTGTGAATGTGGTACATTTTATTTCTATACATTTTTACATGATATAAAAGGAAACATTACTTACAGAATATTATTATACTTTAATGTATGTTTACTTTATATAATCTGAGACTAATAAATTGCCATCACTGAAGCGTATCTCTTAGGGCCTAGCAAGCACAGTTGTCACCATCCCTGTTACGACCATTGTCATTGGCATTAAGCTTGATTTGATCAGGAAATTCGTTGTAGAGCTCTGCTTCTGTTTCCTGGGCCAAAGCATTCCGAGCTATAGTCTGGAATGCAAGCTCCACATTTACAGCCTCTTTGGCACTTGTTTCAAAGTAGGGAATATCATTTTTACTTTGACACCATTGTTGTGCGCGCTTGGCAGAAACAGCGCGATTGTCCAGATCCACCTTGTTGCCCAAAATGACGAATGGGAAGTTATCAGGGTCCCGTGGCGAGGCTTGTATCAAAAATTCGTCCCTCCAACTTTCCAAGGACTTGAACGTGTTGGGGGCAGTTACGTCAAACACCAAGACGCAACAATCCGCCCCACGATAAAACGCCACTCCTAGAGATTGGAATCGCTCTTGACCAGCAGTATCCCAAATCTGCATTGTGACGATTCGATCATCTACGATTACTTCTTTCGTGAGAAAATCTGCGCCTATTGTTGCCTTGTACTGGTTGGAAAATTTCTTGTTGACAAACTGATTCATAAGCGAAGTCTTGCCTACACCGCTATCGCCAAGGATGATTACCTTCAGCAGTACCTTTTTTCTCGATGACATTTTACACAGAAATTTATAAAAACGTGGAAAATTACAAAATAATCGCACTCTTTGTCTGCACTTTTGACATATAACGAAATTGATAAATGCGTCACCTGTTTTTCGTGGCTAGTTTATTTCGATGGGCAGTAAGTGTTGCCAGGTATGTATTTGTATTTTGTATAATGGTATGTATTATTCTCATTAGCATTATGATAAAGAACTTGTCATTTATTGTTATTTGCTGAACACTATTTTAAATAAATAAATACACATGCAGTTAGCTCATCGTATTTGTCTCTGAACAGTTATTCAATACTAAAATAACGTAAAGCTAATGTGAGGCCCAACTGCGCGACCGAGACTCGTCAATGTGTACGTTTACAAACTCACGACCCTCGGCCCCGCAGCTTGGCCTAGCCTCACGGAGCCGCGCGGCCCTTGGACACGGCTTAGTATTTTATTCATATAGTATAGTAATAAATTGGGAATATTTATTACTGGGTTATGCACAGTCATTGACAATGTTATCCCTTATATATTATGTGTCCCTTGTCCAAAAGGGGCCCTGAGACGGTCACAGACGGACGGAGACTAGAAGCGCCTTATACGGGTGATAGACGTGCGAGCAAGTCTACATACATACTTATGTCGCCCGTGTGTCATGCTAATAACGTGGACTTAAAACCGCCGAGTAAGTTCGTCGGCGATCCAACAGGTTTGAAATTTTGCTCGTAGCCCGCCTTAGCTCGTCATCAGTAACGGCCGCGAGCCGTGTTGACAATGAAATTTTGAGCAAGCTTCACGTGTGTGACGAGTAAGATCGCGAACTTAAAAAAACCGCGTACGCACGTCTATCACCCACTTTACACTTACAACAGGCAGGAAGTAAAAAAATCATTCATTCATTCATAGATTACGTTCAGCTCTTGCTTCTAATTCACATTCACATCAATTTGTTCGTAGTCGTTCGTTCGTTTGATTGGTGATTGGTCTGCTGTCTGCGCTGATTTCTGTGTGATTCATGAGTTTTACAGAAATTATTCTTATTGATAAACCTGTACATTTTTCACTTTTCAAAGTGCAAAATGAGAAAATAATAAAAGTGATGACTTCCTGTTCCTTCATTACATAACTTAAATAGTTCGTTGAACCGAAAGGAAAGAAGGTGAGGGTTAGATCGTGTTGTAAAGATGATCCGTTATGCTGCTCCAATTTGTGACTTTGATGTATCTTTTATTACTTTTTAGATGGAGAATAACTTGAGCCGTAGTGGCAGCCGATCGAGCTCCGTATGTGAGCTGGAAAAGGACTTTAGCGATATTGAAATTATGAAAACTAGGACGAACCGACGTAACGTACTGCTCAGAACGCCAGCCGCGCGGAAAGCAAAACGAGTCAGATTTTTTAGAAATGGTGATAAGTTCTACTCAGGAGTCATAATTCCAGTCTTGCCAGAGAGATACAGGTTCGTAATATACCTACAATATTTGAGAAAACACTGAAAAAGTTTTAGTTCTAGTTAGAAAATGATTGGAACACTTTCACTTTTATACATACCTATAGCTGAATATTCTAAATTAGATGTCTTTATAGTATTTATGTAAGTAGTTGCAGCTCAATTGTGAATTATGAAGCAATGTTCAATTGTTGATACCTACCAGGTCATTGCATGTTTGCAATACTGTAGCTAGGTGTTTTTGTGTTATTCAGCTGTTCTAAGGGATTCTAAAGTACCTATTTATCATGACAGGGTGAAATACAGTTGCACTACATTATTCTGATTAGTCTAAATTGTTTACAAATTAATTAGCTAGCTATGTATGTGAGATAAACTGGTGTTATGAGCAAGTCAAGTAGTTAGGAAGAAGAATATTATGACTAAGGTTATTAATAAACATAATTATTACTGAATATAATATCTTTTGAGATATCTTACAATTTGTAAAAGAAAAAAAAAACATATACTTATCATGGAACTGAACAAAATACTTCAAAGGAAAGTTTCATGAATTAAGTATATTCTTTGATAACTGCATAAGTAACTTTATTATTGATAATTACTGTTCTATAATAATAACATCCACACTCCACATATACCTATGAAGTCTAGGTCAGTTGATTGTATACTTCTGTAATCAGTGAAATAAGCAACAATTATACTATCAAGGTTTTGCAGGATGCTATGATAATTGGCTGATTGTAATTATGCCTTTCCTTCCCGTGATGTATAAATATCCTACTGAATCTGATTTCAAATAAATGCTAGTTGTTATTCCAAAAAAAGCAAGCATATTGTTACCTTCCTATTGTTGTGGTGCTTTTGTTTGCGTTCTAATTTTCTATGCATTTTGTGTTCACATTAAGAACTGAGTCACATTGAACTGAATTCTAGTAACACAATTAACATAGATATTTTTTAATAGCTACAATACATGCAAATCAGAACATGGTTTCTGCAACTATGTGATAATACTGATAATTAAAACCAAAAGTTTTGGAAAATAAAAAGAAATAATTGACATTAAGAAACTAAATTCCTAACAAGGCCAATGACTTGGTATCTTCAATCTTCAATATTATATATTTCCTGTATTTATTTTTCTGTTTACAGGTCCTTTGATAGTCTCACAGCAGATTTAACAAGGGTTTTAGTTGACAATGTGACTCTGCCAAGTGGTGTGAGGGCAATATATTCACTTGAGGGTAGGAAAGTAAGTTGTTGTTTACATATTTTTAATCCTAACTAATATTATAAATGCGAAAGTGAGTTTGTTTGTTTGTTACGCTTTCACGCTAAAACGGCTGAACGGATTTGGATGAAATTTGGCACATAGGTGACCATGACCTGGAAACGGACATAGGATACTTTTTATCCCAATATTCCCACTGGATCGAGACTTATGCGGGTGAAACCGCGGAGCGCAGCTAGTTTACTATATTTGATTCAATCACAATAACAAGTGCCTATTTTAATTAAGGCATTTTGTAGTAGAAATTTTGAATAATCATAATTAAATTTCTGTGTTGTAAACAATGTTTTCTAAAACTTTTACAGATAGGCAAACTGGATGATCTAGAAGATGGGCAATCATATGTTTGTAGTGGATTTGGTGAGCCCTTCAAACGTCTAGATTATGAAGCCAGTGCGGTGACCCCTCAATCTTTCAGACTGAGTGGCCCAGAGTCTCTGAGTGACAGCTCAAGTCCTTCCCCAGCCAGAGCTAATAACAGATTGTCCCGATATTTGCAGGTAATATATTGGAAACAAATTAGTAACCTTTGTTGATCCTCCTGATTTATGTTAGCTTATAAAATTTTCCTTGACTTCTATATTAGTTACATGATAAAAATATTTCAGGCAAATGGTAGTAGTACTACTGGCAACGGGACAGCACGAGTGAGCCCAGCTGGGGATAATGTAGTCCGACCACGCATAGTTACTATTATTAGAAATGGAGTGAAACCACGAAAGGTAAAATATAAATTTTACAGGCAATAATATGTCATTCACTGATTACAAATAAGAACATCTTTATTTCGACGTATTTGTGAGCATTCCTTGATAACATTAATTGTGAATCAATGTGTAATACCTACTACATTACATAGAAAATCTGGCTTCTGTAGTACGTCAAATAACAGGAAAATCATTGTAATTATTATATTGAATTACGTACTATGTTAAAAACCCATTTTTATTATTATCCTTTCATAGCAATATTTGTCCTCAGGTGTGCAGATTACTACTAAACAAACGAAACAGCCCCACTTTGGAACACGCACTAGCCGCCATTACAGAATGTGTTAAATTAGATACAGGTTGTGTCCGTAAAGTCTTCACGAGAACTGGCTCTGTGGTAACAGCATTAAACCAATTCTTTGAAGTTGAAGATGTTTTCTTTGCTTATGGAAACGAAAGGTACCTGTAAAGCAATTATTACAGTAAAATATTGATGAATCACTCTATTAGTAATCTATTGGTTAGCTATATCCAGGATAATGTTGTTCTCAGGGTTAACCAAGAAGACTTTGAATTGGAATTCGAAGAAAATAAGGCTGTGCTACAATGTAGAAAAACTCCTATATCAAGAAATTCAAGGTATGAAATATTTTATCATTTATTTTTTTGGAAATTCAATTTTTATCCTTGTAACCAATTGTAAGTAACACAATTCATAATTATAAGCAACTTTGCCATTTCCGCACTAAAGTTCTAGCAGCAGATATCAAGCACTATGGTAGTAAATAATAATACATAATAATAATAAACTGCATTCTTCATGATAGAAATTCACGACTCTCGCACGCTACTTTAACTTGGCTTGGCGTTAATGTAGCTTAAGAAACAACATACATAACATAAACTCACGCCATCTTCCCATGGGGGTAGGCAGGAACTTCAGAACGCCACCACCTGCTTTGATCCATACACATACTCCTTTTCCTATGCGTACATGGTCAAACAGAACATGCTTTCAAAAATAATTATTTATTTATTTTCTCATCACAAATATCAATTAAACCTACGTTTACGTACACAGGGCGGGACCTAAACCGCGTATGCCAGTGAAAGCCGGCGGTGGTGCAGCTCGTGCTGCCAGCGAAGCGGGCGCAGGCGCTGCCGGGGACGCCGCCGACGAATCCGCGGGCCCCCTCCTACCACAGCCCTTGAGACTCAAATACAGTGTCGGCAGAATCATAGGTAATAATCCGAACTTCCTATAAAACAACCATCATTCATTTTCGTACCTGTTATTTCAATGTGAACTTGTCTAGTGTTACAGATAGTGCCATCCACGAAGACGCGCCCCACTCCGCGATTACAGTACTGTAGCCTGTACTTTAGTACGGAGCAGAGCGGAGTGGGGCGCGTCTTCGTGGATGGCACTATGTATAGTGTGTTATATAGATTCCGGTCAGAGTATTTGAATCTAAATACAGTTTCCTTCACCTATTAAAAGTCGACGACATTATCAAGAGTTATGTAAATATGTTTACTATAATTTTCTAGAATAACTCGATTTTTGAAGACCCATTACGTCTCTTTCAGAGTTCTTAGAAAATTATAATATTAAATGTAGAACTTTTGAAAAATAAACAACATTTATAATATAATTTTTCTAGATTCGCCTTGACCGGATTTTATTTTTTCTTTATATTTACCAGCAATGTAATTGTATCATTATCGTACCATTTGTCATATCGATAATAGGTGACGGCAACTTCGCTGTTGTACGGATATGTAAAGACAAGTCCACCAGCAAGGAATATGCTCTGAAAGTTATTGATAAAGCCAAGTGCAAAGGCAAGGAACACTATGTGGAGGCAGAGGTAAATATACTAAAAACTACTTTCTTAAAAATTCATACCAACAGCTTCTAGTTATCAATTTCTGATATTTAGGAATTTTATGCGATGCAATAAAATATTTTTAGCAAGATTCTATTTGCAAACAGTTTTTGTAAATTCTGTATGACGCATTTTGCAGCTGTTTGTGGAGTAGAGAAAATATTTTGCAGCGTCGCGTTCGCTTTAGACCTTTGATGTGATGCCAACGAACTTATTATTTATTGATGTTGATAGATAATAGTGATTTTATGACAGATTTACTTTCATTTTCAGGTTCGAGTCATGAGGAAGCTGTGTCATCCACGAATTGTCTCACTTATTGAGGAACAGGATAGCCCTGAGTGGCTTTTCCTTGTAATGGAATTAGTCAGTGGTGTGTATATGAATGAGACTTGTAATATATCATTTCATCATTAACAATGCAACAATGATACCTAATAGAACATGGCTTATAATTCTCATTCCACTTGATCGTTATTTATATTTTTAGGTGGAGACTTGTTTGATAGTATCGCGGCCGCTTCCAAATTCTCTGAGCCCCAAGCGCGTTTGCTAATCGGCCACTTAACATCTGCTATCGCATATCTACACTCGCTTTCTATAGTGCATCGTGACATCAAACCTGAAAATCTATTGGTAAGCTATCAACTAACAAACTTTAAAAAAAAACTTGAATTGAAGTCATCCAAAGTTACGGCACGTTATAAATATTTGTTCTTTCAATTTATTAATTAAAAATATTACATTTCTAATTCTTGTAAATATGCATCATAATATTCATAATTCATTTCTATTTCACTGCATATTTCATAAAGCAACTCAGTAAAAAAACATGTTAATATTTTGTTCTGAAACTTATACTGTTAAAGACAAAAATTACTTAACATGCCTGTATTTCCAGGTGGAAGTGGGTTCGGACGGCAGCATACGCGGCCTGAAGCTGGCTGATTTCGGCCTGGCAGTAGAAGTATGGCGGCCACTCCATGCAGTCTGCGGTACCCCTACATACGTAGCGCCCGAAATACTGCTCGAGACTGGATATGGATTAAAGGTATAGTATTAAAAACATAGGCAGTCATGGGGGCTGCTGGCGGAAATTAAAACTTAAAACTATGGAATCCTTTCACTGCCGGCCGAGCGCAACACGTCATACTCATAGCTATAGATATTATACTGTTAAAATTAGCATGTCGGTGCTGCGAACCCATATGATTTCCCCCTACCAAAAACCGGTCACCGCGCCTAGAGAAGTTTTCACTTCAAAAACTCTTTAACTCACTGTCGTGCCATTGCCACGACGAAGAAGACATCAAAAACATAACATCACGCCTGTAATTCCCGAAGAAAGAGTGAGTCAGAAATGTGAATATAGTACAACTACATTTCTCCAGTTAGGTTTTAAGTCCCACGTGACCGTATTGCCATCAACCGGGAACAAATCCAAACTCCAGGTTGCTACTGAGAAAATCAATATATATATGTTACGGCTAATACCCGAAGTGCGGCTACACCTAGTTTTAGCCGGTTAGAATTAGGTGTAGCCACTTACTCTTGGTTAAACCTAGTACGAGCCGATTGTTTTCGGGTAAAACTAGGTCTAGCCTTCATCATGCCGGCTACAACTAGGTCCAGCCATTCCCTGTTGGATAAAACTAGATCCAAACAAGTTGAAACAAGTAACAGGCGCCTGGCTCACGCGAGACGCGTCGCGCTCGCGCGCCCCTGCCGCCCCGCCTCCCGTACACCCGCGGTTGCTCTTGCGCTTTGAGTTTACAGTTTAGTACGCGTTGTGCCGTTGTACAAAACGTACTTTCTTGTTTTTGCGCACTCATACGTTCGAATGGCTATGAATGAAGACCTACAGACTATGAAGTCAAGTTTTTTGGAACAGTTTCAGTGTTTATTAGCCACAAAACATGGTGAAAATCAAAGCTATATGAATGATGTGCAGTATTCCAAGTTTATAGAAGACGTTAAAGCTGCCAAAATATCCACGACACGTTCTACGTTACAATATCGCCGTTTGAAGCGCTTCGATGTTTGTTGTATTGGCGACATCGAAAAGTTAATTTCTCCTGTGTCGAGCACCGAAAATTCCGAAAATATCAAATATTTTGTCAAGAATGAAGACTTGTTTGATGTTCTTCATGAAATACATCTGTGTGTTGGGCACGGCGGAAGAAACAGAATGGTTGCTGATGACTACAAGTTTATACTAGTTTATCAGGACCACCTCACGAAATTCGTACAACTTCATACGTTACAAAGTAAGACTGCGGAAGAAGTATCAAAGAAATTACTTGATATATTTTGTATCTTTGGATCACCCTCAATACTTCAATCCGACAATGGCAGAGAGTTCGCGAATCGAGTTGTGGAAAGTTTGACGCAGATGTGGCCAGGTTTGAAGATTGTGCATGGGAAACCACGACACAGCCAGTCACAAGGTAGTGTTGAACGTGCCAATCAAGACATCGAAAAAATGCTTATGACTTGGATGGCTGACGAGAACTGCCAAAAATGGTCAGAAGGCTTACGATTTATTCAGCTAATGAAAAATAGAGCTTACCATCACGGAATTAAAAGGTACCAGGCAATGTTCGGTTCTGATGTAAAGGTCGGGCTGAAATCATCTGATCTACCACCTGAAGTCCTTGCAAATATAGAAAGTGAGGAAGATCTTAAGAAAATTCTTAGAGAGTTAGTTGATGATGAGAGTGACGAAGCTACTAAAGAGAATGAGCCATCAAAAGAGAATGAGCCATCAACATCAGGAAGTTGCCAGAAAGAAATCGAAATGTCATATTGCGGGCTCTGTGACCAGAATGAGGAGAAAAAATGTAAGCTGTGTGAAAAAAAACTAAAAATTGACACTAACAGGAAAGGCGCACGGGAAGGTTTGGTAAAACAAGCTATAAAAATGACGGCTTCATCAAATGAAAAGTTTCCCCCATGTAAAGTCGGTGATACAGTCCGAGTAAAAATTCCACTATAACAGAACTATTTTCAAGAAATCAGTTCACTGTGTGTGACTCAAAATTTTTAGATATTGACATGGTTTCACCCGAAAAGAAATCACTACGCCAAATAGCCAATGCATAATCGACCTCTAGTGGGCAAGGCTATAAAAGATGCCACTGCAAAACCAAATGTGGCGACAAAAAGTGTCTCTGCAAAGCTGCTGGTATTTTGTGCAACTCAAAATGTCACTCAAGTTTAAGTTGTTCTAATAAATAGTTTATGTTACTTTATAAAAGTGTGATTTATAATTATAATAACATTCTTTAAATTATAATATGCAACTACATATTGTCTATTGTTAAAAAAATGTTCCTGATTGTTCCTATTATATTAAAAATTGAACTCCTAATAATTTGTGTTAATTATTACAATGTGATTTATAAGAATAAAAAAACTCTACGTTTCTTTTTATTGGATGTTTTTTTTATATCTAAAAAAGCTCTGCTGATAGCATGCCGGCTACAACTATGTACAGCCAATCCCTGTTAGATAAAACTAAGACACGCGCTGCTGCTGCAGGCGCTGTGAGTCACACTCGCTAGTAGACCTGCAGTAGATCAGCAGCACCTGGCGCTCACAACCTGCAGAGGCGCGTGCCTCGCTATGCCCTCCACCCCGCGCCGCTGCTGCAGATGCTGTGAGTCATGAGTGTGACGCGGGGCGGAAGGCTTGGCGGGACACGCATCTAAGTTTTATCCAACAGGGATTGTCTGGACCTAGTTCTAGCCGGAATGATATCGGATAGACCTAGTTTTATCCAACAGGGAATGGCTGGACCTAGCTGTAGCCGGCATGATGAAGGCTAGACCTAGTTTTACCCGAAAACAATCGGGTCGTACTAGGTTTAACTAAGAGTAAGTGGCTACACCTAGTTCTAACCGGCTAAAACTAGGTGTAGACGCACTTCGGGTATTAGCCGTAACATATATACTTATTAATCGATTACCTAATAAAGCGTGTATTGTTTCCCAAACGAGCGTATTACCTCATAATACTCGGAAACGGACCATTCACATTATATTAAACAATACTTTAGATAACATCAAATCATTATGTAAAAGTGGTTGTTGTAGATGAAGATAACGATTTTTTTCCCACAGTTCGTGTGAACTTGAACTTCTTACTTGATTTTGTCTAACATTATGATATACTTCAGCTAGGCATACGATATTCTTATGGTCCTACTAATCCCGTTCTGTATTTATTGTAGATCGATGTATGGGCCGCTGGCGTTATCCTATACATCTTACTGTGCGGTTTCCCGCCGTTTTCATCTCCTGACGGCGATCAAGAGAAGTTGTTCGACGCGATTTTGTCGGCTCGTCTTGAGTTCCCCGCACCACACTGGGAGCGCGTGTCAGCGGGCGCCATCGACCTCGTCGCCAACATGCTGCGTCCACAGCCCGAACTTCGCTTCGCTGCTGAAGATGTACTCGACCATGCTTGGATGGCGGTTAGTTGGTTAAACAGTATTGTAGCATGGACAACTAAAATGCAGTTTGGGTAACGTAATATTTGTTTGCAGGACGATTATGACGAAAGCTGCGACTTCCGCACGTGGTACGACGAGGACTCTTCATAGCTGGGCGAGTCTTGCCGTCAATCGGTGTCGGCGCCCTTGTGACGACGCGCTACCGGCCAAGCCGAGACATGAGCTCGTTCGAATCTACGCTATGGCTTCAGCGTTTAGTGCTGTTCTTATCACAGCGATGTATGCCTTTCGATATGTTAACACCAATACCAAAGTTATTATTTAACATATTTTACTTAAAGATACTGCATGCATAAATAGTTTGTGTATTTATATATTGTTTGGTGCGAACTCCGGTGCAGTATTATTGTTTTGGTTTTGAATTATTGTGTTATCTTATATTGTAAGACAAATTCTTAAAATGATTTCCATTCAGCGAAATATAATATGGGTGGGATATCTGCGTTTATATTTGCATTAGAACAATCGGCGGCATGTTTATCGGTCGTTATTGTATAGTGTCAGCTTGCCAAAATTTTAATGTACCAATATATTGTCGGAGTATATACAACCCTAAAGATTTTGAAATGTGGCTGCTCAAGTGCTTTATTACTCTTTCGTTTTCGCGTCTTTGTCAGCCAGTGAGTACTATAATGTTATATTTCGCTTGTTGAATCAAACTGACAATTCTAAAGATCTCTAGATTTCTCTAACCGCTTTATTAGCTATTCAGTTTTAGTTTGAACTTTAGATTTAAAGAAATTATAATATTTAAAATGGATATTTTTATTTAACGATAACATTCTGTAATATACGAGTAATATATCTTATTTAATAATTTGAATGAATTCATATTTACAAGTGTAGAGCGCAAGTTAATTGTAATGATTTTTGTATAATATGAATTGCTTGTAGGCGTATGTTCAATGCTATTGCTTCTATCATATCATAATCATATCATTCATTTCTTGATTAAAAACATTCCCCTCTTGTAGAAAGAAATCGAACAGCAACCACGTAGTAGGACAGATGAATGTAATCTTTTATGTAATGGTAAAATTAAACTGCAAATATGGTGCTAGTGACAGCGATAACATTTTTTATAAATGTAGTTAAGTCTTTATTGAACATGTCCATGACGCAAAATAACCAATCTTCTGATTGTTGATTGTGGACACACCTTTTGGTATTTATATCTTATCAAAGACGTTTCTTTAAGAAATGTTGCAGATACAACGATCCAGCCATTGCAATTGGCAGATTAAAAACCAATCGGCAATGAGAATTAGTGATATGAGCCTAGTAGTTGAGTATAAAGTAGGATGTGCCGTGAAATAAAATGATTGTCTTTATTTTTGAAAATGTTTGTTGGCTCGATGAAACACGATTGGTCCCTTGCAGCACAACATGTATCAACACAAGCAGTTCATAGCGTTTAACTTAACAGCCAATTGCTTAGCATCTTAGAAGCTGAAGCCTAACTTATTTATAATTAGATAAGTGCCAAATTCATTTCATTATTGCGTTTATATGTATCATAAACATAATTCACGCAGGTCGCAGCAATCAATGTTCCTCTCGAATATATAATGTATTTTTTTTGTATACTATCAATTATTTAAGTTATTTTTCATGTAATAATAGTGTTAATATATCACTGAGCAACACCAAATGCAACCCACATTAGACTGAAATACATTCCTCCACAGTAAGATGATGACACTATAGCTTTTCATCAAATGTATTAAAAGATATAATAACTCAGTACCTAGTGATTGTTCTGTGTATGTTTCCATTTTGTATTTGGTGGTTTGTATTCCACAATTTTATGAAATTTTATAAATAAATTTACTGTTGTGATTTACACATGATCAGGTTTGCCTAGATAGATTACCCCAATTTTTAAGGTGGACTGAGAAGTATAAATTATGAAAGTTATCAAATGAAATTACACAGGAAATATAAAAGAAGATATTAAAATGTATCTAATAAAAATACAGTCGCAATTCATTGCATGTCAGTCATAGTGATTCATAAAATTTTATAATGCATTTAGACATGTTATGTTCATTGAGTAAATGAGAGAAATAAATAAATTTATAAAAAGTTGTAGTTTATTTTATTTACATTTATAATCTTCATGATAAAAATACTTATACTTAAATAAATTTTTATTTATTAAGAACATAACCAGTTAACAAAAAGCCACTTGAAGCATTCATCGTGACTTCTGGGTGTGTTCTGTCTGGCAGCACCTGTAAATAATTCATGGAAAGTAAGTAATTATATCCCATTATAGTTTTATGAGTCCCCACCTTTTTCTCATATGTACAAGCTTAAAAATTCTTCTGAATGCTTAAACATTTTTGAACAGGTTCATGATTACTAAAATAATTGGCATTGTAGAGGCAGTGCTAATTTGAAAAATGCAGCTCAGAAAAATGATAATGTACCTAATTACAGTACCACACACACTCGATCCCATATATACCTATGTAATGAACTGTTTTTTTGCTTCACCTCTACCTCTAATGAACATGCATTGCCTACTTAGGTTTTAGTGGGCAAATTGTACTGCTATTTGCAAATAGGAACCTGTACTCGTCATAGGTGAGTCTGGAGTCTGAGTGACAGTTTTACTTTTTTTGAATAGGAAAAAATCTTTACCTGATAATTTCTCATCCAGTTGCATGACAGTTTCAGAGCAGCCACATTACTTTGTGCCTTTAGTGACATATACAACTGCTGCAATGGTTCTGCAACATTGTAGTAAATCACAAACGGCCTGCCTGGTTTCACAAATGTTACTAATTCACTGAAAATATTTTGTGGGTCTTCTTTACATGCTATAACTAATGAATCCATTTTATTATGCAGCAGTTCTGAGGCAGCTATATTGTCAAAGTGCCATTTTGGCTTTTTGTTTTCCCTTGGGGGCTCAGAATCTATGTTAACATTAGCATTTTCACTGGGTTTATTCTCAATATCATCATGTTTGGTTCTTTTAGATTCATGCTCTTCTGTGTTGTCATCATTTTTCCTCTTTAATGGATTTTGCGCAGTGACATTTGCATCCTTTTCAAGTTCTGTAGAGTTATGAGTGTCACATCCTTGATAAAATTGTCTGAGTGCAGAATAAACATTGACTGAAACACATCTATTCATCTGTTCTTCAGGAAAATTCATAGCTAACAGAGCTTGTTTCTGTGACATGTTACCAGGATGCATGTGTACTAACTTACCACTTGTATTTTGCCCAATGACACTCAATAATGCAGCAGCCACTAAGCCATTGGACCCAGAATCATATAACAGATGATTCCCTTCACAATGAATATTAACCATTGTTATGATTTGTGATAATGTATCAATTCGTAAGTTTTGGATCTTATTTGGTTCAAGTTTGTACATAATTTCACTAATGATACGAAGATTTGGTTTTACTACCTGAAAGTATTCAAAATATTTTTTCTCTTTTTTCCTTAAATACTTATCTTGTGAAAATTCCGTTTTATTGTGAAATGTGTTGGAATTACTGATTAATGTTTCAACAATATCAGATGCTTTGTTAGAATCACTTTTTAGTGTCTCTATATCAGCTGCTGACAACTTTTGGGAGCGTCCGTCATCAAGTATATTTCTGTTGTCATTTCCAGATACTTTTATATCAATTTCATCTTTTAATTTTACGGCTTCATCTGCTAGTTCTACAGTGAATTCTTTTTTTTTCTTACTCGTTTTCGGTATCATTTTAAATACTGAGAAATATGGGGAGCCCTCTAATCCTTTCAAATTGATATTGTCTCTTCCCAAGCTAATAGTCGAATCAGACTTATTAAATTTGAGTAGTTTTTTAAAGTTTTGTTTCTGAATGATAATGTAATCACCTATTTTAACTTCGTTGGACATTCTGACCAAAATAAATTATTTGGAGGTTAGGTCCCAATATTGTATGTACTAATTTATTTGAACTGTTTCTCACCTTTCACGTCTAATTAATATTTTATTAGAAGGTAATTACTGGTAGTATGGGACGACGTATATTTATTAAGTAATTGAGTTTTGTTGTAAAAATTGATAACCATAGTTCGTCAACACAATTTGATTGACGGACTGACGGACTGACGGACTGACGGTGACGGGACGCATGACATTGACAAATAGAAATAAAGTAAATCCAGGACTTTGATCAGTGATCAATGTCTTTTAAGCCAACGTTTTTTTTTCTTGCTTTGCGTTATAAAACAAAATAGCATTCTTGTAAAGTACGTGGACTATAGGTAAACAGGTACTGAAATCAATTTTCCTCTTCAAAATCCTTTAAATAAAAAGGTAGTGATGGGCTCAGTGTGAGTAGTTGGCGACACGACTTAGAATGTTTGGTTCTAGGAGGGCATTCCGTTATCTCACGATTGAGCCTGCTGGGATCGAACCCGCGAATTAAAACTCGCATGTCGGGCCAAGGGAGAGGCGCCAGGCGCCTGTACTCATTTTACAGTCAACTTAGTGACCCTATTATAAATTTATAAGTGAGTGAACCACGGTTTCAGATGAACTACAGATGCGTGTTGAATTCGAAAATCGTTTTTATTAAAATATATTTTATTCAAAACGTTTTTTTTCTATAAACAGGAACAAAAATATAAATATTTCATTGTTTTAACTGTCCTTTTATGATTTATAGAAAAATATTCTTACAAATATAATATTTATTATTTATAATGTTGCGATTTCTATCATTTTTTCTACACTACAGATTTTTTCACGTGGCTTGCCTAGGGTTTTACCTTGTTCTTTTTCATATTTATCAATTTTCTCCCAGCCATTCCAATCTATAACATTGCTATTATTTTCGTTTATAATTTTCTTGATTTCTTCAAAGCCAGCTCTATTTTGATCATCAATATTATTTAAATTTTCATGTATTAATTTAGCCACTTGGAATGCATTTCCCATTGTGTGTAATATTACACCAACCGGTCCAGTGCCCAGCCATCCTGCCACATAGAGCTTGGCTAAGTTTGGAGATGCATCTTCAACAATGCCGTTTTCATTTGCTACAAAGCCATGATTTAGTACCAAGCCTTTGTCTGCTTGAACACTCTTGTAACCTATACTTCTGAATGCTAAATTGCAATTTAGTATTTCTTTCTCTTCAGTAGGTACACATTTTTGATCTTCCAAAGTTTTACCAACAAGTTTGTTACTAATCAATTCAATTCCTGTTAATTGCTTCTTATCATCAACTAAAAATTTATTTGGGCTTCTAAAAAACACTGGTTTGAAATACTTAATATTGCTATCATCAGTCATTTTTTGCTTCTCATTTAAAGATTTTAACATTAGTTCAGTCAATCTCTTTCTAGGGCGAGGTAGATCAGGAACTACTTTGTGCACATCAGCAAAGTCATTTTCATTCCACATTGTTCTACAATTTTTCAGTTTAAGTTGTTCTCGGAGTTCTTTTATGGTAAAAGCAACTTGTAGAGGTCCTCTCCTACCAACTAAATATATTTCTTTTAGTTTAGATTCAGATAAAGTACTCAGAGCATGTTCTGTAATGTCAGTTTTTTTCAGTTCATCAATAGGTGTTAGTAAAATTCTTGCAACATCCAATGCAACATTTCCTTGCCCAAGAATGGCTGCAGTTCTGCAGGACAAATCAATCTGTAAGTAAAGTGTCATTAATCATTCTTTTAATAAAAAAAAACATGCGAGGCAGTCTTTGGGGAATGCCAATAGAAGTGAAAACTAACTAACATTCATTCATTTCCATGATTTTTGTTCACCCAAAATGTGCTCAATGTGCCTAAAGAAGTTTTCACAAAAAAACTATTTAAGAATTTCAATTATTTAAATATTTAATAGATGTTTATCTGATGCAACTTTAAAAATCGTAATGTCATACTTTTAAATCTTTGTCACAGGGGAGTCCATTATACCATCCTACAAAGTTGCGAGCAGCTATCACATTGCTTGCATCCTCATTTTCTATGCCAAGTGTTTTGTCTTCTTCAGCACCATAAGTCTGAAATAAGTTTATGATGTTTTTGGTTAAATAAATTGTAACAAAGTTAAAAATAATCATTTTTATAGTAATGAAGATACTTACCAAAAGCACTGCATCATAATGTTGTCTCAACTGCTGAATATTTACATCTTTCCCCAAAGTTATGTTTCCATAGAAATTAACATTGGGTTGTTGAGCTACTTTAGTAAACTGATTTATTACATTTTTCACTTCTGGATGATCTGGGGCCACTCCATACCTAAACATTAACAAAATTGATTGTTAGCTGCTCTCCTATTTCTTTCAACAAATATTATGTAAGCAAGAATAATTGAATAAAGCGAATTATATGTATATTTTATTTATATTTATGAATGTTTTGAAATGAAACATACCTGATCAGACCAAAAGGTACAGGAAGTTTTTCCAATATATCAATATTTACAGAATCCAGCTTCTTAGTAAGATGCATCGCTGCATAAAACCCTGCAGGTCCAGCACCAACAATACATACTTGAGGGCGTTTGATGTATGATGAGGAACTAAAAACTCTTCTCAATATCTTGTAAGTCATTTTGCGTTTTATTATAGCTGCCCACGTCCAAGACCAAGGCTGTATACACAGTAACACTGATTTAAATTTTAAATGCACTGTGAGATAAGATAAATTACAATGAATACATTATTTCACCGTCAAAAAACCATTTTTTATCAGGTTAAAACGGAACTAATATCGAAATTGTATGCTGTGCAAGTTGCCTCAGTCGCTCCTCAACAGTATGCATGCTTTAATTTAATTACTATTGATATTTATATTCTACAACAAACTCCGTTTTTTTAATTCAAACAAAACAATTCAACAACACAACTTCTCCAAAAGATGAACTTTGGAAATTGGAAGTGAAAGTTATGTCAAGCTGTCAGTCAAGCAAGTGAATAAAATGAAGTACTGACAGTGACAGAGCTGACAGTGACAGAGAGTCGACACCGGTGAAAGGATAGAACACTCTAACTGAGCATGGATTATGTAAGTACTAACTATACGGGTAGCGGAGAGGTAGTGTACTATAGGTACACCCCTACTTGCAGAAGAGCCCTTCGTTTGGTTCCAGTTGTGTTTTTTCGAGTTACAGAGGAAATTTTGTTTCAAAATAGCTTGTAGATACTGATTATTTTAACATTCATAGATTGAGGGTTGAGATTTCAAGTAATGGGGGTTTTTGGGGCTTGACTTGACTCTTGAATACAGAATACTTGGTGGTTTTTGATTTATAGAGGTTCTATTTTATTCTAGATTTATTAGGTTTATTACTGGCAACCACTTGGCAACTGAATGAAACAATTATTATCTATCATCATTTCATTGACTGAGCGACCGACTGTCAATGTCATGAGCTTTGTCCATCGTCCATCTACCATTTCCAGTTTCCACCCAAGATACAGAAAAATACTTGGTTTTTCTTTAATTAGAATTTAAGAAACTTACAAAACTCTTGTTAAAAAAATTCAGTGTTAAATCCTTGCTAGGATGGCGCATGCTATGGATATGAAACGTCTCTTCACTAGGTTATTTTCTTTGAAAAATGGGTAAGTTTAATATTTTTTCATTGTCAAGACGGCTTTCTTGTGTTAAATCCACGGCGGCTTGTCAATAATAACCACACTTAATTTAACCGATCGTCACGTATCTCAATAAAGGTATTTGAGTTTGGTGCAGTATGTCTAATACATAGTTTTATTGCATCATTAATATAATAAACTTCACAGGTTCAATATAAATAGATGGACTATAAAAAACTACAGTCAGGAAATCAACATAACCGCACCAGTGGTCAACAGAGGCAATGTAACGCCTTTACCACCATTGTCTGAACCAATGACCCTGCCCGAAGTGATTTACTCCGCAGCTGAGTCTGAGGATGCTCTAACAGAAGTCACTGTACTCAGCAATGGACTGAGAGTGGCGTCAGAAAAAAAGTTTGGACAGTTTTGCACTGCTGGTGGTAAGTAGCATAATTTTTTAATACATTATTATTCAAACAAGTTAATGTTTTATTTTATAGTCATCATCTTAAGCCAGTGGCTTTGCCCGCGATACATCTTCATAAATTATAGCCTTATATATCCTATTGTTACTCAGTGATAGCATTGATAGCATTGTACTAAGGAAAAATTTTTTTAAATGAGTTCAATAGTTTTTAATGAGTAATTTATCACAAACAACAATACAAATCTTTTCTCTTTATTAGTGTAGATGAGGTTGGGTACTTTCATTTTATTTTTAACACCTGATAAGACTTAGTAATAATGCCTCTTTGTTTTCAGTGGTCATTGACTCTGGTCCAAGATATGAAGTTGCTTATCCCAATGGCATTTGCCATTTCCTTGAAAAACTGAGCTTTGGTGTAAGTATTTATCTTAGTTATTAGTTTGGTTTTGGCCAGGCCAATATTGTTTAGGTACACCTCTGCCTATCCCTTGCTACAGGCGTGATGTTATGTTAAGTAATGTTACTAATAAAATGTATCTGTTACATTTCAGGCCACACATAAGTATGCCACTCGGGATGTCATGCACAGAGAGCTTGAGAGGCATGGAGGCATTTGTGATTGTCAAGGTTCTCGGGATACCACTGTATATGCCACCAGCGCTGATTCTAGAGGCTTGGATGCGGTTACTCAGGTAAAAACAATAACATAAATTATTTATTATTGGAAGTAGTGTGTCTGTCACATCATCCATGAGCAATGGATGATGTCTTCACTATGTTGTATGCATTAATCTGTAAGATTAAAAAAAAAAAAAAAAAAAAATACAAATCATATCAATAAACTTTATGCTAAAAATAAACAGATTTGGTCCCATACTAAAAGTTGTTCATATTGATGAGTAAAGTCACGTGTAAGTATCAGTCACTTATTACCAGTCACACTATATATTTGAAAGACAGATTTGTTCTCCAAAATGTTTACATCATTTTAATACTATATTCCAGGTTCTAGCAGAAGTAACATTGAGACCACAGCTGAATTCAGATGAGATTGAAGGATCGAGACAGGCCGTTGCCTTTGAATTGGAGACATTGTCCATGAGGCCGGAGCAAGAGACTATACTGATGGACATGATCCATATGGTATGTTTGCACAATGTTACATCAAACTACAATTTAGTGGCACTTAACACATATGTGTATGTATAAGACATGCGGCAGCCTACCAAGAGGCCATCATTATTAAGAAAAGAAGTGTTAAGTTCATTGTTCCCTTACAGAAAATTTGGTGCTATTTGTGTGATATAGCTTCATCTTTCTTTCTGTCATCGAAACTGTGATGGCCCTACCATCATCCAGCCCCTTAGGGTTTTGTTTAGGGTTGATATCATTTTATTAACTGAAGTAATTTTGTTCACAGGCAGCCTACAGAGGAAACACTCTTGGACTTCCTAAGATTTGTCCGAATGAAAACGTCAATAAAATAGACCGTGATATAATTCTGAACTACCTCAAAAATCATTATACACCTGATAGAATGGTTGTTGCAGCTGTTGGGGTAAGATAATCATAAACAAATACTAGAACAAAATAACCCAATGAAATTACTGCCTTTTGGTTGCTGCAAATTTTCATAATCTACTCAATTCATAGGTTGAACATGAGCCGTTTGTGGAGTTTGTGCAGAAATATTTCGTGGATATGAAGCCTACTTGGCATGTGGATGAACTTCAAACATTCCAACCGAATGTTGACGCTTCGATTGCCCAATACACTGGAGGAATGCAACAGGTAATGAACGTCACGACACACGAGCTAGTAGAAGTTCCATACGCACATTATACTGCAGAGTATAAAAAAAACTGCTTCCATGATCAATAATGAATTAATAATATTTCAGGATGATTGTGAAATACCTCTGTATCCAGGATCTGATCTCCCAGAACTGTCTCATGTTGTTATTGGGTTGGAAAGTAAGTATCATATTATCACTCAGTAAGTTCAAAGGCTAAGCAAGCTATTTTCCACATAGGTATCTATTTTTTGGTATCACAGTAAAGTCACGTGACATTATTATAAATTAATAACACACTTTTTTATCCGATTTATTTTATTGTTTATGGAAATCGCCACTGTTCTTTATTTCAAAATATTTTCTGTATTCTTCTAGGTTGTTCTCACGGTGACCCCGACTTTGTGCCAACATGTGTGTTGAACATGATGATGGGTGGTGGTGGCTCGTTCTCAGCCGGCGGCCCCGGCAAGGGAATGTACACACGGCTTTACACTAATGTCCTGAACAGGTAACTACTATAATTAGCATGGTATACTGAGGTGCAGCTTAGAAATCAGCTATACATTAGCAGCACATGACTACCTGTCTATTCTTGGCTCACAGCCAGGGACTTGAGCAAAAGTATTACCGCGTAAATAGAAGAAATACTGTATAGAAGTGAGAAGTGACAATATTCTCGTCCCAAATGCGGTCCAAATTCAATTTATTTTTTATCCGACAAAAAAAGGAGGTTCAATTCGACTTGTGTTTTTTTAAAATCTTTTTCAAGTTTGTTAAAGAAACAGGCGTTGGATTTTATTTGTGAGCCGATTCTGTTGACACTTGGCACACATATTATTACGTAATTCTGATGACACTACAACATAATAGAGACCAGGAGATGATTTGATGTTGGAGACGTCTTCGTCGTCAACAGTTTACAGCAGCTATATTATGTTTGGGCTTATTTCATTCATCTTGATGAGACCTTCAGACTAAAGGGTATGACTGACATTGAGGGTCTGATGATAGTTGGAAGTCTGTTGAGGGAAGTTCTTATAGAAAAATATATCAAAATTGTCCTGTTAACTATCTCCTATTTATAATTATTGACTTACAATAATTTAGAAGCTTAATTAAAACTAAAGGGTTTTTAGGGTTCCGTACCCAAAGGTTAAAACGAGACGCTATTACTAAGACTCCGCTGTACGTCCGTCTGTCTGTCTGTCTGTCCGTCTGTAGGCTCTATCTCATGAACGAACCGTGATAGTTGACAGTTGAAATATTCACAGATGATTTTATTCTGTTTTTTAGTATTTGTTGTTATAACGGGATAACAACAAATACTAAAAAACAGAATAAAATAAATATTTAAGGGAGCTCCCATACAACAATCGTGATTTTTTTTTGCCGTTTTTATAGATAATGGTACGGAACCCTTCGTGCGCGAGTCCGACTCGTACTTAGCAGGTTTTTTAAAGGTTCGCTTTTCAGGTTCTCTTTTCGTTGGTTAAATATTTTGTTAAATCGTTTTTTTTATGGTACTTACCTATTATTAATTTCTCAGATATCACTGGATGTTCAACGCCACAGCGTACAACCATGCGTACGGCGACACAGGCTTATTCTGCATACATGCCGCCGCACCTCCTAACCGAATATATGATACGACTCTTGTCATCGCTCGGGAATTCGCTAACATGGCCGGCAAAGTTGGAGAAACTGAACTTCGGGTGAGATATTTAATTTTGATTGACCGGAACAGTCTCAGTCAGTCAGAACAGACTAGTCACTTATCATTTAAAGTGAAGGCACGTGAACATATGCGTAAGAAGGTGGCAGAATCATCCCAGCGCTAATCTGCTGGATTTGCCTTCTCCTCTACCTGTCGTTATTTGTCCCGACTAAGTTTATTTTGTTTATATGTATTTATCT
The DNA here is from genome assembly GCA_948473465.1 of Lithophane ornitopus. NCBI lineage: Eukaryota > Metazoa > Arthropoda > Insecta > Lepidoptera > Noctuidae > Lithophane > Lithophane ornitopus. The sequence goes on along the minus strand of OX419616.1, from coordinate 8,012,922 downwards.
ATGTATGGTATTAATTAGTATTCATTATTTTCGAGTTATATATAGATCAATTATGGTCTGTCTCTGCATCACCCTAAGGTTGACTAGTAGAAAATGCCTCAGGCACCGCCGTTGTACAGTATTTTTTTTACTTGTGCATAAAGTTTTAATAAATAAACAGTCTGTGATATGATGATGAAATGTGTTTTATCGTCAAGGCAACTGTAGAAGTGTAGAGAAACCACATCGTGGTTCATATCACGTCAACGTGAAGTCTATAACGGTTGTCTGTTAGAAATAATAATTTGACACCTGTCTCACCGTGAAAAGTCAGGTGAAGTGAGGTGTCATTAGTGTCAATCCCCACCATTAGGTAGAATGACACCTCACTTCACCTAACTTTTCATGGTGAGATTTTTACAGAATAGATTCTGCTCTGCTGTTGTCCCTCAGCTTTGCGTAGTAAGTGCAAGTGGGCTTTTTGACAACTTTGGTGCCCTGTCAGTTTCCGATTCGATCATTCAGATTAAGCACTGCCCTAATGCCCTATCCAGTTATAACAATGGCGATCTTTATTTGCAGAGAGCAAAGACCCAGTTGCAGTCAATGTTATTGATGAATTTAGAAGCTAGGCCAGTTGTATTTGAAGATGTTGGCCGACAAGTGCTTGCGACTGGCAAGAGGAAGCCGCCCTCTTTCTTTATCAATGAAATTGGTAAGTATAACGAAAAAAAAAAGGACTTTTAGGTTGGTCACACATCTGACGTAGGCGTAACTTCGGTCCCGTCTATTTATTCGCTCGACGCATTAACGCAACATCTGTTGAATGTGTAAGGTTGAATGTTTTATTATCTACTTGTCCGTTATGGCGTTACGCGACATATCTTCCGTCAGATGTGCGACCAAACATAAATCACATCTGTGTAGATAAAAGACGTACCTAGATCTTAGAGATATATTCCATTACGATTTTTGTTATTGCAGAAAAAATTACATCTGAAGATATCATTCGCGTTGCACAACGAATGTTGAAAACGAAGCCATCAGTAGCCGCCCGCGGCAAACTCGCTCACCTTCCCCTCTATGAAGAAATCCATGCCAACATGTCCAACAGTAAAAGTGACTCGTCAAACCAAGGAAGAAAAAAAATTAACCTGTATCGCGGTTAGATAATATAGGACCCCATCTGGAATTATTTACTGTACTGTAGTCATAAATTGTTAAAAAATAAAGCTATTCATTTTTTTATTTGGATTTCATTTTGCCACAAATAAAATGAAACACTAGGTAATGATTTATTCTATATTTATAAACTATATACAAAACATTAACAATAATAAAATTCATGGCAAGACATTTGATTTACATAAACACAGCTAGTACTAGAATTTTTAATTTGGTTAGCAAATTAGAACAAATATTCAGTCTTCATTTATTTTTTAGTCAGAGAAGCTTGTACTAGGTATCTACAGCTTTTTTTGTCTGGAGCCCATCTGAGCATTAAAAATCATGCTGTTTGTTCAAATTATTATGAGTCCAGACCAGCGTAACCCGGGAATTTGCGTCGCTCAATATGAATTGAATAATTTTTAGCGACGAAAATTCCCCATCCATTCATTGCCCCATCCTTGTGGTTAAGTTTTAGTACTAACAAATAAGTACATTTTATTTTGTAATAGGTAATACACTAGTATTTAACTACCTACTGTTTTACTGTTCTATAGCTTTGAACACATTTTTAAGAGAGCTCCTAATGCACATTATAATTACAGGTAGATTACAATAAACACACCTGATAATATTATGTGGCATAGTAAAATAATTCGGATAAAGCCCATTCAATGTGTTTGTGATTTGCATTTGAATGTAAATCAATGAATTGTCAACACAATCCTTTCAACATACATTTCAACATTTCGGGTTTACTGTGCCATTTTAACAGCAGTTTTCGCTGCCTCATCAACATCCTTGATGATCGTAAGTGGTAGACCAGATTCCCTAAGCAGTTTTTGGGCCAATTCTGAGTTACTGCCTTGCAATCTGATAACAAGAGGATGTTTCGGAAGATTTTCCTTGCATGCTGTGATAATACCCTGTGCAATTGTTGCACAGTTGACAATACCTGTAAACAAACAATGTATAAAATGTTATATCTGAAAATGTCCCTTATAACAACAACTTTAAATGACAGAATAACATAAGATAACATACCACCAAACACATTGACAAAGATACTCTTTACTTTTGGGTCTGATTCCAATATCTTCAGAGCAGCTGAAACTTGTTTTGGTCCAACACCACCTCCAAGATCCAAAAAGTTTGCAGCTTTCCCACCGTTCAAGGTGATGATGTCCATGGTGGCCATAGCTAGGCCAGCACCATTGACCATACATCCAATGCTGCCATCCATATCAATGTACACAAGGTTATGTGAAGCTGCCTCTCTCTGAAAAAGGAGATTAAAGAATTTGTCGAAGCCTACTTAGAATACTTGTTCGTACTTAGAAAAGTTTATGAAAAACAACACCTTGTTTTTTGTAAACTGTTCTAGGCTAATCTAATCCAATTTGTATGAGATTAAGATTCTTTATCTAAGGTGAAAGAATTGTACCATATAAAAAAAAAATGATGCCATGATAAGCTGGAGAAGTTACCTAGAGTATAATTATGTTTGGCTTTTTTTTCGAGTCAGAAAAAAAAAAATCTTTAACTAGGATAATCATATTAGAAGCATATGGTTTCGATTTCTTATCCCTTAGTAAGATCAGCTTGCTATTGCAAGCAGTAGCAACATTATTTTCATCCAAATATTATCACAAGTTGATAATAGCTCCAAATAAAGAAAAATAAGTGATAACAGAGGTTATTTAGATAGAGGAGGAGATAAACAAATACCCATTATTTACATTGAACAATGATAAGTAGAACATCCATGTTTAGTTGTGTATATTTTCATGCTAGTGGAGAAAGTTAGGTAACAAGGATATTATCATAAAAATTAACATCATTTAACTTCTTAAAGTTCTAATACCAGTCAGACTGTATAAACAATGTAATGTTTGTACAGTTCCCTATACGCATACATAACAATGGGCTAGCAATGAACATTTAATCAAATCTTCACTACTTACTTCTTTGGGGTCACTCTCTGATAAATCATCTAGGGCAAAGATCTCTTGCTGTCTGAAGTTAGCATTGTCATCAAAATTGATCTTGGCATCGACAGAGATCACTCGCCCATCATCAGTTTCAACAAGAGGATTAATCTCTAGCTGTGTAGCATCTACCTGGAAACAGAAATAGCTCATTTTTGTAGAAAAGTTGTATACCTCTTCTCTTTGCCCACCAACGGGACAGTGCTACTAGCCAGTTTGTTTTTAAAAATAACTTGTTAGATACCTTTACAAATAGTTGCCAAAGCCTTTTAAGTTCTTCAGCACATTTCGCCTTTAATGGTCCTTTAAATTCCAAAAATTCTGCAATTTCATTGGCTAAATCATCTGTGATACCGTCAAATATATCAACAGGTACAGATTTCAACAAGTGTGGAGTCTTTTCTGCGACTGTCTCTATGTCCATGCCTCCAGCAGGAGAAGCCACTATTGCAGCCCCATTGAAAGACCTCTCCATCACAATACTGAAGTATGTCTCCCGTTTAATATTGACACTTTCTGCCACCATTACTTTTTCCACTAATATTCCATCTTTGGGAGTTTGTTTTGTAATCAACTTGTGCCCAATCATACTCTTTGCTAATTTCAAAACTTCATCACGAATTTTGGTAAGGTGGACACCTCCTTTGAAACCATTGTCAAAGTGGCCTTTACCGCGACCACCAGCAAGGATCTGTGCTTTTACAACGTACTCATCAGCCTTAAAACCCGCTAGAGCATTGGCGTCCAGTTTAGAATCGAGAACTCGGAAGTCTTGTACTGAAACTTGATATTTCCTTAGCAAATCCTTACTATGATACTCTTGCAGATTTAGGTTTCTTGTTGCCATTACTTGTGGACCATATCTAGGCACAAGCCTCGTTAATAGTTTTAGATTTTTGGTTTTCAACGCAGCCATAGCGAACTTTGTCCAGTTACGGAAATCTTAACCTAAAGATAGATAGCACTCCTTTACTTTGAATACCTGATGACTATGTGGAAGATGTGATGTGCACTGCGCTTATTCATGCAATCCTTGAATTGAATAAAAATTCTAACAGGTGGATCCAGTTATTAATAATTATTACTGCCTTTTAAGCGGTGAAATCTAATTCGAAGCGCCAGCGCAATCACTGGCTGGCAATCAGCTGCAATCAGCGAAGCGATGAAGCGAACAAAAATGTCAAATTGTACTCTTTGGTCAGCAGTCAGCACAATGACAGAAATAAATAGATGTCAGAATAAAAGTCACTGTCATGTCAACCATAATGTCTGAGCATGACTGACATACGTAGTATATTTATGTAGTCTGTGATGACTGACCAAGTGACTATGGTGTCACTGTCAGTCGATGGCCGACAATGGTGATGCCACTTGCTGCCATTTGCTCACTTCACATAGTCCAAGACTTTTTTTCATTCTTCTTTTCATTAATTACTATGCCCCGCTGCGCAACGATTGACTGAAAAAATACGGAGACCCCTTTGTGTATTTACTAAAGATGATAAAGATGAAAACAAAAAATGGTTACTTCAAACTTATGCTAGTTATACACGCGACGACTTTATTCAACAGTCATTCGCTAGTGATTCTAAAATCTCACGTCCACACAGAGATTTTGACATCGCTGCGTATTGTACCTAGCAATTAGCATTAGACAATACATCAAAGTTCCAAACACAAAAAAAAAAGTAATCTAACAAAAAAGAATCCTCGTATGTGAATAGAACACACATCCGCATGTCGCTCACATACTGGGACAGCTGGAGACCGGTGCGACACCCTTAGCAGGTTTAGAAAAAAATTAAACCGACTGCAACAAAAACGCCACAAAGGTATAACAACTATCACAGCACATAACATCGGTAGTAATGATTTGTCTACCTACCCATCCGTCTATTTAGTAGTTTGTGAATGTTTCTATTTGCTGAATGTACTTATTTTTAGATTTGCCAATCAAATTGTCATACGTACATCGGGTCAATTCGATAATCAGTCATGATTGTCAAAAGAATTTTATAGTGTGGACTAAGTATATTATTATCATGCTAGCTTGGAATGCTGCCTGATTTTTTAAATATTGTAACACCATTGTCGTAATGCCAACCTTCAAACCTATGCGAACTTCCTTTTTCTCGTGTTCTTTTGACAACGCGAGGTTAGAATCGCTATTTAGCTTGAAAAAGTATGTATTTATTAAAATAAAGTAAACTTTTATTTAGTTTGGTGATTTGTGATAGATTCTAATTAGTTCATGTTTATTTGTAGGCAATCATAATGGCTGAGGAGAACTGGAATGATGATAATGTCGAAGGCGGCAGCATGGCTGTTGACAACGCGCCGCTGCCGCTAGCCGCTGACATTCCCGAAATTAAGCTGTTCGGAAGATGGAGTTGCTATGATGTCCAGGTGTCTGACATGTCCCTGCAGGATTACATCTCCGTCAAAGAGAAGTACGCGAAATACTTGCCCCACTCTGCTGGAAGGTATGCACACAAAAGATTCCGTAAGGCTCAGTGCCCCATCGTTGAGCGTCTGACTAACTCCCTTATGATGCACGGCCGCAACAACGGCAAGAAACTCATGGCCGTCCGAATTGTGAAGCACGCCTTCGAAATCATTCACCTGCTAACTGGCGAGAACCCTCTGCAAGTGCTCGTGACGGCTATCATCAACTCAGGTCCACGAGAAGACTCTACTAGGATCGGTCGTGCTGGTACCGTGCGTCGTCAAGCTGTGGACGTTTCTCCCCTGCGCCGTGTGAACCAGGCTATCTGGTTATTGTGCACTGGTGCACGTGAGGCTGCATTCAGAAACATTAAGACAATCGCTGAGTGTGTTGCTGATGAGCTCATTAACGCAGCGAAGGGTTCATCAAACTCTTATGCCATCAAGAAGAAGGATGAGTTGGAGCGTGTTGCTAAATCCAACCGTTAAAACTTATATTATAAGACATGTCTCAATAAAAAAAAAGTCCATAAGGTTTGTTTTATTTGTTGTTAACCTATTTCTATAGTATCTTGTAGTTATTTAATTCATCAATATCTTCTAATGTGTTTATGTGCTGCGATCACAAAAAAAATTCAAACTAATTGGTGGTCTCTCCAATAGGTTTCTTCACCAACCAACTCATAGAATTCCTACTATGCTGAGAAAATTGCTAGGCATAGGCCATCATGGGAGTTTTTTTTATTTATGCTGTACTGGATGCATGGAGACTAATCAGTAATCACCGATCAAGTCATGTATTTTCTAGAAAAATATGTCGATCAAAACATGAAGAGCAGATCATTCAGTTGTAACTTGTAGCCAGTTTTGGATAGTTTTTGTGCCAGTTTTTGTTTCCGAAATAGGTGGTGTATTCTGCTTTCTGTGTTTTAAGTTAGTCTTAAAATTGTTGAACACGTGCTATTTACAATTTTTCATTAGGTACCTATTATTTTGTTTACAATGTGGAATTACTGGTGGACATCCAAAACCACGTGTAAAAGTTCGTTCATGGCATAAAAAAAAAAATGTCACTTTCAGCCGTAGTGCAGTGCAGTTTTATATCGATTTAAATCGATTATGATCGAAATCATTGACATTTTCAGATATACAAAGTTCAATTTATTTTAATTTCCACCGTAGTACTCTCAAACAACATTATAAATAACTGTACTTGAGTAAGTTAGAGGTTGCAAAAAAATTAATGTTCGTACTTCTTAGACTTTTAGTATTTCTCAGACTGTTGAATGCGACTGATGAATTCAATTTCTAAGATCATTCGTGAGATTAAAAGGCAATTTGTATGGAGCTGAGATGAGGATGCTAAGTTGGATGTATGGTGTAACGCGTATGGATATAATAAGAACCGGTAACTGAAAAGTTGCGTGGAAACCAGCTGTCATGGTATGAGCATGTGAATGTGATGCGGAGGAATGAGGAAAGTTTTGAGAATGAATATCAAGAATATGGGTAGCTATAATAGTGGGGGAAAATCAAAGGAACCATGGATGAACTGTGTGAAAGATGATATGCCTAGAAAGGGGGTGGTTTCCGAGATGACGACTAATATAGAAGTATGGAAGAAAAGACATGCTGTGTCGGCCCCAAATAAATTGTCAGGAGAATGATAAAATTAACAAATTCAAAACCAAAAAAAGACTACCAAATGGCAAAATCAATCACTAATATTGTGACTGTCACTATTGTGTATACAATCTTGTCTCGTGTCTACACAACAGTAGCTATCGATTTCTCTCACACAAATTAATATCCCACACGCAACACTAGAAGACAACTCGACGGCTTGTCAAAACGTCAACTTGTCAAGCGAACTGTCATTGATTGTGAAGTTTAGCTTCATCTGCTTCAAGGGGAAGAAACAGGAGAAATGTCGAAAAAATAAAGTGAAAACACAAGATAGTTTCATAATTACTACATTGCAAACAGTGGAAATTCAATAAAACTATTACAAACTCATTCTCAGGCTAAAATGATTCATAGTTTGTTTATAATAAACCCATCTGGGTAGGTATTTTAGGTAGCTTCAGCAGAGCAGTGCCTCTAAAAATCAAGCTAAAGCTTTGTTGAACTCGTCTAATAACTATACTGGTCCCAGAACCGTTATGTTAACTAAGTAACTCATTACGTGCAACTGTTATCATAAAATCAACTCAGGAATTTTAAATGTTATTTGGTGACATGTATCAGTTAATCCAGAGAGGATAATATTCTCTATAGCTAAATGGAAATCTCCAGTGCCAGTTTAACTATAAAATTAAATATGTTGTATAGTGATTATAAATGTAATAATAAGTAACAAATTTTGCAGTAAAGATCTCAGGCTATTACAAAAAAAACATTGTCTATATCCCTACTATAGTATCTATTTAAATTACAGGGATGTATTTCTCGAAAAGCATTGGCGGAGTGTGGTTCCAAGATCAGTATGTGACTACTATTTGGAGGCACAGCGGGCTTCTCCCAATGTAAGTATAATAATAGTTCCAATGTAGGGAATAGTCTCATACACAGAAGGCACAAGCATTGATTACCACACTTGCTTGAATTGTGTTGGTAATTTCAGATCTATAGAATCCTCATTATGTTTAAAATAGTAAGTCAGACTGTCTCTTGTCAGGCTTGAGACCTCTGGCCAACAAGATAATAAATGTAATATTCAAAAAATGTGAATTGTTTTAAGAATAAATAAATTAAATTAAATTTTGTAGTATGTCTTCTATATTGGTAGCCCACTTTGTATGTCAAACAAAGACTATTGTGTTTCTAGGATGTTCCTCCAGTGCTGGCAGCCCCCCACCACTATTTGATATCAATCCAGAGAGGAGGTGTGGCTCTGGTGGCTGTGTGCATGCAAGAAGTTGCACCACTGTTTGTGATAGAGTTCCTGCACCGAGTTGTTGATACATTCCAAGTAAGCTTTGACTGGCAATACCTACATAAATAAATTGGGATATGGACAAGAGAATGATAACTGGCAATACTTAACTGATGCACTCTTCCCTGGGCAGTCAGCTCTGCTACAATGTTGCTGATTGGATAATATTTCAATCGGGGCATGAGTAATTGATTGGTGGAACACTATTCTCATATCAGTAGTTTATGCCAATATGTGAGAAGAATTTGATTCTAAGAAATGAAGACAAGAGACAATTAAACACCATTGAGATACTTGGTCATGGTTACATCAGTCTATTGCTTTGGAAATACTGCTCAGTTGTTCAAATAATAATGATGCTTACTAACTTTTTTTAAATGTGTATGCATTTCTTATGTTTTAATTTTCTTTTCAGGACTACTTTTCAGACTGTACAGAGACTATAATTAAGGAAAACTATGTAGTTGTATATGAGGTATGAATGTGTTCATAAGCCTATAAAATACATTACTTCAGTTATTTCATTTTCTTATTACATATTTATTTTATTTTACAGTTGCTAGATGAGATGCTTGACAATGGTTTCCCTCTGGCTACAGAGAGCAATATTCTAAAGGAATTGATAAAACCGCCAAATATTTTAAGGACCATTGCCAATACTGTTACTGGGAAATCTAAGTAAGTAACAATTAACTAACAACCCTCTAATGGCTGAACCATAGCACATTGGATCATAAAATGGGTGTTTTCAGCCATGGTATGGCATGATAAAGTTTCAAATCAATCTGTCTGTATATTTGTATAGTTAGTTATTTATTTTATTTTGTATTTATCTAGAGCAAATAGGTTGTTGTATAATAATTTACTATTGTATGTTTTTCTAATAAAATTAAAGCATATGTCACTCTGCCGTAGTAAGCACTACGGCAGAGTGACATATGCTTTCATTTTATAGATAAGGTAGGTAACTGGTCATACCATTGGTGTCTGCAACTGCACGCAAGGTATTAGATAGGTCAGATCGAATGGCGACTGTATTCCGGAAGGCTAGCATTGGTAGGCAGAATTCTCACACGGGCCAGTGACCGAAAGCCACAAGAATCTGCTGAAATGTTAATGATGATCAATTGCCTAAAAGGTGCTAGCTACATCACACTGTTCAGGTCGGCCTGAACCTGACCTGAACAAGAATTTAGCACGTCTAATACGACATCACATAGGACATCTCCTAGTTTTATTTTTGCCGATATTGCGACAAATATAACCCAGAGCCCTTATGTATCTCAAAATAACCATCGAACATTATATTTCCAGTGTTTCTTCAATACTGCCATCTGGGCAGCTCTCGAACGTGCCGTGGCGTCGCTCGGGAGTGAAATACGCAAACAATGAGGCTTACTTCGACGTTGTAGAGGAAGTCGACGCCATTATTGATAAGAGTGGTGCTACCGTGTCTGCGGAGATACAGGGTTATGTAAGTAGCCAAAAACAAACCACTGGTGCTATCTCTTACTAATAGTCAAATTGAGAGAGACGCGATGCGTAGCTGTTAAACTCTTTTTCATGTTGCATTGCAATATTGCATGTTTATACAGGGTGTAAAAGATCTATCACCACTAATGCTTGGTTCCTATAAACAAAAACGAATCGTTTTGTTTACTGATGGTAGCATTTTTTATCGCCAATCTGGGGACATAAATAGATTCGTAAGCTAATTTTACCTGTGATAGCTAGTTCTATATGGGTGGGTCTTCTATGGAAAGCTATGAGGTCTTTACTTCATTATTGGTATTATTATACAAGAGTTTTAATTTCAACCAATAACGGTCTGTTAATTATAGGAATCGGCCATAAACCATTGAAAGAACAAGAAACAATCTTGGGGATATGTTTATACTTCAAATGTATATGTGTGTGTTTGTCTTCCATCTACCTCGTTGGTAATCCTTAAATAAATATAAACTAAAACAAATTGTTATTTAAAATTATAAATGTCTTTAAATTTGTGTTAATTATATAATATGATGTGTCGGTAGAATATGGAGTACTTTTATAATAAAGCATCTATATACTAATTATCCATGTTTGCAAATAAATAAATAATTTGATTTGATTTGAACAAATGTCCAGCATATTGAAGTTGCATCTTGATAGACATTAACAGAACTAAACAATGAACATTTGTATTAAGTATATAAGGTTGTGTCTATTTCTTATCTTACCTGCAGGTGAGAAGCGGGCACTTTTCACATAGTATTTTTCTATATAAGCAGGCTTATAGAAAAATACTTATACTACCTTATACTTTACCCCCTTATACTTTACCTATTATGGTTTCAGATTGATTGCTGTATAAAGTTAAGTGGAATGCCAGATCTGACGCTTACTTTTGTAAATCCACGTCTATTCGACGATGTATCATTCCATCCTTGTGTGAGATTTAAAAGATGGGAGGTAAGTAAATTACTGAAACTTTGTTACGACAAAATGTGAATATATTCCATACTTAAATTTGCTTTATATGGTTGTATGGTAATAAAAATAAGAGGCGACAATAACGAAGATGTAATTTTTTTTTTTTTGAATAATCATTCAAACCGTCTCCTGTATTTTATAAAATTACGATTCAAAATGGCCCTTCACTGCATATTGCATAAAACGTAAGAAAATTTGGATTTCGGTGACTAAACTAAAGCTTTCGCAAAAAAAAAACCAGTAAATTATGATTTTCAGTATTCAGAATCTTTAAAGTAATTTAGAAGTACTAAGTGATTCCGCAACAACTTCGTTCCATACAGAGATTGCCTACTTGCTTACTGCTAAAATAAAAACGAATGACTGCATCTTTTCCAGTCGGAAAGAATACTATCATTCATCCCGCCGGACGGTAACTTCCGCCTTATGTCGTATCATATTGGATCGCAGAGCGTCGTGGCGATTCCAATGTATGTGCGACACAGCCTCACGCTGCGATCTAATGGCGACCAGGGACGGTTAGACCTCACTGTTGGGCCCAAGCAAACAATGGGGCGAACTTTAGAAAGTAAGGATGGATTTTTCGTAAGAGCCTGTACGTTTTAGTTTTAATTAATCAGAGACTATAAGACAACGTTCAAAGGTATGATCAAGTTGAATTCCCACATAGCACAAATATTTGTATTGCCTGTAGATATTTGAAATACCCAAAAGGCATTAAAATATTTTATGAAATTCCTAACGTTTCATAAATTAAAATCGTAACCCTCCTTTGACTATGCTGTAGTCGGGTAACAAAAGTAAATGGATTGTAAGTAGGTAGGGTATGATCAAACAATTTTATCACCTTGTCATCACTACTATGCACATACCTTTTGACACACTACTATGTCCTAGATTTCAAGTATTAAACTATGTTAATTTTCCTTCCAGATGTAGCATTAGAGATCTGTATGCCTAAATGTGTGTTGAACTGCTCTCTCACCGCAAATCAAGGCAAATACTCGTATGATCCTGTCAGTAAGGTGCTGTTATGGGATATAGGACGCATCGAGTTACCAAAACTGCCCAATATAAGAGGAACTGTGAGTAATATTGTGATTATTAGGAGCCCTATTACTAAACCTCCACTCTCCATCTGTCTGTCAGCAGGCTGTATCTCATGAACCATTATAGGTAGAAATTTTTTCACAGATTGTGTTTTTCTATTGCCACTATTACAAAAAATAATAAAAATAAAACAATGTTGAAAATTAAAGGGGGTAAGTATACAAGGTTTTTTGTTTGCCAAAGAACCCTTCGTGTGCGAGTCCGACTCGGACTTGGCTGGTTTTTTAGGATCGTGTTGCCTTCTAGAAAAAAACTCACTACATGATGTCATTTGAGCTCTAGACCCGATTTATTCTATTATGTTATGAACATAAGACACGTTAAATCGGTTAAATTTTTACCTGCGATCGATATTAGTTGGACAGTAAGTAGATGGGGTGATACATGGCATGTACATTCCTTATTCATACAACATTGCCCCAAACGGTGCTTGGCATTTGGGGCAATTTATAGTTGAAATTTTCAACTATTTCATCCATTCATATTCGCCTGAGACCTGATTTTACCGTTCAGATATATTTTACCATACATACAGATATATTTTAATAAAATTGCCATCTGAATGTTTTTGTGTGGCAAAACTGAAAAGTTCAAAATTATTCCTCGATTAAAGAGATCTGACATTGGAAAAATCCATGCACAAATTCTTCCTCATGTATCATTCCTCTATTACACTTTATACCAAAAAATATTTTTCCCAGGTGTCAGTAGCATCAGGGGCCGACACATCAGGCGCGAACCCAAGCATCAACGTGCACTTCACTATACCTCAATTAGCCGTCAGTGGGCTCAGAGTCAGCCGCCTCGATATGTACGGAGCCAAGTACAAGCCCTTCAAGGGGGTCAAATACGTCACTAAAGCGGGCAAGTTCCATGTGCGCATGTGATCGGAGGCCGACCAGCCCGAACCGTGGATGTGCTTGGGATTGTCTATGACTGGAAATCGTGTACAGTGATGCCAGTGTTACGGAATAAAGGTCTGTAAAGGACCAAACGTTTTTTTTTAAATTTTGGGTACTGTGTGGCGGAAATGTCTGTGGTCTTTTTCGTCGTTCAAATTAAATAAATAAATCAAAATTTTGTTGAGGTTTGTGTTTGTGTAATTGCGTGTACGCAAGCGCGGTTTCTTTTGCGCATTCGCTGCCCGTCCAATGTACTACACTTTGCGCTCACTCACACAGACAGAAACCTCATGTCTTATCGTGCAAAATGGGTTCCAGAATGGAAAGTTGAAGTATTCCCAGTATTCAAAGATTATTATCGACAGGCAGTACCAAATTATTATAATATCGTTTATTGTCATTGTAAGTGAACTCCTGAAGATATATATATCAGTGTATCCATGTCAAATAAGATAGTGATATAAGTTGTAAATAATATATTATATTCAACGTTATAAATACATGTATTAAAACATTATTATGCAGTATATTCTTAACTTTTATTAAGAAAAATAAATTAACATAAGTTATTGCTTTTAGAGGCTAAGTTACTAATAAAATGATATAATAGGGTGTTTGACATTTTCTAATAGAAATGTTAACAATTACAGAATGCATTCAAGTAATACATTAAAATCATAAAAAAAATGCCAAAGTAATAATTGAATGCCACATCCTTATATTTTAGTCGAAACGAAACAATTATTTATTATTTTCGTATCTATTATGGTATTATATATAAACCTCCAGACCGTATTTCGGCCACGGCGGCCAATCTCATCGAAGACTAGCCTTCGGCGCGGGAGATATTATAGTGCACAAGTGTGTGCGCAAACACAGGTGCACACTGGCTTTCCTCACCCTCATAGTCCGATGGGTCGGCAATTCGACACGACCGGAGAGAGATCAGGCGCAGGATCAACGGCTTGACATGCTTTCCGAGCTTCGCGGGTATCACACAGCCAACTTCCAAACTCCGGGCTGTTACTAAGAAATTCCTAATGGAAAATCCAATAACACTTTGCCCGACCCGGGAACCGAACCAGGACCCCACGCTCAGCAGTCGCGCTTGGAGGCCTCGCCACGGGACCAACGGGGCAGTTAATATAACCCTATATTAACATAGATATATACAATAATCGTTCGATCAATTCTAAAATGCCTATAATAAAGCAGTCTCCTTGCGATTCATAAATTCACAAGTGCAGTTAAAGATAGGTACACATACAGAAAAAAAGAACAAATAGTTTATGACGAATTGTTGGTTCGTGGAATCTTAATACCGGCCAGGTTCTTGCGCATAGCCGCAAGTTCGGTCTCGAGCCTGTGCGCGTTCATTTGCGAACTGTCTTTGTCTCTGAAGTATCGCTGCACTAGCACGGACATCAGCGCCGGGTATTCTCTCCGCACAGACACTTCCACATCACGCTCCTAATGTAGAAATAATTAGCGATAAATGTTCCGTTTTGTTCACACGCAAATAACTACTTGTAGTGCAGGAGATAACGAACGGAAGTGATAGTAATTGACTTACCATTCACTTCAAATGATTACCTAATGTGCTTTTTTCTACATGCTGTCTGTAGGCAGACTTGGATCTAGGTACCTAATCGGTAGGTACCCCAGATTCCATAACATGAACTATTTCATACCTAGGTACAATTATTAGGTAGGAACCCAAATGAATCCAGAACCTCACACTCGTAGCCACACTTACGAACATAACACCAATGAGACAGAAAAAAGTAAGCTATGCTTAAATTATTCTGAAACGGGGCACTAGAAATTAATGTCCCATTGTCTGTTTTATGAATTAAAGTAAAATCTTTCATCGATTCATTGATACGGGTATTAATTGCTAGTTGCGTTACGTTCTGTGGGAAGCATTGTCGAACGGTAACTTAGCACAAACATACCTACAGCTCATCTAGCTTATCGGTCTTTCCCTGGAGTTGATTTTTATTGAGGTGGTACGACTTGCGGAAACTAAAATTATACCCTTAGTGCCTTTTCACATGCTCCGGCTGTGGGTAATCGACGCCGGATACCAGTGGCGAAGTTAATCGGTAAGTTAGCAAGTATAAATTGCTTTCGCACTTTACCCGGCTTGCCTTTATGTACACTTCCGTCACTGTCCTGGCGCCGACTACAAGCTAGAACGTGTGAAAATGCAACACTTAAGTGTAGGTCTACGTCAGTGTAGATTTAGATATAATATACGTACAATATAACAACAGTATTGAGGAGACCAGCGGGCGTACACCCCCGGTAGGCGATTGAATCTACCCCGGAACCATTCCATGACGTTACCCATTCCTGAAGCTGTGGGGATCAAGTTGAACGGCGACGGTAGCGTTGTCTGCAGCATGTAGTCTATGTATACCTGAAAACAATGAAGTCATTTAGTACCTATAATAAGGCCGCACCGCACGTGGTGATGGGACCTGCGAGCTAGTGTGTATGGTGGGCCAATATCAGTTGGGGGGTGCGAAGGAAATGTAGGAGAATCTCCGGGGCCGGGGCTCATGGTAGCAATAAGAACCGTGGGGGTTTAGTTGGTCGGACGATATCCGAATTCCACCACTAAAATTATGATTATAGGTAGGTACGCATTTACTCTTAAAATTATAATTGTTATACGGACGTAAAAAAGCACCGGTTTTCAAAGCTCGATCTTTATCGTAATATTATGTTCTTGTCTAATATTATGTACTTAGGTAAAAAAAAAACTTTGTTAGAGGTTTCCATCAAAGACGCGCTACAAAATTTGCTGCTTTTCCATTAAGCTTCTCTGGACGAGAATTAAGGGATCTCGTGGACAAGACGGCCACGACCACTACCAGTGGTCGTACCGACAGGTAAATAGAGAAACCGATACGAACCGCGCACTTGGTACCACGTCAGTGTCACACTGATCGTTGCAACCACTATAGTTTACCTGGTCAATGCGACCACTGGTCGTGATCGTGACCGTCTAGTGCGCGAGATCCCTAACTCGTCTGAAAAGTCGTGGTCTCGTTTTAAGGTTGATCCACTAGGGTAGCCCGCGAAATTCAAATTTTCTTACGTTTTTTGCAATTTGCAGGTCAGTATCAGGTTGTATGTTGATCTAAATATTATTAGCGGCCGTAACAAATATGGATTTACAGAATTATAAACATTAGAATCAAGTTCATGTAAGTGTATTAACGACGATTTCATGAAATTTTTATTCAATACACTTACATGAACTTAGAGAGTTGTAACCTTAAGGAGAAGTCTTCATTTTGCTTTCTTAGCAAAACTTTGTGGTCTAAAAACGATGTTGTCGAAGAGGACGGGTTTTCGGTGATGGGCTACCTAATGTGGCTGACATTTTGCACACCTGCACTAGCGACAGGCCAGTACCTACCAGCCTACCTAGTGCCTACCTACCAAAGAGGGAGATGCGAGATCTGGGGGCCTACCACCACCGCTTACAGCAGTATATAATATAACTTCAGTGTAGGAAAGAGATGAAGCTGCACAGGACGTATAGTTCCATCTCTTTCCCCCACAAAGTAAGATTAAAATAATACTGCTGTAAGCGGTGGTGGTAGGTCCCCTGATTGCTGGCGATTGGCAATCACTGTTCAAGGTACCTACTTAAGCAGGGTTCCCACTATGCCGGACCGGTAGATCTGACGGAAACCGGACACCGGACAGAATGTTCACATTACAACGGATCCCAGAAGAAAATCGGACAGTCAAGTACCTACACCTCACCTCAGTTGAATTTGCTGCTGAAAAATAACCTGCTAATTTGTCTTTATAGACTTCTTCGGTCTTATCCCACAGACCAGGTCTCTCTTGGACAAGCGTAATTAAAGTTTCTTCTTGAATGCCCATGCTACACGTCTACTTTTATCAGAAAATGCGAGCCGAATGAGGTGAGGGGAGCACGGGCGGGGTGAGCGGGGACATAGATCCGGGGCAAACTGGTTCACATTACTCCGGTCCGGGTGTTTTACCAGCGCTTCACAGTGACAAAACGCACGGCCAAAATGCCGAGCTCGGTATTTTTGCCGGATCCGGCATAATGTGAACAGCTTCATATATATTCTTTAGCCATTAGCTCTTCCGGCAGTTTTACCGAGCCGGTAAATCTGCCGGTCCGGCATAGTGGGAACGCGGCCTTAAACTTTTCAAAATAGCCTACCTATTTAAAAAGTTTTAGATACGTTGACTATTATAATGAATCCAATTGTGGCAATTCTCAAGAAATGTCTATTAGATAGATACCTACTCAGAGATCCTTTAATTGGATTGCAGTTTTTATAACTTCATTAGGTTTACTAGAGGTTCTTCAGTAGTTATAGAGGTGGAATTTATTTTTTACTCTCGCCTGTCTAATGGGTGATTAAGCGTTTAAGTAGTTATAAAAATATTTTAAAGGATGCTTCTCGTATACCTACTTAATTCCTAGTAAGTACTTAATTATCTGCAAATTAAAGATTGTTAAAACTTTTAACCTTTTTAAATTTTTTTAGGGACATCCATTGCATCGCTCCCAACTACAATTTCTTTATTAGTATAGGTATACCTACAGTACCTATCTCTAGTCCACGCTTGGATGAAAACCTGTACCTGACCTGAACTTCGACAAGTAACTATTAAGTTTTATTGCTAACTTGAGGACCACCCACGAGTTCGTTAACCTTTTATGCGTACCTACTACTTAGTGCATGTGCACTTGTAGTGTAGCAGCTTTTAAGCTCTGTAAGGCAACATGCATTTTTTTTGACAATTGCTTTACAATCTTGACAGGGTTATAGGCAGGCAAATGGCAAAGGCTTAGGGCCTAACGCAAAGGTAACGCTTAAATGAAGGGTTACAAGGAAGGCTGAATGGTCGATGATCTTTGATCTAAGTTACGCAGTGATCGATATTATAATAACCACCAAATACCGAGGTGTTTGATAGTTTAAAGTGTGTGTCATTATATACGACTATTATCTATATTATAGCTCAATGCAATGTTGCCAGGACAGTTCAGGAAATTCTGTCGTATCTAAGACCCATTAAGGCCTCGTAAAACCCAATCAACATGGGTATTGCATTTAAGAAGGAATGTTTAACATTCATTAGCATTTGCACGACAAGCGAGCATGTTTGCTCAGTCATTTTCATTGATGACAATGCAGAGTTTTCGATTAGGTATATTCGACCTCGTATATGCCTTCCCACTTTTGACAAAAAGTCTCAGTTAATTGAAACTACATTAAAGGTTGAAATGATTAAACAGTCACATTGGTCTTAAGGGCCGTTTAGAAATTCCTAAACTTAAGTGGCAATGAGCAGGGCTCTTCGCTCGCAGACCAGATGGCCGATGGAGCCGAAAGGTTGTGGAGTGGCGACCGCGTACCGGAAGACGTTGGAAGCGTTGGAAAGCCTCGGAACAAGGTGAGCCGATGACCTGGTGAAGTCCGTAGGAATCTACGGGATGCGAGAGGCACAGAACCGACCTTAGTCGCGGTGCTTGGAGGCCTGATGTCCAGCAGTGGACGTCTTTCGGCTGAAATGATGATGATGATGATGATCGGTCTTAAAACAAAAATAGACCTTGAAGTTTTATGACGTGCAAATAACATTCGACCTTAATATGATACAGCAATTACGAGGTCAATTATATGTATCTACAAGTAGGTATCCTCTTCCATATCTAAGGTAACTGAGTACATTTCCTAGGTGCATTGGCACGGCACAAAGGTTTTTACATAATGTTTACAAACACTTGCGGTACTTACATCTAATAGAGTGAACTTTACGATAGCATTTTCCCTTTTGTATTTAATTCCGTCTGCCTTTCTATATAACCGTGGAATTTTGTCGAAAATGGCGACATTAACATAAAAATACCATTAAATCACGGAAAACAGCAAAATTCTTCAGTTGACGAGTTTGTGGAGGTTCTATTATGTAGTACATAATGCTAGGAATAACGTAAACTTACCTCAGTCTTCCCGAATGTCCACTCTATGTCTACGTTGTCGTTGACCCTTTGAAAAGTGTTGGACATAGTTGCTATGAGCATGTTTAGTACGACTATTACGGATATTACTTCGAAGCCTGTAATAATTAAAGTTTATTGAATTCTTTCAAATAAATAGGTATAGGTAGGTACTATAGCGTTTGTAGAAATCTTTCTTTAAAATCGCAGTTCGCGATGATTAGGTATAGGTAATCCTCATTTATAAAAAAAGGAATGTCGGTTCTTTTTATTGGGTCGGTAATTGCGTAACACACATAAAATGACGATTGATCGCAATGGGTTTCATTTTGACAGTTTACCCACGTTCATTGCAATATCATTCAAAACTCTCGGATTGTGATTGATAGAGTATACGCAATATTAAGATTCAGGTTGGAAGAGAGATCGCGTAAAAGTAACGTAGACTAGGATGGTCAGAACAAGATGAACCGGCGTTGACACAAAGAGGCCCACCTATAGCTGAGATACATCAAATACGTTTTGGGCAGATCCCGTGATATTAATAGTAGTCTAACCTGGTTTGACAAGGTATATAGTAAAAATATTCGGAGGTAAATCGTTTCAGAATGAAACTATTTTTGATTTTGAAACTATCTTCACATATTGATTATGAGTGACTTACACCCAAAACAAAAGTATCCAATTCGCTCGGTATACCCGTGTCTATTGTCATGAAACCTGTTCAAGTTGGGGTCCCGAGTGTTCTCCAACACCACATCAGCACTTTCCAGAGGTGCCATACAGAACAAGGCCCAGAACAAAGTGTTAAAAGTGTCCGTAAAACTTGTGAATGAAGACACCTGAAAGGATCATAATAATGATTACGGTTATACGTTCTTCTAAGGGGTTGGCAGTGGTGGTATTTGAACACACATTTCATCAGTTCCACGTCACGCCACGGCTGGTTTTATTGTTAATGAACATTTCTTAATGGAAAACCCAGACACACATTGCCCGACCCGGGAGTTTAACTAAGGAACCCACGCCAAGCCACGCGAGGCAGTTTTCAGGGCTAGGTTCAATGAAACATAAGTCTTTAATTTTTGATGTAAAACAGTTTATTTTGATAACAAAGCACCTCGCGAGTCATGGGAACCAACGTCACTGTTTTATATAGGCAGATCATCCGGTTTTTGTTCAACAACTAATGTAAAGTAACAGTAAACGTTTCTTTGTAAGTTGCAATGATCCGTGAAATAAGCTGCAGACAATGTGAACTAATGATCGAACGCGAAAGCTCGTACCATGGAGGAGACTTAGGTACCTACTACTGGGTTTACGGCCGTGTCACAACCGTCACTATACGTCGTTTACAGCTCAGTAATGTGAAATGGGAGACAGGGGCTCCACTGTGCAGTCTAAGTAGTAAATCGGATGAACTTTAAACTTGAATATACTACGTAGTAAAGAGGCCGTAAGTTCCGCTATAACGCCAACGCCTTATTTTACTACGGTTTTAGTCAGGCCAGAGATACATACAGATCTGACCTTAACCTTAGGAATACGAAATAAAATGCATGAACGTTCAAACATCAACATTTTTAAATAAAAATCCCGTAAAGTTTAACTGTCTCGCTTGTTTAGAAGTACTTACTTACGCTATGAACATTTTTATTTGGTATTAACCTACTCTGTTAAATTCTGTTTCAAAATGACATGTGTGGAAGACTGTAACGACTATTAAACCCCGTTACTGGCTGTACGGGTTAAAGTTTAAATTGATAGTTACAATATTTTAAAGTCAAATTGCGTACTCTGTCCATTGTGTTAGGGTTTTAGGGTCAATTAGCTTTGCTTGTTTACCTGTACTGTCTTCATTCCGAATTCATCTTCGTACACCATTCCATCGTAGTATTGGTAGAATCGCGCGAGGCCGGCAGTAAAAGCGCTTATAATGATTGCAAATATTAAGATGTACTTGTAAATGTCGATAGTCATTTTCCCTAACGACACCTGTAAAATAACTGTATATATGGTGAGCTGTTCAAGTGCGCATCGATTGCGTCCATCTAGCGATGCCGGTCGAAGTAGAACTAATATAACTTGTACAATGTTACATGTTTGCATAGAGAGGGCTCTTGAAACAGTAAACCCAAAGAAGGAGATCTAATTTGAATAAAGGTATGTTTGCAACATTTTCTAACGAGGGCATTCTTACATAGAATCAATGCGGCATTTAAATGTAAGATCAGCATACCTGCAGCGGCCCTAGATGGTAGTTCAACTGGCACAGGAACATAAGTCGGAAGAAAGCGAATATAGTCGCCAGGCAGAACGTGCCCTCGGCTAATAGAGTTGGGTCGTGCTCGGGCCAATATTTGCGTTCTGTACATTTTTAAAGGTCACATTCAGTATTCTATTGCAAATTAGATGTAACATACAATGCCCACACTATAAACTATGCGAATTCTCAGTTCATGAGAATATAGGCTACTGAATTATGCTTGGTTTATCTTATCTCACGCAACTATTTGCTACTTAGAGCTAGAGCACAAGTGCCAACGATATCTACTCGTAGTTTGCGGTGTTTTGCCATCTAGTGGTTAAAGTAATTACGCTAAGTAGTCGCTAAAGCAGTACATTCACTAGTTTCAGCTAAAAGTATTATGCAGTAAAGGTTACATTTTTTTCTTCGGGTGTTTTAGATACCCTATTAAAGTACTTAGACCAGGCTATTACACTTTTTACCTGAAAATTCCTCATCAGACATGGCAACATCAATGGCAGCTAGGATCCAGAAGACGAAAGTAAATAAGAACAGCATGAGCATAATGATCTCGGTCCAGTTCCACATCTTGCTGAAGTATCGATGTGGGCCTTGCATCAGGCACATCCGTAGAGCCGACCAGGCATAGCCACAGACATACAGTATCAGGGGCGCCTCCGCACCTAACACACCGAAAAGAGCACATGGATATATAAATGAATATGCCTGGTGTGCTGATTTGTCAAGGAAGATGTCAAAAATCTGTCTACTTATTTAGGTTAGCCAAAAATTTATTTCATAATATATTTACAATACAGTACATTTACTATTGCAGTATAATTCATGTTAGTTTTCTATGTGGTGACGTAGAAGACTCCTCATTAATTTATCCGTACATATTATAAAACAAAGTCCTCCGCCGCGTCTCAGTCCGTCGTCCTGTACGCGATAAACTCAAAAACTACTGCACCCATTTTCATGCTGTTTTCACCAATGGATAGAGTGGTTCTTGAGTAAGGTTTTAGTATTTATAATAACCGACATCCACGCGGGCGAAGTCGCGGGAAACGTAGGACTGTAGCGTATTAAAATATAATTTTATACACAGCAATCTACTTCGCTTATTGAAATATAAGTTTATACACAGTAATCTACTTCGCTTATTGAAATATAAGTTTATACCCAGTAATCTACTTCACATATTGAGTCTTTCTAACAGTTTCTGTGGTTTCTTAAATGGTGAAATGTGGATGTACACCTCTGACTAACCCTTGGTGAAAAACTGGCGTGATGTCACGTTATGTAACGGTTCCATTTATAGCTGAGTAACAAATAAAGACAAAGTATAAGCAGAATGCGCTACACAGCAACTTAACTGTGCAGCACATTATAATGATACGTTATCAAGCCGCAACTGGGATATCGTGTGCAATTAATTGTAATAATCTTGACAAAGCATCTCATCAGCGTCATTAGAAAGTAAATCGCGAACCTGTGTTTGGAGGTCCTCGCTTCTGACTCAGTTTATCTTGATTAGAAATAAAGAAGACCAGGGCAAGGAACACGAAATATGCGGAGACGTGTGTGATCAGTTTATTCAACGGGATCTGCCAGTGTGCCACGAGGTGATGACGAGGCGCTAACTGCAAACACACTCATTACACACTCATTGACTGTCGTTGAGATTGAGACTGTCTCGTTAGTAGAGCGACTGCTAAACTTCTGATCCTGGCTTGCGAGAGCCCATTAGGAAATTCCCAGTAAGTAGCAACCCGGAGTCTGAATTTGTGCTCGGTTACAAAATGGGTGTATGCTCGCTACCTGTTACTTGGAAGCATGGAACATTTAACATAGATACTGGCGACAATACAGCTGCGATGTTACGTAGACATACAATTAGGTATGAGGTGACACTATGAACAAAATAGAAACTGAATAATCATGCTCACCATGCAAACAATGAGAATAAATGGTGTTATGAGCACTCGGCTCAAAACTGTGAAAGCTTTAAATAGTACTGGTTTGGTTCTCCAACTGTGCCAATTGCCAAGCCAGTACGACTCCAGTACCTGAGGATTTGTTATATAAATGTTAGATCATCATTGCATCCGAAAGATATCCCTTGCTGGACATAGGCCTCCCCTATGCGTCGGCATATCGATCGGAGCTGCGACTTCTTCTCGTATCCAGCGGATTGCCCCAACCTTCATCAAGTCATCGATCCATCTAGTGAGAGGTCGATGTTAAAATAGTAAGAAAGACAAGAAAGAAACAAACACAAACACAAAAAAGAAAAAGTTAGAGGAAAATATGCGTCACATCCACGCAAAACGGCACATACCTAGTAAAATACGGCCATTTATTGTTGCATATAATTTTATATCAATATAACTTTATTAAATCTGTTTGATGATGAATGGAACATCTTTCTGAATTCATGATGGAAAATTAAGTCTGTGTAAACTAATTTGAATAATTTGGTAGTTTATATATGTTCTTTATAATGATATATATACCGTTTGAGTGTTAGGATGAGCGACAAATTCTTTCTGCTTATAGTCGATAGCCATTAGCAACCTCGGCAACACGAAGTGCCGTCGTCCTTTACCACCCGAGGTCTGTTTCAGTACAAATTCCACTTCTTCTGACGTACGACAGCATCCTATTCAGAATGGTTACGATTAGAGCATAGATCATTGCTATCTTTTTTACAAGTTTTGATGTAAGTTCACTTATGTTAGAGTGGATTTTTGTAAGATAATTTTGGACGAATTACTTTTATTTTCTTCTTTTTTTTTGAGGGTGGGAAATCATCAAATAACTTCTTCCGCTCTGGGTGGAGCGGAAGGGCGTGTCAGACTTTTACAGACTAAAATCCACCCGTGTTCTTTCAGTTGCTTGTTGCCAAGCTCCCGGTATCCCTTTTGGACTTTCCCGCAACCCTGTCAGGTGACAACTTACTCTTGGCTTTTCAAGTTGAGACTTGGCGAGCCTACTCGTTCCGTTCCAATAGCAATAATGTTTACTTGGTAGTCAAGGGATTCTATAGCCAATATCAAGAGGCCACCCTCTCTGGGATTGGATTTCTCCTTAATGGTAATTTTTGTTGCTCTTTATGATCGAATGGAAAACGTAAAAGCTTGTTTTTAAATAGATAATTTTTAATGTAAGGGTTATATTCAGTAGGTAAAAGCTCTCACCCAGGAGGTCAACGGCAAATGCGCTAACGTCATCAGCAACCTGTAAATAGGCTGCTGCCAAATGCCTGTAGGCGGCAGCATTGTCGGCCAGTTCCGAAGCCAGGCAGAACGCGGTCAGGATAGGGTCCGAAGTGACGTGCAACATGTATGCTGGGGAGGCGATGGCTCGGTACACCGACAGGCGGAAACTGCCCTCGTGCAGCGGATCATTGTTCATGTAACAATTTCTTTAAAAAAAGAATGAATTTAAATAAAAGTAAAGGTATTAAAACAGTAAAGCGGCATTAGGATTCGAATAAGCCGGCGGCGCGTGGGCAATGTGAATGTCACCTTGTATCTTTATCTTAGCACTATTCAAATTTAATCCTATTTTTATTTAAAAAAATAAATTATTTCTGCAATCTAAAAAGAAACTGCCAATATTTTTTATAAATTAAATAAAGATATTATTGGGGCTCTAACACTAACAGTAATTCTTCGAAATCGATTTTATATTGGTTCATTATTGTTATTATCATGTTAATACAATTATATAGCTGCGAAATTTATAATCTAAATAAAACCTTATTGGTATCACACATTCATATTGATTTTAAATAAATTATCTTAAAATTGAGAAATAAGAATAACTGATTTCTGCAGAGTTATTGAAAATCTACAGATTTCCTATGAATTAATTGAATAACAAAATTTAACCTAATCTAAGTCAAATGTGGGTAACTGTAAAAACGTCTGTTTCAAAAGATCTCACCTGCAACAAACACACATACAGTTAGGTAAATGAGGACGGGTGATGGTGTGTCCCCTATCTATGAGGAGTGAGACAATCTCGTAGTGTCCCATCTGAGCCGCCAGGACCAGTGGATTCACATGTGCGGGGAAGTCTGCCGAGTGTGTCGCCCCCGCGAACTCCAACCCTGGCGAGATCTTACACTGAGCCTCCAACAACACCTCTGTAAACATAAACAACCTACTTTAGTAAACCATAATGTTTACAAAAGGCAAGTGAAAGCAAGAACGAGGTTATTTTCACCCAATATTTTAATATTGTTATATCGGACAGCCTGCAACACACAGTCACCAATTTCCACATTCGGAAGCTTTAAGAGAAATTCAACCATCGCTTGAGATCTGTTTTGCACAGCTATTTGGAGCGCCGACACTCCCTGCAAAGTAAAAAGGTATTATCTTTATTGAATATTTACGCATAACTAAACTTGTATGAAAGTAATTGTGTCTTTAACCTGAAAATTCGTGCAATTTACATTCAGGTTTGGATTCCCTTCAATAAATTTTTGAAGATCGTTGACGTCATCTTCTGATACGAGTCGCAAGAAATCGGCTTCGTTTGGTTGAAGCTTTGGCAAGTGTATGCGTTCTTCGGCGTTAGCTTCAACGTCATTTCTGCTGGCCTTTCAATGATAAAGTACATTATTACATATGCTGCGATATAGGTATAGGTACATTATATATTTTTTATCTTATCGTAATATAGTAAAGTCCTTCTTTATTAGGGCTGGTACTTTATCATTTTTCTAAATTAACTCTTTATAAGGACCGGTTCTTATAACGTAGACGATTTTTAAACAACAGATTATAACTTTTATAAATATATGTTTTTACCGATTCCAGCTTTGCATACATCTTAGATGATTTTGATGGCTTCTTACAAGTTTGGTTAGAAAAGCTGTCCTTTTGATATTTGGAATTGTAAACTTGAAGTGATGATTTATATCCCACCACATTGTTACTCATTGTTCTGGTTGCAAATGGTCGATGATAGCTGAATTTTGGTACGGAGCACGCCTTTCTTTGAGAGTGGCATTTGTCTTCATCTTGGCCTGTAGGACTTTGGTCTTTGTCCTTATGATAAGCTGCATGATCAGATTTATGCAGTGTTCTGGGATATCTACTTGATGTGGCTTTATTCTCGAATCCTGGTATGTTTGGCAGTGTTCGATTTTCAATAGAATCAGTATTCACTGATGTCTGAGACTTGTGTCGTTTATCAATTCGAGGCATTTTATCAAAGCAGTGTAGCGGAAGAAATCTTAGAACGCAGTATCGCAGGCTACTTGTGATGTGTAGAAACTACGTGTATGGTCTTTATCAAATATTGCCTCGTCTTTGATTTTATGCTCGTCTTACTATTTTCTGACATAGGGACCATATTATTTCTAGGTGCAGATTTACACTTTTAATTTTATAGCCTGCACTCTTTTGTACCATACTTTTTAGCGGTTAATTACTACATAATCTAACATATTATTCCATTGACTTCTTTTTTACTCTTGAAATCAAAAAAGAAAATTCGACAATTCTTCTGTCACTTTTTTCTTATGTTTTTCCTCAGAGATCAACCATAAACAATCTATCTAATACGGTATACCTCCTTGGTACCATGCCAATTTATTTGTCTTGTCTATGTTTAATTGTATGTATTTTGAAGGAGGTTGGTAATATATTTACAATAAGTATGTGCGTTAATACGGGAACTTATCTACCCATCTACAGCTTTATCTACATTATGTGGCTATTTAAAATGTTAGCTGTATTAAGCAGTGTCTAATTTTCGCTGTACATCGTGTACAGTAATGCGAAGTACGAGTAAGATCTCGTCAGAATCTGAAAAGAATACAATTTAATGATATCTACTAATTAATTACTAATTTAATAACATGCAGTCAATAAACTTACTATTAAGTACCTATACATATTATATTCAATAGGTACGTCTTATTGAACAACGTCTTCGTCTGAGGTCTTAGGAATAACTGTCACGCATTGTTCGTGTATTTTCCAATAAAATAATATTAATAAATTATAAACAATATGTTTGATAGGATTATATTTTGATAAACTTTTACTTTGAGACGACTTTTATCTGTTTGACATTTATTTATTCTCAATCAGATGTAATTTTAGAACGATGATATCACCGTAGAACGGGCTAGTGCCAGATGACAGTATATGATGACCATATTGGCGCGCCCAATCAGTATTATAAAGCCATAGAATGGCCTTAGTCCTATAAAGATATTCTTGGTCAATTGGTATATATATTCTTGGTTCTTGGAGCAACGTTGTTTCATCAACTTGTTTCCGTGTTAATGGACAAATAGTGACAAAATGTTATTGACAGCGTGTTTCTGTGTGCCTTATCTAACACGGAAACTAAGTTTTAACTTGGTACTTATAGCTTTTCGCAAGTGCATGTAAAACGCTTTGATGAATAGAACCTAGAAACAATGTTTAAAAGGTTTATTTTCTAGTACCATTTTAATACATTTTTTTTTTTTTTTTTAAACTTTGCCCCACACTAGGAATTTCTTCCTGTATCGTGGGTGCGTTTACAAACATAGAAACTCAAATACACTAAACACCCAGACCCGGAACATCTACTTGCAGATCATACAAATATTTGTTCCGTGCGGGGATCGAACCCACGACACGTTGCCCAGCAGTCCATCGCTCAGCCACTGCGCCAACCGTGTCGTCAAAAAGGATTAAACATTAGTTTAACCTTTGGTATGTCGGAACGTAGATCTCGTTGAGACACAATAGATTTTTAATTGTGTCTGTAATTACGACATACGATGGGTTAATCCTAAATTAATAGATAAAAAATCTAACCTGAATGAATAATAAAAAGTTTTGTCATAAACACACATATTTTAGCTTCGAGGAGGAAATATTTATTTACTTTAATTTAATTTTATTGAAATTGCATGCCAGGGTTCCATCTCAGGCTATAGAACAGTGAACAACACTTACCGCGGAATATGTCACGAGAGTAATGTTGGTAAAACCCATTGCTGTGAACGCAATTGGTTTTTGAGCTCTGAAACAATTATTCATATTTTACACATTTTTCAGCGTGGCAATGCTGCCAATCTTCTGGGCACGTTTCCGGGTGACAGTGATATAATGATTTGTTTGCCTGGACGCCAGTGTCCTTTGTTTTTTTTTTTATAGTTAGTTTTCCGTAAGTGAGTATAAATGTTCCTTGATAGTTAATTAGTTAGTTATTTAATTTAGTACTAACTGTAAATAGTAAGTGACATAGTAATTGCACATAAGCATTTTAATGTTAATAATAAAAAAAATTGTTTTGTATAGGAGAAAACCTAAAATCAAAATTAAAAATGGTCTATTCAAATTAGGCTGAGTATATGAAATTTTTTAACGTCAATAGTTACAAAAGGCAGCACCCAAGACGCCACTTCCTTCATAGATAGTTAGCAGAAAAGATATCAAGTAGGTTGTTTTGTTCTCTCATCATAAGTAAAATTTCTTTTCATTACTTCAATGGTTAATTCGACATCGAATTAAGTTTTTATTGTATTGAATACAACTGACCTCTGTATAAGGAAAAGCAGGGCGCGGCGACACCGGGGATTAGTACGGTACCAACCACTATTGTAAGCCGCTGCAGCCACATCTGCGTTCTACAGGAAATACGTCGTGTTATTCGTGTTTATTTACACGATTGAGGATGATAGAAATTCAGTTGTATTTTACTTGATTGGGACTAACACAATTTTCAAAAAAATATCCGGTTTCAAACAAAAAATAATTCAAATGCTTTTCTCGGTATTTTCAATAAGGATTCCGGGACATTTCCGGTTCCAATAAGGTTCTTATAGTCATGGGTGAGCGTTCACCATGAGTATTTTTCTGATTTAAATGACACCATAGTGCTTCAGTAGCTAAGTAAGATTAACATGGATTAACTTATGTAAGTTTTGTATGTCATAGGTACGTGATTTCTTTCTCTATAATTATACGACGTTTGCAGAGTTCAAACTTTAGAATCTCTCGAATTCAAAAAACGAATCTTGTGAATTCATTTTCAGACAGTTGATTGCATTAAAGTACTAGCCCATTTTTTAAAAGACTGCATTAAGTATCTACACATTTCGAAACATCTATTTCGGTCATAATAATATTAAAAAGAAATGGAACGAAGACTGACCAAAGCTTATTTCATAAATAAAATAAAACGAGAACTAACCGCATGGAAAATGTCGTCCGCGTACCAACATAGCATTCCGATTTGAATTAGAGCTGAACCCAAAAACAGTTTGTTACTGATTGCCATTAGCGGTTCTAAGAGCTGAAAATGAATAGGTACAAGAGATATATAAATGAATAGGTACATTTTGAATTTAATATTAAGATACAGTAAAGCTATTGGTGGCATTGTGCTTTTAGAGTGCGGCGATTATACCCTGCTAAAGGGTATTCCACCGGTAGAGGAGTGTTAAACAGAACACTGAGCGTCTACTAAAGTTTTTTTACGCGAAGCGTGCAAACAATTTACCACGGTTACTATTTACTATTTCTAGGTATACTATGAATCAAATGCGTGCAGTAATACTGACCACAATGACGAACACTACGCAGCAGATATTGACTGAGCTCAACATAATATTCACGAAGTTCGACAACGAGAAAGCGTTTTCTAAATCGTTGCAGTATCTGGAATACCGAAAAAAACTTAGTACAATGCCCTAAATAGTCTTTTGAAGATATTGAAATATCTTTTTTATATCAATCACGTCTCAAAGGTTCAGAAAAAGATACTTACGCAAGAAAATCTACGTGCTCCGGTAAAACGGAAGACATTCATAATGTGTTTTGAATGTTTGGATTCTTTGACCCAAGAACACGATTTGGCCGGGTAAACATCCGTAAATGAGTATTTAAACGTGTTTCTGTAGTAAATTAACTTTGAAGTACATACTGAGCTGTCAGGTTACACATTATAGTTGGATGGGTAATTCAGTTAAGTCAGATGGTTGGATTAGCTCACGGCTATACAGGGTTATTGGTAAAACACCAACAACCTCTTAAGGAGTCATTGTACTCATCATTATGAACGACTTTTACTATGGGAACAAATGTGATATCGCGAAAAAAAAAAGGTGTTCAGTACATTTATGTTCGCATAACTCGTCAAAATGTACAAAACAGCTTTTTTTAAGTAGGGGAATAAGTAAGGGAAGACCAAAGAAACGATGGATGGACTTTGTGAAAGATGATATGGCAAGGAAGGGGGTGACTACTGAGATGATGACTAATTGAGAAAGTACGGAAGAGGAAGACACGTTGCATTGACCACAAGTAAATTGGCATAGGACAAGAGAATGTTAATAGTTGGGTTAGCTCACGTTATGAGTCGTTGATGCAACTTGATGTCTCCCAGTATCTCCTGATAATGGTCATTGTCAACTGTCCCCACAGACTCCAGCCGGCGCTTTAGTAGTCGTAACAGTATACATATATGACTCGCCATTGCAGAGAATAAGAGATCTGTGCTAACCATAATCCAGACGCAGGTTTGACCTAGAAAATCAGCTTTAATTGTTATTATAATTTTATTTTATTTCGTTTTTTAAACAAATGCCTTTTTTTAATTAATGCTGGGCATTATGTTGCATCAATTTACTATAAGTGACTTTTATTTTTATTTTATTTTTTAAAACGAAATAAAAGTCTTAAGAACTTTAAAAGAAAAGAAATAAGAACTTTTCCAAGTCACTTATAGTAAAAAGCATTATGTTTAAAAAACGAAGCAAATATATATCATAGTTTTTGAATATTTTAACAGCTCGCAACATTTCGTTGAACAAAGGGAAGAAAAAGTGACGTAACCAAATTCGCATCAAAATATATTTAGTTAGAACCTATTGACTAACTAAAAAGTTCAAATGCATGAAATAACTAGAGCATATCATGACTCAAGCATATTAACACCCTGAAAACAAAATAACATCAAATTTTTACCGCTGACAGCTAAACGATATTTGTTTTGAGTTCATCATGCGATCGCGTTTACACCTTCATTCTTAGGTGCCCAAAGTGTACAATCAAATGTTTTAACTGGATTAATTGCTACTTTACTACGTCTGAAGATGTAGCTCTCAATATGATAATAGGCGCCTTAAGATGATTCTATATCATCAGGACTTTCACTCTCTCTCTATGTCAATAAAAGAAACGTTTTGTTCGAAGAAATGGTTATGGGTACTATTATTTTGTTTTTTTTTTGCTCCAAGAATGAAATAGTAAGGCGAAAGATTCGATTAAGTTATTAAGTGCTATTAGAACGATGGTAGAGGTCACCATCTTCGAAGGAAAAGTGATCTTCATAAGTGTCAAAAACCATGTGGCAACATCTTGATTGAGAATGCAGGTAATTATGATATTTCAAATTGCTTAAGTTCGCTTTATATTGAGAAAAGTACATCGAAAGACAATGTTTTTTTATCATAGGGATAATAAGGCGATAAAGATTGAGACATGATGATGCACCAAGAATGTGTGATATTGAACAAGGCGCTTGCCCCGGCCAGTATATAGTGCTTCAACTAGGTTTCACATAACTATAATAATAATTATAGAGTTTGATAGCTGCACTATATTATAGTAACTAGTCCTTCACGGAAGTTGGAAGACCTATAAATGACATAACGGCCCTCAATTAAATGTAAATAAGACTAAAACTCACAAATTCATTATTTATGTTAATAGTAGCTAATCTTACCTGCGAATATTTCAAAGAGATAAACGGCGACGTGCGCAAGCGTTTGGTGTTTATCAAACGGATACCAAGACGAC
The DNA here is from genome assembly GCA_948473465.1 of Lithophane ornitopus. Lineage (NCBI taxonomy): Eukaryota > Metazoa > Arthropoda > Insecta > Lepidoptera > Noctuidae > Lithophane > Lithophane ornitopus. Next base: position 7,980,843 of record OX419616.1, on the reverse strand, counting down.
CAGACGTAGCCAATCTTATCGTCCTTGCCCTGAATCAGGCCAAACAGATAGATGACGATCGGTGTCAAGTTGTAGAACCAGACCCCGGATACGTTCATGAAGAAATACCCTGCGAAGAATCGATGCAAACTTTGTGCAGTTGCCATAAAAAATGCATAAAAGTAAGAGCAATTAGCCGGGTTTAATTGACATTTCACCGGTTTTGATGTTAATTCGGCAAGCTCGGCGTTCTGAGGGTTTTTAATGGGTTTTATGAAACCTGTTTTTTTTGTGTGACTTACATTTGCATGACTCATATTGAGAAAGCAACCCAGGCCTTATTGCGTTCTGCGATAACACTTTGATTCAAATCTTAAAGTAACACTCACTCTAAACAATCTTGTTGGTGCATTGTGTCACACAAAACCGGACCGGATTTTTATATGCTTCAAATAGCAAAGTAAAGAATGTTATGTCTTAATGTAAACACACTTACATCGATGCGTGATGCGGAGAGCGGCGAGACTCTTGCTCTTAATGAGTTGCGCTTCCTCTTCCAGCGGAGGCATCGGCCATATGCCTGCCAGCTCATTCAGTAACTGACGGAATACGTCTTTTTTATACCACAACACAAATACTTTTGCAATACCTAAGAAATGTAAAGTTACATTATTGGGACAGAAAATAGATGAAATAAAATATTAGAAAAGAAAGACGGAACAGACAGACACCTCTGTAGACACCTTTGCGTGTCGTATTATGAATAGACTAAACTTCACGCTTCATTCAAATTGTGCCTAATAATATCTCTTACTTTCTCAAGATTACACTTCATCATAACAGCGAAAACCGCATCCTGTGTAACAGTTCTCGAAAGTAGTTCGAACACAGACAGATAGTCAGACTAAATCAATGTGTACATAGTTACTTACTTAAAGCACCGTACCCAAAAGTATGGAAAAGTGGAACGACATCCTCGACTCGTGGCGAATTCGCCAACGTGAGACCTATGAAGACGATTTCACTGAACACGTGGTAGCAAATGCCGCAGACGGAAGTTATGAGCATCAGCTTCTGACGTAAGTAAGCCGAACCGCTTTTGGGATCCTGGAACGACAGCCCGATGCGCTGCATACAGAAGGCGCTCAGAACTAGGGATTCATCAATTTCCCGTTTCGCTTGTTCAATTGTTGACTCGGACATTTTCGCTAATGACCCTTTGTCTGTGGAAGAGTCACGGATACTTTGATTCGAATAAAACTGGGCGGCCTTAAGTAGAGTGTGAAGTTAATAAATAGTTTATTATTTTAAAGTGTTGATTGTTGGGCGTACCCGAACAGTTGGAAGTGAGTCTGATAGTTAAACGATAGTTTGTAGAACTTTGAACGTCGATCAACTGCGACCTAGCATTTTCTTCGAAACGGTATTAAATACCGATAATGTGTATATTATGAAATTTTAATGAAGCTTTTGAGACTACATTGTTTTTATGAAAATGTTAATGTATTCGATTAAAGTATAAACTGGTGTGAAGAATAGAAAATCTATCAACTAGTACCGTAATGGGATAAATCTCATAGTTTGTTGGCGTGACATGATTGGATTGAAGTAACAATTCTTCATTGTTGCGGTAACAGAATGCGTCGTTACTGACACGCGAACTTGTCGTAATTAATATCGGATATGTTCTTGCTAATGGCAGGATCAGGATGATGAACCCCGCATCGGAATTTTATTGCATGATGTAAGGAATATTGTTATGTAAATTGCTTTACATTGCTCGGACCACATTCGTCATAGCTTACGAACTTGAAAGCTTTATTGCTTCGATTTAGAAAACCATGTTTCACCAATTAGCCAGGAAGTCTTTTAAACCTTTTTGTAATAGCTTTAACCTGAAACACAAATACCTATATTTATTTTCTTCAACTGAATCATTAATAAAAAATGTTTTTGTTCAGATTGTCATACCATATAAATGAGTCATCGTAACCGGCTAGACATCCAAAGACAGCTGTCTATACTGCCTGTCACACCGTCACTCGATGCAGGACGACACTATCAATCAATTGCATTCATAATTTCTCCAAATCAGTAACACTTCGTTTGTGTTCCGCCTGATTCGAGAAATGTAAATACAAATGCAGTTTTGTTTAAAATAATAACAATTGGAAACGCCCCATGCTTTGATCCTTAATCAAACACGCGATAGCTGAAAGTTTATTCAGCAGGTTTATAATTAAGCGCTGAAACAATGTGTTTGTTTTTCATTTGGTTGCATTTTAGGTCAAATAAATATACCTAGAAGTCTTTTCTGATACTTTAATGACACCTAGCCACTTACAATAAGTATCATAATAACTAGCTCGTAGGTTTTCTCATAAAACGCAGGCCTTAACTTCTCGATTCTGGAATCTGTAAATGGTAGGTACCTAAAGTCATTTAGAACTCTATTAAAAGCTTTTCATGATTAAGGTTAAGAGGACGTTGACCATTAGCATGTGAAATTATAAGCGTCGTATAAGGTTTCAGTGAGCTCAACTATTGATTTTAGTAATGGCCGTGTTGCCTAAGAGAGAAGCTCCTCAAACATAACGTTTTAGATACTGTCATGGGTAAGAAATTCCGTATATTGTCGTTTTTCGTTTATGGGCGGGCATCGACACGAATTTAGAGTGATTTAAGATTTTCCCGCTAGAGATCGCGGTGTTTCGGCAAATTTAGCACGCGGCCCGCGGTCCGTGGCGAGCTTTACAGTTCGCCACCGTTACGCGACGATTAGGCTGCGCCGGCGCATGGCGCGCCTTCCCTGAGCGCCTGCGACGACGACGACCACGGTGCACTTGTCATCGTACGTCGCAATGTATGGAATATTATCACGTGTTGCGAAATATATCATGAATTTTATATGAAAATTGAAATAGTTTGCTTTCCAAAACGTAAGCGGTGAATTAAAAAAACACAAATGTGTATGCAGTAGTTGTGTAAATTAAATTGTCGTGTTACTTTTCAAAAAGATTTATTGTAAACCTGTAATGGAAGGCACCCTCTTCATCACATCTCTTCTTGAGAGAGACATAAATTTTCTGCTTTCAACTTTTTTTCAGAGCTGTGCCATCTTTGAGAATTAAATATTTGCAGAATTCACATTTAAACAAAGAGTGTTAGTCTAGCTAGATATAAAAATAAAATCATAACTGGAGTGTTATTCATAAATAAAAATGAATACAGATCTATTTGCGAAGTAAAAGTGCTATGTATTATAGAAGTTTGAACGAACGACCCAGATCTATTGACGAGTTGATCGTCGGCAAAAACTTCACTTCATCTGTCGAACTACAAATAAAAGCTGCGAAAACGAAGTGAAATAATCGAATGAAGGTTACTGAGCCGACAGTTTTTAATTAGGATACAAATTATATCGACAATTGTACGCGGTTACTTGGTATGACGTTTTTTTTTTAAAAAAAAAATACGAACATTTCAAGGCAATTTTATTTATAATCTTGAAATTGTAGATTTTTGACGGCCTAGGTCGCGAAGGTTGCTGAAAACGAATTTGAATTGTCATTTATTAGAAAATGTTTTGATTGTAAATCTGAAAATTCTAGGTGACTGCGCGTGCGCTTTTCTATATCAATAGATTAGTTGGAAAATCAATTTTCTACATTGCATTTCGAATTGTTTTCCTACAGTATGTTATTTGCTTCGCTGAAAAAACAGAATTTTTAATTCAGTTTGCTTTTTACAATGACATGGTGGATAATGTTGCCTATTTGCTCATAAGTATTATTAAAAACTATATTATCACATAGAACATAGATATTTTGTGATTATGTGGCTCATAAATAGAAATTAAAACATGTACTGCTAATATTTTTTTTAATGAATTCATACTTTGAGTTAAATTATCATTGAAGAGGTACATGATGCACAAACGCACTCTGTACTATCCACTTGAATAATATTTATGGATGAGGTCTAGAATATCACATAGCAATAGGATACATACGTAAGTGAAATTCGCGTGTATGAAGCACTTGCTAGGCGCGCCACGGGCCACGATCATGGCTTCCCTGACATTCGCTCTAGCCTCTAATGCGATATCGTGTCGTAATGGATTAAGTGCTCACATTAGCACAATAACCCACATCAAGTGCATTAAAATCATTCGGAAAATTGCTCCCATGACACCATTCAAACTGATACAGTGTTTAATGGGACTACTCTATTCTACTATTGTAATTTTGAACGATATTGTGATTATGCGCTTAGCGATAATGTATGTACAGTATGTGCGTAATATATTATTAATAATATTATTTGATCGTTTTTTGTTTCAAGGTAAATTAACTTAATAAAAAGGTAACTTTGAGTTTCTAACTATAACTTTAAGTTTTTTAACTATAACTTTGAGTTTCTTTCACCGAAAAAAAAGAACGAAATAGCGCAAAGTGAATGATTTTTGTACAGAACTATGTATGCTATCTTGAATCACTACATTGCTTCATGAGATAAGACTGAAGAGAAAAGCTCCTTAGCTTAATCAAGATGATGGATACCCGTTTTATTACTTTGAAATTCTAGGTCAAATATTCTACCCCATTGCTTAGAGTCAGTTTCGTTCGAGCTATCTACCTCTAAATCAATTACCTTCGCTTTATGCGCATCTATCAATATAATTTAACTAACCATCGATCGTTCAATGGGCTATTATTTAAATACTATCCAATAATCTGCTATTCTGATCTGCACAAAAAGTTCATAAATACGCTCGTCATGTCAGCCTCCGAGTGATTTGTAGTTGATATGTTCCTCTTTTACTTTACTATTTACTACTTAAGTTTTGACATGCAATACGGACTTAAATGAATAAAGCAATAAAATATTAAATTATTACAAGTTCTCATCATGTAGATAATTGTTTTCTTTTGCCGTGGCGCGCACTCATTACACGGCAGCAGAGACAAGATGTTATTTTCTTATCCGAAGCCTACGGCGCTGTACGTCATTAGGAGTCGAGTAATTGAATCTTACACAAATAAAAATAGATCAAAACATGGCATGTGCAGTGTAATTTAAGATTTTCATCGCGCAGATAATGAGCGAGCCAATGCGTATCAAAATTAACTTTCACTGCTGTATCAACTTCAGTGCTGGCCTTAAATCCTCCTTTGGGAAACCACAGGAAGTAAGATTAAAAACGGCGCCTGCGCATAAACATTTGTTTTTATTTGCAACAAAGCTATTAAGTGATAACTATGCGTTAAAAGACGCTACCATTTGTGAGTTTTTATTGCATCCAATTTTGTACGTGTATATTGAAGAAGACCTCGATTTTTAATAATAGATTTGTTATTGATTCGAAATTTTGATCGAAAAATGAAAGTTCTTTACAATTTGTTGTCTGATGGTAGTTGTTTGAAATGTAATAATTGCAGTAATGTATTATTTGATCCATCGTAATCTTAAGTTATTACAATGCCTACGCAGCGGTAGGTTTATCTGTCCATCTGCAAAGATAGCTGCGATTACGGCCAACCATTTGTAATTTAAGAAACAGTAATATCTATCAATAGTTTAATATCATTTTATGTAGTGCATGTACTCGGGCTATATATTTTTTGCAAGGTGGTATCATCATTTCTATTATTTCCGAAAAAGTAAAATTGTAAGTATAAAATTATTCGGTATCTTCAAAGATACACCGCATTATTTTGCAGGTCGCACGCTTCGAAAAGACTTCTTTAGAAAAATTGAACTCGTGAGTAACTTCGTTGTTTATATGCCAAGTGTTATTGCTTCAATTTTCTGTGACTTTTATGAATGTATCAATGTGATCTTAAACCTGGCACGTTGCTCGGTGTGGGCAGGTGTAAAACTAGAGAGATTATGGTTATGGTTTTTAGAGAATCTGCATCTATTTAGTGCTATATCATCATCATCATCATCATCATCAGCCTACAGTAGTCCGCCAATTGCACACCATTCAGCTCGGTTCTCGGCAACTCTCATCCAACTGCTACCAGCCACTCTGCGAAGATCGTCGCTCTACCTAGCCTGAGGGCACCCTACCTTACGTTTGCCGATTCCCGGTCCATGCCATCTCCACTCGAGAACACGTCTACCGCAACGGTCATCGGTTCTACGGTTAATATGGCCGGCCACTTCAGCTTGCTTATTCTGTGAGCTATTTCGACAACTTTGTCGACTTATTTATATGTTTATTAAATTAAATCTGTGTGTGTGTGAAGTGACGTGAAATAGGCAATGCAAATAGGTATTTTTTCAGTATCACCATAATTCAATAAAAAAGAGGATGGATCATTGTTTCATGCAGAACTACGTGAAGTTTTGTGGTGGGCCTATAAGGAGAAATGTATGCCAGGGAATCGACCGATATGTATAGTCAGTTCCCAATTTAAGTCCAGTCTACAGTGGGCACTACTAGCAGCTTTAATGTGGCAGTTGATTCGACCGATGTGTAAAGTCAGCTCCCAAGTCCAGTCCATAGTGGGCACTACTAGCAGTTTTATTGTGGTTGTCGACTTGCACCAAGGGTCGGTACTCAGCCCTTAGTACTTCCTGGTGATAATGGACGCTCTAAAATCAGATATCCAGAAAGGAACAAGCTCTCTGGTGTATACTGTTCGACGATGACATTGTACTAGTTGCCGAGAGCGGCTTAGAGGTCCGGAGCAAATTGGAGGTGTGGTGGGAAAGACCGGAGAGTGAGATTAAGACGGACCAAAACAGACTATTTGCTTTGAGATTTTGGCGGTTTCTCCAGTCCTCTGCCCATATCTCTCACCGGAACGCCCCCTTACCGATCTGCTGCGACTTTCGGTACCTCGGGTCACTTGTCCAAGGGGATGGCGATCTAGACCGAGACGTAACTCACTGAATAAACTTAGGATGGATGAAATTTTGATTCCCCTCAAGTTAAAGGGGAAAATGTACAAGTCCGTGATAAGGCCTGTCGTGATTTATGGATCAAAATGATGGACCGTGAAGAAGACGGATGAAAAAGGATTGCATGCAGCGGAGATGAGAATGTTAAGATGGATGTGTGAAGTGACGACAATGGATACAGTAAGAAATGATATATAAGGGGAAGTTTGAAAGTGGCGCCGGGTTGAAAGGAAATCGGTTGGCTTGGACTTATTGATGAGGAGGGCGGAAACGCATGTGATTAAAGAGTGATGTATATAGATGTTGATGGATGAAGAGGGACAGGAAAGCCAAAGAACAAATGGATGATATGTAAGGAATTATATGAATAAGAAGGAAGTTAATGATAGCGAGACGCTTGACAGGGGAGAATGGATTAAGAAAACATGTTGCGCCGACCCCAAGAACATGGGACAATGGCGTGAAGATGATGATGATGAATCATTGTCTCATGTAAAAATGTAGTTTGATTACAAAATAAATGATTTAATTACCTGAAGTTATTACGTAGGTTGGTAACTCACTTTTCTCACGAAAAACCTGCTTTTAATAAAAATTTGAATAGTTTTTATTTTCGTCGGATAATTTCTATTACAGAGCAAGACAACATTATTCTGCGTAGACAACAAACGGCCTGGAGCGAAAATGCCATATAAAACACGTTTAATAGACAGATTAGTGATTGGCCATGGCGTTATTAATGCTCAGGTGCTCATCTCGCTGATGTAATGCCATATAGTTGTCTCTTACAGCACCCATCCAAACTAATGACCCAGAGCTAGCTTTATTTGTAATCGATAATAGATTTTATTTGGTTCTATTTGAATGAGTCCATGAGGGACTGGGAGCTATGGTTAGTCGCAGTAACGTTGCAGTGGTTGTATTGGATGACGAGACATTACATCTTTATTAATCTATATCTATCCTTGGAAACGAAGTTCACGTTCAGAGGGTGCCACTGCCAAGTAGTGATAAGGAAATATTTTGACGGTCGATAGAGTTACTGAAAATCTTCATATCTCTAGTAATTTGAATATTGACGACATTTGTAACGGTTTTAAAGGTTCGGTAAGCCCAATTCTAAACAACGTTAATATGTACTCATTTGCATTTTATTTAGTAGGTACATTTTATATTAATTATTATAATGGGTATACCAACACTGCTTACTAGTGCAGTTGACTTCCGTAGCTTAGTACAAATGATACCTATAATATTTTGATATTTTCGTTTGGTTTTTCTTCCATTGTTTTCATGGAGCTTTTAATTTGTGGTGTTAATTTTATAAATAGCTTAACAATGGTCACATAATATGGTGATTTTTTTGTTCCAGTGCAAAGCTACCGAACGCTAGATTTATAATGACCAAGGAACATATCACCTAACGGCTAGGTACTGACTGAAAACTGTATTATTGTAAACCTTAAGAATGTTTTCACAAGAAAATCATCCAGATGGATTGGCACCGATGCCACACCCTGATGCCATTTAGAGTTCCGTTGTCCTGTCGTCTCGTTTGGGTGCGGGTACCTAGGTTCGAGCGCCAATGCTGGCAAATTGCAGTGTTAAGCTCGGGGCGCTTTATTGAAAATTCGATCTATCTGTTACATTGGGAAGGGTTGTGATTAGAGTTCGAATGTGTCTCTTGCGTGCGCGCAGAACGATCTATAGTCGAGTGGCACGTCCGTCGGCGGGAGTCCGTTATCCGGCGTCAGGTTACGGCCACGTCTATATAAGACCGTGGCGTCTTCTTCACCATTTCATTCCGTTTGAGACGCTTGGTCGGCTGCGTGACTGTGTTGTCTGACGCGCCCCGTCTCCGGCCCGCAACCGCGCCGGTCCCTAGTTCTCATTCATTAGCCGGTGCGTCCGTTCAGGTCGAGTGCTCGCATAGTTCCCGGACACAGTTCAGTTTTGTGAACACTTGAACATTAATCACGTGACACAGTTGAAGAAAGTGAAGCGTGCCGCTGTACTCAGGTATTTTATATGACCTTTATTTCATTTTAGTTGGTAAGAGAAAATATATTTAATGATTTGCTATGATGGAATCAGAAGTGGAAAATGGGCTGAAAATGTAGTTGTTGCATCGTAAACGGTAAGTAAAGGAGAGCAAAATTAATCTGCTTAACGTTACATAAGTTTGCATTATAGGTAATTGGAAATTTTCATATTTTCAAGATTTTAACGTTTATATAATATGAAATAATAATATAGTTAATACTTTAACGACCGTGAATATTCAAAAATCATAAATAAGGTATTTGAACTCACTTTCACATGCGCGCGCAAAAGGATAATTTTCGTGATGTCTATTTGTACCGTTTGAAAACCGGCATCATTTTTCCATTATCCTAAAACGTTTAAAATCTCTGCCATGGCTTCACGCAATATTAGTAATTACAAAAAAGTTTGAGAAAAAAATAAATTATCAAAAGTAATAAGTTACTGCTCTAGATATGACAGCTAAAACACTCGCTCATAGTAACGAAGAGGCAAGCGCACGCGCAATCAAAGCCGTCAAAGAGAACTTGTTGAACTTAAAACCGTTTTTTGCTTTTTTTCTACATTTTATAGCCGAAAGATAAGAAGAAAAAACCAAGTAAGAGCTTGTAAAGCTGCTGTAACAATACCTATAAAATCCATAAAACATAAGTATTATGTCGAGAACAGGGACCGTAACATGGAAGGCACATCATAAAATACAGAAACACACTCCTTCCGCACTTTATTACACGATAGAAAAGCATTAAATTACTCAACTATAGGGCTGTGAAATTGACCATTCAGAATTTATAATCCTATAAACAAACCGAAATAAAACATAATTGAGATAGTTCGAAGTTCTAACTAAATTACTGTTCTCGTGGTTGTTTCTGTAAAAGAAAATGAACGCGGAAGTGCAACAGGTCCTCAACTCCTCAACATCATATCGATCATACCTTATCTCGACATTTCACGCATAAACCTAGCCACGGCGAAGTACCGAGCGCGTCCAGCAATATTGTGAAATAATACCGGCAAGGTATTCGTAATAACTAAATTACATACGGACTGTCATCTATCATTTATTCGCACGGTCCTGCCGACTCGGCGACGTAACCCCATTGCACTAGGTAAACGCACGTTATTGGTACGAAGATGATAAAATGATTACCGTCATTACTGGAGAATTACGAGTAGGAGACGTCGGCGTCCATTCCAACATTATGTGCACTTCTGTGAGATACCCGCCTCGCCTCGGTCCACCATTGTTTTACTATTTTTTTGCTAAGAACAAAATGGACTTCGGATTGGATTTCGCCTCCGACATACAACATAAAAAGTAAAAGTCTTAAAGTAAAAGTTAATCTCAAATCTTCACTTATCTGTCTTCCATTAGTTTATTACTCTAACTTTATTGTGATAGCATTAGTAAAAAGTATAGTCAAAGATAAAGTAAAAACTGGTAAAAGAGTTTCATCTCTTTTCTGGATGATGCGTTGCAAAAGCGTTGTATCTAGCGATCAAATTATCTTTTGTGGACGACGAGCATGCTGAGTCCGAACCGGAATCATCAATCAAGTAAAACGTAAGCTTGTGACACTAGAAGTTATTGACTCGAAACGACGAATAAGGTATTGCAAAATATATGCACAAGAACTAAACTCAAAACTGACTAAGTTTGTGAACGCGATGGTTATTAAATGAAATATATCTAAATATAATATAATATATAAAAAAACGGAGCTGAAATACCTTCTGAACAGAATAATATTATGTTTATACCAATCTTAAAAAGAATATAAGAGTATTATTAGATCTTTGCAAGTCACTAAAATTAGATTAAATATACGTAACTGGTAGTTTCTTTAGTTATTCTGATCCAACAATTAGAAGTAATGGACGCAAGACATTCAATTAACAGCAAAGCTTCAAGGATGTTTCCTTGACTCCGGAAGCACTTAACCGAAGCGTTAACACTTAATTAAAACAAAAAAGTCCTGGCTATTTATGTATATTTCAAATATTATAAGTAAATCATTTGGGAACAACAAAAAACTAAGTTGCAGCTACATCTGCTTGTTCTAAGACTTGTTCATAAACAGGTTACACTTCAAGTCGTCTGGCACAGGATGCTCGTTATTAAAATTTAATAACACCGTCTGGGTGAACTGCCGATAATGAAAAAATATGATTTACCCACCTTTTATTTTTAACGATAAAGTGGAATTAGATGCTTACAAAAAAGCTTACCTCTGAGCCACTTTTAGGGTATAGTGTTCTTGACCCCTGACATTGACTTTGCTCATCGCAATAGGCACTGTTCGCATTGAATCATAGGCTCGGAGCCTTCGACACACCACTTAATGATGATGGCAGTGTTTTATTTGTCGTGGTCGCAAAGTGTAGGTACTCGGAGACTAACGTAGGTGGTCATTATGCAAATGTCTGCAAAACGAATGGGACATACGTAGAACTTGACGAGTTAGACAGTAGAATAAATAAAGAAAATTGCGGAGATGTTTATCGTCTGCAAAGTTCTGCAAAATTAATTTTAAAAATCCAATTTGGCATTCAAATTAGAAACAGAAGTCAATTTGGTTAGAAAACTTAAGAGGCTTAACTTGACAGGTTTAATAAAATAAAGCATACTGTTACAAAAACTCATAAGCGAGCAACGGCCCGAGCAGATAGTGACGTAGAAATAAATATGGTCGCAAAAAACATGAGTATGATAACCGCATGCGTGGGCACACAACCAGTTGGTCGGTTTTTTGCGAGCAAGTGCAAGCGGCCTTGACCGGGTGCGCCCGCGACGCCCAAAACGCCGATCGGCCCACTTAAGACCATACATTATGCTCATTACATATTAGATATGACTAAAATTATACCAATTTGTTGGTTTAGCTTAATAGTGTTTTAAGTATAGTGACTGAGACCGTAGGCTTGAAAATGAGTTTCCAATTGAAATTGTAGCGTATTTAAGGCTATTTTTCATTGTCGAATTATGCGTGCAAAGAAAGTTTCTCTTTTATAAATATATTTTTTGTTCGTGAAGAAGTGTTTCGTATGCCTATTCAATAAATTACTTCTACCACTGTTAAACATCACTATAACAACCTGTAAAAGTGGAACATATCATTCATTTTTCACTTTTGAATGACATTATAGTTTCATTCATTTTATCCTATTGAAAACTCATGACCGTATGGAGTCTCTGATTTGGCAAGGTCTATGTCCGTTGTTTTTTCAGTACCAATTACTAGTGTCTACTCAGAAGATTAATCACCTGGCTGTTTTGTTTATATCATTGTTGATTGATCGATCGACTATAATAGGTAATGGTCAATGGGTTTAGTGGTTTTGGATATACACATACCTACATGTACCTGATGGCAGGACTTGTATGTGGAAAAGGGGTGTAGGATTTAAAATATCCATCTAAGTGGTATTAGATTTGACTAATCTAAAATATAATATACAATCGAACACTAAAATATATAATTATATTGTGTACAAAAAATAAATAAAGGGCTCATTGGGCATCGCTATCAGTAGGAAAAGTGCCCAAAAGGCTGGCAGCATTGCCAGGTTGGATGGCAATGCTGATTTTTCCACTTAGTTAAAGGTATGCAGGTTGAAGAGCGAAAATTAAGAAAACGACCTCCAAATAAGTTTGTATCGAAAGTTTGATAAAAACCTTCTGTTATCACCATCATCATTCTCTTGCCCTTATCCCACTTTATTTGGGGTCGGCGCAGCTGGTATTCTCCTTTTGAAGCCATCTAGTCAACCCTTTTTAGTCATATCATCTTTTACAAAGCTCACTCATCGTTTCTTTAGTCTTTAAATCCCTTAGTCATATCATCTTTAACAGAGTTAACTCATCGTTTCTCTGGTCTTCCCCTGGGCTACTCTTATAGCCATCCAAATTCAAACTCAAAATTTTCCTAACGACATTTTCCTGTTGTCTAAAAAGTTTCAGTCACCGGTGCCACTTTCAGACATCACTATTATAATTATATACCTAAACTTTTATTTTTCATTCGCTTAGCACCACGTATCCCAAAAAAGCTTCTGTTTAAAAAAAAAAAAAATGCAAATACTTACTAGAATTCAAAAGGCAACATCCAGAAAAGACAATGAAGCATAGTAATACAGTAAGTTCTTACTGTTTTACGCACATCTGTCACATATTGTTTCAAACGGTAAAAGAAGTAATACTAAAATTCTCCACATAAAACCATAGGAGAGAAGTGTGGGTTAAGTGTCACCGTTACTCATAAACTGCAAAGCGATTCTGATGCTGTTAGATACGATGGTAAAAGCAAAGTATAATGTCTGTTCAATAAATCGATGGCGGTTGGTATAAAGCAGTACGTGCATAATCTCCAGACGTACCTGCGCAGAGGTCAGCCATTTCCCCCCAAGGGGGTAATGTCGTTGTATGTATGTACAAGTTTATTGTCAAGGTAAGCTATTGGTGTCACATGCGATTTCTAAATTGGCGTTCCGAGCTGATGTAAGGTGTAAATTATAGGCATTATGTATTATGCATGTTAGGTAGCGACGCTTCGTGGAACAACGGCTCATATTTGCATGATGGCGATGTCAGAACAAAAAGCATGCATTATAAGGAAAGGGTTTTGAAATACATGCGCATACATCGCTTCTGTGCCTGAAGAAAGTTTTGTAGTTTCAGTTTTTACTTTAACTTAAACATCTTGAATGTTCAACTTCTTTTTTTGGTAACACGCAGTCGTAGTGGTTATTCAGGTGTCAATTTCGCCTGGAACGCAACTTGAACATGGATTCCGTGGTTGTAATTGCGTCGGCATGCACCGTGCAGGCGTACATAAGGCCCCACTACTTTCCCCCGACCTAGTGCCCTCCTGCCGCCCAGCCGACCCACAATCTTACAATTCCGTAATGTTTCACATTTTATTTGAGATTTGCTGTGGCTCATTACACGTCACTTTTACAGTTACATCTAATAACACCAGTATTCTACGTTTGTCCAGTCTGACGTACATACCTGCGGTAATTGATGATAAAGTCATTTTATGTGGTCGCGTATGTCACGATTTTGTAAAAGGATTGAGAGAAACTAAAAAAATATTTAGACTTATGGTCTGTCGCTTTAGTAAGAATGAGAGATTGATTGATTAGGCACTGGATACATAGAGTGTAACAATCCATCATTCATCAATCAGTATCAAAACGGTTTTGACTTTTGTGGTAAAATTGTTGCGAATATTTTATGGATGAGTCAAAAGGATTTATTATTTAATAAGTCAAAAAAGTGCGGTTCATCAATCTGTGCGCGGTGTTCGTGCAGAACATGCGCGCACGACACCTCACGTGCGCGCATCCGCGCCGAATGTTCTCTAACACCCGTGTAATTCAATCGCGCCTTATGATCGCATATGAAAAAGAATAATATTCCTACCACTCAAAAAAAATCCTAGGTAATCGGCGTTCGTGATTGCTGAGAGCATGTAACTTTGTCTGCAGCAATTTATTTATACGTTTTCACAAAAGTACCGAACCATTATCTTGCTACCATAAAATGAGAAAAGAATGCTAAAAATATTTTTATTGAAATTGCAATGTAACGCCAAATTGCATTATAATTTATAATCATAGTCTCTAAGAATCTTTAATTTGAGAAATGGTTTTACAATGACAGGCTACGAGTATTCTAATAACTTCGACAAATTGTATGAAAAAGCAGGTGGAGAAAATGGACTTGATTAAATGTCCAGTGTTCCTTTAGTTAACCACGCCGCAATCTACTTTATTTATATAACGCAAAAAAGAACTGAATAGGGCAGGCGGGGCGATCTCTCATTTGATAAAACATATATGGTGTCTAATGATAAACAACATCTGAAGTGCACCGGTACCAGTAAGTCCGATTAAAAAACTTGAAACGAGATTACTTTGATAATGCTGACGTATGCATGGTGGAGTTTATTTCTGTGGCTTGCTATCAACACGTGTGCTAAGAGCGACGCGGGGACATTATCGTATGCATCTCATTCTAAGCGCGGCCGCCACGGAACAGTTAGACGAAATTTTTCACATTCCACACTATTCGTTTGTCGAATGACACGAGTGTTTAGCGAGTGTGGGCGTGTCGTTCTAAATAGAACATGAAGTACCTAATTCGAATCTTATAGTTTAGGTCGAGTTGTGAATTGAAATGATACCTTCATTGGAATCCTTACTTCCTCACGTAGTTCGAAGCACTAGAAACGCGGTATAGTTCCACTAATAAAGTCAGTTCATTTATGTAAGTAGTTCGCTGCGTTCCGAACTCTATAAACTGTCCTGAATGGATAATGCTGTGAGCGTTGGCAGCACTGATAAATGTAATAAGGAAAGTTGTTGCTGATTTATTTACGGCTAACTTTAACAATGCGCATTTTTGCAATAGACGGGTGTTAATCAAAAGCAATTTAAGTATTCAGACTTTTTCATTTCAGTCTGGACTGGGGGAGGTCCATTTGAAAAGCAATTTAATACTTATGTTCCGCCGATATCTCGAAACATGACTGATGTGTAGTATCTTTTAAAGGTATAATGGATTAGGCTATGATACGTCCCGGGCGGTACGATGCGCATGAGTCGCGGGCACTCGTCGTCGTTGAACCGCGACACACTAAACTGATGAATAAGCGAGAAAGTGCACACGCCACGAATATGCGCTTGTGCCCGGTTGCTTGAACTAATAAAATTTATTAACCTATTCGATTTCGTGACCTCAATGTTTTGAGAGTTAGCAGATTAATCGGTTTTTGATAGCAATAGAAATGCTAATGGCACGGTTGACTGGTGATACATAAAGCTTGATTTATGTTGGGTGGATTATAAGTATTTTCTCTGTTAAGTGGGGTAGTGTGACGGTCACACGGCGGCCGGCTGCCGGTGGTGGTTAGTGGTGCGTGTCATCTTGGGAAGCATGCCGACGGCGCCGCCCGGCGGAGTCCGGTGGCGGCCTGCTTCCACAGCCGCGGCACACGACAACAGCCGGCGCTCGACCTTGACCGCTGGTCACTCGTTACTCACCAACACATGACTAGAACAAATTGCTACTGCATATTTTCAAGAAACTCTCAAGCCATCACCGGTCTAGTAGTCAAGCGCGGCTGCCGAGCGGATGATCTTGGGTTGGATCTCCAGGATGAAGTGTAAGGTTTTTCTGTCTAGGAATTCATAGTTACGAACTAAGGGGAATTATGCTCACAAAAGGGGCAATATGTTCAACTTTACCATTTGCGATCATTTATTAACATCAGCAAACTTCAGGTGTTGTAAAAATTTGCCTTATCTTGAAGACTTCACTGTTTCAAATGCATACCCCGCAAACTCAATTTATGACCAAAGAATGTAAAAAAGAGAATTGAATTCCTTAATCCCTAGAAGAGATATAATATAAAGTTGTATTATATGCAGTGAGAAATCCCATAAATCGTACAGATATCGTAAATTCCGAAGCTTGCTCGAGTTTAAACACCGATATAAATGATTGTGCCTCGCTATCGGTTCTTACTCATTAACGGCCGCCTTACATATCACACTGAATAACTAATTATCTTTAAATAGAGATGTTGAGTGATAATATCGAGCTCCCTTAACGAGATCATTATGAACACTTTATAATAAAATGGTCAAGTTAATAAACGTGTATTGTTATCTAGCTCCAGATCATGACTGATTTAGTCTTTTCATAACCAGGTTGGGGTGGCAAGTGAAACTAGATCCGTGTGAATCATATAGGGCACCTGTCGCGTGACCTCTTGTAGGAATTACTTGGATCGTCACGCTAGCTCCCTGCATGCTGGTGATCTCAGAATTCAGATTTCCCTACGATATTTTATATTATAATCATAATTTAGAGCACATTGCCATATAATTTAGAGCACATGGGATACATACATGGGATACAGCATGTATCAGAAAGCTGTGGTCATATTTAAGGGTGTGGTACCGGCCATCGAACTGCCGTCCCATACATTTGGGTTGAGTATCAAGTTATAATAATATAATATAAGTTATAGATTATTTCGCTATTACGGTGTTGGTAACATGGAGATAGTTGTTCAGTTTGATGGTTTAACAACCTTACATGACTACATCTTTCTACACCACCGAAAAGCATATCAACGTATTATTTTGATTAAAAAATAGTACTTGCCTAGTTTAGAGCTAGCAACCTTGTGTAGGACGCGGCCACGGGCCTACTATGACTCCAAGGGAGAACTCACAAATAGCTGAATGTTCACTCAACTAAAACATAACTGTGGTAAATTCTATTTTACCTTTATGTAGGTAAAAGCAATTTCTACCACGAGTACCAGCAGTTATCATCATTCAAATCTGCCCACAAAATGAATGCTCAAAACATTTTTATTCGATGAAATTGTAGTCTAGCTATGCATGTCACATTACATTATGATAATTAAGTGGCAACACACGGAAGGCGGTACGAAGCATTGTGTCGGATTATGGACATTTATAATATCATTATCACTTACTGACATCATGCTGGCTTGTTGGTTTAGCGGTTGCAAGCGCTATTTCTGAGTAATGGGGTCTGGTTTCGATTCCTAAGCCGGGCAAAGTGTTACTGGATTCTTCTGTCACAAAATTCTCAGTAGAAGGATTTGTATCTGGTTGGTGGCAAAAGAAACCCACAATGAGACCGCGTGCAGGATATCGACTTACTCCCACAGAGAGGCGGCCTGAATCCCAGTAGTGGGAACATTAGAGGCTCATTATGTAATGGTCACCCCCCATTACATGAGACTTAACCTAACTGGACATGGACTTTGGACACTCCAACACGTGGCTATTAGGGTGTCCAAAGTGCCCATACACATGTAATTCTAAGGACCTAAAAAACTATACTAATGTCGCCATTGGCCGGTCACCTACTGGTCCCAACTCATCTAACATAATATCTACAATATTTTTTACCTTTGCCATCGACTCGTAAAGAAGTAGACCTAGAGTCCCGCCGTCGTCGACAGAATGTGTTCTTGATACGTATCAGTTTCATACTAACGAATATTTGTTTTGCGAATTTGATCCTTATTACTACTAGAAATTGTCCAACTGGTGTCAGTAACGTATTCTCTCGAAACCCGGACTGTAGATGTACTTTACAGGTGTAAAGTACACCCACATTTCTACCGTATACCATTAAACCGTAATACCCCTTCATTGAATACAGGCGTGATTTTATATTATGGTGATGCTAAGTTATGATTATAACATCATAATCAGTTGATGACGTAACAGATCATAGCCGTGTTGATTCTGTTTGTGATGCAAATGAAGTGGAACGCTCCATTGACTCCGGTCGGTCGGATCTGTGATCGACCGACAAGTAGACGTGATGCGATCATAGATAACTTTGATTGTGTTGATTTGTATCGTGTGTAAAGAGTCCCGATGTTGGTGTATTGACTTTTGATAGGAATGTCAACTGACTTATAAAATAAATCCATACTAATATTATAAATTCGAAAGTAACTCTGTCTGTCTGTCTGTATGTACCTTTTCACGCCTAAACCACTGAACGGTTTCGACAAAATTTGGCACGGAGATAGATGGCATCCTGGGGAAGGACATAGGGTACTTTTTATCGACATACCACGCGGGCAAAGCCGCGGGCGAAAGCTAGTAATAAATAAATAAATAATGGTGAAGGAATGTGGAGTTATCAGTCAGAGGGTTGCTAATTAATGCTCGTTTCATATCCGTGAGGGTAGTGTCATGGCAGTAGGCAGGATAAAGAAAAGATTATCAATGTAACTGAACTGCAATTCGATGCTGGTTTATTATCTACAGGTTCAATAAATACCAGTGGGCCTAAACGGCCACATTAGCAATTCCTCTAAAAGCATTTCATTTCAAGAATTTCCAGCTGTCATTAGCAATTCCTCTAATGTGACAGAAAAGCAATTCAAATTATGTGGACCATTTTACGAATCCCCATAGAAGACTGTCAAACAGATGAATTATTTCGTAATAGGAATCGCACGCAGATTATAATTATGAATTGTCACTTTGTGACATTTTGCGATGATCCATAATATTTTCGTATTATGATTCTGCCAAATTGACTATTTTAAGCCCCCTGGACAGAAGATTCAGATATTGTTATCTAAAAGGCTGAATAATACGGATTATTATCTGGCTGCCTTTTATAGTAAGTTTATTACATGAGTAACCTGCTCGAGTAACTTAGAGCCCCACGTACGCTGGCGGACGCATAATTTTCCGCAGGGTTGAATGATCGCGAGAACGTGTCTAGGCGGAAATAACGATATAAATCGATAGAGTTATTACATGTTTGGAACAACTAAATAGATATACAGCTCTCGTAAAATCTGAAGGAAAATACGTTCATCGGACTAAAGGTAAATAAATCAAAAGCACATCACAAGGGATAGAATCGTAAAGTTTCCTCGTAATCTCGGTAGGTATGCGGTCGTATTCGAAGCTGCACTTATTATTTTTTATTATATAATAATTGTGGGGACGTCATCGTCCTAGTCGGTCGGTGACTCCCGCCCCCCGGGCCCCGCAGTTCCCAATACCTCCCCCCCGCGCTCCTCCAATCGGGATCGCCACGCCGCCGCGCCGCTCCCGTTTCTGGTTCGCTGAGAAAACAATGCGATAACATTATCCACGCTGTCAACGATCGCTGTCAACGACCAAATAAGTCACGTCGCCTCGCGATTGTTTGATAATTTCTATACCAGCCATTATCACTCTATGGCAAACTCAGACACGACACTTTCTACCTTCTAATAGGAGGAAATCGCAGTTAGTCAAATGATATGATCAAAAGAAAGTTCTATTACTGATGATGAACCAAAAGAGAAAATGTGTCGATTAGAATCGCATTAGTTTAATCTAATCAATTTAATTTATAAGGGATTCTAAAGATGACACTATTAAAATTGGCATTATTCGTAAATAATTTATTTAAAACAAAATCGGTCGTAGACTGCGTGCTACGAAATCTAAAATCGCTACGACTGCGCGTCAATACAAAAGACATCAACGCGTTCGACGAACATTTTAAAACTTCATTACATTATTATTGTGCTCATCATTTTCCTCTGAATCTACATTACTATCTCTATTTAGATTAACCTCATATTTTTCAGACACAATGTAAAATAACTTTCCCAGCGATTTAAAAAGCTATTGGAAAAGAACACCCATTTTAATCAAAACACAATAAGTAAAGGTCAATTTGAGAACCGTTATTGTAGAAGCACAGTAAAAAAGTCGGTTAAATGATAAGTACCACTTTTTATAATGACATAACTAACCGATCGCATTGCGATACAGACACAAGGAAAAGAAAATAATTGTATTAACCTACTACAAAACACTTTTGTTATATCGGTACTCGTTGGCCACTAATTTGTAATTATAGGCGTAAAATTTGGTATAATGGCGTATCGGACTGTGTCGGTCGTCAGTTGTTTGCGAAAAGAATGTTAACGGGTCTGCTTGGGTCCATGTCGGAGGTACGGTCAACCGCAGTCAGAAGTAACACTTGAACGACGAGGACCGCACTTGCTGTTACAACATAAAGGCGATGTCAATGTCAAATTGTTGATATGTATGTCCTGTTGACAGTCCGTCCGCGCCTCCTAGGCAAAGGCGCGGTGCGGCGGCGGAGATGCGAGATAGCGCCACAAAGAGTGACCGAGCGATGTGATCGTATTACATTATACTGATACAGAGATAATGCGGACAGTCGCGTTTCTTACATGCATTTATGCAATACGTTCCACAGTTGAATTGGACAGATGACCGATGACATGTAGATAAATGTTAGGACACTTGCTCGCTTTTTTATTGCTTCTTTCCTTTTGAATGTTCCGACATGTACTGACTTACTGTTACTATTTATTATTACTAAAGTGTGTAGCTCCGTAGGTACTCTTGAGGCGTCAGAAATAACATGCAGCAAGGTACTTGTTAGATTTCAAGCATTACTACAGCACTGAACTAACTATCTTTATCGCGTCTAACAATATATTTCTCAATCAGAATATTTTAAGCCGGAGGTCGGAATAAATCAATAATATACAAATAAATTATAAAATTTATTCGTAATTACAACTATTTCAAGAATTAGTTAAAGGATTTAATGCTTATATTGAAACAGTCATAATGTTTTTTAAAACATAAACAAAATCACTCAATAGTCTCAAATGGTAACTCAAATCGGTGACATTAGCATACTGAGAGCGATGTAACTGTTCATAATGTCATATAAATGTGGTTTATTCACAGATTCTATCACAACCACATCGATACAGTTATGTTTTTCCATTTGCACGTTCTATTATGTATGCTACATTCCGTAATCAAGCAATCTTCTTCACACCTTCGTAGGAATGTACTTTTATTCTTTTGCATACAATGTGTTGATAGTTTTCAAGATTAAAAAGTCCCTTCATATACATATCTTAGAGTCTCTTGGCGGATGTGTTGGATGTGAATTGCAGTAAGTTATGAAGCTATTGTTTACCATATTATCCTTACCATTAACTTCCCTTGATACAGCCGACTATGTGGGTGTTGAAAGGCGATGGAATAGGCTAAAATTAGAAGCGCAATTAGCATTATTCTGCTTTTACCAAGGATCATTTGCTGCGGCAATGAACGCGAGAGTATTCTATTTACGTTTACAGTCCGTTAATTATGACGATGAAACTGCGGCCGCAATGGCTCTGTATTGTTACTTCTAATTAACAATTTTAGGAATACCTTTAAATTAACGACCTAAGTCCAACATTACAATATTCCCAGCGTGCAGTAGCTACTAAAATGAAAGAGTAAAATGCAATAGAACTCTCAAGATAAAACAATGACCATAACTTTAACTATGCAACCTCTTACCATAGCTAATTATGTTTAACTAATGTTGCTTTATTATTCAATTTAAATGATGTGTAATTGTACGGTACTTACGTACATTTATACTGGTTTATGGGCGAATTTCCCATGGATTAGCGTCGCAATGATGCTCTTGCAATGTAAGTGCGGGAACAACTAAACTAAACTACAGTTAGCGGATAGAATCGTACGCCTTTTTACTGCCAGAAAACACAAAAAAGATTATGAAATAACCGTTGTTTTTCAGCAAAACTAAGATAGACAACTCGTCAATGGAATTGATTGGGTCGAAGCATATTTTGGCATTGGAAATAAAGTGCCGTTTTATAACCTTAGGTATTATAATATCTGTGCCTTAGGTCTAGATTCTGCCATAGTGAAATAAAGTTTTGACATAATCAGCCTGAGAGGTAATTCCGCCAGGTAATGTCACTTATATGTCTAAGATCTGCAGAGAAACGACCTTCACCCATCTGTTTAATGAATGAAAAGTATGTTATATCAAATATGTACGTCAAAAAATATATAGTCTGGCCAGACCAGACTATGATTAATAAAAAATTAAAAAATGACTCTTTTTTTTTTCATTCTTTAGTTTTAGTAACAAATGTTTCTCTTAAAAGCACTATCACTATCCATTGATATATAACATAATGGCTATTGGGCGCCAAGAATATTTCTAAACTAAGGTGGGCAAGTAGTCACTTATTTAGGTTATTAAATCTGAATTTGGTAACAATTTGCAAAAGTCGAGTTAGTAGCAGAGGTTCTCCTTGAAACGCTCTTTTAATTGGGATCTATATCAAGCATTAGTTAAAAAAAAAAGTCTTTTTTGATTTTTTAATTAATCACAGTCTGGCCATGAGTATTTTAGCTCTATACTCACTAATATACTAACGAAAATAATCACTCGCGATATATTTTCTGACATACACAATTTGATTTAAAATACTTTTCATCCATGATAGGTAAAGGTCGTTCCTCTGCGGAGCCTCTACTACATTAATTTTAATATATGAACGAATCGTCTTCATTAAACATTACCTTTGTTAGTAAGTACAATGACAGCTTTAGTACCTATCTATGCCTCGTATAAAAAGTTCAGTGTAATATAGCGCATAAATCATTCAGTTTAGCAGGTGCATAAAATGGTGTGTTTATGCTTATGTCTAAAACCTACTCGTATAAATCTTGTATTATAATAATCATGAATAAAGCACCTATATTATTGACTGCTACATATTAATTTACATATCATTTCCTACCTGGCACCGTTTCACTAAAATGCACTAATTATTTACTTAATATAAAGCTGTTAATGAAATGTTTTATGACCGTAAATGTTATAACAATTAAAAACATACATTTACTGTTTTATCCCAAGCAAAAGTTAAAATCAAAACAAATCAAATCATTCAATTTTTTAATTCAGGAATACACCCATATAAAATTCACAACAGATTATATAATTCACAATAGATTAAAAATTCAAATTCATTCAATTCAATTCAATTAATTAATTTTAATTTTAATTATTATGAAACAAAGCAATAGTTAAGAAAGACTATAATATTTTCTTTATAAAACTATCTCTAAAATAACGAATTCAACTATTTCATTAAAATATTATGACATTAATAAACATTATACATTACAGCATTCAATGGCAAAAACATGGGTGCAAGCTACAAGTAAAATAAAATGGCGTCATATCTTATGCAATGCCGTATGTTGTATGTGCTATATAAGGCGGGCCCGGTCTCGTCTAGCAATTATACATGATGCGTAATTGACGTAACGTAGACCGGTCGCCGGCGGCTTATTAATAGCGCCAGTTCTGTGTCATAAAAATGTAGAAATAAACTACACACCGAGATATTTACGTGCCAGTTTGACGATCTATGAGCATATATAGGCTGGACGTGTAAAATGTGGTCTACTATGCTCCGAATGACGGTGAAAAATTTATAGATTTGGTGAGTTTACCTTAATTTAGGAAAAGGACTTGAACAAACTAGATGAATGAGATGTGTGAAGTTGCAAATAACATGCTTTTTTCAAAATTTAAATCAGTGTTATTTACGAATAAAACACAATACAAAACGTAACGCTTTTGAGTTAACGCTTGTATTTTCACTTTTCATAAAATTTCCATCCCGAATAATCTGAATTTTCAACATGAATTGGAATTGGCTGCCGCAATTTTTCTCACAGGAAAAGTTACTTGCATTGCATTTTCTTTATAGCGTATTTTACTCTGCGTTTTACCAATTACAACAAACATTTATAAACACAGAAGTGAAGTCATTACGTTTATATGTGTCACGCTCGTTGGACATATCATCCGTCGCCTCTTCGGCGTCGGTGGTTGAGTGAACTGTTTTTGTGACGTTAATTCACTGTTTTCCGATTATTTGGCACCAAACCTGTTATTTTCCGTCTAGGTGCCGTCACAACTACTTAGGTCTAGTGATCTAGATCAATTTACAGACCGTTGCCTCCCGTGTCTAACTCGTTAAAAAATAACTAAAAATGCTTCCAAGAATTTTGAACCTTTTGCATTTAATTGAATTATAGAGCGTGACATTAATTTATTTACATTAGTTATACTTATAACAGTTCCAAAACGTATAATCAAGCAATTTTGAGAGTTGTGTAATTGATGCTTGACCGGTAATTCACCATATGATATTTCCGATTTGTTGGTAACTCTTCGTTTGCAGTGATTTTGTTTCCCACATAAACTGCAAGCTTAAATATAAAAATTACATCCATTGCCATAACACGCGCTTACTGCATACATATGCATATTGATGATTTTGCAAGAAAAAAACGGAAGTCATACATTTTTTAAACGGTTCGACATTACGTTCAAATGCAGGATATTGCTTAAATGATTTTCCGCAGCATCCTCCGATGTTACTATTATTTTTTACAACTACTAGTTCGTAGTAAACTATTTTTCTAATAACGACAAGCTACCTGCGCGTCGCGTCTATATGCGTATTGATGGGAACATTTTTTCCATGTTTGCTCAGCCTGTTTGCTTCAGCTATGTTCGTCTTGAATGTTTTCTCAAAGGTTATTAACCTAGTTTCGTTCAGGTACAATTGTAGGAAGCTCTGTTACGAGTATGTCAGTATACAAACTTGTGTTTTACTTGCGGATTCTCGAGATGAAATAGAATGTAAATTCTCTTAAACGATTCTTCATGTTGCGCAATCGTCTTTATCTTTTTAACTCCATTCAATTCACACAATGTAGATAACAACCGAGCGTTTTGTACTACTCCGTGTTAAGGTAGTTTATGAGAGACTAGAATAGAGCCGGGAGAGCCTGGAGGGCCGCGGGAGCCTTCGAAAGAGCGGGCGGAATGCGCGCACAAGGTCATTGCGCCCTGCGCGGTCATGCGCTTGCGCCCCTGCCCCGCCCCGCGCGCCCCAGCGCCCCGCACCCCGCATCTCATCCGCACCCACCACCACATTGTCTAGTGCGATCAGCTGCGGATAAAGAGGAACCGACTGGACCGACAATCGATAGAAACCATTTCAATGCGAATTTATTTTTCCATTTTGCGGCCGCGCAGCACAGCACGAACGCCCCCAGCGATGTGCTTCGTTCTAACGCTCTTTTCTAAGCTCCTACAAAGAAAAGGACTACTTCGTGCCATGTCGTGGTTTATTTACGATGCTTACATTGGCTAGCATTTATCCTTGGCCGTATCTATTGTCCTAAGGCTGCTAAGAAATTGCTCTCAGCCTATTAACTGGACGATACCGGGCTATCTATGAAAAGTAATACTTGCGGGAACATTAGATTAAAGCGTGATATCAACGAGTTATATGTTTAACAAATTGAGTCATTAAAGGCACAATTTGTGTTCTTAAATAAATAACTTTAAAGTAATAATTAGCACCATAAACAGACAACATTCAAGCTACTTTCTCTCCTGACCGTTACTGTTTCCTTTAAAGTGTGAATTAAAGGCCTATCTGGTGGCAAGATGAAACGATAAAATCTACATTTAAAACTTTATAACATAAAATTGAAAGATTTATACAAAAATATCCCGTTACTGACAAGTTGAATAACTTCTTAATAAGTAATTTATAATATTTGGATATGCAAATAGGATCGTTCAACAAATTAAGATTAGTTAAGCATTTTGTGGAAGCAGATTTAAATTTAGATAAATAATATTAAATTATTTAACCAGTTCTCGATGGCACAAGCTATGGTTAATATATATTGTTTTGTGCGGAAGGAAAAATGTTGCAGTTTCACTTTGTGCAAGATTAATGGGGTGTTAAAATCCGCGTGCCAGATCGCGGGCCGCGGGCTATCTGAGCGGATGTCACATCATTACTCACACGCAGGCGCCATCCTTGCCTGCGCCCGCGCAAGTCCGCGCCACCTCTCCAGTCACCACAGTATAAATAACTCTTTTATTCCGCGGCCGCTACCCGCTTCTTATTATGAATATTAATGCGTGTGCACGACTTTACGGACCATTTGTTTGATTATATCGTTTACTCATAATTCTTAATCGTTGATAGCTCAATTTCGAATTTGGAACGTAGAAAGTGTTCGTGTTGATTTTGCACCAATTAGACGTCAAACTTCGCGAGGCAAAATAAATATTGCACAGCCTTGACTATGTCTACATACGTTTTCTGTGTATGTAACGGTAGTTACGCTTAATATGGTTACGCGAATGTAGAGCTAGGCTGTGCATATTAATGAGATGTTTGTTTATAACGTAGTTGTCACTTGGACGACCGGCTGGGCTTAATAGTACTGGGTCATGCAATCCGATTGTTAACATAAATACTCATTTGTTACAGGATTTGTGTCCTGACTCAGAGGAAACTAATCTCCACTACACAGAACAGGTAAGATTTTTTCTTTATGTATTTTTCTTGTCTTACTAAAGCTTTATCTGCTTTGCGAGACAGCTGTAGACACAAATCTCAATTAGTCATTATTAGAGAGTAGTGTTGGCACGGTGGTACACATGGTAGCGACAATGGGCGGCCCGTGGGACGTCTGTGAACTCCGCCCGACTGTTTTTGCCACATCAAGTGTTCGACTCGTTCTGAACGAGACAAGAATGCATATTTCCTAGGAACCTATGCCTGGCCATCGTAATAAGAACTGCCCTGACTCCTTGCCCACGTCCCTGCACAATGAATAAGGGGACAGTAAATTACATATCGCGTCCATTGTTAGGCTGGACGTTTAGAGCGTGCGCGGCGTGGGCGGCGAAACACGGCTCCCATTGATTGCATGATTTATCGATATTGAATTTGCACAGGTGATTCCTTTGTTATTGTGATTGAAAGAAAATAAAATGGACATCGACAGATGTTAGATATAATTTAGTTCGTAAAGCATTCGAGTGAAAGCGAAAGATGGCAAATAAACTATTCTGAAAAAGAACGGTTTTGAATTTCAATTACATTCGTCTACAAGATACAATTGGTACGTGGGATATCTTTCACCGGATGAGAGTTTTGTTTTCTTACGACTATTTGTGGCAGTGTAGATAAAAGTAGGCAACTCTTAGATAGGTATATGTAGGTATGTTTAGAGATGTCAGAAACATGTATAAACCGCAGTGGAGAAGGCGACAGCTAATAGGGTTCCTCTGTATGCAAATAAGTGGCTATTGAGATGTAACACGCTAACTTCTGTAAGCATGAGTGACAGGCAGCGCTTTGCTACACGCAGTTTGCCCGAGGTCGGTGAAATTCTGCACTTAACGATCGATTCCTTTAAAGTGTTTCCATGAAATGGTCCGGTAATACCATATAATGGGCAATATCATAATTGACACACACAATGTCTGTAAACACGCCGCATTTGTGATAATGCGGTCGATATCACCGCTCGGTACAGTTAGCGGAGGTGGAGCCACCATTTAAATGACTGTCTTTTAGATTCATTGTGAGTCGGTGTCGTATTAACATGCTTTGACATTTCTCAGGAGTAATCAACTATATCGTGTGGGAAAACTGTTCTATTTATTTCCTTGTAAGGAACTTCAGTATCATGTTAGAACGCGGATAAGACAATTAAGTAAGAGCGGTAATTAAGTTTATTTCAGTTGATCGAATAAATAAAGATTCACGTGCGCGTACGCAGAGGGTCTGCGGTGAGGTTTGCATGGATTCCAGTCATTACTTGCCGCTTCCCTGTTAGCTATTGCGGCGGAAGGCTGTAGCTTTGAATGCCAGTAAGCGTTGTCGGAACATAAATTTACATTTCGTTACGGTCGTTTTGTCAATACAATTCTCTCGACAGTAACAAATAAACGATGTTTTTGGTGTTGCTTCTCTGGCTAGCTTATGTTTGAAAACTTTTACTTAGCTCTCAAACTTTCTAATTCGAAATAAATTGAGGAGAATGTTTTATTATTGATAGCGATAATTGTTGTGTATCCGAATGTTTAGCTTTACGAGAGATGATTGCCGTGTGAATGCAAACTATTATAATTTAGATAAGATCGTTGCGGATGCGATGCCCTTAAATCGATTGGAATATTTCACATCGTGTTTAATAATATTGAAATCTGATCTTAATGTTATGTACCTAGTTGTAATAATTAGAATTGCTAAATTAATAAAGAATGCAATCATATTTACAAATATCGTATTAAATACTTGCATAATTACGAATTTTCCCTTAAGTAAGTATTGATAGAGAACTAAAAGTAGGTAGCAGCGATTTTATCTATGGTCTTAAACCTAAGATAGGTACTTCCTGCTACCTCACTTCGCGTACTTAGCTCTCAAGCTTAAGCACGCGACTACGCGATAACTTAAGGGTCCACTACAGTGGCTAGCCAAGCACACAGCACACAACTTAGGTATACTTAACTACTTAACCATTCCTTTTATATATGAAACAACGTCTACTCGGTGTATATTTTATTGGTAAACATGACGTATCAGTAATGTAATTTCCTTCATAAAATTAATTAAATGCAAAACCTTTTCTCTAACCCATATGGACGTCGATAAACGCGAATGTTTATGAAACCGCACGGCCACTGCGCGGGCGCTTTCCTCTGTGGGTCCGTCGAACGAAGCTTTTCACCGCACATCGCGAT
Source organism: Lithophane ornitopus (assembly GCA_948473465.1). Taxonomy (NCBI): domain Eukaryota; kingdom Metazoa; phylum Arthropoda; class Insecta; order Lepidoptera; family Noctuidae; genus Lithophane; species Lithophane ornitopus. Next base: position 7,951,883 of record OX419616.1, on the reverse strand, counting down.
CTGTTTGACATCAGCCTGTATACGTTGTAGTTTCACGACCAGCCCGGCCAGTCGCGGCGCCTCTTAACGACATGGTGCATTTATTACTGTTTGCCTTAAGAGCTCACTTTAAAGCTCAAGATAAGCTCTGAGTAAAAGTTAATTAAAATTATATTATAGCTCGAAAGTATGTTGCGATCGGTTATATTCAATCTGGGAGATTTTATCTTCAATTAATTAATGTCACCCGATAAGTTTATTTGAAAGGCAAATAAATGTTCATTACAGTATTTGTGTATGTTTTGATCGTGAAGTGTTGAGCGCGATGATTGACAATCGATTAAGAATCTCTGACCCCGCTTTACAATGTTAATAGTGCTTTTTTTACTCGTTTTTATTCTATTCAACACGATACGATTTATACAGACACTAAATTGTAAGATTTCTCTTTCTTTAGGAGGTAAAAAACACAATTTATAAGCTCATCATCATCATGCGTTTAGTTGTAAACGCGACTCAACAATAGTTTTTTTGTCTTTACGGATTGATATTTTACGCATTTAAAATCCAATCGAAATTCAAGTTACTTTCTCATACCAACCAGCAGTATTAGTATTTTAAAGTTAATCATTCCTAATTAAAACCTCATTGTATGCAGATGAGGGCTATAATTGCTATTATCTTACCGCTGTCGCTTGCCGCGTGGTCCACAGATAGGACAGCGCGGCTTGTACAAGTCGTCGGGTCGACAGCGACACGGCGCGGGCGCATACCGCCTGCTCGCTTAGATAAACACGCGATCCCTGGACACTTGTAGGGCTGCTCCTAATATTGACTAGAACAGAGGTCTAGAGATTGTTAAACTGTAAAAGAATTGTTAAATAAGGAAAATAACGAAAGAAAATAGAGGAGAAAGTGATGAAAGAATCGAATTACACTGAAAGTTGATTACCTGTAGAATGGTTGTACTTGTATGCTCAAACGCAAGAGTAAAATATAAATAATGTTTGTGAGCAAGGTCTTAGTTGAGAATTTCAAATGAATACTTACTTTACATACGTAAAGGAAATATTTCAGGATTAGTGTGGGCGCAATTCCTATAAAATTCCAGACATTTGCCGACCCTGCTCCGGCAGCTAGTTCGAATAAAAGGAATTCTCAAATTATGGAGGTGCGATGCAAACGAGCTAAATACAGAAAGCACGTTTAAGAAACACCGGCAAAGGAATGCGCTATTTATTCGCAAATAGGTTTAGTATAGGTACTAGTCCTGCCTCGATCCCGGACCATTTGTTAGTCATGAAATATTTAATCGCAAGCAGTATAACTAGCAAAGCAAGTTTGTTTCTATGAATACCATTATAATGGGTTATCTTGTTACTGGGCTACGGGTACAAATATTTGCTGACGACGGAAGAATTATGGCTTCAGACACGTATATTTTTTCGTTCGACATGTTTTAAAACTTACCTATGTGTTCAATGTATTGCGTTTAGTTGCTGCTCCATATTTATTTCATAAAGCTCTTTATTTCATTCATAAAATACGACAAGGAAAAGAAAAGTAGTTCAATATGGCCTTAAAATCCTTAATTTCGCGTAATTACCTTCAGACACATTTATACTTACATGCGTGAAAGTACAGAAGTATAAGAATTTCACACGCATTCGAAAACAGACGGCCCAGTTGGTGCAGATAATTGGGTCAGGCGAGCAACCTGTCGGTGTGCTCACACGCATTGTCTCGAGACTCGGTGCGCCGGCGCAGTACCGTTAGCGCTCGGTCAAGTTCGGCCCATTGTGACGTGACTGCTACCAGTGACATACGGATTTATACTGTCCGATTCGGTCCGCCCTCGAAGTAATCGTACGCCACTTCGGAGACAAAACAATTGTTTGGCCCAGTTTTCCGTCAGTTTTCTTTCCATAAACACGTAGTTATTATTACTGCCTACTTTTGTGATTTCAATTTAAATCCCGTTTCTTATGGCCCAACAAAAACTGCACGCAGTGGAATTTACAATTTTCTAAAAATCTGAAATGAAATTCCCAAAAAACACTCAATTTGTATGCGTAACAAAAAGTTTTTTTTGGGATCTTGTTATCTATGAAGCCGCGCGAGATCGGGCACGATCGGCGCACTTCGGACCGCTAGAAAATAGTTTTTTATAATAATAATAAGCGGTGATTGCAAGATATGCACTTATTATTTACGTGAGCTTATCTGATGCTGAAAGTAGGCGGGTAGGCACGTGCGCCTCTGACCCCGCCGCCGAACATCAAAAGATCTTAATGCTAGACTTGTGTGACTGGCCTTTTTGTTCGTGCCTCACAAAGATTGGATTACTAGTGACCTCTGCGCGGACATACGAGATTATGTCGGCAACAGTTCTACGACCATTTATTAAACAGAAGTATACAAAGACACGACACACAACTTGAATATAGGCAATTACAGAACAAATGTATTTACGCCTTAATAGCTGTGAAACGGCAGTTATCTCGGTCAATTAAAGGAATAAGTTGTTCCGTTCGCATAAAACTGCCTAGTTTAATTTATTGGATGGTAAAGATGGGGGTTAATGGCGGTTTGCACGTTTATGTCACGTCAATATCCGGTTAACCGTACTTATCCAGATATTTCTAGAAATGACGCATTTCTTCATATTATTGTATTAATACTAATTAGCATTGACTTGCATATATCTGCCCGCAATTCTTGTGAGGTTAGTAGGTCCCTGAAATTTGAATATGTGTGATTGTATCTGCCCATAATCATGATATACAATTAAGTAACAGTTTATTTCTCACTCCGAATATGCGTATGCGCCATGACTCAGTATCTTACACTAAGCCACTGATTGTTCTCTACATCCACTTACCAAGTTTTGATGAGCACGCCTGCCTATTAGGAACATGATTTGACAATTGTATGCATTGGGTCAACGCTGCTTTCTGTTTAATTAGAAATTATAATCATCACAAATATTGGATTTGAGCTGTTGATAAATGTCCTTCTTCGCCTTAATTAGTGGGTGTCAATATCCCGTTGTACCTATTTATTAGGTGAAATCAAACCTTATCTAATTAACGCAGATATTTTCTTAATTTAGAATAAGGTTTTACCAATCAAATGATATAAGATACGTATTTCAGTAAAGTTAAACTAACTGTTTACCCCATTATGCAATACACTTACAAGAGAGTGATCTTAAGAATCGTAATTTCCCTCAATTAAAACTAGATTACACATTTTCTGATGACTTTTAAACATTCATTCTTCGCTTCAATCGTGAGAATCTGCCTCCAATATCGTAATGAGCTTTACATTGATTCTATAAATGTAGATCCAGTGTTAATAAGTGCAGAAATAACAGGAAATATAAACTGTAATTTCTTTGTATCAGGCATCAATGAGAATGATTATATGCTGTCGTATCGGAGATTGGCGGCTACTGATCCATTCAGAGACCGCGGTGTGGGAACACAATGCTATTGTATGTTTAATGAAAAATCCTTCCAGGCGAACCACGGTACATTACTTTGTAATTAGGGTGCTGAAGCAAAAACTTGGGGTTTTCTATCATTCGATTACGCATTGCTGGTCATAGCTCTCGACAATAGGTAAACTATTTCAGTGGCGTATTTTAAGATACAGCGCCCTGGGCCTGTAAGGTTTGCCGCCCCATAAATTAAAGGAAAAAAAGCAACGAAATCAGCCCCGAGTCGCGACGGAGTCCGACAGACCGACAAGCCGCGCCGCGGCGCCGCCGCGCCTGTCAGTAAAGCTTAAAACCCACACAAGGCGGCTGCGGGGCGGGAGCGATTCGGGCGCGGGAGTATGGCGGTTATACCCGCCATACTCCCGCGGAGTCACACACAGTACATCCAGGACGTCAACACACACAACGCGTGCGCGGGTCGGGCGCGGAGCGAGCCGGGAGCGGGAGCCGCGCCCGACGCCCGCCAAGACAAACACCGCGGTTCGGGAGCGTGTTGGAAGCGGGAGCGACCCGCACCCGCGTCCTGTGTGTTGACATCCATATTATTATAATTCCTTGAATTGCAATTTATTATGCCCGCCATACTCCCGCGACCGACCCGCTGCCGTCTCGCGCTGTTTGTAGTGGCGGGCGGCGGGCGAGCCGCCGCTTCCATCCCGCTCCCCGCACGCATTCTGTGTGTTGGCATCCATATTATTCCTTGAATCACAATTTATTATACCCGCCGTATTCCCGCGCCTGTCCCGCTTCCGATTTGAGCTTACGATATCCCGTGTCTTGATGTCTATCAAACTTACAAATGTGTTTAAATTTTTACTAAGTAGGCTTATTTTTAATTTCTTCAAAATGAAAGGCTAACAAAGCTCAGCGCGAGGTGCGGCTTGCGCCGCTCCTCGCAGCCTGCCGCCCCGGGCCATGGCCCTTTTGGTCCTAGGGTAAATACGCCACTGAACTATTTAAGCTGTTGCAACGTGAGGTCTAAAATGTGTTTTTTTATGACACTGTGAACTTTATTAAATATACATGGTGGCAAAGATATACACGCAACCTGTTACCATGTATTCAGTACATGATTTTGAATGCACCAGCTTAGAAATTTTTCGTCGGTTGATCGTAAAAAAAAACTGTTCCATACATTTTGACTGCGTAGGTATTGCGCTTTTCTATGACAGCAAGTTTTTTTTTTTAACCTACCAAATGTTTCTAATCTAGGAGGTCTAGAATCATGTCCTGATTTAATGGTTATAGTTTGCGCGTCGATGTCCTTGCCGCTCTGTATACATATGTATATATGTTCAAGAATGAACATGATTTTAATACACATTGAGTTTATGGGTCCTTTAAAGTGTCGGAGATCAATTAAGTGAGAATAGGTTTCTTGAGAGACGGTATTGAAAAGACATAAAAACCTTCGGTCAGGATATTTACAGCCATTGATGAATGCAAATTTTCACAATCCATTAAAAATAGTTAACAATCCAGAATCATAAAACTCATTACAATCACGCAACAAAGTGTATTCTAAAGTTCTAGCAGTTGGTTGTTACTTGTATTATATAGTGTCGATTTCAGATCTTAAAAGTGACTTTATAAAGCCTACGGCTAATAAATGAAATATGGCACATCAACATAAATAAACCTAAGACAACTGGTCCTTTACGTTCAGTTCTGTGGACAGGTGCTTTCAATGTATATTTTTTTCATACATCCAAGAAACAGCTTAGCTTAGCTTATTATCCATTTAATTATAGAAATATCTCAGGTAATAAAACTACAAGCCTGTAATAATTAAGAGTACTGTTCGTTGATCTGTCGCTCTAAACAGCGGGCAGATTACAGCGTTATTGTTCTAAGTGTTTCTAGTTAGCGTTCCGAAGCTCAGTGAGCGATGATAGAAATGTTGAGAAGTACGTGAAGATCGCGGAGCCGAGTTCACCGTTAAATTGGGCAATTTGTGCGCGCACAGCACGGTGGCTGCGCCCGCGCCGCTCGCTGGGACTTGCGCCGCTCGTGATATAACTGTTACGTTCATTATGTGACATATGGATCATGTGATCGCGTCACCTGTGCGTAATAATTGTTTGTAGTGCACGCTTAACGGCACCATGTTGTCTGATGCATGATCTTCGTAACCACCTCGTAAACCGAGTGCACTCTAGTGTTACGGGGCTAAGCGTCGACTGGTAACTGTTCGTGTTGAGTGTTGTCGTGGGCGTTTCTTTTACTGCTTCCGTTGCTAATTAGATGCAACGTTCAATACTATGTCATGAGAAGATAATAAATGTCCATTCTGCGATAAAAATGAATGATAGTTTGTTAAGATTAATTCGAATTTAGTAATAACTTTTTTATGGCAAATAAAATGGAGATAGAGACACGATTTGGGTGTGCCTAGGTCATAAAACAATCCAAATAAGTTCGGCTCAGTTAACAATCACCAAAAATCTTACACTTTCATACATCAACCGTAAAGAAACTATATTTACAAAACTGACTCACCACAGCGTGAACTAAAAAAATTTAAAGAACACGCTTATGGCGCCACCATTAACGTGCGTAACATAAACATAACCTCCGAAACCTCACACCTACACAATACTGAACTATACTTATATACTTACTGTTTATTGTGCCGAGTGACCAAGATTGGAGCAATGTTCCGCTCTCGGGGCATCTCGGCCATACCCATAGTGTTATAGGTGAACTAACTGTATCGCAGGCTCCCTCCGTTGTTCCTCCATATATGACCGCCATAAATGTCAGCAGGTACATTGTTTCACTTCTTTATGTTAAAGACTAGGACCTTTGACTGTCGTTATGCGATTTGAATAGGTTATGAAAAGGAACTTTTGTTGTTCAGTGCGGCTTTTCCACTATCTAACGAGAAATGTTCCTGGTTTTCGTACTTCTAAATCTGTATGCAAAATTTTGGTTAAAGTTAGTGCCAAGAATTCTTTGAAGTGTTCGTCACGTTCTATGTACTGTTGGATTTAGTTAGTGTTAATAATGAACCTGAGTTTTATGACCTCGACTCCTCGGTCCAATATTAGATTTTCATTATTTTAGCTGAAAATTTCCTTGAAATTGTGCAGATTAATTATGGTCGGGTCGTAATGAATGCGGACGAAAAGGCTTAATTAACTTTCATACTTTATTCAGTCAAGTGTACTCAATATTTGTACATGGCTTAAATGAACTAAGTAAGGTCTCTCTGCATGCTAATTAAAAGGAATTTATGATGCTAATAAAACAGCAAGTAGGTCGTGAGTGTATATTACCATGTTGAATACGGTATTTAAGACTAAATACTCGTTAAGATTTTTATAACGAGCCGTCATCCGTCATGTTTACCAACGTAATATGTCGTATTAAGCTAATTTGTAGTTCGAAAACATTAAAAAGATTTGCTGGGAACGTTAATGCAGTGCAATGTGTGTAATACCCGTAATGCGTGTAAACGTTAGGCGCGCTTCTCATCTGCGCCGGAGTGTGCGGAATGCGTGCACTTTGTTGCTTCACGCTCACTGTACCAAGGACAAATTGTCTCAAATTGTCATTACCGTAATACCGTTGAATTGTTTGTGGTTCGTTAAAGTTTAAAAATCAGTACCGCGAAGTCAGCTCTTCCGGTGAATTTTGAGAATCACTCCACATAATAGTTTCGCTGTAAGAGTACTTAGACAAACGGTATCTAAGTGCAATTACTTGTACATATTGAACAGTGAACGCCATTTACACTTGTGTGCCGTGTGCTGGTATTCACATTCACACAGCAAATAATATAATGGTAATGAGTTTTCGTTTTGGAGAGCTCAAATATTTTTATAGAGCTTGTTTTTATTTATGTTTGAAATGTTTTCATAAATCTTGATAAGTATTTGCACTATAGTACATGCATTCGATGACTGTCGTGTTCAATTAACTTTTAATCAATATTTAATCAACGTTTATCTGATTAACTTAATCAAAGTATTATACAACCGCATTTCAGAGCCAAGTTCACGCATGTGTCGTTCGAGGAAACTTAATTAAAATAGCGGCACTTGTTAAAGTGCAATTTATATTACGAATTTTATGACGCTCCGCTCTGTGGATTTCCGTTCCTTGATTGCTTCAATTGCAAAAATAACAAGCGTACGAGTGCTTTATAAATCGCAATTTAAATAATATTGAACACGTATAACCGAGCAGAGACATTGTGAATTGATTGAAAGCTATTTCATTCATTGATGATGTATAAGAAATTATTTCAGCCGTTGCTTGCAGAGACTAGAGAGTACCTACTATACAACAATAGTTGTACTTTCTCGTTTATAAATGATTATTCATTGTACTTGATAAAAAGTCTAGTGAAAGCGATATTGCGATGCAAAAAAGTAAATGAAAATTCGTGTCACTGACTTTCCTATTAGCTTTCATGGGTCCATGCAGTGCTGATCTTGACCTGCATTCGGCGCATCGACAATCACAAAGCGCGAGCTGCTAAACAATCGTACCGCGATCGGCGCGGGCGCAGGCATACAATAGTCTTCGTACATAGACCATAGACCCACACTTACATACATAATAGATATGAGTCAAGGAACGCCGAAAAACACATTACTTCTCTACTTTCATTTTTAATAAATAATATTGAATTACATCCTGTCGGCTTTAAATTTCACTATAATAAGTCTATTTGGTATCTCAGATGTAGGTGAAATATCAAATATAATAGACACGATACGCACGTATTTAAAATGATATATCTGTTACGAAGTACTCGGTACATTAAATTGCTAAATTAGTAAGTTATTGCTTATATGATTGCGCTTCCTCTATAAAGAACGAATGCCTACATCTGCCAATCATTGGTTTGTTATTACAGTTCTATTTTTGACCAACTTTCGATTTTACTGGCGTATTGTATTGATGTCAGCATTATCTACACGTATGCTAAGAAAATACACAATAATAATAAAAACAATAAGTTTACAATACGACAAAAAAATTACTTCGCGTCTCAGTCTTTTGTTAGTGCTATAAGTGCTACGCCGTAGCACTTTTTATGCAAACAGCGTAGCACTCGTAGAAAGCGAATTGTTTGAAAGCCTTGCTCCGGGATATAGATCCGACATGCAAGAGCATTAAGGGAATTTAATGCCACAATATATTAAGACACTAACGAGAGATTCTATAGAAATACAGTCACGGATTTTCAATGGAATGTTATAGAATGCAATTGCAGATATCAATGCATGATATGGTGTGCTCGTATGAATGGTTTGAGTTTATTTTTCTTTACTTCTCTTATTTGATAAACAAGGCGTACTGAGATAACGATTTAAAGAAAATGGGTTCAGTTTTGCATGTTATTCAAATCGTGTGTTTCTTATTTGTGGCTTTTGTTAAAAGAGAAATACTGTAGGTATGTATTTTTCATTGAATTTTTTATGTTTTGAAGTAAGTTGTTTTAATATTTTTGTTTATTTCAGGTGGTTCTATCGGCATGAAGGGTGACGGGCTGCGCTTAGCGCGGCTGGCACTACTGTTGTTGCAGGCCACATATGTAATAAGTGAGTATCTCAATATTATCCGTTTTATATTGATTAACTCCAGTTTTCTATCAAATCATAAGTTAGTTGAATTTAATCTGGCAAACAATGTTAGGATCGTTTACTAAACATATCAGATATAGCACATAAATATTCAAGACAGTATTAATGAACTGTCGCTGTTACAGGAAATGACATAATACTACTTCTGAAACTGCGTTTACTAAAAACTGTGTGGGAAGAGAAAATTGAATAGTGTAATAAATAACATCCTTGCTTGTTTCAGGTCGAACCGCATTTGAAAAGCTAACGGATGTAGACTTCGCAGGCACAGCGTACTACACAGTACGCAACCTGTCCCTGTACGAGTGCCAGGGCTGGTGCCGAGAGGAACCCGACTGCCAGGCAGCCTCGTTCAGGTACTTACATCATACCTTATTAATTACAGCACCATATTTCCTGGATTCAACCAAATATGGGCAAAATACGATCACCCGTACATGGACGCTTATTGAAACCTGAGCGGTACCGCCTTTATCTATCCATTAATATTAATTATATCAATTACTACCGACAAGATTGTCAATTAAATCAATCTGTGAATCTGAGCCAGAGAATTTCGCATCTAACGACGTGAAACGACATGACTCGTCAGTCCGAGTGATCACGAACAAATAAAAATCAATGTGTCTGTTTTATCTTAGATCTAGATGCTCCTGACCCGAATGTTCTACTGATAAAGATAGAGATCTGATTGACGTAAAGATTCACTAATTTAGCGGTGATTCTGGTTCTGTGGGGTGGAGAAATCTGGTGGAAGTGTACCGTGTCGACCTCCGCGATCGCTTCAACGCACGATGCATGCCAATGACTGTATTGAAAAGTTAGTTGCTGCAGAAAGTAATCCGAAAACAGATTCTAGCTTACTTTCTGATGTTGGCCAGTTGCTCCGAATAGGTAGTGTAGTAGGTGTAGAGTAGTATCTAAAATCTCAAGTTGTAATCTCCAACTTTTTCATTTTGAATGCCAAAAACGAAAAGTAGGGCATGACATACATACAGAAGTGGCTACGTGCATAATCAGAATTCTAAATCTGCGCGGTTACAGTTAAACTATAACTCCTGGATTCGTGAGGTCGGCATCAGTTCACGTAATTTACATGATGTAGTGAGTTCACGGCGAATGGGGGATGTGTGTCAGTCTGCCACACGTCCTGGGGCCCGGCGACACGCTGCCGACTAATAACAATGTGTCTCGGGCATAGCCACAAACCGTGTAAAAGCGGAAACCGACCTCGCCGCGTTCCAAATTGGATAACAGTAAAAGTGATCGCATACATCTTCAATGGATATTACTGCCAGCAACACAAGCACGCCCGATAGTTTTCATGACTATTGGCGGTTTTGAACGCATTATAATAATTTATTGTTATTGTCTGCCTGTTCTGATTCACACTGTGGCAATCGTCTGGCCTAGGATTTGGAGCAAACATCATAAGTACATTTGTATGCATTCCATTCTCTCCCACAATGTATAAGGTAATGAAGCACTTATGGAGCAATTTCTAGTCTGGTATGCGCATTACTCTTAAAGAAAAGAGGATTCAATAGTTGACGGTACAGGAAAGTGTTGGAAAAGTGATTTATTGTCTATTTTTCCCGCCGCTTGTGTTGTCGCCAACATGTCGCACCGCGTTCATTATCATAGCTGTTAGCGTGCACTGCACTGCAAAAACTCTAATTGTATTAGACTGTATTGAACCGTGTAACAGTATTAAAACGCTAGTTAGATTCCTCGAAATCAATTTGAACGGGATCGATCGAAAATCAATTCGGTATTCAATTAAACGAGACGGAACTTTCCCGCGCTTCTAATCTACCATTGTAAGTTAGTTATATGTACGTATCTCGAATCGATCCGTCCAAAGAAATAGCGATCCAGCGATCTGACAAAAGAATGGGACGAATGCGATTTTAACAATCGGTAACTGTTTACCGCAGTGCGGTGGTGCCACTGACTCGTCTCGGAAACATTTTACGGTATTCGGGAGCGAACCGCTCGGTGAGCGACCATTCTATCTAACCGAAACTCTTAACTTGACGTTAAATCATGGATTGAATATCTAAAACGACCACTTCACGACCTCCATTATCTGATGTTGTCAAGTTTTGATAAAATCTTTACGCGCACGTTGTGACGAATATTTAAAATATTTTAACATACATACTGGAAAGCTTTCTCTGTAGCTTTTGAGACTGCTAAACTTAGATGATTAATTATTTGTTGATGCGTCTACATTACATACATGTGATTTCTCCATATGGTTGTATTTGGTATTTAGGTTCACAAAAACAGCTTAAAAATAAGTATATTAACTTAATTGAATACATTAATAATCTGGCTGCTGTGGAGATATAATCAATTACAACTTGTTCGCCAGTTTACATGGTAGCATCAATTGATCTCCGATAAAATATGACGGCAGAGAAAGATCATTACAGAGTTCAAAAGATTTGTTGAAACAGCGTGTTTACAAACAGCGCATTAGTCATGCGAGATAACCCGTCATTAATTTACCCCACAACATTTGAAGGCCGGGGTGCTAGGGTAATGAAATGCATCGATATGTTTCACGGGATGCCTTACAGTTTCTACCAGCCGCGCGCATTTGTGCTGGTCGACGCGTGATTGATGCGCTGGGTGCGCGGGCGCCGGCACCGGCTAACGGACTACGGACTGCACCGATCTGATGATCGGTCTGATCCGACCAATTTGTGTAATAAACGTAAATACTACTTGATACTAGTGCACCCATAATAACCTCGACGCTGTAATGATGTTAGGACGTTTGTAATCTCTATAAATACGATGTAATATGCGCAATTTGTAGTCGCTGCGGTTTGGATTATACGTCAATGTAATAGATAGTACAGTTTGTACCACCTTTGCTATTTTACTATGCTGTATTTATTTTATTATATCGGTATAAAGATGCAGAGATAACCCTGCGATATTTATCGAACTTGATCAGGCACTCTCGGATTAACCAGAGTTATTTCAAGACCATTATGTAGTTAAGCGAATTTTCTTTCAATATAAAATAAACAGCAAATTTAAATCGCATTGTAATCGAACGTGTGCGAACTGCGATGCTGCTCCACCTCATCAGTGTATATAAACTGCTGTCACGTAGATAATCGACCGTCTCCGTCGCTCGCGGCGAGCACTAGCTATCGATATCGATAATACGAGTGAGTGCAGCTCTAAAATTAAATAATCACTGTGACATGCTGCACATTAGCCTTTGCTTCTAAAAATACCGCTCATACTTCTCTCTGCCATTACTATAGCTGGCTTGATTGACGTCCTTGTAAGCCCTTGGCACAAATGTATATATAACTCGTCATTATGTTAGGCAACGAACTCAGAGATGCAGCGAGACTTAGAACCAGTTTGCTGATCTAAGTAATTGGTAGGAGAATATTCTGAAAATATACTCTATGCAAATTCAGTAAGATTTCTTTTTGAAACCTTAGTAATTTCTGAGAAATATGACGACCAAATTATTACTTAATTAAAACATATGATTACACACCATATGAGGTTAATTGGGACAGCATTAAAATGAAAAATGTCGGAGAGATACGATCTGTCACTAATTATGCGCTACTGCAATCTTTAAATCAAAAACCACCTACTTTCCCACAAGTTTGCATCTACATATCTTATGTTGATATCGCTTGTAATTTTACACGCAACTTAGGAAAAACGTAAGCGATACTTACATACTAATGCACACGTAACGTAGACCAAGGAAATTACTGTATCATCTGTATTGTAATTGAAACTTGAGCCTGATTTTCCGTGCGATTCTCAATGATTAATTGTCAAACCTTTGCACACACACACATACATATTGATAGACGCAAGCACACCTGCACTTAACTCTGATGAATTCTAAATCAGTTCACAGTTCTGAAGGCCGGTCTATCTGCGTTTAATTACTGGTTTAACAGTCCGCCCGAAGATTTATTACGTCTGTTTTGAAACCGAAGCGAAATGCAATGTCATTAGTTTAAGGGCTCTATCGCCGCATTAATCATAACGTTTTTTATATGAATTCTTTGTTTACAAGTAGGCGCTTAAACAGTAATTTATTAAGTAAAGCGCAGCAATTCGTCAGAGTCGAGCTTTCAAATGCTTATTATTATATTGTTTTTGGGCTGTGGATTGAATAATTAAGATTAGGGATTGAGTTTGGATCATAATCTAAGGCTCGGACAGATGATCGAGTAATTTGTTTTGTTCTTGCATCAAGCGAAAGTTCAGTAGAAATAATAATAATATTTTTTAAATAATAATAAAATAGTGGAAAGAAATAAATATTGTTTTTCTGCACAAACAAAACGCACATTAAAAAGATACAACATAAACACATACAAAGTAGCCAAAAGCGACGTATTCACCCAATAAAAGTTTAAAGTTTGACAAGTTTTTTCATTGCTTTTGCTTGGTAATTAGACTTAGTTGTATGTGCAACAAATGTCTAATGAGTCATTTGGAACCACCGACCAAACGTTGATTTTTAATAGCATTCTGAGTTAACTCGATAGCTATGAAAGATAAGTCTGGATAACTCGGGATTAATCTAGAAAATTAGAGCTATTTTGTAACGGCCCATCATAGCGTGTAGGTGCACGCGCATTAATAAGGCGAACAATCTCGTAAACTAGCTAAACTAATTATAGCACGAAATATTGCGTGGAACGGTAAGTTCCGTTATTCTGCAAGGAAGTGTAACGTTGAGTCTTGGTGTCACTTTTATTGGTATGGTCGTACATAGTAAACTAAATGTCTTGAACATTAAAATTTTCTAATAATTGTCCTCGTGAATATTGTTGAGTGGGTTCGACCAACGACTTTCTAAAGTTTAATCGGGATACATTATAAAATGTGAATGTAAACGAAGCAAAAGTTTTTGCCTACCCCCATGGCAAGAAGGCGTGAGTTTATTTATGTATGTGTGTGTATTTATAATGAAATGTATAATAGGTAATTCTGCATACATATGTATATTAATACGCATACATACTTATTCTCAGTAATAAATTAAAATAAATTGATAGTAGGCAATAATCATTTCTCTGTTTGACTATATCCCACTTATACAGTGTTTCGAAATCACCACGACATCGGTGTTAGAGAGGTTTCTCATTGTCAGCCGGAAACGGAAATGTAGAGAACTCTAAATTCAGCACGACAACTAATAAATTGTGTCTGTGTTAATTATAGTTATTAAGAAATGGCTGATTAGAGGCGGTATACACGCAGCTTCTATTCGCATATTAAAGAGATTTGAATCGATTAAATTGGAATGTTGTGTCCCTAATCTAGCACAGCCATTTATAATCTCGTATTAAATACTGAATTTATAATTCCTACACTTTACACGTATTCATTTAACTATTAGATTTTCTGCAACGCCCCTTCGAGGTAATTAATAATTAATTATTATATGAAACCAATATCAAATAAATAATTAAATATATACTGGAATTAAACATGGCTGTCAAGTAAACAAGCTTTAACTAGTATTTCATTTTAATAAGGATATCAAAAGAAAAATAAGTTTTTAAAAGACATTTCATACAGGATTAGGTCAAATGGCGCGTCATAATTTTATTAAAAGTTAGGTTTAAATATTTTCTCGTATCTAGACACTTCTAGGCCAGTACCTAGCTACTTCATTTAGAAAGCAGTACCTGGTCGATCGAGCTCTGCTCGGGTGAAAATAGAGATAACGAATTTTCCCAGATTCGAGACCTATACCCCATTTGAAATAAGATTAGACATTAAAACAAACCCTTTTACAGTCCGTTCAACCGATTTTGACTTCTATACCGTAGGCATAAGGATAGCATTAAAAGCAAAAAAAGTTACACAATACCAACTATCTACTGCGGCTGCCATTTGTCATGCCACCAACGCAATAGAATTCAAAATCGGTTGAACGGAATGTAAAAAAGCCTTATCTATACGTCTAATCTTATTTCAAATTTAGTATAGAGATATTGAATTTTCTCCCCCGTAAACCCCTATATTGCAACTTTCATCGAGATAGAGCCGTTTTAGAGAACGTGATTACAAATATACATACATATATACAAATTTTGCTCATTTAATAGTATACGATAAAGTAATTACCGACGAGATACGTAATGCAGATTCTAACATGACGCATCTGCGATTGAGATAATATAGCAGCTCCATTTTAACTCATTAAAGGGTTTCTCACATCTAATTTTAGAACAGAACCTCCTCCTTTTTTTGAAGTCGGTAAAAAGCGGTTTGACGCTTGACGTGCGGTCTGGTACGAGTATTTTTACTACAATGAGTATGGATATCATTAGCCTGGGGAGGATGTTATTAGTGTTAAAGCACCCTTTCTACTCGCACTATACGACTCAAGTACTAAAATAAAAGTATTATAAAACTGGCTACGATGCTCTACTGTTTTTATTGAGAATTTGCATCCTGAAGAAGATTGAACTGAGATGTAGAGATTTAGTCGTCTTTATAACGTAACGAAGAAGAGTGTGTCAGTATTTTCATATTTTATTATAATAATGACTTCCTTTTTATTAAAAACAAATCTCTGTATTGTTTACATAGAAACGTCTATTTTAAATGAATATATAATAGTATTTACTTATTCAAAAAAGTCTCGCCGTTTCGCTATTGGATGAAAAGTTTATAGTTTTCTTGTAAAAATCGCCTTTCTACACCAAAATGCTTGGTATTTGCAGTCCCGCTATCATTACCTGTCAGTACATTCTGCTCTCCAATGGCCGGCTGACACTTCCTGGTGCAATGTTCTATCTAGACGTCCAACAAAAAAATCTATCCGCCTACGTGCCGCCCGACAATTGCCACTTTTTATCATTCACACAAAAAATCCTTAACTTGAAGTAATTAAAATTAAATGCTTCAATTACTACAGAGCCGTTGGCAAACCCGATTTATTTTATTGTGTAAATTGTTACTAAATAAATAACGGTATACCAAGACCCACCGTGACGTTCGCATACCATAGATACTAATAGATATTTCATCAATATTTGCTCTATGGCCAGTTAACACGTTCACGCTAAAACAGTAATGTTATTTATTTATGACAATCGTACAGAACATAGAATAATGATTTTTTATTCCCACGTTGAGCCGAAACGGTTGAATGGATTTCGATGAATGAGATATCAAACGATTAGTCATGACACTCCCAAACGACACTATATCAGAGGATTTTACAAAGAACGACTTTAGATACAGTTATCACAATTTTTCGATTCATATCTTTATCAATAAGTATGAATCGTTCGATTTCAAAAAAGTACAGCGCTCAATTCGGACCGTACAAGTCATTTCAATAAACGAGGTTGATGCATGAAGAATATATTCTTGATGTTAATTGTAAATTGATTGCCACAAAAATGTGGTTACCGAACGTACTTTACATTTCTAAGAAAACCGGTGGAATTTAGTTCCAGCTTGGTATACAACGGTTTCTTTGTGCTATTCGTATCCTGCAGAGATAGGCGAATGAACGTAGCTAATGAAATAATTTGGGCCGTTTTACAGGTGAAGCACCGTGGGTATAAATGACTCTCTCTTATTGAAAAACGACCGTATCGCTATGTTGTTGAGATTAACAGCAAACGGTAGGAATAAAACAACAGTTAGTGCCGCTTACAATGGGAATGTATAAAAGAAAACGGTTAAGATAAATTACAATTAGACGCTTTAAAGCCGTTTTGCGAAACTTTACCGTCCGGTATTTTATTCCGACGTGTGTTTTCAATTGATATCGATAACAAGTTTTATACATTTAGATTTACCGTTTGTTAATTGTTTTCTGTAGCTAATTGTAGCTAGCTATGAAATTGCGACTCCTTTCTTGTAAATTATTCACGACATGTCATTAACACAAGTGTTTAATTGAAACATTTGTTACAGCTTTGTGTTGAACCCGCTGACACCGGTGCAGGAGACGCGATGCCTGCTGCAGAACGACACTCAGGCCAACAACCCTATGGCCACTCCTCAGGTATGTACTAATCGACGATTTAATGTTAAATATTGCTATAGATACGCCAGTATAGACCATTCAGCAAAGATACGACTGACAATAAGACCTAGGAAATAGAATTGGTTTCAATGGAATCTCCTATTTCTCGACTTAATTGAAGTACTTGTCTAACCAACGTTTAAAGTGCTTATCATTCTAAACCTACGTTTACAGCTACTCTTATTTACTATCTTCATAATCTTAAGACATGCTTTGTCAGGACCATACGGTGTAATAGATAACAGTTTACGTATTTAATAGCCAAATAAATTTATCTCGGTTATCTACCGGCATTCCCTCAGTACTGCCAATTAGCCGACAGATGCAGAGATAGGATTAACAATTCAGATTAAATCGGTCAACGAGTCCCAGGGAAGCTAACTGGCCGGCCACACTACATTGTAGGTAACTGTTCAGCTAAACGCTAGACAGTTTAATCGCTTTCAGGCCTAATGAACAGTGCCGCTAATAAATATACGATGTGAAACGATGCGGCTCGCACCGGCTGCTCTTTATTTTGAATGAATGAAATTAAAGTGAAAATATGTGCTGATAAACAATAAACAACGGCTGCAAGCAAATGAGAATTGTTTGTGTGAATTTTATTAGAAGCGAATCATTTGTGCGCAAAGCAGTCGTATTTCAATTCATAATGGGCTCATTTTATCTGAATGCATTATCGATAATGATAGGCTGAGGTGCGACGTGAGATTAATGTTCGTTGTTGGTGCAGCGGTCGGTGAACACGTACTACATGGTGAAACTGCAAGTCCGCACGGAGAGCGTGTGCCTGCGGCCCTGGGCCTTCGAGCGAGTGCCCGGCAAGGCGCTCCGCGGCCTCGACAACTCTGTCATCTACACCTCCACTAAAGAAGCCTGTCTCGCCGCCTGTCTTAACGAGGTAGCGTATATTTTCTATTTATTCTAAACTAGATTTTCCTATCTTTCAATCGTGTTCAACATTGCTGCTGTTTTCAAATTGTAACGGATATGCAGCCTTGATAATATAATATGTGTACCTACCTACCTATTGCAGTCAGAATCTTAACAGAAAAAGAAATTACAAGTTTATACTGAGTTTTATATAACCAATACTGGGGCACTAGGATTTTGAGGACGCATCTAAAAGTCATAGATTATTCTGTATCCGTTAGATGTCTTTTAGGGCGTGTCGCAATGCTCGTTTATCTATGAGGCTTTAAGAAAACATCGCCTCCACGCTGCAATTTAGTGTTTATCTATTCAATTTATATTTATGGTTTCGCCCTACTTGCAGTGGCAGTCAAGATACCAACGCAATGATAGGGGTTCCTTTAATATAGTCTCGACAACAAAGTTATTGAAAATCTTTATACAATGTAATGTAATAATTTAACATTGTATCATGCTTTTAAACAAGCTGTTATTATATAAATTGATACAATAAGGAGGTATCTTCGTAAACATGAGTTTGTGATCCGTGCATTGTAATCTTTTCATTTACGGATAAGTGATATTCAACAGATATTTGCAATTTACATAGTGGATAGTTGATGCATTTTCTATTTTAACTGCACATTAAATATGATTATAGAGCACTACAATTGGTTAGTGGAATTAATTGGTTTGGCAAGCAGTTTACTGGAAGATTGTTAAATGATGGTCTGATTAATTTATTCTTGATAATTTGCAGAGCTGGACTTCAATCATAATTTGTTACAGAATCAAATAGTTATTGAACGTCGTAGGTATGCATGTAACCAAAATATGTGTATCTTAAGTAGTTCTTCAATGTTTTATTTAGAAAAAGTTCCCGTGCCGTTCTGCGGAGTATGAATACGGCAGCATGCGGTGTTCACTCAGCGACTCCGACCGACGCACAGCGCAACACTTTGTGCAGCTTGTGGACACGCCTGGCACCGACTACTTCGAGGTAAAACACATTACACACCACAC
Organism: Lithophane ornitopus; assembly: GCA_948473465.1. Classification (NCBI taxonomy): domain Eukaryota; kingdom Metazoa; phylum Arthropoda; class Insecta; order Lepidoptera; family Noctuidae; genus Lithophane; species Lithophane ornitopus. The sequence continues at coordinate 7,932,808 of OX419616.1, read as the reverse complement.
AACACTCATTTACTTTACACAAGACACTTAAAACTAACAAGTTCCCACTTTGTTACTAAGTAAACCACATTTGACGCCCATACTAAGCTTTGAACAGAGCCAGTCAATATGAAAATATGCTGTAATATTTCAGCTTAATGGGACGTACAGATTATTAAAGCAATTTAACCTGAAATCATAAAATAAGATTCTCATTCCTCACAGTTTCTCATATTTTACAAAACACGATACAAGAAAACAGTCGAGCTAGTACTTACACTAGCTCATTTATTTCGTACCAGCTTTAAATGACTCGAAGTGGCGCTTCGGCCCGGCTTCAGAGAAAGCAATCACAATAGTAATGCGGTCCGTTTGAACGCTCGTGAAAATAAACATGTATTCAGTTAACGTTATTACCATTGTTGTGTGTTATTTGACGTGATTTGGTCGGTGTGTGGTCGTGCAGAACCTGTGCCTGAAGGCGTCGCAGGCGTGCAAGGGACAGCGGGTGTTCACGGCGCCGCGCGTCGGCGTCGCAGAGGACAAAGTGGCTCAGTACGCCGGTTTGCACTACTACACCGACAAGGAGCTACAGGTAACATACCGCCCCAATTAAAACTCTATATCACTCGTAACAAGATTCACTTTTCCTCAACGTCCCAGTAATTGTGACGTTGCAATACTCCGAGGCCCTATTTGTAACATGATATGCAAGATGAAAAAGGTACGCTGCTGACAGCCACCTATTAACGTTTGAGTCGGATAAGCGGAGAAATATGGATTGTGTTTTATTGTGCCTTATTTGTTTCTGCGATGTTATCTTAAGATGGCTTTATGATTTCTATCTCGGCTGTCTTTATACAAATGCAAAATAACCTGGCATTAGCCATAGTCGCTAATAAATTAAACTTGTCGCCTAATTAGGTTTCGACCTCAAGTCCGTCCTTTTCCGCGTCCCACTGGTTTAACGAGAAGTGGCAGAGGTTAAATCGTGTGCACTTGTTTATAATCAAGGAGGAAGACGTTGCAATTAACTTAACTTTCGTATGCAATAGTTATAAAGTTACGACAGTGATATATCGCTTCTTGTTATGGATACAAATTATTTTATGAGTGGAGCACAGACTCCAGCTATTTAATTGCGTAACTTATTTTCGTAACCGATTAAGACTAATTTGTTTCATTTTGACAGTTCAACAACATTCATTGCGTTATTTACGTTTACTTATGAAGCAAAGGACATTTGTTTCAAACAGATTCCGATTCTGATTGATGGTGTATTACGCAATTCGGGTGCAGCTTCCAGATATGAGATTTATAAAATGATCCAAGTTCGGAGATAGATACGTAGTTATTTCTCTTACGTAGTTTATTATTCCCACTGGAGCATGGTATTGGTAATAGTCAAATTTTTACTGTCAACATTATGCATTTTCTTTCGCCTTTACAGGTGTTAATAAATCTACAACCAATTGCGTAGGTGCTACATCGAATAAACGATCATGAATCACTCATCGATGTTATCTTTAATATGGCCATCTATTTTGTATTCGATCAGGTGACATCCGAAGCAGCTTGCCGTCTCGCATGCGAAATAGAATCCGAGTTCCTGTGTCGTTCGTACCTGTACATGGGCCCCCCTCACTCGGCCGCGTACAACTGCCGTCTGTACCACCTGGATCACCACACCCTGCCTGACGGACCCTCAGCCTACTTGAACGCTGAGAGACCGCTCATCGATGACGGAGAACCCATCGGGAAATACTTCGAAAACTTCTGTGAGAGTGAGTATCGCTTTGTTTTATGATGATGGCTGAGGTCGGGTTCTCTTGTTTTTCTTTAAAAATAGTGCTTGAATAAATGAACCTCGGGTGCTGCTGTATTATTGTAATTCCATCGATAGAGCGGACTATTTTACAAGTATCGTTAACTTTCTTGTGGTCCAATTTTCAAGAAGGTAAATGGAAATACATAAATCTTTAGTATGTATTTTGCAACACTAACCCAGTTCGAAGTCTGGGCTGAAGCTATAACGATAACCACATTGTTTTATTTAAAGTCGGTCCTAGCTGCGCAGGCGCCGAGATACATCAAGTACACGCCGCAGTAAATTGTAGTGGTCTAAAAAGCTGAATAAACCACTTCGACGGCTCAAAAAACTGTAGAACACGGTGACATTAATGTTTTATTTATATTTTTAGCGTATTATTACGGTCGCTCGATCATTGATAATGGGAAAATAATACTAGGTTTAAATTAAAATCTTGTAATGACTTCATATGGTATCATAATTACATGATCGCGATGCTCTATCTGTTCTGCGCCTCAATCATCTTAAAAGATGGAGTAATAATGAATGTAAAAGCTCACATAAATGTTTGTAGCCAACTCTTTGATATTAATTTAAAATTATGTACTTGGTATTGTTCAGTAGCTGCAGTAGTGTAATTTAAAAAGTAGTCTGGAATTTTAGCGCGCATATTTTATAAATTACGCTTGTTAAAAAATTGGTCGAAGAAAAACGTACTTGTGGTGCAATTTCTATTATGTAATGCAGTATTACCAAAAGTATATATTATTTCGTTACATTTCGCTGGTCAAAGTGTCATAAAGAATGTAATTTACGTAGAAAGTGGAACTTTGCTCCAATGCATGTACTTAAGTTTGACGGGAACACATACAATATGTTATTTAGAGCCACTACGGGGAATATAGCTTATTATTGGGCCATACATTTAGCGGTAGCCGGCCATCTAGAACTGAGTTACGGAAGAGATCGTAGCCGGTGTATTTTGCCGACGTATTTATTGTTAGTACTTGTTGATACAGCCTTATTTTCTGTGGGAGGAGCTCAGTCACCGCTATGACGGAGAGCTCTCGATACTATCGACCATCGTTATATTTTATTCAAAATCTCAAACCTTATCTATGTATTTACATAAACTACTTAGTTTAGATTGCGAACACGATACAGACAGCTTCAAACGCGCAAGTTTAATATTATTAAAGTAACTTCGTTTACAAGTTGTAAAGTATCATGTTAATATTCGCGAGAATGTAAATCATAGAACGGCAGTTGGTATAAATGGAATATGTCTTAGATAAGAAAGTGGAGTACGAATGTCGGCCTTGCTAATGACACCTTGCAATAATCGCCCACAATTAAGTGAGCCTAGTTGCTGGTACACTGGCCGGCTGTACGTGCATTCACCCTCGCGGGCAGCGACGCGGTCAAATGTAAATAACAGAAGCGACCACTTCGTTACTTGGTTGCGTTACTCAACAAATGCGCGATACGAGCTTCTGCATTATTTAAATACTAAACACTAACAGTAGTCTTCATGGAATTTAACTCCATTGTGCTGTCAAAGTTATCATCGTAAAATATAAAACTGCGATGTACGTTGACGTTAATACGCTATTAAATTTGCAAAGAGGATATGATTAATATTTCTCACGCGTTACCTTCGTGTAGTCCATACAAGCATACGTTAAGTACGTGAAAGCAATTTGTATGTCACTATATTTTTCCTAGAATGAATAAACTGGATAAACTGTCCCTGTATATGGTTACCAGTGTTGTTTGTGGCCAAGTATTTCGCGATAATGATGTGGGAAACTATCGTAAGTAGTCAGCAAAGTGATTGGCGTAAGTAAACGTTAACGTCATTAACTCAATAATTACTTCATTCCTACTCCCTGCCAATTTAATTTGGTCTTGGTTTGTCTTTTTTTCTCTTAACTAAAAGGGAATGATTAGCAATTATCATTACCTTCAATCACATAAAAGCCAAAATAGGTTTTTAAATTGAAAACTTTCTGAGATCAATCTTCGTTTCTTAGTTCTATTTTAGAACTTAAAAGACAATGCCTGGAATCGGCTCAAATTGTATGTAGTGTCCGACAGACTTTCTATAATAATGATAATTCATATTAAAAAATAGGAAGAATTATACAATATAAATAAAATCTGTAGAAGCACACCGTTAAAAAGTAAGTTTAAATAGTTATTCAATTTAACAACACATTTCATAGCTACATTGTCAAATAGAAATGTTAGCAATACCAAAATATAATAATATCGATACGAAATTACACTTGCAAATCGATTACAATAATATCAATATGAAGATACGTAAGTGAATTTATTACTTACATAAATCGTAACTCGTAATTATGTTAATAAATAGCGTTTAATTATGTTTTTTAATAAGTATATTATATTTTATAGTAATGTAACATACATAACATAATCAGCCTATAATGTTCCTACTGCTGGGACACAGGCCTCCTCTCTGTGAGAGGGAGTGGGCTGTAATCCACCACGCGGGCCCAGTGCGGGTTGGTAGATGTCACATGTCTTCGAATTTTTGGTTCCAGGACATGCCGGTTTCCTCACGATGTTTCCTTCACCGTTTTGAGAGTAATGTAATGATTAAAAATAATTTTTAATTCGATTATCGATATCGTTTAGCATAGTCTATTACTAATAATGTAATTATAGTGCTGGCAACACTTGATGTAAAACTCTATCTGGCATTTGTCAATGTCAAAAAGTTTAATTTCTCCCGCGAGACACGAGCAACGAAGTATTTTTGTGTTGTTTATTACTCTGTTTCTGGACCCCGATGTTTCTACCATTTACGACTACCTTGGCTGTTGAAACTAAGGATAATGTGCATAGTCATTATTTTAATTAATCGTATAATAGTTTATTTCATGATAACGTTCAAATCAGAAGTATCAAGTGGTCAACTTTAAAACTATATTATCTTTTTTTGGTGTGCTTCAGATAGAAAACTAATTATACTATCAAATTCTATATTTATTTTCCTTTTTTATGAAATATAGTTCATTAGTGTCGGTTCTGGCCGAGTCTTGTGGGAGACCCTGGCATTCTACTTTATATTTTACGTGTGCAGTGAGCGTACTATCATTTGTTCAGTAATTTAAAGTAAAAACGATCTTACAAATAAAAGAGAAGCTATCACTTACAATTAGCGTTAGACTTGCCGAATAATATAAATCACGTTAATTTACGAGCGAGCTTTTTATTCTGAAAGCCTAGGAAGCGGAAGCCACGCGCAAAATGACGTATTAGGTTAGTGTTGAGAAAAAGCTGCAATTAAGTTGCTCTAGCGCTGATTATACACCTTGATGATCTATGGTTTCATTCTATTTACGAGTATCTACTACTTTTTAAATGAAAAAGTAAGGTATTTCGAATAAAAAAAAAACTTAACAAAAAATAGTGTCAAACGTCTTGACAACATTGCCAAGTGTTGCATAGTGATACAAAATCGCCAGTATGTTGATAAAAGCGTATGCATACCTACAGCTCAATAATAACACATTGGCAAGGCATTCGAACGGTTTTTGTAAAGTACGTAATCAGCGCAACGTGCAACGTCCGATACAGTTACGCGTCCGACAGCATTAACGCGCTTTCGTAGAAAGCTGGAAATTATCAGCGATTTTTTTGTCTTATTTTTATGTCGCTTTACCACAAAATTGGATAAAAAAGGATTACTTTCCACCAAAAGTGTGTGATTTCTTTTTTATTTCCGAAATCTGTTATTGTTTAGGAAATGTAGTGCGACATTAGTAGCAGTGATTTGCGGTGACCGACTTAGTGCTTCGAGATTGTAACTTGGAGTTGGCATAAAATAAGGGATTTGTGTTTATGACTCTTTAAAACATAGCGATTAATGGAGATGGACAAAAGAGGCTTCAAATGCTCGTTTTATACTTTCACAATCGGCGTGTGGTCCGTTTGTAACAGCTGAAGTTTCCGTCGAAGGGATTCTGCCCGATCAGTTTAGCCCCTAATAACACTGAGGAGTTTTTATTCAGAATATATGGTATTACTGGGGCTCGTTAGTGGGCAACGGGATACGTATTTGCTCACGTCATGATCATGTTTTACGACGACGCGCCAGATTGATGCTGCATACTATCTACTAGATAACGATGTTGCTTCGTTAATATAACTCATTTGATTAACTAACTAAGGTTTACCTTTAAGATTTACCACCAGACGAGGTGATTTTAGTGACGATTTAAAAGTACAAGGGACTAATTATCAATATTTTTTTAAACAATAAAGCGATGCAAATCTCGATAATAACGCCATTAGGGTATGCTAAAGCAACGGAAGTTAATTGTCAGACGTTGCTCAGCAGCTCCGGTGGAATTATGAATAACTTCTCACCTACGGTAGTCGTGAGAAATGACTACACACACAATACAGATTGTTTTTTGCCACTTTATCTGATTAAACATTGAAAATGGTGTGAGCGAACGTCGTGAATCAACCACCGTACTGCAGTACTGCAAAGTATTTAACTGTTAGATATTGTGTTATCTAGCATTAAAAGAAAATGTAGGTAATTCAATGCGTTAGCGTCCTCTCATAAACCCAGCATTGATCGACACAGCAATACCAAGTATATTGACATCAACAGATTTATACTGTTATACAAGTTTAGATTTATGTGCTGATGCATTTTCTATGAGGGAAACGTAACTGCATTTCCTAAACGCGTTAGTCTATAGCTCTCAACAAGTTAAGAGCATGAATCTTGCAATACTCGAAGTCTGAGCTCCTTATAACAAGACGTAAACACTGGCGAGTCCATATCTCACGCTACGCCGCATGCTGCAGGGTCAGGGTCAAAAGCGTTCGATGTACTTTAATCGAGTTGACTCGCCTCGATCGAACCGATACAATCGATTTGCAACTACGAGTACGGGAGATGATGCTGGCTGTTAAGAGAAAATAATGCTCTGCCATGTTGTTATAAGGAATAGATCGTGACTACATAGCTTGTAACTTTCGGATGAAGACAGTAGACGGGTATTCACTTTTATTGGTGTACTTTATTAAACTCATCGCGGCGGCTGTTATAAAATGTTGTTTGGGCGATATTTACCTTTCGCTGGTAACTAATAGTTAACCGCAAATACCTTGTTAGTTGTTAGGTAGGTATAATTCCAAGGCATAGCTGGTGCTCCGCTATAAGCGAGTGGGATGCTTGCTACTCGATTACGTAAAACCGTGTTATGGCATTTAGATTGGCATCAGGAAGCTGCCGGCTTTTCATTGTATAGGGCAAAACACATAATATAATCAGCTACTCAAAGTATTTTCCCGCACTGATACCGTTACATGAAACTCGATCCTTGCATTTCCTCCTCTGTAATAGACTAAACATAATTACACAGATCCGAGGTTATCTGATGATCGAAATAAGGAACTGTAATAATACCGAAGAAATTACGGGAAACTGTTATAAATAAGTTTCTGAAAGGCTTATACCGGAGCAATGCTGTCAGAAATTTTATGATGCGCCCAGTAGAAAATAGAAACGTTTAAAGTCTATTGTTGTTACATCACGATATCAATAAGCTGATTCACTGCAATAAAAACGCCTCGAGTCGGATGCACGCGGCTTTACTAATATATTCGATAAAAGTGATATTCATTACAGAATTGATCAAGCGGAACCTTGTTCGACGGTATCTATTTAGCATTGTAATTGGTGTATTGACGATGAATAGCCGCACCGCTGTCGATGATACGTTAGCATAATTTCGTTAGTTATGTTTACAATGACAGAATGTGCCGAGTCATGATAACAGTCGCTGCATTTTGGTGCAAAAAGTAACAAAGAGAGTGGTATTGTATGCGGGAGCGGAGGCGGCGCAGGCGGCGGCGTTCGTGCGTGCTCGCATAACGGTGGTCATACACAAATTGAATAGGATTTTTTGTGGCGCCCGTGAACTCGGCTTCGCTTCGTGCAGCCCTAAATCTGAGATAATGGACGTGACGGATATAGAACACGGGAAATATGGCTCTACTACGAACAACAAGAAGAAAATCACTGAGAACTTTAATTAAATTATGTTGCATCAAACATTTTAATATTTCCTTTCATGAAATTACCTACATAAATTAGTGCGTTAACCATTAAGAAATCAAGACCAGAGATAACGAGGAAATGGCACAACCACTAGAAAGCCACACACCGTGATTTTAATGGCTAATGGAATTGTCAATTAGTTCGAGATGTAAGATATACCTATTGTAGGTATACCTACGATTATGTAGAAATTCATTAGAATTTCCATTTATGTAAGTGCATGATAGGATCGGGCTTGTTAAAATTGCTTCTCTACCTATTTATCTTCTCCGCGAACTTTTTTACAGCCATTCAACGTTTGGCTAACTTCGATCTGTCAAAGTAAATGCTAATTAAAATGTCGGTTATTAATTTGAAGCGCGTCGTTTCTAACAGCAGTAGTACGGGTATAACGGCCTTGGGCGGCCTTGCCCGCGCGCGGGATACATGCGGCTGCGCAGGTCAGCGCCCGCGCACCGCATGCTGCTAATCGAATACTTAATTGAATTTATGCAACGATTTAGACAAATTGAAAATACGACGCCGACATTACTGTCAAATATGCTCGTTCGTAAAAATGTATTCACTTTTAAACATTCAATGAATATTTCTAGTTTTGAAATGTTCCTTTTTGTTTTAATCGTCAGAAGGTACCAGAGTGTGCCAATTTTCCAGACAGCATTTCCGGTGTAAATTCTGTCTGGAAAATTGGCACACTCTGGTACCTTCTGAAGATGAATGTGGTACTTATTAAATCCATGAATACGTAAGTAAATTTTATGTACATGCGCACTTTCTATCGATTTACTTATTTATTATTCAGTTCGGCAGGTTGTCTCGCCATGGAGACCGTGAACTTATGAGTAAATGGGTAAACAAGTTTATTACTGGCATCGACAATCTAGTGGTAAGATAACGGCATTGCTTCTCAGTAACAAGATTGCATACGGAACCTTGTCTTGATATCCAGTAGGACCGTTATATCCTTTTAAGCGGACACTTCCGAACACGCGACCGCTTGAGACTGCATCAATTGGAACACAGTTTTTCTAGCCTTGGTTATGATATTGTATGGCGTTTTTACATTAATAAAATGACGCTTCTATGGGTATAAATATTTACGTTGCTTTGAAGGGAAATCAACTGGTACCTGTTTTGTTAGATATTCTTTAAGACCTTAACGAGAAAATAAATGAATACGCTTTGTACTTACTTCTGATTTATTATCAGCTTCCACAAAGTGTTCAGAGATTGCTATCAAAGTTATTTTGTTCTTATAAAACGACTAAGATCTCTCATTGAACGCGGCCACGTCTAATCTCAACCTAATCTAGCGACAAGCTGTGAACAAATTTAGCCACAAACGAAAAAAGGAAAACGATTTCGGATCTCATCTTTTTTTGTAAAACGGAATTCCTATAAAAACGAGACGAAGCCTACTTACGAAATGTAGGTAAATAAATCGGAGAGATTGTTGATATTCGGTAATTTCTTTGAAGATTAATAGGTGTAATATAGCAACTTACAATTGAAGCTCTGCAATCCGATAAGTAGGTACTATTTTGTTGGCACTTTCGACCACTTCAAATAATAATCAGCCGAAGGCGACAAAGTTCGGTCAATGCGATGATTTAATCACACGAGAATCGAGATCGAATATGGTCAGCAAAAGTGATTTTCTTCTGATTTGATGATATTTCTTTGATGTTCTCAAACATCAACTACGAAGATTATATGGTAGTTAAATTTTAATATTCTATATTCGTACATAATCGCATACTAAACACATAAGCATGCATCAACTCTTTGTTTAAGCTGAACATTAGTTAAGGCGAGCGTGGGAAGTTGTTGATAAGTTTTTTACAAGTCGTTGAAGCGTTGCAAATATGCTGGCGGTTGTTGCAGCAGTGTCATCGACTCCGGCGACTCGGAAACAGGCACGACCCGAGGAATGGACAGATTTATAAATAAAAATTCGTTATTTTTTGCAGCTTATCAAATTATCATTAGGAATGCCTAAAGGATATCTCACTCGAGAAGATAATCAATGATTTACGCATCACTAAATCATAATGTCAAAAACAAATAACTTTATATTTAAGCTGCGACACGTCTGCTCGATTGTCTCGTCGTATCACATAAATCATCATCATATTATGTTCCAAACAGGAATATTGTAGGCACACTTATTCATAGTCTTTAAAAAGGGTGTCATTAACGTAATGATGGCTTTGGCATCAACATGTAAATTATGAGCAGTTGAAATCGACGCAGTTTTGCTGAATATCACCTCTATAAATTACCGACAATTCGCATTTTATTTTAGTACTTTTAACAAGTTCTTTGTAACATTAAATTATTTCGCTTAAAAGTTGTTAGTGTGACATAAAAATGCTATGAAATTGATTTATAATGTTTCTAAGTGCCATTATCGGCTAGAACGACTTTCATTTTGATTATTTTTTGCTTCGAATGCAATTTCAAGGAAGGTTATCTTAACTGCATGATTATTTATGGCTATCTTGCCTTTGTTAAGGCTTTTCTCTGCAGAATATGAAATTCTGTCTATGCCATAATATTATATGATATCGGTCGCCGTAAGTTCTAGTATTGGATTCAAGACCATAACTTCTGAATGCTATGGTATGTTAAATCAGGCAGAAAACTTGCATAATTTCCATTCCCCCAAGTTCTGCTCCACAATATTTTCATGCGCCTTTCCAACAACCACTTGTCCATAGTTCCATAAACGGCCAATGGCTTGGCGTTTGGCGACGGATAAGCCGTGGGCAAATAAGATTCTCCTTTGTCCAATACTTAGCGGTCAACGGCCCAAATCTTGTTCACGTCACCTTATTATTAGCCGGGCAGCGGTCGTGAATGTATCCAGACATTGGCACTGCTAGCGAATCGATTCGGAACGGTTTCCACGCCGGCCACCATTCCGATTTCTCTACTGTTGTGTTCCTGAAACCAATTTGAGGTACCTTCCGCTTCTGCTGATATTGTGAATGGAAAGCACGTCTATTGTTTCTTAAAGACTGCCTGCATATGCAGCCACGTATGTTTCTCAACCATTCTTAGCAATATGCTGGAACGCTTACGTGATGGGCAGTTTTACTCGCGATCGAATTATCATTCCTAATCTAAATGAGAATAAGTTCATATTTTACGATTCCCACTTTAACTGCACACTGTAAAATCATTTATATTTATGACGTATTAAAAGCGAACAATAGATTCTAGGTTATGAGAACTTTCAACTGGCCGTCTTTACTGATTGCGTGCGAAAACCCAGAACAGCTAAACACAGGGAGTACCTACGCCGGCGTAGGTACCTAGGGGACGGTAATTGCACCAACTAGGTACGATGCACGGGTAGGTTGCATTTAGAATCACCGCGTACGCCGCAGTACCTTGTAGCAATCTTGATTCGATTATTATAATACACGCAGCGCACGTACGGTTGCCTCTGCCTAATCAGGGGTTCGCCATGCATACAGACGTGCACCCGGGATTCATGCATTTATTAGGCTTTATTAACCAACGACACTGTAATTTGATGCATTCTTGGTTTTCTGTTTAGTCGTAGAATTATCTGCATGTGTTTAACCTTTTTCTATTTATTCCAGAGCCGCCTAGCAACGCGAATCCTCCCGGCGATCTCCCGGTAACAATTGAGCACCAACAAGACCCAAACATGACAAGCAACCTAACGAGGAACGATGCAAACTGCGATAAAACTGGAACTTGCTACGATGGTACGTTTCGATTCTCGATATAAAATTACTGTTGTTTTACGAATGTCCTAAAAGTGAGGTGCTCTACATTAACCTCATTATTTCAGTATCAGTGCTTTGCAAGGACACCAGGATCGCAGTCCAAGTGCGTACTAACAAGCCGTTCAATGGACGTATCTATGCTTTGGGACGCTCGGAGACCTGCAATATCGACGTTGTCAACAGCGACCTCTTCCGACTCGACCTCACCATGGCTGGTCAAGACTGCAACACTCAGAGTGTCGTAAGTAATCCTGCCTCGTTTCATATTTTTTGCCTATAAGCTTGCCATCATCTGAGGGTCTGAACTAACATGAATGATTTATACTTTAGACCGGAGTGTATTCCAACACGGTTGTCCTGCAACACCACAGCGTAGTGATGACGAAAGCGGACAAGATCTACAAAGTCAAGTGCACATACGACATGAGTTCGAAGAACATCACATTTGGAATGGTACCAATCAGGTCAGTAGGACGTTCACATCGTATCGCTACAATTTATCGTGAGCTGGTTTTTGAATACAATTCATTCATGAAGTAGGTAAGGTACCGCAAAAATGCAAAGTTCTAGAATTTACCGTATAATTTATTCGTGCGTGTCAAGAGACAAGTTACGTGATATGTTACAGTAATATGAAAAACGGGAGCTATTTCGACATGCCTTCATGCCAAGACGATTTGAAATTCCATCGACCTAATATCGTTTGCTGCATTGTAAACACGTAACAATTAGATTCACATCAGCAAGATACGGCTGTTGGACGTGATGAGCAATTTAACACGAACATCTGTTCATACATATTCTTAATGAATTTAGAAAAGCCTGATAGCATCTCGATCGCCGTGAATAGGGCAGCATTATGGCACTGTTGCATACATGATGATACCCGTGCGTTATGGCTGTTGAAGTTCAAAGCCATAAACAATTTTAAAACGCATATTAAAGTAGCAAAAGTACTTACCTGCTGGGTATATTTAACGTGATTTGGGTAGTAATAAGGTTTTTAATATTTGTTTTACATGGCAGAGACCCGGAGATGATTTCCATTACTGCCGCGCCAGAGGCACCGCCACCACGTATCCGCATCTTGGACGCGCGCCAACGTGAGGTGGAGACTGTCCGCATCGGAGACAGGCTTACCTTCCGCATCGAGATCCCCGAAGACAGTAAGCATACAAACATTATAGACATTACCTACGTACAGTTTTATGAAATTATGTGCGGTTTCTTATGTTTTTCTATTATTCTTTCAGCTCCCTATGGCATCTTCGCCCGCAGCTGTGTCGCTATGGCCAAGGATTCTAAGAGCACTTTCCCGATTATTGATGATGAAGGGTTTGTAAATTTGTTACACACTCGGAAATATTGCTTTTATGAGAATAGTTTTTTATCCCGTCTGTTTTGTCTAGATGTCCCTTGGACCCATCGATCTTCCCGGCGTTCACTCCAGACGGCAATGCACTCCAGTCTGTGTATGAGGCCTTCAGGTTCACCGAGTCTTATGGAGTCATCTTCCAATGTAACGTCAAGTACTGTCTCGGACCTTGCGAGCCGGTGAGTAACACATGAATCAACAATTTTGATGGAATGGGTGTTCGCATTTTATATGACTATTAGCAACGGTTAATTCAGTTAGTCACGCTAAAATTACGCAAATGACACGTCGTTTAACATTTAAATGTTTCTAGGCGGTGTGCGAATGGGGTCGCGATTCTTTGGAGTCTTGGGGCAGAAAGAAGCGTTCGTTGCCCCACAATGAGACCAGTGAAGCGCACAGCCAGGAGGAGGATATGAACATCTCGCAGGAGATCCTGGTCCTTGACTTCGGTGATGAGCGACAGAGCACAGACTTCCTACGCTCCGACAAGCCCGGTGGTGTGGCGTCTGAAGCCAACTATGGAGGTAACTATCTTGTAGAATTCGCATACTTATGTCGATGTTTTTAAGGATTCCATCTAGCTTTTGTTTTCTTTCTTCTCGGTATCATAAAAATATTGATTCCATGTATTCTTTCTCCAGAAAAAACAGTGACGATTGTGGAGCCGTGCCCCAGCAAGGCGTCCGTGCTGCTGCTGGGAGTGGCGTGTGCCCTGCTGGTGCTGCTGTACATCGCGACCATCTTCTGCTACTACATGCGCAAGTGGCTGGCACCGCCCAAGCACATGTCGTAGACACCATTACATTAGGAGGCTATGTTCACGTTTGTCTCGACAAATAGTAGGGGACAGTATCGTTCCAATGCTTGTCTTGTATTGACGAACATGTGATACAAATGACTGACGAACACAACAGTAAACAATGTATTCTCAGATACTATCCGTCCATGTAGTTTTAGTTCCGTGAATATTTTCGTGGTGTATAGATTCGGAAAATGATTTTGACGCCTAATGTTTGGTATGATTGTTGTAACCACCGCGTGATTTGCATTTAATTTAGGAATAATTTATTGCATTTAGAAGCATTTATTAATTTTAAGTAGGTGTATGAGTAGATAAAATCACCTTATAAAATCTTTCTTTTGATCCCCTTAATACTGCAGTTTAAAGGGTAATTATTGCATTTAATTAGATAATTTTAACAGTATAAGACAATGCATTTATTACAATGTATAAGTTAGATGACCAGTTTTTGTACAATTTTTAAGTACTCATCATATCAGTAGTTACAAAATAATGTTTGGAATAATCCCTGAAAAATTATTAAGGTTGCTATTCATCACAATTTAATTTTATGGGATTATTCTGAATCGACTACATTGGTAATTTTAGATTATAGGGCAATTCATTATTAATAAGAGTAATAATAGTCACAACTATTTGCATTTTTTGTAACACTACGTTAATCATATTATTTCATATTATTACTACAGTTTGAGGTAAACATTTTATATTATGAAAACAAAACTAAAACAATTTGTAAATATACTGTTACCTTATTGACTTTGTGCTAAAATGCTTAGTATGACTTTTGGAACTTTCAGTTGGGTTTTGAAGAAATATGTAATGCACACTTTGTACAACTATGTATGGGTACAAACTGACAAAATTGTGTTTCTCTTAACCCAACTTGAGATTTCTCTTTATTTATTTTAAATAATTTTTAATTTATCTATTTATTTTACTTTTCATTTAAATAAGAAATGAAATAAACTGTACAAATTTACAATTTTTTTATTGAATCACCTTGTTGCCACCAAAAACAGTAAATTTATAATAAATAATAACAATGTCACTAGATCATTTTTCTTAAAAGATTCTCACAACTGGGTTATCTAACGAATTCAAACAAAAAACACTAATAATCCTAACATATTATTTCATGAAACAACATTTTGTATTAGTAGATTATTGTAAACAATGTTCAAAATCTCTTGCTGACATTGGACATCAATTTCCTCCGATTTGCAATCAAAGACTTTGTTAAAGCATTTGATAAAAATTGGTGTAATATTCTCAACAGTGCATTCTATTCCTGTTTCTTTGGTTAGTGAGGTGACACCCTTATCTTCAATGCCACAAGGGTCAATATTGTCAAACCATGAGAGATCATTGTTACAGTTCAGTGAGATCCCATGAGTAGTCACATACCTGGATGCATGGATGCCTATGGCTGCTATTTTATTATCATCCACCCACACTCCTGTGTATGGCGATCTGTTACCTTTTATTCCTGCAGAAGGAAAATATAATTAAGTAGATCATGTTTGAGCAGCATATGTTTTGTTGTTACTGATGGAGAGTTTATTCCAAGTACCAGTGAATAGGACATTTATTGTTATTTATTGTAATACTAAATTACTGTATTTTACAAAATATGTATTAAAAGTTTCCTGTTTACAACGCCATAGGCAAGCAGTTAAAATCAAACAATCTTTTAAATAAAATGAATGGTTCCTCACCTAACTCATCACAGACATTGAGTACAGTCTCCTCCAAGCTTTGGACATACCATTTGACACTTGTTTTGAAATGCTTCAAGTTTAAAATAGGGTATGCAACTAGCTGGCCGGGGCCATGAAATGTGATAAGTCCACCTCGGTTAGTCTTTTTAAAGTCTGCCCCAAGAGCACGAAGTCTCGTGACTTCCTCGGCTGATGTTTGATCTCTTATACCTTGAAAAATAAACTATGTTAGTCTTGAGCAACTTGACGATAGATCTGACGTTCTGTGTGAGAAGAAAGATTGCGAAGATCAGTGCGGTCTCAGGTCTTTTCAAATCCACTATTTGCGGTTCAGAGATGATTTAATCCTGTTACCATTTCATTATTCAAGAGAATTTCTCAAAAGTTCCTATTTTGAACGGGAAAAAGAAAACAAGTTGCGCCGACCCCGATCCGACCCGGCCGACCGAAATCAATTGGGATAAGGGCAGGGGGATCATGATTTAGAAACCTGACTTTTTAGGTTATGTTGTACAAATAGTAAGTAGTCGATCGACTTACCGACAGTGAATATCGGTTTGTGTTCTACGAGCAGCAGAGTGTCGAAGTTACTATCTTGATTCTTCATTATGGCATCCAAGTGCTTCCGAGCCAGAGCCATTTGAATTTTAAGCGCGGTGTCGTAACTCATCACACCTAATTTCCATACGCTTACCATGATGAATGATTTAAGGAACTCTTATTGTAATTTTCAAAACTAACTTATTTTATTTTTCCTTGTTTTTTTTATAATTTTCTATTTTATCAAAAACAAAAACAAATCACGGGGTTGTTGACACTGACAGTGACATAATTGTGACATTCATAACATTTGTTCTAAGTATGATTATCTGTGATAGTAGAGATTGTCTATGTTGGGGGTCTTGGCTATTCATTCATGACAACATTCACGTTGGATGCATCTGAATAATCATAAGAAAAAGTGAAGTGCCTATCTTTTATTTAAAAAAAAAAAAAAATGTATTGTGAATAATTTTATGGTTTTCATTTATTAGGGTTCCGTACCCAAAGGGTAAAACGGGACCCTATTACTAAGACTCTGCTGTCTGTCTGTCTGTCCGTCTGTCACCAGGCTGTATCTCATGAACCGTGATAGCTAGACTGTTGAAATTTTCACAGATGATGTATTTCTGTTGCCGCTATAACAACAAATACTAAAAAACAGAATAAAATAAATATTCAAGGGGGCTCCTATACAACAAATGTGATTTTTTTGCCGTTTTTATAGATAATGGTACGGAACCGTTCGTGCGCGAGTCCGACTCGCACTTGGCCGGTTTTTAATAGTTATGAAACTACTGTGTCGCTATCTAGTAGCACTATATAGAAAGTGTAGTTTCAAAAGTTCAAGATAGATGTCAGGAACTTAATTTGTTGGGTTAACATGGTATTGGAGTTTCCTAATAGATGACGGTCATGAGTTGTTAAAATAAGTTTGGCTATTAGACAATAGATAGCGCTGTAATAAAATATCGTAATTACCTTCATACGTTTCTATAGGCAGTAGAATGCGTATACAGCTACAACATCTTTCAGTGGGTTCAGTTTTCGGTGTACCCTGCCTGTAGGGCGGTGTTTGGCTCGTTACGTAAAACCAGCTGGTAATATAAACATTGTATGCAAGTGAGACTACACTAGTTGGAGACGCATATTAGGATTGTTGTAGTTTTATAAAATGTTTGGTCATTGAGTGTGTTGTTGTGACGGACTAACGTGCTCCAGTTATGTTATAATCCCTGGGGTTTAGTAAAACAACTCTTATGCTACCGGTGTGACAGTTTTATGTCGTGTTTAGACAAGGTGTTAGTGAAATCAGAGATGTGGTGCTCTGTCAAGCGATGACAACAGGGGTAAACTTTTTTTTTGAATAAATGTAGGTCCTACCCTACGTACCTAACCTACCTAAGTTTTGTCCATTTTCGCGCGAGTAATTCATAACCTACCTAAGACCTAAGGTTACGGTACCTACTTAGATAATAACTAGTTAATGTTTTGGCGGTAATTCCTATACAAACCAAATATGATCATCAAACATGGTCAGGTCAGGACTCCGGACCACAAAGTAATATGTATGCAGTTTTTCTCTCGTAGTTTTAGAATATTTTAGATATAAGCTAGACTACTTTCTATTCATACCTGAGTCCTTAACTAGGTACTACTTATAACTTTGATTTTGGCGCTTTTCTGTGACAGGTCGGTATACAAGATGGTAAAAAGAATTTAAGGCTGAGAACAACGTTGTAAAAAGTATTAAAGGCTGACATATAAAATAATGAATTGAATGAAATATCAATGTAACTTTAGGTAGGTAGATACCCATATGGATTACATACTTTTCACGTTACCCATAAATCGGGTTGCTATACGTTCCATAAACAGGACTGTCATCATATTTGTATGACGTGTCCCGTATTGTAGGCTTGCAGAAAAAATATCGATATATCGGTATATGGATTTTTTTTGGCGATATTTTTTATTTCGATATATCGATATAAAATATCAAGTATCGAAAATGTATCAAAAACGATATATTTTTTCCAATAATATATTTTTCCAATAAAATATTTTTTCTAATAGCAACACCGTTGTCGCCACTGAGTAAAATCGCTGGAATACAGAGCCGTAAAAAGTTTTTTTTTTTTTAAGTTCGTTTTTTTTTTTAATTTCAAATTTTCACCGATATATCGATTTTTTTTTTCGATATATCGATTTTTTTTTTCGCTATATCGAAATCTATATCGATTTTTTTTAAATATCGGCTCGATATATTATATCGTATCAGTGCCAGACAGATATGGCAACCTTACCTATAAAGTTAGATGAATTTATATAAGATGCCACCCGAGCTTTGGCTTGTCCGTGAATATTTCTATGTTCGTGAATATCAGCGATTCAAAAGGATCGTAGGAGCTAGGAGTTAGCTTTTAAATAAATTATTTTTATGACCTTTTTTATGTCGATCGTTAAAACGGGATTAAATTAAATTTTGACAGAAACTGAGTAGGTAAGTAGGTAAGGATTTTGGTAGGTAGATAGGTAGGTAAGTACTACTATTTTTAAATGCTGGTCTTAGCATAACTTGCTTTTTAACTTCTCCATAAATATTGCATGGAAATCTATAAAATGTTCAGTGAGTAGAGATTCAGTAGATTGCAATTGTTTCAGTTGTTTAAAACATCATCCTAATTCGTAATACACGATCAATCAGAATCGAAGTTGGTTTCAAACAAATGTCTAATTCATTGCATCATAAGTTCGAAAAAAAAAACTGCTCAACTACACGTAATTATCGCAATGAATGTTGTTGAACTGTCAAAATGAAACAGATTAATCTTAATCTGTTACGAAAATAAGTTACGCAATTAGATATTAGGGTGGAAGCAAAATATATTAATTTTATGACTTTAAGACAGGTTGTCTTAGATAATCCGGTCAAAGCTCCTACCTACAGTACTTTTTTACCTGCCAAAGATTACAACTCATTTCATTTAAATGTTCAACTCCTCTACCAAATTAGTAAGTACGAACATAAAACGCGTCATCAAAGATTTCTTTCATCGGCTCCAGTTTATAGTTCGGGTTCACTGACCGATCGTTTGCTACCGAGTGCACGGTTCAAAACCGCTAGTGAGGTAAACAAGTGTCTAAAGTTTAATTGGTGAAGCAGGAAGGCGGCGCGGGCGCGTCCTGTCGCTATAAATAGTTCAATAGCTTCGACAGGGCTGATTGTGTAGGGGTGCGGTGCGTGCGCGCAATTTTATAGAAAACTTGTCATGCGTCACTACATGTTATGTAGATAAGCTTCATAAAGCATAATAACTATGCGAAGTAGCGACCCGCCCTTGCTTCGCATAGTTTTTACGAATTCACAAAACACACCGAGTTTTCATTAAAGGTAGGTATTTAAGTTTATTATGAAATACCGCATCAAAATCCGTTGCGTAGTTTAAAATAAGAACACGATCACACAGACACAAGAAAAGCGACTTTAATTTATAATATGTAGATATAGATTAGGTAACCTATTGGTGTTCTTTGTCTGGGGTCATAAGTTTGAACATTAATAAAACAAACATGAAGGCGGTAGTATAACATTTGCCCGCCATGTGGTTCGCGGGACACGCTCTACCTACGTCATACACGCCCTATGGTTGATGGGTTTTTAATTGCAATACCGTAGTGGTGACAGGTGACGAACGAATCTAACCTTTGTGTAGTACTTTTTTACCATTCTTTTCATGCATCTAATAATTTATTCACTACAATCGATTTGCTTGTACCTAGGTAGGTTACGTGACCTACGAAGAGTACATGTTGATGAAAATTAAAATTATTATTTTATATTCAGTAATCATTGCTAGTATAACTTTATGTAAGTCATCATCGCCATCCTCCTCTTATCCCTTGGGGTCGGCGCAGTATGGCTTGTTCTTCCATAGATACTTCACTATTAGCCGTCATCTCAGTCATCCTCTTTCTAGCCGAACCCTTTCTAATTATAATTTTGTATACGTAGTATATGTCACTAATAACTTTGCAACGAATGGTACCTATGCTGAATCCACGTTAACTTCGTCAGCTGCCAAGTTTTTTCTTCTCAATAGAAACAAAGAGAGAAAAAGAAAATAACGAAAAAAGAAAAGAAAGAAACATGAAACGAAAGAAAAAGAAAAGACAGAAAATACATTTATTTAGCACAGACAAACCATGTCCATAACCAAAAGAAAATACATTTATTTAGCACAGACAAACCATGTCCATAACCAAAAGAAAATACATTTATTTAGCACAGACAAACCATGTCCATAACCAAATGAAAATACATTTATTTAGCACAGACAAACCATGTCCATAACCAAAAGAAAACACATTTATTTAGCACAGACAAACCATGTCCATAACCAAAAGAAAATACATTTATTTAGCTCAGACAAACCATGTCCATAACCAAAAGAAAATACATTTAGTTAGCACAGACAAACCATGTCTATAACCAAAAGAAAATACATTTATTTAGCATAGACAAACCATGTCCATAACCAAAAGAAAATACATTTATTTAGCACAGACAAACCATGTCCATAACCAAAAGAAAATACATTTATTTAGCACAGACAAACCATGTCCATAACCAAAAGAAAATACATTTATTT
Source organism: Lithophane ornitopus (assembly GCA_948473465.1). Taxonomy (NCBI): domain Eukaryota; kingdom Metazoa; phylum Arthropoda; class Insecta; order Lepidoptera; family Noctuidae; genus Lithophane; species Lithophane ornitopus. The sequence continues at coordinate 7,912,053 of OX419616.1, read as the reverse complement.
AGCACAGTCAAACCATAACCACAAGAAAATACATTTATTTAGCACAGACAAACCATAACCAAAAGCAAAGCCCAAGAAAATACATTTATTTAGCACAGAAAACCAAAACCAAAAGAACAGCCGAAGATAATACATTTATACCATTCCCCCACTAAAAAGCTTATTTTATTCACTGAAAACAGTGAATAAAAAGCACTTTTAGTCACTATTTTGGTGTTTGAATTTCACATCAATATATTCGAACTCCATCTCAAATAATCTCAATGTTGTTCAACCTCCTTGCGAAAAAATACTCGATACAAACTCCGATGTGATTGCTTGACATTTTCGACAAGGAGTTTAGCATTAGAATAAAAACTGTTTTGTGTTCTTTGCGGTCATTAGTAAATTGGCGCTATTTTAAATACTGTAAGTTATATGAACACAAAGTTTGTGTGTTACTACATAATAAATGGATTGAAAATGCATTCAAGTGATGAAGAAGATGTGTTAACACTCGAGTTTATGAAAGAGAGAGCGGCCGATATAGTAGAAAACTTGCTACCTAACAAATCACGGCTGGTTTACATCAAAGCCCACGGTGAGTTTTGCAAATGGAAAAATGAAAATCAAGCTTCTGGAACATTTTCAGAGTCTGTTTTCCTAACTTATATTAATGAGTTGTCGAAGAAAAAGAAATCATCGACATTTTAGAGTACGTATTCTATGCTACGTTGTACTATAAAAACAAGGCATAACATTGACAAAATAACATATTCGAAGTTGCAAGTTCTTTTTATTTTATTTTATTTGGGAAAATAAACAGTTATACATTACAATATTATGGCATAGAACTTAAAACTAAAATGAGAGTATACATGTGTAGCCAACAACATTTTCCACAGAATATAAAAAAGTTAAACAAACACAAACGACGTGCGACATAAATAACACGACATTTTTCTCGTAGTCATGGTATAAAGTATAGTATGCAACTCTTGAATATATCGAGGGCCATGAATCACTCGCGTCGCTCAGGATTCTAACACTTGAATCACTCGCTATGCTCGTGATTCAATCGTTAGAATCCTTCACTTGCTCGTGATGCATCTATGGAGCTCGCTTTAAATCCGTCTTTTATTCACTAATTGCATAATATACTATTATGTAGCACAGACAAAACAAAACCAACATAAGCGCCAGTACTTAGTTATCTAATTAGTTTTCCAAATTCAAATCATCACATTCTAGCGCATGCTTAGTTTCCAAAGTTTCGAGACGTAAGCGGCGGTAAGGTCATGCGCCTCGGTATTACGTAGGTAGGTAGGGGAGGTACATCTGAATTCCGGGGTCCTGGCGATAAGTTCACACTTGACATTGGGCTTCTCTTTCCGGCATACCGTCTGCGGCATCGTCTGCATGCCGTCTGCTACGGTTTTGAACCTTTTTTTTATAGGGAACCGTTTGTTGAAGTGGGAAGTGTCTGTTGTTAGCTTTTTATTGGAAAACTACCTACTTACCTACTACAAAACTTTTTGACTCAAGATATTTTCGGAAATGGTTTGAAAAATTGAAAATATTACTGGGTAATGAAGTGGGTTAGTCACGTAGTTATACTATACAGACCCAGGACCGCAATCTGGCAGGTGCTGCGTCCCTTAAACTTTGGGCCCTCCAGGACATTCTACTACGGGTAACCATATAACTTTCAGGACCTGAGGGCCTAGAACGATCGCTCGGCGTAAACAACGTAACGTAAATTCAAACGATTTTCGAAAATACTTGCTTCTCACATAATATTTAGAAGACTATTCATAACTGTGTTTGGTGCATTGCTATAGATAGGATTATTGTTTTTTTTAATAAAAAAATCGTTAGAATTTTAGTTCGTTACGTTCTCTTCGCGCGTTCGTGTTACGTGCTCTTTTGTTCAGCGCAGCGGTTCAACTCATATTTTGACAGTAAGATAGTAAGTTTATTAGCTCATGGCTTCAAAAGAACATCCTAGTCGAATAGCCTACCATAGGTACTTTAGTTATCATTATTTTCTAGCTTTTGCCCACGGCACGGGATCGTACTTATCACCGGGAAAAAAGTTTCCTATGTCCTAAGTTCCTAACCCGGGTCATGGTCTGTGCGCCTAATTTCATCGAAATCCGTTCAGCCGTTAACGCGTAAAAAGGTAACAGAAAGACAGAGTTACTTTTGCATTTATACTTTAGTTATGTATACTTTTATTAAATTGTCCAAAATAGTATTTAGGAGTGCGACATGTGCGGGCGGTCTCGTTGCCATAGCGACGGCGCAGTAGGCAGTAGGCCTGCACGCGTGACGCGAATCTCAAACGCTCTGGATCGATGCCGACACACTTTTTTCATATCACCTTCGGGATGCTGGCACACACGGTGTCTTATGGCACTCATGTGAATGTATGAGCATTTATAGAAAATAAGAAGAGTTGAGGAATAAAATGTTTTCCCCAAGTTTTAGGTCATATCCATTGGAGTATATGGTCGTTATTTATAAAATTCAAAATCAAACATTTTATTTCACATAAACCTACACGGGCACATATGAAGCGTCACAAGCTAGATGCACGGTTCCAATTGGTCGTTTCCTATAGAGAAGACATAGCAAGAAATTCCACGGTTACTCTTTTAAAAATAATTAGCTGTTACAATGTTATCAGATTACACTGTTTTAATAGGTATGGGAGGACAGTGCCGGACGCTTATCCGCTGAACTTTTGATTCGCTTTTAGAAGGCCGATAGCAATTAAAATGCTATTGTGTCTAGTTACAGTTGGAAGTTTAAAAGTCTTTGAGGAATTACAACTTTATAGTACATTGTGATACGAGTGTGCTCTTTTGGATATTACAGTCGAGGCGGTATTGTTAGCGCGAGCCGCAGGCGAGCGCGATAAGGTAGCCGAGAGTGTAATAATCAATGCACACGAGTTTCATACGACGTTTTTCAACACTATTGCGAGGAAAAAACAGACTTATTGTAAGAACTTATGCTACAATAACGTAGGTAACTATAGAGATGATAGATTTATAAAGTTTAACTGACCTTTGTTGCCAGGTACTGACTATCCGGAGTTTCTTTAATGCTGGGGCTACATTGTCGCGCTATCGCGAACTTTACTTCGCGCGCTCTCTCTCGCACACCGCTCGACGTCTCGCTGAGCAACAGAGAGCGAACGAAGTAAAGTTCGCGATAGCGCGACAATGTAGCCCGCGCGCGGCGTTAAAAACTTCTATGTCGGTTGGTGACAATACTTTAAATTTTGTATTTTTGATATTATTTAACCAGACAACGAAAACGATAATAAATATTTATGGAAAATGGCGCACTGGTTTTGTTTTTGTATAGGTGTAAATAAAGGCACTGGCAAAACCGTTAGATAGCCTATACAAAAAATATAATCTGAAATAATAAAAAAAAAATGATTTTAATTAACCACATAACAAAAAAGTTACCTAGCAAATATTTATGGAAAATGGAGACCTGTTTTGTTTTTTCCGCTAGCGATGCGCGCGCGGGTGTAAATAAAGGCACTGGTAATACCGCTGAACAGCCTATATAAAAATATAATAATGTTAATAATATATAATACGCAAATGGTGTTAAGGTATTGAACAATATATAATTTGATGAAATTTTCCCATACAATGAAATGACACAACCTGGCTATTGAGCTGGCTATATTTCTTCCTCCATTTTTTTTATCAGATGGCAGCATCATAACATAAATAAAAACTTGCTTTTGATCGGTTGTCTTTGGTAAAAAGCTTCACCAAAAAGAATTTCTATTGAATACAAATTCCATGCTACCATGATAGTACTTACTAATTCCATACTGCCATGTCATTACTCCGACTAGTAAATATTAATCTGTGGCGCACATTACTGCACTAGTACGGTAATATAAAGTGAAAACCACGCTTCCATAATACACTGCATTATGAACCTAAAAGCGGTTCGATAAGTGCCACTTTACGAGCAAGTGTGTTGAAAAATAAGTTTCAATCAAAACTGAATTCCGATTGAAGCCCAAAGCGATGTATGGCGCACTGCTAACTTTCGTGAATTTACGTGCTAAAATTTTCAGTTTGCTAAATCCATTTGAATGCGCGCGAAATTATAATCCTAATTCAATGGACCTAAGGGCCAGCGCACATTAAGAAAGGCGCAGCGCAGCGCAGCGCATTCGTCACTTCCAAACAAATATCGACCTTGCAGTGGTTGAAATAAAGGTGAAAATAAATAAACTTCCATTAGCTCGAGAGCGCGTCTAAGCGAAAAGAGGCGCGTGTCTCCGGTTATTTATTCTAAACTCAATTTTTAGGCACGCAACTTTGATATTTGTTTGACAGTGACGAATGCGCTGCGCTGCGCCTTGCCAGATGTGCGCCGACCCTAAGTCTGTCACTGTCATACTGGTCTGGTTGACAGTAAGGCCGTTTGTCTACCGCACAGTCTACGGGACGTTAACGAGCAACGAGATGACGGCGGGCGCCGAAGTAGCGATACATACATTTTTGGCCGCGTGTCCACTTCACGCCACCTACGAGACGACTCTTTCGGTTCGAACTTCGAATAATCTCGTGTCTTGTTAACGTCCCGTTGACTTTAGTTTTATAAGTCAAGGTGCCATCTTCAAACTTATTCCTTCAGCAAGTACAATAATTTAATTCGTTGGCTAAGTGAATAAGCCTACAAAATCCAAGAAACAATGGAAATACATCGAGCTATTTCTAAAGAAGGATGGCAGTCGTCGAGCAATAATCTTTCTCCGCTAGTGTGCCATTGGGTTCGATTTACTTTTATAAATGTCACTTTATTGTGCCTCTAAACGTATCTACAATACAGGAGGAATTAATTCATAATTATTTGTTTACCGATTTATGAAAACTTGTAAATGGCCATTTCGTGTTAATGACAAATGCTCTATTTTACATGCCTGTAAGTTTCTAACTTTTCAGCTGTAAGTTTTCCAAAAATTATAAAATAAATAATTATTATTATTGTTCTCCTGTTTTCTCAAATACCTATTCGCAAAGGTCGCGAAATTTGAAGTCAAACTTTAAAGATTCTAATTTATTCAAGTCTAGACTTAAGCAGAAATCACAAATTAAGCAGATTAGGAATATTCGGTATTCACTAATTCTATTATTATCTTGGGATTATCTAAATATCTTAGCGAATATGAAATGAGCTCGGGACCTGAAAGTTTGTTCAGATATTCTATCTAAGTTAAGATAAGGCTTCAGTGGAGGTTCTTAATACAGAAGATTTTCGGATTATTGTCGTCAGGATTTTATTGGATCAGTGGATTCACAAAAAACTTGCAGCGCTGTCGAGGTCAAACTCCTTCATCGATATGGAGTGCCAATAGCAAAGACCAACTTTTACAGAAACAAATATTTGGATACCATTCATTATAATTTGCACCAGTGTCAATGCAGGGCTCTATTATTCTACCTCACTCAGTAGGTACAAACCTACATCTCTTCATCGTTTCACTTGACCAATTGACACATCTCCCAAAACAGACACCGTTACCTTTTAAAACTTTTTCTTTATTTATTGAACTAGTAGTGGGAAGTCCTTCCAAAGTTGCTAAAGCAATCCTAGTTTCAATTAAACATTCTAGACAAACCCGAGAAGCACCACCCACTACCTACTCTCAAACCCTGATACTGCAAGAATCAAAATTAAACATTCAGTGAAGCTGTAAACTGGAAAATTCATTAGCAAGATTCCTTATTGCATTCTGTGGTAAAACTCTGGTGCTGCACTTTAGATAATCACGACTTTATAAATATGTGTCTGAGCCAGATAGTGGTCTGTTCGGTCCATTAGATGGCTAAATAAACGGTGGTTCAACAGTACTCTGCCATTTGAAAATGTTGGAGATAGGAAAGATAGTTCTATTGGACGATGGAACGACGATACTAGAACGATGGAACTCTATATATTGTCGAAGGTGATTGAGAAAACTTTAAGTGTCGGTTCAGATGCTCTTGGATGTGAATATATATTGTGTGCTTGTAAAATAGGCTCGCAAATGTCGAAGATGGTGTGCTGTTTTGGTACATATACATAATATAGTAGGTAGGTATAACATCTATGTTTTCAAATTAAAGCCCTCTTCTTCTCCTACCTACTGTGGCGTGTCCGACAGGTTCCACAATGATTATGTCTTTGTAAACTTACCACCTTAAATTGTGATTTGCAATAAATATATTGAGTATGAGTATTTCAAAGTTGTACCCGTTTTGCAAATTTGTAGGCTGTTGTTGGAGGTGGTTTAGACATTATGGTGGACATAGTCTCTCTCATAATGTCTAGAGACCTGCCGGTCGATTCTGTATAAATCTCACCGTGAAATCTTAGGTGAAGTGAGCTGTCAATATTATCAATCCCTAGCATCAGTAGTGGTATTCTGTAAAAATCTCATCGTGAAGCTGTCACTCCACCTGACGCTAGGGATTGACGCTCACTTCACATAAGTTTTCACGGTGAGGTGTTTACAGAATAGAGCGGCAGGTCGAATCGACCGGCAGTTTCGCTTTTCCAACCTTGTGTATGACCTTTTCTAAATATAATTCCTTCTTAAATAGGAATTCCTATGACCAGAATTGACACTATTTAAGTCGTTAACAAAGTGTAGACACGTTCCCGTCATTAAGCATTGTGTGGCTGATAAAAATACTTGGTACCATTACCTACAGTTCTATGGTTCCACCAAATTGATGCGACCCACTTGGAGAACAAAAGCCGGTGCGTACTCGTACGGCGTGACGTCGCCATAATCCAACTTGGAATGACGCAGCATTTTTATTACTTACCCTTGTTAAGTTAATTTCGGCTCCGACGCGTACACACGCTTCCGCATAGCACGTCTCGCGTCTCTTGGGCCGAGATGTATCTAATTAAGTCATAAAAAGCGGCGTTTCCTCAACAGAAGTGTTATTTTGTGAGCGCGTCCGGGCGCGGACCGTGAGTTATCGCCCCTATTCCCGCTTTTAATTATTCATGAGCCTCCCGGACAAGTTTCACCAACTTCAGACCAACAGCTGGCGTGCTTCTATTAAATAATTTGCACTCACTTCTTTAAGACTTTGCGTGTGCGGTTTTGCATATTAATTTTGGGTTCAGATGTAGATATTGAGTTGTTATCTTTACCTCTTTATTTTGTTCTTCCTCTTCTTCAGTTTGAATAAAGGTAAATTCTATACCGAAAGAGTTGCTCGCAGTTACTCACAAAAGTTACTGTAATTGGTAGAGAATTGGTACTGATACGAAATTACTTTTAATTACTACAAGAAATATGTAGAACTTTATCAAGCCTGAAAATTAGACACTACATTTATTATTTTTCAGGGTTGTGATTAATGATTTAATCGCCACCGTTCTTTAAGTTCTTTCATAACTCCACATATAGTTGAACTTTTGAAGGCATTGTTTATGTTGATAGTGGTCTGTTTACTCGTGGCACACAGTTATGTTGATCATGAACATGTTGTTGTTCCAGATGTCGCCGAAGTCGTGCGCGCGCCGCCGCCGGTGAGATGAGCACAGCGGCCTCGAGCCGCAACTACTCCTATGATGAGACTATACAGGTACTGTATTTAAATAGACCCTTTGGAATCTGTCACCAGTCTAAAATAAGTTTGGGACACTATTGATTTGCCGGCACAAAAATATCATACACATCTATCGAAACGGTAATGCATCCAAACCTTACAAGCACACCTTCCAGCCATCTTTTAAGATTTTTTAATACCATAAGATAATCAAAAGCAACTGAATAACCCATCAATTACCATTATTAATCTCAAGCGTTTTTTGCGTAAGTGCAAATCAAGATTTGGTAAATGACTAGACTTTGTAGAGATCGTCTATAAATTGGTTCAGAATTTGCAGAAAACCTAAAACAAAATACTACAAATATTAGTTTAGGGCTTACCTTTATAATACTTTATATAATATATATTCTTTCTTTCTTACCTGAAATTCTCGTGGTTTTTAGGCCAAAGTTGTTTCGTCCTTACGTTAGCCACTCCGCCAGCGGTCGCCTCTCGGGGTCGCATTCCTTTTTTTGCTGTTAGAGAAAATCTAGGTCGGGAGAGACTAATCCGTTTGTAGGAAAACACTTTTTGTGTTGTGTGGCAATGAATTTCCATTTACCTTGATTTTACTTTGTGGTGAGTTCGTTTTGTCCTGATTACTAAAAAGAATAGGTAGGTAATAGTATACATAATAGTATACGTACCTATAATAGAATAGGAATAATATTATTCTAAATACCATACGAAATATAGATATGGCCCATTCTACCACCTTTATCGGATCTGAGGCACATAATGTTACATGCTATTCCATCCAAACTCTATTCCATTTTTTATGTACCCATCTGGCAGTTATTACCTTTCTAGGCAGTGTTAAGGCTCCCACAAACAGGCGCGACGCGACTAACAAAACAATTTCTAAGAAAACTTCACGGTGAACAATGCCGCGGCGGCGTCTTGTCTAGTAAGTATGTAAGAGCCTTTAAACAGGCCCTAAGGTATCATGGAAATATGACATTGAAAGCGCTGCTTCTGAAAAACAGAAATATACGAATGAAAACAGTAAATAAAATCTCTAAGATAATACCTACTTCCATGCAGTCTTTGCTGTAAAACAGCCTAGACTCCGTATAATAATGAAAACGATACAATAATAAATTCAGCCTTCTAAATTCATGGGTGTTAACATTTCGCGCGGCTAGCACTTTCACCGACACTCGTAGTTTTCAGCGCAGACTAATGCTTTGTACAATGGACTTTCGCTACGATCGAAAGTCTGCTTACAGGCCAAAATGTGCTATCATCATACGTGATAAAGTTTATTTTAAGTTGCCAAAAATAAAGTGCTAAAATTGCAGGCCCTTCATGGTTGCCCGTAAACGTGGCTTAGATTATGTGTACTTCAATTTTGTGTCTTATCGCTTAGGTTTTAGTGTTGAGTTTCGATTGTTGACCGAAGTATCAGGGGTATAGAAGAAGTTTTTCAGGACGGGTCATAACGACACATTAAGCAACACGGGCGCACTTACCTTTATTAATGCGGTACAGGGCTCAGCGCTTATCCGGCTGCTCAATGCGTTGTGCGGGTCAATGGGAACTGCCGACACTTAACTAACTATTAGTGCCCTTTAACCGAATGTGTGCGACGCTCTCTACGTGAGAAAAGTCACTTGATCTCTTGTTGGTGTCAGATTTTGTAAGGGTGACTGTGTCTGCGCTGATGCTTTTCATACCCATGAAAACCTAAAGACCGTAAAATATAGAAAAACTAAAGAAAAATTTGCCAAACGGTAAGACGATAAACAGCTATAAATCCATGCCATATTAAGTGAGCACTGAGCCCTAATGAATAAGAAGAAAGCAAAACCCTTGCATGTAAAACAATCAGCAAGTAAAAAAATACACATCTTTAAGTTACAGACGATGCTACTGAGTACAGACCCAATGCTTTATGAGACTGATAATGCACAACCAGTCGTTAGCGCTTTAAAAGCGGCGTGGTTTAATTCGCGCGTTATCGCAGCGTGGAAGCCGCGGTGCTGCGCCATTCCCCCGGGCTCGCGAACATTTATCAGGAGCCGACCCACATTGCCCCAACATCTGCCGCCGACTCCTCGCCTATATCGGACTGCGATTACCCCGACGTTATTGTGAGAAAGTAGTTTCTGCACCCATATTGCCTTTATTGTTTCCTACTTTGTTTCCCATATGTTATTTGGAAAATATATTAGGAAAGACAAAGCAACAATATTTTTTTGCTGTTTCTATTTCGTCATCGGTATATTTCTGAACGTAGGCAATACATATCTACCGCCGTATCTGATCTTGAACCCAAAACAATAATGCGTATAGTTTTATATTACTCGTGTTGTGTCCTAGGTACGTAAATTTGGCTGCTCTCCCCAATGAATGTTTTAGACCTATGTAATGGAGGCTCCCAGACTCAGTGTCTAGGTTATAAACTTTGATCAAAACAAGTTCTTCAGTAAATACTAATAAACATACACAATTCGGGTCTGATAGTTTTCTTTGACCTTTTTTTGTGGCGAACATCGCGAAACAAGCGTCAATATAGCGGCCAGCAATTTCCTTCGCTGGATTGTTTTATCAGGGTCCGAAGCAATATATTGTGATTTCGCTATCTGTATCGGAGATTGGTTTAGTGAATTTGATTAACGAACTGTTTCCGTTGCGGCAAGGGTTGGGCCTAATGCGTGGACCACGCCGCATTAAGAGGCGCGGGCCAGAAAATCGAATTTTCCGCTTTTGTGGGTCCGCATACGCGTACCTTTGTCGGGGTTTTCAGACCGTGTCGTATAAACAAACTTTGACACGATCCTCTCTTGCGACATTTTCTATTTATTTTTGGAGATTTTTCGGTCGTTCTTTATTATTAGGAGACGTAGTAGTAGGTTGATTAAACTTGATACGTAACAAGATCGTTATTAATTATCACGCTTTTAATTACTTTTTCCGTTTACATTTTATCTTCTTCCAGTAAGTATCAGTTAGCTTGAGTTTCTGGGGTACTTGAATTAACGCGTTGGCATAGATTCCAGGGGGTCGGTCCTTAATCCGAATACAAATTTTCCGAAAGATAAACCGGCGCAGGTTTACGGGCCCCGGGAGCACTCGCCCTATTTTCTTTCACTCCATCTCTATACGTAGGTGACGATAGAGGAAAACGATCGCCCGTGAACCATTTATTTTACCCACTTTTGTAAACTGTTTCATTTTGATAGCGGATCTCGGTAAACGTATTTTTTAATGATTTTTAAACGTTTGTTAATTCTGTGGTTGTTCATAGTAAATATTGAACAAAGTTGTTGCAAGTAAATCAATATGTATGGTATAATGTACCTACAAATTATACACAGATCATCAATCAAACGTTTGGGTTGTAAAATCAACAAAAGAAATATTAGAAAAATCACCAATTTCCCTAAAAAAATTAAAAACAACAATCCTAAAAACACAAACAAAATCCAATTGGAATTTTAAAAGCTGAACGTGGAATATCAACATCAACATCTGAAATTCAATGAAAATTTATGTCCGAAGTTAATTAAAAGGCTTTTGCCTCTCGCGACGAGCCTTTATCTGGATTCAAATTTTCCGAAAGATTAAACTGCGGACAGAAGGTTTACGATCCCTGAGAGCTTTCCGAAGCCTTAGCAACCGAGCTGCGACCGTACTCTCCGTATTGACTACGTACTTTCGAGAGATGGTGGTACTCAACATGGGCTTAGTATTAACTACTTTTGAGACATTCTCAAATTTTCGATTACCTAACTGCTTCAGTTTACAGTCTAATTAGCGATTCGGAGTGTTGTGTGTTTACCCTCAACCTTACAACCTTAATTAAGAAGTACAGAAGGAATATACTTTTTAGCTCCAAGTTTGACAGTAGGATCTGTTAAGTATCTCAACAATATTTTTGGGTTTCCTCCTAATTTATCTCTGAGTAGGTAAAGGTATATGTGTTCCTTAATATGTATAACTAGTTATGCCTCTAATCTGCTTCAATGAATTTGGGGGGATAGACCCATAAAGGCAGGTGGCCACGTTCGGGCGATTGATAATAATGGCAGTGCAGTCAATTAGTACATTGCAGGTGGACTTCCTGATTTAATCCCTTTAGTCGTATCTTATGGTTGCCATTGGTAATAATGTGTTAGTTAGAATTAGTTGAGGCTAGGCTGAGGTGAGGTTGCCACCTAACGTGGCGTAGGTATATGTATATGTGGTAAATTAACAAATAGCTTCACTCACGTCAATATTAAATTGAATTGGAAAGACAGTTGATTCTGAAAAAGGTAAGGCATGAATTAGATAAAGAGCATACAAAGAGAGTGTAATTATTTTTGAATTCATTGGCATAAATAATCTTTTTTTAATTGACGTTATTAACCAAGGTTCAATTTTTCAATCGTCAGAATATCTGACGTATAATAACAAAAATAGGTATGTGGGTTTTATCTATTTTCTATAACAAAACCTGTCAAACCGCAATTTTTATTGTGTATAGATTTAATGTGGGATTATATGTATAGGTATCCATAATGCTGAAAAACAAATGAGTGCGCCCTCTATCTGGGGTGAAGCAATTTATTGCTCCGTGATTGTACGGTTCTCTATTTTTATTGCCGCTATTCGATACTAGATGGCGGAATTCTTCACTGCCGATTTAGTGCGTGTGTACTGTGTAGGTTTAATAGTTTTTTTTTGATTAGAGGGTTTAGTTGGCCCTTTTTAGCATCCGGATCTGCACAACCATTCCACCAGATAAATTGAACAAAATTTGTATGAATCCATGCTATCCATACTAATATTAATATAAATGCGAAAATAAATCTGTCACGTTTTCGCGCCTTAACTTCTGAACTGATCGTTGACAGATAGGTAGCCCGGAACCCGGAGAAGAACATAGTCTACTTTTCATCCTGGATAATTGTATACAAAATACGAGCGTTCGTAGTAAGTAGCGGGCAAAAGCTATTAGTAGGTATTTGAATAATTAGGAAAGATAAGTTGGTAGGAACATAATATAGCCGTTTATGTGGTTGAACAAGTCGTTGGACTTGTTAAATTAAGCCCAGATTTGCTCGCTTGTTAAATGCAATGCAAATAATTTTGTTTTACTCAAATTGATTGTGATTATCAGTTTTAAATTATCACATATCTTGTAAGAATCAACCAGATCTACAATTCACTTAGCTAGATTTAGTTAGATTAAATTTTATCCCACTCCTCTCATCAACCGTCAAGACAAGATGTACTTTAAGCACTTAACTAACGAAATAATAACACATTAACCAACCCATCAATCCAACCCACCGCATAACCACACTCAATTAAGTCACACTACGAGACGTGGACAATTATCACCAATTACATGACAGCTGTCATCACGCAGAGTCGCACTGATTGGTCTATGGTCACACTTACAGCAAACCAACGTTACAGTGCAGGCCGATAAAACTGGCCCCGCACCATTATTCGTCGTTCAATGACCATTTGTCGTAATTAACAGGCGATGGTTAATCTCGCTGGACCTCCCCCCTCTGCTTCACCCCTCTGCAGTGCGTCGCGCCGCCCTAAATCACGGTACTGCCAGGCCCTGCTGCGGCCTGCCGACACTACTAGCTTTTTAACTGCATTATGATGTAAAAGGTACTGAGAGCTTAAGAAAGAACAGGTGTGAAGTTTCGTGACATTAAAGATCTAAAGTTTCAGGGCGTTTTATTAATAAATCAAACTTAATAAATGCAGTGTTATCCCCTCTTTTAAACGCAAATAATGAGTGAAAGGATAATTTTCGACGGATCTGAGATTAAGCTTTGTCTTATTCGATAATGTGAAAGTTTATCCAAGTTGCTTTTTAACGAAATCTATTCCTGCGTAGCGGGGGTTAATTATTTTAGCTTCAATAACAAAAAGTTCTCAAATTCATTTTAGATTTATTACCTATATCATTAAAATGTAAGGTGTAGGTTCTTTAATAAATTATTATCCAACATTATATCTTTTTGCCGAAGTAATGAAGAAAGCATCACGAGAACTTAGATCTCAACATACGTATGGTGTACATACAACAAGCTAGGTAGGTCTGTATGTACCTGTTTGCACTATCTTCATTGCTATCTCCGGTCTAAGTAAATATAAGTACCTAGGAGTGGAAAGGGGTTAGTGAGAACTGGGACGTCTAAAATAAACTTCCCACGGACCACTCCAATCTCTGCAGTCTCCAAGACATAGAACATCTCAACATTTTATTTTTATGCTCGACTGTCATCCAAATATGCACCATGTTGTAGATTCATGAAATAATAAATAAAAAGCATGAAATTGTCTTTATAAGAAACGGTCATTTTATGCGCTATTGTGATTTTATCGTTATTTAGCAATTAATTTGTCTTTACGTGTCTTCTCTCTTTTTTTACTGACTTGCCACTTAAGTTAACGATTTTGTTATACGTTCCGAAATATCGCATTCTTTCAACTCAAGAAAGAAACTTTTGCATGTCAAATGCAAGACTACTGATGTACCTACCTACTTATTAGGAAACTTAATTACTTACTTTATGAACAATGCTGTATGCAATACCTGTTTCAAATAAATGATTAGGTAAAAACCAATTAAGAAAGAAAAAAATGGTGGTATTTTTTGAGATTATGATATGAATATTTTATCAAGTAGTTTTTACATGCTTTATCTTGAAGTGAGCAATCAATTAACATAGCAGCCCAATGCCTATGACGCTTGATTTACTTTGAAATATTTTACAGTTGACACAACTATAGCATTTCCTATTTCCTTTCCAAATTCAGATTCCTTAACGATAAGAGTCGATCGTCTCAGCTAATACACCCTCAAAATAATCTTGAAAGGCGCTGGAGGTGGCTATCGGTGACGTCATCTCGCCCCCCGGGACTTCCCGGATTCTTTCATCAAATCCCAACATTGCTCCGTGCGATTATTCACACGATACTCCAGGGGTGCTCAAACTTTTTGGGATTACATTGCCATCTGTCGTTGTTTAATTTTTTTTGTGTTAATTGTTGAATGTACAGTAAATAGAATCATGATTTAAAATCAGAAGTTTATGTAATACGTAACACCACGCTTGTATACTCCGAAGGGTTAGGCAGTGTACCTATAATATGTAATCTTATAATACGCCCACATTTCGCCAGTTATGTTGAAGTCTTATGTAACCGGGCACAAATCCCGACTACGGGCTGCTACTGAGATATTTCATTATGTAAAAACCCAATAACACTTTGCTCGAACCGAGAATCGTACCCGACCCCATGCTCAGCAGCAGCGCTTGCGACCACTAGACCAATGAGACACGCCATACTTAAGAAGATTATTTTAAAAGTGTAAAGGCGGACAAACAAGCTCGATATCGCGGGCGCCACAAGGGTAGCGCTGCCTGTCGCACCCGCGATATCGCGCCTGTTAGCACGAGCCTTAAAGTTACAACTTTCCTGGGTTCTCAGCAAGTATATTTTACGCTTGTAGCGAATTATGAAAGTAATTTATAATTTATTATGGAAGTAATTAAATCTTCTTATACCTCTCTACATCCCAAGCAGCACGCAAGCGTTTTCAACATCAATATATCTACATCACCAGCCTATTTAAAACTTAGAGTTCTTTTAGAGACGTACAAGAGTGCCTATATACAGCCTGATATACAGCTTCTAGTATAAAAACCAACTTAAATACAGCTTGTATACAGCTTGCAATGCTACTTGGGATATTCGCTGATTCAACTATTCTCATCGAGTGAGGTCTTTGCGAAGCACTTAAACCTTTAGTTTACAATGCAAACATTTTATAGTTTGTCAACCTGTCGTAAAATAATTTGAGTATACGGTGGCATTAAATTTACAGCGTGACAAAGGGTTTTACAGCTAATGCGTTGCTACAACAGTTCAGTGGACCTGAAATTATATTGAAAAAGTCATGTTAAATAATCCTCTATTTTTGATAACGTATCAAGCATCACCCCGTGTCCTAATAGAAAGCGATTGACACGCGAACACGCGATCGTCACGTTCATGGTGCCATCAGACGCCGCGACCGCGCGATCCGGTTCACCGAAAAAAAAGTGACATTTGTGAACGCGTCGATCGCGTATTCGCGCGTATACGACTGCTTTCTATTAAGACGCGACATTAAACTGATAAGTATCAACATTTAAAAATCTGAATCCAAGTCACACGTTTCATATAAATCATTAAAAATAACTTTTCTGTTCTATGAAAATTACCGTATTTAATAACAAGTTTGAACTTTAAAATAAAAGCCGTAGCAAAAGTTTTGGAACCGTTCGAATAGAAAGGAAATAAACGATCCCCTTCTTACAACGATAATCCCAAAAGTAGATGGCAATGTGGCGAAATTTATCTACAGCGGGCTCCGAAACCAATTATAATGTGGAATTTTGTTACTGAGTTGGTTAATATAATAATTTACTAAAGTTATAATTGCCGTTTAATTTATTGTTTGTAAAGGTTGGAATTTAAATTATCGTCTTTTATAGTTCGTCCTAAATACTGTTTCTAGTTTCATTTAAATGTTAGTGACACATCTTTTTAATTACTACTTAAGCATCTTTGCCTAGGTTTCCTGTTAAGGGAAGTGGGATAATGTAGTACATGTGCATAATGTAGAAAATAGCTGAAGTGTTTAACGTTCATCCCAGTTAAAATCGTGTTAATGACACTAAGGCCTTGTAGTGTAGGTACGTAGTTATAAGTAAAGAACTATTTTTTGCATTGATATCTAATTTCAATTAATTACTCAAGTTAGATAGTCTCATTAAAGCTGTTTACTTCTAAGATTTCCTTTTTTATTTAGATAAATAGATTCAATTAACTGTATTTCGATATTAACACTGTTTAATTAACTTCTTATTCTATATTAACTAACAAACTATTTAAATAATATAAACAAATAACAATATACCTATTTCCTATAGATTTCCGTACAGTTTTTATAGGTAGGTAGGGTGGAATTCTTGAACACCCTGTACCGCGATGCACCGGTGCATAGTGCAGGGGCGCTGCCGCTGCAAGATCGCGCCCGCGCCGCCTTAATCAAACCCAAGCAATTTATGATCGCCGCCACGACAACTACATTCTGCAATTTTTGACATTGTGAACGTATGGGACGTTTCATCTTATATGACTAGCTTTTGCCTGCAACTTCGTTCGCGCAGAAGTCGTAAGACATCACAATATTTATAGGATAATCGATGACCAGACCTTTAAGGAATATTTTTGCAAAATTTAAACAGAATCTATTTAGTAGTTTTTGCACTAATCCGGAACATATATCCAGATATACAGACAAACGGACAAAAATGCTAAAAACTATATTTTCGGCATCAGAACCGTTCCTACATCTTGTAGCAATTACATTTTTCAAAAGAAATCATTATATAATTATAATTATATCGTGCGTATGTCTATCAATGTTTCACACTAGGATTAATAAAATGATAAAAGAGATTCTCTTCAAAGGGAAAATTCAGTCATTCTAGTATCTAACAGTGGTGTTTGTTTCGTTAATAAAATCAAAACAAAATGGTTCTTGAAAAAGAGAAGCTTTTACTTGATTGAGTTCCCAGTGTCCAGGGAAAACAAAACATTGTTTTGTAATTTGTCAAAGGCTTGTTAAACAAAACGATGTTTTTTTACATTAAAAAAATAATAAGTTTCAACCTTTTTCTAGTACACAAAGTTATCCATTTTAGGCATTTATTCCAGCCACTTTGGTTGCAGAATAACCAGATGATACAATACGTCGTGTGTTGTATCTGGAGACAGGGGTCGGCCGGGCCCCTATCCAAAGTGCTTACATTAGAACTTACACCCGCCGCCGATATTGTGGACCCGTAATAAAACTGAACGCTTGTAACTGATAACTATTGCCGGATACTTTTGATAGTATTGGGTTAACAAGATAATTTGAAATACACCAAGATTCCACAATTTTTTAACTCGTGTGACGCCAATGCTTTTTCCTGTATTGTCCATTTCCGGCTTCATTCTTTCTTTTCGAATAAAGAAGTACTAAGAATTACTTACTAATTCGCATAAAATGTCGTGTCAGTAAAAATATCTCGGTGTAAGTATAGGGAGGTACCGGACAGACTCTAGGAACAAAAGGTAGACTGGCCGCCACTGCACCATTCGCGTGAAATCAATATTCCATACTGCTGTAGCAATATTTCAAATCTGGTTTCAAAAACAACAACCATTAAAAGTATAAATATTTATAAGATTTGCTTTTTAAAAACTGGAGGAAACTCCGAAAAATACATCCCTCCAAAAAAAATGTAACAAAAATACAATAATGCTGACTATACTATTACAATCCTAATAACATAAAAAAAAAAGAATAAATCTCTAAAACAAAAGCACTCCTAATTTAAGCCACGTGCTTCCTAAATATGTTTGAAATAGTTGAGTGCAATTAAAGTACAGGCCTTTTTGAAAACAAACCCATTAAAATGTGCATTCAAAGTGCAAGTCACTGAGGGTAGGTTTGTTCTGCTTGGTCTGGGCCGAGTTGGCAGAGAATAGATAGATACCGAAGGCCTGCTTCGTACAACGAACAAAAAACCGGCGCACGAACACAATCGACGCGTACCTATATACGGCGGCGGCTGTCTCAAACGAATGCATGCCAGTTGCAAGTGCCCTTACACTCGCTGTACGCAGGCTTGTTTCTGATATCAGTCGTTTCACTCGAGTGAATGTATATTTTCGTTTGATTTCACGTACACACGACATCGGCAAAATTAAATAGGAATGATACAACATCGGCAAAATTAAATAGGAATGATAAATGATAAATTCTGTAGGCGAGTGCCGAAATCTAAAATCACAAATGAATTCATTTTCCACTTTTGATTCATTTTGGTTTCAGACGTTTCACTTCGAGCGAAACATGCTGAATGAAAGACATAAATGAACATAAAGTGAAGCATCTGATATCTGCCTGTGTGTGCGTGCGTCTCGTTGTACGGAGCGGGCCTTCTGTATCCTATCTATTCCTTGGAGTAGGGCCGAGTGCACTGTTCTCTTGTAATTTAAACAAGCGACGATGCGTAAAAATGGATGAGCGTTGTGGTACCACTTCAATTAGGGGTGGAGTTTTTTTTTAAGTGGAGGTGACACTTTTTAAGTATTGTTTAAAGTAACGTTAGACTTTTGTGAAGTAAGCCGGGATTTCGAGGTATTTTACGGTGATTAATTATGAGGATCACGGAAATGGCAAATGAGTGATTCCATTAAGTTATTTATCTTTCTCAAATTATCCATCTGAATTTATACCAGGTTATTTGAATTTTTTAATTTTATTTTGATGTAACTTATTCATATTCTATAATACTCACAATAAATATTATAATTCGATAGACAGTAACAATAATT
The DNA here is from genome assembly GCA_948473465.1 of Lithophane ornitopus. Taxonomy (NCBI): domain Eukaryota; kingdom Metazoa; phylum Arthropoda; class Insecta; order Lepidoptera; family Noctuidae; genus Lithophane; species Lithophane ornitopus. Next base: position 7,893,040 of record OX419616.1, on the reverse strand, counting down.
ATTTACTCGAGTGATTGAGTGAGTGAGAACCAGGTTTGTTTTATATTTTGTAATAATGACATAATTTATGATGAAAAATGTAATGTAATGTATTATTATTGTAATGTAATTTATCAATTTTTGTTTTGTTTTGTTTTGCAGTGCCCTTACAGGGTGCATGTTTGAAACTTACAATCTTATTCCAACCTCTGTACAACATGTTTGCAATAAACTGATTTGATTTGATTTGATTTATCTGTTGCCAAAATGAGTTCTAGTGCACCCAAAGATAGAGTTCTCTAAAGTAAGTCTACGCGCGGCTGAAATCAGAACTAATCGTATGCCGCGTCGTTTGTCGTTTATGTAAGGTCTTATTAAGTATATAATTATTTAATTCATGAATATTATTATTAGATTAATAATATTAAGATTTAGATAGAGAATTATTCATACAGATATAATATTTTTAATATAACAGAACCACCAGTCGCGCACCGTCGCTTATCTTGCGCGCTCTCTAGTAATATAACCAAGCGATACTTGCAAGTGAAACGTCAAAAGAAAAACTTATGCTGGGCGAAACATGTAGGTATCGATAGCTTAAGGAACCTTTCACATATTCCCGGACTTACCGCCCCTTGACTATACGATACCTAACTATGATCCTGCTTTAAAAACTTTCCACAAAATATTGCATACAATGCAAAATGTATTCCTTTGCGTCTCACTGTCAGTACATCCCTTTGTGCGCTGATCTCGAGCCTTAGAAGTTTAGAACAAGATCAAAAAGCCATTCCCCTACTTTAAGATGTCAGCTGAAGTTATTGGGATGTACGTGACCGGACCCCGGACTTCGGAATAGTTTATTTTATAGCTCGCCTCCGTTCTCTTTGTTTTGTATTCGACTTAGCTATAATAAGATTACGTCTAGCGTTTTATCAGCAATTTGGTTTATGCTCTCGACGTCCAGTGATCGGAGGGTTTAAGGAAAATAACAAAAAGTTATTGTAGAACGTTGTTGATTGATTGCGAGGACTCATCTTGATAGATAGTTTTATAGTGTTTATTTTAGAAGTAGGTATCTAATATAACCATGTATAACCCTAAGGGCCGAGTCCCACCGGAATGGCAGCGGCCGGCAGCGACGCGGCGAGCACTTTCAGTGTGAAATAATTGTAAACTTTATCTACATACTTAAAAGACCAGTATCGCTTGAAAAGGTCGCAAGGCGGTGGTTCTGCTCGCGGCTGCCAGCCAATATGTTCATTTGTTTCTTCTAAACAGTTCTATTTGCATGCGGCGACTCTGAGGGCCGCTGCCGGCCGCTGCCATTCCGCAGTGACTCGGCCCTAACTTTGAATATAACTAAAACCAGCGCAGGAAAAAAGACTAATAACATTATATTGACATATACACACTTTCAATATATTCAATATTCATTTATTCATCAAATAGAAGCTATCAGTTTACACCAAATCGCAAAACAAACAAAGCAAAATTGTGAATTATCAGCAGTACCTATTGCGAGCAGCTTCCCAAGTTTCCATCTAAGATCTAAGAGTCGAGTGAGGGTCTAGAAACATCCTCGTTAGCAAGTGCATTCACTTGAACACTCAAAAAAACAACATCAAAAAGTACTTTCAAAAGCACCTTTGTCAACATTCACGTAGTCGCTACGAGTCCATTCAACTTTCGAACTCATCCATCGTCCGCGACACTTTACATACATTCATCAACATGATCAAAAAAATACACAAGTTACCGTCCGTAGCTGTACGTGCAACCGGAAAGTACAAGTGATCTACGTACAAGTAAGTGCGACGGTCTACGACACGACATGTCGTAGGCGCTTCGTAGGCAGGAAGCTACGCCGTAGCAGCCCTTTGCGCAAGAATCTTCGACGAACACTTTATCGCGATGTCCCAGAACACATAAATAACTGCTGATACGCAAACAGGTGAGTTATGTGTGTACTGTGTTTAGAGTTTAATGTGAGACGTTAATGTTGCTGGTTTGGGGACAGGTGTCAATAACGTGTTTATGGTTAATATTCCAAAGACAAGGATTAATGGAATGGATTAAATGGCGATAAGTTTTGAAAAAAATATTTATTATTTTAACAAATTCAGTCTGTAATGTTAATGTAAAAATGTAAATATTATTATGTTAAAGTTTACCTTATAATATAATTGTAAATAGGCATTTATTAGGTTCTCAAGAGAGAAATATCTCCTTTTAAATAAATCACAACGTCTTTTCATCTCGCAAGTCGCACCCCAAAGAAGCCGGTCGTTTTCTCACCTAGTTTGCTTCATAACACCGAAACAAGAAACTGATGCAATTTCCGTAAACAAAGGCAAGAGTAACCTTGGTATAACAAAACATATTTTCCCCGGAAAGATAAGATGAAGGCAGTGCAAGTGCGCATCCCGTGGGGGGAGGGGGGCAGGAGAGGCTGCATGGAAACTTGTTTTTCCGGCGAAGGGCGGCAGTGCGCCCCGCGCGCTCCGACAAACGAGACGCCTCGCGCTCGGCCGGCCTGCCCCCGCGAACTTCACTTGTTTATACATACCGGTAAATGTGTCAACAACATAATGCACGTGTACCGCACATACGTGACAAAGTGATAAAGCTTCCATACAAAATAACTGTGTTGACTGTGTGTTTGTGTTGACACGTGAGTTCACGTGATCTTTGGATTAACTGCCGCATGGATCGGGTATAAATTAAAAAGTTTTTCAAAAGATTCCACCGTAATGTTGGAACATCGTCCGTAGCTCATATTTATGTACGTCATATTTCCTTAGAAAAACTTTTCCATTCCCTTTTACGGCTTAAATGGGCTGAAGGGATATTTTTTAGGGTTTGCAGTTTTCTGTTTTATGATATTGGATTTCTAAGATATGTTGGAGAAGTAATATCTTTCTGTCGTGACTTTTTGAGGAAAAGGGGAAAGTTATCAAAGTGAATGGGGCAGTACGGTAGACTGTAGTAAAGTGGCAAGTCACTAGGACTTAATCGTATTATGATAGATGACTGGCCACGCTTGTGACTCACCGTGCACTCAGGCACCGTGGAAATTCAAACGGCTTATTATGTGAAGTTGATCAAACGAGCTCATTAATTAATTAGTTTGTAATATATACTGCGGTAATTAACTAAACACCTGCTGAAAACGATTAATTACGTGTTACCACGAGTTAAAAGATAATTAGATAGGTATTTGTCCCGAACTTGTAACTAATTGCTTTTCGAAACTGTTTCTCATTTTAAAACAAATAAGATAAGCATTGTGAATCATAAAACTTCAAATAAATGGTGTTAAATGAATAATGTAATAAAAACATTGCTCAGTTTTATAATTGGGTCCGTATTTTTTTAACCGATTTATAAAAGGAGGAGGTTCTCAATTCGACAGTATATTTTTTTTTGTCTTAGTTACGCGATTACCTACTCCGCCAAATATGAATTGATTTTGGTTATGCTTTTTTTTTTTTGATGATGTTACTTCAGAGGTGGTCCCATACTACTGCACTGCTTGTACTTTGCCTACGTAGTTTTGGAGTTAGCTTCAATAATACGTATTTTTCCCACCACTAGGTATATGCACGATGTTTTAAGTAAGTCCGTCACTGTTATTTACATAGCAGGTGATAGTATTCGAATTTGTGTGGGGTAGGTACCACAACTAAAAAGTGTTTATGTAAATAAGGCGTAAATACACCCAAAAGCTCTCTTCACACATTTCAATGCATAAAAAGAGACAAGTACAAAAACAGGCAAGTAACATGGTAATGTATCTTCTTCGAAATCGTGTTGATGGCAATCTAAATAGACTCGGTCCATAATTCGTATGGTAATGTATAATATTATGCAATTACCAGGAGTGTATAAAGGGCACGTAACAAAAAGGCCAATGAAACCGATACGAAATCCTCGTGCTTATTTGATATTCTTCAGCGAAAACTGTAGCGAGATGAGTCACATGAAATTATTGGCTCGAGACGTGCCCACGCGCCGTGCGACGAATAACAATGTCTATGCCGCGACAATATTTGTGCAAGTTACGGAAACTCGTCACATGCTCTGCTATTGTGCAATCAACGACTCGACTATTCTCCTAGAGAAGAAAGTTTTTGGAAAAGTCGGAAGAATTAAGAAGTCGTATGTCGGAAGCTGGGGTGAGTTTTGTGACGAGCTATAGTTTTTGATAAAGTATTGTTCACTTAGAAAGTTTAATCCTTATAGTATTATCCTATTAACCTGTTTTCACAGAGAAAACAAGGTAAAGCTTTGGCAAATTCCTCTGTAGAATACCAATATGGGTGTTGCTATCCTTACTAATATTGTAAATGCGAAAGTGAGTTCGTTTGTTTACGCTTTCACGCTAAAACGGCTGAACGGATTTGGATGAAATTTGGCGCATGGGTAGACCATGACCTGGTGATGGACATAGGCTACTTTTCATCCTGGATTGCAGACGAAGTCGCGGGCAACAGCTAGTAGTTAATAATGCTACACTTTCATACTTTTCATGAATCTATGGCAGTTTTACAGATCCTTTCATATTTTAGAACTAGGTACCTCTGATATCAAATGGATATAGGTACTTAGTTTTAACATTATTTTAGTCGATGCTATCAAACTCGACTTCTGAAAGGTTGGCAAATGCGATTACCTGAGTCAGGTCTTCCTATTGCGGCGAGGAACAAAGTTTGCATTTCAGATGAAAGTTCGAACTTGTGGATTTGTGGTGGACTTATTTAAAATGTTGGACACGTACATTCGATTTTTTCTGGTATTAATTAATAAATTTGATAACGTCTATTTATTGTAAAATTAAAATTATGGGATGATAGGCAGCGGGAAATTGATAATAGCCGCGCTACCTACTGAACAATTTTTCTGACTTCAACAGTTTTGCAAAAAGTTAAGCGAAAAATGTTTTGTTAGATTCCTTAAAAAACTTCATTTGAAAAACTAACTTTCTGAAAGCCATTTCCATTTATTATGTTATCAAATCTTATCAAATTGAGGAAACCGATGTTTTCTCATTCGCCCACAAGAAAGAGGGGAGAAAACCAAATTAAAGTAAATTATTAAAGATTTTTTAATGCTAATATTATCTAACATGACAAATCTCGCCTCGCCGTGGCAGATGTCAAAACAAAAACAAAAGAGTGTCGCGTTACTCAACCCGCCGCCGCCGCCGGGGGTTCCGCAGGCCTACGAGTACTATGAGTAGCAACATTTGTTTTTGATTAAACAAATTGTCCGCGCAGTTTATTGCTCCCCCGCGCAATCTCCCGCACTTAGCTGCGATTTTTGTTACGTAACTGTATGAGGAAGGTTCTCGCAGAGATGATGGCAAAAAAAATTGTTTATACGATCGGGTTTTTGCACCTAATAGAGCGGAAAAGAAGTTCGAAAACAGTCGGGGAAAGGTAATCAAAGCTACGAGCTTTATGAAAAATAACATTGTTGTGTTGAGAAATTATATTAGGTACTTGTTCAGATAAAAATAAGACGGTAGTTATATTTACCTTCTGTTTATTAGTTTATCTATATTAATAACACGTAGCTAATACTCATTTTTCAGACAACATTGTCAAGTGAAATACTTTAAAGAAATATCAAAATCACAATCCCAGCTCGTTCCGTACGTGCGTTATAACTCAGGTATTGGCTGAATTTTGTATGCAGCCGGCGACAAATGCAATAAACTCGTCCGGATCGGCGAAAACGATGCACTGAAGCGATTACACAAAATAACTATATCATGTAAATAAATATTATTCATAATGATGACGTGAATGGTGTATGCACAATACGCCTCCAGGAGTACTGAACATTTTGGCGGCATCCATAAAATCGATAGTCGAAACTAATAGCGAATATTGTTGTCACCTCCTCGGTGTTGGTACCAGCAAGTACCATCAGAATGTTGTACTTCGCTTTTAGTGCAGTAAATGCTTAACTTATCTAGTTGACTAGGTACTTCGCAGTATACCAAGAGCGGGAGACCTTGAGTTTATGAAATTGTTATAAGTTTTATTATAAAATATTTAAATCCCTGAGCGTTTATGAGAACGAAATTGTTTTAGAGAGCAACTATTTTGTTTTCTTAGTCTTTAATTAAAAAGTGGCTCTTTAACTACAAACTTTCCCTAATACTCGGTCTCGACACCAATATCCGCATTTCTCGAGCCTACCTAATCAATAAAAATGTCCAATAAACGTGAAAAACACATTACCCAAAGATAGAAAAGGGCCGTTTCAGTAGAGAAAGCAATAAAAGTAAGGGTTTCAGCTAACCGTTTCTCAAACAGGCCTGTCTGGGCCGAACGTAGGCCGGGACGACTGAGCTCGGTAAAATTGCTATTGCACCTGACAAGCGTACCAAAACGATTCAAAGCCGAGTCTCGATCCTCTACTAGTACGTAGGTACTCGTACATCGGCCATTGTTGTTTTTCTTGGCAATCGTTTAAATTGAGAATGGTAATGATGCCTAGTTTATGTCTTTTTAGCCAGGATTTCTTTTCGTTCAAAGGCAGCATTTTTCTATGCGACTGCAGCACGGAATGACAATGTTGTTTATCGCTCGTATGTGCTAGACAAACATGATTTCATATTCAAATTGTGTATGGTAGCCAATTGTATTAAGGCAACTTGGTTATTTGTAAATTAATGAACAAGAATATAGTTCTAGTTCATTAATTCTTGAATATCCAAATTAGTTTAAATAAAACGAAAGTTTCGTAATTTTATTTGTCGGCTTAACTAGTAAAGTTGTACCTATGTATTCAATTTGTGAGATTTCTCTCTTAAATTTATTCAAAGAGCTGGTAAATGCAGACCTAGAGCAGGTACTCCGTAGGATAAATTGACCAAACAGGTACAATTACCAACAATATAAATGAATACAATAATACCTATGTCATCTAATTAGACCCAACAATAACAAGGTAAAGGAATATTTCGATCCAAAAATACATGATCTATTATTACCGCGAATTATTTTGAAGTCGTACAAAAACATCACAATAGGGAAACTGAATAAGGAAAGATGGCCTCGCATGGATGTTATGTCTGACTTTGATAAATCCTTGTGTTATGATCGTAAATCATACCTACATATTTTACGATAGAATAAAACAAGAATAAGTGACATTTTGTATTAAAACTATAAGCACGTTTTGTTTTGACAGTAAGTAATTTTAAAGCCTGCTCAAGTAAAAGATGTTTCGACTTTACTACGATATTCAAATAATCCAAATGAAAAATAGCAATAGATAGCTTACCTGTTTTGACTAAAGACTATAATAAAATACTTGAAAGCAGCACTGTACATCATCCGCTGCAGAAAGCGGTGTCAAGTCGTCGTCGCGTGAGCAAATAGCATTAGAAGCGTGTAGAAACCCTTTGGTGTTATTTATTGAGGAGCGCAGCAGGCGCAGGGTTGGATTCAGAGCTCGCCGTCCTTTACGTAACGTTGTCAAAGGCACATTACGCCAACCCGTACACGCAAATACCATTAAAATGGTATATGGATATTTTGTGACAATTAAGAAATACACGTTCTTTTACTTGAGTTTTGTTTTTTTTCGGTAGGTAAAGGGTTTATTAAGGTTTTCTTGTAAAAGAAAATGTAACTTCGTCAAATAAATCATGGGCTGTGAAATAAAATGAAGTTTTGTTAATTTTTTTACAATCTACCTTGAGTAATTCAGTGGTACCTACCTAGATGTTAGTTACCACTAAATGCATGGAAAATCACAGAGTTCTACTTTATTCACGTGTTGATTTTCACAAGGCTACAACAAGAGCAATCTTGCTGCAACAAAAGTTTGCAATTTATCTTTTCATCTCAGGTTTTGTTATCAAATTAAAACTTAAGTAATTTGGCTACTCCAACAACTCTACCAAGCGAGCTCTTGAATAATAATTGCATGGTTAATTCACTTATAATCAAAAGTTTGTAATTTAACAGAGTCGAAACGAAAGTACCGTACTTAAAAAGGAATATCTAATTATGATTCTATTCAGATCGCGAAGTGTTGTGATGCATTTCGATGACAAATGGTAATCAATTTAAATCGATTATAATGTCGATATAATCGCAGTGAATTAGGGAGCTGGGACGAGCTCGTTAAAAATTAACGGCTCGACTTTCTGATGGTTAATCGATACCGTCTCAATGACTGTTTATCGTGTCTGATGGGAGGACTTGGAAGTCGTTTACTTAATGTTTCATATCGTCCACCTGTTTCGTGAGTCGTTACGATTTAAAGTTAGTTAAGTAAGTAAATAAATAAGTTTGAACTCGTGCTTGTCAGGGCATTTGAAAACGACTCGAGTCGTAATCATGTCGTGAATAGTTTATTAAATGGTTATTGTTATTTATTGATGTTTTGGGATCTTAAATCCAGGTAGTAGGATTTCTCAAAAACAAGAATTATTTGACTCTATAACGTAGCTGTTATTGAGTCCTTCTCAGAGTGCGTCCTATAGTAGTGCTGCCTATAGTAGCCTATAGGAAGCGCTCTGAGAAGGACTTCAATTGTTTTCCTTCATTGTAGTAGTACAAAATGTTGAAGCGCTTGTGAAGCACCCATTTGAATAATCATACAAGTCTTTTTCAACTTATAAACAACTTTTTCTTCAGTGAGTTTCCATCTGTTTGTACAATACAATGAACCATTTGTCCAGCTCAGTCTCTTCAGTTGACCAGCTGCCATCCAAACGCTACCTACGAACCCGTTTGCATAATTCCTCTATCACACATTTGGGACAACTCAACCCATCATGGCGGCGTGAGATATTCCGCTAATGCGAGGAGGGCCTTTTATTAGACACGTTACGTTCACATAAATTCAGAAACTCGGTCAAACTGTTTGAACCCTAAAACTGCGGAAGTTAGGGGTTGAAATCAAGGACGATCGTAAATTATCGTTCGCTGCTTACCCCGCGCCATGTTGTCTCAAGGGTCGTAAATATATCCTGTTTTAATTACGAGTACCTTTAATTGGTGTTTCGCACGCACGCTTGTCTTCGGTTATTATGCGTGTCATGGAGGAGCAAGTAATGTGGGGACCTGTAGCTATGTAGTAAGATACTTCTTGTCTAAGATAGCTATCTTAGACAACAGGGTTGAGATACATGTTTGTAAACTGTTCACATATAGGCCGGGAGATGAATTAGCTGTGTTTATAGAGATTGCGATGTTTTAGGGCTTCGTCGAAAATATTAATATTTGAAAAAAATCTTATTAACGTTCTATGATTATTGAAGTTTTGAAATGGGTAATAGATAGTAGTAGGCTCTATCACTTTTTGAACAACCTCAGCTTCATTACCTACCTATTTAAATTAAAACAAATCATATAAAAAACTAGGCTAAGAATCATCACTTTTTGAACGTCAGAATTACATATGACAGTCTCCTAAAACGCCACCTCTTCCGAGTGCTTTAACTGATAAGAAAAGTGGCGCAACAAACTACCCAGCAACTCAACACAGTCATACATTATGTACCTTAACAAACAAAAGGTACCCTACAACTTAATTATTTTAGTACACACGGCTACACATCAAGCTATGCATTTCCAGTATAGGCTGACCTCGCATTGTACGAAAATCCTATACAATGCGAGATCAGCATAAACAGGAAATCCTTGATGTGTAGCCGTGTGTACCTCGAGTAGTAGAAAGTAATCTCTAATTGTGGCCAATTGAGACTTGGAGCGGAAAACACTAAACTTGAAGCAAACTTGCATTTCCGAAGTAAAGTGGAATGCACTGAAAATTTTCCACTTACGGCAATTGCTCGCGTTCGTGCACTTATAATGCGAACTTCTTAGAAATTTTCTACATTCGTACGAATAATAACCTTTAATTGGTATATTTAAATTGTTTACATGCAATGGTGCGGAAGGGATGGAATATGTTCACATTTATTTGAAATAGAAAATTAATCATGTTCCTTTTCTAAGGCATTGTATTCCAGGATTCAAGAAGTACCTATCCATTCTCCACGTGGATACCGTACAAGTTTATGTCGTGTATTGAAATTAACTCATTATAGGTTTGTTAACAAGCACTGCACCAGGTTTTCCTATAAAGAAACCTTTTCTCGCTACCATTATAGAGAACTGCATTGTTTTTTCTACAATATTATAAGCTTCCATCCTCCCATAATATTCTGAGAATTTGTTGCAATTTCCACCTTTTTCCAGCATTTAATATTTTTCGTCTTTCTACATATTTTATCATTATAGTGTTACAACATTTGTCTTCTCCTTTATTGGTAAGTACATGTGTACTAATTTCTTCTTTATACTCTATAAGGAACCCCAAATACCAACGAATCTATACCATAACATGCTAATACAATACCTAATTACCTTCTAATTACTTCATAGTTACATCACTAATCCGTAGTGTTGTAACATAATTGATTCGGAACATGAAAGGCGATAAGTACGTAGTAAGTACGTTGTCGGAACAACAACATAACGAGCGATAACGTCTTCACAGATAAGTTTCAGGTTTCCGCTTGAGGCGAGATACTGCTTGTAAGTACGTCGAATATATACCGAGTTAGTGGTTATGGTGTAACTAAAGATACTATTGTTTCTCGTGGTTGTAACGAAATAACATAGTATACTTAAATAAAAGAGAGTGAATCACAGTGCACTTTCATTATTCTAAGTCTTATAATAAGTATAACAGATTAATTATGGCTGGATGCACAAAGTATTTATTTGATAGACAGTCCACAATAAAAAATGATTTAAGGTCATAGAAAATAACAATAATAATAAAAACTTTATTGACAATTTTAAAGTATTGCAGTACATGGGCATATAGTTTCTAGAATATGGTAAAATTACAGATTTGCTACAATTATAGTGGGTGCAGTTCTGATCTCCTAACTAGGTTACGGTATAACCTGTATGAAGGAATGACAGTTCCGATCCCCAAAGAATTACACGCATAATGTAATATTACTGAAAAAAGTACATTTGACTTATGCTACTACAATATGGCATAATGAAAAGGTAATGTACATATAATAAAATGTACATATAAATATTTAGATATGCTAATTATTTTGCTAATCTAAAATGGTCAACTTCCATCAAATTAAAATCTAAATAAACACCACTGATATTTTCGTCATGAAGAACAAACAAAGCGTATTTCAAAAACTGCCCCTACCCAACATAATCTCCTGCTGCATCAGTTCATAAATAAGCAGTTATCATAGCGTGGGGTCATTAACAGTGCCATAAATCGTATCGTCCGGCCGGACAACCCGGACAGTCCGGAGGCCATGTTAATTCGCGGCCGGACACCGGTCATTCAGGATCACGGTAATACCTGTTGAGTTACAGTCTGGCTTACCGATACCTGCCCCTTGTTTGACCTTTCACGGATGCCCGAATTTTCACTCAATAATTGGGGTATTAAATTAAGTTAATGCCCGTTAAAATTGGGTTTAGGGATGATATTAGTGTGTTACTGCTGATTTAGCACTGATATTGGTTATTTAGAGTTGTTTTTTTTTTTTAAACGCTTTTGGAACAAAACGAATTTTTGGCTCCGTGCAGTGAAAACATCGGAAATTAATTGTTTATTTATTTATTTGTTGTGTAGAAAGCCTCGTAATGCATGTTTAAAACAAACGTGCAAAGCTCTAAGATGCTTCTAATGCCTTTTATTGATGATAATGAGAACCTCGATGAACGACAATGACGGCGTCCATTTTTCAGACAGTTTTCATCTTCCCCTGTAAAATAACGTTTATTGCAATCACGAAGTTTTCACTGCACGACGACGTTGTAGGAAAATACCTAGATTATTTTATCTAAAAAACCCGCCAAGTGCAAGTCGTACCATGCACAATGAAGGGGATGAATTTATAATACAAACTTAACATTGTAGTTGAAAAACTTGTTCTCCGATACAGAATGTATGGGAGAACATGTTTTTACAACTGCAAATTTAAGTTGGTCGATTATTACTCGGTAACTTGTGGAGCCTACGTAGCGGTGATAGTTTTCCTTGTAATTTCGTTATATATACTACTGCCGTGAATTTTTTCACATATCCAAACCCAACCATTTAGCTGGCAGGGGGGGGGACACTTGGCTCTAAAAAAAATTAGCACTTTAAAGCTTAATATTCCGCAAACAGATCCCTGAATCCAAAAATAGTTGGAACAAACTCACATTATTTTTAAACGACCTTTCTAATGATACCACACAACATGGGATTGACGAGGAAAAAAAACCATCTCCACTTTAGGTGTAGGGGAGGTACCCTAAAAAAAAATGTTTTTTACGTTTTTTTTTACCACTTTGTCGGCGTCATTTATATGTATATCCATACCAAATTACAGCTTTCTAGTACCAACGGTCTCTGAGCTAAGCCGCGGACAGATGGACAGACGGACAGACGGACATGGCGAAACTATAAGGGTTCCTTGTTGACTACGGAACCCTAAAAACGGATGTTTTTTTACAACATCGCTAAGTTAGGTAACTTAGCGATGTTGTAGTAGTTTTCATTACTCTAGTCACAGAGTAAAGAAACGCTCTAGTAGAGTAACTGTACTGGCATAAACAAAGTGTGCTACGTAGTACCGTAGTTACGTAAAGGGAGCTGAGAGTAACATTTTATTGAGATAAGCAATATTTTGCATCCGTAACCCGCCACTGCAGCTGTGGACAAAGTGTATCCATATACTAAACATGCTATGTTACGTCATACTATGTTTTACCGATAGAAAATGTTCTGCTTTGCGTACATTTCTCTTCGTAGAAAATTCTATAAGTAGTCTTTTGTAAAGACACAGTTTTGAAAATAAAGAACTTTAAATAAATGTAGATAACCCTTGAATTCTCTACTCTAGTGTTTCCATTCAGAGATTGTTAGGTAGATATGGTAGAAAATCTAGTTTAAAAAAAAACGTAAAATTTATTTACTAAACCCCACAAACATATATAAATATCCGAATAAGCTGAACAATTAATTGTCTTTTGAAATAAAACTCATGCGTGCCCATTTAACCGCCGATCGTGACAAATGACGTCACAATTTCGGTACACGCAGTTAAAAATGTAAACGCTACCCCGTTCGACATGGCTGCAATGTGCAAGTGTCAGTACCACTATTTATCTTGTGCCCGACGGACAGGATTGATGGTCCGGCCAGTATTTGCATATTGCTTAGTTATGTACTAAGTTACTGGTACTCTGTGCTGCATAGTCGCATATCAACGTCAGTGACAGTGCAAAGGGACGTTGAGTAATTTGGTGATCATTTTTAATCGGATGTTTTTACGGGATTAATAAAATTATATCTTTAAAAATGCTTATATAAATGATTGATGTTATTAACGAAAATACATTTTACATATATACGCATAAAAATATTGTTATGAGGATTAATTTTCCTTACTGGGAAAATCGAATTCTTTTATATTCCTTATTTTACAATTCATATAAAACTCAGTAAGTATTATACCTTATACTTTTTTACTATTTAGAAATTTTGAAAGGCAGAAAAAACGGAAAAGTAATCCCCTGCCTTGCGAGAATATTTTCTTAGTAACATTAGTAAGCTTAGCTTCAATATAAAATGTCGATAACTCTGAAGCCTTTTAATGTAACACTAGAAACTCATTTTCTAGCACTAATGTAACTTAAGATGTTACACTAACTAACACTAACTCATTTTCCAGCACTAACGTAACTTAAGCTGTTACTAGCTAACACTAACTAATTTTCTAGCACTAACGTAACCTATTTCGTACGAACTTAATATATATGAGTTTATTATTATGGACATTTAAAAATATCTCTCATAATAATCATCATTTCAATACCACCAAGATTTATTTCTCTTCGAAATTAAAAAATTCTGCCAGTATTCATGATTACCATTCCCTAATTTAGAGCAAGGAGGTTGTATTGTTTCATGAAGGAGAAGATAATAAAGTACGTAGACAGGATACCCGCCAAGCCAATCCCGTAATCGAAGCACGCCGATTACCCCGCGGGCAATATTTTCATTATTTTCCCTCAAACGAGTCTCCCCTTCTTAATTTCGTTTAATTTAATCAAAATTCTGCTTACTCAGTAAGCAATTTTCAACCACAATTTTCCAAGTAAGATTTTATAATTATTCGCTTAATAGATTTAAGTTGAAGTAACGCAACACATATTTTTTAATTAAGTTTTATCCGTTGAGTAGCTAAGTTATGTAATTTATTAGATTTTCATGAGTGAAAATATCTTATGAAAATATTATCATTTTATTTAAAGTAGCTTACCTATACTAAGGTGACCTTGTGAAAGCTAAAGAAATCCACTGGATGCGGGAAGCCCAGAACCGGTTGAAGTGGCGGTGCTTGGGGAAGGCCTATGTCCACCAGCGGACGTCTTTCGGTTGATATGATGATGGTGTGATACTAAGGTGTAAGATAAAGTAAACTATCTTAAGTTTATAGATTACTGTTAGTAAAATCAGGGAAATACATAGCAAAATGACAACCAACTTAAATTGCCCGTTTATTCAAATCACAACTGTCATTCTTTGACAGTTGTGATTTTCGCGCACTTTTTAACGATTATCGAACTGATTTTCTTCACGATAAGGTATAATTTCAGTGTGACGGTTGACACGTTTCAAAGTACGCTGAGATGCGCGGTGCTGCGCAGCGCGTGTACCGTATTTTGTAGTAAATAAATTCGATTTTGTAACGATTCATAAAAAAGTGCACGTCGCGTCGTGTCTCGGTGTGAACTGACCCTAAGTCTAACACGACAAATTAACGTACTATGTCAATATTAATTTTCTTTATTGTACATTTTAGTTTAATATTTTCAACAATAAAGGTATGTAGTCCGAAAATCCTCTAACAAAAATAAGTAATTATACTTCACAACTAGCTGCGCCCCGCGGTTTCACCCGCGTAAGTCTTGATCCCGTGGGAATATCGGGATAAAAAGTATCCTATGTGTTAATCCAGGTAATAAACTGTTTGCCAAATTTCATCTAAATCCATTGAGCCGTTTTTGCGTGATTGAGTAACAAACATCCAAACACACAAACTTTTACATTTATAATATTAGTAGGATTGCATGTTGATTCAATTTGAATTCATTTGATTCATTTGAGTCTTTGTTTCATTTTACTGACAGCTGTCGCAGAGATCAAGAATGAAACAAAATGGTTTGCCAAATATAAAAAAAAAATATGCTCACAAAAAAAAATACAGCAACTGATTTGATATTAATTTTTATTTGTTTGATTTTTATTTATTTATTATTATTATTTTAATTTTTATTTAAAATTATATCGTGTATTGAATTTAAATATTTTAATGAATTTCTTGATTTTGTAATATTATTGATAATTTAGATATGAAATTTAATTTTTTGTTATAATAGTATGATTGGTTACTAACATAATTCTTAAGTGTACCTAATAACAAAAATATGGATCACTGTATCTGATTTAAATGAATAAATTAAATTAAATTAAAATCCTAGACAAGTGTAAATGTAGTTTATCGATCTACTGAAACAAATAGGTCAAGGTGACTATGAAAGTCCAGAGTTCCAGACAACTTGGCACAGAATAATGTTGGAATGTTGGAACTATGTGGAGTAATTTTCCACTAGAGAGGTTTACATCGAAAATTACCTAGGATTCCATGCGAGGCACAGTAGAAGTACCAAATGCCTATGTACCTATAGGTGTGCCCATATCACCTATTTCCCTTACATAGTCATCTTTTACGACATCCACAAAATGAAATGAGATCATAATAAATAGATGTGTGACTGTAAATATTTTACAAGGTTTTCTTTTATCCAATGAACAAACGGGTATAAACTGAGCTCCTAAACATGTATAGCTCAACCAAGCTGATAAACTTGAAACCGCTAACAAAGTATACTGTATAGTGTAGATACAGTGAACAGTGTCGTATTAAGTAGGTAAGCCACAACAAGAGGTATGAAAACCGAGCTCGATATTTCTTTAGCTCGTTTGTTTTGTATTTTTGGTCGGGAAACTTTGCAGAGCTTTCTATATCTTACTGAGAATATTCGTTATCAAAATCACGTTAACTTTAAAATTAATAAAGTTCACAAATTCAAAATTATTTCTCAGATAAAGAAATCTAGCGTTGGAAAAATCGGTTCTTAGAGATGCATATTATACTCACAAAATTACATAAATTCACGCCATAAAAACGCGCACAGCCTGTACAAAATTCGCTACAGCTACCTACAGATAACCACTAACGATATTAATCCGACTAATCCCTCCACATTTCAATAATAAAACAAGATGTCGCCCCGCATTAATTAATTCCAAACCGTTGACTCTTGACTCATTTATTATGACAAAGTTCTAAATGTGTAAAAATTCACCCCTACGAAGAACCATTTCCATTTATCCGAGTATCATTAAGGGTATGATCCGGTGTTCGGATAACTTATGGTCGGTCATGGAATCTGCATATAAATAGGAAAGAGGTTTAGGAGGGATCGGGGCTCTCCTGTGGCGCTCTCGCACGCCCGCATGCACGCCCGCACGCCACTCTCGCACGGCCAGCGACTTATGATCTGAGGAGTTTGAGCATACTTTGGAATAACTTATGTCGGCTCATGTTTTTGTGGCTTCTTACCTACGATGTAAGTTTAGGATGAAAGATTGGCAAAGTTTTTACCTTTAGCCAGTATTTAAATACGTGGTTGCGTGGCTGGCGTATAAAATGCGATACATACGGTAGAGTTAATGGTATTCCTACATATAAGACGTGACGTGACCGTATCTTCTTCAAAATACTTTCTTCAACGTAGTAATTACCGCTCTTGCTCTAATTAATATTCTCTCGATAGCGGTACGTTTCGTACATTTCGTAACATGATTCAATGCTGCTATTTTGCAATTTTCTTTATTATTTTCCTAAAGAAGATTATAACTACGTAACATTTTTCTTTTCTCTTTCAATCGAAACAAAGCCCTCAGAAAAACTTGACTCATTTAGGTAAATCCCTAAAAAGTCGTAATTTCATTACAAAATGTTTCAGTACACACGGAGAAAAGCACAATATTTCACGATCAAATACGAAAGGCTAAGTAAAAAACATTGTTATCAAAACACACAGTAAACAAGCTAACACATATTAGGGAGCACATAATAAGGAAAATACGGTTTTACGGTTTTTATGGTCGTTGCGAACTGGCAATGGTGATCCCTTTGTAATGGAACGTGTGTTCCAAGCTTTGTCGGCAAAGGCAATAATTATTCAGCCAAATACGTCCTTTGTGATTGGCAGGATTGAAATGGATGTTAAATGAAAATTGACGGTAGCGTTACTGTTTTGTTTTTGAGCCGATCCGCGAAACAATTGTTTCGTTAACGAGTTTGAAAAGTATTGATTTCGGAACGGACATCTAAATTATCAACAAAATCGATCCGTAATTGTTGTTTAATTAGATTTTCTGTCAGTAAACCTTCAGTTACAGATTGAAGGACAGTGTTAGGAAAGCACCTTCCACCCATAAACTGCAGTATGATCGCCCCTACATGATCACAAATACTGCTTCAGGGGTAATGTGGATGGTGGATGAAGTGGACACATCTGCCTAGTGCCTACCTCTTCACACATTGGCAATCTTTATATAAATCTCATAAAAAGAAAAATATAATATAAAAATAATAACATACTCATTAAAAACAGTAACGAACAGCTTTGCCTTAATTAAATAGACCGTATCGATATCGTACTCGATTAATCAAAATTAATTAATGCTTCCAACGTCCAAATGACTGACTGTGAACTGAATACCATATACACCCATGCTTACCTACATAGTACTATGTCGATGGACGCCCGCAGGTCTGTCTGCCCGGTAAATACTCGGACACAATTATGCGTACATGCTTTCACGTTCACATGGGACAGCCGGACGAGGTGCATCTATTTCATAATTCATATATATTGCGAATTGTCTGGACTGCAGTCTGCTATTAAATGAGCAATTATGTTTATGCTGTTAAGATGTCTGATTGCTCTTAAGATCCACTTTGGGATGTCACAAACGCGTGTGCAAAATAATATGGTCTCTACAGGCTGAAACTCCAATGCGTATCACGTTTAATGAATTTAAAATTTAGAGAAAAAAAAAAACTTATCCGGAATACTGCCTTATTCTATTTTAAAAGAGTTACTAGCTGTTGCCCGTGGCTTCGCCCGCGTGGAGGTCGGAAATTATCTCATGGAAATGTACTACTGGGATAAAAGTATTCTATGTCGTACCCCAGTCATGGTCTACCTATGTACAGAATTTCATCTAAATCGGTTCATTCGTTTTAGCGTGATAGCCAAACAAACTCACTTTCATATTTATAAGATTAGTTAGGATTAGGACAAACATCACAACAGAAATGAGGTTCTACTAGAATTTATGATACATTTCATACAGCCATGTTCAAATAAGCTTGATACCAACCTTTTGTGTGCCTTCATCTTGAAAGAAACATAATAACCAATATTACCATTCCAGGCTTTGTCTACAAGATAATAGCTATTATTCTCAGTACTACTGAATATAAAAGAGCGAATGTACGAATAATGTTAATACAAAAGTACCTAATACAATTCAAAGACGTCCAAAGGGAGAGAGGTCCTCCGTTTTCTTATTACATTATCATATCAAAGGATTACAAAACAAATCTCTAAAAACACTATGACCGCTTTCATCAGTGTAAGAGCCATCGCCCCAACACAATTAAACCATGATAAATGGATCACGAAAAATCTAATCTAAATATTTAATCGAAAATTCCCCTGCATTGCAACAAATGCATTTGTGTGTGGGTATGTATGTGTGTGTGCAAGTATTGCTGTTTGACACACACCCTTTATACGCTCTAATGGTTTTAAAGATGTTTGCACGTTCAGAGTAGCGGATTATAAGATGAATTGTAAGTGATTCGATATTCCAAATAGTTTTTAGGCGTTTCGTAGCGCGTGCGTAGACGTTTGCTACGAGAAAACTGAAAACTTGAATGAAGTGCGTAGTAATCGTATCACTTCGTAGCATGTTTTTTTAAAATAATTTACTGTTGTAGGTGACGTAATTTTTTTACAATACGAAAGGTCGAGAGTTCGTATCTAAGTTCGACCTTTGCACGAATCTGTACGCGTCCACAAATCGTGTATGTGTACGTACCCTAAGCGAAGACAAGTGCATTGTAGTGCAGGAATGCACACCCCAGTCCCAACAGGGCCACCCCAGCATTACGAATGCAAATAATATTTCTTTCCGACAAAATATTGCTGTGTTAATGCCACGCTAAATTGTGTACGATGTAACCCCAGTGTACACGGCACATTCGGTTTTATTCGTTATGTTTGTTGTTGAAAAGGGCATCGGACAGTTTGTTTTGGGCCTTATATTAGTTTGTTTGGTTTAATCTCGCGTTTGTAGTTGTGACCGCGGTTTAGAATCGGCCAGTTAAGCAATTAATATGTTTGTTTAGAGGTTTGTGAAATGGTCTTTAGATCTAAGTGGACACGGGCACAACAGTAACACGTTATGAAAATCAAGTTAGGTACCTAAAATACCTACCTTAAAGGTAATATTTTAAGGTTGTATCTTAAATAATCAAGTCTGTTTTTCATCTAAGCCTGTAAGTATAGCTACACCAAAATGAAGTCAATTTCGCTTGTGCCATAAAACAAATTATAAAGCAAGGTTTACGAGTCGTATGTATGCATACAGTGGGAAATTTAATCTCCATATAAAGAGCATGAGTGAGTTCGCGAAAATAATTTAATATACTAATCATAGCCTTAAAGTTCATGAGCCCCTTTTGGAGGTCGAAGCTCGAACCTCCTTCGGTATAATTTTCTAATTCCGCCTCTATCGCAGGATTTTATTGCATTTCGGTTTCCCTAATGCTGAAATGCGACGTAAACTTCGCCTTCCTGACCCATTTAGGCGGATATTGTTGGGGCGTACACCGTTCAAATTTCTATTGCAGGCTTAAAATATTCTGTCCCTCTCTGGGTTTGTATTAAGGAAAGGGACGGATGGATACATTTGTGCGATAAGTCTAGTAACCCGGTTCAAGGAGGCTCTCCCCTTGAAGGCTGTTCCGAGACAGGTCGCAGTGCGCCTGTAAATCACTTAAGACGAACGGGATCGGGGCCCGTCTTGCAGTTAAAGTTCCTGTTTTTGCTCACGGGGGAGTCGGAACGCGACGATAAGAAATATTTGAAACAGTAGACGTTAGCTTCGTTTTATGGGTACCGTAAATTAGATGGTCTGTTTTTCCTTAAAATTGGCGTGTTTTTGTTATTCCTTTTGTGATTTTACGCAAATGTAGCTAATTTGTACCGCCCAGGTGTTTTAAAGTAATTGCTGCATATCTCAGGGTATGAATTTTATTTGTATATATTATTTATATTTAGGAGCTTAGAGGCCGTTATAAATATTTGAGTCAATAAATCAAGTGGGGACTGTACGATTTTTATTAGTGTAGATGTAGTGACTTGACAGGTAACTTCCTAACTTTTATTAAAATGACATTGAACGTGTAATAGCTAATAAATATATAAAACAATTTTTTTAAAAGTAAATGGCAATTTTTACACAATCACCCATTGAATCAGCAATAGACAAGAGATCAATTAAACATACAGTCTGCGTAAACTCACTGCAACACATAATCCAATCGCAAGTCTACACCGTCTTAGTAGTAACAAACTCCGGAGTTCACAGGGCATGCAACTGCACAAACTTGAATTGTAAACTTTAGTCCAAAGCCAAGGGCACGTGCGGAACCAAGTACGGGTAAATACACTGCACCATCTGCAGGGCTGCCAACCTGCCAAATTAACAACAAAAATATGGACACCGTAAACACTTCGTTGAAAAGTTATGAATGGAATGAAAAAGGGGAGGGTGATAATGATACCACATTAGAGTTTTTTAGAGGTTGTATATTTAGAAGTTGTTCGCTTAGAGTCTTAGTATTGATTTTTGGGAGTTTTTAACAAGGGCCTGACAAAAACAAATGCTTATGTAGTATACGACTGCTGCGCAACGTGTCGTGGGTTCGATTCCCGCACGGAACAAATATTTGTATGATCTGCAAGTAGTTGTTCCGGGTCTGGGTGTTAGTGTATGTGAGTTTCTATGTTTGTAAACGCACCCACGTTGTTAAATCACTTGGTCATTCCCCTTTCTATCGCTAAAATGACAGTTCATTCATTTTTAGTTGAATAGGAGAAAAATTCTGATGGTATTTTTATAGCCCCTTATATGCCAAGTTTCTATGAATTTTTATGTTGCTTCGTTTTGCTTATTCAGCAGTATAAATAAACCCTAGAATTCTCACACACAAGCAAATCTAATTCCATTCTCTCAATAAACCAATAAGTTCAATATTCCACATAAACACTCTCCCTACAAAGTTATCAATTAGTTTCCGTCTGCGGAATGAATCCTGGGCTCCAATATTAGCAACCCTGGTTGCACCGAGCTAACAAATTAGAAAGTTTGTGTTGGATACAGAGGGGATGTGTTGTTCCAATAAATTTCATGGCTTTGGGACGGACACTGGCCGATAAAGTTGCTTTCCGAAGACAATCCCTACTATTCCTTTACTGTTACTGATATATTGATGAAGGCACGCTGTGCGATCTAGTGGGTAGTTCGACTGGCAGTTGATAAATATATTAAGTGTTTCTGTGCTTGTTTCGTATTAGCAATTCGTTTTTTACTGTTAGTTGGGCTATTTAGGTATGCTTTTTGTAACTGTTTTTTTGTCGGCAGTGTCTATCATAGCTTCTATTTGTATCTTTATATCTTCAATTATTTAAATGACTACTTAAATACTAAGGCTCATACAGCATTTATTTGTACTTGTGTAAACTGTTCAGATGCACGACCACATTGCCGAATCATCCCAAATCTTGCCAAATCAATATGTCTAGATAGGTAGGTAAAGACCAATGCTTAGCAATAGGGATTTCCGAAATAGAGGTAGTTAATTCAAATAGACACATACCGGTAACGGTGACCACCGAATCGGCAAGAAACAATATTGTGTTTTAGTGGAAATGCCGAATGGCGGACTTACGGACTAGCAAACAATACAAGCTGATTGTGGTCACGTTGTTCAAGACCACTAGTTATCGTAACCGCGAACCGTAGTATGTACAATGTACATTTTCTAGGTATAATGTTGGGCGAGGGCTTGAACATATCCAAGGATTAGATAAAAATATATTTAGACAGGCATCCCCTGATGTCTATGAGCTCACCGCTCTTTATTTTTGGCAAAAACTATATGATATTACCTCTGCATCAATACAAACATAAATATGTGTACTGTGCAGTTGTGCACTGCGGGATAGTAAGATGCAAAGTTCCTCGCGGACACCGTTTAAACTTTAAACTAACTTCGGTTGGAATAAGGCTCGCTATAATGTGTACCGGTCTTAACTAGCCACGTTGAACTATTGTAGTTTCGGCTGCTTCGGTGCAACTAAGTCCTCGCCCTTCGTTATTTATTGCTTTAACTTATCGGGTAATTAGGTTAGTGAGGGGACACTTGGGGGCAATTTGTCAGAATCCAGCCAACTTCGTAAGTTCATTCCGTTTCACTTTATTGTTAGTAGTTCTGACGTTCTGCACTGAGGCGTCAGAAAAGTTAATTATTGTTGTCGTGGTTTTATTTCGATTGCGAATTCTGTTGTTATTGTCCTGTATTTTATAAGGTCTGTCATAAACCTAATGCGTTTGATTACTATGATTTTGGTTTTTAATTCGTGAAAACAGGTACTTACATATAACGCACCGAATAATTTCATTAGTTACACATACCTAAGTCTTAAGAAACGTGCCTTATAAAGTGAATTAGTTTTCCTAAGGTAGGTATATCTCCAAGACAATACCTAAATGGCAAAACAAACACAACAATGCCTTCACTCTAGAGACAGAATATAATAAAAATGTTGAATTTCAACAGTCTGCATAATACAAGACCACGTAACTTTCTCCCAAGGCGCACGTACGGACGGCTCCCGACGAGCCAGGGAGGCGGTGACTCCGACCGGAGCCCCGGACGGAACATAAAAACTACCTTCCGCCACCACCAGCCGCCGACCTACACCTAAACGTTCATGTCTAAGAGATAAAACGTGCTGTTACTATTTTATGTCTACCTGCACAACGTACTGATTAAATTGAGGCATTTTTGCCGAGTTTTCTAGCTGTTACGACTTTGAGCAAGAGTGTGGGGAAAGATTTTTAGTTGAATTCAATTTAGTTTTCGCTTTTCGCAGTGATGAACGAAATTTTGTTTCGTATTAGATATCTACTGCCTTTAGGCGATAGCTTAGCAATTATACTTAACTTAAATGGGATACAAACTCGATTTTACAAAATAAATGCCATTATTATCAAAACTAACCCCCTTCCGTGTCACAGAACAGAAAACAAATGGTTCCATTAGAGAAAATAACATAGATACCGGCAGTCCCATGTGCACCAGCGTCAAGTTTGTAATTAGATAACAATCGAGCCCGATACCCGTTCGTGTTTGATTCCACTAACGATCGTAGTGGTCGTATGGCGTACATTAAATATTAATTCTATTGACAATTACAAGCCAACGATGTTTCAACATTACAGTTACAGGTGTGTACAGTACATGACAAAAGATAGACAAATGTAGATAGTGATATAACGATGCGATTTTACTATAATGACAAGCCCAAGACGTTCAAAAAATAGTGGGGCGCAGTGTGCTGTGCAAGTTTCAGACTGGGATTTACCATCTACAGAAACAGGTACTGTGAAACGAAGAAGATCTTCGTGTCCAGAGAATTCAGGAAAACAATCTGTTCCAACACACGATGCTATATTTGAAGTACAAACGCCATCAGACTCCGGCAGCGGTACCTCACGAAGTATAGACGATACTGACAAATCAGATTCACTCATTGATGTGGAAGAAAGAATATCGTGCATAATAAATGAAAACAGATCGTCTAAAAGCAACTCTGAATCCAGTGACGTAGATATCATAATAGATAGTATCTTTGGCATCTCTAACGATAATTTGTTTGAAGTAGCACAAAATGAAACACTCCTACGTGATCGTAGCAAAACTTTTATCAAACAAGAGACTTTATCTATTAGCGAGAAACATGATACTGTTGCTGCCAATGTTTCCCCCGATAAAAAGATCAAAGAGAGACGACTTAAAACGCCCGCACCAATAAAGAAATTAAACAAATCTTTTGACTTAGGTAAAAATAGTTCAAAATTAGCCAAAGAACCTTTGAAGGTCCAGGAAAAGGCAAGTGTGTTGCCAGTGTATAAAAGTACTTTAAAGGGAAGTTTAGATTTAAATTCAAGTCAAAAGAAAAAAGTTACAACCAAATTAAAACTACCCTTTTCTCCAGTTAGAACAATGGATAAACCAAAGATCAATTTATTTCAAAACAAAAGTAATTTGCAAGAGTGTAAGCCATCGCCTTTGCTGTCATCACCAGTTAGACGAACAATATCTAACGAATACGTGCGATTGAAGTTTACTAACGACACGGTGATCAGGCGGACTATAGACGGAAAATCAATACCAAAGATATCACCTAAGATACAATCAATAATACCTGAAAGTCCTATTGATACCGAAGATCCTTTTCTAAACCTTAGTCCTAATAAAAAATATACAGTGACAGTGAATAATAAAGTGAGGTGCGACAAAGACAACTATGTGATATTCGATCCAACCACCGGATTTGCTCCGGACGGGTCGAGGCAATCCCGGATTCCTTTGAAGTCCCCTACTGCAGACAAATCAAGGTTTCCACTACTAAAGTCTCCAGGCGGTGAAAACTCCGGTCTAGTCCGGAAATCAGCGAACGTTAGTGATACAGACAGTGGTATATTGTCTCCCAATTCTCCGGTAGAGACAAGTGAAAGGGGATCTGCGTACTATGTCAACGCAGCAGCGTTTAGTGAGGCGGCGAAAAAATGTGCCAATGACTTTGACATCACGATACTGGATCCGGGGCTGGCGAAAAAAGCTGCTGAGCAAATTCAGGTGAGTTTAATTTCTTTATTCTATAAAAAATCCTACCAAATACTTATTTTATTATAAAAAACCAAGAAAAGTCCGGTAATTTCAACGATGTGCCGAAGTTGAAAAATGTGCAGCCATTTTTCTTACACCAAAAGATCGCAGAGATACAATTTATTTTACTTCGCTCGAAAAGGTCATTTTTCATGGCAACAGTTTTCAACAACACGCTCCGGTCTGTTGCATGGTTTTTCTTTTTCAGTCGAACGCTGTTTTTTAAATACTGTTGTTTTCATGTTTACTAGCTGCGAATTGCTTTAGCACAAGTTTATCTTTCTGGATGCAGCCAATTAATAGGTAGTTATGAAAGTTGTGTACTAAACAGAATATTTCACTGTTCTCCTAATTTTACTGGTAACTAATTATACCAGTAATTAATGTTTAAATATAGTATAAATAATCATTTCTATAAACATTTAGTCGTTGATTTAATATGTGCCAAAATAAATCTTTGCTCGTTTTCACAAGCACGAGACTAGTTGTAGGGTTTTGACTCATAGCGCCATCTATCAATGAGTAGCAATATTACGCCATAAACTTGCTCTGAACAAAATAATGTTTTCAGTTACTATTTCATTTACAAAAGTAAGACGCACAATAAATAAACAAATATATTGTAGAAAATGATGGATATTTCAAGATGAAAGTGTTTGCGTAACTAGTCAGCTAGTTGTCGTTCAAGTTCCGCTACTGCCTGCAAGATGGCGCTGTATTCAACCTTTAATTTTACGCACAACATCCCCTTCATTTGTTTAGCAGCACTTGTCGTGAGATATATCGCTCCACACTGACGCATTATTCGGATGCAATCGTGCAGTTAATTTTCAAATGGGCCCATTTAGCGAAAATAACGAACGGAGTGGCAGCGTGTGCTCGGGGCTGACTTTTGTAATCGGCGTAGTTTGTGTATGTAGTACCTATGGACAATTACTGCGTCGCTAGCGATTGTCCACTGTCTGGCCGTTATTGTTTTTGTTTGATGGTGTCCCGCGATAGATGCTATCATTAGCGTCATTTTTCGATCGTCCCTTTATGTTGCCTGTCAGGGGAGAGGTGTTTTATGGTGTGGGTTGTTTGATAACATTGTTTTTATATTTTGGTTTAGTGTACCTACCAGGCGTTCCCATACAAACAACTTGCATTTTTTTTATTGGCAAACTTTACAAAATAGATTCCCTATTGAATAACGGAAAGATACTTACTTAAAAAAAACTTAAGTCTCAACCCTATCTCCGAATATCTACGAAGTAGAATTTGAATCAAAGAATTCCTTTCTTGCCTCCGAAGAAAATTCACACACACACTTATAGGTATGTATTCATCATTCATGTAACCAGAAATTCTCACAATCTTGTCCCATGAATTAATTTAACTTTTTTTTTAAATTAATTGATTGATCATTATAGCCACTTTCTACGAAGGCAGAGTCATATTGTTCCTTATCTCATCTCCCTCGCCTTACCAAATTACAAAGTTCCGAGTATTTTAGTGTTGGTCGGTAGATTAATCTGTCTAACATACCGTATTATTCATTCATATTTACCGCAGTAAGTATAAAGCGGAACTACGCTAAAATCTGGCACACTTTCATCGCTTTACAGATAGCATCGAAAACCGCATCGAAAACAATACCTACCTTATGCAATAATTATAGCAATATAAGCAATAATAAATCGTGTTTCAAAACAATAGCACAACACAAACAATTTTGTCATTGTTTATAAATAATATTAGAAAGCTATCAAAGATTTATATCGTTATAGATTCGTCTTCACCGTAGTGTGTCGCGCGAAAAAGTGAAAAGAGCACACTTCCCTTATGGAACGATTTTCAGTATGAGTGAGCGAAACAATTCTATTCGAATGTCAATTTCAACGAAACGTATACTTAACCATAGTTTGACGCGGTCGCGAATCTAACGATTTAAATATTTGCAAGCGATAGAATAAAATTGTCAGAAGTATAACGGTCCTGTAAGTAGGCCTACTGCCTAATGATGCATTCGTGGTCTTATTTGTAATTTAATGTGCAATCGCTAGTCAAATCGCATTCGATAGGTACCGTCAGCCTCAAAACGTTTTTTTCATCGACAAGAATTCATTTAATAATCTACAATCTTTGGTCCATAATATTGAATCAATGTGTAGCTACAAATGTCAAACATATTACACATTAACTTACTTGGATACTTAAGTAGTTATAGATACTCATTGATACAGTATTATGGAACATCGATTGTAAACAATTAAATGAATTCTTGTAGAACAATATATCTTTATGAGACTGACTGTACCTGGCGACTTGTGAGAATCACCTGCCTGATTACTGGCGCTGCATGTGATGAATAAATACATGTTTTATGCCTAGAAATGTAACTTAAACTTAGGTTCATAGTGTGTGATTTTATGTTTCATTGCCCCTGCGACAAGTTACGCAGGAGTTCATTATGAATGACGTTTCGATTGCTACGTGATAGAATTCTATTCATAATTGTGTGACGTAGAATCGCGATGTAAGTTCGCATCTTGATAAGAAGCAGTCATACTGCATTGAATGCGAGTATGTATACTACTTATCTACACTAATATTATAAAGAGGACAGATTTGTATTTTTGTGTGTATGTATTTTTGTGTGTATGTTTGTAATGAATAAACTCAAAAACTACTGCGCCGATTTAAAAAATTATTTCACCACTAGAAAGCTACATTCACCCTGAGTAACATAGGCTATATTTATTGCTAGAAAAGATTAGGGATCCTTACTCCAATAATGTAACCCAAGGTAGTTAATTGATTCAGGCGTGACTTTGCGGAAATCCATTGACAATCCAGGATGACGATGCGACGAGTGTGGTAACACGTCGCGTTCTGGTTTGCAATTGGTCAATCGTCATCCTGAGGATGCCTCGTTGAGAGGTGAAACACGTGTCGATTTCTTACAGGGTTTTTTAGGACTCTTGAAGAATAGTCAAGCGGAATTGGTTACTAAATATATCTACGTCTATTGTATTTTGTAACCCAAGGTGTAAAAATATTACCTTAAATATTCTTTCTTTCTTAAACTATTGATGATAGAATAAAATAATGTGCTCCGACTTTGCAGAACACATCATTATTTACAAAAAGTGTCGCGACAGCATGTCTAGCTATTATAGTTATGCCACAATAAGTGTTTTTTTATATTGCAAATTTAATTGAAATGACGCCGCTAGAAAAGGCTCTTTATTTGTATCTTGGTATTTATCCTTATCAAAATAAATTACTTCATTATTAAGACTGCTTCAATACCTTCATATAACTTTTGAATTATTCAATTCAGACATTCTATTCGAAAGATATCACGAGTTAAAAAATTTAAGTATAGCTCCAAAAAATACCGGCTCATACATTCAGTAAAGAATGGCTTTTTTTTTGATGATATCTCGGTATATAGGTAGGTAGGTAGGGTAGGTAGGTAGGTAGGGTAGGTAGGGTAGGTAGGTAGGTAGGGTAGGTAGGTAGGTAGAGTAGGTAGGTAGGTAGGGTAGGTAGGTAGGTAGGGTAGGTAGGTAGGGTAGGTAGGTAGGGTAGGTAGGTAGGGTAGGTAGGTAGGGTAGGTAGGTAGGGTAGGTAGGTAGGGTAGGTAGGTAGGGTAGGTAGGGTAGGTAGGTAGGTAGGGTAGGTAGGTAGGGTAGGTAGGTAGGGTAGGTAGGTAGGGTAGGTAGGTAGGGTAGGTAGGTAGGGTAGGTAGGTAGGGTAGGTAGGTAGGGTAGGTAGGTAGGGTAGGTAGGTAGGGTAGGTAGGTAGGGTAGGTAGGTAGGGTAGGTAGGTAGGGTAGGTAGGTAGGGTAGGTAGGTAGGGTAGGTAGGTAGGGTAGGTAGGTAGGGTAGGTAGGTAGGGTAGGTAGGTAGGGTAGGTAGGTAGGGTAGGTAGGTAGGGTAGGTAGGTAGGGTAGGTAGGTAGGGTAGGTAGGTAGGGTAGGTAGGTAGGGTAGGTAGGTAGGGTAGTTAGGTAGGGTAGGTAGGTAGGGTAGGTAGGTAGGGTAGGTAGGTAGGGTAGGTAGGTAGGGTAGGTAGGTAGGGTAGGTAGGTAGGGTAGGTAGGTAGGGTAGGTAGGTAGGGTAGGTAGGTAGGGTAGGTAGGTAGGGTAGGTAGGTAGGGTAGGTAGGTAGGGTAGGTAGGTAGGGTAGGTAGGTAGGGTAGGTAGGTAGGGTAGGTAGGTAGGGTAGGTAGGTAGGGTGGGTAGGTAGGGTGGGTAGGTAGGGTAGGTAGGTAGGGTAGGTAGGTAGGGTAGGTAGGTAGGGTAGGTAGGTAGGGTGGGTAGGTAGAGTAGGTAGGTAGGGTAGGTAGGTAGGTAGGGTAGGTAGGTAGGTAGGGTTGGTAGGTAGGTAGGTAGGTAGGGTTGGTAGGTAGGTAGGTAGGTAGGGTATGTAGGTAAGGTAGGTAGGTAGGGCAGGGTAGATAAGTAGGTAGGGTAGATGCGCTGTAGATAAGTACTTAGTGCTACCCATGCGAAGCCGGGGCGGGCAGCTAGTATTAAATATATTTGAAAGTAGGTACCTACATACTTGTGAATTCTATTGGCATAACTACTCAATCAACTCAGCCTATCGCAGTTTACATTGGCCTCACCCAAGCTGCGCAACACCCTGTCCTCCGCCTTTCGCGGTCCAGTCTGTCGCAGCCACTTTCTTAAAGTCGTCAGTCCCTGTAGCTGGGGGGCGTCCCACACTACGCTTGCCAATACGCGGTCTCCACTCCAAAGGGCCTAGACAAGTGACAATCACTTAGAAAGCGTTTAGTATTTCTACAACACTTTCAACACGATTGACATAAGCTTTTCGATAGCATTTTTGGCTTTTCCATCATCGTTATCGCTGATAGAATGTCACTTTGTCTAGGGCCTCAGGACTCATCTGCTCCATCGACCATCGGTCCTTTGACAAACATGGCCACTTTAGATTGCTTACTCTGCAAGCTATGTCGGTAACTCCGGTCCTTTTCCGGATAATTTAATTTATCCTTCAAAGAAACTCCGAGCATAGCTACTCGCTTTTCTTGAAATATGAGTCTTCAAACAAAATGCATGTTTCTTGGCTTATTTGGGCTTACTGAGCATCTTCTTTTAAGTTAGGCGCATAATTATGTTGGTTTCAATGCTGAGTAAGACTCTCAATGTTATTTAAAAGGGATGCAATGCTCTATTTGTTTAGTGTATGTAATAACTTGTCACTTATCTTCCAGTTCTTCCTAATGTAAAGCAGTGCAATGTCATCACCATGGGCTCTATACTCTTTACGCTCTATATTGACCCCTTTTTTTTGTTAACTCTACAATTATTATGCAAAGGTTTTGTTCAACATCTTTAGCTAAAATATAATCCATCTAAACCTTCATCATAAAAAAATTCAACATTCCTCACTTTCCTCCATCAAAATTTTAAGATGCATCCCTCAGCCTGTACCTCACCGCGTTATACGCTAATGAGTGATAAGGGGAGCGTGGGGCAAGGAGCACAAACACTCGTGTTGGCTCGAGGAAGCCGCCTCTCCCTGTAAGGGCTCTCCACATAAACGGGTAAACGCTCTTACGCTCACACCGCTCCTGAAAATGTTTCATCACTTAATTTTGACTGAAAAGAGGCTCGACTCCTTATTTCTAAGAAGTTACAATCACTTAATCTTAGATACCCTCGGTCTGTTTATAGGTAGGGTAATATTCTTGGTGTGTATATTACACTACTTACCTGAACTATCGACATAATACATTATGCAATTTTAAAATACAAAACATTTTACAGTTACTATAGATGTCAGCCGTACCTACAGTTGTTCAACTTTGGTTTTTACATCCGTAATAGTGAAATCAGTATCATTTGTGATTTATATAGGGTGACTGATAATTAGTGACCGATTGAATTGGTCCCATAGTGAAAGTTGATCATAATGATGAGTAAAGACACGTGTTTAAGTATCGTTCACTAATTATACCAGTCACCGTATATTATTTTGTCTGGCTGCAAAAACCTTTACTCAGTAAAATGGACACAAGTTAGCTTTAAAGAAAAAAAAAACAAATGGATCCAGTGATCACTTGCTACAACAAACTACACTGAGACTGAAACAAAACCACAACATTCCTTCCACAGCAAAATAAACAAACATTTCAAACAAAAAAACGCATGAAACGATTTCAGCAGCTGTTAAAAGGTACAAGTAGCAAAAATGTTGGGACAATTTGCTTGTGTTGCGCGTCTGCAGTGAAATCAAAGTGTGGCCGCGGGCGCGGGGTAGGTAGGTACCTACACTACCTACCAGTCGTTGGAAGTCCGCTCACGCGCGGGACTCTAACCTAATTACTGCTGCCCGTAGACTGCAGTTCGAATAGACATGGGAGCTTTAAAAGAGTACATTCACGAAAGAAAAAATACGTAACCTTTCATAACCATAGTGATTGATTGCAATGTAACTTTTACCTCTTTGTTTTGTAATAAAGTATAAATTAGAATGATGCCAACAGTTTTATAAAACTCTCGGCAATCATCTAATTTATACTTAAATGAGGAATATTCATATAACTCCCTCTGGTGGTAAAATCCTGGACTGCGAATTAGAATACTTTAGTGGTCGAACAAGACTACTGAGAGCACCAGCATCTCATGCTTTGGTTCTGCAAAAGTTCGCCGACTTGCTACGAGCAGAGTGTGGTGCAGTCGATGAAAGAATATAGAATAGAATATACCTATGGGTGCTGTTACCCAATAATTGAGCTGTGGAGGTCCGGGCCCCGTTTAATACAACTGCGACATCAATCAATCTGCCTAGCCTTTTCCCAACTATGTTGGGGTCGGCTTCCAGGCTAACCGGATGCAGCTGAATACAACTGCGACATAATTATTATAATATACAATTTGTCAAAAAATTACAAAATTGACACATTTTCAAGTGCTGTTTAATAAAACAGAAAATGTATGAAACAAACTTGGAAAATGTACGGTTTTATTATATAGGCCCCAGATAGGCGGTCGCTTTATGTAGAATAGTCTTACCTTAACTGCATCCGGTTAGACTGGAAGCCGAACCCAAAATAGTTGGGAAAAGGTTAGGTGATGGTGCTATTAGGAAGTGGTATGTAGTAAGTGAACAGAATCTGATTTTTTATTAAATAAAGTGTTTACTAACAACAATGGAGAATTCCATCCGAATAGATACAATCAAAGTAAAATGTTGAGAATAAAATGTTTTATTGACGTATCTGTAATTGTATAATTCAATACTACTGATTCATTCATCTGTGGCATTGTCAAAGCTCCATCCGAACAAATCTTGGCCCCTAAAGAGGCTATTTCTCGATTGAGTGAGGGCGGCACAATGTAGTTACCAATGCAGACCCGTATTATTTAGAGTTGTCAACAAAATGATGTAGATATAATACTGTGTCTGTAAAATATATTTGGATAATATATAAAACCTATAGGAGAAGAGAGAGTGCCTTTTGAGGGCTGCCACAAAAAAACAAGTCGGAAGTTAGATATATTTTAAAAGCTATATCGTCGTTGCAAATTTAAAGTCTCCTATGTGTCATTTTTCTCAAAAATGAGTTTTACAGATATTGGAAAAGCAATTTTGACTACGCATTCTTAGCAAAAACTCCCATGTGAATATCTTATTATATCGAAACAGCACGTATCATTTTTAAAACCTCTCAAGTGTCAGCTTACATTTCATTGTAAATCAAAATGACCTATGTGTCTGATGTACACATGAGAGTTTTTAGTAACAGTTTTATTTCGTAACATTGCAAATTAAAATATCCTATGTGATCATTCTCTCACTATAACAATACAGTTTCGCGCCGATTTTGCGCTAGAAAGAGAATGCATTATTACTTCACGCACGAGATATTATCAACTTATGGTAGTGGTTACTCAAAAGGATATTACTGTTGATGTCATTCTTCTGATTGAATATCACCTAAAACATTAAAAGCTGTAAAACATTAAAAGATGAAGATGTCGTAGCGCTTGAAATGTTCGAAGTAAATGTTCAGATTATTTGTTTACCGATCCATGAATCAAAGTAATTAAATTCATAGCAGCTATATCGTCTGTTTGTATTTGTAGAATACACATGGATTGCTCGCTGTTGTATTGCTCAGTATCCGGGAAACTCCCCGGATACCGTGGAACATGCCCTGCGGCACTAGACTCGGGCAGGTTCAATGGGGGTTACACCGAAATTGCAATCAACATTAATATTCCCTTTGGTGGAACATTCGTAACATTCAATTTATTTGTACGTCTTAGCAATAAATTAAAATAACAGATACCTACTGTTGCTAGACATGCAGGATTTTAACTTTTTTACAATTTTAGTTTCACTTCATAATGACCATAACTTATTTTAATTATTGACATTACTATACACAATATTTATAGAACACTACTAACTATTTACATAAAACCCTACTACTACTAAAGGGAGTAACTAAATATAAAATCAAAGGGACCTTTAGCCGTCGAAGTATTCGTCCGCATCGCTGTCATCCGGCAACGTGCCCAGAAGACTGGCAGCATTGCCACGTTGAATGGCAATGCTAATTCTTTGGCCAAAAAACAAGCCAGCCCTCTGATCACGTGAAGTGTCGACCAGTCGGTGGGAGATTTCCTTAAAAAGGAGACGCGCACTCGGGCCCCATGACCCGACCGTTTCGACCCCAAACGGCTCAAAACTGTAGTTGCCTATAAGGTTACAGTATTTGCGCCGCGCTTGAGGGTCTCAGCAGCCGCAGCAGCGGCGCCAGCACAGCCCGCCGTGCTGGGAACATGGGATAGCGCAAGGGTGTCGATACAGGTTGCGTCCCACACCAGAGGCCTACCCACCTTCCAAGGCAACAACGTCATGCCATCTGGTCTCTTCCCATCGTCACGTACCAAGCCGTTTGGTTCTAAAACCGCTGGTACGCCGGCGGTGACAAGGGCTCGACGAATAATATCGTTGATGCTGGCGTGCCGTGCTATGCTGCCTGCACTCCTGCAGCAGGACAGGCCATGGTGCCCGAGGCTGTCGACAGCTTCGCCGCAGTGACACCGATGCGGAGCAACACAAGGTGCGCCTAAGCGGAGACATGTAGCGAGCCGAAACGATGAGTCATCCATCATAGTGCCTATGGTGGATGACGGGAGCGCCTGAAGCCACAAGCCCGACTCCCATTCTCCCACAGCCAGCAGACGGGCACGCTCAACAGTATTAGGTGACGTGTTTACCAGGGTATTCCGTATAGTACTGCAGAGCGGCACGTCCCACCGTCTCTGGGAGGACGGGTTGTCGGGCAAATCCGTATTGGGACAAGCCATTTTCCAAGCGTTCAACGCATCAGCCAAACACGGTACCTCAAAATCAACCAGTGAGGAAGATAAAATGTTCCTGGTTAATTTATCGGTACTGTGGACTGAGGAGAGGAAGGCCGGTAAACTTATACTTGAAATTTTGCGAACGCCGAGACCACCCAACCGAATGGGGAGTGTGGCTTGCTGCCACGCTTGGTCGTCCAGAGCCACATTTAGGATTGAGGTTAGTGTGTTTCTAATAATTTGGTCTACTTTTCTAAAAGTTGTGGATGTTTCCAGAGGTGTGAGGAGCGAAGGCTATACGTAAATTTTGGTCCAAAGCAACAATACCGGATGAGGGTGAAGGCCGAATGAATGTTAATTTTGAAAAGTCTTTCCGAGACCTCATTGAAATTTTGTATCTTCTCCTCAATGAACCTTGGAAAGGATTCGAAAATTGGGGACCCCAGGAGGTGAAGTGAGTTTCTTTCGGTAATTTTGGTGTTTGGTGCTATTGTGTTAAATTTTGCGATGGTAGTCTGTCTGTCAGTGGTTCGGGGAAGGTAAATTTCACATTTTGAGAGGTTAAGGTCTAGGCCAATGGAACTGAATTTTTCTTTTAAAAAGGTTAAATCTTTTAAGACTGTGTCTACGTCACCTCCTAGGGTTCCGTCATTCAGATACCATACGTTGAATTTAGAATTTAGTTGTCGAATGATTGGATTTATTGCTAAACTAAAAATTACTGGCCCAAGAGGTCACCCTGTTGACAACCAACGGTTGATTCCAAAAGGTTGTCTTTATAAAGTAATTTAGAAGGGTGCCTGTAACATTGATAGAGAAAACTGTAGATTTTGGGTATTTCTTTTTGAACTTCTGTCAACAAGGTGTCCCTGTTTACGGAATTGAAGGCATTCTTTATGTCAACCTTGAGGATGATGTACCGCAGCCTCACAGCCCCCTTTGGACCCGAAGCCTAGCTGTAGGGGCTGGAATTTGCTGGCCAGTGATTCACTGTAGAAAGCACAGCAAATTTTGGCTGCGATACGCCGATAAGTGAATCCTACGGCAATGGGACGAATGCCGCCATCCTTCTTGCGCAGGGCACATGGGTTTGCCCCATACAAGATATCAATGACGGCGTCGTTCACATTGCCGGAGAGCATCAGATTGATGAGGGCTGTCAACTCCTTCAAAAGTGACTCGCCAGCCTCCCCGGCCTGAACACAATAAGTCCTTCAGATGTTGAGGTTTCAGGCCGTCGAGGCCGCCAGCGGAGCCACTTCGAAAGGAGCACACGGCGGCACTTACTTGTTGAGCTGTAATTTCAAGTGAGTTGGATTCCGCATCGGGCGGGTCAGGGAAGGAGAGGTCATCTGCCGGGGTGGGGTGTTTGCTCTCCAGAGCTGTTAGTTTCTCTGGAAAATACGGCGCAACCACATCGCTGCTGAAGATGATCCTAGCTGCACCTCTTATATCACCCTCGCCTAGTTTAGACTCCACATGGTGCAATAGACCACTTTGGGGGAGGTGCGTTGTTAATTTAGGGTCGAAACTTTGGGCCGAAATGTTACAATTATCCTTAATTTGTGTTGTTAATGTTTTTTTATTTGCATATGTAGAATTCTAAACGGGAAGGTGAGTAATTGCTCCGAGGCACTGAGAGAGTTCTCTCCGGCAGCGAGACGGATACAACGCGCCAAATTCAGTGCAACCATAACTTCAAATGAATGAATTTTGAATATATGAAATCACTATTAGGGGGAAAAGTACAAATTAAAAAAAAAGTTTTGCTCACTTACCATGTGACATATCAAATGGAAGGGCTTGTCGCGAGGATCTCAATTTTTTTTTTTTATAATTTTAAAATAAATATTTTTACGATATTTAAGAAAATACATGAACATTGACCATTTCCCCACTTATCTCCGAAACTACTGAGCCTAAAATTTTGAAAAAATTACTTAGAATGGTTCTTTACTCATAGATTACAGGAAAGCCTATAAGAACTCTATGATCTTAACATAACATGGGAAATGTCTTAATATTGTGCGTACAAACTTACATTTGCAGTTGGAATGTATGGGAGAACATGTTTTTCAACTACAATGTTAAGTTTGTTCTTGGGATAAACATCCCAACTACGAAACCCCCGGATTGTGCGTGGTTCGACACGCATTTGGCCGTTTTTTTTTCTTAATCACCCTTTAATTCGTTTACCTATTTCTTATAACTCAAATGTGTTTTTCTTCTGTACTCACATTTCAATGGCAAAATAGACAAAATCATGATCATTTCAGGGAAATTTCTCCTACTCCGTATTCCTTTCACTTGCACATTATCATGAGAGTGCTCTACCCCGGTGAGGCAGCGTCATACATAACTCTTACTTTACAAAACTATGTGCGTACTTCCCACAAAAAATATCCTCACCATCTATTTACCCATAAGAAAGATTCAGCGGAAGTACGGGTTCATATATCAGTCGGGACGATCGTAAATATTCTAAACGCCGGGTACGGATCACGCATTCACTCATATGTCGCTGTCATTGTGGAGAAACTGACTTGTTTGTAAGTGACTGGAGAATTGATTTATCGGATGGTAAGTCGATTTATGTGTTAGGAACGTTTAACATTTTAATTCAGTGTGTCACTTGCGCATATAATGTGTAATTTGTTTATTAAGCAGCTTTTACTTTCAGTAAATCATGCTTTCGTAAATAACAATAAAATTGTGTTGATAGTATTATGTTTTTTTTTTTTTATTAACCTTTTTAGCATTAACCTATCGCATTATTAACTGTTAACACATTATTTTATTCAAAAACTCGTAAATTGAACACGGAAACTTAACAAAGTTGTTTGCCCGGGCACAATAAATTATCTTTAACTCCAACTTTCTCGCTGTTAATAAGATCTTTCTAAATTAGGAGGTGAGAATTTCTACGCGCCGCATGACTAGGCCTAAAGCGCTCCCTATATTGTTGAGTTAGCATTTTGATTATCGAAATCTCTTTACTAGTTTCGAGTCCTACCCACAGGCCTATTTGATGCACTTAATTTCGAAAGTTCACTTGTCTTAAAATATGTATAAAGTTCGCCTTTTACCACGTTATGTTAACGTCCAAAATAATTCAAAAAAGAGTGTGAGTTTTCCACAAATCCAACTTGTTATAGATACGAATGTTCACACAGTCAACGAAAGCATGCACCAATGTTTGCGCACGTGTCTGGCTCCCTAAAAATACTGGCCAAGTATAAGATATACCGTCTCGTTTTAAACTTATAGCCCAGACATTAATCTTAAGGGCACAATTACATAAATGTCTGCAACACACTACATCTTGTGTGCGTTAATAAAGTATGAGTTTGTGCAGTACCGCACCCCCGTAAATATGTAAACCTGGATGCATTATTAAACATTACCCCTGAAGCGTCATTTGTGGTACTTTGCACTTTGTCCTTAAGTCTTCAGAGAAGACCGGCTTTTTACCTTGGTCCTTACATCTTTAGAAAGTATTCTACTTTCGTCGGAAGAAAATCATAACAAAAGGCGACCTCAACAAAACTTTTCCTATGTTTTGAATAGCAGTCTTTTGGAGAAAAATAATGCCGTTTTATGTTCTTGCTTGAAAACTAGATGACAGAAAAATGAAATCTTTCAACATGGCCGTAATATGTCGGATGGTTGCCAAAATGTCAAATTGAATCCTGAATTTATTGCATCCGTATGATTCTAATTTTCAATAGTTCATTCATATTGCAGAGTTTGAATTTTTGCTACGGGTATCAGCCATAACCTATTTGAAGTTGCTAGAGAATCATGTTTTTTTATTTTTCTATATTTGAGTATCTGAGTAGCTTCAACGGGGTTGAAACCCTACCTGGGGTCCAAGTGCCCACTTGTTTTTTCAAGACATCGCCAAGCGGTTGGCGACTCTTCACGAGACCAGAGGGCTGGCCTATTTTTTGGCCAAAGAATCAGCATTGCTATACAACGAGGCAATGCTGCCAGCCTTTTGGGCACTTTTCCTGTTGACAGCGATGCGGATGTTTTTTATAATTTCCCCCCCTTTCTTTATATACTTGATAATTATTATTATTAAGTAGTAGTTGTTTTACATTTTATATAATATAAATAAAGCTTCAACGTTGTTTTAAGCGACACATTCTACATTCCTCTTGATCCTATCATAAGTTATTTCCTCGGCTACTTTAATTATTTTTGTCCTAGACAGGTGTCAGCCGTAATACATCTCAATTGTTTCAGTTTATTTAAAAAACTTAACGGCTCATATAAAGGGCTGTAATGTCCGTATCCTGTCTGGAATTTATTCTGGCTGTTAGGGATTAGGAGTCGTAAATTATTTTCCTTCAGCTTGAATTATGGCCGGTTTGGGCGACAGACCGTTGTCTCACGTCTTTAATGGGGTGACATATAATTTTAACTTGTCTTTTTTATAAACATAAGTCTATTTAAGGTGATATAAACACGTTTAATTAGTTTAATGACCGAATGGAATGAAATGAGATACTTGCTCGTTCTCGTTTGGTTCTGAGTTAACACTACGATTCAAAGTCTTTGAATTTTGTGATGACATTGAAAGGATTTGGTTGAAGCCGTCGCTCCGTGTTCTCGGCTAAAGCTCGTCTCTCTCACTAATTAAGCAGAACAAATAAGCTACTGATGGAATAAGACCGACTTAATTATTTTCACTTCACTCGAAGGGGTTTACAGAATTTTGAAATAGAATCCCAGGTTACCGTTTAATGGAGTTAAAAGAAATAATTCGTGTTTTAATTTAGACGGCTGCGGGTTTTTATTTTTTGCCCATAAAAATCAGGCAAGTTAACTTTTTAACTTAAGCAATCCTATGAATCAAATGTCAGTAGTGTGTGAAACTTTCAGTCGCTAGTAAGTACAAACTATTTCTTTTTCAACTGGCAACTGCTGGCACTAAATGTTCGCAACTTGCTGCGATATTTTCGCAGTTCAGAATACCTTGAATTAATATGAAAACAACAAGACTCAGTCTGCGATCCGCGATGTGCCGCGTCGAATCACAGCTCCAATATTTCATCGTACATCTGAATTTAATGAGCTGCATTTGTTTCAACGCGAATTAAAACGCCTGTTTAGATGTTCGGCCAAGATTTTATGATCAAACCCACATATGTTTATCATTTGTTTTTTGTATGAGTAGGTCTCATACAAAAAATAAATGATAAGCATAT
The DNA here is from genome assembly GCA_948473465.1 of Lithophane ornitopus. Classification (NCBI taxonomy): domain Eukaryota; kingdom Metazoa; phylum Arthropoda; class Insecta; order Lepidoptera; family Noctuidae; genus Lithophane; species Lithophane ornitopus. The sequence continues at coordinate 7,853,329 of OX419616.1, read as the reverse complement.
ACTAATTTCAAATCAGTGTTGGGCCACTACTTCATTCGCGTGACTTTCGAGGTTTCCCATAGAACCTTCAACAATATTTGATCAATGAATTTTCTCAGAGTTTAAACTTTCTTTATAACAACCTCACTTTTGCATTTATAATATTAGTTATTCGTTTTTTTTGGATTATATTCCAAAAGTGAGTTTGTTTGTTACGCTTTCACGCTAAAACGGCAGAACGAATCTGAATGAAATTTGGCACATGGATAGACTTATGACCTAGAAAAGGACATAGGCTACTTTTCATCCTAGATCGCAGACGAAGTGGCGGGCAACAGCTAGTAATTAATATTTTTTATATAAAAAGCGTTTACAAATAGTTTAATGATAGTTCGGAATCAGAATATGTAGAGACCTGCTCGATCTAGGTTTAATAAACCCTGTAATTCAGGCCATCACTTTACATTTTATTGGTGGCTTTATAATATTGGGATGGAAGCATTCGGTATAGAATTTCATATAAATTGCCGCCGAATTTATCTAGATCCCCCGCCCTAGTGACAGATGACAGGGGTGATAATTAGTATGATCGTGCTATTCCGGGAGAGCGGCTGCCCTTCCTCGGCGTCGGCTAAAAATGGCTCAATCAGTCAAACTGCGCGTCTATGGCACCGAATCACACACGTTTGCTGTAGTAATGAACTTTAGAGTAGTTCTGATGACTTCAAAGTTTGTACTTATGTGTAGATTGGTTGAAAAAAAATATCATTACAAGTTTATAGCTTATTTATGTACTGTAAAACCTGTTTTTATCAATTTTTACCTGTTTTTATTATATTTTCTTTTTTTCTCTTTGTTCCTCTCAATCAGAGCACCTGCCATATAATATCTTCACTACCCTTGGTTGACTGGTAGAGAATGCCTAAGGCATTAAGTCCGCCTTTGTAACTTTTTTTGGGTGCGAAAAGATTAAATTTAAAAAAAAAAACTTTTTTATTTTTTATTCTTATTTACCAAGATTTTCCATTCTTACGAGAGAGAGAGAGATCTGAATATGTGTAGGTAGGAGTATTATGCAATTACGCTTTTAAGTACCTAATTACGTTTTATAAAGGGTGAGTCGATTGCTTTGTCTTTAGTTAATAAATATCTACCAGAAAAAGTGAAATGAGAACATTTCACATTCAGCAGCGATGTGTGTGTGCTGTGTACCATACTGTACACAAACAAGGTTTCTTTTTCTTTATATCCAGACAAATGACGTTTTAAATTAACCGTAGAGGTTGAAAGTAACGTATCGTAAAATGAAATGGAAACGTTTTACTGAAAGCCTGAAAACAATCCTTTGAGGTATCGACTTAAAGTTCGCGAGGGGACTTTGTCAATGAATTTCCATAAAAGTGGGTTGTATGTGTATGTGACAAAGTTACATGCAGACGTCTGTAGAATTTTAGATTCGAGAAGGTAAATAAAATACTAAGTACTGGATGTTTGTTTTTGTTTAGAGTTATTTTTACAAAATATTATAAGTAATTTATTTTTGTCTGTACTTCCTTCACTACGAAACAACAGCATAATTTCTCAGAGAATAGAGAAAATTAAGAACGCCTGTCTAAAAATAAAGTAATTGAGTAAAATGTTATACTAGTTGAACTTTAAATTCGAGCACACTCATTCATTCCTAGATGACACAGCAGATTTGCCTCGTTGATGAGCTAACAACTGCGTGGATTGCGTCACATATACTAGAAATATGAGAAATGGATTTTAATTTGAAGATTATTGAGTAGCAGCTAAGAAATAATCCTAACTAATATTATAAATCCGATAGTGGTTTGTTTGTTACGCTTTCACGCTAAAGCGGCAGAACGGATTTGTATGAGATTTGGCACATGGGTAGCCAATGACCTGGAATAGGACATAGGATACTTTTTTATCCCGATATTCCCACGAGACCAGACTTACGCGGGTGAAACCGCGGGGCGCAGCTAATCTAAAATAAAGCCCTACTCCTCATAAAGGTGCATCTTGACTGAGTTTGCAAATAAAAATCTCCCTACCAAATGCCTTTGAAAACGATGTTATACATAGACCTAGAAGCTACAGTTCCGAGTTTGAATTTAAAACCAATTCAAACCAGCAAAGTAGGTACTTATTTAAAAATAAAAAGTCCAGAGGGGTCTTATCAAGAAAAATCAAAGGGCTTACAAGACATGCAAAAAGTCGCTGTCATGTCGCAGCGATCGAGTGAGTTCGGTCGCACTTTGAGTAACTCAATCCTGCGCTCAAAGGGACAGCCACCTCAAATAGATGGCCCGTCGCACTTTAGATCCGAATACGTGGATCTTCTGTGAGTTATTCAATTTGTATTTGTGTAGATGTGTGGTGACTGGATGTGGCAAGTTTGGTGACTGGAAAGGGCGTTTGTGTCGAACTTTTCTTGAAAAAATTTCAACTGCTAGAACTAGGCACGTGCCGTGTACATGCATATTAGTATGATAAAAGAACTTCGTACCCTATCACATTTGTCTATAAGTTGTAAACCATAATAAAAGCAAGCAACAAGAATGAGATTCCTACTTGCATATAAAAGAGTTTATATGCAAGTAGGACCTTCTCAACTAACATTCATACCATGCATATCGTGCACTATACTCAACTGTCATAAGCTCATAGAACTCTAATCGCCCGGAATACGGGACACCAAAGCATTGTCACATCCAGCAGCACTATGATCCCGCTTGCATCTGCATCCCCGCGGGACGTGGCTGGCTGTGCCGGCTAGCAGGGCGGGATCGATCCGCCCCAGTCGCGTGCCGAGCGCCCTGCGAGCAGGACGACCGCCCGCCCGAATCAAAAGCCTTCGCGTTTAGGCGGGAACGCGTACCAATCGCGAATTTGATAACAAATAAACTGTATTTCTTAGATAATTAGTTCCGTATATATATTCAAGACAGTAGTTTGTGATAGTATAGTTTACGAGTGAATTTTTCGTAGTTTTGTGTGCAGTGATTAGGGTAGTTTGTGTACTGGATTTAGAAAAGATAACGAATTCAGTATTTTAGGTGTAATCTTTGTAGTCAATTTACAGTAGTCCAAGTTTTAGCAAGGTATGAAAATGAGACTGAATTTCACACTTTTCAATAGCTATTTCTCGATACATTATTTATAAAAAATACTTAAGAGGAATAAATTACCTTTCCTTACCTTCAGTTGTCCCCCAATAGGTACAAGTTTACAACTCTCATTTATCACAGAATTGGCCAACTTTGCCAGCACCTACTTTGGTATCTATCTCTCCCTTAATTCGGAAATATTTTGTTGCAAATTGCGAGGGAGGATTGTGGAGATAATTTATATTGAACTTAATAAGTTATTGTAAACTTTTAATGTTCATTAGGCTTAACTTCAACATTAACGACATATTGAACTTATAATTGAAGATTGCCTTGTTCCCCTTTCAAATGAATGTTGTTATCACATAACAAATGACAGTTCATGAAATAATTGACAATCGCCTGAAATTACTCGTCATTTTTATTTATAGCTGTTTCAGCCATTACGAAAAATTGGACGAGATACTCGACGGTATAAATTGTCGGAATGACTATAGTGCAGCTTTTAATTAAGCTGCATTGTCAACATCGAATGTTTTTTGTTCATGTGAATTTAAAATATTTCGTTTCATAATAAATTGGGGCATAAGGCTTGAATGTACGGGAGTATTGAGTAGAGATGTAGGTACTGATAAAATACTCACTGGTTTTCAGTGTGATCTATGTTATATTCCTTGTTGGATGGCAAAATATCGACAACCTGTTTCAATTATCCATTTTCATTAACGTGTCTCTAAATGAAAATTAATAATTGAATCAGTTTCGTCAATCTCATTACAATTTATTGGGCATAATATAAAAGAAATCAAAATTCCCATGATCTTCTTGCGGTCAGAGCTTTAAGCTCTAATTTCATTTATGAATTTATTGTCTCCAAACCTTAAGCTGAATCATTTATAAGCTACTTATTTGACGAAGAGTTTACCGTTAAAATGTAAGTCAAACGCGAGGTCTACGAACTATGAGTAATATTCGACTAAGGTCATAGTTACGTTACGTTGACAAAGTGTGGGTGTTACTACGTTTTTATTTACGGACATAAATTTTATTCAGAGAACAATTTAACTCGCTGTGTTCAATTTAAATGTTATTATTTTTTATGAATATATTACACGGGTGAAAATGTTTAGGGATTCCAAAACTTTCTTTATTATATCATCATCTGCCTAGCCTATTCCCAACTATGTTGGGGTCGGCTTCCAGTCTAACCGGATGCAGCTAAATACCAGTAAGCTAGCCCGTAGCTTTATTATATATCAAGAATAAAAACATCAGCACTTTCTTGTGTATGCGAGCATATGTAGAGATGACTGTTGTCATATTCATACGAAAGACCGTTTTATGTCTTCGATACAAAATAATTTGGATACCATTAATGGTATTTGGTTGGCATTGTATTTGCATGGCACTGTTTTTGATTACCATTCATGAAGTACTTATGTAGAAACAACTTTTATAAGGCTCTTTACAAACGAATCGATAGATGTAAAAATAAGGCCAATTTTGGTCATAATTTATTGGGGCCATTCAGATATTGAGTGAGTAGATTGCGATAATTAATGATTAGGGATAGATTGTCAACTCATCGCTTATCACCCATTTCACTTTGAACTGTTTACGTGGGAAGAAGAACAGCTGATGTTTTGTGTTTTTTAATGTTCTGCTGGGGACTGAGAACATGGGATTGATGTTAGGATTAATTTGTTCTACTTTGGATTTCCATTTCAAAGTACCTATATGATTTGTGTAAAACTTTAGTCATAGTAAATTAAACTCGGTTCGAAAAAAAAAACGAAAAAAAGTGTATTAATTGTTATATTATAGGTACCTACGTATTATAGATTATTATGGAAGCAAAACCGTCTCATTTTGCGGAAGCGACATAATTATTTTCATATAGGTACATTTATAAAGCTACCTTTCAAAATACTCTTTAATTGTATTCCGAATTATTGAATCGCAAAATTTAGATAGGCAGTAATATCCCAACGTCCCCAATTCCCAAAATTCATGTAAATCCTAACCGATATACGTATGTCGAGTAAGGTTCCATCAGGCACTTGTCACAGGGGATTAGCGCCCGCACAAGCAACGTCTCGTCTGCAACCGGCCTAATCCCCACGCACGCAACCCGCACCGAATTACATTGTTTCGATTATTATTTATTTCTTTAATTAATTTAGTGTTGCCGTGGCTGGTACTATTGTTGTGTTATCGTAATATGGTAGAAATAATTAAGATTAAATGATTTATTGTTTTTTTTATGTTACGGTTGGTCGATGTGTTTCAATACCGAGTAAAAGGTTATTTTAGCGTATGGTAATGTAGAATCGGGCAGTCAAGGGATAATATAAGTATGTACTTTTAGACTTAATTAACTAAAGATTGACAAAAGAGATAGAACCGCTAAATTAGCTTCAAATCCTCAAATCAATCCCAGAAACAGGTAAACACAATGCCTTCCTGAAAACCACCTTTGATGTCCATTCAAAAAAATCTCAATTAAAATACTCGTTGAGCGTGTTCTAGGAAAAACGTTTGAATATAAACAAGAAGCGGATGCGAGACGCCATACAGTTCCGGACAGTGAAAGGGACGACTCATTAGTCCCACGGATATTTAGGATAGACTGATACCGCTCCAATGACCTTTTGAACGCCATTGTACCGTGTGTGGTATGCATGTGTGGGGATTAAGTACATACAGGGAGTAGGTAGATACAGGGATGGATAATGGAATGTTTCGTTGTATGATGGAAGGCAAAAGTGCTTTAGCGCGTGACTGTTTTATACAACGTATCTCAGAAATATGTGGTCATATTTTGTGATTATGATGTTGGTCCCTAGGAAAAAGCTTGATGATTTCAGTTTGATGGTCTGTATCACACTCTTAAATTTTGACCACACATTTCTGACACACGCTGTTTAGAACTTTAATTTGTTTCATGCAACATTGATGCGAAGCTATAGAATTTAGCCGGCACCACATGATTGATTTAATAACTGGTGGCACATCCTTACGACCCATTATTGCTTCATATATCATCATCTTTAGCCTTTTTCCAAATATGTGGCTTCGTCAACCGCAGTTGAATATGCTATTGGATAGAATGTTGTTGGTTAACCCTTCCTGCAGTTGATAAATCAGATGAAACCCTTTGTGGATTGCAAAAATCCTGTCACATTCGCCACTTCCATAGACAACGCTAACTTATCCCCTTGTTCGTACTAAATAATCATATAATTGGCCAACGGCCACCACGTCCGGCGAAGGGCGGCCATTTGCATTTTAATCACGTGTTGATTTGAAGTAATGCCTCTACGTGCGCGTATAAATTACACGCTTACATGTGTGAACGGATTGCTTTGGAGCTTCGGACCTGAGCGGCCTGCGCCAGTGTGATGAAATGATTGCATGGATTACTGATGAGCTTAACGTGGCTGCTCGAGGATTTTACGTGGAATTGTGCTCTTCTAGTTATTCTAAGCAAGGTTCTTAAGTACAATAATTAGTCAGAACCAACGAAATCGCTACAGCTTTTCTGAGACTCCAATTAAATTAGGTATCACAAGTGCTTTTAAGGCTCCCACAAACAGGCGCCACGCGACAGCGCGACGCGACTTTAACAAAACAATTTCTGAGAAAACTTCACGGCGAACAATGCGGCAGCGTCGCGCCTATGTAAGACCCTTTATTCGCATATAGGTGAGATTCGCAAAAAACATCGAGGCAAACCTCGCGAAATTCCTACCTACTTAACTATTTAAAAAAAAACTCGTTAGTGCTCTCCTGAAAAAAATAGATTTTACACAAATAGGAAAATAATCTATAGGGATTGTCGATAAAAGTACTTAAGTTACATTTTCAAACCCATGAATCCATTTTAAGATACTCAATTAGCTATTTTCATATTTATTTGCGTCCTTATTGTAAAGTTAAATATATTAATATCTTTAAAATAGTTTCCCACATAATCGTTCATAAATCACGCTCATCCTACTTACCTAGTGCCAGAACAATAACTCATGCGCCGAGTCAAGCCGGTACTAAAGACCGGGACACACGAGCTCCTCGCTTCGTCCATTTTCAACGACATAAGCTGCTTCGAACGAGTTTCGGACAGCGAAGGCTTTTCGGGGTACTTAATTGGCTAGTAGCAAACTTGCAGTTCAGAATTTGAGATTAGTTTGAACCTGCACGTGAAATGGGATTGTCAGTTCGAACTGTCGTGCGAGCAATTAGGTTTAAAGGGATTCCGTTGGTACTCGGAAATTGGTTGGACTGAAGCTAATTGAAATCGTGTTTAAAGGGTAAAGGGTAAGTCTTCCTATTGAACAATGCGAAACTTATTTCTAAAATAGCCAAATCTTGGTACTGAGATAACGACACTCTTGAAACGAATGATCATTTACCTACCTACTTCATCTACCATAAAGTCAGTCCTTATTGGACTGAGTTTATGATACATCCGCTTCATCTATTTTGCATTCATCCTCCCAATCTTTTTGGCATTGTCGTCTACCGTCTACCATCTAAATAGCCTATCAATGCATCCATAGGCATTGTATTCCTAAATTTAGTCGAACGAAAAGCGGCTTGTGTATTCCGGGGTTACCTTACCGACTAACCGCGGAGTTCTGGCCGCGACAAGTCCCCGGGGTTCCGTGAAACTTAATTCGGTTTTACTTGAGGCGACGACTTAATTAAGTCGGTCGACGCGTGCCTCATGTGGTTATAAGTTTTACTTACTATGTACATTTTGTGGAAAGCACTTAGCTTGTGGGAGGCAAGTTTTTGAATGTCATTTTGAGAGTGGCAGCACTATTTCACTGATATGGGTGACTCTATCGAAATATAAGTTTGTTTTTTCCATAAAATATGTACGAATGAAATATTTTATACGTCCACAGTGTTTATTTATCAAATTGCCCAACGTTTGCCCAACCATTCAAATGCAGCTTGTTGCGTTCGGTTCGGAATTTCAGCAAATTACGTCCGCAACGTAAATACTGATGCAGATCGCTCACCGTTGATGTTAACACATGATTGGAGCAAAGTAATTGGTTTATACCACGTTACACATAACATAGCGAAACTTAGCCGCCCGTGAAATAGATCGTAACAAATCTTTAAAGACGTTCTACCATTTCCGAGTATTTCCGAATACAATAAGATAGTGTTAAAAATAAACATGCGGGTAGATTGTCAAGTTCGCGCGAAGCACATGGGGAGCCGTCTATTTCTGAAGCCGTGTAGTTGTGGCTTGGTCATTATTTCTATTTATTTTGTTGACAACTACCGAACGTATGGTACATTACGAGGGTTATTGAACTGGCGGCTTAGACATCAGAAATACCTTTGTATCTTAATGATTTTAAAGTATGAGCTTAGGTTGAAGGTATTTTTTGATGATTATATTTAGTCCTATCTTATCTTGATGATCGTTTACCGTTACGATGTTACACAGCACAGCACAGATTGTTCAATACTGACACCGTTTATAACCACATGTATTCAGTGGTAGTGTAAGGTTTCGAGCTTATAGAGTTGCATCTAGTACTTGTAGTTACAAGTTATTAGCCTACAAGTGTCTGCCATGACTACAATATATCTCTGTAAAGGTAATATTATTCACACACATTTGTTAATTTAAGTAAGTGTTAGGTACTTATATAACGTTCCAGCCAGACAGATTTAGGCAGGTAATCCTACGCACTGTAGATTCGTAGGTTGTGAGTGCCGAGCTCCATAGTTGCTTAATTAATTCATTAACGAAAAGTAAGAATCAAAGGAAATTCTCAAAATATATCTCAATTTAAAAAAAAAAAACTTGCAAATGTAAAAAAAAAAATTACAGTAAGGTTTACAATTTCAAATGTAAACGCAAGGGGTTAATATAACATCTTGAGTTTTCGAGTAAATATTACGTTTTTATGACTGGTGTATCGGCGGGTCAAGTGCGACCCCTCGTGTGTCATGTCATCCCGAATTCGTCATGTCATCGAAATGTAATAACTCCCCCCGAGTTCGGAGCTTGGAGGTGGAATCGGAAAGCTATTTACAAAGAAACTGGGGACATTGGGGAAAGGGGCGCATTTTCTTGTGGAAACTAAGAAATCCGGGGGTACGTATCTACTACTGATCGAATGTTGTCTCAGTGGATATATTTTTGTGAGAGATAAACTTTTGGGTTTTCCTAATGTTGGATTGGTGAAATGAGTAATTTCGAATAAAATGACTCACAAATGCTATTAATAGCAATTCTAAAGAGTTAAAATTTACTCGAATAGATATTTGCTGTTTTAAAATCGCAAAGAAATAGGATTTTTTTGAGTAGTAGGTACCTACCTAATTGAGAGTGAAGTATTAATATTGATTACTAGCTGCGCCCCACGGTTTCACCCGCGTAAGTCTCGATCTCGTGGGAATATCGGGATAAAAAGTATACTATGCCCTATTCCAGGTCATGGTCTAGCCCTGTGCTATTTTTCATCCAAATCCATTCAGCTGTTTTAGCGTGAATGCGTAACAAACAAACAAAAAAAGTCACTTTCGCATTTATAATATGTATTATTTATTTATTTGACATTTTATGCGCACACATATAAATACAGACAACAAGAAAGGAACAGAAAAATACGTACAAAGGCAATGCTTATTTCTAAAGAAATCTCTTCCAGCATACCTGCGATAGGAAAGTAGATAGAAGAGATGTAGACAACGTGTGTAAGTGTAGAAGAGAAACAAAATACATAAAATAAGAAACAATTCACTAATTAAAATATAATTATGAGAATATACTTACATACATACTCCTAAAATAAATATCACTAAAAAATATATAATATACTTATATATATAATTACAATGTACTTAATTCTAATGTATGCAATTTTAATTGCAATGTATTAATATTAGTTAGATTCTAGGCCTTATTTCCGTATCCATTCTCCTTTAAATCTATTTTCCGAATACAAAATTGCTCAATCTTCACAAAATCTATTACCTATATCTAAAAACGTTTAAGTTTACGGTAATCGTCGTATAGGACTAACGTGTGGCGGTAAGGGCGACAATAACATGCCGGGGTCAGCACTCCGGCCGGCTTACCTATAGGCGATTGACCGCCTGTCTCGATGCAGATAATCGGAGTCACGACTGCCGGCCGAACGGTATCCGACCGATATAGTCCGGCCTGCTCCCGTGGACGGTGGACCCGTAAGCCGTAATGATCATACTAAACGCGTCTGATGTTGAGATTGTAACAATTTAAAAGATCACCCGTCTCTATGTAGCTTGATATGAAGTAAACTACCTCAAAAGAGTAGTGATCAAAATTGCGACAAGTGAGAATCAAGGCTTAGTTCTCATGGGTTTTCTATAGGATATCCCAGTTTTGTTTGGATTATGCCCGATTAATATCATTGGCACTATGAAAATCTTTCGGGGTATTAATATTGTATCAACAACGTAATTAACTGTCTAATCGGCAAAACTGACGTATCAGTGAAACTGAATAATCAACGAAACTGGCGAATTAAATAAACTGACGACTGAGGAAACTGATTCGCGGACTCATTGTAGTATCATTAGCCTCATTGATAGAGATGATTAAACATTTTGTTTTATGTTTTAATATAGTTGTGATAGACAGAAAGGTAAATCTATGCGAAAACAGATAAATAAATTATTTGGTTGTTCTATATATTTTTGTTAAAGTTTTCCATTAGCTTCATCAGTTTCATTATTTCAGTATCATTAACCTATTTAGTTAGCACGGGTCGGTTTTGCAGTTTTGTTTTATATAATATCTGCATTATTTAATTAAAGGTAATTAAATATTGCAGATATTATCTTCATTATTTAATTGCCTCTATCTCTGACCAATTTTCAGCACAATTTTCTGTCTTAAGTTGCAAACTTGTTACGGGTCGTTAGCAGCCCGAAAGTCTGACAACCAGTCTTACCACGGGGTATCGTATTACCCAGTTACTGGGTTGTGGAGGTCAGATAGGTAGTCGCTACATGTAAAATACTGGTATTTCGCTGCATCCGGTTAGACTGGATGCCAACCCCTACATACATAGTTGGGAAAAAGCTAGGCATATTGATTTTTGAAGTTGCAAACTTGTTAATATTTTTACTTATAAATTATGTACAAGACATTTTACGCGTTATTAGTTTTATAACACATAAAATTGTGTTTATAGCTCATAAACTGCCTATCTACTTTACATTTATGAATATTATGAATTAAATGTGAAAGGTTATGTCTTTCTGTTTTCATTGCGATCGACAAAAACTTTTATGAGCATTTAATGTTTTCACGTGGCTTTTATGTGATTTGATGGAGAATATATTTAATTTGACTGTCTATGATGATTCATTTTATCGAAGGTAAAGACTAGATTTGATTTTAATATAGACACAAACTATAATATACCAAATGAATTGCAACTTAAACACGTAGAGGTAAGGTTTAGCCTTGTAGAATGTAGACGTTTAATTTAAGGTGGATCCCTAGATGATCTCACTGCCATTTTGCCGCTAGATGGCGACACATCCACAATTTCGAACATTTTCAATTTTTACACCTAACATAGAAATTTTTAATAAACAACTTTATTCTATGCGAAACCTAGGGCATTAACTTGATTTTTTACGATCATCACTGTGCTTGTTAACTGGTATCATACAAAGATTAGAACGTAATAATGATTTAGCCGCATGAATTTACTCTTTACACACACATGCAAAGTAAATAGTAGTAACTTCCGACTCCACTAGATGTCGTTTTATTCAAACATGGTTGGAAATTAAAATGTCCAGATGGCGTTAATTTAAAGAAAGAGGACCAAATTATTTATAAGATGAATATCCTTACATTATAGCAAAAACTGAAAACAAATATTAATTTACTAATTAAGCATACTTTAAATTACTAGAGGATTGTTATGTTCCAATCTATTTCTTAATAATATAATTATTGGGATATGCTTACTTTTGTTTCTAGGCTCGATATCAGATACCTTTTCACCATAACAAATTATTCAGATAAATTATTTTGGGTAATAAAGGTATATTGTACCTATATAGGTTGTTGTAATGTGACTGAACCTAAATAGTACCTAACGTGTAAATGAATTGTGACCTGTACTAAATAAATAAAAGATTATGTATTCAATTGTAAAGCGTTTTATTGTATCTTACTATTACATTAATAATATTTATCTATGGTTAATATTTTCATACAAATATCGTTTTATTTACTCTCACTGCATTTACCTAAATATTTTCTGGTTGGATTCGAACCATCGACTCGTACCACCACACAAAGATAACATACTTTTTTCAATATTTTGATATTTACAATTATGATTCTGAATTTAGTATTAGAAAGAATTATGTACGTAGATTACAATTTATGTAACATCACACGTAAGTGTAAGTATCTTACACAACAACACAAAAGTGGTTACTAACTAACCATAACATTTATGTTTCAAGAATACCCACTTATTATACAACTTTGAACAATAAATATTCTTTTACAATTGAATTGTTTGGCTGGTACCTAAATACATGAGTGAAACATATGTACACTGAAAAATCTTATAAACTAACAAATAACATAAACTATACATCGCTACGTACAAAAATAGCATAATAATTAGTCTATAATGTTCCCACTGCTGAGACTCAGGCCTCCTCTGAACAGTGGTGATGAAATAATTTACACAAAGCAAAGTGTCGGCTTGGATTCGAACCATCGACTCGTACCACCATACAAAGATACATAAAAAATACTATAATAAAATATCTTCTCTTCTACACGCTACTTTTTGCTGCGCCGCCGTCGCCGCGCAGTATCAATCTTCTGCTTGTCATTTTTTACCTCCATTTATATCATTTCCGTGCGATCTGAATCAATTGCTGGGAGACACAGTTTTCGCTGCAACAAATGAATTTACACAGTTTTGTTAGACTATTCTTACTGAACCCACACCTCAGAAACCTGAGGAATAAGTTAGGCAATGAGTAAGACTTATATTTTTCATACCTTTTAATTCCTTGATGTCTAGACATTTAGCATTTTTCTCAACTCGTCTCAAAATAATTTCCGGCAGTACACATGTTTTGAAAAACGTTACCAACTTCGGCATCATAGCGTTGATAAATTCCTCATCCCGGTTAACTTCTATGACAGTCAATGGTTGGGTGACAGATGTAAAGCAAATGAAGTAACATTTACTCATTTTGGTAATTCGCAATTGACCCTGGACCTAGAATCAAAATAATAATAGCTGAGAAACAATCCAAGAAATACATTATATTTATACATACATGAACCAAGAAATAATGATCTTTGTTACTTACTTGATAATAATAATTATGCTTTTTGTTCATAACTAAAACATCATTTTCCAAATGAATAGGAAAATTTCTATTTTCTGATGCTTCTCTAATATTTTGAGATTTCCTTTTCAAGGAGGGAAAACATTTTATTTCTACAATATTATTTTCTGCTTCTATAATACCTGTAAAAAAGAACAGTTTTTAGGCCCACTGAACCAAATTAAAAAATCCACGCGACACACAAAATCCAAGGGGGCGGAATCACAGGCAAAAGCTAGTTATTTGTATATTTTTATTATTGAATAATCTTACCATCAGGGCTAGCTGCTAAGAATCCAAAGTCTTCATCCATAAATAGACCTGATGGCCTGACAATTTTGCCATATTGTTGCATAAACATGCTCTTTGCAACATGTTCATTTTGTTGTCCATACATCATATCTTTAGTACAAATATTATTTTTGTAGAGAATGCATTTCACATGATTGTGACATGGTGTGGCATTACGACGTTTGCAAACCTAAAATGAACAAAGTGACAATCATAATTCTTGTACTGGCTTGAGCTGTGGCTTCTTAGAAAGTAAGAAACAATAAGAGGATGGCTGATATCTTACCATTCCAAACTGACTTGCTGTGAGACGGTCAGATCTGTATGAGAGATACTTTTCATTATCATGTTGACCCACAGTCTGGTTTTCAATTAGTACTATTTTTTGTGTATCTTCTTGGAATTTAAGCAATCTCAATTCACAGAGCCGTTTTAATTCTACCTCATTAATGTCGACAGGGACACTTGCTTCTGGGCCATAGTCCTTATCAGGTTGAGTTTTAGTCTTTTCAGTAAAAAGCCGTTTTCGAGTCATTTTCTGTTGGCGCAATCTACTTCTCTGTTTTTGATGGACATATTTTTTAAAATATTATCCAGGGCTCTGTGTTGTCTTCTTTTTCCATGCAGTTTGATGCCATTTATGTCCTACAGAATGAGACAATCCTGAAAAACCAAATCATAGTCACATACATGTCTGTTTGCAACCTAAGCTTTCATTGATGACCATTGAAAGTTCTATAAGTTGAGAAAAACCTCTTATATTATGAAGAGAAGAAGTCATAGATCATGGGGGTTGCTAGAGATTTCATATATTGTTTTAAAATATCTATAAAAAAACTTATTTACCTGCTACATGAACACGCCGCTGATAAGAGCCTCCTTTTCCAAGACTGAGTCGTTTTCCACAGTTAAATTTATTAATGACACTCATAAAATTCTCTGCAACGTTTGTTGTCTCGTTAGACAACCGTCCAGCTTTCAAAGCAATTTTTTCATTTGCAGCATAAATAAGAGCCCAGACCTCTGGTGCTGTATTTCTTAGGATTTCTACTTGGTTGTCTTGCTGTTTATTCTCGTCAGGTGGTAATTGCTTCACTGAACAGTAATATTCCTTACATTTTTCATGCTGTCCAAATACATGAAGTGGACTATTCCTTAAATCATCAGCCATTGAACCTGGCTGACTGCTATTGTGAACAATAATCTTTCGCGCTACTAGTGTCAATTTCATCAATTTAGGCCTCAAAATATTTCGTCCATACAGAGGGAGTTTCGTATTACCTAAAATCTTAAATAAAATATAAATATTAAAACATAGGAAGAGAAAAAATCTTTTTTGAAAAAAATACAACCGACTTCTAAAAACAACAAAAAACTTTGAAAATGCCAATAAAATTTGAGGTTTTCCCTCAATTTCCCTGGGATTCCATTATCAGGTCCTCATTTGTGACAAAAAACTTTGACAAAGAATTTTGAAAATCGGTCGACAATTGGCTGACAAATCGGTGGACAAACAGTCGAATTGATAACCTCCTACTTTTTGGAAATCGGTTGAAAAAGAGAGGAACATTTATTTTACAGTAGCTAAATCCTGCTTTATTGGCAAACCAACGGCAAACGAAGACATTAGGTACATCACGGGCCAACGAGTATCAAATACACTCATAGGTACATTCACGTAAATCTGATTCGAAATCTTATGGGAATCTGATTTACTCACTAAAAATCATTAGAAGAATTGCCATGATGTCTTTTCAATGTTGCTTGCACTTTTTTCCGTGATTTTCGCGGCCCTGAATACATAATAATATGTCGTATATAGGCAAGTTTATTAGTCGGATTCAACTTAGGCAGAGTTGCAATTCAATCTGTAATCAAAAAGTATAATTAAACACAACAGCAAAAGTATCGTAATTATGAAATGCTTCAAGAAATTTGTATTAGTCAGAAATAACACCACCATTTGTCACCATCAATCAAGCTGTCAAGCTGTGTGAAAATTTGCAAAACAACTGACAGAACATGAGAACAGACGAAATAGAGATGTCAATCTGAGATCGATTGAGCAAAGAATCGATTTTTTGGAACAAATAAAAACGTTTTTTCAAATCGATATCTAGTACTGAATCGATACAGGGAATCGATATTTCACCCTAGAACATCAGTTTTTTGTTTGTTTGAATTGTTAAGAATTGTGGTGGCGGGAAAATTACGAAGCATATCCAGTGCAAATCCTTTTGCGTAAAAATACGGATTTTTTACATTGCGAATTTCATCGAAAACGAATGATTGATTTTTGGAAAATCATTTCTTTATTTGTGAATCGATTTTTCATATTCCCTTTCGAATCAATTCAGTAACGGATCTTTTTCAGAGAGTTTTTTTTTTGTTCCTTTCGTCCCTCTGGGACAGGCAAAGTGAGTTTTTAGAGAGAATTGACGTCCCTATTAGGGGGAAATATTTGAAATTTAGAGTAGGTAGGTATGTGATGTGATGACAATCAACGAGTGTTACTAACGTTTGATTTTGTATTTCCTCTTCTAAATCTTACACTTTTTTAAGTTCTAAGGGTAATTACTATTATAATATAACTCTGTATCACCTTCAAGCAGAAAAGCATCCTTTGTACATAAAAATAACACTTACCGTCAATAAAACACAAAAACACTTCACTTTTAAATAAAAACTCTTTCACGGATGGCACTCGTATGAATGGTTCTCAGTAGTAGCCCCAGTCACCAATTCTAAACCTGAATGGTGCTTACTACTTACTTAGCTGTTCAGACGAGCGAAATTGGAACTACAGCTACCATTTTGAGAACGTCATTTCGCTGACAGTTAAAAACCCCGAAACCATAAATGAATGATGTACAGCAGTGGTGGCTCTCACTTGTAAGTCAGAGCCACCACTGCTGTACCTATATCATTAATCGTTTTAAATATCAGCACATCCTACAACTTACTACTAAAATACTGCCCTATGTTTTATTTCCCCTTTTTCTTGGTAAACTTCTTAGATGGCAAGACCAATTTATCTCGACGCACTTTGACTTGTGCTAATAATACTAAAATGTGCAATTGTTATGAAAAATCAATGTGGTTTGTCTGTGTATTCACTTATCTTGATGGTTTCACGTAAATTAAATATAATTCAATCAATAGATGTAAGTAGTACCTACGTGTCACCATTGCGTAGGTAGGTAGGATATTAGAAAAAAAAAAGGTAAATTTGCCTACACTGATCGCCTGATTTAGGTATACTCTAAGTTTACATGAACTTCTATTCTCTGATTTTATTCAACCCAAACCAATGAATTAGTACCTAACTGTGTCATAAAATGTATTATCAGTACCTACTTACATACAGTAGAAAGATTTTTAAATCTTTAGGTACTTTATATTTAAAGTAGATATTACAATAATTACATTAGTATTGTATCTGTGTGAACCAAATGCAGATCGCAGATATTTTTTTTCACTTTCTAGCATTCTTTCTCATTCCCTAATAAAAAACATTTTATCAATCATAAAATGTAAAACCCGCGGGCAAACCCGCGCGCCGGCGCTAACTTTCTAGAAACACAATTTTGGAAACGATTCGCAAGTTGTCAAGACTCACTGGAGCAATTTGGCAACAATGCGGGGTGCGTATGAATGGCATCGTCGCATCGCTGCGTTACCTACCTACTCGACGTGTAACCTTGGGGCTTGTTCGAATTTTCGAACGCCATCTATTATAAATATTTACCGAACTTAAACTCGTAAGACAACAGCAAATAACTCTTTCTCGGTGGTTCTTTAAATTTCTGTTAGATGGCGCGATTCAGGTCACTCACACATGTAAAGATTTTTCGTTTTTTATTGGGTCTAATTCTCCTAGAAATACTGTTTTTTTTATAAAATTTTGGCGTTATGCGAACATAATACATTATAAAGTCTCATTATACTTGCTTTTATTCTGCAGAAACAGTTTATTTACGGAGATTACAACACCTCAAAAATGTATGGCGAGGCCTGTCTATGCATCCACCTTAAAGCTTTAGATTAGATCATTTTCTAATATCTAACCTATTCCTTAATTTGAAAAAGACCTTCAGGTATGTTTTTATGCGAAAATGTCGCCTTTCTAGTGTTAGGCCAGAATAGTATGAGGATTTTGCCATTCAAAAGAAAGTACCTACGTAGCAAGTTATTACAGTACATAAACTGCTCCATAGTAACAATCTTTCTGCTTTCCTGACATCAGAATTAGTGTGAAAATATATAAATTTACATTTCACTCACAGCGTGTCAGTTTGATTGCCGTGAAGTGCGGTGCGTGCTGACTAAACAGAGAGGGTAACGTGTTTTACTTTCACTACGATTGTTGTTCCACGTTTCCTTTGTTTAGGAAATTATACGGCCGTAAATAAAGCAGGGAAATTCAGGAAATTAATCAATCGTGCCACATTCAAGGCATAAAATTACCAGTTCCAATTCTAAAACTTGCCCTTCTCAATTAAACGAATTGTTCCTCATAAAGTTTGTAAGAAAATCACCGGAAAAATCAACAAACATTTTTTTGTACGAACCATTTTAAAGTCCCCGCTGAAGACTTTTGACAAGTTTACTTAGATAACTGGAGCAAGGTATTTTAAACTTTATTCCTAAAGTTTTAAGTCTCAAAGCAAGTGTAGAATAATTTGCAATAAGGCTAAGGGCGGCAATGTTTACCCACGCACGCGATCGATAGGGCGTAGGAACCTCCGCGTGAAAATTGCAACCCGTCGCCGAACGACACCGCCGTCTAACAGAATTACTGGAAACGAGATGAAAGGGAATTAGTTATTTTTCAGTGGGATATTGAGTTCCGCTTTAATTTAATCAGTCACGTTGATTGTCATTTATTTTGTAAAGTTTTTACAAGTGCTTTAATATGTGCACTTTAATATATAAAAGGATATGAAAATCGTTATAAAATTGCATGTATTGATGTGGGCAATTTATCATACGTAAATATTTGCCCACGTAGATAATATTATAGGATTATTAACTTGTTTTATTATGGACACTTACTCTCACATACAATGTAATACAAGTCCCTTTTATCCCCCTTTCTCTCGACTTCTCGATCAGTATATTTCCACAATCTCACCAATTTGCACGAAGATGTGACGAATAGATACCATTTCTAGCTATCACAAAGTCTTATCCAGTAAGTGTTAGGGTTTTCTCCCGCCAGGTGGGGGATCCGTATAGTTTACGAATACCTCCCGCCTGTCTTACCAACTCGAGGGGACGCCATAGATTTATTCTGCTCGGTTTATTTTGCCTTGATGTTTACCTTTTTTCGTGAGACGGATAATATGAATCAGGATATTATAGTAATGATAATCGAGAAATCGCTGTCGATAAAACAGGCTCTAATTTTATACCTAACAGTGATGATTTTGAGTGATTAGGTATTTCGATGATTTTAGACGTAGAAAAGTAATGAATACAGAAGTGCATGGCATGATATGGCAAGAAAATACATGGAACGACGCTTCTCAAAGACTCATCGAACAACCATCCCGTCCAGCTTCAAAGTACCCGAACCTCATGAATTCTACAATAAAGCGACACCATTTGTGCAAAGAACGTTATTGTTCGTCGCTGATGAGAGTTCGGGACCGAAGCCGAGTGGCAGCGGGAACACAATTGATAACGACATTCAAGATGCGCCTGCCGCGGAAACAGTCGCATCTACGTCTAAATCGGGCGACGAGAGAGAAAAATCGCCGAAGAAGAGCTCATTTTTCTTCTCCCCCTCGAAAAGTTGCAAAACTCACGGACGCAGCTTTTTCCGGCTTCAGACGAGTCCCAAGAAGTCGAAAGCGGAGACAAGCGAGGTAGTTACCGCTAGAGCGTCTCCGGTGCCACCGGGGGGTGCAGTGGCGGCGGGACTCATCAGCTATGCTCCCGGGTGGTCTTTGAAGGGCGAACACCTCATGAAATGGCAGGAGTCTGGGAAAACCACAATAGAGGTAAATATTCTTTTCAACTTTTCTAAATTAGCAAGAATTTTTTCCAAAACAATAAATTAACAGCCGAAGCAGTAAATATTTTCCGTTTTTAATGGAATTTTAATTATCAATAAATCTTAACTTTTCGTGGACTTTTAACGGCTCAAAAGTAGAAATTGTGCATGCAAATCTGTTCGTCAGTGGTTAACAGGGTGGCAGGGTCGGTGAGGGGAGGTTGTTTTTAAGAAGAAAATGAAAATTTCAATCTAAACGCGCCCTCAGGTGATACCGAGGGAAGGCGAACAACGGAGGAAAACTTTTGGAATCGAATAAATTCGCAACAGTGTTCTTATTTAAATAAACAGAAATGTGTGAAAGAAAGTTGAGTGAGGGAAAGACACATAGATATCAATTTTCAAACAAAATACGATATCATTATGTAGTTAGGTTGATATATTTACATATATAAATAAACTCACGCCTTCCTCCTAATAAGATAGGCAGAAACTCCAGAACGCTACGCTATGCTACGATCCATACATACCATATCGACATTTATTCTGTAAAAAAATTAAATCTTCACCATATTTTTGTTATTGCATTCACAAATCATAACAAAATATCAAAATCATCACAAACGATTATCGAAGGCTAATTTACCATGGCGACGAATATTGCCGGATTCGTTCCGTCGTTTTGGCCACAATAATAATATCAGGCGCATTAGCCGGTCCGCCACCCCCGTCTTCACTCATTGCTAACATTTTTCCTATTTTCTCTCGCCAGCCGGAAAAGTGGGGAGAGATGAACACGCCGATAGCCTTTTATATCAGTGTAATGCGAGTATAATTTTCCGTTTTGCTGGCAACATTAGGAAAATGTCGCAGGTAGGTAACACGGGTGATATTGGGTCGTTTGTTTTATTGGGTTGCACCAGGAAAATAGGTGTGAATTTGTTGGTACCTGACTAGTATGAAATTACTTCTGAAAATTTGATTTCACTGAACATAGGTTTTCACCTACACACTTTTTTATTTATTCTCATTGAATCATTCGAGTTTTTTGAAAACTGATTTAACGCTTTTACAAATGAAGAATCACGTTAAAATCCTTACTTAATATTATTCAATGCGAAAGTGAGTTTGTTTGTTTGTTACGCTTTCACGCTAAAACGGCTGAACGGATTTAGATCTTTGGCACTTGCTCATAACCTGGAATAGGACATAGTATACTCTATAACCCGATATTCCCACGGGATCGAGACTTACGCGGGTGAAACCGCGGGGCGCTCCTAGTAAATCATAAAACACGGAACCACATAGGTCAAAACACGCGCAAAAAATTTACCTCACAACAACACAGGTAAACAACCTCCATCATCAACAAAAGCGTTCACGTACAAATCTAATTTGTTGACAACAAAAGGATTTCAACCTGCAACTGACAATAGATTCTACAGTCAGTCAGCACAAATAGTCAGGGAGATAGGTACAGAAGGCCGACTTCATACAACGAGTGAAAACAGGCACAGGCACACAGAATATATAGGATTAAATTTAATTCATGGGCCTCCTGTTAAGGGTCATTGCATTCATCATTATAAACAACTTCCACTACGGGACCACCAATGAAGTCGCAATAAAAAAACAAATGTCCCCTACATTTTGACGAGCTAAGCTTACAGCAGATTTTTGTTGTTGTCAGTGTTGGTCGCATAGTGAAAGTTGTACATAATGATGAGTACAATGACCCCTTATTAAGAGGATGCGTATGAATTCAATTTCACCCTGTAGGCTCGTAAGTACGTGACGACGACTAATAGAGAAGTATGGAAGAAAAAGACTTTTTTAGTGTGTGTACTCGTCAAATGACTTCTCTCGCTCTGGGCGGAGCGGGAGGGCGTGTCAGACCTTTACTGGCTAAAACCCAGCCGTGTTCCTTCAGTTGCCTATTGCCAAGGTCCTGGAATCCCTTTCGGACTTTCCCGCAACCCTGGACGTTCTGTGATCTTAAACTCATCATCATCATCTGCCTAGCCTCTTCCCAAAAAGGGGTGGGCTTCCAGTCTAACCGGATGCAGCTGTATCCAGTATTTTACATGGGGCGACTGCCTATCTGTCATCCACAACCCAGTAACTGGGTAATACGATACCCCTTGGTAAGACTGGTTGTCAGACTTTCGGGCTTCTGACGACCCGTAACGACTGTAAAAGATCCACGAATGACAGCCGGGACCACCGGCTTAACGTGCTTTCCGAGGCACGGAGGAGTCTCAATATGTAGGAGTCTCGTACTGCTATCTTAAACTATGTCAAACGAATGCCAGTCACGTGTACGCATGCACTCACTGCACGTAGATGCGTGTCTATTTCACTCGTATGGAGCTGACCTTCTGAACCTTATCTGTTTTGTACAGTCAGGTTCATTAGAAGCACGCGAGGGGGGACCCCTGAATATGTATGAGGAATCGAACCCGCTGTCACGAGCCACGAGCCACGAGCCAACGACATTATGATAGGGCTCATATCAAGCTCCATGCTAATTATACACACTTATTAAATGTAGAAGGGGGTTATAATGAAAATCTCGAACGAACTTTGATTAAGTTTTGATTATGATGAGGTCTCTGATAACTCCAAAGTTAAGGGCGTTGATGTGACCTGTCAATCAGATGGATATGGATGCTGATTGTGAAAGGCTTTATTTTTCCTTTCATCCTGAGAAACTTTTGTAAAGCTCAAATCAAAGGTTAATGAAGAAAGAAAGAAAAGAAAAGAGAAAAATTGTTTATTCTGCACAAACAAAACGCACCCACAATAGAGAAAGGCAAAATAAGAAATGATACAAAAGTAGCCAAAAGCCTCTAATGCTCTTCTTAACTTGATCTATCAGCAATTTGGATTTTTTTTTTCTATCGAATTTGCTTTTATTAGAGATATACTGGGTGTTAGGGTAGACACCGTAATCCTTGAAACTAGTGGTTTGGTGTCATCTATAATATACTTTTTCTATGGGACCAAACTTGAAATCGCGAAAAAAAAATCTGCTGTTCCATACATTAGTAGAAATTACAAGAAAAAGTATATTATAGATGACACCAAACCACTAGTTTCAAGGATAACGGTGTCTACCCTAACACCCTGTATACCTAACTCAAACACTCACATATTTCTTTCAATCCCCTATCAAAGATAAATAAAATAATCCAAATTATGATGTCTCCACTCCTCCATTCCCAATAATATTTCTCTATCAGTTTCGTTCATTAGTGCAGTTTATCGAGGAATTCGGAAACAATAACATTTATATAGAGTGATCAGTACCCCCATTGCTTTTGTTTACCTTCGCAAGGAGTGCATCAGTAATGCACCCTTCTGAAATACACCTATTTGTTTTGGAAAGTGCTACGAATGATGTATGTGTAATAAAGGAAATTGTATGTGAATTTAGATTTATTGTCCACGATTACGTATGCTGCAAAGAAGATATATGGCTGAGTTTAGTGCACTTGTTTATCCATTAGAGGGAATAGATGGTGCTTATTTTATTTTGGACAGAACCCAATATAGGCTTACTAGCATTTATTGCTTATATATTTTTTCGGAATAACATTATTTTATCTCTATGATTTTTTATTTAATAAACATGTGTCAAAGTCACCAATATTTTTGTCTTAACTATACTCTCCAAGTATACACATTGATATCATTTTGAAAAAAATCGGTGTCACTAATATACAAAAACAACGCAAGAAAAACAACCTTATAAGGATAACCTCAGACCCACTCAAGGAACATCGATCCGTAAGAAACACTCCCAACGGAATTAATATCGAAAGGTTCTGTAATAGCTATTGACAGCTCCATTCACAATCCGCGGAGGAGGCCCCGACTCACTGAATATTTCACTGAGAGACTTATTAGCCAGCTAATTATACAAAGGAAGTAGTTAGGGCGCGGCGGAAAGACGAGGGGATCTCGCCGCTCTTAAACATTCCGTGGCCCTACCATGACAATGTTGATGCTTTTTTGTTTTGTAGTTCTATGTGGGTTTGTAGTGAGTTTTGATTTACGTAGTACTTACAATGAAAATGTATAACGAGGTATTTAATAGGCGCGATAATAAATGGATATTTGTCACATATTAGTGTACCATAACATCCATAACTTTAATTAAAAAGGAAATACGACACGTGACAACCATAGATAGGATCTACAACGTAAGTATGTAATTTAATCCGATGATACCGCACATTTTTACAATTTTTTATCGCCTCGGGGTTAAAATAAAGGCATTATGCAGAATGGTCTAGCATAAGTAGGTAGATATCATATAATATCGGAATAAAAATATAGTTCGGAATAATAGTATAGTTGGTATAATCGGAATAATAGTAGAGACATATTTTATCCCTAAGCGATAGTGTTTTGTTTTCTTATTACTGATTGAATAACAATGAAGTTGATGAGAATGATTATGTTCGTACGTGTTGGCGTTTGAAAGTATGTACTTGAGACGTGTGAAATTAGTTATAAATCACACGATTCCTAGACCCGGGATGAATCATGAACGCTTTTGTAGGAATCTGTGGGATCAGTCAAGTGGGTGGGAAATTATGTGACTATTAGCATTTCATTGTGTGAGAATAGACCACACAGCAATGTTGACAATGAATGAATCAATTTGTTACATTTGCTAACCGAGAAAAAAAGGAGAAGGATTTTTTACTATAACTGTGCGCATCAATCCGATTGCTGGGCATTTGAAAAAAAAATAAGCAAAATAGTAAAAACAAAACTTCCATAACATATAGCATGAGCATAATCAGCCTATAATTTTCCCACTGTTGGGACACAGGCCTCCTCTCTTCGAGAGGGCTGTAATCAACTACGCGGCCCAGCGGGTCCAGTGCGAGTTGGTAGATATGTCACATGTCTTCGAATTTTCGGTTCTAGGACATGCCGTTTCCTCACCATGCAGTGGTGATGAAATCATTTACACAAATTAAAGCGCCTGGTTAGGTTCGAACCCACGACCTACAAATCGTAAGTCGGGGCGTTACCGTAGCCGTCCCAAAAATATAGCACTAAGGAGCAATAGGT
The DNA here is from genome assembly GCA_948473465.1 of Lithophane ornitopus. Lineage (NCBI taxonomy): Eukaryota > Metazoa > Arthropoda > Insecta > Lepidoptera > Noctuidae > Lithophane > Lithophane ornitopus. The sequence goes on along the minus strand of OX419616.1, from coordinate 7,828,462 downwards.
ATATAGAGGAGGAAAGCATTTAGTAAATCGTGAAAGTATCTAGGATTTCAATGAAGGAGATTATGTTACAGAATATAACAATAAAAACTATACTTAGGTACTTAAAGATCAGCAATATTTAAGAGACTTCGAAAGCTGACACCACGATTTAATATCAATATGTCAGGTGTCGATCACAGATACAGGGGCTGTCAATTTGTAAACTACTGCCTCAATCTGTAGCTACAAGATTGATGGATGGGCGAATAAAAAGTGTGCAAGTGACATCACGAATCTGTTGTGATTATGTTTGAAGTCGAACTCCTTTAGTTGCTAAGTAACTTTCAGCTTGGTTCCCTTTTATGCATAAAATAGTGTAAACGTCGTATCATTTCTCGTATAACCATGACTAGAATAAAAGTTGCTGTTACCTCATTGATTTATTTAATTTTTAATCCACTTAAAGTACTTTTCGATTTCAAAATAGCTTTTTTAGCTAGGTAAACATGAACAGCATGAACTGTCCAAAAATAACATGCGGAAAAATACAAAAAAAAAACAACATTTATAATGTTTTATCAACTACATATTATAGCCACAACTGCGCAAGTACCTACATGTGAGTACAAAAAAATGCGGTTTGTGGTTACTAGCCTCTGTTCAGTGGCGCCATTGAACAAAACAACATTATTTTATAACAAAAATCATTCAAATTGTGAATCAGAAATCAATAAAGTCAATGACATACACTTACTGTTTTATTATTGTATCATAAAACAAAATTCATTCATGTCATAATACATGACATACAACATTATGTGGATAAAGAGCACGATTTCGAATTTCACTTGTAGGTACTGTAATTACAAGATCACCTGTCATTTGATTTAAGCCAGTTGTATTCAATTAAAAATACTTAAATAAAAGCCAAATAATCTCGATACCTGATACCTGAATTGTGTCTATTAAAAGTGTCTATTACCTGTCAAAAAAAATATAGGAACAATAAAATCAATCAAAGATATTATCTACCTTTGTGCAAAGTGCCGCCAACAAAAACGTGATAGACCGTGTTACGTTAAATACAGCTGGTTCTAATTAAAAATACTGGCTTGTCCAATTAATATCTTTAAAAAAAAGAGCACTGGCTGACTGCACTCTACTCCTGTTCGAAAATTAAATAACAATATCGCATGACACAAAAAAACGATCATCAAATTGTCAGTTAGTTCATATTGTCAGCCAGCAAAAACACGGACAATGCAGTTTCGGGCAAAAACTTGTGGTTGTGACGTCATCCGCGGCCTGTCATGTCGGTCACCGGACAGGAGCGAATAAATTACTTGCGGCATGTTCGGATTGCGGACAGGTGGGATTGTGGAGAAGCCTGAAGCTGTACCGAAAATATTCAACAAATATGCTCGGAATGCGAGCGTTGAATCATTCAGACTTATATTTTGCAGCTTAGGTTTTATTATAGGCAGGTATTTAAATTACTGACCCTTTAAAGCAAGGTAGTAAATTTTATCTTCGTTCCTTTCCTCGCTCTGCGTGTCTCAATTGACTCATTAGTCTTGAATGTATGCTACATACAGTACTTACAATTAAACTCAAGCCCACATTAAAATATATGGCTTTACAATACAGTTGAACTGAATCCGAAATACTGAAACCCATTACCGATAAAAATGCAAACAAGAACTGTTAAAAGTCCTTTAATTAAAGCAGCACAACGCGTTTAATGCCAAAAACAAAACATAAAGTATGCGACACGCGGGCTAACATAATTTTGTATAAATCGATGCATGAATCGGCCTGTGGAAATTGGTTTTCCGTGGCTTTTCCGCACTGTCGGATCGGCAGCATCCGCTTAATGCCGGGACCGAAGCGATATGAGAGATCCTTTTACCCAAACAGTTTATGAGGGGGATCCCACAACTCTCGTTGTTGCTCTTGCATTACCGCAAACAAAACGAACCCATGAAAATGAGTTTTTGTTTCCCCCATTGTTTTAAACGCGATGACTGAAGATGGAATGAAAATGTGCAGCATTTTTACAAAAAGGACGTTGTTTGAATTATTACCTACGTTGTTAATAAGTGCATAGTTTTGTGTTCTGAAAAGTGAACAATTTAAAATATATCACTATCGTTTATTCTTTCAATTGTTTTTCGAAACAAAAGATTTGAAATATGATTCAGCAATTTGGAGATTTTTTTTGGTCTGTGTCCGCTAGACATCCTTGAATGTTCAGCTGGCCATACTTCAGGCGATTCCATAGACTTGCAGATTGTCACACTGTAATTAGTAAACACATGCTGGATATCGTGTTTCACAGCACATCGCGGTCCAGTAACCCGACGTGTCAATTAAGAATCGTCGCTTGTCGTCCGTTCATTTAGATTTATTCCAACTGGTAACGAAATTATTGTTAATCGAGAGGCTACTCGTTCGTTTGTGTTGATTTATATCCGACGATATATCCGAGTATGATTTGTTGATGTCATTAGGTACGTGTTGATATAGGGATTTATAGCCAGTCTTTAAGATAGCTAATTGTTAGGAATGTTAAGGCCTAAACACTCAGCCTCTGAAAACATTGATAGGTGCATGTGAAGTTTTACGTATAAAGATAAACGCTATGCCATTAAAAATATGCGTTTCCATCACTTCAAATACATAATTATGCAACGTAATTCTTTCTCGCCAATAAAAATAAACTGATATCGTATTTTCTTTTTGTCAACAACGCTTAATTTACCTTCAATATTTATATCCCTTTCATCAGCTCGAGACAGTTTGACAGAGCGTGTCAAATGACGATTTTTAATTGGGCCCCATAATGTTGATCGAAGCTTGGCAGCCAATAAAGCACCGCACGAGCACGTCACAGTTGTTACAACACGTTCGGGACCTCTCGGCCCCTTTCGACCGAATTCGTGTCAATCTTCATCAAAGCATTCGATTAGATTCATTTAAACGCTGTGATGTTGTTACCTATACAAATAAGGAACACTTTACTCGTGTAAGTATTGGGCGTAATTTTACTGCTGAAACTCGAAAAGTGCACCTTCTGATTTATAGCAAAGATTGATTCAGTTTCGTTTTGGTGGGGCGGTCATAAACTGCTATAAGAATAAGAATCATTTATTTGCAGAAAATACAGGTGTTACCAGTTGTAAAAGTTGGTGATTTAATGTACAGTTCATATTGTGCCTGTTGAGGGCATGCAAATTAATTTTAATTTATATGTACTTACTTATTTAAGTAAGATATAGGTACAGAAACACACCTATGTTTTAATAGAGTTTTTAAATTAAGATTAAATTATGTTTTAAGTTACAATATACAATGTGGAGACGAAAATACAACAATAAATGAAAACACTGGCAATACCTACTAATGCATAAGAGTATTTTGGAACTATCTAATAAATCCTAACATGGAAATTAACAAAAGTAATTTTTTCATTGATGGGCCGACTACCTATGGGGTTATTGGATATATTTGATTATTTTTTTGTATGTAGACCGAGGACGTCATTAGATATACGGAGTTTTATTTTTTGTCGTAATGTCGTCTCTACCTTGTATACATATAAGTACACATATAACAAAACTTAACCATAAAATGTAACCGTATCCCTCGACCTGTCTGATATCAGACAAACAAGTGAGACTGTTAGGAAAACTTCAGACTCTTAAATTTTCTATTAGTTTCCACTTTCATTGGTGAATTAAAACCTCGTGAATAATATCGAGTTTCAATAGTGGCTTGGAAATCATAACAGAGATTAATACAAATGGAGCTGCGGTTAACGGTCGCCTTTCACCATCACGACTAATCCATTTCGTGATCAATTGCGTGTGTTATTTGCTAATTTATATTTTAACATAGTGATGGCAATGGATCCATATAATTTGTTGGTATGCGTCGCACGTGTCATTAACGGTTCATTACGATTCGCCGCCGGCTTAATTGGCTTACCGTTGCGTACCGTGCTTTGAATCAAAACCGTAATCAATTTCGGACCATTAAAGCGTTGTCTGATTGATATAATGGGCTTATCTCCAGAGGTACATGTGTTCCTGTGTTCGTGTAAAATTAATATTGATGACACATGATTAGACTACTAAGAGGCTAAGTAGCCAATCAGCGACTAGTAAATAAATATAGATCAGACAAGCGACAGCCGGATGATATTAATTTGGTCTACTGAAGTGGTGCTTGAGTACATTTTTCATAGAATTTATTTTTGTTTTAATTATGTTTTGTTTATTTAATTAATATTCATTAAACTAACGTTTTCCATAGGCATTTAGAGCAGTGAAAAACAGCACATAAGCTTTCACAAGCCCCTTTAAATATAGAATGTCCTAAATTAATTAAAATGTGGTATCTACAAATTCGTTCGCTCGTGTTTCCCGCCTCTCCCTTTTAGGCGCTTAATTGTTTCAAACACACCGAATTATTTTGATTTATAGCTTTGTGATTGCTGCAACTCGATTATATAGGGCCTTTGTTGCTCTCTAAATTGAATGAAATGAAAAATAAATTAAGTCCAGTTATGAAGTGGAGCGTTGAGGAAGAAAAGATTTGGAGCCATTGTGTACCCTGCGGCGACAATGGGACGAATAAAGATCGCGGGCAACTGCAAATAACCCTGCAAATTCGCAACATTAGCACTGTATGCTTATTGTTATATAAAAAACCTAATAAAAAATAATGGACATTATTTTGTGAGAGAGAGCTCCTTGTTGGAGGGAGTTTCTTGCAGTGCGAGAAATTTAAAGAAAATAAGTACCAAAAAATCAAACATTCAGCCTATTGTTCAGTCCATTATGTATTTAGATAATCATGTACTATCCTATGTGCTCGGTTAACCACTGGAGTAACGAAGCGATTTACTCCGCACAAGTTCCACGAATCAAGTCAATTACTACAGACTATGTGCTTTGAAATACTTGCTACCTGTGCGCAGTGTACGCTAGGAAAATCTATGTATCTCTCTCAGTCTCTCTACGGGGTTTCCAACTTCAGTTTCCCATCTATTAATTGAAAACTAACTTCACGTCTTAACAAAATATACATTTACCTATCAATATTTACATCGTTCCCGGTCATATTACAGATCATGTCATAATATTGAACGAGATACTAATAAACCGTTATTATGCTAATAAATTAGTAGCATCGTGTTGCACAACACAATGTAGGAACAGGCGCGTCTTGGTATATTCCTGTAGCGTAGTTAATTCAGGCATAGAGAGGTGAGGTGACGTGACTCACAGAAGTGACTCACTGGACTATCTCCGAGTAGTTCAAAATATTGGAACGGTCTGATATCGGGATGAGTCCCCAGTCCCAGACAGCGTGAGTAAGCGTACGCAAAGTTCTTATGTCGGCTTTTTATCGATCAATGATACGTGTTCGAATTTTATGCCCTCCTGGTATATTGGTTTCGGGAACTGTATTATGAGATGCAATTTTCGGTGTATTTAATCCGATTAACCCGTTTGGGTTCGAAAAGGAAGATATAAAAGTAGTCACATTATTCCTTTTCGATATTATGCGGTATTGTGCATATTTGCAGAGCTATTCAAATTGATTTCACATGAAACGGAAACCAAAAAACAGCCATAATTTGCTGAGTTAATCGTGATCGGACAAATTGCCAGACCACTGCCAAAAGTTTGGAAAATAAACAGATTTCGTTCAATTTAAACAGAAATTGTAGGTGAAGAGGTGTCTATAAGCGATGTAGGTAAATATTGAGTAAGGTTCAAGTACCTAATAAACCTCATTTAAGTTACATAAACAAATATCACACAGGATGCGGTGTAATTTTTGTCCGGTGAGTAAACGTTAGCTTAGTTCACTACACACCATATATTTATTTATTAAACTCCCGCCCACCAGCAAACACTGAACTGTGCCGTTAATTAAAATAACTATAAATTAATTTAAATTAAATTATGTTCTTATTATACGAAAGCACAAGCAATTACAGTTTTAAAATTATAAGAAGCATTTGAGAAGCTTTTACGAGAAAATCTTTCAAATCAGTCAACTTGGTTATAAAATACGTGTTAAATTGTAATATTCAGCTTTTATAGTATTTATAACTGAGATTGAAGTGTCTGTTTAAATCCCACAGTTATTTCACACCTCCCTTTCCATATTTTTAACATTCGTCATTAATTTCAACTATCATCTGTTAAATTAGTAAAACATAAATAATAAAACGAATTAACTAATCGTCTAATACAGCTGAATCTGTTACTGCAATAAATTTATATTGCGCAATAAATCCGACGCAAACTCATAGATCCGTCGTATGAAGAAAGAGTCATTAAAAGTGATAAACACAAATATACCGCACATAAACCCAGTTTCAGACAGATAGTTGCATCGCCTCAGCCGCGAGTACCGACGACGCTAATAAAGCTGAATTTATCATAAAAAGTTGCACGTTTAAGACTGAAACAGTCGTAAATAAGAAAATAAGACCACCTATTTATATTTGTGGCTCTAGTCAGCGGAAATAATCTTGATATTTGCGAATATTTTCTGTTAACTTTACCACAGACTACTTAGCAAGTTTGTGCCGAAAGGAATAATAAAACCGTACATTTTCAATCAGCTAGTGTTCCTATTTTGTCAACCTATTACCTCGTGGTGAATGTTCAATTTTAAATAGCTATCTATTGAATAAATGTTGATACTAGGTATATATACGTTTCTTTTCATAAAACGATAATACCAATATGTTTGTTTATATTACTCACGCTTAATGATGTAAAGACATAAATATTTATTAGATACTTACTACATTAAAGAATCTTCTTGAAAAACTAAAAGTATCAAAGCATCTTAGTCGCGGTATACCACCGTAGGGCGGACGAAGAAGTAGTTGGGCGAAGCGTTCATTGATGTGGGGCGGAGGCGGGCGTTAGTCGAAACCAAAACGTATGAAAATAGAGTCGAATGCACAGGCATTTCCGCGACCCACCTGCGAGCCCAAACCCATGGGTACTAACTAGGACGCAGATACACCATTCGATATTGCAGCAATAGCAATTATAGAGTCGGAAACTCTATTTGGATCGATTCAATTCTGCTTGAAAATGATATTTCCCAGCTCCATCGTTCATTGCATTGGCATTTCCGCAGCGCACCTGTAATTTTATCGTCAGTTCAACGTATGAAAATTAGAACGCATAAACAAATGAATCTCCATATTTATTTAATCACGGCTTTTGTTTATTGTATGACTGCAAAGGCATCAGTAATTGCTACGTAAATGCAGTTATTTTACTGCAATAAAATGTATTAATGAGCGTTTATGGCTGTTGTTTTTCCTAATACAGAAAACATCTCAATTTAGAGCGTCAATAAAATTCTATCAATTTGATCTAAAAGTTTACCCATTAGCATATTTATAAAGACCACACGCCCACATAAAATAAAAGAAAATTTTATTTAGATCGATTCATTAGAAGTCATGAAGGTGGCGATCAAATAAAACCAAAAAAGGGTGAAGTGTTACAAAATGTATGATAATATGGAGTCTTTATTCATCGTTTTTTTTTTTGTATCTCGAATAGGATAAGTCACGCTTCCCTTTATCCCGTACACAAAAGATCTAAATACGTCGGTAGGTCAAGTGTTGGTTTCCCGGACGTGAGACCTCACGGTCCGACAACAAAGGCAGCCTTTTTTTAGTTGAATTTAATTTTGGTGACAGGTCGAGGGTGCTGGGACCAGTCTCACGGAAAGGTGCGCAAGAGGATAATAGGCAATCGGGGCATTTAATACTGGTTACGTTTGTTATCTTGGTTCATTGTGTGTTTGGCCATGAGACTTGCGAAATGTGATTGTATCTGACTGTAATGTCTAGACTGGATTGGATGGATGCTTTCGTAGCTCGCTTGTATCTTCATTAATGCTGAAATTATTCATTAATATTCCGTTACTATAGTGCTATTCTATCGAAACTAAAACTTCTAAACGTTAGGTGCAACCAGTATCTCATACTTTTGAAGTTAACCGCGCATCACTTAAGCAACAGTTGAGCTTCAGCCAAACTTTTGCCTTCATATAATCGTCAACACCTCTAAATTATTTTGAGTATCAACAGATTTGTTTCTAATTTCCCTTTGTGTGACAACGGTGCGAGCTTTTAGGCTATTCTCACTGTCCCTCTCTAACGGTCGAGAGCTTTCGTATGTATCGCTTTCGGCTAAGCTGGGCCGGGCAACGCCGGGTTAGTCACATGCGCGCGCGCAACGAACACGCGCGCCGGAGCCACGCGCGTGCGCGATGTCACGAGACCGTTTTGCGCGAAGGGTTCCCTCGCAAGCGGCTAATTCTGTCCAGTACTTCGCAGACAGTCTGTTACGCTCCTATGATTTTAGGACCAAGTGTTTGTTTTGTCCTTTATCTTGTGTTTGGATTTCTGGGAAACAGTTTACTTGTTGATAAATAGTACCTAATTTCTAAATGAGGTTATAAGGTATTGAAATTAGGGCAGCTGGGTACAGTTCGCAACCATAACACGAGCCAAAACTTCTCACTGAATTCATTAACCGTTTCACGTTCAGCTTTTAAGAAAGGTGTGCAGGCCTGTCCTTGGTCAAAGCTTACAAAGTTCAATTTCAGTACAAACATTCCGAATCGTCTCTCGTTTCGATAAATTGCAAATGTAGATTGTGAGTGCATTCAGAAAGATTTATCGCATGGTCGTGTTTAAGCTTTTTGCAAATGGATTTTATCATGAACACTCACTGCATTACGGATATACCTACTAATGTACCTACGTCTCGATATAGTGCTGTTCCAATTGATCGATTCATTCATCTGTATCGGTTGCTATTGTTCGTTGAGTTTCAACAACACTAGCAAGTGGTTAATTAAGGGAGATTGTGTTTTATTTTTTCTGGTTGCACCACTTGGTCACGCAAGAGAATTAATGTGCCATATTAAAGCTGAATTGCGACAGTTGTGCGATATAATGCGAATAATTTAATTTAACGTTATCTAAGAGCATTTAGAGTAGTCAACAAAGCTTTAATATGTCCATCGCGGTCGGTTCACAGTTTTATAAATTAAAACAATTATTTTTAATGTCAGTGACTGTTGAGGTTTTTGAAAATTAGCACAGAATAATAGAATAAAGGACCTTGCATAAATTAAATAAGAAAGTAATTTGTGGGTTATTTGAACAATACAATTTAAAGTTGGTCACCAATAAACATGTTCAGTTAATTAATTTCAATTAAATTGAATGCCAGATTGGGGACCACTGCAAGTCACATTGTACAATGTGTGAAAATTGATCTATGGTATCAATTGAACTGGCTAACGAGCCCAATTAAGTACGTATCTAATGACAGTAGCTATTAATGCTTCTGAACTAGAGAACATCAAAAACACATTAACCACGATGCGAATGAAATAATAGTGCGTATTATCTATTATCTGCTTAACAATCAGCCGCTCCTTGTGTTCACTTAGCAGAACACGGGATATGCATAATAAGCTATCGGTAATATTCCCACTGCTGGACACAGACCTCCTCTCTGTGAGAGGGAGCTGTAATCCACCACGCGGGCCCATCACGGGTTGGTGGATGTCACGTCTTAGATTTTTTGGATCTAGGATATGAAGGTTTCCTCACGATGTTTTCCTTCACCGTTTGACTAGAGTTCTAGAGACAATCATGAAAGGTATATGTTTAGTTCTTTACAATACCGAAGCCCTCTTCTGTCCTTCGTTCAAAGAAATCTGATAACTCTATGTTTGTTTGGTGTCGGGTGTACGCCGAATAAACAGTAGTTCAACTTATATTTACGAGAAACGAAGCTATTTGTAGAACTGGATCGAATTTATGACTGAGGTATACATAATCAGGTTTAGATATGTTCTGTTTTGGGGACTTTGATGCTCCAAACGACATAAGTTCATTAGGTAAACGTTTTTATTTTACGCCATCTAGGCGTCTGTCTGGAAAAGATCTTATCCTACCGTATCCGGGTTGACCATAACTGTGGGTAGTAAAACTTAAGACAACTCCTTTTTTGTTCTATCTAACCGTATTTGGCTATAATCACACAATCCATCATGAATTTCTCAGTAGCAACCCGGAGTCTGGAGTTGTGCTAGGCTGATGACAATAGGCTCGCCCCCTATTACATGGGACTTAAACGTAACTGGTGAAATATGTGTGTACTAGAAGTATACTTCTGCCTAACCTTTCGGTGATTATAGGCGTGATCTTATGTGCACACACGATAGTAAGATAATATAATTTTAATGTTACGTGATTCGCATTGTATTGCTGCGCCTCTTTTACTCTGTGCCTCTACGCTGACAATAGGCGTATCTACCTATCATTACTTGTTTCCTTTACGACGATGTATAGTGAAATAATTAGCTACTATGCTCATTGACCCGAGATCTGAATGAGCAAAAACATAAAAATAATTATTGATCCATCGGACGCAATGACCCGTATGTTTACTGACATCGAGAGTAATCGGTACTATTTATAAGATTCGACGAATTGCGTGAAATCGAATGAATGAGTGAACGATGCTCCAATACTTTTTTTGCGAATCATTTATATTTGGAACGCTTGGTTTAGAACCAGCTGGGATTGAGTGATTTATCACCTCGTATTAAGTTTTCATTAAAGTTTGCGATTGTAACACGGTTAGGAATCGATATTTTGGATTGAAAACGGTACATCTTTATACAAATATTGTAAGTTATGGAATCACGCGTTAATTTGCGATAATCTATGATCATAAAATGTTATGTAGGTAAAGATATTTAGTTTTAATACCGGAATTGATTATAAATATTTTTGTAAACAAGTACCATTTATGAAGTTTTTATTACATTGATTGCTTGTGTATTAAACCAAACAGTCCTTTTTATCGTTTCGCCTGAAACTGTGCCTGCTCTATTCATAGACGTAGGTTACAATAACAATTCATGTCACGATGTAATTTTGGGGCACGTTGTGCAACATTAGGTACCACGAAAACGCATAAAACGTATTCTCTGAAAATAGTCAGTAAAAATTAAATAAAAATAATATGACTCTTAGCCGGACGGATGGACTGATGCCCGGATGTTACAAAACGTAACGATTCCTAATGACTAGACAACTTCGAAAATAATTTTCTCGGCTACGATCGCTGTCTGAGTCGGTTCATGAAAACAAAAGCTATGACTCAGGCTTACGTTACACGCCTATTACTACACCTACACTTATTTAAATTTACTTAAAGAGCACACCAATATTTTGGCGTACCATTAATATGTATATAGGTCAACGATACTGATTTATCAGTGATTCTGTTTACTTAAACACACCATTTTTGCAGAAGCTGATAAATATTTATAAAGTAATTACAAATGATATCGCATTCACACCTATTCTATTTCGCACTTCAGAACTTGTTTGGTGTGAAAACTGTATCAAAGTCAGCAAATCTTTGATGGCGCCGGCGGTCTATTTGTAATCTAATCCCGCATAGACAAACCTACGCATACTAGAAAATAGATACTACGGTGTTGCGAACCATGCCTTATTGTTTGTAAGCCGATATAAAGCCGAGTGCACACTTGACAGGTATCGTAACAAATCGAATGCACTCGCCCACGTCACAATGGGCAGAGACCGCACATCTGTGGCCCGAATACGAGCAAGGCCGATACATCCTTTTATTAAATACCGGATCCTATAACGGAACGATCTAAGTTTGGAACCGATGCCTTTATGATACGTCGGGTCTATAAACAAAGGTGACACAGAACGACCTTTGACTTGCGAACACGATTTTGCTATCAAATATCGGTGTCTAACATTTCATGGACGGGTGTTGTAGATCGCTGTTAAATTCGCCCCTAAAACAAATATCAAAAACATAATTCGTAAATAATTTCGCTCACACCATAAACCCTTTTACGGTGGTCTACAACTCTTTTAATGGACGTTGTCTCATATTGTTTGTTGCTGTAAATGTCTGTGTTTTATGATTATGTCACAAAAGTTCGTTGCTCCGGGGCGCACCTTCCGCACGGTTATAAATACGGCAGCGTGTGTCGAACTTTTGACAAGCGAGTAAATAAACACGCGGATGGGATGCGGTCCGGACGCTGCAAAGCTGAAACGACGCGCCGCCCGCCGTGTTGCCGTAACCCATCGCTTCAGGACCGGATTAGGACCAAAATGGCGGTAGAAAATGCTAAAAAATACTTTTAAAAACTTTTGGGTACAGGTAGAAAACAAATTGGAAAGTAAAGACAAATGAAAAGCGTTTTTCCTTCCTTGAACATAAAAGGATTCGAATCTTCCATTCTACCTCACGCGTCGTTATGTCTGAATACGACCCTGTCCTTTTATGATCTTCACACGAGCTTACGCAAGTTTTAAACGATCTAAACGATACCATAATACATTGTAAAACATAAATACGAGATATTTATTAACGGTAAGAAACGACGTCAGGGCTTCTTTAAGTTTTATATCCCTTTGTATCTCTCAGTTTACAGCCTTTGAGTGTTTACTGTACTTTATCAGTTTTTATGGTGAGTCTGAGTATATTCCATTGGAGAAATCGTCGTACATCTCATTTATTGTTATTTTCTCTTTTGTCATAATTGTGTCCGTTGACACTGCTATGATGACTGGTTTCTAATATTTGTAGGAGAGTTTCAAAGGGATGTGAAAGATGAAGTGTGTCCCATTTCCCTCTTTCGTCGCTTTGTTTGTTGTTACGCGCTAATTACCTGCAGCTGTTACGTTACTATGCTAATATCTCATTATCTGCCTAGCCTTTTCCCAACTATGTTGGGGTCGGCTTCCAGTCAAACCGGATGCAGCGGGATACCAGTATTTTACATAAAGCGACTGTCTACTATCTGACCTCCACAACCCAGTTACTGGTTAATACGGTACGCCTTGGTAGGGCTGGTTGTCAAACTTTCGGGCTTCTGACGACTCGTAACGACTGTCAATTATCCACGAATGACAGCCGAGACTAACGGCTTAACGTGCTTTCCGAGGTACGGAGGGGTCTTGGTGGTCTCGGTATGTAAAGATCGAAGTTATCCATCCACTGACCGTCCGTCCGCGGCAAGCGTAGCTTAACCTGATCGATCGACTTGTACGGCTGTTACTGTACTACTATAGGTACTTAATTAGGATAGATATTAGTTATAGTGCCAGCCTACGTAACGATGCCTCTCTAACTGCTAATTTGCTGCTGCAGTTAGTTTAGAATAGCATTTTTAAATACTAGGTCGATTAATCAATCCTATTTTGCACAAGCTCACTCCAAAATGGAGAGGGTAAGTGATTGCGTGACCTTTGCCGATATCACGTAGGCAGACAGAGCCGTGGGAGTACCAATCTCAGCCTCACAAATTACCAAACACGAACAAACACCTAATTACATTTTAATATCTTCAATTTGAGTTTAATGCTCCTTATTGTGGCTTTATTGCCCGCTGAGAATATCATATCAATATGTAAATTTATTGTAACTGTAATCATTGCTGCATTACGTTTGCTTGAGATGCAAACGCAAAGCGGACATCAAATTGGACTTATATCTTTTATTACTAATAATAAACATATGAATGTATCGATATTATGCCGTTGGCTCTTACAAAGCTATTTAAATCTTGGTTACAGATAATCTTCTTGTAGCATTTTGAATAATAGTTGTGTTTCCGACCTCGGGCTGTAAAGTGCATAAAGACAAAAGTAATACATAAATAAATATTAACTAGCCCACCCACTGAACGGTTCTGTCATTGTTTCAAGCATGTGCAGCACTGTATCATTTCAATATAATTGTTGAGAGGCGCCTACACTAGGCAAGTTACCGAGTCGTGAGAAGGCTTCGCGGTAACATGTATTTAAAGCTTGGGATGATCGATACTTCATTTGTCGATGTTTATCGGTTGTTAAATCGATAGTAGGTACGTCTCTACTCAGTTTGTACTGTTTGATATTCATTTCCCGTTACGATCAGTGTCGGTACATAAAAATAAATGTAGGTTTAAGGGGGATGCGCTAAGGTAGCTCACGAAATTCAAAATTTCCTATATTTTTTGCAATTTGCGGGTTAGGGTCAGGTTATACGAGTATGTTAATCATAACATGATTGGCGACCGTATATGTATTTACAGAATTATTATAATAAGAATCACCACCACAACTTAGAATTGGCTTCAAATTCCAAGCTATAAACTAACTAAGCTATAGCGACTATTTCAACATAGATAGCCGTAGGTATTGATGATTTTTATGATTATCATTCTGTAAATACATATTTTTACGGTCGTGAATCATATTTTGATCAACATCTACCTCATACTATGAAAATACACATACTATGAAAATACACATACTATGAAAATACACATACTATGAAAATACACATACTATGAAAATACACATACTATGAAAATGAACTTAAACTTATGAAAATGAAAAAATAACTTTCGCGGGGTACCCTAGCGCTTTCGCCTTAAATCATGATTACCCTGTTGCTAGCTGCTGGGAATTATAATCATTTAGTGTGTCAATGGACTGCTATTTCGCAGTATAAGAGTCAACAGTACGAACAAGCTGGTCCAGTACTAGTGGGCAATGGGCCAACGAAGTATTACTAATCCTGTACCATTGTAATGGCCTGCGCTTGTTATTAGTGCACCGTAACGTTGAAAGCTGTTGGCTTCAACGCTGCAGTTTCGTACGATGTCGGTTAATCTACTTACTCTTGATATAGCCTCTATACTACAACATAACGTCACACCATGTTTCCTGGAAGCGTTGGGCAGTGGAGTATCTATAGTAGACCCACATTTCGCCAGTTGTCAACGGCGAAGTGCCAATCACACCTAACTAGAACAAAGTAAAAAAATAACACAAATTGAAAAAAACGTTTCATCTCTTAAAACACGTTGGTCAAGTTAATACCTCCCGTATTACCACCTTTTAATTTAAAGCTGTTGCAAAAAAAAATACACTTTGTTTTCACTATTTAAAACATGCGAATAAATAGAATTTCTCGAAAAGTGTAAGGGGGCCTAAACCAGCCACATTAGCAATTCCTCTAGGAGCAGTTTATTTCCTGAATCCCAGCTGTTATTAGCAATTCCTCTAATTTGACATAAAAGCAATTCATAATTTGTGGACCATTTCCAAAGAAAACTATCAAACAGATGAATTATTTCACGCAGACCATAGTATGAATTGTCAGTTGGTGACATTTTACAATGATTTATAAAGTGATAGTTAGGAATTATTGGCACTTCGCCGAAGTCCCATGTAATAGGGGGCGATCCTATTGCCATCAACCGGGCACAAGTTCAGTCTCCTGGCTGCTTCTGAGAAATCCCCGACCTGGGAAACGAACCCACGGGCTTCATGCTAAAGCAGTGTAGCGCTTGCGACCACTAGACCAACGAGGCAATCCCCCAGCAGCCTCTATACTCTATTTCCAATTTCGTAAGGGAGAAAATAGATAAGTTATGCGTTTGCACACACGAGATGTGAAACTCTTTATTACAGTTAATATTATTCATCATTAATGAGAATCGTTTTACTGCTTAACTAATCTCACACATTCTTGTTATAAGGATTAGCTCTTCTAACACATCTACATGTTAGTTATAATCCGGTGACGTAATAGAGTGAGGAAAATTATTCAGCGGTTTCCCCGTTTACATGTTACTTCAGGCACGGATTACTCACAATTCCTGAACACGTCAGCTTAATTTCTTCAGCACGGCTTATTTGTGAAGTAATAAATATTACAGCGTTTTTGTTTACATAGTTGGAATATTTGTAGGCGTTAGTATATTTCTTAATTGGAACATATTCTATCTAATGGATTTTGAGTGAAATTTGTAAGACGTAGAATAGTATTTTGGTTCTAAACAGTAGTATTTGAGTGTTTTTTGCTCTGACCCAGTGTAGTCAGCGTAGCGACGTGCGTGGGCGCAGCGGCGCCGACCGTAGAGTAAATATTCTCAGAACTTTATCGCACACCCGCGTAGACGCATCCATTCATTCATGAGCTGTAGCTCACTATACAACCATACAACTGTGGCCAGTTTATACAAATACTGGGATTTTGACGGAGGTCTAAGAAAATTGGTTTTCATGTATATTTATGTCGCCGCATCTCTGACTGAAATGCAAGGAAAAGAAAAAGACGTTAAATATAGTTAAAAATACAGGATTAAATAGTTACTGACTATGGATAAAATATTATTTCGTTTTTAAAGTCATTTCTACACACTGTTTCCCATAAATCAAAACACAATTCAGGAATTGTCATCCTAATTTAAATATTTACAGTTTTGACAGTTCAATGTGTAAAGCGAAAATAAAATGTGCCTCAAGTGGACCGAACTTTTCCTCAATAAACTATTTTTATTAAACTAGTGAAGGTTTGACACCATGATACCGACGTGCATTCGAGCCCCGCGATCTATCCAGGGCTCCACCGATGACGTCACCCGGCAGACAAGATCTATTGTACAGGTGACTCCATCTAGACTTAATTAACGAATGACGAGACTAATTAGCTGGAAGCTAGTGTGTGCTAGCGTGTATTAACATTGATTTATGAGGTGGAACTAGATTTATGGGTATAGAGATAGGGTTCAGTGAACTATCGAGGTGAGTCATTGTGTTATCACATCATGTTTTACTTGCCTTTCAGATAATTTGTACCTACTATCTGGAGAAAAGGGAATTATCACCTTTGCTGACAGTTTACCCCAAATTATTTTAATTTTTAATATTGATTGATTCTTTCCCTTGATTTTAGATACCTACCTATCTACTTTAGAAATTCAACGGAAACCTTTTGCCACAGAATCTATTTTGTGCCATTGCCTAGCTGTGTCTTACAATATACTATATTTTATACATATTAACCGCCTTATTTATAAACGCTGCTTAAAGTTAAATTATGAATTAGCAACTGTTTAACCATACATTTTCAACGTATATACGTCTATTTAACTTTAAGAAACGTTTATGAATAAGAGGGTTAGTATATTATTTCATATTATATTCTCACTAATTAAGATAGCGTTTTGCTCCACTTTGTAAATATTATGCGAAAGTAACGTGAGAACGTTAACGTTACGTTTTCCTCTCGCTAATTAAATAACAAAGCGCTGATTGTACTAACATAACAATACTTATTTATTGACTAACTCCTTAGGAACTTCTCGGTCCTGACCTCGTTCCCTCCTTATGTCTGACAGTGAAGGATGCCTTGAGAGCGTCATCGTTGTAAAGAAATTACCATCTGATAGGATTTTCAATGAAAAATAGGTATACGTCGTCGTCACGCGAGCTGATAAATAATTTCCTTTTGATTTAATCAAATGAACTAACATAGGATTTTAAGATTGCTAAGTATAGGTATTATGGTTAAGTAAAGTACTCATAGTTTTAATGGGATGTCTAATTCTTAATCCTCATTGTACTACTTCCCGTGTCGAAATACACGACATCGACAGTGCGAATGACAGTCATCCTTCTATTAATTTAACAAAAACAAATCTTTCAACAAATTCCAATTTCAAACACACTATCTTTCAAATGTGTCTGACATTTTCATTCACTTGCAGTTCATTTGTTTCACGCTTCGAAATTCAAAAGCAACGGTATTTACAAAAATGATAACTTTAAAGCAGATCATAGTGCAGCGACGCACCTCGGTCGCACCCCGGCCGCGATATTAAAAGCCACGCGACCTCATTTTGCTTCCGTACTAAACGCTTTTAAGCTCACACCTAATGCCCGTGACGAACCATCGATAGTTATGTTGATAAAAATGTTATGTGTCGTATTTATGGTAATAGCCCTATGTATGTTAGGTTTCATGTTTGCGTCAAGTCACTTGAAGTAGGTTTTTAGTTCTAGAATAGAGAAGACAGAGAGCAAAAGGCTTTTCACATCAGTCATGTCATAAATGACATCATGAGATTTCAATGCAGACTTGCAGAGACATTTTTATACTCTGTTTTTAGTTCACCAATCTCGCAATATTTTACAGTTATACGGATCTATTATTGCGAGAACATTTTACTATCACTCGACGATCAAATCAAGCCTTAGTGTGAATAGGTATCTACCTATACTTCAGAAGTAGGCAATAGTCAAATCTTACACACAGCTGTGAACTTTGAACCCTGAAATAATTTCAGCCCACGACACCAAATGGGAACTTCGTAGCGATAACAACCAAGGTACCCTTGCAAAGTGCACCTTTCTATTTCCTAACGCGGTGAGAGCTGAGAGCTACATTTCTGATCAGCCCGTTAAGGATAAGGTATTGGTATCGAAGTAAGTGCAAACAGCAAGGATGTTATTTCATCATAAACAATGCGCCGTCCCGGAAGGGTGAAATAGAGATGCAAAATTCACTGGACTATCCCGGGATCCGGGATCCTAATCATATCAGAAACACTGGAGTTCCCAGACGGGAAAACCCGGAGATAATTTGTTCGATCTAGGAGTCATGCTCAAGATAACTGTCGGATGTTAAACTTTTGTTCCAACAGGAATGATTCATAGAAATGAAAGTCTCACTGTCTCATACATAGGGATGTTGTATCGCTTACTTCACTAATTGAGTAGGCAAGATAAATTGAACTCATTTGTCATAACCGATAAGATTTATGTGAAAATTATCATAACTGTTGAGTTCGTGTTAAAGTGTTAGGTACTACGTCGTGAGTCGTGTTAAAAATAAGAAATTATCAAATTTTTTATTCACAGCACGTTATTCATTGGAATTAAAATTATATTTGTAAACAGAAAGATCTATCTTTATTTAAAAATCTTTATAGAGCTCGTTGAATCAACATGACAATTTAATTGACCCTTGAGTTCGGGTCAAAAATATGCAAACGACTCCTCCATTAATTCTTAGCCTCAATTAATTTGTATTGGCTCAATTGAGTGGATATTTTGATTGTATGTATTAATTTCTCGGTAATATATCATTTTCAATAAAACTTATCGACCCGCCCAAAAGATGTTATAGTAATAATTCAATGGTAACGCCTTATCAATTAATTTCTATATTTTTATGGCGTACTTTAATTTTATTTGTTAACTGCTTATTAAGATTCTTGCGGAAAAAATACTGGAGAGCTATCAGTTTATTATAACGTTATGATTTAATTAACTATCAGAACGTAACGTCATCATTGGTGGTCGACTCGAAAAAGTATTTGAGGAAAATGTAAATAAAGGATTCAGAAAACTTGACTGTGGATGGCAGTTTGTAGTACAAAATTCCTTTGATTTGATGTTTTTAATTACTTCCTAACCCGAAATTGTAATTTTAAATCACCATAAAGATTTTTTTTAATTTAACAACTGACGGTCGTTTTATAACCTCGATTTCGTCGGTGATTTCTGAATTAAAATTTATTTAATAACTAGCTTCTGCCATCGGTTTCGCCCGCGTGGTATGTCGATAAAAAGTAGCCTGTGTCCTTTCCCAGGCTCTAGACTATCTGTGTACCAAATTTCATGTATTATTTCATAGCACATATGTGAGCACTATGTACTTACCTACTTTAAAGCTACCATTTACTAGGTACGTCTTTCATTGACTTGAATGTGCCCTGGCGGCTGAGAGTATGTCATGCTCATTCAAATGTCTCGCTGGTGGTGGCGTGTGTGTTGGATCATTAAGTTCCCTTCAAAATGGTTGAGCTGAATGGTGCTGATCCATGCGTCATGTTTGTCAACGGGCGCCGCCAGTAGGGACTGGTCATCTCTAAGCTGCCACGGCTTATTTTTAATTCATTTTAATTTTTGAATTGTTTTTGATCTTTAATTACGGATGCTTTTAACGTGCACGTCTCTTCTTTTTTTTTTTCCTTTTTTACATTTTTCTCACATGTTTAATTTCAAAATGAATGATGTAACCAATATATTGTAACAATATTTTGATTTAAAAGAGTGTCCGTGGAGTTTCTTGCCCGTTCTTCTCCATAGGAACCTACTACGCTTTGGAATGGGAAACTAGCTTCATTTTTTTTTTTTTTACTTACTGACCCCTTTACAATTCAAAAGTACCTGTAATTGGTGCGACAGACAGACAGACAGTGTTGCTTTTGCATTTATAATATTAGTAAGGATGGATGATCAAACAATAACCGATGGAAAAATTGAAGAGTTATAAAGTTGAAACCTAAATACATGAGAATGTATTACTAATTCCCTTTAAGGAGTGATTGAGTAAGAATTTAATCTGAATATGATTTGTTTACACTTTCAGCTGATACTTTTGGAACAGACATTACATCCATAATTATACATTTATGAAATCAAGGCTGCTAAGAGCCTCTATCTACATATAGGTACAATATATCGTCTGATATTGTCCTCTGCTTCTTTGTTGTATAATCTTTTCCTTGCATACATCCGCATTTCTCTACCATTCCGCTCTATATTACATCCTAGAGATGGTCAGAGCATGCCATAAGTAAAAGCAAAATGAGATATCACAGAATCGTGACCATAGTGAGTACGTTCGCATTATTACATACTTTCTAGATGCTATTGTCAATGATTGCATACTGTCATTAGAATAATAGCAATTCCGTGAAATCAAACGTGACTGCACATCAATGCCAAAACCATCAGCTTCAAGGAATAATTAATCTCAGTTCATCAAACAGTCTTTATTGACCGTAAATATTAAGTTTACGATAGCTCCCGACCAACGTTCATGGAACACCGAGCAAAAAAAAAACTTTTTACAAAAAAAAAATCAACCGACTTCCAAAAAAAAAAACACTACAAGCTGAAAACTAACTTTAATTTAAGAAATCAGGGGCAAAAAGCGAAAGTAGACACCGATTTCCGAAATTACAGCTATTTTTCAGTGTGTGGTGTTTTTTTTTTGTAAAGTTGTTTTTATTTTTAGTCGTGTTACATACCTCACACAAATTCACATCACCACTACTTGGTATGCAAGGAATTCCTCCTTTTTTGAAGTCGGTTAAAAATGAATTCATCGTGCAGGCGTTTTACGAAAACAATCGGCCCGGGGAAAGGGGAGCGCGGGGAATTCACGATACACAATGAATGAGAACGAATTTGATTTGTTTATTTTGGTCCGGCTCCCGGTTTAGGGCCGACCAAACTTACGAGCCACATTGTGAGCGTAAATTACGTTTGTTCAACGCAAATAAAGTTTCACCGTGTATTATGATAGCTTGCACGAGTGAAAGGATTCATTACCGGTGTTGAGCGTACATATTTTATATACTAGCTTCCACCAGCGGCTTCACCCGCGTGACATCTTTATAAATTATAGCAAAGTTACTCAGTGATAAAATGGCATTCTACTGGTGAAAGAATTTTTTAAATCGGTCCATTCGTTTTTGAATTTATTAATCACAAACAATAATACATTTTTTTCCCTTTATAATGTTAGTGTAGACTAACTTTTGCCCGCGGCTTTGCCCGCGTAGATGTCAGTTTACTGGGACAAGACTTACCTGTTACTAACACAACATCTTATGAACCTATGATCCACAATAAATGATTTGATTTGATAAAAAGTAACCTATGTGTTAATCCAGGTTATGAACTATCTTTGTGCCAAGTTTCACCCAAATCTGTTCAGCCGTTTTTGCGGGATTGAGCAATTATCATCCAAACATATATACTTTCACATTTATAATATTGTTAGGATTTAAGTAACACCAAATGTGCACGTTTATTTTCTAGGATTCTGCTGCAGCTGTTTTATAGAACTTCGGCTTTCTACTGTCTTTTTATAGTAGCAATAAAGGCTATAAATGAGCCGGTTCTCACTTAAAATAGAATTAGAAGTAAAGTTTTATTCGAGCTGGAGGCAGGTCCCAGCTGTTTGAGAGCTTTGAGCAATAAAGCGATATGAGAACAAGCGCCCTCACCGCGTTGTGCTGGACACTGGCGAGCTATTTATGTAGGTACCTAAAAGAAGAGTGCACTAGTTCTCGTATATTGCTTAGAGTACAGTTGACATTTTAAATCTCAAAATACTGAACAAACACGTACGTTGTTTTTGTTTTATCCTATTAAGATATCGATACCGGTATCGGTTTATTTATTTTCGCTATATATATTCTGGTGTACAATAAAGTATATATAAATAAATAAATACCAAAGTTTATACAAATTAACTATAGTCCATTTATTATAGCATTAGACAAATAACGACAGTTATTGTGTAATATTGTTGAAACTACTGCACTTTACAGTTATTTTTTTAATGTAAATGGTAAATAGGTTACATTCCTTTGTAATATCGTGAAATAACGGAGTTTATAATACGTTTATATCGAAATAACGAAAGGGTGAAAACCGTTATTTGTCTAATGTTATAACAAATGGAGTATAGTTTTTCCTTTTATAATAAAATGTTAAGATATCGATACCTATCGCGGCTGCAGAGTTTCCCTAACTAATTTAATTTGGTCCTGTATTTAATTTGCTTTGCTAGAGTTAGGTATTTCATATGACTGATTAAAGAAAGTCAAATGCCTTGAATATATGAACAATAATTAAAGTTCTAGTCAATTTGCTGAACATTTCATGTCCCTGACTTACGCACTTACTTGTCCACTATAATTTATCTCGTGGTCTTCTTCAGATCTTGCCTCATACTAATATTTAATGACATTAACATCTCCCAGTAATAACTAAGCCCGTCTGTCGGTTCACCGCCCTATGTCAATGGAACAGAACTTGAACCCGCGACCTTACAAACAGTTAACACCATCGTCTGTCGCTCTATCAATTAATTGAGATTTATTTTATTTTCTTTTATTCTTTAACTACACAGAAATAAGCTATAACATCACTCGAATACAAACACAAAATGTTTTTTAGATATTTTTATGAACGCGACGGCATTGCAAAGAAAACCAAGTCAAATGCCCGTTGTCACTATAAAAGGCAAAACCCAAATAAAAGCGTGTTGTTGGATTTTCAACTTTCAACGTTACGCCGAGCGTTTAAAATTCAACAGCGCGCTTTTATTTAGGCATTGATTTAATATAGGTATCGCCTAGTGTTAGTGAAAACGGGCATGCATATGACAGGAGCGGATACAAGTTATTCCCGATATAGCATCTACACGGCGATAAAAATGTCCGGTCAGCTAGATTTATTACAATCGAAAGCTATTCGGGCCGATTTGAATAAACAGCCGTGTGATAAGATTTAAGCCCGTCATCCACGACGCTACTCGAAAGTAACCAGTTACAAACTCAAATCACCAATGAGTAACCAGAATGTCACAGCACTAGTATTTCAATGGTGGTCCGTACACGACACAACCAATTAAAAACTATGATTCGCGATTCTAATATTATAATTAAATGTATTTTTACAAAATTATTATCATAAAATCATCAATACTTATAACTTTCTAAGTCAGAATTGGCCTTAAGTGTCAAGATTTCATGAAATAGGGTAATTTGAACTTGCAGTATTTTGATGACTAAACCTCCAACTGTCACTAAACGAAACACAATAGAATTTTAATAGGTACTGGCCTTCTACAGGCCGATCCACAGTTGAGCGAATAATGATTACAATTCGGTAAACACATATTTATTACGGTCACTTATCATATTGATCAACATACAACCAGATACTACCTACAAATTGCGAAAAACGTAAGGCATTTTTGTTTCGCGGGCACCGGTAACTCGCGTCGTTTACGGCCCGCATTGAAATATGTAGGTACTAGTTCTGTGACGTTCTGGCTCATTGATGATTTGAGTTTAGAACACGTTACTTTTGAGTAGCGTTGTGGACGTTGGGCCGTATTGAGAACACGAACTGCACTTATTTGAGCACCTTC
Organism: Lithophane ornitopus; assembly: GCA_948473465.1. Taxonomy (NCBI): domain Eukaryota; kingdom Metazoa; phylum Arthropoda; class Insecta; order Lepidoptera; family Noctuidae; genus Lithophane; species Lithophane ornitopus. The sequence continues at coordinate 7,804,553 of OX419616.1, read as the reverse complement.
CAATATATCTTGTCATGATTATTCTATTAACGTGTACGATTAACAGATAAGATCGAGGAATATTGATTTATGATAATGGCTTTTTAGTACTGGAAGCTATCTGCCATCGGTACACAAGCGAGTTTTTATTGTACAAGGGCGGGTATTGTCACTTGGGTGACTGTGTCAAACTATGTTTGTTAAGTTAGACACACTTTGAATAAATCGCTGTGAGGTACGGCCAATATTTAGGCTTGCTTGCACTATACAAATTAAATAATGAATTTAGCGCTAAACGAATTTAAATTTCGTTCTATTTCTGCTAATCTTTTGAAAATGTAGTCGATGTAGAACCAAAAATTCGAAGACATGTGACTCCACCAAACCACACAGTGCACTGGGCCCGCGTAGTGGATTACGGAACACAGTGGGAACTTTATAGGCGTTGTATGCTTAGGATGATATGTTTGAAGATGACAGAGACAGAGTAATGAATACAATAACTGATTTGCGGTGCAACTTACAACAAGCTTCATGTCAGCCCGGAAAATTCGCAAAGCAATAAGCCGATTACACATTTTCGCATCAAGGCTTCAGAAGGTAGAATTACGTGTGTAATCAAATTACCGTGGGATGTCGTTTGTAGCTGTCCGAAGTATAAATTTGCTGTTTCATTTTCCTCAAAACATTACATGTATCTTTTTTATTCCCGATAAAGATCGATATCCTTGACACCGTATGACACGGCTCGATTTCTCTGATTATTCCATTACGGACTCCAACGTGAAGATGCAGATGCATCTTTAAATTCTTATTAACAAATGCATCGAGTTTAAACCTAATGGGCGTATTAAGATTTACGTGCATTATATATTTCTAATTGGATTTCTAATCGAGAATGCATTAACACTCATTAAACAGACCACCCTCGAAAACCATTTGAGAGTGAGATGAGTGCGAGGGTCATCACACGTAGGTATTAGTATTATCCAGTAGTTGAGGTCGCCGAGTGGCCCCGAGCCGGCGACGCCGCGGCGCGTCTGCGCCACTTGTCCCCATTCTCCTGCAAATTGACTCGAATATGACTAAATCCTTTTAAGAATTCATAGCGCCGAGCATAACACTCACTTATTAACTTATGTATGACCTCATGCCGTAAACTTGAACACAATATAATAGTTTTTTTTTCTGTAGATGCTGTACTTAGTTTACTTCCAGAAAATCTGTCGTTAAACTTTTTGTAAAATTTGTCGACGGTGATTCAGGATTTACAGAGTATTGTATGAAGAATTTTGTAATATTTTATCTTGGTTTGAAAGTCTCGCGAAGTCCTCATAAACAGACGTCGTGCTCGAGTACCGTGTGTGAAATTGTCGTTAAAATTTTAGTAGCAATTTCGCATCTCATGGCCTGTAAAACGTTATCTTTGTTAGTCATCGTTCACCCGTTGTTTACCTGGTAATCCCTGCTGTAAAGTGTAACGTCCATCTTATGATTGAATGCTTGTAATTTACCTCCTTTAAACTATTTTTGTACCTCTGTAATTACTGTTCTTTAAGGTAGCTACAAAGCTGTCTAATTTGAAAGGTACAAAAACATAATTTGATTACCTTTAATAATATGTGCAGCTTAAAGGGTATGAAATCCCCAGGTTAGATTGGCCGTTAGTAAATGTCAATCAATGTTATTACTATCTACAGTTTCCTGTTCATTATCCTCTCCACGTGATGATTTATTTTATCCATAACATGCAATATATAAATTAAGGTATACGATATAGGTATCTGGGTACTCTTGGATTAGAGATAACAATCCAATCCAGGTAGAATACCACACCTAAAGGTAAAACTCTAGAATCCACATGCTGCGGATATCGGGACCTCCTGAGGATATCTCCTGGGGTCTCCTGGGGATACCCGCCAAATTTATCAAGCTAGTTTTGATAACAAGGTTTTGCAGGACGAAGGACTTCCTTTGGAGACTTTTTTGGTCTATAAGGATGTCTCAAATCAATACTGACTTAAACACCACTTTAATTCGAACCGTGTTCTCTTCACAATCAGCTAAAATTCCCCTTTCTCCACAGATCTACACAGACTGGGCGAACCACTACCTGGAGCGGGCGCGCTCTCGGCGACGCGCGGGAGCATCGGGCGGCGGGTTGGCTCGCGACTGCGCAGACGGGCTGCTACTGGCTGATGTACTGGAAGGAGTAACTGGCTTGAAGGTGCACCGCGCGCATCGCAAGCCGCGGAACCCGCAACAAATGGTGAGTAGTTGTGATGCTATTTCTTGTAAAGGTCCAACCGCATCAGCAAGGTACTGCTAGGCTGAGAAGCGTGCTCCAAGTAATAAAGTTACGATAAGATAAAGGTACGATTTTAGTGATTCCGGTTGAGCAGAAAGCTGGAGTCGAAAGTTTGGAACAAATGAAAATCGTATACAAAAATACCCTGCATGGTATGCCTTTATTTGAAGGCTTTCCTAACGCGCGCTGAAACAACGACCGTTCGTATTAGCACTTATTGACCCAGGATTTCCTGACAGTGAGAGCTAGTAATCTGGTGGCCTAAATCGTGGCTGGGTGTTAAATTGAATGGGTTTCCAATTATGAAATTTAGAGTAAGCGAATCTAGATTATCTTGGATTTGGTTTTGCCTCGAAGAGGGTTGAATAATATCCAAATGAGGGCCTAATATTGAGATCTAAAGCCTATTTGAAAACTTAATGTATTGGTTCGCAGGGTAGCCTCAGTTGGCTACAAGTACCAAAACTGTGATGTAAATCTAGCATATTTTATTTAGTTCAGAAACTTACGTATAAAAATAATATTCAAAATGCTAGTTTATGAATTTCAACAAGAGCCATTATTCTAAGCGGATTACAACTTACAAAGTGGATGGCAAGTTCACACGCGAATTTTATGCAACAGGTGAGCGCTCAACCTAATTCTAAAAGCGACGTTTTTTGGCTTAAATAAATATTCTTAGGTTCACGGTCAAGAATATTACAGGAGATTGTAAGCTTGATGAATAATAGAATGAGCCCAATAAAAGGTTAAGTTTAGAAGCACAAAACTTGACGCGCGATTTTCTTTTACCGCTTTAAGTCAAATTATTTTCACAAGAAATTAAATTATATTACTGCCTCGTTAGTCTAGTGGTCGAAGCGCTACTGCTGAGCTTGAGGTCCTGAGTTCGATTCGCGATTCGGCCAAGTGTTATTGGGTTTTTTCATCTAGATTTCTCAGTAGCAGCCCGGAGTCTAGATTTGTGCCCGGTTGAGGATTGCCCCCTATTACATGGGACTTAAACACATCTGGTGAAATGTGGGCGATACTTCAAGTACACCTCTGCCTGACCTTTCGGGCAATGCAGGCGTCATGTTATGTTGTGTGTTATTAAATTACATAGGTATCTAAAAATGTATTTATATGCTTATGTGATAGAAAATAGTTTATTGTCCAGGTAACACAGTAAGCAGGTTTACAGGTTAACACCAAGTTGAGACTAAATGAATAGCTTAAAATATTACCTACGCTAGGTTACAAAATATTACCTATAGCTAGATTACATAATATTACCTTTAGCTAGGTTACAAAATATTACCTATAGCTAGGTTACAAAATATTACCTATAGCTAGATTACAAAATATTACCTACAGCTAGGTTACAAAATATTACCTACAGCTAGGTTACAAAATATTACCTATAGCTTGATTAAAAAATATTACCTACAGCTAGGTTACAAAATATTACCTATATCTAGGTTACAAAATACTACCTATAGCTAGGTTACAAAATACTACCAATAGCTAGGTTACAAAATTAATTACCTAATAGTGATGATGATGATGGTCAACTTATTTGTATGAGACGATGACGTCACGCCAATAACCTACAGAATCCTCAGTGGCGTCAGACGTAATTAATTACTCGTGTAGTTAATCGTGCTATGGTGACTAGAGAATTTGCTTGGCACTAATTAATTTAGTGGCAACATCGGTTACATTCTTGCACATCTCTATTACTGATTGTTGCAGTTGTAGGCTAATACACTCATCATTTATAGGTCTTTGACTTAGAAAGTACCTAGGTACTTTAGGGGCTTCGTGGCTATATCATATCGAACGTTCGCTTGATGCAGGCGGTTCGTGGATGGGTGACCATCCATTACACTATATCGAGTCCCCTACGTGCCTCGGAAAGCACTTTTTAAGCCTTGCTGGTCCTGGCTGTCATTCGTAGGTCTTTGAGAGTCGTTACGGGTAGTCAGAAGCCCAAAAGTCTGACAACCAGTTTTACGTACCTAGGGGTATCGTGTTACCCAGTAACTGGGTTGTGAAGGTCAGATAGGCAGTCGTTCCATGTAAAATACTGGTATTCAGTACTGGAAGCCGACCCCAACATAGTTGGGAGAAGGCTAGGTAGATTAACTGATTTAGAAAGTACCTACAAGCTTCTGAAAGTTGAAAATAGTGACGAGGCAGATAAACTTCGTGTTTCCTATGAAAACGAAAGTTTCCAACTCACTGAATAAGGAATAGGTTTCATAGTGATGTTGCAAAATATAGTAGGTACCTATGCCGAAGATCGGGCAAGGAACTCCATGGACACCTTTTTAAATCAAAGATATTGTTACAAATTCAACGCTATCTCTTATTACCTCCAGATAACGTGAAAGAGACTACAGAAGACGTAATAAAATATTAATACGACGGTATTCGTCTATAAAGCGGCATTCATTTAACGATCCTCATATTAATTTTCCAATAACCAATAAAATCAATCATATTACGTCCAAACAAAACTTTAAAATATCCGCCGCATCTTGTTTATTATTATTCACGTACAAAAATGAAAGCGGCACAGGAATATTTGGTTTACCCGAAATAGCTATCGGTTCACAAATCATTCGGGCAGGTACACACGGTCGGTGCTCACGCGGCTCCGCGGACGCGAAGTGTCCGCACCATACACGGTGCGTAAATGTGATAGGTAGCACAGAAACCCGAATCCTGCTGGGTAAACGACGCCCAGTTTCCGGCGTGTGTGTGAAAGTGTACTTACAAATTTTAACTGCACGTGCATTGGCCTAATTTTACCGCTACGTCTATTTGCGAATTCATGACATGATTTGGAGGATTATAGAAATCCTACATGGGGCTTAGGCAGTATTTTTATTAGATATAAGAGCTGAAATATCCCAAGAGTAATTAAAACATTACAATTACCTAAATATATAACAATTATAAAATTAAATACAATCTTATGTTAGTTTAGTTCTGTCCCGCGTTATATAATAAAACATGGTTACCAACTTCCAACCGAAATCGATCCTACTGATTCAGAACAAACAACATTCATGTTTGCAGTATTTTTCAAATAACATTTAATAATATTGAAAAAATACGCAAATCGGAGACCGTGTTACGTAAAACAGGCATTGTCAATAGATTTTGTATACAGTGAAACGCGATAGTTTGTGGTGTAGAGGCCAAGTACTAGCGACCACATCCGCATCTACTCGATAATATCAATTCCCGTGACATAATTCGAGGGCAAGCAAGGCGACTAGGTATTAGCTAATATAAATAAAAATAAATAATTAAAAAAACACGACTGCCCTGCTAAAAAACGAACTAGAAAGTAAAAAACAAGTTGATAATGTTTTTAAATATTTTAATTATTTATTTTTATTTTATACATTTTAGTTACAAGTTTTATTCTTTTGGAACTTTTAGGAATTTTTTTGTTTACCGCTATGCAATAGTTGGCATTGTGTTAGTTTTTTTATTTTTTATTACTTGCCTAAGTACCTATACTGTGTGATTATGAAAGAATTCTAATAATAACTCAATCAACTACCAAACTATTCACTCATTTAGATATTTGCAGTGTTACTAAAGTCTGATTAAATCGTTTGTAGCCAAAGATCAAAATGTTTTTTTGCACGTACAATTGTACACCCTACCTATGTAAAATGTATGCCAATATATTATATAGTTTTGGAATGTGCTCATCAAGGCCTTTAATTGGATACCCATATTGTAAATAATTGAAGATTTTTTTTATTTTTCACCTTTCAAAATGGAGCCCGTACAGCCGCCAGCCATATCGATTTCTTTAAAAAAAAAACATGGACTTTTTCACTCGAGATAATTTAAGGATTCTAACGATACCCCATACATCCAAATCCGTTCAGGCATTTTAAAGTTATGGTGATATAAAGAAACTCACATACATACCTACATACATACATATAAACATACATACAAGAACTCTCAAAACATTACACTCCTTTTTGGGCAGTCATGTAATTAAAAACGTTTTTCAGTTTTTTTTTACTGATAAAAGAAACAATCGGCTTCTATAAAACCTATCGGAAAAGCTACTATAGAAACTGCTACAAAATGATTCGTATTTTACTATAAAATCATCTGCCTAGCCTTTTCCCAACAATGTTGGGGTCGACTTCCAGTTTAACCAGATGCAGCAGAATACCAGTATTTTACATGGAGCGACTGCTCTGACTCCACAACCCAGTAACTGGGTAATACGATACCCCTTGGTAAGATTGGTTGTCAGACTTTCGGGCTTCTGACGACCCGTAACAACTGTCAAAGATCTACAAATGACAGCCGGGACCAACGGCTTAAAGTGCGTCTCAGTATGGAAACATGGTCATCCATCCACCGACCAACCCCGGTAAGCGTAGCTTAAACTGGTGGATCGACCCGTGCGGCTGTTATTACTTAGCCATTTTACTATAAAACTGCTACCTAAATGAAAAATGGTCGTGTAGCCTTTTCTCTGTGAGAAGAAGCCTTAGTAGCCCTACAGTGCGGCAATAATATGCTGTTATTACTATAACTGAACACACTCGTATGCATTTACCAATATATTGTTTCGGAATTCAAAGCCTTCGTTTTTTAATAAAACACAACCCTATCAAAAGTTTCCCCTCTTTAGAAATCTGAACTAGCCCTAGCAGTATATGATTTGCAACCATAACTATACGGAACCGTTGATTTTATAATCGGTCTAATAGTAAGTGCGCATTTGACCACTACCATAACACATGCTCTAAGAATAAGTCGTAAAGCTGGCCCTACGATAAGCTGACAGGTTGTTAAACACAACGACAACGAATCGATAAACGCTGCTATTGTGAGTTTCATGTAATTTAATTCTCGAGGAAAGGGTTCAATATTCATACATTTTCTTTTATAAGTATTATCGGTTGGCAAATATGCAGGCCAGGACAGGACCACCTTAGCCGCAATAGACTTATGTCTGTTTTCACTAACGCTAAGTGACATCTTAATCCATCTGCCTAGCCCTTTCCTTTTAATGTTCGGGTTGACTTCCAGTCTAACCAGATGAATACCAGTATTTTATAAGGAGTGACCTATCTGACCTCCAACCCAGTTATTGGGTAACACAATACTCCTTGGTAAGACTGGTTGTCAGCCTTTCGGGCTTCTGACCCGTAACGACTGTCAAATATCTACGAATGACAGCCGGGACCAACAGCTTGACGCGCTATCCGAGGCACAGAGGGGTCTTGGTATGTAATGGTCACCCATCTACGGACCAACCGTGGCAAGCGTAGCTTAACCTGATCGATCGATCCGTGCGGCTATTAGTACTTAGCCACAAGTCCCTCCAAGAATCTATACCTAAATAAAAGCACAATGTTGAATTTTCAAAGCTCGGTTCAACTTTTTTCTTTGTTTAGATAATGTTTTATGTTTCCCAGAGTTAGTTAAAACGGGCATTAGATAATTATGCAACACCATAGAATGGCAAGACAAAACCGTAATACCTCAAAATGCCTGTAATTACGAACAACATTATTTACAGACAATTAACGTCATTTACAGGTAGCTAACAGGAAAAATTACAGAATCATAATTAGCCCACACAAGGATAATGTAAGTCCTTGATTAGGAGTCATCTATTTCAACGTGGATTTCGCCGAAGTGCAAAGTATGTAACCGCATCTATTTCTGTCTATTTAATACTTAGTAATATAAAACCACTGTGACTGTGGAATTATTTGAGTATTATTTTGTGGAATAACGTATGTGTTTGCTGTTTCGTAGCTTCATAGCCTGGATAGTAGATTCATGGACACCCGCGTCGTAGACCAGAAATGTTTAAATCAGTTAAATTACAGGATTTAAATTCATTAGATAACATTGAACTAAAACAGGCAACTGTAAAAAAAGGAACGTTGATAGTTTGCGCGCAAAAATATCATCATCATCTGCCTAGCCTTTTCCCAAAAATGTTGGGGTCGACTCTTCCAGTTTAACCGGATGCAGTTGAATACCAGTATTTTACATCGAGCGATTGCCTATCTGACCTCCACACCCAGTTACTGGGTAACACGATACCGCTTGGTAAGACTGGTTATCAGACTTTCGGGCTTCTGAATAGCCGTAACAACTGTAACATTTTTGCGCGCAAAAATATGTTTCCCATAAATTCCCAAACATGTAAAATCCACATCTGTTGCATATTTAACCAATTTCCACACACCACAACACTAGGCTGTAAAATAGCATTATTATGAAACCTAATAAATAAATCCTAGAATAAACTTTATTTGGTCAGCCCCGCATGCTTGGGCCTTTGTTTGCATTCATTAGATCGGAAGTAGAGCATTGTTTGAGCAAGTGTTGAAAGAAACAAACCAGGGACTGCGACTAGGCAAACGGTCGCCGCACGCGCTGGTAACGTTTCTTAAGCGCCCTATAGACGGTAAAATTTGTTGGTTAACCAACAAGCGTCTATAAATTGTCTTGTATGGTATAGGCATTTTCGCCGACTTAATTATTAATATTCTCCAACGCCTTCGGTTGGGACAAACAGACAAATTCACCCGATAGCCAATTTGTTTTGTGTTATACCGTATGTATAACGAAAAACCGATAGCGGCATGTGACAATATTTTTTTAGAAAAATTTACAAAACAGTAAAAGGTTGTGTATTGCAGTTAGATTTTGCGGAAATATACTGAAGGTTGGACAATTCTGTTGGTACGTCTATTGGTGGGCGCCAATGGGTTGTAAACTTGTAACCAACCTGTTGTACCAACAAGTTGTGACGTCTATAGGGCTCTCTATTGATTGTTGTGTGCTGTTGAACTCTCAATTGTCCAGGAACATTCGCTATGAAATATTAGCACTATGTGAAACGAGATCCCGTGCAGCTATTAGAATATTAGAAAATAAAGAGCTTTACACTCCCGAGCTTTTATGACTACGAGCTGTTAACGCGTGTACAGTCGATATATTTCGAACTGGTCTCAGTGCGTCAGCAAAAAAAGTTGTGGGAATAAACTATTAAGAAAACAAAAAGAAATACATTAAAATCGATGTTAGAAAATCGTTGTTATTGGTATTAATAACAAACCTGACAATAAAAACCACTAATAGATTTATATCAAACAAAGCTCTCCTATCGTTTTTATTTACCCTAAACACACCCTTTTAAGTAGTTAATGAGATGCTTAAGCGAGCCCTCCCAGGGTGCTTTCATCGCCCGCTACATATGTTAGCAAAAAAGTTAAATAGTTGGAATGTTCAGAGTTTTTTTTGCGCAGTACTGATGATAGATCGTTAACGGAGATGACTGGTAACTGACAAACAAACCAATTGTTTGCTTGTCTAACACCATTTGATTTATTATGGGTTAACGGGTATAACACGTCGACAGGGACAGCACATATATCGTATATTTGAGTGTTACAAAATCAATCAATGGTTTACAGGGATATGGGTTAATATTGGAGCCTTAATCAAGATACGCTATATGAACATTTTAAATAAAATATACAATCTAAGTCTAGCAATATGTACAAAGGGAAAACATTATATATAAAAGAAGGGCTCATAGGGCGTCAAAAAATTATAACTTAGCTATAACTTTTGAGTGACATGTCTCACGAAAAGTGGATTGAAAGAATTACTACCAACAACATCATCATCATTTCTAGATCTTTGACAGTTGTTACGGGTCGTCAGAAGCCCGAAAATCTGACAACCAGTCTTATCAAGGTATATCGTGTTACCCAGTAAGTGGGTTTTGGATATCAGATAGGCAGTCGCTCCATGTAAAATACTGGTATTCAGCTGCATCCGGTTAGACTGGAAGCCAACCCGAAAATAGTTAGGAAATGGCTAGGTAGATGATGAACATCACGTCTCTACTCCTAGGGGGTAGGCAGAACTCAGTGTATAGTGTACCACATCTTGTTGGATAAAAGAACAACAGCATAATTAATAATATATTGATTTTATGTAAATAAAAGTACCTGAACTCATATCTACTTGGCTCACTAAATTATCTTTTGTTAATTCAAACTTTGATGTTTTTTGTCAGATCAAACTTTGATAAGTATTATTTACTGGAAGTAACTAGAAGAGATTACTTTTTATGTTTAATGTCTAATAAAAAAAGTTAATCTCGCTATCTCTCGAAGTTCCGAAACACAAACAGAGACTCCAGACTATGACTATGTCTTCAGACTATGTTCTATACCTTGATTAAAAGCGAATAGTAAAGTCATTATCAGCCAACGCTACTCTAATCTGCTAATTTAAAATCATAGCCATAAATTACAGAAAATCTTGTATGTCTAAAACTTAATTTTGATCTAGTTTATAATGAGATCTCTCGCGTTGATATGGAACTGGTATTGTAACAATCATGGACCGAGCTGCAGCCTGTGTTTCCTCTTACGAGCTTACAAGATTCACAGATACCGGTACTGTTACCTATTATTTAGTATCGAAAACATTGTATCTGATAAATACATTTGTGAAAAGAGCTACGTATAATTGTCTACCAGCAAAAGCAAATCAAATAACAACAAAAATTAATGGACCTCTTTGATTCTTGCGAATTTCTGATTGTCCTCTGCGTTCACATGAACATCTGTGACTGCAAAATGTAATCTTACATCTTTATTGAGCTTTACGCTAAGCCATATTTCGCACAATCGTTTACCGGCCGTGACCCACCCGGACGCGGCTTCCAGATAATCATCTCATCTGATCTTCAGCATGACGATGCACAAGTGCGCCTTTGTTCCAACCTTTAAACCGTTATGGTTATGGGACATTTTAAGGCCTATATTCCTTATACTAAGGTTATGAAGTTTACTCGCCAATTTCGCCTGCTAATTAGTCGGTTAAAAGGTTTCCCGCGCGTTTACCAGCACGGTATCGCTGTCTTCGAAGTTCGACACATCTCGATACCAAGTGTTCCATGTTTGAGTCTCGAAGTCTCGACCATTCATTCGCGCGCGCGCTTTGCTCTGTGACGGGTGCGTCCAACGACTCGAACTTTGTACAATCGATGTACGACGACGTATCGATGTTTTTTTTACAATCGATTAAATTTTATTTTGACCGCTTATTAATTGAACTAGTGAAGTGATATCGTATCAGTGTTGTGAGATGATGATAAAGTGAACTGTGGTGAAACATTGACAAGTGAATTTTTAATTTACACTTCTTCGTTTTTTTTACGTTTAGTGCTACGAAACAGGTCAGTCTTATTATTTTATGAAACTCTGATTGAAAGAACCGTTTAGCGATATAGACATGAGCTTAACGAGCTATGTCTACAAATTATACGTTTTGTTGTTCGTTTAGCTACTTAATATGTCTTTTGAATCTTCCGGCGTGTACCGGTTTCTTGAATAATCACTTCTTTTTCTGATCGTACGATTTATAATATAACAAATTGTAGGTCGCGGTATACCTATTTAATACAGCGATGACACATTCATGTTTCATTTTATTTTATTGAAGGTAAGTTGTAACGGCTTGTTGGTTATTGTACAATCCTATAACTGTTTACTCTTCTATCAGAATTGAATGGGTATCAATTTTAATTAATGCTGTGCCTTAATTGAAAATGTTAACCCTATTTTCTTATCAAACTAGATCTCCTGGTACAGACTAATTTCGTTTTACTAGCCACTGGTAGAATAATGTGGGTATCTTTAATTAAATAGATACATTACTTACGATACTTTTTTGGAAGCTATCCAATTTGAAACTAAATTAAAAAGAGTTTCTATTCCACTAGCACCTAATGTATCTAGATATTAAATTCCTAATTACTTAGGTTCTATTCATTAGGATTAAAATTGCTTTTTACAATCAAAGCAGATCGTTAACCTCGGTTGGCCTCTATGTATGTACAGACTTAGGTGTAGCTTGTGTGGAGTTTTCTTTTCAATTCTACTAGCACTAATTCAAACCCTAAGATTCATTTTCTTTAAATTAACCCCTGAAATAAATAGTAGATAGCTGACGTTGGCAATTCTCATTTTCATTACAATGAGGTGTTAAAAATGAAGACCCTTAGTTGAATACGGTGTCAGGTACCTACCTATAGATAATAATATTACAAATATCTGTATCGCTACTTCTTCAGGGTGGAAGGTTTAGTTTCAAGACTTCTACTCGATAGAATTCAATGAATAAAAAATTTGCCATAACACCGTCTCTCTTTCCTATTTTTTTTCCAGAAAATATACACTTTCAACTTTACAATTTTTTTTTTCGTATCACTTCAATATAGTCTCTGAGTTGTCTTATAGCTTTATTTCATTCATTCATCTTAAATATAATACTATAATAGAGTAAATGGCTATGGGAATCTTCTAAGTCCACAACATCTCACTACAGGGTATATAATTACAGTATTACAGTGCTTGCTGTTTACCGAGTATTTTTTACCGGCAAAGTGCCAATTCTTTAAGCTGTACATCAATGAGATCCTAGTAAGCCTTGTTGACACTGTCTTCCTGTTCTCAAAGTCTGTTCGTTGATTGCACCTTCAGTGACGCCACCAAATAGCTATTTCAACATGAAAAAAATCATCGCTGTATTAATGGTGTGTAATTCATCTGATATGCTCTCAGCAGTGTACCTTCCTTGGATGTGTATCCTACCAACCAACTCATCAATTAGAACTTACCACCTTGACTTTGGATGTATTTTTATGGTAAAGAACGAAAGCATAATTTCTTATTTGCTAATAGGAATAACGAAACATCATGTTAATCACAGAGCACAGAAAAAACAATAAAACTAAATAAATCACACTTGATCGTGCGTACAGCTGTAAAAATGATCCGATGAAATGACTCTCCCTCCCTAAGTGTGATGCGCGGGCGCCACTTCGCAGACCGCCTTGAACTGTCACACGAGCATTTAAGAGTGGCAGATTTAATGTCAGGGCCTGAACACATAGGATAGGTTTTTGTTCATAGTTTAAACAATAGAGAAGCAATAATTCTGTCTGTTACTCGTGACGGTAGTATCGTTAATTCTTTGACAGCTGGTAAGCGTTCGAAAAGGCACATTTATCCCCCTTGTTGAATTAAATATTAACGTTTTATTTTTTGTAAATCTTACATAAGCACTTACGAAGTGACACAAGTTAGGTTTTATTTTGTGGAAATTATGGGTTGACTGAAACTAGCTAATTAGTTGTCCCGAAATATTCCCAGTTCCACGACATGGAAATGTACAACAAAACATTCCTTTATGGACCTAAAAATAATCTTTCAATAACTACTGCAACATAATTATGATTGATCAGTCGTATTCACAACATTATCAACCTGTAAAGTTCACGCGAAACTTGTAGACCTTACACTATTGCAACAGTTTTAAATGTTTTACAGGCCAGTTTCAGTACGAAAGCGTGTGTACCGCGGCTAAGAAGCCATAACATATGTATTACATATTCATAATTGCCAAAACCAGACGCAAGTGGGGCACGCTGATTAATGCCAACGTTTTACGATACTTTTTTTTGTGCTCTGAGCTAGTAAAGTCACTGATCTGTAAACGACCGTTAAAGTTTATCAATTTGTTATTATTTTATTATGTATTTCGATCACTGAACCGTTGAACTGAGATTACATTAAACGTAGGTAGTCTTTATTCATTTGTTTGCTAAGAAATACATATAGTGAGAGTACAATAAGTAAATACTTAGAGGAAAACATTTCATTCATTAATGCTCAAGGTCTGCGTACTATTCATGTACAGTTTAAGACCTTGTAGAAATTCCTTATTTAAATTCTAGTAGTTAGTGGGATGTGGGTTATGTAAACACATTTTCCTTATTTTTTTGCATTCAAAATAGAATAAACAGTAAACACCTCCATCACCTCTGCAGGGTGAGTCAGCATCAAAAGTCAGTCTTACTCAACGCATTGCTCATACAATCTGGTTCTCTTGTCAGTTAATGTTTTTGCTGAACGCAATTAGAGGTCCACGGTTTCTGCGAACCTTACACACAACAGTGTACCGAGCCGAATAATCTTTATTCTAAGAATTCACAGTCAGCGTAGGTACTACAAAAATAGATCAATTACTACTTGAATTATGTGTTTCCAAGTCTATTTATGAGTCATCAGCTGGCTTTAATTTAATAGTGTGATTTATATTATTAAATGAATGAATTATTTAATTATGTCTCATAATTCTAAACAGATAATATTTTATGAATGATATTGAGAACTTGAATGGCGCCTATCTAAAATCATGTACTTTATTGGGGATATCATGTTGTGTGGTATGACGTCAAATGGAACAAACAATGATTGCACCAAAAATATTGCTCTCTTCCTCTCGTCTCATAGTGTTGGGTTACTGAGTAAATATACCGACTGATTTTATGTAAATGGATTCTCATGGGTTTTCCACGCGCCTAAAAAGCATTACCACGTACGTCCTATTGTTTTAGGAAGGTCGACACAAAATATTTCCAGCTGATAATTTATTAATCTGACACGATACGAATTGAAAATTGTAGCCATCATAATAATACAATAGACAAGATTCGATTCTTGTATCCTGTTTACGTTATCATCTGATGGCCGAACTGCAATTGGATTAGAGTTGTCGGGATTCTGGATGTTATCTCAAAACGAGCTAGTTGTCAATTCCTGAGAGCCTCTGGTGAGATCACATCGTCGGTGTCACGTCGCCGACACAATTGTCACGTCCGCCGAGAAATCCTATTCTACCCACAATAATCACGAGTCACACAATATGGGACAATCTGAGTATCTTTTGAGGAAACTAAACTCTCATCTCTAGTCTCATTTGATGATCTGAATCTGACACAGTTTGATCGACGATTCTTTTGTGCTTTTGTTGGAAGATTATTAAAATCTTTGTTAAAATAAAATGCAACAAGTTAGCGAAGGTCTCTTTTTATTATTTTCATATTTACATTAAAACGTGTGAATTAAAAACCATTAATATTAATTGAAATAGCCGCATAAATTGTATACCAATTATGATTTCGCAATGTCATAAAATAATAATCTGAAAAATGCGGGTACGCGTGTCGGTCTGTCGGCGGCCGTTTACAAAAATAATAACGTGTAATTATTCCACATGATATTCGTCCTACAGCTGTCGACTAAAACAAAACGTTCGTTTCTATAAGCATGTGTTTAGTGTTAGTGAGTTAGTTTGCATGAGATGTCCGCAGCATCTGCGAGTTCGACCCTGAACTTGAACAAGGTCGAGACGAAACATCGGAATCATGTCAATCACTAGCCATCAGCAGTTCATCTCAGTTATGGTACCAACGAATTCATGTTTGAACAAACTCTTTGTTCTTAAGTAAAAAGTAAGCGGATGTACAGTCTATCAATTGTCTGAATACATTGTAGGTTCTCTTCTTAGTAGGTCGTTTGTATGTTAGCACCGCACTATGAGATCTTTCTATACGTTCTTTACATGATTCTTCAATAAAACACAGATGTTCCTTAAAATAATAACGCCATTAACTTTATTTATTCGCAGAAATAAAACGGAAGCATGACCTGCGGTTGAAGTAGGTATTTTAATATTTTACCATTTATTATTTATATAATAAATATTATTCATTTAAATTAATATTCCCTAACTTTGCGACCTTTACACGAAACGTTTCTTAAGTTATTGGAGATTGTTATTACTTCGTGTTGAATAAAACACAAGTGCACGGCAATAAAATAAAAATAGAGGTTATTTCATATTGCATAGTCAATATCTTATTAATAACTAGCGACTCGCCCCTGCTTTACACGGTTTTTACGACTTGACATAACATCGAGATTTCTTTATTATATGTTAGTTTAATATTAACGCATTATACACATAAACCTTTGGGAATAAATTCTCTAAATGATGGTGAACACAGCATAAAAATACGTGGCGTTTGAGGGCTCGTGCAAACTAGTGCTTAACAGGCGCAGGCGCGATATCGCGGGCGCGATTGGCAGCGCTACCCTTGTCGCGCACGCGATATCGCGCCTGTTAGCAAAGCGGGCACGCAGCCATACACCAAAAGCGACTTTAATTTATAATATGTATAGATATAAAAGTGCATAATGTTGACACACTGACCTTAGTTGATCTTACTAATTAAGATGTTAACAACAAATTCCTGATAGTTTAGTAAAGCATTCGTTGTTTAGAGGTTCACAGAGCACCTGTGTAATAAGCTGTAATTATTTATACACAACTAGATAACTGGCTTACATAAATAATGAATGACCTATAATTAAGACGACAAAGTAGACACTTCAAGGTGGAGATCATTTTGAATAAAAATCACACGATATAAATAATTTTATTATGTAAGATTTTTTGCAAACTGGTTTGGTGACATTGGAAAATTTTAAAAAGTATTTATAGTTTTTTTTTTTTCTATAGTTAGCGTCAAGGTACATAACTACCGAATTGGTTTGAGAAATAGTTTGATCTTAAGTACGATTTCTCTTAAAATTTTCCAGTTGGCATCAATTTGAGGAAAAGGTTCGGTAAAAACCTTAAATCAATTGCTACTTCTTTATAGTGATGTTTCTTTCAAAACCGGCCAAGTGCGAGTCGGAATCGCACACGAAGGGTTCCGTACCGTAATAAGATCGAGCAAAAATAACGCCGAAAGCAACACGTTTCTTGTATAGGGATTAATTAATTATTGGCTTTATTAATTTTTTTATTATAGCTGCAATAGAAATACACAATCTGTGATCAACTGTCTACCTATTATGGTTCAGGGTTCATGAGATACAGCCGCTGGCAGAGACGGACGGGAAGCGGAGGCTTAACGTATATAGCTACATTGTACCGGTGTAGCCATACCGGTGAGCCTTCATATATTTGTTTTTAATCGCTCATGTGTCGCAGGTCGCGTCGCGGCCTAATGTAGCCTCAGCCTTAGTAATGGCACGCTTCAGGTACCTACGGAACCCTAAAAAGGTATAAAACAAAAACAATTGAATGTAAGAAATGTAGGGCGGTTTAACCGTCACATACTTACTTAACTTTTAGTTGTTCTTACCTTTTATTTGTTAAGTTAAATCTTTACAAAGGGAATAGAGATCATAAACGAAATGTACTATGTATTACATTGTTTTACGTACCTGCGTATGTGGTCTGTAGAATGCAAGCCTAAAAGATGCTGCGTTAATTACGGAATTTTTAAGTCGCTAATTGCAGTATAATGCCTTGGTTAATTAAAAATAAAATGATTCGGTTCCGAGAGTACACTATTATTACCCAAGCATGATACAATTTATCTGATGGCAGCCAGTAGTACATACATATTGTTTTTTCTTTTTTATTAACAAGGTATTCGAAAACAGAAGACGGATCGTTAGAAGCCCGAAAGTCTGACAACCTAGTCTTACCAAAGGGTATCTTATTACCCAGTTACTGGGTTGTGGAGGTCAGTTAGGTAGTCGCTCCATGTAAAATACTGGTATTCAGCTGCATCCGGAAAGACTGGAAGCCGACCCCAGCATAATTGCGAAAAGGCTAGGTAGGCAGAACCATAATAAAGATGGTTTTACAACACATTTAGGTACTTATATGACCCCATAATTTAATATCAAAAAGGCTGCGATCGTAAAACTGCATTCAAGAACGGATAGTGATACTAAGTGTGGCCTTCTATTGCATTCAGTTCAATGCCTAGGACTTAGTGTTAGACCAAAATGGAGGTGAAACTTTGAGCCTAGGTTATAGTATTGCGTTTCCTGTTAGTGCTCATATCGAATTACTTTTATATAAGTACCTACTGTTGCTGAATTTTATTGATTGTTATTTATACTGCAGCGTTACTGGTTACTGCTCACAATATTATATGGGTTGTAGGATACGTGATGCTTTATTAGGTATGATAATCCACTTTGGGTGTAAAACTGAAACATTCCGGAGATACGTTTTTTTAGTTATTCTGATATAGGGATACTTAGTTCACTTTTAAACATTTAGTTGAAAAATGACTACCCAACTTTTGCATAGGTATCTTTTGTCTACTTACAATAACATTGTAAGTACCTATGGATTTTCTTAGAGCGTAAGGCCCGGTATCCACCAAAGTGGAGAGGAGAGGAGACGAGAGGAGATGTGTTTGAATAAACTAATCTCTCTTCTCCTCTCCTCTCCGCTTTGGTGGATACTTTCACGAGCTCCAATAACCTGTATAAAGCGGGTACTTCTTCCTCCTGTTTAAATTCATGGAAGCATCGACTTTTTCACTAGGAGGTTGATTCTGGTGAGTGCACTAAGTTTCTCTTACAAGCACTTGGCAGTTCATTCGTTTCCAAGTTGTAAGTATTAACTCTTACTTCGTTGTTAGAATCCAACATAATGAATCGGAATGTGAAACCAACAATAGTTCGCAGCTACTTGAAATCTTTGAATAACTAAACATGTCAAAATTGTTCTACAAACTTATGAAAAATGCCCATACATTTGTCACGGAGTCACGGCACTTCAATGGGGCAACATTGTTGAGTGTTCAAAACAAAACAAGTCGCTCGTTCGATTTGTTCCGGCCGTCGGATCCGACGCACCTCGCTCCAAATGTAAGTGGGCTAATTTGTTACATACGACAGATTTATGAGTTGTAAGGTACAACGGTGTAAGTACGCACAAGCGAGAATACGCGGGGAAAGCAGTTAATGGGTGAGACTTGGGCACTTGGGCAGCCACCACGCATACCTATGTTACATAGACGTAATTTACTATTTAGATGAGGTCGAGCGCGTAACTGTCGAAGTGTAGCGAGTGGCCAAGACATTATAACAGCTTTACTTGTTTAGTGCGGGGTCCTACATCTCTCAAATTGGTTTGCCTGCCCGGGTTTGTAATTCTCCACAGAAACAACCTTAGGTATTCAGTTTTTTTTAAATTGCGTTTACAAAGCTTATCGTGAAACGTCGATTTTCTGTGCAGATATACCTATTTTTTATATTTTTTACATTCATCCCTGACAGACATAACCATAATAATATATTATTTGACATTATATACCTACAATTTAATTTCAACTCTTTATTAGTGGCTTTTGTGGACATGATAATTAATCAGATTTGTTACAGTTATATTGGCAATCATGTCATTTGTTTTAAATAGGTTTATTTTTATTTTTAGTATCTTATTTATCTTTTATAAAGATTATTTTCTACCTTGTGAATGTGAGAACGTTGTAGGCGTAGCCTAACCTACCTGAAACTTTTTGAAAGGCCTACACTGTCCTCCCATAACTATTAACACTGTAATTCGAAAATATTGTAAAAGCCAATTATTATTTTCTTTTAAAAGAGTAACCGTGGAGTTTCTTGCCGGCTCTTCTACATAGGAAATGACCAATTGGAACCGTGCACCTAGCTTCTGACGTTTCATAAGTGCCCCTGTAGGTTTATGTGAAATAAAATATTTTGATTTTGATTTTTGATTTTATTTCATTGCTTTGTGGAAATAATTCCCTGTCCTACTTAGGGCTTTCGATGTTTGGGACTTTTCCCAAGATTAGCTGAAATCGTACGGAAGTCATATAATGTCCTTCGTCTTCAACAAAGTTTCTAAGAAACTCGCGAATTTCAATCATTTCATAGTAAGCTCGTTCGGACATGCTTTACTTTTGATGTCAAGCTGTTTGAGGAAAAGCTTTGAAGTGGACGCTCCAGTCTTTATTCTAAATCTTAAGAAACTTTGCAATCGTAAAAATATCATTAACGGTACATAATGGGAAACGGTTTCTTGTAAGTACGAGGAGGAAAATGTTCTAAAATCCTCCTTAGATGGTAATGACATAGTATTACCTACAATTACTGTAGTACCTACACAATTTCGTTCCTTCACTTTTGCTCATTACTCGGTTTTTTATTAATTTGGTCTGAGCATTACTCTGAATTTGTGCCAGAATCTTGCAATAATTTTCAATTGATTTTAAAAAGACTATTGAGAAATATAAATATTTAACAAGAGCAAGAAGAATTAATTACTGGTCACCTAAATCAGCGTGAGTCTCATTAGGTTAATTATACATTCTCCTAGGTACTATTTGAATGCGCTTGGTTTGTCAAATCGCGTACAAATAAAAACAAGCAATGAATTTTTTTGCAAACATTTTCAGCGCCAACATGATTTTGATATTGCGCATTTTATTCTCATTTACTTATTTCTAAATGTTAAAATAAAAATAGCTTCGATCTTCTCCGGAGAGTGACACAAAAATCCAACAAAACCGCAAAATTATCAATAAACTCGTGTCGTAAATTAACTAGAGTGTCGAGTAATTGCTAAACTGCTAATCAACGATTCTCAATATTTACCCGGTCAGCTGTCAGCTTCCGAACATGTTCGAAACTGGGCCATGTCGGGCCACGTCGGGCCATGACGGGCAATGACAGGTGGTTCACCTACAGGCTACAACATGTCTTGTCGCGTGACCGCGTGTCGTGACGGCTCTAAATTGTTATCTACGCACTTTTAGGAGCCCCACTGTTTATCATGATTTATAGTACCCATTAATAGCTTGTCTGATTCTTTATGAGTTGTAGTTGACAAATCGTTGGCAGTATTGACATGGTGATATTATGTAATGTAATATAATAAGTTTATTTTTACCTAGTTTGAGTATAGTTATACTAGTATCATGTAGGTTAATTGGCATTAGTTCGAGGAAACTACGATACTATTCATTAGCACCTCTATCAGCTACCTGTGTAAAGGCCAAGAGGTGATCTTGAAAAACTGGCACAAAAAATATAAATAAACAACAAGAACTCCATGTAACATAAAAAGGAAAAACATGTCTTTATTTTTTGGTACCATCTTCATTTTAAAGCAATTTACATTTATTGCTTACTCACCTTTAAAACAAGATTTGCATTATTGTCATTGGTGGAAGGTGCGAACGGTTGCGTGTACGCAGATAAGGTGCGTTCCAGTTGTCGCGCAGGACAAGGCCTCGACACACATGCGCTTGCGACGCGACGTCGGTGTTGCCAGAATGCACCTAGTTTTGGCAATGCATAATTTGAATGAGTCAAAATTCGTAGATTTAATTTGATTTATTTCAAGGGGAACCTTGGTAGAATTTCGTGTTCCCAGTTTTCAGTTCTTTAGGTGCATGTCCTTGGTTCAAGTCTCTTCAACATTTCGTAACAGGGAGCCTAAAACGGCCACATTAGCAATTCCTTTAATAGCAATTCATTTCCTGTATTCCCAGCTGTCATTAGCAATTCCTCTAATTTGACATAAAAGCAATTCATAATTTGTGGACCATTTTACGAATCTTCATAGAAAACTGTCAAACAGATGAATTATTTCGTGATATTAATTACACGCAGATCATATTATGAATTGTCAGTTTGTGACATTTAACGATGATTCATAATATTTTCAAATTATAATTCTGCTATAGTGACCGTTTTAAGCCTCAGTTCATTTTAATTTCTACAGTACCTATACTCCATTTGAAATAAGATTAGACGTATAGATAAGCCTTTTTTACATTCCGTTCAACCGATTTTGAATTCTATTGCGTTGGTGGCATGACAAATGGCAGCCGCAGTAGATAGTTGGTATTGTGTAACTTTTTTTGCTTTTAATGCTATCCTTATGCCTACGGTATAGAAGTCAAAATCGGTTGAACGGACTGTAAAAGGGTTTGTTTTAATGTCTAATCTTATTTCAAATGGGGTATAGGTACATTCAGACTTAAATTTTCGTAACTTTACCTGGATCTTGAAGATATGGCTAATTCTCATAACATCTTATCAGTCGGCTCTCAGCTCTGATTCTTCTGATTAAAATGACGATCACACATTTTGATATCAAACTGGCCACACTATCATCAGGTCTGCCATGACCTACCACCGTATAACGGGAAGTACTTGACTTTCAGTGTTTATTTGCTTTTAAAATCCACCGCCGGCCACAAAAGTAATGAGGTATTTGCATACCGCCAGGTACTGTTCACCTAACTGTACAGCCATTAGGTATTACTTATAGAGAAGCTATTAGAGACCTAGTATTTGGAACTGTATAACTACCTAATGTCTTAACCTATATTGACTAGTTATTACCTAACTGTTTACCATGCATTTATAAGGTCTGTTTTTGATTTGAGCAACGGAGGTATTAGTAACTATAGTATAGGGTGATAAAGAAATTGCGTGCCATAGCTTAGGGGTAGGTTCAGTATCGATAAAGGAACCCAAGAAAAAAAAAAACAAAAAGCCTTGGCGGATTTTGTGAACGTGGCCATATCTTTTACATCGGAAGGTTCAAAATTTCAAATCCTGAATTCATCTAAGTATAAAGTGGCTTTTCTTGGCCTAGAGTTGAAGAGCTATTGTAGGGGGTATGTAAATCATTTAAATAAAAGATTAGTGGATTATTTTTGGCTTATTGATAAAGCTGCCTTTCGATCGAATCTAACCAATCAAGTATCCAAAATTATAAATCATAAGTAGAAAAAGACACGATAGTTATATATAATAAGCCCAATATACTATTTTATAGAAAGTAATAAACATACAGACCATACGGAAGACCTTTGTTTAGATTATTCTTATGATCATGACTGACATTGATCATCAATCATCATTGTTTATCTAACAAATCTGCTATACATTAATAATACCTTGAAAACTAATACTAACAAACATAGACCAATAGAACTGTTCATTTCTAGAACTGACATATTTAAAGTAAAGATGTCTTCCATCCCGCGGAGTTGGTGGGTGAAGATCAAAGGAAATAAGTTTTTATTTTGATCACCTTAAAAATAGACAAAATAATATGAATAAAATCGTGTAAATCTAAAAATTGCATAGATAAGTACAATTCATTCAAGCGTGCCACTGAAAGCAGCGAGAACAAAGCATTGTGCACTGTCTGCCTTGCCAGTGACCGCGTAATCATAACCCACGAGAGATTTTAAATTTTTTGAGTTTTCAAATTACTTTCATCATGACTTTTTAATCACACCTAAGTACATGAATATTTCGTTATTACCCCTGTCACATTATAGACAAAACCACATGATCACTATAAAGAAACGTAACGAAATTTGTGGTTTCAAACGTTGCTTGCAGCCGAACTGCACCACGTTTGTAATTCTATTTTAGTTTCTTTTTTTTAATATTTAACCTACATTCGCATTTAGGTCTATAAAACGAGTTTGTTTTGCTTTTACGCCTATCTGACGTACCGAAGGGCAAAGGTCTCGTTGCGTGCCGAACAACTTGGCGCGTGCCTCGGCTGCCGCATGGCGGATTTAAATACTTTCCTCTGTTTATAACAGGAGCCTATAATACTACCTGCACAGTAATAAAACTGTTACGAAATTCGAAACGATTAATGTGACCTTTCTATATCGAGTGCACGATCGATTTTATTGCACATATCAAACCCGCACACATGGCCGAGATTTCGGCGGAGGGATTGTACTGCAATAGGATAAAAATTTGAAAGACCCTTTGCAGGGATTCTGATCATTTTAGCAACAAATCAACATGCAATCTGCAAAAGCTCTATAGATGAAAACATGGTGAAGTAATAATAAATAATAATTTCTTATATCCCAAGAAAACAGTTTACCATAATATGGATGCTTTAAAATATATTCAACTATGTTCTAACAAGACGACAAGATCCCGCGCCAATCAACTGTAGTTCTCAAATAACCGGAAATATTCATGTTACTTCAACAAAGTTAAATATGAATAACATTATAGTTATTTTGAACATTACTACAAAGAAACGTTTGGTAAAAGTAGCATAAAGAAAATAAAGCACCCTATCATAGACCATAGACAATGACCATCAACATTTATAAACACAATAATGGTATCCACGACTATCACGAACTTAAATTAATGATTTATTTATATTTTCTCGAAACCAATACAATAAACGATAACAATTGAACACTTTTCCTATTAATTTTATTGGTTAGTTCCTACATAATAATGAATGTAAATGAAATGTCTATATCATTATGCAGATGCATCATTGTTTTAAAGCTATCTTTAAGGAACAAGCTATGTTGTTGTTCTTTACAATGTAAGAGTAATTATTTCTTTATTTGTAATACTAATAAGTGAAATGTTATTTACCTAAGAATGACCCTGCCTGATACTGATACGATATCGATGTTTCCGTTTCACCAAAACATGACTGAATAAGATACTTTGTTTTGGTCGGTCGCTGCATTTTCTTGTGCATTTGATCTACAAAGTTTTTTGATGTTCATACATCCAATTATGATGACAGTTAGTACCAATGATGACAGTTACATCGTAGTAACTATTGACGATGGCAATTTTTTTTATTAAAGAAGTTTTTTATTGATATAATAAAGACCATAGATTAATAAAGATATTATATTTATGGCCAGTACCATTTGCAGACGCATACAGTCAGATAATTAGTCTCAGTTTTATGAAACAGACAAATATTCCGTAGGTACAATTGTTTTCATCAGTTTTCTCCGCAGACCACCGTGACAGGTCCTCGTCGTTTCATACGACACCCATGGGAAATGATGGCAGCAACAACACATTCGCAGTCGTGACCACAACGTAACGTGGTGGAGCCATTCAGTATTACGCTAACTAATTCGCGCAAACCGACCACAGTGACAATGCCTGCATATTGTCGCCACCCATGTGGTTTACATAATGAAAATATTACCGAAATGATTAATGTAATACAAGTGTGAGACGTCGTGTAAAAATGTAATTAAGAAGTCATATAATAATTAACGTTTTGATTAATTATTTCTTGTGCAGTAAGCACGGAAATGGTTTTTTTGTTTCATTATTTTTCTTGGTGCTAAAATATTGCAAATTGGATTGGGTCAGTTATATTAGGTCTTTACCTATGAAATTGCCGTTCTGCAGTACTGGCCATTTCAAATCAAAATAATTTTTGTTTGGCTAAGAATTCTAATTTCAAATTAATTTTATTTTAAAAACATGGATTTTTTTTTCCAAAAGTAGTCATTTCTTTATTGATTAGTGTTACATTTTCATCGCATTTCAATCTTTTCGTCATCATGGATACGTATAAAAATTCGAGTAATTATGGAATATGAGTACCGTCGTGGCAGCAACGCGGCACAAGCGGCACGCAACATCAACGACGTTTACGGAGCTAACACTACAAACCAACGCACCACCTGTTATTGGTTTGCTCGCTTCCGTTCTGGAAATTTCGACCTGAAAAATGAACCTCGCGGTCGTCCGAAGACTTTGGTCGACAATGACGAATTAAAGGCTATTGTGGAAGCGGATGATACACAATCTACGGCTGAATTAGCAGCAGCTTTCGACGTTAGCGTCAAAACAATATTGGTCCATTTGCGTCAAATTGGCAAGGTAAAAAAGCTTGACAAATGGGTGCCCCACGAACTCAATGATCGCCAGCGCGAAGTACGCGTCGAGACGTGCCTTGCACTGCTCAACAGACACACAAATGAAGGAATTTTGAACCGCATTGTTACCTGCGATGAAAAATGGATTCTGTTTGATAACCGCAAGCGCTCAGCAAGTTGGTTGGATCCTGGTTCAGCACCTAAACAATGCCCTAAACGAAAACTTACCCCTAGAAAAGTGATGGTCACTGTTTGGTGGTCTAGCGCCGGTGTGATTCATCACAGCTTCTTACCAAACGGGGTGAGCATTACTGCAGATGTGTACTGTGAAGAACTGAACACAATGATGGAGAAGCTGGCGCATCTCCAACCAGCATTGGTCAATCGCTCGTCTCCGCTGCTCCTGCACGACAACGCGCGACCTCATACTGCACAGCAGACGGTCTCCAAGTTGCAAGAACTGGGGTTGGAAGCTCTCCGTCATCCGCCCTACTCACCAGACCTTGCGCCTACAGACTACTACTTTTTCCAGAATTTGGATAACTACTTGGCGGGAAAAAAATTCAATACCCGAGAGGCAGTACAAAATGCCTTTGAAGAATTTGTTGCCTCCCGTCCAGCTGATTTCTTTAAGAAGGGCATCAATAAACTGCCACTGCGATGGCAAAGATGCATTGATTGCATGGGTGATTACTTCGATTAATATAAATGAAAAATTCATGAAAAAAATTCGTTTAAATTTTTTCAAACAAAACGGCAATTTCATAGGTAAAGACCTATTATATGAATGATGCTAGAATCTCTTTTTTATGAAACTTCTTCAAATGAATAGGTAATTTACACCTCTGACTAGCCTTTAGTAATGACAGGCGTGACCATTCTGACTGCTTTGATGTGTATGATTTATTTATATATGTTATAGCAATCTGTTTACACAATAGGTCAGATATTACGATTTCTCGTTCCCAAGTGAAATCTAATTGTAGTACGATAAACGAAGACCAATTAGAGTTGCACCATCGATCTGCGCACGATTCGATTGTAAGCTGTTAGGCAGATTTGTCACGTTTGTGGACTTAAGGCTACGTCTAGATGTTCTCGAGAGATTCTATTTATTATCGCTGCTCTAGCCAAGTATGTAAATATCAGACATGATTGTAATACTCTCAAACCTACTAGAGACTAAAATTCGCCAGATTTCTAAGAGCAGTGCATTGCAGAAGCGTTCATTAAATGCATTTTTATATATTTTTGAATCCCAACTCTGTATCCTAATTGCGTAACACACTTTCAATCATAATTTGAATGGTTTTGAAGGATATTGCTAATCGATTGCTTCATATTTTCGAAAATTATGTGTGCTCAACAACGTAAATAACACAATGAATGTTGTTGAACTGACAAAATGAAAGCCATTGCTACTGTCCGCCGTTTCATAAATTGGTTTTACTGTATTCCTAAACTCAAAAGTGTCTAATTAATTGCGACGTTTCTATTATTAGCTCATTTCGGAAGAGTTTCAAGATCTGTTTCAGTTTCGAGACGTAAATAACTTTTAGTGTTTCGAAATAAAGAGAGAACTTGTGAAACCGGTAACGGTTTCTTCGTTTCGGCGTTATTTTCCCGTAGATAGAGAGACTTTCTTTGAAACTAACATTTTGGTCAGAAACTAATGGATCCACCTATCAAATAAACCCAAAAGTGGTCCTAATAAGTGAAAAAGTTAGTTTTTAAACTTACCTATTACTTAAAACTTACCACTTTTTTATTCTTCAACATAGGTGATTTTAATTCGTCTTTTGCAATATTCTAATTGCTTAGAGAAAGGTTTTGGGCAGTTTGTAAAAATAATCTGAGCTGAAAACTGCAAAACAAGAGTGCAGTGTAGTTATAACAGGTCCAGTGCACGGACTTAGGTATGTTTCAATAGAGCAATATTAGTCAATTGAAAAAAGTACAAAAAAATGTAATGTAAACAAAACATTTTCTGCTTTACTTAATGTAAATGTACAATTTCCAAGCTGATAAAGGAAATTACAGGAAAACAAAACTGCGAGCTTATCTTATCGGGAGCTAATAGTCAATGAAGGGAAATGGGCTAGCATTAAGGGTGAGGGCTAGCCAAAGTATTGTGTTTAGCTCGGAAAGTGGGATGTACCTACTTACAATGAAGAGTTGAAATAGGATCATTCATGAGTAAAATCTCCAATTAGATTAAATTACACCGATTCCAAACGTTGTAGTTTCGTAGGTAGAATCGATTTTTAACCGAGTTCTTCAAAAAGAAGGAGGTTCTCCATTCGTCTGTATGTGTATGTCACGCGATTACTCCGCCAATTAAAATCATTTTTGATGATTCTTTTTTTGTTTGGTTGGTCATACTTCAGAGGTGGTCCCATATAAATTCTATTAACTTTGCTTGCGTAGTTTTTGAGTTACCTTCAATATTACGTATTTATTTCCACTTAGTATATGTAGACGACGTTTTAAGTGACTCCGTCACTGTTATTTACATAGCAGGTAGTGGTATTCAAATTTGTGTGGGGTAGGTGCCACAACTAAAAAGTGAAAAATAAAAACGTTTTACAAAAAAAAAAAACAATCGACTTCCAAAAAAAAACACTCATATAGAGAAAAATAAGTCGGTTGTTTTTTACACAGCTTAGAATATATGAGTCTGAAAGGTATAAAATTTTGCACAAGTTTATTTTAAGACGAAATTGAAATTTCAAAAATCCTGCCTTAGTGCTCACACAGTAAAATTTATCCCATAAAGGGATTAAATAGGGTATGAAAGTTTGTATAGAAGGTCGTAATTTTTGTCGATGAGAGTTATTAATGACTGTTCTACTCACTAACTTCAAGTTTGCCACAGCATAAAATGCCACAATGCACAATGCTCGCGAGTTGACAATAAAACTCCAACAACACACTTCCTCTGACAGTTTCCTACGTAATTGAAGTAACGCAGTGACATAATTGAGACAATTTTCTCATTCTATTTCTGTACCTAAGCCAATTTCAATCCTGAGCGGTACATGCTTGCAATCTACTAATTCTGACAGCTTAGTAAATTGTGACCTCGTTGGCCTAATAACGTTTTGTTGTTCATTAGGACCAAGGACTCATTCAGTATTTTTTTTTTTGCATTGTTAAATAAATGTAGGATCTATTTCTGCCTAGATACTGGTCTTCAAGTACATGGCATTATTATCGTCTACTTCTATAGAATTTTTGCTCCCATCTAACTGAAGGAACGGTCACGGACAGTGGGCATCAGGACCATGATGGGAATAAGTTAGGACCATGGTGTAATAGTAGGGTGTAATACACAAAATAATAATTAGAGTTTTTCTTTGAAGGGTTGCGAGTTTTGCACAGTGATTAATTACAAAACTGTAGCGTATGATTAGACATGCAGCTTCTTTCTACAACTGGGTGGCAGTGTCATATCACATCTCAATTTTTTTGCCAAACTTGGCACTTCATATTTTAACGTCAATCAAATGTACCTACAGTTCTAAATGAAACATCAGCAAGTTTTTCTTTTTTCTTAACGGATGTTTTGTCACGACGAAAACGGTTCGTGTGTGGGCCACATTTGTTCCTGTGGGATGTGAGAAGCTACACAAAAGATATAAAATAGCAGTTGTAAGACATGTTACCATAACACAGAATTGCTTTACTTTGCGTGTGTTCAGGGCTGGCAAAAGTTTTTTGGTCAGGTAGGTAGGTACCTAGTTTATGGTCTCAAATATCGGTCGTTGACAATAGTAGAATCATATTACCATAAACCCTGTCAAAATATTATATAATGTTACCGTCACGCCTGTAGTTTAATTTAACAAAGGATTTGGCAATGTTGTTCGATTATAATTTTGCTCCACTGTGTAGCTTTAGAAGATTATCACTCGTAAGTATATTTGCAATATCAGTAATCCAGACAGAAAATATACCCTGGTATTATCCACTCCAGACTATTCCAAACTGGTAACTACTCTATTGTCATGCAAACGCCACCGCAGCACCTATTAACTCGCACCTCATGTCGGCTAGACTTTGCATAGAAATTAAGTGACACTAACTTTCATTCATTTGTAGGAGACTCATAGAAGAACACTTTGCATCTTTAGCTGCAATAACATCAAAAACACAAGGCAAAACCCACTTGCTGACAAAAACTCAGGAAAGTCACACAAATGAATTCAACTGCATCTGCATCAGACAAATGCCTCTCTGTGGATATATTTGCATTACCTACACAGCCTTAAGAAAAATTTCGTCAATTTCTTTCATTCGTCAACCCTGATCTTGCCAGGGTAGGTCCACAATGACGTTCGGCTCGGGAGCCAGTGGTTGTGCCGGTGACCTATGAGCTCAGGAGACTTGCCTTTTAAGGGCCGGCGCCGGCCGCAGCCGTGTCGCAACGTGCGCGAGCGATGCATGCTTTGTACCTGTTCAACATGTCACATTGAGGTCACCAATTGATTCTGGAAGCCTCAAAAGTCTGTAGTTTTGTTGTCTGTTTTGTGTTTACAATGGAATTCTGAATCCATGTTTTTTTTATTCGTGATAAGAAAGAGTGAAGACATAAAGTATACTGTATGCAAAATAACCACAAGCTAAAAGCTAAATTAAGTCAGCTGGCAGCTTGAGTGCCAACTATAAATTTTAAGACACTAATGGCGAGATCATGAATATAGATGCACTCCGAGTCGTTTGGGAACGCCCTCTGGTAGGTATTAGAATGATATCGATCGAATAATGATCTAATCAAACAAATTTAGAATTGTGGCAAAAGAACTTTCTTTCAAAAAAATTGCATCAAAGAGCTCCTGTTGTTGCTAACTACAAGACGGTCAACTTGAAACGTGCCAAAGTGCCAACAAAACCAACTAAAATATTTGACATCAGTAAATAAACCGTGAAATAAGTGCACGTACTGTCCAAACCTACCTATTTGATATTTCAAGGACTATCGTAAAGCGATAAACTCATTGACACGCTGCCCGTGTAAGATCGGAAGCGACGCGTGTGCGCATGACAATAGCAACAACACACGTAAAAGCTTCGTGTTATTAATTATTAATAGTGTTAATAATACGGTCACATTGCGATTGCGAATTTGTGCACTGATACCATTTCTGTATTTAACAATCCGATCTTTATAATACTTTACGAGTGGGTGATGTATTGAATTGATGATGAATTGAAATAAGAAGTCGTTAAGTACTTATCGCCATCGATTATTTTATTAGGTGATGCCTATTCATTAAATTTTCATTACCTAACAACAAAGAGTCACCTTTTTAGACTTGACTTAGGGTTTCGTATCCAAAGGTGCCAAACGTAACTATACTATTCAGCCGCTGTCCGTCTGTCTGTCAGCGGCCTTTATCTCATGAACTGTTATAGGTTACGTATAGCATAGCCGTATAGTTGACATTTTCGCAGATTGTGTATTTCTATTGCCGTTATAACAAAAAAAAAAGATAAAATCTAAGGGATATACAAGAAACGCGTTTTTTGCTAAATGTAAATATTGTATTTTTTATAAGTATTTAGTGTTTTACGAACTGTTTTCAAATAAACGTAAAGTATTCTTTCTTTCTTTAGGAAAATATTGATCTTGTGAATCCGTGTTTTTTCGGTGACATAAGCCCATCAATCTAACTCTAAAGTTTAAATTTTTTTGTCGATCCTAATGAATCCTTTTCTCTCTTTACAGTTGGAAAACGTTCAATGCTGTTTGGACTTCCTTCATGCACAAAAAGTCCAGGGATTAGAACAAGTAACAGCTGCGGACATCCGGGATGCGAAACTGAAAGCAGTATTGGCTTTATTTTTTGCGCTCAGTAGACATAAACAAGCGACCAAACAAAGAACAGCGCCATCTAGCGGTAATGCTCCGAACGCCGGGAAGAATTCAAGCGAGGATGTTTCACTGAGTGCGGTACAACGCATAACAGGTGGCAGCAGCTGCGATGAAATATTAACAGCGTGTGCCAATAACGTCGAAATGACGACGTTAACAGCAAATAGGTAAGTTCCTTGTTAATCAAAATAATACTTTATTAATTGATATTTGTTACGTGTTAATCGTTAAATGATCATTTTTACTCCGACAAGTAGCGCCATCTATATCGATGTTGTTTAAAGTTCAGTAACTACAGTTGAACTTTAAGCGTTGCAGTTACTCGACGCTAGATGGCTCTCATACACATTTTTTATGAAGTTAGTGCAGTCTGTATTATATACAGGTTAATAACTTTGTGTGTACGGTATACAATACATTATGTTAAATAGAGGGGTCATTCAGTTAAACTAAACTTGTTAGTTTTTATGTAGAACCCTACGAAGCTTTCACATGATGATGCTGAAACTTTGCCTATCAGTTTTATGTGAAACTGGATACTAAAATTCATCTAGGTAGGTACCTAGGTACGTTCCTTAAAATTACAGGTTCCTAGCATAATAATCATTATAAATCGTGTTTCAGTCTTTGAAATAACTATTGCTCATAGTTTGTGTTTTATGACCGTAAATAGGTAGGTAGGTGATGTACCTACTTATAGGTACCTACTAGCCTGTTTTAAAGTTCACCAACTGTTCTGAATTATTTTCGTGTTCAGTTCCGAACTTGGACGCGTGATCTCCGTCCGTAGCTAGCATTTATAAATAAATATGCTTCTGAGCTTTACCGCTTTGGGAAGCATCTGACTATGTATTCCAAATTCTAGTAGGTAGGTATAGATTTTAGTTCTCAGGAGTCTACACTTCTAAAAACTAAAACCTTATCTGGAATGTGGAATACCCACTTACATAGACTTATTCAATCGGACAGTCGTTAACTAGGGACATACCAGCCACCATGAAATGAATGCAATCTCGAATGCAATCTCACGATGAAAATGTTGCTGAAGTAAGCTGTCATTCCACCATAAGCAAGGGATTATCACAATTGGCAGCTCAGTTCACCTAAATTTTCAGGGTACAGAGCGCGTCATAGACTACCGGAAGTGTATGCGTATCTAACAACCTGAAACAAAATAACTACATAAGTATACCTACCATCTTTAGTCAGATATGAAAAATATGATGATCTTACTAAGTATTTAACATTTAGTCGATGAGTGGTTTTCATTTTGATCTGTTTTTATGAAGCTACCAGAGCTATTATTATGGATAAATTTTATTTGAGTCTATGCTCGTAAAACAAATATAACATTTTAAAGCTCATCTCGAGTTTAGTCGGAAGATCGGAAATGCCTACCGCGGAGAAAGCTATAATTCTCGCGTACGGCCGCCCAGTGACATTTCTATTTCTGACTAGCGCCCTCTATTGGCGAGTTGCCGAGATGAGCTGCAGG
The DNA here is from genome assembly GCA_948473465.1 of Lithophane ornitopus. Taxonomy (NCBI): domain Eukaryota; kingdom Metazoa; phylum Arthropoda; class Insecta; order Lepidoptera; family Noctuidae; genus Lithophane; species Lithophane ornitopus. The sequence goes on along the minus strand of OX419616.1, from coordinate 7,771,483 downwards.
TTTACTCATGTTCTATGTTAGTAAACAAAGACTGCACTTGGCAACGTGAACTTGGGACAGGGACATTACCTTTGGCAACGTTTTGTAGACGTTGGAGTGAAATCGATGTTTGTTTGCCTTGTTTCAAGATGCAACTTACATGTTTTATGGTTAAGCGAAATATCTAAGTACGTACACTGTCTGGACACTTGTTTACCCTTTAAATTTATATCCTACGTAGAATAGGATATACGAAGAACCGTTCCCATCTTCCGCTTCTATCTTAACGGCAGTTTATTACCTAATCATGAGTATAAAAAAAATAAGTATCCCCAGGAAGGCTATAAAGCAAACAACCAATATTTAAATAGCATATTTTACAATTTTACAACATGAACTCAAAATATAAACACATAACGACCTCCAAATCTCCCATAAAACACACAACAGGTAGCAGCAACCACCAGGACCTAGAGGGCTATTTACATGTTAATAAACATCGCCTACTGCGGCTGACGGCCCTCAGCCCTCTTGACACCGGAGCCGGTCAATGCTTCCCTGATTGCGAGCACAATGCGAGGATGTCACGTCAGGAGTCCCGAACTTGACTCACGACAAAGAGCTAACAAGCTATTGTTTGTCATTTGTTGCGTCGGCCCGCTTGACTGGTTAGCACGTGCTCTGTTTTATATGGGTAAAAAAGTTTTCATTATAGTCTACAAGTTTCAAATGTCTACTGTCTACTTCTATTAAAGTTATGACAGTTGGAAAGTTGCAAGAAATTTCGTAAATGGAATTTAAATTAATCAGAAATTCTGAATCGAAGTTTATGCCACATTTTCTTTATATAAGTTACAGCATGTCTAACTAGTTATAAAAATATTAAAAGAGATGGCGAGGTTTTTTTATCCAAGTCCACCGTAAGCTGTGGATAAACAACTGATAAGGTTAATGACAAACTTACTTAACACAACTTAATCACTATCGTCTACATAAATGCAGTCGAAAACGGTTTCCAAAGCTTTAAGTAAATGTTTGTGTTAAAAAACAACTCCATAGGTAGCTCTATTTTCAATCCAAAATATTTGGATTAAGAAAACAGGCAATCACAAACTTGCAATACCTAGAATAAATTAAAAGAAGTTTCTCACTTTTCTAAGACAGAGATTTTTGTAAGAAACATCAAAGCAAAAGTGAGTGCATTCCTCGCCAAAGAGGACCGGTCCCCATTTAGAATTCCGCCAGTTTTTCACATAGGTGAACAACCGAAGGCGCACGTTTATACAATGAGACCACTTTCCTTACCGGGCCGGCCCATGTAAGGGCCCGGCCCGCAGACACCAACTGAATACCTTTTATGTGCCCTGGGTAAACACTTAAAACAGATCATTAAGTATAATGATGTAAATTGTGTAATACATCAAATGTCGCTGTGATATTCAACGTGATGCAATAGTTGTGATAGTGATATTATGGCCCATTCTTTTCTTTTTTTGGGAGTGTTTCTCCCATCTGGATAGTGATCTTGTTGATTATCTTGCTGATTCATATACTTACGAAAAACCCATTTTTAGAAATATTATTCTCCATCCATTACAATCCTGGGAGAATGCACGGTTGAAAAACGTTTAAACAATGCATTCTTCAATTCATTCCAGCTAGTTTCAATAGTGTTCTACTGTTTCGTTTGATGTTAGGAAAATGTTTGTAAATAAGGCAACAACAAAAACATTGCAAGTAAAACAGCCCGCACACGACTGGCATTTTTCTTAAATCCTGGTAATTTTATATCTACGATCCTCTGGAGAATTGTCAAATATTTCGGTTACTCAGCCCATATTCGTCAAGGCATCTTTCATTTCAAAGGAATCTTGAACAAGTAAAAAACCCCGAGGAAACACGAATTGATAACACATATCTTCCTGCCAAGAAGAAGCATAAAACAAATAAAGAAAAAGAACAGTTACAAATAACACCGAATCCGTTAAAACTAATTACCGAAATTCGCACTGACTCTTGACACCGCGATCAATCGTAACCGATGCGAACAGTCTTCGAAACATAATTCCCAAGATAACGGTATCATGACAGATGACAGAATCATCGCTCATTTTAAATAACAGGCCGGCTTCGTCTCCTGCTGCGATAAGTGTACAATTACTGAGGGCTGAGGCAGCCAGGGTTCGAGTAGCCAATTACGGAACTTAGGAATGGTGGTTGGTGGTGTGAACTTAAGAGCTCGTATCGAATTTCTCGTTGAGTTGTCAATAAACACCGCCGTAAGCTCGGTTAATTGCTGCTTAGAACAGTTTTTAACCCCTGGATTCGAAAAGGGAATCTTGATCTTTTGTGATCTGAATCTTGGTCGTCTGAAGCTTTGCAACTCCTTACATAAGTGCCTATTAATATCCCATTACAGAAATTACGATCTGCTTATCAAATGGCATAATACTTTACGCAAATGGTATGATCCTTTTAAAACATATCGCTTTCGAGCCGAAAGCTGACCGCTACTGCATGGTTTGGTATGTTTGTACTGTCAGCAGCCGCGGCGTGTCATGGCGTGTTTGTTTACATATCTCTCGCGCCGCGCCGCTCGTCACTATCATCTGTCTATACCGTCAACAAACATAATTCTCTTACGCTCCTTAATGGTAATGGCATACACAAATACCCACAGCTAGTTCAGGGATGTGGTTTTGGTGCTTTTTAAGTTTACGTAGTTTGATGCTCACTTACAACTGGTGTTGCATGCTCATGTCTTATATACTTCGTGGAAAATCATACTAGCACTGAAATACTTTTTCTCTGAATTTCACTAAACATAAAATCAAAGAATACTCAGAAATAAACAAAAATTTACAGAATGCCAAAAGATAAACACAGCGCAACATCTAAAAGGTTTGGAAGTTCTAGAAACTTTCAAACTTCACCAACCAAAATTGATTTAAGTAAACCCGTCAAAAACACGAAACACCATAGCGAATTTTTGTAATAGGAAAATGTCTCCTGCAGACTCGAGCATTTCGAGCAAGACGGTTCGTTTTACGATCGCTCGAGCTCGAGCTTGACGGGCCCCTGTTGAAATATCCACTTATTAAACTGCACTCTTTATTGCTCGTAAATTACGCCTTATGAGTTCAATGCTTCGTTTAATCCAACTGTTGTTAGGAATGGACAATACGTGCTGCTCTTAGGGCCTGGTGTCGGCTGAAGCGGTGAAAGGATGTCTGTTACTGAAATGTTCTTGGAAGATTTGGTGTTGAAACTGAAGAAAATAGTTTAAACACGGGTTTAACAAACATCTAAGGCAAATATTTAAGAATGGGCACGAACTCTTTCACAATGAAGACACATTTAACATGAACAAGGTAAAGATGGCTAAAATGATATATAAATTAAATGATTATAAAACTTCGATTTAAAGCTAACTGTAAAATAAATGTCTACCATAATTCTTAAGCTATTTGTTTCTATTTCTATAACAATCCTCATAAAATAAACCAAAACTTTATCATACAATTTAAAATCTTGCAATTCTCATGTTCCTCTGAAACTTAACAGCCCGCATCGACACCGAGCCCCTATAGCAAACTCAGAACTTTCGCGTGTAAAAGACGATAAGATTCGTGTCTCCGAAAATATATCCGCTCTAAATATCGATGTTCTTACCTTCTTTTCCATACATACTGACAGTATGATGGCAATATTACATGGTTCAAACAAATTATTGATCTTTCTAAAAAGTTTACAGAAAGTTGAAAATTCGAATTTGATTTACTTAGATGTTTTCAATGGTTCAATTTGGTTGCATCATCCAAATTGAAAACCAAAAGTGAACAGTGTAATATTGCCATAATGGTGCAGTACATTAACGTGTCTCCATCGTCCCGTGCCATCGACACCGCTTCAAAAATATAATTCATATTTTCTCACGTTCGTATTATAAATCACTCTGCTTTTAGATGTTCCACGAATAGTTTAATCCGTTTTACAAGCGAAAGGGGAATTAGTTGATTCTTAACTGAGCCGGCGCATTTCCGCATTGTTTCAACACTTTGAACACTGGTTATTTTAATTGATTTTATTAGAAATTGGGGAAATATATTTATATTGCGTGTTCGAGGGAATGGTTGTGACATATTGACGAAATTAGTGTGTTCGGTTTGTGGAAGTTCGTTAGTGGGCCGCACTGCAGCAAATTCTTGTGATGCGGAGTGAAATGTGTTCCCGTTTACATTTTGCATGCTGCTCATAGTTTTCTGTCATAGAGCGTTTAAACTTTAGAACAGTTCATATGGTTTATGGTGGCCGTTTTACTGTTCCTATTGATTTAAATAAGGATATAGATTCTATTCTCTCTATCACAATCGGTTTATTCATACGAATGCAGATTTCTGCGTCGTGAATGCATGATTTGTATTCCTGAGACCGAAGCTGCTGATATAAATAGACACTGTTTATAATATGAGTGAAAGTTCAGTGCCTAATAATAAATACGAATTGTTTATAATGAAAATTATAGGAGTCTAGCTTCCGCCCACGGCTTCGCCCGCGTGGTATGTCGATAAAAAGTAGCCAATGTCCTTTCTCAGGCTCTAGACTATCTGTGAACCCAATTTCATTTAAATCGGTTCAATAGTTTTGGCGTGAAAGCGCGACAGACAGAGTGACTTTCGCATTTATAATCTTAGTACAGTCGTAGATATTTTATGACTTTATAATGGAGCTACGAAGATAACATCTTTCAAACTTTTCTGAATTTCTTTCCATAAAGTATGGGTTTTTCTATAACTTTCGTAGCACAACGTAACATTGTCAACAGTTTATTTGTCTTTATAGTGTTTGTTCTTTCAAACCGCCCTCGGCTCCTTCGAGAACGCATGTAGATAAACAGCCAAAACAATACAAGCGTTCATGTTTTTTCTTTTGTTTTTTCCAAGTTTTATGAGTTTTTAACGTTTAGGATAATATTGCCTTATTTCAAACTGCGGTTATTAAAGCGTTTTGAGTTGAGTGACGAGTATTTATGACCTTTCTTATATTCTTTTGACATAATAAAGCTCCAACTTCAACTAAATCATGAAAAAAATCCTTTATTAGTTTTTCATGATCATTTGATTAAAACCCATCATTTTCTTTATTTCTTGAACTCTCTTCTTTATTAACAGAATCTGTTTCTATTCTATATTAGCATCGAGCAGAGAATAAATTAATAACATTAAGTCTGCAATAAACAGCTCGTGTGCTCTCGTTTATGTCATTATAATCGATAAGTATGAATTCTAAGTGACGCAATAGCCATAGGGCCGCGTACGCACCCTCCGATTATTACAACACGTTTAATAGCTATGCGAGATGTAGTCATGAGCTTAATAAATTATTACTTTCAACGACTCTGGAAATTAATACTTATCGATTTTAATGCGTTTTATCGATTTATTATATATTGGTATTTTATGATTCGCTCAAAGTAATTTCAATCATAAATTCGCTTGTAGCAGGTAACAAACGTTTGCGTACACATAAATTCCCCGACATGAATACATGTATAAGTGTGGTAGGATCATTTCCTGTGCCTATCTCATATAAAATTCAATCCGTGGCAATAATTCTGGACCCTCCTCAGCAATTGTCGACAAGCAACGGACATAACCGGCCGTAAAACCATGTCTGCCGAAAGGTAATCGTAGTTATCTCATAGGAAACTGTTTACCGCACACACCTCTGTAAATTATTTCGCAGCGGCCCGACTCGAGTGATTTAACGAGATAAGCCGCGTACCCTTCTGGGAGTGCATAACGTCATCCCGGTAATGCAAGGGTCCCCTCCCTAGCACAGATGGCACCCGTGCCGTCAGTTTTTCATACAATATCTTCTAGTCAGGGCTGTGCCTATAGAACTAGGAATACCATACGAAACAATACAACTTCTAAAGACCAACACACACTTATCGACTAGGTCGTAATCAGTCGTGAATTGAAAAGCTCAAAACTCAATAGGTACTGCTTCAAGTAAACAAGAAACAAGTTTCGTCATTAGCACTTTAATGGTCAATACGACAGTAAATCAATGAGGATGGTGCAATTTAACTGCTTCCCATAATCCGAAGGAACGGATGAGCATGGCGTAAGTTGAGCTTAACGAGCGATGCGGGCTAGACGGACAGCCCTGTTTAGTATTAGCATTCGCTGCATCCCGCCGCGCGATCACGGATTCGGAAGGGGCGAAGGCCCTTGCGCTTTCGACGACTGTTTTGTCTGTCGTGCGGACGCAATGGTCGCGCGTGCACGCTCTCGCGCGCTGCCCGTCGCACGCGCCCGCGCCGCGCGCCGCTGAACCGTCGCGAGTGCGCCCCGACTGTGACAAATCGTGTTAAGGATTATTGTTTATGGTGTGCAAAGCTCGCTGCCGTGTATTTATAGCCTGAGTAAAGCGGTGTTCTAATCGGAGTTGTTTAAGTGGACGCAATACGACCAGAGATGATTTTCATGTTTACGTTTTATGCCGTATTTGTAGTTAATTCGAGCGGTTAGTCGTTTTGTTTACACGCGTGAATCACTTCTCCGTACTCTGACTTAACATGAGCTTAAGAAAATGAGAATTTATCCCGAATGGCATGAGTTCACAAATAAGTCAAGCCCTCAAGAGGTTGAAATAAATTGAAGTGGCATTTCTATTGAGAAATCTACTGAATTAATGTCACACGACTTGAACTTGGTTATGTAATCAATGTTTACTCTTGCTGCATACTTAAGACCGAATTATACAAAAACAACAATCTGAACATTTTGATGGTTAACTGGATTAAATCGTACTTAGAATAACGAGGGTATAGACTTGAGGTAATATAAAGGTAAACATTCAACTTCATATCTTTCATCATTGATCCTTTTTGCTTCGTGTTTCGTGGCGCTGTCTCATCAGTTGCGTTCAAACGTGAAGTGTAACAAGGTTCGCGTTTAAAGTTATTGCGATGCTGAGGAGGTTGCGCGTGAGTGTGCGGGCGAAGGACCGGGTTATCTCGCCTGGCTGCCGCCCACGGACCGAGCCTGGCCGACTGGTCCCAAGCCAGCCAATAAAGCTCCGAAATAAACTGCGATACTTTGAAATAAAACTGCCTGTAAATTGATTCTCGATATGGAAAAGCTGTTTGTGCTTGTCTGTCCTCTGTTATTAAGTGGCCATCGCATGACTCGTTCGTGAACTGTGATTGACAAGATAATGTTAGAGTCCATCAATCGTTTTATTGACAGCAGTGGGAGTTTACATAAACGGTCTTTTGTTTACATTTCTTGCAAAATTTTACGTGTGTTTGGTGATGATGAATGTATCTGTATAATTTCAATAATATCTAGTTTACGGTTGCATCTGCTTATGCAATACAACGATCTGTACCTGATATTGTAAGCGTTGTACACTGTGTCACTTTCTACTAGTAATCCGCCCACGCTCTTCGTACGAAGGCTTGCCTAACTGACTAACCGTAGTCAGTTCTGCTAGCTAATATGTAGTTCTGTTCTAATTTCAGACTTACAAGAAGTAGCACTACCTCCATTCGTTCAGATAATCGTTACAAAGGAATTTGTAACAGATTTCTACGACCATAGCAATCTTTACAACATAATAAACTTAAAGGCCTGACACACTTCGTTTGAAAACACAGTCTTTATGACCGATGGTGTTCCTTTTGCGTATCAATTAAGTTGTTGGCAAAACTAGCTCGAACAAGCAATTATATACAATCTGTATTATCGTGTAGAAGAACATAATATGCCAATTGAACAGGTATCTATGCATTAAGCTGGTTCAGCTCCATTAAAGTCCAGTGCAAACGTGATTAATGTATCTGCAGCCAGCCGTTTTGAAATAGAATCGCAATACAAAAAGGTGTAGTCCGTAGGCAGACTAAGTAATATGAAATGCGAAGATAAATAACAAGTATTCGAGTATTACTTTAAACTTGAATGTCTGAAAAGAAAAGTTTTGCTTCCTTTGAGGAAAGTGAAATATCTAATGAGATCACTGAATTTTATCATTCTACTCATAAACAGATGCTTTTTGCTTACAAATCTGTTCTAATGGTGTTACCCCAACAGACTGCCTGGAAAATGGACGACCATAGTGGCGGGTCTGGAGCATTGTTCGTAAAAGTAAGTGGTCCAAGATAAGGGTGGATCTAGATACCGTGGTTTCGCTGAAGGATGTTATAAAAAGGTAGCTGCACAAATGTTTCATAACAAAGTCCAATTAGACACAGCTGTGAGTGACGACTTTAATAACAAAGTAGTAAATCTAGCAGCAACAACCAAGCTCGGGGTTATTCACAACAAACTTGAAGTGTTAGTGTTTGCGCCTGCGAATCGCCTCCGAGAACATTTGAATACAATCTTAGTAAATTGTGCTAAGCCAACTCTAGTCTTAGTACCTGTATATACTTCAGGTACCTATATCTTAACTTGAAGCTACGACTCAAGCTGCTGTAGCGCTTAAAGCCTGTTTTACCACTCCTTGATTAGTTTTTAGATAAAATAACTTAGTTGGCGAACATACTTATATTCGATATTTATTGTCCCTAATTTGCATGTTGTGGTTTCACAGTGATGTGAATCATGAAATAAATCCAAGTGATGTTTTAAATGTGGTCTTACAAGAGCTACTTTTGGCTTTTACTTTGAAAGTAAGTAAGCGTGCTCGCCAAGAAAATAATAAACAGAAACATTGATGGTTTAACGTTCCCAACTACTCGTAACACTCGTAAGTAACATTCCGTGTTATATGAAAGAGACTGAATGATCATAAAAATGTTATTTCTGTGACATGGCTGCGGTTCACGCTATGTTTTTTTGTAAATAACACCGACCTGTAGGCTGAATACACGTTTGCTTTCGTGTAATTTGTGACTGCAACCTCGGTTTTCTATTACTGCGGACATTCATGTCTTACTTTGTCATCAACATTTTGGTGCAAATGAACCATATGAAATGAGAACATTACGCAAACTGTATACTGATTTTAATGAAAATGTTATAACTTACTTCATTAGCAAAGACAATATCAAATGACACTCAGCTCAATCGATAAGAACATTTAATTACGTCAGACAGGTCGGGACGTTCGCTAGAGTGGATAATGGCGTTGATTGGAATTTGTGATTTCTGTAGAAATTGTTCGCTCGTTTAATGTGTGTGTGTTTATCGCGAAACCAGTTCCACCGTCCACGGGGCGTCTGTAGGCGTGCATACTTGCTGCAGTGCACTGCAATGCAACACTGGAATAAATTTCAATACAAAAACCTTTGTACGAGAGAAGTAGGTAATGTCGGATATTTAGCACGTTTGAGGCTATTGTTACAGTGTTCGAGTCGTGATGTTTAACCGACTGATCGTTTGGATTCAGTTACTGCAATAATACGAATACGAGCTATAAACGAGAACTCTTAAACTTTTATGATATCAAACAATTCTTGCGCTTCTTCCGTTGATAAACAATTCTGTATTTCAGGTTAAAACGGTCGTGTTTATACATAAGTGTTCAGTCTTCCCTTTCGTTGTTCAAACCCCGCGTTTATTAGTTTTCTTTCGCATAGTTCATTTAATTGGACACAAAGAATAATTCTAACGGTAGTGAATAGTAAACAAATGTCCTTTTGTCACGCTTAAAGGAATGACCCTCTAAATTCACCCGTAGTTTCTGCATCCAGAGGAACTAAAACCAGAATGGGGTACAAACAATAAAAACGCTGTGACACCCTAAAATACAGAGCTTTTTAATTTTACGACATTCTGTGACGTGTTTTAACTTTGAGTAGGTATCTCCATACATAATTATTAAAAATATATTGTTCCTGTACAAAATATTTAAGAGTTATAATGTATCGTTACCACAAAACTTAATTGTTTGATAGTGTGGCGTGCGGTAGTGTTGTTTCGAATATCCCGGGAAGGGATAAAGGGGAGGTCTCCCCCAAAGATTCTGGGGCCCCCATCTGCACAACAATAGCTCACAGTCACACGGTCTGATCGATAATACCGGGCCGTGGATTTAGCGCTCCTGTGAACGATAGCATGCGCGTGCACCGATTCGAAAATTCGAAGTTTGAACGTTCCGTTTACCCCAAACCATTGTTATCAATTTCATTATGTAATGTACAGTCAATATTATTAACTGATCGTTATTTGAGATTGTATTGTTTGGATAGTTGCCATATTTTTGAACACGTGCTGGTTAGAGCTTGCTATATTACGATCCTTACGACCTTTCTGTTTGCAGGTCAGGCTTTACGATCTTGTTTGAATTGATTTATTATTAATTTGAACACTTTGCTTTACTAACAGTTAGCTATAGAAATAAACAATTAAGCAAAAGAGGTTCGAACAACACGTGTGAATCGATAAGAAGGTACAACATAACGGCAGTATCATCGATTTATGCTCTGTGCGTAAACAAACAGCGTGTTTATAATTAAAATTAATTAATTAACTGACACATCGGGCGCAGATAGGCGACGCAATGTTATGCGCGAGAGTTTTGATGGTTGCAATCACTGTTACTTGTAACGAGGTCGTTGAGTTTAACAATCTGCTGGATGAAAGTCCTATCTGATTTTAAATATAATTTCTGAACCTATCTAATTGCACCACAATTATCGCTACAAGCTCCCTTTAGACAGGCGCGACGCGACTTTAGTAGAAAATTTTCTTTAAAAACTGCATGGAAATGGTTCTACCAGAATTGCGGGGCACGGTCGCGTTGCGCCTGTCTGCGGAAGACTTAAACGTATTTCAATCATCATACTGTCTCTGTCATTTTAAAACGATTGACAGAATCAGAAAGACGTTTTTAATTCGTTTAGCGCTAAACGTATAATTAATTATTTGTAGTACAAGCACATTAAAGTCTTACGTAGTCTGAAAGCATTAAAGTTATATAATTAAGAAACGATAATCATCTACCTACTAAGAACTTAAGAAGGTCTTAAAAACGAACGCTGAAAGTGAAAATTACGAACCTAAGTTAGTAGGTAATCAATTTGCGTAGGCACCTATATCTACGCCAAAATCTTTCCGTAAATTGTTTGCAATGACTTTCTTTTCCGGAAAACAATAATTTATCGGGAAAGTAAACGCTATTGAAGAAGTTTTGGTAAGTTTTTCGCCTCGTTGAATGACACTGAAAAAGGGCGGAGGGTGCCGCGTGATAAATCTGACTTAGTGTCGTGTGCAGGCAGCTCGAGCCCACAGGTACCGTGCTAATGAAAATATATGATGGCCCCGCACTTCCTGCATTTCGTTAAAAGTTTTTTTCTGAGTAATGAAAACATATTGCGTTTAAAGTATGTTCGCTTAATTAACGTTATCAAACCCCGTTCCTTTTCCGCAAATTCAATTATTTCGTTACTAATCCTGGAATATGTTAGGTACTTGATTAGGATCCCTACGTTCGATAATTTTCCTATGTGCTAAGTTATATGCAAAGAAGTATGGAAATGTAACGAATGTTAGAATTAACTAATAGGTACCAAAAAGTGATTTACATTTGTACTTAAGCAATAAGTTGCCGATTAAGTAGAAAAAAAAAAATCGGTGGAATAGGATTCAAAATAAGGAGCTGAATGCCCCCTGTTAATTTAAGGAGGGCTGTCCCTTACACCCTGTATAGACATCAAAACTGGTCAATCAATCGATTTGACCGATATCTCTTTAACTCCACTCCCGCGCGGCAGGATGTCTAACTACTTACGTTATTACCTTGGTTCCTTTTAAAGCCGACTGCTCAAATTTTGGAGCTCACTTCCCTCGCTCTAACATCGTGCACTTTCTAAATTCTAAAGGTTTCCTGCATAAGTCAGCTTACTTAACCTTAAGAGGTTAAAATTGTCGAGCACGCTTAGATCTCAGTTCGGATTTGCCAACACAAACTACACTCTCCGTCTTCAATTAAGACGTAGCAATCAAGCACAAAACAAAGCACTTTTTTTCTTTCAGCAATAAAGGGCATCTGCAAAAGCGTCCGATCCAAGTGTGCCATAAATTCAACGTTTCCCTCCCCTTTGTTTAGAGACAAAATATGAAAGCAAACTTTAAATAAAATTGCGCTCATTTCTTTTACACTGTCTGCGTTTGAATAAATAATGTAATCTTAAAGTAAATAATAGGAGAAATTCTACTGTAAAATGTGCTTTCTACCTCTTTAAATAGCATAGGAAAATATATTGTGATGAGTCATAGTATTAATTCTGATTGTAGATTTTCAACGTCCACTTGCCAATAGCATCATCCGAAATCGAAAAATTATTATTATCACTAACTAAATTAAATCTAAATGGAAAATTGTCCAAGTGCGGTAAATTTCGTCATAAAACTACCTAATTTCCTCGTAGTCGTAATAAACAGACGCAATTCGTAATGGAAATCTCATAAAAGTAATTCGCCTTTTCCGTATCCAAGTAATGCGAGGAAAATCTATGAATAGGTAAAAAGATAAATACCAAAAAGATTTTAATTCCGTGAATCGCTGAACAATAAATATTTTAATATGTTTTATGAAGGCGCGCCGCGAACGTGTCTGCGAAGATTTTTCGCATTGGAATTTCACACAAAAGGCTTTACGTTATTAACGGCACTCAGATGATATTAAAAGCTGATTTTGCTGCGTAAGGTTTGGTATAGGATGTAAGCTGAAGCGGAAGTTCTTTTTCATTTCACAAAAAATCTGATCGATGAAAAAGATAAAGACTTCAGGGGCCAGATTTTTTCTACTAACAATGTTTTTAATTGAATGCTAATAGAATAGTTTCAGACATTTGTGCCCGTTTTCACAAACACTAGGCGACGGCTAAATTTAAAGCGTAAACATTAAACGGTGACAAAGCGTAAAAAACAATCACTATAGTACGATGGATTACGACTCTGATTCGCCGATGCGTAATTCTTCGGCAACTCTTACACCTAGCAACAACAGAATTCTAACAGTCAATCAGCTTAGCTTTTTCCCAACTATGTTGTGGTCGGCTTCCAGTCTTACCGGATGCAGCCGTATTTTACCTGGAGCGACTGCCTATCTGGCCTACGCCACAACCCAGTAACTGGGTAATACGATACCCCTTGGCAACACTGGTTGTCAGACTTTCGGGCTTCTGACGACCCGTAACGACTATCAAAGATCCACGAATGACAGCCGGGACCAACTGCTTAACGTACTTTCCAAGCCACGGAGGAGTCTTGGTATGTAAAGATCACCTATCTACGGACCAACCCCAGCAAGCGTAGTTCAACCTAATGGATCGACCCGTGTGGCTGTTATTACTTAGCCACAAGCTCCTCAGAACAGAATTCTAACAATATTGACCTAAAAACTACAGACAACACTGTCAAATAGATAGATTTCAAAGCTTGCGTACAAACAAATGAGTGGTTGCTTAGGAGTCTGCTTAAATTAGACATTACTTGACTAGAGCGTAGCTAAACTTGCCGTTAATGAAAACATGCATTGGTATTCTGCTAAAGTTCCACAGATTTTCCATTGAACAGAAAAAAATACAGTTCGATTTACTTATAAATCATTTGAAACGCCTGTTAAAGAAAAGAAAGAAATAATATTTATTTGTTTATTTAGACACAAAATAAACAAGTTATTAACAAATTATTTTAATTATTATAAAAAAAAAAACAATTCTTTCGTCACTAACCACACGAAAAAGAAGACAATTTACAAATATCTTAGTTTTCATAGGTTTTGTTAGATATTAAAGTTTCACTAGCTATATGGACTACACATTACTAGATAACCCTAATAAATAGGCTGAGTATTAATTGTCAATTCTAGTTAACATTATACTATATTGATGTTGGCGATGAATCTTCATTACTTCTCACCCCATTGTACTTACCCATCGCAGTCCGCCACTCCCTACAACTTGGACCACGCACAAACCAGTGCCCCAGCTCGCGCCCCCAACGCGCACAAACAAACACCCTGTTTATAGCAGCTATTGTATGGGCTTAATTAATTCGCTTTATGTGAGCAGTCTTTACGTTTTTGTTGAATCACCATCGCACAGATATTTCGCGACTTTTAATGTGCCTACAATGAATTTTGTATCCTTTTATTTCGGAGTTATTTTGAACCTAATTTCTAAACTTCTAAAGTTCTTTTTCTTTTCTCTTTAGGAGCTCTTTTATAAAAACACAAAGTGATTGAGTAAGTGAGGTGTTTGATGATAAATTAATCAAATTTAGGTTTGTTTATTTATCGTTGCCGTTACAATATATTCTATCATGATGGTAGGGCTTGTGTAACTTCATAGGTGCAGTTTTTATTTTGTAACAAATAAAAATTTAAAAAATACCCGCCAATTATTGTCCCGCTGCAGGGCCTAAGGCCTTTTCCCATACAGCGAAGGCACGTGCATGTTAGTAATATAATGTAAAATAATACAGTGAATGCACCAGATTTTGTGCACAGCTGTAGCAAAGATAGTACATATAATATGATTAATCACCAATTTATGTACATATTCCTACTAGTTAGTACTAGGACAAGTAATTTATCAACTGCAATAGAGATTGGATACAATAATTTATGAACGTAAACACAGTAGTTTATCAATGAGGGTGATCACATAAAGTTCCTCAACTGCAGTGCATGAATATAAATGAACGGCGCACTATCACGTCCACCAGCCAATTTGTCGCATATTGCCACTAAATTAGCATCTATATCTTAATTATGAAGGAAGTAATTAGCACTTTGCCCCTCTGTGTTATCTGCAATTATTTTTATTTCCCAAAGGTATTTTTAACGAGCCGTTGTCAATGTCCTCACGGACTGTTGACGGTTCAAAAATAAATATTGGATTTTTGAACGCCGAAATGCAGTAAATTCCAATTTGAACGCATTTTGTCATAAAAATCCTGCACCTGTCCAACATCCTGAAAGTTTAATGGAATCCAAATATAAAAAATGTCATAAACTTTTTCCGTCCGTAATTTTTTAGAGCCATTAAAACCTACCCTAGGGCAGAAAACGTTCACACTATTAATGTCCAATACAAATGGTATCCATAAATGTCATATACGGACATACAACTTACAAGGCTAATAGCTGACATGTCCCACCAAATCACTTTTATGTTATTATCTCACGAAACAAGAGCTATTGGCGGCTGCAGGGAGATAAATCTGTCCTTACCAACATGCACTTACCTTGGACTTGACTTATTTATTGCCCTGAATATCTGAGCGACCAGAGAATAGTACCCAACGGTCATTATTCTGGAAGGAATATGATTCATCCCGCGTCTTCTCGGAAACGATTGATAGATTCATCAGTTCTATAAATAAATTAATGTTCAGTATTCTTTTTTGATCGTTCTAAAAGTGACAGAAATGTGGAGCTGTAAAGTATGTCCGTTTCTATTTCCGTAGCAGTAGTAAAGCGCGCGGGCTACGAAAATCGTAGGCCGCTACTACGAGTTTTGTAGACGATTCATCACATCATATTTCAGATGCTACAAATAAAGAAATTATCAGTAATATTTTGATCTTCCATCTGTGGCTTGTAAAAGAACCACTTATGCCTGTTGTTACTGCCGCTAGGCAGCATCGAAGACTAACATGAGGCGACACCTAATTGAAAGCGCGCTGTTACATTTACAAGGCCGAAAGATGAAAAGCCAACAATCAATCTGCTTAGCCTTCTCGCAACTATGTTGGGGTCGGCTTCCAGTCTATCCGGACGCAGCTGAATACCAGTATTTTACATGGAGGGACTGCCTTTCTGACCTTCACAACCCAGTTATGGTAACCCTTGGTAAAACTGTTTGTCAGACTTTCGGGCTTCTGACGACCCGTAACGACTGTCAAAGATCGGGCCGGGACCAACGGCGTGCTTTCCGAGTCACGGAGGGGTGTCTCGTAATGTTATGATGCAAACTGCGGACTGAAAGTTGAAAATCCAATTGTGAGCTTTTATATAGGTGTCACCTAGTCTTAGTGAAAACGGGCATTAAAACGTAACATGTTTATCAGATTTCTTGGAATTTATCACACATACGAATATTTAGAACAGCTATTAATTCACATTTTAATCATAAAAGTAGACACACATGATACTTATAATATAAATCAACGGATTTTATTAGATTTATTAGGTAACTAGCTTTTGCCCGCGGCTTCGCCCGCGTGGATGTCGGAAATTATCCCACGGGAATGTGCTACCGGGATAAAAGTATCCTATGTCCCATAACCCACGTGGTCTGTCTAGGCGACCTAGGCGTTACGGCGTAAAAGTAACAGACATGAGACAGCCAGTAACTTTATATATTAGTGGTAGTCCATATCTATATTGTGGTGATAGTGTGGATAGTATGGACAGCAGTATGAAACTGTCGGAAGGATTAATGAAAAAATATTGTATAAAGATTAATGAAAAAACTATGGCATATTGTATGGACGATGGAAACTAAGGCGAAAGCTTTGGGGGAGCCTGCGAAATTCAAATTTTCTTATGTTTTTTGCTTTTTACAGGTCAATATCAAGTTTTATGTTGATCTAAATAATGAGTCGCAGTTGTATCACATATTTATTTATATAATCTAACTAATATTGCAGGAGTTGTATTCCTGTATCTAATGGTTATTATTCTGTAAAGCTACTATTTGCTACGATCGCGAATCATATTTTAATCATATTGACATTCGTAACTTACCCATTAAACATTTAAAAGCTGTATTAAAACCAAACTTTGTAAAAAAGGGTACTATATAATTTCAGATTATTTTGAAGACAAAAAGCATGGGATTGAGTTGCTCGCTCTGCTTACATTTTGTCATTTTGGCATTGTGACATTTTGAATAAGTACTATGGAAAATCATCAAAATATACCTACCAGTTTTATATACAAATTCACATTATTGAATATTATATGTAGGATATTGACAAAATGACATGATTACTTTGTAAAGTATTGTATTATTGTGAATGTGAGGACTATGTGGATGTTTATTTTGTTTTTATTCTTATATTTTTTCGTTCTCAGTTAGTTTTAACAATGGTCTGGCAATTTGAGAACTTTATGCGGCCTACACAAATGTCCTTTCTTTGGTATTGTTCGTCGAGTCGTTGAGCTCCTTAAGTTCTGAGCTGAGCTCCACTATTACTGACAAATGCTTGCAGTGACACGACAGGTTCACTCAAATCTGTGTGGTTCATTCCTCAAAAGACCATTTCAGACTCTAATCTACATGGTCCTCATAGGGCCTGACCAATATCTGACCTAGGTATGTCCGGACTTCAAAAGAGATTGTGAGTTTGTTTCGGCCTTTCTTCTCAGAGTAGTCAGATAGGAAACGCCGACCTCATCTAGCTTAATTTTAAATTTTTTTGATATTATTACGACGTGTAAAAGTGATTCCAATAACCTTTTTACAGAATAAAGAATTTTATTTCATTTCATTTCAACATACAACCTGCCTGACACTGACTTGCAAATTACAAAAAACTTAAGATTTGAATTGCGCGGGCTACCGGCGCATCCCCCTTAAGAAAATCGCATCATTTGCACAACGCCATCTATCGAGTAAGTACTCACTGGTAAACTCAAACTCTTCGTTCCAAGCCAAGTAGTAATAACTTTTGATTGAGTGGACAGATTCTCAAGATACGGACTATGACTATATTCTCAATTCCCTTAACGCTCTTGAAGAGAGTCCCGCAAAAATGTCAATAATAAGTGAATTTTAAAATCAAGCGGGTAAAGAAGGATTTTTACCCTCATGAGGGATGATTTTAGAAAAACGTAACTCTTTGTTAGTTACAAAAAGCATAAATTTTCACAGCCCTAAGTTAAAAAAAAACCGGCCAAGTGCGTGTCGAACCATGCACAATGAAGGGTTCCGTAGTTGGGATGAATTAATTTATCAAACAAACTTTCGCAAAGTTTTATTGTTATTACGTCTATGGACGTTTACTGTCCCTCAAAGTGTTAACATTGTAGCTAAAAAACTTGTTGTCGCATACAGAATGTTTGGGTTTTTGCAACTGCACATGTAAGTTGGTCGATTAAAAGTTTTTGAGCTAAGTCGCGGAAAGACAGACAGACAGACGGACATGGCGAAACTATAAAGCTTCCTTGTTGACTACGGAACTCTAAAAATGATAGGTTTCCCATAAAAACTTTCACCCCCCCCCCCCCCCCCTTAAATTTGTTTTTGACAAAATAATTGCCTATGTTCTTCCCCGGGATGCCATCTATCTCTTTACCAAATGTTATCGAGATCCGTTCAGTGGATCAGGCGTGAAAAGATAACAAACAGAATTACTGACGGACAGACAGACAGAGTTACTATCGAATTTATACTTTTAAGCATCGATTAGTATGGATTATCAAAATGAGCCAAATACTCGATAATTATGAATTCGGCGAAAGTCATTCTTCTACGGAGACTCTTAACACCGCGATTCAGAAAATGACGTTAAATGAACAACGCCATCTATCGAGCACGAAGTGATACTGTCAAAATATATGGGAAAACGTTCGAACACTCTGTAAGCTATGTAGAAAAGACTGTTTTTAGGGTTCCATGACTGACTTGACTTGACTTGACCTGACTTGACCTGACTTGACCTGACTTGACCTGACTTGACCTGACTTGACCTGACTTGACCTGACTTGACCTGACTTGACCTGACTTGACCTGACTTGACCTAACTTGACCTAACTTGATTTGGATTGAGTAGAGTTAACCTTGAGCAGGTATATTTTATCGCAGCAGGTACATTGGTAGTTGAAAGAAAAGTAGATTACGTACCTTGCTAAAGTGAGTAATTAATGCACTCGTGTTAATTTAGTAAGCGCATTCGTGCCTTAATTACTCACTTTTTGCTCGATGTAACAATCTAAAATTTTAAAGAAATTAAAATTTATCACCATTTTTCATGATTAATTTGTATCATGATTTAAAAGATAGATAGCGCCACCTATGGCACTACTACCAAACAATAGATTTGGAAAACTTGAATTAACCAAACTTTAGATTGGGTAAATTCACAATGTATCGCGTTATGTTTCCGCGCGAAGTATGTGAACATATGATGATTATGATCGTGTGTTACACACGTTCTCACAAACTTACCTGATTTTACGCTAGTGTCATTTTACGTCAATAGATGTCGTTACGTGTATCTACATTACGTACCTAATGAAAATTTCTTCTTGAATACTTTAAACTCTTATATCTTTGGATATTTTGAAGCGATTGCGATGAAACAAAGACCAAAAGAAACATCGAGTTACACACAATATTTGAGATTATAAGTTAACCATATTGATTTCGTACTTTTTACGTGATACTGGAACAATCAAACAAACGAACAGACAAACAGATAAACAGACAAACAGACAAACAGACAAACAGACAAAAATTCCAAAAATGGTAGAAATGGCATCTGTTGGTTATTCTTGGACACTCCACATAGGTTTTTTTTTTTTTTTTTCATTGTACAGAAACGCCTCGTCTACAGATTTATTATATGTATAGATTCGATTGCCTCGTTTAGTGAATGGTGCTCAAGCAGTTAAATGCTTGACTTCAAACTACTGAATATAATGTTGCGTGTTGGTAATAATTAGCCCGCGACGGTTTCTTGGAAAACTTCTTAGTCCTACGATGTTATTTGTTATAAGTATGTAAAAAGAGCAGTAAAAATAGCAAGTGCGTGTCAAACGTTAACTGTTTTGTTAACATTAATCTTTGTTTTACATTCGTATCTGAGTAAGACTATAACTTTACTGCAGGCACAATGACGTACCCACAGCTACCTACTCTTTCAGATTGCAAAAAAAATATATATATAATTAACCATACCAGCTGATCTCATCGTGAAAATTTAAGTGAGGCGACCTTGAGGTGAGCCGTCATTCTACTGATGCTATAGATTGACAGCTCACTTCCATTTCACTTCACCTAAGTTTTCATGTTGAGTTATTTGCAGAATGGATCGCCTGTAGTTAAAGTTACCTGAATTAATAATCTCCTATCAGCAAATTAATCGCGTAACTAATTGAAAGGTGCTCACATCACCGTGAGAGCGTTGCCTGTTCTGCCACGTACAATTTATGTGGTTCAATTAAGCCACATGAACTTAGCGAAACGCATTAATGGCTGATCGAATATGTACGTACATAAATTTGCATAAAACTGTGTGCTGTACAAGCGCTGTCGATGTCCGCTTCGACGAAAAGCGATTCTCTGTTTGCTGGTTACACAGGGTTGGCAACTAAACCAGTGAACCGAAATTGGAAATTAACTAGAATTGAAGGGAAAATCTAGCCTATTTTATTGAACGATATACAATATTATCAACCTTTACAGCGAAATTTTGTAGCTTCCAAGATAACAAAAACAAAGTTAAGTTATGTTTAAGTTAAGTTAGAGTTAAGTTGAAGATAAGTTGGTTTGTTGCCAACCTTAGTAACAAGATAGGTGTATTGTTCAAGCAAAGGTGCTAAGCTATCGCTATTAAGTGGCACCTTCGTTTAATATATATAGCTAGTCTTCTTCACAGATGTTACTTAGATGCACAATGCATGCTGCTTGCAGCTAAGGTGTTTTATCCTTAGATGTAACTTAGGTAGTGTAACTTGTATGGTAGTCTCAGAATTGTAGCGATCTCACACTCTCTTTTGTAAAACAGAATGATGCTGCCGCTAAAATCCGAATAATTTATCACTGTCCAAACAGTCTTCTAAGTTTCTTAGTCACATTTCTTAATAGCCATTTAGCTTTCCTTGAAAACGTAAACCTATCTGCAGAAAGCACATGATTGATATAACCAACAAATGGAATGTTTTGTTCTCAAACAAATGCAGTTCACGCTCATTACGGACGAAATAAACCAGTTGAGCAGTCGCAGGGAATTCTTGGAACACCGCGCACGTCGAAAATCACAAAAGATGTTTGAATTAAACCAAGTAAAGCCATGCATCTCCCACCAATCTAGATTTATACCTTACGAAAGACATTTGACATCTCACGAGATTCCCTCCCTCCCTCCCTTCCGCTCTTTTACGCGATTTGTCCATTGTCATTATGTGAAGTGGGCGTTAGGCTTATAGGCGTCGGGTTTAAGTGAAGTGCTCATGAATTATTTACCTCTGTACCTTCGCATATCACATCACAATATCGTGTGGAAACCCTTGTGTTGTTTATTTGGTCGTAGTGTACGTACCTACATGTTTGTTCTTTGATATCGTGCCTTTTAAAAACGTGGTTACTCTTACATAAAAAACTTAATTTCCATATTGATAGCCCCTTCAAAAGGTAAAGAAAGAGCCATTGATAGTGTCACGAAAACAATAAATTTATAGCTCCGGCGTGTCATAATAGCGTCATAACAATCGCTGTTAGTAACAAAAGCTCGTTGGGCGTACAATGAATGAATAAAGATCTATACTAAGCAAATTAACTAGTTACACCGCTTATGTAAAGTCTTATCTGTTAATTATCATTCCAAATAAAAGCATAATAATCACAAGTGCATTAGTATTTTCCTTTATATAGAATCCACAATCTAATCAAAACTTTCTCGTTACGAGAGAATGGTGATAGTGCAAGTTGCCAAGTAACAGAATAGGTGCATATTGCACGCGCCGGTGCTCGGTGCTACACTGCACCCGCTATGATAATTTCGATAATGCGCTCAAAACACCGCATTGGCGTTCAGTTCCAGTTACAACTCACAATAGACTATTTGCAGTGAAATTCGCTTGATGACTAGTTTATTCAACTTCGCCCATTATGACCGTCGGTCTCCTTCCATTTCTATGGGCCATCTCTTGCCTGCCAGGGATTACATTAGATAATTTTTAACAAAAAGTTTCAGCGTCAAAGAAGGTTAATGTACCTTGAACTCTCTCAGAGCGACACTCGTAATTAGGCCCTTTTCTCCATTGTCCTTAGTTCTCGGAACAAAGAGACAATAATAACTAATCGGTTGGCCCCCCTCCTTCTATCCCACTATTAACTGAATTGATGATTGTTGAAGATCAATTTTGTTAAAAGTACCTAATCATACAAGTAATACATGTAGGTAGTACAACGTTACAAGGTTCTTTTGGCGTGTGGCCAAAATTGGAACTAACATCGCCATCGTGTTTAGTCAATACAATTTCTGTGACAATTTCAGGCGTTGTTGGTAAACATTTGTGAAATTGTCAAAGTCATTCAGGCGCCAAAAGATCCTCTTGCACTCTAGGTACCTAGATAATGAGGTATCTGCCTTCTTTGAACTTGTTTCCTCATTATAATATGCAATTCAAAAATAGATTTTGCACATAATAAAGGGAACGTTAGTGGTCGTGCACCGTGGTCAGTAAGTTATGGCTTGGCGGTTCAACCGTCCTGACCTTTGAAATTCCAGCAATGCTCGGAGCGCCGCCGAACATTGGCATTTGTGGAGTTCGGCTCGCTGAATTATAGACAGGTATTGAGTCACGCCAAACCTATAACAGTGATCAGAATTTTGGTCTTAATGCTTGACATTAAAGCAAGGACATTCGAACATTTATGCCGAAACAATAACATACAAAACAATTTATAAAATATAAACTTTATAGTATCAGTAGGATGATTTTTTATTACTCTCGCATTCAAACATAGCACAAACAATAGCATACATTGAAAATATTTTCCAGCGGGAGAGGGTAGACAATATCAAAGCTTTTCGCGTGACAACTCCGCTTGGAATACCTACCTACTTGTTATAGAAAAACAATAAAATGGGAACAGTGTCATCCGTGAAATGTGCAAAATGTGTGTCTATTGCAACTCGTGTGTATTGTGTTCTTTGTACTGCGATATCTCACGTTATTTGAAGAGTTGAGGGCAATAAATGAACCATGGGGAACACCAACTCGGGTCATGGCCACCATCGGCAGCACAGCAAGAACAGGAAATCTAGAAGCCTTCCAACGTCGCCCGAAGTCAGGAGGTATGTGTATCATTGTGGAAATATTCCGTAGACCATAGAAATGTTGTTCAATCAATACATAATTATAAAACGTTCTGTTGCCATGGAGCCAGCTTAGAGATGGAACTTGAAAGCCTCTTAGCAACAGGGATATAATTCTCCAAGATTTTAATTGCTGTAACTCTAGGTAATGAAATGTGAAAATTATAATAATGAAGCCTCATCATATGATTCACGTAACCTTATATTTATTAACGTGTTATTATTTTTTTGTTAGTGAAGCGATATAAAAGCCCAGACGTCCTAATGATGTCTTCCTTTATACTTTTTGCGGTAAATTACGCTATCCGTGGCTTTTCATTTCATATTCTAATATGAAGGCGGAATCACTCTGCTTGTAACGAGCCCTATTTTCCCAAGGCGTCGTCTTTCCTCGGTTAGTACGAAAGCTCTTTGTTCAATATTTCTTCAGATCGATGTTTAAGAGCAGTTCACTTAGCGAACGTGTCTTAAAATACACATGAGCTTCGAGACTTTCAAGTCACGCGCAACATTTTACTGCAGTATTTCATCAATATCGTAACTTTGATCTCTAGATCTCGTCTCTGTGAGTTGTGGAGGTGCGTAAACAATGAAGGGAGGTGCATCGCCCTCGACTCGCCCTTTGTAGGCGATATTAATTGGTATTATGAGACAGCTATGAGATTAAGTATATGGCCGTGTAATTGTGTCCGTACGAAATTCAGAACAGTACTCGGCAGGCCTACCTTCACATAAAAGTGTTTGCTTATATCCTAATGGTGATTTGAAACATTAAATGAGTTAGGGACAGTTTACGTGTTCATTACAGTCTTAATTTTTCAGAAGCTATATTTTATCTTCGATAAACTACTTAAATAAACTTCAAAAGTAGGTCTACCAGCAAAAACTCAACTCCGTTGACATCTTATAACGCAAATTCGAAATGAGCATGACAGAAAAGAGCAGTAAATTTTCAAGTGGCACTCAATACACCGGGTTGTGTGAAATGGTAGAACGTGACGTCACGTGGTGCGGGTCCCACGACAGCCTCTATTTCCGAACGAGCCGCTTGCTCCGGAAGCCATGTCACGCGCCACGCTCCTATTTCGGAAGTGTCACGCCCTACAACACTAACACCTATCTACCCACCTGTCTGTATAATAATATTCTCCTCTATGTTTATAATTATCGCCTGTTCCCCTAATTACGTCGAGCCAGAAGGAGATAGAACTACAAACAATCTTTGGGTGTTCAAAGATTTTCTTGTTTGTGTAGTGGGTAGTTTGCAAGTATTGCGGTAACTAGAGCAGAGTCAGTCATTTGGAAATGATAGCTACGCTTCCTTGAGCAAAAGATCTATTCTCATGCGATACGACATAGCTACTTGTACTTTCAGATTTTACGAATTTTGATCTCAGAAAAGGAGAACGTGTATTATTTCATGTGACGCTACGTTCTCTTTATATCGCCATTGTTATCTTGGCTAGTCCTAAGGGGTAATGTTAGGGTTGATTTCCAGTTTAACAAATTCACAGATTTGTTTAAACTAAATGTTATATGTATCTTGCCCCGTATTATCCTATCCTAAGCCCAAGATTAGGTTATGGACATAAAAGTAAAATTCTTGACATTATAGGATTATCTTCAGCCCGTGACGATTGACACAGTATAGGTATCGATAACAGAATACTAAAAACATGCAAAAATGTTTACCAAAGCGTAAAAACATACAGTCCTATTGCCACTCTATCTATCCGGCCACTCGTGTCAAATATCTGTTACGCAAAGCATAGCGGCGCATGTCAAATGACACGGAGTCGAGTTGCGCCGGCGCAGGCGACGCCACATGTTCATTGTTTGGATATCGCCCTCGTTATCGATCGGAGCTTTGATCGGACAAAGGGCCTGCACTTAGCTGCATTCTAAACAAGCCCTGCATTTTGTTCGTAAACTGTAACAAACATTAATAATTGTTACTGATACGTAGCATTCCTACGTAACATTATACCTACTCAATTATTATTTTCCAAGTGTTTTATTAGATCGAATTTTCCGATAATCACAAATTTATATCCTCTAAGAGACTGTGATAGCGTTGATTAAATGGATCTTTCCAGAATCTGACCGTGATAAAAGCAGGTATACCTAATACGTACAGTACCGTACCACTATGGCTGCCTGAGTCTGATTTGGTTGCAGAGGCCAGACACATAGCATCATGTGGAGCCGTCCGTACCGTCTATAGATATTAGTAGCTAAATTCCACATACGAAAATGCTAGGATTATGTATGAATGAACTGTGAAATTCAATATGAGGACAATACTTATTCTTAGTTCGACATCGTTCCGAATAAAAATTATGTACCTACCTAGTCTTTAAATGAGTTCGATGGAGCTACTAGTATTTTTATGTATTGTAGTAGAGTACCTATGTGAATAATAGTATAAGAATAAAAAGAGCAATTCCCGTCTAGACCGCAGACTATTGGATTAAGACGTATCGTAGTGGAACTTTAGACCACAATGTAAAAGAAATCTGAACTTAAAAGAGATTTAATGCGTTTTCTATTGTTACATTCGTTTGTTTGTCTTTTTGGTTAGAGTACAAAGGAAATAAACATGAACTTTCAGCAGTCGTAGGTCCTGAATGCTTCTGTGCACTAATAACTTTAAAACTACCTTTTTCTTTAAAACACCGTGTGTTTTTTTACAATAACTCGTTTTTTCAAAAGTAGAGAAAAGTTTGATTTTATATTATCAAATTAGAATACAGTCCCTATTCATGACTGTGACTTTTGTGAAATCATGCGCTGACTTTTAATACTAGCGACATCTAGTGCGGAGTAGCATAATTTAAAATGTAAATCGTTTTATTTATATGTTTTAAAAAAAATGGGGAGTTTTATTTTTGCGATCTTGTAATCTGTACTGAAGTTAATGTGCAAATGTGTAACATAAAATAACCATTTTATTTGTATACTGCTGAAATTATCACGAAAATCCTTCATTAAGAAAATCGACTACTTGAACTACCTACTTAGTTTAGGTTAGTAAATATTATTTCATATGGCATAATGGCATAAGCCACTCGAGAGCTTCTTAGCCGGTGATTTATTATAAATTCGTGATACACCCTCGTGCCTAGGCGCAGTTCAAGCGGGCGTATCGTGTTTTCCTACTCGGCCAGTCTAGTCTATCTAGCTGAGTACTGAGTACTGACCCGGCCTTAGGTCCTTACTAATGTAGAATCATTTCCTTAAAGAGCTTATCTCCTATTTATGTTGGCTGATACAGATCGGAACACCGAACTGCTTCCAACTCTGAAATGTATGGACCTATCGGGTTGGTCGTATCGTTTTTTTATATTTTTTATCTTCTATCTTTGCATATAGCATCAGTAGGTTATCCAAAAAATACTCAATGAGAGAACTATAGAATTAATTGCTTCTGTCGATTTAAAAACACCACAGATGCATCAGATTCGTTATGGGATAGGATGATTAAGATAGCTGCCAAAGAAGTTTATGAAACCATACCCATTTTTGTTAGATCTTTTTTGATGTTAAAAATATACACATTTTATAGCTTCTGCCATGTTACGGGTCATTACTTATGAAATAGTACGACGATGTTAAATATCGCTGTGACTTCGGTGATATCTCACACAGGACCTATCTACTTCCACGTCTTTGAACTGTTTACTGATTGATTAGTAGCTGGTTGACAAAACTTGCGAAAAAAATAATAGATTATTTTAATTTTAATTTATATTTATATGTATAGGACCAAAACGTATCTATTTGTACAAATACACATTCTTTATTTAGTAAGTTGATATGTACACATTTTTTAAGCCAACTCAAATGAATTTCTCTCTCAACGAATGAGAATATAAAATAATGCATTTCAGATGTACTTTAATGGGACTACACGGGTGTTAAAACCCGGAAACCCAGTAAAATATATCATCACCTACCCTTCTACCGTTGCAGAGGGGACTAAATAATTAAGGTTCTTGAAAAAAATTACAAGAAAATCTGTAACAAAATTTTTATGAAATGGAAAAGAAGAAAGATGGCGTGACTCGTTTTCCTGTTTTAAGAGTCCGAGAAGTGTAAGTGCCTAGCCAACACTACGGTTTTCTGCTGAAGACGTTTATTATTAAAAAGATTCTGTGAAAAAGGTATGACACGAAGACGGATATTTCTCATGTATGGTGTAGTAGATAATTTTTATTGCATCAAATATTATTTTTATCATACGTATTTACGACATCGAAAAAATCATAAAGTAGGGAAAGAAGCAGTTTCATCCAGGCATTTTTGGATAACGAAAACTACCTAAATGGAAACTCGCGAAATCTAAATCTGAGGCCCTAACCCAGCCCCACGAAAGCGCGACGTAAATGTAACGTAAATTCGAGTTCGAGATATTTTATTGAAAACACAATTCTATCTTTGAGAATTTTGGTTTAAATTTTTGCGATTGTTTCACCCATAGATATAAATAAACTCTTAAAACTAAATCAATAACTATGATGTGCGAGAGTATTTTAAATTTTAATAAAATTGTTTGAATTTATGTTACGTTTACTCCGCGCTTACGTACGTGCTCTTGCTCGGCCCACAGTATAAATATTGCTACGTCTAGTGACGTTATACGTTCCCCAAACCTACTAGTAACCTACATCACTACGTACAGAGATGGTTATCCCCAAGAGTAGACAAGTGGTCACCAGCACTTGTAAATTTTCATTTTTACTACTGACCTCTTTACTGGGCATTTGACTGCTGAGTAACGACTTTACTGTACAGTAAAGTCGTTGAACTTACTCAATGAACCAGACCGTCTTACACTCATAAAATCATTGATTATTTTACGCTTGTACGCATGAATGAAATAACACAATAATTAACGACTTTATATTAATCGATTGCCCATGTAGGTTGGATAAATGTATTGATTATCTTATCTCATGCATTATGCATGAAAGCTATGAGAGCTGTCTAGCGTCGACCGTGTAATACAAATTGCTACAATTCATTGAAGGGATTAAGATCTTACTTGCGACTTGTCGCTAAGAACGATCGTATATGACAAATTAAATAATTGAAACTGATATTATAAGTGTAAATAACGAGTTCCCGATAAAACAAATGAACATGATTTTGAGTAATATGTTGGTTCCAATGTTTGTTCAACAATGTGAATGTTTGTGCAGGCAAGTGTCGGTGCTGCAGACGTCGATTCCGCTGCCCGCTTCCGCCGCTGCCGCTCGCCGCGCCCCGCCCGACAAGCGACCACTGCCCGCCACGCCGTCCCATGCAGGTAAACACAACATCCTAATATCTATGATGTCCTAGTACTTGTATCTTTGTAACTCTATTCTGTTAACCGTGGTCCTATTGGTTACCCTTGAGGTTAATGAAAATGTTAGGAGACTGGTTCTATGCATCCATTAATCCTAAGTATGTAATCCTACTTCCTACTAATATTATAAATGTGAAAGTTTGTGTGTTTGGATGTTTGTTACTCAATCACGCAAAAACGGCTGAATGGATTTGGATGAAATTTTGTTAACAGATAGTTTATAACCTGGATTAACACATAGGATACTTTTTATCCCGATATTCCCACGGGATCGAGACTTACGCGGGTGAAACCGCGGGGCGCAGCTAGTATACTATATTTGCGAAAGTGAGTTTGTTTGTTACGCTAAAACGGCTGATCGGATTTGGATGTTGCACATGGGTAGACCGTGGCCTGGAGAAGGACATAGGATGCCTTTTATCATGATATTCTCACAGGATCGAGAATTATGCGGGTGAAACCGCGGGGCGCAGCTAGTTGATAATAACGGCAATGGTAGATGTACCTATATTACACACTTCTTTCCAAAACTTTCCCCCGCTTTAATAGTCTACTAAAACTAAAGGATTAATTACTATAAAAAAAAGAAGTAAAAATAGGTATGTCCCGTTGTTGCCATTGCTCCTAATAAAACACGGCTTCACAATTTGGTGTGCTTACCACAGACTAAATATACTTTATTGCCATAGATAAAACAATACGGATGTAACAACTTATATTGATACTAGCACTTTGCTCGCGACTTCGTCCACGTGGATCTCGTACTTCCCTCTAAAAACTTCCACAACCCTCCACTCCCTTTGAAAGATAGTTTTTGATAATTAATATTTACGATCTTTAACATTTATTTACGATCTTTACCCCTTTTACACCCCGTTAGGAGCTGATTTTCGAAAAACCCCGTATTAGTAAGTACCGTACCGAGTTTCGAGTTCATCCGACAGCGCGTTAAATTTTTTACTTACCTACTTAGTTTGACACCCCGTTATTGCTCTATGGTAAAAGAATTTCCAAAAACCCTTTCTTTCATTTGTAGTGGATGTCTACGTCATAATAACTATCACGAGTCTATATAACTATCACCAATCCGTTGAGTGGTTTGAGCTGTGATATAGACTACGCCTTTCACCCCGTTGGGGGTAGATTTATGAAAAACGCTGGTTTACATTATTCTTTATTTTTGGTTTAAATTATAAATACTGAGTTTCGAGTTAATCGGACCGCGCGTTAAAATTCTTCTATACAAACTTTGAGACCCCCCGATCCCCGTTAAGGGGGTAGTTTAGGAAAAAGGAAAAATGGCAAACTTTATTATTTACATAGATAAATATTTGTGCCAATTTTCAAGTCTATTAACTCAAGGAGTAAGATTTTACATACAAACGAAGTCCCTCCTTTTCACCCCCTTAAAGGTCGAATATCCAAAAACCCGTTCTTAGTACGCGCCTACGTCATAATAACTATCTGTGTGCCAAATTTCAGCCTAATCCGTCCAGTGGTTTGAGCTGTGCGTTGATAGATCAGTCAGTCACCCTTGTGTTTTATATATATAGATTAAAACTAACACATAGCAATGGCAACAACGGGACATACCTATTTTTACTCCAGTGATGGCTTAGTAAGAAAAGCGATTGTCTCGGACCCAATCATAAGAAAACAGAAAATCAACAAACAACATTGTCTTAGTTTGACGTCATTTAAAACAAAGCAGCAAGCACAAATTCACGTAGTGTAAAAACGTTTGAGGACGAAATACATCGATCGATTGTTCTTAAATTAAACCAGCCCTATTAGTGATGAAATACACAGTTGAACAGGCCATCGACGAAAATCAATAACGAGCAGTAAATGTCGTGAGCGATACCAATTACTGTTGGATATCAATTGTAAACTATCCCTATTATAGAAACTGAATTACGATAAACGATTTATTTTACCGTATCTCCTCTTCAACTCTTCTCATTCATTCTTGTACAATGCGATTCAACTAGGACCGTATTTTGATTGTAGGTCCTTGTGCCATATTGTGAAGTTCTAGCAAAACAGCATCTCGTTTATTCATTTTGGAGCAAAGACTATTTCATGTTTCAGTTGACTAATAAATCGAGTTCACTGACGTTCTTATTCTTTGTTGAATCGCATTATATATCCTCTGACATTCGGGAATACTGTAACTTCCCATAAGTGAAAGACTTTCGAAATCGGATAGTTCTGAAAATTACCCGCTACATGCAAACTCACTTTTAACTCTTTATAATCCTAATTATCCTATAACTTCCTAACTAATATTAAAAATATGAAAATGAATTTGTTTGTTGGTTTGTTTTTCACGCTATGACTTACGGCTGAACGGATTTGTATGAAATTTGGCACATGGGTAGACGTTGACCTGGAAAAGGACATAGGATACTTTTTATCCCAATATTCCTACGTTATCGTGACATATGCGGGTTACATTTTTAGTTAGGATAGTGAAATAAGTAGTAAATTCACTAAGACAATATGGCAAGCAGCTGCTATCATCATGATTCAAGTAGCTAACTACTAGTTACAAGACGAGTCTCTGTAAACAGGTCACTGTATAACGTTAACTACTTACTTTGAATATCGCTTACAACTTCCTTTTCATAAAGGCAATTTAAATATAAAGTGACTATTTAATTCATGTATTGTCAACGTATGTGTAGGCTCTAGGTACAAGGCTATTAGTCAATCGTTCTATGAAAGGCTGTTATCGTCAGTATTCATCATATTTAGCTTATACCACACTGCTGGGACACAGGCCTCCTCTCTTCGAGAGGGAGTGGGCTGTATTTCACCACGTGGACCCAGTGTGGGTTCGTTAGTATTGCATGTAATTAAAAACAAACTTAGGAGTAATGTAATGACTATTTTGGTTAAGTTCTCGAAGGTTTCATAACATACTAGACGCTAGAATTGACCTGAATGGATCTCTTGGGAGTCATGAAAGTGTAAGGAATAAAGCGTGTAGCTGTAGATATTTCTACATTAACTGTAACTGAAAGCTTAGTTTATTGAAAAAGTAATATAGTGTTGACGTTATTATATCTTCATTAATATTATAAAGAGGTCAATTTTGTATGTAGAAGGTAATCTCTGGAAATACTGATCTGATGTCGAAAATTCTTTCACTGGCAGATACCTACAATTACCGAGTACCGTAGGGTATGTTTTATATAGTATAGTTGACTACCACGCAAGCGAAGTAGTGGGCAGAAGCTAGTATTTTGTAAAAAAGCGGTTTAGATTTCATGAAAAGTAGGTAGCTAGATGTAGACACAACCTTATTCTCTCAAATGTAAAACAAAGTTTTACTTCAAACTAATTAGTAATTAACATTAAAGAATTTACAAACAGCTTCTCGGCTTCACTCAAAATATTTCAACGCCATAATTCATGAGCAGAATACTTCTCAGCCAGTCCAGACCAGACGTTGGAATTAAGTGCAGCATCTTGTGAGTGAGAAGTGTAATTAATTAAATCCAATTACTTATTTAGCTCCCGTCGATATCTAGCCTCTGCACTCAGTGGGAGGCGTCTGTTTGTCTGTTTGTCTCAACGCCTCGACAACAGATAAACAGAGTAAATTGAGACTAACGATGTTAGGAACACGTCGACGTTTACTAAGGAAACGTTTCTTTTAGTTACAGCTTTAAATAGAACCTTATCAGTGCTACCTACTACATTTCTTGTTCTTCTGTGAAAACAATTTAAAAAGCAGAGATAAAGTTCTATAAAAATTCAATGCCAATCAAGGCTTGGAAATAAGATTGCTAACCCAAATTGCATCCATTCGCTTCAAAGCGTCTACGATTGCTTCATTTTCTTCAGTAACTCTTAAATATTTATACAGAATAAGGCCCAGCAATATGTACAACACGTACTTTCATCTCAATATCTCAAAAGTTCGCAGAACACGTGGAATATGAATTTGTAGGCGACCTTTAGCTTTCATTCCCAAAAACCGTCGCCGCAAGCCAATTTGTCGCTCGTAAACTCACCTGAGGGCTGAGAGGTCCCTAAAATAAACGCCGAGTGCCATACCTAAGGGTTTACACAAACTTTATTCACTTACTCTCACTGACAAGTGCCCAACGTCATCCGTTCTATAACTTGCCCACATGCTGATGAATACTGGTACACGTGTAGTGAATCGTCCCCTTCTTATCTTTAGATTATTTTTTGTTACACTTTCCTTATCAAGGATCGTAGTCATAAAAGTTTGGTATTAGATCACTTTTTTCGTGTTTATTTTGATGAGTAATGAAGATTAATTTTCTTCTGAGAACCTAATCCCGTTACCTATTTCATGCTGTAAACGTTTCAAACTTTTTTTCATTTTTTGACGTTTAGATGTTAACGTCTTTTGATGTAGGGGGATCTATGGACTTCTGTATTGAATTTTTCTGTGAGTTATTTACATAAAACATACTCGTATGCCCCACCTCCTGATATTCAAGGGCATCTTAAGCGAGGGTTCAAAGGGTGCACAGCGGTGGGGCCCGGGGCCCGCCGTAAGGTCTCGGTTGGTTGGATTATTGGATTTAGATGTTTTCATTAAAGATTTATCGTTGTTTGTCCTGGAGAAAGATTGGTTTTACACTTGATTTCACAGTTACTCTTGAAATCAGATGTAACCCGGATGTATAAAAAGCGATGCCTCTTTTGACATTCGATAAAATATCTGACGTCGCGTCGTTTAAAGTCTCGCTAATTCAAAACAATCTTTAAAAATCAGCCGACACGACAGTTCAAATTATTTATCATTTCGGTTATATAATTATCTTAGTTGTATTGCCGAAATCTTTAAATTGTGCGACACAAATTCGTATGTCAACACGATTGTTATGATTCTCACGCGGGTCGAGTTATCTTGAGACTCGCCGTGCCCCGGTGATATCGTGTCGCGCAGTGGTTGATGCAGATATGCATCCTCAGTTGACGGCCGCGACTCACGCTGGTCGCTCATTGAAGTTCTAATTTAAAAAAATAATTCTGATATAAAAGAAATATTCGAATTAATGTTTTTGAAAAATTTGACGTGTCTCTCGTGATCTATAACTATTGTTATTTTTTAATTTGTGTCATCAGCCAGTATGAACAATTTGTGTTTGTGCGTTTGTGTAGTTAAGTGGGTAGACTGAACTTCAGTCTCTTCTGTAATTTAAAAGGTATGTGAATATTTTTTACAAACGAATCTGGATTGTGATTTCAAACCATGAGTTAACCAACAATTTATTACAAGAATTAATAAACATTAACACAGGTGTCTACAGCAAAATGATCCATTATTTAAATTTATTCAGATTTTTGTTAGAAGTAAAAGTCCTTAAGATAACACTTTTCAGATGGTACGTATCTATAAAAAATTATGCATGTAGGTACTTAGTTGAGTGTGTCATATTCGTCACTGCTAAAGTGATGGATAGTCTCGGCCTGGATAAAGAACGGATGTAGCCCACAGTTGATTGACAATGTTATTTGGCGCACTACAACGATCCGCTTCCTTCGAGCTATGCAATACCACCTGAATGTAACCATTGTTATTGATATACAAAGTTTATTTAGCATACTATTATAGTTGATTACTATGATTCATCTAGCGGATTTAGGCCTTTGTGCTTTTATGATTAAAATTGAGGGTAGGATAATAAACATTGTGTTTTAAGTAAACGTCCAGTCTAATGCTTTTGTAACACGTTATGGAACTGACATTATCTAATTTAGTAAACAATACACAGGTGTCATTATTAACACAAAGGCATATGAAAGTACGGAGGCATTTTTACTTACGTAAATATAGGACACATACGGGACATAATTACAGAAGCTATTCCCTTCTGAGTCAGTGTCCATATCGGGCCGTTGCTAACTCGGTAATATGTACTGTATTTGTTTACTTTCACCAATGAATAGGTATCATAACACTATTATCTGATGCCAAAACAAACTGAGCTCGCTGTGAACCCATAATGTGTGCTATTTATGGCCACCATTGACTCATTAATGTCCCTTGTTTAGGGTTACTTTACATACACGCATACATTTTAAAAGTAATGTAATGACATCACGAATTATTATTTTAGTCGGTATCGATTAATATAGCGAACCAGTGTTAGGTGATCTGTTGCATTGAATCGAAGTTCCCTGTTGTGGGAGGACTGTGTGAGGAGTAGAAGGGGTGTTAGGGTTCAATAATTTTTGGTGGGTACGGTACAGCGCATGCACTGTTTGCTGCAGCTCAGTAGGCGAGTAGTCGCGCGCGCAGCACGGACAGACCACCCGTGCCTTTCGATAAAAGCTCAGACTTATCTAGCGAATGTTAGCTCTTCATTGATAATATTTGCTCAGCTTGATGTGCGAGATAATAGTTTGTCAATATAAATGTAGATTCGATAAAAACTGACATAGTTTCCGTAGGTAAGTCGTGAGTGAGTGATATAGTTTATAAGATGGCGAGAAATGCGGATGCCTAATGTAATCATTGACGGAATGCTATTGTTTTATTGCAGGTGGCAAGAGCGGCTTGTCGGCTAGCTCCAGTCGCTCGACTAGCCCGCTGGGACAAGGAGCTGTCAGCTTTATACCGCGAGCGCCAACTTCTTCATCCGGGTAACTTTGCTTGTTTATCTAATGCGGTGATTTAAGAGTTTAAGTGCTTTTTGTCTGCATTCTTTCGTTGTTTTCGTTTTAAAGAATGAACGGAATTCCCAATGATATATTTAATACAGCTTATTTATCTCGAATTAGATTTGATCTAACATTTTGGACTGCCTCGCAACGGCTGAGCCTGAGTTGAGGGTTCCGGGTCAAGCTAATGGGAAACCGTATTATTTCTTGATATTGTGTGGTGTTCGTTCGAAATTTCTCAAAATGAGATTGTGTGTATAATATTTTACTACAATTAAGGCTATTACTGGCTTTAACAGTTTAGTATTTATAATTGTCAGGTAATGATTTGCAATGAATGACCCCTATAAGTTTCCTGTTCTGTGCCACGACAAGCATATTTTCCGGTGTTCGAATAGGAAATTATGAACCGTCATTAAAAACTTGTTCTTCTTGGTTACAGGTCACGACCTAACTCCTCGCTACTGGCACCTGGTAGTAAAATCCCGTCGACACTAATATCGCAAACACAGCAACACCCACAGACACCGTCCAATCACAATGGAACACCTACAAAGCATTCCATGCTCGATAAGTTAAAGCTTTTCAATAAAGACAAAATAAGTAATGAAAAACAAAACAGCAAAAGTACTGCAGTGTCAAAACGCACCAGTTCATCCAGTGGCTTCTCATCAGCCAAAAGCGAAAGATCCGACTCCAGTTTAAGCCTCAATGAATCTTCCAACACACCCAACTCACATATCAAATCATCTAATTTAGTAGGACCCAAAAGTATAAGGCAACAAAGCGATACGTTATCAAAAGACAAGTCTGCTAAAAATGTTAAACCTAAGCTAGTTAGTTCTAAATCCCCTAAAGAATCTTCTACGAGTTTGAATAAAGGTAAAACGAGTAGTAGTGACAAATCGAGGAATAGCCCGAAACTTCCTGCTCGTGACAAAGAATCTAAACTGGCTGCTCCAAAATCTATTAGTAACACTAAACTAAATCAGATCGATGACCATCCAAGGAACTCTAACTCGAAGATGGTGAAACTATCAGGAAGTCAAATGAGGCTCAGTGAAAAAAGAAGTGATAGTAGAACAGACGTCAAAAATCACCAGAGTCACGAAAATGTATCATCACCGTCAAGCCAAGGAAACCAGAATCAAGCAGCATCAGGACAAAACTTTGGACCGCAGACTGGAATCCCAAAACCTACTGCTGCTGTGAAAGGAACATTCAAAATAGCGAAAGATGATAGACATATTATTCATAAAAGTACAAATAGTCAATTAAGTCCAATACAAAGCAATTCTAGTTTAAATTCTACAAATAACGTAAGTGCACTTCCATTCAGTAGAGAACAGTCTAATTTAAGTAAAGATATCACACAAAAACAGACTTTGGCAGTATCCCCGATGCCTGTCGTTAACGCAGGAAGTCATACTCACACATCGCAAATGTCTGAAAGTTCACATTCGAATTCCACACATAGTACTACAGGGCAACATTCTAATTCCAGTGATAGTAGCGTTATATACCGTCCTTCCAGTGAATCTGGTTCAGAAATATCTAAAACTGCTACTAACACGGTAAATAAAAGACTGGACATGAATACTACTTACATTAACGAAGTTATAAACGAAGCTGAAATCTCTGAAAAAGAAGCAGCACAGAGAAGACCTTTGGACAGGTCAGTCCCAAGACCTACGTTTGATCACAACAGGACATTGACAGAGTTAAACAAGAGGATGGAAAATGATAGTAGGTCCAGTACACCATCTCATTGCCGTGACAACTCACTGGGTGACGATGAAAATCCAATGATGAATGTATTGCCCATGAGACCATTATTGCGAGGATATAACAGTCATCTGACACTACCTATGAGAACGACAGGCTTGACGCAAAAGAACATTCCGGGTTATCCACATCACGCTAATACGGTGAAAGCAAACTTTGGTAGGGAAAACATGGGATTGCGTGACCGTATAAATTACGGTCCAGGATTTTCTAACCCAGATTATTGTGATCTTGAAATAGCCTCGGGTTATATGTCTGACGGTGATTGCTTGCGACGTATAAATCTTGGTGAAATGGAGTGTGGCCGAAACAATGATATGATGGATGGATATATGTCGGAGGGCGGCGCGTCGCTGTATGGTCGCCGCATGAACTACCAGCAGCCTCCCCAGCTACAGCAGCTGGATGAAAGGTAAGTTTAGTTTAGTTTATGTATTCTGTTATTTTCTAATCGACACTTCGAAGTTCAGTGTCGGTTGTAAGTCGAATATAAATAAATGTATTATTTATATTCAAACATTGGAGTTCACTATCGAATTATGCGGTCTCTTGAATGCTGTTAATGCGTCTGCGGAGTGACCTTTACAGAATAGCCTTTCCCAGTGTAAAATATGTTTTGTTGTAGGTATTTGCTTATGATTCGCGAAGACGATGTCTCTCGTTGAAACAATAAAGCACAAATTAAAAGCTCCCTGAGGGCGTGAGATTCATTGCCGTGGTGGAATTGCGCCGGTAATGGTTGTGCTTTTTAGGGTTTTTAGGGGCGCCGTGTCTGCTACATACTGAATTATATACAGTTTTATCACTCGTTTTAAAGTCCTTAATTGAAACCCTCGTAAGCAGCCTATTTCATCACCGTTATCAACTAGATAGTTAAAGAATCATGTCTTTTTTAGGGTTCCGTTCCCAAAGGGTAAAACGGGACCCTATTACTAAGACTCCGCTGGCTGTCTGTCTGTCCGTCTGTCACCAGGCTGTATCTCATGAACCGTGATAGCTAGACAGTTGAAATTTTCACTAAAAAATGGAATAAAATAAATATTTAAGGGGGCTCCCATACAACAAACGTGATTTTTTTGCCGTTTTTATAGGTGCGCGAGTCCGACTCGCACTTGGCCGGTTTTTGTGAATTCGTACAATGTTTGTTCTTTAAATAAAAATAAGTAAGACTGCAGATTAACAAATAAAACATTAGCTGACTTGAATGTTCCTAGACCTGCGTCATTCATGTAACAAAGTTTATGTAACCGCCCAGGTAGAATCGTTCTATTGATTCGATCTTTACAGATGTCTTACAATACAAATAGCCTTTATTCTATACCTATTTAACGGTAAAACTGAAGTAAAACAAATCTATTCAAAATCTATGTGTAAGTTCCTAGATTCAGTATCCGGAAGTTTGAACTTCTTTGTTAGAAGTTATTTGTCTAAAATTAGAAAAGTTGATATATGCAAACAAGGATTAATCCTCAGTTATTTATGTTAGATAAAGTGACTTTTAAGGAAATCCATTTTCCAATAGCTTCGTCTGAGCCTCTCAATCCACAAGTGGTCGGCCCGCCTTCCGTCACTCTCCGACATAATGTAACGATGGCCTAACGTGTATGTCACACGGATCATTGCTTACATCTACATTAATTGATAATCTGTTACCGGCAACTTGTTCTCTAAGAATATTTGTGGCGCTTCGTAATAGTTTCAGGAAAGAATAGGATCTTCAGAAACGTGGTTATGGTTTTATCACAAAAGCTTTGTATTTCAAGTCCCTGTAGAAAAGTTACTATAGTGTATCAACTGTAAATCAAATCAATGAAATTACCTATTATTTAAAGTAACGTAATACACCAAATATGGAATTCATATATTCATCAGTCCACTATTAACCCAGTACCTACTTTCCGAGTTGTGCCCTATTCAGCGCATGTGACTCACCAATCTAAGGCAAGTAAATGTTCTGGTTGCGACAGTTTGCGAAGTGTTAGTACTGTTAGTAGCCTGCTAGCGTGAACAAAGCGTTTTGTTAATATTTGGACGCTGCTTCCCGCGGTGTGCAGCCGACGATCTCGCTGTCACGACTATACAGAGTACGGCTCACCCACACTGTCGCAGCAATAGGGGAGAGGGCGGGGTGACCAAAATCGATACTCCTACGTCTCACGCCGCCCCTGCCCCGCACGTCACCTCTGGGCCACCGCCTCGACCCTAACCACCCCCAACAGTACCGCACCATTCGGCACCTTAACGATCTCGACATAAAACTGTACTTTCGACAGTGCGCTCAATGACATCCTACCTTTTTTAGGCACAGATTCCTTCTGAATGCTATCATGGTTTTTTCTACGTTTTCCCATAATATTGTCAATCGATTTCACACAAATGAGCTTCGAACCGAATTACTTACGATTTGTTTTTCATTTCGAGGACTACCTAATCGTGCTTAAAATAATGGAGGTATTAGCGTGTGGGGTATAAACTGTGAGGATAGAGGGTTTCAATGTCATATAGTGAGTGTCGGTGTGTCGCCGGTGGTGTCGGTGTGTCTTGCGTGCGGGTTGGTCGGCGCGGCGGCGGCGGCGGCGGCGGCAGGGCGGGCGGCACTCGGCGCCGCGCACTATCGGCGTGCGGGCGCGCCGTACTCGCCGCCCGCGCTCACACACGCACGTGACAAACTTTCCCGATTTCCTCGACGGAAAATGTAAATCTGTTGCCGGCATCGATCGTCCCGTCGCCAGACGCGCGCTCGTCGAACCGAGCACGCCGATCACAGCTGGCGCCATGGAGCTGGACCGCACTTAACAAAGGATCGCGGAACCAACGCGCCACACGCTAATCTCGTGGACTGTTATTATTCCATTTAAACATTGGTGTTAGTTAATAAGTGTATCTTAGACGATGTAGTGGACCATATGCGTTGTGCCTTCTGTCACTTGATCTCGCGTACCGGTCGCTTGACGGACAAAATTTGATTTGCTGTAATTTTGTACGCCAACAATGATAATAATTTCGTGAACACTAATATAAGATCAGTGTTGCCTTGCTATGTGTCTTTGCTTTTCGCGTTAGACGTTGTTACCTACTGTAAGCTTACGGTGCTTCTTAGATAATAAAATAAAACATTTAGAAGAGTAATAAGTTTTGAACCAATTTGAATCAACTGTGCTGAAGATGGATAAAACTAATTTGGTGAGCCATTCTTGTTTTTAATCGTCTCTACTTTAGTATTAGTCTAATTTAACTTATTATTATGATCAAGTTAATTGTCGTGAAGGCAATAACCCTCCAAACATGTGGCGGTTGGCGAAGTCAATGTATCGCTAGTTTGTCACATGTGGCCACCATTCCTGGCACAATATCGCATACTTATCATTTATAGCTTGAACAAACAATGCATAAAGGACTCCATATTTAGTTTAATAATGTTAATCAAGAGTGTTACGTAAATATACTTAATATGTGCAATAAGTAGACGGTTGGGAACCTGGGAATAGGAAGGGAAGATGGGAAGCAATTGATCCGTGTAAGGTTATTACTTCGGCATCTGCAGGGTTATGGGTCGGGGCGGGAATCCCTAAGCCCCCGTACTGGGCTCCTCAATTTCATTGAATTTCCAATGTTATTACAGATTTTAGAGTTGATATATTGGTTTGTGTATATTATCACACACACGTGTATCATTTCTCGCAAGACAAATAAATATATGTTGGTATTCATCTAATGCGTTATTGTGATTACCAGAAATAAAAGAGTACCAAAATATTTAAATTCTAAAGTCGTACAACAACAAGGAGTCTTCGTAAAAATGCTTACCCGCGTAGAAAGTTAAAGCGATCAGAGAAATTTAAATCCAGTACATTAAATTCTGGTCCCCTACCTACTACTTAAATGGAGGCTAACCAACCGAATCGGGACGTATATTGGCGATTTAAGTTTTTCATATAGGCGGAGACTTTTAAAACAAGTCGGGTATTATATTGTTTAGATTCACGTCCTCTTGTTTAGGCAGGGTTAATAAGGACTAAAATGCATTGCCAGAGTCGATATTTTAGAGGGGTTATGTTGGCCGTGAATCATAAACTGGGTATTTTTATTTGCTCGTTTTATTCGCAATACACTGTCAATAAATGCACATTGATTGCAGATCGCTATAGTTGATTGAGTCCATTAAAGATATTGATGTTTCATTTGTGATTGTATGTCTGATTGGGGATATTGTATTCTATTTTCAATACATGTACCTAATAATTTAAATTAATAATACTTCGAAAGATAATAATGCAAAAATAGTTAGGTTCTGCAGCAGACGTACGTTACACGAAGTATACGAACATAAACCAAGAGATCTTCATTCCACAAACTTGGGAGTTATGTAGCTGAAATGTCATTGTCATTTTTTCTCTTTTCCTTTTATAACAGCTGGAAAACAGCAAGCGGAAAATCTGAAAAAGGACCTAACAATATGGGAACTATTCTCGCTGCAAAACTTTTAAATTCCGCGTTCGGATATTGCAAAGCGAATGGCGTTCTGTTTGTTCCGCTCCTTGAAATTTTAATGAGACGAAGTCGAGCGTTGGAAATAACTTGTTATCTTCCACGGTAGGTATTTCACAAGTACATAATTAACACGTTGCAATCGGCTTTCTACAGTTTTCTCATTGTTTATTCAATGATTCGGATATTGGGAAATAACGAACAGAAATTGCGATGCTGTAGGTCTCAAAGTTATAAAACTCGCTTTTGGTAAAGTTAGAGTTTCCGTTTGCAAAATATTTTCTCGTGGGAAAGTTACAGTAGGTAGAGAATGTTTGACTTATCCAAACAACATGTAGTTTTCTATTATTTAATTTGTTTTATGGTTTCTACTTTGCTGTAATTTTATTTAAAAAGCTTTTACAGGTACATGCGTGGTTTACAGTTTGCCTAGACTTAGATTTGAATATTATTTAGGTAGATAAAGGACCTAAACCCGGAATGTTTACATTATGTTCTGTATCTAGGTACAACCCAACATAAAGTATTCCGTATATAACGTTATTTTATTTCAACCTGTTAGGTTCACATGTGTTTCAAGGAAACTATAAGAGTCACAAGTCTAAACTTTGACAAGGGTAAGCCTCCAGGTAGGGACATATAGGTCCTTGCTCCGTTATACCGAACAAAATTAATGAAGCGAGACACTCGATACCAAAGGTCTTTTCAGCTCAAGTATAACACAAAATATCAGGTAGATATAGGTATCCAAGTAGTCTAGTAGGTACACATAGATATATTCCTTGTTGAATCTACGTAGCTATAGCTACGTGTTCAGAATGAG
This sequence comes from Lithophane ornitopus, assembly GCA_948473465.1. Taxonomy (NCBI): domain Eukaryota; kingdom Metazoa; phylum Arthropoda; class Insecta; order Lepidoptera; family Noctuidae; genus Lithophane; species Lithophane ornitopus. The sequence goes on along the minus strand of OX419616.1, from coordinate 7,729,395 downwards.
CGGTGAAAAACAGAATTTTAGAGGATTTTTTTTTACCGTGAACAGAAAAACTGTGCTACATTAAGTTTTTAAACAGATTTAGTCGTAAACAAAGGATTGTAGGTGCATTTTGTTCGGAACATTTTGATATTTTGCACTCGTAGCGCTAGTTTGAAAGACTTTGTGGGTTACGTACTACTTTAACGCTACGACGTAGTCGCTGCTACGACGGAAACATTTTTTTTGCAAACGAGATTTAAATGAAAAACTCTCAGGTTGTCGGTTACTTGCTACGAAACTTTTACGTTCACCAAATAGTAGGAAATGTAATCTGCATACTAGTTAAGTAAATGATCGAATTTAAACAGACAACGACACAACAGAAACTCTATAAGCCGAGTATCGGCTTTCGTGCAACTATTCCAACATAAAAGCATCCAAGAGCCTTACTTAGCTGATAACAAAGTGAATTCAAGTTGAAATAGGTACACCGAGAGGAAATCCGGTTAGGTTTGAATAGCTTTCAGCGTTCGGCTCGGCGTCTGTTTGTGCAACTTTCGTTATCGGCATTTCAATATGTTGCCTTACCGTATCATTCAATTTTGAAATACAGAATCAGAATCAGAAATTTATTTGCTATGAATGTAGGTACAGGTATAAGATGTTGGTTGTACATAAATAAATGTGATCGGCTACAGTCTACCTTACGGCGTGCAAATTATTTGGTACAAAAATTAAAATATTAATACAAACAAAATAATGTCATCAAAACAGAAATTAAAGTGAAGTCAATTTATAACAATATTATAGTCAGGTACATATAGTCTTACATGGTCAAATTTGGAATTAAAATCAATCATAATCTGGATAAATTAATATCATTTAGAAAGTCCTTCAATGAGTAAGGTTCAGGTTTGAAACTGGTCAGGCTGCCGTATCAGTTTCAAAGTAAAAATTTTGATAAAACCGCTCCGGGTTGTGTATTACGTTTGCAGTTTAAATATCGATAGAATGACAGACGATAAATGGATAAATAAGACAAGTTTTTAATCGTTGTCTCGTTGGTCTAGTGGTCGCAAGCACTATTGCTGAGCGTGAGGTCCTGGTTTCGATTCCCGCGTCAGGCAAAGTGTTATTCGGTTTTTCCATCTGAAATTTTTCAGTAGCAGTCCGCGGTCTGGATTTGTGCCTGGTTGATGGCAATAGGCACACCCCCTATTACCTACATAGGACTTCAACATAAATGGTGAAATGTGGGTGTACTATTAGGTGCACCACTGCCTAACCCACGGTATACACCTAACTCCCCACGGTATTCCCCATTCAGGCGTGATGTTATGTTATGTTTTATTATAAATATTCGAAGTTGTCCGTTGTCGTCGTTATAAAAACAGTCGGGAGGTGTCGTGGGACCCGGTTGGAGCGAAGGTTCTTTCGCTGTAGGTATAATATGTATTAATACAGAACCACCTAGAAGGGTCTAGTTTTGTTTCTAATACAGAACCATTCCTAATTATGTATTCCGTTAAGTATTTAAAAGTGTTTCAACATCCCGACAAACCTTTTGAGGTTTTTGTGGTGTTTCTGTTTATATTTTGTTTTGTTAATTAATTTAATAAATAATAAATTAATTAAAAACTAATATTAAAAATGCGAAAAGTGCGGGCCGCAGCTAGTCTAGTATAAGTTTGACTCTGACACGTGAAACTGACTTTTTCGGGCATAACGCTTTTTCGTTACGTGACGATTTCTGCCAATTTAGGTACTCCTACCGCAAGACACGTTATAGAACATCGTTACAATATCCGTTTTTTTTTTTTTGTCAGTTAGTTGTAGAGTATAGTGCCCCCCTTCGGTATCTCATTAAAATATGATTTTACTATTTTCTACCGAGTCATAATGAGGTTGTTACTGTTAATGAGGCTCGGAGCTTTTACGTGTTTATTATCTACATCATTTTGGTACATAGGTATACGTACATATGAACCAAATAGTACACTCTGTTATCATTAACGCCGCCACTCGAACTCGATAAGTACGTGCTTCAATGCAGATTATGTGTTTAATTTAATTTTGAAAACAGTTCATTAACTTCTCTGTGAATTTGAGAGAAGTGTCTGTTTGAATTATTGAAATGTTTTGAAACATTCACTCGATTTTATGTTGATAAAAAACGGTAGATAAAAGTAATGATGAGTAGCAAACATAACACACTCGTAATCTGCACTTATAATTCAACAATTGCTACATAAAAGTGTGTTCAAATAATATTAACTACTCATATAGTCTCTGAAAAGTGTAAGCACTGTGTTTACGAGCCCAACACAAACATACGACGAACACATTCAAATAAAACAAAAGAGCATTCATCATTTCAGCGAAAATAATGATGAGATGAACGAGAGAATAATGAGAGAGAGCTGCTCGGCTCATAGATAATGAGAACGTAGGAGACTGTTCCTTTCAGGAGATCCGTCATCATTAGCGAGAGGCTTCGGGCGCTCAGTTTTCATTAAGACGCCAATGTTTCAAATGACAACAGCCAAAGGACTGTGGGGACGTATTGATGCACCTTACGATTACTTGAACATGTACATCTACGTATAGGTACGTCTATCGGTAGGTACTAATTGTCGTGGAAGAAAGCGGCGTGTTCAAAACGATGCCTGATTACAATTTTATCTCCCCCTGCCTCGTATATATAGCGTGTTGCACTGAGTTTTCCCTCAGGTTTAATCCATGAAGTGTGGCTATTTAGATCTATGGAGTACCTTTTATAAGTTGTTTTTTTGTTTTAATAGAGTTGACGTACGAAAGGTTATCTACATCCTAGTACAAAGCGGTCTGCTTGTAAAGGTGTCAAAGCATTTTTCAGTTAGATTCTAATTACTCGAATCTTGATAATATTATTATTTTTATAATATCTAATAAATCAGGAACTGTTGGGAAAGATTTTTCTGTTTTAACGATTGTTTTTGTTTTGTTTTCTAATTAGAGCGTATCGTGAAAATGAATCGAGAAAGCACCAATTTGTGTCTATGTTTGGGTGTAGGTTTTAAACAATAAAATTTCTAATTCTCAAAAAGTAGGTATTAGTATTTTTCTATGTTCTTAAAGAGCATATTTTTAAGTACCTATAAGAACATTAATTACTAAGACATGTTCATATTGAATGGGTACCTACTACGACTTTTTCCCTACTTTTTCATATAGAGCACTTACAATGTGCCAACGATATCTGGTTGCAACATTAAAATGTTTCTACTCAAGTAGCAAAAACCGTTCCACTTTACGATCTTGAATCTTAAATCGTGTATGAAGAATACATGAAATGGGAACGCTTACTTTGCGAATTCGTTTACGCTAAATAATTCAGAACTTCTCTCTCTTACACGGTTTTCCCATTAAATACTTTAAATTGAATTGTGGGACACGTTAGGTTACCTACTTATCTATACTAATATTATACATAGAGGTAAAGTTTGGAGGTAATCTCTTGAAGTACTGACCCTATTTCGAAAATTCTTTCACTGGTAGAAAGCTACACAATTGCCGAGTGCCACATGTTTTTTTTTTAATAGTAGGTATAGTTGACTACCACGCGGGCAAAGTCGCGAGCAGAAGCTATTATAACATACTAGCTGCGCCCCGCGGTTTCACCCGCGTAAGGCACGATCCCGTGGGAATATCGGGATAAAAAGTAAACCTATGTGTTAATCCAGGTTATAAACTATCTGTGTGCCAAATTTCATCCAAATCTGTTCAGTAGTTTTTGCGTGAAAGAGTAACAAACATCCATCTATCCATACTAACAAACTTTCGCGTTTATAATATTAGTTAGATTTTGTTTACAGCCGCTTTCTTTTATTGTCGAACGATGTTAAAATAGCTTTATAGGCACTACCTACATGAGTTTTATCCGCTTCAAATTAATTTAATGACTAATTAATGACAAAGTGAAGTGGGTCTTATTGTTAATTTGTTATTGTTGTTAATGTAAAGTAAAAGTTAACGTGTTATTTATCATAGTTTATAAGTTGGCAAGAAGCCATTAGTATACGAAAGGTAAACAAGGGAGGTAACAAGAATGGCTTAATGCCAGACAAGCTGGAGGTTTTAAAACTTGGCACATTACATTTTTCACTGCGGACTTTTATTAAATAATATATATATATATATATATATATTTTATTGAGTTATGGGACTGCTCTTGACCTCGATCTCGCCTGATAGAAAGCGATAGATGAGGTCTATGATGGAACGAGCAAGCCCAGAAGATGCCTGTTCACTCTTGTTTTGAAGGCAAAATGTTAAATGAAAGAAATATTCATTTTCATAACACTAGTGTACTTTCAACGATAGGATAGACAGAAAATAGTTATTTGTGTAACAAGAGAGCAAAGTTAGAATCCTGAGCACAGCGAGGGATTCAAAGGCACGAGATGCAAATAACTTTGGTCTCGTGTAACACATACAACTTTTCACCTCAGCAGCGAGAACATAATTATGAGACATTAGAACATATTAGGGGTTTAAATATGAATTTGCGGTTTTGTACTGAAGAACGCAAACCATTTTTTTTCTGAGGTAAAATATATTTATTTAATCAAAATATTTTCCCCATTGTCTACACATTTCTGCCATCTCCTGGGAAGGTCATTTATGCCTTTGCGGTAGAACTCTGGGGACCTGGACTCAACAAACTGAGTGAAGGTATTTTGTATTGAAACCCCTTCATTTCTGTACAGGTTCAACAAGTAAGGCAAGCTTCAACACGCGGTTCTCTCTGCAGATTAGTCAAATCATGGGGCACCCATTTTGCAAGCTTTTTGTCTCACCGATTGATGGAAATTTGTCATTATTTTGGTTATGCTTAAGCTAACATCAAACCGTGCCGCTAGTTCCTAGGCAGTTTGATATTGAGCGGCTTCTACCATCGCATCTAATTCATCGTTATTTACCTTAGAGGCTGGTATTTCTCGGGGTTCCTTCTTCAAATCGAAGTTTCCACTACGAAAGCGATTAAACCACAAAAGCACGGTGCGTTCATTAGCCGTATCCGCTGCGTTAGTTCTACGTCGGAACTCGTATTCAAAAATTACTCTAATTTCCAATATAAGTACAGTACGACACAACTCACATGTAGCATCGGCAAAATTCGTAAAACCGATCACAATCCGAACTGAATGCGCCTTCAAAATCACCCATCTTTATTACTGCTTTAAGTGAAAATGTTCTTTACGCAAACGCAATAACTTGTAAAGTTATATAACCAAATACATCCGTAAAATTGAAATTAATGAATGCAAATTTTCACTTTTATGCTACATCTAAGTTGTGTAGTACTGTAGTTATCTTTACTGTTAAAAGCTGAATGCAAAAACAAAAATCGAATCTTGTGAAAAAAGTTTCACTCTGGAATCTCACACCGCATGCAAGTTTAATTTTAATTCAAAGTGGCCAGTACGTTTAAACGGCAATTTCATATTTAAACCCATATTATTGTCTAAAGGTAAAAAATACAACATGGTAAACGTAAACCACATGGTAAACGAACCACATGTATATTTGTAAAACGAACAATATAAAAAAAAAAGTTAAATTACTTATTACATTTAAAACCTGTATGTGTATCCGAGCGTTTTATTGTTTGTTTCTTTTTTGGGCCTACTAGATATCGAAATTAAAATCGAACTTCGAATCGACTTGTTTCTATCTCTCGCTTTTTTTCGTATCAAAGTAAAAGTGACAGAACAAAGTGAAATTCAAATATGACCATGACATGTTCTCAGAATTTAGAAAAAAAATAATTAAAAACTTACTATGTCTCACGCTCGCACCAAAATTGAATTTTGCACACTGTCTGTAGATAGCAAAACCTGCTTGTTTGAGGTGCTGAGATGAAAAAGTCATTATGTAATGTCTTTAGTACCTAGCAGTAAACGTTACTGCTCCTACAAAAGGCTTATTTATCTTTGGCATACACGTACACGTAGCTATTGGGACAGACGAGAACCTGAAACCCTTTTTTTAGGTAGCTTGTTTAGAAAGACTGTTGACTACAATAAATTCCGCTGAAAATACAAAAATACGAAACAGGACCTTAATTGTATTTACGAACAGGAATTTAACTTTAGAATAGAGGTCCTTGATTGTCCATAGTGCATCGCATTCCTTGTTTCTCATCCAGTCGAAAAGGTTAAACAGCGTTTGTTTGAACGAAAATTAAATATAGGTAGCAAATAACGCAGGAAGGCGCTTGAAGTGAGGCGATACATTTTTTTTTCCAAAAATAAACTATAAAGTGGATTACTGCATCTCGTTAGCAATAAACTAGGACACTGCGGCATTTGTAACCGCAAAGGCTCGGCTCTGACTGTAATAGATTACAGTTTGCTTAACCTGCCTTCAAGACGGACGAACAATTTTCTCGACACCATTTCCTTCTTTTCCGACGGCTGTATTTCTCACTCCATGTAATTGTGGTACTTACTGTAAGTGGAACACGGGAAAACTGGAAAGTTAAAAAGTTGACGTACTTACTTTTTCTTTTTATCGTAATCTTTATTGCGGGGTAAGGAATTTTTGTCCCATTTTTTACTAGGTACGGGTGGATATCACTGAAGTTGAGCTGAAACAAACTTATCGGAGTAAAGTTATTTTATAAAGATTCGGTAAAACAAGTCGGAGTAAAACAATTATTACTTTTTCAGTTTTGTTGGAATTCATTAAATATTTGCAACAGTGATTTTAATAATTACATAACAAGTGTAATTTTTATTATTGATGATACTACTTTATGTTTATTGTTATCTATCTTATATTTCTGTTACAACGCTACTATTCACCACTGTTCCTCTATATTGCCCTTTCACTTATCAAAGTACGGTATCGACCTCCTTACGCAAGTTAAAAATAAACGAACTCTATTCTTCAGCATAAAGACTCCATTGATCCTAAATGAGTGCAATAAAGAGTGATTAATGATCATACAGAATACACCCGTTCTTTCGCAGTAGGTATAGGTATTATGTAGCTCACTCATCTTGTTATAATTAAAACGCACTCGATTCTTTGTTTTTACGTTACTATCGAATATCAGCCGCATTGCGTACTACCAATTTTATAAGTAAGTAGGTGAGATAAGTATCGTAAACAAAGTTCAATGACGTTACAAGATTGATTTTGTTCGTAAATGATGGCTGGTTAGCCTAAAATGTTACACAAAATTCGTTACACGAAATTGGACTTTATTTTGCAAAATGTTTCAAACATGATTTAGAAATAAATTACGTTTCGTTCGTAATAATGAATTTAATTAAAGACTCCGCGAGAGCTATACCGTTTAGGGGTAATATCTTTGTATCTGTGCCCCACACATCTTTAAAAGTAGGTCGAACTGACATGTTGCTCGTCTCCATAAGAGAATAGAGCTCCCCTTTTATCAGTTGCCATCAATTCAATCCCTTTGTTCAGGCCAGCCGGGCCTGTACGGCACCCTGCGTTCAATCTAAGTACTTACTTTGATCTTGTTGTTTATACACAGCACAGTATCACACATACGTAGCCTTTCGTATAAGTCATGCAAAGTAAAAGTACTTAGGTAAGTACTGGACAAGACTTGAGCTTGGTAAAGATTACCACCTATAATCCTACCTGACCTATGTTGGATTACGATGGAGGGATCAAAGGATTTGTATGGTGGAGGGAGGTAAACAAAGTAGGGATGGGGCAGAACTGTACTGTAATAAGGGCTTTGTGTATAGCGGATGAAAAGAAAACAAGTGACTAACGAAGTGAAGGATATCTAATTAGACTGGCTACTAACGCCGTTGGAGGAAAATAAGACTGACCGAATGGTCAATGGTTGATTAAAAAATTAAAGTAATAAAAACTAAAACCCAACTACGACTAAAAAGTTATAAACAAGACACCACAGACAGAAAAATTAAAAATCCGGAGTCACACGTGTTAGGGCATAAATCAAACAGATTACGTGTGACTCCGGATTTTTAATTTTTCTGTCTGTGGTGTCTTGTTTATAACTTTTTAGTCGTAGTTGGGTTTTAGTTTTTATGACTTTAATTTTTTTTTAATTCTTTTGGGATTATAATATATATATTTTTGAAATGTGCTCATTAAGCCCTTTCATTTGATACCCAACATGGTAGGATTAAACAAAATTTTTGTTTCTTACTTTTTGTCCTCTAGAGGGCGCCATTTTTAATTTAATATGACGTCACATAGCCTATAACAGCGGACAATCAAGACGCTTCCAACGATACATCATTCGTGAAATTGTGCTGAGTCGTTTAGAAGATATGAGGGAACAGATGAACATACATACATACATACATACCGGTAAAATCATAACCCTCCTTTTTCTTCGCCGTAGTCGGGTAAAAATAACGCTGTTAGTAAGTGCTGTAAACTCAAGCTTCACTAAGGAGGTTAAGTCGAGTTAAGAAGTAATAATGGGTGTTTTTCTTGATCAGTTAAGCCTATTATTAGATTTAAAAGTAGCTAAAGCAGGTTCTATTTCATGAAGTGCCCATATTACATTGTCAAGGCAAACTGTACAATAATATCTATGTGTAAATATATCGTCGCGGTTTGTAATTCTGCGAATTACTCCTAGGTTCTTTTAAGGCTTTTAACCCTGACTCATACGTAGGGGAAATGCGGTGGCACCCTTTAATGCCATTTCTAAGCAGAGGGTCTCGTACCTACTTGAATATAATGGGACCCCTTTCAATGTATTAAGTAAAATGGTAGGTACTCGCGACATCATTTACCGACGTTGCTGGTATCATTTGTGAGAGGTATATTGAAGTGATTTGCTGTAATTACGCTGTTTTTAGATATACTATAGACGTAAAATTAAATCGTTCTTAAAAATAATAAAAGACTATCTCCTGAAAAGCACAACCTGCCGCTTATGACATTTCTGAAGGCAAAAGACCATGCTTATCATTTCCTACCTACTTACCTAATTATTCACATCATCAGTAACGCGGTTAAAGCAAATCGTGTCTATTTTGTAAACCTACGCTCATTTTAATCAAAATAGAATCACTGGTTCCACAATTACCCTACTATTTTTCCGTGCCCGAAAGGGTAATTTAATTTTAAGTTTCCACACCTATTGAGTATTTTTTTAAAGGTCGATATAGGTAAAATATAAGAAAACACTTATAATAAACACCGCTTTCCATCAATTCCCCAGACGCGGCGGTCGCAATAGAGGCATGGAAGGCGGCAGTGGCGTCGTGTACCGCGTGGTGGGTCGCACGCGCAGCAAGGCGGACTGCGGGCAACAGACCGAGCGGCAGCCGCCGGCGCCGCGTCAGCAGGACACCACATGGAAGAAGTACACCGACTCGCCGGGAGTCGGGGCTCCGCCATTGGTAAATATTTTACGTTCTACTCAAGCACAGTATCTATAGAATATCTTAAGTTAGGCTAAGTACATCAAATTGAATAACTGAAGAATGCGCAGTGTCACCATCAGCAGAAATTACACCGACTTGTCTGTAAACGCTTGCGAAGTAACGGTTCATCTGCATAGTGTAAATATCCTACTTTAGTCTGAAATGATTGCTAGCAATACCCACCGCGATACAACGCCTGCAAAACATAATTAGGCCTACCTACATACAGCTGCTTCATCACAGGAATTTATACATAGTCATAGGTTAGCCAAGCGTATTAGCGACATGCCATTGTTCACAATGTCATTTAGGCTAAAATTTAGATTTTTAGATCAGGCATAAGTGAAGGTGATGTTTACATTAGACTTTAAGCGAGATGCCTTCCTGCTAAACTTGTAGACCTGTGTAACTTTGTATTCCGATGCCTCATATGTTTGTTTTTCTTATTCCAGAACCAACCAGCGCAAGCGCCACCAAGTCCGTCACATGGACGGAAAGGAGAGCGTCGTGCTGGTCATCACTCGCCGCAGCATCACAAGCGGGAGAAGCTAACTGCGGCTCAGCAGCTCGGTATTGCGCCACATCCACAGGTAACGAATACCTACTTTTTATGAAGATTGATACTTGAAGACTTGCAATATGGCCAGTATTTATTTCCCTAAACCTACTAACCTACCTATATGTCCCATTTGTACTAGAAGTGGGTTCACGACTCTTGCCATTCTGGACAATTGGACTCTTGCTGCTGATACCTACCCATAATATCGCATTGGTATTGAAGCAAGTCCATATACAAGGTGGAGACGACAATACGACAAAAAATAAAACTCCGTATATCTAATGACGTCCTCGGTCTACATACAAAAAAATTATCAAATATATCCAATAGTTTAGTTACCATAGCTAGTCAAAGATCGGCAAACCCCATAGTCGGCCCATCACTACTATTTAGTTTGTTTGAAAAAATTACTTTTTTAATTTCCATGTTAGGATTTATTTGATAGTTTCAAAATACTCTTATGCATTAGTATTGCCAGTGTTTTCGTTTATTGTTGTAATGTCGTCTTCATATTGTATAAATAATAAAAAAAAATAAGTAATCATAAGTATCTTGAGTTTATTGACGTTCTTAGCAAGCCTCTAGGTAACTCAACCCACTAACGCTTACCGGGCTCCATATATGGGATAACAAGCATTGTTTTGCAATTGATATCACAGATTTGACAAATGGAGAAAGAACTCTGCCCAATATAGTGAAATATTCCTTGAGTCGCCTTTTACGAGAGGTACTTTTCTTGATCGGGCCATACAGCCAACATCGAACGACATATTCTGATAAAACTATAGGAAAGTACCACATGTTAAGTACATCCCTGTCCCTACCAATCAATCCAAGGGTCTAAGAAGTATTTTTATTTTATTTACAGTATGCTGCATCCAATTCGTCTGGTCAACATCCATCTAGAAGTGGAGGATCACAGGTATTTTATGCCATATATACGAGTATAATTAACTACCCTAAATAACTAAAAAAATAATTTCCCTCGAAAACATATACATAACCTTTACCATGGGGGATGCGCTAAGGTGGCCCGCGAAATTCAAATTTTCTTACGTTTTTTTGCAATTTGCAGGTCAGTATCAGGTTGTATGTTGATATAAATATATTTGCGACCGTAAAAAATATGGATTTACAGAATTATAAACATTAGAACCAGCAATACAACTCTCTAAGTTCATGAAAGTGCATTGAACGACGAATTTATGAAATAGTCATTCAATGCACTTACATGAACTTAAGGAGTTGTATTGCTGATTCTAAAGGTTATAATTATGTAAATCCATGTTTGTTACGGTCGCGGTCGAAGCCCAATGGCTTCACATGCCGTCCAGAAATAACTCTCAGGCATTCCGGATTCTCCACGACGTGAAAAAACTAATAAGCATCCTGCTTTCGTGATCTTAAAAGGTTTAGTAAGACAATTTATGGAAAAGTACCTTAAAAGTAGGTACCTACCTATAATGTATCTAGAAATAATTTCATTGATTTATTAATTTCATAAAATATTTTAGCAGCTCCAGTCACCCAGCGGTGGATCTCGTCCGTCTAGCGTGTCAAGCGGAGGGAACGGCAGCACTTGTTCCTCGAGTAAAGCGAAGGTCCCGCAGAGCTTCGGTTACGTGAAGAGACAGAATGGCGTCCCACAACAGCCCGCACCGCAGTCTAATGGACCTCCACAACATGGTAAATAAACGAATACTGGTTAAACAAAATCAATTCTTTAAAGAAATAAAAATATAAAAATAATATACCCATTTAATGTATTTTGAAAGAAAATAAAAGTTTAAATAAAAAATAAATGCTAAATCGTCATTAAACTAAAAATACTTTTGAATTTAGAACCAGAGCAATAACACACAAAAAAACTTTTCCCTCTTGTAAATTACTTCTGGCATTTAAAAAAATGTCGCGGCCGAGGTAGAAGGTAACATTTAAAAAAGTTGGTTTCCATATTTGATTTAACTATGACAGGAACGAGGTTGAGCGGGAAAGAAATTGTCGATGTTCAACTATTACCTAAAGAATAACTATTTGGAAATAGTTTTAGATTGCGCTAAGTAATCCAAATTATTTTTTTAGGTGGAAGGACTGCCCAAGTTTCTGCTGTGCCAAGAACGAAAGTCAAAGTATCGGGTGGTACGCAAACATGTACACAAGATCTCCAAATTCACAGTAAGATTATTTATAATTTTTTCATACAACATTATTTATTTCATCTCATGCACGTAGCATTTCAGCTTAAAGTAAATCGTGCGCGTAGGCACAAAAACTATTTTGGGTAGGTACTCCATAACTAAATGAATTTTTCGGAAATTAATGTTATTTTCATGTAGGTATGAGTTTATTGATAAAATGTGTTTATAACAGTGTAAAAAACCTATTAGCGTCACTAGATTTAGACATTTAGAACTCTCATCTAGAATTTTTAGAAGAATTTTACAGTTGTTACCTATGCATGCCTATCTTCGGAAAACCAATAACCTATGCTTTGCATTATCATTCATACTTCATTTTCACATCTACGCAGAAAATGGAATCGGTCCGAAATCATTTTCTTTGGGTGGCACAGCAGCGGCTCAGCTGTCGGCTTCGGTCCGGGAGAGGCTGCTGGGCTCACAGTCCCTGCCCAAGCCTGGGACACACGAGTTTGCAGCCCTCTTCCATCATCACAGGTAAAATGCTTTATTGATAACGTTTGAGATGAATGTTGTTTTATGTCTGTACATATTGGGGTGCTCTCAACTGTTTGATAGTTGTTTTTGCTTTTCAATAAGATGCATGAGGTAATGATTCGGTTTAGGCGTTTGTTTGTGCTTATTCAGTACTAAACACTAACTGTTTAATGTCTATTAAAGGAATAGGTTGTCTAGCTATAGTGAAGATCCGTTTTTCCGATCGGGTGTAGTAGTTCATAATTACAGGCTACAGATAGTGTTATCCACGAAGTCGCGCCCCACTCCGCGATTACTGTAACTGTAAGCTGTACTGAGGGCCTAGACAAGTGACAATCCCTACCAAAGCGTTTCGTATTTCTACAACGACTTTCAACAGGATTGACATAAGCTTTTCGATAGCTTATGTCAGTTCTATACATTTTGCCTTTTCCATCATCGTTATCGCTGATAGAATGTCACTTTGTCTAGGCCCTCTGTAGTTCGGAGCGGAGCGGAGCGTCTTAGTGGAGGGCACTATCTATACATGCCTATAAGATAAATAAATGATGTTTATTTCTGTAAATTGGTTCGATAAAACACTTTTACACGTCGAAAATAAAATATGTTTTAAAACTAGAACCATTGCACAAAGTGAAAACGGACGCCTTATGAACCTGAAAATCTACACATAAATACACTTAATCCGGATATAACTAGCCTTGCGTATAAATTACCTCACAGCTGACTTCCAGCCAAAACAAATGAACGGTTGGTTCAAGACAATTGTTTCGTTGACATCAGCAATTAAACAGTTTAACTAATAATCGGGATAGCCGATATAAGTGAGAGTGAGATGAATAGATCTCTTGCTCTCTCTTTACGGAGCTAGAGGATGACTATGATCTTGAAATTATGAATACAGGGCGGAATTGGAGCCTAAATAAGACAGGACAGGTTCTATTTATGAACCCAGTTGTAATTAGAAAAATGCCCAGCTGAAACGCAAAAAAATCTACAATAAATTCTATCATAATATAGAGAGGTATTTATGTACATAAATACCTCTCTATATTTTACCTTATATTTATTATTTTCTCTTATATTATTCTTAGGAACTAGTGATCTCGTTCTGACATTTTTTCCCCTTATGGAAAACTACAGTATTGCCAAGTGTTAATGGATCTACTTTATGCTAAAATAAGAAATTTCACGGGGACGAAGTCCCGAGTATACGCTAGTATTGCATAAGACTGTAACTGTGACTGTGTCTGTAAAGTTAAGTAAAGGTAGGTTCTGAAAATAATTCAGTCTATGAATATTATGTAGATTTGTGATCGAGTCGCACTTAGTTACAACGGTTAATAAAGTTATTAATTATTGTTCCACATCATCGTTATATCTATTTCGGGACATTCAATTAAAGGAATTCTTGTTCAATAGATAAACTTACGTGCTAACGAATTCCTTTTATTTTTATTATTAATTAGTTTATCAATATTTGACCTATGTGCTCCAATAATTCCACTGATATCAAAATATTTAAATTGGAAATGCAAACAAGGATTGAGTTATAATCCGGGAATGTGAAGATAACTTTCATTTGACTGGCTTACGAATCAAAGGAAACTTGTAGTGGAACAATATGACGCGTTCTTTAATTGAACTGTGACTTAATTCGTCTCTGTACTGGCCACCGACATTATAATTGAGTAAATACACATTGCGAAGAAGAATTTCGTGATGTTCGGACGATATACCTAACAACTCTTGAACGTTCCTTTTTTGAATAGTAAATTTTGCCATCGGAGATTTCGATACAAAAATAATTCAGTGACAAAAAAGTACTGGTCGTTCCAATCATGAATGTTGACAAGTAAGTAAATAGTCCTTATCAATATCGGTTAACATCGTGGGAATTTCGAATCGAATCAGTGTTGAGTTGAGCAGTCAGAGAGAGACCGGCCTCGGTTGAAGCATGCTCTTTTTAAGTTGTTCAAAGTGATCCTCACATGTCTTATATTCTTCGGTGGTTTATGTATGTTTATTGATGACTAGATAAAACGATATTCCACCAAACATTGTGTGTTTCTCGCCAAGCGTTTGGCATTAGTTAATAAATGCAATGGCTTCCAGGATCGCACCTAGAGGTGGCATAAAGATAAGTGACGGCAGTCTTTCTGATACTCAAACGTATTCTGAAGTTAAGTCTGACTACGGGATCCCGTATGCACCTTGGCTAAGACACAGGTAATTATTGTAAATATATACTAATTTGGTACTTATGTTGTATGTGGTTGGGTGTTTTTTTGTATGGACATGAGTGATGAATCGTAACCAGCTGAATAATTTAGAATTTTATTTTTATGTTATTGTGACAGTTAAGTGTATAAATATTACTGTTTGTGTCATTACCATCAGTATCACCATACTCCCTCATCATTCTTATATGCTTATTTTGTGTGTCATTATTTTTCTGTAATTTATAATGTGTCATACAATGGGCCTTGGTCTACCTACATAGAGCAAAGTTAAAATTCTTGTTCAGTTTACAGGGGTGCATTTTTATGTATTAACAATGAAGTTGTGTTCATCACAAAGTAATGAATCTTCTTCGAAATCAAATACTATGACACGCAAAACTTTTCTATCATGATCACAAGCTTTTTCAGCCCTATTTTCAATGGTCAGTTGTAGGACACGGCAGTTTTGTTTGACTCGATTTTATTTTGTATAAACTTGAGTTTGAAAAATAGAACATCTCATTTGAGATAATTATGGTACAGCTGGCCATTCCGTGCCGTCATCACTCTTCCCCTTTTCAGCAACACATACTCTGCGAGTGGTCGCCTGTCCGAGGGCGAGTCGATGGAGTCGCTCACGTCGCTGCACTCGGCGCAGGCGCACAACCACACCTCCTCCCCTAACTCACACCACCGCAGCTCACTCACACACAATAAGCTCATCATGCACCGAGACGCACAGGGCTCCAGGTTAAACAGGAGCAACAGTATTAGGTGGGTCCCCCAAATATCTATTGACTTTTTGAGAGATTACAAAGTACTGTTTTACGCTCTGGGGTATCAAGTTTTTTTTTTTTACCATGTACCTTATATAATTATTTTATTTTATTCAATAAACCCAAACTTAAAATTTAGGCCCACTTGCACCACAAATCACTAAATACATTTAGCGTTAAACGAATTTAAATCATCATCCTATTTCTGTGAAACGTATGAAAATGGCAGAGACAGAATGATGCTTTAAAACGTTTTACAGAATTAATGAAAAATATAATTTTCTAAGAAAATCTAATAAACTTGAATAAGAGGTTCTGATTTAAATAACAAGTTTATGAGCTATACCAATATTTTTATTTATTTACGATAGTTTAACAATATCTTTTGGTGGAGTGTTTACATAGGTACCTAGTTATAACAAATAGGTCCCAATCGACATCCTGATTCAAATATCGGCTTTATATACCATACATAAAATTGAAAATGGGTTGACAAAATTAACTCGACATGCTACAATTCTAGCTTAAGTCTTTCCTTCTCATTTATCATGCTTATGTGTACTTACATACTATTTGTCCCTACTATTCATTAATGCTTTACTTTTTTCTGTCATGTATTTATATTTGTATACGGTGGGTGGTTATTGACAATGTCTTGACTTCTTGGTTAAATTTTTAGCTACCTCAGAGATAGGACGTTTCCAAGGTATGCCACTCGGTTGGAAGTTTGTTCATGTTTTGGCTTCAAGGTGGCACGCTTCATTTAAACAATAAACAATTATGCATGATTTGATCAAGGCACGGCTTCTCTATTTTATAATGTACACTTCATTTACGCCATTGTAAATGCTCATTTCAATGTTATTTTCATTTAAATGATTTTATTCACAAAGTATAAATTATTTGGTACGTTTTAAGGTGTATACCTACTCAGTAAGTGCACACACTTAATTTATGCAATGTGCGCTAATGTTTTTCTTCACTCATTTACATGATTAGTTTTCAATAGTTCACGTGCTGTATCAACTATTGACCAATCAACAAAAATGAAATGAAACTCATAAATGAAAAAAATATTTTACAATTTCTAGTCTGTGTTTACTAAATAAGCGTCTTAAAAAAACGTTGTT
Source organism: Lithophane ornitopus (assembly GCA_948473465.1). Classification (NCBI taxonomy): domain Eukaryota; kingdom Metazoa; phylum Arthropoda; class Insecta; order Lepidoptera; family Noctuidae; genus Lithophane; species Lithophane ornitopus. The sequence goes on along the minus strand of OX419616.1, from coordinate 7,712,623 downwards.
TTTAAGCAAGTACCTACTTAATATTAATTTATAAAATATGATATTATGATCATTTATATGCAACAGGCTTTTGTCTACTGCTAAACGTAATGTACTGTGTCATGTTGTAATGTGCGCTAAACGCCAAGGGCTTTCACGGTGTAGGTATTGGAGTGCTGCGTAGCAAGCTTGGAATGACTGAGATACGAGTAGATCCTCAGATATTACATACTCCTTGGCAATCACAATAGGTACTATGCCAATATTTCCTGAAGAGCTTGGCACAGTCTTCACACCCAACTAAATAGATCGATGATGACTGTATGCTAACAACTCTCACGATAAGCAGCAGGACTGGCTAGTCTATGGTATTGTTCACATCCAACATGATATTTCACTACCACGAGTCAGCACTAAAGGCACCCATTCACGTTTTAAACTTAGCCTTTCGACTTTATTGTCTGTTGTCACAGTACCTCCATTCATTCCTAGCTTGAGAGCACCGAAATTACCAAGCAATGTCAAACACAAAATGTGCTTCATCGTAGATTGTGAAGGGATTTACATTCCTACAAAAATTAAACAACTAACGTTCTTGCAGGTCAACAAAATCTGAGAAGTTGTACCCATCGATGCTGCAAAGATCTTCGGAGAGTGATTACGAGCCGTATTATTGTTTACCAGTGCAGTATGGACCATCTGGACAAGGTAAGATTTTATGTCCTATGTGTTTTATGATTCTTGAACAAAAACATTTTATGGGACATAAAGTGATGTATGTTTCACAATGTCTATGACTAATGTTTTTATTGATTGTTTTGCTCACATCGATTTTACTACTTGTAGTAGGTACTGTTACATCATTCATCACACGAACATTTATGTCAGCTGCCTGACTGTTTTTCATATTGATGGGTCTAGGAATGTCGTTACATATTCATTACTGCACGTGGCTTTGGGTGATGCCAATGATTATCTTGGTCATAGTCACAGTATAATAAAATAACAGTATTATATCTGTTCATTTACCTTGAAATAATGACCAACGGCCGCTCTGAAGATTCCGCTTCTGTGCATAACTGCCGCGCAGTCAATAATTTTGCGTAGGTGTCGTTTTATGAAGATATAATACTGTTACTTATTTATACTGTGCCATAGCGTACATCTTGCATAATTAATCTTAATCAGTGCAAAAAGTACAATAAATGCGTAGGTCTGTTTGTTTTATTGTCTCATCTATGAACAAATTGCTCTATGGCTTGCAAGGAATGATACAATAGGCATAACAAAAAGATTGTTCGCAGCATCTTCCTTTGTGTTAATGATAATAATTATCATACTTGCTGTAAACATAACTGATTGATTTCAAGCCATTGTGATTGTGTCTTTACTCGGATTCTATAGCTTATTTAGGCGTGAGAATAAAATAAAAAAGTTTTTTTAAAATTATCAAGATTCTGATGCCTTTATGGGGAAAATTCAGCATGTTTATCTCTGGTTAATATTTTTTTTTGATCCTTAAGCTTAAATTAGGCTACCTATAGCTGAACTTAACCGTTTGTGTGTCGCAGGTCTAAACTATGGCGTGTCGGAGCCACCGTCACCGTCTCCGAGATCGGCGCTGAGCCCGACGCACCAGCCCGGCAATGTGCTGCACACGCCACGGCACTCGCACCATTATCCTAAGAAAAATGATGAAGGTATGTCAAATCTTATTGATAAAAGGTAATATTTTAAAATGATTTAAGTAATGGACGACTTAGTAATTTAGATTAAGAGGTTTACGAGAAAGTGCAGGTACCTAAATTAACAATCAACCAACAATTCGGCAGATTTCAACTCCATGAATGCAATATAAACTTGTAGTTAAAAAAAAAAATTAAGAGCGTACATTGAATTATCTTCTAGGCTAGCATCTAACCAGGCCTACCCAGTAAGTAGCTCACTTTTTTTACCTGTGGCCAGAGAAGTACTATGTTAAATAAGAAAATCAATGTTGTGTAAAAAAAATTGTTGAACATAAAAAGCGAAGTCTGAAGAAAGAGTTTAAAGAAAAAAGTGTTTACGTAATAAGTATCTTTCCCCAATACTTTAATTAGGATGTTCTATATAACGGGTACTTTGGTATCGTCCGGTCATTGGTATCATTTATACGAAGCAGATGTCTGCGGCACGGCATAATGTCGCAACCGCAAACATGTGGCTTGCATCGGAGACAGAATTCAAACATAAAACATTTATTTACGGTAATGTTTGGGAATATTTTCTCGCTGCAATACGATGAGTGGAACACTGACATAGGAGTTAACTTCTATAGATATATTGGATAGTAAAACCAATGCTTAAACTGTCGATGGTGAATCACAAAGAGATCTAAGATGCGACCTATGAACGTCTCTGATGCTGCTAACATACTGGGCCCAAGTAATTCAAAAAGTAACTACCAACTATTCAAAAAGAAGGTGCACTCTACCGAAATGTAAAAGATAAATGCGTTGATTGATACGATGTTCTTAAACCACCAACGGAAGCAGTGGCCACAGTATTGAACCCTTCGGAAACCACCCGTTCATAATTATATTCTAAGTTTTGATATGTGCATTTAAAAGTTTTGATATGTCATAAAAGGAATATTTCGTATCAACCTTTTCTATCGTATCTATACAATTATTCGCAATCTAATAGTTTGTTTTCGTCCATAGTGCACGGTTCAACAGCATCGTTGGTGTCGACGGCGTCGTCATTGGCTGCTGGTGCGGGCTCGGAAGAGAGGCAGGCACACGAGGTACCTAATGTAAAGTTCAATCATATCATTTTTCTTGCTTTATAAATCCAAAATTTAAAAAATCATATCATATCCATTTTTTAAAGTTTCCATTTACATTTTCTTGTCTTCCATTGTCTTTCTTATCAAAATTTTGATATTATTATCCTCAGTCCAGCTTTTACTTTGTCTAAAAAATCGTCTAGTTTCTAGAAAATGATGGAAAACTAATTAAATGAAAGCAACTTTATTATGGCCAACTTTTGTGCAAAATTAAACCTGTCAATTTTCCTATAGGTCCGGAAATTAAGGAGGGAACTTGCTGACGCTAAAGAAAAAGTACACACGCTGACCACACAACTCACAACCAACGTGAGTACCTATTTTCTTACAATTAATTAACGATTTACTTCATTAATGTGTTTCCAGATGTATAAATTGCGCAAGATATTTAAAAACATCAAATTAAAAAAGAGTTATCGTCGTGTGTGATCTTCGAATTGTAATTAAAATGCAATTATGACGGTAAAATTTAATGATCATCGCTGTTGTAGTAGCATTGAACCTACTTATAGAATAGTGAGGACTCTTTACCTCTATCTACGAGAAACTTTTGTTTCGAACCTACCCACGCATGGAAGCCCTAATCAATAGGGTAATGTAACATGAGATTGTTTTGTAACTATTCTTTGAATGTCACCTAAAAACAGGCTGTCACATTGCGTTTGCTACCACACCTACACCATTGAAACATGATATTATCTTCGTAGACAAAATAATGACTAGTCACCACCTTGTAGAGCAATCTCAGTGATGATATGCTCACTGATGCTTAGCTGCCCTGCTTGTTTTTGTTTAGTCACAGTGTAATTCATACCGATCCAATTTTGTGGTCATCATATTTCATAACACTGCGGTTGATTCCCTAAGTACAGATTCGTACTTTCACTCCATGGTCGTATTACCCGTTCGAAACTTCGAGTTTTTGTTCCAACCATCACTTTTTATGGGTATACTTGATATCGCGTAACTTTTGGATATCGTTGCTGATAACCTATTGTAGCCCTTTAAGCCCCATTTCAAGAAAGTTTAGATGGAATATCACAAGTTAGGGGTCAGTAAATAATATCAGAGGTCCGTGCGGCCGTGAGACGCCTGTTCACCCGTTTCCTCCCATATCGGGCGTTAAGAATGTATGCCAAATGCCAACTGCCACCGCCGCTATCTGCTGTAACAGACGATGTCCAAGTGAAAGACGAATAGTTACATGTCTATCAGGAATTTGCAGAAATTGAAACATTTTTGCTATTTTTATTTCAAGTTCGTTAGTAGACCCGTATCTCACTAAACTAACTTAACTTAAGTACATATGCCAGTGCCTTTAAGCATTCTTGAAATGTATCGCTTTTCTCTTACACCTTGACAACCACGTGACAAACCGCCTATAAATGCGAGCGAATATGGCAAGTGACAACTTTGAACTTGGTGCCGCCGATTTAGACCAGATAAAAGACATTCATATTATTATTCCTTCTTGTTTTACTTATCTAGTACCTTATAAGATTTCATACCATATTCGATTAGAAATAAAAAACTGGAGCCATCAACAAAGAGACAAGCTAGCAAGCTAGGCTCACAGGAATTTTCATTTTCGTCCTTACTTTACTCGATTTCTCTACCTTGATATAATTTTTGTCTGAAAATCTATCATTAGAACTAATTTATAGCATATCATTGTCAATTAATAATATATACCGTTATTATTATGTACCAAAGACTGTACACAAGTCACCGAACTAAACAGAATTAGTCCTTTTATTGGGTTGTCAGAGTTGTCACTCACATTATTCACTAATTGTGCTTTAAATTCTGTAGCTATACATATTCGAATAAGTATTAAGAAGTGCACTAATTAGCATGACATGTTTATCAGTAAGCTTTATCTATAAAGCTGTCATAATAATCTTGACGATGATAGGAATGTAATTGACATATCAATTAGCTTATTGCACTCTCTATTATTTTTATTCACTAGTTACCAAACTCGAGGGCATTATTATTTAATTATGCAATTATTATGTACTACTTCTGTAATTACTGAATTACCTACCTTGGTTTTTTTTATGATTTTATTGTTAACAATATCCAGTAACAATCAATTATATTTTAATTTTTATTGGTGAGTTTATTGCTTGGTACTTTAAATTGTTGGATTTGCACATGCAATGCGATTGCTACGTAAATTAATATTTTAAACGCATCCTGTTATAAAATGGTTGATTATCATAAAAGACCTTTAATTGAGAACAAGTAAGAACACGCATCTGATTTGAATTTTGTGATTGATTGATTCTTCAAAGGAATCTTGAAAGTATCAATACAAAAGCGAAAGGAGGACGAATAAATGAATTTTCTTTGGTTGAAGATGACAGACATGTAACGGTTATCGGACTCATTAATGTTCCTACATGATTGTGTTCAGTTAATTTGTATGGACAAAGAGAAACTGGACTTTTCAATGTGTGGAGTAGATTTTTTTGTGTTTCTAATTTACTGATCACTAAAGCATCGCCGACATGCATAATTCAATACGAAAGACGTACACCAATGTTCTTGTGTCGTCATTGTTTAGTTTTGTACCAATTGTGTCGTACCAGACTTGACCACAGTGGATGATGTGGCGTCTCAATGCCATATCATTGACTTTGAATTGCCTACCTATACAAATAAAAAAATACATTTTAACGTCATGAAAGTGTCTTGTGTCATTGAGAACGTTATTTCCTTTAGTACCTATTTCAGCATCCCAGCGACATGAATGCCTTTGCTATTGACATTAATTACTACACTTTATAGTTGAGCAATGACATCTTTTTCTTGATCGTTTTACATTAGAGTCAAAAGCGCGACAATGTGGACGGTTACACCCGAGATCCCAATTGTATTCAATGGCGATTTAATTTGATATATCGCTTGTTCCTGCCCTGCCTTGCCTGTACGTATCACAATTCACAGATCTTTTGATGATGTTACCAACATTTTCTATTTTAATAAACATCGCGGTTTCATTTTCTTTGCCATTGAATACAATTGGGATCTCGGGTGGAAACCCGAGATCCCAATTGTATTCAATGGCGATTTAATTTGATATATCGCTTGTTCCTGCCCTGGCTTGCCTGTACGTATCACAATTCACAGATCTTTTGATGATGTTACCAACATTTTCTATTTTAATAAACATCGCGGTTTCATTTTCTTTGTAGTAAAACAATTTATAATAATCTTTTTATTCACAAGGCTATTATTGACAGACGCAACCTCTATATGGTCTCATTATATTTTATTGTGAGAAAAACTGGTTAATAATATTATCGATTTTGTATCTGTTTAAAAATGTCAAAACCTGGTCAGTACTAGTGTTATTTGCCCGGAGACGTGTCCCTGTACCTACCATGTCTTGTCCACCTTCACATAAACACGCTAATAATTTTCGTTTAACATTTCCGTTTTCTATTGACTTTGCCCAAACTTTGTCGCCTGTTATTAAAACGATTTCCAAAAGAGTTGACAAACAATTTAATAATGATAATAACTAATTTTTGGTGTGTGTGACAAACAGTAGTATTTGTTGGCACGTAGCCATTTTAGTCAAAGAACATCGTTATCCTCGTTGAATATAGCTTGCCATATACAGCGGAATTGGTACTTGAAAGCTAATTGTTCGCAATGAGTTAAAGCATTTGAAATTAGTAATTATTTTATATTCTTCTGTTCCGATTCTAAATATTAAATGAAGGAACTAGCGTAATTTTGACAAGTATTGTCTAATTTTTCTCTATTCTGGCTAATGTAAAGTTTTCTATAGGATGAATATATTTTCTTTAAAGGTCTATCCTTCTTTAAATCCCTTTCGTGCTTCAAGATAGCTCCTTAAAACGTGTGGCAAATTCTGTAAGAATTTGCCACACGTTTTATATGGTTGAAAATCTTATTCATTTGTCGTCTCTCGAGTTCTCTACTCTTTAGACTTCAAAACTTGTTGGTTTGAGTTGTTAACAATTGTACACATTCTTTGTTAAACTTCCGGTACTTTGTTCTTCTTTTTTCTTTTCGATTCCTGGATCTTGTATAAAGTTAACGGTTTGTGTATCATCCAGATTAGAGTCCGCTATTGTCATCTGTTTGCTTGTACTCAATTTAAACATGTTTGTGTCGTAGTCGCCGCGTGCGCAGAGACGTTATCAAGTGTAACTCGAGCCTGTGGCCCATAAATCCTCAGAAGTGACTGCCGCACTTGCGCAACAAGTGCCTCGCGTACTGTAGATAATGTGTGCGACCCGCCTTCTTTGCTGCTCTATCTTTTATATTGTTATCTTAATTCAATTTGGTTAAAAAATCTGGCCTAACTTAAAAAATTAAACAAGAACTACTTTCGTCAAAATATAATGGGCATGTATTCTTTCAAATATTTGTATCCCCTATTGCTTTTATTGACACAATCGACATTTCATCTAACACCATCGTGGTTGTTTCTCCACACCCTAAATATCCCTCGTCCCCATCCTGTCTGTAATCAATAGACCGTGTATTACTGGTTTGATCAGTGATCCGGGTTCCTTGGGTTCCGTGACTCAGTTAAATTCAATGCAGTCGGTCACAAACACGGTACCATCAGCGATCAGCCAAGCCAGTGTAGACGGAGCCTCGTTAGAGTGCGGTCGCGCGCGTGTTGGCTCCACGCCTTTATGCACGTTACTTTTACTACGGACCTTATAAACAAACTGTTGCTTTTTGTTGTGAACTATTGTGTTACGAGTGAAAAGTGCTACATGTTTAATAGTTTCAGTGCGTTCTCTACGAGTTTTGGTACTTAACTACACTGGAGCGTTGTACTTTCAGTCATCTTTTGAACCCCATATGAGCGAAACACGTTTGATTATCGTTTGTTGTTTTGTTACCAAGACATCCGGGTCTAACATTTGTATCAGTTGCCCATATTTGATGGTTCTAATGATGCATCATATTCTAATGATCATTATTAACATTACATCTTTATTGATGTAACGAAAATCATTGGCGGTTTTCTATTTGGTCTTTACTTGTGTATAAATAAGCCGTTAATCACCAATTAGGTTTCTACTAAAATTACATAGTTAATTATTAAATAGCCTGAAATATTAAAAGTTAAGTATTTTACAGTGGTGGTTTTAACTTTTTCGTCTTAACCATCTGACTCCTCTATAGAGCAGGTAACTGCGACCATTTTTTACACTTGGTCTGTAAGAAAGCCCCTATTGAGAGATCCTGCTTCGCGCGAACAATATCCCTTTGATGATTTTGTTTATGTCCACTATTGTAGTTACTTGTCCTTGGGTCCTACTCACAAAGTAACAACAGACGTTTTACTATATTGGTTGTGTACGAATTGAGTTGGTTGGCTACTAATTTTAACTACTGCAACGTTAAACAAGCTTTGTAGCCATAAGTATAATAATTACTACAACAACTTGAATCGTTATGTTTCTCTAGAAATAGTTATAAACCGTGTAATGATGGCCATGAAACTTGTCAATTGGAAAGAGTTGCGTATGTCTTGAGACTAACGATAAAAAGCTAACATCAAACGTGAACCGAAATCTGTTTATAGACGATCTGGTTCTATTTGGGGTCAAACGTTTGATATCTATCTCGTTTGATGTGTTTTACGGGGATATTATAACATGCAGTTTTGTAGTGCCGTTGACTGCACTCGTGATATTAAAATAAACATAAATGTTTTATCTTTTTGCTGATTATAATTCTCGTGTTTTTATTGCTACGATAAATAACAGCTGCTTTGTAGCCGGCAAATTACCGACCATCCTTGGGTTTTCCTGCCTTGGAAAAAGTAATTGGTTCCTATTCCTACTTGGTATGATAAGAGTACCTAGTTACTACAATTCTAACTCAGTCAAAATATTGAGCAATGATTCTTATTTTAATCTAAAATAGATAAAACTTTATCATGCTTGTGTCATACACTCGCACCTACTACAAAAGTTTAAGTACAAAACACATTAAATGCTATAAATGATTACTTTATTGGCACTGCGAGCGAGTGTCTTTGTCCCGGAAAGCTTTTAAAGTTTAAAACTAATATTGTTATTTCTGTTTGTACTTAGTAGACTTTTTATGGGTATAATAAATCAATGTGGTATATTACACGTTGGCTGCGGTGGGCCCGCGGCCCTGACGCACATATGTCACCGCAGGACAACGCTTCTCGTCCTATTTACGCAACTCCGCGGCTATCGCTTGCAGCATCCCTATGTAATCTAAATTAATCTATGCAAACATGTCTACCTCATTTACTTTGTTCCAGTTAGCATATCAAACTATATTGTACTGATAACAAGTACTATGCTCTACTTCTTAGACTGGTACGGTATTTTCAAAAGACTCTTCCTTATTACTAGCAATGTTCTAAACGTTTAAAACTAGATTATGTTTACTTTTTGTGTTTAGATAGATACCATTTTTGGATTTGAGTACAGACTCTTGAGCTAAATTGTTTGAAGTTTTAGTCTTTCTGCCCATATATGGTACCTAGCACAAACTAAGTACCTAACCACATTGTCAATACTTATATACTTTGTTTTATGTATATTAATACATTAATAAAGAAAATACTTTTGTAGATTACGATTGATAGCGTTGTCTAAATATCGACTCAGAACTGCCACAGTTTTATATCTTATCTCCATATAGTTTTATGTGACTGAAATGGTTCGCCAAATACGATACCAATACAACATCTTATTTATTGCTTTAAAAGACAAGGACGGACCTGCTTTGAGCTGCAAATATAGCATTATTTACATAAAGCGGCACTCACTGGCTACAGTTCGCTGTCTTCAATCAGCGAAGCGCCTCCTCGACACTGTCAATTGAGGTTAATTCGTATGGAGACTGGCCAGGGATCTCTTGATAGTGCCCCTACATTATTTATTTGTTCAATAAGCTAAATGGCCTAGTAAATAACCTTCATTTTAATAAACAAATTGTTATTTTATTACTTAGACTTTCTTCCCAGATCAAGTCTATTTTTAAACAAGGAAATGTTATTTGCCATATAAAGATGGTCATCATTCGCTAGTAGTTGCATATTATGTGTCTTTTACGAGCACCGATGTTAACATAATCTTTTAATGTTTTATACAGTTTGGGCGCATCGCAACTGAAAATAGTGTTTATAGAACAAAGACAACGAACTCGTAAAATGTACGTAAAATAACATGAACTTGCAGGTGCCTGTATTTTCAGTTACTGTTTTAGACACATGTCGATTAAACACAAATATATTGCAAATAACACTGTAAAAATAACGAAAGTTAATAGAGAGAGATATTACGAAGCACGTTAATTAATTTAATAATGCAGACTATTATCGAAAGTAAGAAATCCGCTGTAATACCTGTCAACGAATGATATCGGAAATATAAATCTGCTACAAGTTATCGGTAACAGGAAGGAACGTGTTATAAGAAATTTTAATTGTTGGCTATTTAATTAATATCATCCGCAATGGTTCAAGACGTACATATTCGTTTAGGTAATCACAGACTATGAGCCACAGGAACAGGAAAGAAATCGGTGTTTTTTCAGACACTCATGTAACCCGTACATCCTTTTGAAATGCAGTGTTTATGTGTTTTCGACACGTAATATTTGGTGCCAATAGCTTCTTATCACGCATTTGTTCTGGTTATTTTGATTGCTTCATTTGCCCATTACAAACAGTAGTTATTTTTAAACATTAACACAATTTGCAACTTACATCATTAATTGATTTACTTTATTTACATTGGCTTACTTGAATTCGTGTCTGAATCGTTTCAATAAAAACAATACTTAATTGAAAGTCCGTGCACAAAGCCTACAGTAAGCTTTCAAAGTAATAAGGTTCTATATACGCATTCTTAAGAAATAATAATTAGTGTACCGAAATGGAACTGTCAATTCGCAAACCGTATTGTATCCTATTTGTTCTTAATTGCTACTACATTGTCATGACTAGTGTATTTATTGAACGTTTGTAACATGCTGTTGTAATATCGCACGACAGACTGCGCAATATCTTTCGTCCATTTAGAGATAATCGAAACTTGTTCTGATTACCATAAAATATTATATTTATTTCAAAAACTTACCTACTAATAGTTACTAGACCATTTTAAACCAAAATCAATACTATTAACAACTTAAGTGTTGTAATAGCCATGATAGGCTTATCGTCGTGAATATATTTGCCATCCCATTAATGCTCAACTTGACGTAATCTTTATCGGATTGAGGTGTATATTTACGAATCGTTAATAAGTTTTCTACGTTCACACTTATGATTTATATTAATAGGTATGAAGGCTTCGATCATTTCACCTCGACGGGGATTTTATCAATGAATTACGCGTGTTAATACAAAACCCGTTCAGCGTTGGTTGCGTCATCTGCAACGTCCGCCGACCTTGACAGGAAGACTGCTACAATCTTCCAAAAAATACGTACCTATATACACGTAGTGTGACTTATATAAGATCTTCAATCATCCTTGACTTGTACAAAATAACGTATGGTTCGATATTATCAAAACTGGTTTGTGTAAACTTCTCATAGCGACGTGTTGTACAACGTGTTGCCACTTCCCTAAGTGGTTTATCCGTTATCCTGTGTATGGGGTTCAATAGCAAGCACGGAAGGAAGCTCTACAAGACAGGATTGTACCGTATCTAGCCAGGAAGTGCCGTAACAAGCACATCTACTCGAAAGTGGATTAGCTAGGGCTCAGGCTCAAGTTACAGTAAACTATAAACATCTTTGTGCTTAAACATACAGCAATATGTAAACATCTTTCTGCTTAAAGAACATTTAACGCAACTTGGTGGTCCTTTGACTCGACAAAAACTTCAGATAATGTTGTCAACGAATAGCCGGTGACCATGAGTCAACTCTATGAGTGCCCATTCGTTGCTTACCTTAATGACAGTAGTTTTGTTTGTTATCAGTCTCACAATAATGTAAAATATGATAACATGTTCCATTCACCTAACAATAATGACAATTCACAGTTGCTTTCTACATTGTTATCGATTTCGCTTCATCGTTTTTGTCTGATTCTCGTCACAGTTGATTAATAACTGTGGTTATCTAAATTAGCATGACAATAGCTGAGAATGGAGGTCGGAGGTCATGCCGGCGCCCTTAAAATTCAGTGCTGCGGCACCTAATGTGACATATACATACCTATAAGCTTACAGGAGAGGCAAACAATGCGCCCAACCCACGCAGTATATTTGCTTGTTACGGCCGTCGTCTGTGAAATTTGCTCTTGTATTACGTACCTACTTGTGCTCGTGGTTAGTAACCATTCGACCTATAGCTACTCCTATTGGAAGATATCGCATACTTTATTTAAAATCAAGTCCGTTACTTTTATTTGAATATCAGCCAGATATAGTATAGCGCCGTTGTTACGTTTAGAAATCACATGTTTATGATAATTAGAACATAATAATATATTAGTTCTGTCAATGGAATTTCGGAATCCACAATAACATAAAAAGCAGATATCTATTCCACGTTTCCGTATAATTTGCTCATACCTTATCTTGAGTGTAACATATAACAAAGTAATTTTGAAATGTTGTCAGAACCTACTTTGCTGACTAGATGCCTGCATTTTACAATGATAGATAGCCGTGTCGGCTTCTTTCAGGCCCTTGACCGCGTTTTCAGAGCCTAATTAAAAAACTTACAGATGACTGGGTGATGTCGATGTTCATTCCAAGCCTGTAGGTAGATATCGAATGTCTTCCCATCAAGTATGCTCTTATAACGGCTTGCTACTGAGCCATGTGCACGACAGATGCTTCCCTTGAGCCTTCAAACTGTTGCTTTATCGTTGGATCGTTCCGAACACTAGCGAACCTGTACATATTGTTTTTATTATTGTCATATTAATTATAATCATACCTAGATAGTACTTTAACATAATATATTTTACGTAATGTTATTCCTATTGAAGACAAGATATTTTCCTTATTATCTAAAGGAATTACGTAGAGACACTACATGTTTAGAGGTCAAGTCTGGCATAATGATTACTCCAGTCCGTTGAGATCATCACTATTAACATTATTGTCCTTTTTGCGCGTGATTTACTCTAAGATTAATGGTATAAATTTTAATGGCTATTGGGCATACGCGGTAAGAATACGACATTTGAATATTTTTCCATTTAGTTTTAAGCCAAACAATTTATATTCTTCTAATAGCAAAACATTTTTATGATCACACCGTGTGATTTTAGTAGTCGTTGATTGTTATTACATAATACCGGATTTTAACACATGATTTCCATAAAAAAACCTGTTAAACGTACTTTCTACGTAACGTTTTTATATGTTCAAATGTTAGGTTTTAAGAGCTTCCTTAGTTTTCGATTAAATTTATTTACTACATCGCCTGGGGTTATCTTACGATTCGGATTTAGTGTCAGTGTCAAAGATAATGCTTCTACAACTTGCAAAAGTATTTATTTTTAAAATCACAAAAAATGAATGACTTATAATGTAACGAATAGAGTCTGGTTGCTCCGGTTTAAAAGTGTTGTTTTGTACGTGAAATTGCTTCAAATTACTTGTTGATTATCTTTCGTAACAATTTGTGTGCCGACCCGAGAGGAATGGTACCTATTACAAAATAAGTAATGCTCGAGACAAAACGATAACAGCTTTGTTTAGTATAGTTACTTGCCACATAATAACTTAAAGATTGGGTTTGGAAGAGTAGCTGACTTCCTTAAAAATCTAAAGCAACGTTACGTATTCACGTAAGAACTTTCGTTGACCTTTCCCCTGCGTCTGTCTCTATATCTCAACAGACAGTTGCGAGAAAAATAGTTCGGCTAACGGCCAATTTCCACACAACTCATTAGGGTCATAGCATTGCTATGTTTTCTTTGGATGCAATCACGGGTATCCAGTTCGAGTACTGTTAATAATCATGATATTATTGCTTGTCTAAACAATCGATTCTCATGTTTTGCCGGCGCCAATGAGACTCGCCATAGGAACCGTTAGGGCCATGATCTCATTGCCACACGTGTTCTTCGTACCTTCTCTGTGCTGTGTAGTAAGTTGAAGGGAAAGTAGTGAATTTGGTTAGTAAATAAATGAAAATAAAATGACACAAATTAAAATGCCATTAGAGATAGATGCTCACATGAAAGCAGGCATTATTAAGCAAAGAAGTTGCTAAGGTACGTTAACCTACGTTTATAAAGAGTTTTTTAGTTCACCATAAAGAACATTAACATAACACCGACTCTTTATGAGTACTCGGTAACAACTCCAGTAAAAGCTGTTTCCACAAACAGCGAATAACATAATTTACACTAATTGAGAATTCCCGTGTGACAGAACATGATACACATGAATAGATTATTGTCGATTCATTCTATGCCAAATCAAGCCGGGTTGTACCGTTATCAATACAAAATGCTACAATCACGACTATTGTTATGCAGTTGCATAGTACCGAAGTTTATTTACAAACGTCAGTCAACGAGCACTGGGGCAGGGTTATTGAAATGTTACGAAATGACCATGAAATGAAAATAAGTATTGTGCTGAGCGCTGTTACTATACGGCGTGGTAAGGCCTCAGTAAGCAAAGGCTACACACCACAACAAACAGGTCGTTGATACGCGGACGAGAGGCGTGCAGTGCATTAGTCGGAGAGAGAGAGAGATATAAACATTATGTGGTCCTGCTTCCCGGTCTACCTGGCAACGATTCTCAAAATTTTGATAAAGAAAGGATTAGCCCTTCTTACAGTGTAAGTTACATTCTAGTACGAGGTTAATGTGGTTCACTAATGACTAAGTGATAAGTGATAACTTAATGAGTCTTATATTGTATTTTTTTCTTGCAAATGATAGGCAAGCACTTTGTCTATATTTAGAAATATTTGCTTGTTTAGCTGCAACTAAATATGTACAACTTGACACAAAAACTACAGAATAGTTTTTCCATAGCTCGTTTTTGCCCACGTTTGCCCGCAGTTATAAAAAAAATGCTGAACTTTGAGAACTTTGAAAAAAACATTGGACGATGCAAAGCTGCAGCGACGGTTCCCGGTGCTCCCCTTCGTCTGAGACGTCTGTTCGATTGGCGCCCGCGATCGCCCCCCACATAATTTATGACTTAACCCGTATAACGACATGACCTATCATTATTTATTTGAACATGGCTTATACAAGTAGCATAAGACCAGGCTCGACTGGTCTTTTTTGTAAGTTTACAAATACGTAACACTTTGTAATGGGCGGGTAGGAAGACAGTAACAAATGGTATCCGTAGCTTTAAAGAACCGTTTTATTGTCTGTTACCAAAACAGACTGTTTTATGCAAAATACCATTACAATATCTTCTTACTTTATCTTTCGCAAATCGCTGCGTCGTAACACTTAAAAGTGTTTTCAGTTTACTGCAAACGTGTAAACGACTTGGGTGGCTCTTATCGGTAAATAAGAGTCAAAAATTATATTTTTTTGATACCGTAACCATTCGTTATGAATACGATTTCTACCTTTAAGGAGTACAAGGTGGCTCACATAATATTTTGGCAATTATTACCTACCGAAATAATTTCTAGATGGGGCGTTGTTACATTTCGGACCTCGCCATTTCATGACTCATGCGAAAGAGGGATAGTCTGAAAGTCAAATGACTTATTATTGATAATTATTATAGTTTATTGCTACGGAGCCCCAATAATATGTGATTTATTGATACTAATTACTAGCCAGCTATGGTTGTTGACCACGTCTGCTTAGTATGTGGAAGCATTACTCCGTATATAGGCAGCCGGTTACGCTATTGTGTTGTGATGCAGATGAATAATGCAGCACTCGTAACTCTGGCTTTTATGATCTAACTCATCGCCTATAAATCACACACAACACTGTCGTTGATAGATAAATATTTTAATTTGAGGTTCAAGTTCATTGAAACTTGTTGGTATATATATCCTTAATATTTATTACCATCATTTCACTCATCAATTAATTACTTGACATATAATATACCTATATGGTCAATGATACACAAGAATAACGTGTTAGGTGAAATTAAATCGATGCTGCGCAATGCAACTAGCAGCTCCATTACATTTGCATACGAGCAGATGTGTTATACAACCACTACACGTTGTTATAAGAAGCTAAGAACAAAGCAGTTGGAATTTCTAGAATCGTAAAATGAGTAATAACGTAAAACTGTAAATGATGTAACTGAGGATAAAACGATATTTGCAGACGTAGTTCGTATTTACGATTTAGACCCCCCAGGTTCTGCATAGGTCATACCTACATATTAGCAAGATAATGTATTTAAGCTTCTTGTACACTCATGAGAAAAACTTCAAATATCTCATAATTATATATAGTTGTTTTGAAATAGACATAATGCCTGCTTACTTATACATTAGATGAGTCTATAAATATTTGATATCAAGACAAGAACTCGATCAATGGTTTTTTGTTGCCGACTGTATCTTATCAAGTGCGCGAGAGTACGTACGAGAGTGTACTATTATTGAGTTAGAAAGTTGATAGATATCATAAAAGGCATCTTGACTTTACAACTGATAAGTGCGTAGTACAACATGAACAGAAATCGTAAATACCGAATTACACGACGTCTTCTGCTAGTTTGACCAGTCTAATTGCAGTATGGCAGTAGGTATCATAAGTTCATAACTGTTAGGTAAGCCGTGTGCCACAAGTATTTTTAATATTCGACGTTACTGTACTTTGTTGAGTGGAAATCTACAAAGATTTTATTGAGCCGGACGTCGAAGTACTTAAAATGGATTCCCAAAAATAAATCCCATTCATATTCATTTCGGTTTCTTTACGGGTCAAGTGGATTAGATATGACAAGAATAGCCTTAACCGAAACACCAGTCTCTACAATCTAACCATTTAGAAAAATATCCAGACAAGATTAAGCTTACCCTTTAAAGTTTTCCGCCGCCAATGATTTCGATTACATACATTACAGCTATGAAAGTACCAAGACTCGATAGATGCCAGTTAGACGTGTATTTTGCAATTTTGCGCTTTCCAGGTAATAAGGAGGAAGAAGTGCAGTACTTACTATATCATCTCGCACTGTGTTGTTATTTACCTTTGGGTTGTTACTAGTGAACATGAATACTTCTTAAATACTATGGAAACAATTAAAATGTATATTGTAGAAACATGAGAAATATACCCGACATGGCACTGACCACATCACCGACGTATCATGGCTCGCCAATTCATGATGGATTTGCTACCATTAGAGCACCTAGAAGCAGGATAAAGATTAGGAATCTAGTTGAACCAAATCAAAGTACCAATCTACCTCAAAGACACTCCGAGTATTTCACGTTAAACAGGACATCCAAAAGTAATTTCTTAGATAGCAGCTGTGGAGTTCAATATGTAAACAATGGATCAGCAAGCAATACGTTTGTTGATAGACCATCGCGACTCAGCTTCACTGAACCTATTTATGCCAAAGTGACTCCACCTCATTCAAAAAGCAGTTCTCCAGTGAAATGTTCAAATGGCAAACAAGAAACTCATTACGATTCTATAGACACAAAGCCTCGTAGACGTTTAAAAAGCTTGGAGCTATCAACGGAGCAGGACGTTAGTAGCAGCGAAAAAATTGGAATCTCGAACTTGAGTAACGGCGAGCGCCAGTCGTATGAACAGCACGTAGCCAACCAGGATGGCGGCGAGCTGCATTCCGTACGCACAGACTTTACAGGTTCCTCCATCGACTGTAGAAGGAGTCACAGCGATCGAGATAATTGCTCGGAATCCTCCTCATACTTCACAGATAACGACAGGCCTATATCAAGTTATAGTGATAATTCCACGATACCTTCTACAGACACCGAGGATGTATTGAAGGATTTACCAAATAAATCAAAATTCCATAGATCTCCACAGAAATATGCTACATTGAATTTACGGAGGCCAAAATTTATAGACCTAAAATCTGCAAATATGAAAGAAAACCCGTTGTACGGAAGCTTGCACCGAAATAGAATAGGTTATCACTCTGAACCAAATACACCGTTGAATGATGAACATACAGGTCTACATAGTGAGCCTAGTATTCTCAGTGAAGTGCAACAGATACCTAGAATGGCGCTGCAAAGTAATAGAAACGGTTTCAAGAGATCTGTAAGCGAAACAAACGGGTTTTCGAAACGACTTAACTATAGGCATTCCTTCAGTGCTGACTTCAGACCACAGAGAAGGCCTCATAAATGCTGCGAGTGTATTACTGGGATTCCTGTGGAAGAAGATTCTGAACAACAAACATCGCGGCCATCATCGAGGACATTAGGAACTCTGTACGAATCACAAGATCCAAAAGTTGGGTGCCAAACAATCCTACGATCCAAACCTCCAGTGCCGTGGTGGGAATTGGCTCTCAAAAAGACCCGCTACAAAAGTTGTCCAATTTTAGAAGAGGTGAGTTTTTCTGTTTTTTATTTATCTAATGCAAAGGCAAACCAATAGTGCTGTATATTTTGCTCTAATAATGTCCCAATAGATATCTCTGGACTTTAACATAATGTTTCAAGTGTAATGTTTTCAAAGTAACTTATTACTGATAGTAATTATTCTGTCTTACAACATAATCAATGTTTATACAATTGGTTTTTACACTTTTCTCTCAGAGAAAGCATATAGGAGGTGCGGTTTTTATTCCTTGATGTTTAATGGAATGGTATAATAGACTGCAAAGGAAGTACACGCGTATCAAATCGAAAAATCAGCTAGGGGAGAATACTAATGAGTGACGTAGCGTGTTCACCTGACATCTCATGGGTGGGGTGTAACGTCCCCTTAAATAGATTACTCAGGGAGTGCCTTTGCCGTGTTACAATTCAAATTTTAAAATTTACGTCCTTTTCAGCTTTCGTTTCCTCTTATATCATTGATTCAGCTATGACTACATAAATCATGACGTAGACACTTTTCTACGACAACAAATGAAATCAAGATCCACACACTTCGATTTGAATCGCTTTCCAATCCGAACTTTCTTAAAGGTTAACACTGTTAACAGGTGTTTGAATAAAAAATCTCGTTCAGAATCGCTGAGAACCTTTTGCCATTATAAATTATAATCGTCCAAAAAAACCTTACCTGACTACCGAGGATTTATCAAAAAGGTCCTCTATTATACTAACTGACGGTCAGGTGCTGACTTAATCGTTCTCCAAATCCCATTCATTGGGTTTGTAATAATATCCTTTCCCACGATCCTAAAATAATCTTATCATGTAAGGTCAGATGTTTTAAGACATCCAACTTACGAGATGTAAGTGATATAAAAGGCGTATAGGAGAAAGAAGATAATAATTATTTTACTTTATATTTTCTTCCGGGAGCAAAGTGATTTAAAGTTGATGAAGTGGTGAAACCTATCAAAATTACTTAGCAATTTCTCAATTAGTTCAGTTGTTTGTAGATCTTGTTTCGACGATACAATATTTTATATTTCTAATGGGTGACAGGCCCCCAAAGGCAAACTATTGTTATCGCTTGAAGGGACACCTTAAGACACCTTTGAACTTAAGCAATGATTACCATAAACGGAAGGCTAAACGCCTTCACTTAAAACGATTTTTACCGCCCATGTCAGGTTATTAAAATGGGATTAATTATGTTTTATCTGTTACTATAAAAAAGCCCAAATGAAATTCAACCGTTAAGCTCGGAGTTTAGGGAGATTAAGCAAAATAAAGAAACTAATATCGTTACCAATACCAATATCTACATATAGGTAGGTACCAATAAGTGAGCAAAAGTTAAAAGGTAACTTAACTTAGATTCTCTAATCATTTTAACCTTTGCTCACTGAAAGACGACAAAAAATATGTCCAATACTTGGAAAATCAATGTAATTGCCAATAAAGACACGGCTTACACTCCTATTAATATTAACGATCATCGGTTCCAGTGGTTTGTAGGAACAGAACCACGTATAAGTACATTGGGATCGAGCGTGAGATAGCTATCTTTCCAAACGCCTGCGCGTCGCAACTTCAGATGTCCGCGAAGGTGGTGGCTACTGCGACCACGGCACACTTTCCTAACGCAACTGCATCCGCTTATACCATTTCTCTCAGGACTTGTTTTATGGGCTTATTGTTTAAAAACTTGCGCTATCTTGAATCCTAAAATTTATGAAGTTAACTGTAATCTCTTACTATCAAGTCATTGACAATAACAATTCTATACAATCGACGAGTGTATCTATTGTAGTCAATACTTCAATAGCACCAAAATACAAAACGAAGCAACTGTACAAACAAAACCTTCTATAAAGCCTTTTTTAATTTTGACGGTGCGGTGGTTCTGTTCGGCCGTTCAAATAAATTGACCGCCGACATGCAGCCCAGATATGTCCAAACCGAATAAGGAAGAGTGCACTTGAACAAATAATATCTCTTGTCTTGTACCAATCTCTCGTAAAACACAACAGTGGGACGTAGAGTGGGCCTTAAATATTAACGGAGGGACGTGTAGGTAACACCTACTCGATTTATATTAGGAATGTTATCGGTTGTATTGTCTCCAAGCACATGTTTTTCCAAATTATGTTGTTATGTGATAGAACTATGTAGATAGGAGCTCGTGGCTAAGTAATAACAGCCACACGGGTCGATCCATCAGGTTAAGCTACGCTTGCCGGGGTTGGTCCGTGGATGGGTGACCATCTTTACATACCGAGACTCCTCCGTGTCTCGGAAAGCACGTTAAGCCATTGGTTCCGGCTGTCATTTGTGGATCTTTGACAGTCGTTACGGGACGTCAGAATCCCGAAAGTCTGACAACCAGTCTTACCAAGGGGATCGTATTATTACCCAGTTACTGGGTTGTGGAGGTCAGATAGGCAGTCGCTCCATGTAAAATACTGGTATTCAGCTGCATCCGGTTAGACTGGAATCCGACCCCAACAAAGTTGGGAAAAGGCTAGGCAGATGATGTGATGGAACTATGTCTACCATGTATCCATATGTCTTAATATTGTGGTAAGAGCTATATTTTGGTTCTTTTATGATACAGAAAACTCTCTTCGGTTTACATTGTTATTGGGCATCGAAACCTCTTACGAAAGATATTCCGTATTATTTATTAATCATAAATTCCTATATGCCTTCCGCTTTTATATTGAAACTGCGTCATGATAATATGAAATAAGGATTTGAATATGCTATGGACATTATTCGTAACGCTACAAAATTCCGTAATTTTTACCAACATTTAAAACAAACAAACTCAGCTTAAGAACAAAGAGCCGGTGTAATGTAGAGTATAATGTATAATGGAAAAAGACACTTGTTCTAACTCTATTACATTTTTTTCTAATAAAGAACCTGCCATCTGCCTGTAAATTAGAATATTTAACTGTATAAACCTCCTGTAACATTCACCTGCGTCTATAAGAAGATAATTTCAATGTCCATTTACGAAAGCTCCTGCCAGACCGACGGATGCATTAAATATTTCGCAGTAAAAACTCTCGCGGGCACACTTGACATAATTCTTTCCTTACAGAACACTAGCAACTATTTGATCGTGTCATTAAGTTCTTAAAGCGCGGCTGTTTCCGCAGCTGTTGATTAATAATTATTTTCCACCTGTCCGCTGTACTTTTATGGTACCATGATTGAGAAACTTATTGCTTTATTTGAACAAAGGATGTCAACGCATTTGAGCACGTCACTGCGACAAGAATTTCGAGATGTTTATCAGGGCTAAAGCGATCGACGCTATATCGATTAAAATTTTATAAGAACTATGGTTCCTTAGATTTCGCCTCGTTACCATGGTTCGATCTATATCTTCGTGTTTTGCCCTTTTAAGATTTCAGATAGGTAAGTCATAGCTAGCAGACTCCATTTCCGCTCTGATAAAACCTACCTCTAAATATGCATCCGTAAAATCAGATCGATGTTTCTATAAATAAGACTTAGCGTGTGCCTTCTAATTAATGCGAACTCTTTTGTATTAGCCGGTAAATCGCAATGATGAATAGGAGTATTAGAAATTATCAGTAAAGTCCCTGATGATCAGAGTTTCACGAACCGTAATTGCAGACGGTAATGCTAACTCGTTAACTTCGGCACGCGTACAAGGTGTCTCATGGAGAGATCTATCAATAACGCTCGGCCATCGTAATTGGCTAAGCAACATGCGTCGAGGCAGGTGTATAGCGCTATTAAAAAGATATAAGTATTTAAATTGAATTTACTTTTATTCAAGTTAAACGATGGCACGAACGGAATAAACAAAAATAAAACGTCTTCGAATTTAATTTCTGAACAAATGAATTTATACGTTTATCGTCGTAGGTGTGTTTACATTCATACTTTCGTAGGGACCGGGGACGATACCCCTGTTTTAATTTCGCTGAGTGCGTGCCCGCAACGCAGCAAACAAAGGGTCCCGTGACCAGCTACACCCACGTCCACTATTACTGTGTTACCGTCCTATAAAGCAATTTATTTCGATGAGTCACTTTTACAGTTCATAAAATGTTTATATCCAATATTTACTACGACGTAACTAAGGTAAAATGTGACGTAAGTAATTATTTTCTCGTCAAGGTGGTACATTTAACCGGTTTCTTGTGACTCGAGAGCAATTGGTGTCATTATCGAGCGAAGGATGTCGAGCTGGATACATAATAATCTCACCCTGCAACTAACCGAAGTTATGGAGAGATCTATGTCGGTACTCGGTAGTCGGCTTGTGGTCGCCTCTGATTACAAACTAAACTGAATAGAAATTACAGTTATAATGTGGTTCAACTGGCCGGAGGAAGGTATAAGGTACCCGTTAATTAACCATAGGTATTTGTTTACTATTCAGAATGTAACGTCAGCAATCAAGCAACGTAATTATATTGAAATCACAGATTAGGTGTACGTAGATTATCTATAATTTTCCATCAAAACTTTACAAAAAATCTTCCCGATATTTTTGATATCTTTGGTATTTTATAGCGTAGCAATATATTCACAGGATGCCTCAAACTAACCAATGTGTTTTATGCTTGTTGCAGGCTCACGTGGTGTCTGCGTTTGAGCAGAGTCTGTCCAACATGACGTCGCGACTGCAGCAGCTCACCGCGACCGCCGAGAGAAAGGTAATAAACAACATGAATTTCCATCGTTAAATCACACATCCTTTAATTTCATTTTATTACTCATTAAAACTTAACTACTGCTGGTAGATAATTTGAATATCCGTATACAAGATCTCTGAGTTAACGAAACAACGAATCGCTGTACTTAGCATCATAATATATGTGAACGCCTCAAGCCACTAGCCGTTCTGCCGGCAGTCCAACCGGTTCGAACGGAAACAAATTACTTTCTTTTAATTATAAGTTTTATTGTTGTTATACTTCGGATGTGGTCTCATACGTTTTGTTTGCTTTAGGACTCGGAGTTAACAGAGTTGCGTCAAACGATCGAGCTGCTGAGGAAGCAGTCAATCCAGGCGGGGCTTACGACTGCCCACATGCAGTCCATGGGTATTAGGGCGGATGGTGTTAATGTCACCGGGCCGGTAAATATGATCCTCTAACAAACATTAACTAAGCACTACCTGACTAGGTATGTAATAGGAAATACGCAGGATAGTAGTCTCATGCATATTTTTTCCTATTTATACTTAAGGTGGATGCGCTAGGGTAGCCCGCGAAATTCGAATTTTCTTACGTTTTTTGCAATTTGCAGGTCAGCATCAGGTTGTATGTTGATCTAAATATTATTGGCGGCCGTAACAAATATGGATTTACAGAATTCAAATTCATGATTTCTAAGTTCATGTAAGTGTATTGAATGAAAATTTCATGAAATCGTCAGTCAATACACTTACATGAACTTATAGAGTTGTATTGCTGATTCTAATGTTTATAATTCTGTAAATCCATATTTGTTACGGCCGCTAATAATATTTAGATCAACATACAACCTGATACTGACCTGCAAATTGCAAAAAACGTAAGAAAATTTGAATTTCGCGGGCCACCCTAGCGCATCAACCTTAAGTATTTGAAATCAAGAAGTCTTAGAAAATCAAATATTCTGGTCATATTTTCCTTGTATCTTTCTTAACGATCTATTTATCATGTCAAAGCCACAAAAAAATAAACGATTGTTTGAATATGTAATTACGTTCTAATGTTGCAACGTCTTCATTTGCATTTGTATTCTAATGTTGAAACTTGGTACGGTGTCCAATGTCATCTATCAATCAATGTACATTAACTAGGCATGCGTTGCAATAAGACCAACATCATTAGCATACAGTCAAACATACGGAACGATGTACGGAACGCAAAGACTACCTAGAAATACATGTAGCATTATCAGAATCAGGACGTTCGAGGTCCAATAAGCAGAAACAAATAAGGCAACGATAGCATTTGCATTAAATTGACCGTCAATAGATCCGTCCCTGTTCCACATTTGAGACGCGCCGAGAATAGACAAGTGACATGACTTACTACCTCCTTAATATTAACTGTAAGTACATCGTGAACTATTCAAATTGATACAAGCATACATTACGATCGTGTTGTGAAACCTAATGATAATTAGAGAGAGTGATAAATACAGCATACAGCTTCTAAATGTAAAAGGTTGCTGGAAATATTTGTTATTAGGCTCGTTCATTTACCATAAGTGTTTGCATCAAATATTGCATTAGCTGTTTTTAAATAATATTTTGAAATGTCCGTACCTACACATATTATTATTCATGCATTACATTTGTAAATAAATATAGTATTTGAACAGGTTTCGTGACACAGCATACCTATAAGTTTTCGAGTGTAGTCAATGCTATTTCTGTCGAAATCTCTAAAGTTCAGGGACGTAGATTGAAGTCTTAACCGGTATTAACACAACCAATCTCAAAAAATACTATAAATTCTTACTTACAAATGAGTAAATTGAAGTACAATCGATGAATAGTTGAATATTGACGTGTAGGAGCCAGGCAGTCAAACGCAGTCATCTCCGCAGCGCTTGGCGCAGACGGGCAACGGCGCCATCACGCGGCATCTGTCCACCGACAGCGTGTCCAGCATCAACAGCCTCAGCAGTGGCTCGTCCGCGCCGCACGACAAGAAGCACAAGAAGAAAGGATGGGTAAGTAACAATCCCCTACAGAAAAAAAAACAAAATTACTTTAGCTGCTAGGGTCAAGATTTTTTTTTACCCTAGCAGCTAAAGCTAAAGAGACATTTATATGAAAGAATATATTAATTTATCTTTAAAAAAGTTTTTTCTGTATGTAAATTCCAGTTTTGTATTATCACTAATTTTGTCTACAACAAACAAACTGAATAAACTTAAGTAAATATTAGCTTTCCTTTGCTTAATATTGACAATGTAATAAATATTGTACAGTGTTCAAGTAGCCTACATTGGACATGTTTTAATGTAAACATTGATTTTCTAAGTAAGCCGTTGAAGAAATTTTACATAATAAGAACACAAGTGTTTCTTTTGGAATTGAAGAATATATTTTCGTAATGGAGAAGGTACGCCATGCAATTGTACCTGTTATTCAATAGCACATTATTTATCTACTTATATTAAATGTAACTTAACATTTGATCAATATTTATATGAACATAAATACTTATAGAAAAAACATTGAAATATACGCCATATTCATGCAGAGCGAATCCAGCTCGTTTTAAAGCATGTTTAGAAACAATCTCTGTCTCTACAGTAAAGTTATAAACTCCTAAGGGCTGATTTAACCAAAGCCAGATATCTTTTATTCGGGGAATAAAATTGACGTCTGACAGTTTTTGTATAGAAAATCTGTCAAAAATTTAATATTTACTCGCTGGATTAGACTTATACTAGGGATAAAAGTTTGTTCGAATTCGCCCTTAGTAAACAAACACTAACAAAACAATCGTTACACAACAGCTTCGCTCATCATTCACGAAAGCTTTCTCGCGGAACGCCAAGATTTCAAAGACAGCGAAGCACTCCTCCCTCGGGCAACTGTCATCGCAAGACAGCTCTTCAGGTTCCCATCACTACGACGACCCGCACACGATCCGAGAGGGAAGCAACGAGAACAGTCTAGAACATTCGCACGAGACACTCGACGTTAAAGACAAGCCCTGCCCGCCGGCCAAGACGGAGGACCAGACCAAAGGTGAGATGTGAGGGAAATTAGTTACTGCAAACAATGGATGGCGAACCAGGCTGTGAAAGTTAGGGGCTAAAAGTTAATGTAAGCCGAGCCACCTGCGACAGTGTAGTAAAGAACCTACTACATGAAATATTGTTCGGAAACTAAAAGATTAATGTAATTTCGTCCTATTGGCCTTGCATTACGGTTGTATTTTCATTTTAATTAGGTAATCAAGCTCACATTGATATCATGGGCAAAATCAGTCTCTAATGTCCTCTTAACTGACTCTAATCTACACTAATATTATAAAGAGAAACGATTTGTATCTTTGTTTGTAATTAATAAATAGGACCGATTTTAAAAATTCTTTCACCAGTTTAATCATAGTCATGCTATATTATCACTGACTATTAGGCTATCCTAACTAATATTATAAATGCGAAGGTGAGTTTGTTTGTTTATTACGCTTTCACGCTAAAACGGCTAAACGGATGAACGGATTTGGATCATATTTAGCACAGGGGTAGACCTTGACCTGGAATAGGACATATGATACCTTTTTATCCCAATATTTCCAGGCGATCGAGACTTACGCGCGTGAAACCTCGGGGCGCAACGAGTAATTTATAAAGATTTTTGTTTTAAGATATATCACGCGGGCTGAACTGCTGGCGGAAGCTAGTTATTTATATCGCCAGTAATGCAGTAATTAGTTGCAATTCAATTAAACTTATGGTTAAATAACCACGTATTCGGCTTTCCTTTTGAAAACACTTCCAAGTTATTAGTGTAGAGTTTTATAGCTTTAGGAGCATCGTTAGAACATTCCAATTAAAAGTTAACATCGTAATTAATAGAGTTAATTACTGGACTGTGGCTGAAGATCTTCATTTTATTTCCAGATAAACCAGATGATTCTGGATTAGTTGATGAGTTAAAGAGGCAATTAAGAGAAAAGGATTTGGTGCTAACAGATATCCGATTAGAGGCTCTCAGCTCAGCGCATCAACTTGAAAGCCTTAAAGATACCGTCATCAAAATGAGGGTAAGAATATTAAGACCAATTAATACATAATTAAATAGCTTTTTTGTAATAACAAGTCCACTTATTATAGCAATAATAGTTGTAAGATTCTTATCATTAATTGTGAAAACACCCCAAGGAATACTCGTATCCACTTACTTAATATTAAGGTAGTACAGTAAGTATTCATTAGGGGCTCGCTACTAGCCCATTATACAAATTAAACGCGCTATTTGGTACTGATTATAGTCGGTGTTCTACAAAATGTTCATAAACGGCTCCTCATATATAATTAAATTCTACCTCGTCCGTACCGAGTAGTGAAGCATCAGCCATGTTTTTAGGAACACTTATGTACCTACGCAATTTCCGCTTATTTCACCGTATAGGTATATTATTATAACTTTTTGCCTCACCAATTTACTACTTAATAAAATTAACTACCTGCACTAAGATTTTTTTAAACGAATACGTTGAAATGTCCTTCTCATATCAAGGTACACTTCCAGAACGAGATGTTAAACCTCAAACAGAACAATGAGCGGTTACAGCGACTAGTGACGTCACGATCTTTGGCTGGTAGTCAGAGCTCGTTGGGTACTGGGGGTTCTGCTGTAGAGGACCCAAGGAGGTTCAGTCTCGCTGACCAGGCTACTATGCATCAGGTGAGATATTTCATTAGTTTTATATGAAGGACAGCGATCGACGATCTCTAAAGGTAGCTGAGACATGCTGGATGTGGAACATGGAAAACTGGGTGTTTGTGGTTGTGGCGCAACTTGGGAGGGGCCTATGTCCAGCAGTGGACTGCGATAGGCTGAGATGATTGATGAAGCTTAAGATGTCGGTCATAGATAAAATCTATAGCATGCGCTGCATTGCACCTACCAAAATACACGGACCTTACCAAAATACACTGGGTATAGCTCCGGTGTTACGCCATGCACCTGTTCATTCAATGTCATTGACACGTTACGGCAATGTTCAACCAACATTTCCAACACCCTCGGTTTGCACCTACCCTTCAAAGATTAGTAACCCATGACGGTTTTACCATACGACAAAATAACTATAATGACACCAATTTCATCGTTTCCATATTTTCACACGACTGCACACGCAAATATGTGTCCATGTCGATTTTGTAGAGAGCTGCAGAAAGAATTCAGCGTACCGTTTAAAATTAGTAGAAAACGTCAATTTGGTGATTTCCATGCGCTTAATTGCTACTTGCTTATCATGAAGCGAAACTAAATCGTGGGTACTAAAACTCTTAACGTTACAGAATATAACTGATTACTGAACAAACACATTCAAATTGCTTTAGAAACCAAAAGCTTAAAAGTTACGACCTAATAAAGGCTCCCGCAAACAGGCGCGACGCGACAGTGCAACACCACTTAAACAAAACAATTTCTGAGAAAACTTCACGGTAGAACAATTACCGGTGTCAAGTCAAGTCACGCTAGTCTGCACGAGCCTTAATTTTTTCTTCGTAAGCAACAACTGTATTCTCTTTTCAGGCGACACTAGACATGCACTCGCAACCTCTAGACCTAGACTTCAACTGCATGTCATCGACCCCTACCATGGATTTCTCCAAAAAAGGCTCGCCTAAATCGGGCATGGTCGAGCCCATATACGGCAATAATGCCGCATGCGAGCTCAATGAAAACAGCGAGACACTATTAGCAGCACTGAATGGCAGCAGTGATTTATTCGCGAACGGAGGCGAGCGACTGAGCGGCGACTACGACATCAACACTGTGCTCCCGCCGCCGAAGACACGGGAGCTCGCGATAGGCGAGAGCTACTCAGACATCGGTAAGTCTCATTTTAAAACAACGCCTTTTGTTTATTCCAAGTCAGAAAAGGATTCATTTAACGGCTCATTGTGTTTGTTTAACAGGTGTTGCAGACAGCCAAGGAGATACAACTGACGGAAAAAAGATAGCTATAGCCGTATATTTAGGACAACCGGAGACATTCCAAAGATATTTCGAAGAAGTTCAAGACACGCTCACAGAGTCTGAATGCAGATTCTACGCTAAACAATCCGCGAGCTCATACAACAATCATTTTGAGAAACAGTCCAGTTTCGACTCGCCCCGACTGTCCCAAAACCGCAGCCCCGAAACAGAGACGCAAGACTACTCACAAATAAATAAGTCTAACACAAACAGCCTTAAAAGCAATAAATCTACGCACAGTAGTTCGTATAAGAACGTTTATAATAGTGATTCGACAATAAACTGTAATGAATTCACCATAGCTTACACTTATATATCTGGCAAGACAACTTGGCAGAACTTAGATTATATAGTTAGGAAGACTTTTAAAGATTACTTGTCTAGAATAGACTTGGGAACGAATCTCGGTTTGAACACTGATTCGATAACATCGTATCACTTGGGCGAGGCGACGCGAGGCCCTGAAATAGGTTTCCCGGAGCTATTGCCTTGCGGATATATTATTGGCACTGTCAATACGCTGTACATCTGCTTAGAAGGAGTTGGGAGCTTGGCGTTCGATAGTCTTATACCAAAAAATATTGTATATAGGTAAGTGTTAACCAATCAAATCAAATCCGTGTATTTTCAAGACCGATGGCATCGCTGACTGTTTATATTTTTTCTCCAGATATGTCTCACTACTATCGGAACACCGGCGAATCATTCTGTGCGGTCCAAGCGGCACGGGCAAGTCGTACCTAGCTGCAAAACTAGCAGAGTTCTACGTACAGAAGACGCAACGTAGAGGCAACCCCGCCGAAGCTGTGGCTACTTTCAAGTGAGTACCTGTCTACATAAACTGTTTTTATACAATATACTCAAAGATTCTTAATTGGCCAAGACTGGCGAACTAACGGTTGAAAGACAAAGTTAATTTTGACCCTTAATCGAACCTGTCCTTTGCAAATTAGGTATATGATTTGGTACTGATGGGATGTTCTGGAAACTCTGACACCAGGTTAGTCGCTATACCACACGTAATGGTATAGCGACTAACCTGGTGTCAGAGTTTTAAAGCCGCCCAAAGGCCTCTGACTTGGCTTTACATGCCGTCGGGAAATATAATTATATCATGCATGCCGGTTTCCTCACGATATTTTCCTTCACAGTTTTTAAAACAAGTGATAATTATACAATACACACATGAAACTGAAAAGTCAGAGGCTTGGCAATCCGACAGTCGCACCAATAAGCTATCACTGCTTATTCAGATGGGATGTTAGATTGTCTTTTCCACTATGTATTGAAAGTGACCTTGGTTATACAATAGAATTTAGTCCTGCTACATCCTGCACCTACTGCAGTTTTGGATATATGATCAGCCGATAAAGCCTCTTTCACATTTTGTCCCAGACGGAACACAATCATTTATTTTTAGAGTTGCTACTTCAGCGTTTTTGGCAAAATTATCATGATATTGTTTAAAGGTAACTGAACTTGGCAGAATAGAAATGTACTTAGTAATATAATATGTAACCCTTACCTCTCCAGTGTGGACCGCAAATCCTGCAACGAGTTGCGCGCCTACCTCGCCAACATCGCGGAGCAGTGCGGCGCGGCGGCGGCGGGCGAGGAGGCCGCGCTGCCGTCCGTCGTCATCCTCGACAACCTGCAGCACGCCTCGGCGCTGGGAGACGCCTTCGCGGGGCTGCTGCCTCCTGACAACAGAAATATGCCTGTCATTATTGGTGAGTTCTTTTTAGGGTTCCGTACCCAAAGGGTAAAACGGGACCCTATTACTAAGACTCCGCTGTCTGTCTGTCTGTCAGTCTGTCACCGTTTGTTAGACAGTTTAAATTTTCACAGATGATGTATTTCTGTTGCCGCTATAACAACAAATCAACTAAAAAACAGAATAAAATAAATATTTACATTGGCTCCCATACAACAAACGTGATTTTTTTGCCGTTTTTATAGATAATGGTACGGAACCCTTCGTGCGCGAGTCCGACTCGCACTTGACCGGTTTTTTTAACTTCAGAATGGATAATAAAAAAATAATAAAAAAAAATATAAAGGGCATTCCGATACATGTTATTGGAGATCACCATTTAAGCAAAGAATTGCTTGTGTTAGAGACTCCGCGCTTTATCTTATGCAATAGAAATGTAGAGAATGTAAAAATAAATGGGTAACACATGGATATTTACTAGGACCTACTTTTGAAGCTCTGTCTCATCATCATCATAGCAGCCGAAAGCCGTCTGCTATTGGACATAGGCATATAGGGCTGGCTGCATCCAGCGAATTTCCGCGACAGTCAAAATGATAACAGCCCATCTTTTTCTACCCTACAAACTGAGATGGATTGTTCTGCTAAAAAAAAGCCCATTATTATTGGTTCATAAGCATGAACCAATAATAATGGGCTTTATAATGCAAGCGCATAAGGTATCTCTTTGAACTTTACCGACAGCTGACAGTACATTGCTACATTACGGAACGCCTTATTTGGACCATGTCAATAAAGATGACATAATTGTCTCATTAATAGTGAAACGATCGTGAGAGAATAGCAATGAATGAATAAAATCGGGTAGGTAGGCACTCTTTTCTCATACCTTTTCCTTTTAGGGGAGGCTTTGAATGCTTTGTACGGCATAATATTATGCTTGTTTTATAACCTGTATTACCTAGTGAACAGCATCTACATTAGTAACAAGTTATTACTAAATAGGTATGCTAAGCGTTTTTTTTTTGAGGTTGGTACATCTTCAAGTGACTTCTCCCGCTCTGGGCGAAGCGGGAGAGCGTGTCAAACTTTTACTGACCAAAACTTCACTTGCCTGTTGCCAAGGGTCAAGGTATCCCTTTCGGACTTTCCCGCAACCCTGGCAGGGAGCATGCTAAGCTGGGTCGCATTTTTTTTTGGATCTAGAGTAGAATCTGAGTCGGAAAAAAATCAAAAATTCAGAAAACGCGTTGGGTAAATATGTGGATAATACTAATAAGTAATGTTTTGTTTCAGGAACGATGTCGCAAGCCACGTGCAACACAACAAACTTGCAACTCCATCACAACTTCAGGTGGCTCCTCACAGCCAATCACATGGAACCTGTCAAAGGATTCTTAGCTAGGTAAGCAGTGCATCCTAATCCTAACTAATATTATAAATGCGAAAGTGAGTTTGTTTGTTACGCTTTCACGCTAAAACGGCTGAACGGATTTAGATGAAATTTGGCACAGGGGTAGACCATGACCTGGAAAAGGACACCCCCCCGGGATCGAGACTTACGCGGGTGAAACCGCGGGGCGCGGCTAATATTATAGATAGTGCCATCCGGAGGCGACCCCCTTCACTCCGCTCCGTACTAAGGTACAGCTTACAGTATAGTAATCGCGGAGTGGGGCGCGTCTTCGTGGATGGCACTATCTGTAACCCACCAAACTTATCCTACCGAAACAGTTTAGAAGGTCAACAAAACCGGAAAGTTTAACACTGCATGCAGACTGGTGTTCCGAGTAACATTTTGATCTCCCAATTTTATCGAGTTTCAAACGCCTTTTATGAAACAGGCCCCATACAGTTTATAGCTTTAATTCAAGGTGCATAATTAACTTTACTAAGTACCTAAGTAGACACTTAATACTTAAACAGGTTCTTCAACTTACTTCTAAAAGTCGGAAGTTACAACTGCACAAGAAAAAATATCTGGACTACCTTGCAGAGCCACACAACGTAAAGTCAACGTTTACAAAGACTGAAGTTCTGTAAATTATTAATTCGCCGAAATGACCAAACAACTTACTTCATCGATTTCTAAGCCTTGGTCTAATTTAACCACCCTTGACCCAGGTACCTCCGTCGCAAACTCTTCACCCTAGAACTGCGGCTGGGTCGTCGCGAGCCCGCGCTGGCCGCCGTGCTGGAGTGGCTGCCGGGAGTGTGGTCCACGCTCAACGCCTTCCTAGAGGCTCACTCGTCCAGTGACGTCACTGTGGGGCCGAGGTTGTTCCTCGCTTGTCCCATGGACTTGGAGGCTAGTCAGGTAAGGATGCGTCTGTTTCGATATCGCGCAGTTTGCACGAGCCTATATTCGGCTTGTATCTTGGAAATTCATGACATAAGTACCTAGGTATATTGAAATCTTTGTACTTATAGATAGTTAATTGATTCAGGCGTGACTTTGCGGAAATCTATTATAAAATACAATAGACGTAGATATATTTAGTAACCTATTCCGCTTAGCTATTCTTCAAGAGTCATAAAAAACCCTGAAAGAATTCGACACGTGCTTCACCTCTCAACGATGCATCCTCAGGATGACGATTGACCAATTGCAAACCAGAACACGACGTGTTGCCACACCGAGCGCTGAGCGTCTACTCTGTAGTATTTAGTAGTCACAAGCGCGACTGTTAAGCATGAGGCGTTGCGTTCGAGCCCCAGGTTGAAGAACCATTCGAACTATCTCAGTTAGTAGCCCTGATTGTGGCAACTGGCTCTCCCTGTATGACGCGGGACTTCAACTTTACCAGCGAAGTGTGACATACGTTTTTAAAAAGCGTAACATGATGTAATTTTAACGTTACCTTTTGTCCTTAGGCGTGGTTCGCGGACGTGTGGAACTACAGCATAGTGCCGTACGCGTCGGAGGCGGTGCGCGAAGGTATCGCGTTGTACGGCAGACGACGACACGCCGCCGTCGACCCGCTGCAACACATCAAGTCTTCTTACCCCTGGAGAGAACCCAATCATTCACACGTAAGTACCTTTTGAACTTTCTTATTAATTTATTGCATAATTATGATGAAATTTTAAATCTATCATCCGGGAGTTTGTGAGGAAAATATTAGGATCACGCAGATCGCAGTAGATTTTTCTAAGCCCCTTAATAAATGAAATTAATGATGAAATTCGTAAAAGTCTTACCAAGGGGTATCGTATTACTGGGTTGTGGAGGTCAGATAGGCAGTCGCTCCATGAAAAATACTGGTATTCAGCTGCATCCAGTTAGACTGGAAGCAGACCCCAACATAGGTAGGTAGGAAAAGGCTAGGCAGATTGATTGAGATTAGGGACTTTACTGATGAGATACGATAGAACAATAACCTACTGCTTATCCAAAGTCGGGCTAATACGAAATTTTTTTTTCCGGAATGATCACTTTGCTGGTTGGAGGTTTTGGGGTTTATTTATAAACGTTGCTTAAAGTTAAGGAATGATTAGCGAATGTTTAACCATACATTTTTGACGTTTAAATGTCATTTAACTTTAAGCAACTTATATAAATAAACCCTTGAATATTTGGGCTCAAGGGCGCCTACCAAAAATTAATAAAGTGTACTAATCAACTTTTATTTTACAGACCCTTAGAGCAATCACGGTGGAGGAGATTGGTATAGAAGAATCAAATCAAGATTCCAACACGAACAACAATCAAGACCCTTTGGTAAGAACCTCATCATTTAATTTCTGCTTTTATAGTTTTGGTTCCTAAGACCATTTTATTAATCTACCCTCCTTCTCGTTACAGTTAAACATGTTGATG
Organism: Lithophane ornitopus; assembly: GCA_948473465.1. Classification (NCBI taxonomy): domain Eukaryota; kingdom Metazoa; phylum Arthropoda; class Insecta; order Lepidoptera; family Noctuidae; genus Lithophane; species Lithophane ornitopus. Next base: position 7,678,062 of record OX419616.1, on the reverse strand, counting down.
CGGCTGCAAGAAGCGGCGAACTACAGCGGAAACCAAAGTCAGGACTCTGACAACGCGAGCATGGATTCGAATCTCACTCACGACAGCTCTATGGGCAACGAGCTATAATAGCGACACCTCGTCCCGACTGTGTTGTGACGTCACTATCCTCTAAGATTTTTTATACTACCCGCTGGTATTCTGTGATATTGCTTCTCAACACTGCGTATTGTAGTTGAGACAAAGTAATACCAGCAGCAATTCCATGCAGTGTATGAACTTAACTGACGTTCCTTACATGTGGATTATAAATATGATATATAAAGCCAAATATTTGCCATATGTACATTATTGATATTTATTATTTACTTATTCTAAGTGTTACTTTAGTTGCGATTCTATAATTATTTCTAGTTGATTTTTTAAATATTTTATCGCTAATTGTAATGGCGGTATTTATTTTCTTTTCGAAAGGTTTTACTCTGCAATATTTGTGAATACTAGCAAATATCGATAGCATGAGTATGTAGACCTTTCTGTAAGACTGTTTTAGTTTATTTTACATTCGAGAAAAAAAAATCATTTCCACTCATAAGTGAATAAGAAATCAATAACAGTGCCTGGAGCGATAATTTTCCATTTTTTTACGACGTAATTACAATGTTAGATCTATTACTGTTTATATGAAGCATTGTGGCTTTTACTATTGTTATATTTTTCAAAGTTAGGATATAAACCGCATTTGTATTACTGAGACATGTATGTAACATATGAAAGTGTAATTTTTATACCATTTTCATATTAAATTTCATGTACCTAATATAAAATATTTAAGTGTAAATATGTTTAATATATTTCTTTTTGTATGCGATTACACTAACCGCTATCTATCATAAACAGCGTTACTTTTGTATAGAAATGCGTAACAACTGTGTTACAGTGTTCGGTATGGATTGATTCGTGTGCATAAGTGAAACGTGATATCTACAATCTATGCTTTACAGAAAATGTGAAATAAAAATTGATTATAAAAATCTTGGTGTCTTTGATTCAATTACTGTACCTACTTACAAAATTAAATACCTAATGATACAAATCTTCAAGTTTACAAACACATTTTAAATAATAACAACAGAATATTTAGAGGCATTTTTATTGAAGTACTTAATTTACAGCACACTTTCATCAAACCTTCGCCAGAAACAGATATAATAATGGAGCAATTTGGACGGAACCAGTTTTATTTCATTTAGGACTAGAATCTTCATTTATTGAGTACTAAAAGGAACAATCGCATATTTTGTTTGGTGAATCCAATATAAATAAGGCACAACCATTTCTACAAACCAGTATCTGTCACCGATTTCAATAAATTGTAAACAGGAATGATTATTCATTAATATTATAGTAAGCATTGACAAGCAGAGGTACACAGAATGCAGGTCAGTATAAAAAAAACATAATATTACGGTGCATCCTCAGGGAGCATTCAAGCAGTGGGTATGTTGAACTGCGTACTTTTGTAACTTGTTTTCCAACAAAACTTCCAACTAGTGAAATTGAAATTTTCGCATATATTTCAAAAACGAGGCCTGGTTCAATAAAAATAATATTTCAACACCTTATTAGCATCCGAGTTTTTGTCAATTATTGTTTACAGATTAATGACATACAACAATTTTTGACAAATTTTAAATCTTAGGTACCTCCATATGATGCACTAGCGATACTAGGCAGCACACGCACGGTATCTAAACATATTTTTTGCCTCTGGTAACGCTACCTACGAAATTGGCTCAGCTGTCACTAACGAGACACAATAGAATTTTAATTGATAACGGCCTTATAAAGGCCAATCAACAGTTGAGCGGAAGCTCAATAATAAAAGTATGATCCGAGTCGCGAACCGTCGCATCGTCACCGCTTTGTTTAGACTAGTTCGATGGTTTGCTGAGTGAAATGCTAAAATCCCCGTGCACATTATGTGTAATATGTTGGTCACTATCCTGGGAGAGTTGTTGGGGTGTTTTTCACAAGTGGGGACACAGCTCAACCGAACAAACACACAAACACGCACGCAAAGCAGAATACATTATCGCTCACGGTATGGACGCACCTATGTAGACTATTACCTAAAGTGACATAACATAGAAATATAAAGCTTGCAACCTTCATTTTTTTTATAATCAGAGTGTCATTATGTTTTCTAAAGTTTCAAACATAGATGTATTTACTTAAACAGTTCATTTATAAAGAAAACATGCTATGTAGGGACATATATATACATACAGACACAATACTAAATCTTAGTATCTACCTACATAATACAAGCTGCTTGCCTATAGGCAACTACTTGAATTCAGAATCTTAGATGATGTAACATTAATTGCCACTGACTCAACAATCTTTTTTAGACTACTGATATTTTTGAGTGACCATTCGCAATAAAAAGGTCCTACATAAATTATGGATGCATTGGAATTTGAACTCTGTCTAGTCTAACATTGGGTTTGTTTCCAAAAATTGGTTCATTAGTTATGTATTTTCTCTGTACAATAAAGTATCATTTCATATTATAAAACAAAGTTCTCCGCCGCGTATGTCTGTCTGTCTGTTCGCGATAAACTCAAAAACTACTGCACCAATTTTCATGCTGTTTTCACCAATGGATAGAGTGGTTCTAATAATGTTTTGGTATATAATTTGTCAAGCGGGCGAAGCCGCGGGCATCAGCTAATTTATATAAATAATTATAGAAGATTCTGAATTCAAGTTTAGTAAGACTTTCTGACAGTGGGATTCCCACCTGTGGGATTTTTAAACTTTGATCAATTATTACAATGTAAAATCACCAAAGATGACACTTAATTATAAATACTTGGATGTGTTTTATTGTAGAGGAAAGAGACATTATTCAATATTGTTTTAAATGCAACAGAGGTCTGAAATAGTTTTCTTATTGATTAATTTTTAACAAGTAATTATTACTCAAAATAGGTACATGTTTAGGCATCATCAAATTGTACACATTAATCCAACAGCGTTATGATTATGAAACATTGAAAGCCTAAAATATCTACCAATAATTTTTTCAATATTTTAAGGAACTTATTTTGACATGAAATATTATTGCTATAACTCACTAATATGATACTTTTTAAGATAAGGAACAGTATTTAAGTGATGAAGATTTTAATCACTGTGAATGTCAAGACTCAAATTGGACAAAGAGGGAATGGGAGACTCTGTAAAGTCTCCAGAGTCGTCACTATGAACTTTACTTTGTTTAACTTCTGTTTTCCCCTTTGAGTGAATACTTCCCGATTGCTTTGACTTATTATTTGTAATACTTAAGGAACTTTTTTCACTAATCAAATCTGCAACATCAGATAATGAAACTGAACTTTGTGAGCTCTGAGAAGTTTGATGTGGACTTTCAATTGATGCATTTTTGTTTAAACTTTTTTCTATTTCACCTTGAGCGGAGCCTAAAGACTTTGATTGTTTATCTATATTCTCTTTAAATTTGGAAACTGGTGATGATGAAAAGTCATCACCATAACTAAATTCTGCAGTATCCCCCTCAGACTTGCCAGATTCCTGTGATTTTTTCTCACTCACTTCTACAACTTTATTCTCAGTTTCTTGTTTAAGAGATTCAGGTGATGTATTACTCAAAGTAGCAGATTTAGCAGATGATAATGAATCATTCTGTGCATTTGCCACTGATAAAATATTAGTGTTTGTTTGATCCTTAACATCTGTTTCCATAATGGGCAAGCCTGTTGTATTGAGCATTTTTTCATCTAACGAGTTAAAAGGTTTTAATTCTACATATGAGGTAGAGTCACTACTACTATTAGTTGTCAATTTAAATTCACTCATTAACAAAGCAGTTTCATTTCTTGGTCTGTTAAAAGTTACAAACTTCTGATCTCTTGCATCTACGCATTCACTGGATTTTTTTGCAACATAATTATTAGAGTTAAGACCACTGTTATCCACTTGAAGTATGTGATCTCCAGGAATGTATTCCGAACTTGTTTTGTCCCGCGCAGAGTCGCTAGAGGTGTCTGTATCTGAGTTATCTAGCTGTAGCCGCAGATGTAGTTTATTTTTTTCATCAGATGAATTATCAGACTGGGAAGAACTTGTAGTACTACTCTGTGAGTCTTCATGAAGTATGTAAGTACAATTTTGTTCATCCCTGTAATTTTTATCATCACTTTTTTCGTCATTGTTGTACTTTGACTTAGTGTTTGGATCAAAATATTTTTTCTGATGTGGTTTTAACATATTTTTAAGAAGTGTGAACAGGAGGGGTTCTTTTATATTATCAGATTTGGGTAAATTCATCTTCTCGGCCAATTTTTTCTTTCCTTCGTATTTGTATTCACTACCTTGCCGCGACTCCGACATGTAAACGAATAATGTGTTCTTCAAACAACAGAACTCTAAAAACTCATGGACCACCGATAGAGCTAACAGGCCCTCCGGTAATTTAAGGATATTATCTAAATTCACATTCTGTTTTAAGTTTTCACATTCATCTTCAAAAGCTAAAAAAATATTAGCTCTTAGCAACGCGCGTATTTTGGCTAGCGATCCATTTCTCTCTAAAGCTTCTATAACTAAATCTCGAAGTTCAGTGTCTTCAGCTTGCGCCATTTTAAGAAAATAATTTTATGATTCGATAATACGAGTTATCGTGTAAATAAAACACAAATTCGGCACTGACTAACGTGTTTGACTCGCTTGTTTTGCTTGTTGAGAGTTTGAGAGACGCAATTCCGTCAGTCAGTGAGAGTGAAGACGTCATCAGCAGTCAGTGCCTTAAAATTTTTCGACAATAATGACAGCAGGTAAACAAGATTCACAACCAAAGTGTCAAAGCAAGATAGCGCTAAAAAAAATGCTAAAGATGTCTAATAGTGCAATGATATGGTTCGCTCGAGCGTTATGATTGGCGCTAGCGTCGTTTTCGTTCAGAAATATAATTATTATTTTGTGTTGATGGTTTTTTTTAGTCTTGTTTAATCCATTGATTATTATTTTATACCAGTTAAAAACCATGTATGAAACCAAAAATACATACAAAGGTCTTGTGAATCAGGAAAAAAATAGGTAACCTAGAGCTACAAATAAAAATATATAATTCTACACAAACATGCCTTTTTTAAATTAAAAATTTACTGTTAAGCGATTCACTGGACGATTATTAAGTAAGGGTAAACAAGGTACCTACCTAGAATAAGGCTGGTAACCTACCTACTTATAGACTTGCTTATTAATTAGGATACGTAATAGGTACCTACTACTTACGGAATGAGAGACAATGAAAGAAAGCTTCATGTTTATTTACAAAATATCCACTTATTTAAAACATGCATCAGTTGTACTTACCTACCTACTAAAACTTCATATTCTCCGCATAATTGCCGAGATTATGAAGGAATCAAGCGGGAATATTTTCAATCCTTGCTTTTAAAAGTTAAGACCTTACTGCTGATTGAAGAGAACAGAAATACGTCTAGGTACCTACATAAAATTTTATTTAGTCGAAAATAAATATTTTTAATCAAAAGTAACTGGGTACATCTAGATATTCACCCTTATATCTTTGCGAACGTGCTCGATTACAAGGGGTGAAGGCTTGCGCCGGGAAATGTAGGAAATTCAGTCAGTCGGGTCGAGCAAGCGTAGGAGGTCGGTACGGTGTCCGCCTCGAAATTTAACGGCATAATGAAACTTTTAGTCCATTTTCCTATCATATCCTGAGTAAAACATTTATAAAAACTAAAAAACAGTGTTGACATTGTCAATTTCGCGCACGGTGGGTTAAAATTCCCACAATGGCTGTATAATGTGTTAAAATACTAGTGGCGGGAAACCGTTTTGATATCTCGCTTGACGTGTTGTGTCCTATGTGTACGTAGAGCGAGAGGAGCCGTCTGCCCTAGAGGGCGGCCGACATGCTGGATTCGTCGTGAATCGATATTTTTGGAACGTTGTAGAGCTGAAACCATGAGGTTCGAGGCTCAATAAAGGTACGACAGGTGATAATATTAATAGTTTCCGTTCACTCGACTACACCCAACTCATTTAGCAAAATATGTGCTGCGGTAAACGACGATAACTGGGTCCCACGTTGGGCTCCAGTACCCCCCTCCAGCCGCAGCAGCTGCTCTCCGGATTTTTTGTGCATTTGTAACGGTTTAATTTCGTTTAAATAAATTAGATATTTTAGTTTTCTTCCAAATAAACATTTTTCATTTAATAATTTTGTTAAAAGTATCAACTTCAGTCGAGTAAAAAATACCTACTCGACTGACAAGCTTTTTTTACTTTGAATGGGAATAGTATTTTAAGAATTGCTGAATTTAATTTAGGTAATTATTTTGGAACGTAATTAATTCACTTGTTGTTTGTATTCACATGTAGGTAAATTAGCATTTCAAAACATGGTTTACCCAGTGAAAAATAACATTGTATAAAGGTAGGTAGAAATAAGTAGGTTATTTACGAAACAAAAATAAGGAAAACCATTCTATGGAGTACTAAACAACAATTAATTACTTTGCTACGTATCTAATAGTTAGGTTGGTAACAATGAACAATACCTACTATACTTATATATTTGTTAATTAAAAAAAAAACGTTGTTCTTTAATTATAACTTGATTGGCACTTTTTAGAATTTGATAAAATTTCAAATTATAAAAAAAAAAATACCTAGATGGGGACTACTAAGGAATATATCATAGTCAGGGTAGAACTCAAGAGGCGTATAATTAACCAAAACATTTCAACTTCATGTCAAAGTCACAACCCCCACTCAACAAATCTAAACAAGTGATGAAGCAACATTGATTTTTTAAAACTATACTTACCTATTAAGTACTAAAAATCTATAAATACTTATATTCATTTCCAATATTCTTTAACCAGCAAAACATAAACCTAGGTCGTCGGCTAAAGTATTACCACGTGGTAACCCGGGATGTCACCCAAAAATCCCGGGAATACCGAATGTCGAATTTGGCGCCGTGCTCACACGGGCTCAGGAGGGATTAGGTCGTGCACACCAGTCTCCAGTGGCAAATATCGAACTGACACAACCAAACACACTTACGTTTGCGCATATTCATGCTGTGTTGCAAGTGTGGCACCCGTCTTAGGTACTCGTAAATGACAACACAGAACTACACTCCAACCGCAACCTATTCTAAGCTCGGTCAGCAGCAATAATAGATAATTATCATCGAAACTATACTTTTACATAATTATCATCTAAATTGACATACAATTACTCGATACATTGAACCTATTTCAGAATTTAATTTATTAACTAAGAAATAATATTCTTATACCTAATTTTACATCTGTTCCGTTTTTTTTATTTTATTGGTTGTTGATTTTAATTAAATACTAGGTAAGCTCAATATGTAGATTTATATTTCGTTTTCCTAAGCGAGGCAAAACAACATTTACATTTATATCAAAGTTTATTTTTCAAGTAAGTATTTTTTCTGAAACGTGAGACTAGATAAACCTTTGATTTTCTGTAAGAATTTATCAACATTGGTGATGAATATTATCATGTTTGGATTGTCTGGTTGTAAACTCTAAATATGGTCTTTTTGCAACATAACTAACTGGAACTATTACGTACCTACATATCATCATAGCAATGATAAAATTGAAAGTTTTTTTATTTATCGGAGAAATATCCAGTAGTACGTACTTAGGTACCTATTCTAGAAGCCATGGGGGGTATTTTAGAGCTATGGCTAACGTATGGCATAGTATCGTGCTGAGTTGACGATTGCAATAACACCTCTGAGTGACAGTTAGCCTCACTTCGGCGTAAGATTGAAATACTTCGATATCGTGAAATGAAAACGTTTTTTTTCGGGCAAAATGAAAAAAGAAAACACGTGTGTAAAACCGTAATCATTTGTAAATATTATTAATCTCACAAAAGTAAAAATCATGCATTTTAGAATATACATAAGGCTTAGCCTACTTATAAAAAAAAAACGCAACGTGGCAAAACTATCTACGATAACGTAGGTACCGTTAGCGTTTTCATCATTATCATCGCAGCCTTTTCCCAAATTCCGCCGGGGTCGGCTTCAGTCTAGATCCAGATACGGCTTATTGATTTGCTCGAAGCGACTGCTTTCTGACCTACGCAACCCAATTGCTGGGATATTGATGTCCTTCTTTCCCTAGCTGTTCATAACATGAACCTGAGAAGAAAATATTTAAGTTTAATGAAAAGGTAAGTAAATAGAAAAGGTCTGACTGTCTGAAAATTAAACCCCTACGCCAAGACGGCGATCTTTACCTAACCTCAAGACAGTTTGAACGTCTATTTTTGAGACTTGGCACCTCGAAGTAAATAAACTTATACCTACAGCTTGGGACTAAGAAAGGAATTTGGGAACACAACTTAGACGGGTAAAGGGGGATTAAAACCACGAACTACGCGAACAAAGTCGCAAGACAAAGCTAGCCTGCATTCGAACGAAAATAGCTTTCTTTTTTCAGTATAAAATTACTTACGTGATAAGTCGAACCACGATACGATACTGGAGGAGTGGAGGCACAAAAGAGTCTCAAACACGTACCTATTGTTGAATGTTCCAGCGATCAGGTGTGTTGTACTTATTCCTTATAAGGGTTTAATTCTGATTTATTTCAATTGTTCAGCTGAAACGGTTCCCACATCGTGATTTACGAAGCGTTTTAAATATAAAACATTCGTACTTACTGTCTTTGCCAGTCGCTGGCAGTTTTGGTGCTTAGTAAAATTTATTTTATGCAGCATAATAACTTTACTTAAGACCGCATTGCTAAAAGAAAACTGTTGTGGGTGTAATGTAACACATGGAGAAAAACAAAAGGCGATGATCTTACCTATATTCAAAATCTACTATTAAATTAAATGTTCGGAAAAAACGCACAAGTTAAGCTTCTCATTTCCAAGTAGGTAACTGGAACCTATATTGCCTACTACCCAAATCCTTATTTTGGATAAAAGGGTGCAAGCCTCATCAAGTCGCAATAAGGTGTGAAGGAAAGTAAAAGGAAGGTCTAAAAAAAAAAGCATTAATCTACCTACTAATATACTTCTACACCCCAGGGACCTCTGAACAGACAACTTACTAAGCCAGAGTTGAGAGTCCTTCGAGAATCCTTGAGTTTATCCTCCATCCAATAAAACCAAGTCGGTCATGACGGCCGCTAACGAAGGTGGAGTTTCTGACCAACTGAGAAGAAGTTTTATTATTAGTGATACCTTTCTACGTACCTAGGTAATTGGATAAGCAAAGTTCTAGTAGATAACTGCCTTTTAAAATATTCCATGAAATTTCTATAGAAATCGTTGAGCGTAAAAAACAAAACTCATAATTGAAATTGAAACCTTGTAAAATTCTTTTACTATTTAGATAGAGTTAGTACGAGTCACAAGAAAGCAGCTCATGTAGGCAGTAAGATTATCCAGTAATGCTTAGTAGCTTACTTCAGCTTCAGTATCTACCTATCGTACACTGGGTGGATTTTTGAGACGGGGTAGTAAGGGTACCTGAACCGTATTGTATTTTTAACAAAATATGTGAATGCAGTTAGCAATTCAGTAGGTACTCAAAAAGTATCTCCAAATAACGATTTTTGTATGGGCCCTTACCGTCCCGTCTCAACAAACACCATGTAAGTACATATAGGTACCTGTTTTTATGCAAATACTCATGTGTTATAGCAATAGGATAGGTACCCACCCCTTCTTTACCTATTTAACCTAAGGCAGTAAAAAATAATTTTATCCTAGATAAACTGCTGATAAATTCCGCTTTTCTCCCATTTCGGGGCATTTACATAGAAATAGTCGGTTATGTACGCCAATTAAGACATAGGAAGCTTGTCAGCGACTAATAAACATTTAGATAGGATCACTTTAATTGTTAGCAGTCCTACTTTAGTAAACATAATGTAGAACAATACACGTTAATTTTTGTTTGTTTCGAGTTAACCGGGCCATTCTCTTCCATACAAACTTGAATAATCCGTTGAATATTTTTTTCTCCTCGAGGAGAGGAACTCGCGGCTAAGTAATAACAGCCGCAAGAGTCGATCCATCAGGTTAAGCTACGCTTGCCGGTTGGTCAGTGGATGGGTGACCACCTTAACATACCGAGACTCCTACGTGCCTCAGAAAGCACGATATGCCGTTGGTTCCGGCTGTCATTTGTGGATCTTTGACAGTCGTTACGGATCGTCAGAAGCCCGAAAGCGTGACAACTAGTGTTTTAACAAGGGGTATCATATTACCCAGTTACTGGGTTGTGGAGGTCAGATAGGCAGTCCATGTAAAATACTGGTCCTGTCAGGGTTGCGGGAAAGTCCGAAAGGGATACCTTGGCAATAGGCAACTGAACGAACACGGGTGGGTTTTAGTCAGTAAAATTCTGACACGCTCCTCTCGCTCCGCCCAGAGCGGGAGAAGTCATTTGAACATGTAACATCGCCAAAAAAAAAAAAAAACTGCTATTTAGCTGCATACGGTCAGACTGGAAGCCGACCCAAACATAGTTGGAAAAAGACTAGATTTTCTGCATATTATTTTTTATCTGTCATACTAATTCTCCCTGAAGAATTAGGCAGAGGTACACCCACATTTCACCAGTTTGTGCATGTTTAAGTCCCATGTAATAGGGGGCGAGCCTATTGCCATCAACTGGGACAAATCCTGACTGCGGGCTGCCCCTGAGAAATTCCTGATGGAAGAACCCAATAACACTTTGCTATTTGTATAAACCTGAATGGCTAGTTTGTGTAGAAGCCACATCAGATACCAGCGGGGTTATTGCGTATCACGCTTACAGTAGCAATGCCTATCATTTTGACAGTTCAACAACATTCATTACGTTATTTCTGTTGTTGAGCAGACTTTTTCAAACATAAGCTGCTATAAGTAAACTCTTATTCTCCACATTAGATAGCTTTTATCAGAGAGCGTTTAACTTGACTCATAAAATTGAAGTATGATAAAGCCAAGTGAAATTTAAGTGCAGGAAAAGTTTTAATTACTAGTCGTTTAACAAGAACTACTAGTTTAAGAAGTAGGAAGGTAATAGATGTGGCTATCTTAGTTTTTCTTACGGGTTTCTGAATTATTTTGGTAAGTAATATTAATTCTATTGCGTGAAGACTAGGTACCTATCCATTTTTCCTAAAATGTTGACAACTTGGAATAGGTAGTAAACAATCTCAATAACACATTTATTATTTATTTATTTAACCATTTATGTACACACATAATAAACAGAGAAGAAGAAAAGAACAAAAGAACGTACAAAGGTGATGCTTATTTCTAAAGAAATCTCTTCCAGCAAACCTGCGATAGGAAAGTAGATAAGAGATGTAAACACCGTGTGTAAAATTCGTGAGAAAGTAAACTACATAATAATCAAAACAATTCACTTAATAAACTAAAACAAATAATATGATCATACACTTACATACAAATATACATACATACCTACTCCATAAATATATATCTTTATAATAAGTAAATACATACGCAACTATGACGAAGTGGAAAGATAGTGTTCTTTCACTCTTCTTTTAAACACTGCAACAGTTAGGCAGTCCCTAATATCAGGCGGAAGGGAATTCCATAACCGCACCGCGTGCACAGTGAAGGAATAGGAGTAGAAGTCAGTGGAATGGGGAGGGGACTTAAGGAGATTTCTAAGATGCGACCTGCAAGGTGCATCAGAAGGACGGGCGAAGGAAAAACGAGTGGAGACAGCGACGCCACATCCAGCCTATTCCGCATATACCTGCCACCAATAATTATAGCCTGGGATTTCCTAGGGTTGATTCGTAGTCGAAAGGACCGCGACCACTCGCCAATCAAATTCAGGTCGCTGTTCATGGCAGACACGGCGGCTTCTGCATCTTCTCTTAAGAAATGGTTGTAAAGCTGCAGATCGTCGGCGTAGAGATGGAAGTGAGAAGAAATTCCTCTGGTGACAGAGTTAATAAAAATAGAAAAGAGAAGAGGAGAGAGAACGCCACCCTGAGGCACGCCTGTGGCAAGGGAACACCAATCAGAGGAAAACTCGTCAAGACGAACCCTCTGCGAGCGGCCTTTAAGGTAGGAGTCAAACTAACAAACCGTGGAAGAAGAGAAATTATAGGTTTAAGTATCCCCAGAAGGATGTCGAAATCAACAGAGTTAAAGGCGCTGCTAAAGTCCAGGAGTACAAGTAGGGTGAGAGATTTGTGGTCCATAGCCCAGCGGATGTCATCAGTAACCTTCAACAGAGCCGTTACTGTGCTATGATCGGGTCGAAAACCAGATTGCAGAGGACTAAGTAGGTCATTCGTAGAGAGAAAAGCAGAAAGTTGCATGTAGCATCTCTTATCTCGAAATATATTTTTGCCCAGTAGATTACATTTTTTGGGTCCGTTATTTACAGCTTTTTACATTGAAAGAGTAAACCCAAAATCATAAATAATTTGATACTAAAAAGGCTCCGATGGAAATTCAATCAGAAATAAGGTTACCTACATTTTTTTCATGGGTAGGCTTTTGAGTAGGTTTCTACACAAACAGAAGAGAAGTGAATTCATAAGCAAGGACAAAAGTCGATACTCTTGCGCCATCCCATCTTCCTGGCTCGGCGTGCTGGGCTGACGCTGCTGCTGCGGCCGCGGAAAACCTCAAGCGGCGAAAATATTTTAAATTGCCTTATAGGCAATTATATTTTCGAGCCGTTTGGGGTTGAAATTCTAGGGCCTTGGGGTCCGAGTGTTCATAGTCTGTTTAATTTAATGCTGTTTGACACTTCCCGTGACCCAAGGGCTAGCTTTTACCTTGGTCAGAGGCTAAGCATTGCCATTCAACGTGGCAATACCGCCAGTCTCTTGGGTAAATTACCAGCCGACAGCGATGCGGAGGAATTTTTCGACGCCATATTTTAGATATTAATTGTTTATTTCTATTCCTTCTTTCCTTTCCTTCTTATGGATGAGTAGGTGTACAGAGCTATTTGGGGCAACCTGTTCGTTCTTTCCAATAGCATTACTAACAACTATATTTGGTACGAAACGATTATTATGTTATCTTGTTGAAATTACATAATTATCGTGATTGCTTACTCGTAATCGTCCATAATAACAGTTAACAATCCATATTTTTCCATGTAATTTCCACGGCATGCACAGACATAAAACGTTACTTTAACATGCAAGTTATTGAAAACTAGTACATAAAGTACCTAAATTCTACCTTTATAAATTAAAAGCGGCAGTATCATAATGACACGGAAAAACTTATACAGAGTGATTGGTAATTGGGTGCAGTCCTTGAATTGGATGATACTAGAGCTAATTTGCAAAAAATTTGACCCGATAACCTGGAGTCCAAAACGGGTTGTTTTGGAGATAACGAAATACTACCCAGACTGGATCAACATTTTGTAGGTTTATTCAAACACGTGCTAAAAGTGGGCACTGGTTGTACCAGTTTAGAAAGCCTATGAATAAACAAGACAATGATAATATTTAGAGGTTTAAATATTTTTTGAATATTTTTAGAAATATTTCTAGTATTCTGTTTGGCGGCACCGTCAATGCCTCTTTCCCAACCTGCGAATGCACGGCACGCGAAAAACGGAATTCGCGCGCCTCTTTTTGTAAATTAATATTTGTCTTTTTACTTGCAAGTTTATTGAAAAAAGTCGAAAGAAACGTGTACGCATTTGTCATACATTCTCGACCCCATTACGCCCTCGCCTTCGGCTCAAGCTGCAAGGTGCATTTCAGCCTCAAGTGTAATGTCAAACTTAGCTCACTTGTATCATAATGTACTATTATCCGTCTATCTCAATATCATCTAAAACAAAATATCTTAAGTATTTACCTGCAGTTATTTTAATTTCAAATCTGGGTCAATAGTTGAAAAGCTTTTTGCACCTCCGTGTTAGGTACGCAGTTTTCACTTCATTTGGGAACTTTTAAGTGCTTTCTCACTGATATTAAACAAAGAACTTTACTTTCGAACCGTCAGCGTCATTGCTTTTAAAACTTATTTTTATTCAACTTTTTAATGCTTCGCCGATATCGAGTGGATTGAGTTACCATCAGAGTTACTATGAAGGGAAATACAATACCTACCTATTTCTCTGGTTTTCTTTCAATTTATTTTCATCTACCCAATATCTATGTAGCTTTGATGTAAATTATGGATCGCTCAGACTGCAAAATATCAACCGTAAATTAGGTATGTGGTAATGTTTTCCCATTTCACAATAATAGCCAACTCCATTAGCCCTGGTCTCGCTCGGATGGTACCTATGCAAGTTATTTGTCGATTGTGACCTAATTTATTTAACGAAACTTCACAGTTAGCTTTGGAAAGCTACAGATAGCAAATTGAGTTTCAGTTGTTTATTTTAGTTTATTAAAATGAAGTATAAATATGTTCTCGAGCAGATTGTGAAAATGTCCTCAGTTTCAGATTAATTACCAATCGCCATATAGCAAATGCTTAAAATCACAAATTGTACCACGACCCACAACTGTTTATATAACTGTAATTAAAAAGTTTTTAATGAAATCTAATATCAGATCGTTAGAACCTCTTCCAGTCAGTTTCAAAGTTTGTTTCAATATAAATGATCTTGTTAATAAGTTTCCCAACTGGCCCGTATTTCGGGGAGCACACTCGGCCCTTTTACAAAACGACCTATTGTAACTGCTTCACGCAAGTATTCAGCGTTGCGTTAATTGCCGTCGAACAATATACAGGTATTGTTGAAAGGCAGCAATCTAACTGAAAATGTAGTTAGAGAGTAATGAGTAGCTCATTTCGCTTTAATCGTCCACTGATAGGTTCTACTTAGGGTGATTTGGTCGAGTTAGGCCTTTTGGCGATTATAATTAACAGAACGGATAAAAATAGGTTGAGTATTGAGTGTTGGTGTGGCGCGAGCGGCGGTGCGCGGCCTGTTTCAGGGTTTCACGTCGGAAGGGGCGTTATTCTTGGAGACAATCAATACGAGCGTCTGCATATTTAAATCAGCGGCGAGGTGAACGGCTTCTGCGGTGAGTGTGCGATGACTGCGTATACGTCACGACAATTAACAGCTAATTGATACGCATTTCAGATGGAATTATTTAGCAGAACGATAGGTGCAATCCCTTTCAGCTGGTATAGACAGCAATAAAAATGACAGCATACACAAAGGAGTAGATTTACTACGTAGAGGCAACACCTGAGCATTCAGCGCATAAAAAGGAAAAAGAAACGTTATCTCGTACACGAAAAAAACACTGTTCGTTGGAATATATTGATCGACGTTCTACAAGAGTTCAGTACAGATTGTGTTTTGCCAGAAAAGTTAATGTCCAAGGAATTGATTTAGAAACTGATATATATTGTGGCAGCTGGCCACGGAAATTCTGTCTGAACGGACTGCGGCCTGCCGGACTTTACATAAATGTCAATTTAGTTTGTCAAGTCAATTTAGTTGGCAGGCTCACTTCGATTGGTTCTACTTTAACGGTTTCTTAATGCATTTCTGTGTGGCAACGTAATATTCTTGTATTTTGTGCGATAGATTACGTTATCATCGTTGATTATACCTAGCACTCACCTCTATTAAGGCAAAATAATTTGAATTCGCTTCGAGGCTTTAGGAACCTAATCCTGAATAACATAACACGCGATAACGTAAATACGTCAAAAGGGTGAACGAGGGATGTAATGTGAGGTGTTTAGCGGGCTCCCGGGGCCTACGGGGCTCCTTATGAATAAATATGGAGCGGACTACCTTGACACTCGCTGAGCACTTTTGAACATAAAAAGCTGAGTAGCGGTTCACCTACTTGAAAGCGACGTCTTTCAAGTATTTAATCTAGTTTCAAGTCACGTGTGAATTGAAAAATGGTAGGGCACTACATTAGTTTGTTGTTGTGTACTGAATATCAAAATATTGCACAGAGGATACGGAGACAGTGAGTGCACGATCGCATGCGCTGCCGGGAGAGTCGGTCCGCGTGGCTTGTTAAAGGTTATTTTATCGATACTCCAGTACACACGTGGAGATGACGGTGATCCATCACGTCTCCGTGTTTGATCGTATTTTTCATCGTATGACTGCACGAGCGAGTTATTGGGTTTCCCGTTGAATCCAATCATCCTCGAGTTACAGCATTACTTACATATATCTACCTTTCTACTTAGACGCTAATACAAGTTGATGGGCTTACAAGCTCAGAGCTCGAGATCCAAATGAGGTTAAATCGAGCTACTTTTCATATTGAGATTCAATGCAAATCAAGATAAGGAAAGGTTTTACGAATGCAAGGATACCTTATTAAATTTTCGACCAGCACTTGTTTTGTAGTACGGGTACACGAGATGAAACAGCTGACATAACAGAATCTTTAGAGTCCCGTGCTGACCTTTCTGTGTCGCTTAACTTTATGCTTACTTAACTATATTATGGTAGAGGTCGGCCCTATTTGTAGAAGAGCTATAGAATTTGTATATACGGGGATATGGTTATGGCCTTCATGTATTTGTGATGTGGGTAATGAAAACCGTTTATGTCGGACGATAATGAAAACCTTCAACATTGTTTCTGTGATATCTGAAGATTTTACGATAAATGTAATTGTGGATGCCTATAAATTTGCATTTGCCTCGTTAGTCAAGTCAAAGTTGGAGTCTCGATCGGGTCGGGTAAATTGCGGTAGGCGACCAATTTATCACATCGGATCCAATATTGGTGAATGTGGGCCAATACCTATACCTCTGCTAAACCCTTTGTGGATAACAAGGTTGACCTCTTTTTGGGTATATTGATAGCCTGCTCCTTAAATTATAAAACCTTTAACTTAGCATATTTATAACATTTACATAATATGAGGATCACTAGCAACCCCCAAACAATCGTTAACGCTAAAATCGGTTACGACAATAATATAACATGAGCAACCCCCATTGATGTATGTTTTATTATGTAAACCTTATTATAGGTGTCTTTCAGAAAGTGCGCTTTAAATATAGCTCAGTTTTCTAATTCAGCCGCCAAAATTCTTTGAATTTGAGAAATTTTGTCGGCGGCTTTTCAAATGCGGCCTTAATGATAAAGTACCCACATTTTTCACTTTAAACACATTCCCTTTTCAAAGCGGTCCCTCAAAACATACCTTCTTATGTAGAGGAAAATCCAAGGATTTTAGTGTAAATAAAAATATCAAAACCCGAAGCAAGTCATGAATATTTTTTGTAAGAGAACTAAGTACCTACGTGTCATTTCAAATACGTATCATATTATTATTATTCATTAATTAAGCTTTCCTCAAAAAAATAAAAGCTATTGTGTTTGTTTCATACACTTTAATAATTACGGTCGCCATCTTTTTATTTCCCCTGGACTGAATTTCGTAAGTTGTTTTTGGTAACTCTTCATCTGGGTAGTCTTATTAATAGTTTAGACACAGGAGTGTTATCAGTTATCATACAAATAATCAAGTTAATAAACAGATAATGTCTGTTAGAATTTCATTTTACGAATAATCCGCGTTGAAATAATGGTAGCTTCGTCGTATTTCGAATTATCATCAATTCTTTCATAATTTTACGTGGAAACCATTAAGTATTCTATCCAATTGGAATTTCTTACGGTTATGCTTTAATCGATATTTTTATTATATTCTAAATACTTAATGAGCTCGTCAGTCCACCTAGTTATTTATCGATCTTCATTTTTAACCACTTCATCAAGACTTCTAAACAATAATCAAAATGTTTCTCTTCATATTTTGTTCCCACAATTTTCATGACGGTGTCACACGTGATACGATAAACTGCCTCTCATGTAGACTTATTTATATTTCAATCAATGTTGTAATCAATCAATCATTCGTTCGTTCGTGTTCCATATCCGTTCGTTAACTTCGCGTTAAAAGTTCATCGCAAAGCATTTTCGTTTAAGTATACTTATATCGTTTTAACGCTTCAGTATATATCGTTCCAGTATATATAGTTTAAACGAGAGTTTTAAGAATTAAATACGTATACTTATGTTCCTTGAAGTTCTATTTGCATGTGACGCGAAATGTTAAAATTTCATGGTCTTCGTTTTTTTTGTGACACTATGTTATTTAGCAAAAAATAATCCTTATGATGAAGCCTTTCGATCGGTATGATAAAGCTACAGGCTGATTATTTTTCTCATGTAACTGGTTCGATTCCCGGTTCAACCATGTAATTATTTAAATATCTATGAATGCAGTTTAATTTGTTTTTTAAATTCCAATAATGTCTTCTTTCAGTAAAATGTTCCATCTGCAATATTCAAGGTACTTTCCCTCCATGTGGCATATCCGTGGGACGCCCTATACTGTCCCTGTGGACAGTACAGAAACTACTACCATTTCCAACGTTTACTACGAAACGTTCGAAACGGCACACACTCACAGAAGCTCGCATTGACGAGACCCCAAGCGATTGTCGCGGCGCTGTCAGTTTCGGGTGGCGTGTCGAGACTAGAGGGTAGGTTGTTATTTCAACAAATAGGCCTAGTTTCCATACTGTCGATATTTATTCTGTGGTAGACTTAACGTTACTATGGCCCAAAAATCTAATTTAATAGCCTCGTGGGATATCGGTTCATGCGATGCAAAGGTCAGATTACAGCCGCTTCGTATGAAATCTGATATTTATTAACCTACATAGTGACATTGTAAGCTGACCTCAAAATTGCCGGCAGTTGGATCAGTATATAGGTAGAAAAGCGAGTTTTTACCCCTTATGTATCAACCAAGTGATAAAATGTTTCCGTTTTTTTATGAAAACATTTAACTTGAGGCATACTAAGCTTGGTATACTAATGTACACCTCTGTCAATCCTTTCGGGATCACAGGACTGATGTTATGTTACAGCTATCTAGTAATAAAGTCCCATAGTTACATAACATAACCTCACGCCTATATTCCCCGAAAGGTTAGGCAGAGAATAGTACACCCACATTTCGCCAGTTATGTTTAAGTTCCATGTAATAGGGGGCGAACTTATTGCCATCAACCGGGACTCCAGATCTTAAATCCAGACTCTGGCCTGCTACGGCTTCGGGAATCAAACCCAGACCACAAGACCAACGAGGCAGTTCCATAATTAACACACATAGCCGCATAGTAACTAACCATTGAGATAGTTCTCTATTCAGCCATACTATATGGTCTAATAAGCTCTAATTTGCTCCACTGAACAGCCTAGATCGTAGCGGTTACTAAGTGACAAGATCACTAGATAACAGCTTCTATTATTTCATTCATCTGGGGGCGCGGGAGTGTCCCTGCCAAGACGAGCCAAGCGCAGCGCAAGGGGTGCTACCTACCTTTTCTCCTATGTCCACTGTCACAATTCCATTGCAAAGATTTTAGAATATTTAATAAAATAATCGTATCTAATTTTCCTCATCTGAAATAGGGCAGAGAACCGATATTGTGAAAGTATCTTGGCTAGATTAAATCTCACTATTACTACTATTTAACTGGGATTGATAAAATAGGTAGATACCTACCTACCCATACCACCTAGTGATTGACCCAAACAATTTGTAAAATCATAAGGAAAACCCGGTTTTATTTATGGATGAATATGACTTCACCCACGTGCCCTATACTGGTTTTGGACTTGGTGCCCTTATTCATGAACTATTTGTACGTCGATCCTTTCATTTTAAACAAAAAAACACTGTTATGTCTTTGCTTTTACCAGACAATAACATACAATAGGTACCGCAGGAACAACCTGGTTAGAGATTTTCTAACTAAACAGACAGCTGTGCTGCTGGGGAGTTTTTTCCGCCACTTCTTCTTCCCAGCTAAAGCACTAGGAAGTGGTGAAGGGTGGGCGTTTTGGGGGACTGTCTTATGTAATTTTGTCGTTCGAAAAGTGCTGATTCTCAGCCTAGTTTGAATAAATGACTTTTGATTTGATTTACTGCAACATAATGATACATACAATGAACAAAATGTACTTAGGTAGGTTTTGGACGTGCAATAGAAATAACTGTTTTTTTTTGCACAAAATGTCCAGCGGACGCTCTGGGTGCTTGGATAAAGAAGCCACTCCTGGTACAGATTGCTTCAGGGTGTTCTTCGGAAAGAAACGGTAAACATGATTTAGGGCGAATTCGACCAAACTTTTATCCCTAATCTAAGTCTAATCCAGCGAATAAATAATTATTAAATTTTTGACAGATTTTCTGTACAAAAACTGTCAGACGTGAATTTTATTCCCCGAATAAAAGATATCTGGCTTTGGTAAATCAGCCCTTAGCTGTTTCTTTATGTGAGCGCATAAGTTAACACGGGACTATTTGATCCGCACCGATCGGTACCGACTTGTCATTACCGTCAACCCTTCTCTTTATGCAAGCACTCTAATAAGTAAACTGTTAGTCAGTAAAGGGTGTTCTTCCCGCTATCTTGAGTCAGGAGCGCAGGATTTGCTTGCGCATGTTCCACTGTACCGCGGCCCCGCGGCATTGCAGTCCTATGCCACCTATCCTGTGTAAACCTCCGCCTGCTTTATCATGCTTAAAGACGAAGCCGCCATGTCACTTTTGACGCCTGAATTTAATAAAATGAAATTGCATTTTGAGGAAATAGGGAGACATTTGAGATGAAATTGTTCATGTACCTAGAATAAGTACAAGGAAATTTTGTGTGAAAACTGATTCAAAATAAGATTACAAGGGATTCTCTACCAGTTCATGTAAACCCTATTTATTTGAGAACTTAACTGTAGCTGTTGTTTCAAGTAACCCAAAAATGTCCCACCGTTAATAGAGCAACTATAGTAGCGTAGCCCACTCGGCAAGCAAAAAGAGCATGCATAAAGTAATAAGTGAATAGCAAGGTACCTCATCATCATTAACCTTTTCTACGTTGTATAACGTTGGTAGTTTCCCAAGGCGCGCCACTTCGCTAAATGGACAGCCTGCAGTGGAGGGTTGCCGCGGTTTCCATACGACGGCTTCTAATCCGCCCCGCGCTGCACCGCAACGGTTAACGTGCATACACCTTAAATTAATTCCAGTTTCTACTTAATTATACATCCGTACACGGGATTTTAATCCGGATTTGTGTACAAATTGTTTTGTTCAACGTTACCTGACTTTATCCGAGCTTCGGCAATGAAATGTAGCTTTGAAATATTGCGTTATATATTTACCGGTGTTGGAACAACAGAAATGAAGTAGAATTAGCTCTAGGTAATGTTTTGACATTTTGACATCTGTACCATTTGGTCTAGTTTGTTTTTAATTTAGGATTAACGCGAAAGCGTCGTCCTGACTTCTATTTCTACGCCCTATTTGCAAAGTACCACATTTCAGAAAGGTCGGTATTTTATGTCAAACAAAACTAATAACGTCTACAGCGAAGCCTAAAATTAATTTCAAAACTCTAACTTCACCCCTTTTTCAATAACAGCATTTATGTGCGTCATCTGTATTCATACCCACTGGGACTACACGTGTTGGCACTACGGACCCAATAAAGTGGAATTACCCGAGTCTACGTGTGGCACCCGTTGTGTGGACACCCGACACTCGACACTCGACACCCGAATATAACAAGAAACTTACAACTTATGAATATTCTCTAGTGACTAACTGTGACTGCCTCGTTGGTCCAGGGAGCCTAAAACAGCCACATAGCAATTCCTCTAAAAGCATTTCATTTCCTGAATTCCCAGCTGTCATTAGCAATACCTCTAATTTGACATAAAAGCAATTCATAATTTGTGGACCATTCGACGTATCTCCATAGAAAACTGTCAAACAGATGAATTATTTTGTAATATGAATTGCACGCAGATCATATTATGAATTGTCAGTTTGTAATATTTTATGATGATTCATAATATTTTCCTATTATGATTCTTCTAGTGGTCGTAAGTGCCTACTCAGCAATATGGTCCTTGTTTCCTAGGTCGGGCAAAGTGTTATCGGGTTTTATATCTAGAATTTCTCAGTAGGTACAGCCCAGAGTCTGGATTTGTGCCCAGTTAATGCCGTTAATGGCAACCCAGTCGCTCCCTATTGAAATAAAATGAAATGATTTTTGCTTCGATAAGTAGATCTTGACACTTTGAAAAACAAATTGACACGTAATTTTTTTGGTCAATATTTTAAAGCTAGATTTCGGAGGCGGCATTTCCTAGCTCAAACAAACTCTGAGATCATGTTTTCTTTTACAGTCCAAATATTATATTAGGTACTAATATTTTATGTGAGTCAAAGAATAACTACAGGGCCATGTCTGGAAAGACCTTTTGAAGAATCAGCCATTGCAGCTTTTAGTTGACCTGTCCCGAAAGATGTGTGAGTATTACATGGGTGACGAATGTATGGAACATAAATGTAATGGTCAAAATATGAGTTTACTATATATATAACAAAATATGAGTTTACTATAACTCTCCCTCACCATCCGGCGAATACAGGCGAGTTGTTTACGATGTTATGAATATTCTCTGTCAAGTCAGATATTATTTTCATATGTAGAGCGACTTCAGACGATTCCAAGCGAAACGTGTTTTCATAAACTTGCATGAACATCAAACAGGAATGGTTAATTACTTAGAATTCGTTAGCGCGTTCCTCCCAAAGTAGGTATGGTTTGATTATGACACTCCCTAATTGAGATCATGAAAGCTTGAAAATTCCGCTTCATAAACAAATATCGTAGGTTAATTTTGTACATTTCACTGCTCACACTTGTCAGACCAAATTGTTAATATTTTATTTGACAATTTTAGTGGGCAAATGTGGCGGTGAAAGGTTACATAAAACCACTTTTTTCATCTTTTATGACTGAAACCTTGTAGTCACACAACCTCATTGCTTCGGTTTGTAGACAAAACAGATGTTTTATTTGAAATATTACATCACAGACACAGTCTGGACCAAGACTAACGTGACAGGCGAAAAGCTTTCAAATCAATCGCTCTGTAAGTGATCAACCTTAATTACATAAATTGGCTCGTGTATTGATTGCCTGTCTTTGATTAAGATCATAGTTCTATGAAACTCTGTAAATAAATGAATTTCAATTAAATAATTTACGAGCGTCCGTTCCTGCTTCGCACGGTTTTTACGACTTAACCATCGACATTTCTCAGTTATAAGTAACTTTACTTTAACATTAACGTATTATACACATATGATAAACCTTCCGGAATAAATTCTCTAAACGACGGTGAAAACCTCATCAAAATCAATCATCAAGAACAACGCGGACATACAGACAAACACGAAAAGCTACTTTAATTTATGATATGTATAGATTTAGTGCCAAGAAAATGAAGCTTATATAAAAATATGTATAAATAGCACATACTAATTCCATAGCCAAGAACGTTTGTATTTCGAATTCAGCGCAGTGAGCTGAGGAACATAATCCTTATTACCACAAAACGTGTTTATCAGTTGTCAACCTAAACACCTTTTAAACATGACATTTCTGTATGAAGTTTGACATAAAACTGACATTAGACACGCGTTGAACAAGTGTGTAAGTTTTTGTGGTAAGGCCCTTTTATACAGAAAAATACTAGCCAGTGCGAACGGCGACCGACGACCTCCATTTACCCTTCGTTAAAAAAGAGAGAGGTACAAAACTAAACTTTCTCCAATAAAGCTGGTGGTAGTATGTTAAATAATAATACTACATTTCATTTTGGCTTGGCTTCTCAATGAGAACTCTGTAACAGGAACTGAACTTACCGATTTGAGCTCTGCCTTCGGACTGCGAACAACGTTTACCACTCTAATTAAATGCCACTCAATGAAAGAGCTGATCGATAGAGCTACTTACGTTAATTTACATAGTTTAAAATGAATTTCAGGATTTAACTATGAAAATTTAGAGGTTCACGGTTTATTATTTAAGGAGGTACTTCAGTTCAAAACTCCATATACTTCGAACTCTTAGCTTTTATTGGGATATTTCTAAAGGTAGGGTAAACTTAATAAGAAGCTTGATTCCTCAATTTAAGTTCTGTATTGGAAAAAAAGTATTACTAAGTTACACATTCGGAAAACTTGTTTTATTGGAGAATTCGGAAAAAGGGTTCAACTTTTCATTTATTTAAATCATTGGGAAAGTGGACCGTGGGAAATTACTTGTTTTTTGAGGGTGGAAGCACGTCTAAACGCTTAATCATTGTTATTAAATATTGTTTATGAAAAGGGTTTATTTAGGCTGGCTTTTGTAATTATGTAGGCACTCGAGTAATTTGCTATGTCTAATGATAACTTGCAAGCCATTTATTAATTTAATTACTTGAGAAAGCAATTTATCTCGTTGTTAGTAAGGGAACACGAGGATGATTGAACATTTTTAATAAAAACTTGATAGTTATATATTTTTAATACTAAGCTTCAGGCTCTATTTTCGTTCATGTTCCTCTCAGGATGCGCTTCGTTAACTTGCTTCTATGTTTTCGGAATACAAAACTTCATGTACTTATTACATGAAAATTCATGCAAGCACTACTTTACTTGCAACGTATTCGCTGAACATGATGTAAAGTCTGTTTTTATATTTAAATTAAGTCATGAATTTTGTCGGTAAAATGCTCGGTGAAAGGCTTTTAATCCCGTTCAAAAATCTCCTGTCTTAAAATCCTTCATCGTTCCATCAGCAGGAAAATCTACCAATCAGCGTTCTTCATAACAATTCGCTGATTCTGCCCCAGTTTCATTAGCATAATTTTGAAGTTATGATAAAATGATTATATCGACGAAATTGTCCGTTGAGTCATAAAGGAATAATAACCAAAGATAATATTTTATTACTTATCTCAGGGAAGCTGCCATTGAATCTGGATAAAAAAGTCTTTGCCCTTTGCCGTGACGTAAGCTTCCTCAGATCAAAGTTTCATTGTCATCCGTCGTTCTAGCGAGACGTGATTGAGCGCTGAATATACATACGAAGAAATTTTCTCATTTATGACATACATAATATTAGCATTGGTTATGGGGATTCATATTATCGAACTCAATATTTGCTATCAGCAATGATATTCCGTCTATTTTACGTAGAAAACGCCGTCAGTTTAGTATCGGGTTTAAGTGAAAGTACGTCGAACTGAAACCAAAGGTCGCTGGAGTTTTTGAAAAGTTCAGCAAGAGACGGCAAGTTCATTAGCGAAATCCGAGGTTTAATTGAAATGTCACGTAAACTCCGCCGGACTCGGTTTGTATAGGTGCCTCAGTCACCTTGGAAATTCTCAAATCAGTTTTATAACTTCCTTGATTACTTCCTCACTTAGCTCGTAACCCGCGCTTAGCAATAAAGTAAAAATTATGACGGTTTTTTTATTTTTTCATACATAAGAGTCAGAAATTCAGCTTGCGAAAGTAAGTTCTCCTCCATAAAATACAGTGTAGTATTGAATTCACAAGATGTTCTGTTTTATTTAACATTTTTATGTTGGGTCTGGCTTATTAGCCCAAAATATGGTAGGCTGTATGCCAAAACAATACGACGAGACCGCTGATACAAGTTTACAACATTTTAATTAAAATTTGGGGGAATTTGAAAGGGTCGCTTAGCGTTGTGACTGGTTGACTGGGTGCCCTGAGAGCAGCCGTTTGGTAATACGGGGTGAAGAGGGGGTTGGGGGTAGAACACGTTAAATTACAATTATCATTTGTGTACAGACCTGCTCCGTGAATCGTAGCGCGTTTCAGGACGGCACAGATTTTTATGACCGTATGAGTCTCATTTACATTTTTGCGTCGTTGGTCAATACGACCTAAGTCATCTTTGCCGTCCCACAAATCTTCATAATTTTCATATGAAGCTAATAACTTAGCTGGAATTATTTGTTTTGATACTTACATTGTACTTACAATGTTCATTCAATCCATCCTGGCCTCTAATACTCATTTACTCAACAGAATTCGTTTTACCTAAAACAAACAGTGCTATTTACCTAAGTCCTACTGAAACCCCAAATATTTTCAAATGCAGCCTCCGGAGTTTGTTTGTTTTAAAACTTAGTTAATTAAAACGAGTTTTTGTTACCACTGAAACAATAACACTGCGGTCCTCACAGGGATCTTATATTTTAGAAGAAAAACTTTGTATTTCAAGCGTCGACTTTCACCACTTCAGTATAGAACCAGGGTGGAGGTACTTAAATGTACTTTAGACTATTCCCTTAAGGGATTGCGGTTTCAGGAACACGACCCGGTTTTATGTTGTAAAAGCCTCATGGAACGCTAGTAATTCACGCCGCTATCAACGATAATTATGTGTAATCAAATATAATAATATTCTCGTGAAATGTAATGACAGTGTAGCATGTAAGCTCTAGTACTCCAAAATAATTACATGGTAATTTAGAATTTTTGAACGTAATATGCAATGCTGCCTGATACAAAATTGCTGATACATTTAAGTGCACAGAAAAATCACAACAGTCTACAGGTTCAAATCCGGGAACTTTATTAAAAATCATCGGCACCTCTCACTTTATTACTCGTTGATCACATAAAAAAAAACAAAAACTTGTTGTGGTAAATAAATACAGCGATTATCCAGAAACAGGTTCAACATCTCGCACAGTTTACTAGAATGTATTAGTCACAGAACGCTTACCTAAGCCGTTGCAAACATCTACCACTTTATACCGGTCTTTCTTGTAATCGAGTGTCATACAACATCATAAGGTTTCCCTGACAACGTAAATAAAACGTACGTGTAGTTTCAGCGTAGCGGAACATGTGGCCCGTGTAGGCAGTATTTTTTCAGATTTCGTGCTGTCCTCGGAACAAGGCGAGTTGGACCCAAACAAATGCCACTATAATTCACGAAGAGACTGACTGATGCGTTTACCCACACATAAACTAAATCCTTTCAGTTTCCCTCAACGTTAAAGGCTGAGTTATTTTTAAGGCTGTGTGCTAACCTCAAATAAATACACAATAGATGTACGAGTACCGAATATTTGTAATGTGCGAGACGTGATACATAAGCGATATAAAATGAGGTTGTATGTCGGTAGAGAAGAAGTAGAATTATTGTTGTATCATTTTTCTAACCGTTACGCTTCTACAGGGGCGTACAGAAGTCAACGTTTCCATTTATATATGCCTGTCATGTACAGATAAATCATGACAATAGAGGTTTTTTTACTCGACATCAAATTGGGAGAACGGTACGCTAAGTGTAAGCATATCTTTCGATCTAAGAATTCAAGTTTTATTCTGACTTTTCGAACACTTAGTACTCCTACTACTAGGTACTACTTTCCTCCCCTACCTTTACTCCCCTATTAGTTTCGATGGTGTCGTGTTTTCATTGTTATAATTGAAAATAATCTAAATATTATTTTAAAAGGAAAAAATATCTGACCCGCAGCAATTCTACGAAAAAATCTACTTACAAATTGAATAAAAACTAACGAATAAATATATAAGTTTATTTATTTTCTCTCACAATAGCTTTGCATTAACAGTTACTTAACATTTTTAACTATAAAAAATAATATACTGTATATAGAATACGTCATAACAGACTTGAAAGCAAAGTTCTCAGAAGGTACCAACCTATTTATAAGGTTTATTCGGTTACACGTGTAAGTAATTCACTCATCGTCTGCTAACTTTATCATCAGCGACCTTATCAAAGTAGCAGACGGTTAACCCGACCTTACATATTAGTACGAAAAGCCACAAAGTTACCTATGAGAGAGTTGTTGAACACAGTGACGGCATCCGACCCACCTATGTAGTCCACATGATAAATTGGCAAAAGGCGGATTGCGTGACTGACTTCTAACTACGATAATTTATTAGCTAACTAGTTGTCTTTACCGACTACTCTAGCATTCCCTTCACTCCCCTCGTGTTATTTGCCTCACATGATTCCAACTTTCACCCTACGCTATGACGTCACTACATGCCGTCATAAAGTGTGACGAAAATACTTTCAGTGGGAAAGCGGTGACATTCATGTGTTCGGACAATAATTGCCGATAATTCCTTTCTATTTTTGAACAACTCTATCGAACTCGTTATTACCTTAATTACTGAAATTAAATACCTAGTTCTGTTGTAAAGTAAATAATAAATACGAGTGTTTTTTTACTTTATGAATCGAGTAGGTATGTACCTATTTGAATACACACACTGTACGACTATGAATAACGGACACATTTACGTTGACGGTATGGTTGGAAAATAAATAATAAATACGGAGTGTTTTTAACTTTATGAATCAAGTAATAGGGACCTATTTAGCTACACACACTGTACAACTATGAATAACTGACACATTTACGTTGACGGTACGATAATACTTACATACTAAGTTTCGGTCGTAAAATCGACAGAGGGAAGCGGATAGTAAATACATCAGCTTAATAACACTAACTCCGCGCGTTATTCACTTAGCACTACTTTGAGTTTATGTGACACTTGCTTTGTTATGTGAGTTGTGACTGCTCTCAGTAATCAGCCCTTTCTTGATTTACTGTTTGTAGCTGCTCTATGTGAACAACAGACATGAATAACAAGACAATATAGTATTGTCTAAGTGTGTCATTGTGGCGAAAACTTACACAACACGTCGTACAATAACTTGTATGTACATTAGATTTAGGTATCTTGTTACTTAATTTTTTTTTGCACAATATCCTTCATTCTAAGTTAATCGCTCAAGAAGGATTAATTCTAGATAATTATTATTACCTATGAACGTTATATTTCGCGAAGACTGTTTTGAACATGAAATTTTCACACTATCACAGAGAAAAATCTCCACTTATTTACAAACAAAGCTTTGAGCTTTGTTCTAAGAAAAACATGATTGAACATGGGCGTTATATTTCTTCAGAGCTATTTTCTACACTGTGACGTCGGCAAAATGAGTGGCACACAGTAAAGTGCAACACATTGTACCTACTTCAACTTTACACCCTTGACAAATGACGTCCTCTTTCTGTTGGAGAAACAATGCTTTTCTTACATGACGTGTTATTAAAGTATTCTATTATTAGACATTACATTACAACGCATTACATTACGGTGTCGCATAATGTAAGTGAAAACGGGCATTCGTTTTATTTACTCTAATCTACGTCAAAGTCTTAAATTCATTCATTTACTGGCACACAACGCACAGCCTAAACCGTTGAGTCTATAAGCATGAAGTTTTGCATAAGATTTCCTTATATAAAGAAAATAAGCACAAAGTAAGGATTTTTGTAAATTCACCCCCTAAAGGGATTCAATAGGGGATGAAAATTTGTATGGAAGTTTGTCATTTTTGTCGGGTCGGATCCAATCGGGCACATGGATTGTAGCTAAAAGACCAATTTTGACATTTTATACCTTTCCTTCAATTTTCCCAATTTGGTATCCAATCTGAAAGGCGATTAATCGAGTAACGCCTACATCCTTATTTCCCAATACCTGTATGAAGGCGACCTTTCAATTTGAAACTCGAAATCCCTTTCCTCACCTGTCCCTCCTCTTTTTTGTCCGATTCGTTGCGGGCTTCGAGATAGTTCTCTGATAAATGTCCCAGAACCGATCCACGACTGGCGCCATTTTTCGTTGATGACTTTTCCAGATGTTGGTTAGCAGTTACAGAGGTAAAAATATGGGCTAGACTGGATCCTAAATAGTATTCACGTATTTTTGCAAATTTTATAAATCCACCGTATAGATTTAGAGTCAATTTGTTATGTTTGTCGGATCAACATCTTACAAGCAAGCATAAAAATGAAAGAAAAACGTAGTTTATCACTTAGTGTAAGTTGTTACAGCAACGCGAGCAACCTGCCACTAACTTATTGATGTATGAACGTGGCTCCAAAAGGCACCAACTCATGGACACACTGCAAATTATTCTGCATGGCCTCACCAGAAAACAATTAAGCGAGTGATATTACAATCAGTATACCTACCACTGCCGCTCGGTGATTTTGTGAAACTCAATCTACCTAGACTTTTCCCAAGTATGTTGGGGTCGGCTTCCATTTAACAGGATGCAGCTCAACGTTTTACATGGTGACTGGTGCCGATTCTCTTGTCAGAAAATTCTCTAAACTAAACTAAAAATCACTAAAATTTAGTTTAGTCCTGTCAAACGATCAAACTCATTCTGAAATAGACTTTAAATGACACAACTTAACTATAATTTAGTTTGACAGCACTAAGCTGGCACTGAGTTTAGTTTAGTGAAAATGCTATTCTGAATTTGACGATTTAACCTAAAATTTAGTCCTATATCTAAAATCCTCTAACTAAATCTGACTATATTTAATCGCGATTAAAAATGTGTGGAATAAAATTAGATTTCATGAACTAAAATTCAAACCAACACCTCGACTTCAGTTACAAAAAACAGTACTGTATTTTTTTATTTTCTTTTGCTTATATCTCGAAAACGGTGTGTCCAATCGCAAAAATAATGAAAATTTCGACCCAAAAATAATGAAAACTTAAACCTCTAATTCTCATCATGTTGGTAATTATTTTTTTTTTTTTTTTTTCGTTATTCTCCATACAAAAACTGAAAAATTCCATTCAAAAAATGTCGAGGCTGCCGTGCATGCGCGCCTCTGGCTCTAAAAAAATATCACAGTTGTCAAATTCGATTTTAGTTGTGTCAAAATATGTTTTAAATTTAGAGAATTTATTTGGCAGAATAGCTCCAAGATTCCCATAGTCAAAAGTAAGGAATTTTAGTGATAGTTTAGTTCGGTGTACAAGAGAAGAATGTACGGCACCACTGCCTTACTTTTTTTTTTGTGGTTGGTATTCATCAAATTATTTCTCCCACTCTGGGCGGAGCGGGAGGGCGTGTCATACTTTTACTGACTAAAACCCACCCGTGTTCCTTCAGTTGCCTGTTGCCTGTGACTGCCTATCTGACCTTCAAAACCCAGTTACTAGGTAACACTATACCCCTTGGCAACACTGGTTGTCAGACTTTCAGGCTGTCAAAGATCTTGGCAGCCGGGACCAACTGATTAACGTGCTTTCCGAGTCACGGAGGGTTCTCGGTACGTTAAGGATGATCACCCCTCCACGTAACGACCTCGGCAAGCGTTGCTTAACCTTGAAGATAGACCCATGCGGCTGGTATTATTTAGCCCTCGATTTTGTGAAACTCTACGTAGGTAAATAGGTAAATCAATGTTTGCCTTGAGATTACCTGAGGCCTTATGGTTCACCAGTGTGAGTCTAGTTTACCAAAGGTCGGAGGTTTTTCTGCTTCAGTATTCAGCTCAAGAATGCATTTGAGCGACGGTACTGTGTACCTACTTTATTACAAAACTAGCTGCGCCCCGCGGTTTCACCCGCATAAGTCTCGATCCCGTTGGAATCTCGGGATAAAAAGTATCATAAGTCCTTCTCCAGGTCATGGTCTACCCCTGTAACAAATTTCATCCAAATCCGTTCAGCCGTTTTAGCGTGAAAGTTGAACAAACAAACAAACTCACTTTTGCATTTATAATATAATATTAAGTTACAAAAATTTTCACAAAAAAAAACCCGCTTCCAAAAAAACACTCAAAACTGAAAAATAACTTTATTTTGGAACTTTATTTTTGTCTTTGCTTTTCAATTTTTGCCACCAACTTACCAACAGTTTTGATTGTTTTTTTGGAAGTGGTTTTTTTTTTGTAAAAAAAAATATTTTTCACTTTTTAGTTGTGGTGTTTTTAATTGTGAATTTAAACTAAAAAATAAAAACCCACACATATTCGAATACCACGAGCTGATGTAAATAACAGTGAAGGTGTAAATGACAACATCGTCTAGCTAGATATACTAAGTGGGAAAAATACGTAATATTGAAGCTAACTCAAAAACTACGCAATCAAAGTTAATAAAATTTATATGGGACCACCTCGGAAGCATGACCTACCAAACAAAAAAATAATCATCAAAATCGATTCATAATTGGCGGAGTAATCGCGTAACACACATACAAAAAAAAAAAAAAACATACCGACGAATTGAGAACCTCCTCCTTTTTGAAGAAGTCGGTTAAATAATAGTAAGTATAGGTAGTAAACTTGTACATACCTTCCATCACGCATGTATTTCCTGAAGGAGCAGGCAGAAGTGAATAATGCACCCTCATTTCGCCTGTTTCAAGTTATGTTTCAAGTTCCGTATAATAGGGGGCGAGTCTATTGCCATCAACCCAATCTTGTTTTACATAATTGTTTCAAAACTTGGCAGTCATGCTTTGATACAGTTTTCAGATAAGAGTCTATTCCACAGGTAGGAACTGATTAATGGGTAGCATTTCATTGTAATTCTAGAAAATTATTACAAGGGTAGAGAACTCATGCACAGTCAAGACATTTATACCTTTGTCAGTTTTCAATTTATTTCCTTTATCAAGTCGGGACACATACCTAACACCTTTTTAAGCTACGGCATTGAGCAGACTATTGCATAGAAAACTATATTTAATTACTTGATAACAGAGATCAAAATAGCATACTTACACCTTTGACCGATTTCGAAATAACGTCAAACTAAAATCTTTTTAATGGCGTGGCCATCTTATGACATATATATTGATATACCTAGAGTCCGCGCTGCCACTGAAGGCCTTTGGACGCGGCGCTAGTGTCTATGTTATTGTATAAAATTGAATTAAAAAAAAAGTATTCCCACAATATTCCGCCGGCTTTCTTTCGTGGAGCGCACTCTACTTAATTTAATGTATTGGCAGTGACTGCACCAGGGTAGAAAACTCATTTCGAACCTGCTGAAAAGCGTTTTTCGATAAAAAACCGCAGATATTAAAAAGTAGACAATAAAACAAATAACACACGTGCCGAAAGGAACTAGTAGCATTACAGTAATAAATAGCAGTTGTGATACAAAAACGAAATAACTACACCCATATAGCATAGCTATACAGGAAAACTTGTTCAAACGTACCTCTGACGGAAAACTCATAAAAATAACTGGAACTTCGAGTATAAAAACTTTCCGCCAATATTTTTGGTACGAAAATATTATTATAGTGTACCAAAGTTAGGCCGTGTTAGGTGGAATGATAATATATTATGTAATGTACTACTTAGGTAAAGCTAACGTTGGATAAAAACACAGTCATTAATTTCCCTAAGTAGTCAGGTACATATTGCATAGGTACTTATATCCCATTTCCCGCTCACATATTTACATTTTCCCCCGAACCCTTAACTGGTTTGTCTGCGTTCATAGCTATGCTTTTTATGTGATATGTTAGTCGGAAAAGGTACCCAATGATTGAAAAAACTGTGCCAGATATTGTCGAAACTATATTCGTGGATATTGGCAAAGTTTTATTCATTTCCATTGTTTATGTCTAAGTGTCAAAACATAAATAGTTTCGCCCTGAAAGATGAGTAATGTGATAGTAGTGTTTCATGTACAGGGTGATAAAAAGGTTCTTATATTCGAATAAAATATGCATTGTTTTATACAGCGTGTACCGGAAAGATGTGGTAAAAAAAGATAAGGGTACAGATGGGTACACACCATCAAACTGAACAACTTTCTCAATGGGACCAACATCGTAATCGCGGAAAAATTATCAGCTGTACCATACAAAACATCAATACCTACTCGACCCGAGGAGGGGCTCGTGGCTAAGTAATAAAAGCCGCACGGTTCGATCCATCTGGTTAAGCTACGTTTTCTGGGGTTGGTCCTTGGATGGGTAACCATCTTTACATACCAAGACTCCTCCGTGCCTCGGAAAGCACGTTAAGGTTGGTCCCGCCTGTCATTTGTGGATCTTTGATAGTCGTTACGGGTCGTCAAAAGCTCTAAAGTCTGTCAACCAGTCTTACCAAGGGGTATCGTATTACCCGGTTACTGGGTTGTGGAGGTCAGATAGGCAGTCGCTCCATAAAAAATACTGGTATTCAGCGGCATCCGGTTAGACTGGAAGCCGACCCAAACATAGTTGGGAAAAGGCTAGGCAGATGATGACCTACTTGACCCATATGTATGAGACGGCTGATAATTTACGGCTGATATAATATTATACAATCTGTTTGTACAAACTTATTAATATTTATAAAACATCTGAATGTGCATCCATTTGCCACGCTGACAGTATCATAAAAGGTCAGGGTTTTTGTATTATAAGTAAGAGCTTATATCCATCGATTAATCCAATTATATGATCTAGTCACCGCCAATATTAAAGTCTGCGTGGGTAGCTACTAATCACCATTAGTAGACGCAATTATGGACTGATTTATTAATTAAGAATATTGTATAAGTACCCAGCCCAACACGTTAGGTATAAATTAGATAAAATTGATTTCAGGATCTCAGGATCTCTTTGTTACTAACTTATTAGTTTCTTAGCTTTTATCATTAACGGCAAAGTGTAATTAAAAGTGTTTTTGGGTTGTACCATCAGGAATTTCGCAGTAGCAGTCCGGAGTCTGGAATTGAGCCCAATTGATGGCAATAGGCTCGCCCCATATTACATGGGACTTACACATAACTGATGAAATGTGATAGTTAATTAATTCAGGCGTGACTTTGCGGAAATCCAATATAAAATACAATAGACGTAGATATATTTAATATGTAACCTATTCCGCTTAACTATTCTCCAAGAGTCATAAAAAACCCTGTAAGAAATCGACACGTCTCAACGAGGCATCCTCAGGATGGCGATTGACCAGTCGCAAACCAGAACACGACGTTTTGTCACACCGAGCGCTGGGCGCAGAGTCAAGGGTTTCTCTGCGTAGGTTACTAAATTTTAATATATCTACGTCTATTGAATTTTTTGGTGAAATGTGAGTATACTATGGGTACAGCTCTGCCTAACTCTTCGAGGAATATAGGCGAGATGACATGTTATGTAAAGCAAATTTCAATTTAATTAGACCAAAAGCCACATCCAACGTTTATACATGACTATTAAAGGTTTGTATAGACTCGTAAATAAACTCTACAATTAAAGTCGCGTGTGTTATAATTGTTAAAAAGGAAACGTTCAAGGAATGTAGAAGAAATGCAAATAGTCATGGCGGCAAGTGGGTACAGTGGGCACAATACATACACACAAAACAAAAGCTTAGGGGAGATGGGGAAACGAGTTAACAATCACATTGTTTGTCCACTTACCCGCTGGGTGGCGGAATAAACGTACCTAAATGTTCACCGAATCGGCGATGAAACTTCTATTTTTTTATACTGAAGTCGTTAAATACTGACATTCTTTATTTGAAAGAGCTATAAACATGGATTTCGTCTAGGTAGTGAGTTTTGTAAAACTGTCGAATAACCATGTTTTAAGCTGTTGGAAAATGCAAAGAATTCGTTCTGTTTGATTGAATAAGCAATTTCTTTGTTTTTCATTTAATAAAAATGGGCTTATTTCAGGTATAATCATTTCAATTAGTACACATGAGAAGACACCTGATCTAATTGGATTGGTAATCGGATCCATCTTTAGGTAATATAGGTTACAGAATTACAATCAATATTTGATGAAAAACGCAAACATAGGCTCTATATTCAATGAAAGCGCTTAAATGGAAACTTTTTAATTAAAACATTTTTACTTTTACTCGTGTCAATTCAAATACTATTTTTTTTTAAGCGTAAGGGCAGTTTCGGTACATATCCGTTTCTATTCTGTAAAAATCGCACCGTGAAAACTTAGGTGAAGTGAGTTTGAAGTGAGACTTACAGACCTTTTTGTAAGTAGGTACTCTCAATTTCACAGTGTAACGTGGGCACAGGTACACATTTACATAATCAGCCCATAATGTTCCCACTACTGGGACACAGGCCTCCTCTCTTTTGAGAGGGAGTGGGCCGTAATACACCACGCGGGCCCAATGCGGGTCGGTAGATGTCACATGTCTTAGAATTTTTGATTCTAGGACATGCCGTTTTGGGAGAAGTGGTGATGAAAATAATAAAAACTAAAACCCGGAGTCACACGTGTTAGGGCATAAATCAAACAGATTACGTGTGACTCCGGATTTTTAATTTGTCTGTCTGTGGTGTCTTGTTTATACCTTTTTAGTCGTAGTTGGGTTTTAGTTTTTATTACTTTAATTTTTTTAAATTATTTTGGGGTTATAATATATATATTTTTGAAATGTGCTCATTAAGTCCTTTCATTTGATACCCAACATGGTACGATTAAACAATTTTTTTTTTTAGTTCCTGACTTTATGTACTCTAGAGGGCGCCATTTTGACGTCAGATAGCCTATAACCAGCGGACGATCAAGACGAATCATGAAATTGTGATGAGTCGTTTAGAAGATATGAGGGAACAGATGAACATACATACATACATACATACATACATACATACCGGTCAAAATCATAACCCTCCTTTTTTCTTCGCCGTAGTCGGGTAAAAATTCACAAAGTAAAGCGGCTGACTGGGGGGTACCCACAACATACAACTCGTAAGTCGGAGCCGTTACTACACATAAGATACACATTTGACCGAAAATTATTATTCGATATCTAAATTATGTACACCATCGAAGGAGACGGAATATCGGAGACGTTTTCGTCAGATCTGTTTTGCCCCTTACGACAAGGTTGTTTCTATTACAATCTTTTATTGTTATATCCGCTCCTAGCTCATGTATTTTTAAGAAAGTTGTACGATTTGATCCCGAGCTTTCCAACAACAACTTTTGAAAAGTCGTTATGTCAACGCAAAATTCTAAAGAAAAACGTTGACGTGAATGGCTGATTTGTTTCATAACTAGACTCGCGACAATCTAAAAAGTCCGTTTTGACAGCTATAAAAATGCATATTGTAGCGATGAAAAAAAAAAATGGTATCTTTTAAACTGATTCTTGAGACATATCGATTGAACATACTTAGAGAGTTTGTAATCGACGACTTATCTACATTGCTAAAAACTGATTCTCAAGGCTTAACGTTTTATGACATGTACGAGAACGAAACGTCAAAACGGACTTCTTAGATTTACGCGAGTGTAGCTTCCGCCAGCGGCTTCGCCCGCGCGGTATGTCGATAAAAATTAAACTTATTTCGTTCCCCAGGGTGCCATATCCTTGCCAAATTTTGTCGAAATCAATTCAGTGGCTTACGGCCAGTTTTTTCATTAAAAGTAACAGTCAAAGTAGGTAACGTCAAAAAGTTAAAAAAAAAAGGTTTAATTTGTTTCTTTTTGACGTTACTTTAGCTGTTACTTTTGATGAAGACACTGGCCGTTAGGCGTGAAAAGGTAACATACAGACAGACAGACGGACAGAGTTACTTTCGAATTTATAATATATTCAATCTTGAATTTTATGAACAATCAAAGCTAACTTCTGCTTGTCCAATCTTTACTTGAAATTCCTTTGAATACCAAGTATATTGCTTTAGGCGATTTTCAAAGTTTATGTAAAACTAAAATTATTCCTATTATTCTGTGAAGTCAGACATAAATGATTAATGGTATTTGAACCATTTAACGGTGTTAAGTTATATCCTAAGGGTCCTTTTAGTACCTAGAATTCTTAAGAAGTACGAACACAGAACAATTGCCTCAAGGTGGGTTAAGATAAAAACAAGACCATGAGAAAGATCATTATTTTCTGGAAGTTCTTGGTATTTTAATTTAGATAGAACAACGAAAGAATTTTCTAGATGCGTATTACCTAATGTAGTACCTAATGAGCATTCGCTCATTCGGTCTAAACCCGCTTTTATCCATGATAATATAATTATATATCTAAACAAATGACGACTATTATAACTGTGATTTTAATTAATCAGAACTTAATTTAACTCCATTTATAAAGCCACAGAAGACATCAAAACTGACGTGCATTTGAAACCGAAACTTAAACATTTAACAAGCGCGTCCTTGAAATAGCGGGCACACGTGAATAGGCCGGGGGTAGACGGTAGCATTGGACTGCAGAACGAGGTCAAGGCGAATAAAGCCTTCGATTAACGTTTCCTTATTCAAACACGATTTCTTTTACAACCCCGTGGCTTGTATTTATTTTTAGTGTTTGTGACTTGGGTGACGTCACTCTGGTTTCCCTTGGAGCTTTGGACGATATGGGGTTGCGTGCGTAGATGTGCATTATGATTTGAGGGTTGGAGCATAAACAACGTACCGTACATAATATCGTTTTAAAAAGGGTTAAGTATTATTCGTTTGTGTGACGTTTCTTTTAAATCTACACTCAGATTAACTACAAATACCTCGTAAACTAGGTATATTAAAATATGTTGGGTTAATCATCTTCAAGGGTAACTTATCATGTTGATATCGTCATCGATCCATCATAACAGTATTGTCAGCTTAAATCGGCTCTTAGCCGCTTGCTTCGGCCTACGGATCAACTTCCGATTGCTTCTCTTTCCGGTTGTTCATAATTATTTCCTACGGTAATTACTGACATATAAACTTTTTGTATGCAGGAGAGTAACCCAGTAAACAAGTTTCCAAAGTCAAAACTACGCTAACAGAAATCTGACTCAAAGAAAAAGCAAGTACTTAGTTAAGTGCACGGCGCGTTGCGTGATTAGTGTTACAAATGCAACTGTCAGTTCAAGCTCTACTGGATGCCAATTAAGAATGTAAAGCTAGGTTACTACGTTTGGATGCCAGCTTTGTTGGATTTCAAGCTCATGTAGGATTTCAGTAGGTATTTGTTTATTTTAGTTAACTCAAAGGCGATAGGTACTCCATCACAACTACAATTCTGCTTACAGAAGCAGGATTCACAGATGTCATCAAAAAGAAACAATAATTTGTTTTAAGTTCAAAAACGTTACCTCAATCATTTTGTCAAAAATACAATTTTATTACACAAGAGATCATTATTTGTGTTGTGCCCATCAAGCTACCTACTTACCTACATATTATTTATAAAATATGTAAATACTTAATATATTTTTTATCTTATAATCGGCAACGGCATCAACTTTTGACAAAGGCTGTACGTATTTTCGTAACAAATATCCCTGTTTAACCTCTCTCCTCACGTTTATAATTTGGCGAATACTTCCTGCAACAAAATTTCAACTTGCCACGACAATGCCCGGGATAAAAGGGTGTGACAGAAAGACAGTTTCCGAAAGAGTTCGGTTTTTCCAATTCTTTACAAAACACTTAAAATAACCGAGCGAAAGAAAGAAAGGCATGAAATCACACAAAAGAAATGTTAGCTTTCTTGTATCATGGAGAGGGCGTGTTTCTAAAAGAAAACTTTGACGGCAAAACACTCCTCCATATCGCTATCATGTCGCTCAGATACTGAATGAGGGTTAAGTAAAGAAAAATACTTTTTACAAAAAAACAAACAACCGTCTTCCAAAAAAAGTGAAAAATAACTTTAATTTCGGAAGTCGGTGTCTTTGCTTTTCAATTTCCGTTTTTTGCCACCGACTTCCGAAATTAAAGTTATTTTTCACTTTTTTTGGAAGTCGGTTGTTTTTGTTTTTTGTTAAAAGTTTTTATTTTTCACTTTTTAGTTGTGGTACCTACCCCACACAAATCCGAATACCACTACCTGCTATGTAAATAACAGTGAAGGAGTCAAACAGGATATCGTCTAGATAAACTCAGTGGGAAAAATACGTAATATTGAAGCTAACTAAAAATTACGCAAGCAAAGTTAATAAAATTTATATGGGACCACCTCGGAAGAAACATGACCTACCAAACAAAAACATAATCATCAAAATCGATTCATAATTGGCGGAGTAATCACGTAACAAACATAAAAAAAAAAAAAAACATACAGACGAATTGAGAACCTCCTCCTTTTAGAAGAAGTCGGTTAAAAGTAACTAAGGATTACCTATTCTTTAAAAAATATTGTGTTCTCAATGACCAATGAAGGATTGTGTGGAACCAATGCCGTCAAACCGCGTATAAAGCAACTACGTTTTCATAACACGACAATATCAGTGTACACATGACTGCTGATGTACTTCCACCTAATTAATTCCTTAATCGCTCACACCCACAGGATTACGGCTAATTTTAGCAAAATGTTATTAATAACCAATTTACCTACTCGTGAATCGTGACTGAAATTGAAAATGGCGCAATAAAAAACAGCCACGGGCAAATGTAGGTTAAATAGACATCATATACTACTTTATATAGCCCGTAATTACTTCGATACATGAATCAATATGCAAAGATTGGTGGATAGCGAAAAATCAATATCCGCTTTCGTTCCAAGGTGACAGGGGAACGTTCATCGATTCTCATGTAATATTTCATTACGTAAAAAATTTCGTATTAATAAGGTCCGTATTGAAATTTAATAGCCGTATAGCACGCACAATTACACACTGGCCAAGGTAAATGAAAATAGGCTAGAGAGAGCTAGAGTGGGACCTATTATGTAAGTGCGTGTGATTCGTCACAATATGCAAAGGGAATTTCAAAGGATCTCAAATCTCCCGCATAATTACGTGGAATATACACGTGATACACCTCAAACAGTATAATTTTGCACCCGCCAAATGTATGTATTAAGTTCTTATGCGCGTCATGTGTCTTGCTCCTTTTCTTAATGACGCGTGTAATATGCCTATCGAAACCGACACCATGTGCGTAGCCTAACTCATCCATGAAATCACAATTCTGTACTTGATTTGTTTGGTAATGATGTAAAAACTTCACTAGAATAGTGTAGAAATACTTGCCTTGATTTAGCGAGTTTCTGAAACAAGCCGTTTGATGTGAAGACCTTCGTTAAGTAAAGGTATGGAAGGCTTCCTGAACAGCAACGTACTGACGGCAAGGGCTCGGTCAGAGATAAAGGCAATACCAAGCGCCATCTATCACGTTGAGCGTGAAATTCCGGCGCAACGTAAACGTATGGAGAACGAGCTTTATCCAAGATGATTGATATCCGATGAAGTGTACCGTATCTCTGATCATCCCTTAAAGGATAGATAGTACTTTTATCCGTACCAGTAACTTGCTGGCCCGCCCTTACCCAGTACTATCTCATCTCCCCGATCTTTACCGGTAGATAGATATGTGCTTAATCGAGATACATGTGAATGTTGATGCCGCTTCATGACACATTTGCGGTGTGCTGAATTTAAAAGGTGCAACGGTGCATAAGCTGTATACAGCTCATCGGCTCCGGACCCTGCACAGACAGCGGCGACACATTTCTCTCAGTTGGCTTCTACAATATGTATTATACAATGTTATGCGGCAAAACAGCTGGCACAGACTACGATTTAAATCCTAGATTCAGTCATATTTCTTGTCTTTGTGAAAATAAAATACTCAAAGCAACTTACAATATCTCATTTTCAGAACACATTGTTGTAAAATATGAACCTATAATATTATGTAAAAAATATAACGTCAGGCAAAAATATAATTGAAATATTATCCGCGAAAATATTTTAGGGACTGTAATAATGTTCAGGAGTAGGACAAACAACCCTATTATCATTCCCGGTACCTCTGCCCGTAGTTCCTATATTACCGAAAATACCCTTAAAGCCAAGGCTTTGCTGGGATTTTATACTCTTTCATTCATCTACAATCGAGATTTGGCTAAGATACGTTACTGCCGAAAGGTGAACTTTAAATCGATACTGGTTTCCCTCATCCTAACCCTTTTACCCTTTCTTATAAAAAGGTCAAATGTGGTTTTATCATCACGCTTTATCCCGGCCTGGCGGGTTTCTGGTGTCGGGAGAGCTATCCCGGCATCAAATTGCGGAGATTTGTTTACACTACACCCTCGTAGGTCAAAATATGTGAAATTTGTAATTAGACGCCTGAACTCACAAGCACTTATTCCCGAGATACTCAATTTAACTTTATCCTATAAAATAAATTTCGTATTCGTAGGATGATGTGAGGTTCATCGTATATTCTTATTGCGAATATTTGAAGGAACTCAGCATGGGTCCGTCTCTGGCCGGCATTAAATTTGTGGGATGACCCACTATCAACTCCCGTGTCTCGACGGTAATTTGAATTTATATGTTCATGATGTTTCAGTAAGCGGTTGTTGTTGTTAAGGGGTGTTTGTGGTTCGTTAAGTGAGTAGAAAAGCCCTGTATCTATTAACACATCCATGTAATTAAATTATCAGCTTTCTGTTAGCAGAATCACGCTTCCGTCACGAATGTGAGGGAAAAGCAAAACCTCATTAGGAAGGCTTTTTGCTAATGTGACAAAACACTAATTAAAAAAGTTGCAGTCACGAAAAGTCGCGTGCTAACGGTTTTTACAAGTAGACAGAGCCGCCGGGTGAGTAATAGGTATGTTGTTACACGTTACGCCGCCGCCGTTCAGACGTCAATGTATGAGAATCAAATGCGACACGTAAATATACACCTTGCTGGAAATAGAATGTTTATTTTTCAAATCTAACAATTGAAATGCATTTTACTAAAGAAAACAAAGTCAGCAAAATATTGCCGAATTTTCTTTTCTTTCGTAATACCTAATTTTGAATGTGGTTTTCACCAGGAAGCCGATAATAGGTATTGCTTTCCTTCTTGATTAGACATCATAATAATTCTGTAATATTTATGGTATACATATTCTATGTATCGTATCATAAATTCATAACAAACCAGATAAACATTTCGACAGCGAGTATTACTTTATCTTAAAATTAGCTACCTATATTTAAAACATTATTCTTATTTATAATACAGAACACGAGGCACCTATACAGCCTTTATTATACAAACCAGAGCATCCAAACTCTCAATATTATCTCCAAGGTGTTAATCTATTAATCCTCTTACGTCACGGCAGATATAGGTGCCTAATACGGACATTTTTCTCCCCCAGTCGACGTAATTCCAAAGTACAGATATAATAAGATTGATCGATACATATTTAAGGAGGAGCAATCTAATTATGTCCAATATAGCAGTTTCTCGTAACCTTTAGCGTTAAGTTCATTATGACGTAGATACTCCTTGGTTCCGTACTTTCTGTTATCAGAAAAGTTCTCTCTTAAGAGGAGGGCTTCGTTTGCTCTTGGATACTAATTAGACATATACTTGTGTCTTTCTTGGAATATATCTCCTGGTAAAGGAAAGTTTATATGTAGGTAAAGACGACGGCATTATCGTATTGTGAAGCTATTTCGGTGAATGCTCAAAGACTTTACACGTGTCTAGTCTGTGATTTCAAAGATATCTTGAGAAAATATTCAGTAATACGTTAAGGTTTATATTTTATCTTGTAATACGACGTTATTATTCAATTATTTATGAAGAACAAAGGTAAGAAAAACATGGCCGCCACGGGCGTAAAAATGCTAACACACGCTTTCCCATTTTGTCGCTAGCTACGTCCAAGTCTTCGCAGTCTTTTATATCAACAGTAATAATGGAAGGCTTAGTTGAAGAAGCTGTGCAGAAGCTCAGGACACTGAAATTCGGTGCTACACATTTTTTTTTGTATAGTTAAAATAAAATCAGGTCTCCAAACAGGTGCGGTTGTACAGTACCCTCATGTTGCCAGTTTGATTAAGTAATGCTATAAGATAAAATACAAACCTTTAATATTTTTGTAAAAGTTTGGAAATTTGCACTCCGTTTCGCCGAAACGGCTTTATACGAATCCACTTGTCTTGGCACACAATGCAATTTAACACATAAACAAGTCAAGATCAAGACCACATAACGTTGCGAGTAAAAGCTAGTTCCTGGTAGATCTTAGCACAAGTTTGAAATAGTTAAATTACTCGTAGCCGTGGCGGCCACGGCTACGGCGTAGCGGGCGTAGCCGGCGCGGCGTAGCGAACGTAGCAACAAATACAAGCAACATTTCTTATTACAAAGGTACACAGTAAAATATAGTATGCTTAGGCACCCATACATCTCCGGAACTGCACTTGTTTCCTGAATATTGTATGTAAACATACTATCCGCCATTTGATGTTGAAGCATCAATCCCTTATTCGTTTACGTTGATAGCTACTGCATCGCTCTTCAGCTAACTCGCTCTCTTGACTTAAATGTAAAGCTTTGTGAAAATCGTGTATGTACTCCTACTTCCATTTCGATAACGTCATGCCCTTATTTACTTAATTTATATTGCCTTTGCCTCTATAAATACATTTGAATAATAATTTTAAATGACGAAACATATTGAATTACACTACGTGAACCGTGTGCATTTATTATTTTAACAACCATTTATTTTCAGATTATATAGTCTGTTCTTTACCCCTGAAACATACTTTTAACGTTTTGTTTACATTTAAGCGGGTTTTAACTTTGGACGTATTAATTGCAATGCTTCATTTTTTTTTTTTATATTAAAATTAGTAAGGGAACCACTTAAAAGCTCTGCTTAGCACTACGTCATCCCAATACTTTCACTTGACACTACCTACTTTTGGTCTGGTCAGCTTTATAAATAAAAGTTCCTTAAACTTTTATACGTCAAAAATATATATTATGGTTAAATAGTCGCTAATCATTACTTAACTTTAAGCAACGTTTAGAAATAAACCTCTTTAAGTTGGGTTTCCTAAGACTGCGGTGGCCGCCACATAGCGTCCAAAATTTTACGTCGCATGACGACACTGAAACATTTAATGATAGTACGTCGGTGTGTTTTCCTAGAGTTTTTTTTGACACCGTTATGTTCAACCCCGCTGCCATCATTTTCATGACGGCTGTCACTGCGACCGTTA
The DNA here is from genome assembly GCA_948473465.1 of Lithophane ornitopus. Lineage (NCBI taxonomy): Eukaryota > Metazoa > Arthropoda > Insecta > Lepidoptera > Noctuidae > Lithophane > Lithophane ornitopus. The sequence goes on along the minus strand of OX419616.1, from coordinate 7,633,328 downwards.
TGTAGCAGTCACCGCTCTTCTAGGAAACTGTAACTTTCGTGCATAGATTAAAGCTCTAAACCTACCACCACCACCTATTTACAATGTCATTATACGTTTATCAAATACCAAATTCTATGTAGAAGTACCAATACGAAGCTAGTGTTCAACAACACTTCTCAAGGGCTGTTGTTTGGATGATTTTCACGAACTATCCAACTTTAAATTGGTCTGGTAGGCACAACTTGTTCAAACTCCCGACAATTTTGTTAAGTTTCGATATTTGATCTAAGAAATATTATTGGAAAAGAAATTATGAAAGTTGGAGTCGAAACTAGAACACTTGAAGTCTTGATGGACGCAATCATATACATATCGAGTCGTTATGTAATAAATTATATGAAAATATGTACAGATGAATTGAGAACCTCCTACGTTGTTGAAGTCGGTTATATTAATCAAAAGACGAACCAACTCGGTAAACAGGATGCTAATTAATAAACTCGGCTCTCCCTTCCCTTTCTCGTCCTCTTTGATCCTGCTAAATAAAAAAAGAGTTTTGTTTAATCTTGATAGAGTATTTGTCCGACTGAAATGATTTTACAGAGCCTATTATTGATGAAGAGAAATAAAAGATAAGACAAAGATAGGAGAATACAAAAGCACTTTGAAGACGACACTGAGCTAAAATTTATTTTATACTAAGTAGTTACTCTAAGTACGACCTCAGAAAACAGTAAAATAACATCTTTAAAAATCTAACTACCCTACAACACGGCAATAAAACCAGTAGCATCTATAAACCCCGAATTCGTTTTATAGGAACCATTTAAAATCCATATAATACGTTCGTAGCATACCTAGCTATTGTACAAAACACAAAGCAACGGCGCACAGACAGCAGTAACTTTAAACACCACTCTAGACCGTGTGACCTAAGTATTGTATTAGTTGCAGACGTTCTACTTTATGTTGTGTAAGGGAAAGCAATTTCAAAAACTATAAAACTTCGTGTAACTTTGAAACTGTTGTATTTTTGATAACCCTTAAGAGCGGGGCTGCACGAGTAGCGATGTCTCTAAGACTTTTCGATTCGAATTTGTAGGGCGGGCTGTATCGAATATTGCCGCATTTAATGGAGGGTACTTGGTGAAGTTTCCCGTCGTACTCCTGCCGCTACGCACTTGTGAGAAATATTGACTTTACCGATAGTGTAGCACTTAACAGTTTACCAACACTATAACATGCTGAACAACCCCCAACCGACATTATTTTCCCGATGTCTAGGTCGCTTAATTTTCTCTCGCATAAGACACGAGGAGGTCGGAGGCATATTGGAGTTTCAGCTTTAATATTGAATATTTACCTCATATATACTGTTATTAGCAGTACGTCAAACTGCTGATGAAATAAGTGACTTGGGAATACAAGAACACAATTTGTGAGAATATTTCTTTGTTCGTTGAGCCAGCAACTTAAAGATATTTTATGTGCTCACATACTTGTGACAAAAAAAATTGCAAATAAATGTAGATATTTATGTGCTACCAGTCGGCAAAACAACGTAGTGTATGATGTAAGCCGAACTTAATATGCTATTATCATTGCTTCATGAAACTATATTACAAGACTGAAAGAGGCAATATTTTTGTGGATCAACTGAAAAGTCATGTAAAATTACGACCTTGGCAAAAAAAAACAGGTAGTTATTAAGCCTACGATCGTTGTACACAATAATCTATACGACAAATCTATTCAAGAATATTACTAGTTTACTACTTCCATAAAGTTAATTTTAAAACAATTCGCTTCTCGAATTACCATAAGTTTTAGTTGCGGTAACCTACAGAAGCCCATGAAAAGCAACCTTCGTGATCAGACGCCGGAATGACTTTCGCTTTCCGCGACCTATTATTATATGTAATATCGCTTTCTTCTTCGAGCCAAAACACAAAAAGTACGTAACAAAAACTGAACGAAAACAGCCGTTTATATGCTCAGGAATTACGGACAAAAAAGCTTTCGGATTAATACCGCAGTCGTGTTTTTTCACGATTTCTTTAAGTTAAGACTATGTAACCGCAGTTTTGTAGTTTGCCCATTACCGACCAGCACAGTAACCATTAGTAATGGGCTCCAGATGAAATCCTAACTAATATTATAAATGCGAAAGAGAGTTTGTTTGTTTGTTACGCTTTCACGCTAAATGGCTCACCGGATTTGGATGAAATTTGGCACATGGGTAGACCATGACCTGGAATAGGACATATAATACTTTTATCCCGATATTCCCACGGGATCGAGACGTACGCGGGCAAAACCGTGGGGTACAGCTAGTATCTTCTTAGTATATAACACAGACATAAAACATAACATCAAGCCTTGTTTCCCCGAACGGTTGGGTTGGTTTGATACCTTCCATATAATTAATTTTAAACATGAATAAAGTAAGTTTGTTATTGATATTTCCCTCAACCAACACAACAAAGTCAGAATATCCAATTTCCTTTTTAATATAAACATGTTGTTATGAACCCGCAACTTGGATAATAAAGAAAACCACATGGAAATTATATACCTCTTACTTTATTAAAATTGGTCGGATGTATCCATCGGCCACATTATTACCTATACAGTTGTACTTAAGTCAATCTGGCTGGGGTCGGCTTCCAGTCTAAACGGATCCAACTGAATAACAGTATTTTAGGTACATGGAGCGACTGCCAAGAAAGACTGGTTGTCCAACTTTTGGAGGCTTTTGCCTGTTTCCGAGGCAAGGAGGTGCTTCGTGTGTATGGTATGGATGGGTGACCGTATGGTCACGAACTCACCGTGGCAAACGTACCTTAACCTTAGATTGACCCGTGCGGCTGTTATCACTTAGCCACGACCCCTCCAAGAGTTGTACTTAAGTAGAATCATTTAAATTACTTATTTTTATAATCTTTATACGCCGGCTTATTGGCTAGCAAAAAGCTCAGTAAAACCATAATAACCTATAGAGGAGCCCCCCTGAGCCTCCCTCATCTTTTTTTTTCCGATAAGAATGCATTCTTCTATGTACAAATCTATTTTTACTACTCATTTTTAGTTTTGCCAAGCAAAATGTAATGTCATAGCTACTCTTTTTGGGTAAATTGCTCATAGTGGGGTCTTCCTACTGGCGGCAAAATGTTTGCTGTCCTTAGCATTTAATATGCAAAGGGACTAAGGGACCTCAGTCGAAACGCACTAGTGCCCTATGCCACGCCTTTAGCACATCCCGAGAGAAACAAAGTCGTTTGCCAAAAGATCCTCGCGGTGCACGGCAGCACATGACCAAAACGTGACATAATGTTAAAAATAAGAAACTGTGGATAGACAACATTTTGTTACACACACATTTGCTTACCCATCGGAGCTTTAAAGCTAGTTGGTCGTTTTGTATTTCGTTATTTATTAGGTACGTAGACGGTTCTGGCAAATCCATCTTAGTATTTAAGTTCAGCCTTTTTTTGGGAACCTAATATTATGCTAGTCAAGATAGAAAGGCATCCTAAAACTTTGTAGGAGCTATTCTAAGTAATGAGAAGTTCAAAGTAACGAAAACAAATTGCTTAAGGCGCACTCAAAATGAAAAAGTCTTTGCTGTAATAGTTAATACTTTAAGCCTTTACACCGAGCTAAGGATTTGTCTTACGACGCTTATACGACAGTGTATATATAAACTTTTAATTAAAACACATGCCATTTTTGAATACGATATTACGCGGCGTTCTAATTCAGCCCCGAGATTATTTTGTGAGAGAGACCATTCGATATTGATTTTACTTCAGCTTGTTACTTCGAAGATTCTTATCTAAGTAAGAAAGTATAATTAATGACTCTGTGTTCGTGCCGAACTTATGATAAGAAAAGATATATAATTTTGGAACTCATTAGGAAATTACACAAAACATTCTTGCAGCTCCGCGCTGCAAACTTGGTGCGTTAGGAGCTGCGGTAAAAAGTTCAGAGGGTGTCTTTACTTAAAATAAAGTTATCTTTGGAGTTCCCGGCTCGAGGATGCCGTCTGACGTTTAAATGGGCAGCTAATATCATGCTCTTCGTGAATGTGGACTCAAAAATCCCATTTGAATGCTCGGCGTGAAGTTTCAGCGCAGAGCGCCTGAGCAATATTGCAGAGCCAGAGACCAACGCAACGAAAATCTCTTTTATATGCTATCCTAACTTAATTTGAATACAGTGGAAGCTATTCCAGTTTCGTGGTTGGGATTTAAAAACGGGTGAAGCGAGATCCCACAGAAGGTGAGGAAATAAGCGTGGATCTAAATAAATTACAGAAGCAATCATAAGTTAGATACTATTATGTGTCGCTTAGATACGGTAACATAGTACATTATTGTTTAGTGAGTTGTAACTTGCTTAGCTATTGTAACAGTTATGAATAGCTGGCGCCGTGAGATTCACGAGATAGCACCATTGTTTTAATATGTTTTGGCCAACATCAACGTATAAAGCAACGCGACAGCGCGTATGTATGTGTGTTAAAGTTAACTTTAACAGTAGGACAATTGAACGTTTTCCAATAGAAAGAAAAAAAAACGAAAAATCTGAAACTAGTCGTAAATACTGAGTTCGGAGCGTAATAAACAGAAATGGAACGTAGTGAACCGCGTTCTACATTCAGCGGGATCATAACTTCTTTCATTTAACTGGTCGGTACAAAAACAGTTGACTCAGTTTTAACTGAGCCATCCATCAGGCCACCGATTACCACAACCACTTTCACATAATTCATTGGCCCTGTTCAATCCAGACCTGTTTGAGATTAATTTTCTCTTGAAATCAAATACCATTTCCTATAATACTCCTTCCATAAATTGGCTTTAATGTCACACCTGTGTCGCTGAACTTCAAGTTACAACAACAAACTTGACTTTTCAATACAACTAATGACAAGACCCATTACATACTGCCAGCTATAGCTCACACTTTGCGGTTTACTATCGTCAAGTATACCCTAAGTTTAGCTAAGTACAGTTAAAGTGAGTTTGAGTTAGGCTGGGTGCACACTGAGTCAAAACTTGACTGTGATGAAAAAAATTTGATGGCGTGAACAAAACATTGTCATAGTCAAAGTTTTCAAAATGTACTGAGTAAGCTATTTTGATTTTTCACGCCTAAACCACTGAACGGATTTCGACAAAATTTGGCAAGCAGATATCTAGATGGTATCCTGGGAAAGGAAATAGGCTACCTTTTATCGACATACCACGTGGGCGGAAGCTAGTAGTTAATATAAATAGAATTCTCTCGGTGACGCCTTAGTTGAAATTCGCAGTTGTTAATCGATGTCTTGGTCAGACTGTGAGACGGCCAGACATCACTCGGGCACGAGTCGGCACGACATAGAATCGTCGTAGTAGAGTTCTTTGTTAAAGTTTGTCTAGGAATGTGCTTTGTTATGTTCCGATTAAAGGGTGCCGGAAAAAATACAAATACTCTCATGAAACTTTCAGAATTTGTGTTAGAATGGCGTTGTAAGTAATACATTGTAGGTACATCTGTCTAACAAAAATTAATGCGACAAAATATAGAAACATCGTGAAGTACTACAACACGTACACTAAATTAGCGTTCCATTCACTCTACCCCTTACAATTGAAGTGTAATAATAGAGAACAGATACCCTGTGTCATTCGTTCATTGTGGCATGAACAATAACACGGAAAGAATTCGTTCTTCATATTCTGAGAGGAATTCAAAACGGCATGAACATGTTTCTAAGACAAAGATCCATGATCCGTACTTATTGGAGATGTAGTGCCATTGTATTTTTGGGGAAACAGGATAATATTTCTTATGTGATTCTATCGGGAGATACCCATTCCGTTATATACGAGGTAGGTAATTATTTACCTTTTGTGGATATTACTCTTGGATCCCAATTCCAAGTTGTTGGTGGATCATAATTTTTCTTTTTTTTTCGTGTCTCTGGCAGCTTTTTTTATGGCTTTGGTTTTGTTATACATAGTATGTTTCAACATTCAACGAACCACAATTCATTTTATGAAAGGCTTGTTGACAAATCCTGCTTTTATTCCCTAAAAAAAGACAAAAATAAAAAAATACCGGCCAAGTGCATATCGGATCACGCACAATGAAGGGGTTCGTAGTTGGGATGAATTTATCCCAAGAACAAACTTAACTTTGTAGTTGAAAAAATTGTCTCCCATACATCGATATAAACGCACGGTCGCGGTCAATTCTCCAACTGCAAATGTAAGTTTGTAATCGCAAAAAAAAAAGATACGCCTACGAATGAACGATTTTCATATGTTTTGCTTTACTTGTGCTGTCAACGGGCAGTACCATAAAGGTTTTGCTTTATTTGTGAGAATTATGTCGCATAAATGGCCTTATTTTTTTCTCCACGCGTTCCTGAGAAGAAGTTTCGTGACGTGACAGACAGACAAAAGGATTGACAACGAAGTGATCCTAAAAGGGTTCCGGTTTCTCCTTTTGAGGGACGGAACCCTAAGAGCATAGGACTCACTACTTTTATGTAGGTGCAATTCATAGCATAAAAGTCCTAACGCTGCTGAAAAACTTGGTGACAAGGCGAAAAATCCTCAATCGACAGACTACCATACGATTGATTTAGTCTTCATGCGCAGCTAGCCTAAAATTTACAGCCAGCCTGCATTCGAGAGCTCAACCGAACGTGTGACACCCGTTACACGCTGCTGACGTCATAACACACCGCACCAGCTTTATTCTTTTATTTATCAGACGTTCTTTATTTGAACTTTGAACGCTTCTTTTTTCTCTTTATGGATATTCCACTTTTAAAATGTTGATTAAAGTTTTAATATTCCATTACAGTGGATGAATAAGGGTTAAGAGGAGAAAGATTATAAATGTAGTCCATATACCACGGTGCCGAGAAATATAATAATATGTATTTATTGACTATGTTTAATCGTGCGGTACCTACGTAATGGTTATTATTTTTAGCATTTTTTTTCTCCGTTCTTAATTTTCAATGAAATCGTGCGCAATCACACAATCAATCATAAACTGAAACATTTTGAAAGATATTACTAATCCATTGCTGCATACGTTCGAAAAATGTGTCTGCTCAGCAACGTAAATAACGCAATGAAAGTTGTTGAACTGTCAAAATAAAATAGTTTGTGATTGATCATGTGTTACGCAATGAGGGTACCTACTGGTCAGACTTATAAAAAAATCATAATTGTATACATATAAAGCGCACGTGACTATGAAAGGAAAAATCTCGCTCCATTTGTACTTCATTTACTTGAAAAGATTGAATTTAAAATTGAAATGTAATATCAAAGAAAAATTATTTTAGCTTAGGTTATTCATAAGCTGAAAAGCAGTTGCTAACTTAAGAGTATATTTTATATTAATTTAAAACAAGTCTTGTGAAGATATTCATTTTTATTCATTCATGCATGAAAATGTTTCAGTAAAAGGTAAGTACTCGATTTCAGAACCATGCACGTCGATCAATACTATTATTACATTTGAATAATAGAACTGAATCAAGTGATAGTTTTATAATTTTTATCTGCGATTTTGTACGATCTTTTTCAATATAGGTACCTATCTCCGGAAATAACATGATAGAGTTGCTGAAAAAACCCTTTTATGTTATTGCCAATGTGAAAAGCGGGTAGGAGATTACTACTCTATCATTTTTATTTTTCGAACAGAATCCTGTTTGTGTTGAAACCAGAGAAAATTTAATTGAAGAAAAAAACAGACAACGTTAGATTCTGCAAAACTTGATGGTTCCAGCGACAATTAATGGTAGAATTATAGTTACTGCTAGGACCTCTAAAAACGTCCAGACACAGATTTTGTAGTTAATTTTATTTGGATATTTTTCAATCAAGAGCGTAAAAACTATTATAAATCGTTATTGAAAAAAAAGGAGGACACGTCGGCGTTCGCGTTCACTTGAAACAGAAGCTTTGACTGATGATACGCTATGTGGGGGGAATTCATAATTCATCTCAGAGTCGTCTGTTCTCTTTGTTGACGTCGACAGAACGCGTCACAAGCTCTTCCGACCAGGTGAATAACATGTATCACCCCCGCTTTAATATTTTTAATTTCACCACAAGGTATGTCCATTTCCTTTGTCCACGATACTGAAGAAAAACCGAAAATTTATTTGCAAATCTCCACTTTCCGGGAAAATTGCGGCCAATTGTACCCAAACCGGGGCTCCCTTACCTATATAATATCGACGGAGCTCTCGAAAAGTTTAAGAAACGCAAGAGCCTCTGAATAAATAATGGTGCGGCGCGCCAAAACTTTTACAGATATTGGCTTTGTTTCGCAGCGGACAAATATTAACGCTAGCAGCTGCGACACACGTTTTTACCGTGGGACAGAGAGCCGCGCCGGAGCGCCCCTACAACACATCACGGCGTGAAGGAAATTGTAACAATTGTGTCGCGACGCGCCGCTCACTATACACGACACAATATTTAGTTCCTATCTCCATAATTATTCCGCTTTCATAACAACAGTCATCAATGTTAGGTAAACGCACCTGTTATTACGGTGGCCCACAATAATAACGTAACAAAATATCCCTCAATAATAATATCGCCCAACAAACTACTCCTTCCCCCGTGGTAATAAGACAACACATTAAATAAACCGGGAAACTGCAAGTTAATTCTCATATTGATTTCCTATTTCCCTCGACGCTGCGGCTACGTTTGCTTGTGTTACTCTATAATTTACCTACTTTCTAGAAAACCTTTCGGTATTGGCTATGGTTTCGAGCGAAGTGGACATTATTGATGTAGTAGCAACGAATGCGCTGCTACGTGGCATTCCGCAGGCGATTTAGTTCTGTCGATCCACTGGCCGGCACTACTTTAATTTCGTTGCAGGACTCCGCAATACGTACAAACCGATAAATTGAGCATTGATCGCGTGAAGTCGATTTCAGGTTTAATGTTCTGAGCAGCAGGAAAAGAGTTTTATTCACGTTGTAATTAAGTTTACAGTAACTACGGGATTTTACGGTATTATAGATTTATAGCGCTATAAAACTTCGAGAATTGCAGTTCTGTGATAACGACAAATTGAAGTTTTCAGTCAACGGAATTGCTTCTTTTGTAGGTATGAATAAAATAAATGGTACTAGGTATACACTTCTTTCAAAATGCATTCGAGTACGGAATCGAACGCTGCCCTTTTCTTTTATACCGTATCGACTACCTATTACATGTTAGAAGTAGTGCGCTGCAAGGAATAACAACGTTTTCTTTCTACTTTAATCCAGCGTGAACGTATTTCTTTCCCCATCCTCCCTTTATATTTCAGTTATACAGTTTCCTTGCAGCTCTATAACGACCAACTGTGACCAATTAAGCAAATGAAATTAACACGGCACCTCTTTAGGTTATGAGCAATCCGATTATCAAAAAAAATTTGGCCTAGATTTTAAGGGGGTGGCGTGAAAATTGATTCGCTGTATATGTATTTGTCGTTTCGTCTGAAATGCGGTAACTTTGAAGACATCTGAAACTTAAAGTGTACTCTGAGGATTCAGTCGCGGCATACCAAATAAATGTATAATAAATAGAATCAGCTGCCTAATCGAACATTGCTTATACAGTTTACTTGGCCCAAGTGGCCGTTGATCGCAAATCGGCTGTGGTATCAATGAATTATTACCAAAGTCTTTGGCTTACAAGAATACAAGTGACAATATTAATGCAATGTTATTGTGTAACAATGTAACGTGCTTTCAGCGGTGATCGTGACGTGTTGCTTCTAAGCCACGGCAGTCATCTTACACGCCTCGCTAGCCACTGCTCTTGTTCGGCCCTACCGAACAAGCAATTACTCCAAGCCAGTATTAATTGAGTGACTGTTTATTATCCATGGCTTAATTTAATCACCGGACTAACATAAGCCGTGTGTCAATATCGATGGAGTTGGTCCCTGAGCAGGAATATTAAACTAATCCATCCCTAACATAGTATACAGACACAAGATAATATCTTCTTGTAATCCACAATAAGACTGCCGACAGAGAATCTTGTCGCAAATTGGGTTTGGATACACAATAGTTAATAGTGGTTTTATTACTGAAGTTATAGATGAATCAAGTCATAACTAACCAAAGTGTGATTAGTTTTATCAGTAGGTATAGGTACAAGTTATATACATGCTAGCAAAACTAATTTAAGTAACTGGAGATTCATTCGAATAGCATACAAAGTGTGTTTTAAACTTAAGATATGAATGGAAAAACAACCCACACATGTTTTCGATTGCAATCAAGCTTTGTACAAAAACATTTTAGTATTTTCGTTTCCTTTCTAATAAAACCTGCCGTTTGCTGTAAGCACGACCATTCCGCATTCAGCGAGATCGCTATTCATTCTCAAATAAGACTTCTTCAACCTCGCGCCTCGCTTGAACAAACTAGCCGAGCGCAATTAACTAAATAAAGCACGACCAATTTTTTCATCCATGAAATGACAAGTTCCTGAATTTATCTCAAGTGACTTGGGCAGTCCTTAAGACATTTCAAAATAAATAAAGAAACAAAAATGACAGATGAGTACGTACTTGATGACGACGGACAACAAAGCGAGAGGGCGTGAGAGACACCCGAGATTATCTCTGGCAGTTGAACCATTAAGTTTTCTGACAGAAAATACCTCTAAGGCGTGTGCGCGAAGATCTGATGTAACGAAATCTACTAACAAACCTTCTAGGAACGCTTTCAGGCTCGCATTTGACCCGAGGTGGTGCAAACCTGTTTATAATCACATTAAGGTTTCTCTTTGTCGTTTCGTCTGAAATGCGGTAACTTTGCGGAACCTCTGAATATTTGAGTATAATCTAAGGATTCACTCGCGCCGTACCAATTAATTTTGCCGTAACCGGGATTTTAAGCTTTAAAAATGGTGTGGTTGTTATGATTTATATTTTTTATAATGTAAACACTCTAAGAATGTACTGATGTAAAATACTGGTATTGAGGTGCATCCGGTTAGACTGGAAGCCGACCCCAACATAGTTGGGAAAAGGCTAGGCAGATGATGATGAATTTAAACACTCGTGTCTTTAAAACAACAGAAGTGGGTACCTACTTAAGAATTCGTTCGTTGTGGGCAGAAGAATCGTATTTGTTTTGTGCAAAGAGGACTACATAGAAGAAAGTTTTTCAAATGGGAAAAAAATCAACTATTATAACATTACACAAGTTAAAACTTACGAAATCTCAAGGCGAAAAATAAGTTACGGAATAACTTCGAAAAAAGGGAAAGTCACACCATTCCCATTACTTTTTCAGAATCAGATCAATCCTCATCCATCTCCAATATGTCCAGCACTGTCGTATTTTTTTTATTTATATCTTTCAGTGGTTTGTCTACTGAATATATTTCGCTTGATAATAGAAATATTATATCAGGACGTGGCTGTGTTTTATTTCAATTTGTTATTTTTGTTTTCATTTAGAATCGTGATACTGAAAAACCATGTAGGTATAACGTTTTTCTAACTACATTTATTTAAGCGAAGTTATCAAAATGATCGTACCAAAGCATATTTAATTTAACTATTTCACACCCGTTAAACACCTGGCAATAAATTGCATTGTGGTTTTAAAATCTATATCAACATATCGTATTAACAACCACTGTGGTGTCGAATTTTATAATTATCGGGTGTTCACAGTCCGGTGCGGCGGTACAGGTAACATCACTAATTGGATCCCACGTCGTTATGACTTGATAGCTTCGTATATCACCCACTATATACCGACAAATTGCACTCTTCGTGACGTATTGACGAGATAAAATCGTAATTCGATTCGTCATCGCGAAATATAAACAGTAATTAATCGAAATTGTATTGTCGAACCCTACGCGGTCTACGCTCTTCGTTTAAATTGAGAATTATAGGGTTCATGCATTCGATTAAATATGCCAATTGTACTGCAGTCATGTTTTTAATCACGGCACTGCGTAGAATGTATCTACGGTACTATTGTTTCCGCTGTACATTTTTTTTGGGTACAGTCTTTTTGGGTTTGCACGGCAAGGTTCGTTAGATTTTCATGCAAGTGCGCGTACGTGAATTATTCTATGAAAAAGCTCTCCGCCGAACATTTAAGCCATTCTTTATGTAATTAAATATATTTGTTGCTGTTGATCTTAATTCACCACGAGGAACTTGAAACATAAATCTTAATCGACATTCCTTTTGTACAACTCTGATGTAACTTAAAATTAGTTTCAGTCACCAATTTCCGTCTCGAAAGTCAAATCCCTCGAATGATTTGAGTTAAAATTTACAAACTTTATACAATTTTACACAAAAGGATCAAGACAATATCCGACAAGCAACGAGTTTTAGACTGGAGAGGAAAGCAATTTAAAGTGCAACCGTTCGGTTTACACAAGTTGATTGCAATGAAGGCAAGTCGCACGCCATAGAAAGGAATATGGAATGTCTTTCCGATTATCTCTGTGTTCAGAACAAAGCAGCCAAATGGATAATCAATGGAGCCTTTCACGTATCTCTACTTTTAAATAATGAGGGCCGATCCTTGCCCGGGAGAAAAATACGCCGGAGAATAAAAGAGATTAAAGTTTATCAGGGTTCACATTCTCCTTACATACACGTACGGTAGTTAAATCTACCTCGCTGATGTTAATACAAGAATTATTCGTAGAATCATGAATTGTGGTAAACAGTTCCCATAATTGTGTGCAAATGGAGCGTGTAATCAGGATTCTGTCCAAAACATAATAACCTCGAAATTATAAGCGGGAAGAGAAACAGACAGAAATGATTAGCGAACTAATGAAACGGCTAATATTGTGATACTGAGTATGTATTACCTGGTAACACGTTTACATGGTCAAATTAACTAGCAACTTTGCTTTTTCAGTCGAACATTTGATAAAAGTGAATTTATAAAACGGACTGATGTTAATAAATAAGCCCTAAGATCGTGAGGTTCCATAATTGGAGTATAATTGCGGTTCTTGGTTCGGAAACTTCTCGAGTGGCCGAGGAGATTTTCTTTCCAGTCTATCACAGGGGACTTAAAAGCTTCTTACACGAGCTGAGCCTTTGTAACCTTGATTAAAATTGAATATAATTGCTATGAACTCGGAATTCTTAAATCTATGTAGCTATATATTTTATTTGTTAGTAGTTGTATTTTATTTAGTCTTGGAAAACTTCCCTTTTAAATTGTTATAGACTAGACAAACGGGTCGGGTAAGGGTGAATCCTACTATCCTACTAATATTATAAATGTGAATGTTTGTGGGTTTGTGTGTTTGGATGTTTGTTACTCAATCACGCAAAAACGGCTGAATGGATTTGGATGAAATTTGGCAAGCAGATAGTTTATAACCTGGATTAACACATAGGATACTTTTTATCCCGATATTCCCACGGGATCGAGATTTACGCGGGTGAAACCGCGGGGCGCAGCTAGTAGCAAATAAATAGGCCCAATGAATCCTTTTTATCGTTTTAGTTCCGGGAATCACCTCCTTCAAGCTTAGTTGGGTTTAATTGTTCGTTTTGCAAATAAATAGGACGCGGGCAGGAGATAAATGGGTGGCACGCCAATTAACCTTATAGAGGGCCTCTTAGTTGAGCCTCCTTAAATAAATTACTCAGCGAAGTAACGTCACCGGTTAATGACACGTCGCGTGTCCATATAGACATTGTTACCCATAACCATGCCCACCCATCATGTATACATTGTAAAACCCGGCGCTGACTCCATATTACGGTAGGTATGCGTCAGTACCTATCCCTTTAACTATTCTATAAATCTTCTTACGAAAACTTTCTGAGCCTATATAAAGCAATGATTTATAAGTATTTACATGAACACAATGAGCAAGGACACAACCTTCCCTTTAAACTAAGTTATCGATTTCATATAATATAATATATGTGAGCACAAAAGGATCCTTTTCTAGTGTCCGGAGGGCACGAACAATGCGGTGACATAAAATAAAGCATCGTCACCACTCCTCGTCGCGATATTGGTAAAAAGGCCTGAATCTTTATGATAATAAGTCACGAAAGATCGCACTCGGAACCGTCATAAATAAAATAAGATGACTGACCCTCGAAAATCTTAAGCAGATTATGAATAAGTGGCCATACAATTTCGTGGGACGGCTTTCTACTTGCAATCATCAAAACGGATCAATATATCAGAAAAAAGGAAGCGACACTGCCAGTTTAAAGGTGTTTGGGGCTGTTTAATCTTATCTCGCTCCGATACTGGGCCTAAACATGCGACTCTGTTCGCCTCCGATCCCGCCAACGTTCCCGCCGAACAAATAATAGCAAGCTCTTAAACGCAACCGCTTTGTTAACTCTGACATGCCACCAATTTCTTACACTTACTGCGCACGCAATTTCCTACTTAAGTACGTGTTTACCTACAATAAAAACAACAGATATCAAATGAGATCGTCCTGCAATTACTGCTGAAGTGTCCTGGGAAAGATTAACAGACACAAACATTTAAATCGCGCTCATTGAATTGAGCATGAATTCAATTCATGCTCTACCTCTTAATTTAACACAAACATAAAAGATAACTCTAACACAAGAGTCTGAATAACGAGATTCCCGGGATCTTTGTTTTATATTCAAATACAATTTCCTTAATTAGACGCGAAGTATCTCTTGAAAGAATAATGCGAGTTGCCCGAAGCAAGATAAGCTTGTGGCGATGAGGAGTCGTGCAACAAGGGGAGCAACATTTTAATAAATATCATGTAAGAGACCGGCTTAACGGTGAAAGTTCACCAAAGTTGTTCGTAGAACGTCAATACTGTAAGACTTAGAGACTATTTTAGCGTCGTATTTCAACCTTGAATTCTGTCACATATTAGATATCTTAAGGAGCGTTGGTGGTGACGAGTCGCGACAACTGTTTAGCAAGTTACCAGAAACTCGAACCTGAATTTAATTGGAGCTGTAGTTCAATTAAATGTTGACAAAGGAACAACGTGCTCACTAGGGTACTAAATTTTCAATTTGATGAATCTTGTTTGTTCACGGGTCGAAGGGCAAAAAGTCAAATATATCGGCGCCAAGGTCGTATGTTGATTATCAGAATAATATCTTGCCAACACACGTAGGCACTACAAATCTTCGCTTCGGACTGAAAATAAAAGAAAAGCATGAAGTTTATTAAGCTGTAAACTGACCGTAAAGCGAAACATTTAGGTCAATAGGTGCTTAGCGCGAAATCCAAGGTACAAAATACTTTAGAAGTATATGACGGCTGTAAATGTTTTTCCCATTTTCCCCGTACATTTTAAACAACTTAGAAAGCACCTACCTATATCCGGCTATCGGTTATCTAGATCGGAATACTGGTATTCAGCTGCATCCGGTAAGACTGGAAGCCGACCCCAACATAGTTGGGAAAAGGCTAGGCAGATTGATTGGTTATCTAGATCGGAAATTACTCGGATCTTACTAACAAAGTGGCATCAGAAATGTTTTGTAAATGATGAAAATGTTTCCATCACTCATTTTGTGGTGAATTTTACAATAATCCATGCCACGAATTACTCGATAAAGCTGATGTATGTCCCAACACTAGGTAATAATAGGGTGTAAACTCCACATCACACAAGTAAATGAACCATATGAAAGCGATACCGTTTTTATTTTCAGTAATTTTTTTAAAGGTCACCTTTGGGTGCTTTGTGAAAAGTGAAAAATTACAAAACATTTTCTTGTGGTTAAATTTTCGAAAGGTCAGCTTGGATGTTTGTTTGTATTATTTTCACAAATGTGAATCTACTTTTTGAAAATGATACAAACAAACATCCTACAGTTCAATGTAATACAACCTCTTGAAAATAGAGTAGGATTTAATTTTACCCTCGTGGAAAATGTTCTAGTTACCTTTCTAAGCATCGCTGCGTGGGTAGGCGCCCACTATATAGGTACTGGCTTTATATTATTTATTTTACCTACACATTGCTTGAATAAATAAAAGACAGATTAATAGGATTATTTACTTTTCTTTCATCATTTTTGACCTGCTTTATACAAAGATGATACGGGATAAAAGTAGCCAATGTCCTTTTCCAGGTCATGGTCTACCCACGTGCCACATATCATCCAAATCTGTTCAGCCGTTTTATCGTGAAAACGTAATAAACACACTCACTTTCGCATTTAAAACATTCGTTAGGATGTATTATGTAAATAGTATAGTAGTTGACCGCCCTTTTTACGTTGTTAATACTAAGCTTAAAAGAAATGTAGGTGTCATTAGGATTGTGACACCTACTGGAATAAATCTATCTAGGAAGATAGATTTATTCCAGTCTGTCTGGGACCGTTTTCTAATGAAAATGTCCTACAATTTAAAGTTGAACAAAACTTAAGAGGTTCTGTCGCTGTAACGAGTGGAGTTTAAGATGTTAACTCTACAAAGTAATGACAGATTACTTTGTCCTTTAGTTGCAGTAGGTACTTGCAGTTACAGTAATCAGAAATTTTCCTTTGGATAATTCTACAGCTTATGTGTATGACAAGTTACGTTAATTATTTATTTAACAATCATGGAAAATGAAAACATTACACATTCATGCATTTTTATTCTGCCTGAACATGCATACCTACCGCTAGGCACAAGCGGCATTTTTTTAACCTTTTATACGGCCCGTCCGTATAAAAGGTTAAAAAAATGCCGCTTGTGCCTGAGGGGATTATAGGTATAGCTTCAACTACCGCGTCCATACAAAGGACCGCTTTAAGTTCCTAGTAACTGCATACACTACGACCACAACAAACACTTGAACGTAAAACCGACGACCCACCAAACAAAATGATGACCAATCGTTTTTTTAAAGTAGATACTTAATAATTACACTTCTCAAATTGCAGTAACTTTTAAATGATATAAGATATATTTTCGAAATAAAAAGGCTTATAAAAAGAATTTATTTTTTTATATAAAAACTTTATAGCCCAACCCTCTTTTAAGGAATGGCTAAAAAAAACCTAAACAATAACACTCCTTTTAAAATTGTTGCAACTTTTGACTCTTTTTGTTTTCACATTTATTTCTTGATCGATGTCTTTTGATTCAAAAGTCAAGGTGTCAAAAGAAAAATGTAAATAAGGCGTAAAACTGTAGTTATAAATGTTGTTTAAGTTTTTTGCCAGTAAGTTAACAATGGGTATTTTTTACTATAATTTCCAAGAAAGCTGCTCAAATTTGCTATAAAAAGTTTTTTTATTTCAAAACGGAGAAATTGCAATTTTAAAAGTGTGCCGTGTGGTACTAAGTTTTGAAGGCCAGTGTATCAATAACGCAATTCATGTACCTATCTGTAATTTCATCATCACCCATACCTTTCAAACTGAAACATCAAAATACTTAAAGGAAGAAACAGGTAGACCTCTTTATTTATCTCGATTGCTGAGATATATCGCAGTAGCGCACATCGGTGAATTTTCTGACATTAATCTACGTTCGTAAACGTATAGTAACTACTCAACTGGGACATCCCAGACACCCGTGATGGATGTGAAACGAATAGGCTCTTGACTACTCATCGCTCTATCAAAATATCTCAAGAGAGGCTGTGCAATAGGCTAAAAATATTTCTGAACAGCCAGCCATAACAACTTGCTGAGGTCCTTATTTTTTTGTGGTCAATAATTGCGTACATCGTTGCCTCCAGTGGGTCAATATCGAACACTTAATTGCCTTTTCCATTTCTATTTTGTATCTTTTTTACAACCTACAATATTATTTTTACTGTTGCTTCTAGCAATTCTGTGTAACAAGTAAACGATAGAACTACTGCTTCTTTCGAACACAAAATATATAAAACATCTTCAGTGATGTGCTAGATAAATAACTGTGTATGTGAACAGCACTTGAGCATCGTGCAACATGAGGTTAAAAATTGCAAGTAGCGACTCAACAAGTAGCGACAGATGCTAGCGTTTCTACTGAAAATATCTACACATACGTATGTCTCTTTACTTTATATCCCACACACGAACCATAACTTACAGAAAACTACGGTTAACCGACCAACCGCTAATCAGCCAACGAGACTGAAATAAAGTTATATTTTCACTCCATATAACAAAGTATCATAGTGAGCTGCCGGCTGCGTCTGCCATGGCCCGGTAAACATTTAAACGTTTAGTTGAAACTTCGAGTGACGAGGCGTCAACGCATGACGAAGGCCCGCTTTGAAGCGAGATCAGACCTGCTACAGGAGGGCTGTCGCTCAATCGATCCGAGTGCCGGCCATTAAGTCATGGATTAAGGGCTGCCAACTTTGCATAGCCTCGTTAATGGGGTTTACCGAATAAATAGGACAAAGCAGAGATAAAGTTTGAGTAAACAAACGAGAGGTTCGAGTAACATCTGTAATCGCTGAAGCTGTCCGTTGACAGTTTCATTATAATACCATAATGTATTAACGACGCCGAAGAGGCTTATCAAAAGTCCCGAACTTTCGCATTAAACAGGTATTAAACGTAGGGTTTATACTGAACTACGGACGCTAAAACTATGAAACTGTAACAATTTCTTCAATTTAGTGTCGAACTTGGCTCGACTTTGTACAGTACAATACCGAATTTCCCAGCTTGGGAACATTGTTATATACGATACAACTTTCGGCTTATATGCTGGGCACGCGAGGCCTACCTCGTGTTTCATCTACGCAATATTATGTCCGAAGCTGAAATATTTCGTGTGATTAAATGTCGGACTCCACTCCACACCGCACTAAATGGAAAAAGTTTCAACGATCGTATCAACTTTAATACATTAAAGTGTTAAACGTCGACCACGAAAATTGACATTCGACCATTTCATCTACAGTCCATCGACTAAATAGGTTATGATGGCTTATCCATTAATTCTAAAGTACATAATGGATAGTTAAAGTAGTCACGTTGAAGCTACAATTATATTTTAATCATCGACATCTCTCACCGCGAAGAAATTCTTTACTGCTTAGTGTTACGGTGAAATCGTTCCAACATGTTCCTTGAATGAATGAATGGGAAGGAATGTTCTAAACCCTATTAGCGTCAGTCCAGTAGCTCCTGTTTCCTAATGCAGGTGGTAACGCAATCAGTGGCGCCGACACCTCACGGTGTGGGCCGGGGCCCGCCATGCATACTGATGCTCCATGTATCCGCTGAATAGTACCAGCTAATTTAACTCCACAATTTCCCTAATGAGAACCCCGAATGTTGTCTATACACAGTTTGCTGGCAACCCACCCCTGTGGCTACAAATTTGCTAACTATCAATAAAATTTAATTCAATATTATGTTTCAGTTTGAATAGCGTTTAATTTTAAGCTAATTTATGCATCGTCAATGTTATGTGGTTAAACTATGGTTGCTGAAACGTGAGTTTTAATTTACATTTTACAAAATTAATTTGTTTACAAAACAAAGTTGGACAGCAACGATTTTTTTTGAAAATAGGAAAATTACCTTATTTTTTTGTTTATACGGGTTCGTTATAAAATTTTGATGTTGAACACCGACAAAATGCTCCATAATAAAGAATAATAGGTTCCTAACAAATAATCGGAATAAAAGCAAGGGCTCCCCAACACCTGCTGCCGGTTAATTCGTGTTTCCGCAAAATAATTCGTGTTGATTTTATACCCCGCAAATCCCGTGTGAATAAGTATAAATGCGAACACAAATGCCATAACAACCCTTTCACCTAACAAAGAGGCTAACAAGCTTGTAACTCATCTGATTATTTCTTAATTCGCAATTCCTCGTCCTTAAATTATATTAACATATATTAGTAACATACGCGACAAATTTAATAAATATTAAATGAGCTGGCACGCTGTTAAAATTCTTGTAGGCATTCAAAGTTCTTTATTGCATGCATGCGAAGCGCACACCGAGTACTTTATTATTGCGAACGTTCACACCGCGGCAGCGTACGACGTAAAACTCACTAATATATACAGGTGGGAACAGCTTAACACTTTAATAATTTATCTGTAGGCCCTTGAACACGATAAAGGTAAATTGACTGCCAGCCCGCCTGATAGTACGCGTCCATCCTCCACTGAATAGTCCATTTACGTCACTTTGAACTTTTGATTGATCGTTGTCTTAAATTAAATTCGCTTTTCATTAATAATCATTTTATTTTATTTTAGCACTCAAAAAACAAATTTTCTAGCAAAATCGATAAGTTTATTAAAATGGCACTTACGAGAATGATTCAAAACACTGAAATGACGCAATTGCCACATATTTACATAACAAATTAATGGAACGTACTCCCCATGTGGGAACAAGGGGAGTATTAGTTTATTCCAACTGAAAGCTCGTTACGTCAGTTAACTGGGAACTCCTCCGTTTTAATTATACTTGAACTTAAGCCTTATTAACAATGGAACATCGAATTTGACAGTTGAATGCGAAGTGTTGCGGCAAGACAAATGGTCGTAGCACGGAGGGTCGATGCGTACGGATAAGGGCTTGTGTACATTAAACTTCAGGTAAAACGTTACCCGTTTTAATAGCTTTATAAACAGTTGTTATGGTACAGAAATGTTCAGAAACCCTCACAAAATATAATCCTAACTAACGATCTTTGTTGATGACGTCTGTCATGCCTTGCCGGAACCCATAAACCGCATATAATATCTAGATATTTGTTGCGGAGTTAGCTAAACTCCGGATGATGAGAGATGACATCTGCCTGTCATGGCCTCCTACAAGCTTTGTTGTCGAGAGAACATACAAGGCTTAACTGTGACATTGGCTTAACTAGGACGAAGGTAAGTAAGCGTTATGTATGTGTGCAAGGAGCAGACGATGATAAATGTACGCAATCCATTGCGCAAACGACGTTATTATGCAATAAATGCGACACTCTGAAAATTGTATCTACTCTCCTAAACCGCGCGGTAAACACCCCTTTCCCACAACCCTAAATATAAATGGGTGCTTGATGATATTTCAAAACTCATTACGATAAATTTCGTTGCTTTAGACATCTTGCGCTGTTGTTCCCCTTAAGCTATTTTCAGACCAGCCCACGTTTTGTTTCACATAATTATGTTACTTTGTTCATTCGTGCCTACGACCCCTTAATAGAGTGCTTTTGTAAGTTATCTTTACTGTACATAAATTTTTAAGTTAGCGATGCTTGTTAGGAGTCCCTAGCCGGCCGGCACCAGAGATAGTAAAGCGGCGCACACAAGTAGATAAAACTAACTACGTACAGGTGTGAGCTCGAGATGTCTTCCACACTAAGAGTTACCCGCACATGTAGAAGAGGTGAAGGAGGCTACCCCACTCTAATGTAAAGTACACAGACTAGAGTAGGTTATACAAATATGTGCAAGGGATAAAATTTCCCAGGTTGTGTGTTTTTCTGTGTAAGGGAAAAATGAAAAGGTTATCCTAATCCATGCTTTTGGAAAAAATATTTGATCGTTAGAAATAATAAATATTGACGGGTCCTAATTGGAAAGTAATATTCACTCGAGTTTGCACGTTATCGATGGTCCAATATTTATCATATTATCGTCACGTTTAATGAACCGACTGAAAAGGTTTTAAGTAAAAAGATGTTTCTTGAAACAATATTAGATTTGATCCGCACGGTAATTGCGTCACACGCTAACAGTAGCAATGGTTTTCATTGAGTTATTTACGTTGTTGAGATGACAAATTCGGACATATGAAGCAATGGATTAGCCTTCAAAATCATTCAGATTGTGATTGAAAGTGTGTTACGCAAGTAGGTTAGGGTCGTGTTGTTTGTTGAGGAAAACAACATAATGCAGCGCAAGTGTAACACAGCTCAGAGATATACGGTTGGAGATATAGAGATATACAAACAAAGGTAAATACCTACTGCATGCGTCTGTACTTGTAAAACAAGGCAAGTGGCGTCGGATCCATTTTGTATGAGCTATCCTCAGCACATTTCAAGTGGGCATCCGGATTAAGCAAAAAATATATAACGTCGCATTCATGAAAATTGAAAAAAGCGTTCAGTAGGTACGAGTATGTTAGGCAAATACAAATATTTGTGTTAATATTTAATTGCTTAAAATTCGCGGCCATATTCCCAGTATCCGTATCATCTAAAACAATGTTTTGTTTTGTGGTTGTTTGTTTAATCGCATGAGAATCACTCAGTCGCTTTTGTTTATAACTTTACTCGAAGTTTGTCAAAATACGCGTAGGTAAAGGCCTCGCTAATGTGTTCGCGGTTCACCCCGAGTGTGTTGGATCTTTATTTAATTAAATTATGTTACAGATGTTAATTTCGGTGTTACTTTACGAAAGTAATATTATGGAAAGCTTATCATAATACAGTTTTAATGAACTAAGTACATTATATCGGAGTCTTAAGAACATTATAGAACATAATTTTCTTGAGCACTTCGCATAAAATGTATATGCCATGTATGTTTGCATGTACTTAACTACAGAATGTGTCATAAATAATGGTTGTCCTCGTGTCCTGACAATGTGAGAGATGGTCCTCTCAAGGTCGGCCTAGCTTCGGCATCCCTTTGACCCCAGCGTCTTTGTCACAAGTTTGCCACTTAATATCACACACCCTGTCCGTTAACGTCCTTATTAATTATAATGTTTAAATATGGATGACGCTTTTAGAGCAATTTAAATATTGAGTTGATTTGACACGCCGACTGGAGCGGGCGGCACCCGGAGAGGGCTTAAGACCTATCTTTATCTCATTAATAATAAATTACGGATCCGCTTACCGTCTACTTTACAAAGAGCGTTTAATAATAAAATACCTTGTCCTTTTAGCGATAAGAGGGACTCGTGAGCTCTCAACTAACACGATATTCCGGCAATTTAGCTTAACGGATCAAAAAAGAGGCTCTAAATATTGCTTGGTGCCAAACTTTGAAATGAGTTGTTAAAAGCCCTTGGCCACACATAGACCCTTCATATTACTAAGCTTTTAAACAACTTTTAAGCAATTACTACAACGCGTTAGGGTCTTATGGGGTCATTAGCACACTATAACGTCCGCTGATATACATGTGACCTGAAAGTAATGAGCATTTAAATGAAAAATACATTTTGAGGTAGTTTTTACACCAGCCAAAACTGAGAGTGTGCTTTTTTCGGAGTGGCAAATTTTTGCAGAGAATAACACGTCGTCGTTTCACCTGTACATCCATGGTAAGAGGTGAGATCACTTAAAAAAATATCGTGAATTCAAACCGTACAGGTTGCTCTATAAACAGTCATATTTGGATGTTAGAGGTTATCTCAACAAAAGCCCAACATTGCTATAAAAAGCTCGACATTGGTAACATATAGATACTATATACATAGGTATGTAGGACCACGTGTTCTGAACTGCGAAGTAAGGCGGGGAGCTCCAAAGTCTACTGATCGCCGGATCTCTACACAAAACCCTCGTTTATTGAATTTTCATGATTCTTTTTCATGCAAGTTCGCCGATTTCGTGGAATCTCGGCTCGCCTGCCTTTACCTATGCGTACCTGCTTTATCTATTTATTTTAGGATAAATTAAATAAGAGTCAGGTCAGGTGTCCGTTAGCCTTTTGATATGGTTTTAATTTATGTAATACAAAATTGAATAAGGGTAAAAAATGTCTTTTAATAAAAACGGCTTTAATCGTCGGAATACATTTTTTTTTTAAAAATGTTATTTTAAAATGTAAACAATCGGATTATAGATGAAATACCATAAAGTGTGAGCACATGCCGCCAGTGATACAGGTTTATCCTAGTACAGGCATCTAACATTATAATACCCTTATAAATTATTTCTAAGATTGATGTTAATATTTTACCAATTTTAATATTAAATAAATATTTTATTTATTCAAAGGATTATAATAAACCAAAAACGTTTTTGAGATCGACTGTCACGTATCAACTGAAAGTGAAACGAAATACTAGTTGTGTCCTCGGAAATTCCACATTGCGACATAGACTAGTTTTGCAAACAGATAATAAGTAATTGCAACAACCAGATTTTTTAAAGTCGGAAAATCGATGACCATTATCGTATTCAAACTATACCTACCTACCTACCCACTTAGATTACAAGTATAAGATTATTTTATAGCTTGAATTTACCAATTATTTATACTTACCGAAAGAAAATTAGCAAATCACGTTCACACTATTTTCCAACAAAAAGCGAGGCGCGTAACAAAAAAGTTCAAAAGGTTGCTAAGTCATTAAGATTGATGTCCAAGATTGGTCCTCACTCCTCAGTAAAAAACTTTTGAACGTTCCATCTCACTAATATCCACCCATATATGAAGATAAATCTATGCCCTAGAGGAGAAAGCGTTTCTAATCTTCCAGAAAGCCTTGACATTGTTCCTAAAAATAGAAAAGAAGGGCGCTTTGTGAGGTCCAAAGTTTTGGGGGAAATCCGCAGTCTTGAAAACTAACATTAGGGCATGATTTTTTGGACGTTCCAAATAACGTACCGTCATCAAAGAAAAAAGGATGCAAACAGAGGTTTTTAGTATACATGTTAATGGCAAACAGCAGAAGAGCTCGTGGCTAAGTAATAACAGCCACACGGGTCGATCCATCAGGTTAAGCTACGCTTGCCGGGGTTGGTCCGTTGATAGGTGACCATCTTTCCATACCGAGACTCCTCCGTGCCTCGGAAAGCACGTTAAGCCGTTGGTCCCGGCTGTCATTTGTAGATCTTTGACAGTTGTTACGGGTCGTCAGAAGCCCGAAAGTCTGACAACCAGTCTTACCAAGGGGTATCGTATTACCCAGTTACTGGGTTGTGGAGGTCAGATAGGCAGTCGCTCCATGTAAAATACTGGTATTCAGCTGCATCCGGATAGACTGGAAGCCGAACCCAACATAGTTGGGAGAAGGCTAGGCAGATGATATTAATGGCAAACAGAGAATAAAAACTTTTTACTTATAAACTCATTTTGTTCGTGAACGGAGTACATAATATCTTCAAGTTTGTCAGCGCTTGGCTGCTTGTACGAACACGGGACGTAAACTTGACGTAAATTCGAATGACTTTTTAATCGAAAATACAACTAAGTAAGTTTTTTTTTTGTAACAAGCGGTTTAATATCACCCACACATATGAATAAAGTCTTAAATAAGGTAAGTACTCAAATATTATTTGCAAAACGAGTATTTCCAATTTTAAAATCATTCTAACTTAGTTTCGTTACATTTACTTCACGCGTTTATGCTAGGCCCACTAGCTATGTCTTGTATTCAAAAAGAAATAAGCACGCAACGAAAACGAATATCACTTGCATATATGTTTAGCCTGCATGTAACTAACCTCTTTTGTCGACTGTACACATTCTACATAGCAAGGTGTTGTTTGAAACAGTCCCTGAAGAGTTCTTTCGTTTGCGGCGCCAAATTGAATTTCCGTTTCGATACATTTAGATAAGTGTTGGTA
Source organism: Lithophane ornitopus (assembly GCA_948473465.1). Taxonomy (NCBI): domain Eukaryota; kingdom Metazoa; phylum Arthropoda; class Insecta; order Lepidoptera; family Noctuidae; genus Lithophane; species Lithophane ornitopus. Next base: position 7,607,839 of record OX419616.1, on the reverse strand, counting down.
TTATTTTGCATTCTGTACTTAAACTTTGAAATGGAGTTCTATTTGGTTGTAGTGTAGCTATTTCCTGTTTTGAATTCTTTTCAAATGGCAACATGTTTTCAGTGGCACATTATGAGAAGTATACGTTCAAACATATGACTGTAGTTCTTACTTGTCTTAAAATCGTATAAGTTAGAGTTTTTACATTATGTATTTTTCTTTCGCGGACCAAATAGAATTGCAAGTCACCAATACCAATTGTATCATTACAGTACAAAATATGAACAGTACTAAAGTATCGGATATATCGTAAGTTGTTAGTTTCCTCTATAAGTGGTCCCTGTTTACTCCACTTGACCCTTATAACTTTCACGCAATGATGGCCACCTAATAATATACTCAGTTTACTTTCTTGGTCCAAATGAAGGTAAATAATTCGGACACAGTTCCATTTTCAGCAATGGGCCAAGAGTTGTGCTGGCATCTAATTAGGATCTATTTACTTTGGTAGACAATATAATATTTTCTTCTTATGAAGGTAAGCGTTTTGTACTTGCTCGCTAATTCCACGCAACACATCCAGTTATTTCAAAAGCATTTATACATATTATAAATTAAATTTGCTTTTCGTGTTTGTCTGTATGTCCGTATTGTTCTTCTAAACAACGCAAACAGACTTTGATGAGGTTTTCACCATCGTTTAGAGAATTGATTCCGAATTTATTATTTATTTATATATTTATGTTTATAATACGTTACTATTAAAGTTACATATAACTAAGAAATGGCATGTCCACGAAGCAGGAGCGAGTTGCAAGGGACGAATATAAAAGTCCGATTTGAATTTTGTTTCTTTATAATTTTTGAAGGCAAAATATTACCTAACTTACGAGTTTTTACAGTAGCACAAACTCAAAAGATCTATCACAATAAATTCATAATATTTATTATGATAACATCATTCGTCCATTAATTTTGTGTAACCAATCAGTTGTCAGAATTGACTCAAAGCAATTAGGGGCGGTACTGCAAGAGTGATTTAAGTAAAACTTTGTTGTTCACGTCCCCTGCCTCCCCGGGTGATGTCCCTGCCTCCCTGGTGGACTTGCTGAATGTCATTCAGTCGGCGATTAATCATAAAGCTTTGTCTGAAGATGCAAATAGCTAATAAATAGTTCGTTAAGAGATGTCTGTAGGAATTTTCGTTGCATTGATAAATAGCTTTAAAACTACTATGAGATTCGAAGAGTTCAATTCGATTTTTCTTGTTTTTGTTGCTCATAAGTGCCTATTTGAAAGAAATGATTTTACTTTGACTTAGGTTTGCACGACTCATGAAACGTAATAAGCAGTAAACTCGATATCAGTGGGTGCAACTGAAGCAGTGTTTTGAAATTACATTCACGGCCTTTTTGCAAAACAAGTTTTTTTTGACATGGTCGAATCCATCGAGCCTGTATTTTTAATAATAACGTAACTGTGATCGAAATACAAAACAAAACTGACAACTTAGTACCCGACAGTCAGCATAGTATTAAAAACTTTACCTTTGTCAGATTAAAGTTCTAAATACAAAAACCGGCCAAGTGCGAGTCGAACTCGCGCACGAAGGGTTCCGTACCATTATCTATAAAAACGGCAAAGAAATCACGTTTGTTATATGGGAGCCCCCCTTAAATATTTGTTTTATTTTAATTTAATTATTTATTTTTAAAGTGAATATATAACTAAATATACTGTGAATATTTCAAGCGTCTACATATTGCCGTTTTCAATATCGAGCAAATCGAGCAAAAAAATCACGTTTGATGTATGGGAGCCCCCTTAAATATTTATTTTATTCTGTTTTTTAGTATTTGTTGTTATAGCGGCAAAACAGATATACATCATCTGTCCAAATTCATTCAATTCAACTGTCTAGCTATCACGGTTCATAAGATACAGCCTGGTGACAGACGGACAGACAGACAGACAGCGGAGCCTTAGTAATAGGGTCGTTTTACCCTTTGGGTACGGAACCCTAAAAACTGGCTCGAAGGATTAAGCTCGGGCAAAAGTTAGATCGATCCTTAGCTATAACTAAGGCTGGGACAGAGTGGAGTCCAAGGACTAGAAGACGAGATGTCGGTCGTCCGGCAGCAAGATGGGCGGACGGCATTGTTTCCATCGCGGACAAAACCTGGATGAGGCTGGCACAGGAAAGTTGGGCAATGCCTCAAGAAAAGAGAGGTCTATGCCCAGCAGTGGGTTAAGTCGAGCTGTGGATGATGATGATGATGATGAAACTAAGATCTCGTTTTGTAATAAGACGGTGACCAATTGATACAGAGTGATGATGTAAAACAACGTTAACTTTAAACAGATCATCGGCCTAAATGCCCGCCTTTAATGCACCCATTTATTTTAGTGTCTCTTGAAAAATAAAACGCTTAGCCTCAACATTGTCCAACGTTAGGCAATATAGGTAGGTAATCCGTTCTCATCACCCCTTCGTCCGCCCAAAGTGTTGTTACGCGTGTCTCTGGAGTCCCCATCTATCTTCAAGGGTCACCGCTTAAGAATGAACTGGACAAAGAGCTGGCCATTACGACGCGCCTTGAAATTGCATATTGCTCGACAAAGGACTTTGCTGTCTCATGTCTATTCAATTACTGTAGAGGTCAACAGACGCCACTATCTATATCTATCTGTCTTATAGCAGTTTCGGATGCCACAATACAATACAAGCTATAGGTATTATCACTAAAATACTCGTAGCCTATGGGTATTATCACTGAAATACTCGTAGCTACAGAAGTCTATTGCCTACACAATTCCAAAAGCCTCAAAACTCAGTTTTAATTAAGAAGATTAATGAAATTCGATACCCCGAATATAGATTGACACGATATTGTCTACCTATGAAGCGCCTATTCAAAGTGAATAGAGCCCCGAATGCTGAGTGACGTTTCCGTGGGCGAGTGCTCGCTGTGCACACGATATGTATGGGTTTCGGAAATCTTTCAGTGCTAAATAAAGCCCATCAGCTGTCCAGCAGAAAGGGTATTCGATGAAATCTTTGGAAGAAGATGAAAGGCAAACGTTGCAAAAAGCTTTTTTGACCGACACTCGCTCGGGTCGTGACGTCCGGTGCGCTCACGGACGCGATTGATTCAGCGGAGGATGGTTCAATAATTCAGCAGGATGACCGGCATGTCGCATGTACCACGCGGGAACTGGCCACGATATTGACAGAGCTGTCAACCAAAATAACAGATAAATAATACAGAAGGGTAGTCAAATATCGCCGTGTTTCACGTTAAACCTCCGTGGGTGTGGAGGCCACAGATAAAGGTCGCCATGTTTAAAAAAGTTAACCTTTTCACTCTTGTATCATAAAGCAAAACCAATTCCAAAACCAACAACATGAGTCTAAATAACATTCTAATTTTCAGAATAGTACAGAAAATGGCGGCGCGGTTGCATCGCCAAGGCTCACAACCCCGCGAACTATTTCCAATCACACGTTCCCAGCATCACTTACCAAACATTATATTAAACGGTTATTAAAACTTATTGCTCAGACCTTTAACTGCAGATTACTAATGTCATAATATTTATAGTGTATTAATGTAGTTTAAAATATTTGTAGTTGAAAAAATATTCTCTCATAGGTACATCGTTCTACATCACGGTCGATGCTCTAACAGCAAATATAAGTTTAGAATCACAAAAACTTGATATGGTGAATATGATACTTTTCAGATATTTTCCTTTTTTTATACTATACTAGCTGATGCCCACGGCTTCACCCGCGTGGATGTCTGTTATTATATACTAAAACCTTATTCGAGAACCATCTATCCATTGGTGAAAACAGCATGAAAATCGATGCAGTTGTTTTTGAGTTTATCGCGTACAGGACGACAGACAGAAGCGGCGGATGACTTTGTTTTATAATATGTAAGGAAGTCCTAGCTTCTCGCCAAACATGCTGCTAGGACAATGTTTTGATTTATTTGCGAGTGTCAAAAACTGTGGCATAAATGGCCAGATTTTTGTATTGCATTAACTTAGAAGCTTGGATTTTTCCAGCTCCAAGGGATCGTATTTGATAGGTATCCATTTCAACTTGATACCTTCACGCGTTTCTGAGAAAAAGGGTCTTAGTAGACAAACAGAAAACAAAGTGATCCTATATGGGTTCCCTTTTTTTCCTTTTGAGGTAGGTACCTACGGAACCCTAAAAACACTAATAGGAAACCAAAACTAATTTTCAAAAGAATCACACATGTAATATAAATTATAGGCCCGAATGACAACGTTTCATGTTCTGATAAAACTAAGAAAAATGTTTAATTACAAAAATAAAGCACTAGTCTTTTAATTTTTTTAAAATATTGTGGTTTCATCTTTAAAATGGTTCGGAATCGTAATCTCATGCCAAAAATGTTGGTAGGTAAATGTACCTATTTTATAGAGTTTGTTTTGATTAAAGATGAATCGACTTGCGACAGAGCTATAATTAGGCAGCCGGAAGCCATGCCGCAGGATACGTCTCCCGCCACGTTGCCAAGACATCATCATTAATTTATTTGTCTCAGGGCATTTTCGTCAGTACCCTGAGACAATCATAAACTATAACGAATTATTAGATTCAACTACTATTTTTCAAATCTCAAATTAGAAGTGGTTGCGTGAAATATTTCCGTATAAATATTTGTTATTAAACGATATACTTAACGTTAACCGTATATACCTTGCAAAACGACCACACTTATCGAATACCGATCTGCAAATTCATATTTTCTTCCCACTATGTGTTATTTTATTTTAAATTCCGACATAAAGTTATATTTTCTATCCACACTCCGATTGCAAAATCCATTCGCTGGCCGTGGCTTATCATCGAATTTATGCTTTTTCACTTCAATAAAAACGCTCTAAAACCGATATATATCGAGTGAAATATGAAATTCTTGTACTGAAGTGTACGTATGTATATAAAGTAACTTATAAAAAATATGTTGCGAATCGTGCTACTCTTCAGTCTAATTTTATGTCCGTTGGTGATATGTAAACGAAGGCAGCATAAAGGCAAAGATTCATCTGTAAGCGCCGATGACTTGGGCGGGAAGTTGGTTTCTCATTTGAGAGATGACGCTAACGTAGACCTCTCGGCTGACGAGGAGTATGAGGATCTTCGAGCCGAGCTCCTCGCCTACCATACAGCACTTGCTTCCCTCACTGCCAGTCGTAGTGAGTATATTAGAGCAATACACTGATAATTTAGGTACTTCTAGTTTTAGACAGTTTCAAAGTTACCGTAATATCGGCAACAAATTCTAATTTATGAGTGCTATATTGCTGAACGCGCGTATTATTAATATTTTAAGAGGCCTTACTTATAAGACTTTAATCAATTTAAATAAATAGGTTAGGAAATTACTGGTATTGCTTCCGGGGGATATTTATGTACCAAACAATAATTAAAAAGCCGACAGACTAACTGAGCTTCATAATACCCCAAGGCGTTAAAGCTTGGGTTATTAACTTTAGCGTTGATTGTTATAAACTTTCTGCTATTTTATTATGTAAACACTAACAAGCCTTACATCGATACTTTGGAAGTAAACTCGAATGAAGTAATGTAAAGGTAATTCGAAATCTATGATTATCTATGAAAAATACTCTGATACGAACCACAAGCATTCTTGTAAAAAAATCATTTCGAGACTTTTCCTAATGAACGTTTTCCTCAGGATCGATGAAAACGACACCGTGTTGGCAACTCGGTGGTATTTGCATCGACCGCAAGATGTGCGAGGGACACCGCTCCTTGACCGAAGTCGCCGGCTGCAGAGACAAGTTAGAAGTCTGTTGTTTCAACTACAACAAGTTCCAAGTCAGAGATTTTAGGGACAAAGGCATCCCTCTGCCGATGCCATGGTCTCTATCTCAAGATTTTGGTGGTAAAGGTGTTTTGGACCCACCCAGTTTGGAAGAAAAAAAGAAAAAAAAAAAGAAAAAGATACCAGAGCCGATAATAGTGGATGAAGATGAAGACAATTCCGCAGACACACATAATGACAAAGAACAGCGTGACAAATCACAGGAGAATCCACCTCTGTTGGTAATATTACGACACAAGAAGAAAACATAATTGTTAAGTTACTAGTAAACTGCTTATGGAATCCGTATTGAATATAGTCTAATTTATTAACCGACTTCCAAAAAGGATAAAAAGGAAAGGAAAAAAAATACATAGCGATGAACATAGCACCTCCTCGTGCTATGTTCATCGCTATGTATTTTTTTTAATGTATGTCCATCGGTATTTTCGTCCATTGTGGACCGATCTTGAAAATTATTTTTTCATTTTGTGAAACGGAAATGGCGCGGTGGTCTCATTATTAAATTTGCTTGGGTAGTTTTTGATTTAGCTTCAATAATACGTATCTTTCGCACTTAGGCCCGTATTACAGAACCTTACTCAAGATTCAAGCATTAGGTACTTAAAACTAGTTTCAACCAATCAAAAGGCTTTAAACGAGTTTTAAGTAATGTTTAAGTTTTGAGTGAGGTTCTGTAATACGGGCCTTAGTCTATGCAGATGATGCTATGATAACTTCCTGTCAATGTTATTTAACATACCAGGTCCATGGTCGAATTTGTGTGTGGTAGTAGGTAGGTACGACAAGTAAAAAGTGAAAAATAAAACTATTCGTCGTATACGTCGGTTGTTTTTAGGGTTCCGTAGTCAACAAGGAACTTCTAAAGTTTCGCCATCTCCGTCTGTCTGTCTGTCAGTCTGTGTGTTTGTCCGCGGCTTAGCTCAGAGGCTTTTAGTACTAGAAAGCTGTAATTTGGCATGGATATACATATTAATAACGCCGACAAAGTGATAAAATAAAATCATGAAAAAAAAAATTAGCATACCTTCCCTACACCTAAAGTGGGGACATATTTTTTTTCGCCTATCCAATGTTGTGTGGGGTGTCGTTGGAAAGGTAGTTCAAGAATATTGGAGTTTGTCGAAACCATTTTTAGATTCAGGGTTCCGTTTGCGAAATATTAAGCTTTAAAGTGCAATTTTTTGTTAGAGTCAAGTGTCCCTCCACCCAGCTGCTAAATTGTTGGTTCAGGATAATTATAACTAAATTAAAAGGAAAACTATCACAGCTATGTAGACTCTTTATGTTAACGAGTAATAATCGACCAACTTACATTTACAGTTGCAAAACCGTGTTCTCCTATACATTCCGTATGACAGAACATGTTCAATTACAATGTTAAGTTTAAGCTTGGGATAAATTCACCCCAACTTTGGAACCCTTCATTGTGCGTGGTCTGAAACGCACTTGCCCAGTTTTTTTTTTTTGTTGTAATTTGATTCAATGTTACATGACTCGTCTGCATCAAAACAATGTAGTTAAATACTTCAACCATAGTTAATTGATTCAGGCGTGACTTTGCGGAAATCCATTATAAAATACAATAGACGTAGATATATTTAGTAACCTATTCCGCTTGACTATTCTTCAAGTGTCCTAAAAAACCCTGTAAGAAATCGACACGTGTTTCACCTTTCAACGAGGCATCCTCAGGATGACGATTGACCAATTGCAAACCAGAACGCGACGTGTTACCACACCGAGCGCTGGACGCAAAGACTTTGCGTCCAGTTGGTCACTTTGCGTCCAGCGCTCGGTGTGATAACACGTCGCGTTCTGGTTTGCAATTGGTCAATCGTCATCCTGAGGATGCCTCGTTGAGAGGTGAAACACGTGTCGATTTCTTACAGGGTTTTTTAGGACTCTTGAAGAATAGTCAAGCGGAATAGGTTACTAAATATATCTACGTCTATTGTATTTTACTTCAACCATTACATCAGGTGCCTTATCAATTGTCGTTTCTTTTGTTAATTAAAAAGTCAATCGTATAACATTCCATTTTCATTCGTTTCTATAAAAACTTTGCCATGAGCATGTAAACAAACTATCATGTTTCTATTGGTTCGTGGCGTTATAGTGTTAGTTGTTTCAAATGTGCTGTGTCAAGGAGGAAGAAACGGAGATGGAAACGCCAACAGAAGGTACTCTGGCCAAGAGATACCAGACGACACTTTCGTGGACGTATTCAAACCTGGCATGAGCAGACGCCCTAGTCTGGGTTAGTTTACAGACTTTGTTCATAATTCTGCTATCAGGAAATGCTAATACCAGCACCCTTATAATTGCGTAACACAATCCAATGGTTTTGAAGAAAATTCCTAATCCATTGCTTAATAGGTTTGAAACTTCGTCTGCTCAACAACGTAAATAACGCAATGAACTTGAACGCAAAATTAATTTTATGTGTGTTATGCAATTACTTCACTGGGTAGCAAAACGAAAGTATACAGGGTGTAAGGGACAGCCCTCCGCAGACCCTCAGCATATCATAGTAAGAAGACCGGTACATGAAATTATTTCAGGAACGTTATAGGAATCCAATAAACCTGATTTATTTTATTACTTCACACACAATGTATCGTTACCATAGCAAAACGCACATAGCCGCACTCCCCGTGTAGGGCGGGGGGGGGGGCGCGCTCGCGCCACTTGATTTTTTTTATTTTCATAAATGGACTGCTGCGTACAGAGAATGTTATTTTACATTGAAATAAAGGAATAGTAACTAAAAACACGTTTGAAAAAATGTAAATTTTCCTGAGAAAAATTCCGGTGGTATATGATTCAAAATAAGGAGCTGAATGCTCCCTGTTAATTTGCGGAGGGCTGTCCCTTACACCCTGTATATACAGGCTATTGATTAAATCACCTGCAACCGTTTATATGAGAAAAGTTGATTGAACGATTGATAAATTTTGTACATTATACAGTTTTTAAATTGAAATACGTAATAAAAATGTCCGCAGTTATTTCATCAGCTATACCTTCTGACGTCATACAGGCACTCCTGGGGCCACATGCTGGGCACGCGGTGGCATCTGTGTGACCATCAATAGCTGTCCCTCACTCAACATGGACATTGGAGTAGCTGGCTGCTCGTGGGGTTACATGGTCTGCTGCAGGACCCACGTGCTAGGCTCCCCTACTGTGGGCACCGCAAGGAGAGACTCCGTACCCCTCATAAACAACCTAGATGAACTAGGAACCCCCTTGGAAATCATCGCGCTAAGGAATTCGATGCTGCTGGCCAGCTGGAAATCTCATAAATCTGAGAGCGATGATGATGTTAATATATACTTAGGTGACTTATTGAACTGAATAATAGGTATAACATTAAAAAAAGTGTTCGATTTTGGAGGGTTTTTTTGGAAAGATGAGCGTCGCGTATGCGGCCTCTCTCACTGCGATGACTAAGTTGTTATTTTTTTATACAACCGACACCTAACTACATACAAATATCCCGGATCAATGGAGCTGGTGTAAATAATTATATCAGTTACTCACATGACCTATCCATAATTCTCATACGCAATCTATTTATTTATTTAATACTTTAAGCACATAAATGTACAGAGGCGAACTTCATGCCATAGGCATTTTCTACCAGTCAATCTTTGGGTGTTGCAGAGACAAACAGCGGTAGGGACAATAACGTATATTTATTTAAAAATATTCCTTTTAAAAATTATGAATATAATAATAATTAGTTTAAATATAAGCACAAATAAATACATTAATAGACCTACTAAAACAAATAAGACGAACAATCTTCAGGTACCTAAAATTCAAGTTAATCAATCAAGAAACTACTCCTGGTGTGACTATTGAACCTGAAAACTTAATTTGAGTAATATACCACAGAGAAGCTTAACTGTTACCAATTCATTAACCATGAAGTGCCTATATTAAGCCCACCATTGTATAATAAAGTGCCTCATTCATGCTCCACCACCGTGCTTGCTAGCTATTAGAATATATATTGCATAACATCTTGAAGCCCGTTTCAGCATTTACTCTTGTAATTAATATGAAAGTAGTTGCTCCCTTATGCTTCCTTCGAGATTCAACTTTGATGTATTATCTCTGGATTATGAAGATGAGAATGAATGTTAACGCTGTTGAGTGTGTGGGTAAAGAAAAAGTACTAATTAACCGTAATAAGTATTAGTAAAATGTCACGAAACGAACGTTGCGTAGGCGCAACGTATACGTTCGAAGAATGCTTACGTAATAGGCGCAGAGTGCCTATCAATTTGCTTGATTTTTGTAACACCAACATTAGAATTGAACACCTTACAATAAACTAAGACGTCTGATATTTACAAAATTTGTAAACGTACTGGCAAAAGCGCGAATTTAATAAAACTTCGTCCAAATAACCTCGCTAGCTCCCTACGGAATACCACCGTTCCAATTAGCACCAACACTCTATAAACGTGGCAATAATAAAAAACAACAAACGCAAATAAAACTTCCAATCTCACCCGGACCGTTTGCCCGAATCTACAAAAGGTGCAAAAATCCTCAATTGTACATACATAATAGGTGAACATTAGGGGTAAAGTAAGCAAAGCCGCGAGCTCTCGACGTAATAAGGATTCTTGGCTCAAAGATGGGCCGTTAGTTTGAATGCGTTCCAAATTAGTTTCCCTCGACCGGGTGCCTTCAACATTCATTCGCAATGAACACAACTAAGTTTATGTATTCGTACGTAAGGCCGGCCACAAATTACACTTTGACGTGAAATTGTATGTACTTAGAGTCAGATCATAACACTTAAGTAAGCAGTAAGTTATACGTAAACCATCAGTGTTCTTAACGTGGCTCGACGTAACTTGGACCCGAGACCGCGGTAATGAAGCAGATTCTGCCGTAATGCGTCGATTCATGCCACATAGTAGATACCCTTTACGGGAACATTGGAGCACCTTGGATTAGAACTAATAGGATAATACTGTTTGCTTACATTTAAGCTTAATAACCATAAGACTATTCGCAACAATTACAAGACACCGCAGACAGACAAATTAAAAATCCGGAGTCACACGTGTTAGGCCATAAATCGAACAGATTATGTGTGACTCCGGATTTTTAATTTGTCTGTCTGCGATGTCTTGTTTATACCTTTTTCGTCGTAGTTGGGTTTTAGTTTTTATTCCTTTTTTTTTTTAATTCTTTTGTGGTTGTAATATATATATTTTTGAAATATGCTTTTTTTTATAGTTCCTTACTTTATGTCCTCTAGAGGGCGCTAATTTAATGTGACGTCATATAGCCTACAACCAGCGGACGATCAAAACGCTTCCAACGATACCTCATTTGTCAAATTGTGATGAGTCGTTTAGAAGATATGAGGGAACAGATGAACATACATACATACATACATACCGGTCAAAATTATAACCCTCCTTTTTTCTTCGCCGTAGTCGGGTAAAAAGGGAACTTGTCATATTCAGCATGTTTTTGTGTACTATATAAAATTTTCTCTATGGTTTGTGTGAAAGATGCAGGCTGGAACTATCGGAAATGGCACCCATTTCCGATAGTTCCAGCCGATGACGACTAATAGAGAAATATGTAATAAAAAGACCTATTGCGACCCCAAATAAATTGGGATAAAGGCACGAGAATGATGATTCTATCCATGCGTAATCTGAAAAAAAAGTTGAATAACAAATTCAATTAGGTACATATCTAGCAAAAAATCGTTTCGGTTTCCTTCAAGTAATCAAAAATTAACGTAACGATCTCCACGAGCTTGAATCGAATTAAGTTTTTTACGAGCGAGAATATGAATAAGGTTCCCTCGGCTGAAGGAGTAAAATTTTCATCTGTGGAGATTCCGTTGTTTTCTATATTTTATGTAGTACTTAATGTACCTTACTGAAGACGTAATTTTACAGGAAGGTTACATGTATTTTATTACTTACGAGTGTATTAAGAGTCTGTAGCCTTAAGGCCTAACTTGTGTGCCGTTACCGTAAATTCCCCTGCCCCCTCTGACTAACTCCGAGGTCAACTCATAAAAGTAGTCGAAAAATGCGCACAGGCACCTATGATATTCACTAGCACGAATTATCCATTTTTAATCAAGGAACTATTCAAAATATTTCCCTCTTTGCTATTTTTTGCCTGAATATTGAACTTCGTCGATTTATTGAATTCTTCATAACCACTGTTTGTTCGGTATCGAATAAAAGAACCTCAGTAATGTTCGGAATAAATTGAGGGTCGGGATGTTAATTAGCGAAGCATTTAGCTGAATAGCTTCAGAAGAAGCTTTGCGTTCGCGCGTGATCGTGAAGCTGAAGCTACGATCACGTGCGAAATTTATAGCTTTAAAAAATCTTCCATTTCCAAACTGCTTGCCGTAACTTTAGATAAGTACTCCCCTTGAACGTTTTAGTATCTATGATAGAAGGAATTTAAACAATCAGTTGAAATTCTGAAAGAAGTTTCAATGAATTAATTATTAACGGATTTCATTCCAATCTGTGAGGAGGCTAAGTTATAACAGCCGCTCGGGTCGATCCATCAGGTTAAACTACGCTCGCCGGGGTTGGTCCGTGGATGGGTGACCATTTTCACATATCGAGACTCCTCCGTGCCTCGGAAAGCACGTTAAGCCGTTGGTCCCGGCTGTCATTTGAGGATCTTTGACAGTCGTTACGGGTCGTCAGAAGCAAAAGTCTGACAACCAGTCTTACCAAGAAGTATTATGTATTACCCAGTTACTGGGTTGTGGAGGTCAGACAGGCAGTCGCTCCATGTAAAATACTGGTATTCAGCTGCATCCGGTTAGACTGGAAGCCGACCGCAACATAGGAGGGAAAAGGCTAGGCAGATTGATCGAAGTTTATTTTTTAGCCTATGATGTGTATTGAAATGATACCTCTACCAATCTTATCGTCTTGCGGTTATCAGACACCCGTCATTTGTATTATAAATACATCGTTATTATAACTTAGAAACTGGTCAATATTTTGAACAATGGACCAAACTACTCTGCTCTAAAATCATTGTGTGATACGTCCGGCCGTAAAATATTAACGGTCGTAATAAACGGCCGTAAAATAAATGTCCGCACGTGAATTTGGACCCTGGCCATAGGAGCGGCACAGCGAACAATTCTCGGGGATATTAACATAACCGTCGCGATTGGTAAGCGGATTCGCGATCACAGCATCATGTTGTTTGAACACAGGCAACACGGGTAATAGGACTACCAGGGGTGTGATTCTGTAAGACCTCATTCTAAACTTTGAATCGGAATCCGCTGTGAGTTTCTTGAATGGCATTCTAAAAACTCGGTTGATACACTAGCGCTACCCTTGCGAGCGTGACAGCGAGTTGAACTAAATTGACCGTGAGATTTCGACAGATAAAGTATGAGATGACTATAATCGGTAATTCCCCCCTCACTTCGACGCTCACTTCGCACTCGAACCCGATTCAAAATTCGAAGTGAGAGTGAATAGCGATGTGAGATGCGAGTTGTTGTTTGAATTTTACAGTATCGAAGTACTGTTCATTTGACAGAATGTGTAAAATGTTTACTTTGCCCTAACAAGGCATGAACCAGAGAAAGAAAAAAAGAAAAAAAAAGAAAGAAATCACCGGACGTCCGCGTGAATGTCACTCATGAAGTCATGAAAAAAAAAACATTTTTATAAAAATAAAACAACATAATTTTGTGTAAAAATGGGTAAATCTTACTTAAAAAAAGAACTTTACACCGTTTTCCAAAACCAAACGTGCATACATAAAGGGGATGATGAAAAACATTTTGGGGGCCATTCTCACATGATATCAGCATACGGGAACGCGCCCCCAAAGTAATTGAAATATGCCACGACTTTTGGGGGCTCTGTTATCTTCCTGGTATATATCAAGAGATTTTTTACTTCCAACATTCTCCCACATTTGTACCGGAGCTTATTCTTAATATAAAATCGCCTTAGGGCTATTAACATTTCAATGGTCGGGTCATGAAAGAAAATTGTGGAGTATATCAGCTTATTCCGCCCAATCATGAGGCAATAGAATGAAAAGGGTTAGCTATATTTGCTGTATTAACCCTGAAAGCAATAGGTCGTATTAAAGTGGACCTTGTTACGAGGTATCGGGCAATACGGCGTAATGAGCGCAGTAATACAGCCAGTATTGTTTCAACTCACCGCAACATTATGCATGCTCTTGTATAACGAAGACTTAATTGCTACAAAAACAAATAACTATCGCTATCAATTAATCAGAAAGACTTGTATAAAAGAAAACACACCATGTAGTTATTTTCTTATTGATCAGTTTGAAAATACATACCTACATGCAGAAAAAAATATCATGATTGAACAAGATTCATGGTTTAGTGATGTTAATCATTGTTTCATTAGGTTATTAATATTGGACAAACAAAAGGCTGAAAATCCTTATTAATCTTGCAACAGGTGTATTATATTCAAATTTTCGAGGAAAAACAACAGGTATACGTACCTATATTATAATGGTTATTAGATGCTTGTAATATAGGCGCCCGAAACCAAATTACAGCGTCAGTGATTTATTCGAAATACCACAGTCAATAAGGTTGAGCCGAAATTACACAGAAACATCCAGGGTTGTGTAATAAATTGTTCGATAGGCAGGTTAATTAGACAATTTCTCCAAATGGTACCACGTAAATCGGAATAGCCCCACGTAAAGGCTTCGAAGAAAACACTTTTCAGGAAAACAAATGAATTCTTAACAGGCTTGAAGCTATAGCGATCGTAAAGCACGGTAATGCGGTGAATCGCAATTAAAATTGTAACCTTTCCCCAACAATAACGTGTATTTTAGTTTCTCAGAAGTTATTTTTTGTACAGAGGCAATTTCCGTTACAAATTACGCAAACTTGGAATGGCGTTCTGTTCTCGCCAAACGAAATTACAGTGAGCGGAGCATTGGTTTTTTAGCTTTACGATAGAAGTTTTGAACGGAAGCTTATACAGGGAATGGGTGCGCCAGGCCCTCGGAATTCCGTCCGTTCGTCGCTTCGTATGCAAATGTGTTCAACACTACAATACATTTCGCTATTTGCATTCTAGCTAATTGCTTTTCCTTTCGACGCCGCCCGAACAAACGATCGTTTATTTCTTTGTGCACCAGACACCTAATCGACATTGTTAACTGCTCTACAATTAACTGACACACTGATTTACTTCGATACAAACAAATTATTACAGGTAAGGAAATAATGTTGGAACAGCCCTCAAGATCGGCATACTTATATCATATAATCGTTCTATATATTACTAGCTGTTGCTCGCGACTTCGACTGCGAACCAGGATGAAAAGTAGTCTATATCCTTCTCCAGATCAAGGTCTACCCAGGTGCCAAATTTCATCCAAATCCGTTCAGTCATTTTAGTGAAAGCGTAACAAACAAACAATCACGTTCGCATTTATAATATTTAGTGTTAAGACTAGCTTCTGCCCGCGACTTCGTTCGCGTGGAAGTCGTAAGGACTCGTTGCTTGGTCTAGTGGTCGCAAGCACTTCTGTTGAGCAAGAGGGCCTGGGCTCGATTCCGAGGTCGGGTAAAGTTTTATTGGGTTTTCTATCTGGAATTGCTCAGTAGCATCCCGAAGTTTGGATATTTACCCGGTTGATGGCAATAGGCTTGCCCCCTATACATGGGACTTAAACTAACTGACGAATGTGTGTTTACTATAGGTACACCTCTGCCCAATCCTTCGGGAAAACAAGTCGTGATGTTATATTATGTTATATAATTATCATTTAAGTGATATTAAAATCATTAAATGTTAAATTCTAGAAACAGGTTTACAGTGAATAAACCTAAATCACCTAAATTGTTAGATATATATTAGCTCATTTAAGTTTACCAAGAAGTAATTACAGAATACTTGTTTCACAGATTGTCTCTAATTACATTCTGAAGCGACAATACACCTCGCTACGACATGTACGCTAAATATTTAACGGTGTTAAGTTCTCAAGTTAAATGGATACAATCAAAGTTGTGACATCGCGCGAGACGGTCTGTGATGGGTCTTTTCAAACACCATTTGTTATTTATGTCGCAGAGGACTGTTTCCGAAGAAGGGGAGTCGGCCGGGAGCCCCTGCGGACCGCGTACCGGTCATTATTACCATCACTCAACTGAGACTTCAATAAAACACCAGCCAGCACTCGCATTGTCCCTATCTCACACCCTGAGATATAATTCAGCATCCACTTGTCAAAATAAAAACGCGAAATTCCTAAAAGTGAAATGAAGGAAAAGTCATAGAATAAACCGTTATAGGTGCTGCGATCTGCTCGTTAGCCTCATTACGTCGACTCGTTTAACGCTCATTTCCATTCACGATTTACCTTATAAAGGAATAAATTCTCAATTTTTTTATTATATATGCGGTACTCAGACTCTCTTTGTGGTCGAAAAAACAGCAGAAAGCTGCCATCCAATATTCTGATACCGCTTTCATTTAATCCGATTTTTTCTGTTATGAAAAGAATAACAATCGACAGTTGGGATTCGAACACGAACTCAATAAAGGCTCGTATCTCGTCATTAGGTGTGTGGATGTCAAACGCTGTAAAACCAATTTAGTTCCCTCGTCGAAGAAACCAGGTTTGTTTGCACATGTAGGTGTGGTATGGTAAATTTAATTATGCTGCTGTTGTCGGGCCGGCCACCGCGCCCCTGGTACAACCGCAATTTTGCGGCGCGCGCCTTACGCAGCTAAAGAGCTCGCAACAACATCAGTTAATGTTCCAAACCCCCGTCGGACGTAATCGGATCGTAAATTGAACGTTTTTACGACGCCATCGTTCATAAAACTCCCGCGCAACGTGTCACGAACGGTTTAAACAAGTAAATGGTCACATGCTGAGTTATTGATGCATTATGGACTTCACATAGATCAAGTGCTTGGATGAATAAGTTTCTTACCATTATGTAGTGTCATATATCTTGAGTCAATTTTACTTGTCTGCTATGCTGCTGGATGGGCTGCTGTAATGCGACCAACCACTGTTTGTCGCTGGATCACCCAAAGGTTGACTGGTTGAAAATGCCTATGGCATAAATATTTAACTTAACTTTATGCACACAAATGTACAATAGGGATGTACATCCTCTATGTAAATTTATGTGCATAATGCTGACTACGCTTCATTCAATACACAAGTCTTCGTTTTAACTGATAAAGCTCTGTAAGATTTCAGAATTGGTGGATAAACTATTGGGAATATTCTCCTCGGTGGAGTTACAGACAAATCTGGTTAGTTAACGAGCATGACATCGGTTGTATTAGATCGATTTTATTAGCGGATTCACACGAAGCGTCTATTTAGGTATTTAGGCAAAGATAAGATAGGTTGAAGATAAAGTTGGTTAGAATTAATTTCAACAATAATTAATGTTGAGCTTCATAGAGAGCTGGTATCTAAAATTATCTCCATACAATGATCTACTGCTCCAGAAGTTATTTGTAAAATATTTTTAGTACTCTCTGAATCTGGACTGAATTTATTTTTATCACTGGTTTCTCCGCAGGCGCTTAATAACGTAACATAACAGCACGCCTATAATCCACGAAGGGTTAGGCACAGGTGTACCTATAGTACACCCACATTTCGCCAGTTACATAATTATTTTTCAGTCGCATGTAGGTAATGGGGCGAGCCTATTGGCATTGGGGCAAATCCCGACTCCAGAACTGATAAATTTTCCCGACCTGGGAATTGAACCTAGGACCTAGGACATGCTCAGCAGTAGCGCTTGCGACCTCTAGACCTACGAGGCAGTAGCTTTTATTAGTGATATAGCTCTTACATCAATTCAATTCTGAATCGATTGTCACAAAATTATCTGTATTGTAGACTAATTATTTCCAGTAAAGTCTCATATAATAATAATATTTCATTCACTCTCCAAAACCGTTTCCCTATATTCGAAGGTTCAATAGGAAAATGTATCTGCATATCTTCCCCAAATATTTGGGCTGATGATTTAATTTGATTGCATGTCTGTCCGCTGTAAACACTGGTGAAAGCCCTGAATTATGCGACCTCATCAACTCCTGAATACAAAGCTGCTCAAGTAAGAATTCAAAATTGGAATGCTCGGGGTGTTCACCCTTTGTAGGGACCAGCGACGAGCCATACTTACTGTGAAATAAATTCTTTAAAAATTGCAAATGGTGAAACGGAGTGAAAAAATTCACCGGCAATTTCAACAAACAGTAAGCTTTAAAAGAAAAAGGTAAATAAGGTTTGTTGGCCCTAACTTAGACAAAAGAATTTCGCTTTTTAATTTAAAAAGTTTAGATAAAAGATTTTTCGAGTTTCTAAATTATGTTTAGACTTAAATAGGTTTTAAACAAATAAAGGATTCAATTGTGTGTGGCGTTGCATATTTTTGCAGTACTAAATAGATTCAATTAATCGCAGTCGAGATAAATTCAAATACATTAGGTGCGACAGGTGCCGCCATTGACAGCCGTCGTTACGCTTGACAAAAGAGAAAAAGACGTAATTTAACTACGCTCACAAATCACTAAAATTCTTTTTGTTTTCGCTCGAGCACAGAATACCAAATAGAAGTATCGTTTTATATCTCAGTCGCGAGATCGAAATCAGCTATTTACATGATAGGAGCGACAAATGTCGCGTTAAAATCCAGGACAATGGCACACTGATTGCGTTAGGTGTTTATTTTTCGTCTTGATGCGTCTATTCAAGATAATAATTATGTTTATGCATCGTTCTGACTAATGAGACGTGACATACGAGCGTAGGTAAATACGAAAGCCTTCCAGCTTTTTCACAGGCATGAATCGTATGATCCTCTTGGTATTTCACCTGTTTAACCTTGTAAGGATTACACTACCCAGGCAAGAGTAGATAAATCCCGTCTGAAGGTTATTCATGTAGGTAAGTAGGGCACGCGTGGAAAGTGTTTCATAATATATAAGCTCGTAGTATAAAAATACATACAAATTGTGTAAATTTCTGATTTTTATATGAACATTTTCGCTTTTATTTAGCCTATGAAATATTTCAATCGTAACTACTATCTAGCTTGCGCGTTAACAGAAATTTTGTACCACGAAATACATTGAAATCGAGATCACGGAGCTTTAGAAATTCTGCCTCTCGTACTTCAGTATCGAATTCGAAAACTCACCGATTTACATAGTTTGTGTAGAGGTATAGGTAGAGGCCACGTATATACGTGGCCTTATCACGTACACATTCCTAGACAGAAAATCAGCTCGGTTTCGAAACGAGTCCCGAAATGTACCTGAAACGAGACGATTGCTGTACTCTATAAAGTAAATGGTTGATTTCGAGGTTCACTCTGTCCCCGACTGTTTTTTTTTCTTTACATTTCCAACGTTTTATTACATATAAGTCCTCGTGTCAGCAAAATGTCAATACAAACAGAAAAACGTTGGTACATAAAGCGTGGATGTTGTTACGTCGACGTAAAGGGCCCAGCTTGCAAAAATGTGCCAACATAATGATCATCGTTATCAAAAATATTCCGGTGACTGTATCCAGTTACCGACAGCGCGAGTATATTTTTATTTGCGAATATAAATAAGTGTCACTACGATACGTAGATAAAAATAATAAGCAAGTTATGTTTTCCGGTCACAAATGCTATTCGTAGTAGGCTTGTTATCTTACGAAAATAGAGATAGTAATGAATTAGATATACAGTTGTATCGTGAAGGTAAACCGGTCAAAATAATAATAAAAATAAACAGACAATAGTAATGATAAGCGCGAATGGACCGGTCGAATGGTTCCTTTATGTGATTTTCTCGGAAATTGCCGCAATGACGGCCTGATTGCGTTAGCCCCTTGCCAACCACTCGAACAGGTCTTCAGACTCAATGTGATTGCTAACTGCCTTTCATTAAATGCTTTATCTATTATTCTATTAAGATTCCCCGAGGAGCACGTACTGGGAACAGCAAGCTTGGGTATTCTTTAGGCTATATTATGCTTTCTAATATGAAACGTTATGAAAACGTTATCGCAGGGCCTGTATTACAGAAATGGGTTAAGTAGTAGAACTAAAGGATCACTGAAAACTGGGGGGGGACGAACTATGGGCCGTTTACCTAACACTATTCTGAGCTACTCCTAGAAACTTATTTAATAATACTGCCAGAACTGGGAACAACATTCAGTAACTTGGGTTGCAAACACTTCGGATTAGGAAAGGTTGCCAATTAAAAATAAACAGGCAATGTCTTGAAGTTACGATGTTTAACTTCGTTAAGCCAAAGTGTTCTTTGAGATTAACATCTTAAATGTAAACAAATAAAAACATTCAGCCTTTTTATTTTCATTTTTTTATCGTCATCTCAGCCATTATTTTTAAAAGCCTTAATCTTTATACCTAACTTTATCCGCTTTTATTTACCGTGAAATGGGAACGTTTTACGCATAACAATTTTTCTTTTTAAACACGGTAGGAAGGTAGCTTTGAATTAAAGCTAATAGTGTCCATTAGATTACATCCAAATAAAAATAAACTCTAATTCAGGCGAATAAAGATGAAATTAGCTAGAGTTCTACTAAAAGCTCTTGTGTTGTAAACGAAAACACGATAACGAAAATGAAGAATAGTTTGTCTAGTGCGAACTATTTATCACTCGCTGTATTACCCTTACTCACTCTACGGTAAATTGAAACCTTTTGACCTCAATTGAAATATTGCTTATAGAAGAAACAAATCTAAAAATACGATTTGAAAAATGATTGCGGAGGCGGACAGTTGACTTGCCAGAATTTAACGTCGCTCTATTGTGAAACTTTCATTTACTCTCTAACCGTCGTTTCTGAGCTAAAATGCACTGAAAATACTATTTGTGAGATGGGCAAAGTTTGTAATAGGGTATTGTTTTATTCCGTTTACATCCGCGATGAGAGTTGCAACTTTATGTAGGGGAAGTGATATATCATTTGGTTGGATGCGGGCACTCGGCCAGTGAGCTGGGCTGAGGTGGCTGGGTAAATATCTAAATTACAAACTCGACATATCGCCCCCGCGCACTCGATACGGTTCTGATTGATCACCGCGCACCTAACTACGTTGACCTCGACCCTTAACTAAACTGCCACATTACACAATTAGTATATAAACGCCTTGTCTCGCCTCGTTGACTGCCTCGTTAGTCTAGTGGTCGTAAACGCTGCTGCAGAGCATGAGCTCCTGAGTTCAATTCCCGGGTCGGGTAAAGTGTTTTTCCATCTGGAATTCCTCAGTAGCAGTCCTGAGCCTGGATTTGTGTCCGATTGATAGCAATAGGCTGGCCCCTATTACATAGGACTTAAACGTAACTGGCGAAATGTGGGTGTACTATAGGTACACCTCTGCCATATCTTTCGGGGATTACAGGCGTAATGTTATGTTGTGTATTATACAGCGTGTAACAAATACCCTGTCCAATCCGTGAGGGTGTTGTTAAGAATCATACTGAGAGTCTATTTATGTGGTATTTTTTTTTTGAAAAAAGGAAAAATCGGCTAATTTTTTTTCAATGGGGAATTTTACCAGGTTTATTACATGGGCGTGGGCGGCTGTCGTTTAGTGGGTGTCTACAAGTCATAACTTATGACCTCTGGCTCATTATGAAATTGGGTAATAATGGTACTAAAAACGTGAATTTCAAATTGCAATAACTTTTATATTTTCCTTTTTTTTCTGGTCATGTTATTGCAGTACAGAAGTGCCTTTAAAAAAAAACCCTTAGTTAAAATAACGCTATTGGTTGCCGTCGTCGCCACTGGGTTGTGGAGGTCAGATAGGCAGTAGCTCCATGTAAAATACTTGTATTCAGCTGCATCCGGTTAGACTGGAAGCCGACCCTAACATAGTTGGGAAAAGGCTAGGCAGATTGATTGGTTGCCGACGTCGCTACGTGTTAATAATCAACGGGTTCACACTTTCGCTGTTTATTGCCAATATTCGTAATGAAATTCCAATTTAATTGAATATTTATAACGGCTCCATCATATTGAGGAACCTCTTAATAAAGCGACAAGTACCTAGTAACAGAATTATCACCTAACATCTTCTAAGTTAACCTAGTTATAAAATTATAACCTGAAATTACTTAACTTGTCTTCTATACCGCTACAAATATCGTTCAGTTTTGATTAAATTCACATCGTTAAAGCGAAAGCTTCAGGGTAGCCCGCGAAATTCAAATTTTCTTACGTATTTGCAGGTCAGTATCAGGTTGTACGTTGATGAAAATTCGTGGGCTACCTTAGCGCATCCCCTTAAAGTAAAATTTACTTAGGTACTTCTTCCGCATTTTCGGAAAATGGTTCAAGTTTAGACATATTAATTCCATAGGAACAAATAGCTTCAGTTGAATTCAAGATGTTTATCGCACCTGTGCAGGAATTTATGGGAAATAGAAAATACTAACAAAAACTAAAAATTAAATAAATATTTTTTTATTTTATTTAATGGCACAATTTGGGAAAATTAATAATAAAGGACGGAAATATTGATTTCTCATACGTACAAACAATTTAACAAAAGATTTCCCAATGTTTGTAAAGTTTGATAAATATATAAGACGATACTCAATTACCTAAGTCTCTTAGCAAAAATCGACATTTTAATTGAACACCATCACCATCCATTGATTGGCACCGCTATTACAAAGGAATAAGCTATGAATCATTAACTTCTCATTTCATTGCGGCACGATTACAGAGAGTCGATTATTATCAGGCTTTTTGTATCCGCCAGCAGAAATTCTTACTGAATAGGTCGCGGTTTCTATATTTCACTGATCGCTATGGGTAAACGTTACGACTGGTTCGTGAGTCTTAAGCAGTACCTAATCGATTATTCCCAAAGACTTTACTGTTACCTAGTAGAAGTTTTGTAGGTACTACTTATGAATGCGTAATTAGTAACCGCATCCACGTCACGGCATCACGATAACACAGGGTAGTAAAATGTACTGGGTAGTAAACAATATACCTAAATGGAACAGTGAATAAATTCATGATAATAATAAATAATTGCACGCCTGCTTGCAGGCAGAATACAATGACACTTAGGTTATAAGATCTCACCTGTACCAAAACAATGTAATTTTAGCAAATAAACGTTTGATTTGATTTGATATGGAAATACATAATATGAACCCACCCACGATAACGCGCACGTAGTTTAACAGACGTGAACGTGGACGTCCACTGGCATATTAGAAATATATTGGCACGTTAGAAATGATAAAAGCGCACATTGCAATATTTTTCTCAGCGGAACGATTAGTTTTTCTTTTATAAAAATCGGGCAAAAGTCATTCTCTTCTTCAACATTTCGAAAGAATGGAACTCTTTTCGAAAGTAGCAGCGTCGAAGCTGCTATTGTGATCTACAGCTATCGAGTAAGTGGTTCTAAAGCCACGCCAGACGTCAATATTAAACTGAAACTCCGTTATTGGCGACATCACTCCGATGTCGATGAATGGCTACATTTGTACAATAAAGATATGAAAATGTTCAACTTATATAATTTCGATTTTAGATAAAGATGGAGAATTTCAAGACTCCAGAATATCAGAAATTGAAGATAGATTTAATATTAATGCTGTTATCAACGTTACATAGTTATTGTTTTATTTTATGGATTGGTCTATTCTTACGGGAAATAAAGACATTTCAAACGTTACATATTGAAAGCAAATATTGAATATCTACGAACAAATCGGGTCGTAGAACAGTTTGTTTAAGCTACATATATAATTTCGGTTTCACAATCATATTTTTTTCTCCAATTACCATCTAATGATAGCGGATGCCACTAAACACAGTACAGTACATGTTGTAATATTCGTAACTATTCTATAGTAACGAGTAAGTTAGTTCTATTGTGTTACATTATAGAATAGTTAAGAATATTATAACATGTACTACATTGGCCACTAGTCCTAAATTAAATAAAATAGAACATTGCCCTCATTTTGGTTAAATGTCCGGTTTTTAATGCCCATTTGGATAGAATTTAGAACATTTCTACAACCAAATTAGCTGCTAGCGGTCTGTTGAATTAAACTTAATGAACACGCTCCCGAATACGATTCTCACATCTCATTTAACGAGAATGGTTCAAGCGTTTCAACTGCAAATAGTATCCACATGTGTAAGTAGGCACAGTCAAACAGATACCTTCACTTTGTTGCTGTTGTTAGCTTTGTTGTAGTCGGATAAACTGAACGAAAATGTTTAATTCCACATTGGAATTCACAAATAACAAGCTATTCAAAAGCTCACAAAGTTGCAATTGAAATGAAAACGAGAACGTTTGTTTGTTACAGGAGAGAGCATGGAAAATGCTCGGAGAGGTGAACAATGACAGCATGTCCCCGCCGCGAGCGATGACCCTGCAGGGCGCCGAGGGTCGCGCAGTGGCCGCGGCGGGGCGCGCCCCCCCGGGCCCCCGTGCACACTCGATGCCATATTTTATAGAAAAATTAACGCTTATTAGGCTATGTCTACAATATCTACGGGTGATATCACGTTTATATCAAAACGCCGCCGCCTCCCTGCCGCGGGTGCGAGTAAACTTTAATTTTTCAAAGCGTCCGCTAGTCAAATTAAAAAGTGATGTGAATAATATGTTTAGTTTTCGAACTAGAACAGTGTATTGTGATATTAAAGCATTGTTAGTGAAGACGTTAGTGCAATTATTCGTTGTTGCCAAGTGTGTTGTGTGGCGGCGGCGGTGTCGAGGCGGCGGGCGGGCGCGGACGCTGCTGGTGCTGTGGCTGAGCGGGTGCGGCGGCGGCGGCTACAGCGAGGGCCGGCGCGACGGGGACCTCCATATTGGTGGCATCTTCCCCATGGAGGGCGAAGGCGGCTGGCAAGGCGGGCAGGCCTGCAAGCCCGCCGCCGAGCTAGCACTCGCCGATGTCAACGCGCGCTCTGATTTATTGTCCGGCTTCAAATTATACATTCACAGCAACGATAGCAAGGTATATTTGATTCATTAATCATCCATTTACCAAGGGAGTCGATAAATTACTTTCATGTGCCAATACGTGTGTATTGTGTGCGACAATTTATGAGTTTTTTTTCAGTTGTCGGTCGTAGCCGTAGGTAATCATTATAAGCTCTGCAAATTCGTATTTAATCTACTGCTGAAATTGGGTCTTATAATGTAAATTCACTTGGTAACATGAAACTTAATTATACGTAGACAATTTAAGTTCGTCAGCGGGAATGTTACGAAAATGCCAATTATAATTCCAATCAACTTAATGTGCATAATGTGTCGTCACCTCTAGTTCTTCATTCAGAATGGCAAGTACCAACTTAATGGATTACCAAGTTAAAAACCCGCCCAGCTGACTGCGGTCCTCTAATTAACAAAAAGGGATCGTATTTCTATCGAAGTGGACTGGTCCCATAAATCCAAATGAACGAAAATCATAGGCTTATGATATTGCAACCGAGAGGGTGAAGCTGACGTTCGATTCAATTATTGAGAATTTATGAATGGTTCAGGAAGAAAATTTTATTGGATAGAATTTCCGCACTGGTTGAAGGTAATTTCCCGATAAATCGATTCATACCTATTCACGAACAAATTGACGAATTCCGATCAGTTCGATATTGATAGCGTGGCGATTACTGACGAAATTTGCGGAGGGGAAGTGATAATATAATAGGGAGGAATTATTGAGGATAACCTCAAGAGTCATTATGGTAGCAAGTGAAGTGGCTTTATTAAGGTCGGATATTACACGGTGTCGAATAAATTAATATACCTACCTAGGGCATCATTATGGCACAAAATTTGTCATTACAACATCTTGATGAGAAAATAATTTACCGAGCGCAAAATGTTACATTATTACACCCGAAATCAGGCATCTTTGAAATAACTTGATAAC
The DNA here is from genome assembly GCA_948473465.1 of Lithophane ornitopus. Taxonomy (NCBI): domain Eukaryota; kingdom Metazoa; phylum Arthropoda; class Insecta; order Lepidoptera; family Noctuidae; genus Lithophane; species Lithophane ornitopus. The sequence continues at coordinate 7,581,978 of OX419616.1, read as the reverse complement.
TTTTAGGCCGTGTTGTACACATGAAGTTTAATGAACCCCATCGCTTGCTATTAAACTATATAATTACGACATAGTCTCACAAAACATAGGTTACATTACCTTCTTTTAACAGCGGCCTACCTATACTAGCCTACCGTATCCTCATAAATACGTAAATCTGTTTTCAAAACTCTGTTGACTAAAATACCAACACTAAACGTCAAAATAGCCTTTCAGATACAAAGTGAGAAATCTATGTTTTACCCGAGAATTCTGAGAAAAATACAAAAACAAGACTCTGAACAGTAACCACCCAAAATAGTGATATATAAATAAATACAATACATTTTAATTTAGAGAAGAGTTACAAAAATATTTAATCGTAGTATTTAAATTATCGATGAACAAAAGTGGTCATTAGGTATCTTTAATACAGGCTGAATATAAATTGGCCCTATCTAAAACGAAAATTAAAAAAACGAACGTGGACGCCATATTGAAATACGTATTAGTGAAAATTGAGTGTAATTAAAAATAAGTTACAATCTTTAAAAAAAATCTTTGCTAATTAGCTAGAGGTGGTTTATGGTAAGTTTCTAACAACTTAGAAAACATACCTAATATAATCATTTTCAATCTCACGAAAAGAAGATAGTTCAAAGGTAGGTAAGTAAATATTACCTAAGCATTGTAAAGAAAGATGCAACATAAAAGAGAATTTATATTGGACAACCTACAACGTCAAGTTCATTCATGATAAATTAATAAAGCTCCGTAATTAATTTAAAATATTATTCGTACCTACAATCAAATTAAACAAAACAGTTTTCATTGTGCGTGGTTTTGTCATTAATAATTTTAATTTTATTATGTCTACTAAAATTTAATAATTATTATGTCTGTACATAAAACGAAACTCACTGATAAAATAATGCTGACACCTATTTAATGTTTGTAAATTAATAAGCTTTTACTAAATAATTATAAATACCTCATTCTAAAATGAAAATGATACCCTATTTAGTTACGTAATAAGATTCTTTGTTACTTTTAATGCATCCAAATGCAACTATTTTTATCGTTAAAACTTTTAAATAAATCGTTTTGTATTTGAATAATATAAAAATCTATTGTAAAGAAAAATATTACATTATAAAGAGTTAACAAACCAATTTCAGGAAACACTACCATGAAAACATGTTTTGCATATTCACAAATTAGCGTTAACTGTAGTTTTTAAACTACGTGCTCACCATACAAGTTTTCCATCGACTATTAATTTACCTGGCTTTTATGTTAAACTCCGGGCTAGCTGAACATTCGCCATCGAAAATTGAACAAAAAACACGAGCTCCGAAACAGGGCAAAGCTTTTTACTGGCTAACTAATTACTTTCCTCTCACGAGAAGTAACACATCGCCGCATAAACTCAATATATCACGAATATACAAGCATGTAGGTTCTACTTACTAAGGGATATCGAATCAGATTAAATGGGCTGCCGTAATTATATTTAAGGAGACCTTTCCCTTATCTCATTATGTGGTCAAGTTCACTAATTAATTAAAAAGTCTTCGCCCTGATTCGCGGACTACATGCGCCCCCTTGATTACGACCAATCAGGGGCTCTTCGGAATTCAATTACCTAATCGTAACACGTTAAACAGTTGCGTCATTCATGAATATGAATGTTCATTTCCTTTCGAATTTCCATGGTCTATTTATTTTATGTTTTGAGTAGCTACGTTAGAGGGAAAGAAGTTTCAATAAAAATTTCAATAAAGGTGGAATTTTAATATTATTTTCAAGTTGGAAATAACTTCACTGTTAGGAGAGATAAGTAGGTATCTATATTTCATCTATAATTAATTCAATACATTTATTATCCTTAACTCAGACCAAATAAAAAACCAAGACAGAGCGCTGTCTTGGTTTTTGCGCTAAAACAGCTGAGCGGATTTGAATGAAATTTGGCACATGGTAGACCGTGGCCTGTAGGACATAGGATACTTTTATCCCGGTAGTACATTCCCGTGGGATAATTTCCGACCTCCACGCGTGCGAAGCCGCGGGAACAAGCTAGTACTTAGGTAATTAAGTCAATTATAAGTTACATCAAATTCTTCTAATATATATTTTTCAAAGTTGTTCATAACTTATGGAGAATCTAAAGCTTAATTTCTTTTGAAATTAAAATGCTTATAGCTGTTATTCGATCTTATCATACTGTAACAACAATACCCATTGTTGGGGCAGTTTCAATTCAAGCCACATTAGTACCTACCTCACACCAAATATAGATATGAAATTGATCTAATTGGTATGGAGTACAATAGGTACCTAACAGTAAACATTCAAATAATAGTTCCGAAACAATTGAAAGTACATATCTACATACCTATTTCTCATGTTTGTTCATTAACTTAGTTAACGAACGTAGACCAATAAATCATTTACGCGCTTCACACCCACTTCAAACTGAGCTGAATACTGTTGTACTGTTTGCTAAACAAGGTCCAATTAACTCATATGTGATCTGCAGTGCGAGCCGGGCCTGGGGGCGAGCGTGATGTACAACCTACTGTACAACCCACCACAGAAGCTGCTGCTCCTCGCTGGCTGCTCCACAGTATGCACCACAGTCGCCGAAGCCGCGAAAATGTGGAACCTCATGGTTGTAAGTACATTATTTACTTCTCATACTTTTAAAACTCTCATCCAACTCAATTCCCTATAGGGCTTACCCAAATCTTTTAACATCTCAAGTTCCAAACTCAATTTAAAGCTATAAGTTTTAAACAAGTTATAATTTAGGGAGAGGTACTCCTAAATATTTAGCACTAACAATCTTTTATCCAAACAATTTTATCTTTTTCGAAACCCGACCTTTGGGCTTGAACTTTTCAGAATGGTTATATTTTTGACACATGTCCACATTACAGGGATTTCGCGAAGTTTCTTCTCTGAGGACCGAGAGATAAAGTTTTCTTGTGCCAAGTCGCAAGATTATCGACTAACATTTCTAGTTAATATAAATTCATTATACGAGTAGGACATCCAGAGATTTAAAGTTAACAAGTTTGCTGAAACAATCGCTACGAAAATTTTTTTTGTTCGCCTCAATCTTCACGTAGACGTTAAATACCATAACAAGCTTTGGTTAGGTTACACGTGATTCATGATTACTACAAGAGCCGACTATTTCTGATGAATACAAAGCCTTTGGAAAAATGCCAAAACATTTGCCTACAATATTCTTTTATGAAAGCTCTATCTAGGCTCAATGCTGAATTTTTTTCAGCGAACTGTAAACCCCGGGCCTTAAATCAAAACAGTCTAAAATTCGCTTCAATTCCAATAAAAGAAAAACAACTGGAAGATATAAAAAGCTTCCTGGACATATTTAAACGAGGGTCAGCGTTGGGAACATTGCCATAACGTGTTTTGATTGGTTAATGGTGTTCAAGTGAATCCGAAGGGCCTGTTATGAATATTAGGGTTCGATAGGCGAACAGCGTTTTTTCAGTAATGAGTTCAGTCACGCTCGTTTTTAGATATCTGTTTCACTGGAGTATTAATTAATTAGATTGTTCAGCGTTTAAGAAGTTACTGAACAAGTTAATGATGTTAGCGAGCCGTTGTAATAAACGAATTTTCCAGGTAAATGAATTTTGTTAACTTTTATTCTGACTATAAACGTTGTACTTATAAATAAGAGGCCAAACAGAATCATTTTTCAAACCGAACTGGAGAATATAGCCTTATATTATTTTGTCACTCCCATGAGATCCGGAGCGACGCGAGTCCTACGAATATGCGCAAAGCAATTTTAGAGATGTGTTATGAAATCGCCACATTATGTTCGACTGTGACATAAATTTTGTCAAGTGCAAAATGAATTCCCATAAAGAGGATGGCTGAGCAATTAATTTTTATTATCTTTGCTTGGATATTACTGTGTAACGGCTAATGTGCATTACCAAAAATGAGGGCTTTTGCTTTGGTTTTCATGGTTTAGGGGCAACATTATTTCCATGATTTAAGTTCATCAGCAATTAACATAGTAAAATTAACCCCCTTATAAACTACGGCAGTTTCCTTTGACATGCTTTCTTATTTTAGCTGTGCTACGGTGCCTCATCGCCGGCGCTGTCTGACCGCGCGCGCTTTCCTACGCTGTTCCGCACGCATCCATCAGCCACAGTCCACAACCCTACGAGGATCAAGCTCATGCAGAAGTTCGGCTGGTCGAGGATAGCCATCTTACAGCAAGCAGAGGAAGTTTTTATATCAGTAAGTACATGAACTGAATATCTTAATCTGAATATTCATAATCAATGAAATCGCAGTCTTGTCTTTGTTCCCGTGCAACCAAACAAGCGTAAGAAGATAGAATGAAAGGTTTACATAAGAAATAGAAAAGTAATTGTGGCCGCAACGAACCGGGCCGGGCGTCTCTGCAGCCATGTCTCCCTTGATAAAACGTTTCCATTTTATGGGCAAACTTAAATTTATTCTCCCGTTTCGAACCATTTCAACCGCCATAATAGATTTGGATGCTTGGGGTATTGTAAAACGAGATAGATGGCACAAAGGGAAAACACATTCGTCTGTTGTTTAGTGTTGTTACAAACTAACACCGTCTTCGTCTGCTACATGTGTTATCTTTACATTACATTAGCTTTCGATAATTCAACCTGTGGAGCAGTGAACACGCCGATAATACGGGGTGATATGGAAGCGAGTGATTACGTAGGGGAACCATATCGTGTCGGCTGTTTCCACCGCTAGCGTGACTGAAATTGTTCGATCGGCAGTTGTTCGTATCGACATCGAGTGGAGTATGACACGCTAAGCGCTTTGTTGCCGATTGACAAACGATCTTCGTGATTGGCCTTCAGCGGATCGAGTGTTTCGACTTCATCGCATATTGGGAAGCGCTGACGCAAATCAGATCTTCACAAACGTCTGCATATAAGCGGCTGAGAGTCAAAGAATAAATGAGACAAAGCACTCGGCGATCCAACTATCGATAGCCAGTAAACGGAGTATTCGACATAACTTGTGGCAATAAGAAAGGCAGTATTCGCTGTAACGATGTACGAGGGCGAAGGGTAGGAAATATTGGAAATATTTTTGATACGTCGCGATCTAGCTATAAAATATACTCCAGATAATAATATTAGTAGTGGCTATTGGATATCTACACATTGTTAGGAAATAAAATACGAGGGAGAAGTTTATGTTTAGGAACTCTCAGAGTAATATAATGTCAATGCCAGAAGTATCGAAATACCTAAGCACATTATATACTGTATTTGACCTTTTTTAGATCGTTTGAATAGCAAAGAAACTGAAAGTGCGATTAAACGCTCACTAGATAGGTACTACTCTAATAAGCTTAATTTAATTTATAATTACATCATAACACCACGATATTTCATCAAGTAAAATTAGCTAAAAATAACGACCTTTTAAAACCATATTACTTTGCTATTTTAAAAACATTTTCCTACAACACACATTACAAGCCCGTGTTACGACTTAACAATCCATAGTAGTAAACTAGCCTTTAAGATTGCCGGACGTATTAAACCCCCACGTAACATATAATGTAACAGTGGTTATAAAGGGAAAATAATCGCCCCCGAGTGAGCCAGGACTACAATGCGTCTTGCATGATAAATGGACATAACTGGACATTTTTTACCTCTATGCGACATCCGCTAGCGACCTATCTCGCTGTAGGCCAATTTTAGCCACAATATGAAATTCAAAGGGTGAAATATATTATACGAACAAGTACTAGTATTTACTGAATCCGACTGGCTCGTATCTTCTCGAATACTTCATAGATGGAACGGTATTTATTCAGGCAGCGCGGCCGTAGCAGGAATAAACGAATCCAAGTGAAGTCGACTGAAAGTGTTTTCTGTAACAGATATATTTATATTGCGAATATTTATGAGTAGCTTTCTGTTCCGTACGTGTTTATTTTTATCTGTTTATCGTGCCTCCGAGCCTTTGTTTGTGTAATAAAACGTGAGATATTAATATTGTGGCGTCATCGTATTATAAAACTGACGTTAAAATACATCGTAATATCATGTCAACCAACGATTAGACTCTTTTTATTTTTATACTTACCCTGAAAAGTTGTGTTAAAGGCATACTTTTACATCGATATTAAATTATGATGAGTTTGTAAGAACTCTATAAAGTTACAATTAAATATAAAGTACTTAAAAATCTTAATAAATGTTCGAACATTCAGACTTGATTAATATAGATGTAATATCGTCGCGAACACGGGCCTAATCTAAATAAAATTCACAAAATGTCCACCTTTTCTCTTAAGAGGTACTTAACGTTAATTCCTCTTAAGAGAAAGAGGTGGACATTTAATAAAATACATAGCTTTCGTCTTACAATAAATCTTTTTAAGTTTTCAGTTCACGGAGAGCTGAAACTTTAACGACCCCGTTCTCTATGAGAATGTGAAAATAAAATATAATGATGTAGCCGTAGATTTATGCATTGAGGCTGTAGGCTATTTTGTCAGGTAAGAGCACGTATTTATATAGTGCACGCGAGCATAACGAAGGGTGTGTATAGTGTATAGTTACCCGCAATGAATGGAGCGAGGCCTTTCACGCTGGTTTCAATGTAATTAGAGCGGCCCCGGTTTTTTCTGCATAAGTGGGTTTGAAGCGTTCTTGCGCTACTGTTTTGCTTTCACCGCGGCGAAGAAATATTTTTGCTAGAGTTCACGCACAAAAAAACAACTGTCGCCCCAAATATTTGTATAATAAAGGTTTTTCATTTTCGTTCGTATTGACGGGGATCGGAGCAAAAACCCTCAACGATCCAATTTACATACAAACACTTATTCCGCAGCCACTTTAGTACTCAGGATTTGAGGAGTTAAGAAAATTCAGTTCGAGTCGAATTTCCTTTGGAATGAAGCTATCGAGTCGATCTTGGTACATGTGATTTTTGAACTGGTGATTTATTTACTTTGGCTTTCAATTTAGGCGGAATGGAACCCAGTGACGCGTGAGGTTTCACTGAGACATTAATATCCGTGATACTGACGATTGATTGTTGGATTTACGAACTTGATAAACATTCGATTTATATGCTGACATTAATTGTAGTAGTGATTATTAAAGTTGACTTATCCCACAGACCGTGGAAGACTTGGAGGCGCACTGTAAGAAGGCGGGCATCGAGATTGTGACGCGGCAGTCGTTTCTGTCCGACCCGGCTGATGCGGTGCGGAACCTACGGCGACAGGATGCGCGCGTCATCGTGGGACTGTTCTACGTGGTCGCGGCCAGGCGTGTGCTGTGCGAGGTCTACAAACATCGCCTGTATGGGAAGTCTTACGTCTGGTTTTTTATTGGTAAGTCGTGGTTTCTTCATTACTTTATAAAGCTGCAAGTAAGCCCACCTGCAGTTAATTGCACACTCTAAGCAAAAAGGATCTGACAGAACTTTGACCTGTCCAATGACAGCAATTCATGCGCACGCCAAATATTTAACGCGATATCGTAAGTCAATGATTTTCTAGACTTGACAATTGAGACGGAGGAGACGTTTTCTCAAAAAAAATGTGGAAACTAAAGCTTCGTTGGTATTCCATAGGACCTAAATGTATACACCCATAAACAATGTTATGAAAATTGTATAAAATTTGCTTGAACCCTTGAGGGGATTCCAGCTATTTGGAGGTAAACCCGTAAATAACATTATCCGAAAAACCCGGTCTCCGGGCACTGGCACATAAGCGGAAGATCATCCTTTTTCATGAAAGCACCAACACGGCTCGACATTATTATAATTTCATAATATAATGTCTACACAAACAGGAAGGTTTAGTCACTTTGTTGTGTTGTGAGCGACGTAACGTTGAAACTACGTTCAAACGCAACTAAATATTTCTACCGACTTTAATAAGGTAGAGATAAATTGTAAATTAACCTGTTCCTCAAGTGCCTCATTTAGTTTTTATTTGGCAGACAAGTCTTATTAAGTCGGATAATGTAATATCATCAAATAGATATTTCAGATAATCAAAATGATTTTATATTTCCACTAAAATTTAAACTCCATACTACACAGGGAGATTCCCACTTTAGGAAGGTTCTAAACTTTATGGCTCTTTTAAAATTTACCGATAAAGTATCTCGCGCGCTCAAAGCTAAAATATATTCGAGTTTAAGAACTGCAATTTATCAAAACACATTTTTCCAACTCTAAAATACTGATTCTGAAAAACTTAAGGATTTCTTTAGATTTCCACACTGTTGGAGGTTCTAGAACCGCCATAATTCTCATCCCCGGAAAAGGCTATGGTGGCCTTCGCACAAAAACACGTTTGCATTCGGCGCGAAATAAACGCGACGTAACCATTTTGTTCAGATCATATATTTTACCTTTTCTCACTTTGTTTCTTTTATGTTCCAAAAGTAATTTTGAAAGTGAAATATGAAACTTAGTTGCCAACCGTTTCAGAGGGTGACATAACTGTCACGAATGCTGTACCAGAAGAGTTAGTACGATTGTGTTTTATTGACATCGGGTTTAACATTCGTGGTTTTATGTGATTTGGGAGAAACATAAATGACGAACACACTTTATCCCAGATCCAGAAAATGGCTTACGTTCTGGCAAAAATCAATGTCCTTGTTTGTAGGCTCTGCTCTGTAGGCAGTTAAAGAATTTTACAAAATATATGAATAGTTTCATAATTCTTACCATTTCAGTGAAGTGACTTCATATAGTGAGGTCTCATTCCGCACATACTGGAAAGAAAATATCGCATTATAATTTAAATAAACAAGCACGTCATTAAAGCGAGCAATGGCCGTAAGTCTTAAGCATTATAAATTGTGAGCAATATTATGAAAGGAATAATATGAGAGTGGCAACATTTGTTGTCGTGGCTTACGAGGTCGCGGATACAACTCATTTAGACGTTGTTTATGAAGAAGGATAAAAAGAAATACGACGTTTTGCCGAAAACGTAATAACAAAAATTTACCTACCTATACAGTAATAGAGGGGCTCGTGGCTAAATAATAACAGCCATACGGGTCGGTCGATGGTTAAGCTACGCTTGCCGAGGTCGATCCGTGGATGGGTGACCATCTAGTTCATTACGAGACCCCTCCGCGCCTCGGAAAGCACGTTAAGACGTTGGTCCTAGGTGTCATTTGTAGATTTTTGACAGTCATTACGGGTAGTCAGTACTAGTCAGAAGCCTGAAAGTCTTACCAAGTCAGACACCCAGTCTTACCAAGGGGTATCGTATTACCCAATAACTGGGTTGTGGAGGTCAGACAGGCAGCTGGTCCATGTAAAATACTGGTATTTAGCTGCATCCGGTTAGATTGAAGGGACATTGCTAGGCACATGAAGACCAGTTCTTGAAATATTATTAAGCCTGTTTAAAAATAACAACTCGAGCTACTTCTGGGAAAATAATTGCTGTGTATCAGCGGCGGTTCAACTTGTTCTGCCTAGGTATAATAAATTACCTTTTATACCATTGTATTTATTTTTAGAACCATTATATAACACATAACAATGGCCTTATTACCCCGAAGGGTGAGCAGAGGTACACCCACATTTCGCCAGTTATGGTTATTTAAGTCTCATGTAAGAGGGGGCGAGCCTATTGCTATCAACTAGGCACAAATCCAGACTCCGGGCCAGTAGCGTAGCAAAGGGGGGGCGGCGGGGGCGGGCCGCACCAGGTGTCACCTTTTTTGGGGTGACACCCACCCGGTCTCTCAACTTTAAGAACAATGTACAAACAAACAAAAAATTCGCTAGCACAAAAATTTCTTTTTCGGGGATTCCTCCACTAGCACTAGCTCAGCTCTTTGTATAATTCGGGGATTCCCGCAAAAGAGCCTGACGCTGTCGTGGGGGATTCCCCGTCCCATACTCGCGATCATTGACGTTTCATTTGCAACATTTCTCATTTGTTTCGTAAAGTGTGTTGAGTTTGGTTGGCGTGAATTGTTAAACGTGTATTATTCTAAAGTGATAGATAATAAAAAGAAAAAACCTAACTACCAAGATTGCTAAGCCGTGATTGGGACCCAATCGCGGGTTAGCAATCTTGGTATATTAGCCATCGAACACGAGGCAATACAAAATATAAATTTCGATGAAGTTATTGCTAACTTTGCAGCTGTCAAAGCTAGAAAGAAGAAATTTTAATTGTATAACAATTCCTTTTCTGTCTTAGTTATTATTGTGTTTTGTTATTTCTTCAATAATATAAATAATAAATGATCCATGTCCTTTATCATATAAAATTTATTGGTTTTTACTTTCGATGGGACCACCAACTTCCGCACCGGCTGCCACCCAAGGTAGCTACGCCACTGCTCCGGGCTGCTATTGAGAAATTCCAAGCAGCAAAACCCAATACCATTTTGCGCGACATGAGAATCGAACCCAAGACATCATGCTCAGCTGTTGCGCTTGCGAACAACGAGGTAGTCCAGTACCATTAAATTCCATCATAAAATTATATATTTGCAAAAAAAGTATGTGACAATATTTTCGCACTTCGTCAACGTAGCACACTGACTTTTCTCTTTGCACTTTAGTTCTTTGAATTTCACGAATTACTCCTTGTGTCTGACTGAGATATTTATTAATGAATTTCCCGGATGAATCCCCCGGGGACAAACCACCGGCTGCGACAGTAGGTAATGGAAGTGAGAAAAAATCTTAGATAAAGTCAAGAACTGAGTAGAGCGGTTGTTAACGACACTCGAGAGCATAATAAAATAAGAAAATGGATATCTTTAAAGAATGACTCCCTCTCCGAAGGCAGTTTAAAACAGTGGATTTGTGTGAACAACTGAACACAGTAGGTCAGTGCCCAGTTAATGAGACTAGGAAACAACATGTCCCTGAGCTTTTAATTCGGGTAAATGGATTTTTCGTTTAGGTAAATGATAAAAAAACATACCGTACCGACCGAAGAGTAACGAGAATGTAATTACAATTTCAATGGATAATGTTTTGCTATAACATGTTAAATTGTTAACAAACCATGTTGTTGTCGTTGTGTTGTTGTTGTTCTGTTGAATGGTCCTTTAGTCGTTAAATTGCTTATATAGCATAAATAGGAAGTGGCAGTTAGATATTAGTTGTAGGTATGTTTGTGTAAAAACAATTACTCAAAAATCCTTCATTCTAACTAATATTATAAATGCGAAAGTGAGTTTGTTTGTTTCTTTGTTATTCTTTCACGCTTAAACGGCTAAACACATTTGGATGAAATTTGGCACATGGGTAGACTATGAACTGGGTTAGGACATAGGATTTTTATCCCGATATTCCCACGGAATCGAGTCTTATGCGACCATCTCCTAGTAGAACTTTTAACATTGCTTTTTAATATGGGATGTAGAATTACAAAGCGTAAAGTTCTCAAATAAAGTTCAGTCTCGTAAAAATTGCAAAAACAGAATTTTTTAAACAAAAATATAAAAGTGGCCCAGTGCACAGCCGAAAGTTCGGCGAGCGTAGTTGTTCTAATATGTCAAGTTTGTTTAACAGCTTCCCAAGTTCGTACCCCGGTAAGGCAGTTTCTGGTCAATTTATCTGTTTTATTTAAATTATTCACATGGCCTTCGTCCTAAGGGATGACAGGAGGTAAGCATAAGGCTGGCAGCGGAGTTAAATGTTTTGTTTTGGCCTGGTTTAAACATTTAGTCTAAAATCGTAATAATGAAAACAGAGTCGCAATAAACCCCCATTTGTGTATTCATGACTCCGAGCCCGCCGCAGCACCACCGCGCGCCGTGGCGGTTGTTTGGGATGGTGATTGTCTTTTGAATCAATTCTCATTAATGTATCCAATTTAGGTACATTTACATTCCTCTCCTGTGCCCACATTGATTTAGTATAATGAGGTATATTCACTCCTACATTGGCAGCGCTGTACTCACAATAATGAGTGGGGCGTGCCTCGGTATGATAATTCGGCTCAGTTTCAAGTACTACATACTTATGTAGGTACATTCGCCGTGAACAGTGGTCTAAATTAGTTCAAGGTAGTCTCGAGGCTCAGTAGAGAAGTGTACACACTTGTGCGGCTGGGCTATTGGCGTCCTGCCAAAGGTACGTCAGCCCAAGTTCGGCAGGTTATCAACGTCCGGTTGGCCTTAATATAGGCTCCGAGAATCTTTTCTCTTCCGTAATAAAACTTTATTACGGCATAAAATAGCCCACTAAGAGATCACTTCATATAAAAATAATCGACACGTTCCCCAACTTGAGAGAGGTGTGAGTTTCGTTCTTACAAAATTTTATGATGAACATATTTCCCGTAATAATTCTCTATAATTTTTTTGTAAAACTGGAATGTGAATTCTTTCATGTTTCAGTTTTATAAAAAGCTTGAGCTTGAGCTTCTGCTCATATTTAATTTATTCAAGAAATGTTGAGAATCGATTAATTTTAATTGAATCTCAGCAATAGAAATATGAAAAAAAAGAATATAAGATAGTTATGTAGCTAATAGAAAATCAGATATTTACTGGCATGTGAGTTTTTCCATGAATCTAGTAACACGTACAATTTAAAATAAAGGGTTAAGTAGCCTGCGGCAACGGGTCAGACAAACTTAAAAGAAAGTTTTATTTTTTCTAAAATATCTTACCTAGAAATAAATCATGAATTTAACTTTTATTTAGATATACAAAGAAAACTCATAAACCCAGAAACAGAAAAAAATGACAAAAAAATTGTTGTTAAAAACCTTATTTGTCACAAACAAATAAAACCGCCGTCGGGTCAAAACTTTGAGCAAGTATAAAAATTTAGAACTGACAAGACTCCTTTATGACGCAATTCCAAATGTTAGAAAAAGTATGAAAAGTTATATTGCCACACAAAAACATTTATCTCGACTTTCATGAAAATACATCGCTTCAAGCAAAGTGGAGATGACACAGCAAACACACATTTGTTCGCATCAGGTTGTACCAACAAACAGGACAAAGGAAATGGATAGAGAAAGGGGATAAATAATGGTCGAGGGTGAACCTCGCCGTAAACGCAAAATAAAGGGAAATAATTTCCCGCTTATTCTTGAATAAATAATTGGCATTATGATAATTTGGTCATTCATGTTTTCACACTTAGGGTTACGGTAATAAATAAGAGCTTTATGTAAAATTGCAATTCAGCATGATAAGATATGTCTATACTTTTTCGCTAGGGAAGGGTGCTTATTTGAAAAAAATAACTTGTTACACATTAATAATTATAATAGCTTTCCACATAATAGAATGCCTCCCTCCATATTTTTCTCTCATCGTCAAAAAGACGTCGCTTTATTGATCACCGCAATAATTGAGGTTCGCCCTGCCATGTTTTTGCAACATTTCCGTATTTTTGTGAAGTTTTCGTGTTAGCTTCGGGGCGAAAAAGATTGGAAACAGTGACTCGATTGCTTACCGTTCCGTGCAAGTCATAAAGGTCAACTTAGTGAAAAGGCCAACGCGACGGTTCGTCTGCGGTGGTCGGGAAGTTACTGAATGTACGGACTTACGTACCCATTCACATGATTGTTACAAATAAACCCAATTGATAAGTTTCATCCATGGAGCCTTACTTAATTAAATGAACCAACTTAACTTATGATTTCTGTTGGATTAAGAAACCTTTCCGCACTAAGTAATTACATAAATTGAATTTTCCCAATACGACTACACGAACTGTGGTTACGTTCTTAATGGACGAAGTTTAAACCATGAGATGTTAAAAAATTAAATAAAAGTAGTTTAATTGTTCTTTAGTCAATTAGTTAAACTTTTAAAATTAGTGCTTCTTATCTACCTGAGCTCGTACTGAACAACAAGAAGTTTATGTAAATGCTTTTGACTTAATCATTTCAGGCTTTCAGTACTTATAAAATAATACAGACTAATTGACAACCTCTCTCATTATAGAGATAGTAAAAAATGGTACTCGTAACGTGAAATATTTTGGCAGGTTGGTACGAAGACAACTGGTTCGAGACTAACTTGGAGAAAGAAGGCATCGACTGCACACCAGAACAGATGAGAGAGGCAGCTGAGGGGCACTTGACCACGGAGGCTCTCATGTGGAACCAGAACTCCAACCAGACCACCATCTCCGGGATGACATCAGAAGATTTTCGGTAAGTTGTATTTAACGTATGAATGTACGACTATATAAATCAGCTCTGATAAAATTAAAATGGTTTTTGAAATATTACGACAGAATACCTAAATAAAATATTCAATTTATCTATTCAAACCGTCAGAATATCCTTAACAGAAAGAAAAACAAATCCATTTTCATCTAAAATATTCCAGTAATCTTGTTATTTTTGAAGACGTTCAGCCGCCATGTGCGTGACTATCATTTTCTTTGAACAGTTCTAACTAAAGGCAAAGACATTTCGACGCGATGCAATATAAATAAAAGTTTTTAAATGTGGTTAAACATATAATATTCTATTCTTTGCTCGTCGAGGCATAATGCGATATCGCGAATCGCGTCGGGACTTTATTGTTATATCTGCGTTAACTTCACTGTTTTTGGGATATACTTTGTACTCCTCAAAGACAATAAAATATGCTTCAGTGAACATTAGCATAGTAATTGCGCGAAATGTGGAAAAAATATCAAGCGTGGAGGGTGCACATAATACGTTGTTCTCATACATCGAGGAGCTCCTTTGTGATGGTATAGAAAAGACTTCTAATACCAGCCCGGCGTGAAAGGCGACCCTTACACGTAATGAGGTACCCGGTGTACCGAGTGCAAATCTTTTTCAGAAAACGTACTAAACTATCAAGTTGTCATTACGCTCGCATAATGTGTCTATTTTCCATTTTTACTGCATTTTTAAAACCAAAATATACAGTATGTTAATTAAAGAAGAGCGTTCCGTTAGCCCGCAATTAAATGTAAATACATACTAAAAACAATTTAAAAAAAGTTGTTGTTTGTTTCTTTTACGTATCAATTTAATATTTTTAATGAACATTTTAGTTAAACAAAAACTTTTTTTTTCAAGCAATCTGCCTAGCCTTTTCACAACTATGTTGGGGTCGGCTTCCAGTCTAACCGGATGCAGCTGAATACCAGTATTTTACATGAAGCGACTGCCTATCTGACCTCCGCAACCCAGTAACTGGGTAATACGATACCCCTTGGTTAGACTGGTTGTCAGACTTTCGGGCTTCTGACGACTCGTAACGACTGTCAAAGATCCACAAATGGCAGCCGGGACCAACGGCTTAACGTGCTTTCCGAGGCACGGAGGAGTCTCGATATGTGAAAATGGTCACCCATCCACGGACCAACCCCGGCAAGCGTAGCTTAACGTGATGGATCGGCCCGAGCGGCTGTTATTACTTAGCCACGAACTTCTCTTTTTTTTTTAATGGTAATATATGTTTAGCATGTATGGACGCTATACTATTGCGGATAAGTTGGAACGCCCTTCGTTTGTTAGCTTAATGTATACTGTTTTAAAAGTAAAAGAGTTAAAAATAAACACTTTGATCTAAAATTCCTTTCAAACACTCACACAACACGCAAGCTATTTGCAGTATTATCAGTTTCTGTGTGGCTAAGAGCTTTAGCTCGGGGTCGCTCGCTGGTCTAGGATAAGAATAATCCGGTCGGAATTCCCCACTAAATCCTCTTATGTAGGCTTTCCTGTGTGGTAAGAATTAATGGGCTGAACACAAAATAATGTAGAACATTATATTCCTCCGGGATTTGTGCAATATGCTGTGTTACACTACACTTAATATTTCATAGTTGCAGCGGTCCCAATCCTCTCATATCCTTTGCAACACACTTCTTAGAAAACGTAAAAGAAAGAACTGCCGTACATCTTCTGAACAAAGCTAAGTAGGTACTGGCGGGCTCTCTCCGGAGGTTCCACAGCAATAAGCTTTTCATCGTAGTTGCTAAGCGAACAAAATACATATACGTACACTACGTCAATGGAACTGTAATATCTTAGTATTGTGGCACCTCTCATATTTTTGCGACCTTACAGAGCTCAACGACGTTATTTATGTCCCTTATTATGAAACATGAACTCAACCATTAGTAGAAATACAAAATGTATCATCTACTTATTTACATACCATTAATATTGATGTAGAAAGCTTTCTAGCTCGGTCCAAATAATATGAAGCAGCTTGGTTCATGGAGTGGAAATATTTTTGCGTGTTCAATAGATCCAAATCCTTTGAACAAGTTGAAGCATTTTATTCAATTCACGGCACAGCTACAATGCTTTGCAATGCTTTTTCATAACTTAACGTGAGTTAGAACGTGGAGTACGACGAATTCATAGAATTCCAAAGCTATTTTAGGTCAATGGAACACGACATGTTATTCAAATGCATTTTTGTGCCTTTCCTATGACATTTGAAACGGCAGGCAGTTGTTTTTGTCGTCATTGACACACTTCAAATAAGCTT
The DNA here is from genome assembly GCA_948473465.1 of Lithophane ornitopus. Lineage (NCBI taxonomy): Eukaryota > Metazoa > Arthropoda > Insecta > Lepidoptera > Noctuidae > Lithophane > Lithophane ornitopus. Next base: position 7,565,488 of record OX419616.1, on the reverse strand, counting down.
TGTGTATATTTAAAAACAATTGACGTGTACATGTTTCTATAACGCGTAGCTAAAGCTAAGTAATGATAAAGCAGAAAAAACACTACGTAATCAAAGAAGGATCCGAAATCCTTGCTTTATATTCCTTTAGAAGTACGCCGTCTGATTCGGTACAACAAAAACAATGTTTTATCTAAACAGATCGCGCCTGAACGAGGCTTTACGCGAGGCTGGCTACGACATCGACGGCGAGAGATATCCGGAGGGCTATCAAGAGGCACCGTTGGCCTACGACGCAGTTTGGGCCGTTGCCCTGGGTACGTACCTACTCTTGTTTTAGGTATATAAAAATAAGTTTTAACTTTTGGTCTTAGATTTGTGTCTCTGTTTTGCTTGAGGCTTATATAATTGTCTGTTGTTCAAGTGTCTTTTATTTTGGTTTTATTTATTTATACTTTATGCACAAGTAAAAAAATACCGTTCAAAGGCGGACTTAATGCCTGAGGGCATATTCTACCAGTCAACCTTAGAGTGATGCAGAGAGGAAACATGACAGGTGCAACATAATGAATATATAACAAGAATAAAATAATATTACAAATACATACATACTGATACATATAAATTGAATAAACTTTGTCAGGAGAAATAACAATCGGTGGAGGAGAAATAACGATCGGCGACGAGTAGAGGAGGAAATGGATATTTCGATTTCTCTGCGTGTTCTCTTCTATCGGCAAATCTATGCGAAAAATAGTCAATGAATAATTTAACGAATAATAAATTCAGCGGCGCATTGCTGGTGTAGATTTTGCGGTTAATCGCAATCACGCAATAAAACTATAAAGATAATTTTGCAAACAAATTGTAGAATTGCTTAATTAGAAAAATAATGAAATTGATGCCTCAGAATTATTTAATAACGTAGCGGCTGAGCGGCTGAGTCATCAATAATTCTAATGATATTTATTTTGGTACCTCATTCTTAAAAATTTTACGTTAAGGTATTTATTTCTCGAGTAAAAATAATCTTGGATTCTTTCGATTAGAAATTAATTCGTTAAAGTACTTACATAAACGAGTACTTATAGTAGTATGTTCAAACAACTAAAGAAGGCACAATGAGAGAATGAGACAGCCTAATGTATGTAATAAAATTTAACAAGTGTAGTGCTCGAGCAGCACAATAGGTGGCGCCACATGTCACGTGCCACATTACGTGCCAACACAAGGTACGAACGCGGAGCCACGCGGGGAGCACACCATACCAATTGGCAACACAGTACACTCTTCCTTTGCTTACGTAGGTTAAAGCTGCTGTGAAATAACAAGAATTTACTTAAAAGTTAGAAGAGATACTGGATACTCTAAACTGGAAGAAATAAGTAATGTTTTCTTACTTACGTTACGGAATATGATAAACCTGATGAACCTTGCTGAACCATGTTGATGGAGAAAAACGTAAAAATATAATACATTTTTTTCGATTTATCGCAATAAGTTAATCATGAGTACCTTCATATAGGAATAAAGATGTTGATAGTTAATTGATTCACGCGTGACTTTGCGGAAATCCATTATAAAATACAATAGACGTAGATATATTTAGTAACCTATTCCGAAAAAACCCTGTAAGAAATCGACACGTGTTTCACCTCTCAACGAGGCATTCTCAGGATGACGATTGACGAATTGCAAACCAGAACGCGACGTGTTACCACACCGAGCGCTTGACGCAAAGTAGCGTCCAGCCCACACAGCCACTTTGCGTCCAGCGCTCGGTGTGGTAACACGTCGCGTTCTGGTTTACTAAATATGATGATATGATGTTGGACAAAAAAAACCGTGTGCCTAAAAATAAATAAAAGCTTCTAATGGGTAAAGAAAAAGACACCCGGTTTCAGTTCGCATTTATCTTTTCCAAAACAATTTGGTTCTTTGAACATTTTCCCGGTCCATATTAATTTACCTATTCGCGGTATCCTACACTTGAATGGTTTTGTTTTTTTTTTCATCGTCCTTTCCACGAATCAGCGTGACGACCGTGAGTGAACCTTTGAAAAGAAAGGCCCTTTGAAAAGGATGGGATGTACACTAATACCGTTCCAAAATTATTTCTTATGTCGGCCCGGAAACAATTACACTTTATTACTTACCATTCCAAAAATACCAATTATTTTTTCGAGCATTTGTTTATGAACAGATTAAACCTTTTAATAATGATGGCTATTTTTAACCGACTTCTTCAAAAAGGAGGAGGTTCTCAATTCGTCTGTGTTTTTTTTTTTTTGTATGTTTGTTACTCGATTTCTCCGCCAATTATGAATTGATTTTGATGATTCTTTTTTTGTAACAGGGTATGCTTCCGAGGTGGTCCCATATAAATTTTATTAACGTTGCTTATGTCGTTTTTGAGTTAGCTTCAATATTACGTATTTTTACCACTTGTTTATCTAGACGATGTTTTCATTTACTCCTTCACTGTTATTTACATCAGCTAGTGGTATTAGAATTTGTGTGGGCTAGGTACCACAACTAAAAAGTGAAAAAAACTTTTTACAAAAAAAAACCGACTTCCAAAAAAAAACACTCAAAACTGAAAAATAACTTTAATTTCGGAAGTCGGTGGCAAAAAACGAAAATTGAAAAGCAAAGACACCGACTTCCGAAATTAAAGTTATTTTTCAGTTTTGTGTGGTTTTTTTTCGGCATTCTTTTATTACTTTTACAAATGAACATGATGATCATTTACGATCACGGAATAAATTGTAAATAAGATAAAAGATATCTACCAGTTTAAAACACTGCAAACAATTATAATGCGCAGATGTTTCTGCCTAAAATATTAGCGGCTACATTCGCGTAGACGCACGTCTACGCGCTACGTGCTACGGTGCTACGAGCGTAGCAGTGCCTGGCGTAGCTCAAATACATATCCCTACGCGGCAACAACAATGCACATAGTCTAAAATACGACATAGGAATACGAAACACGCCTCGTAAACCACCCAGTGCGGTCTCAAGCTTTGTAAAACTAAGTCAAAGCCACTATTCACACAACTGTCACCAAGACTCTTTGAGATAATTCCAAATTTATGCGCGGTATCTCCCCGAACAGTTACACCCAGAAGGTCGACACTTAAGCACACGGACAATACATAATCCTCATATCCTTGGATGAAGAGATTAACCTATTTGTATTTCCTTAGCCTTCAACAAAACTATGGAGAAACTGGAGAAAAGCGGACTTAGTTTGAAGAACTTCACATACACGAACAAGAAGATTGCCGATGACATTTACGAGGCAATAAACTCCACTTCATTCCTCGGTGTATCGGTAAGTATTGCTCTATCAACTGCACTATATCTTAAGTACCCTATCGCTTGTTAACGCGATATAAATCACGAGATTGATACTCCATAATAAATATTCACTCAAATCTAAATTTTATTAGAATACAGTATAAAATTCCAACAAAGCTTCACTGGCATAGAGATAATAAAATATGAAAAAGCAATCTACTTTATCAAGTACTTTGTTGTGTTGGTATAAAACACTCATATATATACATAGCTTGCTAGCTGTGTTTAAGTATGACATACATATTGAAAATGTATAAAAACAGTATTTTAGAGGTTTCCATTTTTTCCCGGTTTGAGCTTCATATAGCCCAAGAGAAAATTACATTTTTATAATAAATACAAAAGTAAAGCTAAAACCAATTTAATGTTGTATTCTTTTTTAAATAACTGAGTTGTGATGCAAAAATATTCCGTATATTTTTTTGAATCTGCTCTTGCTTCTATGCCATAAAAGTATATACTTTTATGGCATAGAAGCAAGAGCAGACTCAGCAAAGCGGTCGGCCTATATATATAGGCCGACCGCTTTGCTGAGTAACGTGATGCGAGAGCTTAGGGATTCGTCAACTTGTGACAACTCTCACCCCTCCTGCACCGCGCAGCTGCCTCAGGAATGGACTCAGATACACAGTCGGCCTATAGTATAAATAGACTTTTTCACGTATACTTGTTATCCTCCACAGATGAATTCGTTATGACTATATTTGTTTAGAAATCTAGTACCTACAAATACATAAAATATCACATCGTTTCAGTAGCGTATTATTACAATTAGTCTGAAAATGAAACTAACAGTAATTGCGGTAACGGTACGTCAATAGCATAAAACGGCTGCAATTAAAGCTATAAAATTTATTTATGACTAGTTTTTGCTCTCAGCTTCTCGTGTAGCCTTCGGGTCAAGAGAAATGTTCATTGCTCACAGTGGTTAAAGATTCATGAATACAACAGAACTAGCTACTAGAAAATACGCAAGTATTGAGAAAAAGGTTTTTTTTTTTAAATGATTTAACCTTTGGTATGTCGGAACGTAGATCTCGTTGAGACACAATGGATTTTTAATTGTGTCTGTAATTACGACATACGACGGGTTAATAAGCCATAACCATGAACTGCAAACATAAAAAGTACATGCTAAACAACCTTGAAAATATCGTACACACGGCTACATATGTATAGCTCATGTAGCCATATGTACCAAATTCAATGAAAGACGTGCGGGCGTAACATCTTTAAACATAAAAAATTAACTCACTTTTCGTGTTTGTCTGTATGAATGCTTATACTTCTAAACTCCGCAACGGATTTTGATATGGCTCCATGATTTAGAGAGTTTATTCTGGAAGGTTTATATGTACATTATACGATACTTACATATAATAAAGAATTCTCCATGTTTTATCAAGTCGTAAAAACCGTGCGAAGCAGGGACACTCACTAGTTTATAAATATAACAAACACGCCGGAAAAAATATTCTGTTATTAGATATTTAGGGTAGAAACAAGAATAAGGTGGAAGAAACGGGGTCCGTTAGGACCGATGCCTGCCAGGGTTGCGGAATAGTCCGAAAGCGATACCGGGACCCTGGCAACAGGCAACTGAAGGAACACAGGTGGGTTTTAGTCAGTAAGAGTCTGACACGCCCTTCCGCTCCGCCCAGAGCGGGAGAAGTCATTTGATGATATACCACCCAAAAAAGAAAGTGTAGAAACAAGAAATTAAAATTAAATTACGTCGCCTTTGTGACAATGAAGCCTCAGTTTCAATTGGGACGTAACTGGAAGTTATTTCCGAAGAATATAAAGAACAAAAAGTTATTTCCTCTAGAGTTATTAAACTCCAACCAGTTTTCAAAGGGTTTTCACAAAAAAAAACTGCAAAACATTGATTATGGCACTTGAGTTAAATGAACGCGACGAAACAAGTTCTTTGCAGAAAAGTTACATAGTAACCAGGATAACTGCTCGAAGTACATTTTTCATGGTAATTCCGCATCCCAGTGACATTTCCCCATACTGAAAGTAATTTCATCGCAGTAACGGGATATAAAAGCCATAACGTCATGCATTTATCATCGATTCATCGCTAGAGTCGAATTGTTCATAGTTGATTTATTATGTACTAGCTGTTCCCTCGGTTGTGGTCTCCTAGACTAGTATTTAGTTAATAACCTATGAAATAAAACAAAAATCTAGTAAATTAGAAAAAAAATATTCACGGGTTCTAAGTGCACTTATGAACAAACAGACAGATATTACTTTAAAATATGGGAATAATTTACCACAAATTCATAAAGTTAAATTACTTAATTCAAAGAGATTGTCATCTACTTCATACTAGAATCTTATCATTTGCCTTCAATAGACGTTGAAATAGTGGTTTCACATAGTTTCATTCAAAGTTCCAAACTTTGTAAGTGAACACGTGAAAGTTAAATGAGCAACGAAATAATTTGTAAATCTAAGAAGTTTCATGAGAACTTGAAATTGTGCGTATTATCATAATTTTGATTGGGTAACTATAAGAAATTAAACTGTAACAACGACCGTAATAAATATATTTCTAATATATAAAATTCTCGTGTCACAGTGTTAGTTGCCATACTCCTCCGAAACGGCTTGACCGATTTTTATGAAATTTTATGTGTATATTCGGTAGGTCTGAGAATCGGTCGTTATCTATTTTTCACACCCCTACGTGGCTAAGCCGCGGGCAGCTAGTTAAGTATATTTATAGAATTATAGTCATCAAAATCATCAATGCAACTCTCTTCGTTTATATTACCCTATTAAAGAATGACTATTTCATGAAATCATGACATTTGCCAATTCTAACATAGAAAGGTGTATTGGCAGTTATTTTATGATTAGAATTCTGTAAATACATATTTGTTACGGTCGCAAATCATATTTTTATCAACTTACAACCTGAAACTGACCTGCAAATTGCAAAAAACTTAAGAAAATTGAATTGCATGGGCTACGTTAGCGTATCCACCTTCTAATGTCAATGTTCTTGCCCCTTATTACATGCTGCACTTAAACATGACTGTCGCAAATCAAATGGACTGGCGGGCACCCTTTCGTGGAAAAAAGGCGTATTGTTGCTTATTTATGTATATATTGTGTTCATTTCGTAGGGTCTGGTGGCATTCTCGTCCCAAGGCGACCGCATAGCATTGACTCAAATCGAGCAGTTGACTGACAACCATTACGTGAAGCTCGGCTACTATGACACGCAGGCCGACAACTTGACGTGGCTGGAGAGAGAGCGGTGGGTCGGTACGTACGACATTCAAATGAAGCTTTACATAACCATTGCTGTTATAAGGGATAACACTTCGAAATCATAACGTGTTGAGCAAGTTACGTGGTTCGATAGAACTTTTTGACCATTTTTTTGTTGAACTAAATATTTTAAAGTGTCTAAAAACTATCTAGAAAAACATAAATTCACGCGGTCACGTTTATTGCCAAAACTGTACGTATCCGTATCTCGAATCCAATTTTTTTGTTTGTGTCATATAAAACCTTTACAACAATTTAACATAAAATACAGGCACATAAAAACGTGGATCCGAAACATTTCAGCGGAAAAACCGTACACAGAACAACAAAGCAAAAAAAAAAAAAATGTTATTAATTCTTTTAAAGGGATATTGCCTCAAGGCACAGGGATTTTCTTAGTAATTATACAACCGAGTTACTGGTATCGTAAAGTCAAAGCAGCAAACATTCTTTCTTTAGCTGAGAGAGAGAGAGAGAAATAACAGAAGTAACAGGAAAAATAGCAGCAATTATATCGTGTAGTCTGTAGTATACAGTTTCTTTCGTTTCCTGTATATAGCTAATAGTTTTATGTGTGTTTTACGAGCGTCCCACGTTTTACTGAAGCATGAAATGGGTTTGGATTTGGGCAGGTGGGAAGGTGCCGCCCGACCGCACGGTGGTAGTTAACGAGTTACGGACCGTCTCTCTGCCGCTTTTTGCGTGCATGACCGCGCTCTGCATCGCTGGGATCCTCGCCGCCATTGCACTAATTGTCTTCAACATCTTGCACAGACACCGGAGGTAAGAAAGCCTATATATCTTGTTTAAAGATCCTTTGTCAACGTCAGCCCCCACCCTGAAGTTACTGCTGAAATCGGGTAGTGCATGATATTGACAAGGGTCTTTCCACTTAATCTACTTAATGCTCGGAACGTGTCCAATTGAAATTATAGTAGCTTGATTTTTTTAACTCAAAAAGAATGAAAACTGTAGTTTTTTTGAGTTCCACTCAATCCTAAAAAGCCTAAAAACAAGAAAAGCTCGATGTTATATTTATCGAAAACAAACGTAGCTAAAATAAAACCACGCTTTTCGCTGCGTCGCTCGCCGGTCGTTGTTTTATCCCGGCGGCGGAGTTTTATATGCCAAACGAGCAATTTGCGATGAGATGAATGTAAATGATCTGAAGCAGCGAACAGTCAAAAGGGAACTCCGATAGTGTTGAGGACCTGGCCATCTTTATTTTATTTTTGTTTATATTTTATTCCTTTCGGAATTATTCCACTCGTCTCTGACGGAAATGAAAATAGAACAAGATTTTACAGGGGTATAAAATGACACAAGGAAAAGAAACAAGAGTATCATACTGTTTTAACGTCAAAGTAGATATCTCGTATCCGTTTACTTTGTTTTGGATTTTATTACGTGAAACCAATGCAGCAGTCGTTAAAGTTGGTACATTGGGTCGTAATTTTTGTTCGATTTAGGTATCCTGCAGTACATAACATAGAGTATTGTCTGCAGGGTGATTCAATGGTCGCACCCGGCGTGCAACACGGTGATGTTGTGCGGCTGCTGCATCTGCCTGAGCGCGGCCATCGCGCTGGGCGTAGACGGGCGCTGGGTGATGCCGCAACACTTCTCCGGGCTGTGCGCCGCGCGCGCCTGGCTGCTCGCCACCGGGTTCTCTATGGCATACGGCGCCATGTTCACTAAAGTATGGCGAGTCCATCGGCATACCACTAAACCTAAAGTGGAAACAAAGGTAATCAACTCGGTAATTGGAATTTTTTGCAATCCCCCACGTTGGTTTTGAGAAGAATTTTAAGTGGCTATTTTTACGGAGCGTGCAAACGTTTATGAGTACAGTAAATACACATAATATATAAACTGAGAGGGAAAGAATTGTATTATATTATTGTACTGTCTTTATCCTGTCTAGTTTATGGCACCTGTCGCATTATGTGTATATCACATTTCACTCCACACTTAACCCAAACAAAAAAGAAAATCTTTTTTCTTTATGCATTAGAATGAATGTGAAACAGACGTCTGTAACGCTCATTCGGTATTAACGTTCACATAAATTACATGTAATGTGACATAATCGTTGTAGAATATCTCTTAAGTATTTGGCACATTCATCTTACTGAAGACAGAACCAGTACCGACGACATGAATATAAAAGAAACTCCTTTCAACCCCAATACACAGTACAATGGAAATTAGATCGTCTTGTGTCACTTTACATATCGAATGTTTGCGTTTTTTGTTTCCGCACTTCATTGCGTCCTCTGAAGTTTTCCTATAGGACTTATTGAGATCACATCCGACGAGGCCCTTGTAAGCAAATACGGGGCAAAAGGTTTTTGAGATATCGGGATTTTTTATTTTCTTGAACCTGATACGACGCCCACGCGTCCTTTAAATATATTTTATTGTTGACTTCTGATTTTACTTTATTCGGAGAAGCCGTGATTTCTTTCCTTTTCGGAATACAGAATTGAGTGGAATGATGATGCAAAAGTACGATATTTGCTTTGTTCCTTTATAGGATTCTAGATTATATCTATTATAGAACTAGGTAATATGAAGTGAACTTAACATAATTAATTTAGTTAACGGAATGCAATTGAATTAATTGTGTTATTACAATGACGAGTTTACTTATTGCGCACATAGTTATTGCAAGGGTGATTTGTGACCAAGACGGGCATTTAATTAATTACATCACATGTAGTCAACTTTAACTTTTTTAATTATGCTACACTTAAGCCGGCTTTTATCACAAATCGCTAAATGCTTTTAACGCTAGAAGTATTTTAAATATCATTCTGTCTTTGTCATCTTCAAACGATTGACAGAAACACAATGATGTTTTAATCGTGTTTTAATAGTGATTTGTGGTGCAAATAGGTCTGAAGACTTAACTACGATCTTAGACCAAATAAAAAACCAAGACAGAGCGTTGTCAACAGTGACGTGAGGCCGGTTTCGTAAACATGTGTGTGCACATATTTTGGTGTAGTTTGATTGTAAATGGTTGTAAATGTGTGCGTTTGAGCGTGTATGCACAGAGCGGTGGTGTAGTTTTGACATGCTTCACAGTATTGTTCGCAGCGCTCTGTCTTGGTTTTTTATTTGTTCTGAGACTACGATCAATAAATACTGAACTTCCATCAATATTTCCTAACAGAAAAAGCGCATCCACGGCTGGAAGCTCTACACAATGGTTGGAGGCCTCCTAGTGGTGGACGTGGCTTTGCTCACGGCGTGGCAGCTGCGGGACCCGCTCGAGCGACGCGTGGAGATCTTCCCGTTGGAGGCCCCGCGGCACCATGACGACGACGTGCACATACGACCCGAGCTCGAACATTGCGAGAGTAAACACAATACTGTATGGCTTGGTGAGTGACTTGACTTTGCAAAATACTCGTTGTTTTTTTATACTTAGTAGGTTTTGCTGGAATTGCAGCTTTTACGAAAAAAATAGAAACAATTAAGGCTTATTTGGTTTATTTTTACGAGACCTATACAACAAAAAATATTTGTATTATTTAAAAGAAACAAGCGTTTTCGTGGTGGTCGAGGAATATTGTAGGTACAGACGTAATCATAAATTGCTCTAGCATTCGTCCATTCAGGAGGAGTTCGTGGCTAAGTAATAACAGCCGCACGGATCGATCCATCAGGTTAAGCTACGCTTGCCGGGGTTGGTCTGTGGATGGGTGACCATCTTTACATATCGAGACTCCTCCGTGCCTCGGAAAGCACGTTAAGGTCCCAGCTGTCTTTCGTGGATCTTTGACAGTCGTTACGGGTCGTCAGAAGCCCAAAAGTCTGACAACCAGTCTTACCAAGGGGTATCGTATTACCCAGTTACTGGGCTGTGGAGGTCAGATAGGCAGTCGCTCCATGTAAAATACTGGTATTCAGCTGCATCCGGTTAGAATGGAAGCCGACATAGTTGGGAAAAGGCTAGGCAGATTGATTCGTCTATTTTGAGTCTCCCGAAGAACACATATCTAACGACGTCAATGAGCAGGCGAACAAGAATAATCATAAACGGATGAATGGTCACATAAAAAGATGAAAATCTGCTCGCAGGCGCTTGTTGAACTAGCTTCATTACTAACGCCACATACTACAAGCTCTAGAATCTAGCTTGTATGTTCGTTACATAACCACTCGTAGACTTCCTACGCGCAGTTGTACGTCCGGTGGCGTCTCCTACTACGAACCGTGGACGTACGCCAAAAACTGTTACAACTGGAAATACAATCTGTATCAAAAACGAGACAACCTTTTATAAAAATATTATGGCATAATACAGCTCCATGTTGCTGAAATTTCGAGATATCTTGAAAGTTTTCATCTGTGTAATGGCCAAGTGACAAAATTTCTTGGAATACAATTTTGACTTTAGAGTACTTAGGTACCTAATTTGCAAGAGAAAGTGAGAAAGGACTTTGTAGCTAGAATAGACGTAGCTCTACGTGAGCTCTCACATTTTTTTAATTAAAAGAAAAAAAAGTATGTACTTCTTAAATGTTTAAAACAATTAAGTACCTAATTCAACTTTCTTTGCAGTCGGGTGACGACGAATGAGTAGGAAATCAAAAAAGTATGTACTTCTTAAAGTTTTTTTGAAAAAAAGAGGTAATTACCTACCTACTTGATTCTAATAACAGCCTGTCAAAGGAATAGTGAATCCTACGAAATGTATTTATTCTTCAGGATTGAATAATTTCATAACAATAAACAGGTTTGGTTCTAAAAGAGCAGTTAATTAAACCATCTCAATCAAGTGTTCCCTTTGATGTCAGGTTCCGAGGAAATATGATCAAACAGTTCAGTCCTTGGTACCATTATGTGAAGCTAGAACAAAGCAGTGTGATGTGGTACCGCAATGCATAATTTACTAGTAAGTTCCTGCGTTGAATGCACATTTCGCTGCGTTGCGGCTGCAACGCAGACTTTTACGTTACGGAGTTGGTACGGCACTGTCGTGTTTGTTCCCTAATAGAGATATATTATGCATAATAGGATAACATCTTCCCCGTCCGTATGCACTAATATTATTAACAAGTCTCTCAATCTAGTAAGGTGGCTAATCTCATAATCTGTTTGCTAAGCTTTATGATAATGGTTTGAATGCTCATGCTGTTTGAATGTTATGTTAATACCGTGATGACCTAATGGACCATAAAAACAGGGCTTTTAACGAGCAATCAGAAGGAAAACGTTTATGACCCTTTTGCATCACCAATTTTATTTACATCGTTGGCAAACGTTTCAAAATGTATCCAATTATTTTAATTGTAAAGGGAAACACGCTTGTGAAACATGTTAGTATTGGCGTTGAACGTGTCCTATCTGCCTTCAACAACGGATCCGTTTCATTTTTCACACACCACTTACTCCAGAATATTCCAATACGCACTGCAGCATCATGCTGAGTGGAAGCCTTCTTGTCACAGTCATGACGTGCAACTATTATTTATTTTTATAAGTACTCCTGGGGGCTAATATTACTTCAGTGTAGGAAAGAGATGAAGCTCTACAGGATGTATAGCTCCATCTCCCCCACGAAGTAAGATTAAATTATTACTGCTGCAAGCGGTGATGGTAGGCCCCATGATCTCATATTTCTATTTAGATCTACTTTGTTTAATTTTGCTGATTAAGTACTGTTGTCTTTGTGTATGCACGTATTTCTGTGACAAATAAACCTATTTTTCATTCTTTCTTTCTTTCACTGCGCAAAATAAAATATTGTTCCCCGTAACCTTTACTGAAACATCCTAAGAATAAAAAGCCCCTAGTTGCTGGCTCCATTTTTATCTGTAAGAATACTTGAGTCGCCGTTTAATTTGATACTAACTTTTAATTACAAAATAAACCAACTGAAATCTGCGCCCGCCCTTAATACCAACAACAATAATTATAAAAGATGAGTTTTAATACGAAGTGATTTAAAGTACCGTGAACAGTAAATTACATCATATAAATCTCCTTCCAAGTCCACTGCGACTCATTTGCGACGGTAACTTGGGAATTTTAAAAGTTTTTCTTGAGTCGTTAATAACAGCTGTTCTCTTTGTAGTGTGTTTAGTGTCACCTTTTTCTTAAAGGTGTGCGTGTTACTCCTCCATTGGTCCAGAAGTCGCAAATGCAGCTTTCAAGAGAAAATAACTGTTTTTAATTCTCAGACCGGAATTTTAGGGTTTTTGGAATTTTATCAGTAGCAACCCGAACTTTCGAAATTGCGTTTTTTAAATTCTTCATAGAACCTAATACCTACTTACTGTAAAACCTCTCCAAAGCGGTTTTAACAATTTTCAAATACCTACGTCTCATACATCTGCACGTAAACATTGCACTACGGTGTCTCATCGTCGACGATTAACGAGTAGCGAGTAGAGCCAACAACTGAAAACGAATATGTAGTTCTGATAGTTTTGTCGCTGGGATATCAGCGAGTTTCTTGGCTATTACTCGCACCACTCGCTCGACCGCTGGTTTGTCACCAAGCGAGCAACGCCGAGCAAGTACCGCTGAGCGAGTATTATCTTTGGCTCTTATCGCTCAGCGTCAAACTAGGGTAGTGAGTACTCACTGTGAACGGTCCGCGATCAACTATTAATAAGCATCTCTTTTGTTTACACGGAATGTATATCTATTGTACGTTTCTTGAGCGAGAAAATAGCTGATAATTTGTCGCTTCCTCGCCGGCGGTGGGACAACTGCCTAACCTCTTCACTCATCGACTGTACAAGTGTACATTCGTCTCCATTACTAAAAGTATGACCGTACCTACAGCCATATTTTTGTTGCAGGTGTAATGTATGGCTACAAAGGCCTAGTCCTAGTATTCGGCCTGTTCCTCGCCTACGAGACGCGCTCAGTGAAGGTCCGCCAGATCAACGACTCGCGCTACGTCGGCATGAGCATCTACAACGTGGTGGTGCTGTGCCTCATCACGGCGCCCGTGACCCTGGTCATCGCCAGCCAGCAGGACGCAGCCTTCGCCTTCGTCTCCTTGGCCATTGTCTTCTGCTGCTTCCTCAGCATGGCACTGATTTTTATTCCCAAGGTGAGTAAGGTGAGAAAAATCTACGAAGTTTTAATTATTTTCATTCTTTTGTAGACGAGTTGAAATGTATCGGTCATGTAGTTGTAAATAGTATCATATTTATTCCTTTTTACGGTCATGGAACTTGATTGTTGAGCAGATTAACATATTACGTCAATTTGCCGAATTATACCCGTTTTATCCGATCGACAATGAATGATAGTTTTGATTTGATTGATAGTCAATTTGCTTTTCAATCAAGTTCCTCGACTTTACATTATACTTACAGGTAAAAGTTAGTCGTATCACAATCACAATGTAGGCTTCATAGTAGACAGACATTTCTTATCACTTGCATGAAACACATAAACTAAAGGGAGAAACCAAAAATGTTATAACACGTAAAATACAGAGTCATGGCATACAAAACACCATAAAGGTCACACCTGAAATCTAAATAAACACGCGAGAAACATAAACTTAGTCTATGTATAATCACTTTTAAGGCCATAAACTAAATAGTCACAAATAAATACACTGAAAATTCTATTAAAATAAATGTCTACGTATAATGTTACAGCAAATATTATCTTGCTCAGGACCTTGCTAGAGAAAATTGGTTCTTTAATATTACATCTGACCTAATTTACAGTGACCTATTTAATTATAAAGATCTCCAAGAAAGAGCTTCCAAGAAGTGCTTACTGTCCGCTGCCTGCTATTGATAAAGCGTATCGCATAATTAATGAATACAATTTTTTTTTAAATTGCGCGTGCACCAGCATAGACGTGATAGAAGTGAAAATTCTAAAAAAAAATTAAAGTACTATACCCCATTTCAAATAAGATTAGACATTAAAAGAAACCCTTTTACAGTCCGTTCAACCGATTTTGACTTCTATACCGTAGGCATAAGGATAGCATAAAAAGCAAAAAAAGTTACACAATACCAACTATCTACTGCGGCTGCCATTTGTCATGCCACCAACGCAAAAGAATTCAAAATCGGTTGAACGGAATGTAAAAAAGGCTTATCTATACGTCTAATCTTATTTCAAGTGTTTGAGAGAGAGAGAGAGTTAAATCTTTCTTCTCTCTCATGTAACGAAATCTGCCTAAACGTGACGCGTCCTTGAAATTTCACTCACAATTTATTATCGTTCAAATATCGATTCGCTGCCTAAGAAGTTTCACTTCAACTATGCATTATAAAAAAGTTAAATCTCTACTGAATAAGCCTGCGTTCAACAGATTAAAAAGAAACTTTTTCCCAACCGTATCGTGAATTACCAAAAGGATTTAAAAAACCAAAAACTAAATAAGTCTTCAGAACTTTTATGAGGGAGATAATGATGCTTATTTATTACATAAACGAACGTTTTGTCTTAGCCTCTGAAAATTGAGAACGCAGATTACGACTATAAAGGCCGAATTGATTCAGTCGTTAAAATATAAACCTTAATGTGATTTACGGCAGAAGTTGTGCTCCCTTACTGAAATTAATGCCAGCCTACCTTTAAGATACTTTCACACGATTTAACATGATAATCGGTATTGTTAAGCGGCGGTTTAAATAGAAAAATGTCTTTGTGGGATATTAACGTTGCCTTTATCGGCACTATATTCACATTACCGGCCGAATGACTTCAGCAGAATTTAAATATTATTACGTTGTCTAAATATACAGGGTTACTTTTCAATGGCCTCTAATATTTTTCCTGGAGCTCTAAAATCGTTATTTTTTTATTAGTAAAATCAACTGTTTTTCCATATGGCGTATGAGTAGGTAAATGTAACAAATATTGAATTATCGGCGTCTGCTATAAAAACACGGTTAATTTCTATACTCGGTTTATTGGGTTAGTCTTTCAAAATAGCCCTGTATTTAAATAAATAAATATCCTGAAAAATAGGCACCGATAGGCATACCTAGTACATTGGAATCAATATACGTGCATATCCATTCAATCAGAAATAATGTGTGATATCTTAGATATTATCTCGACTATCTGGTTCGATGCACATCATTCGTAGTATTAATTTGATATTAATATTATTGCGCCGTAGGGAAAAACCATTATCTTGTTTATTCTTTTATCAATGATAGTAAACTTGATATTTTATGATTTATTTTTACCTTATGACGTAGATCATACCTTCCACATGCTTATAGTTTTAAAGATTAAACTTAGTTAGATCATATTACCTGCTTTGTTAATCCTTAATTAATTAAACCTAAATGAATAGATAAAAAAAAAGTTAGTTTTAGTATAATATAAGTATAATCAATATAACTCAATCATGAGTGGTTAGTGTGGTAACACCACTTTCTGTTTCATGTCGTTTAAACTGGTACATTTTTAGTAAATTAGAGTTCTCGAATTTACTAAAACTGTACTTTACTACAAACTGAAACTCAAAGCATTTATTTCAATTAAACACACTTAGACACTTTTGAATTGTCAAGGAGTCAGTCAGAAAGATGAAGTTAGTAAGCGTAGTAGGCTCCTATGGAGAAGAATGGACAAAAAAACTCCATGAACACTGCATTCATACCAAATATTGATGCAAAATATTGATTACATCATCCATTTCTCATGCATTTCATCTAACAGTATGTAGGTACCTATGTCGCTTCTTACGATCGCATGGCGTGATAGCGCAAGCGTAAAATAAGAGTTTATATGGTAATACAGGTGATCGAGGTGATCCGTCACCCGACGGAGCGTGCGGAGAGCGGCCGGGGCTCGGGCTCGGGCTCCGCCCCCGCCGACGAGGAGCGCTACCGGGAACTAGTCAAAGAAAACGAAGAATTGCAGAAGCTCATCGCGCAGGTATAAATATTACACTACTTCTCTCGTGTTGGCACGAGTTATACAGGATTGAAGTAAATTAACTAGAGAAACTTCACAAACGTGATGGATATCGATAGGTTTCTGGAATAGTCGACCTCATAATTGCTTTATCACTTCTGACAACAATTCCCAGTAAATTGAAACTACTCTAAGGTTGAAATTATGTAACTGTCACATAAATATACCATCATAATTGTTTTAAACCAACTACATTTGATTCTGTGGTCATTAATCTGGGCTAGTATACAATGTATATATGTCACCGTAAGATTGTGAGAACCGTTAGTTTATAATCTATCGGTATTATTACCGTTAGAAATTACCCGTCGAAAAATTGTGAAGTGTGTGAAATGGGTTAGGTTAGGTCAGAACTGTGACCAACCAAAAGCGAGCTGAACGAGCCACAAGCGAGCGGTGCCGCAGCAGTGGCAGGTGAGCGTTACTTTCAAATTGCTCGCAGCCAGACAAGCTATTTAGTACCTCAAACTCAAACTCAAACTCAAAGCATTTATTTCAATTAAACCATTTACAGGCACTTTTGAATTGTCAAAGAGTCGGTCAGTTAGTCAGAGAGTTGAAGCTAGTTGCCCATTCCAAAACGTAGATCTCTATGATGAAGAACGGACAAGAAACTCCAAGGACACTCTTTTAAAAAATGGATATAGATATTACAAAATCCTGGGTACAGTATTCATGTTGCTTCTATATGTGAGAACAATGTAAAACAAAAAAAGAATCAAAATCAATTCAAAATTTAAGATTAAAAATAAGCTCTGGCAAATAAGAAGTGACCAGTCTCAACTGACGGCGCCCGTTCACGAACATGACATGTGGATCAGCACCATCCAGCTCAACGCAACGCCTATAAGCGCAAGGTGCGTTACGTCGCAAGCAAGTTTGCTACCAGAAGCCCTAGACAACGTGACATTCTATCAGCGATAACAATGATGGAAAAGGCAAAAATGTATGACACTGGCATAAGCTATCGAAAAGGTTATGTCAATTCTGTTGAAAGTCGTTGTAGAAAAACGAAACCCTTTCGAAGCGATTGCCATTTGTCTAGGCCCTCCGTTCACAATTTGTCGGTTTCCCATGGATAGATTATAATAAACAATAAAATTGTATGATGAATAGGTATGTATAGATCTCAGAATCGATACACATCGCGTCGATGAAGTTTTGTCAGATAATTTTATTTCTCGAAGATTAATTATTATGATAACGCCACACTAGTGAAATGATTAATAGCCAGTGTACTAGATCTGTATCGGAGATGACTACCCAATTACTCGTGAAGGCTCTTATAATGCACTACGAATAAAACATTACTATAACAACTTAGACACTTGTTTAACGTGTGTCTAATCTAATGCCAGGCTTACGTCAAACTCCATACATAAATGTCGTGTTTAAGCTAAACAACTGTTAAACACGGTTTTGTGGTAATAAGGTAAAAGTTCTAGTTACGTAGGTAAAGTGAACTTTTGAAAATATAGGATGTGTTTTCCAATTATCTTTATATTTTCCTATGTAAATTGAAAGACACGGGCGCGTATCAGATACACATTAGATAAGTAGGTTCTAAGCGATAAATAATGTTTCAATTACTTACGGTTCACTAGCCGCAGTTGAACAAACAAGATGTTTTTAGACCACTATAATCTAGGCAGGATTATGTAGAACGTGGTCATCGTCCCCTAAAAGTATATTTTATAGTTTTTGAAGAGTATACAAAAACATGTATGATTTTACCCGAAAATCTGACTTGTGTTCACCGTAACAGGTTTCTAAATCAAATACTATTCGATGCGTTTGGTTCTACTGAAGACAACGCGTCTTCTCTAGTTACCGATGAAACATTTCTGCCACAGCTATGTCCCAAAAATATTCATGTTCCCAAACCGTTTAGGTCGGAGTGCATTTGCAAACATACATTTATGCATAATGCAGATACATACTAGCTACATAGATATATCTACCTGTTATGTATGACTCGCGTGCAATCACGGAATGGAGTCTTCACAATGTCGTACATAAATAATGTGGGTCTCACCTTGACAGGTACGGGAAATAAAATCCTTCGTAAGTAGGAAACCCTGTCAATCGGCTTTACTGGGAAGGGGCTCATGTCCATACAAACTATTGACAGAATTTTATTTATAAGGTAAATGTAATTGTAAAAACATAGACGGAAGGGTTTTTACTAAAAGAACTAGCCGTTGTCAGCAATTATGTTCGCATAGAAACTCCAATTTTTCGTTGGACCAACTCATGAGATGTTTCGAAAAATCCTAATTACCTTTAGGTATAATTCAAATCAGTAGGAACGTTACAACCGCGTCGTCGTATCCGCATCATGCACCCCTCCCACATTTATCTTATCGGTACGTACATATTTCTGTCACATGCTACGCTACGCCAGCTTATTTGTGCTACTATCTTTGATTTACCTTCAGTGTCTGATTACAACCGGACGTTTTAGTTTTATTTATTTGTAGGTGTTATTGCTATAAATGCTTCATTAACAGAATTTATGTTCCTACTTTGCAATTTAGTGAAACGATGAACAACATCTTCTAGTAGTCTACTCTCCGTTGAACACCTTCCCTATCCATAATGGATTACTTTCGCAAACTCATTATTCAAAACGAGAGATTCCTGTCTGAGGAAAGGCTTAATCTTGACACTTCCTCCAAAAAAAGTATTTACTCCGCTTTATCTCTGGCACCTAAAGGTGTTTCACTTTCATGTTTAATTCATCTCGTCTGAAGGCACTACGACACATCCTCCGTTAAATAAAGCACCCTTCCACTAACTGTATAAATATTCTTATAGTTTTTATAAGCCACGGAGGCGCCTAAAGCTCACAATACATGTTGTTTTCCAAGTCTACGTGCGTTTGTGTGTGTGATGCCTCTGTTTGTTGCTTATATACTATTCCACACATCACGTTCGTAAAACAGAGAACAAAAGTGATGCGTATTCATAAATGTACGAAAGGAAAACATGACTGATTGGCAACCACACAATACCTTAGCCAATACGAACAAATACCGGAATTTTTCGAAATAGCAGTTTCTGTTATAAATGGAGGTTTTAACTCTTTTGCAGTGTGCTTGTAAACGCGTGGGATTCATATTTAAAGCTTTAATTACGCTATACTTAGCTGTAACTTTGTGTATTATTGATTGCATCAATTAGGTACCTGAATTTAGAACCATTAGAACCATTCATTAATAAATTAGCAATCACTTACAATTCAATTATCTATAACGTCACTCGAGCTGTTCTTTACAAACAAACCTATTGAAAACTAATTAGTGAGATTATTATCAAATAAATATTTGATAGTCGCAAATAGTTTAAATTGACTGCGTACCTACATGAATTGAGTTCACAAAGTCATTTCGAAAATCGTTTGTCCGAATTTCTTTTCATCGATTTGTTTGTCGATATATTCATATGGTGATGCCTTGTTTTAAGGGCTGTCTTTCCCTGCGATATTACCTTAGGTAAGCATTAGGTACTTCGAAATTGTTTACCTATTTCGAAAGTCTCTACTTAGCAGCTCCTTGAAGCAGAGAATGTTAGTTTTAAAATGGTTTAAATAGGTAATAATTAGGAAAACAGATTTTTTATCAAAATTTTGTGGTAATTAGAGCTAAGTCAATTATTTGAAATGTCAGAAAGATATGATAACCCTCGCCCTAGGCTTAGATCGACTACTATTTGTCATACTTACTGATCAGATACCGAAATATATCTGATCAGATCATCTGATCAGATCCTATTTAAATATACCAAACACTACGTCATGAATGATTAGTGATTAGGTCGTTACCGGAATTCCAAGCATCTTTATCTATTAACTTCTAATCTCGAGGCATTATTATGATTACATTGATTTATGGATTATGACTCGCTCGTTAAGGCTCCCGCAGACAGGCGCAACAACTCTAGTCGAACAATTTCTATGAAAACTTCGTGGAAATTGTTTCACCAGAATATCGCCTGTCTGCGGTTTATTTGTGTAAACAGAAGATAATTAATTAATTATTCATCTATTGTCTAATACAGAGGAGACAAAGAAAATAACCTACTATATCTAGATCAAAAAATCTTTATCGTACGTTGACCTTTCAAATTCTGCTAACTAGTTGTTTATGGTAATAATAGGCTTCTGATTGATCAATAGCTTTTGAACAAAATATTTTTATACGTACCGGTGTTTTTCCTACAAATAAAATTGATAAATTCATGTCTTGGTTCTATATATAAATAACCTTTGAAAAAATGTCTGGGGTTAAATGACGGCAAACTTAAATAAGTACATTATAGTAAACAAAATTAAAATGTAATATCAACTGTTTTAGGTAAATCAGATTGCCATGCGAACCAGAAGACGCACAACATCTGCTGCTGTTTCAAACTTAAAGTCAAAGTTGTACTATAGAATTTAATTCACTCCAATAAACTTAAACGGTTTCCAGCAGAATTGTTTACCGTGTTGCACAATTACAGCTCTTGCATAATAAGATAAGTTTTAGCGAGTCGCATAAAAGAAAGACTAAGGAGTGTTCTATGTATCTATCTAAAAGTGTAATTGCAGAAGGAGGAGCGGATCCGGGTGCTGAAACAGAAGCTGGCGGAGCGCGAGGCGGCGGCGGCCGGCGTGACGCAAGGTACGGGCGGCGTGCTGGCCGACCTCGCCACCGCCACCTCCGACTACGGCACCTCCACCAACTACACGCGCTCCTCGCGCGCCTCCGTCTCTGACCTTGACTTCTCTGAGAGCTACCTCTAACTGACCTCTGACACCCACCTCACCAAGAGTTTTACTCAAAGCTCTCTGAACACCACTCTGTTCTAATGATTTCAAATCTTACATTTGTTTCAGCCCTCTTAATATACAGAAAAAACACGATGTTATTAAAAAACTTGTACCTGTACCTATTTTCTATTGTTCTTATTTTTGATAAACTAGAACTATTATAAGGTTTACCCTGATTATTCAATTAAAATAAACTAAAGCACACCCTACCTCCCGATCCCGTAACGTTTCAAACACCCTTAGACCGTGATCTTTACTAATGAACTATACGTTTTTTAACGGCCTATAAAGTCGGCCTATTAAACTGCACGTCTGCTGAAAGTAATAATTTAAATCGATAAATCAGTTTCATTTGAAATGGCTCTCTTTAGTGAAGGGAATACAATCGAATGGCGTTGAGATTAGTCAATCACCGGTGGAATCACACTCGACCCTCATTACCCACGTCTGGGCTGGTCATTAGGCGAACTGGCTCGAGCCAGTGACTCGCCCGCTCCGCTCGACTCGTGTTTAATTAATATGCTTCGGTAACACGAGTTGAGCCTGCGTCCTCCTCGACAATTCTCCTGCACTACCTAATAATGCTCACCACTGAAATGACAGTCTGTGAATCCCAAAATCCTTCCTTTGATATTCTCTTTACCTTTATAATCATTGTGTCCGATAGGAGTATGTCGATTGCGATCTTGTTTTATACCTATCGCCTGTGAGACTAATTAAGTAATTACCTATCTTACGATCACCTATTTATAATCCCCTATCAGACTGAAAAACAACTGTGTCCATAACTCCTTTTAGTCTCACGCCGCTTACAATCGATTATGGATAAAGTAATTTGTAGTAAAATATTACTTGCAAGTAAATTGTGAGCGTCATTAAATCAGAACGGCTCTATTAATAACGGATGTGACGTCAGCTCGTGTCAGTGATTGAGCATTCTACGTAATTTGCGAGTACTGATGCATTATTATTGCAATTTAATGTTTATCTTGATAAGGATATTATTCCCAAAATTACGCCCAACATTATGTCCAATCACCAATATTACAAATATGTTCGCATCAATAAGTTTAATTTATTTTCTTGACAACAATAAACCGCTTGGCTTCTTAGTTGCATTCACGTATGCGAACATATTTGAAACGTTGAATACCCCTGAATTAGGCCGCGGTCTGTTTGAAAACAAAATAATTTTCAAGTATAAACAATTTTTGATTAAATGTCAAGATTATCTTTAAAAAAAATATGATCCTGATATTATAAACATTTTTAAAAAACTAGACTTTGTAGAAGTTAATCCTGCTGCGTTCCCCGCTGTCAGTCAGACCGCGGCCTGAGCCACTCTACCTCACACGTACTGTACGTTACGATTGCACGTGTCTGTACGTCTAAACAACCTATCTACTATTCCTACTAGACTGATTTAGTGGTACTCTTAGCATTATGAGATCTACTCATAAATTGTTTCTACATACTCAATTGTAAGTTACGATTTGTAGATGTTACTCTCTTAAATCCATTAGACTATTAGTTACTAGTGTTAATTTGTGTCTCTACAGACGAGAACCTATAGCATTAAGTATCGCTACAACGATTGTTCTTTATGCATTTTTTAAATATTAAAAAAAAAACATGATTACTAACACGAATTTCTTCAAATTGACACGTTTCTATTTTATTGGCACAATATCTAGATAACTTTAGCCTCATAATAACGTTGACAGATTACATTTCTTTATGTAAAAGTTGCGGTTGGTTTTATAGAGAATAAGTATAAATAATGTCCATTTTACATTTTGTTCTCATATTCAAATTTTATTGCATAACATCGCGTAGCTTTTGGAATTCATGCAGTCAAATCTCGTTATGATGCACTTGTTAATTTTATTTAATGTTTAAAATAACACTTTATTCGGCTGAATTGTTAAGAAGAACGATAGGACACACGATAGTCTGTAATGGGGAGAAAAAGACCATTTAAAGAGAGTTTAAGAAGAGTAAGAGAGGAGCTCGATGTATACATAGGTATGTTGTGAGCCACGTGTGAACCCAGCTCCTAGTAGTTACGTAAGTAGTTTGAAGATGTTGTCCGAGCCCGTAGTTCCCCTGTTGTCACCCCAGAGATGCATGTCACCCACACTACACCGCACTCCGGCCCTCCGGCCCTCTATACTTGGTGCTTGTTTGTGCTTTATAAACGTCCAGTTCCTAGTAGCGATATTGAGCACTAACCGAATCTAATAACAGTTTATACTTTCACGAATATTTTATACCCTTCTAACCTTCTGGAGTACACCCCTATTCAACACATAATGATTTACACACAGCACTCCATTGATTTATACTGCCGTACTTGAGTTTAATGTGTAACATTAGGTATTAAATATGTATAAAGTAGGTAAATGATGGTAGGTGTTGGTAAAGGCTGACTAACGAGATTTCCTTGCATGAATGTTTGATATGGTTGTTTTATTTTATGTAAATTGCGCTTATATTTGTGTTTATCTGAATATATTGCGGTAAAAAAGTGTCTGGGATAAAGTAAGCTGAAAATGTATTCAAATGGCATCATTGAATCAAAAAAGGGAAATTTAAGTTTATCCGATCGTCCCATCTCCATTTCTTCTTTTAGTTGTGGTAAGATAATGAAATCTTAAGGACATTTCCAACTCACCTTGAACAATCTTTTCTTCCGTCATCAAACTTCTTGACCTCACCAGTTTTTTCCGAAGTTCCAACTCCTTGAAAACTTATTGCTACAATTGAAATATATTCTATTATCGCTTTGATGTTTCTTTTGTTTGCTTTTCTTTCCAAGCTTATATATAATGTACCTGCTAGGTAATGTGTAGATTTGTACATTTATGGGTAATGGATATTTGTATATCATCAGTCTATATGTGTGATTTCGTGAATGCAGACTATCACATATTTCTTAAAAGATATATAATATTTCAGGGAGTTGGCTTTCAGCGAATGCTCTTTTACATTACGATAACAGTTGATTCTGTGGTTACGAAATAGTACATATAGAGAGAAGATATATACATTGTTAACTAAATGATCTTTTTCTCTCTCGGCAGATGTACAGGACGAACACATCTGATCGCAAGGCAATCTTCGATAGAAATATTAGATTAATAGCTGAATTTCATGTTGAATAGAACTCTCATGGCGCCGTAGTGAATTTCTTTTATATTGATAAGAAATAAAAGTGTTCTTATATTGTTAGTTAACTGGACTAAGTACGTACGTTCGCGCAGAACTTACCTAGCGAATCAATTACTATTATATATTGTACCTGCCGGTGCGCATTGTTTCGTTTTAAGTTATGTGTAGGATTCTATGTAGTGTGCACGGTTTACGAGACACAACATAGATGTGAATAAACTTGTTATTAAATAGTTGAATGTAATTGATCGTTGCTCAGTGTATAATAAAATGAAGGTAATGTTACAAATGAAATTATAAGATCACACTAATATCCTTGAAATCGAAGACTTTGATGTACCGTCTGTCTATGATTTTATATAGAATGTTAAACTATATAAAATTTAAAAAGAAACCTTAAAAAAATTCATGTTTCCCTTTAAAATATACTTCTTTATACGTCTGGATCTAATACCTCTAAAATGTACCTTGTAAATTTTATAAATACATGTTGCAGTCTACAATTCCAATAAAATGTAGCATTATGTTTTACATATCACAATAAAACGTACTTAATGATGAAATCTGAATAGAAAACATTTTTTGAAATTATAAGTAAGATACTTGATCAATGTAATATTAATCGAGCGGCTCAACTCCAGTGATAATGGATGCCAAAGTCATGTTAGGAAGAACACATACATTATATATTTACAACATATGCATTATCAGTTTGTTAATTTCACCGCCCTTAGCTTAATAAGTACCTAACTTGACAAACACGACAGAAACACACAGAAGCTGTCTTTATTTTATAATGATTACGAGGACAACTCGTCAAGCAAACATTAGAATTTAAGTAAAATATCCAAATAATATTTATCTAGTCAAATCGATAAAATTTATTCAAAAACAAATCCGTCATGTTACCATACAGACAATTAGAATTATAATACAGTTGTTACAGCACTGCCAAGTCATTTATATTTATAAGTAGATTAAATGGAGACAAGTCTAGAACTCTAGGAATAGACCCTGTATGGTATTTAGTTTTGTTTTATTTAGAGAATTTGGTCCGGTAAGAGCAATAGAGGTGAATGTAAAGATAAAACGTTATGAGATTAATAACGATATTACAGGTTTTCAGTTACCTGTACCAACTGAAAATCTTTAACGTCGTTGTCCACAATGCAAGCCGAGATCGTGTAGAATGGCTGTTCCCGAATGTCTTTTTGGCGTGTGTTCAAAAACTGGTCCAGTTTTATTTCCGCAACTTTAAAAGAAAGATCCATCCAAGTAGCATTGCTGTGTCTGAAGTTCGCTATTACTGTGGAATGATGTTACATAAAAGAAATGTTACTTTATTTATTAATACCGAGATCTATCTATGTCTTATGACGCAAACTAACAAATATGTACAATTTGTTTTGAAAAAAATGTGTCTCAAAATTAGTTAGTATGTCATTACCTTATTTTGATCGTTATAATGAATGCGTTATCAATTTGTTGTTAAAAAATATAAATATGTTTTATTTATATTTCTCTATAAGTCACAATCTTTGTTGATTATTATAATAATAAAACTAACATCACGCATTCGGCCTTAGAAAGATTTGACTGCATAGAATTAAAGATTTTTGTTACGGGTGTCACCAAATTGTTGTCTAACGTTGTACATATTGTTTCTTAAATTTTAAATACATTTAGGAAATCGTTGGTATTCTAAATTTTATTACATTTTGAAATGATTGCGATACATTATTGTGACCCCGTCAATGAGAGAGGCTCCGCCGGGCGCGGGGCGTCTGCGGTGACGGGCCGAGATCGTACAAGTTTATCTAGAATGTTAGTTATATGATGTCAAGTTTATTATAAGCTTCGTAATAATTAGTACATTACTTTCCTGTGATCTGTACGTTTGGTTGTATTAAACGTTTCACCCAAATCATCACTGTGTAAATAAAGAGTCATCGAATGATCTGAATGTAAAAAATACGTTTTATTTCTATAAACCCTTATCGCGACGCTCGACAGCACGAAAATAAACATTTAATTTTACACTCTACCTTTTCGATCACGGTAAAATGGAAACAGAGTGATTCTGCGAAATGCTCGAACGTTTTACTATTTTAGTAACCTTTATGAACGAAATCGATAGTTTGTCCACGGGCGAAGTGCGCATCTCTACATTTTCTAATAAAATATTCGATCTATCACGCGTCATGTGTGAGCAACTTTCTGATACTATTGAGTCCGATCAATAATCAATTACTTATTTTTCAAAATGAATATGTTACAGTGCAGTCCTACATAGCCTCTGACGAATGAGAAAATTACAGTACCTAGTAAGGAGAAGGAAGCTTGTCATTAGTCAAGTGAAAATAATGATAACAGTTACTTATTATAAGCAGTCAGATGAGACGCACCGGGGCGCTCTTGGCAGAGATTTAACTTTTCACAAAGGTAAGTACTCCCAAAGCCGCAAAGGAATTAAAAAGAATCTCCGTCAGAACAATAAACATATTTTTAAACTGAACAAATTAGTTTTACGTTTTCATTAACGGAGATGGTTATTTCTAAGCGTAGCGAGAACGAAGCAATTTGTTGTAAGAGCTGGATTAAACGATGACTGACGACGAAGTCGGCATGTAGTCGGCAGACTCCTGACTAAAGTTTTCGACCGTGTTATTAGATTTCCGGACGGAACTAGCCGACTAGTCGTCTAGTCTCGTCCGTACACTTAATAATATTAAAAGGAACACTGAACTAACCGTGTGATGAAAAGGTTAAAACTAACGTCAACTAACCTTCCTATCCAAATATAGTCGAATCAATACTTCTAGTCATGCATAAGTAATGGGTTCATACGAATGCTGCAAGGGCAAATTAGAATTGTGACGTCAAATTTCCAATTTCAACCACAATAATAGTAATGTAATTGCATTAGCAACTAAATCAACCACCTACTTTTAAACTCACCGTTCTATGGACGTAGCTATTCATGAGTCTCGTTATTTTGCCGTTCAATTTTCTTTTCATTCGCTTAATGGACTGATATTACCCAATTATAATGATATTAAATGGAATAGATTTTTATTATAAGTACTTATAAAATTCCATTTGCCAAGTTATCGTCGCTATAGAAATGAAAATCTTTGTAAACGTGTCGTAATCACTTCGCTCTTTTTATCATCCAACCAAAAGAACCGCTTTGGAGTTAACCATGCCAGCGTTCAGAGAAAATAACAGAGTGGGTTGGATGATTTGAATGTAAACTCTATAAAGTGGGACAAAGAAGCAATTGCTGTCTGAAGGAAAACAAAAAGTGTACACACACAGCACTCGCATGTTTTAGCAAATAGGTATTTTATGTGAAGAAGTATTTTCACGAAACTTTCTCTTACGCTTCATTTGACTTACGTAAGTGTCTACGTAGAGTTTCGTCACCAAAGTTATGCATTTCATGAGTAAGTGTTTTTTTTAAGGTCATTGGGTTCCGGATCTCTCCGTGTACCTGGTACCAATCAATCTGCCTAGCCTTTTCCCAACTATGTTGGGGTCGGCTTCTAGTCAGTCTAACCGGATGCAGCTGAATACCAGTATTTTACATGAAGCGACTGCCTATCTGACCTCCACAACCCAGCAACTGGGTAATACGATACCCCTTGGTTAGACCGGTTGTCAGACTTTCGGGCTTCTGACGACGCGTAACGACTTTCAAAGATCCACAAATGATAGCGTACGTGATATTAAATAATGTTGTATGATACCTACGTGAATAATGAATTTAAAGGTTAGCAAGTTACCTGCGCCATTAGAACAAAGGTGCGTATAATCTGACTATCAAACCTAAAACTTTGTCTACAAAATTACCCTGAATCTCTCAGATTTGTGCGACAAAGTATGAAACACAAACAAAACTCATCACTGAGTTTAGGTTTCTATTCAGAAGGTGGATGAAAAGGTTATTAGTGGGTTGCGCGGTATTGTGGTGGGACGCAGTTGTTGTGGTGGGACGCAGATGAGCCTATTCGCCTAAAAGTCGACGACAGGCATACGATAGCGCGCTTTCAACTGCCGTATCTGAATTACAAATAAGGGCACTTGAGTCTGCCTCGGCACCCACCATTTCAGGGGCGCCGAGCTCTTTATAATTTTTTCGTAGCTAAATGCTAAGTTTAGGAGATATTTCGAAATTGAATTACCCGACGGAGAGAGAGTGAAAAATATGTATATATAAACTTTGACGAAAAAACGTGTACTTTTGTCGTTGGGAATAATTAACTACGCTGATTCGCTGAAAAGTATTTTATTAGGCCCCTCGGAGTTGTTACCTTAACTTTTGGGAAATTTTATGAAAGCAAATTAAGAAGCTTTATATCAAGGCTGCGCGTTGAGAGATATGACATTCACAATTGATTGGGTCCATTGTTAGAAAAGTTTTCAGTGACACGTACCTACCTACCTGTATGTGGAAATATGCAATATAATAATATAGGTAGTTCCCTACCAGTAACGGACATATTGTATTATGAGTCTGGCTATACACCTCATGACCTGAATAATCAATAATATTGCTTGAAGGATAGGTTATATAAACCATAGGTACAACGTAGATAATGTGCAAGTTGTAAACATTATCAGTGTAGACGCCATAAAGCAGATAAAGTATGTAAAGTATCCGATGCCAACTTTGTCCATCGTCCTATATTTACAGGGAACTGGGAACCAGGCCAATTTTGCATATTAGAAATTGCAGTTAAGATTTAATGTTACGAAAAACTTTAAGGTATTTCCGGGAGCGACAGCTTGTAATAATAATTGGAGCGATTTACATTTAATTTGTGAATCTCAAACAGGTTTCTTCGTATTTTTAAATGGAATTCAGCGTCCTACTTTTCTTACAAAATACAGTGTTCTAATTCCATTAATGGAAAGCCAACATGTTGTTTCCTATCTCTCATTGCGGAAACGTAGAAAATAAATCCGCCAAGCAAATATATACTTAGAACAGATTAAAGTTGTATCTTCTATAACTAGAAATGAAAACGTTCTTCAATCCTTTTATGAAACAGTTCCGTAGAAAAAAAAACAAGACACAAATAAAAAAGTAAACCAAATACGACATTAGACATCATTTTCAATAGTTACGGATAGATTATTATCAATACGACCTGATTCTAATATCACGAATGGCGGTGAATAGATCCATTTGGATAACTATTAGTTTGAATTGAACGCTGAACAAGTAAAATAACTTTCTTTACAAAACATTACCTGACTAAATTGTTGCCTACTCTGCCTATTGTGATCTGAATGTAAATAATGAAAGGGCTTTTGATATCGATGTTTTGTCGTGTTGATTTTTTTACTAATGGGTACTTCAGAGGACTTATTATTGAAGTACACTACATAATAAAGGGACTTACGGGGCAGAATACAAAACAATTAGAATTATTTCAGTTATTATAATAATGTACCAACTACATGCCTAATTGCCTAACCTAACACTAATTTATTACACAAACTTCAACATTCGTGGTGAACATAACTTTAATCATGTCAAAATAGCTTTGCCCGCGTGATAAAAGTATCCTATGTCCTAACTCAGGTCATGGTCTTCACATGTGCCAAACTTCATCCAAATGCGTTCAGCCGTTTTAGCGTGAAACAAAAAAACAAACTCTACCTATATAGGTATTTCGCATTTATAATATTAGTTAGGATATGATATAATATTAGTTATTCAGGATATAGTTACGATCTAATAATTCACAATTTCTGCAAATCAATAAAATTCCGGTTTCACAGCCATTCTATTTCATATTACACAAACGCGGTGTTACATAAGTCATAAGTTTTTGCAATTAAGTATGTTGTACACGACTTCTTAAATTTCCAAGTTGGCGGCACACGAGCGAAATGGGTAAGTGGGTCACATCCCAACATGAAATAGCTGTAACATTCTAATTTCAACCGATTCTGTTCAAATATTTATTGGTTTGGATTGTCCAAACACTTGCAGGTGACCCTTCAGGAAGGGCTGCCCTTTGTCAATTGGCTCCGGAGTTGTAGGGTCCTGTTACTCCAAACATCGTATAGGGACACGTTTGCTTTACCATCCAATAAAACACTGTAAACAGCATTGTAGGTAGGCACCGTACTTCACGAAACCACTAGCTGATGACCTCAAGTATCGATCTTAGTAGACAGTAATTTCCATTGCCCTCGGGAGCCTTAACTGGAACTATCCATATGGAAGCACTGTTTCTAGAGAAATTCTCCAGGCTAATAAAGTAAAAGTTCCTGAAGCTACCAAACTAACATTTCTGTGAGAATTTAGTCATAATATTAGAGTAATATTAGTTCAGCGACTGTGAACGGTAGGTAAAAGAAATTGAAGGGTACCTACTGGAGCTGACTGAATAACGAATCGACCTACACCGATATTAGATGTAATAAGAAAATGGGAGATATTTGGCACATGACCTCTCGCTATCAGCGCCGGACGATAAACAGAAGCTGAGCACGGAATTCAATTTCCAAAGTATAAGCCTACCGTGACGGACACGAATTTTTCGGCAATGTTTATTTGGGTCAAGCGCCCAACAACGACATATAAGTTCGTGTCGTCAATACCGCAGCCCTCCGACTATTAACGAATATCTTCCCGATGTTCTCCCCCAGTTTATTAATACTTAATACTTGTAATAAAACTTTAATTAAAGCATAAAAGGGAAGTTATAGAAATGTATTTTCCACAGTGAAAGCATTTTTGAGGGTCACATAAATGGATAGTCTTTGTATTTTTTACAACATTCGCAACCATTAGAATGTTGGAAACAACCGCAATCAAACTAAGAAACATTTAACATTTGAATCTACTTCCTGTTAGAATCTATCTGCATACTCATTGAATTGATTGTTTTCAGGCTGAGGCTTTCCGCAAATAGCGTCGGGCAGGTAGCACGTTCCTAGTCCGGTTTCTCTAAATACGATGTTCATATCCCGACGCTTGCCCGGCCGGCCCGGCAGCGGTAAGTTAACTCGTCCGGATGAGTAGCGAGCCGCATATTTTTGCACCACTCTGTATTATTACATAGTGTGGAGTTTTGGCCGGTTTGTGTTCGTATGAGAGTCTGTGCCTTGTTTTAGCGGTTTTGCGCTGCTTATTGCAACTGCATTTTGTTACTTAAGTTGGTACGTCTCGAGTTATAGGTAGATGTCTCAGCTTTGATATACCTAAGTATGTAATTTAAATATGTAAAATCAACGTGAATAATAACAGACAATTAATGGCTTAATTTAATTATGGTTAAATTATACTTTCCGCTGTGTTTTCTTGTTTGAATACAAACTCAGATAATTTCTACTAATCATTTCTTTATCCGAGAAAAATTCATGAATCTTCATATTTATTCATCGCGGTAGTTGCAATACGGTGTGGAAATGTTGTCATTGTTATGCTTAATTCATTTACATCCGCAATGACTTGCGTACTTACGGACTCACCAGATACTGGGTAATCTTACTTATAATACTAATCTTTGATATAGCGATGTACGATTTTGAGATGTATCGAAAATCGAATGAATCGCTCTCGCTCAGATTTCTCACCCTCCGACGAACCATCGAACTGTTACTCGAATGATTCGAGTTAACCGGACCACCGAGGGATCCATTTGCTCCATTAGATTTAGTCTAAGTACCTAATAATCTTTAGTTCAATTAGTGATTTAGTTATCTTTAGAGTGACTATTGGTTCACAATGCAAACAGTGTATATGGCATTTGGCCTACTCTCCTACAATAAGTACAATTAATCAAAATTGAATTATTCGAATAGAATCATTGTATCCTCAAAACGTTCTTATACATATATGTTACAGTTAAAACCCGTTTTTCTTGAGAACTCGTTTTCCCTAGTTAAAACTAGTTCTTACTAAATGCCTTTGTTAAAACTAGAAATACCTAGTCAAAACTAGAATTTACCACTGATATATTTGATTTTCAGATAAAACTAGTTGTCACTCCGAGCTTTAGTTAAAACTAGCCAAGAGAAACTAATTTGGGATTGAAAACAAGATATAGTTTAAAAAATATTAATTAAAAAGATCTAGGACACAGAGTCATGTACCTACCTAATAAAAATTATAATCTTACACTAAAGAAACATTTTAGCGAACATCGACATAACGTAGTTGCCAAGGTGACAATATTAATTAAAAGTAAATAAAATAATCAAACAAGTCAACAGAACACAATCATAAAATTTCAAAAAGGCATAAAAAGGAAATTTTATCTCGGTCGGAACAGTTTTAACTGACTCACTTCGGAAAAACGCGTTTTTTTCTAGTAAGAACTAGTTTTTACTGATATTCAATTTTGATTAGTTTGCATTTGATTTGATTGCATTTGTTTATTCTAGTTTTAACAAAGGCATCTAGTAAAAACTAGTTCTAACTAGGGAAAACGCGTTCCTTCAAAAAACTGGTTTTAACTGTCACATATATACATGCATACAGTCATAGAGATCCATGTATTTCACAAACTGTGTTGAGTATTCTGCAGTAACGAAATGCAGTGTAGCCTTCGGCAAGAGGCTAACAGCCTAATGCTAGGAGCCCACTCCGAGTTCGAGTGCTTACCTACAGTACACGTAACACGATTACTCCACGTTCGGGTAGATGCAATTCAAGCAATATTCTGAGTCTCGTGGTCCTTCCTAATTCCGGCGTTGACCACGGAACGGCAAATAGATTTTATGTACGGTATCGATGTTGGGTGAAGAATATAAAATGTAAGCGTTTCACCCCGTTTTGCCCAGTGTTAAAAAGAAGGAAACCTTTAAATATTCAGTTTCATCCTAAGACCAAAACAAAATATCAAGGCAGGCGTTGTCAACAGTGACATGAGGCCGGTTGCGTAAACATGTGTAGGTACACTAAGTGAGGTGTAGTTAGATTGTAAATGGTTGTAAATGTGTGACTGTGAGCGTGTATGCACAGAGCGGTGGTGTAGTTTTGACATGCTTCATAAGTATTGTTCGCAGCGCTCTGTCTTGGTTTTTTACTTGGTCTGAGATTTCATCACTTTGGTTTTATAAAACTGCATCAAATTCCAAATTGAATTCAGTATTTACACAATCGTATTAGCATTTTAGTACCTACCAATTAACTATTTTTCACAAGTTTTCATTTCGTTTTTTTATTGAGAACTTAAACGTTTATTCCCTTCTCTTCTATTATATTATCAAAGTTTTTATAATAATATTATGTAAAACCCTTATGTGGTACCTTCATTAGGGTAAACTCAAACTCAAAGCATTTATTTCAATTAAACCATTTACAGGCACTTTTGAACTGTCAAAGAGTCGGTCAGTTAGTCAGAAAGTTGAAGCTAGTTGCCCATTCCAAAACGTAGATCTCTATGGAGAAGAACGGGCAAGAAACTCCAAGGACACTCTTTTAAAAATGGATATAGATATTACAAAATCCTGGGTACAGTATTCTTGTTGCTTCTATATGTGAGAACGATGTAAAACAAAAAATAATCAAAAACATATCAAAATATAAGATTAAAAATAAGCTCTGGCAAATAAGAGATGACCAGTCTCAACTGACGGCGACCGTTCACGATCATGACACGTGGATCAGCACCATCCAGCTCAACCATTTTGTAGGGAACCGAATGATCCAACACACGCGCCACCATCAGCGAGACATTTAAGTGAGCATGACATACTCTCATCTGCCATGCTCTTTCAAGTCAACATACATCATGATACCATACGGCTCCATGGTACTCAAATTTACAAAATTTTTAAAAATGCTTCTAAATTATTCAAAACTATAGTTTGCAATGAAATTGAGAGATTTATTATAATATATTATTATTTTTAGATTAGTTAAAATAAGAATAAAAAACGAACATTAAGTTCGTAATGTCAGAAAAAATAAAAGGGGAAGCAACTCTTCCAATTATTAAAATTTTAACTAGTGAGCTCAAGTGCCTGTGGAGCAGGACCAGCATTAAGCCAAGCATTTTTATCTACGATATAATCATCCAACTTATAATATGCTTGTCTATATAGTGTGCGTTTAATGCATGTTTTAAATTTCTTCTCATTTAGTTGAAGAATATCGAGTGGTATTTTATTATAACATTTAACACAGTACCCCATAAAAGAAGTATGTACTTTAGACAATCTGAAACGTGGTTGATCTAATTTGTGCCTATTTCTAGTGTTAAAATTATGCCTGTCACAAATCTTACTAAAAAGATGTAGATTTTTCGAACATACATAATGTTTTCATAAATATACTGACAAGGTACCGTCATGATGTTAATTTTTTTAAACAGTTCCCTCAGAGATTCGCGTCAGCGGAGGTTGTAGATGGCTCGGATAGCTCTCTTTTGTAGAATAAATATAGAATCAATATCTGCAACCCGTCCCCACAGCAAAATACCGTAAGACATGATGCTATGAAAGTAACTAAAATAGACCAGTCTCGCGGTATCCACGTCTGTTAGTTGGCGGATTTTCCAAACAGCGTAAGCGGCTGAACTTAGTCGCCCTGAGGACCCCACTGTAGTTTTGAATCAAGCGTGATCCCCAGGAAAACCGTCTTTTCGACGAATTCTAGTATCTCCTTATTCAGTACAACGTGACAATCACTACTTCTAACATTCGGTAACGCGAATCTAATGCATTTCGTTTTCTTCTCATTTAATACCAAATTGTTTACAGTAAACCAATTATGGACCTTAAGCATAGCGTAAATAAGTCGTGTTAGTTTTCGTTATTGCCTTGTCGTTTGTTAAGAACAACACTGTTAATTTTGCATACTGGTAAGTATCCTACCTATTTCTAGGAAAACCTTATAAGTACACGTTGGTACTATACCACAGTATAAATAAGTAACAGTACTTTATCTTAATAGAAAACGGCCGAAATGACGCGCTTCGAAATTGCAGTGTAGGTATACCAGTAACAGTATTGACGCGGGAGGTTTATCTACCGAGCGGCCGAAGATAATTATTTCAAGGTCACTGCCGAGATATAATACTGTTACTTTATTATACTTTGACTCTAGGCCTTCCAAGAAATACACTCAAGATGCAGGGCTTCCGCAAGAGTATTCATGCTACTCAAAATTAGGTGAAACCTACGCAGAGTTCACCTAATTCTGTGTAGCGTACTCGGGCGGGGTTTTCGTTAGCTCCTATACGCTGTCTACATCACCTGTCCAGTTTCAAACTACTTAACAAGCCAATAAACTGTGATATTCATAGCATAGCGAAACACTCGGCTAACCGAAGTGTAGGTTAACTTGAGAAACTAAACTTAGTCATGCTCAATACAAACCACACTTCAGTAAGTATTGCTTTCATGTATCATGAAACACGAAATTTCGAACGAATGTAGACCTTATTTACTTTCTGCATATCATTACTGAAGATATGTTCGCAAACTCCGGCGCTATAGGTGAAAGTGTACCGGAATGTAATAAAAAATGATTCACAACCCCATCTTTTACCTTGGTCGGAAGATACTAGGGCTAGGGTGGCTTGTAAAATACCATCGACACATATTATAGCAAGATTCGTGCTTCTTGTGGAAATACGGTAAGTAACTTTTATAATCTCGAAAAGATACCAAATCAACCCAGAAAATAACAACCTGGAACGAATCAGTTATTTAAATTGGGTAACCCTGCACAAACGTTCGACGATAAGTAAATACTTATTTGTTAAAATTCATAATGATTATAAAATATTGGGCAACCGATTTGGGAATGACTGAATGTGGTTGAGTTTATTTAAAAAACTTAAGTAGCCATTATAACTGTAAGAGGTGGAACCATCACTCCATTTTCATGTTCTTCAAACATTCCAAGTATCAATTTAGACTAAAAGTATAGAAATTAAACAAATACTTCACAGAATTTGTAGATCGTTAACTTCGGAACGAGGGGAGAGGACCTCCATTTCGGATTCGAATCAACATTCCACGAAAAATATGGTTCTGAATGACGCTTTTCCGATCATGAAAGGGCAAACAAAACGGCCCTGTTTCCAAATCCGATTTTTGCGAGTTGTTCACCGAATTTCTCATAAATTAAAAATGTACTCAAGTGTAATTGAATATCACACAAACTTAAACTATTATAAAATCCATCAGTGTTCGTAATTGGAATTAATTAATTGCACAGTGGCAATAATGGGAATGAAAAAATATAGGAGAGACCTTTGCACAGCAGAGGGAACGGTATTTTTTCGTTTCGAACTGCAAAAATAAACTTTTTACAGAATAGTTTCAGCAAATTACTGTGCTGTCACCGTGTCACAATCTGCGAACATTTCACGAACGATTGCATTTGCCGCGCAATAATACAATTGAGCAATCAAACCGATTTTGTTTAACGAGATTTAGTCCATTAACTTTGTTCATAACAAATTGTAGATAGTGCTCGTTATGAGGGGTCGAATCAGGTTCCCCGCAGAGACACGATTCTGGTAGAATAATTTCCATGAAGTTTTCATAGAAAATTTTCTACTAGAGATGCGTCGCGCTGTCACTTCGCGCCTGTCTATAGTAGCCTTAATGCCGTCATTGCTTTAATGTGATAAAAACATCATGCGAGCCTTAAGCTAGGGTGTCCTAAACCTGCGGTGGCCGCCACATAGCGCCCGCAATTTACCGTCGAATGACGTCACTGATATATTTTATGAAAGTAATCGTGTGTTTCCCTAGAGAGCGTTTTTTGACACCGTCATGTCAAACTCCAGTGCCATCATTTTCATGACGGAAATCATTGCGGCCGTTATGTGACGGCCACTACTGTCATAGGAAACCTTAGCTTTAACCAATAAAAAGCGACCAAGTGCAAGTAGGACTCGCACAGGAAGGGTTCTCGCACGTACCCGGATCGAGCAAAAATTCGCCGGAAAAACTCCCTTTAGTATTTAAATTTACTTTATTTTTATTATTAATTCTTATTTATAGCGGCCACCCTCCGTGAAAGTCTCTACCTATTAGGTATGATTCAAAAGGTACAGCCCTGTGACAGACGAACGGACGTACAGCGGAGCCAGTAATAGGGTCCCGTTGGCTCCATATGTCCTCTAAAAGTCTCGTCTAGTCAGTTTCTAAGATAGCTTGTACCTAAGTATGGTACAGCTGTGATAAAAAATACTAAAATAATCAGTTTTAAAGCATCTGCTCCCAGTTTCCTCACGTACGAAACTTTAGATACGCTTAGATTATTTCAACTAGAGTTTTCCTGACGCTGCGAGGAGAAGCAACATAACTGTATACACCTGCCTCTGGCGTTATCTTGTTAACATCATAAGCATTGCATGGTTTGGAATAAGTTAGTTTAGTAACTTATCGGGCATACATAAGGAGTAGAGAGCTACAGTACTTCTCATAATTTGAATCTGGATTTCAGTACCTATAAGGCTGCCATCAGACGGACTGCATTATTGCAGTTTGAATGCAGTTTAGTACGACTGCAATACTCGTAATGTACTGGTAACTGCATTCAAACTGCAATTTTGCAGTTGGAGTGCAGTTGGAAAAGTTGAAATGCAGTCCGTCTGATTAGAGATTTAGAATATCACATAATATTTACGATCTTTTTAGCAGTACAATTAGATCTACTTCTTGCAAGAACTAAGAACCACTCCCAATATTTAGAGCAACCTCCTCAGTGTTTTCACTAAATAAACCCGGGAATGGCTAACCGAGTGAGTATAGCTTTACTTTCTCTTTATCAGCGACCACCGGCGCCCTAAACAAATTTGTGCACAATCGGAAAATTTGCTCAGCTAAATTAAAGTTGTGAATTATGTTTATACGTATACTTAAAGTAAATAGTATATAAAAGGAAGTTATTGCTTCTTGGTAACTGCCAAATTGTGACTTTTGGATATTTGGGGATTTTTTATATAAATCCGTATCCGTAAACGTCCCTGCTGCACATAGACGTCCACTATAATCACCTCTCGCGGGGAAATGATCCTAATCACCACGCATGGCCTGGTGATTGTACTTATTTTGCAACATATATGCAAAGAAAGGGCGTGGTTTGGCAGCCACGGAGCAGTAAACGGCTTAGAAATATGCTCTGCATTTTATAACTTCAGAGTGTTTGACTACGAAAATTCAGAGCATATTTCTAATACGTGCTTATTATCGTACAGTATAATTACGTAAACTTTAACCCTCGTAAAACACCAAAGTGTAATGACACTGAACGTTGCCCGGTCGGTGTCACTCAACCTGGGCACATCAAAGTTGATGCATTTTTAACAACAGGTTTTAAATTGGGTTTAAAAATAAAGTTAGTTAGTATATGGCCAAAAATTCTTTGTAAGCCTTTGTATTTCGGGTTTTCATCACAGGTATTTATGAAATGGTTTTAAGTATAACAGTATATCAGCATAATATAAAAGTGCCAAAGTTGCCAAAATGTTCTGAGAAAAACTGCCAAACATAACCTCCAGCGCATAAAGGATACTCAAAAACTTCTAAGCGTAAAAAAACATTTTTAAGTTGCCTCTCGTGTGTGTAGTTAGAC
This sequence comes from Lithophane ornitopus, assembly GCA_948473465.1. Taxonomy (NCBI): domain Eukaryota; kingdom Metazoa; phylum Arthropoda; class Insecta; order Lepidoptera; family Noctuidae; genus Lithophane; species Lithophane ornitopus. The sequence continues at coordinate 7,526,381 of OX419616.1, read as the reverse complement.
AAACTTTTTCTTTTTTTAACACAAACTGTATTTAAAAACCGTATTAGCCGGTAGGCAACACACGATGCCCGGGGTGGTCTGAATCAGTTATTTAGTATCGCTGGTCCAAACATTTGAAATATTCAAAGTAAAAGCTCGCTGAAACGGTGAAAGCATGTCGGCGCTCAAATGCCACGACCAGCGCTTTTTATAGAAGTTCGTTCCATAATAAAAGTAACGTAGAAAATCAAGGTGAGCTGAACGTATATGCAAAAATCATTACTTTTCTCTATCAGGAAATTATTTCCTTTCTATATTGAGTATTTCTATTTCTCGCATTCGTTTATAGGTATGTAGGCGCACTGATTTTTTGTTTTACTGATTTATGTTTTTTTTTAAACTGATTTTATCAATGCATAAGTTACATTGTTCACATAGGCTCTAAATACAGATACTCAAAAACACATAAACATAACGACTGTATTCCCCGAAGGGCTAGGCAGAGGTGTACCTATAGTACACCCACATTTCGTCATGTCCTATTAGGGGGCGAGCGTATTGCCATCAACCGTGCGCAAATCCAGACTCAAAAAATGAGTTATTCGAAGCTGAAGTACTGTTTACAGTCAGTCTATTCTGTTTACCTTAAAGAAATGAGCACAAATACGAACACCAAATGTGTCTTCGAGCATAATTAAAGTAGAACATTATATGTATCGAGCAAAAAATTTTTTTTTTTTAATGATTTGATCATGTTTCTACGTAAACCAACGTGTAAAAAGGCAATCCCGCGAGAATGTAAACAGATTATAAGTAAATACAGTCAGAGAGATTAGTTGTTGCCCTGCTGCAGCCATTTTATACAACTGTGTAAGAACGACAGTTGCCGTTTGAATATACGGACAATTTAAGTTGGTCAGTGTGCTTAACAATTAATTTCCCTGACTTTACATGTAAAGCGAACACGATCAATCACACGGAGAGCCAAAGTCCACTTTCATAAAATTGTGAAGAGATACCTACGGCATGATATTGCAATATCAAGAGAGATTCTGTCGTCGATGGGAAAGCTGAGCAAAAGTGCCGGTAATATAACTAGCCAGGCTTAGATATTATATCGGGATATAATATTATACTATTTCAATATAATCGTAAATGTTTATGGTTTCGACATACCAGCTAGAAAACGACCACTAAACAGATGGTGCATCAGTGCAGACCAATCAAATCTATAATATGAATAAAAATCGATTGTATAGAGGATCATCACTTGAGATTTTTAGGTCAAGTTCTACGAAATATTTTTTTTGGATTTATATAAGTTAAGGTATTTTTGTATGAAAATCTTAATTAAAAAATACTGAAAAAATATAAATCCACTGAAGATAGCGATATGAAATTCACCCGGGTGACGCCGGACACAGCTAGTTAATAATATATGCCTCAGTTGTGTCTGAAACGCCTCTATCTTTTCCTAAAGATGTAATTAGCGTAATTACCACATTTGTGATCACACACCCGAGACGAATTAAGACAATGTGTTTGCCTCACTGGGGAATACTATCCCGACACTGCGAATCTTGGCCGCATAGAGAAGCATGTAGAAATATGTAGTTAGTGCATACATTAGGCTTAAAGGAAGGTACAACTAGACACGACCCATTCAGGCCTTTGGTGATTAAAATCTGACCCCGAAATGGCTGACATAGGTAGAAAACGCTACGGGTTACCATCCGATAATACCAAAATATATAATAAAAAAACCGGCTACGTGCGAGTCGGACTCGCGCACGAAGGGTTCCGTACCATTATCTATAAAAACGGCATAAAAAAACATGTCTGTTGTATGGGAGCCCCCTTAAATAATTTATATTATTTTGTTCTGTTTTTTAGTATTTGCGGCAACAGAAATACATCATCTGTGAAAATTTCAACTGTCTATCTATCACGGTTCATGAGATACAGCCTGGTGACAGACGGACAGACAGACAGATGGACGGACAGCGGAGTCTTAGTAATAGGGTCCCGTTTTACCCTTTGGGTATGGAACCCTAAAAATGGCCTTTATTTCCTGTGTTCTTCATACATAAACAAGTTCTTAACACTATTATAACATTTTGTCTTCTGGTTGTTAACCCTACATTATCAATCATCAGCTACCAGGTCTGGTGGTCTTGCGACATAGACCTCTATTTCCCTCCACTTATTCCTGTCCAAATCTTGTCAACCTTTTGGCAGATCATCCTCCCATCTTTTCACCCGTCTTCCTCTACATCTTTTTCCATTCCTGGGATACCATTCTGTGACTTTTTTGGTCCATTTTTCCGTCTTTGTTCTCATCATATGACCTGTCCTCCATGTCCATTTTACTGTTACCATTTTACTATTACCTACTATTATCTAAATTATTTACATCTATTCGCGATGAAAAGCAAAACATATTTCCGGTATATCCGCGTTCACATTTCCGTTTATGAGATATCCGATGAATTGAATAACTTCAAAACATCGGACCGAGGGACTACGTAGGTACTGTTTTGTATCGTAGATACTACGCACAAAGCCTGTCGGGCTGAATTATATTACTATGTTAATATGTTCGCGATTTATGCTTCCATTTTTTGTTGAAACATGTATACGATATAAAAAAGCAAACTGTTACAAGTCCAGATACACGGAGCAATGGTCATCTGACCACTGCATCCCAATTACTAGGGAATTATGAAAACCAAGGATTGGAGAGCGGTTGTCGGACTTACAGGCTAATTTGGTCATAAGTCTTCGAATGCCATAGATATTCGAATGCCATAGATATTCGAATGCCATAGATATTCGAATGCCATAGATATTCGAATAACAACCGGGACCGGAGTTCCGATCACATTTTTAACCGAAGGAAAAAGAGGGGTATTATAAGTTCAACAGCTGCCAAACGGCGGAACCGTTTTTTTTTTTTTTTTTAACTTTTTAGTGTTGTGCCTCTGCGTGTGTTGATGGCGGCGAAACGAAATTATTATTTATTTTTGAATTGGTTTATCTACTTTGGATCTATTAGCATAATATAAAGTAGGTACCCATACCTACTTTATATTATGCTGCACCGGTCGACGACATCACATAAACAAGTCGCGGGAGTCCAGCGCTGTAGCTCAGTTTTGCACACGAGTCGTAGCCAGCATTATGCTGCGCGATACTTACCCGTTTTGCACGGATGTGACGCACACTTCCCCGATTGTTTTATATTTCCAATTTTTTCATATATGCGGCATATTAGGCGCAAATAAAGTTATTTTCTTTCTATCTTTGATATCAAGGAAACCTGACCTGGAAATAGACACGAACCGCTCAAACTTTGTAAGTAATATGTAAAGGAAATGCCTGATTACTAAGCTACCGCTTGATAGTTCTAATATACTGCACTTAGCACGTTAATTAGCAACCGGTTACACACAATTATGAACATTTAACCCCCAGCTCGTTATTACTATAACAATTTACAATGTGTTCTCCGACAGCGGTGATTATATCGCGAGAGCTTCAGATGTAATCACTATATACTTAGCTACAGCATCTACTTCACCTCCCTACCTCTCTGTATAAATAATTCTATTTAAAACTACCCTACAGTACGCGAAGTGCACTTAAAAGCTAAAAGCACAATGAAAAAACATTGCACAAAATAATTCGATACGCAGTGATGAAGCGAACCTAACGTGTAATGAGACTACTGTGTAAGAAGAAAAAACACTGTTCTACTTAAAAAATACACAACTGAAAGTTAAAAGCCAATTAAAAGTTGTTTCTATTGTATCTACAAAGTTTGGAACTCTCTCTACGTTTTTTTTGTGGAGAAACAGAGCTAAAAATACTAGACTAAAGTAAATTTAATTGAATTACTTTTTAGTCGCTTTGCCTAATTTGATTTTAATGTACGCTATAATATTGGATTAATTTTTTATTATCTTTAGCACAGCTGCGAATTTCATTTACTTTGTAAAGAGAGATGGGCTTCAGCAATCAGCTGAGATCTGACGTCATTTGTTTATCTTTAATCCAGGACATTTCTCCGTGACAGTACCTACTAAAGATAAAAGAACTTGGAACCTCCTTTGTTCTTATAAAAGGGTTTAATCATTGTACAGGCTGCGGTTGAAAGGGGCACGCGTAATTTTAATAACGAAAGCCATGTGATGTGGACTGTCGAGATAATGTAACCAAGATTAAAGTTCTGAATTATCAAAACCTACAACACGAATAGACTACTGACCTTGTAGGGGTAACCTTTTGCACTTATAATACCTACTGAAATAATAATAGTCGTCCATACCGAATTTAAGCCATGGCGACCAATCTCAGCGGAGACCAGCCTTCGGCGCGTGAGATAGTCCATAAATATGTGCAAAGACACAGGTTTCCCTTTCATAGTCCGATGGGACCGCAATCCGACACTACGGAAAAGAGATATCAGGCGCAGGACCAACACATTGACGTGCTTTCCGAATCATGGGGGCACATTTTCCAAACTCCGCGCTATTACTATGAAATTCTTAATGCAAACACCCAATAACACTTTGCCCGAACCAGGAATCGAACCCAGGACCACGCACAGCAGTCGTGCAACCACGAGACCAATAGTATCTATTCGTAAGTACAAACTAAACTATCCTTCCTTCGCTCGCGCGTTGTGCCCTTTATTTACCAATTACTATTTCGTTTCAACAGAGAAATAACTCCGGAGCCAGCAATAATAAAATAACGTCAACAACTTGTCTTAAGCCATAGGGAATAGCCGCAAAGGCTTGGAAAATTAAATTTAGACCACAACGTTTGTTTCACCAGCTGTGTAATTGAAAAAAAAAACAAACCAAGCGAAAAAGTCGAAATTACTTTCCAATACTAGTGTATTCCCATATGGAAACTGGCTGAATATTTCTTCCTTGCAATGCTTTCATGAAATAAATTCCGCGTTCATGAATAAAACAATAACATTGTCTGTGATTTCGAAATACATAAATAACTTATACATTTTTAAAAGCTTATATTTAATTTTTTACATGAAACTGAATATTAAACTATTTTGTAATATACATTACGTATCTATTTTTAACGTAACCTAAAAGCAGTATGTTTGTTTACTGAATATATTTTCGAATAGACCCGCATTTACGAGCAAATCACTTCTGATATTCAAACCAATCAAATATAGTTTCATGAATCATGATTGAGTTGGTAGGTATATACCCCAATACGGGCGTAAAAAATATATAACTTTTATCCACAACTCAATTTACCGTACAAAGACTATATAAAAAACACTCGACTGAAAAACGTATATTAGTGGAAGAAGCAAAACAAAGGCTAACATGTTTTATTGGCACACTAAAGCACAATTCAATTTTATTCTTGTTACGAGAACAGCGTGTAAAAGCTATCAAGGAAAAGAGAAAAATTCATTTTACGATAGTCTACGTGGACAAAGCCGCGGGCTGTCTCTAACGTGAAAAAGCGTAGTACTTGTGTAAAAGCTAAGACACGAGACTGGGGAACTCGTCGTTTGCATACCCCAAAGGAAACACTACATTATTTTTCTACAAACTGTCTCGACGACTTTCAGAGGAAGCAAATGCATTCGTTGGCGTAATTCTCTAAAATGAGAATTTCTTCTGTTCTTTGTGAAAAATCTTCAAGTTCAATAGTCGAAACTACTAAGCTGCTAAAACTTTAACATCTGTCTGTTTAAATAAGCCATAACGAGAAGAAATTATGAGTCATCCTCAGTAGAAAGCTGTTGAGTTTCATCTAGGATCAAGACTAATAAATTTTATGAAGTTCATAAATTCGAATGTGTCTGGCTTTTTGCGATTTTGTGATAAGACGCTCCCCCCGACGACCCCTAAAACGACGTTATATAATAAGCTATCTTCAGTCTTGATGTTATTAGCAAGTTTATTACGTGATATCACTGAACCAAGTTTATAAACATGTAAATTAAATGATTTTTTTAACTCTGTAAATAGGATATCGGAATCACCTTTACAGGTCACATAAAATATATATAAATTGTATATACTTATAAGCTAGTCGACATTTCCTGTCTACTCTCTATCTCTCTACTCGGTATCGAATGAAAGAATTTTAAATGTAGCAATGACAACAAAAGTTTTTAAGCTTTTAGAACAAAGTTCCGTATCGCTGCTTGCGGTAGGAGTTGACTGGTAGAAATCGTCACGTAAGGAAAAAGCGTTATACCCCCTCCATGCGGCTTTCTCTCTCTCTGCGTGTTCATATATATTCGAATGTGAGTGTTTGGGAGTATCGCATAAGACACTTCGTTCCTGACGGGGGTTACGACTGCACATGTTTTTTTATTTACGTTCCAGTTTATTTTGAGTACTAAGCTTGAATGATAACGAGATCTAAGTACCTAAATATTTAATTTTCATTGTTTCCTTACCTTATAATATCTAGTATCTACCTACATCTCATCCGGAAGTTAGGTCTTCAAGTACCGACATCGCATAGCAGAGACAAGCCCGGATGCAGACAGATGAGTATTGAGCCCAGTTCAGCGCAGCTTCCGACAGGCAATGCTTCCCGGTAATCGACGTAACAGCTCAGATGTATTGGCTAAAGGATTCCTTTCACGTTGTCAGAAATTCAGAATGCCGTCATATTGACTACTTTCGCTCAATTGCATGTCCTGAAAGTGGTCCAGCTTTGACATTTCCAATTTCATTGAACGAATGTCTACAAGACCAAAGGCGTGCTATATGTATAGGTACAGTCAAGTATTTTAAACTTTCGTCAGTTTTCAAATTCTCCTATATGGATTTCGTTCATTAGTTATTACAAATCAATGAAACGATCTTTAGTTACCTGTTATACCTATGTTAAACGATAGGTCTTTTGACCGTAGTTATCTTGAAAATAGTTAGAATAAACTTAGGTATTTTAATAGGTAACCCCCAAAATAATAGAGGCATGCCATAATCGCTGCACCACAATAATAATTATCAAGCTGATTTGTAAATGCTCGGTTCCTATAAACAAAAACGGATCATTTTACTTAACAATGGTAGCTTTTTTTGTTGCCAACCTGGGCATATAAATAGATTCGTAAGTTAATTTTACCTGTGATAGCTATTCTCATAAGGGAGGGTCTACAATGCAAAGGTAAAGATACAAGTCTTAATTTAAAAAATAAACGGTCTGTTAATTATAGGAATCGGCCATTAGTGGACTGCGACGCAATATCCTTTTACCTACCACACACTGTGGAAAACATGTCAGCCGCGGCCCGCCATCCCCGCAAGCTAGTGCATGCAACATCGCTTCCTGCGCGAGGACCCTGACAGTGACAACGACGTCGCATGCCGCGAATAAAACATTACCCTGTTTATTAATACTTCACCTACAGTCCCTCTAGGTGATGCACACCTGCGTCCACACATTTCACGACTGGTAAATTAATATTTAAACTATTTTATCGTCCTTGAAATGCATTCCTATAGTAAAAAAAGTCACTAAGCGTAACACTAGTTTTGAAGATATAAAAATGTATTTACTTATTATTGTTTGTTGATAGGAAGGTAAAGCTCTTCGTCTGTTAATGAAACAACGGTTTGTTAAGAAATTGTATATTACGACATTTACGACCCAACAAATGATACTGCTACATGAGGTTTCATGCACAGATGAATTGATGAGCGTAAGGTTGCGAAGCCTCAAACACGAGCACTGCTGACCTCGTCACGAAAAGAGGATAAACTCGAAATAAACCCCTCGAAATATGACAACACCTGCAAATAGAATGCCTCTCTTAAAAGTTATTATACTCCGTATAAAGCGGGGTACATACAAGGGTGTTATATCGCGGCATCGTTCACACAAAATTGAATCATGCATGTTACGTGCGAGTCCTTTATTGTATCCTTATATCATTATAAACATAAACAACGCCCAAATTGATTTTGTTCTCAGAATCGCAGCTTTCCACGCCATCTTTGTTTATATTTATTTCCATCCACGAAGACGCGCCCCACTCCGCTCCGCTCCGACTAAAGTACAGCTTGCACTATTACAGTTATCGCGGCGTGAGGCGCGTTTTCGTGGATGGCACTATCTGTTATACCCGACGGTATGATGATATAACTACGTAAGAGTATGTAATATAACGTTAATCATAGCGGCAATTCATTAGATATAACTAAAAAACCATGGGCAACTTACTGCATTATTAATGATTGGAAACCAATCACGTTCTAGATGCATCCTTCATGAATTTTCAGTGTACCTAGTACCTAACTGAATACAGATATATATGTTACTTGAAACAATGTATTCACCCAACCTCTCCCGAAATAGAATCGTTGGTAAGGTAAATGGCCCAGTAATCGCGAAGTTTTAAACTTTACAGACTTTACAGTTCTGCGATGCTACAACGAGTAGACTAACATAGGTACTTAAACGAAATTACATGACCAGATAGATTATTCACTTTGAGTTCCAATTTTGTTCCAAATTAATACAAACGTTATTAAACAATAATACCAAAAAAGGGGTTATTTGTACCAATAGCCGGTAGATTTTAACTAGTAGCAGTATCATCATCAATCCGGTATTTTTCACCGCGAATTTAAACTCTATTGCTGGACGTTAATGTTCATCAGATACAATTTTTTCCAGAAGTCCAAGGAGGATCTTCTTCTTCTTTTGAGGTCTTTCTCGCCGTCACTGTGTTGATGACCTAATCGTGCTTGCTGACATCGTCGGAAGTCTCAAAGACATGATCGATTCGTTCCTCGATAAGTCGCTAAACGTAGGCTTGAAGATGAAAAATATTTATGTGCACTGACATTTGCGCGCTGAACCTCGCTGGACTTCAATGGAAACTGTGCACCAGCACAGATTGCATCGAAGTTGAGGGTCAGCGCATCAACAAAGTGGAAGAGTACGTCTACCTTGGACAAACTATTAGCCAGTCTGGAGAAAAACAGCCAAACACAACTGGAGTTATGGAAACTTGTCCGATACCACGATGTGCTCAAGAACAACATACCACTGAATCTGAAGCGTCGCATTTTTGAACAATGTGTCCTAGGTCATAGTGTACGTGCGCGTGTCATGTGTGTGTGTATGCTGAAACATGGTCGCTCACTTAATTCGTAGGCAATACTTATTTGGTAAAAAGGTGCAAAAGTTTAAAAACCAACTATACTCCATTTGATATAAGATTACACGTATAGATAAGCCTTTTTTACATTCCATTCAACCGATTTTGAATTCTATTGCGTTGGTGGCATGATAAATGGCAGCCGCAGTAGATAGTTGGTATTGTGTAACTTTTTTTGCCTTTAATGCTATCCTTATGCCTACGGTATAGAAGTCAAAATCGGTTGAACGGACTGTAAAAGGGTTTGTTTTAATGTCTAATCTTATTTCAAATGGGGTATAGTTACCGGGCACCGGGACATTAACGGCAACCGGTACTTCTACCTTAGCTCTATTTTGATGTTAATTAAGGTAGGTATCATTACAATTACATTTATTAATAGATTTTGCCATTACGTTCACAGGTCACATGAGAACTGCCAGGGTTGCGGGAAAGTCCAAAAGGGATACCGGGACCCTTGGCAACAGGCAACTGAAGGAACACGGGTGGGTTTTAGTCAGTTAAACTTTGACACGCCCGCCCAGAGCGGGAGAAGTCATTTGATGATTTCCCACCCTCAAAAAGAAAGGTCGCATGAGAACATAATGAAAGGTATATTCAAATGTTCTTCAATTCCAAATTCAAATAGAAATAAATAATTGTTAGAAAACACGGTTTGGTAGTTGGATACCACCTGTCAATAACGTGACTCCCCAACACAACATGGGTACGTACGTAATACGTTGAGACAACAACCATGCCACATGGTTACTGACATTCGATTAGGATTGACGTATCCACTTTATGCTCACCGCTGGGAATATACGAATAATAAAATAATTATTCACTTTGTAGCAGCTAATCGCAGGATACGAGGATTTTATGTATATTTTATTAGTTTTACCCCTGTGTATTGAACCAATGAAGAGTAGTGAAACTTAGTCTTTTCGATAAAGCTGTTACACGTGTATTGCGTAATGTCAAAAAAAATCAAAATCAAAATATTTTATTTCACATAAACCTACATGGGCACTTATGAAACGTCAGAAGCCAGGTGCACGGTTCCAATTGGTCGTTTCCCATAGAGAAGAGCCGGCAAGAAACTCCACGGTTACTCTTTTAAAAATAATTGGCTGTTACAATATTTTCGAATTACAGTGTTATCAGGTATAGGAGGAAAGTGTAGGCCTTTCAAAAAGTACCAGGTAAGTACTTAACAAAATAGAAAATGTTCAAGAAATCTACTACAATCCACTAAGCCTACATCGTTCTCACATTCACAAGATGAAAAAGAATCTATACAAGAGATAAGTAAGATAATAAAAATAAAGACCTATTCAAACCAAATGACATGATTGCCATTACAACTGTAACAAATCTAAACAATTATCATGTCCACAAAAGCCACTATTATAGACTTGAAACCAAATTGTAGGTATACATACAATGTCAAATAATAAGATAATTATGCCAAGGTGAATGAAAAAAAAAAAACATGCTAATTTGGGAGCAGTTAATAGACTCGTACATAATTTTGCCGTTAATGAGGTACCAGGGAAGCCACATGTGCAGAAGGAATTATTGCCAAAGTTCCTTGTCTTCAACGTAGTCTTTAATCTTATAATATGCTTTTTTGATAAGGACACGTTTTAGTCGCTTCTTATTTTGTAGAGTCCTAAGTTTTTGCGAACATACAAAATACTTTCTAAGATATAATGAGAAGGCAGAGTTAGTATATCAACGTCTTTGAATTTATAACGTCACGCCTTCTATAAAGGCAAAGGTAATATCCCTAATACCTTTTCCAGCAAACGATGTCGTTAGTACAACTGTACCAAGCCTTTCAGGAATCCAACCGTGACGAAACTAGAATTCTAACTAAATATACGTTCTCATGCGAAATAAGATCTATAGACGGTAGTTAACGGCTCGGGCAGTGAGGCTTTATTTTTGGCCTGTCTGACGTCATACCCGCGACGACCGCGACATTTCACCACAGACCGACGCGACGCTACGTTCCACCTACTAACTAGTTCTAAATAATTCTAGACTTTATTTTTACTTATTCATCGCATCTCCTCGGTGATTACGGAATTTCGTAAATAAGAGTCCCTCGGTTTAGTTATGCCTACGAACTCTCTATGAAAACGAAGATGTTGATATTTAACCATTTGTTGGAGTTCTATTTAAAGTCAGAATTTCCATCCTGAAAATTCAATTTTCCCCAGTTTTGATATGCTTGAAAAATTCTAGATGAATTTCTAAAAACAAATTCTGCGATCGGACGGTTAGCACAGCCGCTATTGCTGCCTTGCAAAAAACTCACCCTGTAGAATGAGACTGTAGAACAATCACACTTTTTGTTCTAATCCCAAAACACATCGTATTGATATATGTGACTGCAGATATAATTATAATTGATTTTCTATTAACAACCGTTTTCTATACACCTTAATTTTGCTTAGCTGCTCAGTTAGTCTTGGGGAGTTAGGGGCAAATTGACTGCAAATATATCTCGGAAAATGATATAATATTCTCCCGTGTTCCCCGCTTTAACCGTGTTACCGGAGCGGGCCCGGCCGCCCGGCCGCCGCGCTCCGATTGCAATTAGTACCGATTCAATTAGTTATCCACTGTTTCTCATTTTACTTTAGCCTGGATAATGAGGGTTTTTGGTAAGAGCCCTCCGCTAACCCTGTGGGCTATGACTGAGTCCTGTTTCCCTGATTCGCCTTTTCATTTTCCCGTCCGTGTTTATTCCGCGTCATAAAATTTACTGCCGATTGTTGAACACTCGTAGTGGAGTTTGCACGAGTTGTTAAGAAAATTTTGATTGTGATGCTTGTTGCTATGAAGTATCATTATAACTAGGTAACCTGCTGTATCATATTGGCAAAAAGCGGTTCATGGGCTCAGTATATAACGAAACAGGGTATAAATAAGTATGTTGGTAACTCGATCAAGTGGATGACTTGATTAAATCATTACAGAGAAAGGAATCGGATCCCTGAGCTCAATTCCCAAACTGGTACACCTAAAAGCTTTTGGCATAGAATCGCGAAACTGCCTGGTAATAGATATAACTATTTAAACCCAGTTATAATAAGGATGTGACTTCCCAGCCAAATGCTCACTTTGCAAATCTGCTTTTTCTAAAAACTTTTGCAGTGAGTCTCGAAATCTCTTTGTGGTTTAAGTCAAAGCCATTTGCAAAATTTGTTTTTACTTATCAAATCCGTGATGCAAATGCAGTGAAACTTAGTGACGGCAGCACGAAGTTTGTTGTCCCGTCGAGATAATTCTGTGCCAACTTATTTATCTGCACGAATGTTTGAAAGATATCTTTTAACAAACAGATTTGTCGCTCTTTTTTCCGTGGGTCTGATACCCACGGTAAAGAGAGCGTAATTAACATTCAAATTAATTATTGTTATCCGACTTTTATTCATTTCTAGCAGCTTCTTCACCTCTGCTCTAAAAATAAAGTTGAACAAAGCAGTTTTTAGGGTTCCGTACCCAAAGGGTAAAACGGGACCCTATTACTAGGGCTCCGCTGTCTGTCTGTCTGTCCGTCTGTCACCAGGCTATATCTCATGAACCGTGATAGTTAGACATTTGTAATTTTCACAGATGATGTAGGTATTTCTGTTGCCGCTATAACAACAAATACTAAAAAATGAATAAAATAAATGTTTAAGGGGGCTCCCATACAACAAACGTGATTTTTTTGCCGTTTTTATAGATAATGGTACGGAACCCTTCGTGCGCGAGTCAGACTCGCACTTGGCCAGTTTTTCTGTTGTAGGTACAATTTTAAAATAACATTTTTAATTATTTGTATTTAAATTGTGATAATACCACGTTGCTACATTGTTCAAAAGAACATGCTCTTTATTTTGGGAACCACAAAAAATATGCTTTTCCGCATCATAATTATTATCTACGTTCACACATAACATTAAAAACTTGGAGCTTACAATCCATGCTATTTATAGATATTATTACTTGGTATATATTTAAAAACCAATTAGTTTTTTTCTCTTCATATACACGCGTGGAAATATTTAGAACATTTTAATGAGTAAGTTAAAAAAATACAATAGTTCAACAACAAACAAGTTCGTTTTTGTTTTTCGTTTTATTCATTCTCTTTAATAAAGTGTTGAATGACTACTTGACTGTAATAATAACTCAACAAACATGACTGTAATAATCACATCCATACTGACATTCAGGTAGTATCTTAGAAGGTAGGTAAGTAGGTACCTACCTACATAATGTTGACTTTTGAAAATAAACCTCCCGATTTCCCGAATCATTCCTATTTGAAGATGAGAAGACAGAATTTCTCTAGGTGCTAATAAATTGTAATAATATTAATAGATGCCCACTTTCTACCAGAATTCTCTTGAAAGCATTCTCGTTTAAAAAGCAGATGTGGCGAATACCATCTGGAGCCAAGAGCGCTTTTAACGTAAGTGACGCGAATCTACTTATTCATGTGTTTACTGAAGACGGGCAGAAGAATTTTAATTTTTGATTTTGTAATCAGTACACACAGCGTTCATTTTTCATTCCAAGTTTTAATTAGATAGAGACAATGAAAAACCCTCACGTACTGACCGCGCCCCTCGAGATCACTTTGCATATAATTTAGGAACAAATTCTTTTTAAAACCATTTTTGATTCACTGCGATGTTTACGTGGAATACGTAGGTATCTTAGGTAGGTACCTACTTATGATCGGAAGTCATCATCATCTGCCTAGCCTTTTACCAACTATGTTGGGGTCGGCTTCCAGTCTAATCGGATGCAGCTGAATACAAGTATTTTACGTGGAGCGACTGCCTAACTGACCTCCACAACCCAGTTACTGGGTATTACGATACCCCTTGGTAAGACTAGTTGCCTCGTCAGCCTCTCGGGCGTCAGAAGCCCGAGCCCCGAAGGGCTGACGACTGTCAAAGATCCACGAATCACAGCCGTGATCAACGGCTTAACGTGCTTTCCGGGGCATGGAGGAGACTCGGTATGAAATGATGGTGACCCATCCACAGCTCAACCGTATCTTAACCTGATCAATCGACCCGTGCGGCTGTTATTACTCAACCACGAGCCCCACGAGGCACGTATGGACGGAAGTATAAGGCTAAGCGTATGCTGAGACGCAGGTGACGCAGGTCCACTCAGCGCAGGGCAGAGCAGATTTTGTAATGCATGAACGTACGATGCGTACGCTGCGGCGCAGGTACATGTGACGCAGACATGTGCCTGCCCTGCTCTGCGTCTATCACACTTGTAAACTTGTAAGACGGAATAGAGAGTCGCCGGACACTCTCAGGATTTGTTATGATTTACTACAAGTAATTTTTAAGTGACAAATAATTTTTTGATAAACAAAATCACGAATAAAAGCCTCAAAATATAAGTATTTGTGAACTAAATAATGACATTTGATAATACAAGTCTTGTAAGTTTTGATAAACAGGGCCCAGGTCGTCACTTGTTTTTGAGACGCAGTGCGAAAATCTGCTCTGCCCTGCGCTTCGTCACCCGCGCCTCAGCATACGCTGATTCATAATTTTCTTGCAATCGTCTATTGTTTGTTCTAGCTAGGATGCGAACAGGGGGCCTACCACCGCCGTTAACAGCAGTATTATTTTAATATTACTTGGGTGTAGGAAAGAGATGAAGCTCTACAGGACGTATAGCTCCATCTTTTTCCCCCACGAAGTAAGATTAAATAATAATGCTGTAAGCGGTGGTGGTACGGGGCCCAGGTCTGTGTAGCTGCGTCGCAGCATACTTCGCGACCTGTCTGCCTCGCCTGCTTTTGTGTACAAAATACACAACTGTGCTGTGCTGTGTGACTCGCGTTTCAGTATACGCTTAGCCTAATCCTGAAATATAAAATTAAGTATGTAGGTACTATTTTCTATAACTATGAGTTGTTTTAAATGCGATTGCCAATGCAGAACTTTTTAATCCAGAACTTGACAATATTGTGTTACTACATCATTTATAAAAATTGTAAATATTTTATAAAAAATAGTATTTGGTTCGGTGAACCAAATCACACAGCAGAAATTTGAATTAACATGTTACGTCACTTATGTTTTTATGTATTTACGTCGATAGGTCAAGGGAAGAGCTCGTGGCTAAGTAATAAAAACCGCACTGGTCGATCCATCAGGTTAAACTACGCTTGCCAAGGTTGGTCCGTGGATGGGTGACCATCTTTACATAGGTATCGTGACTCCTCCGTGCCTAAGCCGTTGGTCCCGGCTGTCATTTGTAGATCTTTGTCAGTTTTTACGGGTCGTCAGAAGCCCGAGAGGCTGACGAGGCAACTAGTCTTACCAAGGGGTATCGTGTTACCCGGTAACTGGGTTGTGGAGGTCAAATAGGTAGTCACTCCATGTAAAACGCTGGTATTCAGCTGCATCCGGTTAGACTGGAAGCCGACCCCAACATTATTGAGAAAAGGCTAGGCAGATGATGGGTCGATAGGTCAAGGAGATTTCAAACTTGTAGTTTATTTGACACTGTATTATGCATAATTCAGCGGGGCCGGAACCAATCCGCATTCCGGTTCCGAAAACTAATCCAGTTTTAGACAAAACAGTTTTATACCTAATATTAATTCGACTATTTTATTCCATACACATATGGAATATTAATTAGTGAAAACAATGAAAGCCGTGGAATTCACTATAGTATAAACAGATTGGAAATCCGCATTCAGTTTTTCACAGAAAATAATGATGGCTTTGTCAACAATAGTAATTGTTGACCAAATAATGATTATAAAGTTTGATTTATAGGTACAGCTGCCACAGCCTACATAAATGTGCCTGTGTGTGTACTTTACGATAGCAATGGGCGGACTTCCATTTGGCTAGGCTGGGGCGCTTCAATACTCGTAAATTCTTCGTAATTAAGCTGACTCTAAGGTCAGCGGGTTAATACAATAGACGACTAATGTACACAAACGTAATGAAAGCCTATTTTACATACGTTTAAATTGCGTGTAATGAGTATACAAAGAGTCTAAATTAACTTTATAGTGTAAGGGTGACATTTATAGACCGTACTTATACGTTATTGTATCGCTTTTAGAATGAATTACTCTTTGAAAGTACCTACTGGAACTTATAATTGTAAGTGAACTTTAATAGATTAAAAAAAAAAAAAGTCGTTCAATACCAGGTAACCAAGTATTCAGTAAAAGGTAATCTAAAAATACAAAGAAGCACGAAATTAACCGGGTAACGGGTAACCTGTGCAGTCTGCCGACACGAAATCAACATGGCCTTATCCCAAATGGTTCCGCCCGACACGAGTTATTAGTAGTTAACTCTGAATCTTATGTGACAAATTCAAAATAATTCACATATTCCGTGACTGCAAATTTGCAAACGGCATCATTTATAGGCACATATACTACTTAGGTACCTACACCTATACTTACGTATAATTTAAAACGTTCACATACCCATAGACCATGTGGGTATGTGAACGTTTTAAATTATGTAATGGCAGGAAACCAAAAATTATATTTTACCAACATCATATTTTGAATTAAACGAGATGTGAGAAGTGTTATGCGCTCTACAGATTTCAGCTGAAAACTCAAGCCGAATTTACAGGATAAATATAAGTATTTGTGGTTTATGCTTACGTACCTATGTTTCATATTGCACGTTGATATTTCAGTGGTCTTACAAATGGCATACACTAATCTGTGGTTTCCTGTGAGCCCTCGAAACAGTGCAACGTTGAATCAATAGCCAAAACTGGTGAACGGGAACTCCTTGCACCAATATGTAACAAAAATAATAACGGCGCAGGATAGCCTTTACCAGAAGTGGTCATCGTAAAAGTGGTTCAGCAGTTTCAATATCATCAGGATTGTGTCGGATTATAGCAGTTCGTCTGGGATGTGGCTCCCCTAACATCATCAGAAGACAGCCGCCACAGACTACTTAGAGAACTAACGTTCACAGCCGCCCCGCAACCATCGATGCTACCAGTGTCACTCTTATCCGAAATCTTCGGAGTGGCGCCGTCTGGTTTGGAAAAAAGTCCTCAGTGGTGGAGCGGAATCTAGAAAAACGAACGTCAAAATCCATTGATTCAAATTATATTGTATGTTCTTCAGAGGCCCTAGACAAAGTGACATTCTTTCAGCGATAACGATGATGAAAAAGGCAAAAATTTAAAGGACTGGCATAAGCTTTCGAAAAGCTTATGTCAATTCTGTTGAAAGTCGTTGTAGAAAAACGAAACGCTTTCGAAGCGATTGTCACTTGTCTAGGCCCTCAGGTGTGAATCACGCAAGTACCTATATAGTCATACTCATTCCGTAGAATCTCGTTCTTGTGTCTGGGTGTAATTGTAATCGTCAAATTATTGAAACGCTTATAACCTGCCCATAGTAAAGGTTTTAATTGCATCTTAGTTATTAGGTTACACGCTGCAAGATTTGCATTGATTTTTAATTTACATACACAACGTTGTACGTTATATGTAGAGCTATGTATATCAATCTCCTTGTACTTACCATTAAATTAAGATGTACAGCTGTTTGCCATCTGGGCTCAATGATTCGAGGGCATTAACTTGTATAATATATTCGGGAACCGACTTAGTAATACTTACATGGGTTACAGGTATACAGGTTACAATATTGTTGTACCGAACGGCTTCGCAGTCGTTCGCTTTATTGCTTTACGGGTTGACGTTAGTTCGGAATTAATGTAACCAAGCCAAATAGACGTTAGGTTAATTTACGGTTATCTTAAACTAGGCTTTCGCGTTAAGTTGGCACATGTGGCTCCCACGAGTCATGCGGCATTAGCGTTTGTTTTTTGTTTTGTTTGTAATTTCTCGTTGACTGGTCTATATGCAGCAATACTCGGGAAATAATGCTTGCTTTGTTAAAAAATAAAGACGTGCATCACCGTACACGTGCTAGAAATGAAACTTCTTAAAAAAATACAATAATAGAGTTTTGTGTGGGTGACAGAGAGTTATATCTTTCTTCTCTCTCATGTAACGAGAGGTGCTTAAACGTGATGCGTCCTCTCAATTCTCGTTCAGTTATCGAAACGCCTAAGAAGTTTCAGTTCATACTTAAACTAAATACCTAAGCAAATAGCTACTCATTTACTCCTAATATAGTAATTTGATGGTCGCTCCATGTAAAATACTGGTATTCAGCTGCATCCGGCTGGACTGGAAGCCGACCCCAACTTGGTTGGGAAAAGGCTAGGCAGATGATGATAGTAATTTGAGGTTCAAATAATAAATCTATTTTACCTCGCCGATATGACCTTGACCTGGCACCAACACTGCAGTGACTAAAAGAAATTCTCTTCACCTCGCCGATATGGAAAAACAAGGACGAGTCTACCGCCTCGCCCGTTACCGATCCGGTAATAAATTGGAAAAGTGCTGCACATGTTATTACGTAGGCGATACCGAGAAGTTACAGCGAAAATAAACATTAAGCCTCTTGTATGCTAATACTTGGAGACCCTCAATCGCTTTTGTTTAACAAGGAACGGCCGGCCATTTTTGTTTACTTCTGTGTCTTCATCTTTCTGGCTGTTCCTTTTAAATAGGACATAATAATAGCTGGAAAAACTGGGTTTTTCCCCTCTGTCTAGAAGACAGACGTAAGGTGAAGTTTGTCTAACAAAACTAGAGTAAAAAAAAAACAAGAAAAGGATAAACAGGGAAAACACCCACTCCCCACGTGTTTGTATGTATATCTGCGCCCCGCGGTTTCACCCGCATAAGTCACGATCTCGTGGGAATATTGGGATAAAAAGTATCCTATGTCCTTTTCCAGTCCATGGACTACGCATGTGCCAAATTTCATCCAAATCCGTTTAGCTGTTTTAGCGTAAAAGCGTAACAAACTAACGAACTCACTTTCGCATTTATAATGCGTATTAAGTTAGGATTAATATTAATTAAATATATGTTTTTTACCAGAAGTTAGTTTAATTTAACACAACTAAGTATTTACATAAAAAACCAAAACTAAAACATCGCTGTCGGCTGGTGAAGTACCCAAGAGACTGGCGGCATTGCCACGTTGAATGGCAATGCTTAGCCTCTGACCAAGGTAAAAGCCAGCCCTTAGGTCACGGGAAGTGTCAAGTAGCCGTTTGGAGATTTCATTAAACAGACTATGAGCACTCGGACCCCACGGCCCTAGGGTTTCAACCCCAAACGGCTCGAAAGTATAATTGCCTATAAGGCTATTATACTTTCGCCGCTTGAGGTTTTCCGCAGCCGCAGCGGCAGCGCCAGAACAGCACGCCGAGCCAGGAAGATGGGATGGCGCAAGAGTATCGACACACGTTGCGTCCCACACTAAAGGCCTACCCATCTTCCATGGAAATAAAGACATGCCGTCCGGTCTCTTGCCATCGTCGCGTGCCAAGCCATTGGGTTCTAATACAGCTGGAACGCCGACGGTGACAAGAGCTCGTCGGATGATGTCATTAATATTAGCGTGCCGCGCTAAGCGACCCGCACTTCGGCTGCAAGACAGGCCGTGGTGTCCGAGGCTGTTGACAACTTCGCCACAGTGACAGCGATGAGGAGTACAACATGGGGCTCCTAGGCGCAGGGAAGCAGCGATGCGGAACGTAGTGTCGTCGAACAAAGTTCCTAGGTTCGATGACGGTAGTGCATGAAGCCACAGACCCGACTCCCACTTACCCACAGCCAGCAGGCGCGCGCGCTCCACAGTAGTAGCAGACGTGTCAAGCAAGTTGTTCTGTACTACTCTGCAGAGCGGCTCATCCCACCGTCTCTGGGAAGATGGATTGTCGGGCGGATCTGAATTCGGGCAAGCGAGTCTCCAGGCATCCATACCCTCGGTAAGGCACGGCACGTCAAAATTCATCAGTGTGGAGGCTAGGATTTTCCTGATTAATTTTTCAGTACCGTGGACCGAGGATAAGAATAAAAGTAAACTAATACTAGACATTTTGCGGACGCCGAGGCCTCCCATACGGATGGGAAGAGTAGCTTGTGCCCAAGCTCGGTCGTCCATGGCCACATTTAGGATCAATGAATGACGGATAATTTGGTCCATTTTGTCTAAAAGATAAGTGTGCTTCCATAAATGCGAAGCGCGAAGGAAATATGTTAATTTAGGGCCGAAACAGCAGTAACGGATTAAGGTTATGGCCGAATGCATGTTAATTTGGATCAATCTTTCCGAAACGTCATTGAAATTTTGAATTTTTTCCTCAATGAAAATGGGAAAGGAATCCTCAAAGATTGGAGACCCAAGGAGACGAAGAGAGCTTTTTTCAATAATTTTGATTTCTGGGGCTATTGCGTTAAATTTGGGAAGTGTCAGATGTCTGTCAGTACTGTCCGCTAAGTATAGTTCACATTTTAAAAGGTTGAGATGGAATTGAATGAAGTTCATTTTTTAGGAATCGGAGGTCATTTATAAATGTTTCTACGTCGCCTCCCAAGGTTCCATCATCGAGGTACCAAACATTAAATTTGGAATTTAGCTGCCGAATAATTGGGTGGATGGCTAAACTAAAAATCACTGGCCCGAGGGGGCCACCTTGCTGACAGCCAACAGCAGATTCCAGAAGGTTGTCCCGAAACAGTAATTTAGAGGGGTGTCTGTAACATTGCCAAAGGAAACTATAAATTTGAGGTATCTCTTTTTTAGTTTCTGTCAGCAAGGTGTCCCTATTAACTAATATGTGTTACGTTGACTAAGCAAGAATATTTCTATATATATATTTTGTGTTAACGTAAATCAATATTTCATTTATACACGCTACACCTAGCACAATAATATATTTATTACCTCACAATCGTAAATTAAACAAACACACCACGCCTTCGCCCACTATCGCTACAATACGTCACAATATAAAATTGTTTTTAACATTGTACTTTGGTCCAGATAAGTGTCATGAACGAAGAAACGATCCGCTCTCTGAGTTATATTTAATATTGCCTTGGTTATTGACCCCGAACCAATATGTAGATGGTCTAGACCGCGAGCAAGCACTTTCACTACTTCGCGCTCGAGTAATTCATTACTAAGTTAGAGTACACGAAAATATACTCCGTAGCCGTCTCGTCACTCACATAAAACACATATAATTCATAAACTTCAGCGGCCGCCGCGCGTCGCCCTCAAAGCGTAAAATTAGCATTTGTTTGGGGAGGCTCATTTTCGCGCACCTATAAACTTTTGCAATGTCTAGACAAATACCTAGCTACAAGGCTGTCAACATTAATTACCTCTGTCTCTTTACATTCCAAAGGTCGAAACATTAGTAATTCCTGTCTAGTACTAAACCACGTCGAATGGAAAATGTTGTAAGGTTTTCCTAATGGATAGGTAGAAGTAGGCCAATAAAATGTCTTCTATTTATCTTCTTCTAAAACGTAATTTGCCGATAACTTAATTTCACTTGGCCTTTTGTTAGATAACAGTTTCCTATTACAGCATTTGTTAGGGTTCGAGTCTTCGAGAGAAGGTCCCGCGCGTGACCAAAATTGAGGCGCGAAGGAAAAATATCGCAGCGCCGCCCGTGCTCGTCACAACAATACCATAAAATATGACCCATTGGTTGTTTACATCGGTTGCCGTTGCGATTGTTCTTCATGGGTGTTAATATTGTTTTTTAAACTTTATTTTGCCTCACTATCTAGTTTTGCCACACAACCAGCACGATTGGAATAAGGTTTAAAATTACCTACATCCTATCATCACGCAGATTGATAGAATTAGCAAAGTATCCCTAGAAGTAAAAGTTGAATATTTCGTTTGTTTTCTGTTAAATAAGGGAAATAGGGGTGGTCTCCGTGGCGGAAGCTTGGTATATGTGTGCACACATGGCATAATTAGTGTAATTAACGTTATAGTAAAAGTTAACATAAGTACTAAACTTACAGCTTTTTGACAAAAGACTTATCTTTCTATTATGTTCCTATTACAAATACAGTCAAAATATATGGGATACAATTAAAAAAATCAAGGAATGTGAAGATGTTAAGTTTTGTTGTTTTCTAGGATCTAAGATTTTGAA
Source organism: Lithophane ornitopus (assembly GCA_948473465.1). NCBI lineage: Eukaryota > Metazoa > Arthropoda > Insecta > Lepidoptera > Noctuidae > Lithophane > Lithophane ornitopus. The sequence continues at coordinate 7,504,160 of OX419616.1, read as the reverse complement.
CAACTCGAGGGTACTTTGTGCTGTGCTCAACGAAGGGATACATCTCCAAGTCAGTGTAACAGCAAACCAAATCGCGCTTATAACACACACGCGAAATGTACGCCATTTTCTTTTCTCTGCATTTCCCCCTTTGGATACATTGGCCTCTTTTCGCGACACACGACGGATCTGAAAATATAAAAAGGTCGTTTTGGCTTGATCCCTTCATTTTTCATGAAAAACTGTCAGTTCTCCAAAACTGACTGTGGTGTAGTTTTAGCTGAAGCGAGTTATGCAATGTGGAGATGACAATACAACAATAAATGAAAACCACAGGCAATACTAATGCATAAGAGTATTTTGGAACTATCAAATAAATCCTATACTCGCGACAATCTAAGAAGTCCGTTTTGACAGCTATAAAAATCCTTTGTGTAGCGGATGAAAAAAGAAAATTGTTTCATAAATTGCTGATTCTCGAGACATCGATTAACCATACTTATAGAGTTTGTAATAGACGACTTATCAACATTGCTTAAAACTGATTCTCAAGGCATAACGTTTTATTACAAGTTCGAGAACGAAACGTCAAAATGGACTTCTTAGATTGTCCCGAGTGTAACATGGAAATTTTTCAAACAAACTAAATAATAACGATGGGCCGACTATGGGGTTTGCCGATCTTTGACTAGCTATCGTAACTAAACTATTGGATATATTTTATTCATTTTTTGTATGTAGACCGAGAACGTCATTAGATATAGGTACGGAGTTTTCTTTTTGTCGTATTGTCGTCTCCACCTTGTATACTATTGAATATATGTTCTTAGAATTATTATTACACTTAATTACTTTAAAATAAAGTAATATTATCTCATAGGTAGTAATAATTACATAGAAATAGTATTTATTTTATAAAAAAAGGTACGTACGTATTCCAATGGGGAAGAATAATTTCTGACCGTTTTCAGTCAAGGAGGTGTAGACATGGTCTCTGTACGATGTAGGATATTGATAGTTAGGATCCAACGGCGTGTATGGTACGTGCCACGCTCCACACAGCGACACAGAGGTAGCTATCACACAGGATAATATTATCCATTTGTTACACGACATAGTTCATTACGAGAGCCACAGAAACAGATTTGCATTCTATTAATGCAAATCTTAAAAGGCATAATTGAAATAAGGCAATATGTATGTTTTTCCATTAAACTACTAATTAGTCAATTAATTCGCTTCTTAATCCAAGAGCTCGGTAATTAGTCAGAAAAGTTGATGTTTTTTTGGTATTTTTTTACCATTGATATTCTTGACAAAAATACTCGACCGACGACCATAAAATAGCGAAATAGGTACTTATTGTGAACCTCGAAATATATGCTTTTCGCGCCTCGAAAGTAGGTTACTTTACCGTAACGTCTGGTTTACGACTAGGCGACGCGATACATAAAACTTTTATGCCCACACTTTGTGACATTAGCCACGCTTAGAACTAAACTTTATGTTATTTACTATCAAATTATAGGTCACGCCAACCTTCGGTTTTAAATATGACAATATATTAAGTAATAATGTATGTATAGATTGTAGTAGATTTTGAAAATTACATAACCAAAGTAATAACATTGAATAATCAAATTGTTGTTTCGCATGTTCTAGAAATTTCTTTTAGTTCCTACTTTCTACCTTATCAAGTATGGTAAATTCGTCTCATCCAATAACTACAGAATACCCTTAGTGTTACACTTACAACTTCGGAAATAATAATACCTTGCTTTCTTCTAGGTATTTATAAACTCACTAATCAATACGTCTTATAATCGTAAGCACGAAGCGTGTTAAAAATAGTTACATTTTGGCAGTGTATTTACTTCTGGAGCATTTAGCCTATCCGTACAGTTATTTATCTAAGCCTAATAAATAGATGTCAATATTATTTAAATACTTACTCTCATCTCATACTTATAAAGGTACTCCTTGACGTTGACACCGCGTAGACCCCTGCAGTGCAGCAGTGGGTGACGTGCGTGGCTGCGGTGTTGGGCCTGCGTAGCAGCGGTGTCGGGCTTGCGTAGCAGGCAGCGGTGTAGGAACTTTTTATAGAAGCAGTGTACGGCGTGCATAGCAGTGGTGCCATGGCCGCGTAGCAGCGGTGTAGGACTTGCGTATCAGCAGCGGCGTAAAGCCTGCGTAGCAGCGGCGCAAGACCCGTGTAGCGGCGGCGTAAGGCCTGCGTAGCGGAGGTTTAAAAGCTTAAGTAGTTGCGGTGTAGACCCTGCTTACTGCTTAGCAGCCGCTTTGACGCCATGAAGTTGACGCTGACGCTGTTTATACAACACGTGGACACTTCGTTGATGCTACGAAGATGACACATGTAAAAATATAGAGTGATAGAAGGGATTACAACGAGGAGACACCGGCTGTTGGTTTGTTTGTTAAAACGAATTATAGCTATTTCAGGGTTGCTCCCATAGTAAAAGTTTTTCATAATGATAAGGACAATGACCGGAATTACAAAACAAAAACTAAGTCTTATGCCAAACAGATTAACAACAGAGGTAAGCCGCTCAAAAAATATTAAACAAAAAACACGTAGTTAATTGCTCGTCAATAAAGGTGAATGCTATCTCTAATCAGCTTTGTATAGCCGCGTAGGTGAGCGGCACGATAACGTTGATAACGCAGTTATCTAGCGATGAGGATATAACGTTGTAAACTTGATTTGGTATAAGGGCGGTTGTATACTGCGATCATCTTTTGTAAGCTAACTTTTTTCCTTATGGAAAACTACTGTATCTGTATTGCAGGAAGAGAAATTATCTATCAAAGAATTAAAAAATTATATATAAACAGACACGTCCGACCGCGCCACGTCGTCACCATTATCTGTCCTTTGTCATTCAATAAACATTTTCCTTTCTTTCTTTTCCATTTTCTTTCAATATTTCTGCTGTGTAACGTACTTACGTCAGATGAAATAAAGATTTTTACGAGAGTGAGGCTTCGTAAAACTCTCACTTATACAGGGTGTTAGAGTAAACACCGTTATCCTTGAAACCAGTGGTTTGGTTTCATTTATAGAACTTAAAACCAACGGAAAACTTTTTTTTTTTTAAGAAAATCCACAAGAGTATTATACACTTTTACCCTAGGGCGCTAGGGTAATGAACTTGCGTCTTAACACGGGTGTGTGGCGCGGGACGTGACGCGAGCGCAACCCATCCCAGTCAGCTGTTTCGTTAGCGAGCACGGTGGCGGATAGAAACTTTTTAAAATCTTTTAATGAAAATAACGTTTTTGTTTATCGGTACTCGGTCATTTTCAAAGGTTGTCTGTAAAAGATCGCTTTTAGCGATAAGACCGCCCATTGTGTCACCCTATGTTAAATTTCTACATTTATATCTGTATTTTTTATGGTGTACATAATAAAGAGTATTCTATCTATCTATCTATCTAACATTTATTTTTATATGTAAGTCATCTACCCATGGTTTGAGTGACAACGGTGTTTACCCTTACACCCTGTATAATAACAATAATATAAGTAGTGCAAAAGGAGCTTCCTATTCCAAACAATTGACTTTGAAGTAGATTGTTCATAAAAAACCGCTATCATGGTGCTGGTACAAATCCTATGGAATCTATCTTAACGTTTTTGATGCTGATACACAAATAATGATTTAAATAAACTTATGGTAGAGGTAGCTGTTGTTGCCAGGTGTAAGTAAAGGTGCAAGGTTCTGTACTGAAGCAAATGCACAGTGTGCAACAGCCCTTACGTGACGTCCGGGCCGGTAGATATCGAGCCGGGCCCGGGGGCACGATTCCCATCAATCTTTCAGCAGTTCCGTACATTTCCGCAGCGAACGTTTTCGGCACTTTTTGTGGAAAACGGAAGCTAAATTGGCAGTTGGATTTAAAAAAAATACCTATATGTATTCATGGGCTTGCAAATATTCTACTCCGTCATAATATATTCCTTATTCCGTACCTACTTAGGTGTGCACTTATCATATTACGTACATATTATTGACGCCATAAAAGATATTCCAACAGCGAGTAAAAAAACGAATAAAATTAATTATAAGGGCGTTTCGGAGTCGATCGGATCGGAGTGGTGGACATTCCGATCCGACCTCGATATTTATCGTTCCGGTGCAAAAATACATAGTTTAATACGTGCAGGGTAACGGGTTAGCCCATAGTTACTAAACTACGAATTTTTGTGATCAAAAACTTTCGAGTGCTAGATCGGAAAAGTTCTATTTCCACAAAGTAATTAACCTTTTTTAACCGACTTCAAAAAAGGAGGAGGGTAGGTACAATGTTCGTCTGTATTTTTTTTGGTTTGTGTGTTCTTCGACTTTTTCGTCAATGACGGACCAATTTAAAAAATTCTTCATTTGATAGAGGAAACTTGCGCGGTAGTCCGATATAAATTTTATTAACTTTACGTGGGTAGTTTTTGCGTTAGCTTCGATAATACGTATTTAATCCACTTGTGCATCTTGATAATGTTATAATACTTCCTGTCACTGTTGTTTACATAGCAAGTAGTGGTATACGAATTTGTGTGGGGTAGGAGTAAAGATGAAGATAATGGTAGTTGAATGGAACCCATCATAGAAAACTTGGTATCTTATGGGGAACACCGTACGTCTATGGCAGCACCTTGTACATAAATAATAACAACCATTGAGAAAAATGAGAAACCCACTGCATTCTTACTACCATTGTTGCTGCAATAAAAATCGATCTCATGTCTGGGCATTTTTTTTATAACGGAAACCACACATGGTTTATGTGAGCCATAATCTGCATTTTGAGTATTAAAACACTTTTTGACCCGAAATAAAGGTCTCACTCTAAAATTGGATCATTCGTCAATATTTTTGGAAGTACCTAAGTATTCGTAATTCCACTCAATTGCCGTCTAATACGGTCTTCTTCTCGATATGCCAGCTACACATGAATAGCTCAAGGTAAGAAAATTAGCGACGAGGCCATGATTACCCAGGATGCGGACGTACACTACAACTATTTTTTTAATGTCTCTCGGGAATCATCGCATTTCCGAATACAAACGAATGCTAAATTCCATGTCCATCAACTATTAGATTTATCGTGTATAAGAATTTGAATTCACAACTAAGTTCTTTATTGTTGTTTACAACAACCAGCCTTCCGCCTTCCGCACACAGTCTGTCCCAGCCGGTCCATCTAGCTTGGGGGCGTCCCACACTACACTTACCGATACGTGGTCTCCACTCCAAGACTTGTCTGCTCCACCAGCCATCGGTCCTTCGACAAACATGGCCAGCCCACTGCTACTTCAGTTTGCTTATTCTGAAAAACTATGTCGGTTACTCCGATTCTTTTCTGGATACTTTAATTCCTGATTTTATCCTCCAAAGAGACTCCGAGCACAGCCCGCTCCATAGCGCGCTCAGCGATCTTGAATTTGTGGGTCAGCCCGACTGTCGTGTCAGTGTCCACGTTGCGGCACTGTATGTCATGACGGGCAGGACGCCCTGGTTGAAGACCTTATTTATTATTATTTATATATACTTTATTGTACACCAGAAAATACATAGCGAAAATAAACAAATTTAACACTACAAAACATACAATGGGCGGCCTTATCACTTTCTGCGATCTCTTCCAGGCAACCTTAGAATGGACAGTGATTGCGTGGACATCAAAAATGGGGTTGTCATTGGTGCAAAATAATAAGTAGGTAACTGTATTGTGAGTAATACCTATAATACCAACTTGATCAACCGGTTGATCGCTATTAGCGCCCATAGTATCAGTACAATCCCATTCATAAAATCTACTGTGGTTTTTACTTGCTTCCGCAGAATCCTAGAGATATAAAACTTAAATAGCAAGATAAAGTAATTAATTCAGTATGGAAACAAACATACCGCGGTGCGAATGTGTGTTTGGTGCCGACAGGGACGATCATGATGTGGTACAAAATATTTATATTTACAATATTATGTGTGATGACGTATATTCTCAAGAAGTTACACGAAACGAGACCTAATAAAGTCAAGTTTTATTTCAATTTCTGTATATTCTATTTTGCAACTTCGGTGTTATCAGCTGTGATTTGGCCTTACTTTCTTCTAAGTCCCAAAAATGTGAGAAATGCCATGTAAGTGCAATTAGTTTTTATTGTTACCTACTATCAGTTTTTTTTACACGTTTTAATTGATTATATAATTATTATATCCGACAGGACACTTGCGCGAAAGGCACTTTTTGTGAAAAGACATTTCCGCGAATGGACTTGTGCGCGAATGTTTCGCGATAAGCAATTGCGCAAAAAAGTTGTGGAATTGAGATTCCTTCGTAACATCAGGGACAGGGTGTTATACTGTGAATAGCCCACAATTTACCAGTTATCTTTAAGTTAAACACAGATTGGTAGTAAATAGTCCAATTCGGTGCCAATAGTTGTCGTAGTATTTTTTGTTATCCTTTTTTTTTTTTTTTTTTTTTTTACTTTCTATTTTCATGGTTTTCGAGGCAGGGACCTCGAACAAATCTGGTCTCAAAATCAAAATTCAAGATGACACCATCTTCAATTTTGATTTTGTGATTAAATTTCACAAAAGTCCATTCGCGAAAATGTCTTTTCGCATAAGTGTACCAAATCCAAATTTTTCGTGTTTTTACAATGTAACCCATACCTATACAATTTACTTATGATTTTTTGAACAAAAATTACTTATATTTTAATATTCAGAGAGGGTTCTTGAGACGGAGTTGGAGTTGAGGGTAAAACTAAGAGGGTGAAATTATGAGAAATAAGGGAAAATCATGAAAGGGTCCTAATCCTAATGGCCTCTCTTTCGAAGAAAACTTGTTTTTTTAGTATTTGCCAACCGATAATGTTTCTGATAATGATCAAAGGCAAAGCCCAAAGGCTGTAAAAGAAAACAGAAAGTAAATAAAATAAAGAAAAGAAAAAGTGTCAAAGTAAAGAAAACGCAATTTTGCATTTTACTTGATTTTTCAAATGAAAGTGGTGGAAGCAAAAAATTATACTAGTCGTATTCAAATTCAAGTCACACCCGACCATAGGAACCAGGTTTTTGAACTTAACATAATATAAGTAAGCAGCTATCACCATTAACATTTTATCAACCACATTACAATCAAAAATATTATAATCATGCGTATAATTTTTATAATCTTTATAACGCGATTAAATATTGGTATTGTCGGCCTTTAATGATAATAATTTATACAATCAATATAACGTCCTTCTATTAAACAGACACATTTTGACATTAAATATTTTGCATTAATTTACTATCAATAAATTAAAATTCTAACAGCTGACTGGTTCAGGGTCGGTTTGTTTTGCATATGTGCATATGTAGGTAACCTTTATTGAATATAGGTTGTCAGTAAGGATATCCTAGGAATATTGCGAAAATACGCATAATTAGAAAATGGTGAAAAAAAATCTGCGAGCAACTTTGAAGTAGCGCTCGCCGCCCTCTGCCGTTAGGATTGTGAGACCAACCGCGTACTTCCAAGTTGATAGCAGATTTTTTTTTTGCAATATCTCTTGCGTTTTCGTGGAAATTCGAATAATCAAATCACCCTGCGACATTTATATAAAAGATAAAACAAACATAAAGGAAAAAAAATACTTTATATTTACAAATACCTACTACTGGGTTTCTCAACAATACAGTGACTCACCTTACCGAACTGAATACTTATCTACGCACTGTACATGTTATCCTTTATAGATACCTAGGTAAACATATATTATGTAGGTATACATACGAGTACACATAACATGATGTAACAAAAAGGTAAAATAAATATTTAATTGGACATTTTTCCATAGTTGTGGGAATAATGAAATAAATGAGTTATCCATTCTAATATTATAAATTCGAAAGTAACTCTATCTGTCTGTCTGTCTGTATGTTACCTTTTCACGCCTAAACCAATGAACGTAATTCGATAAAATCTGACAAGGATCACACCCTGGGGAAGGACATTTAGGCTACTTTTTATCGACATACCGCGAGGGCGAAACCGCGGGTGGAAGCTAGTGAGCTATAAAACTTTTTGTTTGGGAAAACTAACAGCCTGTTTCTGTATTGAGAATTTTAAGTTGATCATTTATCAAACGTGGCTAAATGATAGCAGCCGCACGGCTCGATTGAAAGTTAAGCTACGTTTACAGAAGTCGGTTCGTGGATGGGTGACCATCTATTATACGAGACCCCTCCATATCTCGGCTCGTGGTCCCGGCTGTTATTCGTAGATCTTGGACAGTCGTTACGGATCGTCAGAAGCCCAAAAATACGGACAACCGGTCTTACCAAGGGGCAACTTAACACTCAGTAACTGGGTTGTAGAGGTCAGATAGGCAGTAGCTCCTTATACTATACTGGTACATTCAGCTGCATCCAGTTAGACTGGAAACCGACCACGACATAGTTGGGAAAAGGCAGGTAGATTGAGACTTGTCAAACTCTACCTAAAGATTACCTACTTAAACATATTTTTAAGTTTTTTTTTACTTTAATCAAATTTTGAGTATGTTTTATGTTACTCAAATTGAACAGATAGCGTGCTTATCTCATATAATCTCATGCAAATTCTCGTCAATTGCGTTTCACAACTAAGAAAAACACCGTTTGACAATTCTCACAGGATTGTCTAATAATAATAAAATAGCATCATGAAAGTTCGCAGTCAGGCTTGGGCGACTTTATAACAATTCCTCATTAGTAATTTGTATATAAGTTACAAGGTCGCTGAAGAATCCTGTTCCCGTATGTAAGCTCTTTAACACAGTACACTGGCTCATTAACACGCCCAACATCTCGTGCACGCTTCACTTTTAACCATTTCCCGCCATTCGTGGTGAACTGACAGTTGACATTAGTGACAGCGACCTCACTGCTGACGTGCATGAGATAGTGTTTACATATCTATTAGATAGATACACTAGAGTCGTGATCAATTCAAGTCGCAGATATATGTTACAGATGCACGAAATCTGTACCTATATAACAATTTGTAGGGACTATGATCCTTGTGAGCTCTTGTGCCTACAGTATTCTACTGATTCCACGAGGCAAGCGTCACAAAAATAGGAAATGATCACCCTGATCAGATTCACTTGCTGCAACTTCAATTCTTGATTGGTGACTCATACTTATGAATAAAATCATAGATATTTTTAATAAAATATTAGGTTAATTTAAAGGTATCTCAGCAAACTTGACATTGACAAAATAAATCGGTTACTATGACAACCTGGAAGTCATTCACGATCCTCGATGGGGTCCTTATTTTTGATAATTACGAGGTTTTCGGTGGTCCTAAAATACGTTTGCAAAACATGAGATAGAGACACAAGAGAGTTACAATTACTAAAAGTTCCTATCTAAGAAAAATATCCCAAATAAAGGTCCCTCATTCAGCTGGAAACTGGACTAGTTGTTTTTAAACACACAAATGAACTTTTCTAAAGAACTTTAGTTCGATAAATAAACCCAAGTTAAATGTGTCCCCACATAAACGAAGCTAAAGTTTTGGAGTAAAAGCCACTTAGGGAAAGCGAGGATAGTTTAGCGAGTTCCCTCATCAGTCCGAACTAATCAATTCCTTAGGTCACTGCGTAGAAAGTACGGAACGCAAACATTGGACGGACACTTTATGATAACGTTTTGGTAAATAAACACGAACAGCTCGTGACACGGTGTTCTACCAATATTATCAATAACTGTAGTTGACCTGTCTGTTAATAACAATAAACAACATTTAGTACCGTCAAGGAAAAGGCAGTGTAAATAGATGGAGGAAGCTGTAGGTACGTTTAAAACCAAACATTGAAAGTACAACAGACATAAAGATAAATGCAACGTAATTGGATGGCTTGATACGGTAAAAAAACATTGTTACACTTTGTTGATCTTCTCTTTAACTGCGGAGCCATTAGTAAATTAAAAATGCATACGGGTGCACGTAGGTAGTTTCGTGGTCATGTAGAATCTAGCGCTACCCGCTAGGTGATTATGCGGCACGTGTAGGAAAATTCAGTTTTGAATTAGGGATGGTGAAAAATTAAAGACTTAAATATTAATCCACATAGGTAGTCCGTACCTAGGTTTGGTTAGCAACAAGATTAACACTGTTACTTTTACAAAACAAAATGACACAAAATTATTCGATAATCTGCGTTTTAGCAAAACATATTGCAGCTAAGAGTAAATTTTTTAACCGGCTTCTTCAAAAAGGAGGAGGTTCTCAATTCGTCTGTATGTTTATTTTTTTATTTTTTATGTTTGTTACGCGATTACTCCGCCAATTATGAATCGATTTTGATGATTCTTTTTTTGTTTGGTAAGTCATACTTCCGAGGTGGTCCCATATAAATTTTATTAACTTTGCTTGCGTAATTTTTGAGTTAGCTTCAATATTACGTATTTTTCCCACTTAGTTTATCTAGACGATATCCTGTTTGACTCCTTCACTGTTATTTATATAGCAGGTAGCGGTATTCGGATTTGTGTGACGTAGGTACCACAACTAAAAAGTGAAAAATAAAAACTTTTTACAAAAAAAAAAAAACGACTTCCATAAATACACTAAAAAGTGAAAAATAACTTTAATTTCGGAAGTCGGTGGCAAAAAACGGAAATTGAAAAGCAAAGACACCGACTTCCGAAATTAAAGTTATTTTACACTTTTTTAGTGTTTTTTTGGAAGTCGGTTTTTTTTTTTTGTAAAAAGTTTTTATATTAAATGATACTTCTGTCCCAATTTATTTAAGTTTTTGCTCAATAACTAAGAATTTGAAAGCTCTTGAACACTTTGTTCATAGAATTTTGTTACTGACTGTACAGACCTTATAGGTAATAAAACGATGGGAAATGTCTCTAGCCCAAATATTAAATTGACAAGACATTGGTAAGGAAAAATTATATACCTATTAGTAATAGGAAGTGCCTGTGGTGCCGGCGCCGGTTGCTGAATAGGCTGCCGGCGCTGACTTTGGTTGTCAGTTTAGCGTATGGAGTAGATAGGCAGGGTAGGCATAATTAAAAAAACATGTAATAGAGCATTATATTTCTCCATATTCCAGTAATACAGTCATAAAGTACTATCCGAAACCGAACTAGTAAGATAAGGTTTAATAATGTTAATCGCAAAAAAGGTTAGGTTAGGTTAGGTTACGTACGATCCGAGCGAGCGTGCTCGCTACGCTCACTCGGCTCGTGCGTAGGGGATCACAGGTGCCGCGGCAGCGGCCGGCGAGTGCCAAAAACGACTAGAATATGCAGAAAAACATATTGTAGTTACGGTTAATTAGTTGGGGTTCTGAATACTGGAAGGGTTTCTATAAACGCCGCGCCGCCGGGAGTGACATTACTGTGTCCATTATGGGAGCCGGCGGTGACATTACTGCCGGCAGCCAAGATCAAGAACATCGGCTGCCGGCGGTAATGTCACTGCTGGTGGCAATGGCGTTAATTTTGGGAGCCGGCGCCGGCAGCGGAAGCACTCCCATTAGTTATATATAAAAAATAATAAGTTTCTCTGCTATTCACGAATGTACGTACGTTTCGATAGCCGGTAGTTTAAAATACATCTTTATTAGGTTCTAATGAACCGATTAGGCTATTGGGGCCTATCTGCGATAACATCTTTATGCAAAGCCTTAATTTGGATTACTGAGACATCTCGCATGTCCCCGTCATGGTGTGAAACGACAGCTGTTGATCATACCCGTCTCACTGTCACACGGAGCTGCCTTCATCGGACTATCGGATAGAATACGGACGCCGCTCACGCGCAAAAAGGGCCAATAAAAACAACGTCATCCGATACTAGAGGATTTTTGACGGATGACAAAACGAAATTGAATTTTATGCTCAACAATTTATTTTTGAATGGAGTTTGATTTGTTATTATCAATATACCTATTGTATAAATCGCCTTCTTCCCATGGGGGTAGGTAGAGACTGCAGTACACCACCTGCTACGATAATTACATAATCCTTTGTCAACACTTGGTCTAAATAAAATTATTTACACGAAGGTATCTACTAAATTGTACCTATCAAATCAATCGTCGTTTAACTCCATTTCCTAGTTATTTTTTTTATCAGTAATGCCACACTTTTTTAATCTCAATTAATATGAATGAAATCCATTGATATCCTTTTGTTATATTTAGATAATTTATGTAGGTATCCATTAGGTAAATGCGTATTGGATAATTAGTCATGCTTCCAACTAGGAGTGGGCGTTGCGACGACGAACCGTTTCCAAAGACCGTTTTATGTTCTGCGACGATGGAACCGTTTTACGTCCTGGGTTCAAACAGTCTTCGTTGCACAAACCAGTCTTCGAATTATTCAGTGCGATTCTTTATTTTACGTCTTTGAAAATACAGTCGAGAACGCAATGATAAATGATTCAACGAACGGAACAACACGAGTAGACGAGTCGTCGTCTTCGAACGACCGAACGGAACGCGACAAGTAGTAGACGGACGGACGACGAGTCACTCGTCGTTCGTCGTCGTCGTTTACAAAACAGTCCTTGCAATAAAAAGTGAACTTTATACAAATGATATAGAGTCGATAATATATTACCAGTTGTCAATGCGTCTCGTTCCGTTTGTTTGCAAAACAGTCCTTACAATAAAAATTCGTAAATACACACATATTAAAATAATATTGATTTTTCTTCTCTCCATATAACGAGAATTCTCAATAACGCCATGCGCAGTTTTGACTGTTTAGTAAACCATTCACACATTTTAAATCGTTGATAGTTGAAGTTGAAACTAAGAAACTGCAACTATTTCACTCGACGAGAACGTCGGGAACGTCGAAAAGACGAGAACGTCGAAAAGACGGCAACGCAATTATTCTTCGTCTTCAAACCAGTTGCAACGACGACCGTTTCTTGCAACCGTTTTCGTCGTCTCGAAAACGGTTGCGTTTCGTCCGCGAAAAATTCGACAACGACCCACCACTACTTCCAACCACGGATCCGCTTCCAACAAAAACTATAACTGACACAGCCACTGTAGACTTCCAGACAAAAAACCTGCAGACACTCGAAATCTTTTTGCAATTTGTTTATTTGAATTCAAAATATGTAAATTAAGCTGTATTAAAACAAAATAATAAGATAATTTATGCAATTTTTTAGACTTTGGTAGGAGAAGAAACATAATATGAATATTATTAATGTGTAAATTATACCTACTTAATTACTTGATAATTGATAAAAAATCTAATGTCGTTTTCAGAATAGCAGTTCGAATACTGAAGCATGTTACTAAGTTATATGACTTGGAATGGCATCTGCGAGATGGGAAAATTCTTGCCGAGGATCGAGGAGCCGTCATCATCTCGAATCATCAGAACTCCCTCGACGTCTTAGGTAAATCAACACAATAAACACACAACGTTACTGTGAATTGGAGAGGAGCTCGTGGCTACGTAATAACAGCCGCACGGGTCGATCCATCAGGTTAAGCTACGCTTGCCGGGGTTGTTCCGTGGATGGGTGACCATCTTTACATATCCTCCGTGCCTCGGAAAGCACGTTAAGCCGTTGGTCCCGGCTGTCATTTGTGGATCTTTGACAGTCGTTACGGATCGTCAGAAGCCTGAAAGCCTGACAAACAGTCTTACCAAAGGGTATCGTATTACCCAGTTAATGGGTTGTGGAGGTCAGATAGGCAGTCGCTCCATGTAAAATACTGGTATTCAGCTGCAACCGGGGAGAGTATCTTACTATTGACGTTGCATTAATCAGAAATCATCAAACTATACCTACTAGTTTTATATACAAATTGACATTATTGAATATTATATACAAAATGACATGATTACTTTGTAAGTATTGTATTATTGCGAATTTGAGGACTATGTGGATTTTTTATTTTGTTTTTATTTTTTATATTTTTTCTTTCTCAGTTTTTTATCGATGATCTGGCAATTTGAGAACTTTATGCGGCCTACCCAAATGTCCTTTCTTTGGTATTGTTCGTCGAGTCGTTGAGCTCCTTAAGTTCTGAGTTGAGCTCCACTATTACTGACAAATGCTTGCACTGACTGGACAGGTCAACTCAAATCTCGCCATCAAACTTTAACGTTTGGCGAGTGAAAATGTAAAAAAAAACAACAAATGTACATGTTGAGAATAAAAAAAGAATTAAAAAAAACTGTTTGGCTCTTTCCTCAAAAGACCATTTCAAACTCTAATCTACATGGTCCTCATATGGCCTGGCCAAGATTATGTCTGGACTTTAAAAGAGACTGTGACCTCTGAGTTTGTTTCGGCCTTTCTTCTCAGAGTAATCAGATATGAAACGCCGACCTCATCTAGCTTATTTTTAATATGACGTGTAAAAGTGTTTCCTATATCCTATTTACAGAATAAACAATTTCATTTCATTTCATTTCGAGAAGGTAGTGTCTAAACAGCACCGTAATTGCGTAATACACGATCAATCACAATCGGAATCATTTTGAAAGAGATTGCTTTGCTAATCCATTTCTAAATAAGTTCGAAAAATTATCGCAATGAATGTTGTTGAACTGTCAAAATGAAACAGATTAGTCTTCATCGCTTACGAAAATGTATTTCGCAATTAGATAGCTGGTCTAAAGAATCGAAGGTAGTGTAATTACAGGCGTGATTTTTTTTTATTGATTAGAAAATAATGTTGGAAGATAGTGGTAATGAAGTAGGTAGGTACTGTTAGACCTAATTATCAAGATGAAATACTTAAACAATGATTGATGTGCTATTAGTATGTATTATACTGTAGTACTTAAATAAGTACAATATACAAAATAATTATTATTTAAGTATCAACAATAATGGAATAAATATTATTTCTTTTAATCCCAGTTCAAACCAATTCCGAAAAGCAATTAGCATTCAATTTCACTTGTACAAATATGTACTCGTAGGTAGGTGCCTCAAGTTCGTTTACCTTTGACGTTATATTGATTGCCAATACGTTTAAGTATTGATATTATCTGCAATTGTTATTTACAGTTTGTGTTTAGTCATACTCGACCGTTTATTTTCCAGGAATGTTCAATATATGGGAGGTGGTTGATAAAATGGCGGCCGTTGCTAAGAAAGAGTTGTTCTACATATGGCCGTTTGGTCTGTCCGCCTACCTGGCCGGCGTCGTGTTCATAGACCGAAGCAACGCGAAGGGAGCCTACAAACAACTCCAGCTGACCTCCGAGGTCATGGTAAAAAATAAGGTTGGTATCATAATACATTATTATCTACACGGGTACTTCCCTGCGGCTACGATAACGCAGACTTGGGGATTGGGCAATAAAATTTATCGTCCGGCCTCCCTTAAGCATAACACGATAATATACAGCTTTGTCGGTCTCCAAAGAAAAACAATCCCATTAAAATCTGTTCTTTCACACGCATTAAGAAAATCGCAGAATGTTTATTGTGTGTGGGTATTAATTACTTATCTATTTTATCATTTTCCTGTCTCTAGTAATAGGAAAAATATGATAAAATTCACGTTGAGGTGTCGAAGGCTTGATGCAGTTTGTATCGCATACCTGTCTATGAATTATTTTCACAGTTTAAAACGAAAATTCGAACCGACTTCCGAAATTAAAGTTATTTTTCACATAGTAAGTCGATTGTTTTTTTTTTCTATAAAGAGTTTTTTTATTAAAATATATTTTGTGTTTCACGAACTGTGTCCGATATTATTTCTATCGTTTCTTTATGTACCTAATCGGGCAGAGAAACAAGAGTAGACTTTTGTTGAAATTAAAGATTAAACTTATAGGTAGAATTCCACACAGAAAAAGGGAGGATTAATAGTACATTATCTCTCTCCCTTTATCCCGGCATAGTGGCGTGAACATTATAACCTCGTACATCGTACTTACTGCTCTCATTTATTAAATAGAGGAAGCTTCGAGGCTTGGATAATATTAAACTTATAAATTCAGCTTAATGCGCCAGTAACGAACTGGGATATAACGCAGATATAAAATTGCCTTGTTGCAAGATAATTTTAGTACTTTGTTTTCATTGGTTGTTTTTATTTCCATGTAGTGTTATGGTAGTTTTGCATGTAATGAACTTCAAGTCGGCTTTCAATTCTTAGACTTTTTTCTGTATGTTTCATATGCTTATGCCTAGCTGCTACTGCTATGCTTAGCTACTTTATTATAATTATCTAATTTGTTTTATACTAAGGAATGTAGTAAACATGGTAGATACTACACTGCTAACCACAATCAATCTGCCTAGCCTTTTCCCAACTATATTGGGGTCGGCTTCCAGTCTAACCGGATGCAGCTGAATACCAGTATGTTACATGGAGCGACTGTCTATCTGACCTCTACACTGTTAACCACAATCTTATTCAATTAAACCACAATCAAACAAAATCTCTAAAATAAAAGAAATATTCCATTGATTTACAATTTATCTCAAAGAGTTCAAAGAGTATTCCAATAACATTATAAATCCGTTTAGCTTTGATCAAGACGAACCGAACACAAAGATCCCAACTGTCAAAAAATATCCCGTGGGAATACAAACAGACATTTCGCAGGAAAAAAAAAAAATGTTCAAGCAGCAATTTTGTTTATAAAGTGAACAATTTATATTTTCAGACGAAAATTTGGGTGTTCCCTGAAGGAACAAGAAACAAGGACTATACAAAACTAAAACCTTTCAAGAAGGGCGCGTTCAACATAGCGGTGGCTGCGCAGGTACCCATCATACCCGTTGTGTTCTCACCCTACTATTTCATAAATAAGGAGAAATACATTTTCAATAAAGGTAAGCACGTCCGCCCACTATTTATTTCCCTCTGCTGATCTGGAAATATTTATATTATTGATATTTATATGTGAATATTTCCAATGGTTTATTTATTATTATTGACGCTTTACATACATTTTGTAACTATATTTATATATCTATTACTTAAGGTTGATGCGATAGGGTAGCCCGCGAAATTCAAATTTTCTTGCGTTTTTTGCAATTTGTAGGTCAGTATCAGGTTGTATGTTGATCTAAATAGATATTATTAGCGGCCGTAACAAATATGGATTTACAGAATTATAAACATTAGAATCAGCAATACAACTCTCTAAGTTCATGTAAGTGTATTGACTGACGATTTTATGAAATTTTGATTCACTGCAAATTGCAAAAAACGTAAGAAAATTTGAATTTCGCGGGCTACCCTAGCGCATCAACCTTAACTGTATTTTTTTTCTCGGAGTAAGGTGTGATAAAAGGCGATCAAAATTCTGAAAGAATTTTCTTTATTATGGTCACTTACTTTACAAATTCTGTTGAACATTTTGTCCACGTACCTACATTACATTCCTAAGGCCTAATAATAAAAAGGATTTCACAGCCTATCTTGCAACTCCAATCTGAAAGGTTAAAATTTCCGTGACCCTTCCTGTCCGGGCAAAAAGTAGCCGATCTATATTCTAATTTGGACTTTAATCTTCTTACCAGTGGAAAGTCCTTCACAATCCACACCAAACTTCCCCTGTGTAACTGAAAATATTCAGAGCAACGGAAATATTTTTTGAATTCTCTCACAAAGGATTCTTTTGTTGTAAGAACCTTATACCACACAAGCCAACAACATTTCCCTACCTCAGTACGAACTACTGCATTAATGGTATACCCCTTTTCTTATAATGTTTACCCAATTTGGAGCTGAAACCTGGAACACAAAAAATACTGTTTCAGTATTTGTGTTCATTAATATCATCATCATTTCTGTCTTGTAGGTACTGTATCCATATGACGATTATGATTTGTATGTATATGGGTGGTACCTACTCTTTACTGAGAACCTCATTCGCCTAATACAGTTAGTTAACCCTAGTGAAAAGATTGACAATGTCCTACAAATATTGTTATGTCAATGTAATATCAATGTTATGTCAATGTTATGTCAATGTAATGTCATTGTAATTTCAATGTCAATATTGAAATGTTATAGCTAATACATTGTGTAAAAAATTAAAAAACCTCAATTGAGATGGTGCATATCTAATTCTTACTGCAATTAGTATCCATTTCAAAGATAACGAAAACGAAATAGGTAACTAGTTATTTTTGGAAAAGCAACCATGATTCTTACGTGGATGTGTCGTATTTTACAGGTCACGTGGTCATCCAGTGCCTGGAGCCGGTGCCTACGACCGGTCTATCTACGGATGACGTGCCAGAGCTGATCACTAAGGTCCACCAACAAATGACTGTAGCATATAAGGAATTATCCAAAGAGGTCATCAACGCCTTGCCAGCAGACTACCCCTTTACTTTAATAGGATAGAAACCACGACTGTATAGGTATTATTAATATTTGGATTATTATCGGTAATAAGTTAAGGATTTAGATGTAAGTGTTTTGGTCATAAGTAAATACTTATGACTTATGTTTTGAAATAAATTAATAAACAAAAATAATTTAATATATAAACTGTTTCTACACTGTGTCGTTTTTCATTTATTAACACTCATTTTAAATAGATACTACTTAAAACTATAACAAAAAAAGAATGACCGCAGTAATATTTTCTTTTCTTACTATCTTATGTAATTAAACAGAACCACAACATGTACCTACCTAATAAGAGTCATTTTAATATTGTTATTCCACAATTTCCACATAAGAATCATTTAATTCAACATGTATGAATAGATACACGCCCTTAATCTTATGCACTCAACTTATAAACACTGTTCACCTATAAACAACTAGTTCGTTTTAACGATTACCTACTCTTCTGAAAATAGAAGAGTTGAGTGGTTTGCAAACTCTACTAATTCCACTGTGCACCGCTAATATTTTAAGAGATTAAGCAGTATTTTCAACTAAATAAGACGTTAACTTTGAACAATATTACTACCAGCGTTATATAATTTTGTTCCAGCATTATTTGAATTATGTTCTAACTAAAAGGTATCTTTTTTAATCGAACGTCCAATAATTTCCAAATTGCGCCCCTAAAAACATTTTTGAACAGTCTAATATAATGATTGACCTAAAAATACTAAATAGCCAAGTAACTACGACCAACTTGGGTGTAGCGCTCGCCGGCCGCTGCCATTCCACTGCTCGCTTCGCTCGCTCGGATCTGCTCACGCGCGGTTCATCACAGTTCTAACCTAACTTAACCCATTTGGTCGCCTAAAAGCTTAGTTACTGGGTCCAAGTGTAAGATAAGGCCAGAAAGTTAAAAAGAGATTCAATTATTTTTAAAAGTGTGCATCATTAGAAGTGCAAAAAGGTTCATTAGTTCAAAAAAAGTGTTCATCGTTAGAAAAAGTTTTTATAGGATCAGTTAAATATTTCCCTTTATTTAATACTTACTTTTGCATGCGGATTGGGTTACTAAGCTACAATAGGCAACACAAAAAATTATGTACCGACGGTCTTCCGTATCACAAAATAAATCTAAGTATATTATATTTTCTACAAACATTTGAAGAAAAAAATCTATGGTACCTACATAATAGGTCTTTACCTATGAAATTGCCGTTTTGTATGAAAAAATTGTTGATGCCCTTCTTAAAGAAATCAGCTGGACGGGAGGCAACAAATTCTTCAAAGGCATTTTGTACTGCCTCTCGGGTATTGAATTTTTTTCCCGCCAAGAAGTTATCCAAATTCTGGAAAAAGTAGTAGTCTGTAGGCGCAAGGTCTGGTGAGTAGGGCGGATGACGGAGAGCTTCCAACCCCAGTTCTTGCAACTTGGAGACCGTCTGCTGTGCAGTATGAGGTCGCGCGTTGTCGTGCAGGAGCAGCGGAGACGAGCGATTGACCAATGCTGGTTGGAGATGCGCCAGCTTCTCCATCATTGTGTTCAGTTCTTCACAGTACACATCTGCAGTAATGCTCACCCCGTTTGGTAAGAAGCTGTGATGAATCACACCGGCGCTAGACCACCAAACAGTGACCATCACTTTTCTAGGGGTAAGTTTTCGTTTAGGGCATTGTTTAGGTGCTGAACCAGGATCTAACCAACTTGCTGAGCGCTTGCGGTTATCAAACAGAATCCATTTTTCATCGCAGGTAACAATGCGGTTCAAAATTCCTTCATTTGTGTGTCTGTTGAGCAGTGCAAGGCACGTCTCGACGCGTACTTCGCGCTGGCGATCATTGAGTTCGTGGGGCACCCATTTGTCAAGCTTTTTTACCTTGCCAATTTGACGCAAATGGACCAATATTGTTTTGACGCTAACGTCGAAAGCTGCTGCTAATTCAGCCGTAGATTGTGTATCATCAGCTTCCACAATAGCCTTTAATTCGTCATTGTCGACCAAAGTCTTCGGACGACCGCGAGGTTCATTTTTCAGGTCGAAATTTCCAGAACGGAAGCGAGCAAACCAATAACAGGTGGTGCGTTGGTTTGTAGTGTTAGCTCCGTAAACGTCGTTGATGTTGCGTGCCGCTTGTGCCGCGTTGCTGCCACGACGGTACTCATATTCCATAATTACTCGAATTTTTATACGTATCCATGATGACGAAAAAGATTGAAATGCGATGAAAATGTAACACTAATCAATAAAGAAATGACTACTTTTGGAAAAAAAAACCATGTTTTTAAAATAAAATTAATTTGAAATTAGAATTCTTAGCCAAACAAAAATTATTTTGATTTGAAATGGCCAGTACTGCAGAACGGCAATTTCATAGGTAAAGACCTAATATATAACATAGGTTAGCAAGCTTGAGGTTTCTGTTATACCTATGTATTTCTTTTTATATGATAGACAGTTGACATAATGTGAGCTTCTGAAATAAATATATATGGTGGGAAACCGAATGCTATGCCGCACAGAACTGATTCAGAACTTTTGGGTAACAAACCGAATCGACAAGCCATCGTATAATATTCATATTTTTACAGTGAGAAAAGTTACCTAGCATTGTAATTGAACTAAAAATAACTGCGAAAAACAACAGAAACCTGGATCACATCATTACAACTTGTATTTTCTATTGGCCAACAAAATGTTCAGGGGTCAATATAACCATGTATGAGTAAGCCCACGTACGAACGGGCGCTTGGGGACGTTTGTTCACCGTACTATGGATTTTCGGCACTCGGCGTCGAGCCGAGGGTTGAGAATCGAATAGAGCACATCCTACCACGTAAAAGCGCACAGTTGTATTTTCAACTTTCGCCGCTAAGCTGAGCGTTGAAAATCCAGAGTACGATAAAAAAGCGTCGCAATAAACAGGCGCCCGTGCGAACGAGAGCTTAAAGAAAAACAGAAAAAAATAACATTCCTTTTACTCAAGATGTAAAGATAAGGTCCAAATTGTTGCTACTAACGACTGTACTGTGAAAATGATGGACGTCAGCCGTTAAGAAACTGGGGTCATATAATTATTTTCTCCGCCTAATTCCTTTGTAGCTTAGCTTTTTACAAAAATATTCAGACACATTCTGGATGTTACGTTCTGACATTTATAAAAATATGGAGAGAGTTTTTGATAGCAGATATTTAATGGTATGCAATTATATGTTAGAACGAGCTTTCGCCCGTGGCTTCGCCCGCGCGTTATGTCGATAAAAAGTAGCCTATGTCCTTTCCCAGGGTGCCATTTATGTCGAAATCCTTTCAGTGGTTTAGGCGTGATAAGGTAACATACAGACAGACAGACAGAGTAACTTTTGGAATTATAATATTATATATTACTAGCTGCCCGTCCCGGCTTCGTACGGGTAGCACTAAGTACCTACCCTACCCTTCGTACCTACCTACCTTCTTACCTTACCTACCTACCTACCTACCTTACCTACCAACCCTACCCTTCCTACCTACCTACCTTCTTACCTTACCTACCTACCTACCTACCTACCTACCTTACCTACCAACCCTACCCTACCTACATACCTATCCTACCTATCCTACCTATCCTACCTTACCCTACCTACCTACCTATCCTACCTTACCCTACCTACCTACCTACCTATCCTACCTAGCTACCCCCTACCTTACCTATCCCACCTAGCTACCCTACCCTACCTACTCTACCCTACCTACCTACACATACCTTACGTACAAATCTTCTCTTGAGAATAACGAACACAACAAAAAAAGAATTATCCAAAGCGGTCCAGCCATTCTCGAGTTTTCGATACAAACGAACAGCAATTGTTTTTTTTATATTATATAGATAGTATGGATGATTTATTTTTACAAAAATAACTTATTGTACTCCGAACTTTCATAATAATGATTGTACCAGAATGCCACAAGGTGTCGGGGCGTGACGGTATCAGCCGTGAAAGTTCAAACTTAGGTGTCGTATACAATAAATAACTAACACAACTTACGACGAACAGTTTCAACTCCGGCCTTATTATGTTCGAGAACTCTTGGAAAAACTTGTAAAATAAATTTTCCAGGCGCTTTATTGGTATTTTATTGCAATTAAAGCAGAATTTACATTTCTCTACGATATTCTCTTCGTTTCCATGCAAAACTTTTTGATAGTTCGTGTAACGTCGTAAACTGAATG
Organism: Lithophane ornitopus; assembly: GCA_948473465.1. Classification (NCBI taxonomy): domain Eukaryota; kingdom Metazoa; phylum Arthropoda; class Insecta; order Lepidoptera; family Noctuidae; genus Lithophane; species Lithophane ornitopus. The sequence continues at coordinate 7,481,593 of OX419616.1, read as the reverse complement.
GTTTTAAGTCCTTACAAGTGTAAAAACTTATGTTACTACCCACTTTTCTTTACCCTAGTTTACTTATACTTGACGGTTGATTTATTTAAAAGTGTCTTGGTATCTAGGCTAAGTTAGCTGCTAATACTCATACTTATATTATCCACTGAGTAGGTATAGATACCTCTGTGATTGGAGGTATATGACAATGTATATTACGTGAAATGTAACAACCCCCATATAAATAACTACCATCACTGAATCACTTCACTGAATAAGAAAATCAATTGATAAATGTAATATCGGCCAGTACACCTAACAATTCGAGCGTAAAGATTCAATACTTACATATTATAATTTAAAGTCGCTTTTCGTGTTTGTCTGTATGTCCGCGTTGTTCACCTACACCACGCAACAGTTTTGATGAGGTTTTCACCATGCATCGTTTAGAGAATTGATTCCGGAAGGTTTATGTGTCTAATACATAATATTATACGTTATAAATAATATGTTACTATTAAAGTTACATTTAACGAAGAAATCTCGATGTTTTGACAACTCGTAAGAACCGTGCGAAGCAAGAGCGTGTCGCTAGATGTAAATAAAGAAGATATTTTTACTCCAAACATCAATATTGTAACATAGTTTTATTTTAATTAACGGATTCCTTTATGAACTGTTAGCTGTTCTTATTACAGCAGTTAATAAAATGTTATTACTCCTCTGGTATTCCAAGTGATCCCCAGCTTCATTATAAGCCATCTTCGTTGTATTTTATATAATTAAATATTCTTAGCTCGTAGTTCTTAACTTTTAAAAGAAACAATGCCTTTAATTTCCACAAAAACGGCATTTCCGGATATTTTCCCGTAGCCCTCGGCTTGTATTGTGCTCACTTGTAAGTATTGTGCTCATTATTTTGCCTATTACTAGGACATTTCACTAAAGTCCGTATTGTGGAATATAACTTTTAAACAGTTGCCACAGTTGACACAGACACTGAACAGATTCGTTTGAAAATAAGCATGAAATATTATATTTTATAATAATCTAGCTGGACCCCGCGGCTACACCCGCATAAGTCTTGTGGGAATATTGGGATAAAAGTATCCTATGTCCTAATCCAAGAAATGGTCTACCCTATGTATTTTGATGCTGTCAACCAATGGCTAAGATGTAACCTCCTCACACTTAATGTGGACAAAAATTTTTTTATAGAGTTTTCTCTCCGAAATGTCTCACTATCCTTGACCAATTCGCATACCATCACTGCACACTCCCATAATTGCTATGGCTTTACACCCTGTAACTGTCCTTCGCTGGAGCAAACTGCCATCATCAACCTTGGCGTCCTAATCGATAGTAGGCTTAATTTTGCACCACACATAGACCTGGTTTCTTCTACGGTTCGTAAGCTAATGTTTACTTTTTTAAATCTCAGACATATAGCAAATCCAGACTTATTAAAAACAGTTTATACTGCACTATGCCAATCGCTTTTGGTCTATTGCATAACATGCTGGGGCGGTGCATGCAAAACCACATTATTAAAACTGGAGCGTGCTCAAAGAGCGCTGCTAAAAGTTAGTGCTTTTCTCCCATTCTTGCATCCCACTACCCATCTTTATCAAACCTGTGAAGTATTAACGGTGAGACAGCTTTTCATACTCCACACTATTGTAAGGATGCATGGTCTTCTGACCTACAATCCTACAGTTTTTGTACACAAACGTAGAAAGCATTCAATTTGCAATTTGCAGGCATGCCACACGCATTTTGCACAGAGATTTTTCAATTTCTTAGGTGGCCATATGTATAACAAAATTAACCAAATGCTAAAAATATATCTGCTTACTAAACAAAAATGTAAGAAAGTGGTTACTGAATGGCTCCTTTAACTTGACTATGCCAGTACGGAAGAAGTCCTTAATATTCAAAAGTAGAATCTACTCGCCGGATCGCACCTCATAATCTCACACATACCACTAACACAACCTCTCACACATTTACACATACACTCACCGACACCATGACACACCCTCGCACCATTACATATCTGCACACATACACATCACTCTCTTGTCAAGCTCAATACAATATTAATTTACTTATTTATTTAGTTTTAATTTTAGTTTCCTATCGCCCGCCGATTTTCTTTTAAATTATATGAAAATAATAAAAGAAAATAGTGTATAAAAAAATTAATATTTTACACTCTCCTATATCGTTTTGGTCTAATGTAGCAATTATATTAGTTTTGGAAATGTCTTATAATATTAATGTTCAGCTTTTGTATTTTAATTCACTATGGAAGAGCACTGACTTCTGAGATACAGGTTTTACCTAGTTTGGAAGTTAATAGTTCATATAGTTAAGCTGCCTAATCATTATATTATAAACGTGTGCTTTAGTTTTAAGTAGATATTTTTGTATTAGGCTACATATAATTTTAGTCCAAATAAACGTTATTATATTATGTGCCAAATTTCATCCAAATCTGTTTAACCGTTTTTAGCGTGAAAGCGTCACAAACAAACAAACTCACTTTCGCATTTATAATATTAGTTAGGATTCTATGTTGTACTTAATGTGGGATTGAGTCAAGGGTTGAGTAATTTGGTAAAACTATAGATACCTACCTAGGTAATTAAAGTTATAGGTAATGCGCTTTTTGACTATTTGTTAGTTTACCTAGGAATAGGCAGAGGTACCTAGAGTTACCAAATGATCGTTAACGACGCGCGACGAGTAATTCGTCAACTCGTCCTACATACCTACGGCCCATTTAGGACGACTTGCAGAAAAACAAAAGAACGTCCTAAATGGGTAGGTATATATATAATAGGTACTCCTCGAGACGCATCGAAACTTTTCATTGCAAAGCTTTTCATTTGCCAGTAGCAGCATTTCCATCTTATGAAGTTGACATATGCGAACAGGCATTTGGTTTGACAAACTGTTCTTGATAAATGGGGTAAAATGGGGTTTTGATAAATTTCATAAATTTTTAAATTTCATTCATCCTGTGAAGATGAGCAGGTGTTCATATTCACTAATAGTAGGTAGGTACTAATATAAGGTGAAGATGAGCAGCGCTAGAGTTTTCTTCGAGGAATGCGGAATAAGAAAAAGAGTGCATGAGTTTAACTTCCACACTGATGTCTAAACCCACGAGGGCAGGGCTAGAAAAAGTCGCCTCGGGAAAAAATCGCACTGGATTTTCAACTCTCGACGCTAAGCATTGCGTTAAAAATCCAATGCTATGACTTTGTTGTGTGCTGTAACTTCTATGACTTTGTCCTTTGTATGACTTTGTTATTCTTTATTGTCAAAAAAAAGTAAAGAAACGGAAACAAAAGTCAGAAGCGTTCGTCCGTAAAAAAATAACTTAATCATCTTGAATCTATGCAACACAAACCTACAGAGGTTTATTTAAAAACGTTGCTTAAAGATAAGTAATGGTTAGCAACTGTTTTTTGACGTTTGAACGTCACTGAACTCAAAAAAAAAAAAAATAAACAAATGCAAAAACTGCTACGGCTGTAATTATTTAAATGCCCGGACACAAACAATAGGTGCACGTTATTTTTTATTTCTACCTATTATATTATTTATTAAGGAGCTGAAGATAAAACAAAGCTTGTTGATGCATTTAACAAGTTTTATTTATGTCATGAAAACTGGCTGCTTTTGCCTGGTTTTTTATCAAAAATATTTGGGGCCGATTCACACCAGAAATGTAAAAATTAGATTGATAGGTAGTAGTAGGTGGGTAGCTACTAGTGACCTAAAACGTAATTAATGTGTTATATCCATATTAGAATAGGTATAAGTATGCCATTGTAAACGAATATGACAATATTAATCATTACACCTCCCTCTGCCTAAACTTTCGCGATGAACAGTCGTGATGTTAGGTTGTGTATTATTAAAAGAAAAGCTGAAGAAAACAAAGTTTATGTTTATTAATAGTACCTAAATTTCGATGCATGAGACGTTTTCTGAACGAAGTTTGAATCTGAAAATCTATGAAGTATGGAATGCCGTTTCATTTTTCGTTCGTAGTAGAAATAATAACTTCTTCGTCCATGTCCGAATCACCCGACATTATCAATCACACTGCAACCGCTGCCGCTTGGCTAGGTACGTCCGCGCCCGAACCGCTGCCGTCCCGCGCCCGACCCGCTGCCGTAGCGCGCCCAAGCCGCTGCCGTCCCTCGCCCGCGCTGTTTGTGATGACAGCGCGACTCCCGCGAAAAAAACGATCCGACCTGCACCCAACACACACCCGCTGTGTGTCTTCTATCGGCGCCAGACATGGCAACAATATTTGAACACATGTGTGGCTGTGTTTGGGTATTTCATCAAAGTTTGATCATATATTTCAACTTTGCCATTCGTTGTCATTTGTTTGAGCACATATCAATGCCGGCGCCAGACATTGTAACAATATTTGAACACATGTGTGGCTGTGTTTGGGTATTTCATCAAAGTTTGATCACATATTTCAACTTTGTCATTCGTTGTCATTTGTTTGAGCACATATCAATGCCGGCGCTTGACACAGCAACAATATTTGAACACATATTTGAACATTTGTTTGACACATGTGAGGCAGGGGTGTTTGAGTATTTCATCAAAGTTTGATCAATTATTTTAACTTTTCCATTCGGTGTCGGTTTTTCGAGCGCACATCAAAGCGATCAAAGTTCAAATGTGTGCATAGCGCGTACGAATTTCAAATGTGTGCGTCGCGTAGCCTGCAAGCCCAGTGTCTCGTAAATAACTGAGCGGAACAGTCGCTTTGCTCAATGGCAAGACGGAATGGAGCAACGAGTGCCCTAGAATTTATTGAGTTCAATAATGAAGGAGAACCATGTATTTATGGAACCCTAAAAGTAAAAAACAATATAAAAATATGAATTTGGTAAATGACGCCTGGATCAGGATTAATGATAAATTCTCAGTAGGTACATTGCTCTATCGAGGAATTAAAAAAGAAGAGAAACATTTTATTGACCCATTAATTAAAGGGAATGTATAAAAAAAGAAAAACAGTCTAAGTACAATGACAGGATCTGATGCTGAAGAAATTTAGAGACCATCATGGTTTGCATTCGATGCCATGCACCATTACATGGGTACTGAGTACTGTTACTGTTTATGATTAGTATTAGTGATTACCGTCCGACAGTGGCGCCGATTTTCTTGTCACAAAATTCTCTAAACTAAACTAAAAATCACTAAAATTTAGTGTAGTCCTGTCAAACGACCAAACTCATTCTGAAATAGACTATGGTGACAGTTGTACACCGAACACAGCAGCTTCGACGTGTTTTTATATGGAATTTTTCACATTTTGTATGGAAAATATACAAAAAAAAAAAAAAACCATCATGTTGAGCCTCAGGGGTTTGTGGGCTTCCTCAAGGGGGACGAAATTTTCATTATTTTTGCGATAAGACACGCCATTTTCGAGATATAAGCAAAAGAAAATAAAAAAGGTACAGTACTGTTTTGCAACTGAAGTCGAAGGTGTTGGTTTGAATTTTAGTTCATGACATCTAATTTTATTCCACACATTTTTAATCGCGAAAAAATAGTCAGATTTAGTAAGAGGATTTTAGATATAGAACAAAATTTTAGGATAAATCCGTCAAATTTAGAATAGCATTTTCACTAAATAACTCAGTGCCATCTTAGTGCTGTTAAACTAAATTATAGTTAAGCTGTGTCAAAATATCTGTGACTTAAGTAAACGACGAAAAAGTGTGCTAAACAGGACGAAACTCTGCCATTTAGCCATTTAGCATTTTCATTTTATTGCCATTTAGCATAAAAAATGATAAATTGGCAACACTGCGTGCTGCAAAGCATGTCTCCAGTGGTAAAGATGGGTTGTAACAGGTTAAACAAGATATCAGCTATCACTGTTACTGTTTCAAAAAAATAACAGTTCCAAATATCTGTTATTAAATAACAGCCTGTTATTTTTGTATGGACAATAAATACGTATTTAAATCTTAATTGAATATCTTCCATTCTTTAATGAGGAAGAGAGAGAAATTGATAACCTTGCTATAATTCCTTCCTTTGTGTGAGTGTGTATGTGGTAACAGTTTGTGTGGGGATTGTGTTAATGTATTAACAGTAACAGCCGCGGTAACTATCTTGAGAGTCTGTTATTTTAAGTAACGGGTATTTTATATTGATAAGAACAAATTGATATTTGTTATTTTTTAATATCTGTTATTTTTATCTGTTACGACTTACGATATACATAGGTACGCCTCATCCCTAGTCAGTGGTGAAATATGTGTGCAAAGTCTATCAAAGATGTTTGATCAAATATGTGACTATGTCTGGCACCGGCTTTAGAACCACCAACATTTTAGAAGCGTTTCACTCCAAAATTAATAAACGTGTCAACAAGAATACTGTGACATTGATGCGATTACTCAAAGTATTGCAGCATATTCATACATTGGAGATGATTCCAAAACAAGAAGAAAGGATCAAATCATCATTGATGATTTCATTACTGACGTACAGTTACAAATTATAAATAAAGAAATTTAAATTTGTCACGCATTAGAAAAATTACGCACATAACTAATTACTAAATTAAATTGTTGTTATCAGAAGTGGTTTTAACTAGTGATACAACACTATTACCAGGTATCATTTTACTTTAAAATACCCATCGTACCACCAGGGGTACGGTGGGTCTGCAGTGAAGAAACACATGCAGTTATTTCACAGGTGGGCCTCTTGCTGCAAGTTTGCGGTAAAACCACCGCACGTATTTTGTACAAAGAGATATACTTAGTAGGTAGGTATATAATTTTTCACAAATATTTTTTATGTATTCATGGTTTCCTCGCAAATGTGTTGAAAAACGTCGTTTAATACGCGTGAGCATTTGTCATTGCACGCGAGATGGTATTGCAGCCCAAGCCGAAGCTGAGGGCGTAATGGAGTCGAGCGAGACTGCAATGACAAAACAATTGCATCAAAATGTAGGTAAGTAACACATGGTAAGTAAGTACTATTTTTTTATGATGACCACGGTGATGTGATACCTTCTAAAATACTTTATCATTTGTAGGTAACCACAATCACCTAACCTACATATTTGTATCCACATAAGTGCCACTCATTTCTACAATCTGTGATTAGTAGTATCATTGTGTGGGTTCTACTGCACCACTCGCACTTAACCAGTTTTCAATTTAAGTGCATCGCGTTTATAAACTTATTTAAGGATTAACATAACTTTGTGGATAACAGTATTCAGCCGGGCGGCGTTCAAATTGGTGCAGTCGTTAATCAAATCCGTGTTTACGATCTAACTGGACGCCCAATCTCTCCTTCTCTTTCATTTATTTCTATAAAAAACAAGTTCAATTTACACAATAACGTCTTTGACAGATGGCAAAATGTTGTCAAAGATTTTAATATCCTTGGCAGTGATCGTTATTCTACTTCGATTTAAAAGTGAATTTATTAAACTAAAATTCCATCTCAAGATCTCTCTATATTATTTGTTTTTGACATTAACTTCAATTATAGTTTTGCCAGTTTTGTTGTTTAGACCGAAACATCACAGCAATGGATTGTAAGTACCTAAAAAATAAATAAATACCTACCTATCTAATAATATGTGGATCTATAATGCCCCCCGTATCCTAATTTCGTAATAGATACACGATCAATCCGAATTGGAATCGATTCGAACCAAATGTCTAATCTATTGCTTCATAAGTACGAAAAAAAAATCTGCTCAACAACGTAATTATCGCAATGAATGTTGTTCAACTGTCCAAATGAAACAAATTAGTCTTAATCTGTTACGAAAATAAGTTACGCAATTAGATAGCCGGTTGCTGAAAGGCCCAAAATATACTGATGTCAAATGTCATTAAAATTATATGATTGGTCTATTCATTCCTCTGACTTCTGTCCATATACAATATCTTCTCTATTTCTTCATCCTTCTTTACAATCGTAGGATCAGTGTGCGTCCCTTTTCCGAAGTCGCAGGTCACTGCGATAAGGGTATCACCATAGAACATGGGCGGCACTGCTTTTTTGGCATGTTTTAATCGTTTATTATAATCGGCTGTAAAAATAGGCAAGTTCGCAGTTCTCCCTGTAGGTAAGTAAGTGTACAAATTCCCCAAAAATTACTGAAACGATTAAAAACGAATAAAACATTTTTTTTTTTTCTATTTTTTTTCTAATCTCATAACTGAAGTCGAGTACAGGGTAGAGTTGTTATGAAGATACATTTTATTAAAATTTCAGGTTTACTTCAAGTCTGATGAAACACATTACGAAGATATACGGATTGGAATGGCACATACGCAACGGGGAAATATTAGCGGAGGACCGAGGAGCTGTCATCATTAGCAACCACCAGTCAGTTCTAGATATAGCAGGTCAGTTCGGAACCGAGGTATTAACTACTATGTACCTACTTACATTATAATGTTTTACTATAATCGGACTTGAACTACCTAAGATAAAGTTCAATCAATGACGTTACTCTTGACGTCCGTTATCGAACAGTTGAAAACTAAAATGACTTTCAGCTCAACCTCACCTGACAGTCATTTTAGTTGCAAGAACCCTCAATATCTGAGAATTTAGAAAAAATATATAAATTGTTTGTCCGTCTATACTTCTCTTAATTTGTAGGTACTTGGTTTTTGACTGGACATACATTATGCCTTTGTCTGCGGGGTAATTGCATAACACTTAGTAATGGCTTTCATTTTGACAGTGCAACAATATTTATTGCGTTAGCTAAGTACGTTGTTGAGCAGACTTTTCGGACAAAATCAATGCTCATCTGCCTAGCCTTTTCCCAACTATGTTCGGGTCGGCATCCAGTCTAACCGGATGCAGATGAATACCAGCCTATCTGACCTCCACAACCCAGTAGCTGGGTAATACGATACCCCTTGGTGAGACTGGTTGTCAGACTTTCGGGCTTCTGACGAACCGTAACGACTGTCAAAGATCCTCGAATGACAGCCTAACGTGCTTTCCGAGGCACGGAGAAATCTCGATATGTAAAGATGGTCACCCATCCACGGAACAACCCCGAGCCACAGATATTATAATGCTACGTCCCGATGATGGATCGATAGACCCGTGCGGCTATTATTACTTAGCCACGAACTCCTCCTGAGCAGACTTATCGAACATTTAATGGATTTCCTTCAAAATCATTCAGATTATGATTGATCGTGTGTTACGCAATTAGCAAGCGCAATAGTGCTGGTTGTTCTGTTTGTTATCAAAAAGAAATGTCTTCTAAAATGTACCAGGGTAAATATTGGGTATGTTATCATACATTTACTTACCTATTTATTTCAGGCCTGAACAATGCGTGGTGTTTTGTAGGAAAGCTGTACCTGATAGTGAAAAAAGAAGTATTTTACACCGGTCCACTGGGCGTAGTCACGTATCTCTGTGGATCGCTATTCATTGATAGAAAGAATCCGAAAGAAGCTAAAAAAATCCTGGACAGCACGAAACAGCTTATGACCCAAGACAAGGTTGGTAAAACTATATTTTTGAGTTTTGACCAAACAAGAGTCGAAAACATACAACTATAGGTACCTGGGTAGTCAAATTTTCCATTTTTTTAATGACTGAGGTGATAACAGAATATCGAAAATATTAATTCAGAAAATGGAAAATTAAATGAAAGACTCCGCAAATCCAAATTCCACCAATTTCTAATCTTGAGGATGTTGATTAAAATAAATATATTGGGAAGCATCCATACTAAATTACCTACTAATATAATAAAACTGAAGAGTTTATTTTTTTGTTTGAACGCGCTAACCTCTGGAACGACCTACCAAACCCAAGTCTTGAGCACGGTTATAGGCTATTTAACACCACGCTAGGACCATAAGGAGCCAGACAAAAAGAAAAATGTTAGAAATAACACTAACGAAGTAATAGCGCGGGCGGGCGATGCGACGCAATGCGAGGCAGAAGCTAGAATACAAAGTTGATAGTCTTAATAACAGGTTACGATACGATTGATCGATGGAGTATGTACTTACCTAAATAGGATGTATGGAACTAATATAGAAAATATGGTTGAAAAAGACATGTTGCGCTGACCCCAAATAAATTGGAATAAGGCCAGGAGAATGAAGATGATGATGCAGGAACGCATGCGTTCATTAATTCACTAAGGGCCTAAACACATAACCGCGTTGCGGCGCCGCAACGCAAAAATTATCACCCTAAGATTTTCTTATGAAATGGCCCGAAGCCGCCGTTAATTTTTGCGTTGCGGCGCCGCAACGATGTGTTTAGGCCCTAAAAACGAAAAACTTCGCAAGCAATGGGAAATTGCTACTGAAGGCTGCGAAGGGTGTCGACCTCAGGACGAGCTGCTTCTCGCACGGACAACTGTACGTCGCGTCGTCGCTTGCTCCCGCGACACCAGTCAGTCGACACCATCAGCCAGTCAATCTAGGATTGACTGGCTGATGAGACTGTGGCGCTATCTACATCGCTACATGCGAACTACAAGACAAAAATCCTGACGTCACATAAATCCTGCATCGCGCAATTAAAGTTTACCGCCCAAGTAGCACATTAGTGAATTTTGCAACTTATTTTATAGCTTTAAGTTGTAAATAAGTAGTATAACAGTATTTGATAAAACTAATAGCTTCAAACACTACTCATATTTGTATATGAGTACCTCCTATCACTCGTAGTTGCATAAGAGTGTATTTTGTTTATACTTTATTTCTTATGGGTGCATAGAGTCGATTTTGTTACTTAAAGTTGAAAACGGGTTTTAATTGTAACAAATTTAGAAGCAACAGTGGTGTATGAGGCCTTTAAATCTCTTGTATGCAACTGTTCCATTTAAACTGTAACATACCCTTATTTGGCACTTCTATTTCCAAACGAGTAGTATAACAGAGTAGTATTCATAACAGAGTAGTTGCAAAATGATCCCTTTAGCCATTACAGGTGATAACCTGTAATGGCTAAAGGGATCATTTTGCAACCTTTTTGGAACCTAACGTGATTACATCTTCCAGGCCTATTGTACTCTAATATGCCACTCCAACGCGTAGATAAATTTCAATCGTGGGTTCTTGAAAACCAACAGTAGCTATTTCCACTTATTTGAAACCACTAACGATGTAACAGTTACCAAAATACATAATTGTGACCTATTATTACTTAAGTCAGATCGTCCTGCGCGTCACTCTGTTGATAGAACTTTTTGTTTCTGTTGTTATAAAGTTCATAGTTTAAACTATTTCATCAAAAATGAATTCCGTGAAATGGAAAAAAATGAAGCGATGTGGTAGTTATCATCAGCAGGTTGTACGTACTTTAAGTCTACACTGGGAGATCTACAATAGACCAAATTATTAGGTACTGCTGGTAGTAGCATCCACTGGTCAGCCACTAGCAACATACAAATAAGTGATTTTTAGACCTTACAGTTCCAAATAGGGAACAAATAAATGAAAATAAAAACTATGAGATGCCATAAACATCGCCATGTTTAGAAAATGGTTGTCCTTGAAAATATTTTGTTTTGAAAGTGTTTTATCACACTGACGCATAATCACTGAGTTTTGTTCATTGTAACTGAAGCACTTTGACATTATACTTAGTCTAAAACCATTACGTTAGGTTTTTAACAGTTTTATTTTTTTATACTTTTATTTCGCCAATTGATTTAGCACACTTTATTTAATTGTTCTTGATCAAATCGAAAGCGCTTCGAAATTTACAAAGAAACCATACTATACTTTCACAGTAACAAAACATTCGCAAGGATTTTGTGCTGTAAATCAATGCCTGCATTTTAACAGTACACGTGAAGTTTTAATACTTAGCAAATAGATGTAATCCAAAATGAAATGGCTGTTCACAGCCTAAAAAGCCTAAGAGCTTTGACTTTCATTTGTCACTCAATTAATGAATTGAAACGTCATATCATTCAATCAACCGTTCACTACGCACAACTTACACCCATAGTTCTAATTGCCACTTATGGTGATCGTGAGAACTCCTATGGATTTGATTTGGAACCAAAATTAAGCTGCAATTTTTCTCCCCGTGGTTCTATAATGTTTGCATAAGGATTCCCTCCACCTATATAGAACTTATTCATGCCTATATATTTGACCCAAGGTTACAAACAGATATGATGTGGAGCTATTTTACCACCCAGTTGTGTTACTTGGGCGTGCAGTGGACATATACTGGGTGTTTGGGTAGACACCGTTATCCTTGAAACTAGTGGTTTGGTGTCATCTATAATATACTTTTTCTATGGGACCAACCTGGAAATCGCGAAAAAAATATCAGCTGTTCCATACATTTGTGTTCACTTAAATCGACAAAATGTATGGAACAGCTGGTTTTTTTTTTTGCGATTTCATAAATCCTGCATCGTGCAATTAGTTCAGTGCAGTGGTTTACAGTGCATATATACAAGAACCCAATATCAATCGTTGGGCAGTTGCCCGCCAGACACAACACCCGTCTGGTTGGAGGATCCTCCCTTTTCTATGGTGGATGAGTGAACTTTACACCCTGTTCCTCATACCCCTAAAAGACCTAAACCGCAAACGTAGTATACTTGGTAGCTTTATAAAAATGTGGCTGTTATTTTAGTATGCTGTGGTGTCCTTACAACTTCCACGTAAACGAAATCGCGGACAGAAGCTAGTGCAAAATAATATACGAAGGTACCTACCTAACTCTTTGTCACGAAGTAATACTAAACTTGGTGCTCCTCTTAAGACGTAGGTAGTTACTTTCTCAATGATTCTAACAATAAAGTAGGTACCAAGAGATAATACATATTAGTCTTAAGAATTAAGTAATTAACTTTAAAATGTACGTCACTTATATAGCGAATGACGTACATTTTAGCACGAGTACAATAAAAACAGGGTACTTGGTATCTCAGACAAGCTAAGATAAGTATCTCCCTGTTTTTATTGTTATTTTTCATAATTTAGATACTTACCCATATTTAATAACGTTACTTTTAAAGTATTTTTTTCTACGATCTCTGAGACATGACGGCTATTTATAGTAATAAAAATATTAAATATATTCAAATATATATCTTTTTTTTTTCTACTTGCTGTAACAAACATTATAAAACAAAGTCCCCCCGGCCCCGGTGCGTCTGTCTGTCTGTCTGAACGCGATACTCTCTTGAACGATCTCAAATTTTCAAATTTCTCAAATTTTCATACGATTTCCAATGGACGGAGTGATTAATGAGGAAAGTCTCGTGTAGATTGGTAAATGGGATAAGACAATGATTGTTGAAGATGTCGGAAAAAATGTCGACTGATAACTTTACTGTCGTGAGCCCCGAAAACCAATAGTTATATGAAAACAATTAATATTTTTTTTACCTGGGTAACACATTGGGTACCTACCTACCTACTTTTAACCCCGGGTAGTACCTCGTTCCCGTGGGATATTTTCCAACATCCATGCGGGCGAAGCCGCGGGCAAAAGCTAGTAAGACATGATATTCTTGCTTAAGATAGGAACCTAAGAAGGTACCTACTCTTCTATTTAAATCTGTACATATTATAAATTAAAGTACCTATTATTCGTGTCTGTCTGTGTGACCCAGTTGATCTTCTAAACCACGCAACGGATTTGATGCGGTTTTCACCATCACTTGGAGAATTTACTCCGGAAAGTTTATATAGGTACTTACACTAGCTACTTCCCGCTACTTCGTTCACGTAGAAGTTGAATACACTATATACAAAAAAAACAGTCACATTTTTATAAACGTCTCTCGGCCCCCGGCGCATCGCGTCGCCGCTCGCGCTGTTACGTCGTTTTCGCCTTACGTTCTTTCTGGCGCCGCTTTTCCTTTTTGCTCGGCTCCCAAAGGTCGCAGCAGCGTGATGTTAAATAACTTTCCTCAAGAATGAAGCTGTCAAATAAAAAAATATTTTTTCAAAACCGACTAGCAGTTCCTGGGATTAGCGCATTCAAATAAACAAACAAACCCTTCAGCTTTATTATTAGTATAGATTAGTATTAGTAGAGAAGATAAATATACTTAGATTAATATTAAACCTATATACCTACTTAGATAATAAAATCTCGATGTGTTGTCAAATCGTATAAACCGTGTGAGGTAGGAGCCGGTCGCTAGTTTTCTTATAAACTGCCCTCGGCAAATATAAAATTAGGTACTTATACCTATTATGGACTATGAACCAATAATCATAACGTGTATGTGGATTGTTCATAAACCAATCAATTTTGCTCAGTTAGCAGAACCATGTTTTTTCTATATTCTAGATCAAGATATGGATATTCCCCGAAGGCACAAGGAACACAAAATGGGATGGGAAGTTATTACCATTCAAGAAAGGTGCTTTCAATTTAGCTGTGGCTGCTCAAGTGCCGATCATACCCGTTGTGTATTCACCCTACTATTTCATTGATAAGGATAAATATGTTTTCAAGAAAGGTAAGATTCAGGTCAGTTACAAGTTCAAGTTGACCAAAAACCCCAGTTATTTTAAGCCCCTACATACCTATGTAGGGGCTTAAAATAACTGGGGTCTGAGATTTTATGCTCATCCTCTATACCTATAGAGGATGAGCATAAAATCTCAGACCAAATAAAAAAAACCAAGACAGGCGCTGTTAACAGTGACGAGAGGCCGGTTTCGTAAACATGTGTGCACCTAGTGAGGTGTAGTTTGATTGTAAATGCGTGCATGTGAGCGTATATTGACGAAGCGGAGGTGTAGTTTTGGCATGCTTCACAGTAGGTATTGTTCGCACCATTATGTCTTGCTTTTTAATTTGGTCTGAGCCTATAATATCGTCAGCAACCGCCAACCGGGCACAAATCCCGACTCCAACCAAAACTCCACTAAGAAAAACCCAATAACATTTTTCTCAACCTTGGGATCGAACCCAGGACCCCCAACTCATCAGTCGCGCCACGACCACTAGAATAACAAGGATGTCATCATACGTAAGTATTTCAGAGCTTTTCCAGACCTTCCCATCAGGGCCGTAGCCAGGAATTCATTTCGGGGGGGGTTATAGCAAATTTAAAAAAAAAACTTAAGTACCTATTTCTGATTTCAGAGAGGGTAGAAAATAGGTACAGATTGAAAAAAAAAGAGAACTTTCTTCTTTTTCGGAAATCTAAAAAAGATGATTGCGAGCGAAGCGAGCTCGAAATGTTTAGCATCCAGCTTCGAATAAGTTAGGTTTACTTTCTCAAAAAGATGGAAGAGCGATCTCGAAAATTTTAGCACCCCGCCTGGGTGAGTTACTATATCTCAGAGAATGCCAAAGTTGCAGGAATTTATTCAATACAAAGTTAGAGTCGATAAAAATACAGTATTTAAGCATACTTTTACTGGTATTGTAGATTATAAAGTACGCCTATGCGAAATAGATTACAATTATCTGCATAAGGAGGTACCCTAGGAGGTCGATCTCTGGATTGAGATTCTGGTTTCTCGCATTTCGGGGGGGGTTTGAACCCCCAAAACCCCCCCCCCCCCTGCCTACGGCCCTGCTTCCCATCATATTATCACTACTGACGTAATACAAAACAAAGTCCTCCGCCGCGTCTGTCTGTCTGTCTGTTCGCGATAAACTCAAAAACTATTGCACCGATTTTCATGCTGTTTTCACCAATGGATAGAGTGGTTCTCGAGGAAGGTTTTAGTATATAATTTGTCAAGCGGGCGCGGGCATCAGCTAGTGTAAAATAAACAAATCGTAGCTGCAATTCTATAGACGAAACAAATACTTACCGTTACAGGTCATGTCATAATGCAGTGTCTGGAGCCAGTGTCAACAACAGGACTTACCCTGGAGGACGTGCCAACCCTCGCCGAGCGTCTGCATCGGACCATCTCGCGTACTTATGAACAGTTGTCCAAAGAAGTTCACTCTCCAGAACCGAGTGATGGCGGAAAACATAAGAAACTTTCTTAAAAAGTTGATAAATGGTTACTGTAGATACATACTGTTGCTAGCTAAGTGTTAGCTAGCTTGGTAGTTTTATTGATAAAATTAATATATAAAGGCAGGTAGGTCTTCTGCGGGTCTTGTGTCAAAGTTATTTATTGTAATTTGGTAAGTTTAGTTCATAAAAGATTTTATAGCGAATGCATGTTTTTAGTTCTTGCTGACCCGGTAGACGTTGTCCTGTCCAAACACTCAGACGTTCCCGAATTTTCCATCAAGCTGAGTGAGCTTTTCCAATGTTTCTCTTTTCACAAAAACCTTATCCAGTCAAAACGAACATTTTAATTTTTTTACATTTTTTTTTTTAATTTGTTTTCCCCGAAGGGTTAAGCAGAGGTGTACCTATAGCACACCCTCATTTCGCCAGTTACCTATGTTTAAGTCCCATGTAATAGGGGGCGAGCCTTTTGCCATCAAACGGGCATAAATCTAGACTCCGGACTGCTACTGAGGAATCCCCGGTGGAAAAACCCAATAACACTTTGCCCGACTCGGGAATCAAATTAGAACCTCATGCTCAGAAGTAGCGCTTGCGACTAAGACCAATAAGGCAGTCTGCTCATTGGTTTTCGTTTTTCATACATACGGTCCGTCCGTCAAAACATTCTCCAGCATGTTGCCTTGATTACCAGTATAATCACGCCTATACCTGCCTATACCCTAATCATGCCTTTATCCTACTGAATGCGATTAACAGTGGATACAACCGCAACCTGCACACGGATTCTGTCATAGCGCTGAAGCGCTGCCGCACGCCCGCCGAGGGAGTGGCCTTTTACCTATTTGCAGACTACCATGAGCAATTTCCGTATAGACTATAGAAATACAAATAGCTTTCTTAGAATAAAGTTATTTATTTAAACTATTATAATTCACTGCAAATCGATTCTGTCTTTGTCTCTTTCTAGCAATCAATGTTTGCAACGTTCCAAGTTCATGTAACTCGGACGTCAAAGTCACGCTCAAATATCAATAGAATTGAGTGAAGTCGCTGGAACGCTCTCGCGTAAAACAATATTTCGTTTCTCATGATTGGTTGCGCGCTATAAGATTTCTTTCAGTTTGTGTTTATTTTTGTTTTTAGAAGCTTGACGGTTTTATTGTTCAGTGATATTATTAATGTTGTATTAAAAATGTGGGACAAAATCATTTATATGATAGTGATTATCTTAGTAACGTACATTTTGAAACAATTGTTGTCGGAAACACCGAATTTCGTGAAATTTAAATCGAAATTTCTCGTGTTTTACATCTGGACTTCTGTGACCGCAGTGATATTGATGCCGTTTTTTGTGTTTAACCCGAAAAATGTAAAGAATTCCCTGTAAGTATACATTTTGTTTCCCATATAAAAACCGATACTTCAGGACTTATGTCAGCTTCAGCGCACTAACCTGTACCTACCTACGTTGATTCAAGGGATTTTACTGATTGGGTTTGTCCTACACATCATCAAACATAATCCTCTTGAATGATACTACAACATTAAGTCAAAGCTAAGAGAAAGAGACATAATTATTATCTCAAATCTTCACAATTCATCTCCCATTGTTTATTGTTTACAGATTTGGATCTCAAATAGTAAAACATGTAACCAAAATAATAGAAGTAAAATGGCTATTGAGAAATGGAAGAGTATTAGCTGAAGATCGTGGAGCTGTGGTGGTGTCCAACCATCAGTCTTCAATTGACATTCTAGGTAAAATTATTTATTTTTATCTTCCTCTTACCTCATCCACTATGCCTGTTATCCTATTGAAGCCCATTGTAGTTAACTATGATTTAGTTTTAAGTAATTTCGCTCCGTCTGTGTAGGTTTCTCAACTAAAAGATACCTACTGAATAAAGACTATTTTTTATATTATTATTATATAAAGTCTTGATTGAACCTGAACTGTTATGCTGGTTGCAGTACAGTGGTTATGTAGAATTAATTATTGCGATGTTATCCCCGTTTATCGATGTCTATCCTATTAATAGTGCAACATACAATGATGTCACCTAATGATCCTGAGGTCAATTGGCAATTGTCATGCTTAGAATATCTAAGAAGACTATTCTTATGCCTCATCCACACTGCACACATCGGCACATGTATCTGAAATATTTTAATTTAATTGGGAGCTCCGTATCTGCATTAAACATTTAAACATTTTTGCTACATAAATCTTGCCCTTATGTGGATATGGCTTCAGCTATAGCAATATACAATCCTAGAGCCTGAGATATTTATGAGTAGAAACTAATTAAAACAAATATGCAAGTTAATTCATTTTTAAATGAACTGCAACCTTATCACATCTTAGTGCAGATAAATGAGATCAATGTTCTGATAGAGGTTTGTATGGATTTTATGACCATGAATATGCAATGCAGCAAAAGTAAATCTGTTTAATGTTATGTTTGTCATTTTCAACCCTATTTTACAAAAGGCATAGGAGATATAAAGCTGGTCCTACAAGAATAGCTAACACACAACCAATTTTTGTATAATATAGTACACCTTATAGAGTACAAAAAAGTAATGTACCTACTGCTGTTCCATGCACTTCCACAATGGGATTCTACCATCATGTCCAGTGAGCCCTGATACCTGCAATGCTACTCATAAGGCTTATTTCTAGTTCTGGGCTCACACTATATAGATTGCCAAAAACACGCTAAGAAGATGAATATTTTTGTATAATAACAGATTTATTTTTTATAAAAATAAAATGTCACATTGCACTGCTGCTCTTATTTGTTTAATGGTGTAATAATGGCAATGTAATTCATTTGCAATGTCATTCAATTCTCATTATCCTCCTTATTCTTTGCTAATGTTTTAGTGGTTAGAATCTAATAATGGTACCCAAGCTGTTATGGTAGGTACTTATATTAAATTAATAAAAATCTTAAATTAATTCATTCAACACACAGGGCAACTAGCTTCATATTTCTGACTGACCGACTCTCATGACAATTCAAAAGTGCCTGTAAATGGTTCAGTTGAAATGAATAGTTTGAGTTTGTCAGCCTAAACCACTGGGTCTTGTGGAAGCATAAAGTTTTGTACAAGAGTTTCAATTTATAATGAATGTTGAGAAAATTTAAGTTAATAAGGAGATAAAAATTCGTATCGTTTGTTTTTGGGCACTCTGCACTTGTTATGTTATAAAATTGTAGCAGTAATAATTAATTCTGATTATCTTGGTTGTGTTAATTCCAGGAATGTTCAATATTTGGCATGTAGCAGACAAAGTAGCTGCTATAGCAAGAAAAGAAATATTCTATGTATGGCCATTTGGACTGGCTGCATACCTTGCAGGAGTCGTGTTTATTGACAGAAATAACTCAAAAGACGCATACAAGCAACTGAAAATTACGTCAGAAGTTATGATTAAAAATAAGGTTGGTGATCAGTGGAATAATTTAAATAATAATAAGTTTAAGAGTATAATCCACACTTAAGGATTGTGCTCTATAAACGGCGAATTGCACATCATTTGACAGTGGTGCCTTCAGAAGGCAGGGCCTACCTCCATTGACGATTACGATCATGAGGAGTACATCCACTTAATTTAATATCCACAACAAATGTTTTGAACGATTTTTCATCAACGTTTTCGCCGGGAATTGAGAGACATTGGACTACATTTCTCGAGTCTGATCAAATGTGTATGCAATTCATACAATTGAGCTGCCTCAATGTTCTACATAAGGGACATTAGTTTAGTTGTCTTTATACTGATTGCTATTGTCTCTTTACTTGCAGACGAAGATCTGGCTGTTCCCTGAGGGAACAAGAAACAAAGATTTCACAAAACTGCTGCCATTTAAAAAGGGCGCGTTCAACATTGCGGTTGCTGCCCAAGTGCCAATCATTCCTGTTGTGTTCTCGCCCTATTATTTTATTAATAGGAAGAAATACATTTTTAATAAAGGTATGATTTTTATTTGATATTATTAACATCTGCAGACCTCCAGTTAAATGAATGCATCAACCTTCAAGTATAAGAATTGAGAAAATTAGTCATGCTCAAACAAAGTGTTTTAAAAATACATATACGACGTACGTAAATACATATTATAATAGCTTCCAATTGTGAAGACAACAAAAGTGAAGTAATCGTAGCACAGTTGAGGCAGCCGTGTACTCGTGCCCTACAGTCACGAGTGTCGCGACTATGCGCTAACTGTTCATCAACACTAGATACATAAATAGAGCGCTCAATTATGAAGTTCTAAATAAATGACAATTGAAATTGCCAACAATTTCGTCGAAAATAACAAAGCACGTATTTTAAGGCGAAATGGGACTGACGAGAGCCGAGGGGTGTGGTATGACTCCGCCCACGCGTAATTCTAGTGCACTATGTTTACAAATATTTAATTTTATTTGTGTTTATATAGAAAAAATAAGTCCATAATCCCTTAAAGTATTTAATAGTGAACACGTAGGCAAAATTTTATTACAATTGCTTTGATAACAATCGAATGGAATAGGTTTTTCTCTTTAAAAAAGCAGATTTTAAGGAAACTGCGGTTTTTTTGTATCGAGGAAAGTTTTGTCAATCGTGTTTCGGGCCTCATACTTCACTAAAGACACTTCAATTTTCGTAATCATAAAAAAAACGCAAATGCGTTGTTTTTTTTTTACAGAAACATTGATTTTGCGTGAAGTCGAATCGCGTCAAAACATCTGCTTTGGATCCATTTCACCTTAATATACTTACATTATTATAAGCAGTTATCAAAAATCTTTGTATCTACCTGATACATTATTTTTAGATTATTGCTTTTACTTTCCAGGCCATGCAGTTATCCAGTGCTTAGAGCCAGTCCCAACAGTGGGATTGACTATGGAAGATGTACCAGAATTAATAATCAAAGTGCGCAACACTATGGATGCGGCTTACAAGGAACTCTCAAAAGAGGTGCTAAGTACCTTGCCTCCCAACTACCCGCTGGCGACCGATTGAGCTCCCAGTGCCATCGACACACGGTACCACCTATTATGTATTAAATTTATAATCACTCTATTATTAAGCTTTTAGGTCAGCATAACAGTGCTGGTTCATGAAATGTCTGTACTATATACCTATAGCGAGCATTCCAATCACTAGAAATATGAATGTTTCCATGATTTTATAATAAGAATTTACATCTTGTCTAATAATCTATACTTAATATTTAAGGCACACGTCTGTGTTATAATAACAATCGACTTCAGACCACCTCATCGATTAGTGAAATTACTTTTTTTATTAGATTTCCATTTTAGCAATCCAGGGAAAAATAAAATTACTGGTAGAAGGAGCAAGTCACATAAATTGTAGAAAATATTTTATTTAAGTATGTAAAAGTTTTACAAAGTATTATTTTTATAAAATTTATATTAGTTATATGTTTTCTTATCTACATTGGCTGAGATTAACGTTTATAAAGTGTTGATCAAGTCCTAAACATGTCATAATAAGTCTTTACAGTAAAAGTGACTCGAGGCTAGAAAAGATTGAAGAAATTAGTACCCACCTAACAAATCACTATTTGTAGGAAGTTAAGAAACGATCTTAAAGCGAAAGCTGCAACGTAGCCCGCGAAATTCAAATTTTCATAAGTTTTTTTTGCTATTTGCTGGTCAGTATCAGGTTGTATGTTGATCTAAATATGATACGCGATCGTAAAAAATATTTATTTAAAGAATAATAATCATAAAAATCATCAATTAAATTCATATAATCCTATTAAATGACTATTTCATGAAATCATGACATTTGAGGATTAATTTAACTTATCTTACTTTACTTGTTCTTCGTTTACCTGTATCTAATGGTTATAATTCTGGAAAGCCATATTTGCTCCGGTCGCGAATCATATTTTAATCAACACACAACCTGACACTGACTTGCAAATTGCAAAAAATTAAGAAAATTTGAATTTCGCGGGCTACCTTGGCGCATCCCCCTTAAGCATATGAAGTTAATTAGCAATCAGCTGATGATTGAGTTGCGACAAGCGACACGCCGCGACTATGATTTATACTTTGTTGACCTTTTTTTGTATTCATATCACACTGCAGTGTAGCTGTTTGTTTCTGCATCACTGCAGTACGGAATTTTAATCACCCGTTAAGCAACATCGCACATTAAGTTGACTGAAGCTATTACCATTTCAGTATTTGAACAATGTTTTACTAAACTACTTTTGTATTGTTTAGTTATTATTTATATTTACCGTAGAATTGTTGAGTTGAGAAATTCGTGTTATTTAACATTCGTCCCAAACATTAATTAAAGCGCACAATTTATTCAATACAGAATTTCATTTTATGAATTTGATAGACAATTGATTTTTATAATGTTGTTTGGTTATTTAAATAATATTAAGTATAATAATAATCCAAATATGACATACTTGAATGAATAATTTTGTGCCATCCTGTTTTTCTCCGGGAAAATGGCGACAGAAGTGATTTTGAAAATATTTTTCTTACGACCAGTACTTACGCGTGTACATATTCCAATGTTTTGTGTGCTATAAATATGAGTTGCATCCAATCGTCTTAGAGTGCGTTTCATCAAATAGTTCCTATGCCTTAATGTTGGCTCCACTGTTGTAGGACCAATACGAATACGCTACGTCACTACGGCGTTACCTAATAGATCATTTTTTTAAATTTAACGGTAGGTATAGCCTACCTTACTGCAAAGGAACTATTTGATGAAACGCACTCCAGCAGTCACATACATAGATTTACAGTGTATCAATAAACCACGAATATTATCTAACTGGGCTTCGTGAAACTAGGTCGATGTTTTCCCGTACAATACTTTTTACGTGAAGATAAATGTGTTATGTACTCAATAGCTGCATAGTATAATTACCAGTATTATTTATTTTAATATTTACATTTTTATCGCTTAAAAGGACATGCGCTTTTGACACTTATTTTGTCGCTACTCGACATTTAGATAAGTATGAAACGTTCCTCTATCGTATGATACACTTAATTTTACTCTCTAGTCATGTAAACGACTAACTGTGGAGTCGATTCGACTTGCTTCGCATACCTCAGCGTCATCGTAATCAGTACTTCACTTGTAATAAATTACTCAAACACGAATATAACTATTCTGTGTACGTTGTAATCATTTTGTAATTCACATCGTGAGAAAATTCCCAAAAAAACAACTTAGTTGGGAAACTTTCACGCCTCCGAGGCAATTGATTGCATAATAACATCATTATGTAACCAAACGCGACGCCTAATTTATAAAATTTGCAATTCTTATTATTTTGTGTTGTTGCTCGTAAAAGTATTCAAATTAAAATCCCATCAGCGCGTATCGTATCCTCGATTAATCTTCTAGATTGTTATAAAAGTGAATTAAAATATGAGAAGTTACCAAAATTTGTTGCCGATGTTTTATCGATAATGTTTGAATTTTATTATGTAGAATACTAAATTTAGAAAAGTAGGTAATGTTTATTAAAATTACGGTGCCATTTTAAGTTCTACGCTAACCTATTTCTAATTTATGATATCAAAATTATAATGGGACCCCTTTTGTACCCATTTTAAATGAAATTATGCGCATGAAGCGCTATCTTAATCCGGTTATAACGAGATTATCACAGATAATTAGCACATATTTTTGTTAAGCATATGCTGCGTGGATAATTTTTCTGATAATATGAATTACACAAACGTAATCGTTACAATCAATATAGAAATTTTGAATAATCGAAATATCTAAATCTTTCATAATAATATTTTGTAATGATTTAAAGTAGTACTTATTTTACTATCATACTTTGCAAATGTATTATGATAATTACTATTATTTTATAAGAGTGCTTAAATTAATTGGTTATAATAAGCAATTTAACATATTCACCAAAGATTTTTTTTAAAGCCTTAAAGTCGTGCATTTATTTATGTAAACTTCCTCTTGCAACTGATAAAAACCCTGCTTTCCAGTTGCAATTACCAAAGAAATTGTCAATAATATTACAACTCATAATAATTACACAAGTACGGTTCCCGGCGAATAGCAATGGTGAGAACAATGTGCAGAATTACTCAATCAATCTGCCTAGCCTTTTTCCCAAATATGTTTGGGTCGGCTTCCAGTCTAACCGGATGCAGCCAATACCAGTATTTTATATGGAACGACCTCCACAACCCAGTAACTGGGCAATACGATTATGACTGGTTGTCAGAGTTTCGGGCTTCTGACAACTGTCAAATGGGTCCCGGCTGTCATTCGTGCATCTTCATTCGTGGAGGAGCCACGGAGGAGGCTCGGTATGTAAAGGTGGTCACCCATCCACATATCAACCCCGGCAAGCGTAGCTTAACCTGTTAGATCGACTCGTGCGGCTGTTACTACTTAGCCACGAGCTCCTCATTCAATGTGCAGAAGTACTCGTCTATTTAAATTGTATTGGTTTATTCGGTTTATCCCCCAAAAAATCCACCCTAAGCCTAAAATTCCGATTATCAAACTAGGCCTAGGGTGGATTCTCGGATATACGTTTCCGCGTATCCACCTTAGGTTGGATTTTCTGGGGTGGATAAACAGAATAACCCAGTGTATTAAGTTTTTCATTTTACTAAGTGTTCTATCTGTTCTATACGAACCTTAGACATTTAGTATAACTAAAGAAATATAATAATTGTATTAATTATGTCTAAATTTACTTTACTTCTGCTCCATTTTGGTTACTTTGCTATCTCAATTTCGTAAATTCGAAATAATTCCATTCAATGTGTAGGTACTATGTCATTATTATATTATATTTATATTATTCTGCGTAGTTTCATGATATAATTATTACTATTGTGTCTGTTTCATGTCATATATGTATATTTAATTTTGAATATATGTATTTAATATTATTTAGGGATGGCATAAAAGCAGTATTTTACTTTAGCCAAGAGCAAAGAAGAGACAAAACGTATCGGTCCACTGCTCTCATTACTGCCATCACTAAATAATTTGTAAACAAGTATAAAATTAGTGTAACTCAATGTAAATAAACGCTTTTATCATGCCATTCGATATTAATGTAGGCCATAGTACCAATCATATGTATTTTAATGTATTACTATAGAATATTTTACGAGTTTTCACTCAGCTTTTGAAAATGTAGTATTTTACCAGTGTATCTAATCATTCGTGCGGATCTAAAATATCCACGAAACCTGTAAATAAAGACGTTCTCGTGATCACTAAATATATCTGTGCTCTCACTTTTTAATCTACATCACAAGATAACCAGTATAGTCTATTCTCTAGTAAAACAAGTGAAGTATAGTGAATAAATGCTCGTAATTTGAACACAAGTATCTTTTGTAAAATCCTAATTTAAGAATTCGTTTTTATGTTATGTTAAACCAGCTGCTATTCCATATTGTAATCACACTACGTAATCCGTTTAAATCTTAATACATTTCCAGCAATTCTGCTGACCATAGCAGTATGCACTTAAACTTAGTTTATATCTTAGTTATTTTAAGTTTTTATAAGCATAGTGATCGATGCTAATCATTAGTATATATTCACTTAATTTAGTACGTAGTAGCTAAAGGAACAGACAAAAATTGTATAACCCCCAGACAATTAAAGCTGTATTGGTATTCCCCGTTATCATGTATAATATTTATCGCAGATTATCCACAGATTAGCTAGCAACCTAAGGTTCCAACTGTACTTTAGACTTGGTCTTAACATATTTATTAGGTATGCTTTCACATTAATATTGTCTATGATGAATTATTGTATAGTATAATGATGTTATCCGCTCAACTGTTGATTGGCCTTTAGAAGGCCGATAACAATTAAAATTTTATTGTCTCGTTAGTGACAGTTGGAGGTCTAAGTCTACAAGGTAAATAGCTGGAATAACAACTAATCCTTGACATTTGAACTGTAATTTTCCATAATTATCACTATCAACATCCTGCTAATTACTATGACGTTGTCTGCTATCAGTCTTCCGCTCTTTGGTACCTTTGGTACTTTTGAAGCTACAATCACAATTTTTTTGCATGATTTTTCCGACGTTTTTTTCCAAGCAGTAGACTTGCTACATAAATATTGTTTGTGATACTTCATTTTGAGGGAACTTACGGCAGTTTTTTTTTTTCAATTGGATTTTATTTAATTTCCATAGGAATATACAATATTTGTTTGTTTGTTTAATTTATGCATATTTTATTTTTAAATAATTGACATATAGTATTATTACTTACTCGCTGACTACTTATAGGTTCATATTATTATGATATTGTATGCCCTAATGCGGTATCCGCATTGGAGTTCAAGCTAATAGTCGAACCTCGTGATAGACTTAAGTTTTTGGTCAACCAGTCTTTGACATTAGTTATTATACCATAGTCAAATCCAAGCTGTTTAACATTTATAAACACTTACTAGAGTCTGGCTAACGAAAGTTGACCCTGAAAACACGCGCGAAATCTTAAAATAACAAGACCGTTTATCCCTGTAAGTGTACATAGTGCGATAACACGTGTTGATACTTGAAATTTTATTTTATTTAAATGAAATAAAATTTCAATTATCAACACGCATTATCGCACTATGTATAGGGAAAAACAGTCTTGTTTTTTTTTAAATTACGCGCGTATTTTTAGACTCAACTTTCGTTGGCCAGACTCTAGTTGCTAAATCAAAATCTACTTGATTCCATGGGGTTTTAACTAATTTATTGTAAAGTCGCTTTTAGTTTAACTTCACGTTACTTATATAATAATGTCGTTCAATTCAAGCAAGTTTGATAAGCTTTTCAGAAATCGGCTGTACAGTCACGAGCAAAAATATGTATAGACTCAGCCAAATTCAATAACGATTTTCTCGTGGAATAACGATTACAACTTTGAGATGATACCTATTTCATAATAATATGGGTTCCAAAATATAATGTTCATATATATTCGTTATAAAATCAAATAACAATCAATATAGTAGGAGAAAATCACATTTAAAATTTGCGAAGTGTATACATATTGGTGCGTGTGACTGTACATACAGTGCGTTCATTATCACTTGACCCGTGACGCGATTGGTAGTACTTACTGTTCTGTCAATCGCCATTTTGCAAAACTAAGCTTGACAAGCAATGGTCCCAACATGACGGTAAAGGACAAGTTATAGTGAACGGTCTGTAGTTATTTTAACTTACCATTAACAAAGTATTTTAATTAATCAGGGTTGCTAGTCAGAATAAGCCAGAGAAAAGGGTATCTGGCGTGCACTTAAACGTAATTACATCACTCAATAAATAAAAGTGACTCATTGGTACAGTCAGCATAAAAGGATTTTAGAAACTTTAAACCGAAATACGTAGTTATTGTATTTTAGCTACCAACGAACATATCAACCAAATACTCGGTTCGTGCCATTTTAACATTTCGATCGATCCTTACTTACTTTTAAATTCGCTTTTCCAGAACGTGTAACCATAATACCTTTTGCTTTTATTTGTAGTGTATTTGTATGACAGTCAGTCATGAGTTTTATAATTTATGGATAATTTTACAATTATTGTTGACAACGACAATTAGCAAATATTTTGTAAGGTATATTATACCATCATCAAACTTAAAATTTTGTTCCTAAAATACCAAAATTTTACTAAATCTTATGAACCATATTTTCCAAGGTTTATTAACTATTAAGGCAATTTATCACGTTTGTATATCAGTGTACTCGTATCTGTGCAAATATTGTGATGTATCTAAAATACCTACTATTAGTTAAAATGTATTCGTGTGACAATTCTGTAGACAAAAAACGACGATGAAATGTATATTTTTACATATTTTCGTATGTGAAATCTTTTAATAAAAAGAAATCACAGGGTAAATGCATTTTTAATGAAACATTCCTTTTTAATTAGTTAACTTTATTATATAAATACACATTCTATAGAGAACAACAATGTAAACACCAACAATTAACTGTCAAATTAAAATTTTAGTAACTATTTCTTTATACGTTTGTTTATCACAGCTCTTTTTACACGTCGATATGAAATCTAACTACCTGTAAAATAAAAGAAAAGATATCACTTGAATACCACTCGTGACTACTTCTTGATCAAGATCAATGGATTAGAGGTAGTGATACAACGAGTACTACTTTTACGAATACGAATACCTATTGTACTATTCGCCGAATACGAATACCTTATTCTACTATAGCTGCACGCAATTATTAGTCAAGTTAAAGGAAATTAAACACGCTAAGCAATATAAATATTAACATGTAATTTAATTAACTAAGTATAGGTATCTAAATGTTTATTTAAAAATCGTAATAGTTGTCAGTATTTTTTTAAAGGAAATGAAAAATTGTGACAATGTATTTTATACTAGATTACATTTAAGGTAGTCAGTCAAAACAATATAAGAAAAAATCATTAGTTTATCTTTATTTATACACTTTTCATAATATTTACCTGCTTTTTTATCAAAATGTCTCCAACCAAATATCACTTTTCTCACGTTTTCGGGATTACATTATTTAAAACCAGCCAAATACGTGCCCAATCCTACCAACTTAGCTACAAACAAAAACTAAAAGGTCGCCTCTATTGCTGACCATCTGTGGATTTAAACAAAAGATAAGAAAGTTTTATGATTTATAAATTAATCTTTGCTTTGTGTCTGTTAACTCGGTCGCAACGCAATATCTTTAAGGGTTTTCTAGGAAGTTACTTATTACGAATGTCATGAAAGTATTCGGCGAATACCAATATTCGGTAATTTGATGGTATTCGGCGAATACGAATATTCGTATTCGTTGCATCACTAATTGGAGGTATCAAGAGTCATGTCATGATGTCATGACAAACCACATGGCATAATGACCCGACTATACCAAATCGTAATAATAAACATGAAAATGTACCTTATGTACCTCATCTAATCAGCCTTAGTGCGCAGGTTGCGCCGCGCTAGCGTCTCCATCGAGATCTTTGTGAATTCTTCTTGCATGTTAATTTGTGTCTTCTCTATCAGCCCTACGATGTCCTCTTTGGTCATGCCTTCCGTCTCGATCATTGGAAGAATCGACACGATGAACTCGCCTGAAATGATATAAAATAACAATCATGATTGTTAAGTGTGCCAGAATTTCCAAACCATTGTTTAGAAAGCTTTGATTTCCTTCTCGGTGAGGAAGGTTTGTTTTCTTCTTACAACAATGGGAAATACATAATATAAAATTGTTGGAAAAACATATTTGTAGGAAAGTTATTTTTTAATTCACCGAGAGAAACATTTGTATTGTTTTACCGTGGCACCACCGACTTCAAATGTAAAAAAAACAAAAACTAATCATGTCGAATTACTCAATTATAGCACAGACGTCGGTATATTCCCAGAAGGCATGCCACGGCTGATTAACCGGTTCTTCCAAACAAGTCCCTCCCGTCACTCACCTGAGCCGAATTTGTGTCGCTCCCCGTCCAAGTAATGATACTTGGAGATGACGACGGGTTGTATGGGCGCGGCGGCATCCATGGCCACGTGGAAGGCTCCCTTGCGGAGCGGGAGCAGCTTGTCACCAGAATGCCTCGTGCCCTCAGGAAATAGCAGCAGTTTTCGCTGAGGATAAGGAAAAAGTAACGGTAAATACCTAAAGATATTCCATTTCGTATCTAGAGTAGGGTAGGCTGTAGACGATTAAAATATTTTTCAAACAACAATTTGTTGTGAAAACGGTGAAGGAAAACATTGCATCGTGAGGAAACCAGCATGTCTTAGAACCAAAAATTCGAAGACATGTGACATCTACCAACCCGCACTAGGCCCGCGTTGTAGATTATAGCCCACTCCCTCTCGAAGAGAGGAGGCCTGTGTCCCAGCAGTGGGAACATTATAGGCTGATCATGATGAATTGTTCATCGTCCTACCCTGTTCCCAATTTCTTTGGGGTGTGCGCATTATGGCTTCTTTTTCCATACTCTACATATATGTCTTCTTATGGTCGTCATCTCATAGTGACCCTATTTCAACCCGTATCACCTTCAATCAATTTGCACGCAACTTACAATGAACATTGTGTTTTAAAATATTTTGTACTTTTTATTTTTCATTTTTGTTGACAAACAAACGAGATATAGATAAATATATATAAGTATAAATTATATATATAAATATAGAGATATATATAAATTATTAAAGGTACCTATTAGATATTTAGGATCCTAGATTAGGAATATCTGTAACTACTCGCAAGTCCAGATTCAGACATAAAATATATAATATAGGTAGGTAGTAGTAGATAAAATAAAAATACACATAGGTACTGAAATACATAATCTCCGCGAAGTCAATTATAATTACGTCGCCTTTAATTGTACCTACAAGCTAGCCAGTGAAGTATATTTTCCTGAGCTACCTATTCCGCTAAGAAAAACTAGAATGTGGACTCGTCAGTCAAGTATTCTATGTGTAGGCTGATAATTATGACCTATGTTTGTAACTGTACGAAATTCAAAATTAATTTGGACAGATACAGCTAGCTCCAACTTGATCAGTGTATTAGCTTCTTTCTACAATAGAAAAGTAAGTTAACAATCAACTATTAGACAAATACGTAAAGCACCAGGTAGAGTGTGTCACAGGAGTCCTCTCGATAGATAATATGCCTCCATCGTTAAAATATAGGTACAGGCGAGGACTAATTGGTGTCTAATTAGCGCTAATGCTTGGCTTAGCGCCGACAGTTGAAAATCGGAAATGCGCTTTTATTAGGTAATTATTTAGGTGTCGTATAGTGTTAGTGAAAACGAGCATAATAAAAATATAGGAACGTACATATTTTGATAATATGTTTGGTGTAAATATTTGCCTATCTTTGCGATTTTACATTGAAAATTTCGCAAGATATTACGAATTGTCGTTCAAGGTTGATTGCAATACCGAACCTATTACGAAATTAATTCATAAGCTTCTAGTGCTAACGAAATCGAGTTATGATGCCTATTCAAATAAGTATAATTAATTTTGTCTGTAACGTTAACGACCGCTGAAACTCATTTGCTAACAGTTTTGGCACACAACACAAAACTCTGTTTATTTTATTGTCATCAACAACCTTTGCATAGGTAGGTAGCTAACTTCTGACCGAGACTTCATTCGCGTGGAAGTCGTTGATGACATGACAAAGTAATGCAAAGGTTGTTAATGACAAAAAAATATATACAGAGTTTTGGGTAGGTACCTACACAAAAGTCTTTGTATAATTTTCTATGTCATCAACAACCTTTGCATTGTTAATAGGTACCTAACTAGCTTCTGACCGAGACTTTGTTCGCGTGGAAGTCGTAAGAGCAAGGTTACACGCTCGGTTTGGCGTCAGTCTGGTCAGAATGATCGGAGAATGATGATCGGTGTAACCCACGGATTGACAGACTGATGGTCCAGACTGATGAAAATTAAAGTTTTTAAATAATTTTGTCAGGCCGTTTTGAATGATGAAAGATCGATGGGAGAATGATCGTGTAAACCGCTCGTATCATTCTCGCGTCAGTCACCGCTTTCTTTTTCCTTAAAATATCCATGACTAAGCACTAATTTAAATTGACAACCGACGGTCAGCTCCGATGTCAAACGGCCACTGGCGTACTTGTCATCAGTCTGCTGTCAGTCTAGATTGACCATGTAACCGTGAAAATCATCCATCATTCATCATATGTGTTTAAAAAAAATCTGCTCCTAACGGGGCGTAAAAGGGTAATAAAGTTACCGCGTGGTATGTCGATAAAGTGCCCTAGGCCCTTCCCCAGGATGCCATCTATCTCCTTGCGAAATTTTGACGAAAACCGTTCAGTGGTTTAGGCGTGAAAAGGTAACATAGGTACAGAGTTACTTTCGAATTTATAATATTATTATGGATTAATGGCTGCGTTCCTGCATATACTACCTAATGACACAATACTGATACACTGACTGATGCATTCTCACAGGTTATTCCTGACGAACAGTAAGGCTGCGTTTCCACCAGAGATGAGCGAGGATGCGTAGTTAGGGATATGTGTGAAACTAACCAATAACATCGATCGCTTCACTGTCATGGCTTGAGCTCAGCTAGCGTTGTTATTGGTTAGTTTTACGGACATTCCTCGCTACGCATCCTCGCTCATTCTGGTGGAAACGCAGCCTTATCACTAAGATAATTTAACAGTAGACTGCACAAAACACACTGGATTTCTCAATAACAGTCACCTAACCATAGATATTTATTTTTATTATAACTTTTCGTTTTTCTGCGTTGGTACGTTCTACGAACTATCATTTACTAAATGTAAAAAAGATGCAAAAAAATATCAATTGTTGGGAATCAAACCCAAGTTTGCAAAGCAGTCGTTGTTTTTTTTGGAAGTCAGTTGTTTTTTTTTTTGTAGAAGATTTTATTTTTCACTTTTTAGTTGTGGTCCCTACCCCACGCAAATTCGAATACCACTACCTGCTCTGTAAATAACAGTGACGGAGTCAAATAATATATCGTCTACATAGACTAAGTGAGAAGAATACGTAATTATTGAAGCTAACTCAAAAACTACGCAAGCAAAGTAATCGCGTAACAAACACACAAAAAAAAACATACAGACGAATTGAGAACCTCCTCCTTTTTGAAGAAGTCGGTTAAAAACCACTTAAATTTTGTTTTGTCATCATGACGTATTGATATTCCATTTTCCATCACATGTGTGAAGTTTCTCTAGTTAATTCAATTGAGCTTGTTTTAATACGTAGATATAAAGTAAACTTCATATAAGTAGTGCAAGGTCAAACAATATGAACACCGGCTTGACTGACGAACCTAGGGACAGTGACCAACTTTTAATTGATTATGCCCGATACTATGACTACCATTACTTATAATTAAAATACCTACGGGTAAAATGTCAATGTTCAAAACATCAAAAACTTAAACCAATATCAAATGACCACATAACCGAAAATTAAAATAACGTAAGTTTATATTGTCGAATGGTTAGATAACCTACGTCCAATATATATATCTAAAATCTAATTATCTACAAAAGTGACATCGAAAGACCTAAATATCGAAGTACAGAGTATCGAATGTATTACATAACGATGTTTACTTATTGCTCCCGCGTAATGTTTGTAGCGAGAATTTTGTATTAAATTTCTGCGAGCAACTTGGAAATAGCGCTCACTGGGCGCTACCGCTCGCTCGGCTCGCGCGCGGTTGTTCACAGTTCTAACCTAACGTAACCTATTTCACCCAGTTCAAAATGACGATCCTACAATCTGCCGCAGAAATGTTTCACCAGTATTTAATTATCTAGTCGCAAGCTCGCAGATTTTTTTTCACCATTTTATAAATATAGATATCTAATGAACTTAAGTGTATTAAATGTTGACATTTTGAACTTAGTTATAAAGACTATCGACATTTTCGAAGAATACAATCGATATTTAAATTTTCAATAAATTTTTATTTGAACAGTGACATTTTACCCGTTTTAATATTCGACATTCAATTAAGTACCCGTACATACCTAGAATGACTGTACCATTAGTGTACATAGAATGACTTTTTGCTAGGTAGGTAAGTAACCGAGAAATACATAGGTACAAAGCAAATTTTTGCTTCCATTTAGATACGTCAGTATTCTAAAAGCCATTTATTTTTGCTTATGTACGTAACATTCGACTTAGATTACGCTGGCTGGGACAATGAACTCTTGTTTTGAATACGACATCAATAAAACTGGGTCTGCTTCAACTTCGGTATCGAGAGCTATAATTATGTATGTAGTGTAAGCATGACAGTATTACGTACCTACCTAAACTATTGTTTCGAGATTTCAACATCGATAGAGCAAATAGAAACTAGAAAGGCCAGTAAAGTCCTATTTTAATACTTGTTCAGAAAGTGAGCTTAATATAAGCGTGATATTAAGTCATAAAATCATTTCGATTTCTGAGAAGAACCAATATGATTCAGCTGTTTCAAGAACAATTTACAAGTTTCTACGAAAAATACATAATACATACTTCATTGTGATGTCGCCTTTTAAGTTGTTACCTAAAGGATAACTTTGTTCCTAGGAGAGGTAAGTTACCTAACCCTAGAAACAAGGTAGTAGAGCCAATCATTGAAAGAACTGTTGTGGTTGCGGCAAATTCTTTGGTGTCGTCCGGTACCGACCAATCCAGGATATTTACTTAGGCAAAACAAACATTAGCTTCAAAATGTACACGCTCGTAAAATTTAGCGGGAAGGTAGATAAGTACCATGCGAACCCATTCCTAGCGATTAGATCATGCGGTATGACGAAATGCGACGTAAAACAAGGCAAGTACAAGGTCTCATTGTTTACAGGACTAATATACGTACCTACTCGTATATTTACTAGCAGGAAAACGCGTACTCTGAATACAATCATAATATTGACTGACTGTGACATGACTCGACTTTGACACTATTTCGGAAGGTGACCCGATATCAAAATCAATCAGTCGGTGATGAAAGGAAGGCTCTTAATAGAAACAAATTCTGACATAAATACTACGTGTACTTGTGGATTTCCTACCTACAGTAAAATATCTTAGGGAAAGGAACGATTTAATTCTTTACACTACAGTAACCATGCCTATTTAGCAAACGATAGACATGATCCGGTCTAATCTGTATATCGTACGTTGTCAGTCATTGAATGGGTAATTACTGCCGTCATGTCAGTTAGATTTAGGCACGACTGAGAAATCAACCAGATAAAAAAGTTGTGTCAAATGTTCTAACAAGTAACATTTTAATGCAACTTTACCTTTTGATTCTTAATAGCATCGACTTGCTTGTTGAGGGCATCGCGTGCAGTTTGTGCGCCTCTGTCTATGAAAACGGTGCCCCACAGCCATGTCGCAGTGCCGAATGGTACAAGGTACTGCAGCGATCGCTTCGAAACCACCGTACACCGAGACATGAGCGGCCATATAATTGCCAGCGCTAAAAACAAAAATATTTGGGTCAGTACGGCCTTATTGGAAGTGAAAATTTAATCCCGCTTACGTGGAGGACGAATCCCAAACTTTAAGTCATAGAGAAATAAAATGTATTGCAATCTAGCTACTTTCTTTTACAGCAAGGGAGGTACCGATCGAAAATAAATATTAATTTCCTTTAACAAAAATTACTCATCTCCTAGGTTATGTTTTCCTTGTCTTATGAGAATTTGCCTCAACGTCATTATTTTATTTCTAGTTAAACATGCTTGAACGGATGTTAAATAAATATCATTCAGTGTTAGTCACGGCAATATCTTGCAGGTGATTGCCGCTTTCATAGAAATGATAACAGTTGGTAATGGAAATACACGATAATTTTAAAATGAACTGTAGGAAGGCCGGTCGGTCATGTATAAATAATAATTTGCTTTCATTTTCCGAGTCTGTGAACCATTAGGAGATGAAGGTCACACAACCCCGAGAACCCGAGGTCTCGAGTCGAGGAGAGTTGGTGTAGAAGACTAGGAGACCGACATGACCATCGGTTATCCCCAGGTATCTATGAGGATTTCCGAACAAGGAAAATATTAAAGAGCAACTTTCTCTTCTCTTAACCATCTCTATTTATCAATAGTGCAGGAATTGGGCCCATGAAGTTAGGACTCACAACTGTCAGAGGCGTCACCTCACAAGATCATTGCTCGTCGCAATGTCGAAATGACAAAGAAGATTTTAACGACCCCGCCTCTTTTTCATGAAAAGTTAGGTAAGTAAGATACAGCGCTATTAGGTTTCTAGTAATTGGTTTTTAGACGAAAAACAATTTATTATCATAAATAATGCACAGGTGCAGTAACGAAATCAACTTTTATCTTTCTAATATCAATTTCCATCCGCTTTCTCTTATCAGGGATAAACATAGCGGAGTGATTAGAGGTTGTAAATAAAAGATAATACTCGGTAGGTAAAAGAGGGATTAGGTGACATAATGTAAATTAATATTATTTTGTAATTAACCTTGTACCCAGCTTAAAACAGCATGACTATAGGGCGAATATTATCACTTTTTATCGCTTACGAAATAAAATAAAACTTATATTAAGTTCAGACAATGAAACTGCTTACCTATTTGTAAGATTTTTATCCACATAAAAATCTTGTTTGTATGAAATTATTTTACATTGTTTGGCAATTTTATGCGTACCTTACCTAATTTTATCTAAATGTTTTTTAAAGTATTTACAGATATTTCGAGAGTTTTTTTTTTTAGAGGTCACTGTGTTTTGAGTATTTAGGTATTAAAGGTTTATTTTGTAGGGATACTTATCCATTTTTTGCGTTAAAATCTGATATCTTTCACCATTTTAACTTATCTAGATAGTTACCTTATCATCAACATTGATTCCTCTGCAATACTCGTATAATTTTTGCGATATTAAGATATTACTGCTTACATTAGCGTATCTATCAAAGCCTATAATACTGCATTATGTGACCCAGTGAGTGTCATTTCAGTACCTATGTATCGCAAAGCTGCCAACCGCCAACCTCCAACTCTTTTTGAGTTTGGGAAATCATCAAATGACTTTTCCCGCTCTGGGCGGAGCGGAAGGGCGTGTCAGACTTTTACTGACTAAAACCCATCCGTGTTCCTTCAGTTGCCTGTTGCTAAGGTTCCCGGTATCCCTTTCGGACTTTCCCGTAACTCTGCCTGCCAGGCATCGGTCCTAGCGGGTCCCGTCAAAATCTTGTGCCTACCTGGTGCCCTAATTACATCTTCGTGCATTCACAAATAAATAGGTAGATATAGTAGGTACCTAACATGGCAACAATCCCCCACGACCCCGATCGGTCGACAAGACTGACGATCATTTCAATAAATGGTTATTCCACCAATCAACACTACCCATTATACTGGCTGAAAATCACCATTAAATTTTGAAAAATCTCGACCCCATTACAAGATGACACAGCAATCAGTTATGTTTATGTACCTTAAAAGTCATAAATAAAATAAACGTTGCCTCGTAAATATTAAGAATCGCAGTTGTAGACCGATCAATGAAGCCTGCTGTTCGTATTCAATGTCAATCATTATTTATTTTACCGAGCAATGTATACGTAAGATGTTCCCTATATCAACTTCATATCAATTAAATTGTATAATTTATTTTGTAAACATGCGGAACGTCGGTCGTCACGTGTAGACTACCTAAGTACCAACTTGTTTATGTAGCAGGACGACATATCGCGGTAGGTACCTACTCTTAGATTATAACTAATCTATGTACTTACCTACTTATATTAATCATGGACTTAATCGCAAAATAGTAACTATGCGCTGATACTCAAATACCTATTAAGACCGAATTTCTCATGCATTGTTTACGTAGGTGGTAAGAAAGGTTCTAAAACCCAAGAAAGGTTCTGCCATTCTGAAACCTATCCTATTACCTACTACGGATAGGGTACCTTTTTCGAGGGAAAACCTTCAAAAGGCGCCCGGGCTTTGGGGATAACACTGGGAGAGTGGGATTTTTACCTCAGTAAAACGACCCCGGTGTGGTCACCATATACCTATACATGGAAGAGGCACCGTAACCTCAAGCGTAGATAGGGCACCTCCATAATATATTTAGTTACCCAACTCGGAATTCTACCTAACCTATCAAATATAATAAAAAATAAATATTGTTCGTTGGTATAAGCGCATCATTTCACCAGCTGGACAGATTTTTGCTTTAAAATATTCGTAATAGTCCGAATCAGGTTAGGCTTAGGGAAAGAAAAATTTGAAAACTTGTCGGGAAATCGGAAAATTCGGGAAAACTGAAAGTGCATTTTCTATGGGAATTCAGACTGAATTATTGAAATTTGGACAGGACAAAGTCTGTCGGGAAACATTACTATGATAGTTTCTGATGCGGTCATTGTGATAATCGCAATCATGTAAATTACTATACCCTTATTGCCGTATTTGTCATTGTTCAAACAATTTTCAAAATAACTAGTAAATATACGAAATTGCTATAGATAAAGACCGGAAAATTACAAAATTTATGTAGGTAGGCACGTATCATGGGCAAAATTACTTCTATACAAAATTAATGCTAAAATTACCTCCGGGCATGCTTACTGCTTACCAAGTCATAATATTAATTCTACGTAAGAATAAGATACGTAAATCGAAACGGAAAATAACAGCTTGCTTTTATAAAATTGTTTTACATTGGCAATGGAGAAGGCGTATCACAGACAATGGACTTAAAAAAATGTTTTTATTGGCAAAACTGGCAAGCGAAATTCAAATAGATATATAACATAACTAACATAATATGTGTGGGACGCCCCCCAGCTAGATGGGCCGACGAACCTTTAGAAGGTAGCTGGGACAGACTGGATGCGGAAAGCGGAGGGGAGGGTGTTGTGGCGCAGCCTTTAAGGGGCCTATAACCAGCAGTGGACTGAGTTGATTGTTGAACTATGGATCTTATTTATGTTCCTAATTATATTGTAAACACTGATTAATTTGCATTCAATAAACGTGCGGGTGTGTCGCAATTACCAAGCAAGACCTTAGTCACGGAAGATGTTTCACACACTCTAATTACTATCAAATTCTCTAAAATTCGAAACGCTAAAATTAATATCGAGCTTCAGCTAAGAATGAAAATCCCTATGTAATGAGAAAAAGCTATGACACTATTGTTTCGTTGAATTTTCCGGTTTCCCATACCATCTCCCTCGGACTCGGATTAAAATCAAAACGAGGGCTTAATTAAAGATTTTGGAAGTCGGTGTCTTTGCTTTTCAATTTTCGTTTTTTGCCACCGACTTCCGAAATTAAAGTTATTTTTCAGTTTTGAGCGTTTTTTTTGTATTTTTTTTTATTTTTCACTTTTTAGTTGTGGTACCTACCCCACACAAATTCGAATACCACTAGCTGATATAAATAACAATTAAGGAGTAAATGAATACATCGTCTAGATAAACTATGTGGGTAAAATACGTAATATTGAAGCTAACTCAAAAACTACGCAAGCAAAGTTAATCAAATATGTGACCACCTAGGAAGCATGGCCTACCATATAATCATCAAAATCGATTCATAATTGGCGGAATAATCGCGTAAAATACACACAAAAAAAAAACATCCAGACGAATTGAGAACCTTCTCCTTTTTGAAGAAGTCGGTTAAAAAGAGCCTTCGATAGGTCAATGGTTGTTGAGGTATAATGTTAATTTCTTGAAATATTGATAACCTCCTTGGAAAAAAAAAATAGGTACAGTAAGTAGGACATACCGTATAGGTCCAGGCAACTCTGGTGGTTTAGTAGAACTACCGCACCCCGGCTATTATCCACATTCTCTAGTCCTCTTACTTTCCACCGAAGACCGAGTATCCTCGCGAAACACCTCAGGAAAAATGCTGGTATTCTGGAAAACAAATAAATATAGTTTTAAAGAAAATAATTGTAATTTTTTAACTAATCGGTAGACCACAGAACAATAAATTGTGAGAAGAATTTTAAGCCACCCTTCACTTGATCGAAAGCAAAACAGATGTGGACCTAACTAACCATTATCGATTTTTAACTAACTTTTAGGGGTAAGTAACTGGTCCGCGGTTCCAGTTACATAGTGGGCAGAACGACCCCTAACCCGAACTTAATACGTAATATGGAAACCTACAACCCAAACATTATATTGATTCTGGTCCTGGTCGTTTGGCTCTCGAAGGAAATACATTATTGAAGAAGGCGGTCAAAAACATATGTCATGTTTTTCAATAAACGGTTTAAAACGTAGGCACCCTATAATAAGCTAATTATGACATACGCTCTTATCTCATTACCGTTTGCTGCCGCTGCCTCATGTTTGTTTAATTTCAGTAATCGACATGAGAACGTTTGCTTCAATTTGCATATCAGTTCCGGTTTACGATAATTACTTACGTTAGTTTACAAGCATTGCTAATGTTATGGGTACTTCATATCTAATTTACCACAAGTAGGTAAGTAATTATAGTTCGTGTAGGTACAAGTCGGTATCTTGACCTTATCTTACTATGCAATTTGGTGCACTCAAAATACCTCCAAGATGTTACTATCAAAACATTATCATTACTTTAATTACCCGACTGCGCGACAGCACACAGGGACACGGAGTTATGTTAATTACCTACTTATTGTTATCAAATCTGAAAAAAATGTAAGGTACCTACCTTATAAATTGCAAGCCATTGTGATTGTGGGTGTTTTTTTTTGTTTTTTTCAGCTTATGAATCATAATTATGTTACATATCTGTCATACGTATCTTGGAGGTATTTTGAGTGCAGCACCGAGTTGCAATCAATCTGCCTAGTCTTTTCCCAAATATGTTTGGGTCGGCTTCCAATCTAACCAGATGCAGCTGAATACCAGTATTTTTCACTGAGCGATAGCCTATCTGAGTGCACAGAATTGCATTTTTCATAATATTAAGATAGGTAGGTCAACATACCGACTTGTACACGACCTAATTACCAATGTACAAGAAAATACTAGCTGCGCGGTTTCACCCGCGCAAGTCTCGATCCCGTGAGATTTTCAGGATAAAAAGTATCCTATGTCCTATTCCAGGTCATGGTCTACCCATGTGGCAAATTTCATCCAAATCCGTTCAGCCGTTTTAGCGTGCAAGCGTAAATGAAATAAACAAACAAACTCACTTTCGCATTTAAAATATTATTAGGATTGGGATACTTATTAGGATTAAGATTTTTTGTAAAGACCGACCAAAGCAGTCGTACAACATAATGATTTGGTCCCAAATTTAAGTTTGAACAAGGAAAGAAGCCTTCAACTACATAATATACTCGAGGAACCTAATTACCCAATCGTAATCCAAATAGGTTTAAATTCTTTTTCTGCTTACATGTCACGTCTAAGTAGGTGTGCATTGTTTCAAAATACCAACCCGGATACATCGGACACCAACGCAATCAGTACAAACGCTATTACGAAATAGTACATAGATAGGTAGGCCCAGTGGTAACGGCCACGACTTACGAGTTGTAGGTCGTAGGTTCGAACCCCGACAGGCGCTTTATTTTGTGTGAAGTTATTTCATCACCACTGCTCTCAAAACGGTGAAGGAAAACATCGTGAGGAAACCGGCATGTCTTAGAACCAAAAATTCGAAGACATGTGACGTCTACCAACCCGCACTGGGCCCGCGTGGTGGATTACGGCCCGCTCCCTCTCACAGAGAGGAGGCCTGTGTCCCAACAGTGGGAAATTATAGGCTGATTATGCAATTCGTTTAAAATCTAACACCAGAGTTCTATAATCTATTAATCTGTATTACTTAAGATAGACTTAGTTTTGACATCAGTCAAAAATATAATGTACGTACCTAATTATTTTTTATATAATTAATCTACTTGCAATCTTCTTGATCTTAATTCAGTTAGGCAACTTCTTTTATCTTAATGCTTATCTTATCAAAAACATACTTTATCTAAAGCATTAGAAAATACAAAAACCGACCAAGTGCGTGTCGGACCACGTACAATGAAGGGTAATTCCGTAATTAAGATGAATTTATCTCAATAACAAATATAACATTGTCTTCGAAAAACATGTTTTAGTCACAATTTAAGCCTCGTTAACTTGTAAACCCTACTTAGCTGTGACAGTTTTTCTTTTATTTTCGATATAATAGGTATGTATATGCCGTGAATTATTTCACATATTCAAAAACAACACATTTAGCTGGCATTTGTCTCGTAACAAAAATGAAAACTTCTAAGTATAATACATATTTGGCTAACGGATTCCGGACGGACATGGCGAAACTGTCAGAGTTCCTTGTTTACAACGGAGCCCTAAAAACTAAGAGAAACCTCCATATTGCATAGTGATAAGAAATGAATCATAGGTCTTTACATACGTAGATACCTACATAGGTAAAATACAATAGACGTAGATATATTTAATTTTAGTAACCTATTCCGCTTGACTATTCTTCAAGAGTCCTAAAAAACCCTGTAAGAAATCTAATCCTAAATCCTAAAAATCCTAAAAGAAAATGTGTGGTAACACGTCGCGTTCTGGTTTGCAATTGGTCAATCGTCATCCTGAGGATGCCTCGTTGAGAGGTGAAACACGTGTCGATTTCTTACAGGGTTTTTTAGGACTCTTGAAGAATAGTCAAGCGGAATAGGTTACTAAATATATCTACGTCTATTGTATTTTATAATGGATTTCCGCAAAGTCACGCCTGAATCAATTAACTACCTACATAGGTATTTAGCAAGGACATACAGATGAAAAAAGGCCTCCTTATAAATAGAAATATTTGAAACAACACAATGCGAAATAAAAATTAATAGCCTACATTCATTCTATTTAAAATACCGGATAAAATTTCAATAGTTTGATTATTATTAGGTATACCTAATAATGCAGGTGCATACATGACACACGGGAAGGCCATTTCGTCAACAACTGCAATTCTCTGTTCAATTTCCAGGCAATGACGTGTTACCATAGAACATTAGTCTCTCTTACTACAAAAACTTAGACACTCACTCAAACTTGTGTCTAATGTCAATCTTACGCCAAACTCCAAACATAAATGTCGTGTACAATTCACTTATACAATACAATATCCTTAGGATATGGGCTTTTAGAATCCGAGGGCTCTAGCGTCTTAAATTGTTTTCCTCCGTAGAGCGTAGCGCCTACGCAAGTCCTACGCCGCGTAGACGCTGCGTCTACGGAAGCCTACGAACTGCCTACGAACCTCTACGCGGCGCCTACGCAGAACAAAAGACATTGATCAGAGTTTCTCTGGAAAGAAACCAGGAATAATCTGATAAAATGACACGCAATACTAAGCCAATATTGGCTATATACTTATCCTACTTCCTACTATA
This sequence comes from Lithophane ornitopus, assembly GCA_948473465.1. Lineage (NCBI taxonomy): Eukaryota > Metazoa > Arthropoda > Insecta > Lepidoptera > Noctuidae > Lithophane > Lithophane ornitopus. The sequence goes on along the minus strand of OX419616.1, from coordinate 7,438,636 downwards.
ATATTATAAATGTGTAAGTTTGTGTGTTTGTTACTCAATCACGCAAAAACGGCTGAATGGATTTGGATGACATTTGGCAAACAGATAGTTTACAACCTGGATTAACACATAGGATACTTTTTATCCCGATATTCCCACGTGATCGAGACTTACGCGGGTGATACCGCGAGGCGCAGCTAGTAATCTGATAAAATTACACGCAATACTAAGCCAATATTGGCTACTTATCAATAAATATGTAAGATTTTATTTGTTTTCAGACGTAATTAAACTTTAACCTGTTAGATCTTCTCATAACTTGTAATAGAGTTTATAGGTCATCATAGGAGAAAACATCCTCGTTTTAATCTTCATCTCCATAAAGACATTGACTCAGTGAACTTGTTTTAATTAAGTATTATTAATTAGGTATTATATTTTAATGCAAACCCTTAGATAATTTAATTGTACAGTCACGATCATAAATACTAGTTACGCAAAATTCAAAAGCGTTTTTCTCGTGGAATAAAAATTGCAAATTTGAGAAAATACCTACCTATGATAAATGTGGTATACCTAGATCTGTATGGTAGAACCATAGATATAAGAAAGCAAATGTAGAACAAATTTTGATTCGATATTCGGTACCTACTTATCAATACTTTAGGAGAAAATCGCTTTTGAATATTCGTATTTGCAGTGTATTTGTGCTCGTCAATGTAGGTAAGTACCGATAATAATAAAAATAATTGTATATTGTTTAAAAAATATGAGGTATAATCTTAGTAAGACCTTGACCATACACAAGCAGTTTTTAAATTACCTACTGCCCACTTAAGGTTCGTATTAAGGCTCAGGCAGACAGGCGCGCTCCCGCAGACAGCCGCGACTTGTAGCACGACGTTTTTCCGGCTCTGTTTTTATATATTTTTTTCTATGGATATACAAGAAAAAAAAAATCGTCCGATCCAAACGGGGCACATAATAATTGTAATAACGTTACCAAAAAGTAATAAAAAATCTTATCCTATTATTGAAAATAAAATATTGATATTTAAAATTCACATTTTTAGTACCAAAATTACCCCAAATTCATTATCAGATCCGACAGGATTTTTTTTTCATAGTGTACCTGTATCACAGAATCGCGTCGCTTTGTCGCGTCGTGCCTGTCTGCGGGAGCCTTCACAAGGACAATTTAACGATAATAGGTGATGATTTCAATTGTCTCCGTATCTTACGTTACGTTAACACTGCAGAGATAGGAAGATGTACTTATGTTGAAAAAGATTATCATTCTCACAAGATTTATTCATACTTACGAGAAGTTTATTGGGTCTAAGATCACAGGGTAACAAATACATAAAAAATATACGTTAATAAATTCTTTTAAAATCATAATATGTCTTGAACTTTGAAGACCTCGGTTTTTAAGTCGTCGTTAAGTATACAAATAAGTAGGTAAATAAATGTTAGGTACTGAAAGAATTTTGACTTGCTGAATAGGTATTACTATACCTACCTAAATATCACACGACGAAATACTTACAATTAAAAAAATATAGGTCATCTTATCAAGATCCATTTACATAAGACTCGTATACCTGCTGTTCTACTGCTAGTGTTATGTATTGCGTAAAATATGAATGACACACATTTTGAAGGTCTTTAGGTAATGATTTTATAACTAGACACTTAGACCAAATAAAAAACCAAGGCCGAGCGCTGTCACCAGTGACGTGAGGCCGGTTTCGTAAACATGTGTGAGGTGTAGTTTGATTGTAAATGTGTGCGTGTGAGCGTGTATGCACAGAGTGGAGGTGCAGTTTTGGCATGCTTCACTGTTTGGTCTGAGCCTAGACATTCACTGGATATTTTTACTACAGAAAGGAAAGTTCAGTCACGAGCACTAATATGTATACACTTACCAACTTTTAACTGTTATTTTCTCCTACTGTATTTTTACGAATATAGTAGGTATTTTGGAACGCTGCATACTATTATGAAATAGATCATAAGTATCTCAAAGTTGCAATCATTATTCAACGAGAAAATCGTTTTTAAATTTTGCTTAGTGTAGGTATAAGTTGTTATTTGTGCGCGTGACTGTACCTATATTATTATTTTACACTTTCACTGACCAGTTAGGTAATTACACATATAATTATTATACACGGTGGCTGTATAACTATTGTGTATCTGCTTCGCGGACAGTGAAAGTCTTACCCACTTACATAATTACATTTTCTAGAATTGTGAGACAATCATAGATTCAGATTTAAGAATCATTTATGTATTTGATTCATAATCATAGAAATAAGAAACTGTTTCAAATAAATAAGTAGTAAATATGCAAAAAACTTACAGCGCATTTCTTGGGTCGAATGGTTTGATCAACATAAGTGGTACTGGCGCTGTGGCGAATATTAACGACATAACCACAAACAGTGTAAACTGAAAAGAAAACAACAAATTACACCAGTAAGTACTTATATAATGGGCTTGGACTGGTTTTCTATCGGAACTGTTATTCATATCTATCTGATACCACTTTCTCGATGATCTTGTTAGCCTCAATCCTCAATTAATCGTACTTATTTATTGACACCTTTAGACATGTGTTGTCTGTCATCACATTTAAATTGTGTCTGGCTCTTCCCTTCTTGAATAAATAATATACTTAAAACTTATAAATAGGTACTTAAAATCAGAATATGAGGCGTGAGAACAAAGTTTAATATTCAAATCAGAATATGAGGCATGATGACACAGTTTTATAAAACGCAGAAATCCTACATAAAAACCTACTGTGCAAAGTTCGTGGTGGTCCAAACTTCAAAGTCGACAGATATAACATTTACTCAGATAATATTGCGGATCTAATTTAATCATATACAAGTAGATAAACCTATCATAATCCTTCTTTTAATTTCATATTTCAATAATTTAATAGGTATAACGTTAGTCACGCACAGTCCACTTATATCATTTAGGTATAAGTAAGAACTGTTCTTAGGTACAATAGGTACATACATGTGCACTTATTTAGGTAGTTTTATAGACTAAAAAGTTATAAAAATAAACAGTTACCTTAATGTAATATCTGGCAATGGAACTGATTGTGAAGAGTATGACGAGCAGCGCCATCACGCACCCCAACACTACGTTGGCCGTCATTGCAGCAGCTGGAGCCTCTGTGTATTCCTAAAAGAACACACACTTCGTATAATATTGTAGATTATTTTTCCCGCCACTGATTAAACACAACAAAATATTATGCGGATTATATCGGCAGCACAGTGCCACCCCGCTGCGATAAAAGACTCTGGGACAACTGAGCACTTAATTGATAACAGACGGCGATATGGTCATTGCCCACTTCGTAATGACGCAAAAATTGTCCTTATTTTGCATACACTGAGACAAATACGACAAGTGATTGATATACTTACGATCCTTTTTAGGTCTACAACTTCTACAAGTATGTGCTTAACAAATACTAGGTAAGTATTCGATAAGAGCCACCAAAATGAATGTTTGATGGGAACCTACTCGATTGAAACTGACAAATAAAATCTACAATGTACACGATGTGTACAGTTTTCAGCCTTCAAAATCAAAGGTCATGCAATAAATAGATAGAAGATAGATAGAATACTCTTTATTATGTACACCATAAAAATTACAGACATAAATTTGAAAATTTTACATAGGGTGACACAATGGGCGGTCTTATCGCTAAAAGCGATCTTTTACAGACAACCTTTGGATGGATTAAAGTAAGAAGGAGAGACAATACTGCAGGTAGTCAGTGGTGTACCATTTACATATACAATAAATACATACACACGTAAAGCATTATCTTATCTATATAAATATAAAAAATATATATAATATATATATAGTTAGATATATATATATAACAAAAAACATGAAACAAGAGCAAGGAACTATAAATAAGGAACTAGCAATAATAGCACTTCAACTATTTTCAAACATAATTTTTGAGTATAGTTTGTTATTTAATTGGAAGATGTTAAATTCAGATAACACAAACTTGTAGCTGTAACATGAAATGCTGAGAAGAAGTGTATAGGTACCTACCTACTGAATTATATTGGGTATATTTAGATCACATTTAAAAGTAACAGTGTTAATCTAATTCTTTTGCTGATCGTACGTGAAGATAGGTATCCTAAACAGTAGCGGCGTTAGCATAGGGCGCGGTTGGGCGATCGCCCAGGGCGCCGCGCCGGATAAAAGGGGCGCCGCGGGCGCCCCTTTGTAGCCCACATCGCTCATAGTTCGAAGTCTACTTACTCGTAAATTCGCGAAAATAAATAAATTGCCCGACCTTGTCAAAATCTGTTGTGATCTCCAATTGAAATTAACTGTAGACTCTAAATCAGACACAGATGGTTGTATGTTGTGTAAGTCTGAAATCCTTTTTGCCTGATCAGGCAGGATGTAGTTACTCCTATTCTTGTTTTAAATTTTATAAAAGATTCAACTTACGAGAACTGTATCCAACTGTATGGATAGCATTACGAATATTATTGACTATACCTGTAACGGTTGCTAGTGGGGATAGGAGTTTTTCAAAGCTTCACTGATAAAAACCTATCTTCGATCAACAATATCTCAATCTAGATTGACAAAATTAGCAACTTTGTCAATTGAAAACGAAATTGCTGAAAACATCGACTTTGATAACCTTATAAAAGAGTTCGTTGATAGAAAGGTCAGAAAAGTAAAATTTTATTAGTTTTTTTCTTATAAACGGTTATTTTTTATAATAAATAATTATTTATTTTAATAAATGTAACCATTTATTTTCATTATATCCTTCCCCTTTTTTGTATGGGTTTGAATTGTAGTTGGGGGACGCCGCGCCGTACTAATCTCGCCCAGGGCGCTAGTAGTGTTAAAACCGACATTGATCCTTACAGTAGGCTACCAACAGCTTACTTATGTATCACACCTGCTTCGCAGGTCGGAAACTCATAACATTTATTTCAATTTACAGGCATTTAATTGTGCAGGCGTCGGTCAGTCAGAAAGGCGAAGCTAGTAGTTCATCCATTCCTAAGCGTATTCTACCTTTGCCTATAATGGAACAGCCTTGCAATCTCCTTATAGGTTCAGCAGTCTCTAGCGCGGCTGTCAACCGTGGCAGTCATGTTTGACTCAAATTGATAATCATAAAGAGGTTGTTTCGAAACTGTAGTCAGCTTGACTCTTCATGATGAAGATGCTGCGATTTGTATTCAATGATGAAGGCACTGCCACAAAATATTCTTAGTTTATGTAGGTTTTACTGACCTATAGTTCCAGCCGGTCTATTCTGCAATAAAACTTACCGTGGAAACGTAGGTGAAGTGAGCTGACTAGGGATGTTGCGGATTTAGATTTTTTCACATCCGCGGATGCGGATGCGGATATTTGGAGGTTCACATCCGCGGATGCGGATGCGGATGTTTAGATAATTTATAAGTTTTTTTTATTTGTGTGGGTGGAGTAATAAAAAAAAAGATAGTATTTTTTAATTACATATTTAGTAAGTAAAGTTTAAAATTAGAGCATTATATATAATAAAAAGTAATATTGCCGCCTTTTCGGAGTCAATGCTGTAAGAAAGAAAGAAAAGTTACGTAAAGCTACATATCATATTAAACCCGCGCTACTGAACAATTGTTCGCTAGGAACACTTGCTGGTGGTGTCGATAAAAATCTGCGTTATTGGTCAATTAGAAGTGCTCATTGACCAATAGGAGCGAAGGTTTCGTCCACATACGGCACGCGCCAGTTGCCCGCCCCGCCCATTATCTTTCTTGCCGCGACCTATGCTACATCCACATCCGCATTAATTATTGCGGATGCGGATGAGGATGTCCAAATCGACGCGGAAGCTCCGCGGTTGCGGATGCGGATGCGGATGTCCGCAACATCCCTGATTGACACTATTGACAGCTCACTTCACCTAAGTTTTCACGGTTAGTTTTTTTGCAGGAATAGACCGGCTGGAACTATTTTGAAAACTAAGATATTAATAGACTTCTGTTGCTAACTGTACCTACGCCACACCCGTCCAGCGTAGTAGTCTGTTAATAAAATTAAAGGTTCAACCTGTCAAGTGTCAAAACTAAGATTGAAGTGTATGTAATGTAATAATGTCTGTAATGCTTAGAGAAAGTTGATACGGTACCTATGTACCTATACTTATAAAAAAAAAACATTTTTTTAACATTTTTGTCCGTCTGTCTGTCTGTTTGTTACGGCTAATCTCCAAAACCGATTAAGACGGGACTTTCACTGGCAGTTAACTGATTTTATATAAAGTAGGTACCTACTTAGGCTACTTTTATTTTAGAAAAAGAATTAATATCCACGCGGACGTAGCCGTGGGCAGCAACCACCTCTGTGATCTAGTGTTTAGACCACCTGTCTCAGAACCAGAGGGGGGTTCGATTCCCATTGGGGGCAAAATATTCTGCTCGGTTTGGTTGGTTGTTGGCTTGTTCTAAGTCCACCTGACTAGCTACCACCATCTTATCCAAGTCTGTCGCCATAACAAGGTTAACAGCATTGTTGTGTCTCGGCAGTTAGCGGTAAGATAGCCAGTTCCTCTGTGGTCGAGGATTCCAAACGAAGCTCGCTTCTTCTATCTTCGGCCTGATCATCACTTAGGTACCATCAGGTACGATACAGGCCAAGAGCTTCCCCGTTGAGGTTAACATAATAAAAGCAGCTAGTTTAAGAATCATTTTGACAGTAGCTATATTATAGTCAGTCCTTACAATTGGATACGACCATACCAACCTGACGGGCAATCATCTCATGCGCAATCTGTCAAAAATACAATCAATTTACCAACATTTTTGACAAGTTTGATAGATTGCGACTTGAATGTGAATGTAAGTACGTGAATTGGCCTGCTGAAATTCAGATATTGATTAACTAATACTTTTCTTGTAAGATAGTTCCATATCGATTTAATAAATGGAGCTGATTGGAAATAATTATTTACAGTTTCCTTATCGTTACACGTGAGATCCGATAACCTGCTGACCACCAGTCACGCAGCGATCATACAGCAGCACTGATTAATTGCTCACTTTTCTAAAGAAAAGGATTACTTACTCTAATCTTGCCGATGGATTGCACCTATATTGTAAGTACTTAACAGTTGAAGAATGCGATTGCTAACTCGATATACCTACCTATCTAATCTAACTACATACAAAAATATAATAGCTCAGTAGGTATATATTTGCTATGTTCAAAGTCCCTTCATAAATCGACGATGGAACTTATCGGTGAGATAGCAGTATTTTGTTTGTTCATTGATTAGTTTGCTTAGGAACTCAGTCGCTTGATGAGAGTAGGCAGCAACGCCATGGTGTACCTATTATCCATAAAAACTTAGAGATAGTCTTCACTATACAACTTTATGAAGTACCTATTATTAATTTAATTTAATTTAGTAACCAGCTACTCTAGGGTTTTAGAATTCAAATGAGCAGATGAATGAAGATCCTGAAAACACGCGTGAAATTAAAAACAATACTGTTGATTCCTGTACGTACATAGTGCGATAACGCGTGTTGCTACTTGAAATTTTATTTTATTTAAATGAAATGAAATTTCAATTATCAACACGAATTATTTATTTATTTTATGACAAAATGTCAGTTTTTTTTTAAATTTCGCTTTTGTTTTCAGGTTCAACTTTCGTTGGCCAGAATCTATGACCCTATTACATCAGTAAGGGTAAAGGAAAAATATTCTAAACATTCAATTAAACGATATACGTACCTATAGGGCTCTATGAACATACGTAAGTAATACCTAGCAACTTATTAAGTTGGTCGATGTTTGGCATTTCTTTTTGCTAATTTATCTATTTACCTAATTATCCGGGGCTTGGTGATAACTTGATAAGACACCCCTCGATCTCTCCGGACACCCTCATATACATACTAGGTAAGTACTTATATAATGAGTTCGCTAAGAACAGACACTTGGCAGACAGTGAACAACAAGTCGCCTTATTCAAATCGTGTGCATACAGAGTACGGTAGAGGTACCTACCTAATCATGAAGATTAGCCCACTCTTGGAAATTTTCAAATTATCAGGCTAGGTAGGTACCTAATGAAATTAGGATAATCATCTTGTTTCTATGATCTATGTAAGTAGGTATAGGACCTAGCTATGCAGTTTACATAAATAAGTATAAGTAGATACCTAGGTACCTGTACCTACATTGGTCGCCCTGGCCATAATTTTAAAGCGTACCTACTTCGTTAGTGGATCACTTCCCTCAAAATAGAGTCCTATCTTCTATCTTTATTTGGGAAGGGATGCCCCCGCCAGGGACTGGGGTAGGGCGAGTGATGCCCTAATCGGGGATTAGGTACTTAACTAACCATTCAGAAATAGGAGCCCCGTCGACTTTGTGGGGCTCCGTCGACTACGCCGTATTATTGCTTGGAAACAAATTCAGATCCGCTATATGATCCTCCCCAACCTTAAAACTCCCACTATCCCACAAATCCCGAAAGAAACTTTGGCGATTTTTGCACATGTATACCCGCACTGAAAATTAAAAACCGGCCAAGTGCAAGTCGGACTCGCGCACGAAGGGTTCCGTACCATTATCTATAAAAAAGGCAACAAAAAAAACACGTTTGTTGTAAGGGAGCCCCCTTAAATATTTATTTTATTCTGTTTTTTAGTATTTGTTGTTAAAGCGGCAACAGAAATACGTCATCTATGAAAATTTCAACTATCTAACTATCACGGTTCATGAGCTAGCCTGGTGAAAGACGGACGGACGGACGGACGGACGGACGGACGGACGGACAGCGGAGCCTTAGTAATAAGGTCCCGTTTTACCCTTTCGGAAACCCAAAAAATTATGCACTGGCTTTGATTAACGCGACCAATAGATTTTTATCTGCTATGTTTACTATAGAACTTACTTTAATGATTTTGTGGGTGGTGGGACTGGTGGGTTAGGCTACCCCAACAAGAACCGCAGCACCCGCGCAAACCAAATAACGCGACTGCTATTGAAACAAGTAAGTATTTTGTTGATTCTAACATGCATGCTAGGTATACCTTTACCTACCATCATTTTCTAACAAATAAAAACAAAATAAGTAATTCATAACTTAAATACTATTCTACTTACTGTAGGACTGTACCCGTTGATGAAATTCACAATAGGACCGCTTATAACTCAGAACAATAACAACTTTTTTTTTAATCCGATATTCACGAGATTTCTTACTTACTTAATTGTTTTTGTATTAGAATGTTAGTGATCGCGATGTGCTAGGGGCCGCTGCATTAGTCACGCGACCTTCCCGCGGCAATACTACAACAACACTGACAGACTACTTCGTTCGATTAACATCGGCATTCGCCATTCAGCTGATTCAGCCTCCTGCTGAACTAATGCACTAGACGCGTCACTCGTCAGAGTCGTACGATAACACGGACACGCGGACGCGAGCTATAAGTAGTAGGTAACAATATAATTATGTTTAGTGCTAAGCTCTTAATCGCCAGATGTAACGCTTTATCGAATTACTTACACTTCGCCCGTGTCTTCGTCTCCGCAAATTTTACACTTTCCCTAGGAACCTCAACACTCCTTCCACGGAAGGGTAGTGGTAGAAAATTAGTCGTTACGATCTTTAATATTTATACTCCATTTAAAATAAGACTAGACATTTAAATAAGCCTTTTTTACAGTCCGTTCAACCGATTTTGACTTCTATTGCGTTGGAGGCATGACAAATGGCAGCTGCAGTAGACAGTTGGTATTGTGTAACTTTTTTTGCTTTTAATGCCATCCTTATGCCTACGAGGTGCCTATATAAGTCAAAATAGGTTGAACGGACTGTAAAAGGGTTTGTTTTAATGACTAATCTTATTTCAAATGGGGTATAAGTACCTATCTACTTAAATAAGTTTTTAGCCAAGTTTTACATTTCTAAACCGTAACCGGAGGATCGAAATTTTTCATAGGTACCCTCTTTTCACCCCGATAGGGGTAGATTTAGGTCTTACCGTTCTTTATAAACAGTGTGTAACAGAAACGCGTGGTCTTATAAGGGTGTGGTACAGAGTGTACAGACCATCAAAATGAACAATTTGCTCCATGGGACCAACATCGTAATCGCGAAAATATAATCAGCTGCCCCATACAAAACATCAATACCTACAGGGTGTTAGGGTAGACACCGTTATCCTTGAAACTAGTGGTTTGGTGTCATCTATAATATACTTTTTCTATGGGACCAACTTTGAAATCGCAAAAAATAAATCAGCTGTTCCATACATTTATGTTCACTTAAATCGACAAAATGTATGGAACAGCTGATGTTTTTTTGCGAAGGATAACGGTGTCTACCCTAACACCCAGTATATTATGTAGGATTGTAGGTATAAGTAAGTAGGTATGTACTTGCATGCATAGTATGCATCATAGATTACTATAATATAGTATGCATTGACGCACAGACTACCTTTGACCGTTGAGGTCAGCGCTCAAAGGTCGTCTTACTAGTGTGCACTGTGTCATGTTTGCGTCTAGCTGCTCCGTGCTGGGCTCCTCATCGCTGTCAATGCGGTGAAGCTATCGGCTGCGCCAAACACCGTGGCTTGTCCTGGAGCGCTGGCTTGCAAATGACAATGCAAGCAATGGCGTAGAAGTTGGATAGACCTTTGGTGTGAGATTTGACATGTGTCCCCACCCACCCTTGCTCGATGCTTGCTGGAGCGACGGAAATATAACCCTATTGGGAGTTATATCTTCGAGCCGTTAGGAGTGGTCACACTAGCATCGTGATGATTGCTATTTTTCGACCATCATTGGTATTCAATGTGGTAATGCTGCCGGCCTTTTGGGCAATTTTTTAAATTTTTTGATGATTTTTTTATGCATACAGTACATTATTTTAATATTATTTAAGATTATAAGTTTGTATAATTTTATTATTATGCAATTACAAAATGAGTGAAGGTTTCAGAGTGGAGTTTTCCTGCAGCTCCTTTATTTTAGGATTTTGGAATACACTGCTTATCTGGTGGTATATTATTACAGCAATGCATGGCTGCAGACTGCTGCACAATTATTAAAAAAAAAACCAGTTGACAAAAGTAAAACAAAAAACAGATAAGTATTAGAATAAAATGTTATATTATAATTATTATAATCTATAATCACATAACAAGTATAAGCACTAAAAGTAAGTAAACTAGATTTGGTGTAGGTATAGAATTTATTACAAGAATACTGTGTCCTTATAAGCATATTAAAATAAAACTTGAGTTTTGCAAAACATTTCTATATTTTTGTATTTGATTGATGAGTTCCAAAAACAATATGAAAATCCATCAAAACATTTTCTTCTTCATAGCAGTGTATCTCTCAGTATACTCATTATATCCTTCAACAGACACCAGCTGTTTTGGTTCAAACAAGTTACCGTCCAAGTTAATGGTGTGCATTTTAGAGTCTCTAAGTAAACTCGCTCTGATGGAATCCAAACTTAAACAATTTTCTTCCAGTCTCAAAATTTTAAGTCTGGGAGCCTGATGCATATCTTCACTAATGATTGATATTTCATTTTGACTTAAATTTAGTTCAGCTGCATATAGCTCCGACATTCCTTTAGGCACCTCTGTTATCTTATTGTGTGACAGCTCCACAACTTCCAAGCTATGTAGTCCCAACAGTTGTTTTGGAAATTCTTTCAATTTGTTGTTATTCAGATAGACTTGTTTCAAGTTACTCAGTTTAGCAAAAGATTCTGGCAGGAATGTAATTAAATTATTAGATATATTGAACAACTCAAGTTTCTTTATATTACCTATGGATTCTGGAATGGTATCTATTTTATTTGTATCTAAGTTGAGCTGTTTCATGAGCTTAAATTTACAAATATCATCCGGCAATGTTGTCAATCTGTTCTTGGATAGATCTAAGTTTCTTAAAATATCACTTAGATTAAGAGCTTCAATTGGTATTTCTTTCAGCTTGCAATCAGATAATTGTAAAACACCTGTTTTCGATGCAGTTTCGTAATGTTGTTTAATACTAGAATTACCCATTTTAATTAATTCACTTGTAATTTATTATATTATATGAATGTACAACAGCTGAAGAATGTTAAATTCATGAGAAATAGAAAAGGATGCAATGACTTGAATTTATTTTTTGGATTTTTTGTGTTGTTTGTAATCATTTGATAGTCACTTTTTCACTCAACTTCAAATACAATTTCCACGAATGACGTTTTGAGATACATTTGACATTGACAATAGATCAGAGACGAGACATCAATGGGATTATTTCAGTTTTTTTTTTTTTTTTTTTAATGACCTCGGTCTTATTTGAATCCTAAAGTGTGTGATAGACGTGCGTACTTAAAGAAGTCCGCGACCTCGGCTCGCCGTCGTTACACACGTGAAGTTTGCTCAAAATTTCATTGTCAAATTGGCTTGCGGCTCGCGGCGATGACAGACGACGAGCCAAGGCGAGCTACGAACAAAATTTCAAACCTGTTGGATCGCCGACGAACTTACTCGGCGGTTTTAAAGTCCGCGTACCTAGTTAGCATGAAACACGGGCGAGCAACCTCGCCGAGCCATAAGTACACGGACTTACTCGCACGTCTATCAACCCTTTAAAGCAGAGGCTTTGAGGCAAGGGTTGATAGACGTTGAATGACAATTTCATGAAATCATGACATTTGGCACTTATATGAAACTATGGAGTTGTATTGCTGATTCTAATGAATATAATTCTTTAAATCCATATTTTTTGCGGCCGCAAATCATATTTAGATCAACATACAATCTGATACTGACCTGCAAATTGCAAAAAACGTAAGAAAATTTGAATTTCGCGGGCTACCTTAACGCATCCCCTATTTCTCAAACGGTTTTTATTTTGAATCCAAAAACGGTTTTTATACACTCACAATATTTTTAAACAACCTTTCCAACGACACCCCACACAATAGGATAGACGAGAAAAAAATTTATCCCCACTTTACGGGTAGAGCAGGGGAACAGTACCCTGAAAAACAAATTCCTGATTTTATTTTACCACTTTGTCGGCATGATTAATATTTATACCCATGCCAAATTACAGCTTTCTAGTAAAGAGTCCCTAAGCTAAGCCGCGGACAGACAGACGGACATGGCAAAACTGTATGGTTCCTTGTTTGAGTTGTTTGACGGAACCCTAAAAAAACTCACGTCCACACACATCTTTATCGACAAATCGGCTGTCAAAATGTGTATGTGGACGCGAGATTTTGTATAGAGGTTTCCACCGGAGCGAGATTTTAACAACCGATTGAATTCACCTGTGATTGGGCAATCTCCGGTGAAAAACCGGGGGTCACCGGAGAATAAAGAAATTTTGTTTCTTTTTTTTAATTTATACATTTATAATGAAGAAATAAGAATAATCAATTGATATATTTTATATAATCATTTATTTAAAAAAAATAACGTTTTTTAAAGATAACAAATGCTGATTTTGACTAAGAAACAACATGTCAACAGCGTCATAGCGTAAAATGTTTCTTCTATCATTTAGTATTTGTCCTGTCGCCGAAAATACTCTCTCTGAAAATTATTGTTGAATGTGTCTTTTATTTGTGTAACCAGGGCCGGATTTAAGGCGGGGCAACAGGGGCCATGACTCCGGGCCATCACAAAATAAGGGCCTCCACAATGTGATTTTTTAAAATATAATAAACACTTTTCAGAATAAAAAAAAACAACCGACTTCCAAAAAAAACACTAAACCCTTTTTAGTGTTTTTTTTCGACACAAATTCGAATGCTGCTGCTATGTAAATGACGGTGACGGAGTAACTTAAAACATCGTGTAGATATACTAAGTGGGAAAAATACGTAATATTGAAGCTAACTCAAAAACTACCCAAGCAAAGTTAATAAAATTTAAATGACCTACCAAACAAAAAAATAATCATCAAATTCGATTCAAAATTGGCGGAGAAATCGCAAAAGAAAAGGATATCATACCGCCGAATTGAGAACCTCCTCCTTTTTGAAGTCTGTTAAAAAAGTTCACATTCACAAGGAACCTTTTCTAATTTTCTTTTCGCGACCGGGGTTGATGATACATTGGCATACAATGACTCTGATAGCGAAAACCGAATGTTTTTTTTTTTTTTTCTTCTGTTCCTTAAAATTTTCGAGGCCTCCACTTCTCGGTTGCCCTAGGGCCTCCACGCTTTTAAATCCGGCCCTGTGTGTAACTTTATTATATAAAAAAAGTAAGATGCGACGATCACCGGAGATCAATCGGTTAATTACCGATTATTTCAATCGAGTACTTTTACCGGTAAATCACCGGTTATTCTCCGGTACTCACTGATCCGGTGCAAACCTCTAATTTTGTAACCGCCATAGAGTCGCAGGCGATAAAAGTTGCTGCATGTTTAAGTACCTAGTGAGTCGTTTGATTGCTGTATCCCGTCTCACAACACCAGCACCACCACCACTTAGGGTTTAGTTAGGAGTTTTCCATTAATATTACATTCCCGTATGTCATTGCCCGCAGTTATCTTTCACTTTCACGCTAAAATGTCTGAGCTGGTTTGGATGAAATTTGGCACATGGGTAGACCATGACCTGGGGTAGGATACTTTTTATCCCGATTTTCCTACGGGATCAGGACTTAACTGGGTAGTATAATTATCAGGTCTTTATTGATTGTGACCAATTTAACATGAACTTTGGTATATTGCACTTTAATTGTACTTTTGAGAGTTAATTCTGATTTGTTGCTTGTCCCCAAAGATTTGTTCTTTATTGTATAAACTGAGCTTGATGATCAGTTAAAATGTCAAAAGCAACAAAACCCATTCTGATTAATATTAATAAGACTGCCCAGATTATTTCCTTTGTTTATTGAGTATTGTCATTCATTTTTAAATTTATTTGTTTGTTTCAGATAAGAACATCCTTCCTATAGAGTGCAAGGACACTGCAGACCTGCTGCTTTTTATCGACAAAATTTTTGACTCGGTGAATGGCAGTCAAATGAAAAATAAAAACGCCAGACCCCTATGTCCGCAATAAAACATGGGTTGAGGGCATACAAATATTTAACTCTATGAAATTTATAACTTCAAGTGGTAAAACAGAAACTGTTCCCTCTGTAACCAATTGGGTGTGGACACTGAAACGAATACAAACTTTGATAAAAAAATTAAAAGATGATTTTAACGTGTCGTCAGTATGGTTGCGGCACCTTAATCAGGACCCATTAGAAAATTTCTTTGGCGCAGTGAGAAGCGAAGGGTGCGCCGCAACACTAACCCCACCTGTGATCAATTTGAATCGGCTTTCGCCACACTCTTGATAAATAATTTAAGCAGTGTCCACACCCGCGGTAACTGCGAAGGAGAATTTTGCGATGCATTGCACTCTCTCATCATCAACGAAAATGCGAAAGCAACGTCGACCTGCTCATCGTTGACGATTGTAGTTGACTGACGATTTCATGAAATTTTCATTCAATACACTTACATGAACTTAGAGAGTTGTATTGCTGATTCTACTGTTTATAATTCTGTAAATCCATATTTGTTACGGCCGTTAATAATATTTAGATCAACATACAACCTGATACTGACCTGCAAATTGCAAAAAACGTAAGAAAATTTGAATTTCGCGGGCTACCCTAGCGCATCCACCTAGGCCGAAGATTGGTCTCTATTTCAGTATAATAGAATGCACTCTGTGCACAACACGACGACATGACGCATTGTTCAGACAGAAGCGGTGGCGGTTCCGGTTGAGTGATGGTAACCGCACGGTTACGTCTAAATGAATATATGATACTCATAGAAACAATACGCGCGGTTCCTGGGTGTCGTGTGATCGTGTCTCAAGGAACTCTTATGGTGAACCTTAGGTGAACTCACATTGTTCGCGCTGAACGAGCCGAATTTTAGACTTCTAAACCTCACGAAATCCTATGAAACCTCCGGATGTAGCGTCCGGGCCGAATCATAAGAATGGCCAGAAGAATTTGGATAATACCCAAATCCCCGACGAAGACATATCATTGGATTCGGCGTGAACGAAGTGTCCACAATCTTCCGGCAACGCGCGTCACGTATCTACCTTATGCTAGGTATACAAGCAGCATCTTTAGTCGCTGGCGATTGCAAAATCTCACGTCCACTAAAAACCAATGATATTATATTAACAGATATGATAAACACTCACTAAACAAGTGAAAAAATTGTTGCGCGCAGCAGCGGCAGCACATATACCCTTTACTTCTGACTAAAATATCTTCAAACTAAAATTTATCTTCTGTCCTTTTCAGTGAACTTAAATTTAGTTTAGTTTGTGAACAACAGAATCGGCACCAATACATCTCTCTAATGATAACCGTGCGATTGCACAGGCGAAACATTCACGATAAAACATGTTGAAATCTCTATTTTCTGTCAATGTTCCATACAATTTTTGACAGTAACTAAGGATTTAAACATGTTTTGTTGTAATTTTCGCCAGTGCAAACGTACGGCATGTTTTGTTGTAATGTTTCGCCAGTGCAAACGCACGGTAAGAGCCGGCGCACACAGAGCGTTTGAGTGGCCGCGTCCGAGCCATAAGCTGCGGGAGTCGACCGCGCTCGCTACTTGTGGCCGCGTTATGTCTTTCGACTCGCGCGCACACACGGCCACAGTCGCCGGCTTTACCCCGCTCCCGCGTCTCGCCTCTGTCGAGTACACTTGAAAAACTGCCGCAAGTGGCAACCACTGAAGGCCGCATCCAGCCACCAGTGGCTGCCACTGGTAATGGCGTGTAGTGGTCTGACTGAACCACTGGTGGTCGCGTTTAGTAACGGCGACTAATGGCCATAATATGCGGGGGCTCTAAGTTAGATTTGTTCTCATAATTTCATGAAAAAGTCATTCAATAGAACGAATCATTTCAAACTGTAATCCATGATTTCAGTAAAATTGTTTGTGTGCTAGATAGACGCAAAATATCCCTACATTTTGTTTTTACCCGACTACGGCATGCGGAAAAGAAGGGTTATGATTTTAGCAGTATATGTATGTACGTATGTTTGTATTTACGTGTGTTCCACCGTAGACCCTAAACTACTGAACTGATTTTGATGAATGTGGTATCAATAAATTAGTTATAATAATCCGGGTGGCATAGGTTATACGACAATTTTGGACCACAAAATATAAATATTTATATATTCTACATAATTTATCTATGTAAGTAAATATGTTTAAATTATTAAAAACAAGCAAAGGTGAATCTAACTTACCGTACGGCGCGGCGCGGCTTTAAAATTAACTCTACAATAAAATAAAAAGATTTTATTATATATTTATATAAATACAATAAAAGTTATTTATTATTGCCCTAAAATATGTATTACTCTTATTTACGTTGTCGTAACATTAATCAAGCGTTAAAACGGAAAAGTATAAAATAAAAAAACTGTAACCCGACTACGGAAAAATTGATCTAAAAAATACGAAACATGAAAATATTTCGGACAGAAATCAAGACCTATGTTCAATAATGGTCAAGTTAAAGCTAATTCTAATCTAAGTTCCATGCCATGTGGGTTCCAGGAGGGAACAGCTACAAAATTATAATGGTATGCGACGACGACAGCTTACTTTGCTCATTTTACCTATGTCTAAATATTAAGCTTTTTTTTTTACTGAATCGAGATTGTTTTTTTATTTATTTATATTTGTTGCCCTGTTTGAAGTAATGCCACGTCGTGAAAAACACACATTCACATTTGATAATTATTTACGAAAAACGTAAATAAATTTGTATTTCGCGGGCTAACTGCGCGATGTTACGTTGGGGATATAAAATCAGTCGCGGCAAAAAACCGCTAGTGCATGCGCTTGCATTATTTTCTTGTTGCCAAATAAATGTTAAGTGCCTGCTACATGGTTGCCAACCGCGTCTCGACAGAGGTGACCTTAGTGGTTTACAACCGTGTAGATGATGGTTTACTACCAAACTTGAAAGAGCTCTTCCGGTCGCCAACCAAGGTCACCTGTCGGGACGCGGTTGGCAACCGTGTAGCAGGTACTTTAGTCTTTCTTTTTTCTTTGTCTCAAAGTTTGCGGCTAAACCGCGTGCGGTCAGCCGCAGTGTGGCCTAGCACTAAACCATAGAGAAAATATTGAGTTTTAAAGGTTCTTACAGGCTAGCAGGAACTAAAATGAAAGAGTGTGTTATTGAAGCTAATTTATTTACAAATTTAAAAAGATGAACTAAAATAAAAATACTTTACAAAAATCGGTGATTATGAGCAAATATGATTGCGGACTTTTATTCATTTTATTAGATTCATTCAAAACAGTACTTCCAACATTCAACAATAGTGACGTGCATAGAGGGATTGATACAGATTGATATCCGATAGAAGAAATTCGAAAGGTTATTTTGTTTAATTTTTAATTGATATTTAGTATGAATTTAGCAATAAAAGTGTTTATTTAAAAGAAACGAAAGTGTAGTCAATCAACAAAATCGTTATTAATCAAGTTTACCCATGATTTTAATGTTAGATTTTGTTACCGCGGGAAAACTGTGAAACGTTTGACTAGAATAATGGCCGCAAAAGCGCCAATGCTTTACGTGTTTGCTCATACAGTATGAAATTTGAGTCCAAATTATGCTTCTCCAATGCTTTAAATGAGTTAAAAAAATCATAATTGAGATGGACATCAACGCTGGTAAGTAGCAATTAATTGTTACAAGAAGATTTTAGCTTATTTTTTCAAATGCTTTGATAAATTGTGATGATAGCTTTACTCGTAACTTTTCTCAGCGTGTGTCTTCAATAACAGCCCTATTTAATTGTTTATAGAATACAATTACACTAAAATCAGTGTCCGAACAATATGTACACCGTTCTAAGAAAAAGTATCTCGTAAAATATACGTAGGCACGCTGGACGAGTAATAAGTGAGACAAACGATAAATCTAATTGTAAGTAACACAGAAACCTAAACTTACCATATTCTGTGATTCTGGATTCTTGTAAAATTATAATACTTGCGGCCCCATTTACAATTGTTGTCATTTTGAATGACTTACGCCCATAAATACAAACAAAGCAAGAAGTTTTAATTGTAAACTTGTTGGTACTTATTTGCAGAAAGAAAAGTTTACAACTTACACTTTGCATTCACTATGGACATAGTACTGAGTTTCAGAACAATACAAAAATTGATAATTTATAAAAGCTTCAAAAGATTTTAGAAAGTAAATTCTAATCTGAACATAAGTTATTGTCAAAGTACTACTACCTTAGTATACTACCTATAATTAAAACTGTGACTATGTGAGTTTTATAATGCTTGTATTCTTATCACATTGTAATTAAAGTGGTACCCTTTTCCATTCCAGTAGGCTCCCACATGCCTCTAAAATATTTTTTCCTTGTAAATGGTATAGGGAAAATATGTTGAAGTAACATAAAATGGCCCAAATAAATATGCTTCAACCTCCATTTGCTAAAGTCCAGCACAGCTACAGTTGTGATACAATTTGTGCTCTCTTTAAGTATTGTTTTTAAAACAGATATGCAAAATGGAAAGCAACCTTTGGATTGAGTTGAACATGATAATTTATTCTTAACAAAACATGTAATCAACACAATTTCTGTGAGAATGCTTTAATAGCTTTTGTTGCTTGCATAGTTTTTATGGGCTTTTAGTAAAAGCCATAGGTCCAAAAATCTTTCATTATTCACTTATACAAAAAATCCTTGCTTTTCTTGGAACATCTACTGTATTAATATATCATGTAAACATTCACTTATCCATTCTGTTATTTTTGCTTACCATGTGGACCCATATATAATTAAAGTGTAAGTATTCCCCTATTTCTGTAGTAGCTAGATCAAGACAATCATTTAGTTAATATATGTTCACAGTTTATTTTTGTTAACCTAAAACTGTAGGTTCGAAAATCTAAACGGCCTGTGTTCCCAATTAGTTGTTTGCAGGTTTATAGCAATGAACTGATTCAATCTCTGTGTTTATTAACATGTATTAAAACACAACCCTTCCCTGATGGGTGATAACAAAGTGTATTTTGGCAAACATAGTTGGAAGGTCGAACTATGTTTGCTTAAAAATAACTTCATATTTCCCCTTAGTTGCTGTGTTTTGTCTTTTGTATTGTAGAATCATCTCAAGTAAGTATAACTATGAAAGTTAGGATTTAAAAAAAAAATCTGCATAGTTATTAACAAGCTGAATCTGTAAAGAATTCATGTTACTTAGCTTTCAAATTTCCAAATAGGCACTTTCCTAATGTTTTCTTATAATGAAGCAAAGATTTTTATTAGGGTAATTCTCACCAACTTAGAAAATCAACCATACCATGCAATCCCAGGTTAATATGGGTTGGGTGTTCCACTGAATTTGCTGGTCAAAATTTATGGCTTGGCCGTTCCATTGAACTATTGCATGACACAACATTAAAGACCAGGGACTTAGTTTCTTACCTTAAGCCCATAGGAGTGTGTGTGAGACAGCCATGAAATGGCCAAGCCATACATTTTTACCAAGATGTAAGGTTTGTACCTAAAGTTAGGATTTCTAGAGATAGAGGCTTGGCTCTATTCTAGATCTGATAAATTTTTATCAGTGAAAGCATTATGTAAGTCTTGCCAACCTACTGTACATGAAATGTTTTTGGTGGGATGTTATTTTATCAAAGAAAATATCATAGCTAGGAATTATTTTTAGATTTAAGAATCATAAGTCCTAAAGTACCAACTGAAGGAATACAACACAATACAATTATTCTCATTGAATCACATAAAATAAGAGAAAATCCACTTATAAGAGGACTGTTAAATGTGCCAGCCAAGACTGTGCTTCAGCGACAAACGCGGTATTGGTGGTGAACTAAATGATGCTAGTCTGTTTAGCGCACCATCCCAAGGAACTCCAGACCATTTGCCTTCTCTCTCACAGTAAAAACGGCGCTACTAGTGAATAACATTTTGGCATGAATTTGTAAACTGAATTGTGAATTTGTATTATGGTTGTTATTTAGATACACGTTTACTGTATTCTTATATACAAATTTATAAATGAAAAGCTAATTTTAATACTGAAAATATTCTTTTGTGGGGTGTACTGTACTTTGGGGTGTTTGAAGAACTTATAATAAAGAATAAATTAAAGATTTAAATAAATAATATTAAATAGAAATTAGAGGGAAGTTACTTATAGCAAAGAATAAATTAGAGATTTTTTTAAATCAAAATATCAAGATGGTCCCTGCTAGAACAGGTATTATTCTATCGTTTCTGTTATTCAATTCTAGTCATTAATACCGTTTTACGCAAGAGAGGTGAGAATTGCCCGTATAATATCTCCAAATAAATAATTTTTGAAGTTGTTACCTTGAGAGTGCTATATTATATTTGAACCTAAATCAATAATAACAATCAATTATTTGGACTGTCAAAATTTTAAATTAGAGACAAAGCTAAATTAAAACTAAGTTGCGTTAAGGTTTTGTTTCTGCTCTTATACTTTAAAAATTTATATTAATGTTCCATATTGTATTGGTTCCATATGATGGAGTGTCATAAGTTATGTATGACACAGGATCATAGGGAACCAATCCAATAAGGAAAATTCGTATAGCATTTTTTTTTTAAATGTGTTGCTTATTATAAGTTAGTTTTGTTTAGGTACCCTTTTACTTTGACTGATTGATTGATACTTAAGTAGCTTTTCACTACACTTTTATGTTTTACAATCAACACTAATAAATGATGATTAGCAGAAGTAATATTTATTGTCAGCATACTTACATCACTAAGATGCAGTAAGATTCCAAAATTGTTATTGATTACTTTGTTGTTTTGTTTCAAAGAGGTCTCAACGCAATTGTCTCTGATCGATGCCCTCCTGAGCGACCTTGACAAAACGATCACACCATGTGCTAGCAAAAAGAATGAGAAAAAAGAAGAAGAAACACAGGATGCCATGCCAGACTCTACAACCAACACGGAAAAAACTAATTATAATCCATTCCACTGCGGGGATGATGTTCTTGTACCAAACAAAGATGGACGGTATTATTTAGGTGTGTATTTATTTCAAATTCTTTGTATATTACATTAGCCCGTACCTTGCCATCACACCCTATCTTAGTTGCTTACAGATAGGGACTTGAAAAGTTAAAATACCATTACGTAAAGTTCCAGTAACGATAATTTCTACTATTCCACCTGGATCGTAACTAAATTAATAGTTGAAGATTTCGTTCCGATAGATATTCGTTATATTGCCAAGAAATTAGTTCGTAAATGGTTACTGGAACTATACATACGCTATTCGGTAATGTTTCATACCCCTATTTTGAGTAATCTGTCAAGTCCCTGATTACAGATGAGCTTAGCAGACACTCATTACTACTTTGGAGAATGACTCAGTGTATATTGATCTTCTAGTATAATAATTATGAAACTTAATTTTTACCTAACTATTAATTACTATCCTCTTGAATCGATTCCTTATCTTCGCAATGATACCTAGCTACTGCAAAATAAATAGTTAGAACAGAATATTCATGCAGCGTTTCCTTCAAACCAGGAACAATAGTAGAGTTGAGTACCAGCAATGATAACGACTCATGCGAGGTGGGTACGGGGACTGCGCGGTGCCTGGTGAAGTTCGGGGATGGCACGCAGGCGTGGGCGCCGGTGGCGTCGCTGAAGCTGTTGAGCGCCCCCCCGGCAGACGACGGGCGCATCATGTGCGTGGTGTGCAAGCGGCGCGAGGGCCCGGCCGCCGGCCCCGCCACCAACGCGATCATCGCCTGCGACATGTGCGGCAGAGGCTACCACGCCAAGTGTCACTCGCCGCCTGTCGACGCGTGGATAAGCGGTATGTAGTTTTATAAACATCAGCCGGCAATATCTATTTTCTTGGACCGCCTTATCAAAAGAAACCAGTGAATTATTTCCAACTGGTTGACAACTAACCGGTTTATTTTTCACGGGGATAATATTAGGTACTAATATTTTATATTGTTCTCATGTTAGTGACGGTCGTCTTAATGGGAACAAAAGTTCTTAAACCTAAATATGTAAAGGGCTGCTGCTCACCCACACAACCGTAGCGTGAAACGTGATTGTGTTCCGTTCCCGTTAACGTGCATAAAGCAGATGGTACATAATCATACTCTTTAGGTGACTGACTGACCAAGTCGTAGATGTATGAAGATGAAGTCACATTCTCATGCTAACTATTGATTCTGCAGAAAAGCGATTATGATTTGCAGAGTCGCCACTGGCACCCCTTTTAATCATTAAAACTTTGTGAGTGTCGTGGATGATCTTTTTGCCTGAATGCCTGCAAGGCTGCAAGGCTGCAGTACATAGCCGGTGTCAACTGGACCGTATTAATAGATAATTATTAGAATTCAGACACCAAGCTAGCAAGGAACATTGCATAGCGTGATTGTGTGCACGCATCAGCGAGTAACGCATCGGGAATGTAAGGCTAGGTCGAATATCTACTTGAATTACTAATCCAGTTGCAGCCTAGTTCAGTTCTTTTAAGAAGCATAAGTAATTACTACTGAGTCTCATTGAAAAACTTACCGAACATACCTCGATCTATATCCTTTTTGCTCATTAGCTGCAGAAGTATTTTTATCCGCACATTTTCATAGTACCAATAAGTCATCAGACTAAAAATCAGTACTTGGACTGAGCATCAGTTATCTGCGAATTGCCTCGTAGATGTGCGCCCTATCTGCTTCCTCACTGTAACGGTAGCGTTACAAATGCGCGCATGTGTTAAGCTATGTGGGTTCTTTTAAAATTGTAAATCTTGGTAAACGAATCCTATCTAGAACACTGACATCACCCCAGCTATATTGTAACCAATATGGCACCTTATTCAAATTACCATCAAAGTCAGACATGAAAAAAGTGCGCCAAACTTTGTTAAACATTCCTATAAAGGATTGTATCAATCTGTATTTAAAAATGATTTTGTTTCCCACCAATTGCTTTTAACATACATCACCTCTGCAAAAGTATTTTTGACTGAATAACTTCGAAGGCTTATCATTCGTTTCTAAATTTAAAAATTTGTAACAGGTGCATCATGGCACTGCAAAAGATGCGTGGACCAAAGGTACAGAGTGGCCGCGGCGGAGAACAGGGCGCTCAAGCGATCAGACATGTTTAGATTTAAGGGAGGACAGCAACGGCGGCAACAACAGGAACTAACACCACCCTGCGATGTAGGTTTATTACCATTACGAACTGCCAACTTACCTAATTTTGTCTAATGAATGGATTTTATTAAATATCGTATGTTTTCAGACCGCTTCTACAACATCATCAGCTTCAGTATCTGATACTGGTAAAGATCAAAATGAAACACATTGTTATTGCGGCGAAAAAAGTGATTGGCTTGCACAGGTATGATTAGTTTACTGTGTTTTACCTTAAGCCGGATCCGCTGTGGGAGAGCCTGCGAAAGCTAAATTTTCTTACGTTTTTTGCAAGTCAGAGTCAGGTTGTATATTGATTAAAATATGATTAGCGACTATAACAGATACGTATTTACAAAATATTTTGAATTTCGTGAGCTACCACTATAGCGGATCCACCATAATTGTATCAAGATGTGTAGCTTCGTGAAGCGAAAAATTGGCGGCTATTCGTAAGCTACGGGCATTAGCGCCCGATGTTCATTCAAATTGGTCAGATATTAGTTGCACAATAATCCTACTCGGTAAAATCCCGAGAGCTTTCTTGCAAAGTTGACATCATCAACTTTCTCTATAATACAAACAAAAACACACGTTCAATCTGGACTAACTTACGTAGATATGCTTTTGAATTTTTAATCCTCCATAAGTTGTCATTGTTACGTCATTAATTGAAATTATTTTTTCTATTCACAGATGTTACTATGCTGTCGGTGTTCTCGTTGGTTTCACCAAAGATGCGTATCAAGTTTACAATATCCGTTGTATGCTGGCGATAAGTTAGTATGAATGTTAAAAACATTTCACCGGCTTAAGGACCTCGTACACAACGCGGCCATGACTACGACTGGTGACGTAGTGCGCGATGTGTACGAATGTTACGATACTTTAGTTGCCCGCAGATTGGCTAAATATTTGACGATCGTTAATGATAATGACGCTCGAAATGCAGTGTTTTGACCGGTTTTGACGATCAATAACATCTGTCACGTTTTTAACCGACTGCTTAGTAAAAAAAGGAGGCGATTCGGTATTTAATAATATTGGAACTCCAATATATTCACATAATTATGATAATCTGTTAGTGCTTGTATGTATGTTTGTCCGCACATTTCTACAAAACTAATAATTGGATTTTGACCATTTTGTATTGCTTCATTTACTTCAACTTAGGAAATAGTGCAAGTTTCATCAAAATCGGTTCAGTAGTTTGCAAGATATGGACTTATACGTGTAAATGAGGCGGTCTAGCTTATTGATACGAGCTACGGGTGTGGTGTCAAAGGGAAAACTTATTCCTTGAGATCGGATCCAAAATATAGGAAATTCTTGTGGCCCACATTTTTTTAAGTATCAATATTTTAGGATGTGTTCACCATCTAAATATCACAACTGTCTACGATAATCGAACCCGCCTAGGCACAGCAACTCAAGCATAATCTGCACGTCTACCCACTGCAATAAGAGCCTCCTATTTCTCAATATAGATAAAATCAAACATTTGTTTTATTAAATTAATTTTTAATTTTAGGTTGTACATATTTGCGTGCGCCCACTGCAACGGAGGTGCGGAATATCTGCGGCGACTGGAGCTGTGTTGGCTGGACCTGGCGCATCTCGCTCTGTATAATCTCACTGCCTACAATGCGCCGAATTATTTCGACCTAGATAGTGTTATTATGCCATACATCATGGACAATTGGCATGCATTGCAATTACCTGAGAAGGTTCGTTTATTGAAAACAAAGTAAATAATAAGACTGGTTTCATTTCTAGAAATGTCGCGTCCTCATTTGTTTTTCTCTTTCTAGATGTGGCGAACCCCAGTAAAAGAGCGTCGAGAAAAAATCTTAACAGCGTTGACATCTTCTCGTAAGCGATTCAAATGTGGTCGCGAAATGAAGAAACGTGCGACCATCTGGGGACTGCGCTTGCGACGACCGCCGCCACCTCCACTGCAGCTTTCTGCTTTGGAACAGGTTCGTATACTTGTTTTTAATAATTGACATCTATAGCTAGTGTATTATTCGATAATTGTATTTATATTTTTTATTAACAGATCAGGAAAGGGGAGCCATTGTCAGATGAATTAGTGAGGGAATATGCACCGCGACTTAGGTTTCTTCCGCGAGTGCCGTCGCCACAGACAGTTCCAGCTGTGGATGACAGGTATTATTTCAGAGTTTTATTCATACTGAAAGATATTGCCATGAAACATCTTTTCAAATGTATCAATTGTTTGTTTCAGTTCTCAACCTTCTAGTAGTAACAATGATAAAAGTTCCTATAAAAATCACAATCAGCGTATGATTGTGCCAGTTGATGGTCATTGGTTGAACTTAATGATGGGCAAGCGGTTCCATGAAAATCTTAACTCTAACTCAAATTCAGAAAACGATTCTACTAGTTCATATGAGTCTGTTAAACCTTCTGAAATCGACGAACAACCTTCACCCTCCCTTTGCACCTCTACTGCTAGAAATTCTGATGCCAAAGTCGATAAAATAGAAAAAATATCAGAGCTAATCGGAAACACTACGAATGAAGCAAAGTCGATCTGTGAAGAAAGTCCTCCAGTGCCATCCCTCAACACTTCTTTAGTTCCATGTTCTGTAAAGTTAGATAAAATATCCAAAGAGAATATAGTTGATACGAACGTGAGCAAGAGTGACGTCACTAACGTCAGCATTAACACGCACACGACAAGAATAGCTACAATGAACTTAGAAGTATCTAAGTTGTCTACGAAAAACATTATCGAACATTCCAAAATAATGTCTCTGCAGCACATGGATAGCATACCTCCGTACACTAGCAACTTTAGCCATGACATGGAGTCGTCAGGCGACGAGACATCCAGCAGGGGCACCCTAGACGTTATTATACCACCGCTGAAAGATTTCCAGGGAAAGAATAATCCATTTTTGATGTCTTACCCATCTAAGAAACCATTCTCATCAACAACAAACATATACAATAAACAAAATGGAAAGCAAAACCATCACCACTCACGATTCTCGTTACCGGTTAACTTGAATCCAGCGATGGGTCCTCTAGTGAGGCCATTGAAAAGAAAGCTTAGCGAAAAGGACATCGTGATCGGACCTAATGGGGAAGTAAAAAGAAGGAAATTTCGGAGGCCGCGGAAATATCTACAGGCGCAGGTACATACGTCAAAACATAATTTTTTTCTGACATTTGTTGCACCATATAATAACATTTTTGATAAAGGATAATGGGCAAAAATGTATATGGGAGCAGTAAAACCCTCGTGTGGCCTATCCTAAATACCATATTATTGATATTACGTGTGCACAAGTGTCTACAGTAGGGACGTCGTCCCGTCAAACATGTGCAGTATGTTGGACGATATCGTCTTCCAACGCGTGGTGATTTTTAACCAATATATAACAATAATACACTCTTGACCTCACGTGTCGTGACTGGATACGATACGTCCACGTCAAAGCCACGTATCTTCATTTATGCCTTAGTCTGTCAGTTCCACGCAATCTATTACTCTACTCTGTGACCGAACGACTGCTGCACGCTCAGCGCGCGCTCTCTCGGCGGCCGTTCGGTCTAAACATATCGTGTGGTGAGCGTTTCCTTAGTTGGTCTAACAACGTTGGACTGAAGACATACAAAATAATAATAAATTACATTTCTATTTTTGCAAAATAAGTCTTGTTCGAACGTACACCGAATTAGTAAAAGTAGTCATAGTCAATATTGTTCCTATTATAGGACCTTTTCAAAGACACACACGAGGGGGGGGGGGGGGGGTACCAAAACCTTTATTTCATCCTTTTATTTCCCGATTCACAATAGCATTCCTTTTTACAGCTGAACAAATCATGTCCTCTGCCTGATGACAGCAACAAACCTGCTCAAATCCCTAACGAAAACGGTGAAGTCACTCCACAAGGCGGGGGGCACATCAATAACGTGAAATTTCACGGTAGAAGACTGAGACAGAGACAAGAAAAGAATTATTATGAGAATGCAAGAAGAAATACGAATAATAACACTAGTAATAATAACAGCGTGAAGAGTTTACAGCTGAGTCCCCACAAAGCTAATAGTACTGCCGCTGAGGTGGACGCGGAGCAACTGTCTGCGCTGAAGTCGAGCGTGCAGTCGTACTTCCGCGCCGGCCAGACGTGCCACGTGCACGCGCGGCGTCTGGAGCCCGGCGCGCCGCCCGCGTACCTCATTGAGTGGGACACTAACGCCTCCTAATGAGTACCGTCAAATAGGGTAAATAAAGGGTAAACCTCGGAATGGAAGTTTGAAAGACAAGTTTTTGCATAGATCTTCGTTCTTGTGTTCTAAGAAGTTGCATAAAAATCAACTATTGGGTCTTGTGTCAGCGAGTCAAAATTTAAAGGTAAATTAAAAGTGTTTAGTATCTCGAAACAAAGATGCAAAAAAAAATGAGAAAAAAAAAACAGCTCTCTGACTTTCATTCCAAGGTTTAACCCTTATTTGACTGGGCTAAATGTTTGGCAAACATGAATTTATTTAAATATCTATACATATTATTATTGTAATAATATATAAGTGCTTGTCTGTAGTTTAGTTGTACAGTAAGATCAAGGAATGTGATATATTATTATTCCAATTGGATTACGATGTTTTATTTTATAAATACTATTATAACTTACATACATTGTCCTTTATTACATACATACATATCCGGGTCTTAGTTTAGAAGATAATAAGTTCAATACGATATCATAGTTCAAGAACTAGATCGAAGAGTTTACGCGTAAGCTCTTCGATTTAGCTGTTGGACTAACCTTAAAAATAGAACTCATATCTTCTTCCAAGAACCGACTAAATCTGTGACTTGGCGACTGATTCCGACTAATTAGCGACAAAAATGCATCTTGGCTATACCCCATTTGAAATAAGGTTAGACATTTAAAAAAACCTTTTACAGTCCGTTCAACCGATTTTGACTTCTATACCGTAGGCATAAGGATAGCATTAAAAGCAAAAAAAATTACACAATACCAACTATCTACTGCGGCTGCCATTTGTCATGCCACCAACGCAATAAAATTCAAAATCAGTTGAACGGAATGTAAAAAAGGCTTATCTATACGTCTAATCTTATTTCAAATGGAGTATAGGTGCCTTAGCTTTGTAGATTCAAATGGGCCAAGCTGGGGTAGGCGCTCCCCAGATCGGCCACCTAAACCCTTATAACTTTTGAACCAGTGACAGACTAATTCTGATATTTGCCGACTAATTGTTTGTGTTATCAAAGTGATGATGATGATGGTGGCCATGCCAGTGTCAGTCACACCAATTTCGCCGCAAACGATAGAACTTGTGGAATTCTATATAACAAGGCGCACACGGCGGACAAAAGAGCCGCGCTGTTGCCCGCCGGATGGCCTATCTCGGCCAAAGGTTACATACGATCGTGTATCGCGGCAAACTAATGATCACCAATTATGTAGGTTGCTATAATAACGAACAGCACAGAAAATCTAACCTACTTATCCAAGTCAACCCTGAGTTGAACTACTGACCGACTTGTAGGTTCAATTCAATTCAATTTTTCGCACGCTCTTGCATTCTCATAGTAAAATCACAATGAAAACTTAACTTTTCCAAGTCAGTAGGTATGCTATTTTAGAGACTACTCACACTTATTCAGCATCATTCGCGTTTCGCTGAACGATTTTGGTCACACTTATACAGTTCTGCTTCTATCAGCCGCGTACAGCGTCGTAAGAATGAGAAAACCCATCATAGCGTGTTCTCTCCGCTGAAACGCTTGCACCTCGTCGACACGGAGTAGAGAACCATCCTGTACAGCGTTGATCCGCCGCGTTCGACGCTGAATGCGGCGGAATTTCATTTCATTTCAGAAGTGCGCTGAACTCTTATAGCACTCGCATGAGAACGTCGCAACTTGTCGACAATCGACAAGGAGTCGAGAACCATCAGTGTACAGCGCTGTTCCTCCGCGTTCGACGCTGAATGCGGCGGAACAGCACTGGACGCAGCAGAACAGCGCTGAACTCGCATCTAAAGCACTCGCATGATAATAACACATTTGTCCTCATTTTATACTTGTTTGCCGCGAAAGCTGAATAGACGCGGAAAACTGAACGGATGTGTACGACCCCCATACAAAATCGTTGTTTTCTATGGGCATAAGCTGAATAAGTGTGAGTAGTCCCTTATTTATATGATGTAGTCTTGAATTTCGTTAGCGTCACGACACAGTAATGTGCCGGGCGCTTTTCTATCACATACCGCGCAATATCGTTGCTGTTGGATTGCAGAGATAAAATGACTAACTGGGGCAAGAGTTACCAATGCTTGTCAACTAAACAGAAAAGGCTGATTTACATTGATCCGGTATCATCCCATTCGGTCTGGCGCTAGAATCCTCTGGATAGATTCTGAACAAGTTTAAACACTTCTTCAATCCAGTCCAGCATTGGATTAGATTAGAGCAGCTGCTCTATTTTTTCAATCTAGCGCTGCTGAACCCTTTTAAACGCGCCGATCCAGTCCAATCCAGTCGTTGGCAAGTAATTGTACAACAAAATTAAAAGAACTACTGGCCCGATGTAATCGGCGTTTATGTGCAGTGGCCGATCCAGCATCACTGGATTTCAGTGCTGGAATTATTGGATCAATCTAAATCAGCCTTAGTGTGTAGAAGTATTTTTAAACAAACCCACTTTTTTTTTTTGTGTCCCAGCACCGCTCTACGCCATTCCATAGCTAAGCTATGCACGTGTACTTAGCTTCGCTTTGTATGGAAATGTAGGCGGTATCGTCCACGGCGACGCACGAATGCATTGCTGGCAACAAATGAACGCGCAGCTAACGTGGCTACCTTCTCCGTGCAAATCCTACGTAGCGTAGCAGTGGACGGTCGACCTTATGGCATGATCAGCTACATGGGAACTAGAAATTTTTATGCAACTAAGTACGAAAGAGGGTTCAATAGAACGAGATCCAAAAGAAATCAAAACTATACTGACTTCAAGAAAATAATGTATACAGTAAAACAGTTTAATTTGGTACGGTTGTAAGAAACACTTAGCTGTGCTTATATTTTATATAAGCATGAACCTCTCATAACATTCAGTGACACAGTTTTGTTTACTATGCCTTGTCAAAAATGCCCAAAGCTGCACAAATTGGCGAAAATAAAATATAAATAACAATTTAAACAACATATATACAATATGGAATGTCAATATATTTTACTTCATATCTACATTTGATTTCGAATTTGAGAAGTAAATGGCTGAAATTAAAAAGTTGCTTAACAATATACAATGTTTTGTGGAGATTTGTATTATTGGTATTATTATTTATATTCTCATTAATATTAATGAGTTTGTATGCAGAATTTGTTTAAAATTTACTACATTTGCACTGGAGTTATCTATCTACAAACACAAAAAGACATATTCCAATGTAAAATAAATATATTTCAAATCAAATGTATGACATTTGATCTGTTTTCCATGACAGAATGATAAAAAATCTACTAACATTAAGCAATATTTATCGAAAATCGAATACGTAACAGAAATTCCATTTACTAATAAATATAAACCCACGCCGTCACCCATTGCACGTTGAATTAAAAGCGACATTCTAATATTATGGCATTATATACTTTAAATTACTTTTATTTAATTTCTAAGCGTCAACATTTACTGTTGTTTTCGAAATATTCAAATAATACAGCGATGCAATGAGAAATGGTGTGAAGTCGCGTTACAGATTTCATAGTTTATTTGATTGTTTATTTACCAATTACATAAAACATGTTGATTTTCCAATTTCAATCTACCATTCTATCGTCATTAGTAGACACTATAAAACAATTATGGAAGGAAGAAGACGAATCTAAAACGAAATATAAATATAGACTTACGAATGTAAAGAGAGTTGTTTACCTTTAAGACCTTACATACAAACTTATAATACAAGTTAATTTTAATTAAAATGCAACCCTCTAGTAAAGGCCCATAATATGTGACCACGAAATCAATAATGACGTTACAACAGTTTAAGTATACCTATTCACAGCACTTAACCACATGTTAGTCAACTGTTTCACGCACTAAACGATCACAAACTCACTTCGGTGTCATACTATCACCATAATTATCGATTGCATTGACGTAAAATTAATATTTATATACTCATATGTACAATTTATTAGTGTCCTTTTTAAAGCACATTACAGTGATTCTTCAAATGCGGCCATCAAATCACTTTGCATGTTCATGTCTATCTGACCCGCCATCTGAAACAATTAAAACAAATTTTATTTGATAAAAGTTTTATTCCCAGAACAATAATCCAACTTTTTGAGATGGGATATTGAGCCTTTCATCTGGAACAGTTCGCAACTCCAGACAACTAATATCATTCTGGCCCTCAATACCGGCTGCCACAGACCAATGATGTAGATCTACATCACTACATAATTATAAAACAAAGTCCCCCCCGCCACGTCTGTCTATCTGTCTGAACGCGATAAGCTCCAAAACTGCCGTACGGATTTTCAAACGGTTTTCATTTCCACCAATGGACGGAGTGATTCATGAGGAATGTTTAGGTGTATAATTTACTAGCTATCCTATGTCCTATTCCAGGTCATGGTCTACCCATGTGCCAAATGTAATCTAAATCCGTTCAGCCGTTTTAGCGTGAATGCGTAACAAGCAAATAAACCTCCATCCTTGTCCATCGAAAAATAAATTGTCACGAGGATATCTTTTTTTCCACTCTTCGCCATCTACTCGTGCGTTTTTTAGGTTATTCATAAATGAAAAGCAAAATAACCATTATGATTCATGACTTTTTGATTTAGTCATATGACTAAATTAGTCATTACTAAAAAACTGATCAATAGATTTGAAAAAATAAGTCGTTCAACCCAACACTACCTAGGAGAATTGCCGTACGTCCGCTAGCCGTAGCCACTGCAGGTGTGTACGGCCTCTCAGCGCCGACGCTCCTGCTCATGCTGACGCGAACGCGTCCGGCTTGTCGGGCGCGGCGGTAGTACTAGCCAGGTGTGTAGTGTGTGTACTCACGGCCTCGCGGCGCCGACGCTCCTGCTCACGCTGACGCAGACGCTCGCGTTCGGACGCAGCCGGCTTGTCGGGCGCGGCGGTAGTACTAGCCAGGTGTGTAGTGTGTGTACTCACGGCCTCGCGGCGCCGACGCTCCTGCTCACGCTGACGCAGACGCTCGCGTTCGGATGCGGCCGGCTTGTCGGGCGCGGCGGCGACGGCGGCGGCAGCGGCGGCGGCGGGCGGCGAGGCGCGCGCCACGGGCGACACGCGCGGCGACGCCACCTCCGCGCTCTCCACCTTACGCACGCCTGCTCCCACTCTGTGAATCGACACCGTATGCATTAGTCTGCATGAGAGTTGGCAATGTTGCATATATCTGTCAAATATTTACCTGTATTATTCGATCCCATAATTAAAATGATTACGAGGTTATAAGTGAATTTTCGATATCCAATAGGTTTTGAGATATTTTCGATTACAACCGCCAAAATAACTTTGTTTTTCATAATATTTTAGAAAATACTACGGAATATAAACAAGCGTACTGTGAGGTCCGACAGGAATAACAATTTTAAAAAAAGGCGGCGACTGGATGCCGCGATGAGGGAATCGAATGTGTTTGAAAATTGATCGACCTATTAATATTGTACATACAGAATGAAGAAAGAGAATCCAACCACTTTAATTTTATGGACTCGCCCTTGAGAACAAAATGTATAACAAAAATAATTAAATTAAAAATTAAAAAACGAATGCCCTGCTAAAAAACGAACTAAAAAGTAAAAAACAAGTTGATAAAATTGTCATTGCAGTCGGGGGACCTCTAAGATTAAAAAGTGTTCCACAGAACGGTCCCCCGACTGCAATGACAATTTTATCAATTTGTTTTTTACTTTTTAGTTTGTTTTTTAGCAGGGAGTATGTATTATTTTTTTGTAGTTTAGGAACATTTTTGTTTACCGCTATTAATAGTTGGCGTTGTGTTAATGTTAATTTTTTTTTTTAATTACTTGTTAAGCAAGTAATTAAAAAAAATTGTATTGGTACCTACTGTGTGATTATGAATGAATTCTAATAACTCAATCAGACATAGATTAGACATTTGCAGTGTTACTAAAGTCTGATTATCATTTGCAGCCAAAGTTGAAATGTTTTTTATTTATTTTTTTGCATGTACACTCTACCTATGTAAAATTTATGCCATTAAATTATATAGTTTTGGAATGTGCTCATCAAGGCCTTCAATTAGATACCCATATTGTAAATAATTGAAGATTTTTTTTATTTTTCACATTTTAAAATGGAGCCATACTGCCGCCATACTGTTTTTTTTCAAAAAAATGCAAAAAATGGCCTATGTCACTCGGGATAATGTAAGGATTCTAACGATACCCCATACATCCAAATCCGTTCAGGCATTTTAAAGTTATGGTGGAATAAAGAAACTCACATACATACATGAACCCTGAAAACATTACACTCATTTTTGGGCAGTCGTGTAATTATGCCCAAATTGTTTACATGAAAAAAAGAGGTACTATTAGGATTATCCCATACTCTCCCAGTTAAAAATACACTCTGTATACATTTTTCAGAAATTATCTCAAAATTTGATTTATTTTGGTCTGTGACTTGAAACGTTATGAAATAACGTTAAAATAGGGTTACTTATAGTACCAGTAACGATCATTTCTACCGTTCCACCCGGATCGTAACGAAATAAAATATTATCCTGCTCCTTATTGTAAATACCTATAATCTGAGCAAATAAATGATATTCTATTCTAAATTCATAGTTGATGATTTATTTCCGATAGATTTTCGGTAATTTGCCAAGAGATTAGTGCATAAATGGTTACTGAAACTATAAATAACGCTATTATGTAACGTTATGGTACCTCTATTTTGAGTGACGTTTCAAGTCCCTGAAAGTGTTTTTTTTAACAATTACTTACCTCATTTTTTCTTCTTCTGGTTGTCGCCTTTCAGTTTCTTGCCGCTGTCTTTCTCTCTCAGCCTGTTCCTTTTTTCGTAACTCCTGCTGTTCTATAAGAGCTCTTTGGCGGTCAATTTTCTCTTTAGCTTGCTTCTTAAACGCCTACAATAAAATTACAATTATGTACATTTTTACTGAGCAACATCTCCTATTTCAACAACAAAAATGTACAATTACACTTACTTGAAAACTATCCATGACAGGTTTTTGTTTTATTTGATGATTAGTTCCCATGTTTGGTATACTTTGTGGACTTCCAGCCTGCGCAAGTGACGACCACGAACTCGCATTTTTTAAGTTTTGTTCTTGTTTGAGTTTGAAAGCTTGAGCAAAGTTTGTATTTTTCGAGTCTTCCATCTTTTTTTCCATTTCATATTTAGCTCGGTCGGACATATTATTAGAAACCATGTTTGGAACTCCCATAAGGTCTTCGATTGGTTTTGGTGTGAGCAGAGGCTTCACATCTTCTTTTTTTGCTGCAGGTGTGATTAAACATGGTGCATTCTGTATGTTGTGATGGGACTGGGAGATTACGCTGTGTGGTGCTGAAGGTAAGGGGTCAAATATAGACGGCACGGGTGGTACACCGGTCATGCCAGGAATAATAGGATTTATATCGGATCGCAACATTTCGCGTTCATGTGGCATTTTTTCTACAAACCCATTGTGAGGTGGAAGGTACATTTCGGTTTTAATCTGTTCAGGCACACGGGCAACCTCTGTCAACCCCCCTAGTTGTGCCATCAAGTTCTGATGGGCAGCATCTGGCATCATTTGAGGTTTAGGTAGTGAAAACTCTTCCTCGAGACGCATAGACGACTCTGATACTCCAACACTAACATCCATAGGCACATCTGCTTTGAGGCTTCTTTCGAGACTAGCCAAGGACCGCTCAATGGGATCAATGTATTGAGACGGATCAACCTTATCCAGACCGTTTCGAGGTTCAATTTTAGGAATAAGCTTCTGGTCCTCCGTGTCGCGGACAATGGGCGCAATGGAAGAGTCGGGAATAACGTTAACAGGTATTGTCGGCTGTGGCGCGGGCACTGCGGGCGCGGCGGGCGGGGCGGGCGGCGGCGCGGCGGCGTCCTTCGGCTCCGCGTGCGCCGGCGCCGGCTCCGCGGCCGGCGCCGGCTTCACGTCGGCGGCCGGCTCGGGCGCGGCGGGCGCGGGCGCGGGGACGGTCGTCGCTATTGTCACCGGAGGCACGGGTTTCTGCTACAAAGGATTTACAAATAATTATGTACCAACATTGTTGTATTCATATTTATTTCATAATAAAATTAATATTTACAGTTTGCGGTGGGTGTTGATGCTGCTTCTTTGCTTTCTTTTTTGGCGTCCTGCTGGGGCCCGTACCTGAAATTAAATAAAGATGCACAAAATTGATTGTGTGCCACGAAATTAACCTACTACTGCACGAATGTATACTTAACTTGAGATACAGCATCACGATCCAGTAACCACAAATTCTTCGAAGTAAATGAAAATAATGCGAGGAGAAGCCAAAGTGAATGTTCACTGATACCACTGTTGTATTAAAATATTATGCACACACGTTTAATAAATTCTCTGGTTTTCATCAAATGTAACATGAATTAGTAATTTATTGTTCAGATCTCAGGGCAGCCAAATGAAATTCAATATAAATTACTTAAGAGATTTACTTAAATCATTATATATTGAAATATATACAAAGTTTATTTCCACTCACTCTTATATCTATTAATTTTAAGTCATGAGTTGATTAAATCAATCTTACATAAAATTTTCCACACATGGTGTTTCTGTTTACATGTCAACTCTCTACATCAACATTACAACAAAATGTTGCCTTCAAATAACTAATTGCACCAAGCGTACATACTATTCGCTTAAAATGATAGTTGAATCTGTTTGCTACACTTCAGAACCCAT
The DNA here is from genome assembly GCA_948473465.1 of Lithophane ornitopus. Taxonomy (NCBI): domain Eukaryota; kingdom Metazoa; phylum Arthropoda; class Insecta; order Lepidoptera; family Noctuidae; genus Lithophane; species Lithophane ornitopus. The sequence goes on along the minus strand of OX419616.1, from coordinate 7,401,336 downwards.
TAGATTTGTCAAAACATTTCTGTATTGAATTTTAACAAGTAAGTTTTGTTTGATTTTAAATTCTAACTATAAAATATTTTGTCTATAATATTGATAAATATTAAACCAACTTTTTAACTAATGAGATTTATCCGTTCTTATCTAACGGGCCCCAAAATAAGCAACTATTGATTACCAAGTCTTTCAGATAATCTCGATTTTGACAAAATAAAAGATCATTATGTATACAGTAAACTTTTTTGTTCTGTTCCCTTCTTGTCTCTTTGCGGACAAAATAAGGGACGTCTAGATAAAATATTATGTTTACTACATACTAACTTATACTATAGATTTTTGAAGCAACCTGCAAATTGTACTTGATAAAAATATATACTATGTAAGTATTGGACTATTGTTTATAGTGATTTCATTGGGAAGTTATTCCACTTATACTCTCGCATTATCCAACAAAATTTAAAATACAAATTGTTCTAGTCTGATTCAATTGAGCTACTCAATGTGAATATATTATCTAAAATAAAACATAGGTACATATGCGTAGTGTAAAAACTTTCTAAATAAGAGGACAATAAAATATAAGTAAACAAGCAAAATGATCAACATTTTACCAAGCAGGTCAATCATAAAATGTGATGTTTTGACAAATAATAATTTATTTACAACATTTCAAAATCGGTTTAACATGCCTAGTAAAAGGTGTAATGTATTCAGTATAAAATTTATTTTAGGCCTCTTTCAACCTAATAAATTACAAGATTTCAGTAATACTAGTCTATGTTTCTTTAAATTTGTAAAAATTTCGATTATACAAACAAATTGGACGAAAAAGAACCACTAAAATTGTTTAGTTCCAGACCGCGAACAATGAGAAATATTTGCATTTAACCTTGATTAGTGACCTTAATATTGTCGTAAAAAATAACTAAAATTACAAACGTAATGTAATCCAATCTTCAAGACAATGGTTTACAGTGCGTATTGCGTTACAGAAAATTATTATATACAAAGAATGAATAGAAACTTAAACATTTTGTTCAAATTTAGTTGAAGACTTATTGGCTTGAGTTTTTACAACCAAACATGAGTGTCTACAACTTGGGATAAAATATCCGCATTTCTTTACATCACTTATTCCTTACAATGCTCACAGTATTATTTTATATTGTAGTAGCTATATCCAAAATTTTGTTTTTGATATCTATCAGGCAACCAAAAATGGTACTGCAACTTCTTTACTCATTCTCTTATGTTTGATACACTAAAACTGGCTCATGTAACCAAAAACCCAAAAGCTTTTGTTATAACAATTAAATTATAAAATCTCAAAGAGTGAATGCCAAATAGGTAATAGTCAGTTTATGGTAACAAATTATAAATGAACTGAGATATATCGAAAAAAAATAAAGTAAATATGCTTGTCAAACAAATGTGCTGATATTGCACCGATAGATACAAGGGAAAATCCTGGTGCCCATAACATTTTGCTTACTATTATAAAAGTATGTTAATCCTCGACAATCAATAACAAAGTTTGCAAACAATTTGTGAAGGAAGGAGGCCAGCTTTAGGTATTTTTTATGTTTATATAGAAAATTTTGATTCACACGTCACATTAAATTTTTGAGAGCAAGCATCAAAGTGTATCAAGCATTAAACCAATAAAACATACCTTTTCAATCAAATAAATTTTTAACTACAACATGTCACAAAAATACATCCTCCATTGTAACAAAATGAGAACTGAGTCCATCTTGGGGCTAATTTTGCTTGCTAAGTTGGTATCCGTCCTTACACAATTGTTTGCAATAGTCCCTACGGCTGCGCTCGACTCGCCAGCTGCTTTCGGAGATCCTCTTCGCTTCGCAACACTGGACGTACCGACACTACTATCTATCCTTGTTCTTATTATACTTTTCAAGCCTCAATCAATATTAAGTGGGTTTAAATTTCACACTCAAAAGCAATTAGTAACCGTGAGATCTGAACTTTCCAATAATAATCAATAAAAAGAGATCGAAACTTCAAGGATGCAAATGAAATAACATCGCGTTTGAGGACATGATATAGTTAAAAAAATATTAATGTGAAAAGGTATTTCCTGTTGGTTCATGAAAGCAAACCAAATATCATATTACTCTTACCGGCACCAATATCATAGTATCAGTGAACACCAAAGCTGGCTTCTCCTCCTCACTAACAACTGTTTTTGTGCCTTTACCAACATTTCTTATATTTCGCAGCAGACTATAGACTCGAATTATATATTATTTGAATCAAACTTCAGGTGGTATCCCTCTCCAATATCACAGTTATGAAAATAATGTTTACTCAAAACTACTACCACAGTAATCACACTCATACTTTCAACACAAACAATATGTTACACAGTACTGGGGATATTAATTATTTTATTTTGTTTCCATTTATGGTGCCAAATAAACCCAATATTTGTTGTCATCTTGTGGTTTTCTTTTAGCACCTGATATCCCCATTCAACAATTCAATTAGCTAACACAATCACACTATGGCTAACAATTCTTTTCTTCATGCATATTGGCTAATTTAAGTGAAACAAAACAGAACATAATATTCACATCATCCTTTCATAATTGCCTATGGGCGCGTTTATTCGACGCGAAAACTTTCGCTCGGCCACGCACTCTCGAGTACCATCATCAGCGTGAATGATGTTGCCTCATTCAAAAATTCACAATCGCCATGAACATACTCGATGGCGCGGCAGACGTTCAGCCGTCATGCAATAATTTTCGTGTCCTACGTAATCTAATAAAATACTTGATGCAGGCAAACTCCACTCTCATTTATTAACAAACGAGAGAAAAAAAAAAAAAAAAACTGCCAATAAAATAAAAATATGTTAAATCCTCAACAATGAGATTTTAATAAATAAATACTATAATATAAATATATTGTGGGTCACCCTTGGCCCCAAGATGTCGTTTTAGAAAATTAACTTCATGGTTATAACACACCTACACATAATTTCTCACCAGATGTTAAATCACTCAAGCAACTTTCCCATGGACATTCCATTATCATTCATTCTGCCACTGACATCAATTTCAGACTAGAAACACATTTAACAGTTAAAATTGCATTTCACATTTTAAATAAAAAAGGTTGTGTTCGGTCATATCTTTAAAAAATACTGGCAAAGGTAAAAAACTTATATTTCCGTCTTTGAAATCTTTAAGAAAAATTGCTAGTAACCTAAAATCTATTTATATATCTCAAGCATTTGAACATATCCATACAAAGTGAAATATCCATCTTAATTTAAATGCAAGTATCATTAAAATCTATTACTAATAACTGTAATTTACATCATATGGTACAAATAGGGTACCACTCAGTGCTATACTTTCTGTCTGTCTGTGAACGAAATGATAGTATTGATTACGTAAGTCGTCGGCAATGTGGGCTAACCTGCTTCACTATCACTGCTGTCTGACGAACTGGTGTCCGTGCTCGACGACGAGTTGGACGAGTCGGACGAGCTCGACGACGACGACATGCCGCCGCCCAGCGCCTCCTTACAACCCTCTGCCGACAATAAACACATCGTTACACTTACTCAATATATTTTAACGACGAGAACACCTAATAGGTCTAATTTATTCCAGCTTCATATTTTTAGGGTTCCGTTGTAAAACAAGGAAACCTAACACCTCTGTTTTGTCAAGTTCGTCTGTATATCCGCGGTTTAACTTAAGAGACTGATACTTTTAAAATCCACGCCCACAAAGTTGTTTCTTTTTTACGGTATCTCCCATACAGGTAAAGTGGGATTGATTTTAACGCGCCGTTGGATAGTTCTTTCAAACTTTGAACTTTGATATTTCACAAATCACCATTTGTGAAATATTAAGCTTTAAACTGGTAATTTTTTGTTAGTCACGACATCACGTGTCCCCCGTACCAGCTAAACCATTGATTTTAGATTTGTGAAAAATATTTTTGTATATATCATGAAGTTAAAAGGAAAACTACCACAGCTAAATAGGCTATACAAGTTAATAGTCGATCAATTTACAAAATGTACATAATTATATAAATAAAAATCTATCTAATTTGACTTAGATGGCATCCCCTGGGCGTGAGGAATCATTTTTTTTATGACGTCACTATTTCGACCACCTGTATTATCGGTTGTCATGAAAATCTATAATTTTCATCAGTATGACAGCCATTAATGTGTGACCGTTCACCACTTTCTGAGGAAACCAAAGACCAAAGAATTACGGCGGCCGAACCGACCGCTAACTTAATACAAATGGGTTTATAGGGAGGGTTAATTACTGACCTTTTTTCTGTTGCTGCTTTTTATTCGTTCCTAGTTGTCCAGATACATCTTGCAGCCTTTTTTCTAATTCCTGTTTCTTTTCTGCTATTTGTTCATCCTTTGATTTACCAGACACTTTTCGATCTGCAAGTGTAGTATCAACAATACATTTTCGATTTACTTTTATATTAATATAAAACATTTAATGGACAATTTTAGTATCACCAACATTATTCGCCTAAAGGTTTAAGGAAACGGATTTTAACAGTGTTAGTAAGGAAGGTAGAAATAGAAGATCAAGAAAACAGGTCCCAGGTATGTTAGCGTCTGCTTCGTACTCATTTAGTTTCTGCACAGATAAATTACACATTATCCTTACTAATATAATATTATAAATGCGAAAATAACTCTATCTGTCTGTCGCGCTTTCACATTCGGTACACAGATAGTCTAGAGGTTGAGACAGGACATAGGCTACTTTTTATCGACATACCACGCGGGCGGAAGCTGGTTAGGTTATATATTTTACACAATGAGAATAAGGTAAGGTAAAGGAAAACATTGGAGCAAGGAAAAGGTAAATAATGTTGGTTCAACTCACAATAAGGCTTACGTGTCTTTTTCCGAAGACATGATGCGACGTAATTTTCCAGTTCCCGAAGAGTAGACGGTTTTAGAGTTTCAAAATCTATTTCAATTTCGTCCGGATTAGAGTCTCGTAAAGAGGGTTCTCTACTTTGTATGATGTGGACTACTTTGCCAAGTTTGTCACCTGTTGAACAAAATAATTAAATACTCATTCAGTATCGGTCAGAAAGTTTCCGTTCGGTACAAATATTAAAACGGTAATAGCCCAATGCAGACAAAAAAGAAAGATTATAAAAGCTCGCACAAGATACGTACCGGGCAGCTTATTGATATCGAGCGATAGCTGTCGCTTCTCGTCGTAGGACATGGGCTTGGCCTGGTCCTCGTCGTCCGTGTCGGCGTGCGGCGGCACGTGCGGCGGCGGCGCGGGCGCGGGCGCGGCGCCCTTCTTCTTGGGCGCGGGCGCGCGCGCGCCGCCCTTGGCCGCGCCGCCGCCGCCGCCGCGCTTGCTGCCCGTCTTGCCGCGCACGCTGCTGGGCGCTACGGGCAAACGGCACCCTTGAGGTTTGGCTCGTATGTTTATGGACGATGTCCGGCAGTCTTCAAAAATACATCATTTTATTCGTATATAATACATCATTTTGTGCGCCTTTGTGATTATTTATTTTCCAAAAATTTGTTTTACCAGACACGATTTCAAATAGGACAGGATGCTACTGTAAATTTCGAAACAGGAAACCATGAGGCAGCGTAGTCGAGTTAACAATAAACTTCTTAGTGGCAGCCATACAACCGTGTCTGCTTTTCGGAAAATAAAAAACTGAAATGACTTATGTGCCTACACCAGCTGCAGGTGGTAGTTTCGCCATACCAGCACTTTCACTAACGGCTGTAAAAACTAGTGTGTTGTCTACTTTTTTTATCTTACTTATACTTTTGTACCGTAAAAGGAATATAACTTACCTAAATTCTCACCAATATTATTCGCCTTCGCCGCATATGCAGCTGCTGCATTGGTTTTAGGCACAGCATTGTTCGGTAATGGTTTTTTCGTCTTATCCTTAACTTTTTTCTTGGCTTTCTTTTTGTTATTAGATTCTTCTACTAATTTCCTCATTTTTTCTTGCAACGCAAGTAATTCTTTTTCTAGAAGCTTAACTTTGTTATTTCTCTCTTCTTCTGAATCATCAGATTCAGAATCTGATTCAGAGCCTGATTCCGAACTTGACGCTGAGCTTCCCTTATCCATGTGTGGCACGCCTACATGGACGGGTTCGTCAGGAATCTTGGCGTATCTGTAAAACGACAAAGAATATAATGATTTCGTTTTTTTTTAATATTAAACAAACCACACATTCGCACTTAAACATTTTGTTACCTCATTTCAAAGACGTCTTGTAGTTTTCGAGCCATTGCAACGACATCATGGTCCGGCGGATTATATTTATAGCAATTTGTGAATATTAGACGTACGTCGGCGGCAAATTCAGCGGCTGTTTTATATGCTCTATTGTCCATCTTTTGTTTCACGGTGCCAAGGTCCATGGGTTTCTTAATAATATCAAAATAATCATGAAGTCCAAGCAATTCAGCATCTACAGGTTTATAAAACGGCCAGGCATAACCCTGTCGAAAAAAATAAGTGTAGCAGAGGATTCGTTGAGAATCAGAAAAAGAGTAATATTTAGTTATTTGAAAAGTAACTTACTGAATGTTTTTTAGAGAACAGTTCTTTTAAAATTTCATTACAACTCTTGAGAGCATCAGATAGTTTCTCTTTGTTCTTTGCAAGCTGAGGAGTCATAGTGGAGTGGTGAGAAGCGCCCGCCCCGCTTGGAGATAATCCTCCCATTTTGAAGCCATCGTCTGCTGTTCTGTTCGCCTTCGCCATTTGTAAATACAACAAGTTTAATATGGTACCAAATTATATAATAATGTTTTTGCAAAATTTTAATATTCCAACATACCTTTTTCTGGCGACCACTTTCTCTCCTTGTGGAAATTTTTGCAGGTTTGGGACCACTCTGCTGATCAATGGTAGGTGTAGTATATCCTCCTTCAAAAGAACTCCCCATAGGTGTTGTAGTATCGGCTTTTCTCTTCACACCCTTTTTAACCTATTTGAAGAAGAATTCAATGAGTAAAATAAACATAACAAGCATCCTAGCAACAACACAAATACTAGAGTGAAATATTAACCTTAGCCGGCTGCGTTTGGGATAATGTTACCGCCGGTATCGTGGAGACGGGCGGAGCTGCCGGCGGGGCCACGTGGAAACTCGAAGGCTGCGTCGCCACCTGAGAAGAAACCACATTTATATTAATGTTATTCAGTTCGATCTCGTAAAGCTCTGTCGTAATTGATCAAAAAAGCTAGGCACCTGCTGCGGCAGGCCGGCGTGCGTGGCGGGCGGCGTGGCGGGCGGCGCGGGCAGCGCGGGCGTCGTCGTGGTGTTGGTGGAGCCCACGAGCGCGGGCGGCGGCGCGGGCGCGGGCTTGGCGGCGCGCGGCGCGGGCGCGGGCGGCGCCAGGCCCGGCGCGGCCGGCGCGCTCGGCGTCGCGCCCGCGCCGCCCGCTCCGCCCGCGCCCGGCGTCGACGGGGCGCGCTTCTTCACCCCGCCCTTGCCTCCCTTCGACGGTGCCTCGATCTCCTTTTCCTCCTTGTCCATCTGTGCTATCTGCGGATGGCGGAAATTGACAAAATATCTAGTCAGGATCGACGAAACCTACTACAAGAGCTGATTTCTTTATTACTGCGTTTAAATTGTTTAGGCCGATATAATGTTGACCCAAATTTCTTTAATTTAGTTTCATGGTCACTTACCCGATTCAGGAATAATTTCTCCAAAGTTTGTGCCATGACCACCACATCTTCGCCTGGTTTATTGTAGACATAACAGTTGGTGAACATGGTGTTAAAATCTTGAATACATTCCTGAGCTGAATAGTAATAGTTGGACTCAAGCCGTTTCTTTATTGTTCCTAAATCCATGGGTTTCTTAATTATCTTATGGTAGTCCTAAAATAAAAATAGTGAGATTAAATGAAACCTCCTACCTTATTACCACAAAACTGTGTTTATCAGTTGTTGAACAAGTGTCTAAGTTTTTGTGGTAAGACCCTTAAGGTGGATGCGCTAGGGTAGCACGCGAAATTCAAATTTTGTGCATTAAAAAGACGATTGAATCGTCATTCAATGCACTTACATGAACTTAGAGAGTTGTATTGCTGATTCTAATGTTTATAATTCTGTTAATCCATATTTGTTACGGCCGCCAATAATATTTAGATCAACATACAACCTGATACTGACCTGCAAATTGCAAAAAACGTAAGAAAATTTGAATTTCGCGGGCTAACCTAGCGCATCCCTCTTAATAAACACGTATAATAATACATGAAAATTTATAATACATAATAGTTCATGAGAAATAAGCATTACCTAGGTGTTTTTCATGTTTACTTTTAGTGAATTGTGTTTTAATAGATAATACAAAAGTACTTACCGGGAGGTTTAATTTTTTTGCATCTACTGGTTGGTGAAAAGGCCAAGCAAACTGATGCTTCCATACTGCCTTCATTACATTCTTTTGAAGAAATTGAAGCTGATTTGTCATCCGGCCCTGACGCCGCGACGGCTCGTCAGGGGGCGCGCCATTAACTGGCTCCGCCGTTGGCTGTATGATGCAAACATTCGAGTTAATTACTATGGCCACTGCTTAACATCTTGTTTTTAATAATTGTGTGATACTTGTCTATATATCACAATAATAATAAATGTAAAAGGAGCTCCAGAAAGTTTCAATAATAAAATAAATTGCCTACTCTCTTTTAACTATTGTAACAACCTTGAAGCGGATTTAATAAAAACATTACACTCCTTCTTGGGCAGTTGGGTAAAAAATAAAGTTTGGATGAAACTTACCGTGCTGGTGGTGGCGAGAGGATCGACTGCCTGCTGCATTGTGCTGGAGTCAGCAATCTACCTGCCAAAGTGACACCACAACTGTAGTAGATATTACAACCTAATGTGAAAATAGTAAGGAGTATTCAACAAAGAACTCTCACCTCAATTGTAACAAGAGGCTCATCCAATTTCTGACTAAGAGGCATCAGCTATATCCTCTTATAACACTAAACCATTCTATCATAATAAAATATGTCGGTGCTTTTGCACCTAGAAGCAGGTCATCCCATTCATAGACAAATAAAAATCCTACCTGAAAGAAATATATTGAAAGTTATAAAACTCCCTTCTAGCATAATATTTCTTTAGAGATGAAATTGATCTGCAAAGGTGTTAAAAATTTCACGTCTTTCTATTTAAATAGCACTTTTTTTTTTTACTTTCCTGCGACTACGCAAATCTTGTTAAGTACTTATGCAATGAAAGCTTTGCATTGAAATGTCTTACCTTGCATCTGAATGCAGGGTAGGGAAATATGAGAAATTGAAGCACCAAAAGCTCTCAGCTGATTGACAGCAGTGTCTTCGGATCTGTAACAAAATACACATTATGTTAAAAATGCGATTCTGGTAAAAAATTCTAATGCAAACATGATTAAGGTGCTCTTCAGAAAGCGACCGCAACCTCAAACCGCAACGGCAACGCCGCCCAATCGCCAAAAGAGACATTGCCGCCTACCGTTTTCATAGAATAACACCGTTTGTCCACCACCGCACCATGAAAGGGACTTCAACGAGAAACTTGATTACTGTCGCTACTTCGGCATCGTCATCCCGTTCTTGTTGATGTCCCGTTCACGGTGTGAAGGACAAACGGCCTTATATAAACCAGTCGTGTCATTGCGATTGGGCAGCGTTTTGCCCACTTGTTTACCCACTGCGTTTTGTGGTTGCAGTCACCTTCGGAATCGTACTTTAATTTTATTATATACTATTAGTTTATATAAACTCCTTAGGCTGAGCGCAAATAAAAGACGAAATGCAGAGGATTGTTTTGGCATTGAATGATAAACCGTATTATCAGTGTCATAAAGTCCCAACTACCTGGGAGGCTGCAAGCGTACCTGAGAACATTGTTGAAGTCTGGGACAATGTTTGACCAGCTTTGAACTGTCTCTGATCATGTTTATTATTCCAAGGTCTGATCTTAGCCTTATTGATAGCTATATATAATTGATTTCACCCTCATAACTCTCGATTCTGTGGGAATATTGGGATAAAAAGTATCCTGTCCTAACCCAGGTCATGGTGTACCCATTTGCTAAATTTCACAAACATTTAAATCTTTTCTCTTTTTTAATATTAGATTGGCACTTTGCATAAAAACCTATACTTTACATAGCACAGTGGCAATACATTTACCATTGTATCATATTCGTAAGTAATAAGTACATTTTTATATATCCTATTATTTGCAAGAATTTCAATGTGTAAAAATCCCCATTGGAATATAGATTGTAAGCAATTCCAACTCTGAGCACACACAGAGCATTTCAAATTCATCAAATGTAGTATTTACTATTATTATTATTTTATCAGTATGATCAATTTAAGTAGGAGTAATTTCTTCCACTTCTAAGTTGTAATATTGTTCCTAAGATGAAGATCTAAGAGTTACATAGACAAGGTTATATATCAGTAAACCATGCAGTCAAAAAATGTTATAATATGCAAGGTAAAATTATAAGAGCATTTTTTCTGTATTTAGTATCTGCAAATACATCCAAAATACGCTTTGAGGGCAGAGATTGTTTAAATTAGATCAATAACTTTCATTTTTAATTTGTCAAGGAGACCACTGCCCGTACCACATTTAAATTTTTTACAAGTATGGACAAGAGATGATTAGTGTTTCACTTTTAACATAAAAGTACAAGTATGTCTGGTAACATTGCATTTTCCTGCCCTATAATTTCAAAGGACACTTGAATAAAGACTAATTGGTATCGGTGATCCATGGGTAAATATTCTTTTAATTTCACCATACGTACACACATCGGATTTGATGCAATATAAAAAAAACCTTTTCTAAATATTAATAGGTTGGTGAGAAAGGTTCAAGTACCTAATAAGCATGTTGTGTAAATTCTCATCAATCAGTTGTATAAACAAAAAAGGGGTAATAAACATACATTGCTATAAAATATACAGCATTCACTGTCACCATAGAATGTAACACCTTTCGGTGCCCAAGGTTATGATATAGACCATGAAACTGAGCCTTCTATTTATCTTGGTTATGATACATAGTTTCAAAGGAATGTATAGTGTTTAGTAAAAATTGTATTGGGGATCATCTGCCTAAAAGCTAAATGTTTTTGAGTGTTTATTAGAGACAGTAATCACATAACCTACTTTTATATCAGGTATCCTTTTGCAAAATTGTTGTCATGCATCATGCATGTGAGTAACTATCATGCATCTTTTTACAATTGGAAGTTGTGTACCACTACCACCACACTAAATCAAGCTTTTTTTTAAGGTGAATTATGGAAAGTTTCAACTGGTCAAATGAGTCATCAGCAACAGATATAACAGAATGACGCTTCAGAGAGCTATCAACGTTCTAGAACATTCTTTGGGCTCAGCTTTACATTCAAGTGATTTGCAGGTATCAGGTACAGAGGCAGAAACCTCAATAAAAAATAACAGATTTGGCACGATTATATATTTGAAAATATAGTTAGAGAGACAAATTATAACGTACAGCTTTGTTTCTTAACATCTATTTCATAAGAATTATGATCAGGTACAATAAAACAACTATCTACAAAACAATGTTTGATTCTAATACAAACTGATTGTGGCCAATACTTTTGTCAAAATATAAAGGGTTCTTCTATGTTAGATACCACTAAAATTACCTCAATTTCAGTAACTAGAAATGGGAGAAAATTGCTTGAAAGAGGCCATGAACAAAAAGTTTAAAATATTGCTCGATACAAGCAACATGCACACTCTACTTGAACGAATTATGCAGCCCTATGTAAACAGCAACAAAATAGTACGAAAAATACATCAAAATAATACCAGTAAAGCTAAAAATTATGAAAAAAGACTTACGAAGAGATATTAACGCCAATATGGCGGATGAACTAAAAATACGATGTTAGAGTAACTTCTTCAAACGCAAAATGTATCGATTTGCTCCAGTCTAACAGTCACTCCACACAAGAAACTAAATCATAGTTCTTTATTATTTGTATAAATTCATCGTCTTATAGTAACTAAATTCACTGAAATCTATAAACATTAAAGAGTAGCACAACACGACCTCCGAAGACACAACGAACTTCAGACATGGCGGCCAAACAAGACCCAAGAATGACGAGCGTCTCTAGGCATAGTAAAAATTTTCATTTTGCACTGGAAAGGAAAATTCTATAAAATCAGCATAAGAAAATGTAGAAAACGTGTGTATTTTAATTTCTCATAAGAATATTTTTCGGGATTCCATATTAATCATACGATTGATTACGATAGCTCTGTGCTTGAGATTCTTTGGATTTTGTACGGATGTATAGAGCATAGAAAATATAGAAATTATTGTTTCTGATTCAATCAATTCAAAGTTGCAAGACCAAAAATGTTAACGTCTGCAAGCCTGCAAGCTCCCAGTTGCAACGGTATTTGAGAATGATCTAAAAATGCTTGTTGGTCCTATATGTAATTGAATCGCGCAAGTTACGCCCTTTTTTTGTATCGCAAGCGCAAAAATCCTCGTGGATGAAATCCATTATCTTGGATGGATTAAATAAGAGAACTTTATTGAGAGAATATCGGTTTTTTGTCGTGCCGTTTTTGTACTGTGGAGTGCGTGCATTCTTCTGATTTTGCACCGCACGCAGCAAAAAAACCGCAGTGCGGCATCTGGCTTCAAAATTCACATTTTTACTTGAAACAAAAAATGAGGGTTATGTGTATGACCTGTATGTATGTATTTACAGGTATCATACTCCATAGTGAAAGGAGGATCCTTCGATCAGACGGGTAGGTATTGTATCTGGCAGGCAACTGCCCATGCCCAACGATTTTTTTTTCAACTAGGGCATCTCGTTGTTACACTTAGGCCGTGACTACTTAAAATTTTATTGGAAATTGGAAAAATGGATATTGACGCCAAAATTAAAAAAAAAAAAAAACTCCCCAGCTTAGCAAGTGGATCAAAACGAAGGGTTCTATTTTAGTCTCTGTTTACGAATACTATACTGGCTCTTTTTGAATAGATGTGATTAAAATATCAGCTGTTCCCTACATTTATGTTCGCATAGCTCGTCAAAATGTAGGGAATAGCTGATTTTTTTTCGAGATTTCAGAATGGGTCCTATAGTGAAAGTTGTTCATAATGATGAGTACAATGACCCCTTAAGAGGATTAAAATGAATAAAATGTTACGCTGTATACATTATTTGTTTAGTGGGTGATAGACGTGCGTACTTAAAGTACGCGGTTTTTAAGTTCGCGACCTTACTCGGCTCGCCGTCGGTGACACGTGAAGCTTGCTCAAAATGTCATTGTTAAATTGGCGGCTCGCGGCGATGACAGACGACAACCCAAGGCGGGCTACGATCAAAATTTCAAACCTGTTGGATCACCGACGAACTTACTCAGCGGTTTTAACGTCCGCGTACTTAGCAGGACACGGGCGAGTAAGCTCACCGAGCCGTATGTACGCATACTTCCTCCCACGTCTATCACCCCTTATATAATAAGGAATGAGAAATGATAAAAAAACAATTCCGAACTTTTGGAGTGAGTAATTCGTTGCGTAATTATTTTTATCAGCTTACTCCTATCGCAAGCCGCATTAAAAATACCGGCGAAGTGCATGTCGTACCATGCACAATGAAGGGTTTCGTAGTTGGGATGAATTTATAAAACAAACTTAACATTGTAGTTTAAAAACTTATTCTCCGATACAGAATGTATGGGAGAATATGTTTTTACAACTGTAAATTTAAGTTGGTCGATTATTACTCGGTAACTTGTGGAGTAGTTTTCCTATTAATTTCGTTATATATACTACTGCCGTGAATTTTTTCACATATCCAAACCCAACCATTTAGCTGGCAGGGGGGGGGGGACACTTGGCTCTAACAAAAATTAGCACTTTAAAGCTTAATATTCCGCAAACGGATCCTTGTATCCAAAAATGGTTTTAACAAACTTACATTATTTTTAGACGACCTTTCCAACGATACCCCACACCATGGGATTGACGAGAAAAAAAAACCACCATTTTGAAGATTTCTTTTACCACTTTGTCGTATTATTATAATATATTATATGTATATCCATACTAAATTACAGCTTTCTAGTACCAACGGTCTCTGAGCTAAGCCGCGGACAGACGGATAGACGGACAGACGAACAGACGGACATGGCGAAACTATAATGGTTCCTAGTTGACTACGGAACCCAAAAAAGCTTCGTTCAGAACTAAAAAGTGTAAAATTAAAAAAAAACAAAAACCGACAACAAAATCTCTAAAGTGGGTGATAGACGAGCGTACCTAAAGTTCGCGACCTTACTCAGCTCGCCGTCGCCGTCGGTGACACACGTGAAGCTTGCTCAAAATGTAATTGTCAAAATGGCGTAGGGATGCAAGAAGTGCCAAAAAAAATCGATATATATCGTACCGATATAAAAAAAAAAAATCGATATCGTTTTCGATAATTATCGAAAAAAAAAATCGATCTATCGATTTCGTATATTGAAAAAAAAAAATTGATATATCGATATATCGGTGACATTTTGAAATTTTCAAAAAAAAAAAAGAACTTTAATTGATAATAAAAAAAAAAAACTTTTTACGTCTCTGTATTCCGGCGATTTTACTCAGTGGTGACAACGGTGTTGCTATTGGAAAAAATATATCGTTTTTGATACATTTTCGATACTTGATATTTTATATCGATATAACGAAATAAAATAGGTATATCGCCAAAAATATCGATATATCGAAAACAAATATCGACATATCGATATTTTTTCTGCAAGCCTAAAATGGCGGCTCGCGGCTTGCGGCGATGACAGACGACAAGCCAAGGCGGGCTAGGAGCAAAATTTCAAACTTGTTGGGTCGCTGACGAACTTACTCAGCGGTTTTTAAGTCCGCGTAGTAACCATGACACACGGGCGAGTAAGCTCGCCGAGCCATAAGATTAAGGACTCGTACTTGCTCGTGTGCCTATCACCCCTTTTACTCAGTGGTTTTAAAATCTGCGTACTTAGCATGACACAAGGGCGAGTAAGCTTGCCGAGCCATTACATCACCCCTTTAAAAGATGGAAACAAGATGACCTATTTCAGTCTCAGATAATGTTTTACAATGTTACTTTTGAATTCGTAGGTATGTTCTTTCTGAGATTATCTTGGACATTACTGACATTGGCAGTACTTACTGCCTATCGGACCTAGGCATACCATGAGGAACCTGACATAAAGTTAATATAATGTAAGTCTGAAATCGCCAACTCGTTTTGAGCAACCGTGGTCATAGTGCTAGTGCTTTCTCTGTATGAGAAGAGACTTTTGTTTGCCCTGCAGTGAGTGGGACGCTGGTATTAGTAACCGGTACTTACTAATTCCCTGATTATCACTGACAATTTCAAGTTGACTACACACAAGGTAGGTACCTATTGATACCTTTGCATCTGACAAGTCTTGATTTGACGATTGACAAGATGACAACATTGACAATGACAGCACAGGACAGGTCAGTGGTCAGACGACAGCAGTTTGCTTTGCCAATGGTTTGAGATTTTTGGTGAGCTCGAACACCATAATATGACTTAAAATTGCTATCTGTAATACGTAGAACTATAACATTTCATCTAATTCAGTCGTTTTATTTTTAAAATTGTATACTAATAAGTGCCACGTTAAAGTTTTAAATCGAGTAAGTGCCTGTGATAATAATTATGTAAATGTACTACTTCAATGTTTCTTTCGCTGACTTGTAATAGAAACTCAAAGTCTTCTATATGAGATATTCCTTTATGTATTAACATAAATGTTGCTGCATGCGTTACATTTTTGTGTTCAACAACTATATTGCTTATTTTGTTTTTTGATACCTTCTACTATGTAGTTAGCAAGGTCTCGCACTTTTGAATTGAATAATAATGGCCTGTGTAAGGATGTACACAGGTGTGTATGAATATTTATTTTACACTATCTTGTAGGTGTTCTGATAAAAGTTGCTCCAGTTTCTACTTTCACTGTTCATGAAATATCTGTTGAGTTCACTAGTGAATGGTAAATGATACTTTCTAATTTAATGTTATCATGTACTTTCACTATCCATACAGATATTCTTTTGCCTAAAAGTTCAAAATATATAGGTTTATTACTTTCGGAAATCCTATTTTGTATACTTACATTTACATAGATAAGGCATATGTTAGATTATTATTTTTCTTCTAGAGCAAGGCTGCATCTTGTTGATATTTGTTTATTCATTCTAAATACACAATAACAATAGGTGGTCTATTTAAAAAATTGAATCTGAAGTGATTCACGGCTGTAACTTTATACATTTATTTGTATTGCTATCATAAAGTGATAGATAATGAGTAAGGTACCTATAATGAAGTATTAAAATTAAAGTTGTGTGCTCTAAGTAAACATTGAATGCACACATTGATATTTGTATTAGTAATAAACTCAATAAACTTATTCTTACATCTGTTTTGAGCCACAGCTAAGCAATTACCTGTAACATAACATGGTTTGTTTTTAGTTTATTCACTTTGCTGTTTTATAAACTTACCATTGCTTCAGTAGTTCGATGGCACAGTTTTAAAACATCTTATAGTTTATTCAACAATCTGTTTGATCTATTTTGAATTACAATTAAAACACCAAGAGGTCAAGAGCATAGGCTTGTACAACAATGTTATCTGCAGAAATCTCAAATGTAGCAAAAGCACCAATAATCACTCTAAAATTCTTCAAAAGTGTGTTTCTCCATTGGTTCTGTACTGCTAAAAAAATATTAAATTCTCTGAGATTGTTATTAAGTGGTAATTTTTTTTATTTTACAGAAATGGATCATATGAGTATGGGTCATGCGGGTCACGCAAATCATGAGCATGGTAATCATATGAACATGGACCACATGATGCCAGCACCTGAACATGATATGCCGATGAATGGTACATTTCAGGATGATATTATTCAAGTAAGTTAAAACTGATATTGTCTGCCCATACCCTAGCTTTTTCTGATTAGTTTTAATATTACAAAGATTCAATATTATAAGCCACATTAAGCATAATGTGGCCTATAATCACACTATGTAATTAATGTATGTAAAGCAGAACATTAAGTAATTTTGATAAAAATACAACTTTTTCATTGATTTTTAAAACATATTATTATTATCAACATAGGTATTTTTTCCATAAATCAACTTTGCCCCTAAGATGACCCACTGACCCAAAAATCCCTTGATTCAGGTTAAAAAACGACAGTCAGTCAGTCCTATGCCAGTTTTTTACCTCCAATTCATCCTCTAAAAGAAAATCGTGGATAGACCGACAAGAAAAATAAAAAAATACACATACCCCAGGTACCAGGTAGAGTGCATCCCGGTAGAGTAGAGTGCGCATCAAAAAATGCACTGTTGGATTGTCAACTCTAAGCGGGTTCTGTACCACTGTACAATATTTAACAATGAACATTATAATATTTTTTTAAAGCAAAAAAACGCCGAAAAAAACCCGTCCCTCCTGTGGGAACCCCTTCAATTTTTAACTTTATTTTATTTTATTAATTGTTGTTCAAACTCAAAACCATTTACCTTTTTTTTTCACATTTTGCTTACCGTACATACTTACATACATAAAAATGTCGACCTTCAATAGTGGCCATTCACATAATAAAATTCGACGGATTCTTGCAAGTCGCGCAGTTGTAGTAGCTCAGTATGACATGATCAGTGGTTCGTAAAAAGATGAAACCCGAGTCCTTAGTTCTGAGTTGAGCTCCACGATTGCTGACAAATGCTTGCACTGACTGGACAAGTCCACAAAAATCTGTGGGGTTCTTTCCTCAAAAGACCATTTCTGACACTAATCTACATGGTCCTCGACATATTGTCTGGCGAAGATTATGGTCTGGACTTTAAAGGAGACTGCGACTTCCGAGTTTGTTTCGGCCTCGTCTAGCTTATTTTTAATATTTTTTAATATGACGTGTAAAACTGATTCCGATATCCTATTTACCGAATAAACAATTTTATTACATTTAGCCTATTAGGGCCAACGCAGACCTGGCGAAGCGCAGCACCAGGCGCGAGGCAGTTTTCACTAGGAAACAAAACTTATCAATTTTTGGTTAATTAAAAATAAGTAAACTTCAATTGGTGTTACGGGATTAACTTTATTTTCGACTTTATGTTAAGAGCCCAAAGTTGATATTTGTTTGGCAGGGAAACCACGCTTCGCCAGGTCGTGCGCACGGCGTAGAACCTAGGTTCAGTTGTTTATCAATAATTATGATACTTGACTTTCTGCATACGCGCATTGAGTCATTGAGACGTCAACTCGGGGTGTTGATAATGTATCGTCAGTTAGTTATGCTGTATGGTTACTGTAATTCGCAAGGAGTCGCAACAAGCAAATTAAGGTCTAAAGATTTGGGAGTCTACGAATGTGTGTCGTTTTGGTCTGTTATACGCATTTCCAGAAGTCCCAGCTTCACTGCTCAGTGAAAAATAATTCTCGACTATTAACAATAGCGGTATAGGTACCTACTATAATACAGAGGACAGAATGACAAACGGATAAATTTTATCTGATAACAGATATATACTATGTGTGTACGGAGGCATTTAGCATGCATTTGCGGAGAGCGCGTACGAGCTACAGTTATGCTATTCTGTAAAAATATCACCGTGAAAACTTAGGTGGAGTGAGCTTGAAGTGAACTTTCACTGCCTTAGCATCAGTAGGTATCGATGACAATGACAGCTCACTCAACGATCACTTCACCTAAGTTCTCACGATGAGATGTATACAGGATAGCAATGCAGGAGTGTCAACTGTCACCAGTTCTCTACCCTTTGGCCTTTCATGCCTGCAGATATAATTAAGCAGGAATTTCTATTTCAAATAAATTCCTTTTCTTTTCAGAACACCTTTAATGCCAGTGAAGACAGTATAGATTACAGATCAGAGTTAAGAGCACATGCACACCTCGGACATGAAGGACATGCCTTACATGGCGGACATGGAGCTCTCGGGGATCATGCTGGAGGTCATGATATGGCTATGACTGTAATAATCACATTCTTCTCTTTAAACCATCTGCTCTTGCCTTAGTAGTTGCTTACGCACGTATTAATAAACGAGTGTCAATCATTAGAATTGTATATTTTTACTTTTAGCTGTTTAAAATTGGGAGGGGGATAATTTATAACCAGTTTATGAATACGTGCCTAAGGCCCACCATTTTGCTTTATATTCTGAGCCAAATCATTTATAATTATCATTCACAGCATAACTTTATGAGGAACCTTAGCTCAAACTTGAAATTGGCACTTGTGATACAGCAACTTTAGTACAAGAGCTAGGGCTACACTGTTGTTTGTGACTTTGAAGTGTAAATAAACAAATTATTATTATTAGAAACTAAGTTTGATCAAAGGTTTAGCAGCATGCCTTATAAGGTCCAATACAATGCCTGGCTGTTAATATGAAAGATCTGATTTGAGCTTTAAAAATAAACTGTCTCACAATTACAAAAGCTCCACAAAGCCAAACTATTTTTTAAACTCAATGTGCCATATTAACGACCACTACAGTTCGATTCAAACTTAATAGCGGCTCGGAAGTGCGCTACTCGCTGCGCAGTACCCCAACCATCACCCCGGCTGACCCATGAATTCATTACTGCGCAGTGACTCGCCTCATGTTCCGAGCCGCCATCGCCATTAAGTCTGAATCAGGGTGTACCTACTGTAATAAATTTCGCTAATTTAAATATGAATTTAACATTGATAAGTACCTACACAAAATATTTCACATATATCTGTATTATTTTATTTTTAGTTTCACGGGGGTTACGATGAAGTCATTCTCTTTTCTTGGTGGAAAGTAACGGACATAGGAGAATTTATTGGATCTTTCCTTGCAGTATTCTTAATGGCTTTACTTTATGAAGGGTAAGATTTATGGTTAATCATTCTGGTTTATGTGGATAAATTATCTTCGGTGACCTTAAAGATAAGCGAGAGGTATACGTACATGTGCCCATCATCCCGGGTTCCCAGACAAAAATAAGCCTTCTGTAGTCCATCTGCCAAGCGTGATGAAGTGGGTATTATGGAAATATTTTGACATAATATGAACGAATTGAAATAATGTTATATCTTGTATGTAAGGGAATCTTGTTCTAATCGATTTTGTGCTTCTGACTTTTTTCTAGTTATAGTTCAGTGCTTGCATTTGACCTCTATCTCACTTGATATTAAGCAATGTAGTCAACTAATTCTCCTTTAAAAAGTTCTGATTTCATACATTTCCTTTTGCCAGCCCTGTCTAGCTATGCTTTAATAATCACGCTCTTATTGAACTTTTTTTTTTTAAACAATTTCAAGTACTTTGTCATAATATCACTATAGCACACTACTACCGACCACCTTCATCCTGGGCCTAGTCACTTAGAGAGGAGGAAATCAAAGTTCCCCAAGTAAGACCGTAGATAAAGAAAATAGTTAACAGGTAAAGCTTCTAAACTCCTATAGCTTCGGATCCTATCGTCCTATGCTCATAATTATTATTATTTATTTTACTATGGTAATAGGTATCCAGTTATAATTCTAATCTAACTACAGTGCGGTCAACTTGCCCCGATTAACGCGATTGGTAGCACTGTTCTGGCAGTCGCCATTTTGAACTCTATTAGTATTGAAACTCAGCTTGACAACAACGGTGCCAACATGACGGCAAGGGATAATTTATAATGGTCTGTAGCCTGCATTGTCCCACTGCAGGGCAAAGGACTCCTCCCAAACCACACTATTCTGCCGTGCCAGTCCTTTCGTAGGAGTCCAGCTCGAAATAATGTAAAATAAAAATCCGGGAGTCATGAATGAGGCCACCACCACGACATCTATCACATAAATCGTATCGTTTTGTTTGTAGTGAATAAACTCAAAAACTACTGGACTGATTTTAAAAATTCTTACACCAGTAGAATGGTATGTATACTACCAGTTTATCTCTGAGTAACGGCATATAATTTATAAAGATATCACGCGTGTGAAGCCGCTAGCGGAAGCTAGTAATACATAATAATCTTGTACTTATTACAAAAATATAAATGAACTATTCTTTGTTTCAGTCTAAAATACTACAGAAAACATCTATTGTGGAAAACGTATACGGGACTCCAGTATTGTGCAGTAGCACCTCCAGATAAAGGTGTCTCAAATCTATGTACTCCAGATGAGCCTCAAGTTATACAGTGAGTAAACTGATGTCGGCTAGCAACAAAGTTTTGAGCAAATTGAATACCAACTTAAATTATACATAACACGTCATATTAACGTAGGCTTATTGCTTAACAATTAATTTCCCTGACTGTACATACCTATCACACAGTCAAAGAACTACATGCCAGGTCCTAGTTGGGGTTTCATTTCTTTTAATTCCTTATGGAGTTTTAAGTTTTATGCGGTAGCCGCAGTGCATCCTATACATAATGTACGGCAGGGCTTATTTTTCAATAGTCAGATAACTTTTATCTGATGAATAAATATGACAGTTTGACATATCTTCCATACAAAAGCTGTCAAACCGCCATATTTATTCTTCAAACTATCTGATGATTGAAAAATTATACAAATCCACACATTAAAAACGCTCTTATCTCTAAACTGTCCTGTTTGATATTTGATTGCTTTATGAGTCACCATGTTCAACAAAATCTAGGAAAACAATAATTAGATACGCCTATTTCCTCTAATACTTACTTAAATAAACATATTTATACCTACTAATGATTTAAAGACCGAATCGAAGCACAGCAAGTTATCGTTAAAATGCGTAGAAATTAGAATTTACATGGTTTGTTTCATGACATTTTAAAACTTTCTAATTAAACATTAAAATAGTCAGCCACTAGGGATATACAAGTTCTTTTTTAGGGTTCCGGACCCAAAGGTAAAACGGAGCCCTATTACTAAGGCTCCGCTGTCTGTCTGTCTGTCCATCTGTCACCAGGCTGTATCACATGAACCGTGATAGTTAGACAGATGATGTATTTCTGTTGCCGCTATAACAAAAAATACAAAAAAAACAGAATAAAATAAATAATTAAGGGAGCTCCCATACAACAAACGTGTTTTTTTTTGCCGTTTTTATAGATAATGGTACGGAACCCTTCCTGCGCGAGTCCGACTCGCACTTAGCCGGTTTTTCTAGTTGTTATTGGTAAATTCTAAACTATACAGGTAACATAAAAAAAACGCTGAAAGAAACCACGGCTCAAATAAAATAAAAAAAAAATATTATTTTTTATTTTTGATCTCTCTTTAGTTTTCTTGAACCCATGGTTCCTTTCAGCATTTATCTCTATATAGGACCTAGTTCATAATGTACCTACAATCAATGATTTGAACAAAAATTATAATATACATTACTTCCTCTCCTCCTTTTTTTTGAAGTCGGTAATTTTTTTTATTTCTCACTTGTTTTTACGGATCAACAGATCAACTACTTTCGGATAGGCCCGAAACTTTATTGATGGACTAGAAAGTTACATGCTCTGGTTAGTGAGCAGACTACGAGCCCTTCGCCGCCAGTCAGTCGGTCCGCGCTGATCCTATTATAGGCTGTTTATTTATTTATTTATTATTTATGTACACACAGTAAAATACAAAGAGATATGACATAATTATGATATGAGTACAAAGGTACTGCTTATTTCTTAAGAAATTTCTTTCAGCAGACCTGCTGTTGTTCTTTTTGCAAATCATATTTTGCATCATACAACTCAAGGGCGGATCCAGGATTTATTTCTGGGAGGGGCACATGGGCCAAACAAATAAAAAGTGTCTATGGGAGACACTTTTTATTTGTGTTGCACTATGCTGTTTTTGGGATTAATTACCGTTTGGACCTGTGCTCCCCCCCCTGGATCCGCCCTTGATACCACTAAACTAAAACCAAAAACTGAAAATTCCATTTTTGGTTTTCCCAAAATCGACCTCATCAATCCCTCTAGTTCGTTTAACTATGTTGCTCTATTTATCGTACCTAATGTCTTGGTAGTCGCCTAGAAGCCTTGGAAAACTCATCTCAAATTTTTTCCATTACCTATCAATACTTTGATAGTGCTGCAGGGTGGGTGTACTAAATTAAAGGAATAGGCTTGCTATTTTTCTTCTTTGGTCATGAAGTTCCATTCATAACCTGTACTAATGTACCAACTTACCTATTTTACCATTTTTTCAATTTTCCATATAAATATCTATTGTTGTCTAATTAATTCTTCTTTGGGTTTTGATTAACTTGTAATCTTTTTTACTAAAAAATGTGTGTTCTTTTTAAGGCCGGTGCCCCATGTTCTTGAAAGAAATGTGTAAGTACTTAAAGCACTCCAAACAATAATAATTATGTAGCTTTTATTTCCAATGGTCATAATATGCATAACGATGTTTTAAAATGTGATTTCAGTCCTACTATGTTGAGTACAGCGCATGCGTGGCAGACAGTGCTTCATGGGATGCAAGTGTTAGTGAGCTATATGTTGATGCTGGTATTCATGACATACAATACATGGTTATGTGCTGCCGTGGTCCTGGGATCAGCAACTGGTTACTTCCTCTTTGGATGGCGTGAATCCGTTGTAGTGGATTTTACAGAACATTGCCACTGATACACACTGAAATACCTATGATTTGTGAACCAGACTAGTATTATTTTCTTAATTTTTTTTTTTATTATTCATGTAACCTTGCTATTTGAGCTCAAAATATTTTACAAGTATCATGGAATATTTTATCATGTGTTAAGAGGAAAGCCTTGATATAAGTACTTTGGGCAACATTTATACCAGTTATTATATACTTTTTTATTAGGATCATATATCTATATATACTTAGGTAAATGTAAAAAATATAATGCTTTGGACATGACTTTGTTTATTTCTTCTCATATATATAGCAGTACTTACAGATAATTAATTATTTATCCACTATATTTCAAATGTTTCTCTAAAATTTAAATAAAATACAGTCTTGTTGAACTGACTGGTCAGTTTAGTCACTTATACTTGCATTTATTTCCATCAGGATGCCTTAAGTGACAGTGCTTTTTAAGATTTGAAATACTGTTACATCTATAGCTGCAATGATCACATTGGTATGGCTTCTCAGCTGTATGTATTCTTTTGTGAGCTTTCAAAGAATTCACAAAATTTGTCCTAAAGGAGCATTTTTCACAAAGATAGGGCTTTTCATTTGTGTGCACCCGTTTGTGTTTTATGAGGTTCGATGACAATTTACAAGAATAACTACAGTTAGGAAAGTCACATAACTGTTGCTGATGTGAAGACTGATGCTTTTTGTGTTCTTCGATACTGCAGCTCCTAGAAAATAGTAAATAGGTTAATTTACAGCAACAATATAGTCTTACCCTGGAGAAAATGGAGAGTAGAAATACACAAGTTACCTATATGAGCAAGTTTGACACACATGCTCTTCAGATTTATTTGTTTCAATAATCTCTTGTGATTGCCTGTTTTGGCTTGTTGGTTCATCTTCAATAACAATAGTTTTGGATTTAATTTCTGACAGCATCTGAGCTATTATCGATCGTGGTTGAGGGCCAAATTTTATAATACTTTCCATAGCAGGTCTTCCTCCTTTATTTAAATTCTCAACATTGCTTACTGACGACTGTTGCGGCCAAATTTGCAATGGGTTTATCTCATCCATTATGTTAGATAGATGAAAACAAGTTATCAGATTTAACGTCCTCTGATTTAATTTGGTCTTCACTGTAAATCTGTAATGCTTTTTGTGTGATGTAAACAATAAAAACTGGCTCATTTATTAATTTATGAAACGAATCAAGCAATAAAAATATTATGTTTTTGTCACTGAGAATTGTCATTAATCATTGACAACTGACATTTTTTTGATAGTATGGTCAGTGGGGTCAGTGTCACTTTCGGCATAGACAAGTTAGACAAGTAAACTGGGTGATAGACGTGCGTACTTAAAGTACGCGGTCTTTAAGTTCGCGACCTTACTCGGCTCGCCGTCGGTGACAGACGTGCGTACTTAAAGTACGGGGTTTTTAAGTTCGCGACCTTACTCGGCTCGCCGTCGATGACACACGTGAAGCTTGCACAAAATTTTCATTGTCAACGCGGCTCGCGGCGGTGACAGACGACGAGCCAAGGCGGGCTACGAGCAAAATTTCAAACCTGTTGGATCGCCGACAAACTTACTCAGCGGTTTTAAAAGTCCGCGTACGTAGAATGACACACGGGCGAGTAAGCTCGCCGAACCATAAGTACGCGTACTTGCTCGCACGTATAGCACTCCTTTAACGATTAGTTCAGAAAACTGAAATCGGGGACTAACTTCACGGAGGTACAGCTGACGACACTTTGAAGTTAGCAGCAGAAGCTGCAGAAGTAAAGCAGAATACATACAGTCCTTACATAGAATCCTGTCTGTCCAGTCTCCGGTACAGACAAACAGATTTTATATAAATTTTCATTCTGATCAGTAGGGATGCAAGAAGTGTCAATAAGTAACGTATATTAAAAAAAAAAACGATTTCCGTATATCGAAAAAAAATATCGACATGACGGAGGAATTTTCAAAAAAGAAAAAACTTTTTGTAGTTCAAGTCTTATATTCATTTTTAAACTAAACTAGGAAAAACAAAATTACTTTTTATGGCTTCTGAATTCCAGCGGTTTTAGTCAGTGGCGACAACGGTGTTACTATTGTAAATATATCGGTTTTCATACATTTTCGATACTTGATATTTTATATTGATACATCGATATAACGAAATAATAAATATCGCCTAAAAATATCGATATTTTTTCTGATCCGGGTTCAGTTCAGCGTCTTATCTGTGGTCAGCGGACTCAGCGGTCTGTAAATTACATTCTCTGTGCTGTGCCCGTGCATTCAACAATTTATTTGATTTGATTTCTTTGATTTTCCGCGAGTTTTCAGTGAGGGAGGAAGATTTTCGATATGTCGCAGCAAGAAATTTCTTGCGGCTTGGAATATACATCCATTCCAGATTTACAAGCATGTTTAACAGAGGCTTTGCGTTGCAATTACTCCTTTATAGTTTCACCAATAGTTCACCCACGTTTTCGAAGACCATGCTCAAGTGCCGGCAGGGTCGGAGGATTTACCAGATCTGATATGATACTATCACCTCAAGACTGGACGAATAGGATGGTAGGAAGGTTGTCTCCTTATCTTAACGTTGACTCTCAGTCTCCCGGCGTCCGGCAGCGTCATGAGGATTGCTTGAACGAAGAACTAAGTTACTGCAGAGGCCTTGGTCTTCCTGCTATCATGTTATCTGTGCATGGTAGAGAATCCAATAATTTGGCAAGAATTCTCAATTCATATTATGAAACCAGGTTAGTAAATTTATATTTCCATGAAAATGGATGTGACATTATCAACCTGGCTATAATATTCTGTTTTCTGTATTTTAGCCATCATCCATCTCTGATATGGGTTCATGTGCCTATGACATGCACCAAAACAATGAAAAACTGTGATAGTGAAACAGGAGATAATGATGCTGCATGGAATGAGACTTGGTTATGGTGGTCGAAGTTCCATGAGCGCTTGGAGTGGGATAAGCGAGTTGGTGTAGCTCTGGAACTGTCTGCAGATTTGCCAACAGAAGAAGTCATTCAAAGATGGTTGGGAGAGCCTGTGAAAGCTATTATTGTGCCCACATCTATTTTCCATAACAATAGAAAAGGGTATGATTTGTTTAAATTCTCAAATGATTAATTTTAGTGTGCCACATTCTGTCCATACTTTATTTAATATTCTGTTTTAGCAATAGTAATAATGAGACTTAAAAACTTTCCTCACATAGTCACTGTGCAAGCTAATAATATGTAGCCTCTGTGTTGTCACTCATGTTGTAATCATTGTAGATTCCCAGTGCTGTCTCGTGCTCATCAGCATTTAGTGGTCAGCTTGGTAGAACATGAAGCTCAGGTAATTGTGAGTGGAGCTAGGAGGTCCAATGTGGAGTTCTATCTGCAGTACCTGTACAGGATTTGGAAAAGACGACCCTATCTAGGTGATGATCCTATGCTGAGTTATGCTAGAGGGTATGTTAATCTTTTTTACATTATTTTTGATAAGATTAATGTTACTGTACCAATTTCATGATAATGTACATGGTTTGAGTAATTGTAAATACCAGTCATAAAAGAATAGTTACAAACTATTACTGTGCATTATAAAATAGGTAGAGTGACTGCTAATAAAGATATGCTGATTGTGTTTTTTTAGATGGGAAGATTACCTACAGACTCCTCTGCAACCTTTGGCAGATAACTTGGACACACATACTTACAATGTGTTTGAAAAAGACCCAATTAAATATGACCAATATCAAAAAGCCATAGCACAAGCCTTGACTGACCTGCAGAAAGGACCATCTCCAGTGGTAACTTTTTTTTCTAGCTACTTACTTCATTTTTTCTAGATTTATCTAGAGTGCATCAATAATCCAACAAGTTTAACAACACTCATAGCTTTAACTTCTTGTTGAAAAATCAGCAATATCATTATCAAGCAAACATTAAAAGCTCTCATAATTTAACATAATATTGCCATGAATCTTTATTCCAATTATTTATTTATTTCTAATATATCATTCATTACACTTTATTTTCAGATTAATACTGATATTTCTACAGCAAATGCACAAGAGCTAGGACAGGGAGATAGTGCAGACAAAAAAAAGAAAACTATTACCGTAATGGTGCTAGGAGCTGGTAGAGGACCACTGGTCAGGGCTACACTAAATGCTGCTGATATAACTGACAGTAAAGTCAAGGTGAAAATAAAAGTTTTATTTTTTCTATGCAACTATAAAGTACGCAACTATACAGTTATAGAATCGTGTATCAACTATTTATTAATATAAAAGTTATGTTGCAACAGGTGGTGGCTGTAGAAAAGAATCCTTGTGCTGTGGTTGTACTGGCGGCTCAAGTTCGTGAAGTATGGCGTGACCGCGATGTAGTCGTCATCCCCGGCGACATGCGTCAGATCAATCTATCTCCTAAGGCAGATATTATTGTGTCTGAGTTACTTGGTAAAGTTAAATATTTAATTATGTTATGTATGCCTTTAAACTATCTGCCATCAGAAGTCCAACAACCTTGCTATTTCTGATCCCTAAATACTGCAAGCTCATTGTAATACTAGTGACTGTATGAATAACTGTTATTTTCAGGGTCATGGGGTGACAACGAATTGTCCCCAGAATGTTTAGATGGGGCTGCTGGTCTCTTAAAGCCAGGTGGTATATCCATACCATGTGAATACAAATCATATGTGGCACCAATTTCTTCGCCCCGATTATGGGCGGCAGCAAAAGCAGCCTCCTCCATTACTCAATCAAACCAAAAGGATAAAAATCTAGAGACATTGTGGGTTGTTTACATGCAAAATAAACATGACATAGCTGAAACAAAGGTAATAATAGTAGAGATGGCCTAAGCATTATATAATTGCAACAAATAAACCACCTAGTTAAAGTTAAATGTTAATTGTATTTTTTCAGCTTGTTTTCACATTCGAACATCCAGCAAAAGGCTCAAAGGATCATGAGGGACAAGAGATGACAGATTATAGGCGACTGCCTTTGACAGATAATAGAAGATCAGAAATATTAACTTGGGAGGTCCAGCAAGATAATGTCATGCATGGATTTGGAGGATATTTTGATTGTACATTGTATGGGAAAGAGATGATCAGCATAGTTCCTTCTACACACAGCCCAGGAATGATATCATGGTTCCCAGTTTTCATTCCAATAAAGGTATTTTAAAACCCACAACACAATAATAATAAGACTTACAAGGATGGTACGGTTGACATCTGTCGGGCATGCCACTGTCCCGGTGAATCAATCCGACATATTATTTCCGGTTGTTCTCGTCTTGCTAACGGCGAGTACTTGCACAGACACAACCTAGTAGCTAGGATTATCCACCAGCAACTTGCCTTGCAGTACAACCTTGTGGAGTATGAAGTACCATACTACAGGTATGTGCCCGACCCAGTTCTCGAAAATGGTCACGCCACATTGTACTGGGATCGATCTATCATCAGTGACAGGACTATTGTAGCCAATAAGCCTGATATTGTGGTGATAGATCGACGAGAGCGCCGTGCAATGATTGTTGATATCGCTGTCCCTCATGACGAGAATCTCGTGAAAGCTGAGAAAGATAAAAAAATCAAGTATCTTGACTTAGCACACGAGGTTGTCGACATGTGGGACGTGGACTCTGCAATCATTGTACCGATAATCGTTCGGTCAATGGCTTAATAGCGAAGAGCCTCGACCAACATCTCAGGAGGCTCTCATTGCGCGGCTGGGTCAAGGGCTTGATTCAGAAAGCAGTACTCCTGGACACCGCACGCATAGTGAGGAGGTTCCTCTCTCTAGAGCCCTGACCACCGGCAGCTTGGACCCTGATCCTGGTGCCGATGGGCTACTAGTTTTTATATTTTTTTTTTTTTTTTTTTTTTTTTGTTTTTTTATAAAAATATTTAAAAATGTAAAAACTATATTTTGAAAAAAGAATAAATGAATAATAAGACTTAAAATATAAACCTTTAGACATAAGACATTTAACAGCAAATAGGTTGATAGACGAATTTGAAACAGTAACTCACATAATTAAAACGTAACTCTCACACATACTAATTAGATAGATGCAGTGCTGGGGACACGGGCCTCCTTTCTGTTAGAGGGAGTGGGCGGTAATCCACCACGCAGGCCCAGTGCGGGATATCTTCGAATTTTTGGTTCTAGGGCATGCCGGTTATCTCACAATGTTTTCCTACATCATTTGCAATGGTGAAGGAATAATTTAAACAAAGTAAAGGGCCTGTCTGGGTTCGAACCTACAACCTACAAATCTTATGTCGCGGCCTTTTACACTGGGCCACCACAGCTCTCCACATCCACTATAGTAATAAACATGTTGTTAAGATACAGTTATACTAATAGCTACGTATTTCTGATTTGCAGACACCTCTTCGAGTGCATAAAGGTGAAATAATTACAGCAAGATTTTGGCGTTGCAAAGATTCACGCAGAGTTTGGTATGAATGGATAGTGGAAGTGGGTAATCGCACTACAACCCTGCATAACGCTAATGGAAGAAGTTCAGAAATGTTGTTATGATTATTTTTTTACATAATAATAATAAGAAATTTTCTATTTAGCAATATAATTGCTGACGGAGTTATTTTATGTTTTTTATTTCCAAACTTCAACATAAACAAAGATAATAATTATGTACAGCATACTCACAACATACTATCCTTTATCAGTTTTAATACACACTAACTAATACTAATAACCAAAGACATTTATTTACATGGAACATGAGGTAAGAACTACTTCTTCACTAATCTCACAATATTCATTTCTTTGTGAAATTCGTCTATATTTTGATCCCATCTTTTTTCAAAGTAAATTCCTGTAACAGATTCATCATAAAAATTATTCATTTGTTTTTATCTCACAAGTGAAAATCAAAAACATACTTATCTGATTGACAATTGAATTCATCATTTAATTACCTTGTAAAAACTTGGCATCATTTCCAGTTCTGATAGCCCAGGGTAAATAATACTTCAAATACATCTGACGATGTTTTGGCTTCAGTCTGCCTGCTCCCCAGATTCCGCCACTGATGCACATGGGTAGTCTTGTTTGAATGCCTTCAATCCATTTTACTGTAACCTTTAAAAAGAAGTTTATACATTTATAAAAGATCTATAGAACTACAATGTGTGCCTGGTTGAATATTCACCTCTCCTAACATGGTTGTTCTCATGAATAGAGTGGCGTGCACTAAATCATGTACTTCTCTGTAGCGTTGCATTACATAAGCCAGTTCTGGATCTTCAATAAATTGAACAGGCAGACGTGAATCAGCTGTAATATTGTTATCTGTCATAAAATCTGCGTACACTCTACCCAGGGTGTTTTCCGGCATTTGGGAGAGGTTTTCAAAAGAAACTGTTACAGAATTTATGCGCGGCTGTTCTTTCAGTATTTCAGCACCCTCCTCAGTTTCAATCATCTTTTGTCGCATGTGCTTTATAGCACTCTCTCCAGTAACTTCGCCTAAACAAGCGATCATATCACCACGATGAGGATTTAGAAGAGCGATAGCTGCTGAACCACATGATAATAATGTTTTTTGAAAATAATTTGTAGGAATAAAGTTTTTCTTCATTTCTTCCTGAAAATGATTAGTTTTGGGCGCAGTAGTGCAATGTTTTCTAATTAATACGAAAGGAAGGCGCATTTTTAATACAATACGGTATTGTTCCTGCAAAATGAACGAGAAAAATATTAATATACTACGAATATTCCGAAATCCTTGTTGACAAATAAAAATGTAATTGTGATTATACGTCACTGTCAGAAACTCAGTGTCAGAATTGTCAGATCATAGATTGTAGGGGTGGGCGTTGCGACTAGGACCCGTAGATAGAGAATGCTAGCGTTTTGTGTTCTGCGACGATGAAACCGTTCAGCGCTTGAGTTCAAATAGTCTTCGACTCTTCATTGCATTATACAAACCAGTTTTCTGACTGAGCGTAATAACCGTGCGTTTGCACTGACGAAACATTACAACAAATTTTTTTTTAAATCTCTAGTTCCTGTCAATCTTCCGTAATTTTTGACAGGAACTAGATGTTTTATTGTAATGTTTCGCCAGGGCAAACGCATGTAACCGTGCGTTTGCATTGGCGAAACATTCACATAAAAACATGTTGAAATCTCTGTTTTCTGTCAATGTATCGACTCGCGTTCGCATTGTCACGCAACTTGTTGACGTGAAACATGTTTGACGTTTCATATCACTCTCACACACTCATGTTTCGCCACATGTCTTTACAAACCAATTTCGTATCAAAATGTATCTGTATGAATCTAGTAACTTGTTGTAAGATTTGTAAATAAATCTTCCACACATTTTGTATTCCACGAACATGGAAAACCTTGCCAAAGCTCAATAAACTTAGTCGTTTCAACTTTGGACCACTCTATGTTTCGATATAAACACGAGATGTTTACCATCATACTCGGATAACACTAAACATCAAGCAGTAGACAAGTTGCGAGACAATTTGACATAAACAAATAACGTGACAAATCTCTATACAAAACATGTCTATTGTATATGTTTCTAGACAGTGCGAACACAGTTTACAACAAATCTTGAGATCTGTCTTAACCCTTTCAGACCTGAATTTTTTAAATAAATATTCAGTGTTATAATGGGCATTCAATTAAAAATAAAAATAAATTACTTACTCATGTTTCGTACAGTTCGAACGCAAGTTCAACAAAACAAGTAATGAGATTTGTTTCATGTGACATGTTTCGAAACATCTACTTAGATGTTGAATATTTTCTGGTGCAAACGCAAGGTAAGTTTGCACTGGCACTGGCGAAACATTCAAAATAAAACATGTTGAAACCTCTAGTTCTTGTCAAAAATTTTATGGAGCATTACAGAAAATAGAGATTTCAATATGTTTTGTTGTGAATGTTCGCCAGTGCAAACGCATAGCACTGTGTTCGATTGACAGTGGTCAACATCATGACACTTTGACACTTGACAAAAGTAAAGAAAGAAGAAGTAGGTAAGGTAGGTAATTCGTAAGGCAAGACTGGAAAGAGGTTATGTTTACTCGTGTGGTTTGTAATATTTTCATCAGATAGAAATATAATAGTCAATAACTCTAAGGTAAGTCCCTCCCTTTCGTTTAAGTTTATATTTTGTGATATTCAAGTTTGATTGGATAATATCAACTGCGAAGTAATGATTGGGAATTGAGTTTATTGAGCAGGATTTCCTACCGGAGCTCGCAGATAAGAATGCTATTTCTACTCTCTTTAGTATTGTTTTAACTGCCCCGTTGGTCTCGTGGTCCTAGTGTGGGGTCCTGGGTTCGATTCCCGGGTCGCGCAAAGTGTTATTGGGTTTTTCAATTTGGAAATTCGCCGTTGGTCCTTCGTCCTGATCTCTCTCCGGTCGTGTCGGATTGCCGTCCCATCGGACTATGAGAGTGAGGGAAGAAAGAGTGCACCTGTGTCTGCGCACACACTTGTGCACTATAATATCTCCCGCGCCGAAGGCTAGTCTCCGTTGAGATTGACCGCCGTGGCCGAAAATACGGTCAGGAGGACTATTATTATTTTATTATTAGTATTGGTTTAAATGAGTAAATGGTTAACTTTAATTCTAGGCTCATCTGGCACCCGCTTTGCTACACCTGTGGTTACTTTAATTCTTAAGAGGTAACCTTTAGCAATATTGTGCACACACTGTTATTTTATTTGTATAGCTGATCGAATTTACTTTTAAATTGGAGGACAAAGAAGTACTTAAAAAGCGAATAGGTTTTAAGTAAAAAATAAGTTTTAAGTCAATCACCATACGAACAGGTGGTAAAATTGTTAAAATTTCAGTTTCAGTATAATTAACTACAATGACGCAACAGAAGAAAGTATTGATTAAAAAAATCAAAGCTGATCTTAGCAAAGAATTCACTTTTCTGAAAAATGTGTTTTCAGTTATGTCTTTACCACTGCAGATGAAAGGTAAATAACTTTTTGTTTTAGAAAGAATTTTCACTCAACTACAATGGTTAACTTGCTAAATAAATAAACTTGCCTACTAAATAAACCACCTCTCATTTAAGGACTCTTCAGTTATCTTTTTGTATAAAATATGGCTTTGATGAAAGTATGTTTTAGAATAGTATAATGTTTTAGAATGTACAACAATTGACTTCTTAATTGCAGGTGAAAATGATGATAATATGGATATTGAAATAGTAAATGAGAATCAAAAGAGTAATGATGATGTTGAAATGCCAAAGCGAGCCCGCAGTATAGCAGAACTTGAAGAAAAATTAGAGAAGATCAAATCACAGAACAAGTTCAGCTTCAAAAATAAACTACAAAAGAAAAGCTTGAGTAGTAAAATGAAAAAGAAAATAAAGAAAACAGAGAGAGTAAATAAACCGAAAGTTAAACCTGTAGTAGATGCA
Source organism: Lithophane ornitopus (assembly GCA_948473465.1). Lineage (NCBI taxonomy): Eukaryota > Metazoa > Arthropoda > Insecta > Lepidoptera > Noctuidae > Lithophane > Lithophane ornitopus. The sequence goes on along the minus strand of OX419616.1, from coordinate 7,367,134 downwards.
CCTTTTGCAGAAATGTTAAAGTCCAGCGCAGAGGAGAAACCAAAAGTAAATATTGCCAAACCTGTGTTCAACAATGAAGGCAAACTTGTGTTCTCCAAGTTTGACTTTGCCAATGTTGGCAAGAAAGGTAAGATATTAGAAACTGTTTCATTTATAATGTTTATCATTTAATCATATTTATGGGACTATATTACATAATTATATAGAAATAATGTCATAAAACATAATATTAGAAGACTTCTAGGAAGTATAGAAACTTACTGAAATATTTTTTTGTATAGAAAGAGGCAACAAAGCAGAGAGAGACCCTAAAAAGATTTTAGAAAATCTTAAACAACAAGAAGACAGGTTCAAACAGTTAGAAGAAAAAGAAGACACGGGTAAAGTAAAAGAAATAAAAGAAAAACTAGCATGGAAAAATGTACTGCAAAAAGCTGAAGGACAAAAAGTTAAAGATGACCCCATATTACTGAAGAAGTCAATAAAGAAAATGGTACATAGTAAATCCTTTTCTATTTTAATTTTAGCTTGGTAACATAGCTGACTTTCATGCATTAAAAAGAGTATGTCATTTCTAATTGATTTCATCTTCTGTTTTATAGGATCAAAAGAAGAAACAAAGTAAGAAACAGTGGGACACCAGAGTACAGAATGTGGAACAGAAGAAAGACGAGAGACAAAAGAAGAGGACAGAAAATATTGCCAAGAAAAAGAAAGAGAAGAAATCTAAAATTATCAAAACATCAGTCAAAAGAGGGCGTGTCGTGATATAACATAAACGAGGAGAACAGTTCTAGGTCCTTGTGTTTAAAGAATACATAATTTTAAAGTATGTTTGTGTTTTTTTTTGTACTCGTTTGTATCCAGCTACTTTTAATTTAGAAAGAGCAGTAGGTACGATGACCGTATCGAGTATGCGGTAACGGTAGCGACGTATCATTCACAGAGCACTTTATAAAAACAGTCATTGTTTGACCGTCTCATCGAACACCTAACCTTGCGTCCTATTTAGGGGCTGCGCAGACGACACACACAGTCTGTGGCGCACGCGTTACTAACGCGTGCGCCACAGACTCGATCGCACAAAAAGTGTGTCGTCTGCGCAGCCCCTTAAAGTGATCGTCGCGTTCATATGCCACTGTTCGGAAAACCAGTAAGTGCCCTCTGTCGGCGTGACCATGCGTTCAGGTTCACCGAACAACAAATAAGAACGTGTATACATTCGGGCGACGATCGCTTTGTCTAGAATTCTAGATTGACGTGGAGTTTTTTTTTAATAGATATTGCCGAAATCACGAGCCTTCACCATAATGGCCCATTCACACGTATACACGGCTACTTATCAAGCTTTACAGTTCCAGTATACCTACGCTGATCGCGCATTTTATAGGGCTTCCGTATGAGAGTCAAGTTATACTGGAAATTTATAACTTGATTTATGTAGCCGTGTGCCCCACAACCACATCTCAGCGACAACGTGTGGGCAAGCAGTGGTTACGTGTCGTTGTAACTGCGTTGTTTTGGATAGTGTTTGCCTCATGTTTGCAAACATTGCGGACAGACAGATCGTTGTGTTTGCAATGTGGCCGACCACCGCTCTAGCGTGATCTCGTGTATTTATGGATAAATCTTGTATACAAAAAAACCGAAACGCGGGTAAACCGAGCTGCTTTGCTAAATCGACCTATACCCTATACCCCGTAGCGCAAATGCCATTGTAACTGCGCCTGCTGAGCCAGCTGTGCCAGCTGTTTTAAACATGATTTGACATGCAGAGGGGAAAAATAACAAAACATTTTAACAGAAAGGAAATGTCATTTATTCGTGATATTTAGTAACGGTAGGTACGCTATTTTTTAACTTGCGTTGAATAACTAAGTTCTACATTCGGGTAGGGTAGGTACGTAATAAATAAAGGGGACAATGTTAACGAAGGCAGCATTGTTTTCACAACAGCCATGATAACATGACCTTAGTGTAAAAAATTGAATTTGGCTTATTTTAGGTAATACGCAATGGAAGGCTTAGTCGGAAAATAATGCGTTCGTACAGTAATTCACATTACACTGTTTTACAGTCTACATCACTAATCAAATAGATGAACTATATTCTATGTACCTAACTAAATTCATATGAACACATTTTTTCTTAAACCTAGGTGCATTAAAAGTTACACACCATGCTAAAAAACTACAAAGACAAAATATTTAGGTACCTAATGGTATTTATTTTCTGTATAATATCAATCCAAACAAATGGCAGAATCAGTCACAAAGTCGGCGGTATAAATGATAATTTTAGTTTAGAAAAGCCTATCTAGGGTGTAACATTGACGCAACATAGCCTATTCAATTAAATGTATTACTTAATTATTCATTGATTTTGGGTCTACGTAAATCAAATCATCGGTATCAATCTTCCTCAGTGATTAGCATTATCTTGTTAATAATTCTTACTTTGAAAGGCGGTTACAGAAGTTTGGCAATTGAGGCGACTGCCGTACTTGATGACATCATTCTAAAACTTTCATTTATGAACACCGAACGCAACTGTTACCAATGCACAACAAAAATGAAATTTAACATTGAGTACTAAGCCGAAAGTATATTATTGGTACATACTTTTTCAATAATGCTGTCTAGCTCAAGCTCAGGATAATAACATATTGTTCTTTCATCAACTAAATACATTCATTACAAGGTAGTAAAAATCCTGAAAATCAGCGTTGACAATAATAATTAGGTACTTAATTGATAGGAAAGTTGTTGGCGTGGTCTTGAACCTTCATGGCGCAGAGATATACTGAGCAGAATTTGTATAATAGACCATATCGTTAGTGACATAAGGTGCAAACAAGCGCGTGCGCTTTTAAACGCCCAATCCGTTTCATGATTGCCTTGATGGTTGTACAATAATGCACTTTATATCACTGATTTTACGGTACATTATTTAAATTCATCATAAAATCCTATTGTTAGCATTATGATTTTTTTTGAGTTTACTTTACCAGACAGAAGTTTTAGGGTTACAAAAATGGATTGATAATCATGATTATCACGAATCGTAAGTACGCATACGAGGACGTGGTGGCGATACAAAAGAGAATATGACTGTTTCTGTAATAGATTACACAATATTATTGTCATTTTCCGCCGCCCTCAGATTTAAATTCAGTACCCGATTTTAAGTGGTTTCTACACTAAACTTATGAATATTTCATAATAAAATATATTCTTTACATTACATTTTCTTACAGGTTAGTGCCAATAACAAGACGACTGACAACTTTGTGGTGTTTCGATAGTTATTTGGAGCTGTGCTGTAAAATTATTTCTGAACGAGTCTATAATTATTAAGAATTTATTATAAAAAACATAACTCTTGTTATAAACCGATTTGGCGTGTGCACTAAATATTAATTTTTATTAGTGCACTGACACGCCACATCAGTTAAAGGCTCCCACAAACAGGCGCGATATCGCGGGCGCGACAAGGGTAGCAATGCCTGTCGAACCCGCGATATCGCTCCAGTTTGCACGAGGCTTAAGGGGGTCGTACCAATATCACCGAAGTTACCACAAATGTTCGTCGCGCTCATGTTCATAATAAAAAGGTAGGTATGAAACCCTCGGCGTGCGGGTACAATTCGCACTTTTTATTTAAATCAGTGTAGCTGGAAATAGCTTCCTTAATTTTACTTTACTGAACTAAAGAACACATTTTCGGTACTCACCGACTTCTAACTTTCAAAGTGACCATCTTTATAGGCTTACAATGGGTATCAGTGGCGCATTCCGACAAGCAAGGCAACTAACTTACTCTACAAGTAAGAACCGAATATTTTTTAATGAAAAATGCCTGCTATAAGGCTGACAATTTAAAAGTTTTGTCCGATTTAACACTGTAAACAGGATTTTGGGCCGATGGCGGATGGCGTTACATAGCTAGAATCGCTAAGAGGTACGTCGTGTAGTAAGGCGCTCTACGCTATACAGGGTCAAATTAAATTAGCAAGCAAAACTCCGGACCAGACGTGATGGGTATCGAAATCTAAACATGATAAATCAAAAACCAAAAAGTTTTTACGAAATTTTTTTTTGGGTATCCGACCTTATTTGTATATTGTAGTTACTTGACTTGGAATATTCGTTCTTTTGTCTCAACTTGACAGACGTTGTCGATGTCGTATAAAACAAAAAAAAAAACAGATTTTCTCAATTCATACTTCAAGCTGAGACTTCAAATAACTACACCATTAGCAATTGTAGACCCCAGAAAAAAAAATCATCAAATCTTTTTCTTTTATCGTGTTCAGATATCGAGAAGTGTTGCCATGCTCCTCGAAACGTGATATGGTTATAAAAGAAAAAATGAAATACAAATGTTAAAACTAGATCATAATCAACCAAGACGCCATTATAGTCACCAGTTACGTAACTACAATATAATATTATGAATTATCTTTATAAAACGAATTTGGTATAATAAACCCAAGAAATTTTTCGGTGGCTTGTTAAAGCAAGATTCCAGTATGGAACTTACATATTAAAATTCTTTAAAATATAAACTACGTAACTAAGCGATAAAGATATTAAAAATAAACTAAGCTATTAGTATTAAAAACAATTGTAAATAGCAACAACTGATTATGAATAAAAAGCCTCCAAATAGAAGTACTCTTCCTTCCACATAACATGAACAAAATAAATAAAATTAGAAATAATAAGGTTTAAAAAAATATAAGTATACAAGATAAAATTTGAGAGTATAGTAATAAACTCCTATGATATATTAGCATAATAAAGGCTTATTAGCTTTAGATATTATAGCCTCGAATCTTATAATTAAGGTGTGTGTACACATAATGTGTTTAAATATTTAATAAAACATTACTCTTACATAATTTTTATAAATTGCAGCAATAATTTTTTCAGTGTATAACACTTCAAGAATAAATATTATGGGTAGGGAGAACACAACAAATACTTCCAATAACCATAACATGCACAAGGCTTCGCCAACGGTACATTGCACTTGACCAAGTTTAACTTACCCTACAGGTGTAACATTATGAAACAAATTTAATGTCCCATAGCTATGTGTATAAAAGTTGTCTTTAGAAAATATTCAAAATACATGTTTACATAATGTATACGAAACTACACACATCTATATAATAATTATGTCTTTGGAGAAAAAAGTATATCAGAGCACTGGAAAATATATCATGCTCCACATACGTCTCCACTGACTGTTTACAACATACAACTTAGGTACATAACGTAAAACTAAAATATTATGTTCTAAAAATTATAAAAATAACATACTCTTATAACTTCTCCAAAATAGAAAAATAAAAATTGTTTTAATGTTTGTAATACTGCACATTCACATTTACTCTAAATCAGTCAAAAGCATTGTTATAGAAAGATATCAAATAATAATAAAAAATATCTGATAAAGTACAATAATTGTTGCATGTATGATCTGGTTCTATATCACTGTTCACTGAACAGCTATGAATTATTTTTAGTTAAAAATTAAAGGTGGTTATAACAATTTCAGCATATTCAAATATATTCAACCTCTTCTCTGGAAATATATAAGAACATGTTCAAATGGCTATGTTACTTACTCTAACTGTATTAACCTACTAACTAAAGCCTAAATTTAAATGGTAATAATAAAGCAAGTCGTGAGGCGGGATATTTGCATCAGTCTTGTGAAATTCTCAATTGTGAAAATTATTACTGTCATTTATTTATCTATTTGGTAATCTTGTAAAAAAAGAAACTGTTTAATTTATATGTATTAATTAGTTACTTTGTAAGCCATTACGGCATGTGTCATCAGTTCAGCTCTGATTTCAAAGTGGAAAGGGTGGCATCAAGCACTCTGCCAGCCGCATATCCAGGTATATTCAGATAGGCCGGTTTGTCATGTTCACATATCCCTGGCTGGGTGCAGCAGCGGCCCATGGAGGGGCCTCCAGCATGCCCTGGGCCAGCATGGCCATGACTGCCACTTGCTTCCGATGTTGTTCCTTGACAAATCATTCTATGATTTGTAAACTGCTCTAATGAACGTAACTGTTCCCCACAGTTGTCACATTTCAATTCCCTTGCATGCACTTTTTTGTGGCTGTTGAGTGATCTTGAATTATCAAAAACTTTAGTGCACATGTCACAGTATTTCAATACTTTTTCACCTGTGCACACCACCTTATGATTGTTAAGTCTGTCTAATGACATGTAACGTTTGTTATTGCATAGATCACACTTGAATTGTTTCTGAGGTACACGACCAGTGTGTACTTGCATGTGTTTGCGTAAGTTGCTCTTATCTTTTATATATTTGGAGCACACAGAACACTTGTTGACATCTTTCCGTGTATGATTGGCATCTAAATGTCTTCGTAAATGTGATTTCTTGTGAAATGGTTCCAAACATATCTGACATCTGAAAGGCTTTTGTGCTGGATGTACTCCTGTCAAGTGTGTGTTAAACTCTAAAATTGTGGGATAGCTCTTTCTACAATGAGGGCAGTGAAAAAGTTTGCGACAGATTGCTCCACTTGAGTCACAAAACGGGTCTGAGCAGTCGTCACAAAACGAATCTAGCCCAACTGGAGGTGTTACTGTTTCTGCTTGAAACTGTTCCAAGTCAGTATGTAATGGGTCCCTGTCTGGAGTGCCAGCACCAGGGGGTTCCTGTTTCACTTTAGTTTGATCACTATGTTCTGAGTAGTCATCCTGAGACGGCAGGTTCCGTGACGTGCTGGCCAGCATCCACCACGGGTTGTAATGCCAAGCACCTAGACCAGAGTGTACCGCCTGTTCTTTTATGTCGCTAGTTTTTGTTTGTGTTTCAGCATTCGAAAACCCAGGGAAACTGGGCAATTCTTGATGTTTTGATCGAGACGATTCAAATAAATTGTGTTGAGATATTAAGTTTTCGTAGTCACTCGAATCCAACTTTCTTTCATTTCGGTCGCCTTGATCTCTTTTAGACATTATTTTAGAACAATATCTGGAAACGAAATTTGTATTTACATTACAATTTCATTTTGGGGAATTTATTGTAACTGCAACATCATGAAACGTAAACAAACAACGCAATTACGCGCCCAAGTAAACACAGGCACAACTATAATATTTGAAACACTGCATGAATATAGTTAACGTTTGAGAACAAAACGAAATTGGCTTCAAATCCTTTTTAATCCAAATGAAACTAAGACTATTATAATCTATATTTATCAAAGAATAAATAAACAAGGAACATTGCTTCCCTTGTTATTCGCGTAAATGATTAGTGTGAACGGTTTTTTCAAACAGAACAGGGACATATTTTACACCGATATATTAAACGAAATTAATAAGCAATAACTTGTTATAGGTAATACGTACTATAATAAGCCTTTCCATAAAATTCTCAATATTCTCATAAAACTATTTTTATAGAACATCGGCCATTTTGTTTGATTAGTTCTTATTCTTTGTTTTTTTTTTTATACATGCGCTTGTAGGCTTGGAAACATAGGCTTTTAAGCACAGAACACAATTGCTTGCACGGATTTTGAAAGTCGATTTGTCGCTAGCGATATCAAAATCTGTGAGGACGTAAGATTTTGAAATCACTAGGAGTGGGCGTTGCGACGACGAACCGTTCCCAAAGACCGTTTTATGTTCTGCGACGATGGAACCGTTTTACGTCCTGGGTTCAAACAGTCTTCGTTGCACAAACCAGTCTTCGAATTATTCAGTGCGATTCTTTATTTTACGTCTTTGAAAATACAGTCGAGAACGCAATGATAAATGATTCAACGAACGGACCAACACGAGTAGACGATTCGTCGTCTTCGAACGACCGAACGGAACGCGACAAGTAGTAGACGGACGGACGACGAGTCACTCGTCGTTCGTCGTCGTCGTTTACAAAACAGTCCTTGCAATAAAAAGTGAACTTTATACCAATGACATAGAGTCGATAATATATTACCAGTTGTCAATGCGTCTCGTTCCGTTTGTTTGCAAAACAGTCCTTACAAGTGATATAAAGTTCACTTTTTACATACAGTCGATAATGCTATTTCTTGGAATTCGAGAATTCTCAATAACGCCATGCGCAGTTTTTACTGTTTAGTAAACCATTCACACATTTTAAATCGTTGATAGTTGAAGTTGAAACTAAGAAACTGCAACTATTTCACTCGACGAGAACGTCGGGAACGTCGAAAAGACGACAACGACGAGAACGTCGAAAAGACGGCAACGCAATTATTCTTCGTCTTCAAACCAGTTGCAACGACGACCGTTTCTTGCAACCGTTTTCGTCGTCTCGAAAACGGTTGCGTTTCGTCCGCGAAAAATTCGACAACGACCCACCACTAGAAATCACCAGCGAGTTGCTGCGTGCATTACAACTGCCTGCTACTGATATCGCCACTTTTAGTGCAATCAGACGACGCTTAAAGGTAATAAACGTGCGAGCAAGTCCGCGTACTTATGGCTCGGTGAGCTTACTCGCCCGTGAACTTTAAAACCGCCGAGTAAGTTCGTCGGCGATTCAACAGGTTAAGTTTGAAATTTTGCTCGTAGCCCGCCTTGGCTCATCGTCTGTCACCGCCACGAGCCGCGAGCCGCGAGTCAATTTGGCAGCTTTACGTGTGTCATCGACGGCGAGCCGAGTAAGGTCGCGAACTTAAAAAACCGCGTACTTTAAGTACTCACGTCTATCACCCACTTTAGAGCATTTAACCTATACCCCATTTGAAATAAGATTAGACATTAAAACAACCCCTTTTACAGTCCGTGCAACCGATTTTGACTTCTATACCGTAGGTATAAGGATAGCATTAAAAGCAAAAAAAGTTACACAATACCAACTATCTACTGCGGCTGCCATTCATTTGTCACGCCACCAACGCAATAGAATTCAAAATCGGTTGAACGGAATGTAAAAAAGGCTTATCTATACGTCTAATCTTATTTCAAATGGAGTATAGTACTTCTACCTAACATAATCCCAAAAGATGTTACAAAGTTGATAGGGTTGTTGTTGTACAACTACTAATTAAGAGGAATGGAAAAAATTCATCCGTGGTAGTCAACTGGCGAAGTGCCGAAAAGGCTGGCATTGGCTTGCTACGTAATACGCCAATACTGATTTTCTGAAAAGAGGTTCCGGAAAAGTAAGCGAACAGTCGGACGACTAATTTGGGATCTGTCTAGCATAGGTTTGGGCAAGGGTGTCAAAACATGTTGCATTCCACTTCAAAGGCCTGCCTGCCTAGCCTATCCAAGTTTCAACCTGTTTATGGTTTCAAGGTGGATGCGCTAGGGTGGGCCCCCGAAATTCTTTATCAGTTTATAATTCTGTAAATCCATATTTGTTACGGCCGCTAATAATATTTAGATCAACATACAACCTGACCTGCAAATAGCAAAAAAACGTAAGAAAATTTGAATTTCGCGGGCTACCCTAGCGCATCCACCTTAAGTGTGTGTACTGTCTTGTCTCTGATTGGCAGTCTCTGTCACCAGTCACTGTCGCTGTCATCGAAGTCAGGCTGTCAGACAGGCAGTCAGTGTTACCAACTTAGTGGATTTTCCACTAAAACTGGTGGTTTCGACCCCCCTTTTAGTGGCGAAATATTGCTTTTAGTGGCAGGTGGTTTTCTTCTAGTGGTTTATTAATTCAGTTTCAATTACTGAAAATGCTATCAGAAGTATTTACTGTTCCTTTTTTCTTAAGGAGTTTTTTTTATGTAATAAAAATAATATTATATTACTGTGTAGGCAACACATGAACATGATTACGTCAAAAAATCCTACCGCCCAATACACATGCAGGGATTCCCCGTAGAATATTTTGAATAGTAATATGTTATGTAGTAAGTTTACAATTACAAACACAGAGCACTATATAATACTGGATTATAAAACAACTGAGGTGAACAGATGAACTGGGTCTAGTCGCGGTTATTGAATAATTTTTATGTTTCTGATGTTGGCGATTTTTAGAGTGGTCTGGTGGTTGTAGAAGATCTGGTGGAGAGCTAGTTTAACTGTTGGCAACACTGCAGGCAGGCAAGCAAAGTCAGCAGGATTCAGGAATAAAGTCAAGCATACAAATTTTTGAATACAATAATTAAGAAATAGGTGTACTGTACACATAATTAGTAACTTTGAATAATTAAAAAACAACTGATGTTACAATTTTATTAAAATGGCGTGGTTGGGATCTGCTGTATTGAATATTTTTTGGAAACCCACTGTAAACATCGTGAGGTTAGGAATAACTAAAATCTGTGCCAGTACCTTAACAATTACTATGTTTATGTAGACTCACACTTTTATTTATTTTAGAACACGGTATCATGCTGATAAGTCGCGCCTAATTAAAAGATACGGATATGAAGAAAAGCTTTGGAGTGGTGGTGTACTTCCTCGGACATTAGGGAAACCTTTACCTATGCCGGAGTACAGGTAACTTTTTAAATATTTCACATAGTATAGTAAAATTTCAGCAGTTCCATTAAAAGTTCAATGTGTCATTGTGACTTGATCTTTACGTTGTGACCAAACTATTCCTGGCTCGTAATAATATTTCTGTGGTTGTTGTAAAAGGTACCTAAAATAAGTCATGTAATGAGGCATTTCAGCAGCATTCTTTCAAGCATTATCTTTATCTTGACTGTTAATAGTCAGATAAAAAGACAACTTCTATTTTCTAGCATTACTATTAAAAAGTTTTGTTTCAGGCCAGCAAATGCTTGGACTGAGCGTAAAGCTCTATTTGGCCAAAATGATTATATTGATATACTTGGATCTGGAGATTTGCACCCAGTAAAGACTTTGTACACTGTGCCATCATGGATAAGAGGAGTAAACGGCAATGAATATCAAGTAAGTATACACTTCTCAAACATAAAGCCTACAAAATATCAGAAAATAAGGTTCAGGGAACAGTTTTGAAGTGCTAAATTAAACAATCTATATGCAGTCAATACATTTATTGCACTCACATTATTTGTGTACTTACAAAGTTATTTAATAACTATCACTAAATAATCTACATCTAAGAGAGGAGGCCATTTGCAACCAAAAGACCCCTGATGACCCCAATGCCATTGTCAATCATTTTCAAGTAATTTGATATTTTTAAATGTATGAAATAAATAAATAATAAAAAATGACTCAAAATTTTTTGACATCTGCATAGGAGTTGAAAGGGGTCATTTGATTGTAAATGACCTTCCTACATCCATTTAATGGATTGCTGACATATAACCAATAATCCTGTATATCTTATTAATATTACAGATGTTGCTGAGAAAAAGAAAAATGTGGGCTCATACTGGTTCTCGTCAAACCAGGCCAACTAAATGGAAGGACATGGAGAAGAGAATATCCTTCTTGTACAGAAAGCTCAACAGGAAAACAAAGACAGGACCATCTCCTGATTAAACTGTTTGCTTTTATTTAATAGTTATATTGTTGTAGTATTGTAATAATTTTAGGAATAAAGTGTTTAAAAAATGTATTCTAAATTCTCTTTCATTTTAATTGCATTACAATCACCGTCAGATAAAAGTGATATCCAGACACAAAATGCTAAGATTAGGTTCATTTTCTTTTGAGTAACATAATAATATTCCTTTGCAGGAATTGATTTAGTCAATTCAAAATATTATGGACATATTTATCAAAGTGCCACACTATTTTTGTTTGCAAGAAAATAAAAATGCATTTTTGTTTTTCTAAGCTGATGAATCCTTTGCTCAACTTCTTATAGTTTTGGATTTTGCCTTGAAGTCCTGTTTCAAAAACGCAACCTGTACAATATTTTTGTAGAATAGGTAATTTAAGACGTATCTAGTAGATATTATAATAAAGTCCACCAGAATATAAATAAACTCATTCACTCATAATTTTTAATCTTTTAAGTTTGTGTAGATGCATTTAATTGGTTTGTCACTGTAACTATCTTCAGCAATTTTTATTAACTATCCACTTATCTAATAAGTAAGTAAGTATTGCACATGGAAATATTAATATGATTGGATTCTGTCGGATACATGCTCAGCAATATGGGGGATAAGGTAGCTCGCGATATACAAATTTTCTTACGTTTGACAGTGATGCAAAATCAGAGGAAAAATGACTAAGCGGTCTGAAGGTACGAATTCAGTCCGTCTGAATTTAGAACACTGACGTTTTGTTGGTACAGTCACACACTCAGTAAAATATTAGCTCGTGACTGTACCTGCCGTCATTTACCAGATTCGGATCGGATGCAGTGCACAAGCACAGTCGGGGAGCTTTTTTACATAATAATATTATGTATGTATCAAATGTCCCCGACATTGACAAAAAAACAAAATGCTTGTAGATATGCGAGGTCAGGTTATACTGGAAATGTATAGCTTGATGTGTAGCCGTGTGTACAGGCATTTTGTTTTTGTTGTTTTCTCGGAGTAGGTACGTACCAAGACAGTAAAGTTTGCCGATAGCGATAATAGTCAGGATTGGAAGATACCTATATATTGGTTTAAAAAAAAGTACGCATTTTAGTGGAAGTCAACGAATTAGCTAAGCATGTCCTAACAAGTAGCAAGTTTTTGCTAAACCTTAACTAAAAAAATAAAACTGCAGCTCATTCTCCATTCTAAATTAATCACTAGAAGTGTGTTTTATTTGGTACATTGACTTGACTAGAGTGACCATACTCACAAACACTAATTTATTATAGGTACCCACTAGGAGGTCCTAGCTTCTTAATTCTAAATAGGTCACTTCTTGCTACTCGGCTTGATTAGCAATAAACTACTGTTTTGTATCTAACATTAATTCTTCCCTTAATTTGATTAAATAGATATTCCCCAATCTTCTTTGATGAGGTCTGCGGCCTTTTCTGCGATCATGAGGACGGCAGCGTGCGTGTGCGCAGCGGGGATCCGAGGCATGATAGATGCATCAGCTATGCGCAGTCCTCGGATCCCGTGGACCTGCAGCCTCTGTGATACCACGCCTGTGGGGTCGCCAGCTGGAGCCATTTTGCACGTTCCTACCTGCAACCACAAGGAGTTTAATTGTTCTGGTGGCCTTAGAATACAGGTTGATCCGTTGAGATAGGTCAGCAAGTAGGTATGCATCAAATATACGACTGCCCAAAAAAAGGAGTGTCATGTTTTCAGGGTGCAAGTATCTATACCTAGATAAATGTATGTGAGTGTTTCTTTATTCCACCACAACGTCTTTAAAAGCCTGGACCGGTTTTTTAGAGATGGGAAAGAGTGAATTCAAATATTTTGTACACAGTTGGTATTCACTTACTTGATGGTCTAATGTGATGGAAGTCTGCATAATAGCGCATTCCCAGTATTCATCCGAGTCGAACAACAAAGACTCGCAGCCGGGGAACGGCGTTGTGTGTAATTTAGTATCGTATCTCTGGAATGCTTTTGTACCAATTACTTTCTGTACCTGGAAATGAAATAAGGCAATATTTTTAACTAGTTCAGACACCTTGTAGAGGGAATTGTAGATAAGATCATCTAAATAGGTAGGTACCGTAAAACCGGCCATCATTGCTCATATCATCGGATATCTGCCAGAACACGAAAAACGACGAAAATGAAAATCTATCTTGAATTGTAAATAAAAATTTATCTTTCTTAAGGCAACGATATCCGATAGGTATGGGCAATGATAGCCGGTACTATACCTACTTACCATACGAACGCCTTCGATCATAGTTCGCAAATCGTTAAGATCAGCGAAATAGTTTAAATGGATTCTGGGGTGGTCGACAAAGTTTGGGGTTCGGAGCATCAGTCGGCCAACGCTGTTCGGTCGAATTAGCACCGGGTTTATAGAAAAAGTGCGCTGCCTGACAATGTATGGGAGAGAACTATACACCTTCCAGTACCATTCATCTGTTACTCCTGCAATAAGAACAAACTCAAGTTATTAATTAAAAGTTGAAGTGGTTGTCTTGTTCTCGGAAGAGGTTATATTTTCCGGTCACTGATAGTCGTCAACTTTCATAATCTGTTTCCATAAAAGTTTTAATGGAATAAACAAAGCTGCTTAGAATAAGCTGTAAAATATGGTGCATGTGTGATTGTGCTCGTCAGGTGGTTTTGTTTGGTAGGTAACCTTACCAAGTAAAGATCGTAATATTCCAACAGCATCACCGGCCAAGGAGCCAGCTCCCATGACGAGCTCGATGTCTGGTCTGGTCTTGTCGAGGTCGTGGGAGAACTTAGTGTGTACGAAGGCAAGTCCAGCAGCTCCACCCGGCAGGGTCAGCGGACCTCGTCCTGTCATGTATGCTGCTGCCACGAACGGGGATGCAGCAGATAGCTGTACAGAACATAGACAAATATTTCAAATGATATAACGACGAATTACAATGATTTTGTACCCTGTAGGTAGGCGCTGCATGGACTCTATGATGAGATGAAATGAAGAACTCAGAGTCAGAAGTTGCCACTACTTTGCGATGTGAAGAACAACATTTTCTCTCTCTAGTCCAACCGATGGTTATGCCTGTAAGAGGTTCTTCTAACTTATCTATCTACTTCTTCTAATCAGTTAAATAGCATTAAAAATATTTAAAATAAACTTATAACAAGAGGGGTCTCTTTTTCAGTCGGGGGTTAATGAGGAGGTTGCACACGCTCTGTCATCATTATTGTAGGTACTGTAACATAAAAGTTGGTATTGTCAGAGTTTTGTAACTACACTAGCTTTGTATTAGAAGAAAAACTGGTGTGAAAGTTGGAAAACAATTGGTCAGCAGCGTACAAATCGGGTCAGCGTTTAACTTCCACTTGTTTAGTTATGGATTCACGTAAAAGTAATTAACCTAATGCTAAACAAGTGTTAAGTTTCTAAGCATTGGTAAAGAGCCACTTGGAGTACAAGTTGTTACAACGCGGCTATTTGGAGTCCTAGTGAAGCCAAATAAAGTACGATGCTCGAGCGGATACAAAATAAGTATATTAGGTTTATGTATTTGAGGTTACATGGAGTATATCTGGGATACCCATTGCTGTATCCAACCTTATTCATTTTGGGAATGGTTGGTGGTTCCATGTAGGTAATAAGGGGTAACCTAAACTTTCTAATTTTGCCAGGAGCCGTCAACTATAGGTACTTAGACACAGTGACCCCGATGGGCGTATACTAAAAAAAGTTTTTAGAGTACTTATCAATTAAGTAACCATTTTCCTAAAAATATTCCTCGGCACCAATGGTGACCCTCCAACATCTTAGGCTGAGACCGCGCCTGAATTTTGCAATAGGTACTACAGCCATTTCGGCTGTGCGTACCAGACGAGTATCTGAGCAGTCGGGTGAACCGCTGACGCGCGCGCCGTGCACGATAGCTCAGGTTATGATTAAGGTTATGGTTATAGAAGATGAAGTTCAAAGAAAGGAGTCGGTAAATTACTCGTCATCACCATGCTGTCTGGCTAGCGGCGCGGCGGGGCGGTGGGTAGTGACGCTTGTTATAATAACTAATACCTAATACTAAGGTAGCGCAAAAATACATAATTCAAACTACCAGTACAAAACGCTTATTTGCCGCTTCTCTGAATTTGCCGAATTTCATTCATTTATGCTGACGAGCACTGATTCCGCAATTTGAACTTGAACTTTGGAAAGGTTTTTAATTTCAGTTTAAAAACGTGATCCAAATAATATTAGCATATATTTGCGAATTGGTGAATTTGCTGGTTAAAAATTTTGCCGACGTGCGCTTTTTCGTTACCTTTGTTAATTATTGATTGTAATTAAAAATAATTAATTTGAACGTCATTATCTCGATACTGTCTATATAATATTGCTGATAAATTTTTTAAAGGGATTTAAGTACAATAATTCCTCAAAATCATCAGCTCAATTGTTTGCTTATAGAACTCGATAACAATAAAAATTCTATTGTGTCTCGTTGGTGACAGTTAAACTCATATCGAGACTACCTAGGTAAACTTTTTGCTGTTGAGAGACCTTGCAAGTATACAACGTGGAGACGACAATACAACAATAAATGAAAACACTGGCAATACTAATGCATAAGAGTATTTTGGAACGATCAAATAAATCCTAACATCAAACTTAAAAAAGCCATTTTTTCAAACAAACTAAATAGTAGTGTTGGACCGACTATGGGATTTGCCGATCTTCGACTAGCTATCGTAACTAAACTATTGGATATATTTGATTATTTTTTTTGTATGTAGACCGAGAACGTCATTAGATATAGGTACGGAGTTTTATTTTTTGTCATATTTTTGACATTATATGTCGTCTCCACCTTGTATAATAATAGTACTAATATAATACCTAGTTATTATAATTTTGGGAGTAAAACGAGGAGCTGAACCGTGTGGCTAAACTGTCCGTTAAGACGAGTCGACCAATTCCTTTATCAAAGTGTTAAAGTGTCAAACGTAGTGGTCCAAAAGCAAATGGGTAAAGCGGATATTCTGAACAGTTCAGAACGCTGATTTTATAATCTTCACGAAAATTTACACTTTCACTTGGATTTTTCGACCCCGTGAACAAAATTTTAGACGTAGCGAGTTCAAATCTAGCTGGGAGATGCTTTGATATTGCAGGTATAAGATTATGTTCCTATTTACGTTCAGTGTGGCTCTGCAATATTTTTACTTGTCTTTTCTATGTAATTTATATTATAAAACTTTAGCGAAACTTACTCGGTAGGTAGTATGTTTTTTTTATTTGGACTTAGTTTCGCTATAGTTTTTAAATGATAGGTGACCACCTCCACTTTTCCCTATTTGTCTTTGGACCAATACCTTTGAGACATCCTCTAGACGAAAAAAATGAATCAAATGAATATCAAAAATAATGTGTTAAATACATAAACCAGCCACAAATACCCATGAGTAGTACCTACCTTACTAACCTTTTCATTTATGGAGGAAAGGAAGCGGTTTTCCCCCTTGTAACCTACTAAAGTACTTAATAGTCTGCGCATTCGAATGCGGCCAGTTGAGTGTACTTCGTAGGTCAAGTAGATACAAGAATACTTTTGGAAAGGACTACTTTTTATTTTGCTGTTCTCATGTGTTTTTATTTTCAATACTTACGTCATTCATGGTCATTCCAGTTTGGTTAACAATGAAGGCGTTGCCCGAAAATGTGACGTGGTCTTGAAGATTGTATCCGACGGGAAGGTCAGCGACCGCATTTATCCCAAACTCGGATAGATGGTCCTTTGGTCCTATTCCTGAGACCATCAGCAGTTGAGCGGACCCTATAGCTCCTGCAGATGAGATGACTTCACGACGAGCGCGCACTTGCATACTGTAAAATTGATTAGGGGTAGAGTTCATTGTCAAGAAAACATAACATAAAATTGATATTACGGATTCTGCCAAAAGTAAAAAGTTACCTTATATTCCACTTCCTAAATTCTACGCCGGTGGCTGTTTTGGTGTGCGGGTCTATTAAAATTTTTGAGACAGTAGAAAATTTCGTAACTTTTAAATTAGGCCTGAAGCGTATTGGTTCCAAAAACGCTTTCGAGGAACTGCATCTTCTTCCTTGCCTCATGGTTGCTTGTGGTTTAGAAAATCCGAGCACTTTTTCTCCATTTGGGTCTCGCCATTTATATCCGAGTTCCTCACCAGCCTGCTTAAATGGTTTCTCGAGGGGTGAGTGGTACGGCGAATATTCTATATTTAAATATCCGCCAACGCCGTGATATGACGAGTTCCTTAATTCTTTGATACCGATGTTTTCTGATTTCTTGAAATACGGTAATATTTCGTCGTAGCTCCAGCCCTCATTACCCATTCTAGCCCAGTCATTGTAATCTTCCGGATGTCCTCGTTGATAGATTAAAAAGTTGAGCACACTACTACCGCCGAGCACCCTGCCTCGGGGCAGGAAGCATACTTTGCCTCTTAAGTCCCTGCATGCTCTCGGCTCTGGCATTGAACTGTAACCCCAGTTCATAGGTGTGAGGGAAAGAAAAGCAGCGAATATGGGAATGTCGGAAAAGAAGTTTTCGTTTCCTCCGGATTCTATGAGTAACACTTTCCATTGTGGAACTTCAGTTAAGCGGTTAGCAAGTACAGAACCCGCTGATCCAGCTCCTATGACTATAAAATCAAATTCTTCCTGGTCTTTTGGTGTATAGTCAGGTATGAAACCTTCTCTTGGGTTTCGAGGTAGCGGTCGAAATAAGTCGGTCCAGTAGTCCATAAATCTCCGGCTGTCAAATGCATTGGCCGCTGTGACGCAGAGTAAGTAGAAGAACCATCGCATGATGTGTTTTATATGTTTTCTTCATTCCTGAAACAAATTACTTATCAGTAACGCGACTTTTACTTATATTTAGAGGGCTGCGCGCCATAGCTTGGCACTCATTCGTATGCGAAGTTGATTTAGTTTACTTGGTTGTTGATCGTAGTTTCGTACTAACTAAGACTATTTTCAGTCAAAAAACTACATTGCACTACTAAATTCGGTAAAACAGTAGATAATCGTTATGTACCATATGATCATTATGTACCACTTTCCCCTACATTACCTACCGTAGGTTTGAGGAATACTTGTGGATGATCTTCACGCTGTCAATGTTTAATTTAACAATCTAAATTCTCTTGACAGTCAGGTGGTACTTAACGACTCACGTCCAGATGTTTGAAGGTTAACGATGATCGTTCAGTAGGTCTAGAGTATCTTTTGTAGAATACAAATGACCACGTAAGGATTTACATCACCAATTTTCATCAATCATTTTTTTTATTCAATTAATCGCAAAAACTATAAATCGCTTGTGGTGTTAGGATGGTCAGCAAATAGTTAAACTTTTAAATGAACGTAAAATTACTTGTAAAGTTTGAAAATGCTGCTGAAATCTGTTTTATATTGCGCAAATTACCTAAGCCTGCCTTCTGAAATTCGTTTTTTCTTCAGTGCCGTCGCCTGAACATTCTTCCGAAATCCAATTACTTTTCGCGATCTTAAATTTCCATATACAAAAGTGCTCAGAAGAAGTATTTTATTCTGCTTTTTTTAAATGTAAAATATTGAATACCTACCTATTAACTTTGTAAACCTTTCTTAGAACTTTTTGTTAATTGATACAAACATTTGAAACATTCAAATTAACAGAGGTAGTCAATATTTGCTACACTACAGTCCTTGGTACTACCTACAGTTTAAACTGATTTCAAATTCATTAACATCAATGACCATGGTAGTTTGCCTGGGGACATTTACTGACGAACTTGCCGTATTAAAATAATGCGGCTATAATTCAGACATATATAAGACGTATGCCATAACCCAAATTGCAAATGAGGATGGTTGACCATCACCTAATACTCGAAGGATTAAGTCATTGCCAGTCACGCTAGCACAGGCCAGCATAATGGGCGACATCCGAAGGCACACAACTCTGAATTTTTGATCAAAATTGTGTGTGAAATATTTATTCCAATCATCATAATTCTGTTAAATATGCGTGACGCGTAGAGCAACAGAATCATGCCTTGTTAGTTGATGTATTTCATGGTTATGATTTAAATAAATATATTTTGTGACCCCTTTTGGCATGAGTATTATTATTTCGTAATGCACGGAGGTTACTACTACGCTGATAGTTTAGTTCACTCACTAGTGAAGTACTAAATGTTAGTGTTTTTGTTGTCGTAGAGTGATTCTGACAAGACTGAATTGCTTTGAAAACTAATCATTTGTGCAAATTGGTTTCGCAACGAAATGTTTATTTATGTTAACTGTTTGTTATGTTAAATGATAAAGATAAACCAAGGTACCCCACGAAATAGCTGAACACTTGTTATTCACGACGCGACGTTTGCCGTTTTAAGACATAATATTTTAAGTTCGTTGAACCTGCTGTACATTCTGTTGTCAATGAGGCATATCATAAGGTACAGAGTAATGATGTAGGGACTTTCCTCCCTCTCCGTTCCGTACTTGGGAAAGTGCCTGTAAAAGTAAGAGATGGCAAACTCTTAGCGGGTTACTTTAGTAATTAATCATTAAGCAAACTCGTGACTAGATAGCAAAAGAACCTTATTGTTTCAGAATCTTGTTCAGCATACGCATATCTAACCGTGTAGGACGTAAGTACTGAGTTGGTTTAAATTACCCGGTAAAACAGTCAAGTCAAGGAATAGTGCGATACTATATAGCTCACGTATAAACCACGATTACATACGTGAACAGAATTCGAATCAATTACCCTTGTAATCACAGCTATTTAGGTTCGATTACTTGCCTATAGGGTTCTGTTGGTCAGGCAGCATCATAGTATGTCGAATCAGAGAATCTTTATGTTAACGAATAAAGCTGTCTCTATTATAAGCCAGGCAATTAAAAAAAAAAAACATACGTCATCATCTGATCTTTTGGTAAGGCTTCAATTAAATACAAACCGTAATGTCATAATGTGAATATGCCATAATTTTTGCAATTGGCGTCATGATGTCATTGTGATAAGACACTTAAGTTGTAGACAGATAGAAGTTGACAATGTGATGGAGCCATAACAGCCATAAACACAGCTCAGGCAATGACGGAGATTGAAACACCAATTTCTGGGCCATATAATCTCTTGTTTTGGCGATTTGAACTGGCTGGGGAGGATTGCCAGTTCTGACGGCGCCAGACTACTTCCTTTGGGGCTTTTTGAAATCTCACGTTTAACAACATAAACCACAAACCTTGCAAGGATTGAAAGCATTGAACAAAGATCACCAAATTGGAGCCAGAATAATTCAAAATGCCGTAAAACGAGCAAAAATGTGCATGAACGCAGAAGCTGGTCTTTTGACCAATATAATTTAATTGAATTTTTGCCAGCCAATTCATACTATGACATTACTTTTGCCCCATCTTGTATTATTATGTTTTGTACCTACCTATGAATGCTATTGCCATATTGTTCATCTTATGGACATATTAAACACAGGGTTTAAAATGGAAATACCTTTTTAATTGATAGCTCGGAGATCTTCTTTTGTTCTTTTCAAATAATGTAATGTTTTCCTACACACGGAAGTTTCGGCCTTACATCGAGAACTGTTAGCGAGGTGGTGTTAATGTGGGTGCACACTAATGATGTGTAGTAGGTAGGTCGTCATTCGTCCCTGTAGTGTGCACTGTGCGTGTGCATTGCGTGCCACAGTGCCTATGCAAATACTTAGCCTAAATATTTGAAATCTATTATGAAACATGTTGTTTCTGACGTAATTTTTTTTTCTTTTATCAGAATAATTAAAATTTAATTAAGTAGGTACGTTTGGTGCAGAATTTTGTTAGAAAGAAAAAATAGTACAGCTTATGTCTTGGAAAGAAATCGTTTTCAGTTCAGTGAACTTGAAATAGAAGTAGACGTGTTTAATGGAGTAAATAAATGATATAAAATTATGTTTTAGAATGAATAAATTCTTTTAAGTATCTACTTAGTCGATAAATATTGTAGCTTGGGTACTTAAATTTTCTTTCAGTTTTATAGTGCAAAAATAAAGCAACTCCTGAGGGAAAATATATATTTTGATGTTAACGACAATCTATATTCCTTATCTTTTTGTGCTAATACTTAGGTATTTACCCAATTCAATATTTTTATTATGACCGATTCTTTTTCCTGGAAAACGGTGATATTTATTTTATTATTTATTTAAATTATGCACAAGTAAAAATACTCTACAACAAAAGCGGACTGAGGCACTTTCTACAAGTCACCCGTAGGATGATGCAGAGTAAAAACATGGCAGGTGCAACTTAAGGGAGTAGGTACTATATTGAAGAAGATAGGTACATATGTACCTTCCGAACGTTTCTAACTTGTAAAAAATATCATCATCTATAATTCAGCGAGTAACCTTTGCAAATAAAAACGAAAGGAAGTCGAGTATCCATAAATAGTGGAATAATAATTTTTATCATTTAAAACGACGTTATTGTAAAATCACTCACGTATTTTCGCACACTTGAGTCTTTAATGCCGTTTCGTCCTTGATAGGCGCAGACGCTCCGGTGATGAAACTATTAGGTACTACTAGGTTGGCCACGACTTATCCTATCATATTGTTTAACTACGTTTTACAGTATATCTTCTTTCTTTAAATTACTATAGGTAATAGTCGATCTTAATGCAAATATAGATTACTAGCTGCACCCCGCGGTTTCACCTGCGTAAGTCTCGATCCCGCGGGAATATTGGGATAAAAATTATCCTATGTCCTATTCCAGGTCATGGTCTACCCCGGTGCCAAATTTCATCCAAATCCGCTCAGCCGTTTTAGTGTGAAAGTGTAACAAACAAACAAACTCACTTTCGCATTTATAATATTAGTTAGGATTATGGATTACTAGCTGCGCCCCGCGGTTTCACCCGCGTAAGTCTCGATCCCGTGGGAAAATCGGGATAAAAAGTATCCTATGTCCTATTCCAGGTCATGGTCTACCCATGTGCCATATTTAATCCAAATCCGTTCAGCCGTTTTAGCGTGAAAGCGTAACAAACAAACAAACTCACTTTCGCATTTATAATATTAGTTAGGATTATGGATTACTAGCTGCGCCCCGCGGTTTCACCCGCGTAAGTCTCGATCCCGTGGGAATATCGGGATAAAAAGTATCCTATGTCCTATTCCAGGCCAAGGTCTACCCATGTGCCATATTTCATCCAAATCCGTTCAGCCGGTTTAGCGAGAAAGCGTAACAAACAAACAAACAAATAAACAAACAAACTTTCGCATTTATAATATTATAGTTAGGATTTAAAAAAACTTTTATTTTTTATTTCGGGATATGAAAAATAGAGTAGGTAAATACCTACCTATTTTAGTAACAAGATTAGACAGTGGAGTACGGTACCGGTGTCATAGCATTCCATATACCTATAGGACAGAGTATAAAGCTTTGTCCAACAATTGCGCGATTCGTAAGAACGCAACTGGTAGGTGCCTAGGGCAGAAACTTTATATAATTGCACCGCATATGAATGTACCATATGTATGTTCAAAGCCATATAAAGGCTTATTTACTTAGTACCTAACCATTTTAACATAACTCTACGTAATGGCTCTCGTGAGCATATGACCGATATTATCCACACTTTGACCTATAGTATTGTTTTTAATTTATTATATCACTGACTCGTTTACGGAATGTTTCATCCTTACTGACCAAGATTCATTTAATTGTCTACAATCTTTGTTTCATAATACAAAAAAATATTTGGCACAGTACCCAGTACAGTAAGTAAACACGACAAGGGTAGAGTTGCCTGTCGCGCCCGCGATGTCGCGCTAGTTCGCACGAGCCTTTATAGTATAGTTCTTATTTGATTTTCGAAAGATGACAATTGCGTGATGACATAGATTGTAAGTTTTGCATAATTTTGCAGCACAATTTAAATGCAGCAATGAACTTTTAATATAATTATATAATTCATTCGTGTGGGTTATAATAAATTAGCGACACACGTGATCAAAGTAGAATGTTGTAAGTATTTTATTTGTTTCTCATATTAATCGTCTCTACTTTATCCTTAACCCTCCTCTCCTGTGAAACATGAATTCGGAAAATAAGTAATAATAAGTAGGTAGGTATTGTTTTACATATGTATCATATCCCACATTTTTCAAAAATATTATAGCTTTATCTCATAGAAAGGTAGGACCTGTCATTTCTGAGAGAATGCGTATTCGTATTACCTACGATGAACTGGGTACCTAGAGTACCTATAGCTACGAGTGTTACAACATCACAATTTATGTGCCTACGGTTGTGATGTTACAGAGTAGGTAGTCGTTATGGATGCTCATGACTTCAGGCGATATTATCGGGCCTTATGTTATATACGATACTCGGAATCTTGCTTAACTTGAGCACGAAGAGGCGGCGCCACGTTACATATTTCACACGAGCTTTCACAGATATTTGCAATGAAGTAGATAGCGACATTCCTTTTGTGAATAAAACAAGCTTGAAGCCATGTTTTTCGCCGTAACATTTCGATAGTAGGTAACTATAAATCTCTACCATTTTTTTAGTGATAAGTACTTAAATGCTTTCAAAGCTCACGGAATTTTCTTTGAAAATTCGCAGTAATCAAAATGCAGAACCCAAAAATAGGAAATTTGAGTGTTGAACATTTGGCAGCACTACCGGCTTAAAATTTGAAAAGCCGGCCCCAGTTGTACCTAAGTTTTGCATAATTTTGCAGCACATTTTAAATGCAGCAATGAAGCTGCATTTAAAATGTGCTGCAAAATTATTTAAATCAATGATACATTCATTCGAGTTCATATACCTAATAAATGAACGACACACGTGACGGATAACTTCAACAGTTGTTAGCTGCATAAACAACTGCACCACGACAATGGACAGCTTTTAAAAGTAAAAAGTCAAGTCAAGTCTAAAGTTGTTAGTCTTTTGTGCGCGACTTTCGAAACAGCTAATTGTACTTATTATTAATCTTGGATCTTTCGTATGACATGTTATACGAGTAATTTGGTGAAGGTCAGGAAAGTTGCTTGCAAAAAATTATAGGTAGAGGTATGAGTGTTGTTAGAGGTATCTATGTATTATCAATATAGGATATCTCGTGTCGCAGTGGTAGGTAAATACAAAAAAAAAATCTCATAAACCTACATGGGCACTTAAGAAACGTCAGAAGCTAGGTGCACGGTTTCAATTGGTCGTTTCCTATGGAGAAAAGCCGGCACAAAACTCCACGGTTCCTTTTTTTTAAATAATTGGCTTTTACAATACCTAGGTATTTTCTAAAAGCTAAAACACCATTTTTAGTTTTCCCCAAAATTGGCCTCATGGATCGTTTGACCAGTTTGCTCTATTTAAAGCATATTTATCATAGTGCAGTTTTTCTACTTGAAGTTAGTCACCCATCTCAAAAAAATCACCGGCATTGTAGATAGATCAGTAGGTATCTAGGCCATACAGGTTGTCTGCCTCAGACCTAGACTGGTCTAGACTTTAGATACTGGCGTTACGTCATAAGACCGCTGCGACCGAAATAACAACGTTCAAGTAACTTTGTCCATAAAGTAGACTTCTAGAAACTGGAAGTTATTTTTGAACTGAATTGCTGAAGCAAAATTATAATTTATTATATTTATTTTATATAGTAGGATGGTCAAAATCGTTAATACTCGTGTTTATACTTATAGGTATACACACAAGTATTAACGATTATGACCCTGTCGATGCCTGCCTGAATTAGTGTAAAATTAATTTGCACTAAATATCGAAGTGTTTGACGAATTTTGCCGATGGAAGCCGGAGAACGACAGAATGGAAAATGTTGTGTCGTACTACTTTATACCTTTCTGATAAATAATATAAAAAGATGTTTCGACACGAAGCTCTTCAACTTGTCCAACATCATTGTCTGGGAAGTCAATCAAATGTTTTACGCGTCAAATTCGAGAGTTCTAAAAGGAAATCACGGCACGGAGCCCAACGGGATGGGGTTATTGTAAAACGCGCCACGCCACAAAAAGTTCCCTACTCTGAGGATGTTGGGAGCAGTTATTAAAATGTTTGGTTTTGTTTTCCACTATCAAAAACTAAACATTTTCGAAATCAAAGGTGGGGCAAAACTTCCTATCAAATCATACACTCTGTACGTATGTACACAGATACTGGACTCATGGAGTTACAAAATAAAGTGTACATTAAAACATGTATGTTCCTCAAACGGGTTTATATGTTGCAAAACTGAGGCCGGCAGTTTAGAAACTGGAAGTCAAATGCCTAACTGTTTTGTAAAGGTCTAGTTAAGGAGGAAACACAACACTGCAATTAATTGTAGCGTTGTAAACACCCAGGTTAACCTTGCATTCCGTTGGCATACGTAATACGAAAACAAAATATATGGGAAGAATGTGCGTAACTGGGGTCAGCACGGAATCTGATAAATCAGAGGTCACCTCATCAATATTCGTGTAGTTTACATATTTATTTTGTTTTTAATCGTTTAATACAAGATCCATTGTTTTAACATGTTAATTAATTTAAAATATTTAAATTCCTTTGTCAATCGGACATGGGTCGGGTGGGTGGTGTATTTCGACTGTGGGGTAATTTCAACTGATGAGAAAAATTCTACTATATCGTTGATGCCCGCGGCTTCGCCCACGTGGAAAATTATATACTAAAAACTTCCTCGAGAACCACTATTGGTGAAATATCCATTGGTGACTATATCCATTGGCGAAAACAGCATGAAAATCGGTGCAGTAGTTTTTGAGTTTATCGCGAACAGACAGACAGACGTGGCGGAGGACTTTATTTTATAATATGTAGTGATTTAAGTATGCAGGTTATCTATACCTACGTTATCAACAAGGGAGAAAAACAATGTAACAACTAACAACAAGATTCTGCTCACAGCTGTCATCTTTGCAGGGGATTCGTGCATATCTACACAGCTTAATCTGGGCTTTGCTTTATATTTGGATGAAATTTAGGCTGCCATCGTTAAACTAGCAGCTACAGGGCTCGCATGGCATCGTGCCAAAAGCAGAATCGTATGAAAAATTTCAACACAAAAGTCTGTGACCATATAACCGTTTATTCGACTGGTTTAATATGGCCACATCAAAATGAAATGGGCAATCAATTTTTTAAGAGAGTTCCTTTCCTTATGTATGTATGTTTAAGTAGGTAACTTACTTTAGATATCTTTGGACTTATAACCAAAGTAAGTTACTTATCTAATTTTAATTTTAAACTAGAGATTTTTTTTTTTTTAACTTACCATTTGCCATTACAAAACTATAAAAAAAATTGAATTAAAAAAAAAAAAAAATCAAGCCGTGCAATAAGGACACATGTGCTCGTATTAACTATTACGCAAGCGGTTGGAATCGCAAGGGAAACTCACGTCACCAATCAATTAGCTGGTTGTTACTACTTTGTGCAATTTATTAACACGAACCGTATTTACTTCAATACATTTACAAATGTTGTTTCTGCGTAAATCGTTAAACATTTGTTTATTTATGGTATTCAAAGGATAAAAGTTGCTATTGATGGATCATGACTTCATAAGGTAATATAGATATTATACTAGGTACTGGTATAGATATAGATACTGATATAATATACTACTGGTATAGATACCGAGAGGTACCTACTTGTATACATATTTAGTTACTAAGTTATTGAATGGTCTATTGATAGCGGTATACGTAGGCATGATGTTGACTTTTCAATGTTCAATGGTGTTAGCGATGTTTTTAAAGCTGAGCCTATTATCATAGGTAAAAATTGCACCGATATTATCTTGCCCATGCCCCTATTCGATTTGATCCAAACTTCCAGAGACATCTGTATAATATCAGTTCTATTAAAAAATATCAGTTGATAAAATAAAATAATATCAGTTGATATTATAATATCAGTTCCGATGTTTGAGGAACCTTTGTTCATTGGCCTCGCACTAGGCCTACCTAAAGGCACGCAGGTATGCCTCCAATAGTGAAGTTTTCCAAAATTTGTTAAGAATATAGGATTCTCAAACTTTGGAACACTCCGAAAGATTCTCTATCTTATCTAAGAGTGTAACATTTTAGAGAGGATTTTCAGTCAGTTTTCAATTCAGGATTCAATTGCGTAACACACGATCAGTTATAATCTGAATCATTTTAAAAGATATTGCTAATTCATTGCTTCATATGTTCGAAAAATTTATCTGCTCAACAAAGTAAATAATGCAATGATATGTTGTTGAACTGTCAAAATGAAACAGGTTGTGATTGATTGTGTGTTACGCAATTGGGCAGGTCATGCTGAAGAGCAAAAATTAAAAACGGTACCACAGATGTAACTTGGTCCTTAAATCCATTGGCAAACCGAAGGTGCGGTAGGCAGCGATCGAAATAATGATAATAACGGGTATCACGTACCTACCTACTTACTTAAAATTTTAACACAGTTACCTATTGCAAATTCGATTCATGCTTTCGATATTTTTAAGCAATAATTACATTTATAAAGGTGTAAACGTTTGTACAATATTTGTGGCGCGAAAACTGCAAGAGGCGTAAGGCGCTACACTATTTTGTATCTAATGTCGTAAGACTTACGATACTTAATAGATATTTAAAGGAAAGTTAAGCAATAGGTACTCAGATAACTTATTAGAGCCAGCACATAGTAGGAGTGTTAATTAAATGTGTACGTTTTGTAATTAGGTTCGTCAGTTGAGTATTACATCTAGCTCCACCTAGACAATTACTAATTTCATTTTAATTATAGTTATCTGGATTACATTTTTTAATTAACAGATGTTGTTAGTTAATTTTATGCATAATTTTGTTATGTTTGAGGATTATTATAATGAAAAACCGTCTAGCAATCATAAGTAGGTCTCCTACCTATTTTATATTTAAAAAAATAATTATTTGTTTTAGAATATATTTATTATTTTAAATTATTGTTTTACTTGTGTACCGGAAGAAAATATTATTAAAATCTAAAATAGGTAGCTACTATTAAAAATATAAATAAAAAACTAAAACTCACCACATTCAAAAATTCCAACCATAACACTTCATTCATGAAAAGCTGAATGAAAAATCACTGCACTGACACCGTTCTACATACACATTATGTAACTTAACGAGCACATCTGTTAATTCTGTGTAATAGTAGCCTCGCATGTTCATAGATGAATGGTATCGGATGCAGCACGCATGCGCGCACCGGCCTACGACGAATACGAAGCGAGGATTGGTCAGGCGCGTCCGCAACGACAAGCAATTTAAACTACTGTCAGTATACACGCGGCCTTGCCACTGGACCAGTAAATGTATCTCTGTAACAACAGTCGATATACATTTTGCCATAGAAATGCTGCCATTGGAGTCCAAGTTCGACTTGCGACATCTCTAAGAATTCAACCGTGAAGTTTTTTTGCGAATTAGTAGCCTTCATAATTTGGCATTTGCGTACCTGCCTAATCTTTACGATAGTTATTTATTTGCATATCTCACGATGCGTACGATAAGTTGTGATGCATTTCATGTGGTGTGTGACACCCAGTAGGTACATACCTGTTGCAGCCACGCTACTGATGCGGCGTAAAGAAAGACAACTTTTTCTAAATCTGATTGAATTGCATTACATTAAGTACCTACTTGACTTGAAAATAAAGCTTTGTTTGATGTTCTGCTTACCACTGATGTGCAACGGATTTGTGGAAACAAAGAAACATCGATGGTTATAGATAGTACATATCCGTGGATAGTACCATAGATTTCCGATAGTACCTAACAACTACATGCTTCTGAAATGCGGCTGGGAAGAGATTCTGCACAGTTTCCTCAGTCAATCGAACCGTTTTATTTTAATCAACATTAAACCATTTACAGAACCAACCTAAGCTTTCAAAGCAGAACATTTCCTGACTGAAGATAGTAGTTATATAATACTTAATTGCTTTAATTATCATTTTAACAGCTAAAGGATGTTCGAAAATTTTGCTAAGTTGAACAAAAGTCGGTCAAGTAACGCTCTACTAAGTTTTGAAGTTCAACCTATCATTGATTTCGAAGTTCGCCGGCGCTCCCATAAAATAAATCTTGTGCAGAACTTGCTAATCGTAGTTTAAATAATTCTCAAGTCGTTAACTACAGTTATGGCCGTTTATTGATAAACAGGTGTTGCAAATACTGGAATAGTATCCTGCGGAATGTGTGGCTAGGATCTACAAGGTGCAGGAGACGATAATAAGACAATAAATCGTGAAAAAAAAACAGCTGTTCCCTACATTTATATTCGCATAGCTCGTCAAAATGTAGGTCACAGCTGAGTTTATTTTACGCTATTTCAGTGTTTGTCCCATACTGAAAGTTGTTCATAATGATGAGTACAATGACCCCTTAAGAGATTTCGTGTATGAAAAGATACAACTTATATACAAAAAATCAACCAAATATATCCAATAATTTAGTCATTATAGCAAGGCAAAGATTGGCCATACTTAACCTTAGTAAAAAAAACATGTTTTCCATTTCGATGTTAGGTTTTATTTGATATTTGTAAAACATTCCTATGCATTAATATTGTTGATATTTTCATTCATTGTCGATTTGTCGTACTAGATTTTGCTCGCGGCTTCGCCCGCGTGGAGTTCGGAAATCCTATGTCCTGACCCAAGTCATGGTCTACCCATGTACCAAATTTCATCCAAATTCGATCAGCCGTTTTAGCCTGAAAGCGTAACAAACTCACTCATTAGTTAGGATTCAAATTCCGTAATTAAGTTAGGATTATCGTCAAAGTTGTATAAAAAAAAAACATCACCCTTTGGAATTCTCCCTAATCGGGTACCTAAAATAGAAATCCTCTGTTTCCAAACTGTCACTTTTCTTTTTCACTTCATTGGCTCTTGATTATTGAATGTTCTTTTCGAAAAAAATATAACCGTCACAAAAAATTCAAGATCACAAATATTTGGCTGGTTAGAACTGGTAGACAGATGACAGAATAAGTAAGGCACCTGCCAAACCTTTTCAGTTGCCCTGAGGGCTACGGCAGAGACATATCAAACCTTTTTCGTCTATGGAACGGTCATGTAAATAAAGTAAATATGTACAAGACCACACAAGAGGTATTTGTGTATTCTCTTTTTTCATTTGTATTTTGTCGCTTCAATAACTGGGTGAAAATAAAACAAAGAAACATCAACCTTTTGTAACCCTTCCAATGCTTATTACTTATTGCACATTTGTGACTATAATATCGATATTAAGTGGTTTCCTAAGTATAATAGGGGGGTTCTTGGCTATATAACAACAGCCGCAGGGTCGATTGAAGGATAAGCTACGCTTGCCGCGGTCGTTTCGTGGATGGGTGACCATCAATTACCATATCGAGGCCCCTCCATGTCTCGGAAAGCTCGTTAAGCTCTTAGTCTTGGCTATTATACGTAGATCTTTGACAGTCGTACGGGTAGTCAGAAGCCGGAAAAGTCTGACAACTGGTCCTATGTACCAAGGGTATCGTGAGTGTTATCCAGTAACTGGGTTGTGGAGGTCAGATAGGCAGTCGCTCCATGTTGATATTCAGCTGCATCCGGTTAGACTGGAAGCCGAGCTCAGCATGGTTGGGAAAAGGCTAGGTATATTGATTGAACATCGACCTGGAGGTTAACCCCGTATCGGTGGCTCGGGTTGACGGGTCAACTGTTGTGGTTTCCACTTCCTCTATAGAGTTCTAACAGATGCGATGTCATTTATCAGTGTATAGTTGGGGTCGCCTCGCCACAAACGTATCGCCTCACTTACGAGTTCTTGCGATGTCACTCAATTACTTAATGATCATGCGTTTATTTACTTGGGTTTTGATTTATTCTCTTCGTATTTGATGAACGATTTGTTGTTTTATGGACACTATGTGGTTAACATCAGAGAATGGGAAATTGGAGACCCCATTTTATAATAATTTGTTCACCAACACAGTGCCTTTTGTATTTCGGTAGGTACTTATTTTGTGTGTAACCTTGCAATACTTATTTTAAGAGTCAAACTCGCGGTATTTTGTTTATTTCTTCCACATATTTGCATGATTCTGCAAAATGCATTGTGTATTCCAAGAGTACTTTCAAGGTTCTGCGATTCAATCGGTGTAAAAGTAGAAGAGTGAGCTCATAAAATAAATTAAAAAATCTACTTAGTAGGAACAAAGACATTTTGATAGTTATAAATCTTGTTTTTTAAAACGCGTATCACGCATAGGGTTGGTACCAACATGAATTAAAAAAAACTGTTTACTAACGAGATTTTCAAAATATCGGCAGGGGTATATAAAAAGCTGATTGGCACCGATCATATTATGGTGTTAGCCTAATTTGAGCTGAAATAACTTTGGCATATAGGTTAGCCGACCTCGCTGCTCTACGTAGAGAGTGCTAAACAATATGGCGCAGGAAAATAATACATAGTCATGTTGATAAAGGGAAATATTAAATTATAATAAATACACTAATAAGTTGTGTAATTCAGACCTTCGGATATTAGAATCTTTATGACAAGTAAGAACTGGACTGATCAAGGCAATTTTAGTGACTCATAATATTAATATTTTTATGGGTAAATTATGTATAGATTTCATGGGTGTGCTGAGCAGTAATTTGGTAAATAATAGTCACGATGCAAATCAAATCAAATGTCATTTATTCAAACTAGGCTGAGAATCAGCACTTTTCGAACGTCAAAATTACATAAGACAGTCCCCCAAAACGCCCACCCTTCACCACTTCCTAGTGCTTTAGCTGGGAAGAAGTGGCGGAACAAACTCCCCAGCAGCACAGCTGTCTGTTTAGTTAGAAGAAAAAAAAAAAGATTCTATACAATAGTATGCAAAATCATTCACATTACGGAACACAAAAACATAAATCTAATTATTAGCCTGTGGCGGTATCTACATCGCCACATGCAAACTACGCATCAAAGACCTGACGTCAGACAGACGTCACATAAATCCTGCATCGCGCAATTAAAGTTAACCGTGCAGTGGACATATATACGAGAACCCAACATCAATCGTTGGGCAGTTGCCCGCCAGACACAACACCCGTCTGGTCGGAGGATCCTCCCTTTTCTATGGAGTATGAGTGAACTTTACACCCTGTTCCTCATACCCCTAAATGCCATATGTCAGCTAGCACACGCCATTATACCGAACAAAAAAAAAAAAAAAAAAAATTATATTAAAATCAAGAACTATATGTACTCAAGCAGAAATAAAAAGTAAATGTAAACATAAAATAATATCTATATAAAAGCCTCCAGGCACAACGGGCGTGCCCGCTTACGTACCTATAGCTATAACTAGAAGTTATAAATGATAAACTATGACCATCGACGTAAAATAAATAAAAAGTTAATTACTAATAACAATAACAAAACCAAGATCAGCAAGACGACCAGTCACCACAAGCAGCACCCGTTCACGAGCATAACGCAAAGAGGGGCGAGGGGGTAATGGCTGACATTACCCCCTCGCCATATTTGAGGGCAGGAGGCAACCCGACCCCTGACGCTACCGCAAGCAGTGACATCTAAGGGAGCATGACGAAACTGTTGCCGGGTTCTCAGGCAAGAACAATAATGATCAATTGTCGAGGTCACTAGCTAACCACATATTGCAAATGAGTGGATTATGTCAACAATCAATGAGATTAAACATAATATTAAATTGATTATACAGCGTGCCGCTACAATGGCGACATTAATTTACGGGTAGGGCTAGTGGCCAGTAAACATAAAAATTATAATAAAATAAAATATTTTTTATGTTTACTGGCCACTAGCCCTACCCGTGTGTTAAATTCATCTTCGCCAACATCTTATATTATATTAGACAAAATATACACTTATACACTAAAAACAGTGATATTCACAGTGTTAACATTAGGAATAAGGACAAACTACGAGTTCCTTTTCACCGGCTTCATAAGGTTCATAACTCATTTTTTGGGCTTGGTATAACCTTTTATAACAAGCTACCCTCTTCTATGCTAGATTTGCCTCATTTAAAGCTAAAGTAAAATGCAACCTTTGTTCAAAGGCGTACTACTCTATTAACGACTACTTAAATGATAAGAATAGTTGGTCGCTGTGATTAACTCAAGACAATGTTTATGTTCTTTCTCCAGAATTAGCTCACCTACTGACAGGTTATATGAGTTGGTATAATTTATTTTATTTTATTTGACTATACAACGTGCCGCTACAATGGCGACATTAATTTAACACACGTATACGATTTCGCATATTCGTTTTATCAAAATATTTGAATTTCATTAAACGTTATTATTTATTGATTTATTTACAATTTTCTAAATTACCATCCTGGTGCAACCTGTACTTAAAGAACTGTAGCGAAGAGGTCATTTGCCGGGGTCACGGATCATAATGGTAGGCGAATAGAGGAAAGCCGCGCAATTTCTTAGAAATTATGCTGACAACAAAGCATAGTACCGAAAAGCCGAGAGAACGTAAGCCAGTTGGTAGGTAGCTTCATGAGTGAATCTTTTACACAGAGTGATTTCAATTTTGGTTGTATTTTTGTTATTTAGTTTGTTTGAAAATCTAAAATTTTCAATTTACGAATTATTTTATATTATTATATTTTTTATGTTTACTGGCCACTAGCCTACCCGTGTGTTGAATTAATGTCGCCATTGTAGCGGCACGCTGTATACACTAAGAATAAGAATGGACCCAGTATGGAGCCTTGTGGTACACCAGTTCGGGAATCGTGTTTTGCAATATTTTGCCCAACTTAAGTACTATATGTATTTATTTATTTTCTTATTTATGTACACGCAGTAAAATAGATACAAATAAGAAATAATTATAATTACACGCACAATGGTCCACCTTAATGACTAAGTGCGGAAACCTAACCCCTAACATATAACTTTGATTATAATTAGTTTTAAAAAGTTTTTATTTTTGGTCATACCTATATGTTATTAAGTTTGAGTTTGCCATTAATAGATACGGCCGTTGCTTTTGGTTAGTTCGAAAAGTGCCAAAAATAGCAAGCATTTGTGCCATGTAGGTAGCTACTAGATGGCACAAATCTATAGTTTATATCTGAATAATAATATTAGAAAAGCATTGTTTTTTTTTAAATGAGCAAGTACCTTTACCTATCTACTTACCTATTGTAAGTGGAATGTGTGGACACGAGACATTTGATACTTTATAATTAATTATTTGAACTTAACATTGAAAACTGTAATGGCAGATTTACGACTGTACCGACCATGAATGTCCGAAACGGTTTCATAACCCGGCCCTCACCTTCATAACAGATCTACGTATAATTTATTTATTCAAAAATATACTATACCTAGGTACTAACTGTGATATATATGTAGTAAAGGCAGCACGTGTTACGTAAAAGTAAATTCTTCATCATCTACCTAGCCTTTTCCCAACTATGTTGGGGTCGGCTTCCAGTCTAACCTGACGCAGCTGAATACCAGTATTTTACATGTAGCGACTGCCTATCTGACCTCCACAACCCAGTAACTGGGTGCCTATTACGATACCCCTTGCTAAGACTGGTTGTCAGACTTTCGGGCTTCTGACCGACCCGTCACAACTGTCAAAGATCCACAAATAACAGCCGGGACCAACGGCTTAACGTGCTTTTCGAGGCACGGAGGAATCTCGGTATATAAAGATGGTTACCCATCCACGGACCAACCCCGGCTTTATTACGCGGGTTATTACGTAGCCACGAGCTACTAAAAAAGTAAATTCTTGCTATTTTTAATCTTTACAGTTTCATTATAAAGACTGGTTTTGGCAAACTAACTCATACTAGAGGCCAATGAATGAAACCGGTTTTTGGTTTTATGTGGGCCATTGTAACACATTGCGGATTGCACATAATGGTCGTTTTTCTTTAGAACTGGAAATCAAAGCGCTTGTCCTGGGACTCAGTGGAAGGATCCATGAATTGCTAATAAGAGCATTTTGAGCTGAAAACGAGGTTAAGTCAGTGCTCCGCTAGATCCCTACTACTTACAGAACGACCAGGTGTAAATGAAACAAAAAAATAATAGAAGAACACAAACATAATTTTATTCATCTATTGATATACATTTGTTTCGATTGTTCCATACGTACATTTATAATTATCGTAACATAGGGTGATACTTTTTACATAGCAACTTTTACGGATGTCATTTTAGTTAGTGTTCACTGTTCATGGAGCAACAACAAAATTGCTGTAGACATTCTACATGCATACCTTCTATATTGTTAAACAATATCAACATTTTTATTTTTTCTTTCCCTTAAGCTTTGGGTTCCTAGGAAAGCGGGTTCGTCATATTATAACGGCCGTCATGAAAATCTGTCAATTTTAACCTGTATTTGACATTAAAATGTCAAAAAACGCTCTGTATTTGGACATCCATTATTGTGTGACCGCTCATCTTATTAAACCAAAACTTTACACGACAACAAATAAAGCTACCTTTTCGTAGAGTTATTACCTCGTGGTGCGTTTATAATAGTAGAGTAATCGATCTAGTATCTACAGTGCAGCGCTTCAAGCAACACGCTCGAGTTGGCTAGTTTCTGGACGGTACCTAGACCATTTACACTACCAATATACATTGTACAAGCTCGTAAACGAGCTCTTAATGATGTGGTTCTCACGATACTTCTGTCAGGTAAGGCCCTAATGTTCTGCACAGCGGCGAGGAAAGGTTTAATTCATCGTTGAACAATTATGCCAAAATAACACACCTTTATCAGCCTGATTAGACAGTGATATTGTTTGGTCAGGCTTGGTTAAGGTTGATTTTCCATGCCTTTTTTCAGAGATGTAAAAAGAGTATTTATTTTAACAAAGTCCGCTGAAACGCGGCGGCTAAAGTACGAGTACATGTTCCGTTAATTTATCGTATTTTATTGAGATTATTTACATTGGCTACAAAGCTGAAACTACGAATACAAAATTCGGTTTTTCTTTATTTTACACAAAATGTAAATCGCATACTAAGTATTAGTACCTAATATTTAATATGTAATGTTTATATTTAACTAATGTTGGTTGAATTCACAATTGGTCTCGTTTCATCGTACTTACATATCTACTGTTTTCTGATAATTTTCTCAACTTTCGTTTTAAATTTTGTCTATGTTTCTATAATAGGTGTGTCTAGTAATCTTCCTTAATTTTTGGTTTTTAAATTCATCATCCTATACATAATATATGCAAGGGCTTTTATATCTACCTACTTAATAGTTTTATGTGATATTGTGCTATGCACAAGGTTCAAGCCTAATAGCTCCGTGCAGTATTAAAGTTAGTGCACGATGATATTTACATTACTGAACTTCTTATTAGGTAGGTATATTATGTACAATAATTGTACAATATTCAATTAGATATCTTCTTTAAAAAAGTTTATTAAGAATTACCGTAAGTAATTTAAAATGACTAGAAATATTTCTACAGCAGTTAGTCTTGTGTAGTCACTACACTTTCAACTAATAGATACAATCAAGAGTATATATAGGTATATTAATAAGGACTTCTAGTCAAATTAATATCTGATGTCATTCATCCATTAATATATGATGGTAAATATATGTGATCATTTGTGGAAGGCATAATTATATCTACGAGTGGCAGCACACAGATGTGACATCAAAGGAACACCAAAACTATCCGGCGAGACAGGCGACGGCAAAATATAGGATGCTGCATCGACTTCAAAAATGTGTCATCCAGCGACATAAATATCTGCCTACTCAGTTAAATTCAGAAGAATGTGATACCTCGTTGTGGTCGAAATATCTGACATCACTTTGGCAGCTTAAAAACCTGACATAACGTTGTTATTTATGCTCGTGACTGTACCATTAACATTACATTAGATGGAAAACTATGTACAGTCACGGACTTTAATTGATCAGCCACCTTCAAACTTTTCAATTTTACAGTTTCATACATTCACAAGATTACACGATTTATTTCGAGCTCAAACCGCACGCTCGTAAACAAGATGACGTATAAATTACTTATAATCGGAAATAGTCTTATCCATTGAGGTTGACTAATAAGTTCTCAATGATAAAAATAAATATAATGTTGCATTAAGTTTATCCAATCTATTTGATG
Organism: Lithophane ornitopus; assembly: GCA_948473465.1. Classification (NCBI taxonomy): domain Eukaryota; kingdom Metazoa; phylum Arthropoda; class Insecta; order Lepidoptera; family Noctuidae; genus Lithophane; species Lithophane ornitopus. Next base: position 7,329,413 of record OX419616.1, on the reverse strand, counting down.
CTGACCTCCTTTGAATCAGAGCTCATTAACTCGATTATTCTGAAAACTTATCTGAAGACAGTGACAGTTGAAATGTAGTTGTGAGAGACGTTAATTTCGAAGTTGTCGAAATGACTATTAATATATCTCCGTACGTTAACGTTACTATCGCTACGCTTAAACAATCGTTGCTAGGTTACTGTTGCTAGACCTGCAATTGTTTGACTTTGGGTAGTCACTCTGCTGTCAAGTTTGTAGTTCTGGCTCTCAGGTTAGCCAACCGGTAAAGTTATTAAATATAATTTTCTTCTACTAATACGAAGACATTATTATGACTTTCCGTATCGGGAACCGAATAAACCCGATTTGCATTACACGACTAAAATACGAACAGTGCCAGGTGGCTCATCAATTAAAGTCCGTGACTGTACCTACCATTGCCAGTACCTACTACTTAAACAAAACGAGGAGAGAAAATTAATAATTAAACATTCAAAATTGACTCGAATATAATAAATCTTTCGCGTGATTTTCAGAACAGAGATTCTGCGCACTAGATGAATTTCAGCTCAAAAGAGCTTTCTTGGATAAAATTATTATTCAGCCTCGTCATTAGTTTGCGTTTATTAATTGATGTACATAATGTACGTAGGCCTTTTCAAGTCTAAGATTTCGATTGTGCCTTACTTTTGTTAATAAGTACTTGGTCGCCATTCTTAGCCAAGTCCGGAACGAGACTGCCACGCTTCTTGTCCGAGGCCTGGACTGAAACTCGTTCAATGTTCAGTTATTTTCTAGGGCAGATGTGACCAGCACATTGCCACTTTAGCTTGCTACATATACACAATAGACTGCACACATTGTATGTATCGTAAGAGAAATCGATTCACGAAACACTGAATTTCAATATTCGGAAACATGTAGAATTGTAGATAATGAATCCAGACGGAATTGATTAAAGTCGGATTTCCTTAGCGAATCTATTTACATAGTTTAGAAATCAGATAACAGTTGATTAATTGTTCAAGTATTTGAAGTCATACGGACACTGTTTGTTCACAATTCACTGATTCAGAATCTGAGTGGAATGTCCAGGAAAAGTTTCATGCGCTCGCCGATGTCGACAATGGAGCGCTCATCCAATTGCTAGCTGTCTTCGCCAGTAGTTTCGTCATCATCGGGATCGTCTTCGTCGAGCGGCTGGCTCGTGAGTGCGGCCCACAGCGGCGAGCGCGCGCCGGGCTGCACCGAGCCGCGCCGCTAGCTGTCCCGGTTGCACACCGCTGCAGCCGCTGCCGTGCTCATCGCGCCCACGGCCCCGAACAGTATCGTGCCCACTTCACGGTCCGGTGTGACCTCCACCTTCAAATAGAAATCCTTGTAATGATAAGCTTAAAATAAGCAGATATACTTAAGATCACCTTGATCTCCTGGCGCTACGCTAATCTGGATTACGATGGTATGGGGTAGATTTTTAGCCTATTGGGTTTATATTCAATTAAAATGAATTGCTCTTTATGACAGATTCATTATCTACTTATTAGATTTAGTGGTGTATCGTCAATGAGAATAGAAAGGAAGGAAGGTCGTGGGATGGACCCACGAGTCCCACGACCTTTGTCAAAATTACAATGGAGCCGTGCAAACATTATTTGAGAATTTATCTCACATTCATTTCAATGATAAAATAAATGAAGATTTCTAGAAACTAAAGAATATTGTAGCACTAGGTAGCTTGGATATGAAAATCGTTTACAAAACTGTATCGAGATAACCGAATCATAAATGACTGAAAGGCAAGCCTTTTCAGTCATTCATATATAAGATTGTGTTTTGTTTCTAGTTGTTCAAGAACAACAGCAGCTAATAGGTAGGTAACCTACCTGGTTAAAATAAAGTCAATCCTTGACAATATTATCAAGCGTTAAGTAAATAATATCAAGCTTCACATAAAAGTCACGTTTCATTGTTTTATTTCAGATTACGATAAATAGCAGCACTGAAATGTATTTTATTTCCCAGAGCTGATTACCAAAGCTCTTTGTTTCCAGTTTACCTATAATAGGTATGTATAGTTACAACATAATAAAATGTAAGTATAACGTGGGCTCAAAGTGGCAGGCACAGTAAACTGTACATCCATGATAGCAATTTGACTTTAACAGCGCCTATATTTAGTAGAAGTACGGACGCTTCCGTAGTTGAAATGTTACTACTGCGTGCAGTAGACCGTACTTGTGAGAGTGTGGTCTGTTCAGCGTCGGATCGTTCTTCGAGCACGGTGTCCAGTTCCAGCGTGGGCGGTGGTCGCGGCGACCTGATCAGACTGACGGCTCGAGGCTTCGATCTCACTGGAGACATCTTCACCACTGACAGTTCCCCACGGTCCAACTCGCAATTTCTCCGCCTGGCACGTTCCCTGTAAATATCTTGTGTACTGAACACTTGAAGAAAAGTGGCGCTACTGGAATATCTGGATTTAAAGTGGTTTGGTTTTGTATTGAGACTGTTTACTGGGTGAGATGCCTGGAATGGCACATTTTATCCTGAGAAGTGAGTTGGCTGTACTTTTGATGAGGTGCTTTAAATCGTGTAATGCCCAACTAAGTTAAGAGATTTTGTGCTCTTCTAAAGACCTTGGGAGGTAAATTCTATAGATCGGTACCTTGATTAACATTCCCGTAAATCATGTTCATGCATCTAAATCTAAAATACCTATTATCTCACTTCCATTCCCTACGTCTATCCACGTGTCTATGCATATCAACTCCCGCTTTACTGTGCGCCCAGTACTGTGCGATAAAATATTCACTTTATTAGTCTGCAGTGCGCAAAATTGCTTCAAATAATCCATAGGAGCATTGAAGCTGAATTTATCTACAGCCGGCAGCCGTATACGATCTCAGTTGAATCAATCATCATTATCACGCACATTTCGTGTAACTGCTTCCCTTGCGGAACGCATGTATGAGGTATTAACGTAACTCTACGGTGAAAGGCAAAAACATTTACCAAAATCATGCGCGTCATAGCTTCCTTTATACAATGTAAATACGCTTAGTAAAATTTGGTCTTATTTGTCCAAATTATCTTTTACTAGTTCGAACAAGTAGTCGCAGAAGAGGCCCTGAATCAAGCAGCACGTGAAAAGGTCTCGCAATGTCCTAAATCAACGAAATTTGACCTAAAAGCGAACGAACGATCCCTGAAGGGTTTATCGTGGAGAACATTACGTTATCGGGCCGCCCAAGTATACGACCATAGTGGTTCAGTAAATGGCCTGTGATTTCATTACGTCCTTGTCATTACCAATATGCTCGTAACTCACCTCGCCATTTTGGCTCTCCTTCTCAAACAGCAGATAACGGTGAGCGCTAACAATGGGAAGCCGAATATGCACGATACAATCGGCACTACTATCGATTCCGGCGTCACTGGAACAATTAAAAGTACGTTTATAGTTTAATTCCTTCGGCAATTTCCCAAAAACAAAGGCCGGTGAACAGTGGGGCTTCATATACATGTGCCAAGTAAGGTATAACTATAAACCAACAGACTCAATGAGTTTCAACAAGGCGTGTCGTTTTCGTTTCGCTATTTTTGTATTTATGTTTCATCTTCATATTTGTGTTTCATCCACAGGTGTCTGTCAAAATGCACCTTGGCTGAAAACAAAACTTTTTGTTTAACTAATTACAGGGTGCGTAAAATTTTTGATATTTTGACGGCATACACCATATGATGGAATACAGAACTATAATTTATGTTTAACAAAAATATTTTGTCGTGTTTATATACTACTCGGATAAATTACCTTCTATTTTAAATATAGCAAAAAGTTCGTGGAAAAGGGAGCAGAGTGAAATGGAGCCTAGAGATAAGTATTTTTCTGAACACTTTGTGGTCGCTAAATAAGTGAGCAAACGCGCTGACGATGCGCTGTGAGCCACTGCTCACAGTGCCAACTAGTTAATATTTTAGCATATTTTAAACATTTTTGAAGGTTTTCGTTCAATTTTAAACTTAATAGCCTCATGACCCATGAACCCTTTATTGTGCGTAGTCCGACACGCACATGGCCGGTTTTTTAATAATCAGTTCAATAACATGTCATTGTCTAGCTCTGCAAATAATACTTTCAAAGATTAATTAGGAATTGCTTAAATATTTAATTTAAACTGACAGTTTTAATTTTCCCCCTTATTTCGTTTGTCAAAAACAGCTGATCGATAGAGTATTCAAAGTTTCAAACAAGTGAAAATTGGTTAAAGTCACGTTAAGTTTTAGTTACTTGAAAAACTGGACTTAATTAATTTATTCTTAGTTGAAAGATGTTTAATTGAATATGCCAGAACTTATTGCAATGCTAGCTACTTATTAAAGTAATTTTCGAATTTTAAAACAAAAAGGGATAATGGCTGCTATTTAATGTGTCTTGTTTACTCACTTGAACAATTTAATATTTAAATTGTACACAAAATGCTACGGGGGTCAATGACATGTTCAGATCTGGAATACCTAGGTATTAGATTATATTTCAACGAACTGTATGACTTCAATTTCAAAGAAAGAGAACGAATTTTTAATCTCCTTCTTTCGGTGGTCGTTGGGCTAAAAATACTCTTTTATTATCTCAAGCCAACATGGCCGGCTTTACAACGTGTGCAGTACTTATGATGTTGGAAGCTCGAGGCAGAGGCAGCTAAGTGCGCAGCCTTGTCTACGATAAATGAGACCAATATTAAACAAGACACCGGCTGTTTGTAGTAGCAGTGCAGGCTATACGAGATGTTACGACATATTGCTTTTATGGGTGCTGTATGTGTAGGGAATTATGCTGCAAACGCAATCAAATACCTAACATTATTAGAACTTGCTGACTCTAGGGAGCGAACATAATAAACAAGCTGGCTAATTTGAAACCAAGGCGAAAAACATCATTCGTTTCATTTCATTTCATCCGACACTGATCTCGGTATCTAATTAAATCAACCTTTTCAGCCTAAAAATGGAGAATATTTCGTGAGAACGTAACTTAGCTTCCCGTTCCATCCTAATTGCTTTTTCATTTTTTTCACTTTCCACCTAAAACGAGCCGGTCGGCATAATGACGTCGTCGGCAACCCAAACTGCCGCCCCGGTTCGTGATAATAATCAGGAAAATTTTAAGCCTCGAGGATATTATGTTGCAATACTAGTGCTATTCAAAATATCACGATAAAACCTTAATTAAAGCTCAATGAAAAACAAATGGTTTTCAACATTAATTTTTGGCTTTCCATATTTGAATTATTGGACTGTTTCATATTATTATTTATATGAAAGGACTTTTGTTTTATGTAAATAAGTTATTATCTTTAAAAGCAATACCATTAATATCTGAATTGGTACACAATGTCCGTATATTGTGATATATTGCAATTAAATGAAAGAAAATTTAAAACCCATATTAAAAGTACACTTTGTAAACAAGCCTATTTCAAATTAGAGGATTATATCCAGGATAAGAATGCATGGATACATGCTGGTATTGCTCCATAGGACAATATTCGAGTCTGGACAAAATCAAACTGGTTGTTAATCTAGTTGTATAATTTACTTTATTTGTATGTCATAGATTTTTACACATTTTGTAAATTCATTCAAACTCACACACTATCTTATTAGTATTATTTGTAATGTAAAAATGTTAGGAATTGTGATATTGTATAGGTACCTACTTTTAAAATGTTTGTAAATGTGTGAGCACCATGTATCTATCACATAATTTTATTAATCAATTTATTTGTCATTGCTCCATTTTTAATTCTTTTTACAATTTGTGGTAAAGTAATCGTATTCAAGGTGCATTGTATTCACATGTAATAATAATTGATGTAAACAAAATATTGTAAACCATTTTTTTTAAAGAGTAACGGTGGAGTTTCTTACCCATTCTTCTCCATACGAAAACTACCTTTTGGAAGGGGCAACTAGAATCAGTTTCTTAGTTTTTTTGACGTTCAAAAGTGCCTTTAATGTGCCTATTTGAAATAAATGATTTGACTTTGACTTTGACCGTAATGTATCGATCGGCCCCAGTGTAATTAGTGGCATGTAAGAGCCGTTAACTTGGTCACATTGGAACCTCAAGTAGAAACAGATTCCGATTACCATTGAACTTGCACGATTAAGCTGCTGCAAATTACCCATTTAATCACTCTAGTAGTCAGTCATTAGACACGCTAGTACGGTTCTACTAGAGATGTTCTTAGCTTCCACACGCTCGAATCGGCAACATTTAGGTTCGTTGTATGTAGATAGCTATAATTAATTGGTGGCTAATCTGTTTCCGAGAACAATTAGTTGTATAATTCTTTTACCGTATGTATTAAGATTTGCCTACTTTTTTTGGTATTTGGATAACTTTAGGTAAGTATGTATTTCTATTTAAGATTCAAACCAACTCTCCCTTAAATCGCTGCTTATATCAACGGAAATTACAGTCATTACGGTATGTTTGAAAACTACGTATATTCCAAAATAACTTTTGAAAGGGACGGATGGGACTGTTTGCTTGACATTTTACCCCTTCTCAAACTAAACTGACTAAATATAGCTGTCAAATGGGGCTTAGGTACGTGACACTATAATAGTCACGTTAAAATATACAGAAGCCCTTAAGGTGCTCCTAGAAAGTTGAAAGGTCTCGAAAATATAACGAAGCAATTCACACTGAGCGATATCTTCTACTGTGCGAAAACCAGGCTTCGGCCCTCCATTATCATGTATCTGCGTGTTAGATAACACCCCAAGAAGGTAAATACCTGTCCCACTTACATATCAGTCCGGAAAAATTGCCCTCGCGTTTATAAATATGATGTGCTTATTAAAAAGGTCGGGAAGTTAAATAGGTTATTTAATTAGTTCAGGTATCAACGGCATGTAGAAGTGTAGTATTCAGATTAGAGTATAATATTCCTTATCTTCGAGAGCAATATTAAGGAGTGCACAGATTATTCAGGAGGACACAAATATGGCGAGCAATATCCTCACTACTTAGTCACTTGCGCTAATAATCAATTAGTATCTGGTCGACCGAGCTCTGCTCGCGTGAAAATAGAGAAAACGAATTTTCCCAGATATGAGACCAAGCTAGATCCTTCCTCGAAATCGTTAGAGCCGTTTTCGAGAACGTGATTACAAATATAAGTATATATTGCTCACAAATATTGCTCATTTTATAGTATAGGATAAGATGAATGGTCACATATTTTGTGTATTTAGAAAAACAGGAACACGCTGTGTTTTTAGGAACCATTATTATTTGTAAGGTATCTTTGGTTTGTCATTTTTTTTCCGTAACATTTTATTTCCCGTAAACTTATAAAATAAAATAAACAATTTAGAAAAATTGTTCTCCGTAACGCGGAGCAAAGTAAGGCTTAGGTTACGTTATCTTACCCGTGGGGTATATAATGATGGGCGTGGGCCTCTTGTTGTTGGCGCTGGGCTTGGGTACTGGTGGGCCAACATTGTTGGCAGTGGGCGTGGTGGCCGGCGATGGCGTGCTGTTGGCGAAGCGCTCCAGCAAGCGCAGTGGCGGCGACGTCGATACTCGCGTCATCCTCACACCTGCATGTGGAAAAGATAATAAAGTCGGATTTATATTACTGTGTCGTGTCGTGCGTGACGCTTCCTGACACAGTGTTAGCCAATAAAAAACTCGTTGTTATTTGACGTAGTCCTGAACATAGTCAGTAACAATCCTTAGTTATTGGTGTATCCCGCGTAACGAGACAGTAATGTGTCGGCGGCTTCAGTCTTAGGGCCTGTTCTGTCCGCGTTAATTTTCCGGTTAATAAGTATCCTCCGAATAAATAATAAAAAAACTTTTTACAAAAAAAAAACCGACTTCCAAAAACACACTAAAAAAAGTGAAAAATAACTTTAATTCGGAAGTCGCTGAATTTGCTTTTCAATTTTCGTTTTTTGCCATCGACTTCCGAAATTAAAGTTATTTTTATTTATTTTTGTTTTTTTGGAAGTCGGTTTTGTCCCACACAAATACCACTACCTGCTATGTAAACAGTGAAGGAGTAAATAACGATATCGTCTAGATAAACTAAGTGGGAATAATACGTAATATTGAAGCTAACTCAAAAACTACGCAAGCAAAGTTAATAAAATTTATATGAAAAAAACAAAAAGAATCATCAAAATCGATTCATAATTTGCGGAGTAATCGCGTAACAAACATATTAAAAAATATATTTAAAAAAAACATACGGACAAATTGAGAACCTCCTCCTTTTTGAAGAAGTCGGTTAAATATGAATCATGTCATCTGTAGGTGGTGAAACGGGTCATTAGCATTCTTATTGTAAACCTGCGTAAGACATTTTCATGATTATTATTGGTAATGGTTTTACAATTTTGGACTATCAGAAACAAACACGTTAGTTTTAGAGCCTTCTCTGATTACGGTGAGGTCACGGGTGAAGCAGTACAAGTCGCGCTCACGAACTATCGTCGATATCATTCCAAAACAAACACTAGTAAAACTATAAACGTTAATAAACAGCTCTATAGTTTAGTTTCTATATTTATGCATAATTTACTGTGTACCAGCTGTTACACCGCGCAGGTTGTAAGACTCATTTGATTGAGACGAATCAGGTGTCGTTAACCTGGGGTCGGGTTAACCACGCCGAGTTTTTATGTAGGTTCTAAAAATAAAGTAATTACTTTCATCACGAAGCGTAGTCTATATTTATAAGTGTGGCTACTACTACAAGGATGTTTGAATGACGTTGACACCGGGCACTGTTGGTAAACATTTGTTTTTTGAAATGTAAATTGTTAGTATATGCTTTATGTATGTATGTATTTATTGTATATTTAGATGGTACACCACCGCTTTAATCCATTCAAAGGTTGTCTGTAAAAGATGACGCTTTTAGCGATAAGTCCGCCTATTGTGTCATCCTATGTTAAATTTCTACATTTATATTTGTATTTTTTATGGTGTACATAATAAAGAGTATTCTATTCTATTCTATTCTATTCAAGATGGCGGCGTTAGTTCCGATTTTGGCCACGCGCCAAAAGAAACTCGTAGCGCTATAGACGGAATGTAGAGTCTTTCATTAGTCGATAAAACCGCTTCACTGATAAAAGAGGATGGAATGAAACGTAACAAAAAAGGTTGAGTATCGCTGAACACTTGAGGTGTTCGTAGCAATTCGTAGCTCGTAGCTACTTCAATATTCGCTGGATTCTCGTGTTGCCAATTTGTTCTTTATCGTAACACGTACATAATTGTATTATATTGTGTTACAAAGGAAATAATATAATCCTCTATATACCTATGTTTGTTTGTATTGTACGGTTTTTAATAACGTGTAGGTCTTACTGTGCCTAAGTTCAAGTCAAAATCAGGGCAACCAGACAGGTATTTTACGATTTAAAAAAATAGCCAAGTGAGCGATTTACGGATTTTCTATGTTGTTCATGGTAACACCATTATTATATAGTGTTATTTTTTTATTTTATTGATGGGCTTAATTTTGAAGGTAAGCCGGGCTTTTGGGCTTCTATGGAAGAAACGCCACTGCCTAAGTTATTGTTTAATTTTCATATGTTTACAGTGTTACGATAACTTTTATTAGACGTTCAAAGTCAAGTTAACAATTTTTTTTTTCTTTTTAATTTTATAAATGTTTAATTTATAATAATAATAAAGGCAAAGCAAGGTTTTAAACTTTTAAGCCCATTTCAAATTCAATTTTCATCTTTGCAGCCCCAAGTTTACCTTCGACTTCACGAGCGTCAATTAATTCTATTTTAATATCAAATATTGAATCAGAATCGTCCTTTTGATTTCGTTATTATTGTTGGTCGGCCGAATCCGACGAGTTGTTTGGAAATGTATTTGTTACTCGACGTTTGGGAATAATAATGACTCTTGATTTATTAATTTATTCGGAGTTAAATTTCGATGGCTGGTCTCCGAAAAAACTGTTGGCAAACGCTGAAAATTTTCTAATAATCGATATAGGTCGTTTAGTCCGCGTTCAACCCCTAGAATCTCAAACCTCGACCATGTTCAACCCCTAAATGTTGTCCATGTGATTGACTGCATCTTTATTTTTGGGGCCGTAAGCACTACTGCTGACTGCCTCGTTATTCTTGTGGCCGTAAGCAATACTGCTGAGCATGAGGTCCTGGGTTCGATTTCCAGGTTGGGAAAAGTGTTATTGGGTTTTCCCATCTGGAATTTTTCAGTAGCAGCCCGGAGTTTGGATATATGCCCGGTTGATAGCAATAGGCTTGTCCTCTATTACATGGGACTTGAGTGGCGAAATGTGGGTGTAGGTACTACAAGTACAAGTCTGCCTAAACCTTTCGGGAATACTGGCTTGATGTCATGTTATATAGATTGGGATAGTTATTGATCATTATAATAAGTACCATAGATATTTTTCCCAAAAACTATGTAGCTACGGTAAATGTTACACAAAGTCGCAGCCTAGGGGCTCGTTTGTCGCGCGACGGTAATTGTTCTACCCTTTTTTTGTCAGATTTTTCTTGGTAAAGTCGCTTCGCACCTTTTTGCGGGAGACTTTATACTGATTTTAAGCCTTGTGCAAAATGGCGCGACGAGACGCCGCCACACGACGCCGCGACGCGACACCGGTAACGTGAAGTTTTCGTAGATTTTTTTTGTTAGAGACGTGTCGCGCTGTCCCGTCGCGCCAGTCTATACGAGGCCTTAAGTAAACAAAATTATCTAAACTAGTGTTTTTCAATATTTTTGAATACGCGACTCCTTTAGAAGTTAACAAATTCTAGCGACCCCTAGGCCCTAGGGTCATCCTTCTGACTGAATTTGTATTTTTAGTGTGAAGTGTAGGACCTAGAAACACTTGCCTTTTTTCTTTTGTCCACGACCTCCTGAGTAAGGTTGAAAAACATTAGAAACTTCAGTCAAATGTAAAACAATAAATGTAACTTGACGTGCGAGTATACCTAGTAGTTGGCGTCTTGGTGAAACCTAGCAAGACGTAGTCACAAGACGTCTATTGAAAAAGTTTGTCAGTTGCCTCACAAGATTAATTTGGTTTCAAACGTAAAAGTTTGATGACTCTGATGGAATGTTATTTATAGTTGATATTGATCGCTGATAGACTTTAATCTCATTAATATGTAAGGATGACATCAGTTGGGTAAAATTGGTTATTTTAATTAGTCTATTACATAGTTTCCGTAAAGATTTGATTAACAAATGCAGGTGTTTAACAGAAATCTCTACATGACCGATAAACTTTTAGAGAAGTATGGTGGCAATTTATAAAACTAATGCATTGATGTAGGTTTTAATATCCACACTAATATTATAAAGAGAAATGATTTGTATTTTTGTTTGTAAGGAATGAATTCAAAAATAAATGGATCGATTTTATGATCACTGAGTAACACAGGCAATCATATCTTAGCTATCCTAATCCTAACTATCCATCCATACTAATATTATAAATTCGAAAGTAACTCTGTCTGTCTGTATGTTACCTTTTCACGATTAAACCACTAAATGGATTTCAGCAAAATTTGGCAAGGAGATAGATGGCATCCTGGGGAAGGACATAGGATACTTTTCATCCTGGTTCGCAGACGAAGTCGCGGGCAACAGCTAGTAATTTATAAAGATATCACGCGAGGAAAGCAGCTAGTAAGTACATAATTTGACTTATACCTAAGTACAGTGCGAAAAGTAGAATGACCTTCCGATGCGTAAAAGAAAAGTTACTAAATTACTTTACATTTTTGTTCCACACGTGTTCGCGTGCAGTTGTGTACGCTTACATCATTACATTTGAACGTAGAACGTGGGTGTAATCAAATGGAACGCAGTGAAAGAAAATCCGTTGCTTATCATCTCGTGACAGGCCGCCTGTAAACAAACAGCCTGTCAGTGCTACGATAATCGCGCTTCTACTGAACGTCTTGCCTGAAGCTTTCAGCTCCAAGTTTTGTTAATATTCAGCTAAATGAGATTTAGTTTAACAATATGTTGACGGAGCATAGAATTTGACTAGACTTTGACTTGAGGTTTTGTTCATGACGGATTTGAATACTTAATATTATAATAATATTATAAATGCGAAAGTGAGTTTTTTTGTTTGTTACGCTTTCACGCGAAAACGGTTGAACTGATTTGGATGAAATTTGGCGCATGTAGACCATGACCTGGATTAGGACATAGGATACTTTTTATCCCGATATTCCCACAAAATCGAGACTTATGCTGGTGAAACCGCGGGGCGCAGCTTGTAGTTTGTAGGTTTGAGTTTGCAAATATTAACGGCATCAATTTACCTTTACCTTATCGTTAAAAATACCTTATTAGCCTAAGGGGCGAATTCGACCGAGTCTATTCAACGAAGTCTATTCATCTAGTCTATTCAACGAATAACTTAATTTCTGTCAGATTTTCCATACAAAAATTGTCAGACGTCAATTTTATTCCACGGATAAAAGATGGCAACGCTTTGGTTAAATCAACCATATGTTGATGGTAGAACGTCAACATATGGTTGGATTAAATGAATAAAAAAGCAATTAGATTAAAAAGAGCGTGGACAACATTGAAAGATTCAAACACTTCCATTTGGTTTTAAAATAAATTTAATTTAATTGCCTACATCAAAATGTAAGCAATTAAATATGCATTTGAATCAGTCAACAATAATTAATAATCGAGAGACGAGAAGATATATCGTTTCATGTAATTAATAAATTAATACGAATTATAATTTCGGGGCTTGAAAATCATTCCACAAACTAAATTAAAACCCAGAATAATTTACGAGGACGCAATCGGTATTTTCAATTCTACGTGATTAGTTATTTTAGTCAGAAAAGTAGATACAATCTAACAAATTTATTTTACTAATTAAAAAATATTTTCTAGTGAAATTATTGTTCACCTTCGACCGACCGAAGCAAGGTCAATTGTACCATTAGTGGAAATTAGCAGCATCGTAAATGTAAATCAAGTTCTCTTAATTTCAGCTGGTTCATTATTGCCCAGGCTGGTAATAGTTCCGGACCATTTACCGCTCTACTTTCTTGATGAGGAGTAATGGACTCTTACCTACTATTTAAGGGGATTCCGAAGGAGATTGACCATAAAACCGAAGAGTAAATTTTATTTATTCTGACTCTACTCTGTCGGTATTGATCGTGTTTTACGGCAAATTTCTAAAATAATTTGTCCAGAAACAACTTATTTTTAATCGTATTGGTTAGAGTAATCAAATTGTAATCGAAAGGAAAGCTTTTAAGCAAGTGATTTCGAAAGTTATGCTGCATAAGGAACTCTTAATTAGTTTTGCTCTCCTCAAAATTCTCGCCACATAATTTTACCAAAATAGCGCCTCGTGCATAATACGGTACGTAATTGAAATGCTTTAGTGTTCCGAAGCAAGAGCTGGTAGGTGGTACACATGTTCTGCACTCACCGATGCAGCGCGTTGTTATGCACTTATCGAAGCCATCCTCGCTACGTACATCGCTGACACTTCAAAACTTGTTTCAGAAAACTTTTATTGTGTTATAACTTTTATAAGTTCGAGAATTGTCTTGAACATCGATGTTCGTATATGTTTCGTGTTGGTGCGGTTTACGCGGAGTGGTTCGGGAGCGTGCGACAAGCGGCCGGCCCGGAGCTCTCCCGCCGTTACACTGGAAACCCGAGCCCGACTGAAACCGAAACATTAGGGAGTCGGTGCATTTCGTCCGACGACCCGGTTCGCAGCACTTCACTAACGCCGCCGATTCCATACAATCCCTTTTGAATCAAACAGAACTTACCTAACGGAAACTCATTGCCTGAATGGGTAAAAGCTTTGTTCGGAAGGGTTGGACATTCATTATGTATAAAAGGATTGATAATTAATACGCTCGATGTACCTTGTGTACCTGCTGTTCATTTCAAGTGCTGAAACTGGGCTTCCAGGAATTTATTACGTGTTTTAGATTCAAAAATAGTAATTCATTACTTTTGAGTGCCGGTATGAAATAAATGTAGCGCATAATTTATCAGTTTACTTTCAGACATCATTCTATTTAATTGTCAAAGTTGAACATTTAATCATTGTTCACGGTACAAGAGAGGATAATAATTTGCTTTAATAATTCAGTAGGGTTTCATTTTTAACGGCCATTACGGCCGTTTTTCTTCCTTGTCCCGAGACAAGATGAGCACCACAAACAATTCAGAACAGACAGTCACCGAACATAATGGATTTTTACCACAGTTCTAACTTTGTTTTATTTTCTCTTTTCTGTCGCTAATGATAGGCTCACTAAGCCTTTTAATTTTCCTTACTTGTAAACCTAAAATCTACTAATTTGTATAAATGGCTCCTAATGTTGTATAGTTTTAGTAAAGGCGTTTAATATAAGCAAATAAGATTACTTACCTCACTTTTGAACGGTACTACAGTTCAGCTGCACTTGGCGCAAAGGCGTTTACTTAATTAGAGTAGGTAATATCGTTATTTTTTAATGTTAATTTTATGTTTTGCTAAAAAATGTCGTCAGAGAGTTTAATTTTCATTTACTTTTACGTTTCTCCGGCCCTAAAGAAAAAATAAGCAAGTAGAAGCCACTCGATTACTTCATTTAATAAGCAAGTAGAAGCCACTCGATTACTTAATTTAATAAGCAAGTAGAAGCCACTCGATTACTTAATTTTGAAAATAACTGTTTGCTCAGTGAATGTAACTGTAGCTGATATAGCGATTGAAGAAGTTAAAGACACAAAATTCCTAGGGGTTACAATAGATCAACATTTAAACTGGAAGGCACATATTGAAAAGACAAATAAAAAAATATCCAGTGCGACTAGGAATGCCTATGTTGGTAATGTATATCCACTGCTATATACTGGGGAAACAGTACAAACGTGCAGTCCACATTCATTCTCCAGAAAAAATGTCTTAGGACAATTTATAACTTGCATAGCACCGAATCGCTAAGAGAAGTTTTCAGAACGGAGGGTTTCCTAACACTGACTGGCATTTTTATACTCGAGTTATGTTTATTTGACAAAAATAATGTGCAATATTTTAATCTCAAATCCAATTCTAAGAGACACATTCGCAAGCAATATAAATATGACATTAATTTACCTGTTATTAATAATATGATTTATTATAAAAGTACCTATGTAACTACTATTCGTGTATACAACCAGTTACCACCAGCTATTAAGCAATTAAATGGAAATATGTTTAAAACAAAATTAAAAAAACTATTAATCGATAATGTATTTTATAATCTGCAGGAGTTTTTTGAGAAAAAATAATGCTAGTATGAAATTTATTTGTAATCTGTTTTTAATCTATTTATAGATATAATTTGTATAATGTATTTGAAATTTATTTGACATGTAACACGATTGCATACCCGACATGGGTAGACTGTTGAGCCTTTTTACGTTTATAATATGAACTTATGTACACAGTTATGCAATAAATATATCTTTATCTTTACTTCTATGTGAGTAATTAGAAATATATTCAGAAACTTCACTACTTATGAAGTTGGTGTAACATTTAAAATAATTATTATTTAATAAGATGTTAGCACGCCTCATTCATTTCGTAGCCGTTCTTTAAACTTTCTTTTATGAAAAGAGAAATATAAGCAGACTGGAGTTAGGTGTGATTCTTGGTAGATGACCATAAATAACCCCTTTTGAGTGGAATATAATATAGGCCATACAGGGGCGTAGCAACCGCTGAATCAGCCGTATAAAGGATAGGTGTTCCCTAAGCTACAAGGACCCCCGACGCGACATGTGTAAGTTAAAATTCGAAAAAGGAATACCTTTAATTTCCTATAATTTATGACTAATAAAAGCTTCAAACTATATATAGGCGCGTTCCAGTTCTCAAGCGTTGCATGCTCTGCTCTGCAGATTCTGTTGTAATTTAATAAAATCACACATAATTTAACCTATCCGAGTCAGAACTCCGCTCGCTTTTACATTCTCTTTGTAAGGTAACAATGGCAGCTTAACCTCCTGAAATAAAACAGCTTCCTGAATGCTATTTTATTTGTTTTGTTTTGTAAAAAAAATCTCTTACTCCTTCTTTCCATCCTTTTAAACTTCACAGCAATCGGGTAAAAATTCCCCAAGATACCCTTTCGGACTAGCTACGCCACTGAGGCATCAACATATTATATTAGGTATTGCAATACAAAAGAACCAATCCTTTAAGGAATTCAGACATTATTGTGCTATCACCATACATCACACTAGTAATCCGAACAGAGCCTGTCATCTGCTTTGCCGTGAGAGGAGCACATATTTCGAAACACGATCCTACACCCCCCCTGGGGAAGAAAGTATAAGAAAGCTTTTATGTCGTGTATGATGCGAACAAACCGTCAAAGATAAAGTAAATGTTATTTAGATAGAATGACAAAGTGTGTCTGTTACTCTCTTGGCTGTTTGACTTGGCATTATAACAATTTTGTTTTGAGGAATTTCTTGTGGCTAAATAATAACAGCCGCACGGTTTCATTAAAAGTTCAGCTATGCTTGCCGCGGTCTGTTCGCGGGTGGGCCGACCATCCATTACATAATCGAAATCCATTTTTTTTTGTCGGCATGTTCATTATCGTCTATAGATCATTGACTGTCGTTACGGGTAGTCAGAAGCCCGAAAGTCTGATAACCAGGCTTACCAAGGGGTATCGTGTAACGGGGTTGTGAAAGTCAGAAACAGTCGCTCCATATAAAATACTGGTATTCAGCTGCTGGTTAGACTGGAAGCCGACCCCAGCATAGCTGGGAAACTAGGTAGGCAGATTCATTGTTTTGAGGAATTAACTGAATTACGTTAAAAGTATTCAGTACTTTTACAGGTTTAGTCCACGTTCAACCCCTACAATCTCTACCCCGGACCATGTTGAACCCCTAAATGTTGTCCATGTTCAAAAACTGAGGGTTGAACATTACACTACCGGGCCATTTTACTCATCGACTTTTAGGAAATGATGGGCTTTGTAGATTGTTGTTTCTGTCACTCTCGGTCACTGCATACCTCAGTGACAGTCTGTGTGGTTGATTTGTCATTTCGATGCCCATGTTCTGTGATCCTATCACGAGCTCGCGGATTTACCGTAACGTAAATTCGAACACTTTTGAAATTAAAATACTTAGATTTAGATTTATTTATGTTCACTTGTTTCGTACATAAATTTAATTTAACTTAGTTTTAAGACTTTCATATATATGTGAGATACCTATTGTTCTTGTCGCAAAAAATTTAACCAAAATGATATAAGTACTACCTAGTATTTCCGATTCAAATTCACGTTACGATTACGTCGCGCCTTCGTGCAAGGGCGTCTGAATATACGTTTTACGTGGTGTAGTTTACGTTCACGTGTGGTTTACTATCTAAGAATAGATTACCTCATTACGATTTGTGTCGTAAGGTCGTAAGTCAGAAGCGTCGAACCGATCGATTGCAGCATAAATCAACTGATAGCGCCACAAAACTGTAGGTACATATCGCACGCTGAGAACGAAAGTGACTCAAGCCAAAATTTACGATTTTTGGGAATTGAATAAAATGTGTTCGACTGATTGAACTTTTTCTATTCTTTCTAGAATAACTTTTTAATATGAAAACGAAAGTTACGAATTTCTTTTGTATAATATTATTTGGCTTTATTACTTTAAATATACGCATATAAAAATAAAAATAAAATATATTTTTTTCTATATAAAATAACTTTTGGAAAAAATAGGTAACTTTATTAATAGAAATAAGTTCATGAGTTTCACTCATGCCTTAATAAATAAGTGACCGAATTTGATTTATGTCCCCTAGGTTGTTAATATAAGACATAAGAAAGTGACCGAATTTGATTTATGTCACCTAGATTGTTAATATTAGAAATAAGAAAGTGACCTATACCATAAATTGGTCCCTTTATGATTATAATTTGTAGCAAAACTTACGCCCACAAATCGGCACTAAACTGACGAAAAGTATAATCGGTCGATACGGTACTAAACTTGACACGATCAGCTACATCCACTCGCGGTGCAGTACTGATTGCGTCCCTTTCACTCTGGTGCGGGGAGTGTTAAGCGCTCCAAAACAAAGAGACCGAAAAGCCCTCTATCCCTCTCTGACCATTAAAGGTCTGTTTTTTAATATTAGTGTGATAAAGTGTACTTTTTTGAGTCATTTTGTATATTTAACTCATTTTACAAAAATTTTGAGATAGGTCACTTTCGTTCTCAGCGTGCGATATGGGTTCTAGTATGTAGCTACATAATCAGATGCTTGATTACGGATGGGTACTTTGAATATGGAACGTACTAACAGTGATTTAAATTTAAACGGACCTAAGGGCTAAGAAAACGTTAAGATGGAACTTCTTTGATGTTTTTTTTGGGTTCCGTACCCAAAG
The DNA here is from genome assembly GCA_948473465.1 of Lithophane ornitopus. Lineage (NCBI taxonomy): Eukaryota > Metazoa > Arthropoda > Insecta > Lepidoptera > Noctuidae > Lithophane > Lithophane ornitopus. The sequence goes on along the minus strand of OX419616.1, from coordinate 7,310,951 downwards.
GGTAAAACGGGACCCTATTACTAAGACTCCACTGTCCGTCCGTCTGTCTGTCCGTCTGTCACCAGGCTGTATCTCATGAACCGTGATAGACTGTTGAAATTTTCACAGATGATGTACCTATTTCTGTTGCCGCTATAACAACAAATACTAAAAAACAGAATAAAATAAATATGGGGCTCCCAACAACAGACATGAGTTTTTTGCCGTTTTTGTAGATAATGGTACGGAACCCTTCGTGCGCGAGTCCGACTCGCACTTGGCCGGTTTTTTTTATTATGTTGTCAAAATAATACTATTTCTATTGTTGGTGAAGGTTGTCAATGTTTTTCGACTTCTCATTTTTAAGACAGCTTCGACTGTTGTATTGCTATTGAAAAGCTTTTATTATAGTTTGTTAGTCTTTTATTAGGTACTTCTTAAAGCTTTTAATCTGAATATATCGTAGCTATAGAAATGGAAGCATATAAGTCAGTTTGTTTTTATTAAGAAATCGTTTCCAACGGCCGTAAATATTAGTGTTGTAAGCAGTCTGCTCCTGCGATTAACTGCCAAAAAGATAAGTCAGAATTTCTTAAGTAAATATGTTACATCTCATGGTGGCATGTTTATTTCATGTGTACAGAAGAATTTTGCACACGGTACGTTGAATACCTACATGTCCGTTGACGAGACGACTCGACGTGTACGAACGAGTGTGGTGATTCTTTTACAGTCGAAACCAATCCGGGCGCCCACTGATACCTTTACAAAATTCCTAGAGAGAATACTATAGCTTATTACTATGCAGTCAAACCTTTAATAAAAATAAGGAATGTAATTTTATTCATGTTCTAACAAAAACTCGTTGAGAGAATGAAGCTTATTTTGCATGAAAACATATTTACACACATTTTATGAAAATCCAACAAGTGTTATTTTTAGTTCCTTTTTACTTTTTGAACCTGACGTGTGTTTGGGACTTTTAATTGGATTTTTATGTTTACAGTTCAAAAAGGTCTATCACGATCGTCAAATCTGCTTGAAAAAAAATATGTTTATCAAACTCCGTAACCGACTGAAGTGGTGGCAGAGTCAGAGTTAGGTATTACAAAAGTTAAAGTTGACAAGGAATTGTTGGCGTGTGAATCGACCCTTTCACGTCACTGACTTCACCAGCTGTAGGCAGTGTAGGTCACAGTCACTAAAAGCCAGGCGATTTTAACTTCAGCCGCGTATTAGCGGTAATTTTATGCTGAAAACGATTACAGTATAAGTAGTTTAAGCTTCAAAATTGTTTTCAGTTATTGTGTCCTTGTACATATAATATTCAGGCAACTCCAAACCTTTTCCCCTACTAAGTTCTTTTTTCTTACCAATTGTTTTTGTAATTGAGTAGGAAAATTAATCAGTAGGAATTATTTACATCAAAATACCAAATAAACTTATTAAGGAAGCCTATAATCCTTTATGATACCTACGTGTACTCGTTATAAAATTTCTTGAAGCGTAGCAGCCCTCCGGCAATTTCAGCTGGGGAAAATACACTGGGTTTCCTAAATTATGATTTGAAAAATAAAAACTAGAGCTGTACCTACTGCCTTGATTAGATAGTGTAGTGTATCTGTTTAATAGCGAGCCGCTCCTTCGTCGCACGGTTTTTACGACTTGACAAAACATCGAGATTTCTTATTATTAATAAATAACATTAATAATAACGTATTATACACATAACCTTACGGAATAAATTCTCTAAACGATGGTGAAAACCTCATCAAAATCTGTTGCGTGGTTTAGAAGAACAACGTGGACATACAGACAAACACGAAAAGCGACTTTAAATAAGTATAGATTTATAGAAAAAAGAAAACATTGTCTCATTTACACAAGTAGTGTGGTAGCTGCTGTCACTAATGTCATCTGTCAGTCACCACGAATGGTGGGAGAAGGTTGAAAAGGAAGCGACCCTGCGCGAGAAGGTTGGTGTGGTAGTGAGCCAGTGTACCTAGTGGTATTATATACGTAGTATATCTACGTAGTCTGTGGATATAACAACATAAATACGGAATCAACAGGAAGTCTTTTGTAACGAGAATGTTATTTATCGTTCGTAAGATGTGGTGTAATGTACAACTGAAGGACTTGAAATACCCGTGGAAAAGTTTAGGACCCCTGACACGCGGGGACAAAGGGATTTATTGCATTAGTTCGGGTCTCTCACCACACCAATGATTGACGCCTTACGGTTGTCCAATTGGGAGATACTTTGTCTGATGTTTTTAATTTATATATTATTAACAATTGGTGTACCTATATATTAAGATCCCTCTGGCCTACGTCCCAGCAGTGAAAACATTGTAGGCTGATTATTATGCTATACATTTTAAGAAGAAACTGTTTACTTGCTACATGTTTTTGAGGAGTTTAGTTAGCTGTGCAAAATATTTTCTATCTTAGCCTGTCTATGTTATTTATCGAAAGATAAGTAGCTACTATTGCATCAACCATATTTGTAAAACTTTTTTGTACGTAGGTATATACCTTAGTTCATTTACTTTTTTTTTAATCACTAGCACTATACTATTGTTATAAATGTTTGATACCTCTACAGTTTGTGATGAATTTACCAAAAATAGCTTTAATATTTTTTTTTTAAATTTTAAGTGTTATCAATATGATCTATGTATAGTATGTATAGTAAATATGAAATAATTAGTTAAATGCAACGTGTTAAAATGATCTTATATTAAAAAAAAACTAGAGATGGACGTTGAGATTGTCTAACAGAGCTGATTATAAAATAAGGTTCATAAATTAAGTTAAAATACCTACGACGACCGGCGGAAGAATGAACCTTAAAATGAGTTATTTCCTGAAAAGTCATGATTAGTAATAATAAAAGTACAGGCCAATTTACCTACAAAAACAATAAATGTCATTACTTTTCGTAAAAAAATAACATTATCAAGAAAAATTAGATGGCTTTTCTTATTTATTTTCAGTCTTACTGCCAGTCATATTATTTCAAATTATATAAACAAACATAATAGGTTGATTTTATAAAACTAGAAATATATTTTTACTTTACATCTCAGCTTTAAGGCTCGTACAGACTGGCGCGATATCACGCCCAGTTATGAGCCTATAAAATAGTCATTATTAATTTACATTGGGTTGGTACAACAACGGAAGAATGATTGCATAAATTACAGTTTATAAAAAAATAGATATTTTCTGAAATTATAAAAGTACAGGCCAAATAACATTTAAAAAAAATAACCCATAAATTCCGTAAAAAAAAAGCATTTAAAATAAAACATAAATGGCTTTTTATCACGACATCAACATTATTTCTATTTTTTTCACGGTTTATGGCCAGTCATTTTGTTTTAATAAAATGACCTAATAGGTTGATTGTATTCAAGTAAAAAGATTTTGGACTAAGAAAAGGAAGCTAATTAAATCCTATAGGTATTGTGAACCAAGTTTATAAATCTTAAGTGTAAAGAAAGATAAAAATAATATAAGTTTCATAAGGCAGACTGCCGGATAAACCACCACGTTTCAGGATTTTTGTTCCAGGATAAAACATCCAGCGAGTTAAAAGTGAATTGCTTTCAGGAAATACTTAGTGCTTTCTTAACTTAGTAGACTTTTATAGAATTACTAGCGACCTGCCCCTAGTTCGCACGGTTTTTACGACTTGAAAAACAACGAGATTAATTTAATGCAAGTTTATTATGAATGGTTTATACACATGAAACTTCCGGAATAAATTCTCTCTGGTGAAACATCAGCATCAAAATCCGTTGCGTCGTCGAAAACAACGCGGTCGCACAGACGTAGGTAGGTACTCGAAATGCGACTATAATCCTCACTAATATTATAAATACGAAAGTAAAGTTTGTTAAGGGGGATGTGGTAAGGTTAGCCGCGAAATTCAAAAAACGTAAGAAAATTTGAATTTCGCGGGCTACCTTAGCGCATCCACCTTAAACGGCTGAGCGGATGGCACCAAATGTATTTTATCCCGATATTCCCACGGGATCGAGCCTTAAGGCTCGTACAAACAGGCGCGATCGCGCCTGTTTGCACGAGCCTTTATGCGGGTGAAACCGCGGGGCGCTGCTAGTTTATAATAATAATGTATATACTACAAGGATTTAATTGCAATGTTCAGATACCTACGAATGGAAGTTTAAAATACTGTGGTGTGAAACAGAAGTAATTTGTCTTCAAAAAGTTGATATCAATTATGAACTAAAATGTTTGTTAGCAAAGCCCTTTACCATGAAACGCAATCGGCGTTAAGGCTCTTACTCTACTCTACTGGCGCGACTTCTCGCGCGACGCGATGCCGCCGGTATTGTTGTGCCGTGAAGTTTCTCAGAAATTGTTTTGATAAAAGTAGCGTCGCGCGACAAGTCGCGCCAGTATGTAAGAGCCTTTAAGAATCATATTTCTTGCGAAAACCTACAATAATCGTGAACCAGTTAATGAGTTTCCGTAATTTCATATACCTACGTTGAATTACCCAGTAACAGGGTAATAAAGCTTCAGTTTAACTAAGTTGCGTGCATATTAGCTCTTAGGCGCTTAACATATTAATTAATTGCACAAAGCAAGTATTGTTCATGTCTTAAACTCACGTGTTTCTGAAACATGTGCGGTTTTATTTATTTCACTCAAGCGGGAAATCTTGACTGATAGCCGTTAATCTGATTATCTGACGTTAGTACCTAAACCACCCATTTTTAACGGTTGACTTCTTTAACAAGATAATATCGGATATAAGACAGGATTGAAAGATTAACGATTGGATTTTTTCAGCAAAATATCTATCTTTTGAATCTATTTGAAACGCTCGATTTTTTTTTGTTTTGTTTGGATCTCAAGAATAAAGTTTTTTCAAAGGGTTTTTTACAAAAGAAAAATCGGAAAACTTCAAAGAAACAATTACAAGGAATTTCAGCAAAACAATGTTTCAAGAACTTTACGAAGTGTTAACATTCCGAATATTTTTCTTTCATAAATTATGTTACCAGGCATTTATTAATTTGGCTCTTTTCAAGATATTTCTTTTAATTTATAAAGAAATTGTTTTTGCTTTTATATCTGTATTTCTGTTAACAATGATTTTATTCCTAGAATTTTTAAATGTAGCGTAAATTGGAAAGTCACATTCGTGGGTTTAAATCTTATTTGACTACTATTTATATTTTTCATTCTCTGAAATAGAAGAGAATCTTCCTTAAGCTGATGCGCGATACCTACTGCATACGTTTTCCTTCACATTTTCACTTTCAAGCTTTCCCTAAAAAACACATTCTAAGAGTCCGTATCCTTTTCATTGAGTTGAAGTAGTCTTGTTATCCCTCGGCCCTTCTTTCCCTCCATCTCCCATTGTATATGTTTCACGTTCCTGGGTTTATCTCGGCGTGATCACGTGACTATTAGGCGTCTGTTCCCAATTCTACGGACATACGACGTATTTAGACATACGCGGTGCGACATTCAACGTATTTAAATACGAGCGTGACTGTACCTTTTCCAAATGCTTGCACTTCGACACGCATTGTTCTCATCGAGAGACAAATACGTTTTTAGTAATACACATTGTATACCAGGATTATGCCTGTTGTTACATGAAGGCATTGAGCATGAAGGTGTTAGTTGCCGGTCGATGTAAACTACCAGTTTGTTCCTCTACTACAGCAAGTATCTGCAACTGCCGGTTGATCACCGCAACCCTCAGGGAAATCAAGCGTTTCGTAGTTTGAAGTCTAGTGAGATGGATGCCAGCCCATCTGCCTTATATAATCCATTACCTATGTGAATGAAGCCACATGGTCATCACTGCATTATACTTTCATGTCGTATTTACATAGTAACAGCCACATTTCCCCAACTCAGCGCAAACTTCTATCATTACGTGACCTACCACACTGGCCCATTTATTGGTTACCCTTCAAATAAACTGCAGTACTTATGTAGCAAGATGGCACGCGAAAAATGCTTTTAATGGCGCTGATTCACTCCCGCCTCTACACGGAGAGGGTGTGCCTCTTTTTCAATTAATTTCATCGCCAATCCTATTCTTTGTAAGGTAAGCAATTTACGAGATTAGTTAATCAACATAATCGTGTAGATTAAAATCACGGGCTTGTGGTATTAACTAGCAAGGGATATTAAAAATGATTTTGGGTTCTTATCAGTTAAATTTCATCGTCATCGCGACGGCACGTAATCTACTGTTTATCGTGGATGAATATATTCTGTTTTGTAATTCTTGCTCAAGGCAAACTCTAATGCATGGTACGTACGGTACTGTGGTAATATATGAAATGGTGTCTCGTAAACTCATCTAGTAATGCCTTCTCGCAATGCTTAAATAATTTAATTTAAAAAAGTCATCCGTCTACTTTATGGGTGCTAAAGTAGAGGCAGCGCTACATTGCCGCTCTAAGCTTTATTTCAATTAAGAAGGTTCAATTAGAAGGTTTTCTTCGGGATAGTCTCTCGCGGTGTGGCAACCTTATTGATGGGTGTCGGGTATTGCGGTGTTCTCGGTCTACAGACCTTATTGTGTTTTATTTGTGCAAGTGTTGTTAATTTAAAGTGCTTTCTTGCTCTTTACGGCAGTAAAGTCTTATTGCTGAAATCATCAAATGACTTCTCCCGCTCTGAGTGGATCGTAAGGCCTGTCAGACTTTTACTTACTAAAACCCACCCATGTTCCTTCAGTTGCCTGTTGCCAAGGTCCCGGTATACCTTTCGGACTTTCCCGCAACCCTGGCAGGATTGCAGATGCCCTAAAGGTACAATTCCGTAGCCGACTGCAGGCAGCAGCAGGCTACTCGTTTCTATGTATTTCGTTGAACACGACGTGAGCTGCGGAAGATAGGCTACGGACTTGTATCTTAAGGACGCCAAATAACATAAAGAACAGAACCCCTACAGGGGCGGCAATTTGAAACAACAGGCCTTTTTTAAACGTTAGTCGCTGACGTGTGGCATTCAATCGTGTGTTGAAGGCTGTTCCTAACATTTTGGCAAATCATGCGCAGGTCAAAAGATCAATGTACCATTGACCTTCAATTCCGCAATTACTTGAGAAAGCAAAGGTTGAGATGAATTGTCTAAAACTATGTCTACTGTATGTAATTTTAGTTATTATCTACATAATATTAGGTACGCAAAAATTACCAGTCGGGTTGCGGCAAATGTACAAGTATATCCCGGAAGGAACAGTGGGGTTTTGTGGGTAGGAGTCCGAGATAACCCTCCGTTTTTTCCAGACGGTGGGTCCATGAGGATTTCTCCACGGAAAAAAAACAGTTTCTTTTAGGATAATGATTGCCGGTCTTCCTCTGAGGACGTTGGTTCGGTCAAGGTAATGATGTTCGTTGGGCTATTAGGTACGATGAGGCAAAAGTACTTACAGCATCTAAAGGTATCTCATCTGTCTTAGATGAAAATCTGAATGAATATAAAGAAACATGAGGTACTAATTAGATTTGCTGATAGTTGAATATAAATCTTATTCAAAGTTTAAATTTTCAACTCGATATCTCAACATTTTAAAGGTTCTACTTTTCCGGTTCTTATAAGGCGTAATTTATTTCCTCGTAAACTTTTGTTCAATAAAGAAATTGTACAGAATCGTATCTCTATTGACGGCTACTGAAAAGAAGCTGTGACAATGGTTTCTGTTATTCTGAAAATAAGTCCGTAAGAAGACAAAGAGCGAGGCCTTGTGTTCCAAAAACATTCAGGATGCGATCGATATCTTGTTTGGGTGGATGGTATTATATATTTAATGCACGGCTGTACATATAAACATACAGATACCTCGTACTGAACTGAACTTGGAGTACCCATCGACATACTACGTTACAAAACGTAGGTATCTATAATTTATTTATATATTTATTTATATATACTTTATTGTACACCAGAAAATACATAGCGAAAATAAATAAATTGAACACTACAAAACATACAATGGGCGGCCTTATCGCTTTCTGCGATCTCTTCCAGGCAACCTTAATATATAATATAGATATATATATAATAATATAATATAGGTTCTTCTAGACGAAATTGGGAACTTTATTAAAAGCTAAAAGCAAATTCCTTGATAAAAGTGCTTTGAGCTTTATTCTATCGTATGCAGATGGAAGGAAAAGCCTTCATGAAAAAAAATACTTACTCGGTGCTTCCAGTCTGTTTATAAATTAAGTAAGTAGGTACCAACTTCGTTTATTTTTTCGAACACTAGTTTTTGCCGCTATATTCTTAATAAACATGCCATGAACATACCTTATTTTGGCACTGAAATTATAAACAGCTTCAAGCCACAGAGATGCATCCGCTGGAAGACTGAAGGCGATTCGGATTACAGTGATTCGTTTTCACGAGAATTTCACAGCGAGTGACGTAATTCATCAATCCACTGCAACCAATCAATGTTTGCATATCCTAAATGAACTCGCCACTCAATTAACACGGTTGCTACGAACGCAGCTAGGCGACTACCGCAAAAAGAATAGCGAATATAGTGTACTGTTTTAATGGCACTTTTAAAACCTATTTGTGTTTGTGGAAAGAAGAAATGGGACTCGGAAAATAGTTTTTCTTTGAGCTATTCTTAGGAAAAATATTAAAAAATAGAGACGGTGGACTTCTGTGCAATTCTGGAAGCCATTAAGAACAAAAGAATTTGCTTTCTGTACGTTGTACGATGCAAGACGCAAATTAAAAGTTAATTGAAAGAAAGAGGGTCATTATTGAATACACCTACTTTTTTTTTCGTAAAAGTTACAGCTAGGCGTCACATTATTCTAGAAGTTTAACAAAGTCCACAAAATTCATGAAAGAGAAAGCTTTTTATCTCAAAATAAAGTAAAGTGGCACCATATTCTACGGTATAATATTACATCATTAAGTTAGTTTAAAGTTGTAGGTAGGTACCGGGAATTTCCTAAAAATTTGATGTATTAGAAACCTTCACCTGTGACGCAATATTACAATATCTGTGACCTGCGAATCGTTTGGCAGTAAATCGATGTGCTCGAATATTGGTACTTATACCCTAAAATTGACATATTGCTGAACGTTCCCGCTAACAATTTTAACGTCAGCGTGTATTCTTATAAGATGATGTATAACTCCAACAATACAAAATGCTACAATATCGTCCCTTTCGTATAACTATTTGTTGTCAAAAATATACTCTAAAGGGGATAGAAGCTATCAATACAAAATATACACTCTCGGCGGTGTTGTGAAGTTGACACTTATCGATGTCCAATTTTATTTCCCCTTTTCCTCTCGTGTTCGACTTGAAACGAATTTCGTGTATATTCAAACACTATTTATTGGATGTTGTTGGAATGAAACATTCTAGCTAAATAAAAATGCCTTTTTGGTAAAATGTAACCGATTTTTTGGTTTTGCTTTTCTCCTTTTTGTGAAAGGTAGCGTTTGAAGTTGTCAATTTGTAAATCGAATCGTAATCGTGACCAAATCACTTGATTCCTCGGAGGTCTAACTCCGTGTTACCAATCAACGGTGTTCGTTAGAAGTGAACTATATGCTAACGAAGTATACGGTTGATCGTCTATAGCTGTCATAACATGTGTAGTCATGTTAGGTTGTTTGTAGCTATTGAGAAATATTAGCATCACATTTTCCTGTTCATCGTCCATAAATCTGTTAGCCTCTCAGTGAGTACGTAGGTACTATAGCCCTACTCTTGGGTCTACTATCATTGATAAAGCAGGAAGAAATATAAACAGCATCTCATCTGCTATCAAAAAAATATTGCCAGAATTAGTCGTGTGCCGTCCGAAGTATTCATCTAGTATGTTTCTCTTAGTAACACTAGACTTCTAGGTAGACATTTTATGGAACTTGGCAGTTGGTTCTCAAAATGGATTAGGTAATAAAACTGCTCTCACAAAATGGCATGTCTCATAATATATTTAGTCAATGTTCAATAATAACTTTGTATTGGTTCTGTAAATATTCTTTGTAATTGTATCAGGTTCGAGGTACCGGTTTTGCAGATCTATCAATTTCAGCTAAGAAGGCGTTTTTATTATACTGCAGGCAGATAGGAAATTGTGTTGGATATCTCTCCATGCATAGCAATTGAGGAGTATTTTTAGATATCCCATCGGGTAGGTAGGTATATCGCAGAATTGGCTGAGGGCATTGATTAGAGTGCCTCAGAGAGGCAGAGACAAAAACAACGTTCCTTTGTTTTTTGCAAAATGCTCGAGTTCATTTGTAGGGTAAGTAAAATAAAGTGTTTTTAGTTTTCTTAAAAAGGACTGCGTTTATCCATGGTGTTTAGTACAAAGAAGAACTTATCACTGAATATACTAATGATAAGTTCAAGTATGTCATTGATACCTAAGTTGTTGCTGGTTTATTCTTTTATTTTATGTACGAGGAATGAACTTGACTTTGCCGCCATCCGTCGGCCCCAAAACATAGCTATAAGAATCAGTTTCCATATTCTTAGGTCCATCGGGCGCGAATCTGTACTTCATAATCATCTGAGCGATTGCTGTACGTATTTGCATCATTCCGTAGCGTTTGCCTGGAGATTAAAATAAACAAAAAACTTAGATTATGCCTACTTATTCAAGTCTAAAACAATCAGGTTCATAATATGCAATTGACAATGCAAAATCAATATTTTTGAAGCACGCTTCCTGATAAATTATTTATTTATATAAAATGGCCAAAACGCTCATTCGTTCCACAATATTATTGTGGAATCTCTTTTACCAGGGTCAAAAATGTTTTTTTCCGTGACTACATACCGATGCAGAACCTCGGTCCTTCACCAAACGGTAAGAAGGTGAAGTCGCGGTTATCGTTGTAGGTGGAGTGGATGAACCTCTCGGGACGCCACTGTTCAGGCTCAGGGTACGACTCCTCATTGTAGTGGATGGCTACCACGTTCACGAACACCGGAGTGCCGGCTTCTACCTTTAGCTCGTCGGTCAGCTGGTATGCCTTGTTGCACATCCTGTCCAAGTTAGGCACTGGAGGATACTTCCTCAATGTCTCTGAAAGAATTATTTACATTAATATTCCACAAAAAAAATCTAAAGCTAAATAAAATATAAGTTTCCAGTACGCACCATGCATACACCCTGTCATATATTTAACTTTCAACAAATCATCGTACTCCAGAACGTCTTTCCCGCTTTCTTTCAACGCTTTACTGACTTCCGTGTAAAGTTTTTCCTGGAAGAAATAGGTCCTTTGTATTACACGGTAAATATTAGTAAGAAACTGTAGCAACAGTAAGTGGAGATAAGGAAACGTGACATTTTGTGTTTCACGAACTTTGGGAAGAGAGAGTGAAAGTAATAGAATTGTCTCTAATAAATGAAAGCACAATGGGAGGTCGGGGATGGATGCGAGCTATTTTGTAAATACATTGCTATATTTCTAAATGACATGTATAATCCTCGATGGCCCAACACTAATCCTCCATGATGAATGTTAGTCACACGTATTGTTTACCAGATAATTTAATCAACAATCATTCAGCTAACGATGTTTTGATACCTGTTCGTCAGGGTGGTATGCCAGCTCGTGGAGCAAATAGGTTAATGTTGTAGATGACGTTTCGATAGCTCCCAATATGAATAAAGCTGCCTGAGCCATCATTAGGTTATCAGCTAATTCTGAAACATAAGAAGGAACAGCGATGACATTACAATTGAGAATGTGCTATCCCATAGAAGTAGGTATAAGTCTTTTTATTGGTCATATGATAAGATATTTTCATCTGTCCCAAAATTTTATCACTATTATAGTTGATTTGATTTTAGATTGTGTTTGACTTGTGTTTTATCAAATACTTTTTGCAGACTGATATTAAAATAAAAATACGTTAGATTTCACTGTCTTTTCCCTACTTTTTTATTTTTGAATTATATTTAGTAAATAGTGATACGTATTGTAGATTCCCAGAGGTGAACTTACGTGTGTTGGATCCAGCAGGTAGTTTCAAGTTCGCCTTTAACTTTAACAAATGATTAACGAGATCCTTGTCGCTAGTCTGGCCAGTTTTCTGTCGTTCTGCGACAACTTCGGTGAACAACTTTTTTATGTATTCTGTTGCAGGTTGTGAGAAGAACTTCAATCTGAGAATATCCGCCTGCTTTTAATACAAATGCTTCGGACAGCTATTTTGCAGAGAACTAGATGTTTAGTTTAAGGTAAGCGATAAGTAGTCATTCAACAAGATACGTTTATAAAAATCTTTTATCCTTCAGTAGGCGTATGTATTTCATCAATACGCCCACCACACACACACACACACACCCACACACTTCGTCTGTTCTCAGTTTAATGAGCAATCTTTATTTCACCCATTAAAAAAGCAGTACAAAATATTAAAATACCTAAGAATTTCAGCGATAGCGGGGAGGAAGAAGATCATGGTGAACTCGAAGCCTCGCCAGAAGGTCCACTTGACCATGTGACGAGTGATGAACCAGAGGGGCGAGGTCAGCTCTTTCAGGGCACTCACACGAATGCCGAACACGGTGTACGCCACCGTGTCAGAGGCGTACATTGAGAACAGTTTCTGAAACCACAAATATCGAGTTAAAACCGAAGTCGTCGTTCAAAATGAGTCCAGATTTTGCATCGAGTGTTTATCAAACCGTAATATTGTATGAAACTGAATGCCACGGTAATTTGGCGGTAAACTTGAAAACAAAACAATCTTGAATTGAGCAAAACTAGAGTAGCCTATTTAAACTCGCTTATTTACCTATAATTACTTATTTACTTACATAAACCTATTTGCAGCTTACGCTTTCTTTTAATGTCTGTAAATTTTAAATCTTGAAATGAAAGTTTTCCTGAAAATAATTAACAAATGGAACAGAAGGCTATGAGTATTATGAAGTATGAGCGAGCGATGTTTGGATCGATATCCAATTATTATTTTTTTACTTGGCTGTTACAGATACGTCTTCGAGTCTTTGTGAAACTTCTTTTTTTTACTTCGGACGCCCGTTCTGTATTTACTACTTCTGGTATCGTAGTTTCTTTAGGAAATAATATCGAAAAGTCGCTGACCTCTTAGATACGGAACATTAGATTACAAATCATGGATTTATGCTAGAACAATGTAATTCAAGCTATATGTAAACGTAAACTGACCCTAAAAGCAAACCTGCCATTTAAATACTAAAGTCAGTACGTACAATGTTTATTCACTTCTGAGTTTGTTACTATGTACCGACTAGGTTAACATAAAACACACATAGTAGTGGTCAGTCAGTACGTGATCCAAAATGGCAAAGTCATTTCTGCATACGATGTAGGTACATACATACAAGGGAATCATTACTGGTGACGGCTTATGTAATGATGTCTAGGAGCTACAAGGTTGATCATAATTACCTGGTTTATAAATAACGACCAGCAACGGCCCTGCTTTGCACTGTTATTACGACTTCGCAAAACATCGAGTTTTTTTTACTACTTAAATGTAAGTTTAATGTTAATTAATCAATCTACCTAGCCTTTTCCCAACTATGTTGGGGTGGGTTTCCATCTAACTAGATGCAGCTGAATATCAATATTTTACATGGTAAGTTTAATATTAATGTATTTAATGTATTAAGCATATAACCCTTCCGGGATAAATCCTTAAAATGATGCATCCGCATCAAGACCTGGCCAAGTCTACTAATTTGTAAAAGTGTCAGTGGTCTCACAATGATCAGTTTTTGACAGATATACCATACAAAATCTGTCAAAAACTGATCATTGTGAGACCACTGACACGTTTGTAAATTAGTAGACTTGGCCCCCTTTTGTGTAGTTTAGAAGAACAACGCGGTCACATAGACAGACACGAAAAGCTAGTTTTAATATAAAATATGTACAGATATTTCCATATTTATACCTGCATGTATTTAAACTGGCTTAGGTACAAGCAATAACCAGTTATAAAAACAGGTGTGAGTAGGGTTACCATCTGACAGGCATTTGCCGCATTTGGCAGGCATTTTAAGACAGGCTTGCGGCCGGCGCTAAGCTTAGACAGGCATTTTTGAATTTCCCTAATAAATGCACAGTGGAGTAAATTAGGGAATCGCCTGAGAATAGAGTCCGTAAAAGCATTATTAGTAACCCAAGAAAATTTAAAAAAGGTTTTTATATTTATAATTTAGAAAAAAAGAACGTTTGAAAATAATACGGAAAAATATCACTCCTCGTAGTATGTTTGTTTTTTCTAAATTAACTTAGTGTTCGTAAATAATTGTTCATACTTTTCATTTTGAATAAAAATCAGTCTTTAAAACGATTAGTTTCGTATTAGTTATTTAATTAAAGACTTATAGTTTTTTTTACAATTATTAGGCATTTTTCTGAAAAATCTGGCATTCTCTTCATCCTAGACAGGAATCCTCCCTTACATAAATAACAAAAGTAGACACAATACCTTACAGTAACTCGAGGTGTGAGTGATATTATCTAATACGTAGTACCTGTAGGTATGTGCAATAAGTACAACTATTATGTTCCATTCGAGGCGTCCTACAATATTTTCCTACAAACGATTTTATAAACATCAATATTATTTCACTCACCGCACCTCGCCGCACCTCGGGAGGTGCTTAAAGTTTTTATTCCACTTACATCAACGGTTTTTGTGAGCCTAGGAATGGAGGTCAACGGAAAATAATATCGGTAGTAATTAAGGAAAATGTTTGATAATGACGATAATTCATATTTTTTCAGGCCGTACGAAAATACTCTAATTCTATTGTTCGAAGGTTTTCTCTGATTCAGGTACATGCATTTTAAATATAACGGGTGTAAAAAGACGTTTAACGAAACCGAGAGATATACACAATATACGTATATAACAGGGAAACCTTCGTGTCTGTAAATGGATCACGTCGACCTTTAGAAAAAAACCGGCTAAGTGCATGTCGAACTACGCACAATGAAGGGTTCCGTAGTTGGGATGAATTTATCCATGAAAAACTTGAGAACATGTTTTTGCAACTGCAAATTTAAGTTGGTCGATTATTACTCGGTAACTTGTGGAGCCTACGTAGCGGTGATAGTTTTCCTTTTAATTGCGTTATATATACTACTGCCGTGAATTATTTCACATACCCGAATCCAACCATTTACCTTGCAGGGGGGCAAAATTAGCACTTTAAAGCTTAATATTTCGCTAACGGATCCCTGAATCCAAAAATGGTTTTCACAAAGTCCCATTATTTCTAAAAGAAAATATTTTTCACAATTTTTTTACCACTTTGTCGGCGTGATTTATATTTATACCCATACCAAATTACAGCTTTCTAGTACAAACAGTCTCTGAGTTAGGCCGTGGACAGACGGACAGACAGACAGACGGACATGGCGAAACTATAAGGGTTCCTTGTTGACTACGGAACCCTAAAAAATGGCTTTGAAGAGTGCCATATCGGTCACTTATAACTGTGTGACAATTGAACTCGACGTGCCATATTGACACCTGCGTACTGTTATAATAAGGTATAGGGTGCAAATTACCTTAAGATCAACAGGCTCTTTGTTATCAACGTAGTCCTTCTGTATCCTGTTCACGAGTTCGGTAGAGTTAATGTTCATCAGTTCAGTGATGCCCCTCAGGCGCATGCTGGTGAACATGGGTGAGATTTCGTTCCTCATCTGCATCCACATTGGACTCTGAAAACATATATATTTCGTTATAGGTACAAAGTTCCAAACAGATTATTTAAAGGAGGGTCGGGAATGTTGGCACTATTATTGACAGCATAATATAACATCACTTTTGTATTCCCCAGAGATCTCTCCCAACCCCCAAGGGGAATACCAAGTTAACCGGGAAGTCCCCTTATATAGGGGGAGGTTTTGCTTTTACACGGGTACTAATCTTTTCTTTAATAAATAAATTATGACATAATGACATTATATGCAAATAGAGACGCTAGACGGACAGACAGCGACTCACGCGACGATCTTAATAAATACATACTTCCTAATAATTTGCATGTAAAAGTTGTGTGTACATTCACGGACTTTAATTGATAAGCCACCTGGCACTGTTCGTATTTTAGCCGTGTCAAATCGGGTGTATTCGGTTCCCGACACGGAAAGTCATAATATCTTCGTATTAGTAGAAGAAAATTATAATAATAATAACTTTACCGGTTGGCTAACCTGAGAGCCAGAACTGCAAACTTGACAGCAGAGTGACTACCCAAAGTCAACCAATTGCAGGTCTACCAACAGTAACTTAGCAACGATTGTTTAAGCGTAGCGATAGTAACGTTAGCGTACGGAGAAATATTAATAGTAATTTCGACAACTTCGAAATTAACGTCTCTGACATCGATATTTCAACGGTCACTGTCGTCAGATAAGTTTTCAGAATAATCGAGTTAATGAGCTCTGATTCAAAGGAGGTCAGTATCAAATGGATTGGAAAAACCTCATGCAACATTTTATTTATTTTTATGATTGAGAACTTACTAGTCAACCTCTATGGATAAGACTATTTCCGATTATAAGTAATTTATTTGTCATCTTGTTTACGAGCGTGCGGTTTGAGTTCGTGTTTAATCGTGGAATCTCGTGAATGTATGAAACTGTAAAATTGAAAAGTTTGAAGGTAGCTCATCAATTAAAGTCCGTGACCGTACCTATTCAAGCCTAAGTCAATGAAAAAAATATAAGGTAGATAAGTTTTTTCACATTAATTTTTGGGGTAATTAATTACCGATAAAGTACCCATTGAGTCCTGCTGGTTCCTCTGACATTTTCTCGATTTAGAATTAGCTTTGTTCTTTAATCTGACAAACTGGAATTAGGCACCGCAGCGTGGGATAGCAGACACATGGTAAAATAATGATAAATGGCCCATTTATCATGTTTTTTTATTATACCTAGATATTTTAGATGGACTCTTGTATCAACTTCATAAACGAAGGATATCAATTCAACGAAATTTTTGGATTCGATTAAGGTTCGATTGCATTTTCCAACAGAAAGCTGCTCTGAAAACGATGAATTCGAAGACATGTGACATCTACTAACCCGCACTGGGCCCGCGTGGTAGATTACAGCCCACTTTCTCTCGAAGAGACTAAGCCTGTGTTCCAGTAGTGGGAACATTATAGGCTGATTATGCTTATGTTTCCAACAGACTGATATGAACATTTTGTTTGTGTTATAAAGTGTACGTCTAACTTTCCCAAAATACCAAGTGGCACGTGGTATCTTGGGACCAATTGGTAAATTATCTTAATCTTATGGAAAAGGGGGCGGAACTCTTCAATGAACGGTAGAAATTATCCCGGCGTAGCTGCAAATGATGGCGGCATGCAAAGTACTGTATGAAGGTATAGATTGATAAGTGTATTGCATGCAAAATATCTACTAGGTAGGTACCTACTCAATGCTATGATCAATAACTTATTTATTTTAGGATTAGGAGTTATGACTTTATTGTATAACTTACTATAACTTAAATTAAAAGCTACGACATACAAAACTTATTTTATTTAACATTTATATGTCACTACAGGGTTTCACTTGTCATTTATGTCTATAGAAATGCAATTTTATTTACCATAAGACCTATTTTTATTTTATTTAGAAAGATTCTATGGGCGAGTTTATAATATTATTACTGTCGTAACTACAATATTTAATGAAATACGAAACACGCGACGTTACCTTTATTTTATAAACTATTTCATTGTAAATTTATTATCTCAATCAATCACTTACATACCTTTACTGTAAATAAATTCAACGAGCCCAACGGGTCATCCTTCGCTCCTGCGTAACTGTATCTGTCTTGAAAACTGTCACTGTCTTTCACTAGTACTTTCTTTGCAAGGTCCTTCGAATTTATTATAAGAGCTGGTTTCCATGAAAAAAACATTCCAAAATAATCACTCTTCTTGTACTTCTTGCCTAAGTCATAGAAGACGTCCCAGAAACTTTTTCTCATCATGAACGAAAGGTTCCCGAAGAAAATTGTCGGTTCCTCATAAGGAACGCCTCGTTTCTTCCAATACCCATAGTTACTCCGGGAAAAAAGATAGAAGATCGTTAAACAAGATATCACAAAAACATAAAACAATTGTATGATAAGGCCGAGCATGTTCACGTCCGGTCCGATCGCGTGTTCTTAGGTGTCTACTTGGATTTATCTAGATACTGAATGATTTTAAACCAGTGTATTTGAGTACTAAAACGTCGTATTTTTTAGATAAAAAAATATCAACCAATTACGTATCGATGTGCACCATAAGGAACATTGCACACGTCGCGTCGAGTAGCGTTCGAAAACGCGCGATTACTCTACTAACGTGACAGTATGTAGCCATGTAGCTATTGATGAATTGTTTAAGGGTTTTCTTTTAGACTCAAATCGCAACAATACCTACCTAACATTGGCTAATTGGTAATATTGTTTATATGTGCCTTTATTCCGTGAAGAAAGGTGATTTTGGATGACGGTGACGTCGCAGAGAGGGACTATTGTGTACCTGTTCGTCTTCCGGGCGACATCAATATCGTGTGGAAAAGCCCTAAAATAATCAGAATAACTAAAAATATTATATTAATCTCGCTGCGGTTCACAGATACCGTGTGTACTATAATGTATTGTTTGACATTGTTTACTGTGTATAGGTTGTTGCTGGTTAACATAATATAATTAGTAATGGTTGAAAAACATTGTAACTACTGTTGTATTGTAACTGTTTACTTTGTACTATGAAATCTAGGAAGTCTTTATGTTTACCATCATTTTACGCTTTATTGTCTGCTTCATTTAGAAAGCAACTATTATATTATATGTGGTACGAACATAACATAACATCACGCCTGTAATCCCCGAAGGGATAGGCAGAGGTGTACCTATAGTAGGTTCACCCACAGTTCGCAAGTTATTAGAGTTAGGGTGCGATCGAATTGCCATCAACCAGGCACAATGAATCCAGACTCCGAGGTGCTACTTAGAAATTGTTGATCGAAAAAACCAATAATACTTTGGTCTACTTGGGAATCGAACCCAGGTCCTCATGCTCAGCAGTAGCGCTTGCGATCACTCAACGTGGCGGAGGATTATGTAAGAAGTGTTAATAGAACAGCAGTAGGTCTTGCCAGAACCGAGTCCGCCAGCAACCGAGAGTTAGGTTTGTTAATTCTCGGTTCCTATAAACGAAAACGAATCGTTTAGTTTACCAATGGTAACGTTTTTTATTGCCAAACTGGACATATAAATAGATTAGTAAGCTTTATTTTACCTGTGATAGCTACTTTCATATGGGAGGGTCTACAATGCAAAGCTATGAGGTTTTTGCTTCATTATTGGCAAAGATACAAGAGTCTTAATTTTAACCAATAACGGTCCGTAAATTATAGGAATCGGCCATAAGTAAAAATGAGCAAATCATTAGAACTGATTTGGACAATGCAGCCATGTTTCTTGGATGTGTCAGAATAAATAATATTGTCTGGACTATGTACTGGCCACGCATTTTAATATTGCCTTAGTATTAGAGCTCCTTATTAAAAGTAACATAACTTATGTTTTGAATAGTACTTAGGTACATTAAAGTCAGGTCAGGGAGGATTTTTTGTTCCGTTGTTTTGTATAGAAACAGAAATCCCCGATGACCTTTCCTTCACCTTCCCTCGGTGCGCATTTATGTCATCGATATGTTTGTGTTTTATTAACAATATTTCATTAAATATTAACAGAGAAAAAATTCACCGACTTAGAATGATTTAAATCCGATAGCCAGACAGATTTGTACAAGATTAGATACTTTGTAATACTTGTCATATTTTGTTGATAAATGTTTATTAGCTACTAGGTTTTGCCCGCGGCTTCGCCCGCATGGACGTCGGAAAATATCCTACGGGAACGTACTACTGGGATTAAAAGTACTCGATGGTTATAAACTGTTAAGAAAATATATTTGGTCAATAATGGCGAAATGTGGGTGTACTAAAGGTAGGTTCACGTCTGCCACCTGCTAACACCGGCTAACACCTCGGGTTTTTTTTTTTTTTATACCCTTCAGGGAAAAAACCTTTCAAAATACAGACGTGATGGTTAATTTATAATTTTACACCAAGTCTGTATTTTCAACAAGAAGGCTGGATATATTTCATAGACAATCTGTGTCTGTTACATTCAGACAAATTGAAAAACGTACAAAAATTCTAAAAACTATATTTTTGGCATCAGACTCGTTCCCACACCTCGTAGCAATTACTTTTTTCAAAAATATTCAATGTACAGTTTTGACTTCGTTACTATTTTAATAAACTTACATTGGTGCCGATTCCCTTGTACATAAACTAAACTAAATTTAAGTTCAGTGCATCTTTTTCTTTCTATTTCATTATGAAAAGGACAGAAGATAAATTTTAGTTTAGTCCTGTCAAATTAATCAGCGCCTGACATAAATTGACGTAATTTTAGTAGGCAAGTTTTTAATCGCGTCTAAACTTGTTTTGAGTAGTGACAATTTGACAGGACTAAACTAAAATTGATCTTCTGTCCTTTTCTTAATGAAATAGAAAGAAAAAGATGCACTGAACTTAAATTTAGTTTAGTTTGTGAACAAGGGAATCGGCACCATTGTATAGATAATGGTTTATTTGTTATTTTAAATTTATTATTATATGTATACATGTTTATTAGTTACTAGCAAGCTTTTTTAGAAGCTATGCTACATAAACATACTAAAAAGTTCGTGGAAATGCTCTCCGAGACGAGCAAGAGAAGAAAGCTCTCGCTGTGTTTTTTTTCTTTCTGTCTGGTTGTATAATCAGCGCGGCAGCGTCCAGAACGCGTTGTAGCATTAATGATCAGCATTTATTTACGTTCAGCGTCCACAGTAGCACTACTTGAGTGCACCTTTTGTCTACAATGCTTTCTGTTATCTAAGTATACGTATTTTTTGGTTGCTGGACTCCAACTCTTGGCCTAAAAATGGACATGCAGTTGCCGGAAGTTTATAGGTAGGCTCTCTTCACTTGGTATAACGCAGTAAGGTTCAGCCCCCTTAGGAAATGACATGGAGTATTTATAATAGCTCGAAACTATACTTTCCTACCATTTCTATGACGGTTTTTGTATAATAGTTAAGTATAATTGACTAGTGAGTGGGCCAACAACTAGGATGCGATACGATTATCTGAAGATGAAACGTGATTTGATTGTCCAGATTTTTAAACTTCCAGATAATTATGTTAGATACTTCATCATTAGCCTACAGCAGTCCACTGCTGGACATAGGCCTCGCCAATTGCACGACAGCTGCTACCAGCCACCCTGCGAAGATCGTCGTTCCACGTAGCCTGAGGGCGACCTTACGTTTGCCGATACAGATACTTAACTCGACTTAAATCGACATTCGTCATTTTGTCATCGTCGTAGAATATATAATGCATTAAAATACAGTAATCGTTATGTAAATAAAAACACCGCTGTTTATATTCAAGAGCTAAACCAGTGTGGCCAAGGTCAAATGTTTGCGATATTACGTCATCAATATTTAAGTGCAGAACGTACTGATGCAGTAGCGCCCTTTCGATGTGGTGACGAGTCTCTAGGGAGGATATCCTCGGGCTCCGGGCAATATTGCTCGTTGGAATGACTCGCTATCAAAGTCATGAACACTGAGTGCCGTGTTTGGCAATGTCACTTGTAGGTATATATTATGTCATAGCTTATCCAAATAATGCATGAACATTCGCAAGCGATATTTTGCGTGATCGTCTTGCATAGGAACAGCCTTTGATAACACAGATATGAATTTTAGTTTCTGCTAGATCTTTGTGCTACAAATTAGCATTAAATACACCTGTCTATTTTTAAACCTAATGAGTTAAACGACGTCTACCTGGCAACATCAATTTTAAATACATAAATGAAACTGAAATTGGTTTCCGATTTAATGTATGGAACTCATTAGCTAAATGAATAGCTGTAATCCCAGCCGGTTAAATATTCAGCAATCATCTGTATAGTGTATGTATTTGACTTATTATTAATTTTGGTTTTCAAACAGGTTAGTTCCTGGTATTTTCAGAATCTCACGGGTATGAACCAAGGTGAGATTCTAGTTATTATTCTGGGAAGGTAAATTGCTCTGAACTGCAGTGAAATTATTATCTAAGTCTAGTTGTCTGCTATTCTTTGTTACATTAATTTCTGATTATAACAAATTTGATAATGATTATATTCATAATCACTTTGTAATCGCATTACCAATCACCTTCAGATCAACACTTATACTCGAAAGGTTTAGTTAGTTAAAAAAAGGTAAACAAATCGTAAAAAGGATTTTTTATAGTTGACACTTTCTTGTTTAAAAATACAAAATTAAATATAACAAAATTAAAATTATTTTCGATCACGGGATAGTTTCCTCTTTTATTATAGTATGTTAAACTTTATCATTTATTCTTAAACTACTCTTCGTAGATGGAACTGCTTGAGCACAATTTTTAGTTAGATTTATTATATTGATATAATATTTTGTAAACTGTCTATGGTAAAGAGCCCAAAAATACAGGTTCCCCAAACCTTTTAGAAAATACAACGAATTAGATAACGTTGCTAAATTGAAGAGTACAACTGTGACGTAGTTTGGCAACTGAAGTGGCAGGTATTACGTTTAGTCGGTTAACCAGACGCCATTGTTGACAGCGCTAAAAGAAGAACAGAAAATGTTAAATTATACAACATAATTGATGATACCACTGAACGCTTTATTATTAATGTGACAAATAGTTCATCAGATTCAGAATAGAGCCTATTAATATGTGACTGTATATAATATGATTTCAACGTTTGAAATAAAAGGTTTAGCATCTAGGAGTCACGTGGTTTTTTTTGTTTACTATTTTTTAACTACCTAAACCTATGGAGTATAGTTGGCTATCGACGATCATGAATCTTTTTTTTTCGTTTAAAACTTTAAGCAACATTTACAAATAAACCTTTAAACCTTATAGTATAAGTTTAGGGTTTTCCATCTGAAATTTCTCAGTAGCAGCCCGTCTGGATTTAGGCCCGGTTGATGGCAATAGGGTCACCCCCTATTACATGGGATGGGACTCAAACATAACTGCCGCAATATGGGTGTACTATATGTACGCCTCTGTCCAACCCTTTGGGGAATACAGGCGTGATGTTATGTTATGTTATAAGTTTGAGAGCAAATCGTAGAAGCTTTTCTGCATAAAAGAAAAGTAAGATTTTCCAGAAACATTGTCGGATTCTCGGGCTGCCCCGGTTTTTCCGATATCAATCATATTGTGACGGAACAGAAAATACATTGTCGTATATTCGAAAATGTATGACCAGTGCACGACTTGGTCAGCAAGTAACAAATTAGACATGGGCATTTTTAGATTTTGAAGCAAACGGTTGAATACAGTTGAATCCATTACAGATTTTGAAATCGTTTTCAAAATCCGTTTTTAGAAATCGATTTCAGGAGCGGCTCCGGTGCCTCCGGCTCACTGTTTCGATCGTCTCTAGTTTGTCAGTGCGTCGGTCAAAACTATCCAAACATAAACAAATACTTACGCAAATCTTCTCTTGTCGTGGTTTTGTGAAATCGGTTTGTCTTGTTCGGATTATCGATACGATACGATTTGTGATTGAAATCGGATTTTAGATACGTTTTGATATATATCTGACGTATGTCTATAACAAATGTAACACTTCGTTAACAATTAACATGTATGTGCAGTACCTACCTGTAATATCCAATATTCTGTACTACAAGAGGAATGTCAAGTTAAGTAGGCTGACCGCTTGCTCACTAGTTGTCCCTTTGCTTTACGTCAGCTGTCCAAACCTTTGGTTGGTCTGTCCTGAGCATAGGCATAGAGAATGGACCGAGTGTTCTACAGCGTGCCGGTTTAATGGTGACATTAATTTAACACACGTATACGATTTCGCGTATTCATTTAATGAAAATATTTTAACTTCATTAAACGTTATTATTTACTGATTTATTTGAGCAACCTGTACTTAAAGAACTGTAGCGAAGAGGTCATTTGCCGGGGTCACCGATCATATGTAGGCAAATAGAAGGAAAGCCGCGCAATTTCTTAGAAATTATGCCGCCGACAAAGAATCGGCCGATAGCTTCATGAATTAATCTTTTACACAGAGTGACCTCAATTTTGGTTATGTTTTTATTATTTAGTTTGTTTGAAAATTTAAATTTTTCAATTGACCAATTATTTTATTTTATTATATTTTTTATGGTTACTGGCCACTAGCCCTACCCGTGTGTATAATTAATGTCGCCATTGTAGCGGCACGTTGTATATTCAGTATTTTTTTTGTTTCGCTCGGTTTGAGCAACCGTATTCAGTTGTGCAGTGAATGAAGTCCGAAAAGTACGACTAAGTATTTACTTCCAGACTTTTGCCTGTTTAATTAATGCATATTTTATTTTAATAATTACTGGCGCATTTGAGGCGGATTTTATTTTTGCGAAATCTTATTTGCCCCTGGAAAGTGATAGTGGGACTTAAATAACATAAGCATAACAATCTTTGGCAACAGAGATTATTACATAAGATAACTAAAAGGGGAGTTGTTTTTTAGGGTTCCGTACCCAAAACGTAAAACGGGACCCTATTAATAAGGCTCCGCTGTCTGTCTGTCTGTCTGTCCGTCTGTCACCAGGCTGTATCTCACGAACCGATAGCTAGACAGTTGAAATGTTCACAGATAATGTATTTCTATGTAAAGAAATGATTACTTACTTACGTATCTATCATTTCCTTAATTTGAATTTACATTGTCAATTCAAAAACACAGAATTCAAATGACTTTATAAAACTTGTCAAAAATGTCAGAGAAGATAATAGTATTGGTATGATCTTAACAGATCAGTACCCAGGAATAAATTCAAAAGATTTTAAAGCATTCCTAGAGGAAAAAAATATTCCGATTATTTTCACAGCAGTAAATGCACCTTTTTCAAATGGAATTAATGAAAGACTTAACCAAACCTTGGTCAATAAAATAAGGTGCAAAGTAAATGAAGAAAATAAAAAAAATGCATGGACGACGATAGCACACAAATGCGTGGAAACGTACAACGAAACTGAGCACACTGTTACAGGCTTTGCACCTGTGTACTTGTTGCAAGGAAAACATATTACATTTACACCAAACGAATTAAAAGAAGAAAGAACAGAGAGCGAATTATTGAGAGATAGAAATTTGGCACTGAAAAACAGTCTAAAATCACACAACTACAATAAAAAACGATATGATAGAAATAGAAAATATTATGAGTTTAAAGTAGGAGACATGGTATTTGCAGAAAATGGCAATAAATTAAACAGAAGAAAACTGGATGAGTTAAAGATTGGACCTTATGAAATAATAGAGAAACTGTCGAATTCAATATACAGAATAAATACAGGACATAGAAAATCAGAATCAAATCTCTTCCACATCACCAAACTAGTCCCAGCTCCTGCTTTTGGAGACGACAGTTTAGAAGACGTTTCATGTTGTGATACAATTCTCTCCCCGAAGGGGGGGGATGTAAAGAAATGATTACTTACTTACGTATCTATCATTTCCTTAATTTGAATTTACCCGCGCTCATTCACGCGCGAATGCTTAGCGGAATGACCGACCGATTTGATAGAATAAACGAAGGTAGGAATGAAGGAATGACTGATGACAGGATTGCACACGTCATTGTGATTTGAAGGTTATAGTGAAAACTGAAAACTTTATTGTTAATTATAATACCTGAAGGATAATTATAAAGGAGACGATATTCGTGAAATTAAAGGCTTTGAATGTTGTTTCTTTAATTACAGGTAAAGTAATATTGTGTAAAGCAGTAAGTACTTACTTTATAAAACAATCGGTTGTAAAACAATAAAAACTTTAATTACAGAAACGCAGTTGAGTTTATTTACGGACGTCGGACCTTGAATAAGATATCTTATATCTATAACAACAAATACAAAAAAAAAACAGAATAAAATAAACATTTAAGGGGGCTCCCATACAACAAACGTGATTTTTTTGCCGTTTTTATAGATAATGGTACGGGACCTTCGAGCGCGAGTTGACTCGCACTTGGCCGGTTTTTTAAACTGGTGACATTACGTTATCTTATAATAATACCTACCTAATAACATATAGTAGACATTACAACTTGGAATAATCAAGGTATGCTAATATGAGGCTATACAAAAACATGTAATAAGTGTTTTTATACATTTCGACAATATTTGCATTAAAAATAAGTAGGTATTCCAAAGTTTTCACCTAATATCTCGAAAATGAAACATCCTTAAAGTGAACACAAAAAAATGTAGAAACGAACAAAATCATGCTTTCTTTTAAATGCACAGTTGAAAATATAAATTCCGCCAGCAAAGTAAATGGTAATTCGCGACCTGTATCGAGATTTCAATAATAATATTGAATATATTTTTTAATTAAACCAGGTCTAATTAAAAAATATATTAAATATTTTCCCAATGCCCACTTGCTTTTTCAAGACATCGCCAAGCGGTTGGTCGACTCTTCAAGGGACCAGAGGGCTGGCCTATTTTTTGGTCAAAGAATCGGCATTGCTATACAACGTGGCAATGCTAGAAGCGTTTTGAGCACTTTTCCTGTTGACAGCGATGCAGATGAATTTTTTTAACGCCTTTGATAATTTTGCCTTGTACATAATTATTATTAAGTTAGTGTTCGATTGTATATTTTATATAATATTTGTCTCAAATAAATAATTAAAAAATTAAATAATAGGTCTTTACCTATGAAATTGCCGTTTTGTATGAAAAAATTTAAACGAATTTTTTTCATGAATTTTTTATTTGTATTAATCGAAGTAATCACCCATGCAATCAATGCATCTTTGCCATCGCAGTGGCAGTTTATTGATGCCCTTCTTAAAGAAATCAGCTGGACGGGAGGCAACAAATTCTTCAAAGGCATTTTGTACTGCCTCTCGGGTATTGAATTTTTTTCCCGCCAAGAAGTTATCCAAATTCTGGAAAAAGTAGTAGTCTGTAGGCGCAAGGTCTGGTGAGTAGGGCGGATGACGGAGAGCTTCCAACCCCAGTTCTTGCAACTTGGAGACCGTCTGCTGTGCAGTATGAGGTCGCGCGTTGTCGTGCAGGAGCAGCGGAGACGAGCGATTGACCAATGCTGGTTGGAGATGCGCCAGCTTCTCCATCATTGTGTTCAGTTCTTCACAGTACACATCTGCAGTAATGCTCACCCCGTTTGGTAAGAAGCTGTGATGAATCACACCGGCGCTAGACCACCAAACAGTGACCATCACTTTTCTAGGGGTAAGTTTTCGTTTAGGGCATTGTTTAGGTGCTGAACCAGGATCCAACCAACTTGCTGAGCGCTTGCGGTTATCAAACAGAATCCATTTTTCATCGCAGGTAACAATGCGGTTCAAAATTCCTTCATTTGTGTGTCTGTTGAGCAGTGCAAGGCACGTCTCGACGCGTACTTCGCGCTGGCGATCATTGCGTTCGTGGGGCACCCATTTGTCAAGCTTTTTTACCTTGCCAATTTGACGCAAATGGACCAATATTGTTTTGACGCTAACGTCGAAAGCTGCTGCCAATTCAGCCGTAGATTGTGTATCATCAGCTTCCACAATCGCCTTTAATTCGTCATTGTCGACCAAAGTCTTCGGACGACCGCGAGGTTCATTTTTCAGGTCGAAATTTCCAGAACGGAAGCGAGCAAACCAATAACAGGTGGTGCGTTGGTTTGTAGTGTTAGCTCCGTAAACGTCGTTGATGTTGCGTGCCGCTTGTGCCGCGTTGCTGCCACGACGGTACTCATATTCCATAATTACTCGAATTTTTAACGTATCAATGATGACGAAAAAGATTGAAATGCGATGAAAATGTAACACTAATCAATAAAGAAATGACTACTTTTGGAAAAAAAAATCCATGTTTTTAAAATAAAATAAATTTGAAATTAGAATTCTTAGCCAAACAAAAATTATTTTGATTTGAAATGGCCAGTACTGCAGAACGGCAATTTCATAGGTAAAGACCTAATATAAAGATAAATATGAACTAGATTTCAGATTAACGACTCGTTCTATGAGTCTTATCCAGTTGTAGGTCTAAAAATAAGGCCTGCTAGAGCCCGCACTGTGCAAAATTTTTATCGCAAATTTATTCTGTAACACATGGTATCATATGTATTTACAGCGTGTAAGAAAACCATGTCCGATCCGTGAGGGTGTTGTTGTTAAGAATCATCTGAGAGTCTAATTATGCGGCAATAAATTCGAAAAAAAAAAAACGCGTCATTTTTTTTCAATGGGGAATTTTACCGTGTTACTACATGGAGCGCGGGCGGCCGTCGACTAGCGGGTGTGTACAAGTCAGAACTCTGTAGAAGAATAATTAAATAGAACCTATAGAACCTCTGTAGAACATTTGCTAATTTATAAGTAATGAAATTGGGGTAATTTAGAATCAGAATCAGAATCAGAATTTTTTATTTGTGATACATAGGTTGGTACAGCAATAGATAGAAATAAATTATAAAACATGTGCGCTATGCTCAGCCAATTGAAGGCATACAAAAATATAAGAACAATAACAGTTAAAGTAATTATAAGGCAGACATTAAAAAAACAAAATAAAAATTAATTAACTAAATAATACGATCAAAGTAATAAAATAAACATATATAGTTTATACATATATATATAGTTTAGATAATATAAACGTGAATTTCAAATAGTACCTAATAACTTTCTTATTTTAGTAATGATATTGCGGTAGGCGCCCCCTTCCGGATCGGATAAGGTGTTTGTTACATGCTGGATAGTCTGTTTTTTAATCTCGTAGACTAATTTGACAGGTGCAAATGTCAAACTACAAATTGAATAAACAAACAACAATTTCTTGAAATGTCAATGTAGTCTACGAGATTTAAAAAAACAGTCTTTACACGCACTTTAAAATTCGCGCTCGTTGCAATGCCGTACTACACTATATATAAGTAAACAGCGTAAATAAAATTCTCGCGAATGAAATTCGCAGTGCGGACTAGGTGTAAAGTTCGTCTGCATTTTGACACAATTATTCGATAGCACCTACTAAAGATAAACCGAGAATACTGCTAGAAAAATAAATAGTGTGCTGGAATGACTGCTAAGGAACACCTACAGTCGTAGTGCTGCACCTGATGGTCGGTTTTGCTGCATTTTCCAAGTAAGTACACATATATACGTATCAAAGTAACGGGTAGGGTCGGTACATAATAGTGTACGTACCAGAACGATAAAATCGTTCAAAAACTTTCATGATTTCTTTTGATTTTATGTAAGTATCATGTCTTTGTTCATGCTCATGTTATAGTCAATCAATCTGCCTTGCCTTTTCCCAACAATAAAAATATATTAAAAAGACCCCAGTCTTTTAAATATATTTTCACATTGTTGGGAAAAGAAGATATTTTTATAAAAATAAATATTTAAAAAAGCTACTACGTAACGCCTGTCGAAGATCTAAGAATGGCAGTCGGGAGTCGGGACCTACGGCAAGCGTAGCTTAACCTGCGATCAACCCGTGCGGCTGTTATTATTTAACCACAAGCCTCTCAAATAACAAAAACCAATCGTTAAAGACAAAATATTCAACTGTTCTATTTACAAAAAAAAAAACCAAAGATTTCTTAAGTCACATTTCCTGTCGTTTTGTCGTAAAACGAAGCATCCGTATGGGATTACAACGGCACGTACAAAGCGTGACGACACGCTTGGAGGGCCCTGTCTTCATTTAATTAACGTTGCCCTATAGCTGTGTAAAGATCGCTGCATAGATACGTAACGTGTTACCCGGACGGAACGGGAACTCAATTTTTGGAAACATCGTTTCATAGAAAATGTATACGATACGATAACATACGTCACGGGTGCCCGGGCACGGTGACGAAGTTTAGCACGTCCCGCCCCGCGCGCGGCACCTACCATCTGTGGTTCCCGTCCGTGTTTTCATACCCGCACGTTCCCCTCCGTCCACGTCCTAAAGCCGGCGCCCGCGCCGCCGCCGTCCAGCATGCAGCGACTTTTAGACGTTCACTGATGGTCTTCAAAAACATTCAATTATCCAATTTATTTTCAGCGTTTATTTTTGTACCTTAGAAAGAAAACAAAATAGTTAAAGCTGTATTATAAAACAGCTTCACTTACTATGTGTTTACGTAGCTACCTAATTTGAATATGCAATGAATTGTCAGTGTTAAAATATTTAAGCTCTACATGAAACATTATCCTTGCCTGAAATAGCGCCGCCTTTGTGAATATAACTTAACGTAAGTAGGTTTATATACCTTGTTGAAATACATACTGAGCAGAATTCATAGATGAGTGAATTGAATCGACAAGACAGGAAATTAAAATGCCAAGTCTGACAACAACACCGGCGCGGTCGTCTGATTGAATTACAAGTGGCTGTGGCTGCCCGCCTGTCGATGCCCCACGCGCTGGATGCTCCGATGACATTCGTGAATGTACGCCGGTCGAAATTCACATGTTCCATCCTACATGAATGAATTCGGGACATTCGAATATTTTATGCGATGAATTTCAAGTCACTTGAGAAATGAAATTACTTCTCGAATTCAACATGACACATTTAGTTTTCAGCTGGTTGAAAGATGACATCGAATAGTTTTACAACTTGGGACAGAGGCACTGCAGAAAATAGGTAGGGTCGGGCGGGGCATATCTCGACTGTGGGGTAATTTCAACTATTGAGAATAATACTTATGTAAAATACACCACAGTAAAATACATAGTACATTCAGTAAAATTATTCTCATTAATTGAAATTACCCCACAGTCGAAACAGCCCCCCCCGCCCGACCTTACCTATTATTGAATTCTATCAAATTAAAACGAAACTGCATACTGCAGCTTTATGCAAAGCAATTGCTTCAGTTATGTTCATATAGTAAAACGTTTTATTCACGTTAATAAATGGGTGAAGTAGATAAAAGACTAACAAAAGGATTTAACTGAGCCACTGGTGCTCCATTTCACATCGGCCTCAATGAAACTGCAATTACTCACTGGGTGAATCTCACAAAGGCGGTTATGTCCTGAAGTGGCAAATTAAAAACAGACGGGGCAACCGAAGAACAGTTACGTAAGTTAATCCTTTACAGTTGTGGATTCAGCTCAGCTAGACAATGAAATATCTCGGCTGTTTCGGCGTGCGGTGGTAGTAACCCCATTTTACGGCTGAGGAGCTGCGAGCATGGCGGCCGCCGACGTCGGTACGTGTTTATTGTCGAACAAACTTCATAACGTTTTATTTCTGTCTATTTTTAGACTGACATTTTCTTAACAACTGAACTGTTATAGTTTCATTTTACTTGTATTTTCAACGATATCACAGTAACCTTCTATTTCATATTTTCTCGCTCAATCTATTTACAGAACGCGCTCTGTTCACATTTATATGCAGCGCTCAATATCACACTTATCATAATATTCGTATCTACTGTGAAAACGAGAGAGAGACTGCTATCCTTTTCGAATGACTTTTAAAGACAGACGTGAAGCCAAACCAATTACGGGAGCCAATCAAATTGTTTGCGGTCAGTGTTTGTTCTCGGAGAAATAGAGAGGAACTGTTAGGCAATGAAGGAAGGACCGCAAATGTGGTGACATTATCAGCTGAGGATTTTTCTTTCTAAGTTTTTTAGACTAAATGTAAATTACCTACTTTTCACTACTCTGGAATTAACTTGAAGATAATATAAATCAATATTATACTAACAAAGCTTGAGTTAAGAGTTGAGTTAAGCTTGAGTTATAAGTTTGTTTTTTTGTTTGAACGTGGTAACCCCTGAAACTCCAAGTTGGATATGAAAAATTCTTTATGCATTGGATAAGTATCAATTCTTGAGAAAGGTTATAGGCTATTCAACACTATAATACCTTTAGGAAAGAACGCTAAGCTAAAACGAAGTAATAGCTCGGGCGGCGGGGCATGAAATGCGACGCCGTGGGTCGGGGGGCGAAACCGAATGAAACAAGTGCTGTGCTCTAAGCATGGACAAAGTTCTCTCAGTTTGGTGAAGGGGTAATAGGTGACCGCAAAATGAAACTTCAAAGTCGCTCCACGTGTAACGTAAATTCCTGATTGATAACTAAACATTCTCAAACGGCAACTTATGTATTGTTAGACAAATGCCCTTAGCAAGTACAGTAAACCGCATGTCAGTGGTAACACTTGGGTCTTGAGCTGGCCTAGCATAGTACGGAGTTTTTAGAATGCGAAACCATGGCAGTTTGAACTGACTTAGTTACCACTGATGTGTGACTGTAGCCTACTGTACAATACGATTATAGGACGACAGAATAGTAATTCCACTGAGCATCACTAACAGCTCGTTTGCACAAGATCTTCTCGAACCGATCGCGATGTAGCGACAAACCGATCATGCGGTTCTCACAGCTCAAATATCTGTGCTAAAAGATAAAGCTCTCTTCAAACCAACGTTATGTAAATGCAGTTGGTACTTACATATTGTGATGCTCTCTTCCATATCAATAGTTGTACCTACTTTAGTTTTATTTGCCAAACTGTTCTTTACAAGGGTCATTTGGCCTTCATACATGCATGTTGAATATGTATTAATGTGGTAAGTGCTCTGTGAGTATGTGAATGGGTTAGTAGGTTGTTTTTTTACAAGTATCTCGGCAGGATAATGTTTGTATTGGTAAATAAAATATATAGAACTCTCAACTCACTCCCTACTTACTTATTGATCTAAACTTCCATGTTATTGTAGTAATTATCAACAAACAGACTGCGGTTATTTCGGTGGAACTCTCGCTAGTAATTGATTGTATTTAGTTTTCCGATACGCCTGATACCTACAGAGTTTTGTGCAAGTACTATGTTGGGTAGCGAATCTCTCGTGAAAATGAATAGGATATAAAGGAAAAGCCTCAATCACTCCGCTCGAACTTGGGATCAAACGGAGAAGACTCTGCGAAGTCTTACGAAGTGAGTTTTACTGATTAAGATTGCAAAGATTATTTAAGTACTTAATATAACTTTAAACAGAATGAGGATATTTTTATTTACAGTTAAGTTAATTTACAAAAGCGTAATTTTCAGAACTAAGTAATTATCCTGATCTGTAGCGGTCTTTACTCCGGTTATTCGTCGAGTATTTAAGTTGTCACAAACTATGAGATGAGCAATTGGCGACCGCTGCTGTAACTACGTCACGCTCGCTAACTACGATGTATTTTAAAGTTTTTCTCGTTTCGTGTTAGCAGAGCTTGCGAGGAGATTATCCTCTAAAATTTTAAACAGTAGTTGAAATGTGGTAATGTCGTTTAAATATGAAGTTTAAAACGTAAAAAGTTGTCTCCGAGATTATCTGGCTACAACAGGCCATTGTAGTAGGTTTACTTTTACATCCAATGTTTTAAAAACATTCAATGAGCACATTTCAGAATAGTACCGAATTTATTTGGGTAAGTATCTTCTAAAGATATTTTGAGAAAACGGTCGCTACTTTTGATTGTAAAACTTTTCAACTCATGCTTAATAAAAGCTGGAGCGTATTCTAGGGTCCTGAAAAATTATGTTAATTCCTTTAATTAGTACTACACTACTTTAATGAATTGGTGAATATCGGTATTTCGTCTAAATCATTGGTCTTAGTGCTAATCTGTTCGATAATCCTTTGAAGCCGAAGTTCAAAACAATGATTAAGCAGCCACGATCAAGAGAATTAGAATAAATTAGGGGCTTATGGTTGCGGAGAGCATGATCTACAACTCTATCGGAACTTCAATGCTATCCAATCCATTCATAGTTGTTTCAAATATATATAGCTACCTTAATACAGAAGCTATTCAACAGACGGTTCCTTTTCGAAGTATGTTACATAAGTTTTCATTAAATACTACACTTTAATGGTAGCTTTGACTGTAAAATTTTGAAAAGTAAATAATTTGGATACAGTTTTTTGATATTCATGATTATTTGAATACTTATGAAACTTATAAACCTACCTGTGTAGGTTATGTAAGAAGTAGTAAATATGTAGGTTTAAAAAGCATATATAAAGAACAAATTAAACACAAATAAACTATATAAAGTTCCATCGCTGTTGTTGTATTATTTATCTGCTAGTAGCGAGTAGCAACACACAAAGAACGAATAAAAAAACACGTTAGTAACATTTCAGAAAGTCGAGCTGTTCAGTTAAAACTGCATATATCAAAGTCACGAGATGAAAGAATCGCCGAATGGTTTAGCGAAGTAGGTCACGTTCGTGTGTGATGTGTATCTGACCGCGGCTGTACAGTGGCAATTTTTCAGTAAACTGAACACTGTGTCTGCAGGGGCTGCAGACTTCTGATAAAGAGCTCCATTTGTCGCTCATCGACACGCAACACACTTAGCTCGAGTGTTTGTTGTTACAATGTACAAATATTACACACTCTAATGCCTCCTAGCCTGCTAATTATTTCTCCCGAGGGAAATCTCGCGCGGCCACTACAACTTTGGTTATGTAAACAACTTTGTTCTAAAGTATACTTGCTAAAGGAAATTGAAACTTCCCTCCAGATTTGTAATAATATCTTTAATCCAGGCGTTTGCAACTTAAGATTCAGCTTAAAAAAAGGAAATTGGGAGTTTTTTGACAAACGATTTTCATTGTCTTCGTTTTATCGTGTACTGCTTAAGTGATGTATCTTTTGATGGCATAGTCGACTTTATCTCTAGTTATTATAAAAACAAAACATATATACTGACAGACAACGCACAGTCTAGACCTTTCATAACGAAGGTGATCACTAAGGTTTTTTGAACATTCACCCCATAAAGGAGTTGAATATACAACATTAGTTTTTGTTTATGCTAAACCCGAAAAGGCGTCATTGTACTCATCATGTTGAACAACTTTTTTTATGGGACAAACCTTGAAATCGCAAAAAAAAGCTGCTTTTTTTTTAAGTGAATACAAATGTATGGAACAGCTGATCTTTTTTTGTGATGGCTGATGGTTTGTCCCAAGGTTAGCATAAACAAAATCTAATGTTGTATAAGCCATGTAAGCTTGTATGGAAGTTCGTCATTTTTTGCCGATGCGAAACCTCAACGTGCGCATTACTTATATAGCTATCCAGAGGTTTTGTACGTCAGAGGTATAAGAGAATGACTCCTGCCATACATCTTAAGTATAGGTAGACAAGTCCCAGCAAGTGAAGAGATCGTTAGCGCGATGGTACGCACACAATAGCCTTGAAGCTATATAGCGTGTCGTACGTGTTCGACTCGTGCGGCTTACTACAGATAATCTGATCCCGAATGCTGCAGTGCATGCATGCACTACAGTATTAGCATATGAGGTAGTACGTCTTTCTCGACTACTGACTATTCCATTTCGTACCGTCATATAGGAGAGCTTCCCTGGAATCACGCCGCACTATTGTGTTTCGGCTATTGCTGACCGAGTTTTCGTTCCGAGGACTACTATAGGTTTTCGATTTCCACTTTGTTGCTTGCTACGTATTGAGCTGAATTTAAAATAGGAATATCAAGTTTCCAATTTGCCAGTGCACTTATATTGGGATGGTAAAATACAAACAGCTTTTAATCTACTTAATAAAATTCTTAAATTCTTTTATTTATTCACTGAGAGACAACGCACATCCCTTGCGCGAGGGGTGAGACAAGGGCACGTCATTTCCCGAAATTGTTCTCTAACATATTGGAGGAAGTGTTTAAGACGCTGAACTGGGAAGGACGTGGTATTAACATCAACGGCGAGTACCTACATCTCACACTTGAGATTTGCAGAAGACATCGCATCGTCATATTGGCTGAATCGCTGCATGTTTTGCAGCAGATGCTGGACGGCCTAGTTGATTCTTCTGTACGCAGTGGTCTCGAAAGTAAGCACTAAGGAAGGATTTTTGAAAATTCAACCCGTAAAGGTATGAAAGTTTGTATGGTATACAGGGTGTTAGGGTAAACACCGTTATCCTTGCAACCATTGGTTTGGTTTCATTTATAGAACGTAAAATCAATGGAAAATTACAACTTTAAAAAAAAAAATTATCTATATTTTACCACAAGAGACGCACGTTCGTTGCCCTATGCGCTAGGGTAACGAACTTGCGTCTCAACACGGGCGGGGGGTGCCTCCCTCAGTTAGTCAGCTGTTTCGCTAGCAAGCACGGTGTCGGATAGAAACTTTTTAATTTTTTTAAATGAAAATAATGTTTTTATATTTAAGTTAATTACCCATGGTTTGAGTGACAACGGTGTTTACCCTTACACCCTGTATTTTTTTGCCGATGAGAAGTTATTCTATCAGCTTGTTTTTCAAATTAATGTACATTAAAGTGTCGAAATGCAGACAAAAATGATGTGGTAAAGCTCGATGCAAATCGTTTTTATTTGCATTCCCTATTTTTTAACTACCATGAGTACTTTGTAACATCACTCACAACAAAAGACCTTCGACAACATCCACACATATATTAAAACTGTAGCAAAATCTAAACTGTAACATACATTTAAAAATATCTATGGTTAGGTTAGGTTAGGACTGTTACTTAATGAGAAATCCCGTGTGTTTACAATCTACTGTTATATTATCTTAGTGATAGCCGTTCGTAAGAAATAATCTGTAAGAATGTATCAGTCGGTGTATCAGTATTGTACCATTATATGCAAGGAACGCAGGCGTTCATTAGTTCACTAAAAATAAAAAAATTGCGAGCTGTAGGAAAATGCTACTGAGGGCTGCGGGTGTTAACCTCAGGACGAGCTCCTTCTCACACGGACAACTGTACGTTCGTTGCTCCCGTGTCACCAGCCATGACTCTCTGTATATTTTGGCTGAAGACACAGAGAAGTTTTGTAATAATGTGGGTGTTATTTTATTATATTGCGTTGGACGACTTCCATGCGAACGAAGTCACGGGCAGAAGCTAGTTTCTTAATAATAGTTTATTTAAGCCATGATCAGACTCCGCTTTGCTTGAAAAACTTGTTTTCCTCTTAGTTAGTTAGTTTGCCTCCTCCAATTACTTAAGATAATAATAGAGTTGAAATCTAAAGCAATTTGTCTGTTTTAACGGTATCTTCTCGTAAGTACACTTCTTGGAGAAACAATATAAATCGTTTCTAGCATGGGAAAGTGATTTAGATATGGCCCGCCGATGGGAAATTTGATTTATAGGGTCCAATGGAGCGCTAAATATATACGGTATTGGCCCGAAACGACCCCAGCGATGGATGGCGGGGGCGTACGCTCAAATAGCCCCCAGGGTGACTCCGATGACCCACTTCATTTTTCAAGACTTATTACAAAGAAACGTGTTGCATATTAGGCGAAAACTATAGGTAAATTCAGGAAAATGTTTATAAATTGACTACCTCTACCAACTAAAATGATCCTTATACTCAAAATACAACTGTCAGTAGAATTTCAGTAGAATGAAATGGATAAAAGACGGCTATTGATTTAGTGTGTCTAATTTGACAAACAATAATTTACACTGTATGCAAAAACCATAGACATAGAGAATTGGACTGCTTG
Organism: Lithophane ornitopus; assembly: GCA_948473465.1. Lineage (NCBI taxonomy): Eukaryota > Metazoa > Arthropoda > Insecta > Lepidoptera > Noctuidae > Lithophane > Lithophane ornitopus. The sequence continues at coordinate 7,273,282 of OX419616.1, read as the reverse complement.
ACAAAAGTGCACTCTTTAGAAAAAGAGACGAAGCGACTGTGCGGCCAATACTTGTAGTACTACTAAAGAGACAACTACTGGCCGCACATTCGCTTTGTCTCTCTCGTCCTTTTTGTCTGTATTCACTGCACAACTGAATACGGAACGCTCAGTCCATTTTCTATCTATATACAAACAAACACTTAAAATGAGTTTCAAATAGTATTATACTTTTAAATTTATCGCAGGCATTCACAGGCTTTTTCGAAGTTTTTGGGTTATTTTAATTTGTTAAGGCAATAAGTAGAGGTTTTTACAATCTCCCTTATGTTTTCTTTATAACCTTTTATTTATGATAAAAATCAGAGTCAGTTGGATTTCAAACGTGCATGAGGGCGTTATCTTTAAAACTTGAGTGCCTTTTATGAAACGGTAAAAGAGGCTCAAAGACGGGTCAAAGAGCCTCGCAATCACATTGCTTTGACATTTACCTGTCTAAAGTACGTCAACTAAGCTTTATAAACATGAACTAGAAGCGGATTGTAGCATCTTTACGTCATACGTGGTGAAGTGTTACGCTAAAGAAACGGTAGCCAGGGAAGGAAATATTATGCATCTTGTATAAAGAATAACGGCTAATTAATCTTTCAAATAAAGGCGATATAATTTCCATTTACTCTGAAAGGTACGAAAACAACAGCAAGGGTGTGTATATAAGAAGTTGTTTAAGGGTCCGTGAGGAAGGCAATAAGTCAAACGTGGCGCGTGTGGCGGCCAGTCCTGCAGGGTGGCCATACATTAACCAGTATGTCGTCCAGGTCCTAAGCTAACAATCGATCGGTTCCCGAACAATAATCAAATACCTGTAGAGAGCCTTCCACTAACTAGTTTCGTCTAACATACAGTGCCCTTGGGCAACAGTTAATTGTACTAAATTATACCTACACTCCAGGGCATATATAAGGCTGGTAACACACCTCCACCGCAAAACCATAGCAGGAAAACCGCTAAGCGAAACCGACGACATTTTGTTCTGATAGCTACAATTCAACTAGCATGATGTACCGGTACTCAAATCGCGACATAATGTAGTAATGTTTCGCAGCGGAATTAGTTAAGCAGTTTCGCTTCATTATTTTCGCGTCCGAGGTGTGCTAAGGTCCTAAGCGTGTACCTATATCTTCAAGAACAGCCGGTATATTCGGTAAAGATTTTACCGTGAAAACTTAGGTGACGATGATGTTGAAGTGAGCTGTCATTCCACCTGATGGAATTGACATTATTGACAGCTGTCAATAGGGTTCTGTTAACTTTCAGCTCACTTCACCTAAGTTGCCACGGTGAGATTTCTAGAGAATACATCGGCAGGTTAGCTCGTAGCTAGGTAATAACAGCTGCACGGTATGTAGATGGGTGACCATATTTACATATCGAGACTCCTCCGTGCCTCGGAAAGCACGTCCCAGCTGTCATTCGTAGATCTTTGACAGTCGTTACGGGTCGTCAGAAGCCCGAAAGTCTGACAACCAGTCTTACCAGGGGGTATCGTATTACCCAGTTACTGGGTTGTGGAGGCCAGATAGGCAGTCGCTCCATGTAAAATACTGATATTCAACTGCATCCGGTTAGACTGGAAGTTGACCCCAACATAGTAGGGAAAAGGCTAGGCAGATGATTACATCGGCAGGTATAAAAGCCATTATTATAGATACAACAATAAACTTCGTTAAGATTTCAAAGAAGACGATTGAAAAGTAAGAAAACTGTCCGTAACTAGCCGTAACATATTGAAGATTACCAGTAGAAGTTCTACTGTAATGCCGAGTTGATTGTTCAGACTTTCCTTTGCTTTAAAAGTATAAAAGATTTAAAAGTTTGTCGATGCAATTCAGCTTTTCTTTCTCAGCTCTAAAAGTTTAATCCTTTATTGGACAGTTTTTAAATAAAACGGTATTGAGGACTTGAATAGGTTAAATAAGATATAATTTATGGAATAATGTATGTGTTCGAAGTAATAGGGAGGTATCGGTACTTTAAGTAGAAAGTTTCACAGCTCATGAATGTTTGAATACTTTTTGAAATGACTATGTCACCTGAGTACCTAGGTGTAGAATTATATGCTAGACTAGCTTCTGACCGCGACTTCGTCCACGTGTTTCTTGTTCCCCCGTCGCGTCGTCGCGTCGCCCAGACCCTGCTCTATTACTTTCGCGTTTTTTCTGTCTTGTTTTCCTTTTAGCTCGGCTCCTAAGATTCTTAGTGTGATATGAAGCTTTCCTCAAGATGTGGCCTATCAAATGCAAAAATAATTTTTGAAAACCGACATGTAGTTCCATAGATTAGCGCGTTCAAACAAACAAAAAATAAACTCTTCTGCTTTATTATTATTATTCTAGACTAGTTGATGCCCGCGGCTGCGGTCGCTTGACAAATTATGTATCTACTAAAACCTTCTTCGAGAACCACTCTATCCATTGGTAAAACAGCATGAAAATCGGTGCAGTAGTTTTTGAGTTTATCGCGAACTGACAGACAGGCAGACGCGGCGCAGGACTTTGTTTTATAATATTTAGTGATAGGTAGCCTACTTATCTAAAGTGATATAAATGTTATTGTTTGTCTCGTTCTGAGAATCCCTGGAGACATATGTTTTAGGAGCGACGAGTAAAAGAAGCTAAATGATGTAGGTACGTAAATTTCTCTCCGAACACGAGAAAAAGAATTATGTTTTTATATTCACCCACGGTAAACTCATATAAAAATGCGTAACTGAAATAAAAAAGGTAAAGATTTACGATACGTAAAAGTGATTTTATCTCGACTTTCCCGGAATTTTCATTTGCAAATTATTTCGTAATTTTAATCACAGCTTCCGTCGATTCGTTTTACAGACGGTCTTGCTACCTACCTATAAATAATATTAACACGTAAAATAATTGTAACGTGAGAATATAATCTGAATAAATCCGATAAGGATCTTATATTCGGAATTGTAAAATCCTGCCAAGTAATTCGATCGAATACTGGGTTGTGTCAACCGTGATTTATGTACCTACACCTCGTTTAATTTATCTATGTATATCGTTTAAGTGACTGTCAGTGCTCTTCGGCTTGAGTAATTAATTAATCGTGAAAACGAAATGCTTAAATCAGACAATCCGACCAATTTTCGAATTTCAGTATGCTTTTATTTTAATTTGGTCATTTAAAGTTTCAATTATACAAAATAATGACTATTAAAACTGGACACAAACTGGTGACAAATAATTTAATTAAAAATTGTTGTAGGATAGTGTTAAGTTTTGAGATTGTTACACCGAGAACAAGTTTGTTGATCAAATTAACAGCGTGCTCGCATACTGCTCCAATATTCGATACAGCTTCGTACACTGTTAAATTTCAATTAAGTAGTTAACATAAACTGGGAGATATTTACATTTTAAATAAAGCACAATTTGCAACATTGGGTGTAGGTATGTAGAGAAAAAGAAAAAATAATATGAAAAATATTTTCGTTTCGAATGAAAAGAGCATTCATTTCGCCATTTATTATTCAACCAGCCACCTAGTAGTTTTTTAAGCCAAAATGTAGGCATTACAACTATAAAACGAGTTGGTTCTCGTTATTTTAAACGTGCGCTGAATAAAATGGTCTTAGGGTGAGCAAAGGGTGACGTCATCGCGTCGGTTTCTTTGTACTGTTTCAGGCTTATTAGCATATAATTAAAATGTATAATTATGTCCCAAGAGCCTAACAACACATATTTTAAGGATTCCCCTTGATTTCAGAAGGTAAAATGAAATCGTCGCTTACCATTAATCATTTCGATAATCGTCGCTAGATATAACTAACTACATAGAGAGCCATATTTTTTTGAGTAGGTATATATTTTAGAGTATCATTTTTTACCTGACTTTAATTTTATAAGTGGAATACATAAACAAACTAACTAATGAACTTTAGCTCTATTTGAGTTTTTTTAAAGATACGGCGTTCGTAAGTGCTAATGTAAATTTCACAGAAAATAGACTACAGTCAGTGAGGTCTAGTACATTATCATGTTTATTTTATTACAACGTAGACAACAGTTTCTTATCTTATGAATATTTCATAGAAGTTATTTATCTTCTAGTGCTTTAAGCGTCTTTGCTGAAACTAAATCTGTACCTAGGTGCCTAAAACATAAATATTTGAGTCGGAGCTTTGTAAATTATGGCTGGATGCTCATTATATTAACACAGACACTAAAATATTATGTTTCTCTTGCATTATAATATATTGCTTAAAGAAATATTATAATGATTTATCGCGGGTTGCCTCTGCGTCGCCTTGTCGAGAAATATGATTATCTTTCGCAAATTAGTAGAGAATCGCTGTCTTTTGGAGCCGGCCTTTATACACTGCTGGGGAGCGTCAAAAGAGAGCAAAAATAATTCTATCGCCTAATGTATTTTTCATGGCTGCTTCAGTGCAAAGGCGAGGAAGAGTTTCGGTTGTAATTCTTTACTTTGAGGGCTCTGCTTTGACGGCATTTCTCGAATATAAAGGTACATTTTTTGATAAAATGTGACGTTAAATCTTGATTCGTTGGATTTTATAGACTCTTGATAATCATTAATCAGTATCCCAACGATCGATCAAGTAAACAAGGGCACCTGTATTCACCCTAGGCTCATTAATCTAGGAATAGAACTAATCATAGGTACGGTCGGGGAAATTAATTGTTATTTACACCCTACGTTTTTGCCATTTCATACAACAAAATAACATGTTGTGATTTGAATACGTTTTAATTTAATGTGTAGTCAATTTGCTTAGCAATTTATTTCCCTGACTACTACTCGGTTATGGCACAGCTGTAATTTAGTACGTATTCTTGAAAAAAAAAACTTACCAAGGCTAAGAAGAGGAGGCTTATTGAGGCATAAATCTGATAACTAGCTCATATGAGAGGCTGTGGTCCTCGACAGTGGTACCAAACGGTCTGGAAAGGCGTATTTATTGCGTTACATATTCGAAGAGAGAAAGTTTGTCTCTGATAATACCACAATCTATAGATCTGATATAAAACTCTTTGTAATTACTAGGTACTTATTACTTTATCAACATCGTTCGTTGCTTTTGTTCATCGACACTTTATAAACGTTACTTAAGAGACGTGTTAACGTCAAAAATGTGTGGTTAAACAGACGTTAATCATTTGTAAACCGTAAGCAACGTTTATAAATACGTGGGTTTATTGTTCGGTTTGTTTTACTTTGTAAGTCCTAGACGACTGAGCTAGATATTAATTACCTTTTAGTGTTTAGCTTTTCTTGAAGAGTCATGCTGGGGCCGCAAAGCAATGCTGTGATCACATCAGCTGAAAGCTCGGAAACCGATTTTTATCACAAATATGGAAAAATATTTTATTTGGGACACGCACAGAAAATACAAAGAGTAAAAAAAGAAACATGGCTGCTATTCTTAGCTCAACATAATGCTGTGATATTCAAAAAATAAATACTTATCGGAGCGTTGGTATTCTAATAGGGCCCGCTGTAATGCCAAAAGACACGCCAACAGATGTAAAAAAAAAAACAGCAGATTTTGTTTTTCGCGATTTCATGTTTGGTCCCATAGTGAACGTTATTCATAATGATGAGTACAATGACCCCTTAAGAGGATTTAAACGACAAAAATTTAACTCTGTATAAATCCCAATAACTTATTCATAAGCAGTTGCGGTAAAAAATATTTATCTACGTTCGTACGGCATTATTTATGAACACTTATTCTTTTTAACTTATTTAAAAGCCTCAATTTTAATATATAAAATTCTCGTGTCACAGTGTTAGTTGCCATACTCCTCCGAAACGGCTTGACCGGTTTTTATGAAATTTTATATTTATATTCAGTAGGTCTGAGAATCGGTCGTAATCTATTTTTCAACCTGGGATCGAGACTTACGCGGGTGAAACCGCGGGGCACAGCTAGTATGAATATAAAATACTGAAATAACGTAGCCTTACTTTGTGGAGCTTACTTATTACTTTGAACAGCGCTCACTTTGTCAAACTTTGATGCTTTCGTTACGTTAATACTATAAGCGAATAATGTCGAAAGCTTCCGTGTTTTATTTTCCAGGAAATATAATCAATGTACCGGGAATTCTACTGCAGTTTAAGAAATAAAAATTGAGAGGGCAATTTGTGAACTTGATTTTTTAAGGTGCGAAGGAAAATTTGGTACCTACTTGAATCACGTTATTTTTTAATAATAAGTTCACGCCTGTTCTTGCCCTTCTTGGGTTACGCAGTAGTGAATCTATAGTACACCTACATTTCACCAGTTATGTTTAAGTCCCATGTCATAGTGGGCGAGCCTATTGCCATCAACCGGGCACAAATCCAGACCCCGCGGCTATTGATTAAAATTCCCGATTGAAAAATCTAATAACACTTTGCTCGACCCGGGAATCGAACCCACCTTTTTTTCAACCACTAGGTCAACGGGGCATTTAGTATTTTTTCTTTATAGCCGAAGTTATTTAAACTGCATAAAAAACTTAAGCACCTTTTGAGGGCCATTTATATTCATTGGTTATTATTATTATTTAAGAGGAGCTCGTGGCTAAGTAGTAACAGCCGGTCGGGTCGATCCATCAGATTAAGCTACGCTTGCCGGGGTTGGTCCGTGGATGGGTGACCATTTTCACATATCGAGACTCCTCCGTGCCTCGGAAAGCACGTTAAGCCGTTGGTCCCGGCTGTCATTTGTGGATCTTTGACAGTCGTTACGAGTCGTCAGAAGCCCGAAAGTCTGACAACCAGTCTAACCAATGGGTATCGTATTACCCAGTTACTGGGTTGTGGAGGTCAGATAGGCAGTCGCTCCAGGTAAAATACTGGTATTCAGCTGTATCCGGTTAGACTGGAAGCCGACCCCAACATAGTTGGGAAAAGGCAAGGCAAATTTTTATTATTATTTAGGATCAGTTTAAAGCCTCGTGCAGACTGGCGCGACGCGACACCTGTATCTAACAAAACATAACTTCGCGCGATGCTTAAACAGAACTTCACGGCATGCCGTGAAGTTATATTTAAGCGTCGCGCTGTCGCGTCGCGCCAGTCTGCTCGAGACTTAATGATGCTACGATTGGTAGTTAGAGAATTTGTTCTATCATATAAATGAAGCGTTTTGTAGTACGTAACGTAATGTCTTACGACTGAGGTAATTCTGGCGGCTTAGTAAGTTTCTTCCCGTGTTTTATATTAAGATAAATGGTTCTGTAATCTTGCGGGCAATGGGCATGTTGTTGTTCCTAGTAATTTGAAAACTTCGTAACATTGTTGTTCAATGCTTCATAAGTATGTAAGTACACTAAGTACCTACTAGGTACTACACGTAATGTACAATTTACAAAAGGCGGCACGCGGCAGGCCGTACCGGAGCGCATTATTTTTTTCTCTATGTGTTAAAGGAAATTTAATAGTTTATGAAGTAAGTAGGGAAGTCAAATATCATAAATTGTTGAATGCGACGCGTAAGCACTAGGTAGCTTTAATCATGATAGCGTGTCAATACGCGCGCACACGCGCACGTTACATCGGGCGGGCGGACGCAGTCGGCTCCCGTCGTGTGTGCACGCATCCGACGTGCTCCAGCGCAGCTCGGCCGGTGAAAATCATACTTTATCTATTGTATAGGCGCAAAATGTTTTTACATCATGCAAAAGTTGTTTTTCTTTAGTATTTTCAGAGACATCAAGGTGCTTTTTTTGGTCCTGGGGGTCATGACCCCCCCCAAAATCATTCAAGCCTTCGAGAGACTGAATGTTTTATGTACTTATCAATTAACCATTTCCCTAAAAATATTCCTCGGCACCAATGGTGCCCCCCCCCCCAAAATCTTGGGCTGCGACCGTGCCTGGCTTTACCGCCATAATATCAATATGTTCATGTGTAGGTAGGTACCGATTCTATTAAACCATCTTACAGAATCGAAGTAATTTTCTAAACCTTGTTTCCAAGATTTTTGAGAAGATTATGTATACTCGTTTAGACAAATATCTCACAGATAAAAACTTAATAATCGACCAACAATACGGCTTCCGATCGAAATCCAGCACCCTTTCGGCTACTATAGACCTGATAACAAAAATGAAAACAGCCATTGATCGGAAACAGATAGCACTAGGTATTTTTATTGATATAAAAAAGGCTTTTGACACTGACAGTCACGTTAAACTTCTGCAAAAGCTAAATAACATAGGTGTTACCGGCCAAGCCTTGAGAACATTCACGTCCTATCTACGAAATAGTAGTACCTATCAAACCGTTAAAATTGGAGAAGTATTCCAAAGTGGTCTGCAAAATATTAAGTGTGGTATTCCCCAAGGATCAGTTTTGGGAACCTTGCTATTCCTAATTTATGTTAATAATATTAAAAACTTAGCATTAATTGCTCACCTAACCGTGTATGCAGACGATACTTGCCTATTTTATTTTGGTAAATCAATTCAAGATATAATAGCTGATGCCCAGAGTGATTTAAACTTATTAAGTATCAACACATCACAAACCTCCTACATGATTTTTGCTGCTAAGAATAATAAAATTCAAAATTTTGCGCCTTTAGTAACGATATAATTCATATATCACGACAGGAAAAATATCTCGGTCTGCATTTGGATGACCGACTTACTTGGAAAGCACACATTGAGCATATCAGAACCAAACTGAGTTCAGTCTTGGGGGCACTCCGGAAAGTAACTAATTGCATACCAGGGAAAGTACGTGGTTTGATATACAATTCATTATAAAGACACATCTCGAATACTTGAAATATGGGGATTGGCTACAAAAACGAATCTAAAACAGCTACAAACTACACAAAACAGAATTATTAAAACATTATTCCATTACAATTATCTAACACCTACAAAGGAGCTATATACTAAAACTAAATTATTTAACATTAACCAATTATATACATTCAACACTTGCAACCTACTAAAAAAAATAATCACAGGCAACATCCAATCAAATATTACATTAACTCAAAAAACACAAAATACAAATTAATGACAACTCGACCACGTACACTGACTTACGGCAAAAAAAACATACTGTTTGAGGGAGTACAACTTTACAACAGCCTGCCGAACGACATAAAAATGTGTGACAATTTGAATATTTACAGACACAAACTAAAATAGCATATTTACAGTCACTATTTCTAAAGAGGTGCTGCTGAACAGATTGTGAAATAAATAATAGTTGTAATAGTATGAAAATTGTCGCCCTAAGCTAAAGCTCAAAGCTGTATTTTAATTTAATAAGATATTTTTGTTATTCTCATTTTAAGTGAACAATGTTCCTATGTGAAATAAAGTTCTTTAAACCTAACTTCCTACAACCAAAAAGGTTTGAAAATAAAATACCTATAACTGTTATTAAAACAACCTCAACTTCCAAAGTATTGGAAAATACTTATTTATTTATGTACGGAAGCTGAAGCTGGTTGAAAGCGATCAGACACTGCATGAATAAAATATGTACCGACGTTGGTACTTACACCTTCTTAGAACGTTAGGTATGTTCGTAACAGCTGTTAGGTTCGAAAATAAGTGAGAAATATTAAATGAGGTAATTCCAAGTGTACGCAGACGATTACTCTTGCTAATTGCTCACAGAATTTCGGTCGTGAGAAGCGAGCATCCGCTTTGGAATCCCTTCTGTTCCCCCCTCCCTCCTGGTCCAGTTTTCATTTTATTAAAGCACTGGTGGTCCAATTAAGGGGGAGTTATCGCGGCATCAGCCACGGGCCCACGGAGCCCCCAACAGCAACAAGATTACTAAGTATTTCATCTCGGTTCATGTTGCGACAAACCATCGCGTTTAATTTATTATTGTTTCTGAAATTATGACACTGAATTTATTAAGGAAATCAGTTTTCAGTAGGATATTGTTTGTGAGCTTCAGTTTATTGTCCTATTGCGCTTTCGGAGATAGAGCACGGAAATGCGAGTCACTGAAATTGACTCAAGCTTGTGTGCCTTTCAGGTTTTCCATGAGGCATAATTTATGATTAGGTAAAACTGTTGTGAGATGTAGAACCTGTTTATGAACAAACCTAGCTGCTATCTTTAAATATGAAAAAAAAAATTACTCTTTGAGTTAACTCATCGTAAGAACCGTTTACGCTGAGTACGCAGCCGCCAACCTACATATTAAAGTGCAACCTAGCAATAAGATCAATTACATGTTATTCCATATCATTGTTTGTGAAGTTAGTTTTAAAATCAGCCTTCAGCTTAATACACTGTTTTTCCGTAATTAAAATAATTGTAATAAATAAAGTTTTTTTAAGTAAATTCCCGATCGCCGAAACATAACTGGCGCAGTCGGTAGGATCGCGACGCTCTAAGTTCGAATACAACTCTTCGGCATAAGAGTGACGGTTCTCAAATCGTTCCTTCGCGATCCGCAAAGAACCTTACTTGCGGTCGGGCACCTGTAAAGAAGCAGGAAGGTGTAAACTGCTTAGATATTATATTAGAGAGGTAGAAAGTTTATTAACTTTAACTAGTGAGGCAGATCGTTCGCATCCGGCATTTATCTGCCTGATTAAGAGTAGGCTTAGCGGTCCAGCTATCGATGCCATAGCATACGAAGAATATCTCAGTTCCTGGGAGTCAGTTAAAATAGGTTTGATTAGGCGTCTTGGAGAACCACGCAATGAGATACAAGTTATGCAGGAGCTCACACGGTTACGTAAGTCAAAGAACGAGGATGCGGAAACCTTTGGCAAACGGCTCCGTGAATTATTAGACACATTATACTCTGTAGGGGAACATGGTAACAAATCTTATCATGAAAAGATGGTCATAGAACAGTACGTGAATCAATTAGATTTTCATGTGTCATTAGGTGTTAGAATTGCGAAACCAGAGACATTTGAAGAAGCTATTATTGCGGCTAGGCAAGAAGAGGCTAGGCTTGCATATAATAGGTCTAATAATTTTAATAGCCCATCAACATCCCAAGCGAAACCAAAGGAGTTGCCTAGGCAGCAGCCTAACAATAGTCCTTTTCATCCTAACTTAGTAAATCCAACAATGTCGCCATATAAGCCCCAACAGAATAACATGAACCCAGAACAGCGTCAACAATGGGTACAGTCTATGTTACCCTGGAAAAACCGACCAGCATCAGGTAACTTCAGACCAGGTGGCTCAGGTAATTTTAGAAGTGGAAACTTTAAGAACCAACCTAATGTTCCAAAACAGCAGGTTAATCCGCCTGAGCTATCATCGGACGTCACTATGCGTACGGCAGGCAAGCCAGAAAAACCACAGTTCGCATCGGGGCAGTTATTCTACATCCCGAGCCAAATGGAAGGTCAGGTGCAACCAATACCCATTGATAGTGAGTATTTTAGCCAATTCATAGACATTAGTAACGACGCTTCCGAGTCTAACGTAGGTACAGAAGAACAAGAGGTAAGTCAAGAACGAAGTTTTATATTAAACCCCGATCAAGACAACCGGACATAGTATCCATTAACCCACAAACTAAACAATTTTTACCATATATTGAGTTGCCAGAATTCAACGGTAAGTTTTTAATAGATACAGGAGCCAGTCATTCTGTTATTGCATCAGATGAAATTTTTGGTACTATTTTTGAATACTGTGTAGAAACAGAGCCATATCAAATAGTTACAGCACATAGTTCATCAGTTCACGATAAAGTAGTATACCTGCCTTTGCCCCCTGCGTTTAATAGCGATATAACCCATAAATTTTTAATATTCGATTTCGATACGAAGTACAAGCGTCTAATAGGATTCGATCTTTTAAAGAAACTGAAAAGCAACATTGATTTGAACAATAACGTGTTACGAACATCAACAGCACAAATACCTATTCACTTTAGCTCTCCACCTCTAAAGATAAAAATCGATCCCAGGTGTGAAAAGATAGTTACTGTTAAAACTAACTCCGTGGATGGACAGTACTTACACGACGATTTTTATTGGTCAGATAATTTGAAATCACCGGCAGCTATAATTAATGTTACTAATGGTTGTTTTAAAACTTCAATTATTAATTTTAGCGATGATAAGAAATATATTCCAGATAAGAGTTCAATAGAATTAGAGTTGTATAATGAGGATAATAATATTCCCAGTCATAGCATTAATACCGTACAAGTGCAATCTGACATTGATCGCATACTAAATGAAAACTTAAAAAAAATTCGTACCGGTCATATGAATGAGGAAGAAAAGCGTGAAGTTACTAGACTATGTTATCAGTATAGGGAACTATTCTATTCGGAAGAGATTCCACTGACCTTTACACACGCAGTCAAACACGAACTTAGACTAAGCGATAATACACCGGTTTTTGTACGTAGCTACAGACAAGCCCCCCAACAACGCGATGAGATTCGTAAGCAAGTAGATAAACTTTTACAGCAGGGCATCGTTAGAGAGAGTATATCCCCTTGGTCATGTCCCATGCATATTGTCCCTAAAAAACCCGATGCATCAGGAAAAGTTAAATGGAGACTTGTAATCGACTATAGACGACTAAATGATCGTATAATCGAAGACAAGTATCCCTTACCCAACATTCATGACATCTTAGATAGACTGGGGCGTGCCCAGTATTTTACGACCCTGGATCTCGCCAGCGGTTACTACCAAGTTGAGATGCACTCCAACGATATTGAAAAAACAGCATTTACAACCGAACGAGGACATTATGAGTTTTTGAGAATGCCCTTTGGCCAAAAAAATGCGCCAAGTACATTCCAACGTCTAATGGATCACATTTTAAGAGGAATAGATAATGTTTATACGTATTTAGATGACGTAATAATTATATCAACATCTTTACAACAACACATGGAAAAATTAAAGCAAGTATTTGATCGGTTTAAAACTCACAATTTGAAAATTCAATTAGATAAATCGGAATTCTTACAAAAGCAGGTTAATTTCCTAGGACATGAACTTACAAATGAGGGCTTGAAACCTAATAAAGATAAAATTAAGGCAGTATTAAATTTCCCTTTGCCTAAAACTCAGAAGGACATAAAAGCTTTCTTAGGCCTAGTAGGATACTACAGGAAATTTATTAAAGACTTCGCAAAGTTAACTAAACCAATGACCTTATGTCTAAAGAAAAATAGTAAAGTTGTCCATTCCCCAGACTTTTTAGAAGCTTTTAATAAGTGCAAGCAAATTATAACAAATGCCCCAATACTACAATATCCTAATTTTGATGAACCTTTCGTGCTCACCACCGATGCATCAGATGTAGCATTAGGTGCGGTATTGTCACAAGGTATTGTAGGTTCCGATAAACTGATAGCGTACGCATCCCGGACACTATCAGACACCGAATCTCGGTATTCTACAATAGAGAAGGAGTTACTAGCAATAGTATGGGCAATCAAGTATTTTCGCCCTTATCTCTATGGTAGAAAGTTCGTTATTTACACAGACCACAGGCCTCTTACTTGGTTAATGTCACTGAAAGATCCTAACTCTAAATTAACTAGATGACGTCTAAAGCTTGCAGAATACGACTATAAAGTAGTATACAAAAAGGGTCGTCAGAATACTAATGCAGATGCATTATCTCGTGTTAAAATATTTCACGGTAGTATGGATTCATTAGCAGTTAATTTAGATGATAATGAGGATGATGAAATAATTAATAGAATATTCGAAAACGCACGTAGAGTAGCTGAAAACGAAACGGAGGCAGCCGTACCCCAAGATAATGATAATATTCAATCACTTAACCCTAGCGTTCCTCAATCTCATATAGGAACAGAATCAGATAGTATGAGCATAGTATCAGCCGAGCCTGAATTAGTCTCTACACGGCACACACAACCAGACAATGAAAATAAGGGCATTCCTATAATATCAGACGCTATAGATAGGCAACTGAAACAATTTTACATAAGATCAACACCCGGCTCAACTTATAGAGTAGATAACAGATCCACTAATTCAAAAGTTGTAATTAAAGATGTTTTTATTCCAATTAATAATACAGAATCAGAGATAGTGAGATTCTTAAAGGAACACACAATTGCCGACCGAGTGTTTCATTGTTATTTTCACAGTGAAGAACTGTATCATGCCTTCTCTAGGGTATATACTACTATATTTAATGAGCGTGGCCCAAAGTTACTTAAATGCACTACGCGTGTAACCCTAGTGGAGAACAAAACTGAGCAACAAGAGTTAATTAAGAAATATCACGAAGGAAAGACAGTACATCGCGGTATTCAAGAGACGTATAAACAGTTGCATAGAAATTATCACTGGCCTAACATGTTACTCACCATTCAGGGATTTGTTAATCAGTGCGCGATTTGTTTGCAGTCTAAATATGAGCGCAACCCTCTAAGACCACCTCTAGCTATTACTAATACACCGCGCAAGCCAATGTAACATATATTTATGGACCTTTATTCAGGCGGAGTAACATTTCTCACAATCATTGATAATTTCTCTAAATACGCTCAGGCAGTTCCCTTAAACGCATGTAGTAGTGTGCATGTAGCGGAAGCATTGCTAGACGTCTTCTCGATATTAGGTTTACCAAATAAAATAACCACGGACTCAGATACAAAGTTTGATAATGACGTCATAAAAGATATCTGTGCCTTACATAATATACATATACATTTTACGACTCCATATAACCCTAACTCTAACTCACCCATCGAACGTTTACACTCTACATTAGCTGAAATAATTAGAATACAACGAATGACCAATAAAGACGATCCCATGCAGCTTATCATGAAGTATTCTATTATTGCATATAATAATTCTATACATTCGGCAACAGATTATACACCTCATGAGCTATTATTCGGACATACAGCATCTAGGAATCCGCTAGAACTCTACTATCCAAAGGAATTCTATCAGGATTACGTTATTAAGCACCGCGCTAACGCTGAGGCAGTTCAAGAATGTATCGCCGCCGTTATGTCTAAGAATAAGGAGCAGGTGATTTCTAAACGAAATCAAGAAGCAGAAGAAATCAAGTTCAAGGTAGGTGAGACCGTCAACAGGTAGCAAAGTCAGCACGCAGCGATAAAACTAAGCCAGTGTTCAAAGGACCCTACAAGATCATCCACCTTCATCCAAATAATGTGGCTGAAATTATAGGTAACCACCCGAACTCTAAGTCTATTAGAGTACACTTTAAACTATTACGGAGACCTCATCTTGTTGCAGGACCCTCATCTCAGGAGCCATCGTGCTCTACGCAACAGGAACCGTAACTATTGACCCCGTTAATAATGAAAATGGCATCCTTCTCCTTAAACAAGGACAGCTCCTTAAACAGGATAATTACTTTAGTCTCGCTTGTGTGTACAACATAACAAACCTTCATTTTACGTCTATCCAACTTATGTCATTATATGCAAACACTAAAGCAGCTGAGAGTGTAATGTCAGGAGAATTACATAAAACGTATAGAAATCAAATAGAGTATAGCTTAGATCAAATAGGTAACAAGATAAAGTTCTTAAGCCCGCAAGTTAGAAAAAGACGCGGTTTGATTAATGGGTTAGGTACTGTCGTTAAATCTATAACTGGAAATCTTGATCATGATGATGCAGCAAAATTCGAAGAAGAAATATTAAATATGAGGAATAATAATAGGTCTTTACCTATGAAATTGCCGTTTTGTATGAAAAAATTTAAACGAATTTTTTTCATGAATTTTTTATTTGTATTAATCGAAGTAATCACCCATGCAATCAATGCATCTTTGCCATCGCAGTGGCAGTTTATTGATGCCCTTCTTAAAGAAATCAGCTGGACGGGAGGCAACAAATTCTTCAAAGGCATTTTGTACTGCCTCTCGGGTATTGAATTTTTTTCCCGCCAAGAAGTTATCCAAATTCTGGAAAAAGTAGTAGTCTGTAGGCGCAAGGTCTGGTGAGTAGGGCGGATGACGGAGAGCTTCCAACCCCAGTTCTTGCAACTTGGAGACCGTCTGCTGTGCAGTATGAGGCCGCGCGTTGTCGTGCAGGAGCAGCGGAGACGAGCGATTGACCAATGCTGGTTGGAGATGCGCCAGCTTCTCCATCATTGTGTTCAGTTCTTCACAGTACACATCTGCAGTAATGCTCACCCCGTTTGGTAAGAAGCTGTGATGAATCACACCGGCGCTAGACCACCAAACAGTGACCATCACTTTTCTAGGGGTAAGTTTTCGTTTAGGGCATTGTTTAGGTGCTGAACCAGGATCCAACCAACTTGCTGAGCGCTTGCGGTTATCAAACAGAATCCATTTTTCATCGCAGGTAACAATGCGGTTCAAAATTCCTTCATTTGTGTGTCTGTTGAGCAGTGCAAGGCACGTCTCGACGCGTACTTTGCGCTGGCGATCATTGAGTTCGTGGGGCACCCATTTGTCAAGCTTTTTTACCTTGCCAATTTGACGCAAATGGACCAATATTGTTTTGACGTTAACGTCGAAAGCTGCTGCTAATTCAGCCGTAGATTGTGTATCATCAGCTTCCACAATCGCCTTTAATTCGTCATTGTCGACCAAAGTCTTCGGACGACCGCGAGGTTCATTTTTCAGGTCGAAATTTCCAGAACGGAAGCGAGCAAACCAATAACAGGTGGTGCGTTGGTTTGTAGTGTTAGCTCCGTAAACGTCGTTGATGTTGCGTGCCGCTTGTGCCGCGTTGCTGCCACGACGGTACTCATATTCCATAATTACTCGAATTTTTAACGTATCCATGATGACGAAAAAGATTGAAATGCGATGAAAATGTAACACTAATCAATAAAGAAATGACTACTTTTGGAAAAAAAAATCCATGTTTTTAAAATAAAATTAATTTGAAATTAGAATTCTTAGCCAAACAAAAATTATTTTGATTTGAAATGGCCAGTACTGCAGAACGGCAATTTCATAGGTAAAGACCTAATATTAATAATGTTCAGAATACGCAAAGAAAGTCCTTAGTATTAGCACAAAATACAATAAATGAGTTTGGCAATCAATTAAGTAAATTGAATAGTAATCAGAAAAATTTGGCTAGCTTATTGAAAAACATTACACATAACAGTAACGACGTAAATAATCATATACATTTTCTAGATATATACGTACAGATAGATTTTAGTTTACGGATTATCTTAGATAAGTTAATGTTATTAGAAGATGCCATGACGTTCGCGCAACTGGGCACCATGCATCCTAGTATTATAAGTCCTCAAAATCTAATAGAGGAATTAATCAACTTAGGTAGCACCTATTCGTTTAGACCAGTAGCTAGTATTAATCTAAGTAATATTCATAGGATAGAAAAATCTATTAGAGTTAAGGCCTATAGTACAGTACACTCTATAAACTTTATCCTAGAAATCCCATCAGTAGCCCCACAAGAGAACGATGAGTACGCCTACCTAGAAGAAGACTGTCAACCCCTGACCGATGACATCCAGCTTTGCAAGACCCTGGACACTAGAAGAATTGAAGACACCGAAGACTGCATCCCATCCCTCATTCAGCATCGTCAAGCAAACTGTACACATGCTAAGATGAGCCTAAGAAGAGGAAAAATTCAAAGGATCGGAGATAACAATTGGCTACTTGTCCTGAACGAAGATGAAATTGTCCAAACACAGTGCAAAACTAAGACAGACTACAAAAAGTTAACTGGGATTTATCTCGTCACACTAACAGAAGATTGTCAAATTAACGTCCTGAACAGAACACTACGAGCACATACAGACACAATTGTCATCAATGAGGTGATACCGTTACCAGAGCAACACCAAGTCTTAGAAGAAACTGTTCAATATGAATTACAACTAGAAAACATCTCACTAGACAGCATCCATGAACTTATCAACAAAGCAAGCGACCTCTCCTTACCAGATGACACCAATTGGCCAATGATGATGGTCACACCAAGTTGGAGTACGGTACTCCTCTACATCTTACTAATAGCAGCAGCGTCCTGGAAGCTGTACCAATGGAAGATGACTAGGATATCAGAGGACATCAAAGGCAGCGAGGCAACCAAAGGCAGCGCGGACGCCGCCAGAAGCAAGAGTTGCTTCTATCTTATGGAGGGAGGAGTTAACTCATCGTAAGAACCGTTTACGCTGAGTACGCAGCCGCCAACCTACATATTAAAGTGCAACCTAGCAATAAGATCAATTACATGTTATTCCATATCATTGTTTGTGAAGTTAGTTTTAAAATCAGCCTTCAGCTTAATACACTGTTTTTCCGTAATTAAAATAATTGTAATAAATAAAGTTTTTTTTAAGTAAATTCCCGATCGCCGAAACATAACTTTTGTCTTTATCTTTTTTAGTATCTTTAGTTATTATCTAAAACTAGCTTTTCCCCTCGACTTCGTTTGCGCCGAGGTTGTAAGACATCACAATATAAAATAGCAGTCACATTTTTATATTACTTCCCTGTTTACTAATGGCACAACACTATTGATGCCTTATTACGGATTATTCCTGACGAACAGTAATAGATTGTAAACACACGAAAATCATAACCGTTGATATTTATTTTTATTATAATAGAATCGTTCCAGACTTCGTTCCTACGAAGATTTTTTTAATATTCAATGTATGGTTTTGAATGAGACGTAAGTACCTAAATGCAAATAGAGCCTGCAGTAAATTAGACACAATTAACTTTTTTTTTTTTTTGTGCGTGGTAAGTCATCAAATGACTTCTCCGGAGCGGAAGGGCGTGTCAGACTTATACTGACTAAAACCCACCCGTGTTCCTTCAGTTGCCTGTTGCCAGGATCCCGGTATCCCTTTCGGACTATTCCGCCACCCTGGCAGTCATCGGTCCTAACGGACCCCGTCGGGTGTGCTGACATCTCTTTGAGACGCGCGTGGAACACGACGCGCCATCGACCCGGGCCTGGTACTTATCGGATGGCGAGCTACCCATTGCTCGCCGTCCGCCAGCCCGCGCCTATGGTGGCCGGGAATCCGCCTGGGATTCCTCCGGACGATCCGCACAGTGGTGACACCCGGGCGTTTCCTCCCGCCTAATCCTACACAGGTACCTCCCGAAGCTGCCATGTCCGGTGAGGACCTGCGTCAGGTGGAAGGTGAGGACGCCGTGGCGCCTCTCCAGCCACTCCTCAAAGAGGGGACTTATCGCCGCAATTGTGGCGTGCCCAGCACTAGGTTGCGACAATCGCACTCTCCATGCCGCCATGAGATCCTGCCGGAGCTCTGTCCGCTGTACCGCGATTTCTCGCGGCAGCGGAGTAATGCCCCGGCGCTTCATCTCCTCGCGCCACTCCCAGATGTGCGCGAGGACCTTCGCCTCCAGATCCCATGGCGGTAGTCCGGCAAGGAGGCTCGCCGCCTCACGGGAGACCGTACGGTATCCCCGGGCCAGCCTTATGGCCATGACCCTTTGGGACGCGTTCAACCGGCGGGCTGGCCGCAGCCTACGGGAACGCGCCCACACCGGTGCCCCGTAAAGGGCCATGGACCGCACGACCCCCGCGTAGAGCCTCCGGCAGGAGGCATTTGGCCCCCCAAGATTGCGCAGGAACCGCTCCAAGGCGGCCCCAGCCCAGTACAGCCTGGGAGCCAAACGTCGGAAATGGTCCACGAAGTTCCACCGGCTGTCGAGGACGAGTCCTAGGTACTTCATCGTCGACTCAACGCCGATGTGAACCCCTCCTATCGTGATTTGGAAACCCGACGGTGGCGCGTTCTGAGGGCCATGAAAACACATTACCTCGGACTTGTGCAAGGCCACCTCGAGTACCAATTGCCGGATTCTCTCGACGTTTGTCGCAACCCCGCGTGTCGCGAGTTCGGCCGCCGCCTGATGCGACCTCCCTTGCGCCAGGACCAGCGTGTCGTCAGCGTAGCAAACTACGCCGACGCAAACACAATTAACTGCTCATTAATTTATCCTCTTAAAATTTATTCCTTTGTAATTTACGTTAGAATTCAGGCCAATTTTAATGAAAAAATACGCAATCCAGCACAAAAAAAATTAAATAAAAACGAAACTTTAATGGCTTTACATCAATTTATGTTGGAGGCAAACGGTCATCACATTAATTAAATTAATTTAAAAAGGTAACATATTTTCTAAATAATGAGTGAACGAACTTTTTAATTGAACTCGTACTGATAACAAAGTCGAATTTGTTGTTTTTTTTGGGTTCCGCGAAACTATAAGGGTTCCTTGTTGACTACGGTCAACAAGGAACCCTTATTGTTTTGCCATGTCCGTTCGTCTGTATGTCTGTCACAAACAAACTCACTTTCGCATTTATAATATTAGTTAGGATACTTCGACCGCAGAATTAAATTATAATACCAATTCGCCCGAGAGCCATATGCCGCTTGCCCGACCTATGGAGCAAGGCTTATCGAATCTAATATTCGGCTCGAGTGGGATTGGCGAACAGGATCCAGTGGCTGCCGTCTCTGTGGGAAAATTATACATTAATTATTAAATTGACTTCAATTGCCTCGGTTAGTACGTTACACAAGAATATACAATTGACGTGTATCCACAGGGGGCTTATTGTAAACTTCGGAATAATGACAATCTGATTGTGAATAATTTTAGTTATGCACAAACACTTGTGGAAGTTTTTTTATGATAAAGGGGAGTGCATCCGCTGCCGGCGCCGGCTCCCAAAAATAACGCCATTGGGAACCGGCAATGACATTACTGCCGGCAGCCGAGATTAAAAACATCGGCTGCCGGCACCGCCGGCTCCCAAAATGGACACCGGCGCCGGCGGCGCGGTGTTCATAGAACCCCAAAAAACTAACCGTAACAAAAATATGTTTTTCTGCATATTCTAGTCGTTTTTGACTGACATTGGTTGTCAGTCAAAAACGACTAGAATATGCCGCAGTCAGCGCCGGCAGCCAATTCAGCAACCGGCGCCGGCAGCGGAGGCACTTCCTTTATAAAAATATTAATTGTTCCACATGATTCGTTGTGAACTGCCGCTGTAGACACGGCACAGAGAAATCCTGAAGTCAGTGTTCCCCGTTTCGTCTTGTGGTTTAAAATTAAGTACCTACACTACCTTTGATACCTACTCATTTTACACATTACACAAAAGTGTTTGTTAAAATCTCATCTCGATTCTTACCTACTCCATTTTTATAATGAAAATAATGATTTTATTCATTGACTCATCAAAGTTATCCCCATAATATATTGAATTGGGCTCTGGAAAATACCTACAATCTGAAATAAATATAAGTACCTACTTTCAATCCCTTTAAATCTCTCTCAAAACAAATTTCCGTCGTCGTTTAACTTCCAGTTCATTTCGTTTTATTTTAGACGACACTGGCAGCTCGCTGACCACGGACAGAAATACTGACGAGTGACAATAAATGGCCCTTTGAAAGATGTCCTTCGATGCTCAGACCAAATAAAAAACTTCGATAAGAATGTTTTTCAAAGGTGTCCGTTCAAACGAACCGACGTTGTTTGACGTGAAACGCGTCAAGTCGTCAACTAATTTTAGCGGGTTTGAGTGTGGACGAAGGGTGGGGGGGGACGATGTGATAAGGGACCATCAGATAAACGCCTCGATGGCCAGGGCCCGTTCTGAGGCGCCTTCCTGCCTGTTCACATAGCATAGTGTTTGCACAGGGGGCGTGTACCGCGTTATCTTTAGTGTAAACATAGAAGTCCATTACCGCGCCTAGATATTACCACCGAGAGGAAACAAAGTTAGCTACTGTTGGTAATAATTGTAAGAGAGTAGCGGAAATGAGATAAAATCCAATTTCCGTCAGAAAATTAGATCCCAGAATAATTAAGTCGTTGAGATAATTAATGTAAATTAAATCCATGATTTGATAGTAGGATCCACTCTATTGATGATTATCAGGCGTTATTCACACTCGTAACACGCGGCGAGGGGCACGGGAGGCGTCGCAGTGTGAACGATATGAAGCCTTAAAATGAAGGTAGGTCATTCGTCAACCAATATGTTCAAAACATAGATATCCGTGGTTCAAAATTATATTATTTTATAAGATATTGCCAATTTTTCACTAAAATAAAAATATTTTTAATCCTATAAAAATCTCCAAACACTGCTTGGTTTCAACCCATGTAGACCGTCCTACTAACTTTACCTCATCAAAAATATCTCTAAAACGTAAACTGATTTTATTGTTCGCGTGAAGCTAAACACATTTTCTCTCGCCCCAGTTCTGCGGAATATAGAGCTCTTGAACGGTCATAAAATAAAAGAGATATCCCTGATGAGAACCATAAAAGGGACACACCTTCCCTAAAGTAAATAACACGTACCTACCTACCGACTATAAATAATATGGATTACTTATAAAATACGTAGGTAAGTCAGTTCATTTTTAAAGAGACTGGGTAGTGGGTGAGGGATTCCTATTCAAGACATGAAGTTAGTTGGAATATAAAAATATTATTTTTTATAGCAATGTCCCAAAATGTCCCGGTCGTAAAGTGCGCGAAGGTCGAATCTTCCTTTATGAGCAATGTCAGCATTAAATATTTTTAAATAATATATATTTCATTCCTTTCTTCATTTTCTGGTAGTAAGTAAATCATAGATAATCTCACTACATTATTTACATACCAACATGAAGTAAAACAAAAATAAGTACCTACAGCCATCAATCTTTAAAATCCAATAACCTCCCGTCGCGATGAAAAATATCTTTATTATTGGAAAATGATCGTTTAAAGAAAAAAATGACTTAGGATTTTTCTTTTTTCTCTAGCAGTTACTTTTCCACCTCTGTAAAAATCTAAAAATACGTCACGGGCTGGATGAGATTTAGCAATTTAAAACTTTTGCGCATTATAATTTCAGTATACCAACGTAACGTGAAAATTTGAAAAGTTTAAAGTACTCGTGCATACAAACTGTCAGGAAACACACATCACTGGCTGAAATGTTATAATGTACCTAGTGAAAGCTCACAGAAGCTAACTTATTATATGAATTTCAGCCAAACGTTCCTATCTACCCAAATAACGGACTTCAGGGTATAAAATTCTCCGCCGGAACACGAAACTCGTTACATTTTGTATCGTATTGCCATCTTCGTTTTATTCGGTTACGCAACAACTTTTTTTTTGTTTCCACTTTTAATTTGTCCGGTATTTTTAGCATACGGTTCGGAAATTTTGGAAAGAGGGTATGAATCTGTCGCAGGTGCGGTCGCAGCCCAAGATTTCGGGGGGTTTTAGGGGGGGGGTCACCATTGGTGCCGAGCGTGGAATATTTTTAGGGTAATGGTTACCTAATTGATAAGTAGGTACCTACTATAACAACTACTTACTACTTTTTTGTACCTGTATGCCCACCGGGGTCACTGTGGCTCAAGTACCTACAGATTTTAGTTAGTAAAGCACAGCTCAGCTCATTCAGTCTCTCGAAAGCTTGAATGAATTTGGGGGGTCATGACCCCCAGGACCCCCCCCCCCCCCCTCGGACCACGCCTGATCTGTCGGTGTTGAATCAAGAACGTTCGTCGATCGGTTTGGGGAACTTTAGGCACTTGAAATGTTTTGGTAGCGCCGCGCCGCCGTGTCGAGCCCTTGCAAACACATGAGGGTACGTGACTTCTTATCTTGTTAATTACCCTAGTTTGACACATTTACACTAAGTTAGTTTCTGTGCTTATTAATGGTAATTGCAGTGAATTACAATCCCTTTCTATTATGTAGGTACCCACAAAATTTCCAAAGATAAGCTTCATTATTGTTCGGTATAATAATTTCAAACTTGAATAACATCTTATTTAATTCGGCCAGCATGCATGTGAAAGTGGAAGCGATTCCTTTGCCCGAGGCGAGGTTAATATGGGCGTCCGAATATTACGCCAGGCCCAAAGATGAATAGCGATGTGGAAGCTTTCTATGTGGAGTGTCTATAATAATATATGGGTATTCTTTACATTTTGTTATTTTATCATTCATTTCTAATGGATTTCATTCGTTATTAATATTCAACAAAGAAATTATTTCTAAAGAAAAAAAAAGAAGGAAAAGAAAACTTGGTTGTTCTGCACAAACAAAACGCACATTACAAAAATAATAAAAGACAAAATACACATTCAAATTAGCCAAAAGCCTCGCATCTAACCAATAATTTTGACAATTCAATTCAATTTTTAACCGACTTCTTCAAAAAGGAGGAGGTTCTCAATTCGTCTGTATGTTTTTTTTTGTATGTTTGTTACGCGATTACTCCGCCAATTATGAATCGATTTTGATGATTCTTTTTTTGTTTGGTAGGTCATGCTTCTGAGGTGGTCCCATATAAATTTTATTAACTTTGCTTGCGTAATTTTTGAGTTAGCTTCAATATTACGTATTTTTCCCACTTAGTTTATCTAGACGATATCCTGTTTGACTCCTTTACTGTTATTTACATAGCAGGTAGTGGTATTTGGATTTGTGTGGGGTAGGTAAAAAAACAACCGACTTCCAAAAAAAAATGCCTTACGCGGGTGAAACCGCGGGGCGCAGCTAGTATAATTATATAACCGATCGAGTAAACTAGGGTTAACAAAATATTCAACAATGCGATTAAAAAACAACCGACTTCCAAAAAAAACACTAAAAAAGTGAAAAATAACTTTAATTTCGGAAGTCGGTGTCTTTGCTTTTCAATTTCCGTTTTTTGCCACCGACTTCGATCGCATTGTTGAATATTTTGTTAAACCTAGTTTACTCGATCGGTTATATAATTATACTACCTGCGCCCCGCGGTTTCACCCGCGTAAGGCACGATCCCGTGAGAATATCGGGATCCTATGTGTTAATCCAGGTTATAACCTATCTGTGTGCCAAATTTCATCCAAATCCGTTCAGTAGTTTTTGCGTGAAAGAGTAACAAACATCCATCCATCCATACAAATAAACTTTCGCGTTTATAATATTAGTTAGATATTTACCACAGTAATAAAACTGTGCTAATACTTTCGCTAGGTATTTCATATC
This sequence comes from Lithophane ornitopus, assembly GCA_948473465.1. Lineage (NCBI taxonomy): Eukaryota > Metazoa > Arthropoda > Insecta > Lepidoptera > Noctuidae > Lithophane > Lithophane ornitopus. The sequence continues at coordinate 7,248,266 of OX419616.1, read as the reverse complement.
CAAAGTTAAATTTTCAATGGAACACTCCTCTTCTAGCTGTTGATATTAGGGGTAAATTAATTTCACATCATCCGTTAAAGTCAAATGTTTAGCTAAGATGTTGCTATCGCTAAATAGTACACATAACATCGTCTGAACTGCGACCTGAATCTAAATACTTGATAAACCGTTCAGATAACTTCGTTGTTCTCAATATGCTTATTAAACACTTGCACCTGCTAAGTTATAAGTAGCTACCTAAATATACGACTTGCTTTAGTATACTTTATATTTCCCAAAGATGAAACGGAGAAAATTATCGTGGATAAACAAGATAGGTATTGCCATTTAGCAGACGATGGAAGACCGGAGAAGACAGCCGGGTATATTAATTCTGAAGTTTTATCGCAGAACCAATATTTTCTAGTCCCCGCAGAGTTAATTACAAAAATTAATTTATGAATTTAAAAAGTTGTCAAGGCAGTTCCACAGACGGCATGCTCGGGGATACAGCGAGCTCGTCCGTAATGAAACGACTTGCGCCCCCTATTATGTGAGCAAAACCAGCCAAGTGCGTGTCGGACCACGCACAATGAAATGTTCCGTAGTTGGGATGAATTTGTCCCAAGAACAAACATTACATTGTGGTTGAAAAACATGTTAAAATATTCCAACTGGAAAAGTTTGTAGGTACGCACAATGTTGAGAGATTTAGAATGTCATTTTAAGATCATAGTCTTCGTGTAACCTACACGAAGTCTTGTAATCTATACATATACTTGTACTTATAGAACTATTTTCAGGATGTTTTTTCAAAATTTTGGGCTTCGTAGTTTCGGAGATAAGGTATGGTTAATTTTCATCTATTTTCTTAAGTCACACGGTAGTACAGTTTGCAAAACTTTTCTTATTTTCTTCCCAAAAGTGAATCCCATGAACAAAATTCATTCAATTAGGTACGTTATAGGCCAGTCTTTGTGTCACAAAAATACTTTTGTGTACCAAATGTCTACTTAATAGGTCCATTAGATTCGAAGTAAATTGGTTGTGAAAGGCAGACAGACACACGAGTAATAAGGGTTCCGCTTTTTCATTCTGACCTACGGATCCCTAAAAATGTGTGCAGTTTTTTGTAGCGGAAGCGGCAAAGCAATTAGTAGGATCTTAAAGTGAACCAGACTACCAGAGTCGCACACCGTTTGGACGGGGCTTTGTGAAATGCTCATTTCACAAAAATATATTTCTAACCCTTTCACGGCGACACGTCTTTGTCCTTTTGGACTTACTGTGACAATTGTACCTTTTGTGATGTTCTGTAGGCAGACAATAAGTTTTTCATAACGATGTTACTACTTGACAGATTTAATTGAAGTACCGATAAGCGAGAAGACATTCATTGTTTCAAAAGCTGTGTATTTAAATCAACACAGAGCGCAGAGGTAAGTACTGAATAGGTACATGAAGGTTATTAACTGTTGACGTACCTATACGTTACGTAGCCAAGTTTCATGTTAACAAGTTGTATACGATGTCAGAAGGTAATGTTTAATGTAGGCACATATACCTAAGTTGTGAGTTCGTAAAGTTAATTCAGATAATGTATTCCCTCGTCGGCGTTATTTATGTACTCGTTTACAAGTATATGTACAGGTAAGGGAAACGAACTACGGTATAACGAGCAATAATAATAACTTAGAATATTTCAATCCCTTAAGTTGATTAAATTCGAAGTACCTACTTGCGAAGGCTCTTTCGTTTGAACTCAACATGCACTTTCACGGTGCTTAGGCGTGCTGTGATCCGTGTTTTTATTTCACACTACATGCAATAAAAGATTTGTCATTACAATGAGGTTAACAACCTTTACCAATGCAAGTCACAAGAGAATAAAACTTTGCAAACAATAAGATACAATTCCATATAAATTCCTCGGTTAAGTTTGCCCCTTCACTACATGCCGCCACTTCATTATTACGAGTGGGCAACTTTACCCAGATCGGGGGAAAATTCAATAACGTAAATACCCGCGGGGGGACTTACAAGGTAATTTCAAGAAACTCTGAAATCAATTGAGAGGTGGAGAACAAATAGTACCTAGATAAGTACTTGATGAATAATGTTTTAATTTATTTAGCTGTTTTACTGTCATAGTATGATGCCTTTCTTTATGATAATTTTATTGTGAAAGTTCTGTTTTTATTTCGATGTTGTTCGTGAAGAAAATATTATGATTATGCGTTATGGGACATAAAACAGGCAATCGCGTGCTTCCATTTGCATTCCATTTTTTTTAGGTCGTCTTTCAGTCTTTGCCTGGACCATCATCATAGTGATTAATATGACCTAATAGAATATTATACTTATTGGTTTTTTAAGTTTTCCCTAATTCGGGATCATGACTGTGATCCTACGGAAGCCGTACGAGGGACCGAAGCCAACTCGCAGAGACCCCTAAGAGAACTTTGTGAAATGGAATGAGTCAATAACCGACGCTTATCCTTGTAAGCACTATTCAAGTGCACCCAATACCTAAGACCGTTTTTTACCAAAAGCGAATGAATGAATGATGAATGAGTGTTACCTTCCATTTTCTTGGTAAACGAAAAACATTTTCCAAAGGTATCCCCAAGCCCGCTCTGAAGGCTTCAAGAATTAAAATATTCTTTCCTATTGCCTCCGCATCGGGATGACGATACGCAGGTAGTACACATATGGACATACACCTTGTGTAAATCTACCGAAATTACAGCCATATTCGTGTTCACCTCACGTCTTCACATGATCCACGTTTATTTGGAAGAAATCAAAATTATTTATCATGAAAGAAAATACATTTATTTAGCACAGAATAAAAGGCACTCAATTTAATATACAGCAGATAAAAAAATGCAATAAAATGTGTAAAGTATTGATATAAGAAATTAGCAGGAAAGTGTGTCTTACGGCTGCGGCTGGTGTTATCCATTTACTTGCGCAAACCCCTGTTTTATTACCAATGGCAATCGCTTCGGAGCATAAGGCAGGCAGCAAGCACCACGGATCGATCGCGCGAGTATTCTGTCGCACAGTGCGGGTCCCGGTGTCGCACAAAGCTCACGTATCTAATCTCACCATGAACCATCCTATCCACTGATTTCATTTCAGCAGCTCAGTATTATTTTTCCGTTTATTCTGATGCGATTTGCTCTTACAGCCCATTAGTTTTATTCGCTTCGCTTTAGTAATGCTTTTGAAATAAATGCGGAGTTTAGAACCGACGGGTTATATTTTATTTTTCTGTTGAAATACTGGTTAAATTTATTATACAGCGCGCATAAAATCCTTTATTCGGAATTGAATGATTGGTGAATACAGTAAGTACCTATAGCTATCATTGACACTATGGATTGCATTAATGGGAACTTCCACTAGTATGGTGCCTACATAAATACGTCCGGATCATCCTAGGCCTGATAGCTCTGGTGTTATCAACCACGCTGACTTGCTAATCTATTCACCACGGCATGCGACATGAATTATTACTTTTATAGCTCGTTTTGACACAAGGGTATAACAACGAAAACAAAGCAAAAAGTAACTACTTAGCCGTATATATTTAGCCTGCGGTCTGGGCTTCAAATGCCTAGATTTTTGTCAACAAAACTTCTCCAAAGCATTTTAAACAGACACTGTCCGGACCTAACTGTTATAAACTTTAATAAAAGACCTGTACTATGACTGTAGAATGCCGTTTGGTTGCTCAAACTGAAGAGATCCTAAAATTTAATAGGTAAGCCTAAGTGCTTCGACATCACTTAAAGTAAGTCTATAATCTACTTTGTTACATATAAAGTGAACAGTACTATACTTATTTTAGATAATAGATATTCTTATATTGACTGATGTAGCAGACAAATCGAAAGAAAATTGCAAAAATTCTTCCTGGCGCGGAATGGTAAAGGCCTACGCAGACCGGGCCAGCATGACAAGGGATTTAAATTTTTAACAATGAATTGGAAATGGACATTCAAACGTATTGATATAGAAATACGACATAAATAGATATGCTTAATGATAATAATGATGCCATGGCATCGGAAGGGATTTCATTGCACGGCATTGAAAGACGAGCTACGCGCTCCCACAGCGCGGTATTTAAGCGGCTAGTGTGCGCTGACTGACGGCAAAATCTTTTACCATCTCATCCCGGTCTGCGTTGGCCTTTAACACAGGGATTAGAAACGTTGAATCACGTTCACAAAAGTTAATTAGGTACCCATTGTTTATCAATTAATTATTTAAATCTGCAGCACATTCAAACTGGGATGACATTAATAATACACAGGAGAGTAATTAAATAATGCTTTATTATGACATCTTCTATTTACAATATTATGTAATGTGGTTTCAGAGTATTTTAGTCGAATATTTACACTTTATTTTCCGTTGAGGTCGGTGAATTAGATAACATGGTATGATAACTTCAAATGTAATTGTTTTTATACAAAACTAAATGATAAGTATTATTTGACATGCATTTAAACTACTCCTGTATCAAATAATTTCCGAAACGTAAAATCTAAATATATGACGAATTGTATGAACAAGTTATCAAGGACCTCTAAATATTCAATGAAATATCACATGTTAAAAATATTTTACCCTAAAAATAACCTAAACGCTAAACATTCCTTGCTAACTATTGATAAGAAATACATAAAATAAAATCATTGTACTAGCTTACCAATGAAAGCAAAGCTTCTGTTGGACCTACTCTTAAACTACCGTCAAATAAGAACTAACTGAGCAAACATCACTAGGTACTTATTAGAGGTAGAAAATATTCAATAGGTCCTCGAAATTATATGAAACACAATATTATTTTAACACATCTGTATATATCGCTGACCTGATTTAATTCATTGTAATTTACTGGGTAATGTCTTATTTTTACATAGACCTTTGACGAGTAAGCGATGTAGCATACGTATATTTTATCTTACAGTGCAAGTTTAAAAAAAGTTCTTAAAAATAGAATTGCACAGTGACGCTACACAGACGCTAATTGAATATATACATATTCAACTGGCATCTGTCTGGTTGCTAGCAACAAAAAACATTATCGCTAGAGACGAAGTACGTGCGGTTTGGGGTCCTAACAAGAACCTAGTTATTATACAAAGAGGATTTATGTATGTGGCGGAGAGATAACGTGCGGTGAGCCAGCATGATTGATTCATTGCGTGTAGCGCGGCTATGGAGAGTAATCATAATAAATTATCATATTCTGGAGCGGTACATTTGACAATTGAAGAAATCATTTTATTGATTTACATCGACGTCATTGCGAGGATGACGTGCTTTATAACGGGCTATACGATGTTATGATTCCACTCGATAATCATTTTACCTCGTGCTCTCTAGAAACCAACATCTAGTATTTATAATTGAGCATGCCGTCTTGCATCTTTATATTATAGACTATACCAAATTTAAAATATGATTAGACATTAAAACAAACCCTTTTACAGTCCGTTCAACCGATTTTGACTTCTATACCGCAGGCATAAGGATAGCATTAAAAGCAAAAAAAGTTACACAATACCAACTATCTACTGCGGCTGCCATTTGTCATGCCACCAACGCAAAAGAATTCAGAATCGGTTCAACGGAATGTAAAAAAGGCTTATCTATATGACTAATCTTATTATTATCTTGTTCTATGTATAATTTCCGATGACACTTGTTTGTATAAAATTAGCCAACAACCACAACATTTAATCTGATCCACACACGAACACATAATCATGAATGTAATGCTCGGTGCACTGCGCCGTTTTGATGCTAGATATACCTACTGCAGGTAGAACACAACTTCAACTGCGTCTCAATCGGTTGCCTAAACCTAAGTTAGTACTTGAACAAGTATGTGTTTAACTTCGCAACTGGGTCAGCGAGCTAGTGATGACTCGCTCTTGTGACAATGCTATCCTCATCTATAGATAAAACAGTAAAACATCACCCCTTTGAATCGATGTCACATCCAACGGCTCGGGATTCGACCAATGGGCCAACCATTTGACCAACTTTATGTAAGAAACCGACAGATAAAAAGATATGAACTCACATTGGTAACATGTATAAAGTCTTTATTGGTAACTATCAAGTCCTTAACGTTTTGGGTTTTTAAAATTATAACCTAAATAAAGCTTCGATAGAGCGCACATCATTGGGGTAGGTTGATGAAAGTAGATACAGGAAATTAAGTCTCAAATATACTGGGTATGGAAGTTTCGAACAAACATTTATGTAAGAAATATTTTAAGAGATAGAAAAATATTTTATTTACAATTGTTGTAAATCAATGAGTGCGCGTTGAACAATACCGCATGTAATCAACACGTTTATTTTGGACGCGTCAATGCTACGACTGTGGTATCTTCTGTGTGGTTCAGGAGCTCTTCTTGCTCCGGGGCTCGCCGCTGATGATCTTGAGGAGTCGGACGGCGGGCGCTTCGAACGCCAGTGAAATGGCGAACGAAGCCAAGAATGCCATCACTGCATACCCGGAGTATATTGCGAGCTGAAAACAGAAATATGAAAATTTTAGTCTCCTTTCAAAGAAGCAGCCTGCGTTCTTATTTTCTCGTCTGTTTTAAATGCAGAAAAAAAACTAGACATCTAGTCTTATTCATTATTTTAGGAATGAACTTCGGGGTGACATTTTTCCTCTAAAGTCATTAAAAAACCGGCCAAGTGCGAGTCGGAATCGCGCACGAAGGGTTCCGTACCATTATCTATAAAAACGGCAAAAAAATCACGTTTGTTGTATGGGAGCCCCCTTAAATATTTATAATATTCTGTTTTTTTGTATTTGCTGTTATAGCGGCAACAAAAATACATAATCTGTCAAAAATTTTACTATCTAGCTATCACGGTTCATGAGATACAGCCTGGTGACAGACGGACAGACAGACAGACAGTGGAGCCTTAGTACTAGGGTCCCGTTTTACCGTTTGGGTATGGAACCCTAAAAACGGAGTCGATCCCAATAGACCATAGATCGTACCGAAAAGTTTGAAGACTAGATGATAAAGCGAGCTTATGTTACAAAATCAATTGAAAAAATATTATACTTTTCGTAAAACGTTGGCACTAATTCTAAACATACGAGAAAAGTTATAAACTTCGTCTTAAATAAAAATAATGTGCAAAGAATTATTATTATGTATAATTAATGGTAGCCGAGGGTTTATGTGCGTGAGGAAGAGCCTCCCGGGCGAGTCGTAGTTCCGCTCAAAGCCACTGTAATAAGTGCTCGTTAATTCAAGAGAACCAACATTAATTAGCCTCTTAATTATTATCAAATTAGTGTTAATGTAAACAGTGGAGTCGGTTTCTACAATCTTTTATACTACAAGGCTATAATAATAATCATTTTGTTATTATGTCTGACGTTAGTCGTCATTAATCTATATAGATTCAAACGATAATGTACTTAATGTGATTTGAAAACTTTCAAGTCTCGTGTTTAGATGTCCTGAGTCCTCAGTAACATTTGAGTTTACCTGCACAATGCAGTAGTGCACAGTATGCACAGGTTGGAGTGATTTCGACAAAACTTTGAATACCTCCCAACTTCATTCACCGAAATGTTATTTGCGGAAAACATTTCAGCTGATTGTATGTGGGAACGTAAAAGTTTAATTCAGGTTATGGTTTGAGTGCAATTTCATAACTCAACATTTATATGAGTCCGTACGAATTTTATATTACCTACTTGGGTGAGGGTTGGGGGGCTGAATAAGAAGGAAGGTTCCCCTTATCCTTTAACTAGAACAGTAAAGTGAAACAACTAACTCCTTACTGAGGTGACGACGTGTTATAAATCTTTTGGCCGCAAACTGTCCGTTCCCCGGAGGAAGCGCGGGATAATGTTGACAGGATAACTTATCACCTCGACTTTTGGTTTTGGCTTAATTAGGCGACATTTCACCCTTCGTGTTTGATTAACGGTGGCAGCTAAAAATATTTCATGGTCTGTACATGTTTGAGAGTGAGACCTCCATTAGCAAAGTTTAATGGCACGGTTTGTGTTGACGTATACAGTGTACTGTAGGTTCCATTTTAGATTTTAGGGGAACAGTACTGTGCCATTACCTTCAGTACTAAGAACTTACTCTGAAACCATTTCAGTGCACTATGTAATGTGTAGTTGTTCTTAAGTTTTGTGTTATGGCACAGCTGTACGTCGCGGTGCATTACTATCAAACTTGAAGATGCCAAGTTTCATTTGAACTAAAAAGGCATACATTTACTTGAGGTGGTAAAATCTCGTGTAAAGCTTTTTACACTAATTAGTGCCTAATGGAAATCTTTGTGACACGAGATCTCGTGATCTTTATTAAACGTCATAAAATTTGACAGCCATTTTATGATTCGAACATGTTCATTATTTTTAGGAACCTTATAACGAGATAATAATCGTCTCAGAGACACGTACGTACCTACATATCATATACATACGTGTTTAAATTTCTGCGACGATAAAACAAAGATATCAAATAGATTTCCAAAATGTCATTTTAAATTAAATGACACTTCGTTATTGCTTTTATATGTCGGTTAATAAAGCCGAAAAGGTTTACGAAGGACGCACAGAAATAAAGGAGAGAACGTAGCATATTATTATTTATGTAGGTACATTGAAATGTTTTGTTGAATTGTTTTCTTTGAATAGGTCATTCTGATGGTTATCGGGGGCCTCTATCCTCAATCAACATCATGGCCGCCTATAGATATGTAATAATATTTATTTATATACATACATCGTCGATAAGAGGTACACCGACCCTATTCAATATAGCTGTCTGTACATATCACCACTCAACAGCTACAACCCCTACGGAAGATTTTCCGATAAGAGTGAAAATGTGAACATATTGTATACGAACCCATTAAATATTAAGGAGGATCAAACACCTACTTTGTTGTAAAGCAGCATTGAATGGCAAACAGCTTTAGGCATAATTTTCTTTTGACACCGCTGTTTTTTCCGATATTTCCTTTGTTTTCGTAAGTTTATGTTCAATGTAACATTTTGCTGTACACGACAATAAGTGCGTGATGTATATATCCTGAAAGGTTTATCTCATTTCCAAGATATTCGATCCAAAATCGGTCTCGGGTGTCAATTAGAAGTGTCGGGCGACCAGTAACTACTTAACAACTAGTAAGTACGGGACTTAGGTTGACTTCAACTAATGAGTGCTGACATATAAAAATGTACAGTTACGTGGGCAAAATACTGACAAAAGAATGACAAGTGACAGCCTGCCAGTCCTGTGTCGTGAAAAAATTTTGTTCTTTACAAAACATCAGAAGTTTTTCACACAATTCAAGGGCCGCCTTTCATGCGCCAACGTTTGAATGGATGTCGAGAGCGTGGCATAAATCTGTGCCCGTCAAGTACCCTATACAAAGGTATTGTAGCTTTCAGACCATACTTTACGACACATTTTACGTGAGTTGGCGACAGTAATGAAATGTTCATCTCTCATTTACTTATAGTTTTCGTGTATATTTTAGTGGTACGTTGTCTCCAAAATGAGATATTTATGTCGGCTATAAGATACGCTGCAGTTTAATCTCACTGCCCCGAATTCCTTCGTGGGACCCTGTATTTGTCTAACTCGTCGTCTTGAGTTGAGGAAATTAAATAAATACCATGCACAATGAAGGGTTCCGTAGTTGGGATGAATTTATAAAACCAACTTAACATTGTAGTTGAAAAACTTGTTCTCCGATACAGAATGTATGGCAGAACATGTTTTTACAACTGCGATTATTACTCGGTAACCGGTTCCTTTTAATTTCATTATATATACTACTGCCGTGAATTTTTTCACATATCCAAACCCAACCATTTAGCTGGCAGGGGGGGGGGACACTTGGCTCTAACAAAAATTTGCACTTTAAAGCTTAATATTCCGCAAACGGATCCCTGAATCCAAAAATGGTTTTACAAACTCCCATTATTTTTTAACGACCAATCCAACGATATCCCACACCATGGGATTGACGAGAAAAAAAATACCATACACACTTTACGTGTAGGGGAGCCATCCAAGAAAAAAATTTGTTTTTACCACTTTGTTGGCATCATTTATATGTATATCCATACCAAATTACAGCTTTCTAGTACCAACGGCCTCTGAGATAAGCCGCGGACAGACGGACAGACGGATAGACGGATATGGCGAAACTATAAGGGTTCCTTGTTGACTACGGAACCCTAATAAATGAAAGGAAGTTCGGAAGTACAAGTTTCAGAATGGCTTCGAATTTCGGAACGGTTTAGCATGTGGTCTTGAACTTGACTAGATATTAACGATCTTGTATACCTAAATACAATCAGTATTTTACCTACACAAGGTTATACGGATGCTATAAAGGTTTTGAAACTCCCTAGCTAGCGAAACCACAAAAGAACGGTAAGTATCTATTTTTTTTTACCTCTAGGTATAAGCTACAGCAGTTGCCTGTATCCTATTAGGTACACCCTGTTCCTAGGAAAAGACAGTCTATTTGCGAGATAACTCGGGGAACACAACAGTTTCCTATCTTTATAAGCCGGAAACAAAACTACGCTTTATGATCTTTACAGGACGAATTTTCTCCAGGATTCTAGCCCGGCTAGATAAAATACATGTTTTTACAAAAATCTGGTGATCCATTTACTTTATTCTATCGTCACGTTACCAAAACAGCAGACAAAACAATGTGTTCTCCCTAACTGTTTTACAGAAAAAACAACATATCCAATAAACAGTTTGTGTTCAATAAAGTTCAATACGGAATGAGAACTGAAGAGAATTCCTAGCCAATTGTGTGTTGGGTCCATCCGGCTGGAAAGTTACAGCATTGTGTGACATCAAACTGAATGTTTGTAAGTTAAAAGCAAAGCGAAATAAACGTACTATTGTAATAAAGTGGAACAATAAGTACAGTTACGAGCAAAAATATGTACACACCTAGTGAAATTGAACAACAATTTTATGTTTCAACTATTGATTGAAATTATGAGGTCTTGTGCTGACAGAATCTTTTAACACCAACTGTTTGTAACATTTGAATCAAAACAACTCTCCGGGAAAATCGCTTTTGGTTTTCTCCAGGGTGTAAATATGTTTGCTCGTAACTGTAACTACTACGAATATTTATAATAGTGTGTGGGGCAGTAAATTAACGCCTATATTTGCTGAAAAGGGCGAAGTCAGGGAGTGGCTAATGAGTCACCCGCTTCCCTGGATAGTGGGCAGGTATCAAATTTTACTACCTTTTTATCTACTGTTGAATATAGACTGTTTTTGCGAGTAATTTAGGGGAGTTTATGTTCTTATCGCGCTGTGCAGGCGAATCAGGCCACCTAAGTTCACATGTGGAAGCAATTGGGTATTGAGTAAGAGTCCAGTTCTCATGTTAGCGCTTGGGGATGTTCTCTATTGACGTAATTTGATAAAACAATGATTTGTGATTAATGGTGTTCCTAACATGGAATAATTATGAATTGTTTGGCAGCCAATTAACAACTTCAAAGCTGTAGAAGAAATCGCAAACAACACAGCCATTTTGTTTTTTCAAAACATTATTACACAAATTTTGAGTAACAGCGCCACTCTTTCAACGTCAACCGAGTACCTAAAGATCCTTGCAGCAGTGTGTACAGTCACAACCACTTGTATAAACTTAGCATTGATTGTAATTTTATGTTATAACGAACATAGTATTTTGGAACCCATATTATTACGAAATAGGTATCATCTCAAATTTGTAATCGTTATTCCACGAGAAAATGGTTATTGAATTTTGCTGAGTTTATACATATTTTTGCTCGTGACTGTACCACTCTTTGTACTCACCACTGTGGAGTTCTGCATGTGATAGGGTCCGTCGAGCAGGAAGGAGGTGTACATCATGATGGTGGGGTGCACGAGGTAGGCGCAGTACGTCAGGCGGCTGAGCGGCAGCAGGCCTCGGTACGACAGCGCCGAGTTCACCAGCCCGCCGTACCCGCTGCAGCAGGATATCGCCACCCATGCTACTGCTACACCCCAGGCTGGTGGAGAAGTAATAATTGCATTAATGTAGCCTCTTAAAGGTTATCTGCAAGGGATCAGCATCACCTCAACTCGAGCCGTTCAGGATTCTTTCTATAAAACTCTATACTGCAACGCACACGTATGAGCATCGTAACGTGTGGGTTGACCTTGAATCTATATCTAAACCAAAATTGGCATGGCGATTCATACGGGACCAACTTAGTAAAAAGTGGTACGACTTATTAATACGTGTTTATACAATATAATAAGAAATAAATTAAATTAACGGTACGGGAATTATGAATTTTACCTCTATAATAGAAATTGGCCACGGTCATACGATAATTATTTTAAATTGTATGTTTTAAGAGGTGCAGGAATCATTCCTGCATTTCTTAGCATAGTAGTCAGCCATTCTACCATTATGCAAATCTAGTTCGACCTATTATCGCTCAAGAACAGACACTAAACACACATCTACACACCCTTTTGGGGAACCTCTTACTCTTTTACGACACCCCCCGGTACACAACTCCGGTAAACATAAAGTTTAATTGAAATAACAAAGCTATCATTAATAGTTATTTGTGCAATAAGAGAGCAAAGTTGTTTTTTCGTGCGAGTGTTGATTTTGAATCCCGAGTAAGCGAAGGATTCCATAATTGAATCACGAGCGTAGCGAGTGATTCTAGGTTAGAATCCTGAGCACAGCGAGGGATCCAAAGGCACGAGATGCAAATAACTTTGGTCTCGTGTAATACATACAAGTTTTCACCTCAGCAGCGAGAACATATGAGATATTAGAACATATTAGGGGTTTAAATATGAATTTGCCGTTTTGTACTGAAGAACGGAAACCATTTTTTTTCTGAGGTAAAATATATTTATTTCAATGTATTTTCCCCATTGTCTACTCATTTCTGCCATCTCCTGGGAAGGTCATTTACCTCACCAAACTGAGTGAAGGCATTTTGTATTGAAACCCCTTCATTTCTGTACAGGTTCAACAAGGTAGGTAACGCTAGCTTCAACACGCGGTTCTCTCTGCAGATTAGTCAAATCATGGGGCACTTATTTTGCAAGCTTTTTGTCTCACCGATTGATGCAAATTGGTAATTCTTTTGGATATGCTTAAGCTAACATCAAACCGTGCCGCTAGTTCCTTGGTAGTTTGATATGGAGCCGCTTCTACCATCGCATCTAATTCATCGTTATTTACCTTAGAGGCTGGTTTTTCTCGGGGTTAATTCTTCAAATCGAAGTTTCCACTACGAAAGCGATTAAACCAAAAACGCACGGTACGTTCATTAGCCGTATCCTCTCCAAACACAACATTGATATTACGAGCTGTTTCCGCTGAGTTAGTTCCACGTCGGAACTCGTATTCAAAAATTACTCTAATTTTCAATATAAGTACAGTACGACACAACTCACATCGGCAAAATTCGTAAAACCGATCACAATCCGACCTGATTGGTGAAGCAGTAATAAAGATTGGTGATTTTGTCAAATCTTTATTACTGCTTTAGGTGAAAATGATCTTTACGCAAACGCAATAACTTGTAAAGTTATATGACCAAATACATCCTTAAAATTGAAATTAAAGAATGCAAATTTTCACATTTATGCTACATCTAAGTTGTGTCGTACTGTAATTATCTTTACTGTTAAAAGCTGAATGCAAAAACAAAAATCGAATCTTGTGAAAAAAGTTTCACTCTGGAATCTCATTTTAATTCAAAGTGGCCAGTACGTTTAAACGGCAATTTCATATTTAAACCCATATTATTGCCTATAGGTAAAAATACAACATGATAAACATAAACCACATGGTAAACAAACCACATGTATACTTGTAAAACGAACAGTATAACAAAAAAAAAAAAAAAACTTTTTTACATTTAAAACCTGTATGTGTATCCGAACGTTTTATTGTTTGTTTCTTTTTTGGGCCTACTAGATATCGAAATTAAAATCGAACTTCAAATCGACTTGTTTCTATCTCTCGCTTTTTTCGTATCGAAGTAAAAGTGACAGAACAAAGTGAAATTCAAATATTTCGAGGATATATATTTTGTGAGTAGATGACAATCCTCGGAATATAGAAAAAAAAAAAAAAATTACATCGTCTCACGCTCGCACCAAAATTTAATTTTGCACACTGTCTGTAGACAGCAAAACCTGCTTGTTTGAGGTGCTGAGGTGAAAAAGATTATGTTAAACACGTTTCCAAGCCTTTAATAATAAAAGTGTTAAATGCTCTGTGATAACGGTAAAAGAGCAAAGCTATTAGCAAAGTTTTAACTGCAACTTTATTTAATACAGAACAAACTCAAGGGAGTAAACTCGTGATTAGAAACTAAAATCAATTAAATAAAAGCTTCTTTTTCAGGTTTTGTACGTGGGTTATCAACACACTAGCGTATTGCTACGCATCGCTACGCACAGAGCTACGACGTAGCCATGTGCTACGATCGTTTATTTCAGAACCGTCCTTTCGTGTTTTGGTCCATTATTTGGTTTTGGGTAAAATATATTTTTATAAACTGACTATTATATCCCAATTACTATTTTTTAAGGATTTCAATTGTTTCTTTGTATTCTTTATAACGCTTAGCTGTGTGTGTATTCGATAATTCGGAAAATAGGCGAAGAATCCGAGTAATCTTTATGGCGTAGTCTGGTCTTCGAAAAGACTTATCATTGATTAAATTAAATTTAAAAAGTGCCTCAACTTTTATTGTGAGGTTTGGGAGCTCCAACTACGACTCGTTATCAATTCGCTTTTTTAATGCCGAATTTAACTTAATAATAAATTCGAATGTAAGTATGCCAAAAAACTTTTTAATTGGTCATTTAGATAGGACCAAAAATACCGTGGTAGCTGTTAGTGGGACGGTAACGTTAGCAACTCAGCACTCCATTGTCCAACTAATCGGATTCGCGTACTTTGCACTCGAATGGGTAAATCAAGGGGGGATTTTAGCAATGTGGAAATAACCTTATTTTGATAGAAGCAGCAGACTATGATTAGGTTCTTTTATTCAACTGAGAATAAACTGTAAGGTACCGTATCATAAAAAAATTGGCCACTTAAATGGATGGCGATGATCGATTGGACGAGAAGAATTATTTTTTATTTGCTGTAGGGACCTGGGGAATGAGCCAAGATAGAATCAATAGGATATTATTACCTGTATGTCCGATGCTAATATAGAAGGCGGTGGGCCACACTTCGAAGTAGCCGTCCACCATGCTGAAGATGAGGCTGCCGATGATGGCCAGCGCCACGGGCCAGCCCAGCGCCACCACCCAGTACGGTAGCCTCAACTGGCACCTGGTCTTGTGCAAATACCACCCCACCACCATACCTGGAACAAATACAAGTCTCTTTACATTCCCTAAGAAGGTTGTTCGTATGTAAATTTTCTTTTCCGCTTTATGTAATATTTTTGGAGCTAAATTATAAGTTCTGTGAGCAATTATGTTGATTGAAATAACTTAGTCATTCGTTTTGAACATTGGAATATATGTTATTATTCGTTAGAATATCAAATACAGCACTTCAAAGCTGCTACAGTATAATGTATGTAAATATTTGTAAATTGGCGAGCATGGAGATTACAATCGGAAGCCATACAGAATTGGTTTTGGTTCGAACAGACATTCACGCATGTGTTGTATATTATATGAGCGGAATAAATCCGACTGATGAGACGGTTGAGGGTGACAGGCAGCCGCCCTTCCTCCAGATAATAAAACACTAATAAATTTTTCAACGACCTCGGCTCGCTCGCTTCTGTCTGTCTTATACCGCGCTTGTTATTTTTACACCCACGTTCTACTTTCGGACTAACTTCCAGCCAGTGCTGTTCAAGGTATGTTGTATGTCTGTTTTCATCAGTTCCGAGGAGCGTACTCAAATAGAATATTTAAACAGACGCTTATTTTGAACAGAACAGAATGTCAGCAGGAAATTGTAGGCCAAAACACAATATACATAATTGGATGTCCAAACGACAAAATACACACACAATTCTAGAGCATAGAAAATGCCGAAAAAGAAAGGAAGTTTGTTCTCATGCAAATTGCGCAAGAAAAGGGGTTCTATTGATAATAATCAATGTTCATGTCGGGTACGTACTCGTATAGTGTGAAACGGACTGAGCAGTGAGCGAAGTTATCGGGTTGTTCAGTCTACCATTTACACTTTTTCGAACGCGTTTATGATTCCCTCACTGACCAGCAAAAGGAAAACGAAATGTAGTGACCGTATAGCTTTCTGGTAGGATCGATAAAATCTCAGGCCCATTTTTGGGGATTACGCGTGGGGCGAGTTCGGAAGGATTAAATAGTCAGTGGCGCGTCGAGCATTCCGCGCGATCTCGGTACGGCCTCGTCGCGGCCGGTTTGTATCGACCCAAATAATTTTTAACGGAGCTTTTATTTTATTAGATACTAGCTGAGCCAGCCATTTCGACCTATTTTAATATGCGCTTTTCAATTCCCTGACATTCTTTCCTGAACTGAAACTGCTATACATCCTACCTAACACAATGTAAGCTATTGAAGTTGAACAAATGAAGTCCAACAATGAACCTTCGCAGAAAACCATGCCGTGAAATGAATACATGTTTTAAAGTTAGAATAATGTTAACAATAGGAAAATGAAAGTTATTTAATATGTTGTTGATAGTATGTTAGTATAACATGCATATTTATTGAAGTTTAAATACTAATATTATTTACTTTACGCAATGCGACCAAGGATATTTTTCGCGAGTGACACCTACTTTCGTAATAATTTGTAACTGTATGTTACACGAATGATAAACAAGGACATACAGAATTTGGTAACTTAAGTATATTATAAAGTTGAAGTAATCTTTGATAAGACTAATGTTCTTTAAAAATATTTCACATTGGCGAACCTGTGAATGTGAAACACTTAATAATAAGAAAGATGACGTGCGAATACATTTAAAAGAAAGTATAGTAGCCAGTCATCCAATTTCGCCCGCTCTTCATAATTTATCAAAGTTGAAATTGCTTCAGAGGGTGATTCGATTTAAGAAGCTGAGAGCTTCGCCGATACAGATATAATAAAAAACCTCAGCTAAGTTGAGAGAGTACGGAATATGCGTAACTTTGCGGGGTTTGGAATACTTGGTCAATTGGTAATTACTTCTTGCTACAACATTCATCCATCACAGTCTATTCATAATTTGATACAAGTTTTTACTAAGATCGACGAGCATTTTTTTCCTAGTTTTCCTGCTATAATTGGATTTTATCTTCGTGATATTAAAAAGTTGGATCCTCTTACCGACTAGATAGGGTCCGATCCTCGACCAAGGCTTGTCGTAAAGCGGGTCGAACATCTCGAAAGGCTCCTGTATCCGCGCCTTGTATTGATGCCACACTGATATGTAGATGGTGGTTGCCCATGAACTCACCAGTAGCAACCCTAGCGATATCATCGCGGACTTTGGATGCCTGCACATAGAAATATGGTGTATAAGAAACAAGACCAACAAATAAAACAAAGATATGAAAATACGATACGCAAAGTTAGCCAAGTTAGTCAACTCCTTGAATAATGTGTATTACAATAGGACCGTTCTGGCTGAATACCAGTTCAAGATTCTACAAACGGATTCATAACATAAATCGGCTTAATAGTTCCTCAGACAACTTGTAAGAATTCAGTAAACAAACTTTTCTACTTTACGAAAAGAGCGTCCACGGAAAAAAGGTAGAGAGAATTTGTACATTTATACTAGGAAATACGGAAACCAGTGAATATGTACGCGACATTATGTCAATGAATTTTTTACATCGCTTTTTATTTACGGATTTTCATATTTTAAATTCACACTTACTTCACAGAAATGAGTAGCAATATAATTCCAACGACGTAGAACTGTGTGTCGTTGGCCATGTACCACGACCACACCATGCACATCTCCCGCTGAGGGTACAGGTTGTTGATGTACAGCAGATTGCGCCACCAGTACTTATCACACGTAATATGGTCGAAAATAGCCGGCTCGAACACTGATCTATCGTGCGTATACCTAAGAGCAATCTCGTTTAGACCAATCACAAAACCGTAAGCTGGGGTAAGTCTCACTAATCGATAAGAGAATAAAATTAAGAAAGACTTAATCATAGCTATGAATTCTGCAATGGAGTAAGCGCTGCTTTTCGGCTTGTCCAATAAATCTTCCTTAAAAGATTGTTGGCTTATCACAGAGATGGAGAGTGCGGAATTACTGAAGCCGTTAAGATTCTTGTTGAGGTCCTGTTTGTCTAGCTGCTCAGCTTTTGCGGCTTTTTTGTCTTCTGTCCGTAAAAATAAAATTGTGACGAGTATCCCACTGTAACAAAAAAATAAATTAAATTAAATTAATTTAATTCAGGGAAAACCTTTATTTTCAGATAAAAGCAGAATTTATATATATATTATTATATAGAATATATATTATTAATAAAATAAAAAAGGTCACAGAATTAAAATATACGAAGATTAATTAAAAGATATAAATTATCAGGGTCACAGAATTAAAAATTAAAATTAATTTCATACAAAACAAACAAGTAAAATATGTGTGAAGGTCTCGAATGAGAGTAGGTTATTGAAGACTGAAGAAATGGTACGAGGTTGCTTAGTTGATGTTACAAAGGATATTGAGAAAGGCCGTATAAAGGAAATTCATAACTATTAAGCTAATGTTCGACCCTTTTCGGTAATTTACTGATAGCTATCGTGGAAGAGATTCTTTATAAAATATTACCCTAAGATAGCGACGCTATAATGATTTTCTAATACATATATGATGTTCCATTTAAGTTTATTGCTCTAACTAACAATAATAATTAATAATGTGTACTAGCACGATAGATTTTACTCATGATCATAGTGATTTCAAACTGTACCCACCGCTAAGTATCTATCATCCCTTTATTCTTTTTCATTCATCGGATCCACTTCTATAGCTAATAAAAATAACTTATCTACTTGATTACATCGCCCAAGTAAACCACATTAATTTGATTTAACAAACCCGTCTTATAACACGTACGGAGTTACCCTTGTGCACCCGGTCTTACCAGGGCTGTCAAAAACAAAAGGAGGAAAACAAACTACTCGAACTGCCCAAATAAATTGGACATTGTTATAACAATTGTATTATGGTTATGCGTGTTTTGATAAGCTTTGACTACAATAAACACAAAAAATATTGAGTCGGGTAACGATACACGGCGAAATTGTGTTGTTTCCTTTGTTCTTTTACGTGTACCAAAAACAGTAATGAAAATTGTCATGCCCACGGCACATGTCAATTTGTACCAGTCACGGCACAAAAAGGTCAACCATGTTCGCAAAAAATAGAATGACAACCCTAGTTGAGCTATCTAAAACGTATAGGTGTTTTATGAGAAACGGAATTGATGTCCGTGGCTTTTTACTGCTCGAAAAATCTATAACTGTCTCTGTAACTATTCTAAATTGACAACGACGGGCGTTTTGCAGTCCTTTTGGAGGCTCGGACGTAATTGGATTTGACGGTCAAACAGTCTGATGGATATCAAAGCAGATAAGGGTTCTATTGTCGCTCCGATGGAAGCTCAGCTAATCGTTGATCAAATATTCATTTGTGTTTAATCGTAATTAAATGTTTCTGTAGCAAAAATATGTGGACAGTCCCTTGGATATTCGTAACACCGGAATATAATGTAATTAGGTGCACACTCAGCTTAAAAATGAATCTTCAATTGTCGGATTAATTTGATATAAAGATTTGTTTTTCATCACCAAAGTCAGAGAACAACATGAATTTTGGTACTTATACATATTTACATAGGTACACAGACACGCCCTAAAATTAGATCATGTCGGCGGCATTCTTCCCACTTTAAAGAAAGTTAAGAAAACTTTTTCTTACAAATTCGCAGCTAAACGTTTGAACCGATTTTAATGGAATGATAGAGCGGTATTTCGGCACCCGAAAAGGTACAAAATGAGGTTAGTACCTACTTTTTTTACCGGAAAATTAAAATCTTTTTATGCGTGAAAAGCTGCGGGCCGACATTTTAAATTATATCTCTATATATAATAAAAATGTATATAATACAAATGAAATGCTGTTCGTTGGTAAGCGCGTCACTTGAGGACGGCTGGACCGATTTGGTTATTTTTTTTATTTTAAAATGTTAGTAACATACCGAATTAGGTTTTAAAAGTTCCCCGGAAAATGTTCAAATTCGAGAAAAACTGAACGGACAGGACATCGTCTGTTGGGTCAGCTAGTTGGTAACAAAAATGCCTTCCGAGCAAACTCCTTTACGCATGTTAAATAAGTAATTTAAATTCGATTGTATGAACTTAGGATATGATTATTAATATTGTTTACTTTCAATGTCTACTCAAGGCCAATGTTTAGCAAGTAAATGCATTAAATAAACCTATTTGACATTGTTATATAAATGTTAAGTGTGTTTTTTCATCACATTCATAATCAGCCTATAATGTTCCCACTGCTGGGACGAGGGAGCGGGCCGTTATCTACCACGCGGGCCCAGTGCGGGTTGGTAGATGTCACATGTCTTCGAATTTTTGTTCCTAGGACATGCCGGTTTCCTCACGATGTTTTCCTTTACCGTTTTGAGAGCAGTGGCGATGAAATAATTTACACAAAGTAAAGCGCCTGTCAGGGTTCGAACCTACGACCTACATGGCCGAACCTAAGTCGTTCAAACCTAAGTCGTGGCCGTTACCACTGGGCCACCACTGCTCACGGCCCCACTGCTTTTCATCACATAACCATGAAAAATTGGTATGAACATCATACGCCCGGCTTTTAAAAATAATAATGATGATGACGCACAAGTGCGTATCACAATAAATATTATAAAATCGGTGTATAAAATGAAATGTGGTTTCTACTGTAATGCAATAAATACATTACAATAGAAACCACATTTTATTCGCGTATATATATTTTTACATCGACATTATGTGCCGAAACATCTCAACAGCATCATTCACGTCGGCTTATGTATTTGCGAAAGTTTCCCAAGAAGGTAGCATTGTCTAACAGTCAACTACAGACCGGAAATGCTCTGTATATGTATAAGTAGAGCACGTTTCTGAAATCCTGTAAAGAGCAACCCAACTCTACACTCACAAACACGCTCACGCACGCTCACCCTCACTTACCACTCCACACTCCACCACACCTACCAACATAAAAAGTTTGCATATCTTTTATTTTAATTTTCTTTTTGCATATTTACGAGTTTTATCAAACTATGTCAGCTAAACTATAACCATACCCGATATCCGTGACCATACGACAGATAAGTCTGGAACAATACTTTCCTTGAGATGGGCGTTGATAACTGCGTCACAGTTTTTTAAACTTTTGCAGCTATCATCGTTACCAACGTAATTAATTGTGGCAATATGTTTTTGTTCCAAATAAAAAACTTTTACTTTACTTTACTTACTCTCCAATTACAGAAACGGCACTGAATTCGCGACTTACTGGCCTCAAACAATATAAGGAAACACAGAAAGAAGAAAATAAATCTTATAACTGACCTGATAACAAAGAAGGTGTCGACACAATAGGACGCGTTCCCGACCGACTGGTACCAGAAGTTCCTCTCGGTGATGACGCGCATGGTCTTGTTGTCAGCCACGTAGAAGATGGTCAGGTACGTGTGCACCATTATCACCCAGATCACTGACATGAACCTAGAAACAAGAATAGTGTAGGTTTCTTAAAGTTTAAAGCTTAGGTTCAAACCTAGAATTTTCTCAAGTGTGGTTGCCGCCAGTCAAGATTGTATACTAAAGAACACTGACGAACAGTACAATACTTAAGTACATACTAAAACCAGAAACCCTAATAATATACTTACTATACTAAACTACTGACCATTAAAGTGGAACTAATTTGTAAAGTTTGATTAACTTTAGTTACCGACAGCGGAATAACGCTGAGAACCAACTGTATTAAATCTACCGATTGGATACCCATACAAATAACAATGCTTAAATTGTAGTTCCACAGTTATTTACTACTGATACAGCAAGTATCCCATGTAGTAGGGATTTACTAAGGAAAGCCAATCAAAAGCGTATAACTAAACAACAGAACAGAAACACGCTCCAATCAGGCTTTAGTACAAATACTGTAGATCAACGGGCACTTTGTACAAGAGTTGATTCAGAACCGATTGAGATAGGACGCGGACACACTGTCGTAAAACAAAATGATTGGGACCGTACATTTACATTCATATACTCACTTATGCTGATACGGGACGAAAAAAGTTCCGAAATAAAAGAAACGTACCTCATTCCGTGAAGACATGTGAGGGCCCCGTCGTTGGGCGGGTCCGTGCTGAGGATCGTCCGCCCGTTCGACAAGATGGAGAACGATAACAGCACCTCCGACCACACTCCTGAACACAGAAAGGAACAACTTGAATTGAAATTAAGATAAGTTCCACTAAAGGATCACAACTTCAAAGTTCTTTAAGAACGTTTTTCCTAGAACAATGAAATTGCTTTGATTCCTGTTTTCGATTTATTACGTCGAGTATTTCACTTTGCTATTTATTTTAAAGAGTTCTCATACAAACATTGGATCGCAACTCAATTTGATAACATTGTTTCACAATGCAATATCCTGTGACACCATTTTATAAAATAAATCTGGAAAAGGATTTGGCGGCTTGGAGAAATCATAAAACCCGAAGCCGTAAATCCAAGTAATTACTTCGGAGTTTTTACTACAGAGTAGGTAATTAATTCTAACTGGAATTACGATGTAATGTATAACTAGATAATAACGTGTCACATTAGCTAAAATTTAGTCTAATTCTCAGGGGAAAAGCCGTCACCGTCAGTTTAATGTCCGCCTGACTTGGATAACTTACTCAGTGCCGACATATAGCCACAACATTAGGGTTACTTAACATGCTATTAGCACCGCGGGTGACAATTAATTATGTTTTATAGCATCGCCCGTACATTATGTTCTCCATGTTCGGAGCACCATCATCTATTATGCTTATGTATATAGGTAATTCTGGTTTAATCATTGAATGTAAACTCTCATACTCCCAATCCGCAGTAATAAGCGATTGCAACCTTACCGGCTTTCTAGGTCCAAGGGAATTCTACTTTTATTTCTATCTAGATGTGTTTTAACGAAATATACTTAGGAAAGCAATATTAAGGAAATTAAATTCTCACAAACAGACGTATAGCATGCTAAATACAAAACCCACTGTCGTAAAGTTATGCGAGCTGGTCGTAAAGTTATGCCTCTCAGCGTTTGTATTCTTTGACCTTACGACTTCAACTTAGGCTTATGAACGAACTTTATTTTCAGAGCTGTGAAGAATTGGCAGGTTTTTTATACCCGAACAAAGTGGAAAGTTTTCTCAGTTCTTTAAATAATTTCTATGCATAATTACTTGAATAAGTAGTTTCGTAATTTGATCATTATCTTTTGGGAACTTTCTTATAAAGCTTTGGGTTCATTATCTTTAATATATTTTCATTTATTTGAAAGAAAATAAATAAATTTCGGAGTACGTACATCATCTTAGGCTCATTGTCTGTGTTTTCTTTGTTCAGGGCCATTAAAAAGGTTCGTATATTTTTCATTATCTTCTTAATTATTTTTCGCGACCTCAAAGACTTAGAGAGTTCTTGAAACACATTTATTAACTTCGTGTACATCTACATAGTATACATGTGTAGTGGCTCTCTCCACATAACGCGCATTAGGTACTCACCACAAGTTTCCCGTCGAAGGTCCTTCTCGCCATTGTCTGCGCTCACTGGCTTCCCATCAGCAGTCGGCACATTGTTGTTAGCCTGCAAATATCGTTACGTCACAAGTGTTCATTGGCTACAAACAATGTAAGCATCTAACCCTTTCCACATAACTATTCGTTTGGAAAAAAAAAATAGTCAATTAAAGCAACCGTTAGATAGGTACTTGATAATTAATAAGATTATTTGCTCACGATCTGATAAACTTTCGTTATATATGCGTAAAGGCCAATTAAAATGAAAAATATATTAGAATATACAGTCGATTCAATAAAGCTGACATTGAATTAAAAATGCTAAATCTTTGCAAAATGTAAACAAAAACTGTGACATTCAATTAACGCCTCTCCCGTTTTTATCAAGGTCGTTAATCGCATGTCCACGATGTGCCCCCCGCGTCACATCCGTATCCTCCCGCGATGCGATACCTTGCTGATGATAATGGACCCATTTGCACTGCTATCGCATATTTTCGGCTTCAAAAAATATGTTTTATTGAAAGTATCCCTTTACACTTCATTTAAAAGCAATTGTAATTATAAGCTAACCTTTGTTCGATCTTCTAAAGTATGAGACATTGAGTAGGTATAACAACATAATTGGTCGTTCGTAATTAATTTCTGCTCTACTTCAATAATGGAGAATTTAAAATTTGCTTATTAATTGGAATATTAAAGCCGGCTGGTGTGAATATAGGAAAAATGTGGACAAAACATTGAATGGCACAAAAGCTCCGCTCATCCAGTCAGTTGACGCGATGCCCTAGTTGAACGGGTCGATTATTTTCGACGCTGCTAACATCCATACTCTGATATTAAAATTGGGTATCCTATTATGTGGCGATATAACCAATATCATCTAGCTTTTATTATTATATTATCATCAGGATCAGGGTTTTCATAAATTAGACTGATAGGAAGAAAAG
This sequence comes from Lithophane ornitopus, assembly GCA_948473465.1. NCBI lineage: Eukaryota > Metazoa > Arthropoda > Insecta > Lepidoptera > Noctuidae > Lithophane > Lithophane ornitopus. The sequence goes on along the minus strand of OX419616.1, from coordinate 7,223,422 downwards.
CTGTAAAAAGCTTAGAAGAATAGACAAACTTCCGTTTTGATTAAACAGAAAAGTCATTGCTAAAAATCGGCCAAGTGCGAGTCGGACTCGCGCACGAAGGGTTCCGTACCATTATCTATATAACGGTTAAAAAAAAACATGTCTATTGTATGGGGCCGCCCTTAAATATTTGTTTCATTTTAAGTTAATTATTTATGGTTAAAGTGAATATATAACTAAATATTCTGTGAATATTTCAAGCGTCTACCTATTGCCGTTATCAATATCGAGCAAAAACGAGCAAAAAAATCACGTTTGTTGTATGTGAGCCCCCTTAAATATTTATTTTATTCGGTTTTTAGTATTTGTTGATATAGCGGCAACAGAAATACTTACATCGTCTGTGAAAATTTCAACTGTCTAACTATCACGATTCGTGAGATACAGTCTGGTGACAGACGGACAGACAGATAGACAGCGGAGCCTTAGTAATAGTCCCGTTTTACCCTTTGGGTACGGAACCCTAAAAATTAAAGGTTAGAAAAGACTTAATAAAAATTTCAATAATTCCCGTTGATAAAGTTGGAGATATTTGAGTGGTTACGGAACTTTTCGTTTTAATAATAAATGTCCCTTTAGGTACTGTTTCGGCGACCACGCAATGTCGATCGGTCACGTTTGTTTTTGAGCTTAATTCAAATTAATTTGTATGGAACCGCTGGAAAATACGGCGCCCTTTCGACCGGACGGGCGTGTCTGGTTGTTACACGCCATGCTCAATCACACGGTATATTTAATGAAACACCTCTGCGAATCCGGGGAAAATGTTTTTTTCCTTGTTGTCGCTACCACGTTTTTTGCAGGTCATCCTAATTTATTGCCATCGGCACACAACATACGCGTGAGAAAAAAAGGCACAAGTTAAAAAAAAATGTCTGTGTTATGAAAGCGTTTTTTCTGCCATCATAAAGCACAGGCCAGCCTGAGAACGAAGCTAAGCTCGTTTAGCTTCGCTCATGTAGCGACCGCGTCTTTTCATACTTATGTTAGTAGTTCGTGGTATGAACCGAAGTATGCAAACGCGCGATAGCTACATTTTTTTAAATCCTTTATTAAAAAGAACTAGGTTCTTAATAATTGATTACAATCTAGCCTATAAGACTAATACGCAATTTTAATCTAATCTTAATCTTCTACGTAATCATTATTTAAAAATAGAATAGTGTTGATTGAACTTTACACAGTCCGTTCCACTTTCTTAGAGTTTGATATTATATTATAAACGCTTAGTTCACGTGTTATATGTGTGTCATCGTCACTATTATTTCTACACTTTTTACACTACAGTAACTCAAAAGGTTTTGCGGTAGCTACATGAGTGACTCTAAAAGAATTTAGCTTCGTTCCCAGTGTGGCCTGCGCTTACCTTCGTGACTGTCCCTTTCTAAAGCTAGATATCTTATACATATACACAACATCTCCTTGCAATAAAAAAGAAGGATATTATAAACGAAAGTACCAACAGGTTGTTTATGGTTGACGTCGGGTGCCACTTCGAGGTCGTCGTCCTTCATCAGCCGGTACTTGCGCTCCAGATAACCCTCGTACAGAGACGCGAAGAACATTAAGATTCCGACCAGGATCACCACCGTTCTGCAATGGGACATCATTATTAGGAACAAAATTTACAAAATTAGGTACCTACCTAACTTATCATTCACTCGTTATCTCGTCCTTTAATAAAAAAGCATTCCATTTGTAACAGTTTTGTATGTTTTTTATTCAAGTTTACTGAATTTCTCACAAAATCTTTAATGACATTGTTAGCGGTGGATCTCTTAACATGATTTAAAATTGAACAGCTTCCAAACACTTGTTATCGTGCAAGCATGGCGACGGCAAGGAGAGGCTTTAACGAGATTCTTGGCACTCGTTCAGAACCTTGCTTAACAACTGGTATTTTGGCAAACTCACACTTTAGCGCAGAACAGCCAGCAACTTTGCATTCAAATAAGGAATAACCAGTGTGTACACTGCATAAAAACAGTAATTGCTCGCAGTGTTGCCATTCCAATCTGCTGAAATTATTTTTAAATCCGAAATGCTAATGGTCTACGTGTTTTCATAGAAGAGAATTAAAGTTAAGTGCCTTTGTTTCTCCTTGTGGAATATGTGCGTGACCGAACATACGTGATCGTTATAGCTGTTAGAACTGGGGTCGCATTGCTAAACGGCTCATGTGGATAATACATCTTCGTCTAAGACGTTTCGGCATCACTATTTCAAAGGGTTTGTCTGACAAAACAGCAATACGTTAAAGTGTTAAAGTTATTAAGTAATGATAGTTTTGACCTTAACAGAGACATTCGTGTTTAGTTTAGACTTTGAGTGAAGTGAATGTGTGACATTCAGAACATTCTAAACCTACTATGTATTTATAGGCCTACGTGATGCCTGTAACTGTAGGTCAAGACTATTAATACGCAATTCTAGTTTCGTTAGGATAACCTAGTCGTTATGTCCTTATGCTACTGACAAATTATTGCACAATCCTAAAATGACAAAATACAGTAAAATTAAGAACTCAAAATACATTTACTTAAATCAAAATTGCGCAGGTCACCAGTACAAAAAAGAAACGATTGTGAAAACTTAATAGTGTAGACTATCTTGAAAATGGCACTTTGTAAGAATAGCGAAAGCCACACACTACTCACTAGGTTACTTCAGTTTAAAATAACTGTAGTTTTTGCCAAACATACAGATTTTTGGAAATCGCGAAAACTATGCTGAGTGGCGCAAAAGTAGGTAATGTCATAATGTGAATTGGCTGCCATATGGTTGAAAATGAACAAAAATGTGTTCGCGGAAAGATTATTTATAGGAGTAAAATTGATGACATTAAGTCGAAAAAAAAATATCGGCCAACTGACCGCCTCCTGAGTTAATGGTCATTCGTGCTCGTTTTACGTTATTGAATTAATCTGGCTCTAATTTGTTGATTTCTGGTTCAATGTTGGCGCTTGCAAGGTTTGTGGTTTTTGTTGGTAACAGCGAGATTTCAAAAAGCCTAAAACGAAGAAGCCTGGAGATCTAGCGATCTGGCCGACCAGATCAAATCGCCAAATCGGGATTTACATTCTGGGATTACATGGCCCGCAAATTGGTGTTCAAAATCTCCGTCATTGCCTGAGTGCCTGTGTGCATGAGCTGTGTGCGCTCCATTGCATTGTCAACTAATTCTCTATCAGTCTACAACATAAGTTTCAAATCACAATCACATCACCTATATATAAACATATTGAAAACAGGACGGTAAAGGTTTCCACGCATTCTGTCTACTATTTTATTTTAAGAAAAAATCTAGGTACTATAGTTGCAAAATACGTTTTACATAATTATTTGTGCTAAATTATTATTTTGTATCACATATCTGTACTCGCTAATTATTATATTATTTAAGTATGCGTTTGGTTGCATTCATAATTATTTAAATACGGCCATGACATAATTATTGTATTTTTAGAAATATTATGCAATACAACATCCTATTCGTTTTTGTTATAAATTAAAATGTTAGCTAATTGTGCTAAGATAATTAAGGTTATATAATGTAGAGACCATTTTAAATAAAAAACCGGCCAAGTGCGAGTCGGACTTGCGCACGAAGGGTTCCGTACCATCATCGATAAAAACGGTGGACGTGATTTTTTTGCCGTAAATATTTATTTTATTCTGTTTTTTAGTATCGTTTCATAATAAAAAGAAAACAATATCTGTCGTCAACAATGGTCAATTTTCACTTTTATTTGGATTTCAAAATAATTAACATTCCTTGTTATTAATTAGGTAAATGTTCTCGTAGCTGTAAATCAACCTTGAATGGTGATGAGATAATAATATATAGTCCCGGCTTTCATCAGTGATTTACATAATACGTCATACGCAGTGAGATGAATTAATTAATTAGATCTGCTTAGTAAATCTACCTGCCTCATTAACTGGTAATGAACCTAGTTAATTAAGAAATGTATAACTATAAATAGGTAATCTTTTGTGGAAGTAACAGTGCCCAAAACTGAGTACGTTCCTTTTTTTTTTTTTGTTGGTGGGAAATCATCAAATGATTTCTCCCGCTCTGGGCGGAGAGGAAGGGCGTGTCAGACTTTTACTGACTAAAACCCACCCGTGTTCCTTCAGTTGCCTGTTGCCATGGTCCCGGTATCCCTTTCGGACTTTCCCACAACCCTGGCAGGCATCGGTCCTAAGCCCCCGCCTATGGTGGCCGAGAATCCAACTGAGTACCTTCCTACCTAATTTGCAAGGAATATAACATGTTGCGTCGTTTTGGGTTCATGCAGTCACAAATAAAAAATGACTGCTTCAAAGTGATCATTACTGAACATGAATGTAATTCTTCTAAAATAAATGCAGAGTATAAATAGGTCTTGCAAAATTCTGGTTTTCTAAATGAAAATTAGCCTTAAAAAATCTAAATTCATAAAATCTAATTAGTCTAGTATCTAACTTCTAACATTTAATTAATTTACATTCATACTTACAAACACGATTATCATTATTGTAATTATGTCAAGTACATCAGCTTATTTAGGACACAGCTCACTAAACAAACATTAGCATTAATACAACCACAAGGCCAGCAACTTTTCTATGTTTTAAAACTGTATCTTTTGTTATACCCCATTTGAAATAAGATTAGACATTAAAACAAACCCTTTTACAGTCCGTTCAACCGATTTTGACTTGTATACTGTAGGCATAAGGATAGCATTAAAAGCAAAAAAAGTTACACAATACCAACTATCTACTGCGGCTGCCATTTGTCATGCCAACAACGCAATAGAATTCAAAATCGGTTGAACGGAATGTAAAAAAGGCTTATCTATACGTCTAATCTTATTTCAAATGGAGTATAGATAATGATGACCAACATCATTTTCTAACGCATGAGAGTCCTTGCATTACCGTAGGTAGATGCTGTTATTATAAACTTACCCTAATTCCCCTTCCCTTCACCTTTGACATAATAACGAACAGCATCTTACCCTAATATTTGCAGCTTAGGGTCAGCGAAGAGGTCGTAGTCACCAGGTACAGGGCGCACGTTGAGGGTGGTAAAGGATGCCAGCAGGCCAGCAGTCGACGCCTGCGCAGTGGCGGCGCCTTCAGCGGCGCCTAGCAGCAAGGTGATGGCGCTTTTGTCGCAGGATGCGGGCACGCACTCTCCGACCAGCATCAGTCTGCTCTGCAAGTGGAAGAAATTACAAGGTACATTTTAATATGTTGCTACTCTGCATTAAGGTAAAAAAAAGATTGTGTGGCGCTCATTAATTTTCCGTTGGAGAGCGAAAACTCATGAAGCGTTTTATTATTAAACCAACAGAAGCTGAGATTAATTATGTTCAAATACTAAAGCCCCGACATCAGTCGCGTCGGGTTATTTAAAAAATCAAGCAATAGAAGAAAAAACTGCAACGACTTTGTTTTTCTACCAACGTGCGGCATAAAACTTGTAAACAACATTAAAACCAGTCACTGAAACAGTTGCCCGGAGCACCAATTAAAAACAAAATGAGAGTTTTGAAAGGTTAGCCATTATAAGCCTGAGTCCAATCAATTGCCCTAGCAAATAGAGCCAGTGTTGGCCAAATAAAGTTTAGTTTTTTTATTAATGGTATTATTTGGTAAACAAAAATGGCACTCTGCTGAGATTTTGGGCTTTGAGAAGATATCTTTAAATTCGAAGCAGTTTTTGATGTATTCGTTAGGTAACCTATCAGAGTCAAGACTCATTCATTCCGACTTAAAGTGACTAGCGAAAACTTGTGATTTTCGTATCAAGTTTGATAACAAATAAGATCTTATGAAAAAATATTAGATTCGTATACTGTTTTGTGCACTAAACTTACATCCAAATAGATGGGACCAATTTACGGCCATGGTTGCTCTATGCACGCCATTCATCAGTCGTGCAGATATCACCGGGTGACCTTTGTGTAAGCTCGAGCCACGTAATTGAATGTCAGTCAACGTGACGAATGCTCTCACACGATGTATCGGTGTACGACTGTCGGCTGTACAAGAACATCCGACAGCTGGCGGTTCCCATCGTTTTTCTTCGTCTTTAAGGGCTCGATCACACGTATCACAACCATAGCACAACGACAACACGTGGACGGGCGCTAATTTATTATGACAATGAATAGTTTATTCACACGGACCACATACGACCGTTAAAATTAACCGTGTGGACGATATCGACCACACCAAGGCCACGTCGCAGCCGCGTCACAGCCACAACGCAACCACCAGGGAGATCGACACTGGGCCGGCCACATTACAAACACATCGAACTGTCTGTCTACAAACACCAGCCACGACGTAACCACATCGCAACTACTAGCGACAACGAAACCACATCGATTTTTTTTTTGTTACCACAACGCAACTGCAAGTTGCTGCAGCGGCACTATTCACACGGAACCACTGCTTGCCCACATTTTGTCTTTGCGATGTGGTGTGGTTGTGGTACGAGTGATCGGGCCGTAAGGCATTAAGTACACAAATGCTCCGGATTTTTCTTTTTCAGACTACGAGTTTTCCGGCGAGGTTTTGTTTAAGAATTTGAGACAATCCAACGTTGTAAAAGGTTGTCTTCAACCCTGTTACTTTACACGTATGTTAAATATGTTAAGGTGGTCGTAAAGTTAAGTTGTTTTATGGAGGTAATGTGTTGGCAGATTTTCTTTTTAGTTTTGAAAACAAATGCAGGTTTTTAGTTCGATTGGGTTCGATTATGCGATTTAGATGGTAAGGACAATTTTAACACATAGGTATATGAACTAGCCATGTATTTATCTGAGAATGGGCCAGAGTCAAAATTACACTGAGTGAATTTTAATACCTGGTTTTTGGGCATCGTAGCACTCATCAGCCATAATGTTTTGACAAGCTCTGACATCATGTAATTATTAGAATTGTTGCCTGATGTTGGAACAACATCCAATTTACTATCTGTTTTCACTGGTGTTGACAAATAATAATATACCTACTGATTGTGTAATAAAAAATGGGATAAATTAAACCAATGACAATGCTGCTATTTATTCGAAGTAAAATCTTCTTATAATTTCATGTACCTACCGACCGTTTCTTTTAACCTATACTCCATTTGAAATAAGATTAGACATTTAAACAAACCTTTATTTTTTGTTTTTCTGGGTCTCGTACCTTTGAAACCCTCGCAACGCTCAGGATTCTATATCTATATTCAATCCTAGAATCTCTCGCGCGAAAAAACAAGTTTGCAGCCTTGCATAACAAATAACTATTATCTTCGGCAAAAAAATTATAAATAGACGTACAAACAGCAATCCCCACATAATATTAGTGAAGATACGTTTCGTGTCCAAGTTCCATATCCCGTTAATAAATGTTGATTCATCCACGCCTCACACCTCCCGGGGGATGAAAACTTTCTGACCATCATTAATCCAATATATACCTACCTACAGTAATATTACTTTCTTATAACATATAAGTACAGTCGAACAAGCTATTTGGTATACAGGCATATAACTTGCAACTACTTTAAACAATTTTGTGAGTGTTTTCAGTAGTCAACAATCCTTTGACGTCATTCTCAAGCCATACGCTCAAAAAGTTAAATTACACACACAATTAAAACGAATTTTTGCAGTGTAACGGAAAATTAATATATTTTGCCTGTATACGAAATAGCTTGTTCTACTATACGTTGGTACCTAATACTTTAGTTCATATGAGTACAGCCGTACGGGTCGATCGATCAGGTTAAGCTATGATTGCCGCTGTTGGTCCGTGGATGGGTGACCATCTTTACCAAGACCCCTCCATGCTTCGGCAAGCACATGAAGCCGTTGGTTGGTCCCGGTTGTCATTTGTAGATCTTTGACAGTCGTTACGGGTCGTCAGAAGATCGAAAGTCTGACAACCAGTCTTACCAAGGGGTATCGTGTTACCCAGTAACTGGATTGTGGAGGTCAGATAGGCAGTCGCTCCATGTAAAACACTGGTATTCAGCTGCATCCGGTTAGATTGGAAGTGGACCCCAACATAGTTGGGAAAAGGCTACGCAGATGATTAGGTAGGTACAGGCCAGCTTACACTGGTTTTGTTCCCACTAACGTGCGGTTGACTGTAACTACTACTGTACTCTTTACCTTACTGTAACTACTACTGTACTCTTTACCTTACTGTAACTACTACTGTACTCTTTACCTTACTGTAACTACTACTGTATTCTTTACCTTACTGCAACTACTACTGTACTCTTTACCTTATTGTAACTACTACTGTAACTACTATTGTACTCTTTACCTTACTGTAACTACTACTGAATATTGGTAATCCAGTCTCAGTCGGACATCAGTTTTTATTAAAATGCACGCCTTCCGCCTAAGTCCGTTATCCATGGGAAGTAGTTCAAGTTAACGTTTATTATGGTCATATAAATTCATATCATGGCTATAGGGTTCGTTGCCTTCATTTACCGAAGGCAAAAATAGACCCGAATTTAGGACAAGCGAAAACCCCACAATGCCTAGCAGCTATCGTCAGACTAGTTTATGGTGTGTCTCTATGTAGTTTAAAATAGCTATTGCTTGGAAACCTGACGTTTCCCATTAAATAAAATGTAGGGACGATAATCCTAATCCTAACTATCCTATACTAACTAAAATATTATAAATGCGAAAGTGACTTTGTTTATTTAATTGTTTGTTTGTTTATTACACTTTCACTTTAAAAGGCTGAACGCGAACGGATTTCGATGAAATTTGGCACATGGGTAGACCATGACCTGATAGGTACTAGGATACCTACTTTTTATCCCGATATTCCCACGGGATCGCGACTTATGTGAAACCGCGGGGCGCAGATAGTACGATAATAAATGAAACACTGGCAATACTAATGCTTAAGAGTATTTTGAAACGACGAATACCTAAATCGATCGAAATTAAATAAATGTTTTTTTTCAAACAATCTAAATATTTGATTGATTTTTTGTTTTAATACTGGGGATGCCATTAGTTAGATAAACGAAGTTTGATCACGAATTGTAGGTATTTCGATCAACAGACGTCTTAATAGAACTTGCAATCTGCAAAATACGACTGTTACGTTTTGCGTGGGCGCAAGAGAGTTCTTAAAATATACAAGAACTAAGTATACAAGAAATATGATATTATTTCTTTGCCTTTTCATAGTAACTGATGTGTTTTCCCACAACACTGCAGGGAATAGGAACGAAGTAAATTAAGTTGACTCTACTACGCAGAAGGTTGGAGCTTGGCCGCGAGGTAGCAAAACTTTTATATTAAACTTGCCTGACGTACCGTTTGGGTGAATTAGGCCCGCAGTCCCGTACTACAGGGGCCGTACTACAGGGTGAGTTGTTCTGTTTATCTTTTGTGCCCACACCATAATAACAGGATCGAATGATGACGCGTTTACGATAAATACTTGCCCTCTTATTCATAAACGTTTCTTAAAGTTAAAGAGACGTATAAACGTCGAAAATGTATGGTTAAACAGTTGCTAATTCATTACTTAACTTTAAGCAGCGTTTATGAATAAGGCGGTTGAAGTTTATTAATTGTTGTTTGTTTGGCTTGGTTGTTATTGTGTTTTTGTCAATTTTTTTTTATTATTATTAAATTTTATGACTAATGTTAATATACCGACCTAATTTCTAAAATAAAAGAAATACTTATATTTAAAGAATAAGTATAACATAAGTCACAAGTTAAGAGCTTACAAGCTTAGTAGTAGGTTCGAACCCTGACAGGCGCTTTACTTTGTGTAAATCATTTCATCACCACTGCTCGCAAAACGGTGAAGGAATACATCGTGAGGAAACCGGCATGTCCTTGAACCAAAAATTTGAAGACATTTGACATCGAGGTACCAACCCGCACTACACTGGGCCCGCATGGTGGATTACTTACTTCCTTCTTACAGAGAGGAGGCTTGCGTCCCAGCAGTGGGAACATTATAAGCTGATTATGCTAAGCCACAAAACCTAATTGTGAAACAGTGACAAAAAGTAGGTACAAAATAAATATTTGCTCTGTGCATGCAACTGCATGATTAACCTCTACAGGTCAAATCACATAACTTGGATTGAATTGTCATTCAAAGACTGAGTCATGGAGGGAAAGTTTGAACTTCACGCAATCGTTCACATCTTCCGTCAAATAGAAAGTACACAGAGATACCTGATGAAATATTCGAAATGTCGCAACTGCGTCACAGTTTAAACAAGTTTACATAAATAGGTACTTTATAAAAACTTCTACTTAAAATGTTTCATTCGACATTGCAAAAGTGATACAAGAGCATTTCATTATTTCCGTTAATAAGCACAGGTAAAACAAGTCATGAATTTAATTTTCGTAAAAAAATACGTCGGATAAAACGAAACTCTGTTAAACATACCTACACTCCACATACTTAAAATATTTAAAAACAGTATCTAACCAAATATTTGCGAAACTTTTTGAAAAGGTTTAATCAACTATTTATTGACTAAATCAGTAATATCAAAGAGCGAGAGAATTAAGTAGGTAAAAATTGCTTTCTTGTCAGAAAAATAATTATATTATGGGCTTCTAATTATAATCGGTCAATTAGATTTTCTTTTAAATATAGGTAATACAAATAAAATAATGTTACCTGTGGCAGATGATCGTTGTCCACCGTGAGGTTGATCTTGGCGACATAGAAGGTGGTGGGGAAGGGTGGCGTGTGCGCATAGTACTCGGTCAGCTGCAGGTCGCGGCAGGCGTTCTGCGAGCCCAGCCAGTACTCGTTGCCAAACAACACGTTAGGCGTGTAGTGGCCTGACGCGTCGAATACTGGATACAGAGAAAAAAATTGGTTAGGAAATCATTCACAATCCTGCGGTATAATAGCATCATTATAATATTGATAAACATCCTATAAAAAGCGAACTAGTACGGATGACATGACAAATAAGTACATAGGGATACTGTAGGAAACAAATTCTCTTTACGAAATCTCGTCCGTGCCCCTGCACAAGTCGCTAATGCGCTATACACATAATATGTTACGCTACTGTACCGGGATCATTTGCTCTGAAACTCACCACCCAAATATGTCCACACATTTGAAGACCCGGTTCAATTCCTGATTAAACTAAAACAGGTCTTTAATTATCTTTAACATCGATTTCCATCCCATAAATGCATTTTGACTACTTTTCTCTATTACATAGTTTCGGATTTCACCTTGAATCTCAAAAACTCAATGATTAATGTTGTTAATCTGTAGATTTTAGATTGTCTAATAAGTTGCTTCACTGGGTACAACTCCTATAGACTGACATTATTTCACACTGTGTGCAACATAATGTCGTCAAACTATTTCCTGCGGAGCCTTTTAATGCAGTTTAATGTACATGTCGCTCTTAAGTGCCAGCTTTGACCTATTTCAGAATATAATTCGCTACAAAGTATTTTATCATAATTCCCTACGGTCGTAAATTGCCTCCACACACCTTGTGAGATGGGGTATAGCAAGCAGGATCAACTAAGCGTTAGTAAAAGAGTTTAATTTCTTCGGAAAAATCAGTATGACGTTTGCTCTCGCCGAGGAAAGGCGCTATGTAACATAAAACGATGTATTCATAAGTAGCAAACTAGTAAGATCTAATCTAACTAATATTAAAACGCGAAAGTTTGTAAGTATGGATGGATGGATGGATGGATGGATGTTTGTTACTCTTTCACGCAAAAACTACTGAACGGATTTGGACGAAATTTGGCTCACAGATAGTTTATAACCTGGATTAACACATAGGATACTTTTTATCCCGCTATTCCCACGGGATCGTGCCTTACGCGGGTGAAACCGCGGGGCACAGCTTGTATTAAATAAATGTACTATAAGCTATAGGTACCAAAAATAACAAAAAACTCCGTTCTACAACAATCGACCTGGCTACTTTTAGAATTCCCAGACAGTTTTCAACAAACTTCGTTAATTGTTCAACTATTTCCATCCATGTATCTCTATTTTATGCTCGATTTAGTTTTTCGGAAATGTCTGTGCACTTTTGAATATTTACAAACTTCAGCATAAGTAATCAGTGGTACATAAAAAAGAGATAAAGAAATAGCAACTAGGATTTGAGTACGTACAACAGCAAATATAGCCGTCAGACGTGGAAAGAGTGGAAGGAGCCTGTGCCCCAAAATGTGAGGCCAGCATGGGTTGATAATTATAATAATAAATAATAGTCACAAATACTGATTTTCTATGAAGTATTTCAAGATAAAATCAATTTACCAAACTTAGATTTAGGAATTTCATATCCAATTAAAGAGATTCGACAACGATGACGTCGTAGCTCATGTAAAATATCCATCTCAGACGAAATTCGTCTCTTTCACTCTTATAATAAGGCTAAAGACTCCTGAATCGTTTATAGTATAAGCTAACCAAAGACAGGGTTCAAATTAAGCCAAAGTAAAGAGAGTTAATTGTAATTTGATAATTTGAAACAGTCACGAACGTCGACGGCAATTACATTGTCATAATAATAGGAATTGTCCCTGAATGAAAATTATCTTTATTTACATATTAACACAGGGGGAATGGAAATTCATTCTTTAGAGAACGCTTTTATTTTCTTACACTAAACGCTTTTGATTAATAATCATCCAACAAATTATTACTAAATTCTCCTCTCTCTCGGCTGTGCTGTGGAGATCCAGATAGAAAGGGCAAACTAAGATCTATTGTAATCTGGGATATGCAACTAGGGCTTGTGAAATCCAGCCTAGAAAAATTGCCCATCACTGTAAATGCTTATAAAAATGCCCGGAAAAGAAAAACGGCCTGAAGGCATGCAAAATATTAACAAATCAAATTCAATTTGCAATAAATTAAGATCAACACTCCTCGGTTTCATTTCTACTTTGTGGTTTTTTTTTCTTATATTAATAGATCTTGCCTAAACAAAGGAGGAAAAACGGGAAAATTAAGATTTCTCAACAGGAAGCGAAGCGATCTCATCGAAGTTTTTATTTAAAGCGATGTAATTCGCTTAATCCCAAGTATTAGAAGCAGAAGATCCTTTTATAAATTCTTAATTCTGCAATTACGCGCGGCTGACCTCAATAATGAAAATGATTACCTTTTTCTGTCCTTCCCTTTTGTTTGTGTCCGGCAGGAATGTAGAATTATTCATGCTCCCAGTTAATAATTGAGCTAGAAGGCTTTATTTTCTATGCCAGAAAATGTACCTATCTATAAATTATATCAATGGAGCAAGTCAACAAATACCTACTGATCCGTGGATAGAATCATCCTAGAGCCGGGCTCAGACAAACACGGTCATTATAGTTGGTTAATTCTGTTAACCGCCTCGATTAGATTAGTCGCAGCTTCCGACATAATAGTGTTACAGACGGCCGGAATCCGGATAACCGGCGCTCTGCAGCCCGATCCTGACATAGATCCCGGCCACGTAAAGCGCTGCACAATTCTACTGATTTATAGCCTTCACACTTATTAATTCAGTGAAATATTGCCCTCTCTAGATGAGGCTCCACAGGAGGTTCTATTATCTGCGCCTCAAGTGTATTATAAGCTTCCGCGGTGAAACGCCTTTTGTTAAAGAACTTTCGTGATGCCCACATATTTTCCGAGCAATATGATGTGTTATATCAACAAACTTTAGAAACAGCTCTGAAAGTTTTCGTTCATGAAAACTATTACCGGTTCCGTTCAAGCCAGGCTACAAAAGCACATTATTTTGTGTTATTTTATTAAACTGAAGCTATGATTTCTGCTTTATACTGTTTTACTTCGGGGGAACAGCAGCCGGCGCGACGACGCGACAGTCTAAAATTTCGATTCTATTACAGACAGTTTTACGGCTACGGAAACTACAAATGTATCGCAGGTGCAGTAAAGGAGAACGTTAAATAAGATTCGTACGACGACTATAAAACAAGCCTGGAGATATTAAATCGTGCAAAGCCTATAAATTCCGAAGCACATCTGTGAATTCGGTGGGATATTCGGTATATATTCGGTCCGTGGATGGGTGACCATCTTTACATACCGAGACTCCTCCGCGCCTCCGAAAGCACGTTATGCCGTTGGTCCAGACTGTCATTTGTGGATCTTTGACAGTCGTTACGGGTCGTCAGAAGCCCGAAAGTCTGACAACCACTCTTACCAAGGGGTATCGTATCGCCCAGTTACTCGGTTGTGGAGGTCAGATAGGCAGTCGCTCCATGTAAAATACTGGTATTCAGCTGCATCCGGTTAGACTGGAAGCCGACTCTATCATAGTTGGGAAAAAGGCTAGGCAGATGATGAATTCGGTGGGATATCACACATCTGCATGGGTGAGATATTTGAATGAATGAATAACCACCACTGTAATAAATTAGCCTGGAGAGTCATTGTTATAATGTAAAGCAAAACTCGGAACGAGTCTATTATACCACAACCCTTGTTTTAGTTTCTTGTGCTACCTATGACAGAGTTAAAAGTTTGTGACACTTAGGTACTTTTATTAGGTACTCTATATATTGTGGTAAATTCTATGTTCTGAAACTTTATTATTTATTGGAACTCTAACTACCTGAGGATGTAAATAATTATATTAGGTACATTATTATTTCCTTTATTTCATTAATATACATAGATATTTTTATAAAAAACATTTTAAAATATAAAAAAGCTGCCGGTGGTCAGGGCTGCAGAGACATAATTATTATTATAGCTACATAATTTAATCTTACTATAAAAGTCTATGATAAAAATTGGAGGAAAGAGAAAAGAAGTATTTATCAAAGATTATATTGTTTTTTGAACGTCACGATAACGAAATATTTCGTGTATGGGGCAACAATTATTAGTTTTTTTTTTTTTGGTTTCTATCATGAATGTGGCGTCCGATTTATCAAAGTCACGCAAGAACCAAAATTGAACTCTTCAAACTTCGGTTTTATTGACAACTAGGGGCGAACACTCGAACAGTTTTCTGGAAGATTACGATATCAAACGAGACCACTGTTGGTTATCAAAGTCCATTCCAGGAAAACATCCTTTACGTCCCATCAGGGCATTAAGGATTTAGTAGGTAGGTCTAAGTGTTAATCACGATCACATATCCACTTCAATTAACACTAGCCTCTCTAGTGTTTGGGTATAAAACTAAACTTCCGGGCTCGGAGGACCAGCTGCTGAACTGGAACATTATGGAAAGACTGTGAACATTACAACATACCTACACAATTAAGTATCCCAATATTGATTACTTTGTAAATTGATATCAAAGTTTGCACTAAGATATCTGTGGGTTGACACAGATAACCACAGGAGTCGTAACAAGCCAGGCGTTCACTATATCCGGAAATAGATGTACAAGCAATATTAGGCCCTATGAATAGAGTAATGTAATATCTGGATCAACCTGCACACTGCCATCTATTTGCTTTGTCGTTGGAGTTAATTAATAATCCAACATAGCTAGATACGATATAGATCATGGAATTGTATCCAAAGCCTATCTTCGCTTTCAGGCCTTTTAACTCTTTTTTAAATACAGGGAGAGCTGTATTTAAAAGAGTTAAAAGGCCTGAATAATTTATATCATTTGAATTATTTAGTTAGGTACTTTAGGCACGTTATCTCGTTTATTTTCAATCGTATTCGCGCAGCGATCATTACAATTCTATACCAAAGACAAAATAAATGGAAACTGTAACAAATACAAATACTTAGGAAAAGTGTTTTGGACTTTTTGGAATATTTGAATGACAAAAACAAAGATGGCAGCTGGCCATCGTGGCTAGGGGTTCCGTTAGAACTTTTTGAAGTAGGTAGGTTCAACACTTCAAATGGCATGAATTTTATGTTTGCATTGGAATCTCTTTTTGCGTGAATTCTTAAAAGGCCTCAGGTCCCTTTTGCGGTCGACTTCTGTAAAGTCCACCTGGCAGGCAGGGGCAGGCCTTAAAAACGTGCATAAATTTGTCTCATAAAAAGGTCGCATGTTACAAATTTAAGGAACCCTTGTCAATGTCGTGTACATTCACATTAGTGGGGAAACAAGGAAAACGGGGTATTTGATTTGAAGGCTTCTGTATTTACATTTGTTTCCCATGCCTGTAATTAAAGCCGTGTGTGGATGCGTCGCCGACCGTCACCGTCACCGAGCCGCGGTCGGCGCGGGCGCCGCGACTGCGCGTCGTATGCACCTGCAGTCACGGTCGGACAACGTCCCACTTTGCGGTCAATTCTGCACTTGCTTGAATCTTTTTCTTATGCTGATTACGTAAGTAATGAAACATCTCGCGCGTCTGTTGATATCTTCGTAAATTGCTCAGATTCCGTGCGGCGGCGACGACGTCGCGTAAAGACAATTTAATATAATATTTCGGCGTTGTGGCTTCATAAACACATACTAATCATATTATGGAGAGAGATGTATATGGAAATATAAGATCCACTTCAATTCATTTAAATATAAATGACGCCAGCGGGTATGACAATATTAAAACATAGTGGAGCTTTTTAAAAGCTTTTCGGTTTGCCATTCAAACAAAAAATACGGAAATGTGACTCCAATAGTGGCATACACGGAATAAACTAGTGAAGTGGTTTTAAATTTTGCAACGGGGACACAGGTTTAAAACCTTTGGTTCTAAAAAAGCTATATTTTCCCTATGGGTAACCCTGTTTTCAGATCAGCGAAAAAATATAATCGTTCATTGCGAAAAGGTTTTGTTACGTTATGTCTGAATACAATACAGTAATATATCTGAAAACACTGCTGTTGCGAGAACAATTCAAAAATTACGCTTCGCGAACAACGGTTAATTTGTGGCAACGTGAATGACACTTCAATTTGATATTTTGATTATTTTGTTATTTATTACTTGGCTTGGTAGCGTTTCCCTCTCTCGAAAATATCCGAGGGTTGACAAATCGGGGCAAAAAACAGTCTGCTCCTAAACAAATAAATTGAAGGACAAGTTATTATAAGACCTAGTATATAGTAACGAGATAAAAGTAAGTGATTGTCTGGTGGGATTGTTAAATCACACAGTATTAGGGTCCCCCCAACACTAATACCATGTGATAATTAGGTATGTAGTGTGGAACTTTGTTTTGTATCATCTCATCAGATACACTTTTCTAGTTGTGATATTGGCACTAACAAAATTTTCGTGACGAAAGCATTGGCCACTCTCCTTGCAAAAACACGAATATTCACCGGAGTCCAATAAATGTAACCGAAACGAAAATGAAATTGGCAAATAACTCGTTCATTCCAGGTACCTACAAACATCACTGTGTCCATACATCCGTTCCACTTGCCATGCCGCCATTAAATATTTCATTACAAAGGATTGACGTTAACGTGTTGTGAAATATTGGGCAAATTCCTGTTAATTGACCGATTGGCTTACACCATTCGGTCGCTGTGTGGTCGTGGTGAGGCAACCGTCGGCACTACCGACTGCAATGCGTGGTGGTAGATGCACGTCAGCAGTCATTTCGTGTCAACACATATATAATGTGTTTTTGTTTGGCTCAGCTCAGGTTATTCCAGTTTGAGACACGAACCATAATTTGTTTATTTATGATTTTGTGGGTTTATTTACTGAGGTCTATCAATATGTTCAAAATGTGTGTCAAGATTAAGGTAATGGTATACTGGATGCGAGGGGCAAAGTTTTAGGTTGCCTCGTTAGTCTAGTGGTCACAAGCGCTACTGCTGAGCATGAGGTCCTGTGATCGATTCCCGGGTCGAGCCAAGTGTAATTGGATTTCCCATCTGGAATTGCTCAATAGCAGCCCGGAGTCTGGATTTGTGCTCGGTTAATGGCAATAGGCTCCACGAGCTCCAGCCCTATTACATGGGACTTAAACATACCTGGCAAAATGTGGATGTACTATAGGAACACCTCTGCCTAACCTTCGGCGGATATAGGCGTAATGTTCTGTCATTATTTTTCGCAACGCAATACAAAATCACTCAGCCTATGTCGAAGTACCCTATATAGAATGATGTTACCCAGGCCGCACGCGATATTATCAAATTATGGTTTCCTTGTCTCGCTATTACACTATACAGTGTACCTAGCTACGTAAGATATGAAGCTAAATCGATTCCGCCATAATAATTAGACATCGCGGTATGTAGCGCTACCATTGATTGCTATCTATGAATACCATAAAGCGAATCAATAAGGTAGCACTCACTCTCGACCTTATTAGATCACGCTTTCATTAATTTTTAAATGGCACTCAGGATAAGGGCGGTCGACATAAGCCTCAACAAAAAGTTGCTTAATATAGAACATCGACTAAAAATTTCATGCTTCGATTAGAGTGGAAAAGACGAAGTTGCATGTCAGTAAGATTACCTCATCATCATTAACTTTGTCGGCTCATATACATAATGTTATATACTTATTCATTACCTTTATACGTTTTTGGTAGGTACATTTCAATTCCACGAAAAATAAATTTCTTAACCAGATCTTGCTTAAGATATTCGTCAGAAAATAACAGTGTCAATTTTCCTCATGCAACAAGCAATTAATTTCATAACATAACCGTCACACTTGCAACGCTCGAAGTGGTGAGCAGAGCATAATCGCTTACCCATGGTTCGCCGACAGGTGAAGCTACCGCAGCCGACACAGTAGGTACTTTATGTTCCTATGGCATTGGTAGAGTTCTGTTCCAATCCCGAACTACTTATACATCATTTTTGAAGGACCAATCACAATCTTGTTCGAACTTCGAACTGCAAAATCGACGCTGAACTATTTAGTTTTCCCAAATAACAAAATTAGATAAAGACTTACACCGAAACAGAATGCAGTTATCAAAGAGAAATTCACTGGTGCCTCATTTGAAACGCGAAGAGCAAATACAATAACCGTAACATTAACATAAAATACAGATATAGCCGTTAGCTAGCTGATGGAATGAGATTTACGTAGATTATGTCACCACAAGCGTGATGTGTTTAACAAGAACCGTCGAAAGGCCGCGCGCCGCAGCGGTGCGTGTGAGTGAAATGAATCGCTTACTTTCACGGGTTACTTATGAAATTTGCGATTTACACGTTATGAGGCGTATTTTGCGCAAGAGTTTGGGTTCGCGCGGCCGCAGCGCTGTCGGCTGCGGGCGCACCTTACGTCACAAGCCGGTGCGCACACGTTTCTCAATAGCATCACTTGCTAAGGCTCGTCTCTATAATAATGAATAATTCTTTGTCTTTTAATTAAACTATTACCTAATATTACTATGCCTACTTCACAGAATATAACATATCTCTGAATTATGTCAGTAATTTCCTACGCTCTAGTTGTGTATTCAAATCCATGCTTTTAGTTCAGTATTAATATTATACAATGGCCGCCTATATCCTCATAATGACTAGATGAGAATCTGCAAATTAACTTTGGCCTATCTCTTTGACCATGTTACAAACTACCATTCTTACATCATTATAATTTATGTGCTAAACATCTATGCAATATTTGTTAAGCTAGATTTATTCGTTTCGTGTTACAATTCCATCGATTGTTCGTGAACAGAACCGGTTACATTACAACATGCGACAGCTTGAACCAAAACATTCGCCAACTTACCACTGAATGTTAAACCAGCTGTACCAGTGTACCTACACGTACCTTTAACCGACTTACAACTACGATCAATCGGAAAACGCAATAAGCTTTTCAGGGGAGTAGTCAATTACAACTTTTTAATCAAGAGATATTGGCCAAAACAGTCCCACAAAATAATTATGGTGTTCATACGTTAAACAAAATAATGCATTTATAATAATTAAACACGAATGTCGCTGAAATAAGAGATAAAGCGACATAAACAGCGAATGAAGGTATTAACGAACTACCTATACGGTAAACAAAGAGGTGAGGCACGTGATGGAACAGTTTGCATTATTCAGCCATTAACAGGCTGTTCCCTTTCTGTCTGGCGTATAACTCCATGCGAGAGAAATGTAGGCGTTCCAATAATACCTCTAATTAAACATGAGCGCTTTGTGGTTGCGCTATACAGGAGTCGGTTTATCAATGTTTGCTACCTTACCTAAGCTAACATTTCATGTATATTTTCTGAAATACTTAACTTGAATAGGTATAGAACAGACTATCTAGGTAGTCAAAATCTGGTGAAACGTCACAGACTTGATGGATAATGATGTCTAACGTCACATCCGTGAAGTTTAGCCAGTTATTTACTTAATTGTACCTCGTACATGACTCCCGTTGACAAAAATAAAGTAAGATCACAGAATGCAGAATCTTATGCCAAGATGTATAAAAGTTACTTAGCACGGGCTTTTGCTTAGACAAGTTCCCGTCTCAATCTTACAATTATAATAATAATAATAATAACCCCACCGCCGTATCTCTACGTTGACGTCGTGGTGGGGCTTGCGCGCTCCGAACTCTGGGTCTGAGCCGGCAGAGTTTACTTTGCCGGAACGGGTCTAGAGTGAGCCAGACCAAGATACCACATAAAAAAACCCGCAGGGCAGCATGTGGCGAGCTGTTGGGCAGTTGCGACCCCACGGACCCTATCTCCCGGGAGAAGTCTTGTTCCTCACCTCTGGCTTGCCTTTATTGGCCGGCTGGAGTGAACAATGACGAGGAACAGAGCTCCCACCTCATTCTTGCCTTGATTGGCCGGCTTGAGTGGAGATTCGCAAGAGCAAACGTGCTCGGAGGAAGGAAGTATTTCAGTAAGTGCTCGTAGGGATCTTGACCATCTTCTGGGCTCTGGGATTGTTCTGAAAGCCGTGGAATACCTCTCCACTCCTCAAGCACCTCAGGAAGTGTTGCCCTCTTGTCGCTACGTCACTATGTGCTAGCGACTGTTTTCGGGGGGCCATTATTGAGTGTGCAAGTCACCCCCTGCCATTTTATAACATTGATCAGGCAGGGGCCATAGTCCTTCCATAGTTCTAGGTATCCAGTCCACTAAAGCCACCCAAACCCATAACCCCATATGTTTTGTTTCCATGTTCTGCAATAGTCCTTCACCAACCGGGGGTTGTCCTTGGATGCACTTGCATAGTGCATACAGGGATAATCGTCGGTTGATGCCTCATTCCTTTTGAAATTGTCTAAGGGGCCTCTGCGAGTTGGCTTCGGCTCCTCGTACGCCTTCCAAAAGAGCGGGACCCCATGGTCCCGAGATATGTAAACGTATACAAAATAAAAATACCCATTTACAAAAATTTGAATAGAAATAGAAAAATATAGTAAAAAACAGCAAAAAACATAGGAATTAAAAATTAATACATGGAGGTATGTATAGGTACCCATAGTCTTCAAAGGACATAATCCTTCGTCATTTTTAGGGTTCCGTAGTCAACAAGGAACCCTTATAGTTTCGCCATGTCCGTGTGTCCACCTGTCCGTCTGTCCGCGGCTTATATATATATAGGATATACATATAAATGACGCCGCCAAAGTAATAAAAACAATCGTAATTTTTTTTTTTTTTTAGTATAGCTAATAATAAAGCCCCTACACTTAAAGTGGGGATGTTTTTTTTTTTCTCGTCAATCCCATGGTGTGGGATATTGTTGGAAAGGTCGTTAAACCATTTTTGGATTCAGGAATCCGTTTGCGGAATATTAAGCTTTAAAGTGCTAATTTTTGTTAGAGCCAAGTCCCCCCCCCCCCCCCCTGTCAACTAAATGGTTAGGTTTGGATATGTGCAAAAATTCACGACATATATAATAGCAAGAGTATATATAACGAAATTAAAAGGGAAACTATCACCGGTACGTAGGCTCCACAAGTTACCGAGTTATAATCGACCAATTTAATTTTGCAGTTGTAAAAACATGTTCGCCCATACATTCTGTATCGGAGAACAAGTTTTTCAACTACAATGTTAAGTTTGTTTTATAGATTCATCCCAACTGCGGAACCCTTCATCGTGCATGGTACGACATGCACTTGGCCGGTTTTTTTTGTTCTCGCTTAGGTGAACAGAAATCCAGTGCACAAATATTGGGCTTGCATCTTGGCAGCCTAGTTTCATAAGGGTCCGGTAAGCATCATTGTACTGAACCCTTAATGAACTGTACATCTTTTTTGTGAAGTTGCACCAAAGTTGGCAGGTGTACATTGACAAGCAATAAGCTCTGAATAGTGTTCTTGACGTCCTCGGTGCACTTCACAAATTTGCGCGAGAACATGTACTCCTCCATTATAGTTTGACAGTGAAAAGTATAACTCTAAGCCAAAGTAAATAACGTCTATAGATCTCTAGCCTTAGATCTTTAATCACAATTTGTTTCATAAATTATATTTTTACTACATTCAATATTCTGTAAACACTGTTGAATGTCTGGTTACATGTGGAAGAAACCCGGCGGCGCATCAAGTTGAAGCGCCGGAGAGATGCAGCGGCACGGCGCGCTACATCTCGCAAACATGATCATCTCGACGAAATATGCGCCAAGTAGGTCGCTCTTATAATTTCATTCATAACTGGATACCTACGTAAACTAGTTCGTGTATTATGTAAGTAATGTAACCCGTAGGTCCGCTCTTGTGTGGACAGTTAAGAAACTTACTCTCACTGTAACGTTAATAAGTTGACTTTAGTTCGGTAAGTTTAGGTAGGTAAATGTGGTGTAAACGGATATCCACTTAATACAGGAAATGGCACGCATATCAATGAATTTTGATTTCACAACATACAATAATGTTTATCGTAGACGTAACATAACAATTATTAAAAAATGGAAGGAAGTCTTATGTTAATTGAAATCCAAACACATCTAAATGTGTAATATTTGTTCCGTAAATATATTACTAGTGAGCAGTCTGTATTGAAATCTGTTTAAATTTTGACGGATATTGTGTAGTAGATCTGTCTGTAGATTTATACCGAGTAGGCCGGCGTGAAATTAGAAAGGGCATAACGGATCTGCGTATTCGGACGTATTGAATCAATTTCAACGAAATAATGATGAAACTGACTGTTGCGAAATACAAGAAACGCCAGGGAAAACGTAACTTATCGCAGACGTATTGAAAGTATTTTCTAAAAATAGTTTTATACTTCCGAATTTAGGTATTCTTATTTTATCTGGTACAGAAGGAATTATCTGTATTTTCTATAATTATCTTCAAGTGCTGTATAGTGAAACTCAACTGAATCGATAAATTGCTAGTTGTAATTATGTATATTTGATTGATGTTTTTTTTTTACTATTATCTGGTGAGTGCGAAGCTTTTGGCTACTTTGTAAGTGGGTATTTTATGTATTTTTTTTTGTAATGTGTATTTTATGTATGACAAGATACCTTAATGAAAATGTTTAATGCGGGTACATTAAATATCGTTTATTACAATGAACTTAGGTACTAAAATACACAACAAACTTATAACATCGCGAGAGTCGCGGAGGATGCGTAAGTATATAGTACGTAGGCACGTCTTTACGTCTTTTCCCGTCGGTGATCAGAACTAAAACTCTTTGCTAGCAACAGCGACGGGCTTTTTATAATACTCAGAAAGTAGGTACTTCAAGCGATTCATTACTTTCGGTGTTGTAGCCTGACGACGCGATGTCCAACTTCCCCCACCCGACCTACGGACCAATAGGCGATTTTCTTATCTAGCGAGCGAGCCCCATAAGTAGGTGAAACAATAGGAGCGAGCGAGATAGAGAGCCGCTGCGCAGTCGTGCTCTTTCTAAGCCGTGGTAAGGCTCGCGGAACAACTTTATTTAATTTATTTAGTTTGTTAGAGTTCTCGCGTTACATTCTCCCCCTCTAGCCTAACTAAGTGTCCCCACAGTTTGGCTAGTCTAAATATCTACGTGGCCTACCCCGTTTACGCTTCTCCCTAACTGGAGGTTATATCTGACCAGCGAACGGCGTGAGGTGCGAAACGTGATATTTCCCTATGTTTCTCTCAGTCTGTATATTCTCCAGACCGTACGTGGTTGGGCTTATAACCTTCCCTATTTTATATGGGCCGTCGCGGCGTGGGATAAACTTCGCGGTTTGTCCGCGTCCTGCGTCGTTCGGTCCTTGTGTCTTAAGTAAGACGAGGTCACCTACCTTATACTGTGGTGGCGTCCTCCGTTTCTGATCAGCATTACCTTTCTGAACAGCCTGTGCCTTCTCATGAGTGTCCCTGGCCTCGTCCAGGATTGCAGACATCTTCTTCAAGTACGGAGTAATGCTGGGCACGAAGTTATCGTGTTCTACGACAGCCCTCATATCTGTCGCAGAATCGGAAGGAGCTCGTAGCTCTCTCCCAAAAGTAAGGTATGCCGGCGAAAACCCTGTGCTACTGGTAATCGCGGAGTTCATAGCAAACCTGATTGCGGCGAGGTGTAAGTCCCACGTGGTATGGTCACTACCTACGAGTATAGCCAATTGGGGTTTAAGGTCCCTGTTCTTGCGCTCTATAGGATTGGCTTCAGGATGGTAATAAGGTGTGAGCGATTGGCTGACCCCCAAAACATGACAGACTTGCTGCATCACTTCGCTCACGAACTGCACGCCATTATCGCTTATAAGGCGGCGTGGTACACCATACCTGAGGAAAACCTCGTTGGTCAGAGTCTGGGCACATTCGACACTGGTGGCACTCTCTAACGGGAACAATTCCACCCATCGCGAGCAGACATCTTCGACGATGAGTACCCACCTGTTCTTCCTAGGGGTCTCGACGAGAGGACCGAATAAATCCACAGAAATTACCTCAAATCGCCTGGACACAGCAGGAGTTTGCAGCAGTCCTGCTGGCTTGCGGTTGTCAGCTTTGTACCTCTGACAAGGCACACATTCCTTTACATAATTCGTAACATAAGTACGCATGCCAGGCCAGTAATACCTGGCGCGAACACGGCTTAGCGTGCGCTCTACGCCGAAATGGCCAGCTGTTGGTGCGTCGTGAAGGTCAACCATGACTTGCCTGCGTTCGTGCTCGGGCACTACTACGCAGCAGTCCTCGCCGTCGTCGGACTCCAAGCTGTACCTGTATAGAATACCGTCGGATATGGTGTATCCGCGATCAGACCACGATCTCCCCCTAGAGGGTTCGTCGGACTCCATGTCCTCAATGATCTTACGAACCTCTGGGTCTAAAAGCTGATTGCTGCGGATATCCCCACTATTCCTCTTCGGCATGTCAATGACCGTCATACATAACTCACATTTATCTTCGTCCTGCGAGCAAACGGGTCGCGACAGCGTGTCTGCAACGACGTTTGATCGGCCGGGTGTGTATTCTATGCTAAGGTCAAACTCTTGTAATATTAAGGCCCACCTTGCCAGTCGACCGCTGGGTGACCGCTGACTCATCAGCCATCGCAGGGGTTGGTGGTCCGTCCTAATTATCACCTTCGCAGCTTCTACATAGCCGCGGAACTTACCTAGTGCCCACACGACAGCAAGGGCTTCTCGCTCGGTCGTGGAGTAGTTCTTCTCGGCACTGGTGAGAAGTCGACTCGCGTATTCGATAGGCCTCTCGTCATGGCCCTCCCCCTGCATAAGAACAGCCCCAAGGCAATATGCGCTGCTGTCAGTGCAGAGAACGAACGGCTTCGACTCATCTGCCTGACGCAATATTGGAGCGGACACTAGAAGAGCCTTAATGCGATCGAAAGCTTCCTGTTGCTCGGCGTCCCATCGCCAAACACTCGACTTCTTCAGGAGGTTCGTGAGGGGTCTCGCGAAATTCGCGTAATTATCAATGAAACGTCGGAACCAACTCGACGTTTGTAGGAAGCACTTTAAATGTTTAACGTTCTGAGGGACGTCCATCCTCTCGATGGCTGCAGTCTTGTCAGGGTCCACTTGGATTCCTCCTGGCATAATGACATGGCCTAGAAATTTGACAGACTCCCTTGCGAAGAAACTCTTTTCCCTATTGACCCTCAGTTTGAACATGGCCAGGCGATCAAAGACTGCTTCCAGATCAGCTAGGTGCCTCTCGAAAGGTCCTGGTGACAGCAGAATCAGATCGTCAAGATATGCCAGGAGTTCCATTCCTTTCAGGTTGGAACGGAATCGATCCATCAACCTTTGAAAAGTGGCTCCGGAATTACGCAATCCCATCGGCATCCGCTTAAATCTAAAGGTACCAAGTGGTGTTGTGAACGCCGTCTTGTCTTGGTCCTCTGTGCAGACGCTGACCTGATGGTAGCCTGATCGAAGGTCTAAAGTGGTCATATACTCACTAGTTTTGGCTGCATGTAGAATGTCTTCAATGCGTGGGAGTGGGTATCGGTCCGGCTCAGTTACCGCGTTAAGCTTCCGGTAATCGATACATAGCCGTAAACTTCCGTCTTTCTTACCTACAAGTACCACATTAGAGGCCCAAGGGGACTCGCACTCCTCGATAACGTCATCTTGCAGCAGCTTATCGAGCTCCTTCTGCAAGGCTTCTCTCCTATTCTGTGACATCCTATATGGTGGACAAGCAATAGGTTCCTGGTGTGGACTCACCTTTATTGGGTGCGTAGCATACTTAGTGGCCGGTATGCTGCGCGTACGCCGCTGCTTGAGGTTTAATCTAGTACCTTCATCCGGACGCAACGGTAACTCCGTGGATGCAGCTTGCATGATGTTCGCATCCGTCGGGCTAAGCGTGTAAGAGTACACAAAATCATAAAATTGCTCGGGACTATCCGAGAACGTCCAGATGCTCTGGGCGACATCTATTATCATTCCAGCTCGTGCCAAAAAGTCTACACCTAAAAGCGTCCTATTATCACTGCCAGGTAACACTAACAGCTGACACGTCACCTTACGACTTTCAATAATAATATCTACCTCGGCTGTCAACAGGTTTCTCCACCCTTGTGTTCCATCAGCCAGGTGTACGAACCGTTTAGTCTCACTAAACTTAACTCCAGAGTCTACCAAGACTCGGTACAACAGCGGGCTCGCAATGCTATGCGACGCGCCGGTATCTACAATCGCCACGCCGCTACGGCCCATAACATTAATATTTACCATTGGGTAGGATTCGCGCGTATTTATGTTTGCTACCCGTACGCACGAAGTACCACCCATACTAACGTTATCGTTATAACAAAAATCTAAACCTAAATGCACACTATTGAATGAAGTCTTATCGTCTGATTTCGACGATGTCGTCGCGCAAAAATCACATTTCGACCTCACTACGCCCTCTTTACCACAACCATAACATCGCAAAACCTTTTGCGTATTTTCAATTTTCGCGCCTTTAATATTATTACTACTGGCTTTATCGCGATTACGACACTCGTCGCTAACATGCCCAAATATTTTACAATAACTACAGCGCGGCCTATTCTTATTATTACTACGCCCCGTAGTCGACGCTCTCGTGGTGGGGGATGTCGATCGCGTGAGTTTGCCGTCATTGACCACATTGTTATTATTATTGACAACAGAATTTTTTACCTTATTGTCGTTGTATGCATCCTCTGCGATCCTTGTTTTACACATAAGATCGTCTAAACTACGAATGGTATCACGCGGCACTCTTTTTAGCACTCGTCTGTGTAATAACCCGTAACAGACGTCGATTTGTAACACTTCATCAAGCTTATACGGTAGCTTGGCTATTAATGCGCGCACTTTACACAAAAATGTCTCGGCACGTTCGTCGTCGCGTTGCTCGGCGGCGTAGATCTCACGCAGAACCTTGTAGGCGGGCTGCGCCCTGCCGTACATAGCGCGGAGGCTGGCGACCGCGTCGGACCACGTAGTCACCGACGCTTTGATGCCGCGCCACCATACTGCCGCGTCACCTTCCAGCAACATTGGCAATCCTCGGAGAGCATGCTCGTCTCTTACGGATGCGCACTCCTTGAAGATCTCGACGGCGTCCAGGAAAGCTTCCAGGACCTCAGCGTCCTGGGATGACCCGTTGAATCGCGCCGTGCACTTTATAAAGTTTGCACTCGAGCTAGCGCTAGCGGCACTTCCGCTGTTCGCGCTCGTCGATGGAGGCACCCTGACTGGGGTGGAAGTACCAAAATCACCGTTAGACGTCATCAGCGAATTTATAAGACATCTATTCGCTTCTGCTTGCGTGCGCGTGATCGTCTCGATCAGCGTGGACAGGAACTGTTCTGTGGGGAGCTGGAACGCTGGTTGTTGTGTCGGCCTCGTGTCGACACTTGCAGGTTCGTCGGCGCGGTCGCGCTCGACAACGCTGGCCTCCACTTCGGTGAACGTAACGTCGTCATCCTCTTCTTGCTGTTCACGGAGCGCTTCTCCTCGACTTCTCGTTATTGGCATCTTCACGTGTGTCATGATAACGAGTACGGTAGAATGTCCGCGGTTTTTCAAGCAAGGTAGATGTATAGTTCGTCACGAAAACACCGTATTACAGTTCGTACTATCACTCGTACGCGGTTCGAGCCACAAGTATGGGCGCCAGTTTAATGCGGGTACATTAAATATCGTTTATTACAATGAACTTAGGTACTAAAATACACAACAAACTTATAACATCGCGAGAGTCGCGGAGGATGCGTAAGTATATAGTACGTAGGCACGTCTTTACGTCTTTTCCCGTCGGTGATCAGAACTAAAACTCTTTGCTAGCAACAGCGACGGGCTTTTTATAATACTCAGAAAGTAGGTACTTCAAGCGATTCATTACTTTCGGTGTTGTAGCCTGACGACGCGATGTCCAACTTCCCCCACCCGACCTACGGACCAATAGGCGATTTTCTTATCTAGCGAGCGAGCCCCATAAGTAGGTGAAACAATAGGAGCGAGCGAGATAGAGAGCCGCTGCGCAGTCGTGCTCTTTCTAAGCCGTGGTAAGGCTCGCGGAACAACTTTATTTAATTTATTTAGTTTGTTAGAGTTCTCGCGTTACAAATGTTATTAAAAAAGTGTTCTCAGATGGTAATTTAATAATGTAGGAACATTAATAAATTATTATTTGGGTAACACATCTAAGGGGTAACCAGAGTGACATGGATAAAATATGTAAGCCCTTGGCCTGTCTAAGGTAATAAATTATATTATCAAATCGAAAATTATAAAGGAAAATCCACGTTACCTATACTCAGATGACTACGAATGTTTGAACAAACTCGAACACAATGGCATCACATATTTTTGCAATCCTAATTTCTTGATCCAGGACAACAATCAGTGAAGGAATGTGGAGCTCGCACGGAACAAATTACTTTCGCCGTCCGAGCTCAGGTGAAGGTTGTTTAAATGTTTACATTTGCCGGTGAATTTTCAAACTTCTACCTCTAGTACCTACCTATCAGCGTCAGGTGATACACTTTGTGTTGCCATCTGACAGTATGCTGAGCTGAGGCCCTTTTGGCATTTTATTGATTGTTTCTGTTTTTATAGTTTTAAGGTGTATTTTTCTGTTACAATGCCAATAAATGCATTTTTCTTCTTTTCTTCTTCTATCTTACGTTTGATTTCAGCAAACTGAAAACGGTTTTCATGTAACGTGAAAAGATTACCTAGCCTAAAAACATGATAGAATATATACATACATAATCTTGTGTTTTTTTCCCATGGGGGCAGGCAGAAACCACAGAGCGTCAAGTATTTCGATCCTCCACACTTCTTTTGCTTCGTTTACGTCCATACATCTAGTGATACACGCACGTCTGTTGCGAGTTTTACGCAGCTAACCTGTCTGAAGAACATCACCAAAATAAGGTCAGTATACCTACCTATATCCTTCTAGGGCGTCCCCTCCCGGCGCGCGGCGTTTCCATTCACATCTGCCTTGTAGTATCTTTTGTTACTCGCTTTTCTTTCATCTTCTCAACATGCCCAAAACGTCTAAGCCTACTATTTTCAATTTTTGTCGCGACATCTTCTTTTGAACCGCAACGTTTTCGCATCACATTATTCCACATTCTCTCATTCATAGTTACACCACACATATTTCGCAAGGAACGCATTTCCACAGAATTTATCCTGCTTTCATGCCTCTTTTGCCATATCCATCATTCACTACCATACATAAACATAAGCACCAGCAAACCATTGTGAACAGTCAATTGAGCCAAAAAGGCTCGACTGGCTGGTCACAATCGCATGTAGCACCATTCACCAAAATCAATTTAAATATTATAACTATAATTATTTGTTTATGTATTTCGTTATGGGTCATGGTTAAGATATATTATGTTGTATGCTTTTAATACTAGTTCGTAATTCTGTTAGGCCTTATTAAGAACTAGCTGTTGCCTGCGATTTCGTCTGCGTTCCAGGATGTAAAGTAGCCTATGTCCTTCTCCAAGTCAAGGTCTGCCCCAGTGCGAAATTTCATCCAAATCCGTTCAGCCGTTTTAGCGTGAAAGCGAAACAAACAAACAAATTCACTTTCGCATTTATGATTTTAAAGTAAGGATTTTATAGCCTCTTTAGACAACAAATTAAATACTTACATTAATTATTTACTGTTTGCAAAGTGCAAGAGAAAACAAAAGACAGATTTAAGTTACCAAAATTGCCTAAACAATGCAGATGTTCACTCGTTAAAATGAATGAATATTTAAATAAACTGTTTAAGTACCATGTTGTTTACGTTCAAAGTTTTCTCGTATCTGCACAAAGAGGGGTAAATTAAAAAACTAATCTTCTTTTAAAGCGAAATGTCCTCTGGCGGAGTTCGTAGGTAAATAATTGCGAAATAAAGGTGAGAATAGGCCGTGAACCGCCGAGAAGGGTTGCGTCACAAGTACCTACGTACCAAGTACGAAACCTACGACAAAGGTTGGCGGTAAATAAATTACACATCGGGACGTTACCGCCTGAAACCGCACAAATTCAAACAGAAAGCTACGTACGAGCATGGTTGGTAAACATGTACGTGCCTCGGAATCATTTATTGGACGGCGTAGAGAAAATCAACTGGGTCTAGGATTTTATTACTTTACAAAGACAGCCCGCAGGATCTAAGCGATCTGTCTGTAACTCAAAATCAATCTGCCTAGCCTTTTCCCAACTATGTTGGGGTCGGCTTCCAGTCTAACCGGATGCAGCTGAATATCAGTATTTTACATGGAACGACTGCCTATCTGACCTCCACAACCCAGTAACTGGGTAATACGATATCCCTTGGTTAGACTGGTTGTCAGAGTTTCGGGCTTCTGACGACTCGTAACGACTGTCAAAGATCCACAAATGACAGCCGCTCAGGGACCAACGGCTTAACGTGCTTTCCGAGGCACGGAGGAGTCTCGATATATGAAAATGGTCACCCATACACGGACCAACCCCGGCAAGCGTAGCGATCTGTCTGTAACTATAGAGTAAATATTTAGCCAAAAATTATCGTCACCGTTATTGTGTTTTAAGATCAGCTGACACTAACTAACAGTTTACTTGAATTTAGTATTCCATACCGCATGTAACCACTATACCCACTGATTATTCTCATATCTATGGCAAAGTAGAACTTCTGAAACTTTGTCATCCTACAAATTGTTAAGTCAAATGTCCTCACAGACAATGTTGGCACATTATACAAACACTGAAACGAATCCATGAAAACTTATGCTACCTGTAAGTTAAGTAAGTTACCAGTTAGTTTAACTTTGCTCTCAACTGAGAATTAAAGCGTGTGTACTAGGCTCTAAAACAATGAATAGGTAGATTCCCCGTAGTATTTGTTTCTTAAACTAAACATTTCAAAAAAAAATATAAGTATAAGTAAATGTGTGAAATGTTTGTATACGTATTCCGTTCGTTGTAACGATAACTATGAGAGGACCTTGTACTAACCTGGGTACTTGAACTTGGGTAGTTAAACAGTCGAGCTATTAAGAAACGTTTCCTATTGATTTTCATGATCGCTTTAACTAAGAGCAACACTGATGCAGATTGCACCCTAGCTAGATCCACGAAATGTAGCTGTATCTAAAACATCCTTGGAATTACGGAGATCCAATAAAACTGGCCAAATTCATCTTATTTACGCAAACGAATCAAAACTAAATAAAGTAAGAAGGACATCTTTCGATACACTTTATCCTTCCAAGGTTTTTACGTCTCGCGACCTTGTCCCATAGCAGCCTGGGATGGTACTTATATGAATATTTCAAGGGTTTGGGATACATTTCTGAAGTTGAGACATTCCCATGATAATCGCCTGTCAACGTTCCAGAGAGTTCAAACACGAACTTGAGTAAGGTAAGACTAATGTGAAACTATCAGGATTTTTGATATTCGTTCCGCGCAGACCATGAAACTCATCTTCAATTGAAAAAAATTGACCAAATTTACCACATTTTACAAACGATAGTTTATTCCTGCGTAGCACACTTTCAATCACAAAATCACAATCCGAGGGTTTTGAAGGAAATTCCTATAATCCATTGCTTCATAGGTTTAAAAAATTTGCTTTCCCAACGTTAATAACGTAATAAACGTGGCTGAACAGTCAAAATTAAAGACATTGTGATCGATTGGCATTTTGTATGTGTTTCGCAATTAGGACCCCGCCACTAGTACCTCTCTCAACACAATATATTAACCATTGCATACTACCGTATGCATTACTATGTTACTGCTAGTACCCCCGAAGGTTGCCGTTCCTAAATCAAAACGTAGGTACGGGCTCCCCCGGCCGGGGCCGCCTTGGGGCGGCTCCTGCCCAATCTTGGGGGGCCAAACGCCTCCTGCCGGAGGCTCTACGCGGGGGTCGTGCGGTCCATGGCCCTTTACGAGGCACTGGTGTGGGCGCGTTCCATTAGGCTGTGGCCAGCCCGCCGGTTGAACGCGTCCCAAAGGGTCATGGCCATTCGGCTGGCCCGGGGATACCGCACGGACTCTCGTGAGGCGGTGAGCCTCCTTGCCGGATTACCGCCATGGGATCTGGAGGCGAAGGTCCTCGCGCACATCTGGGAGTGGCGCGAGGAGATGAAGCACCGGGGCGTAACTCGGAGTGGCTGGAGAGGCGCCACGGCGTCCTCACCTTCCGCCTGACGCAGGTCCTCACCGGACATGGCAGCTTCGGGAGGTACCTGTGTAGGATCAGGCGGGAGGAAACGCCCGGGTGTCACCACTGTACGGATCGTCCGGAGGACACGGTGGAGCATACGGTGGAGGTGTGCCCTGCTTGGGCGGAGCACCGCCGTGTCCTCGTGGAGGCGATTGGCGGCACTGAACTCTCGCGTCCGGCCTTGGTCCAGGCCATGGTACGGAGCGAGAGGGCATGGGAGGCGGTAACCTCCTTCTGCGAAGCAGTGATGCTCGCGAAGGAGGAGGCGGGACGCGTGAGGGAGAGGCAAAGCTTGCGCCCTCACGCCCCTAACCGCCGCCGCTGGAGACACCCTGGGCGTCGGGAATCCCAGGCGGATTCCCGGCCACCATAGGCGCGGGCTTGCGGACGGCGAGCAATGGGTAGCTCGCCGACCGATAAGGACCAGGCGCGGGTCGATGGCGCGTCGTGTTCCACGCGCGCCTCAAAGAGATGTCAGCACACCTGACGGGGTCCGTTAGGACCGATGCCTGCCAGAGTTGCGGAATAGTCCGAAAGGGATACCGGGACCCTGGCAACAGGCAACTGAAAGAACACGGGTGGGTTTTAGTCAGTAAGAGTCTGATACGCCCTTCCGCTCCACCCAGAGCGGGAGAAGTCATATGACGACTTCCCACCTAAAAAAAATAAACAAAAGGTACGGGCTCCTGCAAACTCGGATTTATGCGCGGTTTTTACTACATAAATTTCATTATTAGGATCATAAAATAACAACAAATTATCTTTTTCCTTACTTTCCTTTTATTTAGGAAACTCTCCGATGTTACCTAAAGCCGTACCATAACAGCAAACATGAGCAAAACGGTAAAGATCTGTTGGATGCATTCGTTCTACGCCCATATCAACTTTTTTTACGGAATTTAAAAGGTTTATCCACAAATTCAGGATTCCCTTAGTTTCAGCAGCTTCGTTTCGTTGTCAATACAAGCTGTCTTCAACGAGCAAACTTCCAGGTGGGCGCGATTTATGGAGCCGAATGTTCAGAAAACCGGTTTTTGTTCAGCGAAAATAATCACATTCGTGTCTTGCGAGTAAACAAAAGTCGAAAAGACTTCATAAATCTTTCAAATGCTCGTTTTTGTTTCATTTTCTTTCTTTTTTTTTTTCTAATTGTGAAGTATTTGTTTGGGGTAATATACCAAACTAATGGGGCCATTGGATTAATATTTATAGATCTCATGGTATCGGCTTCTGTCTTCACAAGAAACGGAATTTTGGTGATTTCCATTCTATAGAACGATAGAAATGAATAAGAACATTTATATAATTATTCCTGTCTTATTGGAGAAGTGATATAATTAAGGTTAGTGTGTAATGTAACTCATTAAGTTATTAAGTAATAAACAAAAAATTTAATGATATTTGAATTATCCCCACCGCCGTATCTCTAAGTTGACGTCGTGGTGGGGCTTGCGCGCTCTGAACTCTAGATCTGTGCCAGTAGAGTTTACTTTCTCTAGGATGAGGAGCCAGACCAAGAGAGATACAAAAACCCGCAGGGCAGCATGTGGCGAGCTTTTGGGCGGTAGCGACCCCACGGACCCTACCTCCCGGGAGAAGTCTTGTTCCTCATCTCTGGCTTGCCTTTATTGGCCGGCTGGAGTGAACACTGACGAGGAACAGAGCTCCCACCTCATTCTTGCCTTGATTGGCCGGCTTGAGTGGAGATTCGCAAGAGCAAACGTGCTCGGAGGAAGAAAGTATTCCAGTAAGATGCTGGTAGGGATCTTGACCGTACTTCCGGGATTGTCATGATAGCCGTGGAATACATCTCCATCCTCCTACACAAACCGGGGGTTGTCCTTGGCTGCACTTGCATAGTGCGAACAGGGATAATCGTCGGTTATTGGTGCCTCATTCCATTTAAAATTGTCTAAGGGGCCTCTGCGAGTTGGCTTCGGCCCCTCGCACGCGTTCCAAAGGTCCGGGACCCCAGGGTCCCGAAATCTATAAACATATAATTATTAAGCATTTATGAATCTTAATGTACTTTTGTTGCTGACTGTACAGCAATTCCGTAAGATGCAAATCACGTAATTTGTGCTGGCATCAGTCAAGAACTTAATTGCCCTGTGTTTCCCGATTTGCGCCCTACCGATTGTGAAATAGGGTAATTTATAGGGACATGTTAATTTACCCAGATCCGTATTGCGCATTGTTCAACAGTAGGTAACAAACAAACAACCGTGTTAAATAAATGAGATATTCGCAGCAAAACCACACAATGAGCATTATTTCCAGATAGTTGTACATTTGTGCGGATGGGCGCGCAGCATCACCTCGCCTATTCATTTGTCTGAGCACACTCATTTAGCTTCATTTACCGCAGACAACTTCCCTGCAATCTTTCCCCGCTGTATGTAATGTGACGTAATAGATTTCCCGCTTTCCCGCTTTTGTTGTAAATATATTGTAAAGCCGGGTAAATTCGCTGAAGGGAGCAGATGGGGAATGCAGATTTAAATCGCGAGGATATGTTCTCAATTTAAATAAATTTGTTCTACGTCGTCCAGTCAATTTATACTGGTATACAACATTGCTGCACTTTTATAAAAATCGTTTACTAGAACAGCAACATTTATCGCGATGGACAAAGGCAATTTTACTTTCAGAAATAATGTCACTTGAGGCATGGTGTTGCAGAACAGAGATAACCCGAGTTTTACACGTTATTTACAACCCTCTTAACTGTACTGTGGTAGCGTTAGACGTAAATCTCAACTCTCTAGACATTGGCTTGTGCTGTCTTACGAAAGTACAGCGAGAGTAGAGAATTTATTGGAATTAGTTACCGCAAGGAACTATCAACGTCACGAATTGACCGAATGATTGGAATCCAAAGATTCTCTGTGAATGACTGGCAGTCGATTAACGGCCCTGGCTCTGAGTGACGGCTCTGTTTCCCCTCAGGCGAGTTCCGTACTTTGATGTTTCACAGTTTTACTAATGTTCCGTTACAATCACAGACACAATCAAAGTTACATCAATCTAATCGAGTTTTCAGAGATAACCACCAACTAATTCTTTGTTAATCTTTTAATTAGGTACGTACCTTTTGATTTAGGTATGTATATATATATATGTATTGTTTATCGTTTTTAAAACCGTAGTTCCACGAAAAACCTAGCTGCAATTTTGTAAACAGATAAAATATTAGGCCATTCATATTGACTTTAGCGTGAAAAACCTCAACAGCCCGTTTATTCACGTTTCTGCGGTTACGAATACAATTGAATTGAAAATTAAATCTACGAGCATTTGAACAGAGAGCAACCAACAGCAATTTTGCAACTGTTTTGCTTCCATGGTGAATCTCCCTTGATCCCAAAATAACACATCAACAGAATATTGGCCAATAGTCATACCTACTGAGAGA
The DNA here is from genome assembly GCA_948473465.1 of Lithophane ornitopus. Taxonomy (NCBI): domain Eukaryota; kingdom Metazoa; phylum Arthropoda; class Insecta; order Lepidoptera; family Noctuidae; genus Lithophane; species Lithophane ornitopus. The sequence continues at coordinate 7,186,957 of OX419616.1, read as the reverse complement.
CGGTTTTCGCAATGCATGTGTGTTTATTTACTTTGTTGTTTGTTTCTACGGAAAATATTACGTTAAGATTCTGAAATATTAAGTTTAAATAAAAGCCAGTTTAACAGGAGAAGCAGAGTAACTTTATTATTCGAAATTAATCACTCTTTTAGTTTCATACTTTACTTGACTTTCTACGATAAAAAGTAATTTAACTGAAAAAATGGAAATGCTTTTGGGCAATATTTAAATTAAAACGCCGTAACAGTAGGTAAGCTCTGGAATTAAATTATTCCACAGCTTGTACCTGACAATACAATTACAGTACACATCTGTTTGTTCTGTAATTATTTTTCGATACTCATTACTTGAAAGCTTATTTGGAACTTTGTAAGCGCCTAGTCCCCGTAAATATAGGTACTAAGTAAATACTCACCTACAAGAGATAACAAACAGTAATTAAATGGGTAGGTGCGTAATGAGAGAATTTTAACGCTGGTTAAAGTAATACATTACAAATAAAAAGAGTAGCATTTCCGTTGTGATTGATAACGTTTCGAAACAGATGATGAATCATTCGGTGCGAGCGAAAGTTTGTTTGCTCTGTTACCTTCGGATGAGATACAAGATGAATGAGGCCATTCAAGAATCTGATGTGAAGCCATAGAGCAGTGATAAATTATATTCGAATCAAACAGTGACCGTGACGAAAAGATATGATACTCATTTTGATCACATTCAGTGAAGATTCAAGAGTCGGATATTTACGACTTACGAAGGGTGGCTGGGAATGGCAGCGCGCGAAAATTATCTCACAGACCAGGGTAATAATCTATTGAACACGAGGTAATGAAAAGTTCTTTGCACTCGCGAGTATAGGTTCAACTTATTCAAGCTGTTGCATGTCATTGACGTGGGGTAGGTACACTTAGGGTTAAAAATATTCCATCAAAAATCTAATAAACATTCGTTGCCTGTTTAATATTAATACATTTCTAGAGTTATTCCAGAATACATTTATGCATGATTGGTGAGGATGAACGGACAGTAATGATCTGATGTGATGCGAATGAAAACATCGCGCCTGCGCCGCAATGACGGGGTCTGGTTTGATTCGTAATAATTTGACGTATAACCTGAAAATCCCGAAGTTCTTATCACGGAATTAAAACCAGCCTCTGTGAAAGAGATTATCCCCTATTACTTTCGGATTTCGCGCTGCCATTAGCAAATTGTGGGTGCAATTAAGGGATTACAAGAATTTTGGAAATGGTTCTAAATCTATGATAATACACACATAGATTGATGAGGAAATGGACAGGAATACCTCTATACTCTTTGAAATAACTTACTGGGAGATTATTCAGTACATTTGCGAGAACAATGAATATTTTACCTTTACCAAAATATTTTAACGTATTATTTCGGCGCCGGCATTTCGTCTGAAACTTTGTAAGGTATGCAGCGACCTAGTTGGAGCATGTCGGAGGCGCAGGCGGCGGGTGCCTGCGCGCTTCCAACTGCTTTCTTTACGACTCATAGCTGACGCTTATGCAACTCTGTGAGCAGCCGCGACTAGCGAGATTTACCGCATCCATTATAAATCAGGTGAACAGAATCTATTAACGTTGATAGTGCAATTTCTTTCAATCGTTTTAGTGTATTAGATTAGTTACTGTACAATTTATATCTTATAACAACAAGTGATCATTACAGTTTCGGAAACTTATGCAAGAAATTGTAAGCATTGATGTGAAATCCGACTTCGATTTTTATTAAGTACTTACTTTTTGAGGCCCATAGTTGTCCGTCGTTCAACGCTATCAGGTATGTCCTCAGATCTGTCTCACAGTTCAGAGGCAAGGCCAGGCTGCCGTTGTTAATGTACTGCATCCAGTTGTGGTGGTCCAGCAGGGATTTCATCCATGCCATGCGGGACGCCCCCGACACACTAGTAGTGTTCACATTCGCACCCACAACACTCACTAACACTAATATCGTCGCAACAAACATCGTTCTTGAATCAAATGTTTTTACGCACATCTTAGAATTATTATCACACAACCATTCCTGTTTCAACACAGCTTGAATATTATTCACACATTCACCATACTGCAGTAATACCTGAAACAAAAATAAATTCTTATTGAAATAACGAATTTATACATTTTTCGCGCTTCATTTTAGCGTTCTGAAAATGTAGATTTTTTACATAGCATAATCCCGAGGCACTCTGCAGCACATAGTTTCATTAAAAACTCGGGTCATTGTGCAATTTATTTTTATTAGTTTTCCGTTTATTCATTTCAATTTCCTCCTTGCTGCCAATGTGATAATGTGTGTTGTGTGTTCATGGATACAAATGAAGAATATTATTTATGACGATGATATATTATTACTATTACAGCTGTGATACTATTATATAGGTACCAGTGATATAATAAAAGATAAAACAACTCCTAATAAAAAATATGTTTGAAGAAGATGAGCTCTGAAGAGTTCGTTGATAATGTAGGTAATGGATCTAACACCAAAAAATGTTTGCTCTCAAAGAACGTGAATTGTGAATGGCATAAAGAAACTTCCGAGCCAAGTAGAGACGATAAGAAAAATGTATCTCTTCTGTCGTACATTACGTTGATGCTACTTCACGAATGTTTTTCACCATTTTTTCACGCTGTCTAACAAAATATACTTCAACAACAAACAAGCCCTTTTTATTGGACAAATACGAGGGCGGCCATAATTTTGTTTCACGCCTAAATTCAAAATTTTGACAACATTTTATAGGAAAATTGCGCTACCCGGACAACATTTCCTGAATATTTAGCTGGCGCTGTTATTAAATTATTACAATTTATCATCTTCTTTATTTCTTTTTAAATACGTAATTCTTAATTTTTATAAAATACATTTAAAAAAAAACAATTTATTATTCTTATTATCGAACTTGGATCGAAGACAAGTGACGTTCACAGGCTTACATATACCTACATACCTAGCTACAGATACTAAAGTCAACCCGTAAGTAGAATTTTAGAAATACCTTAAAAACTTACTGAATTTTTGATTAAAAAAAAAATTATTTAACTGAAAATAGGAATTTTCTTCTATAAATCGTAGCAATTGTCTTAAGCTTCGCGTGATCGTCGTAACATAAAGCCAAATTTTCCGGAATAAGCATTGGTTTGACCTTGTTTTACTCACTGGTTCTGAAGCACCTCGTCTTGACGTTAAGTTCGAAGCTCCAGCATTACATGTACCTAACATATTAAACCTCATACTCGTATATTGGCAAGGGATTAGTGGCAATTAGCAATGGCGACCGTCTCAATAAAATTAATTCTTGAAACGTAGTTGTCAGTTACAATATGACATATATATTTTATCCCGTTCCGGTTATTACAGTATTTTCCTGACTGAGTTGTTTTCACAAAAAATGTCGTAATAAAGCCAAGGGTCGACCAAACAAGAGGACAATAGGGTTTGAACAATCGCAGTGCGTTGATTAACAACACAAAAGCGAACCAAACCGAAGGCAATTAGAGTCTATTGAAGATGCTTTTTTGCATAAACATGGAGTCTGCTGGTGAATACGTAATTGTGATTTGAATGGTCTACGTGCGGCCGCTTTGAGTGGACAAACAAACAATTTGGTTTGTTATTAACCGTTTGGTTAATTTCGTGGGTGAATTATATGTTTTGTTTTGTTTTCTGATCACCAATTTTAAATAAAATAAACCTGACATAACAATTTTCCTATGCGAGATGCCATTTTCAATTTTAAAGTCATTTACTTTATTGCACATGCTTTCATATTCTTTAAGAACTTGCAGAGTCTTTCAGTGCGACGTTCCGACGACAATGAAGAGTTACGAGATGGTACTCTACTGAGCAGGTACTTTTAGTGTTTATGGACTATCAACCTGTTACTGCTTGGCGGATATTTGGTTCAACACTTTGTAGTAAAGGAGTTTCATGCCACTGCGTATAGCTCAGCTCAGCTTGTTATTACAATTTGTGAGGAAAAATAGAGTTTACTACCACGTTCACACTCCACAATACTACGGTCGAAAAGAATCGATTCTCCCATACCTTTGCGGTCAAAAATACCTATATGTATAAAATACAATTCTTTCGTCAGAACATTAGAAAAAGTGGCCACTGCGACCATGTATTGTTTTAAAGTTTTTCAGTGACGCGGTATAAAAAATAAACAAGCCACATTTTTTTCCGCATGTGGTTTTAGCGTTTGGTGTAGGTAAACACACACATAGGTTTCCATTCACTACGGAAAACCGCATCAGAGAAACATTTTGGTAAACTGCTATATGAATGAATGCTTGAAATGAATTAACATGAAACCGAATAACAAATAAAGCTTCTAATTCCGATCTTAGTTTTAGATATAACATTGACGTGTTCGGAACAAGAATAATTATTATGAAATTAGGTGGAGTTCAAAACGAGTTATTAAAAATCTCATGTGATCTTAAGTGCAATTGTGCAAACAAACAAAAATTTTCCATGCCATTACGCATCTATTTGAATTCAAACCTAGTGAAGCAATAGTCACAACTAACCTACCGATCTAAATAGTTGCTGTAACAGTCCAGTGAGCATCGCCACACGCTCACCATTGTTGCCGATTAGTTCATGCAATGAATTGTGCAACGCTGAAAAGCTGCTAATGTGATCAGCGATTGCATTTTCCCTAATTATTAATTATGTTACAAGTTAGTTTTATTTGTAAATTATGAATTATTTCATTTGAAGGAGAGCCTAGCCAATCAACATTATAATTTTTTTTTGTGATATTCACTAAGCATTACTTAGTCCACCGCCTACTGAAAAAACGATCCCACATAAGTACATAAGTAATGAATATAGTGAAAAATATTCATTGACATGGTACCTAAATAAAGAAAAGCGAAATATTGAAATCTACGTAAAATCCGGCTTGAAAATGAAAAAAATAAAATTGAAATCCTTCTTCTTATAAGTACCTTATCAACTTAAAATATCACTCTGAATAACGGATGTAATATAATACGGCTCATAGTTACGAAGAAAATTAATGTGAACCAAGCGAGAGGTCTCTACAATCCTAACTAATATTATAAATGCGAAAGTGAGTTTGTTTGTTTGTTACGCTTTCACGCTAAAACGGCTAAACGGATTTGGATGAAATTTGGCACAGGGGCTGGAATAGGACATAGGATACTTTTTATCCTGATATACCCAGGGGATCGAGTCTTACGCGTGTTAAATCGCGGGGCGCAGCTAGTATTTTAAATAAAGTGAGTTTGTTTGTTTGTTACGCTTTCACGCTTACACGGCTCAACGGATTTTGATGAAATTTGGCACATGGATAGACCATGACATAGGATACTTTTTATCCCGATATTCCCACGTGATCGAGACTAATGTGGGTGAAACCGAGAGGCGCAGCATGTATGTAATAAAACATTTTGAACTATTTGTTTTTACCCAACACTTTATATTATAAATAACAGATCCTTTATCTGACCATGGCCTAGTGCAACAACACCTACCAAACAGACAGGTGTTCTTATATTCCATCGCAATAACCAGCAGCATCGAACCGTCAGCAATACGTAACTACTTAGTTACATAAATTCACATAATAGAGGTGCGTAGTATCGCTAATTTAAACTGTGGGAACAGAATAATTTTGTGGTCATTCGCGTGATTGCGGCTTATCGCAAGTGCGTGTCTCTGATGCATGGATGACCTAGATAGCTGGATGGCGCGCTTTCCGCGTCAGGACAGGAGTAGGCTGCCTGTGGTCCACAGCACCGCTGTCGGCGGTCGACACCACAACGCATTCTCCACAATTGAATATTGTTCTGATTCGATAATGTCTAGAATTTATGTGAACCAATTGTCCAACCGATTTTGCATTTTGATCGTTGCCGATTGGATATTTCCTCTTTTAGCTTCTTTAAGCTTGAATTAAAGAATCGAAAACAAATAAATTTTGTTCCGAAAATAAGAATACGGAAGTAGCTCGACCTAATTCAGTAGGTCTGTAGCTGTTAGAGGAAGTTCCGGCAAGTTTACCAAAATTTAGACGATTCAAACTTTGAATTGGATGGCAAAAAGTGAGAAAGAACTGAGAGAAGTTTTTAGGGAAATAAGCCTCTCACGCAATTTGTTACCACAGCAGGGCCTCTCCATTACCGAGTTGTTACATGTGATAATAGGCACATCTAAGAACAAAATGTATCTGTGTCCATTACACAATAGCTTTGAGCTGTGGTCAAGCTGAGCCAAGTGATACAAAAAGCCGGTAAAAATGGTCTACACTCAGTGGGGCACTTAACAAACGACTCTAACAGATAACATATTCCCAAACGCACACCTCCTTTTCTTACCGCAAAACTAAGTGTTGTAATTAAGCTTAGACTAACACTTTCAGCTGAACACCATTCAGCCCCTAATAGATTTAGGCGATTAGGTAGTTTATGGTGGAAACATTAAAAGCAAGTTTGTTTAGTTACCTACTTTGCTTTCTTTATTGATTTATTTATTCTCTTATTAGTTGGTCAATTGAATCTTTTTGTTAACTACTTATCGATTAACAAGCAATCCGTCCAAATCGATATTCATTGGCCATAGATTGTTGGTATCGCCGGCGAAGTAATAATTTCAAATATCGAACGTTACGTCACACTCGAAGCTCGTGTTTCGCATGACTTTCATTGTTGTTTAGAACAACATTAATAAATCAATCATACGCCCGCAGCCGCGGTGTGCTACCGAGCTTGTGTTTAGATTAGAATAACTTAACATTGAAGTAATCAATTGATTTTTTGATTAATGAAAATAAAACAATGATCCTTTTTCCGATTTTCCCGGCGCGCGTTATTTCGTTATTTGATACTGATCAATCAATATCATCAAACCAGTCTTTTTGTCGAGCTTATTGGGGTCGGTTCCCAATGTAAACAGATGCGGCCGAATATCAATATTTTGATCTGATTGATCGAGGAATAGGGTAAATATTGTATTGACGCGGATGTGGGACATAATACGGATATTACTAGAGGGGTTTTTATGTTATTGTCTGAATATTAATTAACGCTTCTTTAACATTTTGATTGCGCAACTAGGTGTATAGGGTGCCTAACTAAATGAGCCTTATGACTATGCAAATGTCAACAGTTTTTGAGTAATTCGACATGTTATATTTCATTCATTTTAAAATATAAAATTACAAATTACTCAAAAAGGGTTGACATTTGCATAGGGGTCGTAAGAGGTCATTTGGTTGTGAATGACCTCTCCTAAATCCCCTTAATGGATTGCCGATATATTACTACCCCAGGCAAAGCGCTGAGAACAATACAGTGAAGCATGCCAAAACTACACCACCACTCTGTGCACACACGCTCAAACGCACACATTTACAACCATTTACAATCAAACTACACCAAAATATGTGCACACATGTTTACGAAACCGGCCTCACGTCACTGTTGACAGCGCTCTGTCTTGGTTTTTTATTTAGTCTGAGATATGTATAATTATATCATGCACACTTAGTTTTTATTAAATTCAAATGTTAGAAAGTTTTACATAATTGCGTGCAACATCTATTAGCACGGATAAAATAAGCAGCTCAATTAAAACAAATCCGACAGCTGCACAAATAGCGCAATAGTTAACTCACGTGCTAAATGCTTCTACTTTGAGGTAGGAACGCAGCACAATCATTAACTAGATAAGGAAAATAGAACAACAATAATAATGCTGTCATACCAAAAAGGGTCCAAAAAGGTTTTGTACAACATCGAGGATCGACGTGACTGATTTCTCAAACAGTAGAAGGTCTCATCTCATTACAGTAGGTAGGTATTACTGACGGTATGGTATCAGCCAGTGATGCGCTTAATCGAAGTCGAGTACGGAAATACAAATGGATCAGATTAAGCGTGTAATATATTTTTACACATCACTATCACGAGATCTGTGGAGGCGCGACTCGACCGTGTGATGGTCAGACATCATGCCATGTTCCGATTTGTAGAAATAATGTTAAATTAAATTACTATTGCAAGCAAATTGGTCTTTTAAAAGTTAAACACACCAGGGGATAATAAAAACTCTTTTTAAGTATTAAGAATCCAAAGAGCCTAACCTATGTTATAAAAATATTAATAACATTAAAAAAATGAGCTTTCTTTATCGTATTTTACCTTTTAGATTTCCCACGACGATTCAGTGGGTCAGTAAATATATGTATAGTTGGATTGTGACTTTCTATAATCGGTTTTTATACGCCACCTCGTTGTCCGTCCTCTTTGAGGTAAAGATCGTAGATCGTGATCGTACATCGTTTTTTCTTTGCGTCATATCATCATGTCCTACCGCAAATAAAAGTATTTTCTTCCTTCTACATTACTGTTCAAAAGTTTTTAGTTTTATAATTTATATTCTTCTGTTGCCCGTGTTCAGTAAGATCAGATATAAACACGCCTTTAAAACAGTGCTTTTAAACTGGTTTAGAAGGATATAGCAATACGTAAGTAGCTGACGGTTCTATGCGAGTAGATAGATCACAGACGCCGCATACAAAGGTACCTAACTTTTGAATTTCAAAGGCTTTCAGGCCTTTGAAAGCGTTTGTTAGAACTTGACGAAGTACACTTCCAGTTCTGTCGAATTTAACAAAGCCTCTGTCATATATGTGACCGGGTATAGAATTGTTGCTCGATTTTGCCAGTTATCTTTTACTAGCTGCCCGCCGCGGCTTCGCACGGGTAGCACTAAGTACTTATCTACAGCGCACCTACCCTACCTACTTATCTACCCGACCTACCTACCTACCTACCCTGCCCTACCTACCTACCTACCTACCTACCCTACCTACCTACCCTACCTACTGTACATACCTATCTACCTACACCTACCTCCCTACACTTACCAACATATCTACCTACCCAACCAACTTACCCTACCTCCCCTACCTACTTACCCTACCACTCAACCCTACCTACCTACTCTACCTACCTACCTTACCTGTATGCCTTACCCTTAATGTATGAGCCGGTATTTTTTGGAGCTACACTTACATTTTTAAACTCGTGATATCTTTCGAATAGAATGTCTGAATTGAATAATTCAAAAAGATATATGAAGTTATTGAAGCAGTCTTAATAATGAAGTAATTTATTTTGATAAGGATTAATACCAAGATACAAATAAAGAGCCTTTTCTAGCGGCGTTATTTCATTTAAATTTTCAAATTAAAATAACACTTATTGTGGCATAACTATAATAGCTAGACATATGCTGTCGGGACACTTTTTGTAAATAATGATGTGTTCTGCAAAGTCGTAGTACATTATTTTATTCTATCATCAATATTTTCGCAGCGCACGCGATTTAATGTAATTTAAGGTAATTTTTTTACACCTTGGGTTACATTATTGGAGTTTTAGTAAGGATCCCTAATCTTTTCTAGCAATAAATATAGCCTATGTTACTCAGGGTGAATGTAGCTTTCTAGTGGTGAAACAATTTGAAATCGGCGCAGTAGTTTTTGAGTTTATTCATTACAAACATACACACAAAAATACAAATCTTTCCTCTTTATGATATTAGTGTAGATTTACAATTTACTGGCGAGTGGCGACCCGCCCGTTTGCTAGGGCAGAACATCCAGAGTTTTTGATTAGGTATATGTCGGCAATTTTAATATTAATGTACCATACACAAATCTTCCTGAATAAATTCTCTAAACGATATGGTGAAAACCCTCTGTTATTATCTCTTTGTTTTAATCAGAGTTTTTTTTTTACAATTAAAAAAACAACCGACTTGTCGGTCGTTTGTCGGTTGTTTCTTTTTTTGTAAAAAGTTTTTTTTTATCCCTTTGTTTTAATCAGAGGTCAGAGGGTTTAGTCCTGGTAATAAGATAATGAGTGGAGAAAATGACCCCAAATAATACGAGGAAGGAGCCAATAACGATAAAACATACCACTAATGTATTTTCTTGATTTGAAAAACATTTATGTGCAATAATTATTATACATAGTTTGTAGTTATCGCTCAACTAGTACACTCAATTAACTTGGCTGTTTCAGGTGCTCCCTCGTAACTTGTTTGCCATCATGACGTACCGAGTTCTACGGAACTGCGTCTTATGCAAATTGCGCTTTGATTTCAACACGTTATTGTGGTGTATGGCTGCAGCTAAGCTGAAACTCATGTTCATATTACTTCGAATTCTCAGGACCGGTGCGACGAGACGTTACGTACGGACGTACGTTTAGTTAGAGTTTTTAAAAGTGTTACTATTTTAGGATAGGTCGGTTGATTTAGCTAATTGTAAAATAACAGCCGCGAGAGCGTAAGAGTATGGGTACTTATTATATAAAAGTTTTTCTAAAGGTAAGTAGGTATACCTACACTAGAGCATTTTCTCGAGCATTGCCATGTAATAATATAACGTTCTTTCGAATGGTACAATACAAGCAAAAGATCAATTTTCAAAAGCATGTTCATGTAATGTAAAGTTCCTGCGAATGCTACACCCCACGACACGGTGCTCGCAGTAAGTAAATCAATTTTCACAAACAAACAAATAAATTTGAATTTAAATTAATGTACGTAATTACATGTAAGTAATTCACCTGTAACATTACTTTGTATTTTGCGTTTACTCTTCGTCGAATTATGACATGTCGATCGATGAAATGTTACATAAACTCGCTCCTTTGTTGTTTCAGTGTTAATTAAAGTTGTAAAAAAGCGTGGAGCGCCGTGCTCATTGTTCGGTTCGTGAAGGGGTGGCACTTAGAGCGGTTCGGTATTTTGTTACAAGTAAATGCTCGGCTATACCCACATTTACGCATTATTAAACATTTATTCATGAATTGGAAAAAAACGACTATGTCAGTCGCCCGCAATACCTACGTTTTCTAAACTGAGAATTTTACCTAGAGTCATTTATTTTATTTCTATATATCTACTTAGCGTAGCGATTTGGCAAGGCTTTGAATGCGTAGAACGGGAATTCAGAATCGTGTTGTGGTGAAATCTGTGCCAAAACCGTTTGAGTGTACCCCGAGCTTAATGACTAATGTGGTTTCGAAGTTGGTGTTGAAAATACAGACTGGCGATTTAGTCACCTGCTTCCGTCAAGGGGGTGATTTCACCCGTCATACTAAACAACTTTCGCTATGAAACTCATATACTTATTACGAGTCGTAAAAAATTATATTTTCATACATATATCGAGATAGGTAGTCTGTCTACGGTTGATTTTTTTTCAAAAATCGTACATATATGTATAAATGTCATAGCGAAAGTTGCTTATGGAGGGTAGAATCACCCCCGGACGGATGTAGGCGACTAAATCGCCAACCTGTTTATGTGATTTTATTACCTAGATAATAAATAAATTGAGTCATGTCATGTTATAGGTTGCCAAACTCTGTTGTCTGTTATAGAGTGACTACAGCCTGTTTAAATGAGTCAAGAGAATAGGGAATGCTTCGTCAATATTACAGACAAAGGTATGATACCTAGTAAAACAACTCCCTTCAAAGCAATAGATTTGGCAATAGAAATAGATAAGTGTATTTTCCCAAATAATATACCAAAGATCCAAGGAGCTTTTCTACTTAATCCTAAATTCTGGGATTGTCTGCCTAAACTCCACGGATTATAGTTAATAATTTAATCAATCAGAGAGTACAACGAAGGCTTGTGTAATTGCGTACTAATACAATTTGATCGGATCCCAATATTGACGCTCATCTGTTCCTGGGCAGTTCACCCCTTGTCAACACTGCTGACTAATTGAACATTAATATTATTTATATCGGATGTAATATTCTCTAATATTGGTTGAACACTCGCCCCCATTACATGGGGCTCAAACATAACTGGCGCAATGCGGATGTACTTAAGGTATACCTCTGCCTTACCCTTCGGGGAATACCTACAGGCTTGATGTTATGTTATGTAGGTATATTGTGAGATAAGACTTTCTAATAACATCTTACAAGGAAACATATGTTGCAATTGTGCCCAACGAAGGAATCCTGGGAGCTATCTCGTTTTGTTTAGAGCTAGGTACATGTTACATCATCATCTTCCTACCCTGGTCCGGTGTCCCATGTTACGACATGTCGACGTTCGAACATATTTTCTTCTTCCATTCTAGTGAACCGTCACACTATCATTCACTCCCTTCTCTTTCAAATCATTCCTCGCACAATCCATCCATCGTTTCTTTAAGTTTCCTTTCCCTCTCCATCCGTGAACATTTATATAAAGGCACAAGTTACCTCATACCTAAAATAAAAATGTATTTATTCTTATGCCTAATTTTCATATAGGTAGGTACCTACTTACAGCGACTTACAACAAGTAAACGTGTTGCGTTTGAGTTAGGATATGGAGATATTAGTCGTTAAATCCTCTTAAGGGGTCATTGTACGCATCATTATGAACAACTTTCAATGACAACAAAAATGAGATCGCGAAAAAAAAATAACACATTATTTTGGCTTCGGTCAGTACCGAACTGAACTATTATAAGTACCGTAATAGTTCACTCAGGTATTAAACCTTTAGCAACAACTGCCTTTATTCAAAGTGATAAAACAAGTCGAAACCTCGAGCTTGAATAATAATATATTTGTCTTAATTATGGATATTAAACTAGTGTTAATCTACGGAACCCAGCCGGGTTTAAACTCGACTTAGCCAGATAGATGAATGTTTCATGAAGGTTCCTGGAACTTTAGGGTTGTCGTCGCCATCTCATCTTTTTTTATAGTAAGAAAATAACCCATAAATTAGGAAAAAAAATATTGACAGTTAGTAGGTACTAACCTACTAAGTACTCCTCATTGTTTTTTTTTACTATTAGATGTAAGTATTAAGAATTAAAAGTTAGGTAGGTATTTATACCTTCTTCAACATTATAATTATAAATTATAAAGATATCACGCGGGAGACGCCGCCGGCGAAAACCAAAAAATTAAAATAAAAAAAATTACCATTGTGTTTCTTGTCTTTGTTCTCCCAAAGGTTAAAGAAGCTTTGGAATGGGTTTTCTGATTAGATAATATTTTCATATAGGCAATTCACTTTTATGTTCTGTCGTATCAGAAGCGGTCATAAATGTCAGGCATTAGTCAACTAATTATTTATGAATTTCATAGTAACTACATATTTTCAGGACTCAGGTCCAATCGCCACGCTATTGGCCTGCTGAATACTTTCACGACAGATTCAAGATTTCGATGAAAGATTCGACTGATTCAAGTCACATCACAAAATACAATGACTTCACCCTGCTATCTATTGCATAGGGCGGTGAGTCTCTCGGGGCGGCGTTCGAATGTTCCCGCGCAGTTCTCCTCTCCGCAAGTCACACGGTCACTCCACAGCAACTCATGATGGCACGCTCTAACTGACTTCTAACATTTAGTCTCACCGCAGTTGCAGACGCAAGAAACAGGTCGCGCGAGCGGTAATGTCATGGCTAAGGTGTAAGATAACTAAAGCCACTAAGGCTTTCAGGGGCTCCGCTTTAATATGGTTGGACACCTGTTAGATACCTCAACCCACAAAGACTTTGTACTGAAACTCTACCTGCATAGGTACGTACCTGCTTGGCGTCTTTATTTATCTGTTTATTTATCTTACTCGTGCTATTTCTTAACAACCAATTAAACAATTCACATACTTAACCGTTAAACTTGATATTTCATGTAAGGCGTTGTATTATTTATCTTACTTTTTCTTTTACTTACGCACCAGGGAATTTATTTGCGGAACATTTTTAAACGAAAATACCCTTATTATCCTGTTGTCGCTTGAATTACGGCCATACTGAATAAAAAAATGTATATGTCGGAAACATAAGCATAAGCATTTGTCCACGACGAACCCTACTAATCCGTCTTAGCTTGCCCGACGTTCAACGGATAATTTCTTGTCCATTTCCGCCTTGTCCTGAACTTGACAAGGCTTTATTTCGCGATATGAGCGTGTATTTTGCTACATAAATTCAATTAGGAACTTTTTTTATTTTGATAATTATTAGGTAGATCAAAGCTAATTGTTGGCTATTATTTGATTAAAAATACCTATATCTCGTCAAAGTATAGGGTTAATTCCAACTCAATCGCATTCAGGTTTACTGTTTGTCAAATTTTGAATTGCGATAATCGAGTAAGCAGGATTAACCTAATCCTGCTTACTCGATTATCGCAATTCAAAATTTCCAATCAAAACAGATATGAATTCGACGTCCACATATTTTTAATTTTAATCAAATCGACTTCTATTTCATTTTCTCCTGCAGGTACGGAGCCCTTGATATGATTATTTGTGTAAGAACGTTCTCCTATTTAAAGCGAGTGTCATGATCGTCTTTGTAAATAATATATCATAAGGCTCACTGGAATACCTTATATCTCATCTTTATGAATATCTAAACACTACGCCTTCATAAACGGAATTTTAACGATGTTACTTACAAAGATAATAATTATAACATAGGTAGGTTGGAATATATATATATTAATAATTATATCGCCTTAAACGCGTGCTGGGGGCTTAAAACAGTCACTTTGACAGAATCATAATAGGAAAATACTATGAATCATCGTAAAATGTCACAAACTGACAATTCATAATATGATCTGCGTGCGATTCATATTAGGAAACAATTCATCTGTTTGACAGTTTTCTATGGAGATTCGTAAACTGGTCCACATAATATGAATTGCTTTTGTGTCAAGTTAGAGGAATTGCTAATGACAGCTGGGATTCAGGATATGAACTGCTTTTAGAGGAATTGCTAATGTGGCCGGTTTAGACCCCCTGATCTAGGGCTGCAATGATGTTATGTATACTTGGTGAGTTCTCGTTCGTCATATTTACCTAAAGCACATAATGCACCCTTCTGAACGCATATAATCCATCTTTCGACGACATTCTTCGTAACCAAAGCTTCAAGTTTTCAAGCTCTTGATGTGCATAATCAGGCTACGATTCTTCTTTTCCAAATATTTCTAATCTAATTAACAGGAGTCCGTTCTCATTAATCATTCGACGTTGCCGTAAATTTATAGGATTTACAGTTCATTCCACTTACAAATAATAGGTACTTTAGTACTATTTTTAGACATAGACAATGACGCACTTAGCGAAAGCAAGTATTCTCACTTAAACATAGAGTCCCGGTAGTTGTAATGCTTTACATTTACGTTCAGGGAAGGCCGCTTTTAATTAAAGCCACCTGTCACCTTAACACATGCCTACACAAGTTTTGATCCCTCAGGAGTAGGTAGTTACATAGGTTGACAAATGGAATTTGCGAGGACCACGTCTCAGACCAAATAAAAAACCAAGACAGAGTACTGTCAACAGTGACGTGAGGCCGGTTTCGTAAACATGTGTGCACTGAGTTTGGTGTAGTTTGATTGTGAATGGGTATAAATATGTGCGTGTGAGCGTGTATGCATAGAGCGGTGGTGTAGTTTTGGCATGCTTCACTGTATTGTTTGCAGCGCTCTGTCTGTGTCTGTGTTTTTATTTGGTCTGGGGACCACGTGTACTTGATAAATAGGATAAACATTCGCATAGAGTCATCCTGAAACCGCAACCTCACCTCGACTTACGAAATAAAGTTTCAAAATAATTTCTGTATAAATAATTAATCGGTTCGGTACTAGGTAATGTTGCAGAAATTAGTACCTAGAGCTGCAAGAAGTGCCGTGGTCATTGTCAGTGTTGCAACGCTTGTCCGCTTTCTATGACAACGTCGATGACACCTTTTCCTTTGCACAAGGTCATGTGAAACTTATCTAACCATTCATATTCTTACTCGATTGCCTTCACAAAACAGAAAGGATTGCTCTAAGGCTTTATGCCAATAAGTAGAAAGTTAAAAATATACGCTACTTATTATCATCGTTCTTAAAAAATTTAACTATAGAGTTTACATTAAGAAAATTCAGTATAAAATTGTCAAGACTGTGTCTTTACTGTTCAAATCGCAGACTGTGTGCCTTGTGATTTAGCTGTAGGTCGGTTAGATCCACTAGGATTAAACTCTTAGCTAATATACTTATCTAGGCAAAGAACAAAGATAGTCACTCACAATTTAACTTGCATAAAGGAACATCGTTGTACCAACCACCACGAGATTAACTAGAATTAACAATACCTAGTTGCCTACTTATCCCATAAGTATATGTAGGTACTTGGTTACTTAATAATTTTGTACAGCACTGTACCATAACATGTTCGTGTACTCACACTACTCGCGTTATATAAACAATACGTATACATATTACCTGCGGTAATTAATTACACACACAATTAATAATCCAGTTCGTTTACATCGAATATGTTGGAATAGATGGATGGATTTAACTCAAAAACTATCACATCGAATTAATCAGAGCGTCTCAGCGGAGTTACTAATGGTGTTATAAGCTCATAAGCAAGATTTTAATGCGCCATAGAAAGAATAATGAGAAAACCGAGAGATTATTAAAATGTTACTTTATGAAGGTAATAAAAGCAGACAACAAAGGTAAAATGTCTTTCAATCTATAGGTTTATAAGTAGTGGCTAATCTTCGGAACTACATTTAGTCGTAGGATATATTTTATGTTAAAACAAGAAATTTTACACGGACGAAGACTCGGGCAGAAGCTAGAACGAAATAATCTTACCGTTCAGTAATTTCCACTCTTCCTATTATTGCTGAACAAGAAAACATGAACGCCTATTCCGTCGTTTCCGTCGCCGGAAGCAAAATATTTCCTCATCCTTATGTACAATTTGGAGACACACATAAATGTCTCTTAATGTATCGTCCTTCTTGTTTTGTACTTATATACGTTTTTATGTGTATTGTGAACCTTTTAGCTGTTTATTGTACCGACGAAAACGCTTTAGTTTTTCTTTATACGAACTACGAAAAGAGATCGGTTTGAAAGTTTTATAAGTGGTATGAGGAGAGGAAATTGTTTGAGTTATATCGATCTTTGTAAGGTTATGATTCAATTGCGATTTGCGGTGTACAATTTCGAGGCTGCGAAGTTTCGGCTAGGAAATTAGCAATAGCGTCAAAAAAAGCAATCATAACCATCTGTAAGGCTGACTTGTAATACGTCGGACAGATTACGTATTCGTTTCGTGTTCCAAATATGATGTTAAAAATATGACCTTATTTTAATTACCTTATACTTTGTAAATGATTATCCAGTTCGTTAATATTAGGTAGTTGTAAACGTTCGCATTTTTTCCGGTTCAAATAATACTCCGTTGCCATACCAAATGTCATTCCCATTCATTCATGAATCAAGTCCAGTGCATTCACCAGTGCAAGTGTTGTGTGTGATACTTTGAGAATCAGATTATCTTTACGATTAATGTTTTTATTTTTGTTTTTTACTTTAATGGCATGCCAGTTTGTCCGTCTCTTCTGTCCGTGTCTTTTTACCCGTCGTTAAATATTTTAATAGATAAAATAGGTACCTACATAGAAATCCAACCCAAACCGAATAACCGAATAACCAAACCGAAAAACCAAACTTCATCTTACCTGAAATCTTAGACGTTGTTTCAGAAGCTATGTAGAAAAGTGTTCGAATAATAGGCATTTAAAAAGCGGTTTAACTCGCAGGTTATATTAATGAAGCCATAACTCAGGTGGCTTACAAAAATGAATAAATTGTTGACTGATGACAATTGAGTTCGCGTAATAAAAGCCAGGCGAGCGCGTGGAGCCGCGCGGTCTCACTTGTATGCTACATAATATTATTACGATACGTATTTATGGTGTGAACGAGGGGTGGTCATTAACCTAGTTGCGCGGTTATTACTCTCTTACGTCATAAAAAAGGCACATGATTAAAACTAAGTATAAAATTACACCGTTCCATATCCACTATTGTTGTACAAAGACGAAAATTGGTACGTTTGAGGATCTGTTTATCATTAGACGACAGTGAAAGCCCACTGAGCAGTTGCGGAACGCGATAACGAGCTATTTTGGAAATAAGACGATTACTCCGGACCGTTTGCCGTCCCCGGCACGGCCATCCGACACGGATTATTAATCTGGCTAAGAAAACACTGTAAGAAAAGACTGAACGAACAATTATTTTATACAGTCTCGAGTTAAAGTTGCGATATAAAAGAATATTTGATTGACGCCCTCTAATGGTTTACAGCGCAGCTCGTCTGCATTTTGATTAATTAGTTGATTAATATACCTACGCAACACCTAACTAATTCATATTATTTACGTAGAATTTGTAAAACATAATCTTGGGGTTTCCTTTCACAATATAGTCTGTTTTTTGTACGAAAAGTTCCAGTAACACAAAATTATTTTTTTCAAAACACTGTTTAAATCTTAATCCGGAACCCGAAGTTTTAATTTACCTAGTAATCTTTTTCAGATTAGTCCTTAATTAAATTGAGAACTTCGTAAACCAATTACTGAAACTTGAAGCCATGCTATGTTGTTACCTACGCTTATTTTTGATTATACGTAAAGTCGTAAACTGTTATTTTTGTAACTAATAATAATTATAACCAATCTTTTGCAAATCACATGTCAAGGATATCTTACGAAAATCGATAGGATTTTTACCCAAATGGAAGACAACAGCCGTTTTTTTTTGTGATGGTTTTCCTCAATTTCTTTACTATTTATACTTGGACTTGAAATAAATCATTTGTTTGAGCCATATATTTCATGAACTCCGAATGTCTGAGTTAAATCAATATCGCAGCATTTTCTAAAGAACATGTCATGAATTCAGAATCAAACGAAGAAAAATAGAGGAAATGTGAGGAAAAAATACAAGTCTGTAAAATAGAAGATGTACTCGCAAAGGGTAAACGACTCTGCTTAAATATTGCATGAGTAAAGCTAAAGTTCTGGCTGTTCACGGGAAAAAAATGATGACTGTGGAGATTTCCCCAGGTATGAATGAATTTATCATCGCCCCTAATGAAAAGTTAGAATAAATGCGTAAAATTGTTGTACTTCGGGCGACAATCTTGACATGCTTTTAGGTGTCAATTGTATGAATATGAACTCTTTTAATGTATATAGGTTGAGATGAATAGCCGTAAGTCAAAGTCACTTTGAGTCAAGGTATTTTCAAATCTATGTGAAAAAATAAATATAAAAGTATTAAGAATAGGTACTACGTAAAATACGCAATAAGCACCGCGCTTTAATTTATGTAATTAATTAAGTACTTAATTAAAATCCTAAGTTGCATGCAGTACCGAGGTTCATAATTGTTAAAATTATTAACATCTCTTTATTTTGTAAACAATTTCCGCAAGAAAGAGTTAATAAATCCTGTGTTACTTTTGTTCCGACTTCCGTCTGGAGGTTCGACTTATAGGAAACTTTAAACTAGCTCGGATCATCGTGGTCCTGGTGGGCGGGGTTGCTGAATAGTTTGTTAAGTTGCGATCAGTCGGCGACTAGCATAATGGACGTGATTCATTGCTGGGTCCCGGGACGATCGCCTCCAAATAGGGTCAATCGCTCACACAAAAACCGATCCTCTCCCTCTCGATAGTAGATAAATGACCGCGGTCGAAGGCAACTTGAATTGCACAATTAACTGGTAAGGAGCTTTTACCGACATCGCTCGTCATACTATCTAGACTCACCGTGGAATATGTTATTCACTTATATAAAGGTGTACGCGCCTTGTTAGTGACATAAATGTTGTGACGCAACATGACATCTTTGTCGGAGGAGCAAAACTAACAAATGGTGAAAGTTCAGAGGCGAGGCTGGGACGCCGATCTCTTATTTACGGAGATGACTCCTGTTTCCGAAGTTTTATCGGTTGTTCAAACGTCGATATTTGCTAGGAGCCACTGCTCTAGCAGCCCAAAGCGCATCCGATATTGCGAAGGGTATGACGCTATATAGCGGCAAATGTTCGATGTCTTTCCACTTTCATCGTGAGTGCGTATCGTATGAAATGGAGCGGCAACTTAGGACTGGTTCTTTGTGTTCCACTTTACGCAAGTGGTCGATGCAATAATATTGCCTGAATTCCGCGGCGATGATTAACTCGTTCATGATAAACACTGCCTACTTTTTAATAACGTGTGCATTATAATGAATCGAATGCCGAAATAATTTGAATGTAATGTGAATAAACACTTATTGATTGTGAAACTCTTTTATAGGTAGTTGTTTGTTTACAGCGAAGTAAATGTGGCGGGTCCACTTTGTTTACGCATGAAGCTCTGTAGAGAATCATGGTTGTCATTGTATTTCCGAAATTCCTATCAGTATTTACCCTTACGTTTTTATTCAACTTGGGAGGGATAACCGACATTCTGAGCCATAAACTTTATTTATATTATGTTATTCTCTGGGACCATGGAGCATAATATACCTGTATCAATATTCCCAAGACGAGACACGATAATAAAATCTAAACTTGTAATAAAGTTGGTAGTCTGAAACCTCTAGATATATACCGGCTATTACCGATATATTGTTAGCGAAACTCTCAGCTGTGGTTTTATTTCGAGCGTAATGTTTCACCGCCGAATTAAGATGGATCACTTTTCATGAACATTGATTAATTGGAATTGTGAATTGGTTTTATAGATATTGGGGGCTCAACTTTTATTTTGTTATTCGAAGTAGGTACCTACACTTCGTTGGCTGAATGGCACAGACCCATTTTTAGACGACGATAATTAAATTAAATTATTGTTTTCTTTTGAGGAGCTCGTGGCTAAGTAATAACAGCCGCTGGGGTCGATCCATCAGGTTAAGCTACGCTTGCCGGGGTTGGTCCGTGGATGGGTGACCATTTTCACATATCGAGACTCTTCCGTGCCTCGGAAAGCACGTTAAGCTGTTGGTCCCGGCTGTCATTTGTGGATCTTTGGCAGTCGTTACGAGTCGTCAGAAGCCCAAAGGTCTGACAACCAGTCTAACCAAGGGGTATCGTATTACCCAGTTACTGGGTTGTGGAGGTCAGATAGGCAGTCGCTCCATGTAAAATACTGGTATTCAGCTGCATCCGGTTAGACTGGAAGCCGACCCCAACATAGTTGGGAAAATTCAGGCAGATTGATTGATTGATTGTTTTCTTTTGGCTTGGAGAAAACTTTCTGTTGTCTAATTTATTAAAGCCACTTTGTTGTATAGATGCGGGTAATAGTCACACCTAGAGTGTATGTGGTACTTAACAGAGCACTAACTGCGACAGTGCGACCATTACACTAACTTGCTCGGTTGCACTGAGCTTGTCGGCTAAGTTGCGCTTGCGGCCATTGGGCATTAAAGCTTAATCACTTCAGTGACAATCGCGATTACAACACGTCGATATGATATTTAGCAATAGGTACCTACCTGCTAGACTCTTACGATACTTTTCATTTTCTCAGTTGCTTATTTGAGTTTTTTTTTGCTATGAAAGCTTTTAGCGTTTACCTGCCAGTATGTTTTTACAGTACAATCACAAACATTCATCACTGACCTCCGGGTCTGCGTAAGCTTGTAATGAACGACACTTTCTTCTCTGCCTACTTACAACTGTGAGTATTCACTCTATAGCTCTAGGTGTAAGTAAACTCGTACCTAAGTATAACATTACTAGTGACTATTGTCGTTGTCGCTTAGAGCCACTCCTTGTCCGGGACCACTGCATTATACAACCTGCTCTACTTTTCACTCAAATGTTGACATTTTGTATTATACATGTCCACAGTAAACAAAATAGGCAATCCCACTTCTAGCTTCAAAAGCTATAATATTACTTCTACACATTTCCCAATAAAATAAAATATACGAACCTTGAATGCGGTGGCTTTGTATCCAGTTAAATATTTATCAGTTATTTTTAAATAGTCACAACAATTCACTGTATCTGCGTTACTTATGACTTTTTTGAAGAAGTTAGCCGATGCGGAGCAAACCGCGATGCTTGCTCAGCGGTGAGCGGAGAGTCGAGCGCTTGCTGCGCAGGAGTCGACGGTCGTGCGGACACTGCGCTGCCGCCGACCAACAACCGCCGACCGGTATGAAAGTGTGTTACATCAAATTAATATCACTTACAACGGATTGCCTTAACATTTGCCATCTATTATGTTAACGTGAGATTTTAAGCGTAAATGGATGCCCATCTCTTCTATTAAAGACTACACGATCTTATAACTCAAGACATTACAGAAATACTTAATAAATATCTTTGAGAATCATTCTCTATTTACGATTAAATTAATTGACCATTTTCAGTTTCATTAAGTGTAAGTGATTGAGGCTGCAATAACGATCAAGAACCGTGATGATGACGCGAGCGACTAATATTTAGGGGCCTGACAAATTACGCGCCCTTAGTATTCACCGCGCCGGGAGGAAAGTCGTATTACTACTCGTATATTACAAGAACATGCCAGAGTCGTCGGTGCCGCCCATCGCATAAATACCAACCCTTCACTGATGTCATTCAACACGAGTTTTCTTTTCGAAATATAGTATTTTTAACAAGTAGGTAACCCCGATAACAGTTCGGATTACTCAATCAAAAGGATTTGAATTCTTTTACTGCGTCTTGAATTAATATCATGTCGAAAGACCCTAACCGTTATCGGAATGTTTGCGGTTGCTGAGCAGCCGAATAACAAGAGAATATTCAATGAATTCAATGAATTCGCTTTATTCCGGATACTCGGATGCGCTTTTAATATTCCATTCTATCTCTATGTTATCCAGCTGATTTATAGCTTGGTCTAGGTTCCTTGTTTGCGAGGTATTGTTTTCGATTCGTACCGGGGCGGAGGTAATCCTCCATAAGACGCATTTGCCATGAACGTGGAATGTTAACTCAGGTGTAACCTTTTTCCTGGAGGAGGGAAGCTAATCCGCTGCTCTACCTGGTGCCTGATGGCTTACCGACGAAACGTGGTAAGGTTTAATGTGATATGTTATAGTTTCACATGGGGTTGCTATTGCCATACATTCTTGTGTTTGCCGAAGACATACCCCTCATTATACTAACTATTATGTTACTATTTAAGGTACAAATACATGCTTTGATTCGATTTTGTGGTTTACCTTTATTCTGAATTTAATTCAAAACACTTATCGAAAATTAAGGGAAGCGTAACAAATAGGTATGGATTTCAACGTGTGTTTAACATGAAACACAATTATGATTTAATGAAATTAACTGGCGGTTGGTAATTGTCAGTAATCGGAGCGAATTAACATATTAAATTGTTCGTTGTTGAGTTTCCATATACCTATTAAATATAAACGTTTCTGCACATCCACATTGTAATCCACTATAGGTTTATATTTTGTTTTCATTCAATACAAACATTACCATAATCCTGCTAACATCCCAATTTCGGGATCGGCACAGCACATCTTATTCTTCCTATAGATCTGTGTCAGCCGTCATCTCAGTATTCACCCCCTTTATTGCCTTAATATTACCTTTCACACAATCCATCCACCTTCTCCGTGGATTTCCATTATTTTTATAGCCATCCATTTAGATTTTGACTCGAAACCCTCTTTACTCCGCATCCCAAATATTTCGTCGTTTGTAAAACCCAATTATAGCATCATCTGATTTTCGGTAAACAAATAGATTTATAAGATCCCTACTACAGCTAGCTATCACGTAGCTATAAGTATTTAGTAGAAGAGTTTTAAGAAATATTTTTAATATTCCCGAAAGGTGAAAAAGGGGGTTTAATTACAGCAGCAAAAGGTTTATGACAAGTCGAATAGATTTACAATTCTAATTTGTTCATTTATTGCACATTTTATGTGGGTGGTAATAGAGCTTTCACTCGTAGCGATTAAAATGGCGTCCACACTGAGTAATTCAACGTTTTATCGCTGTGAACCACAACGAAATAATAAGGTAAGAAACCTTTACCGATGTGTAGAAAAAATGTAGGTAAGGTAGGTTAGCTTGTCGGGGTTCATTATAAAAACTTGGTGAGTTTTCAGTACTAAAATAACCCCCTTGTATAAAAATTATTAAACATTTGATTACCTACCTATTATAAATTGGATTACTATACAGGGTGTCAGGGTAAACACCGTTGTCAAATATAAAAATAAATGACCGAGTAAAAACAAAAAAAAAAAGTAATTTTCCATTGATTTTACGTTCTATAAATGACACCAAACCACTGCTTTCAAGGATAACGGTGTTTACCCTAACACCCTGTATTGTTGACGGCCGTTAACGCAGTGGCTTCTGCGCTACGGTCAAGTACCTATGTGATTCCGCGCCTACCGATAGTTCTAACGTTTCTGGATATTTATATTGCCCCGATACAAAAGAAAATCCTAGTACGGAGCAAAGACTTTTAAAATACATTTCACGAAGAGAAAAGTCGAGAATCGTAAAAGTTACCACTCTGGTCTACCTATCTATTATATTAACTGAATCTACAAACTGATGACAGTTATTAAATAAATGACTTGTAGACTCATTAACAACAAAGACCGCTTTAAGTGCCATGATGAAAATACTTGTAAATTAATTGTTCACGGAGAATTTCCAAACATTTCCGACTTTCCTTCGACCTTTTTCAACTAGAAAAAGCTAGGCTTTTAGTGTAATATCCCACATTTCCCTGCTTCATAGTTCCCATTTGTAGGAAGATATATAAACTGCGATTATCCAAACTTCGGAATAACTATGTAGATGTAATGAGGCCCTCAGTTTTCCCGGAATTCCTCATTTAGGATTCTCGGGGAATGTTGTGAACTTTCAGTTAGTTCGAGTTGTGAGCCAATTATTTACCTTCTTGAATAAAACTTCAATTCTTACGCAGCCATGATTACAGATTTATTTTCGGGTATATACAGAAGCAATTTGTTGACACGTTTTCCTGACATGTCCTACTTTTTAGTGTTATTTTTACAGGCTACCGCTTTACCACTGTCTTTGAACTGTGACTTCAGATATGAACTATCCTTTCAGTGTACTTCCAGGAGGAATCAACTTGGAGTTACATACGTAGGTATATACGTAGGTATCGTTAAGTATTTTGTTGTAAATGCAGCATACTCAGCCTCTAATGTTCCCACTGCTGGGGGACACAGTGAGAGGGAGTGGGCCGTAATACACCACGCGGGCCCAGTGCAGGTTGGTAGATGTCACATGTGTTCGAATCTTTGGTTCTAGGACATGCCGGTTTTCTTACGATGTTTTCCTTCACCGTCAATCTATCAAATCGAATCAAAGTAAAACACCTGTCATGGTTCGAACCTACGACCTAACTCGTAAGTAGCTGCCGTCATCACTGGACCACCACTGCTTTCTTCTCTGTTGTACATAAATGAGTAGGTATATATAACAAAAGATAAACGCAATCTTATAAGTCTTTGACAATTCAAAAGTGCCTGTAAATGGTTTAATTGAAATAAATGCTTTGAGTTTGAGTTTAAGATAAAGCAGCTAAGACCGTCACTGACATTCCATAAATCCGGGGTCATCAATGAAATTGTTCGTAAATCCTGTAGTTAAACTAGTTTGAAGACGGACACGGTTTTTTCAACATTACTTAAATCTTGCTTCATCGTGTGCTGTGGCTAGGTGTGAGGTTTTGTAGATAATAGAGAAATCCCAAACCAACGTGAGAACCTGAAATACCGTTGACTTAGTGAAGGAAGAGGACGTATTTTAATGAATAGGTATTTAATGAAACTGAAAAATCAGAGAGGTAGGTAGGCCTAATAGACTTGCACGTTTGTAGAGCATGTAGCACACAAGACATGACGAAAGGTCATGTGAAGGTCAAAGTGAAAAATCTTCTAAAAGTCAAAAATCTTCTAAAAGTCATAAATCTTCTAAAAGTCAAAAATCTTCTAAAAGTCAAAAATCTTCTAAAAGTCAAAAATCTTCTAAAAGTCAAAAATCTTTTGAGCCGTTTTCATACTGCGTGAAGAAACATAAGTACCAAGGCATATGCGGATACTCGTATCTACTTGGATACTTCTACCGCCGCCATACCAACAACAATTCAAAGTTGAACAGCGCAGAATTTTATTCCAAAAGCTCTTAACCCTGTTCGTGATCTCGTCTTTTATTCGTATAATGTGGAGATGCGAGTAGTTCACGAAGCGTAGTGGCACGAAGTTCCCCAGTGGGTTGCGAACAGTGAGCAATTCTACAACTCGAGCTAACCGCAGCAAACGACTCACTGTCTGAACAATCGGCTGTTGGTCGCAGTCGGTCCGCGGATGCTGTGGCACGTTTACGACCAACATTTCACTTGTCTACGTAGCTGTAGTACTGCAATGAAACCTGTTGGAGTGGTTTAACAGATGGAAAGGTTACATAATATGTTACTCCAACAAATACGCGCCCGCGGACCGTGTTAACTTTTTACTAATCAGTTATCGGTCATTTCGGTCAATCAGATATTAGATTACTTGATTGTTTTTCTTTTTTTGCTAAGGAAATCACATACCTAGGTACGAAGACTCCCCGATGTTTTCCAGGAAAATTTTGGAATACACGTGATAGGTAGGTGTAGGGTATGCCTTGCCTACCCAATTTAAAAGAAATGTAGGTACCTTCCTATGCTTCGAACGTTATGTTTTTATATGGAAATCAGCTGCGAAAGGAATAGGAAATTCAGGCCATAATATTATCCCATTGAAGTATATAGGTAGGTAACTTCTAATAGAACAGATAAAGAAAATATGCTGGTACCTATTGGAAAAAATATCACCTACATGCTACAGCTACCCTCCTAATAAAATATTTAAAAGCACGAAATGATTTTTATTATCTTCCACCGCCAGATCTCGTCGGAGAACAGTTACAATAAAAACTATAATTTTTAACTAAATCATAACCTGAGAGACAGTTTTTATTGTGCCATTATACAACACGGTTGGTAAGTACCTACTTAATTTAAATATTTTTATGATATAATTAGGTGGGCTGGTGTTTGCTGCTAGCGTTTAGTCTTCTCTGTAGGGCCCCACCTAATACATCTTTATTACTTGCTAGCTTCTGCCGGCGACTTCGTCCGCGTGATGTTCCCTCGACCCACGACCGACCCAGGGCGCGTACACATAGAATGTCCGATTTTACAGGATCCTTTTTAACTGATCTGTCGCTACGATCGATAATCGGTCCTGTAAATACTGTGTGAATATTACTTCCAAGTAATATTCACACAGCATTTACAGGACCGATTTTAACGGATCCGTCGCTACTGGAGGTAATATTCACACAGCATTTACAGGACCCAATTTAACAGATCCGACGCTACCGGACTTTCGTTCTTCAGTGTATCGCCTACTTTCTACGAGGATGGACGTTGTGTTTTGTATTGGTACTATCGTCGCGTCGTCTGCGTCGGAGGAAGCCCCGGCGTTATTGGATACATCCATTTTTAAGGCAAAGATTTTGTCGAGGTGCTTTGGGCGTCAGCTGGAAGAAGCCGAATCTAATTTTTTTACTTATTTCCGAATGACGACGTCTACGCACCCCCGTGCCAAGCCTCGCGCGGTTTCGATCCGATAAAACGGATCGGAATTTCCGTTACGTGTGGGATTTTTTACTGGGTCCGGAATACTGTCATGTGTGTGAACTGGCTCCTACAACTACATACGCTAATAACATGTAGGTACGTTTAAACGGACCTGTAAAACGGATTGCTGCTTATTTTATGGGATCGGTATTTTTTACTGGATCCGGAATACTGTATTTTGTGTGAACTCGCTCATACAACTACATACGCTAATAACATATACTTTTAAACGGACCTGTACATCGGACGTTCTATGTGCACGCGTCCTTAGGTATACTTACCTACTTCGTTTTCGCTTAGCGTTCATTCATACTTTTTTATTTTTCGACTCCAAAAACTTCTAGTGTGATGTTAAATAATTGGGCTATCAAAAGCAGAATCATTTTATAAATCCGACTGCAGTTCCAGAGCTTAGTGCGTTCAAACACACAAACAAAAAAAAAACTTTTCAGCTTTATTTATTACCTAGTATCGATCCAGGTTGTACCTACTTAGGTGCCTTAGCACCTTATTCAATGAGAACTTGTTCAGATTATATAACTTACTTGGCCTACATTATGACGTGACATTTTAAAATCCATAAGGCTCCCATAATGTTACTGGAGCTCAACGATCTGTCTCGATAATGTTCTCCAAAATTGCACATTTCAATGATAGCTGCACTTTTTCACTCCCAGGATAGCTATTATACAATATCTCCAGCTATTTCAGTCGTAGCAGGAAAACCATTTAAATATTTGCACAATCCCCGACCTCGGGATGGTGTACTCGCAGTTCCCGCAAAACTCGTTTAGCTCAGGACTTCTAGTGGTTCAGTTATGAAGTTAAACTCGCCGAAACTGTTGTACATCGGCTAGTAGACATGGATGATAGCTCTGTAAGGCGCTAACTAGTCTGCAATGGTTGTTAAATGCGTGTAAATGTCTGATGGTTAGCGAATCCAATTATGCAATGATTGCGTGGCGAGACACGGAAGGCGGTGCACTCGGCCAATGGAGCAGCGAACGCAATGTAAGCACCTTGCGTCTCATGCGCACATACACGATGAGGGAAGCAATTTTTTAATATAAATTGGCTAATTAATTTGGCGTAAACTATTACATCAGTTTATCAATCGATATTTATGAGGTAAATCGTGCCAACAGACGCTCTGTGTTTGCAAATGTTTATAACAATAGTCATTGTCGTGAAGCCAGATCCAGTGAAACGATTAATCATTTGTCACGTTGTGACTGTTCTCCAAAACGTGAGGATATTATGTCTGACTGGTGACGGTTGCATAAATGTCTTTCAGTAACTAGAAGTGAAAATGTAAAAGTTGACAAGAAATTTGAAGAAAGTTGTAAAAGTTGATCAAGGATTACGATGCATGATTTTGCACTTTTGTGACGATTTCTGTCACGATTTCTATAAAATCATCCAGTTTTTCGTTCTCATTAGTCACATACTCTAGGTACATTTTATGATCCTCTTTCTTCAAACGCTAGGTTAGGCGGTTAGGCCTCAAGAAACAACACGTAGTTCCATCTACTCTAAAACAAATATAATATTCATGTTCCCACTGTTGGTACGTGGGACGCAGGCCTCTTCCCTGTCTGTGCGTGCCATCTATCATAATGAACACGAACTACAGAGCCGAAGTGAATACAACCGTCTTGCATAGTTACTCAAGCTTCAAGTTTTGCTGATAGAAATAAAAGCAGCAACTACTACACCTATAATCTACATCTGCCTACAGTAACAGTTTATTACTTTTATTTACATTAAACAGACTTTGTAGCTCTATGGTTGAACATGTTCTGCCTCCCCCTGTGGGAAGACGGCGTGAGTCTACCCTACCTAAATATGTATGATAAACATTGTATCCAGCAACATTTGAAGTCGTTATGAGGTATAGGGTATTTAGGAACTTCACAAATTGCTAATTTATTTAACTTATGTACGCCCGGAGCCCCGCAACACTAGCCTGTTTAACAATCACTTGATAAACTCCCGAATTACCTACCTATCCGGTATATAATAATTCCTAAATTTTGTTCCACTTTTTTTATAATTTATCTAGTTGGTAATAATTTTCTTGACACCGTGCTTCAGGCGTCTAGTG
Source organism: Lithophane ornitopus (assembly GCA_948473465.1). Lineage (NCBI taxonomy): Eukaryota > Metazoa > Arthropoda > Insecta > Lepidoptera > Noctuidae > Lithophane > Lithophane ornitopus. Next base: position 7,157,286 of record OX419616.1, on the reverse strand, counting down.
TCCGAAGTAAACACATATAAGTTGTTGTACCTATGCGTTCGTTGTGTACATTTGCGTAGTCATGCTCAAGTTGCATCAGTACTTTGAACCTATAAGCATTAAGGTCGAGTGGTGGTGTAAGGCCACCGGCCACGCTAGGTCGGTGCCCCGATTAGAAAGGAACTTAGCACCGTACTTGCACAATCTGATGACAAACCTTCATACACAGCGTTTGTATGGACTCGCTGTGGCGCGATAATTAGTTTCACCGCCCTTAATTTTGTATAAGTATTAAGATTTTTTTCGTTTCCTTTGGGTCTTATGGTGAAAAACTACGCTAGTCGGTACGTTATCTTTGGATTTATAATCCTAAGCATACTGCAATATATGTATACTGCAACCTACATAGCAACATCTGTACTACTTTCCAAAGTACTACAATCCCTTTGCATTTGTTCATAACCAACAAAGTTCTAATAACATTTGGTTACAACATAGATAGTTGGTGGAATTGATCAATTGACATCTAAATGTCAATTAAAAATCTAAAACCCAGAGTTTATCTCGAAGTTCTCGTTTCTCTCTCGTGAATAGGCAACTTATTGCAAGGCCAAGGTCGAACAGACCATTTTTCATTCTTTTGTCGAAATTCGTGTACAAACTTCAAAAGACATCTCTTAACTAACAATGGATGGTAATCTGTCACAGCAAAGACCGCGACCTCGGTTAATTGAGTATTCGTGTTGAACGATATGTACGGGCTTAGAGCAGAAATCAAAGATCTTAGTGATTGTCGCATAATTTTATATTTGTAGAAAAATTGTATGCATCACTCTCATACATCATCTCACCTAAATATAAATACATGAACTATATATACGTTCCCGCAAACAGCGTATATTCAGAAAATAACATCGGCTAATCGTGACTTTTAGCTAGCTTTATTAGATATTATCCTATATAAAATTCAATTAAAGTAAGTATTATACAATACATCGCATGTGATAGTTGACACAGGAATCCATATTACATGTTATTCATAAATCATTATAATATGTCGATAGCATTTGAAGTTAAGTCTAAGTTTACATATTTTACACATTTCATAACACCTACACTTTATCTATTTTTGCTATAATTTCAAATACTCAATGGCAAATAACATAAAAGCAAGATTACAACTATCATAAGTACGAAATATAAACTTATTACGTAAACAGCTGGCACAATGAAGATCTAGATGAGTTACACCACATTACAATTAACATTACGCTATTACGGTATACTTCATACATGAAAATATGTATGCCATAAACCAACAATATACACAATAAATAAGATCATGGAATGTTTCCGTTTTTGTTCAATGGTGGCCTACGCCAGGATAACAATCGGAATAGAAAGAACACGATAAAAAAATAATGCGAACATTTTCGATACGATAAATTATAGCAAAAATACTTGTTACTATATAGGCCACAAAACATTTTAAGGTATGCGCGTGCGCGCGCGGTTCGAGCTACTCGCGGCTCCGCGCGCCTCTGTCCGTCAGCTTGCCGCCGCAAGCGAGCGTGTGGGACGTTACTTCTGAAACAAACACCAACATTTGAAACAAACACTACAAGTCACATAAGTGCATGTACAGATAAGGTAATTTACTGCACAACAAGGCACATCAAGTATCGCACAACGGCGACGCATGTGGATAGTCCTACACTACATCAGGTACGCGCCGTACATTGCTTAAATCCTATTTTCCATATCTGAATGTTCAGTATATGTATATCCTCCTTATCGATTCCGATAACGGCGACGCTCTGAAATTATCATTTCCCAGCGTGACTCAGAATCACTCAAGTCAGAATCGAATATGACTCGTCAGACTGAATTTAGTTTTAAATACCTGGACACAGCTAATGCAATAGATTTTCCAGTAGTTTTTTCTAATATTTTCTTTCCCGTAATTTCGAAAGTACTATTTATACTAATAACGTTATATCATATTCACCAGCTAGTGCGCGTTGGCGTCGGCGTACAGCGTGGTGGCGATGTACGTGGTGGGCACGAAGCCCTCCTCGCGCGTGTGGTGTCGCCGCACGCGCGTCCAGCCGTCGCCCGCGTCCGTCTCCAGCACCAGCAGTCTCTCGCCGCACTCCATCTTCATTGTGGAACCGCTGCCGATTCCTGGAAGAGGAAAATGTTATGTTATTTATATTGGTTATTTTTTTAATATTATAAATGGGCAGTAGATTGTGAGTATTGCAATCAATCGGAAGTGATTGAACTTGCACTGGAGCTACGAAAACCGCTCTTACTACTCCGAAATATAGGCGCTGTTCAAAACAAATTGTTATCATGAACGTACTGTTGACGATGACTTTTCGACGATGATGATTTTTCTGATGCCAATCGTCAACAGACGGAAGTGATTAAAATTTTACGGTTAATTACAAAACCTCGACATCTGTAACGCCCGAAAACAATAACGTCTCTCAATCCCAATCTTGAGCCCACTATTTGTGTGTACCCAATGAAGCTATTGAATGTCCATCACTAAGAAATTCAACTCACCTTCAAAAGCATACAACGCCTTACAGTAGCCCACAGGCTGCAGATCAGGCTCGCAGTAATAATAATCAAAGTCCGACTCATGATCATTATCGTGGTCGTTTTCGTCTTGGTCGTGGTCGCCGTTGGCGTGCTCGTGGTCGTGGTGCACGGTGGCGAGCTCGCCGCCCAGGCCGGACTCGGGCGAGCCGCCGGCCGCGCGCGCGCCCGGCCCGGCCGTGCCCGTGCCCGTGCTCACGGACGATTCTGACGCCGACCGGGAGAGGGACTCGCTGTTTGAGCCGATGCTGAAAATTGAGATTGGTTAGAAAGATTCTCTTACTTTACTTATGGTGACTAGAAAGATGGAGAAACCCAGGTGACCTAGCTCTATACGATGGTCTGACCAAGTGAAGAAACAACACCTAGACACCAAGATCTCCGGCGCATTACAACAAGCCAAAAATAGTCACAAAGGGATAGATCGTGAAAAAGTTAAATATGGCTCATCACAACGCTCTGCAATGAACAAACGACTGAAGGAGGAGGAGAAAGTTATTCTATAGAAAAATTCATGGTAAATGGTTGCTCAAAATGTTTGCAGCAGCTTGTTCATTTGTTGGCAACACAGCATGTAGTATGATGTGCAACATGATTCCAGTAAATCAAAATCAACATTTAAGGCGCAGACTAATGCGTTTTGGACGTTCTGCATATTATGAGATAATTTTCGGTCCTTGGCTTAGGCTTAAAGCCATATCTTTTTGTCCCTTTCCCATAGAAAGTGCATCATACACCCACAGCCCACTCTAGTACCCAGTTCAACAGCGAACACCCCGCAGTACCTGGTGGCCTGCGTGGGCGCCTGCCCGTTGGTGCGCGCGGTGGGGTGCAGGGGCGGCGCGCCCACCTGACTGTTGGCCTCCGCCAGCAACTCTTCGAACTTGTTCAACTGAGCGCGAAGCTTCTTTAACTTGTCGCAGCACTCGTTCAATTGACCTAGTAGTACAAAACATATTTTATTTGTTTGTTGAACAAAAATGTGTTAAAAATATGCCTTATATGTAAGCACACAAGTGCTTTTGCTTTGGTTTTGAAAGGTTCATAAAGTTAGCGTAATAAATAACGTAGAAAGCTAGAAACCATCATAAATAACACAATAGCGACACCATCACGATCATAAGAGCGCGACCATGTTTATAACTACATAAACATAATTAACTATTATTAGTTAAATTAAAATTAATAACGTAATTATTGCTATATTAAACCAATAATTGTTTTAATTGGTTACTTAATTGCACTGTTTTCACATAGTTTATTACTTCGCACCCGCCATTTGCACACCTCCATCAAAATTATTCATTAAAGTTTAATAAATGAATAATCAAATTACATCATAATATTTTCAACCAAAATAGACGTTTCATTTTAGAAAAGGGGAAATTAAACGAATAAATAACAAGGAATACGTCGGTGCTTTGCGGTAGGTGTCCAACATAATCTTTACTTTTCCTCTGACGGACGGAATACGTAACATCGAAATTATTCGAGCGTGGGCTATGAACACAAACATAACATCACGCCTGTAATTCCCCGAAGGGTTGGGCAGAGGTGTACCTATAGTACACCCACATTTCGCCAGTTATGTTTAAGTCCCATGGGGACGAGCCTATTTCCATCAACCGGGCACAAATCCAGACTCTGCTGTGTTACTTTAGGGGTATGAGGAACAGGGTGTAAAGTTCACTCATCCACCATAGAAAAGAGAGGATCCTCCAACCAGACGGGTGTTGTGTCTGGCGGGCAACTACCCAACGATTGATTAATTTATTTATTATTTATGTACACACAGTAAAATACAAAGAGATATGACATAATTATGATATGAGTACAAAGGTACTGCTTATTTCTTAAGAAATTTCTTCCAGCAGACCTGCGAAAGGAGAAATGAGAAAGAAATGTAGACAATAGTGTGTTAGAACAAGAAGAGAAAAACATGATTATGCGAAGTCTTATCAAAAATATTAAATATACCTACACATATACGCAAGAAAATTAACATATACTTAAATAAATACATAAAGCTTAAATATTTAAACATAAATACACTATAGGTACCTATATATTTTTATACTCACAGTTGAGAGGAAAGATAATGCTCTTTTACACGAAATTTAAATAAAGAAACAGTTTTCAAATCACGAATGCTAGGCGGAAGTGAGTTCCACAATCTTACAGCATGGACAGAGAAGGAATAAGAATAATAGCTAGTTTTATGAGGATGGGATTTAAGGAGGGATCTAAGGTGAGATCTACACGGTGCGATTGATGTTGGGTTCTTGTATATATGTCCATTGCACAGTAAACTTTAATTGCGCGATGCAGGATTTATGTGACGTCAGGATTTGTGTGTGCCGTCAAGTCTTTGATGCGTAGTTCGCATGTGACGATGTAGATACCGCCACATTACTACTGAAAAATTCTAGATGGAAAAACGAAACGCAAACGGGAATCGCACCCAGGGCTAAACCTATGTACAGTTCGATTCAAACTTAATAGCGGCTCGGAAGTGCGCTACTCGCTGCGCAGTACCCCAACCATCACTCCCGCTGACCCAGTATTCGTTACTGCGCAGCTTCTCGCCTCATGTTCCGAGCCATCATTAAGTTTGAATTGTACTATTTAAGCCATATTACCTTCTACAGTCATGGGATCTCCGAGCGCGGGGCTCGTTTCGTAAACTCCTTTCATTTTCATGAGACCTTCCATCGCCGCTTGCTCTTGAGCCACCTGTAACAAAATCGACTGTTTGAGCAAATGTGCGAATATTAGTCATTCTTACTACGGTTACTTTAGTTGGAAATCGGAGAGCACCATGAAAATAAATAAACAAGTACCTATATTAAAGTAGACAACGTTTTGAAGCGACTTCAAAAAAAGAAGAATCATGTCTGCGATTCTCTCAAAAACTACTAAACATAATATTACGTTGTCTTCTACAAATTTTATGTTATGTCTTAAATAAATGACACATGCCCGCTATTCTATGTAGTACTTAATTCAAAAATCTTATAGCAAAAAGTGACCTCTCCCAGACCTTAAAAATATTTAAAAAAAAGGTAAGTTTTGATGAGATCACATGCTTTGAAGGTCGTCTCAACTACTCAAGGAAATGTTGAACCCTATTTGACAAAACCATTTGTATGCGAAAGGCGTTTGCTCCAACCACGATGATTTTATATTATGTAGGTTTATATTTTATAAACTGTATAACTCTGACCGTTGATTAACGCATTAAAGGAAAACATTAATTGCAATCGACTAAGGGAAACGGGTTTTACGTTGCTGGACCTGTGTGCATGACTAGTACCTACCTATCTCTACATATTATAAAACAAAGTTTCCCCGCCGCGTCTGTCTGTCTTTCTAAACGCGAAAAACTCAAAAACTACCGAGCTGATTTTCATACGGTTTTCACCAAGGACGGAGTGATTCATGAAGAAGGATTAGGTGTATAATTCATTAAGCTTTTATGTAAATTGGCTGAAATAAAACAATGATTGTTGAAGATGTCGGAAAAAAATCATGCCGACTTCGAGCTTTAGAATGCGTTCCCACTGAAGCCGAGACGAGCAGAGCTGAGCGGAGACGTGCAGGAATCGTCCAATCACAGACGAGATGAGACACGCGATGAAGATTTCAAGTTTTCAACCATTCTGATTGGTCGATTGTTGCACGTCTCCGCTTCAGTGGAAACGCACCCATAGTGGCGTGCGTGATAAGGTGGTACGTTTCCGTGGGATAATTTCTGACATCCACGCGGGCGAAGCCGCGGGCGGGAGCTAATATTAACTGAAAAAGTGCCTCGCCGATCGTGCAACAAGTGGCTAAGATTTTTTTCTACACCACCGCACGTCTATATTAAAACTTTAACTGCGAAAACCGGCTACCATGACCGCGTGATTTAGGTACTGTACAGTACAAGCATTACCTTAGAAATCAAAACATTACATTAATGCTATACGACGGCGTATGAGTCATCATCGTCAATCAATATGAAACGCATTTGTTTACATTAATCCTTTGTTACTGTAACTATCCACATCATATTAAACTAGTAGATACTTACATAATACGTATTATGGTAAATTGTAGCATTATATAAGTCTTTATGCTGTACATACAGGTACTTACTTACCTTTTCAAGTTAGTCATTGGTCTATCTAATGGTTAGAGGTCGAGTTTGACCGACAATAATCAGTTCGTCACAAGTCTGCAAAAATGAATTATGATAGTACTCTAAATCAAAGCAGATGTCTCAAAAATCCTACAATCGGATTAAGTATGTCGAAATCTCGCCGGTACATTAAGTTTTGATACTCGAAGCAAGAGGGGAAAATACGAGTGAATACGCACAAACCCAGGCGGCAACAGTAGTCGTCCGCTTTTTATCGGTGACCGATTTTTGTCCAACAACTTAAACTGTATAACTGTAGACTAATTTCCGCGTTACTTTATTTTATAATTTCTTTTATTCCATTATTATTTATTTAAATACTTATATTAAAAAATACTAGCCCACCAGTATCAGAAACAGGGTCCAAGTTACCGGGGTCAGTGCTCAAGTGAAAGAGTAACCTCCTAACAATGCGAGCCGTCTCCAGAAATACCACTATCTGTTTCAAATCCTTAATCAAGCCGCCCAACGAGAGCCTCCTTAGATGTCGGTAGAGGCTCTTGGCAGTTAAGCCAATTATTTTATTTTTTATTATAGTTTTATATTAGTTTACCAACAGCTTTAGGTAACAAAATAAATACTTATCGTTTTCCTTGTACTAACACATGAGTAACAAGTCAGAGGCAAGTTAAACGACGCGGGTATTACCAAGTACCTACACATTTACCAACTAGACTTCCTCAGCAAATAGACATGGTATCAAAAAGAGAGAACGTAATTAAAAACAAAAAAAAAGTGTAAATAAATAATTAAAGGAGCATACTGACCTGCTTACTCAACTCTGCGACCTTTGCTTGAAGTTTCTTTTTCTTCTGGTTCGGTGGCAAGTCTGAATAATCCTCCTTTCCATCCATAGACATGTTATTCTGTAACGCAAACAAACACTTTAATCCTCAATATTAACTCTTTGGTCAGTGCAAAATGCAACCATACACCACGAACTCTGCTAGCTCCACTAAAATACCACCCTGTGTCAAAAACTTTGGAAATCATATCTAAATAAATTCTGTATTATCCTTACATTACTTTTAGCCTTGAAAAGATTTTTCATAAACATGCTTAACAAATCTACGATCACTCATATAAATCACTAAATCTTCGTTCCGTTCAAAGTGGTAAATTTAGAACTACATAACTCTATCAGACTTGGTGGCCAACTGTCCGACATTCCCGGTAAATGGTCATTATCCGGTCAATTGCAATCAAATAACTATAACCTTGTTTAATTCATATACCTAAATATAAATAACATAATAAATATTTGTATTGAATAATAAACGCTACACAAATACTTAGTCACAACATCTATTAACAAATATAAACATGAAAACAAAATGCGAGTGCACTGAAACCAATGAAAGCCGTGCAGGCATGGTAAGTTAGAACAAGCGATACAAACCACCCACTGTGTGGCGAAGAGAAAGTTTATTGGTCATCTCATGAAAGAATCACATTACTCATTACTTTACTATTTCATAAATATATGAATATCATGCTATTGAAAGCAATTTGTGAGGAATTTCACGCAAACATTGAACAACAACGATTGATTTACTGTATTGTTCTTGTTTATGAATCTTGAGTCGGGCTGCAATGACAATGCAAAAATTCTTTGTCAAAGGTAGATAGACATAAATATCTTAGAAAGTGCTGGCGTAAATTCTTCCTTAGTATATTTACGTTAATACGCTGTCAGCCATGACAACAAGATACGTAGCATCGACTACTATGACAAAATGATAGATCATACAGAACCACGAGCATGCTTCAACATCTAACACACAGATGGTTACAAACATCACCCAACAGTCCAATCAAAACAGACATTATCGTTGTTATAACAAACAACGACGTGACTAATACTAGCAGATCAATAAACAATCTCATCACACATTACCGAATGCACCACGAGACCACGACACACGAGGCACACGTTATAGAGAATTCGATTCCGGCCCTTATTTCCAATCCTAGGATTTCGGGATTATAAATAGACAATCCCGTGATCTCGGGATAGCCCCGGTATTTTGAATAACAAAAAAAAAAAAACCAAAAAAAAAAAAATCTTCATTTATATTTTGTTTTTAATCGACAAAGAATAAAGTATCCTCGATACATGGAATCATGCAAACAAAGTTCTAGTAGCTTTTAGTGTGAAAAAAGTGAAATTTTAATCCCGTTTTTTTCGGGATTGGAATAGGGCCGGAATCCTCGGATTGAATCCTCTGGTCACACGGGACTAACCTTAATCGAGTTGCAGGCCTCGACAATCTTCTGTAGCAAGCGTTATCGGCGCGCGCGGGACGGGGGAGGCAAACAAACAACATTAACATGGGGTAGAAACACCGGACCGACCGGCCGCAACAAGCGATATTATGTCGATAGTAGGTGTAGAACACGCAACATAAAAGTGTTTGCTGGACAGTGTGTCGAAAACTTTGTTGTCAACGTTATTTTAGGAACTTTAGTAGAACTCTCAGTGGATATACCCTAATACGGTCAACCGCACGTCGTTCATCAAAAACAAAATCAAAATCAAAAGTCATTTATTCAAACTAGGCTGAGAATCAGCACTTTTCGAACGTCATCAACAGTTGGGCTTCAAAAACCAGCCTTCATGTTACAAAATAAAGGCGTTTTCACAGCCTCCCGTTCCGGGTTAATTATTACCATAGACGTATGGTTGACTCTACATCACTATAATGTTTAACTTCTATTGCTAACATGTCATGCCTAGTAATTCCAGCAAATCACCATGAGAGGACAGACAAATGCGTTTTAATATAAATACCGCACTACTTCTAAGTCATAAAATAACGTTTAAGTATAAATAACATTGAAAGATTGAAAAAAAGAAAGTATAAGTATTGTATGAAACATTGTTTAAGACGGTGTTATTCATAATTGCTTGTTGTTTATCAACAGACAGAAGCTAGTGACTCATGCTAATGACTTACATCCCCACCACCGCGGGGCGACTTACTTTTTCCACATGACATGGCACCGACGCCGACAGCCCAAAATATCAATTGGTTGTTATTTGTACCCATGTTAGGTAGGGATCGAACAGGGATTGAAAGATAAAAATAAATTAGTACCTCCAACGTACACATTAAAAAAATAAAAAGAACCTCACTGGCGTTTAGTCATTGTGTTTTCAGTTTTCCTCGTTCAATTGATTTAATTATAATAATAATGTTTCATGACTATACACCAGCTGTGTAAATAATGAACAAATGTAATAACATAAAAATGATATAACATCAAATCGGATTGTACAAATTGAATAAATAAATAATAGTACCATACCATGCAAGTACGTAATAATTATTTAAAAAATCATGACAAATAAGCTGATATGAAGCCCATACATAATTTCAAGCACACAGCCCCATAACCTTATAATTTGCTCCGAAATAAAATAAATTGAACGTATGTTTGGAGACGATAAGATAGCAGCTGGAACAAAATAAAATAATAATAATCCTAACTACGTTATGAAGTCAGCATTAGATCTCACACATGCGGCACATTATTATTATACAATAAAGGCAGATGAATAAACTTGATAGAAAAATGTGCGAACCTTTATTGGAACAATGCTGTCTTCATAAAACACTGACTATATATATTCATATAGAACCATTGACTACAAGATACCTCTATTGAAATTATCCACTGGTTACGTAGTACAACTACACAAACATGATCGAGTAACCTAAAGCATCTATCCTTGTCACACTTGTGGAGCATCAATATGTTCCTCTCACCTTGTTGGAGCTGAAGATGGATAGTAGTCCTCCTCTCTTCTTGATCTTGTTGCCTGAGACGGTGCCGCGCGCCGCGGTGAGGTGGTTGTGTGGGTGGTGGTGGGTCGTCGCTGCGTCCGTGGTGTCGGCCCCCGAAGCCGTCTCGAATGCGAAATCTTCGGGCGGCACGAAACCTGACTTATACCTGTCTATAACTAATTTTGTGTCCTGTAAAAACAATAAACCTTGATTTCAGACCACAAAGAATATACACAGTAGTGTTAATAAAGAAAACTATGCTAGTATCCAACAAGTGGGCTCGTGGCTAAGTAATAACAGCCGCACGGGTCGATCGATCAGGTTAAGTTACGGTTGCTGCGGTGAGTCCGTGGGTGGCTCACCATCTTAACATACCGAAACCCCTCCATGCCTCGGAAAGCACTTTATTTAGGCCGAAGATCCGGGTCGCCAGTCGTTACGGGTCGCCCGAAGCCCGAAAGTCTGACAAGCTGTCCTACCAAGGGGTATCGTATTACCCATAAGCTGGGTTATGAAGGTCAGATAGGCAGTCGCTCCAAGTAAAATACTGGTAATCAGCTGCATCTGGTTAGATCCCAACATACTTGGGAAAAGGCTAGGCAGATTGAATGATGTTAGTATTAGTATTCAAAAAATATTATGAATGCTAGGTAAGTCTGGAGCCGAACTACAGACTCTCCGTGAAGTATGTAGTACGTACGCCAAGACATATGAAGTGCGATGTCATTACTTGTGGATTTTTTATGTACAAAAATTCAAACGATGCCAAGAATTAATTGGCACTAGTTAGTAGGTCGCTCCAAGTCGTTAGATCTCGATAGGCTATAAAGTTCGCCGTAACTATTATTGTAACCCATTTCTTAGTTTAACGATCCTTATAAAATGTTTAATATGCTGCTAATAAAATATTTTCTTTGAATCATAAGAACATCAGGACACCTAAGTTAAAAGCTATTATGAGTCAGCGTTCGGTTGATCAACAAACCATATAATATGTGACACCAATTCTAATGTTATGTAAACTTGAAAGATGGCTACTACCGGTAAACAAAATATACAATATTCATTCCACGTGTATAACATAAGTGGATAATTGCTATTAGAATATCAATACCAAAATGCGTCGCAATATGAAGAAGAATGTAATTATCTCGAGTTTCATATTAAACAATCTCTATGAATCACTGTCTCATTTACTTAACTCATGACCATGCGTGTCTAGGAATATGATGAAGTGAATCTCTGTGCTGTTTTCACTATTTGACACAAGTCCTAAATGAATCCTCGTTAAATTTAGATCACATAGTATTTTTACTTGGGTTCTAATACATAAACTCAAAATGCAACAATTCTTATCTTACCTCTTTTTCATTAATACTATTTGCTGCAGTCTCCATACCATCAAGACACTGCATGATTATCGGAAACACCTTCCTTTCCACGTCCACTGAACTCAACATGAAGTTCTTGATATTTTTTATCCTTTTCTCATCTAAGTCCTGCAAACATGAAGATTACTTGTTAAAAGAATAAACACATTTCCGTATAAAATTATACGAAAATAGTGGACGTGTTTTATGTCTCTCCCATTTGACCTAGTTGGCGTTCCGCCAGAATGCACCATACAAAGTGGTTGCACTATTGGGCCCAACATTTTCCTGAATTTCTTCAAACTCACACAATGACTCATGTTTACGTCCAGAAGAAAGTTACGACTCTTAATTCATAGAAATACTCATAATAACAACGCGCACCTTGTTATCGAACCCATTTACAAGCAACATGACAAATTTTCATTAATCAACGTGTTAAAGTGTCATTGAATTATAATTCAATGTTCTTGACAAATGCAATTAAATAAGACAAATAATGTTCTTATAATATCGAAAGAAAAAAGTGATAAATTGAAAATGAACTGGGCATATTATTTAAATATGGTACATTATCGTTCGTGACAGTAAATCATTAGCGTCGTAATTTATTGGTTAGGTCGTAGCGTCGTACGGGTTGCGTTTCCACAAGATTATTTTAGGATACACGATAGATGTCGCAGATTATGTCCCAACGGTATTTGTCACTCGAAACCAAAGTGAGATATCTAAAATTCAAAGATGGTTCATTAGGTGTGAATTTATAGTTGTTCATTAAGTAAACCTGAAAGCGCTGTTGTCATTCGATGCGTGTCTACTAATAAATTAATATGTTTCGATTACTTTACCTCTCGTATAAAAACTATGTTCTGTCAATTAAAATGATAGAGATATAGCGTTTGATGAATGATTGAAATAAGACAAGATTCATACGTTATCCAAACGCTGTCTAACGTAAAAAAGTCGTAGAAAAATCAGAATAGTCCCGATTTTTTCTGATCACGTTATTGCGATATTTCGCTCCTGAGTAAAACCTTAATTGAGTCCTGAACAAGTTTAGTAAAATGTATGAAATACTTTGAAGAAAAGCGGGACACAGGACCGATCCATTTTACAATGTTTGAGAGAGGCATATGTCCTGCAGTGAAGGGCTTTCGTGTGCACGAAGATGATAACAACGTAAAAGGTCGTAACTCACCTGTAACTGCTTGAAGACATGCGGCAGTCGCTGCTCATAGTGCTGTCGTTGCGCCTCATTTGTTTTGCGAAGCTGATCCATATATTCCTGCTTCGCGTCTTCACACGCTTGACTCCGGATTTTCATGTTCGCTTTCTGTTTTTCCACCTCCGCTCGACTGCAATTCAAATTAAATAGATTTGGAAGAAGTTTTCATACAATAATTTGTGCCCAGAAATATTCCAGACTGGGAATATTGGTCTTTGTGATTCCGTCGAAGAAGAGACCATTCCTTGCTATCCAGCAGGTGTCGTAAATAGGCGACTAAAATATAGCCAAGAGGACGGAGAGCACTGTCCCCCGATACTTATTTTAATGGTTACGCTCATTAACAGACCCATTAAACAGTAGACGTTTAGTGGGCAGATAAAGTAAAGGTTTCCGTCTTTGGTAAGTAAAATATATCTCCTAAAAGGTGAACCATCTGACCGCAGCGGTTACCGGCAGCGGTTAAGCTGATGGTCTCCATTTGGTTCATATATCAAGTGAATCACCATCTTACGGAGCTATTAAAGTTAGCTTCGTTCGAGTCCCATATTTCATATGATTTATTTTAAAGGCAAAAAGAAAAATTGGCATGAATACTTCAGACACTGTGGCATCTTCAACCCCTTACGGCTTACCCTTGCTATTGTTCTGCATTAAGTATTGAACCCATGCCAACACGTCATTGTTTATGAGGTCAAGAATATATTTTCTTGCTGCCAACTTACGCCCACACTGATAAAGTATGACTATTATTTATACTCTCTTTATGGATAAAATGTAAAGAATCGCAGAACTAATTCAGTTAACAACGAAATCAATGTTAACATTGAAATACCACAGCATTAAAATTCGATTACCACGGCGTTTACAATTCGCTGTACACTTTACGCACTGTTTAATCAGCTGTACAATTTCTGGGTCAAGTCAGTATTATCGCTGGAGTGAAGTAAGTAGTGTATTAGATAATCACCTCAGATTAAGGTCAGCATCTGCCTTTTGGAAGGTCTCCAGTGCTCGCTCCGATTCCCTGGCCGCTCGCTCGTAAGATCTCCTCGCTCGCTCCAAAGAACCTATCGATGAGTTCAACACTCCCATTTGTTTTGCACCTTCGTTTAAATGTTGCTGTAATTAAACACAACATTGGGTAATCAAAAGAACAACAAAACAGTTTCAAGGAAGACAATCAAGATCAGAGTTATTTGAATCCCAAGATTCGATTTTGAATTATAAGCGAGTCGATGTAGTCATGTTTATTTTTAGAAGCCCTGCGTTAAGGTACCGGCCATGCCATACAGTATTGTGGCGTCTCAGAACTCATAAGTATGTCCAATGAAGCGTATCCGATTTAAAAATTAAGGCTGTTTTAAGATTAATCTTCAACAAATTAAAGTTTACTTCAACAAATAGAACCTCGGAACTGTGATAACATCAGGTGATAATTACAGCACTGAGCACAGACACAGATGTCTACGTGACTATTTCCGTTAACATATACCGAATAAAAACAAACATGTGGTTGTTCTGTAAGTCGCTGCAGTTTTTTATCATCCTAGCAGTCGTCATACGTGTTAATTATATTTTTCCTTAATAAACATTAGGTATTATTAATGCACAATTTCTGCTCGACTTATATATTATGTAGGATACTTTGTTATAGCCGAAATGGGCACTTCATTAAACGAGTACGTTTAATGAAGTGCCCATTTCGGCTATTGAAGAACATTATGCGAATGTGAAACAACATCAGATCTGTTTTTCCCGACGGAATCAGCAGGCAGAGGTGAATTATTTTAGTGTTCCCCACATATCGCCGGTAATGTTTAAGTCCCATGTAATGGTGAATGGCGAGCCTATTGCCAATAGGCAATAACCGGACACAAAGACAGACTTCGAGCTGCTATTTGCTACTGAGAATTTCCTAATAGAAATACCCAATACCACCTCGCCCAACCTGGGAATTGAACACAGGCTCACGCTAAGCAGTCGTGGTTGCAACTACAAAACCCGTTTGAGGCAGTCGAGAAAGATCATTAACAGAATTAACATTAAAACAATCTGCTAAAGTTTATTCATAATTAATTATTTCACTCACCTTCCTTTCTTCT
Source organism: Lithophane ornitopus (assembly GCA_948473465.1). NCBI lineage: Eukaryota > Metazoa > Arthropoda > Insecta > Lepidoptera > Noctuidae > Lithophane > Lithophane ornitopus. The sequence continues at coordinate 7,142,032 of OX419616.1, read as the reverse complement.
CGCAGCTCTTTGGCGAGTAGATGCAACTCTCGTACTACATTGGACTGTAGGTTTTCCGCGACCACTTCCCGCTGGCCCGCGAAATCGTTTAACTCTTGTAGTAAATGTTTAAATGCTTTACACGCCGTATACCTGAAAAGTTAATGATTGTTACTCGTTGTACAGCAGTAAACAAAGGTGCAGTAAGTATTATGGGGCCATGAAACATTTTTGGTTGAATGTTCCATCACATATCGATTATCAAATCTTAGTATTCAGCTGCATCTGGTTAGACTGGAAGCTGACCCCATTGGGAATAGGCTAAGCAGATGAAGGACCATTACTTATCAGATTATGATATAGTTAGCTGTCGAGTAAACAACCCTGACATTTTAGACTCATTATGGATACTGTATGAAAGTCGCCATAAGATGGGTTTTTTGCAGATCGAAATCAATGTATCATCAATTCATCAGTTCAACACATAATAGGTTAACAAAAATTCCTTGATCCGATTTCGGCAAGAAACGAAACCCGGTTCTGTAATGCATTAAATATTTTGCAACGAACCAACATTTTGTAAGTAGTTACATAAATTAAGCGTCACCAAATTTACGACCGTAGAAATGCTTGGCTGTACAATTGGCGTGCCAAATTCAGTATTCCGATAAACTGCCTTAGGATAACATGACATAAGCAAGTCGTATAAGCAGTCTGTCGTGTTGTGCATGCTACACTACAATTTTTACAGTTCCATGTTGATTTTACTTTTCTTTTATTCGCTGGCGTTATAAAGTTAAGATTAGCGATGAATCAACGTCCTTGCAAAGGAAAAGTTCAGGTATTTGTGACGCTGGTAGGTAAATTAAAGTTCTTGGAAAAAACTGCATGATTCATATCCGACTCGGCACGAACCTCAATAAAATTCAAATACTCACTGGTATTCATCTTCTTCTTTTCTTTTTGGTTGATAGTTTTTGACAAGCCTCCTGTAAAAATTATAAAAATTAATTAAGATAAAAAGTAATGATACACCTATATACACTGTTATTTAATAAACAAAAACACGCTGTAACATTTTCGTAATAATCGCAACGGATGATTTTGATAATACCAGCAAGATAAAATTAAATCGTCTTATCGCAGACTTTATGGTAGCTTTAAATCGCACCAAAAGCTATTTTTGTTTTGATCTAGCTTTTATTACTTTTGGCCGTTAAGAAACAACATTAACTCGTCTTTTGAAAATTAAAATTAAACGTAACTAATTCGCAAGCTTATTTCATTCACCTGAGTTTTCCTGCATATTCTAATTCGATAGCACACCGCTCCTTTACGAAGTTTCCATATTTGTCTAAAAAATCAATTCCTTTATGAGTATGGGCGGCTAAGTTATCATACTGATCCTGTGAACAAAGAGAAACAATATTTATAATTACGGTACTTTTAGCTTATTGTTTAGTCATAGTTTTTATTAATGACGTTTTATTTTAAAAGTGCAAAAGCAAAACAATGAAATACCTAATGATTATAAAAGCCAGAGGAAACGGGTGGCGATAGCCGCCATCCCAGCGGAAAACTGGCGAGTAATACCGATAACTGCTGTTGCCTAACTAAGGTTATTCATTCTCATTATTGAATTTGAAACACTACAAATTCATTTGATCAACAATTTACGGTTGTGGGAAGTAGATTCAGTAAAATCTGTGTATTTCTGCTAAAGCACAGATTGCATTCCCACCGAGGGTGATGAGGCGGACGGGAATATAGTGATTGCGTGCCGTGATGCGCACGCGACTGTACTTCCCAGTCGCCCTTGACTCCAGCTACGTATAGCGAGTGCAACGACACTGCTCTCACTTTAAACACCTCCAATTAAAAAGCTAATTCCTGCACACCTCATTAATATTGCATTATGATGACTCGTGAACAGCATAATATATTATTACTCCAGTGTTGTACTCTCAAACAAATAACGGACGTGATAATATTTGGCGTCTAATAGCATTAATTGAATGCGTAGCGACACTACTCGGCTGCAATGAACGTTTTGTGGGCACGCATAATATGAAATGTGTTTAGAATATTTTTAGACATGACAGTGTCTCGCAAACATTTATGTTCAAAAAAGTTCTAAAACACAGGAATGGAGACGGTTAAGTATCTCGATCCCGTATGGAGAGAGCAAACCGTCTGAATAGTTGATGAATTAATAAAAGAGAAGTGGGACAATAAAGAAATAATAGACGAGGAAGAATCTATTGTACGTTGCTTTGAACAGACTAAATTGACATAAATTAAAGTGTTTATCTTAGTCTTCATTCACACGAAAAACGGCCCACTGTTTTTAAAATTTTCTTGATTTGGATCATTTTTTTTTTTCTAAATGGCATATTTAATATTCAGCTGTTTAGGACTCTAGAAGAAGAATGGAATTTGATTAGTATTCAGCGATCGCTGATGGGATTTTTAGTGTGGGCAATAAATTATTGTGGCAAATTATGATTTTTGTGAAACAATAACACACAACAGTCTTTATTTGTAAAGCATAACCATTGATCGACATTTCTTTCTTCATCGTTGTTCATCAATTTTCAAATTTAAAATGGCTATTCTCATATCTATGTAACGGCATCAAACTATATGTCTGAGACAGTGAGACTGGCAGAGAGCGTAGACAAAGGTGTTTCTTATGATAATATGCGGTCTATACATACCAAGGAATATACCGTTGCGTTGAAAAGCCTGTCATTAGCGTCTTACCTTCGAAATATTAAATTAAACGTCAAATATGAATAGCCGATCATTGGTGAGTTACGTAGCAAATTAAAAAGATATCTTATCTGATACTTATGAACTTGACTTGCAGAATGAGGTACTTGACTGCTATTGAGTGAAAATGATTGTGTATTTTATCAATAATAAATTACCAATGTCTCTTTACAGTTAAGAAATGAATGTATGTCGCAGTCGTAGGTACTATAATAGTCACGCAAAAAATACAATGGTTATGTGTTAGTGTGGTGGATCGGTTCGTTAACCCTGATGCTGGAGCGACATCGCACAAGACCGCAAGGCATTGCGAGAGTGGCTCGACTGGACGTGGGAGAACCTGATTTGTGACAACTGTGATACGTTTGACGTACGTTTTAGTGCGAAACATACTCGGCTCCGCACCTTGTACAATTACATTACAGATTATGACTGAAGTAATTTACTTAATTAGAGGACGTACGTATTGTGTGGCGCAGTACAAGTTTGAGCATTACATGCTAATTTAAAAGACAGAGAGACAAGTTTGCGAACAGAAATGGAACACATTAATATTACATAAATTAGCCTCGTCGTTAATCTCTTAATGGACTTAGCTTAAAAGCAGTTATATATTTAAATACTGGGTCAACCTAGTCTTTTGAATTTTATAAATGCGTGAGCCAGATAGCAAGTGGCAAATTATCGAGAAACGTTGGATGGACGTGTGGTCCTACGAGTTTGGTTCAAAAAGGCGGTTGGTGGGCGGCGCCCCGAGGCCAAGGAATGCGCACACGCAATGTTCAAACCATGATCGCAGTCATCAGTATGCGGAGCACACACAGCACGGTTACCGACACGTGTTCTACCGACTACCTTGGCTAATTACTACGATTCAAATTCATATTTGACAGTCGATGTGACAATTTGCCATATATGCATTGAAACATTTTTATGACAGTCATTGTAATAAATGAAATAAATATATAATATACTGGGTGTTAGGGTAGACACCGTTATCCTTGAAACTAGTGGTTTGGTGTCATCTATAATATACTTTTTCTATTCTCTTTTTATATAAACTATTTCCACTAGTTTCAAGGATAACGGTGTCTACCCTAACACCCTGTATAAATAATACAAAAATTAAAAAAAGATAAATTCCTATTAGTACAAAATTAGAAGAACAAAGAACCTATCGTACTATCAATGATTATTCGAAATAAATGCCTTCTTCGTCCTTAAATTGCACTCATATGGAATAATTTATAAGAATAGGCTACCTTCCTATACCCGTGCCTATTACCTAGGGTACATAGATTTTATAAGAAGAGTGCTGAAACAGGTCTTCTCTTTTTACTTAGATATTTTCTTTTAACCTAAGATGACAAACTCGATGCGCGAACATAACCAGTGACGACGCCGACGAAGGGATTTAACGTATTGGCTTATTTACTTAAATATTTACAGTAATTGTGTCTAATTCCCATACAATGTATGTCATATTTGGCATCCGGAGCGGGTGTCAGTGAACCTGTCACGGCGTTCGTGCACAACTGCGACACGGTCGACGCGACGCCATCAATACTCTGTAATTGGCACGTCTCTTCACGCGATAGGCAAATATTGTCATAGCTACACAATACCAACAACGCCTGCCACACTAATCTGAGCCGAAATCGTTACACAGTTCATTATCTAGGTATGCATAATTTAAAGATCTTTGAGAGTTAGCAGGTCTATTAATTTTAATTGCCTAAACATGATTTTCTCATTCTATAATTTTTTAGCCTATAACCGGCCTGATTGTGGACTACTTTGCGACAACCGGCTGTAACAATTTCTCGAAATTAATCATTTAAAAAATAATCAAGCCATTCGGTTAGTGTCAATAGCTATATTGTTAAAATGTTAACAATACAATTAACCTGCTAACGGGTATGGCAAATGACCTTGCGTTCTAGGTATCTGAACACTCTGAACGTCTCACCTGAATGCCAATGTCACACACACCATGCCAAGTGTATCGTATAACACGAATGGTTTACGAGATTATATCTCGTATAATCTTCTAGTTGGACAGACGTGTGAAGAGCTTAAACCCTCGTGCAGACTGGCGCGACGCGACTCTAACAAAACAATTTCTAAGAAAACTGCACGGTTTATGCGGGTGTTGCGTCGCGCCAGTCTGCACGCAGCTTAACAGTGCAATGTATAGCTGAACGTTTGTTATTGATGCAGGGAGACGCTACTCGTAAGTTTTCTCATGCATTTTGCACAATGTTCACTTCCGGTATGTCTCGAACGCTGCGAACGCATCAACATTTATTGGAAGTGTGGACGGCGGAGTCATACCGGAACAGTCTGGGTCGGAAAACAGATTTGTTTGATCGAATGCTTGTTCGTCGATGAGTCACAGTGGAGGAACGCCCTGGCCCTGTCCTTTGCTGATTAGCACTCATTACTCATCGTTTGTTAATCAAACAACAATGCCCGCACGACTAGATAAGATTATGTGAAGTTTATGGAATGAACAACAAATGTACACATTTACACATTCTTCAAACCCAGTTAGAAAAACAAATACTTAGGGCAGATTTTTCAATTGTCAGATAACTTTTATCTGAAGAATAAATATGACATTTATCATTTTGACATATTTTCCTATACAAAAACATAAGTAACCCTGTCTTTACTGTCGTGTACACGGGTAAAAACTGTCAAAGCGCGACATTTATTTCCTCACATAAAAGACCAACCAACTAAAATTTACTTTCTTTCTTTTCTTTCTATTGAATTATCAGTCCTTAGTCAAGTGTTTGCGTTACAAATAACAAAAATGATCTCCTTTTGGTTTCCTAAGAATGACTTGATCAAATCCAAGTGCTGGTTCGTCCCAATCATGAAGCATAGTTATTTTTATTGAATTGACCGCATAAATAATGCTTGATAGCCAAAAAATATAATTTATAATGTATTATTTGCCATGATTCAAATTCGCTGTACCTATTTAATTGTCAATAACAATTCTATAATAATTAGCTGGAATTATTGTATAATAATGGAGTTTTTTACGTCAACGGAAATTACATTTATATCGCATTAAACTTTACTAAATATAAAAAACTTTTTACAAAAAAAAAAACCGACTTCCAAAAAAAACACTCAAAACTGATAAATAACTTTAATTTCGGAAGTCGGTGTCTTTGCTTTTCAACTACCGTTTTTTGCCACCGACTTCCAAAATTAAAGTTATTTTTCAGTTTTGAGTGTTTTTTTTGGAAGTCGGTTTTTTTTTTTGTAAAAAGTTTTTATTTTTCACTTTTTAGTTGTAGTACCTACCCCACACAAATTCGAATACCACTAGCTGATGTAAATAACAGTGAAGGAGTAAATGAAGACATCGTCTAGATAAACTAATTGGAAAAAATACGTAATATTGAAGCTAACTCAAGGTTTATAATAAAATCGTTTTTCTTCTTTACGTGTCGATGGTACTTTCTTAAATCACTCAGGCCCAGTGGGTGGCCAGATTAATTGCAGCATCAGCGGCTATCATTAGTTCCTCAAAAGACGTAGTACGACACTTGGAATGGGACACTACACATCAAGTGGGTCATTGTCTGTGTATATTTGAGTTTCAGGCCAAAATACCTGGAGAAGATTTCGACAAAATTTAAGTGATGAAACTAATCCTAACTAATATTATAAATGCGAAAGTGAGTATGTTTGGTTGTTTTTTACGCTTTCACGCTGAAACGGCTGAACGGATTTGGATGAAATTTGGCACAGGGGTAGACCTTGACCTGGAAAAGGCCACAGGATACTTTTTATCCCGATATTCCCACGGGATCGAGACTTACGCGGGTGAAACCGCGGGGCGCAGCTAGTTGTTTATAACTGAAGAAAACATGACTTCAGTGAATGTTGAATCGACGCCGTCACGCCGATGCAGCATTTGCTTGGTTATGCTATTTATTTCGTATGATTCTAGACTTATTTCATTTACATCGTTATTGAAAATGAGGAATGTAGATTCCGTGTTTGTTGTTTCTTTGTTCCGTCTTTCCATTGATTGATTGGACGAACACAATTGGTCTTGGTTTTTTTTAATATTTATTGATCCCGCCCAAAACGAAAGAAATGATATATATTTTTTAAAGTGAAATGTAGCAAAGTTAAATTATATCATAGCTAAGGAATCTTATGTCCAGGTGGACTGTCATTGCTTGATTCGTTTTGTCATAATTTTAGTTATTCTATGGTTTGAATGGTTCCACACGTTTCGATGAGGTAGTAGTAGTTGATCGCGCATTAAAATGACCGAACATGTTGTCTGATCTAGTCCGAATGATCTAATTATAATTAGTAGGTAATTCTGATTAGGTACATATTTTGAACGCCATAAACACGATAATACCTTTACCTCGTCGTCCCATATCATATTGTCAACATGGGTATTGTAAGCCAGCTGCCATCATATTTTAAGCCAAATAACAGATTATTTTCCTACTAACTAACTAACTCATCGTTTTGTCATCAGGTTCGATACTTCGATGCATTATGTTGACTGACCGTGATCACTATACATCCTATCTATGTATTATTTATGTATATCAATTGGCGACAAAAGGGAGTTTTTATCCATAAGGATATGCCAACCCCATCGTACCTTATTAACTATTAAACTTTAATTAAAGTAACCACAATTATACACTGTAATAGGTAGGCTTAATTTTCACCAGGCCACACAACCTCTTTATAATCGCTGATCTTGCTCTTTACTTGATCTAGCATAAACAAGTTATCTCTATTGTGATAATCCTCACTATTGACGTCACTCGTTACCATTGGCTAAACTAAACCATTATAAGTATTACGAGATGCACGTGTCAAATTAAAAATACTGCTTTATATTATATAGCAATGGAGCCCCCCATGTTATATAAGGAACCCGCGCCCTTTTATACACCCACTGCATACAGGTTCTGCTCTAACTTTATGTAATTGAAGTAGAGTTGCATAACGACCCACTACAGGTGACCCACTACACACAATTTATATCCATAATACGACAAAATGCCAACCGAACCTCCTCACTTACACTTTCCAAAACCAGTTCCAGTTCGGCTTTGATATAATTAATCAAGATTGGAATTGTAAACAAATACGTCATATGTTGTAACTTGTAACATTAATTTCGGTGGTTTATGTAAAATATTTAATACGTTTTGGTCATTTATCTTCACGGTCTGCTAACTAACAAAATTCTCTAAGCCGAATTAAACGTTTACATCTAATAGGAGTTCATAAACCTCTAACTATACAGTTTACTTTTAGATTAGAATGTCAACCTACATAGTTATTGTTATGTTATCTCAATGATGTTCAAATTTAAAAACTAATTTGTTCATTGTGTTGAGAATCCTAATGGCTTTAAAGTTAAAGTTTGTTTAACACTTTGATACTAAACGCCCATAGGCGTCATAACAATAAAACTTCTATTGTGTGTCGGTCAGTGTCCTTCAACTTCAACCGATTAACTATAAAAAATGTGAACACTACTACGCCGTTACTTACGCTAAAATGCGGATTTTAATTAATTATAATAAATTTTAAAGAAACCAACACGTAAATGAAACTCAAACTCATCAAAGCAATAATTTGATGATGAAGGTTTTTAGAAAGCTATGAGAATTAATTTTGGTATAATTTACGACCATGATCTCAAATCGATACGAGAATCTGACATTTCAAGAGTTTGAATGATACTATGATATGAAAACTTCGCCCCTTCATTCATAATGTCAGCAAGAATAAACTTAGAAGGGTAAAATTACAATAAAACCTGACGACTTCCTTTCAGAACGTTTCACATTTCATTTGCAGTGTAAACTTGGTTCGGTGAGTTCGGTCCAAGCGTTGTCGAATCCTATATTGGTAGGTGTGAGTCACGATTGATGACGTCATGGGGTGTCGGGGCGCGCACCCCGCCTGCGTCACCCTGCGTGACTCAATGTCGCGCCCCCGACCATTCGCCTTGGGCCAGACAACCGCTCAGACACAAATAAATATAAATTGATACCAAAATAGTACGTGACATTTTACTTAGCCCTATATAGTTAATGTATGGATAAACTGACGTTTTACCCAAAATAACTCTTTGTCAAATATTTTTCTGTGGGCGTCACCTTGTTTTACTAAATAAATAATGTTATCTCATACTTTCGTCCGATTTCCGGCGTTATCAATATAGGTTACGGAAGATCTTCATTCTATTTATTTATATTTTTACTCTCTGATAAGCATAAAAATACGAGGCATCGTAGTTTTTAATAATATGCACCATTAATACCTCTATAGGATTGAAATGAATAACACTGAATCGTACAGCATGAATCGTCTAAATCTTTGGTATGGTTTGCAGGTTTATGCATTAAACATAACTTATGAGCAGAGCTTTCTTTTTATGAAGGTACTCCATAAATAAATGCAAGGCACGTCCCAAAATACCTCAATGCGTAAGTAACAATTTCACTTTCATCATCACTAACAAAATATAAATTAACTTGCACAATACTCGCTACTCAGTATATAACAGACAGATTTTAGGAGGCTGATCCTAAATTCATAGAACTCGAATGGCTCTTTCTATCTAATTTACGATTTTCAACACATTTCATCACTCAATTAGGTTAAGGTTTGCACCAGGGTTGGAAAAAAAATGCTTTGCACACACCTACGTAAATGTATTACATTAAATTTGAAAGTAAATAGATATTTCCCCACTTTAGTCGTAAACACAGATATAAACATTTACAAACAAATACTATGCAGTTTAGGAAGGTAATTTTATGAGTAAACTTTAAATGGCTCTCGAAACTTCATGTGTTGTTTTAGGGGTTTATATAAACCTGAAGAATAATAAAAATAAACCCATAGGTACCTGTTAATGCTAAACCTTGCAAAAGACTAAACAAAACGTGCCATCATTACGGGCCAGCCAGCACCTTCATTATTCAATTCAAATCCAACGAGCACGTACGATCTTTTACGGCCGTAACTTTTGGTACTTTCTACACTGTTTTTGTTGTCTACATGTTTATGCAATGCTCTAAGAAAATTAATTTGCTATCAAAATTCCGTACAGCCTTGGGTAAAAGTTGAGCATTATGTAATTTGAATACATTATTGGTCATTTGTTCTACTGTTGTTACTCTATCAATTCAAGTTTAGTACTCTTGCTAAATAAAAATGTTTCAGAAATGGACTTAAGGTTCCAGTTCAGTGCTCTAGAGCTAAGTTTAAGCTATTTTATTTAAATATCATCTCTCAATCATTGAATGAGAATGAAGTCTGTACTTGACCAACACCCAGAACTATTCCATCAGTCAAAATTCTGAAGACGAATGGAAAAATATTGGTCAATCTTTCCAACACTTTTATGATGGGTTTTAGTTAGGTAAGTAATAACACTTTGGCTGAAGAACATTTTGAACCAGAAACCCATGTGAATGTTGACCATGCGTGTAAGGGACCCAGTGTTGACGGTAAAAGTGGTGGAAAGCAGCTCTCTCGCCGGTAGAAAGTAACGCGAGGACACCGTTTCTCATTAATAACGATGATACAAAATTTCATATTTTCACATAGCACTACACCAACTAAATAAGTGGAAATATAATATATGGTATCAGCCATAAGAACTAAATATAGAAAACAAGAGAATTAACGTTTATTAGTAAATCGTTCACGGTGCATGCACGGACAAGGCCTTCATAACAAAACAGTTAAGTTGTGAAAGTCGCACACAAGATCTGCGAGGTGCAACGACTTGGACCAAAACTGTGCCAAACACAGCCGCTCCATTACATAAGGATCGATTTGTTACAAAATCAATACCCACAGAAACCTCACTATTACCATATTATTGCAAGTTGGTTTGCTAGACCATTACAAACAATAATTATTTTAATAAAACTTTTTACAAAAAAAAACCGACTTCCAAAAAAACACTCAAAACTGAAAAATAACTTTATTCTCGAAAATCGGTGTCTTTGCTTTTCAATTTTCGTTTTTTGCCACCGACTTCCGAAAATAAAGTTATTTTTCAGTTTTGAGTGTTTTTTTTGGAAGTCGTTTTTTTTTTTGTAAAAAGTTTTTATATTTCACTTTTTAGTTGTGGTACCTACCCCACACAAATTCGAATACCACTAGCTGATGTAATAACAGTGAAGGAGTAAATGAAAACATCGTCTAGATAAACTAAGTGGGAAAAATACGTAATATTGAAGCTAACTCTAAAACTACGCAAGCAAACTTAATAAAATTTATATGGGACCACCTCGGAAGCATGACCAACCATACAAAAAAAGAATCATCGAAATCGATTCATAATTGGCGGAGAAATCGGGTAACAAACATAAAAAAAAAAAAAAAGACGAATTGAGAACCTCCTCCTTTTTGAAGAAGTCGGTTAAAAATCGAAGAAATTAATGGTTCCTTCAAAAGTCATGAACGAACATTGTACGAAATCGTTTGACGGTCCTTTTTCAATGAATTCAGCACTAAAAACCAATAGGCTTTGAATAAGGAACCTCATTATAAAGGTATTATATTGACGAAAACTCAACTAAGTTATGTTTAAAGTAGTCTACACTTTACCGCATGTATTGTAAACAAATTGCCGAAATAGTAAAACAGTACTACTGCCATTGTTCATGTAGTCTGAAAGTTCATAGACGGTTTTTGAATTCATATCTGCAACAGAGGCTAAAATGTGTTATTAAAACGCAGCTCGCAGTTTCAAAATAATCCTTGTCTGCAGTTTTATAGTTCAACCACAGGCGAATAAAGTTAGTCAATTGTAGTTTAAGCCAGACCAAGCAAAAAACCGATTGAAAATGTTTCTCGACGGCTCGGCTGAAGAACTCTTTCCCAGCCGCAATACGCATCTGTCGATGACATCCAATACTACCAATCAGCTAAACTGCATCTTTTCGAAAAATTGTTAGCCTACATTTCTGAGGAAAGACTTCATCCTTGTTTAAATGAGTTTAGAGAGCCAAAAATCGACCAGCACGTAAGTGATTCGAAATGGGAAACATATTTTATAGACCCCACTTTTCGCAAAACGTGGAATAATTTCGTCCTTTAGGAGATGATTGCACGTTTGCAACGGTCTACGATCCCTCCAGTTACAGTAGAGGTAGAGAAGTACGTGGGAAGGCGGACGAAGACAGCCCGCGGGTGCATTGTGCAGGCCTGGATACTAAAAAAGTTTTTGTCATTCTATTGCTCATTGTTGAAATACAAAGGGCTTGTTTCCTGCTATTAAGTTTATTCTCCGCACATTACAATAGGATGAACACTATCTATAGTGGCTGTCGGTGACATTTTATTTTTAGGATAAACAAAATTGTGGTGTATTCGGCAGGTAGGTGCTACCATTATCCCGAACTAGGATGCTACAAGCATATTATATCTACCTACATGATGAGTTCTGTAGTGTATTGTGAACTTTCTGGCTAACCCTAGAAAAATGTAGCTGCATCGAAATTAAGGAGTGTCGGCCAATGAGGCCATAAATCATTCGAAGAACCAACTTTATGATGCCAAAATTCTACTAATCAAATTTAGTTTTCATAAACTTATGGTTTTTTTTTAAAGCTTTTGTTCTTAATTGATTCTGTCTTATGATTACTATTATTCATTCGGAATACTGTGGGAATATTGTATAAAATCAAGGTAGTTTTACAGGAAAGTATCGCAAATATGTAAACGACAACACGATCGCCCCTACAAGAGGGATGCGTTATTGGATTAGTGGCCCTAAGATTTCGTACCCCTTCGTTTAAGGGAGAATGCGAACTTGAACGAAATCGAAATGCGTAACGTATCGATTATTTTGGAGAACACTTGTCGCAAACACTTTTATATTAAGATCCATACAATCATTTGGGTAAACTCCAACCACTTCAATGGTTAGCTAAGAACAACACTAGCCGATATATACCGTAAACACCTCACCGTGAAAACTTAGGTGAAGTGAGCTGTCAATCTCTAGCGTCAGGTGAAGTGACAGCTCACTTCACCTAAGTTTTCACGGTGAGATTTTTACAGAAAATCTACCTCTAGTAATGAATTACTACAGGATTACGAATCCTGGAGTTTGGTCCGTTACGTCAGTTTGTTTAGAATTCTCCGTTGTGTCAATAACAACGTTCCCGAAATGAGCCCCTTCGTCATTTGTAGTAACTTATCCGTTGTTCTTGGAATAATATACAGTACAGGCTTAGAATGTGGTTCAGCACGAGTCTCGAGCCATTGTCGAGACACGCGCGTTTCCGCTTTCTCGTGGAAAAATGCAAGCGCATTGTTGGAAAGTAAACGTAAGCACCTGAGTTGATTTCAAGAACATAAAGAATAAATATGTATAGGTATAATATGTTCATTCCACTTAACATTTGTATGGAATGCTTGTTGTTTCTTTTGCTGTTGTTATAAGAAGGTCTTGAAAACTTGATAGAGCAAGCAGAAGGAGATGAAATGGTCTCAGGAATATGTGCCGTCGGTTGTAGTGCATACGGGTGTGCGTGAGATAGGCGCCAGCCAGCCGGTCGGCCACAAGAGCCTACTGTTCTTGACGTTTCAATGTGAGTAGTGCAATTACACTAACGTATTTACCCGATCGCCCGGTCGATCAACCACGGCCTCAGTTCCCAACGATACGCACTTTTATCTTTACAATACAACTAAATGACGTAATTCACTTAAAACAGTTGGGAAAACACTAGTGAGTAATCCTCGAAATATTGGTGAAATCGACAATAAGTCGATAAAGACTAAAGCAATTAAGTATATAATGTATAATTATTCATATTGACTTTACTACTTCATAAAAAGCTGATTTACAATCAAGCGCTGGAAGCCAGTGACACTAGATAGTTATTTGACCAATGTAAAAACTTTTCAATTCAGTCCAGCATCCAGTATCCAGCCTATTGCGATATATATGTTAGGTAGGTACTGGATTAGACAAATCCAGCGCTAGATCGAAATCAAACATCATCCAGTGATGATGGGTTAGATTTAAGTGTTACAATCCAGTGTTCCTGTATTCCAGTGCTGGATTATAAATACTAGATCAATTTACATATTAAGCCAATGATTTTTTGTTTTTCGAAAGTTTAGTTTGATTTCTTCAGAATATCCAAAAATGCTTTCTAAGTAAAAGAAATTGGACAAATGGGTACTTATACCACCTTGAGATTTGTAACCATTCATAATTGCGTACAAAACGCCACATATAAATGAAAATTAGGTATCACAAAGGTTGTAAAGAGCAGATGTGCATAATTTCACAGTAGAGCGGACGCGAGACCGGTCAGAGGGGTCGGCTAACCGCAGCAGGTGTAATGGCATCGTCCGACCATGTTGCTAGGGATCGTCACTGCACACTGACATCACTTTATAATTTATAATCATACGAAAACTTACCAACACCTCCGTAAGGAAGTTGGCTAAATCGATTCATTATTTTACGAAGTAGGTCGGTATACTTGGTTTGTAAAGCTTAAACCATTAAATCTTTTAAGAATGTTACGGGTGTGTCCAGGGAGACCTATAACTATGTGCCTATAAGACAACAGTTCTGTAACACTGTCCAAATGGCCCGTATGACGTCAGCTTTTGCCGAAAACTCGCCGGAGTAGCTATTTTGGTTTCAGCGGCGCCCGTATTATTATGATGACTGAACTGGCAAAAACGTTCGGTATTTCAAGTGGCCAGAATAGAGCGATTAATGAACAATCGAAGCTAAAATTAAACGAAACAGTCGTAAACATCGCATGCCTCATTAAAATACTTCTATCAAAGTTGATGACGCTTCAAATAAGTGATTTATTGTTCTTGAACCAAGTACTTGTACTACTGAAAACTTCCCACGAGAAAACATTAAGCTGATTGTGTCATGTATTAAAGCAGACGCATTATCAGTGATCGAACGAAACAATGAGGCGTTGATAAAAATAAACGCCTGTTACGAATAAACTTATATGAATCTGATGTTCCCATGTTAATTCAGCGGTATTTTATACATATAAAGAAGGGTGCGTTAAAAATAAAAAAATATACCTACTAAATGAAATCAACCCGGAAGAATATACAAGGAATCGGATGAGCAAGAGTGCGTTAACCCAAACGATGGACGTTGCTCACAATAATATGGACTAAATGTGTAACATGCAGGTTCTCTCGCCACTGAAAGATACCGGAGTAAACAAACCAATTTAAAAAGCGTAAAATATATTTTAATATATTACTACATCTGCTGCACAAAATTAAACACATGTTATTACTAATGAAGTAAGTACTTTACTTACTTATGTTTTGCGAAAAGATGATTTATAATAACAATTAGATTTTGTTTTAAAATAATCCCGTTATCTACAATATTGAATCTAGTGTAGCATGTGGCTTGTTAGAGGGAAGGACTTCCGATCGCGGTGCATTCATTTTAAGCACGTGTCATGCACCAACTGCACCCATGACAATATCATAAAAAAAAACGTCCCAAAGCTATTTCTTTGAACATATGGTATGTTCAAAGAAATAAGACCAAAGTTATCCACGTTAAATAGTTCTGTACTTCTGTTCCAACGTGATCACGAATCAAAAAGAAACTAGTGTTTAAAATTATACTCTTTTCAATGAGGATTTTTTTTCAATGTAGGTACAGTATGGCTACATCGAACGATGCAATACCCATTCATTCGGATGGCTGAATCACAAAACAGTACATGAGAGCATGTAACGAACAAGTGACGCATTCAAACCAACCTACCTTTCAACTTTCAACCTGCCAGTAGGGAACAATGTTTTATATATATATATATATATAAATGGAAGCTATGTAAACAACGAAGATAACAATAAAAGTAAACAATGGTAATGGTATTCAAACAAATAAATGCTGTTAGAAAAACCAAAAATCTAGTAAAATCGGTTTCTTATCTGACGTAGATTCCTTTCACAATGGAACCTTGAAAATATATAATATTGTTGGTAAGCAGCTGCGCGAATAGACGTTGAGTTGAGCCGGCAACATCGTGCGAAGGCAAATTCTCACGCGGAATGCGCGCAATCATAACCTTACGGGGAATTCACATAGTCGTCTGTCTACACATAAGACTATTGTTCACAAGAGCAAGGGGAACTTTTCTATGATGCGTTCCACTAATGACATACATTTGCATGGAAATGGAAATCATTTTCAGAATATTTCCAGACTGCCACAGAGAATGAATTTATATTTCAATGTTAGGATTAAAATGCCAACCAAGTTGTGGATTAACTAAGAATTAAAAAAAAAAACGGCTTGATTAAAAATGTTCTATAATTAACTAGAGATTAAAAGATTATAAAATTCTGCTTAGCTTCACTGAGCAAATCTATTATTAATCCTGCAGATCACTTCCTCAATTCCGCCTAGTACGATAACTGCCTACACGATATAATACAGTCCACTTTACCGTTTAACAAGCGCTATAGAGCGGATGGGTTCCAAGTAAGCGTGATGAGAACAACAACAAAGTTAAAAGCCACGTTCACCTGCACTATGGAATGTGAATGCATGAACCTAACACTATAGTAGAGATACTATAGCCATTTTATTGACATATTCAACAGCACAGTTGTCTTAAAGTCGAGCTGGAACCTTTCACTGAAACATCAAGCGTGACATAAGACTATATTCGTACAACAAAGCTTCGATTGTGGAAGGTAATGTTGATGAAAACAATTTTCAAGAAAAATCGTAGCTAACAATGCGTGGCCAGTAAATTAAGGTGTGTAGCTAATCTCAGTTTGATATCACGGCCGAGTTTGCAATCATAAATATGAGAATTTCTAGGAAAGCGAGTCAGGTGTGACGGCAGTTGTGGAGGTGGAGCGCGACACATCACCCACTTGCGCGAGGGAGGTCCGGTCCGCCGCACCTCCGCCTCGACACTTTCGCTCACCACCATCACTTGTTATATCAGAAGTTAAATAAACATGAATTGTTTATTTAACTTCTGATAGATGCAAAATGAGATAGATGGATTATGCAAAATATTATATTAATACATTCGCTTTCTTCATGAATAGCTAAAAGTTTTTAGTCCTCAAAGAGTCAAAGCAACATAAGACGTCGCCACATGACTTAAACATCTAGTACGCAACATGACGCTGGAAAAGATCGACGCACTCAAAGGCATTCGTTATAACGATAATATCTTTATAGCAGCCGGTGTTGCGAATACGAATACGAATGAACTGCCACAACTATCATGTACCTACGTACTCAGTATGTAGTAACGTGGCCTTGCTGCCGTGGAATATTCTGTTATGACCAATACGTATCATGACCTATTTGCTAAGCATCAGGAAGTATGCAAATTAAACTGACGAGAGCATATGCACAAAACAACGATGATTACAATTACAATCGTTGACTCATGAGATTGAATAAATATAAGTGAAATAATATCGATATCGATATCGATGCGTTGATGCTTAACAACTGCATCGTGGTACGACAAACCGGTCGTCTATCTTTAACCTCTTGCAGCATCGTTAATATGGAGAAATACTCGAGCGAAATAGCACCCAAATCAACATAATTATGATGATCTAATACCACATAATCAACAAAAAGTGTAAGTATACACTTTTTGTTGCCGATTCATCAGATAACTTTTTATCTAATCAAACAAATGTGGTTTATCTAACGAAGATTCTCACGATCAACGAAATGATATTGAAATGTCGATCGTTTCCTTGAACGTGCTATATTTAGTATTCAAACATGCGGTGATACTAAACAGTTTGACTGATAGTAGGAGATAAAAGATGTTTATTCTTCGGGTCGTTTCATCGTTTGAACTCGAGTTCATGCAATCATCATAATGTTTCTCCTTATAGTGCTGCGCCGGCTGAATTGAAGCAACAGGAAATCGATCTAATGCCAGAGGCTAATGGCTATGTAAACACCAGTAATGGGCGCAGGACGGGCCCTTCGCATCCAGTTACGATCGATAACGAACTTTATAGTAGTTCATATAACTGTGATCTTGAAAATTTTGATTTCTGAATATAAATGGATTCATTGAAAGGTAGAACAAGAAGAAAGAAATTACTAATCTAACATAACAATGAAATGTGACCAAAATACCTTTATACATAACATTCAATTACATCAGACATGTAATGCAACGCGTAT
Organism: Lithophane ornitopus; assembly: GCA_948473465.1. Lineage (NCBI taxonomy): Eukaryota > Metazoa > Arthropoda > Insecta > Lepidoptera > Noctuidae > Lithophane > Lithophane ornitopus. The sequence continues at coordinate 7,124,043 of OX419616.1, read as the reverse complement.
CAAATAAATATCTGCCTATCAATGTTGATCGACATTGATAACTCGCTAATTACGTCAATGATGGTTTTAAGTGAATCGTTACCTGTTAAGGAGTACCGTGCATTAAATTGCGTAACAATTACCTATTCGCCTGAAAACAAAAAACAAACGCCTATTAGCACGTTTATGCAGATTCTAATTGGTAGCGGAAAACTAAGTCTGCAACTCTACATGGTTAGATCGGATTGTTTCCGCAGTTTTTCTTTGTGATCGCATTCGTCCTTCAGTGTAATTTAAGTTTTTAGATGTACCTACATCGAATACGTTTATTGTTTCTATCGTAAGAATAACAAGAGCTCGTTGGTCGCGGCACCTGCAAGTGAATAACCTCGAACTTGAACGTAGAAACAGTTGCCACATGTAAACAGAAGCGCGGTATGGCAGATGAAACTCTTATTGACGAAAGGTGCGGCAGCGGTCCGGAGCGTGCGTTGACTAGCACGTGCCAAGCGGAGAAATCCTGCTGTACGATTACGAACCACACTGACACACACATGCTCGTTGTGCCTATTTCTATTTTATACCACGTACAACCGACAACCATAATTTGTATCCACTTTTTGAAACGCTTTTATTATGTCCGCCTACTCTCCGACTCCGCAGCTACAGTTAATATTACGAATGTAGCACTAACTGCGTTAAATGTTGAAGGTATAATCTTCAACAGAATCAAGTTTGAAAAGCATAACTTTATGAATCAAAAGATAACCAGCACATCGAAGGCAGGAAAGCAACACGATCTGTCTTGCGAGATGTCGGGATTGCAACGTTGCGTTGTGAGATAACCCGAAGTAATATTAACTAGTACGATTAACCCAGCTCGTTAGTTCACGTGTTTCAAACTTCCTGCTTCAAGCTTACCGTGCAATGCGTCACTAACGGTTTTGCAAGAACTGCTTTTCTTTACTGCGCAACGGCAAGATTCCGTTAACATAAAAATAATGGGATAATTCCTTACCATACAGTACGAACGCACACCGAATTCTTGCTGTATTTTCAGAATTTTGAACATTTTACGGTACTGAATCTCTGGGTATAAAATATAGGTACACTGTGCTGTACTCTGCCTATTCATTTCACTGTTGATTGGTTTTCAATCATGCGATTGTCATTATAGTGAAACAGACATTAACCTTCGAATTCTACTCAAACATCGGCGTGAGAAATTAATTGGCTACCAATTCCTATTGAAGTATAAAATTACTTAATTTAAAGTGTTATAGATGGTAATCAAACAACAATATTTAATCGTCACACTTACTTAGTTTGTACAAACTTGAGAATAATCCAAATTGAGATTACAGTCATAAATCCATAAAGGAGATAGAACCAACCAAGCCTTAGGAACAACCCCAGAAAATAGTTAAGAAACACTAATATTGATTCATCAACGCAGAATTGGCTGAAGTTGAAAAAACGGACGCGGACGGGGTCGCTGGAAAAATGCTAGTTTTCTATAAATAGGCCAGTAAGTATTTGTTTTTTAAGCAGAAAAATGTGTCAGTGAATCCAGATATCCAGTTCTGCGCTCAAAGCTTAGCTCATCAAAACCACAGCGACTGGCAAATACGTCATTAATAACTAACTACGTACATAGAGATTCCTTCAGAATGACAGTGTTCAAATCAAAACAAGAATGAAACAATTTAACTCGTTAAATGAACGTAGACAGACATGTATGTTCCTACATTGTACAATAAAATAAATTCGAGCATGATATCACGAGCCATTTAGTGAAAAGCAGAACTTTCGTACTACGTTTCGGAATGTATGTACTCAGATGTTGACATTATGCAACCAATTTTATAATATTATTCGTTCAGTCTTGATATTTCATTTGTAAACGATCACCTCAATTATTATTTTTTATGAAATCTAAAAACACTTCCTAATCCACTTTTTTATTGCGTGTGTGCACCAAAGTTTCGGAACCGCATTGAGCGAGCAAGCGCCCGCGCACCGGATCACCTATAATTGCTCCATCGCCTTCTAATTATTCTAGCCCCTCACCTCCATCAGAGCCCATGCGCGTTGCGTTGTTCTTCTCATGGTCTTTCTAACAAGGTGGTTTTAGATTCGTACTTTATTAATTCTCTTTCTGTGGGAACATTTCGGACTTTGCGTGTTGTCCTTACGTAATGTACAAAACTTTCAATACATCCGTCAAGTATAGTCTTTACTTCGTCAGTTGCGCCACAAGTTATTGCTTTTTATCGTCGTCAACAACAACAACAAAGCAATGCTGTGTAATTTGATGTCTAAGTGTGTTATGGCAACTTGAATAGGTCGTGACATTTACGACTAACTTTGTGTCTGAGGATGATGCTTCAGGTTTGACACTATTCTCGTCCCGACTCAGCACGACATCAAAGATTATCTCAACCGATACATTTAGTTACACTTTCTCGTAATGTGCAAATTCCATGTGTTTTAACTTTCGCGAAGAATGTAACGGCCCAAGATCATCAGTTGGTTTCCATATAAAATGAATGGTATTATAATATTTCATTGGTTTTGAATTTAAAATAGCTCAATTCAAATGATTACGTCAACATTGAAATAACCAGCTATTTATTGATAGTGATGTAAATATAATATTGTGGTAATAAACCCGTGTTACATTAATAGGTGAAAACAGTGGATGTTTGCTGAAGGGTGAGTTTTTCCACAGTAAGTTTATCAGCTATTGGGTGTCCTAAATTAACAAAATCGGAAATGCATAATCTATATGAAAAAGAAATCCATATTCACGCAAAAAGGGCCACGTAATAATGAGGGAGGATACATTCGATTCGAACGTATGGTATCTCAAAAATAACACAGTTCGCAAGATGCTAAAACTACTTGACGTCTGCTGGTTCTGTCATAATTTAGTTATTTGAAACCTTACAATGTCCTAAATAGAATTGTTTTTTGCTTGACGTTATTCACGTTATACTTAGCCATTATTTGGCGCGGTCCTGCTTATTCTGGTCGAACCGGTTCTACGCCTGGCTTTGCGACTGGACCTGCTACCACTCGCCAAATGAGTCGTGCGCGCGCCTACGTCGCAAATATGTTATGGCAGCATGTATTCAACGGATCAGAAACTAAATAAACGCACAACACAAGCTATTCACAAATTCTGGTCTGGTAACTAGCATCAACAAACGTCCACAAGACCTTGAAATGTCACTATGAACTTAGTAAAATAGAACAGCGCAGGTGTGGCAGCCATCAAGATTATTGAGGGTAGTGTTTCTAAAGGTCACACCTAAATGAAATTCGAACATGATCCAATTAAGTAGAACCATTATACCGGCTCGCCCAGCCCCAGCTACAAAGTTAAACTTTTTAAAGCCTTGTATTTAAAGTTAGGACAAATACAACGTAGCATTTATTTAAAAATATTCTAGTCGATATGAATTCTATAAAACTTTATAGCCAGTAGTACTCATCTCTTTGAACGAATCAAACAAATTGGTTTGAGTTTTAACGGTTTCACTTTCAGCATTTTTTACGACGATCATTACTTTTGGAGAATTTTAGGTTCTTTTACGAAAGATATAAAAATATAAAATCATATTTGTGATCGCCCGACCAGTTTGACTTAAATTAAGAATGAACATTGTGTAGACAATAATAATATTTTCTAAGATGAGTACTGCTCGACTGTTTTTCCAATGGACTCCTATCAGATTTCTTATATTACTACCCAAAATTTATAATATGCTTTTAGTCGGCACCCAATTCAATTCAATTCTATGTCGTAAAACAATCTATGTTTTGGCATAGTAAACAATATGAAACAGTTTATGATGACATCATCGTCCACTTCGTCCAATAAGGAACCCATAATAGGTAGGCTCCTTTTTTCGTTTTGGCCAGCCCACAATCGGAATCTCGAATTAATTTTAAATGAGTTTGAAAATCGGGTTTTTACTTTGAGGAAAATGTTGTCAAGTATTGATAACGATTTAAGTAAGTAAGTACCTATACAAGTTATAATCTTTTTTAAGACCAACTTCAATAAGTACTTGCTCATCAAATGGCAGGATAAAGTAAGTAACTTGTATTACTTATTTAAGTCATATTATGTATCTAATTGAGGAAAGTGTATACATAAACTACCTGTGTTCCTAACTGATCGCGTAGTAATAATATTTTAAGGAAAACATTGATGTTTTACATCGGTATAAAAAAACTTGCTGTAACAACATTTTTGCGACAAAATAGTTTTTTTTTCCTTTTCAACGGAAAAATATTGTAAGGAAAATTGTATTGTGCCAGTGCAACTCCTTCGTCTGGCATTTGAAGTTTTTGTAAGTCTACCAAGTCTACAGATAACTTTAAACGATTTCCGGGTGATTGACAATTTTGTATTGAGTCTGTAAGTTTGTAAGTACTGACATCCTGAACTAAGATCAATAAGGTTTACTGAACAAGTATTACTGAACAACCTTCAATAAAATCTTTTAAGCTATTTGTTAAATGTTTATTGAGCCTTAGTTTCTCATTACAACCCAGTGCCCTAGTAACTACGTGTCAATAGAAGCCAATCAAGCGCAACGTCTCTTACCGAGGACGTAATGACATCAAATTATTGTTCGACGATCTACGCGTAGCTATTGAAGAGATTTTCACTACTGAGCTTAAAACCTACATACTTTGGATACTAATTAAATGGTATAAAGAAAAAAAAAGGCATTTGAAATTACAATTACTAAAAAATAATACTTATACTGTACCTATTAGAATTATGAAGATTTGTTTGATCGATTGCATCGGTCATAAATAAATGAAGGCAGTACTTCGGTGGCAGAAGTAATCAATGTAGCTATACAGTTACATTAGCTGGTATACACCAGCACATGTGCCAGCACGTCGAAACCCAAGGGTACCTATTTACCTACGTTCTGATTGATGCCTGGCGTTTAATCAGATAAGTAATCGGTGGAGATGACGAAGGGACCACTTGTAGTGCACCAAAGCAATGCATGTTAACGTGCATACTTGATTAAAACTCGACGCTTGCTGACGCCTAGTACTTAGTTAATGTTTAATACTTACTACTAGTACTGGTATATTGAAACGCAATAACATTTAGCATTACGTTCTAATGGTACAAGTATGGAGAGGCATTGCGGCAAGTGCATACAAACGAGCGACTTGTGATGCCAGAAGTCAGAAATATAACTGCAGCTTTTCATAGTAAGCTTTTTCTTTTTGGATAATATGACATAACTTAAACTCATCTTAAAGAAAACGCATACATTATTGGTAAATATATCCCAAAGGCGAAAGTTTCTGACTTGAGAGCGTATGATTCGAGTAGAATACGTGACCGGATGACTAAGTAAATATGCAACAACAAGCTGAAATATTGATTTTGTGCGGGATTCAAAGCCTGGTCTGTTGAGCAAGGCCATGCAGGGTTGTCAGATGACGTAAGCAGAGTCCATTACTTTTTAGTGGTATTTCGGGTGTATGCCAAATTTAATATTGATGCGCAACTTTTGGTGAAAAGTAATCTTCGCAATGACTATAAAGAAAGGCAGACATTGGCAAGTTCTCTTTCCAGTTTTTCAAAGCAATCTAACAGCCCTGGGCTAACACCGTGCTTGTGTTCGTTGTGTCTGACTGTGGCCGCTATCCAGGTCGCGTTACAAAACGCTTACGAACTAGTTCAGGGACAGCACTGTAATTGAATTGTACATGATACTGGCTACTGACTGCTGAGTAATGTCAATTTATCGCTATTTCACTTTTTTATGCTCTAGTACTGTTTCAAAAAACATTTTTGCAAATCTTTGCTTGGCGGCTCGGCATTAAAGTAGCAAACTTAATGTTTAACATGCAAAACTTTCTCTCAAGTAAGAGCTACTAAAGTGAATAATTAAAGTCGTTACCACCTAATTAGCACCAACCTTGCAAGGTGACCGGCTTTGCGCTTGTTTCAAAATACGTAGCCAAAATATTAAATTCTCACTTTCGTACTTATGTGCAAAGAATGCTAAGCTGAGCTTTTTTTGCATCAAGAGTCCATCTACATAATGATAGGTAGGTGCAACGAATGGACCATTTCACAACTAGGCAGCAAGTCGAGCGGAATGCGGGCCGCCACCGGCCTTGCAGCTTGCCAACACTGACCACTCTCGCACACTTATAGATCCAAATAGATACACTATCAGCGACACAAAGTGTTGCTGTACGCGTACAGAGTGCGATGACCCTAATGTCAATCTTCGCTATTTATTAGCGACTCAAACAGTCGGTCGGTTAGGCCATTAAAAAGTTAATCAACACCCGAGACATATTAAAGCGAGATTCCAAAGCGATTCGCGGATGCAAATTTGGCTAAAAATCTAGTCCGAAAAAAGGCGCGTTTTCCAAATCGTGTTAAGAGGCAAAAAAATTAAATCCAAAACTTTTACATTTTTGACCTTGATACCTGATTACATTTACATATTTATTCAAGTAGCTGTACTTTTGTTCTAAATAGCCAAATAATGTGCTCAATTCTTTGGCAAGGACTTTCATCAAAAGTTTAATACAAATTGATATCAATTAATAAGTGGATACACATGTCAATAGGACAATTGAAGTGTTTTCTTATATGCTTTTATTTTTAGGATTCGCTTTGCAAACATTTTAATCGATGACATGGAACGTTGTGAGTCTCTTTATGTATATGCAGTCAAGATAATTAGCACACAATACTGGGCAGACACATCGTGTTTCAACTTCAACCACTATCCATTGTTTGGTTGAGGAATTGAGACCAAACTGGCCAAGTATGAAAAATGTTGTTTGATATTGGTTGGAAAGAAGTCGGTTAAAAAGGTACCAAAACCTTTTTAACCGACTTCTTTAAAAAGGAGGAGGTTCTCAATTCGTCTGTATGTTTTTTTTAAAAGAGATGGCAAAAAATAAAACCCATAATCGCCAGAAATTTCATATGCGCCGTTTTTATAAGCATAATATGTACATCAAAAACACATCATAATATTCTGCAAAAATGACGTGGTATACTAGATATTTTATGATCAATGAACAATAAAAAAATATATTGTAGCCGTGATCTGATGAATTCTTTGGGGTCCGTAAATATAAAAATGTTGTTATTACGAAGTATTATAGGAAAGCATTTTTTCGTAGAATGTTAATTCAACGAAAAAATCATATAATTATGAAATAATATGTACACATCAAACATCGTGATCTATTGTCGTTACTATACACTACGAACAATAATTACTAACATAACATTTTTATCAGTCTGATGAATGTGTAAAGAAAAGGATAGCACGAGTTTGATGGTAAAAGCAAGAGTGCGAGAAACTACCTGCTCCAGCTAGGCGCCACTTACCGCGTCTAATTGTGCATGTAAACCAACTATGTATTAAAGGGTATACTTTTTACATTATTTTAATATAATATCAATCATAATAAAGTGATAGTGATAAAATAAAAGTTAAGAAAAATCAATTGAAGTATGATTCTCATACAGTGTTATAACTTCTATACTATATGGTTTAGGAGGCTGATTTTTTGAAAATGTTTACTATAGTGAACCCATGTTTATACATTTCGTTGCTGGCGATTCTGGGTTTTTAACCGACTTCTTCAAAAAGGAGGAGGTTCTCAATTCGTCTGTATTTTTTTTTTTTTTGTGTGTGTTTTACGTTATTACTCCGCGAATTATGAATCGATTTTAATGATTATTTTTTTGTTTGGTAGGTCATGCTTCAGAGGTGGTCTCATATAAATTTTATTAACATAGCTTGCGTAGTTTTTGAGTGAGCTTCTTTAATTATGTATTTTTCCCACTTAGTGTATGTAGACGATATATTGTTTGACTCCTTCACTGTTATTTACATACCAGGTAGTGGTATTCGAATTTGTGTGGGGTAGGTACCACAACTAAAAAGTGAAAAATAAAAACTTTTTACAAAAAAAAAAAAAACCTACTTCCAAAAAAACACAAACAACAAAAAACGTGAAAAATAACTTTAATTTCGGAAGTCGGTGGTAAAAAACGAAAATTGAAAAGCAAACACCGACTTCCGAAATTAAAGTTATTTTACACTTTTTTTGGAAGTTGACTGTTCAGTAGCAAGATAAACCTAACCAGAATATTGATATAACTGATTTTGTAGTTTGTAAAAACTACTATTAAGACAGGGAACTACAATTATTATTATCTGTTTGTTTTGATAAACTGAATTATAAAAAGTGTAGTGATAATGTTATGCTTCGTTACTAAGGTCTGATATTTATTGGTATAAAATTAATTAATATTGTGAGTATGAGGCTTGGCACAACATGATATCATGTCACATCCGAACACTGACCCAGTTATCAAGATGGAATATTTAACTCAATAATGTGACACTGAAACTCAAGGCGTTGAATGTACTACTTCGTGACACATTGTGAATCATAATCGTTAGTACCTGCCTTTATTTTTTCTTTTAATTAATTATTCCACATACACCAAACATAATGGAATCTTTAAGAATGATTGGATGTATGAATCATTGTAGGTAATTAAGCAAATTCATTAGAAAATTAAAAACCATAATTACCCTAATGATTATTACTTGGGAAAGATTAGACTTAGCTATAGAGAATGACTAGATTATTACTTTCTATCATTTTTTTACCAAATTAGTTGATACTGATTTTATTTTTGATTGAAACATTGCAAAAGAAAGGAAACTATAGCAACTATCAATATTAGCAATTAGAATTTAACAAGTTTCACTATTTATATTATTGGGAACATTTTATACATAACATACCTACTGTTTTAATTACATTGTACCTACTCAATGATAATGTTTAAAGAACATTGATTATAATACATGTAATACAGGTACTTACAAATCTTACAATACAACACAATAACCCATTCTTATAATGTTCCAAATAAATTGCAAACTGTATTTAATTTATTCCAATTATTCTATTTTATTCTTAAAAAAAAAATCCTTAATAATTTGAAATGTGAAAGTAAATCCGTCCGTATGCTGTTTTCACCGACTACTTTAATGAAACAAAATATCTTTGGTACAAAGTAAATTGAGAAACGAAATATGGATAATTACTATTATAGTAAAAGAAAACGGTCAGAGGGTTTTCTTAGGGGCTGTAACTAAAAGCCTGAATTCATACAAATGCTTAATTTATTTGTGACTATAGTTTTAAAAATTGTTTATATCCTGTTCTATGCTGTAGTCATCTCAAAAGGATTGGTTGTTTTATTATAGGGTATAATGAAATACCCATTGTAGTATTTTTTCTTGGACAAAGGCATAAAATGCCTTTTAAAATCAGAGTTAAAAGGTGTTATGTAGTTATGTGCTGTGAGTGATTTAACAGCCTCTTACTTACTGTTACAAAACATGAGAATGTATTTTGTACTGAATTTCATGTGCACTTGTTTAGAAAGTTTAGCAAACTATTGAACATCATCAAAACAGTAGAGACTACCATTTTAAATAAGAGCCTTTAGATTTCGCAGTAAAGCTAAAAAATATAGCATTGCAATTCTTTAATTTATGATAATATTATTTGCAAACTCAACGAAACTATCATCAACTTTCTACTTCCGAATATGTTCGCAGATATCCGTAAAAAAGTATTATGTGTAATGTATGACTATTTGAAGTCGTTAAATTATAAAATAACGGTGCATTTCAGTATATGTTCTACGTACCTATACTCCTAACAACAGCAACTATACAATTTACAATTTGCTGGACAACCGACATGGAATTTTAACGTCGTAGTCACTTACCCAAAGCTCAATACCCCAATTCATTTTCACGGCAATAGAATCCACACTTACACAAAAAAACACATTGAAAATTCACTAAAACACTACAGTTGATAACAAGTAAAATTACGAAAATATTTCCACTAATATGTTGTTTTTTATCACTACCACCATTTCAAAACACATTCTATAGAAATAAACATGGCTGACTGACATGACATTTCGAAAGACTGGCTACATTGCACTGAGACACTGACGGACGGAAGTCAGAAAAATAGAAGTTTTTTTGTGCAGATTGTCTATGGAATATGTTGCCATCTTTTGAGGATTTCCATCAATTTGAGGTCAAATAAAACTCCAAGGTGCTGAAAAATTGTTTTAATTTGTCAAAATTACGAAACAAATATTTTGATATGCCTTTGCGAATGTTCACTGCGTGGTTTCAATAATGAGCCGTCAGACCCTCGACGAACAAGTGCTGTCCGCCGAACTTCCTGAAACATAATTTTTCTGGTTTTTAACAAAGTTCTCATTGTGGATAGTTATTTAAATGAAAATTGCCTATACTTCGACATTACGTTGAGTTGTTTTTCAAAATATGTACACCGAGCAATAGGTATTTTTAAATAATTACCAAAATGCTAGTGATTGTGATTGCCAGTACATTGCGCGAAAAAATGCTATGGATAAACCTTGAAAAACTAGATTTGAGTAAAGATTTGTATGGACTTTAACACTGTCATACTATTTTTGAAACAAGTCTACGCTCTTGAATATAAGCCTTATATACGGTCGGAATAATTACTTTGACTGGTTCCAAAATAGCGTGATGACTTGACCTTCGTGATGTAGGTGGGCCTGTAATGGAGGAATCCCGTGAAGATGGCAGCGGACTCTGTAAGAATGATAGTATTATTATAAACGTTTACTATTATGTAAATTTTGAAATGTTTTAACCAAATCAATATAATGTTATATTCATCTACTAATTATGTAGCAATCAGTTTTTTGTCCCTAATAAATAAATAAACAAATAAATTATAATAATATTGACTATTTTCTAAAATTTGAACAAAGCAAAGATTTTTCCATTCATATTTTCTCTAAAACATTCCAGTGGCTCCATGTAAAATGCTGGTATTCAGCTGCATCCGGTTAGACTGGAAGCCGACCCGAGCATAATTGGAAAAAAGGCTAGGCTGATGATGATTTTCTAAAACATTATTTTCATTTACTACAATCTGTTCTGTAAATAAATAAAGATTATATATTATATTATGTTATTTAATTTAATTCACCTTCAATGCCGGTATAAAACCAAAATCTGATGGTAAAGGCTGAGTTTGTATGTTGTGCATTCCTTCTTCCGATGCCACGGAGACTATAGAAGGCCGAGCTGACAACTGCTGCGCCAATAAAAGTGGGTCCGTATCTAAGAAATATAAATAGTCTTTAGGTACATATTCTTTTGATTCAAGCATTTACGCTAAATATATTTTATGATGATGATGGATTGATGGCGATGACGTAATTTTACAGACTTACCAATGTTCATTCCTTTTGCAACCCTACTTGCTTGCACAAGTTTGCCTGCACTTCTTCTGAATCTTATTCCCCTTTCCGCTTCTCTTCTTAATCTTTGAGCAGCAGCAGCTGATTCTGCTACCGCTTTAGCCATTGATCCCATTCCAGATCTTTTCAAATTTAAATCGACTATGTAGCTTAGACATATAGCATTTGACAAGATATCATCGCTTGGCTAAAATAAAATAATCCTACTAATATTATAAATGTGAAAGTTTGTGTGTTTGGATGTTTGTTACTCAATGACGCAGAAACGGCTGAATGGATTTGCATGAAATTTGGCAAACAGATAGTTTATAACCTGGATTAACACATAGGATACTTTTTATCCCGATATTCCCACGAGAACGAGACTTACGCGGGTGAAACCGCGCGGCGCAGCTCGTATATTATAAAATCAGAAAATGAGTTGATGTATTTTTGTAACATGACTGTGATAAGTGAATGGTTACTTTGGTTAAAAGTTGCAACGGTAAAATAATTTCAAATGGAACAACCAAAATACGTACGGAACCAATATCATTTACACTTATATCAAGTGAACGTAAAGGAGTTTTTACTAAACCAATCGCTCGTGCTAGTAGTTCACCACAAGTTGGAGGATTTTCTGCACTCGTAGTGGACCATACTCCTGCTGGTGGCGTCAATAAAGGACCAGGTGTTATTCCACAACCTGATATATTTAAACTGTAAAATACACAATTTTAAAATTATGCGAAATCACCGTCTAATGAAAAGTTAAAAATAACTCCTGGTTATTCCATTACCTGGTTAGATTGCATCCTCTTGCAATAGATACGGCTACATAGGCGATCCCTTCAGAACCCAGTTTTGTATTAAGTCTTAAGTCTAGCGCGCGGACCCCGCACCCGGAGTGATTAAGTGCATGCGATATACTTTCAACACCAGTGGGGCCTAAAAAGTTAAAATTCGTCATCACTATTATTAGCCCTGTAAGTTAGATACCATAACTCTGTTTTTTACTTCAGCTGGTGTTATCTATCTAGCTGGTGTGATCTAGATGATGATGTCCTTTATCACGAAAGTCGAGTGTGAAACAGTTCCCTAAATAAATAGTACTTTGTTACATAAGATATTACCAAATATGTTATCTGCCAATGTGAGATTTCGTAAAGCAGCGCGTCTCATGATAAATTTTCCAATTGATGAAGCACCATCATCACCTATTTTGCAATGACTGAAATCCAGTATTTCTAATTTTAAGTTGTCCGAAAGTCCCCGAAGTATGTATTTAACTCGTTGACAATTCATATCACTTCTTGTAATTCTGAAGGCAATAATAAAATCTCAGTTATGTTTTTACGTTAAAAATAATCAAAAAGAAAAATGAGCATTGTCCACCCATTATTTATGTATCCATCCTCCAATCCTAGCTGGATTACATACATAATGATACATAAATAAATAATGGATGATTGGATACATAAATAATGGGTGGACAATGGTCATTTCGATGGTCAATCCAGGTAGGATTGGAGGATGGATACATAAATAATGGTTGATTGATTGGATTGATACATAAATAATACCTTAAAATCTTTAGTTGCACACATTTTTCTAATCCATGAGCCAAATTTTTAGCATCGTTATTTGTAAATTGAAATTGGTCTGTACGGTACTCAACTCCAATTGACCGCAGCTGGTATGTTATATGCAATTCAACTAAGTTTGTCAAACTTCCCAAAGCGGCATGAAGAGATATATGATCTGAAAAAGTGAACGTGACGTGGCACGTATAAATTTGAAACAGAAGTAATAAATACGATCGCGTTGATCGGTACTATAAAATTGAATACTTATGATAATAAATGTAAATACTACATAACATACACATCACGCCTGTATTCCCCGAAGGGTATGGCAGAGGTGTACCTATAGTACACCCACATATCGCCAGTTATGTTTGAGTTCCATGTCATAAAGGGTGAGCCTATTGCCATCAACCAGGCACAAATCCAGCTTCTAGGCTGCTACTGCAAAATATAGATGAAAACCCAATAACACTTTGCCCGACCAAGGAATCGAACCCAAGACCTCACGTTATTGATAAAGTAATTTAATATTATCAACTTTCGGTACGATAACAATATTTTATCTTATTTTTTTATTCATTCATCGCAGCGTAGGTCTGGGTATGCCTAATATTTCACTTTTTCTTACCTCTAGAGATTACTTCTTTATCTTTTGCTTGCTGTTTATTTCCATTTTGACGCTGACTTGTAACTAAGTGAGCCAGTTCTGGTGATGCCATTCTCTGTACTGGAATATCAGTCGGTATCAAGCTACGGATTGATAACTTTTGTATGTATGGCCCACAAAGCTTCACTAAGGTATTCACCTAAACAATTTAAAATAAAACAAAATATCAAATTTTCCCAAGTAAGTATCTAAGAGCGATGTAAGTCTCTGAGATGGTACCTCATGCGTGTATGGGGGTACGTTCTGTATTTCGCCAACCTCTCACTATCCATGGGTCAGGTAAAAGTTGACCAAAAGCATTATACATTATGGATGAAATGATAAGGACCGTTTGGCAGAACTCGGCTATTTATTATAACTGAAAATTAATCACTCACACACACACACATAGATTCAGAAGCACTCTCAACTAACCTTTTCAGGATCGTATTGCCTTGGATTCATGTTTTCTAAAATATCAGCAAAATGCCGTTCCATAAAAACATTAATCCATTTTTTATCATCCGCCAAAAGAGGTGAATCCGAGAATTTTGAGTGGTAGCATCTTTTCCAGAATATGTCACTTTTGATATTATCCACTAATATTTGAAGTGGTACATCAGTATCCAAGATTTGCAGAAATAGTTCACGATCTTTAGCAATCAAATGTTGTAGTTGGGGGTAGCCTGCAATATGCAACATATATGTTAAAAACGATTTTATTGGAAAACACACGTTTTTATCCATGATAATGTTACTAGATTGATTTATTGAAACACTAAACTAAGTATTCATGTGTGGCAAGAACTTACTGCCTGGTCTGAATGCTGCAGGCATCTAATAAGTAAAGTGTGTTTAAAAAAATCATGAAAGTCAGAAAGGATACATAATGAGGCATAATGGATTTAAAAAAAATGGTACAGTAGTCATAATTCGTACATTTTCAATACTAACCCATCCAATTTTCAGCCAATTTCTCAATGCAAATAGAAACAAGAGGTTTTGGAATATTCGAATCCCATTCGAAGTCTTCTGACTGAATTTTCCTTCTAGGTTCTATATTTTTTGCATGCTTATAAGCTAAATAAGTAGTGAATTTTACACTTTCTGGAAACTTCATAGTTCAACAATCCAGGATCAAATCTTTTACAAAAAAAAATCACTCACACACACATGAACATGATAGAAAACTTATTGACTTAATATAATTTTACCAAATATGTTATTTATAAGTCTGTACTATCTTTGTTATACCGACTCTCAACAACGAAGATTGCAACCATAGAAACAAAAGTTTAGTTTGTTCAATATTTCGTAATGATAAACGCGCGCTTTTGAAGATTGTATAAACCGGAAGTGCTGTTTTATTCATAGACAAATAAAAAGGGGAGTTGGGGCCTTATTGTTGCAACACTGCGCAGCACTGACACTGATTCCCCTCTACTCCGTATTTTGTAGATTTTGAATGCTTTTTTGTATTTTGGTTATTATTCTATTTATAATTTTATGTAAAATTGTAACATTTCATCAATTTACATTTTACAAGTCTCATCTGTAGGTTTCATTTTCATTCATCAAAACCTCGCACACATCACATCTGAATCTGACATCAACATCATTCATTCATTTCAATCCATCAAACAAATTGACATTTGTGGAACTCTGGAGGGAGGAAATTCTGTATTTCTGTCATTATTTTGATAATTTTCATGTTTTGAAAAGGAAAGGCGTAGGATTCTAATAGTTTTCTTTCCATAATCAAGGCATAAAATTCGCTGACGATGGATAAACACAACAGTTCTGAATTATTAAATTCAGACTTTTCGCTATCAAAGAATGCTAGTTCCGACTCATTGGACTCGGACTCAAAATCGAGTTCATTGAATTCTAAACACGGACAAGACTCCGTAAGTTTCCTAAAAGGATTAATTTATTCTTATTGAATTTTATAACTGCCGCTTCCCTGCTTCCTGTAACTTAGTTTAAGCTCGCGATTAGTCACTGCTGTGCGCTATTTATTTGTAGAACGAATTGTTTTTAAGTGTTTCCCTGTTGCAATGAGCAGAAACAGATCTATTCATATTTGCCTATTTATTAACTGCATCCACAATCATAGGCAACAAGAGCTGTCCAAGGCTGGTATCAGATTGTTCAAGTATTATTACTGACTGATTAGTTTCCATGCATTTAAGTTAACCTTTCTTTTCAGCCTCACGTTCTGGGGGACATCCAACTCCTGGATGGTGAGAAAGTGATGAGTTTAGCGCGAGATGTGACATACTTGTGCCCATACAGTGGTCCTTCTCGGGGAGTTCTTAAAGTGACAAACTATCAGCTGCACTTTAGACCAACAGATACGGCTGCATTACAAAGTACTCTCAGTGTGCCCCTAGGTGTTGTAAGTTGTGTTTAAATTTTTCTATGCCTATTATTTACATCTCTATAAACTTGAGGACATTTTATTATACTCTACTCCTGTGCTGTGGTCTTGTATACCTACATGTAGTACTGCAGATGTGAGTTTATTTGATGCTGTATGCTGTTTTGGAAAAAATTAAATTATCAAACCAATAATGATGATTTTGGGCAGTTATTCTGCATTATAACTCAGTTCCTGAAATATAAATAACTAGCTGCCCGCCCCGCTATGCACGGATAGCACTAAGTACTTATCTATGGCACACCTACCCTACCTACCTACCCTGCCCTACCTACCTACTCTACATACCTACCCTACTTACCTTACCTCCCTACCTACCCTATCTACCTACCCTACCCTACCTACCTACTCTACATACCTACCCTACTTACCTTACCTCCCTACCTACCCTATCTACCTACCCTACCCTACCTACCAGGTAAAAAAATGACCTAAGATAGCTATCTTAGGTCATTTTTTTACACCTTGGGTTACATTATTGGAGTTTTAGTAAGGATCTCTATTTTTTTTGAAAATATTATTATTATTTTGCCTATGTCACCATGGGATAGAGTAGCTTCCCAACAGTGAAAGAAATGTTCAAATTGGTTTAGTAGTTTCGGAGCCTATTCAATGCAAACAAACAAACAAACAATTAAATCTTTCCTCTTTATAAATTATATATCTCTCCTCTTTATATATTGTAAACAAAGTAATATGAAAACACTGGCCGCTCAACTGTCAATCGGCCTTTTAAAGGCCGATAACAATCAAAATTCTATTATGTCTCGTTAATGACGGAGGTTTATGGACATACCTTGCATAGCCCAACTAATGATGGGCAGCAGAATGATTATGATGATGATGTAGCCACCACAGTATACCTGAACATAAATATTATGATGTACCATAATATTTCAGGTATCTCGAATTGAAAAGGTTGGTGGAGCTTCATCAAAAGGAGAAAACTCATATGGCATTGAAATATTTTGCAAGGTAAAAATTTATTATCAAATTACAAACACTCCAAGTATTTGTCTTCTATGATTAATCATTAATACATAATTCATTGCAGGACATGAGAAACTTGAGGTTTGCGCATAAACAAGAGAATCATTCTCGACGCGGAATATTCGAGAAATTGCAGCAGTTAGCATTCCCGCTATCACATAGACTTCCTTTATTTGCATTTAGCTATTCAGAAACCTTTCCCGAAGATGGATGGCATGTGTATGAACCTATTGCAGAGCTGAGACGCATGGTAAGATAATATTAATTAGGGGTAAACCTTATTAAAATTAGTCCCAAACACCTAAATTTTAAATAAAAAGCTGATTAAAAACAAATTCTGAATTTTTACAAAATACAGTCAATATGTTGCTGGAACACCAAAAGAGTTTTCTTTTTAAATACATTTAAATAAATACTGATCATTTGTGTTAGAGTACTTCAGAAAAGTAGTTAAGTAGTTAAGCAGCTATTTATTTATTTATTTATTTAACCATTTATGTACAGACATAATAAACAGAGAAGAAGAAAAGAACAGAAAAAGAATGTACAAAGGTGGTGCTTATTTCTAAAGAAATCTCTTCCAGCACGCCTGTGATAAACCTTATTGCTATCTGTGCATGATAAACCATTTATATAATCCTCCACATAAAAGTCCTCCTTGGCCACCAGGGCGTTAACAACGACATGTGGCGTATCGCCCGGATCAATGACAAGTACGAAGTTTGCGACAGTTACCCATCAGTTTGGGCCGTGCCAGCAGCCGCCGGCGAAGACCTGCTGCGCGCCGTGGCCATTTTCAGGTCGAGAGGAAGGATACCGGTGTTGGCGTGGATACACCCCAGCTCTCAAGCCACTATCACTCGGTGTAGCCAGCCGTTGGTTGGGGTGAGTCAACGTCTTTTTAACCGACTTCAAAAAGGAGGAGGTTCTCAATTCGTCCGTAGGTATTTTTTTTCATGTTTGTTACGCGATTACTCCGCCAATTATGAATAGATTTTCGATGATTCTTTTTTTTCCTCTCACTGTTATTTACGTAGTGTATTACGTATTTACGTAATTCACTGTAATTTTGGAAGTCGGAAAAAAAAACGAAAATTCAAAACCAAAGAAACCGACTTCCGAAATTAAAGTTATTTTTATTTTTTTTCTGTATTTTTTGGAACTCGTTTGTTTTTTCTTGTAAAAAGTTTTTTCATTTATGAAATTATGAGGAACAAGCTACAAAAGAATTCTATATTGTCATGCGGGATAATGATTTCAGACATAACGTATAGGTAATATAAGAACGCCAAGCTAACATGCAAAGTGAAAGACTGTGATAAGATAAGTGATAACATATGTATGCCAGGAGGGTGCATTCACATAATATTATACAAATATTCCAATAGCTCCCATGCAATTCGGCCGCAGCTTTGCCTCATATAATAATAATTATAGGTGTTATGTTATTGTTCGCTTATCTATAACAATTTTGGTTCTCAAACAGAAAGTCTATTGTAAGTGCAATATTTTGAGAGAATCTCATTGAACACCTCAATTGATTTTCACACTCTCACTCTCACAAAGGATTTTCTACATTCATCCCATTATTCTCTGAACCTGAAAGTAATTACCTTTTTGCATTTTTGTTTGTATTTCCACCATATTCCTACAGTGTGTATGCTTTTTTTCTAACATTGTTACTTTGTATATTTGGATTTATCAGTTGAACACTCATACATAATTGAATATTGTACCTACCTACTGTGACTAAGCTCTGTAGATTGGGAACAAACCTGGTCATCCATCATGTGTCTAAAATTTTGATTGAAGTATGACGTATTTCAGTGGTTTATGATGTTCTAGCACACCAGTCATTTAGCACTTAAAGGGAATTTACCCAAGATCTTAATGGGTCAGTGGGTAATCCTTGGAGAAGTCATTCAATTGGTCATAGTATATAGTGAATTTTAAATGTCATTCTAGTCTTAGAAAGTTGACAATGGTTTTAACCACATTATGACTGAAAACCAGGTCACGGTGTTTTCTTCCTAAAGGTGCATCAACTCGAAAGGTCCCCAGTCGGCTAGTCCGAACGTTAAATACATAGGTACCGGTCAAAATTATATCCCTCATTTTTGATTCGCCATAGTCTATAAAAAAGAAAATAACATGAGACACTCGTCTCTTTCCGCTTAGATGCGCTATCGAGCTAATGCAAGTTTGTTTATTCAAAACTTTATTTAAACTTTTGCATGGTCGATAACTTTGCCAGTGAGAACCGCGCCGCGACTCGTCAAGTGTGCGCCGGCCCTAAAAGTTAATCGTTGATCGAATGCAATTGCAATAATAATCTTCTGAGTTCACCGCCAAAACCGATTCCCGCTGCGCTTCTATTCTTACTAATTATAGTATTTCTGTGTAAATGAGAATAGGTACCACGGAATTATAAATTGTTGACGTTCATAACTGATATTTTCTCAGTGTTCTTGTTCTGACGCGTTAACTTACGTCATTGTGCTGCAATAATCATTAGAGTAATTAACACACTTCTCGTCTGCTTGAAAATATGTCGATTATTGAATTTCTTTCTGATATATATTTTGAGTAAACTATGAAAGTCATAAAACTACCTTGTACAAACCAAGTAACACCCCGACAAAGAAACCAAAACCCATTAAGAAAGTGGCTGGGACAGATTGGATGCGGAAGGTGGAGGACAGGGTGTTGTGGCGCAGCTTGGAGAGAGGTCTATGTCCAGCAGTGGACTGCGATAGGCTGAGTTTTGATTGATTGAAGTAACACCCAACTGTCAAAGCGTAACACAAAACATTGACTAGTAATATATTTTAAGTGATGAAATTACCAATGACATATTCATTGTTGTTTTCATCCCTTAAAATATCCGAACCGACTTCCAAAAAACACTACAAACTGAAAAATAACTTAAATTTCGGAAATCTATGGCAAAAACTAAAAATACAAAACCAAAGACATCGAATTTCGAAATTTAAGTTATTTTTCAGAGTATAGTGTTTTTTGGAAGTCGGTTGTTTTTTTTTTGTAAAATAGTTTTTTATTGGATCATCCCACAACCAAGTTACTGGATACCCCTTGGTAAGACTGATTTTTACATAAATAAATAAAATCTTTGCAGGTAAGTGGTAAACGCAGTCGCGAAGATGAGCGGTACATACAACTCATAATGGATGCCAACGCTCAAGCACACAAGCTGTTCATCATGGATGCTCGACCTACTGCCAATGCTGTCGCGAATAAAGCTAAAGGGGGAGGGTGAGTCACTGACTTGTCTTTATTTTCTATAATATCGATAACACGTATCATATTTTGTTATACCAGTATTCCGCCACAGACGGCGCTTTCGTCAGCGTTCATCAATTCCTCCTAGGTGCAGTTGTTAGGGCATGAGCCAAGATGCGAGATGGGCCATCGTTATTAGCTCAGTAACACATTAACAACTTCAGTCGGAACTGTCTGTGACACTTAATATACTGAAAGATATGAAACAGTTTGTCTATTGTTTGTAAGTACAGATTTTTCCCATACTTACTGCTCTATATGCTCCCACAACCCAGGAGATCAATCTGCTGAACGCCCTGATTACTCAGGAGCCGGATGTAGACATATTAATCTATAGCAGTAAATCTATGTTGAAGTTTTTTAGCTAAATGTTGTTGTTGGCTTGCTGCGCGCTTTGATGTTTACTGTAAGTGCAGCAAGCAATCCTTACTATAATATTATAAACGCGAAAGTTTGTAAGTATGGATGGATGTTTGTTACTCTTTCACGCAAAAACGGCTGAATGGATTTGGATGAAATTTGGCAGACAGATAGTTTATAACCTGGATTAACACATAGGATACTTTTTATCCCGATATTCCCACGGGATCGAGACTTACGCGGGTGAAACCGCGGGGCGCAGCTAGTAAATAAATAATAATAAATGATAGTCAGCGCTGACCACCCACCAAATGGGATTTCGGCCTGTTTACCATAAAACAACATCGAAAAATATATATTGTTTACAGATATGAGTCAGAGGACGCGTATCAGAACGCCGACCTTGTGTTCCTTGATATACACAACATTCACGTGATGAGGGAGAGTCTACGCAAACTGAAGGAGCTCTGCTTCCCGCAAATAGACCAGACGAGGTGAGTGACCGCAATGTTTAAGATATTTTTTAAACGAATATTGAACGTAAACATTAAAGTTGATTATGTTGATCTTAGAGAGGTTAATTAACGTTGACTATGATGAACTCATTCATCATAGCCGGTATTGTTTCGCTATCCGAACTCATCATCATTTCAGCCCAGAATCGCCCACTGCTGGTATAGGC
This sequence comes from Lithophane ornitopus, assembly GCA_948473465.1. Taxonomy (NCBI): domain Eukaryota; kingdom Metazoa; phylum Arthropoda; class Insecta; order Lepidoptera; family Noctuidae; genus Lithophane; species Lithophane ornitopus. The sequence continues at coordinate 7,102,689 of OX419616.1, read as the reverse complement.
CTTATAATTATCTGTCATTTTGTCTATTCTTCCGTCGAGAAAACGCCGTTTCTATTGTGGTCATGCTAAGCGTGCTGGTATTCAATAGATAAAATTCGGTCATCCGCAAACCGCATGTGCTACCCGAACTTATAATTATATTAACTTAGACGCCTAAGTGTCCTTTTGTTTTTGTATTTATTTATATAGTTAGTTATTTATTTAATTTATATAGTTACCTAGTGTAAATTTATACATATTATAAACTAAAGTCGCTTTTGTTTGTGTGTTTGACCGCATTGTACTTCTAAACTATGCAACAGATGATGAGGTTTTCACCATCGTTTAGAGAATTTATTCCGGAAGGTGTATAATATGTTACTATTAAAGTTACATTACATATAACTAAAAAAACTCGATGTTTTGTCAAGTTGTAAAAACCGTGCCAACCAGGAGCGGGTCAGCTAGTAGTTGTATAATTATAATTCAAAAGTAGTTGATTTGTCACGTTGTAACGGCTGAAAGGATTTGGATGAAATTAAGGACATAGGCGTTTTTAGGATACAAAAGTCTGCACGGACACTGGAGTCAAAAGCTCTCACACACACACAGCTCGCACATTTTTGAAGAGCTAAAATATTCCGTGTCTTTATTTATATATACTTTATTGTACACCAGAAAATACATAGCGAAAATAAATAAATTTAACACTACAAAACATACAATGGGCGGCCTTATTGCTTAATACTTATACAATTATACATATACCAGATAAATGATAAATATTTGTCTTAACAATTTTGATCATTTCCAGATGGTTTAGTGGCATTGAAGCCAGCCAATGGCTTAAACACATCAAATGTATATTGGCTGGAGCTGTTCGTATAGTAGACAAGGTAATCTCATAAATATTTTATTTTACAATTAAATTAATTTATTATTATTGATTATGTACCAAACCGCAGTAGAACCGCGAGGTGGATAACGGCCCACTCCCTCTCACACCGAGCGGTGGTGTAGTTTTAGCATGGCGCATCCGCAGGCGCCCAGTGTGTGACGATTTTGCCCATTATTATCATTGATATCATTAAAACTTGTGTATGATACAGGTGGAGAATCACAAGACTTCAGTGCTAGTACACTGTTCCGACGGGTGGGACCGCACGGCTCAACTCACAGCGTTAGCAATGCTGATGTTAGACCCTTATTACCGCACGCTTAGAGGATTCGAAGTGCTCATCGAAAAGGAATGGCTATCCTTTGGACATAAGTTCCAGCTGGTATGTTTTTAATATTATTTGTAGCGTAGTAGTTTGAAGCTGGAATGTTAAAATACATGTTGATAATTGTTTTACTTCACAGCGCATCGGTCACGGCGACGAGCGGCATTCGGACGCAGATCGGTCCCCCGTGTTTGTCCAATGGGTGGACTGCGTGTGGCAGCTACAACAACAGTTTCCGACTGCGTTCGAGTTCACAGAGAGACTGCTGATCACGATTGTGGATCATCTGTACTCTTGCAGATTTGGAACCTTCCTGTTTAATACTGAGAGGGAAAGGGCGAAGGAAGGTGGGTGGTGAAGACTATTTCGATAGAAATAAAATACTCACATGGTTTTTCGCAAAGCAATGAATACTAGATAAGCAATATCCAAGATGATGTTTTTTTTCAAAGTATATGACGCTCTCTTTATTGTAACTTAAAAAAATTATGTAAAATCATAATTTATCAAACCTTAACACTATTTTTGCTTGCTTATTCCATTTCTTCCCATTATTAATGTTGATTGAAACAGCGTAAACATAGTGAATATTAATAGAGAAGTATGGGTAAATGTAACATGAAATGTAACATACGTTGTAACGAACATGCCGTCCAAATGTCTGCAATGCAACATGAAATGTAACACAACTACAAAGCGCATTTGTTTTAATGTGTGTTACATTTCATGTTACGTTTCAAATAAGTCTGTGTACCCACCATTACTTCTCTAAATCAACCCTTAAAAACATGAACTTAAAAAATAACATTCCTTTTCAGAAGTAAAAACCAAGACAGTATCCCTCTGGTCGTACATCAACAGTCGCCAGGACTTGTACCTAAACCCTTTGTACTGGGGTCCGCCGTCATTCGGCGCGAATTCTCCTCCCTCACCGTACTCGCGCCCGCAAGTCGTGCTCGTGCCTGTCGCGTCGTTGAGAGTCATTAAGCTGTGGAAGGCGTTATACTGTCGGTGGAACCCTACTATGAGGCAGCAGGTCAGTGTCACGTACAGGGAGCTTACCATACTCTCTTAAAGTAGGTAGATATTAGTTGAAAAGTGAAGTGTAGGGGTTAAATAGGTATTTTATTTGCAAACCACACATAGCGAAAATGACAGGAACATTTTTTTATCAAATAGGAAACAGGAGGGATTTTTTTAGGTTAACGTTGACCTACTTATTATTTATTAACTAAAAAAATATTTGATACCATTCCCCCTCTAAAAAGCTTATTTTATTCACTGAAAACAGTGAATAAAAAGCACTTTTAGTCACTGTTTTGGTGTTTGAATTTAGAACACATAAATATATTCGAACTCCATCTCAATGCTGTACAACCTCCTTGCGAAAAAATACTCGATACAAACTCCGATGTGATTGGTCGACATTTTGTACAAGGAGTTTAGAATTAGAATAAAAACTGTTTTGTGTTCTTTGCTGTCATTAGTAAATTGGCGCTATTTTGAATACTGTAAGTTGTACGAACGCAAAGTTTAATGTTACTTAATAATAAATCGATTGAAAATGCATTCAAGTGATGAAGAAGATGTGCTAACACCTGAGTTTATGAAAGAGAGAGTGGCCGATATAGTAGAAATCTTGCTACCCAAAAAATCACGGCTGGTTTACATGCAAGCCTACGATGAGTTTTGCAAATGCAAAAATGAAAATCAAGCTTTGGCACATTTTTAGAGTCTGTTTTGCTAAGTTATGTTAATGAGCTGTCGAAAAATAAGTCATCGACATTATGGAGTATGTATTCTATGCTACGGTGTACTATAAATGTCTAATTTCGCTTAAATCTTTCTTTTTCCCTTAGTTATGGTATAAAGTATTCAAGTATCTTGAACAAAATGGATTTATATCGAGGGCTATGAATCACTCGCGTCCTAACGGATTAAGACGTCCTAAGGATTCTAACGACTGTAGTGTTAGAATCCTTCACTTGCTCGTGATTCAACTGTGGCCTTCGCTTTAAATCCGTCCTTTATTCACTAATTGCATAATATACTATTGAATGAGCTAATCCGGCTTTAATCCCGCCGATACGGACATTTCTAACATATTTTTCACACTATAAAAACCCCAAGGTTGCCTTGATATCTGTTAGCCTATTACTGTTAAAACTATGTTGGTCTAAAAGCACCCTCCACTCGTACCCCAGGACCCTATCTACCAGCGCACGCGCGAGCTGGTGGCCATCCGCGCGCAGCTGGAGGCGGCGGGCGCGGCGGCGGCGGGCGAGCAGGCGGCGCGCGCGCAGCGCCTGGGCCTCACGCCGCCGCGCGTGGCCAGCCCGCACCACGTATGAAACCACGACTTGCACTTCTACGACAGCCATCTGTCTGTCTGAGAAGTCATTATCACGTCTCAAAATGGACTCTATTGACTTTACGTTACAGTTGCATATTTTTTTAACTTCGTGTTTCGTGGTTTTATGGTACTCGGGTGCGCCACCCATATTCTCGACTACCGTATTAAACAAGGACCGTTTCTAGAACAGCTTGTCTTAGTATACAAGCACAAGTAAGTTTTGCATTAATTAATCAAACTGTGTTCCGAAGGACGGAAGGAATAGATCCGTAATTAAGTCCTGCGAGTTCGCATAAGTTTTGCCAAATCTGTATTAATAAATCGCTCACATTGAAGTAAAGAACTGCCTGTCATTAAAAAAAACGATTATACAGGGTGTTAGGGTAAACACCGTTATCCTTGAAACCAGTGGTTTGGTTTCATGTATAGAACGTAAAATCAATGGAAAAACAACTTTTTTTTTTTTAACGAAAGTCTACATTTTCCACAAGTATATTTCACCCTATACGCAAGGGCAACGAACCTCACTCGTCAGTCAGCTGTTTCGCTTCGAGCGAGCGCACGTAATGTGGCATCACAGGGTCAGGTTATGTGTAATTGTGTATTTATTCATGTGTTGTGTAGGTAGAAGACTCGCGGCGACCCGACCGTCACAGTTTTAATACCTAAACTACGTCTCTCAGGCCTATTAGAGCCGGATATTTACTTTAAAAAAAATAATTTTAATGTGAATATTCATTCGTATAGTAGGAAGAAGGATGAAAGGGACGCGTGCCTTTCACTTTTTATGTCTGTCTCTCTCGCTCTTAGGCGGGCTAACCATGCCCGAGTGGAAGGGACGCGTGCCTCTCACTCGCTCTCATTGTGAGCGCATAACGTGAGCGGAGCGTAACGCAGTTTCTTGAAGTGTCACCCGGCAAACCAATTTATAAGACGTTGTCACGTCAAAATCTTTTAATGAAAATAAGTTTTTTTTTTTGTTGTTACTGGGTCATTTATTTTTATACTAAGTCAACTACCCATGGTTTGAGTGACAACGGTGTTTACCCTTACACGTTGTATATTATTATATTCCATATTATATTCAAATCGTTTTGAATTGATATAATTTCCGCTTACACAAATATAAATTTTATGCGGCTGTAAATTAAGTTGATTTCAAAATGACTATTAAAAAGTTATAAAACATGTTGAAGCTGTAGCGCAATCAGAACTTTATATCTTAGTAGAAAAGTTTATTAAAAAAAAAAACATATTTTTGTTTACATGTATTGTAACTAGATGGCAAACGCGAATTTAGTCTATCTGTTTGCCGTAAAGTGCGTGTGCTATCTTTTGTTTTCCCTTTCAATGTAATTTTTTCCATTAATTCCAATGAACTCTGGATCTAAATCCAGATACTTTTTGGATAGTGAGTTTTGCTTACAATACAATAGACGTAGTTATATTTAGTAACCTATGCCGCTTAACTATTCCTCAAGAGTCATAAAAACCCTGTAACAACCCTGAACACGTGTTGTTTGGGTTCGCGACTGGTCAATCGTCATCCTGAGGATGCCTCGTTGAGAGGTGAAACACGTGTCGATTTCTTACAGGAACTTTTTTATGACTCTTGAGGAATAGTTAAGCTAAATATAACTAAGTCAATTGTATATAATGGATTTCCGCAAAGTCACGCCTGAATCAATTAACTAGTTTTGCTTAATGTAAATATTGTTATAAAAACGTAAGACGGTCTCAAAATTTGACTTTGTGACAATGACCAATATGTAAGGTTTCTATTTTGTATTTTTTTTAAACCGTTAGTAATACCAAAGGTCAGCGCTCCTTATAAGTTCCGGTAATATATTTACAGAATTTCATACAAGTTCTGTACCATTTTTTGCCATGAATGTATTAGGTAAGTGCCGATCAGGATGGAACAGAACATTCCTAACTTCTTTAATGTAACTCCCAAGCAGAAAGTTGCATTTAGATCTTTTGAAATTATTCGATTAGACAAGTTTCGGTTGAGTCCGGAAGTAATTGAAAAACATGCCAAAAACTATTTCACCACGTTTTTTTTTTAAATATTTTATGTAGTACAGTAGTCCGCACGCCAGTGGCAACACTAAGGGATCTGGCGCACTAGACGGCCACGACCACGACCAGTGTCGCAGCGACCAGGTAAACTATAGAAACCGATATGAATCGCGCACTTAGTCGCAACGGCTAACTAGCCGCGGACCATACAACACTACTAGATGGCCTCCACTGGCCGAAGTCGTGGCCGTCTAGTGCGCGAGATTGCTTAGACATGAGCTACGCTAGCGTAGTGCGGAGGTTCAATAGAATAAGAGGCCAGCTTAATACTGGTTTTTTGTCACAGACGTCCGGTCTACCGTACATACGCCATTAGAAAATTATTTTGTTACAACTTAATTAAGTTCTATCTAAGTTTTTTATTTTAATAAGTATTAATGTTTTAAATATTTACCTACTTTCATCTTTTATATCAATGGCGACTTTTAAATGTGAACAACATTTAAAAGTCGCCATTGATATAAAAGATTTGAGTGCGATTGCTTATCTACAACCATTATTTTTTGTCGATATTATAAAGGGGCCTTCCGAGCGCAGGGATTACTAAACCATGATCTATGGATGCCGGTGGATGATGATATTTCTAAGAGAATAGTATATATTGATAATAATGGTATTACTTGCTTGAATGTTATATTATGTGGCTTGACTGGCGAATTAGAACATTTTATACCATGATGGTATGATAAGAAAACGTATTCTATTTTGTTTATGTATGAATGTATCGCAAAAGATGTAGGTATCTGCTATAATACTACGAGTAATGTGTAATTATGTAAATGTACTACATATTAGTTATTATTTTGAAGCATTTAAGATATACATTTCGTACACTGGTTCGCAAAATATAAATATATAGTGTAAAAGTTTATATAGTCCAATTTTAACAATAATTAGTGATAAGAAAAAATATTGACATACTATCTAGTGTTTACAAAGAGGCCGTTATGTATGTTTATAGCTCAAGCAGCACTGATTGATGTCTTCTAACTGGGCTTTTAAATTGAGATTTCAGCTATGTAAACAAGTATTAATGCAAAATTAGTTTTTTATATAAATAGTTATATTGTAAACATTATTAAACTATATCTACACGTTATTATTTAGTCAATGTAATAAGTTGTAAAAATAAATGTAAATATTTTAAAAATAAATGTTGTTTACAGCAATTTTTCGCTTTTAATCATTCCTCTGCTTACATTAAAACTGTTATGCTCGACGCTCTTAAAGTTTAAAATGACAAACAAAACAATTATCTCGATAAGCCAAAAATAACAGCTTGAACTTTGATAACTTGAGGAGATAGGATCCGCGTCGGTTATCAGCTTTATAGTGTAAAGCATTCTTATATGAACAGTGTTCTAGTCAACATTTCCCACTTTATTTAGTAAGTTTTAAAAATGTTTAAATTAGTTAGAGATGGAGCCATTAAGAACCAAGCGGTGAATTATTTAAAAACGTTCAGAAATGAAAAGAGGTTGCTCGTTACGAATCAGGAGGTTGTGTCTTGGGCTGATGTTGTTATAGTCGGTAAGTTTAAAAAGAATGAATAATGTTTCTTTGTCGAATAATGATTTTTTATAACTACAATTTATTTTATTAGTTTTGCTAGTCTTTTTGTAGTAAATTATTAGTGTTGTTACATGGAAGCCGCGGTAAGTACATTTCAAGGATATTGCATTTCCGTAAAGAAATAATGTTAGTCAGCGTTTCGGAAACCGTCATTAGCCGTACCTACATTTCAAAATTGATTGTTACAAGAAGAAATCGTTACATGGTTTTTGTTTTGATGTTTTTAGGAGGCGGTATAGCAGGATGCAACACACTGTACCAACTTACTAAGAGAGGAGTGAATGCTGTTCTGCTGGAGAGAGCCAAGTTGACCAGTGGGACGACATGGCACACTGCTGGTAAAGTAATCGTTCAGTCTTTTTCAAAAATATCAAGATTTTTTATGTTTTATGCTCCTTACCTTACCATTGTTTTTATTTAAATTATAACACTGTAAATGTTATTCCGTGTATCTCTATACAAGCAAGCCGAAATGCGCGTACAGACGCGTGATGCCCAAATATTAGAAGCTAACACGGCAACACATTTCACATGCAGGCGTTTAAAGCGCGTAACACGCATGAATCCAGATACTCGCGATGCCTTATTGTGTTATATGCGCGCATAAAACGCCCTTTTTTGAACACTATCGATCGATAAACTATTTAAATAAGTAAATAACTATAGTTTTAACATTTTATAGGACTAGTATGGTCGCTCAGACCCTGCGACTTGGAAGTGAAACTATTGCGAGATTCGAGGCAAGTGTACAGTAACCTAGAGAAAGAAACTGGAGATTATGCGGGTTGGACCAACAACGGAGGCATGTTTATATCACGTAGCAAAGTGAGTATACTTGATAAATTGCTTTTTCATTGCTCAAAGTTAATTAAATTAGCTGGATGGAGATAGGTCTTTTATAAGAACTAAACGATCTCTTCCAGATGCCATTAAAGTTCATTATATCCTCAAACACTTATGAGCATATCTTGTATTTTCTTTCTTTTAGGTCCGAACACAAGAATACATGAGGCTCCACACATTAGGAAAAGCTTTGAATATCCCCAGCGAAGTCCTGGACCCACATGAGGCTCAAAAGAAGTTCCCTCTCCTAGATCCATCAGTATTTGAAATGGCGTTGTATGCGCCTGAAGACGGCACTATTGACCCTTCCATGGCGTGTAATGCACTTGTTAAAGTGGCCACAAAGAATGGAGGAAAAGTAAGTCTTGGTTTTATTCTCACTTTACGGAATATCTTTTGTTTTATTCGTATGATTAGGTACAGTGCTATAGTTTGACCGAATACCGTTATACCACCGTGTAGGTCAGTGCGTGGCGAGACGGGGGGCAGTAAAGGTTGTTCATTCGGCAATATTCACGGCGCGCGGCGTCCCGCCGCTCATTCATCAACGCTCACTGCATCCCGTCACCCGCCTCGCCGCGCATTCCTAAGGCTGAGTCCTGAGTGACAGCGCACCGCACAGGCGGAATGAACGGCAGATAAAACAAATGTTCGAGATGTTCGAACTTGTCCGGAGTGCGAGCGGGCGCGCGCATTTGATGTTTCTAATTTTTCAAAATTAAAATCAAAATATTTTATATCACATAAACCTACATGGGCACTTATGAAACGTCAGAAGCTAGGTGCACGGTTCCAATTGGTCGTTTCCTATGGCGAAGAGCCGGCAAGAAACTCCACGGTTACTCTTTTAAAAATAATTGGCTGTTACAATATTTTAGAATTACAGTGTTATTAGGTATGGGAGGACAGTGTAGGCCTTTCAAAAAGTACCAGATAAGTACTTAACAAAATAGAAAATGTTCAACAAATCTACTACAGTCCACTAAGCCTACATCGTTCTCACATTCACAAGATGAAAAAGAATCTATACAAGAGATAAGTAAGATAATAAAAATAAAGACCTATTCAAACCAAATGACATGATCGCCATTACAACTGTATTATACATGCCGCGATAACTTTGTATGAACGTATACGTAAGAGATCGCAAAATCAAATTCATAAACCTCATTAATTACTATGTTATCCATAGGTACACTATAACAATGAGTATCATTCGAAAGCACCAAGTATCACTTTATATTGGAAAAATGCACTCAAAAACATGAATTAATCGTTGATTAATATTCTGACAGGACGTTATTACAATTTCATGTCTTTCGGTTCGTTGCTATGGCAAAGGTAGTGCAATAGCAACAAACAAAGGCGGTGCGCCGTCACTCAGAACGCCCCGTCTGATAAATCCGCTCCGCAATCCACCTGCGCGGTGCGCCGACACTCAGGACTCAGCCTCAGGCGTGGTAAAGCGGTATTGGTAAATACAAAATGTTGGCTAAAAGATCCTTCTACAGCTATGCCAGTTTTCACTAACACTAAGTGAAACCTAAATGAAAGCCTAAGTACACGCACACTGTTGGATTTTCAACGCTCGGCTCAGCTTCTTTTTTAAGAAACTTATCAAACAACACACAAAACATATCGCCTAGTTTCCCCGAAAGGTTAGGCAGAGGGGTAGTAACCAATGTTTTTCATGAAATACTTAATATAACAAAGGATAATTTTAATAGGTGTACGAGGACTGCCCAGTGCTCGACATCCATTATACTCACAATCAGCTTGGAAACAAGGAAGTCACAGCGGTGCACACTGACAAGGGAGTTATCAAGACTAAATGTGTTGTCAACTGTGGAGGTAATTACATGCTATTTTTTTTTTCAATTCCCCTTTCGAACTCCCTTTTGTCGTTTGTTTATTTTTTGTTTGGATACTTTGGAATCGGACAAAAATTAACGATCTTATGTTACACTGCCAATAGACCCCAATATTGCTACGACCAATTAATCTTAAGAACAATCGGTTATGGTGCGTATCCTTATGGACCAACGTCGGATCATAGGACATTGGATGTAAGAAGTTCGATGTTCTATTTAGGAAGTTAAAAGATTTCAGGAAAAATGGTTTACATGCGGATAGGCGCCGCGACTCCTATCGCAGTTGATGCGCTCTCTGCATCCTACTATATTTAAATTAGGAGGCATTGAGTCGTTCACTTGTAACTATATTTTTATTTATAGGTGCATGGGGTCCTCGCGTTGCTAGATTTGCAGGAGTTCCCAGCCTTCCATTAATTCCGTTCAAGCATTCGTACGTAGTGTGTGACGCTACGCCCGAAGTCCGGGGCTGTCCCAATATTCGAGACCACGACACCGACTTGTATATCAAGGTGCAGGGAGAGTCGTGTCATGTCGGAGGATATGAAAGCAACCCGCATATGCTTGATCAGGTAATTGTTTATAATCTTCTATTTGATATAATCTTTCATACATTTACTGACAGTCAATGCACAGTCTAATTCGTTGGGTCTAGGCACAAGGAATTTTGGACAAGAGTTCCTTATACACGGGGAATGGAAAAGGGGGATGAAAGCTAGCATTAAATTTTGTCATTTTTGCCGAGGAGGAAATATTAAGTAGTATCGACGTCGATTTTAATTTATTATAACAAAATTTTAAAACACCAATAGAATCTTACCCTTATTTTTGTTTGAACGAATTTTCGAGTAACCGAGGAATTCTTTTGTTATCAGCACCGGTAATTGACCTAGTAGTGGGTGTATTATTTATTATTAATATAAGCTCCACGAATATCGCTAACGTTACGTACGTCTAGCGTCACCACAGCTAGGCTTCCATCGTAACAATTTTATACCAGCTAAGTTCATATACCTACACTGCTACAAGAATCTTTTGGCACTTCAATGACGTTGACAGGGTGGCGCTGTTGTCGCGGGAAAGTCCGAAAGAGATACCGTGGCCTCTGGCAACTTACAGGCAACTGAAGGAACACGGGTGGGTTTTGGTCAGTAACAGTCTGACACGCCCTCCCGCTCCGCCCAGAGCGGGAGAAGTTACTTGATAATTTCCCACCCAACAAAAAAGGGTGACGCTGTTGGTAAAACTTTGTGCAATTGTGAAATGGTATTGTAAAACAAGATATAGGTGTTAGTTCTGATGTTGGCCACGCGCCAAAAAAACCTTGTAGGCCTTTAGTTCGGAATTCGTGTCGAAAAGTACTGACCTGTTGATCTTAACCCTTCTTCATCCCAAGGTACCAGACCACCTTCAGTTCCACTTATACGAGCTCGATTGGGACGTGTTCGGGGTCCACATGACCAGTGCCTCGTCACTGTGCCCCAAACTCAGTACAGTTGGCATCAAGAGTACGGTGTGTGGGCCCGAGTCGTTCACGCCCGACCACAAGCCGCTACTCGGAGAGGACCCGAATGTCTTCGGTAAGCTTCGGCATTTTGTTGACTGTACGCTTGCAGGACAAATTACTAAACACGTTTTTGAAGATGACAGAGACATAATGTTTAGCGTTAAACGCATCAGTAAATGGGTTTGTCGTGAAAGCGGGTGTTTGTTTTATAACTCCTTGACTTTATACGGTGACATATTCAAGATGGCAAGATATCTTGGTGAGACGCACACGACCGTTCGTTGTGGCGCTGCTTGCGGTAGGCTTATGTCGAGTAGTGGACGTCTTTCGGTTGAATGAAAATGACGGCATGAGACCAAGGCTATGATTTCTACTAGGAATTGTTTCTTTTTCAAGATTTTCAGTTACTTTTCCGTAGTCGACTTTTATGGTGTTTTTCGTCATTGTTGCACGCGACATATAAGTAGTTCCGGAAAAAAATTTACAAAGTTCGTGAAAAAAAATGGTAGTTAATAAACATAGATAATAAATTAACGTCTAAACCGTTAATGTTATGTAGGTCAGCTTGTCAACGTACTTAGATACACTTGTGTGTTTATAAACGCCAAATTGTAAATATATTACGTTATTGATCTGACGCAACGCGTATGAACTGATTAGAATACTTTGCTCTCGACTTCTATGATCTATACCTACCTCACTAGCCAATAGACACACCTAAATGATTGATATACGGGCGAACTTGGGACCAGCACCCTAATTGCGTAACAGACGATCAATCACAATCCATTTCATTTTGGCAATAATTCAACAACATTCATTAGATACGTTACGTTTGCGTTGTTTACGAACAGACTTTTTCGAACATTATGGAGATATGGATTAGCAATATCCTTCAGATTATGATAGATTTTGTGTTACGCAATTAGGGTGCTAGTTCATTCTGATCTATAGGTACGACATGCCCCGAAAATCCCACCTGTATAGTACCCCAAATGAGGTCTATCTATGATTTCAACATCGACGGATTATCTAAGAATTAAACCCAATAGATTAAAGTTTCTTGCATAGTCTGTACACATAATAAATTAAAGTCTGCTTTTCATGCCTGTGTGTGACCGTTGTTCATCTGAACTGCGCAAGGGATTTTGATGCGGTTTTCACCAGCATATTAAAGCATTTATTCCGGGAGATTTATCTATGTGCATAATACACTAGCTTCCGCCCGCGGCTTCGCCCGCGTGGTATGTCGAAAAAAAGTAGCCTGTCCTTTCTCAGGCTTTTAGACTATCTGTGTACCAGATTTCATTTAAATCGGTTCAGTAGTTTTGGCGTGAAAGCGCGACAGACAGGCAGACAGAGTTACTCTCGCATTTATAATTTTAATAAGGATTAATATTAAACTTACATTTAATAAAGAATCTCGACGTTTTGTGTAATCAGCAAGGGCAGGTCGCTAATCTACATCTACACTCATAAAGAGAAAATATTTGTATTTTTGTTGTTTGTTATGAATAAACTCAAAAACTAAGGGACCGATTTTAAAAATTCTTTCGCCAGTAAAATGCTTTATTATCATTGAGTAACATAAGCTATAATTTATAAAGATATCATGCAGGCGAAGCCGCTGGCGAAAGCTAGTATTTAATAATAGTTTAATTCTATCCTCTACATTATTTTATGCACTTCTTAAATTGTTCTACGCACGTATCACAGCAGATGGTAATAAGTCAAGAGAATATTTGATTCAGGTCTATACCACAACTGCGGTTACAACTCTGCCGGGATGATGTTCTCAGCGGGGTGCGGTATACAAATGGCAGAGTGGATCGTCTCTGGAAGGTGAATACCTACTTTATTTATGTACTCTTATTCTCCTCTCATGACGGCACGAGCTACTTGTACACAAGCATTCGTGGAGGTCCATATTTATGTGTATATAGCGGCGGACCTACCTATTATGATTGGCGACTTGTTACTGAACTATTATGATTGGTGCTTTCTCCCAGAACAAGTTAAAAGTCTAGCATTTTCCCTGTATTTTGTAAATAGTTTGTTCAGCTTTTGGAATGTGAACTCAAGGCCAAAGCGTCAGGGTAGTCCGCGAAATTGTATTTTATTACGGCAATATTTGTTACGGCCGCGAATCATATTTAAATCAACATACAACCTGACCTGCAAATTGCATATAAAACGTAAGAAAAATTTATTTCGATGGATTCCTTAGCGCATCCCCCTTAAACAAAATAATAACATGAGGTTATCACCGTTATCGCTTTTGCACAAAACTCCGCATCATTACAATTATTGATAGTGTATTTATTATTTAAGTACCTATTATATCAGTATGTTTATGTGTAATTAACAATGATATGCAGTTGTTTACTTAATTACTATTAATTATTTTCTTTAATAACATTGGTTATGTATTTTATCTAAGCATAGACGTGGACCAATTCCACATACCATTTCGAAATGATATTACCTACTTTTTAGTATCTAGGCTTAAGGGGGATGCGCTAAGGTGGCCCGCGAAATTTAAATTTTCTTACGTTTTTTGTAATTTGTAGGTCAGTATCAGGTTCTATGTTGATCTAAATATTATTTGCGACCGTAACAAACATGTACTGACCTGCAAATTACAAAAAACGTAAGAATTTGAATTTCGCGGGCCACCTTAGCGCATCCACCTTAAGTTTCTCCATAATTATTATTGTATCGAGAAAAATTATGCCCGATTCTGAAAGGATGACTACAAAAGCTCTACTACGGTGTAACCCCCGAGAGAGAGAAGAGTACCTATTTGCGGTCAAGTTACGATGCATGGAAACATCCTGAAAAATACTTACTAGTTATGTAGGAAGCAGATTAAAGTATTCATTAACACCTACCCACAGACCAAACTACAATATGTTCACATTCGACATCCGTCGCTTCACTCCCGGCCAGATGTCCCGCGCGCACTGGATGCGCGAGAGCAGCCACGAAGCGTATGCGCGGAACTACAACATAGTGTTCCCGAACGACGAACACTTGGCGGGACGGGACGTGAGCCACGACGCCTTGCATCAGGAGCTGGTGGACGATGGAGCGGTTATGCAGTCCAGGGCTGGCTGGGAAAGACCGGCCTTCTACGTCTCTGGAGAGAGGGTGGGTTGTTCTTGTCATAGTTTTACCAGCCGTACATTGGCTATACTGTCGCGGCAACTATACTAGACGCTAACGTTCGTGGCAGTCCAGTCATAAAACGTGGGCGCGAGATGTCTCGACTCTCCGAGTCTTAGGCCCGTTTGCACAACAAATTACTAAAAGCGTTTAGTGCTACACGAATTTAAACTACACCTGTATGTTGGTTAATTTCTAGTTGTAATAAGGATCAAATTCGCAAAACACATATTCGTTATTATGAAACTGACAGGTGTCAAGAACGCATTCTCTCGACGGCCGGACTAACGTTCTGTTGCTTCCAATCGTTTTAAGATAACAGAGACAGAATAATGATTTAAATTCGTATACAGCTTTTACAAATACGAGCTAAAAAATCCACTATTTATTTTAACGACCATAAAATGGTTTTCATAATGTATATCATTTATCTTAAGGTGTGTCCAAACATAAAGCGGCAATCGTGCGCGGCTGCCGCGCGCGGCCTTCCGCACTGTGATTGGACGACTGCCGCGCGCGAACATTTTTACCTAACTAGAGCGCGGCAGAAATGTGTCCTGCAAACGCCGCGTGTTGCAGCCGCGTTCTTGCCGCTCAATGTTAGAACACAACTTTACAGTTTCGAACATTTTAATGTTCTGTTGTAAGGTCATCATCATCTGCCTAGTCTTTTCCCAACTATGTTGGGGTCGGCTTCCAGTCTAACCGGATGCAGCTGAATACCAGTATTTTACATGGAGCGACTGCTTATCTGACCAGTGACCTCCACAACCCATTATCTGCGTAATACGATACCCCTTGGCAAGACTAGTTGTCATCTTTTCTAGCTTCTGACGACCCGTAACGACTGTCAAAGATCCATAAATGACAGCCGGGACCAACGGCTTAACGTGCTTTCCGAGGCACGGAGGAGTCTCGGTATGTAAAGATGGTCACCCATCAACGGACCAACCCTTGAAAGCGTAGCTTAACCTGATGTATCGACCCGTGCGGCTGTTATCACTTAGCCACGAGATAACTTGATTTTACAGTGCTTTATATTTCGTTTCAGATAAGAGTTCAACAGTATGACTGGGGCGGCGCTGACACAGACTATCCCAGGAACAACGACCAGCGCTACGAAGATATCATCAAGGGAGACCACTCGTTTGATTTCTCTAAACACCATGATTTGGTAAGTCTATGAAATGTAGCTATTTTACAACAGTTTTTTTTTTGTTTCCGATGTTCATTTGTTTTGGTACTTTTTCGTTTGTTTGGGGCAAGGCATAACTAATTCTGCTTTGTGTATCAGACGAAATATTATGAAATCCCGGCCCCTGGATTTCGTCAGAAGCATGAAAGGAACTAAAAGTGTAATAAAACAATTCTTGAAAAACAAGTAATGCAAAATATTTAGAATACATTGGTGCCGATTCTCCTGTCACAAAATTCTCTAAACTAAACTAAAAATCACTAAAATTTAGTTTAGTCCTGTCAAACGATCAAACTCATTCTGAAATAGACTATAAATGACAAAAATTAACTATAATTTGTTTGACAGCACTAAGATGGCACTGAGATTAGTTTAGTGAAAATGTTATTCTGAATTTGACGATTTAACCAAAAATTTTGTCCTATATCTAAAATCCTCTAACTAAATCTGACTATATTTAATCGCGATTAAAAATGTGTGGAATAAAATTAGATGTCATGAACTAAAATTCAAACAAACACCTCGACTTCAGTTACGAAAAACAGTGCTGTATTTTTTTATTTTCTTTTGCTTATATCTCTATTTATTTGGCAGAATAGCTCCAAGATTCCCATAGTCAAAAGTAAGGAATTTTAGTGATAGTTTAGTTAGTTTAGTTCGGTGTACAAGAGAATCGGCACCAATGTCAGTCGTGCCTTTGTCACGTCATAATGTATATATTTTTATTCAATTTTATCTTAACTATTCTAACTAATATTATAAATGCGAAAGTTTTGTTTGTTTGTTACGCTTTCACGCTAAAACGGCTGAACGGATTTGGATGAAATTTGGCACATCCCATGGCTAGACCATGACCTGGAAAAGGACATAGGATACCTTTTATTCCGATATTCCCACTGGATCGAGACTTATGCGGGTGAAACCGCGGGGCGCAGCTAGTACTTTATAAATAAACATAACTTACTTATATAGGTATTTATGTAAATAGTTTGATAACTGTACTAAACAACGCCTTGGGTTTCTATAATCTGTAATTTTGTGCATGTACTTAGAATTCGCACTATAACCCAGAACCAACTTTACCCCCAGATCGGTCAAGAAGCTCTAGAATGTCGTAACGCAGCGGCCCTATTCAACATGTCTTACTACGGCAAGTTTTACCTGACCGGGCCTGACGCGCAACGCACTGCCGACCTCGCCTTCACTGCTGACCTCTCCAAACTTAATGATAGGTATGTATCAATATAACATCAGGCTTGTAAACCGAAAGGGTAGATAAAAGTGAAGTGAGTTCGCCGAGATTTCGCCAGTTAAGTATATTTGAGTCTAATATAATAGGGGCGAGCCCATTGCCATCAACCGGGCACCGGGCAATCGTAATAATGGAAAAAAATAAAACATGTAACACTTAGTCCGACCAGTTCAGTTGGATACAGTTCATTGGTCTTCTGCGAATGTACTTACTGTGTTCATTCTAAAACATTCCTTGTATCATTGGGATAAAGTTAAATTTAGTCTGTTCATCACTGATTGTACTGTACACGTACATCTTTCTATCTGTATTGTGTCGGTAAATAGTATAAAAAGTAAGTAATCTTTTCATATTTCCAGGGTGGTGTATTCTCTCATGTTGAACAAAAAAGGCGGAGTGGAAGCGGACGTGACGGTCACTATACTAGACAGCGGCACTGGGCAGTTACACGAGCCCATCTTTAAGGTATGCGCCGGAGTTGGTAACAATCATATTTATTCTTTTAAACTTTAACAGTTCGGAACATTGATATCGAATCGGATTTCTTCTTCAACTTCAATATTCAGTAAGTACATTTATTACGATGGCAATGCTGATTCTTTGGCCTAAAAATAGACCAGCCATCTTGGACCTGGTGGCGTAATTTGATTAACCACTTCACTTTCTCCCGAAAAACATGATGAGTACTCAGACCCGATGGTCCTAGTATTACAATTTACAACCCCTAATGCCTCAAACGTATAACGCCCAATAAGGTTGTTATATTTGCGTCGTTTGAGGTTCAGCATCATAAATCATTTTAAGTATCTCCAACTCGAACCTGTTCAAAAACTCACTCTTTATAAATTTGTTTCTGTCTCCCAGGGTCGCGGCTACTACGTAGTGACAAGCGGCTTCAGTGCGAACCACACTCTGGCGCACATGCGCCGAATCATCCAGACACACAAGTTGAGGGCCACCATCACTGACGTCACCAAACAGCTCTGCATCCTTAGCGTACAGGGACCTGACAGGTCAGTAACAAACCTTCTCAGACAACCAATTCATTTTATTTTTAATAATTCGAAGACATGTGACATCTGCCAACCCGCACTGGACCCGCTTGGTAGGCTATAGCCCTCTATCCTCTGTCCCAGCAGTGGAAACATTTTATGCTGATTATGACTGCCTATATAACTATCTGCCCTCCACAACCCAGTTACTAGTTACTGGGTAATACGATACCCTTTGCTAAGACCAACCTACTCTAAATAAATGAATACTAATATTTTTCACAGCCAACGCATCCTCGAGCGCTACACAGAGGCAGGTCTCGATAACGACGCATTCCCAGTGAACACACACCGTAGCATCCACGTTACTCGTTCCCCGAATGCTCCCGAAGATAAACGATACCGCTGCCGAGCACTTCGGGTCACATGGTCCGGTGAACTGGGATGGGAGCTCCATGTACCGTCCGCTCATGCGATACCAGTGTACAAGGCTTTGAGCCGTGCTAAAGGACTGAAGAATGCTGGCTGGAGGGCTTTGACCTCGTTGAGTGCTGAAAAAGGTGGAGATTTAAACTCAAACTCAAAGTATCTATTTCAAACCAATTACAGGCACTTTTGAATGGTCAAGTCGCGGTCGGCGGTAGTACACGTAAGGTTCCTATGGAGCAGAAAAGACAAGAAACTCCATGAACACTCTTAAAATCAAAATGTTTTTTACATCATTCATTCATTAATTTTATACATGTTAGAACGATGTAGTAAGACGTGCACGTTAAAAGCGTCCGTATTACACAATTCAAAGCTTAAAGTAAGCTGTGGCAGCTGAGTAATTTGTATGCATGTTTTGTCGGCCCAAGGTGGACCGGCGACCTGTGCCAGGTCGCTTCCGCGGCAGGTTTCAATCCCCCCTTGACGGATGCAGGTCACTAAATCGCCAGCCTGTATATTTAATGTCCATATTCTTTGAACTCTTTCATGTTTTCTTATCAAACAAGATGTAATGCTGATCGAAATTCTAATTCAATATAATTATATAATCCTCTTTTATTTGAATGAAACATTTTGTAATTTAATTTCAGGATATCACTTATGGAACTCCGACTTGCGAGCCGATGACAATCCAATAGAAGCTGGTTTGGGTTTCACGTGCAGGAAAGACGGCGATTACATTGGAAATGAACATGTCACTAGTGCGAGAACTAACGGAGTCACCAAGAAATACGCGTATTTCACACTTGATAATAAGGTTTGTATTGTACTGTAAATCTATACTAATATTATAAAACTGAAGAGTTTGTTTGTTTATTTGAACGCGCTAATCTCAGGAACTACTGGTTGGAATTGAAAAAATCTTGTGTTGGATAGTCCATTTATCGAGGAAGGCTATAGGCTATATAACATCACGCTACGAAAAATAGGAGCGGAGCATAAATGAAAAATGTTGCAAAAACGGGAAAAATTATTCCTTTTTGAGAGCTTCCGTTGCGTGCGCCGCGTAAACGGTTTAAGTTACGCAAATATCATATATGATGGAATTGTTCCTCTTTAAAAGTTCTAAAAAAATGTTATTAACATAATTTTAATTCTTATTCAAAGAAATGGTTTTAACATCAAGGGTATATATATATGTAGCATTAAAATACTTTTTAATTCATTCGAATCGGACATTTAATTTCGAAGATATCACGAGTATAAAAATGCAATACGCGAACTGTTCGACGCCGGCGCTGCGCCGCCGCGACTTTCCTTACTCTAGAGAGGAGAGGATGGGTACACGGGTAGACCATGACTTGCATTGCTATTCTGTAACCATCTCACCGTGAAAACTTAGGTGAAGTGAGCGTGGAGTGAGTTGTAATTTTCATCGATACCTACTGATGCTAAGGCAGTGACAGTTCACTCCAAGCTCAGTTCACCTAAGTTTTCACGGTGAGATTTTTACAGAATAGCGCAACTGGAATAGGACATAGGCTACGTTTTATCCCTATATTCCCACGGAATCGAGACCTACGCGGGTGAAACCGCGGGGCACAGCTAGTAAGAATATAAATGGATGGATTCTGTAAAAGACGATACTGGTGGGCAGGGAACAATGAGATGACTGAAAGAGATGTATCGAACAGACGTACTGTGCCGATCCCAACTAAATTACGTCAAGGGCAAGAATGATGAATCGTTCCGTGGGGATTGTAAGAAGCTCAAACAACAGCACTAACAACTTACTTAACCTTCATGAAACTTTGCATCAGCGCGTTCGTGAAGCGCGGGGAGTCAATATTTTTATAAATTATTAATTCGTAATTTTATAAATGTTTGCAGGTTGCTATCTTTGGACAAGAAGCTATATTTAGAAATGGTGAACCCGTAGGCTACCTAAGAAGAGGAGATTATGCTTTCTACCTAGACAAACCAATAGGTATCGGCTACGTCACTAACAAAGGGTCACAAGTTACCAAAGAGTTTTTGAAAGAAGGCGATTACGAGATCGAAGTCATGGGACAGAAACACAAGGCGACTTTACACTTTAAATCTCCCTTCGACCCTAACGGCCAGAGGTTACTGGGCAACTATGCAAATCAAGGCATTGGTGGAAACACTCATGAGCAAAATGAAAGAGAAGGCGGGTGTGAATAAAGTTTTTTTGTTAGTGTAGTTATGATCTCAATAAATCCTTTTTGTATCTAATTGAATGGTTTTATTACCAAACAAAGGTATTGAAATAACTGTGCGTTTGACTGGGAAACATTCGTATAAAAAATGTTGAAATCTCTGTTTTCTATCAGTGTATCGACTCGCATTGTCATGAAACTTCTGGATGCGAAACATGTTTGATATTTCAAACTTGACATGTTTTACAGACAAATTGCATAACCAGCACATCAAAATGTTTCTGTATGGTTCTTGCAACATGTTTCGATGTTTACCATCGCATATGGAAAACAATAAACCTTTCACTAAACACAAGCTATTGACAAGTTTCGAGACACAAACAAATAAATAGACTGAGATGCGTGAACGCAAACGCGACAAATCTCTTTACAAAAAATGTCTAGTTTCTAGACAGCGAAAGCGTACAAAAAATCTTGTGATCTTTATAAAAACTTATCTTTCGCGTAATGCGAAGGCTAATTCACACACATAATATGGAAAAAAAACGTTCAAACCCTCCCCGAAATGCGAGAAACCAGAATCTCAATCCAGAGATCGACCCCCTAGGGTACCTCCTTATACAGATTATTGTAATCTATTTCGCATAGGCGTACTTTATAATCTACAATACCAGTAAAAGTATGCTTTAATACTGTATTTTTATCGACTCTGACTCTTACTGACTCTTTGTATTGAATAAATTCCTACAACTTCAGCATTCTCTGAGATATACTAACCCCCCCCGGCCTCTCCCAGGCGGGGTGCTAAAATTTTCGATTTCGATTTTCGAGCTCGCTTCGCTCGCTCTTGCACCTTTTTTACATCATCCTTCTCAACTTTTCAACATATGGTTTAGGTGGATAAAGTTACTTCTCTTTCTGTATGATCGGTCAAGAGAAAAAAAATTAACTTATTCGAAGCTGAATGCTAAAAATTTCCTAAAAAGAGGGAAATTGCTTTTATTGCTTAAATACTGTATTGTTATCGACTCTGACTTTGTATTGAATAAAATCCTACAACTTCAGCATTCTCTGAGATATTCTAACCTGCCCCAGCCTCTCCCAGATGGGGTGAGAAAATTTTCGAGCTCGCTTCGCTCGCTCTTGCATCCTTTTCTGTATCATCCTACTCAAACTTTTATGCATATTAAGTCGATATAGAGAGATCTATTTAACTTATTCGAAGCTGGATGCTACAAATTTCGAGCTCGCTTCGCTCGCAATTATTTTTTTATGTTTTCCGAAAAAGAGGTAAATACTCTTTTTTTTAATCTGTATTTACTATTTTTCTACCCTCTCTGAAATCAGAAATAGGTACGTAATTTCTTTTTAAAAAAGTTTGCAATAACCCCCCCCGAAATGAATTCCTGGCTACGGCCCTGCTAACTAGACTCCAGCCATGCCCAGTAAAAAATTGAATTTGTAAAACACCTAAGGGGAAACAACGCCCATTTTACTCGGAAAATTAAGTTTTGATTAGAATTTTAGTAGAAAGTAAACAAGAATGAAGTGGTTTATCAATGTCTGTACAAAAACTCCTTCCTCTTATGGAAAAAATAAAAAATATGGACGTCTCATCCATACTTATATTATAAATTCGAAAGTAACTCTGTCTGTCTGTCTGTATGTTACCTTTTCACGCCTAAACCACTCAACGTATTTCGATAAAATTTGGCAAGGAGATAGATGGCATCCCCGGGAAGGACATAGGCTAGTTTTTATCGATATACCACGCGGGCGAAGCCGCGGGCGGAAGCTAGTGTGGTTATAAAGAACGTACTTACATTCTGTAGGGTGGGGAACGTCCACCCACTACAATATCGATAAAATGTATACAAAAATGAGATCAATAAGGAAAAAATTAAAGAAAAAAATACTCATTCGTCAAATTATGATGAGTAGTTTAGAAGTAATGAGGGCACTGATGAACATACATACATACCGGTCAAAATCATAACCCTCCTTTTTGCTTCGCCGTAGTCGGGTATAAATAAAAAATTGTTTTGATTTACGAATTATATTATTCTTAATATTTCTGTGTAAAGTACAAAAAATACTTTTTTTTTTTTTTTACATACATGGTTAAAATAAAATTTGATAAGTGCTAAGACTATTCTTAAATTTTATTTGTGTATTGTTACCAAAAAAAAAACTGTACTTTGCCTACACTTTTTTTTACATAGGGACGACAATAGTTCTTGAAACATGTATTATGTCACAGACTGTAAGTAACTAAATCATAGAAATAATGTAAACTAATATAGATATTTATTTCGTGAGTCTCCTGACTTATAGTCTTATTCCAATGTTGCTTCATAAATTTATACATAGAGAAGAAAAACAAAATTGACAATAGAGCAAACAGTACTTAGAACATGTATGTCGTCGCAAAATGTAAGTACTTAGGTAACTAAATGAAAGTAAACTATTGTAGTTTTATCCCGCAAGTCAGGCTCCCGTTATCTAACCTGACACCAATTGCGTAACACACTTACACTCATAATTCGAAGGGTTTTGAAAGGAACATAATTTATATTCCATATTGAATGGTTGCTTCATACAACGTTTGATTTATGCGTCTGCTCGACAACGTAAATAAAGGAATAAATGTGGTTGCATAGTCAAAATGAAAGAGATTGGACATTGTAACGTTACGAAATTAGGCTACTGAGCCCCAATGGACCCGCACTCAATCCACACATACATGACACGTTTAGACAGTAAAGAATGGTATGACCGAGAAAAGGAGTGACTATTATTTGTCTGTCTGTGTCAGTTGAGACTTTGTGGATATTACAAAAGGTAAACTCTTTTGGTATGTCTGTCGCTGTATGTTTGTCAAACTAGAAATATAAAAATGAAATGTCAAATAAACTAAAAAAAAGTGAAAAATGTCAATCTATTGATGTCTGTCTGTCAAGTTAGAAATAAAAAACAATCTAAATGGAGAAGAATTAGGGCTTGGCCATATGGTAAAGCTTGAAGCAGGGCTCTATGCAAAGTGGAACTTCACAATTAGTGCACACGTAAATTGAAGATCTACGCACACCGAGCCGGCTGCACCGCAAGCACCGACGACGAGCAGGGCGGCCATTGGGTAATAGGTCGTTTGGGCGAGGAAAGTGACCTGAAGTGGACTCTGGCTGAGCCAGAGTGCTCGTGCTCACTCGTCCAGTGATAGAACGGCGTGTGGGTTTTGGAATGTGCCCGTGGTGGTTTTGAAGTATCTGTTCCACTAACTCTAACCGGAAAACTAAATGATCTTTGGTTGTACTCATCGAAGCCTCGTAGAGAATGCGTGAGTTTATAATAGAGCAATTGAGCAGGCGTTTGAAGACCTTCATAGTCCATCTAGAGCATCTTTTTCTTTCTATCAGGTATGGTTCTAGCACTTGATCTTTACGATCAACGCCTCCCATATTCTTATTATAATCCAAAATTAATTGAGGTTTATACTGAGCCTCACGATATGATTTCGGCTCCATCAGGTCTTGTTGAATGCCGTGGTAGGTAGAGATGGTGCCGACCTTTCGCTTCTGGTCCTGATAGGCCATGACAACGATATCGCCGGAATGACGGGCTACGAACTGACCTTCTTTCAGCTGGCACAGCGATATAAGTGGAGGCACATGGCTACAGTTGGTGCGCAATGTCCCTACACAATCGGTTTTATGTGCCTTGAGATATCTGGCCAGTAGGGGGCTATTGAACCAGCTGTCCATGAAAAGAGTGTACCCTTTGTCAAGGAGAGGACGGACGAGTGTAAGGACTGTCAACGTGCTTTTCTGCAGTGTCGACGGGTAAGTGGGATCATAGGTTGTGGGAACACCGATGTACACAAAGAAAGACCAAAGGTAGCCAGTCGAAGACTCGCACAGTTCAAAGGTCTTCACTCCGAACTTGGCTGCCTTGGTCTGTATACACTGGCGGAAGGGAAGGAGTCCTTTCCACAAAGTCAGGGATTCGTCAATGCAAATATTTTGGGATGGGACATAAACTTCCTTGAAGCGAGAATTTAAATGTTGCAAAACGGGGCCAAGAGAAAATAAACGGTCAGTATTAATGTCAGTCGGTCTATTGCGGTTGTCATTGAAGTTGAGAGCGCGGCAAAGATTTTCGTAACGACGGCGCGACATCATTTTCCTAAATATGTTCGTCCGAAGGAGTGGATTAACGCTGAAGCAAGATTTTGTGGTGGGCATCTTGATGATTCCGAACATCATCCAGAAGGAAAATAGGATTAAAATTTCATGAACGTTCGTGTCATACCAATCTTGGGCAAAAGAAGCGAATGAGCTTTTTATGTCCTGAGCGTGCCGGTTAGTCTCAGTCACAATATGTGACAAGATGCCGTCATCCCAGTACTGTCTAAACGCCCCATACGCATTCTCAGGAGCGACAGTAGGCCCTGTTTGCTGAGGCAGAAATTCTTCCCGGTCGCCTTCAAAATCGCACATGGACGACCATTCAAAATGACTAGAAACGTCCATCCCGGTAAACAGGGCCTCGTCCTGGCCGCCCTCTGCATCTAAAAACTCCTCATTCTCATCATGCACTTCGGAAACTGGCGGCATGTGTCTCCTCGCTCTCGCTGTTGCCTGCTTCCCTTCTCTTGCTTCCCTAGCTCTTACTACTTTCAATATAGCCGCTCTCAATTCCTCGGGCACATCGTCATCATCCACATGGACCTGCACACACCTTTCACCCGTTGGCTATTGAGGCTTACCTGTCGCCCGGTTCGTGGCGCGTGCTCGAAGACCGCGCAGGCGCCCCAATCCCCCAATATTAGCTTCATCAGCCAATAATTATATTATATTAGAATAACAGCTATA
Source organism: Lithophane ornitopus (assembly GCA_948473465.1). NCBI lineage: Eukaryota > Metazoa > Arthropoda > Insecta > Lepidoptera > Noctuidae > Lithophane > Lithophane ornitopus. The sequence goes on along the minus strand of OX419616.1, from coordinate 7,077,175 downwards.
TGTCAGCATATAATATCTAGGACATGCGTCATTAGCAGAGATGATTGGTTAGCAATAAGATTAGTATATAAGATCAACATTTTGTAGAATTAAGGAATTACTGTCTTGCTGTAACTGGGATCAAATAAAGTTTATTTTTAAACTCTTCCGTTGTCGCTTACTTAATTGGCGCAGCCGGTAGGATCTCTGTAGTCAGTCTGTCACGTATCCACATCTACGGGAAGCAGCCGACGTCCGTTTCAACGGTTCAGCAGAGATCACCGAACAAACAAATACATTAAGAAGCCACATCAAGCCAGGAGAGGACCAGGAGCCAAGCAGTAATTCAGGGATCATGAAGATAGCTGCGGAATTGTGAGTAAATCTTTTCACCTTCCTCTCAGCTCTTCCATTTGCATCCCAACCTTGTATTAATCTATGTTGTGTGTATTATTAGGGATTGGACAACGCCGTAATAATATTTTATAGATTGTTAGTTGTAGTAAATAGTTAGGGATAATTTATTAATTTTTGTGCTTACTTTTTGTGAAGCTTCGTTATTTCACTGCATAATGGAAGGTATAAACCGTGTTCCGCAAGAGATGGTAAACATAATTCCAGTATTTAATGGCGATGTTAGAGCGTTACCCTTATTTATTAAAAAATGTGAATACATTTTAACAACATTCCAAGGGAGCGTTGTACAAAACAATTATTTATTTCATGTAGTAACAAGTAGATTAACAGGCGAAGCAGCTAGTTTGGTAGGCGAAAGGGACTCTATAAATACGTGGGATGAGCTAAAAATGCTGTTAAATCAACACTTTGGCGACCCACGTACTGAAGATTGTCTAGCAATGGAGTTAGAATCCTGTAAAATTAACAAAGGTGAAAGTTACTTAGATTTGTGTCATAGGATACAGCATATGAGAAGCATTTTATTTTCCAAAATATCAGAGACTATTGCTGATGACTCTTTACGGAAGGCTAAGCAGATAATCTACAGTAATAGGGCGATGAATGTTTTTCTATTCAATTTACCGCCATTCCTAGTTAGGTTAGTTCGTTTACGCGACGTTTCGACATTGGAAGACGCGTTGAAAATTGTTTTAGAAGAACAGAACTTTCAATCAGTCTATAATTCTAAAACAAACGATCACCGCAATTATAATAGATCTAATAAAAATATTTTTTCCGATTTCAATAGTGCGAAGTATAATTCGCAGAGCCTATCCAGTGCAGTTGCACCGAATAACGCCACGAGTAGTTCAATTACGATGAACAATTCGCAGCAGTTTAGGAATTATAGGCAACATTATAATCAAAATAATTTCAATCGGACAAATAATAATGATCATAACAATAGGACAAGTAGGTCACAGTTTCCGATGGCGCAACAAAGCCAACAGTCCACGGCATATGCACCGCGAACGTCACCTTTTGCAGCGCAAGCATCTCCGCCGGGTTCAAAGTCGAACACTGACGTTACTATGCGCACTGCAAGTTCACGCCGTGTTAATTACACTAATAATCATAGCTATAACGAACCAAGTTTTGACAACTCAAATAATGAGTTCCAGGAAATTCCTGAAGATCCCAGACAGGGAAATTTTTGTATAACCGCCTCTACCCTAGAGAGCGAATAAAAATTAATTGCAATAAACGTCTTAACTTACCACACATAGTTGTACCAGAATTAAATGCAGTGTTTATGATAGATACAGGCAGTGTTAGGTCTTTCATAAGCCCACACATTGCAAACAAGTACTTTAGGGATCGGTTGCAATATGAACCCTTCGAAGTTGTTAGTACTCACGCATCGAGTGTTCATAGCGAAACGGCATTTATTCCTTTACCAGCTACGTTTTGCAGTAAGGAATTTCATAAATTTTATGTTTACAGTGTTGATGATAGGTATGATGGGTTAATAGGTAGTAACCTACTTAAACAGTTACAGGCAAAAATAAACATGGAAAGTCAAGTTTTGCATTTAAAAAATGCGAATATTCCAATAATATACGCACCACCTATGAGAGAGGTATATCAATTGCCATCTCGTAGTGAATTAAGAGTTAGATTGCCAGTCAACTTACTAGACGGGGAAGCTATACTACAATTTAAACAATTTTCGGAAGGGATTCGAATGCCCACCGCATTAGTTAAGTGTATTAAAGGTTACGCATCAACCGTTATTCAGAATTATACGGATGAAACCAGAACCTTAGTGGTAACAGGACCTTTTACGGTCGAACCTTACAGGCAGAACCCATCTGTTCACATTAATTTTACAGAAAATAACATAGAAATAGATAGGATGCTAACAGATAATTTAAAAAAATTACAGTTAGACCACATGAATTCTGAGGAACGTAAAACCATCGAAGGGCTATGTAATGAGTATAAGGACATATTTTATTGTGAGAATATTCCATTAACGTTTACAAATCAAGTAAAACATAGAATTAGAACAAGGAATGAAGATCCTATAAATATTAAAGCACATAGGTTACCTCCCATTCAATCGAAAGAAATTAGGAATCAGGTAGATAAAATGTTAAGGGACAATATCATCCAGGAATCACACTCCCCCTGGAGTGCTCCCGTACATTTAGTGCCAAAAAAATTAGATTCATCAGGACAGCAAAAATGGAGGATGGTAGTTGATTATAGACGTCTCAATGAAATTACTACCGATGACAAATACCCTTTTCCCAACATAAATGATTTATTTGATATGCTAGGCAATAGTACCTATTTTACTACCTTAGATTTAGCTAGTGGATACCATCAAATCGAGGTCCAGAAAGAAGATAGGGCGAAAACAGCTTTCAGTACACCTTCAGGACATTATGAATTTAACAGGATGCCGTTTGGGTTAAAAACAGCACCTGCAACATTTCAGAGGGCTATGGATAACGTTCTAAGAGGTCTCCAGGGCTTACATTGCCTGGTATACCTTGATGACGTCATATTTTTTTCTAAATCGCTGACTCAGCATGTAGAAAAACTTAGAGCAGTTTTTGATCGTTTTCGGGCGACAAATTTAAAAATACAACTCGACAAATCACATTTTCTTAGAAAGGAAGTTCTTTACTTAGGGCACACTATTACAAGTGAAGGATTGAAGCCAAATAATGATAAAATTGATGCAATCTTAAGATATCCTATTCCAGAAACAGTTACACAAATAAAAAGCTTTTTAGGACTCATTGGTTATTATAGGAAATTCATCAAAGATTTTGCAAAAATAACTAGACCTTTAACAGCTTGTTTAAAGAAAGGTCGTAAAATAATTATTAATGATGAGTATAGGGAATGTTTTGAAACATGTAAAAAACTTTTAACAAACGCACCTTTATTACAGTATCCCGATTTTAGTAAAAGTTTTATTTTAACTACCGACGCATCGAATTTTGCAATTGGGGCTGTATTGTCACAAGGATCAATAGGCTCAGACAAGCCAGTAGCATATGCTAGCAGGACTCTGAGTGACACAGAAGTAAAATACAGTACTATTGAGAAGGAGCTTTTAGCCATAATATGGGCAGTTAAGCATTTTAGGCCTTATCTATATGGCAATAAATTTATTATCTTTACAGACCATAGACCATTAGCATGGCTGTATTCATTAAAAGAACCCAACAGTAAGCTCACGCGTTGGCGTTTACGCTTAGAGGAATATGACTACGAGGTTAAGTACAAGAAAGGGCCTCAAAATACAAATGCAGATGCCTTATCTAGGATTAAAATTAATGCAATTAACGACGATTTAGATTCGATATTTGTTAACATAGGTGATAGGAAAGAGCGAATACAAAAAATTATAGATGAAGAGCTGCAATTTGACGAAACGCCCATAGAAACGATAGAACTTTCGGATTCTGATGATGGCGTCACAGCTAATTCAGTTTCAAATAGGGAACATGAAGGTATTCCTATTTTAAATGAAGCTGTAGATACTAAAGCTAGACAAATTTTAGTTCACTCATGGTTTAAAGATAAATTGACAGTAAAGGATATTTCTAATAATAAACAGAAAATTTTTGAAGTTCACTTACCAACAAATAATGACAAATTAGTTAAAGACTTTCTAAAAGAATATATAGATCCTAAACATAAATATCATATTTATTTTGAGCATCCATCGTTTAGAAAATCTTTTTCAAACATGGTTATTAACTTGTTTAAAAAGGGTTCAGTTAAGTTAACAGAATGTACAGAAAGAGTGACCAATTTGACAGAGTCAGAAGAGGATCAGAAAGAAGTTATTATGAAATACCACGACGGGAAAACCTGTCATAGAGGCATTAGGGAAACTTTAGCTAAACTTAAGAGATATTATTGGTGGCCAAACATGAAAGAAATAGTTACAACAGTTATTAACAGCTGCGAAATGTGTAGAAAAATGAAGTACGATAGAAAGCCCATTAAACCTCAAATTCAGTTAACCCAAACTCAGAATAGTCCATTCCAAGAAGCTTTTATGGATCTATTATACATTGAAGGAAAATATTATTTAACTATTGTAGATGCTTTTAGTAAATTAGCACAGGCAATAGAGGTACCTAATAGGAGTACACCAGAGATAGTTAGAGCATTAATTAAATATTTTAGTATTTATGGATTGCCCAGTAGAATAAGTTGTGATTCAGGGACAGAATTTAATAACATGTTAATTAAGGAAATGTTAAGTCTATACAAAATAGAATTGCACATAGGGACTCCAAACAATCCCAGTTCTATGGCAATAGTCGAGAGATTCCATTCTACTATCATCGAAATTTACCGATTAGCAAAATATGAAAAAAACGATTTAGATACAGCTTCCGTTATGACGTATGCTATTATGGCATATAATAACACCATACACTCAGCGACAGATTTTACGCCTTTTGAACTAGTCTTTGGGCATACCGATGCCGGAAATGTATTTAATGTCGATAGGGAGAAAAATTTAACTCAGAAATTATTATTAGATCATAGGAAACGTCTCAAAGTACTATACGAATTTGTAACAGATAAATTAAACACAGATAAACTTAAGGTAAGAGATAGGAAAGGAGGTGAAGAAACACCAGTCCTTAAGACAGGAGATACTATTTACATGAAGAATACTAGGACTAGGAAAGCTAAGGAAAAACCTCGCTATGAAAAAGCCGAAATCACTGGTGAAACCGAACATAATATAGTGCCTGTAGAATTAAATAAAAGACCAACTAGAGTGGCGATAAAAAATGTAAAACGTCCTCCACAGGTCATGCCTAGTACTTCTGGTACTAGTGATGTCAGGATTCACGCTGGAACTCCAGAACTTCACTCGGAATCCGGGGATAGCGTCATTGAAGATGGGAGTAGCGGTGAAGAAGAATAATTATTGGACTATATTTAAGATTTTAGATTTAGAATCCTTAAGCTTACAAATAGATAATAATATTCGCGATTTTAGCAATATGAAATCGAAAATTATAGAAAGCAAATTAAGTAATGAAACTTTAGGTATAGAAAACCAAATCGAGTATTTAATAAGACTTACTAAAGATAAATTATATCAAATTTTACCCCTTAATCATAGAAACAAACGAGCTTTGTTCAACCCTCTGGGCTCATTTGTAAAAGCTATATCTGGTAATTTAGATGAAGACGATGCAATTAAATATGATAAGGAAATCGTTTTACTCCAGAATAGAGAACATGCAGTCGAACGTAAAGTGTCATCAATGCAAAAAGCTTTCGATAAATTAGTTAATGACTCAGAAATCATAAATTCAAATATTAAAAGATTAGGCTCACACACTAATGGCATAGAAAAACTAGCTGAAAATGAATTCAAATTTAACAAGTTACTACGAATAATAGATACTATGTACCAAATTTTAAGCAACTTTCGAACTTGTTATGAGAACATACAAGAAATAGAGTCCGCAATCGCCTTTAGCAAACTAAATGTTTTGCACCAGTCTATTATAAATAGCACAGAACTGTACAGCAGTTTAGAAACAATTAGTAAACATGCTAGGACAATATATCCAGTTAGTAAAAGTAATTTAATAAAACTAGAACGTAATATCATAGTCAAATCATATTTAAATAACAATAGATTAGTATTTGTGTTAGAAGTCCCTCTAATAGACAACGAAACATATAATTATTATAAGGTTATTCCTATTCCTATTTTCCATTCTCCAGACACTTTTACCATTATTCCCAAATACCCTTACCTAATGGTGAATCGATTGAAATACATGCCCGTGGTAAACTCATGTACTGAAATTGAAAATGACAGATTTCTTTGTGATGAAAGTAATTTAGCTCAGAATCCAGTCGAGACCTGTATAGAACAAATTATGTTGATGAAGAATAACTACAATAGCTGCGTAAAGAATCGTATCAAGATAGAAAAGCCTAAGGTGCAGAAGATAACGGATAGCCAATGGTTGGTCTACACAGAGGACAACCTGATCATTACCGAAAACTGCAATGAGGAAATCCGCAAATACAACATCTTTGGGACCTATATCGTGACACTGAGTCAACAATGCGAGGCGCAAATAGGAGGAGTAATTGTTGGTGCCGCCACAAACACTACAATTTCCAGTTTCAAGCTCCCATTGGTCGAGATGCCAGAGCTTCAACAAGACATACAGACAAGGACGGAGAAGGTCGACCTAAGAAACGTGGACTTTAGTGACGTAAGAATTGTTACAAAGTGCCAAATTTAGTGAAAGTGACGATACAACCCAAATAGTGACAATAGAAATTAGCGTATGGACCATTTTAGAGTATATCATTATCATAATAATTATTGTCGTCATCTCATACAAATTAAATGTTTTTCGTTTTTGCCGAAATTCTCCGAAGTCATCTGCGACGCCTTCGGATAATTTCTCTCTTAGGGAGGGAGGAGTTAAGGAACCCCAATCCCCCAATATTAGCTTCATCAGCCAATAATTATATTATATTAGAATAACAGCTATATGTCAGCATATAATATCTAGGACATGCGTCATTAGCAGAGATGATTGGTTAGCAATAAGATTAGTATATAAGATCAACATTTTGTAGAATTAAGGAATTACTGTCTTGCTGTAACTGGGATCAAATAAAGTTTATTTTTAAACTCTTCCGTTGTCGCTTACTTAATTCGCGCCATGCTGCGGACGACCACTCCTCGTCGACATGGGTCGCTCTACTACTTGCTGGAACGTGTGGTGTTCATCAGCTAAATGAAAGTCGCCGCCATCAAGAGGAATAGAGTCTTCTTCGTCCAAGATGACGCAGACTTCATAACTAAAAAAAAAAAACTTACTTGGTAACCTGTGTGTATTTTTCCCATCCTCACTTATGGTTCTCAAACATTATTTATTTATTTATTTTTAGCCTTTGTTGTCCCATTGCAGGGCAAAGACCTCCTTTTGTCGGAATTCGAGAATGTGGTCGCGGTGGAAAAGGGCCCCACCCCGCTCTCTTTGGCTAAAAGAATTGGCGCAAGCCTGTAGTGCTTGACACTAACGATCGGAGGGAGATATGACAGAGTACGGAGCTTCACGGACGGACGCTTTTTCCGGGCCCTACAGGGACCTGAAGTAGATTTACTAGCGTCTGTAGCCTGGCTGCGTTTCGGTGTCCTCTTTGGGGAAACCGAAGGTTTTGTCTGTGCAATAGGGAATATGCATGTGATTCAAATAAGGGTCAAGTATATTTTTTTATAAACTATATTACTTCAGAATTACGCCTCCATAAATATTTTTGAATAATATATCTTTTTGAGCGATATTTTTTTTTTTTTAAAGTGCCAAAATTTCAAATATTTGAAAAGCGACGCTATTGCTCAGAGGGGATGTGACGTAACAGTCTATGACAACAATCAAAATGTCAATGTGACAGTGTTTGACAGTGACTTGACACTTGTTTGTTTGTTGTCATAGACTGTCACGTCACCACACCAAGCGCGCCAAATAGAGGGCGTTTAAGTACTTTAAATTTCTTTTTGGCTTCGATTTTTTTTTAACTATTACTTGGCGATGTAAACTATCGAATAAAAATATTAAAACAATCAATCTGCCTAGCCTTTTCCCAACTATGTTGGGGTCGGCTTCCAGTATAACCGGATGCAGCTGAATACCAGTATTTTAACAATATATTAATTTAAAAAATATTAAAACAATACATGCATATTCCCTATTATGGACGAAGTTATCATGACGAACAATTACCAAAAAATAAACAAATCAAATATCTTGACTTGGCTCGCGAAGTTGTCGACATGTGGGGTGTGGACTAAGCGATCATTGTGCCGATAGTCGTGATAGCCAATGACCTAATAGCTCTTGGCTTCGACCGACACCTGAGGAGGCTCTCGTTGTGCAGCTAGATAAAGGGCTTGATTCAGAAAGCGGTACTTCTGGACAAACCTCGCATTGTTAGGAGGTTCCTCTCTCTGGAGCCCTGACTGGCGTAGCTTGGACCCTGTTCCCGATACCGGTGGGCTACTATTTGTTAATGTTTTTATTTAATTGGAATAAAGGAGAAAATACAATTAAATCACGAAGAAAAGGTAAAAGTACAAATGTAAAAAAAAAAATAACTTACTGCTGACTACCATCCTCCGCGTCCTCAGCAAGTGTAGTCGACACCGGAGCGCGCGGCGGGCTTGGCCTATCAAATAAAAGGTTTTAATTAATATAAATATACAATTATTTCGATCAAAACATGTTTTACAACTTACGGCTGCATCGCGTGTGGCCCACTTGTATACACCTCCATGGGGGCAAAGGAAGAAGACGGTGACGGTCGTGGCGGCGAACTGAAATAATTCGTTTTCGTATTATTACATAACGGCAGCCGAGGATCGAGCCGTCGGAGGACTTAGAGAAACACCCAAGGGGACCTCCTTTCCCTCCTGGGTATATACCCCCGGAGCGTCGATGGTGACTCAACATACTGAAGAGTCAAAGAAATAAAATGAAATCACTACTATTGAACCTAACGGTTCACACAAAACACAAGACAACATAAGATTCGTTATCATCCCAATAGGAGAAAAAAAAAGGCCTACCTTCAGAGCCGGTTCGTCGTACCCGACATCGAGGTATGCATCGTCCACCTCCTCCTGCACCTCACGCTTCAAAACTACTAGGAACTCTTCCTCTGAATCCTCGTCCTCTGAGTCACTCTCCAAGAGCAGCGATCCGAAGTCCTCCGGTGCGTCTTCGTCCTGCCAAAAGTTCCAGCTCGTCATTACGTCTAAAAATATACTACCTCAAAATTAAATTAAAGAACTAAAATTTTACAAAATACAATACAATAAAACTTTTTACAAAAAAAAAAACAACCGACTTCCAAAAAAAAAAAAAAAAAGTGAAAAATAACTTTAATTTCGGAAGTCGGTGTCTTTGCTTTTCAATTTCCGTTTTTTGCCACCGACTTCCGAAATTAAAGTTATTTTTCACTTTTTTAGTGTTTTTTTTTGTAAAAAGTTTTTATTTTTTACTTTTTAGTTGTGGTACCTACCCCACACAAATCCGAATACCACTACCTGCTATGTAAATAACAGTGAAGGAGTCAAACAGTATATCATCTAGATAAACTAAGTGGGAAAAATACGTAATATAGAAGCTAACTCAAAAATTACGCAAGCAAAGTTAATAAAATTTATATGGGACCACCTCGGAAGCATGACCTACCAAACAAAAAAAGAATCATCAACATCGATTCATAATTGGCGGAGTAATCGCGTAACAAACATACAAAAAAAAAAAAAAAAAAAACAACATACAGGCGAATTGAGAACCTCCTCCTTTTTGAAGAAGTCGGTTAAAAAATACTTTATAAAATAAATTATTCAAGTCATTTACAAAAAAACATTCGATATCATCGATAACTATTATCGATATGACCTACGGCTATGGCCTAGCGGTTGTTGCGGCCGTTTGAATTTGAAGACAAAATCGTAACCGACACGACCACAGAGTACATTTACCATGGATACGATACTTGAAAATACTTCGAGTTATTACATAGGTATAAATCTGAATGAATACGCTTCGATTCTCTATATGAATAATTATAGGTATTACTATGAATTAGTTTCTGCGTTGTTTACTAACCTTACCAAGAGTTGTTTACCAACCTTATTCATAAATACAACAGGATTTTATAATCAGCCATGGCGACTTTTGTTACTCAAGGACTTTTCCTTCCAAACCTCTCTGTTTTGTGCGATTTCTGGCCATGTTGGCCCCGCAAACATGATAAGATCGTCACACCACCTTCGCCGCGGTCTACCTCGACGGCGATATCCTATTAGAGTATCAATTGAGATTAGTTTGGTGCCTCTTGAGCCATATAAATTTGTTTTACTATGGTAAGTGTTGAACTATCGCGATGAACACTCGTCGAACAATGACGAATACAACAAGAGTGTTTTATTCTTTGGCTCAGATGTTTTACAAAAAATTAAATGACCATTGACCCTGTGGCTATGGCACCAGTTACTAGTTAACTATACTGTAAATAATCGTTATTTTTTTTAAATTTGTGGATTAACGCTTTTTTTTGTTTGACAATAGTTAGCGCCATTTTTGAACGTTTGACTTATACATGTTTAGTGGTTTGTGTACACTAATTATTGTGTTTGTGTCGTGAGCAGTGGTAAATAAAAGAAGTTCGTTAGTTACTCACGGTTGTATTGTCCATACACAAAACACAGATCATTCACAGAAGGAAGACACAGGAGTTCAACACACACAGCAGATATGGTTCATTACGCGTAGAAGAAAGTCTTATCGTTAGGAGGCCTAGCAGGTCGTACAACTATACGTGTAGGCACTAATCCCGAAGGGATACGGCGAATATAATATTGACCGGAAGGGCACAAGATTGCGTGGGCTTCGCGTCGCGACAGCGAGATCGGACTAAAGGTCGGCCAAGGTGAACGGCCGTGCGCTGAGTAGCGCGACCCCACTCATGCGCATCGACTACGTCACCGCGTGACGTAGACGCGGCGCGCTTCCACAGGACGTTATTGTTGTGTACGTCCGTAATGAATTTGTGTTTATAATAATATAAATAATTTAGTGTAAAATATGATTTGTAGATATAAGTGTATAATGTATGTTATGTTTATGTATGTGTGTGTATATGTATAATTGTTTTAAGACAAATACTTTGATAGTATTGTATTGTATTAATAAATGTTAGGAATCGCCACACATGTGTAAACAAACAACCCGCCCAACACAAAATCTTTTTTTTTTTTTTTTTACTTTATTTTTTCAACAATTTTACTGTACGCAATGCCCGCCGCCGGCTATATAGGCAATGTTTTATCCATTTCAAGATATATTTTTTTTTCATAAATGTAGCTAAGGAACATAATATGAAAATGCTTAGAAATATCTTTTAAAAAATGGATAATTTCGAATGAGTATGCCTCGAATGCATTAAATAATTAATTAGGATAGAAAAATCCATTGAAAAACAGTCAACAATCAGATAAAATAGCGAGTGACAAAATAGAATTTACGTACCTAGGTAAAAGTTTATTGGCTCGAAAATATTTTTTATATATTACTAAGTTACACTAGACTAAGATTATTTATGTACTTACCAAAGTTTTACTCAAATCCGTCGAAATCGAAATAAATGTATACCGGCACCGCACCGCCACTCACGCAATTCACCAAGGAAAGAACATAAAATAAACACCAAAGAGTACCTACATTTTTAGTATAAACACCACAGATGACAGATTACTAATATGTAGCAAGCACAGAGTACTAATATTAATGTCAACACCACAGACTACTTAGAGATACTACGTATGTAGGGACGCAAGAAGTCTAAAAAAGTATCGATCTATATCGTATCGATATTTTAATAAAAATATCAATATCGATTTCAATATATCCAAAAAAAAAATCGATATATCGGTGGAATTTTCAACAAAAAAAAAGTTTACTTTATGTAGTTAAATTTTTATAATCATACTACCATATACCAAATTACTTAGGAAAAAAATAGTACACTTTTTACGGCTCTGAATTCCAGCGGTTCTAGTCTTTGGCGACAACGGTGTTGGAAATATAATCGTTTATTATACATTTTCCATACTTGATATTTTATGTCGATACATCGATAAATCGAAATAATAAATAACGCCTAACTATATCGATATATCGAACAAAAAATATCGATATTTCTATATTTTTCGCAAGCCTATACGTATGTCAATCAATACATAATTTTTTGTATTTTAGGTTGTTTTGAAAGTAAATAAAATAATAAACAGAAAGTTTGTGAACTCACTCACTGGTTTCTCTAAAAGAAGCATAGTAAAGAAATTCACTAAATTCTATTACAAAATGTCTGTTTCATTGCATACTGACGTTGGGGATATAAAAGTAGAATTATATTGTGAGCAATGCCCAAAAGCTTGTGAGAACTTCCTAGCGTTATGTGCTAGCAATTATTACAACGGAAGCATATTTCATAGGAATATTAAGGTAAGCCTGGTGCCTTTTTATTATATGTATTCCTATAGATTTGAATTGTGTTATCAACACAATACCTCAGACCAACAAAAAAAAATCTTTTTTATTGTTTATTAATGTGGGTGTATTATAGGAACATTAGGTGCCTAACCCTTCGGGGAGTACAGGCGACAGGCGTGATGATATGTTATGTCTTATTGTTTTAGGGCTTTATAGTACAGACAGGCGACCCCACAGGCACCGGAAAAGGAGGCACTTCTATATGGGGACGAAAGTTTGAAGATGAATTTAAGGAAGAGTTGAAGGTATTTATTATATAAATAACTGAGAATAAAATAAAACCCGCAATAATGTTTTCATTATGATCTATGGTGTGAAGAGTCAATAGACTTTCTTAGCTTGATATTTTAACAAGCATAAGTATTTTTAATATATGTTTTACTTTTACAGCATAATGCTAGAGGTATGGTGAGCATGGCCAATAATGGGCCCAACTCGAATGGTAGCCAATTTTTCTTCACCTATGGAGAACAACCACATTTAGATTTGAAGTATACACTATTTGGCAGGTAAGACAAGATGCTATAAAAGCGATCAGGTTGCTTATGGTTGAGCAACTTGATAGACTTGAGAGCCGTACCTCACCAGGACGTTATGGTAATGTCGCCAGGTTGTGCTGCCTAGTAAATGTATATGGTGGGGATGGCTAACCTGGCGATCACTTGGTTACGCAGCCAACCGTACATTCTGTTGGCGACACGACCTGGCTGTGCCGCCATGGCGTCCCGGTGAGGTATGGCTCTTACGTCCAGTCAAGCATAGACAGATTTGAACATGCCCATAGTCCTATAGATACTTTTTACCATCAAACCTAAAAATGTTATCCTTGTTACAGAATCATAGATGGATTTGAAGCACTTGATGATATAGAAAAAATGGCAGTCAATCCAAAAACATACCGGCCACTTACAGAAGCGAAAATAACTTCAGTTACAATACATGCTAATCCATTAGCTGGATAACAATAAATATAATGTGAACATAATTTTATTTCATTGTCTCGAGAAGACTCTTCATCATACTCCTCAGCCCCTAGCCTAAAACTATCTTTTTGATTTTATTTACTAATTCAGTAACTAGTCATTATGTAGTAATAACAAATTTACAACATTCTAGGTGTTAAAACTAATTAAAAGTAAAAAAGAGTGTTCATTTAGTGGACAACATTTATTGCAGATAAATATTTACATACAGACCTATATTTGCACATTACTAAATAATTAGCAATAAGTAGGTATTACAAAATAATATGTTTATTATGATGCATGATTGAAGATTAATATTATTTGAATAGGTTTTGTTTTTGTGCAATACTGAATCTGCTGAAATATTAAATTGACTGCAGCTGCTAAAGACTGTAGATGCAATGAACAGGATATTTTTTACAACTATGTTTTTGGATATTTTCAAATTCTAAAATATTTATTATGTAATTACATTTGTAAAGTACAGAGTTCTAGTTACTTTAATATTTGTATTAATGACAGTTGGAGGTCTATATGCATGGGTTTTTACTCTGCAATGATATAACATCCATATGACCTCGTAAACAACTAAATGAACTCAATACAGTATTATAATTAATATAGGTACTAATTAAACAGTCACAATAAGTACTTATATTATTATCATATAGTACCTATCTACAGTTATCACTTGATAGGGACAGTTTTTGTGCATTCTTACCTATTACATATATTGTAGGTAAGTCACAATTTTAATACAGGCATTCCTACATGGATAAACAAAAATACTGAACATAACATAGGTACAGTAAGTTATAAATTATTATCTTTGGATAGACTAAAAGTATTTTGCCCAATAGTATGGCAGTTTTATGAGACAGCTACACCTTTGATAATTTCAGATCTAATTAATTACTACAATACAATTTTGTCAATAATCTTTACTACTAGTCCCATTTTAGAGTTATTGATCTCTAAAAGCTAGATATATGTAACATGAATGAACAATAATCTTGTTAACATTCTTTATATTTATTGCTAATACCTATCTATTCAATACAAGGTTTTCTGATACTAACAATGATACACAACAAAGTATTAACATAATTTTTGGTTAAATTATTCCTCAATATGAGAAGGTCATAAATATTTAATGCTAGAAATGGTTTAAGTCATTCTTAAGGTTAAAGTGTTCAGATTTTTTTTTTTTAATCCACTTACTGTGGGTTTATAGAATGGGGATTCAGACTTAACATAATCCCAAATCATTAAACAAATATTTTAACTCATTCACCAATGTAAAAAATCACCAACTTATCCCTCTATTATATACCTATCTATTAAGTACTAAGCAAGTGAACAATAAGTTACACTGTGGTGCAAAGATTTATTCTGACAAGAGTTTAGTAACTAGTTCAAAATCTCAAGTTTCTAGATCATAGAAATTGTCATCCAAATTGAATTCAGTGTCCTCTTCTTTCTTAATTTCAGCTTCAGTTATCTTATCATCAAAATTTTCAGTAAAATGTGATTTTATATGTGCAACTAAATCAGGTTTCTTTTCAAAGGTGGCACCACATTCTATGCAAGGCATATTCACAACCAGACATTCATGCGTTTGCTCATGTTTATCAAGTTTGTCCTTTTTTGTAAACTTTTTATCACATTGACTGCATGAAAATGGTTTCATTCCAGAATGAAGAGCTGCATGACGGTCCAACTCTCTTTTGCGAGGGAACTTCTTGAAACAAATTTTGCACTGGAAGACCCTGGATCCAATATGTGCAATAGACACATGTGTTTTGTAGGAATCTAAGGAGCTAAACCGCTTAGGGCACTGATGACATTTAATATTTTTTGGCCTGTTTTTATTTGCTGCAGCTTTCTGTTTTGGTGGGGAATGATGGATGGGCTTATTTGCAGCAGAAGTATTTTTCTGAACTTTCATAAAACTGCTCTCTCCGGATATATGATCTGGGACTCTCGGTAGATCATAATCAGTGTTTGATGAATCTGGATGGAGCTGAGTAGGGGAAGTCATAAGATTGCTAAATGGGTTTACATTTACTACCATATCATGAGTATTTTGTTCATGGTCAGGCAACATAAATGCATTTGCATTTGTTTTGCCGGGGCTCAAAGGAGTATGACGCATTTCATGTTTGAGAAGTTTATCTCTTCTACCAAATGTTAAGTGACATTTCCTACAAGCAAACGGCTTCATCCCTGAATGAACAAGCACATGACGTTGTAAATCTCCTTTTGCCACAAAGCTCCTTGGACAAAGAGGGCATACATGCGGTTTGTGTCCAGCATGAATACGCAGATGTTTGCTAAGATTAGTATTGCGGGAGAAGCTTTTCAAGCAATATTGACATTGATACGGCCTTATGCCAGTGTGGACAATGGAGTGTTTTCTCAAATCAGAGCGTCTCCCAAAACACTTGTCACATTCTGGACAGTGGTAGGGTTTATCATTGCCATGTACTTGTTTAGTGTGCTGCACATATTGACTTCGCTCAGCAAAGACTAGACTACACTCAACACATTTATATGGTAAATTGGGATCATGGTAAGCATGTTCATGTTCCTTACATTTTTCTTGTGAAACAAAAGCTTGATCGCAGAATTGACACATGAAAACATTTTTGAAAAAGGATTCAGTCATAGGCTCTCCATCTGGGGTATTGTTTCTTTCAATAACTTCTGGTTCAACAGGGTCCATATTTTCAGACTCCTCAGAGGAGTCATAGTCAAGGCTCGGATCAACCACCATCACAACACTATCTTCAACAATGTAATCTTCAGGTTTTGGTTTCAGTCCATCCTGAGAATGTGAACCATAGTTGTAGCTGCTAAGTTCTGATGAATTAGAGTTGTCTAGTTCATTAGCTCTTGTAGTGATTTGTCTCAACCTGGTTTCATTTTGAATGCACTGTAGTTTGAATTTTGAACATTTATCAACTTTGAACAAGCATTTGTAGCAGATCCTATTAGGCAGCCCATCATTAGGATCAATCTGAAATAACATGTTTTATTTATACCAGGATCTAAATAATACTGTATCCAATAAAAAATCAGCAGAAATTAACATTATTTTACCTGCAACTCGAGACATTCTGCTAGTTTGGAGGTTAAAGCAACATTTGTTTCGTCGTCAGGCGCAGCTGCGAATATCGATGTTGAGAATGTGCTTTTGTGCAGACACAGTCGACAAAGCGTGTGGAAATTAGCGATAATGTAGGAATCTTCCATTTTGTGCACAGCTAGACATCGAACTATGGTAATGCTTGAGATAACACAAATGACAGGATATCGACCTTATATTGTTTTTTTTTACATTTAAATTCACTTTAGGAACACACTGATTGTAAAAAAATAAATAGGGCTCAGAGGCTACGGCCGTGAGTCGCGACTACGCAACCGCTCGATCCGAAGGGGCAACTGGGGCGATGTCCGCCAGGGCTGCGCTAGCGGAATGTCTCGCGGTATTTGCCGTTTGTTCCGTCATCAATACACATTTACGGCACTCCACAGTTCAAAATATCAAAATGAACGCAAAATTATACATGTGCACATAATCATCTTATTGATAACATTCTGGATTCTTGTAAATAAAAATTCAAATTCAAACTATTGTAGGCTACAAAAACCGCGCTTCTTTGGCGGAAATATGAAATTGTTTTCTATTGAAGATTGTACACAAAATAAAAATATGATTGGTCGTTGTTGTTCTGAAGCGATTATCCACCAATCACATTCATGGTTTTTTTACATTTATGAGTAGGAAACAGGACTTCTTGTAAATATTGCCAGTTCAAAAAAGCATGAATTAGCGAACGATTTTTTTAAATAAATAATTTATTTGTATGGTAATATTAGAGAATAATTTGAAGTTCGAGCTGAGAGCTTTGAACTCTATTCAGCTTTTGATTGATCTTGATCACAGACTACTTTAGAGAACTATCATAATCAAAGCTTGATGTACAAAAAAAAAATCAGAGCCTCAGTGCATTGAAAACCATTGTGCTTCGTAGTTTTGATATATGAACCACACAAAGTAGGCTTGAACAGTTGAACTTATAATAAACTAGCTGCGCCCCGCGGTTTCACCCGCGTAAATCTCGATCCCGTGGGAATATCGGGATAAAAAGTATCCTATGTCCTATTCCAGGTCATGGTCTACCCCTGTGCCAAATTTCATACAAACAAAAACAAACAAACTCACTTTCGTATATATATATATACAATAATACCTACATATATATATACATATATATGTATTATTTATACTAATATATATATATATATTAGTTAGGATTAGGATAAACTAGAGCCTGGCGCCCCTTCGCTTTTTTAAATGAGTTTGCTCTCGTAGCTGTCCTCTTGTAGAAGTTTTGTAAACTTATGAACATTACAAACTATTGTACCTACCTATTTTTGCAATTAGGAATCAACCCAAGTTTTAAACCGGCTTCACAATTTCGACTCACGACTGATCATTGGACGTTGTTATAAAATATCATTTTGCTTACGTGAAGAATAAAACTTGTGTTTTCTCATGTTTTGTATTTATAGGTTTCTAATATTATTTCTAATTTATAACATTATTATTGTAAATGTTCAAGCTATGGAACTGAACAATCTGTCACATAGTCTTCATCGATGCAGGCCTGCGACGAATCATCGAAGGAAAGCCCACGTTCGCAGCTCAGGAGCCGAGGATGCCCGAGTTGACAGGCTACGTACAGTTTACATTGTTCACCGTACCTAAGGAAATATTTAAAGGATTAGTTTTAGATTGGCTGTGAACCATTGGCCAAAAGTAAAACAAAACAAATTGGAAAATTGTAGTAGTAGGTACCTACCTGTATTTGTAAATAATATCAGAAACTTGCCCATCCTCGTCTTCAGGGGGATCTGGACAAGTGAAGTCCTTGAATACTGAAAGTAAAGAATTTCGATGATTAGGTTTGTTTCTGAATTGAAATCATGTTTTTCATCGTGTCCGCTCCTGCATGCATGTTGGTAAAAAAAAACTAATTTAGTTGGATTAGGTACCTATATCATTGAACTTACCATTAGGGTTACACTGTGGGACATTAGCGGGCCAGTCACAGCTGCTCGTTTGAGGGTTGAAAGCCAGACCCATAGGGCAGTTCATTATAGTGGCTAAGCCTTCCTGGCACATGATGAATTTGCTACAGTCGCCGTCATCCATCGAGTAGAATCCGTATTGATTTGGGCATTTGTTAGTAGGCATTGGATTCTCTAAAAAGAAAAAATATAATGAGCTGAAAAAACGTCACTCCGTAGAAATTCTAATGTGGTTTTTTTTAAATACGTACGTTCTTGGTCACCTGCCACGCATTTTACTTCTGAAGGATAAGCGCATGGGTATTCATAGTGTTTGGCAGCAGGGTTGAAGTGAAGACCATCTGGGCACGCATATTTCATTGCTCTGTTTTGCTGCAATCAAAAATAAGCAATTTACGAAAAATGAGCATCGTAATCTTTTTAGTTACACGCAGTAAATCTATAGTCAAATAACAGGTTTACCTATAACGTACCTTGCATTCAATATAGGTGTCGCATTCATGTTCAACGGAGTAATATCCATTTCCTTGTTTGCATTGAAAGTCAAACTTTAATTGCCCTGACGCTTGAGTCACCGCTGGATGTGATTGTGTGGTGACTACCACCGGGGGCGCCTGAGTAACTACCGTCCGTGGTGGTGTAGGGGGATATGAATATGATGGAGTTTGTGTAGGATACGTAACAGTTGGATAGTAAACCATTGGCTGAACTGAGGGTTGAACGTGCCGACCAAACGCAGGTTCACGAACAGGCTGAGGTTTAGGAAGAAGGGGGGGTAATGCCACTGGCGTAGGTGATTGGGGTACGTTGACAGAACGAGTTAAGCTGGTAGGTTGGAAAGCTGATACTGGCTTCGGTGCTGGTTCTGGTAATGGCACGGCATCTCGTTCTGGAAGAACTGCTGGTTCTTGGGCCTGCACAAATTCCTCGGTGGGCTTGGATTGCGGGATGTACACGGGTTGCAAGGCGGGCTCAGGTTGTTGGACGGGTTCCGGATCTGGGATGAGTTCAGGTTGTAGGGCGGGTTCAGGTTGAGAGACGGGTTCGGGTTGCTGGACAGGCTCAGGTTGCGAGATGGTTTCAAGTTGTGGAATGGGCTCAGGTTGTAGAACAGGCTCAGGTTGCAGGACCGGCTCGGGTTGCCGAATGGACTCGGGTTGTGGGATGGGCTCGGGTTGGGGGATAGGTTCAGATACCACAGCTGATGGTTGAATTGGTTCTGGCGCAGGAGATTGTTCGGAAAACGGAGCTGGCTCTCCTGTTGGTACTGCTTCAGGTAAGGGTTCAACAACGACTTGCTCTCCTGGTTGAGCAGCTAGAATAGGAATTGATGCGGGCTCTGGCTGTTCGACTGCAGGCTCCAAAGTGGATGCTTCAGGAGTGTTTGCTTCTACGGGTTGAAGGGTAGGTGTAGCTTGGGGCTCACCAATGGCAGAAGGTTGAAATGGAGCTGTACTCGACGGCGCTGGCCAAATGGGGCGCGGGGGAAGAAGTGGTCTGTAAACGGGGGTGTAGAGTGGACGAGGGCGGAGAACTGGAGCATATGACGGAGCTGCTAGTGCGGGTGGAGCAGCTGGAGCTGAGGGTCCATAGACTACGGGTGCTGGCGCTGCAGGGACCGCAGGGGCAGCAGTAACAGGACCAGCCACCGGCATTGGTCTCCCCGGCAAAAGTAATGGCTTTTGTCCATAAGTCGGCTGTGGCCTCTGATCCCGCACGTTTGACGTACCATAGTACGAGTATCCTCTGTTCGCCTGACCAACCGTCACTGCAAGATGAACATAATTCACAAACGCTTGTAAGCAGAAGAATATCAAGCTTATCGAAACCATGTACAAGAGCAAAGCAGACATCGTTACTTACCAGCCACTACCAATGGTAGTATTAATAGTATTTCTGTCCGCATGTTCGTGGTTCGCCAGAGTTTCTCCCGGTGTGACAGTGCGCACCTTACTGTAAATAATGCCCTATTTCTGTTGTTTATAAATGGAACACGCTAATGTTACCGTTATTAAATTGATTGGAATCTAATTATTTTTAAATATGAGACTGATTATTAAATTAATTAATAATTATGAACTTTGATAGTTGCGGTCGATGCTGCTAAGAATGTTCATTCGTTGTAATAGATATAGATAATATTTATAGGTATACTTACCGTTATTTTTGTAAGTAGATCACTATTTGCGAATTAATCAGACTTAATTAACTGCGATGTGATGGGTTCTGAGAATGTAACTGAAAAAGAAAACCTGAATGCGAAGAAGTCTCAACGGTTTCGGAAGATTGTGGAACTTGTCGGCGACGTTCGGCGCTTATCGGCGCTTGTTCATATAAATGCCTGCGCCGGTTACCTGCGTGGACCGGTTCCTATAAGCGCTGGTAGGCTGCCAGCAGCTTTCTTTCTGTATACGGCTTTAGTCAAGGTCATCGCTTCGCTCCCGAAATCTAACTAGGTAGGTAAAGCTAGAACATAAATGAACCTACTTAGGTAAATAAATCATAGTGGTATTTTTTTATTTTTCATCAATTCAGGATTAATATTGCAGCGCAGGTACTAGGAAGGGTACCTACACTATCCACCGATTGCACACTTGCGGATGTAATACCTATATACATGTGCCAGATAGATGAGACAGAACTTATTTATTTATTTATTCACAAGTCAATACAACAGGTAACAATCACAGTATTTACAAGTTTTGGATTTGTGAACCGCCTCTATAGTGAACTCTTTTGATAAAATTGATTGATGTTCGATTCGTCACGGAAGTTTATCGAACTCGAATCGTATAATATACGAAGAACAGCAGAACTTAAGAGTCTAGACTCTTAAGTTCGTAGAATGAGATGAAGGATCATACGCAGATTGTGCCATAAAGGATTTTATGGCACAATCTGAATGCGGGAAAGTCCGAAAGGGATACCGGGACCTTGGCAACAGGCAACTGAAGGAACACGGGTGTGTTTTATTCTGTAAAAGTTTGACACGCCCTTCCGCTCCACCCGGAGCGGGAGAAGTTATTTGATGATTTCCCACAAACCAAAAAAACAAAAAAAGGGCACAATCTGAAACTAAACGAGCAACAAAGTTTGTTACCGCATAAGTCTTGATCCTGTGGAAATATTGGGATAAACTATCTTACGTCCTATTTCAGGTCAAGGTCTACCCAGTGCCAAATTTCATCCGAATCTGTTCAGCTGTTTTAGCGTGAAAGCGTAACAAACCAACTCACTTTCGCATTTATAATATTAGTTAGGTTTGATAGGATATATTTAGGATAGTTAGGATTAGTTAGGATGAGCACCCTACCTATTTAAGAACTGGTTTGTGCCCAACAACTGAGGCCATAGACAAAGTAACATTCTATCAGCGATAACGATACTGGAAAAGGCAAAAATGTATAAGGTTGACATAAGCTATGGATGTTTTATGTCAATCCTGTTGACTCGTTGTAGAAATACGAAACGCTTTCGAAGCGATTGTCACTTGTCCCTCTGGTCTAGAGTCTTCTGTAGTAAGAGAACGATGAATGGCAGAGACCATTTATAATAGGTCTTTACCTATGAAATTGCCGTTTTGTATGAAAAAATTTAAACGAATTTTTTTCATGAATTTTTTATTTGTATTAATCGAAGTAATCACCCATGCAATCAATGCATCTTTGCCATCGCAGTGGCAGTTTATTGATGCCCTTCTTAAAGAAATCAGCTGGAATGGAAATGGAATTTGTTGCCTCCCGCAACAAATTCTTCAAAGGCATTTTGTAATGCCTGTCGGGTATTGAATTTTTTTCCCGCCAAGAAGTTATCCAAATTCTGGAAAAAGTAGTAGTCTGTAGGCGCAAGGTCTGGTGAGTAGGGCGGATGACGGAGAGCTTCCAACCCCAGTTCTTGCAACTTGGAGACCGTCTGCTGTGCAGTATGAGGTCGCGCGTTGTCGTGCAGGAGCAGCGGAGACGAGCGATTGACCAATGCTGGTTGGAGATGCGCCAGCTTCTCCATCGTGTTCAGTTCTTCACAGTACACATCTGCAGTAATGCTCACCCCGTTTGGTAAGAAGCTGTGATGAATCACACCGGCGCTAGACCACCAAACAGTGACCATCACTTTTCTAGGGGTAAGTTTTCGTTTAGGGCATTGTTTAGGTGCTGAACCAGGATCCAACCAACTTGCTGAGCGCTTGCGGTTATCAAACAGAATCCATTTTTCATCGCAGGTAACAATGCGGTTCAAAATTCCTTCATTTGTGTGTCTGTTGAGCAGTGCAAGGCACGTCTCGACGCGTACTTCGCGCTGGCGATCATTGAGTTCGTGGGGCACCCATTTGTCAAGCTTTTTTACCTTGCCAATTTGACGCAAATGGAACAATATTGTTTTGACGCTAACGTCGAAAGCTGCTGCTAATTCAGCCGTAGATTGTGTATCATCAGCTTCCACAATCGCCTTTAATTCGTCATTGTCGACCAAAGTCTTCGGACGACCGCGAGGTTCATTTTTCAGGTCGAAATTTCCAGAACGGAAGCGAGCAAACCAATAACAGGTGGTGCGTTGGTTTGTAGTGTTAGCTCCGTAAACGTCGTTGATGTTGCGTGCCGCTTGTGCCGCGTTGCTGCCACGACGGTACTCATATTCCATAATTACTTGAATTTTTAACGTATCCATGATGACGAAAAAGATTGAAATGCGATGAAAATGTAACACTAATCAATAAAGAAATGACTACTTTTGGAAAAAAAAATCCATGTTTTTAAAATAAAATTAATTTGAAATTAGAATTCTTAGCCAAACAAAAATTATTTTGATTTGAAATGGCCAGTACTGCAGAACGGCAATTTCATAGGTAAAGACCTAATAAATGGTCTTTTCTATTACCAAATGTATTTCTATACCACATAATCTTATAGGTCAATTATATTCCGATTAATTTAATGATTCTTTTAATTATTTGAAAATATACCTGTAGATAGTTTAATTACTACTTACGTACAGTCGCAGAATGAAAAGGTTGACCACCTTAAGATCTGTTTTTGTTTGCTCAGTATAAATTATCAGTATCTGCTTTATCGATCGAGTATGACACATTCCGTCATAATAAATGTCATTTCACTACATCGCCCACAGATATGTCCACGATGAGAATTGACCTCTTTGCATTTTGGAAAGGCGAGTTAAAATTAAAAAAAAAAACGATTTCTCTCTATTCTTTAGTTATTTCAGGAAGCCGAAAAGAGGCCCGAAAAATATCGAACTTTGGTTTTGCGAGCAGAACATTGAAATCATATATGTGTAAACCCAAGTATAATATCATAAATGTGTAGATTTCAATCTAATCTGTTAAGATTAGAAGTTAATTTTTGAAATGTAACTTGTAATTTTTATAAGAAATAAACAGTTCATTTTTTTAATTATGTAAATATTGTAAGCACGCTTTAATAATTTAATTGAGAACGAGTAAAACTTGCCGTTCTACTTAAATCATTGGTGTATATGTATACCCGTGTTCACAGAAATCAAACGAATTTAATGCTAGTTTTCAACAAATCAAACAATCACTTATGTGAAAATATATCGGCTTCGGCCGTTCTGTTTAAAATAAATAAATAAAGATCCAAATAAATATCGATTGGTATTTATTATTAGCCCACAATCTTAACTGAAAATAAGGAATAACTGAAGAAGTAGTGTTTAATAAGAGATGTAACCACCACGAGCATCAATTACACTTTGTAACCTATTTCTCATAGAACCCACAAGGCGGGAGCATAGGTTCGTTCCTCTCATTTCTTCCCAGATCATTTGACAGTGGTTTTCTATGGCTTCTTTGGTCCTTTCGTTTCTTTTCTCCCAACGCTGCACCATTAAACCCCATAGGTTCTCTATCGGATTTATATCTGCAGATTTTGCTGGCCAGTTAATTTTTTTTATATCACGGTGCCGTTCGAACCATTCACTCACAATACGAACGGTATGTGTGCGAGCATTATCTTGGACAAAACTAATTTCAGGGAAATCGTCAGCCGGATAAACGGTTCGGACACTTGGCAGCATACTCTCTTCCAGAACCGACATATAGTGAGTTGCGTTTGCCCTTGAAGGTAATAGAACGAGCTCGCCTACTCCAGCCGCTGACATCCATCCCCATAAATTAGCCGAAATCCGTCCGGAACT
Organism: Lithophane ornitopus; assembly: GCA_948473465.1. Lineage (NCBI taxonomy): Eukaryota > Metazoa > Arthropoda > Insecta > Lepidoptera > Noctuidae > Lithophane > Lithophane ornitopus. Next base: position 7,052,412 of record OX419616.1, on the reverse strand, counting down.
AAAATTGGGCACTACATGGTCTTCTGTATATGTTGTACCGTTATATCTCCATAAATGTAGCCTCCCATGTTGGCTCGATTTGAAGCATTTTTCGTCGGTAAATATTGTCGTACTCCAATCGTCGCTCAAATGCATGCGTGCAAATTCCAAGCGTGCTGCCTTATGAGCATCAGTCATAGAAATTTTATTTGCGTGTCGTCTATAATGCAATCCTATTGAGTGTAAGGCGTTTCTTATTACTCTTGGACAAACTTCATACATTTCAGCGTAATAATTGGTTGACACAAAACCGTTATCTTCATATTGTCGTCTCATGTCGGCTCTTTGTGCAGCACTAAGAAAGGGACGGCGACCAGAATTACGACGATGATCAATCAGTTCACCTTCTTCAGCATATCTTCGAATCCAAAATCTCACAGTATACCTGGTTAAATGTAGGTTTCGCGATATTTCACTGATAGTGTAGCCATCTTCGTGTTGATAAATAATAGCTGCTCTTTCTTGAATATTTAAATTTCTCGGCATTGTAAAATATTAATAATACGAAAAGATGAAAAAGCAATGATGACATTGACATGAACTGTTATTCACATTTATAGTTTTAATCATTTTTATGCGAAGTGGATTTAATCATTAGATTTATCAAACTTGACACAATGTAATGGCATGATCAAACTAATAAAAAGGTTTTAGTTCAACTATTAATAGCCTAGGAACATTCGTCTAAGTTTTGAACTTTGTTGTCAAACAGTTAAACACATATTTCAATACAACACTCTCGTCTGTTACACAGTTTAAAAAGGTAACATGATGTGCTTGCAACGCGTAAATGCATTTATTTGAAAACTGATCAACCTTTTCATTCTGCGACTGTACATGTATTAAAGGTACCTACTAACTCGTTATGTTTATATCTAACAAAAGCGATGACAAGGGCAATATGTAACTTTTTATAAATTGATATGGTGATTTTCAATTATTGGTGAGTGCGTTTGCAATTCGTTGGATTTAATAATGCAGGTACTTTCCGACCTAGTATTCAGTTGATAAATAATATCTATTCATCAACCTGTATTTATTATAATCATGTTAATAGGATTGAAGTATCTACCTACTGTAAAAAGTCAAGGTGGACCTACTGACCAATCTGCTTTCATGCTATTATTTGAAAAATAGGCTGTTATTAGAGATACTAGGTACAAAATTAAGAACACAATAATGTCATATTTAAAATATTTATTAAATAGTAGAAAATACATAGGATTGAATCGAAGCGTATCATGAGACCATACGTAACACTAGATTATTGAGGTTGAGCATTGGCTATTGCCAAGGGGGTGACTTCGCAGTTGACGTAATCGGCGTCTATGCAGCGACCCGAAGCTGAGTCAAAGGCAAGGCCGGTGTCGCACGAGAGCAGCCGAGCGCGGCCCTTCTCGCACGAGAAGAAGTAGTAGCAGTTGCCTTGGTATCTACAAAGAGAGAGAAAGAGAAACGTTAGAGACTATAAGGAGACTTTGGTGTAATGAGTGATTCCAGTCTGATCTCCAAATCAGATCCACCGGCTATTAAAGAACCAGTCCTTTCCACAGGTGGATCAGATTTAGGGGATCGGATCGTAGTAAACCTTTGTTTTGAATGTGACAAATGAACCGACTAGAAAACAGATCTAAAGTTAGTAAAATTAAGAAAATTACTTGTAGTTGACGACGATATCTAGAGGCGTGCCGTCGGCATCAGTAGGGGCAGCTGGGCAAGAGAATCCGAGGAACTCTGAAATGTATGAGAATAACAATTATAAATGTTACTTTAATGAGAAAAATACTAGATGTCGAGGCATGTTGATGTAGAACCTATAAAAGAGCTGCTTCCTGCTTCTCACACGGCAGGAGTAAAAATTCACCATTACACAGATCATGATGATGAGAAATATGAATTTATAATAATACCAAATAATCATACTAGAATGTAATATTATAATACCGAATATTCATACTAGAATATATAATATCCCCAAACAGCTTTTTCGACTTGCACGGGATTATAAAGAGTTTTACATAGCCTTCTGGAAGATCACATAAAGTAATTAGCTATACATACGATCAACTTTGCAAGACGCGACGAGGTCGGGCCAGTCACAGCGGCCGGTGTCGGGGCTGAAGGCCAGGCCAGTGGGGCAGATCATCTCGATGGCCTTGCCGGCCACACACATGCGGTACTGGCCGCAGTTGTCAGAGGTGGCCACAGGCGACGGGAAGTAACCGTACTGGTGGGGACACTCGGCTGTGGGCTGTGCTGGCTCTGAAAGAAATTGGTTGTTTAGATTAGATCCGAGTAGTCCACGGCAATTTGATGTTTTAGAATGGAATAGCGGGATAGCTGCTAGATTCTATTGTTACGTCCCGTGCAAGTCCATTTGTTTTTAATTCACCCGACGTGTAGCTTCTAAATTGTAGGCGAAATAGTAAAATGTGTGTCTGCAAAACGAATATTTCAATAAATAGTGTAAACTTGTGTATTGTAATTAACCCGCAAACCGTTCAAGCTCCTGATATTTTAAAGGCAAACACCAATAAAACTGAATAGGATCGGCACATATAAACCGCGTACAAGAGAAGAGCTGTCAGTGTCATAATTGTTCTGGAATATTTGAGACTTACAGCAGCAGTTTAGATGTACTGATCGCGTTCAATTTAATTGGTGAAATTACCCTTAGTGCAATGGTAATCTTCGCATTTTTCTGGCTTTCTTTTTTTAACAGGTGCATCTTTAGGTTAATTTAGCTGTTAGTTTTCCAAAAAGTAAGTATTTTTGGCTTGGCAGTCATGTATACATTCATCGCAAATTGTATATGAACCACATCCACTGGGATGTTGATCCTGTATTACTTACGAGCAGCACCACGGCCTGTACAAGGCACGTCCATGGGGTATGCGCAAGGGTAGCTGGGCCACTTCGCGTCCGGGTTGTAGTGGAGGCCGTCTGGGCAGGACATTTCTTCTGCGACAAATTCCTGTGAGATTAACAAATTTGTGATTTATCCCACCGCATACCTACTTAGAATAAACAAAGTCCTAGAACTGATGGCTAGCCCTGGGGGATGCCTATTTAACTTTCTCTAAAGATCATATGGATGTACTTACTTGCAGCTCTTGTAAGATGCTACCAACTAACTTAACTTTTGAATCATCATCATCTTCCTGCCCTTGTCCCATGTTACTTGGGGTCGGTGCAACACGTTTTCTCTTTTCATTCTCCCCTGTCAATATCACGCTATCATTCACTCCCTTCTCTGTCATACCTATCATTCTTCTCCCTCTCCATCCATCAACATTTATATTCATCACTCTTTTAGTCACATGCGTTTTCACCCTCCTCACCACATGCCCCGACCAAGCTAAACGATTTCCTTTCAACTTTTATGTCTATCAACTTAACTTTTGAAAATTAGACAGAAAACATAACCGATCTTCCACAGGCATTGTCTAAATTACAGCCAGCCAGTTTCTCTGGGACTCATTTCTCTTCAGGTGGTGGCATTTACGACTCAAGTTTCTTCCTTCTAGGGAGAAGGGAGAATCTCTCCCTCCGTCGTGGAATTCAGTCGGTATGTGGTGTTATGTTGGAATACTTACAGTGCACTCTACGTAGGAGTCGCAGCTAGTGTCCACCTTGTAGTAAGCATTTCTCTGCTTGCAGATAGCGTTCTGAGGGTCAGGTGTGTTGGTGGAAACCTGAACCTGGGCGGTGCCTGTTTGGTGGAAAAAAAAACAGCATTTATTGGACACCCCGTCCTTATCACTACCTACGTTTGATCTGATCTATTCAATAGGTACATATTTTCTTTGAGTTAATCCTAACTACAATATTACTTATTATAAAGCGGGCAACAGCTAGTAAAAAATATAGTACAGTCAATGTTCAAATACAAACCTACTTATTGTTTTTCAACCTGACAATCGGTTTAGAACTTAGAATATAATTATACCTAATAAAATGCTGGTTGGGCAATTTGGGAATGTTACAGTCATTTTTTTGTAACTAGATTAAGAACTAGATAGTTATAGTCAACTCTCAATGTTTGATTTGTAGGTAGGTTATATACATCACGATGTACAGTCAGGGACTTTAATTGATGAGCCACTTGGCACTGTTCGCATTTTAGCCGTGTAATGCAAATCGAGCTTAGTCGGTTATACTCGTACCTACATCCAGACACGGAAAGTCATGTCTTCGTATTTATAGAATAGAAAATTATGTTTAATATCTTTATCGGTTGGCTAACCTGAGAGCCGGAACTACAAACTTGACAGCAGAGTGACTACCCAAAGTCAACCAATTGCAGGTCTAGCAACCGTAACCTAGCGAAGATTGTTTTAGCGTAGCCATAGTAACGTTAGCGTACGGAGAAATTTATATAATTTCGACAAATTCGAAAATAACGTCTCTGACATCGACATTTCAATTGTCACTGTCTTCGGATAGGTTTTCATAATTATCGAGTTATTGAGCTCTGATTCAAAGGAGGTCAGTATCAAATTTAATAGATTCGATAAACATTGTATTTATTGTTTATTGAGAACTTATTAGTCAACCTCTATGGATAGCACTATTTCCGATTACTAGTAATTTGTCATCTTGTTTACAAGCATGCGATTTGAGTTCGGGTTTAATCGTGTAATCTCGTGAATGTATGAAACTGCAAAATTGAAAAGTTTAAAAGTGGCTCATCAATTAAAGTCCGTGACTGTATCTAAGGATAATATTTTGCAACAAATGATGAGGTAGATTTTTTTTTTCATGGAACTACTTAATGCAATGAAGGTAGTTTAATTATATTGATCAATCAAATAATCATTGAAATGGTACTTACAGGCAGCTACGAACACCAAGGCGGCACACAGGTAAGAAAACATTTTACGTCTTTACGTTGCTTTCCTGAGGTGGAACTCTCGAATGGTGACCTAATATCGTTCCTATTACTTTTTATACCAAAATATGTCATCAAATTAGATACTTAATTGACTTTCATTAACGGCACAAAATAGTTGTAGGCATTACTGCGGTTTGGTCGTCATATCTATGTATAACAATGGTGATTAAAAACACGTTTCAAGTTTGAGATATTTTATTGTAATGATATTGTAACAATTTAAGACATTAAACATTACAAAATTATTGATACCATAATTTTTGGTATCGGAACACTACGTCTATGACACAGGTGTAGTACCTACAAGAAGTACGTACAAGTTGTTAAAGTACAAAATGGTGATGGAGGATTTTAACTTTAACATTAAATTACAAAAATAAAAAAGTTGCAGCTTAACAATTATGTTTATGACAAATCTTACACTAGATCCTTATATTTTTACTTGCGGCACAATCGCCTGGTACGAAACGTAAAACAGGATGGAAAATATAAAACATTAAAAATAAAAAACACAAAAAAACATGAAAAGTACAATATTCTATGACTTCATAACACAGACGCTGTGGTAACTCTATTGTTAGTTTTAGACTAGAACTACTTTCGAGACAGACCAGCAGAGAAATTCTGTAACACACTTACAATGGCAACCTTTCATTTTGACAGTTCAAACAAACGAAGCAATCCTTCAAAATCCTTCAGATTGCGATTGAAAGTGCCTTACGCAATTGCGTGTTGGTCACGTCCCAAAGTCTGAGCATCAAAGATAAAATGTGATGCAGAGGGTCATTTGTAAAGCTGGCTATCCACTTATCCACTATATTCGCGCACCAACTGTACTCCGCACATGTTCATTGTGTTTGCATGCGACTACGAACAGATGCGCGTATAGCACAGTTGTTGCGCGGTTGTCGTGAATACCCAACTTTACGCTGGTTTGAATTAGTATCGCCTCTTGTGGGTGGTTTTGGAGCTGAACTCCTGCTCTTTGGCGAGGAGTTGGCTGGCTTCCTCCCTGGCGCGAGCTGCTTCGGTCCTGATTTCTACGGGACAGGCGTCCACCTCATCAGCCGATACGCAGGTGCTGGTCAGCTCATCGTAGCCAGTATTCTTACCACAGAACAGCACGCGTGGCTTCGTGCCTATGCAGAGGAAGTATTTCTGGCAGTTGTTGTCGGCCCTGTGATATTTAAATGATGTTAGATTAACCTTATTTTAGTCTTCCAAGTGAACGAATATATTCTAAAAAACTAATATCCTATACTATTAAATGAGAAATATTTATTTTGTATATTATAATAAAATATACTTTGTAATCATGTTCTCGAAAACGGCTATAACGATTTCGATTTTCGAAAGTTGCAATTTAAGGGTTTACAGGGGCAAAACATGAATCTAACTAGGTCTCATATCTGGGGAAATTGGTTTTCTCTATTTTCACCCGATCAGACCTCGGTCGCCCAGGTATTGCTGTTAGTTAATGGGTGATTTAAACTTTAAAGGGCCCAAGAGAATTTCTCCGTCAATTTGAGGACTTGTACTAAATTAGATTATCTTTTATTAATTATAATTAACCTTTGCAAGTCTTTTATTTATACGGATTGAACTTTGATTCACTTGACGGAAGAAGCAAATTGAATTTTTGCATCCAATCTAAATTATTATCATGGTCAAGGAATAAATTATTGCTGTTCAGTCAAATTTGACATTACAACGCCGAGGTCGGATTCTGGGAAAAATCTCGAAAACGACCAGAAATAAAACAAAAAGAGTTGGTAGAGCCTTATAAAAAGTGGCACGACAAGAATGTGTAAGCAACTGGGCACTATATTATCATACAACATAAGAGGATGTGAGCAAACCGCTGGTATTTCTAATAACGAGGTTATATAAGCAAGGTCACCGCTCATCTGCTGACATTTAAGCATGCGCTGACACCGACTGACCGGTCGCCTATTAAGTAACCAGTTCTTGGCATTTCGATCTCTATCACTTTAATAATAGTCGGGCTTTTGTACATACATTAAATATTGCACGTATTTATGTAACGTACCTGTAGTATCTGAAGCCGGCAGGGGGTCCAAGCTCCCTTGATACTGGAACCTCAGGGCAGCGGAAGCCGAGGAAAGCTGTAAATAGAGTTATTTATTTATTAGTTGAAATAATTTGGTTCGAATTTAGAATAAGAAAAACAGTAAGCAGGTATATAATTATGTTAGATTCTCAGTAAACTAAAACCTTGTCTTTGTTATTAACGAATTTTACGACACAAATTCCAAGTGGTAAATGCTTTCACAATCCGGTGTGTGCTCATGACATGCTAACTTGAGTTATCATATCGGTTAAGACACCGCGTGTGCCAGAAATTAGATAAATCAGCAGATTTTTTTTGATGAAATTAATATTTATTATGTAAATTATTATCAAAAAAAAACTTTGAAAATGACATCTAAATTTTGTTGCCACGGACAAGGATATTGATTAAAAATTTAAATGAGCAAATTAACAATAATATGATGATTTTTTATTTAAACTTGTTTCTGACGGGAGAAAAGTCAGAGGTGATTTTAAGGGGTGCAATAATATAGCCTCGATAAGTGGCGATTCTATAATATATACTCTATTATTATAGAATTATTCTATCCACGTATGATGGTAGCTGACATCTTGCTAACTGGCTAATATTATGGGAACGCTAAACTATTCTTCTATAAAGATCGGGCCGGGTATGAGAGAAAAAGATGAACTATATTCTTACCTTCAGCATCGCAGTCTTCAACCTCATCGGGCCAGTCGCAGCGGTAGGAGGCGGAGCTCCAGGCCAGACCCTCGGGGCATTGGAAGTCGTAAGCTACTCCACTGACACAGTTCCTGAAGAAGCTGCAGTTGCTCCTATCTCCAAGCTTGTAGTAGCCGAACTGGTGCTCGCACTGTTCAGTTGGCTGAGCGGGCTCTGGAGTAACACAAAAAATATTTGACACATGCGCATGATTGGTGGTCTGGCTCTGGTTTTAGAAGCTAGCTATTGTTAAAACTTCAATTAAAGAGTTAGGTTAAATAAAGGCGGGATAAGAAATGAAATGAAATTGTTTATTCTGTAAATAGGATATCAGAATCACTTTTACACGTCATATAAAAGAAAAAAATAAGATAGATAAGGTCGGCGTTTCCTATCTGAGTACTCTGAGAAGAAAGGCCGAAACAAACGCAGAGGTCGCAGTAACCGAGGAGCTCAACTCAGAGCTTAAGGAGCTCAACGACTAAGAGGAGATGGGAATGCTATGTGAGAGTCCTCCTGATTCATAGATAAGAGAGATTCTTAATGATGGTGCGATTTGGGAAAATAAATCTCTTTATTTCATTATTTTCCTATATACTACTGGTACGTGTCTCACTGAATGAATAAAAATCAAGCTGTCAAAATTTTGCGCACGTGGGGCTATAGGTTACTTATTTTAATAATTACTTGTTTAATGTGTTACCGGTTGGAAATGTCAAAAGGTAAACTAGAAATGGTTTATGAATATTGAGAAACAACTCATAAAAAAGCAAACTGAATAAATAAACCACCACTCGATTATAAAAATCGTATATTTCTTGAAGCCTTAAATTTTCGCGATACAACCTTCACCTTCGCGGTTACCTTCAAAAGTTCACTTAATTTATGTAATATACAATAAATATTCCAGCTTAGTCCGCATCTGGAATATTTATTTTTTGTTGTATCAGATATAGAATCGAGGATAATATATTTCTGAGTATATCTAAAATCAGCAATGATACAAGGCGGTAAAACGAATAAGATCAGTTTTCGGATTATGAAGTCTGCGGTACTCAACATTTATTTCTGATCCTCACACAAATTATTATGAATTTTCCTTATTTCACTAGTAATTCGAATGCCCGTTTTCGCCGAGTTGTAGTGAAATCGGGCATTCAGTTCAACCTAAAATTTTGCTCTGAAATTAGTAGGGGCCCATCGGAAACAATGCGGCAAGCCACAATGGCATAATGTGTTTTACCTCTCAATTAGTAGGTAGGTACCCACTTTTCAATCGTCAGATGAGATCGATCGGAATAGTTTTTTTTAAGTCTGGCGATTGACATATTATACTTAATCCTTGAGAAAAATAAATACTTATCAAATATTCCGGGCCACGCATTGGGGCTACTTTTTTTTAGCGACTTGCAGGAATCACTGACTACCGCTGGTTAAAATAAAACTTGTATTTTACTCACGTAGGGAGGCGGATCTTTCAAGGCAATCATATTCGTTGGGGTACTGGCATGGGTAAGCGGTGAATTTCACGTCGGGGTTGAAGCGAAGACCATCAGGGCACAGCTTTTCTTCCGAAGTTCCATTCTATGAACAAATAAAGACATGTATCATCTCGTCGTAGGGTAGAAGCTTTTTCTCCGAAGTTCCGTTCTACAATACAGATAAATCATGAAATCTGATAAAAAGGTGGTGACTACTGCGATGACGGCTATTAGAGATTTATAGAATAAGACACAGGTAAAGAGCAGGAAGATGATGATAATCTAGCTGTTTTCTGGAGTGTTGCAATAACATATTTCCAGAATGATCACGCTTGGCAAGGAGATTGGTGACCGCAGTAACGCACAAGAGGATTCTGTTGGCCATTCTCTTGACCTAATAATGGGTAATTTATTTGCACTAAGCTGTTGTGACCTGATGTGTAATATCATGGGTCAATCGCTCTTTAGATTAAGTGAATTATTAATTGCTTGAGCATTCCTAAGCATGTCACAGTTTCCGTAGAACAGAATTAAATATATTATTATATCATTACAATTTTACTGAGAATTAATATTAATCTCTACTCATTTCGTGTTTGCAGATGAGTGAATCCAATTATTCCGTGTTTCTACAACTAAGATGGGTATAGATTACAGAGAGCCAGGCAACAGAGTTAAGAATATTCACAGGAATATTTACGGGAAAGTTTAATTAATCAGTATACGGAGCTGAAGATATTGAAAATAATTTTAAGAATAGCGTTTTAATAATAAAAGTCGCAATATCCGTTTAGTAACACCTAATAATAATCAAAAATCGGCTATTCATCGCAAATCTAACATTCGTATCACGTTCTGCAAATAAGGCGAGCTTTATTACAAGAATCTGTGATTATTAAGTGAATTATTCATAAGAGGAGACGCATGATTACACACAAAAGAATGGAGCTTATGTCAGTGCCTTTGTAGTACGCAGACTTTAATGTAGTCACGACCTATTTTAAAAGTAAGATCCCAGTCTGTGTCAACACTTTCCCACATACATGACCATGGGTGAATAGTTTAGTACTGAGGTTCATGTTATGGAAATTGATGTGTCTGGGATTAAAAAGCAACTTGGAGTGTAATGTAACCTGTGTGGTTACCGAGAAGCGGTAGACGATGTATTTGTAGACCATTAGCCAGAAGAGCATCGGGCCTGTGAGGATTGCCGGAAAGACCTATATGCGATTAACATAGACCAGGAAAAGAAGGAGGTTAATGTTGCGTGGAATAAGCCAACTAGTAAGCCCTTCCAGAATAAACCTGGACATTGTAGTCTTGGTTGGTTATTATTCTGTCTACAACTAAAACTACCATGAATGATCGTATGTAATATCCTAATTAAATGAACAATATTTGTACATATATACGTGTTATCACGTCCTCCAAAATGGCTGTAACGATTTCGATTAAAGTTGCTATGTTTTACGGGGCGAAAAATCTCTATTTCCACAGCGGGATGTGATACTAGGTTGGTATTGAAATTGAAATTGAAATTATTTATTAATAATCAGGTACATCATACATAGGAAGTTGAACGGTGATCCCCAAACTAGACGATAGTCTGTATCTTGGAGATCAGAGTTGTACACGATATATTTATCTATTTTCACCCGAGCAGAGCTCGCTCGACCAGGCACTGTTACTAATATGAGAACGGTACTTACAATGCATTCAATGTATTTGTCACAGCTGCCGGGTACGGGGTATCTTTCGTTCAGCTCATTGCACGCTCCGGCAGATTTAACTGCTTTGGGTACTTCTTGGAACTGCTGCCTGCTCTGCTGGTTCTGGTTCCTAGAGTATGCACCCGGGCTGGGACTGGCGCCGAAGCCACCAAACTGAGCGACCGCTGTTGAAACATGAAGTAAATTAGCATGTGGTTCAGAAAATAAGGAGACAGTTGATGAATGAGTCGGTCAGTTTATTTTTTTGCATAAAACATGACGTGGGTACTACAATAGAACTATTTGTTGTAGTTACTATGCAATAAGACAATACACGTGTTCGAATTTCAATGGATACACAGAAGCTAAGAAACTAGGCTCGTGCTTATTTCTAGAATGACTCATCGGAAGACATTATTATGTTAATTTTCACCGGTAAAAATAAGTAAATTAGAAATTGAATGTACTGAATTGTTAGTCTTTGTAGAACAAAACACAGTTTGTTCATTTATTTTTGAATAGACCTAACGGCTTGTTAATATACTTAAGAAGAATTTAAAATAGTTTTAACCTTGACTGGTACAAAACCGTGGACTCACAATATAGGATTTTGACGACTGTTACTTAGATATACAGGTACAGATTGGATACACAGATTAAAACTGTGAAAGCGGAACGCCTGCAGCTGACACATCATGTATGTAATATGTCACGAATTGCATCATTTGGTTATTCACAATATGCGAAATTCTTAAAAGCACAGGGAAGCTTACAGCTTCCTACAATATTAGTCACTGTACCAAATTTTGGTGAGAATTTCGGAAACATCATGTTGTCGCGTTATCGTCACGGTTCTGGTTTTACCTAAATCTCAGCTTTTTGACTCAGATCCTATAGGTACCACGTGGTACTGGTAACGTACGTGTTGTTCACTATCAAAGTATTTGTCAGCGTCCGCAGCTACAGCCGCATATTATGATTTTTTATAATCGAATCGCCATTTAATTCAATAAGCCTTGCAATAATCATCAATAACTTTAAAGGTTTATTGATGTGTCACATTATTAACGCATTAGTGACCTTTTGCCAGTGGTTATGTTATTTTAATGTTATATTTATATTAACAGGCCGTTTGAGAAGTTTGAAACTTCTCAATTTGGCGAACAGGTATATAAAATGTTATGTAATAAATGAAGGATGTCAAAAGCGAATTCTTAAGTGAGTTAATTTATAATAATGTAGATTCCTCATCCTCCTCTGACCTTGAAGGTCATAATAAAAAGTCGAATAGCCACAGATGCATTATACATATTTTAAATGAATCAAGTTCACGATGATGTTATAAAATTTGCCGTTTTACGACATAGGTTGATTCTGTGAAGAAATACATAATTTTCCATGGAATACTAAACTGAGCAAAATATTTCAAAACACTACTGCATAAACAAGCTATAAGTTTTACGAACAAGACGTCATAGGTTCTGTGCTAAGACCTACTAATGTTAGAGAAGGCTTAGGTAACGATCACTGCTTTGGTCATGTGAACTATTGACTCTTGGAGAATATATAATACTTAGTTATATTTTCCACTTAGAAATATTTAATTTTAAGAAATAAATCATAAAGCCATCTTAGGACTTCTAGAATGATAGCACATATCATCACGCGAGAAGGTCATTTCGTCAATTAAAAAAAAAAAAGATTTATGTGTCAGCTCTTGACCTCGATCTCGCCTGATGGAAAGTTATGTATAAGTCCCATGTAATAGGGGCGAGCCGATTGCCATCAACCGGGCACAAATCCAGAACGAACGTGTCTAGAAAGATACTCAATTATTATTTATTGATTAAATCTGACAGACATATACCTAAGTATGAAATACGAGATGAGAATTCTAGGATCCGTGCTAATCATGGAAAAATAAGTACCTACCATACACATTATAATCACAACATATTGTTATTAACCATCAATCCGTTTTTTGGTCAGTTTCTTTTATGACATTTAATTACGACTCTCTAACCATTAGTTCAGCAGAAGAAGTTTTAATGACAATGGCATCGTTGATGATATCAAATTATAAATGACACTTTTAACCGAGCCAAGTTGACCAAAGCGTGTTAGTTTGCCTATATTTCTGTCAGTTACGAAGTAGGGCTAGATTGTCTTGATCGAATTTAGTAAATTTTGGATGAATCAAACTCAATTACTTCAATTGAAGCATATACAGGCACTTTTGAATTGTTAAGGAGTCGGCCAATGAGTCAAAAAGTTGAAGCTAGTTGGCCATTCCAAAAACCAGATCTCTATGGAGAAAAACGTGCAAGAAACTGCAACGAAATCCGGGGTATATTATTCTTGTTTCTTCTAAATGTGAGAACAATGTTAAAGTAAAACAATTAAATAAAGACCTAAGACATAAAAACGAATTCAAGGATTAGTCATATTACCTACGTAGATTAGGTAGTAATATTTTGTAGGTACGTAGTTTAGGTGTTTATATTTAGGTAGGTACACACGGCTACACATCAAGCTATACATTTCCCGTTTATATGCTGATCTTGCATTGTAGGTATAGGATTTCCGTACAATGCGAGGTCAGCTTATACTGGAAATGTATAGCTTGATGTGTAGCCGTGTGTACGAGGTAAAACATGAGTTACGTACCTGCCCAACAATATATAATGCAAAAAATATTGAGATAAGGGATTTTATTTATACACAGTCAACCAATAGGTACTACGTATAGAATTAAAATAAAGTTGAAACGACTACCTTATTAAACATCGTAACTACACTTTTAATTCAAACAGTTGTTTAATTAGTCAATTAAGTAGTTAAAAGCATGAAACAATTGTTTACCACTTTAATCATACCTATTGTTAAGCTGTAAATAGCCGGTAAAACAGTTCCGTCTTTAATTAGTTGTTAAAAACACGTTTAATTAATTACAGGTAGCAGGCAATATACTTATTTACCCCTAATGAAATATTTATACGACACGTGTCGATGTAATTAATGAATTAATGGGAAAACGAGCTCATTTGACTTTATGATAGTGAGATTATATTAAGTACACAGAGCTTGTACTGAAACGTGGTATCACGGTCTATTAACATGTAAGACTTGCGCTTTTCCTGAGAAGGAAAAACGTGGACTTTAAAAAGTTATTTTCCCTAAAGAAGCACCGCGTTTTTTTATTCATTTCATATTAATATCGTTTCGTTTCTTTTTGGTATATTGAAAATGCAAAGACATAAAAAAAGGCCATAGGTAGGTACTTACCGAAGCCGCAGAGGCACGCAAACACTATCAAAGACTTGTCCATGCTGTATGCTACCCCGTACTGATGTGCGCACGAGTGTCGCTCAGGTATTGAATGGGCGATCGCTGCCGACCTTGGGGACGCACCGGACAGTGTTGAAACCCGCTCATCTCCGTGTTACATCAGCACAGAACTCGAGACAGTGCTAGAAGTTTGACAGGTTCCTACCTGTGATTGGAGTTAATTGATGTATCTGCCATAATTCTATTAGTTAATCGAATTTAGCAATTAAGGATAATAAAATACCAACATAATCCTTTTTCGGAAAATGTGCGCTTCCTTAGTAGCAGCGAGTTTTACTCAGAGCAGACTCGCTACAAGAACTCACAGGGAAAACGCTCGAAGAGTTATTACTTTGATTGAATTTTTAACCGATATTTCAAAGCATACAGCATTAGCTAATGTCTAGCTTTTGTTGTCATTTGTTTACCGCGGGATTACTCATTGTGATAAAGGTAAATCACTTTTCTTCTGGAAAGTACACAATTGTTGTTATAACAATAGGATTCAATGGAAACAGCAAATGGGACCCATAGTTAATACCTAAAAAATGGGATGGAAAACTGGGATCCAACGAAAATAAATGGATTGAGGATTTGTTGTTCAATAAACCAAGCATTTATGAAGTACTAGCTGCGCCCCGAGGTTTCATCCGCGTGCGTCTTGATCCTGTGGGAATATCGGGATAAAAAGTATCCTATGTCCTATTCCAGGTCATGATCTACCGATGTGCCAAATTTCATCCAAATCCGTTCAGTCGTTTTAGCGTGAAAGCGTAACAAACAAACAAACTAACTTTCGCATTTATAATACTACCACCCGCGGCTTCGCCCACGTGGTATGTCGATAAAAAATAGTCTATCTATTAAATTAAATTCATTTATTTCAGACTAAGAAAGATAAGATTTTCCTGACTGACATCACGCAAAAATAAAAACATAAACGCGGCGATGCGTTGTTCCTATGGGGGTAGGCAGAAATTACCGAACTACGCGCGCGTAAACAGCAAACTGACGTAAGACTCTTGTTCCATGTAGGTAAATGTTAAAATATTTTTTAGATAAGTACGTTACATAATAGGTAGGTACGTATTAGGATTGTAACCTTTCACAATACGGTGCCCTTTTATCAACTGTTACGTATGCAAAAGTGTTGATGCATCTTACGATAACATCTATAGACCGAATGACATCAATAAAAGTGGTTCTAAAAGAGCTGTTAGTATTATTTATCAATTTCAATAGTTCAAGCTAATTTCGAATATATAACCAAATGATTTTTCCATAAAATAATCAGGCCACAGTTACATTTCACTTCCCGATGTATTCTGTAAAACTCTCATCGTGTTAACTTAAGGTGAATTGAGCTTGAAGTAAGTCGTTATTGTTGTCATTGTCATGTGGATTATCAGCTCACTTCACTTTGAGATTTTTACAGAATAGCTTGTCACATAACATAACATAGCATGACGCCTGTATTCCCCGAAGTGTTTGACAGATTCACCTCTGCTAACAAAATAGTCAATATTACGAACAAAAGATACATGGATTGTGTGAGGAATGTTCTACGAAAGAGAAGGGAGTGAATGATAGCGCTTGATTTTCCCATCACCAATTGAATATCCTGTCTTACCCTATGGAACTGTTTTCAAGGGATGATGTCATCGATTGACCGCAATCAAGTTGCATCTAAATATTACAAGAAACTTAAACGGAACATACCTATGCGTGATGAACTGATGACAAAGAAGGAGAGCTCGCATCAGAATGTCATCCAAGCCGATAATGGTCATTCTATAAATTGTAATGTTACACACGTTATTAATAAAAAATGTCTTACGTCACTACTAAAGGTCATGGATGAGCTGTACTCAAGGTCCTGGGAACTAGGAATGATAAATTATACTTATATGAATTTACAGTTGTAAAACAGGAAGGGCTCAAACTGATGGAATCGACCCGCTCTCCTTAATTGCGTAATACACGATCAATCACAATCTGAATCGTTTTGAAACAGATTGCATCATAAAAGTTAAAAAAAAAAAAATCTGCTCAACAACTTTAAATAACGCAACAAATGTTGTTGAATTGTAAAATGAAATAGATTAGTCTTAATCGTTTACAAAAATGTGTTATGCAATAATAGATAGCTGGATGGTCCATCCATGAGCACATTGATACAATCCATTCTATAAAATCTTACTTGAATCCATTCCATTTAAAACTGGCAGATATCACTATTTGTATAAGACAACTTCAAAATTGTATTTGAAAAGCTTTTCATTTATTTTCACGTTGAATAAATAACATTTTTTTTTTTTAAACGGCCTAGTGCGAGTCGGCCTCGCGCACGAAGGGTTCCGTACCATTATCTATAAAAAACGCAAAAAATCACGGTTGTTGTATGGGAATGGGAGCCCCCATAAATATTTATTTTATTCTGTTTTTTTTTGTATTTGTTGTTAATTGTTATAGCGGCAACAGAAATACATCATCTGTGAAAATTTTAACTGTCTAACTATCACGGTTCATGAGATACAGCCTGGTGACAGACGGACAGACAGACAGACAGATAGACACACAGACAGCGGAGCCTTAGTAATAGGGTCCCGTTTTAACCTTTGGGTACGGAACCCTAAAAAAAAACGGAGTGATTAGATATAAAATCTTTCTTACAGTGCTAGGTATATGTTTGTTGGAGAAGAAGATGTGGAAGGTGGCGTATTGCAGCACGAGATCGTTATCGTATCGTAACTATCACGGTTCATGAGACACAGCCTGGTGACAGACGGACGGACGACTGACGGACGGACAGCGGAGTCTTAGTCATAGGGTCCCGTTTTACCCTTGGGGTACGGAACCCTAAAACGCATCTAAGCACTGCTGATTCTTTATCCGAAGAGCTGATGATAAAACACTGTTGTTTGATACTTCATCTCTACATGTTTACCTACACTGATACAGATATCGATTACGATACTCAAACTGGATGAGCACAAGAGATGACGGGTGTCATCCACAACCGCAGGATGCCCATCAAACTCAAGGATCTAATAAAGATCAAACTGCATGACTAATTTTGCACGAAATTGAAACTGAAACTGTGAACCTTCTCATTTAGCGCTGTTTTAACCAAAGCCAGATAACTTTTATTCGGGGAATAAAATTGACGTCTGACAGGTTTTGTATATAAAATCTGTCAACAATTGAATATTTAGTCGCTGGATAAGACTTATACTAGGGATAAAAGTTTGGTCGAATTCGCCCTAAGACGTAGAACAACAAAGTATGTAGTTAATCATGGTAAAGTAGAAATGATCTACGAAGATCAAATAAGTTAAGTACCTATGATATTTTTAGTAAGTTAGTATTTTAAGTGCATGTCGTACCATGCACAATGAAGGGTTCCGTAGTTGGGATGAATTTATAAAACAAACTTAACATTGTAGTCGAAAAACTTGTTCTCCGATACAGAATGTATGGGAGAACATGTTTTTACAGCTGTAAATTTAAGTTGGTCGATTATTACTCGGTAACTTGTGAAGCCTAAGTAACGGTGATAGTTTTCCTTTTAATTTCGTTATATATACTAATGCTGTGAATTTTTTCACATATCCAAACCCAACCATTTAGCTGACAAGGGGGGGGGGACACTTGGCTCTAACAAAAATTTGCACTTTAAAGCTTAATATTTCGCATCCAAAAATGGTTGTAATAAACTTACATTATTTTTAAACGACCTTTCTAACGATATCCCACACTATGAGATCTACGAGAAAAAAATAAACCATCCCCACTTTACGAGTAGGGGAAGTACCCTAAAAAATTACCATTTTTTTTACCACTTTGTCGGCGTCGTTTATATGTATATCCATACCAAATAACAGCTTCCTAGTACCAACGGTCTCTGAGCTAAGCCGCGGACAGATGGACAGACGGACAGACGGACATGGCGAAACTATAAGGGTTCCTTGTTGACGACGGAACCGTAAAAATGCAGGTATTTCTCAGTAGCAGCCCTCGCCCTATTAAATGGGAATTAAACATAACTGGCGAAATGTTGATGTACTATAGTTAATTAGGTACACTCCTCCCTAAGCTTCAGGAAAAACCGGCGTGAATGTGTGATGATTAAAAAAAACAGTACCTATAGTAAAAGAGTAAAGATGGCACATAAATATTTCTTGATTTTATAGTTACGAATTTTATCAAAACACTGGTAGAACGGTTTTAGCAAAATGTTTTATGAAATGTTGCTTTTCAAATCCGGAGGACAGTGTACATTATGTATGGAAATGTCTTGTTTTCTGAACATCTGTCATGCGAAATGTTTAATTTAATGCATCTATGTCGACCAAGAAGATGTATTTCACATAAATTGCCACAGGTGACATCATAACTGAAGCGTGTTTAGAACCAATAATGACAGTCATGTTAGTACTATTTTGAGGAGCTCGTGGCTGAGTTGTAACAGCCGCTCGGGTCGATCCATCAGGTTAAGCTGCGCTTGCCGGGGTTGGTCCGTGGATGGGTGACCGTTTTCACATATCGAGACTCCTCCGTGCCTCGGAAAGCAGGTTAAGCCGTTGGTCCCGGCTGTCATTTGTGGATATTTGATAGTCGTTACGGGTCGTCAGAATCTCGAAAGTCTGACAACCAGTCTAACCAAGGGGTATCGTGTTACCCTGTTACTGGGTTGTGGAGGTCAGATAGGCAGTCGCTCCATGTAAAATAGTGGTATTCAGCTGCATCCGGTTAGACTGGAAACCGACCGCAAGATATTTGGGAAAAGGCTAGGCAGATTGTATTAGTACTATTTTAATATAGAAAATAGAAACATAATTATTATAATATAATTATGATGCTTGTTTTCCTCTAAGGGCTAAGCAGAGGTCACTTATAGGATATACTCACACTTACGAAGTTATGAACCAGTCCCAATATAAAACAAACAACCTTTTTTATAAGTACCATATTAAAATATTTAAAATAAATATATACCTATCGGTGAGACACTACCTTAGTCAGCCACCTTTTAAGCCCGAACATGAATAGGTAATGCTGCTTGGTGATAATAGTAGCGGAGGAATGAGGAAAATGTCGGGAGGAAAGTTTTGAGTATGAATGTGGATGGCTATACGAGTAGGGGAAGACCAAAATCAAAATCAAAATATTTTATTTCACATAAGCCTACATGGGCACTTATGAAACGTCAGAAGCTATATAGGTGCACGGTTCCAATTAGTCGTTTCCTATAGAGAAGAGCCGGCAAGAAACTCCACGGTTACTCTTTTAAAAGAAAATAATAATGGGCTTTTACAATATTTTCGATTTACAGTGTTAATAGTTATGGGACCAATGAAACGATGGATGGACTGTGTGAGTTATGATATGGCTAGAAAGGGGGTGACTACCGAGATGACAATTATTCAGATATAAGCAATATCGTCGTCGCGCTCGGTAGCGTTACTGGTCCAAAGTGACTAAACAGAAGGCGGAACAGAGATATAACCTTATATCTGAATAGGCCTTAATATAGAAAAGGAGCTCGTGCCTAGACAATAACAGCCGCGCCGGGGTTGGTCCGTGGATGGGTGAACATCTTTAAATACCGAGACTCCTCCGTGCCTCGGAAAGCACGCTAAGCCGTAAGTCCCGGCTGTCATTTGTGGATCTTTAACAGTCGTTACGGGCCGTCAGAAGCCCGGATGTCTGACAACCAGTCTTACCAAGGGGTATCTTATTACCCAGTTACTGGGTTGTGAAGGTCAGATAGGCAGTCGCTCCATGTAAAATACTGGTATTCAGCTGCATCCGGTTAGACTGGAAGCCGACCTCAACATAGTTGGGAAAAGGCTAGGCAGATGATGAGGCCTTAATATAGAAGTATGGAAAAAAAATTGTTGTGCCGACCCCAAATAAATTGGGATAAGGACAGGAGAATATTGATGATGACAATTTGTTTTATTTAAAGAATTTCTAATACTAGGCTAGACTCGAGTACTAGTTACTAGGCAAATTATACGAGTAGGTATGAATAAATATTCTCAGGCGTTAATTAATAGACTCGTTCTATTCTTGGAGGCGACTTTTTAATGACATGTCAATATTCGATATTTCGATAACCTTTAAACTTGAGAGAATTTTTGTCTTATTTTTTAATGTCAAGGACGCTACTGGAATCTAATTAAATTTTAACTTTTAAATTAATGCCTATTAAAACTGTGCAAGCCTTTATTTTTTTATAAAATCTGTTCAATAATTTAAACTGATAGGTATTTTGTGTGTAATTTGTTCAGAGACACAAACGGAAGAACTTAAGTAAAAATACCTACTATACCTTTTTTTTTTTGCCTCCCATGCTCTCTCGCTCCGTACCATGCCGTATGCTCCGTACCATTTACAACCTAGGTCCAAGAGATTCCCTTAGAGAAAAATTCAAAGAAGTAGATATTCTGACTGTAGCCTCACAATATATATTTGAAAACCTGTTGTATGTACACAAAGATATATCAAATTTTAAGAAAATGTCCGATATTCATAGTATAAATACCAGGAACAAACACAATCTTGCTGTACATCGCACTCGTCTCCACAGAGTAGGCAACTCGTTCATGGGTCAATGTATACGCTTTTACAACAAACTTTCCATTGATATTAGAAATTTACCCATTAAACGATTTAAAGGCTGTATTAAAACCAAACTTTGTAAAAAAGGGTACTATAAAATTGCGGATTATTTAGAAGACAAAAAAGCATGGGATTGAGCTGCTCGCTCTGCTAAAACCTTAGAACTTGACATTTTAATTATTATCTAAAATCATTACAATATACCAGTTTTATAAACCTACAAATTGACATTGTTAAATATTTTATACAAAATGACATTATTACTTTGTAAAGTATTATTTTATTTTAATTATTGTGAATGTGAGGACTATGTGGATCATTTTTATTATCTCTTTTCTCTCTTTCTTTAGTTTTAATCTGGCAGTTTGAGTACTTTTAGCGGCCTACCCAAATGTCCTTTCTTTGGTATTGTTCGTCGAGTCGTTGAGCTCCTTAAGCTCTGAGTTGAGCTCCTCGGTTACTGACAAATGCTTGCACTGACTGGACAGGTCCACTCAAATCTGTGTGGTTCTTTCCTCAAAAGACCATTTCAGACTCTAATCTACATGGTCCTCATATGGCCTGACCAAGATTATGTCTGGACCTTAAAAGAGATTGCGACCTCTGAGTTTGTTTCGGCCTTTCTTCTCAGAGTAGTCAGATAGGAAACGCCGACCTCATCGAGCTTATTTTATTTTTTTAAATATGACGTGTAAAAGTGATTCTGATATCCTATTTACAGAATAAACAATTTCATTTCATTTCATTTCATGGCCTGGACGAGGGCCGGACGCGAGAGGTCAGTGCCGCCAATCGCCTCCACGAGGACACGGCGGTGCTCCGCCCAAGCAGGGCACACCTCCACCGTATGCTCCACCGTGTCCTCCGGACGATCCGCACAGTGGTGACACCCGGGCGTTTCCTCCCGCCTAATCCTACACAGGTACCTCCCGAAATGTCCGGTGAGGACCTGCGTCGGGCGGAAGGTGAGGACGCCGTGGCGCCTCTCCAGCCACTCCTCAAAGAGGGGACTTATCGCCGCAAGTGGCGTGCCCAATACCTACTTTACCTAAGGCGCGGAACAGCGGTTTCAGTCCGCGAATATACCAACAATAAAATATTTATAAATAGTCATTTTTAAGCGAATTGAATTTCTGTTCAGTAACAGAAAAGCACGTTAAGCCGTTGGTCCCGCTGTCATTTTTGACAGTCGTTACGACGAGTCGTCAGAAGCCCGAAAGTCTGACAACCAGTCTAACCAAGGGGTATCGTATTAACCAGTTACTGGGTTGTGGACGTCAGATAGGCAGTCGTTCCATGTAAAATACTGGTATTCGGCTGCATCCGGTTAGACTGGAAGCCGACCCCAACATAGTTGGGAAAAGGCTAGGCAGTGAAGTAACACAGAAAATTAAAACCGTTTTCAGTTTAGAAGGAAGACAGAAATGAAAGCTTTTCATAGCGTGCGAATTGTGAAAATCGATTAACCGAATGAAATAGGTTACTGGGGCGGTCTGAAAACGCAGGCGGACGGGCTTATGATTACCTACCTACTTGGGGCCTAAAACGGCCACATTAGCAATTCCTCTAAAAGCAATTAATTACCTAAATTCCCAGCTGCCATTGGCAATTCCTCTAACTTGACACAAAAGCAATTCATATTTTTTGGACCATTTTACGAATCTCTATAGGAAACTGTCAAACAGATAAATTATTTTGTAAAAATCAGCTGTTCCCTACATTTGTGTTCACTTAAATCACACAAAATGTATGGAACAGCTGATTTTTTTTTCGCGATCTCAAAGTTGGTCCCATAAATAAAGTTGTTCAAAATGATGAGTACAATGACCCCTTTTCGGGTTTAACACAAAGAAAAAATAAGGTTGTATATGCACGCAAACTACGTGTAGGTAAATACCCACAATTACACAATATTTTTATCCAAAGTATGACTTGTTAAACGGCGGATGTGTTTTGCGTGTTTTAAGCTGCGACTTCAAACCATTTTTTGTTAAAGTTTTTGGTGGTTATTTTAACGTTAATGATGGATTCTACTCCTGGAGGTAAGGAATTTTAATAATATGTATTAATAAGCTGGATTTTAATTGTATTTCTAATAAATTTTCCACTTCATTTCAAGTCAATCGCTTTTTTGAAAATGTTAAAAATAAGAACAGCGTAAAAGTATAAAGTCCTGTCGAGTCCTGTGCTGAAAATTACTTGAAAATAAGCGTCATACCTTCAATAATGGTATTAAGGTAGAAATAGGTGCGCGTTTTTGCGCAAATAAGATTAACAACTATTTCTCTATTGAAGTAAAATGTAAGCAATAATATTTTCTTTTTTACTAGGATCAAACTGTGAAGAGATTTGAATAAGCAAGATGACTCTCATTGGGTACTGAACCTACTTCACGAAACAACACAGAAAAAAATGAATTCCTTTAAAAAAAAAGGTGGAAAATGCTTTAAAAATGGCAGAAATATCGAATTATGTAAAAAGTGTTTTACGAAAATTAATACGTGTACACAGGAAAATTTGAGTGATGAATATTTATGAATTACATTAAGAATGCATTTTTATTATTAATTGCATTTATTATTTTAATTAATTAATATATAAATAAATATTTTTGTTTGTTTTAATTATGAAGCGTTTAATTTATCACCCTGTATAATTAAAATAACAACATTTTCTCAATATACTATGTATTACTGATAATAATTATAATAAGCTAAATAAAAAAGATAAAAATAGACTTCCGCCATGTTTTATCGATTTTTCACCCGTGTGTACCGTCGTAAAAGTTGTGCACTGTTGCAACTATCAACACCTATATCTACTTTATATACCTACTTATTGTAGTAGGTTAAGGTGAATCAAATTAAATAAAAAATTAGATATTTATTTTTAGGATCAACGACTGTAGATATTGTACCTAGTTGCTAAAAAAATATCAGTTAAAAAATCAGATTTTTTTTTGCGTAAGCTTCAAACGTGATCGGTATCGATATCTAAACACGATAAAACAAAAAAAAAATCTCAACAAATACTTCAAGTAACTAAACTAAAACATCATCATTTCAATTTTTGTTTTGTTTTATCGTGTAGGTATAAGTAGTTCTCGATACCCATCACGTATGTGGAGTTTCGCTAGCTAATTTATTGACCTTGTATAGCATCTCATTATGAACAACATACCTTACTTGAATTGTAATGAATATCAAACTAGAAACAAAAAGTTTTTATAGGGATCCCGAGTGTAAATCGTTTATTGGAACTTCGTATTTTTGTCATCGTTCTCTCGTCACATTCATCATAACTTCATCACATTCCTCATGACGTGTTGTCAAGTCGGCCCTTATTATGTTCCTTTTTGTTTGAACAAGACGAGAGACGTATAATTTTGCGCCAAATGCGGGAAAACCGGAGTAGTGTGTCTGCAATGCTGGGCACGTGCCGTCTACCTGGATCAACTTCCTTATCTGACTCGTGTCTGGTGTAGGGTAACCAACTGAACTGTTTGTATGGTTCGCACAAGTTTCGTTTATATTCTGTTAACAATAGGTAAGTTGACAAAAAAATGCAACTGACTTGAATACCTAGATTTGATTACATTTCAACTATGTTTATAGACTGATTAAAAATTTGAGTCAATATAAGCACACCAAGGAAGACTATTTTGAGGAGACTGCAACTATAAGCATGGAATGTCAGCACTTTAAGTTCTCATCAAAATCGGCCGCGACTTACGAGTAGGTTCGAAGCCAGACAGGCGCTTTACTTTCTGTAAATAATTTCAACACCACTGCTGTCAAAACGGTCAAAGAAAACCGGCATGTCCTAGAACCAAAAATTCGAAGACATGTGACACTACCAACCCGCACTGGGCCCGCGTGGTGGATTACGCCCCACTCCCTCCCACCGACAGGAGGCCTGTGTCCCAGCAGTGGGAACATTATAGGCTGATTATGCATATTATGCATCAAAATCAGCCTAGCTATGTTCCAAAGATTGGGTTCTTCCGAGGCTCTGCACATGAAACAGATGCTATAGATTCACGCTACATTTAGCACATCGATCGGTAGCGTTAGTCAGATTGATCGGCATTTAAGTTTCCAATTTCTCGTTGGAATTATCATAATTTGGTACTTAAAGGATTGTCATGTTTCGTTCACTGAGTTTTTTTTATTTTATTTTTTTAATTTGCTTTGAATTTCCACAAAGTTCTACTAGGTCCGTATGGTCCCCCTACTTCTGTCCGCTACCCCATTTGTATTCACCGCGACACACGTCTGGAATGTTAGCGTAATTTGGGATTTCACAGTTGTTGATTTATTCAAAATAACATTTTTATTTGCTATTTGTATCAGTATTTTAATATTTCAGTGCTTATTATAAATACATATATGGAGAAACGGATACAGGGTCAGACTATTGTTTTGCAGAATTTTGTAACGTTTTATACTTTTTGGAATTTCGAAAAGAAAAATCTGGTTCTAAAAAATAAGGTTTCTAAAAGATTCTCATCGAATGTATTATAATTATGTATTTATGTAGAGACCGATGAACCTGGAGGCTCCTCCCAAAAATCAAAACCGATATGATTTGATTTGCTCAGGGTACCTTGCTTATTATAATATAAACTTCTTGGTACTATTATAACTTTTTAGCATTAGGTACAACTATTAATCTATGAGCGCATTAAACAATCATTTTCCATCAAAATGACAGCTCATATGGTACCGCTTTCCCTCGCGATTTTCATGATATTTTTCTACCGAAACTCTTATCACTGGGTAAACATGCGACTTCGAATAAGCCTCAACGGTACGGCGTATCTACCAGGTGTCCCTAATATACCTGTAAGTTGTACCTTTCACCCGGAGACGATTATACCACCTCATATTCAGGCTATGATCGTAGAAGACGCAAGGATGCACTATCCTGTATGTCTGATGGATGATAACGATAGTGGAGGTGGCGATGACTCAAGTGATGATAGTTCAGAAGAAGAAGAAGATGATGATACTCCCACTTCAAATGACAATTGGCTGGGAAGACGTGGCAGGTCATGCCGCAGAACCAGTGATTTTAGTTTTTTAAGTTTGGTGTGTAGCTCGTATTTAGTTGTTGTAATTAATAATACTAACTAGTGATCCCACTATATCGTGTATCGGTTTTATTACTTCCTTTGTTATTATATTAATATTATTGGACTCAACATCAATATTGAACTGCAGCGTAGCTAAAGAAATCTTAAAAGAAATGACACCAAATTGTTTTATTAATTGGTGCTATTTCTTGTTTGATTTGGTGCCATTAATCAGATCCAGACAAAGTAAGGCCTCCTGTTTAAATATATAAAATGTACTCTGTGATCCAGTGTGGCGTTGTTGCTACGATGATACCGCGTAGGCGGTAAAGCTATGGTCACGCCGCGCAAAGAGTGAATTTTTTTATAGACGCCGCGTAGCCGATGGTCTTACGTAGACCTGGCGTAGCGTTGAACCTACGCAGACGCCGCGTAGGCGGCGTAGCTACGCAGAAGCCGCGTAGGTGATGAAGCTACGCAGACGCTACGTAGGTGATGAAGCTACGTAGACGCCGCGTAGGTTTCGCAGCTACGCAGACGCCGCGGCGCGGTGGTGATAAAGCTACACAGACACCGCATCGGCGATGAAGCTGCGGAGACGTGTAATCTTTGCTCTGAGGTTTCTATCAGTTTTGAGAATAAGGTATCATACCTTTGTAGTTATCATATGCAGAGTAATTAAAAACTTCCGTGTGTGTATGGCATAACGAGCATACCCTATATAAAAATGTACTTTGTGAAATTGACATCGAAATGTCATCGGGACGCCATGCGTTATCGGTTTCCCTCGCATTTATTGTAATTATTTTATATCGCAACTCATTTCACTGGATTAGACTATGGACAAACTTCAACAGTACCTTAGTGTATCTTTCTGATTTCTCTACATATTCTATTTTTGACCAGGATACCACCCTTATACCACCTCAGATGATTATGTTACAAGACATGAGTATGCATTGTCCGGTATACTTGTCGTCTACTGATGATAAAGGGGGTGATACATCGAGTGGCGAGAGTAAAGTGGAACAACCTCCTGAGGCATCGACTCCTGCCGAGGAGACGCCACCTCCTGCCGAGGAGCCGCCACCTCCTGCCGAGGAGCCTCCAGAAAGTCGTATCCCAACGTACGACGAGTTCGCGAGGTTCAAAGACTCAAGCAGACCTCCTGACAGTCACTACGGGCCTGGTCCCTTCCGACGCTCATGCTGTGAGATGTCCAAACTAAGTTATTTTGTCATGGTATGGAGTTTGGTTCTAATGTTAGTTATTTAACGTAAGTTCAAGTAGATTTTCATTATTTACTTCTTTGTGGTATGTAGATACCTATGGTTCTTCTATTGTAGTTGCGATTTTTTGCTGAAAGTTCTGTGATGTACTTACCTAGTTTCGTACAATCATGATTGATAGAAAAATACATAAGTAATAATAAGCACTAATAATGTTTCTAACATAATAAATAAAACACAAGTTATAATGTAAGAATTATATTATTCTACTTCGATTTTCGGGCAGATTACATAATTGTAGATTCTTACGAAAACATTACAAAACGTAGTAAGATTATACATTGATAAATATTTTATAAATGATCACATTTAAAAGACTTTAGGTTTATATTGCACTTACGAGCTAAGAGGCACTTTGAAGCCTTTGAGTGAAAGCTCACCACATGCGTTTACCAAAACCAGGACCCATTGAATAAAACTAATAAGTTTAATACTAAAACAATACTTAATCATCTAGCCTTACTTCCTTACTAACAATATGTGGGAGTTTGTAAAGATATTTGTTACTCATTCACGCATAAACGGCTGAACGGATTTGAATGAAATTTGGCACAAAGGTAGACCGTGTCTTGAATAGTCACAAAGAATACTTTGTATCCTGGTACATGTTGCAGTTTCACTAGAATGTTTGTGGAACCTCGGGCAACAGTTAGAAAAAAACAAATGTTGCAATGTTTTGATATCGTTATGTTTTTATCTTACATAATTTTAGTTTAAGTATATGTCCACGATATGGTTCTGCGCTTGATCAACGAGTTTTGTCTTCTCTTTTTTAAGCCGTTTCACATTCTCTTAATTTTATTTCAATTCCTATATTTCCTATGGAAACAGATTTAAGATTAAAGAACATAATAATGGACCAGATGCTTCCAATATGAAAATAAGTCTTAGTCGAAAAAAATATTTCTATATAAAATACTACAAGGAATTCTACGAAATTATTAAAATTACCTACTTATTATAATAATTCTAAAAATAAATATCGAACGTGGTGAGCTTAACACTTCTGTTTTCTATTTTATTTATTTTAATTAAAATAGCGACTACTACTAGTAACCACAATAAGGCTAACACACATCGGTGTCTCATATTATAATTATTAGGTATATTACATAATAATATATACTACGTAGGCTGTATTTTATTGACTTTTATTAAAAACTAATTTCGTATTATTAAACTCAAGCATCGTTTAATATTAGGTACCTACGCAACTTCCAGAAGAACTTCGAAAATTCTATAGTCATAATATTTAAATTACTTTTGTATCTAATAATGCTACATCTTCGTATGACCACGAAAACGACTTAACCAGTCAGAAACCCAGATTCCGGAAAGTCACATTTAGCTATTTGGAAGTTGAGGGTAAAAAAATAAACTAAGCGGAAAAACTGAATTGATAAACGCTTTACGAGACTAATTAAAACCTACGGCTCTTTTTCTAAAATTATCTGTATCGGTTATATCTAGAATACCTATGTATAGAATTTTACCGTTTGATTCCTATTTTCAATACTTTCCCAAATTTTCTTAATTTGCGTGTTATTAAACGTGACGTGAGCTCAATTTATATCGAGCGAATAAAAATCGCGTGATGAGATTTCGCAGTGCGCGCTACGCCTAACCAGAAGTACTCCCTACTAAATACCCTGAAATTTTAGATTTTATAAAACTTTTGCGTCCAACCGATACAGATTTATTAGCTATAATTTACCAACTGTTGAACATAGTATTTATTTTGGTCTTGTATGCGGTAAATAACCTAAAGGTGAGCAAAACGATTAGTAATAAACTAAAGATAGGAACCTGTCAAAGCATACGTATAACTAACACGATCATCTCGTGAACACTTGAAATAGTCTACTAACTTTATAAAATATGGTTTAGATTAGCGCAATTTGAAATTAAAATTATTGCCCATAAAAAAAAGATTTGTTGTCTGACTTCACATTGTAAAAAAAACTGTTTCTTAAAATAAAATATTCTTCTACAGCTATAATATCGTCAGCATAATTCACTATCAGACAATTCAGTACATAATACATCTTTGTGGAATAACAGCTGTTAGAGTGACCAAGATTATACATACACTACAATACAATTTAAGTCAAATCGTAGATGCATTTCCACATGTCACGAGGAATTTCTCTGTGATTTTATCATTTAATACTTGAATTAAAAAATAAATTCGAATAAAATCACAGAAAAAATAAACTAAATAAACTTTACAAATACATTTTCTTACACCCTTATTGTACATACACAATTGTTATAAAATTCTACAAGTATTGTTTACCTCTAGCGCATATACCTACTGAAGTACAGACTAAAAAAAATGCATTTCAGAATGAGTAAAAATAAATACAAACATCAAAAGACTTACGTGCATTAGGTACAGTATAAATGTGAGCGACGGTGTTTATACAACTTTAAACTTAAGTGGTTCGGAAATAATATTTAAATTGGAATCGCATGATGAAGCTCTGTCTTTAGAATATAAACGATATCTTTATCGATATCTCTTGACTTGTCTGTTTTCATTAGCTGGGCTTCCATTTTATGTGATGCTCGAGCCTCAACAGTGCGGCATTGAATATCTCGACAAGAAGACAGATATTTTAATAATGTACACTTTTTGTGTAAGCTTATAAGCACATGAAATATAAAATCTATACAAAATGAAAACGTCTGCTTGTAAAAAAGCACTTAAATATCAGGAGTCAAGTACTCTCTTACACTATACATGCGCACGCGCACCACTGCTAGTGTACCCTCTCAAGCTAAATATTTACATTTTAAAACTAATAAGAGATAGCTAAATCATGTCTTTAAAACTACATTGTTTTGAGTCTTCCATGTAGCGGGTGTAGCTAGATTGCATTTCATACAGTACATCCTTCTCAAGTTAGTAACAACTGATATTTGGTATTTCAAATAGTAAGTGGTATACTTCCCAAACCAAAGCCGATAACTTGGAAATATAAACAAAATCCTTTTGTGTTCGAAGAACATCCCCTTGTTCCTCCTACCATTGACTTAGACATTACGGACGTGTACATGTTTCTAACATTAGAGCATATATCCCTATTGTTAATTGGTTAAGGCCTCTGAAGCGTGACTTTTTAAATGCATCCTATGCATTGTAAATAGGGACGCCTGGAATAGCAAGTTACTAGCTTCATTATACATATTCTCATTCTTCATAGGTAAATGTGCGTATAAATCTTACCAAGGTTACTTTGCATTTCTAGTTTAATTGTAGTGATATGTTTTAGGTATTAGGAGACAATTCCATCGTAACATTTTCCAAAATCAGGCGGAAAATTTAACCCTGTAAGCTTATTATATTAGCCTGAATCGGTATATATTTTGTACCTCTAAGGTGTACTAGGTCTGATCACTTTTAAGATCCAGATTCTTAAGTTTCGTCACAGCACGCACCCTTGTTTGACCCCGAATAGTTTCTTTAATTCTGGAAGGATGACATTTCTGACATAGGAAGACTGCTTCGAGCCAATCTTATCCCTCTTGGCGTTTTTCCTGTAATATTTGATGCCAGGCTTGTGGACCACGAAGGCATTGTTGAGGATCATGAACTCATAGTCTTTAACGCACAGGATGTAGCCCTGAAATGAAATTTAAAAGTTGAATTTAATTTAATGTTAATAATGTTCAAAGTTATGAAGGTTGTTTAGACCCTAAATGCAGGTGATAAACCTTTTAATGAGGCTTTTTGTTACCTGTGTCATTTTGTCTTGCTTGCCTTCCCAGCTCAGTCTTTCATCGTAATAGGGGTCTTCATTCGTTCCGATGAAGATTGGCTCCCAATGCGAGTGCTTCCCTTGCCGCTTGCCCACGTGAAACACTCCCATATCTGCAATAGTCCATCAAAAATGATTACCATGTGTTCATAGAAGAGAAAATAATTTTCAATAATGTATTATAGACGTTTTTATAATTTACGTATATTGATTGATATTGACGCATTCTTGAATCGGAAAGTTTGCGATTTTGCAAATTGGCGTAAGATGTTGAAGCCGGTCGTCTGGGAACAGCGGGTAAGGCGCGGTCGTTGAACCATAATACGCAATTAGAATGCCCCATACGACGGCCACGCTATGCTACAGACGGCATAAATAGCTCACGACACTAACAGCACTTAGATTAATTGCCGCTGCATCACTACTCGTCTCGCGATGCCTACACTTTTGGCAATGAATAGCTGAGTAACTGAGATTACACTGCAAATGATGTGAAAACCGTTACGCATACTGTACGGTGAGCAACGAAAGTCGATTAACACTGTGACTTTTACAATTATCATCTTAAAAGACACAAAATCATTCGATACACTGCTTTTCAGCATTCCATATAGCTTCTACCTACTGAATAAGGGTTTGCATGTTTGAAATGTACGTTATATAAATAATGAGCTACCTATTATGATTAAAAGAACTTAGCCGGAACTTAGAACTTAGTCGGGTTCAGTCTACTTTCTTTGCAGTCTGTACTTTGATCGTAAAATAAATCAATAGATGGGTTCTTACATCGTCCTTCCGGAGCAGCCATCCACTCTTTACCATTGGGGATGTTGTGGCACGTTGGACATACGTATTTGTGGAAAGGTATGGCAGTTTTGTTTTTCAGCATTCTTTGTAATTCTGTTTTTGTCGTAGGGGCCTGAAAAAGAACATACAGCTTGATTCAAACTTGATTTTCATAATAAAAATAAAAGGAGGACGTCAAACCACCACTTGAAATATTTGAGTAATAATATTCTTTTATTTCATAAAGTCACTTATAAATAACATTTTTAAATATTAGAATATAAAAATATAAAAACATTTAAAAATATAAAAAAATATTAGCCCACCGGTATCGGGAACAGGGTCCAAGCTGAGTAATAATATTATTGTTACAGCATCTGATATTTCATTTCGTTAAATCTAACATTTTTAAGTCTGTTTCTCAATAATTTTTGGATGGGTTAGTGTGATGTCAAAAATGGAACAGAATTTTATAAAATGATCTGCCACATAAGTTAACCGGAACTAATGCAGAATATATCAGGTGGTGAAGGATGTAGTTGGGACATTCGTCCGGAGTCAGCTGAGGCTTATTCTTCTGAAAATATCCAGTGGGAAGAGGAGCTGTACCGTGGTCTATTAT
Source organism: Lithophane ornitopus (assembly GCA_948473465.1). Lineage (NCBI taxonomy): Eukaryota > Metazoa > Arthropoda > Insecta > Lepidoptera > Noctuidae > Lithophane > Lithophane ornitopus. The sequence goes on along the minus strand of OX419616.1, from coordinate 7,020,027 downwards.
TAGGTTACGAACAAACAAATGAATATTCTAGTATTGTATACTTACAAAATAGTTTCCATCTACTTCAAATAAACTTATTGGGAAGACTCTTGGTTTAGTGGAAGTGCTCAGTGGTTTTTCGTTTCTGGCGATCATATTCAGGAACTTGGGTACCAAATCTGGACTGGGGTACAGCTCGATGTCTGATGGCAGGACGAAGTGAGTTAGGGCTGCGCTCCTGGCTATGTTTCTACCGACGTTTATTGGATACAACATATTTTTCTGTTGTTTGTACGTCGTGGAGGAGTTGACGGCGTAAGGTGGTGTGTCCGTGCACGTGAAAGGCGTCTTCAGAAATACATCAGGGTTAGGTATCTGGAAAGAAGAATTAGGAATATTATTATTTATTTGTTTATTCACTCCACACTTACTACAAATATCCTTACAGGCGATAATGCGATATTGTAGCATACTTAAAATTAAATAGTTCCACTGCTTGTACCATAACACATTCTATAGGTAGCTATTCTATGGCTATTATATTGTTGCAGTTGACATGCAAAATGGGATTTAATGATCCAAATGATGTTATGGAGTGTTTTACCTTTGTTTAATTAATTTAAAAATGGGATTTAATTATCCAAATGATGTTATACCTTCAGCTGTCATTAAGGAGACACAATACAATTTTAACTGTTATCGGTATTTAAAAGCCCGATTGACACATGATGGGGGTTGAGTGTTTTACCTTTGTTTAATTAATTTAAAACATCTCCTTAGCTAAAAGTGAACAAACAAGGAACAGAAGTTCTCTACCTGGCTCATTGCCAGACAGTAGTATTGTTGTGTTCCGGAATTGTGCCGGGAGCGGTCGACGACTTTGACTATCTATGAATGTAGTCATGAAGTTACTGTGACTGTGGCTAAAGTTGATCGTGTGTATGTACAGTCACGGACTTTAATTGATGAACCACTTCCAAACTTTTAAATTTTTCATTTTCATACATTCACGAGATTACACGATTAAACACGAACTCAAATCGCATGCTCGTAAACAAGATGACAAATTACTAGTACTCGGAAACAATGTTATCCATAGAGGTTGACTAATAAGTTCTCAATATAAAATAATTACAATGTTTATCGAATCTATTTGATACTGACCCCCTTTGAATCAGAGCTCATTAACTCGATAATTCTGAAAACCTATTCGAAGACAGTGACAGTTGAAATGTCTAATTAAAATTTCTCCGTACGCTAACGTTACTATGGCTACGCTAAAATAATCGTCGCTATGTTACGGTTGCTAGACCTGCAATTGGTTGACTTTGGGTAGTCACACTGCTGTCAAGTTTTTAGTTCTGGCTCTCAGGTTAGCCAACTGGTAAAGATATTAAATATAATTTTCTTCTTTTAAAATACGAAAACATGACTTTCCGTGTCTGGATGTACGACTATAACCGACTACGCCCGATTTGCATTACAAGGCTAAAATGCGAACAGTGCCAAGTGGTTCATCAATTAAAGTCCGTGACTGTACAGACATTCGCGTTCTATGTGTCTGCTGGACGGAGCACTGGCGCCGTCCAGTCGGTTAGGACACGTCTAGTTTAGCTAAGCAGGCTGTGTCCATGGCCTAGCCCGAAAGTCTGATAACCAGTCTTACCAGCGGGTATCGTGTTACCCAGTAACTGGGTTGTGGAGGCCACCAGCTTTAGAAGAATCCCCAATTGCTCTAACACTGTAAAAACTATCATTTTATATCGAGGATAATGAGTGTGGATAGTGAAAAGTTAGTGTTTCTAGGAAATAACTAATATTTAATCTAGCGTCATCATAGAACAACATTGAGGGTAACCTGAGCCGTGATCTATTTTCTTGTTCCACAATACATTTCATAATGGCGAATACATAAATCTTTGGAGTAAACAACAAAACTGTGGGTAGCCAGTTATAAGTAACATTTCGTAATGTTATGGTTTAATTTCTATCTTGTTTTCTCAACTATCATCATAACTGTGTTCTCCTTTAAACCTTGTTTACACGGTGCGAATAATTGCTTGTGGCATACCATAAAGTTGAAGTAACAATAAAAGTTACACCGTGTAAACAGTGTTTAGACGATTCTTTGTTTTTTGTTGCTTTAATTTTATTGTATGTCAACTTGAGTAGTGTAAATAGGGCATCGTAGGGCTTATTGGTAGTTTTCGCTGTTTAAAAAAACCTGCCAAGTGCGACTCGGACTCGCGCACGAAGGGTTCCGTACCATTATCTATAAAACGGCAAAAAAAACATGTCTGTTGTATGGGAGCCCCCCTTAAATATTTGTTTTATTTTAATTTAATTATTTATTTTTAAAGTGAATACATAACTAAATATTCTGTGAATATTTCAAGCGTCTATCTATTGCCGTTATGAATATCGAGCAAAAACGAGCAGAAAATCACGTTTGTTGTATGGGAGCCCCCTTAAATATTTATTTTATTCTGTTTTTTTAGTATTTGTTGTTATAGCGGCAACAGCAATACATCATCTGTGAAAATTTCAACTGTCTAACTATCACGGTTCATGAGATACAGCCTGGTGACAGACGGACAGACAGACGGCGGAGCCTTAGTAATAGGGTCCCGTTTTAACCTTTGGGTACGGAACCCTAAAAAATAACTGAGTGATTAGATATACAATCATTCTTACAGTGCTAGGTATATGTTTGTTGGAGAAGAAGATGTGGAAAGTGGCGTATTGCAGTACGAGATCGTTGCCCACACAGTCACGTAGATATCTGATGCTGTTCACGGTCGTCATTATGTCTGAACCCGGCGCGTGGATCGCCAAACTCACTGGTGCCATCCATCTGGGGATAAAGAAAGAGGTCTCATTAGTAAATAAACACATAACATAACGTAACATAACATCACGCCAGTTTTCCCCGAAGGGTAAGGCAGAGGTGCACATATAGTACACCCACATTTTGCCAGTTCTAAATAAAAGATAAATAAAATTCTATGGTAGAGGTGAGCATTTTGCGATGTAGGCCATCAAAAAGCCTCGAATCCATTCTCCATCCCGCTACTACGATATTTCTAAAGGTAAAAAACCTAATGACACCGGAGATCGAAGACTACAATATTGATAAGTGATACTCAGCCACTTATCAATTGAATTTTCCAATTGATTCAATTCGATGCCAATTGTATCATTGTAATTAAAAGTACCGTTCATTTGCTATCTACTGTCTACTACTCCAGTAGATTTACCAGAGCTGTCGGGGATTTATCGAAGCGAAGGGAAGAGCGCTTGAAAGCGCGTAATTATATTTAATCAATACGCTGTCGGAGCCGCCCTGTTCGCGTGACCGGGGACATTTGCGCCTCCACAGGTTGCTCGCAAACCGACACCTCCAGCTGAAATGTTGTGCCGTTCAAGTAGACGTCATGATTTCATGTTTATTTATTCGAGTCTGTATTTCCGTTTATGGTTTAACTGTAGATAAATCGTTGGACCTCCCCGGTCCAGATACCGCCCAGAATAAATTGAGAAATTGTTTCTTGTAGTAGTGTTGCCAATGAGGCGTACTTCCATTTTATGCAGTCAGTCGCTTAGAATTACCATGTATTAGCTTATAAGCTGTGTCTGGAACTTTGTAATTTTATCTTTTCGATATTAGTTATCGCTGGAAAGTCACGACTCGTTCAGAAATTAATCAGTTCATACATTCAGCGTTTGATTCGTTCGGACAAGCGCGAGAACTAAAAACGTAGACACAATGTAAATCGATTACTCGCTGTTAATGAAAAACGTTTCTTAAAGCCAACAAAAGACATTATTAATGGAATACCTGCTGCAAAAAGAGACTAAGGTGCCTGCCACCGCCTTTTTAGGTCACGATGCTACAGTGCTGCCACCACGTGACATTTTACTTAAGGGGCGCTGTCACGCTCAGCTTTTTACCATCTTCACTTTTTATAGAAAAACATTCTTTATGTAATTGAATATGAACCGTGATGTAACGGAAAGGTTGTGATTTACACAATAAGTTCTTAAATGTCAGTGGGACTGTCGCGTCTGAAGAAATCCTAGATGAAATGATAAGTGGGTGCGCGGCTTTTATAACTGTGATGTTGAACGAAGCGATGCTGCACAATGGTAGGTATATTGTGTATAAGTAGGTAAGAGAGAATGTTATTGAATCACACTCGCTTTAAAATACAAAGTTTACATAGTGGTCGGTGCACGTGTGTATGCAAATGATATCAGTACTTAAAACAGTTTCAAATGATATCAGACAATCTAATCGGTGACTCAGTATCAGCGAGCATTGTACAGATTACAGGAAGTCTCACTCCACTTACTCGAACCGTAAGAAGTGCAGCTAAATGTTAAGTCAGCATCGGAACATTACGATGTTAATTGTTGCTAATATCGAATTACACACATCGCGATGTTTCTTAATACAAGCAAGTATGCAAGCACATTCTCTTTTAAAACAATTGAGATTGCACAAGTTATACTGTGTTTAGTCACGAATACTGCGTCCGTTTTTGACACAAACCTTTTTGTATGCCGTTTAGTTCATTTTAAAAGGGTTTGGTCACAATTCAATAAGCGGGCTAGGTAGGTACATGGTGACTGTACTATTATAGTTATGTAGAACAGGCTAGCCTCATTTTGTGGAACATTCGAATCGGAACGGGGAGCTTAATCGGGAGGGTGCGACAGTCTGGTAACCTCGCGTCTATGCCCCGTTTACGCCTGAATTCGTTTGGCACAAGCGTGTTATTTAAAAAAAATATTGCCTTACATTCTCGCACGTTAATTTCAACGCAAAGAATGTTTTAAGTATTTACTTACTGGCAGAAAACTGTACATGCAGCCAATAAATGATTTAAGTAAAAAGAGGTACGTCAAAATTTGGGCTAATTAGCCACATTTTCTTCGTCTTGTCTGTTTTTTGCTCCCTGTAATTACGACTTGCCGTCTTACTTCCGCATAGTGTGACATTGTGCCGTTTTTGAAGATCGAATGTTGAGTTAAACTGTCGTCTACGTCTTTTTATTTATGATATCATTGCATGCAACTAACAAACAGAAGTTTTCATAATAAATTTTCATAACGACCTAGAGTCCTAGATGATAAAAACACGAACATCGTTTAGTCCTTTGTTTAACTACCGTAAGTTACGCGAGACAACGCATAAAATACTTTACTTTAATAGACTAGATCTACATACATAAGTGAACATCATTACTAAACTGTCTAGACTCAATAAATTTCAAACTACTATCAAACGAAGACTTGAAAATAGTAAAGAAAAAAAAAAAAATTGAAGGAAAGTTTATTTGTTTAAAGTCTGAAGTTTACAATGAATCGTGGTTTAGCAACTCGCCTTGAACGCTAGTCGGTTTTTACTGGCTCTATGTAAACAAGGCTGGCGGGTACTAAGTGTGTTTGGTGTTCCGGCGCCGGGGATGTAGTACTGGCACACGCAGCTGTTGAATCAATAATTGCATTCGTAATTTTCACCTGGTGATGAGAAAATGTTTAGCTATTTAAAACAAAAGTGGTTTAAAAGATCACTTTTTAACCTTATTATTAAGGGTGAAAAGTGGTTTACCGCAAACCCTGGTTGTACAACGTGCATAATGAAGAACGTTTACACTAAGGTCACTTATTTAATAATTTTGATACTTTTATCGGAGATTGCTATCAGGCTATGGGGAGTTTGTTAAACTGTTGGCAATTTAAACTGAAGTTCGCAGGTAAGGTAAGGTAAGTTAAGGTTTTTATCGTTTTATAAAATTGATACAGTTTTAGCACGATTTACAAATAACAAGTCTCCAATTAAATATTTGAAATCTCTCACGGGAAACTGAATACAAATCGACGTAGATTGCTCAATGCTCGTACTTACACGCAATTTTCATTACCAGCATGCAATAAAAGTGAAATAAAATGTAATAGCTTTACGACAGTACAATCAGGTACAGATAAAGTTGTGTAAGAAAGAAAAGGGAAGTAATATCAAGTTCACACGACGTGGTGAGGTGTTCGCGACGATACCTTGCCATCGCGTGGTTCCTAACGAACGTGAGATCGATTTTAAACGCGGTAGACTACGCGTTAAGGGGCGTCTTGTTTGGCGTACGAATTACTAAGCGATCGCCACTTCGCCAGCCATCATTCATGCACTATGTCTGTATATATAGGTATGTAAATATGGTTGGTATGGTTTCATTGACGGACCTCCAACATACGAAAGGAGAGAGATAATTTGATCCTTTAGGTACAAGTCTAGACGGGCGTGACGTGGGGAACTCCAGACATGTCTGTTGTTGTTTACTGCAAACTCTCGAGTCAGATCGATTTCTAAAATGTGAAAATTACATTCTGATTCGATGACAAATGTTTTTCCTTATTATAATTTCATTCAAGAACGCCAGTTCTGAAAGCGGAAATTGTCTCGTAAACTTATTGTTAACAATAGTCAATAAATTATAACAAATTGCATGAGTTTTGAGAATATCGAGGACATTTCCGAATTTTACTTTTTACCCATTAACACGACACGATACCACGAGAGAGATTACTTACAAAACTCTTCAAATAAGAGAACGATATAAGACGTAAATACATCATGTATCGCATAGGTGTGGGGTACAGACCATCAAACTGAACAAGTTCCATGGGACCAATCTCAAACTCAAACTCCAAGCATTTATTTCAATTAAACCATTTATATGCAGTTTTGAATTGTCAAAGAGTCGGTCCGTTAGTCAGAAGGCCAATTGTCTAGCTTAAAAAACATTCACATTCAAGTCGCAATTTGTCAAACTTGTCAAAAATGTTGCTAGATTGATAGTAATTTTGACAGATTGCGAAAGAGATGCGAATGCGAACGTTCTTAAAAATTACGGGAATTGCCCCTCTGACAGTTGCAGCGAGTTGTCTATTCCAAAAGGTAGATGTCTATGGAGAAGAACGGGCAAGAAACTCCAAGGACACTATTTTAAATATAGATATATGTAGATATTACAAAATTCTGGGTACAGTATTCTGGTTGCTACTATATGAGAGAACAATGTAAAACAAAAAATAATCAAAAATCATTCAAAATATAAGATTAAGACCAACATCGTAATCGAGAAAAAAATATCTGCCGTCCCATACATTTGAGTCGAGTAGGTTTTGAATTTTTGTATGGAACTCGCGATTACGATTTTAGTCCCATCGAGAAAGTTGTTCAGTTTGATGGTCTATACCCAACACCTTTCTGAAATTCTGATACATGCTGTACGTCTCATACTGATCCTCTTATTTCAAGGACCACATCTTTCTGAAACACGCTGTATATGCCGGTTACCTGCACATCACGTTATGATGACAGCGCTAATGCCTATGTACTTAGGCACTTATTTAGTTATTTACCTGACGCAAGGTCGACGGATATCACCCGCCAAATTATGTTGCTCATGAACATAATTTATGCAAATATTTTTGTCGTGTGCGCTGAAGCCTCGACAACTATACATAATTTATTATCCAAAGTAAATAGTTTTGATTTCAAATTTTCAATGTTATGACGTATGTACAGATTTCTGTTTAGGTACAGAACTAGCTAAAAACAGACATATATTTTTCTAAATATTTCTTTTATATAATTATAATTCAACCTTTTCCATAATTTATCCGCTGTATAACACAATCTTCATTAACTCTTTGAAAGGAAAATAAAAATGTATGAAAGGAACAAAATATTTACTCTACTTATCAATAATACGCTCATAAAAACTTAATATATGTACCAAAATATTGTTCGTTATCCTGAAGGTCGTGTACCTACGTATTTGTGTAAGCAGGTAGATAATATGACGTTTGTTTACTCTGTAACTTTGTAAGTGTGTAAACATCTTTAGGTGTTTATACTGACATACATACGGGCACAAATTCAAGCCAGTGTACGGTGGCTTTGTCTGCCCAGATAAGGTTTTTAAACCCAAACTTTGTGAAATGAAACTTCTTACGCTGTTTGTCCACCGCACCGGGAACGGGTATGTCAACGAGAAACAGATGACGACGCCAAAGTAAAATTTCGGCGTGAACAAACGGCCTTAGGCGGCGATTCGATGATTGGACGGGAATTGAGAATGATATTGCAGGACGAGCCACGTTTAGGCATATTTCGTTACATAAAAGATAAGAAAGATAATATAATTATCTCTCTCACACTAAATCTCTCTTATTCTTTATTTTTTAACAAGTTTGACTACTATCACGTGTACGCTGTTGCACGCGCAATTTTTATCTGTAAGTCCGTTTTACTACGAGTGCAAGATCATCATCATACTCTTGCCGTTATCACAATTTATTTGGAGAGAGCGAGAGTAAGAACAAACAAACAATCAAAAACATTGTGGTAGGCAAAAGCATATACTGGAAAAACAAAGGGAAATTCTCAGAGAGAGATTCTCAAAGAGAAGTGAACAAAAATAGTTCAACCCTCGGTTTCAATCCGACCTCCTAAAAATATTTTCATTTCAAAATACCTTCGCTGCTCCCTACCCTTTTATTACTGCAGACGCCCCTAAGTTTACCCTAAAAGTAATTTAGGTTTAGGTAGACGTTATATAAATAGCTGTGTCAGTGTCCAAAAGCTGTTTGCAGTGGCCTTCACTGTTCTCGCTATCTCCAGACAAATAAAGCTGTTCATGAAACGCAACATAAAAAGTGCTGTCGCATACTCCAGTAATAACACGAGGTAATCAACTTTTTGCTCTGAATCTAATCGTCGATTAAGTAATTCTTCAGAATACTCGCGTTAACAAGTCTTTTAGTGTAATGTGTTAATGCGAGTACTTCGCCTTGACACCTTTTGGCGTTTTTAGGTCAATAAATAGTTTTACTAGTGTTCAGCCTGTTTGGTATGCTACACGTGTTATGATCTTCTAGTATATTATTACACATTTATATATATTATAGTACATTTCTAAGCTAACCATACATGTTAGACAACAAGTTGTTAAAAAAATATTGAGAAAATGTCATAATAAACTTAAGATTTTCATTCATAGTTTAGCAAGACCAACATGTGTCGAGAAATGCGCACATGAATGCCGCATATCATAGCTAGTCCGCTAAGTACCACTGCTTATTCAGAATGCGCTGGGATCCTACATTTCTATGAGGTTAAGGGCTGGCTTCACAGTTATATACTCTTGCACACATCGTAAAAGTTAACGGAGGAAAAGTTTGCTCACATGAACATGTATCATTCTTCTCGGCTATTCAATGTGTTACCGGTAGGGCTGCGTCAACCCTGTGGAAGCATCAGGAGTCTTTACAAAAGATAACATTGTGATAACGGTTTGTATTTCGGCTTTCAAAATGTACCTATTCAGAAATTTCCAGATTTCCGCAAAATGCTTTTGCATTTTTTCTGATAAAATGACAACCTTAGATACAGTTAAACATTGAGTATCAATTCGCTCCGTGTTTTGCTCCGAGTTCAACTTACCTTGTAAGGGAGGAAAGCGGGATTTATGTATATACATACATTCGTAATAATGTATGAACAACAGCATATTTCATCGTTTATGGAGGTCAATGCGTTCTGCAAAAAGTCACGAGCGTTTCTTCAGTCGGTGTCATTATCATCATGATCCATCCATCGCCGCTCATTGCTAACGTTTTGTAGGCCATTCCTTTATGGAGATCTAGCACGTAGGGGTTTTGATATACTATGACTTGAAAGTTGACCTTTTATCAAAATTATCATGAAAGGTTTTGTTGGCGATGCGATTCAATGAAAAGCCTATTTATTATACACGAATTTAAACAGTTTCAAAATGTTGTACATGTGCCTAATTCGTGTTATCAAAGGAATGGCTTATCAAAATGGCTATTAAAATTCACATAAAACTCATATGCGTACATATTACAACGGATTTATCGTCGGAAACTGTTATTAATATTAGAGTAGGTCCTATTTTATTAGCAACGTTATTTACCTAATCAGTTAATCACGCCTTTTCACGTTAATTCAGTAGCATGTTTATTTATTACATAACATTAGCATGTAATTTACTGTCACACAACGATGCCACTGTCACTCTTGACATACAGTAAGGGAAGGAGCGAGTATTCATCACCACGCTTACCCACACTCTGTTGGATTTGGATTTTCACAATTTTTCGCTGTAAATCGTAAATTAGCGGATATTGTATTTCTATCAGGGCATAAAATCGGTCTTCTGTTAAAATTAGATAACATGGTTGACCAATGTTTGAATGCTAACTCTTTTATCAAGCGTGATGATGCTTGAACTGTACAGTACGGTCATTCAAATTCATTTCATTATACAAACATAGGTATGCTTCGACGTAAATTCGTAATGTCGTATGTAGGTACATAACGTAATGCAATGTAATCAGAGGCGATGTAGCATAAAATATGAGTATTGTGTAGTAACTGGTCTGCCACATGTAATTATTACGATATTAGCTCTTCATGTATTTATGTGACACACTTCGGACTAACTACGCCATTGACCTCGCTCAGAGGATGTCGATAGCGAATGTTCCTCGCTGCGCTTTGTCTTCCTTATTTAGAAACGCTTCAACCTCTGATGATGTACGGAATCTAGCATAAATCGATTTGTTTTAGTTGTGCGTTCCATTTTGGTTTGTGTAAACTATGGCAAGTTTCTTACGATCGCTGTAGTCCAGTACGAGGGTCAGGCAAGTGTGAAAAAAATAGTCGATGAATGTCTTTTAACTAGACGGCTGCTAATGGTGCTCAGAAAAAAGTTTGACGGAAAAGACTGAACATTTCCCAATGTCTATTATACAATGTGGAGACGACAATACAACAATAAATGAAAACACTGGCAATACTAATGCATAAGAGTATTTTGAAACTATTAAATAAATCCTAACATGGAAATAAAAAAAGTCATTTTTCAAACAAACTAAATAGTAGTGATGGGCCGACTATGGGGTTTGCCGATCTTTGACTAGCTATCGTAACTAAACTATTGGATATATTTGATTATTTTTTGTATGTAGACCGAGAATGTCAGTAGATATACGGAGTTTTATTTTTTGTCGTATTGTGGTCTCCACTTTGTATAAATCACCATGCTTGGCAGACGCAGACAGTTGCTGATCGCAGCCTAATTTATTAGCAGACAGCAAGACGCCGCTGCCCAAATAGTTTAAAGTATCAAGTTATCATTGCTGGGAACCAAAACTGTTGTATAATTTTCCAGATAAAACGTGCGGAAGAAAACTGTGAGTCTGTAAGGTGACGTGTTCTTTCGAATTTGAATTTTATTTGAATTATATTAAGAACGTATGTCAGTTTGAAAGAATACGTTTCCTTGAATCCACAGTCATTTTTAGGGCCCTAACAGTTCTTTTTCCGTTGCACGTTCCATCTGGAAAATGAATCATCTCAGTGTTTAAAATTAAGTTGCATAAACAATATGGGTTCTTGAACCTATGTAGAGCACAGTGGTATCGGCAATAAATAACATTTACAAGTCCCGTTCATAAGATTGTGTGCAAGTCCGATGCACACAGTTGGTTAATTACTAGATATTATGGCTGAGCTGTTACAATGAGTTACGATTCGTGTGAAGACAAGACGATACCACATTGTTTTGTATAATTCTTTCTTAATCAGTTAAAAAGTACAGTACTAACATTCTTTCTTTAGCTGAAAGTTTATTTCATTCAATACATAAAATTATTTTGTGGTAATGATATTTTTTATTATGCTTGTACTTACCCAAATTGGCAATATTATCAAATCATTCTCGAGTGTCTATAAAAGCAAGAAATCATACTTGTGTTTGTAGAAGTAATAAAAATGAGCTTGAAAGCTACCGAATGCGGCCAATAATGGTCTTTTGTTGAAATATTACTTAGAATACCAGAACTCCATAATCTGCATTAATACTAAAATTATAAATAGTTTCTCTATGCTTCAGAATTTAAACTACTTGGAAAATGGTGTGTATATTCAGATCTTTTCTGCCACTGTCTACCACCATAATTATCTCAATAAAGCTAAAAGTTAGAAGGTTGTTGACTTTGTGAGTGGTACCTACTTCATTATTATGCTATTGTCATTGTATAGCTGCATCAGCCTCTGACGTCACAGTGGGGCGACGTGATCGATAGTCAAAAACGGATTACAAGTGATTGATGGGGTTCTATCCCCTTCCCCGAGGTGTACCGCTTTTTCACGTTAATGGCGGCAATAACTAAATTGTCTGGAGTTTTCTCCATCGTTCCCATATCGTTAGAGGCCTATTATAATATCCAGGGAATTAAATTTTGTTGAAATGTACACATGTCTTGTTCGAGATAAGCAGAGAACGTCATTCAACCTTATACACTGTTTACCCAACTATTATCTAACATTCCATTCATTGTTATGGCGCCCTACAGGCACATCGGTAAAAGCACAATGCACGTCGTGCAGCTTCGATATCTATGGGCGGGTTACAAAAGAAAATATGAGCAGTGAATTAAGATTACGCTTAAAGCGACTCTATTACGAAACCCCTGCTGATCTTATCGTAAAATGAAATAGAGAATGTCAGTGTAAATATATGAATTTTACAGTTTTGATGTATATGCCGATACAAAATACCGTCGATCCATCATCGCTAACTTGGCACGTACTCACATGATCGCAATTAACGTTGGAATTCTTACAAACCATAAATTTAATTTAATGTTCAAGTGTTCGACCTACATGTGTGACCGCACTCGCTATGCGGATAACAGTACAGAGATGGTGATGCCGTAATGGGAGACGGTGCACTTGGCTCATCTGGGTTGACCGCAAGCGTCACGCGAGCGCCGCGCCGCGCCCGCGGCCGTGCTCGCGCGCTCCCGCCGACCAAGTACACCTGTTTCTTAATGTGCCTGCCCGCAATGTATGCATGGGCGCCCCAGATGCGATATACCTCAATAGACATGTTCCAATAATCGATAAAATGATCTACATTTTTGAAACGTTAGAGTGATTAAAACTGTAACCGGCGCTTGTGCTTCCTGGCCATTTCGTGCTGCAGTCGCCGAAGATAAGTTTACGGCTACAAGCTACAACCAGCACTATAAATCGCATTCGTCTGGAGTCTGCAATGAAACAGCTTAATGGTTGGCTTTATGACGCATGCGTTCGACGGTAATATAAATTACAGTTACCGGTCATTTTCTAGACGCGATGTTCGTTCGTACATAAATTCAGTCGTACAAATAGGATTCGATCAAACACCGGGTTGAAACATCTCTCTCTAGCCACTAATGGCTTCCTACATTCTAAATCAATCAAGATTGCTTCCAGGTAAGTTGCATCATTAGTAAATCAGTGGTTGTATACAACGGTTGACCCACATCGGCTTCATTAAAAAACACACTTCAATTTCGTACCATCTCGGGCTTCTCATTATTCAATGTCGGTGCTCACGCGAACTCCTCCTTAGTTTAGCGTTGTTTGCGGTTACCATTAGAATCCTGTTTGTGTAACTAACAAACAACAAGTTTATTATAACAGTCCAACCAGTAACCAAACTATGGGATTGGTTTATGTTGCCTCTGTTTTGAGATAATGGATGTAACATTGTCTTTACTTTACAAATACCTTCAAGGGCTGTTACATTATTATTTCTAATTTTAGTTCCGCCATACGTGCGTTTATTTATACAAGTGTTTCTATTCTAGTTAAAGTAACTAAGTTTTACTTCAAATTAATAATATCTTAGTATGACGTAGATAATGATAACAAATTCGATTTGGACAAATAGTTTGACGTTGAAACTGTTCCACCCGCTCCCCAATATACGATCAATCACAATCTGAATCGTTTTGAAACAGATTGCTAATCCATTGCTTCACATGTTCGAAAAAAAAACTGGTCAACAACGCAATGAATGAAATGAAATAGTCTTAATCAATTGTTATGCAATTAGATATAGCTGACGCTTTGTCTTTAGTCTATTTGAGTCTATTACGAATACAATATAATTTGAACGAACACTAAAACAGGCTAACACGTGGTCGTTTTGCTCCAACTGGTTTTAGTCCCTCGACACCCGCGTGCCACCTACGTCATCACAACTTTACTGTATTTACCACCTTATTACGTTGTTTTACAATTGGTATTACAACGAGAGCCATCCTTATGAAATGATCGATTGTGCCAACGTGAAAATTGTAGCAACTTTATAATGAGAGTACCTATAGGGAAAGTGTTTGTCATAAATTGTGTTGAGCTGCTATTAGAGCTTTCGGTGTTTCCTGGAATGACGCCCTAGATCACGATCTATATCTATGTCGTAGATGTAGACTAATGCATAGACTAGATAGACGACCTAATCATTTTCCGTATCTCTTGTATAGAGTTGATGTAAGTCGTAGTTTCTCTAACTTTTGAAGGTAATAAATAAAGCTTGTCATTATTTATACAGGGTGTAAAAAGACCTATCACATAGCCGTCAACTACGCATTCTGTACATCACAATAAGTAACATTACACAAAATAATTGCTGGGAAACGACTTTTATTTTTGGTGTGAAAAAAAAACGCTGTTTACGGTAGTGCGCAACGTAACGCACGCAAAACATTGTAGGGTGCATGTAACGGTTCAGGGTTCGTGGGGGTACCTATTTAAAATTAAGTTATAACATTTAACAGCAGAACAAAAAAATGATCACAATGACGGGATTATTAAGTGACTTTAAGCTTCGTTAAGTGTCTTTTTACACCCGCTATTATTATACTATACATAATACTTAAGTGAATTAAATATATTCGTAGGTACATAGATAATGGTTGTAACGTCGAACAAGCTATTTGGTATACAGGCAGATAAATTGCAACTACTACCAACTACAATTTTGTGAGTGTTTTCAGTAGTCACTCCTCTAAGCTATAAGCTCAAAAAGTTAAATTACACACACAATCAAAACGACTGCCTGTATACCAAATAGCTTGTTCGACTGTACCTAATGGTACCTTACAGCCATCGTCATCGAGGGCACCTCTAAAATACACCTTGGTCATTTATATTCCGCATATTGCTTATTGAGCCAATAAATAAGATCTTATAGTGAACAGACCAAATGTTTTTGCTTAACCCTACTAACAACATAAATACCATGAAATTAGACATTCCGTGGCCGATACAACAAGAAAAGGAGTAAAACAATCGGTTTATTATGATTGAATCGATTGAATCATGTACACGGTGTTTACGATTCAATAAAGTCTAAGTACCTACGTTTTCGTTATCTTAGAACTAGGCCGTTATGTTATCCCTTTGGATAAAGGCTCTCGCAGACAGGCGCGCGCGACGCGACTCTAGTAGCACAATTTGTTTGAAAACTTCTTGGAAATTGCGGGAGCCTTAACTAGATGCAGTGTAAGGGATACGTATCCTTTACATATGATACTTAAATTACATAATACGAATGCATAAACATCCATACTTTCATACTAAATTCGAAAAGTAACTCTGTCTGTCTGTCTGTGTTTGTATGTTACCTTTTCGAGCCTAAACCAATGAACCGATTGCGATATGGCAAAGATGAATTTGTATGGGAAACCTATCATAAAGTTACTGGCTGTCTCATGTATGTTACGCCGGTACGCTTCGATAGATAGACCATGACATGGGTGGGACCTCCACGCGGGCGAAGCCGCGGGCAAAAGCTAGTAAGTGTGTTAACTAACAAAGGGCGTTAACCCGCAATAGTACAGCGTGCATGCATGCAAAAAAAAAATACCTACCACATTTTTTTTTAAATATAGTTAATTTACTGAAATATTCACAAAACTATTAAATTCATACGTAAAATAAACACTGTACACGCACACTTGTATTTCAACGTAGAAGAACAAGTGTGACAAGTGTGCATGTTTCTTTTCCGCATCAATTTAATATTTTTTGTGAATATTTGAATATATAAAATCCTTTTTTTTTTGTATTTATAGACGCTGTACTATTGCAGGGTCACGGGAACGCCCTTGATGTTAGATAAGATACTGTATATGTATTAGTCGTGATTGACGTGACGTGTTATTGAGAGAAAAGTAAATTGAAAAGTTTCACCTCTAGTGGCGATAGCCGCACAAACAGTAAACATTGTTTTCTAACAGCATGTCAACTAAATATATTTTAATTGATATTTTATAATTATGTAAATGACTTGCTGCGTGTTCGAATGTTCAAATAAAGCGCACTGTAATATAAATTTAAATGGCCGTACGATTCCATGATTTCACTTATAATTAAAAACTAAAAAAAATGATGCATTTTTCAAATCCACTAACAATGTTGAGCTTTTGTTTACTGCTTGTGCTGATGGCGCCATTTGTGCGCCCCGTTTCGCGTACTGTGTCCAATTTATCTTTAAAAAGATCCGTAATGGGCAATTCTAAAAGAATATTGTTGTTCTGGGCACTATTACCAATTACCACATAACCAAGCTAATACTTCAGCTTCTTCACTTCTATTAGTTAAGTAAAGAAAAAGTAAGTAAGTATTGGGTAAAAGTGGGGGCCCATGCTCTTACGCAATTGTTTTCATTTTCTGCTAAACCAACCGGTTATGTTGTCAACCAAAGAAAGTAAAGTCAACCGTTCTTTACGAATTCATTGTTTTTTTAAAGTCTAAGGCCCGTATTACAGAACCTCACTCAGAATTACGCATTACTTAAGACTAGTTTCAACCAATCAAAAGGCTTTAAACGAGTTTTAAGTAATGCTTGAGTTTTGAGTGAGGTTCTGTAATACGGGCCTAGATGTGGTTCAAAATTTACTTAAAAAAAATAACAGCCGAATAAGATGATATTTTATGCCTTTTACCGTATAAGCGTTTGTAAAACAACCGCACACATAATTATCAAAATCTACACTAATGTTATAAAGAGGTTTTTTTTTTTTTGTTATGTTTGACCTATAAAGCTACTGGACCGAGTTTATTATTATTATTGAAATGTCTTTGACATAAATCTCGGGACCCTTGGGTCCCGGACCTTTGTAATGCCTACGAGACGAGGGGCCAAGCCACCTCGCAGAGGCACCAACCGACGATTATATATTATTCATTAAAAAAATTAATATTCTTTCACTAGTATCTATAATGCTATATTATCACTGAGTAACTAAGGCATTTACATCCAAAGATATCACGCGGACGAAACCGTTGACGGAAGCTAGTAAAACATACTTATATTAAATTTTTGTAATACTGTCGGGCTTAGTTAGAAACTTCATATAAATATGTGGAGTAGATAATGATAACATTTATTTGTAAATGGTACAGCAGAAATATTCTTGATATGAAAATGATTCACGTTCTAAACTCTTACAATTTTGAATGAACTAACGTAGTGAGTTCGTATGACTACAAATATTTTACGCGTGTTCCGTGATCTCAAGGCATGTTGCCAAAAGTTGTTACAAACTAGTCTAGTTCTACAAATCTACATCGTTAAATTTCGCATGTGTGTGCCAGGTACTGTTAGAGCTACTTGGGCAGTTTTTGAGCCGATCGAGATAATTTGGTTTAGTCATGGCTTGAGTAGGCTGAATGGCGAACTACCTTGACCCGGTTGTTTTCGGAGAAAGACACTGTGGCCGTCTGCAGCTGGATTAGTGATGACTGAGATAATAGATTGTCCATGGAATAAAAATGATATGGAAGACTTAAGAGGCTTATCACCGCCCAAATGTTTGACATGAGTTCAATCCGTCAGTAAATTGGCTGGATTGGCGTTTCAGAAACCGGGAGGAAGACTTGTAAATTTACCTTCAAAATAACATAACATCACGCCTACAAATCCCCGAAGGGATAGGCAGAGGTGTACCTAAGTATAGTAATCCCACATTTTGCCAGTTCTTTTAAAATCCTAAGTGATAGGGGGCGGGCCTATTGTCATCAACCGGGCACAAATCCAGACACCGGGCTGCTACTGGGAAATTCCTGATTGAAAGCCGAATAAAATTTTGCTCGAACTGGGAATCGAACCCAGGAGCTCATGTTCAGCAGTAGCGCTTGCGCCCGCTAGACCAGCGAGTAATGTACCTACTCATTTATAAAAATGTTTCACTGATCTATTCAGATCACAGCACAACAGTCAGACAGAGACATAAGGGTATTATGGGACACGCGGGAGACACAATGTTTACTTTACTTTACTCAGTCGATGTCAACACAACACCTCGATGCGCGCATTTTCATTTTTCGTCGTGGAAATAAGAGATGAACGCGAACCGGTTCCGTATCATACTTATTAATATACTTAGTTATTCGACAACTCAGATATTCGAACTCTGCGTGACGTGTCACTGTCCTCATCCGCGAATTAGATCTATGAATTCATTAAGAACATTCGGCTAACGCACTTTTTATTAACGCTTTCGGGGTCATTCGAGTTAGTGAAGAAAATATTTAGGAAGATGAACTCACTCGTTTCAATTAGGTAAAGTTGAAGTTAATAAATTGAGCAAAAACATTGTCATCGCTTGATGACGTTCTTCAGCACTTTGGTTTCTATCTGACTACTCATTAAGTTTCGAATAATGATTCACACCGCGCACATGCGCACTGTTGTAAATTCATTCGCATAATTTAATTATAGCGTTATTTTCAAAAAACATAAGTAAAAGCGTGCATAAGTTCGCAGTAACTTATCCATCGAAACAAACGCATAATTAATTAACATTCATTTATAAATATGAAAGTGCATATTCATGTGTATTCATCCGTAAATCCGGTGGTGTGCGAGCTGTGAGCACCGAAACTGGGCCAGCGTTTGCGCATGTGGCCGGCTAGTGGAAGCTGGCGTATGGCTGCGCGGGCGCTGGCGGCCGGCGCGGTATCGCCGTATCCGCCGATATGCGACGTGTTCGCAAATTGTACCACTTATCTCTTGTGCAATCGTTGGATGCTGAGCTCTATGTGTGAACGATTGACGGGCCTCAACCTTGATATCAGTTTTTAAAGGTCGTCATGCGGTCGAAATACGAATCAAATCCGAGTTAGAATAATTGATAATTAATATTTTATGGACACTAACTGTCGCAGGGTTAAAAATTTACGTCATGAAAGTTCAAACATTAATTTTGCCTTGAAAGAGGTTAAAGTTTAAATAAGGCGCTCCGCAGACAGAGCAACTTTAGTTGAAGAAACTATTAACTTAGTAGAAGAAACTATCAACTTTTAAACGTTTTCTTTAAAGGTTGCCAGTTGCAGCAACAAAAAGGCCCAGTTTATGGTTGTTGGCCGCGATTCTAAATAAACTTTTGAAATCCATAGTCAACAGTCAGTGTGACTAATATGGATCTCGATCAATTTGAAAGAGATTATGTCATCGAGTACCTAGTCCTACAGTAACTGAAAACTGTTGTTGAAAACTGTGTCGATCATCGAAACTTGCAACTAGAGTCGCTATGTCTGCGCAGTTTCTTTATGTTATATTTAAACAGCTAGTTGCGAGTTGCCTGTTGCCGCAATATAAATGTTAAATTTTTATGATAAAAGTTGCTCTTTCTGCAGAGCTCCTAAGAATAGTACCTATGTTCACATTTAACCGAACTTTTCTACATTTTTCTTTTAAAACAGTAAAGTTGCATGTTTAATAACCTTTTAACTTTAGTTATCAACAGCGGTGCATCAAATTAATGATCTTCCATTTAACATTTCTTGCAACTTTGTATTACTGAGTTTCGGGAACTAAATTGACTGCGCAGCAAAATTAGTTAGAGGGGCAACGTCAAAATAGAGAAACGACAAACGACTTTACAAAACGGTTGCATGTGATTAGTCAGAGTAATTAGTGGCCATACGTAGGTCAGGAATATGACTGGAGTGGCAATGGCATTGTCACATGTTGGTAATGATAGTTTGTCCTCTGTCCTCGCTAGAGGACAGCGCTGGTTATAGAACGAGCACGTACAGGATACCTGTTTTCGGATTTAATGGGTTTATAAATATTGTAAAGGTAATCTTGCGCACCTCAACGTAGCTGAGAATGTTTAGTATGCATGCCAAAATTGTTCTTGTTGCATTAGGTTATTGAATTATTCATAAACTATTTCAACGTAAACAGATCACAAATGTTTTGTGACATTTTAAACGCACAACGCACTTCTTTGGTAACAAATCGTACCAGTCTTCGTAGCAGCAGTTTTCATAGCTCAACTTATGCTCGGTTCCTATAAATAAAAACGAGTCGTTTTGCTTACCAATGGTAGCATTTTCTATTGCCAAACTGGGCAAATAACTATTTATTTATCTATGAAAACTGCTGATTCGGAAGCTAATTTTACCTGGGATAGGTACTAGCTACTTCCATAAGGGAAGGTCTAGTATGCAAAACTATGAGGTCTTTGCTTCATTATTGGTGAAGATAAAAGAGTCTTAATTTTAACCAATAACGGTCCGTAAATTATAGGAATAGGCCATTACTGAGTTCACGTGACGCTCGGTTGACCGTGGGACAGACTGATATATTAAGATTTTTTTAAACTACTCAGGCTCAGTAGCCCACTACAGAGTTCACAGGTTTAAAGAAAAATAACCAGTTTAGAACTGATTTACCTCATGTACACATCGGTTTGAAATTATATTATGTAACATCGAGATTTACGTATGAAAGCATACATGTATTTTTCTACTATTTACCAATATACATAAACACGCACAAGATATGTTACTAAGATATTTTCTGCTAAGTGTTTCTAAGTGATTGCGTATTTCTTAACTTTCAATTGCAGTTATTTAATCAGCGCAATACTAAGTAAGACAAAGCGATTGTGATCAGTTTTGCAATACAAAACAAAGGTAGAATGGACTGCTATCTTGGTGATACAGATGTTTTTTTTTGCAACATACTGTGTGAATGGTACTTTTGTTTAGCGCACATATCGATAAGTGATGCTTAGTACTCAGTTCATATGTCATGTATCATCATCATTTCAGCTGAAACACGTCCACTGCTGAACATAGCCCCCCCCAAGCACCGCCACTTCGACCGGTTCTGTGCTTCTAATCATATAACTATATCCTACTGAAATACCAAAGTTTTAAAAAGAAATAATCGAATGCAAAAAGGTCAGTAACATAACATTCACGTGAACTTATAAAAAATTGACTAACGAGACATCAATTTCAATTACGAAATTGATTTAATCTTTCAATAATTTATAAAGGTCAATTCATTACAAAAGATGAAACATTTAAATGGTTCATCTTTTGTAATGAATTCTGCTTGTAAAAATGCATTTAAAGAGCACTAACATTATTCTTAAGCCACTCGGCATAATCAATAAAATATTATTAGCAATTTAGCAAGATCTATGCAAACAAATAAAATTGAAGTGTTAACAGCTTTTTAATAAATTAATTATGAAAGCAGGTTTATAAGTACGGTATTTATAACTTTTTTTTTTACTGTGTCTGTTTGTTCCTGTTTGTTTGTTTTTTCCAAAATTACTGGACCGATTTTGAAAAGACTTTCACTGGCAGCTGGACTGATAATTAGGGAGTAACATAAAGCTACTTTTATGTTAAAAATAGAAGTGTACACGCGGGCAGCAGCTAGTATTGTAATATTAATTATTATTATATTAAATAATACATTTCTAAATATTCTGTTTAATTCATTGAACATAAAGTTTAATAAAATAGCATGGTATAAAATTTATGTTGGAGGACATATTATTCAGTATCATGATATTTTGTTAAAATCATTTAATTTAAAATGCCATTTTAACTTGGCTACATATGTTCGGCATAAAAGTTGTATTCCATAAATAGTCTTATTTATAAACATAAATCATTTTTTTATTTCTTCTTTCTAATTGTGAAGTAACAGATTAGCAAAATTCTTATTTATAAACGTTATTTAAGCGTTAAGAGATCGCTAAGCAGTTGACTACTAGCTGTCAAAAGGAAACGCCACCGGAGCACTGTTTGGCATTTGATAAATATACCTAAACTAAAAAAGTTAGGAGGATTCCTGTTTGCGCACCTATTTTTGAGCACCTATGCATTGAGTATTCCCATTTGAAATGCTTGTGGTACTCAAACGAGAATACTTCCAATTGTGTGTTCAAAACCTCTCGTTAAAGCCATGATCGATTGATTTATTTGCGTCAAAAATTTAATAATTAACTCAGTTTTCAGTTTTCATTTACCAATTACTCACGCTTCAAGCTTCATCAAAAAATTATTTATTCTTTGGATGCCAGTCACAGAAATTATACCTAGTTAGTTTCGCTCCACATCGAAATAAGAGAGGACAGTCTACTACTACAAAAATATGGGGGCCTCTTCTTGAAAAATTGTGCTACTTAGTTAATTACATTATTTACTGTTGCCAATTAGTCACCAATAATATCAGCATTGCAGCTTAATCAGATTTTCATGGGAGACTTATATTTATATAGTAAAAGATCGGTTAAAATATCTATTAGATGCATTCAAGTGAACGAGAAAGTAATTTATACCATAAAGTGATGAGAAGGTTACAATGAATTAATTAATTTTGTTTAAGGCCATCAGAGAACCTATCATGGTTCACATTTCTGTAAATATTGTTCACTTGGTCAGTGTTGGTAGGGCACAAAGCCATACTGGTAATTATGTACACTGAACTAAATCTTTTTATTTATGTAAGTAAGTAGTTCATAATTCCAATTGTAAAATGCATAGAAGTATTTAGAGAAGCATTGCTTTAAAAACTGTTGGAATAGTTTTTATGTGGCGCGTCGTAGAGCCCATTGTGTTGTTCAACGCAGCTTCGTGTGAGGTGACGATGACTATCGACCCTAGGCCTAGGGCTGTCAAAACCTTACATTTTATTAGAGACAGTGCCAGCAGGTCGATTAGTAAAAATGATATAACTATGCTTATTTGATAATACTCGATTTCTATAAGGCCAATCAAAAGTCATTTAATCAAAATAGACTGAGAATCGTAGCTTACGAGTTGTAGGTCGTAGGTTCGAACCCTGACAGGCGCTTTACTTTGTGTAAATTATTTCATGGCCACCGCTCTCAAAACGGTGAAGGAAAACATTGTGAGGAAACCGGCATGTCCTAGAACCAAAAATTCGAAGACATGTGACATCTACCAACCCGCACTGGGCCCGCGTGGTGGATTACGGCCCGCTCCCTCTCACAGAGAGGAGGCCTGTGTCCCAGCAGTGGACATTATAGGCTGATTTTTATTATTTTGGTTTTCAAATTTTTTTTTCTCAGGTTAGTTACTGGTATTTTCAGAATCTCACGGGTATGAACCAAGGTGAGATTCTAGTTGTTTTTCTGGGAAGGTAGATTGTTCTGTACTGCAGTGAAATTATTATCTAAGTCTAATTGTAAAAATTTTGTTATTATAGGCTGAGAATCAGCACTTTTTGAACGTCAAAATTACATTAGACAGTCCCCCAAAATGCCCGACCTTCACCACTTCCTACTGCTTTAGTTGGGAAGAAGAAGTGGCGCAACCAACTCCTCAACACCTCAGTTGTCTGTTCAGTTAGAAGAACTTGATTCTATACAATAATCAGATGACAGATTGTCATAAACTTAATAATGCTGTGGATTTCTTCCAAAAAAAACAACAGCCAATCAAACACTGGACATGAGTTTGACAATCTGTCAGCTATTATTTTTGCATTGCCTTTCAGAACCGAGTGTAGGTAAGCAAGTGTCCTAACTACATAATTATTTCCAATATAATATAATGTTTGAAGACATGGTCATAACGTCTGTACTTATATCAGACATAACTATATCACTGATGAGGTACCAACCTAATAATTATGTATAAATGGCAACCCTAGCGATTATTACTAATTACAATAAGCACAAGGGCTGTCAAAAAAGTAATAATGACATTATATCGGCTTTATTGTGCTTGTGCGTATATGAGCACGACAACTAATTTGTTTTAGACACGACATCAATTTAAATGCTCGATTCCTTTGTATTCAAATTCAGCTTTAGTTTTTACGAATGCTTGTAATTCAAGCACTTATCGTCTTTTGTCTTCATCTTCATCATCGGAATTAGAACTTGCGTCTTGGCATGGTAATTCAACTTTCACTTTTGACATTTAAAGATTATAACTCAATAATGCATTCAAATGGTACCCTACATATAAGGCACTCATTCAAATTATTGCATCATTACTGAATAATTATAGACCATTATGAATATGCTTTTGATCGACTCATTTCATTGTATAGTTCATATAAATGACGAAATAGTCGGCAATAATGAGTTTCGAATAACTAAATTGGGACAATCATTAATGAAATATAGTGCAGTACCTAATAATATTATATTTCGCAACCATGATTACCCTGGGCTCAGTTAGTAGACTATGCCATGTTGTTTTTCCTTTCATTTTGTTATTTCTAGTTAAAGTGCTACAAGGATCTTTTGGCGCTTAACTGATATTTAAAGGGGGCGCTGTTGGTAAACATTTGTGTAATTTTCACAGAAGTTGTAAGTATTGAAATATCAAGATAGTGGCGTTAGTTCTGATTTTGGACACGCGCCAAAAATCCTTGTACAGATAGTTATATATATATTTTTCAAATCAATGTCAGGTTCGTGTTGGTGTTGACATAATAGCCTGTATTATTGACATATGACGAGGTTCTTTTTTTGTAAAAACTATGTTAAGCTAATTCATTAGGTAAGTCTTCTTCTTTTCGTGTGTGTAGTGACTAACATGGTGTCAGAGTTTTAAAGCCGCCCATGGGCCTCTGACTTGGCTTCACATGCCGTTGAGAAATATTACTCATCTAAAATATCTGTCTCTATTAGGTCAGTTATCTTGATAAACATAAGTACCTAATTATTTAGAGAAAAAAAATTAAATGGTTCTTTATTAATTCCATTAAAAAAATTGATAGGCAGTTCTTAATTCAGTAAGCCAATTTCAGCAGCTGTTTGTATTGATTAAATTTCAGAAACTGGCTGTTTCTATTATCTTTAGCCCTAGTTTTCTGGTTGGTTTACGAAACCATAATGCCTCCGTTACTTCGGAGCTCATGAACGTGAATAGCCATTATTTTAATATGTGATAATCCATGATATAAGAGTTTATTGTTTATCCAGAAAATAATAAAGAAGTGCAGTCAGGCAAGACATAAAAACCTAGTAATCTGCATAACATAAAGCATAAAACTTTTTATTTTCCTTTAGGCGACATGAGTAATAGCAGCTATTGTACACGCCATTTTCTACGCTATTTTCTAGTGGATAGACATGAATTTCGCGTGTAATTTTTTCTCTGTTAGTCTAAGAAGTAGGTACTGCATCTATAAACCGTTCATATTACTGACATTAAATGTCCACTGTATTAATAAAACCGTGAGAAAGAGCTCTAACACACTTTATTGAGGTTTTGACTTTGGCAACATTTTTTCTGTCTGTATCCGTCTAATAAACCTGTCTGTGAGTTAAATAATATTTCTATGTGTAATAAACTCTACCTTATGGCCTACCTTATTACCTTATGAAAAATATTTTTTATTGACTATTTCGGAAAATTAAGTCGTGTACCTAACTAACCACTCGTATGACGTACCTATAGGTAGACGAGAACAAAAATCCTTATTGTATGTGTATATCTTATGGTGAATTAATGTACCTTCCTTCACTTCACCGACTAGGTACCAGTGCGATGTTTACAGGCCTTTCGGACTTTCCTGCAACCCGATAATACATCGGGTTGCAGGAAAGTCCGAAAGGACTGAACTGCAACCCGATGTATTCAACAACTGAAGGAACACGGGTGGGTTTTAATCAGTAAAAGTCTGACACGCCCTTTCGCTCCGCCCAGAGCGGGAGAAGTCATTTGATGATTGCCCAACCACAAAAAAAAAAAAAAAAGTTTTGCTATTCTGTCAAAATTGAGATTTTGACAGAATAGCAAAACTTTTTTTTTTTTAGGTTAAAAGGTCTAGTGAGCTGTCAATCCCTAGATACCCTAGCGTCAGGTAGTGTGACAGTTCACTTCAAGCTCACATCACCAAAATTTTAATTTTAATGGTGAGATTTTTACTGAATAAGTCAACTGATATAATGTTAATAAACGATAACCTACTTTTGCTGCGTAAACGAAGCAAACGGAGTTTACATACTCCGTTTGCTTCATTTACTTGGATCGGTAGCAGGTGTTGTGCTTTAGTTTCTGCCTACCCTCTTGGGCAGAAGACGTGAATTTATGTATGTAACTATGTATAAAACGATATATTATTTAATCTATCACGCCTTCACATAGAGTGTGATGTGAAGTACTAATAACACTTTCCGCAGTGCGCTATTATTATCTAATAACATACTGGAAGATAATTACCTATGTATCAACCAACCTTTATTTTTTTTTTTTTTTGTGTTTATTTGTGGCCTCAATTTGATATTGTTTAAGAACACTGTATAGGTAAGCTAGCTGTAAACCCGAATAGAATACAATTAAATAACTAAATAATAATGATAACAAAAGACTTGGTTGTCTAAACCAATGGATAATGCACCGATAAATACTTATTGAAAACTGTATTATTTTAATTCAAGACTTGAACAATAGGTACTACCTACCTATCTATCGATTTCAGTAACATTACATTTAACCTTCTAACAAACGTATTATAAACAAGATAATATACCCTAAAAAGGAGGGGAAAGAATGATAGGGCATTAAAAAAATCAAAAAAAAAAATTGCTGTGAACAGGAAAATTGCCGAACTTTTTAACTAAATGCATATCGTTATCGTTCAACATTTTGATAGCAGGCTGGTCAATGCACCGGAAAACGAAAAACGGACAGAGTATTCTAGCACTAATTTAATTCGGGTATTGTTTATGCTATTATGGCACCACACGACGCCGACACCGACGCTCAGACGAGGACTGTTGCCAAAGAAGTCGTGAGTGAGTGTCAACACTGTCACGAAACGCCAACGCAAAATGAGACGCTACAATTTTAACTGCAATCTTGGAATTGAGTAATTAAATAAAGCAAAACTTACCGTTCTAGAAGAGGAACCAGGTTGTCGAGGAACTCGAAGCCGCCATGGGTCGTATACGTGATGGTCTCATGACATGCAATAACACCATGATTAGCACGCACGTAGTTCTTCATCACCCAGAACTCGCCACGTTGCACCGTCTCAGGGAGATAGTCTTTATCGTTGCACTCGAGCAATGTCCGAAGTACCATCAGCGTAGATTCCGATAAAACATTCTCATCGTATACTTCGAGAGTCTCATTTATAATGTTAGTTTCAGATGGCACTGCACTAATTTTCTTTTCTACGTCTGACGCGGTGCTAGATACCGTCTTTTTAACTGTGGACATCGTCGACGGAACCACCTTCTGGGAAGTGTATTCCCCAAGAATGCGCGCACTAGGTTCTGCCAGTCTCAACGCAGTATCGTTTCGCACATCTTCTTTAAGGTACCTGAACTCGGCAACCCTCTCCGAGCCCTCACTGGTGATGGGCACCCACTCAACGCCCTGCGCGCTATTCCCGGAGTAATGCACCGCCGCGTATAAAAAAACGGCGATGTTAAACACGATGCTCATTCTAAATATAAAGTTACGGCGATTACCCAACATTATTATAAAATTAGGCACTTGCATTTTTAGAACTAGTGTTTAACTATAAGGTTGAAGCTACAACGTCCTTCTTCGTCCTCTAGGACGTAGGTTCCTATAGGCTTCTGTTCGTGTCAGCATCACAATTTATTGTGTCATCAGCCCGGGTCTGCTGGGCGCCACGATGGTGCCGCGCCTGCCCCTGGAACAAAACACCAATTTATTATTTATGCGTCTCTTTCTCATTTAGTTAATCTCATGTTCGTTTCAGTATACCTATTACAAATGTTTACTGAAGATTAGTTCAGGAAATGAACGAGACTAATTGCACCCGCCGAGGGAAATGGTTATAATTTTCTTCCATAAAACACTAATCGAATCAAAGGAATTTCAATTTCATCTTCACAGCTTAATAATACCGATACGTATACACCACCATAAAACCTGTAGAACTACTTTGGGCTTTATGTTATTACGTTATCCAAGTTTAAAGGACGTATTTAATTTTTATGTTTCAATAACATAATTGTTTAGGACTGTGTTTATTTTCAAACCTGAAACTACACGTTTGCTGCCTATGTTCTTAATTGAAATACGAAAAGGGATCTTTCATTGCATTTCTATTTATTACATGACAGAATTTCTTTTAGTTCGTGATGCATTTTAAATAGCAATCTGTAAAAGTGCTCAAAAATAAAAATGTGCATTTTATTTCTGCATATAACTTGGCGAACATTCAAGTCTATACTATAAAGTTTCATCTTCGCTAATTGGGCGACGGTATTGGCGCCTTGTGAGCATTTTAATCTTTAATTAGCAAGCTGAGTTCTGATTAGTCTTTATCTGCTCACGATCCTCATTATTTAGATGGCTATCTTTCGACTTGGGATAGATTAATCCATGCATATTATCTGTGTTCCCGATGCGCCGGACATGCGAGCCTAGTGCCCCGACGGACCGAAGAAGACGATTTATCTATAAAATACGTATCCAGTCTAGTTATGAGGCGCCTTTATGGCGGCTTTAAGATGCTAGCCGTCTTTTGAGCTTCTTATTAGCTAAGACTAATTAGTATTTTATAGCAGAGAACTGATTTTATCTTTACTCTTCGTGACATTTGAAGAGATTAAGTAAATTGCAACACGATTTCCTAATTGCCATGCAAAATATAGAGTTAGTTGTAGCGAAAATATAATATGCATTTTAAAACAACATAATATTTCTGTTTAAATTCAAAATATAAACCTTTGTATTAACAACATACTGTGACGGAGTGAAAATCTCAGGAGACATTAGCTCTCTCTCTCTAATGTTTAGTCTCTTTTAATATTAAATCGATCATTATGTTTAATAATACCACTACAATATGTGTAAGGTATTCAATTAATAGTTCCCACGTTCATTAACTGGCTACATTCGCTACAAACAATCTCACGTGCATTTCAAATTGTCTCATGAGAATGAACTTGTCACAATAATTCCATTGTTAAATGATATAATTTTCTTGAAATTTGTCTTAAGTAACTGCTCAATTACGTTTTTGTTTGAAACGATCGATTCATAAAAATAAGCGACATTGACGTAGCTTCGAATAGAGAATGTGACCTATGGTTTCTGGCCTTGATACTACTCTGAATTATAAAAGCAAGCCCCAATATACAGCATGAATCAGACAAGTGTCGTCATAGTTAGGTACAGACCATCAAACTGAATAACTTTCTCCACGGGACCAACATAAAGTCGCGAAAAAATTTACAGCCGTCCCATACATTTGGTTCGAGTAGGTATTGAAGTTTTTCCGTGATTATGGTGTTGGTCCAATGGGGAAAGTTGTTCAGTTTAATTAAGTTACTTTGTATGGTTGTCTCATATTCATGAATAAAGAAGTGGTGTGCTAAAATATGAACACAGTTTTCTAGAACATGCTGTATAGAGCTTTAACTATGTAAGTGGCCAGTATTAGTTGGGGCTTTTTATCGACTTTCAAAGGACACGCGAACGGCCTATGAATAATGAAAATGTGCCATGAGGACGTTTAACGTAATATTGTTTATTGAAGATATCAAACATACACAGTTCCAAGTACATACTTCGTCATGATTAATAACATTAGATTGGTGAGGGACGGACATTCTAAGACGTCGTTCTCATTAGTCCCCTGAAAAAATGAAAAGGGGAGCCCGGGGTCTTCAGCACCTAC
This sequence comes from Lithophane ornitopus, assembly GCA_948473465.1. NCBI lineage: Eukaryota > Metazoa > Arthropoda > Insecta > Lepidoptera > Noctuidae > Lithophane > Lithophane ornitopus. The sequence goes on along the minus strand of OX419616.1, from coordinate 6,990,217 downwards.
CAAACAGTAATTATAGAGACAGAAACAAAATAATAATAAAAAATAGGTGCGTCAATCGTCTTTTGTTATAGTTCGTTGACTTACCTTACTAAAGTTAACTGTGACTTCACTATGCCATTATTATTTTATTTTATGTTTTAATTGACATAGCCTTTCGTACCTATAATGGTATCTTTTAAGCATTAAAAAAACCTTTGTGATCACTAATCATCATACAAAAAGTAAGTAACATTAAACATATCTCTTGAATATATTATTTATTTGTTTGGATTAAACATATCTCTTGAATATATTATTTGTTTGGCCAAAAAAAAGCACGATATTTGCGATAGAGAGAATCAATTATTTTGATGGTTAACCGGAATCCGACCTTGGCTGCGGTCGTAATAGCATCCGACCGTAAAACTACTGTGAACGATGTAATAGTTATTAGTTGACCACCAGTCCACTTTACCCGCTATTACTCTTTCAATGGCTCCTTTTGTGGTTTTATTTCTTACGCCAGTAATGGCAGACTTTTATCTATCATCAGCTTGTGGGAAAAACGCAAAATTTAATTAGGAGATTGCGTTTTTGTTTGGAAAATTGCTTTAACTTCAACCAGTTACGTTGATTCTCTTGTGTATTTTAGAGGCCATTTTTTTATTGGGTTTGCACGTGGTTTTGAATTTGATATAAAAAAATCAATCTGCCTTGCCTTTTCCCAATTCTGTTGGGGTCGGCTTCCAGTCTAACCGGATGCAGCTGAATACCAGTATTTTACACGGAGCCCAGTAAATGGGTAATACGATACCCCTTGGTAAGACTGGTTGTCAGACTTAATGAATTTGACATACCTAACTATCTCGTTAATTATTTTTCGTTGCGAAGCTAAATAGTTCACAGCTAAAGCTGCTAAAATTCCTTAAAAGTACGTTTTGGTATAATAGTTAAAATGATCTACAACTGAAATATTTTACCAAGTTGAAAATAGAACCAACTGCCGTTCAGGTGCGAAAATGGTTCGTGTCCATTCCATATGTTACATTGTCACGACGGCCAGTACAATAGATCGTAAGTTCTTATGCCAACCAGGAATTCACCTCCAGTGATTTTAACTATTCAGTTTCCCTCAACTATGTAAATATGTAAGCTTTTGCGGTGCGTCGTGTGGCGAAGTGTGGCCATCCATCACCTGTGAAATGTGTGTGGGTCAGTCCTAGGCCATATAAACTGTATTACATTGTAGTTCAGAAATACCTGCCAGTTTCTGTACAAGTCTCATCGCGAAAACTTAGGTGTAGTGATATTGAAGTGAACTATTATTCCAACTGATGCTAAAGATTTACAGCAAAATCAAAATATTTCATTTCACATAAACCTACATGGGCATATTAAACTTCAGAAGCTAGGTGCACGGTTCCAATTGGTCGTTTCTTTAGGGAGAAGAGCCGGCTAGAAACTCCGCGGTCCACACCACTTCAAGTTCACTTCACCTACACATCCGCTGATGTCGGTACTCAGTTACCTACGACGATGTTCCCTGAAGGTAGATAGTAAGTACTACCTTTGAGATAAATCTTAATGATCACAAGCATGAAGTTGTGTTACTGTTAGTGAACCACTTGTATCACCTCACTACTTGAAACACTAAATAAACCTTGAAAAATGTTACAAGGCGAGTCACTTGAAAATATCTGAAAGTTGTAAGTAATCTTGGCTACACGTAAGTACAAATGCACTGGTAAATTTTTTGTTGTCACTGCTTTTGTCTTAAATAGGAGCACAGCGTGCTTCTAGCACAGATCTTTATAAATTAAACGAAAAAAAAAATGGTTGAAGACATCATTCATCAGTGTATAAAAACAGGGGGTAATTTCGTTACACACTTGAAATGACATTTGATCGCGATATCTTTCATTTTGCCATTTCCGCCACGTTCATTGCGCTATTACTTATTATTGTTATTTTTAATTCTTTATTGTGTACGACTTTGTGTAGGCTATGAAGCAATGGAATAGGAATATCTTTCAAACCCCACAGATTCTGATTGAAAGGGTGTTACTTTATTAGGGTACCGGTTTCAGGATAATCAACACAAAAATTAGCGAACTGATGGTCAACCAACTCATGTTCAATGAATTTGAGAGTTTCTCACATAATTTTCGTCTTGGTTGGCCTTTCGGAGATCGAGTGTTGATTAATTAATTAAGTGCAGTCAAAACTAATAAATTAAGAGCGAGAGTAGAAGAAGGCTGTGTTCATCGCAAATAACAGATAAATGAGAACATACGCGTCCGGCGTAGTAGATGGCAGCACCTGAGCTAAGTGGCCCATCGTAATTAAATACATAGTCCGACCGTGCGATAAAGTGAACGAAATACTGCTGAGGTATAGAAAACGCATCAATACTTTGTCTATGCTCGATAAGATAGTACATAATTGCCATTTTAGTAACAAATGTGCTAATGTGGTACTTAAATTATAGTTTATGGTTGAGAAGCTCAATGTTTTATTTTATTTATTCTCTAGCTTTAGCCCGTGGCTTCGCCCAACTGTATGTCGGAAAATATCTCTCGGGAACGTACTACCGGGATTAAAATTAAAGTATATTATACCCGTGATAATAAATCCTGGTTACTTATAAGCTATCTTTGTGCCAAAATTCAACCAAATCCATTCAGTCGTTTTTGTGCCAATCCGGAACATACATCCAGATAAACAGTCAACGGACATGAATTCTAAGTTAGGTATTACATATTTTATTATATGTAGTACCTATAGATAATCGTAAGTTGAGCTAATATATTCTCATTTCAATTACGGCCTAATACGCAGGTTATACTTACCTAAGTAATTGTGCTGTAATTAAAAAGTTTTATCTCACGAGTAATGAACAAACCAGTCGTATCAGTTTCGTTCGTAACATCGATTTGTTAGGTTTAATAGGTATGCATTTGCAAGAGCATAATTATACGGTACTTACCTCTATTATGTAGGTAGGTATAGTTAAGTTGGCATGGTCAAGTGTTGCCGTGTCATATTTATCAATATCAGTATTAAAACATAATTTTGGCTACCAGAAGATATATTGCTAGAGCTTTGCTAGTTGATATTTCTAATCGTGTCCCTGTATGTGAACGTAAAACTGACCGATAGGCAAGTCACAGTCAGTGTTCTTTAAATATTACACAAATTAAAAAAAAAGAATGTAACAAAATGGAATCTTCAAGGTCATACAAGTAATAAACTTAAACGAACACACAATTTCTATATTATGCTCATCTCATTATGTAAAATGCAAGCAATAGTTTATTCATAGCGGACAGTTGCGCAGGCGCAAGGCGTAACATTCAAAGCACAGAGCGACCTTCACAGGGGAAAGTGTTTTACTTAAACGGATTATAATGCCACTTAAAGCTTGTCTGTAGACGTGGAAAGCATGACAAATGTTTATTTTACAACAGAAATGCATACACACTCATGTTTTGTTTTGGAATTTTGTTACTATAAGGAAGTATGTCACAAAAAGGAATAATGATCTGACTAGCATTATGAAAGGGTCAGGTGGTTTATTCAGGTGCTTTTGATATAAGTTACTAAATCAGGATAAGCTTCAGAATTGAAAGAATATTATAATGTTGGGATAAGCGATCTGATGCAGCTTTTTTTGTTTATCATAACATAACATCTGACATTTTGGCTGACAGTACCAACCTCTCGGGGGTACCATCGCGCATCATAAAAGGTTGGTACCATCTGACAACCAACTCTACCCCCGCGTGCGCTCATTGGTCAAATCAAATAGCGCGCGCATCTCCTGTAACACACTTCCGTTGCTTTTCACGAAATCATCTCCCACAGATTGCAGGAAAGCGGGAGGAAAGATGTTACACATCAATAAGAAAATAAACTAGTAACCTATATAAACTTGGGTCCTAAAATTATGAGCGGCATTTGACCAGAAAGTGGGGCACGCAATGCGTGTACAGCCAAAATTTTTACTTTTTTTTCATTTAGACCGTGAATAATTTTCATGGACGCTAGTTATGAATTCGCTAATGGGTTGATTATTATTTATATATGTGTTATAATAACTATAAGTAATGTAATTAAGAATAAATTTTATGAAAGAAACCTTGAAAGAAACCTTTGCCAACATTCTTGTAGATTTATGAGTGAAAAAAAAACGACTTCAAACAATCTGCCTAGCCTTTTCCCAACAATGTTGGGGTCGGCTTCCAAAAAAAAAGACTTATTGGAGACAATTTTACTGGACAATTCTATTCAGATGCCCGTGGTTATGTATGTAGATAGTAGTTACGTATAAGATGGCAGAGGATCAAGAAGCTATAAGCTCTGTAGGGTCCTCCTGAAATAATAGGGATACTTTTAATTGTGTGGAAGTCCATGAAGTGGTTCATTTTCAGAAGTGGACGTTATCTGTTTGTTTAAAATATTTGTGAACAATTTTCCTTTAAAGCGACGAAATTTACGAATGCATAAAGGAAAAAGAGATACTTTGAAAGTAATAAAAAACGAGTCATTAAAATGCCACGCTCTAATGGGAATTAACAAAGATAAGTATTTAAATTATACTGTATAAAACATGCAGGAGCCAATATAAACCACATCCTCTGCAGTTTTTATTACTAGGATATGCGTTGTAAAATGTTAATTGTAGTTTATAATCCCTTTTGTAATAGTGGAAGTCGTTTTTGCTACGTAGGTAATTCCTTAAGGCTCCTGCAGACAGGCGTGATACGACACTTCTAGTACAATGTCTATAACATTTTCATAGAAATTGTTCTACTAGAGTCGCTCCGCGCCTGTTTGCGGGAGACTTTATGAGAGCCTATAATTTTCTTGTTCTTGTGGAAACTTAAGTGGAATATTTGTTTTTGTTTTCTTTCCTTCTTTTGTCTGTTACATGAAATATGTAAGAATGTTTTGCTGCATAAAGTTCTTGACCACAATTGACTAGATATAAAGCTTAGTTTTTAAATGTTTTCACGTAGTCTAGGTAGGTAATGTGAGAAGTACAGAACCGTTCGAAGTGGCGGTGCTTGGGTAGGCCTATGTCCAGCAGTGGACGTCTTTCGGCTGAAATGATGATGATGAGGTAGGTGATCATGTAGGTATTTCTATTTTGGTAAAACCCTTTTTGTATAATTAAGTATTTCAGTATCATGGCCTTCTTCATGAAAATAGTTTACTATAAGTAAATAAAATCAATAGGTTGTTATTTTGAAGACATTTTCTTCAAAATAACAATAACATTGATATAATATATTTTACTCGAGACGATGTTCAAATAACTTACTTACATAAGACGACTCAATTTCGGTTTATTTATAGTAGCAATTCGCTCTATTTGGCGTTCCTCCACGTAACACGACGTTTTCGTGTGAAAGTGATAATTTTCACAAGATATATGAACATGTCAACAATGGTAAGACTCGGTCGAACATCGGGAGAAAATTGTGCTAATGATAATAACCAAAGACTTCCGTTTCTTGTACAACACTTTCTTATGTCAAGTTTTGAGGGAATCAGACTATGACACTTATAAGGGTAATTGATAGAAAAATAGATGCATAGAAGTTCATTTTAGTGACATTTGAAAGAAAGAGCGGAAAATCCGTTTATTGGAATTACCTACAGCAAAAAATTACTGTCATCATCATCTGCCTAGCCTTTTACCAACTATGTTGGGGTCGCCTTCCAGTCTAACCGGATGCAGCTGAATACCAGTATTTTACATGGAGCGACTACAGCTAAAAAAATACTATAAACAACAGAAAACAATGCTTTTAATGTCAAAAGGGCCTCAGCTCAGCATAATGTCAGATGATAACACACAAGGTCTGATGACTTGACACTGATTTTCAGCTGCAGCACATTTACATGTCCGTTGCGAGTGCAATTAAGTATATTATAACTGATTTCTTAAATCATTTATTCAAATTGATATACTTAAAAGTTCTATTATGTAAAATCATCGACACTCAACGTACTCGTAAGTTCAACAACCCTGTATTTTAAAATAGATATTTTTAACTTGTTGTCTTTAAAAATATCTAGGCTCATTTCACACCACAATCTATTTTTGGAAGAGCAGATAGAAATCGATAATCATTTATAATACAAACCTGTATAGGAGCATTCAACCACGATGATGATAACATAGTACCCAATCAACCGGTTTGAAAACGTATAGTTCATCAATTTTGAATGAGTTATCATCCGCATTTTTATTGAAATAATTTACGGGTGGATGACAATATAAATTGTGCATCCATGGCATGTTAATAAACTCAAGAAAAATAAAATGTTCGTGACGTAAACATGGACGACTATTCACGGCCAATTTTATTTTCGACTACGTGAATGTCATTATCCACTCTCAAAGCGCATGATGCTTTGTTTATCTACAATGTGCTCATATATGTAGGAACTAGCTATATATTATCTACCTACCATCTTATAATGTTCGTAAATCCGCTTATTAATTTATTTTTATGTTTTGTTTAGCAAATGAGTTCATTTTATTGTTCTAGAAATCTTTTAAAATCGTGATAATTTTGTTCTTATTTCGGATCTTTATTTGGTACAATTGTACATTCATTGCAGTCATCATTTTACATTACAATGTTACTTATAAGATCATAGTCTTAATAATTTAGATATATGGCGTCATTGCTAATGCCGCCTTATCCGGTCACTTAACATCAATGACTGGCAGCAGTAGTAATGCTTATACAGTCTTATACTGCTCGGCACATCGACTCTAGCGCTTCATTAACAGGAAGCCGCGGCCATGGTGCGCATACACAACGAACTGTACCCCGAACTGGAAGCGACGCCTCACGATATGCAAATAACATTGCTAGATTTCAAAAGCTGTGTGAAAGAAACAGACGTAGTCGGCAGAATAGTCTAGTAGGCTAATGAAATGTGTTCGCGGAAATAAGAGGTATCTTCCAAGCAGTGAAATGCATAATAGGGTGAACGGTTTTTCTTGTCAAGAACAGACTGATATAAATATACGTAACAGCAAAACATTCAAATCAATTGCTAGCACTACACAACATTACCCGCCTGTATTCCCGGAAGGGTTAGGCAGAAGTGTACCTATAGTACAACCACACGATTCCCTACAATAATTCAGAAACACTACAGAACAAAGTTCAGTAAACGATCGAGATTATGAAGCTCAAATTGTCTTAATCTTTTTTTGCCAGACAAATTCGGAGCACTTAAAACTCCGGTAGATACTTAATAGGATTGTCGGAAGTAGACAAGGAGCTTTTTTTTTCTGTTTCGTCTTCGCGGTTACAACAATTAACCTTTCCATCGGCGATATGGTTCCATGAACTCGAAACAATACGAAAATGAACGAGCATTTGCATTTAGCTGGCACTGTTTCTGTAAATGATGTAATTTGCAAATTGGACTGGATGTCTTTGTTTAAAAAGCACCGTTACATATTAAATTACGAATTTACGACTATTAGGATAAATTATAACTGTTATGTTATGGTGACGCTAATAGAGGATGTATGGAAGAAATAGACATCTCCAAATAAATTGGGATGGACGATGATGATGTAGCTAATGGTGCGAATAAAGAATAATTAAAAACAATCGATGATTACAAGAATTGAGATTGACAACACTGTCTACTTCAAATCACATTGTGGGAATAAGAAACCTGAGTCGCGTCACAAGGACAATTCTATTGTGGATAGGATGTGTTCAGTTGACGAGTAATGCGGCTCTTTTTATGGTAATATGCTAAGAGGAATTTGCTAGCAACTGCGCCACTGTTTTAAATTAAAATCACTTTTCAAATGAAGCCATCAATGAATGTGTTGGCTGTAATCGTTGATCATGCACAAGCATGAAGTCACTTTTGATAATATTATATGAGAAAATGGCTCACATAGAAAAAACACAATAATCATTTTTTGTATCAATTGCATCAAATGCCAATGTCTCAGTGATATGACTAATGTAAAGTTGAAGAGACCAATGGTAGTGTTTTAGAAAATTGTATGTATGTCAATGATAGAGCATACATCAAAAGGTATCAAATATGTTTTAAACTTTGTAATATTTAACAAAAAGAAAGAGATATAAGATATAGAAGAAGACAAAAGAGATTCAAGTATTCAGTACACAGTTCAAACAGTTCAGTAACAAAAACACATTTTGATGTAGATGTAGATATCATCCTTGTAGAGTCGAAATTGTTTAAAATTGTAATTTGTTGAATATCGTTGCTAAGCCAAGCCTAATAACTGTACCGAGTACCGACAGTACTAGTTTTATGTATGTTGATCCTACTGTTGCATAGATCACGTCAGATGGCAAAGTTCAAAGACCTAGAACTGTCATTTTGTGAGACAAACGGAACGGTTTATTTTCTGAATCGAATTCTGTACGAGATCACGTATTTGCGCGGTCAGATGTAAGGAAAGACTACATCAGTCTAGTCTCCCAGGCTCTATTCTATTATAATCTACTGGTTTTATAATAGCATAATGTACCTACTGTTCCAAAACTAATTTTGTTTTGATTTGGAGATTCATGTCTTCCTTATTATGTTAGTAATTTTTGTGGTGAAGCCTTTTATCCTTAGAATATAGTGTTTCAGTTTCAAACAGATTATTTCTTCAAATGCGGTATTTTTCTCTTTTAAAAATGAATATAAATATTTGCTGTGTGATCGGGTGGCAGGTACCTACTACAGCTCAACAGCTGTTGTTTGTACAGCCATGGAAAGTACAACCTAAACTGTTCCGCGGTGCTGGACAAGTGGTAACAGCCGCTACTTACGCCTTGTAGGTTTACTTTGTGTAAATTATTTCATCACCACTGCTCTCAAAACGGTAAAGGAAAACAACGAATTTTTGGTTTGGTTCATGCCGGTTTCCCACACGTCCTAGAACAAAAAATTCGAAGACTAACCCGCACTGGGGCTGCGTAGTGGATTTCGGCTCCCTACATCTCACTGGGAGGAGGTCTGTGTCCCAGCAGTGGAAACATTATAACATTATAGATTATGCTAAACTTTTTCGAAAATTCAAATCACAACTACGGTACTATCAGTCGACTGAAATAGCTGAACTTAAGACGGAAAATTCACGTAGTGTGCCAATCCGCTAAACAATACATTTCCCTGACGCTACAAGGTATGAAGTGAGAATTAATAAACAAAGCTGTGGCACATCATAACAACAGAAGCCAAGGTTCTAACCGCGAGCATCGTGAACCTTGTCATTTAATTTGCGAAACACACAATTTATAAAACTAATTCGAAACAAATTGTTGTCTTTCACCGCAACCGCGGGGAACCTGTAACTTAGCTTAGAAGGTTGGTGAACAACTGTATAGTGCGTGTAGGGTTGCCAGGCATCAAACTGAATAAACTTTATGTCAACCAAACCAAATGTTGAAACAAAATATTACTTACAGCTTTACATATTACTTGCAGGCTGGGATCGAAAATAATCTGACCAAATGAAAAAGATGACCTGTTTAGATTTGTAAACAGCGTTTGGAGGACTTTTTCAATACCTTTGACTTATGTTCGATTCGGCACGGAAGCGTATCAAATGGTTGTGAATAGCTATGCAGAGTCAGACTAGATTTGCGAATTTTATGAAGTGCTCTGATTTTTTTAAATGGTGGAGCATATCTACGTGTCCTAGTCAGTTTCTGAATGGCCATCAACACAAAGGTTAGCTAAAAGACTACCAAACTCATGTGAACTGCTGTGATTCGATTATTGAAATAACACAACAAATCATTTTGGATTCCTAAGAATGCGGACACCGGTCACACAATACCACTTAACGGAACTACTTTCCTAGGAAAGTGGTTCCGTCAAGTCTCTGTCAACCCTATGCTCGCTGCACACAAGATACTTACAGCACGGTTACCCTTTGTTTGCAGTCACTAGTAGACTTGTAGGTTACTTTGTCTGGGATATCTATCAAATGTCAACCCTATGCTCGGTGCACACAAGATACTTACAGCACAGTAACCCTTTGTTTGCAGTCACCAGTAGACTTGTAGGTTAATTTGTCTGGGATATCTATCAAATGTCAACCTTATGCTCGCTGCACACAAGAAAGTTACAGCACGGTTACCCTTTGTTTGCAGCAGTCACCAGTAAGACTTGTGGGTGTGGCTTACTTCCGACTTCGGTAAGTTGAATCATGTTTTTCTTCGGGTGTTCTGACTTCTGATGGATATAACAATTTTCAACGAAACTAGCACAAGGATTTGTTTTGCATAGTTTAGTTATTATGACCAGCATTATTATTGTGGCAGCGATAAGGATCTACATTATAAAATAACGACTGTTTCCCTTCATTTTTTGTTTCAACAGATAAATATACATTGTCATAACTCGTTAAGTATAGCTACAAGGTGTTGCTTAAAACAAAGAGATTTCAAGCGATGTGATTTTTATAATGGTTTAGGAGAGAAATTTTGGAGTCACTCCGATAGACTTCATAATTGGACATAGGCCTCCCCAAAGTACCGCCACTTCGACCGGTTCTGAGCTTCTCGGATCTAGTTGATTCCCGCGGCCATCACCAGGTCATCGGTCCACCTTGTAGGGGTCTTCCAACGCTAGGTCTTCCGGTACGCGGTCGCCAGAACCTTTCGGCCCCATCCACTTAAGCTTGGCAATTCTGCGGGCTATGTCGGTTACCTTGGTTTTCCTACGAATCTCTGCATTTCTGACGCACCGATAGACTTAAAGATTAAATACTTTCGATCTAAATACGTGTAACTGGTTCTGTTACAGATAATCAATTGTTTGCTTGATTAACTTCAAAGCCAGTGTGTAATATTGGTTTAATTTTATGCGCACCGAAGAAAATGAATCAAGATCAAAGGTAGCTAAACATGAACGTCATGACCTCAAAATAACGATCGCACTATCCATCCATCAATACAATACAATACGTAATATAATATTATAAATGTAAGTACTCTGTCTGTCTGTTTTACCTTTTCACGCTTGACCCACTACCGATCTTTATGTAATTTGACAGTACGGTAATCTGGAACCTGAGGAAAGACTTAGGAGACGTGTCGGAGTTCCGTAATGTCGAAATAAAATCATGTCGTAAGTTACGTTTGTCGAAATTCAGTTTGGTAGTCCCCGGATGACTACAACTTAATACATAACGTATTAAAAAAAATACATGCAGACGAAGTCGCCGACATCTGCTTATCTTATAATTGAAACGTAAAATAAATCGTATCAGGTGCAGACTGTCAAGGAAGTATTGAGACATCTACTTTATATTGGGCTCACGTACAGATAAATGAGAATATTGAGGAAAAAGACGTGAAGTCAAAGACGATTGGGCCATAAACACTTGATGATCAGCTACCAGAGGGAATAAAGATCGTTTATTTTATTATTTATGGGCACATAAATAAGTTTATAGGCTGTAGTTGTGTCTATAAAAGCCTCGCGGGCATTATGCAAGATGCCCGGAAAATATAGTCAAAATTCAGGAGTAGTTACGACATAGTAAGAAAAGCCTTCCTTGTTATCCGAGTGGAGGTGTATTTTTTTATTATTTAGCGAATCTTCATCTTTGTAACTTCAAAATCTTCACGTTACTTATTGAGTACGTCTTCCTATAAACACTTTTCTCACAATTTGACTTCTGAACACAGTGTCTGTTGGTATACCCCGAAATATTAAGCCGTAATGCAACATTAATAAGAATCTGCAGATAATTGTTGAGTGTGAGGTGATAAGTAGGTACCTGGATAATTTAATACATTTACACGACAATACAGTCATAGCGACGCGCGCGCGTGTCAGTTAAAAGGTCGCAACTTGTAATTTGCGCACGCGCTCTCAATTGCCGCTTATCTCGCGGTTTGTTTTTTATTACGCTGATAATGTGTTTATCTCAATTAAATAAACATTTTATATAATGAAGGGACTGGGCTGTTAGTGGTTGTTGTCACTGAGATTTATACAACAACTTTGCATAAAGAGGTTTGAAGCCTAAAGGTACCTTTGGTTTTAAGTCATGCAAGGTTCAATATTATCACTGGATTGTTTAAATGTATGAAATAAATCAGATATATTTTATTATGGGTAGGTACAGTTTAAAAACTTAGGTACCTCCCTTCTTAAAATTCGACTGTTGAAATTAAAAATAACAAACGGTACAGGGGTATTTTGGCTAAACTTCACAGAAGTGATGGAAAGAAAAATAAAAAAAATGTGAAAGACTTTGTTTATTAACCTTCAAGCGAATCATAATATTGTAAATGGTTCCCTGATCGAGTCATCGTTTCCTTCCATGAATTGCAAAGGATTATTATATGGGAATTCCAAAATGCTTGTTGTGGTACGTTTCCGACTCATGCGAATGATAATGTAAGCAACACTTAAATAAATAAAAAACCAAGAACAGAGCAGGCTAAAGGAAAAGACATGTTATTTGGCATTGGAACCCGTTATGCAAAAGAACGCCAAAAACTGTACCCGTACCGATACTCATGATTCATTCCGGTTTGCATTACACTCAAAACGAAACGCTTTTACATTTTATTTAGTTGACATTTCCTATTTATTATGCCTGCATTTTTCGGTAATTCAAACGGGTTTTTAAGAATTTTAAACTTCCACTTTAGGGAACGAACGTGAGTTGGAGCTTTGGATACTTAAAGCCCTTTATCGTTAATTTTCCAGCCTTTGATAACATTTTGCTTGTGTTAAGTTTATTTTATCAATTTAATTTAATTGCTACGATAAAAGGCTTAGCAATTAATAACCGTGACTTGTTAATGTTTTACGGTAATAGTGTAACGCAGTGACTGTTAAAGTTGATGTGCGAAGGCTATGCATTAACGAAACCATTAATACAACAAAAAGGTACGCACATCTTGATAAAAAGTTTTTAATGACGATACAATTGTGATTTCGAAGACATTCCACCAATAATAAAAACTAAAACCCAACTACGACTAAAATGGTATAAACAAGACACCACAGACAGACAAATTAAAAATCCGGAGTCACACGTGTTAGGGCAGAAATCGAACAGATTACGTGTGACTCCGGATTTTTAATTTGTCTGTCTGTGGTGTCTTGTTTATACCTTTTTAGTCGTAGTTGGGTTTTATTTTTTATTACTTTTTTTTTTTAATTCTTTTGGGGTTATAATATATATATTTTTGAAATGTGCTCATTAAACCCTTTCATTTGATACCTAACATGGTACGATTAAACAATATTTTTTTTCAAGTTCCTGACTTTATGTCCTCTAGAGGGCGCCATTTTTAATTTAATGTGACGTCACATAGCCTATAACCAGCGGACGATCGAGAGGCTTCCAACGATACCCCACTTGTCAAATTGTGATGAGTGGTTTAGAAGATATGAGGGAACAGATGAACATACATACATACATACATACATACATACATATATACATACATACATACCGGTCAAAATCATAACCCTCCTTTTTGCTTCGCCGTAGTCGGGTAAAGAGACATACGAGTGTACGTACAATACGAAGCTTCGCCAATGAGGGTTTGGCGGACTTGTTAGCAGTTACTGTTGAGCAAGGAATTAATTCACGTAATTTACCAACAATCTCGTTTCCTTAACTTAATCACTGTATAAATGACTCACTATGGCGAAGGTCGTCGGCCCGACGCGACGTTGAAGCCGTGCCGCGGCAAATTGATGCTTCTTTAAGGAAGTTCCGAGAACCACAAGTTACAAAAAAGGCCCTCCCGACCACTGCCAGAATCACGATCTTAATCTCGCTAAAGTGTAATGGACCCCGTACTCTTTTGCATTTTCCAACGTAAATATTTAATGATACTTTTAAACTTATTTGAATGTTAAAATTGAGCATAAAATATTTTGCGTAATTTAAGACGATACTTTGTTGCGGACTGAATTTTCGGTGATTGGAATCCCGGTATATTTACATAACATAATAAAAGATGGCATTACAATTTATAAGACATACAATTTGTTTATTTATATTGTAACCAAACCCGATTTAATACTGTTTACAATCTCCGAAACATAGGTATGGCACGTGCTTTGCAGTGCCAAATAAATAAAATAATGAAGTAGGTGTAAAATTTCATAACGTCCACGATTGACACTATCTAAATATTCTTAAAGCAATGAGTCAAGATAAATGAATCGTCTATATAGTTATATTTCACAGACATAATTGTTTACATAATTTTATTACCGTTCTTACTATACTTACATTCGGTTCGTTTTACCGTGCTGTTTTCTAATCTTATTAGCTCACTGCCCGCCAAATATACATAATTTTAGATAGTAACTGAGAAATGTTAGTATCCTATAACTAAATCTTTTGATAAAAGGTCTGTGTCACGAGGTCTTTGTGAAATAAAAGTTGTTTGAGATTAAATTGACGATGAATACAAACTGACCAGTTACTTTTCTAGCCTGGTGAAGAAAAACATTTGGCTGTTTTCATTTTGATCAATTGTACTGTATTTTAAATATTATATTATTTCTCTATTGACTGGAAATATATACTTATAAGAATACAATACAAATGATGAATATGATGATGTATTTAACATTTGGGGTTCAGTTCTCATTAATGATAACCCGACTGTTACTCGGTCAATAATATTTCAAAACAAAAACAAAAAAGATCTTGAGTCGTGACGGTAGCTCTATGGGGCGCTACGCAACGATGAAATAGGTAGATCATTTTCCTGAATAATCAACAACTCACAATCTCGTTTTAAATTATATGTAAACAACGTGAATAAAATGTAGGCAAAGATCAATATGGCATAATTAAAGCGGCAATTACCACAATTGAAATGCAGCTCGATTATATTCAACACAAACGTATTCAAGGATGGCGGCTATACGAAAGCGCAGTGCGCAACAATTGTGCCTGCCTACACGGTCAAACTTATTGGCTATTCAATGAGCCTAGATACCCTGTCTATAAAACCGATTGGTCACACGAAGTAATTGCGCGGGTCAAGGCGATTTTGTGAGATACATTTTGTAGTTCTTACTTGTGACTCAGAATCGTTGACATTCCTCCCTAATCAGCTATTTTACGTTCGAATGGAGAAGTCGTTCTCCTAAGTATCCTTTTAGAATGGTAAATGTGGTCATGTTTATTTCCTAGCATTGTTTAAACTGTTATCTGGTCTGGAAACAGATTTAAATAGTTTAGAAGTCAGTGAACTACGAAATCAGTTCAATAAGCCTTTAAACAATTTAGAAGAGGCATTATAAATTAAACTGAAGATGTATAAGTATAAAACATTCTTCATTTAAAGACGAAATTATTAAGATTCCAAAATTGGATTACACCCCTACCTTGTTCTATTGAGGAGTTACATTAATCGCTACTGCGTCTTCGGGTCATAAATCGTTCACTCTGCCAGGTAAATTCAAAAGGGTTTAAAACCATTCGTTCCACTAGAGTGTTTCGTAAACACAAAATTTGGAACACTTCCAAGTATTTTACCTGTTCGCCATGGTTTCCTCTGACATTTGCACGGATGCATTCAAAGCGATCTTTTGAGTTATATCTGCAATTTGACCTATTGCAGAGTCTGGCATCCAATAGAATGTAAACATTGCTGTTTTACATTGAGCTGCATTACATTATTTCTGAATTCCAAGCTAAGTTATTTTAACACAAGGATAATCCAATATGTTGACTATCAGTTATAGCAAAATGGCGTATATATTAACGATTGAAGTGTCTACAACGATTTGTAGTCCAATCATGAACTTGTGATCGTTGATGTTGATCATGAATAGCAACAGCTATTGTTGATTCATCTATCTGGAATCTTTGTTATTAGTTGGCGTAAAATTAAACGATTTTATACCTTTTCAAATGGATTTGGCAACAAAGGTAATGAAACTGTTATCTATTTTAACACTTACAGTCACTTCATTCTATTAAGGTGATTATATTGTGAAACCATCGTTTCATCACCTGCATCTTTATTTTTAGAACTTAATAATAACACCTCTTTCATAATATCCAGTATTCGTGTATATCTGATCATAATAACAGGTTCGTAACATGACAGACAACTAGTACTGTCGTTATTTATTGAGGTATGGCTAAGTGGGTCTCAACTCAAGCGTCTCAACGCCCTTGCCGTTCCACTCTCCGTATTGAATGTCATTGTCTATTCAATTGTATCTATTGTATTTCAATCAGCAACTTTGTTACTCGGATTATCTACAGGTAATCAGATTGGGAGGATTCTTTTTACCTGTTTTCGTTGGCGAGAGTACAAAAATATTCGATTGTGAGAATAAGGTCAGTCATTGTCGGATCAAGGCTACGGATTTAACGCTACTTTGGTAACATACTAACAGAACCTGACTCTCATACCTTCCTTTATTTCTTTTGCCAAATCACGTTCCAGACTAAGTAAAACGAAAAAGATAAGGAAAGTCAAATCGAAACGAAACCAGCGCTGTAAATTATTTTAAGGTACAATAAAGGTGGCTTTATAAGCTTTAGGTGGCTTTATCTGAATTTGTTCGTTCTCGGATGATGGTAATAGGCTCGTTACATGGTACTTACACGTAAGTGCTGAAATGTAGGTGTACTACTATGTACACCTCTGTCCAACCCTTCGGGGAGTAGGTATAGGCGTGATGTTATGTTTATGTATGTACTTATTACATATCAACTGTCAACAACAACATTTATTTTTCATTAGGTGCAAAGATACCTGGGACTCACTCAGTAGGTAAGTACCTATACTTATGTTTTCACCAATTGTTTTCATTGTAAAAACAATGTATAAATCTTTGGAAGAACATTAATTGACTTTCTTCACCGGCTTGCAATAAATGCAGCAGCCATTGTCAAGGATATCAGGTATCGGTCCTAAGGCTTCCTGGTAGCAACAGTTGTCCGTTTTGTGTAAGCCTGTCTTATTGCTCAATTAGTCGGTTTTCGTTTACTGTAAGACAATTTTGGGGGGTTTAATTACTACAAACAACTTCCTTATTGGATTTCTCACTTTTTAACCGATGTTAACTGGCTCCGAGATGTTTCTAAATTATATACCTACAGTCCTACATTCACTGTACCTACCTATGTCACGTAACTATCAACATGGCAATGCCCCTCACCTTGGTTCACCATAAAGTACCTACACGTTTCTTCCGTTCATTCTAACTTCTTGAGACAACCAATGAATGGATACTCGGTCAATTATTTCAACGTATATCTCCATTGAGAACAGTGGAGTTCCACGTCACTTCTATTTAGTTTTTGTGCCAGTATAATATGTAATCTCTCAAATGCTTGTACATTTCTTCGTATTATACACTGATCAATGACGTACGCAAACTGCGCGTAAAGGTATGTATGAATCATAACCCCTTTTTATTCCTTTCAACCTAAGCTGGAAATTCCCACGACTTTATAGCCCCAAGCTTCGATTTCAAGTTCGTAGTAAAGCTTATTTAATGACCGCAACAGTTTATTATTATTTATATTTGTGGAATAGATTTTTTTTTAGGTTCAGCGTAGCAGTTTCGAGAATTACGGTCGTCATCCACGAGATTTTTCCTTCTTAACGTTATTTGAATGCTTCAAGGATCTATCCAAGTGTTTAGTGGTTCGTGCCATAAGGGTGTGACTTTGTTACTTTGTGCGGGACATTGGCTAGTCGTAAAAGGCTTTCATTAAATCATGGTGGGTGGTCGAGGTTGATTGTCGGTGGAAAACGGTTTTGCAGTAAAATGTCCGATGCTTTGGCTTAAAGCCAGCGCCGTATTGAGCTGTTGCTTTTACAGTATAACTGTATGCGACTAATTAAATAGGATCGTATAAACTGACCAAATGGCATCTCTTCACACTTTTTGATGGATTCTATTGTTTCTCTATTCCGTAATAAGACTCGCGATTCCAGACATTGTGGCATGCATTCTGTGGGACTTTGAAAATGGCTATGCATGAGTTTCATTTAAGTATCTATTGTTAGTTAACGCTTATTCAAGCAGTTATTTGGCGCCGTCTGGTGTAAATCAAACTAAAATGTGGTTATGACGAACTAACAAGAACCATAAAATGTCAAATGCAGTATTGTTAGGCATTACTTAATTTGAATATTGGTTTTCTTTGTATAAAGCTGGTTTTGGCAAGAGGTCAAGACAATACTATAGGAAAGGAGACGTTGAAGAAGCCAAGAATGTATAATCCGAAATATGAATCATACCGTATTTAGAATTCATTGCCAATGCCAACTAAACATTTAAAAATGAAAATGCTGTTATAATTATTTGGGGTAAGAGCTTACATCATGTAATGATCAAGTTGGCGCTATTTTTATATAAAACTTGTTTCAAATCTTGCTTTTGTGCTGTTTTAGTAAAAATAGCGTGCAGTGGTGCAACAGGCGCGAATCTGTAAGTCGATCACGGTGGCATGGCGCCGCTCACGCACGCTGCACAGTGCTCATAGGAATGCCACTTGCCTAGCGTCCACTCCTCGGTACCGTTGGGTACATACAGTTTTGAACATTAAAATAAATGATTATTGATTACGCTTCCATTTGTTAACTAGCTCTACAAATTGGTTTGACGGTCATATTACGAAACGTTCGGCTACAAAGGTCTTAATTGGATCGGAAATTATATCATATATATTCGTATCTTGAACTTGAAAACGCTTTACTGGAACAATATTACCCAACAAAAAAAACGATTAGGATTTTTACGAAAATAAGAGTTTTATGGCGCTTCCTTAGCATTCGCCTGTTATATAACAATCCAAGATTCGATTCGACATTAATATGTATATTATTACCATTACCTCGGTTCTCCTCCCACAGTGATGTAATGCTCGAATCTGAGCTGTTACGCAGGCGAATGCTCCAAGGGAGCGCCTTTAGATCAATAACGAAACAAATGAATAGAAATTGGGCGAAGGTGTTTCGTATTATTTCTACTGAAAGACCTAACTAAAAACAGTCATAAGGCAACTAAAGGTCGATTCATCTACCTTTTAATAAATTAATTCATTGATTTAGCTAATAAAAAACGTTGCAAACTCATTAAAAGTCGAAGTATCGATTGCATTGGCCAAAGCCAACTATAAAGTTAGCACAGCTATCTAATTACACTTGATACTGAACACGGCGAATGTTTGTTTATCGCACAGAAGCGGCTATAAGTAGACAGAGGGTAATTATTAGGAGTGTCTACGTTAGCAGGTAAGTCGAGCCGGGCGCGTAAATAGGAATGCCATTTCAATAGGTTGGGATCTAGTGGAGAGTAGAGGCGAAATGAGGTAGCATGTTTAGACACAGACGGTGACAAGGGTGGGTATGGGACTTTTTTAGTTCCACATCCTTTTCTTACTTTGTGGAAATCCTCAATGTGGTCGTATCGGGACTTCTTATCACTTTCTGATGCCATCTCCTTTCGATACGATCTGTGGCTTGACGGAGTGCCAGGTTAACTTCCAGTTGCTTAGACACCAGGCCTAAACATCTCTTTGGGCTACGTCATATTTGTTTTCAGCCTTATATTTTATTCATTCGTCAAGCTCGACGCACGTTTACCGTCTAGAAATTTAAAACTAATTTTGTCTCCAATTGAGGGAACGATTGATGTAGCATTCCTGTTTACGCAACCGGGGCGCAAGTATAAAGCTTATGTCTCTTACATCTCAGGTTACAGCATCAACACTGGCACGTGCATCTAACATATTATGTGGGTTTAGTTTCATAGTTGCATATTACATAGCATTGTTGTCGTCTCCGTTACAAAGGACAGGTGTGTATGAGGGATAGAGGCGACAAGAGGGCTCATAAGGTTAAAGACAAAGTTCGGCATTTTAAGAAGAAACCCGAACTTTATTTGACACTTGATGTGTCATATATTTACAGCCCGGTGCCGTTGGCTGATATATTCCTTTTTCCAATCGTCTTGCAAGTCGTTTATCACAGCGATTGCTATTGGAATTTAGGACTTATGCGGAAGAAAGAGCTATGTCAACCATTGAAATAGGTACTAGAAAGAGGACTGCAGGATATCTGGAGATTAGATTTATTTATTTGTTTTAAGATTTTTATCTACCCTGCATTCCGTCGTGTAAATACTAGCAAATGACCGTTGATACCATTAAATTATTAAGAAGACAAAAAAAACAAAAGCAATTGCATGTAATAATAATAATAATAGTCTTCCTGACCGTATTTTCGGCCACGGCGGCCAATCTCAACGGAGACTAGCCTTCGGCGCGGGAGATATTATAGTGCACAAGTGTGTGGCAGACACAGGTGCACTGTCTCTTCCCTCACTCTCATAGTCCGACACTCCGACACGACCGGAGAGAGATCAGGCGAAGGCCCAACGGCTTAACGTGCTTTCCGAGGCACGGGGGTATCACACCGCCAACTTCCAATCTCCGGGCTGTTACTACGAATATCCAAATTGAAAAACCCAATAACACTTTGCCCGACCCGGGAATCGAACCCAGGACGACACTCAGCAGTCGCGCTTGCGACCACGAGACCAACAGGGCAGTTAATTGCATGTACAAAGAGTACAACGACACATCGGCAGACGTAGGTCAAGATTCGCCGCGGATTTCGGGTTAGATTTTTTCGATCTTCGGCATATCAAAGACAATAACAAACTGCTTTTAAATATCTCGTTTTAAGATTTGATAGCCAATTTCAACTGAGTTGTATTATATTATGTTTGCATTTTTATATCAAAATGCAGATAAAACACGCAATTACTTTCCTGCACCACCCGCTATTTCTTTAACACTAAATTGGTACAAAATTAAGATACGTAATCTAAGTTTTATTATGTTTCTCAAGAGTCAAGACTATTCATTATTAATTACTGACTGAAATGGCCGATGGTGTGAATGCCGCATACCACGACTTTTATTGCTAACCAGGAATTTATTTACAACGTCGGTCGTAGCGAGCTTTTGTTATACAAATGTAATGTAACAGTACCGCTGATAGATTCTGATTAGCGTCCGACCATTGCACCCGACCCTGATGCACTGCCTCACTGAAATTATGGCAGCTGGGCCAAAACATGGCGAAAATGGCAAGCGTTTTTTGATTGCTAATTAATTTGGAAATTATATGGTTCTTAAATTGAAAATAGATTGGTCAGTAATTGACTTTAGTCTGCGTCGAAAAACTGCGTCTAACTAAAACAGATTGCTAGTTTTGCACTTTCCAGTTCGAATGTACAGTACACATGTCGAACTGGAATGTGTATTGTAAAGACAGCATTTTCCATATTCCTTTGAACTTATTTCCCATCTTCCTCTGCTTTCCAATCTGCAAAATGTTTAAATACATTCTCTTTAAAATTTCTACCAGACCAATGCATAAAACTTCGGCGTGGGCAAAAACAATACCGCACATGCCATAAAGGTCCCAAGGCTAGTGCGCCCGCGCTTGTGTGAAACGAAGCTTGTTGTCGAGCTGACGGTGCGAAAGGCTCTAAAATAAGTTATGGCTAATTCCTTACTTCAGTCGGTGGCGTGGAATGCAGCACGGGCCACAGCGCATTGTACTCACTTATCTAAACACTCGAACCTGGCTTGCCAGTTGCCACTAAATGCTGAACCACTATTGGCTGGCACGCACGCGGCTTGGGATCATTCGTTATCATTATAGTTTTGTTTTCAGTGGTTTTAACTTATCAGGTACTTCATTTAACTGTACACGTTGTTTTCACACTATTACAAAGATTGAACAATAGACAGTGCACTCAGAGCAAGGCAAAACAGTTTTGTCTGCCGTAGAAGCGTAGACACAACAGTTTTGTCTTGTGACAAAACGGTTTTGTCAATCATGTTTGTCAATTTTGACAATGAGGTAGTTTTATGGGGTAAACGGGTCATGCTCGAGGCTCGCTTAAGGATTGTGGAGTTGGAGCTCAGCGACAGCACTGCAGATAAAATATACGTTTGTAAAGTTTGCGACTACTTTCTTGCGTGTAACGGGTGTAGTTTTAAACTTTGGACCTTTAAATCTTTCACAGTTTCTTTACGAACATATTAATTGACGGTCTGACAGAAGATATATTCAGCATTCTACAGCCTTTCTGTTTCAGTTTCTATAAGATAAAAACATATTTGGATGAAATTTTTCCTTAAATAGAGGCAGACATTTCCACGCAGAAAATACATTCCAAAAGGCTCTCCTCTCTGAGTGGGGACGTAACGTCATCAGACCTTGTAGGGGGTTGGACGTTATGTACCATGATTCACCATGAATTTCGGTTTAACAATCCTTTTTTTTCTAACAGTAGGTTTTTAACTACCAAAGTATTACTTCCATCAATATTTGAAGAGATAAACAATCAACACTATAAAATATTGCTTTCCATTCCCTTTGTACGACCTATAAATTCATCAAGTTGATGCTCTAGCAGTCACTAAAGTGCTTTTCGTTGAAAGCAAAGGGTGGGAGCCTAGCCACCAGCGTAAGATGGCCCCCAAAACCAATTACAATTTCGTTCAGCTGTAAAGGCTTGCTGTATTTTGAGCGGTCACATTTACCTGGTCGTGTCAGTTGGATGAGCTTATGAATAGACCCAGTTCTTTGTCCAAGCCAGACTAATAAGAATACTGACAACAGACAATTGTGCGAATTGTTACGCTTGGATGTGCGCTCGAAAATGACAAGCGCGTAAACACCTTTTGGATATACATATCTTGATATCTGTGTATAACAGATTTTTCGCAGAAAATCAAACTTCGGATACGTTGTCATTCGAGTCACATTTAATTATGAGAGATGAGAGGCGATTTTAACGCTGATAAATATTCAATTTAAGTACTTAGTTACTTCAAGCTTAAAGTGGTCCATAGGAGTTATGAATCGAAATCACTTAAAAAAAAAATCTCACACAAGTGAATAATAATATTTTCAGATTATTAAATTCAGAATCTAACTAGAGCTATCGAATATTGTCCCAAAATCTTTTATGTTACAACTACAATATATATCGTAAGTTCATAACTTTCTACATGGCACGCTTCATTGGCCGAATCTGTTTATCTTTTAGCAATTCACCTTTCATCGATTTAGTCCGTCTGGTCCATTGTGTGTCCTGCGTGCCGTAGGTATGTGCTGTCGGTCTGTCGGTCTGTCGCCGTATACATGTGCCGGTCTATTGATTTAGTGAGGCCAACGACAGAGGGGCGTGATCCAAGCGTGACAATAGGTATGGCAGCGTATTCATTAGGGAATACTGTTATATTCAAGGGCATGTTTTATGTATGGAGATAGAAGAAGGGTGGCCGGTGAGTCATGCCCGTTGCAAAAAGTGCAGTCACGTACCCTTTCTAGCGTGTTAATATTGATGAATTTTGAATTACTTCCTTCCATTCCCATTTTTATTGAATTCATCTGTTCAACGGAGAGTCTGTGGTTCCAGTCTCATACGCAAATTAGATCCATCGCTAGAACAAGGGATAAGTCTTTTTCACCAGTCGTAGATCCACTTTTGGGAATCGGATCTGAATATCTATAAAATGAACGAGGACAAATAGAAAACTGCTGACCGACAAGGATATCAGATCAAAATGATATAATCATTATGCACTGATGCACTAGTCAAACTCTGATTCTCTTTGCGTTGACCTTAGATTTGAAGAGGTTGATATTCAATGTTCAAAGGACAATTGCTTCAGGAAAAAATGTCATATAGTATTAATTATAATAGTGTGTAGTAATTTTAAAGACTGTGTATCTTGACAACTATACATAATACTGGTAGCCTGTTGTTGACAAAGGCTAGGATGACGAAGCTTTCACTTATCTTGATTTATATTAATGCTGTGGAATACATATATAAAGCAGGTAAGCGGATTTGACGTGGTACTCACTTTGTGCTTTTAACCTTTACACATTAGCTACTCCAACTTTAGATATTTCTTAAAGACAGGCATTTAAAATTTCAAAAACTTGTATGGGTAATTGGGTACCTACTTATTGTGGCAACCTTTACCTCAAATGTTACTACTCTACGAGCACCTAATTGAGTATAGAAATATTACGTATTCGAATCTGAATAGACCGCAATGGATGACTGTTCCTTTTCCTAAAGTCTTTCGCAAGCTCAGTGGAGCAACTTTATAGCATCATTATAAATGTCTTAGATGATCCAAAGATGTCGTTGTGTAATAAAACCAGATTGCCAGTTGTTGATGCAGCTTCTTTTTTGGTAATTTTTGTGACCTTCTCAAAGACTTGTTTCTTAATTTAACCTATGTTTGTTTTGTAAGTTTAACAGTCTCCTATTCATTTATACCTCTTGTATCTATTCAAAACAGACATTGTAAAAGTTTACTGCAAAAAGTTTAACCACATAATATTATAGATAGTAGGTTTATGCAAGTACTCATTTTTTGTTAATTTAATGTTTTATATCAAACAGTGTTGCGCGGAAGTATGAATGATGATATGACGATAAGCTGCAGACATGAGTCTGCATGTGAACATAATACATCAGTATTACCGTTTTAATGAACAGTACATATCGGTCGAGAAATGAGTTGATTAATAAAAAACATACGTTTTCACTTTCGCTGAGAACTTAATTAAACAATCGTCGAGATTTAAAAATGTCATGAACAGCACCACTTGGCGACACCTTCCCATTTAACTCGTTGGGAACTTGGGAGTTGGGTTGACAATTTATTGCAAAATAAGGACCCCATCCTCCCGGGAGCATTCCTTCTCATGAGATAGAAAGTAAAGATAAGCCATTTAAAACATTAATAAACTTACCGGAGTGTTCTGTTTATTTTTCCACCCACTGATGTACAAAACCCGCATTTGCGTGGCCAGGATGCACGCAATCGTGCCGTTACACGGCTTGTATGAGCACTGTCCAAAAATACATGGGATATCAGTCGGTTTTTATGCACTTATGTTTAAACTTGCGATGGAACAAGTTTTTGTAATGCACATGTACCGATGCGACACAGGCGACCCGAGTGGCGGCGCGCGGCGGACTGCTGTTCGGGCCACACTCGTGCGGCCGCGCGGCGCGGCTCGGAAGCGGCCGGCGACGACGCGCAACGAGGGACCGTGAAAGAAGGGCCACAACCCGACTGCGTTTTTTGTCCCGTCTAAGATTAGCAACAAACAACGTCTGGCTGGGACCATTCAAAAAGGGGTTCGGATTGGGCATAAGTGATGAAACGATGAAGCACTGCACTGTAACTGCCGAGCTCTTGCAAGGTTGAGGGTTTGGTAACTGGATTTTGGATAAAATTATCTGATCTTCTTATATTTATTTACATTTAAATACCGTGGCAGGTTCAAAGATATGAGATGCTCACCAGATTTCGTACGGTTTAGGGTTATTTATGTAAACCAGCCGATTCAGAAGCAAATCTTCAGTAAGGACGATTGGTTGATTTCTTCAAAAAGTTTTTTTTTTTGCGAATTGCCTGTATGTAGAGGGGTCAGCCGGGATATAACATTGAGATACGAATGTGCTATTGAAGCCGAGAGTCCGGGTGTGTCAGACTTCCGGGATTGCCGGCATGGAAGCCACGACGTAATGTAATAGAAAACGTATTGCACAATTTCCTGATTTGTTGGAATAGTACTAGACTGAATCTTAACTATTGGAACTATCTAAGTAAGTATATTGGGGTATTCCTCGAAGCCCAACTACTTTGAAACGCAACATTTTCAACTTCCAGTTCATTTCCTGACAGTTATAGGTAAGGTATAGGATAGTTTTAAGACTTCTATCGGTATAGTGAATAATAACGAATACTTTATATTACTCTTTGTGTTTAATAGTTGATTGTTGTGCAACTTAGTGAGATCGTTTAGGCGCCCATTTTCTGTTCATTTCTGTCACCCTGGTAGGTTCTCATACTGTAGTGGTATTAGTTTTTGGTATTAGAATGGAATAAATCCTCAAAACAACAAATGATTTAATTTCAAAACGTGTATTTTTACCATTATTGAGCTAAGTAGTAAGTCGCTTAAGCACCCAGTTCCAGTTCATTTCTGCTTTCCCGGTAGTTTGAAGAAATAAACAATTAGGACAAATGAATTTTAAATCGTCTATCGATATCATTTAATATGAATCCTTCATGCTCTTCTCTATGTTTCATCGTGAGTGCGTTTCGGGGAAAACTTTAGATGTGGTTCATTGTTGCGTTTCAAAGTAGTTGCGCTTCGAGGAATACCCCAGTATATTAAACATAGAAGTGTTCTATGTTAATAATAATAATTATCTTTGAAATAATATTTTTAAGTGCAATTCCGCAAAGTACCTAACCAGGTAATACCTACAGGCAGCTATGATAATGTATAATCCGAGTACCTAGGTAGGTACCTACATATTTAACTGTAACCTTGTACCCATAGGTACAAGGGCATATGCTTACCTAGGTATTAATAATGAAAGCGATACTAAGACGTTAAGGTTCCAAACGGAATACCGACCGGCGACCGAGTTAAATATTTATTTTATGGAATGAAATACTTTTATAAGTTTATTAAATCGACAAATTAGGTAGGTAGTTTAGCTGACCCTACCTGTGGAGACAGAAAACACCTTTGGCATAGTACACACGGCTACACATCAAGCTATAGGTACATTTTCAGTACAAGCTGACCACGCATTGTATGGAAATCCTATACGATGCGAGATCAGCATATACTGGAAATGTATAGCTTCATCTGTAGCCGTATGTACTGTTATTTATTAATTCAGAGCTTTTGGCGAAGCCGATTGCGCCAAAAATTAACTAACTACCTACCTTAGGTTTTTATAATACTAAAACGTTAAATTCTTTCCTCTAACGTCGACTTGCTCTTGAGTAAAATTAGTTACTTTAATCTGATGAAAAATGTCACGTCATTAGCACGAAGGCAAACAAACTTTTGAAGGCGATAGGCAATGATTCAGAAAATAAATTGTAGTACCTACCTATGTATGATCTTCCAAATGTGTATGACAATAGTATCTATTGTGTATCGCGCGCACGCAGAACGAGAATTGATACCACATGCCTGCCACCATTACGTAGGTATTCGGTATTAGATATGCGGTGACCGCAACTGACTCGCTTCCTGCTGGACCTAGATATGTGTATGTCTCCGATTGTCTCCTAATATTACTAATATGTGACAATGTTTTCTATCTAGCGAGATAATAAATTAAGTATCGAAAAATTGTGAACTGCAAAAAACCATTTACAATTTTACGCATTAATTTTAGATAGTACCGAAAATAATTTCCGAAAATTAATGCGTTTTGTAGTTTTGTAAAAATCAGAAGCATTTTTTCATTTTTTGTAAATGTGAGTGTCGTGGAGCCGTGTATAATGTACATTAATGTTGACTTGAAAGAGCATGGCAGATGAGAGTATGTCATGCTCACTTTAATGTCTCGCTGACGGGTGACGCGTGTGTTGGATCATTCGGTTCCCTACAAAATGGTTGAGCTGGATGGTGCTGATCCACGTGTCATTTTCGTGAACGGGCGCCGACAGTTGAGACTGGTCATCTCTTATCTGTGTTCTCACATACAGAAGCAACAAGAATACTGTACCCAGGATTTTGTAATATCTATATATCTTTATTTAAAAGAGTGTCCTTGGAGTTTCTTGTCCGTTCTTCGCCATAGAGATCAACGTTTTGGAATGGGCAACTAGCTTCAACTTTCTGACTAACTGACCGACTCTTTGACAATATAAAAGTGCCTGTAAATGGTTTAATTGAAATAAATGCTTTGAGTTTCAGTTTGAGTTTTGTAAGTAACAGTTAACAATTTTTAGATAGTTTATAAACTCGCTAGATAGATTACAAACTAACGGTGCTCACAATCTTACGATGACATCAACACTGGTTAGGTTGTATATAAAAGGAGTACCTAAGTATATTATTAATCTTTGAACAACTCGTATGGGACACTGTAGGTATTATGTAAAAAAGCGGACGAGCGACGTCCCTACAAAGTGGACCTACGCGATAAAACTGTATGGAACAGCTGTTTTATTTTAATACACATATGTTTTTTTATTGTTTTGGTCCAGTAAGTAGTGGAAGTAGTTAATTTTCATGAGTTTTTAATAAATACCTGTATAAGTTACACCACACTTATAAAAAGATAAGTAACAGAGCACTGCAAAATAATCCATGTAAAAATACTGGTATTCAGTAGCATGCATGTTGAAATCTCTAGTTCCTGTCAAAAATTGTAAGGAACATTGACAGAGATTTCAACATGTTTTGTTGTGAATGTTTCGCCAGTGCAAATGTACGTTAGGGTTTCCTTGGGACCGGTGTTGGAAATTCTAGACGGAAAAGCACATGATGACTTGATGATTATTTACCCATATTGTCAACATACATAGCCTATCTCTTTGTTATCGTTAGTGCAATGACAGGCAACTAACCGATTATCTATCTCTGGAAGTCTGCACTGCATACTTCCGAACAGGCATGTATTTTGGTCTTACAATCTATATATATAAAACACAAGGGTGACTGATTGACTGATCTATCAACGCACAGCTCAAACCACTGAACGGATTGAGCTGAAATTTGGAACACAGATAGTTATTATGACGTAGACGCGCACTAAGAAAGGGTTTTTGGAAATTCGACGTTTAAGGGGGTGAAAAGGGGGGATTTCGTTTGTATGCAAAATCTTATTCCTTGAATTAATAGACTTAAAACCTGGCACGAATACTTATCTAAGTAAAGGGTTTGTCATTTTTACTTTTTCTAAATTACCCCCTTAACGGGAATTGGGGTGTCAAAGTTTGTATAGATTTTTTTTAACGCGCAGTCCGATTATGTCGAATCTCGGTATTTATACTTAAAACCAAAAATAAAGAATAATGTGTAACAGGGATTTTCAAATATCCTAACCTAACCGAACCTAACCTAACGGGGTGAAAAGGGGTAGTCTATATCACAGCTCCAACCAATGAACGGATTGGGCTGAACTTTGACACACAGATCGAAGATCGTTACTAGGACGTAGGTATCCACCAAGAAAGGGTTTTTTTTTAACATAGAGGAATAACGGGGTGTCTAACTAAGTTCGTAAAATTTTGATCGCACTATCGGATGAACTCGAAACTCGTTACGGTACCTACCTACTAATACGGGCTTTTTCAAAAATCTGCTCCTAACGGGGTGTAGAAGGGATAAAGTTTAAGGGGTAAAGATCGTAAATAAATTATAAAGATCGGAAATATTAATTTCAGAAAACTATCAAAGGGGGTGGAGGGGTTGTTGAAGTTTTTAGAGGGAAGTACGAAATCCACGCGGACGAAGTCGCGGGCAAAGGCTAGTAACTAAATAAAGTAGCTACTTACTTGGTAATCATGATGACTTATTAACGAGCAACTTACCTACGCATGCTGTGTTGGGATGGTGGCGTTCTTTAGTTTCTGCCTCCACTATCCCCATTTTTAATTTGTTTTTTTTTAATTTTCACAAAAAAAAACCTTACAGTTTTAGATCCGTATCAGCAACGCTTTCGCTCATCAGTAGACTAGAATAGAATAGAATATTTATTCAGCATTAAAAATTTATAAAATATTAACATACAATCTTAGAAATAATTTTATAAAGGTAATATAATGTCAGATGCTTGTACTAGGATAAACCTGTATCACAGGTGGCGTGAGCTCACATTTTATGGTAATTGTAGGACAATAAAATTCTTAAACAATATTTAACATT
The DNA here is from genome assembly GCA_948473465.1 of Lithophane ornitopus. Taxonomy (NCBI): domain Eukaryota; kingdom Metazoa; phylum Arthropoda; class Insecta; order Lepidoptera; family Noctuidae; genus Lithophane; species Lithophane ornitopus. The sequence goes on along the minus strand of OX419616.1, from coordinate 6,960,455 downwards.
AGAAGTTTTGAAATAATGACAAAATTTAATTATCTTTATTCTTTTATACCTAGTTTACATACTATTTGCTTTAAAAATAAAAAGTTTTTTTTTTTAAATGTAATTTCTTATTTAGTTTGCGTAAAATAGTTTCTTGCAATTTATAACCGCAATCAGTGCAACAATACAGGTGAAATAAAAATAAAAACTTAAGATGCAGTTTAACTAGTGTCGTAGGATTTTATGTTAAAACAATATACGGTGCCAACAAGGTATTATGGCATCAGTAGGGGATACAATAACCACAACACGATACAAAATAAAAAAAATACAATATCATCGAAAAGTAAACAATATTGATATTTCAATAACAAAACTATCCGCAGATGGCTGTAATTATGAGAACTATTCTCATTAATACGATCATCTTCGGGTTGTTTGAGAGAAGGCTTGTCAACAAAATACATGACGGATGCACTTACAAATAAACTATAAATGTAGGTAGATATTGGTATTTATAGTACTTAATTTAAACTTTCTTTTCGTCAGGCTTTTCATCATTAGGATCCTGGGTCATATATCGCACCCTTATTGCGTAACACACCACTAGGAATGTGAATCCCCTTCCTTAATTTTGACAACACAACAATATTCATCGAGTTCTATGCATGATTCAAATTATTTATATACTAGCTGTGCCCCGCGGTTTCACCCACGTAGATGTCCATCCCGAGGGAATATAGGGATAAAACGTATCCTATGTCCTATTCCAGGTCATGTCTACCCGTGTGCTCATCCTCTCCTCTCTAAAGTAGGGACCGTCGAGGAGGCGCGGCGCCGGCGTCGAACGGTTCGCGTATTGCATTTTTATATCGTGATATCTTCGAAATTAAATGTCCGATTCGAATGAATTAAAAAGTATTTTACTGCTACAAAAATACCCTTGATGTTAAAACTATTTATTTGAATAAGAATTAATATTATGTCGATAAAACTCCTTCGCAAATAATGCATTAACTTCGAAAAAAATTGATTACCATAAAAAAGGTTATAGTGAGTCAATCTTAAAAGATAGACATATGCTGTCGCGGACTTTTTTTTAGAACTTTTAAAGAGGAACAAGTCCATCATACATGATATTTGCGTAACTTAAACCGTTTACGCAGCGCACGCAACGGAAGCTCTCAAAAAGGAATAATTTTTCCCGTTTTTGCAATATTTTTCATGTATGCTCCGCTCCTATTGGTCATAGCGTGATGTTATATAGCCTATAGCCTTCCTCGATAAATGGACTATCCAACACAAAAATAATTTTTCGATTCCAACCAGTAGTTCCTGAGATTAGCGGGTTCAAACAAACAAACTCTTCAGCTTTATAATATTAGTACAGATATAGATTATTTACAAAGTTTACAGTATAATATCTACTTAAATAGGTAAATATAATGTACGAATAGCTCTGACAAATGCTTATATTGTTGTCATTTCCAAGCTTCCACACATTATAGATTGTATTTACTTAAAGTTATCAGTTTAACACCGTTCAAAGAAAGCGTTGAATTTCCAATCACCCTGTATCAATCAATCTGCCTAGCCTTTTCCCAACTACATTAATGTTTGGGTCGGCTTCCAGTCTAGCAGGATGCAGCTGAATACCAGTATTTTACACGGAGCGACTGCCTATCTGACTTCCACAACCCAGTAACTGGGTAATACCATACCCCTTGGTAAGACTGGTTGTCAAACTTTCGGGCTTCTGACGACCAGGACGACGATGTCAAAGATCCACGAATGACAGCTGGGACCAACGGGTTTAAGTGATTTCCGAGGCACAGAGCAGTCTCGGTATGTAAAGATCTGTGTGATACTCCCTGGCCGCGCCACAGTGGAAAATTAAAAAGACATGTTTCTATATATTTTATACGGTAAATGTACTAGGTATACGGTACGTGTAATGAAAATAATTGTACCTCAACGAATAATGAAATATAATGAAGTTTATGTGGCGTGGCTGCGGAGTATACTCCCTGGCCGCGCCACCAAGTTTTTTGTTTTCTACTAGGCGCACCCTAATATAGTAAACACTAAATACATGTACGCAATATGTACTCCTCCGTACGCTATAGAGAGATTAGGAATTCGGATTATCACACGCTTAACTTCTCTAACTTAACATGATGGATCGACCCGTGCGGCTGTTACGTAGCCTGCAGCATGTATAACAACCTTAATTCATAAAGTTGCTGTTATCGCGATTTACTCATAAAATCCCAAAGATTATCTACATGTAGGTACCAAAGGATTATAAATGATGTCCCAGTTCTGTCCATTAATACCATGTTATAATCTAACTAAGTATGTCATCTAACTTGCGCAGGCGCAGCCTAGGCTTGCTCTCCATCTCAATTATGTAAGTATAAGTACATAGTACAACTTACAAGGTCAATAGAATGCGGAACTGTTCAATTATTTTCGACTTACTCCACCCATCCATTAAATTCATTTCTCTCATTTGATAGGCTATTATTAGTCATAAAACTTGGCGTTGGCTCGTGTACGATTTTTTGGAGCAATTAATAATTGGTAGATATACCGTTTAATGCTTATTGTGGTAACTTGATATTTTAAGTCAACGTTTAACCTTTTAAAAATGTTGGTCGTAGAACTTTTCAGTCACGGTTGTAATCAATATCAGCCTAAAATGATCCCAAAGCTGGGACACAGGCCCCCTCTCTTCGAGAGGGAGTGGGCTGCTACCGCGCGGGCCCAGTACGGGTTGGTAGATGTCACATGTCGGTTTTCTCACGAGGTTTTCCTTCACCGTTTTGAGAGTAGTGGTGATGAAATTATTTAGACAAAGTAATGCGCCTGTCTGGGTTCGAACCCATGACCAAAAACTCGTAAGTCAGGGCCGTTCCCAGGCCACCAGGAAAATATGCGTAATCATCGCATAATATACAGTATATCTTTTACATCTTTTTAGGGTTTCTTACCCAAAGAGTAAAACGGGACCCTATTACTAAGACTCCGCTGTCTGTCGGTCTGTCACCGGGCTGTACTTATCTCATGAACCGTGATAGTAAGACAGTTGAAATTTTCTAAAAAACAGAATAAAATAAATATTTAAGGGGGCTCCCATACAACAAACGTGATTTTTTGTGCTGTTTTTATAGATAATGGTACGGAACCCTTCATGCGCGGGTCCGACTCGCACTTGGCCGGGATTTTTTTTAATTAGAAACTGTGATTTGTAAGAAACCACTTTTTGAGTAGGTAAGGTTTTTGAAAGCATTCAGTGAATGAGGCTTTTTATGAATGGAAGTAGCATCATGAAAGAGCAGTGTGCGTCGTTTGATGTGTCTGTGATGATGTTTGTTTGTCACTGAAGCCTCAACAACTGCATATTAAGTCGGTGATCAGCAAACATTGACTTAAAAATGACAAACACGGTGTATACAACTCTTCGTGATTCTTAAAGGATATATATTTCCGACTCGTTCGCACAGCGGGCAATAAAATATATTATCCATATAAAAAACTAGCATAGAAGCAAAGAGCCTCAATCAGCAAACAAAACTAAGAATCCACAATTTATGTTATTGTTCGTGGACCCGTATAAGGAATATTATAATCTTCATGGTCCATGGTACTTCTCCTGAGTTACCGTGACGTCCCCTATTTGTCGCCCGACTACCCACGTGGCGAAATATGATTATATCTCAAAGCCCAGACTACTTGCTAGCAATATTATTACACGTAATTCTGTCAAGAGGCGCCTAGGCCAACACGTTTTTTTTTATTTTTTGGGTGGGAAATCAAGATATGACTTCTCCCGCTCTGGGCGGAGCGGAAGGGCGTGTCAGACTCTTACTGACTAAAACCCACCCTTGTTCCTTCAGTTGCCTGTTGCCAGGGTCCCGGTATCCCTTTCGAACTAATCCGCAACTCTGGCAGGCATCGGCCGATAATTGGGCCATAATAGGCCGGCCATAACAGGCCGACACTTGGGACTATTATAGTCCATAATAAATAACACAAAACGAAAACTATTACTATGCAACTTAGTTTACGGGCGAACCTAACGGTTTAGAATCTAGTGAACATGTTATAAATATTCATGTACAGTGGTAAGGTAGGTATTAGTACATGTCATCTTAGTATTTATGGGATATATTGTTGATTTATATAGCTGGTGAATGAACTCCTTGACATACTATTAATCATAATAACGTCAATCAATCTGCCTGGCCTTTTCCCAATGTTGGGGTCGGCTTCCAGTCTAACCGTATGCAGCTGAATACCAGTATTTTACATGGAGCCGCCTATCTGTCGTCCACAACCCAGTAACTGGGTAATACGATTACCCCTTGGTAAGACTTGGTTGTCAGACTTTCGGGCTTCTGACGACCCGTAAGCCCGTAACGACTGTCAAAGGTCCACGAATGAAATGCCGGGACCAACGGCTCTTGGAATGTAAAGATGGTCACCCATCCACGGACCAATCACAGCAAGCGTAGCTTAAATAATTTATTTAACTTATGATTAGATAATGAGTTTTTGAATTTTTTTGACTGCGTTGTTGTTCCAGCCTTCCGCCTGAATTGCATGAATTAAGGGTGTTTAATCCTATGTGTTTGTAATTTTGACCTTCAAAAGTGCCTTTTATGTGCCTATTTGAAATAAATAATTTGACTTTGACTTTGAATGTCCACTACAAAATGATATAGGGTGTTTCCATTGACATCCATGAATTTCTCAAATGCCACCCGGAATCTGAATTTGTGCCCGATTTATGACAAGACAATAAGCTGGGATCTCGATGTGGTTGTCCTTTATACCTCTGTCTTATAATGACAAAAAAACTTTAATTTCCATGTTATCTAACGAGTTATTTTGATAGTTATTGACGGCACAGTGACATTAGCTATTGTATAGGTACATAGGTACGCGTTAGATAACAAATAATAGTTTTGGCTGCAATTATTACGATGGAGCTATATTAAAATAATTGAGAGATCACGAGTGAGCCAGTACGAGGAAGAACATTGATGAATTAAGTAAACTCCGTGGCGAGGCTATGCTGATTTGACGTGGCTTATATCACGATAGGGAAAAAAATTGCAAGGTCCGTAGGCAATCTGGTGGGACTGACATTGAATCTTGGTGAATCTTTACCTTCTTCTTTCGCGTCAAAACATACTTTTTCTACTACAACACGCTTAGCATGACTGCCATAGAAACAGGTTTTGTCGACGGAAGAATAGACAAAATTACAGATTGTCATTGTTTATCTGTAAATGTCTATTCTTCCGTTGACAAAACCCGTGCTGATCCAAGGCTGCTCATTGTGTTGGATAGCTCATGTGTTGGGTTAAAGAAGCATACATAGCTCATATTTATAATTTGTTTACCCAAAAGCTTCTTTAGCACAACACCCGCAAAAGTGTTGGCATGAAGAAGCATTTTTAAACACGTTTACGTACAAACAGAACGCATTCCCTTCTTCGCTTCAACCCAGCTCATGAGAAGCATAAATAGCTCGGATTTAATTGGTCCGCTGAAAGCTTTAGCACAACCCCGTAGAAGTGTTGGCATAAAAAAGCATTTGTAAACAAGCCAAACGGTGCTACCTGAATAGCACTAAGTAGTTGGCCTTAGCCACATTAAGATTTTCCCTTGTGCAGGAGTCCGGGCTCACACAGTGGATAAACCAGCTAGTGTGTTATCGACAACTTAATGTTCGTCACTGTAGTTACTACATTCATTGCGACCAGCATGAAAAGTTTGGCAAAAAAAAGGAAATTTTAGAAAAGAGCCACGTCGAAATGATTGCAACTCGTGACAGCCTTCAGGGATGACCATGACCCCAATTGACCTCTCGCATAGATTCGCCACTTCTTACACTGCATACTGACCTTACATAGGTACGGTACTTATGACAAGGCTAATGTTTAAAGAGCCTCGGGATTTTTGTAAGTAATTAATTGACGATCGAAATACCACACCGCGACCAAACGCCAATGATAAATCAAAGTCCAAAGGACAACAAAAATAAAGCAAACCTAACGCAATAGATTTTGTTCAACTGTCTGAATGAAAGGGATGGAGTTTTGGAGTGTGTTACGTAATATGTTTGTAATAAAATCTCAGAGACTAATTTGACATTTCAAGTGATTTTTGTTTGTTTTTTCAATTTTATAGTTTGATATTGTCTGAAAATGTTTCAGTTTATTCGTTCCAAGCCAGGCTATATTTATATCACACGCATTTTAATAGAAAAAATAAATCATCATAGGTAGGTACCATGTTTATTTAACCTGTCTGGTCAACATGAATAACTCAGTTAATAGTCCTACAGACCGAATTTCGGCTATGCCGGGGCAGGCTAATCTAAAATGAGACTAGCCATCGACGCGGGAGATAATATAGTCCACAAGTTTAGTTTGTGCGCAGACACAGGTGCACTCTCTCTTCCACTTCACTCTCTTATCTGAATACGGCAGTGCTTTTTGCACGTTTTTAGTGATATTCATTTTTTTGTTAACAATCATCTACAAGGTACTATTGGTGGTACAGGCTTTTCACTGACTGACATTCTTGAGCTAGCCAGACTTTTTATTGTCTGTGGCTTTTACCTACTTTCATTTTCCTTTATAAACTTATCAACATCACCAACTTCCAGACTCCGCGCGGGCTGCTACGGAAATGGAAACACCCAATATGAATAAAACAGTTACTTAGCTTCGGATATAATACTAACACGATTCAGAAGAATGGGCCCTGATCCGTGTGAGATCATCACGGTATCATCCCAAGGATGTTTGATGATAACACACGACCTACTGACGCCATGGAAGCCTTTTGAATCTTTGCCGTCACGATTTCTGCATATATTTCAAAGATTCTCAACCAGTCTTGAATGGTAGTCAAGTTTATGTAATTATCCGTTTTTTTCTACTTACTTTATTAATTCTATGAATGCACGAATGAGTAGAGGACAGGTTTTGGTTTTACAGTCAGCCCATGATTCACAATAACCTATACCTAGATTTGCTCAAGATCCTTTGCCGTGGTATGCAACAACTGGAAATCCTCATGGGACCCATGAGGATAGAGGTTTTTAGTTTTAGGGAAAACAAAAGATTATGTCAGACTTTTACCCACCTTGGTTTCTTCTATTACCATGAGTCGGGTGAGTGGGATATGGATCGCACGCCAGACGGGTAGGTATCGGCTCACCAGGTTCACCCGGCTCCCTTATGGGTAATGTGTAGTCTGCCCTTTGAGGCTCCGACTCCGGTCTCCGGAAAACGATGCGCATTTGTTCCCATGCTAGCACATTGGTATGGACCTAGAAGCCCTGAGTTCATTCGGTGAAACCAACCTATTACTGCTGCAAAGCGGAATTGCTGTGTTTTAGATGGTGATGAGCTGAATACTTTGCATCGTTTTCAACTTAAATATACGTTAGCGAACAGAATAAAAACATCATTTGCCAGATCCGCCAATAGCGTAAGAAAAAAAGTTTTTGTTATCAAATGACGTAATCATGTACTAACCCATATGTGAGACGCATTATTTCTGAGTCATGTCTATCCACAAGATCGTTTTTAAACGGGCCTAGTTTACAACATTGTTATTTTTAATACTAATAGGTAAAGCTCAGGCACTCTCGCGCAGCCGTGGCGTATCGTAGAGCATCCTTTGCACGCAATGGAATATACAATGTAACTTGATACTAATGTTTATTCAAGTAAATGGCTTCTAAGTTTACATTGTCGCGTTGTTTTGTTTTTACAGTAACTGCACTTTAGTGCTAGAAAAGCCAAAGACTTACAGTCAGCGACGAACGTTGACTATTAAAAAAATCTGGACTCTTGTCTCTGACTGAACCTATTTAGACTAGCTGTGCCAGCGGCAAAATATTTTCGACTTGATTTACTTAAAACTTATATCTAAAAAAATAATGATTCCGTTATTAATACTCTTTAGCAAAGTACGAAAGAACAGAGTAGAATAGTACTACCGAGATAAAAGTGGGTTTTAATGTCGGTATTACATCCCCGTGGGATATTTTCCGACATCCACGCGGGCGAAGCCGCGGGCTAAAACTTGTAACATATAACGCTTAATTTAATCCCAAATGATGGCTGATTTCGGGCTCATACGAGGATTCTGCATGTTTCATCTAAATCCGTTCAGCAGTTTTTGTGCCAATCTAGAACATACATCCAGACAAAGGGATGAAAATTCTTCGTTATTCTTGTACAACTTTTATTATAAGTTTAATGTATAGATGGTTATGTAACTTACCTTCAACATACACACAACATATGTATTAACATTGGATCCAGTTGAACCATTACTCCAGAATGAATACGATGCGATGCGATTCCCGGAACACATAAGACGAAGATGAATACAAGGCTTCACCTTGTTGTTTAATAACATGATATTTACCAATATTAGTTTTTGCTTTTGTTTCCTCATTCATAAACGTTTCCTTAATTTTTCTAAAGACTCATAATTAAATATAGGAATGATGGTGAATGAGAGATTTAAAAAAAAATATTTGAATACCGTGACGACCGTCTTACAAATACGTAAGAATTCGTGGGGCTCATCTCGTCACGACTAATGGCGTCATGCACGATTGATTGGCATACACACAGTTCTAATAGGCAAACAGTTGTGTAATTATAATCTAATCTAGCCTTTTAACCTGACTTTACTAGAGTTTTTTTGTGTCTAGTGATGCCACTGACAGAAGCATTTATCAAGCAACTAACTGCGCCCCGCGGCTTCACCCGCGTAAGTCTCGATCCCGTGGGAATATCGGGATAAAAAGTATCCTTTGTGTTAATCCAAGTTATAAACTATCTGTTTGCCAAATTTCATCCAAATCCATTCAGCCGTTTTTGCGTGATTGAGTAACAAACATCCAAACACACAAACTTTCACATTTATAATATTAGTAGGATTATATTTATGACATTCCATCTGGAATTGCTCAGTAGCAGGCCGGAGTCGGGATTTGTGCCTGGCAATGGGCTCCCCTATTATTGAGACTCAAACATAACTAGCGAAATGTGGGTGTACTATACGTACACCTCTACCTAACCCTTCGGGGAATACAGGCGTGATGATATGTTATCCTAACTAATGTTATAAATGCAAAAGTTAGTTTGTTTGTTTGTTACGCTTTCACGCTAAAACGGCTGAAGGGATTTAGATAATTTGGCACGTGGGTAGACCGTGACCGGAAATAGGAGATAGGATACTTTTTTCCCAATATTCCAACGGGATCGAGACTTACGCGGGTGAAACTGCGGGGCGCAGCTAGTAATATTATAAATGCGAAAATAAGTTTGTTACGCTTTCACGCTAAAACGACTGAACGGATTTAAATGCAATTTCGCACATGGGTAGACCACAGTGGCAAAAGCACCATAGAACACGATTCCTACCGGCTTCCCTTCGGTGGTTCGCATCAGCAAGCGTACCGCTATTAGCGTCTACTTTTGCCAAAAAATATAGTTACACTACTACTACTATTTCATTCACCATAACATTCAAACAACAAAAACGCCAAAGTAGCTTTAAATTACAACAAAAACAAAAAATGTCCTAAAATAACGCGGCGCCAAAACGTCAGAATCGGGAACTAAAAATTCATTCAACAGCGGATAATACGGGATCGTATTGCACTGCTTGTTAAGGACGAGGGTAAGCCGCTGTACAACGGGTTACGAATTCCTGCAAATGATTATCGTAAGGGCCCAAGGATTTGTTAAAGACATGCAATTTTCTCCAATTTACTCCTCTCTTCAACATCCTCAATTTTTGAAGTTTTTGCTCCGTGTAATCCATACTATTAAACAATTAATATTAAACTGACAGGAGTTTAACATGAATTGCATATGGATTACAGGCGTTGATTATAGGCCCAGTTAATTTTCTACTATAATAGGCAGTTCCTTGCAGATTGCTGTCCTTTTAATGCAGTATTCTTCTAATAAGAGGAAATGGGCCGTTCGCTCTGATTTCCCGTGGGAATGTCTGTGGAAGTAGGTACGAGATTTGATGTCTGTGTTTAAGGCGTCACATGTACCTACGATTTAGAATAGAATACTCGGTGTTATGTACGTCAACCATTTATTTATTTATTTAACTATTTATGCACACACATATAAATACAGACAACAAGAAAGGAACAGAAAAATACGTACAAAGGCAATGCTTATTTCTAAAGAAATCTCTTCCATACCTTCTCTTTCATATTCCATATCGCAGGTATGCGATAGGCAAGTAGATAGAAAAGATTTAGACAACGTGTGTAAGAGTAGAAGAGAAACAATATACATAAAATAAGAAACAATTCACTAATTTAAATATAAACATACAATATGAGAATATACTTACATACATAATCCTAAAATAAGTATCGCTAAAAAATATATAGCAAATATATAAAATATATATAAAAATATGTATACCATGTTACAGATAGGTACAGACTACAGAATTAAGACAAACAGGCGCTATATTGCGGGAGCGATAACCGTTGCATTGCGGTGTAGGCCCCGCTCGCACCTTGGATCTTGCCCCTTTGATTAAAATGTCCCACTCGCCCCGTTTTTTAATAATTCTGGTGTACTGACTCGCCCCTTACGACGGGCGAGTGGAAAATTGACATTTAAATAATTATTTTGATGTACCGACTCGCCCCTTGCGGCATTTCCTTTGAAATTTAACCAAAAAAGGTACAGTCAGATAGAAAAATGCACACATTATGAATAACGCTATATTTGATTACTTTAATAACTCTATCTGTAATCTCACCGACTCGTGACACTTGTGATAGTTGTTGCTATCTGGCTTACCCATTATACCCTCATAGGTCCAATAAACAAAACGTTTGGTAAAATATGTTACCCGTTGAGAAAATCGTATGAGAGTCGAATATATTGTGAATGCTTTCTCTTTCTATGTTCGTATTATAATGTGGAAGGGATGTGTTTCGCGATACTAGCTAATTCGTTTATTACTTGTTTCCCAAACTAAACGTGAATTTATGCAAGCCTAGTACTTTTTTGTTAGTTATAAACTATTTGTGTGCCTTTCATTCAAATCTTACCAGTGGTAATACTAATGATGATTGTAATACTATCTTGAATTCATGCAAGCCTAGTACTTTTTGTTAGGTTTTGATTGAAGTTTTAATAAAACAATATTTATTTTAATATTTAAAAACTTAAAGTGCTGACTGTACTTTTAACCTACTAACAATCGGGGGCGACTGGGGCCATCTAATATTGAAAGGGGCGAGTGGGTACACTTACGTAATTAGGGGCAAGATCCAAGGGGCGAGCGGGGCCTACACCTGCATTGCCTGTCGCGCCCGCGATATCACGCCAGTTTGCACGAGGCTTTACAGATTTAATTCAATTATGGTAAAGAAATCACACAGCTAGCTCCAAAACTCAATCTTTTGTAACTTTAGTAAGAACTACACGGGATATAGAGTATCCTATGTACTATATCAGGTCAAGTCCGAAAGGGATACCGGGACCTTCGCAACAGGCAACTGAAGGAACACGGGTGGGTTTTAGTTCATTTTTTACATTGCTCAATTTTTTATTATTGTACAGTAATCGTATTCTAGGTGCATCGTATTCACATGTAATTATATAATTGATGTATACAAAATATTGTAAAACATTTTTTGAAAGAGCGGTGGAGTTTCTTGCCCATTCTTCTCCATACGAAAACTACCTTTTGGAAGGGGCAACTAGAATCAGTTCTATTTCTTTCTTTGTTTTGACGTTCAAAAGTGCCTATAATGTGCCTATTTGAAATAAATTATTTGACTTTGACTTTGAGTCAGTAAAGGTCTGACAGCCCTTCCGCTCCGCCCAGAGCGGGAGGAGTCATTGGATGATTTCCCACCCTCAAAAAAAAAAAAGGCTGAACGGATTTGGATGACAAATTTGGCACAGGGGTGTACCCTGTGCCAAATTTTATCAAAATCCGTTCAGCCTTTTTAGAGTGAAAGCGTAGTAAACAAACAAACTCACTTTCGCATTTATAATATAACTAGTTTCCGCCCGCGGCTTCGCCCGCGTCGTATGTCGCTAAAAAGTTTATGTCCTTCCCCAGGATGCCATCTATCTCCTTGCCAAATTTTGTCGAAATCCGTTCAGTGGTTTACGCGTGAAAAGGTAACATAGGTACATACAGACAGACAGACAGAATTACTTTCAAATTTATATTCATTTAATTTATATTAGTTAGGATTAGAATTCTGTTAATTTATTTATTAAAACTTCTCGCACACAAAAAAGATACGAAGCCGGAATTAATGCCTTAGGCATTCATTTAGTTAATAGCCTGTCGGAACTAACAGAAAATTCTATCTTAGATAATAATAATAATAATAGTGGTTTTACTAGATCTACTTTGCAAGTACTTAGGGTCCAAAGTGGGTTTTGAAACAGTTCCTTAAACAAGTTTCGTTTTTTATAAACATGGTATAGTTTTTGAACCACAATGAACAATCCACTTTCGTCTACAATACGGTATAACGCTTTAACTTAATAGAGCGTAGAAAGTAACGACTAATGTTGTGTACAAATTGCAAATTTTATAACTGATTAATTACAGACTACAGTTAGGGAGTTAACAAAAAAAAATGGACACCAATAAGTAGATAGGTACCTACCTGATTAGTTGCTTTTTTTGTTGAAAAGTGTTTGGTAATGTTCTACCGATTAATTAAAATTGGTATCTACTTATATACCTTGACATTGACTTTTCATAGAAAGAATACTTCCGTAATAATTCGATAGGTTTGTGCTGAGAACAGAATCTAATGCAAACTTGGAAAAAGAATCGGTACCTAATACTACCTAGTGTACCAGCCAAAACCTACTAAATTGAGTTTATATAAAAATAAACTCCAAACGTTCGTCTCAGGGTTCCGTTCACGGATATTTATAAAGAAGGGGCTTTTAAAGTGGTTATAAATATAAGTATATGGCACATCGGGTTTAATAAATTGTTTGGTTTTGTAGAGCGTTGTCTTTGTCAATATTTTTTTTTTTTTTTTAATAGTTTGAAGTCCTTTTATGTTCTTCTCCTCCCACTCTGGGCGGAGTGGGAGGGCGTGTCAGACTTTTACTGACTAAAACCCACCCGTGTTCCGTCAGTTACCTGTTACCAAGGGTCCTGGTATCTCATTCGGACTTTCCCGCAACCCTGGCAGACTTTCCCGCAACCCTGGCAGACTTTCCCGCAACTCTGGCAGACTTTCCCGCAACCCTGGCAGACTTTCCCGCAACCCTGGCAGGTCACTCATATTTTTATTGATGAAGTTTGCTTGTTTACTTAGTTAAAGTATTCCACAACTTTCAAGTCATAAAGTTTTTAAGTGATCTTGTTACAAATTGATAATAATCATTCCAAGCAGCTTTTGTTTCAGTCTATGTAACATGTTTTGAAATACATACCTAGGTATGGAGAATGTAGATATTCTTGACACTAAAAAACTTACTCGCGCTACTATAAGTAGGTACTTTTACGAAATATCAAATCCAAAATGCAACTGCAACGCCACACATCTTACAATTTTTTTTGTAAGATTACACTGCACGGTTTGTAGAGAATTCAAGTTTATACCTACATAAACTAAAACACAGGAAATGTAGCCAATACATTGTTTCTAAAATAATTTTATTAATTGTGTAGGTAGTGTAACTAGGTGGTGTGTAATAATCTCAATTTATGAGTGTAATGGTTATCTAAATCGATAATTAAAGTGTTGAACTCTAAAACTATGACGTCACACGCTTTTCATATCACGAGTCAATCGAGATTGTCGGGTAACTACTGCTCAGCAAAAAACTGTCCAGTTAGACGCCGAAGGCAACGAACCTGTGAACGAAGCACAAAAACATTCTGGAGGCAGGAAAAAGTGTAACATATTGGGGTAACTGCACAGCAGCCTAATTGCGTAACACAATCACAATCCCATTCATTTAGGCAATTTGACTATTTTCATTCTGCTGTTTACGTTGTAGAACAGACAAATTATTGAAACATAAATTAATCAATGAATTATGTATCCGGGGTTCTTAAAAGGAGAGACATTGTGATTGCGAGTAATGACTTAGGTACACAATTGGAGTGGTGTGTGACTTAGGTACAGATCATACGAATATGTTATTGGGTTTTTTCATTAGGAATATCTCAGTAGCAGCTCTGCAGATGGATTTCTGCCCTATCATGTCATGAAACTGAAACAAAACTGGCAAAAAATGCTTAAATTATACACGTCTGTTGGTCCGGGAACACATGGTGTGATGTTGTATGTAAGTATCAAGTATAAATGTAGTTGTCAATAAACCGTTTTTTTGTTTAAAACGGTTTTTGAACCACGGATTTTGGTTTGAAACGGTTTATTTACAACTATAATCACGAGGTACCTATTACACACGTATTGCGTGTGGAGTAGATACAGTCGAGTTCTTTAATATCTGAGCATGTTCATGAATCAAAAATATATAAGTATTGTGGTGGTAAGTTTTATAAAACCCGCTTTTATAAAAACAGCTTTGCCTTACAATAAATTGTATATATCAATAATATTGCTACAGACAAAGACTCTAAAATATATATATTGTCAAATTCAAATAGTCAAAAATATTTGACTACACTTCGGAACATAAATATCTAAATACTATAGATTTCAATATATTTGGTGCAACCTAGGATTCATAAATATCTATACAGCTTTGAATACCTATTCAGCTAAATGGTCGTTGCCATTAAATGTATTTTTGATTGCCCGAGCAGAAGTACGAGTACTTCCTAGGTTGCATCAAATAATTATATTGAAATACAGAGTATTTAGATATTTATGTTCCGAGGAGTAGTCAGATATTTTTGACTGCACAACCGTAACATACCTATGAACAGTATAAATGATAACATTTTAATGAATGTCTTTTTTTTTTTTTTGGTAGGAAATCATCAAATGACTTCTCCCGCTCTGGGCGGAGCGGAAGGGCGTGTCAGACTCTTACTGACTAAAACCCACCCGTGTTCCTTCGGTTGCCTGTTGCCAGGGTCTCGGTATCCCTTTCGGACTATTCCGCAACCCTGGCAGGCATCGGTCCTAACGGACCCCGTCAGGTCTGCTGACATCTCTTTGAGGCGCGCGTGGAATACGACGCGCCATTTTATTGAATGTCTAAGTTTGTATATAATTATTATGATCATTTTAAAATTCAATATTATGAAACATTGTTACTGCCAATATATTAGTGAACTCGACTGTACCTCAGGTATTCCTCTATAACCAATTAACCATGTTTGTTCCATCAACCATCTTTGTTCTGCCTAGTAGGTTCGTCCTCGTCCGACCGATATGATACTACGATAACATAATGCGACACTCGTGATAATGTCGAGTAGCAGGTGTTATAACTAACATAATTTATGCATATAAACGAAGCCCTTTTCAATATTTAATGATTTTCCTTTTAACTCGAATAATATAAGTTTTATCACACACTGCAAGTGTACCTAACAGATAGGATAAAATTATATATTGTTTATATTTTCTGGATGAATTGAAAACTCCCCTGAAATCTTTTAATTTGTCATTGGACCTTCAAAAAAGGGCTTATTGGTCGATACTATACGACTTAAATTCGCCTAAAGAAATTCAATTTCTTTAACCTTCTCTTTCCCTACTCACTTCTGAATACTTATCCAGCAAACTAATTGCGTTACATTAACACGTCTCTAAATAACTAGTGTTATTCTATTAGCACATCTGCAGATGCGTTACAACAGCATTCGCAAGAACACATGAAGAAAAGAACGGGTCCAAATGTTTTGAAATAGTGAGCGGCGGTGCATTGTCGTGGCTTCCTTCATATTTGATATTAATCGTTACGATTACCTCCAGCCTGTAATGTTGCCACAGAGTACAGTAGGTAAGTCGCTCAGTATTCTATGAAGCGAGGAATGTTCAGAGATTCTTTGAAAGATATGATCTAATACGAAATTTACCGGATAAGAACTGATGCCTTATATAAACATAATTATGTCGAAATGTGGGTGTACTACTACAGGTAACCCTTCGGGATTGCAGGCGATAAGTACTAGAGTTTCCGAGATAGTTTCCCAACAAGCAACAATCAGTACTTAAAACTATCTCAAGACTACTTTTATATTCACTTATAAGAAACTTGTATCATGCTACAAAGCTGGATTTGGGCGCAGTTATAGGAGCGTTTATTTCTATAACTATCTTCTAATTACCATTTAAAATGTTACTAAGCCCCATAATATATTTGACGAAGCGCAATAGCTTCTATAATGATATGAGACTACACAATTACAAGCACAAGCGCTCTTGTTAGTATCTGTCATACGTATCTTACTAAAGCAATCTTGTTTATACTGTACTAGTAATGTGCTTAGTTACTAGTTATAAGTATATTTTAATAGAAGTTATCTTTGGTTGTTGTGTTTGGTAAATACTTAATAAATTTTTAGTTAGTTTCTATTACTATTTTGTATTATTGTAGAACATTAATTACTAATATATATTGTAAATATAGTGCATGAACTCGTGGGGAAGTCATTTTTACTGTAAATGTGTACCCCAATTTAGTTAGTTTTACAATCCCCTTCGAAAAATAGCTCATTAGTATATTGTTGTAAATAAAATATTTTATCAATTCTTATGAATAGTTGCCATGTTTTGAAATTGCTCTTCATTAAGTACTTTATAGAACCAGTTTAGGTAAATTAACAATGGAATCTCATCAAAATGGCTGACATTTACTAATAAAGTAATTGATCAAGTAGCTTAGAAGCTTTTTTGATCAAATAGCACTCTTACTGAGTACTATTAGATTTAAAAGTGTCTCAATCAAAACTATAACGGCGCAAACTTATAGTGATCTCAGCTAAGTATGTTATAATATCTTGATTTCTGACAAAATGCTATTATGGGATCAAAATATTATTCAGTATTATTTAGTTTTACTGTAAACAATTATAGGAGACTGGGGACTTTGTTTTATAATATGTAAGGATAAGTTACATAACACAACTAACTATTTACATAAAACACTAAAACTTAAAGAACTAACTAACTATAACTAAAGTAAGGCGTCGAAAAATTCCTCCGCATCGCTGTCGGCTGGTAATGTACCCAAGAGACTGGCGGCATTGCCACGTTGAATGGCAATGCTTAGCCTCTGACCAAGGTAAAAGCCAGCCCTTGGGTCACGGGAAGTGTCAAGCAGCCGTTTGGAGATTTCACTGATTTCACTGTCAAGCAAGTTGTTCTGTACTACTCTGCAGAGTGGCTCATCCCACCGTCTCTGGGAAGATGGATTGTCGGGCGGATCTGAATTCGGGCAAGCGAGTCTCCAGGCATCCATAGCCTCGGTGAGGCACGGCACGTCAAAATTAATCAGTGTGGAGGCTAGGATTTTCCTGATTAATTTCTCAATACCGTGGACCGAGGATATGAATGCCGGTAAACTAATACTAGAAATTTTGCGGACGCCGAGGCCTCCCATACGGATGGGAAGAGTAGCTTGTGCCCAAGCTCGGTCGTCCATGGCCACATTTAGAATCAAAGTTAATGTATGACGGATAATTTGGTCCATTTTGTCTAAAAGATTAGTGTGCTTCCATAAATGCGAAGCGCGAAGGAAATATGTTAATTTAGGGCCGACACAGCAGTAACGGATTAGGGTTATGGCCGAATGCATGTTAATTTGGAACAATCTTTCCGAAACTTCATTGAAATTTTGTATTTTTTCGTCAATGAAAATGGGAAAGGAATCCTCAAAGATTGGAGACCCAAGGAGACGAAGAGAGCTTTTTTCAATAATTTTGATTTCTGGGGCTATTGCGTCAAATTTGGGAAGTGTCAGATGTCTGTCAGTAATGTCCGCTAAGTATAGTTCACATTTTGAAAGGTTGAGATCAAGACCAATGGAATGAAGTTCATTTTTTAGGAATCGGAGGTCATTTATAACAGTTTATACGTCGCCTCCCAAGGTTCCATCATCGAGGTACCAAACATTAAATTTGGAATTTAGCTGCCGAATAATTGGGTGAATGGCTAAACTAAAAATCACTGGCCCGAGGGGGTCACCTTGTTGACAGCCAACAGCAGATTCCAGAAGGTTGTCCCGAAACAGTAATTTAGAGGGGTGTCTGTAACATTGCCAAAGGAAACTATAAATTTGAGGTATCTCTTTTTTAGTTTCTGTCAGCAAGATGTCCCTATTAACAGAATTAAAGGCATTCTTTATGTCAACCTTCAGGATAACCTCGACAATGCGTGTACAGCAGCCTCACAGCCCCCTTTGGAGCCGTAACCTAGCTGTAGGGGCTGAAATTTTTTCGAAACCTCCTCACCATAAAATTTACAACAAATCTTGGCTGCCATACGACGGTAGGTGGTTCCCACGGCAATGGGACGAATACCGCCATCCCTCTTACGTAGGGCGCATAGATTGGCCCCATAAAGAACGTCTATGACGGACTCATTCACCTTGCCGGAGAGCATAAGATTGATCAGAGCCGTAAGCTCCTTCACAAGCGACTCACCAGCTGTCCCGGCACCTGAACAAATGAGGTCCTTAAGGTGCTGAGGACTCAGGCCGTCGAGGCCGCCAGCGGAGCCGCTCCGAAAGGAGCAGACGGCTGTGACCAACTCTCGACCTGTAATGGTGAGGACGTGATTATCCGGATCAGGGGGGTCGGGAAAGGAAAGACCATCCGCTGGGGCAGGGTGTTTGCTCTCCAGAGCTGCGAGTGTTTCTGGAGAACATGGTGCCACTACATCACTACTAAAGAGAATCCTGGCTGCTCCGCTAATGTCACCTTCCCCTAACTTAGATTCTACCAGATGGGATATACCTCTTGAAGAGGTATATTTCTGTGTCGGGAATTTTGAATCTAAATTAAGAGTATCCAAGAGTATCCATGATGACGAAAAAGATTGAAATGCGATGAAAATGTAACACTAATCAATAAAGAAATGACTACTTTTGGAAAAAAAAATCCATGTTTTTAAAATAAAATTAATTTGAAATTAGAATTCTTAGCCAAACAAAAATTATTTTGATTTGAAATGGCCAGTACTGCAGAACGGCAATTTCATAGGTAAAGACCTAATATTACAGTTTTCTTTAATTTGTGCTGTTAAGGTCTTTTTGGTTGCCAAATTCTTTTGCACATGTAGAATCCTGTAAGGGAAGGTGAGCAGCTGTTCCCAAGCACTTTGCGAGTTCTCCCAGGCGGCAAGACGAACGCAGTTTGCTAGCTGTTGTGCCACTAGAGGTCTAGCGCCGCGGGGAACTCGCTTCAAAATAGGAACTGAGTTTTTGAATTTTGAAAGGGTTTTCCAAAACGGTTCAAAAGTGGGAGTACCTGGTGTTGTAGGTGTGGCTGTTGGGACAGGGTCTGAGGAGAGTGCATTTGATGGTCTGTGCACCTTTCCAATATGCACATTCAGACCCCGCTTACCTTTAAAAAACCGGGCCTGGGAACACAACGGACATCTCTCCAGGATGCTCAGTGATGTCGAAGGTTGACAAGCACTACCACCAACATCCACAACATCGCTGCTGCCACTAAGCATTAATTTTAATTTTTTTAAACTTATAAATTAACTTATGAGAAAATAATAACAATACAAAATAAAATACTACGAAAACACTAAAACGTCTTGTATGTGACACTGCACTGGTGACAGCTGTGACGGGAGCGACGCAGTCGCGCTCTGGCGGCCTAGAGCGCCGCGCCTCCGATGCATTGCGACGCAGCCCTGGCAACCGATGCCGGCTGGCGTCGCAGGAGACTTATTCTTAAAAGTGTCTTAAAAAATATTCTTGTAGCTAACTATAAGACTGAGTTATAAAAGCAAATGCTCTTGAGAATATCTACGCTTGTGAAATGCTATTGCTAGTAAAAGTGTCCTATAAATGTTTTGGAGGTCAGTCTTTTAGCGATCTATAAGACCGAGATATAAAGACTAATGTACTTGAGTATGTTAAGGCTTGGGAAATGCTATTATATGTAAATAGTCTACCGCAATGCCTTTATAAGAACGTTATTAGTAGTGACAGACTTATAATCTTTCTTTATATGATTACTTTGCTTGTTGGGTTTCAGAGTTAGCAAAGCTGGTTCGCAGTCTTCTTCTTTTCGAGTCGATGGAATTTATATTCTATTATTAAATGACTTGAGCCAGTAGGAGGCCACGTTATTGCGGCATCATTGGTGCCGTGTTTTGGTCCACAAAAGTGCAACTGTTTACTTTAGAAACTCCAACAGATGGGAATGAGGGTGAGCTGGAGAGATCTGTCGGCTGACAAGGAAGTTCGCTGGAGCAGACAAGTCCTCGAGTACGGTACGAGATACCGTGTAAGCGTAGCATGCTGGGATGTATTTCCCAGATAAATGGCCCGGCGACCTCTAAAAGCGGCTGGTCCTGGATTGGGTGCGCAAGGCGGAGAACCGGTTGTTCAGCGCAACTTGGGAAATGCCTATGTCCAGCAGTGGACTGCGATAGTCTGAGTCGATTGATTGATTGAGCAGGCGGATTTCGTCAGAAGTTTCGAGACATTTTGATGTTGTGGCGGTATCTACATCGCCACATGCGAACTACGCATCAAAGACAGACGTCACATAAATCCTGCATCGCGCAATTAAAGTTTACCGTGCAGTGGACATATATACGAGAACCCAACATCAATCGTTGGGCAGTTGCCCGCCAGACAACACCCGTCTGGTTGGGGGATCCTCCCTTTTCTATGGTGGATGAGTGAACTGTACACCCTGTTCCTCATACCCCTAAATACTTAAGTATTATGCGTGGCAATACAACAGTCGGAAATACATCGAACAAGAAATGTTTTTTTGCGTATCACATTTTTTGCTTCCTTGTTTTCATAATATCCGTTTACTTTTACAGCGAAATATGTGACAATAAAGCGCAGCCCACATTGCGAGCTAAAGCTAAAATTAGCTCAGCTTACGTAGCTTTGTTTGTTGCTCATTCGCGGTGTGAAGCGAAGTATGTACAGACGCCATATTTAGCCTCAGTTCAGCTTAGTTAGCTTAGCTCGTGATGTGACCTGCGCATAAACATCGTATCGCTTGTTAGAACCAATTTGTGATACAACATCAAACAAAATTGGAGCTTACGACAACGGAACCAGACAGTACGTGGTTAGATGTCAAACGTAATTGAATGAATGAGATTTATGAGTTGTTTGTATAACTTTGCTGTGCAGAGCTTTGGTATTCTAATTTGTTTGATTTTAACTACACAAACTGATTTTGTTGACAGTATATTAAATCATAAGTCATTTATTTCATAACAAAATACATTGTGTTGAAAACTTTAATAACAGTAGACTATAAATTACATAATCACCAACATTGCATTTAAATTAAAAATTCATTATAAAGTATGTAGAATTCATCGAAATATTGAAATCTTGTAAAGCCGATTGCAGTCCCAGATTGGTCGTTGATGAATCAATCGGGCCAAATGAGGTAACACGACCCATCTCAAACACAAGAACGTCACAGTACATAATCACACCTTCTCTCCTGCCCGCCATGCACGACCAGGTAGACTGCCCTCGAAGTAACTGATGGAGCTCTAGGTCGCTACCAGCGGGGTAACACACATACAATGGCAATGCCTTTCATTTTAACCGTCAACAACATTCATTGCGTTTACGTTGTTGAGCAGACGAAATTTTTCCAAACATTTATTATCAAGTAATTATTAGCAATTTTTTTCAAAATCGTTAGGATTGTGACTGGCAGTGTGTTACGCAATGAGGATGTTCGGTCGGAAAATATTTAGGTTGGTCTATTGAAAGGAGAAGAAGGCTTTATGTAGGCCTTGTGTTACAGCAACTAAATGATAAAATTGAATGTATTTCGCCATATCCGTAACTAACATGCGTGACTCTACATTACGTTCGAACATAAAACAACGTATGGAATTAGGTATGAAATTATTTAGATGTTAACGCTAATTGATACAGCAATTTGAATAATATTTCCATTTAATCTTGTAATTCGTAATTTTGTTGTAACACGTAACGTTATTGTCATCATTCATTTCCTAATTGCGTATTCGATAGAACAAATATTTTGTAATGTTGGTGTTTGTTTCGAAACCAAATATCTGTTCTGAAATAACTGAATATTGTTATGGTAGGGAAGAATAGAGCTATTTGTACAGGTTACTTATGTTTTAATATCAACATTACGAAAAACCTACTTATTTATTAATCAATCACGATGTTTGCACATCTGATTCATATTTGAGTTACCTCTAAGTTGATATGTTGTAATATGTACCTACTTAGTTATTAATTTATAAAGAAAAGGAAAATATTCCAGGGGAAAAAAAAAGATAAGACAAAAAAAACACCCCCATCTTTCCGAATTTTAGAAGTTTTTCAAATTGAAAGTTCTTTTTTACCCGACTACGGCGAAGCAAAAAGGAGGGTTATGATTTTGACCGGTATGTATGTATGTTCATCTGTTCCCTCATATCTTATAAACCACTCATTACAATTTGACAAGCGAGGTATCGTTGGAAGCGTCTTGATCGTCCGCTGGTTATAGGCTATGTGACGTCACAATTAAAAAAGGCGCCCTCTAGAGGACATAAAGTCAGGAACTTAAAAAAAAAGATTGTTTAATCGTACCATGTTGGGTATCAAATGAAAGGGCTCAATGAGTACATTTAAAAAAAAAATATTATAACCCCAAAATAATTAAAAAAAATTAAAGTAATAAAAACTAAAACCCAACTACGACTAAAAAGGTATAAATAAGACACCACAGATGGACAAATTAAAAATCCGGAGTCACACGTGTTTTTCTATACAATATTAATTATAGACACGACATTATCTGTATAGGGGACAGCTGGTTTTCTTATAAAAACAACATCAATAGACTATAAAATATTTCCAGTATTTCGTCAAAAACGTTGTGCAAAGCCAACCAAAAGTGTTCAATGTCAGCAACGCAGAACCTTACCATCACAATGATGTGAACAACTGTAACCGACACACTTTAACATTACCAAGTATTTGATAATGATGAGGTTTCTTTACATAACTGATTAACCTCAAAATATCTTCAGTCACGGGCTCACGGTTGAATCAGACTCACCTTCGCTTACAATGCTGCGTCTATTGTTTACGAGATACACACATTGTTTCATTCACACTTTGACTTTGTATTGTCTGTACAGTGAGCAACGAAAGTCAGTTGAAACTTCAGTTTTTTAATTAAGAAACATTATTTAAAAAATGTATGCCTCTGTTTCTAGTGGTTAGCGTCTAGTGGTAGAGGTCCTGGGTTCGATTCCCGGGTCGGGCAAAGTGTTATTGAGATTTTTCATCTGGAATTTCTTAGTAGCAGCCCGGAGTCTGGATTTGTGCCTGGTCTTAAACATAACTGGCACAATGAGGGTGTTCTATAAGTACAGCTCTGCCTGGCCTTTCTAAGACTACACGCTCGATGATATTATGTTATCATATTTTAAAAATAAAACGTGAAGTATTTGAAAAATAAATTAGATGATTAAGGGGTTTATTTATAAACGTTGCTTAAAGTTAAGTAATGATAAGCGACTGTTTAACCTTACATTTTTGACTTCAAACGTCTCTTAACTTTTCGTTTATGAATAGACCCCTAGATGTTTATGTTAAAGTAACAATGTTTATCTACTTCTTTTGCTGACCAACAATTCCAATTCTTATAGTACTAGAACTAAGCTAGGATGTTTTGTCGCTTATATAGCATACCAACCAATGTTGGTAGCTAATTCACATGTTCATGTTTCAGGTTTTACTCACGTAGGTCCTTATATCGCATTTGATTCAATCTCAAATTGCTACTACTCTATAACTTGATAATCTATACATTTATAAATTAAAGTCGCTTTTCGTGTTTGTCTGTATGTCCACGTTGTTCTACCAAGCAATAGATTTTTAGGAGAATTTATTCCGTAAGGTTTATATGTAGGTATAATACATTAATAAGATGATCTCCTGATCTCTAAGATACAGGGATACCCCTAGTTTGGAGATCAGGGTTTCAACGGATTGTGCATTGCTTAAGCCACTCAGTTTAATTGAACTTTGTAAAATCAAAAAAATGTTTATTGTAAGCCTACATACTAGTAGGCTTTTCTTCAATAAACATTTTTTGATTTTTGACATTAATATTAACTAAGAAAAAAAATACACTAAGAAATATCGATGTTTTGTCAAGTCGTAAAAACATCGGGTGTGTTTATAAAATAACAAGAATACACACTACATATACATACAACAGGAACAATAGGAACCTATTTCGAAAAAAAAAATGCTTTTCAGTTTTCAGCGCCTGCAGTTTATGTTCTGCTTACTGATATCTAGGCATTTGCTATTACCTGAAACTTGTCATAATCCTCACCGATGTCGCTCCTATTCCAATATCCAAATAAAGTCAGGTGTCAAAAGGATATCGGGTATCAGAGTATTTAATTGTTACCCTGATGAATAACAAATCCTATCAGCACCCTAATATGCGTAATACACGATCAATCAGAATTGGAATCGGCTCGAAACAAAATAAATGTCTAATCCATTGCTTAATAAGCTTGTAAAATACGTTGTTGAGCAGATTTTTTTTCGAAATTATGTTTTATTTATACTACTGTTGGTTAATCTATTTGTATCCTGAGGCCAGTGGTCTATAGCGGCCCGCAAGTAACGTCGAAAAGCAGGCTGGAGTGAATTTTGTACTTTATAAGTTTCCAACTTTTGCTGGCGACTGTACACCTATACCGCATTAGGTCACTATCTGACCGTCTGGTGGGACAATATGTGCTAATTGTCTAAACCGGTAAGATGTAACGTGAGTTGCAACGTGTTGAGGACAATTTGGTGTTGCATCAACATTGATCGCGGCGAAAGTGTACGTAGCACGGGACTGTCGTGCATTGCGCGTTGTGACAGAACAATTAGAGCTTGTTATGTGACTTATGACGTATTAATAACTGATGGGTGACGAGTTCACAATGTTACGTAGTCTTGCAACTTGCAATATAACGTCGGGGACTTATTACGAAAGGTAGGAGATACAATCAACTCTGTCAATAGTAGTCCGCTGCTAAACATAAACTTCTCCCAAGTTGCGCTTCGAATCCCGGTTTTCCGTCTTCCGTATCCAGTTGTCCCAACCACATTTTCAAGGTCTGTCAGTCCATTTAGCTGGAGGTCAATGACCTACGCGCTCGGTGATTCGCGATCGCAACTTAATGACTGGTCTGCTCCGCCGACAATCGGACCCCTAAGACACATCGACGACGTGCCGCTCTGGACTTACTTCTGAAGCAGATTTCAACACAAAAGGAATAAGTACCTCATACATATTTAAAGGTATATTAGGAACAGGGTGTAAAGTTCACTCATCCTCTATAGAAAAAGGAGGATCCTCAGACCAGACGGGTGTCGTGTCTGGTGGGCTACTGCCCTACGATTGATATCGGGAGTTATATAATATAATATGTCGATCTCGCGGCAAACTTTGTTTGCGCGATGCAGGATTTGTGTAACGTCAGATCTTTGATGCGTAGTTCGCATGTGGCAATGTAGATGCCGCCACAGGTACTTCTCGAACATTGATGTCTTCAACAGATCAATTTGCCTAGCCTTTTAGAAAGAAATAAAAGAAAGTACATTTATTTGGCGCAGACAGGGCACACAACACAACGTAACTACAAGTAAAAAAGTAACAACACAACTATGTTGGGGTTGGCTTCTAGCCTACATGGAGCGACTGCCTCCACAACTCAGTTACTGGGTAACACGATACCCCTTGTTGAGACTGCTGTCAGACTTTTTGGGCTTCTGCCTACCCGTAACGACTGTCAAAGATCTTTCGACAATCGTATTCAGCTGATTAGGTCATGTATGTCTGCTACTATACTAACGCCATAATAATGAATTCTGTCTCTGTTGGACAATCTCCTCTGCTGTCATGAACACACCGCATCAGAAGTGTAGAGTAATTTGATCTTCGAGGTCGTTCCATGCATTGCACGACGCGTTGATATTAATTATAATGTAGTATAAAGGAGATTGAATGTTTGTGTGTCGAGTTATAACTTATAAGGAGCTACTTGTCTACGGAATAATAAAAACCTCGAAATATATTAAGTGACAAATCAAAAATCAAAAATCAAAATATTTTATTTCACATAAACCTACATGGGCACTTATGAAACGTCAGAAGCTAGGTGTACCTTTGCACAAGACTTAAGTGTAGTTTATGTTCGTCTGTTGCAGGCGGCCGTTTGCGAAAGAGATTGTATTCCCTTTATTCCTAACACTTTGTAGAACGTTGTCTGTTAAAACCAATGTCAAATAATAAAGTAAATTAGACAGCGTCAACAAACTGACAATTAATATAGGAAGATAAGCCCACTAGTTTCTTAATAATTTGTGTGAATTTGTGGGCCAGTTATGTTTGTAGCACATTCATTATAAATAAATCTACAGATACAAATTATTGGTATTTTTAAAGCATTTTTTAAAAGCTTCGATATTATTGGAATGGCAGCCAGGATGATCAGGCAGGCCCTTGACATAACACTATGTATGTTTGTATACTTTAATCTAATTTGAAAGAAACTGTTAAAAAACAATGGGGAGGTTATGCAATACCAATTGCAATATATGTATAATTATATTTATGTCTTAAGCTTATTTTAATAAATATGTAAGGTAGTTCAACACCTGATAGTGATAATATTCAAAATAAGTCCGCATTTGTTTTGTTCGCAGTTTCTATGGATAAAATTCAAGCTGTTGTTAAAAAATGTTGGGTTCCATCTAAAACTTATGTTATGAAGACGAAGGCAAAACCACTGGTGGACAATAAATACCTATGTAAAATAGAAAACAGTGTAGAAAACTTATTGGGAAAGATGAAAATCAAAATGGAAGAAATTCGCGACCGACAGCTACATAGTGAAATCACATATCTTGAAAAAGAAATAGATAACGCAAAAAATAGATTAAAAAGAAAATAATAAATTAAAAGCTTTACAGGTACCCATTGAATAGTTAAGACTTAGGACAAAATCAGATGGTGTAAAGTGATAATTTACTTTATACCTATTATATGTACATTTTAGGTGCTGCGAAATCCGCACAGAGTTTTGGAGATACTTGCCACTGAGAGTAAACTTCTTTAATGGACCGAGTGGAGAGAAAATAGAAAATCTTGCTGGAAAAATTACAAACGGTTTTATTCAAGCTATAGCCGGCAGAATAAAAGAAATAGATGCTGAAGCGGAAAGAACAAGGCTCGAAATCTTAGCCGTAATAAAAGCACGTGAGAATAGACTAAAAGCTGAAGCAGAAGCGAAAGTAACGGAGCGTATTAAAGAGATAGCAAGAGAAGCAGCCAAGCTGTTAAAAAAGCCAACGCTTTAGCTGAGCTGGCAGCGGAGCAACCAAAAGGAGATCCAAAAGCCACAGCAAAACTAGTTACTTACAGCTATGCCTAAGCCGCAAGAAAACACGCAAAACAAAACCTAATTAGAGACATGCCAGGCCAAAGAAGAAGCTGCCAATAACAACGAAGTGAAACTTTTCAATCAAGAACCACTTCAAAAAAATAAAAACAAAAAAATAGCGAGCGAGCCTTATCGTAGCCGCATACGATGTGTATCATCTGACATCTTGGCTGACGTATGTATGATACAAACAATATTCATCATCGACGTCATCGTCATCATAATCCTGTTTACAACCTCTCGGAAAATGGGTTGGTATCATCTGACGGCAAACTATAGCACCACGCGCGCTAATTGTTCAAATCAAATAGCGCGCGCTTCCCAAGCTTCCTGACAAGGGACGGAAGTGTGTAACACTTCCGTCCCTTTTCACGAAAACACTCCCACAGCTTCCAGGAAAGCGAGATTACAGGAAAGCGAGAGGAAAGATGTTACACATCAATAAACATTTAAAAGAAAACAACTGACTGTGAGTTTTGTTCGTCTAGTGGTCGCAAGCGCTACTGCTGAGCATGGGGTCCTGGGTTTGGCCAAGGTAGGGCAGTGTTATCGTTTCGCACTAGGAATTTCCCAGTAGTAACCCGGCGTTTGATTTTGGGCCCGGTTGCTGGCAATGGACTAAATTACACAGTGATCAAATTACAACAACCCAAAAAATTCCAAGTCAACGTCAAATAATTCCTTTCAATTAGGCACATAAAAGGCACTTTTGAACGTCAAAATTGGCAAAAAAAAATATAATTGATTCTAGTCGCCCCTACCAAAAAGTAGTTTTCGTATGGAGAAGGATGGGAAAGAAACTCCACCTCTTTACATGTTTTACAATATTTTGTATAATTACATACTTATCTATTATATAATGATATGTGAAGACGATGCACCTAGAATAAGATTACTATACCACATTATGTAAAAAGAATTAAAAATGAAGTAATTAAAAATAATTTAATAAAAATTTACGTTGCAATACAATACAATACAATTAATAATAATAATTTAATAAAAAAATACATTTACATTACAATACAATACATTACAATTAATTTACAAATAATTTAATTATGTGATAGATACATGGTGCTCACATATTAGAAATATTGTAAAAGTATACGATATTCCTAAATTTGTTACAAGTAATACTAAAAAGTCAGTGCGTGAGTTGTAAGTAATCAGTAATCACAGAATGTAAAATCATAAAAATAATAAATTATACAATCTAATTAACGACCAGTTTGATTTAGTCTACACACTAAATTGCCCTATTTGATTTAGTCTAGACACTACAACTAGCATAAAGCATATTACACATTGAAACATGCTGGTCTTGCTCCCTATGGAGCAATACCGGCGCCAGACCCAGCAACACACATTTGAACACTTATTTGAAATAGTTAATTGATTCAGGCGTGACTTTGCGGAAATCCATTATAAAATACAATAGACGTAGATATATTTTGTAACCTATTCCGCTTGACTATTCTTCAAGAGTCCTAAAAAACCCTGTAAGAAATCGACACGTGTTTCACCTCTCAACGAGGCATCCTCAGGATGACGATTGACCAATTGCAAACCAGAACGCGACGTGTTACCACACCGAGCGCTGGACGCAAAGTGAATCAAATCGCCCGTCACCCCCAATTATATAGTATTGCTGATCGGCGCTGATTGGCTAGAATCGTTATCAGTGCGCCGAGCAGCAATCCTATATAAGTAATTAATTGTATTTCACTTGTTTGAACACTTGTGAAGCCGGGTATTTGAGTATTTGTTCAAAGTTTGACAACATATTTATTACCGTACCTCACAAGTGTTCAAATATGTGACTGTGTCTGGCGCCGGCTCAAGACCAGCATGTTTCAATTTGTAATATGCTTGTTTACAAAGTATACTTTTAATATGAGTTTAAAATTTTCTTTCATTTAATTGCAATACATCACAAGGTATTTTGTTAAAACATTTAAAGTAGTACCTACCCCATAAATGATGTAAGTATGTACTTTAGCTAATCTGAAAAATGGTTGATCTATTTTATCTTTATTTCTAGTATTCAAATGATTATCACTTATTTTATTTAAAAGATGTTTTAGATTTTTTCTTACATGCATAATATTTTCATAAATGAATTGGCAAGGTACTGTCATAATATTAATCATTTTAAATAGTTCCCTGAGAGATTCGCGGCGACGTGAAATGTGACTTTTACTATCAATATCTCCTTATCCATTTTCCAGCAAGTTCTGTAAGTGGTTCTTAAGTATGACCCCATACAAAATAATAACGAATGGCGGGAATATGTGACTCTCGGCTTGGTGATGGGTGTTTTTACCCGACTTCCAAAAAGGAGGAGTTTCTATGTTCGACTGTAAGTTATGTTCACCACCGTTGAAGCCGACATGCTATGTTTAAAATTATGCTACTATTCTTAACTGACGATGCTAGGTTTAGGGAGATTAGCAGAAACTTCATTAAGAGAATACTACTTCATAAACAAATATTGTTACTAATCTACTAATCTTAATCCCTAAACGAACGAGTAATTCGTCAACTCGTCCTACATACCTACGGCCCATTTAGGACGTTCCTTTGATTTTCTGCAAGTCGACGAATTACTCAAAGGAATAGAGAGTGCACCTGTGTTTGCGCACACGCTTGTGCAGAATAATATCTCCTGCGTACTTGGTTATCATATCCGTCGAGATTGGCCACCGTGTCCGTGACCGAGATCGGTCGGGAGGATTGATTTATTTAAAATAAACTTCTAAGAGGTAAAAATCTTCAATCACTCTCACAGAATATTGATTACTCAAAAAGTGTTATTGAGGTTCCAAAGATCGTAATAATAAAAGATGAACTCTTAAACCAAGGTTATGTTAAATTCATAGGTTATTGGAATTAGTCATAAGGAATTAGGTACATCAAACCCATGGCCACTGGGCATCTCCTGCTAAAAACAGCAGTAGTTTCGTCTGCAACTTATAAGGCTATTCGTTCATTGATAGATTTACGTTGAGCCGTTAACGTTTACAGTTTACAGGCATAAAACAAATGATAATGATGATGAAACGTCGTGGACCTGCGACGGCAAATAATAAAATTTTAAGTACCAGTCATGAGAGAATCAAGGTTTTGTCAATCATTACGTACTGTCATATAAAATCTAAAGTTGAAAGGAAGTTATAATAAGTAAGGTGTTACACACACGACGCCATGCACCGACACGGCAGGCGGTGAAGCGGATCTCACCACAGAGTACATTTTTATTCGCACATCGCATTGGCTTGTATGTAATCCGTTGATGCCTGTACACCGCCCGACCGTACGGACGAGCGGCGCTCGCGCTGCCACACGAAACACCGCATTACAACGTGGATCACTGTGGGATATGGGGTGTTGCACTTTTTTGAATATGGATTTCGATGTCCGCGCGTCGTTCTCCTCTAGAAGCCCATCCGCGTGGGACAACGCCACAAAATCCTCTTCACAGCCTCCGCCCTTCGCGGCGGTGAGTACCGTCTTGTTAAAACCGCCTAAGTACGTCTTGGAGGCTATAGAATTCCATGTAGGTAACTGCCACTCATCATGAGTCATGAGCTAATAGTACTAAATTACTATGATTCCATGTATAAATCACACAATTTATCCATATTCTATGGTAAACGGGGACAAGGATGGCCCATAATTACAAAAATTAATAGTTCTTTGTACCCGTTACAAACTCACTCTTTGATTGACGCTATTTTATGTAGTTATTAAAGTTAATTAAAGTAAAACAGAAATATTGTCGTTCTATCATTTTGGGCTTAACTTTGGATTGATTGGTTACTGATAATGAATATCGAACAATTATTATCTATGGTTCTAGATATCAACAACGCTTGCCGAGCACATGCCAGTTGATTTTTTGGGTTTACCTATGTTAAGCATAAAATAGATTGTCATAATTTATATTGGCATAACGAAATTCAGCATAATGATCATTACGCATAATATTATTAGGCATAAATGTTTTGCCATAATGTTAATTGCCATAAATACTGTTGGCATAATAATAATGCAGCATAATGTTTTAAAGCATTATTTTATAAACGCATAATGATATTTACACATAATATTCTTTGGAATAAAAATAATAAATCCAAAATAACTCACTCCTTTGGTTTTGTATTTTTGGTTTATGCCACAAAATTTTGAAATTTAAGGTATTTTACACTATGTAGTATTTTTATTTCTAGTTTTTTAGTGGGTTAGTTTGTAATTTATCTAAGTTACAATAGCCTAATGTCAAGTGCTCACCACCATTACAAAATATTGCTTATTCCGATGCAGGGACGTTAATCTTTGAGGAGTTTTCCCAGTACTTCACCATCAGTTCCATTTCACCATATCCATTGTGACGAGCATAAATTACTTGGCAAACATAAATTAATCGAATCGCAACCCGTGAAATACTTATTATTGAGTAGTTCCGGTGGCAATCTGTGGTCTTCATCATCAGTTCCACTTCACCAAATGGTGCTTTCTGAAAGCACGAGTTATTATAAAAAATAGAATTTTGCAAATCCGTTTATATACAACGTATGCCCGAACAAATTGATAACCTCCTTCTTTTAGAAGTCGGTTAAAAAACAAACATGCTCGCGGCTCAAGGGCCACCCCCGCCGCACCTTAACCTAATCCAATAGAGTAATTCCCAAATTATAAAAATTAATGATTATATTTATGGTTTACGATTAATAGACGCATAAATAAATTATGCCTTTAAAAAATATGGCAACTCCAAATTATGGTAAAACAAATTAGACCAAATGACAGTTATGCTAACCTTAGCATTATGCTAAGGTATTATTATGCCACAGTATTATTATGCTTAAAAAAGTTATGAGAAAACGTTATGCCAAACTATATTATGGCAAAAAAAAATATGCCTAGGATCCGGATTTTTTGACATGGTTTCATTAATACCCTAGAGCAGTTATGGGACATCACAAGGATCACGTTGTGTTTATGCAATAATAGACATAATTTTCACTATAATAGACATATAATTTTCTTATTCTACTAGTTTACATTTAGGTAATTCTTAATATAACAATTTTAACTACTAATTGAATAAACACAGATATCTTCTACTTTGGCCTGTTTCTTTCTGAGGCATTTCCAGCTCTTGACCTGTGCTTCCACCGCCTCTTGCGGGATCCCAAGTCTCGTTTGACCACCACGATAAGGTAAGTTTATCTCTAATTTTGTTTATGGTTTTTGTTCTAATGTATTCGTTTATTCTACTTATTAAACCTATTTTATTGTTACTTTTGTTAGTTTTAATGGATTTAATTTGGTTTCTGATTATAAATGGGCCAACTTCTCATGAAATTGGCTGCAATTCGCATGTTTGGTTTAGTTAATTCTTGTTCTTCTAATAATAAATGTCGTTTCGGGTTTCTGTACTTTCATTTTGAAAACAATACCGTAGTGGTCCGAGCTCGTGAGATCTTCGTCAACCCTCCAGTAATTTGCACATGCAGGCTCTGTTCAGGAATTAATTCCTGGAAAGACTGGCTGCACCTTAATAACACGCCACCGACATGCACAGCATCGCGTCTCATTTTACGCGAACCCAACATCGTTGGACATGGAAAGGTGGTTAGGTAGATGATCGAATATATCACGGAGTTTAGCTGGACTTTTAACAGCCGATGACCACAGCCGAAGCGAGGAGGATACAGGGTGTTGGGTTAGGTTAGGTTAACCTTGAAACAAAAATTGGTAGTATCCATATCCATACTTAATATATAATAATTACAACATAGCTCGCACCATAAATTCGATGGCTCTGCTCCCGCCGGATGAAAGTGAAATTGAGGCCCTAATCATGAATATGAGAAACGAGAGTACGGTTGGCTGGGACTGTATGTCAAATAAGTTCCTTAAAATGTCAAAACATATTATAGTTCCGCTTTTTACTATCATTGTTAAAATGTGCTTTGAGCAAGGTGTTTTCCCCGAAGTTTTCAAAAGAGCTCTTATTTCACCTGTCCACAAGAGTGGGGCACGAGACGCTGTCGTTAACTACAGACCAATTTCTGTGCTGCCAGCTCTTTCTAAAGTGCTAGAAAACCTTCTGAACAAACAACTTATACATTTTCTGGAACATAATAACATTCTCTCAAACTCACAATTCGGTTTCAGGACAGGCAAAATCACAGATGGAGCCGTCAGCTCTTTGGTGGAATATGTTGCGGCAAGTCTTGATCACAGACATAAGTGCATAGGAGTCTTTATTGACCTAGCTAAAGCATTTGACACCGTGTCGATTTCTATTCTTCTTGATAAGTTGGAAAGATATGGCATACGGGGAATGGTGCTAAAGATTTTTACTGATTTTCTCTCGGATCGTAAACAGAAAGTTAAAATAGATAAATATGTTAGTTCAGATGCAATAGTAACCTGTGGAGTCCCACAGGGCAGTATTCTCGGTCCCAGTCTCTTTCTTTTATATATAAACGACCTGTGTCAAATGTCACTCCATAAAGGTAAAATATTTACATATGCCGATGACACAGCTTTCGTGTTTCAAGGAGAAACCTGAGACGAGGTGCAACAAGTTGCAGAACAGGCGCTACATAACACATATTTGTGGCTGAAAAATAATTTACTGACCTTGAACTTGTCCAAAACTTCATTTGTTCAGTTCACCAACTCCCGCATAAAACAACAAAAAGTAGAGATGCGTTTTCACACGTGTGAGTTTTTGAAAACTAAACATTGTTCATGTCAAACCATTCATAATACCCCGACAGTAAAGTATCTTGGAGTACTCCTGGACAAGAAGTTAACCTGGCAACCTCATTTGGACATGATTTCATCACGAATTAGAAAATTAATATGGGTTTTTAAAAAGCTTAGCCATGTGGCTGACCTGGAACTTCTTCGTTCCTGGTTCAATCTGTCGTTGGTTACTGTATTGGTGTATGGGGAGGCGCATGTAAAACACACAAATCGGGGATCAGAAATTATCTTCTAACGCTTAACTACGACGAACTGAAAACGTTCTTAAGTGAAGGATTAAGATAACATATAACTAAAAAACACAACACGTACACGATACATATAACATGGACACGTATATAATTAAACATATCACAATCTCACACACACAAACATACACTACATTACACAACACAGACTCGCACATCCTACACACACAACACCCACTTTTTAAAGAATAGATTACCTATTAACTTAAATTATATATTTTTTTGATTTGGCATAACAATTTTAGTGTATAAGGAAAATGGGAGAAGGCGCTGAATCCTGACATACAGGTTCTTTTTACCTAGTTTGGGATTCAGAGGATTCATATGATGTTTCTGTAACCTCATATTATGTCGATAAAGAAAGATTATTATAGATTATTATACTTTTGAAAATGTGAAAGTAAATCTGTCTGTTAAGTACCTGAACGGATTTGGAAGAAAGATTTACAGATAGGTTGAACCCTGAGAAAGAAAACAGGCAGACTTGAAAGGAGCGCTCATGCTTTTATTCACCTTCAACGAGTATTATGTAGCCCAACTGCGGTATTTTTTAATTAGGTTAATTAGTTTACGGTTCACAAACAAAACACCTAAACATATTTGTATGTCAAGGAAATCTTATTCTGCTTAACGGAAAAGTATACGAAATTTTGCTGATTTTAGCTTATTTAGGGTAAGTAAATGCAATCATTAATAAATTAACGTCAAATATTTGGGATTCTTACCTAATTGTTAAAATTACGAAATGTTTTTTATAATACGCATACGTTTTTACTGTTGGACTTGTGAATGTTTTGGCTCCTAGTATAGTCAACATGAATTATAATGTAACAGTATTTTGATTTAAAACATTGTTTGTGGAGTTTCTTTCCTGCTCCATAATTGCGTAATACACGATCAATCAGAATTGGAATTGGTTTGAAACAAATGTCTAATCCATTGCTTCAAAAGTTCGAAAAAAAAATCTGCTCAACAATGTAAGTAACGCAATGAATGTTGTTGAACTGTCAAAATGAAACCTATTAGTCTTCATCGGTTACGAAAATAAGTTACGCAATTAGATAGCCATTCTTCTATATGAATTTACTACGTTTTGCCACCATTCAAACGTGCCAGTAATTGGTTTAAATGAAATAATGATGAGCTTTAAGTTTGAGTCAACTGCACATTAGCAGTTGGCGTGCGTACCTATACTTACTGATCAAGTGCTCACACAATACCATCAACATTATAAACGCCTATTTTATTTATGCTTCCACGCATAATTCGCACTGCGATTTTGATTAAAAGACAATTTGTTTGGGTAAACGATTCTTACAGTGTAATCGCTAATTGAGATAAACCTGTTGAGTACGTGCACCACTTGAGTAGATAATACAACAGAGACCAAGCACTATAAATCACTCTGCACTTGCATTTCTACGATTTGTACCTTGTCCATTTGTGAAAGTACGATCAGCCGTGAGGCTCCATGACCGGTATCCACCAAGTGGAGTTGGGCGGAGTGGAGAGATGTGTAGTAATTAAGCAATAGAATTTTGTTTTTCTCCCATCTTTTTCCGCTTAGCTTCAGTGGGCAAAGTTCAAGCGGAAAGGAGAGAAGATGTTTGAAAGAAAGAAATAGAGAAGATGTTTGAAAGAAAGGAATAAAGAAAATAAATATATTTGACCCAGGCTTAGGCACACAAAGGAACAGCGGATTGTAGCGGTCAAAGCGGAGATGAGAGCAGTATCTCGGAAGAAGGCGGTGCAGGCGCGCAGCGGAAACGAGACGTGATGCTAACACCGCTTAAGCCAGCACACATTTCGCTCAGCTTAGGTGCATACACCCTAGCTGCCAAGCCTCTCTTCTCCTTTCCTTTCTATACACCTCTGCTTTGGTGGACACCAGGCTAGCGCGTCAGGGTATACTACTGTCACCTTATCGATGAAGCCGTCACGTAAGTAGGTAGGTACATAGAGATACTGTGGTACCTACAAGCGGCGGTAAGCCAACCCTCTCACCACAACAGAACTGATGATTACGTCACGTATGTCTGTCTGCTACTACCTATACCAACGCCGTAATAATGAAGTTCTGTCTCTGTTGGAAAATCTCCTCTGGTGCCATGAACACACCGCATCAGGAATAGAGTAACTCGATCTTCGAGGTTGTTCCATGCATTGCAGATTTATTTGAATGCTTATACGGGTTTCTAATTACTGTAAGGTGCATCTACGACGTGTTGATAATGAGTAACTCTGTCTGTCTGTCTATCTGTGTGTCTGTATGTTATCTTTTCACTGAACTGATTTCGACAAAATTTGGCAAAGAGATAAATGGCATCCCGAGCCTATGTCCTTCCTCGGGATGCCATCTATCTCTTTCCCAAATTTTGTCCAAATCAGTTCAATAGTTTAGACGTGAAAAGGTAACATACAAACAGACAGATAGACAGACAGAGAGTTACTTTCGAATTTATAATATTAGTATGGATAAGGAGCTACGTGGCTACGGAATAATAAATACCTCGAAAGATTATTTATTTATTTAATTACAACGGTTGTTACAACCAATGACAGTAACTAAAATTATAAAAATAAGAGACAATTATAACATATTAAAATATACAAAATAAGAACATGAAAACACACTCACAGCACATCTAACATACCAATAAAATCTTCGTCCATTCGAATCATCTGCAAACAAATCGCCTGTTGGGTTAAAATCCACGAGATCATTAAGCGCGGCCAGCATGCGAGGAATTGGCGACTCACGTGCAACCGTACGACATGGAGGCACGGCAAACAGTCTGTGCCTTCTGCCCCGACAGTAATTGTCTGGAACAAATAAGCGCGCCAGCACAGCAAGCAGATCAGGAGCGTCAATAGCGCCACGGAGCGTCTTACAGGCTATTGTGAGCTTATCTCGAGCTCGCCTTACCTCTAGCGAGTTGTATCCGAGAGGCAACCCAGTAAGAATTTTGATAGTTTATGGCCGCCTGTTGCATACATTTAAGCGAACGTTTGCAAAAGAGGTTGTATTGCTTTTATTCCTAACACTTTGTACAGACACGTTGCATGTTAAAACCAATGTCAATTATTAAAGTAAATTAGACAGCGTCAACAAACTGACATTTAAGTCCACGAGTTTCTCATTATTTTGTTGGCCAGTTAAGTTTTGTAAAACATTCATTTTATAGACGTTCAAATTATTGGTATTTTTAAAGCGTTTTTTAAAAGCCTTTATTTTAATAGAAATGTCGGCCAGGATGTTCAGGCAGGCCCTTGACATAACACTGGGTATGTTTTTATAATATATTTTAAAGAAACTGTTGCAAAACAAAAGTGGGTTAAGCAATATGAAGTGCAATTCAGGGTGGATTTTTGAGATGGGGCAGTAGGACAGGTCCGTTGTCGTTACAGGAAAACGTTTTAGGAGACGGCCCTTAACTTTTTGTGACAGTTTGATCTGTATTAACAGATTTAGAAAAAAAAATAGAGTCGGCAAGAAAATGGTCAATTTTCACAAAAACTTTTTTGATGCCAAGCTGATCTTATACAAGGACCAAAAAACTCTATTGCATGGACCAAGAGTTAGATATGGGAAAAATCTTTTTCCGTACTTTTGGTAGGAAAGATACTCCAACTTACTTTGATGGACAGACTAGCCGAAAATAAACAAAAAAATAAACTTCGGACTAAATACTCGTTATTATTTTATTTGCTTTAAGAACTTTGCTTGTGATTTCCGACGTTCTGAGAAAAAAATGACCTGAAATAATTTAGAACTCTCAGACTTGTATACTACTCAGTCTTTTTAAAGTTTTCCCACTCACGTTAAAAAAGACTGTGCGCTGCAAAAAACTTTTGTATGGAATAACTTTTTTCAAAAGCAACAAACTAAATTACAATAGACGTAGATATATTCAGTAACCTATAGAGAATAGTTAAGCGGAACTATTCTTCAAGAGTCACAAAAAACCCTGTAAAAAATTGACACGTGTTTCACTTCTTAACGATGACGATTGACCAGTCGCAAACCAGAACACAACGTGTTGCCACACCTAGCGCTGGACGCAGAGTATGTTTCTCTGTAGGTTTGAGTGTCATTTCCCCCGATATGTATGGGAAAACTTTTTTACGATTTCTGACTTTTCCAGTAGGTACTCAAACCTCCGTCGGTCCATTAAAGTTTTTTGATCCTTATAAGAAACAGGATTGATTGGCATCTAAAAAAGTTTTTGTTAAAAGTGCCGATTTTCTTGCTGACTGTAACTTTTTTTCAAAATCTATGAATGTAGATCAAAATGTCTCAAAACGTTAGGGCAGTCGCCTCAGAACGTTTTCCTGTAGCGACAACGGTTAATGTCCCCCACTAACTGCCCCATC
This sequence comes from Lithophane ornitopus, assembly GCA_948473465.1. NCBI lineage: Eukaryota > Metazoa > Arthropoda > Insecta > Lepidoptera > Noctuidae > Lithophane > Lithophane ornitopus. The sequence continues at coordinate 6,921,416 of OX419616.1, read as the reverse complement.
TCAAAAATCCACCCTGTAGGTATAACTTATAATACTAAATGTCTTGAGTTTTGTATAATAAAATATGTAAGGTATTTCAACTCCTAATAGTGAAAACATTCAAAATAAGTCCGCATTTGTTTTGTTCGCAGTTTCTCTAAATAAAATTCAACATGGTGTTGAAAAATGTTGGGGTATTTCTAAGACCTTTGTCATGAAGACTCGTGGAAAACCACTTGTGGATAATCTGTATGTAGATAAAATAGAGAAGGGTGTAGAGAACGTAATGGAAAAGATGACAGTCAAAGTGCAAGAATTTCGCAACCGACAGCTACGTAGTGAAATCACATATCTTGAAGAAGAAATAGAGAATGCTAAAAATAAATTAAAAGGAAAAGTATGATTTTAAAGCTTCTTTACAGGTACCCATTGAATAGTTAGGACAAAATCAGATGGTGTAAAGTGATATTTACTTTATACCTATTATACGTACATTTTAGGTGCTGCGAAATCCGCACAGAGTTTTGGAGCTACTTCATGGAGGTATATAAAAGTTGAAGTGGTACCGCCACTGACAGTAAACTTCTTTAATGGAGCTGGTGGTAAGAAAATCGAAAATTTTGCTGGAAAAATTTCAAACGGTTTTATTCAAGCTATAGCTGGCAGAATAAAAGAAATAGATGCTGAAGCGGAAAGAACAAGGCTCGAAATCTTAGCTGCAATAAAAGCACGTGAAAATAAACTAAAGGCTGTAGCGAAAGCGAAAGAAATGGAGCGTATTAAACAGAGAGCAAAGGAGGCAGCCGAAGCTGTTAAAAAAGCCAACGCTTTAGCTGAACAAAAGAAAGCTGAGCTGGCAGCTAATAAACCAAAAGAAGATCCAAAAGCCACAGCAAAAGTAGATAAGCTGAAAGCCAAAGCAAAAGCAAAAAAGAGAGTTGCCAGGCCAAAGAAGAAGCCACCAAAAAAAACTAAGTGAAACTAGTTGCATGCGGTTACATGCGGTTCAGAAAAAAAAAAACATGATAAAAAACAACTGACTGAGTTTGACTGTCTCGTGATCGTAAGCGCTACTGTTTAGCATGGGGTTTGGCCAAGGTTAGGCAGTGTTATTGGGGTTTTTCACTAGGAATTTCTCAGTAGGAGCTCAGAGTTTGGATTTGTACCCGGTTGCTGGCATAGGACTACATTACAAAGTGACAAAATTACAACAACCCAAAAAATGAGACTTTACTTATCTATTTACCTTCACTAAAACCTTTATCCAGCAGGTTCTGTAATAATATTCCATACAAAATAATAATGAATGACGGGAATAACTTTCTAACTGTTCTGCAGGTGTTTAAGATTGCGGCTTTTTAGAGTGTTATGTAAATTGAGTCTTTTAGGTCTATTAGTTTAAGGCTGTGGTGAAGGTGATTGGATATAACACCCATCGTGGAGATAACAATGGGTACTACGTAGACTTTTTCCTGCCTCCAAATTCTGGTCATTTGTTTCAATTAAGCATATTTACTCATTTTCTCACCTATTGTTTTTTGTAAATTATGTGTATTAGGAACTGCAATGTCTATGAGGTATGTGACTCTATTAACTTTATCTTGAAGGGTTATATCTGGTCTATTATAGTAAATGGTCCTGTCGGTTAGTATGGCGCGATCGTAGTAGAGTTTGTGGGTGGTATTTTCTAGAACTGTTTGTGGCATGTACTTGTAATAGGGAGTATTTGTATCTTGTATGAGTTTATATTTGAGTGCTAGTTTTTGATGGATGACGTTTGCTACCTGATTGTGTCTGTGTGTATAGTTTGTTTGTGTGAGTGTTGTGCATGCCCCTGTTATGTGTTGTATGGTCTCTGGTTTGCTGTGACATTTGCGACATTTATCGTTTGTTATTGTGGGGTCCTTTATAATGAATTTCCTGTAGTCTTTAGTATTTATGGTTTGTTCCTGTATTGCAATAATAAAACCCTCGGTTTCCGGTTCCGGTAGGTTAAGTGGGGAGTAGCTGATGTCGTTCATAACTACGGCTTTATGAATGTTGCTTGTATTTGATTTATAATGGGAGAATGTTCTTAGTTTGGCTATCTGTTTCCGCCAAAAATGATGGACATCTATAAGGCCTCTCCCTCCGTATTGCCGTTTGATGGTCAGTCTTTCTATTGCAGATTTAGGGTGTTGGTTATTGTGTTTAGCGAGTGGGGTGCGTGTTGTTCTCTCTATTTGTTGTATGTCAGTTTTGGACCATTTGATCACTCCAAATGAGTATGTTAGTATCGGGATTGTGTATGTGTTCAACGCTTTAATTAAATGTTTTCCGGAGAGTTGGGTTTTACATACTGCGACCACTCTTCTTTTGTATTCTGAGTTTAATGTGTATTTAATTGCTGAATGAACTAGTCCTTTGAGTTGCTTGTACCCTAAATATTTATGTAAATCCGTTGGTTCCATTGCTGTAATTGTGTCTGTATTGTTAATAGGATAGTCACCCGGTTTTATTTTACCTCTTATTATATGTACGGTTTTGCATTTATCTAAACCAAATTGAATGTTTTTTTTGTTATTATCTTGTATTGTCATTTTCGAGTTTTTGCGAAACTAATGCACGGCAATTGATTTATATATTCCTTTTTATTGTGAATTTAAAATTTGTATAAAATTATATGAATTAAAAATTTGTATTAAACAATTTTATTACTTATTTTCAATCAAGGTCAGAATGGTCAGAATTAGAATCGGTTTGAATCGGTCCATTGCTTCATAAGTTACGTTTTTGAGCAGATATTTTTTTCGAACTTATGATTATTTATTTATTTATTTATTCACTCCAAACATACTATCCTTACAGGCTAGACCCAATACGATATTGTAGCACCCTTAAATTAAATAGTTCCACTGCTTGTACCATAACAAATTCTATGGGTAGCACTTTTTTCAAATTCACTCAAAAATGCAATGGATTAGACAATTGTTTCAATCCGATTTCAATTCTGACAGATCGTGCATTACGCTTTAAGGGTGCTGCTTCGTAACTGCGATGAAAGTTATGAAAATGTTGGTCTAAGGCGGGTTTTAGAGTCACGCTGAGTGACGCTGAGCGTCGGCGCTGACCGCCCAATATGTATGATTATCCTGCTCAGCGCTGACGTGTGACGAGTGCGATAATCATACATATTGGGCCGTCAGCGCCGACTCTCAGCGTGACTCTAAAACCCGCCTAAAGTGAAAAATTTACGTTCGATGAATTATATGACTTAAATCGACTTCGAATTAAAAATCTGAACAGGTGACTTTTTTTTTTGGATCACTAAATAATTGTAATATCAGCAGCGCGTAATGCTACAGCGGTAAATATTTTCAAGACGACCATCATGGTACGAGAATCCAGTACTACTGTGCCAGGCTTGAATGTAGAGCAACGTTCTCGTCTCACTCTGTCTCGGCAAATGTTTTCGTCCAGACCTCCCGCCAAGAATGTGGAGCAGGCTTAGGCAAAAACCGGCGATGCCCGTTGCGCTGCAAAGAAAAAGGTGGAACAGTCGGTCTATTCTATAAAAATCTCGCCGTGAAAACTAAGGTGAAGTGACCTTGAAGTGAACTGTCACTGCCTTAGCAGGTGCCTGCATCAGTAGGTGTCGATGACAATGACAGCTCACTCCACGCTCACTTCAACTAAGTTTTCACGGTGAGATGGTTACAGAATCGCAATGCTGATCAAGAATTTGAAAGACTTCATATAAAGCCGATATCAGACACTTCAAACGATTTAATGGTTCACTCGCTTGGAAGGTTCGTTTTTGTTTCATTCCACGTTCCGACACTGACAAAATTATACTACAACGTGTTTTTTTTTTAAATCCCATACCAAATCCTATAACCAATATCGTTGGATCGGTTCACTTATTAATTCTAAAGATATAAAATTTTAAGAAAACTTCCGATATTCATAGTTTAATACCAGGAATAAACACAATATTGCTGTACATCGCACTCGCCTCCACAGAGTAGGCAATACGTTCATGGGTCAATGGTCTTTTACAAAAAACTTCTACTAAAAAAGGGTAAGTTATAATGAAATGTTACTGAAAGGCACAAAACCTTGGGATTGACCTGCTCGCTCTGTAAACCCTTGTGATAAAACCATAAAAGTTGACATTTTAATTAAAATGCAAAATCATCATCATCTTTATTGTATTACCAGTTTTAAATACATAAATTGACATTGTTGAATATTATTATACAAAATGCCATGATTACTTTGTAAAGTAATAAATTACTTTACATGGTCCTCATATCGTCTGACCAAGATTATGTCTGGACTTCAAAAGAGACTTTGATCCGTGAGTTTCTTTCGCCATTTCTTCTCAGGGGTCGTCAAATAGGAAATGTCGACTCCATCTAGCTTATTTATTATATGACTTGTAAAAGTGATTCCAATCAATCAACCTGGCTGGTCGGCTTCCAGTCTAACCGGATGCAACTGGATATCATAATTTTACATGGAGAGACTGCCTATCTGACCTCCACAACCCAGTAACTGGGTAATACGATTCCCCTTGGTAAGACTGGTTGTCAGACTTTCGGGCTTCTGACGACCCGTACCGACTGTCAAAGATCTCGACCACGAATGCTTAACGTGCTCTCCGAGGCATGGAGGAGTCTCGATATGTAAAGATGGTCACCCATCCACGGACCAACCCTGGCAAGTGTAGCTTAACCTGATGGATCGACCCGTGCGACTGTTATTACTTAGCCACGAGCTACACTCAACTAGTCAACTGAATAAACAATTTCATTTCTTTCATTTGCTTTAGATTCAATTTGTGTTCAGACATTTCACTTCGACTGAAGCATGAAATTAACAAAATGTGAAACGTCTGTTATCGACTTAAATACCAACTAACAAAGAGTTCGAATTATGTACCTACCTACCTACCTATTCAATAATAGGTAATAGATTTAAAAAAAAAACTTTTTGACATTAAATTGTATTTTGACAGTTACAAAATTACGGAATTCACACAATAACACATACAGAAATAATAAAAATAGGCATTTAGAAACACGCCTGACGAAAAACGAAGAATAATCTACTTAGCCTTTATTTGGCGAAATAAAACTCAAAATGTCTACTAGCGTGAATGTAGCAAAATTGGCGAATATCTTCCGTAAGTACCTATACTCCATTTGAAATAAGATTAGACGTATAGATAAGCCATTTTACATTCCGTTCAACCGATTTTGAATTCTATTGCGTTGGTGGCATGACAAATGGCAGCCGCAGTAGATAGTTGGTATTGTGTAACTTTTTTTGCTTTTAATGCTATCCTTATACCTACTGTATAGAAGTCAAAATCGGTTGAACGGACTGTAAAAGGGTTTGTTTTAATGTCTAATCTTATTTCAAATGGGGTATAGTTATCTTCATTTCAGCGGTGCAGTGCAGTGCAGCCCCGCATTTTTTTTAAACAATACAATACAAGAACAATAACAACAATAATAAATTAAATTTGTTTTTCGTATATCTCTGTGCGACCGCGTTGTTCTAGACTCCGAATTTTGGTGCGGGTTTCACTACCATTTAGCGAATGTATTCAGGAAAGGTTTATAAGTATAAAACAATCAAACTTACAATAATACAATAAAGAAATCTCGATGTTTGTTGATAATCAAGTTGTAAAAACCAAGCGAAGTAGGTAAGTTCATGATAAATAAACAAAAGTTGTGCAACATTAAGCAACTTTGTTGCACCTTTATGCGTGTGTCGAAACAACGACATTCGAATCTTCATATCTCTCCCCTCAATATATGCATTAGGGTATTTTAATTTATTTTACAGTAACATGTGTTGCGGGAATCATGTTGCTGGCGAACTGCATACAGAACAGTATTGTCTGAGCAACAGATTCAACAGCAACACAAAATCATGTCCTACTGCAGCACTGTTGTGCAACTTTTGTTAACCATGAAGGGTTATTTTATGAAACATAGTTATAAAGATAAATCAATATTATTCCATCCATACTTAATATTATAAATTCGAAAGTGACTCTGTCTGTCTGTATGTTACCTTTTCACGCCTAAACCACTAAACGGATTTCGATAAAATTTGGCAAGGAGATAGATGGCATCCCGAGGAAGGACATAGGCTACTTTTTTCGACATACCACGTGGGGGAAGCCGCGAGCGGAAGCTACCCAAGTAGCACAAAACTGCATTATTGGATATCACATAGGGTCCACGTCGCGGTCGGTAACTTTACTAAATGCAAAAGCAGAAAATTACGCTTACAGCTGTATATTGGCCATATTAACTACCACGGAAATAACATTGTAATGTTGCGAGCGTTAAAAGAGGTGATCAGGTCTATGTTAATCAGCATTTAGCAATCAATAGCATTTTTGTGGACCTGAAAGCAGCTATATTCTGAATTACCACAAAAGTATCCAGAAAATGCATGCATTTAAAAAAAGAACATGTGGACTGGTTTAATGCAATCAATTATTTTGTGACTTCAATTAACAATGATATAATGTATCTAGCTGAACATAGTTGAACTTTTACAGTGTTAATCAGCTTGCTACACGCAGTCTTATAATAGCACTTATCTAGCCCACATGATCACTATGGGTGAATTTATATGATGCTATAATACAGCAAACTGCTATAAATTAGGTGACATGTGACCTTTGATCCTGCTTGGGGCTGAATACTTGTACTAGCATAGGCAATTATTGGACTCATGCTGTTATATGAGATCCTGAAAGACTATCATTAGCGCCCTACGTATTTCATAACAGTTAAACGCCACGACCATCATCGCGATATTGTGGTATTGATATGGAAAGCTAAACGAAGAGCTGGCGGAATTCGCCGAAAAATGTATGCGGTATACGGTATTGAGAATTCTAAACAGCAATACAGATTAAACAGGCAATTGCGCACGTGTTCCACTATTAAGCTTTACATGGATCTACGGCTGACTTGTTAAACACAAAAACTGCTCATGTCAGCTTGTTACGGATTTATGTACCACGAGTGAATAGGAATAGGTACAGCACATAGCATTTAATTGTGATTAATGCGGTACACATTGGTTGTCAGCCATTTTTCATGTTTTAACCTATTTATTATAATAAAGCTAACAATTTATTTTTGTTTAGTTAACGAAAATAACAACCAGATTTGAAAAGGATACCAATTATTTCTAAGTAAACAGTTTACTGTCAAATTACATGTAATTTAAAAAGAGAATTCTAGCTTTTTTTTTGTATCATCAACTTATTTTACTCCTCAAATTTCAACTAAATAGTCACTAACTAATCAATCATTTTACCACAAACACTGGCCACAAAATGGCACTACATGAAAATTTTAATTATGTATAAATTTTCAACAGATGAAGCTTTTAAAAGATTTACATCTGTAGTTTGTGCTGAATAATAGGTCATTCACATCTAATAAATCAGCCATTGTGCTGCATAATAGGTAACACCCATTCTAATAATCAGCCAATGTTCAGCTCTTGGGGTGACTGTTACCCTTATAAATACTTAAATAGTGCTAATATAATGCAATTAGTACCAGTTATTCTGCTATTAGCTGTTTAATTTGTGCCCAAATCAGAGTTATATCAGCTGAAACAGCGCTGCTAATGCTCTTATTCAGCAGGCTTGTAGGTACAGCTTAAGATTCTATGGTAGACAGTAATTCAGCTGATATACAGCGGTTTTGTGCTACTTGGGTAGTATTTTATAATTTTAACCTATCCACAGGTGGCAGATGGACGATGATGCAGCATGAATTGTCTGAAATATACAAACCAGCTATAACCAGGAACAAAGAGAAACTGATGGAAGTGATGAGAGGTTAATTTTATTGTTCAGAAAGGATCGATATCCTATCAGGCATCCTCAATGAGTCCAGCCAGCCGAACCGAACTGATTACAACAAAAGAGGTGGCCGTGATCGACCTTTTCGTATCGACCCTGTGGTTGTGGGTAAACTAAACAAGAAAGTAGGAGATTTATTACGACGGCATGCGAGTCCAAGTAAAAAATTCAAAGACATGTGAATCCACCAACCCGCACTGGCCTCGCGTTACAAATTCCCTCACACAGAGAGGCCTACTCTCTCACACAGAGAGGAGGCCTAAGTCCCAACAGTGGGAACGTTAGAGAGTCATATAATGAGCCCGGCTCTGATTTCAGACAGGAACATATTCTCGTTTTTTCGTAGTCGGGTTTCGGTTATAGTTGCGCATTAGTCGATTATTCGCTCAAATCATTTTTACCTTCGTTTTATATAGTTAGGTATCGAGGTAGACAAAAGCTAGAATAATATCTTAACAAGACCTTCAAAATCACTTCATACCTATCCTCATCACAATCGCACATCCCTGCTACATTTGAATAAATAATGTATCTTCTATACTTACACCATTACAATAAACTTCTGTGTTGGTTTAGAAAAAGCAGAGGCCGCGACCAAGACCGAGCTTGTAAAGAAAATTAAAGTTTTAAAAGGATTTTACACCGTAGAGGTAGGGCTACCACGCACGAGTGAAATGAAGGTAAGTAGAAGTACAGTCACGGACTTTAATTGATGAGCCACTTGGCACTGTTCGCATTTTAGCCGTGTAATGCAAATCGGGCTTAGTCGGTTATACTCGTACATCCACAAACGGAAAGTCATGTCTTCGATTATAGAAGAAGAAAATTATATTTAATATCTTTACCGGTTGGCTAACCTGAGAGCCAGAACTACAAACTTGACAGCAGAGTGAGTACCCAAAGTCAACCAATAGCAGGACTAGAAACCGTAACCTAGCGACGATTGTTTTAGCGTAGCCATAGTAACGAGTTATTTCGACAAATTCGAAAATAACGTCTCTGACATCGACATTTCAACTGTCACTGTCTTCGGATAGGTTTTCAGAATTATCGAGTTAGTGAGCTCAGATTCAAAGGAGGTCAGTATCAAATAGATTCGATAAACATTGTATTTATTTTTTATTGAGAACTTATTAGTCAACCTCTATGGATTCCGATTACACGGAACACTATTTCCGATTACTAGTAATTTTTCTTCTTGTTTACGAGCATATGATTTGAGTTCGTGTTTAATCGTGTAATCTCGTGAATGTAGGTATGAAACTGCAAAATTGAAAATTTGAAAGTGGCTTATCAATTAAAGTCCGTGACTGTACTTACTCAACTAAACCCATCTCACAAATTCAATTCCAACGAAGGAGTTAGATATGGTCAAAAATATACATAATTGACATGACAGAAGTTTACAGAACACCAACACGTCTGTACATGTACACTTGTACAGTTTACAGCGCCCTAATTGCGTAATACGCGATCAATCAGAATTAGAATCGGTTTGAAACAAACACTTAATCCATTGCTACAAAAGATCGAAAACAAAACTGCTCATCAACGTAAATACGCAATGAATGTTGTTGAACTGTCAAAATGAAACAAATTACTCTTAATCGGTTACGAAAATAAGTTATGCAATTAGATAGCAGGTAGGGGCTGGTAGGAGAATAGTCACCTAAGACCTATTAGGGTGCAGCAGGCAGAGGAGTAGGGAGCACCTAGGTAAGTACACCCACATTACAACGGTATCAGTTATGTTTATGTCCCGTGTACCTAGTAGAGGAAATCATAACACTTGCCCAACCTAGGAATAGAACCCAGGAAGTCAATTTTAGCAGTTGCGCTTGCGACCACTGCTAAACCAACGAGGCAGGATTACATATGTAATTGACTCATTAATTTATACCTAAACAACTTAGAAGTGCTGGTACTTCTAAGTTGTTTAACATAATTATATGTACATACCTAGGTAACTCACGAAATTGGGAAGCAGTCAATTGATTTCGGAACTTTCCATTCCAACATTAGTCTATTTATGAGATGGGTAAGCTCTCAGCAAAATACCAGCAATCCAGTATGCTGCACTTCATTCGGTGAAGTACACCAAAATGGCTCAGGCTGGAAGCCAAATTTAAAATACTATTCCACTTTACATCTTTAATTATTTATTTGTTGCTTGTATAGGTATTTCTTGCCAAATTAAGTATATATCTCGAATATCTATAGAGCTCTGTTGTCCTGGTATCAAAGTGCGTCATATCCCCGGGAGAGGAACAAAGGAACAATAACACCTACTCATAACGACCTAACTAATGGTAGTGAATGGCATATAGTCATGTTCTGCCCGTAATCACAGTATAATAAAGTAACAGTATTACGTCTAGGCAGTGACCTTGAAATAATTACCTGGGTATATACGGCCCTGGGTATAGATAAACCTGCACAGTATAAATAAGTACAGTATTCTATCTTCATAGAAAATGGGCGAAACAACGCGCTTCGTAATTTCGGTGTATATCAGTACGCAACAGTAGTATCGAGTGCGCGGCCGTTCGCACGGACGCGGAAGGTTTATCTACCAAGCGGCCGTAGGTAATTATTTCATGGTCACTGCCGAGATATAATACTGCTACTTATTTATTTCTGTGCCTTCCGCGTTCGTGCGTAATTGCCGCGTACTTGGGACTTGCGTACCTACTGGTATACACTGAGATCTCGAAACGCGTCGTTTCGGCCGTTTTCTAAGAAGATCAAAAAATCAAAATATTTTATTTCACATAAACCTAGATGGGCACTTATGAAACGTCAGAAGCTAGGTGCACGGTTCCAATTGGTCGTTTCCTATGGAGAAGAGCCGGCAAGAAACTCCACGGTTAATCTTTTAAAAATAATTGGCTGTTACAATATTTTCGAATTACTGTGTTATTAGATATGGGAGGACAGTGTAGGCCTTTCAAAAAGTATCAGGTAAATACTTAACAAAATAGAAAATGTTCAACAAAACTATTACAGTCCACTAAGCCTACATCGTTCTCACATTCACAAGATGAAAAAGAATCAACGAAATGAAAAAAATGAAAAAGAATGAAAGACGTAATACTGTTACTTATTTATACAGTGCCGTAATCTACCGACCATTACAATAAGTTTCTTATATTATGTGCCATTAACACACAAACAACGCACGTTAGGTATTCTATACAGCTGTACCTATCTACCAACTATAAATCATTTATTATGTCGCGCTATGCTCCAAATTATATTTTCAATTCGCCTCAGGATTGGTTGGATGACATTTTTAAGCGACTTCTAAAAGCTTTCCATTCATCTCGGGTTCCTACCATGGGGTAGTGAAATCCAATCCAACCCCGATCCAACCCTCCTATCATCGTCATCTTCCTGTCCTTGTCTCATGTTACCTGGGATCGACGCAACACGTTTTCTCTTTCCATTAGGTACCCAGGGATACGGGGCCCTTGGCAACGGGCAACTGAAGGAACACGGGTGGGTTTAGTCAGTAAAAGTCTGACACGCCCTCCCGCTCCGCCCAGAGCGGGAGAAGTGATTTGATTAATTAACAAATAAAAAAAATAAAAAAAAATGGTATGTACACCCTTTTTTTTCTATACCTTAGACACTTGTTCAACGCGTGTCTTATGTCAGTTTTATGTCAAACTCCATAAGAAATGTCGGGTTTAAAAGGTGTTTAAGCTAAACAACTGTTAAACACGGTTTTGTGGTAATAAGGATTATAACAAAATGCGGGGTGTACATAGTGTTTCTTTCTGCATAATATTATTCAGTGGTACATAATTAGGTATATAGATTTTTGTGTGGGATCGGTATACCTACCTCTATGTCTATAAGTAGTATTCCAGTAGAAAAACATAAATAAAATCAAGATTCTGAAAACAGTAAGTATTTACACCAGTTTGAACCGACCCCAAACCGGAATTAATTTATTCTAGTTTAAGTTTATCTACACTAAACCGAACTGCGTAACTTATTTTCGTAACCGATTAAGGCTAATCTATTTTATTTTGACAGTTCAACAACATTCATTATTATTTTCATTAATTCTTATTTTAAATTGTTGAGCAGTTTTTTTTTTTTCGAACTTATATAGCAATTGATTAGGTAGCAATTTGTTTCAGATTGTGATTGTCGTGTATTACTCAATTAGTATGCAGGTTTATGTACTAATCTGTACCTACATACTTTAACAAAATTTAGTTATTGGTGCAAACACAACAAGAACATCCCTCGAATGTACAGTCCCTCTATCACCATAACGTGCACTATTAATTTCAGGAACTTACGTGATTGTATAAGTGTACCCACCTGTACATCTTTTGTCCGCAGAAACTTTTAGATGACATAGATTTGATTAAGGATTTCATCAAAAACAAATGCTACCTTTACATAACGGTGAAGCAAGCCTGGCTTCTCTTCCTGGTCGGGTTGGAAATATTCTTATGGTTCTTCCTCGGAGAAACGATTGGAAAGTTCCATATAGTTGGCTACGCAGTGTAGTAGAGTAGGTATAGCTACCTGTACGTTTCAATGGTGATATTATCACCATTGAAACGTACAGGTAGCTGCACGTCTATGGTAATAATCTGACATTGGCAGCACCACAGAGAACGGAGACGCTTCGGCGGCCGCTACTAACGCTGCACTGTCAATACTTTCCTTTCAAACCAAGCGTGTCTCCGTTTACTCTCACTAACGCCACTCTAATGATTGATTAAGGTCTATCCACACATAACAAGGCTGTGACTGGGGCCTTGTTATGTGTGGATAGACCTTAATCAATCATTAACTTTCACTGAAAAGTAAAATTGAGTGGGAACAATACTTACTTTTTTCTTACGATTTATCAATTTGATATTTTTTTATCAGATATTCATCAATTTTAATTTCATTTCCATGTAAGTAGTTAAGATGTTAACAATTTTTCAATGTATAATTTAATTGAATTTGATGAAATATTAGCGGCTATCGATTTAAAATAAAATCGTAGAGAAGTCAAAACTGTACATGACTATTTTCGAAAAAAAGTAATTGTTGCGAGGTCTGGGGAACGATTCTAATGCCGACAATTATAGTTTTTAGAAGTTTTGTCTGTTAGGCTGAACGTAGGTAGGTATGTTCCAGGATCATGCAAATGCTATCGGATGATGCTGTTCAAATTTTGCATAGCTATACCTATTGCCTGCCTAAAATAGCATGATCATTTATAGCTTATACTTATTGGCTATAAGTATAAGGTATAAATTATCATGCTATTTGCTATGGGGGATGAGCAATATTGCAATAAGTTCGTTTTCTTAGTTTACCGCAAATTGTAAATACGAGCCAGTAGGTTAGAATATTGCAGATAGTTAGGTACAGATTTAATCTTTTAAATGATTATCATCACGCTGTACCCTTAAGGCGCTAAGCAGTCAATCAGGTTATATTATATAAGAACGTCTATGTTGGTCCGACGACTGCTTTGCAAACCTGTGGGCTTAAAACATTCACTTTGGCAGAATCATAATAGGAAAATATAATGAATCATCCTAAAATGTCACAAACTGACAATTCATAATTATGATCTGCGTACGATTCATATTACGAAATAATTCATCTGTTTGACAGTTTTCTATGGAGATTCGTAAAATGGTCCACACATTATGAATTGCTTTTGTGTCAAATAGAGGAATTGCTAATGACAGCTGGAAATTCAGGAAATGAATCGCTTTTAGAGGAATTGCTAATGTGGCCGTTTTAGGCCCCCAGGTGGTTGTATCTATGGTTAGCTAGGTGACTGTTAGAGAGAAATCCCGTATGTTCACAATCTACTGTTTATATTTTTATTTTAGTGATAGGGGTACCTACCACTAAAATAATCAGGTTCGTCAGGAATAATCTGTAAAAATGTATCAGTCAGTGTATTAGCACTTATCATCAGTGTTGTGTGAGTTAGTATAAGCAGGAACCTCAGGCCAAATAAAAAACTAGACAGAGTCCTGAGTGACGGCGACGAGCTCAGTGACGTGAAGCCGGTTTCGTAAACATGTGTGCACTTAGTGAGGTGTAGTTTGATTGTAGGTACCTAAATGCTTATAAAAGCGTGGGTGTGAGCGTGTATGCACAGAGCGGAGGTGTAGTTTTGGCATGCTTCACCGTATTGTTCGCAGCGCAGCGTTCTCTCTGTCTTGATTTTTTATTTGCTCTGAGACAGGACCGCGTTCATTAATTTACTAAAAACGAAAAACTTCGCAAGCAATGGGAAATTGCTACTGAAAAGGCTGCGGGTGTCGACCTCAGGACGAGCTGCAATTTTTTTTTTTTACGAATTGAATTGTTAGAAACATAGTTTAATTTTTTATCAAAGTGTTTGTACCTTTAGTTTAAATTTTTTGGTAAAATAAACCACATTTACCTGCTTGAAATTTAATTTTAAATTATTTAAGAAGGACCTTACTTTAACCCATAATTACCCCAACCCCAGGTATCATTTTAGAAATCCGTGTGTACAAAATTATCATTTAGGTAGGTCCTAACCTTAGGCAGGGTAGGTACCTACCTAAATGACTTTCCCTTGACAAAAATGTATAGTCTGTATAAAGATCTTTTATAGATTTGAATTCTACTCTTAAGTACTAAAATAATAGACCGGTAGACTATAGCCTTACAGTAAACATTTTCACAAAATTCATTGTCTTGGTACTTTTTACATCTGTTTTCCCATAAATCATCATTAATTTTTAACCGACTTCAAAAAGGAGGAGGTTCTCTATTCGTCCAAACCAAACAAAAAAAGAATCATCAAAATCAATTGGTCGGGCATCAGAGGTGGTTCCAAATAAAGGACATCATTCGCCGTCCATACATTTTTGGGCTATAATTGTGAAAGAGCCGGCCAAACAAAAAAAAAAGCTATATTCCGAAAGAGTACGTTTTTCTCTTCATTTTTTATTACTACAAGTTATTACTTTAATTTGACTACTATTAATTTATTTTAACTAAAACATACTGAAAACAGTATTTTTCAAAATCATATAACAGCGCAGGGAATTGCCCTACAGATTTGGTCTGATAGTGAAAAATGAAGAGAATAACATGTTCTACGGAATATATCATTTTTTTTTGTTTGGCCGGCAATTTCATAATTTAGCCCAAAATGATTTTTCTCCTTTATTGAATTTGCTTGCGTAGTTTTTGAGTTAGCTTCAATATTACGTATTTTTCCCACTTAGGTAGTCTATTATGGACGATGTTTTAAGTTACTCCGTCACTATTATTTACATAGCAGTGGTAAATATTCGATTTTGTGTGGGATAGGTATTGGGTTGCCAGGTGTCCCGATTTTCAGGGGTCTGGGGACACGTCCCGATTTGCACCTGATCGGGACACTAAATGTCCCGATAAATCAATACATGTCCAGCATCCTAATTGCGTACCTAATACACGATCAATGACAATCTGAATTGGATTGAAACAAATGTCAAATGTCTTCATAAGTTTCAAACTATAAGGGTTCCTTGTTGCCTACGGAACCCTAGAAACCGGTCAAGTACATGTGGAACCACGCACAATGAAGGGTTCCGTAGTTGGGATGAATAAATCCAAGAACAAACTTAACATTGTAGTTGAAAAACATATTTTCCTATACATTCTAACTGCAAATGTAAGTTTGTACGCACAATATAGAGAGAGCTACCATGTTATTTTAAGATCATAGACTTCTTATAGGTTTTCCTGTAATCTATGAGTATATGTAGAACCATTCTCAGTAGTTTCAGAGATAAGGTTGGGGGGAATGGTCAATTTTCATCTATTTGCTTAAATATATATAAAAGTTTTTTTTTTTTGTCATATTTGAGTTCCTCGTAATGCCCTTTCAATTGATATGTCACAAGGTACAGTTTGCAAAACGTTTTTTTTTAATTTTCTTATTGTTCCCCCAAAAGTACCCTCATATTTAAAATTCATTTATTTACGTTACTCGTCCGTGTTTGAGTCACAGAAATATATGTGTAAAAAAAACCTTGTTTTTTTTATTGTCCCGGTCTACAACCCTAAATCCCGATTTGTTTTACCTTCTGCCCCGATTTAAAATAAATCAGACCTGGCAACACTAGATAGGTATCACAACCAAAAAGTGAAAAATAAAAACTTTTTACAACAAAAAAAACAACCGACTTCGAAAAAACAACACTAAACGAAAAAACAAAAACGAAAATTGAAAACCAAAGACACCGACTTCCGAAATTATATTTATTTTAAAAGGGTTTGTTTTAATGTCTAATCTTATTTCAAATGGGGTATACCTATATAAAAATAAATCACCGTGCGTTAGACTCGCAAAAACTCCAAAATGCCTCGAGCGATTATGATGAAACTTTGATACATAGGTACCTACGTAAAGTAAGTTTTTGTGTGCGCGAGATTCCTAACATTTTTTTTTTTTTTAATGCGTCATTACTTCTACTGATAATGCATAGGCATTAGTCTAGTAAATAGATATAAGTAAATTTTGTTCACTTCTTCAAAATTAAAATACCTATATTTAGATCGAACTAAATAATGCCTACAAACTATACTATACCTACATGGAGGAATCAATCTCCTAATATTCCAGGGCCGTAGGTAGGCAAGGGGGAGTTTTTGGAGGTTCAACCCCCCTCCCGAAATATGAGAAACCAGAATCTCAATCCAGAGATCGACCCTCCTAGGGTACCTACCTCCGTACCTACTCTAATACATCTGGTAATTGTAATTTATTTCGCACATGCGTCCTACTCATCATATCACTTTACGGACAGACTTACGGAGCACCAACTAAGACTAATTTGTCAGTTGAGTAAGTATTTTATGAAACTCTTGTTTTGACAGATCAACTACCTACTTTAATAACTGGGAGTAGACCCCAGATTCGTCTGACCGATTAGATTTATATAATTACATAAAATTTACATAATAATATAAGAGCTAGCAGACTTAAAATAATAGTAGTAATATGCAGGGCCGTAGCCAGGAATTCATTTCGGGATCCGGGACTCGAACTTTGGAAAAAAGTTGATGACCCGATGGGTTCGAGTCATCAACTTTTTTTAGAGTAAATAAAGTAAGTATGTCTGACTTCAAAGAGGGTAAATAAAGAGCACAGATTTACCTATAAAAAAGAGTATTAAGTATTTATTGTTAAACAGCATTCTTCTTTTTTGTTCATTTTCCGGAACATCATTAAATAAAGTGATTAATTACGATCTTAGAAATTATAGTTCAAACTGATGAAGAGCTTAGTTACCATCAATTTGAATAAAGCTTTCTCTCATCTAGCCACTTTGCAGTCATGCCCAATGGAAAATACTTATAGGATGCCGATTTAGCATTCCGCTTCGAATAAGTGAGGTTGTCTTTTTATTTGACCGTGCACACAGAAATAGAAGTAGCTTTATCGACATATACAGAAAAGTTTGAGAATTAAGAGATTATAGGATACAAGAGCGAGCGAGCTGAGCTCGAAAATTTTAGCACCCCGCCTGGGATTGGTGACTCTCTCAGGGAACGCTGAAGTTGCAGGAATGCATGCAATACAAAGTGAGTCGATAAAAATACAAGTACTCCTTCTTATGTAGATTATAATATATGCGTGTGGAGTGAGGGCCCGTTTTTTGAAACTCTTTGAAAATGTGCTTAGGAATTAGTGAACATTCCCAAAGAATTGTGAAAGTTGGAATCAGATTTTGTGAAAGTCTAATAAGCGAGTTATGGACTGTAAAGTTGGGCCCTCAGTTCTCAAATAGAGGATTGAGGGCCATATGTACCTACGCCTATGCGAAATAGATTACAATTATCAGATGTGGTGGAGTACGGAGGCACCCTAGGCCTTCAATCTGCCTAGCCTTTTCCCAAATATGTTGGGGTCGGCTTCCAGTCTAACCGGATGCAGCTGAATACCAGTATTTTACAAGCGGCTGCCTGTCTGACCTCCACAAACCAGTACCTGGGTAATACGATAGCCCTTGGTAAGACTAGTTGTCAGACTTTCGGCCTTCTGACAACCCGTAACGACTGTCAAAGATCCATGAATGACAACCGGGACCAACGGTTTAACGTGCTTTCCGAGGCAAGGAGAAGTCTCGATATGTAAAGATAGTCACCCATCCACGGACCAACCCTGGCAAGCGTAGCTTAACGTGATGGATCGACCCGTCCGGCTATTATTACTTCTATGGGGGCGATTACTGGATTACCTAAGATTCGGATTTCCTACAGGTAAAGTTAGGTTCATTTTTGTTAGACCCAGGCGTGTCTCTACTACTGTAAACTGAAGGAATTCAACAGACCCTACTACATACCTAATGTAAGTAATAGAGAAATATAGTAAGTATTAAGTAATGAAGAACTAAGATTGAATTGCCTTTCAACCGATTCGACAATCCAAATCGATTTGGGAATCAATTGAAAAGCAATTTAAAAATCTTACGTTCTTCATTTTACCTTATTACTTTTTTTCTACAGGCAGTTAGGGGAGAGTGGTACAAAATGATCCCTCGGGGTAAAATGCTTATCTACTTTTCTCAATTTAGTAGCGCCATGTAATTTTTCGGCTGAAAATAGTCTTCGCCACACTCCCAGTAAGCAATTCTCCATGCCGATTATGGCATTAAAAAGACGAGCAAAAGGAAAGAACTTAGGTAGCAAACATTTTATTTTTTATCGATTTAAATAATAGAAACATATTTTAGTTTTTTAACAGTGTTTGTACTTAAAAGGTTAAAAATTTTGGTAAAATAAACACATTTTGGTACCTACCTACTTGAAATTTAATTTAACCTAACTTTAACAGCGATGTTAAATGATCCCAGGGATCATATTCATATTATTGCCCCAACCCCAGGGATCCGGGTGTATAAATGGATCATTTAGGTACCTACTTTATGACCTTGACGACAAAAAAAATATTACCTATGTATATGCTTAGATCTTGTTTAGAATTGTATTCTACTCATATTAAATAATAGGCTTATACTAGACTTTCAGTAAAGTTGCTTTTGTGTTTAGGTACTTTGTGTCTAGGTTCTTTTTATATCTGTTTTCCCTTAAAGGGATCATTTTGTACCACTCTCCCCTACTGCCTGTAACGGTGTAAGTACCTACCTCGTTTATGTATTAATTATTGTCCGTTTTGTATTTACTGCATTAGCCAATCTGTGAATCAGAATAGGTAAAAATACCCTAACCAAACGCTACGTACGTTCACAGCTTACTTTATGAATAACAGCGGCCTAAGTTGGTCACGTAAACAGTTTCGACAGTGCTATCATGCTGTATTTATTTTATTAAATATCTAGATTTATTTTGTAATGTTTTAACGAATAGATTGCTCGGTAAAGTTTTTTTTCAAGTGAACGTAAGTGAGCTTTAGAAAGCTAGCGAGTGAGTGATGTAAGTTTACGTTGTCGTTTAACGAAAAATTAAAAAGTTACTTTTGACAAACTGTACGTCATTCGTTCAAAATGGCGGTGAAGGTGCAATGCGGTGTTTCCGCGGAAACGAAAAATATGGAATTATAATTTAATAAATGCAATCAAATCCAATAAAAAAATGACAGTGAGTGTGTATTGGTAGTACGCGAATTGTATAATAAATTATCTTCATCCTTACAAATTCTACGATATTGTTTTGTTCGTTTATAGAACGTGATGTTGCGGCGAGTTAACTTTTACTCAATATGTTTCGTATTTGGTCTCAGTGTTCTTCTAATTCTTGCTGGCAGTCGATATGCAGATAACACATATTATCGTCCGTCCATTGAAAGCCGGAGAAATGTTAGAAACTTTTTAAAAGTGGAATATGGTACATACGTTACCTCTATGCAACATATACCCACAGCCCGCAATGAAGGTTCTACAGATATCCAGAAGTTACTGGAAGAAACACGATCAAAAATCAAATATCAACTCACTAAATACAACTTTTCTGAAACTGGTGCTCACGTATTGGAGGATTTAGTTATGGAAACAGGGGGCCGGCCCCTGCAAAGTTTAATTATATCAACATGGAGATCAGGAACCACATTTCTTGGAGAAGTATTAAATGCGATCCCAGGTACTTATTATCATTATGAACCACTACTTAAGTATGGAATTATACAAATAAGGGGGCCACCAGAATCTGATCAAGCCTTGAGCACCATCAAAACTATGTTGAAATGTAATTATGAAGGCTTAGAAGATTACTTTATGTATGGTAGTAAGCATTTGTATCAGTTTAGCCATAACACCAGACTTTGGGACCATTGTAAATATAAGAATGAACTGTGTTATGATCCAGAGTTCACATCTCGGTTATGTAAGCTCTTTCCTTTCCAAACCATGAAGGTTGTACGTCTAAGATTGCGGCTCATCCAGGAAATACTGGATGACAAAGAGTGAGTTCATTGCAATTAATATTTGTGCTTATAATAATCACAGCATACAACAGATATCTGTTAATCTACTACAATATGTCTGATATAACATGGCAGGTCTGGCTCTGTGAAGGATGTTCTCTCACTCACATTCGATTCATGTCAGCATTTGGTTCCTAAAAAACGTTAATATGCATCCCTCTCTGCAAAGTTCGGAACTGCCAAGTTACCTATATCGGCCGTATTGTAATTTATTATTAATCACCACATTATTTACTGTACACAAAATAATAATAGTATACTGTTTGGGTTTACTATGGTGTGTATTATTATTGTGAAGTATAAACTCGATGTTTGTTTCATTCAAACCATGCAAGTAAATTGATAATAATTCATAAAAAAACAATTTTTTAACCATTATTTAATTCAATTAAATTAGCAGGGTTTCAGACATTATTATTGAACTACCTGTTTTCAATTTTAGGCTAAATGTGAAGGTGATACTATTGATCCGTGACCCTCGTGGTGTGATGCAGTCCAGGCAGCACCGTAACTTCTGCCAGCCTGCTAGGGATTGTTGGGAGCCATCCCTTGTTTGTGCGGACATGATCAGTGACTATGTGGCAGCAGGCCGAATACAGCAGCAATATCCTGATAGGCTTATGTGAGTGATTTTATAAGGATCCCTTATTATTTCATTCAATTTTACAATATTTCTCATGCAACAGTTAGTGTGCCCCAAGTCTTTAAAATTAATTTATACCATGCCTGTTGTATGGTCATTTATATTTTCTCACTAAATATAAAAAAATAAAAAGGTAAAATGTTTCAAGGATAATCATTCTTTGAAACATTTGTTTTTAACTCATTTTAGAAGTAAGTAAAATTAATTTGCTTAATTTTTACTTAATTTTACATCAACAGAATTTATCTGCAAAGGTAGAACATTTTTAAGTAGTAAAGATGTCGAAAATTAATGACAAACTATATTTATATTGATTTAGTTCCACATTAGTCATTAATTTTCCACAATATAAGAATGGTATTAGCGAGACTTGCTGGATAGAATGAGGAAAAATGTTTTATATGTTACTTTACATTTTAAAGGAAGTAGATATAAAAATAATATTTGATTACAAATACAAATAGAAAGATGCTTGTTGTTTTAGAATATAAATGGAGACTTCTAAAACATTGGAAGCAAATTAAGAATGAGTTACACATGTCATTAGGGAATATCATCCAAATCCAGCCGTTTTTGCGTCATTGAGTAACAAACATCCCAACACACTTTCAGATTTATAATATTAGTAGGATAGTAGGATTAGTAAAATGTGAGCATAAATTATTTTGTCCTTCATGATTCACTTGCTAAATCTAGTATTTGTTTGGGATATATATTTTTATTTCTCTAAAAACTAAGTTCTGAATATGACTAACCTATCTTGATGTTTCCAGGGTGTTGCGGTACGAAGAATTAGCACTGAAGCCTAATATTACTACTCATCGAATTCTAAAGTTCCTAAGGCTTAGTGCCACGCAATCGATTGATGAGTTCCTGCAATCACATACAAATGTGGAGGTGGCAGGTGTGAGTTCCACGTTCAGAATCTCCCGAGATGTGCCTTTCAGATGGAAGAATGCACTGAACTTTGATTATGTCGATGAGATACAGGTATGATATAATTATAATGGTACTACTACTCTAGCACCTTTTTCCTACATATTTCTGAAAATGAATATGTGTCAGGTTGTAAATAAACTGTATTAAACCAAAATCCGTGGTTTAAAACCCGTTTTAAAATTGGTTAAAACGGTTTAAACGACAACGACCACGTGGGCTGTTTATTGATTACGTATTACTTTAAAAATTAAGTTAGAAAGGCTAATTGACATCATTCACCATTTTTATTCATATGTGAATTCATTTCACATACTAAACTACTTTTTTAGGATTAGATAGACTGAAAACAAACTTGATATGCATATTTATTAAGATAAATACATTTAAAAAATAAGTTGTAGCTAAGTATGAATAAAAAATTGTCTAATTAGCTTTTTACTCAGCTACTGCATATTTTTAGAATGATTTTTTTTGTAAATATTCATATAATATTGTATAGACAAATCGAGATTATGTCTAAAAAATATCAGGGAGTAGGTGTGGTTCAGATCACTTTGTGTGAAGCCTCAGTGAAAAATTTTAAACCATTATTAAACCGCTAGGTGTGGTTTAAAACGTTTTTAAACCAAAAATATGGTTTAAAACCAAATAGTTTCAATTGTTTAAAATCCGTTTTGCATTTATAGTCAGGAAGATCACAAAAATTGTCAAGGATGTGTGTCAGGCTGTGTATGCTTATGACCAAATACCCGGAGTTATTTTATGACGTATCTTTCCACTGTATATTTTTATAAAATTACTTTGAAAGCTTCACAAGTTTTTTTAAACATAATTACTTTTTACAGTGAAAAAAAAAAACATACAGATGAATTGAGAACCTCCTCCTTTTTGAAGAAGTCGGTTAAAAATGTCTTCCAATGAAAAAGTAAACCAAGTTCATGAAGCCATGGACGTCGTCTAGAGCTGAAACAGATCAGTTAGTTCTAAATAAAAATATAGATGTTAAAAACTTACTTTTTGCCTTTTTGTATTAGTAAAAGTTTTGCTATCCTAACTAATCCATACTTATATGTATACTTATAATATTAGTAGTAACTCTGTATGTCTATCTGTATGTCTGTCTGTATGGAGTTCTATAAAATTTGGCAAAGAGATAGATGGCATCCCGGGGAAGGACATAGGCTACTTCTTATCGACATACAACGCGGGCGAAGCCGCGGGCGGAAGCTAGTATTATAAATGCGAAAGTGAGTTTGTTACTTTGTTTACGCTTTCACAATAAAACTGCTGAACCGATATCGATTAAATTTGGTCCATGGGTAGACCATGACCTGCAAAAGGACATTGGCTACATTTGCGGGCGAAGTCGCGGGCGGAAGCTAGTAGGTATATATTAATAAGGTGTTAAAAATTTAATTTTACATTCTTTAAGAGGTGCCACAGAACCACCAGGTGGACGTGGAGAGGTGCGTTATACCATCGAACTGAATAACTTTTAACACACAATAGAAATCGCGAAAAAAAAACAGGTACTACTGTTCTATGGGACAGCTACTTTTTTTTCCGAAATTTCAAAGTTGGTACCACAGTAAAAGTTATTCAGTTCGGTGGTATAAAGCAGTGTCGCGCCTGTGATATCGCGCCAAATTGCACGAGCCTTTACAGTTTGTAAAGTAAATTTTTTAACACTTTATATGTATCACTGGGCCTGCTGGCTAAGCGTATTACTGGGCGGTTTTCCCTGCAAAATAAATATTAACATTGCGGCTCTGAAAATAAAGTCGAAAATAAATTACCCACACCCCGCGTACGCGTAGATGCTTTCTCTGACTAATAGAAGTATAGGTATTTATCCCTTCAATCAGTCGATTACCAAATTATACCGAAAAAATCTATTAGGCAGCAACTGTTGTATCGGTTCTATATTTTATGCTTCTTGCTGCCTCTTTCTTTTTTATAAATCAGGTTCGATAAAACGAGTTAAAATTACACATCGCAGGTAAATCTATGGTTTTAACGTCAGGTATTTCTGTCACGCCGTAGGAGACGCCCTGGGAGTCGGGAATCCCAGGCGGATTCCCGGCCACCATAGGCACGGGCTTGCGGACAGCAAGCAATGGGTAGCTCGCCATCCGATAAGGACCAGGCCCGGGTCGATGGCGCGTCGTGTTCCACGCGCGCCTCAAAGAGGTGTCAGCACAATTGGCGAGGTCCGCTACGACCGATGCCTGCCAGGGCTGCGGGAAAGTCCGAAAGGGATACCGGGGCCCTTGGCAACAGGCAACTGAAGGAATACGGGTGGGTTTTAGTCAGTAAAAATCTGTCACGCCCTCCCGTTCCGCCCAGAGCGGCAAGTCATTTGATGGTATTCCAAACATAAAATTAAAAAAACACACGCTGCGAGGGTTATTTTAAACTTTTATTCAACTAGCACAAGGTTGATATTTGTTTAGTACTGAAAACCGCCCTGCACTTCGCCAAGTCTGCGTCGGCGTGAGCCCTTAAGGCCCTACCCTACCTCAAATTGCTTAGCATGATCCTCCGTTATGCCGAAAATACTGCAGCATTAATTTTGACTAAATATAATGTTAAAGTTGAGGATTGATGCTAGGTTCTAAGTTTGGCGAAAGAAAGATTACTTAAAATTTTCTTGATAGAAAAAAATCCAAAGTTACCTCTACTCTAAACCGAACTATAAACCGTTGGTATTCAAAAAATACTTCAAATGATATCATGAAACTTTCTATAATAACTGTATAAAGCAGGTCTTATGTTTTTTATTTTTTGTAATTACCTAAACTATTCGAGGCTTGAGAGCCGCCAGCCCCCCACTCCGTCACGCTCTCACACAGGCCGCGAGTAGTATGGTGCGAGCGAGATAAAATCTAAGGTAGGACTTCCTGTGGTTATAATATAAAGTCGTTTTGTGTGTAAATAGACATCTTTATATCTTTATGGAAGGAGAAAACGTGTTGCACCGACTCACAGTACTCGTAACATAGGACAAGGGCAGGAAGATGATCATGGAAATCTTTATATCAACACATTGATATTTACCCGGACTGCCAAGGAAGGGTTATTTGATATTGTTGTTATTTATAGAGGCTATAAACGATTCTGGTTTGTTCTATGGGTGTAATGTTCTTGTGTTGTAATGTACATAGAACTTTTTATTTGATAAAAAAAAAAATTAAGGTCTTTAAATCCATACTTCCATACTAATATGTATACTAATTATAAATTAGAAAGTAACTCTGTCTGTCTGTCTGTCTGTATGTTACCTATTCACGCCTAAACCACTGAACAGATTTCCATAAAATTTGCCATGGAGATACATGACATTCTGGGGAAGGACATAGGCTACTTGTTATCGACGTACCACGCGGGCGAAAGCTAGTTTATAATTAAAAAAGGGCCTCGCTAATCCGGATAGGCAAAAAACAGGCCATGGGGATTACCGAGGCGTCCGGATTGAGGTCTGCAATATTTCAATGGTAATGGTAAAGCCGTAATCTGCTATTGGTATAAATATAAATCATGCCGACAAAGTGGTAAAATAAAATCATGGTTGTTCAAAAATATCGTGTTTGTGAAAACCATTTTTGGATTCAGGGACCCGTTTGCGAAATAATTATTAAGCTTTAAAGTGCTTATTTTTGTTAGAGTGAAGTGTAGACCCGTGCCAGCTAAACGGTTGCTTTCGGATATGTAAAAAAAATCACGGCGGTAGTATATATATTTTACTAGCTTCCGCCCGCGGGTTCGCCCGCGTGGTATGTCGAAAAAAAGTACCCTATGTCCTTCCCCAGAATGCAATCTATCTCCTTGCCGAAGTTTACCGAATTTCCGTTTAGTGGTTTAGGCGTGAAAAGGTACAGGCAACATACAGACGGACATAGTTACTTTCGAATCTATAATATTAGTATGGATATGGAAGTACTAATAAACTTAAACTTAAAAAAATAATCGTCAAAATTTGCAGTTGCAAAAACATATTTTCCCATACATTGCGTATGGGAGAACGAGTTTTTCGTTAAGTTTGTTCTTGGGAAAAATTCATCCCAACTACGGAACCCTTCATTGTGCGTGGTTCGACACGCACTTAGCCGGTTTTTTTTTGCAATAATTCTAGCCGGTTTTTTTTTTACAATAATTCTCCATTTGCCTACATTTTAAGTGCCTACTTAAAAACCCTTACTTATCATCGCACCTAATTACGTTATTGAGTAGGTATGTTATACAGAATCATACTAATTGCATCAAATAATGATTTCGATACCTAGCTAAACTAAGAGAATCTGCAAAAAACTAAAAGAGGCACTTTAAATTTTCTCCAAAATCGAGTTCATGACTTCATGGTTCCTTTTTCCACTCGGCTCATGGTTATTACCGTGAAGTATCGCAAAGATTCACTTTGGTGACTGACTACGGAATCGATACGCTTTTTAACCGACTTCCAAAAAGGAGGAGGTTCTATGTATGTTTTTTTTAAATCTATTTTCATCGATATTTTCGTCAATTGTGGACCGATTTTGAAAATTATTTTTGCATTTGGTAGACGAAGCTTGCACGGTGGTCCCTTATACATTTTATTAGGTACCTTTGCTTAAGTATAGTTTTTTGTCACTGTTATTTACATAGTAGGTAAGTATAGATATTCCAATTTGTGCGGGGTAGGTAACTACCACAATTAAAAAGTGAAAAATAAACAGACTTCCAAAAAAAACACTACAAAGTGCAAAATAGCTTAAATTAGAAAAAAAATAGAAAAATTCAAAACCAAAAATATATTTTTCACTTTGTAGTGTTTTTTCGAAGTCGGTTGTTTTTTAATTGCAAAAGTTTTTTTAAGTATGGAAAAAAGGCTGTTTGACTGTAAACGAGATAAAGAAAGAAATAATCAACCATGATTGTTTCTTCTTAGCCTTACTTTCAGTGAGGTTTATTATTGAACACATTGGCGAAGCAAAAACAAAACCTTAGTGGGTCAAATGTTGCACACGAGCTCTGTCTATGAGTTTGATCTTTCAAGCTTTGACCGAAACTATAGTTTGGAGGTTTCAATAAATTAAAACCTAGTTTATCACGATTCAGTTTAATAATCTAGTCCACTTTCGCTTTCAAGTCTGACTATCGGACAACCATTCACGTACCTAACAAGTTTTCTCACGGCCAGTTCAGTCTAAATAATTCATAGTATCGCATAATTTGATATTCTAGAAATATGCGTTTCTCAAAATATGAGCGCTATGCTTCCTTGGTCGCAAACCTAGCATTTTCTTACCAAGGTTATTGAAATTGAACTCACTCTGCCAGGCAATTTATTGTTAACGATCGCGTCGCAGGTCTAAGATATGATATTAGGAAGATTCTATCAAAGATATTATTTTGTTAATTGCTCTTCTGGTTTCTATCCCGTCGGATTTATTGTGATTTCACCTCACCGCTGATGTGCATGCAGTGTACGGAAGCATGACATTAAATATTATAAGTCTGTCTAACGAAGCAAAAATACCTTATAAAAGAGAACCAGATGTTATTATCTGAAGACGTTTACACGACCGAAACTATACTGCACGCACTGTGAAGTAAACAACCTCCGGGGGTGATGAAATGTTTAGTAATCAATCAATAGTGCTCCTAGCTTCTGACGTTTTTCATAAGTGCCCATGTAGGTTTATGTGAAATAAAATATTTTGATTTTGAATAATAATGTTTCAGATGGCGTGCAAAGAAGCTATGCCTTTGTGGGGTTACAAGATGGCGCACAACGAGACTCACATGAAAAGCAAAGATTTTAACCCCATAGAAGATTATACAATCTCACTGTGAACATACCAAACTTGTAACTACTACAGTCATTCACTATAATGGAACATTTCACTTCGACGTTTTACATAATATACACATGAGGAGTAAATAGATTAATATCTTGTAAGTACTTATATTTTTGTTTCCATACAAATCGCTTCTTCTAATTAGTATTGAAAAATACTTGATGGGTTATGTATGAGGCTGCCCCCGCTTCTGGCGTGCCGAAAACAGTCGGTTCCTAGAAGAAGAAAGAACATTTCGGTGTGACTGCGCAGGATACGGGTCAACTCCAATACTGTATCTGCGATGATCGCTAGGCGACTTGACTGACCCCTTCATCAAGATTTTTTACCTGAAATAATAAATAAATGAATTTATTATTAAGAGTCCTACAAATAAATACAATATTCTCTGGCGAAGCGACTAAAATGATGTGTGCCACTATTTTGCCTTCTTCGAGGACAGTTTACACGACATTTAAATCGTTTTTTTTTTGTTTTTGAGAAAGTGTTCCATTACTTTTGCTCCAGAAAAAAGAATTGGTTGTTTCTTAATATTTAGAGTGGCGTTGCTATTGCAAGACTTAAGGTATTTATTTGAGGCCTAGGTGTTGGCTTTTCTCATCATTTCAATAAGCCCGAAAGCTAAATTGTATTATAAAGAATGTGATTACTAGGTTTAAATAATTTTATCTTATTTTTCAATGTTATTTTTTTTTTATTGAATTACACTGTCAACACATGCGTGAAAAACCCTTAACGAAGCCGCAATCTATGCATTATGTAAGATCAAACAAAGTAAAAATAAGCAAATTTGGTTACTAAAACATTAGAACGATAAGAAGAATGTTTTTCGTTAAGGGTATTTTACACCCGTAATGCATTAGGTGACGCTAACGGTACGACAATAATAGGGAATGTGCATGTATTTTTTAAATATTTTTATTCGATAGTTTACATCGCCAAATAATAGTTTAAAAATATTCGATGCCAAAAAAGCAATTTCAAGTACTTAAAAAATATTGTTAAAAATATCCAACCGACCCGGGCTATTTAAACGCCCTCCATTTGGCGCGCTTGGTGTGGTGACGTCACATTCTATGAAACCAAACAACAACTGTCAATGTCAAACACTCCTACAAAACTCATTGACATTTTGCTTGTTTTATATACTGTTACGTCACATCCGCTCTGACGCTTTTCAAGTATTTTAATTTCCCACAGTTCTTTGGCACTTAAAAAATAATAATTTCTCGCTCAAAAAGATATATTATTCAAAAATATTGATGGAGGCATAATTCTGAAGTAATATAGTTTATAAAAAAAAATACTTGACCCTTATTTAAATCACATGCATATTCCCTATTGTACCATGTACTTACTATGGTGTGTTTTACAAATATCCACAAAGGATTAACCAACATTCAATTATTCTTTAAACATATCAAATCCTGTGCGCGAAGATAAACGTTACATAATCTTTGTTTAAGCCCACTTCCACCAGAAATCATTAAATACTTTTATAAAAATTACAGCCCCATGACTAAATCATTTATAAATGCTGACAATAATAATGTATCTATTAATGGTAAAAGAGCAATTTAAATCCGTACATTTCCTGAACATCTCTTTTATGAACCTTTATGAGCTAAAATTAAATTATGTTTTTACTAAAATTAGTAGTAGGTACTGTAATTTTACATTGTAATAACACAGTAATTATGTGCCGAAAGAAAGCGTTCCTATAAAGATGCTGTCTATGATTCTCGGTTCTAGTAGCATAAATAATTATAAATACACTTCTATGATTTTTATGAAGCTACCTCTCACTTCCGGCAGGGGGCGCCAGCACTTGTTCCGACGACCGACCGTTCAGAGTATCAAAGTGTCGTCACTCACCAGCAATGTCTTTACCCTAACGCCGTTCTTTCTTTGAAGTATTTTTATATTTCCAGCACAGTAAGTAGAAATAGGACGGGCGTCAATTGTTTTTTTTTTTCAATCTTGCCTGATGGCGTTGCAAAAAATTGCTGACTGATCTGTCGAGCCTCAGGTTTGCGTTCTTTTGACGCGAACAATCCTGCGTTTCGTACGCCCCATTTTCTGGAAAATCCTGCGTTTCGTCGTTCTTGGCTTGGGATTGAAGTTTATATTTGGGAACAGGTTTCCTCTTGAGAGGTAGCCCACAATCCCGTTTAACCTTCCCGGAAGGTATAATCATAATATGCTGCCAGCTTTATGTTGTGCTGCTTGGTTAGGTTAAGGAGTTTGTTTGTTATGCCCAACAGGGCTAAGGAGATCTGTCGTTCCTGTGTAAGCTAAGGAGGGTCCGATTGTTCGACTGCACTAGAACGTGTGCAGCCCTCATGTATGCTCCTTGTCTGAGTAAGGCTGCATGCACATCAAACATCTCCTTCACATTGAAATGCCATTTTTGTTGGTGGCAATTCCACTTGCATGATATCATGCTGTTGTTTTTGTGCAGTCCCCAGCCGCTGCGTCTTAGTGAGAAAGTGTGTAATCTTTCGGCTACGTACACAGCCAAAAGAAGCTGTATTCTCACTTATTTTTGCACTTTGGCTTCGTTTTTACTCACCACTGCAACTCCTGAGTCACTAGAGGTGGTAACACTCTTTTGCTTGATATGCATCCGCTGAACAATTTAAGAACAATCTGGAGTATGTTCAACAAGAAAGTTTACGAAATTAGAATGTAGGTTTCATTCTAATTTCGCAAACTTTCTTGTAATTTAGCGCTACAGGTAATTTCGGCGCTACACTTATTTAAAAGAAGTAAAATTAGTTTTGTTTTTGTATTCCATGATAAGCAAATATTATAGCTCGGGTGAGAAGTCATTTTTGATAGTTCAGTTGCCAACCCGACTTTATCAGAGTATCCAAGGTCGACTGACTGTGAGGATACCAAAAAATACAGAAAAAGTGGGAAATAATTTATAATGGTCGGATTTACATAGGACTTTTTTGTTGAGTTAAAGGTAAAAACATTTACACGCTGATGACTTTTTTGGTCCCTTCCGGCATTACTTAACTTCATAAAACCCCATAGAGAAACAGGTTTGTTTTGATCCGTTTATAACTATTTATTTAGCAAGTACCTTCACACTAACACTGTGTCTATCTGCTAGGCATAACTGTTTTGTGTCGGTCTTAGAACTCACCATAGAATCATTTCATGTCGTATTGTTAACGTTACCTAGGAAATATTTCCTAATATATAATTATACATGTATAATTATTATTATTGTATAATTAAACATCGAATTGAATACCTATTCGTGAATAGCATGCAATATAGGATATTTTTAATTTATTTACTTACGTAAGACCGATGCTAGTTGATTTTCTTACTGTTTTTTTATATTTAAGACTGACCATGTTCTATCGATCCTAATCTTCCATACATTTTACACGACTAAATTTTGCGCTTTAACATTATATTCCAATGGGAAAAAAGTACTTGGTAGTTATAATTAGTGAACTCTGGTTGTGTATAGCACTGCGGGTGTGTCATTATATATCAAAATGTAAAAGATGGACCATAATATGTAGGGGTCAAAATTGTTTGAACAAAATTGTTTCTACTCATTGACGAATAAGGTTATGTTCAAGCAATTTTACTTCTCATTCTTTACGCATTTAATTATTAAGCTTAGGCAACTTCGCACTCACGGAATTGACCGATTGTTAATGCTTCCATTATAGACACGTATAGTTTAGAGATGCATTATTTTTTACTAAGTATTAAGGTTCATACAGTGCTCTTCTATTTAGTCGTAGTCAAAAGCCCTCTTAGTTTTAGCACAGTCTACCTACATCTAACTACTTTCAGTAGGTCAACTCACGTGTTTTCGCAAAGCAATCGAATCAATCGAATCGAAATCAAAGGTTGTAGTGTTCGTGGGCGCATATAAAATAATACATAATAATGTTATGACTTGTGGGGGCAATTCTGAAAAGGGGTCATTCAAAATCAAAGCTAGTCGGTACTATGATTTAATTTGAATATAAATCGTCACGATGCCCATCATTCACATAGTTTGGGTGCTCTCTAATTCTGATTATGAATGAATTTACCAAATGCAATAAAGCTATTTAAAATTGTAAATTAGTGTAGTTAATTTGTATGCATCGTTGCCAGAGTAATTCCTCATTAATTACGTAAGAGTAGTTTTTCACATAACTCGTGTGATGACCCTGTTCACATTTGGTCACTGCAAGTAGTGTATGTACACTGTGGTATTAGTTGGGCTTCTATAAATAGTTATACATCAATATTCTTTTTGTGCAAAGGTTTATGCTTATCAGTTTGAGAATAAATAATATTGAGGGTAGAATCGTCCATTACCAATTGTAACTGAAATAATACTCGGTAAGACATGACCCTTTTAAGTTACAACTTAAACGTAATGAAAAAAATGACAAAAACTAAGTACGTTATTTATACTGAATCCATTTCATGAATCTCAATTAAAATTATATCAAATAATGGTTAAATAATTATATTAGGCACTAAATAAAACTAATAATTAGTTGTATGAGTAGTGAAGATATCGAGGATCCGAATCCGAGGCTTTCAGTCAGTAAGCCTATTGTGATACAGATACTAGACTTAGTGGTGTTGTTAAGTAACAACACTATCCCAAACACAAATTAATAAATACATAATATTAAGCATATCGCGTGTGATATTGCCCGATACCCACACATGTAGTTATGTAAACAATATGGAACAATGTTAGTAAGTGAACGTAATCTCCGTCCATGAGATATAAAACGATCCACGATTTTTAACGGCCTCAGAAACCATCGCCGAGTTCCTCAAGTGAATTATACGTAACAAATGACAAACTTACGACATAGTAACAATAAGATACAGGCTGAAATTTTGAATACAGGCTGACATTTTTACATAAGACTTCAGGGTGTAAACCTAAGTTACAAGAAATAAAGAAAAGTAGTCATAAACCATATATCTGAGAAAATTAAAACGTTAACCAGACAGATTAATCAGAAATTGTATCTGGTCTGAGCGATCAGTGTTGCTGATAGGATTATTTTTTACCCTGATGTTCCATTACAAAAACTCATACTGTGCTATAATAAAAACGGAATTTCATTAAGGTCTAGTCATTTGCTTTTAAAAAATATATTGGGGAGAAGAATCTTGGGATTTGAATGCTTTGCATACAATAAGTACATGAAATCAAAAGGCAATTTATCATGCTCAGTTGTTATATCGAATTATCGATAGACATAATGGCCTACATGCGTATACGTCATTTGCGAGGTACTTAGTGACCCATGTAGAGTTGGATCCTAGGATTCTAGATGTCCAACTTGGGCGGTACTATTCTAGCAGGCATCGTAGGGAACAAATATTTGAAGAGTGCTTATGCTCAGATATTACTATAAAGAGACGACGCTCTCTTTATGACTGTACTTTCAGTTACTGTGGACCATTTACATGGGACATTTAGTATTTCTGTAGGTATAAGTACGCTAATAATAACTCAAACAAATGGAACTATTAATGTAGTGAGAATTCATTAAGTGCACTTGATTGTAAAGTAGTAACAATTAGGATTAAAATATTTGATTAAATCAACAACGTTGTATTTGGATGTATTCAGTTTTTTTTTAGTTTCTCTGGCATTTTGTTGTAGCAGTGGAATACAGGCTCATTTTATCGTAAAAAAAGTCATGTAAACTATAATGTACTTTAGTCGCATGTGGAAAGTTGCCGATAACTGGCTGAAGAGTCTAGTATGACGTAATCACATCATTTTTTGTGTTTTTTGCTGGACGAGTATCACTTATGCGACTCGCATGCACTTTCTCGCCATAAAACGGACGAAAAACTCGTCGTGTAAATGGGCCTTTAAGGTTTGAAACCGATACTTGCAATTCTATATAATTGTATGATTTTTTCTTGAAGTACCTACCTATTTCCTTTTGTTCGTATTTAAGCTATAGCTTTTAAAACATTCCTGTACTTGCCTACTCAAAGCATTAGTAGGTATGTATTTTAATAAAAATAATTTTCTTTACGTGTTATAATTTTGACATTGTCTCTCTAAACTAGTTAGTTATACAATAATAGCTGGTGTACATAAGTGTATACAGGCATGTTTAATTACTGTTACACTCATGTACCCCAGGACTAAGGAATGAAGCTTACAAAATACCTAATGTCAATAAAATGCCATCAATTACTAATTAAGATAACATGCTTCCTGATAGATTGGACAATATAAATATTCGGTTATGCCTTAACGAAATACTGGTAGTGATATAGGTAAGGTTTAATATTGAATTGCATGTTAGTTATATTATAAATAATAATGATTTATAAAATAAAAGTTCTGGTGGCTGGCTGGACCCAGTGTAGATTTTTTATCATATCATTACCATATCATAAGGTATACACTTATTGTAAAATGTTTATTCATTACAAGTTTGCTTTTCAAACAATACATTAATATAATAATGCTCTGTTTTATTGGATCGTGTGATAATTCGGTTGTATTTTGTTTGTTGGGTGTATTTATGGAATCAATTGTTTTGGTTGGTTGTAGATTCTTATATTTTTATTAGTGCACAGGTTTAGGTGCGTGCGTTTTATAGCATTGTACTGGGTGTGGAATTGTAATAAAATAGTTGTTTTTTGTAAGGATGCTAGCGAATTTATATCAATGCATAATATAAGGAATTCTACTTAGATTCAGAATTCCTAATAATTATATCGACTTTTTTTATCGTGCAGTTACTAAATTATGCAAGCAATAATAAAAATAAACTGCATTAATTGGCCCTTACTTAAGAGTGCAACTGGTAGAATTTAAGGGTAGCCTTATTAGATTAAGAGTTACGATTGAATGACTAAGAATGTTGAAGTTTTAATCTATAGATTGTAATAGCACAGCCGGCGTTATAATTGCAAACATTGTATTATCTTTTTATTTGAAGTTAATAAAGTTACAATAAATATTTTGGTGTTATTTTAAACTAGCTGACCTTACAGATGTTGTCCTGTCCAAGTTTCAATCATTCATACAAAATTCCCATAAAAAATGCACTTTCAGTTATCCCGATTTTTCCAATTTTCCCGGCAACTTTTCTTTCGGACTATTACGAACATTTTAAAACAATTAATCGCCAAATCGGTCCAGCCGTTCTCAAGTTATGCGCTTACCAACGAACATCGTTTAATTTTTTTATAAAGGGTGTACTAGAAAGCTAAAATATGTCCGAATGTATGGAAACATACGTCCCATACATTTGGGACAAGTAGGTAGATGTTTGTCCCATGGAGAAAGTTTTTCTATTTGATGGGTTGTACTGTACCACATTCTTAAATTTAATCACCTTTCTGGTACACTCTTTATAGATAGAAGATAGATACAGGTAAATAAATGAAGCAATCACAATTCACACTACATCAATGTATCTCTGAACATTAACATGTCTAAATAATACAAGTAAGTGTCTTCAATCGAAGGAAATGGGGTATCAGAAAGTTTCCTAGTTATTAAAAGATTTAGCTTGCTAAAGTTCGACACGTGTTCTTGCATCACCAGAGAAACGTCAGGTTCTTTGAAAATCACATCTGAAAAAAGATTTTTACGCACGGTTTTTAGGACTTGAAAAACATGGAGATTAAAATTGTAAGTTAATATAAATGTATCGTTATGTAAACCTTCCTGAAATAAATTATTTATGGTTTATGGCGTAGTTTTTTTATGAACATCGCGGTCACAGAAAAAGCGCCTAATATAAATGTATCGATATTCCCTAAGATATCAGAGGCCCTAGTGTGAGTTTCTTTTAACCATCTCGACTTTACGCATCGAACGCGTTCGGCACTCTGATTGGCCCTTCACCAGTGAAGGCCAGTGGAGAGCCAATCGGAGCGCCGAACGCGGTCGAGATAGTTAAAAGAAACTCGCACTAGGGCCTCAGGCCCTTTGCCTTTATTACGGTTTATTCGCCGTGTGCTCATCAGTGTTGTATGGATCACTATGGAAGCTTGTTAACATACCTACACGCTTTTTCTATGGCGCAGTTTATATGTACGCCGTATCGTAAAGAAACCGTGCCGTGTACAAAGGGCCGTTATCAGAAGGCTGATGATCCTTAGAACATCCTCACTAAAGTTGTGATCGATGACATTGACCGCTGAGGCCTATGTAATGAATCCTAGTGTGTGACACGCTCAAGAAACGTAAGTACAAAAGATGGTAGGTCCCGTGTACGTAAAAGAGATTCATATAATAAAAGTCGATGGCTGACTGTTCAGACTGCCGGTGAGTAAGTACCTACACGTTTGTTAGAGCGACAATAGTTATCAAAGAGAGTACCTACTCGCTCAGCGACGCTCGTGGTGGTCAGAACACTTGCTGGGAGACTCACGTTATGTTTGTGGTAGGTAGTAGTTAATTGATTCACGCGTGACTTTGCGAAAATCCATTATAAAATACAATAGACGTAGATATATATTTATTTACCTATTCCGCTTAACTATTCCTCAAGACTCATAAAAAAACCCTGTGAGCAATCGACTCATGTATCACCGCTCAACGAGGCATCAGGATGATGATTGACCCGTCGCGAACCCGAACACTACGTGTTGCCACACCGAGCACCGGACGCAGAGCTCGGGGGAGGGGGTTGCTCTTACCTACTGCCTATGTTATACGCTTATCAGCGAGTAATCGCTCGTCGTCGGCGCGCACTCGCTGCTCGCCAACATCCTTTTTTTTAAGTTGCAAACTCTACTCGCTTCTCGTTAATCGCCGGTGGTGGGACTTGGTAAGTTAATTAACTCACAACACTTACTGAGAGCTGTTAGCAAAAGCAGAATATTGGTGCATATGCAAGCGATGACGCCGGTTATGTTCAACACTAGGAGTATGCTGTGCTTCGATTGTGCGTCTCTGGAATTTTATTATTATCATTATAAACCAGCCCCCTTTGGGGAATACAGGCAACAACAAACAGGCAGTTGCGTTACCGAGGCTAGACCCAAGCCTGTACCAGTAGGTACTAAATATTACTACTAGGATTACGAGGTACCTTCATTCGGAACCGGTGAACCGATGATTCTTACACAGTAGTCCGGTAGACCCACAAAATTGTAGGTACTGAATGAAGGGACTACTTGGCAAAAGTGCTTATTTTTAATCCATTTTAATGCAAAAGTATTTAACAATAACCGATATATTCACCTTGTAATTATAGCTAGTGGCATTTTTGCTTAACTTAGGTAAGTATTTATTAAAATGAAGTCAAATAAACTAATATAAATTATCAATTTAAATATTTGAGAAATACTGAACTTGATAGGCAGAGACTTTTCAAACTTCTGACATTGACTACTGAAGTTGTCAGCAGATCACAAAAACTTTATATAGGTACTTCATAAAGAAGTTTGTTGTCACTTTTTTGACAGATTTTTTTACCTATGTAGGTAACTGGGGATGAGCCTTTTGTCTTTAACAAACGCCACAAATTCAGACTGGGCTGCTACAGAGAAATTAATTGATGGTGAAACCTAAACACTCTGCTCGTCTTGGGAATCAAACCCACTCTCACAGTCACACTTTCTACCACTGGACCACAGATTACTTCATCACTAGACCAACAAGGCACACATTAAAATAAAAGTTTAATACTGAAACGCGATGCAAAATAACTGACTGAAAAGCATGAACATGTGTAGAAGCCCTGGCTCTTGTACTAGGAGTTCCTGTATTACTAGAACTCTCAATTTACAGGGAATATTTATGTTACAGAAGCAAAAATAAATTAATATTATTTAAAAAAAAAGGATGTTTATTTTTGGAAAAAAATACAGATATTAGGTACCTAATATTATAGAAATTCAAAGATACTTTAGCTATTATACTTAGGTATTCCAATCTATTATCTACACTTACCTACCTAAGGGCCAACATGTTTGTTGCTTTTACCATGCATAGGAAGATTTTATTTAAGTAGGTATTTAATGCTATTTGTAAACAATGTAATAATGATTGTATATTGGTATTGTTTACCAGTCATTAAGGCGTTATTAATTTTGTTTGATCAGTTGGCTCGCAATTAGCTTATCGGGCTTTATTTCGCTGCCCTAAGACTTCACAACGTAAACGAAACGTCAATAACATTGTTATCGGCAGAACTTCGAACAGGCTCTTACTCGATTTATAATTAGACGGGTTTTGTAGTCGCGGCCAGTCGCTGCGCGGGCGTGGTGCGATCGGGCGA
Source organism: Lithophane ornitopus (assembly GCA_948473465.1). NCBI lineage: Eukaryota > Metazoa > Arthropoda > Insecta > Lepidoptera > Noctuidae > Lithophane > Lithophane ornitopus. The sequence goes on along the minus strand of OX419616.1, from coordinate 6,883,423 downwards.
ATCGACGACGCTCAATCCGATTCTAAATACGAACGCGGGTGCGCGCGCGTTCCACGTCTTTGTTTACAAACAAGCAGACGTTACAAAAACTTGTGATATTTTGACATTTGTTTATACGGTAGGTGGTTCATTTTACTTTTAAAGGTGCTGATTATAATATAATAGTAAGCATGTGTGCCTGATTATACCTACCTACCTAAGTATTGTGTCATGCGTGTCTGAATTAGGTTTTGGAGCCAAAAGTAAGCCGGTATTAAACGATTTCACATGCTACAATGTGTACACAACACGTTAGGTATAGGACCTATGTATGATGTATGATCATGACTGTTTATACACTCACGCGTCACGCCTACACACAATGCAGTCGCTAGACAGCGTCGCTTCTAGGGCTATAAAATGTATTTATTTTATTTTATTTATAACTTACTTTATCTTAACTACTTTATTGGTGCAGTTAACTAAGTAGGTATCTACCTTCAGTGATCGCTAATTAGTAATAAAAATCTAAATAATTATAAGTACTTACCTACACATAAGGTTTTTTTTGTTTAAAAAATAGAAACGTGAAGTGTGTGTCTTGTTTACTCTTTCCGGGTTAGTTTTGAAGCTGTATTCTCAATGTCATAGACGAATTTTAATATGGTTGAATAGTTGAAATCTAAAAATAACAAATGTTCCTAAAAATCTAATTACTGACTTATCAAAAAGCTGTTTGCCACCAGTGAAGTTTATTAATGTCTCTAAATGTCAAGTGGTAAATAACAAATTTACTTTTAAGTGTTAGGTACCTCATAGGCTACTGAATTAGGAAATTGGGTGGTGGTTGGTGTACCTAGAGTGATTTAAAAAAGACCGGCCATGTGCGTGTCGGACCACGCACAGTGAAGGGTTTCGTAGTTGGGATGAATTTATCCCAAGCACAAAGTTAAAATTGTAGTTAAAAAAAAAAACTGCTACTGCAAATGTAAGTTGGTCGATTATTACTCGGTAACTTGTTGGGCCTACTTAGCTGTGTTAGTTTTCCTTTTAATTTCGTTATATATATAGGTACTACTGCCGTGAATTTTTTCACATAGTTATCAAAAACCAACCATTTAGCTGGCGGGGTCTATTACGCAAACGGATCCCTGAATCCAAAAATGGTTACCACAAACTCGTAATATTTTTGAACGACCTTTCCAACGACACCTCACACCATGAGATAGACGACGAAAAAAAATAACGTTCCCGGGAGGTAACCAAAAAAGTTGTTCCAAACCATTTTTTTTTCATGATTTTGTTTTACCTATTAGTCGGCGTGATTTATATTTGTATACCCATACCAAATTAGAGCTTTCTAGTACTAGTAGTCTCTGAGCTGAGCCGCGGATAGACAGACAGACAGACGGACATGGCGAAACTATAAGGGTTTCCTTGTTGACTACGGAACCCTAAAAAAAGGAGAATATCAGCTGGTGAAAACTAGGCTTTGATGACAAGTTTTCACAAAGTTATTGAACGGTTTAGTTCAATCAAAAAGTTAGTCGGTTTGTTTTGTTTTAAAAGGGATTATTCCGGTGTTCATAGGGGAGTATTGTAGTACTGTCACTTTCTGAACTAGGTTCCTCTACCTACGATATTTAGTATGTAGGTACATACTTACTTAAATGGTTTCAGTTTCAGAACGAGTTTCCAAGAATAATGAATATTATTAAAGAATTTTAGTGAGATTTCAAATACCGACCTAAAATAATTATTCGTATCAAATCAACAATGGGTAGGTATTTATTAAATTGTAAGCAGATAGGTATGCCTCTTAAATAATTTTAGAGTCGTAGACTGGTGTGCAGGTACCTAATCTGATAGGAACATGCTTATGTACCTATCAGATAATTATTATATTTAAACGCTGATTGATTAGAGCCAGTGGTGTCGACTTGCTGAAGGAAGATCACGAAGGTGATTCTTGTCTCTCATAACAATTATGAATTTTCAGTCATCTTACCTTTATTTTAAGTAACTACTTAGGACGTAAATTTATTTTTACCCCAAAAAATATATTCCTCTGTTATTTGTCTGGACGACTAAGTAGGTACCGTCAACTAAATACCTACTTTTTTGGTCAACTAGGTGCTGTCTAGTTCGTCAACTAGATAGTGGTGCCGATTCTCTTGTACACCAAACTAAACTAACTAAACTATCACTAAAATTCCTTAATTTTGACTATGGGAATCTTGGAGCTATTCTGCCAAATAAATTCTCTAAATTTAAAACTTATTTTGACACTTTAGGGGCATGAGGAACAGGGTGTAAAGTTCACTCATACTCCATAGAAAAGGGAGGATCCTCCGACCAGACAGGTGTTGTGTCTGGCGGGCAACTGCCCAACGATTGTTGTTGGGTTCTCGTATATATGTCCACTTCACGGTAAACTTTAATTGCGCGCTGCAGGATTTATGTGACGTCTGTCTGACGTCAGGTCTTTGATGCGTAGTTCGCATGTGGCGATGTAGATACCGCCACATTACTCCCCTCCGGAGACCAGAGGTCGATAGTGGGCTGAGTCTTGTATCTTGCGATGCTTGCCAGTGCCAGTTGTGGTTCCAGTGAGTCGGAACCGGGTGCCGCATTGTTCGCGGTGGGTCGGAACTGTTTGCGGCGGTTGTGGTGATTGAGGTGATTGCGGTGATTCCCCAGTGGGTCGGGGTGATGAAGTGATTGAGGTGATTCCCCAGTGGGTCGGGGTGATGAGGCTAAGGGTGATGACCAGGAATGCGCGTTCGCTGCATGCTGGTGGTCAGGATACCCGTTGATGCCTCGGGTGTTGGCTTGGCTGTGTGACTCGCCTCACTGAAAGCTTGCGGGAGTGATGTTGATGACGTCACGCTGGAGTAGTTGCACGAAGGCTGCGTTGACGTTCGGGTCACCAATTTAGGGGCATGAGGAATAGGGTGTAAAGTTCACTCATACTCCATAGAAAAGGGAGGATCCTCCGACCAGACAGGTGTTGTGTCTGGCGGGCAACTGCCCAACGATTGATGTTGGGTTCTCGTATATATGTCCACTGCACGGTAAACTTTAATTGCGCGCTGCAGGATTTATGTGACGTCTGTCTGACGTCAGGTCTTTGCTGCGTAGTTCGCATGTGGCGATGTAGATACCGCCACAACACAACTAAAATCGAATTTGACAACCGCGCGCCTCCACTTGGTGCTTGTTTTCCCTACCCCGTGTTTTTTTTTAGAGCCAGAGGCGCGCATGCACGTCAGCCTCGACGTGTTTTTAATGGAGTTTTTCAGTTTTTGTATGGAAAATAACGAAAAAAAATGGGTCACCTAAAGGGGGTCGAAATTTTCATTATTTTTGCGATAGGACACACCGTTTTCGAGATATAAGCAAAAGAAAATAAAAAAATACAGTACTGTTTTTTGTAACTGAAGTCGAGGTGTTGGTTTGAATTTTAGTTCATGACATCTAATTTTATTCCACACATTTTTAATCGCGATTAAATATAGTCAGATTTAGTTAGAGGATTTTAGATATAGGACAACATTTTAGTTTAAATCGTCAAATTCAGAATAGCATTTTCACTAAACTAATCTCAGTGCCATCTTAGTGCTGTCAAACTAAATAAATTATAGTTAAGTTGTGTCATTTAAAGTCTATTTCAGAATGAGTTTGAGCGTTTGACACGACTAAACTAAATTTTAGTGATTTTTAGTTTAGTTTAGAGAATTTTGTGACAAGAGAATCGGCACCATTAACAAACAAAATTTTGCGGATAGTAAGTACCTCTACTACGGCACCTATCTACCTATACTTACCTACAGACGTACCTATTCTAATCTAACTAGGTATATTTAGTTCACCCACGTTGTTATTTGAACTAATTTCAAAAATAGATTCAAAGAACAACGGCCTATATAATATAAACGCACTCGGATACTGCGTTCAAAATAAATGGCGAGCCCGCGAAATTCAAATTCCGTAGAACTATTGAATAGGAACCAGTATGTGAAAACCATAACAGACTGTCTTTGCTTCTTAATAACGTGAAAGACAGTCTTACAGACAGACAGTCTTAGTCGTACTTATATCGTATATATGTATGTATAAATGTATCTATTATTTAGGTTATATATGTATAGTATATGTGTATCTATTTTAGTATTTTGTATGTACTTATTATTTGCACCTACGACAGCCCCATTTTATGTCCAAGCAAATCACTATCCATTCCAAGGTTGCCTGGAAGAGATCGCGGATAGCGATAAGGCCGCCCATTGTATGTTTTGTAGTGTTTGTTAATTTTTTTTTTGTTATATATTTTTGTGGTGTACAATAAAGTATATATAGGTAAATATAAATAAATAGCGGCGCCGCACGGTAACGTTTTATACACATAAACCTTGTGGAATAAATTCTATAAACGACGGTGAAAACCTCATCAAAATCTGTTGCGTGGTTTAGAAGAACAACGTGGACATACAGAAAAACACGAAAACCGACTTTAATTTATGTATAGATTACAACCTTGATAGGTAGTGTATGATAGATCCGTGACAAAACCCTCTACTCAGTAGTTAAGTATACTTACCTATCGAGAAACAAGCCTGTTGTTACGACCATTAATTCGACAATACCTACCTACCTCTGGCTTTATTAAATAATCGTAATTGTCGTTGTCCTCGTCGTCCTCTTCGTTCATTTCAATCGTTACGTTAACAATAACAGTAACACCTTGATGGAATCTAGCAAGGACGTAAATAATAGATAACAATCTAGATTTGCTAACAATATAGTCATTACGATAATTAGATCATTATTTTGTTCTAGATTGAATTGTGAAAATAATTAAGAGATTTCTTACCTAGGTATATATGTTTGATTACCTAGAGATGAAGATAATATTGTGCAACGGTAGGTATTGAGTAATTTATAGGTAGATTCCTACTATTACTGTACAATACCTAAGCTAGAATAATTAGGTTAATTAGAAGAAATAGTTAGGTACTTAACTATTTTTTTTTCCGCTGGGGAGTTTGTTGCGCCACTTCTTCCCAGCTAAAGCACTAGGAAGTGTTGAAGGTCGAATGTTTTGGAGGACTGACTAATATAATTTAGACTTTCAAAAAGTGCAAATTCTCAGCCTAGTTTGAACAAATTACTTTTGATTTTGATTAACTATTTCGGTAAGCAGATAGGTTATTGATTTGGAGAAATCCTAGAAAACTAGTTTTCTTTATTGACGTCTGTCTGTATATTTAGTCAGTAAAAAACAGCTGTGTGCAAGTCGTAGACAGTTAGATGTACCTACACCTATAATTATACTCGCGCAATTTAGTAGTGGTAAGTATCTAGTATTCCGTTCTATGTTGTAATCTATACCCCATTTGAAATAAGATTATACATTAAAACAAACCCTTTTACAGTCCATTCAACCGATTTGACTTCTATACCGTAGGCATAAGGATAGCATTAAAAGCAAAAAAAGTTACACAATACCAACTATCTACTGCGGCTGCGATTTGTTATGCCACCAACGCAATAGAATTCAAAATCGGTTGAACGGAATGTAAAAAAGGCTTATCTATACGTCTAATCTTATTTCAAATGGAGTATAGGTACATTGATTACATAAAGAAGGTAAATAGGTAGTATGGACCAACATATGAAAGAACACACAAGAAACATAGGTATGTACATAATTCAGTCCTAATATTTAGGGTACAATTTTCGTCTAATAATTGCACAATGGTCATGCTGTTCGTCTACCTATTTGTATACCTTAGAATAACGGTGGCCGCCACATAACGGCCGCAGTGACGGCCCTCTTGAAAACGTTGGCACCGGAGTTGCCTTTACGGTGTCTAAAACGCTATCTAGGAAAACACACCAACTTACTTTCATAAATAACGTTTCAGTGACGTCATTCGCCGGCAAATTGCGGACGCTATGTGGGGGCCACCGCAGTCTTAGGAAGCCCTAGCTCAACAACTAAGTTTAGTTTTGGGGGAAAATGGCTCATGTGTGTGCTGTGACAAGGGTACATATGACCAGAATCCGAATTCATTCTAAAGTGTTCAATTTGGCCGTTTTTGGCACGGAACTAACTAAAAATTAACATAGTCACTACAAACGAGTTCGATTTTATTGATGCAGTTGGAATTTATGTCTTGTGTTAATAATAAAGAACATTGAACGAAACGCGAACAATCTGGAAACGCTTTTGTGCGAATGAAACCTAAACAAACTCTATCTAATAATAAATAATCATTTATTAAAATGAAATTGTAGAGTGCAAAGAAAAATCTGCTTGAAATAGGTAAGCAGTAACGTTCCTGTACCTACAATAGAACATACTATATGTAAGTACCTAGTTACATGTCACAGATGGATTGTCGAATCCGCTGTTTTACTTAACTGCTAGCTGTTTTACAAAACAGGTTTGTCATATAAAATAGCTGAACGACGTTAAGCGATTTTCTACAATTACTGAATTTTAAGACGCAGAATTGCATTGTTTTGCATTTATTATTATTATTTTTTAACCACATCGGAGCTCTTGGCCTACTTCTCATCTGATGGTAAGTGATGATCAGGCCAAAGATGCAAGTGACCTTCACCCAGAATCCTCAACTACAGAGGAATTGGTTATCTTACCTGTTACCTACTGCCGAAACACAACAATGCTGTTAACATTGTTGTTATGGCGACAGACTTATATTTTAGTACTAAATGTTGTCGCTCGTGGCTCAGTGTCATAACAACAATAATGGCGTCTGAAACAGAAATAAATAAAACAAGTAATATGACTGAAAATGACCCTTACTCATGTGAAAATAGTGATTTTAAAGACAATGTCAATATAAAGTTGTCAGAGTTTTAAGAGAGTCAGTCCTAAAAATACTTAATAGCCAAGTAACTGTGAAGAACTTGGAAGAAGCGCTCGCCGGCCACTGCTGTGGCACCGCTCGCTTCGCTTGCTCGGCTCACGCACGGTTGGTCACAGTTCTAACCTAACCTAAACCAATTGGTCAGGGTTCCCTAGCGCACTTACTGCGACTAATTCGACATTAGAAGCCACAACAAACGCATATTGTGACTGCAAATTGCATTACGTCTAAACGTGGGTAGGTAGCAGTTTTCATAACTATACTTAAAATGCAATGTCTATCCAGCTGAACTTCAGCTGTTTTACATAACGGAGCTGTTTTGTAAATAAAACAGACTAGCGGTGATGTAAAACAGCGGATTCGACAAACCATCTGCGACATATCTACCAACTCATATATAACTGTGTTATGTACCTACACCTATAATTTGTGTATACATTAGCAGTAATACCTTTCCTAATTATTAGTATTTTTTTTAAGCAATGTTGAATGTATATGCTCTTGGTGTTCTTTAATAAATAAATAAATAACTGGTCAGTTGCCGTAAAAAATGCACAAATTACCCGGATCAACTAAGTTTAAATGAGCCTTAATGCTTAAAATGATCCTTATTAAGCCCCCTTCGATCACAGTCGAGTAAAAACATCCTCTTTATGAAGTATCTGTGCTTTTTGTACGGAAAACTCTTCACGACGCTTTTTAAAGGCTTAAAAAGGGATCGATGGGCGGTTCGTTGTGGTTAATTTGTTTGTTCAGTTTGTAGGAAGAGACTGTTTTGAGCTTAGTTAAAAGCTTTGAGATTCCGTAACCACTGCCAGAGGTTTCACTTGTTTTTTTTTACTTTGACAGCCCTGTCTACAACAGAGCATAATAATAATTATCCAACTCTCTCTACCTATTACTTAGACTTACTTAACCTAAGTTTGACGCACAAAACAGGCAGCGGTTGTGTTGTATCTCTTACTAACTTAAATGTTACACGTTTCGCGAGCTCAATGATCTGAAGGCCAATTCTCGTATTTAAAAAAGGTTCACATTCAAGTCAAAATCTGTCACATTTGTCAATAATTTAGTTAAATTGATTGTATTTTTGACAGCTTGCGAATGAGATGCGAATGCCAAAGTTCTTAAAAATTACGGGAATTGCCCCCTGACCCCTAACCCTGCTCAATTATTTTTTCGATTTATTTCGAAATTGTCAAGCTGTAGCGGAAGAACGCTGTAGGAACATGGATAATAAATAAAAAGTATGAAAACACTGATTGGCGCACTTGTGCTGTTGAGAGTTAAATTAACTCAGTTGCTCCTGATCTTGACACGTCTCTGAGCCCAATAAACTCGATTCGATTACGGTACGGTACAACTCGAGTAATAGGTATCTACAAGCTTACGGATACTCGATACTGCGTGTGTGTCATATCGATACTTCACTAATATCCGCGTTGGGTATCAATTTATTTGTTGCGGTCGACCGTCCCTATAAAGGTACGGCATGTGGTTTAGAGTTTCTTGGGTATTTTGTTCCGTTCCGTGATTGTAGCATTCTATAGATATTTTCGGGGTTGCATGGTTAGGTACTTCTGGGGTAGAACACATTGCATAATTTCGTCAATCCAAATAAATACACTACATAAGGGTGCAGACCTCGTTTCTAAATGATATCAGCCGCACGGGTCGATCGAAGTTTAAGCTATGCTTGTCACGGTCATTTCGTGGATGGGTGACCATCCACGAACTGACCGTGTCTAGACCACGGATATCTATGGTCTAGACCTACAGACCAAAACAAGTACCGCATGTTTTCACAATATTTTACACTCGCTTGTCTTGCTGTCTCTTGTATTCTCACATAAATCGCTCTCGTTACGCAAACGCGGCGAATACGTTGCGCACACGTGGCGTGCTCGCTACGCACACGCAGCGAGCGCGTTGAACAATCGCCTCGCTGATAACTCGCTCGCAAATCGCCAGCGAAATGTCACTCCAACCAAACAAGCACTGAAATACTGAAACTGCAATGCATTTCATGTGTAAGTAATCTCAAAATAAAAGTTCCATAAATGCGCACTTGGCACGCAGCACTTTGAAAAAAAAAACAAGTAAGTAGGTACTTAGGTGATTATTCGTTTATTTATACAGGGTATAAAAGATCCATCGCATGGCCGTCAACTACGCATTCTGTACATCAAATTAGTAACATTACACAAAAATAATTGCTGGGAAACGACATTTATTTTTTGGTGTGAAAAATCACTGTTTACGGTAGTGCACAACGTAACGCACGCAAAACATTGTGTTTATGGGTGCATGCAACGGTTACGGTACGGTGGGGGTTATTTAAAATTAAGTTGTAACATTTGAAACTTGCTTTCTTTAAAAAAAACGTCTGAAAAATTTGGAACTTGGACCTTCAATATTTCCGTAAACAGAAGGTTCCCCCCAGGTATGGTCAGAACAAAAAATATCACAATGACGGGAATAATAAGTGATTTTCGGTTTCGTTATGTGTCTTTTTACACCCGTTACAAGTTAATATGAACAACTTTACAAAAAAAGTTATCGAACTGTATCATAATTCCGCAGGAATACGTGCAGCAGTATCGAACTATTTATCGGTTAACTAATTAACCATAAAATTATGAATCTAATGAAGGTTTATCAGAAAATTATCCATTAATTAACCATAAAATTATGAATCTAATGAAGGTTTATCAGAAAATTATCTGCGACGTTCTAGTTAATAATAGTAATACGAAAGTATTTTTTTTAAATGTTATCTTACCTAACGTAACCCAAAGAAAATATTATTCGGTTTTTTTTAGACTTCGTTCTTTTTAATCGACGAAAAAAGGAGGAGGTTTCATGTCGATGCGTATCTTATTTATTTTTTTATGAATGGTCAAGCTTAACTTTTCTTACCGATTGTGAAGATTCTTTTTTTTTGTCTTTAATATGTTTTTTTTTTTTTTTTTAGCGTGTTATATCTTCAAATGACTTCTCCCGCTCTGGGTGGAGCGGATATGTCAGACTTTTACTGACTAAAACCCACCCGTGTTCCTTGAGTTGCCTGTTGCCAAGGTCCCGGTATCCCTTTCGGACATTCCCGCAACCCTGGCAGAGGCCTCATGTATCTGGATGTCGTCGCTGAAAAAATATAGGGGTCATCGCTCATTTATCGCGGGCGACATGTTGGCAACGGCATAATATAGCCGGCGCTACTTCACCTTGAACGTTTTTCACCGAGTTATCGTTATGCAGCATGCAGCTGTCATGATGTATTTATAAATTATTTACTTAAATGTATTTATCCTAGGTAAATACATTACACTTCACAGAGGCCTCTTATAGTAGGTATCACTTTCTTCTCTATCTTTTTCTAATATTTATATCTCAATTTAGAACACGCAAGACTTGGCCGCCGGTCTATTTTGTAATAAATTCACCGTGAAAACTTACTGAAGTAAGCTTGGAATGAGCTGTCAACCCTAACATCCAGTAATGACAGCTCATTTCGTCTAAGTTATGACGGTGAGATTTTTATAGAATAGCCAGTTAATTTTCACCACGGGCTACAGGCGGCTGAGATCTTGTAATTCTGTTTTTATTTATTTCTAGGGCAGTTGTGGCCCAACGGTAACGACCCTGACTTCCGAGTTGTAGGTCGTGGCTCGTGGGTTCAATCAAACCCAGACAGGCGCTTTACTTTGTGTAATTTATTTCATCAGCACTGCTCTCAAAACGGTGAAGTGAGGAAACCGGCATGTCCTGAACCAAAAATTCAAAGGCATGTGACATCTATCAACCCGCACTGGGTCCGCCCCCTAACAACCGGAATGTCGATTTGGCGGTGTGATGCCCCCGTGCCTCGGAAAGCACGTTAAGTCACGCTGCGGCTGCTGATCGGATTTGGATGAAATTTGGAACACAAGTAGTAGAACGTTTCTTGGATTAAAATGTAGGATACTTTTGATACGAGTGTATAAAAAAATCGGCCGATAGCGAGTCGAACTCGCACACGAAGGGTTAGGCCCGTTAGGCGAATGCAATGAGACACCAAGCGACGATTATTCCTGTTATTATTATTATATCGTATGCTTTTGCCATGACGATTTTTCATATGTATATAAAACTTGAAAAGTAGGTACTTACTTACCTTAAAATATATTATGATAATGTCAACAGTCGTTAGTGGGCGAGTTTATGAAACGAGTTTAATAGAGATACGCCGCGCTCGTAAAACGTATAGTGTTGTAAAGTAGTGTGGTTGTGGCTGTTGTTTCTGTTTGTTATTTTTGTGTGGACTGTGAAGTGTTTCTGTGGATGTTCTGTGATCGAAAGTAATAGATTCTCTTCCACATTGTGTGATAAAGTGTTACCATTTGTATCGTGCCCATTTGTCGAGACACCACCCTATTCTACAGATGATGCTTTGCTATTTGCTACTATTTTTTATTACCTGACTCACCCAAAACAGTTCAACTGGAGTTTCGGATATTTTTATTTTCAAATTATATTTCAACCCTCAAAAGTTTGACTCTGTAGGTACTACTTATATTCTGATAATGAGATTGAATCTGTTCTCAGTAGCATGTTCTTAGGGACCGTGTTTAAGGAAACGGTGCCAAAGACGCACTATCATAATAGGTTTATAACGCGCTCTTTTGAGGAAAAACGAGGTCAATAATTGATAATGAGGTGACCCAGCATTAAACCGAAGATTGAGTGTGAATACCTAAGTGCCATCTGCAATCCGTGTAGATATTCTTCTGTTACCAACCGTTTACATACAAGTGGCGATGGCAAAAATCACATACCATTAGGGTTGCTGGTTGCTGGTCGGCCATTCAATTAACTAGATAATAAAAAGGCAGTTGTCGCCAATACAACCTCTTGCTTAAACCTACATAGCTCCTTGTTGACACCAGTGTGTCGTCAATGTAGCAGATGACGCTGACCGTAAACTTGCGATAGTTTAACCGCGCAACACTCAGTCGTACCCGGTGGGCCACCGTAGCGGCCCCAGGATTGATCCTTGTGGAACACACTGCACGACATCTCTTATCTAACCGACCGGAACAATCTCAGCTCAGATGGAGAACGGCACTTTCCCTCAAATACTCATGAAAAGCCACTCCTGTCAAAGGCATATTTAGCTGCAAACTCACACTACAAGCCTTGAACAAACTATACAAAAATACGATGTAGGTAGGTAATAACCTAATTGAAAAGTAGTTAGGTACTTGGTACACGGAAAATAATGCAAATTGATGTAATTAATACACAAATTAGTGTCGGTATCAAGTTACGCAAACCTTGGATTTCCCATTTCACAGAAGCAGTTCATTTTTATCGTTATTATATATCATTAAAGTCACTCTGGTATACTTATATTGATTGTTTGCAACTCCTCTCTGCCGATGACGATGAATGAATCAATCATCTTCATCCAATAGAACAGACGTGTTTACTACTCTATTTTGATAAAGGAACCATGATACCCAGTAACTGGGTTGTGGAGGTCAGATCGGCAGTCACTCCATGTACAATACTGGTAATTATCACTTGCATTAGGTTAGACTGGAATCCGACCCCAACATAGTTGGGAAAAGGCTAGGTAGATTTGGCAGATTGATAGGCTGGAGGATTTATTTTGCTTCTTCCAATAGATTTTCTCTCGTTCCTTCTAACTGCATATGTTTGGTCTTCTCACTGCATGTCCCGTACCATTGGCTCTTCTGCACCTGGTATAGTACGGTTACCTTCCTATTCGAAGGTATTCAAATGAGTGAAGCGTGCTTAATGTTTAATTAAACCTCTTGTAAGTTCAGTAAAGTAGTCTCACAGAACCTACTTACTACGATGAGTGAATTTATAACAACAAGACACTTTATATAATCCCTCTGAAAATATTATGTATATTGATCCACGTGACGCAGTTTTATAACTTTACTGTACTAACAGTTTTTATGTACCTACATAATCATAATCGAAGTAAATATTTATGCTTGTGATTCTTATCTTATCATCAACATCATCTGCCAAGACTTTTCCCAACTATGTTAGGGTCAGCTCCCAGTCTAGTCGGCCTCCGGTGCAGCTGAATACAGTATTTCTTCTTATCTTGATATTAAAATAGAATACTTACTCTTTTTTATGTACACCATACAAACAGTTATGAATGTAGTTTACCATAAGGTAGCACAATGGCCGGCCTTATCGCTAGCGGTGATCTTTTAAAGACAACCGTTGGATGAATTTATAGGGAGACGGTGAGACAATATAAATATTATGGAATATTAATTATATTTTATTGGCAATTTTTAACTCGTTTCTGGGAATTCAAAACAGTTTTTGAAATAAGCCTAATATAATTAAAACCTAACGGCGTCATTGTCAGCAATTACATTCCTAATATACCTAATTACTGTTAGAGACGGCGTTTATAGGTGTTAATTAAAAAAACCGGCCAATTACATGTCGGACCACGCACAATGAAGGTTTCCGTAGTTGGGATGAATTTATCCCAAGAACAAACTAAACATTGTAGTCGAAAAACATTTCCAACTGAAAATATTTGCAAAAAAAGTTTGTACGCACAATATTGGGAGATTTACCATGTTTTTAAGACCATAGACTTCTTATAGGTTTTTCTGTAATCTATAAGTACAGAACTATTTTCTGCATTTTTTTCAAAGTTTTAGGCTCAATCATTTCGGAGATAAGGGGGGAATTGTCAATTTGCATGTATTTTCTTAAATATATTTAAAAGTATTTATTTTAAAAATATAAAAAATGTATTCGAGATCCTCGCAACAAGCCCTTTCATTTGATATGTCACACGGTAAAGTTTGGAATTGTTTTTTTTTTTATTTTCTAATTTGGCCCCCAAAAGTGATCCCCATCTTCAAAATTCATTTATGTTCGTTACACGTCCGTGTTCGGGTCACAGAAATACACATGTGTACCAAATGTCAACTTAATCGGTATATTGGATTCGGAGTAAATTGGCTGTGACAGACAGACAGACACACGCGTGATCCTATAATCCTATAAGGGTTCCGTTTTTTCCCTTTGAGGTACGGAACCCTTATATACGCGTCGACTTGAGAACCTCGTCCTTTTTGTTTTCGTCGGTTAAAAAATATAATCAAACTAGAATAAATACATAATAATGATTTCATATCACGCAAGATATCTAGACACGCGGCAGCGTGTCAAGCCATTCTTATCACGATAGCTGACGTCGAAATAAACGGATATCAGTAGAGACAAATAAAAGAGGCACAATGTCATGATGTTAGTGTCTTCTGCTTAGTATGGCCTGTAGCGCACTCAGCGCAGTGTTATTTAGTTTTTTGTGCAAGTACGAACAGTTGCGTGCATTTACTTACTTGTACTATTGAAAAGTTGTATTATTTTACTTGTTTTTATTTTACTGATTTTACTTATACAAGTTTGGTGTGAATTGACTTATTTCTTAGACGTGTTAAACCGTAACATAATGTCATAAGTACAATGCCTCGCGCAGTAAAAAGTTACCATAAAAAATAACAGCAAAGGAATGTAATGTTTACATTCAATTTTTTTTATGAATCCATTAACTACCTATGTTCTATTTCCGTACCTCCGAGTGGTATAAAAACCTTGTTCGCTTTGTACTTGCAAGGACAAAAGAGTATCGGATTAAATCACATTTCTATTTTAAGTTACGTACAAACTTTGATCTGAGCCGAAATGTGACGGCTTTTCGCGCTCTTTTTCCTCATTATCACGCTCAAAGTCCCTACTTCCCCAGCCCTAAACGTAACCCAGAGAATGAGGACCACATCTACTGTGAACAGTTCAAAATCAGTCTAAAAACCAATAAACCAACATTATTTAGCACAAAGATTAGATATCAGTTAGGTGTTCACATAAAACATCTGTGCTGTGATGTAATTATTTGATAAACACTTTGTTGGTAGGTACGCTTATCGCGAACTTTGTTGATGTTTTGGATTCGCAGTCGCTCTATTTACTTGAAATAGCAGCGATAACGATCGCAGCGGAGTACAGTTAGTGACTTGCCGACATGAAATGTTACATGGTTCAACTGATAGAGTTGTTTAGGACAGTATTGAAAGTGATTCGAGGGAATGGAACATTTACGAAGATCAAGGAAGGTAAAAAGGTAAAGTACAATGAAATAAGAATATGACCTGAATTTATCTACATACCTACCTATGTACCAAAAATTTATGAAGTACAACTGTTGGTAAAATGTATGAATTGACGTTTAAGCTAACGCGACGGTCGGTTCGGCTACCTACCGATAAACAGCACGGGCTTGACTACCGCTGAAACCGATAACACCTAGCCCAAGTGTGGCAACAGTGATAAGAGGGGGTTTAAAGATAGACAAACCTCTTTTTCTCACCCTCGCTTATCCTTCCACGCGTAGCATGACCTGACCACAATAGAAACGGGTTTTGTCGACGGAAGAATAGACAAAATAATACATGCACAATCACAATCTGTCACTTTGTCTATTCTTCTGACGACAAAACCCGTTTCTATTGGTCAACACCCTAATTGCGTAATACACGATCAATCAGAATTGAAATCGGTTTGAAATGCAAAACCATTGCTTCATAAGTTCGAAAAAAATCTGCTCATCAACGTAAATAACGCAATGAATGTTGTTGAACTGTCAAAATGAAACCAATTAGTCATAATCGGTTACGAAAATATGTTACGCAATTAGATAGCAGGTCATGCTATGAGTGCACAGATTGTGAAATAAATGCTTATAATTCCCGCAACATGTGACTGAAGATGACTTGTGCGAAATTTTATACACAAAATGTAACTATTTATTATTATGTACCTTGCCATTACAATAAATGTTGTTGTTCTCATTTTTCCCTTTATATACTTGTACATAATATTTTACGTATTGGTCACCAAAAAGGAGAAACGTATCGAATCGACTAAGACGGATTAAAAATATTCTTGAAAAGCGGTCACCGATTTCGGCACGATTAAGTTACTACAAAACATACTACGGATCCCACATTACTATTTATATTCCAATATGGATACCTGTCCTATTCTTGGTCGGTAACAAATGCTTTCTTTAGCTAAATATTTTTAACAGTGATTATGCGCGTATGTGCCTACAAAGTGGATTTCTTATTAAGACTTATGAACTATTCTGTGAACTAATTACTATCCTATCGATGTATGTCATGTCGGATTTGGTGAAGGAACGCCCTAAGTACCATAATCATTTGCAGGGCAGGCGATCAAATCACATGACATGAATTCACTTTTCGTGCTATTACATAAAAGAATGTATAGTAATTGGTAACCCCTGACAAGAATATTATATTACCTACATTATGATGCAAGTGTGCAATGACAAATGCTCACGCTTATCAAATAACGATTTCCGACACACTTGCAAAGGAAAAGGACCTAAATCACCTCTCATAAACATAATATTTTGTCGCAAAATCGGACATCTCTGACTAATATACAGCGTGTCTCAGAAATGTGTGGTCTTGAGAGAGTACATTCCATTAAACTGAACAACTTTCTCCATGGGTCCAACATCGTACCTAATCGCAAAAAAAAAACAGGTTTCGCATACAGAAAATTAATGCCTACTCGAATCAAATGTAGGTATGGGACAGTAATTATTTTTTAAAGCTGTTCAGTTTTTCCGGCACACGCTGTATAGTCAATTATTTGTGGTATGCGCCAGGTGTGCGTTTTCGTTTGCATTCCCGCACTAGTGCGGTCAGTCAATATACTGCATTGTGAATCTAAAACCGATGCAATAAGAACCTTTTATACCAAGTGTCTAGGTGTGTAGAAAAAAATATAGTAGGTACCTAATAATAGTAATAATATAACTAACCATGTCTATCATTCTTTTTCCAGGCAGAACAGCAGAGCACAATGTCGGTGATCCTGGACGCCATCGATCTTGAGCGGGAGTACTCCCCCAGTCGGTGGTCGCAGAGGTTTTCCACGTCAATGGAAGTGCTTCAGCACCACGTGAAGCATGTCACAGCAGGTAAGGACTCCGATCAGGTTGCTTTACAGACAGCTAACGAGAGGAACTCCCTGCCAGGGCTTAGTGTCCCGTTAGCTACAACCTATGATTCTTCAAGCCAAGAATTGAACATGAGGTTATTTACGAACGTCCAGGCGAGCGTGCTTCATCGTCTACTGCGTTATCGATTACCATCAGGTTTAAAGGCACAAGGCGAAGCGTGTTCATAGAGTTACATAGAAACCAGTATATTGTCACTGTGGTCTGTCTTTACGAGACCCGGGTTTGCCGCTGCGGGTTGCGGTCTGCCTTCGTCTTCCGAATTGTACCTACAAGGAGAGCTTATTACCACATATTCTGATAAAATTTTATTTCTGTTTGTAGGTTTGTACAAATACTTTAAAACGTCAATAAAACAAAAATCAGATTCGATCAATATCGAGTAGTTTAGCGTCGATCGACTGCAGTCTATCAGAATGTTCAGTCTTTTACCTAATATCTAAGGCTAATTATTTATTTTTTAAGTCTAGCCCTTTTTAACCACAGTCTATTTTGTTACAGCCAGCGATGAAGCAACAAACAACATCCCACATAAACTGGAGATCGAGTATGGATCAACGCCTGGACAGAAACTTGACATTCTTGGAACAGATCTACCAAACGGTCGGTACCTTTACTTACGAACTTTTTAATTATTTTTTTGTCATAGTTATATATTTAGTTTTTTTTTGTTAGCCCACACTGTCCCACTGCTGAGCAAAGGCCTCCTCTAAATCTTTCCAAGCATCCTTTTCCAGGGCCACCTCGATTCAGTCCTTGCGGTAATCGTCTAGGTTGCGTCGTTTTTAGAAACCAAAATTATTTTAACACTCAGAGGTCGATCCCTAGTGTTATTTTTTCCAAGTATCTAACATGGCTTGTAAATAGGAAGTATTGGCTAGCACTAATAAATACGCCTTGAAATTAATAAGAAACACCTCTACTATCAAAATTAAGAGAGCATACCTAATGTTATCCTCAACAAATTGTGTGCCAAAGCCTTCTGTGAATAAGTGTTCTGTTGGCCTTTTTTACATTACATTTGAGATAAATGTAGGCTTAAGAAAAAAAACAGATAATAGTGTCGTTTCAAGGTAGCTAGTAGGTACTATATCTAGGAACCTCAATACCAGTACAAGGTAGGTAATTGTACCGACAAGTGACTGTTTTGTGTGATAAAAACCAGCATAATTTTTAAGAGTTAGTTATGTTTCGATTTCAATAATCACATAAGAAGTAGGTACTTAGGTACATACATTTTGTTTAGGAAAATGCTAGAGTTACTTATATTTACCGGTAGCCCTTCCACGAAATGTGACAAAATTACTTGTTAGAAAGGTTAGTCAAACATTCATGAATCTTATATAATAATGTATTCTTCCAAAAAAATAAGTATGTAGGTAGTATGATGACGTGTTCACTATGTTTTAAACCAGTCAATGACATTATAATCAACTCATCTATCTACATTTAAACTGTTAAGAACCTTCGTGTATTTCCGAGGCTCTGCATTACAAAATAACTGTTGGAATATCAAGTACCTAAGTTTAATAACTGGACAAGGTCGCATCATCAAGGTTTCTTTTTGTGTTTTATCAAAATAAATATACTTACTTGACACTTGTTTGTATTATGAGGGCAAAATATTGCCGAGGTCAGTTCGTGGATGGGTGACCATCCATTACATACCGAGACCCCTCCGTGCCTCGGAAAGCTCGTTATGCCGTGGGTCCCGACTGTTATTTGCAGATCTTTGACAGTCGTTACGGGTAGTCAGAATCTCGAAAGTCTTACAACCAGTCTTTCCAAGGTATATATTATATATTATAGTTATATATTTATAAGGTATCCATATCTGGGTTGTGGAGGTCAGATAAGCAGTCGCTCCTTGTAAGATACTGGTATTCAGCTGCATCTGGTGAGACTAGAAGCCTACTCCAACATAGTTGAGAAAAAGCTATTCTGATTGATTTGATAGAGCTGCTAACTTCTAACAGTCACGGATATCACCCTGAAGTTCCATTTGTAAAACTTATCCCGTATTTATAAAATTAAAACATTATATCCAAATCTTAAACATAACATTAGTCAAGAAATGTCATAAAAACCTTCCCTTCATCTCATTTACATTCACAAAGAGATACGTTTTTCTCAATTTATTTGGTATGAATAAGTTACATTAGAATTCATATCGGGAGACAAGACACTAACGACTGACATTCAGTATTCTTATTGTTTATTTTTATGGTTTCGCTCGTATCTGCTCACATCTGTTGCACCTTATAGCTCCAGGTTTTGTAACGTGCCACAAACCCTTTACTGCTACACACCTTACTACATTCACAGTATAATAAAGTAACAGTATTATATCTCGGCAGTGACCTTGAAATAATTTGGTACCTCCGGCTGATAGATAGATAAACGTTCCGCGTCCGTGCGTAACTGCCGCGCACTCGATACTGATGCGTACTAATATACACTGACATTTCGAAGCTCGTCTTTTCGGCCGTTTTCTATGAAGATATAATACTGTTACTTATTTATACTGTGCTGCAGGGTATTATGAACCACTGAGTAGTATGCATTTACGTTTTTATGCGTGACGTTGTTGTTACTGAGTTGGCTTGGCTTCTTGTACCTAAATGAAACCGGAGCCGCAACGACGCGGCGACGCGCCGGACCGCATGTTTGTGTATACGAATGAATATCGCCCATGCGGCGCAACGGCGGCGGCGCGGGGCCGCCGCACTGCCCACCAGCGCCGCGTAGATTTTACATTTTCATTCTGAGATGTTCTGAAATGTTTTCATCTTGCGGTCCGACGCCGATACGGCTCCGGAGCGTCTCCGGCGTCATGTACAGGAAGCCTTACTACTAGAACTGTAGTATTTTCTTTTTTTAAAGGTAACCTGATAAAGGATCCACTCAAGTACAATCCTTGCGATTGCCTAGACTCAAACAAGACCTCGCAATTTTATCAGCAAACAACCTAGTGAGCCAATCATTTTGTACAGTCAGCCTAAAAAATGTACAACGACAAAGTTCGTTTCATTATCTACAGTTTGTGTTCTAATGTTGTATCTATGTGTACCTACCCAATGTGTAATATCTTTTTGAGGCTTTTTTTGTTGACCTGGGGGTTTAAAACAGTCACTTTGACAGAATCATAATAGGAAAATACTATGAATCATCGTAAAATGTCACAAACTGACAATTCATAATATGATCTGCGTGCGATTCATATTAGGAAACAATTCATCTGTTTGACAGTTTTCTATGGAGATTCGAAAAATGGTCCACATAATCTGAATTGCTTTTGTGTCAAATTAGAGGAATTGCTAATGACAGCTGGGATTCAGGATATGAACTGCTTTCAGAGGAATTGCTAATGTGGCCGGTTTAGACCCCCTGTTTCAATATTTTGTGCGTACTACTTAATTTTTACTGACAGTCAAATTAACGGCTAATTTAATAACGTAGCTGTGTAATAGTGAATGAAATTAGAATTAATTGATGGATGTGTCATTAACAATCCTATTAGCGCAAATGTCCTTTCAATGATACAGAAATGCTGCAGTTTTATGTTTATTGATTATTCAAATTATGGCAAATTTACGCACTTTGATACGTAGAATTGCTGATAATATAATTGTGTAATATGTACTAAATAAATGTGTAATTTCTATGATTTCTGAACTCAGCAATAACAATGAACCTTGCCTTAGTTCTGGGGACATGAGTATAATCGCTTGCTTGCAAATAAATGACTGATTAGCATGAATTTTTTCTTTTGAATATTTATCTATCAATGAAGATGCCATTCGTCCCCATACATTTTTTTTGGAAGGAACCCCCCTTCCCTAGAATCATTTCAATTTCCTTGTAAATTTTGACGTTCGAAAGTGCCATATAAATAGCTTGAAATAAATGATTTGACTTGACGCTGATATGAGCCATGCAACGGAAATATCAAAATGAGCAACGGCAACCCAACCGTGATCCCACACTATTGCGATTATGTATTAAACTAAGCCTTCCATCTCTCTCATTCTTGTGGTATAGTGAACACAAAAGACAAATAGCAATAAAACACGCCATGCTTATAACTTTGGGATATCTACCTACATAAAAATAAAACTAATATTATTGATCATCTTTTACTACAAAAGTTTCTAACTTGTCCTAGATATAACGTCATGATTGATAAAACCCATATAATTATGTATTCTTCTGCATCAGATGCACCGATCCTCGTGTATATTCACGGCGGCTACTGGCAGGAGCTCTCCCGCGAGTTGTCGAGGTACCCAGCAGGCCCCCTCCACAAGTTCAGGGTGAAGACCATCGTCGTGGGCTATGACCTCTGCCCGACCGCCACACTCGCTGAAATCATCGGCCAAATAAGAAACGCTGCGAGATTCGTGTTTGAGTACGCAGAAAAAATGGCCACCAAGTAAGATAACCCTTCACCGAGATAAATAATTTTAATGTAATGAACCGAAAACAGAGATAAGCCCGACGAACTAGAATATTTATGTAGAAAATGTAATATTAAGTTCGAATTGGCAAGTTTAAAAAATTTAGAGATAATTTATCAAATCATCAATTCAATATTCACTCGCGTGATTTAATGGTATTCAGACTCTAATACCTACTTGTGACAGTGTGACCAGATATTAAGTACCAACCAACTAATCGAAGGTATAAGTATATGCATTTCTAATAACTATTTCCATTTGTGGAAACTATTAAGAGTCTGAAACGAAAAGCGCAATAAATTGGTTTTTGGTTTATTTAGAAACAAAATACTTAGCTTCTTTTCCCAAGCTTAAACGAAATCGTTACCCACCTAAGTCCTTAGTAACTTCTCAGTAGAAAATGTTAACTCCATCTTTGTAATTTCCAGAGGCGTGTACTTCGCGGGTCACTCGGCGGGTGCGCACCTTGTCGCCAAACTCCTCGCGAGTGCAGATTTCTTCGAAAACACGCCAGGAGCATCCCGCCTTCAAGGAGCGTTCCTCGTATCAGGAGTATACGACCTCAGGGAGATTGTCCACACGTCTGTGAACGACGCTATCCAGCTACCGAACGAGTGGGCAGTACCCCTGTCGCCCCAGTTTGACGACTTCACACACCTGCAAGGAAGGAGGATACGTTTATACATTTTAGCAGCACAACATGACAGCCCCACCTTCAAAAAACAATCCAGAGAGTTCTTTGAGATCCTACACAACACTTGCCTAATGCAGAATATGTATTTAGAGATCAAGGACGGCATGGATCATTTTGACATCGTCGAATGTTTCGCGAACGACAACAACTATCTGAAGAATCTATTGATTCATGATATTCGTAAACATTTACTGTAAAGTAGAGGTTCGGTACATAAGGTTGTCGAAGGTACCTGTACTTTAGTCTCTAGTTACCTGCCTAAAGTAAAATGCATTTTATTGTGATTTTAAAATACCAAATGAAAAATGTACCGACGCATTTCTTTACAATTTGGGAACCAATATTGTTATTTGAAATAAAATCTGATATTATTTTTAGTAATTCTAAAAGAAGATTATTGCCTTCAAGATCACCTGCATCTTTTATTCGAAATAATAATTAAAATATGCTTAATTAAGTTAAAATACGGTCCGTTGACCGCTAATTCATTTGACCGCATAGTGACTCAATTTAATTACATTTGGTAACAAAATGATTAATGATATAAATACTTACCTGAAAAGTTTATTGGTCTGATATAGTGTCTTATAAAAATATAGGTATGTTTATTTTTAAGCTATAAAACTGTTGTATCTTTATGGTCGTATGTTCTAGACTTCAAGGCATTGTATTCGTCTTGAATAGTCTATGACAAATATTTCTCGCACGAACAACACTCGTAAATATTAGATAGGTATGTTTTATAACTAGTCGCTATAAATAATTTTCGAAGTAATTTTGTACCTATGTAAAGCTGGTATTTTCGCGCATCAACTGTGACCCGTAAGGCGGGTAGCACACCTGCGCCACGAAACCGTGTCCGCTATGGTTTCGCGGCGGAGGTGTGTTAATGCTATGGCCGTTTTGCATAAAATCGAATCACGTCAAAACTGATGCGCGTAGCACATTTTGTGTGTGGATATAGGTAGTGAATATCCAGCTTAACACACCTGACCCACCACCGACGAGGCAGCGACTGCCATCAACGATTGTCTCGCTCAGGAAACGTACAAAAGATTGTAAGTAAAAGAGATTAAGAGATACATATGTATATTAATAGTTGATCGCTGACTATTCAAGCCGCTGGCAAATACTCTTTTGTCGCAGCTAGACCTATCAAAGAGAGTAGGTTCTCCCTCAGAGACACTCTTTAAGCAGGCAGAACACAGTATGTACGCCTCGTCATAGAACATAAGCATTTGTTTCGAAACTTTACGCATAATCTTAATGATTATATTAATCAAAATAATTAGTTGTTAAGTTTTGCAATGTCAGACTTAAGAGTAGTTTTTAAGTATTAGGTTAGAATGCTCACTATAATACAATAAATGTTACATTTTTATACACACATCAGTTTTCTTGTCATTTGGATACCGTAAAGCTACCGCATCTTCGTTCGTTCGTTCGTTATGGAGTTTGGTTTCCGCACTTAGTCCTTAAGGTGGACCATCGTGCGTGGGCCATGGTGGCCATCGTGGTTATTCCAACCAGCCCGCCTCCCTCCAAAAGCTAATTAAAGCTGCTGGTCTGTTCAGAACATCTGTGAAAGATCTGGGTGCCCCGGGTTTGTGTTCTAATCTGGGTGATGCCCGTGCATTCAAAGAGCACGCACGCTATGGTTTCTTCAGCCTCCATACATGCCCTGCACAGAGGACTGTCCGTAATGCCTATTGTGTGGGTAAACTCCTGTAGCCACCTGCGTATTTGGTTGAAGGGGATGGGTACGATAGGCTCGGGTCCACAGACTGACGTGCTGGATCCTCTTCTAGCAAGTTCGTCAGCTGCGTCGTTACCTAGCGATCCGCTGTGTCCTTTAATCCATTGTAGTGTCACCGTGTTGCGGTTAGATACTGTTACTCGTTCTAGTGCATTGTGACATTCTAGTGTTAGCTTCGAGGTAATGCATTTTATTTGTAAAGATTGGAGAACTGAGGCGCTGTCAGAGAGTATACGTATTTGGGTGTCCGTAACTCTCCTGGCTTCTAGGGCGTAGACCGCTTGAATGATGCCCACACACGCCGCCTGGTAGACGTTGCCTGTAATATGATGTTGAGATAAATAAAGATTTATGATTATAATTATGAACTGTGCTGCCACCGTAGATCCCGAAAACAAAGCTGAAATGTGTCATGTGCCTACACAACTACAACGGCAACAATATAATCTCCAAACCGCATGACTGCAGCAGTATCTGTTTTTAGGGGAGGCCGGACGATAGTGTTTAAGACAGCAACGCTACTGAAATATATGTACAATGTGGAGACAATAAATGAAAATACTGTCAAGAGTATTATAGTGCTTAAAAGAATTTAGAAACTGTCAAATATAACTTATCATCGAATTTAAAAAACCGGCCAAGTGCGTGTCGAACGGAAATTATTTATTTTAAAATTATTTCAAAAAACAATGAGATCTTGTTCTTGCTTGTTGTGGGACTAGCCGTTTCATTTGATATGTCATACAATTTGCCTCCGAAAAGTGACACACATATTAAAAAATCATTTTTTTATTTTATTACCAAGATTCTTTGACATGGTCTCACTATTACCCTAGAGTTATGGGATTTAAAAAAACACGTTATAAAGTGACTAAACTAATGTATATGTAGCGGTATCTACATCGCCACATGCAAACTACGCATCAAAGACCTGACGTCACACAAAAATGCTGACGTCACATAAATCCTGTATCGCGCAACTAAAGTTTACCGTGCAATGGACATTTATGCAAGAACCCAACATCAACCGTTGGGCAGTTGCCCGCCAGACACAACAACCGTCTGGTCGGAGGATCCTCCCTTTTCTATGGTGGATGAGTGAACTTCACACCCTGTTCCTCTTACCCTTAAATATATATTTGATTGATTAAATTAATGTCATATCATCGCCATCGTCCCCACATTGTATAATAATATGGTGAATTTTGGTGGTGCTACCTCCTTCCTGGTCACAAAGAGTAAAGCTACTATAGACGGCTGTCTATTCGCGTTCCTTATGCGCGTCACCAAAAATGAGCCCGTATTATCCGTAAGTACCTACCTACCTATTCGACTCTGAACCTAAGCCGGGGTCTCTGAATAACCGAATTAGGCAATATCCAAAACATACACAGATATATATTATCTGGGTTCCAATATTCGTCTTTCAAACATCGTTACATGGTAATAAATAACCTCTGCGATAGAATGAAGGTTGTCAATGTTGACTTCCAATAACAAATTGAATTTCAATTTTCCTAACTTCTTCATTTGGGATTTATTTTATCCCTATCTCCATGTCTAACCTTCTTCATTCGTAGCCGATATTAGCATAATTTTGTACTTATTCTAAACTTTAGAAAACTTTATTTTATTTGAGATTTGCTTAAGTATTTTGCACTGACTTGTTTTAAACAATATTTTAAGTAATCATTATGTTATTCATATTTTTGACGTCGAGATTAAATTGCGTTTGTTTTATAACTTTAACGTCGAAGCATTTTGTCGTATTTTCAAACCTTCATAGTAGTTTCGGCCTGGATAATATATAATGTTAGAGTGCTGAAATTCTCAAGATAATGAGAGGTATAAAACACACTAAGTTTCATTTCTCTAGCTTTTATACTTTGGATTTTATTAATAGTTACCTAAAATACATCGATTTCGTCTCAGGTTCACTGAAGCCACACATTTTGAACAAGCAAGATGTAAGGTTTGTAGGGTCAGGCCTTGTAGAGTTACGGGTTTGCCTCTACATTCGATCTGAAGCGTTATGTGAGTCTTGGCAATGGGTCCTAGTTTTCCCTGTATCGAATCATTAAAATTTTATTTTTAACCGACTTCTTCAAAAAGGAGGAGGTTCTCAATTCGTCTGTATGTTTTTTTTTTTTTTTTTCTTTTTTTTTTTGTGTGTATGTTACGCGATTACTCCGCCAATTATGAATCGATTTTGATGATTCTTTTTTTGTTTGGTAGGTCATGCTTCAGAGGTGGTTCCATATAAATTTTATTAATTTTGCTTGCGTAGTTTTTGAGTTAGCTTCAATAATTACGTATTTTTCCTACTTTGTGTATGTAGACGATATATTGTTTGACTCCGTCACTGTTATTTACATAGCAGGTAGTGTATTCGAATTTGTGTAGGGTAGGTACCACAACTAAAAAGTGAAAAATAAAAACATTTTACAAAAAAAAAACAACCGACTTCCAAAAAAACACTAAAAACGTGAAAAATAACTTTAATTTCGGAAGTCGGTGGCAAAAAACGAAAATTTAAAAGCAAAGACACCGACTTCCGAAATTAAAGTTATTTTTCACGTTTTTTGTGTTTTTTTGGAAGTCGGTTGTTTTTTTTTTGTAAAAAGTTTTTATTATTTTATAAGTTTACGCATGCGAAAGAATAAACAAAATAATAATAATAAAGAGCTCTTGCACGTTATTCAATTTAAAATCCACGATGATACCTACCTACCTGTCTAATCTTCCTTTAATTACCAACATCAACTGGAAAACTCGAAAACTGTTTGACATTTAAAATGTCAGCCGGCTACAAAGTTCGTTCTCAGTTCGTTATGTGCGCTTGATGTCCCACATCTTATTTACGTCTCGTCGGAAGTTACTCCGTTCCTAATTCAAGGGACGAAACGACCGCTTCTTGACTTGCGAATTAATTCCTCTTCGCGCTGTTTGTTCCCTTTGATCTTAAAGTTTAATTGAATCGCACATACCGTGGTTATTGACTATACTATGCTAATTTAAGGTTAGTTTGAACTCTTCTCTTCTCCTCGTATGACACAAGAGAGAATAGTTCATGCCGTGGTGGAAAGATCAGCCAGTACCTATAGCCTGTTACGGCTGTTAGGAAGTTTGGTAGTGTGGTTAACTAGATGAGATTAGCCACATTGCCAGGACCAACTGCCAGCAGTCCTCCACTGCTGGCAGTTGCGAAAATTCAAACATACATAGGTACATAAACTCACTCCTTTTTCCTATGACGGTAGGCTACAGAAAGCCACCTCTATCAGAATCAGTTCTATTTCTTAGTTTTTGACGTTCAATGTGCCTATTTGAAATAAATGATTTGACTTTGACCTGCTACGATCCTGACATACTCCTTTTGCTTCATTTACGTTCATACGCACGTTGGCTGCGAGTTCTACGAACCTGACCTTTCTGAAGAAATACCAATAAGTACAAAAACACATTTCGGAAAATATTAGTAACGTTAAATATGACACATAAATTTTTTAGAAAAGGTATGAGTGTCGGTGACGTAGGACGCTCTATAAAACCTAACTTTGCCCAAAGCCAAAACTCGATGTAGGTACCCTGTTACGCCCGGCCGGTTACTTCTGTAATTGTATTATCGAACAGTGTTTTGAATAGCTCCCGGATTTCTGAAAAGACTAGTCTCCAAATTACACTATACTTTTATTTTTTTAAATTGAATAGAAGATAAACGGCATTAAAAAAATATATATAATAAACGGTATTTTATAAATAAGGTTTTACTACAGATTACCCCGTAACCAAAAATGTTGATGAAATTGGGCTATTATTAATAGGCGGCCTTTAACTTATACCCATTATCGAAGAAAAACACAAAAGAAAGGACTTACGTGCGTATGGGAGGACGCCGTTCCCCTGTTCATTGTTGAACGTCAGCGCAAAAAGTTTGGTATTCTCGCCATCCAAGATCCCACAAAGGCGGACCTACTTACTTTGTTCCAATAATACTATGAAAACATTTTGCGGTCCAGTAAAAACAAATATTGCCGTAAAGAGGAATTTGTCTAAGGGCCCGATCACACATACCACAACCACACCACAACGACAACACGAGGAGGGGCAGTAACGCCCCTCCACGTGTTAATTTGTATGAAAATGAATGGTTTATCCACACGGACCACATTTGGCCGTCAATATCAACCATGTGGGCGATACCGCTCACAGCAAAGCGTCGTCGAAGCTTCAACGCTCTCGCTGGAAGTACCAGCGAGACCGCGCCCTAACGGCCGGCAATATCGCAAACACAACAATCTGTCTGTCTGCAAACACAAGTCACAACATAACCTCTTCGCAACTACTAGCGACAACGCAACTGCAAGAAGTTGCAGTGACACTATTCACACGCAACCACTGCCTGACCACATTTTGTCGCTGAGATCTGCGATGTGGTGTGGTTGTGGTGAACGGGTCGTAATCTTTACAGCTAAAATAGTATTTCGATCCTTTCTTGTTGTCTACAGTGAGTGAAAGTAACTATTAACTACTGCCCACGCGACTGATATGAGTGACATAGTTATCCCCAAAAGAAATAGGTCAGTAGGTATATAGTTTACCCTTTTCTTTCCATAGGTGTTATAATACGCAATAATAAAATAAAAGGGTGCGGAAAAGCAATGATTTTGTTTGACATTTTTAATCTATAGGCTAGTGGCTAGCACCGCCGCCTGGGACATCTGCAACAGGTACCAGAGACATCGCAGATGCGTTGCTTTCCCTGCGGGTTAATTGCGTAACACACTAATGGCTTTCATTTTGATAGTTCAACACTATTCAACAATACTCATTGTGTTATTTACGTTGTTGAGCAGACAAATTTTTCGAACATACGAAGCAATGGATAAGCAACCTTTCAAAATTATTTAGATTGTGATTGAAAGTGGAATATATAATATATAATACACATTTAGGGTGCTGGAATGTCTAATGTGCCTATACACCGGCATTGACTACTCTTCAAACTCTAAATACACGCAACGCTGTTTAGTGGCAGAGAAGGTCTCGTGTAGTGTAGTTCCTCGTGCAAACTCATTCACATCGAGTTCTAAACTACCTACGGCCCTACAGCACACTCTTTATAGTATCAAGAAAGGGTAAATTAATTAGCCAAGCGGCACAGTGAAATATTTTTCATCGCCTCGGTATTTCTGAAGAATCTCCAAAAAAAACTCATTTCTTTCCAGTAATTAAACTCTTTTATACAAGATATTATGTGTATAAGAGTTGTATTTCCAAGTTACTTGGTAAACCTACCCTATGGTAGGTACTCAAGTAATTCCTCGTCCACCAAAGTGAAATGAAACCGCAGGTCCCTATCACAACATACCTCCATTTCATTTTGTCTCTAGCAAAGCTTTTAAAACGGGAGGTTATTTAAAAAGACAAATATTTACAAAATTACCTCAGTTGTGTACAGAGCTTAGAAATAAATTACTTATTTAGGGAGGAATCTCTTGGTAAATTGTGATCTCTATCAAAGGATGTAACGATTAGAAGACGTTTTTGATGAGTTAGGTAAATACCTTTCGTAGTACGAGACAGCTTGATAACCATGGATTTACATTGCTTTGCCTTTATGGCTTAGCTAAACTTCTCCTCACATTTACTATTCATAATGTAAGTTCATACAATCATCAAGTTAATATAATCTGTTGGCATATTTGGCATTATGTTGTGAAAAATTTGTATAGGAAAGTACTTACTATCTTTATCAAAGTAGTCTGTTATTATAAACCGGACCGGACTGCCCCATCCAAAGGCACTGGGTAAAAAGAGCAATAGGTTTGTGCTAATTAAATCAAGTACTAACATAGCATATAAGCATAATCTGTTACTAACCACTAACTACTTACATAAGGACTAATTTAGGTCTGAAATAACGTTTTATTTTAATTTTATAAAACTGCAATTCGATACCCTTTTTGAATTCAATACATTAACAACTGTACTTTAATATTTTTACATACCTACTGCTACTACATTCTCTTATTAAAACTTCCATAGTTTGTGAGGTTATAGTCATCCATGTATACCTAAGTAAAAAGAACTTTTAATGAAACTTTAGAAGTACGCCGCTTCTTCAAATAACGGTTAAATATTATAAAACAAGTTTAACGATTTACTACAGAAGCAATCAACAACATAACTAAAACAGAAGCACCTAATCAACAACGTGTAACTTAACTGAATAACAGGCCAACAAGTAACAAAGAAGTGGACAAACGATGTTCAAACAAGACCAACATAATAACATTATACAGTTTGAAGAACCTTAAGATTCGTCCACAAATGAAACTTCACGCTTATAAAAATTGGCTCATCAAACTCACCCAAAGGGCTGGGTGAGTTTGATGAGCCTATTTTTATGACACCCAGTGATGGCCAGTGATGGCAAAACACACTAGAAGAGGAAATTGGTAAAAAAGAACGACCACCGGTACTGCCTTGGGTGTGGTCGCAAGCGGTAGTGCCATGAGATCCTGGGTCAAGTTCCCGGGAATGTCGCAGTGTCAGCCCGTAGTCTGGATTTGTGCCTAGGTGGAAAAAGGCTCGCCATCTGTTACATGGGACTTAAACATAAGTAACTGGCGAAATGTGGGTGTTATGTACACCTCTGCCTAACCCTTCGGGGAATACAGGTGCTTATGTTATGTTAGATACAAAAAATATATTTTTACTTGAAATTGTTGGCAGGCTTAGAGATGTTGGCTAATAAATAAGGTAATGCCAATCTCATATTTGTAAGTAGGCATTTTTCCAAGGAGGCCTTTCTCAGAGACATAGATTTTCTACTAGAGAGTCAGTAACAAGCACGTTAGTATGCAAACAAATCTGGTTGAGGAATAAAATATAAACACACCGAGGTGTAGAGGAAATCTCGGCTTATCTCGTACAGCTCTCGGCATATGGATTTAAAGGAAATCTTTGTGGTTGTTTTTTGTTCAGTAATAGTGTTTAGTGCCGTTTGTGAACCGACGCGCGACGACTTCTGAAGGTCGTGGGAATCCGATAGTTGCGGGAAGCACAGGATCGCCGGTCTATTCTGTAAAAATCTCTCCGTGAAATCTTAGGTTTGAATTGAGCTGTCAATAGTATCAATCCCTAGCAACATGTGGAATGACAGCTCACTTCACCTTCACGGTGAGATTTTTTCAAGATAGATCGGCTGGTTGTTGTGGCGATCCTTGGGAATACCAATTTTATACGTTCCTAGATATAACTTACTGTGGACTCTCTTTCCTCCCTTGTAATTTTATTTAAATATAAAACTACACAACATCACGTCTGAATTCCCCGTAGGTTGAGGCAGAGATATACCATGTCGTTCACCTACATTCGCCAGTTATGTTTCCGACCCATGTAATGGGGATTGAGCCTATTGCCATTAAAAGGGCACGAATACAGACATTTTTTTTTCAATACTTTTGGTTTCAAAAACTGTAGTGTTAACTAATATTCGTTATAGCCATATCTATATGTAAGCCTTATTCCTACATAAATATTGGTACTCCTTATAAGCACAATTTCGTGTCTACAGACGAGACGTGAGTTATCCAGAAATAAGACTACTTCACTGTACACAAAATTTCTGGTATTTGTATAAATATCACTCGAATGATAAACGAGTAACGCGAGTGAGCACCTTCTATTTGTTAAGAAAATCCACGTCCATAACCTTTATTCTAGAGATGACTAATTCCATGAATGATTTCTGCTTATTGATTTTAACGAACACTTTTACTATTCTATGATAAAAGTTATGCTATAAAAATAGTTTAATCAAAACTGCGGAATTTCCACCAAGCAAACTTTTTGAAGCAAACTATGATAAATATGTGAAAATATAACCTTTTGATAAATATCAACAAAGAACATGGGACCACGTCAGACAAATCGAAACAAAGTAGCTGTTTTACAAAAGTGCAATAAGTAGAACTTACCTGATCAGTAGAACTCTCCGTGCCTCGGAAAGCACTATACGCCGTTGGTCCCGGCTGTCGTTCGTGAATCTTTGACAGTTGTTACAGGTAGTCAGAAGCTCAAAAGTCTGACAACCAGTCTTACCAAGGAGTATCGTGTTACCCAGTATCTGAGTTGTGGAGTTCAGATAGGCAGTTGCTCCATGTAATATACTGAAAGAAAGAAAAGAAGAATGAAATATATTTTATTTGGGACACGCACAGGAAACACAAGCAGTAACTAAAACTAAGTACTAAAATTAAAATAAAAGAACAATCAAAACTAACAAACTACTTAGACGACCTGTGCGAGGCCAAAAAGGCCCCTATGTCAGCATAATGCTGCGATATTTAAAAAAGAAATAAATACCGCAGCGCTGGTATTCTGATAGGGCCCGCTGTGATGCCACGGACACGCCTACAGACACATAATAATATAAATCCCATTATGGGATTACAAAATAAATAAATAAAACAATAAAAAATAATAGGTACTTAAATATTAGGTCTTTACCTATGAAATTGCCGTTCTGCAGTACTGGCCATTTCAAATCAAAATAATTTTTGTTTGGCTAAGAATTCTAATTTCAAATTAATTTTATTTTAAAAACATGGATTTTTTTTTCCAAAAGTAGTCATTTCTTTATTGATTAGTGTTACATTTTCATCGCATTTCAATCTTTTTCGTCATCATGGATACGTTAAAAATTCGAGTAATTATGGAATATGAGTACCGTCGTGGCAGCAACGCGGCACAAGCGGCACGCAACATCAACGACGTTTACGGAGCTAACACTACAAACCAACGCACCACCTGTTATTGGTTTGCTCGCTTCCGTTCTGGAAATTTCGACCTGAAAAATGAACCTCGCGGTCGTCCGAAGACTTTGGTCGACAATGACGAATTAAAGGCGATTGTGGAAGCTGATGATACACAATCTACGGCTGAATTAGCAGCAGCTTTCGACGTTAGCGTCAAAACAATATTGGTCCATTTGCGTCAAATTGGCAAGGTAAAAAAGCTTGACAAATGGGTGCCCCACGAACTCAATGATCGCCAGCGCGAAGTACGCGTCGAGACGTGCCTTGCACTGCTCAACAGACACACAAATGAAGGAATTTTGAACCGCATTGTTACCTGCGATGAAAAATGGATTCTGTTTGATAACCGCAAGCGCTCAGCAAGTTGGTTGGATCCTGGTTCAGCACCTAAACAATGCCCTAAACGAAAACTTACCCCTAGAAAAGTGATGGTCACTGTTTGGTGGTCTAGCGCCGGTGTGATTCATCACAGCTTCTTACCAAACGGGGTGAGCATTACTGCAGATGTGTACTGTGAAGAACTGAACACAATGATGGAGAAGCTGGCGCATCTCCAACCAGCATTGGTCAATCGCTCGTCTCCGCTGCTCCTGCACGACAACGCGCGACCTCATACTGCACAGCAGACGGTCTCCAAGTTGCAAGAACTGGGGTTGGAAGCTCTCCGTCATCCGCCCTACTCACCAGACCTTGCGCCTACAGACTACTACTTTTTCCAGAATTTGGATAACTTCTTGGCGGGAAAAAAATTCAATACCCGAGAGGCAGTACAAAATGCCTTTGAAGAATTTGTTGCCTCCCGTCCAGCTGATTTCTTTAAGAAGGGCATCAATAAACTGCCACTGCGATGGCAAAGATGCATTGATTGCATGGGTGATTACTTCGATTAATACAAATAAAAAATTCATGAAAAAAATTCGTTTAAATTTTTTCATACAAAACGGCAATTTCATAGGTAAAGACCTATTAAAAACCGTAACTATAAACATTAGTGCATGTATACTGGTATTCAGCTGTATCCGGTTAGACTGGAAGCCGACCCCAACATAGTTGGGAAAAAGCTAGGCAGATTGAGATGACGAAAGCGGCTCAAGAGATCACCTTTAAAAAAAGATACACAATTATTTTTAAACAAAAAGGTATGATTTTATACTTCACATTTCAGCATGACATCACGCTTGAATAATTTCCGAGTAGGTAGGTATTGGCCAAACATTTCAGCACACTTCTTGAACAGAATCTCGATGCGGTGTAATCAAACCATTTGAGCGGAAAATGATGTCTTCACTCGTAAAACACGTTAATATTAAGTTGATCTAGTATGCATGAAATAAATTGGGACCTACTTTTATTTTTGACCATTTGGCTACCATTTTTGTATTTATTTGTTACATGGAACTCCATTAGAAAAATATAATTTTAAAAACTAATTTTTAAAATCCTGTCTGGATTGCCTTGTTGGTGCAAGCGTGACTGCTGTGCATGAGTTCGATTCCTAGATCGGGTAAAGTGTTATTGGGTTTTAACGCCAGGAATTTCTTAGTCAGTCCCGGAGTTTGAATTTGTGCCCGGTCGATGGCAATAGGCTCAACCTAGCAATGGGACTAAAATATAACTCACGAAATGTGGGTTTCTGCCTAACCTTTCGGGAGTTACAGGCGTAGGTAGTGTAATGTAATAATTTAAAAAAAATGCGTTTTTAACTTTTCTTAATAATGATCTTACGAACAACAGGTGCAAAATAAGCATAATTATGAAGCTTATAGCTACAAAAAATAGTAACCCATACTTATCCTGTTATCGTCCCTTATTACTTAGCTTATCTGCGTGTGAAATTTCTTCTTCCTCGACCCATCCCGTTGCATAGCATCGCCTGCCCGCGCTATATTACTTTGTTTTCGCTTAGCATTCTTTCTCTATGCCTTCCTCAAGAATTAGGCTTTGAAAAAAAAACGCTAAAAGATTTTTTCAAATCCGAAGTTCCAGAGAAACAAAACAAACACTACAAACAAACAATATGACAAAATCTTCAGTTTTATTATTAGTATAGATAACATCTCTATAAGCAATCAAGTCCACGTAGATTAGCACATCGCAACAGAAAAGTAAGTAGTTTCATAAGAAATTGCTTCTAATGTACAAATAATTTATGATGCTGAATCTGCACTTTTCTCCGAGTTTGTCTAAGTATCTATATATTTGTATATATTTGCAGAATATGCCGAAAATATGCTGAATGTGTTCGACTCGAGAGCAAACGCGGGTTACGTAGGAATATAATTATGAGGTGTAAATAAGTACATTATTCATTTATTGATAAATTAGAAAAAAAATATAATAACTGGCAGGATTCCCTTCAGGAATTTCAGGCGCGATGTGTTATGTAGAAAAAATATTTTTTAGGGGTTTTGGGAAATAATTCCCAAATCCTCTAAATAGTTAGTTTTTACGCCTACCGTGCTAAAACATGTTACAGCAAGCAAATAAACTGTGCACAATAGCTAAAGCCATGCATGAGAAGCCAATCTGAACACGCGAACCTGCATCAGTTGAGCAGAAACAAAGTCTACCCGCATCTGCTTTATACTGTAAACACAATGGAAATATTATTTTTTCTGCTAGCTTCTGCCCGCGACTTCATCTACGTGAAATTTTTTGTCACCCCGCCCCCCCCCCCGTCGCATCGCATCGCCTGCCCGCGCTATTATTTCGTATTTGCTTAGAGTTTATTCTGACTTTAAAAAAAAGTTTATTTCAAATAGTTCCAGAGATTAGCGCGTTCAAACAAACAAACTCTTCAGCTTTATTATTGGTACCCACCTATTGAGATATAGATGATAAAAGCGGAGATTGTAACTAAACCTAAAATACAAGGTTAAATTAAATTAACTAGAGAAACTTCACAAACGTGATGGGTATCGATACTAAAACACGATAAAACAATAAAAAATAGGATGCTTTATTGGGCGACAACCGCATTAACCGTAGTTACCTTTAGTACGAGTTTAGAAAAAGTGTTTTTCTCTTAATCATATTATGATATCGATACCCTTCACTAATTTAATTTGGCCTTGTATAAATATAGCTATACGAAACAAGTTACAAAACTATCGCACAGGAATCAAAACTGAAGTCCGTGGGCATTCCGAATTCCAGCTCCTAAATTTAATTAACTTCAAGTTATCCGCTAAAACTAGAAACTGCGTACAAAGTTACCGTGCAAGTTAGCGTTGGGCGGGCTTTGGGCGGGCGGCAGAGAGTCGCGAACCGCCGCCCAGGCTACACCGTGCCCGCGCCATGTGATCCAGCCATGCGATCGTACAAAATGTCCAACTAACTAAAACAATATATAACTAATAATATAAACAACAATATAATAATTGTTCTTAAACACGTGAAGCTGCGAAGCAATACCACTCTTATTCTCTTTAAAAATAAAGTTTAAAGTAGTTATTAAGTTTAAACACCAGTATTATTATTACCTGTTGTTGTTGTGCTTTTTGTCTACTTTAAAGGTAAGTTTGTTTTGTTCTAACTTTTAGTGACATTGAAATATTATTTGTAGCCACGGATTTGTTACTGACTAAAGTTGAGAAGTTATTTTAAGCGCGTAAAGTTGTAAAGAATTTCATGAATATTTCATGTATTTCTTTTGATTAACCTGTATGATTTAATTGAGTACCTAACTACATTAGTTAACAGTCAGAACTTTCTTAATTCCCAAATACGTATAACTAACTTTGGAGCAAAGGTCTGCTACAGGAAAACTACTACTAGCTACCTACTATTATTTAGCCCCTCGGGATACTTTGCAGTTCACTACAAACTGCAAGCAAATCCCAAAAACTTTCTATCAGATTATAATGAGTTCTACTCACTTACAATAATAAACCAAGAAATAGATTCAATACAATACCTGTATAATAAAGAGTATGATGTAAACCTTTAGATTCTTTGTTAGTTAATAGGTTTGTATTGGAATTAATGAGGACTCCAATTTACAAACATTTGATGTGCACGGTTTGATAAAGTTACCAAAGTTTTTTACCTAAACAGTTTTTTTAATGTCAATGTTGTCTTTATTAAATCTTAAAATAAACACGGAATTTTAGATCTAATCAACACATCCAGCACATATCCTTTATTTATTTAGCATCAGTGCAGCATTTCTTCTTTGATTCCCTTTTCTGGCCATATCATTCAGAAAGTCCATTTGTCGTTTCTTTAGTTCCTCCCTTCCCTTCTCCTATAGCCGTACACCATAAATACTCAAAACATTCCATACATGATCCTCATTCCTCCACATAACATGCCCATACCATGACAATGAAGATTTCTACATAACTTCCCAGCCACCGGCCTCTTTCAGACGGAATGTTTGCCCTGTCCTAAAATACGAAATAGGGACGCTCATTGAACATAACATAAAATCACGCCTCCTGTATTCCTATACATATTATACATACATACAAATAGGCAGAGGGGTGTACATTGACAAGTAAGCCAGTTTTGTCAGCAAAATAGCTAAAACTACATTTTAAACAATGTAGGTACCTACTACATTCAGATTTTGAGAATTTAGAACATTGTTTTGATATTGAGCCATAAAAAACAAACATTGAAACATTACAAAAACTCTAGCTAGTCACCTAGTTATCTTTATTTATGTATATTAATAAAAAATATCTCCAAGAAGTTTGTTATAATAGGAGTTTGATGCACTTCTACCATGTTTGGAACAACTATTGAAAGAACTTTCGAAAAATTCAAATACGAAACTCTATCGTCAGCAGACTTTTGGTTAGGTACCTACTGTCACAGTTTATATTCGTTAAATATTAGTAGCTAAGGGGTTAAAGTTTACCTTATTTTACCTTGATAAACAGGGTGTAAAAAGACCCATCACGATGCCGTCATCTACATATACTATACGTAACTACGTACTAAGTAACTTTGTGCAAAAATAATTTCGGAACAACTTTTATTTTTGGTTCGTAAATTCGCTGTTTCCGATAGTGCGCAATGTAACGCTCATGAAACATGCAATGATACAGGGATCGTGGGAGAATAGAGTCATGCCATTTATTACTTGTTTTTGAAAAAAAAAAAAAAATACATAAAAAGTCTTAATTCAATATCGCCATAACCAGAAGCTTCCATGGTCCAGTACAAAATAGCGGGAAGAATCTCTAGGCTTCGTTATGGGTTATAACAACTATTGCTATAAAAAATCTGATAATACAAACTTAATAAAATTAATCACATCCAGTGATGCAAAAGTTCCCGGTTAATCGGGAGATCTACTGATTTTGGCTTTCCCCTCCCGATATCCCGATTTAGCCACCCTGTCTCCCGATTTTTATGGTGGCACTTCACATAGCTATTCGTGCTCGCTTAGCCGTCTTATTTGGCCAAATACGACGATGTGAAGTTACTCTATTCACCTATATTTGCCTATTTTTCACGAATAAGATGAATACGCAAATACACGAACACTCGTATCCGATAGAAAATAGCCGGGTTGTCGGTTTTTAATCACATATCAAAGGATTGCGAATATACCGAATAAGTTCGTTTACCGTCCACACATAGCTTGCTCAGTAGAGTGCGGTTTTATACATGTATTGGTAATTAGCACAGAGGAAATAATAATTCCCTGGTGTCGCCAAAACGTCCATCATTGCGTTCAGATTAGCATTAGCATACTTAAAAACAATATTTTGCCGTGTCGCGGATATTACGGCAAGGTTTTAGCGGTTAAATAGCAAAAATATTCGTGGATGTTCGGCATATTCGCTGTTCATGACGATGTCTGGACGGTGTGTTCGAGTTATTCGGACTTCTACACGATATAGCCGAATAAAACATAGTTAAAAACGAGAACCGAATAGCGATGTGAAGTGCCACTATGACAAAAAAAAAACTCCCGATTTCTACCTGGAAAATTACCCGATTTTTTAATATTCACTTTTGCAACACTGATCACAACATCGAAATGGCTACTTCAAAGTCCTATGTGTGGAACCGTCTTCACCGAATGAGTTGAACCTTGGATTTGATACATTTGAATTAAATCGTGTCAAGGCTCATGTAACATTTAGTCGGCGCCAAACGCTACAGTGAAACGGTCAAATTTATTACCGTGGAAAATGGCGTTCTTTACGTGAAAGATTTTAGTAAATCAATAGGAATCGCAAGTAAAATATCTGTGATCCAAAATGTGGGCCCTGACAGGGAAAGTAGGGTTATTGTTGGTTTAAAGCAGAATTACCCTTCTGTAAAAATTACCCATTCTAATTTAAGGAGCATTCTATTCGTATTCAACCTTAGATATATTCTTATTAAGAGGGTGCATTCTCAAAGTTGTCAAGTTCTCAATATTACCAAGTGAAATTATGATTTATCGCTCAGTAGTGCACTATTGTCTAAAAATAAATGAACCAATATTGTAGTAATAAAAAATATAAAAAAAAGATAATAAAACCAGCCATTCACCGAATACTGGATAAGTTAATATTGAACGGAGAGTTGTGTGTAGTCCCGTCAAATAAAAAATTATTTAAATAATCCACTACCACCATATTTCAGTCACCATTAATCATTTCACGCAATAGAAAGTTTCATAAAAATAAGGCTTTAGTTTGGATATAACGGATGCCATTCACCATTTGCCACAACATAAATCAATGTCTTCGTATCGAAACATGGTAACGGGTGAACGGTATAGTGATATGAACGGAGTATACCGCCCCTCTGAGGTCATATCCTATTATAAACTGACACTTGTTTTTTTCAGATTGTTTCATAATCTGACTGTGGTTTCAGATAACAAATAAAAAAAGCGGCCAAAAGCGAGTCGGACTCGCACAGAAGGCTTCCGTACCGTCGTATAATTTTTCCATTATAATAACAAAACCAATACAAAAAACGCCGAAAAAAAAACGATACCTACTTGTGTTTTTTTTTAAATCCCGCTTTATTTTTTAACTTTATTTTATTTTTGTTATTATTTTCTTGTTACAGTACACATTCTGTGAAAATTTCTAAATGTCTAACTTTTACGGTTCAAAAGATACAGCGGGGTCGCGGGAAAGTCCGAAAGGGATACCGTGGCCTCTGGTACAGGCAACTGAAAGAACATGGGTGGCTTTTTGGCTGTAAGAGTCTGACACGCCCTTCCGCTCCAACCAGAGCGGGAGAAGTAATTTGATAATTAAAAAAATAAAAAAAAGTTTCGGCTAAAAATTTTTAGGATTGTAATATTGTTTGCATGGTCTCAAAATATGAAAAACAACAGTAGATGTGTGTTTCATCTATTTTGAGATTTATTGGAGCCCAAAGCAAACAAAATTAAATTTTCACCTCAAAAGCTCGGAAAGATTTTGTTTGTCATTCGAAATCTGCGTGGAAAAGTGCATTTTCCCTGCTAGCGTGGAAAGAGTTTTTAAAATTCGAACCTTTCTATTCAACAATTTTCTATACTGTCGGCTTCTATACTAGGTCGACTGATAATGCATCAATACTTATTTTATGTCAGAGCGCCAACCTCATTTTTAGAATAATCACACTGGCCAGCACGAAAAAAAATCGCTCAACGCGCCTAAAGAAGTTTTCACATAAAAAAACTTTATATAACGTTTATTTAGCAGTAACGTTTGTTTAGCAGTGCAGAGTTAGTGCAAGCGGTACATAATGCCGAATTGAGCTTTCTTCCGGAAAAATTGCGCGAAAAGTACAAAAAAGATTAGATACAATATTTTTGTTCAATGCATGGAGACACCTAGCATTTTCCTCGCTGTAGTGAGGTGAAAAGTTGTGTGTTTCGCTCGGCAGAATTTTTTTTCTGGGTCTCGTTCCTTTGGAACCCTCGCAACGTTCAGGATTCTATATTCGGACCATTCGCTTCGCTCATAGTTGTATCCTAGAATCCTTCGCTTGCTCAGGTATCAATACCGGTACTCGCTCGAAAAAACAACCTTGCATGACAAATAACTATTTTCACTCACTTTTCTTCATCGAAACTACCTACTTTTACCCTATCTTTAAAGGATTAAAAAAGGTATAATCAAACAGACAAGCTAAAAAAAAAAAAATGACCTTTAAAACGCTTGCGACCATTGGACTAAATTCGCCTAAAAATCCTTAAAAAATCGTTATTGAAGTCTGACTGGCGTATCTTTTCAATTTAAAGCGATATGCTCTTAAACTTGGGCAGCACCATTACGACCTGAATACATGAGTGATGTCGCTACGTGTCCCACTTGCTTGTCAAAATGAAATAGGGAATCGCAATGTTGAATTCGAAGCAAAATCAAGTTTGGAATCGAATTAGCTCGGATTGGCGGGATGGGTCGGATTTAGGATTTATCTCTCTATGTTTATTGAAGCTGTCGAGTACTTAGGTAGTTAACTTTGTTATTTCTAGCAACCTTACCAGATTGGTCATTGCGGTCAGATCTGATTGCGCAGAAAACATGATTATTGTTTATTTAAGGCAATGTAAAGGATTTTAAATGGATTTATGTTCTGATGGGGACTGGTTTATCTTATGCCGTTTTTACACTCTAATCCTTAGGTACTGGTTTTTTTACTGAGAACGGCTAAGCTGGCGTTAATCAGTGCAAGTTCTCTGCGGTTTATTTTGTGCACATAATGCAGGCAAAGTAAGTCACAGACTTAAAGGAAAAATACATGTTTTAATATTTTAATCTACCGAAAACAAAACCTATCACTTAGATAGGACATGATTCTGTTTGTGGTCATTATAAGGTCGTTTATCTACATCGTGCAATATCAAGTTTAGAAATAACTTTAATTTCTGAAGTCGGTGTGTTTGCTTTTCAATTTTCGTTTTCTGCCACCGACTTCCGAAATTAAAGTTATTTTTCACTTTTTCAGCATTTTTTTTTGGAAGTCGTTTGTTTTTTTTGTTGTAAAAAGTTTTTATTTTTCACTTTTAAGTTGTGGTACCTACCCCACACAACTTCGTATACCACTACCTGCAATGTAAATAACAGTGACGGAGTCAACTAAGATATCATCTACATACACTAAGTGAAAAATACGTAATTATTGAAGCTAACTCAAAAACTGCGCAAGAAAAATTATAAAATTTATGGGACCACCTCTGAAGCATGACCTACCAAACAAAAAAAGAATCATCAAAATCGATTCATAATTGGCGGACTAATCGCGTAAAATACAAAAAAATATATATATACCTATATACAGACGAATTGAGAACCTCCTCCTTTTTGAAGAAGTCGGTTAAAAACGACTAACGGTACGAAACCAAAATATCTCTTTCCACTTTGCTGTACTTTACGTGAGATAGAATAGAACAACGTACAGTCATGAAACTGATTCAAATTGTGACTTATTAGTATTATATTTTCTAACATTTTCTAACGCGCATTCTTCTGTATGCCATTTACGGCATTGTTGTAAATTCTATAAAAAAAATATTAAAAAGTAATCCATTTGCTACTTTGTTTATAATACGCTAAAATAACAAAATTTTATACATTTTATAATAACAAATAAAACAAATACATTCAAAGAATTCAGATGACGCGTTTTGGTCGTGATCGGCACACGGACAGCGTCACGACGCTATGAAAACATCTTGCACGTAAGAAAAAATTTACATCTTTTTAGTAAAAGAGGCGATAGACATAATTGTAGTACTAGAAATAGGGACCTATTAGTTCAACCAGGTTTAAGACTGGCTAAAGTAGACTCATCTTTCATGGGGTACTGTTTAAAATGTTACAATAAAATCCCTCCCCACATACTTCAACTGAATGAGACGAAATTCAAAACTTGTATAAAACGCACACTATGTAGGCAGGCATATTATAAGTTGGAGGATTACATCTCTGATAAAAATGCTTGGCTTAATGCTGGTCCTGCTCCACAACCACAACTAACTAATTAATTTTCGCTGATGGTGGCGTATGTGTTGAATCCTTTAGCATTAGCTCCCTTCAAAATGGTTGAGCTGAATGGTGCTGATCCATGTGTCATGTTCGTGAACGGGCGCGTCAGTTGTGACTGGTCATTTCTTAGCTGCCATGACTTATTTTAATTTTTGAATTGTTCTTATTTTATAATTGCGGACGCTTTTAACGTGCTTTCTACATTGTTCTCACATGTATAATTTCAACATGAATGATGTAACCATTATATTGTATTTTGATTTAAAAGAGTGTCCATGGAGTTTCTTGCCCGTTCTTCTCCATAGGTACCTACTACGCTTTGGAATGGGCAACTTCATATTTCTGACTGACTGACTCCTTGATAATTCAAAAGTGCCTGTAATGGTTTAATTGAAATAAATGCTTTGAGTTGAGTTGAGTTGGGTCGTTATCGGCTGTCAAAGTAAAACTATCCTTTAGTCCTACACTCATTTTCCATAAAAACAAAACGCAAATCTATCAACATACGTAACTTAATAAACTCAGATAAAACGGGTGGTGTTACTCATAATTTGAAGTACCTTTATAGCACTTCGTTAAGCTTGGAATTACCTGTTACTATAAAGGGCGTAGCAGACAGATGCCGACGCACC
Organism: Lithophane ornitopus; assembly: GCA_948473465.1. NCBI lineage: Eukaryota > Metazoa > Arthropoda > Insecta > Lepidoptera > Noctuidae > Lithophane > Lithophane ornitopus. Next base: position 6,840,144 of record OX419616.1, on the reverse strand, counting down.
GCCTCCATGGCCGTCCATCAGCGACGAAATGAGATGAGCGTAAGGAATGTTCAGGAAATTCCAACAACAGTCATTAGTGATGGCTGAATCTTAATGATCGTCTGCTAATTGATACCACTTTTATTCATTAGCACTTCAGTAATAGACTTAATTGGTGCTTATGAAGTCAGGTATGCTTGAACGCTTTTTATTTATTGGTAGTGCGTACACTAGCAGCTAGCAAGAACAAGAAAAACGGCCGATAATTATTTTCAAATAGAACTCAGTTTTAAATTTATGCTACGAATGCTACATGATACCATTTCGTAGTCTCGTAGCACGCGTAGCCGCGGAGCATGCGTAGTCGCGCAGTACGCGGAGTTGTGTCACGTAGAGACTGTGTTGCATGATTTAATTAAATCAAAACACGTACCTGGAACAAAATAAATTAAAATAAAACATCTTTCCCGGTGTTATAATTTTAGAAAAAAAAAATGTAACTATAACATTAGCATTATTTTTTGATTATTATTATTTTGTTTAATAACTACATAAATGAAAATAAAAAGTTTGTTTGGCACAAGTCACGTTGAACCAGGGCGGCCTTTAAATTATTTTAAATTTATTAAAGAAAAAAATACCATTCAACAAGAAACAACAAACGTATCATAAAGCCATTGATATAAAGTTCAAAGTTTTAGGCGAACTTAATATAGCAAAAACTTAGACCGAACCGCACAGGCCCGTCAAATAATCGCATGGACGCAGATTGACTGAAGTACTAAGACTTTTTTCTTTACAAGAATAACTTTCCTCGACTCTTGGCTACTTAAGCCGTAAGTACCGACGTACTGTTACAAACACTCCCCCTCTCAACTTTAATGTGTCTGGAATTTGCATAATTCCAGTAATATACCTTTTTATTAAAAAGATTTTTCTCGTGACTTTCAAACTCTAATGAACCTTTTATAAAACTTTGTGTCCCATTCAAGAGCCATTGAGTGCAATTCTAATAACATAAAATTAAAAATAGTATGTCTGCACTTTTGTTTCTCATAATACACGTTGGTGTATATAAATAAATAGCACAAACAATAAATTCTCTGACTGAGAACAAAGATGCCTCATTGGTTTAGTGGTCGCAAGCGCTACTGCTGAACTAGATGTCCTTGGTTCGATTCCCAGGTCAAGCAAAGTGTTACTGCTAGGTTTTTACATTTTTCTTTACCAGCCCGAAGTTATTTTTTTTTTTTTGGCAATATATCCGTATTACATGTGATTTGCGAAATGTGAGTGTAAGTACTATAGGTACACCTCTGCCTCGCCCTTCGGGGATTACAGTCACTATGATTATAATAAATTCTCTAATACACCGTATAATACATTTAATGTAAGTACATGTACAGTCACAGACTTTAATTGATGAGCCACCTTCAAACTTTTCAATTTTACTGTTTCATACATTCATGAGATTACACGATTAACACGAACTCAAACCGCACGCTCGTAAACAAGATGACAAATAAATTTACTTATAATCGGAAATAGTCTTATCCATAGAGGTTGACTAATAAGTTCTCAATGATAAAAATAAATAAAATGTTGCATTAAGTTTATCCAATCTATTTGATACTGACCTCCTTTGAAAACTTATCTGAAGACGTGTGACAGTTGAAATGTCGATATCAGAGACGTTAATTTCGAAGTGGTCGAAATGACTATTAAGATTTCTCCGTACGCTAACGTTACCATCGCTACGCATAAACAATCGTTGCTAGGTTACTGTTGCTAGACCTGCAATTGGTTGACTTTGGGTAGTCACTCTGCTGTCAATTTTGTAGTTCTGGCTCTCAGGTTAGCCAACCGGTAAAGTTATTAAATATAATTTTCTTCTACTAATATCTACATATACATTATGACTTACCGTGTCGGGAACAGAATAAACCCGGATTGCATTACACGGCTAAAATACGAACAGTGCCAGGTGGCTTATCAATTAAAGTCCGTGGCTGTACTTATACGACTTTATGTTACAACCGTTTCAGAGAAATTGAACTTATTTAATTACACTTGACGCCTCTCATTGCCAGCCTTTGACTTCGTTCTAAATATAGCATCGGCTCCAAAAATGTGAGTCGAAACATTTGCTTGAGTATGTAATTTTATTGCTTTATTAGATATTCAATGAAAAGAGATGAATGAAAGTGGAAGGGGTGAAGATGAGGAGCGATGAAACGCATGTGACTAGGAGAGTGAAGGACGTAAATGTTGTTAGATGAAGAGGGAGACCGAAGATATAATAGACGGATTTTGTTTGAGATGATAATATACAGCTTAAATCAGTTTATGGGTATGGTACAGACCATGAAACTGAACAACTTTCTCCATGGGAGTAATCGCGAAAAAATAATGAGCCGTCCCATACATTCAGGTGGAGTATAGTTGTTGAAATTTTGTATGGGACGGTTTATAATATTTTTGCGATTACGATGTTTGTCCTATGGAGAAAATTGTTCAGATTGATGGCCTGTGCAATACCCTTAAATATGTCCACACCTTTCTGATACGTATGCTGTATAGTATGAATGAAAAGGAAGTGAATGGTAAAGTGACTGCTGACAGATAAAGATGAGATAAACATTTTGTGCTAACTCAAGTAACATGCAATAAGGGTAGGATGAAGAAGATATTCTAACGTAATCTTTACTAATATTATAAATGCGAAAGTGACTTTGTCTGTCTGTATGTCGCGCTTTCACGCCAAAACTACTAAACCGATTTACATGAAATTTGGTACACAGATAGTCTAGAGGCTGAGAAAGGACATTAGAAGCCGCGGGCGGAAGCTAGTAATATTATAAATGCAATAGTTAGTTTGTTTGTTTGTTACGCTTTCACGCTAAAACGGCTGAACGGATTTGGATGAAATTTCACATGGGTAGACCACGACCTGGAATTGGACATAGGATACTTTTTATCCCGATATTCGCACGGGACCGAGACTTACGCGAAACCACGGGGCGCAGCTAGTTTATTATAAAAGCGTTTGGTATGCCTACCTGGTACGTTATTATATCCAGTTAATACCTTGACTAACATAGGTACCGTAGCGTTGGTACCTAGAGGTGGGTTTAGACCAAACGAGCGAATGCTCATTCTATCCCCACTTCATTAAATTCTTTTGGTATAACAAAGACTGAGCATTCGTCCCTTGGTCTATTTTTTTGCGGAGATTCTATGGAATTTTCTAACAATGCTCTAAGAATGGTCGTTCGCTTGTTGTAAGCGGCCCACGAGCGTGCGAACAGTATCCGAGAGCGTTCTTTGTGTTCGGACGTGCTCGCTCCTCGAAGAGGTCTCTTTAAAGCGTTCTTGTAGTCTAGCGACTTGACCGATAAATATAATAGGTTAATTACCTATGAAATTGCCGTTTTGTATGAAAAAATTTAAACGATTTTTTTTATGAATTTTTTATTTGTATTAATCGAAGTAATCACCCATGCAATCAATGCATCTTTGCCATCGCAGTGGCAGTTTATTGATGCCCTTCTTAAAGAAATCAGCTGGACGGGAGGCAACAAATTCTTCAAAGGCATTTTGTACTGCCTCTCGGGTATTGAATTTTTTTCCCGCCAAGAAGTTATCCAAATTCTGGAAAAAGTAGTAGTCTGTAGGCGCAAGGTCTGGTGAGTAGGGCGGATGACGGAGAGCTTCCAACCCCAGTTCTTGCAACTTGGAGACCGTCTGCTGTGCAGTATGAGGTCGCGCGTTGTCGTGCAGGAGCAGCGGAGACGAGCGATTGACCAATGCTGGTTGGAGATGCGCCAGCTTCTCCATCATTGTGTTCAGTTCTTCACAGTACACATCTGCAGTAATGCTCACCCCGTTTGGTAAGAAGCTGTGATGAATCACACCGGCGCTAGACCAGCAAACAGTGACCATCACTTTTCTAGGGGTAAGTTTTCGTTTAGGGCATTGTTTAGGTGCTGAACCAGGATCCAACCAACTTGCTGAGCGCTTGCGGTTATCAAACAGAATCCATTTTTCATCGCAGGTAACAATGCGGTTCAAAATTCCTTCATTTGTGTGTCTGTTGAGCAGTGCAAGGCACGTCTCGACGCGTACTTCGCGCTGGCGATCATTGAGTTCGTGGGGCACCCATTTGTCAAGCTTTTTTACCTTGCCAATTTGACGCAAATGGACCAATATTGTTTTGACGCTAACGTCGAAAGCTGCTGCTAATTCAGCCGTAGATTGTGTATCATCAGCTTCCACAATCGCCTTTAATTCGTCATTGTCGACCAAAGTCTTCGGACGACCGCGAGGTTCATTTTTCAGGTCGAAATTTCCAGAACGGAAGCGAGCAAACCAATAACAGGTGGTGCGTTGGTTTGTAGTGTTAGCTCCGTAAACGTCGTTGATGTTGCGTGCCGCTTGTGCCGCGTTGCTGCCACGACGGTACTCATATTCCATAATTACTCGAATTTTTAACGTATCCATGATGACGAAAAAGATTGAAATGCGATGAAAATGTAACACTAATCAATAAAGAAATGACTACTTTTGGAAAAAAAAAAACCATGTTTTTAAAATAAAATTAATTTGAAATTAGAATTCTTAGCCAAACAAAAATTATTTTGATTTGAAATGGCCAGTACTGCAGAACGGCAATTTCATAGGTAAAGACCTAATATAATGGATTGGTCTCGAGAAAAATATCTAGTTTTGATAGAAGTTTCTTGTAGTTGCCCGGCCATTGTTTATTTATTTATTTATTATAAGGTAGCTTAATTGTACCCACATTATCCAGTTTCCTTCTTTTCGTCACTCATCAACGTCTCTTCCTTCTTTTCTTTGTAATTAGGTAATTGAGACAGAATTTTAATGAAGACCCTTTTTTGTAAAAAGTTTTTATTTTTCACTTTTTAGTTGTGGTACCTACCCCACACAATGCGAATATCACTACCTGCTATTTAAATAACAGTGACGGAGTCACATAGAACATCGTCTATATTATACTAAGTGGAAAAAATACGTATTATTGAAGTTAACTCAAAAACTACGCAAGAAAAGTTGATAAAATATATGGAACCACCTCGAACCCTTTCGAACTAGAAAATATTTTTTTTAATCTGTTCACAATTCGCGAAAATATCGATGAACATACACAAAAAAAAATACAGACGAACATAGAACCTCCTACTTTTTGGAAGTCGGTTAAAAATTACAATATAACTCTCAGAGTCAGACATAGGCTGTGAACGTAGCCTACAAACGGCCACACTCTTGCCGAATTAGCAATGAGCACTCGGATATAAACATCTCAAGAGCATGTGCAAAAAATCCAGTTCTTGTTTGTTGTCATTCTTGCTCGTTGGTATTATTTAGTGTAAATGATGAAAACGAATTATCATTTACACCAAAAAAGCCACAAACAACGATGCTCTATGCTCTTATTCTAGCTCTAGCTCTTTATTCGTTTAGTCTAAGCCCACCTCTACCTACTCACGGTCTGTCGACGGATAAACTAGTTGATGCGTTTGCTAATGAGGCAAAGCATAGCTTACGGCTCGTTAGGCAACGCTAACCAAAATTATCGTAGATACATCCATCTATATTTAGATGTATACCTTTGTACCGAGAAAATGACAAAAATAGCCAATACAATTGTGAGGTTAATACACTGTGGATGTAAGTAAGACCAGACTGCTGCTGAACAATTATGTACAGTACACTATGCTTTACGATTGCTTAAACACAACATCACGCCTGTAATCCCCGAAGGGTTAACCCCGTTACACTGTATATAGTAGTGCTCAACAGTAATGTAGTTATTGTCTATTATCATAGCAGACAACTTTTTTCATTAGAATTCCGCTGTTGACCGAAATATGCGTAGGATCCTGGCGATGACGAATATTGTGTCGTTTCACGTTGGCACGTGAGGTTGGAATGCAAGTAATTATATGAAAACCTTTTAACCTTTTTTAGCTAAAACGTTCTAATTATACAGAGAAACATTTATTTTTAGAGGTCCTGTAATGCAAATTCCTTGTCCTCAAGCCTGGTTTAATTCATTTTGTCATACTCTTCTATATCTATACATATTATAAATTAAAATCGCATTTCTTGTCTGCCTGTATAACCGCGTTGTTCTTCTAAACTACGCAAAGGATTTTGATGCAGTTTTCACAATAAGAAAAAAAGAAAAGAAAAAAAAAATGATTATTCTGCAGAAACAAAACGCACATTTAAAAAAATAAACATAAAATACACTTCTTGTACAAAAGTAGTCAAAAGCCTCGTATTCAACCAATAGAAATATAAAAAAGTTTGACAATATTGTTCATAAAATACAATAGACGTAGATATATTTAGTAACCTATTCCGCTTGACTATTCTTCAAGAGTCCTAAAAAACCCTGTAAGAAAAAACACAACTTGTCACCCAATTCAGCATAAATTAGCAGCTTATCGTAGTTTCACTCATAGATTGATGTCAGTACCACTATCCCAAGATAATAATAACAGAGAACTAACCATTATTTATCATATAGCTGAGAGCAATGGTTACAGTAGGAAAATGGTTAATGATTTGATACAAACGAAACGCCGCAACATAGTTCGATCTCTTTTGTATACTCTGCCTCCAGAAAAAAATAAGCTAAGCGTCGCATCTGTGCCAATTGCTCAGCAAAATGCTGTGACTTCGGACGAACCTATCGTCAACAGCGCTGGTTTTCAGCAATTACGTCCCCCTGTGTGACATAATAATAGTTAAAGAGATAGAATACACGCTATTCTATCTCTTTAACTATTATTATGTCACATATTAAACCTAAATATAAGTAATAAAGAATTCTCCATGTTTTATCATAACGTAAAAACCGTGCGAAGCCGGTGCGGGTCGCCAGTGGAAAATAAACCCATCATTTCTGTCTAATATGTTACCAATTACAAATAAAATAAGAAAACCTTTAGATATCCTTTTTATCGAACACTTCCAAAGAATACGAGCATTATTATGACAAAAAAACTTGTATGGCGGAACGTAAAAGCTTTGACTGATGTCAAGTTAATGGTTTCATAAAGATGGCGCAATTTGCCGAGATATAGGCAAGTGTAGGCATTGTCTTTAACGCCGAAGGCGTTTTGAGGGGTTTGGCTCGGCCTAATGACAGTCTTCGTTGTTTTAAGATTTGCGATTATGGCAATCGAAACTGTAGATAAAATACGTGGATAATTTGGTGCGCTTATTAACACTTAATACAGGGTGGCCAGTCGTTAAATGAGCCCTAGATATGTGAGAAAACTCTACCACTGATAATTACAATGAAGTCCCGACACTTGCATTCAAAAACCCCTATACCTATAACATATCGGCAAAATTTCCTCAAAGGGATAGCCTAGGGTGTATCTACCTATACAGTATAGGTACAGTGTACATTTCGCGTTTCAAATCCAATGTCCATAATAGGGGCCCAGATTAGCAGGCACTGTTATTAACGATTACTATCTGTTGCTTTTAACCTAACACCCCACATGCAACAGCTGGTATATCGATCAATTTTCTATAATAATGTTGCGGGGAATTTTTATAACGTTTAAAAGGCATCTAAATTCTTTAATTTAAAATAAAAAAAATTACTCATATGAGTCGATCGAAGGTTAAGCAACGCTTGCTTGCTTGCAGCTCACTTGGAACCGTCTGTTTATGGGTGACCATTCATAACATATCGAGACCTCTCCGTGTCTCACAAAGAAAAGCACGTTAAGCCTTTGGTCCCGACTTTCGTCAGATCAGAAGCCCAAAAGTCTGGCAACCAGTCTCACCAAGGGTCATGTTACCCGGTAACTAGGTGTGGTGTTCAGATAGGCAGTCACTTCATGTATTCAACTGCATCCGGTTAGACCGGAAGCCAACCCCATCACAGACGCACCGAAACCCCGCTGTTAATTGATGCATTTTTTATATCTGAAGAAATTAACGAGAAGTTGTATTAAGAAAAAACTTTTCCATAAAAAATTTGAGGTCGCAGGGAGGGCTACAATTGATTTCAGTAGTTTTTATTGTTATTTCTTTGGCCATTAACCGGCCCTTTGTGCGATATTGAACAAGAAACCTATAAAATGCGAAGCTTTAAAGAACGGGAAGGAAAGAGAACATACCTTATAACTATAACTAAAAGACGCGGAAGGTTTTGCCGGTGTAGAAATAACATACCCAACAATAAATATTATTTGTTGGTAATTTGTTGTACGTCATTCACACCGAAGTTTTCTTTAGATATATGTTGCCTACGTTTAAAGTGGGTGATAGACGTGCGTACTTGAAGTACGCAGTTTTTAAGATCGCGACCTTACTCGGCTCGCCGTCGTCGGTGACACACGTGAAGCTTGCTCATTTCATTGTTGGATCGCCGATGAACTTACTCAGCGGTTTTAAAGTCCGCGTACTTATCATGACACACGGGCGAGTAAGCTCGCCGAGCCATAAGTAGGTACGCGTACTTGCCCGCACGTCTATCACCCCTTTTAAGTCATCCCACATTAGGGATTTCTCCTGTATCGTGGGTGTATCAAGAAAACGTGAATACCGCATGAACAGCACCCAGATCAAGAACAACTAATACATAAACGTTAGAAGAATCGACCCTGTCAGATGCCTTGGTATAGCTGTACCAGTACCTAAGAGGATCTTTTGGCGCGTGGCCAAAATCGGAACTAACGCCGCCATTTTGTTTTTTCAATACATTTCACAAAACAAGTGTTTACCAACAGCGCCTCCTTGTTAACGTCATTCGAGCGCCAAAAGATCCTTATGGGAGTATAGCGTTGTAGTCAATCGCTTATCTTAATCCCCAACGGTATCGTCAAAAATTTGCAAATCATCATCATCATTGGCAGTTCCACCCACTGCTGAGTATAAGCTTGCTCGATAACTTGCGATACTTCCCTGGTCTGTGGCTGCCCCAGCCTGTCATTTCGGGATGAGTCGAACGAAACGAATTTTTCGAAAACGAAATATTTTGTGTTACCATTCAAATACTTTGAGAAATTGAAAACACCAAGTGAGACTTATACCTACGTATAAGTCTCACTTGTTTTCGGCGTATTATAACCAGTTCAACTTCTTACGCACTTCAAGTAAGGCGTTTAAAACTTTATTCAGAAGAATCAGCAGCCTAATTGCAACACTCGTTATGATAATCGCGTTCATCTTATCAACATAGTAAGTAGGTGTAACAAACTTAAGTACCTTATTTAGAGCTTGTACATAAGACTAAAGAATGTAGAAACTTATTAACATAAACCGTAAACAGGGGATAACCTTGACCCAAATTCTCGTGACGATAACCGTATTCTAATGAAAACACTTCGCTCCATAGTTAAAGTGAAAACATATTTACATCATAATTAGATTATATTTACCTTTCGTTACGACAAGATATTTTATTATGAGACATTTCGACTCTGAGATAGCAGTGAGCAAGTCTGAAATATCGAAGAAAATCGGTTGTGCCATACAAAAATGCAATAAGTAGCTACCCGATCAAAATATATTAAACAGCAGATTTTTTACTTATTTCGCAAGAGTTAGGTTTTTCCTATAATATTATTATTTTTATTAAGGGTGAAAAAAATTCAAAATTTCTTTACATTTTGATGTGTGAAAACGTCTGCGTGAATATTATCCAAAAAAATGTATTGAAGTGATCAAACTAGTATTATTATCCTTGAACAACATATTAGGTAATAAAAAAAAAAGATGTTTACTTCTTCAGTCTCAAAAGATTTTCATTTATCAACCTCGTGTCTCTAAGCACAAGCGCGTAACAAAAAAGACATAAATAAGAAACTTCGTAAACATAAATAAATAAGAAAGTTGCACAATATCTTTATGACTCTAATTATGATGTAAATTATATAAAATATAAAAAAATAACCTATTGCATAATAATAATAACATTGTTGCAAGTTTTTGATATATTTTTTATTCTAATATTTAAAAATATAATTTGTATGTATTTAAAGTGAAATAAACGAAATAACATTGTTTCAATATATGTCTTCAATTTCGTTCATTTTTGTTATTCTTAATTGTAACAACAATATTAATAGATATTTGATTAGAGATGATTGAATTTAAAACCGTCTAATCAGATGACAACAGATGGTCTGTCCACCATTTTGACAGCGGGTGCCACTAACAAAAAAAGTTTGTTTGTTCCTGTGCAGCGTTTTTTTCAACAGTAAATCTTTCATTTTGGTTGTTCAGCTATAAAAACAACGGTATATCTATTATTATTTTCGCGTAAATTTAAAGAATAATTTTGACCAACAACAAAAAAGAAATTAGATAACTCCAATAAGATTCTTTCAAACCTCCAAACTTTTGATGTTATAATTCAACTCATGGTTGATATCATTTTTCTAACGATTTGTTACGATTTTTTGTTACGTAACAAAAATGAAGTAAAGCCGATTTCATACAGAATTATTATGTTTATATATATTTAATTTGATAATAAAATAAACCATTATGAGACTGATTTTATGACTGTAATTCAACAGACTGATTATATTATTAATAAATTATTAAAATACGATATCGTTGTTTTAATTATCTTCTGTGAAATAGCCCTAATGTTTCCTTTTTGTTATTTTTTGTGACATTGTTCATTTTTGTAATGGTAATCGTTTTTTTTTCACTTTTGTAACTGTAGAAACATTTTGAAAATCACCCGGTGTTCCTATAGGTAGTTTTTTATTTCATTAAAATGCTTATTTACAATATATAACATATCTAACTATTTACACTAACTGTACAAAGGAAGAGCTCATAGGGCATCAAAAAATTCTTCCGATGTCCCGAAATACTCGATGAGCACTCGGACCCCACAGCCCTAGCGTTTCAACCCCAAAAGGCTCAAATATAGCTACCAATAAGTAATAAATATTTGCGCCGTTTGAGGTTTTCTGCACCTGTAGCAGCTGCCCCAGATTTTTAGATATTCCAGACTCGATGACATACCTAAATATGTATTTATTTCACTCCGAAAGTTCAAACTTCGTCAAAATTGTATAGACAAATCTAAAATGCAATCCAATACAGATAAAAAGTGCAGGTATAACTTATTCCATGAGACTCGCCATCCCTCACAGCGCTCCTACACAATAATTGTTCTCAACTCTGCCTACATGACATCTCTCACAATTTACGGGGGACCCTAATTCGGCATTCATTTGTCCCAGTCACAAGCAGCCGTGGCTTCATTACGTTGAAGTTTGTCCCACCTGAACATGCCATAACTTGTTTTACGGTTTTAATGTATTGTTATTAAATCTTTTAGAATCTTTTAGTCGTTTTACTGCTTGGCCTGGTTGAGTAGAGATTATGAAGGTAATTTTAAAGTACTTACGGACTAAGAATCTACGTCTAGTAAACTATTACCTATGTAGTCTAGTTTACCTTTTTGAGTATCACCGGATATATCATCTACTTACTAGCTTCCGCCAGCGGTTTCGCCCGCGTGATATCTTTATAAATTATAGCCTATTATGTTATTCAGTGTAAAAGATGCTTATCGAAGCCGAGAGTCACTTGTTATTCCCGTCATTGTAATATTTTTTTTGTATTGGACTATATTGGACCTGGGAATCTTCTGGTTGTGTTTATAATGAAAGTCAAAGTTCCAACATTTTCAGACGTTTTTTTAAAGAAAACCAGTTTGAAATGTTATAATGTAATTTTAAATACCCCAAAAGGATGCCAAACGGAACCCTATTAATATGCCTCCGCTGTCCGTCCGTACGTCTGTCAGAGGGCTGTATCTCATAAACCATAATAGGTAGACAGTTAAAATTTTCACGAATTGTGTATTTCTAGTGCCGCTATAACCACAAAAATAAATAATTAATTAAAGGGGCTATGCTACAAGAAACGTGTTCTTTTCAGCAGTTTTTGGTAAATATTGTAGGGTGGTATGGAACCCTTTGTGTACGAATCCGACCCGCACTTGGCCGGTTAAAGCTCGATGTGTCATATAAAAGCAAGGGTACTGAGCCTAATACGATAAAAACTGAAAACTCAAAGTCAGCTCACTAAAGCTCCAAGAACATGTCATACTATCTTCATGTGTAATGTGTATATATATTACGGGCTTTTGCCTTTAGCACAGTATAATAAAGTAACAGTATTATATCTCGGCACTGACCTTGAAATAATTACCTACGGCCGCTCGGTAGATAAACTTTCCGCGTCCGTGCGTAATTGCCGCACACTCGAGACTGTAGCGTACACATACACTGAGATTTCGAAGCGCGGTGTTTGGGCCGTTTTCTATAAAGATGTAATACTGTTAGATACTTATTAAAGACTCGTGCAAACTGGCGCGATATCGCGGGTGTGACAGGCAGCGCTACCCTGGTCGCTCCCGTAATATCGCGCCTGTTTGTGGGAGCCTGTATACTGTGCCTTTAGTGTCTGACTAACAATCAGGGCACCCCACCCTGTACTGTGACTGTCACAAAAGATAGCTAGAAGTATAATGAACATGCGACGACCTAAAAAACTGCCTAACTTTACGAAAAACCAAGAAAGTGCAAGGCGGTTTATGAAATCGGCTTTTGTGAAGTTTCAACATTATATGTACCTATAATATATTGAAGAATAATATCCAAAGAGAAATCTATTGAGTGAATCTGAACAAAACATCAACGAGAACAATATCAATTTTCCACGACTGACTTGTGTCGACTAAGAATCATAGTTAACTATATTGTATCAACACAGCTTGTTGATAAAATCTATATTTATCTATGATACTTATTCTACTTTTGCGCCAGGTATTGTTGAAATTAACAGCATTGCATTTATGGCAGAAGTGACTTGCTGCACTATTCTTGTTGATACAAAATAATATCCATTACTTAGGTCAAAATTCGCATTACAAATGCGGATTAGTTGTATAAAATGATGAAACGATTATAAATATTTTTTGTAATCAAATTATTATAAATTAACTTATTTCCTATTTAGTTTTATAGGTAAGAAACAAAAAAGAATACATTTTTATCAACAAAAATTTCCAAAAATGCTTAAAAAAATTCCAAGTAAAAATTAAAATATAATTAATTTAGTAATTAATTAAACAGCACCTGTGTCTATACTTTTCACAATATAAGTACCTTTTATAGTTCGGCTAAGGCCGCACTACGGTTTTTTCCCGCACCGTAGTGCGGTTTCACGGTTTACCGTGAAACCGCAAAACTGCCCGAGACGCACACACTATGGTTTAAAACCGCGAAACTGGCCACGATTTTCACAGTTTGAAAATGGATTTCAAAAGAGCTGTATGTGTGCTTTAATACTAAGAAGCAGAAAAAGAAAACGACTTCAAACGCAAATATTGGGTCCATCCACTGACTAGCCGAAGATTTAAGAAAGGTTTATTTCATAAAAAGTATCAAGATTTGTGAAGGTTCATTTGAAACATATTCCGATTCAGTCGACGACATAGTGACGACACGAAAACACAACGACTCTTCAAGACGTTGTGCCGAATAACTATAGAACCGCTCGAGGTTAGCGCGTCAAATGTGTGCGCCCCAATATAAGTTCTACAGACTACAAATTTTGACGCTCTTTTTCCCCGCTAGCCATTCTGTAACAAAACGCGATTTTAAAATCAGTCGCGGAAAACAAACCGTCAGTGAGGCCGCTTCCATTAGTTTCCTTTACTCACAAAATCAGGCGGTTAAAATCCGCGGCGGTTTAGCCGTAGTGCGGCCTTAGCCTTAGGGATTATAAAATTCTCAGAAATGCTAGAGATTAAGAAAAAATCGTATGATTCAATTATGAAATTAAGGCTGTCTAAGACGATACGAAATAAAGTTACGAGACTTTCACAATAGGTAAGCTCAATGATTTTACTTTGATCTGAACATTTTAATTTATTGCACTGATTGCTAATTTAGTTTCCACTGTCTAATTTCATTTATGTTTTTCTAAATCTATTTATCTTCCCTTATTTATATACTTGTACATAATAATATTATATATTTCACTGTAAATTAAGTCTACGTCCATAAGTGGATTATTTTAATTAATTAATCAATTAATAATTTATTTTCGTGTTTTTTGCTTAATTTGCTCTAACTTTGTAAGGTAGCTATAAATTTTCCGTAAATCTAGTACTTAGCTCAACAAGCCTATTGCAAATGATCATGGTAACTTACTTACATCTATTACATTTTACAACAATTCACAATAGTTATTCTTCTACGGAACGCATAATTAACTCGCTGTCGTAACAGACACTACTCAAAACTGGGTACACTTGGTGTCAATAAAATAGGTTTATACCTTTACAAGCAATAAAACTGCAATATGGAGGAGTAACACCTACTCACCACTACCTAGAGTTAGTACGTCGTTGACAGTCGTAGTCATTCGTCGACGACATTTACGACCGAATGATAAGGAGCTGATAAATTATTGATTCTCCACATATTGTTCACGTTTTCTGCCAGTCTTGAACGATAATAAATGGTAGACATACAAGGTAGGCATACCAAACGCTTTTATAATAAACTAGCTGCGCCACGCGGTTTCACCCGCATTAATCACGATCCCGTGGGAATATCGGGATAAAAAGTATGCTATGTCCTAACCCAGGTGATGGTCTACCCATGTGTCAAATTTCATCCAAATCCGTTCTGACGTTTTAGCATAGAAAATAAACTAACAAACTCACTTTTGCATTTATAATATTAGTTAGGATGTTAATCAGTGATACTGATAATATAATATATTGGTGAAAGAATTGTTTAAATCGGTCCAGTAGTTTTTGACTTTATTCATTATAAACAAGAATACACATCTTTCTCTTTATATACTTAATATTGCAGACTAGCGTCAATTTCTAGTTTTTCCACACAAACTACAACACCCTGAAAATCAGTTCAGCGGTTAATTTACCCATGAAAACTTAATAAACAAACAGACACGGCCAGGGACATATTCGTATTTATAATAGTTTTATTAGAATAGGTAGGTACGGATGGTATTTAATTATGTCAATATATACGCCTAGTATTGTAGGCCTGTACGAGATATTTCGAGTTGTCCATTCGAAATGAAGATACTAGGGAGCATTGATACCTGAAATATAAGTACCTAATCTCTATAGATTAGGTACTCAAGTTCAAGATCTTTATATTTTATGAAGATTAGGTGGATATTTTATATTGGTTCTTTCATTTACTCCAACACTGTTCACACGCCATATTCTCACTTCAATAAGAACTCTCTCTCAATATTTGTTTGATGGTCGATCTAAAGAATATTTCCCAATAATGCTCTTTATTGGATGGCTTTTTCATTGTTGTGACAGTATTCTAGTATATTATTAAATCACAAACAGGCTGAAATTTTAGTCGTTTAAATCTTCTTAAGGGGTCATTGTACTCATCATTATGAACAACTCCTTAAGAGGATTTAAATGACTATTTCACCCTGTATCGAAAAAGAAAAAGGTCATTCACCAACCCAAATTCATTTTAATATAAAATAACAACAGTATCTGGCATTTGATAATACCTATATAAAGGGTAGGTAATAAAGAAAAAAAAAGCTGTCACAGTTTACTTTTCGAGACGGAACGCAGCGCGAAACAGAAAATATCACAAAAGAGAAATAGGTAATGAAAAGTGGTCAAACGAACATTTCTAGGAAAAATTCTAGAATAAACCCGTTTAATGAAATATTAGCTTAATTAAAAATAGAAGTTCGTTGCATTATTTTCACCATCGTATTTGCAAGCCATAAAATGACAAACTACAGAAATTGGTAGATAAGCTAGCCCATCGGTTCAAATTTGATAAATATAAACTATATCTACAAAATTGATGGTACGGCTACTGAATGAAATGAAACACTGCAGAGAATGCGCCATTGAACGGAGTGCCTTTATAGAGATAAGAGCCCAGATATTGCTTAGCCAAGATATTGTTTTAAAGGCTGGCTTGCAGAGCACGGTCAGCCACAAATAGGCTAGATTGTGCGATGAGATTTGCGAGCGACTGAATTAGGAGAAGATTGCGCCTAACTGCATTTGTTGAGATGATGCCATGCCCGACCCCGACGCCGCTCTATTTATATTTTTACAGGAACGTTTTTATACGGTACGAAATATTGGTAGAAAGTCTTCGATATAGAAGAAAGAAGAAGGTAGGTGTGGCTTTTATTACACGACTGCCCAAAAAGGAGTGTAATGTTTTTTGATGATTCAATTGGAACAGTTAAAGGAGATAAAAAGGAGATAAATAAAGCGATTACTTTTCTTTTAAGTCCATATCCATACATTTTCTTTTAAAATACATATTTACAAATACAATATAAACACAACATCACGTCTTGTTTCCTCGAAGGGTAGGGCAGAGGTGGTGGGTACCTACAAAGAATAGAATAGAATAATTTTATTTTTGCAAATATGGGTAGATGATACATCAATAGGTGTTAGTACAGTAGAAAGATCAGCCATATTTTGCCATTCAGCATGCAAATATTTACGTCTAATTATTATTATTGAAATGAAATGAAATGAAATTGTTTATTCTGTAATAGAATATTGGAATCACTTTTAAACGTCATATTAAAAAATATTAAAAATAAGCTAGATGAGGTCGGCGTTTCCTATCTGACTACTCTGAGAAGAAAGGCCGAAACAAACTCAGAGGTCACAGTCTCTTTTAAAGTCCAGACATAATCTTCGTCAAGCCATATGAGGACCATGTAAATTCGAGTCTGAAATGGTCTTTTGAGGAAAGAACCACACAGATTTGAGTGGACCTGTCCAGTCAGTGCAAGCATTTTTGAGTAATGGTGGAGCTCAACTCAGAACTTAAGGAGCTCAACGACTCGACGAACAATACCAAAGAAAGGACATTTGGGTAGGCCGTATAAAATTCTCAAATTGCCAGACCATCGATAAAATTAACTGAGAACGAAAAAAAAATTCACTTAGTCCTCACATTCACAATAATAAAATACTTTACAAAGTAATCATGTCATTTTGTATAGAATATTCAATAATGTCAATTTGTAAATAAAACTGGGAGATATACTTTCATAGTTATTAATTAATTATTACTCAATCTAAGTATTTGAGCATGGTATGATACTGACTCTTAAATAACTGAGATTTGCGCCGCGGATCGATGCATTACAACTTCTTCTTCCCAGCTAAAGCACTAGGAAGTAATTTTGACATCCAAAAAGGCTAATTCTCAGCCTAATTTGAATAAATGACTTTGTATTTTTACCTGCAGGTGAGGTCCTGTTGGTCAAAAATAATGAATGAGAGGCGTAAAGGTCGATTCACATATATAGGTATTCTTTCATACCTACATTATCTATGAACGCATCCCCACTTGTCAGTGTCAGTGTCTCAGTGTCAGTGCTGACACCGGCATGAGTATGTATGAAAGAATATTTTGCACTGTGCCGGTACTGTGTCGGAACTGTGGTTTCACTGATATGTGTGAATAGACCTTTAATCGTTTCCATTATGACAGTTCAACAAAATCCAAACAAGAAATAACAAATTTGATATATATAAAAAAAAATTACTCTAATTTTATACGCTACCATAGATAATGATCGCCCTAAAAACCAAATAATGAAAGCCAGCAGTTGTTTTAAAACAAAACAAAACAAACTCTATGACACGAACATTGCGGCCACAAAAACTGTGTGTTAAAAGGCATCGGAGTCTATCGGTAAAAGGTTATCGACTGAACATGTCGTTCTATTCAATAATAGATTAAACAGCGGTAGTCCCTCTACTTCCATTACACATTTTGTGTAACATAAAGCTATTTTCGATGTCCCACTGGCACAGTTTGTGTCTTTAGCTAAATTATTTGTGGACGGGGCCGGGTCGAGCCTCGATCAGTCCCGATAGATATCCTATCCAATCAGAGCCTTTTATAGCAATATTTTGAGGCATAACTCAATTTCGGACTCTGGAACTGTATCTATGCAGTGATTGGATACTATAAATGAAGAGAAGCATCACGACTGGGTGATTTTAAAGAAAAATTAATTGATTGTTGTTTCGCCGCCTACACGGATTGCTAGGTTAAGGTAAGCTTAAAAACAATATAGTTACTGGTTATATGTATGAAATAAGTCTGTATTCATTAATTCGACTGGGTGTATACCTAACGTTATGATCATTTCTAGTTTACTTTTTGAGTTCCCATCTGGTAAGCGATTTATGTCTAACACTCGGATTCCAAAAGGCTATTTGTTAACAGATTGTCGTGCTCATGATAACTAAGTGCTTCATTAGCTGACTGAAATAATAACAACCAATCAAGTCACTTGAGAAGAGTTTAAGAGTCGTACCTAAGCTAATTTTGCCGTTGGCGTTTCGTAGAGTCTCTTTCATAACTTGTTGTGTGCACTCTGACTTATGTACTACTCTACTCGTGCAAAATCCACTGAATAAATTAATATTAGCAATGTTTCCATTTTTATTTCCTTTTACTTATGTTTTGTTAATATCAGTGTCTGTGTGTTGTATATTGTATGTATGTTTTATTTTTAAGACTTGCTTTAGATGATTATTTTTAAAATCTCAATATGTCACATAATTTTAAAAATTGTTTCCTTTGTTTTTCTACTCAGGAGCTCGTGGCTAAGTAATAACAGTCGCTCGGGTCCATCAGGTTAAGCTACGCTTGCCGGGGTTGGTCCGTGTCTGGGTGACCATTTTCACATATCGAGACTCCTCCGTGCCTCGGAAAGCACTTTAAGCCGTTGGTCCCGGCTGCCATTTGTGGATCTTTGACAGTCGTTACGAGTCGTCAGAAGCCCGAAAGTCTGACAACCAGTCTATCTAAGGGGTATCGTATTACCCAGTTACGGGTTGTGGAGGTCAGATAGGCAGTCGCTCCATGTAAAATACTGGTATTCAGCTGCATCTGGTGAGACTGGAAGCCGACCCCAACATAGTTGGGAAAAGGCTAGGCAAATTGAGTTTTTTGTTTTTCTACTCAGTTATTAATTTTATAGAGAAGAAAGCGAGCTATCTATACAAGTGTCAATCCCTAAGCTCACTTCACCTAAGTTGTCGCGGTGAAATTCTTACAAAAATGACCGATTGATATTTAAACGTCTATCTATTGCTCGCTAAATCTTAGGCACATGCTTACAATTAAGTAGATAGGTTTCATGCATGGCGAAGCACGACTTTGATCACATAGGATACCAATCGAATCTAAATTCATAAGTATCTAACATAAGTTAGTGTCTATAATAATAGTGTGCCTATTTTCGCCAAGATTCTACCATACCTCGTACAAGATTACACATGGCACGCTTCGTTGAATCTTCGTAAAATATAATTTTCATAGGGCGAGTCCATTCTAGAAGACAGATTCATTGGATAAATAAGTTTTTTTACTGACTTAAAAAAAAGAAAGAGGTTAAGCATATGTCGAGTTTTATTTTCATGTACATACACCGACTATTCCGTGATTCTTTTTTATTTGGTAGAGGAAGTTCGTGCGGTGATCCCCTAAATTATAACAAAAATGTTTTTTTTTTCTGTCTGTAAAACTCAGACCAAATAAAAAACCAAGACAGAGCGCTGCGAACAATACAGTGAAGCATGTCAAAACTACACCACCGCTCTGTGCATACACGCTCAAACGCACACATTTACAACCATTTACAATCAAACTACACCAAAATATGGTGCACACATGTTTACGAAACCGGCCTCACGTTACTGTTGATAGCGCTAAGTCTTGGTTTTTTATTTGGTCTAAGGTGTTAGAGCACATTTTTTTTTCCAAATTTGGTGCGCAATGAATGTTTCTGACCTCGTGCGGTCTAATGAATAAGGCAAATGAGTGCTAACTAGCGTAGCATGTGGAAAGTGTGAAATTCTCGTACACTGGCGGATCGATAGTGTACAGGGGCATTCAATTTTTACAGTTGGCCGAGCCGCTGTCCATCGGCGCCCGAGTTTTATTGATTTGACATTAGATGCCTCATGAATGAACTATTTTATTAAGATAATCTTCTGTGAATGGTTTGTCTTATCAAGATATCTTAATTTTGTATAAATCCTCATTAAAGAAGATCATATTTTATATAATCGTATTGACTTCTTGCGCAACAATTATAAAAATCTAACTTCCTAGGAATTAGTAACTTCTCAACTTAAAACTGAAAACCAAAAACTTGTAGAATTTTAAATACGTTTTCATAATCAAACTAAATGAATTCGATCGATCGAATTCTTTCATTAATGAGACACAAGTATTACAGGTAACCGATTCCGAGCTCACTTATTGAGGCTTACGTTGTTCACTTACAATTATGTAGTTGGTACACCCACCGGATGTCAAATAGCCACTTTACGACACCGACACATAGCCTTAGCACAGTTTAAATAAGTAACAGTATTATATCTTCATAGAAAACGGTCGAAACGACGCGCTTCGAAATGTCAGTGTACAGTACGCAACAGTATCGAGAGCGCGGCAGTTATGCACGGACGCGGAAGGTTTATTATCTACCGAGCAGCCGGAGGTCACAAGGTAGGTTTCAAGGTCACTGCCGAGATATAATACTGTTACTTTATTATACTGTGGCCATAAGTTCGGTTTTCACCAAAGCGAAGAGCAGCGCAAACAACCCATAGGTTAGTCTACTAGCATTGAAGCTAATCGGAAAGATGTCAAAAAAACCATAACGTCATCAGTGACGTCATTCGACGGTAAACTGCGGACGCTATATGGCTGCCACCGCACTTTTAGAAAACATTTCCACCAAAGTGGAGAGCATCCTAAGCAACCAATCCTAACTAATATTCTAATTGCGAAAGTGCGAGAGTGAGTTTGTAGAGTCGCGTATTTTGTCGTCCGTTAGTGTGTGCCACTGTAGGCTACTGCAAAATAGAATATACTACAAAATCTCAAATGTGTAGCAAAGTAAGCTGTTCTGCCCAGAATAAAGTCACGATACTTTTGTCACGCACGTATAAGCACAAATCTCAACAAATCCCTTTTCATATCTGAAGTTTGGTGACCGCGTTAAATATAAACTACGCAACGGATTTTGATGCGGTTTTCGCAAACAATAAACTTACATAAATAAAAAAGTCCCCATGTTTTGTAAAATCATTGCAACCGAAGCAGAGGCGGGTCGCTAGCAAAAAGTCTCTGTTCAGGTTTCGCCGGATCACGCCATTAGCACACTCGACAGGCGTGGTGGATTGTATCCCTAACAGTTTGTATAAAGCCCCTTAAATAATTTCAGAACTTTTAATCTAGTTAAACTCAATAGTATCTAAACACTATGAAAACATAAACAAATATCCTGTAAACTTTTTTGGGGCAGCTGTATGCTGTCCTACGTCAATGTCAGACCTGCGTTTAATGCGACCCCATAACATTGTTTCATAAATTACACTAATTATTCAAAAATCTCCCTACGTATTTTCATTATTAAACCCTTAATGAAAGGACGTTTAAAGGATAATAGGATAAACAATGATATTTTTTGTCATTAATAAAAAACAGATTTTAAAAGACGTTTTGCTTGGTACCTGTACTGGGCAAATTAATAGAGCGAAATATGGCGACGTTAAATTTAATTTTGTGACAAATGACTCCATATCCTCCCTTATTACTGTTCAACAAACCGTTTTGAATTCGAGATTCCATCCATCCATCCATCCATCCATCCATCCAAAAGAGAGCCGTCAGAGCCATTTATAATCTATGCCGCCGCGAATCGCTCGGGGAACTATTTAAAAGAATTAATATTATGACAGTACCTTGCCAATTCATATATGAGAATATTATGTATGTAAGAAAAAATTTAAATCTTTTTAATAAAATAAGTGATAGACATAATTTTAATACTAGAAATAAAGATAAACTAGATCAACCATTTTTCAGATTAGCTAAAGTACAAACATTTTTTATGGGGTACTGCGTTAAATGCTATAACAAAATACCTTGTGATATATTGCAATTAAATGAAAGAAAATTTAAAACTCATATAAAAAGTACACTTTGTAAACAAGCATATTACAAACTAGAGGATTATATCCAAGATAAGAATGCTTGGAAACATGCTGGTCTTGCTCCATAGGGCAAATTAGAGTCTGACAAAATCAACCTGGTTGCTAACTTAGTGGTATATTTTGTAATATTTGTATGTCATAGATTTTAACACTGTGATTACTTAGACTCATGCACTGATCTATTAGTATTACTTGATTTTGACTTAATCTATGTAAGGAATATTGTAATATCGTTTACTTTTACAATGTTTGTAAATATGTGAGCATCATGTATCTACCACATAGATAATTAATTTACTTGTCATTGCTCCATTTATAATTCTTTTTACCTTTTGTGGTACAGTGTAGGTGACGGTTTTCTGTACAGAAGTAGGTGCATAAAAAAAAAAAACATGTATACAAAATAATATTGTAAAACATTTTTAAAAGAGTAACGGTGGAGTTTCTTGCCCATTCTTCTCCATACGAAAACTACCTTTTGGAAGGGGCAACTAGAATCTGTTCTATTTCTCTGTTTTTGACGTTCAAAAGTGCCTTTTATGTGCCTATTTGAAATAAATGATTTGACTTTGACTTTGACTTTGACTTTGACATCCATCCATCCATTAGAAAACACGTTTCGTTTTTGTATGGGACTCCGGCCATAACATGTACACTTTATAAGACCTGGAAAACGAACCCTTGAATACAATAAAGGCATTTTTTTATTACGTATAATTCTCCAATTCAGAACCTACACAGGTGTGACGTCACACGACGCTTCACTTACGACGTTAACCATAAACAAGTCACCGGCAACTAGGTCGCGAACATAATATTACGTCCCCAACACAATGCAGTCCAAATCCGCTGTAATGGATGGGAGGATCTACCCTACAGTAACTAATGACTTGATTAGCAGATAAATAATTACCCTAATTAACACTCGTACCGCTCTGACGGAAATTGTAATTTATTTCCTTCTGTTTGTTTAATTTCTAGGCTTTTGTAGCTTCTGCTTTATCTATGCTCGAGCTCTTTCAGATCTGAAAAAAAAACCGGCCCAGTGTGTATCGTACCGCGCACAATGAAGGGTTCCGAAGTAGGGATGAATTTATCCCAAAAACAAACTTAACATTGTAGTTGTAAAACATGTTGTCCCATTCATCCATACCTATAAAGTCACGGTAAATTCGCCAACTGCAAATGTAAGTTTTTGTAATCGCATTGTTTTTAATGTGATAACTTCTTTTAAACGATTTTCGAACTTTTTCGGCATGTAAGTCGCATAAATGGCCTTATTTTTTTATTGCGTTTTTAGAGCTCTTGGAAACCGTAGACCTACGTATTTAATATTAAATCAACTCATACCTCCACGCGTTCCTGAGAAAAAGGGTCTTGATAGACTGACAGACAGTCGGACAACTAAGTGATCCTTTAAGAATTTTTTAGGGTTCCGTATTTCAAAAGGAAAAAACGGAACCCTAAGAAAGTGACAAAACAACAAAAGGTCACATTGAAAAAACTTTTTTTTTTTTTAATCTGAACAGTTTTCCGGCATTTTTACAGTACTGCCGTATATAAGACATTTCGAGTTTTAGATAACGTTGGTCGAAGTCTATCCCATTCGGATAAACTTCGACGGTCCGAACGAGGCAACGAATTTATTCATGAATCCAGTTGCGACTATCGTATATCTTCTGAATATTGTAGGTACCTTCATATTCTTACAAGACAGCCAGACAGCATTTTTGTTCTTAAGAACTAAAAGAAACGTGATAGAAGGCACATTAGAGATAACGATGTTGATATCCCCTGAAATTCGAGATGTTCAGCTTTTTTGCTATCCAGATATTTTTTCTGTACATTTCGCAGCGGTACCTAACTGTGTCACATTGAAGAATAAAATCGAAAATTTCTAACCTCAGTAATGAAATCATTACATATTTAAATCATATTATTTTGTTTACGGTTACATAGTATGTACATACCTAGTAAAGCTCCTATAATAAGATTTAGTATGCGAGTCAATTCTTCAGCTAGCTAAAACCAATTTAATAAGGACACCGAAAATAATTTAGCTACATACGTTTATCCATGTGTATAAAAAGGTACTCCCCATGACCTGTACTTTCATCTGAAACGTAATTCAAGGTTAATGACCCGCAACCTAACCCTTCAGTGCGCGAGATTCACAACACCGCGCACCGACGCGAAAATCATTTTCAGTGGTTTCCATTTCACAATATCACATTTGTGCTGTTTTTCCTTTTTCAATAAAATGCATGACATGTGTTCTTTCGCTTCCTGCTCTTATGAGGTTTCCTTGCCACGAATACCTATTGCATTTTGTTACTTAAAGCGCTGGTATTTTTAAACTAGCCTGTAAGTTTAGTTCGAGGTTTGCTAGTATAAAAATTCGTTTAATTTTTAAATTAATAACATCTTTTGACGGACATTGTTGATATCGCCGACAAAGCCTGGATAAAACTGGCTGAAGCGTGAGGATTGGCACAAGAGAAAAGAGGCCTATGTCCAGCAGAGGATGTAATGATGAACACCTTTAAAGGTATATTTCAATGCAATTTTTGTACACAAATCTGTTTTGTAAAATTCATAAAATGAGCGGTGGGCCTAAACCGGCCATATCAGCAATTCCTCTAAAAGCAGTTCATTTCCTGAATCCCAGCTGTCATAAGCAAGTCCCCTAATTTGACATTCATAATTTGTGGACTATTTTAGGAATCTCCATAGAAAACTGTCAAACAGATGATTTATTTCGTTTGAGACATTTTACGATGATTCATAATATTATCATATTATGATTCTGCAAAAGTGACCGTTATAAGCCCAATTTTGCGCCACTGCAATAAAAACATTGCCAAATCACTTGTCAAGTAATTCGATTGACTTTTGTTATTTATATCAATCAATCAATCACAACAGCTGTCATCTGATGATCAAATGCTTGGCTGAGGCTTTCAGAAAACGAGTGTAAGTACCGTGACGGTACTCCAACCGATTCATAATTATTATATTGACTCCATCGCTTAGCCATCGTGTATTACAGAACCAGCGCGTAGTGATTATTTCTCTAATTAATTTTAGCCCCCCCTGGGCTCAGGGACTCAGGGTTAGTTTCGACAAATCCTTTCATAATTATTACCTTTATACCCCATCTTCAGTCATGATCGAAGGATAGATGCTAACGGTGACAGGAATAAATAAAACGCGGGTTTATAATATAATGTGTATTATTGGCATGTTTCAATTAATTTATAGATAACATTTTATGTCATGACATACGCATGGTTTACAGAATCTTTAAATTAATTTATAACATTTTATGTCATGACATAAACTGACCTTTATTGTTATTTTTCTATTCACAATACCAATAAATGTTTGTCTCGTCATTAAGACATCAACTTATAACAGACTCGCAGAGGTTGCATGCTAAAACCACTTCAAGTTAAAGCCTCATGCAGACTGGTGCGACGCGACTCTAACAAAACAATTTCTAAGAAAAGTTCACGGTATAACAATTACCGGTGTCGCGTCACGCCAGTCTGCACGAGGCTTAAAGCCTCTACAGTACCTCTATTTATCATTTATCTTTCAACAGGATTGTCATAAGCTTTTCGATAGCTTATGTCAGTCCTATACATTTTTGCGTGTTCCATCATCGTTATCGCTGATAGTATAGTAGTTTCAAGAAAACTACGGCAAAGATAAAATATAATGAAACATTGGAACTTTGAAAGTAACCGTTAATATTTAATTGTATTTGGATTGCTGCAGCCAATAATTGGATATGCACATTTCATATTGACCGGCCCGACCGGCCAATTATTGACGTTTCAATTATTAAATTAGAGCTATAAATAATTATTTTTGTTGCACAATAAAACTTTAAATTGAGTTCACTGAACATGTATTATAAGGTATAACAACAGCTTACAAGTATTTTTATTATTACGTTTAATTGATTATTCTTCGTGAAATTGTGGCTTGAATTTTTTACCTTTCATGCCAAACAGATCAGCAGTTTTCCAGTAAAAAAAATACAATAAAACGAATTTCCCGAACCTATTGTAAGAAACTAAATAAAGCTATATCGAATTTACGAATAAAGATGATATTATCATATTTTTTCCAATTGCCCAGTATCCCATCGATGGCCTACGACCTACATTTACGATATCCCGAAGCCCGAAGCTTTACGAACAATATCATTTCTGATGCTTTAGGCTCAGCGCCCACTGGCGATAACGGGACGCCGACGAACGACGACGACGCACGGCACGATAAGGGATTTTTAGCCCACAAATCACGGTTTTTTTCAGAGATCAGTTTCTGAAACAACTGTGATGTGACAAAATTCGAAAGCGCAATATTTTGTTTTTGTAGCTACGCCACCACCACCATTACCGCTACCATTAGTATTATAATTAATTTCATTTCATGGGTTTGCATTTCACTACTGTACATCATATGTCTAGCACCTGATAAGGTCGACGATGGTTCACTTTCGCCTAGAAATTGTTTATCTCTCGGCACTTGCAGACTCCTAGGTTATGTTTGTAATTTCGACTCGATTTTGTAGTTTCAACACGTTAGGTGTATTGTGTTATTGTTACCTATCTTATTAGGTATAGTCGGTTGTTCGTTACCAAAGATTCCCTTCCCGAGCCGTTCCGCAAATGGGCGCCGGGCCTTATAGCAAATGGTCTTGATTGAATAATGTCGGGTAAGTCGATTTTAAACACTATTGAGTTACGTTGCCTAAAAGGATTCCGGTCGAGGCGACCTTTACGAGGCACTGAAGGGGTATATCTCACCAAGTAATTACTTGGAAGACGTTACATAGGTTCTCGGATTCAATGAGTCGTATCGTATGATAGCGGCTAGTCTAAGTTCACTTTAAATACCTACTACCTATTTTCTACTCAATCCAGTAATTTTATACGATCAGGTTTTATCCTGAAAATTCTGTTTTTTTCAAGTCGTTTAATTATGTTATTTATTTTATTTATTTATTTTATTATTTATGTACACACAGTAAAATACATAGAGATACGACATAATTATAATAATATGAGTACATAGGTACTGCTTATTTCTTAAGAAATTTCTTCCAGCAGACCTGCGAAAGGAGAAATGAGAAATAAATGTAGACAATAGTGTGTGAACAAGAAGAGAAAAACTTGATTATGCGAAGTCTTAACTAAAATATTAAATATACACATATACGCAAGAAAATTAATATATACTTAAATAAATACATACAACTTAAATATATAAACATAAATACACTATAGGTACCTATATAATAATATACTCACAGTTGAGAGGAAAGATAATGCTCTTGATAACTGTTCAAGATCAACACAAATTCAATAGGGATGATTGTACAAAAAACTGACCCGAAGCTCGATAGATGGCGTTGGCGTCGATTTAGATCGCGCTATGGTTTCGTTACCAGCAATTGTATAGGTAACCTCGATTTTTTTAATAAACAACCAGATTAGATCAGAACACAGACGTGGTTTTATTTTATCTTCAACCCTTCTAGTGTATCTCATTAGGTCAGCAGATCGACTAGTCAGTTTAGCTAGTAAACATTGGTCCTACGACCCGGATTTTTGTTTGTGGCCCATCTTGGACCACTTCCCCCGTACTCGCAGTGGATCGCTGCGGCAAAGGTACGCGGTATCTTTAGCAGTGTCACCAGCAGAGACGGAGGTGAAGACAGCTACGTCCAGCGGAGTTGGACGGCTGGTGAAGTTCAACGTGACGTCGCAGAGGGCGCCACCAGTCACTTGGTTCAGTGACATCATCAGTTCAACCAGCAACTACCATCGTACACGTGAGTGTGAAGTGCAACTGTGAGTACTGTTTTATACTTATAAAAAGTGCGGTTTGATAATAGTTCAAGCAAAATTGAACTTTATGTCTATCAAGAATTTAACTTTGACAATTTACGAAGAAATTAAGGACTTAGTAAATTTATCGGAGTTGTGATATCTGAAGAAAAGACTTTAACTTAGATTAATAGTGTGCATGTTAGACTTAGAAAAATTTGGTAAAAAACGACGGAACGGGGAACCTATGCCCGATTTCCCCCACAGTACATTTAAACTTGTAAACTATTTTGTGTCTTTAGTCACAAGACTTGGAATATTTAGTAGATTTTAGACTTATAATTTGTTTTGAGTGTTAACTACAAACTCTGACACCAACTGTTTTATGGAATTTGTTTTACGTTTTATTGTGATACAATACTTTGTTTGGTTTTAGTTGATTGATAAGATTATTATCTCTAATCAAGATAAAGACTATTATTTTATTGAGGGTTTATGTATTGGTAAAATATTAGTTGTCATAAAATGGAAGGATTAATTAATCTTTTAAAAGAACTTCAAAATGTTATTCAACGTGGCTTAACTAATTTTAAAAAGAGTCCTAAGGATAGACTTTCAGTGGAGTATATTCAAACGAAACAAGACTTGTTAGAAAGAGATTGGGGTTTATTCACAAATAATTACACCAAACTTTGCGAGCGACATTCAACACAAGGGAAACCAGATCTAGCGGAATTATATGATAGTACGGAAGATACTTATATTACATATAAATGTTTAATAAAAACAATGCTAAATCAATATGTTACAAAAGAGCCTAGTAAGGAACTGAATACGTCCAGTAGTGCAGCTAAATCAAGTACAAGTGCGATGGTTAAATTGCCTAAGATCGCCATTCCGACTTTTAGTGGTAAATATGCAGAATGGGTAACATTTCGGGACTTATTTGTTTCACTTGTACACAACAATGATAGCTTAGATAACGTGCAAAAAATGCACTATCTAAAAAGCCACCTTAGCGGTGAAGCTGAACAATTAGTGAGACAAACACCGGTTACTGAAGCAAATTACATTCAGTGCTGGACTCAATTAGAGAAAAGATATAGTAATAAAAAATACTTAGTTAACTGTACCTTACAACGACTTTTTGTCCAGAAACGCATGCAGGTTGAGTCAGCAACTTCGCTAAAAGAGTTACTTGACACAACAAACGATTGTCTAAATGCATTAAAAAATTTAGAGGTAGATGTGACTACTTGGGATGTCATCATCATTCACATAATTACTTTTAAGCTTGATTCCGAAACAAGAAAGCAGTGGGAATTTAGTATTAGTAATCATGATTCAAATTACTTGCCAACCTTTGTAGAATTTGCTTCCTTTTTAGAGAACCGTTTTCGTGCCCTAGAATTTATAGAACCAAAAAGACAACAATCCAACAATTCACACAACGCAAAGGCTATGGTTGTGAGTTCAAGCAATTTGCGGTGTGAGTTTTGTACTGAGACTCATAAACTTTGCTTCTGTAAAGGATTTGCAAACCAA
Organism: Lithophane ornitopus; assembly: GCA_948473465.1. Lineage (NCBI taxonomy): Eukaryota > Metazoa > Arthropoda > Insecta > Lepidoptera > Noctuidae > Lithophane > Lithophane ornitopus. Next base: position 6,810,666 of record OX419616.1, on the reverse strand, counting down.
TCACTTAGTGACCGACGCGAATTCGTTGTAGAACATAAAATTTGTTTTAACTGTCTAGGCGGCAATCATATGGTAGTAAATTGCAAAAAACAAACCACTTGCAAGCTTTGTCATAAACGTCATCACTCTTTACTTCATCCCAATGGAGAAGTCAATAAAAGTGACCCGTTAGCAAACCCAACTATTGTTGAATCTAGTCCTTCGACTAGTTCCACTCCGGTAGTTTCTTGTTTGTCCACCAACAAAGTGCACATGCCTGGTCAAGTTTTACTAGCCACGGCGCTAGTAAAAGCTAAGTCCAAGACAGGTTATTATCAGATGGTACGAGCTTTGCTGGATCAAGGCTCACAGGCTTGTTTTGTTACCGAGGCCACAGTGCAATTGCTTAGACTGACAAAAATTCCGATTCAGGGAGTCGTATCAGGATTGGGCAACAAGTCTACCAGTGCAAAATATATGGTGAATATAACGATCCAATCCCGAGTGGATTCAAATTTTAAATTAAATATTAACGCCTACGTTATGAGTAAAATTACTTCATACTTACCAGATCATACCATAGATACAAATGCTTTTGATTGGATCGACATCACAAATATCGATTTGGCAGATCCACAATTCAATCAACCGAATAAGATTGATATTTTATTGGGTGCAGACGTCTATGGCTGCATATTGAAAGCTGGCATAGCAAAGAGTCCATCTTCTACTTTAATCGCGCAGAGCACCACCTTAGGATGGATTTTATCCGGAGTAGTAAATAGTTCAAATACCAACAATAGTTCAAACTGCGCACAAACAAGAGTTAGTGTAATGCATGCCCAGTTCAACTTAGATCAAATACTTAAACAATTTTGGGAAATTGAAGACCAAACAAGTACAAAAAAAATACTTACACCGGAAGAACAACAATGTGAGGAATTTTATAAACTAAGTACAAAAAGGAAAGAAGATGGTAGGTATGAAGTCCGGTTGCCATTCCGAGTCGAAGATCCTCCATGCACTTCAGGTGATTCTCGCGCTATAGCTGAAAGTAGATTGAAATCGTTAGAGAAGAGGTTAGCAAAGAATACAGATTTAAAAGAAAAATATACTGAAGTAATAAATGAATACTTACAGTTAGGACACATGAGGCCTGTAAAAGAAGATGACCACAAAAAGGAAATAGCTGTGTACCTACCACATCACGCCGTTGTAAGAGACGACAAAACCACCACAAAGGTGCGGGTGGTATTCAATGCATCTGAAAAAAACAATAGGGGAGTATCCCTAAATGATACATTGATGGTCGGACCGACGTTGCAGGCAGATTTGAGGCACACCGTTTTGAGTTGGAGAATATACTCTATTGGAATGGTAGCAGACATCGTTAAAATGTACCGCCAGATAAGAGTAGCCGATGAAGATACCATGTTTCAAAGGATACTCTGGCGTGACAACCCTAAAGAGGAGATCAAAGATTATGAACTAGTTACAGTTACCTTTGGGACGGCTTCAGCTCCCTATCAAGCTGTTAGGACACTCCATCAGATCGTATATGATGAAGGGGACAAATATCCGCTTGCTTCTAATAAAGTCTTGAAGTGCTTCTATATGGATGACTTAATGACTGGATGCGATGACGTAACTAGTGGGATAGAAATATATAAACAAACGAAGGAGTTATTAAGCAAAGGGGGATTTCTACTTCAAAAGTGGAACAGCAACAATAAAGAAATATTGGATATAATTAGTACAATAGAAAGTCAGGAAAAGGACAACAAGAAAAATAGTACAACCGATCAGGACAAAAAGGACGTAGAAATTAAGTTAGACAATACTATGAAAATACTAGGACTTACCTGGGACCGCAACGAAGACTCCCTCCAGTACACGGTGAACCTCCCGCCATTGTCGAGTAAACCTGTAACAAAAAGAACTGTAATTTCAGATATAGCAAGATTATTTGACCCATTAGGATGGCTGGCCCCTACCATAGTACTAGCCAAAATCTTTATACAAAAATTGTGGCTTGCAGGTCTTGGTTGGGATGAACAGCTCACTACTGAATTGATAAAAGAGTGGAGTACTTACCGCGAAGAATTATATCTACTTACCAAAGTTCACATACCTCGTTGGCTCGGCACAACTTCAGATAATGATATGGAGCTCCATGGTTTCTGTGATGCCTCGAAGGTAGCCTACTCCGCTGTAGTATACTTGCGATCAATCGATGTCGCAGGTAAGGTCAAGGTTTCATTACTGGTTGCAAAGACCAGAGTGGCACCTATAAAGCAAATAAGTATCCCTCGTTTAGAGTTGTGTGGTGCAGTTTTACTGTCACAACTTTTGACAGAAACAGCTGAAGTGTTAGATATCCCAAAGGAAAAGATCAAAGCATGGACAGACTCTACTGTGGTGTTGGCCTGGATTAACAGCCACCCCAGTAGATGGAAGACGTTCGTGGCTAACAGAACAGCGGAAATATTGACTACAATGAATTCTTCGCAGTGGTTTCATGTTTCGACCAACGAGAACCCAGCTGATTGCGCCTCACGAGGGTTATTACCAAGTTTATTTATTCAGACTACACCATGGTTTTCTGGACCACAGTTCCTGGAAGAAAAAGATATTACATACGAAAGACCAAAGGATTTACGAGTAGATCTAGAACAGTCAGTCAAGACTCATGTAGCTATTACCTCAGATAGTAATGACATATTAGATAGGTTTTCTTCCTTACAAAAATTGCTAAGGGTAATTGCATATTGTCGTCGTGTTTTAAATAGGAACACCACAGGCCAATCTTATCTGCAAAGAAAAGAAATAGAAGAAGCATTAGAATGTTGTATAAAGATAGCACAAAAGGAAAATTTTAAAATAGAGTACACACAATTGCAAAGTAAAGAACACTTACCGCTTAAAAGTACACACCTTAAATCATTATGTCCTTATCTGGATAATAAAGGCATTATGAGAGTTCAGGGTAGACTCGAGAAGGCTGCAGTAGATGAGCAAATGAAGCACCCAATAATTCTACCAAATAAGTGTCATTTTACATACTTATTAGTAGCAGACGCTCACAATAGGACTCTTCACGGAGGCCCACGATTAATGATAAATTATTTGAGGACAGCTTATTGGATCATTGGTGTTAGAAACCTAGTGAAGCAGTACGTTCGGAAGTGTGTAACATGTGTTAGACAAAGAGCCACAATTAAAAACCAATTTATGGGTTCACTTCCATCTGTTCGCTGCACCCCAGCTAGACCATTCATGCACAGTGGTGTTGACTACGCTGGCCCAATCAATATAAGGACAACAAAGGGTCGTGGTCACCGTGCCTACAAGGGTTACGTGTGTCTATTCGTGTGTATGTCCACACGTGCAATTCACCTGGAGTTGGTTAGCGACATGACAACTCAGGCATTTTTAGCCGCGTTCAGACGGTTTGCCTCTCGGCGAGGTTGCTGTACAAAGTTGTGGAGTGATAATGGCACCACATTTGTAGGAGCCTCCAAAGAACTGCAGCAAATTCTAGCTTTACAACCCTCTATTGCGAAATATTTAGAAGCAAACGGCACGGAATGGCATTTCATTCCCCCCCACGCCCCCAATTTTGGCGGTCTATGGGAAGCGGGAGTGAAATCCACTAAATTTCACCTCAAACGCGTGATAGGTGAGTCGACACTCACGTATGAAGAACTCAGTACCCTACTTAGTCAGATTGAGGCTTGCTTGAACTCACGCCCTATAAGTGTTATTAATTTAGACGATCCAAGCGAGCCAATGCCGTTGACCCCAGGACATTTTTTAATCGGAGAAGCTTTAATCAATGTGCCTGATTACAATTACGACAATTCATCAGTAAGTTCTCTGACAAGGTGGCAATTCGTTCAAAGAATGTTGCAATCGTTTTGGAAGCGATGGTCTACTGAATATTTGGCTACTTTAATGAATAGATATAAATGGTCTTCCAAGGTGCCTGAGCCTAAAATTGGAGACATAGTTCTCATCAAGGAAGACGACTTGCCCCCAAGTAGGTGGATGTTAGGGCGCATTTTAGAAAAACATCCAGGGGATGATAAAGTCACTCGCGTTGTAACGTTACGTACAAAGACAGCCACTCTTAAGAGGCCTACTAACAAGCTATGTATTTTACCAATAGAAGACCAATAAACTAAATGTTTATGTGGTTCATTTTTAATCTCTTTAAACTTGTTTTTTTTTATTTCTCACATATTTTTTGTATACTACATGTTAGTTGTTAGTTTGATATAAGTACACATTGTTCACTAGTTTTAAATAACGGTTATTGAGATTTTTGTAACTTATGATTAGATAATGATGTTTTATTCGCAATAAGATCAAATTGTAAAGGACATTCCGCCACTAAATGCCCTTGGTGGGCGGTATGTTCAAGATCAACACAAATTCAATAGGGATGATTGTACAAAAAACTGACCCGAAGCTCGATAGATGGCGTTGGCGTCGATTTAGATCGCGCTATGGTTTCGTTACCAGCAATTGTATAGGTAACCTCGATTTTTTTAATAAACAACCAGATTAGATCAGAACACAGACGTGGTTTTATTTTATCTTCAACCCTTCTAGTGTATCTCATTAGGTCAGCAGATCGACTAGTCAGTTTAGCTAGTAAACAATAACAATGTCGTTGTTGACGAATATTTTAAGTTGTCAAATCAAACTTTAAGGGCACTTTAGACCTTGCCTACGCTACTTATAGCTCCATCCGTTCCAATTCCTTTTTATTTCCACACAAACGACCAAATTACACAAAAGAATAATTCAATCGGATAAAGAAACGTTCTACGCAAGGATTAGGAAAATCGAAGGATTACAAATTCCATTGTAAAGAGAAAAAATAATTAATCCTTTGAGAAGATTCAATAGATTATGATAATAAGAATTACGAATTCTACAATGGACTTGGCGGAAAAAGGCAAGACAGCGCGATTTGCTTAAATTCCATCAAAATTGGCTTAAAATCTTAAAATTAAGTTAATCCGTGCCAACAAGGTTCCAGCGCGTTCTCAACAATTTTGTGATTCACGCATTTCTATCATTCGCGACGTAATCAAAGGTAGTTCGAAAGTTGTCCGGAGTTAAATACGAACATGCTTAGTAAATGCCTTTAATTCTGTCTGTTTTCAATAGCTATTCATCAATGTAGCCTAAGAATAACTTTGGAACTTCAATATCTTTCGATTAAGCCGTCGAAATGTGAATCTGCTAAAGTCACGCCTGAAACATTACTATAGACTTCAATAATTAAACTAGAAAGTAATTTGACGTTAGAGCTTACCAAATATCAACAATCTAACGCCTTTAGTACATCGACGCATTCGTATGCGGCAGCGAATCAACAAAAAAACTAAGTTGTCAGTTGCATGGCAGCGTTTCGTATAAGCTCTGTCTCAATCTATTACACAGCGAGATGAGATAGTTGGTCCTTGTCGGTACTTTTTCGCAGGTAACTGCGAAATAGTCGTTACACAGACGCCGACATTTCGCTAGTGGTGTTTCGCATCGCATGGCTTCACCGCGCGATCTGTCCGGGCGGACAGATTTTCGCAAAATGAAAGCCGAAAATATATAAATTCTTTAGAATCTGAAAGCGATCACTGGGACGACATCCTGAAATGACCTCCTAGTATATGTTAGAATAGGTAGGTCAATGTAATATGTAATACTTTTTGGTTAGCGTAGCAGCGTTAGGCCATATAATGTTTAAAAGATTTGTACTGTCTGGTATTCACTTGTTAACGGAGCCTAGAAATGGCAGGTCAATAAAAGTCGTTTTATCTTTAAAACACCTTGTTTTTCTTCAAACTATCAGGTTAAAGGCCCAGTCTCATAATCCTGTATCTGAGAGCAAAACAAAGGGCCAAACACTGCTTTTGTCGAAAAATAAACTGTCGGCATCGGCACGTAGTACCCGTGACATTAGGCCAGCAGGTTTTTCTTCAAACTCTATCAGTATATCAATGTCGTTACGACGTCCACACCACAGTCCACGAAAGCTACTAAGAAATTTCTTTGCGAAAAAACTGCAGTGTAACTGTAGTGCGCTATGGTTTCGCAGAGATTCGCTGTCACACATATACGAACGCGTCGGTGTACTATGGGCGTAAACGTGGAAAACTATCAATTTCACTCACAAATGCGAATCACCTTTCAACTTTGTAAGATCTTTAATAAATCTTCGATATTTCTAAAATAAGTTAAATATCCATTCTATTTCAATTTATTTCTGAGATAAAAGGCATATATATATCTAGTATATAGCATGGTAGGGCGAAACAATTTATTGTACGTTTATCTAATAATGAGCCAAATATTTTTCTTTACGAATTTACTTTATAAACTGTTAGTCCATTGAACTCTAGGACATTGGTATTTTTTTATTTGATAAAATCAAAACAAATGTGACATTCCGAACAGGTGTAGGTCATAAAAAAACAATCATCACCTGCCTTTTCCAAACTATTTTGAAGTCGGCTTCCAGTCTGACCGGATGCAGCTGAATACCAGTATTTTACATAGAGTGACTGCCTATCTGACCTTTACAACCCAGTTAATGGGTAACACGATACCCCTTGGTAAGACTGGTTATCCCCGTAACGACTGTCAAAGATCTACAAGTAGGTACAGCACAATAAAGTACAACTAAAGCCAGAAATAGACACATTAACAGTCAGACCAGCAATCAGTTTATGAAGGCATCTAGATAAAACGAAAAACATCAAAGCTTAGGATGATTGATGAGTATACACCGACACAAGTGTGAATTGTGACGGCTCGATGCCGCGACGTACTCCTATGTAGATTGAACGGAAATCGTTTTTAGTATAATCTCGGATTTCCATCACAATATCCAGTAAAGCCAACCCTCACGTGCTTTTGTGACTTGTGACCCAAATTCAGAACCAAAATGCGTAGAGGACAGAAAATATTACAATAATAACAAAAATGGAGCTTATATTATAAGTTTGTTGTGGGTATGTTTAAATTGCCCCCATTACATTTATGATGACTTAAACATAACTGGCGAAATGTGGGTGTACTATACACCCCTATAATGTTGTGTTATGTTTGAATTAATTATCATAATACATGTATTCGCCGGTAGGCAGAGGTAAATAGGAAACATAACATAAAATCGCACCCGTCTTCCCCGAATATGTGACATGGAGGTAGGTTTTCGCAGGTTATGTGTAGGTCTCATGTAGGTAATAGGGGGCGAGCTTATTGTCATCAACCGCACCAGTGCCGTAACTAGGGCGGTGCCAGCGGTGCCCAGGAACAGACCCTGCAGACCCTGGAGGGGCGCAGAAATGACCAGACCAGGGCCACTAACAATACCTATTATTTATAATCGCAATTTATTTGAACTTCCTTGTTCAAAACTTTACCAAGTACTTAAAATTAAGTTTACAAAAACTTAGTTTTTACCCGACTACGACGAAGAAAAAAGGAGGGTTATGATTTTGACCGGTATGTATGTATGTATGTTCATCTGTTCCCTCCTATCATCTAAACCACTCCTCACAATTTGACAAATGAGGTATCGTTGGAAGCGTCTTGATCGTCCGCTGGTTATAGGCTATAAGACATTAAATTAAAAATGGCGCTCTCTAGAAGACATAAAGTCAGGAACTAAAAAAATAATTGTTTGATCGTTGCATGGTGGATATCAAATGAAAGGGCTTAATGAGCACATTTCAAAAATATATATATGATAACCCCAAAAGTATTTAAAAAAATTAAAGTAATAAAAACTAAAACCCAACTACGACTAAAAAGGTATAAACAAGACCCCACAGACAGACAAATTAAAAATCCGGAGTCACACGTAATCTGTTCGATTTATGCCCTTACACGTGTGACTCCGGATTTTTAATTTGTCTGTCTGTGGGGTCTTGTTTATACCTTTTTAGTCGTAGTTGGGTTTTAGTTTTTATTACTTTAATTTTTTGGATGATAGATTTATTATTATAGACAATCCATTTTATTGTCAGAACCGGTTAAGATTAGAAAATATTTCAAGGGCGCGTTATAGCAGCTCGCATCGGGCGCATATGAGGCTAGTTATTGTTACGGCACTGAACCGCACACAGATCCAAGCTCCGGGCTGGCTACTGAAGAAAACATACGCAATAACATTATCTCGACTTGTGGATCAATAAATACTTAATGAAATTGTTTCAACCGCATTTGCTTCATGATCTTTATAAGTCAAAAGCAGGAAAAGGCTTCTAGTTTTCAAAGTTGAAGACTTAATAAGTAGAATAGTTAGTCAGTTAGGCATCTAACTTTTCTTTGCTCACTTTACTTCTTCAAATTAATTCGATGAGTACCTAACTTTTGTCAAAAAAGACTGACTCATTTTTACGCGGACTGCCAAGGAGGGATTATGTTTTTACAATAATTAATCTGATGAGTAGAAAACTGCCGGCAGACAGTACCTGTTGTGCTATTCTGTAAAAATCTCAACGTGAAAACTTAGGTGAACTGAGCTTGGAGTGAACTGTCACTGCCTTAGCATCAGTAGGTATCGATGACAATGACAGCTGACTTCACGCTCACTTCACCTAAGTTTTCACGGTGAGATGGTTACAAAATAGCAATGCAGTTACTTCTTTGTTCTGGTCCGTCTCCTTTAATTGAAACAAATGCAATATAACCAATTTCCTTGTCTAGTCCCCAACGAGGTGGGCCTCATCATCGTCAGGGCCATGGGTGTTTTTTCACAACTAGCCAGTGTTGTGTCATTTAGGGCCGTTTTCTCGAACGAAAATTATCGCAAAATTAATGTGATAAATTACCAAGCGCGCGTAAACTACTGACAACAGACAATCGGAGCAGTTTACGCGCGCTTGACAATTTGCCACATTAATTTTACATTTCGGCATTAATGAACTAAAATCTAATGAAAATTAAACATTTCTCCTAAATGTTACTAATTATTTTCAAGTAGGTACAGGCACATTTAATAAAGCGAGGACTGCCATAAAATATATTACAGCCTAAAACTTGAGAGAAAGTGTTTACTGAATAAGGTTCACGAAATTATTCGGCTGAATTACATGTTTTTAAAGGTTCTAAATTTTCTGATGTAGGTAATTTGCCATTTGTTACAATAATAAACTTTAAGTTAATGTAAAGTTAAGTCATTAAATCAAGAAGTTCATTACCGTGTCCGGTTTTGCTTACCTACGGGTTTGTTTCGGGTTTTCCCGATTAATTGCGGGTTGAGCCCGCCATTTGTAAATACATATCAATAATCCTGATAATGTCTCGCAAACATATTTATATCTTAAATTTAATTATGAAAACTAGCTGTAGCCCGCGACTTTGTCTGCGATCCAGGACGAAAAGTAGCCTCTAACCTTCTCCAGGTCGAGGTCTACCCCTGTGCGAAATTGCGTGAAAGTGTAACAAACAAACTAATATTCGCATTTATGAGTTAGGATAGTTAGGACTATTACAGTTCCTACCCTATTTAAAAGATTGATCGAGGCACTGTGTCAGATCAAATGTACACTGGAAGATAGAAAAGGATCAGCCGAAAAAAATTAGGAGCTCGAGTTATAAAAAAAGTTCGTACCTAATCGTTATTGACTCATTCATAAACCTTTTTCCAAAAAAAAATCTTGCAACCCACCCTTGCTTCGCATGATTTTCAGAAACATCACTCGACAAAACATCGAAATTTCTTTATTACAATATGCTATTTTAATATATGTTATATACACATAAATCTTCCAAAATAAATTCTCTAAATAATGGTGACAACCACTGCAAAATCCGTTGGGGAGTTTAGAAGAACAACGCGGCCATAATTTATAATAGGTATAGATAGATAGTCATGTTATTTGAGACAGAGACACAGATCGTACGTATTTTTACCCGACTACGGCGAAGAAAAAAGGAGGGTTATGATTTTGACCGGTATGTATGTATGTATGTATGTTCATCTGTTCCCTCATATCTTCTAAACGACTCATCACAATTTCACAAATGAGGTATCGTTGGAAGCATCTTGATCGTCCGCTGGTTATAGGCTATGACGTCACACTAAATTAAAAATGGTGCCCTCTAGAGTACATAAAGTCAGGAACTAAAAAAAAAATTATTTAATCGTACCATGTTGGGTATCAAATGAAAGGAAAAATCTGGAGTCACACGTAATCTGTATGATTTATAATGTATGCCCTAACACTCCGGATTTTTAATTTGTCTGTCTGTGGTGTCTTGTTTATACCTTTTTAGTCGTAGTTGGGTTTTAGTTTTTATTACTTTAATTTTTTTATCATTTATATTTTTAACACCCACTAGGTACCTATTACCTTTCAAAATAAATAACATTGTCCATTCGACTGAAATCGATCCTATATGTTAAATCATGAAAAAAAACTGCTGTCGGGTTTACACAAAAGTTACATAAATCGCAAAAAAACAAACAAAATTGATTTTAATTGTATCGTTTGACAGTGGTTCAGAATCAAATATAGCACAAACTGAACTTTAAACTAAGTAAATGAAACTTTGTCTGAAACAACGCCTCAAACCGCGAGTCACTTGACTCCCGAAGCCACAAGCCAAGCCTTCGAGGGGTAATAATAATGTTTTGTGCTTGTTTTCTGTTTGTTATACCTAAATCATGGCTATTGTATAAAATAGACTTGATTTTTTATAACGATGTTCCAAAAAAACTAAACTTTTGTTCATAGAAAGTTTACAAACACAAAAGTTGCATTCAATAACATTCAAACTAGAATATTGTGGGTTTCAAGTAAAACAAGACGTTATTATTTGTTATTTATAGTTTTATTATCAAAATTTCGTTGGGAGATGTGTACTACGCAGTGTAATACGCATTCAACAATGCTATTTTGGCTTTCTGTAATACTTCAAAGAATTGTAACTGTAGCTAAACGCCGATATCTTTACAATTAATCTGCAAACTAACAACGATATATAATTAAAGAAGCATTTAAGTACCTTGAATATCACCGCACAGAATGAAGTCCCGACTTTAGAAAAGCCCCTGTCTGACATAAGTTGGCAACTTAATACATAGCTCCGAACGAAGCTAAGCTCAGTAAGCACACATGATTAATCAAAAGTTCAACTTTACCCATTCTAGACGTAATTTAATGGTTCGTAGCAAAAACTCATTGTGGCACACACGAAGCGCATTGAGCATAAAAGTAAGAAAGTTTCTGTTTAAAGACTTTGTCGTACAGTTGTGGAAATTGAGAATTCGTCAGTCACGCCAGCTGTTTCGTTTTGTACCTAATTGGTTCAACGTTTTAATGCGTTTTGTGCTCAATTTGAAACATTATTTTGGGCTCTTAGAATTTAATCGTTTATAACTAAATTAGCCTGTGATTAATTAAATATATCATATACATTATTGTCATGAATCGGAATAAAAATAACGTATGTATTTAATAAAGTTGGAACCACTTGCTCTTGATACGACTGTTATCCGTGCTAAAATGGTAGAATTGCTTATACTCCAAAAGCGTGTTCACAGTATTCTACAGGGTGACTAGTAATTTGACGTATTCCTTCCACAGGACATAATAGTGTGACCCGTTTGCAACAATTTAAGCACCCCATAAAGCCTAGGCCAATATTCATGGCATTCAAAAACACCTAATTTTTATGAGTTTTTGGAAATCTCCCAGAATTCGAAGGCCATAAAATTGCAGAGTTTAGAGAAAAGTGATATTTAGAGACGAATTCAGAGAAATATCCAAAAAAAAAAAAAATGGTGTTTTCGAATGCCATGAATATTGGCCTAGGCTTTATGGGGTGCTTAAATTGTTGCAAACGGGTCACACTATTATGTCCTGGAAGGAATACGTAAAATTACAAGTCACCTGAATATTATCCATCCTCCATCCTCGCCGCAACTCGATAAAGGCACAACAAACCGAATCTAAAGTTGCGACAATAATTGCGCCCTTCGATACGATCCCGGCTCTACTTAAAAGCTTGTGAACGATAAGTCATAAAGGCTTTTATCGGTTTTTACTTCCGAAGTGTAGGTCGCCCTCAGGCTATGTCGTGTGAATGACGATCTTCGCAACTTCGCTAATAAATAGGTATATATAGACTGGCTGAGAATCGAGCGCAGTGGCTTGCAATAAGAAATGCCGCGCCGCAGTTTATCTTAGATAGATAGGCCAATCTGAACAGGTGATCGATCTGACTATGGTCTGACCGGATACATACCTCAAAGTAGTCATAAAACCTGTATACCTCAACATGATTTAACTCCTGCTATGCTTCTGGCCACTGTGCATTTCGGTAATAAACCTAAATTAGATCATTCCATTTGAGTTATTTCTGTTGAAATCAATCATTTCTGGTCGGATAAACAATACTGTAGCTAATGTGACCGTCGCATCGAATCATTGGTCGCTCGAGCGAATAAGACTTGCTCAAAAATGCACTGGATACGGTAAAGCGATTTTAATTCCACCATATTATCATCATCATCTTCCTGTCCTTGTCCCATGTTACTTGGGGTCGGAGCAACACGTTTACTTGTCCCATTCTCCCCTGTCAACCGTCACGCTATCATTCACTCCCTTCTCTTTCATATCATTCCTCAAACAATCCATCCTTCTCTTCTTTGGCCTTCCTCACCCTCTCCATCCATTAACTTTTATCCACAACATTTTTATCCAAAATCATATACATATTATAAATTAAAGTCGCTTTTTGCATCTGTCTGTATGGCCGCGTTGTTCTTCCAAACTACGCAACGGATTTTGTTGCGGTTTACATTTAGAGAATTTATTCCTGAAGGTTTATGTGATATTGCTATAAAACTTCCATATATAATAAAGAATACCAAACCATCTACGCATACTCTTGTCATCTAACCACACCGTTGCCTTATCACATCATTCCTCAGCCTATCATTCATAGTCACATCACACATGCTTCGCAAGGAACGCATTTCCACAGCATTTTATTATAGTTTCATGCTTCTTCTGCCTCACCTAACATTAATTTTAAGCGTAGGAACACCATTGTGCATAGTCAGTCGAGCCTTTTTGGAGATCAACTGGTTGATCACAATCGCAAGTAGCACCATGACCAATTCACAATTCATCTCATGATGACCGTGTATTCCCGTTCGTCCCACTAGCGTCGTCCCACTGGTGGGATGAACAGGAATTTAATAAATTATATTAAATTTATTTCCCGCTCGTCCCACTGTCTTTCTCAGTGGAACGAACGGGAATGATTTATAATTTTATTTTTAATTCCCGTTGGCCCACTGAATAATTTGAGTCTGGTTGTTGTTCAATTTTACATTTATTTATCCTAACTATTACTATAAATGCGAAAGTAAGTTTGTTTGTTTATTTGTTAGGTACACTTTCACGCTAAAACTGCTAAAATTATTTAGATGCAATTTGGCACATGGGTAGACCACGACTTGGGTTACGATATAGGATACTTTTTATTTCTGTAGTACGTTGCATGCATACAAGACGGTATTCTGTGTAAAACACTTTATGCACAATTTATGAACAGTACATAACCTAAAATAAAGTACTAGGCTTGCATGAATTCAAGATAGTATTACAATCATTAGTTTTATCTAACTTATAGAATTGAATGAAAGATAGTTTAATTTAACACGTACGGTACGATATTCTATTCACAACACGTTGTGCACAATTTCTACACAATAACCTAACAAAAAGTACTCGGCTTGCATGAATTCACGAAAGTATTTCAATCATTAGTATTATGCTTCTAATAGGATTTGGCGAGTAGGTATACAATGTGTCCGGACATGGACTAACAATATTATAAATACTTAAATATAAACTATTATAAATAACAATTTTAATGAATAATTTTTTTTAATGATTTTTTTTTTTATTGCAAAATGTACAAAGCTTGCGCATTCGCTAAGTTCAAACAACAATAAATCTTAAAGTATTAGACATACAGTTGTGAATTTTATGTAGTATTATAGCTTAGTAGCTTAGCTCAAAATCTGTCGATCTAGTAAACAAATAAAAAAGTTGTCGCGGGTGTTTTTATAGTAATTAACCATTATTGGTTGAATTGCATAAACTTTTTCGAGTGTTACATTGTTTTTTCAAAAGTTATGGAATTGTGAACACATTGCTTTGTAATGCAGATGGAAGACAATATTATTGCCTTTGTATTTCAATCATTAGTATTATGCTTCTAATAAGATTTGGATGAAAGTGTGTATTTCGATACCTACGTAATGTCGTTTCTGTGATTTTAATTGAATTTTTTTTTGTGCCTTTGCCGTATGTATACCATACTGTAGCCTTGTAATTTAAGTATGAATAATCAACTATCTGTGTGCCAAATTTCATCCCAATCCTATTAGAAGTATATTGTCTACCATCTGCATACTACATAAAATTCACAACTGTATGTCTAATACTTTAAGATTTATTGTTGTTTGAACTTAGCGAATGCGCAAGCTTTGTACATTTTGCAATAAAAAAAAAATATCACTAAAAAAATTGATTCATTAAAATTGTTCTTTATAATAGTTTATATTTAAGTATTAAGAATATCATTAGTCCATGTCCGGACACATTGTATACCTACTCGCCAAATCCTATTAGAAGCATAATACGAATGATTGAAATACTTTCGTGAATTCATGCAAGCCTAGTACTTTTTGTTAGGTTATTGTGTAGAAATTGTGCACAAGGCGTTGTGAATGGAATATCATACCGTACGTGTTAAATTAACTATCTGTCCTTCAAATTCTACAAGTTAAATAAAATAAAACGAATGATTGAAATACTATCCTGAATTCATGCAAGCCTAGTACTTTTTGGTAGGTTATGTACTGTTTATAAATTATGCACAAAGTGTTTTGCACAGAAAACCGTCTTGTATGTATGCAACGTACTACAGAAATAAAAAGTATCCTATGTCGTAACCCAAGTCATGGTCTACTCATGTGCCAAATTGCATCTAAATCATTTTAGCCGTTTTAGCGTGAAAGTGTCCCTAACAAATAAACAATAAAACTTACTTTCGCATTTATAGTATTAGTTAGGATAAATAAATGTAAAATTGAACAACGACCAGACTCAAATTATTCAGTGGGACCAACGGGAATTGAAAATAAAATTATAAATCATTCCCGTTCGTCCCACTGAGAAAGTCAGTGGGACGAGAGGGAATAAATTTAATATAATTTATTAAATTCCCGTTCGTCCCACCAGTGCGACGACGCCAGTGGGACGATCGGGAATACACGATGATGACATGATGAATGGTGAATACTACAATTTAGAATCTGGTGCTAATTATTTTCTTTTTTTCGCAAAATTCTATTCTATTTTAAATTATATTGTAAATGCAAAACTTCAGATGGTCTGAAGTTTATTTAGAATCTGGTGCTAATTATTTTCTTTTTTTCGCAAAATTCTATTCTATTTTAAATTATATTGTAAATGCAAAACTTCAGATGGTCTGAAGTTTATTCAACTTATTCAAACCTACGTTTTGACCTTTAGTTAAAAAAATACTTAGTTACCTTTCAAATAGCAACAAGCCTACGTTTCGTAGCAGAGTCTACGAAGCTACGAATGTGCTACAATTTTTATATTTTATTGGTGAGCTGAAAAAATATCAGTGTTTTAATCGTAAACCAGGGACTTTCGAGAGAAGATCGAGTTCGGCAAAATTAATTTAAATATGTGTATTTTTTTAAATATATCTATGTCTATTGTATTTTATTTAACTCACTTCTACGTGAACGTTGTCGCGGGCAGACGCTAGTTTGTTAATAAAACAGAACTGAAAGGGTTTCAGGGCTTGTAACGTAATAAACCCTTCATAATACAATAATTATGCTTCAACGGCCTTTCAAATCGGTTCAACATTAGTGATATATATGCGTAGATTACATTATCCCTTTCAGCTTTTCTGAGCAAGGTGAGAAAATGCGAAGAAACGAGCGGCAGTTTCGTAATTATCTGGTATACACGTATTAGTGGAACCTAAAAAGGAAGTCGTAATGGAACCGACTTCAAAACATTCGTGTGTCGACGTGAAGCAATAGGCGTTTATAGACAAGAGGCCAAATTACCTGTCCAACACAGGATAAATGAAATTAACTAACCTTGGTGGCGTTTATTCTGTTTTTATAGATACCTACAAATAACTAATTTTATTCATAAAAATACATGAAGTGTTGCGAGCTTCACCCGGAATCCTGAACCACAGAGGAACTGACTACCTGACTACCTCCTGCCGAAACACATCAATTCTGCTAACATTATTGTTATGGCACCAGACTAAGGATAGGATGGTGGTAGCTAGGCAGGCGGACTTAGAACAAGCCCTACCACGGTACCACCAACCAAACCGAGCAGAAAATGTTGCACCCACTGGGATACGAACCCGGGACCTGGGTCTGAGACAGGTGGTCCAACCACAAGACCAAAGAGGCGGTTAACACATAATTGGCGGACTTACTTGGCAAAATGTGGGTGTACTATAGTTAAACCTCTGCCTAACCCGTCGGTGAATGTAGGTGTGATGTTATGTTATATGTATAAAGAGGTAAAAGTGGTGAGTTTGTATGCAATGCAATCTTCGGAACTACTGATCCGATTGCGAAAATTCTTTCAGTTACTGGAAGTTGCAGTATCACCGAGTGTCATAACATATAGATATTTTATGTTAAAACGATATATTTCACGCGGACGAAGTCTCGGGCAGGAGCTAGTTGACAATAAATAGGCAGGTATTCAGTTAACCATGCCCTCGGATGCCTTAGGTGTGGGTGTGGGTATTAATTAAGGGACCAAACTATTTGCATATAAACAAACCGATTTAATTTATTTTGATTGAATTGTAATATAATAATAGCTTCTTCGTTTAGACTTCGTAAGATTTGGCCGGAGACACGGCGACACACAAAATCGTTGAGATATAGGTATCCTTAAACCAATTTTCTTTTCATAAATAAATCATTTATCCACATTCATAATATATATATATTTTTAAGTCTTTTACTAAAATAGCAATAATCATAGACAGCACGAATAAAAGTTTTGACATTATATTGCATGTACTTTAAAATACTGGTATTCAGCTGCATCCGGTTAGACTGGAAGCCGACCCCAACATAGTTGGGAAAAGGCTAGGCAGATTGATTGTACTTTAAAATATTACATAATACAATTTAAAAACTGCCGCCAGCCTGACTCCTATCTCGCAGTATTGAAAGTTCCACATCACTGACCATGGTACACACTGTCATGCGTACTTCTGCAATCTTCTCTGGCGGGAAATTGCAAACAATATCAGCCATACTAGAGAAAAAATTATGGATAGGGGATTTTCCTGCGGGACAAGTAGCTTTGGTAACCAATTGTTGTAATATTACATTCCTTTCTTCTCTATCCTTTTTCAGTTCATCTATGATTGAGTCTATCTTTCGTTTCATTGGTCTTTTTGGTGGGGGAATCACATTTTGTTCTAGAACAGTGAAATTTTGTGGTGCAGCCAGTGTTTGTGTAGCATCACAAGTAGTAACAATTGTTGGAGTGTATGTAGTAGGGTGCTCTGCATTGCTGCTACTTGATGTTCCCATTACGAATGGCGACTCTGATAATGGAACGTCTTCAGATGAATCGTATTCTTGCTTCACGCATTCGAAAGAAATCTCAATAGGATCGTGCGTAGCATTGTCCACGATGTAGGTGCTTGAGGATTCTCCTTCATCATGTGATTCTGATAAGAAGTTCAGTCTCTCGTCATCGTACTTGGAATATGAAGTGGCGCTCCCAGTAATCTTTTTCTTTTTATTCTTCATATAATTGTCTCGTATATTTCGCCATTTCGATTTGCATTCTTCAGCTGTAACAAACAACCTTTCAATATATTTCAAGTTATAGCGATAATAAGGTAGATTAATTTAGGTCTCTTCGTGAGAATAAATGCCGGATATGCTCACAGGATGACGTCATGACGTCATCGGACAAAATATTATATGTAATTTTCGGTTAGAAAGCATATTAACTACTGACGTTACGGTTACAGAAATTAAACACATAAAAGTGTCTAGGGATCAAACACGTTTCTGCTAGTTACAAAAATTTAATAAAATAATAAAATCAGGTTTATTAATTATATTTTTCGTAACTCCTATGGATACTTTTTAGATCTTTCACGTTGTGCATTCAAACTTATAGAAATGCAGTATTTTAACTGTAATATGCCGCCTGTAAAATCACGTAAATCAGTGAACTCGGCAAAATTCCGTATAAGGATCAGTAGAACAACAATCCCGAATTTCAACGGTTGAGTGCCGACGGCTGATGTAGTCTAAAACAGGTTTTCTTCTCTGTGCCGTACGAAGCAAAGGAATGTCGGAGTTCTAAAAAGTTCTCGAACAACTTACACGTGCATCTCTGTTAATAGCGTAGCTAAAGTCTCGTTATTTAAAGTATCATTGATGGCTAATAGTAAAGTGTCAGCACGCACAGCGGCGCATCATAACAGGTAATACTAAGTATGGTAGACCCTCTCCGGTAGTTAAATATGAAATTGGTGGAGTCAAATCTGTCCAATCGACTTCACTGTCTCATCTTGTCTGTTCTCATCTCACTCAGTTTCATCTTGTACTGACAAATTTTCTTCACTCGGTTGTAATCAAATAACGTTATAAACTTATAAGCCTTATTAACTTTAATGTCAGTTGTGATACCTACTTTATAATTGTTTTCTTTCGATATGGTATTTGCGAAGCAGTTTTCTATCAAGAATTCAGCGGTGCTATGAGTATGCATTTCTAGAACTCTTAGGTTCATAATAATAATTTTGGCATGTCTAACAAATAATAATGTTAAATACATAAATATTTACTTTATTTCAAAAAGTGACAACATTGTTACAGATCAGATGCATAATAATTATACAACATACAGAAATTTTGTCTTAAACATAGGTCCCCTGGCTCCCAAAGTAGGTTTATACCTGTAACTTGGGAGTCAGTGTTCCTCCATTATAAAAGTCATTAGGTACACACGGCTACACATCAAGCTATACATTTCCAGTTTACTCTGACCTCGCATTGTTCGGAAATCCTATACAATGCGAGATCAGCTTATATTGGAAATGTATAGCTTGATGTGTAGCCGTGTGTACATCGTTGATTATTAAAAAATGTAGTGAAAAAGAAAAGAAGAGGCACATTTTTTTAGAGATTAAGTATAATAATAACAATCATGAAATGTGTGTGATGGTGTATTATGAGAGGGTGTTTTGATACTCCTTTGCAGTCATAGGAATTAGTTTTATGATGTTGTGAAATGCGGTGTCGTCTAATAATCCGAATAGATGACCATGCACTGTCACGCGCGGTTACGACACTCTTGCAATGCACACAGTTTTGACTTCATACCTGAGGCTCCTTCACCACAGTTTTTCTCTTCAACATCGTTGGCTGAGTTATTGTGTTTCATAACCATATTATACACTGCAACGTGTTTCGAAGAAAGATGATGAAGCAAATTCGTTCCATGGTTACCCTGTAAAAAATATGTGAATTAGATTTTTTTGCCCGACTACGGCAAAGTGTATAAAGGTCCCACAAATAGGCGAGACATCGCGGGCGCGACAAAGGTTGCGCTGCCTGTCGCGCCCGCGATATTGCGCCAGTTTTTACGAGGCTTAAGGCTTTCAATGACACCTCGTTTGTCAAAATGATTCCGCAAGTAATCGGCTATAATATGACGTCACATTGTGACGAGGTCCTTCCATACTCATCCGATCACTTATTGCTGGCAATCCTTTTTAAGGCAGGCCATCACATCATTCGATTTTCAATCCAAATTCAGAACGCCACATAGGTACTTCCATGCACTCTCATGTCCAGTCTGGTCGTCAGTTCATCTTTAGAGCTTGCAGAGGCTAGTTGCTGTCTGTTATGTAAACATAATCTTATAAACTTCTGCTGTATCAATATATTAATATAATAATAATGCTGTAATCTTACCAAAGTGCCGTAGTGATCTACTAACATGCAATAAACAATTATCTTCAGTCTACTTTCATTGACTTTCCATCCAACACTAACAGTGTGCGGTGAGATTCCCTCAATTGAGCTGGGCTAGCAGGAGGGCTGAGGGACAACCGGCACAACATTTATGAACTCGTCCCCCGTATTCGTAAACTCATTTTTGTGTTCAAGAAACTCCAATCAGTGGCAGATCTTAAAACACTGGAAACAGTTTACTTAGCGCTTGCCCAATCTTTGCTGGGTTACTGTATCTCTGTCTGGGGTGGCACCTTTGCAGTTAGTATGTTAACGTCTTGAAATAGCCAAAGATCGGTCCCATACCACTATACCACACTCCCTACGGCTACGAGAAGGCAAGCGCAAACGAACGAGACTGTATAGCACGGAGAGACATAGAACTGCTCTTGCTCAACGGTATTATTGGATACTGGGTTCACGGGTTTACAATAAACTCAATGCTATTCTTAATATTTGCTTACATACCCGACAATGCAGGAAGCAGGAACGCTGTAAGTGACTGGCTAAAAGGTCTCACCTACGAAGACCGAGAGACTTATAAAATTAGTGGGATAACTAACATTTTCAACAAGGTATAAGTACTCACTCACTCATAAATTCTGGACTGCTGGACACACACTACCAAACACACACACACACATACACAACGCACACATACTCCATATGTGTATTACTTACTCTTATTATAACTTTGTTTATTTTGTTTAGAATTTATTCAAAATTAAAATGTATACAGAACTATAATTCTACTTGCTCCGCAGGAAGGATGGTATTCGTAATAGAGGGTAATCCTAGTACGAGTGCCAAAGCACAAAGCAGTAGAGTGACATCTAAGTAGGTACCCTTACATTTACATTTTTCTAGTAATAAAGTTTTTTTTTTATATTTACCTAAAATCCAAAACGACGCAGCGGCGGCTTATAGTGGATGTAAAGTGTAACGGAAAAAAAGCGGACCATCAAGACGATTCCAACGATACCTCATTTGTCAAATTATGAAAAAGTTTAGAAGTTATGAGGGAACAGATGAAAATAAATACCGGTAAAAATCATAACCCTCCCAGAAAATAAATACCGGTAAAAATCATAACCGGTAAAAATAATAACCTTAAATACCGGTCAAAATCATAACACTCCTTTTTGCTTCGCCGTAGTCGGGTAAAACATGTTAGCCACAGTGATGACGACATAAAGAGATAAACTGTTTTACACATAGGTGTCACCATTATTTGATAGGGAAAATCTTCGCCCAGATATTTTATTTTACTTAAATACCAACGAAAAAATATAAATTTACTTACCTTTATAATTTTATTGCAATCTTCTATATCACATTTAGATGTATTTGTTTCCTTTTGGTAGTTAAAATAAGCATAAACATGATTTTTTCGCTTTCGTCCCATTTCTAAGTCTACCAAGCCAACTACACAATCCCACACTCTCTAGCAAACTGAAAGACGCGTTGCCGTGATCTGCCACGTGATTGGTCGGCGTTCGGGTAAACTCGACTCTTTGACACACACAGGCGATGCGCGCCCTTCGACTAACGCCGACGGCACGTGTAAGATAGAGGTAATGATTATTTCGGTAACCGGTTTTAATACCGGTTGGTAACCTTTAAAAATACCTGTACCCGTATTGATCATAGGGTTGCCACCTTTTTTAAAGCAAATACCTAGAGTAGGTATTTATATTTACTCTTTGATAAAAAAATATAGTACTATATCTGAAAATAAAGTAAGTAAGTATTATATTTTTTCCATACTTACATATTTTTAGTTGCTTCTAGCAACATCGAACAAATATTTCTTAGTAGTTTAAATTGAAGTAATTATAAATATATCAAGCGATGATCTTTTTCGTTGCTAAAGTGGCGGAAATGGAAAGCAGAAACGACACAATTTTGTATATATTCACAACAACATTACTATTTTGAAAAAAAAACTGTGTTGTGAATAATTCCCAAAAATCTTTAGAATGTTTACTTGAGCATATAATCCTTTAATAAAGTAATTTGTTCATAAAGGTGATCCATGTTTATAATTATTATGTTTTTGCAGTTTCAAAATTTCAACTATGAGATCAAAATGCTCAAAGTAATAATGTTTAAATGTATGTTGCTCAGTGAATGGAACCAATTTGTGTGGCTAAAATCGAACCCCTTTTCCAGATACCGTAAGACTTTGTCCAAGAAAAGTATCTATGAATTTTATGACGAACTTCAGGCGAAGACATCTGAATTTCTTTAATCTTTTTTACATATCCTAATAGAGATCTTCTTTTCTTTATTCTGTCCTTAGATTGTGCATAATTATTGTATACCTATATCCAAAATAATGTAATGTTATTGCCCTTTTAAAGAACTTAATAGTTTTATTAAACACATTCAATAAGTGACTACAAAAATAAAGATCTATCAAGTCATTAATTCATAATTATCAGGCACTGTTATTCAGCAATAATAATAATTGTTATATCATTGAGCAGAAAATAAGTTCTGATAGCTTTAACAATATTGTATCTTCAGTTACACGGAAAAAAATAATCTATGTATATAGGTAATATACCTTTAGGTAGGTATTTATTTCGTTTAGTAAACAATAAAAAAAAATCTTCAAAAGCAAAAATATTAAATAAAGTATTTTCACGTAAGTACTTTATACATATAAAGTACGTTTGCCCAAAATAAAGTACTTACATAGAATACTTTTTTATGAAGTACCTATGGGTGACAACCATGTGACAACCCTACATACCGGTCTCGGTTCCTGTACAGAACATGTTTATGTTCTGTGAACGCAACGATCCTCGTTAAAACGTAGCGCTACCTGAACTCTGGTATTCGGGACAAACATTGGCTACCCAGCGCAGCGCCACCTTCATTATATAAGTATGTATAACAAAATAATTATATATTAAACAATAACTGTAGTCACTTAATTAGTAGGAATCATGCAAAACATAAAGTGAACAACAGCCACAATCATTGACTTTTAAATAAAAACAAATACTCACGTGTTTTATTGAGTGCTTCACCGATTTTGATCCAACAGTTGCCTTTTGTGATCATGTTCTTATAGTTCTTTCCTTTATTGCGGTATAAAACTGGGTACTTCTTAACATTTTCAATCAAATCGTCGTCAAACATACTCATTTTGTGTGTAGATTAAATGAAATAGGACGCTGCGCTCGCCGTCACGTTGCGCGAAGGTTACGGCGACGCCACGGTATGCGGCATGGCGGCGGGCGTTGGCATGTGCGGCGGCCATGACGCCCCCCGCTCCCTGCCTCAGTCGCCCTGACCGCAGACAGACGCTTCATGTGTGCGGCGCCAGTCGGCTGGAGCAGCAACCGACCGTCATACTAAGTACAAAACGTTTCACATCGCTTGAGCATTATGACAATTTGCCGGCTCCGCACGCGTTGCGCAGCGGTCGACAGGAAGATCAGAGTTTACGTTTTGCAATACACGACTAATGCAGTTGCTGAACTTAAAATGAAACATAAACATAACACATTTCACCCGTATTCCCTGTAGGGATAGGCAGAGGTATGAATAAGTACACCTCCATTTTGCTACATAAACATATTGTAAAAGTAATAGGGGGCGAGTCTATTATATAGGACAGCAGTGGTGGACTGGCGGCCCAGTGGTAACGGCGCCGACTTACGAGTTGCAGGTCGTGGGTTCGAAACTTCGAGCCCAGACAGGCGCTTTACTTTGTGTGGATAATTTCATCACCACTGCTCTCAGAACGGTGAAGGAAGACATCATAATGAAACCGGCATGTCCAAGAACCGAAAATTTGAAAACATGTGACATTTACCAACCGCACTGGACCCGCGTGGTTCATTACAGCCCACTCCCTCTCGAAGAGAGATCTGTGTCCCAGGAGTGGGAACATTGTAGGCTGATTATGCTATAGCAGAATGTATAGGTAGGTACCTAGTAGTAAAATATCATCGTCATCTTCGTAAAGATGCCTTGAAAGATTTCCGAGGTTGACAAATCCTGAAGCACAAATGTTATTGATGGCACTAATTGTTGATACCTATCGGTTCCCAAGCAACACGAAAAAAAAAAAATTGATAATATAGAGAACGCATAATATATTCTGGGAAAATGGACTCAGTTTTCCAGAAAGTTAAGGTTAACCTTACTTACGTGTCCGTTAAAGGGCGAAACCTACTAAAAAGAATCGATTTACCGAAATATTTAGTAGGCGTTATCAAATTGTTCATTTTCTATGAAAAAAATATGAACGATTCTTCGTAATACGTTCATACCTATGCATGAATATGCGAGTTAACTACTTTCCAAATTGATTCGTAAGCTTGTGAATGATAGTGTAAGTAACTAGGTATCGTTTTTGTGTCAATTTTGTTTTGTAGTGTGATTCATTTTAACTCGCAGGTCATTATTAAAGTTTTAGTACCAATATTTAACACAACTTTTTTTTAACGTTTACACTAGGTACTACATGTGACATTTCTGAAAACATCATCAATAAAAAACCGGCCAAGTGCGAGTCGGACTCGCGCACGAAGGGTTCCGTACCATTATCTATAAAAACGGCATAAAAATCACGTTTGTTGTATGGGAGCCCCCTTAAATATTTATTTTATTCTGTTTTTTAGTATTTGTTGTTATAGCGGCAACAGAAATACATCATCTGTGAAAATTTCAACTGTCTAGCTATCACGGTTCATGAGATACAGCCTGGTGACAGACGGACAGATAGACAGACAGCGGAGTCTTAGTAATAGGGTCCCGTTTTACCCTTTGGGTACGGAACCCTAAAACTTACCTCATTGGTGATGTTCTTCAGAAAGGTCATATGCGTACTGCGTAGTAGGTATTCGCAACGGGGCGTGTCGGTGTATGACCATCAGCTATCTATTTTCATAACCGATTCAGACTAATTGGTTTCATTTTGACAGTTCAACAACATTCAATGCGTTATTTA
Organism: Lithophane ornitopus; assembly: GCA_948473465.1. Taxonomy (NCBI): domain Eukaryota; kingdom Metazoa; phylum Arthropoda; class Insecta; order Lepidoptera; family Noctuidae; genus Lithophane; species Lithophane ornitopus. The sequence continues at coordinate 6,785,608 of OX419616.1, read as the reverse complement.
CGTTGTTGAGCAGTTTTTTTTTTCAAGCTTATAAAGCTATGGATCTGTTTCGAAACGTTTTTTTTTTTAAGGTGCCTTATTTATGCTACTTTAAAAACAATACATTATACAACTAACTATTATTTAACTAATTAAATCCTAAATAAAATTGACTATACAAACACTTTATGTATGTACAATTATATAACAAAATTAAAAAGCAAAAATAAAGGGGAGGGGTTCATTGGGCATCTAAGAATTCGTCCGCATCGCTGTCAATGGGAAAAGTGCCCAAAAGGCTGGCAGCATTGCCACGTTGAATGGCAATGCTGATTCTTTGGGCTAAAAATAGGCCAGCCCTCTGGTCACGTGAAGAGTCGACCAATCGCTTAGCGATGTCCCGAAATACTCGATGAGCACTCGGACCCACGGCCCTAGTGTTTCAACCCCAACCGATTCTGATTGTGATTGATCGTGTATTATGCAATTAGGGCGCAGATGTATGAATGTAAACATAGCAAATGGAGTATGTAAGGACAAGGATCGTAGAAGGTGGAGTTCTGTAGTTCTGCCTACCCAATTGGAAAAGAGTTATTCCAGGTCATGGTCTACCCCTGTGCCAAATTTCATCCTAATCCGTTCAGCCGTTTTAGCGTGAAAGCGTAATAAACAAACTGTTTCGCATTCATAAGATAATTAGGCGGCTACAATTTATAATCAAGGTCATAAAGTTCCTTGCCATATCGTCTAGGATAAGACATTTCGTTTTCAGTCATCCGCAGATGCATTTTATGAAATGAAAGTTCAATATCACGCAGGCTTAGCTCCTCGGGATAAGTAGTAAACTTTTACGACTCTTTAAAATTTCCAAATCATCTATTTTTATGAGTATTCCAGAAGTAATTTGCGGTTGAGTCACAGGAGAAGCGCAGAGAGAAAATTATATGAATGTACGTAGTTACTTACGTTGAAGGAAAATTTGCCATTTTTTGACATGGCGCGGCGACTCAGTTAAAACATTACATGAAAATAATAATTATTGAATACTACGAAAAATTAAGGTACTTTATAATGCTGTTCATATATGGATCGATCCCAACAACACATGGTTACAATACAAATGAGAGATTATTCCTTGTTCTAGAACATTTTGTTGTCACTAAAGTAGATAAGTATATTTGTTACCTACTTAGTACAAAGTAATCATAGGAACACAAAATAATCTCTCTAGGGTCAATAAAAAGTATGTTCAGCACCCTAATTGCAAAACACACGATCAATCATAATCATTTACAAGAATATTGCTAATCCACTGCTTCATAAATATGTTCGAAAAACCTGTGTGCTCAATAACGTAAATAGGTATCGCAATTAATGTTGTTGAACTCTTAAAATGAAACAGATTGTGATTGATCGTGTGTTACGCAATTAGGATGCTGAACATACTTTTCACTGACCCTAGAGAGATGCCGCCGTAAGACGATTAAAATTGCACGCTGTTTCAAAAAGATATTAGGCTGTACAGGAAAGCATTACAACCAATCAGATTGTTTACTTAAGTAAATGAGTCACTCACGTTTAACCGAGTGTCTCCAGGCTCCTGAACGAAGATTAGTAGGGGCTCAAGAACAGATTAAAGTCAACAAAACAGTGTTATCTCTGTGGCTTAATTGTAGGTATTTTAAGGTTTGCTAACTCTTACAATTAACGTTTCCTTCGTATCTTTGCTGGGCATGAAAACCTCATTTATGGTACAATACAGAAATAAGGGAATGTAAGGTAGTCTTTATTTTCAGTTTTTCAGGAATAAAGTATAAAAAAGAAGAAGAATTTATATCAAACTTATTTAAAAATAATTCATGACATGTAATAAAAAAGGAAGACCGAGTGTATGACCAGGGGCTGCACTCTCTCCTCGTAAGTACTAAGTTTTTCCCAGAAGTCCAATCCTAAAAACTCAACGAGTTTTGAATAACTAAAACTAAGTAACATAAACAAGAATAAAAACAAATTCGAAGCCCTAAAGACTATTTATAAGTCACTACCTACTCAATATTGTATGCCAGAAAACTTCTTACGTCCAATTCCCCGAAACTTTGCGATTTTGTTTCTCATCTGACTTTTCCCAAGAATCAGCCTTTCCATTCATGTATAAAGTTCATGAAAAACGTATGCTTAGTAGATATCTACTCCATTTATATTGGACAAAACTGTCCCAGACACGAATATATTTTGAACCATTCTTACAATACAATTTCGACTTCACTCATCTTTATTGATCGTCAAGTTTCCGAAAAGCAACAATAAGTACCTACCTCACTTACACACTATATTATTTAGACAGTGTCTAATATCGTTATAATAAATGGATTATGTATAGGTAAATTTATGGTAGGTAAAGAAATGGCGATTGGTGACAAAAAACAGTATAAAAGTAAAAGGAACAATTGGTATTCTGAAAGTATTGCGAACCGATAGTTAATATACGTCACTTCTGTTCAATATTCTTCCGTTGAGTACGTCCTGAAATGTCAGGACTTCGTTAATTGCGAACATATTTCCTGCCATTCATTAATAACCTTTATTGCTTTTTAATACCGACGCCAACTGTCTGCCCGACGGAAACGGATGTAAATAACGTTGGGTGACTCGTGACTTCCTAAGTTTCTTGTTTAACTTTACTCAACACAATTTCGTGTTGGCCCAGAGGAGAGTTAAGTAGAGTTTCGCAGGTTCGGATCTGCAAAGAATATCAATTTAGAAACATCATAAGGAGATGGTGATGAAACCTGAACGAAGCTAATTGCTCGTTCCTTATCTGCATAAGATGAGAAGAGGCTTTTTGCTACGCAGTGGGAAGATTAAGACTGGTTTTGTCTCACTACCCACAGCACAGCTATGGATATTTATTTATTTATTCATCAACAAATTTCCTGGATCTTAATTTGTGTCGAACACTGGTTTTAACAATAAATACACGAATAATAATACACGTAGTCGTTTAACAATAAATGTAAAAGAAAAATTAAACAATCATCGTCATCGTCACCAGTAGAAAACAAACACTACATTCCACATTGGTCACAAAATTATTAGTAATAATATAATTATAATAATTTAACTTAATATTAATTCAAAATCAATATTAATTAAATTCAAAGGAATGTAGGTATGTCAATAAAATTCATTAAGATTTAATTAATGTCACGATAGAAAGTTGGATATATTACTTAAAGATACTTTAAGTTGAAATTCATATCGACTGTTAGTCTGTGTAAGTACCTACTTAGTGTTATCTTGCTGAAGCTTCGTTTAAAATGTATTTTCCAACCCTTTGATCGGTAGCTATTTTAGCACTCTCAAAAGTATTGACTAATATGTTGGGAGCTGACCTGACCAGGGCTATGTTTTATTTTCTAGGTAAAATAAATAACTTCGATAAATGAATAAAACAAAACTGAAAGTGAAAAAACTTTGTTCGTCAGTATATTTCGTGTACCTTGGGGGCTTTATATAAAATATTAACAGTTTCAGTAACTAAAGTAAACTTTACACAATTTAACGAAGCAACCTAAAAGTTAGGAATCTTGTCGCGGCAAGATAAATAAACGTGAATTGATTTTCTCTTAGCGAGGCTGTTTGCCGAAACCTTATTAATGTTGAGAGGTTTGCACACAACTGCGCCGTATTATCTCGAGAACGCGACCAAAAGATATGCAAATCAGCTCTGTTGAACGATGCTACGTCCCTTACTCACTCTATCTACAGAAGCGTCTTATCTTTGAATATTCTCAACTAGTCAGACGCAAATCAGGTGACATTAGAATTGTAATTAATAATGCAGACGAACGACGCCGTCGTCGTCGTGAGACGTTTACTCAAACCAATTAACTGAGATTTACTTAACATCTCACTACTTACTCTCACGACAAGCTCTTAAAACATAATGTTTTCTTGTCACAGATGCGGCAACACATCGCCCCCGTGCTGCTCCTTGCGATGGTGGCACTCTCCTCGAGTAATGTTCTTCCAATGTCCGTCAATGACTTTAACAGAGAACAACTCAGCTTTGACAGCCAACATATTAATGACAATACATTTAGTGATAGATATCAAACAAGAAATGTTCTTGATGAAATATACAAAACGTACGTCGCACGCGAGAATAAACCACGATCTATAAATAAATTACAATTCAAATATCCAGATGCGGACAATAATCAAAATGATGATACTTTCAATATTATAAGCAAAGATGACAACTACAATGGAGAAGGTTTTCGAAAAGAGCAATGGCATAACAATCCTAGACAGTTGGATCGCCTCCACCATATGTATGAACACAATACAGATAAAAGGAATTTCGACCCTAATAAGGAATACACTGATGAAGTTGCACCTGATAATCAAGATGTAAATGATAAAATCAACGAAATCTACTTAGACAGTAACCCTGGCACGAATAATGTTTTCGATGCAGGGATAGCTGCGACTAACCCCTTGTTGATACTTAAAATACGTTTAACAAGCTTGAATAGAGATATTTACAATGCAAATGCCCAATATGCTGATCTAATAAATGCACTAAAATCTAATAATCTGAGAGAGTATGAAAAGAATGAATTCAGGAATGAAAACCCCGAAGTGAACGTCATAAAAGTTAAACGGGAAGGCGTAGCTAGCACGCAAAGTAATGAGGTAACAGGTGAGTTCAAACTTATAATATTTTTTATGACGATTAGATAGTTTGCTTAGACATGTAATTTGTTTTAAGAAAATGACTTTTTGCAATCACAATGCCGTGCCGCATATTATATCAAATAATATTATTGAGTAGTGACTATTGATGGATTCACCTCTTTCCAGTTATTCAATTAATATTTTTATGTATTTCAGACAACCCAACCCAGACCAGAGCTGTAAACAAGAGGATTTTCTCGCTGTGGAGTCGTCTGCAGACCTTCAACCACAAGGGGCATGAACTACAGCACCGACGACACCTACACGCGTTCTACGGTCTACCGGACTCTGATGGAGGAGGTGCCCTCACAGCGGAGACCAGAGCGACACTCATGCGACCACCCGGCTCACCACTACGATGGGGATGAATATACTAGATGAAGCTTTTTTAAGTTCCAATTCATTCGCAGTTACGTGTTAGATAAATAAATGAGGAACATGATAAGAAAAAATTGGATGGCAGTAGCAACAGTGTAGGTAAAATATAAAAAAAGCAGTAGGAAATATGTCACTGCCTGAAACTATCCTGTTCAGTGGAGGTTTATTTCTGTTCAATGCGCTTTTGTAAGTTAAAAGTATTTCAGGCCAGTATATCATTGTCTTAGCGATAGATGTTTCATCATGTTTATGAAGAAAATGTGTATTTGAAGCAATAACATTTGAAATTTGCTCAGTTTTATACTTTTATTCGACGATTTTGGAACTTGTTCACAAAGCATGCGTGGAAAAACTAAGCACTATTTATTTTTATACAGCACCTTCATGAAAACTTTATCTCTAACCTGAGAGCCAAGTATTTTCTTGTGAAATATTTTCATATGTGGTTGACTGAATGATTGAATTTTCTTTAAAATGCTGAATAGTACAATAAAATGACCAAGTCGTTACTATCATTTTTGATGGTTGTCTGGTAGTAATTAATAATTTATAACAAATATTTGTATCTAATGACTGTTTACACATTCAAAAACAATCTATCAGTAAGTAAGGTATGTATGTCAATCAAATAAATATTTCAAATTATTGACTGTGGACGAAATATTTTTGTTCTTGTGCGCAAAATCAATGCTTATTGTCTTCTGAAATATAACTAAGTATTTGTTAATAATCCATAGAATGTAATATCTATTTAACTTCCACTTCTATTGTGTCTATAAGGTTTAAAAAAAAACAAAAAGTATTTGAATAATATAATAGTGATAATAAAATAATTACGTATATTGCCATTATATATGTAAATAAATAAAATGTATATCAGCTTTAATGTTTTATTTATAACCCGAAAAGTTTTGAATTTTCCCGCCTAAGAAGTGTTATTGGTAATAGCGACATCTAGGTTTTATATAGGGAACTACGTCAAAAAAATCGAACGCCACAGATATAAGAAAACAAGGTCATTCTTATTTTTACAACAATAAGTATTAGGTATTTAAATTATTATTTATTAACGTTTATTACGAATGAAATTACTGAAGAAGGTAGGTATAGGTATTCTCGAACAGAATCAACAATCAGTCGAACTGTCACACTCACAAGTCATAACAATCAATGTTTTGATAAGTTATCTCGAGGAACCTTATAAATAAAATATCAAATCCAAGTCATTCAGACACCTGGATTAAAATAAGCAGACACCTGACATGGTAAGTACCGACCTCACTATTTTCATTAATTACTTATAGGATAAATTGGTAGTAGTCTCAAGTAATTACCTACGAACTTAGCAATGCCTAGGTACATCAAATGTCAGTCAAACAAACAGTAGGCAATGATTGATGGTCCATTAAGTACCTACCTACCTATGACAGATTGTTTTTGTTAAGATTACGTCAGATAACGTCAGACGAGCCCTTAGACTAGATAGATTCATTCAGCAACGTTACGCGATTGTTAGTACTAAGGGGTCTGAGATTTTAAAATGGAATTGTAGTTACAAGTGTACCTAGCTACAATCCTTTTTTTATTCGATTTAAAAAAAACTGACAAGAAACAGTCTTACGTTATCGAATACTTACTAAGTAACTTTTTTAGGAAAACATTGAACTCTCGTAAAAACTATACAATCATGTACTTATAACCTCAAAATCACGGAGTTTGTTATGAATGAGTCTAAGCTTCTAACTAACCATAAATATCTGCTATCATCGATTTTAAAAAGCATTTGAAAATTCAGTTTTATTAATTACTTACCTAATTTAAAAACAGCATTAGGTAGGTAATGACTGCAATTTAAGACAACCCATGCATTTTACTTGTGAATTAACCTGTGTAAAACTATTGTAGGTACCCACCCATAGTTTTACACTACGAAAGCCTCTTTACACTACACGGTATTCAGGGACCCTTTCCCTGAATCAAGATGGTGTAGTAAGAAAAAGGGAAGAAGAGCCCCGATAAAAAAAAATAGATACATCCCCTAAATATCGGGCCCTATAGTGTTTTAAACGGGTTTACTTATAGCCCATTTGAAATAAGATTAGACGTATAGATAAGGCTTTTTTACATTCCGTTCAACCGATTTTGAATTCTATTGCGTTGGTGGCATGACAAATGGCAGCCGCAGTAGATAGTTGGTATTGTGTAACTTTTTTTGCTTTCCTTTTTTTTTTATCCTTATGCCTACGGTATAGAAGTCAAAATCGGTTGAACGGACTATATAAGGGTTTGTTTTAATGTCTAATCTTATTTCAAATGGGGTATAGGTAGATTTTTATCAATCTCAAGGTAAATAAATTCCCAGGTTGTCTGGACGGGTTTTATTTGAGTAGGTAAACTAACAGCCACATTACCACTTTCTAAAGTAGTAGTCTTGGAAATCACAGCTGGGCTAGACTACCTACTTGGATATGTAGGATGTTGACTCTACAACAGTCAGTCCTATGAACCTTATGAATCTAAAAATTACCTCTAGGTATGCAATTATAAATAGCTAGATTATGCACTTTATTGAACAACTAGCTGCGCCCCGCAGTTTCACCCGCATAAGTCTCCCCGTAAAGTAATCCCGTGGGAATATTGATATAAAAAGTGTTATTTGTTCTTACCCAGGTCTACCCAAGTGGCAAAAATTCAAATCCGTTCAGCTGTTTTAGCGTGAAAGCGCAAAAAACAAACAAACTCACTTTCGCATTTATATATTTTTTTTTTTTTTCTATTTATAATATTAGTTAGGAAGTTAGGATTCTTAAAACCTTTGTCAGAAAACGACTGACTAGACGATTTCCGTAAACAAAGTAGGTAAGTAGATAGTTACTAATCATCAATATCTATTAAATAGAAACATTCAGAAAAAAAAAATTGCCTTTGAAAAAGAAAAAGCTTGAACCACAAACTTTGACCTACTTTCGAAGGCTGAAAACCGCGCGATCCTCTACGCCTATTGGCTGTCTTCGTGTTCGTGGCGGGTGCGAGCTGCTCTACATTTGAAGAGGATCCCATTCGAGGAGAGACCCGTGGACATCGTGAAGGAAGGCCAGCAGAACACCCAGGAATACCGAGCTATCAACCCTAACCAGAAGGTTCCCGCCTTGCTTATAGGTAAGCAATTAAGGGACTACCCTACCTCAAATTGCTTAGCATGATCGTCCGTTATGCCGGAAATACTGCAGCATTCATTTTGAAATAAATATACCTATGTTAAATTTGAGGATTGATGCTAGGCCCCGTTTGACGAAAACATGATAACATAATCTCGATACAAAAAATCCAAACCTCTAAACCGAACTGTAAACCGCTGGTATTAAAAAAATTCTTCAAATTATATCATGAAACATAGGGAGCACCCCACTTCGTCTCACTCTCACTCAGGCCGCGATTACTATGGTGCGAGTGAGATAAAATTTGAGGGTAGGCCCTTAACAGACTGAACTGTTCTACCATATTAAATGTTGAGCTGTTGCCTGTTCTCTTGTTTTTATTTTTTAATTTCTAACCCCATTCGTTTGTGCTTATATTCTTTTCTAAAGAGTCTGAGTGCCAACACCCTCTATGGAAATATATTCCATATTAGGCTAACCGATGTTTGAAAATCAACAAATCACCGAATCGTTTGTGATATATCCATAACTACCTAGTCAGATAGGCATCAATAAAATTATGAAAAAGACAAATCATTATGTACTTAGTAGAACTAAGTATAGGTGTAAAGTAACATTTCAAAGTAAGTACGTAGCTCACTATATTTTTACAAAGCAGCTTATGTTATTTTTATCGCGCGAATAATAGAATTAATATCGCGGGGTCGAGGTGAGGGATGAAAATAAATATTACGTCACCATTGTGACGAACACAATATATGTATCATTCGTTTTCGCTGTAAATATAATATGTGGGTTGATTGTACCCACAATATCCCAAAAGGACCAAAAAGTAATTTCCCCTAGGCAAAAGAAATAATAAGTCATTCTTGTAAAAGATTCCGCTACGGAATATGATTAGGTACTTAAATGACACGCACATTCAACGCACATTCAAATGCGACTGTATGTGATGATGTTTTTTAAAAAACATATCGCCTAGGGCAGGACACATTTTTTTTGTTTTTTTAATAATGCCGTCCTGTCCCTCCGCAGAACTAAGCCTACTTTTCACACAGGAAGGCACGACGCTTGCACCATGCTTACACATGCTCGCTGGCTTGCATCGATCACCATTCACCACACTTTCTCATTCTGGATTTGCGATTTCAGATTACCTATAGTGTGTTTGATAAGCAACGTCGTTCGATTATCTACGCGAATAATACTTGTCTTGTGTCACATAATTATGTTACCGAGTTCGAAGATCAAGACTAAGCATATTTATTTGAAAGCTTCCATCAAGAGGTTTTCCTTCATTGTAGGTCAGATAGCTAATTACCTACTTATGATAATGTTGGAAATAAGATTGAAATGTCAATTTCGAACTCCCCTAGTTTCAAACCCTCGTATTTGAGAAGTAGGCGCCTTTACTTTGGGGCCATTGCGACATTCTGAAAAAATGTCACAAATTCAGGAAAGAGCGAAAATTTTCCGCGTTTTTTTTTATCAAGCTGTTTTCGTAATTTAATTTGTGAACGCTTTATTTCCTCCATTACTTATGCAGGTGGGTGTAGACGTACGCAGGGACGTCATGGAGACGTGGGTACGACCCGGAGACGTACGATATGAGGTTATTATATCCACACGTTCGCCTGTCGATAAAAGCGCCTAATACACCAATATCCGCTCGATTTGACGAAAAGGAAATGAATAGAAATATTCGGCTCTTCGATACCACCGCTTTGATGGTGGTGGAGGATTTAAATTTCACGAAATGCGATAACTCATTCCAATATTCTATTGACTGATCAAAATACAGTAGATAAGTCCGTATTTTTTTCCGTCAGTTTTATTTATTTATTCCCACTTATATTGAAACTTGGTTCCAGGGGGCCTAAAACGGCCACTTTGGCAAAATCATAATAGGATATTATTATGAATAATCTTAAAATGTCACAAACTGACATAATATTATCTGCGTGAAATTCATATTGCGCAATTCATGGTGTATGGAGATTCGTAAAATGGTCCACAAATTATAAATTGCTTTATTGAAGTTTAATGTTAAATTAAAATTAATTAAACTACTTCATTTTCATGCAGCAGTATTAACACCAAGTATGATTCGATTACGAATTGAATTGAATAGATTCAGCTGATATTTGTGTCACCATTTTGTGTCAAATTAGAGGAATTACTAATGATCTGCTGGGAAATTCAGGAAATGCAATTGCTTTTGGAGGATTTGCTTTATGTGGCCGTTTTAGGCCCCCAGCTAGCTGACCTCGCGTAGGTATATCATGAAAGTGGTTTTATTTTCGGAATGACTATTTTCCATTTCATTAAATTTTGTCAGGTTGAGTAAAAAAACTAATTCGTCCAAATTTAAATTTCCAATCATCCTACATGAATTGACTGAACCAAATAGGTATCAGGTAGGAACAGCAAATATTTTCGTGTGAGTAAAAATATAACCTGCAACATTTGTTCAGTTAATTAACTTTCAAAGAGTGGGTGTATTCGGAACCTAATTAATAAGAATTGACATCAGGCATAAGTAAACTTGACAAATGTATAAAGGAATTTATACCAGGAGTCGTATTAAGCCTTTTATTGAAATAATTAGGCGGTCCATACAGTAGGTACGTCACTAATCCTTACTAATATTATAAATGCGAAAGTAACTCTGTCTGTCTGTCGCGCTTTCACACCAAAACTGCAGAAGCGATTGAAATGAAATTTGGTATACAGATAGTCTAGAGCCTGAGAAAGGACATATGCTGCTTTTTATCGACATACCACGCGGGTGAAGCCGAGGGGGAAACTAGTCACAAATAAAAGAAAGAAAAGATTAACAATTACAATAACACACACACACAATACGCACACACATACACAATACGCACACACATACACAATACGCACACACATACACAATACGCACACACATACACAATACGGACACACATACACAATACGCACACACATACACAATACGCACACACATACACAATACGCACACACATACACAATACGCACACACATACACAATACGCACTCACATACACAATACGCACACATATACACAATACGCACACACATACACAATACGCACACCCATTTTTAACTACAGTAGTATAGTTATTTAGTAACGTCATGTACGGACCGCCAATGCCAGCGAAATAGGTACTAGTGCTGTGACATTCTGTCCACTCATCGGTGATTTCAGTTTGGAACTCATTAATTTTGACCGGCGTCGTGGACGACTGGCGTTAATTTCACGAAATGTAATTAATTACTTACTTTCTATTATCACGTTAGATACTATAACTGCTGCTGCTACGTTGTTTAACACCTACTTAGATACAAACAATCATCCTTGAAGTCGTTCACAGATAGTTTTAATCCTCTCCCTGTGGTTGTGCCCCTTTTATTCAGATTAAGTGGCGGAAATGGCCGGACGGACGACCATTTGCCACATGACTTCATTTCCAAATACACTTTCTGTGTTTCGATCGTATATTGACATAGTTTTGAGAGCTCGATTGTTCCTTTATTACAGAAACTAAACGAACATCGGTAGAAGCCTACATTCCTACATAATAATTATGTACAAGACATTACATTGATCGGAAATAAGACTTGTAAGTTTTATACTGTGTGTAACAAAAACCCTGTCCTATTCAACGGTTCATGAGGGTGTTGTTAAAAATCATACTGAGAGTCTATTTATTTGGTTATTTACTGGAAAAAGAAAAAAATCGCCGATTCTTTTTACAAGGGGGTATTTTTAATACATGGAGCGCGGGCGGCCGTTGTTTAGCAGGTGTCTACAAGTCATAACTTATGACCTCTGTATAAAATTTGCTAATTTATAATGAAATTGGACCCTTTCAACCCTTTTGGATCGTAGGTTTTTTGTTCCATGCTGTATAGTCATGTGTCAGATCAGCAACACAATTAGGGTAGTACGTGGAGGTACGTTGTTATAAGCACCTCGTAAACGGAGATGACACATTTTAATAAAATTCAGGGTACCTATGTGGATATGCAAAAAACAAATTAGTTATTAGCCACATACATCATCATCTCCATTAACCGTCTAATAACCGGCGGATTTCTCCCTATTATAAATTAGCATAATCACGACCGTAAGCATCTATTCATCATAATAATTATGTCGTTGAGTGTTTGAACACATGCATTCGGTTCTATATTCGCTGATGTCATCGCATCGTGGTCACAATAGCCTCTTGGCCCGATGGAGTGCGCTTAGGGCTGCGCTAATAACAAACCCATTAATTAACACGTTTAACGCGTACTTCAATCGCAAATATACGTCACAAGGTGCTCTTGCGTCTAAATGATTTCCGAACTCGATTCGGATTGATAAGCTGCCAATCAAAGGAAATGAGGTCAATTCGATGCTCGTAGCAAATTTACTGCGAGTAGTTAAGTAGGTAATACCTACATAATCTCAGCCCAAGTTGATTTGTTACGCGGGTACAGACTACTTACAGTGTATTTACTCACGAGTGTAGTACAGGTAAGACTGAAGTTCTTGATCTTTGTAAGAATCACATAAGGTATGAATCATTTTAAAAAATGCTTCGAATATGGCTCTGTCCTACGCCAATTGTTTACCAAATAGAAAAACTAAATAAAAATACACTATAGTTCCTTATGATTGTTATGGTGCCTTAATTTTGTAGGTGCAAGTAAATGAATGAAGAGCAGCCATCAATCCTAGATTCTGCAAAATATAGACACAGTCATAATGTGGCGTGGATCAAATAAAAGTCTATGAAAACCAGAGAAAATTACAGACGTAAGTAATTTTCCAAAATTAATATTGACAGCTCAAATATTGCACGACTCGATATTAAATTGAAAGGAATGGTATAGTACACACGGCTACACATCAAGCTATACATTTCCAGTATAAGCTGACCTCGCATTGTACGGAAATCCTATACAATGCGAGATCAGCATAAATTGGAAATGCATAGCTTAATATGTAGCTGTGTGCACATACCTACTTACAGAGAGGAGTATTCGAAACAATAGGTAGCAGCATAGCTAGACATTAGATTTATCAACTGTGTCGCGAGACAATCTCTCTAGTCACAGATATAAATAGGATATAGCACCCGCTTGGATTACGTTCAATTCTTAGAAGGCCCAGCCTCATTGGTTTAATGAAAGACAATATTGAAAGAGGGGAAACAGTTGTGCTATTCTGTAAAAATATCACCGTGAACCGTGAACTTAGGTGAAGTGAGCTTGGAGTGAACTGTCACTGCCTTAGCATCAGTAGGTATCGATGACAGCTCACTCCACGCTCACTTCACCTTAGTTTTCACGGTGAGATGGTTACAGAATAGCAATGCAGATCATTATAAGTTCCTCCCAGCATTATGACAATTCATAAGTCTTCAGCCCGCTGCAATCGCCGGCGCAAATGTTAGGCACACTTTACAATAGTTTCATATACGAATGACATCTGGGACCAACGGCTTAACGTGCTTTCCGAGTCACGGAGGCGTCTCGGTATGTAATGGCTGGTAAGCTGGTCACCCATCCACAAACCGCCCGCGGCAAGCGTAGCTTAAAACCTTCGACCGACTCGTGCGGCTTTTATCATTTATCCACGAGCCCCCCCACATATTTTTAAGAGCATGTCATAAAAAATCGCTCAAAACTTGCTAAGTATTGATCACCTGATCAATATATACTTAGAAAGTTTTAAGGGACCTACCAAGCATTTATTTGAAAACATATACCTTATTACCACAAAACCGTGTTTATAAGTTATTTAAACATGACATTTCTGTATGGAGTTTGACATAAAACTGACTTTATACACGCGTTGAACAAGTTTCTAAGTTTTTGCAGTAAAATATAGACATAAAGCCGAAAGTACGATCCTCTATCGTAAACAAAATACATTGTGTACAAAATGTAAATTTAAATTTATCACAATATCCCAAGTTTATTGCCCTATCACTATTTACAACTTCAGATTGATATAAGATGCAGCACCAGTAGTTTTAGGGGTGTCCCAAGTCCCCAACAAAAACACATTAGAGCTGCTGCTGCGTAATGTGCTCACCCCTATAATTTGCTATCTCTGGTAGGTATTATAGATCCGTTGGTCGTTGTGAAACGGTTTTGCAAAGATTACAGACGATGATAAAAGTTTAGATTTACGTATCTGGTAAACTGTTTTGTATGATCAGAGTGCAAATAAATTGAGTCTTGAAAATTCTACGGGTATTTAAGTATTTATTCAAATTGATTTTTATTTGAAATGTATTCTTCAAAGCTCTTTGATATATGACAAAAAAACATGATATGTATTATGCAGTATTTATTGATTTAGTCATTATTAAATGACTGAAAAAAAAAGAATTTAAAATAAATCTATGCTGGTCACGTAAATAAATCGGCCCATTAGAATGCACTCAAACTGCGAACCTAAAACATTTTTATTTTCTTGCTAAGTGGTTGGGCTCGCTCTAGTAAAGTCTAAAGCTGCAATATTAAATATTCAAACAGTGTCGTCGGTCCGCGGTCCGCTACAATCAAACATCATTTGCGTGGTCGAGGCGAGCGACCGTTTGTTTAAGTGGACCGGTCAATAACTCCGCAAATAGCTATTTAATGAATATGTCGCCACCTAATAAGTAGAAAAACTCTGACTGAATTGGTAACTATTTGGGTCATTGAATCCTGCAAAGTGCGACGTCTGCTCATATATTTATCTCAGTAGTTTGTTCAACTTTACGACTGCAAGACAATAATAGTAAATTGCGAAGGATTGTAAAGTATTTTGATGATCTGAGACTCTAAGACGCAATTATTGTAACAGCTTTATTACACGAAACAAATTGGAATCAATTTTAGACTTGATTTACTTAATTGAACTTATTTATTTGTGCTCATTCTGCTGCTTGGTTGCTTCTGAATTCTGACGCTCCACTGATGTTGCCTTAAGACAAAAATATATTTTTGCATGACAAGCTTTATTTTTATTATATTTTGTTATAGAAAGAACTGTACTTATTTCTTTCTTTTTTCAACAGTTTTGGTGTGTATTCGCTACAAAATGTGACTAGCTGTTTACATTGTAGTTACCATGCAACGATTAGATATGATAATGCCGTCGCAATCCAATTCACTTCGAATACTCATCCATTAGGAATATTTCAATAAATATGAGACAAAATAGTAATAACAAAAGGTGTGGACAGACCTCACACAATCACACCTACCCAGATATCGATTAATTTTCAGGGAACCAAGTAAACAATGGACAATACCTACAATAATAAAGCAGACGTTAAAGGGTTTAAATGATAAAATACGCTTCAAACGATAATTCCGTATGTAGAAAACTAGTGTGAGAACAAAATATTGACAGAAATTATGTATATTGGTGCTCTCGGGACAACGATCAAAGCTGCTACAGAAAACAAGAACTAATAGCTACAGCATAAACAAATTTATCTCCGTAGCAAAAGGTTCAAATTGAATCACACGCTGTGTTACTTACGAAAATAATTTACCACTTGGCAAGCTTATTTGCTCAAACTTTCCGCCTCGAGGAATTTGTAAAGTTCGCTTAATTTACCTGCAAATCAAATACGAGACGAATTAAGTGAATTATTTGGCAGTTCAAGGGACAGCTTCGTTATAGGTGGATCTATGATAACTACTTTTTTTTTTTTAAGCAGTTGGTTTTCTAACGCCTAGAAAATAAGCATGTTATCCATGGCAAGTCAACTGTCATGGTTTACGGTTTCTTTATCATACTTACATCCCACAAAATATACAGGCAAATATTTACTCAATATTTACAAAAATAGACAAAACATAACAGTTGACCGCTAAACGAGAAAAGCCCTTCCATAACAATTATAGGGCCTTACTAATGATAGACCTTGTTAGTAATTAACGTGTTAATTAAACAATCTTTCAAGCTATACGCATAATTATAATTTAGGCCATAATAGGTTGGGGAATATTACAAAGTAAGCTCACAATCACTTCCCCGCTCGACTCCCACAAATTGCTAGAGAGACGCAAAGCTAACAATCCATGTTTTTCTTCCATTATTCACTTTTTACCATAGACAATATTTTAACAACTGAGCTTATAATCGTGTGGGCCCAATAGAAAACTAAAACACTTCACTTTATCTCGAAGGTTTGACAAATCTGTTTATTTTCCATTTCTTCATTCTTTATCTGAAAATTGTGATCTCAAATCTAAAACACAGTTTGCATCAAACACGGAAAGTTTTGATTGAAAGCACACGAAAGAGTTCAAGGGATTTTATCTTTTTCAGGCATAAACTGGACATCAGCAAGTACCCGACGGTTACGAAACTGTACCAGGCATTATTAAATGAACAAGTTTTTCAGGAAACTCATCCTGAAACCGTGAAATCAAAAATATAAAACTACATACTATTATTCATTCAACCTAGAGGCGCACTATTATACCTTTTTAACCATAGGAAATTGTCTGATAAATATTTAAAGTAAAATTGTGTTTACTTAAATACCTTAAACATACATTTAATACTTATAATAAATATCTACTGTCTAATAACGAACCGGACTCAACTGTCTTCGGTATAAAATTAATTAAATTGGTGCGTTTCTAGGCTCAGATTAATTGATGGGATTTTAGATTAATGTTTTATTAATTAAACTAAAACCCTCTAATTTCTTGAATTGCTTTGTCGTCGAGGGCTTTGGCTAAAGAATCGATATGTTTTGTAGCAATTGGATGTCTGAGAACCGAAATAAATCGTACCTGTATCACTTTCCTATTTTCTTTCCTTTTATTCGACTTCAAAGAAATGGCTAAGATATAGCCTGAGGCTTTCGTATAAGGCAATGAAAGGCTTATGATAGCCACGTTACAAAAAGGTTGACCTTCATAATAATTATGAAGTGAAGAGATCTATGAACGTAAAAAATCATGCTGGAAGTAATTTTCTATAGAGCCCTTATAAAACAAACATGTGCTCGCCTTGCATTAATTAAAATTACTTTTATCTGTCACACAGTCAAAAGCTACCCTACTTTTGGAAGACAATGAAGGTTGAAGGGTTGAAGGCGTCACTAACACATTAATTAGATCAAAGGCGCATAGAAGGGACCAGATGCGGAAGTCATTAGAAACCTCCCATATTCGGGCATTCCAAATGGCACAGGTTCTCTCGTTGTCTGGAACAGGTTTCAATGCTTGATTCAGGTTTAAGAGGTTACATGCATAGTTTCTGACTTCGGTAAGCAAACAATAAAATAACTTATATGTGCACCTTGAAATCAGTTGAACAGTACAACAATTTTCTTAATCAATCAGTTACCCTTGCACTTGTCCGAAATCCGACGATTGACGAAACACGAAGTTTGACGAGGGACATTAAGAAAACAGTTGTACTGTACAGACGGAGGAAATTAATTGTAAAGTAAATTGACACTCTACGTCAATTTCCGTGTTATACCCATTTCATACAAAAATCAAAAAATTACAGTTGTGATTTGAATATACGGACAATTTAAGTTGATAACTGACATAATGTCGTGTAGTCAAGTGCTGCACTTATGCCTTAAGTCCTGAATTTCCTTCACATCAAAGAATGCTAACGATCTATAACATCAGCATAACTACGCCGAATGTGCTTTCTTACAGAACTTTACAACATAGTTTAGTGGAGTGTTATGCCCGTGTCACATAGATCGCGGGGCGTCTGTCTTTCGACAGAGCGGCATACAACAACAATTTACATGACAATGTAGGTAAGTATGGGGTTGGATAGTATAGCTAGTCATCCACGAAGAGGCGCCCCACTCCGCTCCGCTCCTTACTAAAGTACAGCTTACAATACAGGTATCACTGAGTGGGGCGCGACTTCGTGGATGGCACTATCTGCATTCCTATTAACGAAGTCACTTAAAAAAAAAAAATTTCATCTCTTAACGAAAAATAGCATCGCGTCTAAAATGCCAACGATCGATCAGAGTTATTAAAAGTACTGGAAAGTCTTTGCCGTATTTAATTTAATTTTCAGGTAAGATAAGAAAATCTGGAACGAATGTTTCCCCTTGGTATCGCTGAAAATACATGGGAGTATTTCGGAAAGCTTTTGGACTCTTCTAAGAAATTGTTTTGGTAGACTGTAAACGGACCACCCAGTATTAAGCACTCACTCTTGTTATGCTAACAATACTAGCCTTATTCGTCTCATGTGGAAAATTTCGTGGGATAAACTCAGTTTGGGGTACCTAATCGAAGGATTAAGTCGGCCTAATACCTACTGAGCACATTTAGAGCTTCGAGATCTCCACGCGCACCTGTGCTACGGGTTTGCACATACTTGGGTAAACATACATAGTCTAGTCATGAAACTATTTAGCCTGTATAAATAGTATACGTATCGAGTTACCTCACGGCCGGAGCCACACCGCCACCGACTGCCACCTCGCTTACAATACGACTAAGACTTTATATGTCGCACTGTCATAAATCTTTGAATTACGACTTGCTCTGCATATTTAGGTCACAGCTGCAATAAGAAATATTACGGCTTGTGAATACTAACATGATTGCCTACCACGTACTACTTCGGTAACCGCGAATTTATTCGCCATTATTCTCATTGTACTAACTAAATAATGGCTAATATAAAATGTTTCTGAACATTAACGTCAATGGATAGATAATGCCAGTGGTGTGTTAAATATTGAATAGATTCTTGGCTAATGTACTACATAGTTCGTAACTGAACAGAATATTTCGGTATAAAGGTAGGTAAACCTGCAAATACAAATGTCTGGGTGTTAGTGTATGTGAGTTTCTATGTTTGTAAACGCACCCACGATACAGGAAGAAATTCCTAGTGTGGGGCAAAGTTTAAAAAAAAAAAAAAAAAAAAATGCTTCGTAGGTAAAAAATATGTATACTTTAAATCTATATTAAAATTCACTTCAAATCTCGTTGCTAAGGTGAATTCGAAGTGATGAAAAACGCTACAGCCACGACCTTACAACCAATTGATTTATGTCGTTTTCAGTAATGGGTAGGTATCGTAAATTCCTTCCATTCATTACATCGAACAATTGATCCAAGGTTTCTTCGGTAAAAAGCAATTACACTGATGCGTAATGTTTTCTGTTGAACTCTGTAACTATGCAGGCTATTGACATCATTTTTGAATGCCTATTCGTAAGTAGTCTTATTAGAGGCTGAGTTCATACAGCAAAATACCGCGCGCTTATTACAATACCCTAGTTACTGTACATTATTCGCCTTTAATCGTATCGGCAGGATGTTGCCGTGTGCATTCAGCCTTTTTTAACCCCCGACTGAAAAAGAGGGGTGTTATAAGTTTAACGTGTGTATCTGTGTGTCTGTCTGTTCCACCGTAGCTGCCAAACGGCTGAACCGATTTTGTTTTTTTTTGTTTTGTTTGAAAGGTGACTTGATCGAGAGTGTTCTTAGCTATGATTCAAGAAAATCGGTTCAGCCGTTTGAAGATTATCAGCTCTTTTCTAGTTGATGAATGGATGTGAGCATCTTTCGCAGGTCTAATCGATTGGAAATTTAGAATTCTGTTATTTCAATGATATTAGAAGAATATAGTAACCTGGAACTGATGCTGCAGCATCACCTGGATGCAGGATACCCAACTCCCTCACCAACTTACAGCAGAGGTATGGTGTTTGGGCTGTCTGAGGGTCTGATGATGGAGTAGGAAAGAGAAATGAGACTAAATTAGTAACTAGCTTCACTGTGGTAAAAGTACGTACAGCTACGCAGATTTCGGCGAGCCGCGTGTTGATCGTAGCGTTTCTACTAGGAATGTAATATAAAATTTAAAAAGCTGGAAATAAAAGTTAAATTTAAAATTTAAAAAACCCCCGACAAAAACAAAGCATTTAAAAAGTAAAAAAATAATATGTATTGGCCCTTTAAGTTTAATATAAAAGTTGTAGGTAATATTTTGATCCAAGCGTCGTCGCGTCGGGGGACGGCTCATGAAAATAGGAAATTAACAGCAGCTATCCTTTCTACAATAGCATATATTCATTATTCCTAGTGTATGTTGGCGTTTTCATTAACCGTCCCCCGACGTGACGACGCTTGGATCAAAATATTACCTACAACTTTTATATTAAACTTAAAGGGCCAATACATATTATTTTTTTACTTGTTAAATGCTTTGTTTTTGTCGGGGGTTTTTTAAATTTTAAATTTAACTTTTACTACAAAAAAACGTGCAGTCTATTGCCGTGTGAACGTAGTCATATCTGGGTGTTACAATTACTTAAGAAATGTGCTCGTAAATCAGATCGGTAAAGCTGAGTCATATTATGTTATTCTTGAATGCCAAGCAGGTTTCCATACCTTCTACGGAGTGACATTTATAAATGAACAAAACCTTTTACAACTCAAGTGAGTGCACGAAATGAAAATATTTATTTTCTCACTATAATAGTTCCATTCGAGGCTTTTCGTGTACAAAATTCAAATGGTGTGAAATTCTCTCCAGTCACATACTTCAATTTAATACAAAGCCTATCAATAATTTTCCAAAATTGTCTATTTAACAATGTATGAAAAAGTGAGAAGCTTTTTCTTCAAGAACTAGGATAAGTATGTACATCATTCCCAGCTGTTGGTAATCCCTGTAATTTTTACTTAATATCTAATTTAAAAAATCACAACTTGAGGTGCTCTATAACATGCTTTCGACAAATTAGTGGCGTTCCTGTACAACGGAACAATGGGCTTGCTCCGCCACGCTACTGATTTCCAGCAGCGAATACTCCTAAGACGCTCTTACCACTGGCGTGCATTGAATTGAAAATATCTATTTCGAAGTTGGTTATAAAAGATTTTTTTAAATCTCTACGATTATAATAAGGCGAAGGGTCCACGCACGGTCAACCACGACCATATTTGTAAAGGTCGGGATACGCTTCAACAATCTGGCGACCCCCGCAAATGGTGTTTCGCAATCGACTTTGCAGTAGGTACCTGGTACCTACAGGTATGTAAGTATATGCATCGTCTCACCCTGCCTCTGACTTGTGAGTAAAGAACCTACGTACTTAAGGTACAAAATTCCTCACTCGTGTCGTGAAATTCTAATTAAAGCTTACGTAGGCTTAAGTCAAACATATCTCTTTCTGTAAATAGATCTTTGGTGAGGAGTTAAATCAACTCCGAAATCTGTACGGTGTTGATTATTTCAGTTTCAGAGATAAGGAAACAACCGGGGCAATGCAAGCATGTAGGAGATCTTACTTTGATTGCCAACAAGAGACTGTTAACTTTTATGTATTCAACCATCGACAATGTTCTGTTTAACGTTATTATTATGTGAAAAGCATTGAGCCTTTATTTTCTCAAAGCCAGGCCTCTCCTGAGCTGGTATTTTGCCGTCAGATAGTACTGCCTGCCAAGCTACGCTAATAACACCATACTATATGGGATTCTTCTCTGGGGAGCCTGTGCGGACATTAATGCTATCTTTGTTTTACAGAAAAGGGCTATTCGAGCCATTTACAACCTAGGTCCAAGGGATTCCCTTCGAGAAAAATTCAGAGAAATAGATATTCTGACTGTAGCCTCACAATATATATTTGAAAACCTATTGTATGTACACAAAAATATATCTAATTTTAAGAAAATGTCCGATATTCATAGTTTAAATACCAGGAATAAACACAATCTTGCTGTACATCGCACTCGTCTCCACAGAGTAGGCAACTCGTTCATGGGTCAATGTATACGCTTTTATAACAAACTTCTCATTGACATTCGAAACTTACCCCATTAAACGATTTAAAAGCTGCATTAAAACCAAACTTTGTAGAAAAGGGTACTATAAAATTTCAGATTATTTAGAAGACAAAAAAGCATGGGATTGAGCTGCTCGCTCTGCTAAGCATTGTAACATTTTGAATAATATGGAAAATCATCAAAGTATATCAACCAGTTTTATTTACAAACTAGCTTTTGCCCGCGGCTTCGCCCGCGTGGATGTCGGATATTATCCCACGGGAATGTGCTACCGGGATAAAAGTATCCTATGTCCCATAACCCACGTGGTCTGTCTAGGCGACCTAGGCGTTACGGCGTAAAAGTAACAGACATGAGACAGCCAGTAACTTTATATATTAGTGGTAGTTCATATCTATATTGTGGTGATAGTGTGGATAGTATGGACAGCAGTATGAAACTGTCGGAAAGATTAATGAAAAAATCTTGTATAAAGATTAATGAAAAAACTATGGCATATTGTATGCACGATGGAAACTAAGGCGAAAGCTTTGGGGGAGCCTGCGATATTCAAATTTTCTTATGATTTTGCTTTTTACAGGTCAGTATCAAGTTTTATGTTGATCTAAATAATGAGTCGCAGTTGTTTCAAATATTTATTTATCTAACTAATATGGCAGGAGTTGTATTCCTGTATCTAATGGTTATTATTCTGTAAAGCTACTATTTGCTACGATCGCGAATCATATTTTAATCATATTGACATTCGAAACTTACCCATTAAACGATTTAAAAGCTGTATTAAAACCAAACTTTGTAAAAAAGGGTAATATACAATTTCAGATTATTTGACAAAAAACATGGGATTGAGCTGCTCGCTCTGCTAACATTTTGTCATTTTGGCATTGTGACATTTTGAATAAGTGAAAATCACCAAAATATACCTACCAGTTTTATATACAAATTCACATTATTGAATATTATATGTAGGATATTGACAAAATGACATGATTGCTTTGTAAAGTATTGTATTATTGTGAATGTGAGGACTATGTGGATGTTTATTATAGTTCTCAGTTAGTTTTAACAATGGTCTGGCAATTTGAGAACTTGATGCGGCCTACACAAATGTCCTTTCTTTGGTATTGTTCGTCGAGTCGTTGAGCTCCTTAAGTTCTGAGCTGAGCTCCACTATTACTGACAAATGCTTGCAGTGACAGGACAGGTTCACTCAAATCTGTGTGGTTCATTCCTCAAAAGACCATTTCAGACTCTAATCTACATGGCCCTCATAGGGCCTGACCAATATGCCAATATCTGACCTAGGTATGTCCGGACTTTAAAAGAGACTGTGAGTTGGTTTCGGCCTTTCTTCTCAGAGTAGTCAGATAGGAAACGCCGACCTCATCTAGCTTAATTTTACAATTTTTTGATATTATTACGACGTGTAAAAGTGATTCCAATAACCTATTTACAGAATAAATAATTTCATTTTAACATACAACCTGCCTGACACTGACTTGCAAATTGCAAAAAACTTAAGATTTGAATTTCGCGGGCTACCGGCGCATCCCCCTTAAGAAAATCGCATCATTTGCACAACGCCATCTATCGAGTAAGTACTCACTGGTAAACTCAAACTCTTCGTTCCAAGCCAAGAGCCAAGTAGTAATAACTTTTGATTGAGTGGACAGATTCTCAAGATACGGACTATGACTATATTCTCAATCCCTTAACGCTCTTGAAGAGAGTCCCGCAAAAATGTCAATAATAAGAACTTACATGTGAATTTTAAAATCAAGAGGGTAAAGAAGGGTTTTTACCCTCATGAGGGATGATTTTAGAAAAACGTAACTCTTTGTTAGTTACAAAAAGCATAAATTTTCACAGCCCTAACTTAAAAAAAAACCGGCCAAGTGCGTGTCGAACCATGCACAATGAAGGGTTCCGTAGTTGGGATGAATTATTTTATCAAACAAACTTTCGCAAAGTTTTATTGTTATTACGTCTATGGGCGTTTACTGTCCCTCAAAGTGTTAAAAAACTTGTTCTCGCATACAGAATGTTTGGGTTTTTGCAACTGCACATGTAAGTTGGTCGATTAAAAGTTTTTGAGCTAAGTCGCGTACAGACAGACAGACAGACGGACATGGCGAAACTATAAAGCTTCCTTGTTGACTACGGAACTCTAAAAATGATAGGTTTCCCATAAAAACTTTCATTCCTTATATTCCCCCCCCCCCCTTAAATTTGTTTTTGAGAAAATAATTGCCTATGTTCTTCGCCGGGATGCCATCTATCTCTCCAAATTTTATTTTTAAATTTTATTTTTTTAATTTGTTTAAAATTTAAGAGTTACTATCGAATTTATACTTTTAAGCATCGATTAGTATGGATTATGTGTTCAATTCAAAATGAGCCAAATGTTCGATAATTATGAATTCGGCGAAAGTCATTCTTCTACGGAGACTCTTAACACCGCGATTCAGAAAATGACGTTAAATGAACAACGCCATCTATCGAGCACGAAGTGATACTGTCAAAATATATGGGAAAACGTTCGAACACTCTGTAAGCTATGTAGAAAAGACGTAGGTTTCCATGACTGACTTGACTTGACTTGACTTGACTTGACTTGACTTGACTTGACCTGACTTGACCTGACTTGACCTGACTTGACCTGACTTGACCTGACTTGACCTGACTTGACCTGACTTGACCTGACTTGACCTGACTTGACCTGAACTTGACCTAACTTGATTTGGATTGAGTTGAGTTAACCTTGAGCAGGTATATTTTCTCGCAGCAGGTACATTGGTAGTTGAAAGAAAAGTAGATTACTCGTGTTTATTTAGTAAGCGCATTCGTGCCTTAATTACTCACTTTTTGCTCGATGTAAGAATCTACCATTTTTAAGAAATTAAAATTTGTCACCATTTTTTCATGATTAATATTTGTATCATGATTTAAAAGATAGATAGCGCCACCTATGGCACTACTACCAAACAATAGATTTGGATAACTTGAATTTACCAAACTTTAGATTGGGTGAATTCACAATGTATCGCGTTATGTTTCCGCGCGAAGTATGTGAACATATGATGATTATGATCGTGTGTTACACACGTTCTCACAAACCTACCTGTTTTTACGCTAGTGTCATTTTACGACAATAGATGTCGTTACGTGTATCTACATTACGTACCTAATGAAAATTTTTTCTTGAATACTTTAAACTCTTATATCTTTTGATATTTTGAAGCGATTGCGATGAAACAAAGACTAAATGAAACATCGAGTTACACACAATATTTGAGTGTATAAGTTAACCATATTGATTTCGTACTTTTTACGTGATACTGGAACAATCAAACAAACGAACAGACAAACGGACAAACAGACAAACAGACAAACAGACAAACAGACAAAAATTATAAAAATGGTAGAAATGGCATCTGTTGGTTATTCTTGGACACTCCACCTAGGTTTTTTTTTTTTTTTTTCATTGTACAGAAACGCCTCGTCTACAGATTTATTATATGTATAGATTGACATTATTGAATATTCTATACAAAATGACATGATTACTTTGTAAAGTATTTTATTATTGTGAATGTGAGGACTATGTGAATTTTTTAATATTTTTTTTTCGTTCTCAGTATATTTTATCAATGGTCTGGCAATTTGAGAATTTTATGCGGCCTACCCAAATGTCCTTTCTTTGGTATTGTTCGTCGAGTCGCTGAGCTCCTTAAGTTCTGAGTTGAGCTCCGCCATTACTGACAAATGCTTGCACTGACTGGACAGGTCCACTCAAATCTGTGTGGTTCTTTCCTCAAAAGACCATTTCAGACTCGAATTTACATGGTCCTCATATGGCTTGACCAAGATTATGTCTGGACTTTAAAAGAGACTGTGACCTCTGAGTTTGTTTCGGCCTTTCTTCTCAGAGTAGTCAGATAGGAAACGCCGACCTCATCTAGCTTATTTTTAATATTTTTTTTATAATATAACGTGTAAAAGTGATTCCAATATCCTATTTACAGAATAAACAATTTCATTTCATTTCATATACGATCTCCAATTTGATGCATTTTCGCGGTTTTTCGTAACAGCTTATACCTGCGAAATAAATCGAAAATGTAGGCCAATCTTTAGCGCCTATCTTTAGCGGTAGGTAGGTGCTACCAGTCTCCAAGACAAACTACGTATAAGGAAGGAACTATGTGAAAGTTCGTTAAGACCGAGTTCTGTGACAAATACATATACCACACACTACATGTACGTCGCACCTAGCGTGTAATGAGGTAAACTTAGCTGCTTTGTTCTGTTGTCACCATGTGAGGTGAGTATTATCTTTCACATACAGTAAGTTGTTCATGCATCCAGGCTATTTATATCGCATAGGCTGAGAGCTGACGCTTACTTATCTGCAATCATTGTGTAAACTGCCTTGAAGATACAGAGGAGCTCTTGGTGTTCCCAACTTGGAAGTGAAGACCCGTGAGTCCATTGAAGAACTACCTGAAAGAAAAAAAAGAAAAATTGAAAATTATTGTAAACTAGCTGCGCCCCGCGGTTTCACCCGCGTAAGTCTCCATCCCGTGGGAATATCGGGATAAAAACTATCATATGTGTTAATCCAGGTTATAAACTATCTGTTTGCCAAATTTCATCCAAATCCATTAAGCCGTTTTTGCGTGATTGAGTAACAAACATCCAAACACGCAAACACACAAACTCACAAACACACAAACTTTCACATTTATAATATTATAGTAGGTAGTATATTATTCAAAACATTGATTCGTAATAAATGAATTAAGAATTCAACACAAATATTCAAATATTTACAATAGACTTAAAACCACGTTTTAACAAGAAAGTACATCGACTTCAGTATTTTAGTGTTAGGTATAAAATGTTTGCCTAGTCGCAAAACAAATGAATCTCTATTAGAGAGTTGATAGCGCCGAATTGGATTTGATCAATATACGCACGCCAGGCAACAACAACATTTTACAAAAGCAAACACACAATGTTTTTGTTATTAATGTTCACGAAACCTTCATGTTGATTCTGTTTTCGACTTACGTGTACTATTTAAACATAGCTATTAATCTTTGCCATTTACTTAGCCCAAACTTTTTAATCATGATAAACTACGGTCCCTAGCTGACCCTTTGCACATACATATCTGCAGCAACTTAACCATTCAACACATTCAATGAACGCTGTTTACGATCTCTGTCGTTTCATTAGCGTTCATTATTTTGACACCAATGCAATAAAGATGGCTGGCGATGTGATGTGGTGCCAGCGGTTCGGAGGCTCAGTATCGTGCCTGCCGCCGCTGGCTAGCCGACATGTGCCGCCGCTCCCGCGAGGACGGCAAGAGGCTGCGACACCCCACGGCCTCTGACTAACACCCCCAGCGCGCCCACCGGGATGGGACCAAATATAAATATAAACCACCTCATATATTTATTCGGGCCGCAATGGCTCCACAGACAAAAGGACTATTTCTCCTTTTATTATTGTTTTGCGCACTCAACGGGGGCAACGGGGATGGTGAGTAAATATTATTAGTTCAAACGCTTTTATTTCGATATCGAGACGCATGCCTACGCATACAATTTTGATAAAGAAAGTTGATGGCACGTTCTAATAAAAACAGCAGCTCTAAAAATAAATAGTAAAAGTTGTAATACCAAATAATGGTTGGATCAGGCGTATGCCTCCACTGGGAATCGAAGTTATAGTAAGAGGTCAACAGGATTAGGGCAGAGATATCGACATCGAATTTGTTGCAGACCTGGAGCTGATGTCTCCGAATAAACTGTTCGTTCCCATGGGACTATGTTTGTAGATACACTTATCTTCTAGAAAAATTCTGATGTAACTTTTGTTCCAGATGATAATGAGACCGAATTTTTCGACGTTTTGTCTATGGTTCGGGAGAACGATGAGCTCCCTGATGGGGTCACTAGGGCCCCGGGGCGATGTCAGTCACCCCTAGAGAATGATTCCGACTACACAGCCATCGCCCTGAATGAGAACGCCACCCTACACCGACTGGCCGCTGGAATGTTCTACAACAGTTTTCCAGAAGACTTCTCAGTTTTAGCTGTGGTTCGGCTGCCAGGTAATTCTATATCTATATATATATACTAATAATAAAGCTGAAGAGCTTGTTTGTTTGAATGCGCTAATCTCTGGAACTACCAGTCTGATTTGAAACATTATTTTTGCATTTGATAGCCCAATTCTTGAGGAAGGCTTTTAAATCACGCTACGAGCTTTAGGAGCCGAACAAAGAAAAGGTTAGAAAGGACGGTAAGCGAAAATGAAGTAATAGTGCGGGCAGGCAATGCGATGTAACGCGGTGGGAAGTCGAAGTCTCGGGCAGAAGCTAGTAAATAATATAATACCAGGCTATTAGTGTCTCTTTTATTATGGCCTCTTCTCATACAAAGAAAGCGCGAACATTATGGTCATCACGCTTGCTCAAGACGTGTTGGCGATTTCAGTATTATATTGATGCGACAATAAGATAATTCAGATGCTTAGCATCAAGCATTAAACAAACATTCAGGGAAGGAATTATCTCCGTTACAGTCATCTTAAAATTCGCAAAAAGATTGGGGATTTTTTTTACGCTCTTAGCCTATAAAAACTCCACGTTTCCTAACAATGTTTTCCGTCAGATTACTCTAATAATCCGTAAGATAAACTCAGAAACATATGAATTGAAAAAGTCACATTGGTACTTGCCCGGATTTGAACTCATAACGTCATGCATAAGAGGTGAGGACTTAACAGCAGGGCCATCACGAAAAAAAATACGTATACTTAATCGCAAAAAAGACCTTAGTACTTAACACCTTCTCCGTTACTTAGTACCTATCTAAACGCGTCTCGGGCATAACCTAAACAACATAATCACTTTTCTCTCAGGGGTTTTCCGGCTTTCCGACTACTAAGAGGGTTCAAACGGCCCCATTACAAAGGTACTTCAATGTGACAATACACAACAGCGTAATAACGAAAGGAAATTGTTACCAAGAATTTGTGTCAACATTATCCATTGCGAAATATATTTTTAAATGTGTCTTGTTTTCAGTCTTAATTGAAATCAATAATATAAAATACGATACAGTTTAAAATAAGCAATTATTTTGATAATTAGGACGCAATTTTTACAAAAGGTTACATAAAACCGCTCTACGCGGCTTGCTACGGCGTAGCGCGCAGTGTGCTACGATGCTACGATGGTGAAAATTTTAGGAAGCTTTCGTAGCGCAAACCCTTTTCATTTGTCTTTAAAGTAATTATTTTGCATGCATATACCGAAATCTGTTTGGATATCCAAGCAACGCCTTGAATCTATAATAAATATTCTCTAAAAACAAAAATGTAATGTAACAAAAACAGGAACGGATCAAAATCCGATATTCATCTTGTATTCGGACGCCGGTGACGAACAGTTGCAACTGGTGGTGGGCAATCTGATAGAACTGTACTATGAGGACACACGGGGAGATCCTGCCGATCATGAACTCCTCACGTATCGGGTGGATGTCGCTGATGGAAAGTAAGTGCATTCTTCCTTTTTTCAAACAGAGGATGAAACAAAAGAATCCTGCCTTGAAGTAAAACATAGAATTACTGTTCCATGTTTTGCTTCGAGTCATGTTTCCTTTGCAGCACCACCGTTACAGCACCCGGGCATAAATACGACGAGTTTTAGAAAGAGACGTGAGGGATAGGAGATTATGTTCTAGAAAGCCTCCTCACAAAACTTCTTCTAGAACTCAATGTTCCATAAACGGCATATCACACGCACGGCCGGGTATTATATTTTGATTTGATTGCTTCGGTCGAACTTCACATACACTAAATTCTTCAATATTTCTAATTGTTTAGTTTGAAACAGTTTAGATACAAGCTACAGAATACTTTGTATTTCTTTATCTAATAAAAAACTTTCGGCATCACGAACTTTTGGTGAAATTACCGAATGTTTGAACAAAAAGTAACTGAAGAATGTCGCCCGCCCAACGATGTTTCCAAATAATAATGATTAAAACACACTAATGTTTTTTTTTAGTTTACGATATTGTATCAGTTATTCTTTTGTTGATATTGTATCAGCTTTCTACGTGAATACACCCATGGGTACTCACATATGAAAACTAATTGATCAATATCTACTTTGTTATTGCAGATTATCTTTTTTACATGGATTTGTTATTGCAGATTATCTTTTTTGCATATTGTGTGGATAGGGATTATTATGCATAGAATAGAATACTCTTTATCTTATCTCTATATTTTATTTCTTTTAACTATAAAATTCGAATTACTTAGGTGGCATCGCATAGCGATCAGTATAAAAGGAGATTCAGCTACTCTTCTAGTGGATTGTGAAGTTAAAGGAACATTACGCCTGGATCGCAAGCCCGGCAGCACATTCAACCTGGCTGGTGCACTGGTGGTTGGTTCCCAAGTTACCGCTGACCAGTATTACGAGGTAGGTTGAAACATACAACATATAATCATACTACTGCCCTTATCACAATGTATTTGTGGTCGGCGAAACATGTATTTTTCTTCCATACTTCTCTATTAGTCGTCATTTCGGTATTCACCCCCTTTCAGACATTTCATCTTTCACTTTCACACGGTACATCCATCGTTTGTTTGGTCTATCGTTACTGTTATAGCCATCCATATTCATACTCAAAACTTTCCTTCGGACATTTTCCTCATTCTTCCGCATCACATGCCCAAACCATGACAACTCATTTCAACACAACTTTTCAGTCACCAGAGCCATTTTATCCATTCGCATAACACCATCATACATCCCTAAACATAGAATAAAAATACTGTAACTACAGCGTCTTTTTTATTCGAGTATAATTTTATACAATCAATAAAATGAATGATAAAAACTCAGAAGATTTTTTAAATTAAGTAGGTATCACGTTAATTATAGCAGCTATACCTCTGCTGCATTTCACACTTTACAGTGCCCAAGTTTAAAAACGAATAAGTCAATGTTAAAAAAATACACTTTCTCATTATTAAAAGTCACTGGCACAATACATTTAATTAAAGGTTCCATTGTGAAGGTAATCTCATTCTTTGAATAAACTTTTATTCTTGAACTAAAATTACAGCTCAGTCGCTCTCTAGAGTACTGTTCATTAATTAACATCAAATTATTTAATTCTCGCAAAAAAAGTCTTAAACACTTTTAATTCAATTTTGATTTTAATTCTAATGATATTAATGAAATATCTCAAGGTGGAACATGTTACGAGAGAGTAGACTTAGCAATATTTTGCCAAAAAATGCGATTCCTATAGAAACTACAACAACTTATTTTATCTTCTAGGGTGAAATCGAGTTACTCCAATTCGCAAACAAACCGGACGTCGCCTACGACATGTGTTTATCAATAGCTCCCGACTGTGAAGGCGGCCCTGGCCTGCCATACGTTCCAATAATGCCAGCAGCACAATTAGTACCAGAAGTTAATCCCATAGTCTATGTTGAACCTCAAACAGAATCTACAGAACATCCAAACTTAGGGACTTTAACAGAAGACGATGTACGAAGGAGATACGGAACTCACAGCAGAAACAGGTTTTTTGATAGAAATGAGTCGGATAACCTGTGGCCTACCAGAGTACTGACTACTCCTGAGCCAGTATGGCAGGTCGCTAATTCATTCCCTATCAACAATCAGTACTCAGCATCTGCATCTACAGATCCAGGTATCAAAGTTATCCATTTTAAAGACCTTTCAATATTAAACAGTACTAGTTTCTGTTGTTAAAAGTTCGTACATTTATTCCAGATGAAAATAGCATTTTTGGTACATTTCCGGATGATAACGAATTTATACCTGCACCGCCGCCGCCGACTCCTTTAGAGAACGAACCTGAAGACGCTTTGGAACGGACTACACCAAGAGTAAGTTAAATAATATAGGTAATCTGTAAGCTGATAAAAAATTGCAAACAATAAAAAGGAAATTGTTTTTGAAAATTAATTCGTACCTAAACGTTATAGTCCCATAACAAAGCTTGCGCCTTTCTTCGAGAATGTAAAGGAAACGTAATAGGTTTGTCATGTAATGTCAATTATAAGGTACAAAAAAAGCTCATTTGTACAACAAAAATATTCCTTTCATTTTATTTTTGATGCCACCCACAGCTCAACATATGGGGTTTTTAATGGCAATATCATGTTTTTATGACACGTGAGATTATTTCCATAACGTAACTTGTTCCAGTCTAAACGAGGGGACGATGACGAAGCGGATGTGTCGACAACCCTAGTGGTAACGGAGTCTACGTACAGCCCTACGACGACCACAGAAGACACAGATTGGCTCACACATCCCCCGGAAGTTACCCAAGTGAGATAACGTGTATTACATTCTCTTTTGTTTAGCAGCTCATTTTCTATGGTTGAATGTTGGGTTGGAAGTAGGATCATTTTTACAAAGAGATTATTTATTTGTGGAAGGATGTCCATTTTATAAATCGATGGCCTTTGCTACTCGGTACTACTTACATTGTTTAACAATAAAATTCAGTGACCTTTATAAAGTATAACATGCATAGTTTAAAAAAAATGTTTACCTTAAAGTATGTAATGTATGATTGTGTAGAAATGCTTACATATCTGCTGTTCAATCCTCTAGTAACTAGGTACCCCTACTTCTTTCAGGATAATTCTACAACAAACTACGATTCATCTGAGACTTACTACGATTACGGCGGTTCTAGTACATACATGGGCCCTCGAGGATATCCCGGGCCACCTGGACCGCAAGGTCCAAGAGGACCTAAGGGAGAACCGGGAAAGCCCGGTTTTGAGGGCTCCCAAGGATTTCCAGGGCCTCCAGGAAACGTTTTTGTTATTCCAGTAAGTAGTAAAATAATCTGTCACCATGGTAAAATTGTCCCTCAATTTTTAAACATTTTCGTTAACAATTTCGTACAGTTTTGTAAAACTATATTCAGTCAAACAAATTTTATTTTGCAGCTACAACAATCGTCAACCGACAAAGGACCCGATGCTCAATCGGAAGCTCTTCGACAGATGTTCTCACAACACATGGTATCTTCTTTTTAAACATTTTTAATGTAAAACCTTTTTGTAAATAGCATATTTGTATGGCTCTTATATTAATTACTTGAAAATTATAGGCTGCAATGCGAGGGGCAGAAGGACCAATGGGCTTGACGGGTCCACCAGGTCCAGAAGGCGAGATTGGCCCCGAAGGCACCAAAGGAGAACTGGGAGAGCAAGGGGAACCAGTAAGTCTACAAAATATTACATCGTTTTGATTTTTATTTTGTTTAGTGTGAGTTTTATGGTGTGACTTTAATTTTAGGGTCCACCAGGCCCTAGGGGTCTTCAAGGCCCACCTGGAAGACTGGGAAGACGTGGTCACGCAGGCAGGGATGGAGAGAGGGGATCAACGGGTGCTCCCGGCACTAAAGGCGAGCAGGGCTACCCTGGCCTACCTGGTATGCCTGGTGACAAAGGTGAGAGAGGAAGTGCGGGACTACAAGGTGAAGCAGGAGCGCCTGGTCAAGATGGACCACCGGGAGATGACGGACCTTCTGGACCACCCGGAATTCCAGGGGAATTGGTAAATAAACTTCTTCATGGAAACTTTTATGGTTCAAAGTTGAATTTCTTAATTTACTCATACTGCATAATTTGCTTATCTTAGGGACCCCGAGGCTTTATGGGACCAAGAGGATTTCCAGGACTAATCGGATATCCAGGAATACCTGGTCTTGAAGGGCCCCATGGAGCAAAGGGTTCGTCTGGCCAACCGGGTCCACCGGGCCCACCAGGACAGCCAGGCACTATAGGTTCTCCAGGCTCATCGGGACCACAAGGTCTTACTGGGGCTCCAGGAATTCAGGTACAGATGAAAATATGAAAATATCTTCAAAATATAAACTTATGTATTTATTTATTAAAACTTTATGCACAAGTAAAAAAAAAAATACTGTACAAAGGCGGACTTAATGCCTGAGGTATTTCTATATTTAATGTGTGATTATTTTATTTTGCAATCATATTTATAATCCTACGCCTTGTCATAATTATTTTGGTATGTTTTCCAGGGACCTCAAGGAAAACCAGGTATTTCAGGGCTACCCGGCCCGGAGGGGTCACCAGGTACACCCGGAAACCCAGGGCAGCAGGGAGCATCAGGAGACGTAGGCCCTCAGGGTCCACAGGTTTGTATTGAAATTAAGTACCTATAACAATATTCTGACACTTAAGAACAGTTACAATTTAAGTAGGTAATTATTATTATTAAAATAAGATCTTTACAGGGAATGCTGGGATTTCCTGGAAGTCGTGGTTTAAAAGGAGATGAGGGTCCGCGAGGCTTGCCAGGGGACAAAGGAGATAAAGGAATAAGAGGCAAGAACTTTAACTTTCATACTTATCGTGTTGTTTTACGTAAACAAATTAATTATCATAAAAAATATTTTTAACCTACAGGCGTTGAAGGAGAAAAGGGCGATATGGGGCCAAAAGGAGAACGGGGATTAACAGGAGAACCCGGTCCCCCTGGAATTGAAGGACTTGAAGGACAAAAGGTAAAAAAGTTTCTCAGTTATATCGGGTGTTAGGGGTTGTCCCTAACACCCGATATAACTGAGAAACTCCTCAAACTGATGGGATGAATTCAGTATATCATACTAAGACGGCCGGTACATGAAATTATTTCAGGAACGTTATGGGAATCCAATAAACCTGATTTGTTTTATTACCTCACACGCAATGTATCGTTACCGTGGCACAACCCACATAGCCGCAATCCCCGTGGAAGCGGGACGCGCTCGCGCCGCGTTATTTATGTGAATTTTGAATTTTCACGCGACGTTCGCTATAGTAATTCAACATCCATTGCTGGTTTTTTATTTTAGCTATTTTATTTACATAAATTGACTGCTGCCTCCAGTATATATAATTTAAAATTGCAATAAAAAAAAACTGAAATAAAAAAATTAAAAAAATACATTTTCCGGAGAAAAATTTCGATGGACTAGAATTCAAAAAAAGGAGCTGAATGCCCCCTGTTAATTTAAGGACGGTTGGCCCTTACACCCTGTTTATGCTGAGGCCGTTTTGGAAAGTGTTTTTTTTTTAATATTTATGCCAAGAAACTTCTTTCTTTATCTTAATACACAAATTCCTTCGTATCAGACACTAAATCTCTTGATTTTAGGGTGTAGAGGGACCACGGGGTGAAACTGGTCCCATAGGTACAGCTGGGGAGAAAGGAGCGACAGGTCCTCAAGGCCCACAAGGATATCCAGGCAGCCAAGGTGAAAAGGGTGACAAGGGTGCATCCGGAAGAAGAGGCAGACGAGGCACGAAGGGATTAATGGTTAGTAATTTTCATTACATCTTAAGGACAATTGTTTATTTTAACTTATTTATTTATTATAACTTTATGCACAAATAAAAATAACGGTGTTTTTTAAATTATGGAATGCAGGGGGCATTTGGCCCATGGTACGGAGCGAGAGGGCATGGGAGGCGGTCACCTCCTTCTGCGAAGCAGTAATGCTCGCGAAGGAGGAGGCGGAACGCGTGAGGGAGAGGCAAAGCCTGCGCCCTCACGCCCCAAACCGCCGCCGCTGGAGACACCCTGGGCGTCGGGAATCCCAGGCGGATTCCCGGCCAGCATAGGCGCGGGCTTGCGGACGGCGAGCAATGGGTAGCTCGCCGTCCGATAAGGACCAGGCCCGGGTCGATGGCGCGTAGTGTTCCACGCGCGCCTCAAAGAGATGTCAGCACACCTGACGGGGTCCGTTAGGACCGATGCCTGCCAGGGTTGCGGAATAGTCCGAAAGGGATACCGGGACCCTGGCAACAGGCAACCGAAGGAACACGGGTGGGTTTTAGTCAGTAAGAGTCTGACACGCCCTTCCGCTCCGCCCAGAGCGGGAAAAGTCATATGATGATTTCCCACCCAAAAAAAATATATAAAAAAATGGGGCATTTGGCATTACCAAAACAAGACAGGTGCAACATTAGTTGCGTTTAGTAATAATTTCATCTTTTTTTCATAGGGTTTGGTGGGACAGCAAGGTGATCGGGGTGAAACTGGACCGAGGGTGAGTTTTGTCTAAATCACGAATTTAATCAAATCAGTTTTCATTCAGCGTAGCATTATTAAGATAAAAGTCCATGCTAAAAAGTAATTTTATAATATTTGCCACGTTTAGGGTTACAGAGGACCACGCGGCCGTAGAGGGTCGGACGGACCTCCGGGACCTAAAGGCGATACAGGACAGCCAGGACCCCCTGGTTCAATTGGCGAAAGAGGACCACAAGGATTAGAAGGCGTACGAGGTTTCCCGGGAGCCTTGGGTGCCCCCGGGCCTGATGGGAAAGCTGGCTTACCTGGCCCACCTGGAGAACGAGGCCCTACGGTTAGAAAGACCTAAACAAAAACTGTTTTTAGCGATAGTGCTATAAATACTATTATTTCTACATCATCTTCATCCTAATTTGAAAATGATAACATATTTTTTTTAAACAGGGTGAACCCGGTGCTACTGGACTTACAGGACCCTCAGGGCCTGTCGGGCCTCAAGGTTCTAACGGTGAGCCTGGTCCACCGGGCCCACCAGGTGCTTCTGGCATTCCTGGAACGCCGGGAGACGTGGGTACTCCAGGGGAAGTGGGAAAAGAGGGGCAGCCTGGACCATCGGGCCCCGAAGGAAAACCAGGGCCGGTTGGATCTCCAGGCCCACCAGGAAATAACGGGGAGCCTGGATTACCGGGAGCAGCTGTGAGTTGTTATTGATGTTACTTGTAATGCAAATAAAAATAACAAATTACTCCGTTAAATAAACTTTTACTATACTAGCGAATTGACAATGCTACGAGTATGTTTATAATATCCAAACCAGAACTAAAATATGCGTTTGTAACAGGGAATCCCTGGAGCTAAAGGCGACTTAGGTCCACCTGGTCCAGCAGGTATCAGAGGAGATAAGGGAGAGCCCGGTGAGACCGGTAACGAAGGACTGCAAGGGCCACAAGGCCGAGAAGGACCACGAGGATCACCAGGACCTGGCGGACAAAAAGGCGAAATTGGCGAAGCAGGCCCCGTAGGTCAGTAACCTGTTCACCCAGTTAACATTTTATTTTATTCTTTAATGCGGAAGCGCCAGAGTTGCCTGCGAAAGCCAAATTTTTCTTGTGTTTTTGCAATGTGCAGTTTAGGCGAAACAACTGATAAACACGGTTTTGTGGTAATAAGGTATAAGTTCAAACAGCCCAATTGAATGTCAATTTCATGAAATCATGACATTGGAAGCCAATTCAATTTGTTTGTATAAAACGTAAGAACAAAACTGAAAAAAAAAAAGTATTATACGTAAGAAAATTAGGATTTCTCATTTCTTTCACCTTAGCGCATCCCCCATAAGTTTATGTCTCTAATTCTGATAGCATTGTCAATTTAACAAATCAAAAATGTGTCTTTCAAGGGCCAATCGGTCGTGACGGATTGCCTGGACCAAGAGGTTTAACTGGAGCTCCTGGCCCAGTAGGGCCACCTGGCGAAGACGGTGACAAAGGAGAAGCAGGACCACCTGGAGAAAAAGGCTTTAAAGGAGCAATGGGGGAATCTGTTAGTATTATCATGATGCGAAAGAATTGATCGTTAGTTAGAATAGTAATTTTCAAAATGAATGGGTTTCAGTTAGCACTGAATAAGCGTTTAACGGTTTTAATTTTCAGGGTCCACCCGGTTCTGCTGGTATACAAGGTCTTCGGGGAGAAACTGGGCCAGTAGGTTTACCCGGCGATAAAGGGCCGCCCGGTGAGACTGGCGCACCCGGACAACCTGGTGCAGACGGAGTCCGCGGCCCACCTGGTCCTCTTGGGCCTGCTGGACCACAAGGGACAAAAGGACAACAGGGATCGAAAGGAGATATAGGAGATGCTGGAGCTTTGGGTATGAATTTGATGTACTAACTAGCTCCCGTAACAATAAATAGGAACCCGTACCCTGCTGCTCCATCGCTTTATTAAAATTCCAGCACTCTACAATGATCGTTTGAAACAACACCAGCCGCCAGTCACTTTTATAAACTATATAAGCCATAATATATTAACACCCACATGACCTGTTAACAGGAGCAACAGGACCCGCTGGTCCTACAGGACCGCCAGGGCGACGAGGAACTAAAGGTACTCAAGGAGAAGCAGGGCCACGTGGGGCTGAGGGACAGCAGGGAGATGTTGGTAGTCCCGGGG
This sequence comes from Lithophane ornitopus, assembly GCA_948473465.1. NCBI lineage: Eukaryota > Metazoa > Arthropoda > Insecta > Lepidoptera > Noctuidae > Lithophane > Lithophane ornitopus. The sequence continues at coordinate 6,747,236 of OX419616.1, read as the reverse complement.
TACCTGGTCCACCGGGCGTTGAAGGCCCTGAAGGAAAACTGGTAGAAATTTACTGTTTTCTTAAAAATTATAATGAATCTGATTAAATCTTTACAAAAAAACAAGTTACTAATTATTTCTCTTTTCATATTTACAGGGACCTAGAGGAGCAGTCGGACCTAAAGGCGATGATGGCCCGTCAGGATTACAAGGAGAAACTGGACCTAAAGGACCTCCGGGTCCCGAAGGACCTAAAGGAGATACTGGATCTGCTGGATTCCCAGGAGAGCGAGGTGAAACAGGCCCACAAGGTATTAAGGGTGAACCAGGATCTGACGGACCTGAAGGTAGTACCGGGCCTCCAGGATCCCCTGGGCCAGTGGGTCCACCAGGGAAATCCGGAGAAACTGGGATGCCGGGAAATCCTGTAAGTTTCCTGAAAATTTAAGTGGTGATGAGATTATGACATTAAAATGAAACGACGAATACATGTTTTTTTTTTTCTTTCTTTCTATTCTAAAAAGCAGACATCTTTTGATGTTATGGATATTTAACATCATATAAATGTTAAATATCTATGTTATATATATTTTAGTGTATTATTTGAACAGATATACCCTAATAATTATATTAACTTGTGTTTACCGCTATACTATTTAATGTGGTAACCTCATCGCATCTCTCTGTTTTTGTAATAAGTATATAATTAATAAATAAGTTACTGATGTACATGGTTTTCATTAACAGGGTTCAGAAGGTCCAGCAGGACTCCAAGGTAGCCCCGGTCTAACGGGAGAAAAGGGTGATATGGGACCCAAAGGTGTTCCTGGAGAGCAAGGATCAAATGGACCTGCCGGACCAGCAGGACCAGAAGGACAACGGGGATTAAGAGGGCTGCCGGGTCCTAATGTACGTACGAGTATCTATATCTATAACGTCGTACTTACGTACCGACTTGTGGGGTACTTTGTTCGGCTATCCATAGAAACAAACAGCAATTAATAAAGATGTTGAAATATTTAATTTTTCCAGGGTGAAAATGGTGCCCCAGGAATAATGGGACCTTCGGGTCTACCAGGCAAAGCAGGGCCTCCAGGTAACCAAGGAATAAGAGGAGACAAAGGCAACCGAGGGCCAAAGGGTCACATTGGCGATACTGGGCCAATGGGATTGAAAGGTGATCAAGGCGAAGTTGGCAAACAAGGTCTGCCTGGTCCAATTGGACCACCTGGGCCTAAAGGAGAAATGGTGCGCATTCAGATTTTCTTTTAAATTCGTCATTACAATAACAACGTTATCTTGCTGGATTTCTATTAAGTATTATATTATTTTCGATAATTCTCTTATTTCAGGGACCAGTAGGACCTCAAGGACTAAAAGGAGACACCGGACCGATAGGCCCAGCTGGGCCCGAAGGCCAACTTGGACCAAAAGGCTCAACGGGACCAGAAGGAAGGCCTGGTTCACCTGGACCGCCGGGAACTCCAGGACCACCGGGCCCGCCCGCTCCAGCACCACAGATACCTGCTGAACTTTTCTCATCATACACCAGAAGACGACGCAGTGTAGAAATGCAATCTATGGAATCTGTTACTGAAGATAATTTCGACGAAGGTAAGTAAGATTTCAACTGTGTGTCATATGTGTTTCCGACATAATAGGGTCTACTTTTATATACAGTTGTCGTCGAATACATCAACATTGTGTTCGACGACAACGACTATAACTTCTAAGGGGTTCTGTTAATGCTGGGGAGTAGTATCCAATCTTCCAAGCATAAACACACTACTATCACGATTTTAGTATGTGGCGGTATCTACATCGCCACATGCGAACTACGCATGAAAGACCTGACATCAGATAAAAAGCCTGACGTCACATAAATCCTGCATCGCGCAATTAAAGTTTACCGAGCAGTGGACATATATACAAGAACCCAACGTCAATCGTTGGGCAGTTGCCCGCCAGACACAATACCCGTCTGGTAGGAGGATCCTTTTCTATGGTGGATGAGTGAACTTTACACCCTGTTCCTCATACCCCTGAATTGGTGACCCCGACGTGATCACTCCCGCAAGCTTTCAGTGAGGCGAGTCACACCTAGGTACCTATTGATTAATCTAACATCAAGCCAGTCGATTATTTTAATTTTGTTTACCTTATCTCCTCTTTCACAACATAACTTACTTGACAGAGGAAGACATAGAATGGGTGAAGGAAGTGATGACTGGTGTGTTGGCTGCACGTGGGGCACTCGAGGCGGTGAGGAGACCTCGAGGAAGCAGGAGCTATCCAGCATTGTCCTGTCGTGATCTTAGGACTTCGCACGTTAATCTCACTGACGGTAAGATATACTTTTATTGCTTTTAAAAGCAACTTGGACATCTGGGACTTGTGTGTGCGCGTGTGTGTCATGAGTGCTTTAGATATTGATTAACATATATCATTCTCTTCATCGTCTGTTCTCAAATGGTTCTTCTATCAGGAATTTCGCAGTAGCAACCGTAGCGAGCCGGAGACTGAATTTGCGCCCTTTGATGGAAACAATCACGCCTCCTAAAACATGGGACTTTGAGAAATATCGATGTACCTCTGCTTAACCCTCCGGGGAATGCAGGCGTGCTGTTATGTTACTTACTTCTCTAGTGCTAGATAACTAGGGCTAGATATTTAGGGTATTAGCTCTGTTACAGTATCGGCAAGACGGGCGAAACCATCCAGTATCGAGCTCTTCTGTGTAAGCTCATTATGAAACGCGATTTATTATTGCGGAGTAAATATTTACCTACTTCCATAGGGTACTACTGGATAGATGCACGAGGAGGTGCAACCAGCGGCCGGCCCATCAAAGTGTACTGCAGGGGCCACAGCACCTGCTTGTACCCAGACGAAAGGGAACCAGCTGTTTTCACCGCTGATGCCACCGCCCATAAATTCTCACAATCTGACAATGGCTTCAGGGTAAATATAAACTTCGATATTTTTCTAATAATGTATTCAGGTACAGTCAGGGAAATTCATTGGTATGCAAGTTGACATCCTATGTCAATTTGACGTGTTATAGCCATACAACTGTGACTGAAGAGAAGTGTCAAGAATTACAGGTGCGATTTGAATGTACGAACAATTTAAGTTGGTGGTCAAAATGCTTAACAATAATTTTCTCCTACTTTACCAACTTAATATTTTCTTAGTAGAGTGTCATTATTACCAATAAACATTACTTTTCAGCTTACCTACGATGGTGAGGGATCTGGTGCTATACAACTTCGATTCTTGAGATTGATGTCAAACGGGGCTAGGCAGAACTTCACGTACTCCTGTGTGAATACCAAGGCCCCGCAAAGGTACATTTTCTCTAATGTTTAACTTCAATCTTTCATCGTGAAAACGTCTGCGTCTTAATCTTCAAAAACACTTAAAAAACACGTAAAGTTTTCTCAACAATCTTAACTTTGTTTCAGATCCGACATCCCAGCCGATTTGACCAGACAGAACAACCTAAAGCTTTTCGGCTACAATTCAGTGGAATTCAGAGAACCACAACTTATTAAAGACGACTGCAAGGTTATACATATTTTAAAAAACCATTAAACTATTGATTAGTCCTCGCTTAAATATTCAGCAAATAACGAGAAAATATTCATACCGTACATTTTTTATGTAAAACCATGCGTGGCTCCTGCACCATAATTGCGTACACACTTTGAAGTACAATCAGAGTTTTAAAAAAGAAAAAAAATAAGGAAATCCGTAAATAAAAAAAGGAAAGGAAAAAGTATATAAAACAAAGGATAATCCGGTGCTTCTTGGTTCTTACGTTTGAAAAAATCATCTGCTCAACACCGTAATAACACGTGGCGTGGGTGAACTGTCAAAATGAAACCCATTGCAATCAATTGTCGTTTTATGTGTGTTACGCTACGACCCCGCAGGTTTTGGTTTCCTGCTAAAAAGCAAAGAAATGATAATAATTGTATCGGTTTAAATAGGTACTCCCAACACGGTCAAAATTGCACTATAGTTTCGTAACGAACTCTCCAGTTCGCATCCCGAGTATTTATTTTTATTTTTCTATGCTTCCAGACAGTAATTTTATTTGAAGCGAGATGGACGTGTAAGTGCGTGTTTAACCGTTTTAATTCTTTATTGTTTCAGGAGGGAACCGGCGAATTAGTGGTGGAGATAAAAACATCCAGGACAGATCGCCTGCCAATCAGTGACTTCCAACCTCTATCATTCGTTGATGCGGAACACCAGTTTACATTCACCCCCGGACCAGTCTGCTTCACATGACATTTGCGCGTCATACCTTTGCAGAAGACTTGTATTTATAAGGATAGATTCAACATTATGTACTTAACAGGACCTTTGTAAATATTGTAAATAAATGTTGTGACGACCTTTAGTTTAAAGTACATTTTATTCTTTTAAATCAAATGCAATGATTGGAAGTACGAAATAAACATGTCCATGTCGTTACGTAGGTAGGTTTACCAAAGTAGGTACCTACCTAAAAGTGATTAGGAGAAACCCACAGGGGAAACCTCTTCAACAGCCATTACCCGAAATGTACATCTTCATCAAATTCATAGCATAAAACTAGATAATCTTGTTACCCGACTGAGCGACGGCAAAGACAGGACTTTGTTTTTCATGCGTATCTATGCAGTTGTCCACCACATTTTAGATACGCAGTGCGCCGCCGCGGCACGCGTGTTTTTCGTAAAATACGGTAGTGGGGCCCGTCACTTCAGACTGGACAAGCTAAGTATAGGCATAATTGTACCCTCGAAACATCTGCACGGCTGGATTGTCTTCAATCATATGAGGTGTCTATCGACTCCTCTATACTCCATTTGAAATAAGATTAGAAAACAAACCTTTTTACAGTCCGTTCAACCGATTTTAACTTCTATACCGTAGGCATAAGGATGGCATTAAAAGCAAAAAAAAGTTACACAATACCAACTGTCTACTGCAGGTGCCATTTGTTGTGCCACCAACGCAATAGAAGTCAAAATCGCTTGAACGGGCTGTAAAAAAGGCCTATTTCAAATGGAGTCTCGAGGTCTCGCGGTTTATTGGTTTATTTTAATAACATAAAAATGGCAGTTGTATCAAAATAAAGGTTTGAGGACACGATTCCAAAAATATAACACACTATAAGGTTGAAAATAAGAAAAAACGTGACGCGTCCTTGAAATTTCACTCTCACTATACTTATTAATTTTCTTTCTCGCCGCCTAAGAAGATTCACTTCAAAAATGAAAAACAAGCTCACTTTTCAAGCAGTCTAATGCAATTGATGGCATCAAGTCTGAAATTGAACTAATATGAAATAACTACCGACAACTTGAAAAGTGAGCTTACTTTGAACATTTGAGTTGGTTCGAGGCCCGGTATAGACAAGCGACTTTTCAAAAATTATCCAATGCAGTTTTACATACTTATAATTATTTAAAATTTGAACATTTCCTTTGAGTAAAAATCGCCACTTGCGAACTACGCATCCAAAACCAGACGTCACACAAACCCGTCATCGCGCAATTAGAATCTACCGCGCGATCGACATATATAAAAGATCCCGACATAGATCGTTGGGCAGTTGCCCGGTAGACAAGACACCCGTCTGGTCGGACGATCCCTTTTCTGTAGAGGATGAGTGAACTTTACACCCTGTTCCTCATACCTCTAAAGCATCAATATTTAGGATACCTTCCCTCCCAGGCCCACTTCAACTTTCCGCCCTGTATAACCAATAATGTATTCGTAAATCATCACCTGCCTAGCCTTTTCCCAACCATATTGGGGTCGGCTTCCAGTCTAACCGAATGCAGCCGAACACCAGTATTTTACATGGAGCGACTGCCTATCTGACCACAACCCAATTACTGGGTAACACGATGCCCCTTGGTAGGACTGATAATGTATTCGTAAATAATAAACAGAAAAGATTATTCACGTCTGAAAGACTATTTATTATAAATTAAGATTACGGTTGTGATCAATTGCTTTTTAATTAATCATACCTATTTAAAAAAGAACTAACACTAAAATGAAACTTATGTGCAAACATAAAATTATTGAAATTAAAATTTATAAAGGGTATAATTATGACGTAATGAAATAACACTGTAAAGCGCTATGTGGAAGAATAAATGCCACAATTACCATCTATAATACATACATTATTTATCTCCATTATTCCATTGGGCTTGACTTCCAAGGCAGTATTAGTAGTACATAGACAGCATAATATTGTCTACAGGGTAGAACATTGCATTCACACAGAATGAGTAGAAAATCATGACATTTGAATGACCATGCACCTTCAAATCCTAAGTATAACTGTGTACTCATACAAATGTAAACAAAATATTTTGATTTTTACACTTCAGTCTATTTTAACATAATAAAATAAGTTTGGGTTATTGAGGTACTGAAGATAGTGCAGGTGGTAAATTTTCTACTTCTCTTGAATTCGTCTCCAATACCTTGTCTGCTTCATCAACATCCATATTAGTAACAGTATCAGCGGATTTGGTATCATCAGATACAACACTGATGGCATTCTGAGCACATTCTTCCTTGGATGCACTAGGTGCTATTTCTTGTGATGACTCTATAGATATAGGCTCAATTGCATTCGATTTCTCTGTAACTTTATTGTCATATTTAATATGATCATCATTAGTACTATTTTCTACTACACTAGGTTCATCAGCATTACTTACCTTTTCAGGTATGATTACACTTTGCTCTTTTTCAACATCATGTTCATTAACAACTGTGCCTACAACTGTTTCATCAATTGAAATGAGATCATCTTTAAGATTAATGCACATACCTTCAGCAGAGGGTGGCCCCTCTTCCTGACTCCCACCAGTTTCTTCATCTGATGACGCAAGTAATATATCTTCAACTGGCTCATTACATTCTTTGTTGTTAGATTTACTGTTTACCTGCTTAGAATCTGAAATTAAGCTCTCCGTGTCCATAGCATCATTTCGGCCTTTTTCTGTAACATTGGAACTGTCTGTTTCCATGCAAACAACAACAGGCGCTTCAGTTTCAGTGTTCGGTTGGCGGTCCGGAACTGTTAACACAACACTTCCTGTATTTTCAACCGGTATATTATCAACTTTGTCAGCCTCGCTTTCTGAGTAACTTGAATTTTCGATACTGATGACATCACTCAACTGCTTCCTAGTGTCACTACTAGATTCTATAGAGTCAGAGATAGCTATGGGACTATCAGAATCAGATGATTCAAGTGTTGAACTTTCAGCTTCATTACCTGAGTGCAATTTCTGCAATAGATGGAGCTCATCTATATCTGACTCTAAAACATCACTGTCATCGCTACTTACAGAAAGTGTTTCTGCAGCATCATGAGAATCCTTGTCATTAGATTTCTCTAACATTTCACCAGAATCTTCCTTATTTTCTTTATCTTTAGCATCATTTTCCTTAATTGTTACAATTTCTTCATTTTCTTCAGGTTTTCTAGCATTTTCTTCAACTGCGGATTCTTTTGATGGTTGGCTTTCTTTTCCTTCACTAGGCCCTTTCGATATTTCTTGTATAAGTCTTTTCAGCCTTTCCTTCCTTTTACCTTTGTTCTTTAATGATACACTGTCATCATTGGCTTCATCTTCTTCACTCTCAACAGGTGATTCATCCGCTTCCTTATCTCCAATCTCTACAGCTTCTAGCTTAAGTTGATTCTGTCTATCTGCATACCTGAAATAGCACGTATGCTTATTAGCAAGTTATCCACGACGCCAGGTCGCAGATTATTAAATAAATAACTAACAGACGAACAATACCAAAGAAAGGACATTTGGGTAGCCCGCATAAAGTACTCAAACTGCCAAACATTAAAACTAGAGAAAGAGCAGATAATAAAAATGATCCACATAGTCCTCACATTCACAATAATTAAAATAAAATAATACTTTACAAGAAAGTGGCGTTTGAAGAGCGGCTGGTAGGCGGGTCATAGTAGGTTTTACGAAAAACTTACTTATTAAATATTTCAGTCTCCTTATTTGCCGCTATCTTCCGATTAACGTCTAGCTTGAATTTCAGCTGCTCATTATTTTCCGCGGGATCGACTTCTAAGGCAATTCTGGAAGCCGCTAGTCGCCATTCATTCTCTTGTCTACGCCTTTGAAGTTTCTTGCCACATCTCGTAAATAAGTCTCGAGCTAATAAACAAGTAAGTTTTATTAAATTAGTATCATGGCTACACTAAATGTTATTTTGTAAATAAATAAATAAGATTGCAATCCTATTAAGGCTCCCGCAGACAGGCGGTACGCGAGCGACCGCGCGATGCGAGACCGGAAGAACAATTTCCGTGAAGTTTTCATAGAAGTTGTTCCACCAGAGTCGCGTCGCGCCTGCCTGCGTGACCCTTTCCGGCACTTCTGATTTTGACAATGTATATTCTTATACGTAGGTACCTTCTTCCATAATGTCAGCTTCATTCCAGCACATCTTGTCTTCATCATTCGCGTCTCTAACACAACGAAGAACATCGTGAAAGTCTGGGAATGGTAGTGGTGTGCCAATCGGAACTTTCTTATTTATCCACTTTTCAAGACGTTTTGCCGGCCCCGACAGTTGACCTGGCCGCGCGTCTATTACAATACGAGGCTCTGAAGGCATTTTTGTATTTGTCAATTGACAAAATTTCGCGTAAACGCGCACCATTCGTTCTTTGTACCTGGAAAGAAATTTAAAAATTTGAATAGTCTTTGATATTTAATTACACGGTACAGTAACATTAAAAGTGTTGGTTTTAGTTGTTGTATATTGCTTTTATGTCTACTTATAATAGGAAATGTTATTAAACTAACATTATTTATTTCTACACGTTATTGACCTGGAGCAAATCCAAAGCGTTTTTTTTTTCTCACACAGGGGTAGGCTAACAGCTAATCTATAGCATTCTCTAAGTGCTATTGTTAAACTGATACACCAAGCAACCTTTGGTTCCCAAGCTTTTACCATACATGTCCCCTCAATACACATAAACATAAATTCACGCCTTCTTCCCATGGGGATAGGCAGAAACTATAGAACCCTTCCTGCTATGATTCTTACACTCTTTTTGATTTATTTAAGTTCACCCGCAACTTTCAAATAAAATCCATACACCTCCAATACCATCCTCTTGCCAGTTATGGTTAAACTACAAGGAGCCGTTGACGTGTGCCGAGTGTGCGCAATGAAACGTAACAACTAATTAACTAACTTGATTCGGTTACACATAAATATTTCTAAATATTTCATTATTGGTACTGCTGCGCCCGTAAAGTACTGAACGCCCCCTATTTGCTAAGATATTCAGAAGACAGTTGCAGTTGCATGATAAAATACTGATATTTTCACAGGGTAGTTTTTATGCATATCCAACTAAAATAGAGACAATGTTAGGCAATGTATGGATGTAGATGAGTCATTATACTACCTTTCAGTTAATAAATAAACAGAGTCATCTTCATCATCAAAGTCCACCTCTTGTTCTTCTAGTTTCTGAATAGCTCTGTGCAGTTTCTTTATGGTCTTCTCTAGCTTACGTATCTGTCTTTGGCGTTTAGCATCATATTCACTTTCTTCTCCAAATGCAAGCTGGTCTGGCTCTGAAAAAAATAAATTAATAAAATGAAATCATTAAAATGAGGAGTTCATAAAAGCAGTTCATTGACACATTATTATAATAGTATTTATATATGTAATAGTATGTAAATTAGAGAAGAATTTGCTACAATGATATGGTCTACCATTACAGGCGATTTTAGTACACAACAGTGTACAGTTGATTAGACAACAAACATGCTTGTCTAATCTAAGGAATATTTTAGTTTAATTTGGCAATATTACTGTATGGAAATGTGAAATAAGGCTAGACAACTGTCTAAAATATTGATTTATGAATTGCAATTATAACACTGAATTTAAGTTGTAACCGGTTTTAGGTGCAAAAAAGGCATTTGGAAAGTATCCAAATCCTTTTTTTACAACTAAAACTAAATATTTGGTGTTACAATATTATTTATTGCACTTCATAATCAATATTTTGGACAGTTGTCTCGCCATATTTCATATTTCCATACAGTGTTTTGCACAGTGACATCTATTTGCGGCGTTGCCCACTTTTAGAATAAACGATCTTACGTTTATTTTTAGGTACTATAATTGTTTGGAAAATCTAACTGTTGCCTAAATATACACTTTCTAAACGTTTTATACAATATATATATTTTTTTCTTTCTTTCTTCTCTATATTATTATAACAATCAATTCACAAAAATAAATATCCAAACCTTCCGTTTTGGTCTCCATTTTTAGTATCTGTGATTTGGCAATCTTTCTTTGCATGTTTAATTCATCTACAATATCTTTTATGTACAAATACATCTTTTCAGGGCTAGCCTTCATAGCAAGTATTTTACTTGCAACCATGTCAACAAACTCCTCAGATTCTGAATATTCCTTTGGAACTTGTCTATAATAAGCTTTGATTTTTTTATCTACTATTTTCTGCATGTCTTCAGAGTTTTCCAGTTGAAAACAAGTATCTATGAAGCTTTGATACACAGAATTAAATTCACCCTGGGCACTACTACTTGGAGTCTCAATTTTGTTTTCTGTTGATGTTTTGTAATTTATCTTTTGTGTACTCTGTCTTTCTGTACCATCATGTTTTTTACTTGGCTCTGGAGGTCCCTGGACACTTACAATACTAACTTCTTGAAACTTATCAATTTCATCTTTGCCTTTACTTGTATCTAAACTAACTTCAAATGGAAAATCTATTTCTATTTCCAGAGTTTTTCTACTCTCGTCTCCAGCTTCTTTGGGATACTCCAACTTCTTCTTACTATTAGGTTCTTTAGTAATAGTTGCTTCATCATCACTCCCACTGGGAGATGCATTCTTGTCTGCAGTTGCCTTAACGGGGCTATCATCTATAGTGATAGCCAGTTCAGCACCTATTTCACAAGTCCTTTTGTTCAGTGCAGGTTTTATAGGACTGTCTTCTATAGTTATTTCAATCATGGTAGGAGGCTCTGGCTCTGCATTATTCTCTTGCTCTAATGTAGCATCATCTGTTTGCTCTTCAGGTCTTAAATACCAAGCAGGACTTGAAGTAGTGTGAGAGCCTTCGTCATCATCTAATTCCACAGTTTGTACGTCATTTACTTGTTTTGAATTTAATTTGGGCTTCAAAATTTGATTTGCTGTTTTCATAAAAATTATGGGTTTATTAGACGCCTGAGTAGTTTTTTTTACAGTAATGCCTGCAGGTAAATTATTGAGAGATGTGTTGTTTTGTATCGTATTGGGTTTCTTCAAAAGTGCTGAAGTAACACTACTAAGATTAGATGTTTCTGCTGCTTTTGCATAAAAAACATTGGGATGAGATGTTGAGGCTTTTAGGATTTTTATAGGTTTAATCATTTTGAGATGTGGTTTAATAACATTCTTTTGTACAGGCTTGCCATTGGTTTTACTTTTACTTGCGAATGGATTAGACATAATATTTGAAGCTTTGGTCACTGTTGTCCGTTTCTTTGCCAGGGGCACTGCTTTTACTATAGTAATTTCTTTAGATCTAAAAACACTGTTTGCTGCAGATACTCCTTTGATTGTAAGTATTTCTTTTGATTTTGGTACCCCTTTTACTGCAGGAACTGCTTTAACTACAGGTATTGCTTTCACTGCAGATACAGGTTTCACTGCAGGTACTCCTTTTGGTAAATTTAGTTTAGAAGGCCTTATAGTAACTTCATGTATTTTTCTTGGAATGCATACCATTGCATTTGGCATTGGTTTAGTCTGAAACAAAACATTTCAGTATTTAAAATAATCTGGATAATAAACAAAAGTAGTTTACCCTTGGAAATCCATTTCACTCTGTGATAGATTCTATATTTTACAGCACCAAATAAAACTGCTATTTACTAATCCATTGATTGCATACCTTCTTCGGTGCCGGTTCTGCCTCGTCGTCCGAAGACCCCAATTCTATCACATCCTCACTTGCCATCTTGTATCGAATGTTATGTACACACAAGATTTAATTATAGCTTGAGCTCACATATCATTGCATCTACATGAGGACAGTGCATTAATAATTATACGGAAAACAAACGCTAGTTTATTACAGTATTCTCATAAAACTCAAAAAAATACTACACAACGACACATCGCGAAACGAAAAATGTTTGACAAATTATTCCGGGGTTGTCAGACTACGTGCTCGAAAGACACTAAATTCCACAGCTAAATTCACATCCTGCATCTGTTTATTATAAATGTAATAGCGAGTTTTATAACTTGCAAACAGATTTTTATTTGAAGCCTATCAGCAATTTAGCCAATTTCAATAATAATAATTCAAACTTTCAAGTGGGAACATGGCATTAGTATGTTCTATTTATAGTACTACCGGAGGCGGAGTGCTTGCAAAGGCATAAGCTGCGTGACACACCGACAGTCAGACACACCAGCCAACGAATGGATTTCGCTGGCCTGCGTTGGGCTTGTCTGGCTGGACGGTTTAGCAAACGCCAAAAATCGTTTGTTCGCGAGTCGGGATAACCGCAGCGTGGCGGTAATATCAAAGGAATAGAAGCTTTTCTGATCTCTAAGATACAGGGATACCCCTAGTTTGGAGATCAGCTTTTCAACGGATTGTGCATAGCTTAAGCCACTCAGTTTAATTGAACTTTGTACTAGTATGTAGGATTTCCAACCCAAAAAAAATTATGATTTGATTTGATTTTGAGAAGCAAAAGCAATCGACCGTTCGTTTGCTCGACCACTAAATATATTCGGACGTTCTTTTGAAGGCCAACACATGTGGTGCGGTAGCCAACGCCGAATATCCTTCGATGGCGTTCATTGGGCCGATATGTACAGTCGCCAGCACATCAAGCTACTACAATCCGTCTATAAAATCGCTAAAGCATTAGGTTCAAGGTCGACTGTGAAAGTTTGACAGTTTCGGGTATCTTGATGTGCTGGCGTCTGTACAGCATTAGCATACTACATAATTACCATAAAATTTTCGCAATGATGGGATACAAGCAAGCCTCCTCTCGGTGAGATTGAGTAGGACGCACTAACTACAATTCTGTAGAGGGTGGTGGTAACCGTAACTATGAGTTTGCAACAGAAAACATTCAACATGTAGATGTTTCGAGACTTGTCACATGAAACAAATCTCATTACTTGTTTTGTTGAACTTGCGTTCGTGCTGTACAAAACATGAGTAAGTCATAAGACAGATCTCAAGCTTTGTTGTAAACTGCGTTCGCACTGTCTAGAAACATACACAATAGACATGTTTTGTATAGAGATTTGTCACGTTTGCGTTCGCACTGTTGTTTGTTTACGTCAAATTATGTCTCGCAACATGTCTATTGCTTGATGTTTAGTGTTATCCGAGTATGGTGGTAAACATCCCGTGTTTATATCGAAACAGAGTGGTCCAAAGTAGACACGATGAAGTTTATAGAGCTTTGGCAAGGTGTCCATGTTTGTGGAATACATAATGTGTGGACAATAAAAACCAACCAAAGTGTCAAAATAAATCTTACAACATGTTATTAGATTCTTATAGATACATTTTGATACGAAATTGGTTTGTAAAGACATGTGGCGAAACATGTCGAGTGATTTGAAATGTCAAACATTTTTCGCGTTAACAAGTTGCGTGATAATGCGAACGCGAGTCGATACATTGACAGAAAACAGAGATTTCAACATGTTTTTATGTGAACGTTTCGCCAGTGCAAACGCACGGTAATAGTCCACCACGCGGGCCCAGTGCGGGTTGGTAGATGTCACCTGTCATCGAATTTTTTATTCTAGGATACGCTGGTTTCCTCACGATGTTTTCTTTCACCGTTTTGAGAGCAGTGGTGATGAAATAAAATATTTATAAAAGGAGTGAACAAATATTTTTTTGACTATATTTTTACGGCATTCTGATTGAATGATAGCGTGACGCTTGATAGGGGAGAATGGAAGAAGTAAACTATATATACTAGGCATTCTGTAGCTACGAATGAGAAAAGTGAGATGTCACCACTGAATTTTCTGGATGCTGATTGGTCAAGTGTTACTATATTTTTTCTTCTATTTAGGTTTGCCAATACAATAAAAGAGACTTATTTTATTTACAAGTTGCAATCTGCTTACATTGAAGTTTCGTACAAAAATTTAAGCTGTCAAAATAGATCGTGGTTTTATTTCTAATAATTTCTATTTTATCGATTAGTTAGGACAATGATTAAACTTTTTTCATTAAAACAACAAAAGAAAGATGAGGAAGGCTCAGGAAGAGCAGGAGGTTCACAGAAAAAAGCATCAGCCGCTCAGTTGCGGATCACAAAAGGTAAAGTTCAGAATATAGAACAATTTACGCGTTGTGTATTCATTGTTATTTTAATTATGTTGTGAAGACTTCTTAAACACAAGCTCAAGATGGCTTATCTTCGGCTAGCTATGAGTTTTAAGATAGGGGTAGGACTGTAAAAGCAATGAAATCATTCCTCAAAGACTTCCTTGTTATGATCCTGAGGCAAATTTTTACAACTGTACTTGGTGACTATGTACAGTGTTTACAACGTCTTCACCTAAATTTAACTTGAAATGTTTTATTTTCAGATTTGAATGAATTGAATTTGCCCAAGACATGCAACACAGAGTTTCCAGATCCAGATGATTTACTTAATTTCAAACTAATTATATGCCCTGATGAAGGATTCTATAGAGGAGGAAGATTTGTATTTAGTTTTAAGGTAATGTTAACAGCTATAGCTTAAGAAATAATGTCTTTCCAAAACATAATCCTACAGTCCTATTTATTGCTTACATTATATGAAGTCACTGATAATTGGTTTTGTTCCTCATGATGATGATGATTAACTGGGAAGGCCATGCAAGCGCCTTGGCTATAGGAAAAACAGGTTCATTTTTAGATCATTACACTCTCTAAAACCTGACTGCAACCAGTTGGAAAAGTCCTCAGGTTAAATCAAATCCATATTCTGCCTGATGTTATCTTTCTGAAGATTATTAAGAACTTACCATTACCTTATAGGTAGGACCAAACTATCCTCATGAGCCGCCCAAGGTGAAGTGTGAAACAGCAGTATACCATCCGAACATAGACCTGGAAGGCAACGTGTGTCTCAACATCTTAAGAGAAGACTGGAAACCTGTGCTTACTGTCAACTCTATAGTTTATGGACTCCAGTATTTATTCTTGGTATGTGTTTTGTATAAGTTGTTATCTTGCATGTATTGTTTTATTTAGTTTCTTAAGTAAGGATTTCTTCAAATGTAGTTGTATAGTGAATTTGGTCTGTATGGCATTATTACTGCATTATCAGCCATCATAGACAATAACACAACCTTCATCCTATGGCTTCAGCCATGCCTCCAAGCATTGTCAAAATGCCACTGAACCTCAGATTTTCCTTCCTTTTGATTAGGCCTCAATTAAATTTTGTCTGCAGCTTACCATTCTACCAAAATAAATATGACTCACAGTCCTACTAGTTCCTACTCATTGTATTACTCATGGTCATGACTTTATTTGATAAATATTTTAATAAGGGTTTTCCTGGTGTCCCTAAGACAGTATGGCACTTTAAAATGGAACAGAATTCATATGATACTATCCAAAGGTAAAACAGCCCATGAGTATTCCCATGGTTCAACCATCAGTCAGAATTGTCTGTGATATAATTGTGTAGCTTTATGATCATTATGTATTGTTTAAATTGGTAAGTAATCTACTTAATGAAAATCTTTATATATAAATAAAAGTGGTGATGGCATTATGACGATACCACAGAATAATAGCATTCTCCTGACATAAAGATGGCACAAATAAGGAATACATCATCAGGCTGGCCTTCCTCTCTGTTAGAAGTAGTAAGCCATGCATCCGCTTTAAAAATAATATCTGTTGTGTATTATTATGAACTGTAATTATATAGACAGCAGTTTTGGTATTCTATTCAACATACTTTGTAATTTAAAGCATAGAATTTTGGCATAATCAGTATGATTGAGTAAAACAAGTCCATATTGTTATTTAATAATATAAAAACATTACTAAAATTGTCTAGTACATATAGATAAAATACAATGACTAATCATTTCAAGTGAACATTGATAATGTTAAATGGGGGCTGTGTGATGTGATGTCACGCAGCCTTGCATTGGTTTTAAATTAGACAAAAATATACAGAATACTTTAGATTTAGCAAAGTAATGATCAGAAATGTAAAATTACATATGCAAAGTAAATAAGTCCCTATGCAAAGTATTGAAAAGGCAAAAGTGTACAGTAGAAGCATTGATACTATAAGAAGATGGATTGTACCCAGGACCTCACATTGAGCAGTCATGTTTGCAACCACAAGACCATTATGGTATTCAATAACTACAAAATTCTTAGAAATGTGATTTATTTGTATTTTGCTTTTATTTTTCAGGAACCAAATCCTGAAGATCCTCTAAACAAGGAGGCTGCGGACGAGCTGCAAAGTAACAGGAGGTTGTTCGAACAGCACGTGCAGCGAGCGATGCGAGGTGGCTACGTCGGGTCGTCGTACTTCGAAAGATGCCTCAAATGAACAAGCAACACTCAACTGTAAATTAATGCTACCAACCCTATATAAATAAAACAATCTCACTTTAAATTAAAGCATTTGATTATTTATTCAACTAAACAAAAGTGTGGATTGACATATTTACAAGATCAGTGTCATTGTATTGTCAAGGGTTTGCGTCCTATATTTTTTATACATTATTTAACAAATATTTTTTTTATTATATCGAAGCGGATGTGCCGGTTACAAGTGGCAAAGTCTCGTAGAATTGGAAATTATATAAACCAATAAATTAAATGCGATTTTTTATTTTTTTTAGCATTTAAGTTTGAGTGTACATAGATGGCGCTTAACACAGTATTTTACATACGTTTTAGTGTAGATGGCGTTACTTGAACCATTCGGAAATTCAATTATTCAGCATTTTTAGGGTGGTTGTGCATCACCGTGGCATCACCTTTGTGTTTGATGCAGGTACATGATGGATGGCACCGATAAGCCAGTCTCATTCAACTGTATAATGTGTGAATCTTAATCTCTATCAGATAAGGCAGAGTTCAGTATGTTCAGGTAGCAACAAAGTTTTCCAACACACGTTTACTACAAATCAAGCGAGTGAATGGTAAACGCTTATTCTCTCTTTGGGTAGACGAGACGAGGTTATAGTCGGTACAACAACGCCGACACAGGGCAACGCCGCCGCCCCACGCGAGTGGCACGAAGTGAGCCGCGATCAAGGGCCGCGTGAGTCAGTCGAGCCGCCGGAGCAGCGCCCGAACGCCTCGCCAGTCGCCTTCGTCAGTGTTACTCTGGACGCCGAGCAATTCGCGCACACCCGTCACACAATACGCTTTCTCCACACGGCAGCGTGCTCAAGGCAGAGCTGTTTCGACACGCCACTCGGTTGCGAAAGTCTGCGCGATGATATACAAGTGAGAGCCGACATCGGACGCCAGGGTAACGCTCATCGCACACGGTGAGCCAGTTTATTCGACGAGAGACATTCGAAACTCGCCAGCTGCGAGGGACGGGGGGCGCGCGACGCCGTCGGGTCGTACACGCGGGACCAACCTTTACACATAGTTACTGTGAGAGAAGCAACGGAAACCAATTTTTAATGTGTCAAGTCAGTATAGCATATTGCTGCTACGTCAGAAAGACGAACGCCTCGAGCAAGAACTACAAGGTTATGCAAATGAGTTCTGAACGCTTCTATACCAGGAATAATCAAAAGACCATTCATAACTTCAATAAACTTTAACGTTTACGTTCTATCCTTACGGTGTATTAAGTGCTTATCTATCGTTTCTCTACCTTAAATTATCTTTCGGTGTCGCGTTCGCTAATTGCTAATTACTGTGGGAGTCGAGTGATAAGGAGTGTTGACTGAACGAGCGATCGGCGTGTGAAAATCAGAGCGGTTGTATCAAGCGACGACAATGGCGGCCCAGCAGGAGGAGAGCCTGCTCGCGCGCTGCGAGATCCCCATCATTGACCTGGCGCATATAGGTGAGCATCTGCACAGCCATACCACATCAGCTTCATAGACACACCGCCCGCCACACACTGATCAGCGAAAGTCCTACATTGATCAGACCTACTGTAGGAGCGTACATTCACTTGGCAAAACTTTGTACGTTTATCGCCTGTCGTTATTGCGTAATTATAGTAATCAGCTTCCGATAGGTATCATTTAAAATTCAATGAGTTGGCCGTACGATCTTTTTTTCCCCAAGTGCTCAAAAGATGAAAGCGCGGTATTAGTGCGGGGTTCAGGTAAAGCACAGTTTTATTCAAATTCTTGTTATAAAGGATGTTAAAGCAGACAAAAATGAAATACATCGAATTGACTACCTGTAGGGTTCGCTATAATAGAGGGGCCCTCGATCTCGCGTGCAAGCCGACAGCCGACCGACAGCTGTGCACCCGATGCTTTATTTGTTGTCATTAAACAATCTCGGCATCCCGCTCTCGAGTTCAAAGACCGGACACCCGATCTGAACCGTTCATCGCAGTTCAACCGCCTAATTCCGAGATAAATTAAAGTTTCACCATCCTAATGGGTACTGCATATAAACCGTGGACGTTTATAGAGGGCACTACCTATTATGTGATGAGGGTTTTATGTGTAAATTTTAAACAAAGGAAGGAGCGAATTCTTTGAAGCGTGAGTAAGTGGGATGCGTGTCCTACCTATATTAGTTTATACCATGCAGTTATATGAATCAACAAAAGAATATTAATAATACGAAGCTCAGAAGCTCATAATAGCATATTGATTAATAAAAAATAATCGAAGTGGATTGCAACTTCAACGGCCACATAAACGGACATGCAACTGTCTATAAAAATCTGTGCATAGGTAGGCACTTACCTGCAGTTAGGTACTTTTGCATTTAAAACACGTTTAACGATTACGTGGACATCATTAAGTGTTGCTAATTAGTCGTTTAAGTGAATTGATTATGTCATTAACAATGTGCAATAAGTGCACTTTCATGATAATGACAATAGTTAGGTTTACAGACAGATACCTACCTACCTCAAAGTAGGTAGGATACCTACAGCAGACTGTTTTATAATATGTATAAAATTTCGCGTTTTAAGTGATTAGGTACCTCGTTAACTAACATTAAAAAACTTAAGTAACCGTTTCAAGTATCTAAGGAATCCTGACTGTTATACTTACTTACTTAGTCACATGAATACCTACGTCGGAAACGAACTCTAAACGGGGCAGACTTAAAAAAAGACATCTTTGCAATGTGGGGGCAACGGCCGATCGTCCCTTTGAAAGTCCACCCGAGCAGGCAACGCACGCTATCAATGCATTTGCCGACACACCCCGCCTCCATGTGCGCACGCATCTTTTAAACAAAACACTATCTACAAATCTACAATATCTGGGCTTCAGTGTCATAATTTTATTCGTCTGACATAAAAGCGAAGTTTAAGTTTTTAAATCGCAGCTTAAAGAAATGATTCGTGATTGAAATCCGACCCGGGATTTTCAGTTCTTTCGGGATTGGAAAATCGAATTAGTCACAATCCGAATAACAAATCCGATTCAGCCCTACATTCACTGAACAAAAACATTTCCCGGGATGATTACATGACGTCGCATCCGGAAATACCAACGTATACCTACTTATGTGCATTCATTTTTAAATTCATTCAGTAGTTAGTTACTCTACATACGTCATATAAAACAGTCTCACTCTCAATTAGATTTTTAATGCAATGCCAGACGTAGATAAGTAATTAAACCTCGTGTAAATGGAATTAAAAAAACGATTTAAATGCAGAAACAGCGCGTACCTGTAAGATACTTGCTTACTTAATGGCTTATGTATCTGTGAATATATTTAGTTTCCTTGAAACAACTAGGTAGGTACAATTGAAACAACTATTAGGTAGGTACAATAGTTTAAGTTAAAAAATTCTGTGGCTGAATTTATGAAAACACTGAAGAACTTCAAGGAATGTCATCCATCTTGTTATTTGTTATTAGATACTGAAGGAAGGACAGAAACAGATAAGATAAATAAACCAAAGGCGTATTGCAAAATATAATCAAAAACAAGATTGATATGATAGGTTATTTTATTATTATTAAACCCGACGTTAATACCTACGCCTGCACATGTTTCTGAAAAGGCGATAGAAAAGACTATCAAATTTATTAAACAACAACTGAAAACCCCGGTGCCATGATTTAGCGGTACCTACGTAGGTAGGTAGCCTACTGAGCGTGAAGTTATGGATTCGATACCCGCGTTGGTATATTTGACATTAGGGTTTTCCGCGAGGAAATGCTCAGTAGCAGCCATAAATCTTGATTTGTATTTGAACAGAACAAGATTGTTAGATATAAGGGACTTATGGTGAGATGTTGGAATACAGACAAGAAACACAACAAGCAACATAGAAACCTATGCATCTACATTACAGTATAATATACCCCAATATACCCCTACCCCTGCCACCCCTCAACCGTGTAACGTAGCGCTTGCGCTGTTTCTCTTCGTCTATGCCGTACCTAAGCCGCTCCGCTTCGTCTACACTGCGCCTACGCTGCGTACAAAATTCCAGTGCAAAAAGGCGAACCCAATATCAACACAATAGGTTCTTCCAAGCTCTAAATTTGATTTAAAAAACATCTAAAAAATAACCTACTAACATAACCTTTGTTTTATATCCCTCTATCAGATAAAATTCCGTGATTAGATTGACCGTTACCGACTCATAAAACGTCACCGACGTAGGTTATGTACACAAACACAATGGAACCGACTATTTACGTCGTGTTAATTGGACTGTCACATTTTGATCCTGCGCCATTCGACCACTGACCCACATTCGCGGTTATTCATCACTCGTACGTTTGACAGCCGGTTTCACACAAAAAAAATACGAGTTTATTTCTCTTCCGTCAATCTCTTATGATGACTGTATCGTCGAGAAAGGAATGACTAATCGAAGTTTCAGAGTAGGTAACTTGGTTTTAGTTTTGAAACTCTATAAAGAGAGATGTCTTGGTCCTGACTGGATTCATCAATGCAGAATCAAAACTCACATAGCCAAACTGAAGCTGAAAATATGAAAGAACAGCATAGGTAGTCTAAGAAACAAACTGCATCAAAAATGAATCAGATAGGTACAACCTTTTTTCTAAATCTTCTTAATACATAAACAACTGGCTCTTATACGTCAAAAAAATTAAATGATGCCATAAGAGTTTTCTTTCTTATTTTTTTTTCCTCTCAACCTTATTGACATACAAAGATTTTTTCGTCAATAATGGCCAGTCTTTAGAGCAAAATTATAATGCAACCTTATTGATACCAACTCTAAACAAGCATCGGCACTACGGCATCCTTTACCTATACCCGCTGAGTTATAATCTAAAATGCTAATGGATAAAAGATTATGTAGTTCAGTACCTATTGACCAAGATAATTGTTTATTATTTATCTCACGTGTGTTGAACATTGCACATGTGATATTTAATAGGTGCTCTGTCTCACGATAAAGTAATTAAGTAGTCACACCATAGATATAAGAGTTTTTTTATATTTCTATGAGTCACACAGTCAGTAAACCAAAATAATCTCTAATCATGGCAATAATCTGCGTTTGCTGTAAATGTAAGTATAATTTACCTACATAAATGAACAGAAGTCAGCACTATAGCGATATGTGCATTATTTCTAAATAGAGCGAGACTAATTCATAGTTTCCCCCATTATGTGAACCGCGTCGTAGATGATGTCTCACGCCGTTTCCTAGACGCCATGTTGCGTCACACGCCACGCACTGACTACCCGAGTATTAATAATATCACTCTAAATTATACTTCAATTCAGCTATTTTAATATAACTTGTTAACGCCGCTGAAACTGCTGAATCTGAGTAGGTGATTGAGAGATAAGACTAATCTATTGTAGAGCGATGGTTACGGTTACGGCCTACGGGGCATCGGCGCGTCAAACACGCAATTTATTATAGCGTGTGCCGTGATGAGCCGAGATAATTTTAATCACAGGACTACACAACAAATCATCTCAATCCTGCGCAGGGGCAACGCCATCGTCGTCGCGTCGCCTCGCTTAAAAACCGTAATAAAGTTCCGCTACTTCCCCGAATTTGTTGAACTCGTCTATATTTCTTTTATCTTTTGGTAACATGTTGCAAACGCTCCAACTCGGTTACTCGGCCACGCAGTTCAGTTCGTGCCGACGCGACGTGTTGTTAGCGTCAAATCACGATTTTTTAAACCAACACGCGAACATGCAACCAAGTCTATCCTAGACAGCTGTTTACGTGCCCATATAAATATTTATTGCACACGGAAATTGTCTATTTATTGTAGTTTAGTACGTAACCTGAAACAATTTCTGTCATCTAACGCCTGCCTATAAATAAACTATTTCTTATATTAGATATAAATACCCTATAAATAATGGGTAGGCATAGATAAAAGGTATTATAATACGCTATACGTCGGTACTTACTTATTTTAAAATTGCTCTGAACAATATAATTTTCCTGTTATCAGAAGCAGAAATAATGATGTTAGATATGAGGAAGTCGAAACTAATGGCACTTGACATGCCTGTAATGTTGACGAGCAATTTTATGCATAATTTGAAGTAGATGATGGAAAATTCGATGCAAACGAGGAAGCGGAATCAACTGTCGTTGAAGTTTATTATGTTCCTATCGCTAAGTTTTCTCCCTTATTACATGAGACTCGGTTCATTAAAAGTACAATTTACTAATGCAGGAACTGGGTAGCTACAAGTATTTCATTAAGAAATAATTTTGAATTCTAATTAAGTAAGTAATTATAGACCCTTTCCCAAAAGGCGAGTTGAAAAGGAAGTCCCGTGACGGATGTGTTCGAATTTTAAAAAACCTTGAAATATCTGGAAAGTCATTTGACCAGCCGGTCTATTTACCGCGAACATTTAGGGGAAGTGATCTTGAAGTTACCTGTCATACCACCTGCATTGCTATTCTTTAACCATCTCACCGTGAAAACTTAGGTGAAGTGTAGGTGAAGTGAAGGTATCGATGACAATGACAGCTCACTCCACGCTCACTTCACTTAAGTTTTCACCGTGAGATGGTTACACAATAGCAATGCTGATACAAGGGATTGACAGCTCACTTCACCTTAGTTTTCACTGTGAGATTATTACATAGGTCGGCTGATCAGTTTTAAGGTGATTGCAATATTGGGTACCTACCTACGTAAGTACGTACCCCGTACCCCAATTTTTTTATCCGCATTAAGTTAGTTATAGACAATCGCCATTTCATATAGAAAATTGTTGCCTGTTGCTCAGATATGAGCAACAGGCAACAATTTTCTATATACAAACAAGGTAAAAGATAGACGTAAATGGTGATTAGATATCCCTAGACTATTACCTCCTTATCTACCTACAAGTAGGTAGGTACTTATAATCTATTAAAGTAGAGCTGGCTCTTTCTTCTAACAGAGCTAGCCAAACGAGTTGGTTTCCTATACCACGAATACACACCCACCAGACTAGAGAAAGTGACAACTGGAAAGGGTAATCAATTACTTCAACGTATTGTATTTAACAAATGATATAACTAAAAGAAATAGGGTACGTACAAATACTTATAATTTCTTTAGTAAAGAGTGACTTGCGAAAAGTCGGTTTTCCTCAATGTTTTCCCTTACATTTTCTACTTCGGCCATTGCCAAAGGTTAGTTACCTAACATAAACATTGCCTCATAGAAGTAGATAAGTGTAATATAAATAATGTTTTCTTCTGTTTGCATAGGTTTTTGAACTGTTTATTATATTTCACCTTCACGCTTTTTATACAAATGTGAAATCATAATGTTTGCAGGAGATAGATACCTACCTTAGGTACGGAAAAGGTGTGCTCAGCCATTTGAAAAACTCCAAATGACTTTTTTCCCAGCGATCATATTTTGTGCCAAAAAATATCAATGCTTTAAGATACTACTTTGCTTAACCAACTTATTTTCTTCAGTAAGTACAGCCTATACCTACACCTAGTCCATCTTAATTTTTCATTTATTTCATTAATTTTTCCACTTACCTACCTAGCGGAAAGTGCGAAAATACCGTAGGTCGATCGACTCTTTTATTTAATTCTTAAACAACATTTTTGTCGCTACGATCAAATAGACATACTTAATCGATTCAATTATCGATTGTCTTCGGCCATATCTCTCAACACTTGAAGGAGTTTCGTCTCCGTGAGCTGTAAACTTGAGAATCATCTAACGTACTTGCGTGTGGCCTCCATTCGAGCCATATTTGTTGAGAAAACACCTCAACAAGTCGTTCGGTGTCTGCCGGCTGACGGCCGACTGTCAGTTGTCGGTATATACAGAATCGGCCACCTCTAGCCGACCAGCCATTGTCCTCGACCAAAATGCTGTAAGTACCTACATCGTAATGACGTGCGTTCTGCTATTGTTTACCTTGCCATCTGTGTCACCAAATTCACAGCAAATGCGAATATTTGTATTACACATCACATCGGCGAGCAAGGACGTCACAAAAACTGCAGGAAACGTATTTGGTATTCATGTCGCATTGGTGATTTATAATGTTTTGCATAAGTATCGATAATTAATGTACGACATTTTTTCATAATCGGAAGCAGAGGATATGAAATCGCCAAGAAGTCCTTTCTGTCCTTTAATTTGAGAATTTTAGAAGACACAACATTACAGCATCATGCTTCAAGGAAATTAGAAGTTGGAAGAGTTAAGATTATTCATTTTAACGACCTCATCATCACATTCACAAGAGGCGAACTGTTTAGTGTAAGTCTGAAAATTAAGGCCATACATCAATCATTCTTATCGTACATTAGATTCGCCGATTGGATGCATGTCAAGTGCGTATGCAACGATGCACTTACACCGTGCGCCTTGTATTGGTTCAATTTGATTTATGAGTAGTTTATTGAGTCGGCACGTGTATCGTGAATGTGTCCTCGTGAACAACGAGTTGCCCAGTTGCCCACATATATTTTCCGAGACGACATAAATCAAGTCGTAACAGACGTTAGGGTTTCGCTCTATGCACTTGCACTGCAAAGCTGCATAGAACTAAGGACATTATTGCATTGTATTTCTATGTTGTGTTCAAGACACAGCGTTGCATAACTTTCAGTATGAAATTTATGGAGTCCTGGGAACGGGACAAGAATATCAAGATGCAAGCACAACAATGCAAATAATGTGCCGTGTCGAAGTTGGTAGCAAAATATTCTTGCTACGGTTATTCCTGTAAGTTAGGTATATCCCGTTTTACAACAGCTGATGTACCTAAGTAATTTAATTTGTTAAAACAGAAGAAACTCCATTAAAAATAATAAATGTTTCGAAAGCAAACGAACGTTTATTTCTCGGTAGTCGCCTTTGTCAATACGTGGTTTGTGTGAATGGGGCTAAACAAGGCTGGACTCCGTTAGAGAAACCGTGTAGCCGTGCCAAAATCCTATTTACGGCAATATTTAACATTTACGGCAATATTCAACATCAATAGGTAACTTCACGCCAGTGATCGTCGATCGCCGTGGCACTAGACCCAGGTAATACGGGCGGCAGGCGGTCCATTTGCCACAAAATAGATCTATTGCCATCAACCGGGCCTAAATCTAGACCCCTGGTCGCTATTAGTTTAGAAATCCCTAATGGGAACCCATAACATTACCCGAACTGGGAAGCGAACCCAGGACCTCATGCTCAGCAGACTACTAGACCAACGAAGCAGTCACGTTTACAATAACCGTAAGGAAAAAATGTGCTAAGTACCTATCAATTACGGCCAGTCACCGTGCGTTTGCACTGGCGTAACATTACAATAAAACATGTTTAAATCTCTAGTTCCTGTCATAAATTGTATGAAACATTGACAGAAGATAGAGCTTTCAACATGTTTTGTCGTAAATATTTCGCCAGTGCAAACGCACGGTTAGTTTGGCACCCGTTAAAAATGAAAGTCAGATCCCAAGAACACAATGATACATCAAAGGCAATTTGAAGTGGAGTATTATAATGTGTCTTGTGAATAGGATTACAGTTACGTACTTACCTAGTTACAACAGTTAAGTAGGTACATTTATACCTATAGATCGTCTACCCAACAAAGCTTTAAGATATGTAGAGCGTTTTAGATGCTGATATTCCTGTAAAATTTCCACACGTAATGAAAGTTGTTCTCATTTAGACCTACTTCTCTAAGGAAGAATGTAGGTAAGCTATTATCAACAGCGGTTTATCTCAAAGGCTTTTCCAAGCATCCGTGAGCCAAAAATCCTCTTTAGATAGACTAATCCGCTGATAAAGAATCTAAGCGTGCCTAAAGCTTACAAAACATTCGATAATAGACACTATCAAGGCAATAGCCAAAGAATAGAATCTATTTACAATACATTCTAAAAACACCATTAACATAAAAACTGCGATACCTAGTTCTAATCTTAGCAAAGCGGCTTGTATTTCTCTTGAGCAAACAATAGGTGTTCGCAAATAGTTATTGCCTTAAACAAACACTTCGGGCAGTCAGAAATGCAACCGGTGAACGGCACTTCAGAAATAGATTTCACTTTCTATCCTTGTCTTGTCACCTTGGTCTTTGTAATGGCGATAATGGTTAACTCATTAACTGTTTAAAAGTTAAAAATAAATAATAATAATACAATAGGACAATAATAGGCTTATATTAGCTTAATAATAGACCTTCTTAGTATGAGAACAGGCCTTTGCCCTGGTAAAGGCCTGTTGTCATACTGAGAAGGCAAGAGCATCACCACGCTTGCTGAAGATGGGTTGGCGATTTCTATCGGTAATGTCCAAGATAAACACAGAAAGTGCCAGCATTTGAATTGAAAACGTCACATAGGTACTTGAACCACAACCTCGTGCATGAGGGGGGAGACTTTAACAACTGGGCGGTCACGAGTTCACGGCACATTGTTTTAAAAGCTAACATATCCAAAATGAATGGTATGGTTCCGAAGAAGGAGAGGAGGCAGGCAAGAGAGAAGGCAGATCCATATCATTGTCGGACTAGAAACTGTAAATAAATGTTATGTAATGTAAATATTTGAGTAAGTAGTTCGTAGATATTATAATTGCCATTTTCTTTCAAATGTGAATTTGTGATCTTCAGTTGAAGTAAGTACTTAACAAAAGAATATCGAAGTTTTAATTACATGGCTCATTAACATGTGTATTGAACATTCCAAAGATTCTGTTACAAAGGAATTTATTACAGAAGACAAATATTTAAAATGTCTGAAGCAGACTCTCTTATAGGATAGATAATTATTGTTCTGTGTGATCTCTTTCAACATAAACTCGAGTCGGCAAGCAAATAAATTGAATATTTCAGGCTTTTCAGGAGTTATTATAATTTATTTGAAAAATCATAAGACTCAGACGTCTTGAATTTAAATAAATTAGTTGAATCACATTTCGTAAAGGAGAAACGAGTTACAAGCCGAATTAACAATAATGTTGGATAAAAGTGGCTAAACTAGTAGCTGGTCTATGGCCATAACTATTATTAGAATAGTAGGTATTTGCAAAGTAAGAACCAGTCGAAAACTTAGGTAAAGTGAGCTTGAAGTGAGCGCTCATTCCACTTGATGCTGGGGATTGACACTATTGACAGCTCACTTCACATAAGTTTTCACGGTGAGTTTTTTACAGAATAGGTACATCGACTGATGTTAAAACGTGACACACAGTGTGAATGCCTCATATAAAGTGGCCAGCAGTGGGTTTGAGACAAGAACGTATGCAAAAGATCAGATAGAGCGAAAATAAACATGGATAGGCAGTACATATATCACACCTTACGACCACATAAATCATGCATTTACCTACACGTATAGTAATTAGAGAACTGTAGCTGTGTTGTCTGCCTGTAAGGACCAGTTAGTCATGGTAATTGGAATCAATTTAAATGAAATCGATTTCAATTATCTACCATTAAATTACTTGGTAGGTATTCTGTTATGTGCATACCCCTAGGTATAGTAGATATAGGGCTAGGGGCACCGCTGGCACCGCCCGAACCTACCTACATCATTATCAAAGAGAATTTAGTCATTGATCATTATGTTTATAGTCTCGTGTACACCCCTTACACATAGGTACCTCATGCATGCAGCCACAAAAGCACCCTTTACAAAGCTATTGTTGTACGAAAATGTCGCAGTTTGTACTTTTATAACAATTAACAATGTATTGAAGTTTGAATCCAAATTATTTACAATGCATCTGTAGTTAGTTTACAATATTTCAATGATTCACAATGTTATTAAAAACATGAGTGCGTGATGGTTAGATGAATCAATCTGTGTTTACTACTGATTGATCTTCGTCTTCAGAAATATGTGAATGTGACAGAGATAAGTGGGTAATGACACTGTCTCATCAATCAGACAAGACTTACGATTAAGCCCAGGTACGGACGGGCGATTTTTTATTTTACACTGTCGGTCACCGAGCATTGAAAATCCAACAGAGATCATCCCAGCGCGTCAAAAAAACGCACTACTAGTTTTTCGTGCGCGACAAAAAAATCGCTCGTGGGTACGAGGGCTAAGTGTGACTATAGTGAACTAGGGGCACAAATGGCACAATTCATAGAGCGCACTTTTTGTTTTTAGGTACTTTGCTAAGTAAAGTAAGCGCTTATTGTTACGCTTGTAATCTTCATATTCGAATAAGCGAATGGGAGCAAGCATAAGCAAATGGGAGCAAGCATCGCATACGAATATGAACGAATAATGTTCATATTCGTCTTCGACGCGTATTCGTATTTACTACTAAACTCTAAGTGCAATCTGTGAATGTATTCCTAGGCGTTTCTGATTGTCTCTGATTTCAAAATGAGCAAAAATAATGGCTGCTAACTAATGGCTCTTTAGTGATACGTAGATAACACGATACGGATTTGCGACCGATAATAGGAACAAACACTAAAGATAAACTATCTGTAATGTAATAACAAAAACTAAAATAATACATATACAACAACTCTATGTAGAGTTGGCGATACGGTGGTTGATTAGATTATGTATTAGCAATAAGTATTTTCCTCTACATTTGTGAAGGGGACTTTAATGTTTACACGAAACCATGACTGTAGGTACCTAGGTACCTACCCACTGAAGTGCTTTTTTTTATCCTAAAGTACTTACATCGAGTCAGTCTGAGCCACAGAGTAGCTATGTGCTTACTCATGTTGTTGAGTTTAGTTTCATAGAGCCAACTCCTGCAGATAGCTACTCCTACTGTATATGTACCTAGGTATAATTATATACTTAATTAAAAAGAGAAGAGTAGATATATAGGCTCCCGCAAAAGTAGGTAGGTATACAGGCTCCCGCAAACAGGCGCGACGCGATTCCGGTTGAATAATTTCCATGAAGTTTTCATAGAAATAGTTCCACCAGAGTCGCGTCGGCGCGCCTGTCTGCGGGAGCCCTATCGCAGGTTGCCTCAACCACACCAACCATAGCTCATATTATATTTAAGTTCGACTAACACCTCGTACATTATGTAAAATCACACTCATATAATTATGTACATACACATAGTACACACACATGTAGGTACCTATACCTACATATATAGGTTTATAGGTACTAATTTAATGAACAAATTCAAGTGATAGGTATACCTATTCAATTTACTCAAACCTTTAATTTTCTTTGTTACAGGTAAGCATACGAGAGAGACAAATACTTCCTCAAAAGACGTAAACAAGCAGGTACCCACTTCTACTACATACCAACATTAAAAGAATTTTAATAAGAATAAAAACAAGTTTTTTTAAATTCCAAATCGTCGCCGTGCATTGAACACCTCGTGAATCGTGATTGCAAACGTTATTTTACAGGAGTATCTCCGAGGTTTATTAGTATCGTCAATGAAGCTTCTTAGAGTTGTGTACGTTTGATAACAATATGCTACACAACAAATGAATAATAAGAAAATCAATAAACTTTTCTGCACGAGGTTTTCCTCGGCGATTAACGAAGTTTGTGATCTAGATCGCGCACGGCAGCTAGTCTCACATTTTATATTCCGTTGCTACGTGGCTAGTCTATATTTTTACTACCTACTACGTGATTCACGTAAATAGTACTACTAGCTACTACGATACAGTTCCGAACGTAAACATACGTCGAGTACGTCTTGGCAACTCTTATTATGAATGAATATAAATCCTAAGAACCAAATATACCAGTATGAAGTGTTCAAAAGCCTATTTAGGTAGATACAACAGTAAAAACATAATCATTAAGATTAGATAGCGATAATATGTAAAATTTTAACGCATTCAATGACCCTGAAGATGACCCTGAGACACTATAGAAGTTTTATAGGTAACTAGCTCTAATGCCCGCGGCTTCGGTCTTGACAAATTATATACTAAAACCTTCCTCGAACCACTGGTGAAAACAGCATGAAAATCGGTGCAGTAGTTTTTGAGTTTATCGCGAAAAGACAGACAGATAGACGCGGCGTAGGACTTGATTTGATAATATGTAGTGATAATAATTAATTAATATAACGCCTATGGGCGTTCAGTGTCCCTCAAAGTGATGGTTCCTACGGACATAATTTCTTTCTAGCAATGTGGATTACATTAGACAAACCCCTTCAACTTTTGCTGTTCTGTCTGGGTAAAGATAGGTTTTTCTAGCTAGTCGGTCCATTGTATTTAGCTCAATGGGCTGCTTCAAAAATGTAGAGCCTGACCGAAAAAGGAATTTTCCTTTCGACCGAAAACGAAGTTCGGCCTGATTTGCATTTTCGGCCGAAAGCAGAAAAACGAAAAATGTAGTTTTTAATTGATGAATCACAATCGAATACATTTTGTGACCAATCCGAGTACCTAAAAAGGTACAACTTGCGCACAAGATCATGTGTTGTGTAGGACATTAATGTCATTATCTAATCGTTACTCAAATAAAAAAGGCATGTCGATTGTTATGCTAAATATCGATAAAAAGTATGAATCAACACAATCAATAATTCATAGGTTTTTATCAAACTTAGTGAACATATGGAGCTCCTAGCTATCATTATAGGTCCCTAGGCGTCGTTATAACGAGGAGCTCGTGGCTAAGTAATAACAGCCGCTCGGGTCAATCCATCAGGTTAAGCTACGCTTGCCGGGGTTGGTCTGTGGATGGGTGACCATTTTCACATATCGAGACTCCTCCGTGCCTCGGAAAGCACGTTAAGCCGTTGGTCCCGGCTGTCATTTGTAGATCTTTGACAGTCGTTACGAGTCGTCAGAAGCACGAAAGTCTGACAACCAGTCTAACCAAGGGGTATCGTATTACCCAGTTACTGGGTTGTGGAGGTCAGAAAGGCAGTCGCTCCATGTAAAATACTGGTATTCAGCTGCATCTGGTTAGACTGGAAGCCGACCCCAACATAGTTGGGAAAAGGCAAGGCAGATTTTTTGAGGCGTCGTTAATAACTTCCTAATGTTTATTTTTCATTTTACCCTAAACTTATTAGAGCCTAACCTAGTACCTAGTAGAGAACTTTACAATTCCCTCGTTGGTCTTATTGTCGCAATTAGGTCCTAAATTCGATTCCCGTGTCGGGCAAAGTGTTTATAGCTTTTTCCGCCTGGCATTTCTCAGTAGCAGCCCGGAGTCTGGTTTGTGCCCGGTTGAGGGCATTAGGCTCGCCCCCTATTACGTGGGACTTAGACATAACTGGCGAAACATGGCCGTACTAAATGTACACCTCTGCCTAACCCTTCGGGGAATATAATAGCCGTGATGTTATGTTATAAACAGCAATATGCCTTTGTCTATGAGTGGATGGGACAGTCCGGCTCCTATATTTCTTAAATTAAATATTGGAAAAGATGGACAAAATCTTAAGCATTTTGTTCTCTGGATATCGTTTCTCATTGAAATTATTGTAAAATGGGCGTCTGTATAAGTTTTTATGAAGTGAAGGTGCTATTGAATCCTCGATCGCATGTCAAGGTAAAATACCTTTATTATTATACATGTTGTTACTTTAACAGGGCATCAGTGTGCACTTGGGGGATTCCGAAATAATAAGACGGAAAATATCACAAATATGAAGACGGTTTATTTTACATGAAAATACAGAAATCAAAGCAACAATTTGAATCAATTTCATCATAAAATGTAACTGTTGGTCTAGTGGTCGCAAGAGCTACAGGGCAGAGGTGCTGGGTTCGATTCCCGGCTCGGGCAGTGTTATTGCTTTTTTCTCAGGAATGTCACAGTAGCAGCCCGGGGTCTGGATTTATGCCCGGGTGATGACAATTTATGGGCTCGCCCCCATTACATGGGACTTAAACATAACTGGCGAAATGTAGGTGTAGGTACTATAGTTACACCACTGCCTAATCTTTCGGGAATACAGGCGTGATGTTATGTAATTAGAACTGCACAAAACCCATACCTAGTTTCACTTTCTTATCACGTCATTAATACCTAGCTTACGAGAAACAGCTAGTTTAGTTAGTAAATAAACGTAGGTGTTTAAATTACCTACATAAACAAATCAGTTCAAGTAATAGATACCTACCTACCTACCTAAACATAACATAAATATTATAAAAACACATAAAACACTTATGTAGACCGTTTTATGTGTTTATAAAATATTTATGTTACTAACGAATGAATGATGGTGGCATGATTACTTTCATGTTTTTGTGTTTCGTAAAATCCCACCTACTAAGTTTTTACCGATTAGCATTAATTATAATTATGATTATTTATTACACGACTGCCCAAAAAGTAGTGTAATGTTTTTAGGGTTCATGTATATGTATGTGATTTTTTTTATTCCCCCATAACTTTTAAATGCCTGCTCGGATTTGGATGTATGGGGTATCATTAGAATCCCGAGTGACAAGGCAAGTAATAAAAAGATATTGGTAACATTAACGACTATTGCCTAATAGCGGTAAACAAAAATGCACCTAAACGTCCAAAAGAAATAAAACTTGTCACTAAAATGTATAAAATATAAATAAATAAGTAATAAAAAACACGACTACTTAAGTACGTACTAATAAACGAACTAAAAAGTAAATAAAAAGCAAGTTGTTTATACAGATTAACAAATACAACTTGCTTTTTACTTTTTCGTTAGTTTTTTGGCAGGTCAGTCGTGTTTTTTTTTATGTACTGCTTCACCGATCTACCAAAATATATTTTGTTCTGTAATCTAAACAAAGTCATGTTTATCCCTATGAACGTACGCAAGCACTTCTTAAGACATTCTGAGAGGACGGGTTAAGGAAAAGTTATGAGGAAAATCAAAGACGATTTGATTTTATACTGTCTTATGATGGGTGTTGCATTAAAGTTTTAACATTCAAGAAGAATGTCATTTTATTCACTTTTGTTAGATAGGTCTGCTGTATCCAGTACTCAGTGGGTCTACAAGTTACAGTCCGACCGTAGATAATGCATTCCTGACACCTGTTAGTTGGCCAATTTCTAGTTGTAATAAGGATCAAATTCGCAAAACAAAAAACACATATTCGTTTGTATGAAACTGGCAGAACGCATTCTCTCGACGCCCGGTCTGTAACAATCTAAATGCCAAAACCGTTTTTAAATGGCCAAGGTCCTTTATTCCGCTGCGGAACTGACCTCTGCCAAGTCCTTTCAAGGATAAAAGGACACAGCTGTCGCTCTGACCAGTCACCCCCCCCCCCCCCCCCCGTCTCACACCACACTCATTGTGAAAAAAGTTGGTACAGTTAAAACTTTGGCTTCCTAAGAAAGCGGTGAACGGTCACACAATAACGGCTGTTCAAATAGTATCACCAACACACCATAATGACAAATACTGTTGAAAATTACAGATTCATGGCGGCTGATACAATAAGGATGGCTGGGACATCGACGCACAACCGCACAACCTGTTACGATGGATTCAGTACGTGACTCTGGAAACACAGGCATTGAATTTTTCGTCGATTTAAAAAAATACAGCTGTTTTACTGTTTCCTACAAAAGTACAATACCTTCGCGGTTAAAATGTATGGAACAGCAAATTATTTTTTTAATAACCAACGAGAATGGGTCCAGAATCATGTACTAAATTCATGGTAACAGATTGCGCGTCGATGTCCCTGTCCGCTTTCCTAGGAAACCAAAGTTTTATACCACGTCCATCGTAACAATTTGTCTTTGACAGCGCCTATATTTCATAGGTGGCAGTAAGTTGACCGTACCTACGTGTAATTCCGACAGAAAATGGTTTTCAGCCGAAAATGAAAAAGAAGCTTTGGCTTTAGTCTTATTTTCAGCCGAAAACGAAAATGATTACCTACTTACTTATAGACATTAAAAATATTAATAGTTCCGCTGTACACTGAAATTTTGTTTGTTTTTTTTACACCTAGGGGGAGAAAGAGAAAATATAGGCTTTCAAACATTAGAGGATACAAAATTTCGTGTGGTAACTTGTTGTTTTGATTCATCTTGTATTACAGAGCTTTACGAAGTGGGCCGAATGACGCACGACAATTAACGAACTTCTGATTTTCGGCTTGACAGAAGCTTCGGCTGGCTTAAACGAAAATATGACCGAATCGCGACTTTGTAGCCAAAAACGTTTACAGCTAAAGAGAAAATGGAAATAATAATTATTACCACACAATATCTAATCAAAAATAGTGTGCTCCGTTACTACCGAATGTTTCTGATTACATAATCAACGTTAGTTTTTATCTGCAGCAAAAATTTAATTAAATTGAATACCTACACGTGTGCATTCCTATGTATATTTTCAATTCAATTAATTTTCACAATTAAATTTGATTTTCTAGAAGGTAGAACCTACCTAAGTGTTCATTGAAACAGCTTCTTGATTAAAAGGAAAACGTGACCAATAACAATGTATGTATTCATGAGGATCATAACATTCATAACTAAGTAAGTATAAGTTTTAAATTAATATTCAAAAGGTTTTGAATTTTGACTGCCTCGTTGGTATAGTGGTTGCTAGCGCTAATGCTGAGTATGAGGGTTCGATTCCCGGGTCGGGCAAAGTGTTATTGGGTTTTTCCATCGGCATTTCTCAGTAGCAGCCCGGAGTCTGGATTTGTGCCCCGTTAATGCCAATCTGGCGAAATGTGGGTGCACTATTAGGTGCACCTCTGTCTAGCCCTTCGGGGGATACAGGCGTGATGTTATGTAGTTACAGACAAGGTATTGTAAAAAAGACATTCTTATAATAAGTAGTACCAAGCGATATCATGTTTTCCGTGGAACGTGAAACTAACCAATACCTAAGGTGTTACATAAATACCAAACGTTTTTATACCTTGCATTGAATCAATCGTGTATTTTTTCTCATGGTTCGTTCGTTTCTATTTAAAATGTCTTACTCAATGCTTAAATGAGCACGTTTCTCTATAATATATTATTTTTACACTTTATTCTTTTTTCATTAGCAAGCCACCTACTTGTGTTGACCGCTGACGTAGAAGGTCTTATCTAAAACAATGGTAGATAGATTCCTTTTGTTCGCAGTCTTACTTCCTGCAAACATCTGAACAAAGATGTACCAAGTCTCTAAGAAAATGAAATTCTCAAACAATGCCAAGTGTATCGAAAGGTAGATTTTCTACAGCGTATGTACGGTCAGAGAGGTTTATTTTTACTAAGGTACCTTTCTTTTTCCCGATCACGTCATTGCAAACATTTTGAATGAAAATTACAGTTCGAAAAGATGACATGCGCCCGCGTTGTGGGCAAGAAAATCTGTGAAAATTTCGTTTAAAAGTTCCCGCAGACGGGCGCGACGCGACTCTTGTGGAATAATTTCAACGAAAACTTCACGAAAATTATTGTTCTACCGGTGTTGCGTCGCGGATATCTACGGGAGCCTTATTTGCCTACTGTACCTAACTTAGAATAGAAAAACAAAGTGTTTTGTAACAAAAGGACTTGTTCTCTGTCACAAAAAACAATAAAGACCACGTTGAAGTTAGAATTGATTAAAATCGTTCAATTTTCTCTACCTACATTGAATCTAATAAAAATGAAATATTACTTTTCATGCCTTTGCTGTATTTAATTTACCAGATTGCTTTGTTAGTTTAATCAAAATCCCTATCTGCATACATATGTAGGTAAATACCTAATGTACCCTATATTATATACGTACCTAAGTTTAACACTGCTCAGCACCGTGTAAAATTGGGAGCAGCAAAATATAAGCTTTTTATCTTGTTGACTCTGATTTATAAAATCACATTTTAACAAATCTTGTACGAGTAGGTACACACCTGTCTCGCCGGAAACCTTAATCTTGAAATACATAACATTCGAATCTCAACGGCTGTTGTTACCATTACAAAAACGTGTTCTTTTTTCGCGCTGACTCGTGGATTGATAAGAATTAGTATTCACGTGGATCGGCACACGTGTCCCTCGTCGTAAAACGATTACAATCATTGCTGTCTACAACCCACACGAAATTAGAATTTTCAAAATAAGAACTCGTTGGCAAGCTGGACTAGAGGGGCGCCGCGTGACGCATCATTCCCTGAGTCGTGGGAAAATAACAGTTTCCGTTACCTACGCCTGTGTATAACGTAGTCCTTATTCCCAATAAATAATAATAATTGCCGGAATAATCCAGTTTTTTTAAAGTTAGGTAAGTATTGCTCTACACAATAGCCAGAATTATAATGGGTTTTCCAGACTTTCGAGTCTGAGATCTTACAGGTATAGCTGTTGTCTATTCTCTTGTACTACATGTCTTTTACATACATCCTTATAAATGATATATCTTCATCAATAAGAAAAGAGGATAGTGTGTTATTTCATGCCGTGAACCAATTTAGGACCACTTAGGTATATGACCTCAGGTTAAAGTACTATTACCTACCTGAACATTCTCTGGGTAGAATTTAATTAATGTAAACAATATTAAAGGCTTAAGTAATGCAGGATTGGAGAAGCCAGCCAGGAAATTGAATAAATTAATTAGTCACAATTGTGTACTGAATTATAGAATTTGGTTAATTCACGAGTTTGTAAAACAGTCATATCCTGTTTGCGTCTGTGTGTGTGCCTATGTATGAAGCACGCCTGGTAATATCGGGTTCTGTCAGCGATCTTATCGCCTTCAGTTAAGTAGGTAGGTAATTCATCGTTTCCAAGAAATTAGGTGCCTACACATCCATCATCAGCCGTTGAAGGTTAACTAACACACGTCTCACTCATTACGAGGTTATAATAAAAAAATCTAAGAGTTGATGCCCCGATATTTACAAATATCTACGTATATAAATATTATTGTGGGTTCCACCTTCTCATGATATTGGGTAAAATTGGGTTTCAAGAGGTAGGTAAATAAATATTTATTTATTTAAACACTTCATTCTCCGCTTACATTACAAATATTTTAAATAAGTTTCAGATTTATCTTTTTCTCCACAAAATTTCAGAACGGCTTTTTGCTCATAAGTAAGTAGGTACATTCGGTTCACTCATCAATGAAACTTTTGACGAATTAGAAACAACTTATTTTTAGAAAGTTAAGTAGATATATTGCAAAAAATAGTGGTCAAAGCTTCGTCCATTTCATTTATTTAGCGTGTTATATAAAAGTGTGGGTACATAGAGTGAGTCGTTACTGGCCCCAATGAAACTATTCCCACCATTGATGAAAACTAAAAAACTAGCACACCGATCCTTATCGGTCAATTACTAGGATTAGCACACAAACAGGCTGGCACTTCAGTAGATGTATTTATTTTCAACGGCATTTTTTCCATGCACGCAGTCCGCAGTTGGTATTGAACAACCCATAAACTATTACTAGTACTATACTAGTACCTAATTACAATAGATTTGTTTATTTAGCGACGTCTTTGTTCAAATGACCTACGTATTCAGAATCGATAAAATGAATACAAATATGTCTGCTTCGATTTAGTGTTAAATTAAGCCTACTTAATTATTTATTTTCTATCTAGTTCATTAATTCACTGACGGACAACCCACGGCCTAAACCGCTGGATTTAGATTCGAAACCCGGCGGTTTATGTCGTGCGTTGTCTGCTTCTAGACTCTAGAAGCATGAAATTTTGTACAAGACTTCCAAAAAAATGAACGCGAGCCACTAAGGATGGATTTTTGAAAATTCAAACTCCCCCCTAACGGAATTAAATAGGGGTTGAAAATATATATGGAAGTACGCGATTTTTGCCAATGTTAAATCCCATCGGGCACACGCACGGCTTACAATTAATAATACCTATATGTACGTAGAAAAACAAAAAAAACAAAATTATTGTACCAAATATTGTTCTATTAAAAGGTGACTTAATATTGCTCCTTGCGGCACTCCGTGGTGGAAGTTCAAAAATGAAATGACTGTTGTCAGTAAAACGGCACCTCATTCAATCAACTCAGCCTATCGCAGTCCACTACTGGACATTGGCCTCTCCCAGGCTGCGCCACAATACCCTGTCCTCCGCTTTCGCACCCAGTCTGTCCGTGGTGATACGCGGTCTCCACTCCAGGACTCGTCTGTTCCACCGGCCATTGGTCATTCAAACTGCACCTAGCTACAATAAAAGTGAATGAATTTGTTATCGAAATATTGTTTATTATTAGGGTGCCTAATCTCATAAAATGTGGCTACGCTTATAATAACCCATTTATTTAGGTACCTACTTATCTTTCGTTTATTTTGCTTCAACCATAAAGATAAGTTTATTATTGATGTGTGTCATAATGGTCAATGGTAATCAATGGTCCTATGATACACGTTAGGTACTTTCTAGTGCCTGTTGTAGGTAGTAATTAATTAAGAGAAATGGTTTATGAGTGTACGCTTCGGCGAAAACTAGGTAGTAACTCTAGTGTAACTAGTATCTTGATGTAGCAAATATGACCAGACGGGACAGTGTGAATTACTTACAACGTTTGTAACAGTTAATGACACTGCAAATAACTTGAACTCTGTCTACAAAGTTAATATTGTTACTTATAGATATTCGATAATATACATATAAAACTGTCAGTGTTTTTTCCTTCAAATGAACCAAGTTGACGTTTTAAGTATGACGATTAATAATTTAAAAGAAGCACAAAAAATATTTGTCTTCCGTAAATAACAAGTTAACTTTAATGCCCTGTAGAACTCTTTCAGTTCTGTTCAGCTTTTTAATTACGAAAACCCAATGTTGATCTTGGAAGGCTTCATACTAGTTTACCTTATTCGTATGTTAATTTACTTTTCGTATTTTTTTCCATCAGCCAGTAACATCGTGTCAATGGTTTGTGATAACATGTGCCACGCATGATCGCGTTTGGCGTCAGATTGAACAGTGAACTGAGATTTGCAATTTACTGCTAATGATCTTTTTTGACTAGTCAGCACACAATCAGTGCCGTAATTAGCCTTTTATGCGCCCGGTGCGAGCAGCTATAAAAATAAATAATAGGTATTGTTAGTGGCCCTGGTCTGGTCATTTCTGCGCCCCCTCAGGGTCTGCTCACTGTGCCTGGGCACCGCTGGCACCGCCCTAGTTACGGCACTGCACACAATTACTGCAAGCCGTGCTAAATGAAAAGTAAAAGCAAAACATGATAAATGACAATTAAATGTTTCGTTGCAGCTGCTTTCACGCCTTTCAACTGACTGCAACAACATATTCTGATAAACATGATATCGCGATTTTTCAAAACTTTACTGTAAATTGTAACTGGGCAATGGTATACGTAGCAAATTCGATAACTAACACAGACCTACTAACCTAATCTATGGCCCACAATGCTAAGGCGGCCGAGTGATTTCGACACGACACCCACTGCGGGCACCAACTAGCTAGTAGAATGATATTAGTCATAGCACTCATAGCACGCTGTTAGTGCCTGTTAGATTAATGTATCTACTGTTCATGTGTCTTGGAATATTTTGAATGATTGTACGTAGGTTGTGTAGGCATGGGTTTGGATCGATATTACTTAATTGTTACTAGAAAAAAATATGACAGAAAGGGAATAAAACAAACACAGAGGTGATTCAATCCACATGAGCATAATATGTCAACATCAGCTGAAGGACCACAAAATATTCCTATGAATTACACACAACTCTAAGATAATGGAAGTAAATACAAATACATATGTAATTACAAAGATATCGCAATTGATACGAGTATTCTTCCAACAATTTCAACTGTTGTAACAGTAACAGATGACGGCCTTCTTCATTTCGTCACGTTCTGCAATAAAACGTAGCTATATTAATTTAGGCTAACACGCTTTAACTTCCGTGAGTCTTTGTTTAAGCGCTCTAAGTATACGTCATAATAACATTAGTAACTATAGCTAATCTTTTGTTGTACCAATATGTAATCATTATTTTATAACAGTTTAGGTAACACGTTGCACTGTGCAGTATTTGCACTCTGTTCAACTTTGTTATGTAATTGTACACCATTTGTATTGTCCTGAACTCCTGACTATCAATTAATTGTTATGCTTCATTCGCTACTATAAGTACTTACTACAAAGTTTATTGTTAACTTGTTATGATTTGATTTATTGTTTTTTAGTTTGACATTTTATGCACACGAATCTTTTGTGGTAACAACGCATGGTATATTGTATAAACATAAACTCAAAGCATTAATTTCAATTAAACCGTTTACAGTCGGTCAGTCAGAAATATGAAGCTAGTTAGTAGATAGTGTAGATACCTATTCCAAAGCATAGTAGGTACCTATGGAGAAGAACGGGCAAGGAACTTCATGGACACTCTTTTAATATTAGTTACATCATTCATGTTGAATTTATATAATATACTAGCTTTTGCCCGCGGCTTCGCCCGCGTGGATGTCGGAAATTATCCCACGGGAATGTGCTACCGGGATAAAAGTATCCTATGTCCCATAACCCACGTGGTCTGTCTAGGCGACCTAGGCGTTACGGTGTAAAAGTAACAGACATGAGACAGCCAGTAACTTTATATATTAGTGGTAGTCCATATCTATATTGTGGTGATAGTGTGGATAGTATGGACAGCAGTATGAAACTGTCGGAAAGATTAATGAAAAAATATTGTATAAAGATTAATGAAAAAACTATGGCATATTGTATGGACGATGGAAACTAAGGCGAAAGCTTTGGGGGAGCCTGCGATATTCAAATTTTCTTATGATTTTGCTTTTTACAGGTCAGTATCAAGTTTTATGTTGATCTAAATAATGAGTCGCAGTTGTTTCAAATATTTATTTATCTAATCTAACTAATATGGCAGGAGTTGTATTCCTGTATCTAATGGTTATTATTCTGTAAAGCTACTATTTGCTACGATCGCGAATCATATTTTAATCATATTGAAATTCGAAACTTACCCATTAAACGATTTAAAAGCTGTATTAAAACCAAACTTTGTAAAAAAGGGTACCTACTATACAATTTCAGATTATTTAGCAGACAAAAAGCATGGGATTGAGCTGCTCGCTCTGCTAACATTTTGTCATTTTGGCATTGTGACATTTTGAATAAGTGAAAATCATCAAAATATACCTACCAGTTTTATATACAAATTCACATTATTGAATATTATATGTAGGATATTGACAAAATGACATGATTGCTTTGTAAAGTATTGTATTATTGTGAATGTGAGGACTATGTGGATGTTTATTTTGTTTTTATTCTTATATTTTTTCGTTCTCAGTTAGTTTTAACAATGGTCTGGCAATTTGAGAACTTGATGCGGCCTACACAAACGTCCTTTCTTTGGTATTGTTCGTCGAGTCGTTGAGCTCCTTAAGTTATGAGCTGAGCTCCACTATTACTGACAAATGCTTGCAGTGACAGGACAGGTTCACTCAAATCTGTGTGGTTCATTCCTCAAAAGACCATTTCAGACTCTAATCTACATGGCCCTCATAGGGCCTGACCAATATGCCAATATCTGACCTAGGTATGTCCGGACTTTAAAAGAGACTGTGAGTTGGTTTCGGCCTTTCTTCTCAGAGTAGTAAGATAGGAAACGCCGACCTCATCTAGCTTATTTTTTTATATTATTACGACGTGTAAAAGTGATTCCAATAACCTATTTACAGAATAAATAATTTCATTTTAACATACAACCTGCCTGACACTGACTTGCAAATTGCAAAAAACTTAAGATTTGAATTTCGCGGGCAACCGGCGCATCCCCCTTAAGAAAATCGCATCATTTGCACAACGCCATCTATCGAGTAAGTACTCACTGGTAAACTCAAACTCTTCGTTCCAAGCCAAGAGCCAAGTAGTAATAACTTTTGATTGAGTGGACAGATTCTCAAGATACGGACTATGACTATATTCTCAATCCCTTAACGCTCTTGAAGAGAGTCCCGCAAAAATGTCAATAATAAGTACTTACATGTGAATTTTAAAATCAAGAGGGTAAAGAAGGGTTTTTACCCTCATGAGGGATGATTTTAGAAAAACGTAACTCTTTGTTAGTTACAAAAAGCATACATTTCCACAGCCCTAACTTAAAAAAAAACCGGCCAAGTGCGTGTCGAACCATGCACAATGAAGGGTTCCGTAGTTGGGATGAATTATTTTATCAAACAAACTTTCGCAAAGTTTTATTGTTATTACATCTATGGGCGTTTACTGTCCCTCAAACTGTTAAAAAACTTGTTCTCGCATACAGAATGTTTGGGTTTTTGCAACTGCACATGTAAGTTGGTCGAATAAAAGTTTTTGAGCTAAGTCGCGGACAGACAGACAGACAGACAGACAGACGGACATGGCGAAACTATAAAGCTTCCTTGTTGACTACGGAACTCTAAAAATGATAGGTTTCCCATAAAAACCTTCATCCCCTATATCACCCCCCCCCTTAAATTTGTTTTTGAGAAAATAATTGCCTATGTTCTTCGCCGGGATGCCATCTATCTCTCCAAATTTTTTTTTTATTTTTTTTTTTTAATTAATTTAAAATCTAAGAGTTACTATCGAATTTATACTTTTAAGTATCGATTAGTATGGATTATGTGTTCAATTCAAAATGAGCCAAATGTTCGATAATTATGAATTCGGCGAAAGTCATTCTTCTACGGAGACTCTTAACACAGCGATTCAGAAAATGACGTTAAATGAACAACGCCATCTATCGAGCACGAAGTGATACTGTCAAAATATATGGGAAAACGTTCGAACACTCTGTAAGCTATGTAGAAAAGACGTAGGGTTCCATGACTGACTTGACTTGACTTGACTTGACTTGACTTGACTTGACCTGACTTGACCTGACTTGACCTGACTTGACCTGACTTGACCTGACTTGACCTGACTTGACCTGACTTGACCTGACTTGACCTGACTTGACCTGACTTGACCTGAACTTGACCTAACTTGATTTGGGTTGAGTTGAGTTAACCTTGAGCAGGTATATTTTATCGCAGCAGGTACATTGGTAGTTGAAAGAAAAGTAGATTACTCGTGTTTATTTAGTAAGCGCATTCGTGCCTTAATTACTCACTTTTTGCTCGATGTAAGAATCTACAATTTTTAAGAAATTAAAATTTATCACCATTTTTTCATGATTAATATTTGAATCATGATTTAAAAGATAGATAGCGCCACCTGTGGCACTACTACCAAACAATGGATTTGGAAAACTTGAATTAACCAATCTTTAGATTGGGTAAATTCACAATGTATCGCGTTATGTTTCCGCGCGAACTATGTGAACATATGATGATTATGATCGTGTGTTACACACGTTCTCACAAACCTACCTGATTTTACGCTAGTGTCATTTTACGACAATAGATGTCGTTACGTGTATCTACATTACGTACCTAATGAAAATTTCTTCTTGAATACTTTAAACTCTTATATCTTTTGATATTTTGAAGCGATTGCGATGAAACAAAGACGAAATGAAACATCGAGTTACACACAATATTTGAGTGTATAAGTTAACCATATTGATTTCGTACTTTTTACGTGATACTGGAACAATCAAACAAACGAACAGACAAACAGACAAACAGATAAACAGACAAACAGACAAACAGACAAAAATTCCAAAAATGGTAGAAATGGCATCTGTTGGTTATTCTTGGACACTCCAGCTAGGTTTTTTTTTTTTTTTTCATTGTACAGAAACGCCTCGTCTACAGATTTATTATATGTATAGATGAGAACGATGTAAAATTTATGTTATAATAGATACCCTAAATTTAACAGCTGCGTAAACTATATTTATTATTAGTATTAAATATTTTAATACCTTGATGGCTTATAAATTTAAAAAATAATATTTTTAATGAGTCATATAACCAACTACTGATATATCCACATAAACATTGTTCAGAATAAGAGCTCCTGTCCCTGTGAGGGGTATATTCGGTAGTTTTATACTTAATACTCGTTGAAGTTTTCATTTCCTGTAATGTCATTGATACCGTTAGATGAAAATATTAGAAATACCCTCGGTAAATATGACTGTATTATAGAACTAAACTTTTACGTTACAAGGGGACCACCAAAGGAAAGGTCGTTCTAAGGATTTCAATCAAGTGGTAAAGGCTCGGATAGTAAAGAATAATATTTATGAGTTAGAATGAGAAAGTTGTGTTGAAGAAGGATCGATTTGTTTTCGCTATAGGTACTCC
The DNA here is from genome assembly GCA_948473465.1 of Lithophane ornitopus. Lineage (NCBI taxonomy): Eukaryota > Metazoa > Arthropoda > Insecta > Lepidoptera > Noctuidae > Lithophane > Lithophane ornitopus. Next base: position 6,702,382 of record OX419616.1, on the reverse strand, counting down.
AAAACGCAGTAGAAGTATATTTTGCGTATAAGTTACGTGCCTAGAAACGTAGGTACTGTAGGCAAGTAATAAATATTTTTTTCATCCCACCATCTCGGAAAGAGTATTTTTAATCTTCAATATCTGAGTGGAAAAGCCGTTTTTATTCTCTAGAGGATAAAGTAAATTGAATTTAGAACATCGTGTGCACTAAGTTTGTGAATTAAAAAAAACATTAAACCTATTTACTGCTACCTCTATGGTGCCGAATATATCATACAACTTTTTTTTAATTTGTTAAAAACTCAGACTCGGAACCTTCTTGGTGTTCTTTTTTCAATTTGCTTTGTACGCGGTTCTTTACGCGGCATTTTTTCACGTCATTGTTAAACCTTATATTAAAAACAAGAAACTTGAAAACAAGTGAAAAAACTAAAATGAGTGATTCTAGCGACGAGGAAGTTTGCTTGACGCCAACAGAATTAACTGAAACTGTTAATAATGCGCAAATGAGCTTTCTCCCTCAACAATCACGCGAGAAGTATTTAAAACAGTACGATATGTTCAACACGTGGCGACTAGCAAAAGGAGCCAAAACTTTCTCAGAAAACGTTTTGCTGGCATATTTTATAGAATTATCCGAGAACAAGAAAGCAAGCACTCTATGGAGTACGTATTCGATGCTAAAAGCAACAATAAAGATGAAAAAAGACAAACATATCGATACCTATCCTAAATTAGTGGCATTTTTAAAAAGAGCCTCATCTGGTCATCAACCAAAAAAATCGAAGGTTTTCACAGTATCTGATATTGAAAAGTTTCTTAACGAAGCACCCGATTCCGTATATTTGGCGGCAAAAGTAAGTCAGTTGCACATTCAGTATCTACTTAAGTATATTAATCTCAATTAAATAGTATACTTAGTAGATGTTGATAGGCATAATTATGCGTTCATATCAATTTTATTCATTTATCTACTACAATACTCTTTACGTTACAGGTTGTTCTTATTATTGGAATAAACGGAGCATGTCGAACTAATGAACTAACACAACTTAATGTCAAAAACATTGAGAAACATTCAGATGACTTACTATTAATTAATTTACCTAATACAAAGACAAAAAGAGACCGCAACTTCGTCATTCGCAAGGAATACGTAACGATTGTTGAGAAATATCAAGCCTTACGCCCGCCTAACACTCCAATCAATCGATTTTTTCTACAGTATCGCAATGGAAAGTGTGTTAGACAGCCTATGGGTACTAATAAAATTGGCAGTATCCCACGAGAAATAGCAACATTTCTTGAACTTCCAGAACCCCTGTTGTACACGGGTCATTGTTTCCGACGAACTTCAGCCACACTTTTGGCTGATTCCGGAGCTGATCTCCTGTCCCTTAAGCGCCACGGAGGCTGGAAGTCCAATGCAGTTGTAGAGGGATACATAGAGGATTCCATCCAAAATAAGTCTAAAATATGTGAAGGCATCGTAGGAGCCATTACACTGAAAGAGCCTCAATCGGATCCTTGGACTGGCCCTTCTACATCAAAAATAAGCCGTTATGAAACACCTAACCATCTCCCTCTCTCTCCAACATTCACGCCAAGGGAATCCGATGAATCGGTACAACTATTAAGTATGACAGATAGTTTACCGAAAAACAGTACACAAGTGACTAACACCAATATTACAGTACCAAACAAAAATATTACACTCAATTTAAATAACTGTAGCAACGTTACTTTAAAATTTTCTTAATTATACCTTAGTAATATTTTGTTATAATTTAAAGATTATTCTATATTACTTACCTGTCATAATGTAGTAATTAATACCTAAACTGAAATAAAAGTGTACCTATCTTGTGATTGTAAACGTTTTTTTTTTTGCATTTAGTCATTTCCTCGCTGAGGTGGAATGAAAAGTTACGTGTTGCACTCGAGTGCAAAGATTTTTCACCTCGTGCTCTTTTGATTCCCTCGCTAACGCTCAGGATTCTAATTTTGAATCACTCGCTACGCTCGTGATTAAATTTTAGAATCCTTCGCTTGCTCGGTCATCAAAATTGAACACGCGGTTAAAAAGCAACTTTGCACTCTTGTATAACAAATAACTATTGTATGACGTAATCGATTCATAATAGTAGAAGTACATAGGAAGGTACTTGATTTATATTATGAATCGATTTAAACACTAACACTGTCTGAAAATAATAAAACACCTAGTCACTTGGTTCAAACGAAGGGCAAATTGTTATCAGAAATGTTAAGTGATTAGGTTATATTGTCATTATCTACCTATATTCCTGCACACTAAGATAAGGCACAAAACATTCAGTATCTACTTAAACATTTATCTATGTAAAGTCGACCAACAAGGGCAGTTTATAATGAAGGACAGTTTCAGCATAACATAGCATAATCAGCCTAAAATGTTCCTACTGCTGAGACAGGCCTCCTCTCGGCCTATAAGCCGAGCGGGCCGTAAATCCGTAATCTACCACGCGGGGCCAGTTGGTTCTAAGACATGCCAGTTCCTCACGATGTTTTCCTTCACCGTTTCGGGAGCAGTGGTGATGAAATAATTTACACAAAGTTAAGCCTGTCTGGGTTCAAACTACAACTATAACTCGTAAGTCGGGGCCGTTCCCACTGACTGGGTCACCACCTTAATCGTGTCAATGCAAGTACTAGAAATCAATATTAAAGCTATCGATACGGGTGTTGCTCCATACGCAACGCAACAAGGATAAAGCCGCTTTAGAAATCAGTGTAGAGTTACTATAGCAACTTGATATTCTTTAGAAGACATTGTTACGAGAACAGAGGCAAAATTGTGGCGACGAGAGCCTATAAACCACCGAGATAATTCAGTATTCTTTGCACATACAAGCGCAGCATTTAGATTAAGTTAAGAAATCTAAATAACAGATCTTAAAGCAGAATCTAGAATCGTAGCCGTCACATATTGTAGAATAAAAAAACAGAACGTGCGACTGCAAAACGTGATGGCGGGAACTGTACAAAGATTCTCGACATTCGCAATTAAAATTCAAAGACACCTACGTATGCACATAATAAGATAACCGGTTAGCTGAAACCGCCTGTGGCTGCTCAAGTGATGCCCTGTCGCCGAGAGGAAAATAATTTATTTAAACACACTATAGAGTATGACGGAATCGCGATATTGAATTGCCTTGACCCCCGACCGATACGATGCGATAAGAAAACGTGAGCTTCAAAGCTCCGAATTTGTGAACACGATAACTTTATGATAAACGGAAACAGACCAAATACCAATTTTATGATACTGGGCGCCCTTAGCGACGAATTAAAATCCGGCTAGAACGTCAGTGTTGATGAAGGGTTTCGCAAAACCCCACGCGTTAGGCCGGCGATAAATCTTGCTTATAATTATATTTTTTATATTTTATTTCTTCAGCTGGGTGGAAGCCAGCTCCAATGATAATTTAATGGTGTGAACATTAATAAAACACTGAAATATCTCAGAATATTTAAAAGTATCGGTATCGTTGTCAAGCAACACGGCGATCTGTCAATGTTCACGTTACAACACAGCTTATAACTTATGTAACAGCAGGCCACACGCGGCGACAAGCATCTCGTATGAAATGGGGGCCAAATTACTCATCCCTATTATTAAATTAGAACATAAATTAGGTAAGATACCTCCCTAATAGTAGTAAGTCATTGATGATTAAATGGACACGTGGCTAAAATAATAACGGCTGCAGGGATCGATCTTCCGGGTTAGCTTGCCGAGGTCGATCTATGGTTGAGTGACTATCCATTTACCTACATACCATCCGTGTCTCGCGAAAACACTTTAAACCGTTGGTCCCGGTTGTCAATCGTAGATCTTTGATAGCCGTTACCGGCTACGATACAGGTAAGTAGTAGAATCAGAAGCCCGAAAGTCTTACAACCTGCAGTCTATTCAAGGGGTATCATATTACCCTGTAACTGGGTTGTGGAGAGATAGGCAGTCGCTCCGTATAAAATACCCATCCCAACATAGTTGAGGAAAAGGCTAGATAGATGATGATATTCATTGATGATTAAAGTCAACAAGAATGTTCTACTTCCATGATTACGTGGGAAATCAGCATCATCTATCTATTATGAAAATATACTGAGAAATCCTACTCGTAGGATGTCGTACCGTGAGTACATAAGTGCAAATGGATAAATATTTGTTGTTAACAGTTCGTTCATGAATCAGAGTTTACTAAGTACAATGAAAACCCAATACAGGAGAAAATATGATTCATTTACGTATGAGTGACTGCTACTTGCTACCATAAACAATGATGCACAATGAGTTGTGTAGTTAGAATGAGATTTACTCTCCATAAACTTCCATGATGGCTTCTAAACACACAAGACATGTCGTTCATTTACTATTGTTAACGGTATTATTCATATTTATGATTTGAGTGCGTTGGCTAACTAGACAGTGGGCGTTGTGACGTCAGTAACAGATGACAGTCGCCGTTAACGGTCAAATCTTATCGAAGTTGTGGTTGACGATTGTGTATGTCACTGCCACAATAGTTATTGTTTATAGTATCGATTTTAAAAGAACAAGCAAAATTGTTTGACGTTAACATAGTCAATAACCTTGATCATACTTGAAATATGGACGCTAACAGGAAATATCTCACTAGCACCTCTGCATCAGCCAGATGAATTGTACCTGGCATTGTTTACATTATAAGAAAACACCCGCATTTTTAAGTAAAACTGTGCCTGTGTATATGCCATCGGCAGAACGGTGTCACGGCCAGACCTTCAGCTAACTCAGAATGTATGTACAGACAGCCATATATTTTATTCATATTGCACAAGACGAGGTGAACCGCCATTTTACATGCAACATCTTTCAGGCCAACGTTTATTTAAATACAATTCCGCGTATCTACCGACGTTAACAACTAACTTTCTCACGAAACTTTGAAATTAATTTTTTTTTTTTTTTTTTTAAGAATATCATGGAATATCGTGAGAAGTGGAAATAATAACGTATAGGTACGCCGTTAAAAAAAAACCGTAGTCTGAACTCTGACCAATTAAAAAACCACGACAGAGCACTGTCAACAGTGACGTGAGGCCTGTTTCATAAACATGTGTGCACTTAGCAGCATATCATAATATAATTGTTTCATTCTGAGCCAACATATTTTTGCATTAGGTACAGTAAATACAGGCACAATATACTTAATATTGGAACAATCACGATCGTTTAAAAGATCGAGAATATCCAATTCGTTTTAGTTACTTAAAATAGGCTATGGGCGCTATGGCAATCTTCCCAGGTGATCGGAAGCTTCAAAACTGTACCCTCAGGATATCCGTTGCCCTTGTTGATTACCCCTGACCTACGAAAGCGAGGTGCAGTTATTCGCTATAAAAATATTATGATATCCAGCCGCACCGTGGAAAGGGCAGTACCAGAACCTAACATAGTAGACTATAATTTCCTCTAAAGAATTATATATCTACTTTCCTTTATCACATGAATTTAACCATTTTATTTCAATCATTTCAGGTACAGATGTGTGCCCTATGAAATCAGTGCTGAGACGCATTGGACAGCAACTGTTCACTGCGCTCAGCGCCAAAGGGCTGGCGGTGCTCGTCAACCACGGCATTGCTGACGAGAAGGTGAGCATTCAGAGAAGGTCTTCAGGTACAACTAGATAGCCGTCGATCGACGGTTCAAATCGATGCATGACAGATGGGTGTTCATCGAGAGACGTTTGATTTTGTTTTGTGGCCATCAATACCTATCGACTGGTCGGGAAAACCGCAAACTAGTTACACCTTTATGATAAACTCAGATAAACGTTTGATTGTTTTCATTTTTTTTTTGTTCTTTCTTTTGCTCTTTTGCACCAAAGACAAAATCTTTGGTGCAAATAGAAGAACAAAAAAAAAAAATTTTACTACTAAGTTATCCGCTTGTCACCGCTTGTCACATAGTCACCTTTCGAAGTCGGCCACAAGGTGTTTGCGTGTTATCATTAGAACCATCTTCACAGATGGTATGAGGAAACATAAGTAGGCACTAACTAAGAACGTCTCGGGCAGTCTCGGCCTCGACACGACCACTTCACATAGGTGTTTAAGGGCGGTAATATTTAGCATTAATTTATTTTAAAATGGCCACCCATATTATGTAGCTGACGCTTAGTGCATATTAAAAACAAAGGTTTTTAATTTGGCTTTGCCTACCATTGTCAGAATAAAATGATTTATAGTAGTGGGAAATAAAGAAGGAAGCAAGAAAACAGTTTTATCTACAAACGCATCGGGTTTTCCTGAATGCGAGTGAACATTACTCGAAGCGGTTGTTTCAAGGTATTATCGGTACTAGTAGGTTTATGAGCTTCAATAGTGTAACCTTATATATTAACAATAATAATAATACCTGTCTATTATGGTACTACTACAGGGCAAATGCCTCTTCTCATACAGAGTACGTACGAGCATTGATCACCATGCTTGCTCAAGACGGTTTGGGGATTTCAGACCTAATATAAACTACATATAAGTCCAAGATTCTTCACCATGTTTTTTTTCACCGTACATGTCAGTAATGTCCAAGACAAACTCGGAAAGTACCTACATATGAATTGAAAACATTGGTACCTACTTGCCTGGATTTGAATCCACACCCTCCTGTATGAGAGGCGAGGCCTTAACCACTGGGCCATCACGTCATGAATGGATACTCTATACTGCAATATTAAGGGTGCCTTTCCACAAGAGGTCTGCTGTCCTACGTTGCTATGGATGCGTTTGATATCCACCAATCATATTCTTTGGGGTCCATAGCACTGGTGGAAACGGTTTCATTCAAGTAAGCTATGTTTTTTATAAGGAAGGATGCGTTGTATGGATGCGTGCTATGGATGGTCCTATAGCTATACCTAAGCTACTAGCTATGGATACACGAGTGGTGTAGCTATGAGCAGAGCAGCGGCAGCCGGTACCCGTGCCCTCCCTACTGTCGATGCATCGCATAGCTCGAGCTGCGCATCTTCCTCACACACCTTTGGCAGCGCATCTTCATAGCACATCTTACTCGCTCCGCTACATACCATAGCATTAGTGGAAACGGTCACATAGTTTCGTAGCTTAGCTTTCACATCCTTGCAGCATAGCTGCATAGCACATCTCTGGTGGAAAGTCACCCTAATAACATCTTCATTGGTAGCGTAACCAGTACTACACACATGAAATGTGTATTTGAGTTCCATGTCAATACAATCATGTCGTGAAGTGAAATATGAATGAATATGAATTAAAATGATAAAAATTTAAACTCGTGTTAAAATTGCTGTGATTGGTTCATTCAAACAGCAACAGTGAATAAAATCACTTGGCATAAAGAGAGATCTTGAGTAGGCTTTCGGTAATCGAGTGTAAACTAAACGAGTATCGAACATTTGGATTTTTAAAAGTTGTAAAGGTTGGTGACACTCCACATAAAATCCGGTTGTCTAAAGAGTTAAAAAAATATGAAGTTTTCAAGGCAACCTGCACTAAAAAATCTTTAGGCTGATTTACATAGGTTTAGTTTTTAGCTTTATCTCCTTGTTTAATCTTGATAAGTTGACATACCTACAGTTTTGATCAAGGCTGCATGGGAAAAGGCTATTTTACATTAAAATTACATTTTAAACAAAACGAGCAACCAAAATGGTCACAATCTGAATCAACACATTTAAAGGTCATATTATCTACGGTAAATAATGACGCGACGACATTATTTTTATTTAAATAGCGTTTTTAGGCGCTCCCCTCACCAGGACCAATCCCCTGTAATGTAACAATCCAAGATACTTTTTTTTTATGGTGTGCTTAATAAAGACTATTCTATCTACCATTACCTCATTCACCTAATGCTCGAATCTGAACTGTTACAATACAGACGAATGCCCCGGGGAGGGAGCGCCTGAAATCGTCAAACTCTTTATATCCTATGAATTCAAAGAACCATCACATAACTAGATTATTTATTCATCTTCGTCCTTATTAAGTTTGTAGCAAACGTATAGGCATCAAGATGTAATGTCAATTTTAGCCAATGTTTATGCATTGAAGCCGACACGAAGTACCTTCATGCCGTAGACTTCCAAACCCTAAACAGTCCAGCAAATATGGCCAGTTCTTAAAATGAAGGTGTTGATTTTCCAGCTGAAGGCGGTGTATGCTGACCTGGACAACTTCTGCGCGCTGCCGGAAGGTTGCCAGGCGCAGTACCTCCGCAACCCCGTGAGCAACCATGGTTACGTGAAACCAGGGATGGAACAGTTTGACACCACTAAGAAGGTAAACTATTTCAAATGGGTACTCAAAATGTTACAATGTTTGGGACTACTGCGTGCAGTTCTCCTGAGTTCGATCACCAGATTGTTTAATGTCATTGAGTTTTTTCACCAGGATGTTTACCTACTAGGTAGCACCCCGGGTTAGGTAGTTTAGATCCGGATGCGAGCATATTACATAACAATAACAGGCGTAATATGGGTAGTTTATTACTAACTATGCTCTCACTAGGTATATCTCTGTCTATGTTATGTTGCAAAATGTTACAGTATCGGGTCAGATAAGGTTCAAATTCATAATAACACACCTAATTAATGTATTCCACAGTAGGTACATAATAATATGTCTTTATTTAGTTTATACTCTCTCCTCAAAGTACCTACTTATTACATATGTAACTGGATTTCTTTTGAAGCACTATTACTAAAAAAATCTCGGTAATTTTGCTGGTAGATAATTAGATGTTACGATGTTGGTACCTACGACTTTATAAAATTGCATAATATTTCCCACGGACGTACGACTGACGATGACGAGTGATGCTATCTAGCGGCTGAATAATAAATTATCATAACCCGAAAACCTAGACAGACTTTCTCCTCCGCACTCATTGTCATTACTTAGCACAATACACAATGTAGCTAATGTTTGAAAGTCTCACAAGACATTTAAATGGAGCAACTACATCTAGGCTATTAGAAAATTAGAAACTATATAAGCTCACTAAATGCAAAATTATGTCGAATACAAAAGCTGGCTATGGAATTGCTTGGGCCACACCCAGAACTTGAGGGCTTTATAATATTGACTTCCTGTTTACACATGGGTCTGATGAATTCATACGATTTCCTCCTTTCTCCAATATTTTTTAGTTTTCCCTTCCCTCCTTCGATATATCCAAACAGAGGTTTTCCGATGACAGTAGTGAAGGTCGCACGAATCTACTGCATACGGGAGATACGGGAAGCAAAGAACCAGGGGGCCAAGTCTACTAATTTACAAACGTGTCAGTGGTCTCGCAATGATGAGTTTTTGACAGATTTTGTATGGCATATATCTGTCAAAAACTGATCATTGTGAGACCACTGACACGTTTGTAAATTAGTAGACTTGGCCCCCAGTCGTTGTGGTGATAATTGAGTTGTAGGAAGCCTATTTCCAGCAGTAGGTTTTTGTTTCGACAACTTCAACTTATAAAGCCTTTCTCTCCCAGGAGTTACGTCACTCGTTCAACATCACCACGCTGTCTGCGTCGTCGATGCCTGCGCAGGAGGAGGTGCCCGAGTTTACCAAGCATGCCGTGCCGCTTGCCCAGGACCTCACGAACTTATCGCGAGTGGTGCTTCAGGCCCTCGCTTATGCCATGGGTAGGTTTTAACTATAATAGGTACTATCAAGTTTTCAATACTGTTTGTCATAATGGCTTATGGCCAACGAACAATAATTTTAAAAAAACCGCCAAGTGCAAATAGGACGGTAAATATCTACCTGCTGTGAGAATCGTGTCGATTCGTTCCAACGTAGTAATGCCATGCCCAATTGCCCATTATTATTTTGTCATTATTGGACTTAGATTCAAAGACATTTTTATTTAGCGCTACCAATTTAAATTTTATATTTTACTTTTGGCACCTCTAATTAAATTAACGGTAGGTAAAGGCCAACGCGTACAGTTTTTTTTTTTTCCCTTTGTTATTTGATTCGCTTTTTTCTTGTTTATGATTTGTTTATTTGGGGACTGTTCTCATGTTCGACAGTGCCCACGCGTACTGATTAGGTACTAGGTAATGTGAGTATGCAAATAATGTTCTCATTTTAGGTTAATTAGAAACAAAATGTGTTTTAATGGGTTAAGACTTTCATTAATACAATAGTTGTTTGAAACAATGTGATTTTTTTTCAACAGAACGCAACCAAATTCTAATCTAAGTGAGCGTGAAAGTCTTGACTTTCTTGTGAGAATAATAAATCCCGTATGTTTATCAGTAAGCCAAAGTTATTTGATAAAGAAGGTTTCAACCAACGTAGCTAAACAGTCTTAAAACCATCTGCCCTTTCCAGGTGTGCCGCCGACCTCTTTGCTGGCGAGTCACTCAGGCATGCTGATGGCAGAAGGCCGCAACCCGTCGACGATGCGTCTGCTGTACTATCCACCAGTACCTCCCGAGGACGTGGGTCCTTGTTGCCAGAACGACGTTGTGCACTACACACGTTGCGGCGCACACGCCGATTACGGCACCTTTACACTATTGGCGCAGGACTCTGAGGGAGGACTAGAGGTGAGAGGCAATCAAACATTGACTGTGCTAAAGACACTAACGTTAAGTTATTCAATTAGAATGAACATTTAAGAAGAAGAGAAAGAGAAGAGACACATTTAAAAGTTGGTAGGTATGCAAAACTAATGAAAATGATACATGCACTGGGGAATCCCCGTATACCCAGAATCATGTTTTTATCTATAATTTTCGGAAACTTTACACGTGCGCAGTTCGTACAGATCGACTCCTGAACCGAAAATTACTATCATTAATTTTTTTTACCACAATCATTTCAGTGTTTTCGTGTAATTTAGCATCATAATTACGGGCAATGACATCTGAAAATGCTTATTTTAATCCGTAATTATGTCAAACAAATCAAGAACATTTTAAGAACTCATTGTTAAAACAATATTTGTCTTCAGGTGAAGTTGAACGGCAGTGACAAATGGGAGAAAGTGGGACACCTTCCTGGAGCGATCCTCGTTCAGTCAGGAGAGTTCCTGGCCGCTTGGACCGCTAACGTTCTTCCGGCACTGGTTAGTATTTCTCAATCATAGACTCAAATGGCACCTTGCTACGGACAGACCAAGATATCACTATCTTTTTCTTTTGGGTCTCGTCGCATTAAACAGCATTATGTGAGTGTCACTGACACAATGTGGATCACCTGACTCACCTACCCAAGATCCTATGGTTGACTATTCGTCAAATATAAATAACCTGTTTTATTTATTGAAGTTATTGTCTCCGCAGGTGCACCGCGTGGTGGTACCTCCGGGCGAGTACGCGCGCGCCCGCGGGCGGCACTGCGTGGCGTTCTTCTGCCACGCCGACAACGACGCCGTGCTGCCGCCGCTGCCGCTGCGCGCCGTGGTGGCCCCCCCGCCGCCCACCTTCACCCCGCACACGCACCTCACCCTGCACAACCGCCTGCTCAACGCTGCCCATCACCTCCAGAAGCGGTTCAGGGAGACGTACGCGTGACTAGCGCACGGTGGCGACAAGGAACCCGTCTACAAAGCGAGGCTCGCACGCCGCCACACCGCACCTTAAGAGCTATATTACACTGGACGGGACATATGGCTAGCAACAAAACGTATAAAGCTGTATGATTGGTTGCGCAACTAATCGTGTGCAATACCAAGTGAAATACCCACCATAAGGCTATATACATTTTGTTTTTGATTAGTTGCTCCACCATGGTATCCCAGTATAATATAGGTCTGAACCATCCGTGCGTAATTTCAAAGATGTTGTCTAATCATTAGAACACATCTTAGATATTACGCACAATGCACTGACACCGCACTGCGAATCGTGATAAATCTATTTGCCACGATTCTCTATGGTGAGAAACCTTTTTTCGATACACGTAAACTTTGGTGAAACGAAAGTGAATTAAAGAATTTGAATCGGCGTTAAGTTTATTATGTTACTGTGTTTAATATGGTTCTCTATAATTAGCAAATTATTCAAAAAAGAAGTGACTGATTGACTGTGTTACAGGTAATAAAAAGACCGTATTGTTTTTTTTCGCGATGTACTTAAGTTTACGCACTTAATTATGTCGAAGCAGACGGAAGAATAAAAAAACTAAGGACAATAGAACAATGATGTCGATGCGCACAGTTCTTCCATCATACCTACTACCTACTTATTATTTGCATTAGAATAAAGATGGTGCTCCCACGGAACTCGACATAGCCTACTTCATTATTCTATCGTGAAACTATTTCAAATAAAAAATCAAAGTAGTTTCTCACTCACAACTTAATATAATTGTATCATCATTACATTGTTGACAGTTTCATCATAGTTTTAGTTATCACATCTTAATTCATTTAAATAAAGTACTTAAGCATTTTTTTAATTATCAATGCATCATGAATTCCCAGGTTTTGAAATCCTATTTTGTAGCACCAATCTAACTTTTTCACAATGCACCCACGGCTAAGAGTGAGCACATTTGCTACAACTGCCTGAAGACGTAGTTCTATCCATTCCCGAAAATATTGCATTTCAGCATGAGCGACGAGTGTGTTATTTTATTAAAGTAGCGAATAATATCATTGGAGCTTTTTGCCAGATTTTACTAGCTTATTCATAAAAACATATTATTATTCTTAGCAATTAGCGACGTGAAGTCAAATTCTATATTATTATATAATAGTATTCTGCTTTACAACCTTATATCACTCTTCGTTATTGTGTTCTTGCTATAGCATTTTATAATTAAGTATGAAGTATAGTTTTTTTTCTATTTATTATTGTACTTTTACACTGTCCATTTTCACGACTACTTATTGCATTTTATTAAGTAAATCGTGTGATAACTTTGTAGCTCAATTTTATATCTATACTTAAGTATACGATAATATTGTGTTCGAACATCGAAAGTATAAAAAAATAATTAAACTTTTTGATTAGAGATGACGATCGGTACTTAAAGACCCCAGTTACTATACTTAAATGAGACCACAGAATCTAAACGAATGTATTGAGAAGGTATTATTAATGTCATCATAGTTTGTGTCCCAATAATTAAATTAACAGGTGCCTATAATTGGCGAGTATACCAACGCAAGTATTGACTTGTGCTGATATCATTGACTTGTATAATTAAGCAACTTAAGGGTACAAAAATAATTGTATTATACACAGAAGCAAACACCTACGATTCTATGAAAACATCAATTAGGCGATCTGTTAATTATAAACAATTTAAATGTAAGTAGGTGATAAAAATTATTAATTTGGCAATATTAATAACTTGATAAAAAAGAAGATTGTTATTTCGACGAATTTTGTAAAACCGTTTACCTCTGTTTAAGCAATGTTCCTGTCAGAATGACGGTTGACATGAAATACATTAAAAATAGTGGAATTAAATAATATGCTGATTAAGATAAATGTTCGTTTTATTACGACACAGGTTTGATATTGATACTGTCGCGGGTTTTGATACTCCGCCTAAAAATCTCCTACTCATCAAGCTGCACCTTCCCATTCCAAGTCTGATATAAAACTATGTGAGGAAGATGGCCACCCCCACTTTGTCACTTCCACGGCTGAACGTAAAAACTGTGAAACAGTAGTTCATTAGAAGAATTGCTTGGATGGTTTTTACTGCATAGGAGCTTTACTGTCACTAACAAGACAATAGAATTGTTTAACGTTATCGACTTATATAACAGTTTAGCGGATAACCAGTCTTGCGTTTCCGCAAAAGCAAGGCATCGGAAATAATCGGAAAGGATAGCAAGCTCTAGGCTCCCATAGAGCTTGCCACCCTTTCCGATTATGAGTCATCCTCATCCACGTGAAGAACATAATTATAACATATATAGAATTAGACCGTCGGCAAATCTTAGATGCTTTAGTTGCATTCCGTGGATAATTAGTCCATATTTGCTAATTAGACGTATGTGTTTATTTTCAACACATATTTTTATGTATTTATTCATTATAATCTATAAATGCCAAATAATAAGCCATGCCGTATTCATTACATTTCTGAAATACTTTTTTATGGTGTGTATGTGATCGATTGTTGAAAAAATGCTGCTAAAACCTGCTTACTCTCTAGGTTGGTTTCATCCAGATTCTTTGTAAAACGGTTTAGAAGAACTCTTGCTGCGCGGTTACGGAGCTACAGCACTACGGACCTTGCTACAGTGCTACAACCCTTGCTACGCGGTTACGGAAATAAAGCGCTACGGACCTTGCTACCGTGCTAAACCCTTGCTACGCGGTTACGGAGATACTGCGCTACGGACGTTGCTACAGCGCTACTACAACCCTTGCTACGCGGTTACGGATCTACAGCGCTACGGACCTTGCGACAGCGCTACGGACCTTGCTACAGCGCTAAAACCCTTGCTACGCGGTTACGGATCTACAGCGCTACGGACTTTGCTACAGCGCTACAGACCTTGCTCGCTCCGCGGCTACGTACCTACAGTACTACAGACCTTGGTACGGGGTACAACACAAAAAAACACTGCAGCAGTGCGGTAGCAATACGTCCCACAGACCTACACCGACCGTATGGGTTTGTAGAAATATGGTGTTTTTTATAATAAGCTCTGTATTATCTATGAATGAATTTTATAGTGTTAAAAAGTTTACAGCGGAACATATTTAATGGTTCCAATATGTTACATGCATAATAATAATGTCCTCCTTAATTCCTTATTCCTTTGCGAGGATCTGTCACAATAAATATTAAATTAATTTATAGGTCGTTTATTTTTTTTATTTTTATACATCGGTATACGAAATATCTGACCATGAACATAATAACGAAGTAAATCATCGTTGTGTTCAGTTCCCAAAAGATGGCGTTGTATAGGTGATTTTAGAACTACATGTCACATACGCATGGACATCGAACATCGGTTCTCGGATCACTTTGTTGGTGGCTTACCATACCTTCTTATGGGTATGGGTGGGATGACCCGGTGAAAGGCCTAATGGTCTGAGTTAGTAGGATCCGCTGGATGTGCTAGAACCGTAAGACCGGTCGATGTGGCGACGCTTGAGGACTACGTCCAGCAGTGTACGTTTTGCGGCATAAATTATGATGACTCTTTGTCAAATCTTCTATTGAGTTTTCGTTTAAAAACAAAGGGTAATATTTATCCTTTAAGCATATGATATGAATGCATGTGTTCATTCATGTGTACCTACATTTTAAATGTATCTACTTATTTTAGTAATTCATAACTAATTCCTAATACACTTACTTTGTTTGTAAATAATATAGATTATGTTCAAATAACTATAACTTATGTATAGAAGTGAATGTTGGGTGTGGCAAGAGGCGTGAAAGTAGAATATATGCTGTGGATATTGTTCCACAGCATGTAACTATGAATGATAGGCTGAGGAATGATGTGATAAGGAACCGTTGCGGTTTAAAAGAAGATGTAGTGACAAACATTGAAAAGAATATGCTTAAAAGGCTTGGTCAAGTTGAGAGGATCAATGAAAGGCGACTAACAAGGCGGATATCAAAGAAAACAATACCGATGTATTTTTCAGTTTCTGATAACTGCTTAAAATGCTTAAATTTTTAATAAACACAATGGAACGTTATACCCTCTTACGATGAAGAAAGCGACGTACATCGCGTCCTTATAGTAGTGTCTATCCTTTGTGCGATTACGAAGGAAATACCGAGGTCGTCACCACAGACGGCCTACGCGGACACATGTTTCTTTTTCTGTAAGCCAGGTTGCTTTATTATTACGTTGTACTTGTTCCTCCAGAATGAGGTGTTCTTTTGATAGTGCGTCTGTGTTGTTTTCAATTGTTGTGTCGGTTTGTATTTTCTGTATATTTCTGTAAAATACTTTTTCATTCAAAGCAAATGTTGCATTTTGGAGCAGAACCGTCTCGCAGATGACGGCAATGGTTATTTTCAAGCCTGACAAAATATGTATTGTACATGTGTACTTAACATATACAGGGTTGCAGGGACATCGACGCACAAGCAATACCCATAGATTCTACTTACATGATTCTGGAGCTCCTTGCGTTGAAATTTTTTGTCGGTTATTTAAACAGAAACAGCTGGTAAAAGCGAAATACCTACGCAGTCAAAATGTTTTTTTTTTTTTATAACCTTTGTTTCCGTGGTAACAGGTTGCGTGTCGATGCCTGCCACCCTGTATATTATAAGAAACTTATGTGAAGGTGAAACGAAGAGGACGTTGTTCCTGGGGGTCGCTTAAAAATATATTTTTGTCTCCAAAAAATTAATCGAAGCTCTGCACTTGAAGGTACAGCAAAGGAGAAAGGAGATCATTCATTTTGGGCTAAATAATGAATGAATCTCTTGATGATCTCCTTTGCCTTCCTGAGCAAAGTTCTGTAAAAATAATAGAAAAATTAAATAAAAAGTCCTTTTACTAACTCCGAAAATGAATTTAATTATTAAAAACCCGCTTGCTCTCTACCTATTCCACATAAGTGGCGGCCACCTGAAAAAGTTCGTATTCAGTTCTAAAAGTAAAAAAAAAACATCATACCCCAAAGAAAACTCAGTTGGGGGGGAAAACAAATCGTACGTCACATTACGTATGACTATTTTAATTTCTCCGCGGCATAATCGAGGCGGCTATTTTCGAGTTTTTATTTTGGTGAAGTTCGCGTGTGGTCGAAGTCGCCATGATGTTTTGGCGGGAAAAATCATAATGGTTGACGTTGGCCACCGGTGCAGCCGCTGACGTGACACCGTTAAGCAGATTTAATAACAAGGTTTTGAAGGAGCCAAGGAGCTTGGACAAAACAATGGTGAGTCCTCCATATACTTATCATCGTGTAACTTTTATTTTACAGATTCGGAAATAAACATTTTACCTATACGTAGCAGCTGCTGGTCCATCTTACTTATTCCTTTCTAATTGTGCTTTTCGAGGGTGCTTTGAGGGTTACGTGTGCCTGAGAAAATCCGCGTGACACTAAAAACGCATTGTAGGCCACTTTTTTGGGCGTCTGTGCAAAATTGGTTCAAATCCAATCAATTTAATAATATCTAGAATTGCAATATTTGATCGATTCGTCACAATATACGGTTGAAGTATGGTATCACTCTATTATGAGGTATAAAATTACCTTACCACATGTGAACTTTGGTGTTACAGTCACGGAAGTGGTATGTTTAAAGTTCACTTGATACCTGAGTTTTATAGATTATGTTCAAAGTTCACTTGATATCCGAGTTTTATAGATTATGTTCAAAGTTCACTTGATACCTATACAACATTATTTTTTCTTTATGCTAAACCCGAAAAGGGGTCATTGTTCTTATCATTTTGAACAACTTTTTCTACGGGACCAACCTTGAAATCGCGAAAAAAAAATCAGCTGGTCCATACATTTGTGTTCACCTAAATCGACAAAATGTATGGAACAGCTGATTTTTTTTTTAAACAATAATTTTGTATAAGTTTTTAAGATATTTAGATGTTATCATATCTATCGGCGTATTGTATACAAATCCCTCTTCTTTTATTATAAAGTCCCGATTGAGCCTGTTTATATCATTCAATTTTCTTTACTTTACATCCGTTTCAGTACAGTACCTATTATGTTATAAGGTCTATCTAGCCACTCAAGCGCCCGGCAACCATAGTAGCCCCAAAATTGTAACGCTAAGCTCGGGTCCATATTTATATTGTGGCTCGGGCGTTAGAGTGCCTATGTCACGCACAGACAGCATGATTACACTGTAACATGATGATGCCATCAAAAGTGAAGGATTAGGCATGTCTTATCTGTTATCGGTGTTATCGCCCGCCGTCAACTACTACTGAGATTGGTGTCTGGCTCATATCGTCATCAAACCTATGAAATAATCCACGTGCCGCATGTAATCGACACTAACACTCATGAAAACGTCTAGCGAACGTTGCGCCAGCGCAATAATCACTTAAGTACAAATTTCTTGTTTTTCTTGAAAAAAAACATTAATAACTTTTTTTTTACGTTAATTTAATGTACCGGATAATTCGTGTAAAAAATTACGCGAACAATTCCGATACTAAAAATGTCTTGTGTTAATAATTCTGAACATAATTTAATCAAATCTCAAGGATCTTTAAGCAAGAGCAACTTCGAATAATCTTTGCGCATGCGGCATGTATATGTATGTTAATTACCTGACCCTATTGACTATAGCAGGGTCGACTAGAAAATAGAGTACCTCATAAGGAAGTCCTCAGAAGTGATTTTGCACTGTAAGAGTACCTCATAAGGAAGTCCTCAGAAGTGATTTTGCACTGTAAGTTAGGTGTGCTGTACAACAATTTCTCATCTCAATAAAATGAATATATTGTAAGATTTCATCAGACTCCACTCATTGTTTTTTTTTACATAAACAGTAGGTAGTCGTTATTTTATTTTTATATTCAAAGGAGTGGAAAACAAACCTTGAATTAACAAACAGGAACTACTTTTTGTAGCATCTCGATCATAGAGACTTAATAAAATTAAGCTTTATGAAACAGCTTTTTATAATTACCGACACGAAATATGCTGCGAGCCTAGAATCGTGTGCTGAATTCATGGTAACAGTTTGCAACATTTGGTAAGCCTAGGCAGTTTTAAAGGTAAGTGTGTATTTCACACATACTAACTACACAAATAAACATTAATTTCTTAAAAATAAAAATATTTGTTAGTTTAGGATGACAATACAGATTTGACTGGAGAAGAATCTTGGACACCAATCAATTACCAATTGATGAATTTAATATTTATTGCCCTCATTCAGGCGACTCTTCAATCGGTAATCGAGTGTTCCTACGCACTATCATGATAACTTGTTGATTACCAAGTTAAGAAGTGAAGAAATATTACTAATTACTAAATAATATGAGACATTTATTGCCAAACTTATTTGGTATTATGAGTGCTCAATTGATTGGCTTTCTATGCCAGAAAAATAGTAAGACGCTGAGTAAAGAGCAAGCAATTAATGGTAAATGGTAATGGTAAACTAAAGGCAGGCAGTGGTATCAAAATCAAAAGTCATTTATTCAAACTAGGCTGAGAATCAGCACTTTTCGAACGTCAAAATTACATAAGACAGTCCCCCAAAACGCCCACCCTTCACCACTTCCTAGTGCTTTAGCTGGGAAGAAGAAGTGGCGCAACAAACTCCCAAGCAGCACAGCTGTCTGCTCAGTTAGAAAAAAATGATTCTATACAAAAATATGCAAAATCATTTACATTACGCAACATAAAACATAAATCCAATTATAAGCCTTATGTCAGCTAGCATACGCCAATATACCAAACAAAAAAATAATAAAAAAACGAGAAGTACTCAAGCAGAAATAAAAAGTAAATGTAAACATAAAAAACTAAATAAAAGCCTCCAGACACAAAGGGCGTGCCCGCTTACATATAGCTGTAACTGGAAGTTATAAATGATAAACTAGGACCATCGAAGTAAAATAAATAAAAAGTTAATTACCAATAACATTAACAAAACCGAGATCAGCAAGACGAACAGTCACCACAAGCAGCACCCGTTCACGAGCATAACGCAAAGATCAGCCAGTACCCCCCATATTTGAGGGAAGGAGCGACCCGACCCCCGACGCTACCGCAGTGTGGGAATTGCCAAAAAGTTTCCCTTGATCCCTACGCTTATCGTTGCCGGTACTTTTACCCATTGATTTTGAACCATTCGCCATATACATCTCAAGATTATTATGCATTTAATTAAACTTATTAGGTAGTTGTTTACTTACATTGGGATGATGATGAAATACGTTAAGTATAACCGGCACAAACCAGCCGCGGCGCGGCGGCCCGTCCGCCTGCCCCCGGCGGACTTTGCGATACGGACAAGTAAACACGTCTACTTTGACGACACGTGAACCAACACATTGCTATATACTTGCTACAATGCTAATAAGGAATAATGGAATCATTGTTGTTTGCTCATAATACCTACGAAGTGGTCACGATTTTCTGGCACTAGATCAATGAAAACAACAACGCTTCAGAACACTTGTGCACTGAAAGTAATAGATCTTCCTCTTCGTAGTGTCGACGGCACGACAGTGAATTAAATTTTGATGGCCCAGATCTTCCACGGCATCGTCTGTGGTGCAGAAGCTCACTTGAGGGAGAGAAAGCTTCAAAGCTTTCACGGCACCAATAAAAGCACTAGTAACACATGGCCTAATTTCATTTCTTAAGAGTGTCCAGCTTACCTTTTCTACTGGTTGGGATTGATCAGACTGGTCCTGTTTGTTTCGGGAAACTGTGCCAGAACAAATAGATAGCGTTATTATGAAAGTGTTCGGACCTCTTGATAAAACCGAAGCAACCTACTCTGGAGCAGCATTTAGCAAACTACTGCAGTCTTTAAGTTCAGCGTAGAATTCACTGGGATCCTGGCCACTGGGAACTGCAGAGTTTCTAGGACTTGTAACTTAGAAATAACTTGAAGTTTAACATAATTACAAATTGCCCAATAATTTAAATATGCAAACAACTGTGGAAAAATATGGATATGTTAGCAGCGTCTGAAAATAAATGTTATCGATTATGAATACCAAATAATATGACCTCGCGTTGTTGTGTTGTGTCATCTTTATATCACAAATAAACTGAACAAAATACGACCACCTAAATATTTTACGATGATAAAAAATACAATGTGCCCTCAATAGAATAAAATTTCTTATTTTCCCCAAAATAAGTACATAAATCGACCATAAAGATTTAATGAAGCTATTAATCATTGCATACGCCGGTATCGTGGCACATGGTAGGTATATTTTTATTAAGTCCTTCATAAACTTTACCACTGAGACTGAGTTAGCGTTGAAGACGACAGTGGTGATAAGCGAACCGGCCGTAACCGGCGCACGCGCCGAGCGTCGGCCGCAGGGGGCCGAGCGTGCTCACACGCGCCTGTCACGGACGCGTACACACTTATTGAGCACACGCACACAAGCACACACTACCACTGATAACATTATCACTCGTTTGAACAAGTATTCAATGACGCACAGTTTTGCAGAGTATTTGCTCACGGTGCGGTGCCAACGGAGAATTAGGTGCTTCGTCACATTGCTTAATGTTGCACAACAAATATGCTGCCAGAAAGTTTCAGGAAATTGAAAATGCTTCCTATAATTTTTCGATATCTCAACTTCATTCTTCCAAACGTTTGGCAGGGACATAGTCTA
The DNA here is from genome assembly GCA_948473465.1 of Lithophane ornitopus. Lineage (NCBI taxonomy): Eukaryota > Metazoa > Arthropoda > Insecta > Lepidoptera > Noctuidae > Lithophane > Lithophane ornitopus. The sequence goes on along the minus strand of OX419616.1, from coordinate 6,681,066 downwards.
AGAGACGAACTAAGTTCAATAACTAAATGTACTAGAGCGTTGAAGTCACAGTTCCAAACCTTGACGCCAACCTTATAATTTAAACACCAGATTTCTGAAGAACAAACACACGGAAATTCTTCCACCATTCCGAGTTCAGTTACAAAGCAACGTTTGAATTGTAACCGCTATCTCATTAACATTATCTTTATCTATACATGTCATACAAGAAGTTAGTTTTCCCAATAAAACGAAACAGGAAACTCATAGAAAATTTTAATCTTCAACTCATCTAAGCGGTGGCGACAGGTGTAGTGTTAAACGTGTTATTTCGTAGGTAGGTGTCTAATCAGTGATCCGGCTAGGCCAGCCACGTGATTAGATAAGCCTACCACGATGTAACCGGCTCTATTGGCCACCCTCATCACTGTCAAGCCACGCGTAGGCATGAAAGTCACAACGCACCTCGAATTTTCCGATGACCTAGCTGATATTATATCTTTATCAGACAGCTAGATATATCTGTCTGGCGGATTTGAATTTAAAAAAATCAAATGGAGGCATTATCTGAAATAATAACTTTCAGGCATAAAGGTTGTTTTTACGACGCAATTTCAGCTGCAACATTGATAACTTAAAAATGCCTTTGACACGCCTTGTCACTTTAATCTGCGGTTGTAATCGAAGTTAATTTCACGAATGAAAATTATGTAAAGTTTGGTACATACTACGGCTGTGGTAGTTGATTGTTATCAAGAAAGTTAATATTACACTGTCCGAACAGGGAATTTACCCCATAACTTCGCGATCCTAAAGTGCTCTTGAAACAAGACAGGTTTTATCTTCAAACAAAATACTTACGTGGCTCTTGTTAGAACACGCTAGAATCACGGTATTCTGAAGAAATAAGAAGATAAAGATAAAGGTTAGTGTCAAACTTTTGACTGATATCTATCGCGAGTTATTTTTAAATAGGTATTAGGTTCTTTACTAGGTAGATATTATGGTCTTTGTATTTTGCTGGTAGGTTACATAACAGAGCTGCATTCACGTAATTTCCCGTAGCTAAGTACTTGAGACAATCCACTTTAGACCGCTCTTCAATAAAGTGATCTATTAGATCATTTCATAATTTATTAATAATAATAGGTACAAGCCTATTTTTGACCCACTGCACTGCACTCTTCTCACATAGAGAAGGCACGACTATTGATCACCATTCACCACGTTTGATCAAGACATGTAGGCGATTTCTGTATTATACAATATGGAGACGACAATACAACAATTAATGAAAACACTGGCAATACTAATGCATAAGAGTATTTTGGAACTATCAAATAAATCCTAACATGGCAATTAAAAAAGTCATTTTTTCAAACAAACTAAATAGTAGTGATGTGCCGACTATGGGGTTTGCCGATCTTTGACTAGCTATCGTAACTAAACTATTGGATATATTTGATCATTTTTTTGTTTGTAGACCGAGAACGTCAGTAGATACACGGAGTTTTATTTTATGTCGTATTGTCGTCTCCACTTTGTATAATAGGTATATAAGTGTCCAGATTTCCTCACGATGTTTCCCTTCACCGATGTGAGTAATGTCCAAGATAAACTCAGAAAGGTAGGTATAGGTACCTAGTCATAATTTATTATTTTTAGAATATTTTTTTACAAGTGCATAAAGAGAGATATTTTTGTACTATCTAAATCCTCTTGTAAACACTTTTCTTTCCGAGATCTAAGTTCCGCCTATAAATACGTGATAGCCACCACGACACATAAACGCTTTGTTCTTGAAACAACTGTCCTGAAGGCGATTAGTAATGAGATCGTCAATAAGAACTAGTAAGAGGTCGCTTCACACCGACACTGCGATATCAGTCACCTATTGAACCGCGGCCTATCGGACCGGTAATAACTGGACAGCAGCCGCGGCAGGCGGCTTCTGATAACGCTCCCACATACACAAGTCGCTACGTGAGTTTAATGATACAACCCGCTCAAGCCAAACTAACCCTTATTGCAACGGACCTTCGGGACCAAAAAAGTTTTAAAAATCCTTAATTTTCATAAAACAAAAAATACGTCACCTTCTCACTCTGAAGGGAAAATTTCTAAAAATGTATGGAGGTATCATGTTCGCGGGGGACTCGTCCTCTTATCAGCGCGTTGTCACTCGTAGACGTTTTATAAGTAGGCGACGCGGGCGCCTGCCATCATTGTCCGTAGCGACCGCGCGGTGACCACATCTAGTTTTTATTTGTTAGAAGTTTCTTAGTGAACAAGTGTTTACGATGTTAGTGTTTCCGGCTTGGAGGTCGGATTTACCCCGGGATGGCTGCAGGGTGCCACGGTGGATGCCTGCCGAGAGGCTCGCTCCCTATTTTGCGAGACCTGTACCTTTGCCTCCACTTCCACCACAGGTTCGATATTATTTAGTTGCAAATATTCAACAGACATAAAAAAAAACATGTTTTGGCAACAAAACAATATATTTTTTAATATCAAATGTTTTATAATATTATTTTTTTACAGTTGGAAGATGAAGATTCGTCCGGTGGTTCGTCCCCTGAAAGGAATTCTTCAGACACAGTTGACAACGCCGAAGGTGTGTGCCTGTGGCGCGGCTGCGGCGCGCAGTTCCCGAGTGTGGCGCGCCTGTCCGCGCACGTCGCTCGCGCACATGCGCTTGCACATAGAGATGGACTCTTCTATTGCGGGTGGAAAGGATGCACGAGGCCACAAAGAGGGTTCAATGCACGGTTAGTGTCTGACTTTACATTTAAAACCAGAAAAGAAACTTGAAAATTAATATTTTGAGTACTATAATGTTTACGGAGCATTTTTCTTATTATTTTTTGTTTTTGTCAACAGGTACAAAATGCTGGTCCACGTACGAACACACACTAACGAACGACCACACACCTGCAACCAGTGCAACAAGAGTTTCTCCAGAGCTGAAAACTTGAAAATTCATCTCAGATCACATTCTGGAGAGAAACCTTACGTTTGTCCTTATGAGGTAATTATTTTGTTCACTTCAAATGTTACGAACACTAAAAAGAATCTAACCGAAAAATACAACAATTTTCAAACGTTATCCGTTAACAGTAAGTTTTAATTAATGTCTTTATTTTTTCTTAACCAGGGCTGCGGTAAAGCGTATTCAAACTCAAGCGACCGATTCAAGCACACACGCACACATGCAGTCGAGAAACCCTACTGCTGCAAAGTCCCCGGCTGCAACAAGCGCTACACAGATCCGTCCAGTTTGAGGAAACACGTCAAAACCTACAAACATTACACTACAGAGCAAGTCACAAGGCGAGAATCATCAGACGAAGTATACAGCCCCGACACGTTCTCACCTTCAAAGGAAAATAGCTCTTCGTACACTGTCACAGAGCCCACATCACCAACACACGCTAGCAGAGTGTACAACCCACCCGTCAGCTCTCTATCACCGACGCTACCGACATACACATACGCGCCCATGCTGTCAGACTCCGTTCCCACAACAGTGTCCTACGCTCCTATGGATCAAGTCACCTATATCAGGCCTCTTGAGCCTATTTACCCAGTAAGAATACCAACAAGTGAAATGTCTTACATGGAGTATACGCAGATGTACGAGCATGCGTACAGAAACTATTACTCCAGTACCCTTAGCTACCCAACACTGGGATCAAGTATTAGTGAGAAAGTGTTCACATATGAAGACCAACCTCGATTGGAAGAGGTTTCACTAAAAAAAGTGGAGGAGAGTCCCCAGATATACAGGTCAATGGAGGAAGAGATGCCTTTGAACCTTATTTGCTCAAAGCGTCGTGAATACACTTCTATTGAAGAACTAGTCAGACGCACAGACTTACCTTTAGATTTAAGTACTAAGAGTTAGTATTTATTTTAATAAACTTATTTATAACTACTTTTTGATTTTCATTCATTTTAATAGACAATTCGCTGTTGTGCAAAGCTACCTAGTCTATGATAAATATTAGCACCTGTTTGGTATTGTTCATCATATTCAGCACATCTTTATCAAAGTGCAAACATTGTAGATACGTGACGAGACACACAAGTGGATTATTTCCTTATCAGATGACAAAGTAAAACTCATCAAAATATGAGTATACGTTTTACGTATAGATTTCTATCAACATAATAAGATGATCGACTGTGGAATATTTTTGTCAACCGGAAAAATCTGGTGGCTTTGTAATATTGTATTGAGATGGTCTGATTTAGGTGATATACTTACATATATCAACGATACACGAAAATAACTTTCATTCAATTTTATTCAATACATTCTCATACACTTATTTATGAAAACAAATACAGTACAGTAGGTAGAAAATAATCTATTTTAGAAAAATAACTCTATTATTGAGAAGTCAAATCACAAAGTTATCATTTTGGAAATATTTTGCAATACAAATACCTATTTTATCTTATTTAAAACATGTATCCTAATGTCGAACTGGAGTAATTCAAAAACCACATTGAAAAAAAAAAAGGAATATAATTATGTTATGATTATGGAGTATCAAAATATCATAATTATGCAGTCAAACGCCCGAACTTCGTTGGGGCAACCATAGTTGCCGGGCGCTGGAGTGGCTAAGTATACTTAAGCCCGGACGAGTCGGGACATCCCTTCAGCGATGGTACCGAGCGCTGCGAGGTCCTTACGAGCAGTGTCCAACAAGTGAGCCATGCCTTTCTGCTGCATCGACAGGAACTGCTTGACGTCTTCTTGTGCACCTATACACGAAGAAAGTTATCAGTAAACGTCATGCTATAATTTCTCGGAGAGGGTGAGGTGTGCACCAACATTGTGCCCGTTTTGTTTAAGCTCCAAGTAGTAATAGTAGCTTGCATAAAAATGCAGACTCCGGCTTGCTACTCAACAATTCGTGATGGAAAACCAAATAACACAGTGAAATACGGATTAAGAGGAAACGCGGTCGAGTGTGGAACCTGAGACAGAAACACACTTGTACGATACGACTACATACAGAAAGCAGAGCTGATAGAAATCTCTACTCCTAGACAGCACGTTTCGCCGAAAACTTTTTTGATAGAAAACACTGTTTGTAGATATCTCGGTCCATAGGAAGAACTGTTGACAGAGATCTCTGTTCATAGATAGCACTTCTTGCCGTAAAATTTGTTCATATATACCACTGTTTCCAGATACCTTGGTTCACAGAAAGCGCCTTTGGAAAGAAGAAGTAGAAGAAAGAAGAAAGAAGAAACGTGCTGTCTAGGAATAGTGATTTCTATCAGCTCTGCTTTCTGTATGTAGTCGTATCGTACAAGCGTGTTTCTAACTCAGGTTCCACACTCAACGCGGTCACGTGGTCGTAGGTGTTCATACCATATTAACGTATTCCCTCAGTTTTCTCCCTGCTTAATGATACTAGTCTAAATATTTTTTACGATATCATGTTTATCTGCCACAGTACCACTTCTATGTCCCTATGTTTTGTTTTTGGAGAAATGTTTTTTTTGTCTATAGTAAGGACATTTGAATACCAGGGGTCTGTTATAGCGCTTAAACCCTTTTTAGACTGAAACAACGAAATGCTGAAAGGCGGCAGAAATATGTAGAATGAAAGTATTTCCCCGGACTATGTATAGGCTGAATTTCTTATTTTTGTATGTGGAATCTCGCAGCTCAACCTAGGATGTCGTCGGCTGCTTTACCGGACTTTCTTATGGGTGCCTCAAATTAGGGCCTCCAGTCAGGTCATAAAACTTATACACTAAGCGACTACACGCTAAGAGCATCCCCTGTGGGGTACAGACCTCGGCTTAGAGCGTCGCTGGGGGAGGGCAGCAAGGGACAGGCTGGATCGGATCAAGATTATTTTGGGACGAAATTAAAGCTACAGGCTCAGCAGCGCGGGCTGGCTCGAGCAAGAGTAGGGGCCGGCTAAATATCTTATAGACTTACCGCCTTATTCATAAACGCTGCATAAAGTTAAGTTATGAATTAGCAACTGTTTAACCATACATTTTCGACGTTTATACGGCTCTTTAACTTTAAGAAACGTTTATGAATAAGAAGGTTAGTGTAGAAAGAAGTAAGTATAAATCATCGAATCTTTCACGGCGGGTACATATTATAAAACCTTATAACATCACATGGCGTTTTTCCCATTATATATCTAATAACCGAGTCGCTCTTTGCAGAGGTTTAATATCTCCTAGATCATTCTATATATTGCTTACATACATATATAAACTCACGCTTTTGTCCCTTGGGGGTAGGCAGAAACTACACAACGCCACTAGCTTCGATCCTTACATAATTGATAATTATAATTATAATGTATAGCGCAGGTCCTAGCTTCAACGTCGAACAATGCAGGTGTCTTGAGTAATATAATACTCTAGCAATTTTGTAAAATAGAAGGAATTAAATTATAGTATAGAGCATCTTACCAGGGTCCAGCTGATAACGTTCATGCGACGCGCCTGCGCTTGCGCTGCGCTGCAGTCGCACCGCACATAGGAGCTCGTTCAGGCGACCCTAAACAAAGACGATAGTTCATAACACTCTACTTATTAAGTTGTAAGGAAAGTAATCATTTAGGTTATGCCTAAATTATTACTTTCCTTACAACTTCTTTCCTTCCAACTTCGTTAGTCACAATATAATATGATGAAAGGGCTTGTTGTCATATCAGGTCGATTAAGGTAGAAGAGCCAGTCTTTGGTAAAGCTAGCTGACCAAAAACCGATCCATTTCAAAATCAAAATTAGAAAGGCTTCCTCAGGTCTTATTATAGTTTTTAATAATCACCAGCATTGTAACTTGAATAACCCATAACAGTCACTACAAAGGTAAGACAAAGGAAAATTTGACTTGTTAACTAGTCAAGCATTTATCACAAAATGTCCAAAGACAGTGCGTGTAATTTTTTTATCTTCTTGAACTGATCAATCGCACCTAAGTTCTAAGCGGCACAGTGTCCACATATCTCGCCAGGCCAAGTATCTCGACCACAATTCCACATCAATATCACGCATGATTTGTTTAGATAGGTACAAAAGTTTAGAAGTGCGTGATAGCGATGTGATAGTATCGTGACACTTCGATACCTGCTTGTCTACCACGGACCATGCATAGCTCAGTACCGATTATTTAATGATAAATTAATCATGCGGTCATTGCGGTTTACCCAGCACGTTCACAATGACTCGTACAAAATAACTAGTTACAACCAGATTTATCGATTAGACAGGTTTTAGATAACAAACACACACAAATGCCTGTGGAGTGTCTCGCATTTTTTTTTATCCTATCTTATCCCACTGCTGGGCAATGGTTTCTCCCATACTTCGCCATTCATCTTTGCCTGCTGCCTTTTCCGCCAATCAGTCAAGAAAGAGTAGGTCGTCGCGCCAGCGTTTCTTATGCCTGCCTCGGTGACGACCCCCGTCTTCAAACACCCACTGCGTGTCGACCTTGGCCCATCTGTCCTAATGCATCCTGTATGTGTGGCCCAGTCCCATTTCAGCCTGACGGTCTTATCGCCAACATCGACATTGCCTGTCTTTATTTATTTATTTATTATTTATGTACACACAGTAAAATACAAAGAGATATGACATAATTATGATATGAGTACAAAGGTACTGCTTATTTCTTAAGAAATTTCTTCCAGCAGACCTGCGAAAGGAGAAATGAGAAAGAAATGTAGACAATAGTGTGTGAGAACAAGAAGAGAAAAACATGATTATGCGAAGTCTTAACTAAAATATTAAATATACCTACACATATACGCATATATTGTCTTTGAGTTTATTACAGTGTTGCGAATTCGATCCGTTAGTTTTATAATCAAAATGCTACGCTCCATCGCTCTTTGGCAATCCTTAAGTTTTGAATTCTGAGCCTCGGTCAAAGAGCAAGTCTGAGCTCCACGGGGTAGGATAGGCAGGATGCACATGTCGACGAGCTTACGCTTTAGAGATATTGAGAGGTCACCCTTCATTAGCGCCTTCATGGACCAGCAGCTTCTCCAGTCATTTTCGACGCGACCTTCAATTTCTTTGTCCTGCCTGTTTTGGAAAGAAACTAGCTGGCCCAAGTAGATAATTATATTCGTCGACATAATGTATTTCCTGCCCATCCACCTCAACTTTATGTTTAGCGGCATTGCCAATTCATCGCCAGTCCAACCTCAAGGCTAGCAGTGCTCAGTTTTTGGAGCATTTGTTGTAGTTGATGTGCAGAAGAAGCAAAAAAAACGATATCGTCTGCGAAACGGAGGTTTCATAACATTTTGGTGCCAACCCGGATGCCCTTCAGTGCCTACGACTCTGTAATTTGTTTAAATATCTCCTCCAGAGTAGCAGTGCAAAGTTTAGGAGAGAGTGGATCACCCTTGTCTAACAATAGGTAGTAAAAATAATTAATTTCCAGCGCCTATTGAACATTATAAAACACTAGATTCTGCCCGCAGCTTCGCCCGCGTGGTATGTCGATAAAAAGTCGCCTATGTCCTTCTCCAGGGTTCAAAGTATCCTATACCAAATTTCATCAAAACCCGTTCAGCCATTTTAGAGTGACCGTAACAAACAAAAAAAAACTCATTTTCGCACTTATAATATTAGTTAGGTTAACGTGCCGTCAACGGTTAGGTAACGTAAGGTATAATTTTATTTTTTGAGATTTGTGATTATCTTCCTATCAGATATCTCTGTCTGGGCAGTCTACCTCGCTACCAACATTGCACGTTGCTGAGTCTTATGTCCATGGCAACAAGAGATACAAATAGGCCAATTATTTTTTCACAGCAGGGCAAGGACCTTTTTTAAAGAAGTTACGTAATTCGAACGTTGTTCATAGCCCCAAAGTCACTTTATGAAAACGTGTAAATATAATAACGTTGCTTTCCATAATCATTGTATATGTACAAAATGATAAATGAAAATTTATTGTTTTGTCAGCGCTATTTGAGAAACATAAGTACTTACATAGATTCTAATCAGTTACATAGCATACACTGCCATGTAAAGTCATTAAACAGAAGAACAATGATTTGCGAATTATATTTTAAACATTCATCAAGGATTTACTTATATCAGTGAACATACCCTAGCCTTGTTTCCCCGAAGGGTTAGGAAAAGGCCTTATAGTACCAGAACAAGAAGAACTGATTAAAGGCGCCACAAAGGGTTAATAAATATTTTCATCCTACCCATGATCATCTAAATATGGCTTGTCCACTTTGAAATGACGCGCCCCACTACCGCATTTTACGCACACGGTAATGCTGTAATTTGGTAACTGGGCTTATGCTCTTTTATTCGGACCCTAGTCTTCACCTCTTCACAAAATTCCTGGAAGAGCTCTTTATTTGAATGCTATCCTAAAGAGTGTTACATGTTAAAACGCAAAAACGCAATGGCTAATTGTTGAGTTACAATGGAATATTTTAATCAGGTTTTAACGTATAAAAAGATTGGATTATCGTCTGCTACAAAAAATTTCCTCAATGGATCCTATAGATAATATCTTATTGGGTAACACAATTTGAACAACTTGAAACATGTTTTTTTTGCAGGATTTGTGTTGCCAGCAACAGTAAAGATGTTGTTGCAACAATGATACGAAGTTTTGTTTCCTATGAATACAGGGCCTTTTAAGGACCAGTATTCCAATGTACCATTATTATTTAATTTCGATATTTCTAAACCCCCAATCGCGAAACAAAAATGCGTTTTTATTTATAAATGACCAAACAAAAAAGAGCCAATTTACCAGTGTAATAATAAAAGAGATTTGACATCACTGATACGTCAAGATAGTACCCATATCTTGGTTACACTCGTTTCCTGCATGATAATCAAACGATTTACTTTTGATCCAAAGTCACATTCTAAACCAGTAATATCTAGTACTAAAGGCATTTCATAAGACTTTTATAGATACTATTAAATGATTCAAAGATAGGAGAAATAATTGTCATTTTATAGCACAAGTAAAACACAGAACTATTTTCATTATTATGAATGCTTTTTTTAAATACTCATAATTCGAACAACGACTCGTTGAAGCAAAAAAATCCCGTTAGGTAACAACACACGTAAGTACGCCATTGTTGTTCTTTGCTGGTGTTAATTATTAGTTTATCAACAACAGCGTAACACCGATATATCTACTTGTTATAACACTGTCTGGTGTCTGGAGATAAGGCGATAGTCATTGATAAGCGACCACGCGTAGGGCGAGTGCTCTAAACATTCGGCCAGACAAGGTCGTTCTATCGTTCTATGAGTACTAAAATTAACTTTGCACTGTGCTGGCTTATCAGAATACTGTCTGATCCCGTGTGATAAGTAACATGTGCTGGCTAAGTACCGTACCTATAGATGGGAAACAGATATATATGTATACAGGGTGTAAGGGACAGCCCTCCTCAAACTAATGGGATGAATTCAGTATATCATACTAAGACGACCGGTACATGAAATTATATTGTAAATTTTGAATTTCATGCGTCGTTCGCTATAGTATTTCAACATCTATTGCTGGTTGTTTTTTTTTTAGCTGTTTTATTCACATAAGTGGACTGCTGCCTACAGAGAATTTAATTTTACATTGAAATAAAAAATAAAAAAACTGAAAAAAAAAATCATTTTCCTGAGAAAATTTTCGGTGGAATAGGATTCAATATAAGGAGCTGAATGCCCCCTGTTAATTTGTGGAGGGCTGTCCCTTACACCCTGTATAATCACATGGAAAATCAATGTTACTTTATATGGTGTAGTATTCATGAGGCTTTCAGCGCTTCTTTTATACCACGTTTCGAATATACCGGAATATTTCGGTTGGTGGTAGGGCTTGTTCTAAGTCCGCCTGGCTAGCTACACCATCTTATCTAAATCACGTCGCCATAACAACAATGTTAACAGCATTGTTCTTTTTCGGCAGTTAGAGGCAGGATAGCCAGTGCCTCTATGGACTCTGTGGTTGAGGATTCCGGGTGAAGCTAGCTGCCACCTTCGGCCTGATTATGACTTAAAATCAGGTGAGATGCAGGCGAAGTGGGTCCCCGTTGTGGATAATAAAAAAAATACCTATATCTATAATATAAAATATCTATAAAAACGGCAAAAAAAATCACGTTTGTTGTATGTGAGCCCCTTAAATATTTAATTTATTCTGTTTTTTAGTATTTGTTGTTATAGCGGCAACAGAAATACATCATCTGCCAAAATATCAACCGTCTAACTATCACGGTTCATAAGATACAGCCTGGTGACAGACGGACAGATAGACAGACAGACGGACGGACAACGGAGTCTTAATAATAGGGTCCCGTTTTACCCTTTGGGTAGGGAACCCTAAAAAAGAGACTCAACATCAAATTATAATTCACTAGAAATTATAATAGGACTTCTATAGCTATAACTCAAAGTGAAAAAAAAATTCTTTAACATCACGCTACGACCATTAGGAGCCGAGCAAAAAGAAAAAAGTCAGAAAGAACGCTAAGCGAAAACGAAGTAAGACGGCGGGCGGGCGTTGCTATGCGACGCCTTGAGTCGGGGGCCGAGGGCGGCCGCCTTACCACCCGATTACCGAGAAGAGTGAGTTCTTTTAAATTAAACGGCGGGGTGAAACCGCGGGGCACAAGTAGTAGGTGAATACGCATCGATTTTTCGAAAATTACCTACTCGGTACTCTTATCAATCTAGTTCAGAGTTACGACCTCGTCTATTAGATACGAAATCTGCTAAGCCTACCACACAAGTATAGGCCTAACAGAACAGGCAATCTTGCGTTAGTTTGATCTGATCGGATACAAGCCCAATTGCACATACACGAATCAATTTCATCAGTTGTAACGATTTACTCCAATTATTTTTCGCTCTAGCCGCCATTGCGCCTAACTAAACTCCATCCGAAATATTAATTCCGGATTTGTGTTCGATTTTAACGGTATTTGTAGCTAAAAATGTACAGGTAACATAGAACCTTGTCATCAAACGATGTAAAGGGCGATTTAAAAGTCGCGTCAACAAATACTCAAATGATAATGCTCATTAGATTATTGAATTCCGAGCGTAACGAAGAATTCTGGTACTCCCGAGCACAGCGAGGGCGTTCAGAGTTAACACCTGAGCGAAGCGAGGGAGTTAAGACTAGAATCCTGGGATTCAAGCTCGCCCAAGAGGAAGACACCTTTATCCCCGATAGCCCAGCAAAATAAGTTAAATTAAAGGAAATCTGCGAAATAAATCCTAGTGAAAAATTATCACCGGAATTATCTTTATTTTGGCATTAGAAATACTGTGTGAAAATTTCATTGGGATAACGTGTTCTCGCAGAAAATATTTTCCTGGGTTACAAGGAGAATATTCTGCTTTTCATACCTTTGTGAGCAAGGTAATAAAAGGCAATTCTATTCACATTATTGACCAGGGTTTTACAATTAAATTCATTAAGTACAATATTATTGCCCGGCTAGACCCCAGGGCTATTATGACTTACTTTAGATTAGGTTTACACGCCATATAATTTGACATTATCGAGCAGGTGAAGTGAAAAATACATTATACCTAGTAATATCTACATCGATTGGCAAGTACAGAGTTTAATGTAACAAAGTCCAAAAGTGATAATGGTTTTCGTAAGGTGACAGTACAGAATACTTACATTGTAAAGCGGCGGGACGGCAAGCTGTGACGTAAGCTCGTGCAGGCGCGCCCGGGCAGCTTCTTCTTCGGGACCCATAGCGGCCCCCACACGACCCACAACCTCCCGCCGGGCTACCACCTGCGATATAAATACAAATGTTACTTTAAAGGCTCAGGCTGTTAGCGAACTATAAGGTCAAAGAACTTCATTCGTAAGCAAATTGACTTTAAATTGTTCTTAAATTCAAATCTCAATTTCTTTTTCAGTTGTATGGAATGGCTTATGACATACTCGTAGTAAGTCCTATCTGCTTAATAATCAAGTTCCCGACTGTACATAAACATCTTACAGGTCCTCTGCTTGCGTGCGCGACGCGTGCACACTCGGCTATTTCACGACAGCATGTGAAGCCATGTCAGAGGCCCTTCGGCTGTTTTAAAACTGACACCAGGTTAGTCATTAACCACACGGAACAGATGAAGAAGCTCAGCTATACATATTTGAATACAGGAGTTTTGGGAACAAACAAACTCAATGTCGTACATGACAACGTACAAATTCCAATGTTACCGAAAATGGCGGACCATTTTTACAAACTGTCGATAAAAAATCTATAGGCTACATAATGCGAGAGTAGATAGTTGATTACTTATTCAACTATACATATAAACTATCTAAGATTGTGTATTCAACAACAGGTAAACCAGAAAAGGTGTGAATTTGCACGAGAATCGCGCCGACCCACACAGGCAAAGCTTATGTTTTTTTGTAAAGTATTTGGAATTGCATGGAGTTGTTAATCAATAATTATGTAATCATGGTAACTCAAAATTGGCAAGTAATTCCACCGTTGTAACAGCACCATATTAGACCTCATCACGCGTTCGTATTCCGAAGATAGACGATGATTCCCGAAGCGTATACTCTAGTCGGGATATCTGTATACAAAGCGGCAGTCGGGCGTCGTACCTGCAGCAAGGTGTGGCGGCGCGCGTGCAGGCGCGCGGCCAGCTGCGCCAGGCGCGCGCTGGCGGCGGCGCGGCGCGTGCGCAGCTCGGCCAGCTCGCCCGCCGCGCGCTGCAGCCATTGCGCCTGCAGCTTGCCCTGCTCCGACTGGCAGCGGCTGCGGAACTTTATCTACACAGAGAACGGGATTACAAACCGATGATTGAAGCTGACTCAAAAACGAATGTCATCATTATCATCTGCCTAGTCTTTTCTCAACTATGTTGGGGTCGGCTTTCAGTCTAACTGGATGTGGATGTGTGGCGGTATCTACATCGCCACATGCGAACTACGCATCAAGACCTGACGTCAGACAGACGTCACATAAATCCTGCATCGCGCAATTAAAGTTTACCGTGCAGTGGACATATATATGAGAACCCAACATCAATCGTTGGGCAGTTGCCCGCCAGACACAACACCCGTCTGGTCGGAGGATCCTCCCTTTTCTATGGAGTATAAGTGAACTTTACACCCTGTTCCTCATACTCCTAAATTGGTGACCCCGAATATGAACGTCAGCGCAGCCTTCGTGCAACTACTCCAGCGTGACGTCATCATCATCACTCCCGCAAGCTTTCAGTGAGGCGAGTCACACAGCCAAGCCAACACCCGAGGCGTCAATGGGTATCCTGACCACCAGCATGCAGCGAACGCGCATTCCTGGTCATCACCCTCAGCCTCATCACCCCGACCCACTGGGGAATCACCTCAATCACCTCATCACCCCGACCCACTGGGGAATCACCGTAATCACTTCAATCACCACAACCGCTGCAAACAGTTCCGACCCACCGCGAACAATGCAGCACCCGGTTCCGACTCACTGGAACCACAACTGGCACTGGCAAGCATCGCAAGATACAAGACTCAGCCCACTATCGACCTCCGGTCTCCGGAGGGGAGTGATGTGGCGGTATCTACATCGCCACATGCGAACTACGCATCAAGACCTGACGTCAGACAGACGTCACATAAATCCTGCATCGCGCAACTAAAGTTTACCGTGCAGTGGACATATATATGAGAACCCAACATCAATCGTTGGGCAGTTGCCCGCCAGACACAACACCCGTCTGGTCGGAGGATCCTCCCTTTTCTATGGAGTATAAGTGAACTTTACACCCTGTTCCTCATACTCCTAAAGATGAATACCAGTATTTTACATGGAGCGACTGCCTATCCGACCTCCACAACCCAGTTACTAGGTAATACGGTAAGAGGTGACAGTCGATTTTGATATATTTTTAGTCAAACTCATTGTACCGTCCTAGATTATAAGTGAACGATGTGGTCTCCTATGATTGGAACACTAACACGCACACTAATATAAGTTCGATTCTTTAATACTTATGTTATTGTGTAATCTCTGTTGGAGATCCAATTAACAAATAACATACTACTCAAACAAAATTAATAAAATTGCATATACCCTATTTTTGACAGTCATCACCTGGTGATGACTCGACAGTCAAGAGGCGAGACCATTACGCTGATGTGTTCTACCAAATGAAAAAGAATTATATAAATCCGCCCGGTAGTTATTGAGAAATCGGTGTACATAAATGAAAAGAAAACATCGTCACATGCATAACTTCCCCCCTTTTTATGAAGTCGGTTAAAAACATATCACATTACTCATTTTCAGTCTCAATATAGTGCAACTCACTCTTATGCATACTCAAAATGTTGCGTTATTACAACTTTAGCTCTGCCTATATCAATTTTTTTTGATGTATTAACGTAAAAGAACCAAAAGGAGTATATAAAGATGCGCAGCAGGTGGCGTTCCATGGTTTCTCCCTACCCCCATGGGAAGCAGGCGTGAGTTTATGTATGTTTGTTTTTTATTAATGTAGTTACCTCGGAAAATCCAATAATAGGCACGGGTATGTAGTTTTCGGAGTCAGGATTGTCAGCCTGCGCTTGCTTCCATAGTCGCATGTCCATTCCTGAAACAAAAGTAATACTGAGAAAACCACAAAGCATACATCCGAAGCATTGTTTCCAAACAAATATCAACTTCAAATACTTGTAAATTAAGTTGATTTTAGAATGACAAAAGCTATGTCAATGAAAATTTTGTCAATAGAAATCTTTAATTCATTTACTGACAACAAACTGAGACAACGCACAGCCAAAGCTGGGTCTAGCTAGAATCTTGAAAATTAGTTCAAGAGTTCCATATATACTGAATGTGACGACTAGGAAGGATTTATGAAAATCATTCCATAAAGGGGTCCAAAAAAAACTTTAATTTTGGATGTCAGTGTCTTAACTTTTCAATTTGTGTTTTTTGCCACCGACTTCCGGAATTAAAGTTATTTTTCACTTTTTTTTGTGTTGTTTTGGAAGTCGGTTGTTTTGTTTTTTATAAGAAGTTTTTATTTTTCACTTCTTAGTTGTGGTACCTACCCTACCGAGCACTACCTGCTATGTAAATAACAGTGACGGAGTCAGTTAAAACATCGTCGAGATAAACTAAGTGGGAAAAATACGTAATATTGAGGCTAACTCAAAAAGTACGCAAGCAAAGTTAATAAAATTTAAGTATATGGGACCACCTCTGAAGCATGACCTACCAAAGAAAAAAAGAGTCATCAAAATCTATTCATAATTGTAACATAAGCAATCGCGTAACATACACACAAAAAAAAAAACATACAGACGAATTGAGAACTTACTATTTGAAGATAGCAAAACCCGAATCACAGAACCTCTTTCCCAAATTAAGGTTCAAAATACTACAATTACTAATCCGACAGACATTGCAAACGCTTTTAACAACTATTTTATTGACCAAACACAAAATAACGTGATGAAACCACCGGACACTGCGAACTTGTCAAGTAACCCCAACTCAATGTTTATGCATCCAGTAGTACCGCAAGACATTATGAGAGCGATACAATCATTAAAAAATAAAACTAGCACTGGTTATGATGGTATATCAACAAAGGTTGTAAAATTCGTATCAGGCGACATCGCCTTGCATTTGTGTCATATATTTAACTTAAGTATCAGTACTGGAGTATTTCCGGATAGTTTAAAAACAGTTATAGTGAAGCCACTATTTAAAAAAAACAATAAAGAAGATCTAGCTAATGATAGACCAATTGCTTTAATACCCATTTTTTCTAAGGTTATAGAAAAAATCATTTATGACTCAGTTAATAACTTTTTATCCAAATATAATATTTTAAGTGCGGAACGAAAGGGTTTCAGAAAAAATAAAGGTATAAATGCGGCCGTTTACGATTTATTAAGTGTCATCTTGCAAAATGTGGATAAAAAAGTACCAGTGTGTGCAATCTTTACGGACATGACGAGGGCGTTTGATTGTGTTAATTACGAAATTCTTATAAAAAAGCTAGACATCATAGGCATCAGAGGAAACGTACTTAATCTCTTAAAATCATACCTTAGCAATCGCAAGCAGCACACAGAAATAGCTAGAATATGTCTAACAACTAAGCGCGAAGAAAAATATTGGTCTAATGCTAGAATTATTAGGTATGGCGTACCACAGGGTAGTGTGCTAGGCCCTATATTATTTTTGCTATATATAAATGACTTGCCTCGCCACATTGAACATCCTATGGTCTTATTCGCTGACGATAGTACTGCGTTGATTAAATGTATTGACAAAAAAATATATGAACATGACATAAATGATGTTTTAATAAACATTATACGCTGGCTTGACCAAAATAATTTGATGATTAATATAACAAAGACTAATGTAATACATTTTTATCAACGGATTTTACCAGAAGTCTTACATTTACACTATAATGGACAAAAAGTAGACCAAGTACTAGTTGCAAAATTCCTTGGCGTTATGATAGATAGCCAATTAACTTGGAAGCCACAAGCAGAAGAAGTATGCAAAAAACTCAGTGCAGCTGCGTATGTTCTCTTTAACTTATCAAAAAAACGTCAATATGGCCACAAGGTTAATTGCATACC
The DNA here is from genome assembly GCA_948473465.1 of Lithophane ornitopus. Lineage (NCBI taxonomy): Eukaryota > Metazoa > Arthropoda > Insecta > Lepidoptera > Noctuidae > Lithophane > Lithophane ornitopus. The sequence continues at coordinate 6,663,443 of OX419616.1, read as the reverse complement.
ACGGGTTAGTTGCGTCGATTTTGAGATTCAGCATAATATTTTGGGGAAATTGTAGTCTGAGGGAACAAGTGTTCAAGGCTCAAAAACGCTGTATAAGGGCTATGTGCAATCTTATAGTAACAGATAGCTGCGTACTTGTATTTAGGTCCCTAAAATTACTAACATTACCATCACTTTATATTTTCGAGGTGGCTGTTTTTGTTAAATCAAAATATGCATCTCTTTAATAAAGTGTCCGAAAATAGAAACCGGCCAACCAGGAGACAGTATAAAAATTTGCTAATTGTTAGTGCTTCCGATACCGCCCTATTAAAGAAAAGTATTATATGTATGGGTCCGATCATATTTAACAAAATACCCGATGTAATAAAAAAATAGTCATTTCCACTTTTCAAAAAGAAATTGTCAGATCTATTATCTAATAAATGTTATTACTCAATTGGCGCATTTCAGACCGATAAGAATTTAATTTGATAATATGACATCTCTGTACTTTTGACTTATACTCCTATCATTTATTTTTTAATTTGACTGTATTGACCTCGAACTTGACGAGTTTATAATCCAATTTTATTAAACTAGACATTTTGTACTGTATTTCCTATTTCAAATTACTCACTAAATTTATTTTGATGACATAGAAAACTTGTATCGATCTGATTGAACGTGTTAATAATATATAAAAAGTGAGTCTTTATTATTATAGCCCAAAACTGTTTGCATGCCTTAGATAAGGTAGTTAGTATAAGGATCATATTAAACTTAACATCTGTAACTTGTACCTACTTTCTGCGCAAATAAAGAACTATTCTATTCTATTCTATTCTAAAAGAAGAAGTCGGTTAAAAATTAAACTTTGTATGATCCGAACTTCAACTATTGCTGATGGGAAATCCCTTCGGGCACACGGCTTGTGTCATAATAATATTGAAGTTGTACCGGAAACTAGACCTTATAACAGGTGTAAAAAGACGCTTAATGATGCCGAGAGTCACTTGTTCATCTCGTTATTGTGACCACTTTTTTGTACCATACCATATTGAACTTTCTGGATAAGAAGATATTGAAGGTCAAAGTTTCAAATCTTTCTGACGTTTTTTTACGAAAACAAGATTTAAATGTTATTGTAACTCAACTTTGAATACCCCAACGAACCTTGTACCGTTGCATGCATTCATAAGCAAAATGTTTTGCGTGCGTTACTGAGCGCTACCGCAAACAGTAATTTTTCACACCAAAAATAAAATTCGTTTCCCGGGAAATATTTTTGTGGTGTGTTACTTAGTTTTATAATACTGGTATTCAGCTGCATCCAGTTAGACTGGAAGCCGACCCCAACATAGTTGGGAAAAGGCTAGGCAGATGCAGATGTATGTTACTTAGTATTATGTACAGAATGCGTAGTTGACGGCTATTGGATGGGTCTTGTTACACCCTGTGTGTTTTAAACTAGTTTTCCACCTGGCGGCGCAGTCTGCAGGTACTGCGCCAACATCTGCGGCGACGGCGCGGTGACGGCCGACACGGAGGCGCAGCCGGCGCCGCCCAGCGCGGAGCGCGCGCCGCCCGCGCTGAGGAACGCGCCCAGCTCGCCCGCTGAGATGTGCGTGCCGCCCGCGCCCTTGTCCACTACGTATATCACCACCTGTGTACACCATACAAGTCAAAACTTACGACTGGTGCCGAGTATACTACGCGATTCATCGTCACCGACTGAGTGGAGCCGAGTATACCTGATCGTCACCGACCGGAGCGTGACGGTTCAAATTTGTTCACTGTACAGATAGGTCTTAGCACGCACCTGAGTCTTGTTGTCGGAGACAGCTTTAACACATTCTATATTGACAGCCAAGTTAGGTTTATTTCCTAACAAACTATGCAGCGACGTAGTCAAGGCTTGCTGGTTGTTTCTAGAAAAAAAAAAAAATTGTCAGATTAGCATACGTTTTTGTCTCTAATAGGGACAAAACTAAAACTATGAGAAGTGTTAAAAATGGAACACGAAATAAAAATACATGCCAGCAAGGCAGTTAAAAAAAAAATACTAAGTACTTATAAAAACGGGTTAGTTTTTTAATATGTTAAATTTGTATTATTCTTTCATACAAGTATAATTCTTGCACACCCAGCACCATAATTGCGTAAAGTTGGAATTTGGTCGGTCAAAATTGGAATTTGAAACACATGTCTAATCCATTGCTTCAGAAGTTCGAAACTAAAATCTGCTCAACAACGTAACTTACGAACTTATGAAGCAATGGATTAGACATTTTTGTTTCGAACCGATTCCAATTCTGATTGATCGTGTATTACGCAATAAGGTTGCTGGACCAAAAACGACTGAATATTTAACAAAGCTGCCTGTAAAACACATACTTGATATCCTGTTCAGACTTGTTAAACAACATGGCGACATGTCCATCTTTGTCCTCGCGGCCTCCGAGCCGAGAGTAGCCCACCGCTTTGAACCTGCAAAGCGGGTTCTGTTCATTCAGCTCCAAAGGAGGCGCGTTACGACTGTAGTAGGCTTGCCCTACAAAAGTAATCAATTCTAGGATTAAACTGACGAAATAACCAGAAAGTTGGGCCTGAAAACCTTAGATAAACATTGTGCAAATAAAGTAAGTTATTTAACCCCTTTTTTTTCCAACATCTGAGGTATTTACAATCTTAGTTTACAACATAAAGTAGAACAAAGCACAGCTGCAACCAGTAAGCTAGCTGAGCCAATAAACACAGTGTCCTGAAACTCCTGAATACTGTACGGACGAGAAAGTGAACACCAAAAACATTCTGACACCTCCGCCTTTTGTAATGGTGTCGAGAACTGCCAGGCCTTTATAGCCAGGATAAATTCATGACTAAAATGCTGAATGGGAAGTGCGTTAAAATCACGGATATCGATATCGGATAACTACTATGGTTAAAATAAATGCAGTGAATGAAGACACATTTAAGTCTATTACAAAATTATTGACTGAAAATAACTTTCTCTGATACTCCTACGAAAACAATCAGGAGACGCCACTATAAGTTATGATGGAAAACCTTCATTTCATATGCAAGCCTGACAGAATTATTGAGGACTTGAAAAATAAAGGTTTCCAGATTGAAGATGCAACAATCAAATTGAGGTCGAAAACTAAGGAACCTCTGAACATATTTTTGCTGACTTTCAGAAATGAAGAAGACATTTGGAAGTTTTCGTAATTTTATAGTTATTTAGCAGTTTAAGTTATACATATTTAAATGACTTATTAGAGAATAGGCTAGATTGTTATGTTAATAAATTATCACTAACCATGATACTTTAAAAAGGGAAGAAAAAAAAGCAGACGACTAAAGCCTCGTATCCACTAGGCAACAATTGACGCGCAACATGTTGCCCAACATGTTGAAAGTCAGCGCGGAACTTTTGTTGAACAACGTTGTCCGTCTACGCTTCTAACAAACAACAAGCCGCGCGTCATGTTGCGCGCCAGCTGGCAACGTCGCGCGCTGTTGTGCAGCGTTGCCGTACATGTTGAGCGTCACGTGTCGCGCGCCAAATGTTGCCTAGTGGAAACGCGGCTTAAGGATCACAAATCATAACAATGGAAGAACGAAACCTTAACAGTACACACACCTCATGGCGTGACATGAACAACGCTCTAAAAACCCGAACCTTTTCTAAAACTGGATGGGCCCTATTCCGGTACTATGTGAACGCCTCATTTTAGTATTGAATTTAATTAGAAGACCAAAACAATAAAGAACCAAATTGGTGAATAATTAGACTTACCAGTGCCCCACTGAGCTTGTATGAGATTCCATTTGGCAAGCACTTGGTCCCTCTCATCCCCAAAGACGCAACAGTTGAACACCGCTGCTACCAGTGCCTCGTGAGCAGATGATGGTCCCTGTGGCTGTTGTTGCTGTTGTTGTTGCTGCTGCTGCCAACAAAGCAGGATTCATTTGATGAGCCCATTAAACTCTCAAACTCTTGAGTAACAAATTACACTCAGGGGTCCAACACACACATACTATGGTTAAGGAGAATGGACTATGGGTAAATATGTTATCATTAAAATTAATACCTGTCCAAACTGTGGTGCTGATCCAAGAACGTTACCAAAACCAGTGAATCCAGTGTTTGGTTTAGTTCCAAATGATTGTCCAAAATTGCCAGTAGCACCAAATGGACTACCAAATGTATTGGCACCAAGAGTGTTAGTACCAAATGTTGGCGCAGCACTGCCAAATGTTGGGGCGCCGAATGCTGGTGCAGCACCAAATGTGTTGGCGCCAAATGATGTATTGCCAAAACCTGAATAAAAAAATAATTGGTCAGTCAAAAATTTAATGCACAATAAATTCTTGCAAGTGTACATTGTGCATCAGATAGTACCTGTTGTAGGTTTAGCAGGAGTGGCACCGAAGCCAGTCCCACCAAATAAAGAGGGTGCTGTAGCAGCAGGGGCAGTTCCAAGCGCTCCAAATGGTGCAGCTGTGACATAAAACAACACAATTGATAAGATTTTTTTTTGTTAAGTTTGCAATTATTCATTTGCTTATTGTTTATTTATAACCTAGCTATCATACCAATCAAAACAGCTCCACATTCTGAATTTGAAATTGATAATTTAAAAAATAATTGAAACTGATAATTGTATATAATATACCCCACTTAGGTTTCAATAAATCCATTTTGAAAATGACTGCCAAGTCCCATTACTCCAAAGTATCAGTCAGCCATAATAATATTGTGCTTTCACCAAACAAACCCGTTACTTGGTTAGTTTGTTACTATTGGCATAAGTATTTGGATACTGCAGTGTAAAAAGCCTCTTCAGAGTCACAGCTGTTTATTGATTTAGTTACCTGTACTTGTTGCTGGTGCACCAAATGAGCCAAAACCTGTAGATGTGGCAGGAGCTCCAAAACCACCAAATCCAGTAGTAGTAGTTGTTGTTGTTGCTCCCCCAAAGGAAAAGGTTGCTGAAACATAACAGATATATAATTAAATTTAAACACATTATTAAAACAACTGTTATGGATGTTGATACGCATACCACACGCTGGGTAGTACCTCATCTTAGAATTATTAAATATATTATTACAGGTTGTTGAGCCATAAAGGCTTACTCAAATGTGGCAGATGACAGTGGCATTTCTCATGTACAACTTGCATTTGATGATATTTATTAGTAAATCATGTTTTCTGATAAGCAATTACCATTTAAAAAGTTAAACAATGAACTTACGTTTTGCGGCAGCGCCGAAGGCTGAACTTTGAGTACTTGGAGTTCCAAATGAAAAAGCCATTCTGTATTTTTTTAATTATTTTTATCCAAACGGCTGAAGGAACTCAACGCATTACGCAAAGTTTTTAATAATAACTGTATAACTGTATTTGTAACACAAAAGCTGGAAAAAAATTGTAAACAAAAATTAACAAATGTGAGGTTATTTTTGCGCTGTTTCAACAAGTAGACATTCAATCAATTTGACAGTTCAATCATTCAGAATCAAAATTGACGTTGAGAATTAGACGTTACTGAAACGTTTCGTTACGTGCTTCTGTATGTTCGTTTCATTTACATTTAAGGTGGATGCGCTAAGGTAACCCGCGAAATTCAAATATTCTTAAGTTTTTTTGCAATTTGCAGGTCAGTATCAGGTATGTTGTGTATGTTGTATGTTGATCTAAATATGATTTGCGACCGTAACAAATATGGTTTTAAAGAATTAGAATCAGCAATACAACTCTCTAAGTTCATGTAAGTGCATTATAGACTATTTCATGAATTCGTCGTTCAATGCACTTTCATGAACTTATACTACTGCCGTGAGTTTTTTCACATATCCAAAACCAACCATTTAGCCGGCAGGGGGGGGACATACTTGGATTCAAACAAAAATTTTCCCTCGTCTAAAGCATAGTGGCGCTGTACTAGATCGAATCCCTGAATCCAAAAATGGTTTTCACAAATTCACATTATTTTTAAACGACTTTTCCAACCTTTCCGTAACCATGGGATCGACGAGAAAAAAAAAACCATCCGAAACTTTACTTTACTTATAATATACTACTATTTATATATATATATACTACTAATAATATAATACTATTTTTTACGATTTTTTTTTAGGTAAGTACCTACCTCTTTGTCGGCATGATTTATATGTTTATACCAATACCAAATTACAGCTTTCTAGTACCAACAGTCTCTGAGCTAAGCCGCGGATAGACGGACGGACGGACGGACAGACAGACGGACATAGCCTTAGTAATAGGGTCCCGTTTTACCCTTTGGGTACGGAACCCTAAAAAACGAATACAACTATAATATTATTATAGTTATAATATTAGTTAGGACATAGTTTCTAGTACCTACAGAGAGGCATTAAAAACAAATAGACGACCGCTGTTCTTCCGGCAGCTTTAATTTGCTATCGGTAGGAAGGAAGACTCAAATTCATTCTTAGAATTTTACGTTCGATTCGTCACGAAACGGAATAAAGATAAGGTGGCTGGTAGTTTTCTCAAAACACTAGTTCAGACGCTGCCTTGCATTTTTGGTGTCTTAGCCAGCAATTTCGAAAAGAGTGAAAAAAGGTTCTTCGCCTCTCTGAGAATTTTTGGGGGTGAGACTCAAGGAATGTGTACAGTATCGCTTTATAGGTACGGGGGGATGGTATTGAGACCTTTTTTAGGGTTCCGTACCCAAAGCGTAAACAGGACCCAATTACTAAGACTCCGCTGTCCGTCCGTCTGTCTGTCTGTCCGACTGTCACCAGGCTAATACGACATTGACATTGACATTGTGACAGTGATAAACCGTGATAGTCATGAATCCAGGCTGATAAAGTCATGAACCGTGATAGTTAGACAGTTGAAAATTTCACAGATGAAGTATTTTTGTTGCCGCTATAACAACAAATACAAAAAAACGGAATTAAATAAATATTTAAGGGGGCTCCCATACAACAAACGTGTTTTTTTGCCGTTTTAATAGATACGTCGGACTCGCACTTGGCCGTTTTTTGTCTATTGTTTTTACTTTCTTTTCTTGTCATGTCAGTTGAGTCAGCGAACTCAGCGATTCGGTTCGGTAATGAATACGAATGACCGTGGAATGACAATGTTTTTATCCTGCTGGCCTACAATGTTGAATTTGCAAAATGTTGAATTCGCAAAAATGTTGAATTCGCAAAATATTGAATCCCAAAATGTTGAATTTGTAAAAAGATGAATTTTCTGGACTCGCAATGTTGAATTTGCAAAATGTTGAATCCCAAAATGTTGAGTCCTGTGGATGCGAGAGGCGCAGGACTGGTTGCGTTGGAGATATTTGGGGGAGGCTATGTCCAGCAGTGAACGTCTTTTGGCAAATATTATAATAAGCATTCTAATACTTCAACGGAAAATATCTGCCACTGCGGTGGTACCCACATAGACGGCCCTATGCAGGAACCTACCACCTGGTACAATTAGTATACATACTTATATTTATTTACGTTGGTACCTAACTAAAACTCGTTTTAAGCTTAAAACACACACAAGGCGGGTGCGTGTCGGGCGCGTGGCGGGTGCGGTAGTACGGTGGGCGTAATTCAAGGAATTATATGGATGTCAACAAACAGAACGCGTGCGCGGAGCGAGACGGGAGCGGTAGCCGCGCCCGCGGCCCGCCACCACAGACAGCGTGCGGGGCACCGGGTCGGAAGCGGGTGTAGCTTCGTTACAGTTGTCGTAATACACGTATACTTCGATTGGCATTTACACTGAACGCGGACGTGAGTTGTGCGCGGAGCGTGTCGTATTTGTTTTGTAACCATTAAAAATGATGGATCTATGGATTATGAAGATTTTAAATATTGTTATTTTAATTTCCTTAATTAATTAATTTAAATTATTTTTCTACACAGCATACTCTCCATTATTCAAATTCTTTTTTAATTATTTCATGAACCCACAGCCTTTTCCTTTTTCGTTCGTAGTAGAAATAATAACTTCCGTGTCTGAATTACCCGATATTTTCAATTATACTGCAACCGCTGCCGCCTGGTTTGGTACGTCCGCGCACTACGCGCTGCCGTCCCGCACCCGAACCGCTGCCGTGCCGCGCCCGACCCGCGCCTACGCTGTGTGTGAACACGATGAACAGCGCGGCCCACGCGAAGAATACGACCCTTTTATGTCCTCTAGAGGGCGCCATTTTCAATTTAATGTGTTACATAGCCTATATCCAAAGGACGATCAAGCCGCTTCCAAAGATATCTCATTTTTCAAATTATGATGCGTAGTTATGAGCAGTGATGGGAATAGGTAGTGCCTATTTGCCTAAACTTCGAAGAACAGAGACAAGAAACGGAGACTTCCTTAGGACTAAAATTTTTTCCGGGACATCTGTCCCGAAATACGGGACAACACTTTTAAATACATTAAAAAAAAATGTTATTTGGAATAAGTGATTCGTTTATATTTACATAAAGTTTGCGACTAGACATAACATAATAAATAACATTCACAGTCGTTACAAACATAAAATTTTCTGGGTGGGAAATCATCATATGACTCTCCCGCTCTGGGCGGAGCGGAAGGGCGTGTCAGACTCTTACTGACTAAAACCCACCCGTGTTCCTTCAGTTGCCTGTTGCCAGGGTCCCGGTATCCCTTTCGGACTATTCCGCAACCCTGGAAGGCATCGGTCCTAACGGACCCCGTCAGGTGTGCTGACATCTCTTTGAGGCGCGCGTGGAACACGACGCGCCATCGACCCGGGCCTGGTCCTTATCGGACGGCGAGCTACCCATTGCTCGCCGTCCGCAAGCCCGCGCCTATGGTGGCCGGGAATCCACCTGGGAGTCCCGACGCCCAGGGTGTCTCCAGCGGCGGCGGTTAGGGGCGTGAGGGCGCAGGCTTTGCCTCTCCCTCACGCGTTCCGCCTCCTCCTTCGCGAGCATCACTGCTTCGCAGAAGGAGGTGACCGCCTCCCATGCCCTCTCGCTCCGTACCATGGCCTGGACCAGGGCCGGATGCGAGAGGTCAGTGCCGCCGATCGCCTCCACGAGGACACGGTGGTGCTCCGCCCAAGCAGGGCACACCTCCACCGTATGCTCCACCGTGTCCTCCGGACGATCCGCACAGTGGTGGCACCCGGGCGTTTCCTCCCGCCTAATCCTACACAGGTACCTCCCGAAGCTGCCATGTCCGGTGAGGACCTGCGTCAAGCGGAAGGTAAGGACGCCGTGGCGCCTCTCCAGCTACTCCTCAAAGAGGGGAGTTATCGCCGCAATTGTGGCGTGCCCAGCACTGAATTGCGACAATCGCACTCTCCATGCCACCATGAGATCCTGCCGGAGCTCTGTCCGCTGTGCCGCGATTTCTCGCGGCAGCGGAGTTACGCCCCGGCGCTTCATCTTCCTTCGCCACTCCCAGATTTGCGCGAGGACCTTCGCCTCCAGATCCCATGGCGGTAATCCGGCAAGGAGACTCGCCGCCTCACGAGAGACCGTGCGGTATCCCCGGGCCAGCCGAACGGCTATGACCCTTTGGGACGCGTTCAACCGGCGAGCTGGCCGCAGCCTAATGGAACGCGCCCACACCGGTGCCCCGTAAAGGGCCATGGACCGCACGACCCCCGCGTAGAGCTTCCGGCAGGAGGCGTTTGGCCCCCCAAGATTGGGCAGGAGCCGCCCCAAGGCGGCCACAGCCCGGTCCAGCCTGGGAGCCAAACGACGGAAGTGCTCCACGAAGTTCCACCGGCTGTCGAGGACGAGTCCTAGATACTTCAACGTCGACTCGACGCCGATGTGAACCCCCTCCTACCGTGATTTGGGAACCCGACAGTGGCGCGTTCCGAGGGCCATGAAAACACATGACCTCGGACTTCTGCAAGGCCACCTCGAGTCCCAATTGCCGGATTCTCTCGACGATTGTCGCAACCCCGCGTGTCGCGAGTTCGGCCGCCGCCTGGTGCGACCTCCCTTGCGCCAGGACCAGCGTGTCGTCCGCGTAGCAAACTACGCTGACGCCGCTAGGGAGGTCGGCGCGCAACACCCAGTCGTATCCGATGTCCCACAGATGCAGCCCTAGGACCGATCCCTGTGGGACACCGCACGACATCTCTCGCCGGTTCCACACTCCCTGGTGACCGGGGTAGATGACGGCCCTGTCCGTCAAATAGGCCTCGACCACACGACAAAGGTAGGTCGGCATCCGGTGGTACCGGAGTGCCTCCCTTATGCAACTCCAGGGCAGGGTGTTGAAGGCATTGGCAATGTCTAGAGACACCGCCAAGACGACCCCACCCCGGGCCACAGCATCCCCCGTCGTGAGGGCCCGTACGCGCATGATGGCGTCCACCGTAGAGCGCCCTCTGCGGAAACTAAACTGGCTCTCCGCCAAATCCGGCCCCACCCGCACCAACCACCCGACGAGGCGGTTTGCAATTACTCTTTCATAGAGCTTGCCCACCTCGTCGAGCAGCACGATGGGCTGATAAGCGGACGGAGAATCCGCAGGGCGCCCCGGCTTCTTTATGAGGACCAGTTTCCCCGTCTTCCAACGAAGTGGGAACTGGCCCCTCTCCATGCATGCGCTCAGGAGACCCCTTAGTCGAGGCCCGAGAGCCTCCATGGCCAGGACCCAGGCTTTCCCAGGTAAGCTGTCGGGTCCTGGGGCGGTATTCTTGGCATTCAGCCTTCGTACCGCCACTCTCATTTCTGCCTCGGTCACCTCCGGAGCATCGTCATCGTCGTCGGCGGTGTGGTCCGCATCGAGCACCGCAGTAGGCGGAGCCATGATCGGGGAGCATGTTCCCCTCTCGAAGGGAACAGAGCGCTCACTACGTCCTCCACAAGCTGAGGCCGGAGACTCTGCGTCAGCGGGGGAGCCCATGGGCGGAGTTTCTCCCGCACCATCTTGTATGGGCGTCCCCACAGATCTGCGTTCAGAGTCTCCAGCGTTTCCTCACGGGCCAGCGCCCTGGCCCGCAGGATCTCCACCTGGAGGGCGGTCTTCGCCGCTCTGTACCCCTGGTATAGCTCCACCTGAATGGCTTCCGTATCCAGAGGGCGGATACGGAGCCTGCGGTGCCTGGCGTACCGGCGTCGCGCAGCAACGCACGCATGGTGCAGAGACGTCAACTGCTGCGACCACCAGCTCACCTGGCGCGAAGCACATCCGGGCTGGACCCGGGGCATTGCCACGTCACAAATATTGGCCATGGCCTCCCGGAACCACTCCGCCTCGTCGTTGATGTCGGCAGGCCTGTCCGGTGATGACACCCAGGCCTGCACAATCGAGGTTTCCAGGAGAAGCTCCCGGTCCAGCTGCTTCAGCGCCCACCGCGGACCACTCGGGGCCTGTCAGACCGGCGCGCTCGAGGACTGGGCGGAGACGTCAAACCGGATATACTGGTGGTCGGAATACGTCTCCACCCCCTCCATGACGCGCCAGTCAATGACACGCGGTGACAGAGCAGGACTGGCGAACAAGATGTCCACCACCGACTCACCCCGCATCCGCACACACGTGGGGACAGAACCCCGGTTTAGGACGACCAGGCCTGTCTCCAGAGCCTAGTCCTCCACCATCCTGCCCCGTGTGTCCGTATACCGGGAACACCAAGCCACATTCTTGGCATTGAAGTCCCCGGGCTTGCCCCTGCCCCTGGCTTTGCCAGGCTTCGGTGGAGCGCAGGCCTTACTCCCGATCCGGTGGTCGGCCGGCTTGCCTGCCGCCGCGCATAAGACGCAGTGCGGCGTGGCCTTGCACGCGCCGGCCTTGTGACCGGGCTGACCGCAGCGGTAGCAGGCATCGCTGCGGTCAACCTCCGAGGTGCATTTCGCTCCCACGTGGTCGCCCACATGGCAGCGGAAGCACCTCCGAGGTCTGGGTTCGAGCAGTTTGACCGACCTGCGCGGACACCCAGCCCACCAGTAGCCTTTTGCCCTCCCCGGCAATTTTATTGGCCGCCGCAACAGGGCAGCGAACCGTAATGGCTTGCATGCCCTTATAGTCAGGACCGATGGTGCCCGCCTTAACCTGTCAAAATCAAAATCAAAATATTTTATTTCACATAAACCTACATGGGCACTTATGAAACGTCAGAAGCTAGGTGCACGGTTCCAATTGGTCGTTTCCTATGGAGAAGAGCCGGCAAGAAACTCCACGGTTACTCTTTTAAAAATAATTGGCTTTTACAATATTTTTAAATTACAGTGTTAGTAGGCATGGGAGGACAATGTAGGCTTTTCAACTTTCACTTTCAACAACTGTAACAAATTGAATAATTATCATGTTCACAAAAGCCACTAGGAGTTGAAATTAAATTGGAGGTATCTATAATAATAGGAATAATGTCAAATACAATGATTATGTCAAGGATGAATGTAAAGAAAATAAACATGGTAATTTGGGAGCAGTTAATAGACTCTTACATAATTATGCCGTTTATAAGGTACCAGGGAAGCCACATGTGCAGAAGGAATTATTGCCAAACTTCCTTGTCATCAACGTAGTCTTTAATCTTATAATATGCTATTTTGATAAGGACACGTTTGATATGGGTTTTAAATTTTCCATCGCTAAGTTCTGTAACCGACTTTGGCAACTTGTTATAAAAGCGGATACTGTTTATAAGAAATGACTTGCTTGTTTTAGTTAATCTAAATTTGGGTATGACAATTTCGTGTCTACTACGTGTATTTATATTATGGAAATCGCTTCTTATTTTGAAAAGTCCTAAGTTTTTGCGAACATACAAAATACTTTCAAAGATATAGAGAGAAGACAGAGTCAGTATATCAATTTCTTTGAATTTGTTTCTAAGGGACTCGCGAGGACTCATTTTATAGATCGCGCGGATTGCCCTCTTCTGTAAAATGAAAATTGAATCTACTTCAGCTGCCGATCCCCACAGCAGAACGCCATAAGACATAATACTGTGGAAATAAGCAAAGTATACTAACCTAGCTGTGGCTATATCAGTCAACTGCCTTATGTTTCTTACTGCATATGCAGCTGAACTTAGTCTACCTGAAAGAGGATCTAAAGTAATTCCTAAAAATATAGTTTCTGTAATTGCATCTAGTTTCTTGCCATCAAGTTTTAGATTTAGACTCACTTGAGGTACATTTGGTAATGAGAATCTAATACATTTAGTTTGTTCGCATTAAGTAAAAGATTATTAGCTGCGAACCATTCCGAAAGAGTAGCCAGACTATCGTTGACATGTGAGACATCTGTATATTTTCTATCTATTTTAAAAATAAGAGAAGTGTCGTCAGCGAATAGTATTATATCCGAAAAGTTGGCCATCATGTAAGGAAGGTCATTTATATAAACTAGAAATAAGAAAGGGCCGAGTATTGAACCTTGAGGCACGCCCATTTTAACTAGAGACCCCGGGGACGTTGCCCCGTTAACATTTACTTTTTGCTGCCTGTTTGATAGGTAAGAAAGAACAAGATCAGCAGCTTGTCCACGAATTCCGTAGTGGTGTAATTTACAGATCAGTGTATTGTGGTCGACGCAGTCAAATGCTTTTGAGAGGTCACAGAAAATGCCAATTGCATCCTGGGACTTCTCCCAGGATTCTAAAATGTGACTGATGAGTTTTACTCCCGCGTCTGTCGTCGACCTACCTTTCGTGAAACCAAACTGGTGACTATGTAAAATCCTATTTGAGTTAAAATGTGACAGCATCTGGTCTAGCATGATTTTTTCATAGATTTAGCTCAATCCTGGTAATACAGATATTGGTCTATAGTTAGAGGGATCGCTTTTACTACCCGATTTGAAGATTGGTACAACTTTACTATGTTTCATTAAATCAGGAAACGTACCAGTGTCCAAACATTGATTAAATATGCCTGTTAGGACAGGGGCAATAGTTTCAATGATATCTCCCAGAACCTTAACAGAGATGCCCCATAAATCTTCAGTGTTTTTTGAGTTAAGACTTATGAATGCTTTTTTAATTGTGGCAATAGAAATAGGCTTGAACGCAAAACTTGGAATGACTTTAGTAAAGTTTTCTTTGAGAAGAGAATCTGCTAATAAAGATGAAGAGGGGAGAGATTTCGTAACCTCTATTGGGATGTTGGTAAAGAAATTTTCTAGTGTCTCAGCAACTTTTAACTTATCTGAAATGGTTTCATCATTAATTTTTAGAGACAATTCATTCGCAATTCCAATTAAAAGAACTACAGTAGTCTGCTCATTCATTGGTGTGTGTTTTATTTTATGAACAAGCTCATTTAAGTGCAGGTTATGGTAACAACAGTTAACTATAGTATGTTTAGAGCGATTACGAGCACCCCCCAGCTCGGCAGAGCACCCCCCAGTCCTGACAACGGCGGCCACAACCTGTTCCTTCGTCACCGAGTCGTCCAGGCCCTGGATGTGCATTTCAGCGCACTTAGTCGGCCTGGACACTCGGGCCTCGTCCGCGTTAAGGGACGCCCTAAGCTTTTCAGCCAGGCCGTCAGCAGCCGTGCCACCAGCCGGACCGGGGAACTCTAGCATCCGGGCCCCCGTGGCAGCGATCCTCAGTCGGATACCTCCGGCAGCACCGAGCTCCCCTAGGTCCACCACCTCCGCCACTTTGGCAAATACGTCCTTATAGGACACGCCCTTCGTTGCCGCTTCCGGCTGTAGTGTGACCACTACAGCTGCGGACTTCGGGGCATGGAGCCTAGCCGCAACGCTTCGCTCCTTGCGCCGCTGCCGCCTCGCCTTTTTCTTATTGGCCGCCCTTGCCTTCCTAGCCGCCTTCCTCCTTAGTCCTGAGGAAGTCTCGTCTCTGTTCTTCGAGGTTTAGGCAAATAGGCACTACCTATTCCTATCACTGGTTATGAGGGAACAGATGAACATACATACATACAAACCGGTCAACAACATACCGGTCAAAATCATAACCCTCCTTTTTGCTTCGCCGTAGTCAGGTAAAAATGGCTTAAATTAGTGCTCCAGAGTGAAAAACCCTGACTTCTAAACTAGGTTTATGTAGCCTGTATCTTAGAAGCCAGTTACTATAGAATAGAATATTCTCGATAAAATAACTTTTTACAAATTCAACATTGTGATTCAGATGGGAAATTCAACTTTTTACAAATTCAACATTTTGGGATTCAACATTTTGCGAATTCAACATTTTTGCGAATTCAACATTTTGCAAATTCAACATTGTAGGCCAGAAGGGTTTTTATTTATAATTAAAAAACCTTTTTTTTTATAGAGTTACTGAGGCGTTCCGACCTACCAAGCTAAAGAAATTTAAAAAAATCAGAATATAATATTTATAATGTAAGACCCCGCACCGTCAGGCGTCTGTTGTGCAGCTGCTGTAACAGTGGCTGAGTTATCAAAATAATAACGAATGAAAATGATAACAATAACCACGATTTCATTGCACATTAAAACAACACACGCTAACAATCTTTGAAAACACGTGATTTGACGTTCCGTCCGACCGATTTCACCGATTGAAACGGTCAGATACCTCTTTTCTCCTGTTTCTGATAAAATCACCTCACAAAACGAAGTAACATAATAAACAAAAGAATGTTCAACAGAAATATAGTTTAGAATAACCTTTTCGTTAGCCATTGCAGAATGAAATTATGATGAAAATAGTCGACCGACGACACCTAACCTAAAAATTATTAATATTTTTGTATACAAATAAAATGAAAGATAAAACAATCATAAATAGCTATTTTATTGCATATCACATCACCACTTAGCCACTATCTCCAAATTCAATGTGAACTGAACATTTTTTCCCTGGTGGTAACACATTGCACATCACAGATCAGATGGAACATTCCAGAGGAAAATAAAATTTGCTTACATCATTTTACTTTGTTATTTTTGTAAGTATACAATTTAAAGAACACATTTAACAGCAAAAATGAGATAGAATTATAATTATGCAATAAACAAATCGGAGTTATGTCTTCGCCTCCCAGGGAATCCGTTATTTCTTCGCTCCAGGAGGCTGTAGTGGCTGGCCACGTTCTTTTCCTCGAAGTTTTAATCCAATTGCCCTTTCTATCTTACCAAGAACAATGTTATTTGGAATGCCACGACCGGCCTCGTAATCATTAACAATTTGAGGTTTCTCGCATATTTTAGTTGCCAGATCTTTTTGACTCATGCCTTTAGACTGTCTTCCTTGCATTATAAGCTTTCCCAAGTCAAGGGTTACTTTTTCGTGACGCAATTCTTCAGTCTCTCTGTCGAGTTTAGCCGTGTTTTTAGTGGTAACGTGTTGTTTATTGGTTCCAGCTCCATATTTTTGTTGAGTATCAACTGGTAAACCTTGACGGCGTGCCGCATTTACTGCTTGTTCAGTCTTCAGAGCTGATGCCTTTGGTGGTTTTTTACGGAGAATCGTGACAGTATCCCAGTCGGACATTTTTACGCAGCTGATACCACAATAATCACAATAAAATTACTGATTACGAAAAATTTTCTGCTTACTTCGTGCGTGCCGTGCTGTACCTTATAGGGCAGCTTATTCAATAATAAGGTTGTCATCGACATCGATGTTTGTTAAATCGTTTTCAATCGATTTTTTGTATAATTTAGTAAGTTTTGTTAATTCCTGAAGTCTAAAGTTTATTGACTTGAGTTTTAACTATGTTTATTATATATAATAGATATTCTAGTACTTGATTTTCACAAGAAATCAATATTTAGTAGTAGCATTTATGTTCACTTCGCAGCCGCCTTTAAGGTTGATGCGCTAGGGTGGCCCGCGAAATTCAAATTTTCTTACGTTTTTTGCAATTTGCAGGTCAGTATCAGGTTGTATGTTGATCTAAATATTATTAGCGGCCGTAACAAATATGGATTTACAGAATTATAAATATTAGAATCAGCAATACAACTCTCTAAGTTCATGTAAGTGTATTGACTGACGATTTCATGAAATTTTCATTCAATACACTTACATGAACTTAGAGAGTTACTTCGCGGGCTACCCTAGCGCATCCACCTTAAGGCTGCGAAGTGCGAAGTAAACTACTAGCGATAGAGGTGGGTAGCACCACTTTTTAAAATGTGGATTGTGGAAGGCACTCTTTTTACAAAGTGTGGTAGCATAGTGTGCTACCACGAATGAGGCGAGGCTTCGGTGGCTTGTGGGCACGAACGTGCTGGGAGTGTGTCAGTGAGTCACTTGCTTGCCGATTCATTGCTCACCGAGTCACCGCGCGAGTCGCGTGTGTGCTGTGTGGTGTGTAGTGAGTAGTGACGACAACGCGACACGACACGGCACACATACGCAATTGAGTAGGCAGACGCGCGGTCAGTTCTGTCTGTGGTGTATGTTTGTGCTAGCAACAGTGAACGAAGACATCAATGATCAAAATACACAAAAAGAGTGAGTGACTCGATCAACTGACTAATTTCGTTAAAAACTCACAAGTACAAAATGTTCTGTGTGTAGCTAATCTGTGCCACTGTGGTGTGTGGTAGCACATCAAAATAAAAATGAGTGAGCGACTCTTTTCATCCAAATGAGTAGCTATAACTGTGCCAGCACGTGTGGTGAGTTACCCAACACTAACTAGTGATTTGAAACTAAAACGACAACGATTCATGATGTTGGACAAAGCTCCACTGTAAAGTGGTGCAGCGTGGCATAAATTATAATTATTTATGGGAGATAAATAAATAACGTGAACGGAACAACAAGAAGTTTAGGCCTCTTCATAGGGTTTTATTCAAAATAAATATCTATAGTTTGACTGCTACAGTCGTTTTTGAATCTCGTAGATTAATTTGACATAATTATGCAAATGGCAAATGTCATTGATTTTTTTTTGTTTTTTCTTTATAGTCACACTTATTACTTAGCCACTAGGTCCTCCTCACATATATCGGTATTTTCTATTTTTATTTTTATTATAAATATTTGAAAAATATTTGTGAAGTTCAATTGTATTTATTTTTCATACAATACCAAATTAAGAAACAAAAATCTACTTATTACTGCTCTGAATTTCAGCGGTTTTAGTCAATGGCGACAACGGTGTTGCTATTGGAAATATATCATATTTGATACTTTGTCGATACTTGGTATTTTAAATCGATACAAATCTGTATCGAAAAAATAAATATCGCCTAAAAATGACGATATATCGAACAAAAAATATCGATGTATCGATATATCGATATTTTCTTGACTACTTGATCCCCCCTGCGAAATAACCTCATTGAAATTGAAACACGTATCACGTAAAAATAAACAAAATTTAGAATGAATGAAGAAATTACTGATTCAGATGAGGAATTATTAGTCTACGCTGAGTTTGAAGACACTGTAAATATTGAAAAGTATCGAGCGGTTCATGTATTGGGAGTTAATGGAAAAAATCCTATAATTCAAATGGATGATACGTTTTTCACAGGTTGTTGTGCTTTATTTTATGAATCATAAATATCTTGTTCTCCTATACATAGTGACACTAATTATTTGATATACCTGTTTAATTGAAGACAAGAAACTTAAGAATAATAAAATATTACATTGTCACTTTATTGATTGAATTTTATTCAAATAGGAAAATACGAAAATGCTCTTGGAACGTACATGTTTTTTGAAGAAGATCGAGAACCAAAATCGGAAGATCCTTTATTCGACAAATTGCCTGACAAAAATTTAAAGTACCTCTGCAAGACCAAAAAGTTATTGAATATGGAACATGCGTATGTTACTCCTAAAGAAGGTAAAATATTATGGTAAAGGGCCTATTTCACAATGTCCGAAAAGCCTCTACTTATCAAATATAATGCAGCTTGGAGGGTGTGAACTGTGAAGTCCTCGTTAAAGTACTTGGCACATATTTTAATTTCATTCAATTTCTGTTCCATTTTTATTCAACTTTATGAGTAGTGGCTATTCAGACTTTGTGAAGCAGGCAATTTCATCATAAAATAATTCACACATACCTGAAGAAAAAGAAATTGGCCAAATACAAGTCGGACTTGCACACAAAGGGTTTTGTTATTCCTTACCACCATACCATATTTTACACTTTGTTTTGTACTATAACAGTTTTCTTGTATGGGAACCCCCTTTAAATGTTATTATTTGTTGATTTAGCAGCAATAGACAGTCTGTGAAAATTTCAACTGTCTACTTATTACGGTTCAAGAGATACAGCCTGTTTAAAGACAGACGGATGGACAGCGGATGCTTAGTAATAGGTTGCCAATTGGGTATGGAACCCTCCCATCATGAATCTTGACTTGTCATGAACCAATGTTTTCCAATTGCTATGATCACAAAAATAACACTGCAATGGGTTGTTTTTTGTAAAAAGTTTTATAAACTTTCTTTCACAGGGCATGATCTCCAACATACAAAGCTTGAAGTTGAGGACAACATAGAACCTGTAAATTTTAAGTCATTACAAGAAGCTATTGAGAAGTTTAAAAATCATTTTGAAACCGAGTCAGTCACTGAAGTCATAGACCCATAAGGTAAGCATTGTCAACATAACCAACCCAACTAGTTAAATAGACTTCGTACCCAGGTAGGCCACAGCAAGGACAACCTCCACAACTTCAAGTTTTCATGGATGGCTCACATCTCCAGGGTGAACGCGGGTCATAAACTTTAAAACAACAAGAAGTGGTGGCCCTTTCTTGCTTTCACAAATCTTCACAATTTATTTAGTGGCATATAGGATTTCAAACAGTAGCTGTAAGATAATGGTTTCATTTTATTTGCATAATAAACTTTCAACGTGTATGAGAATTGAGTGCCCATTTTGAACGAAGATATACAAAGTAGGGCAGTGTTTTGCGATAATATCTTGTTTTCACAGATTTTGGCATTTAGACTTTGTCTGTAGTGTCCTTTATCAGGTACAGATGGGCCCTAAATTTACTATGTGAGAACTGAGGGCCCACGCGCTTATTTGACTTTCACAAAATCTGATTCCAACTTTCACAATTCTTTGGGAATGTTCACTAAATCCTAAGTACATTTACAAAGAGTTTTCACAAAGTGGCCCTCACACCACATGCACATATCATTAAAAAATATAAAAAATAGTAGCCCACCCGTTTTGGGAACAGGGTCCAAGCTACGGCGGTCAGAGCTCCAGAGAGAGGAACCTCCTTACAATGCGAGCCGTGTCAGAAGTATCGCTTTCTGAATCAAGCTCTTAATCCAGCTGCCCAATGAGAGCCTCCATAGGTGTTGATCGAGGCTGATACGATTATCGGCACAATAATCGCTGAGTCCACATCCCACATTTCGACAACTTCGCAAGCCAAGTCAAGATACTGGATTTGTTTATCTTTCTCGGCTTTCACGAGGTTCCCGTCATGCGGGACTGTCACTGTTATGTCAATAATCATTGCGCGCTGCTCTATTCGATCCACCACCACTTTATCAGGCTTATTGGTCAACAATACTCCTGTCAGTGATGATGGATCGATCCCAGTATAATGTGATATTTCCATTTTAGAGAACTGGATCGGGCACATACCTGTAGTACGGCACTGAAGCAGATTAGTTTGCCGATAGCGCTCTGGCCCCACTAAGGCGCTCAATTCTGCACTGCCAATTGCCAATATTCTGAACTATGATGGATGAGCTACAAAAATAATTTATACAGTTGCGTTCATTGTTTGATTTTAAGGGTATTTCCCCTGTTAATTTTGAACAAAAAGTCCCTACATTATAATATACGATGCAATGCAATGACTTTTAAATGTCCGGTACATCAATAGGGGAAAAACCGCAATAGCAAAGGCGGGAGAAATGTGGCGATGGCAAGCAAACTAACTATAGTACTTATGATGCGTTTTCGTTCGCCCGTATTCAATCGTGTGGCGTGCATCGATTAGAGCGCGCACACGTGGTGGCTATTTACTGGCTACTAACGTGGTGTAAGCTCGGAACTCAAATAAACTGTATTTCATTATTGTTTTATACTTGCTGCTAATAACTCGTGTGTTGTTGGAATCGTTTTGTTTTGATCGTGTTAGGGTGAGTCACCTGAATGTTATTTTATTAGTAGTTTGAGCCTTTTGAGCGTATTTAAAATGACATGATAAGTAGGCATTGAGTTTTAATGAAGTACTTTTAAATAGATCATTATTGGTAAGTTTCAAGTAAATACGAAACCCTAATAACCAATATTATTAGACAATACATGTAATAATTATAATAAAAAAATATGTGTTGTATATAATTTATAAATTTAATTAACGTGTTTAAATATTTGTATGCCAGTCTATGGCGAAACATGTAAGACCAATGATATTATATTATAATATCATTGTGTAAGACCATAACTATATAAATAAGTCCTTATTATGTACCATGTTTTAAGGCAAACAAATATATTCTATTCTATTCACAAATGGTTTATTGTCAGAATTGTACCTAGTACCTATCTATAGTATTACCTAACTGTCCTACAAATGTAATTATTTTATTTAACTAAGTACCTAGATAGTTGATTTTATTTTCTTATTTTTAATATTATTTTGGAATGATAATTGTAAATAACAAAAAAAAAATATGGCTGAATGTGACTATAATAAAATTAATTGAGCCACTGCCGAGTAGGTACCTATCCGAGAGGTACACTTCTACTAATATTACTAAACCATTGATTTAATATTATTATATGTCAATGTACTAAACACATTATATATCCAACATAAAATATCTATGACATCCTGTTTCTATTTCGCTGTCAGGGAGGAAGTATCCCTATCTTGTTTAATAGATACTATTAATAATTATTAATCTATACTAATATTATAAAGCTGAAGAGTTTGTTTGTTTGAACGCGCTAATCTCAGGAACTACTGGTTGGAATTGAAAAATTCTTCTTTTGTGTTAGATGGTCCATTTATCGAGGAAGGTTATAAGCTATATAACATCACGCTACGACCAATAGGAGCGGAGCATACATGAAAAATGTTGCAAAAACGGGAAAATATACTTATTTCTTTTTGAGAGCTTCCGTTGCGTGCGCTGCGTAAACGGTTTAAGTTACGCAAATATCATGTATGAAGGAATTGTTCCTCTTTAAAAGTTCTAAAAAACTATTAGCAATATAAATTTTTATTAATCTTTCTTTACTTCGGGATATATTCAGTATTCTGGGGCTTGTAATTTAAGTATTATAAAGATTACTGGTTAACTGACTCTATGTGAGAAACCTCTACTACTTACTGATAATGATAATTACAATTTACATTGAGGTCACAGTCTGGGCAGATCGCGACACGTTTGTCCTGTCCTATAAATGAAAAACGGTAGGTACATTTCGACCTGTCTTAGGCTGAGTCCTGAGTGACGGCGCACCGCGCATGCCTTAGGCTGCCATCAGACGGACTGCATTTCAACTGCAGTATAACTGCAAATTTGCAGTTTAAATGCAGTTACCAGTACAATACGAGTATTGCAGTCGTACTAAACTGCATTCAAACTGCAATAATGCAATCTGTCTGTTAGCAGCCTTAACGGGGCCCTCTGCAAGTAAGACAATAAAATTTTAATTTAAAACCTGACTATTTGGGAAACGAGGTTTCTCAACCCAATAAATAATCCAAGGTCCCTTGAGATTCCACTTATCCAGGTTACACTGTAGTACACTACGCACATTTGATGTAGGCCCCACCTACACCGAACCGTGACCCCGTCGTAGCGCAGCAGCCAATCGCCCACCCATTGCCAATCGCCAAATGGGTTTTCCTTCATGTTTAATATTAGGATGACCTAGACTCTTGAGTACCTACTTACCTGCATAAATAAAGATACCAACAATAGTCATAAGCAATTATTGTTTCAGCAAGATGACAAACTCGTGCCGGCGTCGGCACCGAGGTCGACATTTGAAAACATTGGAAGAAATATTTCAAGAGGTGAACAAAAGACATGTGCGAATTAAAAGAAAAGACAGGAAAGACAATAACTCTATACTTTACAAAGTGCTTCAAAAACTTTTGAAGATAATGCGTAAATGTGACAGTTTATTCGACAGTATGAACCCCAAATTAGAATATTTAGGTAGCTACTTTGACGGGATGCGCGTGGGCCAACCAAATGAATACGACATTAATGTTATTCTGACCATACACGTTAATTACAGTAAAATCGGTTTAGATGCCCGTGAAAACCAAAATGGTTACACAAGTATTGTAATGCCAGAAGAATTCCGCAGACTGTCGAAAACTCCTGCCACTGCCATGAAAGGTTTCAAAAAGACTGAATTTTGGTGCGACAGATCTTACCGCCTTTCAGTTACAAGTTTTCGATCCTGGATGCAAAGTGTCGTAGATGCTGCTCTAAATACATTACCACTAGAAGATGGTAAACGAATTTTGAAAGTAAAAAATAAATATTTTAAAATCCTTTACAAGATGTCGGGTCCTGCTAATACCATTACAATATGTATTGAAAACGATTACGTTATTGATGTGGATTTGGTTCCAACGTTAGCGTTTGAGTTACCAAAAAAACCTTGTAGTTCAAAAATCGATTTTGAGAAAGTTAGAAAAACAAAAATTACAAACTATTTTGCAGTTCCAAAACCTAGTGATAATGATTTTAGTTGGAGATTAGCTTTTCCGTATCAAGAACGTTATTATACGGACAATATGAACAACTTAAAAAGCGCTATAAAACTTTTAAAGCTTTTCCGAGATATTCAAGGATTTAACAAATTGGCTAGTTATTTTATTAAAACATTATTTTTATGGGAAATTATAGAAAAGGACGATGAATTTTGGTCAAAAAATTCTTTGACATTTATAGTACTTTTTATGTTACGAAAATTAAGAGATTGTTTGGCAATTGCAACTATTAAGAATTTTTGGTGCTCCGATCACAATCTTCTCGAGAAAATTAAAAGGGAAACGTGTCAAAACTGGAGTCATCGAATATCTAATATAGTCAATGATATAGAACGAAATAAACTGACCAATCCATATATTGTATTTAAATATTTTACTAATCAAGTGTCAGTAAAATAAAACTAAAATGGTAGTGTTGGTAGAGAATCGATGAATATTGTGTTTCACTGTTTTACTATTCGTCACGATTCATGCACAGTATTTTTTTTGTATCAGTAAGTCATTTTTGTAATCCAATACAAATGTAAAAGTCCATTGTATAGCTAATACTTACCTAATAATTGTTTATAATCGATCAAAATCATCATTATCACTATTATTTTCTAAGTGTAACTAGTAAATTATGAATTTAGTTAAGTACGAAATATCTCTAAATCAGTGTTTCCCAAAGTGGGCGATAACGCCCCCTTGTGGGCGCTCGAGGCCCAGAGGGGGGCGGTATGGGGCACAGAAAAAATTGGGGGGTGTTGAAGTGGTTTAGCGGGGCGATGGCTGACTTGTAATTTAATCTACTTAATATTTTAAAATTCACTGAAATTAAATCCTACCTACTACACAACATCGATTATTTAGTTCATATGTTTTCTGCCCTGTTCTATTGTATAAAAACTAAAAATACTTAGCTTTTGTAAAATAGCCCGTGAGCAATCAAGTTTTAACAAGTTTCTGTTAACCAACGCGATTTGTGCAATCCTGTAGGTATCAATCGGCTGGTTTGGCTGTATCAATTGATTATGTTTGTATTTGTTTTAAATTGAATAAAAGGTACTCTTAATATTATAAAGTTGCGTTTTAATTGCCCTCACTGGTAAAAATGTCTCATATTCATATTCATATTTAATTGCATTCCATAATGTGCTTAAAGGTACAATTACGGACCCTGTAGGGCACAGCAAAATATAAAATTAATTCTTAAGAAATAAATAATACAACAATTTTTAAATTTATGTTCTTAACAATAATTGAGATCATATTCTTATAATATTTTTATATGAAGGTATGTATGAAATGTACAGAAAGGGTGTCTGTTTGTGTTAATTTTTTGTCTTGTATGTATTCGTTTATTGTGTAATATGCTTTTTTAATTAATATTTGCTTGATCTTATTTCGTATCCCTGGTTTCATCTTTTATTGCATCTGGTAATTTATTAAATATTTTTATGGTCATTACGTAGGGGCTATTGGCATGTAATTTCAGGCGCGAAGTGAGTAACATTAACATATTTTTATACCTAACAGATCGGTCTATATGTTTTTCGCCACGGGTTGTGAAAAAGTTCATGTATTTTCTAAGAAATTTGCTTGTTTCTAGGATATAGATGGATGGTAAGGTGAGTATTTTATGTTTTATAAAAATGGTTTACAGCTATCGGTTTGTTTTAAACAACTTCAATTTTTGTGCCGTTTGTTGTAAAATTAACTGGTAATGGGGATTTTTTCTGAGGATAGAAAGTCATTAGTTTGGTTTTTTTATAATTAATCTCAAGGTTGTGGTCATCCATCCATTTTTTTGTTTTATTTAATATTGTGTTTAGTTGTTCGTTAATATTACTATTAGTGCGGCAAGTGGTAAGCAGAGATATATCGGTGCCGATTCTCTTGTCACAAAATTCTCTAAACTAAACTAAAAATCACTAAAATTTAGTTTAGTCCTGTCAAACGATCAAACTCATTCTGAAATAGACTTTAAATGACACAACTTAACTATAATTTAATTCGACAGCACTAAGATGGCACTGAGTTTAGTTTAGTGAAAATGCTATTCTGAATTTGACGATTTAACCTAAAATTTTGTTCTATATCTAAAATCCTCTAACTAAATCTGACTATATTTAATCGCGATTAAAAATGTGTGGAATAAAATTAGATGTCATGAACTAAAATTCAAACCAACACCTCGACTTCAGTTACAAAAAACAGTACTGTATTTTTTAATTTTCTTTTGCTTATATCTCGAAAACGGTGTGTCCTATCGCAAAAATAATGAAAATTTCGTCCCCCTTTAGGAAACTCTTAAACCCCTAATTCTCAACATGTTGGTAATGATTTTTTATTTTTTTTCGTTATTTTCCATACAAAAACTGAAAAATTCCATTAAAAACACGTCGAGGCTGCCGTGCATGCGCGCCTCTGGCTCTAAAAAAAAAACACGGGGTAGGGAAAACAAGTACCAAGTGGAGGCGCGCGGTTGTCAAATTCGATTTTAGTTGTGTCAAAATAAGTTTTAAATTTAGAGAATTTATTTGGCAGAATAGCTCCAAGATTCCCATAGTCAAAAGTAAGGAATTTTAGAGATAGTTTAGTTAGTTTAGTTCGGTGTACAAGAGAATCGGCACCATCGTCTGCGAATAGCACACATGGTTCTTTCATGATTTTGGGAAGGTTGACGTAGATGATGAATCCTGATTGACATCCAATAACACTGCCCTGGGGAATTTATGCATTTATAATCTTCTTATCGGACCTTACTTGTGTTATTCGTTTTTGGTCATGGTCAAAATGTTCTATTTGCACATATTGCTCTCTATCTTTTTAGTAGGGCGCAAACCACTTATGTGTAGTTCCACGAATTCCTATTCCATATAATTTGTCTAATAACATTTTAAACTGTACTTTGTCTATGCCTTTGTCATGTCTAAAAGTATGCCAACTGCATATTTTTTATCATTTAAAATATTTATAACTTCTTGTATATATTTATAGACAGCTAGTGTGGTTGATCGATGTTTACGAAACCCGTTTTGACCATCGTCAAAGATTTTATATCTTTCGCAAAAACTGTTAACACTGGCACACATAGCTTTTTCGAAAATTTTTGAAGCCGTAGGTAGAAGAGCTATGGGTCGATAATTATTGGGGTCGGTTTTCGAGTTTTTCTTAAATAATGGTTTTATAATCGCTTTTTTAAGGTGGTCAGGAAAAGTACCTTCATCAAAGGACTGATTTATTAAAGCACAAAAAGGTACAACATGTTCATCTGCACATTGTCTAATCAGAGATGGGGGTAGTTCATCTATTCCGTGACTTTTTTTGTTTTTTAATTTTTTTATAATTCTATGCGTTTCTCGACAGTCTAAAGGTCTAAGAAATAGGGTATTTTCAGAAGGGTTGAGTACTGGCTGGCCTTTGGCCTCACAGCAGCCCTTCACCGATTGATGCAAAAAAGTTATTAAATGTGTTTACCTACTATTTGGTTTGGGTCTGAAACTAAAGAATTATTAATTTGTAATTGTATATTATATTTATCAGTAAGTGTTTTTTTGTTAGTACGTTCGTTCACTATATTCCACATAGCTTTGACTTTGTCTTGAGACATTTGAATTTTTATAATGTTTTTCTGTTTTTTTTATATTATTACCGACTATTTTAGTATTTTTTCGTATTTTCTATAGTATTTTTTGATAATTGGATTGTCAGATTAAATACTTAAAATGTTTAATACTTAATCTTTTGTTTGTGCATGAGATCTTTATACCTTTAGTTAACCAATATTTTTTATAAAGTGTTTTTAATTAAGTTTTTAGTTTTGGTATTATTTTGTTTAGTATATTAGTTAATAAGTCATTAAAAACATTATATTTTGATTTGCGCCATTAGTTTCTATAATGATATCTCTCCAATTAACTGACTTTAATGTAGATTTGAAATTTTCAATGTTATTTTTGTTGTAGTCGCTTTTCCGTGTACCAAGTGGTTTGCTTAGGTCTTTGCGGTATTTTAAATTTTATAATTGTACCACAATGATCTGAAAAACCCAGTTCTTCTACAGATGTATATAAATCTATATTTTTAAAGTTTGTAAATATTAGGTCAAGACACGTTGACGCTGTTTGTATTATGTGTGTGGGATGTTTTATGTGCTGTGTGTATTTGTATTCAGACATAAGGTCTAAGAAGGTGTTAACTTGGCGCCTAAAATGGCGCCCTCTAGAGGACATAAAGTCAGGAACTAAAAAAAAAAAAGTAATAAAAACGAAAACCCAACTACGACTAAAAAGGTATAAACAAGACACCACAGACAGACAAATTAAAAATCCGGAGTCACACGTGTTAGGGCATAAATCAAACAGATTACGTGTGACTCCTATTTAATTTTTTTATACTGTTTACTTCGTTTTCAGTTTTAGGTGGAGGGTTTGATATTGTTTCGTCCTTATAACTTATGAGTTTCCCTTCAATATACAGTTGATTATTTCTGATTACAGCTTGCTGTCCTTTATTTCGTGCTACGAGCATTATATCGCGCAAGATTTACCTCTCATTCGGCATTCCTTGCTTCTTCATTTAAGAATTCCGAAGTGTACAGTCCGGTTCCTTGGAAATATCGGCTATTTTCTATTATATATTTGGTAATTGTTTTGCTCATAAATTTAATTACAATTGGTCGATTTCGATTTTTATACCTACTATCTTCCGATCCTATAGGTATCCTCAAAGTAGCCTAAAATATCTCATAGCTCTGATTCTTTCGTGTAGGTCTTGTTCAGGCTTTTTGTAAATTTCGGTAAGTCCATACAACACAATTTTCTTAACATTATTCTCAGGTATATATTGTTTTATAGGGGAGGTCTCAGAGTTTAGTCTTTTTATTTCGTTTTGGAGTGCTTCAATTTGCTTATTCAGTTTTTTTATTTGAATGTTAATTAACTCTATATCAGTCTTTCGTTGTTCGTTTTGTAAGAACAGAGTCTCGTTTAGAATGTAAGTTTAAATTCACCTATATAGCACACTATAATTAAAGTAATTAATGTAACTGTGTTTTTTAAGATGTGGTAAAAAAAAACAAATTGGGGGGCGCTGAAAAATAATTGATTTGCAAAGTGGGCGGTAGATGAAATAAGTTTATATTTTAGAAACTATTCCTGAAGTTAGTATGGCACATCAAGTTTTTGAAAGGAGAGTGCCTCAGCTATTAACAGGCCCTTACTGCGGAAGCCACAGGGCTACCATTTGGCAGAATCGTGTGTTGCTACGCTACAACCTGTCACCCTGCGTTTACCACCAAGGTACATTATGGCCGTTACAACTTGGCAGTTCCGAACTTCGCGCAGAGGACTGCGCAGTAAATAAGTGGAGGTAACAATTTTTTATTAAGAACCAAATTGTGACATGAAAGTTTGTACAACCATGTTTAGAACTGCCAAGTTACAACGGCCGTATTGTATAAAACAAATGTCATTCTAGTTTATGTATCGTGCGCATGGCACCTGGCTCAAAGACGTTTGTACCTCCCCCCGCTTCCCCGCATGGCGACAGCGAGGCGCGGCGCGGGTAGCGGGGGAGTATCGGGTTGTACATGTTGTCTACTGTTTTCGTTTATCGTATAAGTACATACACATAAAACAAGTTTTAAAGACTAGCTATTTATAAGCAAAACTTGTAATACCTAGTTGAAGTTGTAGACGACTCGTCAAAAAGGTGAACAACGTCAATACATAATACTTACTAAGTACATGTTATTGTGTTTTTTTTGACACCCTAATCCCGCGTCCTATTTAAAGGCCTGCACAGACGACGGACTTTTCTCGGAAAAAAGTACGCTCCGCGAATAAAAAGTCCGCCGCGGATTTACCGCGA
The DNA here is from genome assembly GCA_948473465.1 of Lithophane ornitopus. Taxonomy (NCBI): domain Eukaryota; kingdom Metazoa; phylum Arthropoda; class Insecta; order Lepidoptera; family Noctuidae; genus Lithophane; species Lithophane ornitopus. Next base: position 6,633,979 of record OX419616.1, on the reverse strand, counting down.
ACTCAACAAATGATCGCGCACACGGTGTGCTATCATTTGTTGCCCGGAAATGCATTTTTTCTCGAGCGCATAACGTGGACTAAAGTCCGCCATGTGCGTTGCTTCGCCTAGTCACACGAGTTCTATTTTTTTCGGGGACTCCACCGTACTTTTGTCCGGTCCGCTCTCTGCATGTCCTCGGTTATTCGGGGGACTTTTTGTACGCGGTACTTTTAATCCCCCGTTTGCGTTACTCGATACAGTTGTAAGCGATCTATTTTAGCGCGCATCAGTCAAGTCCGCGAACATAAATCCCTCGTCTGTGTAAGCCTTAAGCGATCGTCACAGTAAGTACCTATGTCACTTTTTTTCGGAAAACTGGAAAGCCCGCGCAACAACACGTTCAGGTTCACGGAACAAAAAGTGGCTTACGAACGCGATGATCGCTTCAGATGCAATGTTTCAAAGTTTTTAGTATCACGCATTGTAACCGTGCGTTTGCACTGGCGAAACATTTAGGACAAAATATTTTGAAATCTCTAATAACTGTCAAAGCTCCATACAATTTTTGACAGGAACTAGCGATTTAAGTTTTGTTGTAATGTTTCGCCAGTGCAAAGTCAATCGCACGGTAACATAGTAGTGCGCTTCTCAATGCGCGTTTGTATGTAGTTTTCTCTCTGTCGGGTACCTACTCTGGCCTCAGATCGACATAAAAATTTGTCAGTCAAAAGTTTTGAAAAGTTCAATTATGTTATTACAAAATAGGCAAAGTGAAAATAGTCGTTAAGGGCCTACCCAACCTCAAATTGCTTAGCATAATCCTCTGTTATGCCGAAAACACTGCAGCATTATTTTGAAATAAATATATATTAAAGTTGAGGATTGATGTTAGGTCTTATGTTTGACCAAAACACGATTAAATAAAATTTTCTCCAATGAGAAATAATCCAAACCTCTAAACCGAACTATAAACCTTCAAAAAATACTTCAAATTAGATCATGAAACTTCGCTTAATAACTGAACTAACTATAAAGCATATACTTAAACTATTCGACGCTTGGAGCCGCCAGCACCCGTTGGGACATTAGGGACCTAAGATTGCATCGTAATAACCGTTAAGTCGTTTTAAACGGGCTTATGACTGTACTTCCTTGGTTGTATTGTAACAGCTTGGATATTATCATCGGTTATGTAGGTATAACTCTCTTACGAGAGTTTGGAAAGCTGTTTATAAGGGGGACGGATGCCACGGTAAAATAATTGCTAATACTTTATGGTGAAACATCCCCGTGATGTAAACAATGTGCTCGGTATATCTTAACTAACTACAAAATTAGATTTTAATACGACTCAACATTTGTGTTGTAATTTTTTTCTAACAAAGTCTGAGAAGTATGTTTGCAGTTAAGTTTTATAGGTTGCTTATTTTCAAGATCTACTGTATAGGCAAAACACAGACAATCATTATTACTTTGGCAAGCGCTGCCTCCTGGCAAGCTACACAGAGCATGTAACTTTAGGAAGCTACACAAGTATGAATCTTACAAAGTATACTGAGCGCACTATCCTCATGCAGTATCAGTAGAAAAAATCAAACGTTAGCAAAACAACAGCCATTGCAAGAGGTTGAGTTTTATTGCTTGCAGATTTAGAATTATAATTAAGACGTTTCAAACAAGATAGCGTCTTTTTAGTAAATAAAAAATTATAAGGTGATAAAATAACATTTTTACGCTGGCAATGGTTGCACTGTTGCACCCGCCCCTCCTCAAAGCCGCCATTTTATTTGTATTGTATCGCCATTTCGTTTCTTTCGTGAGATGGAGAATTGGACAAGAAAGTGAGACAGAAATAAAATAATCTGAATCCTTTTGATAATAAAAATCTATTCTAAGTATTTAGGAAAATTTAAACCAGGTTAGCATAAGTGAATTATTACAAATCAGTTCTTAATCAGCATTTTTTTAATTTTAATCGTGACCGCGTCTCTCCTCACCTCTTGTTCGAGTACAATGGCGTCCGCTCACTCTTAGCGCCTTTGGATATTCCGTCATCCTTTTCTTGCATATATCGACTATTCAGGAGACACTGCCTTTCTACGAATGATCTTTTTACGAGTAGAGTAGACTGATAAGAAATATTCCCCGTTACCTTCGCACTTTGTGTTTTTAGTTTCTCTTTCACGTACAATTAGCCGCGCTTTTGTTGTACGCGCAAAGATGTTTTTAAACATATTTACAGTGTGTATTTTATGTTATAACAGATATATACAATGTGCTGCTGATTGAAATTGTTTGATGAAATAATTTATGTGTCGATATGTTCACCACGAACACCGTTCAAACCGGCACAGTGCCGACGCTGCAGTATCAAGAGCATCCTACACAAAAGTCTCAAGGCAAAAACATTGAAAACGTTCAGCAAAAGAATGCTCAGCAAACTCAACAACAACAGGTACCTAATTATACATGTTTAGTTCATACTCACCACAAATATTACAATAACACATTCAAGATTATGAATATAACAATAAAAGTTGTAAAAAGGTACATACTAAACCTATTCCACAGAGTAAAAACATTAGGAATATTACAAAAACAAAACAAATAAATAGATTGTACAAAGGTACTTACCATCATAAAAAGTACCAAGTATGATGGTATTACTAGTTAGCCTTATAAATTTCTAATAGTTCAAAGCCAAATTGTTGAGTGTCTAGCAGTGGTGGAGGCCCTAGTTGATTGGAAATATATATTTGAACACCTACAAGAGTAATCTTTGTCTTTGCACACATTATCATTTAAAAATTTGACTAGCAGCCAAGCAGCTCTTTTCATCAACTTTATTTGTTTTTATTTTCAGGAGTTTCCTACATTTTGTTATACTACCAACGTAAATATGATTGGCAAACTAGGCACAGGTACCACTAGTGGATCTGGCAATGTGACCAGCGGTGTAAATATAACACAACTGACAACCAGCGATGATAAGACTTGTTATATAGCCCAGCCATTTTCCTACAATTATGCATTAGTGAACCAAATGCAAATTGCTCCAAATGGAATTCAGAATACAATATCAAATATTAGTTTTAAATGTGATGTTTGCGGTTTGATGTTTGGGCATCTTACTCTTCTGAATGCTCATAAAAGAATACATGCCCAGGATACAGGTAATTATCTTTGTCTTTTGTTTGATAGTCTATGGAATTGTACATAATTATAAGTATTTTTAATGGTTCTGAGCACCACATGTGATACATGTGGTTTCTAGCTGTGGAATGCCCAAATAATAAATATACAGATATTATATCCCTCAAAGAAAGCCAGCCAGCTGATAAACCAGTTTTAGCGAACCCATTAGAGGTGAAAAAAATACTCAAGAAGTATTTTGCTTTTTGAGAGAGTAGAATGAAAGCAATTATTTTGTTAACACATTTGTGCTGAATACATACATAACATTATGCCTGTATTTCCCGAAAGGTTACGCAAAGGTGTACGTAGAGTTCACCCACATTTCTCCAGTTATGTTTAAGTCCCATGTAATAGGGGAGCTGCTACTAAGCAATTCCAGATGGACACTCAATATAAATTTGCCTGTCCCGGGAATTGAACCCACACACTCTACCAACAAGGCAGTCAATAAATAGGTTGTGTTGAATATTATCTTATAAATTCTAATATAACAAAACCCTGCTTCAATCTTCAATTATTGTTAAATTGTTTAAGAGAGAGAAATCCTTCAATATTAACTAAAAGTTCACTGAATTCTTTGATTACAGAAAACAATATTACAGTGGTAGCAACAGGTGTAAGTACTGGAAACGATGTTGCCATGCCTCCACACATTCAGATCCTCTCCTCTGATCCCAATGAGCAGCAGCAGCAACACCACGTACAAATTCAAGACAGTTAGTAGGCACTATTTATTTTTATGATTTTTCCACTGCTGCTACTGATTTAAAGACCTCTTCTATTGTCTAGCTAGATTTTTATAACCTGTGTTAATGACCAGAGGCCCTAGACAAAATGACATTCTATCAGCGATCACGATGATGGAAAAGGCAAAAATGTATAGGACTGACATAAAGCTATGGAAAAGCTTATGCCAATCCTTTTGAAAGTTGTTGTAGCAATAGGACACATTTCGAAGCGATTGTCACTTGTCTAGGCCCTTACGCAACTGTTACACTGCAAAGCCAAAATGTACTATGCACTGCTTGCTAAGTTTTAAGAATTACACTATAAAGTCTAACAGTAGAATAATATTGATTTAGTCAAGATTATTTATTTAACCACTATACAAGTAGACTAAGGCTAAACAGAAGATTTTCAACTAATGCTTCCTTTCAATTTTTGAGATATTGTAACATGTTCTAAAAGATGAAAATATTGCTGTTTCGGTTCTAGCTTAGACACTGCATGTTAATTTTGTACATTCAATTCTATGAAGCCTTCTGATAGACAGCCTTAATCAATGTGCTCATCTCTATTTCAGCAAAACCAGTTATAATAGAAAAGGTCCAGAAATGTATCACTTGTGGTGGACCTATTCCTAATAATCCTAAGAGAAAGGGACCCAAGCTAATTCGCTGTGAAAACTGCATTGCACAAGATTCTGTAGACCAGAGAAATAGTCAATGTGAGTATATTATTTTATTCTTAACTAGCTCCGCCCTACGGTTTCACCCTCATAAGTCACGATCCCGTGGGAATATCAAGATAAAAAGTATCCTTTGTCCTATTCCAGGTCATGTGCCAAATTTCATCTAAATCCGTTCAGCCGTTTTAGCGTGAAAGCGTAACAAACAAACAAACTCATTTCCGCATTTATATAGTTAGGATTCTAATATTACAAACGTGCATCACCCCTATACATATTTCCCGAAGGTCTAGGCAGAGGGGTAATAATACCCTCACAAGAACCTTTTAACACTGCCCAAACTGGGTGTCAAACCCAGGATCTAGAATTGACCAACAAGCTATTTATCAACACTCATAAGTTTAATTTATGTTTGTCAGTGAATGCAACACAAATATTCGTGGCGGCAGAAGACAATGTTAAGTTTGAAGTGAGCGCGGTGCAGCCGTCCTCGGACCCACTGGCGACTGCGCAGACCAATCAGCAAACGCAACAACAGCAACAACAACAACAACAGAAACCTCGTGAGTATAACCTATGTTAATTTTGAAATCAGAAAGCCTTATTTGACCGAAAAACGAACATACTGACTCCTGAGTCTATATGCATACGTCGATATTTTTAGTCTGATAATAATACATTTGTTTCAGTACCTGGTCACCACCCTGTGAAGAGGAGAAACTTAGCATCAGTAACAAAATGTCAGAACTGCAATGGTTCAGGCATTATTTTTGTAGGTGGCAATAAGAATAAGTTAAATAATGCAAATTTGGACAAACCATTCCACTGCAATATCTGTGGAGGTTCCTTTGCCAGATATTCCTCATTGTGGTCACATAAAAAGTTGCATTCTGGTGAGAAGAACTTTAAATGTGGCATATGTGGAATTGCATTTGCTAAGGCTGTTTATCTTAAGAATCATTCAAGAATACATACAGGAGAAAAACCATATAGGTGTGCATAAGTATACATACCATAATAAAAGAAAACAAGAGTATATTGTATTAAATATGTTAGTTATCATGTCTCATAGATTACCCAATAGAAAATGATTGATAAATTTTTCAGATGTAATACTTGTGGTATGCAGTTTTCACAATCACCACACTTGAAAAACCATGAAAGAACACATTCAGGGGAGAAGCCATATGTTTGCGAAGTAAGTAAAGGTTTTGTTTATTACAATTCAACTAACTTTATGGTCTTACAAAAACAAGCACGAGAGGACATCGTGAAAACGACATTGCAATACTCAAGATTACATTTTTTATTTTATGGGCTAGACTCAAGGCCAAAATTCAAAACCAAGATGCGAATATGCAACGCGTGAATAGTACTAACACAATCCTGTATTCTAAAAAAAAACTGCCTAGTCTTTTTCGCAACTATGTTGGGGTCGGCTTCCAGTCTAACCGGATGCAGCTGACTACCAGTATTTTACATGGAGCGACTGCCTATCTGACCTCCACATACAGTAACTGGGTAATACGATACCCCTTGGTAAATGTAAATTGTAAGCTGTAGGCTACCCATATTTAGATCGAAATTAAAATAATTTAAACTGGATAAATTCAACCAATATCTGACTTATTTTTCTAGAAATAGATCTTAATAGGGTTGTTTTTATTTAGGTCTGTGACAAGGGATTTGCACGGCACGCCACCTTATGGAATCATCGACGTATACACACTGGGGAGAAGCCATACAAGTAAGTACTTACCCTGCCTTAGTATAACTGTTTATTCTATTAGCTGAGCTGTTATGGTTTTAGGCCACCCTTGCAAAGCCAGAGCTGCTCAGCTAGTTTCGTATAAACCCTGATAAGTTTCAGGCAGCAGTATGAATTTTTACGATTGTCCTCGCCTTTCGTTACGCATTAATGCATTTATCCTACGTTGGCTTGAAGAGGTACCGGTCTTTGTTAAGGCGTGTCTCCAACCAAAACGACGTGGTTTTAAAAAATACATTCAATTTCTACCTAATCTTGATTCAGTAGTTTCAATTTTGTTTAAAAGTAGTAAATGTACTTATCTCCTTACAACAAAACCAAAGAAATGAGAAATAATGATTGATGGAATACATCTCCTCGTGAAGTAAGCACTATTTTAATTTTGCGATTGACACTAATGGAAATACAATTTTAATAATGAACATTTTGCAAGGTTGTATTTTTTCAAAAGCCCAAAATTGCATTGGGTTAACTGTGGATTGGACTTTAAAAAGCGATAACAATTAAAATTCTATTGTGTTTCGTTAGTGACAGTTGGAGGTTTACACAGAAATTATTCTAAAATCTGTGCGTATCCTATTCACTACTGTAACTCATGAGCGTGGTGTGGTGCGGCAAAAGACGACCGAATGCTCAAGGTTATTAGGTCAGGGAAGCGCCTTAACGCATCTATATAAATCAGGGATGTTGATGTCATCCGCATCCGCAATAATTAATGCGGATGTAGCACTGGTCGCAACAAGAAAGATAATGGGCGGGGCCGGCGACTGGCGCGTGCCGTATGTGAACGAAACCTTGACTGCGAAAAGGCGGCAATAATACTTTTTAATTAGAATGCTCCAATTTTAAACTTTACTTACTAAATATGTAATAAGAAAATACGATCTTTTTTTAACCGACTTCTTCAAAAACGAGGAGGTTCTCAATTCGTCTGTGTTTTTTTTTTTTTGTATGTTTGTTACCCGATTTCTCCGCCAATTATGAATCGATTTCGATGATTCTTTTTTTGTATAGTAGGTCATGCTTCCGAGGTGGTCCCATATAAATTTTATTAACGCTTGCGTAGTTTTAGAGTTAGCGTCAATATTTTCCCACTTAGTTTATCTAGACGATGTTTTCATTTACTCCTTCACTGTTATTTACATCAGCTAGGGGTATTCGAATTTGTGTGGGGTAGGTACCACAACTAAAAAGTGGAAAAATAAAAACTTTTTACAAAAAAAAAAACTCCACCCACACAAATAAAAAAAAAAAAACTTATAAAATATCTAAACATCCGCATCCGCGATGTGAGCCTCCAAATAAATATCCGCATCCGCGGATGTGAAAAAATATGCATCCGCAACATCCCTGATATAAATCTTGAATTATTATCATTTTAAAATGTGTGTTGTTCAATACAGGTGTGAGACATGCGGATCGGCGTTCAGTCAAGCAGCCCACCTCAAGAACCACGCTAAAGTGCATTCCGGAGAGAAACCTTTCAAGTGTGACATTTGCACGGCTGCCTTTGCAGATAGGTTCGCGCTCAAGAGGCATCGGGGGATTCACGACAAATATGGTACGCATTAAAAATACGAAATTCGCTTCTAAAATATACCACAGGTTAGTAAATATTATTTCACAATATTTTCAAAAGACTAATGATAAATCTTTTTTTTTGTCATAGGTCAAACCGCGCCTTTACCTTCAAGAATACAACAAAATCAACAAGAGCAACAGCAAACACAGAATAGTGAGCAACAAAGCACACCGGCCGTCGAAGTTGAACACCACGCAGACCAAACACTTTGAGTCTAACAGCTGTTTTGTTTCAAGATAATCCCACCCTGTCAGTTAATTTTAATAACCTTGGTGACAAGCGGGTCTAAACTCGGGCGATGTGAATATGTGAAGGCCAAGGACATAATTTTGTGATAAAGGATGCCCAACCTTGCATTATTCGGTTATCAAATGTAATATTTCTCATCAATAATGATGATCGAATGTACTTTTTAGTATTGCAAACGCCGCGGCATTATTGACTTATTTATGTGTTCATGTAAAACGCAGGTTATTAATCTGATAAACATGTAAAGAAAGTTTTCTTTTACTTTGAATTTGATTTACTAGGTTATCATTTAAAATCCAGAATCAAGGGTTTTGGCTGTGGATTGTAACATCATAATATTTTCTTTTTAAAGGCTCCATATTATATTCCCTTTTATTATTTTTCAGAGATGTAAATAAAACGAATTCAGGTGCGTCACAAAGTCTATGTGATTTAGTTTTTTAGCATATCCAATGAGATGTCAAAATGAATTTTTGTTTTATTAGAATGTGGATGGGGTGAACTTACTAATATTAGAAGCAATACTTTGTTATAGGTAAATGGTTCTCTGGAATACAATATTCAGACTAGCTGCTATACAATTTACTCTTTTTTTTATATATAGACGTTAATTATCAAATACAATTGTAGTAAGTGCAGCTCATCCAGAAGGGCTCAGTCGCAAAATGTACACTGGACGCAAAATGTCTCTTTCGCTAAATGACCTATTCGCAAAAAGTTCCTTTCGTTGTTGTTGACTTAAACCGTGAGTAAATAAATCTCGCAAACTATTCAATTTCTGTCCTTTATTTTTATTTATGTGTATGTGTACTAAAGTACCTACTTACCTATCTATCTGAATAAAGATTATTATGTTACCCATTGTTGGCGACCATTCGATACGCACTTGACCGATTTCGTACTGATAAGAAAATGAGTAGGTACATTGGAAAAAAGGGCCATTTTGCCAGACATTGTGTTTTCTGAGAAATGCACATTTTACGAAAGGGAACTTTTGCAAAGTGGTCGGTCAATTTGTGTCTGAGCCTCCAGAAGCACCCGCGTCACAGTGATGCGTTTTGTAAGTTAAACCTGGAATTTTTAATTATGGAATGTATAGTAAAATTTTTGTCTATATTTGTTGTTTTATTATTGTTTAGGGTCTAGTGTTCACGCATACGTACTGAATCCTATACCTTATTAAATGATCAATATTTGTAATCACGTTCTCCAAAACGGCTCTACCAATTTCGATGAAAGTTTCACTTGCAATATACGGGGGCGAAGAAACGATCTAGCTAGGATCTAGCATATCTTATTTCTGGGAAAGTTCATTTTCACACGAGCGGAGCTCGGCCGACCAGTTGCTGTGTTCCTATTCACCGTAATGATTACGAATAACATTTGTAACTTTCGAGATAGACATACCTAATTAGCAGTTTTAGATTTTAGTTCAATTATTGTTTTGACTTTGGCGTCAAATAATTACGCATTTGCCAAGTAGAAAATAACTACATATTTCCGGGTCATAAAGTGCATACTATGCAGTCGCGCCAATGCAAAACGTTATAATTATACTTGTGCAGTAATATATTATATGTCAATGTGTGGGAACCTTAATCTTATCAAAGTTCATACACGTCGTTTAGAAATCGGGTTTGTCAACACGTGCATCTGAATTATTCTTTTGATTCTCCAAAAGTAACAACTTTCAAAAAGTACTCTATTTGTCGAATGTTACAATGGTCTTTTGATAGGGACAATCGACAAAGAAAGATCGCTTGTTTTCTGTCGAGTGTCTCATTTTCTCAAGCAGGAGGATGCGGGTTCGAAACCATTGTTACTTCAATGTTATACGCCAATCCGAAATTATGTTGCGGCCAACTTCGATGCAGAGGTCACCACGCTGATCCATGCGTCATGTTCGTGAACGGGCGCCGCCAGTAGGGACTGGTCATCTCTAAGCTGCCACGGCTTATTTTTAATTAATTTTAATTTTTGAATTGTTTTTTATCTTTACGGACGCTTTTAACGTGCACGTCTCTTTTTTTTCTTTTTTTACATTGTTCTCACATGTTTAATTTCAAATGAATGATGTAACCAATATATTGTTACAAAATTTTGATTTAAAAGAGTGTCCATGGAGTTTCTTGCCCGTTCTTCTCCATAGGAACCTACTACGCCTTGGAATGGGCAACTAGCTTCATTTTTTTTGACTGACCGACCCCTTGACGATTCAAAAGTACCTGTAATTGGTTTATTTGAAATAAATGCTTTGAGTTTGAGTTTGAATTGTGCCGGGTTGTGAGTCAGCTGGGTTTATAGCACCAAGCATTTGACGGCCGGTTATTTTTACTCTTCACTGAATAGCATAATCAGCGTATAATGTTTCCACTGCTGGGACACAGGCCTCCTCTCTGTGAGAGGGAGCGGGCCGTAATCTAACACGCGGGCCCAGTGCGGATTGGTAGATGTCACATGTCTTCGAATTTTTGGTTCTAGGACATGCCGGTTTCCTCACGATGTTTTCCTTCACCGTTTTGAGAGCAGGGGCGATGAAATAATTTACACAAAGTAAAGCGCCTGTCAGGGTTCGAACCTACGACTCGTAAGTCGTGGCTGTTACCACTGGGCCACCACTGCTCGCACCAACCAAAATTTCACTGAATGAGAAGACAATATTACTGGAAATGTTACATTACAGCTGGTCTGGTATTGTTTAATTTTACATTGCATACGTATACAGGATGAAATTAAATTCATGAGCTTCCTCTTAACGGGCCATTGCATTCATCAAAACAACTTTCATTATGGAATCAAGCATGAATTCGCGAAAAAAATTAGATATTCCCTACATTTTGACGGGCTATGCGAACATGAAGGGAACAGCTGTTTTTTTTTTTCGCAATTTCTGTTTTGTTTCCTTAGTGAAAGTTGTTCATAAAATGATGAGTACAATCACAATGACCCTCTCCCTAGAGTAACCATGTTCTGTGCACTCCTTTATGAGGATGCCCATGAATTCAATTTCACCCTGCATCTTAGTCATAGGTGAGTATAATGTTCCTTGATCTTAGTTCTCGTACTACTCGTACTAGGTGTCAAATTTTGACGTAGCAAGCACAAGTAAGTTAAGTTTTTTATAATGTAAGCCAATGCCTACACGGGACTACTATTTAGAGAATGAAACAATAAACTCGTACTTACAAAATTAAGATTTTATTGTTTTATCACGGATTAAACATAAAAGCATTACTTAACCTATTACACGTGGTGAAAGGTTATAACGGAATAATAACAGTGTCTATAGATTACTCGTAAACCCAGTTTTCGGCAGCTGGCGTCCATCCGACAACTTCCTTCTCGCCAAACCAAAGCGCGATTTCCTTCTTGGCAGACTCCACACTGTCAGAACCGTGGATTATGTTGCGGCCAACTTGGATGCAGAGGTCACCACGAATTGTGCCGGGTTGTGAGTCAGCTGGGTTTGTAGCACCAAGCATTTGACGGCCGGTTTTCACTGCGTTAAGTCCTTCCCACACCATAGGAACTACAGGTCCGGAGCTCATGTATTTCACAAGACCAGGGAAGAAGGGCCTGGACGCTAAGTCACTGTAATGTTGCTGCAGTAATTCTTCTGAGGGCCACATGAATTTAAGGCCGACCAACTTGAATCCTTTCTTCTCAAAACGCTCGATGATGGTGCCGACAAGTCCACGTTGGACACCGTCGGGTTTAATCATGAGGAAAGTTCTTTCACGTTGTTCCGCCATTATGACTTTTATTAACGTGTAGCCGGCGCGTCTGAGGTGGATTAAGAGGTAAAGTAAAGTGGCAATCATACGAAAAAGGAAGTTATCTTATCGCGTCACAAAATGGGCCACAGATTCCGTATTATAGGTATGTATCTATAGTAAAAACGCGATCAGGGTATAAGACCCATTTTATTTTTGTTAAAATATAGATTTGTTTAAAAAATAAAAGAGCTTAGTACTTATTAAACAGTGTTAAATGATTATCACTATGAATTTCGCTAGTTGAAACAAGTAAGTTTTTACGGACTGCCATTTAAAATATATATTTTTATTTAGTCTAATATAGCCTAATCGCGTGTTAGATGGCAAATCGATCCACTTCCCTGCATGTTGTCTTTTGGTGAATGGTAAGACCATGGCAATGTAGGTACTCTCGATAGTATTACTGATCACTTAATAAAATTATTACTGACATAACCGGTTCATTTTACCGTAGGTTTACCAATATTTTAGTTTTATCGTCTCGAAACTCGCTTCACAGTTATTAGAAAAAAGAACAATTTCATAATATACTGGGCGCACTATAAATAGAATATATGGTGATGTTGGGCTTGCTGTTTGGTTACTGTTGTCAGAGGTGTAATACCTAACTGTGAAACACTAAACAGACTCACAAAAACTTTTGAACACATAATATGCGTTTGCACCCAATAAACATTCAACGTGTAGATGTTTCAAAAGTCGCATGAAACAAAATTCATACTTGTTTTGTTGAATTTGCATTCGCACAGTCGCACTGCACGCAACATGAGTAAGTTTTAAGACAGATTTCAAGATTTGTTGTTAGTCTTTGTTTTTTTTTTAATTTATATTTTTTGGGAAGTACGGTCTTCGCTTTGCTTTTAGTTATTTTTTTATTTTGCATAATATGGTTTTTTCTTCTGTCTGTCCTTCTGAATTTTTGGGAACAACGGTTTTCGTTTTGTAGAATCAGTTTTTTTAATTTATTTTTTGTAATTATGTGCTGTATATATCTTTTTGTTAATTTGCTTTTAGTGTTGGTGTAAGCTGGCGGGTGGTGCAGTGTCTTGCACGTGTTAGTTATTTTTAGCAATAGCATAATTTTATCATATATTTATATATTATTTATTTATTCTAATTGTTAACTACCCACATACATATATTTACGTCAGACAATGACTCTTATTTTTCTGCCAACCAATCTACTGCTTCTTCTAGCGATGAAAGCTTTTGTTCTCTCAGCTACACCCTTGGTGACTTTTTGCTACAAAACTTCAATGATCAGTGTAATCGGTTGGTGAATGTGTGTCACATTAACGCTCAAAGTGTTCCAAGCCACTACAGCGAGCTGTATGACGCTTTTAATAACAGCAACGTTCACGCCATCCTGATCTCCGAAACTTGGCTCAAACCGCATCTCCTGTCCACTACTTACCCTCTTACTGGTTTCGTTCTTATACGGAATGATCGAATTGGTAAAGGAGGGGGTGGTGTGGCCATATACCTTCGCAGTGACTTTCCTTATAAAATACTTGCTACTTCTTCTTCACATTATTCTGCTTCTGCGGAGTTTATTTTTCTTGAGTGCGGAGCGGAGTGTGTATTAAAGATGCTAAAACCGTTATTGGTGTTGTTTACTGTCCTTCCACTGTTGATTACTTCACTGAATTCGAATCAGTTCTTGAGTCTTTGGGTTCGGAGTATGCACATCACATCATCATGGGTGATTTCAACACAAACCTCCTTGCCCACAACTCCCCTCGATCCCGTAAGCTCCTCCATCTTGTCGAGTCAGCTAGTCTGCACGTGTTACCTCTCCAGCCTACTCATCATAACACTGTCGGCGACGACACCTGGCTCGACCTGATCCTTACCTCAAATACTTCCCTCGTTTCCTATCATTGTCGACATGATGCTCCTGGCTTTTCTCATCATGACATGATTTTCCTTTCATATAACCTGAAACCTCCCAAACCTAAACCCAAGGTTCTGTACAAGCGTTGCTTTGCGCGGATGAATATTGAAAAGCTTAAGGAGGATGCATCTGTGGTCGATTTGGAGCCCATGACGGAAGCCGCTTCAGTTGACGACAAGGTTGTGATCTTCAATGATGTTGTAATCAACCTGTATGATATCCATACTCCCGTCAAAAAAGTAAAGGTAAAACGTCCACCTGCACCATGGATGTCAAGAGGGATACAGATGGCAATGAGACGTAGGGACCGCGCGTTCCGTAAACTTAAAAGGGATCGTAGTGATGAGAACTGGACATTGTTCAAGGCCGCAAGGAATAGGTGCAATCAGATGATACGCAATGCTAAATACCGCCACATTCTGGATACTATAAATTCTTCCTCTTCTGCCGATATTTGGAAATTTCTTGGAACTCTTGGTATCGGCAAATCGCGACATTTAGACCTTCCTAACTCAATTGACTTAGACGATCTCAACCGTCATTTCTCCACTGCTCCTACCATGGATCGTCTAGCCAAGCAGCAAACTTTGTCTCTAATCTCTGGTCTAACGCGTCCTCATATTAATCCTTTCAGTTTCATTCCAGTTGAACCGGGAGAGATCAGAAAGATCATTCTCTCCATCAAATCAAAAGCGGTGGGATGTGACAATATCACTCGTGGTATGATCATAACCATTCTTGATCATCTCCTACCCGCGATTACCCACATCATCAATTTTTCCCTGTACACCGGAGTATTCCCTTCCCTGTGGCGCAAAGCCTATGTCCGTCCACTACCTAAGGTTTCTAATCCCTCTCTCCCTACCGACTTCCGTCCAATTTCTATTCTTCCCTTCCTATCTAAAGTGCTCGAGGCCTGTGTCCACAAGCAGTTCTCCAATTTTGTTCATCGTAACTAGCTCATTAGTCCTCTACAATCTGGGTTCAGGCCTGGACACAGCACTGTTTCCGCCCTCCTTAAAGTGACTGGCGGTATAAGGGCAGGACTTGAAGATACCAAAGTTACTGCTCTAGTATTGGTTGACTTTTCGAATGCCTTTAATACCGTCAGTCACGACATCCTGTTAGCCATTCTGTCCCATGTAATGGTCTCTCCCGAAGCACTGGAATGGTTCTCCTCTTACCTTCAGGAACGTCAGCAGTCCGTGCGTGCTGGGGATTCTTCTTCGTGCTGGTGTAATTTGGAAACTGGCGTTCCTCAAGGCGGTATACTTTCTCCTCTGCTGTTTTCTATTTTCATTAATCTTATAACTTCCGAGCTTCAGTGTGCGTATCATCTGTATACGGATGACTTGCAGTTGTACTGTGTGGGGAAGGTTGATGAAATCCCTGACGTAATAGAAAAATTAAACAGGAACTTGATAGCCATTAAAACCTGGTCTGATAGGTTTGGGGTAGCAGTAAACCCTAAAAAGAGTCAGGCGATCATCATTGGGAGTACTCGTAACATTATTAAGTTGGATAGTACAACCGTGCCACCAATCCTCTTCAATGGTATGATCGTTCCATTTAGCAATGACGTGAAGGACCTAGGCTTGCACATCGATAGTATCCTGAACTGGCGTACTCAAGTGGCTAGGGTCAGCCAGAAGGTTACTGGAACGCTGCGGGGTCTGTACCGCTTGAAACACTTATTGCCATCGAGTACAAAGACAATGCTTGTGCAGTCCTTAATTTTCCTTATCATCGATTATGGCGATGTGTGCTACTATGACCTGAATGCAGATCTTCTCGACAAACTTGACCGTCTTCTCAATAATTGCATTCGATTCGTGTTCAATCTGCGTAAATATGATCATGTCTCTGCGCATCGATCGCTTCTAATGTGGTTGCCCATACGTCAGCGCAGAGAGCAAAGGGCGCAGACCACCTTGTTCTTGTTTCTTGTCTCTCCCTCTTCCCCTAGTTATCTAGCTCGCCACTTTCAGTACATTTGCGCCAACCCCAGTAGAAATCTACGTTCATCAAGTAATCGTCTTCTTCATTGTCCCACTCACCGTACTGACTTCATTCACTCTTCCTTCTTCGTTCAATCTATCCCTCTGTGGAACGCGCTCCCCGTGGAAGTCAGGATGGCAACCAACCGATTATCCTTTAAAATTAAAGTTCGAGAGCACATTCGCAAGAAGCTGGCAGTATCATCACAACGGTAATGTTTTCCCATTGTTTGTCTTATTTGTTTTAGTATGTTCGTGTAGTTATGTGTATTTATTTGTTCTTATATTTATATATATTTAGGTTTATTATATATATATAGTTTTAATAGGTTTATGTATTTAAATAATATTTATTCCACAACTTTAGTTATTGCACCTACCCCTGTTTGTCTCTGCATCACCCAAAGGTTGACTGGTAGAAAATGCCTGTGGCATTAAGTCCGCCTTTGTACAAATGAACCAACCCCAAATCTTGTGAAGTTAATATAACATCACGCCTTATTTCCCCGAAGGGTTGGGCAGAGGTGTCCCTGTAGTTTACCCGCATTTTGCCAGTTATGTTTAAGTCTTATGTAATAGGGGGCGAGCCTATTGCCATCAACCGGGCACAAATCCAGTCTCTGGAATGTTACTGAGAAATTCTAGACAGAAAAACACCACTTTGCCCAACCTGGGAACCGAACCCAGGACCTATTGTGAAGTTCTTTTTTAATCAAATCCCAAACAAGGTCCAAATAATTATGTTCAATAAGAAATAGTTTCTAGTTGGGACTAGGGGGTCCCAACTAGAAACTTGGGACCCCCTACGTATGTAATATTCTCTATATCAAAACAAGTATTGAATATGTTTCTAGATAGTGCGAACGCAGTTAACAACCAATCTTGCGATCTGTCTTAAAATTTACTCGGTTTCGGTTTCATGTAGTGCGAGTGTTGACACGTGTACGCTGCTAAGTACGCCGAGATGCGCAGCGCGTGTACCTTATTGTGTAGTAAATAAATTCGATATTGTATCGGATCATAAAGAGTGCGCGTGGCGTCGCGTCTACCGAGATGTGACGCCACGCGCACTCTTTATGTCATTACTGACCCTTATTTTTAGACTAACGAAGTTTTCATCACGTATGAGTACCTATCTAAACTACCTATGAAGGTAGGTAGGTACCATGGATAGGTAGGTTATAGTGCCTGCCGGATAAACGGTTGCAAACCGCGTCCCCGACAGAGGTGACCTTGTTTGGCGACCGGCAGAGCTGTTTAAAATTTGGTAGTAAACCATCATCTACATGGTTGTAAACCACCAAGGTTCACCTCTCTCGGGACGCGGTTGGCGACCATGTAGCAGGCACTTTATTTTAATGTAGTGAGCGGTAGTTAGATAAGTACTTAGGTATTGTTTGAGTTTAAGGTTTCTTTGAATCTTTGTCATAATTATGGTAGTTAAGGACGGGATATTAGTAAATAGGCCTTCATAGCAAAAATATTTACTTTTTATTGAAAGAGACACATGTATTGACGTGATCATTCACTAAGCCACAAGCTTGCATGAAAGCGTAACAAATTTTAGAACCAACATACTTAAAACCCCTCTTTTTCAAAGCTTTCGATAATGCTATAGATGTTGGTGTTTCAGACGGGATTTCTTTATAGTGGTTCCAACTATTAACGATGGGTTTATCATTCACGAAACTCCAAATAAAATTCTTAAAATCTTCGCCTTCGTTTTCCATTTTTACAAAACACTTAGAATTGTTTATTATTGCTTCTATTTTTCCTTTATGCCTTACAATTCCTGAATCTTTTAAAGAGTTGTTCACATCCTTTTCCGTTAATTTTGATAGTTTGCGAGGGTTAAAGTTATGAAATCTCTTTCGGTAATTTTCTCTTTTTTTCAATATTGTTAACCACGATAGCCCGGCTTGTTGTCCTTCTAAACACAACATTTCAAACAAGGCATAATTGTTGTATTGTGGTTGTCCCCATTCTTCATCATGGTACTGTATGTAAAGTGGATCTTCTGTTAACCATCCACATCGGAGAACTTTATTTTCTGTCATGACTTCGGTCATCTCACTCATCACAGGAATGTTCTTTAGTAATTAGTTAGGTAGCTTTAAAGTTAGCTTTCGTAATATTATTTTGTATGTTTACGTGGTAAAGGCAAATTTTACTTATGTATTTTTATTTGAAAAAGTTGCTATCTTAACAACCAGATAAAATTCTAACCTAATTTTTCAACTACCACAGATTAAAAATATTAGCTTGTTTTTTGGGATTATTTTTCACGCTTCGTATATTTTTCTTTTTGGAGGTAACTTTGGATTTTTTTTCTATCGTATATCTACCCATCAACGTTTGGAATCGTGTTTACATCAAACATAGTATCTACATAACATTAAACTTTAATACACGATCAATCACAAAATTGGAATCGGTTTGAAACAAAGCTCTAATGCATTGCTTCATATGTTCGAAAAAAAAAATCTGCTCAACAACGTATAATTATGATGATGGTTTACCTATACTCTACCAAATTTGAAACAGCTCTGCCGGTCGCCAACCAAGGTCACATCTGTCGGAGACGCGGTTGGCAACCGTGTAGCAGGTACTTAAGAGTCACCTGTGGCTTCATCTGTTTTTTGTTTAGCTATAAACAAATTGTGGAGCCGTCGCGGGCTTTACAACATCGGTACAAGGTATGCCGATGAAAGGAATGTAAAATAAAAATGAAAAATACTTTTTTAATTTGTATATTTACTTGCATATTTTTATATTGTGTGCTACTTTCTGCGAAAATTATTCACAATACCTATTAGGTATACAATAATGAATCGCTTTCGTAGTTTTATTGTAAAATGCCATGCCTATATAGATCACAAATTGACTCAAATCGTAGGCTGACAGATCGATGTCACTATTTGGACACGGCACAGCTCCAACCCATTACAATAACTAAAGATTCTAAATATTTAAGGGATGTACAGTACAACGCATACGGTTTGCAGCTACCCGAACCACGATAAACTGTAATCGCAACTGCTACATCCGGTTGAAAAATGGTTGCATGTGTGGCAACTTGTGGCCATCAACCCATTTTAAAGATAGAAGAAATAGAAGTGGAAGAGGTATCTTGGCATCCAGAAGACGGTTGTTTTTTATAACTTTAGGAAGCAAGACCTCTAGTTTAGTAGTACCTACCTACATAATTTAAATAAAAAGAGGAACGTAATACACATTAGCCATCTTCCAACTTCATTCCATGAATGTTCACGTGTACTGTGTAGGTAGATCTCAGTGTGCGACTCGTAATTTAAAATAAAAAAAATGTTATGGACACAAAGAACGAAATAACCCTAACTTTTTTGCTGATTGTACGATAATAGTGCTCATTTGTTTTAAGCTAGACACAAATAGGCTCATTTTATGTCTTGGGATTGTTTAACCAACAATCAAAGATGCATGTTGGATGTTGATTGTGATAATTATAATATTACCTCTGGCATTTATTTTGCTCGAACTTACATGTCTCTCTTTTCCCTAGGTTGCTTCTTTTAACAAAGTAACTGTGCGCTAGCACTGGCGAAATATTCACAATAAAACACATTGCAAGTATCTAGTTCCTGTCAAAAATTTAATGGAACATTGACAGAAAATAGAAATTTCAACATGTTTTGTGAATGTTTCGCCAGTGCAAACGTTTCGTAACATTTTTACGTCGGCGTTTAGCCGTTCAGCTCAGTTTAGGCAAGATAAGTATTTTTTCCCCTTGATGAATACTCTAACTGTGCCTTTTTTATTTCCTTAATCGACAAAAAACTTATGTACCTACCTACTGTAACAGCTGATTTAACAAAACCTTAGTTTAATCATACAAGCTGGGTGTATTTATATTTAAGTATCCCGTACAGACTAGCCACTTAGGGCCGCCATATACTCGTGCTAGTTTGGACTGGTGGTTGCATCTGTGAGGCTTAATATATCTTCGAGTTTGAGGTCCGGATACCAAGCTATTGACAAGTCTTATATTGTCATCACTAAGAGTGCCATCAGCAATTTGCTGCAAGAGTGGCATATATTCTGGTTTTGATAGTTCATTCGTAATACGTGTCATCTGAAAAGAAAAAAATAAGTAATACTTTGCAGGTGACATTGATAGGTACTTTACATTAACGATACCTATAAGTGGGTGATAGACGTGCGTACTTATTACGCGGTTTTTAAGTTCGCGACCTTGCTCGCCTCGCCGTCGGTGACACACGTGAAGCTTGCTCAAACCGTCATTCTCAAATTGGCGGCTCGCGACTCGCGGCTATGACAGACGTACGAGCCAATACGGGCTTCGAGCAAAAATTTCAAACCTGTTGGATCGCCGACGAACTTACTCAGTGGTTTTAAAGTCCGCATACTTAGTATGATACGCGGGCGAGAAAGCTCGCCGAGCCATAAGTACCTACGCGTACTTGGTCGCACGTCCATCACCCCTTTTAGGGTAACCGGACTTTTTGGTGCATCTTTATAAATTCTATACTTTAGATTAGGGTGTGGAGTTAAGTGCCGGTTCTTTCGGCCTGACTTTGGTGGTTTACAACCGTGTAGATTATGGTTCGCTACCAAATTTGAAACAGCACTGCCGGTCGCCATCCAAGATCACCTTTGTCGGGGACGCGGTTGGCAACCGTGTAGCGGGCACTTCCAAAAAATCTGTTAGAAACCGATTATAATAAAATCTGGTCGGTAAAAACTGATACTTACCACTATTTTTAGTTGGGCTTCTGAAAGAGGCGTTGCTATCGGACCCAGAAACATGACACTGCTATTTGACCCAAGACTATCTGGATCGACCGAGATGAGCTCATCATCACTTCCATTACTCTTTATTTCGTCATTTATAATTAAAAACATATGTTCGTTAGGCATTGTAGTTTGTGAGTATTTATGCTCTGGTACGTAAGGTTTTTGAACTATTCCTTGCGGCATTATGTCACTTAATAATGCTTTGAGTTTGAAGTTGGTAAAGTTGGTCTTGTCCTTCTTCTTCGTCGGTTTATTTCTTTTACAGCAAAGTGTTTTTAGTTGGGCTACGAGGACATCAAATAACAGTTCTTTTTTTACATCTTCGTCGTCACTCTTACTATCTACATCCACTTCTGAGGGACGGTTATATAATAAATTGTTCAGTTTTTGGATAGCAACATACTGAGGATCCCCAGCTTTGTTAGGAGCAAATTGATCCACTTCTTTATTTTCTAACCGAAAGAAAGCTCCGCTTGGTTTAGGTTTATCAGAAACTTTTTGAAATCTCTTTTTTTTATGATTTTCGAAGATATCATTAAGTGCTGGTAAAGGTTTGTTTGGTAAATCGACTATGGCTTTGTAATTTTTAGCAAACTTTGATTCTGAAGCAATTTTGACTATGTCTTTCAAGTTATATTCATTCTTATTAGGTTGGTCGCTGAGTAACTTAATGAGTTCATCGTCAGATAGCTTTGAAAGGAGATAAGTAACGTCACCATCTGAAAAAGATAAAATAATAAATTAAAAGAAATTCTCTGCTGTTACAATCTCTATCTCTTTGCAAACTGCTATCTAATTGCGTAACAAATTTTCGTAACGTTTAAGACTAATCTATTTCATGTTGACATTTCAACAACATTCACTGCGTTATTTACGTTGTTGAGCAGATTACCTAGTTTAGAATTTAGATTTTAGAGGATTGTTCAGTGGAATTCTGACCGAAATTATATACCTGGATTTTTGAGACTCGGCAGTAAGGGCAGGTACCTGCACCGTTGTACCTCTAGAATAACGGTCTTAAGGTATGATTCTGAACCCCGCTGCACGCGGCAGTGCTGTCGCAGCAGTGCTGCCGCGTCCACGTACATTTTTTATAGTTATATGAGATTACATTCCGAGCAATGCTCGGCAGCACGGTGGTGCGGCAGTGTCGCCCTATTGCCACGGTAGACCAGAAGTGCGCGGCGTTCATCATAGCGATAACAAGTGAATGTTGACAAGTAAAATTTCAACAAAGTGATTGGTATCAGCGCGGCAGACAGCACTGCTGCGTGCAGCGGGGTTTGGAATCATACCTTTAGACCACAGCTTTTTGAGACATTTTGATCTATTTTCTTACGCGTATTCATTCAAAGTTTAATTTTTTTGATAATTTTCGGCCAGTCTATTCATCATAAAATGTAGGTTGGAGTCTAATTTCCTACGACATGTATGGAAAAAGTTTTTTGCGCTTTCTGACTTTTCTATTAGTTAAGGTACCTGTCCTTACTGCCTCATCATATACATGACTTACCAACATTTTTTAGGATCGTCGACTTTGGCAAATCTTTCTCATTTGGCAAATATCCTTTGGGCATCATATACTCCGATATATCGTTTTCGGCTTCACTACCGACGACGGAGTACATCGGATTATTGTTCAATAACGACATCGATAACGCTGTATGTATCTGCAAAAGTAATATATAATAATAAAAATCCTAAATTTCCGAAACGAAATAAATAAACCATTTCATGTTCGGTTCGGATGTAAGAAAAATGTAGTCAGTCAGCAGGTATCTAAATCGCTTGCTAACAGATTCGTTTCATCAACAGAAGATGTACTAAGATATACATAATTGATATGGACCTACCCTCTCTAAAAATAATAACATACATGTGCATATTGCGCATACTTACCCTCTTCTTTTAGAAATAAATTTGACTTAATTACTTACCCAATAAGAGAAAAATATTATCCTACATTCACTAAAATACGGAAACATGTTCGTTACGAAGAAAGAATACTTATGCGGTCAGTGCAAGTTTAATTTAACGGCTGAATGCTCAATAGCTTCTTTCTCATAAAAAGTAGTTGCCTATCTTGTTAATGTTTACGAAATTAACAATGAACAAGCGCTCGTTAAAAAGTTTACGATCGCGATAAGGAGATTCAGTCGTGTTGAATGTTATGTTTTAGCGTGTCAAGGACTAAGTTGACATTTTATTTTATTTTTTTCCATCTTTTCTAACAATCTGCAATTAACTAATTCTAACTTAGAGTAACTCTAAGAATTCTAACTATTTACGAATATCTAAGTTTTCCACTATCTGCAGCCAGTCTGCCCGCGCTTGGTCGTCGGTCCCACTAGTTGGAGGGCATCGGACTTCGGAGACAACGTCTGCTGAAACTTGAATTTCGAAAACCTATGCAAGCATACCACAGATATGAAATATAGGCACTGTCAATGTCATATTGTTACCATGGATTTGCGGTTGACTGCACATTAAATACGCATGTAAACTTTTGTGTACGCCTGTTACCAATATGAAGCTCTGTGCCTGTAACCTAAAATATGAGCGTTTTGAAGTAGTGTCCTAGGGCCTAGGGGTGCATGTCGAGATAGATTAATGTAGCAGATTTGGATACTCTGCAAGGGAAGTGGGTCACGATTAAAGATACACGCTGCTGAACACAGTGAGAATTTACCTAATTTGGGCATCGATAGGAAGACAATTTTTTATAGATTTAAATTTTATATTTCATTTAAAATGAGATCCCTGATTGTTATTAGGGGCCTAGCATTCTGGGAATCCCTGAAGTCAAAGAATATCTGTGCAACCATGTGCAAAGGAATTTGCATCCTATTGCTATTTTTACATAACATGTAGAATGTTATGTAAAAATAGCAATAGGATGTTATGTAAAATGCTATTTTTACATAACATTCTACTATTGGTTTTAAAAGCGTTCCCATAACAGCAGCTGATACAAGCGCTTCTTTAAAATTGAGTACTCCACCAAAATATACAAGCAAACAGCTCTCAGTTGCTAGATAAGTTAATCGGGCTAAAGATACGATTAGCTAGGAGAAAGTCTAAATATACTACCCGTTCAATTCGAGTTGGCCGTTACCCACCTTTCTTTATCTTATTGATACTACTTCTATGCATTTATCACAAACTGTTTTATATTCTGAATCTTCACAGGAACCTAAACCTAGTTTAGGAGTCAGGAGTATTTAAATAATTGCCTTTTTATGTTTTAGTTATAAGGACAATAAGGGCATCAGGTGAAGAAAAAAAAACCCTATAATTACTAGTAATAATACAGATAAAAAAAAAACTATTATTATTTTTTGTCAACGTTAGCAGCTTGGTGGTCCCGTCGTTTTTAACGGTCGATGACAGCCAACTCAAAGTAAACGGCTAGTAAATTGTCCTAACTAGAATATCCACTTGCACTTGCGTGTGAATAAAGATAAAAAGACAAGTATTCCTAGCAGAGAAAGGTTGCGGATTGGATATGATTATTGCTTTGATAAAGTCATTGTCAATGTGACGTTGACGTTTATTTGTTTTGTTTGTGACTGATAGTCGAAACGGACAACATTTTTAATTTTTATTGAAAATAACAATGAATATTCCTTTTCCAGTTTTAACTCCTCGTTTAGTGGACTCATTGTGGTTTAACGCTGATAGTCCATGTGACGAAGAAACAGAATTAACTGCGTTAGAACAGGCGAATCAACATTGGGTAAGTATCTGGCTCCATATTTTGTTCCTGTGAACGGTGAACGGAAGGATCGGGCCACTCAAGATAGAAAATAATATATTTTGGATTACTAATAATAATCTTATCGAAAGTCATCATTGATCTCCTATTTATGGCCCCCACCGTCTAACCTAGCTAAAATTACCGAAAAACCGAGTAGAACATATTTTTTTTCGAAACCCAACCGATAATTTCACATGATTTGCTACTAATTTATTTCAATGTATCAAACAAGATAAATAGCATACAATTAACACCTTGTTTGCGTATTACTCTTAAACACCATGATAAAATACGATTATTTTACTTACAGTTAAACTCGATTGGGCAGCAGTACATGAAGCGTGCTCCGCTGGGCAAAGCTGACCCTGAGCCTATGGAAGAAGAAGCAGACACTGATGAAGAAGAAGGTACTAAGTATTTAACATAAATTGTCACTATATTTTTGTGTGAAAATTCATCATTCAAGGGCTGGAGGTAATGTTATAAGCAGCAGTAACAAGCAGAAGACTTATGCTATATCTCTGAGGACTTTCTCAGGGCATAAACCCTTCCGCATATTATCAAGCAAAACACTTTATTCAAAATAAATAACTACACTAAACGACTGGGCATGACCTCTGATATATTACCACAATCTGATATTTTATTGATTTCTTGTTCCAGGTAATGATGAATCAGATGAATCCGAGGAGTCCCATGATGAAGACGAGGAGGAGGATGTTCCCGCCTCATACTCCCCTGCCCGCAACAACAATGAGCTGGAACCAGACAGTCTGGATGACCTGAATGATGGGCCAGACCTTAACAACTCTGACCAAAGTGCACTTTGGCCTATACAGTAGAGATTCGATTATTTTAGAAAGTAAAAATGGTCAACACAATGTTATGTTTATTTTTAGCAAACACATGAATAATTTCAATTCAATGCTATTGTGTGTTCATAAATTTGTTTGGACATGACTATAAACACTTTTGTGTAATGTTAAAAACAAGAACAACAAAAGAAAGTCTTTAATTTTCTCAATAATTTTAATTTAAACTTATTAATAAATAAAAACTCGTAATAAGATAACAAATTCAAATTAATACATTATTTTATAAATACTGATTTAAAACACACTGGTGACATCTATTATTACATCTACCACTCTGGTTAGTAAAGGTCTCATGTTTTCTGGGGGCACAGTCTTCCATTTCCTGGCAAGGCATTTCTCAATGAAATCATGCATAGATTTTGGATCTGGAAAAATAATTGTTATAGGATTAGTCAAATTGCACATAAAGCAGAACATTTTAAGACATTCTTGGCAGTTACTTTTATATTTTTTGCAGTATGAAAATGACAACTGACAATAGTATTTATCAAATAAACTTCCTTATATTGGACAATTCACCATTAACTAGTGAATCGTTAATCGATCGTAAGGTTCAGTTCACACCAAGACGCGAAGCGATACACACTTTTTTATGATCCAATACAATATCGAATTTACTACTAGCTGATGCCCGCGACTTCGCCCGCGTGGATGTCGGTTATTATATACTAAAACCTTACTCGAGAACCACTCAATCTATTAGTGAAAACCGTATGAAAATCGGTGCAGTTGTTTTTGAGTTTATCGCGTACAGGACGACAGATAGACAGACGCGGCGGAGGACTTAGTTTTATAATATGTAAGGATAAGGATACAATACGCCGCGCATCTCAGCGTACTTTGACACGTGTCAATTCTCGCACTGGAATTATACCTTTTCGTGAAGAAAATAAGTTCGATAATTGTTAAAAACTGCGCGCAGCATTGCGTCGCTTCACGTCGCGGTCTGAGCTGACCCTAAAATCACTACCAATATGCTGCACACAACTAAAAAAGATTCCATAACTAATTCTTTACCTGATGTATTAGAACAATTTGCCATATTTAGTGTGAAAAATATAGCACTTCTTTTGACTAGTGGATCATACTCATCGCAATAGTAATGGAAGGCCATTGCGAGATCTGAGGGCACTCCGTCGATCTCTTTGACAAGCATCACACCGGATCTATCAACATCATCCCGGTACCGAGTGATCAGCTCCCCATGTTCTTGCATATCCAGGTAAGAGCTTTCAACGACTGTGTGTTTTATTGACGAGATGTCGTTACCTGAAAAAGTAATTAAAACTTGTAGTAAGACAACAGAAATAACATTTTAAACAATTATACATAAACATTGGTAACGGTTTTCGGGAACGGCAAGTTATTGGTCCCTTACCCATATAGTTCCGACAATTCCGTCTGTCTTTCCGCAGTTTAATTCGGAGACTATTGGTACTAAAAAGTTGTAATTTGGCATTGTTATACACAGTATTCACGCCTACAAAGTTTTAAGAAACGTGCCGCCTCGATAGGGGAGGGAAGGGTTAGTAATCCCCCGCCGGATATAAGTTTTTTTTTTAATAAGACATAAATCTCATGAAAATGTTGATAAATAAAATGTAGAATGCACGAAGAAGACGGTGGAGTAGAGTAGTTCACAGGCGACACATTTTCAGGGTGAATGTCAAGTCTCAAATAAAAAAAAAGTTAAATGGTTTTTTAATTTTTTTATAATGCAATTTTCTGTCTGCACTATTAAAAAATCGGCCAAATGCGTGTTGAACCACGCACAATGAAGGGTTCCGTAGTTGGGATGAATTTATCCCAAGAACAACATGTTTTGCAACTGCATATGTATCGATTATTAAGCGGTAACTCGTAGAGCCTATTTAGCTGTGATAGTTTTCCTTTAAATTTCGTTATATCCCAACCCAACCATTAAACTGCCGGTTCTTTCCCCCAGCTGCATGTTCTGAATAATTAAACAAGCTTGACCATAGATTGAATGGAATAAATAGTAAATATTCTTACGTAAAAATCTTGCGGCAGTATACGCAACTTCATCTGCGAACTTTTCGAATCTCACGGGATTGAAATTGTTTGTTTTACTGTTGTAAACAAACATGAAGGAGCCGGTATCCATTCTCGAGAATATTGTTGATATACCTGAAACAATACAGCAAAACAAATAGCTGTAATGGATCTGATTGCTTCACGAAAGTCGCATTTGACTTCGACTGGGCGATTCATATCCTTTGAAAACGTCTAATTTAACTTGGAATTACAAAGTGCATTATCATCATGGTTCTGGGTCAGAGTTGGGCGTAATCAACTACTTTTGTAATCGGATTAATAATCTGATTGAAAGTAATCATGAATACATCAATCATGATTACTTTTAATCTTGATTACTTTCAATCATGACTACATTTGTAATTATTAGTTTTGATTACAATAGTCAGTAATCTTAATTACATGGGTAGATTTGATTAATTTTTTAAGCATATTTTTAATAAATGCGGTTCTATATTCAATCAGTATGTATCTTGTATGTCTGCGTTTTTCTAAAAACTTCTGATCCAATTTGGATGTCATGGACGTTTTGTACTCTTTCGTTATTTAAATCCTTAAGTAAATTCGAAAAAGAATTTCTGCGTGCTCAATTGCATTTCGAAGATACGGCACGCGGGGTGCGGGAGTTGGGTGGGGTACGGGGTACGGCCGGTAAGCCAATCGTCCGCCGCCTGCGCTCCGCTTCTTGCCATAGCGCAAGCAGTCAGTCTGTATAATAGTGCGCAAGGATATAAACGTAAATTGATTCACGAGTCTAAACCGTGACGTATTGGCCTGTGTTTTGGTTTTTAAACATTATTATTGTAAAATCAGTATTTATTGTAAAATGGCGTCAAGTTCTTTTTCGACTTTATCTACTAATTCAGAATCTGAAACCGTGCACCATGAACAACTTGAGACATTACCATGCATTCTTGATGGAACATTTTTTACGTATTCAGAATCGGAGTCTACGAGCAAAAAGAAAGTGGCAATTTGTACATTATGTCGGCCAAAACTAGTTAAAATTAGTGGTTTTAATAATTCTACATCAAATTTTGTAACTCATCTCAAACGAAGACACGGGGAAGAAAAACACAACGAGTATCAGAGTTACTTGAAAACTATGAAAAAAAATAAACGGTCTACTAGAACATCCAACCAACTGCAACCAGATATTAGAGATGGTAGTACTAGTGATGTACCTACTGATCGAACGATTTCACAGGACCAATTTAATGAAAATATGTTAAAGTTTTTTGTTCATTCTATGATTCCTTTACAAGCAATAGACGATCACTTTTTAAAAAAAATCTTTGGTGATTTAAATATCTCTGCAAAAGGATTGAACGTTCCCAGTAGAAGAACTTTGGGTAGATTGATTGATGATTACTTTAATAAGGAAATTACAAAAATCAAGAGTGAATTGCGCGATGTAGATGAAGTCTGCACAACTGCCGATATCTGGTCGGCAAAAACAAGAAGTTTTTTGGGCGTTACCGCACACTGGCTCGACACAAATCTGAAACGGAAGTCGGAAACACTGGCTTGTCGAAGATTTTCAGGTACGCACAGCTACGACCGTATAGCTCTTTTACTTGAAGCAGTACATGCTGAATTTGGTCTCGACTCCCGGAAAGTGCTGGCTACAGTTACTGATAACGGTAGTAATTTTGTAAAAGCATTTAAAGAGTTTGGCATAGACGTGGAAAATTGTGAAAATTTTACTCATAACATTGATGACAATTCAGAACCCGCAGAAAGTTCTATCCTCGAAGAAGATTCTCACATCGAGGTCATTTCTGTGGCACACTTTAGTACTTATAATGAAGTTGATCCGCTAGCTTTTGACGAAAATATCATTCCACAGTCAATAATACTAGAATTGCCTGTACATTTAAGGTGTTGTGCACACAAGCTAAACTTATGTGCCACTACGGACGCCAATAAAGTATTACGAAATAACGACACAAGTATTGGCAATATTCATAATCAAGTTATTAAAAAATGCAACAACTTGTGGAACTCCACCGGCCGGCCTAAATCGGCTGAAATAATACTTGACATTGTTGGTCATACCCTTTCCAAACCGGGAATCACTAGATGGAACAGCCTTTATGATTCACTGAAACAAATTGCATCAATACAGGAGAAGAGTGTACAGCTGCACGTGGCATTAGGAATGACAAACGTTTTACGTGATAATGATTTCCATTACATAAAGGAATACTTGCGTTGTTCAAAGCCAATAGCAGAGGCCCTGGATATATTACAAGGCGAACAAGACATGTATTACGGTATATTATTGCCATGTTTAGTATCTTTGCGCAAAAAGTTGCAAAAACTGAATAGAGAATCTCTTACTTTTTGTCAAATGTTGGTAAAGAAATATTTGGAGAGCGTAGAAACGCGATTTGCAGAGTTTTTTGATATCTCCTCAAAAGTAGCTCAAAATGCAGCAGTTGCTGCAATGTCTTACCCCAGATTCAAGGACAAATGGCTTGCTTGTGTTAATATAGAATACTATTCCAGAATCAAATCTATTTTTAAAGGAGCTGTAATCAAGGAAATCCATGAGGCACCTGAAACGCTTCAAGTCACACCTAATAATATATATGAAGACAGCTATTTTGAGTTTGACATTGATTCTTCAGAGCCTGATTCGGGAGATATACAACGCTCAAAGGCAGATGCCATTATTTCTCATTTTTTAGCGGACCAGGATCGGGATGTATCGATGCTAAATCGATACCCTGAAATTAAACGTGTTTTTAAAAAATATAACACACCTCTTCCGTCATCGGGTCCTGTCGAAAGACTTTTCTCATATGCGACCATGACCAATTTACCTAAATCACACAGACTTTCGGATGAGATGTTTGAAAAGAGGGTGCTTTTAAAATCTAATTTAAGCCACACATGGCACACATAAAAATAATTCTTGATTGTTTTCTTAATAATAATTATTAAAAAAAAATAATTCATGAGACTGATCAAAAAATAAAGATGATTTACAATGTTAATGATTTTATTTTTCGAATTCCTAAATGTAGTTAGTATGCATCAATCAAAAAAGTAATCAAAATAACGATTACAAACTAATAATCATTAATCACCGATATGATTACTTTCTTGATTAATTTCCGTAATCTGTAATCTTGATTGATGATTACAAAATGTAATCGTAATCCTTAATCATTAATCTGATTACAATTTGCCCAACTCTGTTCTGGGTGTAGCTAATAGCTAATTTACAACATGATGTAGAGAGAACACCGAAGTGGCCATGATAAAATGATAGGATAGAACAGTATAGTGAAGTTTTCTATTAGTATGAAACTCTCGTATAATAAATACATTCTTAGACAGCAAGATTAACTGCTTCTGTTGTAAAAGTCTGGCATAGTTTAAGGGCTTAACCTCAGACCAACTGTTGGTCTGAGGGCTTAACATTCTCAAAGGCTTTAAGTTATGTAACCTCTACCTTAACTTTGCTAGCAAAGAACCATTGCAGTCATGCAGTGTAAAAACTGCATTGATATTGATTGATTTACTTTTGGACTATGAGCAATGCAGCGTGTATTTTTGTAAAACAAAACATGAATTTATATAGATTTGTAGAAAGTAAACGTCGCTCACAAAAATTGCAGGTGTTAGCAACTAAAACCAAATTTCATAGCAAAAGCTTTTATGCAATGGCTCAAAAACTGTATAATAAGTTACCAGGACAAGTTATCTCATGTATGAACATTAATGAATTTAAAGGGAATCTTTTCAAACTGTTAAATAATAAGGTGTATTATTCTGTTGACGAATATTTAAATGACAAATTTTAATTAGTCTGTTTTATCATATGTGACATACTGAATGATTTTGATTATTGATTTGAATTTAATTATTAGTGACATATTTTTTTCATTTGGTATTGTTTGGCCCTTTTACTTTATTTAACTGACATATTTTTAACAATTTAATCTAAATTTGACATACTTAATCTATATTTTTTGTGATATCACCTACTTTGAAATAGTTGTTTTATGCATGTAAAACCTGTTAAAATTTTGTATGCCTTTTGGCGGAGCACAGCTCGGATTTTATTATTTATGAAAACATCTACTGTATGTACCCTGTGTTCACGAAATAAATGAATTTGAATTTGAGCGTTAATATTTTTTCTCAACACTAAAGATTTAATAAAATATTGTTCAGATAATATGAATAAACCGGCCAAGTGCGTGTGTAAATGAAGGGTTCCGTAGTTGGGATGAATTTATCCCAGAACAAACATGTTGTTGAAAAACTTGTTCTTGTTCTTCATGTTTCTACAACTGCAAAAAAACATAACCACTTTACGCGTATGGGAGGTATCCTAAAGATATTTTTTTTTCATAATTTTATTTTACCACTTTGTCGGCGTGATACCCATAACCGCTTACACGCGGACAGACGGACGGATAGACAGACAGGCAGGCAGATTGTCAGGTCAGGGCTCAGGACATGGCGCAACTATAAGGGTTCCTTGTTGACTACGGAACCCTGAAAAAGAATGATAATACATACACAAATTAATATGTATAACAACCAAAAAATTACTCACCAGTTTTAAGCTTTAGAATAGAATTATCATCTATATTATATTTTTCCTGAAGGTTATTCATATTGTTTTCAAAAATAATTTTATCATGATTCACAGTTTGGGTAGATTTATCTTGAGTGTTGTTTGTTATCATATTGGGGAACATCCAGTGTACCATCACAGCTATAATACCTAATAATAATGTGAGAAAAATGTTTCGTATTGCGTTGCTAGACTGGGGTCGGCTTTTCTCCCTTGATGAAATGGACAATTTGCGTTGATAAGGTGACGGTTGGATGCGTTCTGAGCTCCTATTACTTCTGTTCATCATACCATGATAACTTTCCTCTTCAATTCTTGACTTTGTTAAAGAGTTGTTTTCCTCAAATTCAGAATCATCACTGTAAGGCAAATGTGATGGGAGAGTTGCAGGTAAAGATTTTGAAAGCACATTGCTGCAATGAAACACACATAGAGTTTTGACAAAAGCTTAGTCACACAATGAGACAAATAAAAATTGGATGACTGATGAAAGCTTATGATGATTTATGTTATGAGAAGCCGCAATGTGTTTTGAAAATGCTTATGAGTAGATGCCACAATATCATTGTTTGAAAAGTCACACTCTTTTGTATATATGAGTGTGACATTTCAAAAAATGAAAGCTTATTGTAATGGTTTGTTAAGGGCAGGAGTAATGAGATTTTTTTAAACCCTGGCATTGACACCTGACATTCATAGCTAGGTAAGTTAAACATACAAGAGGTTTAGAATAGGTTGTCTTTGAAGTACAGAAACAGAAACTGGTTATTTTGTGAAAAGTGGGCAACTGTTACTCAAAGGCTCCTTACTTAAAATGGCTGCAACAGTTAACAATAGGTGGCACAGAAATAAGCTAAGGAACCCATTATCAAGTGGTGTTTCAGACGATTCTTATGGAATTAATGAAAAATGCTGTGTGGCAATATGGTCACAAAACATTGGTTATATCAGAATATGGTTTTGATCAGGGATGTTGCGGACACAGATTTTTTCACATCCGCGGATGCGGATATTTGAAGGCTCACATCCGCGGATGCGGATGTTACGATATTTTTTCCAAATGTCACATTGCGCTGGTGGTGGTATGTAAATTCTCTTTTTAAATAATCTATCAACTGCAGAAATTTCTCTTAACACAATACTCAATGTATATACACAATTTCACAAAAACACTCGAAATCTGAAATGTTCAATAAGCGCAAGTATGACTAATTTAAGCGCAACAATGTTGTCATCGAACGAAATCTACGCTCCTATTGGTCAATGAGCACGTGCGTACGGCACGCGCCAGTCGCCGGCCCCGCCTATTTTCTTTCTTGTCGCGACCTGTGCTACATCCGCATCCACATGAACATCCGCATTCATTATTGCGGATGCGGATGCAATGTCCAAATTGATGCGGATGCGGTTATCCGCAACATCCCTGGATTTGATACACATACTGAAATAACACATTTATGTTTGAAAGTGTTAACAAGCAACATTATAAGGCATAATGACCCACGTCTCATCAGTGTTTTCCTCTTCCTGCGAATAAGAATTACTTCTTGGTATTTTTTTCTTTCTTATTGGTAGTGGACTGGTTTGACGAGACATTTTGCTGAAAACATAATTATTAATTTGTTTTATTTCTACAGTCTTAACATTAAAAGCTTGAAGTGATAAGAAATTACAGAATAAGCAGCATCTTAAAATTAAAATTATTTGGCCAATCTATAAACATAATGACATAGTATTATTAATAGAAGTATTCCTGTACTGTTGTCATAAAGTGAAAGGCCGTAACTAACTTTTTTTTAAAGAATTTGTTAAATACATATATGACTGCATACAGCATTCAACTCGTATCTTTCTGTCTAAAAAGGTGATAAAGCTTTATTTAATTTTTTGCCGCAGATATAAACTGTTAAAGTTAAGACTATTGACTGAGCTTGAAACTGTCATTTAGATAGGTACTCAAAATATGAAGTAATGACGGCGTTTCACCATTATGATGGCAGTGAAGTAACCATGTCACACACATTTTCAGTATTGGAATAGATCAGCCTTTCCCGAAGTGGGCGATAACGCCCCCTTGTGGGCGCAGGCCTCAAGGGTAAGAGACCCAGAAAACAAAATGGGGGCGTTGTGTAGACTTGGGGGGGCGATTTGTAGGTCTAGACCTGGCCTTCTTGTACATTGAGCCGAATGTGGTCATAAAGACGAAATTAATATGGTTGATCCACTTTGATATTGCGTCCACATTTGAAACTATATAATACAACCAACTCTACAACAATGTTGTTTACTTGGTCGCAGTTAAAGCTACAACCAACAGGGGTCACGATATGTTCCTTACGAAACGGTCCATTATATTAGAATGGATAATGTTTGTTTTAATTCAAATAAAAGATACTCCTTCTGAATACTATAAAGTTGCGTTTCATTAATCAATCTCATCGGCAGGTGTAGCCCGTAAGAGTTAACTTGAGACCTGAGCACCGTTGTGTACTACCTACTGCGCTTAGGTTTCAAGTTAACTCTTGCGGGTTATAGTAAAAGTCTCGTTTAGAATGAATGCTTAATCTCTGCTAATATAGCTCACAATAATTAATTTAATTTGAAGTTATAGTAGTT
This sequence comes from Lithophane ornitopus, assembly GCA_948473465.1. Classification (NCBI taxonomy): domain Eukaryota; kingdom Metazoa; phylum Arthropoda; class Insecta; order Lepidoptera; family Noctuidae; genus Lithophane; species Lithophane ornitopus. The sequence goes on along the minus strand of OX419616.1, from coordinate 6,599,434 downwards.
TTTAAGCCGGTGAAAAAATGGGGACACTAAAAAATTATGTATTCTCAAAGTGGGCAGTAGACAAAATAAGTTTGGGAACCCATGCAATAGATAATAGTAATAGTAGTTGTTCCTTACCTCATCACATTATCCACCACATCTATTCCTTGACTCAGTGGCATTGTGATGTCATCTTGTTCATTCTGTTTGTTACTTTTATTTAATCCGTACCTCCCCATTATCTCATTTGTTAATAGATTATCACCTCTATAGCTATGAATGGATTTTCGTGCTGATGGATGATAAGGAACCCCCCCTTTCTGGAAATTATTATAATGCCATTGTTTACAATACAATGATGGTAAAACCAGGGTTATCACACTGAGTGGTCATAAAATAATAATATATAAATCATTTTAAATTGTGGAATTCTATGGCAATTATTATAAATTGTTACCTATTACATAAACCTCTATAGTTCTTATATTAAAAAACAAATATATATATAACAAATATACTAATTATTGGTATTTTCTGGCTACGAATTTTATTGTGTAGCTTTGCTTCTTAAGGTGCAAGGAGCTTGTGGCTAAGTAATAACAGCCGCACGGGTCGATCCGTGGATGGGTGACCATCTTTACATTCCGAGGCTCCTCCGTACCTCGGAAAGCTTCACGTGCCATGTCCCGGCTGTCATCGTGAATATTTGACAGTCGTTACGGGTTCGTCAGAAGCCCAAAAGTCTGACAACCAGTCTTACCAAGGGGTATCGTATTACCCAGTTACTGGGTTGTGGAGGTCAGATAAGCAGTTGCTCCATGTAAAATACTGGTCTACAGCTGCGTCCGGTTAGACTGGAAGCTGACCCCAACATAGTTGAGAAAAGGCTAGGCAGATAGATAGCTTCCTAAGGTGCAAATCTTATAATCACAAAACAAAAATGATTTATTATTTTCGGTAATATCTATGCACCTATCCTGCGAAGTAAGATTTGTAAAAAATATCCATCTTACCCCCTCTGGTTGGTCACTATTCATTTATTGTTTGCTGAACTCTCGGGGCCTCCTCTAAAATGTTGAAATCAGACTTAAACCGAGTGTTAGGTATGTATGATCAAAATGAATACCAACATATAAACAAAACTTGACTTTTTCATATTATTCAGTTATGTCGTTTAATTTTATTCGCATGCAGAACACAATCACAAACAGCGCAAATAAAAAAAATAGACATTTAGATATTTTTTTTTTTTATAATTTTTTATTCATGACCATAGATACAAGTCTTTCAGTCGTATACATAGATGTTTGTAACTTAGGTGTAAAAAATTAAAATAGGATACAAAGACGCCACATGTTCACATCACATCAATATTTTGCATTATCAACTTACCCTTTCGGGTTGCGTGATGGTACATCTCAGTGAGTTATCGTTTAAACATACTGACTATTACAATTAATAACTAACATACATATATATAGATTACAAAATAAATTAATTTTTTTCTACCGTATTACAGATATATTTATACAAAACACTAAAATATTTCTTATTTTTTAATAATTCCTGAACACTGCGGGGAACACTTTGTTGACGTTCACTAACACTTTCGATGTCTGTCATTTATTTCATTCAATTCAGTAACTAAAATTAACCGTTGAATATTAAAACTTGAACAATTTATGATAATATGATCTAAATCAGCATCTTCTGCTCCACAATGATGACATCTGCTATTGTTAAATATACGAATCCTATTCAGGTGAGCTAGTTAGGCAATGGTGCCGATTCTGTTGTTCACAAACTAAACTAAATTTAAGTTCAGTGCATCTTTTTCTTTCTATTTCATTAAGGAAAGGACAGAACTACAGAAGATAAATTTTAGTTTAGTCCTGTCAAACTGTCACTATTCCTTACGAGTTTAGACGCGATTAAAAACTTGCTTACTAAAATTACGTCAATTTACGTCATGCGCTGATTAATTTGACAGGACTAAACTAAAATTTATCTTCTGTCCTTTTCTTAATGAAATAGAAAGAAAAAGATGCACTGAACTTAAATTTAGTTTAGTTTGTGAACAACAGAATCGGCACCAATGTCCCAATCTCATGCGTGATATAATAGTTATAAATTTTCTTGTGATGTATTTGTTGAAGTCATTTTACCAAGGTTTATTCTGTATTATAATAGGTCTTTACCTATGAAATTGCCGTTTTGTATGAAAAAATTTAAACGAATTTTTTTCATGAATTTTTTATTTGTATTAATCGAAGTAATCACCCATGCAATCAATGCATCCTTGCCATCGCAGTGGCAGTTTATTGATGCCCTTCTTAAAGAAATCAGCTGGACGGGAGGCAACAAATTCTTCAAAGGCATTTTGTACTGCCTCTCGGGTATTGAATTTTTTTCCCGCCAAGAAGTTATCCAAATTCTGGAAAAAGTAGTAGTCTGTAGGCGCAAGGTCTGGTGAGTAGGGCGGATGACGGAGAGCTTCCAACCCCAGTTCTTGCAACTTGGAGACCGTCTGCTTTGCAGTATGAGGTCGCGCGTTGTCGTGCAGGAGCAGCGGAGACGAGCGATTGACCAATGCTGGTTGGAGATGCGCCAGCTTCTCCATCATTGTGTTCAGTTCTTCACAGTACACATCTGCAGTAATGCTCACCCCGTTTGGTAAGAAGCTGTGATGAATCACACCGGCGCTAGACCACCAAACAGTGACCATCACTTTTCTAGGGGTAAGTTTTCGTTTAGGGCATTGTTTAGGTGCTGAACCAGGATCCAACCAACTTGCTGAGCGCTTGCGGTTATCAAACAGAATCCATTTTTCATCGCAGGTAACAATGCGGTTCAAAATTCCTTCATTTGTGTGTCTGTTGAGCAGTGCAAGGCACGTCTCGACGCGTACTTCGCGCTGGCGATCATTGAGTTCGTGGGGCACCCATTTGTCAAGCTTTTTTACTTTGCCAATTTGACGCAAATGGACCAATATTGTTTTGACGCTAACGTCGAAAGCTGCTGCTAATTCAGCCGTAGATTGTGTATCATCAGCTTCCACAATCGCCTTTAATTCGTCATTGTCGACCAAAGTCTTCGGACGACCGCGAGGTTCATTTTTCAGGTCGAAATTTCCAGAACGGAAGCGAGAAGACAGAAGACTATTTACATGTTGTAGTGCACAATCAATTGCATAGCATTCTGCAGTGAAAATGCTACACACCCTGTTTAATTTAATACATTTAGTGAAGTCTAACTGTGGATCATAGAAAGCTGCATTTACATTATGATCTGTTCTAGATCCATCTGTGTATATAACATAATGTTCTGGTCTATTGTCTTTAAACTGTAAAAAATCAAATTTATTGTGCACCGCGTCTAAATATATTGCAAAGCTGTTAATAATACCATTATAAGGAATTTTGTATATAGGCCAAATATCATTTTTAACAATATCTTTTTAATTATTATTTACATGTTCAAATATTGTTGGCATTTCAGGTAGAGTTCCACCAACCAAAGAAGAAGCAGAGATGGCATTGGAAGCAATTGACTGTGAGATTTCAGGATGTATTATTAGTTTCTTAAGTAAAGGATTATCATTTAATGCCAAGACTTTTAATAAAAATCTCTCAGCCAACAACAACCTTCGTAATGTCAAGGGAGGTATACATGTCTCAATTTCTAATGAATTAATAGGTGTGGAGCGCATAGCACCACAAATAAGTCTCAATCCCATATTTTGAATTACATCTAATTTTCGTAATAAGGTGCTATTGGTATTCATATAAGCTAAACTGTTGTAATCAAAATGGTTTCTCACTATACTTTTGTACAGCATACTCATAACTTTGGGGTCAGATCCCCAAAAACTTCCTGCTAAATGTCTCAATAGATTAATACCATTCAGCGCTTTGTTACTTATGTGTTTAATATGTTCATCAAACTTTAATTTATCATCAATAATGACGCCGAGGAATTTATGTTGCTTAACCACAGGAATTTCTACATTATTGTATGAAATTTTAACATTGCTATGTGTATTTACATTTTTACTGATAACTAAAACTGAACTCTTTTCTGGACTTATTTCTAATTTAAGTTTACTATGGTAATAATTGTATAATTGAGACATAGCCTTATTGATATTAGCCATTGCTATATCTATGTTTTGATTTATGCTGTACAAAAGCAAGTCATCTGCAAATTGCAGGATTTTTACATCTGGTACATCTACATATTTTAATATTTCAGAAGTATACAAGTTATAAAGTAAAGGAGACAAAGTTGCCCCTTGCATTGTGCCTTTGTTGACAGTCCTAGGTCCATGCAATTTATTATTATATTTAACAAATACAGTTCTATTGTTTAAAAAAGAATAAAGCCATTTTAGGATATGACCAGGTATACCAATATCGAGAGATACTTGAATGAGTTCTTCTATATTTACATCGTCAAAAGCACCTTTTACATCTAAAAACACGCAGATTGCATTAGAGTGACTTAATTTAACCTGTCTTATATCTGATAATAAAGATACAAGGTTTTCAGAGCAACTTTTACCTTTTCTAAAGCCAAACTGAATAGAAGGAATTAAGCTTTTTGATTCAACAAAATAATCTAATCTTAACTTCAACATATTTTCAAAGAGTTTACCCAAACAAGATGATAAGGAAATAGGCCTATATGAAGAAGCATTATTTACAGGTTTATTAGGTTTTAGAATTGGAATGACACACTGTGTTTTCCAAGACTCAGGTATTGGTAATTCATCCAATAGTTTATTATAAATACTAAGTAATGTTGTTTTTGCATTTATATGTAATTTTTTTATTAACATGTAAGGTATGTCATCCAATCCCGGTGTAGTATCTTTCCTACTGTGTAGAGATGTTTTCAACTCCTATATAGTGAAATTGTTCTTGAGAAATACATTAACTTCATTTTCGGTAGCGTTTTCGAACAAATAGGTACTCAAGCCTATTGTCATCTATTTCAGTAGAATCTGCTAAGTTATCTAAAAAACTTGGAACCCATTCATCATTGATATTTTTGTTTCATTAGTTCCAATTTTTTTAAATTTTTTAATATGTCCCCATATCCTAGAAACTGGAGTTAACCTATTGAAGCTACTACATAATTTTTTCCAGGAAGACGAATTTTTTTCCTTCAGAATTCTTTTCTTTTTTGCATCTAGTTTTTTATACCTTATCCAGTTTTCAATGTTGGGTTGAGAAAAATAATACTTTAATGCATCTTTTGATTTTTCGACAGCATCACTACATTTTGTATTCCACCATGGTACTGGTTTTTTTATAGCTGTGTTTGCACTTAATTTTCGTTTTGGAATTGTTTTATTCCTTAAATCATTTAATGTTTCTATAAAATGATTATAAGCATTGATAGGGGAATCATTTGTTAAGTCCAAGTGGGAAAAACAAGTTTCTGATAGACTATAATATTCGTCCCAATCTGCCTTACTATAAATATATTTTTCTTGATCCACAGGAGATGACGTGTCATACATAGATGGTTGAATGTTGATCTCAAGTAAGGTTGGAAGATGATAGCTACCCATGGGATCGTCATGAACATACCAGTTACATAAATGAGCTATTGAAGAGCTAACAAGGGCAAGATCTATCGCTGAAGCTTGTCAATTAGGATAAGGAACAGTTGTTGGTGATCCATCATTCAAAATACATAAGTCAAATTCATCAATTATATTATATAAACATCTACCTCTATTATTATCACTATGGCATCCAAAGGCTATGTTATGAGCGTTAAAATCACCCATAACTATACAAGGTTTTGGTATGTTATTGATTAAGTCCTTTAACTTTGCTGAGTCAAACCTGATACTTGGAGGACTGTATATACAAAGTATTGCCATTGCTCCAAATTGTGCTTCTATAGTGATACATAAGTTTTGAATAGATTCTGAGAAGTGTGTATTAACTATTTTGTACTTTAAACGATGGTTCACCAAAATGGCTACTCCATTATGAGAATTTATGGAATTTTTGTGAATTAAATTATATGTGGGAAAGTGTGGGATTATAGAATTAGATTTTAGCCAAGTCTCATTGAGAAGACAGATATCTATATTTTTTTCCATTAATATATTTTGTAATAGGCTCTTTTTACTCTGTAAACTCTATATATTAAACTGTAAAATATTTAGATAATTGTCCATTAAATTAAATTTGATAATAATATATCTTTTATTTTCTTATGTGTGAGTGGTCCATCAGAGTCACTCTTGTTTCCTAATGCAACCAACGATTTAACAATTGCGTTAATTATAATATCATTATTTGCTACTTGTTTAATATCTAAAATATCATTAGTTTTAGCCTTATCAGTAACCTTGGGTAAAGCAGGGAAAGATTTATCATTAAATGTAAGGGATGGTTTCACAACAGTGGCATACGGTTGCTGCTGAAATTTGGCCTTTTTCTCTTAAATTTTTTGTTTTTTAATGGGACAGTCTCGTGAAATGGCAAGATGATTACCTGCGCAGTTGATGCATGTGATCTCTTCGACATCGCATTCTTTGTAGGAGTGACGACCAGCACAAGAAGAGCAGTGTTGCTCGCCTCTGCAAGTCTTAGCAGAATGGTTAAATTTAAGGCACTTATAACACTGCAATAATGGTGGTATGTATGCTTTCACCTCGTATCTAAATAGTTTTATATAAGCATATTGCGGTAAAGATGTTGATGCAAAGGTGACAGCAACTGTATTGAGAGGCACTAAATTTCCCTCTACTTTACGCATGAATCTTTTAATTGAAATTACTTCAGAGTCGCACACAATATTTTTATATATTTCCTCATTGGAGAGTTCTTTGGGCACAAACCTCAGTACACCAATCCTTTCTGTTAAGTACGATGGTATAAAGGCTTTAAACTTATTTTTCCATAAGAAGTCTTCCATCTTTAGAAAATTGTTGGCTGCAGCCGCCTTTCTGAATGTTATTCCTATTTTATGCGCATTTAATCTATGCACTCCTAAGACTCCTTGAACATTATCTGATATTAAGTTGGTGAGCATGATAGGATTTGTATTCCCTACCTTCTCCTGTTCTGTTGACTCGACGTATACTACATACTCAAAATTTGATGAACAGTCTTTTATAATTTGGTTTAGTAAAAATGAAATGAAATGAAATGAAATAAATTTATTTGCTTTGAATGCAGGTATTTACAATTTGGTGTTAGAATATTATTTACAGGGCCTTGTACATTCTGCCTATTAGGCATGCAAATTTTAAACTTAATTTACTTAATCTAGACTTTAAAATTAAACATCCGATAATTTACTTAAGCTAAACTAGGTATAGAAGATATAAATTAAGCCATCGCTACACGAGTTAAATTTTATAGTACTCTATTATTTATTATTGACGGATCATTCAGGAAATCATTGATGGAATAATAACACTTTTCCACAAGTAGAGCAAAGAGCTTCTTTTTGAAAATTCTTATTGTCTGTGCTTTTATACAGTCAGGTATCTTATTATAAATTTGAGGTGCCATGCCAAAAACACTCTTTTTTAACAGAGCTGTTTTGTAGCCGCCTGTGTATAATAAGTTTTGGTACTGAGGTCTCATAGAAGTAGTGCGGTGGATGTTATACTTATTAATTGACTCAGTATTTCTTCGAGTATTACTGTACTTTCTTTTCTACTTTTCTGCCACGTCTGGCGGCTCCTCACCGCCACTGGTGACACTCATGGTTGTTGGAGGTCTTACCAGATATTATTTATGTGGTATTTCTGTACAATTTTATAATAATTAAACTTTTTGCGAAATCAAAATAACCGCCTCGTTTGACTTCCCGCCAAAAAGTCCATAGACATTTAGATTTAGACAGTGTGACCATCTCAAAATCACCGAATTCACCGATCCTGCCCTATCTTGGTTTGAAACCCGCCATATCCTGCCAGGCTCGAGTAAAAAATGCCAAAAAATTGTTTAGCTTTGTTTAGCGTTGTAATAGTAGTAATCGTAGTAAAAAATTGACATTTCGTAGTTGAAACAATTATTGTTTTACATTATTATGTTTTTATTACTTAGTTCAAATGTAAATAAAACATGGCAATTAGCCTCATATTCTTCATTTTCTATCCATACTAATATTATAAATTCGAAAGTAACTGTCTGTCTGTTACCTTTTCACGCCTAAACCACTGAACGGATTTCGACAAAATTTGGCAAGGAGATAGATGGCACCCTGGGGTCCTTCACCAGGGTGCCATCTATCTCCTTGCCATGGCTACTTTTTATCGAAATACTGCGCGGGCGAAGCCGCGTGTGGAAGCTAGTCTCTTTATTTTTACATGACTTTGACATTACTTTTCACGATTATCAACTTTATTAACTCACATTAATGTTCTTAGTTGAATGAGATACAAACATAACACGAGAAGTACAGGGGAATTCCCTACGATCTGTTTGTAGGGTAGCTTTTTTTAGAAAATTTGAGATGCCGTTATGGAAAAAAAAAAAACTTGCAATCCTGCCAAAAACTGCCAATTTTGTAAAACGTTAAAATTGGAGGCCAATCCTGCCAAAAAGGCAGGAAACTGCCACATATGGTCACACTGCATGTAGATGTCTCGAACTCTCGAACCAGTGCACAGATTACAATAAAGCCGCACGATTTCATTATTAAACGGGTGATAACTATTTAATCTGTGCGGGTGATAGACGTGCGAGCAAGTTCGCGTATATTTGGCTCGGCGAGCTTACTCGCCCGTGTGTCATGCTAAGTAGGTACGCGGACTTTTAAAACCGCCGAGTAAGTTCGTCTGCGACGCTCGTCGTCTGTCACCGCTGAGCTAAGCCGCGGACAGACAGACAGACAGACACAGACGGACATGGCGAAACTATAACCGTGAGTTTGCTGCAAAACATGATAAATCTCTAGACACTGTCAAAAATTGTATGGAACATTGACAGACAGAAGATAGAGCTTTCAACATGTTTTGTCTCAAAAGTTTCGTCAGTGCAAACGCACGGTCAGGGTTCCTTGTTGACTACGGAACTCTAGACGGACATGGTAGCGCACAGTAGGACACAGGACACTCATCGTATCATAAATAGCGTCTTTAGTAAAGTATACTAATTCCATGGGTGTCACCGACACATCGGGTGGTCGGAAGCGCGGCCACGAACGAATGGGGCGGAGGGCGGCACGGCGCACAGTGGGCTGAAAATCGATCTTCATAGACTTAGGGATCAACTTGGTATTTTTTTTCTTTTTTCGGTAGAAATGGGTTTAGGTATCGTATATTGATCAATTTAATTCTATTTCAGTTTTTAAATAAACGTTTTTCTTTACTTTAAAGCACTTGGTTGAAAAAAATGTATGGAGAAATATGTAAAAAAACAAAAAAACGATTTTCAGCCCACTGTGCGGCGCGGCAAAATTAAACTTGAAATCAAGGCTCGGAACCGGTTAAAAAATACCGGTTTATTTCGGTTTTTCTGCGAACTTTTCATAAATTATTGTAGGCACAGCAGATAGCCGTAGGTATTATGCGTGTCGTTCGCATAAGTGTTTGCCATCATAAAAAGTAATTTTATGAGATTAGAAAAATTATTAGTGTCGACCTAGCTAGACTCAGCCCAAGGTGACGTGAAGGTGACGACATTCATGACGCACATGACACCCCCCTGGATCCGCCCTTGAATCAATCTCCACACGGCGATATCACCGCGGATAAGTATATTTGAAGGCACAGCGTGACTATTGCCACGATTGGCTGTGTTAACACTGCGACTCGACGACGTCGTGAATTCTCTTAGGTCTTGAAATTAAGCTCGGATTGACTTTATATTAATTATATTGTATGCAAAAATCCGGACAACAACATGGAACAACACGTTTCTCTCCCGCATCGCGCACTCCCGATTACCACTATAAGGGCCGAGAATTTACATTTGCCGATCGCTAGTGCGGCCCGCCCTGATACGCAAAGGGTTGGGACAACCATGGGAGTACCGTTATCAGTTCTCTGTCTGTTAGTGTCTGAAGTTCAAGTAAAACTAAATGAATGTAGACCTGAAAACATTTATTGAAATTTCACCAACAATTTATAAAGTACTATAAAAAATAACATAGATGTCAATAAAGCACCAAGATACATACGTATCCTGTAAAAATATATGTGGGATTCACATTAAGCCGTGTTCCCAAGCTTCTCTTCGTCTTTTCAGAAAGACGACTAACTATCATCTGTTGTGGATCATCCGATGATCGTAAAATTGGTGTCGGATATTCTACTAGAGCAGGCTGTTTTGGGTCTTCATACTTTTTTATTTTTTCCTCAAGCCATGCTTTAAAAATATAAGTTGGCGAAACATCTGCCATCCTTTTGTTTACAGCATCTGTTGCCGACATCTCTGTAGAGCATTCCTCTTGACCTTTAACAACAATACCCATAAGCTTTTTATCAAATAACACGGGGCCACCCGTGTCTTTGAAACACGTCACTACCTTTGTTTCAACGCAGTCAAAATACACTTTCAAAACTTCTGCTACTTTGTCCGGGGGACGGTTTTCCATGCCTATATACTGAAGCTGTTTTTTTTCCCCAACATCGGCATTCAATCCAAACCCTATCCCTTCTAAATCGACGACGCTACGAGGGTTTGTGTAATTGCTGAGAACTACTTTTGATGCAAAGCTATTATTATGTTTATCGGTGTAAATAATACCAATATCTTTTGATGCTTCGTATCCAGTAAAAGTAGGGAATCTGTCAGTTTTTATAACATGAAGCGATACCGCTGTTTCGTTCAACTGGTCAAAGGTAGTATTCAATAATACGTAACTTATAGCAAATTGAGTACACTGAGCTGTAGTTAATATCATTCCATTGGAAACTAAAACACCAGAACACAAATATTCACTTTGTTGAGACATAATAGCGGCCATGAATGGAAATTGCTGGTGAGACGCCGCCTGAATTTCATGCATTTGACTATCTTTTCTTCTCATGCACGTCATGTTTTTAGGTTTACTTTCAACGGGGATGTCCAGGGATTGATCTTTAGAGACTGCTTTGCTTGTTTCGCCGTTGTCATAACTAATTTCATCCACATTTTTTTTTACATTTTGCCCAGCACATGTACTTATAAAACCAAATACAAACACAACGGGAACTAGAAAATGCAGAAAAACGTTTTCAGTCTTCATCATTAACCTTACCTAAAACATCCAATTTTTTTTGAGAAGATTATTCTAGTTCTTTTTTCGTATCTATGATAAACAAGGAACATAAACTCACATATTATTTAAGATGATAACAAGTCATATTCATTTATTTCTTTTTTGAATAAAATTTGGATAAGCAGCCAGCAAACTATGTCTCTGATCCAATCAAGGAACTTGGATCTATCGAAGTTCCTTGGATCCAATATCCTCTTTATCTTTTTTTTTTCTCATTCACATAATAAATTAATTGCTGAGAAAGACAAAATCAGGAAACGATACTGCAAGTTTAATAACCGGTGCGACAAAATAGAATTTACATTTTACAATACAACGCGAAATATGAAAAAAAACAGCGGACATCCGAAAAAAAAAAAACTTTTCTTCGTCTCGTCTTTGCTTTTCAATTTTCGTTTTTTGCCACCGACTTCCAATAGTTATTTGTGCAACAAGTGAGCAAAGTTGTTTTTTGGTGCGAGTGTTAATTTCGAATCTCGAGTAATTCTTAGCGAGTGATTCTAGGTTAGAATCCTGAGCTCAGCGAGGGATTCAAAGGCACGAGATGCAAATAACTTTGGTCTCGTGTAACACATACAACTTTTCACCTCAGCAGCGAGAACATATGAGATATTAGAACATATTATGGGTTTAAATATGAATTTGCCGTTTTGTACTGAAGAACGAAAACCATTTTTTTCTAAGGTAAAATATATTTATTTAATCAAAGTATTTTCCCCGTTGTCTACACAATTCTGCCATCTCCTGGGAAGGTCATTTATGCCTTTGCGGTAGAACTCTGGGGACCTGGACTCAACAATCTGAGTGAAGGCATTTTGTATTGAAACCCCTTCATTTCTGTACAGGTTCAACAAGGTAGGTAAGGCAAGCTTCAACACGCGGTTCTCTCTGCAGATTAGTCAAATCATGGGGCACCTATTTTGCAAGCTTTTTATCTCACTGATTGATGCAAATTGGTCATTATTTTGGATATGCTTAAGCTAACATCAAACCGTGCCGCTAGTTCCTTGGTAGTTTGATATGGAGCGGCTTTTACCATCGCATCTAATTCATCGTTATTTACCTTAGAGGCTGGTCTTACTCGGGGTTCATTCTTCAAATCGAAGTTTCCACTACGAAAGCGATTAAACCAAAAACGCACGGTGCGTTCATTAGCCGTATCCTCTCCAAACACAACATAGATATTGCGAGCTGTTTCCGCTTCGTTAGTTCCACGTCGGAACCCGTATTAAAAATTTACTCTAATTTTCAATATAATGTACAGTACGACACAACTCACATGTAGCATCGGCAAAATTCGTAAAACCGATCACAATCCGACCTGAATGCGCCTTCAAAATCACCAATCTTTATTACTGCTTTAGGTGAAAATGATCTTTACGCAAACGCAATAATTTGTAAAGTTATATAAGTAAATACATCCGTAAAATTGAAATGAATGAATGCAAATTTTCACATTTATGCTACATCTAAGTTGTGTCGTGCTGTAGTTATCTTTATTGTTAAAAGCTGAATGCAATAACAAAAAAGGAATCTTGTGAAAAAAGTTTCACTCTGGAATCTCACACCGTGATGCAAGTTTAATTTTATTTCAAAGTGGCCAGTACGTTTAAAAGGAAATTTCATATTTAAACCCATATTATTGCCTAAAGGTAAAAAATACAACATGGTAAACGTAAACCACAAATGGTAAACAAACCACATGTATATTATATTTGTAAAACGAACAATATAAAAAAAACAAGTTAAATTACTTATTACATTTAAAACCTGTATGTGTATCCGAACGTTTTATTGTTTGTTTCTTTTTTGGGCATAATAGATAGGTACCTACTATCGAAATTAAAATCGAACTTCGAATCGACTTGTTTCTATCTCTCGCTTTTTTCGTATCGAAGTAAAAGTGACAGAACAAAGTGAAATTCAAATATTTCGAATTTTGTGAGTAGACCCATGACATGTTCTCGGAATTTAGAAAAAAAATAATTAAAAAGTTACTTTGTCTCACGCTCGCACCAAAAATGAATTTTGCACACACATCTGTAGACAGCAAAACCTGCTTGTTTGAGGTGCTGAGGTGAAAAATTAATTTTCACTTATTTTTTGTTTTTTTGGAAGACGGTTGTATTTTTGTGTAAAAGGTTTTTATTTTTTGTAACTACCCCACACAATTTCAAATACCACTAGTACTCTAGTACTTGCTATTTGCTAATAACAGTGACGGTCTAGTGAAAGCTGAGTGAAAAAGAGCGGTAAATTTAAAAAAAATACATCTTGTATCCCCGGATCAACTAGGAAAAAATGTATTTGATACTTGAATATTTTTATACAGAATATTTAGTTTTGTTTCTTCTGGTTTCTTTTATCAAATACGTTTTTTCCTAGTTGATCTTGAGATACAAGACGTAATTACACTGCACAAACTTGTAGTTAGTAAGCCATAAATCATCTTTTGGCTGTCTAAGAGAATTAAAGGAGCTGGATAGTGGCTTATTAACAGCTGTGTAAGCCATTGTACAGCCCATGCAACTCTTACAATGCTCTGGTGCCGTATTCATTCTCCTGCCCTTATCCCAATTTTTTTGGGGTCGGCACAACATGTCCCTTCCATACTTCTCTATTAGCCGTCATCTCGGTAGTCAGTCCCCCTTTCTAGCCATATCATCTTTCACACAGTCCATCCATCGTTTCTTTGGTCTTCCCCTACTCTTATAGCCATCGACATTCATACCCAAAATTTTCCTCACAACATTTTCCTCATTCCTTCGCATCACGTGCCCATACCATGACAACCGATTTCCACACAACTTTTCAGTCACCGGTGCCACTTTCAGACTTCCTCTTATGTACTCATTTCTTATTCTATCCATTCGTGTAACACCACACATCACACCCTCTTAACATTCTCATCTCAGCTGCATGCAATTGCCTTTCATTCATCCCTTTTGTGACCCAACATTCTGATCCATACAAGACAGCAGGTCTAACCATTGTTTTATATATCTTCCCCTTAAGTTTAAGGAGAATGCGGGAGTCGCAGATTGTTCCCGTGACCTAACGCTCTAGTGCCGTATTATGAAGTATTAATGCCACCATTTTTCCAGTGTGAGATAGCGACGGAGCTAGACAAGGCCGCCGGCCGCTAGCACCATCCCGTTTTCGCAGTGGAATAATGATGGCATTTATACTTCATAATACTACCCCTTGCAGCCGTTAACAAGCTACTATAATGCTCAGGGCTGCTTAATTTGGGGACAAATTTAGACTTATAAGAGCTGTGTAGCCGGATATACAGCCCTTGTTAAGAACGCACAGCAGCCTCGAGTTTTCAAAAATTCTGTTGTTATGTGACTATACAGCTGTGTGTGCTGCTTGGGGTCTTTTTTTTTGCCTCTCTTTTTCACTCTCAGCTTTCACTAGACAGACTCTAACTTAAAACATCGTCCACATAAATACAAGTGGGAAAAATACGTAATATTGAAGCTAACTCAAAAACTACGCGAGCAAAGTTAATAAAATTTATATGGGACCACCTCGGAATAATCATCGAAACCGATTTATAATTGGCGGAGTAATCGGGTAACTAACACACAATAAGAAAAAAATAACATACAGACGATTTGAAGAAGTCCGTTAACAATGATAAGTGTTCTGACATTAAATTAGGAAAAACCCAACAATAACTCCTCATATCCTGAACGTATGCATCTTATTGGATTTTTTGGTGAAAATGGTCCCAATATTACCAATCTATTTGCTTCTCACTTCTCCTCTGTATACCATGACGATACCCAAGTATTAATCAGCACTACCAGTGCAATTATCGAATTTTTATCTTGCAACATACAGTTTACTCCAAGGGAAATATTTGTTAAGGTGATTCAGCTTGACAAAGGTGAATGTACCCCTATTTTTTAAAACGGTGTGCCACGTTGTATTGTTCACATAGGTATGTAGGTATTGGCTGCACGGTGCACCTTTACCTAAAATCTACAATCGCTCTCTTGCCTAAGGAATTTTTCCAGAAGAAATCTGGAATAAAATCTATTTTAAAATCTAGAATTGTTTTAGTTTATAAGAAAGGCGACCAGGACAGCATTAATACTATAGACTCATTGCTATTTTATAAATCTCTCGTTAAGGTATGCGTTTAAATATCGACATATTATTAAAATCTCAACTCGTCAACACGGTTTTTGAAGTGTTCGTTCCATTGAGAATAATTTATCTTGTTTTATTTATGATTTATCAAAATACATTGATGGAGGTTACCAAGTTGATACGATATCCGTGGTCGTGCACCGATATTTCCAGTGCTTTTGATAAGGTAAATCATTAACTATTATTACAGAAGCTGGAATCTTAAGGTATCCACGGTTCTTGCTGTTGGTTGTTTAAATCATATTTGAGCTGAAGGAAACAAGTTGTTTCAGTCGGAGGTGAGTCTATTATGTACCTATTAAGTATGTCGAATCTGGAGTAACACAAGGCTCGCACGTGGGCCCCCTACTTTCATCATATTTGTCAACGATCTTGCGACTCAAATTAGCTACGACTTTTCTTTTTATGCTGATGATCTCAAATCTATAAGTGAATAAAGTCACCTAAAAATACTAGTCTACTCCAAACTCCAACACGATCTTGATCAAATTAGTCTTTGGTGTGAATCTAACGGGATGACGTTGAATACGGACAAATGTTTTTGCATCCGTTATAACGTTATGACCGAAAATGACTGCCATTAGGTACTTTCCCCTTACAATATAAACAACACTACCTTGCAGGAGGTTTCTGAAATCCGTGACGTAGGCGTTTAAAGACCAAAAACTAAAATTCACCTCTTATATCTCCTAAATTGTAAAAAAAAATGGCTCAAATGTTTGGTTTCATCAAAAGGCATATTGCTTACATGTCCTCAGGAATATCCCACAGATGTCCGAGTGATTCGCTTCGGAACCGTCGTACTGTCCGTGACTTAGTTTCGTTCTTAGGTTTAAACGACTTGTCAAAACATTATGAATGTAAGTTTGAGTAATAGTCATCATTCTCCCCCTTATCACAATTTATTTGGGGTCGGCGCAATATCTTTTTAGTCTTTTTCTTCCATACTTTTCTATTAGTTGTCATCTCGGCTCGGTATCCATCCCCTTTCTAGTCACACAGGTTCATCAGTTAAGTCTAATAGTACCTAATGTATATTAATAAACCCTCCGGAATAAATTGACTAATTAGTTGGCTTACGAAATTATGAAAAAAAATTATATAAAAACTAAAACCAAACAGATTACGTGTGACTCCGGATTTTTAATTTGTCTGTCTGTGGTGTCTTGTTTATAACTTTTTAGTCGTAGTTGGGTTTTAGTTTTTATTACTTTTTTTTTTTTTTTTTCTTTTGGGGTTATAATATATATATATATATTTGAAATGTGCTCATTAAGCCCTTTCATTTGATACCCAACATGGTAGGATTAAACAATATGTTTTTTTTAGTTCCTGACTTTATATCCTCTAGAAGGCGCCACATTTAATTTAATGTGACGTCACATAGCCTATAACCAGCGGACGATCAAGACGCTTCCAACGATACCTCATTTGTGAAATTGTGATGAGTCGTTTAGAAGATATGAGGGAACAGATGAACATATATACATACATACATACATACCGGTCAAAATCATAACCCTCCTTTTTTCTTCGTCGTAGTCGGGTAAAAATAAACCCCTGTGTGGGTGAGGACGGTGGCCGGCCCGATCGCCATCGATATAATGGTGGAGCGTGTAGAGTTAGAAGCTTGGCTCTATATGAAAAATAATTAATTAAATGCATGAATAATTAACTATTGCATAACAGAAAAGTAATGAACAGTGAATACATTTTTCACCTTACGCCTGTTTGGCGGTAGCGAAACGGCCAAGTCACCTATTTTGACTAAGGTGTAGAGTTTTGAAGTTAGGGCTTTTAAGTTAGGGCGTGTAGAATTAGAGCTTGAGAATTAGAAGATCTGATAGCTTTTTGACAGTGCGAGCCATAATGGTCTCGTCTTGGCAAAATTTTACATGATAATGTTTTTGGTGGGATTTCATTTTATTTACAACTAGGTATTTAACATCTATGTTAAAAAAAAAAAATGACCTTGATTTTTGCCTATTTAACAGCAGACAATATTCTAGGTACTGTTTCAAATGTCTACCTACTGTTAAATAGGTAAGGGAGACAAAGCCTTGCATGTTCCTGTAACTACACCGTCACCGCGTTGCACGTTGGTCTGAAAATAGCAGACTTGCTGGTCCCGGTTCACAGTTCGCAGCATAAACTTCTACTGGATAAATTGTCGGTCTGTTGGTGTCTGAAGATCGTTTAAATGTTTAAGTTCAAGTAAAACTAAATGAATGTCGACCTGAAAATATTTATTGAAATTTCACCAACAATTTATATTACTATAAAGATAAATAACATACATGTCAATATAGCGCCAAGATACATACACATCCTGTAAAAATATATGTGGGGTTCACAGTAAGTCGTGTTCCCAAGGCTCTCGTCATTTTATGAACACGACGAGTCTTCAACAATCGTACAATTGGTTTCGGATATTCAACTAGAACAGGCTGGTTTACTGGTTCTTCATTCTTTTTTATTTTTTCGTCAAGCCATGCTTTAAAAACATAAGTTGGTAAAACATCTACCATCCTTTTGTTTACAGCATAAGTGGCCGACATCTCTCGAGAGCATTCCTCTTGACCTTTAACAATAATACCCATAAGCTCTTTATCAAATAACACGGGGCCACCCGTGTCTTTGAAACACGTGACTACCTTTGTTTCAACACAGTCAAAATACACTTTCAAAACTTCTGTTATTTCCTCCGGGGAACGGTTTTCCATGCCTATATACTGAAGCTGTTTTTTTCCCCCAACATCGGCATTCAATCCAAACCCTATCCCTTCTAAATCGACGACGTTACGAGGGTTTGTGTAATTGCTGAGGATTACTTTTGATGCAAACGTATTGTTATGTTTCTCGGTGTAAACAATACCAACATCTTTTAATGAGTCCGGTCCAGTAAAAGTAGGGAATCTCTCAGTTTTCATAACATGAAGCGATACCGCGTTTTCGTCCTTCTTGTCAGTGGTAGTATTCAATAATACGTAACTTATAGCAAATTGAGTACACTGAGCTGTAGTTAATATCATTCCATTGGAAACTAAAACACCAGAACACAAATATTCATTTTGTTGAGACATAATAGCGCCCATGAATGGAAATTGCTGGTAAGTAGCCGCCTGTATTTCATGCATTTGACTATTTTGTCTTCTCGTGCACGTAATGTTATTAGGTTCACTTTCAACGGGGATGTCCAGGGATTCGTCTTTGGAGTCTTCGCTTATTTCGCCGTTGTCATCTCTATTATCATCCACACTTTTTTTTACATTTTCCCCAGCACACGTTGATAAAAAACCAAATACAAACACAACGGGAACTAGAAAATGCAGAAAAACGTTTTCAGTCTTCATCATTAAAATATGCTAAATTTTTTGAGAAGAATAATCTAGTTCTTTTTTCGTATCTATCATAATAAGTCATAATCATTTCTTTCTTTTTTAACAAAATTTTGTGTGCCAGCAAATTAAGATTCTGACCCACTTTCTCTTTATCTTTGACTAGCGACTCGCCCGCCCCTGTTTCTTTTCTTAGTTTTAAACGACTTGTCAAAACATGAATGTAAGTTTAGTTAAAAGTAGTCATCATTCTCCCCCTTATCTCAATTTATTTGGGGTCGGCGCAATATGTCTTTTTCTTCCATACTTCTCTATAATCGTCATCTCGGTGGCCCCCCTTTCTAGTCATAATTATCTTTTACACTGTCCATCCATCTTTTCTTTACCCATATAGTCATCTTCATTCATAGGTACTCAAACCTTCCCTCACGGCATGTAAATGTAATGTAAGTTTAAAGTACCTAATGTACTTCGTTACATAATATTATAAAAAAACAAAGTCTTCCGCCGCATCTGTCCGTCTGTCTGTTCGCGATAAACTCAAAAACTGCTGCACCAATTTTCACGCGGTTTTCACCAATGGATAGAGTGGTTCTCGAGGAAGGTTTTAGTATATAATAACCAACATCCACGCGGGCGAAGCCGCGGGCATCGGCTAGTATATGAATAAATTGACTTATTAGTTGGCTTATGAAATGAAGTATAAAAAAATAGTAAAGTTTTGTGTGTGTGTGATCTTTCCAACTAGCTATCTGTTAACATTGGGATCAAACTATGGTCAAAACTCCTAAACGTACCTAATAGTAACAGGGTTAAAAGAAAGAAGGTATACGGTATACAATAAACTCTCTCGGCTCGCGTTTTTGGTACGAGCTCAGTCCTGTTTGAGTCCATTCACAGATTACAACAATATTATATAAAGTGGTCTATGCATTACAATTACCTATATTGTCCGTGGATGAAACGCACTCTAAATTTAAAACGTCATTTTCTGTGCATTAAGCTTGTTATTTCAAGCAAAACATATTTTACAATGCATGTGCTCGAAAAGAGCGTTTTCAAAGCAGCCAAATCGACAGACGGCGAGTAAGCTCGCCGAGCCATAAGTAACTCACACGTCTATCACTCCTTTAAGACGATAAGCGATTCTGTCTAAGTTAAAAAATGGATTCTAACATACAATTTGCAAGTAATAAAACTATTAAAAAAACTTAAGTACGTTTGTTTTAATTTAATTAACCCTCTCCCTGATCTTGAGGTTACTTTGGAAGGGCCTTTAAATTTTTAAAGTACACTGTCCTTTGTGTCACTGTCCCAAGTCCCAGAACTATTGTTTTTTTTTTGTTCATGTCACATGTACATCCACACTCCACATCATGATGTGGATTGTTGCACTGGACATTACAGAGATGGCGGTAGAGTCGTTTTTCGTTTACGTTTCATTTTTATTTAGATAACATTATTCTTGTCAAGTTAAAATTTTATTCTGTGGATGACACGGTTGACACTTGAAAAGTTGACACTGACAGTGTGACATTAACAGTGTCAGTGTCATCTTCATTCAGAATCGGTTCACAGTTTGTGAATTTCTTGAATAAGTGAGTTGGCTGATTCTGTGATTTTTCAACTACCAAATTCTTTGAACTAAGTCATCAAAATGTCGAAAAAGAAAGGAACTAAGAAAAACCAAGACTTCGATGACGATTTTGAGGAGAAAAAGACTATAACAAACGATCATGAGGTAACCTCTAAAAGTAAGGGAAAAGGGAAGAAGAAAGGTAAAAGCAACGCAGGCGACTGGAGCGACAGTGACGAAGGAAATGTGCAGAAGAAGGTTTTAGCATCCGATGACGAAGATGTACCCAAGCCAGCTGCAAAGAAATCACAAAAGAAAGGTGCACATATGCTAGGCTAGGGTCATCACAAACCATAATTTTAAAATAATGTTGTAACATCATCTATGGCTCCACTGTACTTTAACACCGCGTGCGAAGCTTATAGTCTTCATGTAGAACGCTTTCCAAAATTTCACACTGCGCAAATGCCTAGTTTTTGAGAAAAAATCCTAGGTCGACGCAACATGTCCCTTTCTTCCATACTTCTCTATTTGATGTCATCTTGGTGTTTTGCTACAAGGGGTCTAGCAATATCATCATTTAGACAGTCCATCCATTGTATGTGACTGATTTCTTAAAGTCTTCCCCTACTCTTGTAGCCATCTACAGTCATACTCGAAAACTTTCCTCACTATATTTTCCTCATTCCTCCGCATCACATGATCACATGATGTTGGGATCGAAAATATAACACCCAATGGTATTATATTTTCGTAACATCATTTTTGATTTGCACCATAAAATATCTTAAATTACAATATCTTTACATTTCTATAGGTACCTATTATTAATATACATATAAAAAAAGAACAAAGCTATGCATATAATTACAGGGAAAAATAAAAAAAAGGGGCAGGACTCAGATGAAGAACAAGATGATACTAAGTCATCAGTTAGTAATGCAACAAACACTGTACCGAAAGCAGCAGCCAAGTCAAATAAAAAGAAGAAAGGTAAGCATTATATCTGTAATACCATTTCTATGAATTTATACTAAACTATGTTGTGACTACAATAGATGAAAGTTATTAAAACTCAAGTTGGTAATGGTAGAAGGATTGTTCCATTAGGAATTTCTTAGTGCTCTCACTAAGAATTTCCAGGAATCTGGATTTACAGTTGGTGAAAGGCTTGTCCCTTGTTATAAGACAAGTGGCTTAAGGTTTATTATACACACACCCCTGCTTAATACAGGTGTGATGTTATATGTATTAAGCTTAATGCAAGTACATCACAAAAATAATGCTTAAGTTCTTGTTACTTGGCAATATATAAAATGCTAATACTTCATTATATTTCAATAGAATATCAGTATTTGGCAATGTTTCAACTATTCAGCTTTGCCAATGAAGTTGATATCAATTATTTTTCACAGGCAAAGGTAAGAAAGATGAAGACTGGTCTTCAGAAGGAAGTGATGTTGAACTCAAAGAAGCATCAGAAGAAGAAATTGCAAAACCTGTTAGTAAAAAGAAAAGTAAGTAGGCATTTTTTAAAGTAATATTAAAATCCGGATTTATTTGGATTTTTGTCTTAGGCATTATTTAACCTTTGGTATGCCTGAACGTGGATCTCGTTGAGAAACAATGGATTTTTAATTGTGTCTGTAATTACGGCATACAACGGGTTAAATGTTACACACATACATGTTTTAGGAATGGGTTTGTGTTAATAGTGCAATGAAACTCTCAGCCGCCAGGTTGTCAGTCTACACTGGAAAAGTTGGGTCATTGCCACTACAATAAAAAAAAAAAAATTGAGCATTATTTCCTTGAAATTAGAGCTTTATCTAAAGAAAAAGAAAGAGAGAGAGAGAAAGTTTTATCTAAAGATTGTATTACTACTATCAATATCTTTTATTCAACTTTGCAGCAAAAACTAAAAAGAAAAATATAGAAGCTGAATCATCAGAGGATGAGGATCAAGATGACTCCAAGTCATTAGTGAGCAATGTTTCTAGTAATCAAGCCAAACCTGCTGCCAAGTTAAAGAACAAAAAAGGTATGTATGTTTTAAAACATAAAATTAAGTAATTTATTGAACTATTCACCAGCAATGGCACGGCATGGCATTGTGTGGACTTCACACCTTGTATGATTTATTATTGAAACTGTTTCAGGCAAAGGAAAGAAAGAAGACTGGCCAGATGAAGAGAGTGATAAGGAATTAAAAATGGAACCATCAGAGGATGAGGAAGAAATTGTTATTCCTGTAGTTAAGAGTAAAGGTACTATTACTAAAGGTATATTGAAAGCATTATTGCATATGATTCAATCAGGGTCTAAAATGACAAAAAAAATTATTTCAGTCTATCTTTTTCTTTCTATTTCATTATGAAAAGGACAGAAGATAAATTTTAGAGCACTGAACTTAAATTTAGTTTAGTTTGTGAACAACAGAATTGGCACCATTATCTTATAGCTTATTTTATAGCCAGTATTGGGATACCTGACTGAATTATTATTTTACATTCACAGGTAAAAATAAAAAAAAAAACAACATGGATGATTTAGAGGCTGAATTAAAGAAGTTTGAAGTGAAAGACCCTGAACCTGAACCAGAAGTTGAGGAACCACCTCCAGCACCTGCTAAGGCCAAGGTATGTTTTTAGTCATTATGAAAGGAGTTTGGTCTGTTTCAAAAGTATCTGATGAAAGTGTAAATAAACCCTGAGATTGTATTCTCCGCAGGACAAAACCAAGAAAACTAAGAAAGAAGAAATTGTAGAACCTGAAGGTTCAGCGGATGAAGCATCCATGGAGACTGATGATAAAGTGGCGGAACTTCCCGAGAAAGACAAGGAAGAGCCTTCAGAGAAGAAAATGAGTCACAAAGAGAAGAAAAAGTTGAAGAAAATGCAAGAATATGAGAAGCAAATGGAGATGCTTACCAAGAAGGGAGGTCAGGGCCACAGTGATCTCGACGCCAACTTCACTGTCAGTCAGGCACAGAAAACTGCTGGTATGTAGTGCAGCTAGCTTTTTACAATTTGTTATTTCAAGTAAACACAGATGGAATCACCAAGACGATTGTGCATTTCGTTTTAGCGTAATATTATGAAACAATCTATGATTCCACATTGCCTATTGCTTATTATTTAATATTATTTCAGGTCAAATGGCAGCCCTAGAAAACGCAGTGGACATAAAAGTGGAAAACTTCTCAATAGCTGCTAAAGGCAAAGATTTGTTCGTGAACGCTAACCTGTTGATCGCGAACGGTCGGCGGTACGGTCTGGTGGGCCCGAACGGTCACGGGAAGACCACGCTACTGAGGCATTTGGCTCAGCGTGCCTTCCCTCTCCCACCCCATATAGACATACTGTTGTGTGAGCAAGAGGTCACTGCCAGTGATATGAGTGCTGTTGATACTCTGCTTGAGGCTGATGTTAAGAGGACTGGTAAGATTTTATGTTTATGTTACTGTTATACTTATTATATTATGCTAATTAAGATACTACTCATCATCTGCCTAGCCTTTTCACCACTATGTTGGGGTCGGCTTCCAGTCTAACCGGATGCAGCTGAATACCACAATTTTATATGGAGCGACTGCCTATCTGACCTCCACAACCCAGTAACTGGGTAATATGATACCTCTTGGCTGGTTGTCAGACTTTCGGGCTTCTGACGACTCGTAACGACTGTCAAAGATCCACAAATGACAGCCGGGACCAACGGCTTAACGTGCTTTCCGAGGCACGGAGGAGTCTCGGTATGTAAAGATGGTCATCCATACACGGGCCAACCTCAGCAAGCGTAGCGTAACCTGATGGATCGACCCGTGCCGCTGTTATTACTTAGCCACTAACTTCTATACAGCAGCAATAAGTACGATCTTATAAATACCACTTTCTAAGCCTCAACTTCTACTACCAGAACTAAATTAATCCGAAACCGTAAATTTGGTATGTTTTTTTATTTTTTTCTTTGTATAATTTAAATAACAATGTTTTCTTTTCTATTTTAGAATTGCTCAAGGAATGCAAAGAGTTAGAAGCTTTAATAGAAAAAGGAGATCTCAGCAAGCAAGATAAGTTAAACGACGTGAGTACTAGCACATGTAATTGGGCTAGGAAATAAATGAACATTGAGATTATGCCTAAAGGCGGCGCGGACCGCCGACCATTGCCGAGCGGCACTCTTTGTTTGGCGGCTCCTTTATGCGGCAAGCCGGGTGCACCGCGGCTCGCCTGGCGGCAGTGCCGGCCTTAATAGGGATGGATGATAGAAAAAGACCGTTTTGCGCCTACCCCGAGTAATGTGAAAAGGATCGGACGGACAATCATGTTTATTTTAGCTTTAGTTTTCCAATATATATATAAAGGCTCGTACATATATCGCAGGCGTGACAGGCAGCGGTACCTTTGTCGACAAAGGTACCGCTGCCTGTCGCGCCTGCGATATCGCGCCTGTTTGTACGAGCCTTAAAGCGTGTAAGCTTCGTTGTCGCAACCTGTCGTCCAACTAAGTTCTTCACTTCAAAAGATAAAACAAATAGTTCCTGTATTTAACATAAAGCCTTTCCACAGGTGTACGCGGAGTTGAAAGCGATAGGCGCGGACTCAGCCGAGCCGCGCGCGCGTCGTATCCTAGCGGGTCTGGGCTTCAGTCGCGAGATGCAGGACCGAGCCACCAAGAACTTCTCCGGTGGTTGGCGTATGAGGGTGTCACTCGCTAGGTACGCAGATAATAAACCTTCCATTCTAGATAATAATGGTAAACTGATAGCCATAAGGAATCTGTGTGGCTTGTTACACCACCTGGTCACAAGACCCGGTAAACTTATCTGGCACTGGCAAAACTATCACACATGTTCATAAACCCTATTAATTTTATATTTGTTACTTGCAGAGCTCTGTACATAGAACCAACACTGCTGATGCTTGATGAGCCTACAAACCATTTAGATCTGAATGCTGTCATTTGGTTAGACAAGTAAGTGCAGCCATAATTGTTTGTTGTTTTGTATCAATCATAATAGCTTTATTATCAGACCTGTTTATGAATTTAGAAAAAGAACTCGACCGTAGATATAGCACATAGAATGGTGAAACAATCTCAGGGGAAACAATGATCTGCCAGGGTTGCGGGAAAGTTCGAAATACCGGGGCCCTTGGCAACAGGCAACTGAAGGAACACGGGTGGGCTTTAGTCAGTAAAAGTCTGACACGCCCTCCCGCTCTGCTCAGAGCGGGAGAAGTCATTTGATGATTTCCCGCCATCCAAAAAGGGGAAACAATGATAATCATGTAGGTAATTAGGCGCATTTGCGCTCTAACCGGCCTATTCGTTTACCAATAAGTATTATCATATTTGCGTTCCCATATCCCATAACTCTAGGTTAATGAGAACGATCTAACGAGAATGGTCATGCCAAAGCATCAACTGGCATATGCATTATGTTTTTTTGCTTCATTTTTATGCGAAACAATTCGACATACCTAGTCACAATAATTTATGTAAAACACCCAAAAAAAAAAAAAACAATCTGCCTAGCGTTTTCCCTACTATGTTGGGGTCGGCTTCCAGTCTAACCGGATGCAGCTGAATACCAGTATTTTACATGAAGCGACTGCCTATCTGACCTCTACAACCCAGTAACTGCGTAATACGATACCCCTTGGTAAGACTGGTTGTCAGACTTTCGGGCTTCTGACGACTCGTAACGACTGTCAAAGATCCACAAATGACAGCCGGGACCAACGGCTTAAAGTGCTTTCCGAGGCACGGAGGAGTCTCGATATGTGAAAATGGTCACCCATCCACGAACCAACCCCGGCAAGCGTAGCTTGACCTGATGGATTGACCCGAGCGGCTGTTATTACTTAGCCATGAGCTCCTCCGTAAAATCCTCCTCGAGCTTTATGTAAAACACCCATAATGTGAAATAAAAAAACATTTTTATTTGCAGTTTTTACACGTTATGTTTTTGATGGGAATTGAAAAAAATTCACAAAATCTGTGTCCATAAAAAAATATGAAAACGTCGCTAGCTTTAAATAGGAATGCTTGGTTTGAATGAAAACGATTTACTCGTACTTATCAATGAAACTTATACACATCGAGAGTACGTTATCTTCGAAACGATGTATTTTTGGAACACTTGTTCTAGGACTTTTTGTATAGCATATACCTTAGTGTTATGGGACATCAAAAGGAACACGTTGTATATACCTAACAAGGGGTAAAACTTGTGAGTTGAGTTTTAAAAGGTTTTGCTTTGTGTCTCTTTCTAATGCCCGGTTCCTTAAGTAAACGAAACGGATCGTTTTGTTTACCAGTGGTAATTTTTATGGCCAAACTGGGCGTATTAATAGATTCGTAAGCAAATTTTACTTGTGATAGCTACTTCCATTTGGGAGGGTCTACTATGCAAAGCTATAAGGTCTTTGCTTCATTATTGGTAAAGATACGAGTCTTAATTTGAACCAATTACGGTTCGTAAATTATAGGAATCGGCAATAAAGCTCGTAATATCTTTATTACTCTGGGATACTGTACATTATTCTTATATTGGGTCCCCACTTATGAAATTGGCGTATTTTCTCACACATAGAGAACCTCGTCACTTCTATGATTTTAAATATTCATCAATTGCTTGGTATTATATCGAATAATGACCATCATAGACGAAACGGTACGGACGGTATTTTTACCAATAGTAAAAAAACCTTATTACTTATAGTTTTCTAAACATAAAAATACCTTAAAAATGACTCCTCATTTTGTTAGCAGAAATGACCACAATTTTTTTTTTAACTTAGCCATAACTAATTTTTTCTCTTAATCTAAGTGGCATACGTTATCTTAGTTTTTAAACATTAGTCCATTAAAGTTTTAAAACATTAGTGTATATGGTTGTTTTATAAATTAAGAAAATGTTAGTATAAAAACTGCACATTCTTAAAATTCCCCATACAAAACACAAATTTCATAGGTGAGGGTCTAATACATTGTTCCTTAAACAAAAAATTCTGTATGCAGTAGAAATACAACAACTTACTTTTTCCAGTTACCTTCAAGGTTGGAAGAAGACTCTTCTAGTAGTGTCCCACGACCAATCGTTCTTAGACAACGTATGTAATGAGATCATTCACTTGGACACGCAGAAGTTGTACTACTACAAGGGCAACTATTCCATGTTCAAGAAGATGTACGCACAGAAGAGGAAGGAGATGATCAAGGAATATGAGAAGCAAGAGAAGAGAATTAAGGACTTGAAGGCGCATGGACAGTCGAAGAAACAAGCTGTGAGTTCTAATTATTAATTAGGGTATTGGACAATACTATAGATCGACAATCCCTTTAGTGATAGTCCCAAGTAGTCCCATGGTCTGCGGGCGACGAGGACGAGGAGTAACAAATGAGCACGTCAGTTGTTTTAGCACACCGCTACTCACCGTATTGTGATACCAGAGATTTTTTTTTTTCAATCCTTCGTACCGTACCTACCGTTCGACTCCGTCAAATATTTGCGGATGTTGATGTCACTAACAGTTGTTTTCAATTCTAACTAATATTATAAATGCGAAAGTGAGTTTGTTTGTTACGCTTTCACGCTAAAACGGCTGAACGGATTTGGATGAATTCCTGATATTCCCATGGGATCGAGACTTACGCGGGTGACACCGCGGGGCGCAGCTAGTTTTTCATAAAACTTAACCCAGTATTAGTCTGCGGAAAGCACCCCCTAAATCATATCCTGCAGTCCTCGGATTGTTTAGAGACCTAAAATAATACTTCCTTGTTTTCTTATTTTCTTGTGTGTTACACACTTGTTAGGGTTGGTATGATGACATTTCAGCACAGCCGGGCGGCAAAGGCGGACTTAATGCCTTAGGCATTCTCTACCAGTCAACCAAGGGTGGTGAAGAGATTAGATGGCAGGTGCTCTGATTGATAGGAACAAAGAGAAAAAATAATTTTAATAATATGTATATCATAATGTATTATGATAAAATAGGTTTTACAGTACATAAATAGGCCATAAACTTATAATAGATAAACATACATATTTACAAAATTTGTATTCTGAGCTGAACCATACCGACCCGACCAAGGTAGCACCCCTGATGTTTTCTAACCACCGTTTCTTATAACAGGAAAAGAAACAAAAGGATACTTTGACCCGCAAACAGGAGAAGAACCGCAGCAAGGCACAGCGCGAGGACGAGGACAGCGCGGCGCCGACCGCGCTGCTGCAGCGCCCGAAGGAGTACATCGTCAAGTTCTCCTTCCCCGACCCGCCGCCGCTGCAGCCGCCTATACTCGGCTTACTCAGTACGTACTAGCAAGATCATTGAAAACGAGGATCTTTATCGCGTAGTCAAAATCAAACAATCGCTTACATCTCGTTTTTAGGGTTCCGTAGTCAACAAGGAACCCTTATAGTTTCGCCATGTCCGTCTGTCCGCGGCTTAGCTCAGAGACTGTTGGTACTAGAAACCTGTAATTCGATATGGGTATACTTACATATAAATCACGCTAACAAAAGGGTAAAATAAAACGTAAAATAAAATTTTTTTTTTTGAAAATCGACATTTACAAAGGGCCTTTCATAGAGCTATGAGTGACAGATCTCGGACTCTACAAAACTGAACTTTTTTTTTTGTCTGCGTTCTGTAAATGTATGCACACCACCATCACATGCAAGAAATATGCAAAATATGCGAAACAGCCACGCAGCGCAGTTCTCACTGCTAAACAAATGTCAACATTATGGTTTATAAAATAAGGTAGAAAACTCAGTCGGTCAGATTATGCAACCTTAATACAAGGCCGGTTTCGTAGTGTCAAAAGTGCAACTGAATTTGAGAGCTGGACGTAATAAGGCGGTGGTAAAACAGGCCATAAAGGGACGGGAGTTATACTCACAAAATTAACGGTATTCTTACTTTACTTTAAAATTTTATCAACAGATGTGAACTTCAACTTCACCGGTCAGAAGCCTCTGTTCCGTGGAGTCGACTTCGGCATAGACTTGAACTCGCGTATCGCCATCGTAGGCCCCAACGGAGTGGGCAAGTCCACCTTCCTCAAACTGCTTGTGGGTGATCTAGCGCCCGTACAGGGAGAGCTTATTAGGAATCATAGACTGGTAAGTAGACTTACGGTTTCATGTCTTTTAAAGGTTTTTGAAAGGTTGGCTGTTGTGACCAAAATAAGAATTAAACCTGTTTATTCGAGTAACAAACCAAAGAGTTTATTTTACTCTGTTCATGATAGCAACTCTTTTGTATAACATGTAATGCATTGACCACCTGTACTATACCATTACTTACCCTTTTTACCTTCAACACCAACAATAAATATTACTATACTCCATTTGAAATAAGATTAGACATTTAAATAAACCTTTTTTACAGTCCGTTCAACCGATTTTGACTTCTGTTGCGTTGATGGCATGACAAATGGCAGCTTGACAGTAGTCAGTTGGTATTGTGTAACTTTTTTTGCTTTTAATGCCATCCTTATACCTACGGTATAGAAGTCAAAATCCGTTGAACGGACTGTAAAAAGGTTTGTTTCAATGTCTAATCTTATTTCAAATGGAGTATAGTCTACAAATAGAGTGTAATTGGGCGTATCTGATCTGTAAGGTAAAAACGCGATTAAAAAAAATCGTCACTTATAAAAGTACCATTTATTTCTCTAGGCATCATAAAATCTAACCCCAAATTATTACTCCTGTAGCGGATAGGTCGTTTCGACCAGCATTCCGGCGAGCACTTAACAGCTGAAGAGACTCCGGCCGAGTACCTACAGAGGTTGTTCGGGCTTCAGTACGAGAAGGCGCGCAAGGCTCTCGGCACCTTCGGGCTCGCCAGCCACGCGCATACCATCAAGATGATGGACCTTAGTGGAGGGCAGAAGGCCAGGGTCGCGCTAGCGGAACTGACCCTTATGGCGCCTGATGTCGTTATTTTGGTAAGATACTATTTATATTATATATTTCATGACATGTTTAGTTTTAGATTTTTGCGTCCGAATTAAGAGATTTCCGACCCTTGAATAGATTTTCTGTCTGCGATAGATACACCTCGATACATAACTTCTAAAACAATTTTGTAGATAACATTTACTCGATAAACTGTACAGTCAGGCTAAGTGAATCATGACCCACTTTGACGATAAATCGTTTGAAACCTTCAAAATAACAAAGATGGCAGATGACAAATTCGTTACCAAGGAAATGTATATTTACGCGAATGTCGACCTAATTGTATTTGAATGTCTGTACGAAAATAAGCTTATGGTGGGTCAGATTTTTTTTTTCGACTGTACAAAACTCAATCATTCTCGTATCGGAAATTCAGAACGAGCGACTATTAAATCGAGCCGTGTTAGCATGATAAGCCAGTCAGCAGGTTGGTAGCGCGACTGAGTGCCCACGGTAAGCTGAAGAGCATTTAGTACCGTGTTTATTGTTATAACGCGTTTCCAACTATCTAAAATCAATATCTACAGTGTGTTTTATATTAAAAGCCGTATATAATACTATTGTAACTACAGGACGAGCCTACAAACAACTTGGACATCGAGAGTATAGACGCGTTGGCGGACGCGATCAACGATTACAAGGGAGGCGTGGTCATAGTGTCCCACGACGAGCGACTCATCAGGGAGACGGACTGCGCGCTCTACGTCATTGAGGACCAGACCATCAATGAGGTACACTTTTATTATACCTACTTTATCTTCCCATCATACATAGATATACACTGGCAATCAGCGCAATGTTTCTCATAAAGCTGTTTACATGGGAAAAATAGTTACGCAACATTGTTGCTGCAACAAAATTATATGCTACTAGAAACAAACTAAACACATACAGGTTAACCAGAGAAGGTATGCGCGTCGGTTATCTACGTGTTTCCGAATTAATATGAACGTCGCGCTACAGAGTAACCCGCCACAGACGCAAAGCTTCTTACTAAGAAGTTTTCGATACAAAGCGGTTTCCCGTAGTGCATCTATCATTGCGCTCCAGTCGTAGATCGTCATTTGTCACTCAATAGTTCTGTGTTTTGGAATTGCATAGAGTTAATAGTCTGTAATTTTGTAATCATTTTAATAAAAATATAGGCAAGTACTTCTATGGTTGTAACAGCTCTATATTAGATCTCGTCATCGTCACGTGTTCGGATTTTCGAAGATAGATGATGATCCCCGAAGCTTTTCTTGTACTGTACTGTATTGTACTGTAGTTTACAATGTTGACAGCAATATGTTTTTCTCAACCCAAAAACATGGTGCTGAAATAATCTTGTGCAACTTTAGCTGACCGTGAATATGAGTCTTTAAAAAGAACATTTCGAAGAAGCCTAAAATTCATAAAACTTCAAATAAAAAAAAACTGCCAGTCATGGGAACTGCCGGCAGAAGTGAAAACTTAAAACTGGTATTAGCGCCACCTATATTCTATAGTACAGCACTACAGCGCGAGATTGTCGGTGACACGAATCCATAAGTTTACCCCGATCAAAAATCGCTCAACGAGCCTAAAGAAGTTTACAATTAAAAAAAATATTTTGGTTTACTCTATATTATCCTTTCTTCGCAGGTTGACGGTGACTTCGACGACTACCGTAGGGAGTTACTGGACAGTCTCGGAGAGGTCATCAACTCTCCGTCAATCATCGCAAATGCAGCAGTCCAACAGTAAACAGCTGAACACACAACCCGTTGTACGATTTGTTGAAATTATTTTACATGTACTTATTATTGTTACTTCCATTATATTCCAAAAAGTTAATCAATGTTTTCGTAAAGGATTGTATTTATTAGGGTTGTAATTGTTGTAAAGACACGGTAGATAAATTCTTTGTAAAGTGTTATAGGGTTGTGACCAAACACATTGTTTTGTAAATAGGATTGTCTATGTAACTTTCTTTTCTTTCTGGGCTGCGTTAAGAAGGCAGTACGTCAGGATGTTAGGTGAAGAGGTGACGCTTCACCGGCCCTGAATTTAATTCCCTGATCTTTCTTAGCTTAGCGCTGTTTCACAAAACTAGAGTTCTGTAGGATAGATAATAAAGAACTCTCGCGCAGCTGCATATGCGCATACGCAGTAAAAACATCAAGAAAGTTAGTCAATAATGATCTCCAATAAAGAATACAATATGTTTGGCGAACGTATCAGCGTACTACGCAATCTTACGTATGATTGACTGTTATTCATGCATCATTTTAGATCATTATTCATGTAAATCTCAAATCCACAAGTGCCATTAGTAATTTTGACAAATAGTACAGCTCTATTATTGTTGAATATTTTAAAATTTACTTAATCTAATTCATTACTGTTTAACACGGTATCACAAGCTTTTACAGAGTATGTGATTATTTTCTTGTCACACAAGTGCCTAGTTCTTAGCACTTATCAAGACTGCTCTTAAAGCAAGCATTCATATTAAATCAATGTCTTTAACACAATATAAAGTATTATAATTATTTACATCACGTCCTCATGTTGATCTGTCGAGCAAATAAATAGTTTATGAAAAACTACTATGTACTCATTGATCCATGTCATATAATACAATGTAGGAAGAAATAGCAAAACTAGTTTCATGATAAATGTCTTCCAATGTTTTTAGCATTTTTCATGATATCACATATCTTTCCAGTTAAGCCTGATTTACACGACGTAAGATTCTTGCCTGTGGCATACAATAAAATTGAAGAAACAAATGACTTGCGTCGTCTAAACACTGTTGAACGGTGCAACGTTTATTGTTGCCTCAACTTATGGTATGCCACAGGCTATTAAACCACATCGTGTAAATCACGCTTTGTGTATATGGCTAAGTTCTCCTTGACGTTACGGTAATCGAATTATACCTAGTACTTTTGTCGAATACAATAAAATCATAATTTTTTTTGGAATTGTCATGGATCTGTAGTTCAATGATACTAATTAATTTAGAACAAATTATATATTTAAAATAAAAGTGTAATTGCTTATTTTAAAATTCTGTATACTTTTTGTTTGTCTCTGTCGATTAGCTAATTAGCCATACTGTGTTGGGCAATGTTTCCTACACGCAATTGAATTTAATTGTAACATATTTAAAATATTTATATACATGAATAAATTTTGTTACAAAATTAATAACATCTTTTATTTTTATATTTTTTGGTGCTCGCAATAGGTGTAGAGCTATTTGGGGCCATGCTTCGGATATCCCGGGATTTTTAATTTATCGAGAACTCAATAAAGAAAATCAGGTTGGCTTGTTAGATATTCAAGCAAAATTCTTATCCACCTATTTCGCATGAGTTTACAGAAATCTATTTTTATGCGGGTGAACCTAGTTCCTAGTTTTATCCAAGTTCAGAGAGAGATTTCTTTGAAAAATACATTTAAATCCCAGTGAATCCCGGGATCCCAGATTTTTTTTCCATACTTACACGAGTTAGAAGTAGCGCGGTAATCACTACAAGTATTTATATAGGTATTAGTGTATTACCCAATTTAGTAAGCTTTTAGTGTCAGAAAGTCCTGTTGAATATATGTTTTGTAGGGAAAGGATTTCATAAAGTAAAGCACAGAAAGAAGGCTACACATTAATGATTTAATTAGACTTGTCAGTATTTAATCAGAAAGCTAGTTGTCCATTCACAAAACAAGGTATTCATGGAGAAGAAGGACAAGAAACTCCATGGAAACAGTATTACAGTTTTCTATCGGAATCGGAATAATCAATATTCCGTAATATAATTTACACATCAATGTTGGCAAGAGTATACCATACACAACAACATCATCATAATAATTACGGTAGGTATAATATTAAATTACTTAAGTGACAACCGCCGGTCTATTCCAAACAACAACGGCACTAGAACCAACCAACTGGACATCTACCTAGCAACTGACCCGATAACGTCCTTGCAATCCTTTTTATAACCTACAAACGTCACTTTATGTCAAACATCTACCGTCATTTAAAAAAAATCATAGATGATAATATATTTTGGTTGAAACGGCTTATTATATTAAGATAGCCATATACAAACTTAGATACGCTACAAGTATCATTAAATATTAAGTAGGTACATCATGATTTATAGTAATAACATCGTATCGAATTTTATAAGATAAGTGTTATTTTTAGGTAAACACAATATCTAGTCAAATCAGTGTTTGACTTATAAAATAAGTTTGTTATAAAAATCATTTAGTAAATTAGCAACAGATAATAATTACATTTATAGGTATATCAAGTATTTACCTACTTGTAGACATAATAATTACATGTAGGTATATATCACACGCACGTCGCAAGTATCACGATTACTGATTATAACCATAATCAACGATTAACTCGCGACTGCTACCTACCTTATGAGCTCATGGGGTCTATTTGAGTTCGACACAGTTCGAGAAACTATAACCCCAAAAAAAATATTATCAGGTCATTTTTTTTTGTTTTATCATGTTTAGTTACGTATCGATACTCATCACGTCTGCGGAGTAGGTAACGCTAATTTGACCCTATACGCTCAAAGAAGTCGTTAGAAATTGGAAATATAACTCGGGGGTATTGTTTCTTGATAAGAAATGGGTCATGGGTACACTTTAGTTTTAGGGTTCCGTAGTCAAATGGCGAAAACGGACCCTTATTATTACGTCATGTCCGTCCGACCGTCCGTGCGGATGTCACCCAGCCATTTTACTCGGAGGCTATTTGCACTACATCGATGAAAATTGGAAAAGGTAATACACCTTTTTTCACTGCTATATACAGGGTGTCAGGGTAGACACCGTTATCCTTGAAACTAGTGGTTTGGTGTGAAATCGCGAAAAAAAATCAGCTGTTCCATACATTTTGTCGATTTAAGTGAACACAAATGTATGGAACAGCAGATTATTTTTTTGCGATTTCAATATTGGTCCCATAGAAAAAGTATATTATAGATGACACCAAACCACTAGTCTCAAGGATAACGGTGTCTGCCCTAACACCCAGTATGTATCGAGTAATTAATTAAAAAAAAGACAATGATCTTAAGCATGTGGGGCATATTGTTGCAACATACTATGATATACAAACTTATTTTTGCGCTCGATAAAATCAATACTGCGTTATATTCATTCTATCTACGGAACCCATCGCTGTGCCGTTTTTTGAAAAGGACTGATCTGCCTGTATGAAGTTTAAATAAGTAAATACGTCGAAGTGCCGAGGTTCAGCGACGTAATTTCGGCAGACCGTATGTCACTCGCTACATTATCGTAGGCCTCTACGAGCTGCTTACCTATCTGCTACGAAAGCGTAGCCAGTAACATCTGCTACGTCGTAGCACTCGTAGCAAAAGATCGCTTTTCATGGAAATTGCAAAAAAAAAACAGCTGTTCCATACATTTTGTCGGTTTAAGTGAACACCAATGTATGGAACAGCAGATTTTTTTTTCGCGATTTCAAACTTGGTCCCATAGAAAAAGTATATTATAGATGACACCAAACCACTAGTTTCAAGGATAACGGTGTCTACCCTAACACCCAGTAGTTTGTGATAGCGGAAAAAAAAAAGTGTAACTTGAACATATTTCTCAGAACTTCGTTGTTTCCAAAACTCGTTTTGAAAAAATAATCTCGACACAAATTAACGGTAAACTAACCTCTTACCTTGAGTCTTAATCCAAAATATCTTTATTAAATATCAACCTACGTTGGTGTTTTAATTAATAACAAGAATCTTATTTGAATGTAGAACTTGGTTGTTTTTAATTTTCGATTATTCAACTCATTTTTTAATAAATCGATAATTGCTTCATATTTAGCAACAAAATCCAAGCGTTATGTCATCGCGCTTCTCTTTCTTTTCTATGCAATCCAACAGTGACCGCGGTTTATCTGTTGTCAGCGTCTTAACGGTTTTGTAAGATAAATATATGATGAATACTTGTATGCAGTCCATTGAGGTATCTTGTAACCAAGCATCTTGAAATAATGGGTTAGGTTGTACTAAATTCATAGTCTAATTGGTGGGGGAGCACCTTCGAAGTGCGATCGGTATGTTTTGCGCGAGCAATGTGTTAAGCACCTATTAGTTCAAATGTTTTGCGCGCCTACTCAGTTATTTTATGCAATTTTATTATTGTTTAAAGAACAAGCTGAACTGTTATGATATTATATTATCTATTATGGTTGTGGACTTAATAAAATTAAGAAATGACTTCTTGTCTATGTTGTGTCTTAAAGATCCTTGCAACATGTCCGGACCAATTTAAATAATAGGTAGGTACTATCTACACAAATAGATGTTAAAATTAAAATAAGTGATATAAATATACCCTAATTATTTTACTTAAATACAAATTCTTATACCTAAAGGTTTACACAAACAAGAATTATACCTATTAATTAATACTTATTTCTAACAATCTCGGTTCAGACCCGAGCGTAAGTTTTTTCCTCAATTTGCCGGCAGCCTTTCGCCCCTCCATTACAAACTTCTCAGCTTCATTAGAGGATTTAAAACGCAAATTTCCTTTTCGATTGTAACTTTTTTCCACTCCTTGAAAGGAACCTTCTTTTAAAGTTGAAAGAAAATTAGTATCCTCCCCTTTGAGGGGCGAGCGCGTCTTTTAAGAGATTCATTTGGATACTCGACTTAATCTGCTAGAATAATAATGTTTCCGCTGCTGAATACTTGTCCAATTACGTGAAAATATTGTGCACGTTCTTTTACCTCATTTCAGAATGAATATTTATCGATCAAAATCCGTGAATAAAATCGGTGTTATTGCGCAAGCACGCTTAGACAACATTTGACTGGTCATTCAAGTGTTGTCTTATTGGCTAATAAAAAGCCGGGTGTTATGGTACATTTAACGCCTAAAACCAAAAACAACACACAACCTCCTCCCATATATCTTCTAGCTAATCAAAACAATAGCTAAAAACACCGCACGCAGATTTCCTCTCCAGCCACGCTAAACACATTACTGCGAATTATCCACTAACAAGCTAACAATGAGAGGCTTATCATCACCGCAAGAGCCTATTACTGTCTGGAGAGCATTCCCGCCCCTTCTTACGACGTCACGAGCCCCTGTTACCTTGTCACACTAACCATCCCAAGAATAAAGCTGACAGTACGAGGGGACGACACTGCCATCGCACTGGGACAGGGTTGTAAAACTTCTCAACAGAATCATTTCATACAATGTGTACACAATAGAAGCGATTATACTCTCCCTCGCGACATGATTTTATTTGTGCAGTTATTGCGTCGCCGAAAAGATATTTAAATTTCATTAGGTTTGTTTTACACTTAATTTGTGAGGGGAGTGTTGTATTGTATCGTTGGGGTGGGGCCCCGTTATTGCTACATTCGAATTGCCCTCTGTGTATTTCGACGGCGATTTGAATTTAAGTAGATACATGAATCAGATAGTCACCCTATTACAGTGTTATCTAACTATTGATCACTTTTAAACTAAAGATTAGTGCGTTAACAACTGGCATAGAAGTTTCGAATATCATGGATAATGGAAGTTTAATAAAATATGAATGTTTGATAGTTCATAGTTCTTCATACGACTGTTGTTTTAATTATAACCGTGGGTAAAGTGCTGAGACAGCGACTCACGTATTTATCGAGTGGGTAGGTACGGCTACTCACTACTGGTCTAAGTGGGGATATTTCGCAGACGCAGACTCCATTAGTGGTGTTCGCCGGACTGTCACAATCATTTTTCTTTCCCGCCGCCGCTAATTCTCAGCCGCGGTTCGCTGGGCATGTACGCCAATCTAATGTTTTTGGTCCTTTGGCCATTTTATTTAGTCTAGTAGGTAGGTGCAAAGAATGCTTGGAAAAACATCCCTAAAAAAGCAACATGAATTCCTTGAAACTGTGCTTTTAAAAGTTACTGAAATCGGTTAGCATGAAAAGTTATTCCTTGATAGAAAGGGTCAAAAGGGGTGAGAAAGCCCCTAGCCACCTAAGCTATCCTATTATAAAGATACCTCTACGTGGATGACGACTTCATTGCAAGATGTCGTCAGTCTTTTAAAACAAAATACCTGGATATCTAAATAACGGTAGATACTAAATAATGTTTCAATAACAAATCAACATTAATGACACAATCTACATTCCGAATTTCCATCAAAATAGCCAAACCACAAGTATCAAGATCACTTCGCCAGCGGTGGTTCTAGGGAGGCTGATATCGACTTTTATTACTCCGGAGGGGTTGGTCATTAGCGGGATAAAGCGGCCGCCACCTGATAAAGTGCGTTTTGTTGCTCACTTGCTTATTTCTCTGTTCTATAAAGCTGAATGTATTTTTTAGGGTTGAACTTTTTACCCTTGAGTCAGGTCGGAACGTTATTTATCGAGAGCAGGCTAGAGCAGATTTTATGTAGAATTTTTAGCAAAATTAACGTGGATTTTATTTTTAGATTGATGAAGCTGGTAAAGATTACCTACATTTTAGTTTGTTACTTAGTTATTAGAATCTCGGCGCCAGTTTATAGTTATTTCATGGATTTCATTATGAATTGGTTTCAGAGTCTTCCTGCGTTAATTTAAGGCTATTGACCTATGTGTTTAGGAACCTGAGTAGGTACTCAGGTTCCTAAACACATAGGTCAATAGAGGTAATTGATACCTTCTTTATAAGAAGCGTGTTTGAGTGACGAGTGACGAGATGAAATACAATATTAAAGTAGGTATATATAAGTACCTATCTTAAAGTACAATATTGCAAGACATCATTGTACCCCCAATGCTCACGTAGATATAATCTTCTATCGGGTAGACTAACCCCATAAAAACTTATCTAAAACTCTATCTACCACTAATGAAGTTCCACGGTTCTACGTCAGGTTAGTGATATCATGCCGTACGTGAATTTAGTTAGAAATGAACAATAGTGGCAGTAGCGATTATTAACACTTTACCCGTTCCTCCCCGCTCGTACTAAAATGATTGATGAGCCGGTGTTGCCAGCTCCTATGACTAATAGTGTAGTGCCATATGATGGCGCTGCTGTGAACTAGCACCGCTCATAAACAACGTTATTATTTCCATGGATAAGTGTCATAGGTTGCTCTAATTGAGAGAGTGATATTAATTGGTGTTATGTTTTCATTTAGGGATTGCTTTCTTTGAAGAAATTTTAAGTATCAGTGTTGAGCTCATTTGAGGAAATCTCCGAATCTTGCCGCATCTTGAGTAGTGTACATAAATGTACTTACCCTACAAATATTTTCTCGCATAGAGCACATTCAGAAGCTTATGTTTTTACCTAATATTTCAACGTAAAATAATATAAGCCCTGGTTTGGTGAACCAGGGTTTATGTTACAATTTTACGTTGACAACTTTGTTCCTTATCCTATTCATGGGGTAAGTTTAATTTTTGAAGTGAGTGTTCCTTGTTCCTTATTATTTGTGGTTCGATCCATTTGTGCTGGGTGTTTTCTTGGGGTCCTTTTATTTGTTTTCATAGAGTATCTAGTTGTTTTCGTACAACATCAGAGTATTACGTAGCCTCACCCCTGTGTGCTACGGGGCGCAAAATCCCGGGTCGGGGCAATAAACGCGATTAGACAAACATTTCCTGACGCGCGCCACTTTTTCTAAAACTTACCGAATAAATCAGATCGGTGGTGCGTCGCAGTTTTCTCGTCGTCTTGCCAAATTTATGTACCGATCGGCCCTTTCGTATGGAGATGTGGCTCGCTATTTACATATAAATACCTCGATTATTTGAATTATTCAATCGAGAGGGGGCGGCGCTGACAAATCACTTCCTAAGAGATGGCACAAGTCGGTGGGCTCGAGATCAGCTTGACGCGTGTAGGATACGTCTCTTACCCAGCGTCCCTATAAGTTTTTATGATGCCTACTTAACATTCTTGGATTTAGTTAGTATGACTTAACTGTGTTGTTAGGTCTATTCGATTTATCGACTTCTATGTCGTTGTCGTTGGTACATATCAAAAGTTTTTCTTAATGTTTTTATATGTTTTCGTCAAGATAACTTCAGTATATAGAAGAAAATCGTTTAGTGTTCTTAAATTCTATGTCTTAAAACTTTACGTAGTCTTGTGGAAACCAAGTTTTCTTGGCTCTGAATGTGATGTCAGTCGGAAATATTTTTCCACTACAGCTTGGTTAAGCAGCCAATGTTTTAATAGTTTGAATTTATATTCCACAAAACTAAACGTAGCATTACTGAGTGTATTTCCTGCTTACACTAATAATACATCTCGTTGCAGCTACAGTTATTTATCTTGCCTGCAAAGGGTAAAAATAAATAAAAACCGAATAGTTAACTAGTCGGTAGCTGGGTGTAGTTTTCCCGCAGTTTTATGTCCTCTCACGTGCCATTTAGCCGGGGAAATAGAAGTTTTTGTATGGAAATCGGACGCACTAAACCTCCGGGGCTCGGGAGCGCTCCGCCTATTGTTGCTACGTAACAACCTCATAAAAGTTTATCATTCGCGTGTAAAACAAATTCCGCTGTTATTTTTTTTGCACGCCCTGTTTCGGATGCGGAATTTTTCTTGGGATAAATAAAATGTGTACGTTACAGTACAGTACAGTATAATCAGATTTGTGACGAATGGGAACTCATGCACCGAATGTGTGTGAAGCGCTGAATCCCAAAATAAGATAACGATGTCAAAAGTAGTGCGGGATATCTTATAAAAATAGTGTGTAATATACAATTTATTTTTTGCAATAAATAAATACTTTGTAGGTATATTGCGCACCTCTGTTGCGTTTACCGACCATCAACAATCCTCTTTTAAGTAACACAATACGTTTGAATCTCAAAAACACATTCTTTATCCTTGTAAACGCGACCTCTGATAAGAATCAACATATATCCTGCTAAAATCCCTCGTTATGCTCTTGTTACTGTATTTATATCGCTAATCGCGTTATTGTCTCGTAGGAACATTAGTTGGGTGCAGTGGTCGAGCGCAAAGCGCCAGCCGTTACATCTGATAAGACCATTTGATATGCTAATAGTGGTAGCAAATGTTCGCGTAATGAGCGTGCGACGGTTTAGCGCCTGCGATACACCCTTTGTGGTTGAGGAGGCTTTTGTAAAGGAATGACTTCTATGTAATTTTCTGCAGTTAGCGGAATGTTGGTGTGTGGCGTGATTATGAGTGTCTGGGTTCAGAACCGGTTATGTTAGTTAGGAATTGTTTCGTTTTTTCTTGATCGGGATCTTAGGACTGGTCGGGAAAATATTAGTTAAATAAAAAATACCTAGAGACCATAAGTAAATTAAGTTACTTGTTTCAGTTGAAACATTAAAATAAAAAATATCCCAGAATGCCACTTTGTATGTAGAGTCGTACAAAACGGATCGTCATGTTACATAATTTTTTTATTATATTAATCTATTGAAAGCTTAAAAATAAAAGCTCTTCACACATGCGTACAATGAGCCGTTAGTGCACGACTAATATTGGCGGATTAAGATGATATCGCGGGAATTTGACGCGCGTAACCGCTCGCTCTTCCATCGACTGATCATCAGTTACCATCTAATGCGATGTAATGCGCTCTTTGTTCACGTTACGGTATTATTTGCAGCATTTACTACATGATTATTACTAACAAATATTGCTAAGTAGGTACTCTGACATGACATGTGTACACAGTGAAATCCAATAAGTAGAGTCTACTAAACTACTTTGTAAACGTAAAGAGGAGGAGGCATCTAAAAGTTAGCCGTTAATAAATTATGAACTCTTACTACAAACAAATAGATATTTGAGATCACTTCCGATCGCTTTGGCTACTGATCGCGATCAAATCTCTCCGGCTACTTTTCCACCCTCTCTGCAAAGTAAATCGCATTTACAACGTTTCAACCTCGCTAACATGTTAAAACAGAACTAATGGACATTCGCTCCAGTCTCAGGCCGCAGGAGACGAATAATACAAGTAAAATGGTCCCATCTCCACGCTTCATTAATTTTATTGCCCCGAGGCGCTCCCGGCTCAAGTCGGAACGCCGAGCGCCGCTGGCGAAAACACGCCATTATTCTATGTTGCCAGTGACTTAAATTAAATAAACACAAACCATTATGCGTATATCGAAATGCACTCACTTTTCTATTGTCTATGCGACAACTGTCAACATTTTGGCGCGTAATCTTTTTCATGTAGATGTAACGTAGTCTGGCTAACAATGAGGTTCTACTCTAATGTAATGGAGATATTAGCGCGAAACCGTAGCGGAATAATTCCGACATGGTTTTTTGTGTGCGCGCGACACAATAGGATTATTCTCCATTGATCATTGCTTATTATAAGTAGTTGTGGAGGGTGCGTAACATGAAAACTAAATTTGGTTTATCGGCTATTATGGAAAGTAGGTGTTAATGTTGAAAGAAATTTATGATACGATCGTGACTTCTACTGTTTGCACTGTAAGCACTTCGTGGTTATAACCTAATAGAAAAAGCCGTTTTTTTAATGAATAATACATATACATTGCCTAATACTTTGTGCAGATTCAGCAGATTACCACTAATTCTATACCTACTTACTTATAATTTCAATTTGTAAGAATAAAAGATATATCTATGGGTACGTTACTAGACCTACGTATTCTTAAACAAAACAAACAATTCTTATCAAACAAAAGGTAATGAGGGGTAAGTGGGAGTTATCTGGCCGTAAACTGTTAGGCCTGGAGTCGGCAGAGCGTCGCGGAGGCTCGAAGGAGGTCGGAGGCGGAGGAAACCTCTCACAATACCCTCAACTACTAATGTTTACTCAACTCCGAGTGCGACAAAGGGCCGGAACTATTGTTTGTTGGAAAAGCTTTATTTCGCTACCCTCGACGCTTGCCGCGACAATAGGTTACCCAACTTAAAAATATATTATCTTAGTAGACGTTGGAAAAGTATGAACATGGCTAGGAAATATATTAATTTTGTGGAAAATAATAGCAGGTACGGTGATGAATTTCTCTTTAGGTGTAGGTAATGAGTTTCTGCTGTACCTACACGTGCGTTCAAAGTAGATAGTCATTAGGTACAAGTATCCTGATCCTAGGTTTATCTAAAACTTTTTTTGCCTTTAATACTTCACATGCAGAGTAAAATGCAAAATTATTATCTCTAGCAAGAAAGTATTAGAATCGTTGTAGTCACATCCATACTATTTCCACATCCGGACGGAACGGGGGCGCGCTGGAGAGTTGAAAATTATCCTTTTCACGAACGACCTTAAGCATAATAGAGAAAGCACTTAAGCCATTTTCTCCGCCTTTGAGTGGCGTAAGCGCGACCGTTTGCTGGGGATACATCTCGTGAGCTAGAAAATCAGCCATTATAACCGAGTAGTTGTATGAGTTTCATGAGTTTACCGCACGAGCCGGGGGCGGGCTGGTCGACCAGCGTTTTAACCTAATGCGGCTATTGGGCGGCGCTAACGGCAATTAGGCTACATGCGAGCAAATGGATTGTGCATTACCGAGGACATGGATTGATTTATTGGTTAATAGAAGAACACAAACCCGATATTCACTAGCTACGTAAGTACTTTTATAAAAGCTCCATTCGAACATTAAATTAGAGTGGAAACTTTCAACCAGCTGGGACGATACAGTCATTACAGCATGACTATCAGTCAACCGAATCAAGTATTAAACGCGATCAGTAGCGTGACCTGAAGTCGATTGCTTGCCAATAAAGCACGAACTACATTCCTACAATATTAATAGCTTTTCAGAAACAATGCTGAGTCAAATTTTCAATAACTGAAATGAAAACTCATTTCCCGCAACGGCAAAACTCTGATGTCACGCGATTGAATAGCTTATTTGTGAATGTATTCGGACTTTCTTTTATACTACCCGAATATTCCCATAAATTGGATTCACATGATCTTATATTAAATTCATGTCCCTTAGAATCACTGCTCTTTATATCGAAGTCATGTTTTTTGATATTCCTTCACGTAAAAGATCACATCTGTTAGTGGCCGGGCATCTAGGTACCGACCTATGAATAATAAATGTGTCGAGCTGGCCGATTGGGGAAATTGAATTTTATAGTTCGTAACACATTTGAGGACAGATGTCACAAAATGGCTGCTCGCCGGCGGCTACGTGCCGCGTAATCGAAATGTCAAATAGAAATCAAAATTAGGTCGATTGTAGTGTTAATAATTAAATAATGACGGGCTAGGTGGCGGTCGGCGGCATTTGTACGCATTAACGAGGGAGCTTACTTCATTTATAATGCGTAGGGAAGGTGCGAGCTTCATTTTGATTAACAGAGTTACTTCTGTTTGGATGGACAATTATCGGTCCATTACGCTGAGTACACAATGACCGGTTTTCCATTAAATTATTGAGCTCTATTCAAATGTCGCCTACGTATCTACTGATACACATGGCTCCGATGGCTTGTTTACACATGACACCTACTCTTACATTTATACGTAGTATGTGATATTGTAACAATGAGGGTTAGCATTAGCACGTTCATTGATTGGTATAAGTTTCTATAATAGTAGTGTTACATTGATAGGTATAAGTTTCTGTAATAATACCTATTATAGTGTAACATAAAATTTGGATATGCA
This sequence comes from Lithophane ornitopus, assembly GCA_948473465.1. NCBI lineage: Eukaryota > Metazoa > Arthropoda > Insecta > Lepidoptera > Noctuidae > Lithophane > Lithophane ornitopus. Next base: position 6,554,510 of record OX419616.1, on the reverse strand, counting down.
AGTAATTTTCACGAAGTTGTTTTATGCCCAAACAATACTTAGGCATATTTGATTAAGACTTAATTGAATGGATTTACAAGCTCTGTAGGTAGCCAATTTTACCTACATATAAGTCTACACATTCTTCTTAGGTTCCGATGGGTTACCTAAAAAGCTACCAAGTTCGTGCACTTAAAAATACAAATTAGCAATATAAATAAGAGAGCCTATAATCAAACTCCAACAGTATCGTATAACAATACCTTATTCAATTTGCTTTACAGCTGATATATTGTCGTTAATTGATTTCCCCTCAGTGCCCCGCTCCCTACGAGTCCTGAGTTAGATAAATTCGTGCTATCCGTTTACATCATTAAATTTTATTAGTGGCAACACAATGCGGGGCCATTCGCGCATCTACGAAGAGAGGGAATTTTCCGCCGGCAATGGCGTCCCCGGCCAATTCGTATTTCCTTTTGGCGCGAATTAAGCAGGCTATTAAGTCGGCTTTGAGACGTATGACGAATCATAAAGCCGTACGGACAATAGCGCCGCATTCACATGAAGATTTGGACGATTTGCGATAGAATAAGCAACTTTTTAGTACCAGATCAGGGGAGTCATTTACGTTATTTAGCTATTTCCACGCGTTTTTCTCTATAGCATTCGATTTCCGGAGGAAATGTGAGTAAGTAGTAAATTGCTACTTAGAAGCTATGTTTACCTACCTCTCTACTTAGTTATTGCATAATTTAGAGCTCTTACCTACATGCTATATGTTACACTGTGCTTATAAGTTTAGTTGTGCATTGATAACATTTCGATAGCTACGGTGATAGAGTTTATCAACGAATGAGTCAATTAATCGCTTCACGGAGTTAGTTGAATCCAGTAATCTTCAATCTGTCCATCGCAATCATTATTCGATTAATGGAATTCAATCTTAACGCTGTCATGTTATAGTTGCGTCACCTAATAGATAGATGGCGTGTGCAGCAGTTATTAGTGTTGCCAGAATCATAATCTGTCATAAATGTCAAGCAAGCGAGGCGATGCGACGAGGCTATTATTTCGAATATTATCGTCATTTCAATTCGTAGGCTAAACAAGTGGTCCTCTATCACCCATTGTTACGGAAAGTGTCACGCAATCAAAATTCTTATTCAGAGAATTAAGTTTTGAGGGACTTTAAATAGACCCCAAAATAACGACCGAAATAGCTTAGTAATTAACGTATCAAAATGTGTATCGAAGTAGGTACATGGAATGAAATTGAATGTTATGTTTGTGTTTTGGCTAATAGCATAAAACAACACAATTTACACAAATAAGTATAGATGCTTTATTTGCATAATTAAAATTAAAGTTAGCTACCTCAAAAGTAAATCAGCTAGTTTCCCTTATGATAGGGATGCCATCTAGCTTTGTTATTTGTTGTAGTCGATTGGAAGCCTGTAGACGCCATGTATCAACGTCTGGTTGGGCGTCAACTATCGGGTTCCCGATAAAAACCAAGTCTCTGAGATTTGGACACTCCTGTAAAAAATATAAAACGTTCATGTAATTCTGCAAAAAACTTAGGTATGTTCCAGCAATACACATATCTTTTGGCTCTACATACACATCTTTTCATACATACAACGACCACGACATATCCTTTTTATGTTTGACGTTCGAAAAGTGCTGATTCTCAGCCTAGTTTGAATAAATGAATTTTGATTTTGATATTGTTTTATTGATTTTGATCTAATATGGAATAACAGTTAGTCTGACTGTAAGCAACAGAGTAACAAGCACTGGAGGAATGGTTGAATGCAGTGGTCGGTCTTCAGTCACCTCGGTCGGTTGAAGCTGTAGGGCTTCGGTTGCTCGGAAAACCGAGCATCCAAACCGAACGGGGTACAGTTGTTCACGTGTGGTCTTATTAAACAGTACTCACAGCTGCTATAACCACGATATTACCACGTATCACCTGTACTTAGTTAATCAGATAATGCCAATATACCGACTTCTGAAAAGTTGTTGAGCGGCTTATTATGCAGGGGTCATACTTCCAAGAGTCTAGCTCGGGGTTTCAGTGTGTCCAAAGCATAATCAGCTTTATCCTTAACCATTTCCATCGCTGGCACAGACCTCTCTATGAGAGGGATCGGGCCGTAATCCACTGCGCGGGCCCAGTGCGGGTTGTTGGATGTTACATGTTTTATAGTTTTTTAACCGACTACCAAAAAGGAGGAGGTTTTTATGTATGGCCATCAATATTTTCGTCAATTGTGGACGGATTTTGAAAATTCTTTTTTCATTTGGTACCTAGGCTAGAGGAGCTTGCGCGGTGGTCCCATAAACATTTTTTTACCTTTGCTTGGGTTTTGAGTTAGCTTCAATAAAACGTACTTTTCCCACTTAGCCTATGTGGGTGGTGTTATAATAAGTGCCTGTCACTGTTATTTACATTGCAGTGCCCTGTTTACCAAAACTTACAAGGGGCCCTGGACCCTTTTTATCAAAAGTTACAAGCTGCTACTGCTGGGACACGGGCATCAAGTCATCTCTCTCATTTAAGCATATTTTAAAAAAGAAAATCGAATTTAAACATTTATTGCGGTACTACGCACGACACTTGTAAACTTGTAAGACGGAATAGAGAGTCGCCGGACACTCTCAGGATTTGTTATGATTTTCTACAAGTTGTAAGTTACAAAGTTTTAACCGACTTTTTCAAAAAGGAGGAGGTTCTCAATTCGTCTGTATGTTTATTTTTTGTGTGTATGTTACGCGATTACTCCGCCAATTATGAATCGATTTTGATGATTCTTTTTTTTATGATAGGTCATGGCTTCAGAGGTGGTCCCATATAAATTTTATTAACTTTGCTTGCGTAGTTTTTGAGTTAGCTTCAATATTTATGTATTATTCCCACTTGGATGACGGTGACTCCGTCACTGTTATTTACATAGCAGGTATTCGAATTTGTGTGGGGTAGGTACCACAACTAAAAAATGAAAAATAACTTTAATTTTGGAAGTCGGTGGCATAAAAACGAAAATTTAAAAGCAAAGACACCGACGTTAGTGTTTTAAATAAAACGGTTGTTTTTTTTTGGAAAAAGTTTTTAATACTAAACAAAATCACGAATAAAAGCGTAAAAATATAAGGACTTGTGAACAAAATAATGAGACTTGGTAATACAAGGCTTGTAAGTTTTGATAAACAGGCACAGGTGGTATTCGAATTTTTGTGTGGTAGGTACAATGAAAAATAATGATAATGACATGTTGGTTTGCTCACAATGTTTATTAACTTCACCATTTTGATATCAGTGGTGATGGAATAAAGTATGGCCTGACTGCAACAATATTTATTTTCAGTCGACTCTCTATGACCTAGACCTATGCATACTAATGGTCTGTAAGAAAAAATTACGTAGGTACTTATTTGCCATGGATAACAAACCTGTATTCTATTGAACTCCACCCATTCCTTGACGTTGTTGTTGGACATGTACAGGACTTTCAAATTTTTAAGTTGTCCGATGCCTTTCAGTTTATCGATCGGATTATAGCTTATCCACAACTCTTCCAATGTCTCTGCCACAGTTTCCTAAAAGGTAAAAATATGAAAAGTTGTAAAATTTGTCTTATATTTGGATAACAGCTGTTGTATAGATTTATGTATCAGTTGTCATCAGTCTCATTTATTTCAATGAAACTATTTACAGGCACTTTTGAATTGACAAGGAGTCGGTCAGTCAGAAATATGAAGCTAGTTGCCCATTCAAAACTTACATGAGAACTGAACTCTGGAATTCTTAATGGGCGATCATACATAAAATATTTTATTAGCTAGTCGTATATGTAGAATGTTGTGCACAAGCCTTACCACTCCTGATAAAGATTTTATATAATTCCGTCCAACGGATAAAATCTTGAGTGATTTCATTCCAGCAATGCCAGCTATTTTATCAATCATGTTCGATGATAGGCTTAACTTCCTGAAAACATAAAACATTTGATTATTTGATGTCTATTATGTAGGTATAATAGGTAGGTGCTTACACCCTCCTTTAGCACTGTGTACTCAGCCGTAAAATAAATAAGGCACATCGAGTATGAGAAAAAGTGCGGTATAGTAGAACAAAGAGCATTCTCTGTCACTTAAATACTTATAATGATATACCTACACATCTACGTGTGTGATAGTCTTTTCCTAAAGCCGGATGTTGTGCAGGCGCGGTCGCAGCCCAAGATTTGGGGGGGGGGGGGTCACCATTGGTGCCGAGGAACATTTTTAGGAAAATGGTTACATAATTGATAAGTACTTTTCCTCCTTCTAAATTTTGCACACTTAGGTACTTACGTTAGATTTTCTTTTGATCATTCCAAAAGAACTAAGAATTACTTGATTTGTCGAATCCAGACAAGCGTGTTACGCGAGCCTCTAAATGATTTTGGGGGGGTCATGACCTCCAAGGCCGCCCCTCGGACCGCGCCTGATGTTGTATATTATCCAATACATAGAGTTCCAAATTGGGACACATTTACATTGCGAAATGTTCAACACAAAATAAAAAACTTACTCGCAGCACACTAGAGTGGATAGAGCTCCATCCATCTTCTCTATGGGAGGCCACTGAAACTGCAACTCGATTACCTTGGCTTCGGCGGAATTTTCTCCTTTCGCCTTCTCCCAGCGAGCTATTGCTTCCTTGCACGTGGTCGGTTTTAAAGCTGCCATTACTATTTACTGTTAACATGAAGGGACCAATATCATTTCATGCGGTACATGTGACATGTGACAGGCGTAGTGTATGGGACACCTCCTAGCTGATGGACTGACGACCATAAAAGGTGGTTGGAACAGACTGAATGCGTAGGGCGTAGGACAGGGTGTTGTGGCTAAGCCCGAGAGGGGCCTATGTCCAGCATTGGATAGGCCGAGTTGAGTTGAGTGACATGTGGCTCCGAAACTACCTACCTACTATACAGGGAACGGTCGAGGATTTCTTGGATGTCGTTGCTCACCGCGATTCGTGATCGATTTGTGGTAGTGTTCGTACCTATACAGGGTGTTAGGGTAAACACCGTTATCCTTGAAACCAGTGGTTTGGTGTCATCTACAGAACGTAAAATCAATGGAAAATGACGAATTTCTTTTTTTTTTCATTTTGGCTCTTAGAGTATTTCACCCTTTCCCCTATGCGCTAGGGCAACGAACTTGCGTCTAAACACGGGTAGGGGGCGCGGGACGTGGCCAGACGGGCCGCGAGCGCAATCCCTCCCTTAGTCAGTCAGCTGTTTTGCTAGCGGGCACGGTGTCGGATAGAAACTTTTTAAAATCTGTTAATGAAGATAGGTAACGTTTTATTTTTTCATATTACTCGGTCATTGGTTTAAGTCAACCTATTGTTTGAGTGACAACGCTGTTTACCCTTACACCCTGTATAACTGCTTACCATGTTCACACGAGAGAATGCTGCTGTGATGTGAAGTAACTGCTTAGCTATATATTCACACGAGAGAATGCTGCTGTGATGTGAAGTAACTGCTTAGCTATATATTCACACGAGAGAATGCTGCTGTGATGTGAAAACTGTTTTCGTTTTGTACCGGGAAATTTTCAGTTACAGAAATACAGAACCTAAAAGTATTGGATTTGGGTTGTAGGTGGAGCCTCAGATTAGAACTTCTTCTGCCTGCCTTTGTCCAATATATGGGGACTGAGAAGATAATAGGTACTTACGTAGTAGAGAATACAGATTTCGTCGATAACGAAGAATTATTATGTTCCTACCTTAGGCCGTCTTTTCTTATAAATTTTTCTTACTTATTTATTAACTTTTAAATAGGTCAGCAATTTGTTAATAGTGACGTTTTGCCAAATTCTAGAATCTCTTTCGTTCCATAATGACTTGTCTCTATATAATTGACGATTTACTTTTATTTTTATGAAAAGAGGTTTGTGGTGGGTACAGTTCGATTCAAACTTAATTAAGGCGGCTCGGAACATGAGGCGAGTCGCTGCGCAGTAACAATTTCGTTTGTCAGCGGAGGTGGGGGATGGTGAACTGCGCAGCGAAAAGCTAACTTCATTAAACTGTAGGAGGTGTTAGAATTTATACGAAACGTTTTATAATAATAATCACCCCGCCGTATCTCTACGTTGACGTCGTGGTGGGGCTTGCGCGCTCCGAACTCTAGGTCTGTGCCGGTAGAGTTTACTTTGCCGGTACAGGTCTAGGATGAGGAGTCAGACCAAGAGAGATACAGAAACCCGCAGGGCACCATGTGCCGAGCTGTTGGGCGGTAGCGACCCCACGGACCCTATCTCCCGGGAGAAGTCTGGCTTGCCTTTATTGGCCGGCTGGAGTGAACACTGACGAGGAACAGAGCTCCCACCTCTTTCTTGCCGGCTTGAGTGGAGATTCGCAAGAGCAAGGCCCGGAGGAAGGAAGTATTCTAGTAAGATGCTGGTAGAGATCTTGACCGTACTTCCGGGATCCGTCCTGATAGCCGTGGAATACCTTATACCTACTCCTTGTAAGCACCTCAGGACATGTTGCCCCCTTGTCGCTACGACTCTTTGTGCTATTTTCGGGGGCCCATTAAAAACGTCCAACGGGCCTCTGCAAGTTGGCTTCGGTCCCCCGTACGCCTTTCAAAGGTCCCGACAACCCTAGGGTCTTGAGAAATGTCGAAGACGTAAATAATAATAATAAAACACTTATTTTTTATACGCATCTGTTTCAGATTCATATTATAGTCATCATCATCCATTTACTCGAGAACCACCTACTAATTTGATGTTTTTTTTTCCAACTGCAACAAAGGGTTGTTTTTTATAAATATAGGATCTGTACCTACATACAAGATAGATTTGGTGCTTCACCACCCAAGCAGAACTGTGGGCACAAATAACTTTCCGATGAAATAAGTAACTACTTAGGTAACTTATTGACTTTGAAAGCACACAAAAATCATAGCGTGTTTGCTTTAAATAAGAGAAGGGTGTTAGGACCGCTGGGCACGCGGGGTCGTGCCGGTTGGGCGCCAGTAATCACGACGCGCCCTCACGCCTTCGCCGTCCTTTTGCCCTCGCGCCATTTTCCCTGTGTGCCCAAACCATGCGTTTGCTGAATTTCAAGTGTACGGATTTAGCGGTTCTTCCTTTCAATGGAGTTTATGCAAACATGTGAAGTGTATATTGAGGACACACATACGTATAAGTTTATGGTATAATCTTATCTGACTTCTTATTGCAACGTTCTTTTTTGTGGAATATGGTAGGTACCTAAATTTGAATCTAAAAACATATATAATGGCCATTAATTATTAATGCCCAATAGATGGGCATCTATTATTTTAGATGGGCAGTCAAATACCGGTCAGAAGGAGTTATTCCATTCTAATACCAAAAACTAATACCACTGGTATTTGTTGGAACTCATATTTATTTTCTATTCCGAACCGATACCACTCTTTAAATAATTAAATTTAATGTGCAAACGAATACCAACAACTTAAATTTGGTACAGTCAGCTCCGTCAAACCTAATCAAATTTGTGTTTTCTAATATTTTTATTTGATCGTAATAAAATACTATCCAAATACGCTTCATTCCAATATTTTTACAAAGTTATAGCTAAGAGTAGTTTAAGTGAATCATCTTGCTACTTTTTTTGGGGTATTCCTGGAAACGCACCCATGATGAAATATATAGAGAACACCATGACGGATTCGTAACAAATGTTTAATGTTTTGTTGTTTTGAAAAGTACCAGGGTGACAGAAATGAAAAGAAAATAGGCGCCTAAAAAGTTGCACAACAACCAACGATTACACACAAAGAGGAATACAAAGTATTCGTTATTATTATTCACTATATCGATGGATGTCTTAAAACTGTCCTACACCTTACCTATAACTGTAATTTCTGTTTTATATAATTATGTATTCCTATACCTATTATAACTATCAGGTTAACAGAAATTAACTGGAAGTAGTTGCTTATGAAAAACACCTGTTATTCTGGTAAGCGTCTTTCGGAAAAGCCCCTAAAGTCTATAGAGGCCCCATATTAACCAAGAATTTGACTTTTTTCACATAATATCTTGTTCGTAAAGTTTCTCTAAGTACTCATAAGCAGATTTATCGGTCACACCTTCGAAAAATTAAATTACATAAAAAGCATTTTTTACTGACTGTACCTTATATATTCGAACTTGTTTTGTTATTCGTTTAAACAATGGTATCCGTTCGGAATGGAAAATAAATATGAGTTGAAACAAATACCAGTGGTATTAGTTTTTGGTATTAGAATGGAATGACTCGTCAGAAGTAGGTATTTGACTGCCCATTTAAAAATGTACATACACTGCATAAACCTATTTTTTAATACCTACAACAAATAGGTACAATGTCACGTTAACCTTCCTAGTAGGTTGGTAATAAAAAGCATGCTTCCTACAGACTTCAGAGAGTAGGTATGGCTTACGGACAAATCCGCCATCATAATCCATATTGAAAACCATTAAAAAAGGCATCTATTTAACATGGGGTTTTAAATTCAAATATTTGTTCCGCCCCATAGACGGCACAAAGGGATATTTTGGCGCCACGCGTCGCCACGTGATCTATACGTAATTCGCATCATCACTGTGTTTTGGACACGTGTTCATAAGTATTCACTGCTTACGAAATACTTTTACAGTTTATGTTATAATAGGTTGTATAAAGGGAGGGTGGGGTTGTGTATGAGTAGTGCTTGGGAAAATAAATCGGTTTAGTCTGACGGTTTTGACTGAATTAATTCTACATCAGCATTAGTCCAACGATTGTCGGACGAACGGCGCCGGCGGAGCTTTTAGAGCGAGCTTTCGTCTGTTCAATCCCGGTTCCCAAAACGTTACACTCGAGCGGTTGCGCGAATGTGATCCCCTCCCCTCCCTACTCGTTCTTTTACTTAGTATTGTTTTGTGTAATTTCATTTTTTTTTATATAGGTAATCGTCATCACGAGGCGATCATCATCACCTTAAGACGGTGGTATGAACGTCCTTCAAGCTTTTAAGAAAATATTAAGTTCTATGATTAGTGATTACCTACGTACAGGGCCGTAGGCAGGGGAGGGGTTTTGGGGGTTCAAACCCCCCCGAAATGCGAGAAATCAGAATCCCAAATCCAGAAATCGACGCCCTAGGGTACCTCCGTATACAGATAGTTGTAATCTATTTCGCATATGCGTGCTTTATAATTTACAATACCAGTAAGAGTATGCTTAAATACTGTATTTTTATCGACTCTGACTTTGTATCTCTCTGAAATATTCTAACCTCCTTTCCAGCCTCTCCCAAGCGGGATGCAAAATTTTCGAGCTCGCTTCGCACGCTCTTGCATCCTTTTCTACATCATCCTTCTCAAACTTTTCTGCATAAGTCGATAAAGTTACTTCTATTTCTGTATGATCGGTCAAAGAAAAAGAAAACCTAACTTATTCGAAGCAGGATGCTAAAAGTTTCGAGCTCGCTTCGCTCGCAATTTTTTTTTTTGGTTTTCCGAAATTGAGAGAGTAAATTGCTGTTCCAAAAATAATACTCTTTTTTAAATAATCTGTACAATTTTTTACCCTGTCTTGAAATCAGAAATACTTTATTTCTTCAAAAAAAAAAGCTGGCAATCTTAACGCCCCCCGAAATGAATTCCTGGCTACGGCCCTGCCTACGTAAGTTTTTATATAAGTTGGTAGTAGGTACCTACTTTTTAGTTTATTCAAAGTTTGTATATAAAATGGTTTTTACATAAATATAATTTGAATCTCTAGGGAGTCAGCTGCCCCTCCGTTTTCTCCCAATTTTTTATCTCGGGGGGGCCCGAGATAAAAAATTAAAAATAAATTAAAAACTTTATTTCAGACCATTAAAGGTCTATAATTTAGTTAGTATTTTTTTTTTACTAATAAGTTTTTACTAGAAAAATAGAATGGGAATAAAAAGTAATTTGAAAGGAAAGAACAACATTTTACTTTTTCGAACACTTTTCTCTACTTTTCAGTAGCTAGAGCAATGTAGGGACGTTTCAGAACGAACATTGTGAACGTCAAAACAACCACAACACAACAAACGTCAAAACGTGCGTATAACCTCACAATATTGTGCCCATGAAACATAAATAACTCGTGAAATCGTGAAATATGGATGACTTACAATTAAATATATCTGTGCCCAAGAAGGTAAGTGTGGGAACTTGTTGCAAACTTTAATATTTCCTCTAGACTCCATGTTAACTAGTTTGTTTTGATAGGATAAGAAAAAACCAAGTGCTTCTCAGAAGAATGCGGGGGAATACAAATTTATATCCAATCCAAAGTTTACTGGTAAGACCATAGCTAGGAAAAGACCCCAGAACTTGGCTGCAACCAATAGGGCAGTCATAAAAAATGCCGAAGGCCCGCCTAAAAAGGTGGCGAAAGTGTCACCTCCTACAGTAGATAAGTCTGACGATTTGGGGGCTAAACTACGAGATCTCAGTGAAAATAAAGGCAAATACCAAGGGAAGAACTACCAAGATCTAAGTGATACTATACAGTTGAAGCAAAACAAGCCTAGGAGTGGTGGATGGATATCTTCACTATTTAAGAACAACCCGCAAGTTCCCCGTATTGGGCAGCGGGCTGTCAAACCAATTGTGGAGCAGGTGTTTGCAGGAAAAACCTTCACAGACTTAGATATACATCCACATAGTGTTGCAAACTTGCAGCAAAACCTAGGTTTGAAAGAACTGATGACAGTGCAACAGAATGCAATACCTATTATCTTGCAGGGCCGAGATGTTCTCATTAGGTGGGTTTACGCTTTAAATTATAACTTCCTATATCAAATTAGTGCTAAAACTAATATTGTGTTATCAAATTGCTTAATATTATGTGTGAGGTGCAATTGATTTTGCAGTTATAGGTGATTCTTCTGCACTACGGAGATATTCTACTTTATATGACATAAAAAACAACATTTATAAATAGCCTCTATAGTGACAGAGGCTATTTTTAATAGAAATCAAGAAAAACTTGAGTATAATAAGTGTATTATACTCAAGTTTTTCTTGATTTCTGTTACTAAACTGGTAAATACTGGTATAATATGTACATTGTTTATCTTGTAATTAGGTCACAGACTGGTTCAGGCAAAACACTGGCATATGCATTGCCAATCATAGAGGGGCTACAGGCTATAAGACCTAAGATAAGCAGGAATGACGGTATCAGGGTCATTGTGGTGATACCAACCAGAGAGCTTGCGGTTCAGACATATGAGCTATTTATTAAGCTAGTCAAGGTACTGTAAATTGTGTATTTAAAAAAAAACATTTTATAATTCTCTCAAAACATAATGGAAAATGTTTGATCCAAAGTCCACAAATATCTATATTTTTTTAAAGACAGAAAACATCATTATTAATTGCCAAAAATTATATCAATTGATTTGTATATATATTTTACATTAGCCATTTCATTGGATCGTGCCTGGTCTACTAAGTGGAGGACAAAAGAGGAAGGCAGAGAAAGCACGGCTCAGGAAAGGTATCAACATATTGGTTGGAACCCCTGGTCGCATCAATGACCACTTAAGACATACTGCTTCTTTCAACTTTGCCAAGATTGGGTAAGTTATACTATTACGGTGCTAAACTTTCTGCAATGTTCCATTTCTTTCTTACACTTCAACAAGGATCACTAACAATACTATAACTGGCACTAAAATATAATTATAATGTGGTTTACAATAAGAAGCAAGTATTTAAGTAACCCAATTATTGCTTTAAAAAAAACCAGCTTAGTGCGTGTCGGACCACGCACAATCAAGGGTATTTACCGTTCCGTATTTACGTTGAATTTATCCGGAGAATAAACTTAGCATTGTAGTTGAAGAAATGGTCGATATACGTAGTAAGTTTGTAATCGTATTTTTTTTTAATCTGATATATCTATAATTGAACGATTTTCGGACTTTTTCCATTACTTGTGGTGTGAGACTTGCTTCTTACCAAATTTTATGATTGTAGGTCAATGGGAAGTGCCTTGCGAGTATCCTAATATGTCGCGTAAATGGCCGCATTTTTTATTGCGTTGACTTAGTACTGTTAATTTTTTAGAGATTTCATTTTGATACCTTCGTGTTCCTTAGAAAAAGGGTCTTGATAGACAGACAGACAGACAGACCGACTGACAGACGGATGGACCGACTACGAAGTGATCCTATAAAGATAAGGGTTCCTTTTTTCCTTTTGAGGTACTTGATCGGTAAAAAGTGTAGCAACATGATATTTGCAGATGTTTAGTTTTGGATGAAGCAGATCGTTTACTAGATATGGGTTACGAAAAAGATGTTGCGGCTATCGTAAAAGCTATTGAAGATCATAAAAAAGCAGCCACGTACGATCCTATGGCTCTCATGAAACAAAATGTACAAAAAAAGATTCCAGATCCAGATACAGAAGAAACTATTCTTAATGAAACTAATGAAAGTAGTGAAGAAAAAGCAGAGATAAAACATCATTTGACTGATGTGTTTTTGTCTAAAGAAAAGCAAACCATTTTACTATCAGCCACTCTTACAAAGGTGATGTATTTAATGAATTAATAATATTATAATTATTGGCATTGTTATTTCATATTTACTTAATAAACAAATAGTTACTTATTCATAATATTTTCTAGGCTGTTGAAAATCTGGCAGGAATTACTCTAGTGAATCCAGTCTTTGTAGACACATCTGAAGGTAAGGCTATTATAGCGGATTCACTAAAGACTAATCAAACCATTCAAAGTAAAAACGCAAGTGAAGTAAAGAGTAAACCTGAAGTCAAAATTGCTCCTGAAAAGCCGAAAGCAGAAAAAACTAAGCCAGTAAAACAAATCAAGGAGGATTCGGAAGAAGAAGAAGAAGAAACTGCTTATGTACCTGATGAAGAAAAGAATACAGAAGCTAAAAGAGGTAAGCGAGATTCTTTAAATGGTAATTTAATTGTCCTAAATACATTCTAATCTGATTCCTATCACTTTAGGATTGAAAGCATTTACTGGTCTTAACCATAAAGATTTATTCAAAAGTGAAGGCCCTACGCAAACTAAAACTGCACCACCACCCAAAGTTGAGCCCGCCAAAATTGACGAAGATAGTGACAGTGATTCCGACTATGAATACTTCAAAGCTCAAAGAGACCATGAACTTAAAAACCCTAAAGTAGAGAAAGACGACAGTGAAGAGGATGGGAGTGATGACGACGAAGATGAAGATGAGGCGTCTCCAGCAGTCAATACTTTCGCGGAAGCAGTAAAATCAGCTGTAGGGGAAGACGAATTAGTACTGCCGGCATCAGTCAATCAGACATTCCTCGTCGTCCCCATGAAACTAAGACTAGTCACATTAGTCGGCCTGATCGTGGAACACTGCGTAATGAACAAGAAAGGTGGTAAGATGATAGTTTTCGTGGCGACATTGGAAATGGTAGATTACCTCTCAGAATTAATAGAAACCGCACTAACTGGAAAAGAGGTCAAAGTTAAAAAGAAAAACCAAGATAAAGCAAAAAATTCTAAAGCAAAGAAAAGAAAATCTGGCGACGATAATGATGACGATGTAAGTAAATCCAAAATAATAGGTATAGTTTTAGATATAGAATCAGAACATGTTATAACAAAATATATTTCTCAGGACAAAGATTCGTCATCATCAGACGATTCGGATGATTTTAAAGTGGAATACGAAGAACCTACTGAAGGAGGTCTAGTGCCGGTCGACTTGGATATGTTCAGTCTGCACGGATCCATGCCTCACGAACAGAGGATGGAGGTTTTCAAGCAGTTTCGCGCCGCTAGGAATGGAGTTCTTATTTGCACGGTAAGTTTTATAGAGTTTTCTTCAGTTTCCGATTTGGAATTGTCATCATAGACTTTTCACAGCATTTACTCAGCCCCAATTTATTTATCGGATCGAAAGTAGTTCCAAAGTCCTCTTTCTGTGCATGTATTTTTTTTTCATGTTTTTCGGTGCCTACGCTCCTCCAATCTTACCGTTTCCATCATTGTCTTCAGTTATTACCGCGCACAACACATGTAATTTCGATCTCTTGAATATTTTTTAATCGTGTTTACGCGTACAATAGAATTTCAATTTATTATCTTCGAAAACGTGCTACCAGATTAATCATCACATTCTTAGTTCAATAATGGCGGCCGTATTCCCGCGCACCTTTGTCGCTAGCTATTGTGGCTCGCTGCCTATTAGCTGGTCATTCATCTAGCTCTCTGTGCGCTCCCACACCGCCGCCACAATACGCGTCGATTATGTACTATTATATGTGTTTATTACATCTATCAACGCCGACATCGGTACCTTACTGTTACGGTAGGGATTCTTAATTACAAGTTTATTGTGTAAAATTGTTCATTTAATGTGGTAGCGGTCACTAGGGCAAGGTTGGTGATATCAGCTTCAGTTAATTTTAAACCTGAAATCGAATTTTGTTACTGTTGTTAACTCAGACTTAATGAAGTGAAGTCAATTGTTTCTGAATTACGATATAGTTTTTATAAATCTTTACCCAGTTCAAGATTTTTTGCCCTGAGATGAATATTAACCACAAGAACTAATACTCTATTAATGATGCAACAAAAACTAAACGTCTTGATGATGCATATATTTCAGACTTTATAATTTAGTAATCGACTACATGTTTTTAAGGATTTTAACGCAGATTCCACAGAAAGCGCTTTATTATCTTTTGAAAATTTTCCATGGTTGGTCAGCGCTGTAGGTGAAGCGTAAAATAATTTTCTAATCGTGTAATTAGCCACGACGAATACGTTGTACGTGGTAGTGTGTTTTTAATTGCATTAATACAGCAATAGCGGCGGTGTAATGTCCTCCATAGTGTAGATAATGACGGCGCGAAGGCGAGATGGTATCAGGTTTAATCTCGGTCGCAGCGGGCGGTAGCTAAGCTACCGCGGCGGCGGCGCTCACTCGCTTACGCGGTGCGACGCTTCTGTTTGGTGTGTGCACTGAGTTTTGCATGGGGATTTGATATTCCACCGTTTTGTATTACTGTATCGAATATTATAGCCATTTAAATTAAAGCTATTTAGGGCACTAGAGAAAATACGCTCAATCTTGGGTTGACGATCGCTTGAGAACTGCCGACTAACCAATCCGAACCAAGATGTTAAAAGTACCAATTTTTTCGGAATCGGTTAAGATACCTACTGTTCTCGTTCTCCAATGTTATTAATTTTCCAGGATGTTGCCGCTAGAGGAATAGATGTGCCTCGAGTTGACCTCGTACTGCAGTTCTGCGTTCCGGCATCAGCTACCGACTATGTGCACAGGTATGAAGATATTATAAAATTTTGTTAAAAGTTAGGATGCTGTATTGTTCACGTACTCGTACAAACTGCGATTGTACGAGCAGTTTGTACGAGTACGTACGGTACGTAGCAGTTTGTAATGTTATGTTGCATGTTTTAATTTTTGTACTTACATTGATCCCTTGTTGGTCAAAATAAACGTTATTTATTATATATTTTTATAGAGGTAAAATTTGTGAGTTTGTATGTAGGTGGTAATCTTCGGAACTACTGATCCGATTTCGAAACTTCTTTCACTAATGGAAAGCTACATCATTACCGAGCGTCATTGGATATATTTTATTTAAAGCAAGAAATTTCACGAAGTCGCGGGCAGAAGCTTGTAAGATACATAAAGAATGACGTTAATTTTCTTCGTATTCCAAACGATTCATTAATATACCAGTCGCTCTATTATTGAACAACTGACCATGTAACTTACAATGAAGATGTTATCCCTTCGTCCAGGGTGGGTCGTACCGGGCGGGCGGCTCAAGTGGGTGCCGCCGTGTTGTTCCTACTTCCTAGTGAATCACGGTTCATCAGGCATTTGGAGGAGAGGAGGATCAGGTGAGCCGTAATGTTTAGTTTTAGATATACCTTCCACACACGAATGGTCACATTCTTTTGGTCTTGCGGATCCTGCTTTATCAGCCCTACATCAAATTTTGCTGATTAGCTCATCTTTTAACCACGACATGACTTTATCTCGTGCTTCTAGGTATATCTCGTAATGAAGATACAAAAAAATTCTCTTCCGTGTCAACCGTCCAAGCTTTTTAGCTTTTGCTTACATTCTAGTCCAGCTCATACGTTTAAAACATTATTCAGCCAAATAATAACATAATTCTCTAATGTATTCTATAACTAAATACCTGGTGTCATGTCAGGTTGCGTCAAGGAGATGAGTCGCGAGCGCTTGAAGCGCTGCGCACTGTGGTGCCCGCAGCTGCGACGCCGCAGCGCGCCGCGGTGGCCGTGCAAGCGCGGCTCGAGCACACCGCGCACACCAACAGAGACTGGCTGCTGAGAGCTAGTAGAGGTACGTATTACTACCCCGGTAGATAATGCTAAAAAACCGGTGCCTTCATATACCGGTCAAATATGACGGATCGTCTTGTAAAGACGGATGTCATTTAGCGATTATTTTTCGGCAATATATTAACGTTTTGTAATTTTTAGAATTCGTTAGCGACTTCATCTCACAGAGAGGAGACCTGAATCCTATGAAAATACTAATTTGAATAAATGACTTTTTATTTATTGAATTTAAAATAAAATATTTACATTAATTACATTTTACAAGCTAAGACTAACACTAATGGAACAACTTGATGTTCTTTGGTCAATTATGTAAACGACGCAGCATATAATCTCAACTTTTCAAAACATCCTTTTTCACATCTAGCGTACACATCCTGGGTCCGTTTCTACGCGGGCTACCCTCGCGACGTCAAGGAGTACCTGGACTCCAGACAGTTGCACTTGGGGCATGCAGCGAAGGCCTTCGCACTTCGAGACGCTCCCGCTACACTCGCCCGACGTGTTAAGTCCAATCCCACCAGTAAGGACAAGCCGAGCAATAGACTTACTATTCATGAGGATGAAGAGAAGAAGCGGCCAGGGTGAGTTTTTTTAATGGAATATTTTCTATCCATCTGTTTTCAGACTTTTAAGTAATTTGTAGGGAATGCGATTTGTAAGTGTTCAGGGGGCTTAAAACAGTCATTTTGGCAAAATATTATGAATCATCCTAAAATGTCACAAACTGACAATTCATAATATGATCTGCGTGCGATTCATATTACGAAATAATTCATCTGTTTGACTGTTTTCTATGGAGATTCGTAAAATGGTCCACTTAATATGAATTGCTTTTGTGTCAAATTAGAGAAATTGCTAATGACAGCGAAAAATTCAGGAAATGAAATGCTTTTAGAGGAATTGCTAATGTGACCGTTTTAGGCCCACAGTTAGGTTAACCGTCAACTTTGTATACTTCTAATTGTCGGTTTATAAACTGTATGTAAAAGGCACCTGAGTATCTCTAATATCGTTTACTACCTACTCCTCTATATCAGAATGTTTTTCCTTCACAGATTCCCAAAAGCAAAGTTCGGTTCGTTCGGTGCTCGACAATCAAAACAGAGCTCCATGCATACGGCGAGCGAATTCGATAGCGGGCTGCCCTCTGTCGACCAATCGCAACCCAAGAACAAGAAAAAGAAGAACAAATGACATTTAAATAACATAAGTCATGCGATTTAATATTAAAAAGGACCTTTGTAAATAAAAACCATTAACGACGCAGGTACTTATGTAGTTTCATTCGAACACCGTAATTGATCAACATTTTTGTTTTATTTATTCCGAAGAAGCTACAAATGAAAGATGGAGCTCGTCCAAAATTCTAATCGCGAGTCGGCTAGAGTTAATGGAAGCGCGCCCGATGTGATGGCTACCGTTTTCATATTTCTGACTCACGAGTGACTGGAATGAAAAATGATTTTAAACCATTACCGTGCCCCGTCCGGCCTTTTGATATTTAAATTTTTTTCAAGCGGCCGTCATTATCACAGAATGATTTGCGAATTTCGCCCCAGCTCGCGGTTTTTGTTTGTCTCTGAACGAGTTTTTTGTCGCTCTCATTTACCATGTTTTTATTGCTGCATAATGACAAATTAAAAGAGTATTGTGAGGCTCTTTCATGCCGCATTCTCTGGCCTTTTCAAGGTTGAAGGGCTTTTCATTTTGAAGGCGGGTCGAATGACTCAATCGTGACACATTTATCTTAAGGATTTAGTCGTTTTACTGATGCACGAGTCATAAAACATTTAGTTACAATCAGTCAATAGGCGCCGCTAGACGGAGAATGTCTCTGCTTTGAGTTCTCATGGCTAGTGTTTTGTGCCTGAACTTTATTTTCTGTTTGCAATATGTTTTTCCGTGTTTCTCACCATAAATTACGATTGTCAATACAGGCCAGTAAGAGGTCAAGATGTATTCAAAAGTCATATTGCCTATGATTCGACTCGGATCGTATGTAGGTATCGGTAAAGTTGGAGATAGGAGCGTTTACAGTTCTGAAACAAGTTTTCACAATAAACTGTGTGTAATGTAACGTTTTGTGCTCGCAAAGCTAGTATAGTTGTGTGGCGTGGCTTCGCGCGTCATTAAACAGCACATTTGCATGTCGGCCGGCGCCAAAGCTCGTGAAAATGCCTTTTCATTAGCATCAGCTCTACTGAAAAATTGTTCTGGCAGCCATTGGTTGCTATGCGAATCGGTAATGCCAAATAAATTATACAAATATAATTAATTGGCATTAGACCGTTGTTTTAGCATTCTATAAACAGTTTATTTATCGTTTGAAGAATATGCTCGCGAGGTATTAGCGGATAGACTCGATGGAGCCTTTTGTTCTCGTTTATTAGGATTGGGATAGCTTCATAGATTTCATATGTATATTTGACGCTGCTCATGTTACCTAATTCATTCATGGTGATGTTAGGCTATTTGAATAATTATAATAGGTACATACCTTCTATCGCACTACCGCAGATATACCGATTACCGTAGATATTTCTCGACGGTATGTGAAGCCAAGTCAGAGGCCCATGGGCGGCATAAAAACTCTGACACGCAGGTTAGTCACAAAGACATGAACAATAAGAGAAGACTAAAAAAAAAAAATAACATCCAATCTTGATCCAATAATTCGCTAGTGTCGAGTGCGTGTATTTGATTGATGTTCGGGAAATGTATCAGATTAAATAAATTTATGCCGACATAGTGGCTGCTTTCACGGCGAAGAATTCTATTGAAAGAGTCGGCGAGTCAATTCGGTAGGACAATGAGCGGAGCGTGGTGGCCCGGGCCGTAACTCTAGCCTGAAGAAACGCGTAGCTTAAATGTTGCCTGCATTTGGGAGAACTCGTAGAGGTTGCTGTATTCGTAAAGCTTAATAATGGTAATTTGTGTATAGGTTCGTTGGGAAGTATCTAGTCATCTTGTGTTGTGTGATGCTAAGATTTATTTGTGACAGTTAACAGTGTTTGTATTTTATTTCCCTGCTTCAAAAGAGGGTAGGTAGTCTACGATTTTCAGTTGTGTGATTTTAAATGAAGAAGCGTTTTGTTTCGGATGTTGTTTCTTCTTTACGTTATAGTATGTTAGGCACTTATTTTATTTAGTTAAATGAGTTGGTCCACATATTTAAAAGGTACCTACCTAATAAACGCAGTATCAAGTCTACGCATCAGCCGAACAGTTGGTCTATGACGCGGGCGGGAGAGTCAAACGCGCCGCGTCACGACCCACCGAATTATGGCCACAAAGCGCCGTTGATACCGAATATTCCATATAAATATTGAGCTAATCGCCCTTTCAATGAAGCGGCCCGCTTTTTATTAATAATTGATCGCGGAGCGGCGAGTCATGCGCCTGTATTGTGTAGACGAACATATTTTTTGCTGTAACTCATTAATGATCGGCTCTAACACATGACGCCGAGGGCGTACTCCCGTCAGATCGCGCAACTAATTTCCGATGAGTCCAGGATACACGTCAAATAATGTGGAACTAATCTTTGTTTGTGCTACCGATCGCCGGTCATATTTTTTTCTAGCAGCTGACAATATGCAGTTAATGGACTTAGAGCTAACTTACCTACCATCAACTCTACATGAGTATTATTATGTAAAGAGTGAAAAAAAGAGTTAACATATAGACATTGTCATTTGAAAAATTGTCCTTTGTCAGAATAATATTAACAATGATTGATATCTGCCTCAAATTAAAGGAATATAACTAGGAAGCATTATTTTTAATTGGCTCATTGTATTGCCATAAATTAAAACTCCAATGCGTTTTTAACTAACTTGTGTTTATGTAGTTTCATATTGCCTAATCGGCTTGAGAACTTAGAGGATTAAGTAAATCTCATTATGCGTTGTTTCCACAATGTTTACCCGTGTGTCGTCACTTTCATTAGCTCTATATAAGTGCTTAGTTCCGTTTATTCCACTTATTTAATTAAACATTCTCACACGTTTCATAAATACAATAACTTTTAATTTTTAAGTATTATGAGTGCACCGCTTACCGGCAGTTAGGTTAACAGTAACAGCGGCGTGGGAACTCGGCTAAAAGCTGGCAGTCGCCACACTTTCAGGTTTATCTAGGATTGGTTCGGTACTTATATCTAAACGATTGATTCTAAGGGATCTCCCGCACTAGACGGCCACGGCTCCGGTCAGTCGTGGCCGTCAAGTGGTATTGTATGGTGTGCGGCTAGTTGGCCGTTGCGACCAAGTGCGCAATTCGTATCTGTTTCTACAGTTTACCTGGTCGCGGTCGTGGTCGTGGCCGTCTAGGGCGCGATCCCTAACACCTTCCCATTATTATATATTCAATATCAGTGTTTGGCTTTAAAGTTTTACCGCTTTTCCTCTGGCAGACAGATCACGGCTAGGTACGGAAACGGTTGCACTTTTAGTTGTGGTTTCCCGATAACTTAACGGAAAGGTACCGTAACCAGCTGATTCTTTAGTTTTTCTCATTCGTCTTATTAAAAATGCTAGAATAAAGTAATAGTGCACAATTTGCATGTTATAATGAATCGATTAGATAGCGTAGCATAGACAAATAGAGTAGCACGAAGGCCTGTTGCAGACGACGACCGATTAATCGATTCCCTACCGATTTGTTGGCGTCGACTGGTGATAGTCTTCTTTGTAGAGGCGATAAAAGATACTTATTACATAAAAGGTCTTGAAATTAATGTTGCTTATTGCATTAGCAAGAAGCTTTAACAAGATTTATGAGTCGGACCATGAGAGGTTATACTACCAGTCCTACACATTGCGCATTCGTCCTGTTCCTATGTTTTACCCATCTATGCGATGGTGGAATCGGTAGAAATCGGTGGCATTTGGCCCGACGACTTGGGAACGCGTTCATATAGGTAAATTAATCGATTATAGGAGTTTTATTGTTATTACGTCCGGGAGCGTTTAGTTGGCACACCAATTTTGTTACGGTACGACAGTAACGGCCGAATTCTCAACAAATGCAACCCAATTTTAAGTAAGTAACTTTCTAAGTGTAGCGTTGTATTGTAGCAATAAACAGAACCCTCAAAATTTACTTAACTTTCATTCAATTTTAAAGGTTGAGGTTTAAAGGTTGGTTGAGGAAGGTAGGTCCATCGTTGGTCCAACAATACAGCTAGGTAGCTACTCGTCTGCACACATTACAAAGTCAGTGTTTATTAAATTGCTAATTATAAAACGCATTGGATATTCAAATGGGTGTGTAATGTGCTTACGGAGGAAAACTATAAGCGTTTTATGATATCCCGTGGTGGTGTTGCGTCGTCTAACTTCCTTTGATTCACTGGCATTGCTTCGATACTTATTTATCGTTGGAGTGGATAAGTTTACTTGGTTACTATTTACACTCAAAATTACTGATTTCTTTTGAAGAAAACGATCCTGGATGTGTTTTTTTAATTATGTGTCCTTGTGGCATCCCATAGCTACCACCTTGAATCAAATCCTTACGGTCAGCAACCACACTCGAGAACCTCCTCTAGAGAACATAGCTAGCTAAAGCTCAGCAATCTTTGTACTTCAATGCATTGGTACCTACTGGAAAGCAAAATAATAAAGATAGGTAATTGAAAAAATTAAAACTTTTTTGAAAACCTGTATCTGTCATTATCTATGAAGATCATGAAAGTTCCTTCCCTGATTTCTAATGGAATACATAATTGTTGTTTTTCCATAGATCATGGTCACCGTAGCAGCGTACAGTGTCATTGTTCGCGAGATGTTGCCATCTGATTATCGTTATTGTTTCAAACCGGGAAACAGCTAACATTCACTCCATTTAATATAATTGAGCGAATGAGAAACGTTATCAATTATAATTGTTACGACGCATACCTTTAGAAGAAACTCCATTATAAGCGTTTTCCATAGAAAGCCTCGATAGAGTCGCGCCGCCGCCGCACCGGCGCTGTCGCTGGAAAAACTTCTTGTTAAGAAATTCTTTGATAATTTTAAACGTTTCACAACAATCTCAGGCTGAATATCGTTAATTAAGTTTAAAATACGTTTTTAGAATTTACTAGCTGGCGCACTGAATAATTCGAAATCTGAATAATTTTACATGTTGATCGTGCCTATTATCTACGTAAATTAATAGTTTCAAGTAAAAACCGCGGATGATAGCGAACAGATCGTGCAAAATAGTTTTTAATGTACGTTTAAACAATGAATAATAAAATAGCACTTGCATCGCGAAGCAATATCGGTATACATGCGTAGTAGCTAATGATGTGGAAACAGTCGGACAGACACGATAGGAAAAAACAATAGGCTGGAGTAGTCGCTTTGTATAATACTGAATAATAGCAAGAAACAACCGTTTTACTAGAAATAATCACAGTGCAGGTGGCAAAAACAGGCTATTAATGGTTCGACTCGGACCCCACTTGTTACTATTCATGAGCAAATTAACGGCAGTGCTCTCACACAAACGTAGCCGTACGCTAAACACATTACGAGAGGGGAAAACGTGTCGTAAAAAGTGATAATAATATTGTGATTGCTGTTAACGTTAAATCTCATTACTTTTCTGGGCGTAGGAGGAGGAACAATCGTTTTTAGATTACGAAAGTTTTGGATGGGTAACTTAATTATCAACTGACAGCTAACCGAGCTGCCAGCAAACCTCTATTGAAAGATAAGGGCTATAAAGTTTGCGGAAAATCAGTGTAGGTACTTAATTATTTCTGGGAATTAAAGTTATAATAAACAGCAGCCTATTTATAAAACCGACTTTAAATTATAATCGTTAACAACTTAGAAACAGTTCATAAGGTACCTATCTACTCCTAAAAATCATTTTACCTCCTGTTTTGATCACAAACTGTCTTACAGTAAAGTATCGTTGTCAACTTTAACTTAAATGTCATATTCAAATTCTTTGATGTACTAGAATCCTATAAAGTGTTGCAGAAGCCAAAAGGGCCCTTTATGAAACGATTTCACTTGGGTGTAACTTGAGAGCACTGTATCAGTTGAACGGAGCCTGCGGTCGCACGACGATACAAAACACTGCGAAATTGCGCGTGCGCATAACCCGTAACACACACATAGTTGCACGAAACGTAAGCTGTCATACATGTTACTGTGTGAGTAAGTACCTACCAGTATATGGACATACGTGTAGCTTTTTGCTGCGAAATAATTAGGTAGGTAGTTAAACTTTAAGCCCAAGTAGGTAGTTAGGGAAAAGCTTGCCATTGTCTATATGTGAGTAGCTTGTATCACGCTGTAACTTTTTAAATGCAACTGTTAAGAGTTGCACTTTTTCTTTGTCATAAACCCAGTTCTATTTCATACACACGCTTTTCTTGTAGAGGCATGCTGCTGAATTTAAGAACCCACCTCGGTATCTCCTTCAAGTTGAAATCGGAAAATAGTGGTGTCTTCACCTCAGACCAAATAAAAAACCAAGACTGAGCGCTGCGAACAATACAGTGAAGCATACCAAAACTACACCACCGCTCTGTGCATACACGCTCAAACGCACACGTTTACAACCATTTACAATAAAACTACACCAAAATATGTGCACACATGTTTATGAAACCGGCCTCACTTCACTGTTGACAGCGCTCTGTCTTGGTTTTTTATTTGGTCTGAGGTCTTCACAAATTACTTTAGGCTCTTCGAATTACTTGTGAAAAGCTATGTAGACCATGAGATTATAATTAGTAGCAACATTTTTAAATGTTGTCATTATAACTGTCAATCCACATACCTCATGTCCACGGCGTACTGAGTAATATTGATGTGTGCGACCTGGTACTTGGTAGCCACACTGTGTATCACTTTACTCGTCACTGATACATTAACCAATAGTTTAACTTGATCATATCGATTTACTATTGCCCGGCGATGTAGCTTCACTGTCCCGTTTAAAAGGAATATGTACTTCTAATGTATGTAATTATGACTTGAGAGGATCTGCGATAACTTGTACTGGGTACTCAGGTTTGCATTAATATTAAGATTATATTAAGTGATGCATAAACTAAGTGAAGTGGTTTGTCTAAGTACATGTCTTTTTTTTATTTTTAGGGTGAGTAGACCTCTAGTAACTATGAGTTTTCATTTGGCAGGGAATGGTCCTTAGTTAAATTTTTTCTGGTTGGCTTGTATCTATCTAACTCTATGAATTTATAAATAGGCAACATTGTTGTTGTCGTACAGTCAGGCTAAGTGAATCATGACCCACTTTGACGATAAATCGTTTGAAACCTTCAAAATAACAAAGATGGCAGATGAAAAATTCGTTACCAAGGAAATGTATATTTACGCGAATGTCGACCTAATTGTATTTGAATGTCTGTACGAAAATAAGCTTATGGTGGGTCAGAATTCAATTTTTCGAGTGTACATTTGTTTTTGCCTAGGACCCTAGGACTGTAGACGTAAGAACCATTGGGTGCACGTAGGCTAAAAAAGGTGAAAATGAAATCGTTTCGCGTATTATTCGAAAACGTGCCTATTATAATACCTTAGTACTTGAGTTTGGCTTAGGAACCGAGCGAATTATAAAAGTTATATAAGCCGTGATAAAACAAAATGGAGTAGGAACTATGAAGACCCTTTGCAGTTAAAATAAATCATCCAACATGATAAGAATTTAGTGACTTTGATTCAGTGAGGACATATTATGTCACAGTCCCCCAGAAAAAGACATCAACGCTGCGTAGCAGTGTAGCAGTCTACGAGCCTGCTACGACAAGTCTCTAACTGAAAAGTTGGTAGCAATTGGAAGGAATCGTGTAATAGAATGAGGTTGGACATGAGGAAGAAATATTAAATTGTGCAACTGAATAATTTCTCAAGTTTGTACTCAGTAATCGAACTCCGTACCACCGCTGCATCTTTTCAACCACCCAACGTAAAGGTGTATTAGCAGTTGATCAGTGTTTAGTCGAGATTACGTCCGTTTACCAACCCAGCCGCGGCGACCACAAGCAACCGAGCACACGCACTCACACACAGCTGATTGTCAGTTGTCCTATGTGTACACATGGCGAGCCAGTGTGCGTGCTGCAGGCAAATTGTGAAATTAAACATGTAAGGAAATT
Organism: Lithophane ornitopus; assembly: GCA_948473465.1. Classification (NCBI taxonomy): domain Eukaryota; kingdom Metazoa; phylum Arthropoda; class Insecta; order Lepidoptera; family Noctuidae; genus Lithophane; species Lithophane ornitopus. The sequence goes on along the minus strand of OX419616.1, from coordinate 6,528,966 downwards.
CTATTAGAATTTCTGTACGCTTGATTGGTTTCGAAGCTAATACTGCTGTGAACAGCTAATTCTTGGGTTTTGTTTGGATTTCTGCGAAATTGTGGGATTCGATCGGAGATAATGTTGATCATACAATCATTAATTGAATATGGAGAGCAATTCAGCCTTGAACGCTGAGTTTTAGATTAGCTGCTTGAGTTTTAGATGAAACTGATGATGAACCACCATACTTAATATTAAAAGTTCAGCCTAACTTTGACGTGTTACGAGCAATACAATTAGTATAGTAGCCAATATAAGTACGAGTAGCTAAACCATGTTATCTGTTAAAAATCGCTCACCAACAAAAAGTGACCGTCTACATTCGAACGAAATCGTTGCTCACTCAACTTTAATAAAAGACTGAATTATAATCTAAACAAAGTGTGGTCAACACCCGGTGCGATAGTTATCATGTTTAATAGACTATGTGAACATGATATCCAGCTGGTATTAGCCACTGGGCTCTCAACTCATTGGCTTGACGTGAACGCTACTCTGTATCGACTTGACAGGAAGGGACGTTGCGGTTACGACCACTTGCGTTCAAATGATTTTGTTTTTAATTGGCCGTTGATTTATTTTAACAGACAAAAGCTTCTTGATTGTAATAACAAATTAGATTGCTGTAAAAAAACTGCGCTTTTTGCTGCTTGGTGACTATTTACTGTAAAAAGATATGTTTTTTGTTATCATTGATAAGACTGATATCGACATAAATCCAAATTGGTGCTGGTTGTCAACAGTTGCCAAAATTAAAGGCATTGGAAAGTTTATAGAAGAAAACTTATCCTGTTCACTGTTGGTAGCCACTTGTTAGGTATTTGGATTGAATTTACGTCGTAACTATTTACTCATAACGCTTTTTTCGACATTTAGTTTAATAGCAGTTTTAATCTTTTTCTATGTGTGTCTATGGCAACAGGTAAATATTAAGTAGGCCCAGAACTCAGGACCGCTAACACCATTCCCTGACGTAGACATTAGGTCTTCACGTGTATCTACAGGTGCTGGCATGCGGCACAAGATGAAAAGTGGACCATGGTCTGCGGGGAGAGCAATCCTTTCACCACGATGGCACATATTGGAACTTATATTTCAGCAGTTGTAATTATCATTCTCTAATAGCGAAATCCTGAACTACTGCTGGTGCGAGCGATTTTCATTTGTTTTCCACATAACAAAGAGAAAAAACAGCTTCTTTATCTATCACTTTTTTTTATCGTTTATGGCCTTCATGAAACATCGGCGTGACTCGTTGAAGCAGTCCATTAACACTGTATTAATGAGTGTAATGGAAGATTTATTCAAATTATTACAGTAATCGGATACAAAGAGTGCATTGATATCGTCACATATAGCCATGGGGCGTGACGTGTTTCTCGCATCACTGCGCCAGAACGAGTTTAAACGAACGAAAAATCTGACATTCTGTAATGAACACCTACAAAGGACACTTGATACCAGAAATGGGTAAGGGTGTAAGTAATTATTATATGTCTAATATTAAAACTATTAAAAGTCGTGTCGAAAATTGAATGACCTTTTTTATTTAGCAAGCATTTATCCTGTAGAACCAGGCATTCTTCTTATGTTAGGTATTTATGGTGTGAAGGTATGTCGACATATGTACCTCCTCGGTAGGTTTAACATTAAAGGACTTCCTCTTATTGTCGGATAAAAGATCATTATGAGTCAGAATTTTGCAAAGAGTGGCAGATAAAGCTGAATATGCAACTTCAGCTTGAAATAACTATGAACAGAATGATGCTTCTAAATTATAACCGCTAGACTCCAAGAATTTTTCCTCGTCAAACCGTCAATGATTTATCAATATTTCCGCGAAAATTAAGATAAATCAATGCAATCAACACATTCCTATTGAACACTTAATTGCTGGACGAGTGTGTGAGATAACAAATACCTGGTTATAATTGGCGGTGGTTTTCTCACAACACGTCGATTCTCGAAGGATTGGCATTAGTGTGCATACAAGTAACTCGATCAGCTGAGATCGGCGCGCGCGCACCGGACCGAGCGACACCGTCTTCCTATTCCTACTTCTCACTTTACACCCGGTAAACGGAGTTTGACCAAAACATAATCTGTGTTATTAAACAGTTTGTTGCGTGAGATTGATACTTCGTCGTAGACGACCGTCATAACAAAATGGATACCATTTGAACATTTAACTTTGAACTAATAACGATTTTGTCGAAACTTATTTAGTCTTGGTCCACAATTTCACAAAGGTACCTAATGCACATATGCATATTATGATAATAATATGCCTGATATAAAAGTAGCACTCTCATCGTACCTAGGTAGGCACATAAAAAATAATTCAAAAACGTTTACTATGAAATAAAATAAACGTGTACAACATGTAAATTGTTTATGCATATTTTAACGGATTTTCCATTAAAATGTCCGTGTACTCAATGTTTGTCGGGCTAAAGTCAATAAAATGAACGCTTTTATTTACAAGATTTGTAAACATAAAAGGGTAAATTTACATTTTGATATTCGCAAGTGCTTCAGGGACTAAAGTGGCGTTCTCTCCCTAAAATTTTAAAACATCTATTTGCATATGCTTTGAGTACATAAACGACACTTTCTGGAGCACTTTCAACTGTAGGTACAGGGGAAGGTGACGCAAGGCAGGGGACGGGGGGCAGATTAACGTTTTAATCCGTACAAACTGACTGCTAATATGAAAACTTTTTATGTACTCAATAGTTTGCTGTTGGTTAAATCTAATTTCTAATTTTATTATCATTTTCAGTTTAGGTAGGGACCTTACAGGTTTTTCAGGTAAACTTTTGTTCTGTAAAAGATTTCAAGTCTTTCGAATTTAAGAAACGGACATCACTTGCAGCCTTTTGAACCTAGTATTAATATTTATCGAACCTAGTATTCGTTACAAAACGATAAAGAAACACTGCTACTTTTAGCACTGTTCACTAACGACAATTTGCATGTGTTTAGCTTTCTGAAATCGGCACGAGGTACGAATGAGAAGTGCGGGGTGAAGCGTGACAGAAGAACCGGCAGGGCCTGCGGGGGGAGGGGTAATCAGCGTAATGCCAATCATGCAAATGCCGAGATCCGACTGAAAGCCTCAACCGGCTTGTTTCAGGAGTTAAAATGGAGATCCACTTAGCGGGCTACGCAGCTCACATACGCAATTGATGGCGCCGCCAAAGATTTTAATTGTAGATAGGGCAACATAGTATATAGTCAGTGAGACATCTTAAACTGTTAAGATTTAGACTTTTAAAAGGCTACGTACATAATTATAATACTTATATTAATTTTGTGTAGCCGAATCTATCATCTAACAATTTTAATTTCCCTCAAAGGAAATTCTTTTCCTTATAGAACGAATGACTGTAGAGCTCATTGATCAAGTTGTTAAAAAGTATGAAACTAACTTTTTGTTGAAGATGCGTAACTTGAGCCTGTAGAGAACCTTAACCTTATCTACCAGTTATAGCATAAGCATAATCAGCCTATAATGTTCCCACTGCTGGGACACAGGCCTCCTCTCTGTTAGAGGGAGCGGGCCGTAATCCACCACGCGGGCCCAGTGCGGGTTGGTAGATGTCACATGTCTTCGAATTTTTGGTTCTAGGACATGCCGGTTTCCTCGCGATGTTTTCCTTCACCGTTTTGAGAGCAGTGGCGATGAAATAATTTACAGAAAGTAAAGCGCCTGTCAGTGTTCGAATCTACGACCTACAACTCGTAAGTCGTGGCCGTTACCACTGGGCCACCACTGCTCTCACCAGTTATAGAGTTCCCAGATAATTCTTAATTGGCGTAGCGCATCTATAAGTTTTAGTCTGTGAGAAACCCGCGAAGGAAAACAACGTAGCCCACTCCTAACGAATTTAAACGCCGGCTTAAACTGAGCTGTATGCGCGCTAATTGAGGATTTGTAACACGAACTCGCCTGTTTTGCTTTGACGAAGACTTCTTGGAAAGACTTTCTCTTGAAATGATTGGCAATTAATTGAAACGTGAGCTTTCGAGATGATCTCGCGAAGGAGTTAGCATCTAATCTTCAATCAATTATTTTATTTCGTGCTAAACAAAAAAAGGAGAAGTAATTTAGTCTTATTGATTTTCTCCGTTTGTTTACCGTTTAGTCTTTAGCAATAATTATGGAAAAGCTAGACATTTTATTGTAACAGTTAGTTAACTAAAGACATCAAAGTATTCATAGCAAGGTAAAAGGAAACCTCTCAAAAAAGAAGAAAACTAGTTTAGCCAAAACAAAATATCAAGTAGCACTTGTCAAAAATAAAAACATCGTGGCTCTTTAATATTAAACACAATCGTCATCGTGTAAAGCATCTACAAACAGTTGCTAAAATATCAATTCACTTTCATTTACACTTTAATCAGGGCGCTTCGTTTTATTCTCAAATATTTTCCATTAAAGGGTGCTAAAAGCAACATGGCCGCCTTTTCGCGCGCTTCCCGTTAACATTTCGTATTCAGAACGTGGAATCAGAGAAGAGCGAGCGTGGGTTTGTTGTCACTTTTAAATATTAAAATTAGATTATTGTATCGTGACAGAAGTGTCGCAAATTGATTTTAACCGCTTTATCATTAAATCGATGCGGCGTCACATGACGTCTAAATGTAGCCATTTTGATACTATAATCATTACATGTAATAAATTGCATTAAACTATGTTTTTTTTAATGAGAGCCATGGTAGTTTGCAGATGTTATAACTACGGTTGAAAGGAGGTTTAAAAGATGCCTTACGTTATTTACGTTGGCCATAAGAGCCATGAAAAAACAGCAGCAACAAAGAAGTCGTATAGATGTTTAGATCTACCACCTGTCGACACATTATTTTGAAGAACAACAAAAATTAGAGATTTACAGGAAGGGGCTCATAGGTAGGTACTAATTTTTTTTCTAAAGCTATTATTATCCGCAGAGCAAACAACTATTAACTTTGAACGATGACCTAAAGGTACGTAGTGTAGCCTCGGAATATGTTCAATCGTACCGTATCGTTTACCTAAACAAATGTTCGAGAACTAGGTACATCTCCACTTATTCATTCCATTTCTCTTAATAGGAGAAGCAAATTGTGTTACATAGATATTCACACGAAGAACGTATCGCAACAGCTTGTAAAAGCAGTGAAAAGCTACGAATTATATAAATTAACATATCAAACGCGCCTTCGTTATTCGCTACACCACCCTACTGAACTGTGACCAAGCAGTTAAGATACTTGACAGGACCGAGTTGTTTTAGCGTGCTAGACGTTGTTCGTACGAATTACGAGCATTGTACGTACCATGGATCGAATATATAAAGCTCCTTATTAAAAATGAACAAACCAGCTGAGTTTTAAGGTACAATGCTCTATTTGCTCTGTTCCCTTATTCACTGTCACTGAAATGCATCTCTTCGTTAAAATATCCATAGGCTTATTTATTTATTTACGCTAGGATTAAAATGTGTTGATTTACACGAATGGTTCTCATCAATTAACTTTGTTGCTAGACGTCAAATACTTCGTTTTACAAACAATTTAAACTTTACTATGCGAAAAGCAATAAACCATTGTATACAATTACAATACAACTGTCTCTCTTACAATCTCACGATAAAAGAATAATTGAGATTGCTAACCTAGATCTAACGTTTAGAAAACAAGTTTTATCTCATTGAAGCAAAGCCACTTAAGACATAGTGTCCTTGTGTGGGTACAATTTTACACAATAGGTTTATTTTAATGAATTTACTCCTGAAAACATGCGGATATCAAAATGATTGAGGAAATGCTACACCGACAATGCCTGAAAAACGACAATGCGTCTTTAAAACACGTAATATTTTAAAAATATTTTAGCATAACCAGCTGTCCAGTCACTACGTACTGCGGCGTAACACACTAACAATGGCAATGTCTTTCATTTTGACAATTCAACAACATTTATTATTTTATTTACGTTTTCGAGAAGACGAATTTGTCAAACATATGAAGCAGTGTATATAGGTAGTGACTGAAATTGTGTTACGCAATTGGGATGCAGGTCGCTACGTACTGGTTGAACACAATATGAGACATCGATACGGGAAGAAGAAACACAACCAACTTTTTATAAATCTCATAAAAGATCGAAGATCTTTTTGTAAATTCATGGACCATCATCGTTTACACACGCACAATTTATGGACACTTTTAATAAATTTTAATATTTACCGCGTTGTTCCATAGTATCAAGAAGGTTGAAGCTTGCAAGTAGTAGCGGGGTTGCATTCGCAGAAATAAATGACATTTTAAATTGGAACGAGTGTAAGTGCAACCCTCGACGCTCAGTGCCAACTAGTGCCTGAATTATTTACATCTACGTGTTATAGGTGTGAGGAAGGGGTGGTATTATAAGGCATAAGCTTTTGCATATAACACCGGGCGGTGTAAAGAAACGGTCTTTCGCTGATTGAGATCTCCAACATAACAACCTAAAAAACAACCGAGTCGGGAGTAGGATTGGAATCTACGATACTGGTACCGTGCCAATCGTGCCATTGATACGAGAAAAAGTCCGTTTAAAAAATGTAACTAATACTTACCTATAGTAAAACTTATTTAAAGTTTCAACGAAAGGGGAAAAGTTTGGTGTTTTATTTCTTAGATTCATAGTAGGTACATTATAACGACAAGGCCCTTATGTATTGTTCCCATGATTTAGAAACTAAGTTTATTATGTAAATGCTGTTTCCAAGTTAAGGTAAGTAAGTTCAACAGAACATAAGCTTACCTAATATGAAATATGGATGAGCCGACGAGAATTCGACCCCGTGGGTGTGTCCCTCGCCCACCTCGAGGCATTCGTTAAACGCTGCTAAACGTTTGGGCGGCCCGCCCTACGCACTTCGATACGACAAAGTCACTTACAACACCCTTTTTCCCCAATCTCAACCCTATTCTTAAGCAATACGGTTTATTATCGTTTTATATGTAAATTTGTGGGACTTTTTCAAAGTAAAAATGCATTAATGTCTCTACGTATAGTTTAAACGTTTGTTCTACCTATTCTTAGGTAGGGCGTTCCTGTTTTCCCTTTTATGTACTCTGCAGTGATTGAAGGTATATGTACCTACTTTCTTGAGTTGTAAATGGTGAGGGAAACAAAGTCAGTTGGGGATGGGATGTTTTCTTATTAGGAGTGGTTCTTACAACTTATTTGTATGTGTAGTTGTGTAATATGAAGAACAGAGAATACTCATTGTTACCTTAATAGCTTACAAGAACAGCAACACAGTACAGATGATCTTATTTTGTTTTTTTTTTTGTATCAACCTGTTGAGATTTGCACACACCAATAAAGATGAAGGGTTCTATATCTACATAATCCTTTACTGTATTATGCAAAGCAAATATAAACAGCACTGTCAACAAGAAAAATACATCGCCTAAGTGCTGAAAAGGAGCCAGCAAACCTCCTATGCCTAAAATATATAATACGTATATACATATACATAATAATATATAATTTCTTGGCCCGTCCACCAATAATTTCCCAAATTTTACGTATCTTCTCCGTATGATCACGGAAGGAGGCTATACATACCTACTTCTCTATTATCGATCTTCACAGCTTTAGACACTATACAGTGTTCAGCAAAGCGCTTATTGAGTGGCCAGCGGTCGAGCGGCGGCTAAATGTCCTCCCCCTCTTCTCCGATTAATAGCCTCTCGGAAAAAGTACGTGCAAGACACAGGGACGGCTTGGGAAGCTGCGACAAATATACTGACTGAAGTTTTACAACGCTACAACGTTCTTTTGGTGGTTAGCCAAAATTGGAACTAACGCCGCGCAATTTCACAAATGTTTAGCCACAATGCCCCCCTGTCAATGTCATTTAGGCGATACAAGATTCAATAACTTGTACTACTCCGCCAATAAAACTAGACAAGTGTCAGTCAGGGAAAACTGGCATTTTTTTGGGAGGTGGGCTGTGTGTGTGTGGGTGTGTTGTGTCGGGTGGGTGTGGGTGTTAGCTAATTAGGTACTGTACTGTACTCATGATTCGGAATATTTAGTCTTACCCTCCGAATTTACCAAATATTTCTATAAGATAAGTAGGAGTACCATATTTAACATTTTAATTAAAAATATGGTTGTCACGTTAATTAAAATAAATATTTACTGAGACTAGACTTATTGTTCTTGAAAAACATTTGTTGTTTTCTTTCAACAAAATGTCTGCCTGTCCGGACAAATTCTAGGTCAAACAAAATAAGTGTTCGTATTTTTCATGTCGTAATTTGGCTAAAGGCCAGAATGAGTGACCAATGGATAGAATGAATCAATAGTGACAACCTTCAGATGGAAAAACAACTTAAACCTTTATTCTTAACTAGCGACCTGCCCCTGCTTCGCATAGTTTTTACGATTAGACAAAACATTCTTTATTTTAAGAGTTTTAAACTCTTTAGTTTAATATTAATGTATACCTTTAACCTAAATATAAAGCTTGTCAAATAATATTTCTAAATGAAGATGCAAACCGCATCAAAATCAATTGCGTGGTTTAGAAGAACAACGCGGTCACACAGATAAACACGAAAAGCAACTTTAATTTATAATATGCACCGATGGCGGAAGGTCAACGAAAGCATGGCGGTCAACATCTCCACTATAAGGATGTGTTTAAGAGGCATCTAACCGCTTGCGCTATTGATCCAACAGGTTGGGAGAGGTTTGCTTCATATAGGTCGTCTTGGCGCTCTACTATCCACGAAAATGTAAAGTCTTTCGAGAAAAAGCGACTCGATACACTAACCGAAAAACGCCAAATACGTAAAGAGCCCCGAAGCCCTCATATACCCATAGGTACCTTGAACTCTGCCGGCCAACTCTATTGCATTAGTTGTGACCGGGTATTTAAAACCAAATTCGGTCTAGGATTAGGAATTGATCATTGTAAAGGGTCACCGTTATCGAAGTCGATAAGGAGGATTATATATATATAAGAAATGACGATTCTTATTACAAGGTGTAAATAAGAATTTCTTGTGTAAGTATATGAAAATATTAAAAATAATAAGTACCTACCTAATTTCTTATTGGAATCAGACACTTAAATGAATACGTGTCAGAAAATTAAATGAACTTTTATAGCTTTTACACCGAGTGTGCTGCGGTGCTACTCAATTCCAGACTGAAAATTGACAAGAAAAGTGATGAAGCCAAAAATTAACTAGTTACTGGTTAATTAAGTGTTCATAAAATAATAAACGCATCGAGTAGGTTTCCAACTACGTGCCTGTTATTTTCCGTCCCGTAATACTCTAGCCCTGACTAGATACGACTTTTTGCATTAGCCAGAGGTGCTGCACAGTTTTATTCGTTAGCTTGTTATACTTGCATCGTTGCAAACACCAATCGTGTAAGAAATACGATGATATTTATTTTATTTATTTTTTGTTGATCGTTATTGATATGAGAAGTTTTAAACGTATTCTTGTTTGAAAATTATGTTACAATTGGATATAATTGTATAAAACTTCAAGTAGATACTTAAGTCAGATATTTAATTGAAGATACCGCTATTTAAAAAATAATTGACTACGGTGACATAATTTTAATACACCGAAGTACCTGAGTCAATACGGTTTGAACCACATTATTATACAGGAAAAGGAAAAATCAATGCCTCACACATTTGAATGAGCGAATTAAAATTGTGATTTAGATTTTTCCATTTGTGATCAAAGGTTGAGCGCTTCTGTGGCGTCGATTTTTTGCACGCCTAGTTAATAAGCGTCTACTGGCTCGTGAAATATTACAAATTGCGTCCCCACCACCCCCCGCGTCTGTGAACCCCCTCTACTTTCACACTGCCTTTTTCACGCTGCTACGTCAGGGGTACTCGATCATCAAGTGCTAATTGAAGTATTTTGTGTACATACTTACTTAATAGCATTAGAATTTTTTGCATAGCTTATTTAGTTCTTTAATTATTATGAATATATTGTTTCTGGATGTGTGATGTACTTGCGTTCTACTATCTTCATCTCGTAGCAGCCAGGGGGTACCCTCTGAATGAATTTATGTATCCCTTGATAACCCACGGTGACCATACTTCAGCGTGTAAGAGACATCGACGTGTAAAATCTTACCATGAATTGAATTTAGACCCCTTTAGGATTTACGTAGGTTATTAAAAATAAATCTGCTGTTTTATACAAAGTTGTATCCTATAAAAGGTAATGTATGAAACAGCAGATTTTCTTAAAAATAACCGCCGAAAAATTTCAACGCTAGTTGGTCTAGAATTATGTAGGTACTACTGAATTCATGATAACAGCTTGTGCGTCGATGTTTTACACCCTATATTTACTTACATTTTCGTCAGTTATTCCGGAAATAATTGGAATTTCTTTTTCCGTAGTTAATATTTCCTCATCTCTCAAAAAGATTTACGCTTTAGTTTAAAATACTTAGTGAGAAATCTTGGCGCAATGCATGGCGGATAGTACGCGGTAATAAGATTACTAATGTAACTTAATAGTGAGAGTGGCATTGACATTTCCTACATTACAGTAATAATCCATTTCCTTTATCTCACTTTACATTTACACGGGTAGATTGTATAATTATACTTATTGCTTTCCAATTAGCAGAAGTATCGGACACCGATTTTTTCCGTTATGTCTTCAAATGTTTATAGAATAAATGTTACTAACACTAGTTTCACAAGTTTACATCGTTACTAACTTATATGGAAGAGGTTCTGAAATAAATGTTGATTTATTTATTACTACAGGTAGGTTTCTTATTTGAGTATGGTAACATTTAATTATTTACGTCTATCGCAAAATCTAATTAGGTACTTAGTGTAAAAAAAAATGAACTTAAATGTGACTGCTATCTGATATGAGAGATGTTTAGTGAATTAGGGCTTTTCAGTTGAAAAATAATTGACTTGTTAATGGAAAAATGGTTAGCTTAAAAAGGCTGTCGAGCGAAGAAATTTTATTTTAGTTCATATTCTATCGAGTATGTTTTGTCAGCAAACTAAACTAAACTTTTTGGACATTTATAATTTTTAATAATTGAATAATAATTTATAGAGTAAAGTCACATTAACGTAGCCTACAATAAATGAAGCGTAGCTCAACGGTTGGTTAGATATCATACCAGATACCAATAGAAAATCTAAACATAACGAAATAACGGCATAACCCAATTATAAAGTTGCTTTTGATTAAGTTCACTTGTTATTTACGCTTCCTCGATCGCTACTCTGAGTAGGTATTATAGTAATTGAATTGATTCATTACTAAATCACTTACGTAGCGATAGAGCCAATCAATTTTCTTAAAGGATAACTTTATAAAAGCGACCAGGGACCCAGGAATTGGGAAAGTGAATTAAGCGCCCCACAAACTGGTTATATCAATCATAAACTTATTCGATTAATTACGTTTTGCGGAGTTAATAGCGACATCTAATATCGGGCGTAGTGATGTGCGCGTGATTATGTCGATAATTTTGTTGTTAATATAATGTTGAAAAAATTCGCAGTCCTCGAGTTTTATGTATTGTAAAAACAATATCTTACTTAATAACAAGATTTTGAATAATTTTATAGGTATCTAATATTAGCATTCTGGTTTTGTCATAGATAATATGTATTGTAGAAGTTGATTTAAACTAACACAACTCTCTAGTCAAAAGCTCTCTTTTTCATTAAAACAAGAGGTCAACCCTGTTCATAAGAGTAGGATACACTTTAAACACGCATGAATGACTTTCTCAACCACTTCTCCAGCCAAACACACTAGTTCATCATTACGCCTATAAACCCTGTCTCACAACTGTCGACAACATCGGGTGCATCACTATTGGGCCCATTTCGGCGGTGTCATTAGGCAGGCTGTGTTAATGATTAATGCGGCGCCGGGCTCACACGGCCCCCTCGCCCCGCGCGAATAAAACTCAAACCGACACTTAATCGAGCTACCCCTTTCGGCGGGATTCGGGATCGCTGTCCTCGGCCTTATTTTTATTTGCCAATGGACTCGCCGGTCGTTCGTGACTAGCCCCGCCACTAGTGCAGTCGCTGGATTGCTTACGAATTGGTCGAGCACGATTTTTGTATTGCATTAAGCGGTTCGTTGATGTATGAGAGATCGTGGATCAGTAATGGCGCCTAATACCGATATTTGGTTTTAATGTTTTTTGAAAACAATCATATTAAAGGTGCGCAAATGAAAAAGCTTATGTAAAAGGGCGCTGTTGTTAATACATAAAGGATAAATAACATGCTCACTTAACAACAACTTATGCACCTTGCACTTTTTGCTCTTACATTTTAATTTTGCAATCAAGTGGACGTCGGTATCTCGCAAGCAATTATTCGTAACAGCTCGCTCCGACGTCGTATAGGTGTTCGGAGGACGAATTAAAAGGATAAGAGAGCCGAAGCAAGGTAGCAGGCAATTAGTCGCAGCGGATGATGGATGACGCCCTTCGCCGATACCCCGTGATGGACACAAAACGAGCAAGAGCACATAACTCATTATACGGCCATGATAACGCGCGGTATAAAGTTGTAGTTAGATACGGAATATTCGATGATTACCCCGCACGCCGCACGCCGCGCGCTTGACGCAGATTACATTTTTAAAAGGAAGTCGGTGTAGACTTTTTGTTTGTTGACTCCTTTGTGGAGTTGTTGTCGTGTAATGCTCTTTTAATTTGGTTACTGTAATAAATAGTTCTCTACGGCCATGGGTTGACTTTTTATTGATCACACGTTTTTCTCGTAGGTTACATTATATACTTGTTTTGTTTTCTTTAATGGTGTGCCGTTACCTCATGCCCTATTCGTTCCTGACATTACAATGGTAAAATAATGTTAGTACATGCTAGTGAAAGCATATCGTAGAATTCGATAGACTGTTGGTGAGTTTTATTTCAGTCACTTTCAGGCAGGCATCATTTTGGTGACCAAAACCGATGATTGCAGACTATACTGCTCTAGGACTGCTTAGGCAAATGCATATCCTTGAGCTTTTTATACACAAGGGTCACTAGGGTACTTACAATAATATACAGACAAACGACAATCGTCAGCTTGTCATTTGTCTGTAAGGTCGCGTAAGTGCGGTAAACGCGAGGGTGAGGCGGAATGACTCGCTTCGACATGGTGGAGCGTAAGACAGAACCTGCACATTACGGTGCATTAGAGCAGCCGCAGGTGTCCGCCAGTTGGATACGCTTCTGTCACAGTACGACCACTTATAGTAAGATGAACGCTACGTACCAAACCTGAGATGATGAAAAAGAAAATTTACTAAACCATGGATTAGAATACCACTTTTTAAGTGAGATCGTTGAATACTGCCTTTTCGATTTTTTTAAACCGGGAATACCAACGGGATAACACTTCTAGTTCTATAATTTCGGCCTTGAAAAAAAGACACAATAAGTAAAGTTCGCAATAAGTAAGTTTTTCTTTGCACAATCTCAATTGTACAAAGAAAAGCTTACTTATTGCGAATAGCTTATGAGCAAAAACCTACAGAACTACAATTAAATCTTAGATCCAAAAAACTATAATCCATGAATTTCAACCCATATTTTTACTTACTACTGAAAATCGAACAGGTACCTACTAGAATCGTTCCAATTAATCCATTGGAGTTGTTGACTAGTATTGATGTGTGATTTCTGAAACAGAAAAGAAGATAAATTACCGATTTGCATACAGGGATATCTCTGTAGAAACGTGTAGAATTCTAAATTGTACGGTGCAGGGAAGGGCCTCACCTGTTTATTATCCAGGATTTATTCGTTTATCGAGCTTGTTCTATGTGTTTAGGCTTCATCCATACACAGTAGGAAATTATTCCCGTGTATTTGTTGCACCCTGAAGGCAGAGAAGATGTACACTTGCGAGTTGGTTGGTTTAATAAGCTAAGGTTAAAAGTAAACTAACCTTGTTGTTAATCCAGTTTTATGAATGTAGAGGATCTATCAGATTATTCTTGCAATAAATCAATCAATCTGCCTAGCCTTTTCTCAACTATGTTGGGGTTGGCTTCCAGTCTAACCGGATGCAGCTGAATACTAGTATTTTACATGGAGCGACTGCCTATCTGACCTCCACAATCCAATAACTGGGTAATACGATACCACTTGACCAGACTGGCTGTCAGACTTTCGGGCTTCTGACGACTGTCAAAGATTTTAATTACAATATCAAACTGATTTAAATAAATGCATCTATAGCGTACCGTTTCCATTTAATCATTCTATTCAAGTCAATTAATAAAGTCATTGAATCTAAAATGAATATGTATGTTATTTCCAAAATCAGTTAAAATGGTCATAATTTGACACGTAACGGTTAATAAACGTGTCGTAGCTGCTACCGACTGCTACTGGTAGAAGCAGACGTAGATCGTAGGACAGTCGCATCAAACAGTTCTTGGGTAAATGACGCGTAGATAACCGATGCGTTACGAGTCGCCCACCGGTTACGCGCCCACTACGTAAATGACCCATCCACTAGTACTTGGCACCTGTAGGGCTGGTTAATAATATAAAGCTCTACTTTAATAGAACAGTGGTGGCCGTGGTTGGCCCGAGATGGTATCGGCCCCAACTACAAGTTGTAGGTCGTGAGTTCGAACCCAGACAGGCACTTTACTTTGTGTATTTAATTTCGTCACTACAGACTGCTCTCAAAACGGTGAAGAAAAAATCTTGTGGAAACCGGCATGTCCTACAGTCACAAATTCGAAGACATGTAGCGTCTACCATCCTGCACTGGTCCCGCGTGATGGATGGCATACTCCCTCTCGCAGATCAGATAGGAGCCCTGTGTCCCAGCAGTGGGAACATTATGCTACTTTAATTATGTTTGAGGTGAAAGACTACAAAACATTAAGCGAAGGTCAGAAAACGTTTTTAGTAAAGATTTTCCTACTGGTAATACTTTTATTGTAAGTAATTGTAATACTTACATGTAATATTTTACAATTTCCGTCTATTTTTGAGTTCTAAAAGACCTTTTCACCTCAGCACCTCAAACAAGCAGGTTTTGCTATCTACAGACAGTGTGCAAAATTCAATTTTGGTGCGAGTGTGAGAAAGTAACTTTTTAATTATTTTTTTTCTAAATTACGAGAACATGTCATGGGTCTACTCACAAAATTCGAAATATTTGTATTTCACTTTGTTCTATCACTTTTACTTCGATACGAAAAAAGCGAGAGATAGAAACGAGTCGATTCGAAGTTCGATTTTAATTTCGATATCTAGTAGGCCCAAAAAAGAAACAAACAATAAAATGTTCGGATAAACATACAGGTTTTAAATGTAATAAGTAATTTAACTTAAATTTTTTTATATTGTTCGTTTTACAAATATATATGTGGTTTGTTTACCATGTGGTTGACGTTTAAACGTACTGGCCACTTTGAATTAAAATTAAACTTGCATCACGGTGTGAGATTCCAGAGTTTTTCACTACCGAACTTTTTTCACAAGATTCGATTTTTGTGTTTGCATTCAGCTTTACAGTAAAGATAACTACAGTACGACACAACTTAAATGTAGCATATATGTGAAAATTTGCTTTCATTAATTTCAATTTTACGGATGTATTTGGTTATATAACTTTACCAGTTATTACGTTTGCGTAAAGATCATTTTACCTAAAGCAGTAATAAAGATGGTGATTTTGAAGGCGCATTTAGGTCGGATTGTGATCGGTTTTACGAATTTTGCCGATGCTACATGTGAGTTGTGTCGTACTGTACTTATATTGAAAATTAGAGTAATTTTTGAATACAAGTTCCGACGTGGAACTAACGCAGCGGAAACAGCCCGCAATATCAATGTTGTGTTTGGAGAGGATACGGCTAATGAAGGCACCGTGCGTTTTTGGTTTAATCGCTTTCGTAGTGGAAACTTCGGTTTGAAGAATGAACCCCGAGAAAGACCAGCCTCTAAGGTACATAACGATGAATTAGATGCGATGGTAGAAGCCGCTCCATATCAAACTACCAAGGAACTAGCGGCACGGTTTGATGTTAGCTTAAGCATATCCAAAATAATGACCAATTTGCATCAATCGGTGAGACAAGAAGCTTGCAAAATAGGTGCCCCATGATTTGACTCATCTGCAGAGAGAACCGCGTGTTGAAGCTTGCCTTACCTACCTTGTTGAACCTGTACAGAAATGAAGGGGTTTCAATACAAAATGCCTTCACTCAGTTTGTTGAGTCCAGGTCCCCAGAGTTCTACCGTAAAGGCATAAATGACCTTCCCAGGAGATGGCAGAAATGTGTAAACAATGGGGAAAATACTTTGATTAAATAAATATATTTTACCTCAGAAAAAAAATGGTTTCCGTTCTTCAGTACAAAACGGCAAATTCATATTTAAACCCCTAATATGTTCCCCTAATATGTTCTAATATCTCATATGTTCCCGCTGCTGAGGTGAAAAGTTGTATGTGTTACACGAGTCCAAAGTTATTTGCATCTCGTGCCTTTGAATCCCTCGCTGTGCTCAGGATTCTAACCTAAAATCACCCGCTACGCTCGTGATTCAATTATAGAATCCTTCGCTTACTCGGGATTCAAAATCAACACTCGCACCAAAAAACAACTTTGCTCTCTTGTTGCACAAATAACTATTTTTGTAGTTTTTCAACAGGAAAACATTTTTCTTAATACTAAGCTGATATAACGGAGGCTTTTCACCTGAAAAATTACTAAAGTAGGTATCTATCTTGCATTTAAAACATTTCCACAGTTCTGAGGTTTTGATAACCCTAACCATGTATGAAAGATACAATACTTTATAGTATAATTTATTTAAATGTTTTCCCATAAAAATATGTAAGCCATGGAAATATAAGCGTTTGTTCCTAATGAAGCAATTTTCCTTTGTTAGTTTAATTACTTTTATTTAAAGCTATTAGACAACGCTGGAATTTAATGATACCTACCTACTTAATTTGGTGTTGGCATCTGCTGTGATGGAATTAACTAATGAGTGCATTAGTTAATTTGAAGAATAGCTCATGCCAAATTATCTAGTAACACAAATCAAATCTAATTAGAACTTTACTTTTACATTGAATGTGTAAAACAAACCTGCACCCTAAATGCGTGCACACTATAACAATCTGAATAATATTGAAGGATATTGTTATCCATTGTTTGATAAGTTCGAAAAGTTTGTCTGATCAACAACGTAAATAACGCAATGAATGTTGTTGAACTGTCAAAATGAAAGCCATTGCTACTGTGTGGTCCGCAATTACGACGCTGGTAATGTAGTCGTGCGCGCGGATCCAGCTTCCGAGCGTTTTCATTCAATCCTTTTCATCCAAGATCCATCCTTTCAAAGTCAAAACCAAGAGAATAATCGACCCGACACACCTACATGTTAAAAAATAAATCAGTACCAACAATAAAGCACGTTTCCACTAAATGTCTGTTTAATCAGTTGAAGTCTGTTTAAATTAATAGTAAATAGTTCAATAAGTTGTGTCGATAAAACGAACAACGCTCCGTTATCGGTCTCCATAAAACCTGACCGCGGCACAATTTATCACACGTTTACACATTTAATTGTCTGTAAGTTCAACCTTATTCGTCAATAATGATAGTGGCCCAGGAATATTTATTGGTTTTCGTATAAAAAGGTTGTATGATATCCCGTTGGGGTAATCTATACTGGGTAAGTTATTGCTACAAGCTACATAATGGGCTGTTGAATAATACGCCATTCATCAATTAATTTGATCATCAAAACTGTATAAATGGTTTATCAGAAAAGTACGAGTAGCATACGTCTAATTGAATAACTTACATGCAAGTGTCAAATGTAGTTTTTGATCATGTGTGAAAAGAAAGTGAACCTACTTTGAACGTTTTAATATTTCAGTCAGAGCATACAAGATATACTAGCTTAGGGCTCAGTTTGGTAACTGCTTTATGTAAAAAATCAACTAATTACATTCAAACAAATAGCTCTTTAAATTCATATACATAACTGAAATTCCGCAAGCTATTTATTACCTACGCATGAAAGTAAAGGCGCTACAGCGCTATAAGTGTATTTGAACAAACATGCAGACTTTCTTTAAATATTATTTCCTAGTAGTAAAAGGTTGAACAAAGGCAAAGGTCGCCAGATAAAGCCTAAGTATGTTTGATTTCATTATTCTTGGTGACGACTTGACAGCCTGACGGTAATGCCTCCCAGCACGAACGCTCACAATGCTTCCACTAATATGCGAATTACTACGTTCACCATTTGATTTGGTCTCATTACTCCTGCGCAAGATTCGGCCATTTGTCATCCGTACGAATATTAACGTCACACTTTCACCCAATTTGCTGGTGGTTTTGTAACTCGACGTTTTGATTGCCCTGTCGCTGAAATTACTATAATTCTTTTATTTACAATTATTAATATTGTTGTTGTAATGACAGAAAATTCACTATTAAATGTAATTTGATTACGACAGGCACACGGTTAATGTATGAAAAATGTTCTTTTGTTATTATATGCGGTGTGAGCAGCTGGGTTTCCGTAATCTTGACACGTTGACTCTCTAACCCTTATTTGTATATAATCAACGTAATAGGTATCTGCAGAAGGTATTAAACAATTAATATCTAATGATTACCATACACCTTTCATTCTCCTACAACATAAACCTACCTCTACATTTTGCTTTGCAAGCTGTACACCTTTTACTGCTACAATTTCAAAGTTAGCGAGCGCGATTGTAAAGGTGAAATTATTGTTTAAATTTGATCAGAGCCAAACGTTGTACTTAGTGAAGTAGTAAATTGATAAAAGAGAGAAAAACTGTCTAGATTTAACATAATTCACACTTGTTATCTGGTCCCGGGCTGAGTGCACAAGGCGGTCGGGCCCGGCGCTCCGATACCACGCTACAGGCATGCACTCGCTGTAAGTACGTATAGGTAGTCCGGTACGAGCACACTCGAGGGTAGATTGTGTTCTGCGGTAAAGCGATAATTCAGCTCAATCTATGTCGTGAGCGCTCGCGCTTTGTTTTATCCGCTAGCTTCTGTGCGCCTTTATTTAGAAAATTGATGAGAAATGGTTTCCATTACGATCTACCGCCTTATAAAAGATATTGCTACGCCGGATTCGCTGTACGTTTGTTCCGAGGGAAAGGAAATGAACGCAAATTTGTTTTCGTGATTGCTAGCTTTGGAACGAATATCGAATTGATATCGATATCATTTTCTTGCGCAATCGTATTTCTCATTAGATATTTATGTGTGACCCCGTGAGAGCCCTTCTCTTCCTTCACGATCGCCTTCGGTTATACAATAATGGATACAGTAATGTGCATATTGTACGTATCGATGGTAGAATGTAGAGGAAATGCTTTGCACACGTGGATAAGAATTTAAAAGAAACGCTAAAACGTGTGCATCTCTGAATAAAGTATGCCTTTGTATTTTTGTCAAATTTTACAAATACTTAAGTATCTCTCGATCGAAATCATGTGTGAAGTCAATTAGGCTGTACATAACCATAAATAAATAATAGTAACATTCCGCGGTAACTGGCCGGCACTAACTATGATGTGAGCTCTAAACAGCGCCGTTTGAACGTGCAGCCGCTTCCAATTTGCGTGTGTTCGCATCTCACCACGGACAATCGCTCGCAAATTGCCCGGCCACTGATTGCCCGTCGACGTTTATCAATATTGCAGCTACCATTTCCACCGCGCCGCCCCGCGTCCCCGCTATCATGTCATAGATTGAGTAATTGTATGGGAAACACGCGACAGATGAAAAATTAGACGCACGTAACAGCTCTCTTGTCGCTTTTGTTATTGATAATTAAACTAATCATAACTACAAAGAACTGCCTATCATTAATTAAGTCGGTCTGTTTTACAAACGCAACTCACCAATAACCGTGACCTGCTATAATCAATAAGTACAATATAACATAATGTAGACGCGGAACTAATGATGCTGTTCCTACTTTCAAGTGACGATGTGCTCAGCGGGTCGCCACACCACCGCACCAGCGCGGCAGCAGCACAATGCCGGGGTCATCCCACACAATAGCGTTACGTTTAACGACGTGTCGAAATCAAGCATTCAAAGTCGATACCGAAAAAAATATCGATTTCCGTAAATAAGCGAGTGTGGCACATTTATAATAATGATGAATGGAAGCATCGGTTGTTGTTCGCGTCGATATTGCGTATCGAATCGTGCAACCGCTCCAACGCCACTCGGCTACTACATTCATTGAGTGCTAATTGAAAAGGAATATCATCACACCACATCCTGCTATAAATCTAATATAAATTGGGGCGTACTTGAGTTTCTATACATTTATTCCACATTTACAGTTATAAATCAATGTTCTATTCTTGTGTAGTCTACTAAATCTTTTACAGTTTTGGAAGATTTATCTGAAATCTTGAATGGGTAAATCTAAATTCCGTTCAGTGTATTTATGGATGCTTTTATATTGCTTTGAGCTAATGTTTCTGGCATTCGATGTTCGATGTAGTATTTCGCAATTGGATATTATTATCATAAACAAAGGTTGGTATCTGAGTAATCGATTAGCGATCGATTGCGTGGCGTGGCGTGCAGCGCCGCACGACGACGCCCGCGCGCCAAATGTCGCGGCAAGTCGGCTACCCTCCGCGACCGTGTCCAATCGACTTGTGAACATTGTACTCATGTTTTGGTAATACATTGTGTGATGATAGGTCATTAATGGGTCGACATTTGTAATGGATAACCATACTTTAAAAAATATTGAATGATAACGAACGAACTTTACATTTATCTCCTTTATCATAGTGTTATCCTTTCTGGAGCGCTATTTTACCTGAAGGCATTAACTATAAAAGTTCACTATATTTTTTTTGGGGTCCACCTAGAAGGCGGTCAGCTGCTTAACCGGGCTATCCGTGGAGCCTTAATAAATTAGGGCTTCTAGACAGGGCTATTCACGAAAACCATCTTCATTGAAGTTAGATAAGCATAAAAGTTGATAGGAATTAGTGGGTTGTTCAATAGCTGAAAGTAAACTTAAATTATGAATAAAAAGTACTTACCTTTGCATGTTTCAGAGAATTTACGATAGAATATTAACTTTAGGACACATCATCGTTCCTTAACCATTTAAAGAATAAACAGACATGCTTCGTTAAAGGTACACAACTGAACTCATTCTATTCCTACGTATCAATTATAAAAAGCTCGTAATAGTCAAACGAGAAAGTCGCAGCTCAACGGGCCGTGGAACAGCTGTTCCGTTCGGCGCAGGCGCAGGCGCACCGATCGCGGACAAAAGGACCCACAACAAATGCACTTCCAATTCGCATCGCCACTAATTACGTAATTATGGGGGAGGAGAGAAAAAAACAGAATGGCGAGCATTCCCTGCGCCCGCGCTCGACACATTAGCTCACGACATTTCTTCACCGTAATATTTTTTTTTCCGCAAATTGAAAGTCATGCATGAGTGTTTAAAATATGAGTTTGATGACTAAAATGCTTAATTACGTCAATGTAATAATTGGTTCTCTTGTTGGATTGATGTAAGCGGTGAGTTCATTAGCTAGCTGTTTGTTAGATCGGACGTTGTTAGAATACGGAGCGGTTTGTATAAAAACTTAGTGATTATTGAATGTGTTTTTCGCTGTAGTTTTACCTGTTTTAGTTCATTTTAGGATAAATAACAATATTGTTTTAGGAAGTATTTAGTAGTTTTACCAAATAAATTCAATATCTGTACAGAGCCAATCCTAAATAAACCTATTTTTTTTAACTCAACTTGA
The DNA here is from genome assembly GCA_948473465.1 of Lithophane ornitopus. Lineage (NCBI taxonomy): Eukaryota > Metazoa > Arthropoda > Insecta > Lepidoptera > Noctuidae > Lithophane > Lithophane ornitopus. Next base: position 6,507,061 of record OX419616.1, on the reverse strand, counting down.
GGTTCCCACAAAAATAAAGATAAAAAGTCATTTATAATTTAGCTTCATAATTGACAGACTGATTCACAAAAACTCAAAAGAAACAAACCCAAAAACCATTGTAGCACATTTTTGAAATTTATCATAAACGTTATTACTTACTTTTTTACATTATTATGTTAGCAACAAAAGTTAATTGTTGTCGTTATCGTTCGATCGACGAATAGCTAATTAGTCGCACACAGACAGACACAAAGTCACCATGTGTTTACAGCACACATGTGCAATTTCAATGGTCACTGGACACAAATGCACTGTTGTGTCGTAATATTATGCTTGTCCGTAATTTATTATATCATCTATCAGAATAAATTAAGTTTCGCGTTTTGTCATGTGTGGGAAGGTGTTCTATTTTATTAGTTTTTTTTTGTTACGGTAGGTAATCTAGCTAGATTTTTAATTTAACGTTTGCATAATGGTTTATGTTGATTACGGTAATTGTATTAATTCAATCGAACTGAAACGGAAGGACTAAATCTTGGGGTTACTGATTGACTTGTAAACTTGTGATCAGTTGACATGTGTGATTGAAGTTTTCATGTAAACGAGATACCTTATAAATTAATTGTGACCTCTGGGTCACTCAGGCTAATTCTTATGGCATGAAAGTTCCCAAACGTTGTTGTTCCCTTTGTGCAATTGGTGGCGTGTGCGCTACATTTACGCAAGGACCAAATATACCTCTTAGTAAGCAAATACATTTCAGAATCTCAAAACTTCAATCAAAATTACCCCAAACACGATATCTATGATCGAGCTGGAAAACACTACGTCATTCTCCCTAGCACTGTGTAGGTGTGTGTATGTTTGACACACACAGGTGCGACCGTCACCTGACTCCGTCGGAACCGGCCACTTCCGCCGGACGCGGCAATTACCGACACACACCACACATACACGCACCCGATATGGCCACTTACACGTGTGTTAAGAAGCTGGCCAGCTAATTGTTTAGCGACTAATGCTATATGTACAGTCTACGACACGTCTATGGTAACAATTAGACTTCAACAGAGCCTTTATTTCTTAGCAGTAAGCAAGTTTTTGTAGTTCAAGTGTTACCAACGACGTGCAGTTGATCGTACTCGGTAGTGTTTTGTTTGTTTGCCTTTAGTAAGGAGTATTAATTAATAACGCTGACCTTATTGATGATGTCCTCCGGAAAGGTCAGGTGTGTGACGACGTGATGAAGCAAAACGAGTGTGTAAAGATCGCAGCACGTGCTGAAAGGCTTTTATTGACTTGGTAAACAAATGAAATTAGAGTGCTCTGTGGCACAGCTACGAAATACAGCTGAATTTTGGTAGTCCTTCTAGTAGTATTTCGTAGTTATTAAGGATGCTTCGTAGACGGTGTAGCAAGGAGTTTGCTTTCATGCGCATGATGGCGTGAAAGCCATCCATCCGTACGCGCTTCAGCAAACATCTACCAGACGCGCTGCAGCGCCACGAAATTGTTATGAAATGGATTAGAAATTTTGTCATTGATACAATTCATTGAGGTATGAATAATATTAGTTCAAGAACATTCCTACTAAAGTCCTAATCACATTGAAATTCAACAACGTAATTACGCCTTAGGTATGGTTATTCCAATCTCGACCTAATCGTTTGTTTTAATTCCTCATTAATGGCAATGAATAAACAGCAGCGGTAAAAACGGTAGTATGAATAATAAACTGCATTTCATAGTACACTAAAGTAATTTGATTCGAATTAAAACCTTTTTTGTTACAGGATGATTTCGCAGTAGGTACTATTAATTACTGTAAGTAATAGTAATTCGCTAGGGTGGATTGTGATTAGGATTTTCCATAAGAATAATTTCTTAAATATGTTACCTTCCAATGCTTTTCGTTTAGGTATCTACTAAAATAACTTTGATTGATTACATTTTAAGAGGTTTCAACTAAAAGTAGGTATAAATCTTATCTTACAAATACTGAATTAATAACAATACTGAAAATTGCAGATTCTGTAAAATTTTATGAAAATTGTCACTAATAATCGTCGAGTCCTACGAATAGTGCCCTAACGAACATAGGGGCTTTCTTTTTTATTGCATTTTTTTAATTCAATTCTGCTCATCATACCACATATAACTAGTTCAACAAAACAATTAAAAACGGTACAGGTTATCAATTCTCAATTCTCAATTCTTTATTGCGTACCATAATGTATACAGTTGGTGGGAAAAACAGTTACATCAGTCTCAATTATGGACCCTGTCGGGCACAGCATATATAAAAGTAGGAGAGAGGAGGAAGAACGCTTGGCGTTTAATAAGTCAAACTATGAGTTTATACATGTATTTAATAAAAATATTAGTAATGTTGTAAACTAATTACTTTAAAAAATATTAATTATTGTTTTATATACTTATTATTAATTTTATTTATTATGTCAGTAATTTATTTATTATTAGTTTTATCAATTATTTAAGGTATTTAGTTATTGGTAAGGTTTTAGTTATTATTATTTTTATTTACTACGTAAATAATTAATTATTATATTTTATTTTATTTAAAGTAACTTTAATTAATATTATTATCCTACAGGGGTAAGTCATTTATTTCATATTTATAATTTATCATCTAAGTATTCGCCTATACTATAGTAGCATTTACTTTCAAGGAAGATTTTTAATTTATTAATAAATATATTATAATTATCTAAATTCTTAATTATTGCGGGTAACTTATTATAAATTTTTATGGACATGACAAACGTACTATCGGAGTGCATTTTTAATCGCGATAGTGGTAAGTTTAGTCTGTTTTTGTGTCTTAGAACAATTTTCTTTTGTATGTCCTCTCTTTTTGTAAAGAAATCTGGGTATTTACGTACGAACTTACAAACTTCAAATATATACAAGCATGGTAGGGACAAGATCTTTAGTTCCTGAAAGTGGGGTTTACAGCTATCAGTGACTTCAATATTTACTAAGATCCTAATTAGTTTTTTTTGTAATGTAAGTAACGTAGGCGCGTCAGTACTGTTTCCCCATAAGATGATACCATATGTGAGCCATGCGTGGGCATACGCGTAGTACGTTACTAATGCTGTTTTTAGGTCTGTGGTTTTTTTGATCTCGCGGAGGGCGTATGAAAATTTTGATATTTTTGATTTTACTTTCTGGATATGAGACTTCCAATTTATGTGTGTATCAATATCTAAGCCTAGTAGGGTGAATTTATCAACTACGTCTAATTTATTATTATTGAAGCTAAAGTTAATATATAATGGGGTTTTTTGACGAGGGTGAAATGAAATTATTTTTGTTTTATTGAAATTTATTTCTAGATTGTGTTCAGTCATCCAATTTATTGTAGAATCTAATATGGAGTTTAATTTATCATTTAAATTGGTGTTATTTTCGCATGAGGTAAGTATAGATATGTCATCCGCAAACAGGACACATTCCTCATTTATATTTTTTGGAAGGTCATTTACATACACCAGAAATAAGAAACACCCCATTACGCTTCCTTGCGGTATTGAGGCGGTGATTTGTTTGGTGTGGGATCTGATTAATTGTATTTCATTTGTACTATTGTTGCAATGTTCGATTTCAACTACTTGTTCCCTATTTTTCAAATAAGATACAAACCAGTCGTAACATTTTCCGCGGAGTCCTATACTATATATTTTATTTAATAATATTTCGAATTGTACTTTGTCGTATGCCTTCGTCATATCAAGCAAAAGTCCTATCGCGTACTTTTTATCATTGATGATATCAAGGGCTTTTTGAATGTATTTGTAAACGGCCAAGGTAGTGGAGCGGTTTTTTCGAAAACCGTTTTGGCAGTCATTAAATATATGATATTTTTCACAAAAAGCATATACACGATTGCACATGGCTTTTTCGAATATTTTGGAAGCTGTCGGTAAGAGGGCAATGGGGCGATAATTATTAGGGTCGGTTTTATTATTCTTTTTATGGATTGGTTTTATGAGGGCTTTCTTTAAAAGATTGCGAAAAGATCCTTCTTCAAATGATTGATTTAATAGTTTAAAGAATGGCAATGTTAATTCATCTGCACATTGCCTTAATAAGGTAGGTGGTAGTTCGTCAACGCCATGACTTTTTTTATTTTTTAAGTTTTTTATTAATGAATTAACCTCGTAGGGATCAATTGGACTGAGAAAGATCGAGTTTTCTGTAGGGCATTCGACTGGAGAGAATCTTTTCGGTTTTCCGGTCGAGTTGTTTGTGGCCTCCCCGATAGAAGCGAAAAAAGTGTTAAATATGTTAGCTACCTCTTTGGGTTCAGAAGTCACACTATTTTTTGTTTGAAGGGTTATGTTAGATTTCTCACTTGCTATTTTTTTATTTGTACGTTCATTTAGTATGCTCCACATTGTTTTAACTTTATTATTAGATTTGGTCATTTTATTTTTGTAGTGTAGTTTTTTTGCTGTCGTTACTGTCTTCTTTAGAATTTTTTCATAGTTTTTGTAATGTCGAGTTAGTATAGGATTTTCTGTTTTAGTTGTTAGTATTTTTAATAATCTTTTATTTTTGCAAGATTTTTTTATGCCAACGGTAAGCCAGTATTTTTTATATTTTGGTTTTAACTTTAGTTTTTTTTAATGGCATACATTGATTTAGAATGTCAATGAGGGTGCCACTAAAAGCCTCATAATTACTGTTCATATCTTTTCCAGTAGTAATGATATTATTCCAATTTAGTTCTTGTAATTTTGACTTAAATTTTAAAATATTTGTGTGATTGAAAAATCTTTTCTTTACATACCAGGTGATTCTTTTTGTTTGGTTGGGCAAATGTAAATGTAAAATGGCACTATTATGGTCTGAAAATCCTAGTTCTTCTACAGTTTTGTACATATCTCTGAAATTAAAATTTGTAAATATTAAATCCAAGCATGTATTTGTATTTGGCGTTACGCGTGTTGGGCTTTTTATGAATTGGGTAAATTTATATTCCTGCATTAAATTTATGAATTGATTTGATTTAACGTTATCTATTAGTATGTTAATGTTAAAGTCACCTCCTATAATTACGTTTAGTTTAGAATATTTATCATTTATATATTTTAGAATTAGTTTAAGTTGTTGATAAAAAACTTCTTCCTCTCTTCTATTCCAATACATAGTTATAATTAATAAGTTTTCATTAGGTAATTCAGTAGCACATAACTCTAGTACATATTCTAAAGATTTATCTGTTATATCACTTCTATGTATATAGTCTATATGTTCTTGAAGCAGAATACAGACACCGCCACCTGTACGGGTACTGCGACAGTATGATGAGGCAAATTTATAGCCGCTAATCTTAATTAGTTCTAGTTTTTCTTCCGAGAGCCAGGTTTCCGAGATACATATTGCTTTGTACGTAGAATTTTGGTTGATGAAAGCTTCAAGTAAGTGGTGTTTATTATTAAGACTTTGGAAGTTCTGAAAAAGTATTTTAAATGGTAGGTCTTTGTTTACGAAATGTATGACCAATAGATTCATTCGGTATACCTATCTATCTGGTGGGATGTGTTAGTGATGCTCATCGTTCTCGTATCGCTTTCCTGGTAAGTTGAATCTTCATTTTGAGGTTTCGTGTTATGATATTTTTGGTTAACCAATTTTCCATCTATGTATAGTTGGTTGTTTCTTATTATTGCGTGATGTCCGTTTTGTCTAGCCTTAAATAATTGTTCTCTCAATTCAGCCCTTTCCTTTCGTGATTTCGCGTCTAGAAACTCTGAAACACCTAGTCCAGTTCCCTGGAAACATTGGAAGCTGCTGACAATATACCTGGTCATTCTTTTACTGAGCAATTCTATTACGAGCGGTCTATTCTTTGTGCCTTTTCTTCCTACTCGATACATGTTTCAAATAATACATGTTTCAAATCAAATAATTAGGTTATCTAAAAAGCCATAAATTTAAGCAGTATCTACGTTTTCAAAAAAAATAGCCACAATCGCCGTCGCGCCCTCTTTCTTCATTAGCTTTCTATTATGTTTTGTTAAATTGTAATGTATTGATTTAGTTCAAATAACATAATATCAACGAGTTTGTACTTAATTAAGTCATTCTAATTACTTATTAAATTTTCAATATTGGGTACATAGAATAAAACGCTCATGGTGATTGTGGCCGTGTTCTATGGAATGGCTGTGTCTTTCTTCTACGTAAGTCCAGCCCTACTTCGCATTAACACAACAGAGAATAAGCATTTAAGTGACAAAATGCGTATAAAATATAAAGATAATTTATTGAAAATAATCCTAGACTCACATTATATGAAATCACAAATACATATTTGTTAATATTTAATTAAATTAAACACAAAAAAGTGTCTCCTGAAAAGTAGCTATTATGCAGTTACGCCCCTATTCGTAGGATACGATGAAAATGTACCTACTTCTGTCGTTAACTATTCCTTGGCCTTAAACCCTTGATAAAAATGTAGTAGGTACCTAATTACCTATTTATCTTTAAGGTAGAATCACATTTGATAAACCAAATACGTTGGAAAATTATGTATAAGTAATTAAATGATAAATATCATAGCTATCATAAAATATAAAATGTACAACATTTTCTATAAAATCATTCGGACAAGAAGTAACGAAGCTTAAAATCAAAGTTCATTATTCATAATTTCGTTGCGTTAAAGTGAAGTTAAAACTGAACCTGTTTGTATGATAATTAAACCTCCTTTTATGGGAGAGTCATTGTTCTTGTTAATTTTTTTAATCGATTCTTAACGTCACAATGACTTCTTTAACTGTGAGTATACACTAGAGCATTTTTTTGAGCATTTCCATACTGTAACGTAATGTAACGTTCTTACGAATGGTACAGTATAAGCAAAACCTCAATTTAAAAAAGCATTTCCATGTAATGTAACGTTCCTACGAATGCTCGACGCTGCGTTCGACGTAATGCTCACAGCGAGTGAACATCTGCAACGGTGTTCCCACACTGCTGTTAAAAATGTTTACAGACATTTTCTAACATTAACACTTACAACAAATTAGGAATTATATCAAAAAAGGATTATTGTATCGAACCGCACTTCGTATACGACGAAGTGCGGTTCGATAAAATTTAAAAACGGTTAATGCTCGATGTTCTGTTCAAAGTAAATGGTCTAGTCTATACTCATCTTAATGTGAACTTTCGTTAATTTGACAGGTTATGTTAATTTACATAAGTAGGTACTTTAAAAACCTACCTTTTAGGCTGCATACATTTTTGGATTGAACATGAATGAATGTGACGGATAAAAACAATGGTCAGTGGATAGAGGTGACATGTTTGCCAAGTTCGTACTTAATTCGTAGCTGCGTAGCAATTAATTAATCTACTCTATGGTCATTATGTTTTCAACTATTCCATGTTGAAAGACGATCTTTAAGTTACAATGTTAGATTAAATAAAATAAAAAAACAATTTTAATAACAACTAGGATAAACAATAATTACTATTTTAACTAAAACAACAAAAAAGTTCGAAAAAAAACATTTGTAATCCACATTTAACAGACGTGAGTGGCAAATGAGCAGTTTAAAAACGGTGATAAAATCCGCAGGGGGCTACGGTCCGGCGAGGGAGGGGGTGGGTGGCCATAGGGGGGAAAGGGGGCCGCGATAACATCGCGATTACGCGCTACAAAACGGACGATATCGCGCGCTCATTACCAACACAGGTTACCCGGATAATGGATATTTACAGACCATCTCACTTTTATATCGCCGATATCGTAATACGCTCAATGATTACAACTTTTCGAATCTCTTTGAGTGAGTTTGAGCTGAATGTGTTTGTACATTTGAAGGGAAATCTTTCTTAATTATGTATGATTCCAGAACAATTTTTTGAATAGATGAACAATTTTTTATGGCGGCGTAAGTGATATAACGTTTTTTGGTCTAATTAGTAAAAAAAACGTTTTATCACCTACTACGCCGTCATAAAAAATTGTTTACCGTACTTAACTATACGAATTAAGCTTATTATGAAAAGTAGCTGCTTATAAATTCCGACTACCTACGTACACCCAATGTTTAAGTACCGAATCAATTACAACCTTTATTAAAAACAATTTAATATCGTAACAATAAAATGACACGCGGTCGCCGCACAGCGGCCTGGTTCGGACGCAGCTAACCGCGAAACGTCCATTTCATTTCCATAATTTCACAAAATGGCAGATTAAAATTCGAAAACAGCGCTGACAATCGCGACGCCGACAGAACAATGCGCCACGCCGTGTTTCCCGCGTATTATCCAATTTGCTTGTCAAAACCGTTGCGCGAGCGCATGACGTGACGCGATACCTAGCCAATCACAATAATAAAAGGCCATAAATGGTACGCATTCTGTATATAAATGTAACGAAACTAATTGGTATTTTAATAACATGAGTACTGACTTTAACTGTATGTTTTGGTTGCATAAGGCTGCATGCTACATAAACAGTTATATCTCGATCAAAACGTGCGTGGCACAAATAATACGCGGTGAATCAATCGATACAAAGAAATTAATTACAAAAAACTGCATACAAAGCGTGCAGCGAGTTATCGCGACAGAACGCGACGCGACTAAAATGAAACGACTAATTACCCAGTGGTCGCGCGATAGCATCTCGTATCGCGCACCGCCGCACCGCGCCGCCCTCCGCCCGCGACCTCACCGGCCACACGGCGGTTTTAAACACAACACTTTGTTAATCATTTTGATTGAAATGAAAGGAAACACAGACTGACAATTAAAAAAAACAATGTTAGCCCATAAAGGTAGATATGAACTTTAAATGGATAACTATGCAGTATGCATGCATCCTGTGAATCAAACTTGGAACAGTCACTTAGGTATTAGTAATTTACTGTATTATATTGTATAGAAAGAGTAGGTCTTTTAATTTTGTGGAAATTAAGAACTTACTGGCTACTAAAGTATTTACATTATCTAAATATTAAATGAACTAAGTACCTACACAAAACACAACAAATAAAATGTAAGATTTCAAAATTTCAAAATTCCTGAACGATGTCATAAAGAAAACATACGTATAGTAGCAGGTAATGAAAAAAAAACTTTCTTACGTCCATACTACTGTTATTATAAACGGTATAACGCGATTCACACTATTGTAATGATTAATAATGAATTAGTATGGCAGTACTTGGTAATGCCTAATATTTTATTATTCATAGTGATTTTATTCGTGTTACGAACGCGCGGCCATATCGTTTACGGCGCGACTAAATGCTTCGGTTAATAATGGCGCGATAGAATCACCGGGTGCAAAATAAAAATCGCACCGCTTTGCTATTCAAATCGCAATGTCTATGCAATTACGTATCTTAATGGCAAGATATCATTAACTGGAGCGCTCTTGTTCCACTTACTACCACTATTGCGTGCAAATAAAATGTCTTTATAATCAATTAATGCTATAATATAATAGCGTTTATGCAGCACTTACCCGCTACGGTGCGTAGGGCTGCACCGACTTGCCGAAATTTCGAAGAATGGATGTTTTTCTTGTTGAGTTTTCACGGCTGCTGAAAGATCATCACTGCAATTTGGTTGAGGCAGCGTGGATGGGTGACCATATTTACATCCCGAGACTTCTCCATGCCTCGGAAAGCACGTTAAGCCGTTGGTCCCGGCTGTCAAACGTGGATCTTTGACAGTCGTTATGGGTCGTCAGAAGCCCGAAAGTCTGACAACCAGTCTGGTCAAGTGGTATCGTATTACCCAGTTATTGGATTGTGGAGGTCAGATAGGCAGTCGCTCCATGTAAAATACTAGTATTCAGCTGCATCCGGTTAGACTGGAAGCCAACCCCAACATAGTTGGGAAAAGGCTAGGCAGATTGATGTCTTGATAATAATTAAGTCTTTCGCTGTTATTTATTCAGTAAGTATTTATTATTTATTCATGTACTTTTAGAACACAACAATTCGTGCGTCCACGCATTTTTTTGCTGTTCGATAGAGACAGGTGTTGCATTCGATTCCATTAATTCCAATGATTATTGTAGAGTGCTTGTAATTACAACTAGAACGAAGTGTGTTTGATGAAAAAACCAATCTAAAATAGTACATACTTATGCCTGTTACGATCTTTTTGCTGAGTTACTTATCGATGCTAGACGTTTTGAATTATGGAAGAGCTTAAGGTGTGAATGTGTTAAGAAAAAATATTTTAAGCCTAAGTTGATTGCAAAACGGTCGCGCATTCTGGTTTCAGTCCATATTTAACGCAATTAATATTTTGCAATAATGCCTTTTTAGAAGAAACAATAAGTATTAATCAAGATTTCCGAATGAACGTACCATCAGTGTTGAAAAGTTGGAGTTTAAGAAAAAGCTCCACGAGTGTTTCACGTGTTTTTTGTCCATATGGTGGGTAATTTTTTGGAGATTTGCACCGTGTTGGTTTTGAAATATCTGCCAAGTAAGTAACATTCACCACAAATCAAAATTGCACACTGTATGCATGCAGGACATACTTAGGGTACCTAGATTTCGTTTAGTATTGTCCTGTTACTAAAAAATAGCTAACGAAGGATATTTAGCTACACATTTAGTTACATCCCTGTTCTGCGGATCCTGTGTTAATTCACACACTGCATTGTAACAATGCATTAAGTGCATACAATATGAACCGCTCCACTGTTTTAATGGCGCCCATTAGCTGCGTTTACGTTACCGGCCTGATTAATATGCTAATGTATTTTAATATTTTAATATCCCTATGCGGTGCCTGAAATGTGGTGGTGCCACTTTCACATATCGTTACTCTTTATATTACACCTTAGTTTTTAAAATGTGCGTAAAAGTACGGTTAGACTTTATAGTTTTGGCGGTAATTAGGCATGGTCATGAAGAGTGGAAGGGTAGATGCTAAGATTTGACACAGATACTGACTTTGAGTGAAAACTCATAGAAAATACTAAGCAATGCATACTAAATTGAATTACAATTTTATTTCAAATAACGGGTGTAAAAACACTTAACGAAACCAAGAGTGACTTGTTCTTCCCGTCATTGTGTTTTTTTTGTTCTAGTGTATACCTGGGAACCTTCTGGTTACGAGGTATAAGTTTCAGCTTTTTCAGACGTTTTTTGAGAAAAAGAGTTTTAAATGTTATAACTTAATTTCAAATACCACGAACCCTGAACCGTTGCATGCACCCATAAACACAATGTTTTGCGTGCGTTACGTTGCGCACTACCGTAAACAGCGTTTTTTCACACCAAAAATAAAAGTCGTTTCTCAGCAATTATTTTTGTGCAATGTTACTTAATTTGGTGTACAGAATACCTAGTTGACGGCTATGTAATGGGTTTTTTTACACCCTGTGTATTCCGATGTCTTCAAGCAGTATTTATAATCTAATCCAATAATATATTCCAATCTAAATGCTGATTGCAATAATTAACTTGTTCATCAAATAAAACAAAAAGTCAGACAACAAGACAACTGCAGTTCTTCAGGCTCTATTAAATAGACATGATAACGTAAGCGTTGCTTCGTAAAAACATCCGCATTCCGCAGGAACTATATAAAGAATATATTTTCCCACTGTCAATAAACGAGTGCTCATTTAGATATAACTTAAGCTGCGCTTACACAAGCGATTCTTTCAGCAAGTTGCCACCAACCACTGCCCGGGTATGGACCCATTGGAGCAATCTTGCATATCGTTCGCGTTGGTGAGGAGTGGCGTTATCTCTAGCAACTTGCTACGTGGTGCCATCATAGCTTGATATTGTATTGATACTTGATAGTGATGATGTATATTAAAACGTGTATCAGAAATGTGTGGTCATATAAGGGAGTGGAACTGATCCACTTTCTCCATGTTATTGGTCATTTCTGACCAATATTGGTCAGAAATTACCAATTCAATTGCCCATGTGAGTGCACCTTTGTTTTCCATAAAAACTGTTGATGTAGAGCACTTCACTGCTCAAACATAACTTGCGTATGCTCACTCTATCGCTTTCCTGTCCCAATAAAAACGTTGCAGCCCTTTATCCTACTTCGATCATAAATACAGTTACACCGAACTAATGCTGGCATTAGTACACAGTAATCGTTGTCTGTTTGACTTTGCTATGTACCGATAAGAGCTCGACATGACATTTTTAAACACCATAGAGAGACATTCAAAAACATTCGGATTCATAGAAATGTAATTTTACTGGCATTAGCATTGTTTACACAAGTGTTGTTAAAAGCGCTTTATTTTGAAGTCTATTTGAAGAAAGACTGGCTTTTGCGTACAGACTAGTCGACTTAATAGTGTTTTTTTTGCCTAAAAATGACAGTTGCGCTCTTGACTCAACAAAGCAGTTTATTAATCGACCACTTGCAGCCCTAAAGTAACAACGTTAAAGTATTTTTTTAATAAAAAATATGAACAAATGAGTCATATGGTATTTTAATGCCGATGTGTAGTCGGCTCACTGGACAAAAAGCCTAAAATCGCTTGTAATCAGTAATTACGAGTGGTGGCAGCGACGGAAGCAGATAGAGATCTACAACGTAACGGCGCGGGCGCCGCCCCGGCTCGCTAGTTGCCCATTGATTTAGTGCTAAACACTCGTTAAATGCTTTAATACCTTCAGTAGATATATGGGACAGTGTTTGCTAACATGCTTTTAGTTATTTGATTGAACAGATTTTTTTTATTTCCGTTTATCAACAGCTGTATATTTAAATAGTTTAAGGCTACATAAATGCCGTTTCAGTTTGGTTTACAAAATGTTGCAGAAGTTTATCATTAAAAAAATCTGTGCAGTTGTTATGAAATAAGGTACGTTTGTACATGCGATTGTTGCAGAATAAATGTGGCATAGTTAGCAGTTCCTCAAACCCCACAAGATAACTTCATGCATTCATTAACACATGTAATACTCAGTGGTTACCGAGGATTACCCAAAATTGGCACTTTACAAACCCATTCCGATGTATCCGGGCCAATACAGCCATTTAGAGAATTAATCTACAAATATAGCTCTCAGAATAAGAAGTACTCGTTCATTATCGCGCATTATAGTTAACGATCGCAATGCATCTTAAGTGAAACATATTTTGCTTTGTTAAAACGGGTACTTACCGAAAGCGCAGGAAACATTAGTAGGTGAACAGCAATAAAATATAACGCGAATTGAGGAAGCATCAGCTATAACTCACTCAATTAAACAATCTTTTAACGGCAACAATGCAACGCAAGGAAGTCGTTTAAGTAAACTGACCATACCGTCTTGTTTTTTTTCCTACTCCTAACAGATTCGTATAGGTATGTACCTACGTACTATAGATACAGATAATAGATTAAGGGATAAGTTAAATGCCAATTAAATTATATGTTTTATTACACGACATTCTGGTGCGGTCAATGTTTTCTAATTAAATTATGTGGCAATAAACATTTATCTCTGTAATTATTTTTGTGTTCTTGGGGGCCGTTGCAGCTTATTGCATTCACACAATATTTAAATTGTTATTGAAGGTTTCATTGCAGTCAGTCTCAGCACTTAGTTAGTTTACCAAAATATGCTGGATAAGATAAGAAAGCTACATATGTATCTAAAAAAAACTTTTTACAAAAAAAAAAACAACCGACTTCTAAAAAAAACACTAAAAACGTGAAAAATAACTTTAATTTCGGAAGTCGGTGTCTTTGCTTTTCAATTTTTGTTTTTTGCCACCGACTTTTTTTAGAAGTCGGTTGTTTTTTTTTTGTAAAAAGTTTTTATTTTACACTTTTTAGTTGTGGTACCTACCCTACACACATTCGAATACCACTACCTGCTATGTAAATAACAGTGACGGAGTCAAACAATATATCGTCTACATACACTAAGTGGGAAAAATACGTAATTATTGAAGTTAACTCAAAAACTACGCAAGCAAAGTTAATAAAATTTATATGGGACCACCTCTGAAGCATGACCTACCAAACAAAAAAAGAATCATCAAAATCGATTCATAATTGACGGAATAATCGCGTAACATACACACAAAAAAAAAAAAAAAAAAAACGTACAGACGAATTGAGAACCTCCTCCTTTTTGAAGAAGTCGGTTAAAAATTAAAAAGGTGTCTCACTTAAGTGTTTAGGTTGAATGACACTGATCAGTGTTCATCAATTTTATCCTGTGACTTTGTGTCTTTTGTAAGATATGGATTTCAATCAGAAAATATTCATTTCACTATAACTGACAGCAAAAACTCTTCGTGTCTGTTGTGATTAAACATCGTTTAAACAACATAAATATTAATACGGCACGAGTGGGTATTGGCGTGGCGTGGCGTGATACCAGCCTAGTTTTTATGTAACGCGTTGTTCCTACGTAAATATCTGTAATAAATATACTTTGCATTTATACCCTGTTATTATATCAGCTCCAACTTTTTTGCTGTAAACGATTATGTAAAAAAAGGTTTGAGTAAACAGTTGAACTTAGAAATTATAATTTTATGAGCGCCTTATATTGATGAAATGGTAAAGATTGTTAAAAGCAGTCCACTGAATTAAAAATAAAGCTGATATGTTGCACAAGCGATGTGAATAGCTAATTGGATATTTCTTTACTGCCCCCACAATACAGGTGGCTACGATCCTATCGTTCCCAATAACTTATGATGACCATCAAGGCATCAAGTAAAATATGTTTGTATTTTCAAAGTTACATGGTTGTTGATCGTGGTCACTGCGTTACCCCAACGCGCTGAAGCACGCAATGCTTTGTAGAGGCGATTCTAGAAAACGGTCGTTTTGCGATTAGATCTGTGCAGGAGGAAACACTGGGGGTGTAGTGGTGGGGGGAGGGGTGCTGTTAATTGCTCCGTTTTGTGAACACGGTCGGTGGCGTGCCCCGTGGGCAATCAGCGGCCTCTGACTGATTGCTTTTTAAATAGGTTTTATGCCCGCTAAAAATGTTTCGAAGGAAATCAAAGAGAAGTTTTCGTGAGGGCCGATTGTGTAAACGCGACCGAGGACAAGTTGTTTTATAAAACGCGAATCTGGCGTGACGGCCGTGACGTGCCCATGACGTGCCACGTACCTGCTCTACGACTTTATAATTGTTTAAATTCCTGACGAGTCCGTCATGTTAAATGTCAAATTATTAAAAAACAAAGTACCGTTGAAGAATGAAGTGGAACAACAAAAGAAGTGTACTATAATAAGGATGTTCCAAAGCCGGTGAAAAGTTAGCATTAGCCGCAAAAAACTAAGCAAGCACGCTAATAAATTGGCGTACACATAAACACTTTTTTTCATTCGCAGACATAAAGTTACATAGCGTGCAATCAGGACGTTGCACATAGCTCGGCTCGTATATAGGCTCATATTCGTAACAGCCCTAATGGAGCAGTTGCAAATGGAGATAGCACACACAATTTAACACGGGCCTATTAACCGAGTCTGAGCCGATGGCGTGACAAAGCGGAGTTAGCTCCACGCCGCGTGGCTGCCCGCTAGGTGTTCGTTACAACTGGTAAAGTGCCACGGAGAATGTATTAAATTTGCTTTTATATAGTACTTCTAATTAATCTTTGCTTTAACCTCGTTTGCCTCTGTTTGCTTGACCAATACATTTGCATGTAATAGGTCGATTGGCAACTAAATTTTTTATGCTGTTAAACTTGTCACTTGAAATATGTATTCATATAACTGTTGATTTCGATGTAGAATTATGTAAAAGTGTCAAAGTTATTAATTACAGAATTTCGACTTCTTGATATATTGAAACGAACTAATAGATTGTATTTTTCTTTAATTTCGTAAATAAAATTAATATCTGGCAAAGGTAAACGTCATCATAATACAAAATCGTAAGCGAACATCTAGGAAAAAGGTGTGACAACAGAAAAACAATTGCTAATTTTAATTGACAACATTTTAATTACAAAACACCACAAAATCTATGGGACATAAAATGCCACATCTCGGATTGCTTAAGTACATCGCTGTGTTATTACTATTATAGCATTAGGTACTTTATTACATACATTTAATACTTTAAGTTCTGTATTTAATACTAACAATACATACATCGTATATGAATAGTTATATATTTATATTATAATATACAGTATGTTTGCACAATGTCGTCGGCTGGTGTTCCGCGTCACTAAATACTGTACAGTGCACTTCAGTGCTACATCATAATACACTCGTCATTATTTCACTCATTATGAGATTCATTTGTTTGTGACTGATGATTGCCAATATTTCTTTTGTTTGTTACATGTTCACATCAGATGCCCTGCAAGGGAAATGGCATCGAACTCTTAACACTGTTGCTTGAAGAAATAATGTACCTAATACAGAATGGAGACACTAGCGTAGCTAATCGAATCTGCAGATGAACTATGAAAAAGCAGGTCATGTTTGTCGGAAAACGGATGACTATAAATAGAAGCATATGAATCCCTGAGTTGAGATCGTGAATTGGCAATCCTAGATCACGATCAGTCACTGATATTATTTATAAATCAATGGATAATATTTCTTTATCACGAAGATGCAACACCGAAGCAAACCTTGTGGAACATTTCTTAAATATAAATTAATCGATAACGGAATGTTTGAATTCCAGCCTATTTATTCTCTATTGTAACTTACAAAGCTTTGTCTAATCACTAGTTTATCAATAAGTAGTTAACACAACATCAATTATATTTATCAAATCTGGGCTTATAATATCACATATCTCGGACAGGCAATGTCCGTCTCAAGGAAAGAATATTCGAAATGTAATATTCGAACAAGAAACTCGTGCAAAACAACAGTGCAGCGGACGACAACCGAGTCAAGAGAAACCAAACATGTTAGTTGACCGGAAATGGCTTCTTTCCTAATATCCAAAGCACTCGTCTTTATAGAGTTTATCACTTTGTTTTAAATTTCACTTTTTGTTTTTGTAATGTCAAAATCACTTGGATGGAATTTTTCACTTGTCACGTTTAGGTAAGGGTTTGTTCACATTATACGTGTATGGGCTCATCGTCGTCCTCGTCATCAGAGCGCCTGTCTGCGGGGGTGTCGGGGGGTGAGCGGTGCGGGGGCGCGGGGCTGCCAGGGTCGAGGTCAGGCGAGGGTGTTCGTCGCGCATGCGCGTAGTAGCCCAAAGCACCGAGCGCCGGCGCACCTAGCGAGCCCAGGTGTGCCGACGGCCCTGGCAGGCCCAGCCCTAAAGGTGGGACGCCTCCAAGCGGCGCACCGGGGTATAACCTGGTCACAAAGAACAACATATTTATAAGACTAATCACATAAGTAGCACAAGTGCAACAGGCATTGCAATGTTTGAATTTCATGAGAGCTAAAATCTTACAATACTATTGCTACCAAATTCTGTAAATATTAGAAAAAAATCGTAAAGGAAGAGATCGTAATCAATTCCTACTCAGATGCTTTTTTTTTTTTTCTTTTTTAAAAAACGTTGCCCCACACTATGAATTTCTTCCTGTATCGTGGGTGCGTTTACAAACATAGAAACTCACATATACTAACACCCAGACCCGGAACAACTACTTGCAGATCATACAAATATTTGTTCCGTGCGGGGATCGAACCCACGACACGTTGCGCAGCCGTCCATCGCTCAGCCACTGCGCCAACCGTGTCGTGTTTTAGTGCGAAGGCTGATTAAACTATTTCTAGTATGTAAAACTCACCGATAAGGCAAAGGCTTCTGCAACGTATTTGCGCTGGCTGACGCAGCTGCTGCAGCGGATGCAGCTGCTTGCCGGTAGTACAGGTCTGCCGCTGCGGGCGCAGGCTGCGCGGGGTACGCTGGCACCCCCGGCCAGTAGCCTCCGTAAAGCCGCTGGAACGCAGCATAGTTGCCTGCCTCAGCAAGCAGTTCTAGTCCTACCGCCGTTTGTCGCTTCCATTTTGTCCTGGTGAGAGAAAAGACATGGTGAATAAGGGTGGTGCTTCAACAAAGGAACAGAAACAGATACGAGGACATTTTCGTAGAGAGGTAGAGCCGGCGGATTACAGGTTTTTTCAGCAATCTGTAATCCCCAGGGATTACAGATTGCTGAAAAAACCTGTAATGATAGAGATGGCTGCTTTCAATGATAGAGATGGCAAAAATCAATCCAAGGATTAATTATTGCCAAGCTTCACCCAAAAATGCATAGAAAAATAAAACTAAGATATCAAAAATTGGATCAATATTCATTCGATTCGTTTCGAGTGTAAGTTGCCAAATAATGTTGTTTTAATCATATGTAGAGCATGCAATTCTTTCAAGAATAATTTTATTATGTAGATACCCTGTGAACGGACACTCGTGAATGAGTGTCATATTGCATCGTCGCCTGACTGACCTGACTGAATTTTCAGAGAACACATTTTTATTTTATGCAACATACCGTAGACAGCAGATAAAAAAAAAATAAGTACCGAAATGAAATCTTAGAACATAATAACAACTATTAAGAACTCAAATAAAAAATGTAACTCAATAGCAAAAAGTACGATTGATAAAAGTTCACAGTCCATTTGAAATCGAAATAAATCGTTACGAGAATCCCACAAGTACAGAGAAACGATTTATGTCACATTACAAACTTAAATCGACTCTAAAATTCTGTGAACTGCCGTTTACGGACCCTACGGCGATAGATCACGCGCTGTGACCCCAATCGTCATCAAATTTGTCACAGTGCACTCGAGAGTACAATGGAGATACCACAGTGGTAAAACTAATAAAAAAAATGTTAATAAAATAATAAATTTGACAAAACGTCTTGGGCACTAGTGGAGTCGGCGAAGCGTGGTCGAGTACTTTAATTTGATTTATTTGATTCGGTTGGAAAAGGGTAAGCGCGTATAAACTACGCTACAGTACTCACGGTTATTACTTTAGTTTACAACTGCTCTGTCCCACAATGCTATTTAGCAAAAAGTTTAATGGTTGCATACTTGTAAAGAATGATCTAAATTCTATAGGAGTTTCAAAGAGAGAGCTTCTTTATGAACATCAATAACATTTTAATATGCGATTATTGCCCCAAATTGGCCGTGACTCACGAAAAGCCCTAAAAACGACTGAAAATATAAAACTTTCAGTAGTTTTCAGGGCCTTACGTGAGAAACGCTTCTTTTTTGTTTAGGAAAAATATTGTATGACACTTTCTTCTATGATATGTAATGACTTTTTGAGTCCTTTGATACATATAATTATATTATAAGTCTCAATTACTTATTTACAACAAATAGCCCTTCACTAATTTGAGGAACACAACTAAGCATTAAAAATAATAAAATAAAATATATCTCTATTTCTATTATTCGCATTTATTTTCCGCATGCATCAAACAAACAAACGCATCCCCATTTCAGAATTTAATATAATTTCGTTGTGGGTACTCGATTAGTTCCGAAGTGGTTGGTTATTGTCGTTGAGTGAGCTTTTTATTAATTCGTAGGGAGTCGCTCGTCGCATTATCATTGCTATTATTAGTCGCGTAGTGTGCGCCCATTGTTAGCCGCGTCCTCGCACAGCCAGACGCTTCACTGGCCACCTCGTTAATTAATTTCTATAAATGGATCATTTAATTTTATTAAATGCAAATGAAGGGGAGTTCATGTTTTAATGTTCGTCATTCCTTTAATAATTTAATTTTTTTGTAACCCCATTTATTATCATCTGTCTAGTTATTTCATAGCCTAATACATAAACCAGCCTCACAATAGAAGCCTTTAGCTTCAAATATAACGTTAACAGTTTAAGCCGTATTAAACTCGATCCTAATTTAAATACTACACTTTAATTATCAGTAGCTGACAAATGATCGATAGAAAGCTACGCTCTCATTAATCATGATATTATGACGGCTCGCTCTTAGTGTACGTCACTCGAGAGCACTTATTTAATTGTCAAGTGCTGAATGAGGGGCAATCTGCTCAGTGACACTATTCTTTTTATTGCTGCCGCGGGCTACGAACAAAAAGCTCTCGGAGCGCACTTAAATTTGGACTGCCATCTCAAGTCGAGACCTCTTTACAGACAATACGCTCCTCTCTGTCTAACTCGAGGGCGCGAGGCGAGAGCGCCTCTCCTCCGTCCCTGTTCCGCCGTCCCCCAGTGGAGTCTGAGTACGCCCCGCCCAGTGGTTTAGTGATTTGATGCTGCGTGAACTGATTCAATTGTTGTTCGAGGAGACCCGTCCAAAAACGGGCCTTAACAGCTCTCGTTAAAGACGAAAATTGTCCGGTAAAACGATCCCGCTTACGACCTCTCCGGGGGGGAGGTTGTTTATCTCAGTTTGCGTTTTTCGGCGACGTGATGCGAATTCGGCTTGTATATCCGGCAAACAAAGAGCACTTTCATCGATCGGAACGAGTCGCGGCGCGCCGCCCGCTTACGCTCTTAAGGCTCTAACACGTAGTCGGGCCCAATTTGAGCTTTATCGAACGTTATTTATACGCTGCTTAGAAAGTTTCAGAAACATGTTCGTGTGAGCGCTCTTATGGGAATTGTTTGAAGTTTAAGCACCTTTATTGTTGTGAACATGACACATGCCTATCTGAACCAATTTTTGAGCCTCCGGCTGTGCTGTGGGACATAGGACTGTTTTGTTAGGGTTTAAGGAAACCTTCACTAATTTATTATATTATATTTGTTGGAGTAGTACCACTTTGCCCACATATTTTAAATATAATTAGGTACCTGTCTTTTTCGACTTGGTATTTTTAATTACTGCATTTTTTTTTTAATATTAATTATATTGCTTAAAAATATGAACTAAGTACCTAAGTAGGTAATACCGATGGCTATTTGGGACTAAATTGCATTTTAATTTGAAAATTAAAAAGCACTTTAGTATTTTTGTGACCATTATACTTAATTTATTTTTACTTGCATTCGTGTTTTTGCCGCTTCATAATATACCTACCTTGACTTTTTACATGTGATACTAACGATGTTAGGTATTTTTAAACTGAATACGAAACGAAGAATAAGAAGTTACCTATACGATGAAAATAAAGTTCATATTATGACGTTTAGCTCATTGATTGAATGGCATTATGTAGAGTTTTAAATGTGTATATCTACTCATATACTGTACTTACTATATGAATAAGTAGTTGTGTGACACAACAAACACAACCCAAAAAGGTTTTCGAACTTTAAACATAGTTTCAAGAGAGTACAGTCTTTTCACTTTTAAAATATAATTTTCCTCAATCACATCTAAATAGATCAACTCTATGCAAATCTTGGGGATTTCATACAAACAATTTGCCTACAAAAAGTTACATCTCACAAAATCAACAAGCTAGCTTAAAGTGTGAAAACCAATTTTCCATTACCCTGCCTACTGCTGTTAGGCAATGGACTTCCCTTTTTCATCTCTACCCTCTTCTCTTCGCTTACTTCATGCTATTTCCACCATCACGTGTCAACAAGTCTAGATCGCGATATCTACACCATGAACTTTGTAGTTTACACAACAGAACACATGGCATCACTATGCCATGTGTTCTGTATACACTTATCTGTGCATAATAATACGAGACTATTTGCGTATACATACCTACTTACATGAAATTTGTAGTTTACACAACAGAACACATGGTATAGTGTATCTGTGCATAATAATACGAGACTATTCGCGTATACATACCTACTTATTCATTGGCTGGATTTACAAACTTATCACGACCGATACTAAACTATATTTAATTATATAATTCTACTCTCCCGCCACTCATTACCTCGCTACGACGACGTTACGATCACCTAAATATTTAGTCAAATTATTCAAAATATGCGATGATGAGCTAATAGACCTCATCAATTATAAGTCTAGTCATCAAATTACAGTACCTAGTGACCTATCTATTGGTCTGATTATATCCTAACTAATTTGTATTATAAATGCGATAAAGCGTTTGCTTGTTACGCTTTCACGCTAAAACGGCTTAACGGATTTGGATGAAATTTGGCACAGGTGTAGACCTTGATCTGGAGACGTACATAGGCTACATTTCATCCTGGATCAGAGACGAAGTCACGGGCAAGAGCTAGTAAATAATAACTCCTTTACTCCGGATTCCAAGGAAAATGCCATCAACGTGACGCGTCACCTAAAAAATACCTAACTAGGTGAATGACAGAGGTAGGAAGAGATTATAACATTATTTATCGGCCTTTATAAGCATCGGGTGAATATAAAGAGCCATTGAAATTATATATTGCAAAGGTCATCTAAACGATTAGCTATTTGATGCTATTACTCACTACCGTATATAGCGCGACTGACAAAAAATATGAACCACATATAATGGAAGATATAACAAATGTAGCAATTTGTCTGCTAAATCTAAACTACGTAATCTTATTTTAATGAACAAGTAGGTAGGTATACAATAAAACATTTCCTGCAACTGGAACGTTCACTAATATCAGATTGCATCATGCGCCAGACTTAGAACTGCAAAATTGCTATAGAACGAATAATCCGTCTCGCAATCCGCTTATTAAAACCCGGCCAAAACTGAAATGGCATTTGTAGTATAATGATTAGTGGTTAAATGATAAGCCGGGCGACCGGAGCGTCCTTGCTTCGAATCCCGTGTCTCTGCCGTGTAATTTGGAAGGGTTCGCTATAACCGATTAGTCTGGTTCTCGGTAGCTACGCTGAGTCGCGGAACCCTCGCATTATGTCATTAGAGATGTGTAAGCACACGTATGGAATTTTAATAAAGCTGCCTCTACTTAGGATGCTAGAATCAATCAATTGAATAATCTATTGTTTAAAAAGCACGTGCCGTTCCGATTGTTCGATGTAATTTACGACTTATCGACTTGTTTAGGTTCCTATGCTTTGATTTGTAATCGATGAGGGAGACTCAAATGGTGCAATAATAGGAAATTGCTACATATTAAAGTTCAATGCTGGCCTTCGTGGGTATATTTACAGCAGTCTTCATATTTTCATTGTATAGTCAGAATTCATGTTAACATAAATTGCCAGTTTAATATGAACTAAATCAAACATATACCTATCTACAGAATGTCCAAAAAGTGACGTCTTAAAAAAAATTGTTTCCTCATGTCCAGGGGTATCCGAAGAAACCCCATGTATGAGCCGCGATTCTTCATAGTATTCGAGATATAATTATTTTAAAAATTTATGGGAACCGCTTTAACAATAAATCTATCTTTGATTTCACTACTTTTTCACTATATACCTACTTTCAGACATAGATCATATAGGGTATTTTCGGATCTGGGCATGAGGATTTTTTTTTTCTGTCCTCGCTATTTGGACCGCCTTTATAAACTGTTTTATTTAATTTGGGCATAAAAAGTCTTAGCGTCCTTTTTCTAAAATCATAATCTCTGTATTCTTTAAATACCTACCTGCAATTACCGGTAGTAGGATCATCGCTACACACTACACGAAATGACACGAAACCAGAAATTCAAAAAATAATCAGAGTCATGCGTATCCAGTGTTTCATGTGGTGTGACTCGAGGCTCCCACATAGCCTGCTGGGTGATCGGCAGCGTTTATACAAATGATACGAATTTACGAGAAACCCTTACCGTTTAGTCTCTAAAGAATATTTACACTTACTCGAACGTTTCAGTTTCCATATGGGAAAATATCGGTCTTACCGTCAGTTTATTTCACCGTCTTTAATTACAAATGTGGTATATTTTGCAAATCTATAGTGACTTTTAGACAATTTTTTCACTTAAATGTAAGGTTTTTGTTTGCGTCTCTACAACTCTTGAATCAAACACTAAAAAGGTCTATAATCTATTTAAGCATTTTCAATGCTTTTCGATATCTTATTAAGAAGTACTAAATCGTAACACCGAAATCTACTATCCTCTAAACACGACACTCAATTTTGCGTATCTATAACAATAAAGTCAACAGCTACAACAATTCACTCGAACAGTACGAAGCGACTTAACAACAGACATAGTCGTGCAACCAAACTAGTCGCAACACAGGTAGGTGTTGTTACGAGCGTCATTACAGAATACGTCATTAGGTAATCGCGATGGATTACACGTTTCGACGACTAAACGCCGATAAACGACATTTTGTTCGCGGCCCCCGGCTTATTGTGAATTCACGATCGTTCCGACAAAATATTATAACTATTGATGAATCATGCTGTGAATCAGTCTATGGAGGCTCGATATCTAGGTTTGTTTAGTTCGATATTCAAACTTAATTTTGGAATGATCTCGTATTGATTGCATGGAAGTAGTATGTACTATGTAGTAATTCCTTGTGTATGTAGACATGGAGGATAATATTAGAGGGTTTTTCTCGAGTGAGGAATGCTTAGCGATATGAATGGTGTGACATTTTCCTTGACAAATGCAGTTGGATCTTAACAGGTAAAATAATTATTCTAGTTTACCTACTTAATTGCAGGTATTGCAAGCAAAACTGGGTGTATTATAATGTTATTCTAAAAATACGTATTTTGTTTGTTTTTGTTTTTAATTGTGTTTTTCAGTAACAAAAAGGTTGTATTTCATACTAGGTTCAAAGAAACGATAAAAATAAATCTAGTAAATAAAATAATAAATTAACCAACAAACTATTTTAATAATGTAAAAAAAAATAACTGTCTTTTACTACATTAACAGTGTAGATGCGATTACCGATGAGGAGTAATTATTCGACGCCATTTTTTTTAGTTTGTTGATAGATCTTAATTTAAGTTATTATTTCATTCTAAGTAACAGAAATGTATTTGACCTACATTTTCAGCTTTCAATTTGTCATCAAAAGTTCTTCACCAAATAAGGAAGCTATTTGAAAACAATTAAGTAAACACACACCAGTGTCCGGTGGAGGCAGATAGTCGGCGGTGTGGTGATTAATAAGAGGTGTGGAGCGGCGCCGGCGCCGGGCCGCCGGTGACTTGCAGCCTTTGTGAAGATGAGCAAGAGCCGACGGTCACACGGTGGTGCCAAGGATGGTTTACGGTTATATATATCGTATCCGAAGTTTGTAGGAACTACTTAATTCAGATGCATTTCAGGAACGAAATGAGAGTAGGTAACTAATCCTCGATTCAAATTTCAGCTAAGCTGCGACTATCTACATATTTTGTGGTCGCTGACTACAGCTTGAAGTTCAAAAACTCCATTAAAAAGAACTACTAACCTACACATGTAGGTACACCTCTTGGACACTGAGCTTTTCAACTTACAAAGTGCTGTGATACGACGAACAGACTTTAACCTGAAAAGTATTACATGGTGGTAAGTAATTCTCCTCGGTTCTTACACCTGTAGCGTGGGAATACTACCACCTGGGACACTTATGTTGCTAATGTTGCCATCAGGCTCATATCGACGTAACAACACTACAAATTACTGATCTAATTGCGAAAAATGCAATGCAATTCAAAACGAAACAACCACTCTCTAATTACAAAATTGGCGAATGTGTGAAACAAATTATCTAATACCAATTAAAACTGATCGCAGCAAATAATCAAAATTATATTAATGTTTTTCATTTAAATAGTTTGTAGAAAATCACTAAGCAAGTAGGCAAGAAGTTATGTAGCTGTGTAATTATTTATAATTAAGCAAAAAGCAAACGGCGTGTCTTGTAAATAGGTAATTAAAATTAATTGTTTCACTTTGGGTCGTTATTAAAAAGCTTTGTGTTTTTCCAAATTAGGAGTAACCATTGTTCAAAAATCATCCATATATTACTATAATTTATTCTGTATCCGGGAACCAGAAAATCGGTGCGTATTATTAGTATGTAGTGGAACCATTCTATTTGGGCAGCCGCTACGAAAACCAAAGGAAAGTGACCGCACACAAAAGCCCATTACATCCTTCAATTAACTACGATTTCACACCCTTTCACGAACCGAGAAATCGTAGCCCAAACATTAGTTTAACCGAAATTATAGAAAATCAACAAAAAGTACCACAAAAAGGTTCAGACGCGGCGACGGCGACGGGGGCGTGAACACACCGTGCGGCGCCTGCGCAACACTTGACACTATTGTCATAATTGCAATCACAAAGCTAACTTGAGAATTATTATAACAAATACCCAAGTTACATACTCTGAAAAATAAGTTATGCAAGGATATGTAATCAAATTAAAAAAAAAAACGTTTAACAAATGTAGAGCTTTTCTAGACTATTCACGCAAAAACCTATGCACTCTCACTATGTAGTGCTCTATTACACTGCCGATCAAAACGAACTAGTGAGTTTTTAATACAGCACAATCTAGATAAGAAAGATGGTATTCAACCAATAGACAATTAGTATAGTTTGTTATTAGCTACCGTAGTTTTTTGTAAAGGACGCGTCGGAGGCGGCGATCAGACCCTAATTACAAACGTTTGTTTTTGAAATAGCCGCTGTACTGTCGTTAACAAAACTCCTTTGTACTACGATATTTTTCATATAAAATACAATAACACTTCAGAATCTTAATTATGTAAAGAATAGACAATTAATTGTAGCTATATTTCTGTTTATAAGGTTAAGTTATTTTTATGGCTTTATTTCGAACTTGAACTGAAACGAGTTTGTTAAAAATGTTTAATAGTTGTCGTTTTTAATTCGGCATTATTTATTTTTAACCTTTAGATGTGAAACAATGTTGAATAAAAAACAAAGTATCGGCAAAAAACAATTCGTACAAGCATGTACTTTTAAGAAGTAAATGTTTAATTCCTGTATAATTATATAAATGGAGCCCAGTTTCTTGCAGTAGCAGTAACATGTCGACGGTCCCGCTGACTCAGCATTGCTTTGTGAAGAACGCCGACTATCTCACGACCATTGCGGTGTTTGTCCCAAGTTACTAGCGATTAGTGATACCAATATTAACTCTGTGTTTGGTTTGGCTTAAAAATAATGAACGGTTTATCAGCATTATTATTTATTCAGACGAATGTCAAATATGATTGTAAAGTTGGTGCTGTTTTTTTTTAATATGTTGCATGATTTTTAAGCGACTTAAAAAAAAGTAGAAACTTATGCATTCAGGGAGTTTTTTTTAACGTATGTGCACTGATTTCTCCGTGATTCATTTCATTTAGCCCGCGCGGTAGTACAGAGTGAGTAACTTTGCTTGAGCAATTTGTGACTTAGTAGACTTCAGTAATATATTTTTAATCCACGACAGCTATGTTGATGTTCTTATAATATTCAAATAGCAAGTAGTGGTACACGAATTTGAGTGGGGTACCTACGAAAAAAGTTAAAAAAAAACAACTTGAAAACCACTACAAAATGAAAAATAATTTAAGTATTTTAGTTTAACAAGACCTAGACTAGTAACCAGCATGAGGTATACCTAATGCTTTTAATCAGGGTAAGCTGAAACTCTACATAAAGAAATGGTAGAGATTTCTATAGTTTTTAAATATGTGTCTTGATTAAAAATATTGTCGTCTGATTCCAGTTTTTTGGAGCTGGCAACTAGTAAAAAGGTGTATAGGACTTTACGAGTAGGTATACACCACCTGTGACTTGGAACACAAACGATGAAACATTATACTCCTTTTGGGCTTCGCCTCAGTCGGGTAAAAATAAATTGCTAGTTAATTGTTTTCTTCACTCTACCTACCTCTATGTTACGTACGAGAAGTATTTCAATTTCACTCGGTTCATCATATAATGATGCAGTTTAGTACAGGAGCCTAGCCCAGGAGGTTACTTAAAGTACATTACCTACTGGCCTAATTTTAAACCTACTTAGTTTCCATTTTAAGTGTACCTATACTCCATTTGAAATAAGTTACAAATTTAAATAAGCCTTTTTTACGGTCCGTTCAACCGATTTTGACTTCTTGCGTTGGTGGCACGACAAATAGCAACTGCAATAGACAGTTGGTATTGCGTATCTTTTTTTGTTTTTAATGCCATCCTTATGCATACGGTATAGAAGTCAAAATCGGTTGAACGGACTGTAAAATGGTTTGTTTAAATTTCTAATCTTATTTCAAATGGAGTATAGCCTGTTTCAAAAGTATCTGATGAAACTGTAAACAAATGTCCTTCAGGTTAAATTCTGACGCAATCACTCACTAAAGGGTAACACATACAACATCTTGGTATTTAAAAAGTTTTAACTTTATATCACACCACTTTTTTCAACAATTATTGTTTGAATAACCATAAAAGCAGTATAGTAGATATTATTAGTAAAGAGCGTTTACTTTGTTTCTACTAAATATATATCTATATTTTCGGATCATATAGCTTAGGTATCGAAGTACCTAGATAATTATGTTATGTTGGTAGCCGAGCTAGTTTTCTGATTTTACCACTGATGAAACTAAGTTTGGCAAAAAAAAATTTTTGAATCAGCCCAATCATACAATAAAATACCCTCATAAATAAAAAAACACTCATTCAAGACTCAATTAGATGACAATTTGATTACAAATAACACGCTTTCTAAACACTAAATGGATTGGCGTACCTATCATTATTGATACAGTGACGATTGTGACGAACGAAGCACTTTGTGTATTTTTTGAGAATAAATAAATTTTAATAAACTTTTGTTAGTAACTTAATCAAGTTCACTATAAACCAGATTAGGTAACTATATTGAACGAAACAACAACATATATTTGGTGAATTTCCTTGTATAATTTATCGCATTGTTGGCATTGCTAACACACATACACAGTTTGCCGATGTATTTGTTAAAATCCACAGAAAACGACGTGTATGTGTGTGTATAATGAATATTTC
The DNA here is from genome assembly GCA_948473465.1 of Lithophane ornitopus. Classification (NCBI taxonomy): domain Eukaryota; kingdom Metazoa; phylum Arthropoda; class Insecta; order Lepidoptera; family Noctuidae; genus Lithophane; species Lithophane ornitopus. The sequence goes on along the minus strand of OX419616.1, from coordinate 6,478,274 downwards.
AACGACCAACCACACTAAGTCATGTTGTTCAAATACTATAAACGTATTACAAACGGTATAAACTGTAAAAACTCTTGTACTCTTCATTTTCCTCCATTAGGTAGATACTGGTTCCGAATAAATGATTAAATTGTTTTCGCAATCCCAAATATTTTAATTCTGAAAAACTGTTAGATTCTGTCAGTAATCATTTTATATAGGTACCAAGGCAAGTAATCTTAAGTTTAAGATTGCAGAAGTAAAGCACCTTGCGAGAGTAAATTTTGCTAATGACGATTATGTTGATTGAAGGTAACAACGATTCCTTAATCAACTTTGGTGATTACGACAAAAAAATTCACGGCATCGAGAATATGATAAGACTACGGAATAATATTTACTTTAAATACTTATGTAAGTATATTAGGTTAATTTAAAACTATAAATTTATTTCTAACGTAAGTATTTAGATAATAAAAGTTCCGAAATATCATTGACTCTTGATACTGAGAGTTGACCTCACATTGCATCTATTCATTTTTAGTATAAATAGAGCAGGCTTGCAGGAAAAAAAGAACGAAATTATGACAAAAAGCTAACCTTCTATTCTGATACCAGGTCTTAACCTGCGTATCCGTGAGTCCTAGTTTCGCAGCCAGTTCCATTCGGTCCTGCACGCTGAGGTACTTCTGTCTCTCGAAGGACTTCTCCAGGGTCTGCAGCTGATGGTCCGTGAAGGCTGTCCGCGCCTTCCTTTGTTTCTTCACCAGTCCTGACGAGTCTCCCCCACAACTTTTGCTTGATACGTCGTCTGAATCATCTTTTACACCTGTTGGAGAAGAATATACTGTTATCAATTGGTTCAAGACACTTTTATGAAATTCTCGTTCAAAAGACACTTGAAGAACAACAACATTTTGGTGTTGAATTTAAAGTGTATGCAGTTTTTCGCTGTCTAGCAGCACATGCATAATGTCATTAAATAATTTGCTATCTTAAATTCACTGACAGACGACGCACAGCCTAAACTGTTGCACAAGAGTTCGTTGTATCAATCAATCTGCCTAGCCTTTTCCCAACTATGTTGGGGTCGGCTTCCAGTCTAACCGGATGCAGCTGAATTTCAGTATTTTACATGGAGCGACTGCTTATCTGACCTCCACAACTCAGTAACTGGGGAATATGATAGGTACCCTTTAGTAAGACTGGTTGTCAAACTATCGGGCTTCTAACGACCGGCAACGACTGTCAACGATCTACGAATGACAGCCGGGACTAACGGCTTAACATGCTTTCCGAAGCACAGAGGAGTCTCGGTATGTAAAGATGGTCACCCATCTACGAACCAACCACAGCAAGCGTAGTTTAACCTGATGGATCGACCCATGCGGCTGTTATCACTTAACCTTGAGCTCCTCCCAAGAGTTCTTTGTATAATGAAGATAATAAGGAAAGATTTTTGAAAATTCATATTCTAAAAGGGTATGAAATGGGGATGAAAGTTTGTATTCGTAATTTTTGCCAATGGGAAGCCAAATCGGCACACGGCTTGTAGTTTAATTAAATTAAATAATAACTTGTATTTTTTTTTTTAAAGCTACCACCAATTATTTTTGATCCGCGAAAAAAAAAAACATGAACCTTAGGATCTTTATATCAGCGCTTTTAAGACGTCTGTCTAAACTAATCATGACATTTCACCTCTAAAATAACGTAATAAATGCTGTTCTTAATTATAAAGTTAAAATTTTACCACGATAATCTTATTTAGTCCGAAAGTCCACTGTCTCAGTCATCGACCTCAGCTGAAACGTGTTTCTTATTAGAGAGTGCTTGTCCTCGACACCAGTCACCACAGAAGCCTTCCCTCGCGGTAGGGCTTCTTGCGGTCACTGGGCCTCGGTGTCCTCGGTCGCTTCCTTCACGACACTTGCCTTCGATATACACACTACCTCATACACTACCTACTTACAAGTTCGGGCTTTGTCACACTGGGCTGTGATTTCGAAAGATTTAAAAGATGTTAAAAAAAAATCTGCAGTATTTCTATTACAGCCTTTGCCAGATTACCTTAAATAACCGCTGGATTTGTAATAAAGGCTTGCTCCGACAAATATTAAATATATTTAGAAACTTTGCACGCTGTCGTTCTGGTGCCAAAGCAATGATTCGTATACTGATATAATTAATTAAGAACACGGAAGGTGTTCAACAATATTTTTTTTCCATCTTCCAGACGTACCTATTGCAACCAAGAGTGTACACATACGACACACATCCCGCAAAACTAGTGTGTTTTGAATCACAATTTTCTTGCACTACTCATGCTGCTACACTTGATATGTGCCTACGGTCTAGGTCGTAGCCCAAATACGCTACGCCTGCTGTGTGAAAACTTTTAAAAAGAAAATATTCTTTGTTCTTAATCGCCTTCTAATAAAACTTATTACGTGCCGAAAAGTTCTGATAATACGATATTAAATGTTTGTGTATTTAAACTTTTTATGGCTTATAAATTCGCAGTTCACGGTAAATATTTTTAGGTGTTTCTTTTGATTATTGTTATACGACCCATAAACAAGTTAGTGTATTAGGATTTTATTGAGCGGCTTGCACGTTTGATATAAAGGTTTCCAACAGTACCTATAAAACGAGTCAGAGTTTTTTAATTGAATGGTAATCGAAATACGATAGACACAGACAGATTCTTCTCAAACAGATTCTTACTTAAACTGATTCTTTTCAAACAAATTCTTACTGTAGTAACCGGCCTTACATTTTTGATACATAGAGCTTTGAAAAGAGACTCAAGTATGGGTGATAGAGACGATGCTCTGCAGCTCTACAGAGGGATCGTTTTCATAATGTCTATGTGCCATATTTACGCCCGGGCACTGTACATTTTCTTGACCTAAAAACAAAAGAAAAGCTCCTTATCCACAACCAGGTAATGTCCTCAAAGTCAACATAATATAATACGTGTTAAACACAGTGAGGAGACAAAGGATTAAGTGTATAATGCGCAAGGAATTAGCGCAGTGGAGCGGTGGTTGCGGTCGCGAGTTGCGGCCGCTGCGGCTTGCCACCCATGTACGCGTTCGCCCGCAACCCGAGGCTTGGCGGCTGTAACGCAAACCGTCACGTTTATGTTGACTACTCGATGATCTGATAATTGTTTGCGAGTAGGAAAGTGGCTAAGCGTATGGTGGATAGTTTTTTTTTGTAAATCTAGCTATATGGCATTAATAGATTTCGTTATTGCGTAGCACCAAAAATGTTTTGAACATTTATTATTTCACTAGCTGCGCCCCGCGGTTTCACCCGCGTAAGTTTCGATCCCGTGGGAATATCGGGATAAAAAGTATCCTATGTCCTATTCCAGGTCATGGTCTACCCCTGTGCCAAATTTCATCCAAACCGTACAGCCGTTTTAGCGTGAAAGCGTAACAAACAAACAAACAAACTCACTTTCGCATTTATAATATTAGTTAGGATGTTACATAATAATTGTTATATTTTTTCTATAGATAGTTGTTTATCTGGCGGAATATTGTGTGTTTGCACTGAATTTATGTAACCTAAGTAGGTATTACTTAGGTTAGGTAACATATTTTGTACCTAAAATGATTTTGATTTTATTTTTGAAATTTTGATCCAAACTGGTTAAATATCAAGACAGATACAGATATTTCTATAAAATTATTAAGTTCTACTATGGGACTTATAATAATTTTTGGCCAATATGTTGTAATTTATTAAAGAATGCAGAAGTCTAATTAGATTTCCATTAGGTAAATGAACAATGGAGCAACCCGTACCTACATCATTAGCAATGTACTTAAATAAAAATCTTTTTATAGCAAAATGTACCACAATCAATTCGCGGATCAAAAAAAAAATGTTTTCAATTATAAGCGGTTAAAATGTTTACACATAAACGTTTTCCGTAATAAACAACTTTGGATATAAATTGCTCGTTGGAGGTTCGAGCTGATTTTTTACAAGCGACCCTTTAGCCGTTTGTAATATTGAGTATAATTATGTACAGGCAGGCCATTAGGGTACACCGCCGTTAATTTATTATAATAAGGTCCAACTGCCGACTGCACTTACTCGACCGTGAAAATTATTATCATTAGTGCACAGTAATGTACATCACAATGCACACATTAAGCTACTGCCCTTATCAGGGCTGCTCTTAAAGCTTATATAAATACGTACATGGCACTTGAGATAGCCGCCGATATAGGTATTGTGTATAATTTTCCTTCATGTTGTCGTGCATCGGGTCGTTTCCGGAGATATAAAAATGCTATTAACATTCAGAGCTGAATGAGAACCTCATTTAGCTAAGACTCTCTAGTGAGACTTCCAATCGATTTGTTTTCATCGGTTTCACAGCGGTTCAAAGCGCTTTGAATATTATCCAGTCCACAATCCACATGAACTCGGATTTCAATAGACTAATTGAGAAATCGGTATGATGACGTGAAGCAAATGCTAAATGGTTCAGTTGGCATCGGAGCACGGACACACGATCCGAGCGGCTGGGCGGCCGTGGCGCAACACTCGCTGTTGACGATTATACCGAGATCATTGAATACTGTATCGAATGTTATTCGTTGCGAGTGGCGACCCACGTTGTTACCTACGACTTCATTGAATTAATCTATCAACTGGGAATTCCATATATGAATAGGTTGGTTAAATAATATAGGTTAATAATTTTAACAATGCCATGATTACCCAAATATTCATATTTTGACGTCAGATTGGTATATAATACGAGTTGTTTATCACGTAGGTACGTTATTCTAGTACCCCACGACAACCCACTATTTAACTTCTACAGAAGCAATTTTCACATGTTGTCCCCTTATGTCCAAGTCATTCCGTATGCCTTAAAATCATAGGTATTATTAACTCTACTTTATTTAATAACACCTTTGAATCCGCTAAAACAAACCCGTTCAATAACCGACTATAATTGTGTTTTTTGTCGTCACAAAATAATCACTGGTTCGACCTCTGTTAAATGTGAATATGAAACAATATGCGTAGGAGCGGCTCACTAATGGCTTTATAATTGAAATTATGACTTATGCTGTGTTAGTAGTCTACCCGTCGGCACTCACAGCTTGGGTGACGTCCACTGCAGGATTTATGTACAAGAACTTGGTGGTAGAAGACGGTAACACTGCAATGGATGCTAAATTAATGCCAACGTGTGTCGCGTGAGGCCAATGTGTACAGCCGACACTAAACGGCCTCGCCCGTCTGTCTGTCCCCGCAATAACACTTAGAGGACAATCCAGTACGTACGTGTATCTATCTACACAAGTTTAGGCGCTAATTGAATATTAAGTTACTTAAGTGCGCGCGGTTGATTTCAAACTAGTTTTAATTATTCGACAATTATAGCGATGGCTCGATTAACAAATCTGATAGTGAAGGCCGTAGTACCTACTTGGTCACCTATTCTTGCGCTAAATTATTAATGTGAATATGTTAATCAATTAAAGATACAAAGACTTATGTATAAAGCAATTTTATCATTCATTTTAATTGAATATTACGTTAGGACAAGCTAAAATTTTATCTCTGAATCTAGTATAACGATTATCCTAATTAAACTTTTAGAATCAACTGACAACAAAAACTGTACTATTTTAATTAGGTTTTCAACATTCACAATGCTATGCAATGGTTATAAACTTATAACTCATATCAAGTGATTGTAATTAAGTAATTAAAAGTATTAAGGCAGGTGTGTCCAGAGACATTGAATTTCAATGACAACCAAGATTAATGAGAATGACAGCTGGTGATAAGATCGTCTGAATTTATGCAAGGCTGGGTACATGGAAGTGACTGAACTATTTCTAGATTCTAACAACATAATACAATAACATTGTGGCGAGATATGAAGATAAAGAAGAGTAGACATTTTGGATAGGATAGGCATAGAGCGCGCTCGATATAGTGCGATAAAATGATACTCTAAATGGAAGTATTAAACTGGTGCTGGCGCCTAAAATGTCGTTACTGTTCGGAGTGGGTGTAAAGAGCATTCTGTGGTTCTGCCTATTCCTTCTCAGATAACAAGTGTAACACTTAATAAACAATGACAAGGTAACGATAAAGCAATAAATTACGAACATTATTTAAATTAAATTACTGATAAACATGGAATATTGTCTTCTTATCGTTACCATCGTCATCAGACGTATCCAAAAGGAGAAAATTGCCAAGAACTGAATAGGCACATCGATCACAATACAATGATGACTTAACCTAGAAAGAAGAACGCAGATTTATAGGCTTGTCAGCCGTTTAATTAACTGTAATCCCCTGTAGGAAATTCATTTAACAATAGATTGTTTTAATCACTATATAGGTACTCCCACTCTTAACAACGTAATTAATATAATTGTTCGATTAGTGGGAATTATTCTCTATTCATTGCTCTGTGGGGACGTTAATCAAACTTGAATTACGGTTACGACAGTCGAAGTAAAGTTAAACCTTTTTATAATAAGTATAATAACTGCTTAGATAACCTCCTAGCTCTTAACGACGACATTCTTGAAACAAAGGAAATAATTAATCAAATTACAAAAGAGACGGATTGCAAAATATTTATTTTGGGTTTGTTACATAAATTTAGAACGTCAATTGCATTGCAGTGTAATAGATATCTAATCTAATGGCAATTAAAATCTAAACCGGTAGCGAGCAACTAAATAATAGTCTCTATGCCGTTTATACAATTTGCCTAATTACTGTAACGCTTGCTTTCCAGAGCGGCGATGCAAGAATTATGTAGCGGACACATGTGACGAGCGATAGCGACTATACCGAACTTAACAATTCGGATTTTCCTTTCGGTATTGTTCTGTCAGAGCATGTTTTGAGTTAAGTAGTTATGGGTAATTTTAACCACAGCTTTATCAGTTTTATATCCTATGTCCTTTTCAAATGACATGGTCATGGTCTACCAATGTTTGGCACATTTCATACAAATCAGTTTAGCCGTTTTAGCGTGAAAGCGTAACAAACAAACAAACTCATTTTCGCATTTATATTATTAGGTAGGATTACTTTAAACTATTTTCAGAAGACTATCTTTGTCTTTGTGAAATAACTTCCTTCATCGAACCAAATTCAGAACCGATAAATAAATTAAACACAACAGTCTCTTTACCCAAGCGATCTGATTTTAAATAATAGCATTTATGCTCAGGTCGCTACCTCTCAAGCAACGTATGCTTACTCTTAATGAATTGATGCACAATGGGCGCGCGGGCGCAAGCGGCGTGTGAGCGGCGCGGACGCAGCACAATGCACCGCGCATGCGCGTTATGTCACGACTGTGGCATAACACGTGCAATCATAGCCAAGCATGCTCAACATCGCTCAGCACAGATCTACGTATCTTTTTTCAGTAGATAGGTTCTGGTTTGATCCCGGTCCTTAGCCTTGGGTAGGTATCGTAGATACCATTTAACTAGTTTGAAGCAAAGTGGTAAAAATGGGTATTTTGGGTCAATCCATTACTTTTAGTCATGCCTCAGATTTTCGGATATCTTTAGTTGACTTAACTCGATCACAAGATTCCTAGCATTTACCTGACTTGCCTAACAAATAAACTTGGAATGATCTGTTCCTGTCAATACAGTTAAATAATTATCTACTAGTTTTAATGCCTCTTAGACCTATTAACTCTCTTTTATAGTCTCTCTCTTTTTCTCTTTATTATTTAGTAATATTCCTCACTTGGACTACTGTAAGGATTGTAGTTGGTGGCGTTCTGTAGTTTCTGCCTACCCCAATGGGAAGACGGTGTGAATTGGTGTTAAATTATGTATTGTGTTTTAATGATGTCGTAGAACTATTAACTACTTGAAAGTACAGTTTCTGTGAAATCATTTATTGGATCCAATACTCAATCGATTGCGCTAAGGTGACTTTCAGGGTCTTCTGGGGGTTCTTTTCTAAAGATATTGACGGAAAAACGTTGAAATCTGAAGAAAATATATATAGATTGCATTAGAGACAAACAAAATAATGGATTATGTGATAATGGCAATATAGAAATGGATGGAATTAAAATACACCGAATATATTGGGTAAATGACAAGAGTAAAATATGGTAAACAACAAATACTATAGTAACTTTAACTACCAATAAGCTTCAAAGTTACAAAATGGTATGGAAGAGTATGAAAATAGGCTGATATAAAAGGAAAGGAATAGGAAAACTCCATAGTGAAAGACAATATTATACCAATAATGATGACATTGCTAGAAAAACGCGGTAGGAACGCTAACTACGAACAAACTGAACAGTTAACTACGAGGTACGTTAATTTAATCGTTCACGTAAGTCAATACATGCTGCTTAACAATGCGGTGATTTGCGCTAGCACCAATTACGTGCAATTGTGATTAATGTAATTGTTCGCTTACAACATGCATTTTAATATATTTTCCCTGGTAAAGAAAGGTCTGGCTGCTCCAATTGAATCCGGGACTGTCATAAAATATTTGCAAAAAATTAAAGATCCTTCATTTTACTTTTGACTAGGAAAATTATTTAATTCGAACGTATGAAAAAATAATAATATTGATTCAGTAGTTTAGCATAATCAGCCTATAATGTTCCCACTGCTGGGACACAGGCCTCCTCTCTGTAAGAGAGAGAGAGCCGTAATCCACCACGCGGGCGCAGTGCGGTTTGGTGGATTTCACATGTCTTCAATTTTTTTTTGGTTCTAGGACATGCCGGTTGCTTCACGTTTTCCTTCACCGTTTTGAGAACAGTGGTAATAAATTAATTTTACACAAAGTAAAGTGCCTGCTCGGGTTCGAACCCATGGCATACTACTCGTAAGTCACGGCCGCTGCCCAGAAATTCTTTTTTAGGCCATTTTTCATGCTACTTCGTAACCAATTAAGTGCTTTGCCAGATAATTTAAAACAAAACAAGATGCTAAAACATCCAATACCTATTTGAATTTATTCTGCATGATTAAACATCCAACTAAACCTTAAAAAAGGGACGTAATGCTTCATCATAAAAATATATCGATATCAAATGTATCGAATACAAAATAACGACATATCAAAGCGATATCGTTTCGCGACATATTCGGGCCTGTCGATGTGAAATCGAATGAAAAATTATGCATTTTCCGATAGCTTTTCTAGCTACCGTTCAAGTGGACTCTGAGAGGCTATTACACGGTGTGTTCACACAAGTTACTTGTGCCTAGGCCACGTTAATATCGACGGAGTACCAATGACATAAGGTTCGATAAGATATCGTAGGAACTTGTAAACTTACGTCGTTCGTGCTCTAAATCTTTTGTTTCCAGAAAATATCCGATGCTTGATGTTACGATCTCTTATTATTATAAAGCTATAGCTTAGATATATTTTTTTTTGCGTGTTACTGCTGTGTGTGTATATTTGGTAGGTACTAAGAATCTGCGGAGTATATAATATATATATACATATATATATATGTGTATCTGATATCTAGGATTTGCACCTCGGATTTGTAACTCTTTTGTCGTCTCGGAAAGTCAAGCAAAGCCGAGGGTAGCACTTTAGTAGGAAAAAGCTGAAATTTTTAGTTATTAGTTTAGAAAACTTGTTTTTAATACGATTGTTAGAATTGTAAAATATTGATATAAATAGACGAATAGTGATGCGATAAGTGTCGAATTTTTATGAAAAATTGAGGTAGTTAGGATGTAACGACAAAAGTTTACAAAACGTCAGACTGTTGCTAGCTAAGTAAACTAATTCATTAAAAAACCTGACGTTGTAAAATGTGTCTAATTTGAAAATTCGCTTATAAAGTCTGAGTGGGTACCTACTGTTGTAAATTATAGCGGAATCTTGAGATCTAGAAAAATAAATATTAGTCACTGTCAGTTTAAGATTATCTCGGCATAATTTCTACTACTTAACACTTCGGTGAGCTTGTTCATATGCTAGCAGTCTATACTTTTGCGTCTAAGTAGATGTACTAAATAGAAGTTCATATTTGCTTTGATGACTACTTTGTACAAACTAAAGAAATATTTTTTTAATAAAATACACACGTATTAAAAACAGATTCAAATTCTCATTAAACATATCAAAGCATATGGTTGACAGTTGTAACATTACTACAACTAAACAAACTTTAAATAATCCCCTCTGGAAAAAAAGCTAATCACAAAGTCTTGAGACGAACCTTTATATTTTAAATCGAACCCAATTTCACAGCTCGCATCGCCTGTCAAAAGTGACACAAAGCCAATCGCAGCCGTATTATGAGGGAACTCAAACTGACCCTATTTATATCAATGATAATCTATTTATTGTCACAATAAAAACTTTTGATGTTATCAACTCGCAGTGATGAAAGAATCGTCACCTTCCTCTCGTCCTTATCGCGATGCCAAAAGTCACGTTATACTACAATCTTTAAGTTACTTGAGACTTTATTGTTCAGTCGATAAGAATTGTATTAGCTTGATGATAATTTCATGGAAGGTATGCTAAGCAGCTTAGTGATGCGATGGTGCGGACTCGAGGTGAGGCTTGCTTGACGTTTCGAGTGAGTGACGAGTCGATCCAGTGGCATCAGTTTGTGCACTACAAGTACAGCCAACGACAAATAGCTATTCACAATTAATTAAATTGTAGCAGTATAATACTGTAATCGTGACTAAGGACACTGGGTGGGAAATAAACACCTGTTAAACATAAAACACCTTGCTATTTGATATGCGCGAAAATGTATTTCACAACGGCACAAAATAAACCTTTGCAAGATATTTTGCAGTGTTCAGTTCACGTGATCAGTGATAATAAATAAGTTTTGCAATGAAAACTAATCGCTTTGCTCACTCAGTTCAGATAAGATAGATACTCATTTGGTAATGTCAAGGAAAACACGATATTTCTGCAGTAAATCGAATATGCATCGTATGTTTATTTCATTGCAGTTTTTTTCTCAATTCGTAGAAACCGAACATTCAATTTGATCGTGCGACTTGAGTACCCTGTCATTACTCATAGATTAATTACTTAGTTAAATCGTCTTGGCTTGTATGGTCACTAATTGCTGTAAACGTTGTGTTTTTTTCACATTCTCGGTAAGTGGGTTTTTTTAAATTACGATGCCAGAGGTTTTGTATTTACAGTTGCATGAAACGTTTAATTGCCTCCAACGGATGTTAAATACAGTAATTGGGAGGTAAATTCGTAAGATAACGTATACGTTAAGAAATATAATAAGCATGGGGTGTCTTTACGTGACCGACGCGACGTATGTAGGTACAGAATAACTTGATGGACAAACGAAAATAAAAATGTTCACTAAATATAGCTGTACATAACTGTACCGAGCTCATACAGATCTGTTGGATTTCGGTGAGCTATTTTAAAATTTAAAAAGCGAACGTAGCTTGACATTTGACAAAAGCTGATTATGACGTCAGTTTTTTTCTTTTTCCCCCGTGTGACACCGAGAGTCCTTTGAGCCAGGATTAATTTGGTCCGTTTTATAAGGGCTTACTTATCTCGAAGCCGAGTGTTAGGAACGGGTTGTATTTATCGCAACCCATTATACATTTTATTATTTAATTTATTTAACGCTTCGGGTTTAGCCGCTTGACTATTAAATCGTCGATGGGATAATGCGATCTAAACTCAAACATTACCGTCTTAAATGTGTTGTTTTGTTAATTTATTTTTATTTAACTTTCTAACAGCTCGTTTGTGATTAAAAATTGTTTCCAAGATTAGGATGTTAGTGGTATTTATTGGGAATGTTGTTGGAGACAAAATCAATAAAGAAGAGTTGATTTTATTATTTATTAAAAAATAGCATCGGATTAATTCTAATTTATAGTAATTTAAAAGATTTTATGCAAATAACGTGTTGTAAATATAAAATCTTGATAACAAGCATTTGTCTTTGTGTACATTAATTAGTTTGAAGCGGAGCCGTATTAAACATTAATGAGGAATTATAATGAAGCTGGGATTACACGGTTGGAGCTTTAAATTAATAAATTATAATAATCAAATGCAGTGCCCTAAATACGCCGCCTTAAGTACCCACTAGTTTATTGAATGTAACTTTCCAATGTTGTACTTAACAGCTTTGTGATCGAAACGTTTTAATAAAGGTATAATGCTTTTAGAATACATGTTACAGCCTCCTTTCTTATCTTGAATGGCAACACAAATACTTTTTTGTTTCGATATCTTTTCAAACTCTTGTTTTGGTACTATTTTCGATACTGCACAAGCTGTGTGCCCATGGGATCCGAAAAAATACAAACTTCACCCGCTATTTAACCCCTTCAGGGGATGATCTTTCATAAATCCTTCCTTAGTGTTCACTTTCACTATACTTATATGAAACTCTTGTGCACAATTTCATGCTTCTAAACCCAACAGTTTAGGCAATGCGTTGTCTCTCAGTGAATGGATGAATTTAAGGTTTTTAGTAAGTAGACAGGTACAACACCAGGTAAATATAACATTCATCGTGTGGGACTGTATGGAACACAAAACTAAAATGTTTTTGTTAATTAAAGATTTGTAAGATAGGTAAAACCTGAAAAAAGTGCATGATTTATTTTTGTAAAATGAAGCTTGTCCCAATAGAAATAGTATCTACCCATGAAGTTTGAAGTATTCGTGCTAATGTACTGCTGCGTACCTATTATCAATTAGTTGCTAACTTAAGACCTAAGACTTAAGAACTTAAGAAGATAATTATTATCTTGATAATATCTATCTTACAAATTATTAAAATTATAGGCATAGGTTTGGTTCCGCGTTACACAACGCAATTTTTTCGCATGTCATTATAATTAGAAAAAAAAATCATTAATTTTATGGTAATAACTCTTATGAACACTTAATTAAATAATGTTTGCTAATAAGCCTTCATTTAGTCGTAAAAACTTTGAATAGTTTAAGTTCTAATTAGGAATTCACACAAAGTTTCCGTAATATTTATTGAGTTTAGATACACTTGGCGCATTGTTTTTTTATATATTTTAATAAAAATATAAAACTTGTTTTTCTTCTCCTAGAAACGTGACTTTGGTTTGAACTGTGTGAATTGGTGTATTTGGAGCTTCGCCATATTTATTGTTTTTTATATAATGTTTCCTTTTTGTTTATTTCCTAAACTCTGTATTTAATCATTGTGAGTTCATATTATGAGAATGTCTTTTGTTTAGTTAAATTAATTGCTGACTTTACCTAAGTTCCGCATTCCGAGCTAGCCGTTTCCAACCCGACTGACTTTTAACCATTTTTAGCATTTTAGATTATTAAGTGTATGGAGCTCAAAAGTATGTTGGTAATGATGCCATAACATGTATAAGTAAGTACTTACTACAATTATTAAAAGGAATCCAAAGAACTTCGTATTAAAAACACATATCTCCAAATCTTCGTCATTCAAAGTTCAATCAAAACAATACAAATGGGAGTCACACAACATTTGTGCCGGTCGGCCGCCCGGCTGGCATCGGAAGAGGTCGGTTGTGACAAAAGCCCCCGGATCGAGTTGCATCCCCCGCCCCCCCTCGTCCCGCACCGGACACCCCCCTATCATATGCACCTGCGTGACGTTTGACCCTAACAAGGTCGAAAAAAACATCGTAAGGACATTATGTCGATCGGATTAAGTTTGTTTCAATAAAATAACGATTTGTAAAATTTACTTTAATTAAGAACTTAAGATTCTAAATGTTGATTTTTGTTAAGTGTCGGTGGGTCAAAATGGTAAATTTGAGTAAAATTTGCAAGATTACAAATAAAGGCAGTGAACGTGTTAAGTTAAGTTAAACGAACTAAAATAAAGCAATTCCTCGCGTAACTTTATTGCGATTGAGATGTCAGCAGTCGGCTACAAGTCTATGGAAATGTAAACGTTTTCAACTTACTTAGTAGAAGATACATTATAGATCTGTGGGTGGGACAAAATAAGGCGTTCAATCTAGTTCATTCTTATTAGGAGTTTTACAAAACTTTTAAGTGTTTACAATTTGTGATATTTGGGCAAGTATGTCGTGATTTTAAAAGACTGTATCCTAAAGGCTCGTGCAAACTGGCGCGATATCGCGGTCGCGACAGGCAGTGCTACCCTTGTCGCGCCCGCGATATCGCGCCTGTTTTTGGCAGCCTTAAAACTTACCCAGCTTTAGAACAACTCAACTTGCAAAAAAATAAATGTCATCATCATTCTCTTACCCTTATACCAATTTATTTGTCGTCGGCGTAACATGTCTTTTTCTAACATACTTGCCTCTCTATTAGTCGTTATCTCTGTAGTCACCCCCTTTCGAGCCATATCATCTTTCATACACTCATTTCTGTGTTCCATCCATCGTTTCTTTGGTGTTCTCTACTCTTATAGCCATCCACAAAACAAATATATTCATAAAATAATGAACAACGATTTGATGAGAGGCATGCAAGTACATAAACTTCATGTGCACTGACAATTTTACCAAAAATTACATAATTGGATAGCTTTTGACGAAGCGAAAGGAGACATGGATTAGCTTGTTACTTTTGAAAAGATTAAACTCAAAATACAACTGATATTCCCTGCTATCATTTGTAAATCTTTAACAGCTGTTACGGGTAGTCAGAAGCCCGAAAGTCTGACAACCAGCCTTATTATGGGGTATCGTGTTACTCTGTAACTGGTTTGTGGACGTCAGATAGGCAGTTGTTTCACGTAAAATACTGGTATTCAGCTATATCTAGTTAGCCAGGAAACCGACCCCAATATAGTTAGGAAAAGTCTAGGCAGACGATTGCTTACGTACTTACTAAAATACAAAGTCACTTATAGAAGGAGAATCAAGAGTTTTGACGTTTTTGCTAAGATGTCTCGTTTTTATTTTCAGATATTTCATAGTTTTTTTTTTTGTAATGTTATACGTATAAATGTGTGTGCCATTTATAGAAAAAAAAATATGCTGGTTCATTTACTACGTCGTAATTGGTTTAAAAATAGTTTTTTAAGGCATAATGTGATAGCCGTAACGAACGAAGCTAATTACCAGTGACACAATCAAGACACATTTTAAGATTGGCAGGATATTATGTCAGTTATCTGTACGTTTTTATGCCTTATTAATTTAATTAAGTAATAAAACTCTTTTTTTCTTTACAGTAATGTAACCTCCGTCAGTAGTCAAAAATAATTTTTATTTATAACTCAAATTATTAGCCCTTCTGGTTATAATCTTTACGGTATTGAATTTGTTACTTATTTATACTATTATTAGGTAGCCTAAAGCTAAAGACTAGTAGCTATCCATGTGCGAGCGGGACTCGTGTACTGATGGTTCAGTACTAAGAATTAATTTAAATTCTTTGGCTGTTCCCGATACTTAGCAGTGTCCTAGGAATCTTCAAGCTACAAGTGAATATGTTCCGTAAGCTCTTCTAAGAAACCGCAATATCTTAGATCGTATGATCAGGATATAATAAAATATAAATATAGGATATATAATAAAATATATATATATATATTAAAATATTTAGGTACCTTTGTCGTTATTTTTTGTGTGATTTACAAAACAAATTAACATTTCAAGACTTTTTGCTCTCAGAACTTAACACCTTTTAGAATTAACCTAGGTATAGAACAAAATATGTTTTTATTTTAACTGACAACAACTAGGATTATATCCCAAAAAAACGAATAAGCATACCAATACCAGTCCGTCACTGGCAGCACATTTAACACATTACATAAGTTAACGTGTTTATCACAATCGTTTCGAAGTAAAGTCTCCTAATAGACACCCTGAGCCGTCGCGTGACTGTACGCGCCACTTTATCGCGGTTCCCAGCAATCGAAGTAGATCAAATTATAATACCGTGCTTACCGTGTTGCTGGTTTCATAATGAGCACTATACACTGTGTAAGTATTACACCCTACAGGAAAACGTTTAAAATCTGTCTCCGGAAAAGATAAGGTGTAATGAGTGCATTGTCGCGTTGATGTCTTTTCTTAAATCTTAAGTGCTACGACGTAGCGCTCCTGTAGGCGAATTGTGTTTCTTCGTAGCAACCCCTCGGAATATTTTTTGTAGATGTTTTTTTTTATCATTTTCTTGTTTTTTGGGTTTCTTTTGATTTTTAATTATAGATTTGTATCTTATTATATTTACCTGTTGTTTTTTTTATTACTTATTTTCATATTCGTGGTTAAATTCTGCGCACATAGGTACATGCATTCTACTTTTTAAAAGTTAAATTTATGATAGCTGTCACAATGTATAAAACCATAGGTATCTAAGTGGGTCCTGTTATCTAATTCTTATTAGGTTTAAATACAAAGAAATATTTTTAAACTAGTTTTATCCATTTTAACATATATCTCTGTAACTGAAATTAGTATTAGTTACATTATATTTAATTGAGTCATCTAGCAGACTTAATTTGAGCAACAACGAACGACCACCGTTCTACTCTGTTAATTGTATTGTCCTATTATGATCTACGAGATGACTGCGAGATTTGCATCGTTAGCTGTGTCATTTTTAAATGTAGGTAATGCTGAAAATATAATAAAAATCAAAGCAATCTAGTTTGGCGTATGTTTTCTTAAGGTAACTTGTATCAATAGGTATTTTTAAAATATTTCTAAATTTTAACTTAAAAACATCAAGTCTGTCAGATTTTTAGCTTTAGATGCACATTTATTTAGCTAACATAACAGCTAAACAGGTAAGGTAGGTACTTAACTGCGTAAGATCTTAAAGCATAAAAAACCTGGCTAATCAGTGATACTGTACAAGTAATGATTATCGTCCTGCTTAACCATAATTTTTTTGACGTTTAAACGACTCTTAACTTTAAGCAACGTTTCCAAATAAATAAGGGGGAAAATAAGCAAAGAGTAACGTAGTACCTGGTGAATCAGTAGCCGATCTATCAGAGTCGGAGTCCCGGTGAGCGCTTAGATCGCGGGGCGGTGCGTCCAGGATGTCCGTGATCATGAACCGGGTGCGCGGCGCGCGCTCGCGCTCGTCTCGCTGCACCGTCATCGCCAGCGCTCCGCCGGCGGGGCCCGCGCCGCCGCCGCTCGCCGCCCCTAGCGCATCCAGCGCGGGCCACCCCCGCCCCACGCACAGCTCGATCGCCCCCAGCTCGCCAGTCACCGTATCATCACAGTCCAAATTAATTCCAAAACAATTATATCTAACTTTAGCAACACTTTATCAACAGTGTTTCCGAACTCGCATCGCCGGCACAACAACTGTTAGTCCTTCTTCCTACTGAAAGTCACGTGCTCCCAAAATTCCGATCGAGATAAGTTTGTTTTTCACTTTTCCTTCCGAATGTTCGCAACGTCAATTTTAATTTATTAAAAGTGAAACTCCAGATAATTATTATCAGACACAGCAACAAAGTTTACACACTAATAGTTCTCACGAAATAAAGTTTACTGCGAATCGGCGAGCGCAGAACTGTTACAAAATGTTCCGTGTATCGCGCGTTACGGATCGCGTGTGATATGCGCGGGCGCGGCACGGCGGTGTGTAGGTCGCGCGGCTGGCTCGGCTCGACTGGCGCGGTGGGCAGGAGGCGGGCCGCCAATGGCGCGGCGGGAGGGCGCGCCGCCAGCCAACCGCCGCACGGCGCCGCGGGGCGTGCCCCGGCCATGTTGCCGCACCAACTTAATGCTCTTTTTACCAACTCGCCGCCGGGAGAAAGCTCCGCGCGGATTTAAGCTTTTATACGTGGATAAAACGCTTTTATAGGAAAATAAAGCGTTCTCGCAGCGGGATATCGCACTTTATGACGGCGTTTTACTGAAAGTTGGCGACACTACACTCTAGTAATTGGTTCACGCCCGCCAAATTGAGGCTAGCGTGTCAGCCACCGCAGCTTTGTGCCTGAACATGAATAACTTATATTTATGATACAGACTGGTTAGTTATTTATCTCTTGTTTTAAAAACACTTTTTCATATAAAATATTCTTGCATCAAAGAAATGTCAATTTCAGCATTCACAACGTATAAAATGTCCATATCCATGTGTTGGTGCCTAAACGTATTTAATAATGATTTGGGCATAAAGATAAGTAACAAATATATTCCTATTCTTTTTGCAGGTAAGTAGGTTAGAACGTACTTAGGGAACTCTGGGGTAGTCCCCTAAGGGTGGACCTAGGTCTCCTAGACGTCTTCAGTACCTATGCTTAGTGCTGCCTACATAATTACCTACTCTCTAAAGATCTTTAACACAGAGGTCGGCAAAAGCGTAACATACCTGTCAAACTAGGAGGAAATGGATTTCTGTCACGTTTTACTGTACCTATCGTTACTTCAAAACCTTCCTAAAATAAGTATTCTTAATAATATTAGGTACCTAATATTATTATGATAATATTACCATGTTTGCAGGGCCAGCATATCCAGAGATCGCACAAGACAGATAGGTTTGGAAGGAAAAAGGGGAGGCCTTGGCCAGGAGTAGGTCACAAATTAGTCGAACAAAACAAAAAAAAAGGAATTTAGCGACATAAGGAATTTTGTTTAGGATTTAAACCATGTTAATAATGATAGATTCATGACTATACCACACATTTATTTACCTGCAACTCAGTACTAAAATATTTTTTAATAAATATTCTGTTTTAAAAAACGCTCCAAAAATATAATAGATTTATTATTACCTATTTATTTTTATTAATACACAATACATACATTTAAATATTTGTAACACTCGACTGCTCTCGTTTTCCTGTGTTGCGGTCACATTTTACCTATAGGTACATTTATTTACTCGTTTAATAATTTTATACAAATTTAAAAGAACACATCTACTGTACCATTTAAGTACCTACCACCATAGTTACCTAATTCTACTTATTTTAAAATATTTTTACATTAAATAAATATAATAGGGGTAAGTAGTGTTCAAAATATGGCAGGTACTTCTCATAATTTTACTTTTAACGGTTTGTACTCATTCATTTGTACCTACTTAAATAAATCGAATGCTTAAATATCTAACATCAGGGGGTTTTCAGGACCCAAAACCCCCCCGAAATGCCATAAAAATTCTTGAGAAACAGGACACTCACGACTGACTGGATGGGCATGGAGGTGACCGTTCATCGTTGTCACGCGCCTTATTTTTGATAATTATACACGTTGGCTGCCTTTTAATTTTTGTATTTAAGTACCTATGTAAAACTAAGCTTATTTTGAAACCCAACCATAGAGTGAATTCCCGGCCTTCACTGCCTTGGATCCCACGTTTACTTTATGGATTTGTATAATTAGGAATATTCCTTTCTGGTCCATAATTGCGTAATACACGATCGGTCAGAATTGGAATCGGTTTGAAACAAATGTCTAATCCATTGCTTAATAAGTTCTAAAAAAAATCTGCTCAACAACTTAAATAACGCAATGAATGTTGTTGAACAGTCAAAATGAAACCTATTATTCTTAATCGGTTACGAAAATAAGTTACGCAATTAGATAGCGGATCTGAATAACATCCTGTTATGCCTGGGTTCTGGGTCCTTAATAAACTCTCAGTAGTTAGAACATTTATTATTAATATAAGTATTTCTTCCTGATCTGAGTGTTCAGAAACAATATTTCTTAGCGATATCGAATAGTTAAACTCCGGTTAAGAAACCTCAGTAACTGGGTAAGTCGGTCGTTACAACAGCTATCCGGATCATTTGTATCAGAATTATTTTTCTAATTGGAAATCATCGGATTTTCTTTATTTCAAACAACAACATCAGTTTTTACTGACTCGTTTCGGAAAAACGCGTTTTGTCTAATAAGAACTAGTTTTAACTGATATTTAATTTTGAGCATTAGTTAATTCTAGTTTTAACAAAGGCATTTAGTAAAAACAAGTTTTAACAAAGGCATTTAGTAAAAACAAGTTTTAACTAGGGAAAACGAGTTCTAACGAAAAACGGCCTTTGACTGTAACATATATACTGCCAAATTGCCACCGACTTCTGGAACACATTATTTTGCACTTCGTATTCGCATTTTTGGGTGTTCTTTTTTAAGTCGGTTATTTTTGTTTTTTTGTTATAAGTTTTTAATAATTACTTTTTTGCTGTAGTATCCCACACGAATTCATGTAGGGAGTTTAGTCCAAAACCGGGTATGGGCGTAAATCTGGGACAAGGCAGTTTGGGCTC
Organism: Lithophane ornitopus; assembly: GCA_948473465.1. NCBI lineage: Eukaryota > Metazoa > Arthropoda > Insecta > Lepidoptera > Noctuidae > Lithophane > Lithophane ornitopus. Next base: position 6,458,059 of record OX419616.1, on the reverse strand, counting down.
TTACTCGTTTCAAACCGCGCGCATTTGCCCGCTGGAGCTGGCCATTCTGATAAGTTTGTCAACAAACATGCAATGGAGCACGCTGACCGAAAAAAAAAATGTTTTTATGATGAATTGGTGACAATTTCCTAGGGTTAAACAAGTGTTCTATTATCCTCGTATCAAGGTAAGTGAAAATTGTTTTATTAAAGTGTTAATGAATAAAAGTAAAATTTTGAATGCGCCATGTTTTTAGCTTATTTTTGTCTTTGTCTTTGTAAAGTGCGTTTGGGCCAAAACCGTTCGGGGTAATATCGGGTACTATCTGGTACATTTATTATTATTTTATTTGAAATATACATAGGCAAAGGAGCCATGCATAGGTGCAATATCTTAAAGTTAAGTATTGCGCCCATGAAGGCTATATGGGTTGGGAACTCGAAGAACTTGATGAGTTCCATCGTTACTTACTGTTAAGGGGCAATTTTGGGTGTAACTACCCAGTTTTGGGCAAGGTACGGGGTAAAACCGTAAAAACATAACTTATATAATGAATTTACTGTTATTTTAAATAATGATTTGTTTTTTCTAAATTGCAAAATATTTGTTATAAGCAACAAACTAAAACTTTAAGTTTATTTATATTCTTTCAAACTTTTGTTTTATATATTTGCCTTAGCGTCCCGATTTTACCCAACTTTCCCATACAACTAGTAACTATGCGAAGATAACAATGTCCTCAACAAGACAAACTGGATTAAAAACCTATTATTGAAGCTAACTCAAAAACTTCTCAAGCTCAATCAATCCCAACTATGTTGGGGTCGGCTTCCAGTCTAACCGGATGCAGCGAATACCAGTATTTTACATGGAGCGACTGCCTATCTGACCTCCACAACCCAGTAACTGGACAATACCCCTTAGTAAGACTAGTTGTCAGACTTTCGGGCTTCTGACGACCCGTAACGACTGTCAAAGATCCACGAATGACAGCCGGGACCAACGGCTTATCGTGATTTCCGTGGCACGGAGGAGTCTCGGTATGTAAAGATGGTCACCCATCCACGGACCAACCCGGCAAACTAGTTTAACCTCATGGATCGACCCGTGCGGATGTTATGTTATGTAAAAACCCCCCCATATGAGACATAATTAGCGAGCATGCTGTCACTTGCCGATTCCGATGCCGCGAATTTTAAAATGATTTAGGCAAACATCTCGACGTGGTTTTCCCCTACTTGTTCAATTACCAGAAGAATTAAAAGCTTTACAACAGCTTCAACCATTGCACCAAGTTACTCTTGCAATGGACACCTATATCCAGTGTTAAAACCATGAAATCTAATCTATTGTAGTGTTGAGGTATATATTTACAGGGTGCTTGTTGAGTTTTTCAAAGACTAAAAATTAAAATTAAATTAAAGGAGATTGGGCGTTTCTGCCCTGGAGCCCAATAGCGTTAAGATACATACCAATGGAAAGATCTCATCAAGAAGAATATTTCTTATTGTGAAGACTTCTCTTGATCGTTAGTACGAAAGGAGCTACAGAGCTTTAAATGTGAGTGATTCAATATTATTGGAATTCTGGTATTTCGTCAATTAAATAACTTTTAATGATTCAGTGCCCTGCAAACATCATATTTGAAGCCTATAAGCGAACATTTTAAAACATTGGTCTCCAATAGATGCCATTTTAGGAACAATGTTTTTAAGAGTCGGTCGACCGGACGGGTAGTTAAGCCTGACGGTTACCCCAATAGAGTTGAGATATATGCCAATGGGAAGATCTCTTCAAGGCTAATATTTTGTGATAGGACGCTTCTCTCGATTGTTAGTACGAAAGGAGTTACAGAGCTCTAAATGTGAGTAATTAACCATTAGTGAAATTCAGGTATTTAGACAATGAAACAACTTTTATTAACTTTGAGCCTTGCAAACATGATCTTGCAAACCTATAAATGGACATTTTAAAACGTTGGCCTCCTAGATGCCGTTTTGGAAACAATGTTTTTAAGAGTCGATCGGCCGTCCAGATCGTTAAGCCTGCCGCATCCTCCAATAGATTTAAGATATATGCCAATGGAAAGATCTCTTCAAAGGAAATATTTCCTGATATGACGTTTCTCTCGATTGTTAGTACGAAAGGAGCTACAGAGCTCTAAATGTGAGTAATTAAGCATTATTGAAATACATCATCTATTTAGGTCATTAACTCTGCACTGACTAATAATAGGCAAAAGTCGTGTTTGTAGCAAAGGTTATCCCTGAAAAGCTCTTTTCAGTGGTATATATCTTATGGCTATTGGACGCCAAGAATTCCTTAACTTCGGTGCGCAATTTATTACTAATTTAGGTCATTATCTCCGAACTGACTAACAATTGGCAACATTATGTTAGAAGCAAGGGTTCTCTTCAAAAAGCTCTTTTCAATGGTGTATATCTTATGGCTATTGGGCCAAGAATATTCCTTAACTTCGATGCAGGAGTATTCACACCCATTTGGGTCATTTACTCCGAACTGACTAACAATTGGCAAAAGTCGTGTTAGTAGGAAAGGTTCCCTTGAAAATTTCTTTCCATTGGTGTATATCTTATGGCTATTGGGCTAAGAAAATTCCTTAACTTCGGTACCGAAGTAGTCACCTTTTTATGCCATTAATTCCGAACTGACTAACAATTGGCAATAGTCATGTTAGTATAAAAGATTCCCCTCAAAAAGCTAAAACCATTGATGTATATCTTATGGCTATTGGACCAAGAAAATTCCTTAACTTCGATGCCCAAGTATTCACACCTATTTAGGTCATTTACTCCGAACTGACTGACAATTGGCAAAAGTTATGTTAGTAGGAAAGGTCCCCCTTGAAAAGCTCTTTCCATTGGTATATATCTTATTTTTATTCGGCTTCAGGGCAGAATTCATAAGCAGGGGCCTCAACGGTTACATTTACAAATTTTTGAATAAAACAGCCCCAGTAAGTAATTAGTAATACTTGTATTGGGGTTGTCCCGCTCATTACCATGATGCTAAACAATATAAAGACTGGAAACGAAGAACATCTATACACTTATCTTGTCCTATCTTATTTCGACATTTAGGAGAGCTTATGCTAACCTAGCACACCTATATTCACAACCATACGATACGCTTCTGTGCCGAATCGGACAACAGCCAATGTTATCGAAGGAGTCCTCTAAACACTGTTCACAAAACTGAAACCCGAAAGTTTTTGTCAGTTTAAACCATAATAGACGATCACTAATGTTCCGACGGCTATTTTTGGTCGAGATCTAGGCCAAATCAGGTAACAGAAAATGTACTCTCTGTGTGTATTTTGGACTTGGAAGCCTGTCGAATGGCTGTGAATAGCAAATGGGCATAAGCAACAACATAGGCATCTTTCAAGCGAAGTGATATGACAATTACTACTGTGGTGTGATATCAACATGAAGCACTTTTTAAAATGTTCTATAAACCTTCTTATTTGACCAGTGTTCTAACCTGACGACATCAAGCTTAATTCCCAGAAACGACCCTAAACAAATTGTGTATTTATGCCTTACAAAAAAGTCGCTCGTTCAACAAAAATAAGTACTACTTCTGCCAGCCATTATTATTATTTTTCGCCTTTCTGCAACCAGAAACTTCATTACCATCACAGCCTATATTAGTCTACTCACCAATCGCTTGCCATATTTTCAGAAGTTTAGGTACTTTCGTTATATTCCATTCATCATCATCATCCACATGCCAACTTCCCACTGCTGACCATGAGCCTCACCTTTCTTGTGTTTCTTCCCCACACTAATGTCAATCAATCAATCAACTCAGCCTATCGCATTCCACTGCTGGATGGATGGATGGATGCTGGACATAGGCCTCTCTAGGCTGAGCCACAACACCCTGTCCTCCGCCTTCCGCATCCAGTCCGTCGCAACGTCGCATCCAACTTTTTAAGGTCGTCGGTCCATCTAGCGCGAATGTACCTCATATAGGCTTTCATTTAATCGTTCTTAAAACACGAAAAACGTAGAATAATATTTCATAGAAGAAATTGTTCTCGTTAAATCCAATGAAATATAGGCGTATCCACTTACCAGCTTACTATTATATTGTAAAGTTCACGTGTCCCTGGAAGCTATCGGAGTAGAACAATGACTTGTTAGGTTTAAAGAACAATAATAATTGTCTCTATTACAATAAAAGGTATTTTTATTCGCTTTTTATGGCGTTTAAAACAACGATAGCCAACGGCTTATATTTGTTTTACACCGCCCTATACTTGGTATAATGTGGCATGTAAAGTTTACGTTAATTTAGGAAATTAGGCGTAACTATTTTTTTTTTCTTTCTTTTTTTTTTATAAAACGTTGCCCCACACTACTCGAACCCGCGACACGTTGCGCAGCCGTCCATCGTTCAGCCACTGCGCCAACCGTGTCGTATAACTTCTATTGCCTAATAAAGGTCTACTTGCCAAAAGACTTAAAAGATAACATCACGTTTGTAATCCCTGAAAGGTTAGGCAGAGGTGTACCTATAGTGCACGCACATTTCGCCAGTTATGTTTAAGTCCCAGGTGGCGAGCCTATTGCCATCAACCGTGCACAAATCCAGACTTCAATCTGCTACTGAGAAATTTCTGATGGAAAAAGCCAAGAATACTTTAGATATAACGTTCATGAAGTTAATCGTCTTGTTATCAGAATTCTTTTAAATTAAACCAAATACAAATGTATTTATTTTATCAGAGAGCCAAGTACTTTACTCTTTCTCAAATGCTTTACTCTTTGCGATAGCACGTTCCACATAAGTTGCTCTAATTCTTGAAGAAAGCCTCGAAGCTGGCCTGACATGCCGTCTGTTTTAGCATCGGCTGCTTCACAGAGCTACCTGATAGTCATTAACTTTGGGTAAAACTTCCTAAGTGAAATGAAATGAAATCATCACGCCTGTATTCCCGGAAGGGGTGGGCATAGCTGTAGCACCTATCACCAGTTGTTTTAAGTCCCATGGGCTAGATGCAAACTTCGGACAGCTACTGAGAAAATCTATGGAAAAACCTAATACTTACCACTTTGCTCAACTTGTGATTTAAACCCAGAATCTTTATTATATTGTATTTCTACCATGAGATTACCTACATACCATATCATAGTCAATAAGTCATCAAACCTCATCATAGTTAGCCTGTAGTAGGCCACTACCGGAAGTGCCGGATGTAGATCTCTCCTATCGCATGTCATTCATCTCGATTCTCGGCAACTCTCATCCAGCTGTTACCACCACAGCCACCCTGCGAATATGGTTGCGCCATCTAGCCTGGAGGCATCTTATCTTACGTTTCCCGAGTGACCAAATGTAACCTATAATTTTTATTTCAAGGAACTTACAGTAAAGTTTGACACATACAGTAGAAACATATAAAAATATTTCTTCCAGTTTTTTTTAATAAGAACAAGTCATAATCTATGTTTCTAAAAAAAAATTACTGAACCCATTAAACACTTACACAACTTACAAATAGTTTGCTCTTAGATAACAACACGGAAACTAATATGTTATTTCCACATTTGCAAACGAAATAACGAATACGCTAATATACATTTTAATGCTTATATCGTGCAATTCGTGCATGCTCAGTGCAACTCGTAAAGAGCACTAATGGCCGAAGGAAAAAACGGCAGTACTGCAATTACTGTTAGGTCACAGTAGAGCGACTCAGGCGCAGCCAGCGATTATATACACAATTAAAACTACACACACGAATACAATATCATTAATAATACGTATAGTTGTGTCATCTATACGAAGGTGAGGTGACTCAGTATTCTGCTAGGGTAAGAAGAAACAGGGGAGAGAAGACGTTAAAAGACTGGGCAAACAATTAGGTATATCAATGTTGGCCTTTGTTGGTTGAGTTGATTAACAACTGTAGCTATACTTCTACATTAAATAAATTAGATTTCAGAATATCAGTCAGGAGAAATAAATATTGGAATCCGCATAACCAAATTAAAAAAAGATTAGATACTAGCTGTTGCCTGCGACATCGTCTGCGATCCAGGATAAAAATAGTCTATGTCCTTACCCAGTCTATCTGTGTGTCAAATTCATCCTAATCCGTCTAACCATATTTGCATGATTGAGTAACAAATAAACAAATTCTCAATTTACATAGGTATTCATATTTATAAAAGCCAACCAAATTATGCACTTATTAAGTACTCTTTGGAAGCAGCAGTGATGGTATACTTATGACTCTCTGTTATACGGGATCTGTGTAATTGATTGTCTAATAAATTTTTGTTACGCCTGTGTAGTAACATTCATAAGACCAAACTTAGCGCCCTTCGTGTATTGTTTGACTAGTGCACAAAAAAGTTAAACATTATCATACAAATGCGCTATTCAACACATTGGAACCTAGATATTTTTACGTTAACGGCTACTAGATCATCCACATCGCCTGAGGTAAGTATCTATAACATACATTTTTATCACATCATAGCTTACGTCGATGAAAATTTATAACACAAGTGTTCACGACAAGCTGTTAATGAAGCAATCGATAATATTCCTCATACTTGACGCTTCCATTACTAGCTACAATACTTGGGTCAAGAGAACCATTAAATGAGTTATATGGAGTAAAAACACTACTTCCAGCGAATTCCATCTGTATACTGTATTTAGAATTTTCATTTCACGCTCGCGTGAACCTTTAATCGCATGTAAGGCTATTTAATAGTACAAATGCTCTAAGCGTTTATTGAAAGTAACACGGGTGTGTGCACGCACTCACACAGGGGCGGCGTCTACGTGAAGAAGTTGGGTATGTGCTACATAAGATTATGTTTGCGATGAAAACGAGTGTTGTTTGTTCAAGTTTAAAGATTTTGTTGTCAACACGGGGTGAATGTGACAAATGTTTGAAAATGTTTTGTAGAAGTTGAGTGGAAAAATGTTGGACGTGTTATTTGTACTAGTGCTGCTGGCCTGGCGTGGCTTGGGCCTAGGTACCGATTCCAAGAAATACAGTCTAATAATATTATGAGAAACAAAGTAACTTACGTAACTCGCGGTCGCAACTTCTCACGTTGGGAGTTTACTGGTCTTCTGTCTCTCAATGTGTCCTCATCAAAATATAGCATCGACACATCTAAACTCGCGCGAGGCATAGCCTAGCGTCGCTCGACCTCGCACCTGCACCACATAGAGCGCTGCTAGGCGTGCGTTGGCAGTAATTTCACGCTTCCCGCCGCCAGCCACCACCTGAAAAACTCTAATCACACCACTTTTATGGCTTCTACTCGCAATTTATATTACAAATATGATAATTTTAAATGATAATAAATTTATTAGCCGCTCGTACTCGGCAAACTAGAGCGTTTATCGAGCGTTTCCGTTCTAGGTATCGAGTCGCGTTACAGTTGTTTTTTTTGTTGATATCGATTTCCAAGGAATTGTTGCTTTTAATTACAATTGTAACGTTTCTGCACTTATCCGGTGCGGTTGGTCTTTTATGTACCCTTTGTTAATGAAGTCTTCCAAAAATATAGCAAAGGTTAGGTACGTCATCCGATGTGGCTCCGGAAATGTTATCAAATGTTCAGCCAATCAGTCACGGTTTCTTGATATTATGGCAATTTCTACTTCATTCATAAGTTACGAAATTATTATTCTATTAGTTTATTAATGTTTTATTTTGTAGACCCGGTGGCGACTTGTTCTGATGTACGGACGCGACTTTTAATGTCGCTTCTATTTGTTAATTTGTAAGTAATATAATAACAATAAAAACATGTGCAAATATTTCATTGTTTAGTAAAATAATCTTTTAGGCTGGGGTCACTATAAAGGCGAAGTTCACCTTTCAGTGATCTTAGCTAAAACAAAACTTAGTAGGTATCTACCTTAAATACGCCAGTTTGGGCGTATTTAAATTCTGACTCAATCCTAGAACCCAGTTACGACCGAGTCCACTAATTACTCGTACTCATGCGCTTGAGAGTTCATCCTGCCTCGTGTACCTGTTATGTTGCGTGATACGATTAAAACCCCACATTTTGCTTATGTCACCTAGATCAGCGTAAAAGAAAAGAAAAGTGCAATTTATCTGCCATTATAATCGGAGAATCTTGGAGATTATTATCATTTCACATGCGAGTTATAATCATCGTGGGCGCAGCTAACAAAATCAATAATTGTACAGAGATCTAATGTATTCCCACGTAATTGTTGTGATCGAATGACATAATTGTGTCGCGACTTGCGCTAGCGCCGCGCATCCCGCTCTCCCCCCGCTGTGTACCGTCAGTATCATCACACATTCATGTATTGATTTGTTTAATTACTGTTCTGCATTCTGAATTTAGACTTCAATTTCCAAATCTTTTGAAAAATCCCTTAGCAAGTTGGTAATTTTTACCGGAATTCGAAATAAGTCTATATAGTAGACTTATTTCGAATTCCGGTCCTTTCCTTTTAGGTAAAGTAAGCTCTCTAGGTATAAAGTTTTGTCTAAATAACGATTGTCTCAGTCGATTTGATGGGAAAAACAGAAACAATCACTAACACTTAATACCATCCTGAGTAGACATTAGACATTACATTATTACTTTTCTATCTTTAAGTGTTTAACACAGCAACAATCTCTTTTATGTAAGTATACAAAAAAAATGCCAAGTTTTTACAAAAAGAATTTTTCCGTTTAAAATTATTCCTGCCCAAAGATCAGCAGCATGACATGCGTTAATTAAATATTATATTTAATTAATTAAACAAGGCGAGCACAAATAAAATACCTGACAGCTAACTCGCTGACCGTACTCTAATTGCAATAATTACTCATTATCAGGAAGCTTGGCACATTAATTTAGAGTTTTTACTTGAGCACGCTTAACAAATACTTATTTAATTGCTCGTCTTTGTTCTACCAACATTATTAGGTTGGTAATGGTGACGCAACTCGGTTATACAGTATACTAACATCACACAATTTTGATCGTTGCGCAAGTAATCTTGAGACGAGTAAAAAGTTGACGTTATACCTATTGCGCATGCGAGACAGTTCGCGTGCTCGCGTACCCTTAATCAGATATTCTTTGTTGTGTCTAGAAGTGATTCGCTGACAATATCGCCGCTTGTAAATGCACTAACTTAGTTATAAAGGCACTGTTAGGTAACCACGGCACTAATTTCTTTTTACGCGCCTATTGACTATTTCCCTGACAATTTAATAGGCTGTGTGTAACCCACATTAATGATTACTGTTCACTTGCAAATGTAAAACTGTTTGATACTTGCTCATAATTATTTTTTGTTGTGCGTTCAAGAATTTATGTCGACTCCATTTTTTGATCTTTCCTATTACTATTGCGGTCAGTAAGTTGAATTGGTAATAAAATTATATCCTACAAAAGGACATGTGGTGCAGTTGCACCATTGCTCGTGTACTTAGCTTAACGAGATAAAAGTAATTCCAAATAATTTCAATTGTTAAAGACATGCAGTTTATGGTTACATGTTCTATTTTTATACCTTTAATTGCAAACGTCGGTATTTCCATTATAATATTTTCTCCGTCGTGTTGCTGTTGGCAATAATTTATGGTGTTTGTTAGATAGTAGTATGGTAGATACCACGGAGTATAAGTAGGTACCTTCCTATGCGGTGACTTAATTAATTTAACCTTTAGCTTAGTCATATAATCAATTAACAGAGTCTATTAATGTCACAATTCATGAAAGAATAAGATGGCTGACTTATTTATGGTATGGTTTGTTTTAATTTCAATTATTCAAAAAGTAGCACTCCTGAGATAGGCCGCCTGTATTTATCATTAAAATTAAAATTATTATCATCAAACTCCTTCAACACCGACGTACCCGATATTTTCTACATTATCTGGCCTGATGGTATCCAGTTATGCTGACGATGGTGCATGTTTGCCTACAATTATTCCAATTCGTATTCACTTGCGATTTGATGACTCCCAGTCTCACAATCATGAGTTATTGACAAATTTGCCATACAAAATCTGTCAAAAACTCATGATTTTGAGACCACTGACACGTTTGTAAATTAGTAGACTTGGCCCCCAGGTTTCTGGGAAACTCAGAAACCGTGAGGAGTTTCACCCTTAGCAGTATGCACCATGAACGTGTTGTCTTATATATTTTTTTAAAACTAATATAAAGACGTCGGAATAGGGGTAGCGGCTCTGAAATGGGGGTGGGCAGGACACTTGAATAAAAGTAGTGATAGCAATGGTTACCGACGGACATGGTAGAAGGTGCGCTAGCAGACCAACAGCCAGATGAGTGGACAACCTACAGGAGATCACGGGGAAGACCGGGATGGGATTCGCACAAACTAGGAAAAATAATCCAGGAGGATTAATTATTTTAATGATAACCTAAAATATACCAACTCATTTATCAAATTAATAATCTCTTCCTCTTTGCTGTGCCCGACAGGGTCCACAATGATCATGTCTTTTAAACCCTCTTTCTTTTAAACCCTACCACCTAAGTTCACATTGTGGAATGTAAATGAATATTGTGCAGCGGTGTATTAGGTGGTGATGACTGATGAGGTATTGGTAGCGTTGGTGTGCCGCCCAGGAAAAATAAAAAGGCGAACAACTGGATCAGTAATTTTCATGTGTATAATGGATCAGAGTGGTACAATTGGAAGGGAAGTGTTCCCACCGTTTTTTTTGTTTTGTTATCCTACGCTGTCCTACTTCTGGGCAAAGGCCTCCCCCAAATCCTTGCAATCATCCTTCTCCAGGGCCATCTCGATCCAACCCTTGCAGTACGCGTGTAGGTTGTCTCACTACCTCTTCCTGGGCTGGCCTCGGCAGCGCCGATATCTTATTAAATTACATTAATTGTTGGTGTTGGAATATAAATACTAAAATAATCAACAAATATTGAGTATTGAGGGTAGCACGGCACAAACGGGAGGATGCCTATCTCGGCAATGGGTGGAACATGGCTGCTGATGAATATAAACTAGTGTAGGACACATAGTATGATTGAAACATTCATTACATGTTCAGATATCAGCTAAATATCTAATCATGACACGTGTACTAAATAATTGGTTGAAATGTGGAGTTAAACTAATTAACCACATTAATGATTGGGACTAACAAACTTTATATTTTTGTGCTATAAGTAATTAGACATTCTGTTATACCTCAATCTCAATCTGCCTAGCCTTTTCCCAACTATGTTGAGGTCGGCTTCCAATCTAACCGGATGCAGCGGAATACCAGTATTTTATTACATTCTGTTATACCTACAGTCCTGAATGATCGACTGATATTTACACTGAAATTTTTAATTTAGGTTTTTGCTGAGCACGTTTTTGTAATTTGTGTGTACCTTATCTCAGGAGTCAGTTTACAAAACTTTACAAGATGTTATATAGATACTTCAGATAAGTACGTTACATCAATAAATTATGAAATATACAACATCCAATCAATTGTATCAAACCTAAAACCACTAATTCGCCGACTCAGTCGCCCTATCCTCTAACCCACCATTGCACTGCAGCGAACCATATTGTTACGTTGCTTTAGGCAATAGGCAATATTTCGGAGGCCCGTAACACACAAACATACATACAACCTAAATATAGTCATTAAAAACAATTCATCGCATGATAAAACGAATAGCGGTAACGTTATGTACAGTCGGTCACATAATGTGCACCTAGTTATGTAAGAGATCACCATGAACGTTAGTTCCGAAACTTGTGTTGAGCAATGTACTCCTCGGAGCGTGAAAATGTAATGGCATGTATGCATGACTATTAGTTTTGTACTTACTTTTGTGTAAAGAGATGTAGATGATTTGTGTAGCCTTATTATTTTACAGGTTTTTTTCTTTACATTCATTTTTTGATGATGGCTACAGAGTTTCTAGATTCTATTATTTTAGCATGAATTTGACACATATTTTAACTAAGGTATACCTATAACCCTTGAGTAATTTCATCATCACTGCTCACAAAACGGTGAAGGAAAACATCGTGAGGAAATCCAAAAAGTCGAACACATCACATTTCCCGCACTGGGCATGCGTGGTGGATTACGACGGCCACTTCCTCTCACCGAGACGAGGCCTGTGTCCCAGTAGTGGGAACATTATAGGCTCATTACGTACCTGATTACCATACCTATAACCTACCTAATACATTAACAATTTACCACCTTTCAATAAAACTATAGTATATGACAGGTAGGTAATTTAATTACTAACATACATCATCATCATCATCATCATTTCAGCCGAAAGACGTCCACTGTTTACGACGGACCTTAGCCTCTTCCAAGCACCGCCACTTCGACCGTTTCTGTGCTTCTCGCATCCAGCGGATTCCTGCGGCCTTCACCAGGTCATCGGTCCGCCTTGTGGTGATCCTTCCAACGCTACGTCTTCCGGTACGCAGTAGACTCCAGAACCTTTCGGCCCCATCGGCCATCTGTTCTGCGAGCAATGTGCACCGTCCACTGCCATTTAAGTTTACCAATATTTCGGGCTATCGGCTACATACATAAGATATTTCAAATAAACAATAGCTACGCTGTATTTAAAACCTAAAATCGTTAATTTGAAATAAATGTAAAACAACATGCATTCTACACGACTAAGCTGAAATGATTAGGTAATTAAGTACCTCAATATTCCTTGCACAAATTGGTAACTTAAAAAGTAAAACACCGCGGCACCGTATCAGTATTTCGTTTTCCTGAAAGTGGATTGAAAATGCCTCTACTCTTCATTTAAAACATTATTTTTATAAAACTTATCTCATTTCTTAACAAAGCCGGGATCACACTGCTCTATACTTAAGAGAACAGTTAGCAATTACACTAATTATACCTATACGTGCCTAAATCCTACTTTCCACAGCGATCTTATCTAACAGACTATGTTTTATGGCTGAAAATTAATTAAACAGATTCTCAAATTGAAACTAAAATGAGCGCACATATGAAATCAAGCAATCACATGAGCATAAAATTGGTGTTTAGAGGCACAGCGCGGCCGGAAGTGGCTCAGACACGTAGAGCGCGCAACAAAATAATGAACAAAAGTCATTATAAGTGGCGAGATGGTCGCGATAACGCGGCGGTTAGAGTAAACGCGCTTTTTTACGTTAATTAAACTTACTTCTGTAAACGATAATGGTCTCATTATCTGCATTAAGCACCGCTCGCCGTTCGCAGTGCTTTTTACGCAACGCTGCGCGTGCGCCGGGCGCCCAAGCTCGTCGCCGACGACGCTGCGGGTTGCCATGTTCAAAAGTCATTTGGACTATTACAGTTTATCGTACAATTTAAAAACAGAATTCCCATTAAAAGACACAGAACGGAAAAATGTGACAGTTTTATAAAAAAAATAAACATATCTCAGTAAGTATTGTAAGTTTCGTCTACATGCGACTGTTTTCGACAATTATCCCCAAATAACGTCTCGTCTCGTAAGTGATACGTGCTTGGGAGCGCAGCGGCGCGGGCGCTGGCCGCAGGGTCGCACTTAATAGCCGGTGACGGCAAAGGACACACGACAAAAACTCTCCTCATTATCCGCTCTATGACAATTCACCTCCATTTATAATGCTATTAATAAAATAATGGCTGGCAACCACAATAAGAATTTAATTCAGCATCAAACAAACATTAAATGTCATTTTATCGGTAAAAACCACGTTTGTAATAACCGTTTTGTTATTTTTTTAATGACAAATATTATTTCTGCATTAGAGTGTCATGTCGTATATCCGAATCACGTTCCTGGGGTCGATTTATGTTCTATTGTTAAAAAGTTTTCATTGCATAATTGTATTTATTGTGATTACCGCCAGTTACTTCCCCTCTTACATAACCGCTTGTTGGTTACTAGGTTTTGCCGTAGAGCCGCTCAAGTGTCCAGATAGACATAGCGTGATTGATTTATTTGCGTACCTAGGTTATGTGTTATTGTTACGAGGCACGTAAAGAGTGCGTAATAGATTTTAGAAAAAAAATATTAAACGTTTTTTGTCCAATAATAATGTTTCATATATATTATATATTCAATCTTTTTTAAGCCTCCGCCGTCCGTCCATCCATCTGTCTGTCAGCGGCCTGTATGTCATGAACCGTAATAGGTAGACTGTTGAAATCATCACATATTCTGGAATTCTATTGCCGCTATAAGAACAAATAAAGGAGTAATTAAAGGGGACCCCCTTATAAGAAACATTATTTTTCGGCATTATTGGCTCGATCTTAATAGAGTACGGAACCCTTCGAGTGCAAGTCGGACTCGCACTTGGCGGGTTTTTACAAGCTTACATCAAACGAAATGTAATATTTGGCGAGAATTGTGAGTGTGCAACTATGAAACTATTTTCCTAGTATCGGTATTATCATAGTTATTATTGTATAATGATACTAACTCGTACAGGTATTATTACATTTAGGTCCGTAATAAACCATGACTGCCCATGGCCTAGCTGTGAGGTAACACTTTTTGCATTAATGAGTTTGCCCGCATCACATACAATCGAAGGCTGGTCGTTATAATATGTTACATAACCATAACATAAATAATTAGATTTTTCAATATTTCATACAGTATACAGATCGATTGCTCGACTGGTTTAAAGAGTATTAAACTTCATACAAAACTCACACTTCACGATACAGAAAATTGACCGAAGCTGAAAACAGTACGATGTAGAAAAAGGTCGCATTTCTTTTGATCACCAAGCTGTCAACAATTACGTAGATGTGATGCCAAATCACTCCACATTGCATTGATAATATTAAATTAAAAGAATAAACAATTTTCTTCTCGTCTAATACCAACATTTTTTTCTTTCAGAATTTTCCTCCGCTCTACTACCTATTATAAACGACGATATAGTTTCTACAAGACAAAATCCGACAAATGCATTCAAAAACAATTCCAATGACGCATCACACAATCAAAACCAGTCACAAGCGAAATTTTCCGTTTACATTCAAATTCGAAGTATATTGAGCGGTTGTCGTCGGGCGAAGGCCAGATAGAGATGAGGGGTAAACATGAAATCAGGCTACTTATTACCCAGCGCGTTAGTATGCATGGGTTGGGAGCCCAGCGCCCTACTGCATTACGTCGCTCCGTACATAAACGATGCCTCCATTTACACCTAACTAGATTCAGCCACCCGGCACCCTTGAATGCAGACTGACTCAATTTATATCTTATTACGTGACGTCATGATTCTGTTTCGTTTTAGGATAGTTTTGTTTTTATTGTGGATTTTATATAAATATTTTTAGATAAGACTAACTTCTTGCATTTTTCGTAGTTTTTCCATTGAAACATATCTTATCTTCGTTCGCAAATCTATGTTCGCATGTCATATCGCATTCGATAGGTTTTAGGTAAGAAGTTAATTGGATCAACTCATTAATTAGCATTTTAAAATGCAGGCGTGCACTTGTCTAAGTCGGACCGCACACGAACATGTAGAAAAACAATGAAAATAATTAAATGCTTGACTGAGGTCTAAGTCTGAAAGCTCGTTTTTCGTTCTTTTCCGAAAAGGGAACCCATTACATATGTTTGAAACACATTAATGGCCTAATGATACATCATAACTGACAGTAATATCCAATTTAACTGCAATAGAACTGACATTATTACTAAAAATCGTGTCTGTAAACACTGTAATTCCGATCAAAAAATTTCGAAACGAGCCATTTCATTTAGACGTTAAAAAAAACATTAGAAAAAGGTTGACATTCCGTCATTTTCTCAGGGACATTTCTTCAAATTAAACTATTATTAGTTGGCGATCACGTCGTAGGATGCTTTTAATATTGAATTAGGGGAACCTGTGGTTACAGCGCCCTTAATCGGGCCTTCGGACGGCGATGTTCGTGTATTAACGTTATATCCACAGTCGTGTAATGGCATAAGTAATAATAAAGCCCAAATGACACAAAATATTGTCAAATTATAGGCTCTGAAAGCATGGGTAACCACTTACAATGTCTGCCGTTGATCCCTGGGTAGCGTCAACATATTAAAGGCTACGTCCTTACAAGGATTGCTTATTTTCAATTACCAATTAGTGTGATTGAATGTTAACGAAGGTTTTGTTCGGCTATCATTTTTTATCAAGAATCGAAGCGGTTCAGTGTAGAAAATAATTAAATGCTGAAAATTACATTATGTACTTATTTACGTACATTAGTTATGTTTTTCTTGGGTATTTTGTACATTGTTTAAACAAAAATACAAATAGGTATTTAAAAAAAAATTGTAGCTTGTCTGTCTTAGGTACCGGTATTTAAGAAACAGTTCCTGCAGTAAAAACAATATGCAAAATCATGCCTTAACAACTTATCTAATTGGGGATTACGTATTTTTTCTGCGATCGCTACACCACTACACTTAATTATGGCTATATCAATAGTTTTCCTTTTTGGGTGCACGAAGGAGATACAGAAATGGCTGTGTCATATTATTTTAGTGGATGACGCCGATCGCATAACTAACAGCTGCAACGAGTCGCCGCTGATTGTAGTGTTTAGTCTCGATACGAATCGATTTCATACGATTTGTATCGAATGATCCCATCGTAAGCTAATAGGAGCGATTCTGGCATATTTTTCGGCTCTCCGACCGATGATTTAGTTCGTACGTGATGTGCTTACACGGAAAATAAATCGTTTGGATCGCATTATATTCATTCGTATTATTAAATGTTCGTTTCTGTGAGAATTTTTGAGTTCGCCTACGCGTCGGAATGTACCGTGGATTAATAAAAAGTGAGTAGCGAAACCATTGAATGAATAAATTGCTGCGGCTTTTGATGTTCTGTTATGATGTATTTGACTATTATAACTTTAATAACTGGAGGTTTATGATCGTATTCTACTATTACGATCTATAGTTCGCTATTCTTTGAGAATAGAATTAATTTTTCGTTAACATATCATTAGACATTGTGAATATCATTCAAACATTCGACTAATGTTTTATTGATATCGATTTTCAATGTCTTGAAAATAATATTTAATGTTATTAGTGCCGTAACATTGAAGTAGTCATTGATTAATAGGTTGTCGAAGGCAATCGAACGATTGATTGAAGAATTAATGCTTTCACATAAATAAGGAAGCACCATTCACCAATTAAATAAACATAAATTCTTGAATAAAATTAATCGTCACAGGGTTATCTCTAGTGTGAATAAAATTGATATCCTAATCTGATGCATATATCCATAAATGTCTCTCGAGGCCAATTTAAATCCGATTTGTTTACTCATTCGATGAAACATCGAGAAGTATTATCGCACTCACACTCGGGCCTAATGTTAATTGGTTAATTAGTCTGTTTATGAGTCTTAAAACAAATTAATTTGAGGCGAGCGCGGGCATCTAATCTGCTTGGCGCCTCTTACGCACGTCCCTGTTCAAACTTGGCTATAGATTTTTTTAAATATATGTATGTTGCCTCTACGAGATGAATAAATTGAATAACTTTTTCATAATGTGTAATTTTATGATTTCGATATGGTTAGTGGGTTCATTATAACACTTAACTCTTCTAATAAAACTTGAAAAGTAAGATAATGCTTATCATGTCCCGAAATTCTGGTTACAGGAGAGCATTCGCAATTCGGTAGCAACTTCCTACATCAAGGTTGCCAGTGGGAATTTCCTTTTATACTAATCACCATTGCAAGATTGAATAACATCTATAGCACAACTTTGGTCGCTAACATAATGTGTTTCTAAAAGGCAGTATTATATTACTAGCCTCTGCCCGCGATTTCATTTGCGTGGAAGTCGTACGTTCGCGTGGAAGGCGTAAGATACACATTATTTATTTATTTATTGAGCAAGGCTCACCAACGACATATTAACATTATACTAAAATAACTGCCACATTTTTATAAAACTCCCTCGGCCCCGACCCATCACATCGCTTTACATCGCCCGGTCGCGGTATTACCTCCTTCGTATTCGTTTAGCGTTCTTTCAAACGTTTTTTATTTTTGCTCAGAGTAAGTTACAACAATAGCATAAAACCTTCCTCAAGAATTGGGCTATCTTTAAAAAGAATCCGACTGGTAGTTCCAGATATTAGCGCGTTCAAACAAACAAACTCTTCAGCTTTAATAGTACACAGCACCCCGCTCCTGCTTCGCACGGTTTTCACGACTTGACAAGACACCGAAATTTCTTAGTTAGTTATATGTTACTTTTATAATATTAACGTACTTATTATACACATAAATTCTCTAAAGGATGGTGAAAACCTCATCAAAATCTGTTGCGTGGTTAAGAAAAACAATGCGGACATACAGACAAAACGAAAAGCGACTTTAATTTATAATATGTATAGAGATTGATAGACACACATACCGAACATACCTACATACCGAATTACTATTAAATGTGTGATCGTTTAACTTATTCCGGAGTGAATTCCAAATTCCAATGAAACTGCTCCGGCTGCAGGTACTTGCTCAACTCTATGACATGGAGAGTGAAATAAATCGACTAAAGATCTACGTTTTTCAAGTATCTCAAAAAATAAATTCAATAATTTATATGCAATTTAATAATATTATGTAATTTTATTAAAACTTATTGGAGTCTCCTAGTCGGACACAATTCCATCCGTCCGGTCCGGCCGAGGTGTCACAAGTCGGGATACAGATAACGAATACAACCTTATTCAGCACTATCGAACACTTTCCAGTTCAATTTTGAACTTTATCTTTTCTGTTTTAAGACTAAAAGCTTTTTGAATTAATGTAAAAGTAAGTTTGTCAAGTTAAAGGTACTTAATGATACCTGCTCGGGCCCCGATGACATCACACGCAGTATTGTAAGTGGAGAGATAAGAATAATTCAATAGGTACCAAGGATTTTGATGACACAACTGTTGAGTGGTGGTTTTCATTGATTTAATCGATGTGTGCAACGTTTACGTGTCATTTTTAAAGGTTTTACTCAACGTGCCTGTTTTTGTTGTGAGTTGATACTGGATAACAACGCTTAATGGAAGAAAGCTGAACAATATATACTCCTGAAATCTAAAGAGAAAACTTTATCAGTTTTTAAAACGTGATAACTCAATAAAGACACAAATCTTATACCACCACAAGAGAACTCTATACTATCTTCATAATATTTGTCATTCCATTAAATCCATAAAAACTTCGAAGTTACCTCTAAATTCTGCAGCCAAGTGTCAAAGTTACGTCGGAGCGATCCCGTGCAAATAACACCGACCCTACCGATTGATCGTCAGCAAAACAAAGCTAATGTCATGTTTGTTCGGCAGGGCTAATCAAACAGGAACATTGTCCTATGTCAATAGTTAACGTCAATATAATCGATACAGGCGCCCTCAGGGATGCGCTGGTATTCGTACTGCTGTAGAGCAATCGAGAATCGAATTTAGATTAAAATTAGCTGGTATTTGTTAGCATAGGGACTTCATCTGCGGAATAATCAGCCAGTCTATCTTGATACAGATTAGGTAGCGATCTGTTGACCTATGTAGAGTTGAATAAAGCCATAGAATTTTTGACGTTGTTTTTAATGTGTCAGAAGTGACATTTAAAGGTTATAATAACATTTAACCGCGAAAATACATTTGTAAACAAGAAGAAGTTAAACAAAAGCCCGGTTTCAAAAGTACCATTGGTTCACAGTTTGAAAAGGTATGTAAAACCCTAACAAAACTGTGAACCACTGGTACTTTTGAAACCGGGCTTTTGTTTAACTTTCCAATAGAATCCGGAAAAACAGCTGATCTAAATCATGCTGTGGGAAGCTCCATCCAGTCAGAATCATGAAACAAAGCAGGATGCTATATGCTACATAACAAAAGGATGAATAATAAAAAGGTAAGTACAGACAATTAGGCATGCTCATGAGTAACAGCAATTAGTTCTGTTTATAATCCAAGTTGCACAGAATCGAAGGAAAATCCCGCAGTGCACATTCCTAGGTTTAGATTAGATATAAATAGGTATAATAATAACGTTAAGCAGAAGACAATGAGTACCTAACTAGATGTATTACCTTACACGTAATCACGAATCAAAAATGATTTCGATATGGAAAATTACTTCTTAGTTATTCTACAAGTTGAGGTTGACTTCGTTCCTAATAACAAATAATAGATTCTAAGGCCAATGCAATCATGAGAAATCATTACAAACAACATTAGATTGCTTGCAATTTATAAAATGTGGTTACATAGGTAATTATCCATGTCAGAGTATCTATTTATCTATGTAAGTACATTGCAAATTACCTATATGTTAGTAAATCATCTGAGTAGAGACAGATGCAAGGCCGCAGCATCAGTTCCCACAAAGACCGTAGTTATCTAAAAACTGACAACGTATCAGTTTTGGAACCGAATTAACGTACTACCTGCCATTCACATAAAACTGGAACATAAACAAATTATCGAAAAGACAAAAAACCGTCGTAATTTAACTTCCCCACATTTCATTCCACAAATTAGTCGAAACATAAAAACCCATGAATGAACTCTAAACAATCCCAAATGGTCATTTAGTGCCGGAAATGACCCGTTTGGCAAATAAATCAAAATTGCACTAGGAACGTAAACGCAGCGATTAGGCGGCGCTTGCAAAGGACCCGGTGACGCTGCGCATGCGGCGGCCTATTTATTAATTTCTCGAGAACCCAGAGGCGGGTCTCATCGCTCTAATTGTGCCTAATTTGAAACACTGCTCGAGATAGAGAGGCTGTAGGCTGAGGCTCACGTCGCCTGAGGCAATTCACATTGATATATAAAACTTATTCCATTTAAATAAGTAGTTACCTACCTACGCAGTCGTTTTTTTTTTACTTTTCAAGGAAACTTAGAATTGAATACGAGAAATGCACACTAAAATGTTAAATTAAACAGTAATCAAATCAATAAAAGGCAGATCTTTCACACGGATCATTCACATTTTATAAAATAAATGAAAGGCTGTTCCGTCGTTAGGTATGAACCTACACAAAAAGATACCAGATACGTAAAATCTGTTGGTGAGGGAAACACAAGAGACTTTACTATCCGGGATCGTTAAAGTTTATGTTTCAAATGTAGGTAATTTCCTGATTAATGATGGTCTAAGTCCGAGGATGTCAGTGAACCTAGCTGTCCGTCAGATGGTCACTGTGGTCTCAGCACTCCGGTCAGCAAGCTGCCAGGGCCGGCCGGCGAGATCACAACTTTCAAATGTTTGTCACACGCTACAAGCCTACAACCCATTCATAAAATGCTAATGCGATTAGTTCCGCATTGTTTTTGCTAAATTTATTGCCCGGAGCGGCCAACCAACCAACCTGTTCAGCTTGTGCCATTAATTTTATAATTAACACCTGGCAAAAACATTTAATATGAACACATTATGCTAATGAATATACCTACGTCTTGGAACGCGACAACTAACAACATTACCCTATCGTTTTTATGACATTCTCATACATTTATTACCTAACTACGTTCGTAGCGAGGTGTTAATGGATATCATTTGGCTCACACGAATAAATAAATGACTACGAACGGACATCGGGACTCTCAGTATCTCTAAGTGAAATGAAAACGGATATCCAAAATTGGTACAATAAAACGCTTAGGCCCAATAGGTTTATCGCGTCCACTTCCTACAGCCGCTCTAATAACCAAAACAAACAACAGCGACGAACACAAAGGGAGGCAAATAAGTCCAAAAAGTGCTAATATAAAAAAGTGTGCCCGTTTTTATACGGCAACGAGTAAGTGTGAGGTCGGAGCGAGGAATGTTGGCGCCTGTCTGAGTACGTATACCTGTCCGTTTATCAATGGACCACGGACAATAAGGTGAAAAAAAAATGTGAAAGAGTATCAAAAAAGCGCTTCATCAAACCGATGCGTCCGGCAAGGGTTGTCGCTCGCTATCGACGGTTATCCGTCCGTTACTGTCACTTTATAATGCGCCCACGATCATAAACGACATCTTTGTTTAAATTACGACGTATTGTTGTCATGTGTTTAATCATTAGTCAGAATGATGCCTTCGTACCTTATAAAATAGTAAACTTAGGTGCACATATCAAAATCAGAGTAAAGATATAGGTAAATCTCCAGCCTACGCTATTCTCTTGTAAATATCAATACAATTTCTATATGAAAACAGAATAGAATTCTGCATTCCTTGCGCGACGTCAACAATAAGTTTTCGACATTGTCGCGTGTAGGCTCGCCAGAACTCGCCACCCCGGCGTGGGGCGACATAAATATCCCGAGTAAAGCCTAACACAACTCAAGATGAACACGACAAAACTGATAAGGCCCCGCCACGCTCGCCCGAGACATCCCAATTTAGTGCCGGCCCTAAGATAACGCTATTATACCTACAGCTTTTAACTATACGAACGATACGCTAAATGTGTTAAAATCAACTTATTGTATGTGTTTTAAGGTAAAAGAATGTGTAGGTAAGTGGATTGTCACCTGCGCGGATTTGGTGCGTGGGCTACATGAAAGGGGTAACAAATAGATTCTTATTTATTTTTATTTTGTGAATCTTTTAATGACTCTTCGCATCTTTAAACGTCAAGTGATAGTTCATTTATTTTTGTTTGCA
Source organism: Lithophane ornitopus (assembly GCA_948473465.1). Lineage (NCBI taxonomy): Eukaryota > Metazoa > Arthropoda > Insecta > Lepidoptera > Noctuidae > Lithophane > Lithophane ornitopus. The sequence goes on along the minus strand of OX419616.1, from coordinate 6,435,397 downwards.
TACACGATACGAATTATAACTAGCTGTAGCAATACCTGTCTACTAAATATAGCTAAGTAAGTTACATGTGAAGGTAGAGAGATTCAAAGGAATAAGTTAAACTTAAAAACTCACAAAAATATAGCTTTGTTTCCTCAATATAAAAATCCCATTAGACAAAAACGAATAATCATGTCAGTAAGCATCCATCTATAAACTTTGTTTTCGTCAACGAAAGTTTTCAATTTCTAAGAAACGGCAATCAAATAGGTAATTTAATTTAGGTACTTTAATACATAAACCGGTCTATAAGTGTAGTTAAAAAAAAACAGTAGTAGTGATTCACAATTGTTTAGTCTTGCATCACTACTAATAGCGGATTTAGAAAAATTACAAGGAAACTTAATTTTCATCAACCGCATTTCATGGGCTTTTCTCAATTGCATTTTTGTATTGTGCAGCATCCTCATGTACCGTCATTTTAATCTTATTTTCCATTAAGTGTTTTCCAAGCATGAGAAAAAATACCGGAAACCGTAGAGCAACTTTTATTGACTTATCTCAAATGTGTTTTAATATTATGTTTTTTTTTTATTCCTACAATATGATCTTACATAAAAAGCAAAGCAAAGGTGAGGTAGTTTAGGTTTATTTTATAAATAAGTACCTATCTATTTATTTTTACGCGAAAACTTTCACGCTTCTTAATTTGTCGCTATTACAATATTCTAATGCTTGTCTGTCAAACCGTTTAGAAATACACAACTTGACTGTGAAAGCAGCATAATATTATTGCGAATAAGTTTCGTAACCATTCCATAAATGTATGTAGGTAGATAGAAAGTGAAATATTTCGAATAACTTTGTCAGCAATCTATCACCGATACGATAATAGAGCCTGATTGACTGTGAGAAACAAGTTACTAATTTATTCAATGAATTACTTAATTAACGACAATGGCAGACATGCCCGTGCCAAACTAGAACTCTTAACTCAACTCTTGTATCTAATTAATGTTTAAATAAAATTCTTAACCATTGAGCATGACAGAATTTATATTTTCTAAACGCAGGCTATCTTATACGTTCATAACTCTTATAAAACAGCTGTTTGTAAGAAATCTATGTGATAAAAACTAGATTTAATATTAATAGAATACCAAATAACACTAATGCAAATGTAAATTATGATACCTTTAACGGAATGCTTAATTCAATTAGGTATCTGCACTCTTATGGATATCTAAACCAGCTGATATAAATTTAATATTTATGAGGCGACAAATTACTTGAACATAGTTTATTCCATTTTAGTATAATCGTAATGCTGATGGCAACACTTAAAACGTCGTAATATTTCACGGGAGGCGCGGAGCCGCGGCGCACGCCGTGTGCGTCCGCCGAAGCTCGAATTTCCGTTTAACTAATTGAGCGAAAACGACACAACGAACGCCATTCAGCGTGGAACTAATGAATGGCCCTCGAAAAAGCCAATTTGTAGTTTTTTTAACACTTCAATTTGTGCCGTAAACCCCAAAAAGGCTCGACCAAAACCACAATCGAATTAGTGTCCCTTGTTCCGGAGATTAGAGGACTGTCCACCTCTTATCTCGGTCGTTCGTTATTTTATTGGCTTGTATAGAGTAAGTCGATAAACACGACGCATAATGGCCCATAATGAATCGTCCTCGCCAGCGGTTTGACTAATCATAAAGGTTTTATGGGTGTCGTTTCTGAATACTCGCTTTATGACGCAGTGCTGGCTCTACGCACTCCACCCCGACGCAATAGCACATTTGTTGAATAAACATACTATAAAACTATCACTAAAACATTTCTCAATCTAAATTGGTAAAAGTATGAACCAGTTTAGGATATTTCATTATTTGGTACCTATAGTCTGTCTAGTAGAGGTATGAGAAAGAGTTTTGGTTTGACGAAGTAAACATTTTAAAAGTCAGTGTACGTATTTCCGACTAAAACAGCAGGTAGGTAACCATTTTGTGTATAACATTATCATATTTAAACTCAGCTTACAAAAGCATTAAATTCTGAATGTGTTACATAAATTAACGATGTGTAATTAAAAATTATTGCTGTGAGCTATTATTATCTTTGCATAAATAATTGCCCATAATAAGATACATTAACATCAAAGACCCAAAAATCTTCCAGAAGACATGAATTACTGCATCTACGATTCGAGAAATTGATAAAGATAATGTTTAAAATACGAAATTAGATACGCTCTAAATACCGTTTATTGCCACAAATTACTCTTGTAACCGTTTTCCGTACCGCCACTATAACAACTGTCTAACAAAAAGATTTGTTGCCGAAATGATCGTAGGAATAGTCGACAATAGGTGACACAGATCGCTAACGGCCACCGTCCCACTACACTGGCCACATATAACGAGACACATTAGTATCATATTAATGAATATAAAATGATGTACAAACCGCGTAAAAGAGCTATTCATAAGTCGAATTAAAAGTGAATTAAAATGTCTGAAATGTCAAATTGCGAGGACACAAGGGTTATTAGTGACGACTGTTCTCCTCCTATCAGAACGTAGCGTAATTTGTAACTGATATTGAATGATCGTCACGCATATTATAACGTCTCGTCTAAAGCCGGTGCCAGACACAGTCACATATTTGAACACTTGTTTGAACACTTGTGAGGTACGGTAATAAATGCGAGATCAAACTTTGATCAAATACACAAACACCCGTGCTTCACATGTTTTCAAACAATTAGTGTTCAAATAAGTGTTCAAATGTGTGTTGCTGTGTCTGGCGCCGGTATAAGACTTTACAACATTACTGGACGAGAATATTAAGTATTTTGCAAGTGTGTGATGTGATCTCTCAAACTATTAGCGTCCATATCTCGAGAGCTTCATGAATTCAATCTTTAAATTCCTTTAAAAAAAACTCAAGATCATGCAATTCACAATATTTCGAAAGCAACAATTTGCAATGTACTTAATTGCAATTCTATTTACCTTAAAAATCACCAGTTTTCATCAAATTCTATTCACACCTTAAAATCCGGTGTGACACACAGTCACGCTATTGGAACGTCCATTCTCGTGAAATAGATGCCGCTTTACCACTAATGACTTCCTGTATTTTTTCATACGCCAATTATTTCCCGTGGGTGAGCAAGACGAAGACAACAATGTTTTTTTACCAATTTTTGTGTCTCAAGTCAAGTCCATTTCGATTTAATTTACTGGTTGTGTGATGTGATGTTAGTTAACATTTGTTGTAATGAATTGCGGGGACTCTTCAGCTTTCTATCATAATTGAAATTAAAGTATTATAGAATAAATGTTTTTATGGGTACTAAAGACAGTACCATTTCTTCATCCTATTTATTATAACTGTAACCATCTCAAGCTAATAAAATCTCTAGGTGTTTGATAGTTAAGATAAGAAATATTTTATATTTAGATACCCCAGCGTCAATCCTCACTATCTTTATGAATTGAAATGTCGATCTGCTCATGTGGCCTGATATCTGATCTTCACAATTGAGAGAGGAATGCGATCGCCTAATACTGTATCTGTTAAAACACGGTAAATGAATTATAATAAAATCGCGGCGGTCGTCATCGGAACAAATGTGTTGTACATGTCGCCGCCCACACTCGCACTATGTCGGGCTCGCCACACTTTTTATATCCACACTTTTAAACGATTAAATTATTATTTAGAAGTTATGACTCCTCTGCTCCATTTTTTTACATAATACCTAAATAGTGTGAGATTTTATGTGATTTGAAATTATATTTATTTTTATTATATTATAACACATGTTGTGTACAATGAAAACGGGCGTGACTCGTAACATTAAGGGCCCGAAGCTACGGAAGATGACATTAAAAAAATTCAAAGCAATTTACTTACAAATGACAAATAATTATACAAATTATGTATAGGTATGATTACGGCTTGTTTGTGGAATTATTTGCGATGCGTAGTGCCGAAGTGCGCACGTTGCGCTTAAGTATTTAAGGGTGGGTTTAACCGCAAACAATTATGTGTTATGGGGGAGCAATAAAATGACATGCGGTCGAGTGAAGTCGCTCTTGTTGAAACACTGGCAATGTTCCGCCATTTGGTGGCAGTTAGCTATAATTGGAACCCGATAACGTTAAATTAAGCCAGGTGGTTTTGGTAGCATTGGCGTTTAATATCGATTTTCCTTATATATTGAAATAAGATGAAATTCGTAGGTACCTACTTATTTTTACTATGTCACCTGAATTATTGCCTTACTGTGCAAGGGTGCAGGGAGCCAAGTTTACTAATTTACAAACGTGTCAGTGGTCTCACAATGATCAGTTTTTGACAGATTTTGTATGGCATATCTGTCAAAAACTTATCATTGTGAGACCACTGACACGTTTGTAAATTAATAGACTTTGGACCCCAGGTCTCTCCAATATTTTTCCAAGCCTTTCTCTCTCTTCATACTTTTGAAGGCGTTTCCTGGGTTACCGGAAAATTCATGTTTTTTTTAAATAATTTTCACACTTTAGGATTTAAACTTAGTATCAGTATTTTGTAAAATATTTTTAAGTTTGTGTTATTTCTTGTTCGTAGCCGAGCTACAAATAAACCACTGCGACTCACTTACTGATATTCAGATAGGTATTAAATAAGTAAAGTATCAGTTTAACGTCCGGTGTAAATTTCTCACAATTAGCAGTTGATGGTGAAGAAAAATTCTCAAAAAACTTTAATAGTTCGATATCTCCTTCTGTAAAAATATTTTGGACCCACAGTAATTGGGTCTAAAATGTCGCACTACATTTGTTAGTATCTAAGGTGAATGATTTTGTACAAGTCGTTTCATTAATCCAGCTCCCGCTCAAATGAAGCCATTCAGGCAACTCTACAACTCTCTTTAACTTCCAGGTCTGAATTTGAACTGCCTTTATCAAAAAGTCTAAGGCTTCTTCGCTTTAAGCAAAACAATTGACACGAGCACATAGCGATTATTTACCTACGATATTCACATAATGGCTGCGCGTACACATGGAGCGTTTAATGCGCACCCACGACTAGGGCATCCATCCGTCCGGATTCGTCCGGACATGTCCGGCTTTTTGGCCACCCGTCCGGACTTTGTCTGGCCGTGTCATTCGTTTATTTGAAGGGGATTTTTTTTTAATAAATATATTTTAATGATTAAGTAGGTACTGAAAAAAGAAAGAAAAAAAGTAAAATGTCCGGACTTATTAGCAAATGTCCGGCTTTTTGCCAGTAGTTTTGAAAATTCGAAATAGTAACCCTACCCTCGACGCATGCGCAGACGACGCGCGCACGTCTTCGCAATGAAGAGAGCCGGCCCAATCGCCGATACGTGACCGCTGTGCCTACGTTCCAGGATAATACTAGGTCCCACTATGGTTGTCAGGCACATTGGACCTGTCCTACAAACATTTTGAATAGGCAGCTTCAACGCTTCTATCAGTGTTTATTTAAATGCATCCAATTCGTAAGATCCTCAAATAAAAAGTTCTCGTTGATATTACCTATTTACTTTTTTATTTTTTATTCTTTCAGTTTTGGATTGGACCTTTTATCAACAGTTATGTTATTTCTCTTGCTTGGTCTACCAACATAGTAGTCTTTCTATCCAGTAATTTAGTAGTGGAGAAGATTACCTAATCCAAAATCTTCTCTATATTCACAGGAACACTACAAAACAGCATCCTGAAAAGATGACTACAAAACTACGCATAGTTACTTACCTATTTTTATTATGACAATAGAAAATAAGTAATTTTTTGACAATGTATTTCGGAAAGTGTCATTTTATTGCCAACCAATGAAATGTTCAAATTTGAAAAAAAAAAAAAAACTTTCCTGTGTAACTAAAATCTAGAATTTCAGCAATAATCATAACACCGCGAGCAACCCTAGACTCAAGACTGAGATATTATAAAATATGCTGGTGCGACGAATTAATATGTATAAATGTCGCTTTAATATCACAAAATTGTTAACTCAATACCGCTCAGTAAACATGTTTCAGATGTATTCACTTTACTAATGTCATACGTAGATGTAACTGAGAATCCAAATTTTAGCTTAAAGAATACCCAAGAAGTTTATAGGTAATCATCAGAATTCTTTTTCTATGCCAGTCTGAGAACTCACTTTAAAAGAGAGGAGTCCTGTGTCCCAGCAATGGGAACATTATAGGATGATTAGGCTTTGCTGTGCTATGCCAGTCTGAGCTACGGGAAAACAGCACATACCGTGGTGACAAAAACAGAGTCAGTGTGGGTGGTAAGTAACAAGGATACGACTGACCTATGTTCAGGGTTAATAAAAGGCTACGCACTACGTAGGCCAGATGGCTAGTGTTAAAAAATAAAAAAAAACATTTAAATCAGACTATTTTTGTTCATTAAAAAAAATGACAATGTCGCATTTTCTTTGCTTTAAATATGAAAATGATTTACTCGTACTTATCGATGAAACTTAGATACACACGTCGCGTCGAGAGTCGAACGTACTTATTACCTTAAAAAACAACCGACTTCCAAAAAAAACACAAAAAAAGTGAAAACTAACTTTTATTTCGGAAGTCGGTGCCACCGTCTTTTTTTGGAAGTCGGTCGTTTTTTTTTGTAAAAAGTTTTTATTTTTCACTTTTTAGTTGTGGTACCTACTCCACACAAATCCGAATACCACTACCTGCTATGTAAATAACAGTGAAGGAGTAAATAAGGATATCGTCTAGATAAACTAAGTGGGAAAAATACGTAATATGTAAGCTAACTCAAAAACTACGCAAGCAAAGTTAATAAAATTTATATGGGACCACCTCGGAAGCATGTAGGTCATGCTTCCGAGGTGGTAAAAAAAAAAGAATCATCAAAATCGATTCATAATTGGCAGAGTAATCGCGTATCAAACATACAAAAAAAACATACATATGAATTGAGAACCTCCTCCTTTCTGAAGAAGTCGGTTATAAAAAAACATCGACGAACTTGAAACACAAAATGCGGTGTGGGTCTCAAGGATGCACCAAATGGTCCAACTCTGTATTTGTCAGGCAAATAAACCTGAAATCCCTGCAGTAACATACAGATGGAACTTTGGGCATACCCATGGCATAATCTTGATGGAAGTAACCTCAAGATAGGCTTACTTGATAAAGTTTCAAACTTTCAGGATTTAATCACTGGCTTATTTGGATGAAAACCATTACCGTCGGCATAAATCATTATGTTCTTCGACAAAGGCACTAGGTATATTTGGGTTTCTCCTCTTTTAATTCCTGATACAATGTGGAGACATGAATACGAAAATCAATGAAAATAAGTACTGACAATCCTAGTGCTTATGAGGAATATTTTTAAAAATGTTTAAAACAATATCGACGATGAACTCTAAAAAAAAATTTTGCAAACAAACCAAATGTTTTTGATTTGTCGACTATGGTTTTTACCGATCTTTGACTGGCTGACTAATCTGGCCGGCCAGGCGGCCGGTACCTAGTCCAGTGTAGAGTGGCAAAGAGAACAAAAGTATAGAGAGGTATACCGACAGTGTTCCCCAGGAGGTGAAAAATTCATATCCTTCCTTTAAAAAAAACAACATTCATTGAACTTTTTCAAATTTCAAAACGACTCCACCAGGTCGCTAGCTTATATGTATACTACTCAACTATCTACTTCAGTGGCATCGCCTCTTTCTTCATTACTTTAACAATCATGATTTATGATAAAATTATGAATTTTATCATAAATCATGATTTTTAAAGTACCTATCAAGTAGGTACTAGGTAGTAACGCCACATTTAGTCACCACATTTAGTAGCCAATAATAATCCCGTTACTCATGAAGAGGAAACAGTCGATAAATGAAATACCTATATTCTGGAGATTATTACAACATAATGTGTATGAATAGTTACGTACATTTCAGTGTAGGTACTGTAGATAGGTACTGAAAACAATGGCAGGCAATTAAAATTTTAAAATATCCCCCTAAAGTTTATAAAGGTAAATGTTAAAATAACACATTCCTAAACATCAATTTAATTCAATGTTGGTTCAAGTAGGTATATTATGTTTGTATCTAATGTAGGTAAAGACATTTGTACACGTAGGCCCCGTTTTAATTTCCGTAATGGTTATCGTCGGTGGTCCATTGAATCGTTAATGATTAGACGATTCGTACAATAATAACATGTTTCGCTTTCCGATCGATATTTTAATAACCACTTTGAGCTTTATGTATGCGTACAACGATTAAGATATACTTCGAAAGCTTAACATCTGAAAAATAAAGGAGGAAAGTAGAATAACAATCAACGTCCGCTGTTGTATAATTAGCTTATCTCGTGTAGATCGGCTAACAACGCGCGGTCGTGCGCGCGCGCATTGGTGAGTGCCGCGCCAATAGCCGCGCAGCGATCGCCCATCGTTAGACCATCGATTCTTTTTGGTTATTACAATAATTCCGACACGATTGCATCTAATTGCGCTGGTTTCCGACGATCGTGGACCGAAGACAAGGAATTACGGATTATCTACGTACGTACATGAAGGCTCTTTGAAATTATAGTAGGTAAGATACGGAATGTTATTGGGAAATCGGAGCTTGTTGAGGGAAGCGTATCGCGTCGATAATCTTAACGCTGCCTTATTAGATATCATTTTGCGGTACGTGTTTCCCTTGCCATCGTTTGCAGCCAACAAATGCCTGTAACCCGATGGCGCGAAGTGCTCTTACAGCATGTAGTATAGTAATAACAGCGCTGAAATTGGTTCAGGCAATTTCCTGCGTGTTAATTCGATGCTCGCTTTAAGTGTAACGGAATCTGGATTAAGAAATTTATAATTCATAACAGTTGAAAGCAGAATTTGATTTATCTTTCCCAGAATTTTGGTAGAATCCTCCTTTCATCTCCCAAGGTTTTCGAGAATGACAATTGATAACACTTAAAACAGATAAAGTACGGTCTACCACCCTAAAGTTGAATATCAGTGCAACGTACCTACGTCATAAAAAGTCAGGTTCTATTTTTTCTATGGAATATTTTTTTCCCAATACAGTACAGGAGGTGTCCGGTAGAGTTGAACCCCCTTTTACTAAAACTTAAATAAAATTTTAACTAAGGCGTGAAAATTGACAACTCAACGTATACAAAGCTCTGGTAAATAGGTATTATCAGTACAATGACAAAGTTAAAATAATGCTGCAATTGTTGCAATTATTACTTGAGTAGAAAAAAATATCTTCCCAACACACGGGAGTGTGACCATAATAGTTCCCTAAACTCTGGTCAACTTTCCCATGCATTGAAAAGATTTAAACCTCTAAGCATTTTTTCATCGACTTAACCATAACTCTTTGTAAAGGGAAAATATTTGATCGCTGGTCATGTCTTCCTCATTCACTATGGATCAAATCTCATTAAAGTAACCGCATCGCGTTATTGCAAAACATAGATATCACAGGAGTAAAATACACCACGTTTTTACCCGACTAAGACGAAGCAAAAATGAGGGTTATGATTTTTGAAATGACAAACCTTTTAGCCCCGGGTGGTCCCGGCAAGTATATTCGTGGTTTCAATTAGGTATTTTTTTTTTTTATATTGTAAGTAAGTTGTCGGTGGTTGAGAAAAATCACTTGCAACCACGAAAAACTTGTTTTTTCCGCTCACTCGCAAACTGGCCAGCCAATATTTTATGGCACAATGAGTGAGCATGCTGACACATGTTAGCGAATCCGAACGCCACGATTTTTTAATGATTAAAGGCTCGTGCAAACAGACGCGATATCGCGGGCGCGACAGGCAGCGGTACCTGTCGCGCCCACGATATCGCGTCTATTAGCACGAGCCTTTAGGCGATATCGAGCTCTCAGCTCTCTCCTACCTGAGCAACTCTCCCTGTTTTCTTCCTACTATTATACCTACAGGGAAAAAAAATGGAACCTTTGAGCCTTTGGGTAAATATCGAAAACTCTTAAAATTCAACTATCTCGAAAACAATTGAATTTCGGCCATACATATGGGGGTTCCCATTAGTTCCATTCTGGCCCCCCTATCAGCTCCTGACGGATACACGTCGAATTACAAGTAATCTGTAAACAAAGATTTTTCCTTAATTAAGATCAATATGACAGTTAGATGTTATTTTTTCCAAAAGTGGTAAAACAATAACGAGGTCGACAATACATTTTATGAGGTTATGTACCGACATAAATAAGTAGAAAAAGAAATGGATATTAGGTAAGTACTTAGATAATGAAATGAAGTCAAGCTGCCTTTTTGTGCTCTATAAGTAAACTTGTAGCAACGATGAATTAATGATGTGATGTCAGTGGGTAGGTACTATACTCCTATTGCCTAATCAATTATAATTTAATTATCATTCCTTTTCAATTTCTTAGTTTTTTTTATTCTTCCTAGTTGCTTTACAATTTGGTATGGTGGGCTGATTGGTAAGGTATTTATTTTTTGTTGGTTTCGCTAAAGTTTCCACTTCCCTGTATATCCAGCAGGAATCAGAAGAGCTTAATCAGTTGCATTCAATATATATATTTTAACACTAACACTTTCCCACATAGATTGCCGATTTGCCGCATCGATTCGAGCTTTCCCATACAAAGTATCATCCCTTTTACGTTTTTTAGGGTAGGATTTTCAAAAATCTTAAAACACATAAAATTTTTCATTTATTTTTTATTCACCGAACCACTAAATATAAATTCTCATAGATTTACTTTTAAAAATTAAGTTAGTAGTAATATCTACTGTTTGTATTTCATACAAACTTATCTTCTATTTTACGCTCTTAGGGGAAGAATTCCAGGGTTGCGGAATAGTCCGAAAGGGATACCGGGACCCTGGCAACAGGTAACTGAAGGAACACGGGTGGGTTTTAGTCAGTAAGAGTCTGACACGCCCTTCCGCTCCGCCCAGAGCGGGAGAAGTCATACGATGATTTCCCACACAAAAAAAAAAAAAGGGGAAGAATTTCAATAAATCCTGTAAAGCGTGTTTCGCCACTTTAATCAAAAACCCAAATATGTATTTTCCTTGACTTCACTCAAAAACTACGCATTTGTACACAAAGTTTCATCCACAACTTAACCCCCTCAGAGGTAGAATTTCCAAAAAATACTTTTTAGTTTGCTCTGCCACAAAAGGAACCTAGGCCGCGGCTCTGCGTTGATGAATGGATCAATCAATATTACACCTATAATCGGTCAATCAATATTACACCTATAATTGGTCAATCTATATTACACACAGTTAGTTATATGTTTAATTATATTATTGTTGAATGTGGCCTCCTTTTTATTATAGGTATTATCATTACATTGACAAAAAAAAACTAATTCAAGCACCTGAAACCTGTGCCTTTTTTTCAGAATCTCTAATCACAAATGCGTTAACTTCTCCCAGTAGACGTTGGTTAATTTGCAACAAGCGGAGAGATATTAGCATGCCAGTCGAGCTCTGACTTAATAGCACTAAGACGGCAAAGCTTCGACATTACCCGGCGTCAAAGGAACCTAACTGTCAACTAACTGCTAATTATCTACGTCTACACTGGCGGCATCAACTTCCCACAGACTGCACAAAGTGCACACACACACATCCCTACACCGCAAACTATCAAAACCCGAAGCCATTCGAAAACTTAATCTACTTTAGAACATACAAAAAACAGACAGTTACTCTCTAACGTTCAGAAAATCATAACAATAGCTCTTAACATCAGCATCAATTTAGCAACGGAAGCTCAAAAACTACGGCTCGCAAAGGTTTTAGTAATGTTTTTACCGGCGTTTTATAGCCTCATCGCTAGATGGAATGGAACCGTCGTACATAATCAAACCACATGCGGGGCAGTAATTGCCTCTATATTCAAAGACCCCGCTCACATCACGCCGTATAATGACAAAAATAGTCCAAAAAATACCTCCGCATATGAGATATTTTTTTCAGAGTTCGCGCTCTCGTACGGAGCTAAATTACGAAATAAAAGATTAAGTTAAAAGATCAATAAACTTAATAAATGATCTCAATAATTGTTGTATTACGGACACAATGGAGCGGCGTCGTGAAACGTCATTAAGGCACGAACATCATTAATTTTATTCGCGGCTTTCTGACGTAAAGGCAATGGCGTCTGTCAGATTTGAAAAGCCGCGCAGCCGCCACCTGTTGGTAGCGCGGTGAATTAGACATTAAACCCCGCGGCGCGCGTTCCACTTGATACTGCCACTGGAATGACTCGCCACTAAATTGAAGGACCATTCAATCGTAGAAAACATGCGTTTATAATATAAGAAAATAAAATTATTCATTTAGACTGCTCTTTGTTAAGCTCATACCATCGAACTCTTCTTCAATCGTTTTCTGTGCAGACGCATTATGAAGTAAGTAGCAATTTATGTATTATTCGATTAGGTATCAATCTATCAAAACCGTCTTCTTAATTAGTTAAAGCTTTGTTTCTATTAACCATTCGTTATAGTTAACTTTGTAATTCATTCTATTTATTCGAGGCGTCAATGTGGAACCCAAAAAGATGGCGGCCAAAAAAGATGGAGCCGCCTCTTGAGATTAGATTTCTTTTTGGTAGCTAATTGCGTTTTATCAAATTAAAGCTATTCTGCCCGCGGTCGAAGCGAAAATGATTGATAATGTTTGACGAACACCGGTCCCACTAGTTTTACAGAATAAACTGTTTTGATTCATATTAATGTTTGCCATTTGTCTCGTAGATCATCCCCGGGCAAAGATGTTTTGATTTGTCGTTTTATAAATGATGAAAATTAAATTTTAGTATTCCGAACGCCTAATACAAGCCCGCAGCAAAAAACATAAAATACGTGTTTTACGCCTACAAACACAGCTCTACTTGCCTGTACGATAGAGTTTTACTAGCGTTGAAAACTTGATTTCTATAATGTAACTTATGTGATATTTTCATAACAGTATAATGGGTACATGGTATATGAGAGGCTGTGCACTGATTGGTGGGAATACTATTAAATGTTATTTTATGTAAATCTTCAAATGTTGTTGGAGAAGTCGACTGGTAGCCAGATAAAGCCTCAGGCTATAATATTAATGTATGTACCAAAATCTTGTAGCTACCGGTCTAGATATTACATTAGGGTATCGTATTTTTTTATCTCATCTCTTCTTTTTATTATAGCTCTTACATTTTAATATTGTGAAACTGATTGTCCTAATTGCTATAGTTTTTGTGTTGATACTTCATTATAAAATCTTCGTTTTATTGTTACATGGGATGGGAGGTGTTTTGGCAACGTTTTTGCTAGAGACAAACAGATAGACTTTGTAATATAACTAAGTAGGTAGATAGATACTTAGGTTTAAAATTCAGCAACGAGGATTCTATTAAGCTTGAGTAAGGTACCTACTTACGGGCACACCTTCCTTTTTAGTTTATATCTACAAAAGTATATCTTTGCGTATAACTAGTTATTCAAACCTGTTTGCTAATTGAATTCTTATTTGATTGTCAATTCTGATTCTATGTGGATGCCACCGTGAAACACAAAAATCGCGACAGTTTACACCCATTCCCTCAGCCTCATACGGGATGCGCGGGCACGGGCAGGCAGCGGTCAGAGGGCAGCGCAGCCTCGTCTGGCATCATTTCAATCATTAAGAAGTTCGGCGGCAGACACAAAGCAGTGATTGATGCGCCGTTTACCAGCCGCGGTGGCACCGACCGGTAAAAAACGACGCTTAATTAACTCGTTTGGCACCGCCGCTCATTAGAATTATTAATCAAACCGAGGCGGGGCGATAGCGCGAGTATGATGTATTGAGCTTTGATTACATTAACGCATTTGGCCGGCAGTAATTAAAACCACGCCGGGATGTCCGCGGATGACGATGAACAAAGGAGCTGCGGTTTAGGCAACGTCAATTATAACAGTTTTAATGGAAGCAGAAGAAAAATGATTTCGCTGATGCAGGTGCCTCCGCCTACGATTAGATTAACACCTGCTTAGATATTATGCAGCTGAAATAAGAAAAATATTGTGTTTTAATTTGTAGGTTTTATTTTTCTACTGGTCACTGGTAGACTTGGGGAGTTTTAAGCAATATTGAGCAAATGTTTCATTTTTACTACTTAGCTAGGTACAAAGTACAAACTCATAACAAGTTTTCAGGGACAATTTGTGTGACGTACCGATAAATGTATTTATCTAAGTGTGTCGACAATCAAACAGAAAGTTAATAATTTCGCTTGTGTAGAGTATCTTCTTGCACTTTGCAAGAAGCTATTAGGGATGCACCGAAAACATCGGATTCAGGTAACAGTATAGAACAGTCATTTTAATCCTCGCTATCGCCATCGTATCGGGAACTGTCTATGATAACTAAGCCATCTTCAAACAAGCCATAAACATTAAACATTGCTAAAAGAAGATATAATTAGGTAACTGTGAAAATAAGATAACAAACACCGATAAACTTCTGTAATAAATGCACATGTTTTGTACGTAGCCTATCTCATGCGAATCTATCTAAATCTATAAATAATAGTAAAAACATTTAATATGAGACATAACTCTACCGCTCGTTAACTTCATAAAGATATAAATCGTTAAAGAAAACCTTTTCCTATTTGTACGTAATTGCTCTTAAAGCTTCTTTTGCGATATTAGAAGTATTAACAAGTAATTATTTGATTGTATCTGCGCTAAATTTATTGTTGCCTAGAGGTCGTGAGAGACATTTAAAAGGCAAATAGAAAACGCCATAATAGATACTTATGTATTTTACTTTTCATTATTTTTATGGCTTCATCATTACTTTTATTTAAAAAAGTCTGCCAGCCAATTGGTATTTAATTAGATTAGGTTAGAGCATGTTGTAGAAAATATAGGTAATTGAGTATGTCCGTAATGCGTTTAGATTTTAGATATAATTAAATTAATGTTGAAGATATAGTCTTTCATTGATCAAGCACTTGTTGTTTTTTTCGTAATCTTCATATACTTAAGTACATAATTCCATCTATAAATAAAAAAACAAGAGACTACGTTTGAATGGATTTTCATCTCTCATCACTTCCTGAAAGATTAGAATTGAGGTAATTGAGAAAAGTGATAAATCTGAAAATCTGTACGGATAGGTACATCATGATGAACAAAAGTTTGAAAAACATTGTTAGTAAATGTTGCATGAATTGAGTAGATAAGGTACCCCTCTTGAATACCAACACTTCAGTAACATGGGGTAACCAATAAATTCAGCTATTCATACATATACAGAAAAACGAATCGTAACCACTCTCAATTCTGAATACTGCAAAGCATTACCCATTACTGTTTTATATAAACAACATTATCACGCGAGCTTTCTTCAGAGCTACAAGTATATTCATACGTCGTGTTGTGCTGATCCCCTGGTGGCCCAGCGGTGGGCGTGATGTCCCGGCGAGGCGCGATCTAATCTCCTAAGATAACCGAGCCACATAAACTAGCGGCTACGCTGCGCTGACGCACCTAACTGAATGTACGTACGAGTGGGTACTGGAACATTTAATACTGCTTTTTATTTAATAATCTGGATAGATTATTGTGTGTTTTGATTATTTGTAAGTTGATTCGTTGTTATTTCCAAAAGAAGCTCTATTATAAATATAAGAGGACAAAGAAATGCATTCGTACGATCACTCAAGTACCTCTATTTCATTGTCACTTGCACGATGCATTTGGCATAGAGGAGAAGTACTACATATTTTTGTCTTTTTTATACTAACTTAAGTATATTAAAGATTAGTTTTTTGTCCGTATGGATTGAGGAGCCATGTCTCATATTTAAATGTCATGAGTCTGATAAAACTTAATCACAATAAACATTAACCTGTAAGTAGGTACTCTTAGGGCTCTTTCTTATAACAAATTGTTATACAATTTTACTGCTATTAATTATATGACTTACGTATATTCAATATTCACAAATTAATAAAACAATCATCCTAAGCTCATAAGCTCATACGTTAACACGAAACAGCGATGTCGTGTTACCATCTCATTTGAATTTAGTATTTTTTAGAAAGTTCCAGTCTATGTGTGTCAATAAATTGGTTGATTGATGACACAGTTATTAGCCACATTTTATAAATTAGACACGCGTATGTATGTAGGTAAATGAGTGTAGCACCTAATAATAGATTTAATGAGCGCACTCGACGTCCAGCGATGATTTATTGTCCAATATAAATTGGCAATGGAGTAACGAAACGCTCATGTAATTGGTTATGCGTGCCTTGTTGAGTGTTACTAATTTCTGCCAGGCTCTATTTCCCAGAGGTATAGTTGACTTGGAGAACGCAAATTGCTACTGTGAATAAAACAGCAACTACATCGTTCACATGAAGTCCTCTTCCTCCTTCAATTTTAATATCAATACAATATCTTTAACAATTCTTAATTTTTAACATCGCATGCACCGTGTAAAATAATCGATTTAAACTAATTCTTTACTTTAATAATTTATTTACAGTGAAACATATCTATATTATGGTAGCTTAAGCATATACATATAAAATTTTGTACAAGTATATAAAAAAGAGTACAGGTCATTGGAAATCAAAAAAATCGTACGCATCACTGACATGGGAAAAATATGTGGCCGAGCATGTGGTATTTCATCACACAGAATGAGTACCTATTTAATTCGTATGACCTTAGTACTTAATTCCATAGAGAAACAAAACACGCACCAATGCGGTTCTAAGTCTGCACAACGCTAGGGCAGCGACTACCCGTGCTACGCGTGCCTACGCTGCGTGTGCGCTACGTTAGCGCAGGGACTACGCGGGCCTACACGTGCCTACGCCGCGCTGCGCAACGCTACCGTTGCATCTACGCGACGTCATGTGACGCCTAGCCGACACCTATGCGGTATTTCCGTTACTTCCGATTAACACCTCTACTAGCAAACGCCTAGTGTGACACAATATTTAGTCATAAAAATCATTTTGTTACTTTGATTGTACAATATAACCTACTTAAGCTAAGATTTTAGCATAGAGATATAATTATCTTGATATTCCTAGATATTCCTTTCGAATTCGGCGTCTGATTGTGCTGAAATTCTTAATAATGAACTTGGTATCTATGATCTAATATTTAATCATTTATGTACACACAAAACATAAAAATGGAACATCCGCTTAAAGTAAACCTACAACACTAATTTATACGACTTTCTTAAAATCAAAAGAAACGACAGATGTCACACTTCGTGCAAGGCAACAAAGGATGGTAATCAAATGTTGGATACAAGAAGCGCGTGCGCACCTAACCGCAACCCCATGCGAATCCTTACTTTATTCATGAGAAAAAGTACTTTTACTCATTAACATAAAGTGCAATTTCAATTGCAGGGGCAATGATAACAATTCGCAAGCAGTTGATGGATAAACGCAAAACAAAGGAAACGCGCTTGTCTTTGTCTTTAACCACACGGGAGTGGAAAAGCTTGTGGTCCAACGGTAACACAACACTTATAATGTTTTAAGTATTTCGCAATGCAGTAATAATTATGTAAACAGCATTAAATATCCCACAACTGTATCATCTTAGTAGCATGGACAGAACCTTGATCACAAAAAAAATCTAAGATTATCTTCATCAGTTGAACGTTGCAAAATCTTTAGATAATTATATATGCCAATTTGTGCATATTATATTTCTAACGAATTAAGATTTGTGATGTAAAATATATCTACAAAGGATTCGCACTATTGCTGTGATTCTAAAATATTGCAAACATTTTCCACAAGTCACAAGGCTATATGTTAATCGTCTCAAAATAACAGGATAGATGGCCTAATCTCCTGCGTCACCAAAAAATGTTCCTGCTAAAAGTGGAGGATTGATTAGTATTATCACATTACGAGGAATTGTCTCGTCTCGCTGAGGACGCAGACGGGAAGTGGCTGTTTATTCTGTTTACCGTGCGGTCATCGTGACATCGACGCTCGCGCCGCAATGATCGGTGGATGAGTCTTTTTTTATTCAGGATTGAACAATACTTGGGTGACAAAACTTAAAAATCGACATAAAAAAAAATTAAAAATCCTCGAAAGGGAGTTTTCCTTACGTAACCACCCTCCAGCATGTAAGTATCGATGCAGCAATGTGGCTGGATTCGAAATCCTACAAGTAGGTTGAGATTGTAACGATTTTCATATGGTGACTCAGAAAGTAAGTAGGTATACCTTCTCAGTAGTCGACAATGCTTGGGGAGGCCTAAACCCAGCAGTCAGCAGTGACGATTTTCGGCTAAACGATGATGCTAATGATGACTTTCACGGAAAGGTAATTCCAGTCAAGGGTTAACCCTTGTATGAAATCATCAACCCACTCAGAACAAGCGTCTTTCTCTGTAGGTAGTAGAAGAGACCTTTGTCCTCTTTGTAAACATCTTTGGATAACAAAAAACATTCGCCGTGTCCGATGTTCGGAGCTGTACAACGTGAGTTAATCCCGGCATCGTTAGTCACAATCAAGTCATTCAGTTCATTACCGCAGTTGCCCCTGCGCCGCCCAGCTCCCGACATGTCGCCGACGATCACGTTCATTGTCACAGGTATTTGGTTTTAAAACTCCTTTTTATTTCTTATCAAGTGTTCTTTGATGATTTTATGGATAACTCAAGGCCCCAACTTCTAACAATGAATCTTTGTGATCTTAAAGTCTGTAAGCCTGAATGGTACCGTACATTCTAGGTTTCCCTGTGGTTTTGCACTCATTGGATCTACACTAGACACTTTTAAAGACTTGACATGTCTAAACGTTACGAGCCATTATACCTGTTTGTGTTTCATTATGGGACTACCTATGTCCCATCCTGACTGTCACATTCAGGTCATTATTTTTTGTTTGTTATTTTCCATCTGTAACACGTAGTACCTAAGTATTTCAACATCGACACTACAACATTTTGTATGCTAGTGCTAGTGCTGAACGCGGCAGTCGACGCCGTGGCACATCACTCGCACGACAAAAGCGACAGACACGACAAGACTGAGAAGCACCCAACATGCCAGGAGTTCACACAAGGCCTCTCGTTCAATGACAGCCAAGCCATCGGCTCCTGGCACCTACTGCACTATAGAACTGAAAAGACCAACGGAGCAGGGGATTCACACTGCGTTCAGTTCAGCTCTGTCAATGATCAGGTATAAATATTTAGTTTATTTGCCATTGACAACAATATGGAACGAGCATTGATAACCAGACTTGTTCATTGCGTGTTGGCTATTTATTACAGGGTATTAAATCTAGTTTTCCGGGTTTCCCCCTGATGGTTTTCTTGTGTCTTATAGATTAAGGTAGTGAAATAACACTGTATACGACCTTTTGAACTCTGGTCCATTAACATCTTGGTAATTCTATAGCAAGTTTTTTGTTTTACTTTATTGACTTCCGGTTACGACAAACCAATTATAGGTTTAGGTCTTCACGAGAACCTTGCGTAGTATCGTTTATCTAATAACTGCGCAGTTCACCCACTCATTCCCGACGGCTTGTTTGTACAACTATGTTTGGTTTCTCGATACAGGCGAATTCCGCAAAAACATAACTATGACTAAAACCATTGGTATTGGTATTAGGTATACTTCATTATCTTTTATTTGAATTAACAGGAACGAAAGGACCTGAAGGAGGTGATTGGAAAATTCGTAGAGAACCTAAAATGGGAGAACCTGGTTCTAAAAATGCAGATCCCGTGTGCAAGTCTGAAGTCCAACAAGACTCGTGACTACTACCTGGAGAAACTTGAGGGTGATGGATCCTACAGGACTCTGCAGATGCCTCCATCGACAGGTACAAATTGATACAATACTCAATATTCGATAACATTATGGTTTAAAAGTTTATATTTTGTCCCATTCAGACAAAAGGATGTTTTATTGTGCGTTTTACTTCAGCAGCTTATAAGTCGAACTACATAATTATAGTTAAAAGTACCTAGTATACTTTACTATAATCAGTCGCCGGTTTAAATTCCTTTAGGTATGACTACTTCGTTGATTTCAAGCAGGTGATTGGAAAATCATTATGATAACTACACCTGTCTTTATTTGATTGTGAAGCGCATGGAGAAGGGCACTTATAAAAAATTGGTACCTACTAATTAATATAACAATACGTCGCAGCTAAACTAGACCTGGCAGACTTCCACCGCTACCCGATGCGGCTGAAGGTCATCGAAGGGCAGTACCTCGGCATGATGGACTGTCATGAGAAGTTCGTCTTCATCCTCGGCAAGCAGCCCCCCGAAGGCAAGGAAATCGACGAGAAACTCAAGAAGATGATTGAGGTCTACTGGCCAGAGGAAATGTAACCTAACTAGTTTATATTTTGTTTAAGAAGGAACATAAATATTTAGTGTTGTATACTACCTATATCCTAAAGTAAAATTAAATTCACACTTTTATTTTCGACTAAGTAATAAGTTATTGGTTGATTAATTTAATGCAAAAATTGCCGTACGATTGGGAGACACTTGACTATTAAATTAAAGAATTAAAACATAACAGCTTATGGGATGTAAGTAACTTATTTCGCGCCTCAAGGCCTACGGTACCTTACTTCCATGCCTGTCAGGAAATTTATTTTTAAAGGGCTTTGCATCATTATACATTATCCCAAAGGGTAGGCACCTAATAAGCTTATTGATGACCTATCTTAAAACTATTCCAAAAATCTACTTAACAACATTTTACAAACCCACCATAAAAATACTTTGTGCGATATTATTATTACAAATCTGTGTTCAATACAACTGCATGACACACGATATACAAACTATAATAAGTATAATTGCTATACTATTTCCGGCAGGTTTAGGAAATTAGTATCGAAATAATCACAAAACCAACGGACCCATTACTATGGACGTCACCCCACTGCGCAACCCCTGCGTTCTAAAGCACCACTCAAATTAAGTGTGGCTCGATCAACAGTCATTTTCGGTTACAATTAACCACACATTTGAGTGAAAAGTCAACCACCCACTCCAATTGATTTATTGTGTCCTACGAGTTCCGCCATTTTGTGGCGGATATACGTTGCAACTAATTGTTATTCACTGGAAGCGGTACTTTATGATCCTAGACATTTCGTTTGGGACTTTTTTTGGTAATGATTCGAAGGACTACCTAGGTAGAGGTACAAACATGGAAAAGAAACTGGAAGTTTTTAAAATCAACATAGAATTTTCGCTAAGGGAAAACTAGTTTCCATCTGTTCATTTAACGAATACCTACAAAACTACTGCAATTACCAATACATTTGCCAATCGTGGTGATTACGGTAGTACCTACGCGTACATTGACGGCCTATTAGAAAGCTCCGGTTTTGTGGTAGAGTTTATGTTCAATTTTGATGATGGATATAAATAGAAGGTCTAAATTGGATTAGATTTTTGTATCCGCTGAATACCAAAATATGGAGAACCATATGGATCATAACGAAGGCTACATATAGAATTTCGGGAAAAGGTGCGTGCCTATTTAGTTGAAAAGTAGGTCCTGAAAACGAAGTGTTTAGTAGAACTTGCTTTTTCATCACTAACATTATTTCCAGTTCAAAGTACGCTTACGAAAGGCGCAAAAGTACGCCAGTCTTTTCCATACAAACGTGCACAATGTCGCATGTCGTGTGCCGCGAAGGGTGCAACGCTGTTCATTTGTCTAAACGCAGTAGCGGGTTGAAGGGCCCTACGCGGGGGCTGGGAAAGTGTTGCACTTTACAAAAAGTTAAATCGCTCCTCGAACGTTCGAGTGGCTGGCGCTGCCTGTTTCGGTAACCGTCGAACTAGTAGGTACTTGACTCCACTTCACTATTAAATGACGTTGTATACAAAGCTATATAGTACCTATCTTAGACTTTATTAGACACCCACACATTGCTCTAAAGTTCGGCGTATATGGTGTTACAACTATTATTTTATACAGCAACTTCTAACGCTACTGTGTAGGAGTTAATTCGTACGAAGCAAAACCATCAAATACAATGTAATCACTTTGTAAGTTTTTAAATTACCCACACTCTCCTCGAGTTATTATGTCGAATTCGACATCAATCCTTGGTCACGTCGCGGTCGTATTATTAAAAGTTCAAATAGTAATAACCGCTAAATAAAGCTGATAGGAATCAAGAGAGAAGAAATAACAATAAAGAACGTAATTTCAGGCTGTTCGGGGACTATATCGATGGCAAACTTTTTCAATTACTGTGCCAGGGCATAATTATCGTAACAGCGGAATAATAATTGTAATTACATGTCAGCCTACAGTTAAAGGAAGTATCCCCTACTACAGCCAAATGAGAAATTAATGTGAATTTTATCCGAACATGTATACCTAAAATTGATGCAATTTATTGAAAAGTTCGTGTTGTAGTTTCTGGTAGGCAGAGTATGTGAAAGCGATCGAACTCTTTCCATAAGTCAATTCGCAAAAATGGAATGTTAGTACCTACTTATGTGTATGTTGTAATGGATTGCTCATAAATAGTTTAAACGTTCCAATTGTCCGTCATCCGCGCCATAAATCAATGTGTGCAACACATGACCAGCCCGGCCGGGCCGTGGCGTGATTGAGCCGCCGTTTACCGCGTTGCACACCTGTAATTACTACATATACTACCTCGCATGTTAATTGTTGGGAAAATTCGGAACGAACGTAATGAGTGAGGGTGACTTTCTGACTTGTGGGAACTCGCCTATTGCCAATTAAATTAGACAACTGTTTAATTATATCTCTACCGATTCTTACCGCCGCTAATTTGAGGCCCATGTAACTGTCACTGGCACTAGTATAGCCAACTAATTAGGGATAGTTATCTACGAATTATTAGTCGTTTTTACAATGTGGGGAGTGATTTAATAACTTGGTAATGTTACAGAAATGAGCTGATTTTCTTTAATTGCAGACCGTTAAACGTGGAATTACGTAATATTTTTGTTTCTTGTTTTATTTTTCTTTATTCTTTTGTAAAGGTGAAGGTGTACAATTAA
This sequence comes from Lithophane ornitopus, assembly GCA_948473465.1. NCBI lineage: Eukaryota > Metazoa > Arthropoda > Insecta > Lepidoptera > Noctuidae > Lithophane > Lithophane ornitopus. Next base: position 6,412,326 of record OX419616.1, on the reverse strand, counting down.
TTTCGTTTGTATGTCAGTTTACCAGCATTTCTAAAGGAAAAATAAATAGGTAGGTACTTACATCTGGTTTTAGTCTTGCTAGAAACTAGAAAGCCCAACAACAAAGTCTAATGTTAGTTCAGAAACTATGCTGTGTCTGTCGGTCGATTAGGAACTTAATGTCGAAAACGCAATGAAAGGGCGAACTAAGATCCCCATGGCAATGTCTGTGTCAAAACTTTATCTTCAGGTGTAGACTTGACCTAGGTAGGAGGTAGGTACAGTCGGTGACCTGAGATAAGTATCAACACCATCATATGTAGGTACCAGATATAGGCACATGTAAGAAAGTCATAAATATTATACTCTGCCTAGTAAAAAGCTGACGAAAATAAACTTGTAAAACACAGTTCGTTAAGGTAACGTTTAGTAGCGTTATGCAAAGCTCCGTCGGTACAGCACCGTTTAGCACTCGTAGTAAATTCCTCGGATTTGCATAGCTAATCGGCTGGTTAGCTACACGCACGCCAGCGATAAGGGAAATATGCTGTTCAATGATTTATATTCGGCACTTCGTAGGTATTAAGTAGCTACATTTATTAGACATAACAAGGCAATTTGTAGCTTTCGTGGTAATTAATGCGGGTTTAACATGGTAAGGTAAATGTTACGAGTTTCTTTAGGAGTTTCCATTCATTATGTACTAATTTTGGACTACCCGGAACTGACTAACAGAAGATGACTTTCAATAAAAGAAATCCACTCAAATTCAAATCCATTATAACGCCTATAACAAGCCTTTTCAATAATACACCGTAGATCTGATGATAGGCACGGCAATCAACAACAAACGACTCTCTACGACAATTTTCTCTCTAATCTTCGTTAGTAATAGCATATGAATTACAATCCTTCGGGTAACAAACCGAGACTAAGTGCAGCCGAATGTTTCCGCTGGTCCCGTCTCCGCGGCCATTACGAGACGACGCCGATACAATTACCAGCCACTGAATAATTTGATAGGGAAAATGATTGATACAACAATCACACGTAATCAGAATCGTGTCGGTGCGATTAGGCCCCCGCGGCCTGCGACAGAGGGCGCCGCGCCGCCACAAACCCGACAATTGCTCACCGACGATTTAATCAAGTCCCCGTTCCTAATGGCTTTCTCTCTTCATTAAATTGTAATAATGGACACTGTTTTTGTCTTTGCGGTGGATATTGGGCGTGGCCAGCTTAATGCAGCTAATGATCTTACCTACCAACCTCCTGATGTTATTGAGAACAAAGCTGCCTACCGTTATGTTCAAAAATATTTTATTGCCTAATACCTAATTGTCTTGCCTTCGAAAACTACCTAAATACGTCTTGACGTGCAAAAACAACTTTGATGTGTATCTGATTCACATTAGCACCTAAATCATGATTTTCATCAACGCTAAGTTTTTCAAAGCTACCGAATTTATGTTGAAGAACTAGCTTGTTTTCGGAAACGTTTTCACGTAGTTAAACGTGCTACCCGACATGCGATTTGACAATTAGCGAGAACACCCAGGGGTGGGAACAATAAAAATAAAGTTAGTCCACAAAATATAGCGTCCACTCAAAAACAGATTGATTAAGTAAATTCTTTGTAACGCAAATTCTCTTGTATGCCAAGCAAGACGCTCACTAAGCTTTTGTCGGGGACCGAAATACACACCTTCAGGAAACACTCGAACTGAAAAGAAACGCTATAGGTACTTATATGTAGGTAGCATTGTTTATTATACGTAGTACCTATGTGATAGGTTTAGCTTAGGTACAGACTATTTATGCATTCAGTAATTTTCACATAACATAAGTCATCATAAGTAGGTATTGTGACCTTGGGTGAAAGGAAATAATTTCCCGGCCATACCTACTTAAGTACATCCACTGGATATTGCACATAGTAGAAGTAGATACCTACCTATTTAAACTAAATATACGCCGAGACAAATATGTGTACGTAGGTACCTATCTACTTACCTAAAATAGGTACGTAGGAACGTAATAAGGATTATAGGTAACTAATAGGGTTGCCAGGTGTCCCGATTTGCGCGGCACGTCCCGATTTTCAGGGGTCTGGGGACGCATCCCGATTTGCACCTGATCGGGACGATAAATCAATACATGTCCAGCATTCTAATTGCGTACCTAATACACGATCAATAACAATCTGAATTGGTTTGAAACAAATATCTAAACCATTGCTGCATAAATTTCAAACTATAAGCGTTCCTTGTTGCCTACGGAACCCTAGAAACCGGCCAAGTACGTGTCGAACCACGCACAATGAAGGATTCCGTAGATGGGATGAATTTAATCCAAGAACAAACTTAACATTTTAGTTGAAAAACATATTCTCCTATACATTATAACTGCAAATGTAAGTTTGTACGCACAATATTGAGAGATCTAGCATGTTATTTTAAGACCATAGTCTTCTTATAGGTTTTCCTGTAATCTATGAGTAGGTATAGAACCATTCTCTGTAATTTTTTCAAAATTTTAGGCTCAGTAGTTTCGGAGATAAGGTTGGGGGAATGGTCAATTTTTATCTATTTGCTTAAATATATGTACAAGTATTTACTTTATATATATTTTTTTTTAATATTTGAGATACGCCCTTTCCTTTGATATGTCACACGGTACAGTTTACAAAACTTTTTTTTTCTAATCTTCTTATTTGCCCCCAAAAGTGACCATTTTCAAAATCCATTTATTTTGTGTTACTCCTCCGTGTTTGGGTCACAGAAATATAAAGGGTGTAAGGGTGAACACCGTTGTCACTCAAACCATGGGTAGTTGACTTAAATATAAATATAAACGACCGAGTAACAACAAAAAAAAACGTTATTTTCATTAAAAGATTTAAAAAAGTTTCTATCCGACACCGTGCTCGCAAGCGAAACAGCTGACTGACTGAGGGAGGGGTCGTGCACGCGGCCGGTCATGTCACGTCCCGCGACCCCCACCCGTGTTGAGACGCAAGTTCGTTGCCCTAGCGCATAGGTGAAAGGGTGAAATACACGAGTGGTAAAATGTTATTTTAAAAAAAAGTCGTAATCTTCCATTGATTGTACGTTCTATAAATGACACCAAACCACTGGTTTCAAGAACGGTTTACCCTAACACCCTGTATGTGTAAAAAAAACCTTGTTTTATTTATTGTCCCGATCTACAACCCTAAATCCCGATTTGTTTTACCTTCTGCCCCGATTTAAAACAAATCGGACCTGGCAACACGAGTGACAATTGGATTCGATTCCCAGGTCGGGGAAAATATTAATATTGAGTAGATATTTCCACAAGGAATTTCTCAGTAAAAACCGGTTATGTTGTGTGTGACCACGAAATGTGTGAGTAGGTAGGGAGGCTGAGGGTGTAATTCAAAGAGGTAGGTAAGTCTGTGCACTTTAATAATTTCTACCGTGACGATTTATCATGGACGTCCACGCCCACGTCAAAATTATAATATTATCTAAAATTCAAATGGACTTCTTGTACCTACTGAAGGTTATTCCTACATTACCAGGGAACTTTGTTTACTAAAATGGCTTATTAGCCTGATCATAGACTAGGAATCGTTGGGCTAATAATGGTCAAAAGACAGCCAGTTGAGCCCCTGTCCTCGATCCCTTTAGCCAACAGTAGCAACCTGGAGTCTTGGATTTGTGACCGATTAATGAATGGATTACCATTCATTAATCTTGGTTAGGTTTGCCCCCTATTAGCTGGTATTACTGGATTTATAACGTAGGTAAGTAGTTAGCGAAATGTAGGTACCTACTACGCATTTCTACCTATCCTTCGGCGGTATCTATGTTAACCTCATATATACTTACTACCTAAGCAGATCTTTTTACACGTGCCAGAATTTCCTAATTGTTAATCTTGGGGTAGGGTTACAATTCGTCAGGATTTGCCCGAACATGTCCGGGCTTCTCATTTATCCGGATAAAAGTAAGTCCGGATGAAAATAAATTCCTTTTTTGTAAATAAAAAGTAAATTGCGTTCTGAGAAAGAAAGATTAAATATAAATGTACGAACTTTTGCACAAATGTCAGGGTTTTTGTCAGGACTTTTCAGATTTCGAAATTGTAACCGGATCTAGGACTCGAATACCTAGGTAGTAGCACTCCTAGCCAAAGAGTTCGTTCCAAGAAGTGCTGATGTTCCAGTTTGAGAGAGATATATTGCCGTCAACGATTAATTGATGCTAATGACTTGACTAGATTCGAATTTCAGTTCGTCTACAAATGTGCTTCTTCACGTCTTCCTGCCTTCAGATCGTTGAGTCAGCTGCTTGGGAATTGTCCAACAATACATAGGTACCCATTAGCGATTTGCGCCAATAGATATGTTTACGTCACGGAACTGCTTAACAAATTATAGTATAATTCAATTTATTCAATTCAGGGAGTCTATAAATAGACTGTCCATGAGTGTGGCGTAGGTCATGCTCACTCTGGAGCCTTGTGACCATTCCAGCTGAAAGACTATCAAATATAATATCTTTAAATCATAATAAACCAAAGAAGCCGAAACGAAAGAAGAGCGACTCTTTTGTTTCAAGGAATGGTGCAATCAGTGTCGTGAATAGCTCAACATGCAGCTGGTCCTACCAATATCATCTCCATCTCCCACACTGGTCACGTCTCTACCTATGGATCGATCTCCATTCACCATCAAATTTGAATGACATAAAACCATAAGTATGTCATTGCAATGTAACTCATAACTCGGTAAGGTAAGGTATAAATTAGAATGATTGCAGAGTTTTATCAAACTCACGGCAATGAATCTAATTTATCCTTGACTAACCGATGCCCGCGGGTTCGCCCGCGTGGATGTCGGTTATTATCTACTAAAACCTTCCTCGAGAACCACTCTATCCATTGGTGAAAACAGCATGAAAATCGGTGGTCGTTTTTGAGTTTATCGTGAACAGACAGACAGACGCAGCGGAGGACTTTGTTTTATAATATGAAGTGATTACAATATTATGAAGCCATTTATTCACTGAGCAACAGTGTTTCGGATATACCGTTTCTGAAACATTACGTAGATGTTTCCAGGAACAATGTTTCGGAAACTCTGCCATCCACACAGTTCAGTTGCTTAGGTCATGGCGCCCGATTATTTTTGTAATCCTTTCTCGAGCAATCCCATGATATTCGTTTTTTCTCAAACAGTTATATTAATTTAAAAACAGTTTCGTCGTCCCACACTAGTCATGTTTATAAACAAATGTACGACGCGTCCACACTCGCAGGTATCTGTTGCGCAACTGATTTGATTCTGTGATCCCGTCGCAAGTGGGGAGCACCGAAACATCCGATAAACACGTAGTGTTTACATAAATAAAATTATATGTTTATGAAACAAAATGATTTGTTTCAGAAACACGTCGATTTTGTTTCTGAAACAGAGTTTATAAACAATTGTTTCTCAGTGGCTTAAGAGTCGTATTGCAATGAATTACTAATGGTTTTAAGCCATTCTTTGATCGTGAATATGCTACTTGATATTCTCAGCAATCTCTGCTAGTTTCTTATGACCAATGAGACACATTAGCCCATCGCTCTATTTACAACGGATATAAAAACAGTAGACAAGCAGTCATGCTTTGACGTCTCGTGACCTTTCATTAGTTTTTCTCCCGTTCTTTTAATTTTAGGAAAATATTGTTATCCAGTTGCCCATAGAAGGTTGTCATCACAACCTATTTATTCACTGTCACCACGAAATAAGTTGTGCAAAAATATTTGCAATAATAAAATCGGTTATTGATCATGATAACAACTTTTACGATCCAATACACTTATGATGCCAATATATTGATGTTTATTGCTACAACTGAAACCATTCGGGACATTAAGCCTTTCAAAAACTCCCAAAACTAGATAATGGGGCCTATAATGATGAATAGTGCTGTACTTTAGAAGGGAAAATAAACAAGATATATATTTTTATTTACACATTTATTACAGTTGCATACAACAGTACACAAGTATAAACAGGTCTATAATAATATTTATACATTTATATACATGTAATAACCTGGCGCGGGACCATGAGGCTAAAGGAATGTATGAAAACTAAAATATTTTCTTAGAAAACAAAACTACATAAATTGGGATTCGATTAAAATAAAGTAACAGATAAAGCTTGACTAGTCTTAAGGCACGTACAGACATGAAAATACATCGGATAAGTCAGTTATAAATGCTTTGTGTGTACATAGAAATCTCTTTGAACTCGATGCATAATCGCCTCATTGCTCACGTGCCAGGTTTTAATACTAAATGCCACAATAACACGATAAAATGTGAAACAGTTCATTTCTACTTCAAGGCGCAAACTCTTTTTGAGTAGCCTCTTCTATCACAAACATGCCAATATCCTATTTATAATATCAGTCGAAATACGACAGCTTGCTTGCTACACACTTAGTTCCAGCACAAGGACATTCAATATTAATTTTAACATCCAAACCAAATACTAGAATTTCATTATTTTGTAAAATTGAATATAGGTCATCATAACATGACTGTCATAACTTTACATACGTACATCTAAAAGATCGCGTGCAGTTCTGTAAAAATACGTTACAATCATGAAATGTAGGCACAGACACAATCTGATAGCTTTTCTTGGTTAACATGGGACTAACACATTTTTCATAGTTATAATTTGAACAAAGACACGCTGCCGCTGATAGCCCAAAGCGCGATCGATATTTAGTATTTCAGTAACTAATAGAACATTCGTTCATGAAAGTTCCTCACCTTACAACAATTACATTACGCATTCAGCAAGCGCTCGTTTATTTATGGGCTCGTATTAGGAAGATAAAAAAATTGCACTACCTTGCATTAAATTAATGTAAATATACGAATTTCATCGACTTAAAGTCATTAGACAATGCTAAGCATTAAATAATTGAAAGCAATATAGGTACACAGTAGGGAACATATTTACATTGACGCTTAGTATCACAAGATGGCGGCGAAGATCAGGCGTGTTCAAAATGGCCGTCCGTTCTGCGGACGCTCAGGCAGCTTCGGCGGCATGTTCGGCACCGGTCGGCTATCGAGATAAAACGTTTATATTAAAAAGTGCTCCACCCACAAATAGATATAATGCTCATATTATTTACAGTGATATCTAAATACGCAGGAAATGTAAATGATAGTTTGACAAATAAATGTGTGGACTATGCCACGGGGAAATTAGAATGAAAATGAAAAGGTTTCGTTAGTACGCAGTCACATTCATAAGCTTAAAGCAAAATGGGAAACTTCACGAAATGTACGCACAATGTCATGCACCGTCACAAGGGGTATTATGGATAGTTATAAAATGTAAAATCCTATCCGAATGCAGAAGTATGTTCATGTCACCATGCTACTATTTCAAATAAAAGATTAATAGAGCAACGCTTATAATACGCCCTTAATATGTACACGTATTAATCGCATGCACAAATACCTAGAACCGATACTCAACGCAAGCATAATCCTACGTAACGGTTCAGCAAGTAGGTAAATATTTCAATAAGAACAACATTTTTATACGTCATGCAATTTTAACTTTTAACAGCTTTTTAACAGAAATTATAATAAGTACAAGTACAGAAAAAGACAAATACATTTTTCCGATATATTTAAGCTTATTAATAGGAATATGCGAATAGATCAGATTTTTACAACCTTTTAAATGCACCGTGTAAATTAAAAATTACTTTAGTCGAATACTAAAATCACAAAGCATACAAATTCTTATTGAAATATTTCTAACATTATTCAAACTCAGCTTACCTAATATTACATCCTGCAGATATTATTATCCGAAACTGTTAGTAACATAGTGAAGCCAATGGGCATTATGTTTGCCAAAACTACTGGAATAAATCAAACGTCTTTAGTACACATATAGCATTTAATTACTCTATATTTATACAGCATAAGATTAACAATATTCATAAACTATATCAAATCCAACAATCACTGCCTATACCTTTTTCGATGGTACTAACGCTATTAACAAGATAGAGAGAGCAAAACGTTTAATGATCGATTACTTTTGTATAGTTTCCAGCTAGTATTGATAGAGCAATGAGTATAGCTATAGCGTTTAACACTTCATTGCGTGTAGGAACTGTTAGCTGACACCGGCGCACGCGCCGGTCACGGTGGCATCGCTCGCGCCGCACGATGTTCCTCTCGTCTCACCGCGCCTCCGCTCACATACCAGTTAAACATGGTCAGTGTTACCACTCTACCATAATATGTATTGCAACGCCACTAACATGATATTTAGTGTCGATTCTTTGCGATTATTGATAATCGCAATCATTAACGATGAAAAATGGATGCAAGATGATTCCAAGATTAAAATATCGATAAGCTTTATTTAATATTTTTAATAACGAATTCATATTGTATCACCATCAATAAAATGTTCTAATAATTGACCAAAGGTATTGCTAACAGCAACAATATACGAGACAACTGCTTTGGTCTTATCCAATATAAGTACAATTAATTTTACATACAAACTTTACTCGATATATCATTACGAGTTCATAAGTAACTTGTTACCAGTGTCACTAGATACCAGAGTATACTGACATAGTTGTAAATATACAACAACAATCAAGCTGGGTATAATTTAGAGTAAATGCATAAACGTTAAATACGCATCGTCGCTACTGGAGACGGAAAGAGATTAGACGAGCGAGTCAAAGTTCTAAACTACTGTAACACCTAGACACTGACGTGAGTACATGTTGCAACGACTGTTACTACGCAGCTAGTTCTACGCGACAATGGTGCGGCAACATCAACAAATTGTAACCTTGTCTTTACATAGTGTACAAACAACTCTAGCACATTACAAAACAATATGATATGCTCGTGGACTCCCTACCGAACTCCGGGAGCCCGTAATGCCCTCCGCGAAACAACTCAACTACGTAATCCCAATATACACCTATATTAAGCCACTGAATGTAACATTTACAATTAATCGTAACATAAATTTAACTACATCATAAGTAAGTATAATTAAAGTAATACGCAACCCGCGGCGCCTCCGCGCTCCAGTATACGTATGCATCATTGCACATAATCATGAAGCGCTGTGAAACAATACCTAGTCCACAGTTAATACTGAACAATTTAGTCGTTTTATAATTTTGAAGCTATACATTATTAAGTTTTTTATTGCATATCTTTGCGTAGCAACCCTAATTAAATAATTATAACCTAAATTCCTTTACATAAAGCAAGATATACGAAAAGTGTAGATAAGTCTGCAAGTGTTCAATGTGATCATTGTCCGGGTCTTCCGTCTTACATGTTACATTTTATTGAATACCTTGCAAACGCATCTGCTCGTATTAAAGTATAACCATTGGAATGTACTCAGAAAAACTATGCCACGAAATTGGTAACAATATATGAATTCTCATTATGTGTATTTTATATTATTTTGGATACAACGTTTTATAGCATGTGTGATCTCCGTGATTTTTTTTAAATATTGTGATGTTTGTGCAAAAACTGAAAATAGAAGTCAGTTTTGAGAAACTAATTGCACTGGATCGAATATACTTGAAGTTTCTAACATAACATATTTAAATACATACAATGATATAACCCTACGGTAACGTTGGTTATGTATCACAAGCAGAGTTGATGTGCAGCGTACAGTGTTACACAGGCACATTGGATTACATTTACACGTCAGGACGAAAAGCAATGTAACACAACACTGCGCTCTATACCCACGTATAAGAGGTTTAGTTCACACTAAACGTTCAAGCGGTTAAACAATGTGCTCTGAAAATGCTTGGATAAAGTTAACTTGTAAAACATCATAAGCAACAGAAAATTTCATAACCTCTAAAACATCGCTTAAAGATTCGAGAATAACGCTAGAGGTTTCCGCTTAACATACAATTCGAAGTATATTAAAGTATGTTATTTATTTAAGCGATGTTTTAAATTGAATACATTTTTAATGCTTGTTTAATCATTTACAGAAGTTTTAATATCAAGAAGAGAATTGGTTACTAACACAGACCTTATTTGTAACAAACGTAGTCACTTCGAATAAATTCATGGTTCATTATTAACCTAATTCTACAAAAATGTATCTAACTAAAAAAAGCTTCTACCGGTTCACACATTTTCAAACATGTTTCAATTTTCTAAGAAGAAAATAGTGTGATACCGCATGTCATGTCAAGTTGGGCAGTGGGGATAACAACATTGATATGTCCGTGGGGCTGTAAACGTGTACTAGGACTGTCAATCCTGATATGTGTCAGTGTATTGGAGACAGCGGCTGGCCGAAGTGACGACGTTTCCAACAAATTCGTGGCGTACATACAGTCGTAATGGACAACATTGTCGTGTTTACTTGAATCTGGCGAAGGCGGAGCTGAGTTCGTTGATTGCGGCGTTGGTGACGGCCTGGCCGACGGCCTGGTTGACTTGCTGGCGCATGTGCGGCGGCATCTGGTTGTACACGGCGCCCGCCGCGGGCAGCGCTCCGCCGGGCCTCCTATTTGGTTTATTGTGAACATTTCCTTTTCAAACATGACAAAACATACACAAGCAAAATGTGGGGGCAGGGATTTTAGATGATTGCTAGGAACTAGTCTCACAAATATCAATGAATTACTTTTTCCGACGGATGCCAACATACAACCTTTTGTTTACCGTATTTAGTTATTTTTACAATAGAACACGAGCTACTTCAATAAACACACAGACAATATAGTTACATACAGGGAGAAAGTAAGTGCGTATAGACTGTAAAGTTATAAACGGTAAGTGAATTTTCTAAAGCCGTCACAGCTTCTCTGTAAGACATTTCGGAGTAACGTAACCGCCATAATAATGCAAGTCTCGTGTTGTAAATGATGAAATAATACTGACACACAACTCTTACAGGGTAACTGTGAATGTAATAATTAACATCGATCACTAATTAACTACTCATCACAATCACTTTATCAAGAGTAAATCCATCTACAGTATTTATTTAATTTAATGCATTGAAATTGTAATACTTGGAATTTATTTGCTAAACATTATTATTTTTTCATTCGCCTTTCATCAGAATACATTAAAGCAGGAACACACAGTAGGCTAAGATGAACTTATTGAAAGTGTACCAACTGTCGAGTAGCAACTGTACTACCATGTAGCATATTTGTGGTGACAATAAAAGACACGATTTGGATACGAAACAGTAGAAATGGTAACGATATTATTAAAATCATGAAGATCACACAAATTAGTGCACAAAACATGCGGTGCTTCGTTATTGTGAACACATTGGAAAAGTGAAATTTACATATCATGAATACAACACCTTTTTGTTAATTACATCCAAGAAGTAAATTATTGTTAGCCTCTCCTGTTAGCTGATTCTCGTCATACAAATATTGAAAGTAACTATATAGTCTTGAATAGACATTTATTATCGTAATAATATCATCGATATTGTATATGTGGAATATGTATCGGTCTGTGGGCAGCCTGTACTGTTCGATGAGTACACAACCAGTTTCACCAAAAATACAACATTCGGAAAGTTATGGAATAAAAATATATCTAAATAAAATTGTCAACGCAAGTATATAAAATAGGTTTCGTCTAACGAAAGGCTGCCGGCAGAGGATTCATAAGCAGATAATTAATTATCTTTAATTTGTATTCTACCAAAAGGTAATAAATTCCACTATTATTTTAATAATTTTATGGAAGCAACATTTTTTTCATACGTATCATAAGTATTGATCATTTACATGACTAATAATAATATTGTATATAACATATGTATAATTTATTTATAAATTTGTCGATATTTGCTAACTTACTACAATCTCGTCATAGATCCATGGGATCTTATCAGAAGAAGAAGAAATGGATCGTGCTGATAAGATATAACTTTGTCTCGCAATGTTCGTCGATTACAACAATATGTTAGGGGTAACGCGGGCTGGTATATTGATGTGAATGTGTAATAAGTTAACAAGTTCGTAGTTTAGTGCCTTACGTCGATACGTAACTTATGTTAGTAAGTTAGTGCGCGCGCCGGGCCGCTTAACGCCGCCTGCGAACACATATACACACTGCCTCACTCTGCATACTCCATTTATCTATATTATTACTACTGCACCTCAGAAAGTTAAGCACAACCCGAAATATAACAATATTATGTTCCCAAACCATCATTTCCTTATGGAATTATTTAACGTGCATTTGTAATTCATAGTCAAACTTATGTTAATAGATACCAGTATATAAAGCAAAATACGTGTTTACTGCAAATTATGGCTGTTACATCACCCACACAAATGCCTCCTATTGTACTAAAGCAAAGCTCACACACCGGCAGTGCCGCGGCAATATAATAATTTAGCATAATTTATGCATATGGCATATTGATAAAAGGTTTCACGTCCATCATGTGTGCTCTAGAACTTCAAACAACGAATGCAACCTACTTTTCCCCCAGATCATTATTATTATTATCTTTTATTTTTATTATTTATTGTACCGAGCTCTAAAAACAACTGCATCAACACCGGTTAAGGGCCCTATCTCAATAGGACACCAGCGGCGGCGCAAACGTGGTCGCGCTGACAAAAGCGCAACTGGTTGCGCCACCATGGTTTCCTATTGGAGAGGGCCCTAAGGTTAACCTCCGAAAAGTAAGAATTTTGATCAACATTAAATTAGATAACATGTAAACATCACATTATTTTCACCATTCAAAGTGCGTTTTCATTTTGTATGTGGTGTTCGGATATCCATTTTGGATACTATTCCAGACCTAAAACCTATCGGAGGCTACGCCGGATGTACTACTTTCAGTGGAAAGACTTCCCCGAGAGCAGTTAAGTAGGATCGTACTCACGTGGGAACGAGCGGCGCGGGCAGGCCGGGCTGCTGCGGCGCGGGGCGCGCGCCGGGGGGCGCGGGCGCGCCGCCGCCCGGCCGCGACGGCAGCGGCGGCGCCGGCCGCCCCGCGCCGCCCGGCACCGGCGGCGCGCCGCGGCTGCCCATCGAGCCTGCGAAATCACCACCTTCTTAACTCGGCGCGTTCGCCTTTCAGTGCATTCATAAATCAATTGGTGAAGTGCCGAAGACGAATTGCCGACACTGTTCGGATTCCGCATGCAGCCGAAGGCGGCTCTCGATTCATTTCCAAAAAAGGTCATACTCGGAGCTCTCGACGATAGGACTCGAGTCTTTCTAAGCTTAGAACGTTGAGCGTCAGACGGAGATCCGAATGAGATCATAACGGTCACACGTACTATCTACTTGAGCCTCGTCGAATATTGTAATACGAGGGCAGCTTTATCAACAACTACGCATTGCATATCTTGCAGCTGGATGAAGAAAATCTAATCAATATAACGTCATCAGTTCTTACACCGACGCGAGTTTTCGTAGATGGCGTTGGGATCAAGACTAACCTTGTTGCGCAGGCGCAGCGCGACGCGGGCCGCCGGGCGAGGGCGGCGACAGGCGCGGGTTCCCGTCGAGGCGCTCCAGGCGGCTCTCGAGCCAGTCGTTCTTGACCGGCGGCGGCACGGGCGTGCTCACGGTCGCCATGGACACGTCGCCGATGATATGCAATGCTTCCTTGCATGCGTGGTACATGCGGAGCATTTCTTCGCGTTTTAGGGCTTCCTCGGGAGACTCTTCCATCATTTGCGACTAGGAAGATAAGTAAAATGTTTAGATGCCGGCACACTTTTTAAACAACTGCATGCTGATCAGCATTTGTTTGATCTATCCGCTCAACTGTCTTAAAGTTTGCTATAACATTCAATCCTTACCTGATCGCCGGAAGCGTAGAGATGGGCAAGGAGCTCCCCATTGATAAAGTCTTTGGCATTATTGATTATCATCATCATGATGGTCTTGGGCACGAGATCCCGCGTCGTCTTGGTCACGATGCGCATGTACGAGTCCACCAGGTTTCTGATGGTCTCCACCTGTCGCTCCAACTGAGGGTCCATGCTACTTGTGCCTGAGCTGTCCGAACTCTGAAAATAGAAGTTTCTTCATGCAATAATATATTTTATTACATTATGCTTCTTAGATGTCTCCCGACGCCGTAAAGGAGATTAGTTGTTTATACATTATAGGCCAATAACGATTATTTGTAACAAATATAAACTAAAGAACAGGACACGTCTCTTTGAAGCCAATTAAAAACGACGAAAAAATCACAAATCCCAATTTCCGTCGACCGATTAGATCACAGGTGTTTTACCTTACAAGCATTCCCATGACCTTTATTTTAATGAAAACTACTACGTGTAACATTTTCTAATAATTATAAATGCGCTAACGTTCAAGCTTTGTAGCATAACTTGCTACAACCAAAAATATATAGAGTAAAATCTGTTATAATTGTACCAGCGAAGTCGCGATTATTATAGAAGTAGTCAAAAAGCAAGGCCGAGCGAACCACATGAGACGAGATACAGTACGGCTATGCCAAACAATCCGAAGATTTTTAAGGCCTGGCGCACACTAGCGGTCAGGCCGCAACGGCCAGGTCGCAACGGCCAGGTCGCAGCGGCCAGGTCGCAGCGGCCAGCGAGATAGTCGGTGTGTCCGCTGGCCACGTGCGGATAGGTGCACGCGCTCCATGACGATTTCATACTCATGTATCTATCTCACTGTCCGCCGCAACCTGACCGCTGCGGTCTGGCTGCTAGTGCGCTATTGCCCATAGGAACGCATTAAATAAAACTTCTTACGATTTTCAAATAGCATGCAGGGAAAATGCGTTTAGACGAAGCAAATATGATGAACACTCGGTTGAAACTCTTAGCAAGAATTTTGTTTAGTCTAAAAGCAGCCTTAAATTAGGAAACGTCGTCCTGCTCGAATTTATCAACGAGTATGTTAATATATTTTCTTATAAATAGTGTTGTTTTGTTCACCAAACTGTCACTGCGAAGTATTGTTATAGAACAAAAATAACAGTACGCCTTAAAACATTTGAATAGTTGTAGAATCTATCGAGTCGTCGACACATCAAAAAAAAATACAAGATTTCTTCAATATAAAGCTTAATAACGCTAAAGAATCGTGGGCAAAACACCCAGCTCCGCCTCAGATGAAACCACTGTAGTTTTGAAGACATCACTTCTCCCTTTACTCAGGCCAAGGCTCATCAAAATCTGTCCCGGGGTTATTCAGTTCCGATAATGTTTAGTTAATGTTAGGTTAGGTAAGATTATGTTAGGTTTGGATAGGCTATGTTAGGTAAGGTTTTTATATCTCACAACTTTTTCTAACCATTTTTTTTTAGTTGGGTTTTTTACTATTACTCAGGAGTGTAGAGTCCGCTCCAATAAAACTGACTTTTATGCACACTTAATACTTTTATTATTACATTTGCTTGCAACAACACAGTAAGTGCGCCACCTCGTTTGGTAAAAGAGTATCATTAATTGACATCTTGAATACCACTGTGGGCAAAATACACCAGCTGGGTGTATTTTCCCCAGCCATATATTAATTATGACTCGAAACACATGGCGGAGGACATCCAAGAGGATTTTCCACGCCGGGTCTCTCAGACTCTTACTGACTAAAAACCGGTGTTCCCTTCCCACACTTGGACCGGGGACCATGAGATCTTGTGCGCCTTCCACGATCCCCGGACCTAATTAACATAACCTAACCTAACATTATATGAACTGAATAACCCTGGGACAGATTTAGATGCGTCTTGGCCTGAGTAAAGGGAGAAGTAATGTCTTCAAAACTACAGTGGTTGTAATGATGGCGGACGTGAGTGTGCCGCCCAGACATATCTAAACTAACCTAACCTAACATTGTCAGAACTGAATAACCCTGGGACAGATTTTGATGCGCCTTTGCCTGAGTAAAGGGAGAAGTAATGTCTTCAAAACAACAGAGGTTTTATCTGTGATGGAACGGGGTGGGTGCCAATACATACCTAACCTAACATTGTCTTAACTGAATAACCTCGGGACAGATTTTTATGCACTTTGGACTGAGCAAAGGGAGAAGTAATGTCTTCAAAACTACAGTGGTTTCATCCGTGTCGGACGTGGGTGTGCCGCCCATAGATTCTTGCCCACGATCCTTTGTATACCTATTCATCATAATAGTAAAAAAAGCAATGTTTGCATAGATAGATGATCAACAGCACATTTTGTTACAGCATGCTTCACCAATGAGGGCTACTTGTTGTATTAGTAAAGTAAGTTTAAAACCACCAAGACTTTTCTAAAAACGATATTAATGGTTATGGTAAAACAGCAGACAATTTTATGTTCTGTACGATGCAAGGTTACAACACTACCATACTCACCAACAATGTATAATTAAAGAATGAAATCGGAACTACAAATAAAATTCACAACAAAATATCCAAAACCATGTTACTGGACGCTTCGGGACGCTCCCATATGATATGCTTTACAATATGATGCGCAGAGCTATCATTTGTAAATTATTAATTGCACATGCAATAATAATGTTTATAATACAAATTGATAACTACCGCCTTAATATATCGCACATCACCTTGGTAACAAGTCAAAAATCCAGCAAACAAGCTTTAAAATACGAGTCACTTACTCTTGATTTATTTCCACCCAACCCCATGGAAGGCAGAAATAACTAAAAAATAAAAACATAAACATGCTAAAACAAAGTTGAATTAAACTTCCACAATATTTTGAAAATTAAAATAACGAAAAACACCTCTCAGAATCTTGCAGAATATGCTCAAAAAAACGAAGCACAACACCCAGATGTTATTCCTACTATTATAAACAGATATTAGTCATGGCATTTTTGTGGTAGGTAAATTGTTATTACAAACAGTTGTTAGCGGTGGGTGGCGCATACATTATGATAATGAAGTGCATGTGAGACTAAAATTTAAATGACAAAACAGCACTCTACACGTCTCATGCTACATCGGCTAGAATGTATTTCAAGAAAATTAATTACAAGTTTAAATAAATAGGGTTAATAAAGATATTGTTAATTTAAAAAGGAATTCTTGAAATCCACATCGGACGCAGTGTTAAATGTGCGACCACCGTGTTCTGTGTGATCTATGTACTTGTGTAAATGTTTCATAAGCCTGTATAAACAAACCTCGTTTCCATCATTCTGAATAGCATGGCAAAACAACAGATTTTATAACATAAAACTGACATATAATAGGTATATTTAAATATATAATTCACAACTATATTAAACACCTTTATTATAAAGCCATATTATAGTAAGAAAATAAGCTCAAAAAAGTAAACATAAGTTATGTCCGCAATAGTTTAAATGTAGGGGAAAAAGTAGAAGGGGTAAGAAAGATCGAAATAATAAAACAGGCAGTATAAAAAATAAGTGATAAGCATGAGCTATGTTCACCTCATCTCCGTTGGAGGCTTCGGACGTCTTTTCTGGGTAGACTCCCGCGCGCAGGAAAGATGCCTTCCAAGAGTCGACGTCGTCTTGTGTCTCACACGATAACTCTAGCTGTTTGTAATCCTGTGAAAATAATAATCAATCTAGTTCTCATTTGTTACAGTAAATGCGCCTGATCTTATACGGGGCACTGAATTTTAACTGGAGCCATGTTCGAGTCATCATTCTTTCAGTTTTTCTTTCTATACAAGACAAATAGCCGTTTATCAAACTCGAAATATATACCCTAAAACCAGAAAATTGAGAGAGATTTAGCAAAAGCAACATCGAGCAAAACCTCAGAAATATGAATAAAACCATCCTATTATTGTTGTGTTCTTTTTCCTATACCTTGTACACGTTCCTGCCCTCAGGGTTGAAGAGCGCGAACATGTGCCGCCGCGACATGAACCCTTGCTCCAGATCCCTCAGCTTCAGTCCGTCCAGGGGCAGCATGTATTTCTTCTCTCTTTCTTCCTCGTCTTTGAACCAGGAAATGCTCTCAGCAGTCAACACGAACCAGTAGTCTTTAGAGCCTCCTGGACAGGTAATGATAATTCTAAGCAATTTGTTTTAAATTACCTATGGACAAGGTTCGATCGATAACCGTACATATCAGTTCTGAGCATGTTGATTGAGATTTTTTTGCCATTTATGTCAATATTCTTTCTCGATTGTTCTGTCAGAACTCGAAACTATTTACTTTTTGAAAGGTCAAAACTTAACTCGTAGGACAGCCGTAGACAAGATAAAATTGTGTACTTATTAACTGCGTCAGCGCAACTTTGCATGCTGAGCTGACTGAATAAATCATAAATATAAATTCCGTAGCGCATCAGAGCCGCTCGCTGAGTCGCAAGTAGACTATTTCTATTCTACTATGCGAAAACGATTCACATCCCGTGCGCAGGGTTCGGGCTAGCTCTAGCGGTATCCTGAGGGCATTCGCGCAGAGGTCCGATTGTCAGTACCTGAACCATTGCTGTATGGTTCAACTACTGACCAATCGAAGTTTATAATGGTTCGTAATATGTTTATATGCAGTCTTTTTAATTATAATGTTTTTGTATGTTTTATGGTGCCTACTATGATCCATTGTTGGCCGAAATAAACGTTTTTTTTTTAATTTATTTATAAATACCTTGTAGCAACTCACCTTTCATGATTCCCAAATTATGAATACACATGTATCCTTTCCTGATGACTTGGTTTCCTAGTGCGCGGTGTCCTGACTTCGTAGAATTCTCAGATTGATTTTGAGCACTGTAACAAAAGCAGACAATTCCATGACATCCGTTCTTTAAGACTAACAGCTGTACATTTTCTATTTTACGCCTTCCACTGCGAAAGAGTAATGAGCTAATAGCTAAGCGGAACAGAGTAAATAGTCTTTGCCTTTCACAAAGTAAGAGTATTTTAGAAAACTGGTTTTTGTCTTCCATTCCCAGCGTGTTTCGCGGTGTGAGCTAGGCTGGAAATGAGATGGCGGAGTGAGCGCTAGTGCCAGACGGCTCATTACGACACCAAGATGAGAACAAGAGCATATGTTTTTTTTTTCAAATATAATGTTGTCGGACGATTATAGTGAAGATGATTTTATAAACACAATAAGTAAATGCTTGCTACTCTACAGATATAATAAGATAAAGAAGCGTAACAAACCTAGATGTTTGATGAGCAGCCATATTAGAGAGAGACCTGTTAAAAGGCGATATACTACGATTTACAAGATGAATATTTCCAAAATTATTTCAGAGTCAATAGAGAACAGTTTGAAGAATTACTTTCACTTATAATGTCGCAGAGACGGTTAGGAGGGCCGGGTACTTGGAGAGCCCGTTCAAAACTAGTTCTCGACACCATGACACAACGGACTCCTTTTTACTCTCTCAGGCAGTACGCTCACTCGCTTACGAGTCCGTTGGATATCCGCTAAGCCCTCGTACCCACCGACGATATTTTATCACACTCTGGATTTTCAACGCACTGCTTAACGCCGAGAATTGAAAATTCAACAGTGTATTTTTTTAAGTGCTGGGATGCAGTCCGTTGTGTTCTCAATGCTCGGCTTAACGCTGAGAGTTGAAAATCAAGTGCGCGATAAAAAGTCGTCCGTGACCTGGGCTAACTTTGCGACCACTTTTATGACTTTTTACTCGCTCAGGCCAATCCGCTCACTCTTTTACAGTGGAAGCACTTGTATTAAGTTCTGTTGCAAGCCCAACGAAATCCGGACGGAGCCCGCTCCTCTCACAGTGGAAGGTGGGTAAGAGGCTTTATTACTTTGCAAAAAAAAAAAAACCTACTTCGTTCTTGAAACTTGAAAATAAGGAAAAGTACGTTACTTGGCAAATCCGATAAAGTCCTCGTGGTTGGTGTTCATGTAGGCAAGCTCGCAGTCAATCAGCAGTACCAGTTGATCCTTGCACATTTGTTCGCGAGAACGAACGTAAGACATGATAATGCGCTCCGTCTCTTCGCGCAACCGTGGGTATCGAGACATCTGCAAAGGGATGCGTTTGATGAGTAAATTTTATTTTCAAGATTTGTATTTTACATATTATGGTAAGGAAATATTATACTTCGAAGTGATAAAGAAAGTTTAGACTGAGTGATGAGGAATGTAAATCAAAGTTTCCTCCGTATCTCAAACAACGCTACGTCGTTCTGTCGCTACAATACCCCTTTAAAATGTAGTGTTACTTCAAATGTTGTTGCGTTTGAAATTTCGAACATATGAGAGATAACTTTACTTAGACCATCTTTCTCATTTGCAAGATAAAATACTTATCGTTGAATATCAAAGAAACTAAAACAGATTACAAGCAAAACGTATAATTACCCTTTCAGTGCAGATACGAACGACGTTAGACAGCTCAGACACGACGAGGTCGACGCACTTGAGACTGGGCTCCTTCAGCCGCGCGATCTGTTTCTTTACGATAGCCTCGAACGCCATGTCTGGAGTGAACAAACCCACCTGCGGGCAAGACGGTATTAGTTTGAATAACAGGCGGCAAGCATATTTCCACTGACCGGGTATACATCCAGAGTCCAGACTGCTACAGCGAATGTCCGAATGGAAATTCCCAATACCACGATCGGGGAATCGAACCCAGCACCCCACGTCCAGCAATTTTGCTTGCAAAAACTAGCCCAAGAAGGCGTATGTCACACATTTTTGTATAAACCGTTGTATAATATGATGCACATGCTTACCCTAATACCATGAATATTTCTAATAGCGAATGCAATCTCCCTACGCAGCTCTTTCTCATCGAACTCCATTTTGACAATCTCGAAGGGGAATCGTTCATGGAACAACCTATTGATTTTCGCACCACCAGATAGTTCGTTTGTATTGATCTGTGCCGAGCCAGAACCTTCGATTGTGCGTTCAAAGTCCGTTTGCAAAGTCTGGATCATTCTGTGAAATAAAAGTTAAGCTTTATAGTCAAGTATGAGATTCAGTTAACTTTTTTATCTGTTTCGAACATCATTGAGTACTATACAAATGCTAAGGCAGATAAATGTTCTCAGGTTTCCACTGGTAGATGTTATGTGTAGCTATCATAAAACGTGAAACGGGTAACGCTTTCAGTTCAAGCATTTGCCACCTTTCATACGTCCAGCAAACGGACTTACTAACCTACTTTACTATTCAATTGTTCCATTGACCAAATAAGTTTATACTCACTGCAGCATAGCCTTAGTCTTGATGGAGGGGTCGTCGGGCCTAAAGTGTTTGTACTGGTCGACATCTTTCTCGAGCGCGAGCAATTGCTTCTGCAGTTTATCTCGAAGGCCGGGCAGCGTATCTCGGATGTGGTTGGTCAGCTGTTGGTTCAGTACGCGTTGTAGGTATGGGGTGCCGAGCCGGTCTGCCAAGTGTCGGTATGAGGGGTGGCTGGAACAATCGAGTTGAATTCACTATAATTAAGTAGGTACTTACATAACATAACATCGCGCCTGTAATCGAGGGTTAGGCAGTGTAGTGTAGCTCTAAGTAGTACAGTGTACACCAACATTTCGCCATTTATGTTTAAGTCCCATGTAATAAGCGGCGAGCCTATTGCCATCAACCGGGCACAAATGAGACAATGAGAAATTCTTGATGGAAAAACTCAATCACACTTTGCCCGACCTGGGAATTGAACCCAGGAATCATGCTCAGCAGTAGCCCTTGGGACCACTAGACCAACGAGGTACTGTAATAGGTACTTCTTTACAAAAATAATGTCGTACGGGAATAGAACCCGCAATCTATATCACAGAAACGCATCACGCGGGTCAAACCGAGTGAAAAGAGTAGAAACTTTATTAACATAATTTAATTTATGGTTATGGTTTATGCACACATATCAGCACGTCAATTTCAGGGACGTGTGTGAACAGATAGTCAGTCAGTCATAGCAACGTCTGGTTTGTTCGTAGCAATACAAGTTTTGACATGCCGGTGACGCGACGTCATCGTGACTGATGTGTGTAGCCAATTTCCTACAACTTCTACGTAACTATATTTTTTGACGTGGCTGATCGGCGACTTAACGTTGACGTGACTGATGTGTATGTATAAATGTGAATATCAAAAACATTGATAATAATACTTTCAAACGTGTTTATTGATTCCTATTTTCGTTCTAAAATTGAAGCTTCATTTTTCTTGTTGAGTTAATTATTATAAAATGTAGTTATCATTATAATATGTAGTTACTATACTATACTTCTACTAAACAATTCAAGATTATTATGAAACAAAAACTGCAATATTATGTAAACTAAAATGGCCTAATAAAATAAGTGCTTATCATCTCACAAATTGCAAATGCAATCGACGACGTACGGAAGTAGGTCAGTCCGATAGTGGAGAGCAACCTATATGTCTATCAGAATATTATATGTAGCAACTTCTCGTACAAGTAGCATTGGCCTGCCCGGTGACGTCGTTTCGATAAGTTTTTACTATACGGTGATAAATTGAGGACATGAGTCATTGAGTACTAGTCCTTAATAGTAATGACTCAGTTTATTGTCTCGGAGTCATTCAAGTCTAACCTTTTCCAAATGTCTGCAAGTCAATTGTATTCTACTTATTACCAAAATAATAAAATAAAAAAAATATTAGTCCTAACTGGAAACGGCTCAAAATATGATGCTTGTAGCTGTATGCTTTATAAAAGTAAATTTTAAGCAATCGAACAACTGGCGGGATTCGATCTCATAGCTGATTACTCGCCAGTCATCTATCCAGCCGTTGAGCTATGTTAACGCTTCTAAAAATACTAGCAGCCAGATTTCTGCAACTCCAACAGTAAAACTAGCCAGTAGGTGCTTTCGTTTCATACCTTAAGAAGAACTTCCTCTCAGCAGCCAAGGCCGCGGTAATGTCCTTCCGTCCATCGATGTCCTTCTGCGACCGGTTCACGACGCCGATGTATCCACGTCGTAGGGGCAGCAGTTTGTTCTCCAGCACATCGCGCGCATCCGTGCCTTCGTCCATCAAGTCTAGCTTCGTAATTACACCGATTGTACGGAGACCTGTAGTAACACCGATATGTTTATACCGTAAATATTTGCGTTCTTCAAATGCTTAGACTGTGGGAGAATAGTTTACTACAATAAGCTTGCCACACAAAAAGGCTGGTTTAACCTCGCAAGTTGAATGACTTGTGACAAAAAAATTATGTTAGAATATTTTTGGATTTTTACAAATTAGCTGTCGCTGACCGCCAACCATACTTGCATATTTCAGCCAATTCTCGGAAAATGTTAAAATTCGTGAAAAACGAAACGTCCTTTTTAGGGTTCCGTAGTCAACAAGGAACCCTTATAGTTTCGCCTTGTCCGTCTGTCCCTCTGTCGCGGCTTAGCTTAGAGACCGTTGGTACTAGAAAGCTGTAATTTGGTATGGATATACATATAAATGACGCCGACAAAGTGGTAAAAAGAAATCGCAAAAAAATTTTTTTTTTTTGGGTACCTCCCCTACACGTAAAGTGGAGATGGTTTTTTTTTTCTCGTCAATCCCATGATGTGGGATATCGTTGGAAAGGTCGTTATAAAGTGGGTTTATCAAAACTATTTTTGGATTCAGGGATCCGTTTGCGGAATATTAAGCTTTAAAGTGCCAATTTTTGTTAGACCCAAGTGGGGTCACCCTCACACTTGGGTCCAAATGCCAGCCCCTGCCAGCTAAATGGTTGGGTTTAGATATGTGAAAAAAAATCACGGCAGTAGTATATATAACGAAATTAAAAGGAAAACTATCACCGCTACGTAGGCTCCACAAGTTACCGAGTAAGTAGTAAAAAGTTGTAAAAACATGTTCTCCCATACATTCTGTATCGGAGAACAAGTTTTTCTACTACAATGTTAAGTTTGTTTTATAAATTCATCCCAACTACGGAACCCTTCATTGTGCATGGTACGACATGCACTTGGCCGGTTTTTTTCTATTGTATGAATAATTGAAAAATTGCAATACGCAATAGGCTCGCTCCCCATTACATGAGACTTAAACATAAGGCGCCATCTCCACGAACGAGACAGTTGCGGCGACAGTGCCATGACATTTCGTTGTAATTCTATGGATCAAACTCCATAATCACGTGATGTTATGTTGTGTTATTAAAAACTAGACAGGACAAAGTCTCTGTCCAATACTGAAACCCAGTACAGAATAGAAGGAAATCGTCGCCACCCACTAAATTCATTCATATTAACTGTAACCATTTACAGTATGGGTTTTTTTTCCTAACCAGGGTAGTGAGTATTTATGACTCACTACCTACTCAGTAAAATACCATTTTAGATACTAGCCTTGTGGGTCGACTTCCTTTGCAAGTTTCAAGGCATCGCTGTTTGCCAAGTCGGTGTTAGCGGGCGTGACGGCGAGGATGAGGCAGGATTCACGCTTGATGAATTGGAAGATCATCCCTTTGATCTGTTGCTCGATGTCTATCGGCTGGTCGCCGATTGGCACCTTCGTCAGACCCGGCAGATCAATCAGGGTCAAGTTGAGCACTGTAACGTATGAACATGTCTACAATTTCTATCACTACAAAGAAATATTGAAATAAACTTTAAGAAGTGTTATTCAACATTCATATCGGTCATTGCATTGCAGTTGCAGGTCGTTCATATTACAAACCATTAAGCTTAAAATTGTTTGTCATGTCATGATATGGCTAACTACAATGACGTGTCCCTACAATAAAATACCATTAAGCTAAATTTTACCGTTAGTGTCAGAAAGCATGACATAAATAGCAACTTAACCGTAAATAGTAAATTGACCTATAAACCTGTGGTGCGTGCCAAAATATTTCTTGATGCCGAATCTTGAACACCTAGTAAGTTGCATACGTTAGGTAGCACGGAATGTTTGTACTTAGTTGAAGAATAACACAAGGTCATTGTTATCGGTGATTAATTAACAATACCAGTAGGTATTGTTAATTTAACAACAAAATCAATGTTTTCAATAATTGTTTACATTAATACTTTTTACACAAATATGTTTATTTAGGAATACTTAAATAATATTTTTGTTTTTTTTTCAAAAGTAACATATTCAGAATGTTTGTAGTACAATAAGAGATAATAACACTTCATACGCTCTGTGACGACCAGTAAAATAGAAAATATTGTATAACATGATATTGATAATGATAGATAATGTAAGATTTATATCATTTGATGGTTCCAGGCAAACTTCGTAAGTCGTGAGCGTGAGTTCAATACGTTCGCATCTGTGCAAAGATTTGCCACGAGCACGACCTTCACAAGCATAGGTAATTAGGTAGCTAATGTTCATTTTTTTCAGGCGCCGCTATATTTTGGTATGTTTTATGTAGGTAATAATATTGTATAGACCTGAAACCCAGATAAGTGGACTTGTTGTACATTTTCTGAGCATTCCGAGGCGAGCATTTAAGATAATGCTCGCCAAACAATAAGCGTAGTTAATGCTTTATTTGTGAGTTAATAGAGAAACCTAGGTACGTATGTAATTATGTTCTGATAAAGTCATAAGAACGTCGTCATTTTGCTATTGATGTGACTCTTATTCTCGCACTAGTGTCATCTTACTCCTCTTACACCTTTTGACAGAAAAATGCTTAAATAACTTAAAAAATACTTCCATTTAGTGAAGGTAATGTACTTAACGGTATACTAACCATCAAACAAGCATTAGTAATGTAGGTCATTATCAAACTACACGTAGAATATCAAATAAGCACTGTTATAATCAAGATTGCATAATTAAGATGAGTACACTACACACGCATCCGTGTCAGTACAACGTAGTCCTACAAAGTACTTAGCAATAATCGTTTTCTCTCCTTTTAAGCAGTGGAAGAAATATCGATTCTCAGTAGCATCGAATAAGTCAGTACACAATTTTTCCATGAGCTACAATACAACAGAATTCCTTGGAATGCAATATGCATAGATAATAATGAATGAACGTTCAATTATTCCTTAGCAAATGGGCACAAAAACCTATATTTACATTAGCAGTAAATTGATAATGGAATATGTTATTTTATTATCAATTAACTGGGAATTGGCTTATCTAAAACACATGATTAACACTGACTCATTATTTATTACCAGGCCCAGGAGACATCTTCGTCATATAGCTGGTATTTACATATTTACCCATTGACATTTCCGATAAGTTTTAAGTATCATATATGATCGATTTTGTGAGGAATCTCGATTATCCATCATATGATAAACTGTCTAAACAAAAATGCGTTGTCGTTGATTAGGAACCTAAAAATAGAACTTGTTGATTGACAATTTTAAACGAATGAGTCAGCCTTAACTTTATTCATAAATGAAAACCCTAAGTAATATTATGAATACTAAAGTGAGTTTATTTGTTTGTTACGCTTTCACGCTAAAACGGCTGAACGGATTTGGATGAAATTTGGACATCGATAAACCATGATCCGGAGAAGGCTATTTTTCATCCTGGATCGCAGAAGAAGTCGCGAACAGTTTGTATTTAAAATATAAGAAAAATGTTTCAACGTTATACATTTTATTGAATACTACGACAAGGCTTAGGTACCTGCGTAAACGTACTCGTTGCGTCACAAAATAAAACCAGAGCAATCTTCTTTTGTTAACTGGCACATATAAATAAGGTCTGTCAAAGGTGAACAACTGTGGCCTTGCATCATCATCTTGTAAGTACTTTGGTGTATCCCTTTTGTCCAAAGAAGATACAGTGCGCAGACGGTTTTTTATTTGGTTTGAGGCGCAGACATGGCGCAGATAAGAAACTTCATGAATTTTTATCGACAATGCTTTGCTTGGCTCCTAAACAGAAGGCAACAGTAAATCATAAAATAGTGTCGTTATTGTGAGTATGATAACGAGTGTCACGCATTTGTCGGCCAATGACTTCGTAAAATTGACAATCTATAACGTTACGCATGCGCCTAAAGATGTTTCCGGTTTCGTCCTAACTTTATTTTAGCGCGTCTCTTAAATGATTGTTAAGTATGTGAAACGCTTAATAAGGTCTCAAATTAAAGACTTGGTTTAATGTTCGTCGCTCTCGGATTTTATCAACCGAAAGCAGCCTCTATATAGCTTACGAGCAAAGATTGCTGTAAATAACGGCTCCTCGGACTATTTTAATCTACTAAAACTGTGGATAGAGTAACTAAGGAAAGAGTATATAACAAAGAGTGATTAATTTTATCTCTTTTGGAAATTAAGTCGGTGAGATAATTATTATACAATTATGAACCTTACCATTTGGGGAATATACACGTAGGTTGATCGGCACTGGTGATATGCCCTTGTTAGAGCCGGTCATACGATCCGTCTCTGACTCAATCTCTGCGCGTACTTCATTGAAATCAACGAACTTCTTGCCTTTGCAATGCAGAAACTCGGCATATTCTAGGATAAAAAAAAAACACTTTTAAAACTGCTTTATGTTAGTATGCATTTCGTTTGCCACATCTCTTGTAAAATCTGGCAGGCTGCTTGAACCAAGATTGGCTTATTGGCCTGTAAAAACTGTAAACAAAATATTAACCCTATTTAATGAAAGATGGCAAGCCCATCATGTGACCACCTGCTAGTACTGGCTACTGCCGTCTTTCGTCGACTCAATGAATATCTTTGGTCAATTAAGTACAGGGTGTTTGGTGCGATTTCAAAGTTGGTCCCATAGAAAAAGTATATTATAGATGACACCAAACCACTAGTTTCAAGGATAACGGTGTCTACCCTAACACCCAGTATAAGCATAATGCCATTAACACAAAGATAAGCAGCTAATCGGCAGTTTCATTCTGTTTTGCTTTTACTCCACGAAGCGCTGACAACAACAGAATACATAAACAAAGCGTAGGCTTCGATTTTGTTATCAAAGCATAACTGTCCATAAATATATTTTTTGTACTTCAACATT
Organism: Lithophane ornitopus; assembly: GCA_948473465.1. NCBI lineage: Eukaryota > Metazoa > Arthropoda > Insecta > Lepidoptera > Noctuidae > Lithophane > Lithophane ornitopus. The sequence continues at coordinate 6,384,380 of OX419616.1, read as the reverse complement.
TAGAACAAAATATTTATTTATTAGATATGTAACAAGTCTCTTATAAATCATCTGTCTATCCTTAAAATACATCACGAGAAGTAAGGTTCCAATCATGCAGAACGGAAGGTTAGTGACCTTTGGGTACGTGACCGGAAAAAATTATCACAGTATTAAATATACCAAAATATCCAATGTATTGTTCTGTATAAGTAATGATCTTCTTAAAACACTGCTATTTACGCTGTTAAAATTTTGACAAAGTAGGTACATACATAGATACAGTACAACGCGTATTAGTAAGCCAATTAGTTGTTTTAACATTCAGAATACAACTGAAGGTTAATGATCACATTTTGCACAATAATGAACTACATCACAGCCATTTAGCCAAGTTTACAAAAATAAATTGACGTGTTAGGTAAGCTTTATTTACCCCATAAAATATGTAATTTTGATGTTACACCTCATTTTAGCTAATCATTATAACACCCCTGTTTCCGTCGGGGGTTAAAAAGAGTACCTGCATTTCCATGTATAAGCTGCAGAATCAATGGGCGACGCGTTACAATTCCGGAACCTCGGGGAAGGAAGTCCCTGAAACAAAATAATTATCATTAAGACCTGCAAGTCTTTTACTATATATTGAGATATAATCTTCTCCCGTATCGGAACGAACAATAAGAACAGGTCATCTAATCTAACTAGTCTATGTTTTTCCACTGCAAGACCAGTTTTGCCACACAATTCTGTCTTTTGCTAGTCGGCCAGTCCTTACTCCTCAGTCGGCAGGAGTCAAACACGTAACGCCAGTTTTCACCTTGGCCTGCTGCGATGTCGTCTTGCGTTTAATGGGTAACTCACTCGGTGGTTCTTTGCCGCAGTAAAAAAGATTCGCAAGCCAGCCAGCATGGTGGTTAGAGATGGGTTGTAACAGGTTAAGCACGATATCTGTTATCACTGTGACTGTGACAAAAAAATCACAGCTCCAAATATCTGTTATTAAATCACAGCCTGTTATTTTTGCACGGACGATAAATACGCAGCCCGTTATTTTTGTACGGACGATAAATACGTATTTAAATCTCAATCGAATATCTTCTTTATTTCTTGTGGTTTAAAGTCGAAAATCGTATCTATGTTATAAAATAACAGCCTGTTATTTTTGTACGGATTATAAATACGTATCTAAATCTCAATTGAATATCTTCTTTATTTCATTTCGTTAAAGTCGAAAATCGTATCCGAAGTTTTAACAGTAACAGCCGCGGTAACAGTCTTGAGGAGCTGTGATTTTAAGTAACAGATATTTTTTATCGTTAGGAGCAACTGTTATCTGCTATTTTTTAATATCTGTGATTTCTATCTGTGACGATAAATATGCCTCACTCCTAATGGTGGCAGCGGTGCCGACTGCCCCTGCCAGGGCACGCAAGACGTGCGTACATTTAATACGTATAGCTATTCGAGGAGCTATTTTTAAACAAAGCCCCTATTTTTGAGGTATTAAGACAACCTAACAATAAATACTCCTACTGTTCTGCTGAAACTACTCGTAATCTCAAACAGAAAATTAAACCTAAAGTAAAGAAGGTTGATGTCACGCAATTTACCCAGATGTAATCACAGCGTACTGATAAATGAGTCATACATAACTAAAAAAAAACGAACTCGACGCGCATTTAGAACAAGACAATAAATAATCTTGAATTGACCAGGAATTTATTTAATTCATGGTGTATTTTTTTTCTGGACAATATGAATGGCAGAGCGCCTGAAACGGTTGCAAATTCTACATGACCATCAGTTGCTCTATTTTATACGTCTTGCTCGAAGGAGCCAAAAAGTAGGAGCTATTTTTCTTGGATGAAATACGGAAATGCATCTCATTCGTATAAAACGAACGTTTTACAAGCAAGACTGTGATGGCATGTAGCAAGTAGCCTCTGTACAGTTCTGTACACCATATGTGTACTGTACATTCTGCGCTTTTGTGTCAATTTCCAATTGTATCGAAATGTTGTTACAGTTGATGCACCTTTGCTATGATTATCATAAAATAAATCGAAATTCTACTAGAATATAATTTGACCAATTTAGATACAGGAAGGCATTAACAGACTGCAACTGATCCATTGGCACCAGTACAAATGACGCGAATATAGTTTTTTTTTAAATTACTTTCAGGTGGAATTCAGATGCAAGGATGCAACCGACAATGTTGGGGTTGATAGATTCTGGAAGGTCCTGGAACGGAATTCTAGATGGATATGGCTTGAGCGTGCGTAGCCATTGCGCCCACCTAGAACCGTTCCTTAGTAGAAAAGTGTAAAAGACAAAAGTCAAAACCATCTTTCCTGATATTGACTATTAAATATTTCAAAAATCATGTCCAGGGGTAAGTCGCGTGGTCACGACAGCTTTTCGGACCTCCCGGACTTTTCGGATTCATGTGCGTATTGAATAATTATCACTTGCTTCAAAAACGTTGAAGGAAAACATCGTGAGGAAACCGGCAAGCCTGAGAGATATTTCTCGACGGTATGTGAAGCCAAGTCAGAGACCCATGGGCGGCTTTTAAACGGTCGCGGCGGCTCTGACACCAGTTTAGTGGCTAACCTGGTGTCAGAGACGCCACGAAAAGAAGCTTATGTATTGAGCATCTACACAGGTATTCCATCTCCCAAGTATTCTTTCCTTACTATTCAACCTATGTGTCACTCATTCTTATCTGCGGGCTGATTTAGTGAAAAATAGTTGTGGTGCTCGTTCCTAATAATAAGATAGGCGATATATCGGATACAAGTAATTACAGACTAATTTCCTTAGCAACAGATACAGCTAAAATTTTGGATAGTTTACTCGATAGTTATCTAGGTAAACAATTAAACATTAATGACATACAGTTTGGTTTTAGGAATGGCTGACTCTAAAGAGCACAGTGCAATATTACACTGGAAGGATGGAAGGCGGACACCTGTGTATGCATGTTTTGTGGATTTATCTAAGTATTTTGACCTTGTCTCATATGACATCCTATGGGAAAAATTATCGAATGGAGCTAACCTGCCGCCAGAAATCTATCTATACTATTATAATAAAGCTGAAATGAAATTTTTATTCTGGAAATAGGATATTGGAGTCACTTTACACGTCATATTAAAAAATATTAAAAACTAGCTGCGCCCCGCGGTTTCACCCGCGTAAGTTCCGATCCCATGAGAATATCGGGATAAAAAATATCCTGTCCTGTGTATTGAATGAAAATTTCGGAAATCGTCAGTCAATACACTTACATGAAATTAGAGAGTTGTATTGCTGATTCTAATGTTTATAATTCTTTAAATCCATATTTGTTACGGCCGCTAATAATATTTAGATCAACATACAACCTGATACTGACCTGCAAATTGCAAAAAACGTAAGAAAATTTGAATTTTGCGGGCCACCCTAGCGCATCAACCTTAAGGAGCTGAAGAGTTTGTTTGTTTGGACGCGCTCGTCTCTGGAACTACCAGTAGGATTCGAAAAATTATTTTTGCATTTGATAGCCCCCAATTCTTGAGGAAGGTCACAGGTATTTAACATCACGCTGCGACAATTAGAAGCCGATCAAAAAGAAAAAAATCTGAAAGACTGCTAAGCGAAAACCAAGTAACAGCGCAGGCGGGCGATGCCATGCGACGCGGTGGGTCGGGGGAACAAGAAATTTCACGCGGACGAAGTCGCGGGACGAAGCTAGTAATTAATATGTTTAATTTCAGGTAATCAATTATTATAACACTGTGAGGCGAATACTAAGATATGTACAGGTTAGCATGCGGGGTGAGGCCAGGGAGTCTGGCTGACCTCGCCCAAGTAATTTAATATTTATATGAATAAGCTGATAGAGGAACTCAGCAGCACTGCCATCGGATGCACGATAGATGGTGTGTCTTTTAACAACATCAGCTGTTATTCTGACAATAATTATGCTGCTGCTGAGTCCGTCGAAGGAGCTATATAAAATGAGTTTTTTTGTGTTACGCTTACGGGCCAGCTTGTTGCATCATATGGCCAATGCCCTGCACCCTCTCCGTAACACAGTTATCAGTGCTGTCCTCTGTAACCCAGTGTCAATGGTATTTAAACTGCTTTACTCTGTTAGAGTTGCGCCGAATAACGAGACTTGTGTTACCACTTCATTTGTTGTTGGTTTTGTTGTGCCATAAAAACTAACAGCTCGCTTTTCTTGGCATTATACTTACCTTAGTCCATGGGCTCCAGTATAGCACCCACATATATTCAACTAGCATCCGCCCGCGGCTTCGCCCGCGTGTTATGTAGCCTATGCCATCTATCTCCTTGCCAAATTTTAATGAAATCCGTTCAGTGGTTGAGGCGTGAAAACGTAACATACAGACCAGACAGATAGACAGAGTTACTTTCGAATTTTATAATATTAGTATGGATAACATGTTACTATGATATTTTATTCATAAATAAAAGATCGAGTTAATAAATGGATGGATAAACATAACAGCATTCAGATTTTTCCACTTTGTATCACAACTTCAATTATTTAAATTCAATTGCATAGCTTTTGGCCCCAGCTCCACCAGCTGATAGAGGTTGGATATTAACAGGGGCATTACTAATAAATTATCATCATTGTATATCTCCTCAAAAACTGTTAGACAGATTACATAAAACATAAACAACAAAAGTAACAATTTTTTTTTTTTCTTTTAAATTATTTGTCAAAAGCCTACATTATACCAGACCATGAAGTAGAATACTTTCTTGTTTATGCACTTTTTTTTTAGGTCTGATCAAACCATCATTATTCATTATCCTATCAATATATAATTTTAGTAAATTGTAAACACACATGGTTATTTTTACTAAATTCATATTTACCCAACTACAGTGAAGGGTTATTTATTATTGAACTGTTATCTACCCAAATCACCCACCGAAGATTGCTGAAACTTACAATAAAGACCACAAAAATATAGGATACTGATAACTTGATAAGTATCTAGGTCATGCTTTTATGTGACAAATAAAAGTATGTGTTTATTTTAACCTTATAAGAAAGAACCTACCGAACCTAACCTACCTAAAAAAAAAGTACCTACTTTCAAGTATTTACAGCTAACATGAAATGGTTGTGCTAACTTATTCAAAAACAACCAAAGACAACGCTTAGACCCAGCCTACCATCATCATAGAGTTCATCACATTGTATTCTAAAAGACTTTTAATAATGAGGAAGTATGCTTTCATATACATAGGATTATACACAATTTTGTCTCTCAAAGATTTTTTGGAAACTGATATGAGCACCCTAATCTCTTAACTGAATGACTCACCTTTTCACCTCTCTTTACATGTTAATTTTTCTGGGTTAAAACTTATTGTTTATACCCCTCTTATTTTTACATAATTATCTTGTTATGTATGTAAAAAGTCTGCTTGCAAGACATAATGCAACAATAATTAATAGATAGTAAAGTCCCATAGAATTTTAATCATCATCTGCCTAGCCTTTTCCCAACTATGTTGGGGTCGGCTTCCAGTCTAACCAGATGCAGCTGAATACCAGTATTTTACATGGAGCGACTGCCTAACTGACCTCCACAACCCAATTACTGGGTAACACGATACCCCTCGGTAAGTCTCCCATAGAATTCTAAGATACACTGATAATATTATTGTTGTTTGGGAAGGTTACTTATGACTCATCACAAACAACTGTAGATTATGTTAAAGAATCTGTGATTAGCTTATTATTGCTCTAAACAACTGCAATCTATGCACCAAGGAAGTGATTTATTCCTGCCGACTATTCCACACATTGAACCAATAAATTTATTGTCTTTACAATAAACAAAGAAGGTATAGATACATCGACATCTTCGGCACATTAGAATGTTCTATAATGAACAACACAACTTCCTACTGAATACAAATCTTACCTTCCTACAAAGTTTTCTAACACCGAACTCTTTCCTGCGGACTGACCACCCACAACTGCAATTTGGGGAAGATCTAAAGACATGTGCACGCCCATTTGCACAAATGCATCTTGCAATTTGTTTACAACAGGGATTAACTGCTGCATTCCGAAATTTCCAGCCATTTTTTCTAAGATACATTAAACTTTTATCACTCTAAAACACTAATAACACTTGCTCATCATCAATTCATCATCGATAAACTAATTTATTTTTCAATATGGTGGTGGGTGGTTACGTTACGTTTCGATTCAGCTTGATTCGACTACTGTCAAAAAGAAACAAAGCGTAGTGCGTTCAGACGCAGAACATTTCAAAACATTCTCTGTCTCTGTCTATACAACGAGTATCACCATTCGAACTTGAGACACAAATATTTGGATTCATCATTCAGTCAATTCAGTAATAAAATGATTGTAGTTTATATCATTTTTATATCATAGCAAAATCTAGCATAATTAATTATCCATCTTATAAAGATGTACTCTGTGCTGTCCTCATCCAATTCAATGAAGTTCATTAAATTGACCGTTCGCAACCATTGACATTTGAGCATTAGTAAATCAATACTACTCGACATGCGCACTAAATCTAGGCCAGAATATAAAAATATCTTATAAATTTTTTGTCAATAAATTTAATTCGGACAAAAAATCATAATTTTTTAATTCATTAGAAAAATTAAACGCAATTAAAAACGTATTTTTTTAATTGCCAACAGTGAAATAAATATTTGAATGGTTGAAATCATGCACTTTAATTTATGCACTTTATTTTTCTAATACTCTCAGTAATTAAAATATCTTAGTAAATAAATACTGGTATTATATATTTTGAAATTGTAATAATAATATAACTGGACAGTGTACAATTGCTAAGTAAAATAGGTGCTTGCATATTTCTACTGCTACTTACGTAATTCGGTTTTTATTTCTAAATTAACTAAATATGTTGAGTACCTTAGGAATTTAAACTTATTACGATCATAAAATAATACTTAGATGATATTATTATATTTAGCTTTGTGAAAACGCTGCGGAGGTATACCGTCTAGTCCACTTAGTATTCTGCTTACCCCATATATCATGCTGAAATTGTGAAATAGACACAATTTATGCGTAGTAAAACCACATACCTGCCCACAAAGTTTTCTAAAACAGAGCTTTTGCCTGCAGACTGTCCACCCACAACTGCAATTTGCGGCAAATCCAGCTGCATGTGAACACCCAACTGTGTGAAAGCATCTTGCAGCTTGTTAACAATTGGAATCAATTGTTCCATTCCCATATTCCCGGCCTGCATGGCTGCCGGTTTTCTCAAACACTTCTCGTACTATGAGCTTCTCCGCAGATCCTCGCCTACTGATTTTTCTTTCATCAATATGGTGCAAAGTCCTCGTGCGCAGGCGTAAATTGAGAGAAAACTTGAAAAGCAAAGTAGGTATCGCTATCTATGTGTTATATTTGTATCGAGTGGTATCAGGATATATTTGTATCGAGTGGTATCAGTGGTATCAGGTTACTGCCAGTTAATCAGCTTTAAATTATACTTATAAAAAAACAAACAAAATTGGTTTGTACTAAATCTTCGAGTTATAGTCGATGAGCAAATTTTTTATTTTATTTGTATTTTATAGAAATAAATAGTTATATAGAAGAATAATTTGCATGTAGCATAGTTTCGTAGAAATAAATATATATATAGAAAAAATAATTTAATTCCGATTTGACCGTATCTACTGACCTTCTGACCCATGATTGCAACATTTTGAATTTTCTGAAGAAACCGTAAAAAATTTCTCTTGTTCCTGTTTTTTTTTTTTTTTAAATAAAGCGTTTTATTTACTTGTTTTCTTTGCGAAGTGTATTATAAAATATATGAAATATCATAAAAGGATGATTTTGAAACTTACCTACCTTTTTTGCATAGACGTAACTTTTAAATTTTTACTTATTGCAGTACTAATAAAAAAAAATATTTTATTCATCTAGCAAACTTTGCTCAAAACCTTGTCTGTTTATCCACCAGAGAGCGCTGTGTCGCGTCTTTGTGACGTCACGCTATTGATTGTAAAAAGGAAGGAGATCGTCTTTTGGAGACGCCATCTTAAAATAAAGTGATATAAGTTTTTGGTAGCGTAGATTATAGTTTAAATCTAAAGTAATCTTCTTTAAGAAATTAGCAATCGAGCTTAGATATTTTTTATTCCGTGATACCAAGTGTAACGGACCAAGGTACTTATGTATTTTGCTTTTATTGTTATAAAGAAAGATAAAAATTAGTTTATTTACCGTTCTTTTACTTCAATCTTGTTAGTACCGTTATTTTGAGCTAGATAGTAGAAAGTTATAAAAGAATAACGGACTAGAGAGTGTAACAAAAAACGTAAGTGAAATTATTGGAGTCATCGATCCAGCGTTCATCAGACGGATGTAACACGTCAATAAACCTTTGAGGGCAGGGCTCCAATTTATTGTTCTATCAGTGCTGTGAAAGTGTTTTGTGTTTCAGTGAATGTAGTGTGAAAATTACTTAGTGCTTTGAAATAGTACGAATATTTATTGTAATTACTACTAGTATCGGATAGGAATGGATTACATTGAAGGACGATTGTCTTTGGTCGTTGCTAGTAGCTTGTGATTACAGTGATTTGCGTTTACTGTGTGGCCATTATACTGAGGGTTTCGCTGATTGCAGTTGGTGGTCGTTGCGAGGGTGATCTCCTGATGGTGTGTACATCGCAGCATGTCTGCACTCTCAACGCCGGGCGGCGGAGGCACTACGGCGCAGAGCAAGCCGACGTCCGGCAAACAAAGATATCAGAAGTTGGACATCAATAGCTTGTACTGCGCCAACAGAGTAAGTAGTACTACTCCTGATCCATATATTTTGTGTCAATGTCAAGTGAGTACACGCCCACCAATACATTACTTATGACCCAAATCATTTATATAAAAGAATTATTGGTCTACCATAAGTGGTAGGTAATCTTGTGGGAACTTTTTTTTAATTCTGTTATTGTACTGTTTGGTATAAAGCTCTGCCCTAGACCAAGATTTCTTCTAGGTATGATCATGTTAACAATTGGCAAGCCAGCTGTAAAATAATTGTAGTAGTCACAGTTGAATAAATTGACCTTCAGCTGCCTTGTGCATATCTAGTTGCAACAGTGAAATAGACAATGACCTTGTTTCAGAGATTTGCAATTTTAAAGATTGGAAGGAAATGTGCATACTTTTAAGCTGTAAATTATAGCAATTTGTAATAAAACAGTGTATACTGCCTGACTCAACTATATAATTTTGATGTATCATATAAATCACTGCCACATAAAGATCTTTTAACATGTTTTTTTTTTTTGGATACATTGTAGAACGAGAACTCAGAGCCGTCCTCAGTAAAATCTCAACTAAGCCGCAAACATGGAATGCAAAGTCTTGGAAAAGTACCTTCAGCTAGGCGGCCACCTGCCAACTTGCCTTCTTTGAAAACTGAAACTGGTCAAGACCCTAACACAAAGTAAGTAAACTTATGTAATTCAGCTAATGAGCACCAACAGCAACTGACAAGTGCTTCCTTTGGCCTGATTACATTATTTGTAAAAAAGGTCAGATCATTTCAACAATTATGTAGAGGTGAACATTGAGTATACTTTTCTGTAGAGGTGAATGATTCTGTGATGAGTTTTTTGACCTATTGACATGTACTGACTGAAGCAATAAACTTATTTTCAGCTCTATTTCTGCTGTTGCTACAACTGTCTCTACAACCTCAACATGTACCTCTCAAACTATAGTAAGTAATTTAAATTGTTTCTGATTTTGTTTTGAATTTGTTAAACAAAGGAATGTTACTTCAGGTGGTATTAGTTTTTTTTTACCTTAGATTGTTACCAAAACTGTTATCATAAAAGTTCATTGACTGCCTTATTACAATCTTTGTTCAGTGGAATAATCTAATAATGTTATTAAAAGGCTATGATGACCCACTGTGCAGGGCACAAGCCTCCCTAATCTCCTTTCACTTCGCTCTTTCTAAAGCTGCTGAGGAACAGTTCTCGCTGAAGGAGTCCGGCTCATCTTAGCTCAATAACTTTATTGTCATTTTTCTGTATGTGTGTATGTTACTGAACTCCTCAATGGCTAGACCGATTTTGGTGAAATTTTTTGTGTCTCCCTAGGTGGTTTAGATTCAAAATTGGATCTGTTAAGCAATGCTGTTCAGGCAGGTCAACGTCTTTTAGGTCCGCTTTATAATATTCAAATCTTTTTGTGAAGGATGTCTCAGGTTGATCATTTTGTTTATCTTATCTGCCATTATAAAATGTTTATGTGTAAGGTATGTATTTTTCCTCAGCCAACAACGTCGAACAGCAGTGTGGTTGCTGGTACTGGACCCGGCGGATGGGTGGCACTGCCACCACCATCGTCCCCACACTTCCGCACAGAGTTCCCTTCACTGGAGGCAGCTGCCCAACCTTCACATCGCTCAGCAGATCATGCAGCACCACAAACCCAACTGAGACCACAAAGTAAGTTTAATAATATATTGAAAATAAAGCTTTACTTTCTGTATAAAACAATGTGGTGACCGATGAATTTTCCATACAAACGTAATACCTGAATCATTTGCAATTTGAGCATATTTCCACCATATTATGTTGATATTCAGATTTAGACAGTATTTATCTAGGTTCCTAAATTTTTTTTTTCCCAAAAAACTTACCTAAAATAAAGTTTAAGCGAATTGAATTTCGCACATTTTTACAGTGTAAATGACATGTTTTCATATTGTTTTTTCTGTATATTTCTTATATTATCAAGTTCCAAATTCCCAAAACAAATAATAATTGAGTTTTCATTCATAATTTTACGTGCTATCGCGTCAAGCAAATTTCATATCAATGCTAATGTGTGCGTGGTCGTACAGTGCACGGTAGCTGTGCCTGTGTGTATCCCTCCGACGGGCACACTAGCGCAACATGTAGCACTCGATTTGTAGATGCACCGCTGGCCCCTAAAGGTTTTATTGGATCGGATGCCCATATTCATGGATTTTGTCAAATAACGTGAACATTCAAAATTTAAGGAGCAGCCAATTTTTTTTCATAACTTCAATGATGGTCCTATAGTTAAAGTAGTTAATGATGAGTTCCATGACCCTTTTCAGGTGTGTAGTTTTAGAATGTATTATACTCCTTGTATGATTTACCTATACTGCTTCAACATATTAGAAGTGGAAAAGCTTGGAGTTTAACTTATATCAATTAGAAAGATTTATTACCAATTTTGTTTTATAGATTCAAGTAGTCCGCCTTGCCTTACCTTTCTTAATAACCTTGTTGCAGCGGAAGGCAGCTGGACGTCCGGTGGCACGGCGGGCGTCCGCCAGGAAGCCACGTCTGCCGCCGCCGCCGCGCCCGCCTCCGCGCCTGCCTCACAACAGAGTCCTGCCTGCCTCCCAAGATCGATTCTGCCATCCTTCGTACGTATTATAGAGATTTTTTTTGTTTACGATAGAAATGATATTTAAAAAAAATGATTTGATGTATTTTTTTTTTACACGACTGCCCAAAAAGAGTGTAATGTTTTCAGGGTTCATGTATGTATGTATGTATGTGAGTTTCTTTATTCCACCATAACTTTAAAATGCCTGAACGGATTTGGATATATGGGGTATCGTTAGAATCCTTACATTATCCCGAGTGACAAAGGCCACGTTTTTTTTTTTTGAATAAATTCAATATGGTGGCAGTATGGCTCCATTTTAAAATGTGAAAAATTAAAAAAATCTTGAATTATTTACAATATGGGTATCTAATTGAAGGCCTTGATGATGGGGAACCTCTTAGATTAAAAAGTGTTCCACAGAACGGTCCCCCGACTGCAATGACAATTTTATCAACTTGTTTTTTACTTTTTAGTTCGTTTTTAGCAGGGCAGTCGTGTTTTTTTAATTTTTTAATTAATTATTTTTATTGTGTCGACCTCTTATTGTAGTAACTTGGAGTATGAGTTGAGAAAATTAGGTTTTTTTTTTCGTTTAATCATGTTTAGAATTTAGATATATTATAAACATTATATCTGTAAAGTGAACAAAAAACACTGAACGTTTGGTTTCTGTGTAATGAAATGAGTTATTTAATGCGCAGATGAAAGGTAGCAGCGGTGGCGGGCTCGGGATGGGTACCCTGGGCGCCCTGCGCGACAGCCGGGGCGGCGGCGCGGCGCGGCCGGCGCGCGCGCCCGCCACGCCGCGCGCCGTGGAGGTGCTCACCGCGCGCCCGATCCTGCGCGACGATCAGATCTCTTCGCTCGATGACATGTCCCGCGACGCCGGCTGGGCGCAGCAGGACGACATCGACTATGAGTGAGTCGCGCCGCAACCTGAGCGAACGGTTTTTTGTCCGCGTTCGGACCGGGATTGAACTGTTTTTTTTATTTATTTTTTTCATTACAGTCAGAAGCTGGATTTCTCCGACGGTGAGTCTTCGGCCCCCAACAAAGGGCACGGCAGGAGTGGCGGCAACCGCGCGAGTGTCGACAGCGAGCGCACCGACGCCAAGCTTCATGAGCCTGGAGATGAAGACCAGCTTTGGGCAGAACGTCGACAGAAGCAAAGTAACGAGGTAGCCCAGGCCGTCGCCCGCGCTCGCCAGCGCAAGGAGGAGGAGCAAAGACGGCAACTCCGTGACGTCTCCGCGCCTCAGCCGTCTCAGGACGCGCGCGACCGCATGGACCGGGGGCCCGACCGAGACCGCAACGACAATAGGGAGAGGGATCAGGATGGAAGGGAAAAGGACAGGGGTGATAATAGGGACCGGGATCGTGCCGACAATAGGGATCGTATGGACATTAGAGACAAGGAGCGTAACGATCTACGTGATAGAGAAAAAGATCGCGTCGAAAGCAGGGACCGCGATCGCATTGATAATAGGGATCGGTACGATAATCGAGATCGTGATCGGGACGTAAGAGATCGCGATCGTGACCGCGAACGCGATCGAGACCGGGACCGTGAGCGCGACCGTGAACGCGATCGCGACCGTGACCGTGACCGCGATAGGGAACGTGATCGTGAGCGTGATAGAATAGACACTAGAGGAAATGATAGAGGTCGTGTTGAAAATAGAGATCGTGCAGAAAGTGACAAAGAAAGGATGGAAACACGAGATAGAGATCGTAATGATAACAGAGATCGCAATGATAACAGAGATCGCATAGATCGTGATAGGTTTGACAGGGAACGAGACCGCTCGGACAGAGACCGCGATCGTGATCGCGTAGACAGAGAGCGAAACGATCGCGAAAGGGACCGCGATCGTGAACGTGATTTTAGAGAGAGGGATCGCGACTATGGCCGTGACCGTGACCAAACAAACCCAGCATTTTCTAAAACGTTCCAAGCGAATATACCACCGCGATTTTTGAAACAGCAGCAAAATAGACAACAAGACGATCACAAAGGCTGGGCATTCTCTGGGAAACCAGCACCCAGGCGTCAAGAACCGCCGTCTTACAATGCACCACGACATGCACCGCACAATGGCCGTCGTTCTTATTCACGGTAAGATATTCTATCTCTAAATGTATGTGGTATTATTAAGGAAATAAAAAAATCATAACTTACATTGCTTTACTTGTATTTCTAGGGACTATTCAGACCGTGAAGATGACTTTAGAAGAGATCAAAAAGATGGACCTGGGCCGCAATGGCGGTCTGAAATGCAAGATTACGAAAGATCTGGCCGCGAGTTGGACAGATCCAATTCGAAAGATTCATATAATGACTATAAAGATAGGAGAAATGAATCTGATAAAAAATCATTAGATACTATTGAACCTAGCAGTCGTACTGCTGCTGACAAACTGACAGAAGTATTTGAAAGGAAGAGCATAGGACTCGCTGAGCCTTTCGCATCCTCGGAGTCGACATCTCAGACACTTGCTCCTGAGCGACGCAATTCTCCTCCTTCGAGTTTATCGCAAAGGGAATCCACTGAAAGAGATTTTGGTAAAACATCCTGGGCTGAAGTTACTCAGGAAGATTCTAATAATTCCAGTCAACAGAAGTTATCAGCAGAAAAAGTCTCAATAACGAAAGATAACGAACCAAACCCAAAAGAAAGCCTTGACCGCGAAAAACTGAATGATGAAACGAAGCGTAGTTCTCAACTGTCTCATTCACTTCAACAATCACAGATCGCATCTAACCCGCCGACATCTCAAGCTCAAATTCAAAAAAGCCAAAATAACCACGGCGCTAATGTTCAAACTTTTGGACAAAATCAACAAGCACCTCCAACAAGTTTTCAGTCACAAGTACCTGTGAGCCAATCTCAAACTTCATTCACAGATAACCAATGTAAACCTACGCCTTCACAAACTGTTCCTAAACATCATAACCCAGCAGAAGCATTGTCAAGCACTTCTCAAATACAGAAACAAGCCCCTTCTGAACCAATAACACAACAGAATATTGCTAAACCAATGTTTTCATCTCAAAAGTCTGAAAAAGAATTTTCAGAATCTGAATCAATAGCTTCTAAGTCTAGCACGGACCCTTCAAGCTTAGGAGGAATTAAAATTAGTGAAACATACTCTGCAGAATCTCTTCATGCTAGTGCAGCTACCCAAAAACGTTCTGCTGATGAAAAGAGACACGAAAGAATCAGCAATGAGCAGCTAAACAAAATTCCTGCTAAAGAACCCGTTGAACGTAAATCAAGTGGGTCAGGATCTGAGAAGAAAGGCAGAGGATATCTTGGAGGTGGGTATGCTGTTTACAATAGAGGTTGGGGACCAAGACGACGGTCTCACCGTAGCTCACGATCTAACAACAGAGCTAGTGAATCGGACGGCTCTACTGACGGTGCTCCCAACACAGAACGCAAAGAGAGACGAAGAGCGCCACGTAGTCCGCGTGGTCCTAAGAATTCTCACGATAAATCTGATGATGCTAATCGACCTCCGACAATGGATCAACCAACTACTGTAACTGATGGCATGGAAAACAGAGAACCATTTGCACCACGTGGGCAACCGTCGCGACGAGGTCGTGGAGGATTCCAAGGTACCTCGCGCCCACCTGCTCCTGCTAAAAGAGTAACTGGCTATGGACCTCCCAATACTAAAAGTCCATTTAGCCAGGCTAATCGAGCAGTAAAAGATAATGATGAAATTAAAGATAACTCTCAAATAGATGATAAAATTAAAGGAAATAATAAGTCGAGAGCAGGTTCATCAACAGGAAGGGGTCGCGATCGACGCCCGAAAGGCACAGGACCCCCGAGTGGTGAGGATGAAAATTGGGAAACAACATCAGAACATTCTGAAGGTGGTGGTACATCTAGTCACCGTCGTTCTGTAGCGGGAAGACCATCTGGTCAATCCCAGAAAGGTCAAGGCGGGCGTAATCAAAATTCTGGTAATCGTCAAAACAATGGACGTAACCCTCAGACCACTAAAAAAGACACTGCGACAGATACTAAAACTGGTGATATTACAGAGGCTATGACAGATCTTAAGCTTAGTTCTGCCAAAAAAGATGATGAAGTTGTTGATGATGGTTTTCAGGAGGTAAGGAATAAAAAGAATTCTAAAGATGCGAGAGGTCCTACAAAAGAGGATAACAATCAACATGTAGCAAAGCAGCCCAGATCTCATTCCAATCAAGGTGGTGGCAGAAATGGATCAACAACCAGAAATCCTAATGATAAAACAAACCCACGTGGTTCAGCTCCTGTTTCTAATAAATCAAATGCTCAGTATGATCGCCCTCGTCAGGCTAACTTGGCACCGCGTTTTGTCAAACAAAGACAGAAACAACAAATGGGACTGGTGTCTGGATTCGGCCCCGACACTGGCGCCGCGCCCCCTCCTCCACCTGTCAACGCGTGGGACAAACCTATATCACAAACATTACGTGGCAACGTAGAAGAACCTGTCGAAACAGTAGAGAACAAGTCTGCTCAGTCGAGCCAACGTAGTACGCCCGGTGATACTCCAGTTGAAACTAAAAGTGCTGCTCAGCCCAATTGCGCTCTTGTTGCTGATAAAAGTGGTGTACTAGATGGGGCTACACCTCCTGTTGAAACAATTATATTTGAAAATACTAATTACAAGACTGCAACACCAGATGAAACACTACAACAAAAATATCAAATCACTACCCCTATTCCCAAAACTCAAGCAGAGGAAATAAATACAGAATTAGAAAATCGAGCTCTAGCTTTCAATGGTGAAGTTAGACAACGACCTAGATCTATACAAGAACTTATATCTGACAGACCAGTAGTAACTGATGCTGAAGCTGCTGGTTTAGGTTTGCAAATGACGTTTGATACATCACAAAAACCAGAAGATTCGTCTGATATGAAACTTGATTTTGCTTTTGATTCTGACCTTGGACAATTGACAGAAGATAAATCTGGGAAATCTCTCGGCTTGCCACGCGGCGTACACATGAGCACATCGAACACAATTTCTCCACTGGCAGCTGATCTCAATTTAAAAATCGCCAGTGTTAAGAAAGTTTGGGAGATGCCTGCAGTAGCTGAAGGCACCGAAGATATACAATTCACAGGTTTTGAAGAAAGCAATACGGAGACTGCTCCACCTAACGTTTGCAAAGTGAAGCCCACGCAACAATTACAGTCGCCGCCGCCCCAACATTACAACCACGTTGGGTATCAAGGCGGCTACGGAGGTCTGTCGGTGCCGTCGCCGCCCGCCGTCATGTTCAATTCTTCCCAGCAACTGTTGAGTTCCTCGCAGCAGATGCCGCAGCAGAGCGGGCTGTACGGGGCCTTCCTAGATCAAAGTCGTGGTCAGTTCGGAGGGTTCCCGGGCACCCCGTATGGCGCAGGATCAGCCGCGCCATACAACTATCAACCTCCGCCGGACATGTTCCAGAGCCTACCTAATCAATATCGCATGGTAAGCAAACATGCCATGAATTTATAAAATTTTTATTTGAATTTAACATGTTCATTTATGGATCGTCAGAACTTTTGTCTCTGATACTGTTACAAACGATAGCTAGATTTTAGAATGATTGAAAACAAGTCTGCCTTTGTATTCGAACTTGAAGGGTTTATTCAATATTTTTCATTTTACAGCATATTTTAAAATATTTAGGAGCATTTATGGCAATACTCACGTGTATTGTTGTACATGTAGTTGCCAACTTGTTCCAGGCTCGACTGCAGTACTTAATCATGAAAGCCTCACACAGGTCACGTGTCGAAATCAACGATTTTGTAATTCTTGCATTTTGTGAATTTTAAAATTTTTTTTTTTTATTACTTGAGTATGTATAAGTTAAAAGGAGAGTTATGTGGCTACCGCAAGTGTAATTTTAATATTGAATTGTGAAAATAATGTGCAATCTTTGTTTCATCCCATGTCCAGGCCGCAGCCGCTGGTGGTGGTGCAGCATTCGGCCAGTCGGGCCAACTGGGTAATAGTCCCAGTACTGTTCTAATCTCGAGCACTTCTAATTCTCTCATGTCAGCCACTGTCAAGCCTTCCACTCAACAAATAGGCGCTATTGGTGCGTATAACATCTCACAAATGAGAAAACAGAAATGAAATCTGATATAAAAACAAAATATATTCTTTTTTCAAAATGGCTGAATTATAAAGTTGCAGTAAAATTATTTATGGATTAATGTTTAATATGAAATGATCTTAGAAAAAAAAAAAGACTCGACGTCCATTTATTTGATATCTTAGAAAGCGGATACGGGAGTCAGAACAATTGATAATTTTCAGGCAGCAAAGGCGGTGGTGTAGGCGGCGTCGGTGGCGTGAGCACGTACCAGCAGCAGTACCTGGGCTACTCGGCGCCCGTGGGCGAGGCGCCCTACTCGCTGCCCGGCCTGCTGCCGCGGCCCGCGCCGCCCGCCAGCTCCTACTACTCGCCCTACCAGCCGCCCGCCGCGCCCGCGCCCACCTACCCGCTGCAGTTCACGCAGCCGGCGCAGTCGGGCGCCTTCGGCTCGCAGTTCCTCTCGTCGCAGCTGCAGGTCGCCGCCGCCGTTCAGCAGATGCAGGTAGTGTGCCGTGCCCGCACCTGGTGATCTATGGCTCGATACAAAAATCTACGAAGACTATAATCTCCAAGTGAACATTTGCAGCAGCAATATCGCGCTCCGCTACAACAACAGTACGCGCCGCCGCAGCCTCGGCCGCCGCCGCAGCAGCTCAAGAGCCCGCTGCACGAGCACGCCAACGGCTTCGCGCCGCTGTGCGACGCGGCCTCGCCGACGCCCAAGGGCGCCGCCAAGCCGCAGAAGCCGCCGCACTCGCCGCCGCAGCACAAGTACCACGCGCCGCCGCCGCACCCGCCTCCCGCTCACACTCCGCACCAACACCACCAGCAACAGGTTAGTAACGGTCGTAACAATCTCCTGACCTAAAATTAACCTTATAACGACATTGGAATAACACAAGTAACTTTTGCTACAGCAAGTCCCTATACTTGCTGAATATGATTTTGGTGAAAATAAATGTACGCTATGTAGTATTCGGTTCCTTTACCAGATCATTTCGACGCGTCGTAAATCTTCTACTAGTTATACAGAATGCAAAGAAGTCGTTATTGCCGATGTTCCGCCACACCGATTTTAACACTGATGTTAAACTGCCTAGTATAATTGCGCAATATTTGAAGGTGCGTCGCTATTAAAACTAAAATAAGTCGTAACTCGTGATTTATTTATGACGATGCAGATGGTGAGCGGAGGAAACAACGGGCGATGCGGAGGCGGCGGCGGCGGAGGCGGCATGGGGCGCGGCGGCATGGGCGCCCCGCGCTACCCCGCGCCCATCGGCCAGCGCCCGCACGCGCCCGCGCTGCCGCTGTACCGCGCGCCGCCCGCCGCGCCGCGCCCGCACCACGCGCACCAGCCGCGCCCCAACCTCTACTACCACCAGCACCAGCGCAGTTAGTAACCTCTCGCACGCCCCCGCGCGCGCGCGACCCCAGCTCACCCGTGTGTTGTGTGCGCAGACGGCGGCGCCGGCGACCGCGCGGCGGACGGCGAGGCGCCGGGCGCGGACGAGGCCGGCGACGCCGCGCAGGACGCGCCCGCGGCCCCCGAGCTGAAGGCGGAGTGAAGGGCGCGCGGCCCGCCCGCGACCCGCCGCCCCGTGCCGCCCCGTGCGCCGCACGGAGACTATCGCGCGCCGATCCCGCGCGCGGCGTACGCATCTCGACGTCGCCGACTTTAGATTTTCGGTATTTTAATTAGGACGTAAATTATGGAAGTGATTCTGAGCCGTTCGACTCGCGGCGCCCCCGCGGCCGCCGCGGAGTCGGCCGCGACGATGCGCGGCGCGTTCTGTTCGTATGTAAATATGTCGATCGGACGGCCATCCGACTCCTTGACTGTTATATTTAAGTATATATAGACGCGACCGGTCGGCAGCTCCACTGCGACGACCGGAGTACCCTGGGGACCGCGCGTCCTTGTCCGATGCTGCCTCGAGACTTCTCATTAGTGAATATGTAGCTACGGATTTTGCAGAGCGAATGTCGATGCGATGTAACCGAATAATAAATATAATTTGGAGCGCAGACGACCGAGTGCCGCTCGGCGCGTCTGCCGATCGACGCGGGTTAACGCTCCATGTATCATAATCAATTAATATTATTATATGCGATTAAAATTATTATGACCGAACCTTTGTTTTGATTTTATTATATCATTTAGTATGTAGTGAATCGGTCTAGTTTCACCAAATCGCAGAACTAGTCCTTCACATTTATTTCGTCTGATTTTGCAGCACTGTCCAAATCACATGCCACTGACACGTCTGTAAAAACCACAATGATCTTTATGTTCCGTTTCAATAAGGTTGCTGTTGGGATGTTGCTAGCAGAGGTAAAAGAACAGTGAAAGGGCTGAACTCGGAAGTGCATCGAAAATATCAAAGAGGAGTGGCCCTCAAGCGCAGCAGATGCAGACCTATGTTAGATGAGAGGACATACGTTTGCTGTACTGTCACTGGTTTGTCTCTATGGCCGACCATTAGAGGCTTTCACACGCCTTATCGACAAACACACTATCTCGACTTCTACATTGCGCGCCACCGACTATGAGCCGTCAGCTCGACGTAGGAATTTTGCGAGCTACTTTAGCGCGTTCACCTTCATTAGTAGTCTAAAATGTCAACGAAGATATTAAGTATTAGTTTAGTGCACTCGGAGGCTCCAGCACGCTTACATTATGGACCAAAGGACGATGCCCATTTTGGTGTGTAATAAATACATCGTTATCCTGAATAGCAGTTACTATAACGTCTAATTCCAAATCCTTGTCAGTTCAGAGTTATACTGTACCAAACATGTCAGTTTAAGCAATACCCAAATAAGGTTTTTTTTTTATATTTCATAATTCACTGCCCTTTTGAGCATCATTAGGAATGCTTCGACATCACACGCTACCCAGTAACCGATCACATGGGTTCACTCCTTCCCCGCTTTACTTCTTATGGTAAATCTTGGGTTTTTATCAGAGATATGATACGAGGTACAAATATATATATATAACAAAGGGTAAAACGGTACCCTATTATTAGTAATAGGGTCCCGTTTTACCCTTTGAATTACGGACAGCGGAGTCTTAGGACTCCGCTGTCCGTCCGTCCGTCTGTCACCAGGCTGTATCTCATGAACCGTGATATCGCACTTAGCCGGTTTTTAGATAAATTTCGACCATTCCTGAGAATTACCCGATCCTGACATTCACGGAACAACCCAAGAACAGGGTAACAAAGGTTATCGTGTTACCCTGTTCCTGGGTTGTGATGGAGGTTAGATAGGCAATCGCTCCATGTAAAATACTGATATTCAAATGTATCCAGCTAGATTGGAAGTTTGGGAAAAGGCTACGCAGATGATGAATGAATACCATACATAACATTACGCCATTTATTTTATGGTGTCCATAATAAAGAGCCTCTCTTTTATTAAAATAATCGAATAGCAAACGTCTGTACCATTTTTCCTTAATCTGTCTCCTAACAACAATTTTCTATAGGTACAACGCTTAATGTAGCTTCCCTTACAGCCTCCTCTCAACTTCCGCCCTGTATTACTCCGATCGGACAATGAATCGAGACAAAAGCCATTCTAATTCTTGTACTAAATCTTAATACCTTTCGAATGATACATCATTTACTCCTGTAGGGATTTCCTGGGATGTTCCTTAACTAAAATGCAAATAAAACTGACTCGGACTCCTTGGTCTCGTGTTCGCAAGCGCAACTGCTGAACTGGGTTCGATTCCCGGGTCGAAGTAAGTGTTATTGAAATCCAAAACGTACGCAAAATACGCGCTTGGACGTGGAATTGGGATTATCCACTGGAATTTCCTCAGTAGGAGCATCCTGGAATCTGGATAATGTGCCCTTTTTATTATAACTATAGGCTCTCCCACTTTCTCTTGTACATACACGTTGTGCACGAGATATTCGAGAATACAATTTCCCAAGACTTATATTAGGTAGTTCGTGGAGTAAACTTTGGTTTTGAAATTTCGTTTTTTGCCACCGACTTCAGAAATTAGTAAATTTTCACGTTTTAGTGTTTTTTGTAAAAAAGTTATAATTTTTCACTTTAGTTGTGGTACCTACCCCACACAAATTCGAATACCACTACGTAAATAACAGTGAGAGGAATTTATAACATCATCCATAAAGGCTAAGTGGGAAAAATACGCGTATTATTGAAGCTAATTCAAAAACTGCGCAAGCTAAGTTAATATTTTTTTTGTGGGAGTACCTCTGAAGCTCACCTACCAAACAAAAAAAGAATCATCAAAATCAACTCATAATTAGCGGAGTAACAGTGTAACAAAAAAGAAAACAGTCGATTTGAGAATCTCGTCAAGTCGATTAAGGAAACCCTAAAGGCATCGCAACTAAAGTCCTATAGGCCTACTGCCTACTTTAAAAATACTCTTTTCTACAATCATAAGCCAGTGAAGTAGTGCATTAGCCTGTGCTACGCGGCTAGTGATCTACAGCGCTACAACCCTTGCTACGTGGCTACGGATCTAAAGTGCTACAAACCGTGCTACAGTGCTACAACCCCTGCTACAGCGCTACTGCGCTACAGCCGGTGCTATAGCGCTACAAACCTTGCTACGCGGGTCGTGATCTACAGCGCTACAGCCCTTGCTACGCGGCTACGGGTCTATAGCGCTACAGACCTTGCTACAGCCCGTCCTACTTCGCTACACACCTTGCTACGCGGCTACGGATCTATAGTGCTACAACTCATCATACATCGCTACAGGCCATGCTACAGCGCATTTGTGTCTCGGAGTTGAGAACAAGACATTTTGTTATTATTTGCCACAAAACTTTACATTTACATAATTAACTAATGCACTAAGTGCATTGCACTTTCTGGCTATACTTATTCAGTTGATTTCGACTGATCATGCGTATTATTGGTTCGTTCGTTTAGAATTGTTTCAGATGTAAAAACCTGTACCTAGATAATCGATTAGAATCGCCCAGATAATTGAACCTTTTGCTCGTAACTTAGAAAATTAAGTTCTTTATGTACGTTTGATAATAACTTTAATATAGAATCTAGAAAATATTGCAATTGATTAATAGCAAAACTAATTAATAATTAGAAATTGAATAGATAACTCCAATCTATACTATATCTCTACAAAAATCTCATTGCTCCGTTCCATCGTGAATACTCGTGAAAGACGAATCAAAACAAGCACACTTTCTCATTTATTAAGTATCTACTCGTAATAAATAGGAAATATCCATACTCATGTTCGTACCTTGAGGTGACATTCACATTTTCGCATTAAAATCTATGTTTTTTCGGTATTTACAAGTCATTGTACAATTCTTTTTTCGATATTTTCCAATCATTGCTTAATTTTTTTTCGATATCGACAAAAATAAAACTAGTACATTTTATTTACATTTCCTTGGCTTCGGAAATGTGGCAGTGCCTAGGGGCCCAGGGTCTCTAAATCCGGACCTGGAAACGACGACTCTAAAGCTGACGCACATTTAGGCGAGCCGCGTCGCAACGCAAAAATCCTCTAATATCACTTTCGCACCTTCTGTATGAACCTTCGCACCTTCTGTATGGCCCTTCGCACAGTAAGTATATCTATTCCAGATTTTGGGCTGCTACTGAATTCGAGACTCAATTAGGCACATCGGGTTTACATTCTGGCTTAATAATCAGGTATAAAACGAAACATGTAATTTGATGTAAGTAGGTAATATTTTTCATAATATTAGGTCATATTCCAATGCACTCGCGGAGTGGGTATGAAAACAAAATGGTATGTTTTATGACAAAAACGATCCGTGTTTGGCTGTGAGCCAAAATAACTTCGCCCCCGACTGAGGGTTATATGAGGAGGGTCTCGGCCTCCCGCCGACCTGGCGCCAGTCTACAGTAGCGAAACTTACTGAGTTGTTTATGTATACGACCACACAATATAACATGTTAGTGTGCTGTATCTAAGAATTAACCAGTTAGTTTAGGAAAAAAAAAACTGTTTACTTAAAAAAAGTACCTAGGTACTGTGTAAAGCCATGGGCCGCAACTTTATTGTCAGGGGTGTGCACCTTCAGCTATTCGAAGCGAGCTCGATCTTTTTTGCAGTTCACCTCGGATATGTTATGTCATCATGATGTGCATACAAGAAGTAACTTTGTCGACTTATGCTCCAGATGCAAGCGCGAGTGAAGCGAGCTAGATAATTTTTGCATCTCGCTGCGGATGGGATGGGTTTTATTTTGTCCATTCATACAGAAAAAGGACTAACCGTGACTTAAGAATTAAGATACAGTGGCATGCAAGAGCGAGCGAAGCAAGCTCTCAGGGCCGTGGCACATACAAGGCGGGAACTGAAGCTTCTTTGCCAATCCGGACACGGACGTGAACGAGTTCATATAAAATGTAGATACACACTGATATTTTTTTGAGCTTCTGTCGGATTACGGTCCGTCCCGGGCATGGCTCTATTATGTGTGGTAAGTATTCGCAATCGATTATCCACAGAATATCTTATTTCGTAATACAATCCATGGGCGCCGTGGCTTAGTTGGTTAAAGCGCCTGTCTAGTAAACAGGAGATCGCGAGTTCGAATCTCGCCGGGGCCTTTATAGGACTTTTTTGAGATGCTACATAAGTATCACCTCACCAGCATGTAGGTCGGTATAAGATATAATATCTTTCGTGGCTAAACGATCATATACCTAAGTACATCTAGGCAAGCACCTCCATACGTAGGTAGGTACCTACTTACAATGGGTACCAGCTTGCCTGTAAATGCAAGTGTTTTTACGATATGGTACTGATGAGTGCTGTTGTTGTTAGGAGTGGTAGCCTGAGTCATGCAGTTGAGCTTAAACTATTGAAAAATTAATTAAAGATAACATTGTTTTGTTTAAATAACGACCTGGCATGACAGGTATTTCCCAATTACTTTACATTTATATTAATTGAAAGGTGTGTAAGTAGATCACACAGATTGTAATATGCGGATTCGTTATCCTTATCAATTTTCTAAAGAAATCGTAGTTACAGTAATACGTGATTATGACCACTTAAGCATTGTTGTTTTCGTAGACGTTATCAGAACGAACTTCATACAAATGGCGCCAATAAATTATTCTGTCTACTTATAAGCCTATAAAACTTACTCAATTATAATTTCAGTTGTTATAATTAGTGGCATATACTTGCAGTCCATAAACAAATGAAAACGTAGAAACAATTAGTTTAATAAAGTTCAAGGCGGGTCAACAACCAGACGGGATTGCAACGCTAGTGCTTTGTTCCGATCCTGAGGGGCGACTGGCCATTTACCCCGAATAATATACCCGTTCACGTCAGTAAAAAACAACCTTGTGTTTTCATAGTTTATTTTATCACTGCACACAAACAGACTGAAGGATATCTGTCGTCAAAAGGTTGGTTATCTAAACAGGGACATTAAGGAAAAACAATGGTTTTCAATTGCTACACATGTGATATTGTGCAAAATAATTATAATTTAAATTATGAAAACTAAGGGTAATGCCCACATCTTGTGATTTGTACGAAATCCTAAATGGTGTAATGATGCTCTAATTAATTAGTGGTGCCGATTCTCTTGTACACCGAACTAAACTAACTAAACTATCACCAAAATTCCTTATTTTTGACTATGGGAATCTTGGAGCTATTCTACCAAATAATTTCTCTAAATTTAAAACTTATTTTGACACAACTAAAATCGAATTTGACAACCGCGCGCCTCCACTGGGTACTTGTTTTCCCTACCCCGTGTTTTTTTTTAGAGCCAGAGGCGCGCATGCACGGCAGCCTCGACGTGTTTCAATGGAATTTTTCAGTTTTTGTATGGAAAATAAAGAAAAAAAATAAAAAATAATTACCAACATGTTGAGAATTAGGGGTAGAAGGGTTTCCTAATGGGGGTCGAAGTTTTCATTATTTTTGCGATAGGACACACCGTTTTCGAGATATAAGCAAAAGAAAATAAAAAAATACAGTACTGTTTTTTGTAACTGAAGTCGGGGTGTTGGTTTGAATTTTAGTTCATGACGTCTAATTTTATTCCACACATTTTTAATCGCGATTAAATATAGTCAGATTTAGTTAGAGGATTTTAGATATAGGACAAAATTTTAGGTTAAATCGTCAAATTCAGAATAGCATTTTCACTAAACTAATCTCAGTGCCATCTTAGTGCTGTCAAACTAAATTATAGTTAAGTTGTGTCATTTAAACTTATTTCAGAATGAGAAATAGACTTATTTCAGAATGAGTTTGATCGTTTGACAGGACTAAACTAAATTTTTGTGATTTTTAGTTTAGTTTAGAGAATTTTGTGACAAGAGAATCGGCACCAGTGTATCTAATACAGATAGTCAGCAGATACGTAAGTAATAAAGTCATTTGAAGGATATCTTCTAAAGGTTTGTAACAATGCGTTTATTCTCTGCATAACAAAGAAAAGAAATTACATAAATGATTTAATCAAATATAAATTATAATATGTATTTTTCACCTCAGCACCTCAAACAAGCAGGTTTTGCTGTCTGCAGACAGTGTGCAAAATTCAATTTTGGTGCGAGCGTGAGACAAAGTAACTTTTTAATCATTTTTTTTTCTAAATTCCGAGAACATGTCATGGGTCTACTCTCAAAATTCGAAATATTTGAATTTCACCTTGTTCTGTCTCTTTTACTTCGATACGAAAAAAGCGAGAGATAGAAACAAGTCGATTCGAAGTTCGATTTTAATTTCGAAATCTAGTAGGCCCAAAAAATAAACAAACAATAAAACGTTCGGATACACATACAGGTTTTAAATGTAATAAGTAAATTAGCTTTTTTTTTATATATATTGTTCGTTGAACAAATATACATGTGGTTTATTTACCATGTTGTATTTTTTACCTTTAGGCAATAATATGGGTTTAAATATGAAATTGCCGTTTAAACGTACTGGCCACTTTGAATTAAAATTAAACTTGCATAACAGTGTGAGATTCCAGAGTGAAACTATTTTCACAAGATACGATTTTTGTTTTTGCATTCAGCTTTTAACAGTAAAGATAACTACAGTACGACACAACTTTGATGTAGCATAAATGTGAAAATTTGCATTCATTAATTTCAATTTTGCGGATGTATTTGGTTATATAACTTTACAAGTTATTGCGTTTGCGTAAATATCATTTTCACCTAAAGCAGTAATAAAGATTGGTGATTTTGAAGGCGCATTCAGGTCGGATTGTGATCGGTTTTACGAATTTTGCCGATGCTACATGTGAGTTGGGTCGTACTGTACTTATATTGAAAATTAGAGTATTTTTTGAATACGAGTTCCGACGTGGAGCTAACGCAGCGGAAACAGCTCGCAATATCAATGTTGTGTTTGGAGAGGATACGGCTAATGAACGCACCGTGCGTTTTTGGTTTAATCGCTTTCGTAGTGGAAACTTCGATTTGAAGAATGAACCCCGAGAAAGACCAGACTCTAAGGTAAATAACGATGAATTAGATGCGATGGTAGAAGCCGCTCCATATCAAACTACCAATGAACTAGAGGCACGGTTTGATGTTAGCTTAAGAATATCCAAAATAATGACCAATTTGCATCAATCGGTGAGACAAAAAGCTTGCAAAATAGGTGCCCCATGATTTGACCAATCTGCAGAGCGAACCGCGTGTTGAAGCTTGCCTTACCTGCCTTGTTGAACCTGTACAGAAATGAAGGGGTTTCAATACAAAATACCTTCACTCAGTTTGTTGACTCAGGTCCCCAGAGTTCTACCGCAAATGAATAAATGACCTTCCCAGGAGATGGCAGAAATGTGTAGACAATGGGCAAAATACTTTGATTAAATAAATATATTTTACCTCAGAAAAAAAATGGTTTCCGTTCTTCAGTACAAAACGGCAAATTAATATTTACACCCCTAATATGTTCTCCTAATATGTTCTAATATCTCATATGTTCTCGCTGCTGAGGTGAAAAGTTGTATGTGTTACACGAGACCAAAGTTATTTGCATTTTGTGCCTTTGAATCCCTCGCTGTGCTCAGGATTCTAACCTAGAATCACTCGTTACGCTCGTGATTCAATTATAGAATACTTCGCTTACTCGGGATTCAAAATCAACACTTGCACCAAAAAACAACTTTGCTCTCTTGTTGCACAAATAACTATTGTTTTATCGCGACAATGTAGCCGTAGCATAAGTTCCTAGTAGCTACGCAAGTTTATGAGGTGGTTCTTTTTTTTGTCGTGTGGGTACATATTATTTGAATATATTTTGTTACTTGCTGTTGTTTTGTTTTGTTACTTGCTGCCCGCGACTTCGGCTGCGATCCAGGATGAAAACTAGCCTATGTCTTTCTCCGGGTCATGGTGTACCCAAGTGCCAAATTTCATCAAAATCCGTTCAGCCGTTTTAACGTGAAAGCGTAACAAATAAACAAACAAAGAAACAAACTCGCTTTCGCATTTATAATATTAGTTAGGATTAGGATAGTAAGGATTTAGTTCCACAATGATATTGCTGTTATAGGTAGGTAGCAATTGAAGTGGGCGTTTCGTAAAATTTAAGTATTTCAGGATGCGCTGTGATTTGGTTTTCCCTTTGGAAGTTAAAAATCGAGTCGGCTGTAGTGTTATGAATGTTATGATTCATACACTTGAGTCACACTACGACTTGTTCTCTGAAAAAGAGTGCTGCGGCTGCGGTGCGAAGAAACAGGGAGCATAGGTACTTTAGGAAAGGCTATTTCATTCATCAAACCACTGATGATACTTATGTCCTATAAAAAGCGTAACAAAAATCTTAATGTTATGTTCAAAACTGGAACTCAGTTAATAAACTCGTCAACTGAGCTCGAAATGATCGCAGTTCCATTGGTGCTGATGGCTTTTTAATATGTTGGTACCTAATTACCTAACAGTAATTCTATAGAAAATATTACTTACGCGAAATGAAATGAATAACTCTCAGTACAAACTGAACACAGATACAATCAAAAGTAGGATACCAACTAGGTAGGTAGGTAACTGAAGAAAATGAGAACCAGTAAATGCCCAAACGCAGTGATTATTAATTTCATGTTTCTAAGTAGGTAGGTAAGTTAGTCCTCGTTAGCACGGGATGTTTTTCTAACGTGCACTGGGATTCTCAACTCTCGGTTGAGCAGAGCTTTGAGAATCCAATTGCGCATCCTAGCGCGTTTAAAAAACGCAATGTTTCATTTCCTACTCTCTGTGCTAAGTAGTGCCTTGAAATCCTTCAGGCGGCTTTAGGGTTGGTAGTTTGGTACCTACCTACAATGATGCTCTTGCTCTTTACGTGTGTCTGATAAAATCACACATACATTTGTTGGACATCTTTTTGGGTTTCATGTATTACCTACCTAACTAAATGTGTTTGTTCGTTTTGTTACAAAAGAAACAATAGGTATAGGCAGTTATCGTAAAGGTGTTATTTGTTTCGGAGCTCTAGGTTCAACCCAGGTCCGCGACAGTCCGTTTTTATTTAGAAAAGGTATATAATAATAATGACTTATGCGTGAACAGTTATTTTTGTAATATTACAATTTTTCCTCGTTATAACATTGAGGTGGAAACTTCATACCTAATACTATTTTCAAGATGTATGTGCCTACCTGCTGTGCTTTGATTTTCCCTTTGGAATTTAAATAATACTAGCTGCGCCCCGCGGTTTCACCCGCGTAAGTCTCGATCCCTTGAGAATTTCGGGATAAAAAGTATCCTATGTCCTATTCCAGGTCTACCCATGTTCCAAATGTCATCCAAATCCGTTCAGCCGTTTTAGCGTGAAAGCGTAACAAACAAACTTTCGCATTTATAATATTAGTTAGGATTATAAACCACATTAGTTTAAAGCTAACATCGAATTTAATCATAGATTAAATTAATGGTAGGTACGTATAGAGCACTTCAATGGAACAGACTTAATTGAGCTTAGGTATTGTTGCTCTAGATATGGAGAAACAAATTACAAAGAACAACGCTGAGCGACTAAAACAAGTACTCGCTACAGCAAGACAAAGCTAAACTACCTTTATATGTATGAGTAGTGAATCAGCCAGCAGACAGGCCACTGGCAACTGCCGCCCGCGAGCGCACCGCACTCACGACAAAGCCAGTCAGCATTCAGCGCGCAACGCGCTAGCACACTGTTATATTAATCGCGCTTTACATTCGATTTCTTCGAATGTCAACAAACTTTCACCTCGACAGTAAACAAACAAAATATACGAGGAAATTCAATAAACTGTTTCTCTTTTCTTAATGTAATTCCTTTACTTAACGAACAGCTCAATAAGATCAAATTAATAAGAGTAATTAGTCGTGGTGAAAAGTGTTGATTCAATAGTGTTTTTTTTCTTGCACGATGTGTAACAATTGAAAATATCACAGAATCGTTGGACGCTGGCGATTTGTTCGTAATAAAGTTTTATTGTTTGCATCACTGCGAGTTGTGTTGAGCATTAAATTGACTGAATGTTCCAATTGTGCAGTGACTAAATTAACTAACTACCTGTGCTGTTGATCCGCCATGGGCAAGGATTATGGTAAGTTCATGTTACAGAGATCATGTTTCATAAATCAAATGGATCTTACAGACCAAACTTTTAATAAAAGAAGTTTATTCGTTTTTTTGTGTCTTTGTTCTTGAGATAGACAAAATACATACCACCGCCGTGCGCCTAGAAAAGTTTAAAGGCAATTCCTTTATAGATGCGGGTGCAATGCCTTTTAAAGTTTTGTTCTAAACTTCTAGTACTTATATTTTTAGTTAATACGTAGGTACCTTATTAGTACTTGATGTTCGAATAAATGTGAGACTACCTACCCCGATTCTTTTCAAACCTCATTTCTCAATTCGATGCTGTGACCAACTATTATTTCTGCCTACTACAGTTTTAGATTTCTATTTTTGTTGGACCAACATGCGATCGCATAAAAAGTTTTGACATCTTGTTTTTCGTTGAATGCACTGAATAAAAGTAGGTACCTACCTAATTTTTTTATTTGAGTAGGTACTTTCCAGCACTCTATAATTAATATACCTACTAGTGTTGAATATCAGAATCCTTTTATGAAGAGACTATAGTAGTAACAAGAGAGCGAGGAAGCGTCGGTAATTCAATTGAAATCCATTACAATGGAGCAGATCACTGAACTGTGTCTGTTGTTAAATTTTGAATGTTTACTATCTGATGGATATGTTCAGTTAATTTAATTTAATCTAATCACTTAAAAATAATTGAAACTTCGACACTTAAGTAATGTTATGTAGACTATGTAGTTGCGCAACAACCACTGTAATGTTTTCACTAACATTCAAAATAATGTGCTATGTGAGTTACAGTGGCATGAAGTTATCTTTATTTACATAAAGAGGAGATAAACCGCGATAATTACATTTGGTGATATTTGCACAGTGGAGGTGTAGATAAATACCAAACTAGCAGTTATTGTGTGTGCCGGGCTGATAAATTAGGTAGTACTTATCAGAGATCAGAGATCTGAGGCCTGCAGCTATAACATTAAAAGTGTAGAAAATACCGAATTTAATAAAAAATATAGTGGAGTGTGAAAAACTAAACCCACACAAAAAAACACTTTGATGGACACTAAACCCCCATAGGCGTAATTGCAATAACACTTATATTGTGTCTCGTTCAGTTTCCTTCAACCGATTAATATAATTTTATTCATATGTTATGGAACAAATAACCCGATGTCACTTTTTGCCGACAATAGCACCGTAACAATTAAATGCACTGATAATCAAGAGGATATAAATAATACAGTTAATTCCATTATTACCTGGCTAAGTAATACATAAAAATCTAATAATAAATATTGATAAAACAAAATTGATGTTATTTAGCCAGCGATTAAATATTAATAATAACCTGAATGTACATTATAATAACTGAATAACAAACAGATAATTAAAGTGGATGTAAGTTCTTAGGGCTTACAATAGATAAAAAAAATAAACTGGAAACCACATCTAGAGGAGTTAAACAAGCGAAATCCGCCCATATGCTCTACAAAATCGCTCCTGTTCTAGATGTAGATGCCAAGCTTCCGGCGTATCATGGATGGCATAGTTAGCCATCTTCTGAAATTTGGTGTAATTTTCTGGGGAACTCGACCCTCAAAGAGTTAATATTCAGGTCACGGAAGAGATGTATTAAGAGCCATGTTCGGTCTAAAAACAACCGACTCATGCAAGCTATTCTTTGTAAAATACAAAATTTTAACCCTCCCATCATTTTATATCTTTGAAATGGTGGTGTTCGTAAAATCAAACCCGCATTTGTATAATAAACTATCGGATATGGATAACCGCAACCGGTGCGAAAAATATAAGCACAACTTGTGTGTGAGACCATCCAATACAGCAATAATTAATGCGTAACAGTGTTTTCCGTACGGCACTACTTATATTTAACCATCTACCATGGGCACTCGGAGATATAACTGTCACTAACTTATATAAAGAAAAAATTGGTTGCCTGTAAAGTCGGTATACGGGCGAAAGTTTTACGTGACAACGACTTTGAGTGGTAAAATAATTTTAATGTGAATATTCATTCGTATAGTAGGAAGAAGGATGTCTGTCTCTCTCTCGCTCTTAGGCGGGCTAACCATGCCCGAGTGGAAGGGACGCGTGCCTCTCACTCGCTCTCATTGTGAGCGCATAACGTGAGCGGAGCGTAACGCAGTTTCTTGAAGTGTCACCCGGCAAACCAATTTATAAGACGTTGTCACGTCAAAAACTAAAAGAATATTTAGCAGCCAAATGGCCCACGCACAATGGTCCACCTTAGGGAATAAGTGCGGAAACCAAACCCGTAACATAGAACATAGATAGCAGCCAAATGTTTTTATAGTATTGCTGAGTTTCTAATGGAGAAAACATATTAATTCTAATGTGGGGGCAAAGTTTTGTTCTGTTTAATCTATTGTAAGTATTTTATTTTATTTTGATATTTGAATTAACATAAGACGATAATATTTTGATCTTATAGGTACATATCTAATTTAAAATTGATGTTTGAATTTCTTATGTTGTATCATTTTTTTTTTAAATGTATAATATAATAATCTATAGTTATAATTAATTAAATAACTGATCAATTCTTATTATAATAAAACATGATTGTGATCCTTTCTGCAATGTAGTTAACATCTTGCATGCTTTGTGTATGTATGTATACTCATGTTCCGGACAAATAAATGATCTATCCTATTCTTATTTTCTAACACCTTTTGTAGACCCAGAAATCGTTCTAGCTAGGGGGGTCTCACAGTACTGACAGTACTTGCAGCATAATATGCTTGCTACACCTGTGATTGTGATTACATACGTAGCAATAATTGATTGTGCACATTCATCACATACTTTAAAAACGTTATTTTTCATTCCGCTACACCGGCACAGCCGGCCGAATGGCCTCAAGGAAAAGTTACCTTCAGTATCCTTCCTTCCGAACCATGTGTTTCCGGTAGCAACAAATAGTACTTTTGATAACATTTTGCCATGAATCTGAGTGTCGCAACTAGGCCTTGCTCGTATTCACTCGTGAAGTTGCGACAGCGGTTCATTTCCCGGGAGATGGACCTTGGGAAATAATGTTAAGCATAAAACTGGTCCTCGTCGAAGTCTACACGAATGTTAAGACGTAGTTCTATCTAGATAGCAGATTCTAGTAACTAACCTACATTACTATAGGCTATGTAGGGTTGGTAGCACGAACACCTTCACCACCATCACACCTGCACCAGATAGGCCTGCCGGAATTTAGGGGCTCCAGGTGCTGAGATGGTGAGATGGTTTCTGTTCAACGTCTGTGATGCCAGATTCGGCAATGCCACGTTCTCAGTATAAGTACAGACAGACCTGCCGAACGTCAGTTGTATGTGTACATCTACCTACCGATGGTCGCTCGACAGCCGTGGCCCTACCTACTAAATGGCTATTAATACAGTTTTACAATACTTAGGCCCGTATTAAGACTCGTACAAACAGGCGCGATATCGCAGGCGCGACAGGCAGCGGTACCTTTGTCGACAAAGGTACCGCTGCCTGTCGCGCCTGCGATATCGCGCCTGTTTGCACGAGCCTTTACAGAACCTCGCTCAAAACTCAAGCATTACTTAAAACTCGTTTAAAGCCTTTTGATTGGTTGAAACTAGTTTTAAGTAATGCTTGAGTCCTGAGTGAGGTTCTGTAATACGGGCCTTAATCTGCCTATAACAGTTTCAAGTTACATTATTTAGGGAATGTTATTGTCATTTAGATACCTACTGTTACATTGTATAGCTACTAATAGTTGATTTATGTATTACAACAGAACAATGTGCATTAAAGATAGAATTAAACATGAAATAAAAACAGCATTGGACGAAATTATCAAGATAACTTCCTATATTGCATAAGTCCCGGCTCGCTACATAACAGTGCCCTGCTAAGCTGCTCACAGCATCGTTTGCATAATAAAATTATGTGCGTCTGGTCACATGCATTCCGTTATGAATATTTTTAAATACTCGTGGGTTTTATAATACACACAAATATACTCTAATTCCAATACTATTATGATTAATTTTCAATTGAATTATGAAACCTGAAAGAAAAGTTTGTGGAAAGATTTCCACAAACTTGAACATTGTAAGTTTAAAATTCCCAGTTGTGCAAGCAAAACCCTAACTGGCTAATCATTAAAAATCAGGTAACAGGTAATTTTGGCTATGATTGATTGTTGTTTCCACATCTAATATCCGTTTAAGATTTCTAATCGGCTAAATTCAACGAGGATTTAGATAGGTACCTTTAGCAGACTGTTTATGAAAAGCCGATAGGATTTTAATCTGTGATTTTATATCGATGGGCCATTTGAAGATTATTTACCATCACCGTCATTGGTTTATATTAACAGCTTTTATCAATAATTTTATATCCTGCCTGATGCCCTAATAGGTACCTATTAGCAATTTGCGGTATTTTTTTATCACTGCGTCAGCAGTGATAATCATCGTACGTTTAAAATACACTCATACTTAAAAATATGTATGTATGGTTGTGAAATATAGATCAACGTCATATTTATTGTGTTAACGTCAAATTACCTGACTTAGAACAAGGCCGTTTTCTGTTCCTATGTAGAAAGACTTGGTTGTAACCTATGTTATGAACTAAGTCATCCCGTTCATCAAGTATCATGTCCATTATATCTTTGAAATGATTATGCAATGACGCATCGGGGAGATTCTAAGGTTAGAAGGTCGAATGTGCGTGTTTATATTATGCACGTCGCGGCTCAGCGGACAGTGCACAAGCACAACTCCACAGGTCGAGCATGAACGCATGTGACACGACAATATCGACGATGGTGGAATTCAAATGTCGTACTTATTTAAGGGACATTTAAATCAAATGTCCCTATACGACATTTGAAATTTCCCACTGTCGGCGTCGATAAGTGACATGACTTTCTCACATTTTGTCGGATTTCTTATGTAACGTAAGTACTTAGTAGGTATTTGCTGCGTTGTCCGTCGCCGTCGCTTTGGTCGGACTCGCATTTGATCATTATCATTTATTGCTCCACAGATATCGCTACATTGCAATATAAGTAAAAAGGTACTGGGTACGTTATACTCATACATTAAATAAGACTAGGTAGGTACCTTATAAATAGAGAAAACCGCAGGTGCTTTACGACTTTCTCAATCTTCCGTTTCAATGACGCATAAAATATTGCAGACTGCATATCGACGTGCTGTTTATATTTTCTAAACAAATTCATTTTAAAATAGCACAAGTAGACGTAGGTACCTACGCGTACTTCCAGGAAATCTACATACTTATTGACTGCTGTTATATTATAATTATCTTAAGTCTTCTGGTGATATGAATATTATGAATTCTGTGCAGAGTGCCAAGAAACATGGATTTGAAATATTTATGTAAACTGCATAGGTAGGTACTTATACTTTTGTTAATTGAATAAAATTCTGTTATTAGGGAAACAGTGATACCCTACTAAATGACATTTTGTAGAAAAATAAATATACAAAAAAATACGGCCAAATTTGTAACCAGTTCAACATTTTTCAATCGTTTGTACACACGGCTACACATCAAGCTATCATTTCTAGTTTACGCTGATCTCGCATTGTATAGGATTTCCGTACAATGCGAGGTCAAAGGGCCTAGACAAGTGACAATCGCTTCGAAAGCGTTTCGTATATCTACAACGACTTTCAACAGAATTGACATAAGCTTTTCGATAACTTATGTCAGTCCCATACATTTTTGCCTTTTCCATCATCGTTATCGCTGATAGAAAGTCACTTTGTCTAGGGCCTCAGCTTATCGTTACCAACTAATCGTTCATTTCAGCATAGCTATTCACAACCATTCGACAGACTTCTGAGTCGAAAATGTCACATTTTTGGTGATTTGCGTAGTCCCCGACCGCAAATAGTTATCAGCTGGGAGTCCCAGGGGGCCTACCACTGGTCAGCAGTATTCATATAATCTTACTTTGACTTTAAGTGGTAGCCTATTTGGCTCTGGTGAGAAAATTTTCCTTCCATAAAACTGATTGATGTTCGATTCGGCACGAAAGCAAGTTTAAGTTTAAGCAATTAGCAACTATTCGAAAAATGGTTGCTAATTCAACTAACTTGCTAGTTCCTAGGTAAAAAATGGTGAAACAAAGTCGATGATGAAGAAGCCAGAACGATGAATAATTTTCAGTTGTGCTCATTACATGAGTGGCTTATCAAGGACTAGATACACTCAACACGCAATATTCCACTTAAGTACCGTACATACACGTTTTAAACCCATCACCGACGCATTGTCATTATCTATGATACATAAAGAACGTACTCATAAACCATTTTAATTAAAAGGTGAAAAATAAATGAGTCAATCGTTGAACGCAGGAGGACGCAGGCAGTCGAGTGTTGGTCAGGGTGTTTGTGACGGAATTTTCAAAAGCAGCCAGGGTATACAGCGCTACACCTTGGTTGATGGTTCCTATCCCTATGACAGAACTTAGTGCCTAGCTACTGTAATTTTGTCACCTTGGCGTTTAGACCTGCTGCATCCTCGGGGGACTTAAGGCTCGTACAAACAGACGCGAAATCGCGGGCGCGACAGGCAGCGGTACCTTTGTCGACAAAGGTACCGCTGCCTGTCGCGCCCGCGATTTCGCGTCTGTGTGCACGAGCCTTTATCGTAATTACATATTATGTTATAACTATGTTGGCATTTGCAAATTACTGTCACTTTTATTTAAGTACCTATAACAAAACATGTAGGTAGGTATTACCGTAGTAGTCAGATTTTTATATTTTTTTATCAAGACATACCTACGTGCGTGAAAATACTACAAGCAATATAAGCTTTTAATCACCGCGGGGCGGATGTAGTAAAAACGGCTAAAGGAAAAAATTGAATATCTACTAGGCGTAACGCGCGATACCTACTATTTTATAATGGCCTAAGATTTACATAGTGCATAACAAAAGCAAAAAAAATATATATGGAAAATGGGATTCTATCATATATGACCGGGTGTAGCACCTGGATGTGACTGTTACAGGAACGTACGAGTTTAGCACACGCAAAGAGAGGCCTATACTCATGGGTAAAGTCGGGCTGTGGATGATAATGAAATGATGGAACTGCATCTACAGAACATAAACGACATAAACCCCAGTATCTAAACTAAAGTGTGCTAATCACTGTTCTGGGTTCTTGAATAATTTACATAACCTACGTAATAAACCTAACGAGAGTTTCTATGTAAAAGCTAATAACCTGTGTTAGTATTTACATGAATTCTTCGCTACGCTTCATGGTATGGTCATTAAATTTAAAATTACTAATCTTATTGTAGAATACAACTTGCTAGTAGACTGTGCTAACGCGTTATCTACATTTTACAATTTAGATACGCTAATTTCCTTACGTTATGAACAAACAATAGCAATTAATGGTCATGGCGGAATGGCATAACCAAGGGTTTTTTTTTTCAGCAGTGGATTATTGACGAGGTCCCCTTAAAATTAGTATCAAAAAGAAAAATCCTGGTTCCCACTCTCTTTAACAAGATAAATCTAGGGATTAAGGAATCTAATGCATTTTCTATCGTTCAATGTTCTATCGAGTGCTGAGTCCATAGTCCAACCAAATTAGACTTAAATGAACGCATCGTACTTACAAACAAAAAAATATTCCTTGAGGTCTGGGGGACTTGTTGAACTGGCGGTACTTTTGTGTTATAGATATATATTTTTTTTTATCTTTAGATTATTGACGTCAACTACAGGGAAAAGTTATTTCCAAAAAGGATGTATTTTCTCAACCGGTGAGATACTCTTTTGCTACTCATCTCATCTGATAAGGTACCTATAATTATCAGATGCGTGCCTAAAACCGTTTAACTAGTTTTCATAAAACTAACTAAATACAACCGAAAGAAAAGATTGTTGTTGGTCCATTATAGTGAAAATGTGTCAACAATATTAATCATCAAGCATGGCCTTCCAGTTCAGGCGGTCAATGAAACATTTTAAAATGTTAAAATGGATTAGACGTCCATATACAATAACTAACAAGGACTCCCCATTATGTGTCACGCACTGTTTGGGTTTTCCGTAACTGCTGCGGTTGTGGCACGGGGTCATTTTCAGTTGCAGCAAATTTTAATTTTTATCCTGTTTTGTTTCTACCCGAATTCATTTAAAAATGGTTAATTGATTGAAAAATCTTCTTGAAACGAACTTTCGAGCGACAAACGAACGAAAATTCATTTAAGTAAGAAAAATTCGTCAAGAAAAGCAATAATTGTCTTGATTCAGCAATTTTATCAAATTAACTAATATGATATAAAACTTCTATCTAAAATGAATACGTTTCATTCGTTTTCGTTTCTCAATCTAATAAATGAGACAAAATTACAATAAATAAAATTAAAGTACTATTCCGCGTCAATTCAGAAAACTACACAAAAACAATGTGTACAATAGGGTCGGTCTTTTCTCCATACAAAAAGTCATAATTCGAGGTTCGGCTCAAATCTATTGCCTCCTCCAATATTGGACCAATTTGAAAGGTATTTTATAAATTGAATAAGACGGATATTTACTGTGCCCCTATGTTTTTCTTTTTTAATTATTAGTTGTCATATTTGTACAATAGGCCTCTGATGACAGCGGTCTAAACAGGCAATTTGAGCATTTTCTGAGGATCAGAACTAGTTGTTATTTATTTTACTGTAAAAATCATTGCTCTAAGGTCATAAACCAGAGAGAAAACAGGCGAGAGTGTTTGTATGGAGAGGGAACCGACCCTATTTCCTCTTAACTCCAACTTAAAAGAAAGAGAATGGGACTACCTATCGTTATATTCGTTATTATCATAATCAAATAATTAAAATATCTTACTGCTGCTGAAAATTACAGCGTAAAAAAAAACCTAATAAATGGTTACTGGTAGCCAAAACATTCAGGCATGTTTGGATGATATACCTATCTTTAGTCATCCATCAGATCACCAATGATGATAGCGGCGTGAGGAGGATCACGTGGGAATAGTTTTTATGGCATTTTCTTAGAATTGGTGTATCCTACCGAGTCGGGACACTCGGGACTGGATAAAGTCGATCGATCTTCCATGTTGGACAGTTGAGTTTCACCACGCCTCCTGTATTTTTCTTATATTGCACCCACAGTTAATCTGGTACCTATGTTCAAGCACCATGTAATTAGTTCGCCCCCTTTTTGGGGTCCTATTTTCGATCCTCAGATTCGGCAGTGTTTTTGGGTTTTTCCATTAGGACTTTCTCAGTTACAGCCAGGAGTCTGGACATTTGTGCCCGGTTAATAGGTTCATAAAACTAGTGTAGGTATGTTGTGTTTATTTGCGGCACACGCGATTCGCCGCTGATCGGCTGCTCAAGACATAAATAAAGTTACCGTCACCGCCATTCACACTAATGTTGACATTAGGCGTCGTACACTCTGCTTCAATTTAGTTGCCCCACATCAGATAAAGTTCAAGCGAAATACTTCTGATCTGAGGTACACGGCTACACATCAAGCTATACATTTCCAGTATAATTATGTATACTGGAAATGTATAGCTTAATGTGTAGCCGTGTACCTCAGATCAGAAGTATTTCACATTGCTATCATAAGGAAAACCCCTCTTCATACATTATCTATTTTTGAAGCAAAGGAACCAATCACAATTAGATAGGCCCCGTCATGTGTCGTCATTGTGTGCCGTGACCCCGAAGTTCACCACCTACATCATTTTGTTAACTTGATAAGCCAGAGTGTGCTTGCACCTATACATTAAATTGTAAATCTCTGCCCCATTCGGTTTTTTACAATGACATATTATAATTGCAAAATACCGAAACTATACGCATAGACCTTCGTCATTTCCGCTGTAAGATAAACCGAAAATAATACAATAAATAAAAAAACTCTGTAGTGCATTAATTTAATGTTAAACGAAAACATTGATTATTATGATACGGCTGTTGTTTGGGTTCCAAGCCATTAACTACATGAAAATTTAAAACCACCTTGACATGTGAAATTAAAGACAATAATAGAAAATCTGTACGACACCATTGTCTTTATTTAGCCACGGTGAAGCGGTGTGGAATACTCCTTACAACATGGTGGATGACACGAGTACAGACAGTTTACTATGCGACGCTGAAGCGTGCGCATATCTAGAAGATTTGTGACCTTCGTTTTAAGTTTTTTATCATTAAAAGCGAATCAGGTTTTCTAGATAACGTGTTTGTTTTGTTTATGTAGACAAACAGTGCATTACAGTGATAAAAGCGCCTACGTAATACTAGTAACTATTTACATACACCTGTGCTCGCGTGATTGCTTTCCCGAATGAAAATTACGCTATGTGCAACTTCAGAATTTGTGAAGCTACGAACTGAAATATAGCGTTATTGAGTAAAATAAGGAGCATTTCATTGTGAAAAGTGAATAAAAGGTTTTATGTGTAGTAGGTACAACTAAATAATAAGAGAATAAGGATTTGGAGGCCGAAGCATGGTCGGAAATAGCAAAGTTATTAATTTTAATACAATTGTCGAGTTCTTTTTTTGCGCTATTAAACAGCATACGAGCCTGTTTAATCTAAATTACAATTTCTTTTGGTACTTAGTTATTTGTTGTCCTTTGTCAGGCTCTAGACTATCTGTGTACCAAATTTCATTTAAATCGGTTCAGTAGTTTTGGCGTGAAAGCGCGACATTACGCGATAGACGAATATTAGTAAAGATACACACTAAGCGAATGAGGCAAGAAATTCACTGTTACCACACTATTGGTACTATTTGTGGTAACATACCTAAATAATAGTTCAAACTAGAATCGCATTATTTTTATTGAGTTTTACGTTAAGTATACGTGTACCTACCTATACTCAGTTTGAAATAAGATTAGACGTATAGATAAGTCTTTTTTACATTCCGTTCAAGCGATTTTGAATTCTATTGCGTTGGTGGCATGACAAATGGCAGCCGCAGTAGATAGTTGGTATTTTGTAACTTTTTTTGCTTTTAATGCTATCCGGTAAATGCTATCCGGCTTTAACGGTATAGAAGTCAAAATCGGTTGAACGGGCTGTAAAAGGGTTTGTTTTAATGTCTAATCTTATTTCAAATGGGGTATTAAAGTAACAACAAAAAGTATTGAGAATACGAGTTTAACTGGATAAAAAACTTACATCATAGAAGTTTTAATATTGTTTAGCATCTTCCTTGGAATTTGATCAAAACTGTTATGCAGCTCGCAGCTCGCTAGAAAAAAGTCAACGATCACAAACAGGTTTTAATGGACATGATTTGATAACATTACACGTTCGACTAACATTGTTCCGTGAATGCGATCTACTATCAAAAGTACAATAGAGATCTATTTAGATATCTGTGAGTCACAGACTATTCATAGTTGATCTACTGTTTGCGTAGGGAGATGTACACGAGATTGAGGATGAAGACGAGGATCAAGGCGGAGCGGTGAGGAGGACTCGTCTATATTAGTTCGTGCCGCAACGACCGATCTCCGGCATATTCCCAGTTATTATATTATCTTTTATTGTCACACCACACAGAATATTAGCACAGTGTTCAGTCATTGGAGTAATTCCAGGTCCAGAAAAAACCGAAATATGGGTGATAGAGCGAAATTCACTATAATACTACAGAATAAATAATTGGGTAGGTAATGTATTACTTAATATATTTTGAAAAGCAAAAATAAAATCATTCGTATGGTTTCGTAGAACTGACCAAATTTTTTTAAAACGACTTCTTCAAAGAGGTAGAGGTTCTCATTCGTATATATATACTTTTTTTTTTGTTTGTTACGCGATTACTCCGCCAATTATGAATCGAGTTTGATGATTCTACCACAACTAAAAAGTGAAAAATAAAAACTTTTTACAAAACAAAAAACAACCGACTTCCAATAAAAACACTAAACAGTAAAAATAAACTTCAATTTCGGAAGCCGATGTCTTTACTTTTCAATTTTCGTCATTTTTTCCTATTAACTATTTATTTATTTCTAATAATGATTCATTATACCTAGTGACAAATTGACAATAAACCACAATTCTCGCACACCAGAAGTTTTACGAAGTAAACAAGGTACCTATTCAATTATGTATGTGTATAGGTTAAGTAAAATTAACAGGAAGCTAAGTGTAAACATAGGGCTTCTCAACTAAGGAACACTTGTATGTAACATATCTATGGACTAAACCAATACGTTTACAGAAGTAATACCTACTCGGCTTAGTATCTATGGCACACAGTGAGAACAAAATTATATTATATCACAGAAAATAGAGCAGAAATGAAGTTTGCTGTGTAGTAGGTAGTCACAATGTAACAAATATTCCACCAAATAGGTACTAATACAATAATAATAGTCGTACTTAGTCATTCAAGGGAAGTACGTACCATTCGCGTATTGATTAGCTTATTAAAGATAAGATAACACGCTGATTAGACAATCCGGTCAGACGATACATCTTTACCTACTTGCAATTAGCGAAGTGACAATGAGTGTGCTTATGTAGATGCCGTGACGTCACAGCAGTCAACCCACATAAACTAATTATCATGAATGATGTGTAATTACAGGTATTTACAAAAGTAGCTAGTTTTAACTTCATTGTCACTTAAGGTGTGGTCTGGCCACAATATAAGTATTATATATACTTAGTACATAATAATATAATCATTTTATTTCAGAACAATCCATATTTTTTTTAGTAACTAAGTATGTTAGTAAACATGCAGATTGGACAAATAATGGACAAGCGAGCAATCAAATCCTGCAATGACATTCAGGAGACTGTCCGACATGTTTTCTGATAATTACTGAGATAAACTTGGGCAGATTGCACAGACCAAAAGATCAAAGCTACATGGTCATAATATTCAGTATACCTACCTGCGTAGTTTTTATGATAGCTATTGTTATTTTATTACAACTGTTAATTATGTTTTAGTATGTAGAACTCTTATCGAATATTAAAGATTACCGTGCCTGCCTATCTGTAGGTAGACATACACATACATGTACATTTCCATTATAAGCTGACCTCGCATTGTACGGAAATTCTATACAATGTGAGATCAGTTTATACTGGACTTGTGTAGCTTGATACGAGGGTCATGCCAAAAGAAATTAGATAGGTACACAATTCTTTTTTTTTTTTTTCTTTATTACGTGGAACAATCTTTTCGAAGGATTCACTCTGAATACGTACTATACGCACTTTTCCATACGTCTGAACCAATTGGAAAATACCTCTGACCACTTTTCTTTAGACACCTCAGCAATCTCGAAATTATAGGCAGTCGGTGCATTCTTTGCTTTCAAACCTTTTCTCCTTTAATTTTTCTGGAATATGGTGGGTGAGGAAGGGTAGACACGTTTTTTTAGTTAAAAAATTCGAGTGACGTATGGGGGGCACCGCATTTTCGTGGTGCCCGAGAAGGTGCCAGATTCCTGACTGCGATCGCTTGTCACACTAAGCTAATATTACTGTTCGAGGAAAAACTGTTTCAAATAATGGTTCCGATTCTTTTGTACACCGAACTAAAATTCCTTACTTTTGGCTATAGGAATCTTGGATCTATTCTGCCAAATAAATTCTCTAAATTTAAAACTTATTTTGACACAACTAAAATCAAATTGGACAACTGCGCGCCTCCACTTGGATTTTTTTTAGAGCCAGAGGCGCGCAGGGACGGCAGCCTCGATGTGTTTTTAATGGAATATTGCAGTTTTTGTATGGAAAATAAGGAAAAAAAAATTGCCAACATGTTGAGTACCTATTAGGGGTTTAAAGGTTTTATAAAAGGCGGGAGAAATTTTCATTATTTTTGCGATAGGACACACGTTTTCGAGATATAAGCAAAAGAAAATAAAAATTGATCTGTTTTGTAACTGAAGTCGTGGAGTTGGTTTGGATTTTAGTTCATGACATCTAATTTTATTCCACACATTTTTAATCGCGATTAAAAATAATCAGATTTAGTTAGAGCATTTTAGATACAGAACAACATTTTAGGTTATATCGTCAAATTCAGAATAGCATTTTCACAAAATTAAAACTCAGTGCCATCTTAGTGCTGTCAAACTAAAATATAGTTAAGTTGTGTCAGTATTAGTCCATTTCAGAATGGAAAAATCATCATTTGACAGGAATAAACTAAATTTTAGTGATTTTTAGTTTAGTTTAGAGAAGTTGTGACAAGAGAATCGGCACTTATGTCAATAAATAATCAGCCTGTAAGATAGTGAATAAATTGCCAGTGTCAAACAAATGAGAAAAGAATATCTAACTTCTTTTGGCATGACCCATGTATGTAGCCGTGACTACAAATTGTGAATCAATGTTTACTCATGAAGGAAAGAGTAAAACCGAATTACTTAAAGAATTTTAGAAATCAGAGAAAACTCCTAAAATCTTGGAATTTTTAAACTCGTCTAATTCGACTCGGCTAAATGATACCAGCCGTAAGGGTCGATCAAAGGTAAAGCTATGCTTGCCGCGGTCGTTTGTGGATGGGTGACCATCCAATACATACATACCCCTCTGTGCCTCGG
This sequence comes from Lithophane ornitopus, assembly GCA_948473465.1. Lineage (NCBI taxonomy): Eukaryota > Metazoa > Arthropoda > Insecta > Lepidoptera > Noctuidae > Lithophane > Lithophane ornitopus. The sequence continues at coordinate 6,339,630 of OX419616.1, read as the reverse complement.
AATGCACGTTAAGCCGTTGGTCCTGGCTGTCATTCGTAGATTTATGACAGTCGTTCTGGGTGGTCAAAAGCTCAAAGTCTGACTACGGTACCTACGCAACAGCCCGACGTGACTGTAGTAGGACAATTTCTATGAAAACTTCATGGAAATTGTTCTACCAGAATCGCGTCGCGCATGTCTGCGGGATCCTTTATTGTATGAGAAGCTTAATTTGCAAAGTAAAGTAAAGTGAGGTCTGTGAATCTTGTCCATAGGCTAGGTATCTATTAATAACTAGCATAAAAATATTAGATAACTCGATGATCGCAATGTTTGGTGAGATCTAGTTACTGGGTAGCGTCATGACTATTATTTCTCCAATGATATCACCGAATCTAACATCTTAACCACTTAACGACAACCTCGGTTCTCTTGTTAGAAGGTACTTACACGAAGTATTTCTCTGCTCAGTTGATCATAACATATTGAAGTAAAATCGCGTAGGTTACCGACGTTCGATAAATTCGCGTAGATATGAGAATTCCCTTTCCAAACACTGCTGGAACTTCAAGCAAACGTCAGATATAGACCTATTGGTTGATTAATCCTTATCAAAATCTGTAGCGATAAGCGTGCACGATAGACGTCGTCGGCTCGACGATTATGTGATAGAAACTGTATTTTGTTTTAACCAAAATTTTGACAAGTGAGCGGTTTTATGACTGTGATGACACTATTGAGGAAAACAAATATGATAAATAATTAACAAAATGGGATTTTCTGACTGCTGCATCCCGCCGAAAGAGTCCAGTAAGTGTTGATAAGCTTTGAGCCTTGAATTCTGCGTATCAATCTGTACTAACATTGTTTACAAAATCTAACTAAGTAGCTATTTTAATATTTTTGTTGGGTTCGATTGGTAGAACTTGACTGTTTCCTGTATTTAACTGCTTCAGAATCGTTAATTTTAATGAGCAGCAGCTAATAATACTAAGAAAAACTCACGGTCCACGGCAAAGACAGAATCGATTTTTTTCATTCAAAGGTAGAATAGTTTTTTTTTTTAATAAGTTTAAAATCTGTTTTTAGGCTTAGGTTAGGCCACTTATTTGTTCCACCATCTGATGCCTTTAAAGGGAAAGAAGAAGGTAAAAGCAAGACACTGACAGATGTTTGTTAAAATGGTCTTCTCGATTGGAAAGGTCCACAAAAATAGAAATAATTGCTCAAAACCGGATCAGCAACCGCAATTGCGTAACACACGTTCAATCACAATCAGAATCATTTTGAAGCATATTAATTGCTAATCTGTTGCTTCATATGGTCGAAAAATTTGTTGGCTCAACAACGTAAATAACGCAATGAATGTTGTTGAACTGTCAAAATGAAACAGATTGTGATCGTGTGTTAAGGCTCCCACAAACAGGCGCGATATTGCGGGCGCGACAAGGGTTGCGCTGCCTGTAGCGCCCGCGATATCGCGCAGTTTGCTCGAGGCTTTACCCAATTAAAGTGAGAACTGAGTTGTCCTGCTTTAAGGGTTAAACAAAGAACCTTTTCACCTCACAAGCTCGGAAAGATTCTATTTGTCATTCGAAATCAGCGTGGAAAAGTGTATATTCCCCGCTAGCGTGTAAAGAGTTTTTAAAATTCGAACCTTTCTATTCAACAATTTTCTATTACCGACGGTCGACTGAAAATGCATCAATACTTATTTTATGTCAGAGCGCCAACCTCATTTTTAGAATAATCGCACTGGCCAGCACGAAAAATCGCTCAACGCGCCTAAAGAAGTTTTCACTTATAAAAGATTGATTTAATTTTATTCCTTCTTATTCAATTCACTTTCCACCATTTGGGTTTGTTTAGCAGTGCAGAGTTAGTGCAAGCGGTACATAATGCCGAATTGAGCTTTATTCCGGAAAAAATTGCGCAAAAAGTACATAAAAGCTTAGGTACAATATTTTTGTTCAATGCATGGAGACACCTAGCATTTTCCTCGCTGTAGTGAGGTGAAAAGTTGTGTGTTTCGCTCGGCCACAAAGTTTTTCTGGGTCTCGTACCTTTGAAACCCTCGCAACGCTCAGGATTCAACCATTCGCTTCGTTCATGGTTCAATCCTAGAATCCTTCGCTTGCTCGGGTTTCAATACAGGTACTCGCGCGAAAAAACAACTTTGCAGCCTTGCATAACAAAGAACTATTCCTAACTCAAAATGTTAGAATCAATGAGCGCTATAGACTACGTAATTATGTACTACAATAGCTCCTACTAGCGCGTTTAAAAAAACATTTTTTTTCTTGAGCTGCCCAATCACGCAATCTTTGGACCTTTAAAAACAGCTGGCGTAAAGTCATTATTTTAGTAATTTTTGTATAGGATATTGTGGAATAGGTTTACTACCGATGCGTATAAGTTTTACGTTCAAAAACCGAAAGGATAAAAAATAACCATGATTGTTCTATGTTTTCAGGAGAGCCGATTCGGTACGATCCGAACTTCAACGGTCCCATCCACCACCGATCGTGTACGGATATAATATGGCTAGTACTGTTTATCCTCTTTCTCGGAGTATGGGGATATGTCGGCTGGTATGGTAAGTAATCGATATCTATCTATGTATACTAGTAATAAAGCTGAAGAATTTGTTTTTTTGTTTGTTTGAACGCGGTAATCTCCAGAACTATAGCAATAGCAATATTCTTGTATTTGATTGTCCAATTCTAGAGAAAGGCTAGGAAAAATAGATAACTCGAATCGAATCACTAAAACCGTAGATCCAATTCCAGGTATGACCAACGGCAACATTCAGAAGCTCCTCGCACCCATCGACTCCAAGGGCGCGCGCTGCGGTCTGGACTCCAGCGTCAAGGACAAGCCCTACCTCGTGTTCTTTGACATTTCCAAATGCTTGTCACCTGGCTCTCCCATCGTCGGCTGTCCAACGCCACAGGCAAGATCTTATCAAATAGATTTTAAAGTCATTCTTCCTTTAAGGGCGTCACCCTTACCATGGCAAACATAACTGACAAAATATACATTTTCTAAATTTGTTTGGCCCAAAAATTCAGCAACGCCAATACCGTTTGCTGACGCAGCCATTAGGTCACATTGCTGCCCTTCAAATCAACGATATGAACTATGCTGTAAACCTTTTCCATTTTTCAGGTGTGCGTGGAACAGTGCCCGACTGAAACGATATTATTCCAATCGCAATTGTCTGAAAGTAATTTTGCTCAATTTAGATCACACATGGTGTGTACGAACGATGTCAATGTCAACACCATGACTTACACGGAAGCAAAGGTATACATTGATAACGGAACATGCGCTTCATACGTTTTAAAAAGTCAATCAGGTAATTTTTCAGTTCTATTATTTCCCTAATTGTTGTGAAAATGGCAGATGATTGGGTGTGATGGTTTGAGCGACACTCTGCCACTAATTTTTGTGATGCTTAGTATTTGAACCACGTGGTTTAATGTGTGGCATGTCCCTCCGGATATTCCTATTAAGACCGCTTGACCTAACTTTTACCTGTGTTAGATATTGTATATTAACTACACTTCAGTGTTATCCCGTTGCATCGGTGATCTGTCGACTCTACAATGCCAGGGCGACAGCAAGCTGAGTCCCAAGTCTGTTAGTCCTGTGACCAGCTGCGTGAGGAACCCTAGCGAGGCGCGCAAGTCGTTGGTGAACAGAGCGACGGCTCTCGACTCGTACGTGGGCTGGATCGTAGCCAGCTGGATGGCCTTCTTCACTAAGACGGATGAGCTCGACACTCACATTGTATGTAGCCGCGCGACTCCGAGCTTGGTTTTGACGCACGCGTAGAAGCTTGACTTTAAAACTTCGCGCATGTGCACCTGTCCGTGACTGAAAACCACTACTAATATAACTGACTAAGGAATGCTCTGCCTGTCCCACTCAAAACTGATATCTACCCATACCTATTTTAGTTTCACATACTTAATTCATTGCTTGTTCACATTCACATGTAAATGTAATTAACTCATATCACTAATCCATACTACATTAACGTTGCGTTCGACGTTGCTGTGCATGTTTGGTGATCGGAGCAGTGATGAGACGGTGTTTCGTGAACGTTGGCGACCTGCAGGAACATATAACGTCTTTGGGGGAAATGACCACGGAGGAGGTGATCTCACAACTCGTAAATCTGGTGCAGTTCCAAGAGGTAGATAGAACCCATTTTGTAGCTCATTTCTTTATTTTCTAACAATTAATTTCTCATTACTTTTGATTGTGCATGATATATAAATTAATGCGGTTAGTCAGTAGGTACAAGTATTAAAATTGTATACGGTCTAAATACGTTGTAACCTTACCTATTTAGGTTATTTAAAAAATATCGTCCGTACCTATTTGGAATTTCTTCTTTTAACTCTGACTAAGTAACACGTGACGATACTTAACATTTTGTAACTAGCGAAAATATTTCTGTGAGCTATGGACGCGTCAGCCCATCAATACAAAAAGACGCGAGAGCACCGCATCAGTGTACTTAATGCATTGGTGGGTACACACAAATATTTCCACTAGTATAGAACTAGTGTTGTGATAATTGTGAATAAAATTGCCTAGTGAGATTAGTCAACAATTAAATATTAAGATTATTACCTACTATACCTCGGTAATAGGTATCATATTTTTTGTCATTGTTAATCTTAAGTTCCTAGTATTTAATTAGTCTTATGATTCGCCAGTTCGTTTCCTTGTTTCACTGTCCTTTAAACGACCGTTTTTTCACTAACTACAATCCGACCACGCGATCACTAAACCTACACACTTGTCGCTATTGCCATTAGGATCGCGTAGGAACTAGTAACATGCCACTAACTTTTCCCTTAACTTTCGAATAAGCTTGGTGAGGGCTATTCATGGTGAAGGGTAATTACTTACGAAACTGTTTTATATATATATAATTTTGTTTCCAATTATTACTAAGTAATTTATACTTATTTACGAATTTTACGATCAATATTAAGACATTAATCGATTGGCCAGCATACATATAATTTTATGCAGACAACGTGGAAGTAAAGATGTGTCTAATATAAAATTTGTGTGTATAATCAGCTGTCGGCGCAAATAGTTCAAGACTTGGTGCAGTCAAGGTGGTACCTGCTGGGTGCAGTATTCGGAGTCGTGATCTTATGCTTTTTGTACATCCTGCTCCTGCGCTGGGTGGTCGGGCCAGTCGTGTGGGCCTCCATCGTTGGACTAATCGGCCTTATGGGATTTTGTAAGTTATTATTTCTGCGTATATAAGCGTTTTCACTAGCCCAACAAGCCAATTTTATACGAAATGAAAGTTGGTTTAAAACAGTTTAAAATAAAATAAATGTTTGTTTACCTACTATACTATCAATGGATGTTATCAAAGAAGAGTCCGTCCGGGTAATATCGTTTTATCGCCTCTTGGGTTATTCCCGTATTGGGTATTTTTACCAGCTTTATTACTATTTTTTTAAGTATTTAGTTTTACCAAGTCAATAAAAATATCGTGCACGCAAGCAACGCATTATGAAATATATTACACTTTCGTAATAATTTGCTGCCTAAATCAGCTACGAGGAGGCGCCGCTACACTTGAAGAGATCACTAAGTGATGTCTTGTTAGTGTAGCGTTGTTGTGATCAGTGCCGAGGGAAATCCTATATGAGGACCCCGAAACGATATATATTAATAACATTGCTCTTTTCGTTTCAGGCGTATACCTGTGTTACAAGAACTACGCGTATTACAAGGAGAACCCATCGACTACGCATCAGACGACTAACCTCAAGGGCTACGCAGAGTCCATATTCAGTAAGCCTGGGACTTGGCTAGTGATACTCATCGCGGTTGCCATCCTGCTGCTCATCCTCGTGTTAATTGTCATTTTCCTGCGAAACCGGATCGCTATTGCTATTGCGCTAATCCGCGAAGGAAGCAAGTAAGTCGATTATCGGATTAAAGTGAAGTTATGCATGTGCAGCGAATAGGTAAATTAACCACAATCTCAACAGCCTGTAGCCAGTCTTCTGATATAGGTTTCATTGGGAGAGCTTTGCGTGCGCTTCGTAATTACGCTGTGCCAGAAGCTTGGTTATCGCAAAACTACGCCTATGATGCATCTAGCAGCCATTTTTTATCAAGTCAGATGGCCAATCTGCCATTGGCTTATTGGCCAGTGCCAATTTGGTACACACCTGTCACAAGATTGACATTATTCAATCTTTTGACAGAAGCGTACTGAATCTGCTATTGGCCATTAGGCCACGTGAACTGCTCTCGAATTCCTAGAAATGAACCGCTTAGTATACCTACTAATTCGACGTATTTTCGTCTCTCTCATAACCCGCCTGTTAATAGAACAAACCCTTAGGAACCTTATCTATTTTCTTTCATACAACTAGAGCATGGATACCGGTAATTTGTTACGGTTGTTAAATAGGAACCGGGATTGAAATTTGTAAAACCGATATTTAGACATTTTGACTTGTGATTAAAAATAATAGACTTTTATTAAAACAAGCAAGCATTTTCCGTAATATTTTTCTTCAGACTTCCATAGCTTTATAAACCACTTAATGCTTATAATTATTTTCATTAATGTTGGTTCAGTGTTTTTATCATTATATAAGTAAGCTAACAGTCTTAAAATAATAATAACTGCATGTATATAAAAAAGGAGGGGATAGAGTTATTTTTATTTAAATTAAGTACTTCGAGATTTAAAATTTACAGCGCACAAGCTCGCTTTGTTTGTAGTGTAGGCAGTTTTCTGATCATTTAATCATTATTGTAATCTCAGAAGAAAGAATTGTTGATTGTTTACTTTAAAAGTGAAATTTATTTAAACTTGTATGTGTACATTAATAGTGGTTTTATTTTAATAAAACAAAAGAAAATAATGAAAAGAAACATACAACACACACAACAACACAAGAGAGGTTTTCACTTCAATTATAATAATCAAATATTAATTAAGTATTTGATTATTCGGTATCCCGGTTAAGAAATTTTTAACACCGGAATAATACCGGTATTGCCATGAAACCCATTAACCCAATACTACATAGCCCTACCTAACCACATTAATGTTTCTTTTTATCAATTCCAGGGCTGTGACCGCTATAAAATCAACAATATTCTTCCCAATATTTCCATGGATTCTTCAGTGCTTCGTGATCGCTTACGGCGTACTGGTGCTCATGTACTTGCTGTCAATCGGAGAGCCGGCTTTCAAAACAGCTAATTTCGCGAACGACACGTGCGCCTGCAGTATTGTTGCTCATTATACTAAGGTAACTACAATACGATGATCATGAAAACAAGTTTTCTTAGTTTCTTCGTGATGGTAAGCTTGGTGACTGTGGTCAGTCATCGTTCGAACTGCCTGCACAACACCGAATCTTTTGTTTTAAATTCCTAGTTGATTCGAGTCCTCGACCCACCAGAGCAATTTGGTTCTTCAGTAGACAAATTCTTGTTAGGGTACTTGGGGCCCGAAACGCCCTAGATATGATGACGCCAGAAATTTGTTTTCACATCACTTTATACTGCGAAGAACGATATTTCATTCGAATTGTGTTTATATTTTAGGACAACGAAGCTTGCGATCCAGTCTCCTTCTTGGCAGGGTGTCACGACAAAACTGACGGAGGAATCTGTAAACAAGCCACGTGCCATTTCACAGGCCTAGACAGTCCGCACAGCGTCGTTTACTTGCATTGTTAGTAACTTTTTACTAATAACAATAACACAATTTTTTAAAGTTATTTATTTGTAGTTACTAGTATAAATGCCTGCTGCATTTCTATTTATGAAACACTATTTGCCCGCAGCATTGTCCAAGTGGAACCTAATTCTTTTTCTAAAATAAAAGCACTAATTACTCCACTTACTCCTTATAACATCAGCTATCTGCCAGTGAAAGTTCCGTCAAAATCGGTCCAACCGTTTCGGAGATTCCGCATATACTTTCATATGCATTTAGGAAAAAGCTGTTATTTTGAAATACAAATAGACACTTATTTTATTTATTTTCATAGATGTATGCATTAATTTACCAATGACATTTTCCCTCACAGTGGCCAACTTGCTGGGCTTTTTCTGGACAATGTTTTTCATCAGCGGCGTGTCGGACATGATGCTCGCCAGCACGTTCTCCACGTGGTACTGGACTTACAAAAAGAGAGATCTTCCATTCTTTACTCTTACGTCTGGCATAGTAAGAACATTACGGTAAGATGTAGCGTAGATGAGAAGAGTTTCGTCTAAGTTTTAATCACAACGTATGGTGTGCCACTCTCTCTCTTTCACCCAAGACGTAAAATATCTCGGTCCTGTATCATTCTTGTGGTTCCTGAAAAGAGTCCCAATGTCCAAACTTCCGGAGGGTCAAGGCTGCCACATTTTTAGTCTACAATTAAAAGGACTCTCTCCAAACTATCAGAATTCTTAGGATGTGGCGGAAGTATCGCACAATACGTATCTTAACACTTTAAATCACGTTACAGGTATCACCTGGGTACCGTCGCCTTGGGAGCGCTGATCATAGCCATAGTGCGGGTAATCCGCGTTATCCTGGAGTGGATCGATCAGAAACTCAAGAAGTTCGATAATCCGCTCACTAAATGCCTCATGTGTTGCTGCAAGTGTTTCTGTTGGTGCCTTGAGAACTTCCTCAAGTTCATCAATAAGAACGCGTATATCATGTGCGCGGTACATGGACATAGCTTCTGTAAGAGCGCGAGAGACGCTTTCTCTTTGCTCATGAGAAATATCATAAGAGTGGTCGTGATAGACAAGGTATGTTTCAAGAAAATCTGATTGAAACTTTGTGATCTGTTTTTATTATTGTATTTGATTTGTATTAATGAGTTAAATCACTTTCAGGTGACAGACTTCCTGTTCTTCCTGTCCAAACTGTTGATATCAGTGGGGGTGGGTGTCGGCGTGTACTACCTGCTCCAGTGGAACATGTTCTACGAGGTGACGCAGGGCCAGCCTCTGCACTATAACCACATTCCCGCCATCATACTGAGTATCGCCACCTATCTCATCTGCACTATATTCTTCAACGTCTATGAGATGGCCGTTGACACGTTGTTCCTTTGTTTCCGTAAGTATCTCTTTCAAGAGTTCCGAAGAAATAACAATGTTATTTTTATAAATAAAATTAAATGTCAATAATTAACTCTTACATTTTTTTTTTTTTTCAGTTGAAGACTGCGAAAGAAACGATGGTTCGCTAGAAAAACCATATTTCATGTCGAAAGATCTTATGAAAATTCTTGGGAAAAGAAATAAGAAATCATAAAGTGCCAAATATTAATATATGTACGAGTGTTGTGAATGTAAGAACTAAGAGAATAAGTTAACTGTGTCAAACTTTTCAAATCATTGTCACAATTTTTATTATCACTTGTACGATATACACGTTTTATAGGATTTTTTACGATATTTCTATTTGTAAAATATTTGTACTCTTTTACAGTATTGTACCATAGTTTATAATATTAAAAACCAAATAATAATTTTGTTATGTACCTTTTAAAAATTTATAATTATGGCTATCACACCATTTTTAAGAGATGCTGAGATATTTTATAATGAATCGAAAAAAGATTCCACTTCTAATATTTGAATAAGTGGTTTGTGATATTGCAAATAAATAATGTGAAATAATATTCTACTTGTATCATTAAACCACTGATGAACAAATCATTTCAAGGTAAGAAAAAAATATGAAAATAAAATGTAACCTGTTACTCTTCAACGACATAGTTTATTCTGTGCTGAGTTAGGAAGGCTACATCGAGCATAGCTTCAGGATCGAGCAAGTCTTTAACGTCGTCATACTTCAGGCTCTCTTCATATGCAAACATGATGCTAGTATCATCCAACATCATCTTGGAAGCTGCAAGCGCCAAGATGCAGTTCTTCACTCTTGCCATTGTTTCTCTGTCGGATCTGCTAACTGTCTGTAAAGAGACAAATTTGGTAATTAACTTATTATATAAACAAAAATCGCAAATGATTTATCACTTTTGGTAGTTCTTTCATTGATTTGTAAAAGTATTTGTACAAACCTACTTACAGAAATAAAAGCATTTACCAATAATCATTAGCTGCCACATTTAGCAGTACTTAAAAGTGTAAGTGAATCGAAAAAAAATCAAATCTATTTGTATATCCATCAGTAGCAACTCAACTTCTTGCACAAAATTGGAATAAATAAAACACTGGGATAATTTGAGTGCAGGTTTAGTATGGTGGTTGATGAGTGCTGCTATAAGCGTCACAGGATCTGGGGGCCTAAAACGGCCACATTGGCAATTCCTCTAAAAGCGATTCATTTTCTGAATTTCCAGCTGTCATTAGCAATTCCTCTAATTTGACACAAAAGCAATTCATAATGTGTAGACCATTTTACGAATCTCTATAGAAAACTGTCAAACAGATGAATTATTTCGTAATATGAATTCGCACGCAGATCTTAACATGAATTGTCAGTTTGGACATTTTACGATGATTCATAATATTTTCCTATTTTGATTCTGTCAAAGTGACTGTTTTAAGCCCACTGTTCCCACAAAAAAAAATGCTTTTATGAACTATACAGATAGTCCATGTTGGGCTGTTTGCAGGGCCGGATTTAAAAGCGTGGAGGCCCTGGGGCAACCGAGAAGTGGAGGCCCCGAGAATTTTACGGAACAGACGAAAAAAAATCCCATTTAATTCGGTTTTCGCAATCAGAGTCATTGTATGCCAATGTATCATTTTTAAGACCATCAACCCCAGTCACGAAAAGAAAATTAGAAAAGGTTCCTTGTGAATGTGAACTTTTTTTTAACCGACTTCAAAAAGGAGGAGGTTCTCAATTTGGCTTCATGTTATCCTTTTTTTTTTGCTATTACTCCGCCTATTTTGAATCGATTTTGATAATGTTTTTGTTTGGTAGGTCATGGTTCAGAGGTGCCCCCATATAAATGTTATTAACTTTGCTTGGGTAGTTTTTGAGTTAGCTTCAATATTACGTATTTTTCCCACTTAGTATATCTACACGATGTTTTAAGTTACTCCATCACTGTTACTTACATAGCACCAGCATTCGAATTAGTGTCGGGAAAAAAACACTAAAAAGGGTTTAGTGTTTTTTTTGGAAGACGGTTGTTTTTTTTTTAAAGTTTATAATTATATAAAAAATCAAATTGTGGAGACCCCTATTTTGTGGAGGACCGGGGTCATGGCCCCTGTTGCCCTGCTTTAAATCCGGCCCTGCCTGTTTGTGTCTGCTATTATAAATAATAGGTCTTTACCTATGAAATTGCCGTTTTGTATGAAAAAATTTAAACGAATTTTTTTCATGAATTTTTTATTTGTATTAATCGAAGTAATCACCCATGCAATCAATGCATCTTTGCCATCGCAGTGGCAGTTTATTGATGCCCTTCTTAAAGAAATCAGCTGGACGGGAGGCAACAAATTCTTCAAAGGCATTTTGTACTGCCTCTCGGGTATTGAATTTTTTTCCCGCCAAGAAGTTATCCAAATTCTGGAAAAAGTAGTAGTCTGTAGGCGCAAGGTCTGGTGAGTAGGGCGGATGACGGAGAGCTTCCAACCCCAGTTCTTGCAACTTGGAGACCGTCTGCTGTGCAGTATGAGGTCGCGCGTTGTCGTGCAGGAGCAGCGGAGACGAGCGATTGACCAATGCTGGTTGGAGATGCGCCAGCTTCTCCATCATTGTGTTCAGTTCTTCACAGTACACATCTGCAGTAATGCTCACCCCGTTTGGTAAGAAGCTGTGATGAATCACACCGGCGCTAGACCACCAAACAGTGACCATCACTTTTCTAGGGGTAAGTTTTCGTTTAGGGCATTGTTTAGGTGCTGAACCAGGATCCAACCAACTTGCTGAGCGCTTGCGGTTATCAAACAGAATCCATTATTCATCGCAGGTAACAATGCGGTTCAAAATTCCTTCATTTGTGTGTCTGTTGAGCAGTGCAAGGCACGTCTCGACGCGTACTTCGCGCTGGCGATCATTGAGTTCGTGGGGCACCCATTTGTCAAGCTTTTTTACCTTGCCAATTTGACGCAAATGGACCAATATTGTTTTGACGCTAACGTCGAAAGCTGCTGCTAATTCAGCCGTAGATTGTGTATCATCAGCTTCCACAATCGCCTTTAATTCGTCATTGTCGACCAAAGTCTTCGGACGACCGCGAGGTTCATTTTTCAGGTCGAAATTTCCAGAACGGAAGCGAGCAAACCAATAACAGGTGGTGCGTTGGTTTGTAGTGTTAGCTCCGTAAACGTCGTTGATGTTGCGTGCCGCTTGTGCCGCGTTGCTGCCACGACGGTACTCATATTCCATAATTACTCGAATTTTTAACGTATCCATGATGACGAAAAAGATTGAAATGCGATGAAAATGTAACACTAATCAATAAAGAAATGACTACTTTTGGAAAAAAGAAACCATGTTTTTAAAATAAAATTAATTTGAAATTAGAATTCTTAGCCAAACAAAAATTATTTTGATTTGAAATGGCCAGTACTGCAGAACGGCAATTTCATAGGTAAAGACCTAATATAATACTGGAGAAATTACATTAAAATAAAAAACTAGGGAGCCTTACGGTAGTTGCATTTGATTTGTAACATCTGACATCTCACCTTGGTAATAAGCAACATTAAGAGGAAATAGGGTCGGACCCCTCTCCATACAAACGCTCTCGCCTGTTTACTCTCTGGTTTATGACCTCAAGCAATGATTTTTTACAGTAAAACAAATAACAACTAGTTCTATGCCCCTATGTTTCTATTTTGATGATACATTATCTGTAGAAGCAGAACCCTCAGAAAATGCTCAAAATTACCTGTTTAGACCGCTGTTATCAGAGGCCTATTGAACAACTATTAATGAAAAAATAAAAACATAGGGGCACAGTAAATATCCTTCTTATTCAATTGATAAAATATCTATCAAATTGGTCCAATATTGGAGGGGGAAACAGACGAGAGGCGAACCTCGAATTATGACTTTTTGTATGAAGAAAAGACCAACCCTATTTCCTCTTCAGGTAATAAGCGACTTTAAAGGGGCAGGGGGCCTCATCAAGGTTGTTTCTGACGGGCAACTCTAGCACCGCACGCGCCCATTGGTCAAATTAAATATCGCGCGCTTCCCCAGGTTCCTGTTACACACTTCCGTCACAAACAGTATTGCCAACCTAAAGTATGGAATTCAGTACTTTCAAGAAAGAAAAATAATACTTAGTTACAAAAAGTTTTAGCCAACCCACCTGTGATTCAACATTTGCAATTTCATCTTTGTCCCCTTCAACCATATTACTTTGTTCAGCTGGAGTGATCCAAATGTACCCATTGTTACCAATGATCACTGATATGCCACAAGGCAGGTGGTGGAAATGGTTCTTCCTGCGTTTAATGAATGAGGGGAATACTTTGATTAGTATCCCTTGTGATAGCTGAAAATAAACATCATTACTTTAGAGAAGGTGCCAATCTCATATATTATTCTGATATGAATGTGTATTCATCTTATTCATGTCACTGGCACTCATGTGCATGCATTAAGAAATTGGGAGTTGGGACTGTTTTGGTGTCTGCACAATTACTCTTAAATTGAGATAACAGGCCTACCTTGCCATATTTCAAGCTCCTTGTATGCAGAGAGAGGGACCCATCTGAGAACACACTCTGTACCTCTGCACTGATCAAGTCTCCCTCCTGTAAGTGTTTCCTCATCATCTGCTCGTCTTCTGCTGATCTCCGCCTCTGTAATTTTCAAAACTAACTTTTAACAAAGAGGCTTTAAAAGGGACAAGAACAATATTAATCTATTAGTACATTTTCATACATAAAAATATTATGTTTGTATGATGTAGTTATCAAATTAAATAAATGTAATAAATCAAGTGACATACTATAAAAAAAAAAAATAAGTACCAGTTCTCCCCCAGGAAGATTTACAGCTGACAACTGAAGTACAGAGTCCAAACGTGAATTAGTTTCTACCTTCCATCTGCGCTGTTGGACTTCTAGTACTCGCCCCACAATAACGTCACCAATTTCACCAACATACCTATTTTTTCTAGGCCGAATACATATCAATTTGTTCACTTTTTGCATAACCCCAGCTACTGCAGCTTTTAGAGAATCATCCACTGCATAAGTACCATGGCCACTGTAATACAACATTTTTTTTATTTTTTTTTATTACATATGACGACGTAATGACGTAATATATTATAATTTCGGTTGATAAACTATAGGTAAACCTGGTAAACAATTCTTACCGCATAAAGTCTTCCATGCCTGTAACAACCTGACCAGGAGTATAAAATCGAGGTAATTCATTGTTAGTACTAACAGAATGATTAACTCTTTCGGAGGCTAAACGTATTTTAACGTGACTCGTCATTTTGTACGGGAAATTAATTACAGTATAGTTTCAAATAATTTCAAAACAACACGATAATCACACTACTTTTTTCAGCATCCCCAACTGTCTACGATCCCCAAAGAAAAAGAACTATGACAATTGACATTGACATAATGACAAGCAAAATACAATTGACATTAGACAATGACAAATAGAGCTGCCATTGCTGCCAGTATATTGGCTAGAAAAAAAAAAACTATACATTCGCAAAAGGACGAGGTGATAAAATTCTCTAACTTAGCACTAGAATTTAGTATTTTGTGTGAAGATCGACGAGACGTCACGGTAAAGTTAACTACGGGTTTTTAGCAAATCTGCCACCAACTACCGGTATCGAATTCATAACTATAAATAAACAAGGCAATCTGTTACAAGCTAAACCAACCAAATAATATACAATCTGCCAGCTCCAGCCCCTGACGAGTTGACCACAGATAGGTAGGTACCTTTATATAGTTGACGACAAATGCAAATCCATCGACAAAGAAACTACTGAAGAGATTCACGATTTGAAGTCGGTTCTGTCAGTGTCAGTGCTGTCAACCTGTCAACTCATTGAAGCGGCGACAAAAATAAAAAAACTAAAATTCGATAATCATATTTTGAATAATGGCTGGAATGTCAGCTTCAAACGCTGCCCCTATTACGGCCACCGACAGTTTATCACAAGCGTTAAAGGCTAACATCATTCCGAATCAAGAATACTTACTGCAGGCAGGTTACTCTAATCTATATTTTTTCGATAGTCACAGATAATTAGATTGTTTGTATTGTTATTGTAATGTTACGTTTAGGGCTCGGTGCTGGATTCGGCTGTAGAGGTTTTACTTCATCGCCTGCGTGGATTGTGTGATAATGTCGACGCTGGACCGGAGACCTTTGATGATCAAGAAGTTTGCTTTAGTTTGCGAGATCCCAACCAACAGGTAGATTTCATTGAATATAAATTAAAGGGTATATTCATAAACAATGATTAAAGTTAAGAGATGTTTAAACATCAAAAATGTATGGTTAAACAGTCGCTAATCATTACTTAACTTAAGCAACGTTTATAAATAGAGGGTATAATTATTAATATAAATAGCTGCTTCTTTATATAAAGCACGCAATAACGCGAAGCTAATAAAACATTATAATATCATTTATTGTTAAATTTTTCAGGCTGCGCCTTTGATGCTGCGAGTTAGAAAAGCTCTGGACTACCGTGACATGCCATTCCAGCTTCGGTACATTGGTCAGCCAGATCTCGGAGATAAAAACAGGCCCACGGTGGTTCGATCAAGTCTTGATATTGCTTGCAGTGGAATGCTTATCGACTTCCTGAATGAACTGGGCTGCAGAATTGAATTTGAATATAGTGTGAAAGGTAATTTTTCATAAAATATTTTGTTGAACATGGTGGAAGAAACCATCATTTTGAGGAAAGGCCTGGTTTTTATTAATTATTTTCTTTCCAATTTCACAGGTTATATGTTCAGAAAAGGACGAATGAAGATTACAGTTGCAAAGGTTTTCAAGATATCCCAAGGGTCAATGCCTCCAGAGCCTATATCTCAGAGTTATCTAGTGGAATTATCTGTAAGTAACAGATTTTATCAGTTGTAAGTTTAATATGTCAGATAAAACCAATGATTCTGCAGCTGCAACTCAGCTGTTTTAAGAGGCTTTGAGATTCATTAATAGATGTCTTAAAGTTGAAAAGTATTAAAACCTATTAAAATTTTAGTGTGTGCTTAGGAGTACACAACCAGACATCACACTTTTTTCAGTTGTTTCCTTTATGCAAACTGAAAACGCCTTTAATTTTAAATCTTAGTGTGGTCCATCATATATTTTCCAGCCACCAATATTTAGAAACAATATATAAATAACTTTTATTTATTTATCATTCAGGTGCTTGCGCCGCAAGGTCAGGATATGATAGCAGAGGACATGCGCGCATTCGCCGACCAGCTGCGCCCTCTCGTGCAACTTGACAAGATCGACTACAAGCGGCTCGGGCACATGACCGGCACATAACCCATGTTTCTCGCTCCAACTGCCCTCACACTGGCTGATGCATCGTCGTGGACACAAATGTAGGTTAGTGTGAAGACAGCCTTTGTTGTGAAAACAAGTGGTAACTCCTTAATAGAAATGGACTTATAATTTATTAAGTATTGTTTTACAAAACTGTAAAAATACCATGTGTGCAGAATAACCTACTTATGTAAGGGTTTTTTTATCAATGCTGACGGTGTTACAGTACCCAAATAAGTAAACTGCACAGCAATGTTTATACATACAATATTATCATATGCTATTATTTGATAATAATTAGGATCCGATGTACATAGTAAAACGTAATTTTTACTGAGTGATAATAATATTTAAATTCAATTGTCTGTTTCTTTAAACAATAGTTCTGTTACATAATAACTAAACCCTAAGATATTTTAATAATTAGTTAAGTTAAACTGATGTTCATATCAGAATAAATTAACATTAAGTTGGGATATTTGTGTAACTGATTTGTCTTTTCGTACAGAATAGAATAAGTGTGATGACAGATAGATATCCGTCTGGCTAGGCTTAATTTTATATGATATCACCGAAAATAAAATACTTTGTTATCCTAAAAATCTGGGTTCTTCTTTGTATTTTTGACTATGATATGATCCTCTCCGTAGTCCTCATCTTCATGTTTGTATCCGTGAACGTAAGCGAAGTTCCCGAAGAACAGGCACTTTTCGTAGTTCAGTGGGGCAAATTCTGGAAAATATAGGTATTTCCACTAATTGACTTTATTGAAGTACTTACCAGCGTTTACCCGCGACTTCGTTTGCGTGTATTTTGTGCATTTTTAATACAAATATCCAGGATGATAACAAGGATAATTTCATAAAGATTGGTATTATAAAAAAAACGGATCCGCGTTACTTATCGTTCTCGTGGGCCATTTCCACTAATCACACACGTTGACCATTCATTAAGTATAACACAATAAATTTTAGGCCAGAATACAATGCCACCTTAGACAAACGAACTTCAAATCGTGCCCGACATTGATCATTGTTTATCAACGATTATTTTAGCAGTAGTGATTGACTAGTGAACTAAAATGTATGATTACGTATAAATCATGACCGTAGCAAGGTAGTAGACGCAAACCCACAAATCATGGAAACGCTAATAATATGCTTAAGAAACAAACCGGTGCCTTCAATGCAGTTGTACAAGTCCATTACGCAGTGATTGTCGAATATATGCGTGTCGTTAGATGTTAAGTCGAACGCACATATCTTTTGCAAGTACGTGGGACATACGCCGCACCTGTGGGTTGTAATAATTGTTATTTATTCAAGTAAATAGTCTTTTGACCTCAATATTAAACTTTGTCATTGATCTGACAAAACAGTAGAATCGATCATTCATTAACTGCGCTTTCCGCTTATCTACTTACTAAAGCAAATTATGAACTAGGTATAACATCTTTAATGAAGATGTTCCTGCATAAAATAAGGTGTGTGTAGCTTGGGAAATGCACTACTCTACAAAGTCTAGGGAACAAAGTATTCATAGTACTTAATTAGTGTAATTTTTAAACTTTTTAACCGATATTAATTGTTTCTTTAAATAAAAGGGTTGTTAGTGAAAAAATATTAAGAATTCAAATGGTGGACAAAAAAACTTTTTACAAAAAAAAAACAACTTTTTTAAGTTTTTATTTTTCACTTTTTAGTTGTTTTCGACAAATTCTTACACAAATTCGAATACCACTACCTGCTAAAAAAAAACATACCGACGAATTGAGAACCTCCTCCTTTTTGAAAAAGTCTGTTAAAAAGATAAAAATTAAAAAAATACTAACACCCCGCTTTGTCCCCGCCTGCAATACCTTACATTTTTGTAAGGTATTGCAGGAGACAAAGATCAATGCTTGTTTTTCTCTTTTCAGTTATAAGTTTTTGCAGTCGGGTTTTTGTTTTTTAAATAATTTGTTTCATTATTTAATGTTAGGTATCTGGGCGTTAGTATTTTCTTAATTTTTTAGTTTAGTTTGAAATATTAAAAAAATATAGCCTATGTCACTCTCACAATTAACACGGACCTAACGATACCTCGTATGTTAAAATCTATCATGCCGTTTAGGCTACAGAGCGTGCCAAAGAAATAGACATACATACATACAAACATTCATATTACATACTCTCGAAAAACATTACCCTCCTTCTGGGGCAGTCGGATAAAAAACAATCCTGGTATCTGTTGGACCTCCCAAGGCATAAGCGACGGCTCTACATCGGCGTGGTATGCTGAGTATCAGGTCGTCTATAAACTAACTAACGCTATTCTTCCGAGCAAATCGCAAGCATGCTCTACGGGATTGAGATCAGCGGACTGAGCAGGGCAGTCTAATGCCAGCCTGATAGTCGTACATTCATCACGTACATCAGTCGTACGCTTTGTGAGGACGCGCAGTATCTGGCCAAATTACTTTCGATGAGGGATGACCATAGGTTGCACAATCTCGTCATAGTATTGTTCCGCATTTAAATTGCCTCGTATCAAAACGTGGTTCGTTCGTCCATCCAGGCGAATTCCAGCTCATACCATAATCCTTCCACCCTGGTACGGATGAACTTCCTAAGGATTCTGCAGTTGACTCTGGCGACCGGGTACTCGCCAAATACGCACTCTTCTTGAATCGGGATTAAATCCTAAAGCGAGACTCATCAGAAAAAAGAACACGAGCCCACTGAGTGTCGGGCCAGTGCAAATATGCGTAAGACCACAATAATCAACGCCCTCGATTTCCGCGTCCGAAAGCTGAAACGTCTGCGATAGTGAAGATTAACTTAATGCAATCTACTCCTGGTGGTTTGGTCACTGATGACCATTTGGTGCTGAGACAGGAGTATTTCTTTCAGCTGGCGAGCCGTAATTTCAGGGTGCCTCCTCGCAGCATTTTGTAGAAAGCTATCTTATCTCTGAGTAGTGCTGTATCTTCCTCGATGACGTTCAGCAAAGGTCCTGTAGCTCTGTAACGCGCCCATAATGATCAAAAACGTGCCCATAATCGGCAATTAACGTTTGACTGCGTGTTGACAGCGTCTGCAGTTTCACGTTGACTGCGCAGCTTCAGCATCTCGCATTAAATGACGACGTCACATAACGCTCCAGAGTCACAAAAAAGCAGCGAAACGTATTTTCACAAAAAAAAAAATCTTTATGGACAGTAATGTTTAAAGTTAACGTTTCAAAACGCCGTACGCTGCGTTCAAGTGAAGTTTTCCCTCCTTATTCCAAAATACTTTTGCTTCTAGGTTTAATTTAAACAAAAAAACGATTAAATATTTAATGCAGATTAAACCAACATTTGTGGCCCCAGTACCTACTTATTTTAATAGTTTGCTTGTTCCCTAGACTTTGAGTAGTGTATATTTAGTTGACCTAAACTATATTATTACAGTAATACAACCTGTGGCCGCCTGGATCAGGTTCCTTTTTAAAAAGTAGTGGTTTTCTGGGTCCATAATCCTGAGCTTCGACTGCACCTGTTGTATAACAACAAATAAAAGCAAATAAGTGTTATATTATAAACTTTCAGTTTGCTGAATATTGATAAAACAGTGATATTTTACACTTACTAAAAACAAATAAAAGTAACCACAAATCCAATCTTACATCCATAGTCTTCTTATAAAAAGAAATTGTTTAATGTAGTTTCTGACTTTCTTATCATTTAATTAAATGCTCATATAAAAATTATGAGATCAAAATAATTAAATTTACAATGGACTACGAAGTGAATGTTTTTTTCCAATCTTTGAGTGTAGTCAGAGTCGCAGATGTGTAGCATTCGTTAAATACACAGCTACCTGTCCGAGTGACTTATTATGTAACATTAAGAACAGGTCCGTTGAAGAGTTTGACGCCGTTGGTTTTCTAAGCCATAATATACATGTGTAACGGCTGTCTGTACCTAAGAGGCAGGAAGGTAGGTAGTGATGTGGCGACTTGCGAGCGAGTGGCGACGAACGTGAGCGGTATCACGATGCCGCTGATGACTCACTCTACCAGCCTGCTCCGTCGCGGATCATTATTATAATGAGATGCACACCCCCTGACCTCAAGGTATAGATAAGACGTGCCAACTTGCCAAGTCCTTTAATTACTATTTCTGTTACTGACTGATGTTTTTGTTTTGACCAGATAGTGGGAAAGGCCGGCTTACAACGTGATTACTTCATGTTAGGTAAACATTGCCTGATGCGTCCACCAGCTTATAGGTTGAGTTTGTTGTCTGCAAAATACGTTCTAATTCAACTTGTTGTTTATATTGGAGAATACATTGGCTTATTGTGCTAGTTGCAGTCTGTTCTGTAGTGTTCCCGTTTAGAACCGTAAGGTAGATATCAAATATCAAGTAAACCCAACGACTCCTGACAACATTGATTAGACATCCTTTACGCACGAATCACGATTACTCATTATTATGCATCATGCGTAGACACTTATGAACATAGCAAAGGAGCGTAGGCCGATCGGTTGCGTGGGTAGCATGACAGGTAGGTGCTGCGGGGAGCGGGCGGGGAGGATGCAGGGGGGGGGGGGTTGGTGCTGTCCGCACCAGACTCGCTGGCGCTGCGTAGTCGTGCCGGTTTACCTTGACGCTCACCCAAGCTGCAGGGCCCTTAAATACTGATACTTAGGTAGGTACCTACTTCAGATTACTGCGTTCGAAGCTGATGGTTGGTTTGCCTGATTTCCAATTGCACTCAGTTGTGAAAATAATTGTGTGCGATTGTGCACATACGCTGCTTGCTGACGATGAAGCAACGCAAGCAGCAATATTAATGATAAGTTCGCATCATGATAAGGAGTAATGACTTAATGAGGCTTGCAAATAAAAATGTATACCTACCTACTTATCATCCAAAGTCTAACAGAATTAACTACTGATCGACAACTTTTTGTGCATGTAGATTGGCATGGTGATTATAACGGGATAGTTTAATCAGAGCAGACTGTAGTAGACTACCTAGTCTTATTTAATTTACATTAATAATGAACTATTTAATGATTGAAAAAAAAAACGCACAGAGTACACTATATAGTAGTCTTAATTTTATCCCGAACTATTGATATCTTGTGAGGACAAGCAATCTACATTCTAAAGCATAAGAATAACTAACGGTCAAATAAGAATCTGTGGTAGTGGGTATGTATAGGTAATAGTAATTGCAATAGCAATAACGGAAAATTATGACGAAAAATGGGTAAAATTGCAATACGTCAATCATTACTAATTCACTCAATTCACATTAGTCATATAAGTACGTAATACTTAGGTACGTCTTTTTAACAATAATAATATAATTATACTTAGTTTTAGTGAATGAATAAAAACAAATCGTAGGTCGTCACGCGGTGCCCGCGTCACTTGAATGGCGGACTGAAGGGAATGGGCGCAGTTTCCATAGTGGGTACGGTGTGGGTGTGTAGCAACTTGCCGCTACTTATTATTACAGATAATATTGTGTAATATTATTCTAATTTAAAATTAGAATAGGTACTTAGATACCTACTTCAGACACCTACCTCATTCAGAGGAAACTATGTAACAGTGTCTGATCAAAGTGCTTTTCAAGTAGATAAAACTTACGTAGAATTTTTACAGAGTTCAGTGATCTCTTGTTTGAAAGATATTTTCTGAGCATAGCCGCGCCGCGACCGCATCGTAGCCGCGTAGAGCACAGGCTATACGCGGCTACGATGCGGTCGCGGCTACGACGCCGAAGCGGTCGTGAGCGCGGCGTGAAGCTACGCCAAACTGAGGCCCTACTATATTACGAAAAACTCGTCCTCAGACTTTGCCACAGATAGCTATAGATTATTCTTACTTAATATAGGTATAGACAGTGCCGGATTTAACCATAGCGCCGCGCCGCCCTAGGTAAAAAACGACACTGTAAAAAATACCGCCCCATTATCGAAATTTTACGTAAAATGGATAGTTTCGATAGTTAATTTTTTCAAAACATTTATATAGGTATTTTTTTTAATTTTTCGATTAATGTACTAGTTATTTATTTTAATTGTTATTATCTTTTGGAAGATAAAAAATCCGAATTGTGCCGCCACGCCCCTGAAAATTTGCCGCCCTGGGCACTAGCCCAGAGTGCCTCTAGCGTAAATCCAGCGCTGTGTCTATGATACCAGTATCCTCTACTAGTTAAAAAGTTAAGTAAGAAACTTAGAAGGTTATACCTACGGTACCTCCTAGAACATAGGAAAAGGCTAAGTTATGACAACGACAAGGGTCATACTCGTACAGCTCATTGTTTTTCCAACTCAACTGGTGTTAACAAGGGAAAACGTCGCGACACACACATTTATACGACACACTCCTTTAATCAAATTGGAAATTGTAATGAAGTACCTAGTCATTAGAGGCACCTGATTAAAATTACCAAGTTAAACATTGTTGTTGCTTGTTCTTTATTCAATTATTACTGGCAACCCAAATACCTTGCTGATTATCCCAGTCTCTCGGCTCCATTCCTAGATTACGAATAGAGGTAAACAATACTTCTCTCTTGACATAGATGCCCCAATTTAGTGCATTTAGATTGAAGAGATGGGAACGAAGTGCTACAGTACAGATGTAAGACCAACGAAATACATTTCTTACTCTAAAAAAAACAACCGACTTCCACAAAAAACTATAAGGTGAAAATTATAATTTCGGAAGTCGCTGTCTTTTTCAGAATCTCCTCCTTTTTTGTCGGTTAAAAAGGCTAACTCATCGGTCTACATTTAGCTGTCTCGAAAAGTAATGTTCGTTAGCTCTGGAGAACGTCTTATTTATTGCAAGTATAACGTAGGTACCTGATAATGTTGGTATAAAAGATTAAACGCTACCGCAGACAGACGCGACGCGATTCTATGAAAACTTCACGGAAATTGTTTTACCGGCGTCGCGTCGCGACTGTCTGTGAGAGCCTTAATAATCTTCGTTCATGCCAGATAGATACCTACATTATGCATGGCAATGTAACTTGAGCATTTGACCTTCAACGGTTCGCTGGCTTAGTGTCTCTGAACTTAATAACTCAAGAATGCCCATAATAGTTATTTGCCCTTAATCATTAGGACAGCTCTGCTATTCACGGTAGGTAAGTAAGTACCAAGCTTAGGTTTCAACTGCTACTAGTACCTAAGTAGGAGTAATAGAGTAATTAAAGTCAACAAAACGGACAAACTCTGAGAGTGTATCGGTAGTGCATTATATACGTATAGGTGGCGTAATTCCTGTATTGCAAGCAATGTTTACCACAAAATGTCTAACACAAAATTGTGCTCCCCCAAGGCCAAGGAGCCATGCATCCTTGGCCCTGGAACTAAGTAATCGGGAAATTAAAAAATATAAAATTTTTGTGGCTGTTTAATGGTGATAAGGGGAGCTTTCTACACGACCCCTAATCTTGAACCTGAACAGAATTGCATTAAGTATTTATCATAAAGCCTCATAAAAGGCAAAATAACATAATAATTGTTACAGAGCATAATTATTGCAGTATTACTGTTACTAGCGCTAACAGACTTAAAAGTATATTAATGTTTTACCTATTTGTATAATTATTTTGAACGAGTTACGTGGTTTTGTATGAAAATATCCCTGTTGAATGTGTGATGCGGTTTTATCATTTAAAACTGTTAGGTACTTAATTAATTTCACAATAATACGTCTAATACCTATAACATTCACGGCATTTTGCGGCCTGGGAGTTTATTCCTAGTATTTCCCGTTAGAAAATAAAATAATGATGTTTTTGTTCATTAATGATGCGTCTTTCACGCAGAGTGCTTCATTTTGATCCTGTCCAACCACGTTGTAGCGCTTCTCTTTCGAGGAAGTGCGACCTCTACCTGCGCGGCCTGTGCGCCCGTCCATTTCTCAGATGTCTAAATTGATAAAAGTAATCTTATTCGTTTCTTCTTACGTTTGGAATGATATTTTTTCCTCAAATCCCCTTTTTTTAACTTTTTCTGTATTAGTATCAATATAAATCAGCAGTTTAATGTTACTTAGACCTTCTAGCTACTGAGCAAAAGCAGCACTTTGAAAAATAAATGCATGCATTGGATACAGGCGCAATAAAAGTAGCGCTACCTGGTAACGCCGAACGTATCGACTGCATCCTGCGATAACTGGTATCCAGCTAGTTCTAGATGCACTGATGACTGTTAAACTTTTATTATGACACTTAACAATACTTGCTAGGCACGTTTTCATGTTGTAATCTAGTACCAACTACTTAACTGACTGGTCAGTGTTTCAACATCAATCAACAGTCAATCAATTCAGCCTTTTCATAAATTCAAAGAACTCACTCAGAGTCAGCCTCGCTAGCCGCAGTCTACTTCCGGATATATTTATGGGACTTCCATGAAGTACCTACGACCACAATTCTCTGAGCCCATGATAGGAAACACTATGCATGACAAATGTGATAATCCAAAATAACCAAATCACACAAAAATGAAAAAAAGGCTAATCTAGCAACTTTATATTTATTGTCTTGATAAATAAATGAAAACAACGATGTAGGTACTTAATTACTATAAATATTATAGCTAAAATATTCCTCAAATTGAAAAATATCAACTCGCATGTCGCTATTTACACAGGTAGAAATTGGAAAGCGTATGGCATGCGCATTGAGCTAATTCTTTAAATGTCCATTAGTCATTCAGGAGAAACCTAGGCCCAATGGTAATTTATTCAGTGGATTAGACAACTCTCCATATAAAGTGCGACCCACCTCACCACACCGAGCAAGTTGCTGCGTAGCGGCAAGCGGTGCTCACTACTCGATAAATTATCTACTCGCACCGACAACGCACACATCGCCAGCATCACACCTACTTTGACACACCTATTTATATGTAACACCAATACATTATCTATGTAGGAGTGCTGTGATGCGTCCACGAAGCATTCGCATTGAACATAATATTCCTTTGTGTGGACATTATCCACATGATGCAAACGTATCAGTGCGATTCAATGACTGGTAAGAGGTTAGACAAAGATAAAGTAACTAGGTACTACTTGGTACTACTTGGTCGCAGTCTTGGCTTACTTTGGATTTTAGATCAAAGTTACAGTTTTCACTAAGTAGTTGATTCGCATTCACCAGCAGGGATAATTTATTCTAAAAATAAATAAAACATTTTAAATACTATCACTTGTTGCTTTCCAAATGTAGCTATGCTGCTAAATACAGCACTTCTTCACAAAGCAATCCGTCTCACATCTAGATTCTGATAAGCCTAAGTCATATTGTAGAGTTACAATATTTTCTGGTTGCATAACATAGCGAATGATTGCTTTTGTTTATGTTCTACACGTGTATTGTAAAAAGTCGCCAGTCGCCACCTGTTCACTAAAAAGTGGAAAAGCATCTTTCTTGATCGACACGTTTCTTGAATTCAAGCGCTATGCGCCAGCTTTATTGACGCTGTATTTCTAAAATAAATGCTTAATAAAGGTATCTACATCATGAATTCATGATACTAAAATCCTACACTATCATCATAAGACCCACAACGTAGGTACTTATGTTGCAGTATATCAGGGAGACTAATAGAAAGTATACTTAGTACGAAGAAAAATAAAATTGTTCTGAATAACATCGTTATCCTCTTCCCTACTGTGCGTTTGCACTGGCGAAACATTCACATACTTACCTATAAACATGTTGATATATCTATTTTCTGTCAATGCTCGATACCATATGTGACAGGAAATAGAGATTATAATATAACTTTCGAACCCTGACTATTTCAGATCAAACTATTTATCTTAAAGCTATCTTCAAACTTCATTGGCACATCAATTAAATTTTCCCGTCGAAGAAACTGTGTCGTCGTATGTCGTATCAACTGCCAAATGTCAATGTGTGCGTCACCGTATCGCCGGATTCGTTTTCTGAGAAGCGGCAGCGGCGCGGGCGCAGCGGCACGGCAGGAGGTGCGGTGAGGAGCAAGAGGGGGCACAGGCCGGGCGGCGGCGTCAGGCCCATAATAATGCGCGGGGTGGGGGCGCGGTGCCGAGTCCGGGCGCCGGCCCTGCCAGACAAGTTGTCGCTGAGCCCCGGAACCGATGTTCAGTGGTCTCCCCTGCCCCGCGCACCGGCTCACAGCAAATTACTTGGCGCACCCAACTTCTTAACTAACCAGTTTATAACCTATGTGGAATTGGGTATCGATAACATCATTACGATCTGAACGAATTTTTATATGAAACGACACGGCAAGAAAGCTGTTATTTAATATGTTCAGTTT
The DNA here is from genome assembly GCA_948473465.1 of Lithophane ornitopus. Classification (NCBI taxonomy): domain Eukaryota; kingdom Metazoa; phylum Arthropoda; class Insecta; order Lepidoptera; family Noctuidae; genus Lithophane; species Lithophane ornitopus. The sequence continues at coordinate 6,312,827 of OX419616.1, read as the reverse complement.
TTAACGTCATGCGTTATTTTATTCGTGTGCAAAACTTGCATTTCCAATGGATTACCAAGAGCAATCAGAACACAAAGAACTAAGTTTACCTACAATTTTAATAAAAAATTGACGTTGTAAGATAAATAATATTCATAATACTATCGTTCTCAATAAGTAACGTCGTTAAAGGTAACATTGTTCTTATAGGGCATGATTTTGTGCAATATTCAGCACCCGATATTGACCGGGCATACTTCCACAATGACAACGAGCCTGACTCATTCTTTGTTTCAAACTGGGTCATTTACTCCATATGGATTTACCACTAATTGATAAGAATATATAACGATTTTGTAACTATTCATTATAGTCCTTGCATTCATTTTAAGTAGGTAGGTACCTATTAAACTTTATGACGCAAGTATCACGGTGGATTAGGCTTAAATCTGTGCTGTAATCACCCTTAACAAAGAAGATTAATAAATCCAAACAGATTTAGTAGTCGTACGCTATCATGTCAGTATCTTAGGCTTATCAGAGCTCAAGGTACTGTCGTGGATGATCCTCGTTGCGCCACAGATATTTATGACATCGGTCACAGCGCGTACTGACGCTCGGGTGGTCCACCCGTGTGGCGGAGGCGCACAATCAACAGGAGTTTATCAAGAGGGCAACCGTTAAAAACTCATGGTAACTGATATGAACTCGTTTTAATGATCTCAGCCTGTAACGCTTGCTGAGAACACAAATAAGTTGATAAGTAATAGTTTACCTACTTGAGATCCCTTTAAAAAGGATAAGTATAGGAACAGTTTTCCTAGTTACTTAGTAACTTTCAGCAAAACAGAGCTTTATTTGATAGACACGATTCGTATTAGAGAATATTGAAATTTCTTTAAATTTAAAATGTCTACATGGAATAGAAATTTGCCTGGTAACGATAAATTTAGAATGCCAAAAATATTTATATCTTGGCACGTTGACACTCGGTAGGTGTAACAATGCCCACAAGAAGAAATGTAAGTGATTAGTGCTTTCATTGGCACGAATATATTTGCGTCACGGCCGGTCGTCGTTCCTGAAACTGTGCGAAAAATGTCCACTGTCACACCATTGACCCTTGTCATGAAGGTAAAGTTCACTACGACATGTTCCCTTGAGAAAAATTGCTCTGGCATTATTATGAAGTACACTTATGAAAGTTGTAAAGGTAGTTGATCTCCGTTGCCCTTATAGCAATGAGTGCGAGGATGCATTTCAATAATTGTAAATTCTGTAAGTAATTACTACTTCCTAAGATATTTTCACATTATCTTTAAAAGTCTAAAGCATCAGAATGGCGACTGTTCGCATAGATTTCTCTCCAAAATGAGTTACGATGAAGATTAAATTAAGTACTATTTTTCATTTTACAAGTTCATAACATTAACAATTACCAGTGACCACTAACCGATCAGTAACATTTAAAAACCATAATAAGACTACTCTAAGGATAGAGGTTATAGTACGTATTCATCTACATTTGGTTATAGTGAAGCTTAGAAGCTTTTTAATTGTAGATAAAACTTAGTCCTCGCTTCACAATGTTGGAGCTCCGAGTAGAACTTACTTGCCCCGGTTGTATAAAGGTTTAGATAGCAGCTCTTATATAGTGTGTTAGTTGTCCCTAACTCCGTCCATGTAGGCGTTCATGTATAAGTAAATGATAGAAACATGCAGGGCAAGTAACTTTATCATGATGACCTATAAACGCAGTCTTAGAGCAGTGCATTATAAACATAAAGTAAATACTAACAACTAGTATATTATACACTGTAGACTAAACGACGGTACGTGATGACTAACAAAGTTTTCGTTAAAACTGGTGATGTGACAAACAACACATACACCATTATTTTGGCACCAGTCACATGTACGTCATGGTCGGTCATCGGTATTGAAAAATTCTTATCTCATTGACGTGTTCATATCTAGGCTGCTCTGTTTCACAACACTTTAATAAGTTAATGTTGCAATATTTTTATCTAGGTAAGAGAGAGCTATTAGTACCTAAATAAAGTTGATTGTCGAATGTTTCATAGAATACCTACCTACTAATAATCTAGGTATACTTATAATAAAGCTGAAGAGTTTGTTTGTTTGAAACTACCACTTTGATTTGATAGCCCAATTTTTGACCAAGGTAATAATGTTATAGGCTATTTAACATCATGCTACGACCCTTAGGAGCCGAACAAAAAGAAAAAAATCTGAAAGAACGCTAAGTGAAAACGAAGTTACGGGGCATTTAGGATGTATTTTATGTTAGAAGAAGAAATTTCACACAAACGAAGTCGCTGGCAGAAGCTAGTAATAAATAAAGTTGAATAAACGAATAAGAATGTTATTGAAAGAAAAAAAAAGGATAATATTCATGTAGGTATAAATGGATTGTTTTTCTTAGGACTACACGTAAATCTGTACTTAATGTTCAAATATGTAAACACTAAACATGTGCAGAGATTTCCTGCTGTCCTGCACCTGGTTATTATAAGTAATAACGTTCTCAATGCAGTCTACAAGACAAAATTCATCCTCAAATTCATAAATTGCACGTAGGCACCTAGGCTCTATACATAAAGACGGGTTTAAAATATTATAATGTCACAAATGTTCATCAGAAAGTAGTTTGAATGGAGTTAACATCGCTATTAACGTGCCAAACGGTACGAAGCGCTCGAACTACACTATCAGAGGTACCGAGGCTAGTGTCAAAGGGCGTGCTGATTGCGTTACACGACTACACAGGCAACAGGCGTGTTTACAGAGACGAGCCGTTTCAACGTCGCCGACACCTCTCTGATCTCACCGAACGGCCGCTATCAAAGCCAGACGACATCAATTATCAGAACCGGCCGGCTTGTGTGCTTTTTAACAATTGTTTTGAGGATGATCATGCGATTACTTTGTGTGGAAAGTTTGGGTGACACCTATACAAACCGCAACTTTAGTACGCCTGTAAAATTCTACGTAGACCTCAAAATAACATTCACGAGAAAACAATTTGGCTGTACTGTGCGTGCAGGATATGTGAACGGACTCGTCGGACAGTCGGCCGATGTGAGCTCGCTGAATATTATAATTAGTCGAAGCCGCGGTGTGAGTAATGGCGTCGGAAATAACACGCGGGCGGCGTTGGCGCCAAGCGGAGCGGCCATCGAGCACCGCACACAAACGCAGCGCACGCGCATCCCCCCTGAGCTGTGCGCGCGCCGCCGCGCCGCGCCGACCGGTCTGTCTTGTGACTTGAGCTATTTATGTGCTAAGGAGTGACGTGACTCCGAGCTGATTTATTTAGGAGATCACCTCACTGAGACATAAAGGTTGCTCTATTATTGTTGTAACTTCAGGCCTACTGTTAGACATCATGTGACATAATGTGTTGTAAGTGAATTTCTCAATTTAAAGACCAGTAGGTAGTCCAGTCCCGTGCAAAGTTGGCGTCGACCAATGAAAATTGTACTAATCAAGAAAATGTTTAAAATTATTACTACCAACTTAATCACTTACCAATGCCTAGTATTTAAGAGATATCTAAGATCGTATACATTGCAATAATGCGCATTGCACTGTATAAGGCTTCTTAGAAACTAGTCCTAGTATGCCTACTTGCTAAGTATTGGCAGTGGGTAAGTAAGTACCTACCTACAACAAACCATTTACCGTTCATTTAGTTTTATAACATGGTGAGCTGTTACATAAACTTACATATAATACGTATTACCGTGTTCTACTCATGCATGGGTCGTGAACAAAATGCATTGGTTGAAATCTTGATAAAAATCAAAGTTAGGAGTGAAATAATAAAGGTGGAAGGACCACATTCCATTCATCTGAGTTGTGCCCCAACAAAGCAGTGAGAGTTTAGATATTTCTGTGTGATTACGACTAGCTGGACTGGACTCTGACATCAAAGCAAACCATATTAGAAATCGAGGTGCAACGGGTATATTCAAACATCTTAACATTTAAAGCAATTTCTGGAAGAGGCAAACAAAGGCACCGCGGTTAATTAGTATGTGTTTGCGCTGAAGAAACAAACGCGTTCTGAAGACAGACAACACCAAAGTGAATATCCTTTATGCCGACACGCACGCATCCGGATACTAAACAAATTATAGTAGTCATGGAATTAAGTTTAACAAAAGTAAGAATACCGTTCGGCCGGCAGTCACGCGGAAAAACAGAAAATAAACTCAGTTCACTGCCCATCGATCGTGCAAATAAGTAACTCAAACACCTTCAGGGTCCAGGCCATTTCAGGAAAAAAAAGGAACTTAAGTTTTATGTGCGGTTAAAAACAAGTAAAAATATCATTTAAAAATGCAATTAACTTTAAAGTCGTGAAGGTCACTTTGAAGAAACAGAGGGCCCAGACAAGTGACAATCGCTTCGAAAGCGTTTCGTATTTCTACATCGACTTTCAACAGGACTGACATAAGGTTTTCGATAGCTTATGTCAGTCCTATACATTTTTGCCTTTTCCATCATCGTTATCGCTGATAGAAGATAATCACTTTGTCTAGGCCGTCAGGTATAGGCATTGAGTTGTAATTTGACAATAATGCAGTGTTTGGTATCACAAATAGTTCGTAAAAAAGTCGTAGATTTGCATTAATAGGCTCTAACTGAATGAATTTAGTTAATTCATTGAAGTTTTGGTCTTGTAAACGTTGCCGCGTTTCAGCGCAATTGGTAAAACGGGTCTTTCTTTACTACAAACACATGACACACAAGGCTTGTCATTCTCATAATCACTAGACTAGCAATAAGTTCAGCAGCCCGAAGATTTTCTTAGCAGTGACTTCAAAAACCCTTATATATGACTAGTCAGTCATATCATATAGTTTACGACCCTTATATGACTGGCTATAGTCATATTTATAAGGATCTTATTTTCGCACGTCTTGCGTCATTATCTTTTGGCATTACCTTCCTACTAAAGCAGACAGGCACGCCGATAACATTTATAACCAGACATGTTCCATGTATGAGACTTATGCATGGAACATGGCGGCTGTTTTGTAGCCTTCTCATAAGATTGAAAAACAGCCGTCAAGAACTTTTTAATCCTATTTCATCAGTATGAAATCCAGATAAAACAATTCGATTAAATTCGATTAACGATAGAAAATAACAATTCAAATTCAAAACTCAGTACAAGCGAAACTGCGTCAAACCTTAAAAAGTAAACGTACGAAGACTATAGTTAAATGACCCGTGAACTATAACAGAGAGTGTATCCTGTGCTCGCGTGTGCCAAAAATATCCTTGACTTCATAGTTGATGCTGTGCCTACTTGCTTTATGGCCCATCGCGTCGTCCGGCAGAGCATCGTAAATATCACACTCACATCTGCGAATGCAACTGAAACACTATATATATAGTCCTCCAGACCGTATTTCGGCCACGGTGGCCAATCTCAACGGAGACTATTCTTCGGCGCGGAAGAATAAAGTGCACAAATGTGTGCGCAGGCACAGGAGCACTCTCTCTATCCTCACTCCCATAGTCCGATGGGACGGCAATCTGACACGACCGTAGAGAGATCAGGCTTTCCGAGGCACGGGGGTATCACACCGCCAACTTTCAAACTCTTATTGGAATAATGGAAAAACCCAATAACACTTTGCCCGACCCGGGAGTCGAACCCAGGACCCCGCGATCATCAGTCGCGCTTGGACGACGAGACCAACTGAACCACTAGCTACCTATGCGGTACGCTAGGTACTAGGTATGCGGCACGCTAAATTATCCGCCTCAGCTCGAAAACATGGCGAAATATTCCAATACGTCAAAGACACGTCAGTGGACGTCGCTGGCGTCAGCCCGGCCGAGCCACAGAAATACTTACAGGTCCTAAAGCTTATTTTTAATGTTTGCTGAAGGGAAACATTTGGCAACTTAAGTAGTTTGAGATTATTTTAAGCTCTGACATGGTTTTCAGCTTTCCCAGATTCCGTCTTAAAATTAGGTAGGTACCTACTAGATGTTTCTATATGGAGGGAGATTCTTAAATTATTTGTTTTTGCTCTGGATTTCATTATTTCTGGGGGCCTAAAACGGCCACATTAGCAATTCCTCTAATTTGACACAAAAGCAATTCATAATTTGTGAACCATTTTACGAATCTTAATAGAAAACTGTCAAACAGATAAATTATTTCGTATCGTGAATTGCATGTAGAGCATATAATATGAATTGTCAGTTTGTGACATTTTATTATGATTCATTATTTTCCTATTATGATTCTACCAAAGTGGCCGTTTTAAGCCGCATACAATAACAATGCTAATATTTCACTTTTCAACCTTTACACTAACCAACTTACATCTGCTTTTACTAAAGCATTACTGCTTTTTTGAATTCAGTAACGATCCTCCGGTTTCAGTCTTTCCAATTTCTTTCCCTGATCTTCGAAACCTATATAGCTACTATAAATAATATCGGTGTTTTCTTCAACATTATATAATTAACTATACAGTAAGTTTTGCAACAAAACTGGAACCCATATAACTTTTCAGTCTTCATTTTTAGGGTTCCGTACCCGAAGGGTGACAAAGTCTCCGCTGTCCGTTCGTCTGTCTGTCAGCGGGTCGTATCTCATGAACCGTAATAGGTAGACAGTTGAAATTTTCACATATTGTGTATTTCTATTACAACAACAAGTAATAAAAATTAAATAAAGTTAATAATTAAATTATAATAGTTGTTAATAATTAATTTAATTTCCATACAAGAAACGTGTTTTTTTTCGTCGTTTTTTTCTTCGTCGATCTTAATACGGTACGGAACGCTTCGTGTGCGAGTCCGACTCGCACTTGGCCGGTTTTTTTTTAGTTTACTCCAACAGCTGACACTGAACCTAGGTATGTAGGTACCTACCTACTACTCTTCCAATGTCCACTGCGCATTTCTCACTGCGGATTAGGTCTAGTGTTTTCAGCCGTAATACAAACCACATTTTATTTGTAATAATCAGTTCCAAATTTACCTATGTACAAGTTATCGTTGCTTTTCAGAGCGAAAGGTCCTTAGAGGAGCTTAAAAATTTGGCTACCATATCTGGTGGCCTAGTTAATAAGCTCCTTTCTCTGTTATCGGCCGCCTACATTGGTAACCATTTGAACTGTCCTAACATTATTTAAGAAAGACAAACTTTAAAAAAAAACTGCCTAGCTTTTTCCCAACTATGTTGGGATCGGCTCCCAGTCTAACCGGATGCAGGTGAATAAAAGTATTTTACATGGAGCGACTGCCTATCTGACCTCCACAACCCAGTAATTGGGGAATACGATACCCCTTGGTAAGACTGGTTGAAGACAAACTTAAAACCACGAGCGAATTGCATCTCCAAACGTTGCAAATCCAATAGAACGCATTTATTTAGCCATTTGTATATTTGGATCAGTAGTGGTCCAGTATAGTAACGGCCGCGACTAAAGAGCCTGCTACACGGTTGCCAACCGCGTCCCCGACAGAGATGACTTTGGTTGGCGACCGGCAGCAGCTGTTTCAAATTTCGTAGTAAACCATCATCACGGTTGTTAACCAACAATTTATGTGGCGTCAGGATTTTTGTGTGACGTCAGATCTTTGATGCGTAGTTCGCATGTGGCGATGTAGATACTGCCACAGTTCGAACCCTGACAGGCGGTTTACTTTGTGTAAATAATTTCATCACCACTGCTCTCAAAATGGTGAAGGAAAACATCTTGAGGAAACCGGCATGTCCTAGAACTAAAAATTCGTAGACATGTGACATCTCCCAACCCGCACTGGGCCAGTTTGGTGGATTACGGCCCACTCCCTCTCACAGAGGGGAGGCCAGCTGCGGCCCAGCAGCTGATTTACCTACAATTTAGCTCGTGACCAGTCTTACCAAGGCGTATCGTGACTGTTACCCAGTAATTGGTATGTGGAGGCCAGATAGGCAGTCGCTCCATATAAAATACTGGTACTCAGCTGCATCTAGTACCTAAGGCTGGAAGCCGACCCCAACATAAGTAATTGGAGAAAGGCTAGGTAGAAGATAGAAGAAGAGGTCATCTTAGGTCGTAGATAGTAAAAGTTCTCGGAGGAACTCATTTATGATAGAATCTTGTCCCCACTTCACCCAATGGTCCTTATTGATCCCTCTTTATGACCGACAAATTCGTAATGGATAGCCTGAGAAATGCAGAGTCTGTCTATAATAATTATGTCGTTATCATAATACGACAAATTACCATTCAAATCTTTGCAAACCACAGCCTCACCTACAGATAGCGAATGGAAAATTCTGCAATTACTTATAAAAACCAGATCTAATTGCATCATCTTGCAAAGAATAATATAGTCACAATAAATGTTTAACTAGCAGAACATAGTAGGTAGGTATAAGTGTAATACTATCAACTATTTAATCATCCATAATTTCTGTGATCCTGAAATGCCAGGAATAATATGCGAGCAAATATAAACGCAACTTTTGTCTTAAAAACTTTTGTAGGTTTTTTTTTTTACTTGATTAATCAATATCTTAAAAAGTGCACCCAGTTTCTGAAAGGAAACAAATTAAGACTTGTTACCAGACTGTAGGCTCACTGAAAAAAATAACCTTGACATTAGTTTGAATTTTTACGTAATTGTTGATTAGCATTATACCTACCTGCGCCGCGTCAGAAACCGCCTGTTAGTGTATTGGACAGGGGACTATCAACCACAAATAAAAGTTGAGAATTTCTGCTTATTAGCGAATGATAGAACATGGCAACCCTAGCTACCTCTACATTCCTATGAGTTCCAGTGGTTACGTGTTTTAATTGAATTGTACTTAACCAATTATTTGAATGACCAGTAACTGGTAGGTGGCGGAGTTTTTTCTCCGCCATTATATCGTCGGAGTGGCGGCCCTACTGCGGCATATGATACAGGCATTCCGCATGTGTTGCGGGTATGCGACCGGGGACCGGCGAGCTCGCCTCGTGCCGCCCTGCCGCGCCAGACTGCTCGTCGCCATTACGTTACCCCACACCGCAAATGTACTCAATAATAAAACTACTTTATTGTTTCAGTCTCCACACTGAATGCTTTCGCTGGAAAATAAGACCGTACTGTACGCTCAACACAATTATGTACTTAGGCAGCGCAGAACAGTGCCATACACTGCGTTGTACTGGACTGGATAGAACCGGAAGATTCTGTTTTTAGGGTTCCGTAGCCAAATAGGAAAAATATAATTTCGTCATGTCTGGCTATCCTTCCGTCTACGTCTGTCCGTCCGTCTGGATGTTACACAGCCATTTTAGTCGGAGTCTTTGTACGATGAAAATTGGAAAGAAGGTGTATTCGACACCGCTAAACAATGATAGTGAAATTATGAAGAACAATTGAGGGTGGCTCTCCAGTCATACCTACCTACATGTAATCGAAGGATGAAAAGAAGAAACCGGCCAAGTGCGTGTCGAACCACGCACAGTGAAGGGTTCCGTAGTTGGGATGAATTTATCCCAAGCACAAAATTAAGAATTGTAGTTGAATATTTTTTTCTGAGAACATGTTTTTTCAAGATTTTATTTTACCCATAGATATAAGTTATTTATATCTATGGGTAAAATAATATTTCTATGATTTTACCACACCATCTGCGTGATTTATTTATGTATACCCATACCAAATTACAGCTTTCTAGTACTAAAAGTCTCTCAGCTAGCCGCGGACAGACAGACGGACATGGCGAAACTACTAAAAAATGCACTTAAGCGGGTATGTTCTATGGTATCGTTAGATATAATTAATTTAAAACATTATAGTAGTAATAATAGTAAGTTTTTTCGAGATTATTTTTTACTATGAAATAGATAAACTTATTTTTGCGGTCGATAAAATCAATACTGTGGTGCATGCGTAAATAATAACCTAGTACACGGGGCTACACATCAAGTTATATATTTCCAATTTATGCTGATCTCGCATTGTATAGGATTTCCGTGTAATGCAAGATCAACTTATACTAGATATGTAGCTTGATGTTTAGCCATGTGTACTTATTAAGATACAGACGATTTTTAATAGATAGGTAGGTACCTAAGTATTACGATACTAAGAGTAGGAGTACTAAGATATAACTTTAAAAAAAATTGCTGTCATACTGTTTTCTAAGAAAGCCATGAAAAACCTCAGATAGGCATGCCATTACGATGAGCGTATCGGGTAAATTCATCAACTGTTTAGTAGGTATAGTTTATCTTGTCCAACAAAAACAAAGTTCAATACTTGTTTTTTCAGTTTTAAGTATATTTTTGCAGTCGGTTTTTTTAAAATAAATAATTTGTTTTATTTCAAGCTTTTTAGTTTTATTACTTAGTATTTATGTTTGAAATTGCCTCATTACTGGCTTTTATTTGATAAGTACCAATATTGTTATTAAAATAAATCCTTCCTCTAACTTTTTGTATTTGCATATTAATTTATAATAATTTTATAGACACTCGTATGTCAAAATCCATCAAACCGTTTAGCCTACAGAGCGTGCCAAAGAAATAGACATACACACATAAACCCATACTCTCGAAAAGCATTACCCTCCTTCTGGGGCAGTCGGGTAAAAACACGCAATATAATTTGGAGTCGTCTAGCGATGCCGCGATGCAACTGAGGATTAGGCTGGTTCTACAAAATGATTGTCCAATTATCTACTGTTATTACTATTTAAAAGTTTTATTTATTTATCGTTTCAATTTTAAGAATGAATAGGTAAACAAATTAAAATGGTAGTCCAAAATTATATTTTATGGTAATATAAAAAAAAAAAACTTTATGAAAGTCTGTTATTCAGATTCCGATTATTATATTAATTACCTACAATTTGAATAAATAAACAAATTAAAATGGTAGTCCAAAATTATATTTTATGGTAATATAAAAAAAAAAACTTTATGAAAGTCTGTTATTCAGATTCCGATTATTATATTAATTACCTACAATTTGTTTATTCACTCTTCAAAAATATAAATTATTTTTGAAGAGTGAATAAACAAATTTTATTTTATTTTTAAATTGGTATCGATCGATACCAAGTTTTCCCATCTCTATGTTTGAAATAGAGTTTTGTTACAAAACCGCTTTTGGCGCTGCTGTCGTTAAACTATTTTCATACTGATTCAGAAATCAAAGAAAAACATTGTTAGCATCAACTTTCCGTCCCAAATTAATTAACAAATCCGGGGAAATTGTTTGGAGATTTTTGACTCCTTGTTATAACATATTCAAAAGTTCGATTCTTGGTTGTTGAAATCTCATTCGAAAGGTTAGAATTGACACTTTGTCTGAAACGATCACAATAAAAATGAGCTTTGCGATCTGTTGTGTGAACGTGTCTTGTAAAGGTGATAAAATAAAGCCAGTGAATAATAACGTTTTTGAAAATTTATCGTTCATTGTTTTAGGTCACAATAGTACCTACCTAATATTGCCTATGAGTGAACTATGTTACTTTGCCTAAGACGTCATTATAAAATGACTATAATTAATTGTATATTGGAAGCTATGTATGATGGGATAATTAATATAAGTACCATAGATAATACATACATAACGATTGTCTAGCAACCAGTTGCGTCGAACATGATTTCCACATAGTATTGTCACGTGGTTCTGAAAGGTCAATTGAATATTATTTTATGGAGGTTTGTATTTTGGCTTTTCAGAACAAGTGAACTAGATAATGAACACCGTATAATAAATTGATTTAAGTAACTGTAACTAGAAAGGCTTTTACCTTTGTTAAACTCAAATAAATAAAAGGTACCTACAAACTACAAAGGATATACTCAAAAAATTATAATAGTAGATACAATAAAGTTGAGTATTCGACCAAGAGTGTTCCATTCAAGAGAGAAAAAAAGTCTTTCATAGTTTTATGTAAAACATAATAGAATATGGGATTACATCAGGTAGGCAGGAGGATGGCGCCGGCGCTACCTGCTCCAGAGCCGCCAGTGGATTCTTATTTAATGAATTAAAATACGTTTTAATAAACAATCCTCTTTATTTATTTAATAATAATAATAATAGACGATATAATATTTATTCCTTATAAATGTAGGTAAGCTTCATAAACCCCACATATAAAAATACAATCTTAAACTTTATACACAAAATATCTGTCATCGGGTGATGACGGCATAATGCACTATGGCGGCGTGAACATTAAGGCACGATGATAGAGGGCTAAGCCCCAGGCGGCGCCAGGCGGGCGTCGGCGACTAGATCACAGGAGTTGCGGAGCAGGGCTCCGGCGGCATACTCTCATCTGAGCGGGGCCGGGAAGGAGGGAACTGGCGAACACCAACGCGGTGCGGAACACGCAGCAAGCGCGCAGCCCGCCGCACTCTGCACCGGCACGAACGCTGACACATGCACGCCGCTAGATACAGGCAGCGAAGCTAGGAATGGGCGCTTTTCTTCTTCGTCCCCGAGGAGATACGGCCGGAATAGTTTAAAAGGCTTGCGTGGTGGACAAGGTGCCGTGGGAGGCACATATGCCGGTTGAGGCGCAGGTGATGGTGTAGGTCGGCGTACAGATAGGTCGATAGGCTCGGCAATTTGCATAGGCACAGGAACAGGCACTGGTACTGGTAGAGGCGTGGGCACTTGCACCGTTGTAGGCACTGTCACTGGCGGTGGCGTAGGTAGCCGAGCGCTCTCTGGAGACCCCGCTGCGTATGGCGGAGGTGACGGTGCTGGCTGCGGTGCTCGCCTCAGGAGAGCCGCTCGAAGAGCAGGTTCCGCTTGAAGCCACTTTTGGATCTGCCGACGATGTATACCGAACTTTCTGGCTGTGGCGCGTTGATTTCCGCGACATTGAGCGTCGCGCCTATACGCTTCGAGAACTTGCAGCTTAAATTGTGGTGGGAAGATACGGCGGGAACCGGCGCGGCCCTCTGAGCGACGGTCTGAGGGCGCGGGGGCCGGGTGCGTGTGGGCGGCGGCCATACTGAGGAGAATACGTGTGCGCGTGGCGGTTGACGGCGCCGAACTGACTGTGGCTGCTCTCTCGCCTCGGCACGGCGCGGATGTTGGTGGCGCGCCGCTGCCTGTCCAACGTGCGTGAGTGTGCGACGTGAGTCTCGTATACATATAAAACGCTGTTCACACTGCTAGTTTTAGTGGATTATTAATTTTATTGTATATTTTATATTATTGTGTTTCCTACCGATATATTGACGAAATCGCATTAATGAAGGGTCTATTCGTCGACCTTCATTAATGCTAAAATAATTATAAAATCTCTGCATAAAATCATTGAATCAATAGGTAATTATAGAGAGAATGGTCACGAGTTTCTTCGAAAATGTAACTCCTCTGAAATAGCAATTCGAAGCCGCTTCTTTTCCGTACTACCATAATCTACCAAAACAGTTTATAACTAATGCACTACTCGTAAAACAAAAAGGTATCATAAAAAATCGCATGTGTACGTTGCTTTAGGCAGTAATCTCGCCTCATTCTCGGCGTGAAAAAATGCCGCAAGTGGGAGCCGATAGCACGTAGCGCCACCATTTCTATCTCTTTCAAACTTAAAGAATTTCCCATAATAGAAGAAGACAGACAAACGTGCCCTGCCCCGGTCGCTGCCACATCCGTTTACGAAACAAGTTTGCATGCGATGTTGCCACTGTGTGCGCGCGGGCGGCTCACGAGCATCGAGGGGTGCGGGCGGATAGGAATGCGCACGGAACGGCAACGGCGCCGACCGTGGCAGACAGGGTGTCGCCGACTCGCCGCCGTAGACAGGCCGTCGCTCGGCGGCGCTAGCCCCCCTTACACCCGCGCGCAACCGTCCCACCCGCAACGCACATCAACAAGTTATTTCGGCCCAGCCTGTTGCGTTGTTATAAGATCTCAAGTAACATGGTTTAAGCGGGCGGTTACGACGTTTTAGGTTACGTTGCAAACTTAGCGCCATCGCTGTTTCGAGGAAAGTTGTTTTTTTTTGTTGAGCGGCCGCCTGCTGCGCCTGCCTCGCTCGCGTCCGGCGACCGTGAAAATAGCGATCCAACTCAAGGAAGGCCCGAATAAATTTCAAAATGTTCAACAGAAAATATTACAATTACATAAGTACCAGCCTAATTAATATTTTTGACTATGGAAAAATAATTTTAATTTTATGATAGAAATGGAACTTAACAAATTAACATAAATAACAAACCGCTCATTACATAGGTACTACATATTATTATTTCTAATTCATTTACTAAACAATAATGACTTCATAGTCCAATTTTTTTTTAATTCTTCAGTTTATTAGTTTGTATAGGTAAGTAGGTTTGAAAATGACATTTATTTTGGTAAGCTAATTAATTACCGCCTTCCTGATAAAATTCTTTTGAAAATGAAGTGTATAACTTATTATCATAATCTGTGATACCGATACCGATACCATTTATCGTTTCTTGGACATCTCTACCTGCTTGATTTGTTGCAATTGTACGTAGTAGTAGTACGTAGGTTTCTATTAAAACCGACACATTATCTTTTTGTTAAGAATTTAACTAAGTAAAATATAAAACACTTAAGCACGTGTTTTTGTGTCACAAATCAAATCAAATACCTACTTACAGACTTCAGCTCAGAATAATATGAAGTTTTGAATTATTAGGTACTTATTATGAATACTTTATTTTTATTAGGTTTATTTTTATTAAAAAACGATTGAACAAGAACAAATTGTTTTTACTTTTTATTTAATTAAAAATTAATATAAACTGCTGAATATTTTAATGTAAAATAATATAATTATAATATTTTATTACAAGTAGGTACCACCTAGTAATTATGGTTTGTATGTACCTGCCGTTTTTTTTATATTTTATAATGTTTTATTTGTTGTTAAAATTCTGATTTCTGACTGAGAAAATAGAGCTGAAAACAATGAGGTTGGTTTTCATTTTGGGGTTACGTTACGAAGAGGTGCTCGGCGTCGCGGTCGGTTTGACTACTTGTCTTCCTTGCTGATTCGAGCGCAGAAAAGTTCCTAACTAGGTAACCTACTTATAAATATAAAAAATGTACGTAAAAACATATTTATTTGAACACAACCGGACCCTGTCATTGTTTTTGTTTTTCATTTTCAATTTTATTGCGTCTATAATCTAACTGCGTACCTAAATAATTTTCGTATAAAGACTAATCTGTTTCATTTTAACAACATTCATTGCGTTATTTACGTTTCTGAGCAGATTTTTTTTTGCGAACTTTTGAAGCAATGTATTAGCAGTTTGTTTCAAACCGATTCAGATTCTGATTGATATACGCGTGTATTACGCAATTAGGGTACGGGTCAGTGTAGTATAATACGCCCATTTTCACTTTTTCATTACTTAAAATAATGATGTTTCTTAACAAGTAATTATGCCTAAGTCAATAAGAGGTATTTTCAAGAAATAATAGTGGGTAGAAAATCTGCGAACGTACCCACACACCCAGTAGGTAGGTACCCACCTAATCCACCTATTCTTAAACATGCTTGCTTGCGTGGGTAATTAAGTAAATAGTAACATGAGTTGCACAATTGTACATAATTATGCAGATAAGTACAACATATTAAATAAACATCCACTCATCTAGATAACAATATCACAAGAAGACTCGTATCTTTAGAGATCACGTCATCGGCAACCGAGCTTAGAGGAAAATTGTGGTATTTTCCGTCTTCCGAAGAATACTAGGAACTGTGTGCGGATTTAATAAAGATATGTAAACTATTATACGCGTAGGTCAGGAAATCGATTAAAAAAATATAGGTACTAGATTGATAATAATCATAGAATTATTGTGAATGTTTCACTTAGTTAAAAACATAATAATACAGGGCAGAGATGTACCTACTTACCTATAGTAGGTACCATAGATATCCGGTAGGTACCTACACTTCTCGTGGGTAGTTTGGTACTATAGGTAAGTACTCTCTGCCCAGTGCCCATTACTTCGGGGAAGAAGACGTGATGTTATTTTATGGAAAATAATATACCGAGGTTCATTTTTTAGAATAGGTACTTCCTAGGTAATACTTCGATTCCTGTCATATTCACCGAATGACGAGACGCTTGAAATATTCACAGAATATTTCATTATATATTCACTTTAAAAATAAATAATTAAATTAAAATAAAACAAATATTTAAGGAGTAATCCCATACAACAGACATGATTTTTTTGCCGTTTTATAGATGGTACGGAACCCTTCGTGCGCGAGTCCGTCTCGCACTTTGCCGGTTTTTTGTTTACTCTACTGAAATCATTATATTCGCCTTGAAAATAAATACACTGGAAAGTAGAACAGCTGATCCGGGGATTTGAACGAAGTACAGGGTGGTACTTACGTAACATTTTCGGTATCAGGAATAGTGATGTTCATTCCCGGGAATTTTTAAGGCATCGAGATAAGTTACTAGAAAAGTTTTCAAAATATTCCCAGTACAAAAACATCAGTAAATCAGGACTACCTTAATAATTACTCATAAAATACAATCAAGGCGAATCATACTACACTTGTAAGATAACGTTATGATTGTATTTTATCGAACGGCGCAAGTCCTTCCATTCCATACCCGTTACATAATAATTTTAAATAGTTTTTGGTAAAGGACACCGGGCGGGGAGCTATTAGGCATACCGTGCATGTTGCAGAATCATCATCATTTGAGCCGGAATCACCCACTGCAAGTATACTATGCCTCCATTGGTTTCTGTATTCTTCACGTTACGCGTGCCCTCGTTAATGGGTTACCAACTTTGACGTCACATAATCACGTAGATCATCCCTGCTTCTCCCAAACAATACCCTGCATTTATGAAGATGGAGCTTATGTTGTACCTAAGACTGATTCATATGTTCATTATTGCGACAAAGGTTGATTGAAAAGTAAAAAGCCTTTGAAGAGCTTTGAGACTTTTTACATACAGGCTGTTTTTCAGAAGGAGACCTATAGATTGGGAGACGGGATTAGAAGACGGGTAGATTTAGCTGTTTTTGTGAAGGGACAAAATGGAAAATGTAGGTACCTAACATATTGTGATCCAGGTTCTGTTAAGATTTTTGGAAAAGTTTTGTTCTTGTAGGTTTAATTTACGTACAAAAATCAGAATCGTTTTATGATTAAGTATGTATACAGTAAAAGGTTACCTACCTAAGATTTCTGTGATGTAATTTAAAACTGCTTACTACTTAGATACGTATTTCAGATACGTATAATTATATTCTATGAACGCTTGATGTTTGCAACTCGCCAAAAGACCGGTAAGCGAAAAGTTGACAGGTGGGTAATGGGTATTATGTATATGTATGTAAGTTTTTTGATGATGTGCTTATTAAGAAGCTTGCTATGTTCTTGTCCATAAGGTGTATGTGTACCTATGTCTCTTCTACCTACACACCTATGTTATAACATATAGTTAAAGTAGCTATAGTAGCTATAGCTACGGATAAACGTATAATGAACGGTAATTTATATTATAATAATATAAAATTATTGGAGCCATAGTAATAATTTATTTGTAGCTGCCATAGGTACAGGTGATGCTACATGTATGAGTCTAATTTGTTCAATCCTTGCAACGGGATTTAAATAATGATAACAATAATTGACTGAATTCAGATTCTCGATTCATATCACTTTTGCATGACTCCCAAGCTTTAAGGATGTAGAAGATAGGTATGTGAAGATGTTACAGGTACCTACAGAATAGCATAGCATAGCATTATGTACTAAATAGTGGTGTAGTTTTATCAAAATAGTAAAGAAACATTAGAGTAGAGCAAAACATTAATATACTGCTTCAATCCATGGCCAGATTATTTTAGCGACAGATACCTAATGTTACAAAACAGCAACAGGATGGTGACAGTAGAACCAGCAAACCGGTGTGCGCAAGCGTCGTCGGCCGCGCCACTCCGCCATCACCGCTCATTCAACTGCGGACCAAATTCACTTGATTGAAATTAATCCATGCTAATATGAGGCCCCTCCAGGCGACAACGCTCATGCCAAAACGAGTTCTACACTCGTTATAAAATATCATCAACGTAATCTCCCGAGATAGATAAAATTAATCGAATCAATAAAAATAAAACTCGATAGCTCTCTATAGCGTGTTATTATTTTTGATATAAGTACTTAGGTAAAATATTGCGTCCAGTTCGCAATTTTGAATTTGCGTCGTAAATTCTGTTACCAGTTTACCACTACTCTGAAATGGGATACTGGATTAGACTGGAACACTAACTTATGTATGAAGGCACGATGATTTGTGGCTTGCCGTTCAATTGAAGTAATATTGCTGTTGTAAGTACTTGTAAGTACCGATAATATTCGTTTACTAACTACCTACAACTGACAGGCAAGGTCATAGTACTCAGTAATTTAATCCACCATGACATCATGGCGTTTGTAAAATATTCCACTGAGCTGGCTCGAGTTTTTGCATGGTGCCACGCTATGCCGCTCACATCCCATTTAGACAGGTTAGTTAATTGCGACGCGGACGACGAATACCCACTTAATGGACACCATAGCAACAACTTTTATGAAGTATGTATAGTGCTGTATTCCATTTGATACGTCGTTTGGTCAAGTAGATGCAGCTTTCGTTAAGCTCTTATTGCATGGAACACATAAACGCAGAGGTTGCACATATCATGGGAGGAAGGAACCAATCCAGAAAAGGCTCCAAATTCCATATATTTACATTCTTAGATATAGATACTTCTATAGATACTTCTAATGCAGTTCACTGTACCTAACAATATACTTAGGTAATGTGAATTTGAACAAAGATTACTGGGTGTATAGGATTACATGGATATATTTCAAATCTCAGACTCAGATGAATTTCGATGATTCTACATGCTGCATTCAAGCAAAATATTTAATTCAGCTAAATCAAAGTTTTCTACCACATATTTACACACAAATAAAACACGCAACTACGGAATCCATTAGCACAGACTATTCCGAATGTTAACCACGTGCAAGTGTTCTTGACATTTTCAGATCTATTTATGATCATTATAACGATGTTTTAAAACTACAATGTTTTTCTCAAATGTGTTTCGTCTTGGAACATTTGAGAGCCTAAGACCAACCCAGAGAGACAAGACAAGCAGTCGCCGCTCATAAAATCAGCTAATCAAACCTACAGACACATCGACGCCGCTGCCTGTTCGCCATACCAATGAGTCTTTCACGATAACGAAGTGGTTTATCTACCGTGACAGTATTTTGTATTATCAACTCTGTGTCTAGGCGATACGATTCTAACTTGAAAATCAAACTCCGAAGCTATAAAATACTTCAGTCGTAAACTTAATCCCATAGCAATAATGACTTATGTCAAATATTTTGCATTGGAAATCGAGTCCTTAGTTCATCTTGGAAGGTGTATTTTCTAGTGGCATGTTTTGTTAGAGTTTGTAGAGGTTTAAGTGTCAAGCACACGTGTGTTTCAAGCGTCACCCAAATGGGGACCATGTTAGAGTTCCATAATATATCTCCTGAGATCGTAGCATTGATAACTGTATCAATACCGGCCTCTGTCGGGACTTAATGGGCTGTTTCTTGCTTCGTTAATATCTATGGGACTTGTGAGACACATCCTGTGGAGCGAGTGTTTTAAAACTGTTTATTGCCGTTCTGGGAGGCTCTTTAGCACTATCATAGATATATCTCTCTAAGGAAAACTAAATGGTAGGTCGGATGAATAAGCTGTACCTACTTTATAATTCAGATCTTCATACTAATGAAAAACAACTTGAAGGAAAGATTTCACGAGAATTTCTACTGTTTAAAAAACTGGTCAATATCTTCAAATATAAAACACACTAGACAGTGGACACTAAGCTCTCACTGTTATAGTTATAACAAATGCGATGCGCGTGCGACAATCAGTTTACTCTTCCGATTAGATTCAATAAGCACTATGTAAGTAGTCGAACGAGGATTCACTTTTAGCAGACTGCTAATAATCCGAGATTTTGTAGGATATGCATTTATAACAGGAGCTCCTACGTCAATAGTTTCAAGTACTGTTGCATTTGGTTCATCATTATCATGAGACCTTCTTTTCTTGCGTCTTGTCGGCTTTGCCCCGTTAGTAA
The DNA here is from genome assembly GCA_948473465.1 of Lithophane ornitopus. Lineage (NCBI taxonomy): Eukaryota > Metazoa > Arthropoda > Insecta > Lepidoptera > Noctuidae > Lithophane > Lithophane ornitopus. Next base: position 6,292,666 of record OX419616.1, on the reverse strand, counting down.
TTTGTTTTATCTGAATAATATAACATGTTTACGCAAAACATGACATGTCCAAGCTTGTCGTGGCGAAAATTCATAAAAAGATAAGAATCGACAAATATCCAGAATTTAGAATTAAGAATAAGATATTAGTTGCAGTGTTTGATGAAAAATTCAGGTATTTACTGGAAACTGTTCGAAATTATTATTTTACAGCAGTATCTGGGTTTCCCAATATTCCTAATAACTTTTAATACCTAGTAAAAATCCCAAAGTTTCCCATAAATTCCCGGGAACGGCACATCACTAACGACGGTTCCCGCTTTACACTGTGAATGAAACATTCAGATTTTAAATTGTGCAGTAGTATTTTTATTAATAAAGGAGTGCCACGTCCACAATATTCTATTAGCCAGTTCTACAAGCGAATCATAAACCTCCAAAATGTTACATGAGTTGTTGTTGAATCAAAATGTTAAATGCATCTTGTTTTAGTCTAGAATATGACCACTTTATCTCTGTATATTTACATTTTCCTCCTATTGGCAGGAGCTGGTTGCTATCAAGTATGATTCACCTGCTTATGTAAACTCCTTGCTAAGTTCTCCACGAATGTGAGGAATATTAGGTCTTTACCTATGAAATTGCCGTTCTGCAGTACTGGCCATTTCAAATCAAAATAATTTTTGTTTGGCTAAGAATTCTAATTTCAAATTAATTTTATTTTAAAAACATGGATTTTTTTTTCCAAAAGTAGTCATTTCTTTATTGATTAGTGTTACATTTTCATCGCATTTCAATCTTTTTCGTCATCATGGATACGTAAAAAATTCGAGTAATTATGGAATATGAGTACCGTCGTGGCAGCAACGCGGCACAAGCGGCACGCAACATCAACGACGTTTACGGAGCTAACACTACAAACCAACGCACCACCTGTTATTGGTTTGCTCGCTTCCGTTCTGGAAATTTCGACCTGAAAAATGAACCTCGCGGTCGTCCGAAGACTTTGGTCGACAATGACGAATTAAAGGCGATTGTGGAAGCTGATGATACACAATCTACGGCTGAATTAGCAGCAGCTTTCGACGTTAGCGTCAAAACAATATTGGTCCATTTGCGTCAAATTGGCAAGGTAAAAAAGCTTGACAAATGGGTGCCCCACGAACTCAATGATCGCCAGCGCGAAGTACGCGTCGAGACGTGCCTTGCACTGCTCAACAGACACACAAATGAAGGAATTTTGAACCGCATTGTTACCTGCGATGAAAAATGGATTCTGTTTGATAACCGCAAGCGCTCAGCAAGTTGGTTGGATCCTGGTTCAGCACCTAAACAATGCCCTAAACGAAAACTTACCCCTAGAAAAGTGATGGTCACTGTTTGGTGGTCTAGCGCCGGTGTGGTTCATCACAGCTTCTTACCAAACGGGGTGAGCATTACTGCAGATGTGTACTGTGAAGAACTGAACACAATGATGGAGAAGCTGGCGCATCTCCAACCAGCATTGGTCAATCGCTCGTCTCCGCTGCTCCTGCACGACAACGCGCGACCTCATACTGCACAGCAGACGGTCTCCAAGTTGCAAGAACTGGGGTTGGAAGCTCTCCGTCATCCGCCCTACTCACCAGACCTTGCGCCTACAGACTACTACTTTTTCCAGAATTTGGACAACTTCTTGGCGGGAAAAAAATTCAATACCCGAGAGGCAGTACAAAATGCCTTTGAAGAATTTGTTGCCTCCCGTCCAGCTGATTTCTTTAAGAAGGGCATCAATAAACTGCCACTGCGATGGCAAAGATGCATTGATTGCATGGGTGATTACTTCGATTAATACAAATAAAAAATTCATGAAATAAATTCGTTTAAATTTTTTCATACAAAACGGCAATTTCATAGGTAAAGACCTATTATTAAGATGCTTTGATTTTAATATATTACGGCAACCGTCTTTCTCGTCGCTCGTCGGCCACTTGGACAATGTGTTTTGATAAGAATTAGATGAGTGCTATTTTGATGCATGGAATAACGAAAAGTGATGAAATCTAAAGAAATAGCTATTAAGTTTATAATTTGAATAAGTATTAGTTGATTTGGAGTGGATGTGAAGATGTGTGGCGAGACGATGGTGCGAGGCAACCGGTTTGTGGTCATCTCAGCTCACCTGCGCGTTTCCTCTCGCCGCGCGCCCGGCCCGTGCGCACACGCGTCCATCGAAAGACGCCCGGTACCTACTTACACAAGGCCTGCTCGCCTCATTCACGACCACGTTAGCTTTCTACGGCGCACACACGAGGAAAACTTCTTGTGTTAATTACATAAATTCGTAGTAAACAGTATGAAAAGCGTTTAAATCTTCCAATATGAGGTAGATACGTGTGTTTATGTATGTACTGTTCTGCATAACCAGTCATCGATTCGCTCGTAAACTACTGATGTTATCGTTGACAGTACTGACACAGCTGTTAACAATTTAGCGTTAATTATGAACTAGATTACGTTTCTATTAACAATTATTTATTTATCGGACGGACACTCTTCTTCTGACGCTCGGAACAGGTCAAGCCCTTACTTTTCAACGCACTATTGACTGTAGATCAGAGCAGCTGTACTGTAACAGATGCTTAGGGTAACTAGTGTATCTAGTAATTGGTGTCTGAATCGCTGGTACACAACAATAACGTAGATATATTTAAGATGTCTGTGCCTTGGTGTAGCGTGTTAAGTTATTTGAAAGATATTTTAATGAATGCGTGTGGGACGTTGTACGCGATCGGCGCAACAGGCGGCGCGGGCGCAATCACGCTTGGCGCCGCCTACAAGTACGAGCTAATCATAGTTTATGCTAGACTAGCCGACAGAAAATAATGAACCGTTATCCTCTAGCTTGTGCTGCGACCTATTTAATCTAATTAATATTTATACTTACGCATCTATTTACTTGTGCAACGCAACATCTCGGCATTATCTAACTGTCTCAAATAGAGTTCGTTATACCCCCAATACACAAAGGAATACAATATTTGTTTCGATTTGTTATGTAGGTTACTGGTATCATTTATATATAGGTAGGTACTTACATGTACAAAAATACACATACCTACCTACATATATTATGTACAATACCTGTGAGTAATAATGTTTACCGAAAGAGACGTGTTATTTCGACCTTAAAAAATAATAGAGGCACATCATTCTACAGTACCTACCAAATGGTGATTGGCGGTCTATCAATTTCAGATCGTCGTAAACTAGAGAACGCGATACGAGTACGGCAAATGTTTGTGATACAATTTTGCAGTCATTCACCGACACAATCACACTCGGCGCGATTGCATCACGTCCAAATATAGCGGTCACGCGTTGATAGAGCGCCAATCACTTCGACCAAGTAGCAAGGCAAAGCATCGATTATCGCCAATTTAGTGACGCGCAGCGTTCATTACTGCGCGATAACAAACGTTTCTTTGTTGCCGGTATACTCAACTGGTAATCGATACTGCAGTTTGATATAATGCAGTACAAGTGCACTGTTTGATGTTTTATTTTTATTTGTTAATATTATTGATGATTTTTAGCGGCGTCCTTGAGATTGCAGCGTTGGGTTGCAAATGAAAATGTTTCCGCTTTCCAAATGTCCATGGATGGTAACTGAAAAAGTTTTTTCTTAAGCCTATTAAAGCCATTCATGTTTGTTTAAATTACTAATATCATCAACTTATTGATAATTAATTCCCTTAAATTGCTGGTACAAGAATAACATCTTTGGTGAAACTTGAACTCTTCAAGTTCAAGTCTAAACTCGATTCTGTTCAAGATCTACAAACATGAGTTTCTTCTCTTCTAAGACCAGTCGTAAATAATTTGTAGTCGTGAAGTTTCGGAAAGTAGGTACCTACCTAATCATGTTTAAAACTAAAGTGTCCTGCTTCTGCTATGAATCACAAAACGTGTGTCGTGCTAAAGGTGATGGAAAGTTACCTAGGTAATATCAAAATTGATATTTTAGTACCTACCTACCTTACTTAGACCGTCTGCCGAGCCTAAGGTAAGTACAAAACTATCGAATTGTGAAGACGATTGGCCAGTAAATTTTCACTCAATTTCGAGGAATATAAAAAACCACTTGTGCCATTCAAATCTAAACACCTCCTTAACCACACAAGTTACCTACATGGAGTAAATAAAATCTATCTAAATTATCGAGTAAATAAAATCTAACACAGTTATAGATGTTTGTACATACATATACTTGAATGTTGCTTTTTACTCCAAGAACCTATCTTGTGTGGTTTCAGAAATATTTCATGATAAATTAGTGGCTTATTTATATTACTCGTCAGTGTATTGTAAGCAAGTCAACGGTTCTATGGCACCTCATTTAGTTATTAAAATATTCGGTTTCGCTTCGCACCTGATTATGAATATTTTATATACCCATGCATTGTGACATTCCTTTGTAAACTTGCAATATTAATAGCTATAAGTAAAGGATTCCGCGTAGCGCCGGAAGACGCAGGGTTGGAAAGCCACACGGTGGACCGCAGGAATCCACTGGATGCGAGAAGCACAGAACCGGTCGAAGTGGCGGTGCTTGGGGGACGCCTAGCAGTGGACGTCTTTCGGCTGAAATGATGATGATTAGTAAAGGAAGAAAATTGTGGAGTGTTCATTCATATCATATTCATAAATGAGGATGTTCGTTAAGGGCCAGCATTTTATTGATTTTATTAACGAATCCCACTCGGTACTTGTACAACTCTTGACTCTAAGCTACATCCGGTACATTTCCGAGCAAACAAACTCATTACGAGTCAAGCCATGCCTCGTTGTTAGAACGTAAAGCGAATGAGTACTTATTGTTTTAAAGAAATATTGATAACCACGTGCGTATTAAGAGTTCATATTATCACCTCGAGTAGGCGCCTACGTGCGGTAATCCGCGTTGCCAATTATTACGCAGCACCTATAGGTACGTAAATAAAATATATCTACCACTGTACGATAGATAACAACCTACCGCTTGACACTCGGTACAAAGCTGCAACAAAGAAATTGAAATAGTATTCATCAATGCATTTGATGACTAATTTACTTCGATTCGTGGAATTTAAACGGCCGTTTTGACGACTATAGGAAATTTGTTCTTCCTGTCACGTTAAACTAAGATTAAATTCTATAGGTATACACGGCTACACATCAAGCTATACATTTCTAGTGTAAGATGATCTCGCATTGTATAGGATTTCCGTACAATGAGAGGTTAGCTTATACTGGAAATGTATAGCTTGATATGGAGCCGTGTGTACCTACAATATTTAATCAATAGGTACTAAATAGGACGAATTACATGAAAATGTATGTAATTATTTATCTGGTGATAGTATCAATGAATGAACTGAAAAATTGCTCATAGTTTTTATCAACAATATCAACAATGTTTTTGGCACTTAGTACATACCTACAACTTCCAATAAAAAATAGAATCAGGATTTGCAATCTAAACTGTGGGTACCTACGTGACATCGTAAAATGGCTTTAAAATGGAATCGATAGAAGAAATAACATAATTTTCAGATATTTTACTGATACAGTCCTTGAATGTTCTTATATACAGAGCTTACTTGATTAATGGCTTTATAGACGTTAGACAATGGGTAGATTGAAGCTGTCAGCCAGTAGTGTTTTGCAGCCTCCCAGTTCAAAAGTACCAGGTAAATGTAATTCTGTCACGCTAATGAACTTGATGCGATAGCGCTTCGCTCGGGTGAGTGTTGTGCAAGTGCAGCGTTCCGCGCGGGATGCGCGTACGCACGTCATCGATCGACACGCGATGCAGGCGCCATCACCACTCACCAGCTTGAGCCACGGATCGCCACACCGCGACATAAGTATTCACACTTACGCCCTGAGAGGACAAAATAATAAAATACCCATACGTGCATTCTTAGCAATCTTTAGTGACTGACCATGACTCTACGACAGACTTTTAATTACCTACGTTTTACTAATTAATTAGTCAATAAATAATAAGATCTTATTTTTATATCATTTCATGCTTAACTCATACCTACATAAAGAAAACCCGCAAGAATGCAAGCAGAACGAATGTTGTTTAGTTTATGTATTTTAATTAACAGGTATCTTTAGCAAGCCTCGACTGAGTTGGACAAATGCATTAATTTAAATGTAAATTGCAGTCTAGATTATTTTAGTCTACTCGATCTAGATAAATCTGATCTAGATAGTGCCTAGTGTGATAATCTGTCCGAGTCACCTCGGTAGATTTTACACCCATTGTGCAACGTGACAGTGGCGCCTAGCCAGCCGACGAATCATGGCCATCCGATGCAACAAGTTATTTGTAGACACAAACTAGTCTCGGCTCCGCTGTCCTAATATTTAGCACCTTCAATCATCGCTGCTTATAAATAGTTATAACAATTACAGTCAAAACCGTTTATAACGACTTCGGGACAGTCGGATTACGGTTGTCGTAGCCGATAGTGGTTATAACAAAACACTGTGTTATGTAAACAGAAATGCTGGAACCTCAAAATTTTATCGTTATAATCGGTACGTCGTTTTAAGTGAAGTAGTTATAACGTTTTTGACTGTAAACAACCCTTTTAATAATGTAGGTGTCAATAACTGAAAGAATAAAAACTTTTTACAAAAAAAACAACCACCTTCCAAAAAAAACATAAAAAAGTGAAAAATAACTTTAATTTCTGAAGTCGGTGTCTTTGTTTATCAATTTTCGTTTTTTGCCACCGACACCGAAAAAAAAAAAACATACAGACGAATTGAGAACCTCCTCCTCCGTCCTTTTTGAAGAAGTCGGTTTAAAATGGTAAAGTACGACGTAAAACATTATTTTTATTGTAACTACGTCACGTCATACATGTGCATTGTGTAGTAGCGAGCCGTAAGTACATTACCGTGCTGTATGCCATATACATAACAGAGGAGTTCACTGGCGGATGTAGATAACATTTCGCTGCGTTGACATCATTCAACTAAAGCTGCAGAGCCGATATTGTAACTCAAGATAACGGGGAAAATGTAACCGACAGTAAAAGGAACTGAAATACTTAGTTGTGCGCAATTATGTGATTGCGTAATGTTTCCTAATGCGTCAATTTTAACTTACTGATAAATATTGTCAATTCGATGCCCTCACTAGAGCATGTATCATGAACTTAGTAACCTTAGCTAATACGTACCTACCCATTTTCTTCAAACCCTCTAGCTTGCTTACGTAAAATAAAAACGAAGAAATCTTTTAATTTCCAGTTCCAGAGACATTTTAAAATGTTTGGTGTCGTGTTTCATGCAGTTTTTGGGTGAGGCGCACGCGGCGCGGCGTGAGGTGGCGCGGTGCGGCCTGTGAACGTGGCGTGGTCGTCGGCACCGCCAGTGAGAGGAAACCTGTTTGGTCGGAGAGCTGATGTCGATCGTGGGCGTCTGCCGAGCCTGCGGACCGGCCACACCTAATGCTAATGCGTCTTAGCATAGCCATTAAACATCGAATTGTTGATAATACTTACCGTGAAGAAATGCCGTGCTTTCGAAGTAAACAATTACAAACTCTTGCAATTGCCTCTCGATGAAAATAGCATGTCAAACAACCTATCTAAAGAAAAAGCTCTAAAAATCAAAATCGTTGCGAAACAATGAAAAAGCAATAAATTGGGGAATGGCGGCAAAATCTTCACCGACATTAGAACAGGTTGGGATTTTGTTTAGAACTTAGGCGGGTCCGTTTAAGGTGGCACAAAAAATAAGGTGCCAATAAAGGGACGGAAACCCATTGTTTGACTGTTATTCTGGTATCAGGAATTTCGGGGAAAAAAGCGAAGAAGCTAAGGGTCCATTCTATAGAATCGGGCGGCGAGGAATACAATAGAGTCCTTTGTGAGCGCAGGCGCCGAACGGTCTGGCGGCGCAGGCGCGCGACGCCGCCGCTTCGTCTGGCGTGCTCGCGCTCGCTCCTCTATGTGTGTAAGTACTTAGTCGTTCTATTGGGCGCTTTGTCACGCACGTCCACGATCCCGATATGGCAGGCGGTTGCACTAGAGCCGTGGCGCGAGCTTGCATCTGCATACAATGCGACACTGTATCCCCGCAGCGCGCCGCGGCAGAGTTATCCTCACCCGTCAACTTGATGCGCAAGCGCAACGCACCTCCACATGATAGAGCGCCGCGCCCTTTACGACGAATTTAATCCGACACACAATACATGTTCTTCTTTAATACCAGAAGCTGAGAATATATTTTGATTAAATGATGCTCCGCTTTGAGGATTAACTCAATAAACACTACAATAGTATTGTGGTTGGTAACGAGCACATTGTCATGGACTTTTATAGGTATGTAATTTGTATTAATTTACCTACGAGCACTTAGCAATAAAAAGGAATAAACAATGTCCCGGGGTTTACATAGTCCACGTGATTCAGCTCTGTCGTCACACATCACACCACCAGAACTTGACCTATGAAGTAGTACGTTTCTGAGTCAACGAAAGACGTGCAGTCAGTGACGCAACAAAATGCGCGGCATACCTTTCTGTTCCTGTCGATTGCGCTTGATAACATACTTTACCGGATGGGAAATTACTAATCTTTCTCATGCGTCAGGAATGTGGAATATCTGCGTACCTAGAAGGTACTTACATTAAAACTTCCGACCATTCACAACGGGTACATATTATATACACTAGAATAATGAGACGTCATTGCAAATTATACGTGATGAGCTGATGACGTCTTCATATATTTATAGACATTTAACGCTGTACTATAGAACAATAATTTTCTGTAAGCTAACTTATCAATTAAACACCTTAAAAAAAGAACAAAGTAACTTAACTGTGAGTTTAATTGGAGTTTTCTGAAACAACAATAATGGTACGTACTGTATTCATTCATCCCGTGCCGGACCTTTACCGCTGACAAGATAAAGAAAATGTTCAGTTGGCCAGAAAATAAAGAACATGAAGAAACGTTCACTACGCACCAAAAAAACGATTGAATGAACATTACAACAAAGATGCCATTCAAATATGATACAAGAGGCAAGACAATATGCACGAATAGCACTGTAAGCCGTACTTTATGGCTTATTTAGAAAAAAAAACTAATACCTAAGTACTTACGTCTCTGATTTTAGCCCAAATGATGATTGTAGTGAAAAACGAAGAGAACCAACATAGCCCTAGATGACCTGGTCAAGGTAGCAGGGAATTATGCAATGCAGGAGTCCCGAGTTCGGAAAACTTGGAGTACAATTGAGGAAACCTACTAGGAATACCTAACTACTCAGCATTGGGTGAATACGGGTTGAAATATCCACTAAACAATTCCTGCCTGAACGCATCTTCAATCTCCATACAAAAATTTTCAGCTAGCCGTGTGCTTCCAAGTTCAGAATTACCTTTTAAACTTATTTGGAAATAAAGCTCTAATTACTTAAGTAAACAAAATACAATCAAAATTGATGAAGTTTAACATGAACATTTTTAAAACAACAACTTACTTATCTACTTGCTTGTGAGCAACCAAATTCAAGGAACCGCGTAATCAGATACTTATGCGGTTATTATTGATACAGAACACTTATTCTCAAGTGTAGGTTACATACTTTGTCCATAATTATAAACTATAGCGTTCTATATTATTTATATGATATCTATTACAACGCTAGTAACTGCTCTATATATGAATACTAGCTACCCGCCCCGGCTTTGCACGGGTAGCAATAAGTACTTATCTACGGCGCACCTACCTACCCTGCCTACCTACCCTACCTACCTACCCTGCCTACCTACCCTACCTACCTACCCTGCCTACCTACCCTACCTACCTACCCTGCCTACCTACCCTACCTACCTACCCTGCCTATCTACCCTACCTACCTACCCTACCTACCTACCCTGCCTATCTACCCTACCTACCTACCCTACCTACCTACCCTGCCTACCCTACCTACCCTACCCTGCCTACCCTACCTACCTACCCAACCTACCTACCTACCCTGCCTACCTACCCTACCTACCTACCCTACCTACCTACCCTACCTACGTATCTACCTATCCTACCTACCCTACCTACCTCCTATCTACTACCTACCTACTCTACCTACCTACCTACCGTACCTACTCTAACTACCTACCTACCCTACCTAATCTACCTACCTACCAACCCTAAGTAAAAAAAGTCTCCTATGTCCGTCTCCTGGTTCTTAAATTCATGCAAGCCTAGTACTTTTTGTTTGTGCCTTTCATCCAAATCTTATTAGTGGGATAATAGTAATGATTGTAGTACTATCTAGAATTCATGCAAGCCTTGTACTTTTTGTTAGGTTTTGATTGAAGTTTTAAGAAACCAATATTTTGTTATAACACGTTTTATGTCACGTCTCACGGGAACGTGATAAAAATATCCTATGTCCTTTTCCTGGCTCTAAACTACCTCCCTGCCAATTTTCAGCTAAATCGGTTCAGCCGTTCTTGAGTTATAAGTGGAGTAACTAACACAACTTTCTTTTATATATATAGATTATAATATAGTCGTTAGATATTATAAAATTGGTCAGAACTGTGCATTCGATAAATTCCAAGAAATTACGCTTGGCGTCGCTTGGCCTTGTGGCAATCGCGCAGCGTTTTTAATCTTTGCACTTAACAAATCGTTGTGGCCAAATGACAATAAAATGTTATAATATTCATAAGTAAGGCTTCACTTACCTATATGAAAATGAAATGAAATTGTTTTCTTTATGGTAGGTACAAAGTAATTATAATAAAGTAGTAAGGAACGTCATGATGAATGAATTACGTCATTAGGTAAAAGAAACAAGGAAAACATTAAAGAAATATACATAACGTTACAATAAATACTAGAAAAGTACCGATAATGTCATGAAAATGAAATTATATGTGCACTAATACGTGGTAATGGTACCACCAGAATAGTTTATTTCTATTTTCATCTAAGAAGTAAAGCTATGTGATTCACGAGAAAGCTGAATACAATTCACAATTATTTACAATGTGGAATCTTTTGCTCTATTCATTGTAAAGTTCAAGTTCACATTAACCGTTCTGCCGGCGCGTAGCCGCGTAGATGGTACGCCTCGTAGTCGCAGCGTAGCAGTTTCGTAGCAGACACGAAGCTGCTTTGTCGTTCGTCGTCGCGTAGGCGGTTACGCCTTTTAGTCGCAACGTAGCAGTTTCGTAGCAGACGCGTAGCTATTTGACAGTCGCGTAGCCGCGTAGGCCTCATAGTCACAACTTAGCATTTTTGTAGCAGACGCGTAGCTGTTCTGGCGTAGCGTGGTCCGTAGTCGGTAACGCCTCGTTGTCGCAGCGCAGCAGTTGCGTAACAGACGAGTAACCGTTCTGCTATATTACCTACAAACATTTCCGACAAGAAAACTGTTAATTGTAATAACTTTGTTGTTACAAATTTTCTTTGTTTACGATAAATAATAAAGAAAATTAAAAAGGTACGGGAGGACCAGAACCAATCCTGAAGGAGAGTCCTCTACATCTTCCGTCAACTGACTAAAATTATTAGTACACTAGCGATCCGCCCCGCTTCCCCGGTTTTTAGTGTTTGATAAAACATCGTACACAAAACCTTATTATACTATACGCCTAAACCTTCCTTATGAATCACTCCGTCCATTGGTGAAAACCATAGGTGAAAACCGTATAAAAATTTTTTCGGTAGTTTTTTGAGTTTATCGCGTTCAGACAGACGACGCGGCAAGGGGACTATTTTTAATAATATTATTGTGATAGTGACTTTGTATTATTTTTAAGTACCAAACATTTACTGACACTTTTGTATGAGCATTGTAGGTACAATTTGTACAGCCAGTGTAGCGAGATAAGTTTCTTACCTAAGTAACTGGTAAAGAGGAAACTTTTCTCGGTTACCTACCTGACCGTACATTATTGTAGGTACTTACTGGAGACAATAAACGTTATTCTATTCTATTCTTTTCTAGGTATCGGTGAGAAAACCAGGCGCACCGTGCGGGGTCAGTTGAACGGATAACATTGCCAAAAACTTTTTACAAAAAAAAAATGTCAACCGACTTCCAAAAAAAACACTAAAAAAGTGAAAAATAACTTTAATTTCGGAAGTCGGTGTCTTTGCTTTTCAATTTCCGTTTTTTGCCACCGACTTCCGAAATTAAAGTTATTTTTCACTTTTTTAGTGTTTTTTTTGGAAGTCGGTTGATATTTTTTTTTTGTAAAAAGTTTTTATTTTTCACTTTTTAGTTGTGGCCCCACATAAATCCGAATACCACTACCTGCTATGTAAATAACAGTGAAGGAGTCAAACAGGATATCGTCTAGATAAACTAAGTGGGAAAAATACGTAATATTGATGCTAACTCAAAAAATACGCAAGCAAAGTTAATAAAATTTATATGGGACCACCTCGAAAGCATGACCTACCAAACAAAAAAAGAATAATCAAAATCGATTCATAATTGGCGGAGTAATCGCGTAACAAACATACAAAAAAAAAAAAAAAAAACATACAGACGAATTGAGAACCTCCTCCTTTCTGAAGAAGTCGGTTAAAAATAACTTTATACTTTGTGTTAATTGAAGAAAACAATTCAACGTAAGTACCTATAAACTGTGACGGAGAACATTCCTAATGTTCCCACAAGGTACCAACTGGTATGAATTCCCTAGTTGATCATAGCTATATATTCAGTCTTTCTAGTCCTTGTGTTATTCATGACGCGTTATATTAGTTCATCGGTATGTCCAGTAGCTAAGTACATACAATCTAGTAGGTAGTTGTTTACATTATTGTGCAGTTAATTGGCTCACAGAGTCAGACCATACACCGTATAAGGCAAGTTGCCGAGAATCTAGTCCCACAAGTCGACGTGCGGCGCGGCGGCGACCGGCCAACCGCTTTCATCATGCCTCGATTACTTATGTCAAGCATTATCCTTTTACAAGTAGGTATGCACAATGCTGGCATGACGTGTATGTGGATAGCGCACAACGACTTGGAAATAATCGGTGTACCTACACTACCATGACTTGAATAAAAGAAAAAACAAACAGATATGACATTCATGACTTAGGCATGCAAGATAGCTTGCTTGTAACACTGCATTGAGCATTATTTTTATCTAATAATACGATATGATTGTGTTTTATAATAGGCCGCGGTGGTGTACTTTTTGTTTCACCCAAAAAGAAAACAAAACCTCATGAACGCATTCCATAGTTCCCGCGGCCTTCCGCCCCGCCCGCGCCTGCGCATTCCATCGAGATAGTTGAAGATGATACTTCCTTCACTCAAGGATCAAATCTCGACAAAAAAAATAGATTGATGTTACCAGGAATATCTAAATAGCCCCTTCAAATTCTTGATTGCAAATTAGGTAATACCACGACTACACTAGGAGTGTAGTCGTGGTATTACTAATTATAAAATTCCGTTAATTTTGAACAATATTATCCCGTGAGATTATTATAAGTATATGTATTTCGTTCCACATAAATATTTGGATTCCCTTCTGTATATCTTGGTGACTTTTGGAACTAATTAGCCAATTAGCCAGTTTCAAGAGGGTGCGATTCCGTTTACTAGTAATTTAAACGGATGTCACTTCATTTCAGTTTTTGTTGAAATAGTTTTTGCAAGTTGTATAGCATTCGCACACAGCCAACATGTGGGCAGATGTCATGGTTCCTAATTCCTATTAGTTTGTTGTTCGTTAAAGTTTTATTTCGGTCTGGGTGGTAACAAACGCTACCGATGACGATCATGATTCATTATGAAAGAAGAGGTGGTGGTGTAAGAGACGAACACCTCTCTTACATCATCAAAAAAATACGTTGTTTTGCTTTAAAATATTTTGAGAATATTAACGGTTTTGTTGTATGGATGATGTTCGAATGTCGTTATAAATCCGAATTTCTAAAGTACCTATCCGGACAGGACTGAATACGACATTATATTTACTGCATTTGAAGTATGTATCCTATACCTAGTTAGATCTCCAGTGGATGGAACGAACAAACCATTAAGTTAGGAGTACGTAAGTAGTTAAGAGGGTGTAAGAGGTATTTATCCGTATTCTCGAAATTCGGAAACTACTGATTGGTAACTATAAAGTTGAAGTATGTTGCCGTTAGACAACCACACACACAATTGATTGCATTTTCAACAAAAAGCAAGAACTAAGCGAAGCGAGGGCCGATTGTGTTTGTTTTGATAACAAGAAAAATTATTTGCCGTACCTCCTGCTAATGCCTTTTTGCCGTGCCTCAAGCGCCATCTGTCGATCATCAAGAATTATAAGAGTAGCAGTTTCATAAACAACAGATGGCGCTGAATGCAATTTTTTTTGTCTGCAAATTCGTAGCTTCTCAAAGCGCTACCAGGCTAGGCTATTACGCGAAATTTGAATTTTGTTACATTTGTCGATCTGAATATGATTCGCGACTGTAAAAAGTTTGTTTTTATATAATTATTAAACTCGTCAATCCAACCCTATTGAATGACAATTTCAAGAAAACATGATCTTTGAGGCCAATTCTAACGGAGTTGTATTGCGAATCTTTTAATCATAATTCTGTAAATACATAATTTGGTACGGTCCCGAATCATATTTTAATCAAACACCTACAAATTGCAAAAAACGTAAGAAAATTTGAATTTCGAAGGCTACCCTGTACAGGCACGAACAATTAAAACAAAATGTAGAAATTATAAACATTTTATTTATGCAACATCCCAAACTTCTTCGAAGGCAGTACATAATTTAGCACAAGTCAAGGCAGCTGACAATGGATAGTTACTGATTGATATAACATCTTCTGAGTAGTCTACTTCTACTTTTCCATGTGCCATGGCACCAATAACCATGACTATTGGCTCATCTTTTGGGACTAGCTCTCTACAATTCTTTACAACTGTCGAACTGAATGACATGGTCACTTTCCTAACACCAACAGGTAAATGTGATGTGACTGGGTTTTTTATGACCTTCAAAAGTTTCATTGGGCCATCTGAAGCTCTTATTGCAAACTTATGAAGAAGTTGAACTGGAAAAAGAAAGAAAATATATAAATGGTCAGATGAGTATTTAAGGCGCCTAATTTTAAAACCAGCTAAAACAATTTTTCTGGAAATCGAGTTATTGATTATTTTTAAATTCAATTAAATGTAATGCACAACACAATTAGTAATTACACAAGTCGCCATTGGTCTGCCATACTATTCATAAGGTCACTCGGTGCAAAAGCAAATGCTGTGATTGGTTGATTATGTTGTTGTTGCATTTTACCCATGCTATTTATAGTGGATTTTGTTACTAACCCTAAGGTTTGAGGCTCAATTTAGTACTGTTATATATATTGATACACCTTTCAAAAGAGGGAGAAGCTGATTACAAGAAAAATTGTTTAAGCTGGTTTTAAAATTCGACCCCTCATTTATAGTATTAGGTTCAGAGAAACCACAAACAAAACATTTGTGTTTCTATAAATGTATTCTACCATAACAATAGCATGTTTTTTTTAATGGAACCTACCCATTAAACCAGCAAATCTCTTAAAAGTCCGTGGTATTCTGGTTTGTGGGTTTATTTCTATGAGAACATTTTTCTCTGTGTGAATGTAGACTTGCAGTAAGCCAGCCCTGTTCAGAGGAGAGTCCATCAACATTAGAAGTGACTGATGAGTGATGTCAGGTCTACATGACCCAGGGTCTCTATCATTTTTTCTAAGTATATTTGCATGATCATCACAGTTTAACAGCTCAAAGCTATTGCCAGTCTGAAATTAAAACAGATAGTTTAAAAACACACAAGAAGGATATAACTAAGTACCATGTTGATATGAAGACATGACTATTTTGTTTACCTTAACTGTTTCTAGCTGAGCGTTTTCCAAAATTACCACGAGGCGCTTTTCTTGTTTTTTTATATGCGATGTAACTAAATGTCTTGGTATCGGGTCAAATTCAAATTCATCATCTTTCGCTCCAAGTTTCCTTTTCTTTCCCATGATTCACAGGGTATTTTTTAGAAAAATAAAGAACAGAAGTACAACTATTGTACGGCTATTGTTTATTACGATACTTCTATGCAAAAACAAGCACAATTTATTAATTTATATTAAAAAGAACAACGCATTTCATCGATACAAGTTAGGCGCACGTGTTTTTGACAATGACAATAAAATTGACAGACATGAGACAGTCATTGATTGACAACAAATAGGGGTGAGGAGTATTTATCGTAACAGATACTAAAAAATAACAGATTCTGTTGTTCCTAATAATAAGTCCATGGTTCCTAACAATATAACATAATGACAAATGACTTCGAGGGTTGTATTTTTGTATATTTGTAAATATCGACAAATAATGCCTGTAAAAAATAGCTTACGCGCTATTTATTGGCATCATGTAGCATCTTCTTGCATCCCTATGGTATAACAGAGTACAGTGTACCATTTAGCTGACAACAATTCTACGTGAGATCACATTCCAGTGTAAAGCCTAGCAGTAAGTGCAGTAACTTGTTTGCTTTTGGGCAAGTAACTCGCATGTTTACTGACGCTAATTGAATTATGAGGACTGGCAATAAAATGGTATTGTTATCTACTTGTCAGTAATGTTAGTGTCACTGTCATGTCATCAGTCATTAGCGGTTAGTCTGAAGTTAGTCATTTTAGCGAGTGCCCCTCTCTCACCCCCTTCCTTTTGTTATCGAATTTTATTACTGATTACTTTGAGTGTCCTTAATATTTTCCCTTGTTATTCCAATCAAATTGGATGTTACCAATTGAATTTTGTGCTAAAACTGATTTAAATATACGATCCCGTGATACTTCATGGCTAACGATAGAGAAGTCCTACGTGAAATATGGGATGGGAAGTTGCCAATTTGTTTTCAACTAGCTCAAGAAGAAATTATGGAAATACAGCAACCTGATGCATTTTATGTGATGGTCCCTAGACTAAGCTACTTCCCTCTTGTAACAGATAAGGTTGTACCTAAAAAACCGTGTTAAGTAACATGAACACTAGTGCTATGTTCACATAAAATTACTGATTGTACATTGGTATTTTCAGATGAAAAGACACTTTTTGCGCTATATATCTCAAGAAAATGCTGATAGTGAAATGTGGTTGGATTATAATGGACAGCCACTCAAATGGCACTACCCAATAGGCTTTCTCTATGATCTGTTTTGTGGCAACGACCCCCAACTGCCATGGCATCTAACTGTGCACTTCACCAAATTCCCTGAAGATGTCCTTCTCCATTGTATTAACAAGTAATAGTTTATACAATTAACAATTACACAAATGTTATTATTATAAAAAAGTTATTTTTGTTTTGGACTTTTTCATTTCAATTATTTTTTATCAATATTTTCAGGGATGTAGTGGAAGCTCACTTTATGTCAACTGTGAAAGAGGCTGATGTTCTTAAACACAGAGGACAAGTCATGTCCACTATGCAGAAAAAAGATCACAATCAGTTATGGCTTGGTTTACAAAATGGTATTTAATAGTTAAGAATTTATTTTACTCGGGTAAAATATAATTTATTTGAATTTATGTTTTGCTACTTTATCAAATTATTGAAATGGATATGCTCTGCTTTGCAAATGATACATTTTTCATCTCATGAAAGGGTATGATGTAGTACGAAACCACATAACAATTTATCAATAAAATAATAATGGAATAATTGAAACTTACTCAATTCATTATCTATGTTTCAGACAAATTTGACCAATTCTGGGCTATAAACAGGCGACTGATGGAATCACACGGAGACAATGAAGGTTTTAAACACATTCCTATAAAGTTATACTCAGATGATGGTACATGTAGTCAACGCCTAGTCAGTCCAAAGAACAATGATGGCAGTAGGAAGACATTGCAACAAATGATAGCCGAGCTGTACCCTGATAAAAATGATGGTTTGTAGAATTAATTCTCAACATTAATGAGGGTGCTACAGAATTAAGAGACTCGCACAGAAATTAATTAGTTACCTACCTCTTTATTTTCAGTACAACTGAGGACACATGGGATAGTTATTCCTTCAGACACACCACTGCAATGGCTTTCTGAGCATATGAGTTATCCAGACAACTTCCTACACTTGTGTGTATTCTAAAACTACTTTGTGCTTAATTTCCAACGCTATGGGGTAAAGTGTGATTCCTTGTAAACAATGCAATTCAATCAAAGACAATGCAATATTTAATAGTTTAATTGCAAGAGAAGTGTTCACTTTCAGTGATTATAAAAAAAAAAACAAGTTACCCATACAGAGAACATTCCTTATTTATTAGTTCATGCAAACAAACATTTACTAAGCCGAGGTATTATTTACAGATCATTCATTAGTTGGTACCTATGTAAATTAATTGAATCAACTTTTTCAACAATAAATAATAATGCATGATTTTTCCCAAATGAAGAAATAGTTTTCATCACCAAATAGAATTTTTATCATGTTCATTAAACAAACTAAATACACATTAAAATGCTGCTCGTTTTTTCCATCTCATGAAATAACAACTATTTTGTACAAAGAAGGTTTAAAGCTAAATAAATATTAATAACTCAACAAAAAATAATATCAGTTGAAAATATCACAAGGTTGCCCTTAAACTAGAGATTGCTTACAGCTCTATCTTCTGTTTATTCTTTTGAATGATGTAAGGAATGTGTCTTGTAAATCGCTTGCATCCATTGTTAGCAAATATAGGCTGGTCTTCATTTGGCCCATATGTTATAACAGATAAAGCTTCCCTGTAAAATGTGAATGAAAAATTATGTCATTTTAAGCTTAATAATTTTAAATGAAATATATTTAAATTATAACTGTGTGTTTTAATATATTGTAAAGTGGTTTTTACTTTTAACATCATTTGTATTGAAAAAGGAGTGCAATGCCCAGTATAATTCAGAGTACTTACGCCATCATTTCCTTGGTAGGATGATATACAGCATGAGAACGAAACTCAGCCAAAGCACACATTTCTACATGTTGCTGCTCCAGTGGTAAAAATGGCACATAGTGATCAATCAAATGATTTGCTATTGCAGCTGCCTTCTCAAACCCTCCTGAAAGATGTAATTTATTTATAAATATTCCCTCTTACAAAATACTAACTTTACAGATGAAATTATTTACATCTAACCTTTTTTTAAGCAGTTTCCACACAACTAGCTGCGCCCCGCAGTTTCACCCGCATAAATCTCGATCCCATGGGAATAGTGGGATAAAAAGTATTATATGTCTTAGCCCAGGTAATGGTGTACCCATGTGCCAAATTTCATCCAAATCTGTTCGGCCGTTTTACCAAGAAAGCGTAACGAACAAACAAACTCACTTTCGCATTTATAATATTATATAGGATCGGACATAAAAAGATTATAAAAAAAAAATACCTTGGAAATATGCTGTCCTCCTTATGATTGGCTCAAAATCATGGAATTCAACCTCATTCCTCTTTGCACCTTGCTCATACAGATCTAACAGTTTTGATGCTATTTCTTGACCTCCAATATTAGATATGAATATAAATATACTATCTCTATAATGAAAGAGAAAACATGGGTATTATAATTATGTGTTATACACAGTAGCTATACATGGTAATATAAATTTTCATAATGGAAATTTTTTTTACAACATTTTAGGTGTTAAGTTATTTATCTACACCCATGCTATAAATCCTCTATAAAAGTTTCTGAGACAGTCAGGTTATTGCCAACATTAAAACAACCAGTGTCATAGTAACCAATTAACCATATCATCCAAACGAGTGTTATAATGTTGTACTAAATTCCATAATACAACGCATTAAAAAAAAGGAAATTGTCATGCTGGTGGATTTCACTAACAAAGCAACGTAATTTTAAACAAAGAAAAATTATGTTATTCGAATTCGAAAAATTCGAATTCATGTGCGTCGTATCCCTCCATTTTTGTTAGATATTAGTATTGTAAAGTACCTTTTATAGAGGATTTATATCATGGGTGTCATTGGGTGTAGATAAAGTCTTGTATGCAACTGTAAATAATTAGTTATTAAAACAATCATGTGATAAACCCACATTCGTGTTTTAACCCCTTATTGTATAACAGTTGCATAAATAACTATAAGTTAATTGGAGTGTGTGAATGCTATGCTTATAGTTCTTACCTATAATCAATACCATCTACAGCATGATGATGATCAAGCATTGGTTTGATGGTGTCCAACACTGAAGGACACATATCATGGATTTCATCAAAAATAATAAGTGACCTTGGACATTTTCTTACAATATTATTTAAAGTTGCCACCAAATCTTCCTGAAAAGTAAAATAGGTTCAAATTCAAATTCAAAAATTGCAGGTTCCTATTGAAGATTTATTACTATAATGTATTCATACACCTTTGTGGTTTATTATGTATACATCTTCCACATTAGTGTGTGTGGATCAAGTAAGGAAGATTTAAATTGAATAATATTTGTAGTTCAATATTAATAATAGGTATGTTCATATACACACACTCACTTTTTTCTGCTGTAAGTTAGAGCAGTCAAAATCTTTCTTCCCCATAAACAGCTTCACGTATTTGCTGTGCATACCTTTAGAATAAATTGCTTCAGCAATCATAGTAGCTGCATAGTTTTTACCAACACCTGGCCAGCCGTGCAGGCTTATAACTAGAGCCTTTTTGTTTCTTTTGTTCTCATCATGTACAGCCTCTTTGTGTGCATGCATAATGTTAACTAATTCATCAACCAATGGCTGCCCGAACATTCTTTGTGATAATGATAATTTTAACTCTGTAAAAAAAAGTTAGGTCAGAAGATCGCCTTTGGTTTGATTTCTTAAACTTTTACCTCATTAAACTTTCTATGTTAGTAATATAATATGAGAATGTTTACTTATTGTATGAGTTATATCACTATTGGACATTAGAATTTAATAATGTGATGTAAATTACTGCAGTGTCCGACAGCCAGATTAATTATGATTTCTACTCACTATTTATATCGAAAGGCACATGCTGGTCATTACAACATTCCGCATACCGACAATATGTGTTATCTTTTATCGTATTCCATTTGTACCAACCAGCGCCAGCCACTGCACCAAGTATGGACAATGTAATGAATTCCGACAAGGCACATTGGAATAACGCTAATACAAATGGTAAAATGATGAAGTAATTTTTAAATAACATTTTGATTATAGTTTTTTGACAGGCGGGAATATTGAGTAAAAGAATTGTTTAAACGATAATTTTACACGATCAATATACTGAGTACTTCGACCACGATGATTCTTTTATAGTTCATTTTCGAGTGATTTTATTCAACTCGCTAATAAATAATACAATTTCAAAACTCAAGTTTAGTTAAAGTTGATCACAGATTCTGCAGTCAGAGATGGACATTTAACTTTGACACTTTGACAAAAATTTACTCTGTGGCTTTGACAGTGACAACAAACAAACAATGACAATTGATACCACCACAGATTTGGTGCACGTTCTCTATGAATTATTTTGTGATTTACTTCCTCTGAACGAAATTCCAGGCATAAAACGTTTTCCCCAGCCGATGCCGAATGGCAAGTGGTTGGGGAGAAGAGGCAGGCGGGTAAGAAGGCAAGGGCGGCCAACAAAAAGAAGGCGACGCGGGACCGGCGCAAGGAGCGAAGCGTCGCGGCAAGGCTCCACGCCTCGAAGTCAGCAGCGGTAGTGGTCACGCTACAGCCGGAAGTGGCAAAGAAGGGCGTGTCATATAAGGACGTCTTCGCCAAAGTGGCGGAGGTGGTCGAACTTGGGGAGCTCGGTGCGGCCAGTGGCATCCGACTGAGGATTGCTGCAACTGGGGCTCGGATGCTGGAGATCCCCGGTTCGGCTAGTGGCCCGGCCGCTGACGCCCTAGCTGAAAAGCTCAGGGCGTCCCTAAACGCGGACGAGGCCCGAGTGTCCAGGCCCACTAAGTGCGCTGAAATGCGTATCCAGGGCCTGGACGACTCGGTGACAAAGGCACAGGTGGTGGCCGCCGTCGTCAGGACTGGTGCTGGTGCGGGTGCTCTGCCGAGCAGGTTAAGGCGGGCACCATCGGTCCTGACTACAAGGGTATGCAAGCCGTGATGGTGAGCTGCCCCGTGGCGGCGGCCAAGAAAATAGCCGGGGAGGGCCAAAGGCTATTGGTGGGCTGGGTTTCCGTGCAGGTCAAGCTGCTGGAACACAGACCTCGGAGGTGCTTCCGCTGCCATGTGGGCGACCACGTGGGAGCTAAATGCACCTCCGAGGTTGACCGCAGCGATGCCTGCTACCGCTGCGGTCAGCCCGGTCACAAGGCCGGCACGTGCGAGGCCACGCCGCACTGCGTCGTATGTGCGGCGGCGGGCAAGCCGGCCGACCACCGGATCGGGGGGAGGGCCTGCGCTCCTCCTGCCAAGGCCAGGGGCAGGTGCAGGCCATCCGCCACCACCACCGCCGTCACCACCGCAGCCGCCGCCATTTCTTCCGCCGCTGCCGCCTCCACCGCCGTCGTCGCCGCCGCCGCAGCCACTGCGGCAGGGCCCTCACAAGGGTCTCGGGAGGGGGCTGACATGGAGTGCCAATAATGGCCCCATTACGCCTCCTCCAGAACGAACTCCTCCGAACATCAACCACTGCGCCACTGCTCAGGATCTGTTGCTTCAGAGCATGGCGCAGTGGTCGATTAATATCGCCGTGGTCGCTGAGCCGTACTTTGTCCCGCCCAGGGATGACTGGGTGGAGGACCTGAGCGGCTCAGTGACCCTTATTCGTCGGCTGCCGCCGGTACCCCGTCCCTCGAGGCTGTCAGATCGGTCAAGAGAGGACGGGGTTGCGTGGCAGCACGGTTCGGGGAGATTGTCGTGGTAGGGGTGTACTTCTCTCCGAACCGAACACTCGCCGAGTTCCACAACTCCCTTGCGGAGTTGAAAGTCGTCGTCGTCGGGTTCCGTTCCCTCCCCGTGCTCATCCTCGGGGACTTCAAAGCCAAGAATGTGGCTTGGGGTTCCCGGTATACGGACACACGGGGCAGGATGATGGAGGACTGGGAACTGGAGACAGGCCTGGTCGACCTAAACCGGGGCTCTATCCCCACGTGTGTGCGGATGCGGGGTGAGTCGGTGGTGGACATCTCGTTCGCCAGCCCCGCTCTGTCGCCGCGTGTCATTGACTGGCGAGTCATGGAGGGGGTGGAGACGTATTCCGACCACTGGTATATCCGGTTTGACGTCTCCGCCCAGTCCTTGAGCGCGCCGGTCCGATAGGCACCGAGTGGTCCGCAGTGGGCGCTGAAGCAGCTGGACCGGGAGCTTCTCCTGGAAGCCTCGATCGTGTAGGCCTGGGTGTCATCACCGGACAGGCCTGCCGACATCAACGACGAGGCGGAGAGGTTCCGGGAGGCCATGTCCAATATTTGTGATGTGACAATGCCCCGGGTCCAGCCCGGATGTGCTTCGCGCCAGGTGAGCTGGTGGTCGCAGCAGCTGACGGGTCTGCGCCATGCGTGCGTTGCTGCGCGACGCCGGTACTCCAGGTACCGCAGGCTCCGTATCCGCCCTCCGGATACGGAAGCCATTCAGGCGGAGCTGTACGAGGGGTACAGAGCGGCGAAGACCGCCCTCCAGGAAGAGATCCTGTGGGCCAGGGCACTGGCCCGCGAGGAGACGCTGGAGACTCTGAACGCAGATCCGCCCATACAAGATGGTGCGGGAGAAACTCCGCCCATGGGCTTCCCCGCTGACGCAGAGTCTCCGGCCTCAGCTTGTGGAGGACGTGGTGAGCGCTCTGTTCCCTTCGAGAGGGGAACATGCCTCCCCGCTCATGGCTCCGCCTACTGCGGTGCTCGATGCGGACCACACAGCAGACGACGACGACGATGCTCCGGAGGTGACCGAGGTAGAAATGAGAGTGGCGGTACGAAGGCTGAATGCCAAGAATACCGCCCCAGGACCTGACGACTTACCTGGGAAGGCCTGGGTCCTGGCCATGGAGGCTCTCGGGTCTCGACTAAGGGGTCTCCTGAGCGCATGTATGGAGAGGGGCCAGTTCCCACTTCGTTGGAAGAAGGGGAAATTGGTCCTCATAAAGAAACCGGGGCACCCTGCGGACTCTCCGTACGCTTATCGGCCCATCGTGCTGCTCGACGAGGTGGGCAAGCTCTTTGAAAGAGTAATTGCAAACCGCCTCGTCGGGCGGCTAGTGCGGGTGGTGCTGGATTTGGCGGAGAGCCAGTTTGGTTACCACAGAGGGCGCTCTACGGTGGACGTCATCATGCGCGTACGGGCCCTCACGACGGGGGATGCTGTGGCCCGGGGTGGGGTCGTCTTGGCGGTGTCTCTAGACATCGCCAACGCCTTAAACACCCTGCCCTGGAGTTGCATAAGGGAGGCACTCCGGTACCACCGGATGGCGACCTACCTCTGTCGTGTGGTCGAGGCCTATTTGACGGACAGGGCCGTCATCTACCCCGATCACCAGGAGTGTGGAACTGGCGAGAGATGTCGTGCGGTGTCCCACAGGGATCGGTACTGGGGCCGCATCTGTGGGACATCGAATACCACTGGGTGCTGCGCGCCGACCTCTCTAGCGGCGTCAGCGTAGTGTGCTACGCTGACGACACGCTGGTCCTGGCGCAAGAGAGGTCGCACCAGGCGGCGGCCGAACTCGCGACACGCGGGGTTGCGACAATCGTCGAGAGAATCCGACAATTGGGACTCGAGGTGGCCTTGCACAAGTCCGAGGTCATGTGTTTTCATGGCCCTCGGAACGCGCCACAGTCGGGTTCCCAAATCACGGTAGGAGCAGTGGCGTGCCTAGGAGTCAAAATAAGGGAAAAAAAGACAGGTTTTTTACGATTAAAAAAAATAGCCAAGTGAGCGATTTACGGATTATCTATGTTTTTCATGGTAACACCATTATTATATAGTGTTATTTTCTTTTTTTTATTGATAGGCTTAATTTTGAAGGCAAGCCGGGCTTTCGGGATTGTATGGAAGGAACGCCACTGGGTAGGAGGGGTTCACATCGGCGTCGAGTCGACGATGAAGTACCTAGGACTCGTCCTCGACAGCCGGTGGAACTTCGTGGAGCATTTCCGACATTTGGCTCCCAGTGGGGGGCCACACGCCTCCTGCCGGCGACTCTACACGGGGATCGTGCGGTCCATGGCCCTTTACGGGGCACCGGTGTGGACGCGTTCAACCGGAAGGCTGGCCGCAGCGGGTCATGGCCATACGGCTGGCCCGGGGATACCGCACGGTCTCCCGTGAGGCGGCGAGCCTCCTTGCCGGACTACCGCCATGGGATCTGGAGGCGAAGGTCCTCGCGCACATCTGGGAGTGGCGCGATGAAGATGAAGCGCCGGGGCGTAACTCCGCTGCCGAGGGGGGCCACGGCGTCCTCACCTTCCGCCTGACGCAGGTCCTCACCGGACATGGCAGCTTCGGGCGGTTCCTGTGTAGGATTAGGCGGGAGGAAACGCCCGGGTGTCACCACTGTGCGGATCGTCCGGAGGACACGGTGGAGCATACGGTAGAGGTGTGCCCTGCTTGGGTGGAGCACCGCCGTGTCCTCGTGGAGGCGATCGGCGGCAATGACCTCTCGCATCCGGCCCTGATCCAGGCCATGGTACGGAGCGAGAGGGCATGGGAAGCCGTTACCTCCTTCTGCAAAGCAGTAATGCTCGCGAAGGAGGAGGCGGAACGCGTGAGGGAGAGGCAAAGTTTACGCCCTCACGCCCCTAACCACCGCCGCTGGAGACACCCTGGGCGTCGGGAATCCCAGGCGGATTCCCGGCCACTATAGGCGCGGGCTTGCGGATGGCGAGCAATGGGTAGCTCGCCATCCGATAAGGACCAGGCCCGGATCGATGGCGCGTCGTGTTCCACGCGCGCCTCAAAGAGATGTCAGCACACCTGACGGGGTCCGTTGGGACCGATGCCTGGCAGGGTTGCGGAATAGTCCTAAAGGGATACCGGAACCATGGCATCAGGCAACTGAAGGAACACGGGTGGGTTTTAGTCAGTAAGAGTATGACACGCAATTCCGCTCCGCCCAGAGCGGGAGAAAAAAAAAAAAAAAGCCATAAAACGATTATAAAAATATAAGTATTTAACGTTGGCTAAAAGCCTTTTTTCTCCGTTCTGTTCATTTTACTTCAAAGCTACGAAAATAGGTACCCTTTTAAAAATAATTATGGGTATGAAAAATACTTAAGGTGGATGCGCTAGGGTAGCCAGCGAAATTCAAATTTTCTTACGTTTTTTTGCAATTTGCAGGTCAGTATCAGGCAGGTTGTATGTTGATCTAAATATTATTAGCGGCCGTACTGACGATTCCATGAAATTTTCATTCAATACACTTACATGAACTTAGGAGAGTTGTATTGCTGATTCTAATGTTTATAATTCTGTAAATCCATATTTGTTACGGCCGATAATAATATTTAGATCAACATACAACCTGCCTGATACTGACCTGCAAATTGCAAAAAACTTAAGAAAATTTGAATTTCGCGGGCTACCTAGCGCATCCACCTTAAAATGAAATGACAATATTGACCATTCATTCAGTATTGCCAGGATTTTTTAATTCAATCTGTCGCACCGTGGGACAAAGTCGAATGTTTACAATTTTGTCGTCTGTCGTGAACTGAAAGCTGGTCATAGATGGCAGTTCTGTTCCCCGTCCACAAACCAACATTGTTTTGTTTACATTTGAGTCTATCACAAATTATACGAAAAGAATAACCGTCAATAACATTCAACGTGACATGACATGGTTGGTTTTAATAAAACACCTTGTCTTTATCTTTAACTTTGCGATCCTAGCAAGCAAACATATTAACCTTGTGGCAGCGTCAGCGTGGGTGTTACCGAGTAAGTTTGGTTTGGTTTTGTGTCTTTTCAATCAGTAGATTGAAATTATGCCAGATGATAGCACAGAATACATTTTTATAGATGATAGAATCGATCGTCTGAGGAGCTTCATACGTTTAGAAATCACTAAAATTGGCAGGATTGACGTTACATAGATTGACAATTGACATTAGTGGTGGGTCGTTGTCGAATTTTTCGCGGACGAAACGCAACCGTTTTCGAGACGACGAAAACGGTTGCAAGAAACGGTCGTCGTTGCAACTGGTTTGAAGACGAAGAATAATTGCGTTGCCGTCTTTTCGACGTTCTCGTCGTTGTCGTCTTTTCGACGTTCCCGACGTTCTCGTCGAGTGAAATAGTTGCAGTTTCTTAGTTTCAACTTCAACTATCAACGATTTAAAATGTACGAATGGCAACTGACTGACTGGCCCAAAAAAATGTAAACAAACAAATAGGTAACATCCACGCGACGAGACGTTCATATCGGCTCGAATTCCAAGAAATAGCATTAACGACTGTATGTAAAAAGTGAACTTTATATCAGTGATATAAAGTTCACTTTTTATTGTAAGGACTGTTTTGCAAACAAACGGAACGAGACGCATTTACAACTGGTAATATATTATCGACTCTATATCATTGGTATAAAGTTCACTTTTTATTGCAAGGACTGTTTTGTAAACGACGACGACGAACGACGAGTGACTCGTCGTCCGTCCGTCTACTACCTACTTGTCGCGTTCCGTTCGGTCGTTCGAAGACGACGACTCGTCTACTCGTGTTGTTCCGTTCGTTGAATCATTTATCATTGCGTTCTCGACTGTATTTTCAAAGACGTAAAATAAAGAATCGCACTGAATAATTCGAAGACTGGTTTGTGCAACGAAGACTGTTTGAACCCAGGACGTAAAACGGTTCCATCGTCGCAGAACATAAAACGGTCTTTGGAAACGGTTCGTCGTCGCAACGCCCACTCCTAATTGACATTGACAGAGACTGATGACATTCAGATCCTGCCCGTTCCTGCGTTCCAGGCAGAGCAATAAATAATTCGTAATTTAGATAAATTTATATAATAAAATTCCTCACAGCATCGTCGGCATCGGTCGATTTGTTTTTTTAGTGTTTTGTTTGCTTGTAGCAAGGAGTTTAGTAATAGATTGGGATTGGCTTGTAGTCTCTTTTATAGATGATAGTGATACACTCTTTTTCGTTACCTAAGTGTATCTTCATTATTCGTATTCAATAATACGAAGTGGAAGGCTGAAATTACTTATCAAGCAAGACACAACACAATTATAACAGATACTAGGAAATTCAGGAATAACAGAATGGCAATGACTAAATATAAGGTTGAGTCAGGAGTGCAACTGCTAGCAAGACTGATTAAGAAGCCAGTTATTGAAAACTTTTACTCAAATTTATTCCAGCCTGGATTAAAGAATGATGATGTTGTTGAAATATTTGGTAATAATTGTTCTGCTTTATTGATTGATTTGATAAGTGAAGCATTATCACGTAGCAGGTCTAATGGAGAACCATTAGGTGTCCTAGTGTTTAACACAGTTGGACAATTAAACTACAAAGAACTGATCAATGCATTGAAAAGAAAGATAATATCATCAGTGAATACAAATATTGATAGAGATGCTGAAATGGACACTATTCTTCATAGAACTCTCAACAATTTGTTTATACTAGATGTTTATGATGCAACACAATTCTATACAACTATTCATAATTTAGACACTATATTAACACATCATCAAAATATTTCATTGCTAATTTTTGATACTCTAACAGCATTCTATTGGTCAGAGCAAGGATTCAAAATAACAAAGATGGATTTATATATGAAAAATTTACTTAGAATGATACAAAAAGTTTCTAAAGAATATAAAGTAATATTAATCTATACAAGACCAGGATATTTCAGTTCAAGCAAAGATTCAGGTAATAGTGGTGAGGTCCAAATCACAGAAGGTGTTAATTTTAAAGTTCAGTTAATAGATAATAATAGCACAGGGGCTTATCAAGTAAATGTAAGAACAACTGAGTTATTTTATAAGAAATATATGAGTATAATAGATAATGAAATAAATTGGCAGTGAATATGAAATTTCTTGTATTATTTTTATCCAATTTTACTTATAATTAGATAAAAGATTTAGATAACTAACAAATAATATATTCATATTATTGCTCATTGTGTGTTTGACATAATAAATCACTCCATGTAAAATACTGGTATTCAGCTGCATCCATTTAGACTGGAAGCTGACCTTAACATAGTTGGGAAAAGGCTTCGCAGATAGATATACATGCATTTGACATAATAATAATGTGCATAGAAATGAGCATCGAACATTTTTCTTTAACTTTACCACCTTTAAATTAATTGTTAGGACTCACAATATGTATGGAATGTTCAAATTTTTATAAAAAAGATTATTCATTGACTTACACAACAACATGATTGCTTCAAATATCTAACAATGGTGTAAAATCAATAAAAGTAATTTAAATTCAAGCCCTAAAACTTTATAAGATAGAGAAATATTATTTATCAAATCTAATTTGTTCAATAATCCTTATCAAAGAAAAATATAAATGTATAATACTGTGAGAGATCGCAAGAGGAGATTCCGAAAATTCTATAAAAAGATGCTTACGCACTAGGGATATAAGATATAACTTATCACATCAGTAAATAAATCACAAACAAGAAAGCAGTAAAACCATGACTAAAATAATTAAGATTTTCCCATTTACTTATAGTATGGAAGTATGAGTAACCTGATTCTTGTACTGAAAATGATGCCTCAAACATCACACCTAAATAAGCAAGGTGAATAATAGTAATCAAAGAAAAGATGCTGTTTGTTAGTATAGCAAGCACACTGTTCTTCTTATACTTGTGATCACATTGTTTACTGCAAGGATTTGCTAAACAACAAACCTCCAGTGTTGTGGCTACTTTGTAACGTAAATTATACTCAACATACGAGAATGTACCTATACTGAGAAGAACTGCCGAAAACTGGAAATTCAATCCGTGAAGCAATGATGACACAGCATAGGTAATAAATATGGCTGTAAATTGACCATATGGTTGGCAAGTCTTAAAAACATAGTTCTTCAACCACTGATGCATGGGAATATTCCAATAAATCACCACTTGGACTAGAGATCTTGGCAATTCAATGAAAAATGGTTTAGTGACATGAACCTCAGAGTGGCAATCATTTGTAAGTCCAAATCCTGCGCTTATCATTGATACAATAGACATGCTTGACACAAAATAGTGTGACATTCGAAAAGCTTGTGCGTCTCTATATGCTATAAACCACTTAGGCATTTCATCATCAATATACCAAGGTACAATACAGTTGGATAAAACTAAGAATAACATGGACAAAAAGAGATTCATCACAATAATTTTAATCCATCTTTTAGACAAGAACTTAACTTCAAGGTATTGATTGTAGCTGTGGAATGATATCCATGGGCCTAAAATACAATTAGCTGGACAAAGTATGTACCCTCCAAATTCAACAGGGTTCAGCATTCTTTTGAACAAGTCTCTGTCAAGTTCAATGGCTACAGAAATTATCTTCATAGCTGCTATCATCTGGATCCCTCTTATTTGTTGCCACATTTTTGGATTTAGTACATAAAGTTCGCATAGTAACAAGGATGCAATAACAGATATGGACATTAGAAGTCCTCTCCATTTTTTTGTAACAAATGAGGTTAGTATCATAAATATGTAAGCACCAATTGTTAGTCCCACAGTCCAAATAAATGGGGGTCCAATATTATGATATAAAAGAAAACTTCCAATAACTAAACATAGACTATGGCGAACGTTATGAGGCAGCGGTACAAACTGAATGATGAGGCGCAGAGTAACATTAGCAATAATTAAGTCCTTGGCAAATCGGAGGCCTTCATAAAGAGTGGGTTCACCACATAATGCTATGTAGGTCCAAGCAGTTTCAGTGTATTCCTCTTCTTCATCCATTTTTTACCGGCGGTATCAAACCGGTTTCTTTGTTTCGTGCTCGGTAAGTTTGTGCTACTTTCTCATGGTACGAGCCTTAAAATATTTACTTATTTATTTTTGTTGTTTATCGATTACTACACCGTTAAATATATGAAACCCGCGCTTGAGATTTCAAATCTTTTCTACACATTTTGTGTGCAACGTGCATTCGATGTGATGGTATTGTTATTATGTCAACGAAACGTCAATCAATATTACATTCTCTGTGTCTGTGTGTCAATATTGACTTTATTGACAGACAAGAAAAGATAAGCTAGCAACAAAAACTAGAGAACGTCTGTCACCGTCGGCGAGCCGAGTAAGGTCGCGAACTTAAGGTTGATGCGCTAGGCTGGCCCGCGAAATTCAAATTTTCTTACGTTTTTTGCAATTTGCAGGTCACTATCAGGTTGTATGTTGATCTAAATATTATTGGCGGCCGTAACAAATATGGATTTAAAGATTTATAAACATTAGAATCAGCAATACAACTCTCTAAGTACATGTAAGTGCATTGAATGACTATTTCATGAAATCATAACTTATGCCATGTTTGTTATAGGGGTGATAGACGTGCGAGCAAGTACGCGTACTTATGGCTCGGCGAGCTTAGTCGCCCGTGTGTCATGCTAAGTACGCGGACTTTAAAACCACTGAGTAAGTTCGTCGGCGATCCAACAATGAAATTATGAGCAAACTTGATGTGTGTCACCGACAGCGAGCCGAGGTTAAAAACAGCTTACTTTAAGGGGGATGCGATAAGGTGGCCCGCGAAATTCAAATTTTCTTACGTTTTTTGCAATTTACAGGTCAGTATCAGTTTGTATGTTGATCTAAATATTATTTGCGACCGTAACAAATATGGATTTACAGAATTATAAACATTAGAATCAGCAATACAACTCTCTAAGTTCATGAAAGTGCATTGAAGAACGAGTTCATGAAAAAGTCAGCGAGACAGATTCGAAGCGACGGCGACGCGAACTTATTAAAATAGTGATATAAAATATAACTTTATTTACTTCACAAAAAGATCGATATTTTATTGAGATAATTCGATAACGCCCTACGGCGTCACGCTCCTTCTCACAGCGTAGCGCGAGGAAACACGACGCAGCGGTGTTTTGCCGATAGGCGTGGCGTGGAAGAGTGGCTGCGCCTCGCGACGTTGGGATGCGTCTTGCGGCGGCACGCTGCGTTGCGCGATAACTCTGCCTCTTCACGCATCGTTGCGTTGCGTCGCGTCTCGATGTGTACTGACCCTTAACCTCTAAGTATAAACAACACTCGAATGTAGAAAGCTGTATTTATAAATAATGATGTTATCAGAGAATTGGGGGAAAATGGGTCTGTTCCTATGTTGTCTATTTCTGATAAAACTATATCGATTTAAACGAAAATTTGCAGATTACATTATGAATAGATGAGTAATCTAACAACAACGTTTGTTTGAGAGTCCTACGTAACATTTTCATAATATTCTATCTGCTCCTGAAGACGCTAGCTCCAAAAAAGGAACTATCAAGTTGCGTCGCTTTTGTTAAGTTTGTCCAACTATATTTTTCATACCCACATTTTTTTTTAAGCTGCAGCCACTTATGATGAGCTTTCAGTTTTATCCCCATCGTCCCATTTACCCTGTCAGTAATCTGTGGTGGCAAACGTTAGTTCTCTAACATTCTCTAAGTAGTCTGCGGGTGGCAACATTATATAAAAATGTACTCTGTGGGTGCTCTGTGGCAACATTGATAATTGTGTTGCCAGTATACTATAGTAGTCTTTGATTGTGTGCAAGTTGCATTGATTGTGGATTGGGATGTTGTATTATTTTATTTTACTGTTTTAAATGGAAAAATCTCGTCATCAGTGCTCAGAGGGACAGGTGTGATACTTTCAGTTATATCCAACGAGTGAAAACTACGCAATTGTGCACTAAAGTACTGTGAACTATCATTGACATTAGCTTTTCTCTGAACACGGAGTTGGCGTGTGTAGCTGTTTGGTTTATAACAATTTGATATGTGCATTCATTCATAATTGTTTTGATAAGATGGCTAGTCCGTCACCTCAGAATAGCCCAATGCCGCCTCCGCAGGCGCCGAGCCCAATGGGTCCACCGACTCAGAGTCCGGCACCTCCACAGTCTCCGCACAGTCCTTACAACCAGCAGCATGTCAACGGACCGCCACCGTCGCATCCTTCTGGGGGCGGACAGCCTCCAATGCCAAATCATATGTCGCCGTCAGGTCCAGGGCATCCTATCGCGTCGAACTCTAATGGCCCCCCTGGTGTGCCTCAACATCCTGGCATGCCGCCAAGTGGACATCAATTGCCTCCACACATGGTGGGCCCTCATATGCCAGGGCCACCTGGTCATCCAATAGGCCCTGGAGGTGCTCACCCACCTGGACCCAACGGTCACCCTGGTGCACCGCAACATCCTAACATGCCTGGGCAAGGTCCACCACATGGCTACATGCAGCATCAAATTGGACATATGGCACCTGGACAGGTAAATAATAATTATTTATTTTATACTTTATGCAAGTATGTCTAGTTCAGATTGATTATGTCAATAGCTCCAGCAAAGGCTTTTATGGTCAAACATTAATCTCAATCTATAGATGATTCGTTATGAGAGTATCTCGTTGTCATCCTGTATTTGGGGACAGATCAATGCTTTTATTGCCCTACTGTTCTAAAAGAAGGCCCTCAATCGCCCCACTGGGTAATGGGCAATACAGACTGGTATCCGCAACTCTACATCAAATCTTGTATTTTTCGTACACTAGCTATAAACTATCTCATTTTTATTATTATAAATAATAAAATAAAATAAATATTTATTGCACTTATATAAATACCATACACATATGATTTGGAGATCATCTTTTAAGGTAGATGCGCTAGGGTGGCCCGTGAAATTCAAATTTTCTTACATTTTTTGCAATTTGGAGGTCAGTATCAGGTTGTATCTTGATCTAAATATTATTAGCGGCTGTAACAAATATGGATTTACAGAATTATAAACATTAGTATCAGCAATACAACTCTCTAAGTTCATGTAAGTGCATTGACTGACGATTTCATGAAATTTTCATTCAATGCACTTCCATGAACTTAGAGAGTTGTATTGCTGATACTAATGTTTATAATTCTATAAATCCATATTTGTTACGGCCGCTAATAATAATAGGTCTTTACCTATGAAATTGCCGTTTTGTATGAAAAAATTTAAACGATTTTTTTTCATGAATTTTTTATTTCAATGCATCTTTGCCATCGCAGTGGCAGTTTATTGATGCCCTTCTTAAAGAAATCAGCTGGACGGGAGGCAACAAATTCTTCAAAGGCATTTTGTACTGCCTCTCGGGTATTGAATTTTTTTCCCGCCAAGAAGTTATCCAAATTCTGGAAAAAGTAGTAGTCTGTAGGCGCAAGGTCTGGTGAGTAGGGCGGATGACGGAGAGCTTCCAACCCCAGTTCTTGCAACTTGGAGACCGTCTGCTGTGCAGTATGAGGTCGCGCGTTGTCGTGCAGGAGCAGCGGAGACGAGCGATTGACCAATGCTGGTTGGAGATGCGCCAGCTTCTCCATCATTGTGTTCAGTTCTTCACAGTACACATCTGCAGTAATGCTCACCCCGTTTGGTAAGAAGCTGTGATGAATCACACCGGCGCTAGACCACCAAACAGTGACCATCACTTTTCTAGGGGTAAGTTTTCGTTTAGGGCATTGTTTAGGTGCTGAACCAGGATCCAACCAACTTGCTGAGCGCTTGCGGTTATCAAACAGAATCCATTTTTCATCGCAGGTAACAATGCGGTTCAAAATTCCTTCATTTGTGTGTCTGTTGAGCAGTGCAAGGCACGTCTCGACGCGTACTTCGCGCTGGCGATCATTGAGTTCGTGGGGCACCCATTTGTCAAGCTTTTTTACCTTGCCAATTTGACGCAAATGGACCAATATTGTTTTGACGCTAACGTCGAAAGCTGCTGCTAATTCAGCCGTAGATTGTGTATCATCAGCTTCCACAATCGCCTTTAATTCGTCATTGTCGACCAAAGTCTTCGGACGACCGCGAGGTTCATTTTTCAGGTCGAAATTTCCAGAACGGAAGCGAGCAAACCAATAACAGGTGGTGCGTTGGTTTGTAGTGTTAGCTCCGTAAACGTCGTTGATGTTGCGTGCCGCTTGTGCCGCGTTGCTGCCACGACGGTACTCATATTCCATAATTACTCGAATTTTTAACGTATCCATGATGACGAAAAAGATTGAAATGCGATGAAAATGTAACACTAATCAATAAAGAAATGACTACTTTTGGGAAAAAAAATCCATGTTTTTAAAATAAAATTAATTTGAAATTAGAATTCTTAGCCAAACAAAAATTATTTTGATTTGAAATGGCCAGTACTGCAGAACGGCAATTTCATAGGTAAAGACCTAATATTTATATTAACATACAATGTGATACTGACCTCCAAATTGCAAAAAACTTAAGAAAATTTGAATTTCGAGGGCCACCCTAGCGCATTAACCTTAAGCAAGGAGATGCTTGTGTTAGGTGATTATTATGTATTTGCATTGAGACATGGCTTTAAAGCATTAAATTATTCATGAAGTAAAATATACCTTTACAAAGCCAATGTCATAGTGAATTGATGTAATTTTTATATGAAATAGGAAAAATAGGTACAAAATTTTATAATAACAAAGTAAATAATATATTCATAATTATAACAATGGTCTGAATGGAATGTCTAATCTGATGGCTGAATAATGGATTGTAGATACTGCTACCCAAGAGTAATATTTCTTTCATCATTGTTGACAATTGATTTGTCATTGGTTGTATATCCCTGGCACTAGGGTAAAAGTAATCATCAGCCTTCATGTAAAATGTATATACTACGGGAGTGTTTAATTTCTTCTTTACCCAATCAGCGACATTACCAGAAAAGTTATCTGAGGAAAAAAAACATTGTAAAATATTATGCAATTCTATCAAGTCTTATTCTTTTGAAACTAAATATTAGACTCACATAAATAATCAGAAGTAAGGCCATAGAAAAAGGTTTTACTGTGCTCCTCTCTTACTCTATCATGCACAGACGTTATTATATCCAGCTGAAAATTAAAATATGAGTATACATTCATTTAAGATTTTATTTTTTGCAATCAGTGTATTGTACGTATTTATGCTTACCAAAACAGGGTAATTATTACAGTATTCATGATCATATCCATATGGTATTGTTACAAGGTATTCAAAACTTCTCACATTGACGAATGCCAACATTTGAAGAGCAATGCTATCCAAAAACTTAGCCAAGCCTGCAGTTTCTTCTTCAGATATAGATTTAGAACCAGAGTAAACTGGTTCACATTCTTCTTCTCTTACTAATATTTAAAAAAATATATTAAATCTATAATGGCATAGTTCAGTTCCAAGTTTGTTAGTCTAGTTATCTAGTAAATAATATTATTGCAAAATAATATTATTTACTAACTAAAAGTTTGCATTTTTCTAATTTTCATTAATGCTGATGTGTCCATGACAGAATATTAAATCATAGTGTGTTCAATTTTACAAAGGGATTATAATGGGTAATAATATTTATGTTATCAACATGCATTGTTAAAATCAGGCTAAACCAACAAAGTAACAACAAGTAAGAGGTTTTGCAAGTCAATCAGAAAAGCATCAATTTATTATGACTAAAATAAAATAAAATATGGCTTACTTATTTCTTTGCTGAAATACCAGTTTCTATCTATGTTTATACCAACACCTGATTCATTTTTGGAACACAATTTTTTTGGAAAATATATTTTTCTATTTTGTGACCAGTACCATTCCTGTAAAGTGGAATCAAGTTTACATTATGTTTGCCACTACCAGGTGAAATAGTAGCAAAATAAGTAAAATTAATATTTACTTTTGCCATACTATATTCATAACCATCAGGATTAAAGATTGGCAGAATGTAAAAATCATAATGTTTTGTCAGTAGATCAACATTTAGTTGAGGTTCTAAAATGTAATTAACAAAGTTTAAAAGCATTGCTGGAGATAACCAGTCTCTGCCTTCTTCACCTCCCATTAGAAATACAGCTGTATTCTTTCTTCCTGTAGATATCTTTAACACAAATATTTCTCTGTCCTCATAAGACTTTGCTATTTTAATTTTTCTTAAAGCTGGAAACTTTTGTAGTTTGGATTCTATCCAAAGCATGAGTGTTTCCCAGCGATGAAATTCTTTGGTTAAATTAGGCACATTTGCATAGGGATAAGAAGTTTTTTTAATGATACGGTCCAATTTATTCGCGAACCTGTTAAATAAAAATATTTTTAGTAGTAAGTAGATCTGAATATCTCATATTTTTGTTGTGATTAAATTAATAGATAACACATCAACAAAACACAACTTTTATGCTTTACTGTTTAGTGCATTTCAAAATTGCAAACTTACAAGATCTCTTTTGGTAACTTAACATATTCTATATCATTCTCTATCAACTTTTCTTCGAAAAATTTTGTGCAACATCCATCCACAATGACATCCATAGGAATAGCTGCTTCATTAGTAATGCCATTAAGAAACACTATCATTTCATTTCTTACATAAAGAAAATATAGAAGGGCTCGTTCTCGAGAATTAAATGCTGTCACTTCATATAATGTGTAGTTATCAAATTTATTGTAATCACACGTTATTTGTGATAGTAACATGCAAAAATAAATAACAAAAAAACCTGGCATAATGTAGCCGGCATATATATGCATCTTATTCAGTAAGGCTATGGCACAATGATACAACAATGAAAAAGCAGGTTGACAATTTACGTTATAAGTACTTCCCATCATGTGTCAATCGGGCTTTTAAATACCGATAACAATTACAATTCTATTGTGTCTCGTTAATGTGACAGTTGAAGGTATTTAATTAGAAATGTAAGTAATAATAATAATGTTAGGTACATTCTACCATCGAGCACAGAATAATGTAAATGAGAATGCGAATTGCGAAGTAAATATAACAATCGTCAAAACTGATGTATTTGCAATATATCAGTTTTATATAATCTGTATTAGTATCGTCACAATACATACTACATTTCATTTTAAATTCACAGGGTCCTATGCCGATGGGTGGGGGACCGCCAGGCAACGGCCCGCAGGGTCCGCCCGGCGCGCCGGGAGGGCCGCTGACGGGCCCGCCGCCGCACGGCGTGCACCCGCAAGGCATGCCGCCCGCCGCGCCCGGGCACATGGCGCACCACGCCATGATGCCCGGCCAGGGCCCGCCGCCCCACGCGGCCTCGCCCGGCTACGGGCACGCGCCGCCGGGCGCACCCGGCCCCGCCGCGTCCCCGTCAGGCGCCGCGCCGCCGGGAGGCGCGCCCCCGCACCCGCCGGCCGCCCAGACGCCGCCGCACGGCCAGCCGCCGCCAACCACGTCTTCAGCCAACGGCGCTCCACCTGCTTCGTCCCCGATGCAGGGCTCTCTGCCGGCGCCCGGCCCTGATAACTTGCACGCGATTCAACGGACTATTGATTCTATGGAAGAAAAGGGGCTACAAGAGGACCCGAGATTTTCGCAGTTGCTAGCGCTAAGGGCGCGCTCGAACCCCCAGGACCCCGGCAAACTGTTCAGTAACAATCAGCTCTGCCAGCTCAAGTAAGTATTGTGATACCAATCCATAATTACTACTACTAGCTGACCCGACTGACGTTGTTCTGTCCAAAGGTCTTGAATTCATACAATGCCATAGAAAAACATACGTATTTGAAAATTTTCTTGGAAGTTTTCCCAGCGCTGCGCTTTACTTGTGGTATCAAAATGTATAAATACGCTGTGAATGTGTGCGTGAGTAGCTCCAGCACATAACACACACACTTTATCGCTATTGTATCGGACGGTACCGATATCGATAGCTCCTGCT
Organism: Lithophane ornitopus; assembly: GCA_948473465.1. Lineage (NCBI taxonomy): Eukaryota > Metazoa > Arthropoda > Insecta > Lepidoptera > Noctuidae > Lithophane > Lithophane ornitopus. The sequence goes on along the minus strand of OX419616.1, from coordinate 6,253,737 downwards.
CTTACACACACATGCACAGTTTTTTAGTTTTTTAAATAATTTTTTTTATCAATTAAAGGCTTTTGGATCAATTAAAGGCTCCCACACACAGGCGCGATATCATTAAAGAAATAATTAAATATTCCTCTAAAAAGCTTTTATTATCTTTTGGCGGTGATGTGCTTGTCCGTTTTTTTTCCATTAAAAGGATCAAAATTAAACATGGCAACAGGCTTAAAATTATTACACGGCTGCCCAAAAAGGAGTATAATGTTTTCAGGGTTCATGTCAGTATTTGACTATGTGTGGGACTTTCTTTATTCCACCATAACTTTGAAATGCCTGAACGGATTCGGATGTATTTACTGTGCTTTAGAATCCTTACATTATTCCAACTGACTTATGCTATGTTTATTTTTTTAAACAAACTGACTAAAATGATAAATTAAATAATCATTGCAGTCGGGGACCGTTCTGTGGAACACTTTTAAATTCAAGAGGTCCCCCAACTGCAATGACAATTTTATTTATTTGTTTATTTAGCGAGTAAATGTGACCTTTCGCTTTGTATTATACAGATTAACAAATACAACTGTTTTTAAATTTACTTTTTAGTTTTTTGACAGGGCAGTCGTATTTTTTTTATTTTATTGCTACCATTCAGTACATCTATGGCGTACGGCCTATCTATTGATATTCTTGAGAGCCAAAAATATTTTTTTGGGGTCCGGTGCTTTTATTATTTTTCACTTCAATGGTATCTTTCAAATAAATGCTATAATGAGCCATGACGATAAAATCGGTAGTGATTTTTCATTACTGTACTTCACATATAGGATGTTCTGCTAAAAGGACAATCTGCTGGTAGGACGATTTGCTAATAGGACATTTTACTAATGTGTTGTTTTGATTATAGGTCGTTTTGCTATTAGGACCATTTGCTTTTTGATACGGAGGGAGATTATATCTCCATGGTGTCTTAACCACTAACCATCTAATCTTAGGGCACAAATAAACGCCTACCGGAGTCTCGCGCGAAACCAGCCACTGTCGCAGCAGATAGCTATGATGGCTTCCGGCAAGCGGACCGGCGAAGCGCCGCCGGAGTGCCCGACGCCTCCTGCGCAGCCGCCTTACGGGGAGGGCCAGGGCGCAGCGAGCGGGCCGGGTGGGCCGGGCGGGCTGGGCGGGCCGGGCGGGCCGGGTGCCACGGGCGGCAAGGCGGGCGCGGGCGGCGCGGCGGGCGACGCGGCGCGCGGGGGCGGGGGCGCGCCCCCCACGCCGCTGCCCATGACCGGCCAGATGGCACCTCCGACGCAGCTAACTCCACCGTTAGTGAATCCGGTAAGTTTCTTTTCGGTACTTCTTTCTTGTTTTTAGGGTTCCGTACCCGAAGGGTGCCAAACGGAACCCTATTACTAACCCGTCGATGTACGTCTATCTGTCAACGAGCTATATCTCATGAACCGTAATAGGTCGAAAGTTAAAAATTTCGCAGATTATGCATTTCTATTGCCGCTAAATCAAAAAATATATAAAATTAAAAATTAAAGGGGGTCTCCACACAATATATATACATTTCATTTTCAAAAAAAATAATTAAGCCTGGCATGTGGGATATCTTTGTTTAGAACGCATTGAGTAGAGAACAAATAGAATTTTTATTTAGGTATCTTCAAAAATGATGAAATAAGGAACGTAAAAGTTGTCAGTTTTAGACCATTTTTGTACGAGCTCTATCTCGACAGCGTAACAAGTTAGGAATTTGAAACTTCTGTATATCATGTACCATATACTGTATATAATCAATAAATACTAAACGATTCATAAGCTTAAGGTTATTTAAATTTGGGTGATTTTCCGCAACTGCAAAAATAACTTTGTTAATTCATAGTATCATAATGAAATACAAATTAATCTGTGCGATTTTTAAAATTAAAGATGAAAACAATGGCTGGTTTTTAATTATCTTGATATTCTCCGGGACTAATAAGCGCTCCTCAAACCCATATACGACTTAAATTCGGCGCTTTCACTCCATCAAATTAATTGTGAAACTGTTTTAATTTAGTTCGTAATTTATGAATGAAATATACTAAGTGTATTGTTATAGTACTCAACTAAAAATTGAATGTCACTTGCAGCCAATGAGTGGCGGGCCGCCGATGCGGGGCCCCGCACCGCTGCGCCCGCAAGCTCCGGGCTCGCAGCCGCAACATCAGGTAACACCATAGTTAGCACGTTTTACACGCAAATTCAAATAAAAATCCCATCTGATCACAAATAGTACAATATTCATCCATAATACACCTAATGACATGTTTAATATCTTCCTCAGCCGGGCGTACCAATACCAGGAGCGAAACAGAATCGTATTACCAGCATGCCCAAGCCAGTAGGCATCGATCCTCTTCAGATCTTGAATGAAAGAGAAAATAGGTAAGAGATTTAATAAACTCAAATATTTTAACATTTAAATTCTTGCTACCCCATGCTATGTAAATGGCCAAATGGGAAATTCCAGTATTTTTAAGAAAATTCTAGTCTCAGTCACAATCTGTCAAGAATATCTCGCGTTTGAGCATTTTTAAGAACGAGAATTGATTTTCAGGTACTTTTGAATTGTCAAGAATAGCGTTATAAATCCAATCTTCTTTTGTTTTTTGCATAATAATAGAATAGCAGCGCGCATCGCCCATCGCATCGAGATGCTATCCAACTTGCCAGCCAATATTCCCGATGACCTTCGCCTGCAGGCACAGATCGAGCTCAGGGCACTTCGAGTTCTCAACTTCCAGAAACAATTACGTTCTGAGGTATTTTCATAATAGATATTACGCTGCTGGTAGTGGCTGTAGGTCTGTAGCGTCATTACGATTCGGTAATAATTATGTAGATAAGATATACTCTGCTCCAAAACTCTTTGATGAAACTGTAAACAAACCCGTTCAGTTTAAATTCTTGCATTCATTTATTAAAGGGAATTAGTACAGCAACACATTCATCTTAATTTCGAATATCACAACTTTTTAACAAATTGTTACTGAAAAATCGACGACGAAAACGATTTTGTAAAAATAACCTCGATTCTCGAATAAAAAACATCTTTAAAGTGATAAGAAATTAGGAGATAGGGTTTAAATAATCAAACCAAATCACTAAATCTAATTTAGCGTTATGTCGTGTAAGTTGATTTTTGGGTGAACCTTTGTGTTAAAAGGTTATAAATAAAAGTTGCATTGGTGTTAGTTTGTCATTGAGTTTTTGATCCGTATGACATTGACTTTGTGGTTCTAAAACTTGATAACTATGTAATATTCTGAATTCAATTTTAGTTCTATCGAAATTACTCTATATAAATAGATCCTGGGCCAAGTCCGTCGCGACACGACCCTGGAGACGGCGGTGAACATCAAAGCGTACAAGCGCACCAAGCGGCAAGGCTTGCGAGAGGCGCGCGCCACTGAGAAGTTGGAGAAGCAACAGAAACTCGAGGCCGAGAGGAAGCGGCGCCAGAAGCACCAGGAGTTCCTGCAAACCGTGCTGCAACATGGTCAGTCACTATATTTTAATACAAATAATTATTATTTATTTCAGAGAAAGCTCCATACAGATTACATAATCACAAAATGTTAGTGTGTTAGTATAAATACCTAACTAATACCTATGGCTGTCCTTATCCACGGTTTTGGAGAGGACATTCAAAACGGGCAGCACTAGCATTTAGTTATAGTATAGTAATTTATCATCACCTATATTCCCCGAGGGACTAGGCAGTGGTGTATAATACTCCCACATTTCGCCAGAAAGTCCTATGCTCTATGGAGCGAGCTTATTGCCGTTAAGGTGTCATTCCACCAATCAGCACTGTGCCGCACACTACAGCACACTTGAACACTAACAAAATGCTCGAAAACAGGAAAGTTCGCGCACAACCGTGAACTTTTGTTCGCGCACTCGTTCAAGTGGTGGACTCGCGACAGCGCACAAGAATACGAGTTGACGCACTCAGTTTTGTTTCCACCGCCAGAACGAAAACATTTGTTCGCGTACATTCGGTGGCGCCTGACCGATTTTCATTTGCCTGTCCACCACTGAACTGAAAGCAAAGCACTCCCGCAAAGAACATATCCGTGTATAAATATGCTGCACAGCACATTTACAAAAGTGACCAAAAGTTTTGTCGGTGTAGACATACAAATTACATCTACAGCTTAACTACACGTATTGCTGGGGTTCTGCAGAAAATGTTTGTCAACACAACATTTTTTTGGTGGAATGGCACCTTTACATTTACAACACTCCACTAACATAAATAGTAATCCACTGCTACAAAGTCGTAGCGCAGAGCAACGGTTTTCTGATGACTTAAGAAAATAAATACTTTATGTACAGTACAATGAAGTGCAAAGTTGGATAAACCTTTTTTTTGTGATACAAACAAGCATGAGGTCCACAGAACACATATACTCCTAACGGAGAAGAATGCGAACTCCTTACAATATTTAGTAGAACGGTTACTGCCAGCGCCATCTATATTCATCCCAAGAAAAAACTTTCGTATGGCGGTAAATTCAAACGTTGCATAGCATCCCCAGAACATTTAAAAACATGGTTTTTTGATAGCTATATGCTCTTGTAAGAAAACTCGAAGGAGACCATTCATATTGGGCCCAAAACCCGAAGCGCCGGCCAGCGAAAAAAAAAGGGTTACCCCGGTCGGGGAAGTCCTCCCAATAATTTTTTACTAAGGCGCCGAATCTCTACGACCATTCATTCGGCTGTTTTTCAAAGTTGAACAATATAGGTACCTTGATGATATTTCCTGTTTGGGAGGAATATCATCTTACTTACGAACGTGTATCATACAACGTTTTAGTATGCATTGTGCGAGGAAATAAAATTAATACTTCCTTATATTAATCAAAATCTAAATCTAGAGTAGGTAATTAATAACGCGTTTAATGAAGTATTAGTTTTATTGCTAAGGAACTTCTTTCCTGACGGGAGTCGCCCGCACACGGCTGTCAACACCCGCCAGAACCTCGTCCGTTCTCACATATGATTTCAAACAAAAACAACGTCGGGCTGACGACGGTGTTAAAAAAAACTTTTTACAAAAGAAAAAAACCGACTTCCAAAAAAAAACACTCTAAACTGAAAAATAACTTTAATTTCGGTAGTCGGTGTCTTTGCTTTTCAATTTTCGTTTTTTGCCTCCGACTTCCGAAACTAAAGTTATTTTTCAGTTTTGAGTGTTTTTTTTGGAAGTCGGTTTTTTTTTTTGTAAAACGTTTTTTATTTTTCACTTGTTAGTTGTGGTGCCTACCCCACACAAATTCGAATACCACGAGCTGATGATAACAGTGAAGGAGTAAATGAAAACATCATCTAGATAAACTAAGTGGGAAAAATACGTAATATTGAAGCTAACTCAAAAACTACGCAAGCAAAATTTATAAAATTTATATGGGACCACCTCGGAAGCATGACCTACCATACAAAAAAAGAATCATCTAAATCGATTCATAAATTGGCGGAGTAATCGCGTAACAAACATACAAAAAAAAAAAAAACTTACTGACGAATTGAGAACCTCCTCCTTTTTGAAGAAGCCGGTTAAAAATAAAAATAAACTGAAAAGTAAAAAGCACTTGTGCGAAAATCCGCACTTTCCACACGATTTAGCTACTTTGAAAACGCTCTTTTCGAGCACATGCATTGTAAAAATTATTATTTAATAAATATTTATAATTTTTTGGCTCATTTCTAGCTCAAAAATGACAATTTAGAAGGAAAAATAAACGAATCACATACAATGACTCTAGGTTACAACTTAAAAATAAGTATTATTAAAGACCTAATTTTTTGAGTCTTCGAGTCAAAAATTTCTGCCCTAGATACATTTCCCCTGATGACGTCACCACTTATACCCCATTTAAAATAAGATTAAACATTTAAATAAACCTTTTTTACAGTCCGTTCAACCGACTTTAACTTCTATTGCGTTGGTGGCATGACAAATGGTAGCTGCAGTAGACAGTTGGTATTGTGTATCGTTTTTTGCTTTTAATGCCATCCTTATGCCTATGGTATTGAAGTCAAAATCAGTTGAACGGACTGTATAAAGGTTTGTTTGAATGTCTAATCTTATTTCAAATGGAGTATAGTTGATTTACGCCATTGTGGTACTTTTTTTTTTAATTTTTTTTTTTTAACTAGGGCATCTCATAGTTGGATTCTGAATTCGTGACTACTTAACCGGACTTTCCTGTGGCTGCCTTAAGCTCCTAAACTTAAAGCCTCCAGCCAGGGGCAAACAAACTATACTAAATTACAAACTAAGTGTGCGCTCGCTAAGGGCACCCCCTGTGGGGTACGAACCTCGGCTTAGGGCGCATCACTGACGGGAGGGCGGCACAAGGCGGGACGGGCTGGATAAAAATATCATCATTATTATTATCAGGGGAGTTTAAAGCTACGTGCTCAGCTGCGGCGCGGGCTGGCACATCATCGGACAAGGGTTGTGCTAGTTTTCGAGGCTGATATAATATACTGATAACTATATTTTGTGACTTGTGAATAAAACAAAGACTCTAAAGTGAGTGAAAAATTAATACAGAACCCTAAAAACCGCAAAGAAAATACACAAAAGCGTACAGTCATAGTGAAATGTTTTTTTATGATGAAGTTTTGAGGTTAATCGCGTCTGGATTCAAACAGTTTATGAATTACTGTCTTTTACGTTCACTTTGCGATAAATTGAATTACATTTAGTTCCACGCATTCAAATCAGCCATGAAAAATCAAACTTTGTTTGATATGGCGAAAATCGAATTACAAGCCCAAACTAGAGATATGTTAAAACAAATGGATGTTAAACTAGTGCCTTTTACACGAGATATAAAGGAATTAAAATTTGAAGTTCAAAGTTTAAGAGAAAAAATTGCACATTTACTAATACCAGAAAAATCAAACGTCTTCCATGGACTTAGATAAGATGGGGATTCTTCTTCCGTGGAGCCCAGAGAGACAAGAAATCACTATCTTAAAACTCGACTATACGAAATGTATGAAATGTGGCAGAAATATACCAAAGGTTAAAAAATTGCCAATCCTAAGCCCCTTTTTCGAGAATTGAATGTATATTATTTTATAATTTACCAGCGACTCGCTCCTGCTTCGCACGTTTTTTACCCCGACTACGGCGAAGCAAAAAGGAGGGTTATGATTGTGACCCGTGTGTATGTACGTTTGTATGTATGTACATGTGTTCCCGCATATCTTCTAAATGTGACGTCAGTTTAAATTGAATATGGCAGCCTCTAGAGGCCATTAAGATATGAACTAAAAAATGAATAATAAAAAATGAAAATATAATTAGCCCATGTTGGGAATCAAATGAACGGGTTAATCAGCACATTTAAAACAAAGTATAAAAGTAAAACTAAACCCAACTACGACAAAAAAGTCAACTTAAAAGGTATAAAGACAAGAAGACATCACAGACAGAAAAATTAAATATCCGGAGTCACACACGTAATCTGTTTGATTTATGTTCTAACAGGTGTGACTCCGGATTTTTAATTTTTCTGTTTGTGATGTCTTGTTTATACCCCTTTATTTGACTATTTTGTCGTAGTTGGGTTGTATCAATATAGATGTTTACCGACTTCCACACGGACGGAGAGGGAACAGCTAGTAAAACAAAATTATACTAATAGGTATTTATGTATCCGAAGATTACTCATAAGGGGGATGCGCTAAGCTAGCCCGCGAAATTCAAATTTTCTTAGGTGTTTGCAATTTGCAGGTAATATAATCAGGTTGAATTTTGATTAAAATTGCAAAAAACGTAAGGAAATATGAATTTCGCGGGCAACACTGTAGCTTTTGCCTTAAGGCCGTACCCTACCTCAGATTTTATCTCGCTCGCACCATACTACTCGCGGCCTGAGTCAGAGCGAGACGGAGTGGGGTGCTGGCGGTTCTCAAGCCTCGAAAAGTTTAGGTAATTGCTTTTTACGGTGAAAATAATGGTAATAAAAAAAAACATAAGATCTGCTTTATAATTAGCTCAGTTATTATGCAAACTTTCTAACTAAGTACTTACTAAGTACTAGTAACTTAAGAATTTTTCTCTATAGCGAAAATTGTATGTAATCGTTTTTAGGGTTCCTTACCCAAAGGGTAAAACGGGACCCTATTACTAAGACTCCGCTGTCTGTCTGTCTGTCCGTCTGTCACCAGGCTGTATCTCATGAACCGTGATAGCGAGATAGTTGAAATTTTCACAGATGATGGAATGTATTTCTATTGCCGCTATAACAACAAATACTAAAAAACAGAATAAAATAAATATTTAAACGGCAAAAAAATCACTTTTGTTGTATGTACCCTACATACAACAAAAGTGATTTTTAGGCCGTTTTTATAGATAATGGTACGGAACCCTTCGTGCGCGAGTCCGACTCGCACTTGTTGAGTTTATTTCACCAAACATAAGACCTAGCATCAATCCTCAACTTTAACATAATATATTTATTTCAAAATTAATGCTGCAGTATTTTCTATATAACGGATGATGATGCTAAGCAATTTGGGGTAGGGTAGGGCCTTAAGCAAAGTGAATAGAAAGCGGGTAAGTTAAACTGAATTAAATATACATACTGATCATACTAAATTGCCCTGCGTTATTTTAGCTAAGGACTTCAAGGAGTACCACCGCAACAATGTCGCTAAGCTGTCGCGCATGAACAAAGCTATCATGAACCACCACGCCAACGCCGAGCGCGAACAGAAGAAGGAACAGGAACGTATCGAGAAAGAGCGTATGAGACGGTAAGATTCGTTTGTTAACGGCAACTCTTTTATGAAATACTAGGATTGAGAAATCTACTATAGAAAAAATAATTTAAAGAGTAAATCGAGGGTATGAAATAAGGGTATCGCGTTTCGCGTGCTTATGTCTCGACTTGCTTGTTTCTGAGAAGATTTGAGAACTATGGAAATTGATCTTTAGATACAAGTTTGTCAAGGATAGACAGCACTTACTCCATGATCAAAATCAAGTCATTTATTCAAACTAGGCTGAGAAACAGCACTTATCGAACGTCAAAATTACATAAGACAGTCCCTCAAAACGCCCACCCTTCACCACCGATGGTACACGATGATACCGAACCTTTTCCAAACTATGTTAGAATCGGCTGTCAGTCTAACCGGATGCAGCTGAATATGTGCATATTTTTATTCTAGTTTGATGGCGGAAGATGAAGAGGGATACCGTAAGCTCATTGATCAGAAGAAAGACAAGCGTCTGGCCTTCCTTCTGTCGCAGACTGACGAGTACATCGCCAGCCTCACGGAGATGGTCAAGCAACATAAGCAGGAGCAGCGCAAGAAACAACAAGAAGAGGAGCGCAGGAAAAGGGTTGGTTTTAGAACATGCTGTAGATAAAGCCTCTCACTCTTTCTCTTCCTATCTTAAATAGGCATATAACAAAATACAATCACCGCCTACTTGCCGTCGCGAGTGTTGCTGTGTTCCGTTTTTGAATAGTATAGGTTCTGATGTAATTACAGGCACATGAGACATTTCAGCTTTGTCTTTGGGACTGCAACGCGCCTAAAATGCCTCTGGTATTGCAGATAGGTGGCAGTCACCACTTACCATCGGGTAGCCGTGAGCTTGATTGCCATACAATAGTAAAAAAAAGGTAGGAAGAATTGAAGAGTGGCTTTAATATACCTTTTATGTGAATGTTTCCTTTAGGTTAGGTTGGGACGCCGGACTGGACCGAAAAGAATTTTATAAGTTAAATTGAAATAGTTTATAATTCAAATGCAGAAGTCGAGAAAGAAGAAGCTGCTGGAAGGCGGCGACATTGATGCTATGGACGACAGTTCGCAGGCATCAGACTCGCGCGTTAATGTCATGGATCCTAAGACGGGTGAGGTGAGTATCATAAACCTCATAAAAACTTATAATATATAATACACCCAGGATTACATCTATTGTAAAACTATTAATTTATTAAATACATAAGTAGTCTTTTCTTCCTTCAATAATTTAATCCTTAAATGATTGTGTATTGTTCTTGCATAACAAAAGCAACCAATGTTGCAATGTAAACATTACAAGTATTTCAAGACCGAGAGTGTTTAATTAAATGTTATTCAACGTATGTGTTGCACTATATAGATATTGAGAGGAGAAGAAGCGCCGCTGTTGTCTCAGCTGAAGGACTGGATGGAGACGCATCCCGGCTGGGAGGTGCTGTCCGACTCCGAGGACTCTGGAGATGACAGCCAAGATGACGATGGTAAGAAAGGTCTCGAAATTAAATAATTTCTTGCTTGCAATTTAATTTACCAAGGAGACTATTAAGTCAGAGTAGTTATCGTTTATTATTACCATATTACAACCCTATTTCGTGTTGAGTACTTGCGACTGACAATTGGTTCTCGAACGACAACGGTTCTGCACTTCAGCTCATGTTTCCGACCTGCACAGCTAACGTTTCGCTTTTTGATTCGATTGGTAAGGTTCGTGTAGAAAATGTTTATGTGGTAAAGCAATTGTTATTATTAAATAACGTAAGTGCTATCAGAAGATAGCACTTATGTTCATCAGAAGTGAAAGAAGATCGTTTATCTTTTGTTTTTTTTTAAATTAACGATCTCGATTCGCTATTCCTAAAAGAACAATGGCCAATCTCCTAACATGCTGGCTGCTTGCATGCTTTCCTCTTAACGATCTTTTTACGTCAGTACCGGGTTTTTTAAGTAAAATCGTGTTTTTTAAATTAAATTATTGGCTTTATTCAAACTTATTACTTATCATTTACATAAAATTCTGCTAATGGCTTATTTTATTTTAATAATTATCATACCGTTGACATTGCGTTCGATTTAATTTCAATTAAAATTCTTCATTTTGGTTAGTAATTCTGTTTTTTCATAGTCCAAAATGGCCATTGTTCTTTTAAATGAAATTGAAGATATGCGTTGTTTTGCTTACAGAAAAGAGGAGAGGGCACAGAGATGAGAGGAGTGACAAAGAGAAGACTGATGAGGAGAAGACGCGGGAAATGATCAAGAAGGCCAAGGTCGAGGATGACGAGTACAAGACAGAGGAACAGACCTACTACAGGTATGTTCCCATAAATAAAATATGCATATGGATTCTATGTAAAGCGCAGGCCACATTAAACGAAGGATGACAAGACGCGGTAGCTACACGAAGCTAAACAGACAGTGTGGTCTGCGCTTAATGGGAGTAAATGAAATCGCCTTCTCTTAAATTTATTCATTCATTCACTGACAGACCACACAAAGCCTAAACCACTGGGTCTAGAAATATGAAATTGTGCACTAGAGTTCCTTATACAACGAAGGTGAGCACTAAGAACGGAATTTAGAAAATTCGCCCCCCTAAAAGAGTTATATTAAGGGGATGAAAGTTTGTATGGAATTTCGTCATTTTTGCCGATGGAAAATCCCATCGGAGATACGACTTGACAATTATCACTTTCTTAGCCGTCTGTTAATTTGTGTGGACTGGCTGTTGTAAGACAGAATTTTGGAATTATAATTATTTAATTTTTCAGCATTGCCCACACGGTCCACGAGTCTGTCACCGAACAAGCCAACATTTTGGTCAATGGAAACCTGAAAGAATATCAAATCAAGGTATAGCTTCAAACAATTTGTCGCCAATCTTTTCAATAAAATCTTTTTTACATTCTTAATTATTTTAAATTACTTTTTAGGGTCTAGAATGGCTGGTATCCCTGTTCAATAACAATCTGAATGGTATTCTGGCAGACGAGATGGGCCTCGGTAAGACTATCCAGACTATTGCGTTGGTCACCTATCTGATGGAGAAGAAGAAAGTCAATGGGCCTTTCCTTATTATTGTGCCACTCAGGTAAAGAGACATATATTTTCTTGGTGCTTAGTTTTTAGTAAACTATTCTCTGCCTATGACAACCCTTGTGATCGATCATCTTGTGATTTAGTTATCATTTGGAGGCACATTTTTGTTTTTGATGAGCTAAGTAAATGATCGAATGATTTGAATCAAGTCGAAGATCATATTGGCATTAATTCGAATATAGATTCTCATTTGATTTGAATCAGTACACGAAAATTTCGATTCTGGAAGTATCACACACTCAAATTTTTTGAGTGTTGAATTCCGGTAACAACGGTAATGCTATGCATTGATTTCAATTAAACCAATTACAGGTACTTTTGAATTGTCATGGACTTGGTCAGTCAGAGATGCAGTTAGTTGCCCCCATTCCAAAGCATAGTAGGATCCTACATCCATCTTGTCTAGTCTTACAATGAGCATTTTAATTTCAGTACCCTATCCAACTGGGTCCTTGAGTTCGAGAAGTGGGCCCCGACAGTATCTGTGGTGTCATACAAGGGCTCCCCGCAGTCGCGGCGCCTCGTGCAGACACAGATGCGCTCCACCAAGTTCAATGTGCTCCTCACCACATACGAATACGTCATCAAGGACAAGGCTGTACTGGCTAAGGTTAGTCCTACCGCGATTCAAGTTTTAGGCCACCTCTAGACAACCGAATCAACAGTTTAGTCAGCGTACGTAACGTAGTTTAGTTACTCTTATAATTATTCATTCCCACTGTTGTTGATTCGGCTATTTGCAGGCGTTTGTAGACTTGTAGTCTTTTAAATTCGATATACTACTAATGACCAACATATAAAACAGCGTAACTAAGCATAAGATAATGTTCAAATGTTCAATTTAAGCAACCAAATATCTTAAAATGTCGCCTCAATCTTAATCCTCCCTCAGGTGCAATGGAAGTACATGATAATTGATGAAGGTCACCGTATGAAGAACCACCACTGCAAGCTGACTCAAGTGCTGAACACGCACTACATCGCGCCGCATCGCTTGCTACTCACTGGAACACCGCTGCAGAATAAACTGCCCGAGCTGTGGGCGCTTCTGAACTTCCTTCTGCCCTCCATCTTCAAAAGTTGTTCTACTTTTGAGCAATGGTTCAATGCGCCCTTTGCTACGACTGGTGAAAAGGTAAGACTTTTTTATTTCACTGCAGATGTACTTTTATAACTCTGGATAAAATTAATGGTACATTGTGGTTTTTGTTTTAATGTACATAATATTCTCAGGACATGTATTATAATTATTATAAGTCAATCTGGAAAATAATTAGAAGCGTAGGTACCGGAAACTTATCAAAGATCTCATAGGAATATTTATGTTAGCCGTGCGTATTAGTAAAGCCCAAAAGTTTGTTTAGAATATCCATATTGCCATGAAACCATTTTTTTTTATCACGCCCCATCATGTTTTGAGAAAGTCTTTACAAATAATGATCATGAATAGTTGTCATAAATTGCTTTTGTTACTAGGTGGAACTGAACGAGGAAGAGACGATCCTTATCATCCGTCGTCTGCACAAAGTGTTGCGTCCGTTCCTGCTGCGTCGGCTCAAGAAGGAGGTGGAGAGCCAACTGCCCGACAAGGTGGAGTACATCATCAAGTGTGACATGAGCGGCCTGCAGCGAGTGCTGTACAAGTGAGTAAACAGGGATAATATAATTAATTTATGTGTGTTAAATTGCTTTTCTACCATATTCTTTAGTATAAATTTAAATACTTATGCACTATGCATCCAACAAATAATCTTAATTTTACAGCAGGAGAAAACGCAACGCCTGATTTGAATAGACTTCAAATACGTTCGCTATTTTAAGGCATGCAGTGTAATGTGTTCTTTAAGTTTACCATTCCTTGTAATATTGTATTGCTAGATTTGTGAATCACTAATAAAAAAATACTTTTACAGGCACATGCAGTCTAAGGGAGTCCTGCTTACCGATGGATCGGAAAAAGGCAACAAAGGCAAGGGCGGTGCCAAAGCACTGATGAATACGATCGTACAACTACGCAAGCTCTGCAACCATCCCTTCATGTTCCAACACATCGAGGAGAAGTTCTGCGACCACATCGGTACAGGCGGCGGAGTTGTTTCTGGGTAAGTCATTTATTACGAATTTAGCCGTGTATAGATTATATAAGTTGAGGGGGTCGTGCCTCTCGACAGTGTCAAAAACCTGCACACAAAAATAACTGACGTAGTGTTGGCTAAGCGATTAGCCGCTGTGCTACGTGTGACGGATTCAATTCCCGCACTAAACAAATATTTCTGTCTACAGATCGTTGTTCTGCAACTGTTTCTGTATGTGTGGGGCAAATTTAAACATTTATTTGAAGCATCTGCAACTCAGATTATCATGATAAAGCTGTAAATTTTTGCTGCATCGAATTCAATATTATTGTTTTTATTCACAGGCCTGACCTATACCGTGTTTCTGGTAAATTCGAACTCCTGGATCGTATCTTGCCGAAGCTCAAGCAGACTGGCCACAGAGTATTAGTGTTCTGTCAAATGACCCAGTGTATGACCATTATTGAAGACTACCTTTCCTGGAGGGCTTTCCAGTATTTGAGGTAAGAGACGAAAACCTTATGCCATGTCCATCCCGGTGGTGACGTAATAGCACTTGATGCAATAAACAAATGTCACGATTATACATAACATAACATAGCATCACGCCTGTATTCCCCGAAGGGTTAGGCAGAGGTATACCTATAGTATACGATTATACTCTTTATATTTTATAAGGATTTGTCTACATTCTCTGTCGTCATTTGAAGCAGCTCTTATTCTACCTCAATTGTCATCAGTTCAACACAAATAATATACACACATAAATTAATTTCTCCCTTAGATTGGACGGTATGACAAAGGCGGAGGATCGTGGCGAGCTACTCAAGAAGTTCAACGACGTGGGCTCGGAATTCTTTATCTTCTTGCTGTCGACGCGCGCCGGTGGTCTCGGACTTAATCTACAAAGCGCTGACACTGTCATCATATTCGATTCTGATTGGAATCCACATCAGGTACCGATCAGTACCTATTATTATATCAGCCTAATGCAGGGCATCGGAAAACACGAAAACACGGCTGTTTAAATAAACGAAAGTGCAAAGTGTAGAAGTAAAAAATGTATAGTTTGTTGAAGCTCGATTGCTAAACGCATCGCTAAGCCAGTCCCCATAAACAAATCAAATTTATTATTTATTTAGTACATATTATTACAGCACAAGAAC
The DNA here is from genome assembly GCA_948473465.1 of Lithophane ornitopus. Taxonomy (NCBI): domain Eukaryota; kingdom Metazoa; phylum Arthropoda; class Insecta; order Lepidoptera; family Noctuidae; genus Lithophane; species Lithophane ornitopus. The sequence continues at coordinate 6,238,577 of OX419616.1, read as the reverse complement.
AAGCAAGTGCTTGTGTTTTTATCCTGCATCCTATTTTTAGTGTTATTGAAATCAATACTGATATTTAATTGATTGATTGCAACAGGATCTACAAGCGCAAGATCGTGCGCATCGTATCGGACAACGTAACGAGGTGCGAGTGTTGAGACTGATGACCGTCAACTCCGTGGAGGAGAGAATTCTCGCGGCCGCTAGGTAATATATTGTATAAGTTTCATTATTTATGCAAATCACTTGCCACATACATAAACATAATCAGCCATCCCATCCCATACATTTGGGTCGAGCCTAGGTACTGAAGTTTTGTATGGGACAGTTGATATTTTTTTCACGTTTATGAACAACTTTCTTCATGGGACCAACCCATGAAAAAGTTGTTCCACAATTCACGCATGAAGAAAGTCGTTGTAAATATGAGCACACGGTTCTGATACAGCCTCAGCCGCACACAATAATTACTATCGTAGTCCGCGTACCCGCGGTGGGTGACCACCCGGAATTCTGAGGCTGTAACCGCGTCTCGAAAGATCTTTCAGCAAATTTAAATTAATTCTAACTATAATTATAAATGCGAAAGTGTGTTTGTTTCGCTTTCACGCTAAAATGGCTGGACGGATTTGGATAAAACTTGGCACATGGGTAGACCATGAACTGGAAAAGGACATAATAGGCTACTTTTCATCCTGAAGTCACGGGCAACAGCTAGTAAAACAATATTTACAATTGCAGACTAGTCAAGAATGTTTGAGCAAACTGGCTATACTAACGTTTGAGTATGACATAAAATTATTGATGTAGACCATATTATGGACAACTTGGCCTCAGAAAAAGCCAGAAGAGTAAACTTTTAAAAGATTTTATCATGCATAAATGAACTTGTGTTGTATTGTTTTCCTTCCTAGATAATAATAATCCATACTAATATTATAAATTCGAAAGTAACTCTGTCTGTCTGTATGTTTCTTGTTTCCTTTTCGCGCCTACATCACTTAACAGTTTTCGACAAAATTTAGCAAGGAGATAGATGACATCCTAGGGAAGGACATACACTACTTTTTATCGACATACCACGCGGGGCGAAGCCGCGGTCGGAAGCTAGTGAATATATAACTTAAATTACTCTTTCAAGTTATTTTGTCATAAACTCATAACTCTTCCTAGAAAATAAGTATTGAGGGGCGCAAAATTCAAATCTTGCCAGAGGCTCATGACCATAGCTCCGACCCAGACCGCTGTAGAGGCATCGTTTTTCGTTCCGGGTACCATATACTGCTTTTATAATATTATTCATTAAATTACCTTGTATCATCACAGATATAAGCTGAACATGGACGAGAAGGTCATCCAAGCTGGTATGTTCGATCAGAAGTCGACAGGCTCTGAGCGTCAACAGTTTCTTCAGAGTATTCTGCATCAAGATGGCGATGATGAAGAGGTTTGTAAAACAATTTCTATCACAAGAAGCATAAAACACAGTAATAACTTCGTTGATTTTGATGACTGAAATTTTAATTATTCAATGCCCCTAAATTGTTCACCGTTTTACGTGAATTAATAAATTTGTAGGAAGAGAACGAGCTACCAGATGACGATCTTATAAACGAGATGATTGCACGGTCGGAGGAAGAACTGGAGATATTCAAACAGATCGACATTGAACGCAAGAAGACCGAGACGCAAACCCGCCTCATTGAGGAGTCAGAGCTGCCTGACTGGCTCGTCAAACATGAAGATGAGGTTGTTTGCAATAAGGTAATCCTAATTTAAAGAAAGGTTAAGGCACTACAATTTTTTTTTTAAATTCTTTTGAGACTTCTTTTTTCTTGTTTCAACACAACACTTTAGTGACATAACACACTACATTCTTAATTATAATTACTTATGACTTTGATAGAATTTTGAGATTCACATGTTAAAAGTTCAAATAACACTAAAATCTGCTGTTTCAATAGGCGCCCGGCAGGGTTCATAGGTCTACTCTGTATTCATTTACGGTGCCGTGCTAAAACGAAGTATTCATGTTTAGGGTCAAGGCTGGAACTACCTCGACGAGGACGAGACACTCGGGCGCGGGTCGCGGCAACGCAAAGAGGTTGACTACACAGACTCGCTCACGGAGAAGGAGTGGCTGAAGGCCATCGACGAGGAGTTTGAGGAGGAGGAAGAGGAAGACGATGATGACGAGGTGCTCGACAAGAAACGCAAGAAGGGACGCAAACGCCGGTACGAACTCAACTATGCGGACCACTTTTATGGGTTTTTGGCCCAAAAGGCTGGAAGTCTTGTCATGGTTACCCAAAATATTAATTCAATTCGAGCCCAGACAAATAAGCTTGTAAATTTAATTAAATATTAATTGAACGTAACTTTACAGCCGCCAAGAAGAATCTGAGGAAGAAGAAGCACCAAGTTCATCTAAGAAAAAGAGTAAAACAGAAATCAATCAACAGAAGAAGCGATGGAAGAATTTAATGAAGAAAGTTATTGATTATACAGATGAGTAAGTAAACTACAGTGTATCTGATTAATATCGCAATCCTTATTAGGCGCTAATATCCTTTAAGATTGAATAATGTTTACAACCTACTAAATAATAAAATGTTTCAGGGCTGGGCGTGTGCTATCTGAGCCGTTTATGAAACTCCCTTCACGCCGCGAGTTACCAGATTATTATGACGTTATTAAGAAACCCTTGGATATTAAAAAAATTATTAACAGAATTGAAGATGGCAAGGTAAATAGAACTAAAACGAATAAAGAAAAATGAATGACTAACTTATCGTATGAAGTGAATATATGATACGATACCAATAATGAACTGATTTTAACAGAATATTCTTGTAATCTTCAACAGTATACCGAGATATCGGACCTCGAACGTGATTTCTTCACGTTATGTGCCAACGCTCAGACGTACAACGAAGAGCAGTCGCTGATATACGAGGACTCAGTGCGCCTGCGCAACGTGTTCATTGAAGTGCGACGTCGGTACGAGAGCGGACAGAACTCTGACGATTCCGACGATAATGATAAGGGTACGTAAGTACCCTCGACTTGTGAGATATTTTTCTTAATAAGTAGCTGGGTCCTCATCGGACTATCCAAATTTGGATCGGCGCTCCACGATTCACGATCATCTAGCACCGATCGTGAATCGGAGATTCTTTCGCACGATCCGATTTTCAAAACCCACGATCCCTCCGCGCGCTCCAGGCCCATCCACGTTTTCGCTAGATTGTTCAGTTGAACACACGCTCGATATGGATTGTCCGATCGCCAGATCCACACGGATCGGCGCGCTCCACCGCGGTTGCTGATATGATAGGGATCGCGCGCAGCACGTCTACACTGACCGGACATTTGGATCGCGCTCCTGCAGTGACCGATCGGACCGCACTGGATTGTCCGCAGTATAAGCTAGCTTCATATTCTTTCTGGCCAGCTCAGGCTTAAAGTATTACCACTGACGTGCGGCTTAATGTACCTGCAACATTAAATTATTTTATGTCGGCCTTCTATATACACCGAATAGGCTGTTGTGCAAGATCAGTACTAAGCAAGGTTATTAAAGTAAAATTCTGTCAACAGATGAGGATGACTCGGATGGCGAATCTAACCGCTCCGTCAAAATGAAGATCAAGTTGAAGGGTAAGAGCAAGAGCACACCATCCAGGAAGCGCAAACAGCGAAAGTATATCTCTGACGACGAAGATTATGAAGAGGATTAAACTCAGTGTATCACCCTTCTATTACTAAGAAATATTAGATCAATCTTATAAAAATAAGCCATTTTAACTCCATAGACAAGTATCAATAAACTAGCCTTATAGACAAAATTCTATTTTAATTATCTCAATTTTGACAATTATTAAATAAATGTATTACAATATCTATTAGTAGAACCAATTGAGTACCTATTTGTTGCACTTAGTTGTTTGCATTACTTATGCAGCTTTTTATATGAGGAAAAATATTTCAAGTTTATAATAGTTAACAGAAGGAAATTAGGGTATTCCCAGTAGTTGCATTCATTTAGTAACTTCTTACTAGTGATTAAGTATATTGATAGGAATAAAATACTTATAGTTAAGCATTAAACTGACTTTTATAATATATTTAAATTCAAATAAATTTCAGAGGCAGGCCAGGATGTAACATAATGAATGCATAGCAGCAACATGGGTGGGGCAAGAAGCTAGGCAAAAAAAAAACAGTGAGCCTCATTGAATCTTAACTTGCCTGAATTCCTGGTTGCATTAAATTTTTCATATTTTATGGCAATGAACATTAAATATATATAATATTATACTTAAAATAAGACCTAAATTATTCGATATTTGACTCTGATTAACACTAATATTTTTACCACTAGACATCAACACAGTGTTGTTTGGAATTTAGGTATGTAGGGTTAGTATAATAGGGTTTTATGTATGTGCTTTGGCATGAATAAATAAATTTCTATGTTTAATTGGTGTTTTATTTGACTTTTATGTTATTTTGATGAGCTAGGTACATTTCCATCAATATTTTCTACAAGTTTCACTAAAGTTCCCTTCCAGTCTGCCCATTTGTAGTCTACTCCATGAATGGTTTTCATGTGTTTGTTTAAACTTGGACTGTAACTGAACTTTTGCCCGCAAGTTGGACAAGAGTATGGTTTGTCGCCGGTGTGTACTCGCAAATGTCGCCGAAGGCTGCTTTGTGTGTAGAAGCCTATATGGCACAAGTCACATTTGAAAGTTCTGTTGCCAGTATGTCTGAAACAGAATAAGGCAGTGCTTTAATTATTTGATGAATATATTATGTTCTTTTGTATAATCATATTTCAGACTGCTTGCTCTAAATAAATAAAGCATTATAACCAGGCTTACCTTTTTAAATGAATAATTAGATTTTTCTTAGTGTGTGTTTTGTATGCACACAAATGACATTGTAATTTCTTTTCCAAACTATGTTTTTTTCTGTGATTATGTAGTTCTGCAGATGTGACAAATGTGTCTCCACAATCTTCACAATTATAATTACATATTTTGTAATGTCTATGCATATGAGCCTTCAGTGATTCCTTTGATTTTAATGATTTTAAGCAAATACTGCAGGAGAAGCCAGCACTATCATGGACACGCATATGCTTTTTCATTGAAAAAGCGTGTTTGAACTGCTTTCCACATAAACTGCAAGTGAAATACGTGGTTGTACTGTGTGTTTTATGATGAGCTGCAAGGCTTGAGGACTGTGTAAAACTTTTACCACATTCACAGCTGTATGGTCTCTCTCCATTGTGGGTTCTCATGTGGCTGACTAAGGTCTGGCTGTGTGGTGTGGAGTAAGAGCAAGATGTGCAATGGTATCTTCTGGCTGCACCAAATCCTGACACTTTACCAATATGTTTTCTTTTTTCATGCATAGATTCATAATGTTTCAAGAGTGTTATTTTTGTCTTTAAAACTTTGTTACAAATATTGCATTTAAAACTATTCTTTGCAATAATTACTTCCCTTTCATTCGTTTCTGCTTTTTCAGTGGCTTTGGTATAGAGATCATTAAATTCTGAAAAGTCACTTGGAAACGGGCCTGTGTCAGAGTTTTCATCATATGTTAGCACATTATTTGATAAGTCATTCTCAACCTTAAAAGTGGTCTCTTGTAATATATGTTCTTTGTAATATAGTTTGATTCGTTCATTGAGTGTAATGCATTTGAGTCTAAAGCTATTAGCACTGTTTAGTTCTTGTAAGCAGTCGCCACACATTAGAATGGGCATGAATTTATCGTGAGATAAAGTCACTTGAAAACAAAGATATATTCTATTTAGAACCTCTTGGGAATCATCACTCTCAGAGAACAGACTAATACTTTCTTTAGCATTCTGCAAACAAATTCTACACAATCCTTGCATGTTTTTAAAATTAGAGTATGCCATAATTTTAAATTACAGGCTCAGATTACAATTATATATAGGATCACGGGACTTTTTATTTGGTCCGAGGGTCACGGGTCACAAAAGCCTGAGTCTGACAACCAGTCTTACCAAGGAGTATCGTATTACCCAGTTACTGGGTTGTGGAAGTCAGATAAGTAGTCGCTCCATATAAAATACTGGTATTCAGCTGCATCCGGTTAGACTGGAAGCCGACCCCAACATAGTTGGGAAAAAGCTAGGAAGATTGATGCCATAATCTTAAATTAGATTACTATTGGTATTATAATAACTCTCCAAAAATTTTATGTTCCACTGATTTTACTCCCAACACCGAGGTATGGAATGATACTGATACTGAGATTTATTCTGAATTAGTTCCCGCTCGCGTGGCATGTCGATAAAAAGTAGGTGCCCTATGTCTTTCGCCAGGATGCCGTCTATCTTCTTGCCAATTTTTTTCGAAATCCGTTCAGTGGTTTAGGCGTGAAAAGGTAACATACAGACAGACAGAGGTACTTTCGAATTTAGTATGAAAATTAGTGTATCACTGCTATTTTATACATCCAACCAACAAAAGGAGATGAAGGGGACAAGGGGAAGTTCATCCGAATTTGTTATTTAAATCATAAAATCACTGCAACTCACTGTTTTGTTTACGAAACATTGAACACAGATAACTATAATATAGTCGGACATTGAACAATTTGACCACCACAGACATTAATACTCAAGAGTTTGACCACAGAGTATGACATCAATTTAATTTAGGGGTGAGGCGTTTAATAACAGATCCTCAAGACTGTTACCGCGGTTTTTACTATTAATATTAATACATTATAACAATCCCCACACAGACTGCTACCGCGACTGTTTCTTACATACGCACTCACACAAAGGAAGAAATATAGCAAGGATACCAATTTCTCTCTCTTCCTCATTTAAAAATGACCCTTGCTGAAAGGAGAAACACCTATTATTTACTTCGAAATATATTTACTTCTCTCTCTTACGGAAGCGGTTAAAACTACGCTAAAAAGAGAAGCACTAAGTATTTTATAACCCTAAAAATACAGTCGTTGGTCTAACAAGATCAAATAAATTAGGCCATGTTACCTTACCGAAGTTTTGACTTGGAATGATAACCATTCCAAGTCAAAACTTCGGATATGATTTCGACTTTAATTAAACGAAAAGAAACAAAGAAGATATTCAATTGAGATTTAAATACGAAGTTATCGTCCGTACAAAAATAACAGATATTTGGATCTGTTATTTTTTGTAATAGTAACAGTGATAACATATATCGTGTTTAACCTGTTACAAATAACCCATCTCTAATTCAATTGACATCATGACATAGCTACAGATGTTAGGGTCATTTTTAGGTAATCCTATTATTGAATATATTAGTTTTCGCATATTATGATCCCATATCTATTACCTGAACTGATTCAATATTAGATACACAATCTAATCTACAAGATTCTCGTGAATATGCACTTTCATTATATTATTCACGAATGCTTCATTTTTCTTTCTTTCTAAATAAGTACCCACAAAAACCATTAAACCACCACCAAACATAAATACAAAACAAAACAAAGTAATAATCAATCACTGCCATTCACTGCGTTCGTGCACATAATATGGAGTCGCCGAGTCGCTGTGAGCTTCGGTCACTACAAATAATACCTAAACTAATATTCGTATTAGATTAGATTGGCTAATAGACAGTGCGACAGAAGTGAGAGACCGCGACCGCGAGCGGCCGGCGGTCATTCACTGATTCACTCACTCGGACTTGTGATCACTCGTCGTCGTAGTGATTTAGTGATCGAAGACGTCGGTCGTCGCGGCTCGCCACTCGTCTGCAAATGGTGATCGTGATAGATTAGCGTGCCTAATATTTGACTAATACCTGGTAACCTAATAATTTATATTGTTATATCCTAATATGAATATACATGCTTGTATTATTATAATCCCTGTACAGAAAGACTAGACTGTTTAGAAAACTGTCCTTACAATCAAAAGTGAAAGTTTTTTGAATGAAATACAGTCGATAATCCAGTTGTCAGTGGTGACATTCGTGATGTGACGGTTAAAAACCCATTGTTGCATAAGTTCCGTCAGTCTGTATTACGTATTCTGTGGTTTCGTCCTTTAAAAAACCACCAAAAATTTTAAAACCCACCACTGCTTTGGAGCAAGTTGAATGACTGACTGAACGCACCACACAGGTCTGAACTGAAACTCACAGAGTGTTGGCGAATTTTGAAACGCCATTGTCTCGCGAAAGTCATCATTCAAAATATTGTTTATTTCCAAATATAAGAACTTGAGTAGATGAGTGCAAGGAAAAGGTTGGAAATGAAAATACAATATTTAAAGTGCACAGGCATATATTGTTATCAAGGCCTACGCCTCTTGTTGAGCCTGAAGCCGCTTGATGTAGGATGCCTTCTTCTGCTTGATCCTGTTCTTTCTCTCGGCCAGGGTCAGCTTGCGCTTGTTCCAGCGCTTCTGCTTGGTGCCAGCTTCCTTCTTCTTGGCTTCTTTCTTGGTGTGGGATGGGTCTGCGCGGATCAATTCATGTGCTTTCTTGTAAGTGGCTTCAATCTGAAAAGATAATTGCAGAAGTTAATATTTATTCAACTAACTTAGTTTTATCCTGTTGTGGAATAGATAGTGCCCATCTACAACGACACACCCCACTCCGCTCTGCTCCTTACTAAAGTGCAGCTTACAGTGGTATAGATAGTGCCCATACACGAAGACGCGCCCTACTCCGCTCCGCTCCGTACTAAAGTACAGCTTACAGTGGTATAGATAGTGTCCATCCTCGAAGACGCGCCCTACTCCGCTCCACTCCAAACTAAAGTACAGTTTACAGTACAGTAATCGCAGAGTAGGGCACGTCTTCATGGATGGCATTATCTATATGTTCTATCACCATTTATCATAAAAAACTGTAGCAATATTTTAGTACTTAGAATAATGGATTTTAAGTGTGGAAAAACATTGCATTAATTAATTTTGTCCAATTTCGACACTGCTCAAGTATATTTACAAGAACAGTAATTTGGTTGGACGTTGGTTGGAGGTTTTATAGTGGGATATACTTACAGAATCAGCATTTACACCAAGTTTGATGTATTTGCCAAACTGTCGCTTGAAGGAGTCTTCATCGTCTGCTTCAAGACTGCGCATGTATTCAGCCACGTGTAGACCAAAGATGTGTGCTCTGTAAAACATTATTTATTAAGTAACTTCTAAGGTAACATGTCTGTATGCTTGCAGCATTTAACACATACTGCAGATTCTTTCCATTGTAACATGCTCCAAGTGACATTATCCTCGTAAATGTTTTTAAAACCGGTTACAATAAGTTTGAATTAAACTTTTTATCACAACCAATAATCTTAACATTTTACTGTTGCTCCAATAACGCTGTCCAAACAATAGATAAACCATAATTCAGAGGATGAATGGAGCTATTTCATACAATGTCATGATTTGATTTGCTTTTAATAGAATACAACAGGGATCTTACCTGTGTACTTCTGCATTGAATTTCTTTGCTTCAGCATCATATCCTGGGAACCTCTTAATGGAGTGAGGAACATTTAGGCCACCATCAACTGCACCTTTCATGGCTCCGAACACACGAGCACCAGTGGTAGTGCGTGCCAGACCCACATCAAGGTAACATCTATGATAAAGAAAGTACATAGTTATGTAAAAATGCACTTATAACAATAAATCTTAAAAATTCAGATTTTATTTTATTACTATAGTGAAACCACTAGAGAAATAAAATAAAATCAGAGAATTACGAAACAACATTCTTTATTAGCATTGTACGTGCTTTCAGACCGCCCGTAATGACTTCATCATAATAACAATATACATAATTGTTAGCTAGCACATTAGGTAAAAAGCCATGCATCTTGTTTTACCAAATTAATTATTTAAATATAATAAATTATATACCTGAAAGCACCTGGGCCATTGTCTACTGGTTCTACATTGTATTCATCACCAGTGACCTCAGTAGCCCCACTGTATAGGGAGTCAAGGCCGAGCCTCTGGAGCAGTCTTCTTGCAAGCAGCAACCCAGTACTGTAGGCAGCAGCATAGTTTGTCAAACCAACCTATAAAAAATACTATTCATATTATATTCATCAATTACATTTTTAAAAGGTGTCATTCTAATAATTATTAGAATGGATCAGTATTGAACCTTATAACAACAGGGTTGTATGAGTTTGTACGTCTCTTCAGACCGCCCGTTCAAAATCATCATTGAAATCCTAATAATTCACTGTTATAAAATTGATGCAGCAGTCAGTCATTGAACAGGTTGACTGCTATGTATCAGTTGCCTTGGTACAATAAGATATTACAACTAGAGGGTACAGCTTTGCTTCAATTTATATAAAACAATATTTTTTATTTTATTAATTGTATACAGGTGACTAACCTTGACGCCGTAGCGTGGCAGTTCGTGAGAATAGGCGGCACACACAATGTGGTCACCTTCAATACGGGAGTAAGCCACCTGGCAAGTCACATCCTTGTTGGACAGACGGACGATCAGGCGATACTTGGGTGTGTTGTATTTGTTCTTGTCCTGTTAAAAAACATGACTAAAATTAGAACTTAGGCAAACTAAAGTAACCTACAATAAAACATAAAAACAATAACTTACTTGAACAACGAGGCGTTTACGTGCATAGTAGTCGGTCTTTCCCTCACGACGCCTCTTGAATTTAACTTGGTACCTCTTGAAGTATTGCTTGTTCTTCACGACTTTCACGAAAGCCTATAACATAGCTTTTATTCAAACAACTGAGCCTTAACAAATAAACATTGATGTTTGACTATTTTAGGTTATCAGAGACACTTTATAATCAATTTTGCTGCAGTCTAAAACAAAACCAATGTTGTAGTACACATAAAACATGGCACTACACATAAATCTTGCTTCTTCTGCAGCATCAGATGACGCGCATGTGTCGGTGGTTCATCATTTAGGTTAGGAATTGAAAAACACATCTAGGATAAGTAAGAGTTAATATAAGAGAAGAGAATATAAGAGTTAAACGGTAGTGTTGATACATAATCAGCGACATGTAATAAGTTATTGGCCCAACTAACAAGTAACGTAAACTTTATTCTGACATGGCGCATAGTTATCAATCCATATTTTCACAATCACAACTCGAAATTACAATAACGTTTTATAATACACACAAGATTTAACCACACTAAGAACTATTGAAAATATTTTAGCACCATTGCTCACCATTTTTATTTGTTCCTAAATCTATTTAGGAATCGGGCGTCCGAGAATGGACACCACCGGAAAAAGAAACTTTTTTAAAAGATGACAACTGACATTTTCTAGGATGTTGCCAGCTCTGCCTCTTTCAACTCAAGAATAGACAAAAAATATGACAAAGAAAATGGAGCCACGCCACGGATGGAGCAGAATGGGCCCAGGCACTGTAGTAGTCTCTATCCTACATTCACAGAGTACATTATAATATACTGAAAGCTACATAAGAAGATCAAACCTATCATTTATTCTATCGCAGCATACAAATTATTACCAATCCTCCTTTCGTCACTGGTTTGTCGATACAAGAATAAAATAATTCTTGGTCATGTCGGTTACTTATCGATGTTTCCCTTTACCGTTTTAAGAGCAGTAGTGATAAAATAATTTACACAAACAAAGACACTTAAAAAAAAAAACATCAAATGACTTCTCCCGCTCTGGGCGGAGAGGAAGGGCGTGTCAGACTTTTACTGACTAAAACCCACCCGTGTTTCTTCAGTTGCCTGTTGCCAAGGTACCGGTATCCCTTTCGGACTTTCCCGCAACCCTGGCAGGCATCGGTCCTAGCGGACCCCGCCAATTGCAAGCAACGACCGACCCTACGATCTCGACTCATAATTCGCGTTTCGCAGGGTTCGCGGCCGATACCAATGGGTCATCCCTGCTCAATGGTTATTTGAACTTATTTGAAACTTTATAAATTTATTTAGATGAAATCTTACAATAAAGCAGATTTAACATGCGGTTGGCTGTTCAGGGAGTGCTCTTGAAAGGAGGTGATCCCGACTGCTTCAAATTTTTCATGTTAACGGTGGCCTCGTCTACCGACATGTCGCGGGCGATAGCTAGTTCTAGTTATTGCCCGCGGCATGTCGGAAAATATCTCATAGGAACTCTCCTATGAGATATTTTAAGCACGATTAAAAGTACCAAGACTCTATGCGTCATCCATTCAGCCGTTTTTGCGCCAATCCGGAACATACAAACGGTTAGAAAGTGCTACAACATCTGGGCTTAGATTAGAGGCCAAACAAACTGGAGCATGATCTTACACGTTGTTTGTTACAAATAATAATATTATCACTTTTATTTTGGCTTTTCATGCATTGTGAGATTTTCCATTCACAAACAGCACTTTTCGAGGAACTAAGTTTTGTCTTTGGAATATAATGTCATTGAACTTCATTGCTTTTTTTATTTAGTCTGGTAAACTTTAGAAATCGAATGTCAATGAATTAAATTCTTCGCTATGGCTTCCTCCTATTCATATCCTGAATTATTTTTGGCGGGTTTTTTATTTACCTTGCCATTTTTATATGAAAAAAGTAATCTATTTCGGTATTATTTGAAATTTTTTCTCTACTACGCTTATGTGTTAATAACATGTACGGTACTCTTGCCCGTAGTGTTAATTTATCCTCGCGACGTAACAAACCTAATGTAAGATATCGATTTATTTATTATTTCGTTTTCGCTAATACATAAATTATTCACGAATGTCGTATAAGCGAAGTATTTATGTAAATCGTTTTATTTCTACAGAGTTGCTTCCAGATTTTGTCGCTATGCCTCACATATAGTAGGTATACAATGGGAATTGCGGGGGATGGAAAATTGGAATACCGAGCAGTGCTACATTGTTATATCTAATCATCAAAGCTCGTTAGATATATTAGGTAAAATCCATTTTAAAGATATTTCCACCTCAAATTTAATTTAATTTTTTTATAATGTTTTCTTTTTTACATACCAGGCATGTTTGAAATGTGGCCTCGCATGAAGCGTTGCACTGTCGTGGCGAAGAGACCTTTAATGTTCACTGGTGCTTTTGGATTTGGTGCCTGGCTATCTGGTCTTGTGTTTATTGACCGGTTAAGAACGGAGAAAGCTCGCCAACTCATGAAGGATGCAACTGCAAGAGTCATTAAAGAAAAAGTATGTATCTCTCCACAATCATGCTTTTGTTTTAGTTAAGCTGGTCAATTTAATGTTCCTAATTTTTTTTAGACAAAGCTTTGGATATTTCCTGAGGGAGCAAGATTCAACAAAGGCAGTATACAATCTTTCAAGAAAGGTGCATTTTATCTAGCTATTGATGCTCAGATACCAATAATGCCAGTTGTTTTTAGTCAATACTACTTCCTAGACAGCGAGACTAAGACATTTGAACCAGGTATGTTAATCTAATGTTAAACACTACTCTCAAACACTTTAAAAAAATCCTAAAGTGGTTATTACTTAAAACACAATAGACATAGATATATTTAGTAACCTATTCCGCTTGACTATTCTTCAAGAGTCATAAAAAACCCTGTAAGAAATCGACACGTGTTTCACCTCTCAATGAGGCATCCTCAGGATGACGATTGACCAATTGCAAACCAGAACGCGACGTGTTACCACACCGTGCGCTGGACGCAAAGCACAGAGTACATTCTATTATACACGCAAAGTGAATCAAATCACCCGTCACCCCCACTTATATAGGATTGCTGCTCGGTATTGCTGGTCGGTTTCTTACAGGGTTTTTTATGACTCTTGAAGAATAGTCAAGCGGAATAGGTTACTAAATATATCTACGTCTATTGTATTTTACAATGGATTTCCGCAAAGTCACGCCTGAATCAATTAACTATCTGGTTATTTCTTAAATATTTAATTCAAATAATTACAGGAAAGGTGGTCATCACTACATTGCCTCCCATACCAACAAGTGGAATGACACGTAATGATGTTGAAACTTTATCTGAAATGGCCCGTCAACAAATGATTGATGTTTTCCATGAGAGTTCCAAAGATCTAGTTATGCAAAAGAAAATTGCTATTTAAACACTGTTGTAACCCACCTTACATTCCATTGGTATAAACAAATTTAAAGTAATTCCTAGAATCTCATCCTATATAATGAAGAGCTATTTTTTTTTTTTTTTAAACAATTACTTTATTACGTATTGCCATTTTGTGACTAGGATTGTATAATTTCTAGGAATGTGAGGTATTTGTAATTTGTAAAAACATGTACACAAATATTAAAGTGGACATGTGATATTTGCAGACAAGTGCCAATCATTCGGTTAGTTTAGTTTACTACAAGAAGCCATTGGTTAATATTATAGACTTTAGGCAAACTTTGTTCCTTTTGTAAACATTGTATCTAGTCATGTTTTTGCTTAGTTGTTTAGTCAAATGTGTTTTTGATGTAGTTAATATGAGATTATTTCCCATTACTTTACTAGTCATATTAATATAAGTTATACTCACCATTTAGTTGACTGATGTAATACCAAAATGATTGATCTTCCTTTTTGCCCTTTAGAATATTCTAATCTAAATTACCTATTGTAAGTTATTGATATTGTAGGTAATGTGGTAAGTCAACAACCAAATTATTAATTAATTTTAGTTTGTATTCAATGAGCCAGTAAAAAAAAAAAAAAGGCTTTGTCACAAATCCACAATACAATCGCGTCTTGTATTTTATTGGATATTTTCACGCCGCGGTGTAAAATAAAACTATACGTATTTTGGCCAGAAAAAGCGTTTTTTTTTTTTTTTTTATCATAAGTTTTCACACAAAAGTTCTTTACCAGGACTGTGTGAAACGATCGCCTCATGAATGCGCAATAATTGCATAGTCATCAGCATTAAAAAAATGTGTTCTTGCATAGGTAGGTTTTTCATTTCATGCAAGAATGCACTTTAGGTACTGGCATAATACATTGTATTGTGCCACAAGCAAGACGAATAACTTAGATTTTGCCTAAACCTTTAGATGGGTGTGATAACATAATAAATTAAACAAGTTAATAAAATCTTAGATAAATATTTATTTGGCTAAGCCAATGAATCTATAGTTACTTATTACAATCTAATTTATTGTTTGGGCTGTGTTTGATAAGATAGGAGGTACCTATAGAATAAGTATTTTTTTGTAAGGTGAGGTTGTGAGTTAGATTTTCACATAGTTTCACCCATGGATAAGTCCATGGTTTCACCTAACACGAAGCGTAATAAAGCAATGATAAAGATGAAGCAATTTAGACAAAATGTACCTTTATAACAACAATTAGTTTGTGTGACCATATATTAACTTCATGTGACAAAATTGTATGGTGGCGTAAATAAGTAGGTACCTACTTGGAGATTTTAGTAGGTAGCAATAATTATGTGTGTCGCGATAGAGGAAAATAGTTGAAAGCCAATTAATGTCTGATAGGCTTTATCAGCGCGCGCGTTAACATGCGGGAAACTGAAAATAGAATGTTCTATTTTATTGCGTCTCTCTAGAATTGGCTGCAGCAATCGATGGTGGTTATTTTACCTAAAGACTTCCTGCATTATTGATTGAAGCCTAATGATGACAAATTAAAAATAATTGTACTTATGCTATGGCATGAATCACATTTTACACGACAGTTGTCTTGATAATTTATTGCTTCCTAAAAATCTTTGCAAGTAAGAAGTACCTATTTACTACCACCTAGGTATTGTTTTACACATATGATGTACTCTGTGTTTTACACTCTGTCCATAAAATACCCTATAGGTAGGCTTCAATATGTTACACATGTCATAATAATGTTTATGTACAGTCACGGACTTTAATTGATGAGCCACCTTCAAACTTTTCAATTTTACAGTTTCATACATTCACGAGATTACACGATTAAAACAAACTCAAACCGCACGCTCGTAAACAAGATGACAAATAAATTACTTATAATCGGAAATAGTCTTATCCATAGAGGTTGACTAATAAGTTCTCAATGAAAAAAATAAATAAAATGTTGCATTAAGGTTATCCAATCTATTTGATACTGACCTCCTTTGAATCAGAGCTCATTAACTCGATTATTCTGAAAACATATCTGAAGACAGTGACAGTTGAAATGTCGATGTCAGAGACGTTAATTTCGAAGTGGTCGAAATGACTATTAATATTTCTCCGTACGCTAACGTTACTATCGCTACGTTTAAACAATCGTTGACCTGCAATTGGTTGACTTTGGGACTACCCAAAGTCAACCAATTGCATGTCAACGATTGTACAGCCAGAACTACAATTGTAGTCCTGGCTCTCAGGTTAGCGAACCGGTAGTTATTAAATATAATTTTCTTCTGCTAATACGAAGACTTATGACTTTCCGTGTCGGGAACCGAATAAACCCGATTTGCATTACACGGCTAAAATACGAACAGTGCCAGGTGGCTTATCAATTAAAGTCCGTGACTGTACCTAAAAAAATCGTCGAAATATTTTACACAACACCAGTTTGTCACAGGTACTTAAAAAAAATTGAGATACATTAATATTCTAATAAAATTGTATGCAATAAGATAGGTAACACGTTATCCAAAAGTACTTTGCAAGAGAAAAGAGCAAATAAATAATTGCACATACAAAATAAACAGTTTTTACTACCGCATTCCAACCATCATCACAAACGCGACATTTTATGACTATCAAGGAGACCAGAAAGCGTAGAGCGTTTATTCTGAAAGTGGGCAACGTCGCAAATAGACGTCAAATATTTCGCTGTTTTGATTAATTTGGCAATATTACTGTATGAAAATAGGAAATATCTAGATAACTGTCTAAAATATTGATTATGAAAATTTCATAATCTTTTTGAAAGTTTCAAGGCATTTGGAAAGTTCCTTTTTTTACAACTAAAACTAATGCAATAAATAATATCGTAACACCGAATATTTCGTTTTAGTTGTAAAAAAAGGAAATGCCTTTTTACCCTTAAACCAATGATATTATATTAAATATACATGTTGTGAGCGCGCAATCGTGAAGACTCGAAAACGTCCTAATTGGGACGTATTTATTGACTTTAGTCTGCAACACGCATGGCGACGAATACGCTTAGTTGAAGCAGCTGCACTAGCTCTCTTTTTTTCTTGTTGTTTTTATCAAGCCATCTCTTTTCTATCATTTTTAGGGTTCCGTACCCAAAGGGTAAAATGGGACCCTATTACTAAGACTCCGCTGTCCTTCCGTCTGTCACCAGGCTATATCTCATGAACCGTGATAGTTAGACCGTTGAAATTTTCACAGATGATGTATTTCTGTTGCCGGTATAACAACAAATACTAAAAAACATTAGGCTCCCATGTAACAATCATGATATTATTTTTCCTTTTTTAGAGATAATTGTACGGAACCCTTCATACGCGAGTCCGACTCGCACTTGGCCGGTTTTACTAGTAGTGAAATGAATGAAAAGTGGGTATGTGTGCTGCCGCTGCTGCGCGGAACACTTTTTTGGGTTGTTTTGTGAGTGTATAACATATCTGTTAATATAATATCATTGCCTAAACCCGTATAAATGCAATTCATAATCAATATTTTAGACAGTTGTCTAGCCAATATTTCATATTTCCATACCTACAGTAATATTGCCAAATTAATCAAAACAGGTAAATATTTGACCGTTATTTGGGACGTTGCCAACTTTCAGAATAAACGCTCGTTAATATCATCTACCTTTGTTGAATATGTATAAAATCTAAACGAGGCTAAAAACAAAGCGCAACGTAAGTTCGACATACATTACGAAATGAGTCAAATTTTATTATAATAAAAAAATATGTAACGCTCGATTTAGCACCTTGGTTTACATATTCAAATATGTAAACCAAGGTGCTAAATCGAGCGTTACTAATTAAAACCCGAATAATCACATGATATAATTAATACAAATTACGTTGCTACGATCTATTTGACTCTGCACCAAAGACCAATCAGAATTGGAATCGATTTGAAACAAATGTCTAATCCATTCATGTTTGAAAAAAAAATCTGCTCAACAACGTAACTTATGAAGCAATGGAACCGATTCCAATTCTGATTGATCGTGTATTATTAGTAGTATTACGCAATTAGGGTGCTGGTTGTAAAGTGTAGTTGCAGGTGATACAACATTTTCTATGTTCATTTAAATATTTGATTTATAAGGTACATCTATTTATAAAATGTAGAAGTACCTACTCAAACACTATTCATAGCTTGTAGATTTCTTGTATAATAAATTAAATATCCCTTATATATTGTAACTCTGCAATATTTCGGTTCTCTACTAATCATTCCAACCCTCGCCCCAGCCTTCACTCTCATCGACATTTTCATCCGGAACAAATTCTAATTTGCTGCTTACGTTTTGCGTACCGCTATTTTGAGCAATATTTACAATGGTCGGCTTTTCTATTACAGGCGTCATATCAGCAAAAAAATCAAATTCATCTGAATTCTTTTTAAGATCGTATTTTTGATTTTTTATGTCTAGTTCAGAAATATCTAAGATATTCTTTTTTGCTTCGATTGCAGCTTTTTGTAGTAACGTCGTTCTTGATTCGGCAATACCTTTCGTGTTTATGTTTGAGATAGAAGTACTTTTTTCCGTGTTGATATGACCTAACTTTTCGAGTGCACTATCTTCATCTAAAATTGGAGATGCACTTTTTGTTGTTAAATGGCGATTATTATCCCAGTCGCTCCAGTCATCTTCACTGTCTCCTTTCTTTGTATGTAATTCTGTTGCTATAATCTCATCATCTATGGATTCCCCACCAACTGGAGATGGTCTCTCATTTAACGTTAATGACTTATCAAAAGAAATTAACTCATTTCTATCGTCACTTTCGAATATCTCTCCAGAACATGGCAAATCACGCAAAGACTTACTTGGTAGATATACACTAGTTTCTGTTACTGGACTGGCTGCTGGCAATAAAGGCTTTGTTTTGGAATTTGGTCTGCCATCTGAGAAAAATTTCGATCTCTTTCCTCCTATGACCGTACCAGCTCCTAATATTGGTACCAATTCACTTAAACATATTAGAGTTGCTGCCACTAAACTATCATCTATATCCTTGATGCCCAAAAGTAACTGCAACATGAAAAATAAATATTCAAATAATATAGTCAAAATACTACAGAAATATTCTTGCAGCCAGAATTTCATTTGGGATATAATACTGGACCAGTATTTATAATGTTTGGTACTATTGGAATTTTTGTTTCATAATAAATGGATGAAATAACCTCTGGAAGGATGTGTTGAGAGAGCTCTTCATGTGAAAATACATGAACAAACTTGGAAAAGTGTCTTAAAAGTAGCATCCTGATTTGACTGTCTCTCACTCCAAATAACTGCATTAGTCTGGGTTTAATATGTTCTTTGAACACACCCAGACTGAAAAATCCTGGTACTTCTCCATTAGGTATGCGGTCTGGAATTTAAAGCAATTTATTTATGTACATTTTAAGTTGTAATAATCCTTTAATGGTTAGTCTCAGCAATCTTATTACCATTTTTTGGCTTGAGAATGAAAGGAATGACATCTCTTCTTGCTGTTTGGTCTAACATTGTAAGCCTGGATAGCAAAAGACCTCCGAGTTGCTTTGCCACAGTTTCTTCATCATAACATTTAAGATTTTCCAAAATATTAGAAAAAAACTGGCTCTTTTCCTCTTCCGAATTTAAAGGGAGGAAATTAAGAAATTTATAGATTGAAATAAATTCATGATTGAAAAAATTGTGCTGCAATATGTCAGATAAGTTGGGTCTTTTAGCAGGATTTTGATGCTGCATGTAATCTCTACAATATTTCTTGAATTCTTTCAGATGAGGTACTTCATCTGAAAATGAAGCAAGTAATTACACATATACCAACTGGCAAGAACAAAATAAATATGTTATAAAAATAAGGATTTAGTACTATACCATCTTTACAGTCTTTGAAAACATCATCAACTAATACAGCAAATGCATATTGATCCACTTTTGCAGTAATCTCATAGGAATCTTCATTTGGATCAACTGCTTTATCATACCTAGAATATGACAAAGATGTTAGATATATCTACTATGAATAAATTCAAACATTTTCTCAAACTGTGGGCTATGAGTATTAGAGAATAATAATTCAATATTCATATATTATTCATATGCACACTATACTTTAATCTACCTGTGAATCCTCGCATGTCTTAAATAAGCTGCCGTCAACTCAGTAAACGCGCACAGGTATTGCAATCCTCCCAGCTTCCATTGTCCATCTCCAGTCACATATATTGCTGATACACTCACATTATTATGGGACATACCAGCCTACAAATAGGATGATTTCAGATAATTTTAGTGTTAAATATATTAAGCATAATAAATTGAAACTTAATTGATGAAAACATCAACTCAACTTTTTACTGGTAAGATAACTACCCATATAGTTTCATACTAAATTAAAATTAATACAAACCTGTTCATGAATAAACACTAAAGCTCTTAAGATATTGTTGAGTCCTATGCATATCTGGAGCGGTGTTAAAGACTGTAGAATATATGACAATGGCTGCACAAATTCAGTGGCTAAATGCAGAGTAGAACGCTGTTGCCAAGCAGAAATGTATCGAACAATGCATGGATGACGGTACTTCAGAAGATTCTACAAAATAATTAAAAACATTAACGACTGTAACCATAAACATAATCAAGTTAGTTATACAATTTGAAAACGTACATTCGAAAACTTTTCCAGTGGTGTCGATATTGACCAAAGCGGACCAACCGCAGCTTCTCCCTTAAAAACAGAAACTGAGCCATCCCCTTTTAGGCTGAAATATCTGCAACTGTCTTTTATTGTGGCCTGATAGTGGCACCAGAAATCGGTTATCTCAATTGCCTTTTCCTCAATTTCTAGGCCACTTAACTGTGAACTGTCGTTACCCATCATTTAGGATTTTAATTTTATACGTATGTATGTCATTGGAAAATTTTAATATACGAATCAAAACTTCCTAAGTAATTAAATATTATAATCGAAACAAGAAACAACAAAATCTATGAAAAATGTTCAACGTGACATTTCGAAACAACTGACAGAACAGAATTGACAGATTACGTCTGTGCATAACTGCAGAATATCATAGATGGCTTACAGATAATCTAGATGAAAAAAAAAAAGTTGACAGTGTCTTGTTTTTTACCCAACTGCTCTAGAAGGAGGGTAATGTTTTTCGAGATTATGTATGTATGTCTATTTCTTTGTCACGCTTTGTAGCCTAAATGGCTTGATGGATTTTAACATACGAGGTGTCGTTATGTGGGTGATAGACGTGCGTACTTAGAGTACGCGGTCTTTAAGTTCGCGACCTTACTCGGCTCGCCGTCGGTGACACACGTGAAGCTTGCTCAAAATTTCATTGTCAAAATGGCTCGCGGCGATGACGGTCGGGCGAGTAAGGTCGCCGAGCCATAAGTACGCGTACTTGCTCGCACGTATGTCCCCTTTTAGGTTCGTCTTAATTGTGGGAATGACATAGGCTATATTTAAAAAAAAAAAATCCTCTACAAAAAGAAGGGACGGGAAGTATTTTTTTAAATAAATTATAACAATATTGGTAAGTATCAAATAAAAGCTAGTAATGAGTTAATTCCAAATAAATATATTATTAAAACAAAAAGCTTGGAATAAAACAAATTATTTTATAAACAAAAAACCCAACTGCAAAAACCTATAACCGAACCAAGCATTGAGCTTTGTTTTTTGTAAGGTACCATTGCAGGCAGGTTTGTTTGTATCTTTGGCAAATATGTAGCGCCCCCGAGACGGTCAAACTGTTTGATTCAAACACTTGGTTTGATTTAAACCATTTTGATCGTTTACACAGCTAGTTTGAAAGGTTTGTCAAACATTCACGAGTTTGGAGCTTAGCATAATCAGCCTATAATGTTCCCACTGCTGGGACACAGGCCTCCTCTCCGTGAGAGGGAGCGGGCCGTAATCTACCACGCGGGCCCAGTGCGGGTTGGTAGATGTCACATGTCTTCGAATTTTTTTGGTTCTAGAACATGCCGGTTTCCTCACGATGTTTTCCTTCACCGTTTTGAGAGCAGTGGTGATGAAATAATTTACACAAAGTAAAGCGCCTGTCAGGGTTCGAACCTACGACCTACAACTCGTAAGTCGTGGCCGTTACCACTGGGCCACCACTGCTCTTTGGAGCTTGTTTGATGAAATTTCATATTTTTGTTGTGTTTGACACGTCGCGTCGTTTGATCGTCTTCCGATGAGTTCGAACAATAATTATGGCTCAGTTTGCACTGGATTTTGTGCGTTTCTACGTAAGTTCTCTAGTGCGGTAGTTTCTAGCACTCTCTGTCGATGTTCGTGTTGTGAAACGATATTATCTCAAGTAAATCTGCCTAATCAATAATGTAATTTTTATGGTGTACATAATAAAGAGTATTCTATCTATCTATCTAATCTGTGGACACATGGATGTCATTTGTGTGACAGTCAGTGTCACATGCCCACACACACAGAGTACATTTTTACACACATGCCACACTTGTCAATAAAGACAGGCAGGTCTGTCAAATGTTTTCTAATTTATAAGTAATTCGTACAAAAATGGCATCGAGTTTACTCAAAAAAGTAATATTTTCTAATCCTGCCACTGTGCGGAAGACGTTTGGAATAATTTGCAATGCTACACGGAACCGTAAGAATAATAAATTCCCAAGCAATGTTGTTTTTTAATAATTATCCAGTGTTGTGACTGTTTATTGTTACGTCATTCCATTTTAGATTGGAACTATCAATACATGCCCGGTCCGTATCCTAGGACCCTAGAGGCACGAGAGGCTGCGGCAAAAAAATATGGTATGACCATTGAGGAGTATCAGCCGTATCCCGAGCATTTGGGTTATGGTGATTACCCAAGACTACCTGATGTTGGAGAGGATTCTAGGGATCCACACTACCCATATGATTGTCCAGAATTGAAGAGAAACTTTAATGAACCTGTAAGTTTTAAAATGGCCTTAAATTATTTGAAGCTTCTGTTAGCTAATGACTAGTCCTATAAATGATGTTTATTTTAATTTTCAGATACATGCTAGGATGGATATATTTGGTGGTGACCGTTATGACCCAGCTATGAAGAGAAGGTTCTCATTGGCTCACCAGTGGGCATGGTTTTTGGGTGTAGTTGGAGGATCTTTCGCATTGTTCTTCTATCTGGAAGATCATAAAGTGGGAAGGCCCGTTACAGCCAAGCAATACCCATCAAGTGGACCTCACTTTGCATTTTGTAGTGCTAATTAGAACATATGAAGCTCTTGTTCTGGTCTGTTCAATTTAGAATTATTATTTAAAACAATAGTTTCAATAAAACAAAATATGAGTTAATCTTTTTATTTTTATAACACTATCATCAAGTCTTGTAGCTATTGCTATTATGTAAAGATTCACATCTAGAAATTTTTGCCACAGGCCAAAGCAAACCATTTTACATGTAAAAAGTAGACCAAAAACAAAACATTGCTTATATAGGTACTTTATAATCCTACTAATACTATTTTCCATGAATTTTGTCCTTACAAATTGCCTCTCTCAATCATCCATAAACTGCTAAAAAGGTTCTCCATCCCTGATATATTAAGTGATCTGTACAAAGTGCGGAATATGTAATGATTGTAGCATGTGGCATTTTGTTGTTTCTACTTTCTACCTACCATGGCAAAAACGCTTTTACAAAATCAGTTAGAAGAATTGAATTTCCCTAGCTGGTCTGCCTAGGGGAGCAAACAAAAATATGCATTTTGTTTTCAATAAAATACTGTAGAAAATTGCATGGTAGTGACATGATGGTAAGGCCACAGAAGGTATATCATTTTATTAATATAAATTAATTACAATTTAGGATTTCACTTATAAATACTAGTAAAATATTCATCTTCCAAGTCATAGAGATCAGCTGCTATGTCATCACGGAGAGACATTAGTTTCTGGTCACATTCTTGTTGTTTGGTGCGGAATAGTTTAGAGTTTTGTGTTATAGCCTCGTTGACTGATGGGAAATCATTCAGTATTAAATACTGTTTTATGTCTGATACCAACTTCATTAAGGATTCACCAGCTCTGACTGAAACATAGACAAATAAGTATGTTAGTATTTTTGGAAAGTAAAATTTTATTTTTAGAAAAGTTAAAATCATTGGCTACCTATTTGAATTTTAAAATGATAAAGTTGTCTGTGCAATCTGCTGATGTGGTGCATGCACATTGGCACTATATGTAGTTATAAACACACCCAAAACAATGTCAAGAGAAGCTCCTTAACCAACTTCAGTTCTCAATTCGTCTGTATGTTTGTGTGATTACTCCGCCAATTTGAATAGATTTTGATGATTCTTTTTTTGTTTAGTAGGTCATGCTTCAGAGGTGGTCCCATATAAATTTTGTTAACTTTGCTTGCATTGTTTTTGAGTTAGCTTCAATATTATTTGAGGAATAAAGTAATATTATAAACCATAATGCAATAAGAGGTGATGTTCTTTGAATTCAAGGATTACAAGATTGTCTTCTAGTCAAAGTCAAAAGTCAAACAAAAGGCACTCTTGAACGTCAAAAACAAAGAAATAGCACTGATTCTAGTTGCCCCTTCCAAAAGGTAGTTTTCTTAAGGAGAAGAATGGGCGAGAAACTCCACCATTCCCTCTTTTAAAAATGTTTTACAATATTTTGTATACATTAATTATATAAATAAATGTGAAGACGATGCACCTACAATAACAATCACAAATATGGTTTTATATCATACTAGAGTTTATATCATATTATCTCATTAAAAAATATTTACATACTTGTTGTTAAATAATAACTAAGTTGAACTTACCAATGTTGGCAGCCCGGACTTGCATTTCAAATGTATCTTGTTCAATCTGTGTCATTCTATTCAGTTGGGTTTCATTTTCTAGTTTTGCAAGTTTTATGATTTCTACAAAATAGACACAAACTGTGAATAATGTGCAGGCACAGGCACATACTCCAATACTGGTTTGGACCACTTACTTATACATAAATAGGCAAGGATGTACTATAGGTACACCATGTCTAATGCCATTTAGTAACATTACGAATTACGATACATTACAAATAGAAGGATGGAAAATGTTGCATGGTGCTTTCGTCGTCCAAAATCTATCAGTTTACAATATACGTCATGCTGGGAGAACCGTGTCTAGTCCAGAATAGTTGGTATGGTTGGTTTTGCGTTACTTATTCCATATAAAGATATATCTTTCTCTCCAATGTAACACAAATTATAAATTTCTTCTGTAATTGATCAACAGGTCGCATTAATTTAACTTTTGTTTTCCATCCGAATGAAGTATTCAAATTATTAGAGCAAGATTGTAAAATGTTACGGTTGTTACTTACCTTCAAAGTTTTCTAACATACTTTTGACATCTTCTTTTAATCGGGTTGTATATGATTTTAGCAATGCTTCCTTATTTTGAGGTAAATTTCTTTGCATTTTGATTTATTTTGCAGTTATTTCTTCATGTAAGCAAAATAAGCAAATATAAACCACAGAGCACAGACTAAAGTCAAGGCAAAAATGTACTCTGTGGTCAAGTCTCTGTGCCACAGATCATTAACACAGATTCCAATAAAATTGTAATCTGTACCACAGACAATATAGTGCTTTGTGGCCACAGACCACTTTTTAAGCATGAAGACCACTTTATAATAAAATTTCAGACAACGTTACCATGCGTTTGCACTGGCGAAACATTAACACAAAAAATGTGTAAATATCTAGTTCCTGTCAATCTTCCATACAATTTTTGACTGCTGTTTGCACTGGCGAAACATTCACATAAACATGTTGAAATCTTTGTTTTCTGTCAATGTATTGACTCGCGTTCGCATTTTCAAATTGTTGTCGCGAAATATGTTTGACGTTTCTTAACACTGGACATGTTTCGCCACATGTCTTTACAAACCAATTTCGTATCAACATATTGTATCTCTATGAATCTAATAACATGTTGTAAGATTTGTTTTGACACTTTGGTTGGTTTTTATAGTCCACACATTTTTTATTTCACAGATATGGAAAACCTTGCCAAATCTCTATAAACTTCATCGTGTCTACTTTGGACCATTCTATGTTTCGATATAAACACGGGATGTTTACCACCATACTCGGAAAACACTAAACATCAAGCAATAGACAAGTTGCGAGATATAATTTGTCGTAACACGTCGTTAACACGACGTTGTATACAAAACATGTCTATTGTGTATGTTTCTAGAAAGTGCGAACGCAGTTTACAACAAATCTTGAGATCTGTCTTCTCATGTTTCGCACAGTGCGAACGCAAGTTCAATAAAACAAGTAAAGAGATTTGTTTCATGTGACAAGTTTCGAAACATCTACATGTTGAATGTTTTCTGGTGCAAACGCAGTTATATTATAGGTAACAATAGCATACTGGCATATAGTTCATAGCACAATAATATTGTTCGCCATACATTTATTTAGAACACGTTAAAAAAACGTGAACAAATTATTTCGCGCTCGTAAAACGCCTGTACTAGACAAGCTCTAGCTAGGTAGGTACCTATGCAATTTTGTGGGCGTGGCGCTGAATTCAATTTCCGGGTACCTAAACCCTGAAAATAATTTCGACAGTAACCCATGAGCCAAGGGGTGTGAAATTAACATAAAATTATCTTGAAATATCATCAACTATTAATGACTAGGTACCTATAGTAATTTATAAGTCAATGAATAACATATTTTCTAGAGCGGTATTTTTATTTCATAAAGGTGTCTGTCTTATAAAACCAAGGAAGAGTTATTTTGAAAGTTAAATTATTTACTCTGTTTTAAAAATCTAGCATATTCTTTTAGACGAAGAGCGTTAATATTTATGAATCCAGTACTATCTTCTGGCGAGAACCCTCCGGCAATATCCATCGAAACCAGATCTTTGTTATACAAACTCGCTGAGCTCTTTCTCGCTAATATGGTAACTGTAATATGAAAACAACGGTTAATAAGGCAATATGTTGAAATAATGAATTAAGCAAGTGTGAATGATTGCAACTTGCCATTTCCTTTATATATTTGGAGTGTAACCATTCCATTTACAGTTTCTTGAGACAACTCTAAACATTTTCGCGTGTAGGCGGCTTCCGGTGAAAACCAAAATCCATTGTAAACGAAATCTGCCATTTTCTCCTGAAGATATTTCTTAACTCTGTAGAAATTTATCAGATTAATTAGTTTATCCTAATTTTTATTTTACATGAAAAATTTTATTTGAGTATTAATTTAGGTAGGTATACATATTATGTTGCGTTACCTCAAAACTTCTTTGTCGAGAGCGTAGGCCTCTAGATCTACATGGGCCACGTGAAGAACCGTCCCTGCAGGTGTTTCGTATAGTCCCCGGGACTGTAGGAATAGTACATAATCTCAGGATTGCAGATCTCTTTGTAAAATACATTTTTGGAGTCAATTATGCAAAAGCTTCCAAACCTTCAAACCTAGGAATCGATTTTCCACAATGTCGATACGTCCAACTCCGTGCTGGCCACCCAGCTTGTTCAGGGTTTCCACTATAGCCAGTGGATCGGTTAGCACCAGAGACTTCTCGTGCCCGCTAGGGATCCGAACGGAGACAGGTAATCCTGTCGAATTATAAGTACATTTTTAAACCTATAGGTATATGTAACTAAGTAGGTACTTACTTTACAAAAACTTACAAAAAAAATCAAACCGACTTCCAAAAAAAACACTAATATAAAATAAAATGAGAAAAACAACTTTAATTTCGGAAGTCGGTGTCTTTGCTTTGCAATTTTCGTTTTATGCCACCGACTTCCGAAATTAAAGTTATTTGTCTCTTTTTATTAGTGTTTTTTTTGGAAGTCGGTTTGATTTTTTTTGTAAAAAGTTTTTATTTTTCACTTTTTAGTTGTGGTACCTACCCCACACAAATCCGAATAGCACTAACTGCTATGTAAATAACAGTGAAAGAGTAAATAAGGAAATCGTCTAGATAAACTAAGTGGGAAAAATACGTAATATTGAAGCTAACTCAAAAACTACGCAAGCAAAGTTAATCAAATTTATATGGGACCACCTCGCAAGTATGACCTACCAAACAAAAAAATAATCATCAAAATCGATTCACAATTGGCGGAGTAATCGAGTAAAAAACATACAAAAAAAAAAACATACAGACGAATTGAGAACTTCCTCCTTTTTGAAGTCGGTTAAAAAGGATACATACGACTATTGGTATGAGAAGTAGTAAATGATTACTTACCCTTTTCAAAATTGATATCAATCGCGCTTGGATAGTCTTCAGCTTGTTTTAAATCCCGAGTAATTTTGAAAATGCCATTTGGAGGAATTGCCCCAGGATCCTCCAGTACGCCGGATTCGTAACTGGCAAGGACAGCAATTTTATAACGACATTTTAAATAGGTAAGTACCTATACAACGGGTAAAATTAAATGTCTGCTTTACCTGATGTGCATGATATTTTCGTCAGTTGACCAGGGTTCTTTGGGAGTAGCTGAGACAGGGATGTTTTCCTGTTTTGCGAATTCGATAAGATCACTGCGACCTTGGAACCGTTCGAAGAATTCCGGGAGCCGCCAGGGCGCTATCACCTGGATTAAATGATTTGTTAGACAAGATCTTACCGCATACTTAAAAGTCTTAAAGTACCTCAGTAGGTACCTACCTACTTTAAGACTTTACATCAGTATGTATCCTTACCTTTCCTTCGGGCCACAATGAATAAACACTAAGCTCGAATCTGACTTGGTCGTTGCCCTTGCCTGTAGCGCCATGAGAAATGTACTTGGCACCTAGTTTTCTAGCAGCATCCACAAGTCCAACTGAGATGCAGGGTCGTGCAAGAGAAGTACCCAAATAATATCGACTTTCGTAAACCAGACCCATCTGCACTGCAGGCAGCATATAGTTGGATACGAATTCTTTACGCAGATCTTCTACTATCACCTAAAAATAAAGTATTGTTTTATTAACGTAGGTACATAATTACAAAAAGTTACCGCGAAATATATCTACCAATATTATAAATGTACTCACATCTTTGGCTCCTACTGCCATAGCCTTTTCCTTAGCTTTTTTGAAATCTTCATTTTGACCAACATCGGCCATATAGCACACCACATCATAGTTTTTTTGGATTAACCTGGGAATCAAAAACAGTGTCAAATGGTCGGTATTTTTACTGCTGGCTGCTGAATGGGCTGCTAATCAGATACTCAGCAAAAGGATTAGAAACATGCTTTGACTACCCGATTTAATAACTACGTAGGTATTATAAATGACGTACGTAGGACGTCATTTTTCTGTGCTATATAAAAAATGATGAATATGACGTCGTTGGTAGGTACTACGGCCCTATATTCTTGGTGACAAGACCCAGGAGAAGAGAGTAGCGTTCTTAACTTTATAGGCAAAATTTACCATTTTAGGATGCAGCTGGTATCCAGACCACCAGAGTAGGCAAGAATAACAAGATCTTTCGCCATGACGCTTATTGAGTGATTGCTTGCAGACAGTCGTAGATAAACTGAAAGCGACGATGAACTGTCGCGAATGGGTTGATAACCCTGAGGTTAACACAATAGTGAAGTGTCGCTTTGTGATATTCGAATACCTACCTACATTTTAATTACCTACATTGAACTTGAGAAGTTTCGGTTTCGCAGAATGCCGGTGTGTAGGTATGTTGTAGGTACAATGTCTGCTGTAGGGCTTTTCGGCAGTGGATAGCTAGTCCTTGGGGCCGTGTATCAAAATTGGATTACCCTGACTTGGATATCTTAGATTTTCTGTGTGATTTTACTAAATTAATGCAAGAGCTTGAGAATCGAACGGCGCTTATTGATAGGTACGTCTGATACCGCCGCTGCTTTTCGAATTCGCAATCCATTAGCATAGGTAACCCACGTCATAGTTTCAGTTCAAAAAACTGTAGGAGTTTAAGGAGAACGGTATCCTCTATGGTCGCTACAGTAAATCATCCTATTCTTTGTCACACCCATCGGTCGCATAGTGAGAGGGAATTATGTCTGCTTATACGCCAGCACAGCGCACCGCCAGCAAAAAAAGCCCTTATCGACATAACGGAATTATTAGGTACTCTTGGTATCGGTATCTACAATTCCTACACCTATGAGAGATTCATAGCCTGTGGTAAGATAGTTGTTTCAAGCATGTAAGTAAAAGTCATAATTCCAGACAAGTTGTTTGTTACCGCATCACTCAACACATCGAGTGATAAGATAGCCTGAGGATGATGCTCCCAAGACTTAGTTGGTCACAATTACATCAGATTAGGTATTTGTTTTTCCAAATATACTTATTTATACTAACTCAAAATATACATGAGTGTAATATATTTATCTATTAACTTTTAGTTAGGTACCTATCCATTTTAATGAAGCGTTCCGTAAAAAAAGAGTAATAAAGGAACCCATATGATTTCGACTTCAGTCAAACCAGGCAGGGGGCAAAAAAACTTTTTACAAAAAAAAAACCGACTTCCAAAAAAAACACGCAAAACTGAAAAAAAAAACCGACTACCAAAAAAAAACACTCAAAACTGAAAAATAACTTTAATTTCGGAAGTCGGTGTCTTTGCTTTTCAATTTTCGTTTTCTGCCACCGACTTCCAAAATTAAAGTTTTAAAGTTATTTTTCAGTTTTGAGTGTTTTTTTTTGGAAGTCGGTTTTTTTTTTGTAAAATGTTTCTAGCTGATGAAAATAACAGTGAAGAAGTAAATGAAAACATCGTCTAGATAAACTAAGAGGGAAAAATACGTAATATTGACGCTAACTCAAAAACTACCCAAGCAAAGTTAATAAAATTTATATGGGTGGTCCCATATAAATTTTATTAACTTTGCTTGGGGCCTCGGAATCATGAC
The DNA here is from genome assembly GCA_948473465.1 of Lithophane ornitopus. Lineage (NCBI taxonomy): Eukaryota > Metazoa > Arthropoda > Insecta > Lepidoptera > Noctuidae > Lithophane > Lithophane ornitopus. Next base: position 6,207,522 of record OX419616.1, on the reverse strand, counting down.
CTACCAAACAAAAAAAGAATCATCAAAATCGATTCATAATTGGCGGAGTAATCGCGTAACAAACATAAAAAAAAAGAGCATGCAGACGAATTGAGAATCTCCTCCTTTTTGAAGAAGTCGGTTAAAAAAATCCCGGTCAACTTTTCATAAAACTGATTTTGACTTTGAAATTTGAAATAGATATTATAATCAATGCTTGTCTACTCACTGTTCACTCACATAGCAAGTAAAGGAATTGAAATAATAATATTATTATTTTCATTCTATTTATCTCGCCCACTCTACTGGTATGCATGTACTTACCCTATCTAAACCTGTACCGATCAAGGTAGGGCCACAGATTACAGGGCGACACCACTTCACCGAAACTTTTCACAGCAGTCATAAAACACATCGTGAAAAGATTATAATTGTAGTCTGTGGTGAAAAGTTTAGATTGTACTTTTGCGGTGCTAACATAATAACAATGTAGGTACTCTGTGGGTGCTAACTTGCCTATAGTCCCACATTTGCAAATGACCAAGCTTGTGCTTTTCGCTGACAACGTCGATGATCTCCAGAAAATGCTTCACAACTATAAGGTGCTGGACTTGGATTACTTCTTCAGTACCTTCTGATAAAGTCGGAAACGAAATCTATAATCTATCTGGCCATATTCTTTCATTTGACGAAGAGCATCAACAAACAAAGATAACGAGAGCAATAGAGTTCGGGTGGGCCGCATTTAGCAAATTGGACGTCATTCTGCAATCAGCCAAATTCCAAACTGTCTGAAGTCACGCCTCTATAACCAGTGTGTTCTACCCACCATGACATAGACGCTCATGCAAGAGGCTATGTACAGGTGAGAGTTACACAGAGAGCCATGGAGCGAAGGACTGGTTACTAACGCGGGTAGAACTGATGAGGCTGGCACAGAGGTAAAAACCGACCTGAAAACGGTTAAGTGACTGTTATCTTGGTTGGTGAACGCGCCGATTGTCCGACGTATACACGGACTAGCGGTGTTTATGGCCGTGTTTACTTCGTCGCTTTATGAAAAATAGGTGTAGGTGTCTTTATATACTACGTGACTTAATATTAGTAAAAAACAAGTAAAATACGTCTTATTGATGATTAAATAATTTAATGAAATTGTTAACAATTAAATACTGATATTTAAATTTATGATTAGACTGGCTATAATACGAATATTCCCTACATAATTGCACAATCCGTCATTAACACACAATTCATGCAAATTGATAGATTTAACATTTTTAAGGCTATAAGTGGCCAGATGCAGATGGGGACTTGTATTGCTTGAACAGTGAACTACGTCGAGATATCAATAGATATTATATTATGAAATGTATTTATTATAATCCCCTATCTAGACCATTACTACACGTTATCTTATGAATACATTGTAAATCATCAATACGTTAAACGTCCCTAACATAGTTCAGAAAAAGTTAGAGGTAAACACTAAATCAGAATTTCAAGAGTAACATGTAAGACTGTCTAACTACATATCGAAATAGTTTGGAATGTTGAATGTAAACGCATCTGTCAATATATAAATATATGATAAACACGCAGAATAATATCATAGATAAAATATAAGATTACGAGTGAATCTCTAGCGTGTCGAGAACTACCTCAAGTGTGTCGAGCAAGCGACATCGACAGTGGTGCGTTGAACAGGCACAATCAAAGGTGCAAGTTAATAGAACAATTGAATCCTGTCAACAAATTATATCTATGGTTAATACTCAGTTAAGATTCTAGCATTTGGCATTAAATTAACTGCGCAACGGTTTTCGGAAGCGAATTTTACATCTAGTACACACACATGATAAAAGACATTGTACCTTACTATAATTTTGCAGACAATTTAGTTTTTAAACTATGCCTACACTTCGCTCAAATCGTTACCTCAATAGAAATTTTAAATTATGTTCCATAATTTAACAATAGCATGTCGTCTGAATCAGTCTATATTAATAGTACACAAACCCATTCCAAGTAATGTTTAACATTCCTATGCACAACAAAATAATACAATTGAAACTCTTAAAAACTAATAATTCTGATATTGATTTAAATATTTTTTTGAAATAAAAGTCAACAATATAAACATTTTGATCATTCTGTTATACAACAAAACGTAATAGAAAGATAAAACAAAATTACAAAGCACATTTGCACTTATTTTGATCTTAAAAATTATTTAAAATACTAAGTTATTATAGTACACACAATTTGTATTCCAAAATGACCATTCTGACACAGTCAGATGGTACTTCAAACTTGTAAGTAAAACCGGTAAATAAAATCAATGTGGCCCTTATAATAAATTAAGTTTAGCCATTAGTAGTCGCATAATTACAATATGCTTATATTATCACAATAAATGGTCGAAGTACGGCAACGCTTTACTAATGTTTATGTAATAAATATAAACAATTTATGGTATTTGAAACACATACAGGGCCTAAGCATTTGCTAATTTTGTCTTCGACAACTAAAATCAAGTTTAGGCGATATTAACTTGGTAAATTTCATATTTATGTATGTCGATAGCCGATTCCTGAAAAGTTGGTGTTTAGGCGGTTAGAGAGCTCAGGTCAGATAGGAAGTTGTCTGGAGTCAGTATGTGTGAGGAGCCGATGATCACCTCCCAATTCTTAAGCGCGGCTGTCACCTCGTATGCGCAGCGGATTTCAGAGAAACAGACGCCTGAAATAAAAGATATGTAAAATATAATGTAAGCTACACAAGCATAGATTCTGGTTTGAATACTCTATTTTATAGTAAGGCGAGGCGAAGGAGGATACTAATATGTAGCGGTGGAGAGAAGATATTATAATAAAATTGAAAAATATAAGATTTTTACCTCCAACAAGGAAAACAATCAGACGCGGTACGTTCTTGATAGTCTGCTGTGCCTTATCCTTATGCCAGTGTCCGTAGCGCACACTGAAATACAACATAAATTAAATATGTATTGCTAACAAGCAATGAATGCAATTAGTTCATTGAGTACGTGTTGCAAGATTTGCCGTTTAACGGTATTTTTACCTAGTTGGTGCCTGATATCCAGAAGTTTGCGCGCGTCCAGCCAAGAATGGGAAGTGACGTTGGTCAAGTTTATCTTCGATTGCGTCTTCCATGATATCCTAAAACAAAAAAAAAAACAAAAAAATGGGTAACGATGCGGCGATTTTGTGTTTTCTTAAATTAGATATAGTGAGTGGAACCTACTTTGATCACGGGTGTCCATCTTGACATTTGGTATGTTTGCTCCGTGATCCTTTCCTTCCTAGGTACTTGATACTGTTTCTTCCGATTCCCCTGTGGAATGAACATTACACCGTAACATAAATTGCAAATATTGAATAAGGGAAAACTTAACTTATCTTCATAATTGAAGCGACTATATAACACTAAAATAATATACAAGTCTGAAGTCATAAAAACACGGGTTGGAAAAATATAGTCGATAAAGTATTGGGGGTTAGACATTGATAATAATACAAACAACCCAAGATACACATTCCATCAGCGACTCAGCGACATCAGCGAATTGTACCTTTAGTTTTAATTTGCGTTTATCAAATCGAAGTTTTATTATATTTTTAGTTTATCGAAGACACTTATTATATTAGTCACATAATTTGGAGGAATATTGTACCTTGGGTATATCAATGGGATTAAGTGAACAATCGATCACAAGACTGTCAGTGTAACAGAACAAAACCGTTAATAAAATACCATGCTACATGCAAAAAAATACATAAATATATCTATATATAATAAGTATACATCAACAACGACATTCAGTCCCAGGTTGGCGAGGTTGAGTAGCGTCTGCTTGTCGGAGGGCTCGAGCTGCGCGTGCGTCACCAGCTTGTTCAGGTTCTCCTCCGAGATGCCATTCTTGGACATGATGTACAGAGCGATAATTCGCATCTTGTTGAAGTTTATCACTGCCTGGAAGGATTTGAAAGGTGATCAGTCGATATACCTATAAGTATCAATAAAAGGGGTGTTCATTTCAAACGACTTCAAGCAAAAGAGTTTCTCAAATCGACTGTTTTTATTTGATATAATGACTATATTCCTTTTACACAACCGAAAAAAAAAATGTTCCGGTCAGTCGATTTGTTCCTTGACAACCTTCCTGAGAGATAATCAAAAAGGCAAGCTTTATTAAGTCGCCATACATACCTGGTCAAGAAGCACGGGTACAATACTCCTCATGTGGTCTTTGATCTTCTCGCCCTCGGCATCGGTGCCCATAGCTAGGTCCTGTTGTGACAAAATCATAGTCATGTCTCAAAACAAGACAATTATGGCATGTATAAGGGCGTAAAACTTGACATTATATTTATTTCAAAATTCATACATATTAGAAAAAAATCCTAATAAGATGACACAGCTAACAAGACTGACAAATTTAGTTTTAAAGCTTTGGTGACATAAGCGCACATTGTGGAATGCAATAAATGATTGCAGTATTGAAAGTTACTGTAAACATAATTATGTATATTATTACGTAAGGTGAGGTAAAGGCCAATATTGTAATAGAAACATTTGTAAGGAAGAACTCACCTGTTCAACCTTGCACAGTTTGTCGACGTAGCCCTGGTAAGACTTCATGCAGTCTTCAGCCAGACGCAGATGTGTGGCGTACTTGGACAACTCCTTCTGATACTGAGGCATCTTCTTGATCATCTGGGAGAGGTCTCGCATGGATTGCTTGTCACCTGATTATTAATATTAAGTTAATGAATTATTTATATGTAGATAATATGTTTAAATGAAACAATACAAAACCTACTTCAATACACCTTTTGAATAATGGAATGGGATTTTAGGAGTCTATCACCAATTCTTTTTAATGGCCTTGCAGAGTTTTCTCTTTTATTGGCATGTCGGGCCTGCGGTTTTGTCTCACCACATACTGGGAAGTATACTACAATGCCTTTGCTCCTCAGCATGCTAAAACAAAGTCGAAATAGAGTAGAATTTATTTAGTCACCTCCGCCCATTCGTTTTGAATCAGTGAACTTCTTCAGGTTCTTGGTGACCGACGTGGACACGACGGCAATGTGCTGATGTCGCAGCTCTACCCACAACTCGTCATTCTCGTCCAATAACACTTCCTTCATGTTTCCTGAGGAGTCGTATCTACAACAAACAATTATGAACATGTAAGAGAAAGTTTTGGAATTGAAATAGATACCTACACCTCCAAATAGTGTGGTGATTTGGTCTTCATTACGAACAAAACATAATAAGCAACCCACATTTCTTTGTGTATAAATAGTCTCTTAACAAAGTAACTGGGGAGGCTTTTAAATATCTGGTTGTGATTGGCTACTACTTCCTGTATCAGCTAGGTCAATAATCTATACAGGTTGTAAGGGTAATCACCGTTGTCACTCAAACCATGGGTAGTTAACTTAAATATAAAAATAAATAACCGAAAACAAAAAAAAAAAAAAACATTATTTTAATTAAAAGATTTTCAAAAGTTTCCATCCGACACCGTGCTCGTTAGCGAAACAGCTGACTGACTTAGGGAGGGGTCGCGCTCGCGGCCGGTCAGGTCACGTTTTCCACACCCCCCACCCGTGTTGAGACGCAAGTTCATTGCCCTAGCGCATAGGGCAACGAACTTGCGTCTCTTGTGGAAAAAGGAAGATTTAAAAAAAAAGTTATAGTTTTCCATTGATTTTACGTTCTATAAATGAAACCAAACCACTGGTTGCAAGGATAACGGTGTTTACCCTAAAACCCTGTATAATAAAAATGAAATGCTGTTCCTTGCTGTTGGTAAGCGCATAACTTCAGAATGGCTGGACTAATTTGGCAAATTTTTGATAATTGGAAAATTCGGGAAACCTAAAAGTACATTTTCTAAGGGAATTGTGTACGAATTATTGATATTTGGACATGACAAAATCGATCAGGGTGAGCTAGTTCAAAATAAAATAAACTAAAGTTACTTACTTATAGACGTCATTCTCGATAGGCAACAGATCGTATGCCATGGCTTGAAGTGTGAGTTCGTGCAGCAGCGGCGACACGCAGTCGAAGCCGCGGTCTATTACCAACAGCTGTGAGCGAGCCTTCTCGGGACCCTCGCCCATAGTCGGCTCGTCAGCCTACATTACAACATAAAATAATACTAGTGTTTTACGGTATGGTATACTGGATGCATTTCACGAGCGCGCATCACTTTGCCATAAAGGTCTCATGACGAGCGCTCGTGTTGCAACATCTATTATATAAGATTTTGATGCAAACTCGGAGGACAGTCGAACACACGTCGGTGGTATGGCAACACCTTGAGCTTGCCTAGCGTAGTACGGAGATTCAATAGAATGAATGAATGAAAATATTTATTTGTTAAACAAAGTGTACACACAGTGATATTACTTTTTGTGATTGCTACAACATTAATTCTAAAGAGTTGTGATAAAGTTCATAATAATTATTTTATTTACCTTGTAGGCATCCAGTTTCTGTTGGATCAGCTGGGCGAGCTCCACATTGCGTTCCCAGTCACTGCAAAACAATGTGTTGTTTAGATTTATTCCAAAATTCAACACAACACATTGTGTCTCACTAAAATAATAAATAATATTATTTAGGTTAGACACAATGTTTAGTGCTATTAGGAGTTTAGGACATGAAATGAAATGTTTATTTCTGTAAGTAGATCTTCTAAGACACTTTTACTAGTTAATTTAATAAAATAAAATAAACTAGATGGCGCCGGCATTTCCTAGCTGACTGATTCCTAAGAAGCAATGCCGAAACAAACTCTGTGAGTCTGAAATAACAGTTTTGTTCGAGTCTGTAATAAATCTGGCTCTCCAAAACTCGTACAGTCTTCATTGTTTAGTAATATTATAATGCTGAAGAGTTTGTTTGTTTGAACGCGCTAATCTCAGGAACTACTGGTTGGAATTGAAAAATTCTTTTTGTGTTAGATAATCCATTTATCGAAAAAGGTAATAGGCTATATAACATCACGCTACGACCAATAGGGGCGGAGCATAAATGAAAAATGTTGCAAAAACGGGAAAAAATATTCCTTTTTGAGAGCTTCCGTTGCGTGCGCTGCGTAAACGGTTTTAGTTATGCAAATATCATGTATGATGGAATTGTTCCTCTTTAAAAGTTCTAAAAAAAATCCGCGACAGCATATCTTTTAAGATTGACTCAGTATAACCTTTTTTATGTTAATCAAATTTGTTCGAAATTAATGCATTATTTGCGATGGAGTTGTAACACATAACAACGTATTTAATTTATGTAGCAGTAAAATATTTTTAAATTCATTCGGATCGGACATTTGATTTCGAAGTTATCAGGAGTATAAAAAGTAATACGCGAACCGTTCGACCGCGCCGCGCCGCCGTCGTTCCCTACTCTAGAGAGGAGAGGATAGGCACACGGGTAGACCATGATCTGGAATAGGACATAGGATACGTTTTATCCCTATATTCCCACGGGATCGGGTGAAACCGCGGGGCACAGCTAGTTGTTTTTAAAAATGCTGCCATAGGTTTTGTTAAAAATATCTACCTGCGGTAACGCACAGAAGGGTACTCTCCGAGCGTAGCGCAGAGCGTTGCGATCTGTTCGGCGATGCGCTCCATGTTAGCGTTGCGAGTCTGCGCCAGCGCTGGGTTGTACATGCACTGGAACGTCTCAGGCGAGTCCAGGGAGAATACCTGTCAATATAAGATAATGCAGAAATATTGAATATTATTGTCACTTACTATATAAAAGAGCCTAAACAAGTGACGATACATAGGTGTATCTGGCACATTTTGGACAGTCAGCGCCATTACCATCCTTGGTATCTGGCAAATCTTATGGCTAAGGTATTATCATCTGGATTTGATTCAAATAAATTAGGAAAGATAAGTAATTTTTCAATGGATCTGGGAGTTTTTAATGATTTATGTAAGGTATTCTTACTGACCTGGCTTTCATAAGGCAAGAAAGCAATGTTAATTTCCTTCAAAGTTTTTATCTTTCTTGCGGCTGATGACTTGCAGAGTTCATTGAATAGTTCCTCAGGACATACTAATTAGTGGCAGCGTGTAACAAGTGTTAGACATTAGTTTCAAGGTTGAACTCAACATTTATTGTAGTAAGTACCAGACTAAAGTAGAATCCAAAAATGAGCCATGCTTAGTTTATTTATAACAAGTAAGCTTTTTATTTTTTAGACTCTGATGATGAAGTTCTACTTAAGTCTGATGAGTTCACCCTGTTGAAGATACAATAAAATTCGACAAACCTGTTGTTCATATGGAATAAAAGCAATGTTGATTTCCTTTAATGTTTTGATATATTTAGCTACAGGACTACGTGATAATTCGTCAAATCGAGCATCAGGACAAGCTGTGAAAATAGAAATTAATATGCAAATAAAAATTAAAGCATAAACGAATAAAAAAAAAGCAGAAGCTACCTATTTTAAGAACATGTTTTTCTTTTCTTTTCTAAGACAATTTTTTTTATAGAAAATCTTGTGTTCATAATTATTATGTGATCTTATTTAAAACATTTAAATACCTATAAAGAAGAACATAAAGTAAATCTACCTTCAGTGAAGAAGACATGGGCAGCCCGGTACATGATGCGATTCCCCACAGAGAAGTCATTGATGAGGGCATGTACAGACTTCTCAGAGGGTGTGATCAGATAGATACCATCCATGGTGCACAGTGGTTCCCTCTTCTTGTGAATATCCTCCACCACTGAAATATTTAAAATAATATTTTTCAAATCAAAACAGTTTATGGATGTGTTGGGTTGCAATAAATACTGTTAGTGTTATAAGAAAAACCCAAATTATAGAAACCTAAAAAGGCTAAACAGCTTCTATGTTATTCTTATTGGTATGTGAAACAAGTTGTTTGTTAAAGATAAGGATAATTGAAAAATATCCTACAAGTAATGCCCTCTGCAGAGATGTCATGCATTTTGCAGCAGGCAGACACCATGCGCATGGACAGCTGATCCACCACTAAGACGCGCCATTCTATTTTATCTTTTCCTTTTGACCGATACCGGATCACCTCGTTCATAATCTCTGTAAAGAAAACAATAGTAGCCTTTATTACAATTTTAAAACACTGGTTTTGAGGTCTCATAACGACAATAGGTCAGATTTAGCAGTAAACAATTTTTTTATACATATAAGCCCCTATTGTCACACAACTGAACAAAGGCCTCCCCAGCCTCCTTCCACCTCTTTCTGTCAAGAGCTGCCAAGGACCAAAGCTTGTCCCGCATCATACAGTTATTGCATTGTATTTGCGTAAGCATTTGTTTATGTTTGGATAGTTTTGAAAATTGCACTTACAACCAAATAATATTACTACAGACAATCGAAATTGCGAGCCGGATCGATTTTAACAACAATTTCATAATCTGAAATCAGATATTTATAACCGTTTGCATAAAAATCGAAAAACGCCCATGTCTACACTCTAGCTTAGTTTGTTTTATTTAAGTTATCCTTTTTATGTTTTCCCCAATGTTTTTTTGTATTTTGTGGGCCCCTTTTTATCACAGGGGTGTTCTGATAATAATATGCGCAAAATAGAGCTGGTTGCTGTAGCAGTACGTATTGCATTTTTGAAGAAAGATTGTTGAAACGAGTTCGAAATAATTGCATGAGAATAGAACAAGAAACGTCTGAAAACAATATTTAGAATTCGCACGATCCGCAGCCACTTCGTGACGTCTGTAGCACCCCACCCCCCAGCTCAAGTGACACAAGAAAATCAATAATAGGTGCTAAGCTTTTCTGCCTCTTCACGTAACTTTTTTACACTTATTGCAATACTCTATCAAACCTTATAATGCATCTAAGCATCACAACGTTATGGAACACACATTTTCTCCTTTGTTTTGTCTAATTCTAACAAAGCTACGGGAACCCATTGTTTATAATGCCGCTATTGTAACTTTATAATAATGTAGTGTACAGCCAAAAAGTTGGTAGATAAGTTGAGCCCCAGGCAATTTCAGATAAAAATATCGAAATAATTCAACAAAAACACATAAAACTATTAGTCATCGATAAGTTGATGTCTGTTGATAGAATGAAATCATAAAAAATATTATACAATGAGCAAAAAAATATTTATATATACATTTTTTATAATTGTCTTCCAAAATGAATGGTAATAAAGTGTTTTATGTAATGAAATAATGCCAAAAACATATATTTTTTAACTCACTTTGCCCAACTTGTGCTTTGAGAGCCATCTTGAACCGTAGACTAAAGCATAGATAATGAATATAGAGCAATGTGGGAACTGTCAAACAAGACGATACCTATGAAGTCAAAGAATCACGCGCCCTGTTACACGGACATAAATTACTTTAGAATGCTTAATCAGCTTATAATGGGGATGTAAACTGCCATTTGTACCTGTTTTGATTATTTTGGCAATATTACTGTATGGAACTATGAAATATCGCTAACTAACTTACTAGAATATTAATATTTATATTTGATACGGTCGCGAATCATATTAAGGTGGATGCGCTAGGGTGGCCCGCGAAATTCAAATTTTCTTACGTTTTTTGCAATTTGCAGGTCAGTATCACATTATATGTTGATAAAAATATTATAAGCGCCCATAACAAATATGAATTTACAGAATTATAAACATTAGAATCAGCAATACAACTCTCTAAGTTCATGTAAGTGCATTGAATGAAAATTTCATGAAATCGTCAGTCATTTATATCAACATACAATGTGATACTGACCTGCAAATTGCAAAAAAAGTAAGAAAATTTGAATTTCGGGGCCTACTCTGAAGCATATTGCATTTCTTTTCTTTTCTTATTTCATTTTCAAAAAGTCATTCATACAATAGACTTATAAAGGCCCATGGAATTAGTATGTACTGTATTGTCATTGCCGGCCATTGTCGGCCACGACGGCCACCATGCATTTCCAGCAAGCCTTGCCCTTTGAAGTTATTTTGTCAATGCCGCAAAATGTCACAATTGTTTCAAATTATTTACATCATGCAAAAACTTTTTAGATAATATGGATAGTATTTTATTACAGCGCAAGTCAAAAATAACTAATGTAGAGTTGACAATATTACTCCAATAATTTGATAACTAGACAATTTTTCAGAATAATAAATACAGGTATACTCGCTTTGTATGCGCGCGCATTTTGATAGCATGAATGATAAGGAGGCGGGTCAATAAATAAGTGAAAGAGATAGATCATAATGCTGTTTCGTTTCCCACGGAACGGAAAACAGAATGGAATCGAAACGTGAAACGTCAATTCAGTTTTTTCTATGTTGGTGTCGGATGTGGGTGTGTTGATGGTTAGCGATTAAGTGTAATTATCACGTGCGCGTGAATTTTTAAAATCCATAACTTATTTAGGCTACAGAATTGGATATTCAGTAAAGGTAAATAACACAGCAGTTTACCTAAATACTTAAAATATATTTTAGTCTTTTTTTGCAAATGTATATTTAAAATGGTATTATTGAAAATTATGGTACAATACTGAAAATGGTTGGGAAACAAAATGTAATCTACCCTCAACTTTAAAAACGGAATAATTTCGCAATAATCTCGACTAAGTTAGTGAGGTGTATCAAAGTTATATGAAGGAATATTACTTAATTTTTATATACCTGGGGATAAATAAATAAACATAAACTAGGTAAGTATATAAGTTTTGTAAATTGATAACAGAAAGTGATATACTTACTAAAAAATATAAATGAGGTATTGAGTAGATACATAATACATATTATCGACCAATATCTAAACTTTCTATTTGCATTAATATTAACAAAATAATTTTCTGTTTTTGAGACGAAAATTCCTAGAAGTTTGCAATACCTAGCTCTACTTTGTTCTATTCTTAGTAGCAATTAGAGTATTTGGAAACAAGATTATTTTGGGCAATAAATCAGAATCACCCCAGAATAAGATGCAAGATTTTTCAAGACAAATAAAAATAAGAACCACAACACGCAGTGAACAAAAGTAGATTCCGAATCTGCATTGCTGAAGTGCTGAAGATAGAGCATTTCAATTTTTATCTTGCTGTACCGCTACAGCGCTTTAATTCAAATGATTAGCATAGTTCTCTTTTTATTGGCAGCTGCTGGTGAAAGTGTTGTGTAGTCGAGGAGTCCAGTGCTTGAAGCGCTTGATCAGACAAGCTGTTCGGTGTACAGTGAAATGTAAAGCGATGTATGTATCGTCCGCGGGACTTTTACAAGTGTTTGTTGTTGGGAAGTGATTGTGATCAAGATGCGGAGTGGTGATCAGCTGGTGGTGATCTCGTACCCTTGCCGCGCTGAGGGCTGGCTCGACCGATGTGGTAAGTACTTAATTAATACTACTTCAATGCACTCTGTACAAACTTTTCGTTCAGCTACGCTTGCTATTTTTACCGTGAAATTATTCGCCAGTTATTTGGGGCGCTTTACGTAAGTGCTCAATCAGTGACATGTATCATGTATGCAAGTCAGTAAGGTCGCTAGGCTTGCCAATTACACCTGTCGTATTTTTATGGTAATTATGAGAATAAACATCAACGATATCTACTTCATGAAAGAAATTCATGTAAGTACACCTATACTTGGAAAGTACCGAAAGCCCAAAAACAAAACTTTTTTGAAAAGCTTGATATTTAAATTGTTCCCTTTTATTCCCTATTTCCGGTCAGTGGGCCGTCTTAGGCTAGGTTTGCACAAAAAATATCGATACCTATATCGTTTTTTATATATATAGAATACAATATAGGTAAGTACCTACCTACTTATCGATATTTTAAGGCTATATTTATTTTTTCGATATATTGGTATATATGTATAATATCAAGTATCGAAAATGTATCGAAAATGTATCAAAAACGATATATTACCAATAGCAACACCGTTGTCGCCACTGACTAAAACAGCTGGAATTCAGAGCCGAAAATAGTAGATTTTTTTTTTCCTAGTTTAGTATATAAATTAACAAAAAACCGGCCAAGTGCGAGTCGGACTCGCGCACGAAGGGTTCCGTACCATTATCTATAAAACGACAAAAAAATCATGTCTGTTGTATGGGAGCTCCCCTTAAATATTTGTTTTATTGTTAATTTCATTATTTATTTTTAAAGTGAATATTATAACTAAATATTCTGTGAATATTTCAAGCGTCTACCTGTTGCCGTTATCAATATCGAGCAAAAAAGAGCAAAAAAAATCACGTTTGTTGTATGGGAGCCCCCTTAAATATTTTTTTTATTTTATTTTTTTAAGTATTTGTTGTTATAGCGGCAACAGAAATACATAATCTGTGAAAATTTCAACAGTCTAACTATCACGGTTCATAAGATACAGCCTGGTGACAGACAGACAGGCAGACAGACAGCGGAGCCTTAGTAATAGGGTCCCGTTTTACACTTTGGGTACGGAACCCTAAAAACAAATACAATTGAACTTCACAAATATTTTCTAAATGGTTGAATAATTTTCAATTTTTTTTAGAAAATTTCATGCCTATATCTTTTTTTTTTACGATACGTAAGTATATAGAAACCAATATTGATATTTTTTTGAAATATCGATACGTTATTACGATAGAGGGGCGGAGTTTTATTTCCTACCCGAACCCGAATTTATTAATGAAAACAATTCACAGATGACTAATCGGGAACTATTGCGTGAATTGATTTTGATTTGTGACCGAGATGTTGTGATTGTGTTTAATTGTCGTATTGCACAACAGTGGGTGTTGGGCGTCCCACAGCCATGTCGATTGTCCCCGTCATCCGGCAATTATGTATATTGACTTGACGCGAACCTACAAGTAATTGTTTAAGTCCTAAATTGACCACGTGCACACTGCTTAGTCATTCTGGTCTTCTGAAGAGATTGAGTAAGCGCTGAAATTATATTTAATTGATATGAGTGTGACTGGACGCTTACACTCGCGACAATCTAAGAAGTCCGTTTTGACGTTTTGTTCTCGTACTTGTAATAAAACGTTATGCCTTGAGAATCAGTTTTAAGCAATGTAGATAAGTCGTCGATTACAAATTCTATAAGTATGTTTAATCGATATGTCTCAAGAATCAGTTTATGTATAAGAAACTAATTTTTTTTTTCATGGCTACACAAATTATTTTTATAGCTGTCAAAACGGACTTCTTAGATTGTCGCGAGTCTAGAAGCTGTCATTATTTTCTCGTCATTCGTTACAACAATGGATATGTTAACGTAAACGTAACGAATACAAAAGAACATTCAACTAGCTAGGAAGGTTCTTTGCTATGTCCAGTTCCAGTCACTCTCGTGTCAATCAAAATAGCTTTTTAGAAGCTAGAACACTGCTATTTTAATTAGTTAGATACCTTCCTTTTTTTTAAACAGGCTTTGTTTTGAAGCAGACACTGCCTAGTTTGTATACTAAAGCAGTGATTGGAAAGCAGATAAAATTCCAATATGTATTAGCATGTAGATGGTTGCACGTATCCATCAATATATTAGTTCCGCAATTAGCACCTATCTATCGTTACTAAAGGTTAACGTCTCCTCTACGCAGCTGACAAGTCAGTATTTACTACTCTCTGTGCGTACAATAATAATATAATCGCTAGAGTAATTAATACAATGGCGGACCTTATCGTCAAGAGAGTAGCAGGTCGTTCGCGTATGGCCCACTTACAGTGAAAACTATACGCTCTCTGCGGTTTCTATCGAGTTTCGGTCCATCAGGCTGAGACCAATTGACTCACTTTCTAGTCTCAATTAAGGGATTGTGGTATCCGTGAGAATGATTAGCGCGAAGTGTCCGGGAAAAAATGGGATAACTAGCTTGTAACTTAGGCGCTGAGCAGACGATGGACAATTTGTAATTGTATGGAAAACGTCCGCGCGCGCGTTAGTTTTCCATACACTTCCAAATTGTTTGCGGAAAAATTGTCAATCGCCTGTTCAGCGCCTTAGAAGTAAGCACAGTAGGTAGAATATACGGATAAGTTGTTGAAGTGTCGCATGCTACTGCCAGGATTAATAAAGTTTGTAACTTTCAACGATGCGTGTGCTCTCACGGAAGCGTTGATTCGAGCAATGTTTTACAGCATTCATAAATATTGATAAATACGTAATCCTTCATTGAAACTTGGAGTTCTGGTTTTATTCATTAGACCCAAGATATTTCACCTAAAATCCAGTTAATTCGAACAAATAATGTATTACACGCACCGGTGGACATCTAGTGATAGGCAAGCTTGTATGTTTGGCCAAGTGGATCATTATTGCATATTTTCTTACATCATTACAATACTGAATACTAAATTATGTACATTATTCAGTGATATGCTAATAAAATATTCAATTCATCATTATATTTACGCATCTGTACACACTACCTTTATGTAATAATAGCTACAAATTTGTAAAAAAAAGTTTCTAGTGCAGTGTACGAAACATTCTTTTTCAGGCTTATTTCGGAAACAACTTGGTCAATTAACGATTTCTGTCTGAAGTATGTTCCTTCATACAAAAAGTTTTCAGAATATCATGTACTTAATTACTTACTTATTAATATTGCGAATTTGTTAGTTACCTATTGCTGAAAACGAGAAACCCTGAAGACTCCGCTTACCTAAATTTTGAATCCCGAGTACCAGATACTTCTATACCCCATTTGAAACTAGATTAGACATTAAAACAAACCCTTTTACAGTCCGTTCAACCGATTTTGACTTCTATACCGTAGGCATAAGGATAGCATTAAAAGCAAAAAAAGTTACACAATACCAACTATCTACTGCGGTTGCCATTTGTCATGCCACCAACGCAATAGAATTCAAAATCGGTTGAACGGAATGTAAAAAAGGCTTATCTATACGTCTAATCTTATTTCAAATGGAGTATAGTTGGTATCGCAAATACATTTTTGGACGACTGTTTACCAGCCAGCACCCTAATTGCGTAATACACGATCAATCACAAATCTGAATCGTTTTGGAACAGATTGCTAATCCATTGCTTCATAAGTTCTAAAAAAAAATCTGCTCTACAACGTTAATAACAACAATGAATGTTATTGAACTGTCAAAATGAAACAGATTAGTCTTTGTGTTAATCTGCTTTTATCTAAAGGTACTCAAAACAAAACAAACCATTGACAGTTGCAGTAGAAAAGTTAATAGAGTTGTTAAATTACTCATGTAAAATCTAAGCCAAAGTTTTCCCTTTTTTCTGCAGTAATTGGCTTCCAATCTGTCCGATTGTTATGCATACAGTTACGGGTTAACAACTATAAATATTTAAATGCTATAAAAAAATATGATTCTTTACTTTTAATTTGACATAAATGTATAACACAATACCTATGTATGGGCAATTTGTGACTCCACGTAGATACAAACGCGTATATGTTATGACATATAGGTACTTCTTTCTTTGCTGAATGTCTAGAATAAAAACCTCAGACCAAATAATAAACCTTTTATTTAGGTTTTTTATTTGGTCTGAGATAAAACTCATTCATTTCGAAACTAGAAAACCTTTCAAGAGCAATTATTCAGCTTTCCCCGCAATGTCGAAGCACCGGTATTCATGGATTTGTTAGGTATTAATATTTATTGCATATCAGTAAAAAGAAAGGTCAGAAATTGTGTTGAAAATTTGAAACCTTGACTTCAATACAATTTGTAAATATGTAGTAGGTAGCTTATGGATAGAGAAAATGTTACTATGTACTTTGACATAATATTATGAAGAATGATATACTTTTAATTAGGTAGGTAAGTAAGAAGAAAGCAAAAACAAGGTTTATACTTCGTCAAGATAATTACGGTGATTTTACGTTATCATTGTCTGATCTTAAGTTACGTTATCATTGCTCGGGTCGATGCAAGATAACAGTATTAAATTCGTTGAGTATAATTATTATACTCGAATTTAATAATTTTATGTTTTTTGCAATAACGTAGGCATGCGCTACGAGCGAAGTGCTACGCGGCTACGCGCATGTTCTCAGGTACCTTACCTACCCCATTATATTGTGGTCCTTTACCGCAATACCAGTGTTAGATTAAAAGCCACAAGTTTCGTTGTACCTTTTCCTCGGATATTATTACTCATATTTAATTCAAATAGTTAGGTACGTTTTTATTACATCCCTGAACGGAACGCATCGTGCATATGTAGTATTGTATTCGAAATGCTTTTCGCTGAAATCTCTTAAAAATAGAACACATTGGTTGACATGTTTTTTTTTAACATTTTCTGTATTCGGCATAGCGTTGCCGGTAATCCCAAAATAACTATTTTATAGAGTTATCTGTGTTTAAGCACAGTTTAAGTTAAGTATATACCTAATTCACATCAATCACTTCAACATCTGGACACGGATGCGGATGCGAGGACCATTCACCTTGATTATTGTTCTAATCTATTTGAATTGGTTCTGCTCCGATTTTTCGACTATTTACATCATAAAGCGTCAACTCTAATTTTCCCCACTTGACGGAGAAGAATAAATAATACTAGAAATCGAAATTAGGTTCTGGTTATTCGACGTAACAATTTTACGGTAACATAATAATAAAGTAGCTCTGTGCCCTAATCAAATTAATGCCTATTACCGAGCTATTCAGTCACGTCGTATATTAATGTTGAAATACGGACTTCGTGGACGAGTGATGTCATACTGTGCCCTTCAGAGGTTGTTTATTTGTGACTACCCACCATGTCTAGAGAAATACCTATCCTTCCTAGGAAATTGAATGCAAAAATAACAATAGTGAATTAAAATATTTCACATTTATTTTAAAATTAAAGACATGTGAAAGACATGTTATTGTTTGACGAAACGATAGGCTCAACGACCTTGCTGAAGAGTTAAAGCCTGCCTTCATAGAGCTAGTCGACAGCGAGTTTGTTGCAATTTTAAACTACATTTACAACATTCCTAATTTTATTACAATGTGTAAGAAATTAATTGCTTGAACTTCTTGCAACGTAACTTTTAGGAACTTAGGTAAATACTAACTTAATTAACTGACCGAAATCATTGACCTAATTACACCTAACACGCAGTCATACCAACCGTGAATTAAAATAAACCTCTACAAGGTATCTGTTTATTTATAGAATAAGTACAAACGGTCATAACGGTCTTTTGTTTTGAGGTTTACCGTCTACGCCTGAATAACTGGAAAATGCTAAAACAGCTAAGATAAAAAAGTCACTTCAAAATCATACCAAACTCCAAAAAGGAAACCTCTGACTAAACTCAGTTGCTAATGTAATAAACCGTTCCGTAAAACAATTAGCGGTCATTAGCTTTTAAGCGTGAGAAAAAGTCGCAAATTAATCTGATAAGTATTTAATGTAAAGCTGTATTTATCTCACATTACATCTCTACCTAATGTCTGGATTTCAGCCTGACCGGATAAGTACGTCGTTTCTGTTTATAAGCTGATCATAATCCAATGCCTATCAGATCATTACGAATATCGACGATTACAATCAGTGCCATTTGCAGTTAATGTCATCTTCATGCAAATGAGGTTGATATCGTCATTATAATTATTATTTTATTCCATCGGTAATACTTACTTATTGGACACCGATACCAGCTATACCAGCAATATGGCAGTTCCGTCCTGCTCGCGACGAGTAATACATTCTCAGCGTGACGAGAGAAGCTCCGTTATTTTAATACTGACTTGGATAGAGACCGGGCACGTGCCGCGCCTGCGAATGACATTCGGTAGAAAGTAAACTCTCGCAGTAACGTAGGCACATCGCTCTGCGTCGATGAGCCACGGTCCTCGATAAGCTACTTCACTTTACACCAACCAGAGACCATTGTTTTATTCTCCAAAGTGACATCTCTATCTCGTGAAATTTTACCACCGACTTTCTACGGCACGCCTCCCGTAAAATAAAAATAAAATAAAAGAAACTGAAGTAGTTTAGCGTTTGATGTAGTTTCACACAGTTTACGACACAATTAACTAATGATCATACCGTTTTACTAATTGCTCGGCTTTGTTTGCTTTAGAAAGTTCTTAATACTGTGTCAGCTTCCAAATTCCCGTGCGTGTCTTTCAAAATGTTATTTGGTTTTAATTGTTGTACTGTATCTAAAGAACTATAATTAAACAATCAGTTTGTAGCAGTTTTCCCCAAAACTTCGCAATTTCGTAGGTCGTTATAGGGTGAGTGGTAACAATCTAATAAATGTTCTGGTGTAGTGTAGGGGTCTTTTCGAATCGCGGGGTAATTACTATCCGCCCCTGGGCGACGGTTCAAGGGGATCTCTGGAGTTTTGGGTATAAATCACTGCTAACTCGACTTAGCTGATCACGCTATCGGAATCCCAACTAAACTGATTCTGCTTAACGTCATGATGAAGTTACTACTTGGGACGTTGCCAGTGCAAATATGAAGGTTTTTACAGAACTAAACAAATACTTACAATCGTTTGATTATTGTAATACTTAATAAAAAAGTCAGAATTATTCTTTGCTGTTGATATATATTATTTATAGCCAATGTCAATTTAACACTAAGTAGCTCCTTGTGTCCAAATTGTTTGTAATTCTGTTCCCATATACGGAAACAAGCTTGACAAATCACACGATTGTGTTATGTGAAACGTAGAATGTTTAAAGGTATAGGGGCTTGGTTATGTCTCATGTTTGGGCACGCCAAAAGGATAGTTCATCTGTGTCCACACCCGCCTTGCATCACTTACAAACACAGTCAACTGTTGCGCAAACCGGCAATTCCTGGTAGTACCAAGTAAAGCTGAGTAAACAAACCATTATTATTGGCTTTTCTAATCCTCATTCAGTTTAAATACCTGTTAGCAAGAGGTTTAATACGTAAGTGTTCAAATCAAATACCTTACAAGATAATGCTAGTGCATTTATGGTCCTTGCGTACAGATTGTGACAAGTCAGGTCATAGTTATTCGTAATATTCTTCAGAATGATTGAGTCTTTAATCAAGGTGATATATCAATTAGCCAATTTAGGAAAGGACGATAGAACCAAAATTTTTTAGTTAAGTAAAAAGTGCTTCTTTTGTTCAAATCACAAGTCTATTTCTGCCGTTTGTTTTTAAATGCATTAGTTACATTATCTACTTATCTATGTATGCTTAACCAGACTACTTTATATCTTGAAATATACCACCTACTTTACATAAAAGTAGGTACATACTTTTAATGTCTTCGACAATGCGAATTCTCATTGAAATAGCTCTGTTTTTTAACTGATCTTGTCAATATTGAAAATTATTTTAATTCAATTTTACTGGATTCGGTAATTGGAATGTATTTTTCCGTTGTTCAATCCAACGACGATGGTATTCCGTTCGTATTATTTGTGTCTCTCAATAATTTCTTTCTGTGGGTACAACTTTTCCATTACGTGATGTGCCCAATTCTAAGCGTAGATATAATCGCCTCGAGGTATAATTACATGTTAGGTCATTGGTCGCGTAGAGTTGATTACGTATTGATAGAAATGCTTAGTCGAACTAAAATAAAAGTATTGAACGTCTGAAACTTCAGCCTGAAAAATGCAATGGCTGAACTTAGCTGGTGAGCCCTGATTGGTCCTCGTCGCATTGTTAAGAGTCGGTTACTCGAGCGTAAATAGCACGCCATTATGAAAATAGAACGCACAAGAAAAGTATCATTTTAAGTACATTAATGATAATGACAAGTGAGAAATACTGGCCTATCATTCAATTAGAGGAATAGTGAGGTCATGGAGTATCCTCCCACGGCCATAGCTTATCAACAGAACTGGACCGGGGTCGGCGGCCAGCCGGCCAGCTACGTTAATGTGACAACAGCAACCCGTTTCTAATTGTGATTTTACGTGTCAGCTGGACATTTAGCCTCAATCTGATGGATATCATCATAGTCGTACTATAAATTGTGTTAATCAGCTATTACTGAATAGTTGAGAACTGTTTCTACGTTAGGATTTCAAGTATTTCGTGAATTATTTAAACCGTACCAAAGCTAAGGTCCAAAACAGATCAGCATTTTTTTAAACTAATTTGACCTGATTTTATACGGTGAATATCATAAACAACAATGCTTTCTCAATAATAATGTGTAAAAAAGAACAATAAAACCTCTTGCTAAAAAGTTGTATATTTTTTTACATAATATAAATAACTTAGGTATTTTGTAAATAAAATGGAACCAGGTATCTTTTTAAATAATAATGCTATTAACATTTAACTAATTTTAAGGCTACGTTTCCACCAGAGATGAGCGAGAATGCGAAGCGAGGGATGTGTGTGAAATTAACCAATAACATCGCTTCTCTGTCATAGCTTGAGTTATAAGCTAGCGTTGAGTTACTGGTTAATTTCACGGACATTCGTCGCTACGCATCCTCGCTCATCTCTGGTGGAAACGCAGCCTTAACGTTTCTAAATTATATGTATTTTTTTTCAATTTAGGAGTTGCATTAAAATACATGTCATTAACACGGTTGGTTATGTTTGTTAAAATAACATTAATTTGCAGATTCGCGGTCTTTGAAGTCACAGTGGACAGGTGGAAAAAGAGACCAAAAAAATTTAAGTTCTTAATACTTAGTACGTTAGATGCGTACACAAACAAAACATGTTTATAAAACTTGTCGTGAAAACGCAACGAACTCGTACTCGTGGTAGACTGGTGGTCGTGACGACTCTTGATATATTTTTACTTTCACACTTTCAATCACGATAAGGCGTGCGACAAGTTTTATTTCTTCGTTGGACGTCGAAACCGACTGTTTTCCGTGCCAACGATTTCGTAAACTGCAGTTTTGTAAAGAATTTTTATGTTGCCACGCGTAACGTATTATCTGCCCTTGTCGGTGACGCGTGTGGATTACGATTGAGAAAAGTTTCTTATGTTTTGCAATTTGCGAAGATTGTTCCAAGTTGGAGACCGTGCAGTCAAAAATATCGACTCCAATTATTATTAGAAGTGGACAACAGTTGACTTGATGAAATTACCGAGTTCTAAAAATGCTATTTTAAAATGAAATACCGAATGCACATATTCTGCTTACTGAAAGTACTTAATAAAGGATGTAATTTTCAGGCGTACTTATTGTTTTTAACTTGCAAAAACACAAAATAGGTTTCGAATTTCTTTAATCCTAGGGATCTATTTCAAAGCTCAATGTGCGGTAATCGAAACCGAAGAATTCGCTGTTGATCAATGCAACGTGACTTCGTGACACTAGCTTGGATATCGCGTTTCTTTCACACTTGTTTTTATTCCAATATTATACAAGTAGCCATTTTGGCGATAGGTAACAGACCTAACGAACCTGGGATTCACAGAAAAGAGAAAACTGTATTTTCAGTGTGGCAATTGTGAAAACCAGTATTAAAAAAAAAAAATCTAAGGATCAGTTTCAGTCTGCGAACAAAACATTAAAATAAATTAAATAGAATTTGTCCGAAATTAATTGGGAGGTGACTAAGCGATTTATCCGAAGGTCAAGAAACTTTTTTCTTCAAATGATTGTCAAAAATACTACAAAGCTTCTCAAGCTTTTTCCACATGTTACAAAGTCATTTGTTTACACAGCTAGCATCGTAAAGAACTTAAAAAATGCACTGACGTTATATAACGGTGCCGGTGTTACGAGTCGCTCTTTCATAATTTAATTACACACCTGTACCAGATCCGTCAGATACTATTGATTGTAACTGTTATGCTCGTATCAACTATGTAATTAAAATTATAATATAAAAACATTATTCTACTTTTGTAATAAGTTATATTGTTTACTTTAAATTGATTATGAAAGCGTAAAATGTGAAATTGCATGGTTATCGATTGACCGTCACGACTGTCCTACCTTCCTCGGGCAGATATTTAAATCTAGGTGATAATTTAATACTTATTTCTTCTAAGTTTAGTTTCGTAGTACGAACCAAGTTCGTACTTATAGCTAGTATTAGTATAATAGCTACTATTATCTATTCTGTCCATAACATCCCACGCAAACGCACGTTTGTAAAAGTTGTGAATAGCTTCAGGCTATGGATTGTTCAGCTGTCAGTAGCACGATTCAATGATTACTATTGTAACAGGTAGGTAGGTATCCAAAATACCAAAGGTTGTATTTGTAAGTAATCAAAATAGGTATTTTGTCAATATTGAATAAAGCCTGGCCTCCACAAAAGCGTAAAATCAATACGACTGTAAAGGTGCAAAACAATAACATGCTTTCTGCCATCATCGATATTCCAAAGTACGTACTACCTACGCTACGTTTCCCCATTTCCGTTTTCAGGCCGCAATTCCGATAATTCCGGCCGCGCGGTTTGCAGATAATTAATGTATCGAAATGGTTTCGTGCGTTATTTAAGCTTTAATTTAATTTCAATATTGAACCTGGCACCTTTTGTTAGTTAGCGGTAAATTATTTATTCATTAAAGCTGCACCGGACACGTGGTTTCGACCAATCGAAAAGAGTGCAAATGATTTTGATAGTTTATTGACCAGCGGATCGAATCTGGCTGGATCACTTCGATAATACTGTTATTTATTAGATTCAGCTTTATTTTTTATTTCTAATTTATAAAAATCTATGTCTGACAGACTTTTTACGTTTTTCACTTACGAGTGGATGTGGATGCCTGTGCTGCGGTCAAGCGCGACCATTGTTGCAAGAGCAGTATCTCGTGTTACGATGAGAACTCATCACTATGACACATACACGTCTTCATCTGCGTGGGCGGCTGACCGCAATCAACTGATATTCATTTCACATTTACCTCACAATTACACCGTTCTTCGGTTCTTGTGTTGTGATTAAGACAATAAAAATTATACGTCACTGTGTTATTGAACGTAATTTCCATTCATAATGTGCGTTTTTATTTCGGTGTACGATGTAGAAATGTTTAAAAGGTTTCGTGACATGGGTTCATAACATTCCGTGGGCGAATATGGTGCTGACCTTACGACCGTAATTATGAAGTTTTGAGTCCAGTGCGTATTGTATAACTTCGTATTTTGGTAACCATTCAATTCGTAGAGAGTGAGGTTTCATTTTGTTGGGTGTTTGTCGTTTTACATTGCAACAGTACGTACACAAGTTGTTCTGTCCGTCAGCCTGCATGCATGTAGCATTCGAAAATGATTAGGCGAGGTTTAACGGGAATTGTACTGTTATTATTGTCACGCAATGGTAAAGGGAACTGGAACAGCTACGTGGACAAGCGTGGGGAAAACCTAATTTTTGCCTTGTTTACTCGAATTTTTAAAGAATACAGAATATGTCAACCTGTCTGAGCCATATTTTTATTGTATTTTAAAACCAAGATTTATGGACCCATCGAGACAGCTTTAGTATTTATTAATAGCATGATTTTACTCACTGCATGGCATGACATCATCCTTCTGTGAATATTTTAGACGTTATTAAAGTCCTCCTCGGGGCTCTTTGCAGCGCGTCACGGGGGACGCCCTTGCATAAATCCCAGACAACAGGCCTCTTTCGCTTCTCGCCCTCCGACCCTCTGCGACGCATTGTGCAGGGGGCAGCGACCGTCATGTAGGAAGCTCTCCCTCGTCGCCATGACAACGCCGCTTCCCGCGAATATTGACAGACGCGAAGTAGACAGAGCGAAGCAACCCTCACCCGCCGCTGTGTTACACGCGTGTCTGCCTCCAATGATATATTTTTACAAGAATTAACGTCCCCACAATGATGACGTGCTCATTACTGATAAGGTGTCTCTGCCATTGTGTGATTCGCAATGGGGAGTTTATTGCCGCTATTTAAAGTGTTAATGTATCTGTCACATTCGCAAACATAATTTTAACAAGGGTAAACTTGGTGAATGCTTAAAAGTAATTTATTTTGAGTTTGCTGAATACTTATAACTAACACTTAAAATGACCTTATATTGATATTCTGTTGAATTAAAAACGTCAATCATACTTATAAATTAAGACAGACAGCTCAAGTTGTAATCATTTTGAGTATTATGATGATCAAAAGAAAGGAACGGATGAGTTTTATTACGGAACCCATAATTTATAATGTGCTTCATGTTGCGGGCTTCGGGTTACTTCCTGATTGCGCATTTCGTTGCATTCGTCGGGTCGGGACTGCTTTTTAAATAAAATTATTAATTGAAATGTATGTTATGCAATCTTTTTACAGTCCTGCCTGAATTGAATTGCGGTGTATTCATAAACCTATCCATTCATTTTCAGTGACATTTACCTACATGAATCTGCAACGAGTACAATATGACGCACTGACGCATCGTGCATTAGAAATTCTTGGAGCTTCATTGAGCGTACAATTTAATGATATGTAATAGAAATCTATTAATTCACCCAACAGCCAATAGCTGCGCACGCTGACATTTACTTAATTTGAATGGATTTTAGAATATATATTCATGGACTTGGGACACATTGACATTAGCTTTTTGTGTAAAATCATAAACAAGTTCGACTGCGAGGGGTTGTCGACCTTGCGGTATTGATTTCGCAATAACTTCACAATGAAATAGATTGGGCAATAAAATGTAGCTTGTAAATGTGCGATTTATAAACATAGTGTTGAATGTAACGATATTGTCGTCCCACTGAGCCCTTGACACGGATATTGAAATGCAACTCAAAGTCAGTGGACTGGATTGTAAATAAACCGCTGCGTCAGCGATGACTACTCAATATGGACGCGAGGACTGAATCGGCAAACGACTGGCTTGCATACAAACTATGTAGTCAAATAAGTTGAGAGTAAACGTGTTTACGGATGTGCCTCAATCCCATTTAAACCGGAAACTACGTGTTTAGGAGTTTTCGTAGCGGGGTCTACGCCACCGCTACGGGCGGCTCTACAGTTTCGTAGGGAGAATAAAAGCTTAAAATGCATAATGTAGATGAGTATTCAAATTCACGATTAGGTATTCGTAGCATTGGGTTGAATGTAGGTAGACTCATAGTCGACAATATTTTTTTAAGGTGATTGAAAATATTTGCTCGACTCTGTGCTGGATTCGCAATCCATGTTTATAGCAGCTATATTTGTACAGTCAATAATAAGAAACGACCTACAACGATTTTTCAGTTCTAATAATATGATTAGTTCTGATTTCTACTTCAAAGTAAAGAAAATGTAGACCACGTAATATTGAAATCGATTGAATCAAGTAACAATTGGTTCTGTAGAATATACTGGTAATATTTTCTTTATGAAAGCAATGTACTGTATAACGACATTGGATAAAGTATCGGCTTTGTAAAAATATGCTGGTTAGTCCAATGTTATTAGACAACGGACGGCATTGAGCGTATGTAATCGTAGGTACGGAGAATCCTTTAGTGTAGGTAGGTAAAAACATAATTATAGCCTCCCCGAAAGGTCTACTGTAGGGTATTTCAATTTACGAGGCAGACGATCCTAGCATAAATTGGAATAGGCTTACTATGCATTATGATGCTATGAGTCTGGGTATGTGAGCTTAATCTGCGTCGTTCTGGTTAATCGCTGAGTGCAGGCGGCAGTGTCCATCCTAGCGTGTAACGTAATTTCTCTACGGAGGGATTGCCGGATGCCGCCCCTACGCTCATCCCTCTCTGGATATACCATTTTCATCAAATGAAAATTCAAATTTTATGCAATGGAATAAAATGTTCGCCTACGTCTTTTTTTGTGAACTGTGGGCGGATTTCATTTACGATTTTTTCTTTGTTAAACTGGAAGCTAAACTACAGTTACTTATTAATATTGACAGCAAGACACTGATTTTGTAATTGGTTATTTTTTGTCTCTGCAGGTTGACGAGAACGTCACGTTTTCCTGGTAGTCATGTGTAGTAATGTGTACCTACTTCGAGTGGTTCTGACTCTTACAACATTGTGCAATAGAAAAACATTCGGTTCAAAGCGAACTGAGATAGTAGTAGGCATTTGTTTTGATTGGTATTAAGTATGTGGCCTATTCTCCAGGCGGAAATATGATGCGTGTGGGATGGGTGGCCTAATGCTTGAGGCAATGTTAGTTTAGCAGATTTAAAAATTTAGATTAGTAGGTACTGTTACATGCATTCATTGCAGTAACGTTAATGAACGATTTCCCTTAGTTATTTACGACTTGTATGCGGGAAGATAAGTAGGTACCTACTTAATTCTATTTTCGTTTGTCACGATTTCCCAAAACGTGAAAATGTGTGAATCCAATTACTGCTAAGTATTAGCAAATTGAATTGGAACTAAACCTACCTACCTACCACTCCATTTATTAATTAGGACAATATACTGTGACTTGTAGTTTGCGCAATTTCATTACCATTATGTATTGAAATGCTCCAATAACAGCCCAACCCGTTGAGTTTTTGTGAAACTATTGGAAAATGCCCCGTGTTCCAAATAGCAAAAGCGCTTTGTAACGCAATCTGTTGAATAGACTTGCATTCGACTTCCGTGTGGATCGCTAAAAATAAAAATAAATGAGGCAAACTATAATAAATGCGTGGTCGATAGAACAATATAGGGAATATAATGAACAATAAATATCTCAAAGATAAGCTTATGTTTATAGTTCGTAAGTCGTAAACGCTGGTGCTAATTAAATAGGTGTGTCGTTATGTTATTGTGTCTATATTTAGTCATAGAAGACTTGCTGACTGACACGTTTAGTATCACGGTCTCTTTTACAAACGAGGTAGGTAGGATGTCTATACAGAGATCTACATGTGTGTGGTACACATGTAGATCGCTAGGAATGTAGAGTAAGGATAACAATATCACGAAAACGTACCAACAGGAAACTGACACATGGATGTGTGTTATGTTCGGAAAATTGACGTAGGTA
The DNA here is from genome assembly GCA_948473465.1 of Lithophane ornitopus. Taxonomy (NCBI): domain Eukaryota; kingdom Metazoa; phylum Arthropoda; class Insecta; order Lepidoptera; family Noctuidae; genus Lithophane; species Lithophane ornitopus. The sequence goes on along the minus strand of OX419616.1, from coordinate 6,179,617 downwards.
CTTACAACAAGGAATGTCCGGCAGGATTTTCCGGTCTTCGGAAAATGAAATACCTACTGAAATAAAAGCATATTTTCCATTGGTAGGAGGGAAACTTAATTTAATTACATACCTAGGTACCCCATATAATATTTTATTAGATAGCAAATGAAAACCTTGTTTCAATAAAACATAGTTTTCTAAGCTAAAACTAAACAAGATTTAAAAAGAATTGATTTATCAAATCAATTTGGCGATCTTTTGCTCATGAACGACATAATGACTGTACCTGCTTATTTATTCATAAATATTCGTGGATATTCTTTTGCCTTTATATTTTTATACCAAACGTGTTAGGTACCATACCTACCGCAAATGTCGAAACGTCCGCTCGGGGTCATCAAAGACTGCTTCACACTTATTTGAATAGAGACACTGTTTACGTATTCAAAACAGTTTATTGCGTGACGCCCACAAAGGATGCATACATAGCCTTTATATTATTGTTCATCCGTTATGTGAAGGACAATTTGTCGGCTATCAATGGAATAACAAGATCGGCGAGCTCTCCATACAAGATTTGGCCATCAATTCGTATCAATCTCAATAAAAAACTAATCAGTCTGCTAATTTTCGAAGTCTGATGCTACACGTGTTTAAACGTTCTTGTTTTATGTTATTTATCAAAATATTGTGTAGATCACATAATTATGTCGAATTTTAGACTCCAATGTTAGACTCTCAACATTTTCCGAGAATAACGACCTAACTATTCAACGAGCATTACACAGATCAATGAACAAAGAGTGTTAAAAAATCGCAAGCTCTAATGGCTGTGCTCCCAAAAACGGTCGTCACGATGCTGATGTGCAAATACGCTAACGGGACAGTCTGTGAGTGATGTACGCAAAATTGGTGCTTGTGACGGCCGGGTGAGGATGCATGAACGGACTGTGTCCTGCCGATGTCGCTGCGATACCCTGCCGGACGTGTGGGGCAGCGCTAATACCGTGACCTCATCGTAACGGTTGCGCATACTAACCGCGAGCAATGAGCATGTTTTGGCTTTTGAAAGCCACCTGTTATGTGAACTCATACATACATAATATTGTGTCACAAAGCTTTGTAAGTTTACTTATGCTTAGATTGTAAGCATCGAAGACATGCTGCTAATGGTATAAACTTGTAAGATGTAACTATGTATGCGAATTGCGATGTGTATACCTATCTGTGGAAAACATTGTCGAAGTTAAAATGGTAATTCATCTGTATAAAATAGTCGGTACCTAGCCAAACAGAAATCTAAAGTTTCCAGTCATGCACGCTATGCTTCCTTAGGTACCTATAGAAAGTCAATCTTGTTATGATCTGATGCTCACAATTCTTGGATACCTACACAATAACAAAAATAGAAAAGTGAAAACTTATATTCCCATTTTATGGAACCCTCCAGGAAAATAATTTCCGTTCATAGCAAAAAATAGAAATAGAACAGACAAAATAAATCAGAACCAAGCAAAAATGTTTATTTACGTTTTATCTAATATTATTGTGTCATACAAGTAGTCTTCCGTTCAAGGTCTGAAATAGCTAGTGGAAACGAGACCTGACCAAGACTGGTATGAGCCACGGTATGAATTAATTTTAACGTGAGAAGCTCTTGACACACATCTTATGAGCTCATACGAACTGAGTCACAAACCATTTACCTGAAGGTCAATAACACGTTTTAATAATTTATCAAAGTGCAAGGAAATATCTTCCCCTTGTTTTATGATTATGCTTTTTAACGTTTTGGCTCGATCCCAACTAGGTTTTTTGTAGTGTCTGGAACAGTTGATACAAAAATGTCATAGTCACAATCACTGTGGTTTTGACGAGGATGAATTGTCTGAGGGTTGTATATAAATTAATTTTGTCGGGATATCGAACCTGCAACAGGCAGAAAGCTAATCATTTATTCACGGCATCAAACGGTGTTCAAGCAAATTAACGCAGTGCAAGCAGTACTTTGTGCACTGCCACCTGGTAGCGAGCGGTAAAACTATTACAAGTGAAACTCAACTCATCGTCACTGTGTTGTAAAAGTACATTGCTAGATGGCGTCTTATAAAGTTTTGGTTAAATTTAACTTCTACTCGACAATAGATGGCGCTAGTGTGCTATCGCTATCTAGTGTTAGTTTTTTTTGTTTTTCCATCACTCGAATTTTCTTTTAGCTAATTAACTTTCACATTTTGATTTGAATTAATCAATTCAATTCTTAAGTTATTCCTAAGAATAACTTAAGTTTTTTAATCGAATAAATGTAATGTAATGTTGCAATGTCTAAACATTGCAACGTCTGTTTCACAATGTACTGTTTTGTTATAATTTGCAAACTAGGATGATACCTAGGTTATCAAACGACCAGGAAAACATTCCGGATAATATTCTTAATAATTCTTAAAATAAAAACAGACCTTATGTACACTCATCACTATGGCATCTTCAATTTCGGCTCAATTTCTCTAAATGTACCATCACATTTATCACGCGTAATGTGGCTACCACATGTGAACAGCTCTACAGTTTCTTAGTTCATATTTGCGTTTAACATCATAATATCATAGCACAGCACAATCCAGCGTCCATAGATCCAGCGCTTTTGTTGTTCGGTCAACGACATCGTGATTAAAATATGATTTGTAAATCACCTATTTAGTCCCCGTGGGTGTTATTGTTCATACTATTTGGCGCAGGATTGAGGAACTCTGCGAGAATGGTATGTATTCCGTCAGTACGCCTACGTTCATTTATTTGTTTGGTGTGAAATACTCTCTGATTTCATCCTTAGATCTAGTAATCTTAAAATATTGATGTTATTTGCGAGGGCGGGCCAATAAATAACGTTGGAACAATATTTGCTCTGGCAAGTAAGTATTGGCAACTATATACCCTACAGTTTAAAAGTTAGTGATGCCATCTAGGTAAAAAATATGTGTGGTCATCACGCCGAAACAATAAAACTTTCATACTTGAAATTTTCCATACAGGTTTTTTCTTCTACGGTGTTCTGCGATGTGATAAACACTCTAAAGAGGGTTTTTAAGTGTCATTGGAACTTATTCAGGTGAAGCTTTTTAATACTATTTAGAATCAAGCTTTCCATGGCAGACAGATATTGCTGGATCCGTATTGCAACACATCGTGTAGAGCACGTTAGTTCGCCAGCGTAGCGACCTCATTGGTGTCACAAGATGACAACAACCATTAGCATGAGGTACAGTCATCATCAAACATGAATTAGCCACAACATTTTGTTTTTTTTCTTTAATATTGGATCATTATGTAGCCACAAAACATATTACACATTTGTTACTTAATTGTAGCTATATGTACATTCATACAGTATTAAGGAACACAAATTGAAGGAAATAAAATGAATTCCCTCTCATCTTTTTGAGGCTGATTGTAGAGAACCTGAGATGCCTTTCCTTTGACTAGAGAATAGTGATGTATTTCAAATGAGGCTGTAGACGACGTAAATAAGCAATACGTATTCATTCAGGACCTGCGTTTAAGTAATTCCTGGTTAAGGGCCAAGTTTACTATGTAACTTAACGCAAGGAATACAGACGGAGTGTTATGTGAAGAAGACAGTGTGACGTTTATAGGAATACTAGCTGCGCCCCGCGGTTTCACCCGCATAAGTCTCGATCTCGTGGGAATGTCGGGATGAAAGGTATTCTATGTGCTTTTCCAGGTTTTAATCTACCCATGTGCCAAATTTCATCCAAATCCATTCGGCCGGTTTAGCGTGAAAGCGTAACAAATAAACATAAAACCAACAAAGAAACTCACTTTCGCATTAAAATATTAGTTAGGATAAGAAGAATGAGCTCGTTACATGACTGCGCGACGGCAAAGACATAACCCAGTCTTTCCTTTCCTTCTTTACCTGTTTTTCACGCGTATCTATGTATCTTTGTGTATTGATTCTTGAAATCTCGAAGCATCCTAATGGCTAGGATTTATTTGAATAAATGAGGTCTAAGTCGCACGATGTTTATACGAGTAAGCTTAGGTTTTTAACCGACTTCTTCAAAAAGGAGGAGGTTCTCAATTCGCCTGTATGTTTTTTTTTTTTTGTGTTTATGTTACGCGATTACTCCGTCAATTATGAATCGATTTTGATGATTTTTTTTTTTGCTGGTAGGTCATGCTTCAGAGGTGGTCCCATATAAATTTTATTAACTTTGCTTGCGTAGTTTTTGAGTTAGCTTCAATAATTACGTATTTTTCCCACTTATTGTAAGTAGACGATATATTGTTTGACTCCGTCACTGTTATTTACATAGCAGGTAGTGGTATTCGAATGTGTGTAGGGTCGGTACCAACTAAAAAGTGAAAAATAAAAACTTTTTACAAAAATAAAACTACCGAGTTAAAAAAAAAACACTGAAAACGTGAAAAATAACTTTAATTTCGGAATTCGGTGGCAAAAAACAAAAATTGAAAAGCAAAGACACCGACTTCCGAAATTAAAGTTATTTTTCACGTATTTAGTATTTTTTTTGGAAGTCAGTTGTTTTTTTTTTTGTAAAAAGTTTTGTTTTTATAAGATCAGAATAGCAGATTTTACAGGCCATTAAGTTATAGTATTGAAAAAAAAAAATACTATGACCATGTGCGGTATCAAAATAAAGGGCTTGATGAGACCATTCCCAACCGAAGGTTTAGGCAGAGGTGGACCTATGTGGTGGATGTACATCCACATTTCGCCAGTTATGTTTAAGTCGGCGATCAGTAATAGAGGGCGTGCCTATTGTCATCAACCGGTCATAAGGCCAGACACTGGGCTGCTCCTGAGCAATTTCTGATAGAAAAACCCCAATAACACTTCGCCCGACCTGGGAATTGATTCCAGGATCTCGTGCTCAGCAGTAGCGCTTGCGACCACTAGACCAACGAGGCAGCTAAAAAAACTAAACTTAATCTTTATTATTTATTTACCTTTTAATTGAATCTTTTTGCAAGAAAGCTTTGTACGATAAGCTTATTCAAGTTAGTTTTGTGTACAAGTTTTCTCTAAAGTTTTCACTTAGTATATCGGTGCTGTGGTACTTTCCTAATTATTTTAAATTTTAACTTTAATAACCAAGTTAGTTGGTATACTTAGATTGACTCACAGAGCTTAAAATTGTAGTGACTCCAGTTATTATATTGGTCCGACCGCTGACGTAATGTTTCTGGTAGTTGATGTCAGAATAACTAAATGTGGTAAAAAAAATATGACTAACAATTTAGACACATTAGTTCTTTACCAATTTCTGTGTTTTTATTACATTAAACACTTTTCGAACATAGTGGAGTTTTAAGTTATTTTCACTAAGTTTGTTAATTTCTGTGAAAGTAGTAGTACGCTAGTATGTATTTATATCGATATCGGATTTGTTATGTGAATAACTAATCCATTATTAATAAAATACACTATAGGAGAGCTTTATAATAATATACTTCTTGTTATCTCTTTTTTATATTCCTAACAGAGGGTGACCAACAGAATATTAAATGTCCAGCACTATTTACTTAGGTGACCTACTGTAAACTTCAATATTGACGGAGCAATGACGAGTAACCATCTGCTATGGAGCTCTCGGCAAACAATCGCTTCCCGTGTGAAAGATTACATCTATGATCGCTTACTAAACAACATGATCCTGACCATGTCAATGTCTGGACTTTGAAACAGACTGACCATGAGTTAGTTTTCGTGTTTCTTCTCAGAGTAGTCAGATAGGAACACCTAAATGATATTTTAAAAAAAAATTGGTGCCAAAAAGTTTTTGTACAGACCTACCTACTTACAGAAATAAATATACTTTATGTTTTATCAACATTGTTACTGTATCAATAGACAATAATAAACTTTTCAATTACATTTAAAGTTAAAGTAGGTATAGTGTTGCTAATTGTTGGGACGCATCAGTGAAGGGCTTTGCTAAAATCCAGTGAGCTCTAATTCCCTAAAGTCCGAAAGGGACGGAACCTAACCCTTCCAGCTCTAAAGCCTAAATTATAACAATTAATTTAGCTTTGTATATAGTCAGATAGAACTGCACTGGGCTTGAACTGTCTTGTGTAAAAGCTCTGTATTAGTAGCTCTGTCGTTTACAAGCTCTCTCTTTGTCTAATAACATTTGCGTCTTTTTACTAATCGGCACTCAGTTGAATACTATTTTATATGGCGTTTTATTATAAAGTTAAGTCGCGGAAACAACTTTCAAGAATAAAAAGCCTCATTTGCATTGAAACTAATTATAAGAACGGTTTCAAAAACTCTTGGGCAAATGCACCGAACGAATGTCAATGAAAATATGATTGTGCAATTAGTAAATATAGAGTATGAGCTGTAATTGTACAATAACGCGTCAGTAATCGTTGAAGCCCATAATGGCCCAAGATAAGAGACCTTTGACTTTTCAATTAAGCTCTATTAAGCAACACAATACAATTTCCTTGCACAATTGCTATAAACGCTCAGTGTGAAATTGCTTACACACTGCATGTTAATTTGTTTGTACTATTTTTATCTCGGCTTAACAGGCATCGGCTGTTGTCTCTACTCGTTGGATTCAAAGCGGTTTAATGCAAATATATTAGAAATGAACCGGTCTACCGCTCGAAATCAACGATAAAGTAACGCTCATGTGTCAAGTAGCAATGCTGTGCTATTATAAAAAACTTTTTGTCACTCTTTCTGAACTAATAGACAAGATTGTGGGGATTGTATCGACCCCTATGATACTTTTACAGAATAAAAATACCATGTATCTGCCTTCTATTGTAAATCTCTGGATTGAAAAAGCGGTGTAATGATGTTGTGCCCCCGTGTGCTCCCTAGCCCTAGCCGATTGTGAAACTAGGCGCGCAAACTAGTTTTAAAAAGTGTTGACAACTATACGCTTTGGATTGTATAGGCGCGTTCGATTCAAATCCTTTGTTGCGTGTTTAATAGTTGACATGAATTCATGAATATCAAATGGGATTTGTTTTTGACTTGAAATTGGTGTCCCTCACGAGTGGTAACGGTCCGTACGTCGCCGGCGACCAGCTGCGAACAGATGAGCGGGTCTGAGCGAGCAGGCGCCCTCCGCGCAGCCGCAGCGCGCACAGTCGGTGCGAGCGCGACCCGCCACGCGCACCTCTGTACCGCGCGTCATCAACGAAACGAATACTATCGAAATTCGAATCAAACGGTCAACTGTCCATTGTCAAATTACTATTGAAAAGTGACAGCTTTATGTCTAGTGTCAAGTTCAGTGCTTGCGTTCGGTAGGACTTTTTGAGCATTCGATTGTTTATGTTTACTACTGTCGGCGTCTCATATTCACGTGCCATTTCACGGATTTACCTCATTGGAAAGTATTTGAGAAGAAAATGTTTTGTATGTCCATGCGCTCAATTTAACGGATTGTTTACCTACTTTATTTGGTTTGGTGTTGACACTTTTCGTGTGCCTGTTTATCATTGTACATGCATATTTATTTACTTCATTAGTGCTTCTGTGTTCAGATTCTGGCAGCTTTTGCTGGAAACTATTATTATAATTGAGTTATAATTAAAGTAAATTCTATGAAATCGTGTGAGACGACATGTAACGTGCAGTTAGACGTGAGTTTGTGTGACATTGAGGAAAAAGTTTTTCCGCTAAGTGTTTACTCGTTGCAGTGTATTCTATTGAATTACCACAAATATAGTTAAAAATTAAATAAGATTTACTTTTATTATTTTGCCGAGTTACCAAGGTCCTCCCTATAAGTTCTGGACATAGGTACACTGTAAGTACTTAAGTGTAGTAATACTCGTATGTTTACTTATGTCTAGTGCTCTATCTGAATCTGCGCTTAACTTTGTCATAAAGAAAGATGTATCAAAATCTAGTAGAAACTCCTTAATCAGCTTAAATAAAGTTTCAAGTACATGCAAGTAATGCACAAGCTACGAAAGCTCTAGCCTACGCCTGTTGCTACGTCAACCACGAGGGGCACTGCTCTGATAGTGCGAGTCTATAAAATATCGATGTCCGTTGCTAGGAGCCAGGCGATGCCAACAATAAACCTGGTTTATAATCCCCAATAGTGGCCCAGTGGGTGCAACTCTCACCGCTACTTACCATGCAATATCTAGAGGTGGCCCCGCGTCGTGTCAATCCTCTCGGGAGCTTTTCCAAAGAGGCCGCGATTGTCTATGTCTAGGCCAACTTTCCTTGCCGACATTTCGAAATTCGAACAGCGAAAATGCAAAAATTTTATATTTACATGTTCATTAATAAAACGATGCGCGAATAACTATAAAATAGAAAGTGAATGCCATTTCGTGGATATTGGGTAAATGGGTAGTCAGGTGCAAATAAATAGTAAGTGATTAATTAATGGTTAGAAAAGTTTTGTTGCGTGTTGAGGCATCAATTAAACAGGATTATTTTATTTTAAGAATCATAAATCACAGGTTAATCTATTATATAAATGATTAGGTACTTTCTACCTTTATAATATTTGGTAGTCTCATGAAAAACCAGATGCTTTTTTGCACTTAATTTTTGAAAAGCTATTCTAAGTCAAATCATTTATTTCAAACTAGCGGATGGCCGCGGCTTCGCCTGCTTGGTAAATTATATACTAAAACGTTCCTCGAGAACCACTATCCATCGGTGAAAACAGCATGAAATTCGGTGCAGTCGTTTTTGAGTCGAGATCGCGAACAGACAGACGCGGCGGAGTTGTTTTATAATATGTAGTGATAGGAACACAAAAGTCACTTTTGATCGTCAAAATTAACATGATAATAGAATTGATTCTAGTTGCCCCTTCCAAAAGGTAGTTTCATATGGAGAAGAATGAGCAAGGAACTCCACACGTGCTTTTTTTTTTTTTACAATATTTTTTCACCTAGATATAAAATTACTATACCACAGTAGGTAAAAATAATGAAAGATGCTTATCTTTGGTAGATATACTAAGTATGTGATAGATACATCGTGTTCACATATTTACAAACATTGTTAAATAAAAGTAGACGATTTTCCTATGTTAGTTGAACGCAATATTGACTGGATGCCTGTAACTTTACACCCTCTGGCAGATAAAACTAACATCTTGACTTTCCTAAACAATTGACCAGCTACGATATAAAAAAATCAAACTATAAATGTAGTATAGTCATTCGCGGTTAAAGCCTCTGTGACAGCCTACAATAGAATCAGCACAGCTTTATACTGGTATAAATGGCTTACTTCGCATATAAACTTGACTAGTTTACTATTTATCTACTAGCATTAGTGCTTAAGTGTAGGCATATGGCGATTTTATGAGTTTCCTACACCCACATACTTTGTTTTTCAATGCAATAAAATCGTACGTGATACATCGTTCGAGGTGCTCTTAAGATTCAGTACATTTATGGTAATTTCAATGTAACAAGTGCGTTAAGAATATATTATTATTCTAGTATTTTCGCAGTTTGCAAGGAAAGTAAAAAATATTTTTTATGTCAATGTTTAACTTAACACTGGCTTACAACATTTAAAAGTGTCTGGTTTTCTGCGTTTTACTTCAAATTACATCACAAAAGTAAGCAGGTTGTGTACTAGAAGTTGTAAATACTTTCGTAATGTTTGAACTTACTTGTTAAATGTAATACCTAAATATAATATAAGTTTCACATTACATAAAATATATCGTCCATAACAAATGTATAAATTATTTATACACATTTCTTTTGCCTACGTTCCGGCAAAACGTTATTATCAGTTTAAGTGCACTTTACTGTAATTAATTACTGGCCGAGCTTTTTACTAATTGTTACTATTCCGCCGACACATAAGATCAACGACTTTAGATGTATGCTTTCTATAGTGCGCAGGCGCAGGCGCAGGCGCAAAGTACATTCATATTATAAAAGCGTTTATTCTCCATTATTCCGTAGGGTGATTTATTTAATGATAGATGTAGAGCATTTCCTCTTCGTATCAGACGCGTGCGCAGGTATACGAGTAAAATGGTTGGTTATTTTCGTTCATTGACCGTGGTTAACTGATGTTTTTGTCGCCCACCGCATCGAGCCTCAGGAATTGTAGCACGTGCCTACGACCGGTACGCGCCTGCGCCGATAAATTACAACTAATCTTTTTCTAACATGTAAATTACATACAAAGTTACACTTGTAAGTTACTGAAAAATTAACTTAATTTGTGTGGTAATTAAATGTAGATTAAATATTTAACAACCCGTGAACTACAAATTCTACGCTAATTAAAATCAAAGCAGTCGAGTCAAAGTCATTGTTCACAAGCACAAGATAAAAATGTTGATAATAAGTAATTATTGTATGTTGAGCTGTAAACTCTTAATAGTTTTGACCTAGATTGTTATAACAGCTCTTAATGAATCTTGTATTCAATTTGAACTTAAAGATAAAGCGATCAAATTATCTGTTATGAACTTATGATTTTACTGGCGAAAACGTTGGCGCGTGGCCTTCAATAACGCGAAATTTCTCTACATAACATCACGCCTTGTTTCCCTGAAGGTTTGGGCAGAGGTTTACATGTGATAGTATAGTACACCCACATTTCGCCACTTATGTTTAAGTCCCATGTAATAGGGGGCGAGCCTATTGCCATCAACCGGGTATAAAGTAAGCTACTGAGAAATTCCAGATAGAAAAATCGAATAACACTCTGCCCGCACTGGGAATTGAACCTAAGATTCCTTTAGTAACGGCTTGTACGCAAAACTGCGTCTCGACGTCGTATCGCAACAATCGGCGACGGTACCCTAAGATTTTCTAAGAAAGTTTCTGCGTTGCGAATTCGCATTGTGCCGGCGCCGATTCGCAGTTTTTTGTACAAGCCCTAAGTCGGTGCTTATGACTTTTTTCCAAAGTGTACAGTACCCCAGTGGTCACGACGTCGCATCTCTTATTATCATGCCGCTATAACAATTTTCAACGTACTTACAAATAATTGCGTTTTCTAAGCACGACTCGCAGGCGTTGACCCTTTATTCACTTACTGGCGTTTGTTTAATGGAAGAAAATAATGGTCTTTATCTCGCTGTAAATGACGTTCAATTTAGGTACCACCAAATGACTTGATAGTTTGGAAAATTTTGCTGTGTTCATTCGAATCCTAAGGTTTGCCTTTTGCTACCGTTTCTTTAGTCAAATGGAAAGTGAACTTAAATATTCAGCCCTGAATAAAATACCTTTGATGTAAGTAAGCTTTTCAAGTTCTCAGTTATTAGAATCTTGTAGATATATTCTAAAATTGTTCCATTTTCACGAATGCTACGGATTTAAATTGACAACGTCACAAGGCTCTCGAAATACAAGCTGGTAGATAAAGGCAAGTTAGATTAAATAATAATACTCTAATAGATGACAATTAATTTGAACCAGGGCTTCAATTGATCCCAAAATAGATAGATATACGGGCTCACTCCTTTATTTAACTACAGTTCAAATAACACCATCGGTTCTAGTGGAGAGTAAATGTAGAACATGTAGCCCTTATTCGTTATCAACAAATACTAAGCGATACTTTAAAAGTTCCCAAGTTCCTAAACATAAATATGCAGAACAACTTGTCGAGATCTAACACAAGCAATTTCCCTGGAGGGAAGGAAACGAAACCGGTCAACAGTTTCAAACTAGCCACGAACGAATTACAATCTAAAACTAAATCGTTAAAAACATACACAATTCGACCATATTATAAATACCACTTACAGTAGCCATGTCAGAGTAAAATAAAGTTTTGGAGCGGACGTGAGTCCAAATAATTCGAACGTAACGGGTCCACCGATACGATACCGTAACGTACTGGACCTGTTACCATATCTACAACCAGTCTCAAATACATCCGGCAACTTTAACACAAGCCTCTTTGTATAAATTACCTATTTTAATGTACGTACTCTATATTGGAAATAGAACTACAAGATCCTTTGATATCTTCCAATGACTGATATCTGCGAGGTTAAACATAGGATCAATGGCTACTATTCCATTTGGATACTATTTCTTAACGGTTATTGTAACGTTATCAGAGTTCGTGAGACATGTAGTGTGCATGTTATGCATATGTTCATTGTTTGGTTTTATTACGCGTTGCTGTGCTCAGGTGACCCACATTACACTCGTTCCATTTGAAGCTGTTTCACCCATTAACAACGGTGGCGAGGTTTCGATTAGCTTTTGTGTAGTCACTCTAAAATTAATCATAATTAATCAGTCAAACATAAATTATATGATTGTTCATATCATGTATCATTACTATTATGTAAATTGGTATCGTTTATGGCTATAAGCAGCTGTAATGTATGAATTTTAAGTTATGGTACTAGTGACAGTATTCAGACTTGTCGCATTTTACGGGTCCATTAATTTATTATGAGTATTTGTGCTGGAATAATTGTTTTGAAAATATGCCCAATATCAACATACCTAATAGTCAAATAGACCGAGACCATTTGGCAGCAAACTGACAGATGAGTCAATTTGTAACGCGAAACGATCCAAAAAATACTTTAGCGCATGTTTGTACAGCTGCAGACACCGACAGTAGTAAAATTGTTAAGATATTTTCTTTAGGTTGAACAATGAGAGTGACATAATGTGCTTATAAGGCTAGTTAGCTTACCAGTGTGGATGTGACCTTGGGATGAAACCAACAGTTCTTTATTGTGTCGCCGTAAAGTGATGGTGGTGATCAGCAATGCCAGATTGGCGATACAACGTGCTCTCGACAAACGAGGCGTTCATCGACACTGAAGGGGCCTCCATGCGGGACCCACTTGCTGCCAGCTACCCGCGCCGCGCTGACCGCAGCAGACCTCCCCACACCTGCCCCTACACCACCATATTCCTGGGAGCACGCTCGCACCACGCTCCCTACAGATTACCAGCTCTACAAAGCGATCCTATAGATCCCTATGCCGACGTCTACTCTGTGGACCGTTCGTCCAACCTTACCGATACATCAAGCTTTGCTCGCTATGAAGACTGCCGCCCACAGATTGATGAGATCTCGTCAGAAACTGAAGACCAGGTTTACACTGATGAAAATTCGGCAGAAAATGTAACGTTACAAGTTCAGAAAGTGCCATACACTTCAAGCGTGTTTTACATCTCAGCAAAAACTGACACGGCACGCAAAGAGGTGGTGCAAAGCAATGATGTCTTTCTTGTGGAAGAGTCCGATTCGGATGCATTATCATCATGCACCTGTGACAGTTTTGAACGATGTGAGTTTGATTGCAGAGACTTTGAGCCTTTCTCGGACACGTGTTGTTGCGACCCATTGAGTGACGGTGTCTGTAGTCGTAGTCCTAAGGATGTCGACTCTCCAGAACACTTTTGTGATCGTGCGGCGGAAGAGGACGGTGTGTCAAACCGAAGTGATATGGACGGTCTGGACCTGGCTCTGTTTGAACCGGCGCAAACTGACTCTGAAGAATGCGGCGAGGGGCCCGCTCGAAACACTGCTGTGTCCGCCTCTGCTACTTTGTGCGGGATATTGTTCGCGCTCCCTGACAACAGCGTTGGTAAGTGACGTGTAGACTAATTTATTCGCAGTTAAGCGCAGGCATCCCGGAACCGCTGTTGTGATAACGCTCAATTATAGTGATTAGGAGCACGGCGAATAGAGCAGCCGCGCTGTACCGCCGTGTGGTCTGCGTCAATCCGACTCGTATCCGATACGAACAACGGTGTGCGGGAAATTACTATCGCATCAATCACTGGCAGCATTGTCATACTTGTAGTGACAACAGAGCCAGCTATCGGCAAGCAAGCATAATAGACCGTAAAGGTAGGTACTTATCATAACACACGCAACGTTACCTACATACCTCGCAAGTCATGTTCTTGATCTTGATCGAATGTCTGTTTATTTAATACTAGATGTAACATTGTAGATACGAGTAGGCCTTCATTAGTATACAAATCGATATTTGAATTGAAATGAGATTGGCGAAAAACTAGTTACGAAAAAAAAGTAATGTTTAAAGGTATCACGGATGTGCCATCTAATAGCAGTGATAGAAAAAAACCGAAAAACTGTTAGCATTCTGTAATGCGGAAGCCAACGAAGCTTTTATATTGTACTAGCGCTACCTATAAATTGCGTACCGTTAGTCGCAAGTTTCTAATTACCGGTAGCGATAGAGGGCGATTGTTGCCTCATGCAAATCTGATACCGGAGCAGATAAGCAAAGATACAGAGATACACAAGCTGGCAAACATATGGTGTAAGTCAATGTTCTGTATTTTTCCCGTTAAAAGCACAAGCGTTGGAGAAAATGTAACGGACACTTTACGTGGTTTGGGCCAAATTCAAATTGAATGACTTGACCCTTATTTATCCATATATTCAATAGGAAAATGAAGGAGGCTAATGATTCCACAATAAAAGTGCTTAAATAAGTTGAAAATTAAATTATACGCCATAAATTAATACAAGAACGTGAAGTCTAAAGTTTACAACTTTATGTAGCTCATATTATTGTGATCGTACTCGTTGAAGTAATTATTTCCGTGTGAACAAAAATTTTGTAATGTCGGTCGTTAAATGTTAAAAACAGCACGTACCATTAAAGTACTCCAATGGATTTTTAATGGGGTCCAATTGTGTTGAGATGAGACAGGTAAAGAAACAAACTTTCTGGTTTTATATTTATGTGACTATTTGCTCGCTTTGCAATACTTCCTTTATATAAACAACCTTATTGGAAGCTTTTGTTTATCTGAAACCTAATTAAAATAGGAAGATATCTTGAAAAACTATACTCGAATATAGTTAGAAGTTTGGACAATCGACACATTATTGTTGATAAAATGATAACAATAGAGCCTTCGGGTGAGACAAATTCAGTACCTACAGTCTAAAGTTACATTGTCTGAATCAGCTGATGAATTGGTGATTAATTTCGGTCTTAGCACCGGAAATGATAGGCACATTATAAGATTTATCGTAAATGTTGATAAAAGTGTGCAAGCTATTACAGTACCATCATAATTTAGAGAAAAATCAGTACCCTACCTACAGATTCGTATTCCTATCAACAGATCTTACTGCTAAAGTTAAGAATGAGTTAGTACCAACAAAACGCAGCCGTTAAATTCAAGGTTATCAGATAACTTACAGACAGACGTAGTTTTGTGAATCGTAGAAATATGGAATGGTATTTTCGTGACATTTTTATGGAGTGGAGAACATTCATAACAAACGTCATAGCGTTCATTGTTAAAAGAGCTAAAAGTCGCGGGACGTGGCCTACCATATAAACAAGTATTTTACAATACGTGAGAAAGTTAAGGGGTCATTGCTGTTAATATTTTACGAGGGTTTGTTGCGGTTGTAGCGTAAAGATCCTTCGGCTTTATTTCAGAATAACGGCTTGGAGTTACTTTTGCATCGTGATGTTAAAATATAACCAAAATTATATGTATGAGTATACAATCTCTCCAGTATTTGAACTCCCATATAAATAGATTTTATTATTAGTGCTATGCATTTTGTTTTATAATTTACATTTCAAATCATCCATAAATTAGCATTTTCTAGATTCTAGACTTGAATCTAGAACTCTATTTAATAACTTATTTCTAGTAATAGTCAACTTTTGATTGTGAAAGCGGCAGACAGCCAGTTGATTTGTTTATCATTTAAAACATTCCTCATAAAACAACTTATAAGTGATCTATACTTCATTGTTTTTAACCCTCAGATTTTTCAAATGTTTTTAAAAACACGGCCACGGTGGGAGCGATCACCTCTGCGTCATGTGCTCTGCGTTCCCACCCAAAAGGCCAAAACAAGGAAACTTGTGTTGATTTACACCGCATTGTGCCAACTTGGCAACTGAAAACTGCTAAGTATTATTATCAAAGGAATATTTCCATCGGATTTGGTCGGAAAGTGATTTATCATGATTATCCGTCTATTGTTGTTGAACTTGATTTATATACTAATTTCGAAATTAGGTTTTGAACTAATTTTAGTATCTAATTATTTGTGTTTGAGCACTTATTGTTGCCGTTGTTTTGATCAAATCAAATCAAATCAAAATATTTTATTTCACATAAACCTACATGGGCACTTATGAAACGTCAGAAGCTAGGTGCACGGTTCCAATTGGTCGTTTCCTATGGAGAAGAGCCGGCAAGAAACTCCACGGTTACTCTTTTAAAAATAATTGGCTTTTACAATATTTTCAAATTACAGTATTAGTAGGCATGGGAGGACAATGTAGGCCTTTCAACAAGTAAGTACCAGGTACTTAACAAAATAGATGTTCAGTAAATCTACAGTCCAATAAGCCTACAAAGTTCTCACATTCACAAAATAGAAAATAATCTATATAAAAGACAAACAATAAAAAATAAAAATAAAAACCTATTTCAGCCAAATGACGTGATTGCCATTACAACTGTAACAAATTGAATAATTATCATGTCCACAAGGAGTTGAAATTAAATTGGAGGTATCTATAATAATAGGAATAATGTCAAATACAATGATTATGTCAAGGATGAATGTAAAGAGAATAAACATGGTAATTTGGGAGCAGTTAATAGACTCTTACATAATTATGCCGTTTATAAGGTACCAGGGAAGCCACATGTGCAGAAGGAATTATTGCCAAACTTCCTTGTCATCAACGTAGTCTTTAATCTTATAATATGCTTTTTTGATAAGGACACGTTTGATATGGGTTTTAAATTTTCCATCGCTAAGTTCTGTAACCGACTTTGGCAACTTGTTATAAAAGCGGATACTGTTTATAAGAAATGACTTGCTTGTTTTAGTTAATCTAAATTTGGGTATGACAATTTCGTGTCTACTACGTGTATTTATATTATGGAAATCGCTTCTTGTTTTGAAAAGTCCTAAGTTTTTGCGAACATACAAAATACTTTCAAAGATATAGAGAGAAGACAGAGTCAGTATATCAATTTCTTTGAATTTGTCTCTAAGGGACTCGCGAGGACTCATTTTATAGATCGCGCGGATTGCCCTCTTCTGTAAAATGAAAATTGAATCTACGTCAGCTGCCGATCCCCACAGCAGAACGCCATAAGACATAATACTGTGGAAATAAGCAAAGTATACTAACCTAGCTGTGGCTATATCAGTCAACTGCCTTATTTTTCTTACTGCATATGCAGCTGAACTTAGTCTACCTGAAAGAGTTCTGATGTGGGCGCCCCATTGTAGTTTTGAATCTAAGGTAATTCCTAAAAATATAGTTTCTGTAATTGCATCTAGTTTCTTGCCATCAAGTTTTAGATTTAGACCCACTTGAGGTACATTTGGTAATGAGAACCTAATACATTTAGTTTTGTTCGCATTAAGTAAAAGATTATTAGCTGCGAACCATTCCGAAAGAGTAGCCAGACTATCGTTGACATGTGAGACATCTGTATCTTTTCTATCTATTTTAAAAATAAGAGAAGTGTCGTCAGCGAATAGTATTATATCCGACAAGTTTGCCATCATGTAAGGAAGGTCATTTATATAAACTAGAAATAAGAAAGGGCCGAGTATTGAACCTTGAGGCACGCCCATTTTAACTAGAGACCCCGAGGACGTCGCCCCGTTAACATTTACTTTTTGCTGCCTGTTTGATAGGTAAGAAAGAACAAGATCAGCAGCTTGTCCACGAATTCCGTAGTGGTGTAATTTACAGATCAGTGTATTGTGGTCGACGCAGTCAAATGCTTTTGAGAGGTCACAGAAAATGCCAATTGCATCCTGGGACTTCTCCCAGGATTCTAAAATGTGACTGATGAGTTTTACTCCCGCGTCTGTCGTCGACCTACCTTTCGTGAAACCAAACTGGTGACTATGTAAAATCTTATTTGAATTAAAATGTGACAGCATCTGGTCTAGCATGATTTTTTCATAGATTTTGCTCAATGCTGGTAATACAGATATTGGTCTATAATTAGAGGGATCGCTTTTACTACCCGATTTGCAAAGCTTTTTCGTCTCCTTTGCTATAGTTGCATAATCAGTTTACAACTCATCAATCTTCCTAAAATCTAATGAGCAAGTAACAATCTGGAATCAAATTGATTGATAACTTACCCAACATGTCTAAATGTGGAGTCGCTAATCGTTGGGATATATCGACATCACAATTAGGTGCACTATATCATCCATATGTATGTGCATGTGCAGTAGCACCCAGTCAGTACTATAAACGGCAATAATTACTTCATGTCGGTTTCCGGCGACTCATCAACTTGATCAAGTCACCACCAGACACCTCCGCGATACTCAAGAATGTTGCCGGTCCCGTACAACTTGTTACAAACCAATCAATACGACAAGCAATCTTATTTTAATACTCTATGCAAATATTATTCTAACATTCGTACTGTTTAATTACGACACGTCCGCAATATACAAGATATTAGATACTTACATAGCTCCACTAGTTAAATGAGTCGTATGTCTGTCCGAGTTATGATCGTCATCGGCCATAAATCGAGCCTACTATAAGATGGGGACGATTAAATTCAATAACAAGCCTCGGTACCAGCACTAAATCCCGCTCAGTTATAACCTCACATGCTCTTTCAAGTTTCTTATATGGAATCCCAAGACTATAACGTCAATAATCTTGCTAGACTCGATCAGGGACTGGGTGCGCATCCTTGTCCAGTTATGTATGTGATGCAATCGTTTGCTTATACTTTCTAATGAGCTTGCCCTTCCTGTAAGCCGCTTCTTGAGGGAAGCCACTTGCGCATGCACTTAGCACTTTGCGTGCAGTGCAATGTGAGGCAAGCACAGGATTCAACATTTCACTACACGACGTTTTGATTAAAAAACAAGTTTTGCAAGTTTTAGATGTCAGAATGTCGAAAGTTTTAGTCTTATTTTCAATACGAACTTAAGTTTAAATGTCGGTCAGTTTGCGAATAATTATATAATTAGTTTGACAGTCACCTGCATTTTGAATATGAATAATTAATAACTTGGTGATTATATTCGTCGCGCCAGTTTCACAGAATGCAAACTTAATTATTGAATTCAATATGCAAATAAAAAGTAACTTAGGTATAAATAGCATAAAGCAACACATTAAATGCATGACTAGTGAATAAGAAATAATGGATATTTTATTAAACACAAATATGAAACATTGAAAATCAAAATGTATATAAAGAAGACTACGTGGTACAGCAATTTATCTTTAATGAGATCATAACAAAATTGGAACATCCAACAATATTGAGAATTTCTTACGCTTCGATAATAGAAAAAGAAATACCAGGACGGTCACCTACTACCGTAGTTGCAATTTCGCGTAATAACCAGCAATTTGTATGAGAAACTCACAGACAATACGGATACGGAATTGAGTTTACGGTATCTAATTATGTCATAATGATTATATGCGGTTGTGTATTTTGGAGTAACTTGGGAGCATACAGTTACAGTTCGTCCGACTTTGGTACTGGACTTTTAATGTTACACATAACGTTATTGCTGTAGGCTTGACGCCATACTTCAATATGAAAGTCGAAGTTGAAGTTTAGTACAAAGATTATTCAAAATTCTTAGAATTTTGAGCTAAAGACAAAGCTAAATGAAAATTCAAAGAAACCTATCGCTTAGAACCTCTACTTAATGTTTGCACAGGTATGGTAATAGTCGTAATGTATGAAGATGCAGTCATAAAACAATTTCCAATCGTAATAACGCCTTGAGGGCTATTTCTGTCGCAATCTTGGTCCTGTTGGCTGTTTACTTGTATGCAACGGAGAAAGTCTATTAGGAAAGCGGATCCTGGCATCAGGCCAATGAACATAAGTTACACAAGAAGGATTGCCGAGGCTCGACAAGGATTAATGTATAAATCCATTTCAAAAGTTTTGAAAATTATAGTGTTTGCTTTATTAACATAGCCTAATGCAGTTCATTCGACATAAGCCGAGTGTTTTCTTACAAATATATATCAAGTTATGGCAGTACATACATAATCGCCATCGTATATATGACTCAGAGAACTTAGTCTAGTTTGATCAGTAAGTCATTGCGCCCAAAGTGAGGGCGTTAGTGGTTTTCTATTTGCTTATTGATAAAGGAAACGCCTTCCAAATATTTATCAATCTTGACTTAAAGTTCACAACTGAGTTCGCGTTTCCCAAGAATGTTACTTGCATTTGTTTGAAGGAAGTTTTTACGACCCGCTGCATCCTTTCAACTGCCGAGAATAAAAATGAACAACGTTTCTTCGGAAATGCAATGTCTTACAATGAAGACATCTTCAATATCGATTCCGAATACCGGTATATTGTTCGCTTCGATTGCATAAGTATGTCTATTGGTTTTTTCATCCGTCCAAGGGGCATTGTCTCTATTGTTTGTTGAGTGACGTGACGTGTGATTGTGAAATGAAATAATTTGATGCATGATTGAGACTAATTTGAACAATTTTTCATTTCAACGCAATCATGCGACCTTCATATCTACATGCAGTATTGCGTGATTTTACCATTATGGTGTAAGTTAGTGTGCGTATATTATATGTTTTGGGTGGCGATGGCATATAAAATAATTATTTTGATCACAGCTCTGATAATGTCATGTGTCCATGTATCGGATATTGGCCGTCGATGGTTTGTTATGGCATCTAATATTTGTTTCCAAGAAGTAGGTAATCGTGTATTGCGTACGAATGTGTTTACATAACATATTATGCGTTTGCTTGACGATATGAAGATGGTAATGATCTCTTGTTTTAAAACCATACTCAAATGGTATCATGGACTTTAACTACTTGTTGCTCCATCATTCTCTTGCAAAAAACCATCGATTATGAATTTAATCATTTATACATGACTAGTAAATTAATAATCGTGTGTAAATTTAGGGATTTCATGGCTTATATTGAAATAATACACAGTCAATGATATCATCAATCATCTGTTTTTGTCAAATCATATATTAGTTGGAGAACTACCTACACATATTCCATAAATGTTTAGAAATTGCCATGTTAGAAAAGTTTGTACTATTCCAGAATTGAGTGGAGTAGTTCATCTTATGAGTATCTGAATCACTGAAAAAGCGCTTTAAATAACTGCTATCTCCAGATAATTTACAACTCGTAGAGAGACAAATATCCTCGATAATCATGGGAACGGACTACGAAGCCTAGAAGGCAGTAACGAAGTATATCGCATAATTTCCATATACTGTTGGGAATCGGAATGCGTTTAGTAAATAAATTAGGAGTACCGATATCCATCGTCGTTCCATAATTTATGATGTTTTGGTAGGTACATGAGATAAATACCCTTGTGATTTATTTCCATATCATAAATATGTTCAAATATGTGGCTAGGTATGGTTGATTTAAGCAACTTGCATGGTATTTATTTAATATGGCTTAACTGTTGAATATATTAAGAGCCTTTCACCAAGGATTCAGATTCGGCTGTCCTACTGTTAACGAAGATTTATTTCTATACAACCGTTAACAACAAACTAGAACCGGTTAGGTAAAATTAAAGTTGCAATAGGTGAAGATCGAGAATAATTTATTTGAATTGCATTCGTAAGATTTTTTGCTGCATTGTGAATTTTCTGAATAGCTTTCAATGAGCTGTCGGCAGCTGTGGTGTTTGGGGCACGCGCGTCGGCTGCGGCGCGGGCGCACCTGTACCAGTGCGGCCACTCGCCCGACTGGTCCAGTTTCCTCAGTCCACTTCCACGCTGACGTCACCTTCACATATACTTATCGATTAAAACTTTCAAAGTGATAGTGACTAACTAAAAGTCAAGGCCGAGTGATACATTGATTGTATGTTTGTTTTACACCTGCACCACGAGTTGAGCTTACTCATAATATTTATAAGCAAACAACTGGCCTAGTTTCTTAAATTTTCTTAAATGTTATCACGGAGATTTTATTAGGTATTTTGATAATATCTCTATTACTCACGTTTTTCTTGTCTTACACGTACCTAACATAGTTTTTAGGTCGTAACATATGTAACGTAGTCCTGTGCGCGTCATGTATACGCTCATTTCGGTACGTGGTCTCCATTCAAGAACCAGTTTATATCTAAACATTTATTATATCTCACTTATGTACATAGTCAACGTAAAACGACGAGCAAAGAATACAAAATTGTAAATTCATTCATTTGAATTACTTTTACGGTGCGTTGCTCAAATGTTGGATTTAGTCTCACGAAAGTAACATTAAATTATGCACGGCATTTGAAGTACTACAACGGCTTTAATCTACATAATACTGATATTAATTGTATGCTTAGACTTACAAATTTCATGTTTAGCGTACATTACATTGCATTGAATAAACAATTCAGAAACGAAGCTAAGAATAAGAAACATTTTCTAATAAAAATAGCTGCGAGAGGAAACTATACATATAATCCGGACAAAGCGTTTAAAATGACATGAGATAAACGACGCCAGGCCTAAACAGTCAGCTATAAATATATTAAAAAGTCAAGTTCGTATAAATACAGTGAAGACGGATGATCAATGATTTTTAAATGGGCATTGAAATAATTCTGTGCACATCTGCAACCCCTCGGTACAGCCGACAAAAGTGTTATTCATGAATTGAATGTAAAGGCGGAGAGTTCGTGACTTGTGTCAACTGTACCGTACGACTCAATTCTACTAAGTCATAACGCTCGCGTGTGCAGCACATAGCAATTTGAATAGTTTATTCATGTGATTATAATTGATTTCTTCTTATGTGAATGAATGTTCTACTCAGTCTCGCGGAAGAAGTGACCTCTTTTTATCTTTGTTCTGTGTTTCATTCATAAGCTTCCATAATTCATTCAGTGAGCAGATAAATAATAGCTTATCGAGTATGTGACCAGTTCTTCAAACATCCTGCGAAGTATGAATAGCGACTCCATCATTTATAGTTCCTATTCGTTGGTTACTTTATGGGTTGTCATGAAATTCGTGTATTACATCGATTTATATTATACGCATAATACGAAGGAAGTCCAAGTAGTAGTTCTTGGAAGCTCACACGAGTGAAGCGTGCGCAAACAAATGCGTTTCCGGCGGCATACAGAGCACTCGCTCATAGAGAAAGTTGTCAAGCCTTCTGTCTTAACAATGCTCTAGCATTTTGCCATTACATCATGTCTCCGGCTTTTTTTTGGATGATTAGCCAATGTAGGAAGAGATTATGAAACTAATATCGGAGTTCTTCATAGAAACCCGACGTGATTGATGTTCTCTGTTACTTACGTTCGATCTTACTGTTGGTTTTGCAGGAAGTTAATCGTTTATCCTAAAATAATAAGCTTCTTATTCTACACAATTAGTAATATATAGTAATATATATATACACAATTAGTAATATATAGCCTGTATAATAATTGTCATAATGTTAGAGGCTACGGTAGATGTGTTGGTATGATCTCCAATTTTTGTAGATGAAAGAACAAACACTTTGCATATTAATATACAATATTCAAAGTTGATGCACTTGTTGCTTCGGGACAGGCCAGGCTTCGACACAATGCAGGAGTATGTTCTAATCGACAAAGACTTGAACATTATGAACATGTATGAGTCTAACTAAAGGCGAATAGGCTACTCACAAAGAGCATAGATGTAGTGCCTGATACGAAATATGAACAATAAGTAAAACGCGCCGAGTTAATGTTCCAACCCGATGCGTGTGAAATTGCCACCGTCGACGGACACGTCGCCGCGTCGTCGTTGTCAGCTAAATGTTCATCACTTTGACAATGGACACAACTTATGAAATGTGAACCACAATCTAATTCGCCTTTATTCTGAGGGAAACAAAGGAATTTATAATACTCAGACCGTATTACTAGCACGACCAGGGAACATTCCTGCTATGAGGAAATCCTTGAAGGTGGAATTAAGGGTAATTCAAACCTTTGTGTGATTGTGATTTTCGTGCTCGGCTCGATCAGTTTATTGCTCTCTCGCGTGATGTGTATGTTGCAGCTAATCAGCTTTGAGGTCGTAGGGTTTCCGCTGCAAATAATGCCAGTTATCCAACGCCACATCTGTTACATCAACCGTGCAATTGTGGGAACTGTTGCATACGTTTGTAATTATCACAGTATTGTTAGACTATGGTTTCTTTCTAGGTAATAAGAGCACCTACGCAACCTATATGCTCTTTATGATAATCAAGTACATCGAACCGCTATTGTTTTACAAGCATTATTATACATATATAGACATTCTTCCTATAACTTTTCATGTTATGGTACGTAAGATTGATTATACAACGTGTTTTAGTTGCAAGTGGGATAGATTTGAAACACATTTCTCATGGATATGAATTGTGTTCTGTGTCTGTTATTGACTTAATAGTCGTTGTGGTTGATGTTGATGTTAATGTTTATGCCACAGACAACCGTTGAGACAATACCATTGAGATACTTAGTTGATTTATAAGTAATAACGTAGGAATAATCTGATCTACTTTCTCTACATCGCGTGAAGGGCTCGAAAGTTAGCCGCGCGAGATGTCGACATGTTGCGCCTACGCACTTCAGAAATTATCACCTGGTATGAACTCACGTATTGTGTTATAAATTAAACACAATTTATTTCAGGGTGAATGAATGATCTAGTGAATTATTTACACTAGTCAATGCAAAACGGGATTATAGCGCGACATTGCAAATATCTACGTCCAGCGCATAAAGTTAAGTTTACAAGCTGAAAAAAGGAAATCAATTTTATAACTCTTAACAGTCAGCAAATTATAAGCTATTCAATCCTATTATACCCAAAAGATCAAACCACTTTTAATATTCGGAACACCTTGTAGGTAACTACTTAATTGTATTCAGCTCACGATATAACGCATGAAATTCGACACAAACGGTGCCCATGCGCAGGAGTGGCGTTCACATGCCTACGTAATCGTCTGTCAAAACGCTCACATTTTTAACGCCCAGCATTATATTATACGAAGATTAACTCCTACGCGACAATCTTCCTGACGGGAAGCTTACATTGTCCCCAATGCAAGCGTGATAGAGATATAAAGGCGAATTTGATGCGTTAGTACTTCAAGACGTTCCTTAGAACTTGACGTGAATGACATACAAATATGATTAATGAAAATGTAAGTATGCCGTTGTCGTGATGAAAGGACCGTGTTTGAATTTAACTCCGTGGAATTGTTACTAATGAGTGATGTCACGTAATAAAAGTTTAGTTTTCTGCCATTGTTGTTAAAGTCGAACAAAAATATTGTCTTGCTCAACCTGTTCATCTCAGCGGTAACAAGAATCGCCTCATTCGAGAGAACTTGATGCTATTTTACAACTTGGAGGTAATGCATTAAAAATCAGTAAGCTCTTTTAGCATATGGGCGGCATGAATATTATAGTTTTACCTACAAGAAGAAAATTGCATACTATTATGATTCCCACGGTCCTAGTCCAGTCTACGTTAATGGTTAGTTTTTATGTAGGTACTAGACATATATGTGTATATGTATATGTGGGGTGATATAATTACGTGTATAAAGTAGATCCGTGTGTGCAAACGTATAATTTATAATTGTGGCCGTATGGCGTAGCTTCAAAGGGGCGACGACCTTTACAGCCGGTCGACAACTGACCTTTAGGTCTACTAAGGGCAGGAAACCTAGATGTAGGAATCCTCATTTTTTCTAAAGTTGAGATCAAGTTTTTACGCAGGATAGTTTCTGAAAGATCTATCTAACTTCGATAATTCAAATGGCACATTTCTAAAACATACTCTACAATGTGTGAAAAATACAATTTAGAAACATGTGGCGCTTATAATCGTATTAGTACTTACTTATTGTTATTCCTTGGTAATATTAAATAATTCTCACAAGAACTCAAATGTTTGTTAACCACGGTTAAAAGCACCATATTTCTGATGGTAAGATCTTCAATCGTAATTGTTGGTCAACTAAGACACACATTTATTTCGTTTAGTGTGTTCATTTTCGTAACTGCAGGTATATCATAAATGTTATAAAGTTAATGAGGTTGAACTGTTAAAAACCTGCGTCAGTTTGACCTGACATTTAATTTAATTGAGTAACGAATGTAACGATATAAATAATTAATACAAAATTAAATTAATGTTATAACGTAACAGCGTTAAGTGTTACATGTTTAATTAGTAATGAAATTGTTTTTGCAATCATTGTATCTGATTTGGTTGGTAATATGAACTTTTTCTTTATACGCCTTATCCATCTTCTTAATATAATCACCATCATCAGTTTTGAACGCAATTTGCAGTGTATTTTATGTCATGAGTTTGATAAAAACGATGAACCAAGTCGAAAGCTCAAAAGCTAAGGTCAGGGGCTGTTCTGAAAAGGATTTAAAAAATTTATCATTAATTAAACTGACAATCAGCCTCAAAAAGATGTATTATGTACAGTCACGGACTTTTCAATTTTGCAGTTTCATACATTCACGAGATTACACGATTAAACACGAACTCAAATCGCATGCTCGTAAACAAGATGACAAATTACTAGTAATCGGAAATAGTCTTATCCATAGAGGTTGACTAATAAGTTCTCAATAAAAAATAAATGCAAAGTTTATCGTTTATCTAATTGATACTGACCTCCTTTGAATCAGAGCTCATTAACTTGATAATTCTGACAAACCTATCCGAAGATAGTGACAGTTGAAATGTCGATGTCAGAGACGTTATTTTCGAATTTGTCGAAATATTAATATTTCTCCGTACGCTAAGGTTACTATGGCTACGCTAAACAATCGTCGCTAGGACCTGCAATTGGTTGACTTTGGGTAGTCACTTTGCTGTCAAGTTTGTAGTTCTGGCTCTCAGGTTAGCCAACCGGTAAATATATTAAAATATAATTTTCTTCTTCTATAATATGAAGACATGACTTTCCGTGTCTGGATGTACGAGTATAACCGACTAGGCCCGATTTGCATTACACGGCTAAAATACGAACAGTGCCAAGTGGCCCATCAATTAAAGTCCGTGACTGTACATCGACAAAAATTCATTTGATTATCTACAATTTGTGTTTCGTGATACTTTATCAATGAGATGTGTAATATGTTTTGTGGCTATACATTGAAACAATATTATCATCTTTATGAGGCTGACTATACCAGCTAGAAACACTCAACTCCCTTCAACCTGGTTGTGGCCAGTCAACGAGGTAGGCCTCAAGGTTGACTAGTTTAATCAATTGTTAATCTATTCCTCAAATCTTAATGACATATTTATCAAACAAATTAAGCACAAGAACAACACCTCCGTGAGAAACAATTAATGTTATATTCACTCGTTGCTTTGCAATGTATTTTTACATAACAAGTTATTAACATATTGTTATGAAGATAAATAGAATAATAACAAGTCAGGTTCCCAAATTAGGCAACATTGTGTATTTGTGTCTGAATCTGCCCGTTGTTTGAGATTTTTCAAGATTGCATAAAGAAGATACTGTGAAGGTGGACGATAATGTTATGTTTAGTTGGAATTGGAGCACTGTTAATGCAAAAGCAATTAATTAAACTTGCATTTGTTTTTCTTTTTCAAGTTAGTGTTTGCTCCGGTCCCAATAGCGTGCAGATGAAAATAATACTGGACAATGGGCTATCAAGTATTTGCGATGTTAGAAGTTAGATCGATCTGACATGCCACAATCGGTAGCTATCCGTTTATCTATCTGTCGTGGTGTCGGTATGTTTATAAATAAACAGCGGGCAACATGTTGCGTCGGTCGTGAGGTTCGCCTGTTTATTTCAAGTTCATTGTTGTGCGCCATCTCGCGTGAAGGCGCGCCGCGCGGCTCTTGCGCTTGCGCCGCCCTCCCACGCAACCGTACCCCTTCTACACAAATACTGAAATTATTTTAACGCGAACTTAAAAGCTTCCTCTCATTGGAAAGGGAGCCGTTAATATGCCTCTGTACATTGTCTATAAAAACCAACTTCTACTTACTGTTTGCATGTAGGACGCATAAGGCCAAACAGAGAAGGGAATAATAAACTTGCAAGCTGATTCTGTTGTTAGGTCAAAACGTAATGATACTGTGCAGACTCTTGCAGTTTACATGTTTATCCACTAAAGTATATTGCTTTATGGATCGTATAAAAACTTTTTAGTGCAGTCCTACCTACGTGTTTTAGATAAGTTTTTTTTTTGCTTTAACTCGTTTAACAGACTACCAAAAGTTCAGGTTTAGTCGAACCGAATCCGAGGTCCATTCCTCGGTTGTATGATGTTATTATAAGGCAACTTGTATCCAGACAAGTATTTCTTGTTCGTTGACGAGTCGCGAACTGCGCTCGCTTTGGCTTGAATCATTGCCTTCGGCTGGCGCTAACTAGGTGCCACCGGCATTACCACACTGACTGGTAATCAGGGCTATCTCCGATCTAAGATACGATCGACGGATACGCCTACTACGTGAAAGGTACACCGGCAGAATTATGAGCCATGTGTGTTGAATTCATTAGGCCATAATAAATCATTTGCATCAAAATGCAATGTCACGCTATATACGTAAGACAGAAGTAGAGTATATTAATGATGTAAGTTTAATAAGATATTATGTAAAACCTAATAATATAATTAAAAATGCTTCAATAGCTATTAAACATTGTTCTCTATTAATAGTTTCTAAATATTTATTTTATTATCATTATTATGGGGTTTTCCCGTCCTAGCTCGTAGCCGTATCATGGAGAAGCGAAGCGTGCGTGACTTAGACGGAGATAGTGATTTTGATAGCCGCCGGCTATTTTCGAAGCACGACGGGCTTTTAAAGGCGATTCTAGGTTTACGCTCATTAACTATAAATATTCTGTGGTGGCTTTGAGGAATTCTTGAAAGAAATAAGAGATAAGATAGTGTTTAGCTTTGGAATTGTGGACTTAAGTAATATTTGAGCATAGAAGTTTATTCGGGCTGGTTTTCTAAAGTACATGGGGAATTATAATTGGAGGATGTCTACATACACAATGTGCGAGTGTGTGTTGTTTCAAGTTTACGCAATACAAAACCAATTAACATTTCGTTCGATGATAACAAGTGAAATTAATGTTAATTAAGAACTTGGTGCACCTTTTGTAACGCAGGTGTGATTATATGTACTTTTCGTTTTACATGTTCGTGTATTTCCAGTGCTCCTTGAGGCAGCGGTGTATGACCAATATTTTTACGTGACAGGCTAAGTAACGATTGGGCAAAAACCACTTTTGGTGTGCATATTATAAGGAACACAATAACAAAAGTTTCTACACAAATAAAGCCATCAATCAATTTAAATAATAAACCAGTTTTACCTATCAATATGCTCACACCAGCCAGTTCAATAAGAAATAGACACATGAAATCAATAATTAATCCATTATCTACCTTCGTTTTTCATGATAATTTTATTCATAAGATTCGCAATACCAATAGATCAATTAATTTAATTTATACAATAGATAATAGTGCTATTAAAAGTTTTAGCTCTATGGGCGTTAATAAATGTGCTTTCTACACGATTAAATATTCTCGCGTATTCAATACGACTTGCCGACTTGCCTCAAGCACTGGTTCGAGTAGGTGTGCCTTGCACGATAGATTATCACAAAAATTCACTACGTCGCCGTGGGTGGGTACGAGCTTAGTACCTACGTAACATTTTATATGCCAGTAGGAGTATTGCCATCCTAGAGTAAACGAAAAATGTTACAGCAGCTGTTTATGATTCCGTACAAGTTGAGTAAGCTTCGAAAGGAAACGCTTTACGATCATATTTGTCGGCTTCGCGACTAGCTACATACATTACTACTTATAATTACGCAATATCGTGATCCATCTTTTAGGACGCGTATAATATCGTATCTAGAATAGTCTATTGCGGAGTAATGAAATACATCAGCTTTAAAAGCCTTGTTTGCAGTGTTACTAGGCACTTCCTATAGCCCAACGTTGGGCTATATGCAATTATTACACACACTGTTGTGCACTATGCCGCCTTCAGACTACTTATCCTCCACCACTATAAACTAGACTTTTTAATTCAGTATTATGTAGTACGTTGATACCGTTTACTAGCTCGCGTGCTCCACGAGACAAATAGACGCAAAACGATTGATATTACGAGCATTATTCAGCGCCGTATAGCGTTGCCGGCAACTGTATGAGTCACGCCAAACTGTTATTGCAATAACCCAAAGAGAGTAAAATTTATTTGTTGCACAGTTTCACTGCCGCAGACGGTACAATACAGTACAGTACATTGCGTGAAACTATTTGAGTCTGTTATTTTATAGGTATTAGAAATTTATTTAATTTTTTCAGAGTAACATCAAAGTTTAAGATATTCGTAGTTTACAGTTTATTTTTTTGCTTTCTAGCAAGTTAATATTATGGTTTTTGATAATTACTCATCAAGTGCACTTGCACGGACTTATTTTCCGGACAATTGCACGGACTTTTACGCCTAATTTCCCGGACAAAGTAGAACCTAAGCACGAAACTAATATCCTTGTCCCTTTTGACTATCGTATACTGAATCGTCGGTCCAATGAGTCACTGTTTAATAGATTAAATGGAACGCATTAATCCATGTGGACGCCGCGTCGCACCACCGCTGGCTTTTATTAGCTGAACAAGTGCTTCAATTACTGCCATTGTCCTGTTTAAAATCGACTCCAGGATTTTTTATAAGGGATATTTTTAGATAGCAAATACAATGGCAGACAAATAAAGCAGTTATTTTCAGATCGTTGATCTTAATTGGCTTGGGTAAAAAAGAGCTTTTATAAATAATGTTAGTAGGTATTTATTTTATTTCGTAATGGAAAATAAACAGTATGTTAAAAATAAACACAAATAACTAAACATTTAACTTAACAAATATAATACCCACTAAGTTTTCCACAGATTACAAGTAACTAGTTGAGCTCAGTGAAACAATACATAGCAAGAAACTTCTATAAATTATTCTACTCATTTAAAAGTCTGTCAAATTATGAACATAGTTAGTATTCATCAATCAACGGTAGTATATCTAGCGTCTATCTCTTTAAGAGCTCAGGCAGTCAATTGAGCGAAAGCTTCTGTTGTATTCACACGAGTGATGAATTTGCAGCAGCATCTCTACAAATAGTTTAAAAGCGCAGAGCATCATTACCTTATGTGGCTTCGAGGGGC
Source organism: Lithophane ornitopus (assembly GCA_948473465.1). Taxonomy (NCBI): domain Eukaryota; kingdom Metazoa; phylum Arthropoda; class Insecta; order Lepidoptera; family Noctuidae; genus Lithophane; species Lithophane ornitopus. The sequence goes on along the minus strand of OX419616.1, from coordinate 6,148,392 downwards.
AAGGACACCTCATGTTTGTATTACTCGCCCCGTTTGTTTACCTCGTAAGGGAGAACAGTGTGAACGAGGCACCAGGCCCCATTGAAATCCGTTTACTCATATTGTTTAAAATACTGCCTTTGTTTTGAAGTTACTTTATGCTTGTATTCAGTAGTGTGACTAATCACATGTGGGCACGCTGTTATAAAGTACTGATTAAGATCGCGTTGAAAGGTTTATAATAAAATATGTATGAGCGTGGAGTCAATAATAGATCAGTCGTGCCGCAGCTAAGATATTGGTCCATCATCCGTCAGGTTGACTCGTTTTTCTACTCTGTCTGCAGCAATCGATGCCGTAATATATTGCATAAACTACTTAGTTGCCGTCGAGTTGCATCGTGATTATTTAAATTGTAAACTAAACCTTTTTATAACTTAGAAGATAACGAGGGAGCTTGTTAGTCTTGTCTTATATTGTGGGTGTATCTGATTTGATGGGTTTACTATGAATAATGACTTAATTATTATGATAATGTTACATAACATCTCTTTTGAATATAATTAAACTTTAAATAAACACTTACTTGTAGGCAGCCAGAGCTCTTGCAAAAGAAATCTTTACCGCTTATTATGGTGTCATAATCAGTATTCTTCATCAACTAATCAGTCACGAAAGCTTTTCGTAAAGCCGATGACAACAGGCATTAGCTTACTATGTGCAGTGAAATTAATTTACATGTACGTTACGCCACACCTCGCCGCGCAGCGTGCATGTAATTCAGATCTTTCCAATTTTATCTGATAGATGAACGACCCACTTTCCATAATATCTCGCGGTATCGTCGTATACTGTAATTAAAAATTGTCGGTACACGATACAAGTATGGCAGTATATAATTTACCTATGTATATCACAAAAGCTACGTAATCTTATAGTATTTTGTGGCATGTAATGTAATGTTTACAATTAAAGAAGTAGGTAGAGTACCTTTCACTTCGTATTACAGTACCATAACGTAATGTAAGAGTTTTTATTGAATTATTATGTTTATTACGTTTGTATGGTTGTTCCATTGGATTTTCATGTAGTTGTTATGGTGAACTAAGTTGGTTACTAACGTGGTCAGAACAATAACCGAAGCCTACTTTATGAATTTCGAATAGATTCAAACTGCCTTACCTTACCTATACTTTCTGTATACTAATATTTTCCACTATCATTTTATTGCTTTGCCTAAGTATGGGTAGCTATTTAGCTAGGCTATTATAACGAACATCGCATTTGTAAAGATATTAACAAGTATGAGCTAAACGCACCGATCTCTCAAATCTCTCTTGGACTCTTGAAGAATTTCTCCACTTTTTCATTTTATTTTAACATAAAACTAAGGTTGTACAAGAACCTATGCAAAAACAAAGTTTCCAAAGCACTGTTGTATTCATAACTTTCACTGAAACTGAAATAATTATAATTTTATTTAGTTTCTTTGTTGAACAGACAGAAGCCTCTAAATCGCTGATTAGTATGCGGATAGATCATAATTGCTTTTACATACTAAAAGATAAAGATAAACGATATTACAAACAGATGATATCGATAGTGTCATCATCGACTGGCCACATGTTATGACATGTCTGTGTATCTGCTAATTGATTTGTTGGGTGTCCAAATGAGGTCGATGGTAATTGCTAACTAGGCATACTTATGAGCAGATATGGCGTAAAAAGTCTGGCTACCAATAAGGGGTCACAACCTCCGTGGTCCGATCTTCGAATCAACCAAGAAACTATTGGTAATAACGATTGAAAAACGAACCGGTGAACGTCTTTTGTTATATTCATTTAAAGTCCAACGGAGTCTTTTTGAAATGTTTACGAGTATTTTATAGTTTTATTGTGTTTGTCACCAGATGGGGCATCAAGCGCGGTGGCGGGCGCGGCCGTGGGGGTGCCACTGTCCTGGGAGCCGTTCTATTGCGTGCTGCAGCAGGACCGGCGCATCCTCACTGCCTACACCAGCGAAGAGCTAGCTGTAAGTACCCACCTACGTTACCGTCCCTAAGCAATTGTTAGTAGGTAAGCTAAACCACAAACCGTGCGGATATGCTTAAAAAAATCACCACAGCAAGCGCTATTCTCGTAAACCTCCTTACGAAGAAAGAATTACTGAGTACTTATCTTGTTTGTAACATATTTATGATGATTGCATTTGGCACAAACATGATCGAGGCTATAAAGCGTTCATTGCTTCCAGTATAATTATATTGATCAATATACTTAATACCGTGTGTTCACTGAAACGGAACTATCAGCTACATATTCAAATATATTCTTTTTTTCAGTACCTTCGATTTGTGTAGCTTTAGGTCGCTGGAATTACCGTTAAAACTACTATTGTATACCTACATAATTGGATTAATTTTCAGTAGCCATCATAATTTCAGTTCACGCGCAGTATTTCACAAACGCATAACCAATGAGTCGAGTGTCCTGAAAACATAAACAATTCGTCGTATCCAGGACGTTCTAATTTTTTTTAGTCTTTGCCAGTTTTTATGTCGATTTTATGTAGACAAATCGTGTAGTTTAGCATTCCGTATGGATCAGTTACTAATGCCAACACGAAGGTTTTATTTATTACCGTATAATCATAGAAAACCGGATGCGGTGATGTTACAAAATTTGAGTGCAATAGAGCGTGACTATATTGTCGAACGCGTTTAGGTTTTTGTATTTGGCAAATAAATCCTTTTATGTTTCGACAATTCATTAGTCCTCTTTGCATGTTATGCTAATCCGCAGAACGATAAGTAACTTTTATTGATATTAGGTAAAACAAAAGATTTTAGAACCATTTGCCAATTGTACCCTTTTATTATTCGTAGACCCTATTGTTTTGTTAATTTTAACCCAGAGATTTGAAAAGATAAGGAATATGGACACATTGACAGAACAGACAGCTATTCTGCTGGGGAGTTGGTTGCTCTACTTCTTCTTACCACCTAAAGCACTAGGAAGTGGTGAAGGGTGGACGTTTTGGGGGACTGTCTTACGTAATTTTGACGTTCGAAAAGTGCTGATTCTCAGCCTAGTTTGAATAAATGGCTTTTGATTTTGATAATACCTACATAATTGCATTTTCATGTTGCAGAAAAAGCTGTCATGAATAGTTTTCTTTGTCAAATCAAATCGTATACGTTTATTTGTGCGTTAGATTGTGTTTTTAATGTCAATCTGCAATTTTCTCCTTCTCATAAGTTTAGGTACTTATACTTTTTATCGCTTACCAAAATAGAGTAGCTCTCGTTAAACATAATGATGGTCACTTTCTCACATATAAAAGTTGCTTTATTATTTTCGAACTTACGATTTATCCGTTGGTTCGTTTGTTCCGCTTTCCTAATCTCGTGAAAATAGCTTGTTCGGTATATTTGATGGTTTTTAAAGTGATAGATATTTGAAGAGACGATAGCGACCGGGATTTTGTGAATATCTTTTCCTTGGTTGCCAATTTTTATGTGAAATAATACCAATGTTAGGCGGAAAATGTGGAAATCTATAAAGAAAACATGTTTTATAGATTGATTCTTACAGTTTATTTTATCCATCTAAGGATACGAAATGTAAGACAAACATTGATAAAACACAAAGTACAGATGCATAGCGTTAGAAATAGCTCAATTTGACTGTTGATCTCATTGTGGTTGCGTGCGCGCAGCTCGCGTGCGCTAGAGTGGCTCATCGGGCAGCTAAGGGAACATTCCCGACCATTATGCTTACACATTTGTACAGGGCTGCCATTAACACATTATAATATTTTGTAGAGCATTAAACCAAACAAAAAAGTAGATCTTTCTTTTGTTACTTGTATAATATCGAATGAACACGAATACAAGTTATGGTTAGCAACGAATTTAAGTATAAAGACCAAAGTTACCTTTTCAGAAAAACTGTTGTGTGGTCAGTGAAAGTCGATTTTAATTTCGAAGTCATCGATACGGATACTACCACGATACGTTTGACAGTACAGCCTAGCATTTTGGCTTTGATTACACTCATTATGATAACTATAGGACCAACAGACGATGTTACGTCACTCTGTGGGAAATTAGATTAAGTGTTGTAACTGTTGTAATGCGATTTGTACGCATTTGAAACGGGAACATGAACCGTTTGAATGATGATATATAGAGATTTACTCATTTACATTTTTGGCTTAATTATACGCCTCGTACAAATTTATAGTAATTTCAGGTACATTAATAAAGTAATAATCAGTTAGTGGATGTATTAATAGTTTGGTCTTCACCATTTCAGCTTTGAGAGTAATTGAAGTAAACGTATCTTCTCACTCGCTGCTGTTTATTTGCACTTCGTGTTATAACTATTATAATTCAATTTGGTCCCTATTTTATTAGAATGTAAATCCTATTTGCTAGAATAACGCCACAATATTTTTGTCGTGCGTCGCTTGCGCATTGAGTACAAACAGACAAATGCGGCGTGGGCGCACGGCCGGCACTCTGCATAAATCAAAATTATGCGTTGCACGCCTAAGAGCGGCTTTTTGCCGCGCGGGCGCAGGATAAGACGAATGAACTCTGCTTGTAAACCTTTGTTTGAACCGCAGTTTTATGGCCTATTTGATACTTGTTAGACACTTTGTGGTGAATTGAAATGAAGATGTTTCTTTTCTGAGCCCGAGGCTTTGTTAAATGTATGCATGGGGGTTTGGATTTATTACAAAGAAGGTTTCTGTAATAGTTGAATGCGAAAGGATAGATATAAGCAAATGTCAAAATAAATATTGAAGACGGACAGTCCATATCATAGGTAGGTATACCAATATCGAGTCTTCTAAGACCACATAATTTGTCAGGCCAAACAATAACGCAGAAAAACAAATCATGCTGCTACTGAATCTTTAATCAAAATCATTTATACTCACATGATAGCCATATAATTATCTGTACAGTATTTGTTCCGTTGAACCTTAACGTTATTCAAAATCACACGAGAGCGCCAACACGCGAATCATGACTCATATAATGAGTTTCTTGTCCCAAAAACTTACATTCCTCTTCAAACTAAGAAGCCATCTTTTGGGCGAGGTTATTATAATCTTTGAACTTTATGATCAAATACATAGAACATAGTAAAATACGTCCTACATGGAGTTATTAATCGAAGGCAGGATGTCTTCAGACAATGAGGACGGAAACGCAGAGTGACTGGGTTCCGCTTCTCACGAAGACGCATCGCTTTCTAGCTGAATCATGAAGTAGGTACTTCAGATGCGTTGTGTCATCTAGTAGGCGTTTTTTTGGGCGATTGGATCTCATTGATCGAATTTGGTTATCTGCAGAGTATAGAAGTTGAGATCCATGTCTGAACAGAGAAGAGAACTGAAGCTATTGAGCTTCAGTTCTCTTCTCTGAGAAAAATTACGGGAATTCCTCTCTGTAGGTTTGCTTCTATCATTACTAGAATCTAATTCATTTCGACTTAAGAAGTAGAAATGAATTAGTTTCAAATAATTTTCTAATTGACATGTATTTCAAACAAATTAATGTGAAATTGACATTGATTCAATATGTAAATATGTGAGTGTCAACCTACACGCTAATACGTACGCATCTTATATTTTGAATCGAATGTGTGGGTAAAGCTTGGGTTTCGTACGACAGCGGTGGCCGCCACATAACGGCCGCAGTGACAGCCGTCATGAAAATGGTAGCACCGGGATTTGACTTTACGGTGTCAATAACACTCTAGGGAATCACCAAATTACTTTCATAAATTATAAATAACGTTTCAGTGACGTCATTCGACGGCAAATTCTGGACGCTATGTGGCGGCCACAAAACATAGTTTTAGGCTACAATTGTATTATTGATTATATGGACGATATATTCTTTCGATGTATTGCCCTCAACCAAAAGATAATTTATATATGTAGTAAGAAAAAATGCTGTAAATACACAATCCCTTATTTTATAATATAAATCTGTTATGAATATCAAAGACGTGTCAAGTACAAGATTAAAATAATAAGATGGCGGTAACGGGTAGTTAGCTAATCATTTATGATCACGATCACCATAATAACAGCTTCCTTTGCAGTTTCTTTATCGTCAGCTTTTCTCGTTGACTCTCTTAACTTCCGCGAGATTATTAGCTTTTACTGTGTTTCTTTTTATTATCTACGGATAATTGTTTGAAATATGGTGACAGTCATTGGCAGCTGTCTATTTTTATGTAATGTAATTCGTAAGAGTCGATTAAAACTTTTATAGGCAACATCAACTTATGCTAAGACCATATTATTGCATGTTGACGTCAACTTGAGGTTCCTCGTCGTTAAACCTACAGCATCTTAGGTATGATGGATGAGGCGGAAGAAGGAACACCATGTTTGCCATAAGCAGACAACTATAGTTATCAACTCTTAGGAGAGTATAGTCTAGGAAAAGTGGACAACGATAAAGAGAATTACATTAAAAGGCTATTAAAGACGGTTTCACCTGCAATTTCTTTTATGTTCTTGTGAATTATGAGTATTAAATCACTGATTGTGACTTGTGTTGTTGCACGCGGCCGGACAGTCGTTCCCCGGGTTTTACGTGGACAAGGTAAGATGTGTGCCCTGGCTTTTTACGATCTTTGTGCTTCTTTATCATCTGATTCATGGAATTCAAATAAGTGTAAATATTTCGTTATACGACGTGTTTTTCTTGATTTTAAGTTTGATTGCACCTGCGGTTTTTTTGTTTTTGACTTTCTTTTATCAGTCGCCCATTTTTATTCGAGTGAAGTGCATGAAATTACCTTAGATGCGGCATTAGTCCCAATGTTCTTACATGTAGGCAGTAGTTGTAACCACACAATTTTACTTTGATTTTTTTATCTTTCGTGGTGCCATTTTCCCAGTAAAAATATAGAATAAGCTTTCTTGTACACCAACTGTCCGTTCTGAAACTTCCTCAAACGAAGTTTATAACATAAATAAATCCCTTATCAAGTAAGCGATTGTGTACTCCGTAAAACACAAACAGTTCGACACACATACATATACTTTCTAGTTTCTACATCAAGTAATGACTAATCAAGCTCGCGTTAATGCAATAACACTCACGTTTACGATAATTGATGTTTGCTATTAATAACTTTGTCTTTTCAAAACACTCTTCTATAAAGTTTTCATAAGTTAAACCTCTTTGTCCTGATTCTCGGAAGTACTTGGATTATGGTGGCGATGTAAATGGAACCACATTGGGTGATGTCATGGACTTGTAAAGGCCATGTGCGCGGCGGACCATGGAGGGATACGGACAAAATGTTTATTTTTATCAAAAGAGTATATTTAGAACTTTTTGCCCTAATTAATTCGTCAACACGTTTCAAATAAGAGTCGCTAAGATAGAATCGATATTGATTTTTTTATGGTGTAATGTTAGAATTTAGTTGCTGACAATTTTAAACCGCTCTTGGAACCAGAGACACTGGAAACCGGTTAAATTAATATACTGACTGACCATAATTTAACTACATGTCAGTTAATTCTGGAATATATAAATCTTAACTTAACTCAAAGGAATATGTACTCGTTTATACAGAGATTGTACCAAAGTATGTCTGATGTAATATTTGAAATTGTATTTTCAAGGGAGTAACGGCAAGGACAGATCATTCCCAGGCGACTAGTGGAACATAAAACCGACCAACTCTCACGTTAAATTGACCTTTCGAACAATTGGTAAATGTTTAACCATTAAAACTGAAGTAGGTAATCGGGTTATCGAGTACTTAATCGCGTGGCTTATAAAATCGTGCGTAATTGGTGTTTCTACCTGACCATCGACGCCCGTTACCATTATGTGGTCCGCAGAGATATGATCGCTACGAAGTAACGCAGTACGCACTGCTCAATTAAAAAATGTTCCGAGAATGAAATATTGCTTATAAAAATATTTTAATTTCAGACTATGAATAAAAGCAGGCTTAACGTTTGTAAAAAAATCGTTTTGGAACGTACGGCTGTGGCATAGACGTGTTTGTTAGTTGTTATTCCACACAGTAGAATTATCACATTGGTTTAATGAAACAAAGCCTATTCAACTGGCTTATTATTGTTCTGTAATTAATAAAGACATGGTGGACACCTTTAAGAGTGTACATAAGGAATAAAAACAAAAAGAATGTCCTTAATTTTTCATTTGTTTTCACGTGTATTGTTTAAAGTTCAAGTTAGTGAGTAAAGCTCTAGTTTGATTGGTAATAAAACAAATAGTGGCGTAAATTGTGGGCACGTCGGTCCGGTACAGCCGCGTACACTCTGAATATCGAGTAACAAACGCTCTCAATTAATACTATACTGGTGCCACAGTCGGAGCTATTTATGTATTCCGTCGGGTACAGAGATTAACAACAGTGTTTTGATAAAGTGTGAGACTTGCACTGAAAAGTTGTTGCGTTTCACATCGTTGGATCCTTTCAAACTAGTTTTACCTCAGTGTTGGTTCTGATCTTGAGTAAACTTTAACAACATTTCAAATGTGAGCAAAGCTACAATATTTCATGTTACTAATGCTGTTTTAATGTTGTATATCTGCTATACCTATTTCCGACCATACTTGTAGAGTCGGCGAGTAAAATCAGTGAAATAAAAAACTTGTAACTTATCGCTATGTAACATGAATAACATTTAAAATAATAATCTACGCAAGCTACAGGAACTAAGTAATTTATTTAAATGGTTCTGTAATAAACTACCTAATTACGAGTGCGGTAGTTCAGTGATTGATTGACCACGGCGAATTCGGAACACGTAATTTAGTTTTTTGCTTCAGTTGAAATATTTTTGGGAATAACTAAGCTACAGCATAATAATGTAATTGGTATTTGGAAATTGATAAAAAGCAATTTAAAAATTCTTTAGTTGTGTCGTCATGAAAAGTTGGAAGACGAGTTTAATAATATAAACAACAGGATCTACATTGAAATGTTGTAGCTTTTTATTAATATTATTTTGATTGAAATGATAATAAATGTCATTGACATTATTGTTCTACACGTAGATTGTCCTCACCATACAAATTCTAGTATCGGTGCCTATTAGAAGTATGTAATTAATAAACTGTCGAAAGTTTTCTTAAAATTTTCCCAGTTTTAGGAACATGAAAATGCTCTATACCATAAATCTTCTATACAGTTATGATGATGCATAGAGCATTTTTCTTAAACGATGTCACGTTCGCAATTCTAAGTCGAGTGTCCTCGTCAATAAACGTATGGAAAGGCATCTAAAATGTGGCCGATGCGTTCAATCGCATAGCACACGTGCACGTTATGCAACGAGTACATGGTAGTACATTGTAGTCTCGCCCTGTCCGTCGTCGCTTCGTTTGCATACAGACGCGACGGTCGCCGCCGCCGATGTGTGAAGAGCTTTATGTCAAGGAATTCTGTATTTTCTGCATGATTTGTATGTAAAAGGATTTCTATAGACTTTGTTGCTTTGAGTTGTCTGTTTGTGAGCTTTATGATTGTTAGGACCTACCGGAGTTGGTATAAATATGTTGGGTGTTTGAATTGTAGACAAGAAGTTCATACTATCTTAGCTTAGCTTTATAGTCAAAACTAGCTGCGCCCCGCGGTTTCACCCACGTCTCGATCCTGCGGCAATATCGGGATAAAAAGTATCCTATGTCCTATTCCAGGTCATGGTTTACCCGTGTGCCAAATTTCATCCAAATCCTTTCAGCCGTTTTAGCGTGAAAACGTAACAAAAAAACAAACTCGTTAGGATTCTTAGAAGTTAGGATTCTTTCTCCGAGTTAAAATCGGTCAAACCTCAGCTTTTTATTATACTAGACAGTTGTATTCACTATCGTTTACTATATTAGTTCTTTATTTAGTACTAGGCGAGACTGCTAATATTATTGCTTCAAAATATCATAACTTCACAAAATATGCGTACCTATATATGACGCCATTTCATAAATAGTCTCTCTCCCCTCATGCAAGCCTGGTACATCTCAAAATGGCCACAAACCGCTATAAGTAGGAATACAGTGTAAAAGAGAGCTCTTTCAAAATAAAATGAATAATAAATATTCCATTACGCTCCTTCTTTAGAAATTTTATTGATATTAGATAAATTGCATTTATTGCATTACTTACGTATATGGTATTTATCGTTTATATAGGAGGATGTAAAATTCATTAGAACGGTTGTATTTTACAGTAATAGTGGAATTATACATCATCTTGGCAATACCTAACTTCCCTAGAAGAAGAATTATTATTGATAATTGTGATTCAAAATATGACAAAAATCTGACAAAGATAGAAATAAAATGTTAGAAAGTTAATAATTTTCTATGCAAATAGGGCGCTACGCTTGCTACGAAAAAGTCGCTTAAATTATTTATCGTAACCCTTCCTTAACAGTTGCTCATATTTTTATCTTTATCCATGGAAATATTAGAGTATAATTACTGTTTAATTAATAGTTAACTCAAAATTATTATAGATAGACTTCACTTGCCAAAATCTATTCTCTAAGGTGCTACGCGGGTGCTACGAAAATTTATGCATACTAAGTATTATTGTAATTTTGTTTTGATGGCTCAATAATAGTTTTTATCTATGATTTTATTCATTGAAATATTGAAGTATGACGACGAAGTTTATTACAAGGTACTTATTAATAATTTAATAAAATTATTTATTACCTAAGTTCATAAGGTTATTGAAAGAAGCAAAATTAAATGTTAGTGCTGTTCCTTGACCACACTGGCACATAGGTACGTAGTTTACGAAATACTTACCGTTATTTATTACCTACTGTAATGTACTATGTTCATCAAAATCCATCGATCGTGAATCAAGCTTCATTATTTAAGTGAAAATAGGTGCTAATTATACATAGACTATTAAGAATATTGATCATCTGAAACCCTGATATATCAATGACCTACTATTTGATGTAGTACAATCGCGATCTAAGTTTTATTTGCGAACTAATTGCAAGTACATTGTCATCCACGAAGACGCGCCCTACTCCGCGATTACTGTTCTGTAAGCTGTACTTTAGTACGGAGCGGAGCGTAGTGGAGCGCATCTTCGTGTATGGGCACTATCTATAACTTTCTTAATGCTTATTTCATAATACTGCATGATTAGAATTTCGTAACAAAGATATACCCTATATCAAGCTCCTGCGTGATATACATAGATACGGTAGATCAGACGGCAAAGATTGATATCAATTGACGACATCCAATGTCTGCGATCATCTTAGCTTCTACTATTCTTAACGCCATGTTTACAAAATCATTCGTGATAATTACGTCCTAATAAAGCTAATTCAAAGCGGTGGCCACAATTTATTTACCTACATATCAAAGGGCGGCTCTCAACAGCGTTTCTAATTTCATACAGCTTTCTCCGGCCTATTTTTAGGTGTCTGTTACAAGGTGCAATGTCCGTCAGTCTTGTGTTACATGCACATTACGTACCCTACATCTGATGTTTAGAAAAATATAACTATACTAGCTTCTGTTTTAACGCGTGTTTTAACATAAACCTATTGCACTTGCCATTACCGTAGCTTTCTATCAGTGAAAGATTTTTTGTAATCGGATTAGTTTACTGGGTGAGTAGATATATTTTACAGTGAAGAACTTGGGTTTGATCCATTCGGTCGGGTAACAGTGGCAGTCCGGTTTCTGGATTTGGGCTCGGTTTATAGTCCCCACTAACTCATAATACATGACGCTGGACATAACTGGCCAAATGTACTGTAGCCCTCTGCCTACCGTTTTCAGAAATACAGACGTGGTGTTATGTTAATAGTTCAATACTGTATCTAATTATGGTAATGTTCATGGCTACATTAAAGTGAATTGTGTGATTGTTCAGAAGTTCGAGATTGATTAAAATATTTATGAGCTGAGACAGTGATCAATTTTGTTTCAATTCAAAGCGTTTTAATTTAATTGCAATAATATGTTTACTTACAAATGGTTCGTGATAAAATAGAGTCACCATAAATATTTTTCGTTTATACATATACCTACATAAAACGAATGTTATTCAAAGGTTTATATGTGGGACAAACAAGTTCTTTTATGAGGAATATCAACGCATTAGTAACTCCTGGTTCCCAGAACATCGAGTCCCGCCACAAGGAGGAAGCCTCTCCTCTAATTAGGTCACGTTTAGCTTTCCGAACATCGTGAATTACGTCGCTCGTTCACTTTTTATTACCCGTTTGATGCATCAGCTTGCTTTGAACGTACCATAACGTCTGTTGTTTTATATGAACAATGAGTAAACACAGACTATTAACTGGTGAAGCTATTTATCGCTCGATTTGAACCTAGATTCTAGCTAACGGGAAGAGCGGTACAGCAGATAACTTGTTGAAACATTATGCTATAGGTTGTACATGTTTGTATAGTTACATTACATTTCAAGGCTGTTCATGTGGCACATCGAGTAGTATTAGAAAAAGTAGTAGTGCCTATTAGAAAAAGTTTGATGTTGTAGAGCGTTGTCTTTGTGATCGGTGTGACAGCCTCCTTCTAAAGCTCTATGTGTCATGGTACTGTATGACCCGTACAAGGGTATTTTGGCGCGTGGCCATAATCGGAATTAACGTCGCTATCTTGTTTTTCAATACATGTGGGATTTGAACTATATGTCGAGAATCAAACAGCAGATTTCTTCTTATTCCATTTAATTAATTTTCGTCTTTACTCCCTACGTCTTTATCGTCTTCCTTACGTCATCTGCAATCTTCTTTTTTTCTCAACTTATTCTATGTTTAAACATTCATTCACTATCTCTTTCGCTCTTTGACTAATTCTTACATTCGTCTCTGTCACTCGTTCATGGGTCACATCTGTCATCCATCTTCACGTCCCGTTTCACTATTCATTCATTTCACTAACATTCCATTCCTACAGCTCGGCCATTCTGCTACATGACTGTCCCCAGTCAGTTCTTAACTGCAACATATACATCTTAACTACATTACAATAAGCAATAAACTATTACAAAACTTAAAATTTAACAATGTAACACAACCTATACCGTCATAGTGAAACATTAGGTCAAGAATAACCCCAAAGGTGTACCCTAACCTAACTGACTAACAAGATCTACTCACCTAACTCGACATTATTTCCCGACACTGGCCATGGCTTCATATTATCTGCCGAGGAAGAAGTCACTCGAGAACCTTCTGCCATATGATCCATCTTTTCAACATCATATCGATCATTTCTCTTAACTTTAGTGACTCTGTATGGCCCTAGATACTTCGGCTTTAGCTTCAATCCAACACCGAACTGTGTACGTTTGATGGCTACAACATCTCCTACTGTATATTTCCGACTTTCCTTTCTTCTTCTATTAAACGTCTTACAATTTTCGTCTTGAACTTTTCTTATTTGTTCTTTCGCCTTCATCTTCAAGTCTTCTCTATTCTGCACGAAATTACTTCTATGCTCTTGCTGAAGCAAATCATAAATCTCAATATCTTCTTTGGTTTTCATCTTTGTACCCAACATGAGTTCAAAGGGAGTGGTGTCAATGCTTCTTTGGTATGTGCTATTCAGTGTTCTTTGCACCCGGCTGACATGCTTGTACCATTGAGATGGTTCTTCAATACACAGCTTTGTTAGCACTGCTATTATTATTCTGTGAATGCGCTCCACTTGACCGTTCCCTCTGGGTACACCTGTTGTTATGGTTACATGTTGAATATTCTCCTTTTCACAAAACTCCTTAAAGTCATTGCTGGTAAAAGCACTACCACGATCTGAAATCAAACGTATAGGGTTTCCAAACGTTTGCTGATGAATCTTTAACTTGTCTATGGTCTCCTTACTTGTAGTTCCCTTCACTGGAAACAACCACACAAACTTTGTGAATCCGTCTACAACCGTCAAAATATAATTATACATCTTTCTCGTCTCTGAAAGTGGTCCAATATGATCACAGTGAATAGTATGTAAAGGAATACCTTCTTTGTGAATACAACTTAAGAATCCCTCCTGTTTACCTTCTTTTTTGGTCGCTAGCAGACATGGTATGCACGTCAGTAAAAACTCTTCAATCTTCTTGTTAATATTTTTGATGTAATATTCTTGTTCTAACAGTTCTATCATTTTTCTTTTTCCAAAATGACCCTTCTGGTGTATTCTTCTTAGAATCTCAAATTCTAAACTTCTTGGTATTACCAACTTTCTTTCTAGTCCTTTGTAAAGTAAACCATCGCTATAAATATAGTCTTCATATGGCTGAAGTTTTGCAATCTCTATAATCGCTTTTATACCTTCATCCAACATCTGTGCTTGCTTGACTTGATCATGCAGGCTTAACTCAACAGCTCCCACAAATGGATTTCTGCTCAAAGCGTCTGCATGCTGCATTTTTCCTCCTGGTCGATGTTCAATCACATAATCATACTCTTCAAGCAATAATACCCATCTGGCTACTCTAGTTGCTAGGTCCTTCTTATTCAATGTCTTCTGAAAGGCTTGACAATCTGTAATAATTTTAAAGTGTTTACCGTACAAGTAATGCCTAAACTTCTTGACTCCTTCAACAATAGCCAAAGCTTCCAGCTCATAGCTACTATACTTCTTCTCAGCATCACTGGTCTTCCTACTGTAGTAATATACAGGATGTAACTCACCTAAATGGTCTCTCTGTAATAAGATAGCACTGTATGCTATTGCAGAGGCATCGGTATGCAATTCAGTTAATAACTGAGGATCATAAATCCTTAACACTGGGCTACTAGCCAAAGCATTCTTCAGCACTTTAAACGCACTTTTCTGAACATCCTCAAACACAAAATCAACACCCTTCTTCAACAAATCAGTTAACGGCTTAGCTATCAATGCAAAATCTTTAATATACTTTCTAAAATATGAGGTTAATCCAACAAAACTATGAAGTTGCTTTAAAGTCTTGGGTTCAGGGTACCTGGTTACAGCATCTGTTTTGTCCTGAGACGGTTGAACTTTTCCATCTTCTATAATGTGTCCTAAGTACTCTATTCTTCGACATAGTAATTGCGCCTTTTTCCAATTAATCTGTAAGCCGTACTGTGATGCAACAGCTAATACTTCTTTTAACCGCTGCAATGCTTGACATTCATCAATAGCGGGTATTAATAAGTCATCGATGAATATTACCAATATTCCTTTTGCTATAAGTTCCTGAAACACCATAGTCACAAATCTCATAAAATACTTTGGGCAAACCGACAAACCGAACGGCGCCCTCAAAAATTCATATTGTCCATTGTGTGTAACAAAGGCAGTGTACTTTATGCTTTCTTTATTGACTCTCAAATGAAAGAATCCATTTTTTAAATCTAGCACACTAAAAACTCGAGCACCTTTAAGTTTATCAATCAAATCGTCAATAATAGGCAGAGGAAATTCATCTTTAATCATCTTTTTGTTTATAGGTCTATAGTCTACACATACTCTAGTACTGCCATCTTTCTTCTTTACTAACACCAGGGGTGAGGAATATTCTGAAAAACTTACACGAATGATTCCATCCTTGAGCCACTCTGATACTTGTTTTTCAACAATATGTTGTTCAGCTAAAGAAATACGTCTTGGTCGCTGAGCCACCGGTACGTCATCCTTCAGCACTATCCTCAATTCTATCGGCGCCTCCTTTGTCTGTACAGGTTTATACTTCTTCACGCATTCAATAACCTCTTGTTTCACCTGCTTATCTTCAATTCTACCTAAAACAAACTCATCCTGACTTACTACAGACACAAGCCTTGATAACCAACTGTTTACGTTTGGAGCAATCAGTATTGACCCCTTCGACATAATTGTGAAAACATCTTTGAGGAATTCTTGACCCAATATAACACTACACGGCAAAGCATGCCTAGGAACAACATGAAACGCAATATCGTTATATTCGTGTCCGTCTAACAGTACGCAAGCGGTAAACTTTTTCGTAGACACAATACTGCCGCCTAATCCCACCAGATTCGTGACAGTATTTACAGACTCGGGAGCTCCAAGATGAACATAAAATTCGGTACACACCAAATTTATCTCGCTACCAGAGTCAATTAACGCATTTACTTCGCACTTATTCACAAAAATCGTTTTGCAGGCATTTTCAAATCTAATCTGTGCCGGCGTTTTCTCTTCGACGTAAACATCAGTGAAGTTGGCGTCAGTTCCCACTGGCATCGCCATCTTGTCGCTGTCACTGAAGTTGGTACTCCTGTCAATAGTGACAATGTCGTCAGTTTTGCCAACCGCAGCCTCGCGAATGTTCGGAGTGAAGTCGGTCACACACATCGTTCGCTTTTCTTCGTGAAAATTCGGTTTTCCGCCCCGTCGTTCTTGTTCTCGGTTTTGGGTCTTTTCATTCGTAGACCGAATGCATTGCGTAGAAATATGTCCAAATTCGTTACACTTAAAACATTTAAGACCTTTTTCTTTATTTGGACACCTGGACGACTGATGATCTCTTTCACCACAGCTGTAACACCTCTTGATCGCCGTGCCATTTTCATGAATTTCAGGCTTCTTGTATCGACTGTGACCACTGTTATCCGTCCTCATCTTCTCTTTGATCATCTCATATATTTTTATTTTCTCTTTCAGATCAGAATAAGTCGTAACTCCGTACAACAACATTTTGTTAACTTCTGAGTCAATTATACCGTCGATAATGTATTTTATGGCTACATAATCGGGAATCTTGCCGCGTTTTCCCATTTCCTTCATGACTAGCACGTAGTCTAAACAACTTTCGTCCTTCTTTTTCTTTCTGGCGGCCATCATCTCGTGAATGGTTTTGCTATCCACCAAATCTGGAAACTCCTTCAGTAATCCAGCCTTTAAATCCTCCCAGCTTTTATAAGGTTTTTCAGATCTGAGCCACAGCGCAGCAGTTCCGATTAAAGCCCTTCTGGCTACGATCAGAGTTTGTAGGGGCGACCACTGAAAAATCTCGGCATTATCATCAACGTCCTGCGCCCACTTGGCTACTGAAAACGTTTTGTCTTGCCCACTGAAATTTGGGACAAGGCTCTCATGGAAAATAGCCTGATCACGGTTAAAACCTTGCCCAGCCGATGTCGATGCGTCATGTTCGTCTTCGTCGTAGTTGGCTTGGCGGCGAGTTTTCCCATGTTTCGGCGAATTCCCTCCCATGCTACTTGTTTTCCTCGTCTTCGTCTTCTGTAAATATTATTACCGTCTTACCGTCTTTTAGCAATCTGCTCGTCTTTTTTTTTGTTATGGCGTCTTTGGTTCGGAAATTTTGTTTTTTGAATTTTCTGTTGGGGTCCGAAACTTGAAATATTGCTCTATCCCGGACGAGCCCCCAAAAAGTTGTGGGATTTGAACTATATGTCGAGAATCAAACAGCAGATTTCTTCTTATTCCATTTAATTAATTTTCGTCTTTACTCCCTACGTCTTTATCGTCTTCCTTACGTCATCTGCAATCTTCTTTTTTTCTCAACTTATTCTATGTTTAAACATTCATTCACTATCTCTTTCGCTCTTTGACTAATTCTTACATTCGTCTCTGTCACTCGTTCATGGGTCACATCTGTCATCCATCTTCACGTCCCGTTTCACTATTCATTCATTTCACTAACATTCCATTCCTACATACATTAAAAAAAAAAACAGTTTCACATATTTGTTTACCAGCAGCGCCCCCTGTTACTGTTTAAGTAGCTTTAGCATGATGAGTTAGTAATACTATGATCGTGACGCGTTCCCTAGGTGTTACAACTTTTAATTGCTACACGCCTATTTAAAGTTCGATTATTATAATTATTATTTGTAGATACCTTGGGGAATTATATACGGTGATATCATAATACATGTCTGATATTCGTAGCTTAGAAGCTAAAAGGGCACTTTTATTATGGAATTAACATAAATAACATAAGATGCTTCGACTTTTTGCGATACAGTACCAAAAACAGATTAGATGTCGTCTAATTCTCTGTAACGAGAATGTCTCCTTGAAAATGGTATTAAGTGTGTGTCCTACTTTATTGTGTCCTGTCCTTGTTGGCATCATCATTCACGTTCATTAATCTGCCAGAGGTATTTAATTACTCATGCATGCTCGTCAATTGTGAGCGCTCTTCTCTGCAGTGGCGTTTTTGTCGACTGTGTGGAAAACCTCAAATGTCTTCTATCACGTACTGCTTTGATAAAAAATATTTTCAGCCGTTACATTTTGGGTAGAATAATTACAATTACTCTATTTGTAGTTAATTTTTGTAATAGGTTCCGATACGTATTAGGTTACGTTTTAATTAAGTTACAAATACCTACCAATTTGGTTGGAAAAAGTGATTTAATTTTGGAAACCTTGCCTCCTAAACTTGGGCTTGGCGGTCCTGGGATTTGTGCTACTTCGTGCCTATTCAAATAATCGTTTTCGTTGTCTGTTGTTATACCCACATATTATAATTATAACATACTCGTATAAACTATTAACATATGAACAATTCTATGTCAGTTTATTTGTTTGTTCACCGGATATGATGTTGTGTCTAGCTGGTGGTGTTTACGACATGGTGTTGTCAGACATAACAATAACACGAACGCTACACAAGTGGACCCGTCGTTATTCCATTTACACTGCTACTACAGTGTAGAAAGCGTATATTACAGTTAAAGACGTATTCAGAACAAACCTGTTATATTTTGAAGACCTTTTTAACTTTATTACTTAATTAAATTCTTAATGTATGTTGACGGGTAATAAGATCAGCTACTTATCTTCCCACGCCAGCTGCATGTGTCAACATAGGAAAATATATTAGTGTTGTGGACTTGTGGTATCGTCATGGGTCTTGTCGCAACTTGTCAACTTACACCTGACCGCTATCGTGAAACTTGGAACTGTTACTTCTGTCACTGGCTCGGAACGGTGATACGGTTGGAGATAGTGTCTCCGTGTGATACAAATACGTATACAAGTTAATTAAATGCAGCGTTCCCATGTTGCTACTGGACTGCTGGTCTTCTGTTTGTACGTACTAATGAATTTAAAAGTCGAGAGTGTGAGTTGAGTTGTTTTCTAGACAGGTTTTTTAGATAACCTAATAAAATATAATTGGTTACAATTAATACAACCAATGCAGTAAATATAAAATTAACTGGATAATATAATAATATTACCTACTTCATAGCATTCTCATAATCTAATTGCCCAACAAATCGTGTTTTACCAGTTTTGAACTAAGTTTCAGCGCAAATGATTAAATAAATCCGTTTGCATGTTTAAATGAGACCAAATGATCATGTCACACAGTATCATTAGAGAGGTACGGCAAGGACATTGAGTGACTTAGTATCAAGTGGCGATCAGCGTCACGCTCCAAGAATTCAACTCCGTTCACATGATAATGTCATACGCGGGGAATAATGGGAAATAAACGCGTGCCTCGGATTCTTCCGCCAGAGCTCGGGTGTTAGGTGCATAGTACACCGGTATTGTATGGCATTCGTTCAATACATACACATATATACAATACATACATACATTATGCACCGATATTGTGCAATATTATGTTACGATGTGGAAGCATTGTGTGATTGTGACCTTTTTTCTATATGTATAGTTGCCTCATTTGTTGTGCGGGCTTTATTAATGAGGTGCAATTACTGGTTAAATAAAGACTGAAAAGAATATATTTTCTAGATTTGCAATGCTGGCGTTAATGAAGAGTTATGAATGGATGGATCTGAGTGTGTTAATGAAGAATTATGAATAGTGAGTTTGAGTGAAATATGTTTATTGAGCTTCAGTTGCTTCAGCGTTCGTTAATTACAGGGATCATTATCTGAAATAATAGTCCGTACAAAGTTTTCAGGTGGTATTTTTTGGTTTTCATTTCTGTTATAATAGAAAAGCTGAAAAGCAAATAAATTGTTATTTGCTTTTCAGCTTTTCTATTTGCTTTTCGTTATTGGTAGCACAATATTGACATTCTTCGGTAGTTTTTGTAACTGCTTACCTTATCTACTTACTCATCCCAATCATAATACAAGAGACTTATTAAACATTTCCCACACTGCAATTACAGATCATGTTAACATCAACACTCGGTACAGTATTGACAGTGTAATCTACAACGGTAACAACAAGTTTGTAAGTCAATCCAATCAAGTTAGAGCTTTGTAAGCACTTCTCGGTAACGTACCTACCTATACCGTACAGTCGAACACTATCTCAGAGGGTGAGATGATCTCGAGTAGAAACGATCCCTATAAGGCCTCGAAATAATCCAGTACGAGTAATATAGTGCAGTAATGCAGTTGCGTTCCCACGATACCCATACCGATACCAGATTGGTTCACCTACATTGTACCTAATTACTTTTATATTACCCCGCATTATAGGCCAGCAAATTATACGTCGGTATAGTTTGCTCGAGCACTTAATTAGATAATTAATTGTCGTACGTTAGCCTGCGCCTGCGGTTATTCATAACACCACTTGTGTTGACTGAATACGTGCGTGTTTTATATAAACATGTGTAAGTACCTAATCAAAGCATTTCAATTGTAAGCTAATATGTATTACCTAATAAATAACATTAGGTATAAGCCTATATCTTAATAGGTTTCAGCTTCAGTTGTTTTGTTAGATACTTATTTATAGTTCAAATTCAAATTCAAATTCTATATTGCGAACTAAGTGTAGTGTGTTAGTGTAGGTACATAAATTGGAGATGTTTACAAATAATAGTATAAATTCTTTGCATTTTTTGTATCTGTTTGGGAGCTTTTTCCTTACTTAGATATCAAAAAGCCATGATTGCTGTTTGGGCCTCATACGTGGGACAAAAAACTCAAGCCCAGCGTGCTAAAATCTTTTGCTCCGTCTCCTCAGCATATTTTTATATATGGCTCGCATTCGTATATCGTGACATGTAAATGTAAGTAGATATAAGACGGTTTCATTCCCGTGACCGTTCCCCATTCACCGTGACTTACGCGAAATCCGTCGTACGGCAGGATCTCCTAAAATAACTAAGCAAAACGGCGATAATGCCAAGCAGTGACGGGATGTTGACCCGTTACTCACAGCGATAGAATACGCTTTAGACTGGTGACATCCTCAGGAACACACGCAGTTACATGCAAAGTTTTTTCAATGGATTTTATGTACTTGAGATCCGCATGTTAGTTTAGGATTTGTAAACAACACTAATGTTTCTGGATGGTTCAAGGACTTAAATCACGCTTTACTGTTTAAATAAGGTTTTATTTAGTTAGTTAATTTAGATTTTAATCAATAATTCTTCGGTTTGTCGGTTCTCTACATCTCTCGTAGTACCGTTTTTGTTACGCGTTAAAAGGTAGACACTTTCAGAAGGATGATATTATGTACTTATTATCAGTACATTAATTAATTAAAGATTATCAATTATCATCATATAAGGCACTGAAAGGATAATTCGCATTCTTAACTTATTTCAAAGAATTAATTATTCCAGTCACCTTGCCTATCGTATTTCTCGTTTATCTTTCCGATAAGCTCTTAAAGCTTGATTTACAAATCCCTTCTCACAACATCGCCTTATTTAAAGCAGTATTTATTCTTCATAACGTATCATTATCAGTAAGCAGCTGCTACTTCGTGCTTACAAAGTAAATGTGTGTCGTTCATTCGACGGCTGCCTGTGATTACAAACCACTGTGTTTATTTACCTACTTACATACCTAACTTTCACATAATAACATATTTTCAGTACCCTTAAATATGGCACATCGAGTTTTAGGAAAACTTCGAAAGAGCGACGTCTTTGTCATTCATTGTGCGTGCAACAATTTTATTACTAACGTTAGGATATTATCGTGGACGGTCCAACTCCATAAAATGTATAGGAATAATTGCTCGTTATAACGTTATTGTTCCATACATTTTACTTCCCTGTGTTATCGTGATCCCGTGACGTGAACGGCGACGTCCGCGATAATATCGTAACATTCGTAACTTTAGAAATGACAAGTCTCTTTTGACCCGACTACGACCAAGCTAAAGCTGGGTGATGATTTTTTTATGCTTAATGTGTCATATTTACACCCGCCCTGAAAGTTACTGAATATCCTAATGTAAGAAGATTCATGAATTTTAACCTATGTCGGTTGCATTTGATTCCGCATCGCATCCGTTTTTATTATTCACTTCATTGCAATGTGTTTTGTTAGTTTAATTTTAGAATTTGCAATTTGCATACACGTGTAGTGCTAATGGCAGTCACTTCCTTTATTTAGTTACTTTATTTTTGCATCATTAGCCATACCTAATTAGCGTAAATCGCCTGTAGACGGGTAACTGTCGTGTCGTCAATAATTTTACTATCTTCATGAAATAAGGAATAAGTTCCTAATAAAAATGTTTTTATTCGGCAGACCAATAATAATGGGGAATACTCTTCACGGAGTCTTCCTCGCGTGAGGCTCGACAACGGAGCAAATGTTGGCACTGCCGGCGTCAGACTCCGCTGTTGGGCTGCACCACCGTCGATAACAGAGGAAGAAGTTGAAGAAGAAATAGAAGAAGATGCAGTCTCACTAAGAGCGATGCCTGCTCAAGGTTCGTAATTTTTGTTGTATTTTTATATCAGCGCCATCTAACGCGTAGTAGAAACAACTGCCAATCAGCGTCCTCTGCCGAGTACACGGTAGTTATTTTACTGCTTCTATTCGATACTAGATGGCGCTGTTTTAGTTTCATGCATTGCACAACAGATGTCGCTACATCACTGTTTACTTTCTAAAGAACTTCAGGTAACGTTTCTCAAAACTTTTTTCAGTGAGAATTAGGTTACAGCAATTATTTACTAAAACAATATTAAATTTTAGTTACTTGTTGCAATGCTGCTGGATACAGTAATAGCGATGAAAATGAGGAAATATTTCGTTTTTGAGAGTTTGAAAAAAAGTGTTAAAATTCATATCAATACTAGTACACCTACCTACCACAAGTAACTAGCAATATTAATTAGTGTACGGGGAAAATAGTTTCTTGAATAATCCATCGAATAATGAGTCAGGTAAGTACCTAAAGATTGGATATTCAACGTTTTTTATGAAAGCTTGGTTATGAAACATGACTGTTAGCTTTCGCTTCTGGATTTTCAGGAAATTGTTAATTGGACGAAGTAGGGCAAATTAATTAACGTATTTACCCACTAGCTTCCGTGAAACCAAACGAAATTCCATAAAACTCTGACATAAATCATGTATAACATTAACAAGTTTTCACTTCATTAGTAAGCATTAAGTCGGGACGGAATGACGTTTCGACCAGTGCCACCAATATAACGCAAGAAGGGCGCGCACCGTGACGCTAGCGCAGCCGTCGCCAATCGATTTCGACCAAATGTTTCACGCCCCTGCAGCATACTTGTCGCTCTTTTTATTATTCCTAAAATTAGTGAGAATATTAGCTTCTTTAACGAATTCCTTATCTTCGCTGCGTTATGTCTTGTGAAACAGTCCTCGACATTTTTTGTAAGTGGTACGAGTATTGTCTCATCTTTTAAACGACTGACGCTCAGAAAAATACTTCTTTTTTTCTCGCCTTTTCGGTTTTCTTATTTTTCTTTGACGGTGCGATGACTTTGAAAAGCAATCACAATCAATCTTCCTAGCCTTTTCCCAACTATGTTGGAGTTGACTTCCAGTCAACACTGTTATTTAATTTTGGGAACTGCGGCTGACGTGGACGAGGAAAAATTTGAATTTGATTGTTCCCATTTAGGGAACAAAACGCTTACAATCTTGCTGGCAATGGTCAACGCCGAATCTGCTTATAAAAATAAAGGACTTAGTACCAATTGGATTCTCTCCTGGTTCTAAAACCAGGCAAGATATTATTGCAAACAAAAAACAAAACAGGACTAAACTTAAACTAAACTTTTTTTTAGGTTTAAGTTGAGAACAAAACAGGTAGTCCCACTTCAAAACACAAATCAGAAAGTTTGCAACTAAAAACTTGTAGCACCACCTCAGAAATTTATGAAGTATATAAAACGTATGTTTTTCCACTACGCGACGGTATTGCAATTGGACACGCGACAGCGCTCGGTGTCCCTTCGGCCGTCTGTCTGGCGCAATCGAGCTAAAATGGGCACAATTAGGGCCCCGGCAGTTTTTAATTGACATCGGTCGCTCGACTCGTGTGCGTTGCCCCGTGGTCCGACCCTATGCCTATCAATCTGACTTGATACGCAAATATACAGCATGTAACAAAAGCCCTATCCGATCCATAAGGCACGCCTCGTTAGGTAAGCCTCGATACCGCAATAACATTACGAAAAAATAATTAAAAATATTTTTTTTGTGAAAATAAGAAAGTTATTACTATTTAAAATTCACGTTTTTAGTACCAAAATTACACTAATTTCATTATAAATTAGCAAATTTTCTACAGAGGTCATAAGTTATGACCTGTAGATACTCGCAAAACACCGGCCGCCCCCGGTAAAATAGGTAACCCATTGAAAAATAATCGCATTTTTTTTTCTTTTTTCCAATGATTATGTTGTCTCAGTATGATTCTTAACAACATCCTCACGGATCGGATAGGGTTTTTTTACACGCTGTATATAGGCACTCGATGTTTATCTGGGAACACCACGAAACAAAACAAAGGGGTTGGTGTTCCTATATTGTACCGATTGTTATTGGTAGAATGCGACTAACAAAATTGAAAAAATAATGGACCCTCCAGAAGAAAATAGTTTATTAGGAATCGACCTGGCAAACGAGTATTTAAGTTTAAAAAAAGAAGACGATCATAGATAGAAGGGGGTGTTATACTTATAAAAAAAGTATATCATATAATAAATGCCAAATTACGAATGGTAAATACGATTGTAAATTAATTAATTATAGGTTTCACCTACTAGCCTGATAGACAACGTAGGTGGAAGTTATTATAATGCCTTGCATATTTTAAAAGAGCATCTGCTTAACTTCAAAAATATTTATTGCTTCGATCGACCTTGTTGAAACTTGACGCTAGTCTGGTCACTATTATGGCTATCTAATCTATATCGTATGCCCTAATTTGCACAGGAATAAAGGCCAGTCCATGTTTTGAATGTACAATAATAATTCCACTGTTTAACGGAAGTTCGAACAATATTTTCTACCTAATATTTTAAACAACAAATCATCCAAGTGAACTGTTTCCATTGACTTCCTAGACTAAAATACGATTCCAGAAATTCAGTCTTTGAAGCTCGTATCCAAAATAGAACGCAGCGCCACAATACAAATGCACCAACCGACCATCAGTTTTCAGCTTTCATATTCTCGTTACAAAGAAGAATACGAACTGTTTGAACCTGTCGCACGACACGAACTTTGTCAGAAAGCGAACACGGGCCGATTGACGACTCTGAAATAGCGGACGTTTACGAAAAAGAAATTCTAATTTAGAACCAGAATTTAACTTTTTTTTCTCTCTCCTTAATATTTTTGGTGGTGGAAAACTAACCGCGGCGGCCTGAGCACTTAGTCGTGGAAAAAACCCATTGATCTTTCACTGTAATTTGTTACCCTTTTTGGTGACTTCCTGATTAAGGAATGTTTATTTGTTTGACACTTTTTATGAACTTTGCGAAGCACCGTTTGAAGATGTCGCTGACATTGGGAATTTAAACGCTGAAGTGCAGTGAGACTTGACTCGCGACTTGTTTAAATTGGGTGTAAATTATAACTCAACAATGAAGATATATTTTAAACAATTTTGGTTGATTATGTTTTAACGATTGAAGCGATTAAATTCGGTTAACTTCGTGATTCTTTTGTTAGGTTTCTTGGTTTTGTGGCTAACCAATTTAGGTCTGATCATTTGCCAATGACTAAGCTACATACTTACATAAAACTTTTACGAACAATATTTTTCAAATTACGAGTTCGATGCCTCGTTTACCTAAATAAAATTTAGCGTGAGTCAGTAGGACTGATAGGGAAGTAAAGGCGGCTTATACATCGGTTCCTATGAACTGACGCTCGTCCTGAATATTAATTCGTATTCAACACATTGTCTGTCTATAAGGACTGGTTGGTTTCCGAACAAAAACTGAATTCTTAATAGAACTGGCGTCGGTTAGTCGATCAAGTTGTTAATACTCGTGTTGCGAAAGTACTGAACGAGAAATTTCAAGTTTTATCGTTGACTACTCTGTAGTTATAAGCCAGTAAATCACAAGCTTGAACTGTTGCGAGAATGTTTAGCAAAAACGTTGGAACGTTAAATGTTTAATTTTGTTAGATAGTAGGTGCGCTTATTGGCTTTAATAATATATTTCTGGAATAAAATAAATACCATGATTAATAAATAAAAATGGCGCCAGATCTACTTATTAACATGTACCAATATGTAGTGTTGGTATAACTATTTCATTAAATACATATTGTTTACTTTATGTCTGTTTATGTCAGTTTCTATATCGGAGAGGAAAACATACTGAAAACAGTAACATACCTACGTACAGTCCGTAGAATATTTAAACCGGTAAACGGAGTGATTCTCAAGCTAATCGAATCATCAGCAACAAATATAGCCATTTCTTTTCTCCATATCGGCATCCACACTCGATCTAACTGGATATTATAAGTTTACCTATTTCTACACTAAAATAACTATGAACACGGAGTCACTGAATATCTTCATGTTACATAATTAGCTAAATTTTCAGTCTTCAGATCAAATCTGGCTCTTCCAAATCCAATCTTCCAATCTTTCAGTCAAATTTAAAGACTGAACCTTAACTCTAATAATCTCGCACTATTTTGAAATAAACTAACCAAAACATTCGAAACTTAAATGGTCACAGAATAAAAACTGGAAAGTATGACTCGACATAAAAGGTGTGTCCTCACCTCACGACCAGACGTACGGTATTGAACTTTCATGAAAGGATTACAGTTCAGTTGCCTATACCCTATGGAATATATGCCTGTGTGCAACAATGCGTGATTCATAATATGTTCTCTATAAGGCACCGTGGAACAGCATCAATATTAATATGTGTTTATAGAGTTATCTTTGCCCTATGACTATGTAAATGTCTATTGTAATTCTTACAGAGAATATTATTCTATTTTTATGTATTAGTAATGGTCGCCCACCGCTTAGTGTAAAGGTTGTGAATTTGATTTTCCGGTTGGTCATGTGACTTTGAAATTATAATATTAACCGTTTACAGTTTAAACCACAACAGTATAATTGATAAATTATAACTAGTTGTATATACATAAGGGAAGAAAAATGCATATTTGATTTTAAAATAAACAATAGTTTGTTACTTTTAAAACTTGAAGTCTTGAGCATTGAGCATATCGATGCACATTTTAATACGCTCGTAAAGCGCGATATAAACATGCAGTCAGCATTGGCAATGCATGTAGGCGGGGAGTTTGCGACGTTAATGAATATCATCCATAACGTTTTCAACCCTGCCAAATATAGCTCGCGGCGTTTTTGGATGCAGCGAGTGATTCATCATAATATTTCCAATATTGGACGCGATGCATTTCCAGTGTCCGTCTGTCCGTTGATATCAGCCGGCGACAGAACTGATATAGCTACTGTCTATTGTCTCTGCGTAATGCATTGTTAGGGCTGCTACGCCGCGGCCGTAGACAGGCTACGCTCGCTGTTGGGAAAAACTCTGACAAAGTCTGACACTTGAAGAATAGTATTTTCAGCTTCATTGTCTTTCTGTATTTAGAATAGGTGTGAAATGTAAGAATATTAAATAAAGAACTCATAAAAGCGCATGTAATTATTCTTAATCGCTGTGTGAAATATTAAGCAGTAGATTTAAAAATAAAGGAAAGTAAACAAACATAATTAAAGACTGCAATTAACCATAATTATATGTGCATGCTTTCTCTGGGACGTGCATACGACAATAGAGTCATTTCATTGAAAAATCGTGTGCGCGTTACAAGCGGTTCAGATTTTAATTGTTAACAAGCGGAAAATTATATACGTTAATTGTGAGTGCCGCCCCTACTTTTCTCTGAGTCAATGGCGGCAGACGCGAGGCGCGCGTACGCGGTATCCGCGCCAGTGTGCGACGCCGCTTCCGACTCGCCACACTTCGGAGCCGAATCACCGATCGGATTTTCAAATTTCGAAAACAATCGGGCGCGATTTTCTTCTTTAAAAATTTTCAGCGCACACGCTGCTTTTTTGTTTGAAAGTAAAGTTCAGTGCGTGGAAATTGACTGAAAGCTATATAATCTTTTTGTGTGTGGTGCTATGTGTTGTGTTTTGTGATTCGATCAGCTGTTTTGGAATTAGCGATCATAAGGTTTCTGTTGTTCTATGTAAACATTGGCAACAAATTGGTTTTCAATTACACGCATTTCGAAATACTTCGAAATATCTTGCTAGCTATACGACACCATGGAAATTTTACACGAAAGAAACGGAATAAACTGCGGATTACATAAGGCAATATGTTCAACTGATTGTAACAAATAGCTGATTGACAAAACAATATTATTGACAGCTGCCATTAAATTCCAATTGGAGGCTCGACAGGGTATTTAAGAATGCATTAAAATTACCGTCTTCTATGGACCCGACTGAACCCAGTTTTATCTCTAGTCTATAGTTAACTTTGATTTGTTTCCTATCCTAACTAATATTATAAATGTGAAAGTGAGTTTGTTTGTTTGTTAAGCTTCCACGCTAAAACGGTTGAACGAATTTAGATGAAATTTGGCACATGGGTAGACCAAGACCTGGATCCTATGTTACATAGGATACTTTTTATCCCGATATTCCCACGGGATCGAGACTTACGCGGGTGAAACCGCGCAGCTAGTACTCAATAGTTCATAGGGAATTGAATCTTGCCAGTACTTATGACATGCCTTCTTAATGTATTATTAACTAAAGGTACACGCGTAGGTGTTAGATTGATCGTTATTAACTCATAATCGATGTACGATCGGCAACAAAAATTGTTGCTCTAAAGTTTCCAATAAGTTACTAATTGTTTATTAGGTTATTTTGTTGTGAGCCTTTGTTAACGACAGCATAAATACGTCTCATTAAAAATATAAAAAGCGATAAGTAGTCTAATAGCATAATCAGACAATAACGTTCCCAGTGCTGGAACACAAGCCTCTACTCTGTGAAAGGGAGTGGGTCATAATCCACCTCGCGGGTCCAGGTTGGTGGATTACCTAAAGATAAATAGGAATTAATCTCATAGCTTGACCTTCCAGGTTCCAGCAGACGACCTAGACATTTCTAGACGTCTCGAATGTATGAATATTAAGCAATCAACTAGTCTATTATGCATCTTATCAGCCACTTATTACGCATTCAGATCGCCACATTAATTTCCTTAATATTTACATTTTCCTTTAAAAAACATCAACAAAAACTGAAGTACTAGAATCTAGAATATAATGAAGTTTTTTAAACTTCATACTGTAAGGCAACCTTCGCACGTTGGCTAAATAAAAAAGGACCATGGATCAGCATCCGCTGGCAACACATGCGTAGGAGTCTGTCAACTACGTTCTCACAGCTCGCCTTGTCTTAATTGATTACAAGTATTATAATTATGTTTATAATAAATAATACGCGGCAATGATAAAAGCAGGGTCATGTATGGAGGCCTCAACACATTTAGCTAACGCTTTTAATTCTTCAATGAAAGTATCTAGCTATGTTAAGGTACCATTTCGTATTAGACGACCGCAGGCGGCAACAGCAGGCGACGTGTCGCCGCGACACGACAGGTTTCTATGAATTTCTATGAAATACCTCTTCTCTTCCTGAAATACCTAGTTGGTGACACGTCGGTTTCATAGAAATACATAGAAACCAGTCGTGCAGCGACGACGCGTCGCCTGCTGCTGCCGCCTGCAGCCGGATACACAATTGTACCTATATGTAGATAAACTTCTCATTAAATCACCTAGTTTACGATATAGCACATGCATGTAGACAATTTAGATAATTCAAGCTTAACTAGACTGATTTGATGCTCAAGATAGATAGATTGATGTCTAGGCTCTATGTTGTACCTACTTGACGTAGTTTCAGTAGATGCTCTAAGAGAGTCTACGAAAAATATCCTTTTGCTTCCAATTAACGTTAATTCAAGCCATTGTTTATTCTTATTGGAATCTTGGAATTGTAATAGTGTCGGTATCAGGTGCATTTATTATTCTGTTTTTAAACCACTGAAACGCCAAGTGAATGTAAACAGTAAACAATTCTAGCAGTGTTGTGAAATACCGTCCTAATATAGTTCTTTACGAGTACAAACATAACTGAAATATGTACACAAAAACATCACCAACATAATGCGACGAGTTGACATAATGTGATACAAGTTTCCGGCCAATTTAAAGTAATTATTTTAATAGTATGGACATTTGTAAAAACTTAGAGAGTGAACCTAGCGGCTCTCGTGAAGGTAATGTTCAAGTTTACCTTAATGACCGACCTGACCGTTATTATCATTACGCACATTGGAAGTCTATGTAGATCAAAGTGGTTTACATACTAACCCGTGAGCATTCTACGTCTACGTATTTCTGAGATTTTGTTTTTGCATTCAAGCATAAAGCGCTAGCTCTGGGAACGCAAGTGAAAAGTTAAAAACATTAAGATATTCAGATAAAATTCGTTACCGGTGAGTCAGGCTCGCGAGTGGGAATTCCGTGTTTGATATTTGACTTTATAAGCAGTCTACGATCACATTCGCTGGGGACATAGTTAACCTCATTAAAGCTACGAGCTTCATTGATAAACCGGAGAAAATGAACAGTCGTACCTAAATAAATCTAGGCGAAGACGTTTTCCATTGCGTGTTAAAGATTTATCGCCCACTTTATATCGTTATCCAAGCAAATAGAAGTATGATCATAATCACTGTGTCACTAATTGTTCGAGATAGCACATTAACGCGAAACCGTGTAATGAACCGTTAAATTCTAAACATTCCACCTGTGCTTGCACTGTTACCGCATAATTATTATCGATTTCATAGTTTATGTAATATACCACTATGATAGTAAGGTATTGCATAAAAATACCGTGCGGTGGCTACCTATCGTGTCAAACTCGATCAGAACAACCGTTAATTGATCAGTGAGCATGAGCAGTGCTCCTTCTTGTAAAAGTGTTATAATGACTACTTCCTGTCGTGTGTGATGCAATTAACAATAACTGTGACGATTCGTTCCGACTCGTTCTACGAGTCTTCACGAAACTACGAATATGATGAGTATCAATAACAATCACGAAACATCTGGGCATCATCCACATAAGGTTGCTTATAGACCATTGTTAGAAATTTATTAATAAATATGAGTTGGTATGAATTCACTCATCGATTCTCGCTTCGTTGATGCCGATAACTTTTCGTAGCAGATACTGAAACATTATAACGTACAATACACTTAATCAAATACCATTCTAAACGTTATCTGAACTTCAACAGGGGATAAAATAGCATGCGTAATTTTGACAAATGTAGCACTTAATGCTTTAATCGTTTATTGGTTTGATACGCAAGTTTCTATCGAGTCGTATACGCAGGTAATCGGAGATGTGATCACGCAAGGGGAAATTACTAGTGATGTGGACGTGCCCACTTTCTGATGTGATAGATAAATGCTAAATGAGTTGTGACAGTTACGACTGATTGGCCACTGGATTGGAGTTATTGCCATTTAATCTGCAATAAACTCTAATGTTTATGGGTACTTAGTTGAAAAAACGTACGGTTGAACGTCGTTGAGGTGTTGGCGATAGATGCCCATAATTATAGTGAGGTAAATAAATATTATAATGATGGCATAAAAGAGAAAATAATGCAAATTAGTTGCTTAATTGCAGAACACACGCAGATATTTATTGAAGTAGCCAAGGATGTAAAGAATTGGACATTGTTTGAAATATAATGGTAAGTTTTAGATTCTACACTTTGTTTTTCAATTGCAATTTGCTTGCACACTTCTCAGAACCTTGGATTTTATTGTATTGTGAGACATCTTGGTCTAAAAGATAAACAATAATTAGTTTTTTAAATAAACTTTTAGAATAACAGATTGTATTATGAGATAACGCATTCATTCTATTGTTTCGTCTAGTCCCGAGATTTTTTTCAGCTAATTGTTTTTTTTCCTCAATGTAGAGCAGCTATGATTCTTTGTCTGTGACTGAATTATAATTATCAAATTGCTATAATTATTTATACCTGATGATATTTAGCTATATTATTGTACTATTGCCTTACATAATATGATAAACAGAAGCCGTAACAACGTCGAATTATCGCGAGAAACTCACCACCGTAGTGAATTGTAGCAGTAATACTAATAAGATTAGTTATACAATATACGTTTCGATTTAATCAATTTACTTTTATAGTTTGAAATGTTTCTCTTTTTGCTTACAAAAGAATGAAATTGTGAGAAGAAATATTTATAAAAGCATAGAGTTTGGTAAGGAAAAATTTTCAAAGCTTTGAGTGTGATCAATTTTAGTCTATTGATAGTATTGAATTAGGTCTTTACCTATATATTTTCACTATTACGCGTATTATAAACATTTGCGCAATATATGAGCTGAAATGTAGGTATATGTGTACAGAAATGTACTTTATATAATAGCCTTTAATAACAATAAAATCAAAACGAATAATTTATTAAAAGGTAAACAAGGTCTCATTTGCGGTCTCAATGTATTTAAGGAAGTCATATTGATCTTTATTCAATAAATTGTAATTTCCTTATTTAAATGTTAAATAACAACAAAGTAATGATGTTTATTAGCACTGAATGGTGTAATTACTTGTCTTTAATACGGTAATTTAAGGTGACGCTTTTTGTAAGAAGTTTTTATTCAGCAATTATTTTTTTGTACAATGTTGCCGGTATAAGAAAATGATTGGATTGGCATCAGATGTATCTCTTAACCGCCTCGTCCGCAAGATTCTGTATCAACTTTCTAGAAGCAAGCTTCTTTATTTACAAAGTATCGAAGATAAGTTTAGCTTCGGTCACACGATACAGAGTGATATTTTTTTCAAACTTGTTTGATTTGATGCGGACCTCTATAGTTCAGAATCTACCAAAACAGGCTTGAAAAAAAATACTGTCCTAGAAACGCTGAAAGGTCGCAGCGGCTTAATTTTCAAGAAAACCAAAATTAAGGCTAAGCTAAATTCATCTCCACGTTCTCTAGCTCTATTGCTCAACAATATAGGTGAAACTTACAACTTATTTTCTTATAGGTATCTAAAAGGGAAAAGAAACAGCCCATTCCGTTTCTGTATCAATCTATGACGCAACGATATCTCTTGATCTAAAGCCTTATCATAATCAGCGGCACTCATGCGCAACTTGTCAAACCACAATTTCCCCACCGCAGAGAAACTTATGTCTTTACTCTTTAGCGAAAGTCGACCCGATACGTTATTAGCATTGTGGAAACATTTTCCCTTCCATTATATAAAGTAAACATTAATGGCGTGTGAGACGCAATCGTTGGAGGTCGTTGTGCTAACATGTAATAAGATTATCTGTGATAGGTGCTAGTGTTAGCCTTGAACCATAATTAATTGGTAATGTAATTAAAAGATTTGTTTTGGTAGTTATTGTTCTTAAGAAGGATGCCCTAAAGTAGCTCGTGAAATTCAAATTTTCTTACGTTTTTTGCAACTTTCAGGTCAGTGTCAGGTCGTATGTTGAACAAAATATGATTCGCGACCGTAACAAATAATATGTATTTACATAATTAAAATCAAAAGTATACAACTTTCTAAGTTAGAATTGGCCTCAAATGTCATGATTTCATTAAATAATATAGGATGATCTGAACGTAGAGATTCAAAATACGTCAAATATTTTGAATTTCGCGTGATGCCCTGGCGTTTTCGCCGTAAAATGAGGTGGAAATGTTGCCATGCTTGTCTTGGGAGAGCTTGTTGTGAGAAATCTTTACAAAGATACTATGAAGTGCCTCTGGACAGAAATAATCCAATTCCAGCGCCCAATACACAAGAGAATCAATAACGGGATGAGTGCGTACTGTGCGTAGTGCGTAGACAAATACCAGGAAATACTTAGATGTTACAAT
The DNA here is from genome assembly GCA_948473465.1 of Lithophane ornitopus. NCBI lineage: Eukaryota > Metazoa > Arthropoda > Insecta > Lepidoptera > Noctuidae > Lithophane > Lithophane ornitopus. The sequence continues at coordinate 6,114,221 of OX419616.1, read as the reverse complement.
TTATTATCTACATTGTCAACTTAGTAATGGACATTACACATAGGATATCTTGCCCAGCGAACTGGTGAAAGCAAACACTCGGATAAGATTGTTTCCAATTAAAATGAGATCACGTTCATAATTAATTTTATTGCCTCTATTTAGATGTCTGCCTGATAACTATCTTAACTGATCCTTAAATCGAACACGCACTTAATTTGTATTTCTATTGGTAGGCCGACTGGAAGAATACTATCGCTCTCAGGAATGGAAGCTTTTACTGAGTGCCACTGAGAGTTAAGACCTCGTTATTTCGTCGAATACTTTAACCTGTATATGGGTTGGCATTGAGCCTCACGAATACTAATCAACACGCTTGTCCAGTTCAAAAGATATATCATTGCCTTGTATAAATAGTTAATTTCCATTGTTTTACTTTTGTCACTGCGAAATTCGCTAGCTTAACAAATTGAACCCTTTCCAATACTGTTGGGGGAACCCGACGCAATTCATTAGGTAGTCACATTATTTTCCCACCCCTGGACGGGCCTAAGAGGGTGACTTAGGCCCCCAAAGTTGAATCCTGTGAGGGGACGTACTCTGAATCCATTTGTGCAGTCGATATGCTTAGATGAGCATCAACTGCAGTGGGTGCAGCTCGTAATTGGTACATAGTACATACATATTTATGAGTTAGGGTCTTTGTTCCCTATTGATGAGATTAAGGAGTTTTTTTTACCCATTAGAACGGAGAACTTCTGGTGTGTTTTGATATAAGTAATATGATTGTTTTCAAATACGCAGTATCCATGTTTTAAGAAGCCCTAGAAGTTTTTAATATCGAATTACATGCACGATGTTTCTCCGAACAAGTCTTTGAAGAAATAATTCAATTGTCACGTACTTGTGTGCGGTACCTTTCTGAAATGTATGTTTATTATGATTAGCTATCAAAGAGGTTACGTCGGGTCATGAGAGTAATTTTTATTAATTAAAACTAGTCCACTTTAAGACTTATCTCTTAATCTTGCTAAATCAACGCTAAATGGCAACAGATAACTATGCCAAGGTCTCGGCCGCCATGGATTCAATGCCGATAGTTTGTATGTCTTCTCCACACAATAAACTCGTCCATAAAAGGAGCAGTGTATTTGTTCAAGTGATCTTAGCTTACTTTGGTGTTATAAGTGTCATTGCTTGTTGAAATTGATTGAAAAGTGTGGACGTTGCTGTTGTCGTTTTACCTGTTCAATTTGTAGACAGCGAGGTTTCAGTCCTTGTCACGCGATTAACATTGAGTGATTGTTGAAGAGCATTACAAAACAAAACAGGCATTTGTGTAATGTCCTTGTTGTAAATATTCATGTCCATTGTTAATTTTGCTAGGTAAAACACTCACGTTTTAATAAGATACTAATCATTAATGTTTTTTTACCGATTTTACTATTTGTAACTTGACTATCGTTTGGAATATTTTGTGATCCGTTTCATTATCACTGCTGCAGAGAGGAGCCCTGTGTTCCAGCAGTGGGTATAGTCTGAATAAATATGTTTACCCTGATTCTGTGTAAAGAAATCATCTGGGATACTTTTAATTTACTCTGTCGTGTTTCTCTGGCACATAACCCCTTGGGAGTAGTAGTCAATACATCAATATTCCTCAAGTCTGCTTATCTGCTGTAATAGATTCTAATATACCAAGTTGCATCGTAAGTCTTGACCGCGGCGGCAATAGACTAAACGTGATTGACATATAGATAACAGCGGCTGCGTGAATGACTTGATCGTGAATAAGTTATCACTTGCATTGCTTGGTTATGTATACTTATGTACGATCAAGTAAGGCCACCCAGTAGGACTAACGTTTGTACTGAGGTTTAAACCTGATGTCTTTCTCATCCAACTTCCACGATTATTTTTTTAATTAAAATTACATATTTTAAAGATAAAAACTTTCATATTTCGAAGAAGAAAAGATTCGACAGTCAGCTCGGATAGCTGACGGGCCGTTTTATGTAAAAACGTAATTTAATATAATCCTTACATATTATAAAACAAAGTCCTCCGCCACGTCTGTCTGTCTTTCTGTTCGCGGTAAACTCAAAAACTGCTGTACCGATTTTCATGCTGTTTTCACCAATGGATAGAGTGGTTCTCGAGTAAGGTTTTAGTGTATAATAACCGACATCCACGCGGGCATCAGCTAGTTATGAATAATTATCCTATCCTAACTAATACGTGTGCCATTCTAGTAGCTTAGAGCAATACGATCCCACAGTACTTTGTTCTTACCTTCTCGTGTCGAGTTACAGGAGAAAAGCTCTTGCCGTGGGGAAACCATCAAGCCAGTCAGCAAAGTTAGTGAAGGGGGTTGTCAATATGGGGTGCATCGGATGTAGCATCTTCACTCGCGGAGGGTTTTTAAAGCACTCCTACTACGTTGTTATTGTTTTTAATTAATCTATTACAATATCCTGTTTAAAGTAAATTCGAGCCCCGTTCGATACCATAAATCGAATTTACAAATAAATTGTCTTATGCGGGCCATAGACATTCAAGTAATAGAAATACGAAAATTAATTATTTTTTACATGCCAATTTGATAAAATTGTTTGAACCAGCCTGTTTGATCAAAATACTTGAACGTCTATGGCCCGCATTATAAATAGGTAAATATACAGATAGATTTTTAAAGATGTGAAACCAGCTCATAGTATAAATATTGATGTATTTAAGATTTATTTATTAATAATATACGTATATATCCCCATGACGTACACCTACCTAGTAGAGCAGTTCTTAGCACGTGTTTAGCAAACTGATCGTCTGTATGGAGGCCCGCAAACCACGAGTTATTATTGTTTTGTTTCATTACCAGCATGAAATTGAAAACAGTCAACAAAGGCACTAGGATTTACCTCAACAGATTTATGTTTATTTTCTTGAATGACTTATGTTACCTTAGCAAACTTCTGGATCTCTCGACTTCCTCTATATTTTTTTAAAGAGAAAAGCATAATGAAATCTTTCTCTTATTCTGTATACTTAGCCTGAATACAACTAGGTAAATTATACTTTCGTCCGTACTACGTTTCGCGGCAAACAATCTATTTGTATAAGGAACGTCATTATCAGAGCACAACTTCTATCCAACAACCATGATGCACATTGAATTTACCAAATGCAATACAATTTCAACTAGGTGCTGTCATAGTTGCGTGCCAGATAAGATACTCTTGTTTTCCGGGTCGTCACATTTAAAGATAAAACTGACGGTTAATTTATAATTTACATAAATTAATATCAACATTTGGAATCCATATTTGTTTTTCATTTCGCTGGTTGAGGTCATGTGGTGTCTATTTCACTGATTTATTCGTAATTCTATAGGTGTGACATGTGACGTCACTATCGGAGACAGCGGGCTATGTTTTACAAAAATGTCAATCACTTTACTATATGAAAATTATAAGGAAAATGCCTATTGTGAGTCATCGACGCTCAGGAGATAGTCCTGAAACTTTTAGTGTCGTTTTAACGTCGAACATTGAAATGTATTTATGAGGTACTTACTGAGTGCAAGGTAGATGGATGTAATGATATTAGAGTAGGCGGCATACGGATTGTCTATTTTACAATGATAGTAGACCGTAGATAATAAAGGCAGGAAGCAGACGAAGTTATGCTACACCAGCTGAACTGTAATAGACGATTCGTTCGGTACAGTAACTGAATGGCTTTTAAAATTATACTCTAGCGCACCAAGGCGCAAAGGTAGTAAACTGTATACTGCCGAGTCTGTGTAACTGTCGAAAATAAAGCGTTAAATCATTTCTCCTGTTCGTAACGTGAGCTTGGCGAGGTGCCAGCATCCGCTCAGCAAGGATGTTCAAGTCGGGATGTTATGATCAGCGTTTGTAACTTGACGTCATGCGCGAATCCCCCTTTTTGCTCGAAGACGGTAAAGTCAAAAGAAGGTTACCCTTTTGGCCGTCGCTTTTCCGTCCCTTTGTAATTAAATCCTGCTGACTATAAGAACTACTGACCAAATTATATTTCTAATCATATTATAGCGTGGTCTTAAAAAATAAAGATTTCTCATGAAATTTACGAGATTTGGTTTATCTTGTTCCGGCGACTAACTTTATATGGGTAATATTATTAGCCTATAAAATGTTTTTTTAGTTAAACGTGTATTTTTAGTAAAGTCTACGTCGTGGCACACCGTAGGTGGTCGCCTCAATATTATTAAATGTAGGATCGGTTTATAACTGTATGTGCAAAATAGGATACAAGGGATATAGGCTAATAGGTCATGACATTGACAATATCATTCGTGGTCTTTCAGCGATACTAGCCATTAAAATTAAACCGCAAGCATAAAGTATGCAACCCTGAAGTTTCAATGTCAAATGCGTTAATTTTTATAACAATGACTAGTTAAAATGAGATGTGGTCCCACTGACAAAAAAATATACGAATTTTCACGAAGATAAATTAAAATTATTTTCATATTTGCGCCGATTTCTTCTCAATTTTTTGAATATCATAAGTTTATGAGTAGCGATTATCAGTAGGGCCATTCCTGTATGCAATAAGTAAGATCTAAGGCGCCATTCTTTTGATTAATCACGTTAATTAATTATCGTCCGAGAATAGACGTTGAAACAACACCTGAGGCAATTTATTAAATTATTCAGTGGATCTTCCATCACTTTAAGATGTAGCCGGTATTCCAGGCAGCGTTTTAAGAATCCAGGCAGTAAAGGGCAACGACCACATTAAATGTAACTACAATTTACCTACAAAAGTAATGGCCAAGATTGTAGTAAACTGTAACTGTTCCTGCATCTATCTATCTATCTATTTGATAGTATCAAATGTTAGAGTAACCGTATTCTTTTGATTACGGCTTTATTTCTGTTTAACGGCGATGCCAGAGTAAACAATGGCGTTGGCGCGGCGCCATCTGCCGGCGATTTGCGAACATCTGATGACTAATACAAGGTTATTACAGGGATATGACGCTGATAGTGGTAATTACTTGCATTAGCAATGATAGCACTGACAGGTAATGTTATTATCTACTCTGCCAACAATTTATGTGGGACTTGATTTATTATATCCTCCCGTCAAATCTTGCTGATGCGGTTGGTATTTCCACCTCCATGCTAAGAAGTCATGCACCTAACGAAGGGATTTTAGGAAACTAGCATAGATATCTTGTGGGCTTAATTAATATTCATAGAGATTGAAGTTACGTTCGTGCTAAATCTGATCGTTCATAAGTCTTAAAAACTTGACGCTAAGAAAGACGGCCAACTGACAGGCTAGATTTACCTATTTCTTGAGTCACAAAGATTCGGTTAAAAATATCTTTTAGCTTCTGTGATGAAAACTGCCAATTAAAAAAGGAAATAATACCTGTATGGTTCTGAAGGATAATCAAAACATTATTTATAAAGCTAATTAGCTAGGTTTCATAATACATTCCTATAAATACTATGGATGATAAAAAGAACGGAGTTATAGTTATAGTCCTAGTAATCATTGTCTACAAGTTGTTTACAAACATTGACAGTGTCAATGTTTGTAAACAACTTATAGACAGTAGAATGACTGTCAATTTGACAGTAATTTTATTGTCCGTTCCAAAAGTGACATAAGTAGTAAGCTTATGTTTGTAGCACGATTTGTTTTTACCTTCTAACGTGTGTAGGCTGAATAATGAATGAAATATCTAAGGAAGCATTTATTAGTAGTAGGATTCCATGGACTATGTAATAACAGCCGCACGGGTCGATCGATCAGGTTAAGCTACGTTTTCCGTGGTTGATCCTTGGATTGGTGACCATCTTTAAATACCAAGATCCCTCCGTGCCTCGGAAAGTACGTCAAGCCATTGGTCCCGGCTGTCATTTGTAGACCTTTGACAGTTGCTACCGGTCGTCAGAAGCCCGAAAGTCGGACAACCAGTCTTACCAAGGGGTATTGTATTAACCAGTAACTGGGTTGTGGAGGTCCGATCGGCAGTCGCTCCATGTAAAATACTGGTATTCAGCTGCATCTGGTTAGACTGGAAGCTGACCCCAATACAGTTGGGAAAAGGCTAGGCAGATGATGATGAGGATTCCATGAACTTACATGAAAGGAGGTTTGCACCCTGCTCCTTATGAGCCTGCTCATTTTGACCTTATACCCTTACAGTTGATTGACCCTTACAGCTGATTGACCTTATACCCTTACAGTTACTTTACCTTACAGTTTGACCTTATAATCCTGAATGAAAGTCAGACATGTGTAGAAATAGCATAGATAAAATCACAGGTTTCTAGTCTAACGCCCACGCCTTCATTGCTCTCCTTGTATTCCACGTAAAAATCATAAACGCTTCTTTTACTACTACACTCAAAAATAACTTCGCAATCATTTTCAATTTGGGATGCGTTTCCAGGGATTGAGTAATTGTGTACCTACTACGTGCTTTCACGTCAATATACGAAGATGAAACGTTTAGTCTATTATTAGTGATGCGTTTGTTGAGTAAAGTACTGGTGTGGGCTGGATGGGCAGCACCGCCTCCTGCGCAGGCGCGAAGATTTGTTATACCCACATAATAATCAGCACTATAAATAGGTATAAATCTCTAAACGTATGCACGTTTATAGGCTATTCATAAATTTGTTACGCGAACCGATAAAATTGAACGCTTATAAAGTATTGTTTGAAAAACGTACGTAAGTACTTGATGTTATGTTAAATACATAGTACATATATTTCATAGATTAGAAGCTGCTACGCGGTAGGTTATCGGATGAAAACACGATATTAAGTGTCGTGGGTTCAATCATGGACATGTTATTATGTGTTTTCAAATACTTTGATAACGTATCAATGCGTTTCAGAACATGTTGTGACTACAGATATTAAGTATTTGAATAGTTTCCAATGTCTACGAGTTCACCAGTCACCACTGCTATCAAATACTAAACTTTAGTTTCAAGGAAGTTTACAAGCAACTTGCAAAACGTTGTACTGTTTCCGCAGTGAGTTGTAATGTTGGTAGTCTGTGAAAGTTGGGCGTAAAGTAGTTTGAAATGCTTCGGAGACTTAATTGATTTGAGTTTCCTGCAGTTTCTAAGTACTAGAACTTACCCGTATACATATAGTTCACTGGTCAGTAGGCGATGAAAAAAGGGTTTTTAATAAGAAAAACCTTTTAATTGTTACTTTTATGCAAAACTCTGTTGGTTTAAGCCTAGATCCCCGTCCTTTACGCACTTATTCTAAGAAAATAAAACTTCCCTTTTACGTCACACACGTTTCTACGTCCACAACCACATTGATTACTCACAAAATTAAAATTACTGTGTGATGCAATGCAAACCCTTCACAAACCACAGTACAGTCGAGTACAGTTGACTCATCTTCATAGTTAGCGGCATTGTATGCAAACCGCCGCAGTGACGTCTGCTAGTTTCGGTACAATGGCGAATTAAGACAAAGAACCAATGATTTGTTATGGTATTGCACTGAGCTTGGTCATGCCTCACCAAGGAAGTTGAGACACTATATTTAAGTAACCTACCCGCCTATTTTTTCAACTTTTTTTATCCTAGATGGACCAAGGTGCTGTCCTAATTCCGTTAACCAAGAAAAATATGTCAATTTAGATTTTCGCAAGACCGATCTTGTAATTTCGTTTTGTAAGTGCGACCTGTGTGCTTCGAGCTGATGAAGTGGACAATAGCAATGACAAAGGCCGATATTTAAATAAAATTGGATCGAATGTCACATCTATTAAAACTGTACTGTATTCTCACCATTGTTAACTCGTTAACAATCATTAGTAAACATATTGTCTTTATTGTTTGTCTAATCTTAAAACATCGCTAATTAAATATAATTTCTGTCAAAGGTTTTCGCAGTCTATTGTTACTGAGGGATTCGAAAAGCGCGTACATTAATTCTGTGAACGACGTGACGATTACATCTCATCAGATTTTTAATTAGGATTTGTTCTTGGCCGGAGTCCAAGGGTCTGCCGAGCGTGTCAACATGCGTCCTCATTTACTTAATTTTAAAACAAATACAGCTACTTGCAGCACTTTTTAAAACGCTATGGGACGTGCGTTTTCTTTTAAATGTACGAGTTATTGTTAATTATCGGAACCCAATTGTAATGCAAAGTGTGCACCTGTGATTTTATTGTTCTAAGTGTCACGGACAGTTATTTGATCCAGTTCAATGCGCTGCTCAAATCGCTCGAGCTGGCCTCGTTACAGGTACCGAAGTAAGCCCTGAATTATTGTATATGCACTTAAGTAGATACACTAGATACTATGTTTAAAACCATCATTTTGATCAATGACATCACACAGTTGAACGATTACCACGTAACAACCACATTATTGAAGTATTTTCGATGAACAATTTGCTACACCTTTATTTTTTTCTTCTATTATTGCTGTTTCCTTGGATAAATTCATTTCAGTACTTATCTATGAAATCTAAAGAATATAGAATCTAATCTTTGACATTGAATTCCCTTACCATAAAGCGCTTTGATCGTCAAGAGACCTTACTAATGCCGTCGCTCTTTACGGAATGCCATGAGCCCGTTATTCGTCCTGATAATTTTGTCATAAGTGGTCCAAGAAGAGAATTTAGGGTGTGACCTCATAGAAAAACCATGCGTTAACTTATGAGTAACTATTTCAAGGCCACATTCTTTAAAGTATAATATTTTCAGTAAAATTCAGTAAACAAATCTTGCGTACAATGCATTTGATTACAAAAGCATGCAATTAACAGAACGTTATCATTTGTTCAAACATAACATGCTCTGAAGGATTGATGAAGACATCTGAAATTAGAAGAATCATTGTATAATTATACGTGAACTGTAATTAAATAATAAGAAGACTAATTACACGACTTGATCTACTAATTATGAAATCAGCCAGTTTTAGACATGAACCATGTGTTAGAATGTTGATAAATTTCAAGCACACTTTTGATGAATTGTTTTATAGAATAATTACTGTCGATAAATTACTTATTTTAAAGAATAGTTAAAAATAAGACAAAGCAATTGTGAATAAATTATAAAGACCGGCTCTATTAATTATTGTTATTTAATTATACGGATTAATTACGAGTTTTTCATTATAGTATCATATTAGTTCCCTTGTTTAATTTAGTGACATTTTAACTTACAATAAAATATTCTTAACACAAATAAATCCATCACACAGCAGTCTGATATAGACAAATCGTCTTTTAAAGTGAAATTACTGCATAACATCCTACAATGATGCGGAGAGAGACACTTGAGGGCAGCGCCCCTATCTTCATTCACTATCGTTATCTCGTTACATCGTAGTGTCGTAATGCTAGTGATTTACACGCCAATTGTCGGCATCTATTCACTCGACCTATGAACTCGCTTGCAATTTATAACAGAAACTTTATGACTGGCTAAACACTATAAGAATATTTTCACTTCATAACAGCAATGAATAATCGATAAAAATAAACTTAAAAGTACCTACAAGTTCAGTGAGCGGTGGTAATAAATAGTAAAAAGTGTATTTTAAAATTATGTAATGAGTCTTCAAAGGGAAAAACGTACAAAATTTAATATGTGGAAGGCGATTCTACACAGGAAGAGGAAATACAGCGAAGTTTTACCATGTGATCGAGAGTCGTACTCCGCTCTAGCGGCAATGCAGGGAGGTAGTTCAGCCACGCTACCGCCATCTCTTGACGCGCTAAGAGCATGTAAGTATTAAAGCTACTCGACGCTAGATGGCAGGACTGATTCTTTTACTAGTGCAATAATTTTGTTATGATGCCTTTATGGTTCTCAAACAATAAATAGTAGAAGTTATCATTTATATAATAATATCTTTAGATGCAATTTAATCATTTGTATTTAATTGCGTTCTATTCAATTTTACTTTACAATGGGTAGCACTAGTTTATCACAACATAATGTTTTTTTTTTTAAAGATAACCTAGCCTAGCTTTATGAAACAATCAGCTTTAAAGCTTAATGATTCCATTAAGCTTTAAACCTGATTGTTTCATATATTCAAATTTATTCAAATATCGTAATCTACACGATGACATTGCGTGCATTTTTTGTGGATACGAGTAATGGCATGGCCAATGCCTCCTCTCGGACCTCAATTGTGGGAAAATATGATTCATACCATTGTGTTTACTATACCAACCGCGTCAAACGTTGCCGCTCTCTGAATGAGGTCAATCTTTGTTACATTTCTGGCGACTCTACGCTCGTGACCCACGGTTTTACAACAAACGAAGCCCTTGCGACAACCTACAACACTGAAGCATTACTATTATTATCTTCAAGATCTTAAAAAATAGTTTTTGCTTATTTCCTAACTTAGGAATAATAGCTAAGTTTTGAAATATCTGGCTTTCAGTTTTTAAATAATATCTTCTTTTTTTTAAATAAAAATCTTTCTTCATATTTAACAAGCCAGTTTTTCTTAAGCGAAGATCCGCGAATAATACCCCAGAGCTTACTCGTCTCATTCCCCATCCTTATTCGGAAACAATTGTCATTGTTCCGAGTAAAAATCATGAAAGGACATCAGTTGGCAATGTGAAGAGGTAATCTTTAGGTACTACTTAACAATGCGCTGACTATAAAGAAACTGACACTCATAGCGAAGAACACGCGCAGACAATATGGCTCCCACGACATGGTTTCCATGACTTTACGTAAATCTGCTAATTACTGCGCATTTAGACATAAAAATGATACGTTTCCTCACTTTAATATACATGAAATGTCCATAATGGAAAATATTATTATAGAGCCCAGTAATACCCGTTTGAAAGGCTAGAATAATGTAACGATGACGTGACGGGCCGAATATGCCTAAATACCTAGTCTTCCATAGGTATTTGTGGTTTTGGAAATGTAAGATATAAACATGTAAGTAAATGAATATAGAAGAAACATCCATCATCAACAACATTTACATGCATACAAAATCGAAGGTCTTTCAACTTGTCATGTTTCAGTCTGTTGTAGAATTTTATTGTGTTATTTTCTATTGTTGTCTTTTGAACTTTGATTACTACCCACTTCTATATCTCTAATTTCTTGTGAAAACATACTATTTCCACTGTGAAATGTTCATAGCTATTGCGATCCATAAGTACAAAATATGTTCGTGCAACATTTGTTTGTACACAATGTGTGACTGAATGTCGCTCACGCAAGCCTCAATGGTCAGAGTCAGTGTACAGGTTTGACCCACATACTTACCCGGGCCATCGTCTCCGGCACGACCGCCTCCTTCGGGACATCAAACATAGCTACGCACATACTCTCGAATGTATTTATGCATATCTGAATCAACAATAACCGGCATAATGGGTCCCTTCAATGGTTTGCATATATTAGTTTATGAGGCCAACATTTTCTAGTGCATCCGGTCTTATTACACGTATTGCGGTCTGTTCTTGATTATTATGATTTTGGGACATTCGGAAGTCATTTGTAATTACAGAATAATTACTGTTTTGCTTATTCCCTTCACTGTTATCTAATGTTATGGCTAAAGTCAAATTATATGCTTGTAATTCACACGAGTCGCTTTCTAATCTATAGGTAGGTACTCTGTTAATCAGGTCTCTTTCAGTGTAATTGTGAATGCAGTTACAACGAATTCGTTGATAACCTTAATTCACGGATGAATAATTCCCGAGTTTCCATCTCGATCCAATGAGAGATTCGCAAAAATTCAATGTGGCCGTGTCCCCGAACGCGTCACGGATAATGAGCAACTCCTGCTATTGTGTTCAAATTGTGTCAAATTAACGCATCCGTTTTCTAAGAACTGACTCATGACGAATTAATACTGTAGTGCTACGAACTCCGTGTTTTATCTTTTTGCGGTCAGCTTACGAGCTTCGCATAAAGGGCTTTCTCTGAATAGGTCTTTCTATTGCACCTCATCCTTTTACCTTGTTTACTAAAAGGTTTAGTTAGGATTCTTTCTTTCACTGACCGTAATGGCGAATCGTGAGACTACTTAGCATAAATACAACAATTTGCAAATACAAAAACTCAGTCTAAAGTGCTCTTGATCTTTCGATATCCAAGACCAAGTTAATTCTCCATATATGTCAAGCTCGTTTAAGAGACAACCTCCTACTGTGGATGTGGAAGCGAGAGCTGCTTCCACAAAAAAAGTAGTTACGCTCTGAAGGCCGTCATTACTAAATTCTCCATAGTTTTTATTCGACTAAGCTCTCAGAAGTAATTCCAATTGCGTTCTTTCGATGAATACGGAAAACCGATCTCTACTGTGTCCGTATACTTGAGGAAAGAGTTAAGAGCGTTTCGTGCCCATTCGTGCCCATGGTCCATTTTATTTCCTTTCTTTTTTATGGCGTTGTTCGACTGTTTAACGGTAGGTGCGTAATGTTAACATGGTGTTTGATTTTATGTTTGCCATTAAAAGGTCGACAGTCAGGGGGCCAAGTCTACTAATTCACAAACGTGTCAGTGGTCTCAAAATGACGAGTTTTTGACAGATTTTGTATGGCATATCTGTCAAAAACTGATCATTGTGAGACCACTCACACGTTTGTAAATTAGTAGACTTGGCCCCCTGTTAGACGATCAAACGTTTGTATGATTGACAGGCAGACAGAGATCACACTTTAATTGAAAAGCAGTTTGTTATTTTAATATATGTCTGTTAAATTGAGTGGTAGGTTAGCAATCAGTTCAGACGTCAATATCTGCGATTTCCTGAGTCTCTGAGTAGTTCTCAAACGTTTCACTGTTTCAGAAAGCTATTGAGGTTTCTCAGAAACCTGTTCCTTTGTTTATGCTACCTGAAAACGCCCTAGATTTCTCATCGAAAAATTAGAGATTGTTTTCAGAAGTCAGATGGTATCAACATGATTATAAGCGTCGGCAACTCGGCAGTGTTTTATTTATTTATTGTTGGGGCCGCGACATATGGGAGACGCTGGGTACCTTCGTCGCAGCTGGGGGTAACAGGATGCGAATATACGATTAGCGATCTTTTTCTCTTGCATTTATAATTACTTTACCGTAATATGCTTACAGAACACAGCTTCCGGCTGTTTATAAGGTTTAATTTATTATGACATCAAACGATTTTGGTGTATACTCTGGAATAAGCATTTCAAATCAAGGTTGTAAGATTTCTTTTGAGTTATGAAGCTGCTAGTGACTAGGCCTAGTATGACCTACTGAATAAATTGAGAATTGAATGTAGGATTAGGTACCACGCTGGCATGTGGGTAGACTGGTAGACCTGATTATATATCCTCGTCCTATACATAGTGGGTCTGAGTGGGCTCTCGAAGTAAATTATATAACTTTTCATTATAGCGATGAAAACAATGAATCAGCGGAGTGCTCGTTAGTGAGTCACCTCCCCACCTCATTGTAGAGGCCATATCGCACTTTATCCTTGCCTTTTTTCTTAACAAAGATAATCTCGTATTCTACCTTTGTATTTACCCTTAAGTACCGGTATTTGTAGTGTTTGCATGTTAGCAACTAATTGCAAATGCTAGAGAGTGCCGACTCTAATTGACATACACTAGCGTGGTCTGCCTAGGCCGACCGACTCCATACCGACTATAAACTTTTAATTAGGTACATTGCTAAATGCTACGAGTTTGTTTATCAACATTTTTGATGAAATATTCTAATAGGCTTACCATTTTATGTATTCAAGCACTTTCTTAAATGTTTAAATAATAAGCTTTCACTAATTATGTAATCATTTTGTTACAGGTAAGTGTCGATTGCTTTACGAATTAATTGGGGCATTATACGGTAAGTACTGCGTGCCTTTATAGCTTATCTTATATTCACGCTCTCTAAACAAAGGTCTTGCGATCTCATCTCGCACACATAATGCAAATTCAGTTAAGTTTTAATTTGGTGACTGACCGCCCACTAATTACCTCGCTGCTTCCATCAAGATTTGTTATCTCTCTTAATTTTACTGTTGAACGCCGTTAACTGTTTTAGGTACTGTTTAAGGCTCTGATACTTGCTAATTCAATTTTTGATCTTATGAAGAAAATACACGAGTAAATCATTTAGAAATTATTTAAGATTATCTGATTCTTTATTCATCCTAAATGACATTTATGTTATACAGTTCATATTGCGTCGAGCCGATAAACACTTACCGTTTTTCATTGAAAAACAAATTAAGTACATTTTGTTAAGAGTTTTATATGCAATTCCACTAAAAAAATTATGACTCTATTAATATAAGAGAATATATTGTATAACGGATGCAATAAAGTGCAGTAATTTACTGGTGTAATTAAAGCTCTTTTGTATCGTGTGTCGCGTTAGTCCGGCGAGGCCGTCCGGTCCGGCCCACCTCACCGGTCGCCGGATGCCGTCAGCCTGTGAAAACAAGAGCAGCTTAAGGTTACACGGTCGAATCGCCCAGGCTTTCAAGCTGACGTCCCAAGTTTCGACCGCAAACAAGATATCTGGTTGACGTGCGTAATTGGGTCTGTGAAAATCCTTTATGCTCGTAGATTTAACTTAATGACCATGGATGAAGGCTATCCGTGGGTCGGACCACCAAGCAATCATCTTTGGTGTTATGAGATTCCTGAGAGACAGTCATGTTGAGAACCATTTACAACTTTACTCTCAAGTAGTCAATTGGGATTTCTGGACTAGTTTTGAACTCGTAACCATAGCGGAAGATAGGTTCGCGACAGCCACAAAAATACCCTTAATATTATCATGCACAACATCACAATTTATTTTGGGTCGACTTACATGTCTTTCTATCATTCATCTGAAACAGTTGTCATCTCAGCATTAGCCCCTTTCCTAGCTGTTCCATACATTTGTGTTCACTTAAATCAACAAAATGTATGAAACAGCTGATTTTTTTTTTGCGATTTAAAAGTTGGTCCCTTAGAAAAAGTATATTATAGATGACACCAAACCACTAGTTTCAAGGATAACGTTGTCTACCCTAACACCCTGTATTAAAATATCATTTTTTTTTAAATTTGGTGTCCGATTATTCTCTTCAGTATCTACTACGTTTACAAATATCCCTATTGCAACTCTACCCTTGCCTCATCTCGAACCAGATCCCAAGGATGTTTACAAAGTTATTTTTGTTTCACATGTATATCAGGCACGTGTTGTGTGAGGCTGTGTCGTCACCCTCTCACCGTTATTGAATCAGCCGAGTTAATCAACAGCCACTGTTAGTCTGTATTGATTTATAAACCTGTTGTGATTATGTCATGATGACCTGCTAGTGACAATTTATGAGCACCGTTCTCAACGATGTTTGTATGTTAATTTATGTTTGATGATCTGCATAGTTGTGGACTTAGGGGCTTACAACGTGACGTAGAATACATGGAATTTTAGTTTTGCATTTAATTTCAAAACTTTATAACTTCTAAGTAGATAACAAGAACCTGTTTCAAAAGTTGCATATTTTCCAAGCTAGTATAAAAGTATTCACCTTCACTGTCATTCAATGCAGAATTTCTTTTAAATTATACGTATTAATTATGCGAGGCACATAACATTATGTTAAGCTCTTGTGGTCGGCTCCGTACATTTTTTCGTAGAATCGTTATACAGTCGATATTTTTAATTTTCTCTATATGCCATAGTGCACGCACATTTACGATTCTGTACGCATAAGGAGTGTGGGAGTCTTGGAACAGTTTGTACTAAAACTCACATTTATATGGAGAATTTAGGTACAAATAAACATTTCCAACGGGCCGTAAAATGGTTCTCAGTAAAACAAGTACATTTCTATTAACGTGGTACTTTTTAAAAACGTTGAGTTTATGGAAATGGCGATTTGTTCGACTGCTAAACTGAATGATATTTATTGTGTTACGCCAATAACTCGACCATCATCACCTAGGTGGTACGATTTTCTGAACTTTCTTATCAATTTCAAATTTTCAACTCCTACCAAGAAAATATGATTCACACCTTTCCTTCGACGTTTTTCACGTCAAAACCAGTAGCTCCGTGTTACGGTGATTTGGCCCGATTTTAAAACTCCGTGCCAAAAATATTATTCCCACATTCAACGGCAATGCAGATGTGCCATTTTACGCATACAAATTGGAACACAGCCGTGTACCGAGCTCATATGCCGAATATTTTGAAACTTTATACTTTCACGAACAGCATTATTCGCTTCTGGAGCACTCTCGTAGCACTTACGTTGATTCTTTTTCTGCGTAAATATTTGTGACTGCAATTATAGGGGTAATCATGCATGTAAAACAATTAAGTAAAATTGTATCGGCTTGAAAAAGTGATGTGGCGTGCTGCCATTATGACATGATCATCAATAATCTTATAATTTTGATTTAAATTTGTGCATTAAATTGCAGATGCGATGAACACCTTACCTTCTTAATAAAGGTTTAAATTAAAGTTATTCTTATCGCGCTTTATTGATTCATTCTTATTTTTACGTGTGTGAAAACTCGTAAGATGCTCTGAAGACGTGATTCAATGGGCTCGGCCCTTACCAATATGTCCGATGCATATACGGACCGCTGTACTGCTGTCTATATAATAATTTTCCTTTTTTGTGTTGTACACACACCACACGGCACAAAGCCCTGCTTTCATACTGTTTGGGCGCTAATTTTAGCCCAAGATTTATATTTACTTATCTCTTCCGGCGATAGCTGTAAATATTCGTAGTATAAACACAAACATAAATTATACTGGACATGCATTATAGTTTAAATTGTAGCGTTAATTAAGATAGCTATTATAATATGAGAAAATAAATCGTTAATATGTATTTCGTAACGGCCCCACTTTAGTGCTTGCTATCTGCAATTTATTGCTCAATTATTATTACATGCAGATAAGGGGCTTCTGTGCTGAACACATGTCGTATCGATATTTACATACGATGGGCTCCGAACGTTCTGTCGTACTCGTATCGCTGTGCAAACGAGACTAAAAGAAAACCGCCGTCAAATTATCGTTGTTACGAGTTCGTGCGACCCCGTTCCGATACTATCAGTGTCAATTTGTGTAAGTGAAGTTTCAATTATGTATAAGTAAATGACACGTTCAACATTCACACAGTTCATGTTTGCTTGCACTGTTCGGTTCCCTTTAGACACGTGTATTATTACTTTAGACCATGTTTAACATAATCTGTATGGTTTGTTTAACTACACTTCCACTGAATATTATATTTATATATATATATTTCATTACAAAAGTAATAAATAAAAGTGCTTTAATTTTGTACGAAAGTATGTCAAGCAAGCCATGTTCCATAATTATAAACTTATGCACCCAGGTCACAGCTCACTCGTTGAGTACTGAAACTTTGCATCATGGCTGGTACACACTTGCGTCCCCCGTGTTCGTAATCCATTAAAAGTCAAGTGTGGATTAAAAATGTTACATTTAAAAATGGAACAGTTGTGCTAAGCTAGGTTGCCACAGATGTATGCTGTTTGTATCAAGAGCGGTCAGTAAGCTGACAGTAGTTTTATTAGCTATGCATATGACCTTACAACGGCTTAATGTTACGTATCTACTAACCGCAGCACATAAACATTATGTGATGTTGATTTATCAATATTATGTCTAATAGAGAAAATATTATATCTCTATGACCAACTAGGAATGATAATACAAACTTCGAAGTTTCGACGCGAGCGATATGATAAAGCTTATCGTGTCGTGTATGAGTATGACCAAGTTTTTTAAAAGTAAGCTTTATTATTTTAATAGGGTTGCCTAGAAGTGCACCATACTTAGGTCATACCTATAGATTTCAAGAATTTCCTTTTTTACATTTGGCGAGGATGATCTCTCGTTAAATATTGTGAAATGTTGGATTTTACTTTTAAAGTTTTAATAATTAAATAATGCTAAGGTAATGTGATGAATAATTAATTATAATTTTCCTTTAACGGAATGATTCAGTTTGATCGTTTTAGTTTCCGCTACAAATGCCATTAAAGCACCGATTTAAACCGTATGGTTAAAGTAAATAAACAACAATATCCTCATTTGAATGATCACGTGCCAGCCCTGGTGGTGGTGGGTGCACAAGCGCGCGTTGGTAAACAGTTGGCATCGGTCCGTGTCGCGTGCACGTCGCGCCTCGCTTGTCCGACCATTGTGTGAGGTGCGTCCACACTGTTGTGTCCGGTGTGCCAGCAGCCGCGCTACCACAATGCGCAGGAACTCTGCGGTTTGCTCCCAATGAACCACCGTACCATTGTGCTTGTTTTGTGGAATCATTACGTGCTTTTGTCAAGTGTTACACGTCGTGGTTTTGTTCAGTGACCATTTTCCAACAGTTTGTATGTCAGCTATAGCTGTATGGCGTATACTGTTAACTTAATTTTACCTCAATGATCCATCGAATGACTACATGCAACGTTCATGACTGACCGGTGAAGTTTACTCAACTTACATAACTGCGATAAGAAATTCGAAACCACTCTGAACTTTACACAGCTTACGTTTTCGAAAGCGTCTGACGGATTATCTTGCATTTCTTGCGAATAAGTCTTCATACAAAATGTCAGGTTTCATAAATTATAAGGTCAACCGATAAGTTGACAGTGGCCCTGTAGAGCAGTGTTCTGTAATAAATCAATTAATCACTCAGTATATTGATTGCCTCCAGTGGCCCAGGCGTAGTATCACACGTCGGTGGGTCGCACCGTGTAAGAGGAGCCTAAATATAGCTGGCCAGAGTGTGGCGGTCACAGCAGTCGCCCTTTGCGGTGACATCTACATACATAGACGCTACACGTTTAATTAGCGTGTCAACGTTTTATTTATGGTATAATTTGTATCTTTCTGTAACAGATCCTTGTCATCTGTTTTGCATGGAGACAGGTTGTACCAAAACAATTGAGAAGGACGGTCACGTTGGATTTAAACACAAACAAACCGTTAACTTACCTGCTCTGATACGGATACTTTGAAAAGTTTATTTAGATGACTTCTTGTAACATTCACCTGTTTACTCAGGTTACATTAGGTACATTAGGGTTTCTTTTGGGTATCATCAATTCACTTCAGTTTGTTTTTAACTTTTTCACCTCATCGTTAGATTACATTTATCGTTCTATGATTGTTGTTTGTGATTGTTAAAAATGTATAACTACCATTTCGTTTAGACATGAATTAGTTCTAGTCTCAGAGAACGATTTAACTAATCGAGTTTCAAATATTGAAGATATTTCGTTAAATCTCTTGATCTAGAAGCGTGACTGAGCGCCGACACTTCGCGGTTCGATTGCCATCAATGAAGAAAAGTTTAGATACACACGAACAATTTGGTATCCAATATTTTTAACAAAAGCATTCGTGTTTTGATCTTCACGTAATACCGACTGACATTTGATAAAAAATATCTTGTTATAACTTTCGGTTTCTCTCATGATCGAGTGCTTGAAATGTGGAGTTAATATTGGCGAATATTTGAACGGTGATTATAAAAAGTATGGGAGCATCTGTCGTGCCGGGTGTTCTAAAATCACGCTTGCACATGTCGTGTGTTGGTCTCCGTGCAACGTCTTGGGGGCCCGTATCCCGCTACCTGCCTCTCGCCACGCATTGTTCTCTTTCCTCCTCGTGGTAATAACGGACCTTCTTACTATTTTGTTCTACGAACAACAATAACACATTGTTTTGTTCTCAAGTACGCCATCGTAGCTGCACTTGATTAGAAGAATGTTAAGTTCAGCTTGCACCGTCGCGTCGTCAAGCTATTTATAGTTGTAGCTTGCTTAATAAAGCACAGCTCCTTTTGAGTAATCAACGCAATTACATACTGCAAATCAAATGCGTGTGTTGTCATGCGGCTGCAGGAGGTTGCAAACATTGACGGAATATAAAGTTATGTGTTCGCGATACTGGCGTACAGGTAAACGATTCATAATAGTCCAATGGGCTGTTTTGTCAATCGCACCACGTCTTTTACCCACACCGTGCATCAGTGTTGAATGCAAAGAGAATCCGATTCGGGCCTGTACATATGCGATGGAATTTTAATCGCTGTTTTCATAATAGAAATTTATTTTGGGGACCGCTGTTTGCCAAAAAAATATTTTCCGGAGTCCGCTTACAAATAAAATTCCGTACTTCACGGAATTGTACGGAAGATAAATGTTGCGGTCCACATTAATTTCTTTGAGCAAAGCGAACACATAATATAGAATGTTTTGAAAAAATGAATAGTGTTTTAACTAAAGAGTCCCCTAGCGTATCGTCACCAGCTTATAAATCGCGGTCGTGGTCTCCGGTGACAGATAAGTGCGTGCTTATCGTCACTGAACCGAATTCCCCGAGAAGCCGATAACATGCCGTGAGAACACGCATTCGGGGGATAATCCTGGATTTTTGGGGAACATTTAAGGCCAATAAACATAACTCATGTTGATTACGATAGAAGCTTTCCTTAGATTTAAGGGCGTGCTTTACAATGTCAAGTTGTATGAGGTTTTATTACAAACTAAACGTTTTATCGTTCTTTTGGTCCTTTCACATATCTATTTAAATAGGCCGATAACGAAACGTTACTATCGTAAGGTTATCTCGAATTCTCGACACATGCTAGAATGATACAACTATTTCATAATGGTTTTTAATCTAGGGGGATTTTCACTTACATGGATGTCATTGCATTGAGCTTGTTGTCTAATGAAGTGTACGCTGTCTAATGAAGTGTAAGCCGAGCTTGGTAATAATGGGCAATGAAATTAAATATAATTGATTATTTACGCAGAATAGAGATCCAGTGTTAAGGACAGACGTAATAAGAATATAATGAAGATGAAATAGCACAACATAAAGATGTTTGAAAGGAAAGAGGAAAGATCGTTGCTCAGTAGCCAGAAATAACAAACGATAATTAATTTTTGCAGAGCGTTTATTAAGCTCATAAAAGCACTGATATATATCTTTCCCTTAAAGTATGACAGAATACGGAACTTATTGTAAATTTTGAGCAGTGAGCAGTAGACTCAAGTGGTCAGTTGTCAGATAGGATCGCGGTCATTCGCCTGAAGTTCCGGCACCTGCGTATTCGCCGGATATTGACGCACACTCACGGTGTCACTCATTCTAATATTCACCAATATCATCGCATTATCCTTGAATTATTAGGTGTTGAGGGCTATGAATAGAATACTAATAGGAAAAAAATATTTTGTCATCTACCCAAAATATGTGTGATGCTTTCCTTTGAAATTATCATTTGGATTTTTACTGCAGCAGAATTCTGTGGTAATAATCTATTAATATCCAGTGCAAGTGTGGTGCTCCTGATCAGATTATGTCTGAATGTGCTGGAGTGCCCCAAAAGTACGTTCATCTACATCAGATCGTCAAGATCTGAAAAACGCCTCTGGCGCCGTAATAAACGTCGCCTGGACCCAAACAATATAAATGATACCAAAAGAAGGAGAATTAATTTCCTAAATCAATCTTGAGTTTTTATTGGTTCCGTAGTTAACAAGATGACTGCAAACAATTTTAGACTTTACAACTAGAAAGTCGACTTTTATTGCCGTTAGCGTTTGATTTATGCAATAAAATGATGTGAATCGAGAACATATCGAATAGGCTGGAGTCCGTTGATAAATATTGATAGTACCCTTAACGCTAATGTCGACTGACATCAGCCGGCCGAGGGAAAGTGTCGAGTACTTTATATTCGCTTTCCAAAGTGATTTGCTACTGAACTGCAACTGAGTACATAACTACTAAAATATCATGTTTTCTAAACGCTTTTACCCCGCCGACATGTAATTATACTTAATTTGCCAACTTACCGCAAACCATTGTTAACTTCTTGCACGCTTAACCTTTTACAAGTCAATATTTGGTAGTTTAATATATGGGGCCTATTTTACAACGATTGTGCAAGTAGGAAACGGTGTAAAACGTGCAATGTCTTATAGAAGTTTCGTATACACGTTTAGTGATAGTCACGAATTCAATCTTGTTTGGGAACGCTCTATAATGAGAGTAATTCTTGTAATTACGTGGGAAACATGGAAATAATCTACATAAAATTATAATACATTGTATTATTTCAGAGTTTTACGGCATACTTTGTTCTTGTAACGGTTATACAAGAGCTTTCACTTTTATGAAAATTTCGAATGCTCTTAAGCCTATTACGTGAAGGTACATTTACTTACAACAAGATTTCTTTAATCTTATTAAGTTAGCGAGTGAATTGTAAACGTGGAGAAATCTCACATTGTATGGGCGTGTGTTCTTGTAGCTCACTAAGGTCTGTCAATTACGGGACTCGAGTCGCATTTTATGACCGCATGTGGAACTTGTAGGACTACTTAACCGTGTGCCACTTTAAGTGAAATTCTTTGACTTACCGAAATCTGTGAAAATGCTGACAGCTTGCAATATAGCAACTATACATAATATTATGTTTTAAAACCAGCTATATACGAACCTTAAAAGCTAAACAACACTAATCTAGTTCCTGAAGTAGTGTTAGAGGCAACTATGGGTAATAATATCTTAATGGTGTCCTGCGGGCATTCCGTTAAAGTAATATTACTAGATACGAACTGGTGTAATCATCACGTTGCCAGCAAAATGGTTTCATCCGAGTTATGTTTAGAACATAAACACAAATATGCTGCGCTTGCGCAATCTTGAGTCTTGAGTTGCAGTAGATTATAATATTTGAAATGCCAGTCATAAATCTCAGAAGCTGCATTCACACGTACATGAGAATTAAATATTAACCGTATGTGTAATTTTCCCACACAAGAAAAATAAAATATTGAAGGAAAGAAAATACTTATACAAACAATAATCGTATCCCAGCACGAGAATTTTATTATTTCTCTCTGTTGTGTCGGAATTATTTCATTTCATAACAAATCACGTAGATAATTCCAAATCCTATTATGATCAGTTCTTAGTTATTATCAACAATATGATCAGACTTTCTATCCGCATATGAATCACGTAGATCAACTGTATATACCGAAACCTGATACTATATGTATCAGGTTTCGGTATATACAGTTGATCTACGTAAAAGGGATATGAATGCTATTCCGAATAAACTTCTAATTCTATATTCAACATAATACCGGAATCATTTGAAGCCTAAACTAATCCTAACATAATTGCAGAGCTCGTCCTGTCAGAGGAAATCTTGATAAATGTACACTTTACGCTTTGTACAACATAATTGCTTGTTTATTTTAAAATTCTGAACGCGCCGTATCCTCGGTCATTAGTACATTACTCTGTAACTAAGCTTGGTTTGGTTCTACGAAACCATCCTGATGGAACATTATGCGAATCGACAATGATGCTGATCTATGATGCTAGATTGCTACAATAAACTCCATTCGTGTTCATTAGACTTAACTGTGATATAAGCTCTTTCGTGAATCTGGGCTGTGCAACTGCATTTCATTGTCTTCACTTGAGTTTATACTATGTTTGATTCCTTTAATGCGCTCAGTTAATATGAGTTTAAATAGGATTAAGTGAGACTTCCTAATTTCTTAATGTGTTGTTACATCAGTTACGTTCTCATTAATAGATACACTTGTTACATCCGCTAACTCGACATGTGACACTTCCTTAATTGTTGTAGTCTACTTTGTTAACATGGACAGTACTATATCATTCTGCGTTCTATGGAAGTCGTTCCTTCCAGTCGAGTCTATCTCATTGAGCTGTTTATCCAGCGTAGTAAGGCCGTCTAAATTGAGAGGCGCGATGCGATACACGACTGTTCCAATATCTTTGCAAAGGCAGATACAATTTCATCGATTCCGGGAGCAGCCGATCGGGATCAACGCTGGCGTTTGTCCAAACAACAGTTTATAGCTGACACTGTTTACCGAGCCGAGCCGTCACCTAAATATGTTCCCGACTTTACAAGCTTTTATCTGAACCGAAACGCGTTGTTCGACTTGTACCGGATGCGGAAATGCTAACTGCAATCAGCGTAGAAATGGTGTGCGATACATTTCTAATCGGAATTAGTGTGTCATCATGGCCGATTTTTGTTTTCGTTTTACATTGTAAATGTTATGTTACGTAGCTATGTTTGGCTTGTCACATTAATTGTATAGCAAGTGTCACATCTGCAATTATTAAGAACATTGTATGAATTCATCAGTCATCCATTGGAAATGCTGTATCGACATAGGATTTGATAATACGGGGCAAAAATTTTGAACATCATAAATTCTGTATTAAAAATTCGAGATTATATCGTCGTTCATAAAACATTTTCATACATCAAAGGTATAGTGTTTATATAAAGTTTTCCCCTTAGTTATAAGGAGGATCTCATTATTATATGTATGTCAGTGTAAACACATTATATACAGTAGCTGGGTAGGTATGTAATGCAACGGTAATGCGTCGTAGGCGTTCGGCGTGCGTGCTTAATCTTTTCCATTGAGCATTTGTAAGGCGGCTGCATTCTTTTTACCCTACTACCCTGATTGACTCGTCTAGCGTATATTCATGGATGTTGGTTAGTACCGCGTTATATTTCGATGTTATGCATTTAAATTGTTATTCCTTAGGATGACTGCACGTTTATCGCTAACATTTTGTTTAAAGTTGTTGGTGCTATTTTGAGATCTTGTTTCTCAATTTTATTTCTTGTTACAATTATATAATTCAATACTGATTCCGCTACATTGCGTTCGTTTTCACACTCGATATAATTATTTACACGATTATTCTGTATTTGTGTCTGGAACGCATCAGTTTCACTTACGTTTGCTGAAGTATTTACGCATGCAGTTATTCAGTACATTTGCACGACTGTGTTGGCCGTTTGTCTGCGCACACGCACACTCCCTCGGCATTCTATTGGCACACTTCTCTCCAACGAAAGTTTGTTATTTATTCCACTATTTGCGCTTTCCTTGCCTTCTCGACTTCTTCATTGATCCAGTGTTCTATTAAAGAGTTTGATTTGATGCCACGCGCCATGTATTTCACTCCATGTTGGCCACTTATCAAGATCTTAAAGATTGAACATTTCGATTTTTACAGGTTAGAAGAAAGAAAAAAAGTTCCTTCTTTTGTTTACATTACTCAAGTTATTGTCATGAGTGCATAACATATTCATAGCTACGATTCAATTAAAATTAATGTTATTTACAATATAATTACTACGACAAATTATGTAGGTATTGTATCGCAAATAACCTTTTGTCATTTAAAAGGTGTATTAATCCATCCAATAGTAGCTTTGTATTTAACAAGTGGATGTTTACTTGTATTATGGACAAATGCGATCCTTTTTGAGTCGTCATTGAATATAGAAGGGCTTGTATTGGTTGCGCAAGAGTGCCGGCGTGCCAAGTTCAGTCGCCCACCTCCGCCCAAACAAACGCCTACGCAGCATCGGTAAGTTGGTCTTAGCATCCATTAGGATTTTAACATTGTAACGATCAACAACAGATATGTGTTAATGTTCGACAATTGTACGCCTATTTCAAATATGGAACCGACAGACGGACAGACGATATACCTACAAGAGTTGGGCCGTTAAACCAGATCTCAAGATCGAGACTCGTAAGAATGACATTGAAGATGAAAAAGTAAGATAAACAAAATCGAAAGATTTTATTTTGTGACTCAATCGTCACATTAGTCCTTTTGGGAAATACATACATTATCTTTTAAGATTCGGTGATGGATGACACACCTGTAAAGATTATAAAAGTTTTAATAGGTACTTAATTATCTTACTTGCGGATGTGTCTTCCTGCATGTACGCATTACTTCCTTCCTTATGCTACAAACTGTATCATTTTCCCCATTGCACAAAAAGCTTCTGCCAAAACATTAGCCCGCAATTCTCAAAGCTACTCGCACCTGCGTCCAATGATGAATGTTACCGTTTATTTTTATCGAGTGCATCGCACATTGTATCTCGCACGACAAGATATCGCGTGTCCGTGAACCAGCGGAACAAGAAGTATAGTAGCGTAAGCGTAACATTATTCTGTACTCAAGGCCGTCGTCTTGAGCTACTAACATACCTTCATTTTCAAGTGTTGCCATGGGAAAATTCGCTTTGGTACTTTTTTTTGCGCATACTGATCGAGATATTAAAATAAATGCAGTGTAACAGCTGGTTATTATTCTGTGCGTGTTGTAAATGACTGGGAAAAGTTACTGGATTTGCCACGACTTCCAATAGTTGCAATTGAGATCTTCAAATTCCAAATGCATATGATTTCTGATGGTAAAGCTTTTGTTGTAGGCGGTATTATAGTGTTCGCTGGAGCGTTTCTTACCTTGTGAACTGGAACTAACTCTGTTGTTCAAATGGTGGAATACTTTGGCTAAGTGTTGATATTTAGCTGAATTTATGAGTCTTCACCCCGCGTCCCAACCAATTTGGATTTGACCGCGAAGCGATAACATACATACATAATGATATGTAAAATATTTTTTTAGTGTAGAAGCACAAGAGTTTAAGGAAAATGTAGCAAAATCGGAATATTATTGGTCCACAATTGCAATTTGCTGAGATATTTTAATAATAAAATGGTTTTGGTTGCATCTTCACCAGATTATCAGTTTTACGAATGAATCCCAGAGTGGTTTTTTCCTAAACTTACATCAAATGTTGTTAATAAAAGAAAAAATAAAGTAGGTGAACAACGTCATCAAACATGCCCCAGTATGTTAGGGGTTGGTTAGTCGTGTCAATACCTGTTTAGGAGAACCTTTAATGCTTCTGTCCGCAACGAAATACGTCACATGACATGCTGTCATGCTGGGTTCAAGGGTTTTACGTTACAGAAGACGATCACGAGGCACGAGCCCTTAAAAATATTTTATTATTTCTGGTAAATATTCCTGCAAATAAATGTGGGCTAAAGGGGAACCGGTGTGAGACAGTGGGCGTACCACCTGCTGCTACGGGGTTGCCTTGTGAGCTGTGAAGCAGAATTAACTTACAGTTACTAACATACAGTACAGTTTAGTACGGTTATTTATAGTAATATAAAGGAGGACACAGTTAAGGATAGAATTTATAAAAAAACTACTATTTTTGGTTTTGTACTTAATTTGGAAAAATAATTGAGGAATGCCTTACTTATTGTTTGAAGGCACTAAATTTTTATCTGTGCATGCTTTGTGTTTAATATTGTTTTGCAAAGGATCATCACAAGATAGCTTAGGAATGTTAGCTGAACTAGCTGAAATATGAACAAGTGTACATGAGCAACGTGGTGGAAGAATAATAATGTTTACGTTCACAAAACGCTGATAAACTTGGTGTCTAGTTACATTTGATTCATGTTCAAGTTATACAAAGATACGCATGTGTGTATACAGCGTGTATTGTCTTGCTTATGCGTTCTATGACAGTGTGGAAGCCCTCCTTAAATATGCGGTCGACATTCCAGTCGGTCTCTCTGTTTACCCGTCCTCGTCTAGCAAGCTTAAAATAATTACACAAGTGCGTTGGCGCAACCCACCCTTTAGAGTTCCTTGCTCCCGGGCTTACCTTCCACCTTGGACCTGGCTACCTGGCGTTTTCTTTCTCATAAGAGTAAAAGTGTTCCAAACTTTTAACAGGTTTCTCGAGTGGATTTTGTGAGTGGCGATGACTTGACTTTCACTTTCGATTGTATCCATATACCTAATATTATTGATCCGGTTTCCATAAACTTTATCTATTAACGTCATTTGCATTAATTTCTCTTTCATTCAGTTGAGTGTTTCCTCAATCCGTTTAGTACAATAATCTCTATGTATATCTCGTCCCATTTCAACATCGTTTTTGTTCTATGAAATATTCCACCCTTGGCCCTATGATAGTACCTTGGCGTATCCGCGCCATGTTGATTATTAGAGTTAGTTCGAATTTTAAACTGTGAATAGCAAATAAACGGTTGGCAGCGGAGGGCACAGGCGTGCGCGCGCGCTGCTCTTGCTTGTCTTCGCGCCTCACCGAGTCGCCGCCGCTTGGTTCAGTGTGTTGCTATCTGTCAATGGAGACAGTCACGCGGCGTTCGGTTCTACTCTATAATTACGTTATAGTACGAAAGTCGGACGATTCCGTGTGTATGTGGATTAGGCCCATAACCTAACCAGTCCGCGTACGGATCTCAGTGTTGTGTTGTGTTTGAAGTTTCTCAACACGATTGTGACGTGTACATTTATTTCTGGGTAAATTCTATTTTAGTGGTGATGTTCTTCGTGTGATTAAACAGCATCGTTATTTATTGCATAGCTTCAACAGTTTAATTAGCATTTATATTAGCATTCGCTCTTCGTATAGTTGTGCAGAAACGTGAAGACACTCGATGATAATGGAGATGAAAATATCGTATCATGGCTGACATACAAGGTTATACACGACTGTCGTAATAAAGTAGAGTTTAGTGCGTAGTTCACTAATTATGAAATATGAGACGTTTCGCTATGAATCACTTGTAGAACCACAACATGTATGAACAAGGTTTCAAAATTGCTTCACTTATTTCCCACCTGAGTGTAAGTCTGAAATTCCTGCCCTAAAGATGAACCAACCTTCAACTTCTGCACTTGCTCCCCATACCCGAATAGGTGGACTGCTAAAGACAATAAACAGACAAAATGGGCTTGTTTTTGCATCCCAAATGTGTCCCATAGGCTATTCAATACAAGAACAAAACACATGTGTCAAACTCATACACATATGCTCGCCAAACAAAATAAATATCAAAAAAATGTTAACTATTCCATGATTAGCAGACAGTAGCGAGTGTGACAATGACGGCATTGTAGAGTGGCCGACATAATGAGCGAGATTAATAAGTCAGTTCACGAGTTCACCGCGCGTACGCCGCTCTACTTGCTCCAATCGCCATATCCGTCGCAAATCGACCGTTTCCTCCGACCATCTTCGCGTTGACTCGCTATTATAAACATGATTTATACCTGACCCATCATTAGTTAACATGTCAACGATTGTCGCTAGCGGATGCATTTTATTTGCTCCAACTCTATTTATAACCGGCTCTATAAGAATGGAGACTTAACAGGTCTCACTTAGAGGATTAACCGACACTATTCTTATGTTGGAGACTTGTCATACAGTTTTCTATATTTAACTCCTGAAAATAAAACATCGGCAGCTCTCATAATCTTATCGCATTAAGGTACGCATACTTACGGTTCGGATGAAAATCTCAAAAAGGTCAATATCGAAAACACTCGAGTTATAAAATCAAAGGTTTCTTTATCTGGATTGTATGACGAGGTTGTCGTTTATGACATACTTAAATATATAATTTTAGTGTTGGCATTATGATTTTAACCCGGTTGGCGTTTTCGTGTTGATAATCTGAAAATGATTTAGGTGGCACACGCGATGTTGAAGCCACTGGTCGGAGCCCTGGCGTACTTTATCTTGGGAAAATCTCGGTCTCGTACGGAAAATATTGGCTTCGTGCCAGTCCTCATCCTCACGCGCGTTTCCATTATTGTACCGACTCTGTGTTACGGTTACGCTAGACTTGATTAACTGCAATATACCAAATTGATTTCTGTTTTTAGAGTTTGTTTTTGCTTTTAGTAAATACGTCTATAATGAGCTGATGAACCATTTATACAACAGTTATAACTTTGCGTCATCACTTCAAGATTCCTATTCCTTTTTGCCATGGCTACGGAATCTCAACTTCCATTGTTTAATTTTTGTTGAATGGAAACATTATTAAATTTTATGGTATTAAATAATATATCGAGCCGTTCCGGGTGGTCTGGCACCTTGAGACGACCTTCGGAACAATGGGAAATTGGTAGCATTGTTTACATCAGGGAGCTCCTCGGTGAGGGCCGATCGGCGAAAATAGCCATGTGCTCTTATTAATAACAAACGACTGCTTGAAGCTGTTGTTTATGTAATGTAAGAAATAAGTGTGAAAGCAGAAGAACACCAATTGTTTCTCCATCAAATAAATACTCATGAAAGTTCACTGCTTGATTCCGCAATTTTCTCGGCAGCCCGATTTAAGCCGTCAACGGCTCCCACGCAGAACTTTCCACTAAGACAATAGGTCGTTGAAGATTTCACTGTTTTTGTCAACGCATCAACTTGGCGCAATCCGGTGTTAATTAAAATCAGTCGTAACAGTCTCTTCCTCGATTCAGGTTTTACATTTTGTTCCACTAATTGTTATGTAAAGACCTCGAGCACACGCTTAAGTACTGCAAGTACTGCGATGCGTTCGTGCAAGCTTTTGTCATGTATATTTTTTAACTTTTTCACAATCACGTCCGGATTCTTGCGTAAACATAATCCTGCTGTAAGTGGAATAACATTCGATATTTAGTTCCTATATGTTACTGCAAGTCGCATGAAAGAGCTTATTCTGCTATTTTATTTTCAATGCTAATTACATTAACAATGATTCCGGGTTATATGATTGTCGATAGTCAGTATTCATATTGTAACACTTTGCAATGTTTCTTAACCGTTAATGTTAGTTGCAAATAATTTATTAATAACTTGGTCAACTCCGAATTTTAGAAATTTTGATCAATGTGGAACATACCTAATGTAATAATTAAACAGTAATCCGTTATGTCTACATTATTTTACTACCAGCTTCATTATTTCGTAAATCATAATGCTCTTCATGAAATCTTTGGTTTGTAATAGCTTAATGTTTAATTTATGAATTAGTTCCGTCATTGCCATTGTTTGAGTAATGGTCAGGGCTACTAGTAGTGAGGAAATATCGGATTGCGCTGTTTTTGCGGGTGATGCTCTGTTGTACGAAAAGGGTGTATTTTATTTTTAGTTAACGATGAGGCGGCCGTACTAAAAAGTTACGACACTAAAAACTGAAACATCACACACTCGACAGTCGCAGTCATACGTGAATAGGACCACGGCGCCACAAAGATGTGCTCCTTTGTTCGTCTGCCATTCATTAGCCGAATGTGGTATGGTCCCCATTCTTGAGGAGTGCGTTGAACTGTCATGTTTCCTGCGTGTCCGCATGTAACGTGTTTTACGGGTTGACGCGCGTTTGGGTACGTTCCGATGTTGCAATCACTCACCATGCCGAGATTCAACAAATGAGACGAGATAAGGAGATTTCTTTTCGCTTAAATGCATAAATACTCAGAACTGAGATTTACGCGTTCTGAAAATAAAATGATGGTTATTTTTATTCAGTAGTGTTGAGAACTGGAAATAACGCATGTCGAATGCTTTAGTGATGGCGTGAACGTTGATTGTATAGGCTCGTCGAACCATGACTGTCGCGATGTCAAGAGCCCAAGTTGTAGGCAAATAATATTTAGATAACAGACGTGAAATGATTCGTAATTTACATTATATTTTTGGTGCCATCAAGCATTCTCACCAGTTATTGAGGCTCACTAGCCTTGTCGAGTAACAAATTATTACTATAATTTTAAATGCTGTTTATTTGCATGTAGACCATTCGAGCAGTAGATCATTGAATCCTTACGATTACAGAGTCCTTCACGATAACGAATGATAAGAAAACGACAATGTGAAATAAACAGTGTTATCACAAAAGGTGTGCAGTTTACACGGAACATTCATCGACCAATCGCAAGAACCCTGATGCTACAGAAAGTGACGTAATATACGAAATCGATTAATCAGTGGAAGGTTAAATGTGTTAAGAAAAGTGCAAAAATTACAGTGAATGGAAAATAGCAAGCAGTTGCTTGTTTTAAACGTGGTGAAGTTCAAAACTAGTGCGTAGTTCTGGACATGAGTGAGGATGAGTACAGAGAGGCGCCTCTCCCGGAGTTTCCACTCGTGTTTGAAGGGTTCCTCCACAGAGGAGGCAGCAGATGATGAGGAGAGCTGCTACCACTCCCTGGGAGGACGGCACTCATTGAACAGGACACAGCCACAAGTCTATGTGGAGGATTTGACCAATATATCTTTCGCGGATTTCGAAGCACAGGATGAAAATGGTATGTATTGCTAATTATAATACGTTTGTGTAGAATCAGTTGTTGGGCAGCCTAGCAACCTAAGCAAACCACGTTGGCAATATTTTTCTCACTAATTTTGTCGGTCCCTTCGTTCAAATTCCGTGAAAGATCGTGACGAGACCGGTAGTGGTTAACTTCTGAACAGTCACCATTTTATTTATGATAGTGTTTTAATTTACGTCGCCACATATAATTGACTACTTATTTGTTAATTACTAATCAATTATCGAAACGTAATTTATGCATCGGCTGTAACCGTATATTCGAATTGCCTACTATAAACAAGTTAACATTACACAAACGAATAACATTTTAGTAACACGTGCTTGACATTTTGGGGTAATTATCATGCATTTATTCTGGTTATAAAATGTTTAATGATAATGCAATACTGTTAACATTCCGATGTTTTGTATTTAACTCTTGCTATTGCGATTATCTTCATTTTATTGAAGATACTGTTGAACTTAGCAATAAAAAGAGGGAGTTGTTAAAAGCCAAGCAAATCTAGTCCTTTTGGACTCTTCCATTCTCGTTGGGTACCTACTGTTGCATTTTCTTTGAAAAGCGTCTGCGCTATACAATAATCGTGGAATCCGAATATGTTTTAATTCTCCTTTCCCTATGACTACGGTTACGAATGTCTCCTAATATTGTTATGGCCATACTTATAGCAAAGGGTATTCGTACCTATGACAACTGGGACGTACCTAATGTGCTCGCTGACCCCCAAAGGGGCCTGACATATAAGATCGAAGAATTTATTAATTAACGGACTCATTATTCGGACCTATTCGTCAGTAAACCCATCATTATATTTTTAATTCCGACGACTATATTTTTATAGACTGCCGTCAGTTTAATAATCACCGGTGTTTATGTTTCTCCCCGTCGTAATAAATGGGATGATGTTTGGCTTCTCTCGGGAGATTTGTTATCCGAATCTGTTCAGCAGTTCTCTATTTAGTTTTACAAACAAATCATCCTGTTTGTTTCTTTTATTTTCGTTAGGTGAGCTGGCGTTCTGTTTTCCGGATGTGTTTATAGTTTTAATAAGTTTAAGATAGACGTGTTGTAATTTTAATCGGTTGGTTTGTCGGTTGTACAGTTAGCTTCAAAAGTACTGAAAACTCTACACTAACAAATTATTTTGATGCAAATTGTGATAGAGTAGAAAGAAAATCATTTGGTACTTCGTAAAACATGTAGGTAAATTAAAACTGTACGTCTACTAGATAGATACACATTTCAATCTTTAGTACCTACCTATTGAAAATCATTAAAACATTAATTGCTGTACAACTCCAACTAGTTCATATTCATGCCGAAAGGCCTGTCAGCAGGCGAAGAGTATTAATATCACTCGTACTGCATCTAATTTGCAGCTTCTTCATATCCTTCCGTTGGAATCTCCTAGGCGATGGAGGGATCATGATATCCTTAGATGACAGTGTGGTCTGTTTATAGCCAAAGCCTGTCTACAGGCGAAGTTTGTAGTGTATGAATTAGTAAGTAAATGTTAAATGGTCTTGCTTATATTACCATTACCAACCAAGGAACTAACTAAGTACATACCTTGTGAGATGAGGGTAAATTTTTTCACTCGCTCTCCTTCATTAAAACCAGTATTTTTAACCGGTCCTTGTAAAGTAAGTTGTAATATTACATAAGCTTACTACAATCTGTTATTATGTAAATCATACGTCCTTTTTATGGTAAATGTATTTAAAGTGGTACTGTCGTGTATGCCTATGTTAATATGGCTATGTGTCAGGCATATAAGGAAGGACAAGCTACAGGAAAGTGGGCTGAGATTGTATCTATGGACGTCAGGAGAAGATCAATACTGAATGCAACCGGATATTGCAATTTCTACAATCGACAGATTAGAGATCTATCTAAAATCAAGTGGATATGCTTATGTTCAGTAATGGAGTACTAAAAATTTACTTGATATATTCCTTTTTAATCTCAGAAAGTGGTAGCGGAGCTGACTGCCCAGGATACGCCAAAAGTTCAAGTGTAGAGTATATTTCACGTATTCCTACTCTTGGTTGGTGATAGATGTCGTGCAATGTCATCTTACAATGTCGCGGATGCATTATACATACATATATATGTGGTAGAGAGAGAAAAATAATGAAAACAATAGGTACATACAGCTAATTGTAACCTACCTATTTGTTTTTTAAAGGCTCCATCCCATGTTTGTAAGCCCATATCGTATAGCTATATACAGGTAAATGTATGTGGCATATAAGGAAGGTATTACGTACATTTACAGCATATCACAGGCGGGTGATCTAACTGTCAGACTGACCGCTAACCGCAGATTGTGAATGCTGTAAGTAAAACCGTGTCTGACTTATACGTGTGTAATTTAACTCGGATAGGGATAACATTATTGATGCAACTAACTTCGAATATGTGTTTGAGGTTA
Organism: Lithophane ornitopus; assembly: GCA_948473465.1. Classification (NCBI taxonomy): domain Eukaryota; kingdom Metazoa; phylum Arthropoda; class Insecta; order Lepidoptera; family Noctuidae; genus Lithophane; species Lithophane ornitopus. The sequence goes on along the minus strand of OX419616.1, from coordinate 6,079,734 downwards.
ATATTGCTGATATAACACTAAATATTTTGTAAAGAATCATAAACTAACAACAAACTGAAAGTTAGTTTAGTAAGTTTTAAGTTTAAGGCTATCAAACAAATAGACCTGAAGCGTTATGCTTGGGAAGTTATTCAATGTTTAAACTTGTAATGTATTTAACCAGAATACCCAAGAAACGCGGTGTTACATAACTTTTTTATTAGTCGAAATGTTATGTTATATTACATTCATTTTTTTTATGGCATCTCTTTAGGTCATGAGCTATCCGTATATAAAAAATATATCTGGCGTAGGTCTTAACCGGGAGGCGTGAAAAATTATTTGCTGTTACAGTGTATAGTAGATTGAAGGCTGCATGAAATACCTGACAAAGCAAGGCATTTGATCTGCAAAAATAGGAATCATATAGAATCCATGAATACTGTGTCTATAAATCCATAAACTATATCGCCAGTCGAAGTGTTAATATAACAATCAACGCTAACATTATTACGAACATTATTAGCAAAAAAAATCAAGGTGATAATATCAATGATACGATCTTGACATTGATTCGCAGTAATATTCGCGTGTTCGCTAACTATGACTCACTACACCACCGGATAGGTATATTACGTCTGCCTCCTTTCATGATCGTGGGTAGCCTGACGTATTATGTACTTACCGGTTACCGCCGATTCGTAGCATCTGACATGATTTTCGATGTAGCTCCACGACAATAGAGGTCAAATTCCCATGTATTTTACGTTGATATCATCTGTTTTATAGGAAGTGTTGATAGGTCCATCCATGTAGTCGTTGTTTTCCTTATGTAGTTTTATCTTATCTTGTATTACATACAGTTTTTCTCATTGTGTTCATAACAAGTGTGCTTTATCTTTTTATCTCTTCACACTTTGAACAAATAACTATGTGTTTAGTTGTATGTAGTTGTTCTAGAATTCTCTATAAATTAAATATTCATCTATCTACCTAGAATGTTGAAATCACCGATTTATTTAGCAATTACAGACTAATAATGTGTGGAAACGGCTTATGTATGCACAAACACGAACCTTAGTATTCTCAGACGTAGTAACCGGAACTCTCCGAAATTCTATATTTTAACAGAGCTTTTATAGTAGCTGATTCTTTTAAATACATTCTAAGCACGCGTTATTAAAACAAAAAAGTCACATGTTTACGTTTAGACCACGTCAAAGTTTGAAGTTGAATCGTGTTGCGCGGGCGCCGCACCTGTGCTTGTTATGTGCGCGCGCAAACGCCGCACATCCGCTTCCTGTGTTCCTGCCTTTACAACCCTTGACTGTACCAGTCACGGCTTCCGCCCCAAATTATAATAATATCAAGGTTAAATAAACAATGAGTTCATATCAAGGGGATGAGTTTGGAGGGTTAACTAATGTATTTTTTAATTTATACGATCTGCTGACTTTGTAATATTATAGGACAGGACATGGATATAATTATATCTCATCTTCTCATGGCTACTTGGCCATACGACTCGGAGTCGGTTAAAAATGAATAAAACTTGGTGCCTTGGGATATGAATTCAGTTCTCATAAAGAAACTTGTAACTTTTTTTACATTAGCAATTTAAGTCCGTAGTTGCCTCGCAAAACGATTATTATCTACATCGCACTTATATTTACACAACTGTGGCCTACCTTTTATCGTAGGAAAATCGTGTCCAGTTCCCACCGAGTAATATTTCAACATACAAAAAGTGGCCCCACTACTTGTCTGAATGAAGTCACGTAGAATCAAGATATTTCGTTAATTATTAGCATCCGCCGAGTGCGTCGACATCGATATTGTCAATCCTGTATTATCTCCGACATCTTGTTGCGGGGCCTGGTTTTTGTTAGACGACCATTACTGGCGGAAGCCGAGGCCCGAGGGGCTTGTAACTTTGTGAGCCAAGAGCCAACATACCGGTGTAACCCTTTGTCCTGCGACTACTTACATACGCATGAGGTTTAGAAGCCAGGAAATAGGGGCACGTGCTAATTGTCAACCCAAACAGCTATAACACGAATACCTCAGGTTTACTTTCTCAGTTACAAACTTACAAACATTCCTTATCTCATTACGGTGCATCACGGTATGGTTCGGAGTAGTGTCTCGTCCCAGCCTTCATCAGCCGTCGTGCCTTGTTCAATTATAAAGTAAATTGTGACAATTAAAACGTTCGTTTCGCTCAAGCGCGTTCGGAGTAGACGCGCATGAGATCACTCGTGAGCTCATCAAAATATCACAATTATCATACTTATCGACGTGCATCTATGTCATTATCATAATATTGTAGTTGTGCGCTCTGAAATTATCTCAATATTAAAAGCTGTAAAGGTTTTACGTAAGAAATGCGTTAAACCTATTGACTTACATGTGTCAATAGTGCGAATTAACAGTACGTACCAGTACAAGTATGCTAGTCCATTGTTTGCTGGTACTTTAGTAACCTGCTTTCCCTAGTTTCTGCTTATACAATTATTCTGTGCAGTTTTTCTACCATACAGGTGAAAACAATTACACCTTATGTACGAAAATCACGAGTTTTCGCATTCTTGTGAACTCTACCTATGATATTAATTACATCAATTCCGAATTTGTTTACCAAATAAGACAAGTAAGGATAATTTACAATTTCCTCATTTCTATCGCGAAAGTTGTGAAGATTTTATCTTATTCTTTGTGAGTAAAACACAAGTTCGCCGTTGGTCAGAAATGTTTTGATTTGTCCCGTGCATTGCACTCTAGTCTTCTATTTATATCTCCTTCTTGGCAAGCCGCTAGTTTTTGATTTGAGCAGCGCTTGTCAAACGTCATTCATTTTAGTAAGTATGCATTCAGAGTTTTTATGCAGTTCGATTTCATATCTGCTGTGAATAAAAGAAACGCATTTTATATTTATTTGAATTTAAATGTGTTTATTTTATGAAATGTTGAAAGCTTCTTTTAGGCTCTACAAGTATATACTGTCGGTAACTCTGTTACTCAGTAGAACAAGTAGAACAATACAATGGTATAAACTTTGTTTTTTAAGTTTTAGTCACGCAAAACGAACTTTCTATACCTAAACGCTAGATTTTCAGTCTAATAACCAACAGCAATACTTCTACCTAGAATTCTCTAGCTAACTAACCTCTTTCCTCACCTACCTAGTTATCAAGTTCAATTTTATTATGCGTATTGTAAACTCCTATTATATAGTTTCAAGGACAATTATGATATGAAATAATGATCATAATTAACCTGTTTGTGCGCAACGTGTAACGTTCAGTTCGGAAATTACATTTGAAATAATGATTGAATGGTGAAAAAAAATGTAGTGCGGAATAAGCCAGTCAGTACAATAACCATGGCAATCTACTGTTATCGCATGTGAAAAGTATGCCGTACGCAGGAAATGATAGTTTCTATGTAAATTAGTACATATTTTGCAATACCAGCCAACCGATATGTGTACCAACAACACTCATTTTAATCTGCATAATAATTTTCCTATTAACTGTGTACGTAATTATAGTGTGGAGTTGGAAGGTAATAAATCATTTTCGCGACGGTTTCTTGTGTTAAAATGGGCCAAAGTATGTACCAACTATATTTATGTTACCTGTTTTTAAATAAAACATGTATTTTAATGTTTGAAATGATATTGTTTCAGGTAAGTTTTACAACCATTAAACACGTAAACTACTGGTAGCGCCCTCTACGTTAAGGTAAAGTAACTGTAGTTCTGCTACTTGACGCTAGATGGCAGTGGCAGCGCTACTACACACAACATAATGGTTTTACATTACATTGCTACATTTGCATTGTTTTAAACAAAATCTCTATCCCTATTATAATCTATTAATAAATATAGATTTTATTCGATTTTTTTTTTTAGTTTTTACGAATTATAATAAAGTAAAATTTTAGTTTAAATACTTCCAAATAATATAATTATCTGGAAATCAATATTTGCAGAAGATCTCGTCAATGTCCTCCAATACCGAATAAATTTATAGAAATATGTAGGTTTGTAACGTCTTTACCTTGATGTGAACCAAGAACAATACCACCGAGAACCAGTTTAGTAGGTTCATGACCGACGCGATCGCCTCTCGCATAATGCCGAGCTTTGTCGTGATTTATTCATGTACTTGTGCCCTGCGGCGAATAAAACCTGGCCACGAAAGGAACCGCACTTCGTTACCATTTTTATTAGACCTGCATGCTCTTTTATAAAAAGCTCATTAAGAATATTTTAAAGCGGAACTAGAGGTCAAACTATGCTGGTAGAAAACAAAAGTACGTCGTAACGTGTATAGCCGGTCGCAGAATGCGGAAATGAATAAAATTATTTAAATATATCTAACCTTGAGTTTTAAAGATTACCTGTTTACTTTCTATTGTTAGGATTACAAAGGTTACGCGTTTGAGTAGTTTGTAGCCCGTAGCGCTACGAACTTTCGTAGGTAAAAACGTCATTCATAAAAATCTTTAAGGTAAATTCTTTATTTAAAACTTTTATTATCACGTCTCATTATGGTTCAAATTTCAATAACAACATAGTTATATGACGTTAGAAGGACAAACATGTGTTTAAGATTAATTGTTTTAATCCTAACTTTCAAAAACATCGATAAATTATACCTATTCAATAGGGAATTGTATTATTAACATAACCAGGGAAAAGACAATTAGACAATTAAATTAAATTACAATGTTGGCCGTATAAATTCGGAAGTAAGAAATGCAAAAAATGGCGTAGCACGAACGTAGCACGGCTCTACGAGTCTACGACCGTAGATAAACCGACAGAATTTCTGGTTTTATGATGTGTTTATTTCTGTCTTAATTTACCTGCTTGTTCGTTGTTTATTCGTAATTCAACTTGTTTTATTAACAAAAGTTTATTTATAACTTAAAACAATTGAACATAACCTATTATGTGTTATACGAACATTTCAAACAAAAATAAAACGTGTCGCCGCGATGCGTTCATAAAGATGTTTGAATAGAGTGGAATCAGTGAGTAACGTTAGTAGTGTACACTCCCGAAGACAGTCGAGCTCCGCCGGAGATTGCCGAAGCCTTCAAACATGGCGGCGGAGGTGCGCTTGGCGCTTGTCAACAAAGTTACTCGACTTCGAATGCGGACCGGTCGCGCGCTTTCGTGTTCCGATCTTTAACCGCGAATTATAAGTGCATTTTGTGTCAAATAGTGTGAAAGTGAATAAAACAAGTTATTTTTGTTTGAAAATTGTGTTTATTTTGTTTTCTGTCAGTTCGTTTAAATAAAAAGTGGTATGTAAACGTGTACAAAGGAATGTTGGAGTATTTAGGGCCGTAGAACGCATACGAGCATCGTATAGATAGCAATGTTTATTGTGAAATAATATTTAATTAAATAATACCGTTAATAATTTACATATAAAAAAAATACTTTATAACTCATTAAAAATATATACTTCGAATAGGAACAAGTTCAAAAATATCAGAAACTTTCTGCCTGAACATAGATTGCTTAGAACCTTGCATAGTGTTATCTAAGCGATTATTTGATACTATCGAAGTTATTAGTTACTAAGATGACTTTCACCCAAACAGCTTGGTGCCGGTCGTAGATCCTAACTTATTAGCATACTGGTACCGGTAGTAATACATTCCCCCTAACTAATGGCCTGCACACACTGTTTTCCGGGACGACACTGTTCTTTAATTATTTATTCTTCCCTAAAGCCGAGCCTCGCACGTGCTCAACTTGTTGCATAAAAACGATCCCTCACGTTTCTTGCATTGTCAGCAAACACAATAGGACATATATCTTAAAATAATGTGACGGATTCTTTGAACAGCTTTACAATGGTTAAACACCACTTTTTAAAACTTTTTTTTTTCAAAATACAGACATCTGAACGTGTCCGTGTGTGACTATTTGCTTTCAAGTGGTCAGAGAAATGTATAGAAGTTCCAAAGAGAATATTAAAGATATTCTGATAAGACCCATTCATATTTCATAAGATGAGACAGAAAATATCGAATAAACCGACTCCTGTCACATTTATCTCAAGTGTGTCACAGCAATATGAGTAAATAGAGGAAACATTCATTTTGTCGATCCCTAGATGCGTCAACAGGACTATGTCCTAAAGATGGTTTTAGATCCCCGGACGGTTAACATTCCAGTTAGTTTATGTCTGGACCGTCGAAGCTCCATGAATTCTCGGGCTCCACCAAAGGGCTGTTTAACTGATGTTCAGGCCGTGTGTGGGGGATCTACGTCACCCCAAGGGATAAATGCGCGTGTTTAGACAGCTATTACATAGACCGACATTTAGGAAAAAATGCGCGAAACGTGACACCCACATCGAAGTCACGTTCGGAATTGACTTTTGGGATAGTAGTAACGCCCCTGATAGGTTATACTTAGAGGGGAATCGTTTGACTTTTTTATATTATTATAATATGCTATCTGAGCTTTATGCCCTTTAGCTGCACGGAATCAATAAAATGCATATCGATATCGCATTTTGTATCCTTACATACTTGTCCATAAGTTATCAGAAAGTATTGTTGAATAGAGACATAAATTACAGTGGATCCTTTAATCTTTCGATCCTACTCTATTCCCACTCCAATGCACTTCCTTTGATAAGATAAATGCGTTGTATATAGAGAGTTAATCCGTCTCTAGGCGTTGTGCATAAATTCAGTAGCCGCTTCACCGCTTGATAAATCCGAGTCGGAGCCAACTCGCTGTCTCGCGTTAATCTTCTTAGCGAGTTCGCAGCTCACCGCCTCGTCTTATCCTTCAAAGCTTTGAGATAACAGTTCCAGACACGCCATTGTATTAATACAAATAAAATTAATGTCCTTATAGCCGTTTTGTTTACAGACGGTATTGTTTTTTACACTCAGGAAAGTCTTTGCGGAATTAGCGTGTCTATTATATTCTGCACCTTTGCCATAATCCCTTGACACGTTTATATTTAAGATTTTTGTTGCGTACCTAATTGCATTGAAGGATAGAGCATTTCCATTCTGACTAGTTGGCTTTTGATTCGATTTTATAATAGCAGGCGTATGATTGACGGATAAGAATAATAATAACAAGCGTGATTAAATTCAAATCAAACTTGCATGTGGGATGTTATATGACTAAAAAAGCGTGTAGGCGAGTCTAATCCTGTTTACCTATGCACCCACGTCGGATCTTAGTGGACTTTCTAAACGGTGGGATGATGTCTCGACGAACTCTAGTTTAAAAAAAAAGTGCGTTCATATGAGTCACTTCGAGTCCCATCGAGGTCTGGGTCACATTCCAGGGCTGCCGACGCGGGCGCACCAAACCGGACCCACGCGACTACATGCGTTCCTTTTTCTCTTTTACCTTTTCCGTTTACGTAATACCTTCTTTGAAGCACCAAACTGCAACGGTCCAATTAAATAACCCGTATCGCGGAATCACGTTACACCTTTCAAAAAAGGAATGCAAAATCGTTAAGGAAACCCGTAGTACTACGTTATGATGTAACAGGTATTAGGTTACTAAAAGATATTTGTTTCAAAATCTTTGTGTGGATCACATATGTATGAGTCAGTAAAAGTTCGCTGGAGGCCTCGAACCCCCATCACAAAGGGGGCGGTTTTCGTTAGCCATCTGCCGAGGCAGGTGTCCTTTTACATACTAAGCAGGTGATTTGAATTCGCTTTCCTTACTCTTAGGTTTTTTACTGCTTTTTAAGTGTTATGTGAGCGAATAACGATTGAATTCAATTTATAAGGACTGTCGTTTCCGGTGTCGGAATCGACCGAGAACTTGATACACTTGAGCATTAAATCTTTGAGATTGAATGGTTATATAGATTTATGTTCTTCTATGCAAATCACTTTATTTTACTACATACATGTAAATGTTGTTTGACACAAGGTTAGAAATGGCCATTGAATTTATTCTTTTAAGCATAGCATCTAAATATTACTGACTAAAAACCTTAGTATTAATAGAAACTTATATAGCGTCTATACATTCATAAATATTGCATTTAAATAGGTAACAAAGTACATAATAAATGCATATATCACGGCATATCCATAATGATATCATACATAATGATAAATCACAATTAAAATTTAATTTCAGTCGGGAAACTCATAATACTTGATGTCTTTGAAGGCTGTAACCATCATTTTGACTTCAATAATTTACAATACACGTCAATATGCAAGTACATACTATGCTTATAGTAAAATGTATGGACCTGTCTTACGAGGCCAAGTACCTCTCATGTGTGTTAAACCATTATTCAAGTGCAAAAAAGTATAGAGCTAGTGTTGAAAAGTTCGTAACAGTAAGATTTATACAAATATTAATAAAACAATATATAAAGAAAAGGATAGGTTCTAAAAATCTTATTGATATCTTATATATATGTAAATCCTTAGAATGGCCTTTCCTTTGGTGTCCCCTTTAACCCTAATAGTATTAATCCAAACACTGAACCAGGCTTACTAATCTGCTATATCAGAACATATTTATGATAAAACAACGAAGTTATTGATTAATTAAGCTATGTTTTCAATTAATTTGCATATTTTTACTAAGATTTTCTAATAAATAACTTATTCATATAATCCACGCGATTTGTAAACTAGATTTTGCTTATCGAGTCAGAAGCTGTATAACCGGTACATTTTTATGATCTAATTACACTTTAAGCTCCATTAACTATTTATTATGTTGAATTAATACTTTTTGTATTTATTTCTTCACTTCTGTGTTTCACGTTCTCTCACGATATCTGAATCATCAGCAGAACCAGTGTCAATATATTTTGGCATTCCATTTTCAATATTATGTCTGACTGAACTTTACCAGCAATTAAGAGAAACATAGAAATTAAAAAATATTCATTAAATGATAAAGGAACTTAATATATAAACTTCCCGTAAGTTTTCATAGGAAAAAGAGATGAACATAGTAAGTATAAGTTCGGAACATCTCTAATATATAAAAATCTATGTTTGTTTGTTCGTATTGTTAATCCGATTGCGATGAAACTTTGTCAACTTATTGCTTGCACTTGCGCGAAGGTTATAGTCATAGTACAATTAACATGCGGCGGCAAGGCGCCGGGTACCAGCTAGTTTAAAATAAATAGTAAAGTCAGTGTGTAACAGTGCATTTAATGTGTAAATTATTGCCTATTGTTTCTGTTGGTACGGTTCATTTGATGCGATTGCATTGAAACACTTGGTCGTACTGGCTGGGTCGTGTTTACACAGACTTTGTGCGTGTAATGTTACATAATATTAAGATAATATATAGTTATTCGAACTCTACTATACATACACATAATTCCTTTAAAATAAAATCTTGTTTCCAAAACCTTATAAGTTATAAAATAGTACTAACAAACAAAAATATATATTATAACCTAGTATTAACAACCGACAAATATTGGGCGATTAATTTATTCCACGGATATCCTTAATTAAAAGTAGCTACCATAAAAAAAGTATTCTGATCACCTTTCTTGGACACACCTTTTTCGTTGATGTTTAAAATATCATCGTAAGACGAAAACAGGTGAAACTTATGCCCTGGACAAAAGGATTACAACGTTAAAGTTTTTGATTTATAAACTGAACTGAAATGAATTTGTAAAAATCAAAAACTATTGGTACGGCTGGAACGATCCTCATTATTTTGTAGAACCATAGTAATAATAATATCGAACTGACCCCAACTACTGACCAATAACAGACCATGAAAACATTTGACAGGAAATCGGGTTATCTCTATGACAGCTAAAATGCTTTACGTTTCCTCCCAATGTTTATTACTTAATTTAATTATGATCATGACTCGTTGTTTACCGGCCACCCGTATTTCTATCAATAATGAATAATTCTATGTTTTGTTCATTTAAGTTCAGTTCATTATCCTTTCTATAGGTTTATGTTCAAGTGGGCATAGACTAGTGCTTGTGAGTCACTCGACACCGTGCGAATTACTTTGGTAATAGGCACTTTTGTGTGTTGAATCATCTCGATCAACGCCTAAACGCCGGAAGAAACCGTTACGAGCGATGCAATTATTGTTTTCATTGATGCGATTGATTCCAATTGAAACATCACTCTAGATCATGATTATTTTTCTTTCTAAACAGAACCCAGAACAAATTTTAGATAAAGAAAATTCAGTGAACATTGATGGAGGGAAATCGTTTGGTCCATTATAGATGATAAGTGCTCTGTCAGAATTCGGCTTCTTAATTAGATTTTTTGTCGACATTCTGCAGACGGCAGCTGGCATAAAGATTTTATAATTATCATAATCGACTGATAAGTACAAGAAACGAGCTTGAAGAATGAAGCAATTATGTTGTCATTAGCAAATGTCCTAATTATTATACTGGACGGTAATCCTAATGAACATGATGGATTAACAGAATTTTATAATTCATTAAGATAATGCAAGCAAATAGAATAATTTGGGCTGCCTAATGAAGGTGTTATTACAATGTACATCATTTGTACTGCTGGTCTTTTGTATTTACTTTGTTGGTGTAGACACGCAAACACCTCTGTTGTTTAACATACAAATAGGGCTATAATATAATATTGACCTTTTAACTACCATTCTAATTTGTCTTCGATAGGTGTCATTGAGAGTGGGTTAAAAATAAAATCATTATACCTCGTGAAACAAATCGCTTATATTACGCGCATTTATGTGTCCGCTTTTGTCGTTTATTTGCATTTATCTTATCATTTACTAATTGAAGCAGTTGTTTTAAGATAAAAGAGGACTTAAAATAGTTTGATAAAATCCAAAACGTGTTTAAAAGTAAAAACAGCATGCATTTCTGAAAGTATCCACATCGTCAGAATTTACATGTATGTGCATGTTCTGTAGTTATTTTATTCCACGATTATGCGGATTCCGACCCGCTTGCAATCGGGCTTGGGCTGTTGGATTTAAATTAGTAGCAACATTAAGTGCCGTCATACTGGCTGATCGTGACCTTGTGTCGGTGAATGTTCTATCTACTATGCAACCAAGCCTCGGCACGATTCCATCTACCATTTGATTTAGTTTTCTTTTGTGGACTCATATCTTTAATATCGCGAATAAAACCTGAGTCATGCCTAGTTTTGGATTCTGTATCCGCATCGACCTATTTTTGGAATTGCATTTTCTACTATTTCCTGTTTAGTTCTTATGCATTAACCCCATATTCTTCTTTCTAATCGGTCGTTTCGAAATCTAAGTAAAATTGGTCAAATCTTTGACAACGATGTAAATATTTGGCTCCATGCATTCACTGTTCAAACAAAACGTCTGGCGTGGCGTAGAAAATCGTTATTGCACAACGCAACCGTGATTACCTTCGGAACACGTTCCGTTGCCTGGCCACCTTTGTTTGCATCGCCTCCAATCATTCCGCTCGTGTCACCTTTGAACTTCCTCGGAACAATTTTCTCTGTATTATTTTATTAGCTGTTGCCCGCGACTTCGTCTGCGATCCAGGATGAAAAGTAGCTTATGTCCTTTTCCAGGTCATGTTCTACCCCTGTGCGAAATTTCATTTAAATCCGTTCAGCCGTTTAAGCGTGAAAGCGTAACAAACAAATAAACAAACATACGTTCCCATTTAAAGTTTTCGTTTAGATGAGGATTAGTTAGGATTAGCTTTAGTAGTACCGCCTACATATTCCCATACCTATATATTTGGTTGGATGTTGCTAGTGATTACTTAGCAAATAGATCTTAGTTTTGTAGTGAGTCAATATTGTGTTGCCTATAAAGACATGCATGAAAATGATGGGTTAAGTTATTTCGAAACGTAAGCGGTTGTTTACCTGCGGTAGTACTAAACGTGGCTTCTTTTCATATACGTAGTAAAACGCATTTGGTGAGCATGAACGGTAGTGTTGTTAGTAAAAATTGCACTCGGTACTTGGTAGTCACGCTCTTGCCCTCGTTTCGTAGTCTTGTCGAGGTGCGCTGTAACTAAGAGCTTTTAACGTGACCCACCGCCTGCCCTATATCCCGCGGCTGTGATGTCACGTCACGTCATATTTGACAAACGGGGACATATTTAGAATACATTTCAGCACTTGGGCTTTTACGAAAATGTAATAAAGAAAATTGTATTTGGCGAAGGCAGATTCTCCTTTTGACAGAACGCGAAAAGATTTTATTGAGTTTAGTAAAGGAATTGAAGGGCGGTGCGTGTTTTATATAGATTATTAGATTGAAAAGTATTGACACTCCAAAGAACAGTACCAACGAAAACAATGTAATTATGAAAAACGAATCCAAGAAAGAGAATATTAATAGAAACTTAACCTAAGCACTTGTACTGCAAAACGTAGCACATACACAGAAAGTGGTGGAACCGGTTCCTATTTATTACAACAATACAAATACGTTCGAACAATATTTGTACTACAGCTCCGAAATATTGGCCGCCACAGATAACTGTACTCTTGGGCAAGTTAGTACAAACACGTGTATATGAGTTCAACTCTTCTGTATAAGTACAGTTCATTCGTGAAACAGTCTTTAACTCTTAAATAACGGGACGCCATCGCTGCTTTTTGCTTCGCTTTCTGCAGCACATTTATAGAAGTGATTAAGGAAAATATTTTTAATTGGTTAGGAATATTTTTTCTATGCTGGATATATTGGCTTCTCCTATCGCTATGTGAGCCTTAAACGTGTTTAGTTCATGTGTCCAGTGATTGATTTATTGAACTACTTTCGAAAAGGACTTGGGAACTAATTCATTTTATTCCAATTACTGTCTTTCAAAACCGTACAACAAGCTGACCTCAATGGACTTTCTAGAAGATGGCCTGATGCATTGGCACGTATATATTACGGGTAACTTGTTCGAGTTTGCTCGTGTCTGGTTGAGTTACGACCAGGGCAACCGTTCCCAGTTCAAAACGGTACTTTATATCAGTTATTAATATATCAGGCTTCTTGTATCTATCTACCAACTTACTACGCTTTACTCAATTATGTGTCTACAGCAGACATTTATTGGAGTTCGTAAAATATTAAAACTGATTGGAATCTGGGAGTCAAGTATATTTCCAATGTTACTTGGTTGGTCTAATATAAAGATGTATTATTTATCTAATATAAATCCCTATCGACTTAAGTATAACAACGCTGTTTATATCTATCAATTAGAAGCGAAGCTTTTCACTACGTTGCAAAGTTGAATATTCAAAGTTCGCAAAGTTCAACTACTTTGATAGAGATGTGACTGTATTCAGAATTTTTCCTCTCATAGGTAGTACTTGAACGTATACTAAAAAGACCAACCAATACGAGGTCAATGCAGCCAATTATATTTTGTAATTGCTGACTAGTCCGGACATTCCCAAAGCAGGGCTTAAATACGATAAAAATAATATCATGTTATTAATCTCTACTTGCATTGCATAATATCGCATTTCCTATACTGTGATAGAAATCGACCTTAATCCAACATAATTTTGAGTAATGGTCGATTTCTACTCTTTCAATAAGAAAGTTATAATTCAGAAGTATCGACATGGCCGCATCACTACTCCCAAATAAATTGGACTTACGTTTTGGACGCGACACATTGACAAGCGGTGACCCTTTTTATTGAGAACACATGATTGATAGGCTTGATCGTGTTCCTCCATCAGGTTGACGTAAGATCGCAGCCAACCCCTCAATTGGGTGATTTGCATTGATCAGAAACGTGATGTCTATTGAAGTTTTGCGCTACTTAGGCGCTTTCAAACTTAATGATGATTATCGGAAAGTTCTCTTTGACTGTGGTTTTAGACGTGAAATTATATTCATTACCCGTTTTTAATGTCCCTATTTGGGACATCCTAAATTGATAGTAATAAAGTTAAAGTACGATTCAAATTAATTTCTTTTATAAAATACGCCTTGCTATAAACTCACACGTCGATGTCCGGTCGACAAACCTGAATCTATTGCTGGTAATCTTGTCGGGCGGGCCAAGGAAGTATCGGAGTGCATCCGCACTGTTCGATGTCACCTAGCAACGAACCCAGCGACAACTTGCGTATGATTGGGACGTTCACACACTTACTACTAAAGCATCCAGCCCCATCCATGGTATTGATAATTGCGTCAATAATTTCTGTCGATAAAACCGGATTTTCTTTTACTCGCTTGAAAGAAGGCGTTTTGTAAAAGGAAAGGTGAGTTTACGCTTGTGTGATGCAATCGAATAGCTTTTACTCGGAGTATTGTTTAAAGAGTGTCGTGTTCATATATACTTTGATTTAGGCTTTTAGATATATATATGGTCGTAGTCACAAGAACGAAGGCTATGAAAGGCCTTATGCGTTTCTAAAACTACGCTCCTCAGCACGTGTTAGTTTTAGAGTAATTGCTCTTCCACTCTGAGTTATGAGTATTAGAACTATTACCAGATACCGTACCGTTGTCACCGGATACCATTTCTAGTTTTGACACCATTCGCCTTCCGGGACTTGTGCACTTAGACGCAGTAATTAAATCCGGCTTGTGTTCCGTGTTCTGGCTTTCCTGCAACTACACTTTATTCTTAGCCCGCGAATATAACAGCGATTCACATAATACTGAGACCGTTCAATCTACTATCGACTTGCCTCCTAAACATAAATAATTTATAATAATTCAGTGTTGCAATATATCTTTAAAATGGTCTGACAAAAATATTTGGAAGATTTTATTCCAAATATTTTGAATTATTAGGAAAAACCCGCGGAGTTAATTCAGAGCAGTAATTTGCATGAATAATGAATTGAAGGCGTTCGCTCTAATGACTGCTGCAAATTGCATTAATTGCTGCAATTTGTTTTATAGAACAATTATCAACCGTTGAGTTAGAAAACATGAATATTAAGTATAAAATATTAACAATGGGTTACTTCGTTACCAAAGTAATGAGAGACTTTTGCAGCTAAACAGATAATTTATTTCTTCATTTGTAGTATGAAATTCATTATTATACATTCATTATTATACACACACTGATGAAGAGGCCTGCATAATAGTTCTCTTACAAAGATTTCTAAAATTAAACATCTGAGCCCGAAGCCTCAGCGGGTTCTTTCCTTTCAAAAGTGGTTTCTTATTAATGTTTTTCGTCATTATACTCTTGTATATGATCTCAAAGAACATAATATTTTGATTGCGCAAGAGTAACGGTTCTGTGGTTTTATGGTATTCGTTGCATTCGCCGAGCATGCGGTCGGAATAACTTGCGAAAGCCCAGAGGAAACTTTTGCAACCGCTTTAGTTTCATGCGTCTGACGCCGGCTGACACTAATCATTGTCTGAAATGTCTTAACCGCATACATGAGGACAGTTTTCGAGATTCTTCTCAGTACATTGATCTTCGAGATCGTAGTTATTCAGAATAGTGTTACAGTAATTACAAATAGTCTTATTATAATTTGATTGAATTCTTGTCTAGTTGCGGCCGATTCTAAATCACAAATTAACTCGCTCATATATCTTTATAGCAATTGGCGATCCAATTAAACTATCAGCTGGTTCAATCTTTAGTCCATTCATGTTACAAATAAGGCTTCTATTTCTTGTCGTTGTAATTATATTATATTACTATTAATCGGATTTCGGTAATCCGAAATCCGATTAATAGTAATAGTAACTCCATAGCGTTAAAGAAGAAGCGGCTCTTAGTATTAACTAAGAGTCGCTTCTTCTTTTTTATGCCCTCAGGTATTATTATGATATGACTTACGGTCGATATTTTCTATCATCAAAGAAAAAAAGAAAAGAAAGAATAAAGTTTATTTGGACACAGTTCATGAAACACATAACACAAATATCAAAATAAAGAATAAATAATTTTTTTTAAACGATAATGTGTGCCTCACGGCTGCGCCAAAAAGGCATCAACGTCTTGAGTATATAATATTCACTCAATATTATTATTTCCTCTATTATTTTGGTCCTGCTATATAAACAGTACATACCTGTCCTAATTAAGATACCATTTGTGTTCGCATTAAGGAAAATTACTAATTAGTCCGTTATGCTTCCAAGAATTACCGTTTGTTGCGGTTATTTTGAGATATTATAATTACAATTAATTTTCTGGTCACTGTATTATAGTTATATTTAGAATTCAAATATTATTGATTGGACATTTTCCAGGTTGCCTGAAATATTTTCAATAACATTTAGCCGTAGATGTAACTAAATGTTTATGTACTACCCATCATCTACCTATTGTGTCCGTTGACGTATTCGATTAGATGCCATTTTGTTTTGTTCTAAGTTCCGTATCTATTTTCTGTGCAGTAATGGAGATAGTAACTGCCAGCCAATTGGCATCGACTCCGTTCCCGGTTACGATAGTGACATGACCTTTAAAACCCTTAATGTGTTTTGTATCTGTAATAGCTAACAAATTACTTTCAACGGTTTGTCTTACAATATTCCCATAAGGACAATGATAAAAAAGGAATATGTATCCATTTATTATTCCTTCGCACAAGTGACGAGCAAATTGCTTAGCTAAGTTGCGTGTTGTATAATTCGCAAGGACTGCGTGAGAAAAATGCCCTGGCCGCCATATTGGACGTTTTATTTTCGTATCCATATTTCACACTCGGAGATCCCCGCGTGTTCGATGTTATGATTAATTATTTATTCAGTTTGTTTTGTTATATTCTTTTGTTTTGTGGTGTCTTGAATTTGCTTATAAGTTAAATGTTCGATGTTGATTTTAAATTCCAAAGCTTGTTCAACTATGAGTTTAAGAACAACAACAAATTTGAAATCATAAGATAAGACAAACCTTACTTGATGCATAATAATTAGCGTACTAAGGCTTTACATAAGCAGATATTCCACTTTCCTCCGAGTTGAAAGACCGAGGGACACTCATAGCTACAATGTTGCGCAGCCCTGCGCCTGCGCTGCCTTGAATCATGATTGTCCGCGCGCGTTAGTCACGCCACCGCTCGACCACTTTCAGCGAAGGCTCATATTTCCATTCCTCACCGTTTATTTTTATTTTTATAGTTTTATGCGGTCCTGGTAGCGTTTTACGAATAGTTCACGTTTCTTAGCTAAAAAATGTTTATTAATTATAAAATGCCGCACAGAGTCTTTTATTTACTAGATTTGTTTCTATGATATAAACAAACAACATTTTTCATTTTATAGCGTCAGATAAGATGTTTACTAGGTTTATCTTTACTCTGTATTATTGATGGAAATCGTTATCTGAATAACTCAATCTACTGATAAATAAACCAGTGTTGATTGTTAAATTTCGTTTGTGTTAGCTAATTCTCACATTGGCCTTTTGTCGCTCGTCGCTCGTCTGTCGCTCAAATGAAATTATTGAAATACTTGGATTTATTTAATTTATGAAGGGAGCGCATGTTTGTTTAGGTCCGCATCTCCGCAAAGCTTTAGGAAATCCCTTTGAGATGTTATATGTGAAGTATTTCATATCATATACATACAAACGTGTGGTTCGTCTTTTTTCCTCGCTCTATGAGGTAAACTGAGTTCCATGCTCAGAACCACGTGAAGAAATGTTTTTCATTATAACATACTTACCTATGTACCTACTTCAAAACATCTTGATGTAGTAATATGTTATGAGCACAGATTGCATCAATAAATTACTGCAAGCGCTATTACTAAAGCTATTAATTAACATACGAATGGTGCTCTCAATGAGGCATCATTGGATGGGAAGCATCTCAAGTATCATGTAAGACCCGATAGCTACTCTTGTTTTTTAATTCTTACATCAGTGTAGATAATCGTGTGGATAGTAAACTTGTTTTATTCAGTAAGCTACTACATTGTGGTGCTTAACTATGTGCATTCGTTCCGCAAGCTTCGCTTTCGTCGTGCGATCACAAGCTCGGATCTCATTCGCTCCTCGCCTCTGTATTCACGACATCCGGTATTTTATTTTGCGTTTCTTTGAACACGGTACAACGAACTTGAAGCAGGCTCTTATGGGGAACAATTATGGCCATGTTATTCAGATTTTGTACGAATATTATAAATTATACCTTTTTCACGCGCTCGTGGGTTGTCGTAAACTTTTTGCTTACGGTTTGAGAGTGTTTCGTCTGCAGGCTTGAGTGACGGGCTGCATACTATTCCGGGATTATTAAAGTGTGCTTAGTTCAGCCGCGCTTAAACTTGCAGCCATTAACACGTCGTGACTATGATTGCACAAATTACCATCGTGATGGCTGAATCCTACTTAATGTAGGAAACCTGTCATTAGAAAAAAAATAGTTTCTCTGATTAGGCAAGCAAAATGTTTACCTAACTGACATCATTACATGCAGTCCAGCTACGCGGAAATAAGTTTGACCTGGAAAATCCTAATAAAAACGACCTTAACGTTATTTACGAGGAACGCGAGTTTGCATATATCATAGTCTTTACGCCCTTTAGAATTGTAACAAAATGTTCGGTACACATGCGTGCGTTAATTAAATTAAACTGATTCGTATGTCGTAAGCTAATTGCGAGTACGTATGGGCTAGGGCGGCTCTAAATATATTCGCACGACACCCACCACTCCTCAGCACAAACACAAACGAACGCACATGTTGCCCTAATAATATTCCTATTTTCGCTCACGCGCTAACGGCCGTCCATACAATTACTTACATGTCACGTTATGGGGAATTGCGCCTTCTTGTACATCGTACTTAATTAATATGTTGAGTTTCCGTCATGTTATTATGGTTAGACTTTCAATATATTCTAGTTTAGTTAAAGAATGTTAGTTCTCAAGCCCAATTATACCACTTGTAATTTTATTCATAAGTACAAGTGTGACATTTGCTTGGCCTCCTTCCATTGATTCGATACGACATTTTCATTGGTTGCTGTTAGTGCATAATCTTATCGGTAGTTGATAAAACAAAACAGTTTTACTTCGATCAATACTTGTATACATACATGTACCTCACCCACTTATGAATCAGTTCTCTTTGCCTTATCACATTTGCCGTAAATCATTTTCGGTTATTCGTTAGTTTCACAATAGCCGCGAAAAATGTTAAGTATCCATTATGAGTTTGTACGGCCATGTAATACTCCAACATTTACGTCCTTGTTTTGTAGAACGAGTCATTTCAAGTGATCTAAAACAGTGAGTAATCAGAAGTGCACTCTGGGTTTCAATTAACAGTTGCAAAGTGTGAAATGAAAGCAGAAAAAGGATTACTAGAAGAAGAACAGTGAAACGAATGGCGGCGGCGATGCGGCGAGAGAACTTAGTGGAGGCCAATAGGCGTTAACGCAGCGTGCATCCGCCGCCGCGGCCGCGCCAACCATGTCGAGTGCGCTGTCTCCGAGCGACTGCGACGTCGGCGACGAGCCGGCGCGACGACGATCCGTCTTTTACGTGCCCTTGTTTGAGAGCTTTGACAATTATTTGCCCTTGACGCCAGAAGAAAAAGACGCTCTAATATCTGGAGAAAATATAGATAGCATCTCTACAAAAACTAAAAGGAGGAATGCGTCAGACAGCGGCAGATTGCGAATCCCATCTCGGGGTGATTCATCCTTTACGGAAAGTGAAAGTGACATGAGCGCGTTTAGTCCAGAAAGACGGTTTCGTCGGCCTTTGTCATCAACGGCGAGCTCTAACGAGGCGCTGACAAGATTGGGTCATCGTGATTTGACGAGTCCAAGACTCGTCGCCCAAAGCACTCTCATGAAAAATACAAAGCCGAGATTACGAAGCACGACATCGTGTGAACCTCGTTACGACCGGATATTTTCACCGATCGGCGGATCAATTTCATCAAACAAATTGAATAGTTCCACCACGAACATTGGAAGCAAAATACCCTCGAAAACTTCTATTATGAATTCCAATTTGTCACTGATACCTGATTCGCCAAAGCTTTTGTCTCCTGCGAAGGAGAAATCGAAAACTCTTCCACAAAATCTCAATGTGCCATCGCCTATTAGAGGCAGCAGTAGTTCTACGTCTATATTCAAAACTCCTAGAATAACTGTCACTCCTGAGAGTCCTAATAAAAGTCCTGGAAAAATATCTGGACTAAATTTTATTCGAAGATCTCGAAGTACAAAATTGTCGCGAAGCAACTCCTTACTGCGCAGTATAACTGCGAGACATATCGAAGAGGGACTCGACGAACATGTCGCTGTAGTGACGGACTTGACTGAAAATTATGATAACTTTGTAGATAATAATGGTGGCGAATCTGAAGTGATTTGTGCTCTGATTAAGAAAAACGAAGCTCAGATGGCCAACAGCCCTATGAGCTTACGACGGGCATACCTTGATGTGGACGATGATGTAGCCGTACATTCTGGTAAGATATTTGCCTTCACAAACATCATTATTCATTCCAACCTTGAGTAAATTCTAATTTACTTCCCATCGGCACTGTTCGTTGACCATAATTTACAGCATAATAGAAACAGCACGTTAAACTTCGTTGCGTAAAGTAAAATATGGAGGCGTGCGCCTGTTTGACATTGATCGTTAAATAATAAGTAACATTGAATGAATAGCCAAGATCCTTTCTAAAATAAATTAACTACAATTACAACATTATGAGTCACTCAAAAGCAATTCACACTTATTATACTTAGGTAGTCATTTCAGCAGTTATTAATTTAAATGAGTGTTTGTTACTACTACTCTTCACGATCATCGATATAATAGATACGTGGTATAGTATACTATGTTTATACCTACTATATTGATCGATCACCTAACACCGTACCCACTGGAGCACTTAGTGGACAATGCCAGACACTTGAGAGGAGAAAGCGTTTGAAAGCCCTTACTAAGAGAGTACCTAATACGGATGACTTAACACTTTCGAACTATTCACCAGTGTATGGTATTTTCCACTAGACTCCGCTGTTCATAATGCCAAACAATGCCCTCTAATTACATAGCAAGGATCTGAAGCGAAGGTCTTTAGCGAACGATATATCATGTCTTAAAGTTGGCATTACGAAAAGTGGAAGTCATCTTGTTATTCAAAGCCCATTATATCTAAGTGACTGTCGTTATAAACAATGGTTTACTGAACGTTGAACGTTGATCAGTACATGATTTATGGTTATAACTGGAACAGAAAATAATAGAGAACATCTCCAGAATACAATATTTATTGAAGCTATAATTATTCCAAGGTTAGATTAACAGGTGGACAATAAAAAAAAATTAGTATGATTCAATTGTTACACTACGTCTGCATTGAATCCTATAAAACATTAAAATAAATTACAATTTCCCATAGGTGTGAGAAATATATATACCTAATAATAGTTTGGCGAAGACGATGTTGATAGGAGAACAATGCTGAGTAACACGTAAATTACCGCTAAATTGAACTTTTTCCTTAACAATTCTACCCATGTAGTTTCTTTACTTAGGTGTAAAAAGATTGTATGGAATCCCATGACATTGCAACGTATATTCCCCCTGTGTCATCACCCTATTAATATGGCAAAGGATTGCTACGAATACACGAAGTGTTTCCCGTAATTGATATCAGTGATATGAAACTATATTTAAACTAAGGTTATTTTGCTCTGACGTGATTACCATGGCCAAACAATGCAACATTTATTAAAAAAAAAAATGAAGACCAGGTTATATTCCACTGCATGGCAATGGCGGGTTTACTTTTATATTTTAGCCTCTAGTTCTAATTAAATTTCTAAAATAAAATGGGCCACTTTCCTACCTTTGAAAAACTGTAAACAAAGACTATTACCGTTTCTATTAAATATTCGCCACAGGTCTTTGGCACAAAATCGCAGCGCCGCGATTTCAAAATTGGTCGCGCTACTTCAAAACAATGTACATACTTACTGGTACTACATAAATGTTTCGTAACACAAACATAAAAATGTTGCTAATGTACCGTCACTATCGTATCGTCGCGTTGCACTTCCTCGTGGTCTGTTATCGTCGCCGTCTCGTTATCGAAGTACGCATAATGATTGCGCAGAGAGTCCGCAGTCCGTTTTTAAATAATTGCATCTAAAAACGGGCCAAGTATTTCCTTAGTACTTAATGTAAAAGGTCACGTTATTTCGTAAACGTAATGATTTTCCGAGTTTTGAAATAACCTTTGTTAATTGAAGACCTCTTCACAACAATAAGTTTCAGCTATGAAAACTGTGTCTTAGCTTAGTGAGATTTTGTCACGTCGCTACTGAAATTATTTCCTTCACTTCAAACGGTTTTGCGCTCGACTTACACGGGGATATTAGAAACAGTAGGATACCAGTAAAATATCGGCACCTGTGTTGTTGCTACCGGTCACTGGTCAGTAAACAGGGGCCGTAACTCATAATCATAATGCAGAGTACAACACATAAACCGAAGTAATAACGATAATGGGTTCGAAAGAACATCTGTTGCTTCACACGTCGAGGAGTCGTTGACATTGCAGGCTGTTGCTAAGGCAGCTTTCTCAAACTTATTATTAAAAAAAAATGACTTCGTATTCAATAGTTTTGTGGCATCACGAATCAAAACAAACATGAAACTCTATCCATAAATAGCCATCACATTTAATAGTGGCCACAAATATTTGTCGTAAACATTTATTGTCGATATGAAGACTCAGTCCATTGGACTATCGTGTTCCAAGAACAATATTTATGTACAAATTAAAGTCAATGGTTTTTGTATAAGCGCAGCGAGCGTAGTATTCGTTCACAGAAACAATCGCCTAATTCAAGTTAGAAGGCACTACACAAAAACAGATCACTGAATGTATAATAAATATTTTGGACGCGCACACCATAATAATTTGTTGCTCAAAACTTTTTGTCATACATTTGCCGACGCATGCGCGGTCACGGGCGGCGTGCGCGCAACTTCCGGCGGAAACCACGCCGTACATGGCTACTGCTGTGTAGTTGATATCATATTACATATCTATCTGTAATGTGTCGCCGTAATGTGAAACCTCGCGAACATTACATGCGCATTGGCAACACAGTTCTAGTAATTTTCTTGCAAGGTTGACGGTAAAACAGTGTCAATCGTGTTGTTCGATCGATCAAACGGATATGAGGCAGTATATACTTTATCATTTGTTGGGATGTGTTGGTAATGTTTGAATAATAAAAATGATTATAACCAAATTGACATTTGACCCTATTTTAATGAATAAGCTTGGCAGTTAATCAAGTCTTTTAAAAATGTTTATATAAGAAACAACGACTGATTTGTTATTTTCTTTATTTCCAGACACCTCATATGAGAAGGCATGTCGGCGCGGCTCAGCACCAAGCACACCAGTGCCGGGTGCGCAGGCGCAGCACAGTCCCTCGCGCCTCGCCTCCTTCTTCTTCTCCAAGCGATCCTTCAGAAGTAACCCCCTCAAGAGGACCAAGTCGGCGACCAAACTCGAGAGGGAACGAGCATTGGCCGCCGCGCCCACACATCCACCTACACACGCCTTGCGGACGTCAAGGTTGGTACTATGTGCATATAATTAGGTGTCATAATCCGACTGATGATGTTTATCAGTGTTTTACAGGAGTGTTGACCTGAAACAGTTCTTAAACGCAATATCATAACAATAGTTGGATGTGGATGAGAAATTCAAAAGATGTAACTTGATACAAGACACAATAGTCTTTGAAGTTCAGACAAAAAATTGATCTGAGTCACGTTAGCGTGATATTATTTTTCTTTGAAGAAAGTGTTCTCAGGAATATTACATTTTTATTTTCTCATAGAACAGCTGTCACAGTTTGTTGATCCCTCCATCTACCAAGTTTATTGAAGTCTATAAAATGTCGTTATTGCAGCGGATTACTAGAAAACGTATTGCTGCTAACAATAACTTGTTTTACGACCCGAATAAAATAATCTGTGTAATACGAAACATCCCTCTTCTCACCTCATAACTGAGTTTATGATAGAAATATCAGTTGTACTTTCGACGTAATAGTGCTCGTAGAACACAGCCCCAAATTCTTATTGTGATCGTCGTATTTCATAAAGTTACGCAGTTCTCATAATGTCTAGTCGGTTAAGTTCATATCGAAGCTTCTTTTGGTTTGGCACAATGTTTCGCCATGTTATTGTTATCTATCAAAACATTACATTATTTATGAAAACATTCCTTAAAGTTTTACATAAATATTATTTATACGTGTTTTGTTCCTCATGAGCATAGCTCTACTATCTATAATATTTAGAAATCTAGCCAGTCTAGCCACCGCTTTATCCTTACGAATAATAGCAAAGATTGCTGTATGTAGTAAAAGTTTTGAAATTCTGCGTTCATGGAGCAGTGACGTGTGCTCGACTTTATAGTCAGCAAATTGGATAGCAAATGCGGCTATAATGGGCTTGTCGTATAGACTGACGCAAATTAGTCCGTAAAACAACTGTCAAGTGTATTTAGCGATATGTCGTGACTGTAAAACGTTATCGAGGTTGTATGGTGTCGTATTTCAACGTGTAGGAGTGTCGCCTCGCCCCGTCGGACCCAGGGCTATTTACCAAATGTTCTTAATTACTTCCCTCCCAACGCAAACACGACAACTTCATCGAGACCTAATTAAATAGTGTAACTTGTGGCGGCCAATTAACGCCCGCTATAAATGGACCAATGGTTATTGAAGCTTTCGTCTACCAGATGGAAAGGCTCACGTAATGTAAACGTTTTCATAAACAATAGAAGCCGTAAACTGTAAAGGGATAGCACTTCCTGGATTGGTCTTGCTTTATCTGTAGATAGATTAAAAAGGAACCTCTATTAATCACAACATCTGATCTAAACATTAATGCCTTTAAACCAAAGCGTAGTTATAGAAATATTCGGTAGAGTAAGCACAGGATATAATTTATCATTCCTTTTGAATTCCACGGACAAGTTTTGGAGACCGAAATCTCTCGTTCGATTCTCGTCCAAATAATCTCTTTGTCTACAGCTTTAACTGTAATCAAATCTGTTTGTTTCAGATCTCACGAAAGCCTCCTGTCTGCACATTCACCCGCCGTTTCCACCATGGATTTGGGACCACCTAATCAAGTGCGTATTCAATTATTTGTTTCGTGTTAAATCTAAATGTAAAAAATGGAAGTGTGGAATGGAATTTCATTCAATATAACCACAATAAACCAAGAAACGGTTAGTTTAATGTATTATTAGGACAATATTTCTTGGCGTTAACTCGACCGATCTACATTATAGTTTGTTTATGCTAGAGTTTGTTTTCCGACCTCTGTGAAAACCACGTAAACTATTTCGGCTTTCGTAGCCAGACTTTGGACATGCCATCGTTGGCATGCTTTGAGTCAGAACTTTCGTTAGTTAAACATGCCATTCAAACTTTCATGCCGTAATCTAGGTTTTGCCCACGACAAAGCCCGCCTGGAGGTCGGAAATTATTCTACGGGAACGTACTACTGGGATACAAAGTATCGTATGTCCTACCTGTATACCCAACTCATGGTCTACTTATGTGCTAAATTGTATCGATATCCGGTCAGCTGTCAAGGCGTGAAAAGGTAGCAGACAGACAGTTACTTTATAACATTAGTATCTTAGTATAGAGTATGCATTTGTTGTAATACGTGCGATTGAGTCTAGAGGAGCTCGTGGCTAAGTAATAACAGCTGCACGGGTCGATCCATCAGGTTAAGTTACGCTTGCCGGGGTTGGTCCGTGGATGGGTGACCATCTTTACATATCGAGACTCCTCCGTGCCTCGGAAAGCACGTTAAGCCGTTGGTCCCGGCTGTCATTCGTGGATCTTTGACAGTCGTTACGGCTCCTCAGAAGCCCGAAAGTCTGACAACCAGTCTTACCAAGGGGTATCGTATTACCCAGTTACTGGGTTGTGGAGGTCAGATAGGCAGTCGCTCCATGTAAAATACTGGTATTCAGCTGTATCCGGTTAGACTGGAAGCCGACCCCAACATAGTTGGGAAAAGGCTAGGCAGATGATGATGACGTACGATTGAGTCTTTAAGACTGTTAATTAACCATTTCATATCACATTTTCAGGTAGAAATCCGATCTCTCCACTCGTCAGTGCTAGGCAGGCCACACTGCTTCGCGCTCAGTGCAGAAACCCGAGCACCTCGCTACTTCGCTTGTGCCTCGCGAAAGGAGCGGGACCGGTGGATATACAGGTATTTACAACAGTAGTATTTTTTATTATTTTCGTGTCGATGGTACTTTAATTAATAATTATAATGTTTGAGCCGAGTTGGTAGCCACGTTGATTGCGGCATTAGTGGCATTCTTTAGGTCATCATAGCACACCAGCAAGTGGGACATGGTATCAGCCCTATGTAGTAGCCGGTAGTATGAATATATGTTGCAGAAGAATGAGGACCTGACAAGAAAAGTGTTCAGTATCAATGTTTTATTTAATTTTTGGGATAAGATATCGCAAGCCCTATAATTTCCACTGGTTGGTACTGACTATTGAACGCCCGCAATAGCAAGTCTGGTTCGTTTGTATAAAACTTCTTCCTTCAACTCCCTATTAAGTAGGTCGTCGATGTTGTCGCTATCAATCAATATTAAGTACAAAGTAAACGTAACTTTCTTTGTAACGTCAGCAGGGTGTTCTCCGAAGGTGTAGGTAGCGCTTCCAAGTATCGTTACAGCCAGGTTAATTGGTTATCTATCAATAGCTCTACAAATGTACAGCTAATTAAGAGAGTGGTGTATGAATGATGACAACATTTCTTAGCAAAAGAAATATCGCTCAGGGTAGTTTATGACGTTCAAACTTATTGTAGATCACCTTTATGGCTCATCACTACATGCACAAACAAAATGAGTTGTACGATTTTCTATTTTGGGATGATTTTGAAGTTTGACAAAAACATTAGTGCTAAAAAAATTACAAAGGGTTTAAATTGGCCCCAAACTAGGCAAGCCTGTATCTTGGACACCAATATGGAGGGTTTACCATTTATTTTTAGAAAATATGAGTTGTGTTTAGAGGAAAGTATCATTAGATTTTAATGACTTTATGTGTAATGTTTTATGAAGATTGTAAGTAAAACTAAAGGTTAAAGAAAAATACTCATAAGGTAGTAAGTAATGAGATAAGTAGATAAATCTTTACACTCATTAGAAAATGATCCGGAAGGTTAAGTGTTATCTATTCTTAAACATGTATTAGTGTACCTACCCTTTGTCGTTATTGTTACTTAGAATAATATTATGTCTACGTTACTGTAATGTGAATTATTTCTTGTTGACCTTAAATATGTTCATGAATGTTAAAACAATGGATTTTCTTAGGGTGATATCTTTTTTATTAGCCCTCTCCTTGATCAATATTATATATATATATGTCCGTGCTATAACCATGTTTCTTTGTTAATTCGCCAGCTTGCGGCAAGCGGCGCGGCCGGACGAGTTGCGCACGCGCCGATGTGAACGGACCGTCAAGTTGTGGCTGCTGGAGGCCAAGGCGATACCGCCCAAGAAGAGATACTACTGCGAGATACTGCTCGACGATACGTTATATGCTAGGTAACTATACTTTGCAATAGATTGTGTAAGTAACATTATTTGAAAAGGATTTACTTTTCCATCGCCAGGTTATTGAAACATTTTCCATACAAAAACTATCAGATGTCAATTTTATTCCACGGATAAAAGACAGCTGACGATGAAAAAAACAGCCCAATCTTTTCTTAACTTTTTATTTTAAATACGATATCATAATATGAAATCATTATTATATGTAAGTGAACATTTTTTTTTAACTCATAAACACATTCCCTGCCGAAGAAAGAACGAACCATAAGCTATTATTCTGATACTTAAGTTAAAAATGTTTTAAACAATTTCTATCAAAATGCACAAACATGTATGACCATATTATGGGGCTTCTCGTATAGGGCTACTGTGAGATTCAATAAGCAGTATTGTCCCATGTCTAATTGCCTAACAGTAATTTAAACTACTAAATAGAAATTCTGAAGCTCCCACTTCAATAAAATAATTGTTTGCTCTTTAAATTTTTGGGCACAACGCTCAAACCTTGTGTGATAAAAACTTTCTCTATTTACTTTAATCAAGTGTATAAACGCAGCATGCAAAATCGTTCGGCTACGCCATCGGCATGCATAGCATAAAATAAACCTGTAATTACCTACCTGTGAACTATCGTGACTTCGGTCAAATGAATAACAAATATTCCTAGGCGAATACAAAAGAGTTTGTGTGACCCGCGCGAGTTTTCTTTTCGATATTAGATTTTCGACTTTTTTTAAATAGTAGAAATATATCTATGATAGTCTTTGTTTGTTCATATTTAATTACTTTCTTAAGAAATATTTTATTATTTTACCATCTTATTGTAACTTTAAGCCTGATAGATGGGCCACCGTTTGGTATTTTTAAACGGTTCGGTCATATTATCTATATAAATTCGAATTCTGTTCGATAATTAGAGGTATATTCTAAGGAACTCACAGCATACATAGACTGGATTTATGAATTGTTATTGGTTTGTTTCCCTTTGCAGGTCATCATCAAAGTTGAAGACGGAGCTATGCTTCTGGGGCGAGGTGTATGAGTTCGCGAATCTGCCCGCGGTGCGCGCCATCCACGTCAACGTGTACCGAGAGCCGGAGAGGCGCTCGCGAAAGAGAGACAAACACGCGCTTGTTGGTCAGTCTCCTTTTAATTTTTTTTGCGATGCTGGTAGACAAAATCCTCTTTTCTCAAAAAGGTCTTGTCAAATACCCTGCCTGTACGGTATATTTAAATATAATTTGAATGATGTCGGTAATGTCTCCACTTACTTCCGCAGTGCAGGCGGGTTCGATAATTATCAAAACTATTCTTAGCCTTTTTGAATAAATCCATTGACAAGTATGGATGAATGGATTCTAGAAATATTATGCAGTTAATTAATATGATCCCTGCAATTCTTGGTTAGATAGCCCTCAAATTCTTTCTTCAGCCATCCAGCTTTACAAATATTAACTATTTACTTATATTCCTCCAGGTACAGTCCGCATCCCGGTCGACGACGTATCCTCCCGATACCTCAACGAGCGCTGGTACCCGCTGACGGAGACCGACAAGCCGCAGTCGCCGGCTGCGCCTGCGCCCGCGCTGCGCATCAAGTGCCGATACCAAAGCGTGGATGTTCTGCCCATCGACCATTACGCCCGGTTTCTGGACTATCTGAAGAGGAATTATAGGAGGTTGTGTGAATATTTGGAGCCTGTTATTGGTAAGTCTGATTTGATCGCGTTTAATTTTGTTTTAATTGGAAACATAAGGCAAAGTCGAAATCTGCCCAGCAGCGCTTCTCAAACAGTAAATGTTGTTCGAAACGTTTTTGGATAAAATATTGTTGCAGCGACACCATTTTATGTCGCTGGCAACGTGTTGCCTTTTCGAAGTGTATGAAACGCTGCCCGCAGCATTGTTTACCGCAACACAAATGTATGTTGCTGAAACAATGTTGTAAAATTTTTGTCATATTTCGTTTATCACAATTCAAACATCAAAACGGGCAGCCTTTTCAAAATGCATCAGTATTAATTCAACGTTACTCAACTAATTTATAATAATTTATTTACAGGTGTAAAAGCCAAAGAGGACATAGGTTGTGCTTTAGTGCTGTGCATGGCTGGCGCAGGCCTGGCCCCGCGCTACCTCGCCGACGTGGTGGCATTAGACGTGCGACGTACGGGTGATCACTCGCTCACCTTCCGCGGCAACTCGCTTGCCACCAAGAGCATGGAAGCCTATCTCAAGCTTGTCGGGGATCAGTATCTACAGGTTAGTTATTTCATATAAGCGGCGACAGTTACATTAATTTATAACATTCATTTTATAACAATACAATATGATCATTTACACAGTAATTAGCCTTGATTTAGTCGAGATTGATATTGTTTTATTCCACGAAAAGCTGTTCGCGCCATGGTATTCCTCATCAGCAAAATTTCTTCTAAGACGGAAATTTTTATCCCTTATTATTTTTACCATTCTGGAGGAGGTATTTAAAAAAAAAATCTTTAGTATTTATATTCGTTTTATGAAGAACACTTGTTACAAAATTTCATGCTTCTAAATAGCGGTTTAGGCCCTACGTTGAAATGCCACAAAGAATATTGCGTCATATTTGAAACGTGTGCGCAGGACACGCTGTGCGCGGCGGTGCAGGCGGCGGCGGGCGCGGGCGCGGCGGAGTGCGAGGTGGACCCGCTGCGCGCGGGCGGCGCGGGCGCGCTGCGGCGCGGCCAGGCGGCGCTGCGCGACGCGGTGGCGCTGGCCTGGGGCTCCATCGCGCACTCCGCGCCGCGGTTCCCGCCGCCCTTGAGGGACTGCTTCGCTACCTTCCGGGAGAGGTAACACGGTTTTAGATTAGATCAGTTTACGTTTATTCACTGTATCACCTAGTTCTATGCAATGATACGGTGTATGATGAATAATATAGCATAATCAGCCAGTAACATTCCCACTGTTAGTACACAGGCCTGCTCTCTAGTGGGCTATAATCCACCATGCGGGTCTAGAGCGAGTGCTGGATGCAGTCAATTATTGCAAATAGCAAAGACTACGAAATCGTACTGGCGACCAGACTTCTTCCAAATATTGCTTCGGTCACACAGTTTTGTTTTATTATTGTCTATGATGTTAGCCAAGCAATATTCATCAAGCCAATATAACTATAGTCTTCTTGTAAACAATGATCTAAACCCGTGTTCATTTCGTTTCAGACTGACGGCGATGGGTCGTGAGGACATCTCGGACAACTTGATCAGTGCATCGATCTTCCTTCGCTTCCTTTGTCCAGCTATACTGTCTCCCAGTCTCTTTGGAATCACACATGGTATGTACTGTTGCAAATCGGCCCGCTTAGAACTTAGAAATAATTGCCAACTTCACCAGACTTGAATCATCGTTGGATGTGGTGGTTTATAATATTATGTATAGTACTGTTGTGTCTTACCTGATGCTTTTGTCTAATACGGGCCAATTATTTCATTGGATTTGTTTATTTCGGCTTGATTCTTTAGCTATTGACGCTTGCCCTGGCGCAGTCCGAGGGGGGGTCATGACCCCCCCCAAAATCATTGGAGCCGTCGAGAGACTGAATGATTTACGTACTTATCAATTAACCATTTCCCTAAAAATATTCCTTCCTTCCCCAAAATCTTGGGCTGTGACCGCGCCCGCGCTTGCCATACAATGTTGAGACGCTCTTTCGGAGTTATATCGAAGTCTGTTTAAATAACAACTTGAATAATTCTTTCCTTCCAAAAAGTAAAGTTTTTTGTACTTAATTTGTAACTCTCTTGTTTCTTGCAGAGTACCCGAATGAGCGTGCGGCCCGTAACCTGACGCTGGTGGCGAAGACTCTGCAGACATTGGCCAACTTCACGCGCTTCCAGGGCAAGGAGGCCTTCATGGAGTTCCTCAATGACTTCCTGGAGCAAGAGGCACCGAATATGAAGGCGTTCCTTAGAGCTATATCGGTGAGTACCGAGTCTTTTAAGGACTCAGCCAGCACTGAATGTTTTGGTGTTTCTATGCCTAGAACGATTAAGGGCGATTACAGGCAGGATTTAGAGCGGCGGAGTTGGCATGTTAGCACAAACCATAATTGTCTGTCAGTAGCCTGCCACATTCGGTACGAGTTTGCATGCGCGTCTACCCTCGTGCGAGATGAACCTGTGGAAAAACCGTGGGTATACGAGCTTCCAAAAACGGAATACTACGAAGAATACGCACAAAAAAAAACGCCAATGTATAACAGCTTAGTCTTGCTTGCTTTATAAATAATTTCTAAATAATAAATCATAAATTCCCTGAACTCCGTATGAAGTACCTATCATAGTTAAATAATACTATCCTAACTTGGAGTTTAGTCACGTTCCACGATAACGACAGTCTTAAACTATAAATAGCCGAACGTATTTCAAAATTGATTTATTTCTCTTTAGTTTTTACCAAATGTACGACGTTTATAACCGGTGAAAGTCACACAAAATGAACTGCCCAATGTTTCGAAGGCGTAAAAGTGAATCGTCTAAATACTCTCCTTATTATCGGCAGACACGGCCCCAAGACCAGCAGCAGCTGGCTCAACAACAGCAGAACCAGCAACAACAACCACAAGACGGCAGTAAGCGCAACTCGGCCGCGTCACAGGGGTCCCACACGGGGTCCGAGGGGCCTCGGGAAGCTGTGGAGCCAGACCCCGAGTGGGCCCCACACGTGGACCTGGGCAAGCAACTCGCGACGCTCCACTCCCTACTGGTTGACAGCTTACCCAAGCTGCCTGCTAATAAGATACAGGTATTTTTGTGTACTAGTTGTAAATAAATTATTGTAACAGCCTGGTTTAAACTTAAATTGAACTAAGAAACTGATTTAAAAGGTGATAAAAAAATAACCTATTTAATTTCGAAAGCTGACATTTGCGTTGTAAACTTATTATACCCGTTTATTTCTTTTTTCCAGGAGTTAGACCCGTTATCAGACATACTTGATGAATTGAGCAAGAGACTACTGAGCAACGACATCAGCTCGCCGGTGCCCGCTGCCGCCGATAATATCTTTAGGTAAGCAAAACATCACACGTGCAAGATTACATTTGTTTGTGTTTGCCTAAAATGGTCGTTGGTAAGCGCATCACTTGAGAACGGCTTGACCGATTCGGCCAATTTTTAAATGTTCGTAATAGTCCGAGCCAAGTTCTTATGGCAAATTGGAAAAAACTCGGGAAAACTGATAGTGAATTTTCTATGGGTATTTTGTATGAATTATTGGTTAGGATTTCGGGAAAACTAGTTGATAAATAATAATAAATAAAAATCTCATAACCAATACCTTACCCTCAGGTTCAACGACCCCACGTGTAGTACTCCCACGAAGCAGCCGGCCGAGCCAGCGACCAACGGTCAGCTGAACAACAACTTCGCTCACAGCTCACCCATTATGAACAAGAACGGCGTTCAGTTCAACATCAGTCCGTCTAAGTCTAACGCCGAAGAGTCCAAGTACAAGCCTGGATATGCAGCAGTCACAAAGTCACCCAGTTTCAACCTACGGTCAGCCACGCTGCCCAGAAATGGCTACGGCTCCAGCCCTGTGAGCCAATCCGTCAACCCAGACAGATACAGCTCGCAGTACAACAACCAGGAACATTGCGTCAATCTCAAAGTCGTGCAAATTGGTTTTGGCTCTGACCAGTACCCTAAAGGCATTAGTAACGGTATCAGCGAAAGCCTAGAGCGCAGGTTCCAGGAAAGGTACAAACCTAACAACAACTATACCAACCAGCAAACGCACTTCCACAACTCAAACTATAGCACGGAGAGGTCACCGAGCAGCGACAGCATCAACCATAACTACTGCTCCACTGACATGCAGACCATCATGAAGGAAACCGCCACGCTAGAGGAGCTGTCCGACCTCTTGAAGTACGCTGATGACTCGGAAATAGTCGAAGACAAACTCATTATGAACAAAAAGAACTTGTCACAGTCTATTTCAAATAATAATAATATTGTAAATGGGAATAAAACGAATTACACAAACAACGGCTCGAACGTTTCCATCAGTGGTTTATCAAATGTAGCAAGTTCTGGCTACCAAAGTATCGCCACGTACAGCCAAAGTTCAAGTCCCATTGAGAACACGGCGCACCTCCATCAGCCTTACGAGAACGGCGGACAGCCCATGAGTCGATACTCGCAAATAAACTACCAGAAGCAAAGAGACAAACAGTATTACGATAGCAAAAACGAAAAGTTCTATCCAAAGAGCCCAGTGCAGCAGAAAATTGATTATGACATCCAAAAGTATGGAATCCAAAATTTTACAACTGCGGATAACACACCGTCAAACGCAAGCGCAAATCCAAAGGTAGCTCCGCTAGTGTTCACGAATCCAGTGTACAACATGGATGACAACCGTCAGGCGCAGGAGAAGAAGAACAATGAAAACAGAAATTCAAAACGTTGTCCTTGTGGCTCATCCAGTTCATCGATAGATGAGGAGGGTTTGAGCACAGACAACGTCGAGACAAACTCTGAAGAGGGTTCTACTAACTTCAACGAGGATAGTAGAAACTATGACCAACAGAATCGCAACAATTCCCACCGAAAACTCACCAGAGATAACTGTAATTATGATGAAATGTATCAGAGGAGCAACCACAGTCACTCCCCGAGGATACGGGACGATGAGTCGTCGAGCAATTCGCCTAGTCTACGAAAGAGTAGTAAGACGCGAATGCCCAGAACAAACCCTATGCTCTCTTACTCCACAAATCAAAATCAACT
This sequence comes from Lithophane ornitopus, assembly GCA_948473465.1. Taxonomy (NCBI): domain Eukaryota; kingdom Metazoa; phylum Arthropoda; class Insecta; order Lepidoptera; family Noctuidae; genus Lithophane; species Lithophane ornitopus. The sequence continues at coordinate 6,045,397 of OX419616.1, read as the reverse complement.
TAACTTCAAACACTTTGGACAAAGAGGAGAATCACTTTACGAAAGTAAGCCTCACCACATCTCAACCGACTCTGGCTACCCCATGAGCAGATCTGACTCGAACGTAGAGGAAGTCAACAAAGAAATGTACAGGTTACAGATTTCACGAAGCCAAAAGGCGCTCTACAACATGGAGAACTCCAAAAACTCGCCCGAGAAGTATTCTATGACAGAGAATGCGATTCCAGAGACGAATTATCCGTTGGATCGGACGTATTCTGGTGCGAAGATGTCGAGTAGTAGACTGAACGAAGATTTGGAGAGGCATCAGGAATACTATGGGGTTCGGGAAAGACGAGAGTCTCCTTCGAGGGTAATGTTCGGCCGCGAGTCGCAGTCGAGCGAGGCGAGTGATCGCGCCGCGGTTCGCGAGGGCGCGGTGCGGGAGGGCGCGCTGCGGGAGGGCGCGGTGCGGGAGGGCGTCGGGCGGGAGGTTGTGGCGCGGGACAAGCTGCAGAGGAGGCTCAGTCTGGAATCGGCGCGGGAGCTCACCGACAGCTCCGACGAGCTGGAGGACACACTGTACAGTACAACGGGCCGACGACGCGCTTCCAAACATCAGAGGACCATTGAACAGGTAAGCAACATTTACAAATGGTTAAATTATATACCATGCCAACCAGTCATTATCTTCCCGGAGATTATTATAACATGACATCTTCTTCGTATTTTCGAATCGATGAATTTGTATTTTTTAGGTCAGTTGCGTTTTTTAGGTCCTTAAAAGTACAAGTGTATGGACACTTTGGACAATCCAACAGATGGACATGACATAGATAACTAACTCAATGTCCTTTTTTCACAGTACGAACGCGAAATCGAAAGGTTAAAATGTTCTGTGGAACTTTTACGGGGAAGGTTGGGGCCAGCCGAACCAGGACAAGTCGATCACACTGACGCCAAAATGAAGGCTATCATTTCAAGGTAAATATTTTCAGATTAAGACCGGTTTTCGGCATAGAAATCGAGTTTAGATGAAAAAAAAACCTTTTCCCAATAACATATTTTTTCTATCTCGTGCCTTGCAGAGCAAACCTCGTAAAGAAAAAAATCTTGTTTTTCTTTTTATTTATTTTTTGTACAGAAAACTTCGTAATGCATATTTAGATCAAACGTGTACATTTGTACAGCTCTAGGATGCTTGGACAACGTCAATTATGGTCTTTTTTCAGACAATTTGTTTTACTAATCCTGTTTAATAACGTTTATTTCCCGAGGTCACAAACTCACCTCAAATTTTCTCATTTCCAGGTTGATCTGCGTAGAAGAAGAGCTGCGACGCGAACAGCGTAAGATGGCCGCCGCCCTGTCGCACAAGCAGCGCGTGATCGAGGCGCAGGAGCACCGCATCGCCGCGCTGGACGAGGCCAACACGCGCCTGCTGTCGGCGCTCGTGCACCTGCAGCAGCGCGCGCCGCACGCGCCGCACGCGCCGCACGCGCCGCACTCGCACCAGGAGCTGCAGATATAGCGCGCTTGTTAACACACAGATATACATAAAGGAAGATGCAGCAAGCTCGTCAGTTGAGAACGTTTTCACTTATTTTTTACCTGCAATTTTTCAGGGTTAGCAAAGACAAAATAGTCACCCTTAAACTTTAGAAAAATATTTGCTCTTGTATTGTTAATTAAACATGAATGAATTAAGATGGCAATACACTTTATCACTTTTTTAAGCATAATAATGGGTTTAATATTATTACTGGTACAGCATGATAAGGTGATTCACAAGCAAGCACTAGCAAAATGACGGAAACATCAACTTATTTATGCGTTATCCCTTATCTATATCTGTGCCAACACCTCCACTATTCCAGTCTCAATAGTAACGCCGACAACACTGTACTGTCTCTACATATTCACGCTCTGTTTTATTATGATCTCCGTTTTTATTGGATGACTAATGGCATAGTAAGATGTTGATGCATTTGATTTTAATGAATGAAGATATACTTGTGTAAACCGTTAGAAAATTATTATTAGCGAGTATTGCACCTAATGTTTCTTAGTGCTAATATGTAATGTATGGACCATTATGCAGTCGGACGACTTTAGTTTATTTCGAGCACTATGTGCAAGTAGATTTTAAAATATTCAGTTCGTTTCTGTTCGGTATTTGTCTTTAAATAAATTATATTCTCATAGTTTTACGCACAAGTGGTACAATGGTCCGTTTGGTGGTATGTTCGTGTAATGAATGGTTTACTTTTGCTTGTCTAAGGTTTCATACAGCTAAATGCACAATTAACAAGTTTTGCACGCAGTTAATCTATATTATTATTAAATTTAATTCTTCGACGTTGTATATCTTCATTAGTTGCAATATGAATAAACTTATTGCGGAAATGAAATTTGTTATACTTAACTTAATAAGTATTGTTTTATAACTTGTGTATCGCAATAATTGTTTTGCCATTTATCATTTTTGTTACATTGTTTCGTTAGTTTTATTGAAATATGCTTTAAATGACATTAACTTTCTATAAATATCAGTATTTCTCATAAATTCGATGAAACGTTCGTTCCATGTGTCGACATGTTTGTTTTCTGTAACAATGATACCAAAGACGATTGAATATCCCTTAGACTATAGTTGTGGTGGTCAAATCGAACCCGCTGCAATGAAGTCTTAGTGTTGTATTTTAAAATAAAAGTTATAGATTTTATAATTATAGTATAAGACTTGTATCATAATATTCTTAAGAGATACGGTTAAATGTGGTATGAATCAAAATTATTTTTTAATACCTTTGGAGTATTAGACGATGAGAATTACGAAACGTTACACATTCTCATGCTTAAAATTGTAAGTTTGTTGCAAAATTTTTAATAAGTTTCGAACCACAACTTGAGTCGTATTGTGCAACATAGTTACAGCGAAAATGTAATTTAAGCCATAACTTCAAGTTAGTATACCTGCACAGGTATATAAATTATCACATTAAATTATGAATTACGTATTCCTTAGTTTCATTATGACATCCTCCGCCTTAAATTATTCACTTTAATAAATAAAAAGAGAAAGTAACCATCAATTATTGTAATTCGGAAACAGCACATGGACAATAAAACAAAGACAAAACAATTTTTATGTTTTAGGCTCATATCCGGGTGGTAGGCAAACATATCGCTTGTTCATTAAAACGATTTTTCTTTCCATAGTCTCTCTCTTACAGTAAGGATGTATTAATTGTACATCGTCTACTGTACTATACAAATAAGAAAAATATATTTCACGAAATTTTTTGTCTGGGAATTCTGCCTGATACATTGTTCTCCATAGCAAATTATTGACGTACGCATGTGATTTGAACAAAGCCAGTTTGTACTTGGCAGTATACGGTTTAAAACTATCGTTCAGAAACTGTTTATACGCCCAAGTGGTACGGCATCCGTACAGCGGCTCTTTTGGCGGAGATATGTGGCCGAAACCTTTATCTGCGAGCGCGGTGAACATATTCCAATACGTGGTGCTCTTACGCAAGTATTCTTTTATCTCCCAATACGTAAACTTCCCATAAAGTCGTTGTCTCATCCATTCTTTGAGTTCTGGAACTAAATGCAAGTCAGGCAGGCGCGCTGCGACGTTGACCTTTCGCATCAACCGCAATGCGCACTTTAAGTAATCAGATATCTTGGGATCCATTCCTAGGCAAGCTTGAGATGCGTCGTGACGTAACGGCTTTACTTTATTCGCCCCTTTTTGTTTCGCCTCAACCTGTTTCCCCGCAGCCTGTTTCGCCTCAGCCTGTTTCGCCTCAGCCTGTCTCGCCTCAGCCTGTCTCGCTTCAGCCTGTAAGTCATTCTCTCCATCCTTTGAATCTTTCTCTGCTTTCTTCTTTTTCTTCTTCTTGCCTGTAACTTGATTTGCATCGTCGTCGTCCACTCGCAAAGTACTCTCTGTCTCCCAAACCTTCTTGAATGCTTTCTGTATGTACAGCCTTTGTAAATCAAGATCGTATATTGTATCATAGTGAAATTTTAAAGGGGCATGACGGGAAGGTTTTGTAAAATACGGCAACTCCTCTTGTGAGAAGTGGCCCTCATCATTGCGATAATCATAGAAATGGCCGCAGTCGCATTTAGTATTTTTAGCATAAAGAAAAACAGCCTCCTGCCATTGCTTTAAACAATCACACTTAGCAAGCTTCGTATCTGGTGGCCATCCACGAAAACCGCAATGTATGTTTATATGCTGTCCTTTCATGAAGGCGTTACCTCCGTGGATGAGTTCTCCTCGTGCGGGTAGTACAGTAACATTCCCCAAAACAAAACATGTCTTGCCACGAACCTGGAAAACACCGTTTATAGTGTATTGAGAATTCCACAAACCAGTCGTAGGGGCCGTTAGTCTCTTTCGACGCGTTTTTTTTTTTTGTAAACCTGAGTCTGTGCCATATTTCTTTTTTGTAGTACCGTCCTCAAGATTTAATTTTGTCCTTGATCGTGATCTACCTTTGGTTCGGGGAGACCTTTTCATTGTTGGAATAGTCGTGGCCGATACATGACGCTTTATAGTATTGATGCCAACTAATTGTTCGCAGTATGATATCGGTAATCGCTTTTTAGGTGGAGGCGGAGGTGGCGGTGGCGGTGGTGGTTTCTTCATGACCGGCTCTTCCTCATAAGGTGCATTAAGTTCTGTCAAATCTGGCAAGGGTAGGGGCGGCTTGCGACTGGGTTGGGGCGGCTCATACGCTTTAGCAACCAATTTTTGAAGATACGGAGATCGTAATTTAGCTTTTGGTTTCCTTTTCGGTTTAGGTTCAGATTGTATAATTGATGCATTTGGAGCAAATGTCTTCTCAAGCAAATTAATCAAGTTATCAATTCCTAAGTAAAGAATGGCCGATAGAATAAGTCTGGCATTAAGACAATATGAAATACGTTTTCCGTTTATAGGGTAGCCGTATGTAGAATAGTAAAGTTCAGCGAGCATTTGTTTTGGGTCATCACGACCTAAAACCAGGCAAGGCATAAGTTCCGTGTATTGCGGGCAAGGGACCAGACCAAGCTTATGTATAATTACGGCCGACCGGTGCGGACGTCCTTCGAGTAAATCTTGGTGTATGGACACACCTAAAGTATCTAATGCATTCCTTTGTTGCACACTTAAAGCTTGGTACCATTTAGGCCCCACTGAACGTATAATGTTATCAAACATTTGTTTATTTTTGCGCTTGCGATACTCTTTAAGGTCATCTAGAAAGATTTGTTTCTCACGAGTATGGCTCGCGTACAAAAACTGCATGCGACGCCGGATCCGCTCGTCGCGGCCTACCTCCAAGCCAACCATGTTGATCCAAAAATAATGAGACAATTATGAACTATAATAACCCTATCATTTAGACAGTAACACAATCGTATTTTTGTGTATAACTGAATTATACCTACTACAATTTGGAAAAAAAAAAGCAATGCTCTAGAGTTCTCTAGACATTTTAAGTGACACTGAACTAAATGTCAATGTTTTAGTCCTCGTTTAATTCAAATTTGCTGTCATCAACCAGTATCAAAGATCGATATAGGTATTAATTATATTTTCAAGTATGCCTGAGCAAAAACAGTAACTAAATTCATATTTAAAATAGTGTTTGTATTAGGTAGATACCTACTCATTCCACAGAAATCAATTTTGTTGGTCATGGTAGTCAACCTTAGTTAGGAATACGAATATTACGTTATTGAGTATACTGCCATCTATTGTCGAGTAGTTGTTACCTCTATTTAATCGTGAATGTCTGTTAACTTACAAATCAGACAATGTAATAATGAATAATTCCATATAAAATAACAAGAAACGGTGTTCAGGAACTAAAATATTTATTTATACACGTAAGTACGTCGGGAGCAGGGGCAAATGACGCTGCGACGGGTATTTGCCGATCAGCTGTGTGAAACTCGGCCGGTCGAAGACCCGCACCCGAAGGTGAACGCCCCTATCCATCCATCACCTGAATAATTCCTCACCTCATTCATAGGCACTGGCGAATCCATCTCAATATTTAAGCTCTATCCATTGTTCCGGTGTCATCAAGTGAGACTTTACAGCGGTCGCCTCAACATGTAAAATCGATTGGCCGCTCGAGACAGTGGCGTAAACACCGGTAGTGAATGAAGTTCCATTGTGGATAACGTCACTGAATTGTGTGTAGCAATGGGATCGAATACGTGATGGAACTTTGTGGATTGGATAAGTTCTTTAATTTTCATTCACGATATGATAACAATATGAAGTACCTAATTAATTATCTATCAGTCCCTTCAAAATTGTTGAGCGAATGCTGCTGATCCATTCGTGAACTGGAGCCGCTGGTCAGACTGCAATCTCTTATTTGCCATGGCTTGTTTTATTTTTTGTTTTTATCTTTTTATTACGGACGCTTCTTTCTACATTGTTCTCACATGTATTTTCACCATGAATTATGTAATCAATTTTTTGTAAAAAAAATTTATAAAAAGTTTGTCCGTGGAATTTATTGCCCGTTCTTCTCCACAAGTACCTATTTGGAATGGACAACTAGTTTCATATTTCTGACTGACCGACTCCTTGATAATTCAACAGGGCCTGCACAGACGACGGACTTTTCTCTTTGCGCAGGCCTTTAATTGAAATAAGTCCTTTGAGTTTGAGTCAATTAAATGATTAAATTGTCACACAAATGCCTTATCAGTGCCTTGTCATCGTTAGAATATCGACAGAGATTAAAATCACCACAGCTGACCAGTGATCGGCTTGGTGATCGCTGTATCATCAGTATCACCGATCACCTTACATCACTTGAGCATACCGAATTTTTCAGATTTTACGTTATTTTTTAATTTAAGTATTTGATATGATTTAAATTTTAACACTAATAAAAACCAATAATTAAACAGTAGTTTTCAGTTTTTTTTACAGTAGGTATAGAATTTGGTTGAATTTAATAATGATAATTATATATTTTATCAGTAATCAGTAATGTATGTATGCTATGATTCACACACGCTCGCTCGTGACGATGACACAGCGAGCTTCAAAATAAACACATTCTTTAATTAATGTGATTCACTGATGAAATTATAGCCTTTGGTGTTTAGTCGACATCGTTACCACCAAAGACATTTCATGTTATAGAATGGAGGCTAACGAATTTTTCCGAGAGTTTATACGTCATTATTTCCCTAGCCTTTTCCCAACTATGTTGGGGTCGGCTTCCAGTCTACCCAGATACAGCTGAATACCAGTATTTTACATGGAGCGACTGCCTATCTGACCTCCACAACCCAGTAACTGGGTAATACGATACCCCTTGGTAAGACTGGTTGTCAGACTTTCGGGCTTCTGACGAGCCGTAACGACTGTCAAAGATCCATAAATGACAGCCGGTACCAACGGCTTAACGTGCTTTCCGAGGCACGGAGGAGTCTCGGAAAGCTGCCCTCCACATGTCAGTTACTAGGTAACACGATAAATTGGTACGCCTTGGTAAGGGTTTATTAAGGTCCAATGTTGAAAGCACCTTTATTTCTAAGCATTAAGGTCTGTTTTCGTGCTTCAAGTTAATACTTGGAGACTTGCTGCGTTCACATTTTTACTGCCCGACAGTAACATTCCTTGTAGTGCACAAACGCCCTAAGACTGGACTTCCAGGCTGCTGACTATAACGACCCGTGACTACTGTCAAAATAAAACTTTATAGGTAAGTACCAAATAAATATTTCGAACAAAAATATTGAATAAGCCAACCGTAAGTAAGTATTGCACATACCTATCAATTCTTGTCTCTGACAGAGTACAATATCCTAACTAATTGTCTATCAACGAATATAAAACCGTTTACTGCTGAACAAGTTCCTGAGGCCCACTGCGGCATCGTCTTCGTGTAGTAGGTAATATCGTCATGTTCACCAGGCTTTGCAAAAGAATTACTGATCCCAAGTCATGATTTGGCAAGTCGCTACACCTAACTTGTCTAAAATCTACTATAAGAATTTCATTAAAAAACAAACGAATAATAGGCCAGATTTGCACAAACTGCGATCTAATTTTTTTTTTTTTTAATTTATCTTCCTAGTACTATCAATCCCTAGCTAGCCAGTAAATAGAATTGAACCTACAAAATCGTGTACCTGAACCAGTTTGGGACTACAAACTTATGCCAATCTTATGCCCAACTTATTCTCAACTTGATCCTAGTACTTAGCAAAAACTGGAACTATAATGACCCGCATTACAAACGTCAAGCGAAACCATTATTTTAAATAATGGCATGGTGTGATATGTTGAAACCTTTCGGGCCCTGACAACATTACCATCCAATTAGAAACACGTGGTCACTTTTACAGGTTGTATTGGGCTTAGCCAAGTAGCTCCTGGTTTTTCCACAAATTCCCTTTCTCCAAACGGTGCATTAGTACGGTACATTGGTACGGTGGCATTGAATGTTTTCACGTTTCCAGTGGCAAATATCTTGCATATAAGTATCATTATGCATAGTGGTGATAATCTATCGGTTTCTCTTGCGTATTTGGGAGAGATTAGACAAAGCAACGCGTAACTTTTTTTTGTTGTAAATTAGATAAGTTTTATTCTTTATGATAAATTTATCAGTCTGCTACGATTGCACATAATAAAAATTGAAGTAATAAAAACTAAAACCCAACTACGACAAGAAAGTCAATCAACTAAAATGGTATAAACAAGACACCACAGACAGACAAATTAAAAATCCGGAGTCACACGTAATCTGTTCGATTTATGCCCTAACACGTGTGACTCCGGATTTTTTATTTGTCTGTCTGTGGTGTCTTGTTTATACCATTTTAGTTGATTGACTTTCTTGTCGTAGTTGGGTTTTAGTTTTAATTACATCATTTTATTTTTAAATTTTTGGGGTCATAATATATATATATTTGAAATGTGCTAATTAAGCCCTTTCATTTGATATCTAACATGGTATGATTAAAAAATATTTGTTTTTTAATTCATGACTTTATGTCCTCTAGAGGGCGCCATTTTTAATTTAATGTAATGACAGATAGCCGGACGATCAAGACGCTTCCAACGATACCTCATTTATCAAATTGTGATGAGTCGTTTAGAAGATATGAGGGAACAGATGAACATACATACATACATACCGGTCAAAATCATAACCCCTTTTCTTCGTCGTAGTCGGGTAAAAAACAGCAGAAAATTACTGTACGCACCTTTTCTTATAACAGCAAAAATCACTACTCAGTAGTATGAAAACCCCGTTGCATTTCCCCAGCGTGGAAGATGTGTATCTAAGTTAGACACTAGGCAGGTAGGCAGAGCTACATCATGCCGTGTCTGGGTGCTCATGAGCGTTCACTTTCCACGTGTCAGGAAGTATCCGAAGCCACTTTCACTCCATTCAAGATCACAGCCGCTCGTTCCGCCTCGCGCAGCAAGCCCGTGGTTCTAAACAATAACTTGCTATTGTCTACATAGCATTTTACCATTTTACTTTGATTGCTTATTGGCTGAGATCATAGTTTGCTCGATTTCCATCTCTTTTAATAAGAGCTTTGATCGACAGTAAGGTAAGTCATGTTGTTTATTTATAAACTTTAAGACGCTACCTTGTTAGATTTATACTAATTTCAGGCGCTATTTCTTATACAGGTTCAATGACCGAACTCTTATCTCGCATGCGTGTGTGCATCCACGTGTGGTGTTTGTGTGTGCGTGGCTGCGCCTGCGTCTGTGCCGCGTACTCGTATTGTAAGCTGCACATTATTATGCAACGCTTATGAAGCGGTTAAGCCGCATTATAGGAAAGCGCATCGAAATTTATATTTAGCGTAAAGATGGTTTATTATTGTACAAATGTGCGGTACGCGCGTGCCAACTTTATTTATAGGTAACACATGTAACGTCGTGACCGATGAGCCAAAATATTAGTTTAAAGATTTTTCTTGTAAAATTTATGAAAAATATAAGTTATATATTTTCTTGTAATCAAAATACTGGATAAGCTAACATAATCCCTAACAACTAAATCAGTATTGTGACCCTGAAAAGTTTCAGATTAAGCTAAAGCATAATATAGCCCCAGTTGCAATAATATGGCGAAATTTGTGTAACACGATGTTCAGAAATTAACTTCACCAAATATGGCGCGAGTTATTAATATTGTCGAAAATATTTATGCACGTTTATTAAAAATGCTGTAATAATCATTATTTGTACAGACAGCAGAAATAATACGACAGTAACATAACGCAAGCGAATTTGTCGGTTTAAACGAAGCTATAATGAAAAAACTACACATCAAAAACTCCTCTTTTTTAAGTACCACAGTTAGCATGCAGCGGTTCTAAAAAAGGCAACATAATTGTTATAAAGACAGTTGAATTATCGTGTCGTGGGACAGGTGGCATCTCTCTATCCAACTTACGAGTGTCTAACACGTAAAATGAGAAAGTAAAAGCACGACGACAAGACTGTATCCTTTGACAAATAGTCCCTGAAGGGAGGAGGGCGATGCCCAAATATTGGGTGAACAACCTCTTAATGCTTTGAGGAGACATTTTATTTTTACCATACAACGCGTATCTACGACTGTGGACACGATCGTATTGGACATAGATATAAAAAGTTTCCATTCGAAGTTTTTCATAGAGCGAGCTTAATGTCATTGACAAATTTTCAAAGTCACTTGTCTACCTTTTCCGGTGCGTTTACCCACGTAAGCCGTTTTCTCGGAAGTGCGTCATTGTGGAGCTGTCGAGTGACACATACGTTTATTATAGTTCGTCGGCTGACAGCGTATGAACGAAAATATCGGCGTTATCAACGTCTAATTATAGAGGAAACTCCGCTCGAGTCAAGGGTACGTTAACTCCTCCAAGTTCAAAGGTCACGGAGGTCAGGGCTGAACCAAATTCGCCACAAACTTCACAAACAAATTCTTTTCTCTCAACAAGCATTGAACTTTCTTTTGCCTGCCGAAATCTTATATAGGATAAGCATTTCGGTTTCCTGGAATGCTTAGGGATAAAACGATGCATTACGCTGATACTGGCAGTAAAAAAGATGATATGGTCAAAAATACTCTTAAGAACATATTGTATGTGTATTTCCTTTCCCACTACTACTTACTATAGGTACACCTCTGTCCAACCCTACGGGGAAACAAGCAGTGATATTATGTTATAAGTTATTTCTTTCCTCTTTCATAATTACTGCACCAAATTCCTGTTGTTCTGATTACTGAGGTTATATCAGAAAACGGTGACATTTCGACAATGGTTTTCCGGCGGTAGTGTCGCAGTGGATGTGCGTGTGTGCGTGCGTACTGTTACACGGACGTACCGCGCGTGTGTGCGTCAGGATCGCGTTACAGCTGAAACTTGGGGCGCCTGCCGAAAAGTGCGGTCGTCGACCCGGTCAGGAGCCCGGCCGTAGAGCGCGCTCGACTAACGTTGATACTTTGGTCTCAGCAGCAGCTGTAAGTGAGGTAACGGATTCGTTGAATTAAAAAAATACTCATGTGTGTTAAATTTATTTATTTAAGTATTGTACTCCTATATTTTTATTCGTAACCATCTTGTCACCTTACTGTTAATTGAATATATTACAGCAAACTTAAGAAAATTAAAAAGTGATTTTAAAAAACACTGATAAATTCGCTACAGCTTGAAAGCTGTGCGATTTTAATTAAATAAATTTAAGTACAAATCACGAGACGTTAAATTGTCCACCTATGTTTTGTAAAGTTTCAGGTACTGCTAAATTAAAAAATAACTTGGATAGGTACACTAAACACATAACCTAAACCCCTAATCTTCCACAACTGTCGCCTACTTAACTTGCAATCATCAAACAAAATATATAATTATGATACGCCTCCACTCAAAGTACCGTATTTCCCTACAAGTATCAAGTCGCAGCGCTCACACTACACTACTCGGTGATATATTTGGTGACATTGAACTGAGTCCATTGCCAACGACCTCACTCCTCGGGGAAGCGCGGTTTGCGTAATCGCTCCTGCGTACTGTACGCAGACCCCGACATAACAAACACACACAGACAGACACGCACACCGAGACACTACTCGTCATGAACTCTGATAACATTGAAATAGTAATAAAAATTAAATGTAGAAGTATATTGTAGTGAACCGTTCAAGTATGTGTGTAATTTAGTTAGTTTGTAGTCAAGCGGAAGGAGGCATTATTTTTAATTGAATTATAGTGATAAAATCTTTCAAATTGCTAATTGGTTTTGTGTTCAATGAGGTATATTTAGAAAATGGGATAATGACCTGTTGCTTAGCGGGATTGGCAATCTTGACCAATATTTTGGACCCTATTTTTTTAGGTTATTATTACACGTGTTTTATAATATCAACAGCATCGTTATGATAACGGGGTAAATTTGAAGACCGATTCCGTACTTAAAAAACGTTCACATTCAAGTCACAATCTGTCAAACTTGCCAAAAATTTTGGTAAATTTATTGTATTTTTGACAGATTGCGAATGAGATGCGAATGCAAACGTTCTTAAAAATACGGGAATTGCCCCTCTGGAAAATAATAAAAACAGGGAAAAATTAAAAAAAAAACGTTTTAGTAACCTCTAATGAGCAGGTGCCTTGAGTGGACTTACTATTGATAGCTACATAATCTACCTTCATAAGGAAATTCGCATTTTGTATTTGATGATACCTATTGTTGTACGGTTATGAAAAACCCTTTGCTCTACAGACACATCGGTATTATTATTTCATACATTTTAAAATCCCTATTGTCTGTCAATTCCTCCTCTTTGTATGCCAAAAAAATAATATTGTGTAAGTATTACTAGTCACTATGTTAGGCCCAACGACGCAGACATAAGATACAGATGACAGAGCATGCAGCGCAAGATGGGAGATGCACTGATGCAGGACCTTCCACATTTTGTGTCGAAATTTCCGAAGTATAGTTAAAAAAAGTGCACTATAAAAATATAAACTATCTGAAAATACTAACTATCGAAGGGTTTTATGTATATGTTTAATCGTAAATACGAAGAGACTAATATTTTATGATTTGTTGTACTACTTTTTTTATGTCAATAAATATATATTTTGTATATTTTGCTGTATTTGAATAAATATTTTAACAAGGTTTTATTATTTTATTTCCCCAACCTACCTAACTCTATCACATTTAAGACCGCCCATTGTGTCACCCTATGTAAAATTTCTACTTATAAATCAGTAATTTTGATAGTGTACATAATGTATTATATTCTATTATTTCTTACAAGAAAAATGGATTCCTTATGGAACTTACCTTCAAGTTCCATTTAACAGTTCGCGAATTCCGAGCAAGGACCAATACTTGTAATTTGACATTCTTCAGATCTTTAGTGACTCATTAATGTAAGAATGCTATTTGTGATTAAGCACTATCAAACAGCCTTGAGATGCAATTACTTGATCTGAACAGCCTTTTGATTATGATCTGATTTTTTTCGTAAATCGCGTTGATTACCTAGTTGAAAATGTTAAAATCGGTCTAATGAAAGAAAATCGTCACGCCTTCTTTCCATGGGGGACCGGGGGTAGGCAGAAACAACAGAACACCTGCTAAGAAGGAAAATAAAATTTACTAAGATAGAATAGTCCCACTTCAGCCAGGCTGAAGTAGTAGCGGGCCGGCCACGTCACACGAATGCACTCGGAGAGATGGGCAAAGATCATCAGTCACTGGACGCCTGAAGGAGGACATCGCCGTCGAGGTGGACCGCGGCGAAGCTGGTGTGACGATCTAATCATGTTTGCGGGGCCAACATTGCCAGAAATCGCACAAAACAGAGAGATTTGGAAGGAAAAAGTGGAGGCCTTTGCCCAGCAGTGGGCCACATAATAGGCTAATAAAAAAATTAAAAAAAGATAGAATAAACATAACTAGACTATAATATCATACTCTGACTTTTACTATTTTTTCTATTTCAGGAGCCGAGTCGGACACAACCGCATGAACAATTAAAACATTCTTTTAAAAATAAATAAATAAATAATTTGTTATGATTTTAAATGTTAGGTATTCACAAATACTTCACTGAAACGTAAGATCGAGTTCTATTTGACTTAAAATAATCAAAATATACGAAGTGTTACGCTACAAGGAAAACAAGGTATAATAAAAACTTTTTACAAAAAAAAAACCGACTTCCAAAAAAAGACACTCAAAACTGAAAAATAACTTTAATTTCGGAAGTCGGTGTCTTTGCTTTTCAATTTTCGTTTTTTGCCACCGACTTCTTTTTTTTGTTGTAAAAAGTTATTATTTCACTTTTTAGTTGTGGTACCTACCCCACACAAATTCTAATACCACTAGCTGATGTAAATAACAGTAAAGGATTAAATGAAAACATCGTCTAGATAAACTAAGTGGGAAAAATACGTACCTAATATTGAAGCTAACTCAAAAACTACACAAGCAAAGTTAATAAAATTTATATGGGACCACCTCGGAAGCATGCCTTACCATACAAAAAAAGAATCATCAAAATTGATTCATAACTGGCGGAGAAATCGAGTAACAAACACACTAAAAAATTTTTAAAAAAACATACAGACGAATTGAGAACCTCCTCCTTTTTGAAGAAGTCGGTTAAAAAGTAGTTCAGATTTTTTAATTTTAATATTTATAAATATAACTTATATGTACAATTTTAAATAAAATATACAATCTAATTCTAATGATACTAATAACAAATAAAGGGGACGGGCTCATTGGGCATCAAAGAATTCGTCCGCATCGCTGTCAATGGGAAAAGTGCCCAAAAGGCTGGCAGCATTGCCACGTTGAATGGCAATGCTGATTCTTTGGGCTAAAAATAGGCCAGCCTTCTGGTCACGTGAAGAGTCGACCGATCGCTTAGCGATGTCCCGAAATACTCGATGAGCACTCGGACCCCACGGCCCTAGTGTTTCAACCCCAAACGGCTCAAACATATAGCTCCCAATAAGGTTGTTATATTTGCGCCGTTTGAGGTTTTCTGCTCCTGCAGCAGCTGCTCCAGCACGGCACGCCGTGCTAGGAAGATGGGATGGCGCGAGGGTGTCGACACAGGTTGCGTCCCACACCAAAGGTCTACCCAACTTCCAAGGCATTATGGTCATTCCGTCTGGCCTCTTCCCATCGTCGCGTGCCAAGCCGTTGGGTTCTAAAACAGCTGGCACCCCGGCGGTGACAAGAGCCCGACGGATAATGTCGTTCAGATTTTTGTTTTTTGGTCGCTGAACTTTCTTTTAAATCAAAGTTGTTATGTTAAGATTCCACAAGGTCAATAACTGCCTACAAATATCTGCACTTCCTAATGACGTACTGATAACACTAATTAAGTTAGTGTTTACTCAGTAAACAATCGACTAGAATCATAATTTGCTTTATCATTAAAAAATATTCATAATAATTGAATGATTAATCAATCAATTAGGTACATAGATAAACAATGTTTGAAAACGTTACCTAACCTATGTACCGGTATGTAGTAGTCATGTTGGTATTTGTTCTTGCCCGGTATAGAAAGATTTTGCAAATAAAGCTGAGCAAAGTCAGAGTCGAAACGATGATCGCGTAAAAGATAACATGAGAACTAACCACTGAAAATACATCTTAATCTATAATATTAAATGAGCAATATGTATACCTAACTAATATTATAAATGCGAAAGTGAGTTTGTTTGTTATTTTTTTAGTGTAACTTTCACGCTAAAACGGCTGAACGGATTTGGATGAAATTTGGTACAGGAGAGACCATGACCAGGAATAGGACATAGGATACTTTCTATCCCGATATACCGACGGGATCAAGACTTACGCGAGTGAAACCGTGGGGTGCAGCTAGTTATTAATATTTTCTTACTTGGTCTTTTTAATGATATACCTAAGTAAAATAAAATAAATAAATAATTTATTTCTCACCACAATATTTAGAGATAACATGAAGATATTATTTAGTAATTATAATAACTTAGTAATTATTGCCTAACTTGATCGTTCGGTACCGTATTTTCTTGCAATGAATAAACGTTTTTGTCAGCCAGTATCCTATTCTCTTTTATTCTTCTTTTCGTGTGGTTAGTGACTAATCTGGTGTCAGAGTTAAAGCCTCTGACTTGGCTTCACATGCCGTAGAGAAATTATCTCTCAGGCATGCCGGTTTCCTCACGATGATCTCTTTTATTGAATATCTAGTAATTATTCTACGCAATATTTTTAATACAGGTGTGACAAAAACCCGGGTATTGACCCTTTGACTCCGGAAATTCAGACTGCGGCATACCATAGTACTGCCAATGTAACGGGACGTTTCCACAAAAGTAATTCTATTTGATGCTACTTAATGCTCCAAATATGGAAATACACCAAAAGAAAAACCAATACTGGTAACAGGAATCCTTCATAAAAACGGATAAAATTAACTTTAAAAATACTGCAATATTTTCAGTGGATGTTTTTAAAATTCTAACAAAAGTTTATTTTTTACAATGTCCTTAGCCGACAAGACAAAACAGTGTGATACATATCTGAAAATAAAGAGTCTAATAAAAATTAAGGGGTTTATTTAAAAACATTATTTAAAGTTAAGTTATGATTAGCGACTGTTTAACCATACATTTTTGACGTTTGAACGTCACTTACATTTAAACAACGTTTATAAATAAAGCCCTAAGAATTTAAATAATTAAATAAAATAAATCGAAAGTTACTAGCCAAACTATCTTGTATAGTCACGCTTCAAACGGCGGTTATATGAAGATTAATTTATATGGATACAGTTTATTGCGAAACTCGTTGTAATTGCTTATCAACTAGCTTAGTAGCAAGTAGTAACTGCTATCCTCTTTATAGATTACTAGCTTTTACCCGTGGCTTGGCCCACGTGGACGTAATCCATCTTTTTTCCCGGGAGTACGTTCCGTACTACCGAAAAAGTACCCATGTGCCAAATTTCATCCAAAGCCGTTCAGCCATTTTAGCGTGAAAGCCTAAGCCTAACAAACAAAAAAACTCACTTTTGCATTTATAATATTAGTTAGGATTAGGATAACGTATTTGTATTTTTTAAAGCAGTCTTAGCAGAAGTCCATATTTTCATCAGTTTTCAGCATTTTCAGGCAGGATGACTTTTCAGGAAAATATTTCGATTAGGTAATGCCATGATTAAGGTACATTTGAATAATTTTCAGGCATGTTCAGTGCTAGTCCCAAACTATTAAATTACAGAAGAGGTGCCCCTCTCGCAGATTAATAGGAACATCCAAGACAACTCTTACTGCGCGCCAGATTTGCGCTGTCACACATTTCTAACTATTATCAAACTAAGTTCTGTACACTAGGGGGTCAATGAATTAGGGCCGTCCGTGGTCGTTAACCCTTATTAAATTGTACAACAGATCTAGTTTAATTTGTGTAAAACAAAAATTTGCAATAATTTTAGACTTTCTATAGTAAACTACAAATGTTTTGGTTCACTAACAGTTTGCTCAAGGTCTCGCAGGGCGCGCCGTTGTGTGGCCCCCGCGACAGCCGCGAGGTGCGCTCGCCTAGACCGCGACCACTTTCACTCTCCACCGAAACCATTGGAGACCATTATAGGACCGCTTACACTTGCTGTTACAGTCGCATCACTGTATAGATTGATGGGTGAAACCTGACTCGGCACGCTACATGCATTTCATACAACCCTGTCATCGCATTTTTTAAATAAGTATTTAATTACGAGATCGAGGGAGGTCCAGGAGATAACTTTGCTTACATATTGTATGACAATACACAAAGCAAACGGCAAACTTAACGATTTTCTCGATAATGTAAGAAAAACGAATGAACACTAATGTCAACGACCGACCGCTGCACGTAAGATTTGGACAGATGAAGAGAATACTTTACCATCCGCATACTTTTGTACAGTCAGATTGCAGTTTACATGCTGAGAATTTTAATCGCAAATGCCGAAATATACTGAGACGAAATGAGAGGTCGGAACTGAAGCGTGATCCAGACGATATTGCATAAACCTGTTGAGACAATGAAGCACAAAGAGTGGTGCGAACACATGTGCAGTGTGGTCGCGTGAGGAAAGCGTCGCTGGCTCGTGTGTTGCGGGTCTGATTCCCGGCGGAAGGGTCCCGGAGGAACGCTCCAGGCGGGGTGGTGCGGCAGTGTGCCGGTCAGTCACCGCTCTGCCGGCGCGCCGCGCGCTCGCTGCTGTCGTCTTGCGCCGTTCCACGCCGCGCTGCTATTGTTCCGAGTAGCCGACACCTCCTATGTTTATCTGCTACCCTGGTACGCATGGCACGTCTAGTATGAACTTGTGACGTGATCTTTCTGTTTTTCAGACTAGTGCCTCTATCTTTCAGTGGATTGTGACCGTTTATGTGTAAGATAGTGGAAAGTGACTTACTACCGAGGATTTTTGTTACTGAGGATTTTTCCGGGAACGCTGCAGAGGAAACTTCTGCAGTAATAACTTCAGGTCATTGTTTTGTAAACTTTTTTTTAACGTCCAGTACTGAGTGTTTAATTAATCAATGGTGGAATAACAAACAATAAAAGTGAATTAGAAAATAATTTAGGTCCGTTGTAATCTTATATCCAAGTTTATTTTAAGTTTGCGAACGGCCTGACGATTTGTGCAAGCCTGAAAAATTCTGAAATTACTTATAAACTTTTCAGAAAGTTAAGTAGTGTTTGCCTTGTTTATTGTTTTCCTTAAGTTACTATTAAGTAGAGCATTTGCGTAGTTAAAATATATCGAGCAGTTATTATTTGGCCGTAAAATTAAATCGAAACATTAACAGTAATTATGTGATTTGTTGTACTTTCGCAGATGCCTAATTACATTTGCAACATTTTTATTACTGTTTATCACCGTACTTCGTGGTTTTAAGAGGCCCTATGGACAACTAACTATTCAACCTATTGTAAATAGAAAAATAAAACTATATTAATAAATAAACCATAAACTAGGTACCTTTGAAAGAACTAATTTGATCGATTAACGCAAATTAAATTTAAGGTAATTATTATTTTCTTCGCCAAACCCGACGGGTCTTTTGAGTACCTAATTTAAGTCACCCTATGTCGGCCCAATTTAAAACACCTATCGTAGGACCAACATAACGTAAACATTGTTATTATGTAGGTATCTATAATAATATTCTATAGGTAATATGACGCCATAGGTACAAAATGTGGTATGTCAACCACATTTCCTGTATGCGGCTTCAACAGGACCAAAAATATAATCTGAATTTATGACAGAATTTACTAATAAAAACAAATCTTTATTTATCTCGATTACACAACATAAATATCTTCTGCAATACGACTTCAACCAAACTTTCTTGCACTGTCTCAAATTGGCAAAAAACAACAGACGCTCGTAACTTTTTTCAGTTCACATAATATAAAAACTAAAGTATGAATTTTGTCCGCAGCCGTGAAACCACCTTACCTTCACTCAGCACCAATAGAGATGAAGGAGAAAGGCTGAACACGATACCTTGGTGGCATAGGAATAAAAATGTAAGTACTAGCTGTAATTTTTTTATGCCGAAACCCTTTTACACGCAGTTCCGTCCACTCGACCCTAAATACGATATACGCAGTGTAACTCAAAGGCTTTATATATTGGCTAATGAAAAAGCCAAGAATATGAAAATCCTACAAGGAATATAAGGATGTTATCTGTTATCAAATACATTGAAACAAATTGGTGTAATAAATAGTTTAGATGATGACATGGACTGTTTTCATGTCTAGTTGCATATTTTAATGGATACTTAATAGTTGAGTTGCGCACTTCAACCCCGATTTAGAGACAAAAGATCTTATTAGTGTTTAGTCAGTGCAGAGTACACACTTAATGATAATAAATAGATCTACATGTATTTTATGGAGATGCGGAGAATTCAAAGAAAGTTGTAATCGATAGAATAGAATAGAATATAATTATATTTATTTGAATAGAATTCAGGTACAAATACCAGTTGCTACAGTTGTGAGGAATTCATATACAATATATATTCTACCTATTCAGGATCCTTATTACATTTTCACGACTGATGCTTTCCTGAAATCGATACTGAATGAAGATTGCATTTCTTAAGAATTACATCCCAACGTCGGTCGGTCGGTAGAAAAGCTTCTGAGGAAGTGAAAACCGAGACAGCTTACATCAATCACTGACATTATGATAGATTGAGATTTAATTAAGCATCTTGAGAAGCTGCAGTAGCAAAGACAACTTCAGGAAACGCTGATACGTCATCAAATCAATAGCTTTCGTTTATCATAAAGCCTCGTGCAAACTGGCGCGATATCGCGGGGACGACGGGTAGCGCTACACTTGTCGCGCCCGCGATATCGCGCCCGTTTGTGGGAGCCTTAAGACAAAGTGTACAGAATAGCCAAAAAGCCGATTTTCTCTTCTATACTTATTTAGGTACCTACTAATATTACAAAGAAGTATTTTTGAGTTTGTAATATTCGGTATTGTTAATATTCGGTCGAACTAATGACATGTGACTGTTCCTAAATTACCCTAGGCTGATAAAATTTTCGTTTTTCCTAATTATGTTAGTATTCGTGTTATGTCGGTTTCCCCTACTGATCCGATTCGGAAAATTCTTTCACTAATGGGTATTTATGTTATAAAAACGTAGACGCGGGCAGAATTTTAAATAAAAGAATAATGTCACAATATATTTTTGTACCCAATCATGTGAGCTAGTGCAACACACTGTCTGTGGACGATCGACGAACTTCCACGAAACTAAGGCTATGAGTTCATCATGACGATTCGACGCGATCTCGAATACCTACCACCACGTCACCAGTTACGCGGTACAGCCAAACTGACGCGAATATATTTTTAAACCCACACATGTGCACGCGCGCGATTTAATCCAAATATACATGAATTTATCATATCTATTATTAATTTATTACAGTTTCTTTATTCAAAGTTGAACTTTAGTGCAGTTATTTGTCAACTTTTGGGTATGACCGTATGACTTCTTCCAATTATTTCCCTAAAAGGTTGAATTACGTCATCATTAACTCTTTTAGGAAGTAGATTAGTTACTAGTGGGGGGATTATAGTATTTTATGTATATTTCCTTATTGAGCCATATTTGGTGACATTCGAACCCAAAAAAGATGGTAACTGTTGAATGTTCCGACTCTCTGCTTTGTAATACTTAAATCATATTATTAGAGCTAGCTAGCAGGTCTTTTAATACTAATTAAAATTCGTTTGTTTTTGCATATTACATAGTATATTATTTATAAGTGTTTTTATTTCTGTAAGTAGGTTTGTACAAACACTTTTACACGTCAATCAAATTAAAAACTTGATGAGGTAAGCGTTTATTGTTAACAAATTCGCACTATTTACATACAATAAGTGTTACGTACGAACTGAATTATTCACACTTTTTAAACATGTTCTGTTTTTTAAATAACTTTGCGCTTAGTTAAAATTAACTACTGAAAACTGTCAATTTTCATTATCTCTCTCAATACACAGAAAATCGGTAGTTGCAATATCTAAACTTAATTAAAATCATGCAAACGAAGCTAAACCACTTGTTTATTGAGCTAATATTGTTCAGTTTATAATGAGAATGCCCCTGCGGTTAGTTGAAGAAGGTTGGTATTCAATTACCGTAAAGCATTCTTCAGTGATTAATAACAATTTAATGTAATACTTGCACATTGTTGTACGGTCGTTCAACCGGTGACATGAGATAACATCGTAGGAGACCTTTGTGCAAGCACGCGTTTTTGGAGACTTCGTCCGGCACCTGACTGTACACGTCATCTTTCCTTTTAAAAATGTCGAAGAGCAAGTACTAACTAATGGATTCTAAGAATGACAATTTTGAAGAACGCTGTTCCTAAGGAATTGATTTTAGTTTGGCTAAGACTGCTTCTTGTAATATATTTGCGATCCTCGCAATAAGCCCTTTCATGTGATATGTCACATAGTGCAGATTAGAAATCTTTTATTTTTTATTTTCTAATTTGCCCCCAAAAGTGAATCCCATATTCAAAATTAATTTAAAAAAAAAATGATAAAACTACATTTTAACGAGTTCCGGACTTTTTCTTTACCTACTTGTGCTGTGAGACCTGTTACTTGCCAAATTTCATGATTCTAGGTTGTCACAGCAAGCACCCTATAGGTTTTTATTTATTTACAAGTATCAAACTATATCACATAAATGGCCGTATTTGTTAATTGCGTGTACTTAGAAGCTTGATTTTTTAGAGTTCCAAGGAACCGTAGACCCACCCCCACGCATTTGATATTAATTTCATACCACTACGCGTTCTTGAGAAAAACTGCTTTGACAGACTGACGGCCATAAAGACCGACAGATAGACGGACAACGAAGGGTTCCGGTTTTTCCTTTTTAGGCACGGAACCCTAAAAGGAAGAGTTTTCTCAACCACGAGTATTCTCATTTGCGTTTCAGATATTAACCTCCTCAAATGGTACCGCCATGTATTATGTTTACTCACAATATAATGCATTATAAAGTGCTTTGAGCCAATTTGCATGCGACAATATTACTAAGCAAATATCGCTACAAATTGTTTTCTCTTACAACTTTTCGCCAAGCAGAACCAACAGCGGTTGGTCTCGTTTAGAGACCAACCGATGTTGGTTCTACTACAGCCATGTTCAGCTATAACACACTGGACTTAATAATAGTAATAATGAACAAATTGAAAAAGCTTTCTAACCTATCGGTTCAGTTCCCTCATGATTTTTACTAGCGCTTACAGATAGTTACAATTTTATTTTCATCCACAGATGAGCGGAAAATATTCAACGACCATTATTTAAAAACATATTAAGTTCAGTTGCACGTTCTCAATTTTAGATATTAGTTGAAACTATAAATGTGTTCTAAACAAAATTATTCTACGAAACTATTACCGGCCAGTATATACACGCACAACGCATTCTGTGTGTGAGGTGCGAGCAATAATAGAACTATTAGTGAGAGTGGTAGGATATGGAATTGCGTGGCGAAGCTCGGTGCATTGTTGCAGGAATAATGCACTGACGGCAGTAGTTTACGAGGTCTTTCACCGGCCACATTATATAGGTCAGTTAGATTAGCAACGCTCCCCGCGCTCGCAGCTAGTACTCGTAGCTATCGCTTTGAAATTATGTATTTTTCTATGTGATTAGAAATTTACATAAACACCACCGACAAATCGCGCTTGGAGAGAGATTGAATAATTCTTAAAAAGCAACGAATGTCCTCGCCCGGACGAGATGCTGTAAACATGAGATAAGTACACAAACATTATAGAATCGTCACACCTGTGCTTGTGTGAAGGGTTAAGCAGAGGGTCCTATTGTGTTCGAGTGTACATATGAGGGGTCGCATGTGGCTGGAGGCCGTCTATGACCATTAATTTCGAACATGTCCAAGCTGTATTTTTTTTCTAATATTTTTTTTCACGGTTCTAAGGGAGAAGACCTTAAAGTATCTTACTAATAAGGCCGCATTATTTGTTTTAGGTTTGTACCCGCCCGAATTTGTACCTAATCTTGCCCTGTTTCTTCGCGTAAGTTTTACTCATATTGTTTTAGACTTGTATCATTACAACCAGATCTACAACTACGGTGTATCACGAAAGGACAACGTACAGATAAACCAGAGATATCCTTGAGAGTAAGCTACGTTTATTTTAACATTCCTACTCGACTACGCCCACTTTCTCGTAAACATGTACTTATCTAATTCTAATAAAATAACTTCGAGCTAAAGAAACCATTTGGGCAAAAAACAATGAATTCAATAATTTGTAAAGAAAATTAGAAACAAAAATAACTTTGTAAACAATAAAACTGAGTACAATATAAAACTTTGCTCTCTTAGGAATTTATTTTCTTAACAAAAGAAATTATTTAATGAACGCATGATGACGTAGGTAAAAAGCTAGCCGAACATACTTTTATCATAATCAAAAATCATTTGTTCAAATTCGGCTGAGAATCAGTAAGTACTCTTTGAACGTCAAAATTAAATGGCACAGTCCCACAAAAGGGCATACCGCAAAAAAAAAAAAAACATCCGTGAAAAGTGTCAGTTTTAATTTGAGGCATCTACATAAACACAGCAATGTGATTACTTAACACATCATGTTAGTTTAAAATGTCAGCGGGTAATTCCATAACAGCCAATTCCCAGAAGAAAACTAGTATTTACATATAAGAAGGCGTTGCAGAAATACTAGGTTAACGATTTGCTGCGACCGACGCTCTGCTCCTAAGGTCTAACGCGTCCTCGATACGAACTGTATTGTTTTACTCCTTATCGAGTTATTATTGTAGCACATATTATACTGCCATTCATTTACTGTTTTCATGTCCCACATCTATGCAATCAATGTAACTTCACTGATACGAAAGTTTTATTATAAGCTTTACTTTTCTATTTCTATTAACTGGGCCAACATAAATCTTGATCGTTAGGGCAAAGAGGAAGTGAGCATCGTTTGCGAAGCTACTTATGAAGCTGTAAATGAAATTTCTTGGAGTCGGGACTTAGCTAAATCGCTTCGCCGCCCCGAAAATGTTAGGTTAATGTAAGGTTTGTCCCTTTTAATCAGAACATCCGTTCGCGAAATGAAATTCTCAGCCTAGCCTTTTGCGAAAGTATTTTTTCGTTCAATTACTACATATTTTTGCTAGCCAAATTGTTATTTCGCTGAATGTTACGTAGATGAGACACCAATTATAATTAGTTAAAGTTATTGTATATCAAAGCCCGGAATATATTGGAAACTGAATGAAGCGTTCGAGAATTTCCCGAAGGTTTGTCGGGGACAAAACGGATTTATTGTGGAAATGATGGCGTTCCGCAAGCCTCCAGACTAGGCCCGCCCCACTTTCAGGAGGTCGCCGCCCGATCGTGAACTCTGCACTCCGTTCGATCGCTACCGCCCTCGTGTTTTTATTATTCCAACATTTTTAGGCCTATGCAGGCTGTTTTCCGAAAATATTTTTGGTTACAGCGAGTGTAGAATTTATAAGTTCTGCAAATATTGTTCAGGATAACTAGGGAAAAACGGAAAACTTTGTTCCAAAAAAAATGTCGCTAATGAGATTCGAATGAACTCTTTTGCAACAGTTATTTTTAGACGTCATTATACCTGCGTAAATACAAGTTCATTTTAGTGGCTCGATGTTCCCGAGCTAAGAGAGAGATTTCGTCAGCCACCCCATTGCGATTCGGCCAACCGCACGAGTCTGTGCGATGGGGTCAATGTCCGCGAGTGGTATATAGGTCAGCTGAAGGCGCCTCGTCGTCTGTGTTATGTCAGCCTGGCTGTGCCACGCTAATGGTACGCGATTTTGGCTCTAACAACTTTTAGAAAACTCTTTGAGAACCCGTTCCTAAAGCAGGTACCTATTGTCAATTTTATTCCTTCTTTCATGACTTTTACGATGAACACGACATTCATACATCAATTCATAACCGGTTATTTTATCATGAATTATTTATAAAGTCGCTAGTTGAAAGGAAGGGGTAAAATTATAACTGGATTATGGAACATTTCATGCAAAATATATCCTGATCAACCTGGATTAGAAAGCTAGACCGTTAACCTCTATTGTTATTTAAAAATGCAACATTTGATATTTTGCGGCCTGACAATAGCTTCGCCAACAATGGTCAATGAACCCATAGGAAGTCGAGCTGGTTTAATTGTCAATTTTCCACATGTCTGATCACAACCTTAGGTTCGATGAGATACCTTAATTCAAATGCTTAGCAGCTGCTACGCATCATGAGGCAGCGAACACTTAACCTCATTTGTTAGTTAACTGCATTATAAGTCGGCTAAGTTGAGGAGGGCTGTGTGATTGAGACTAGTGGTGGAACATTGCTGTCTCTCTGTTTAGTGGGATTATAGTGATACATAGAGTGGTCGGCTGCTGCGCGCGGGCAAAAGGGAAAGTGTTCGGTTCTTCCTGCTCGCACGCGGAAGCGTTTAGTTTACTATACGTAACTGCATTTCGCGTCGCTGCACCGACTAGTGTTGCAACATCTAACGATGAGTCTAGTGTGAAAGGTATAGCCACAGTCTAACTAAGACAGTCATTTATCAGTCTGGGAGTCATAATGCTATTTAAGTGAATGTCACCTAGAGATGTTGCCAATAAATAGGATTTGATAATAGTAGTAGGTAGCGTAACAGTTGGTATGAATAATAAAAAAATGCAAAAACTTCGATTCTTCGTATTTGAAGGTATAGTTCATACTAGTAGAATTTTTCAAATATGACAATACTATGTACCAATTAAATACAATCTACAGTATCACAAAGTCACCCAGAAGTCTTCAACATCAAAATTCATTACGGATCTAGAATCTGTAAATAGCGATCCTCCAAAATTTCGAACTCGGAACCTTTGAGCTTACGGCAAAAGTTTCTCGAATATCCGGTAGAGTCAGCTTGAAGGAAACCGTAAGCCGCTTATTAGACCCGTTGACATAAACTACTGCACTCAATGCTGCTCCAAAATTCATTTCGAACTTACGAAATATTCGAATAAATAAATCATGTGAATTAGGCTAATTACAGACTGTCGGTGCTAGCCTCGTCTCGAGGCATTCGCTCATGATCAACGGTTTTACTTTCGTTGAACGGTCACGTCACGTCATGCACTCTCGCCGAGGCGGAAACAAGTCATCATCGTGTACACTCAGCACGATATTATAACTTATTGTTTAGGAAAATGACTATTATTTTACTACCATGAAACTTGATGAGAAAATTGCGTCGTAATTTCTCAATTTTATCTGAAGATGCTTACGCAAATAAATTGCACTTAAGATTTGATGAAATGTTTAATTTTGCGAAAATTGTAGACAGATAATAATAAGTTGCTCAATAAATAAAATAGGTAGCCGGCTCAATTAATTCTATTACTTTCACTTTAGAACTGAAGCTTTAACAAATGAACACTCGTACCGACGATCACATTTTAAGATAACACGGTTTCATTAATAAACAAACTAATTATTCAGTTACACCGACAACAAACACGCATCCGAGATCGTTAATCGCCTGTATTCATTACCGTGGCACAACAAAGCGTCGGTGTGAACTGTGGCCAGCCGTGCAGCCGTGCAACTCGACTCTTCCGCATTTGCCTTGCACTTTCTCCGCCTCCGCTGCGCTTTGAATGTTCACTGCAGAATTATTTTGCTGAAGGAAAATGCCGCGAGCGCGCGCGAGAAATCTAGTGCCTGTATTATGTTCTTGATTGCATCTTTTATTATCTTTATTCTTTATTTGTGGTTCTTGTTATTATTGGTGTGTACGTGAGTATCTTCAGAATGCAATAGAACCCATAGAACTTAATTTTTGATCAAAAGCGCGGTGTGGTCGAAAAAACCCAGTTGCAAATCCGCAAAGAATGCGTGGCAGTAATCGTAGGTTTAACTTTATTCTTTAGCGATACATATAGTATGTTATAGAGTATGTGTGTTAAAGTATTGTATGGCTAATAATAGGTTTCCCTTGTAACTGGGATAAATATAAAACATGCGAACGGACAAAAAAAAGTGGAAAATGGCGTTGGCAATTTGGCATATTGGAGGCGGGGTAGCATAATTAAAAAAACGTGTAATAAAGCATTATTTTCTTCCATTAACCTGTAAAGTATTTTGCGAGAATGCGCGCGGAATATATTTCCATAATCAATGATTTCCATATTCCAGTAGGTAATCAAGGACTACCCGGAACGGAACTAGCTAGATTAGGTTAAATATTTTTATTCACCAAAAAGGTTAGGTTAGCTTAGAACTGGGACCCCCGTGCACGAACCGAGCGAGCGAATCGAGCAGTGCCGCGGTAGCGGGGCCGGCGAGTGCCAAAAACGACTAGAATATATAGAAAAAAATACTTTAGTTAGGGTTAGTTAGTTGGGGTTCTGAATACGGGAATTCCATAAACGCCGTGTCGCCGGTGTCCATTATGGGAGCCAGCGGCGGCACTTAAGTATGTCACTGTCAGTTCCCTATGGCGTTATTTTTGGGAGACGGCGCCGGCAGCGGAGGCACTCACTAAGTTTAAACTATAAGAAAGAAAAAAAAGTTAGACTAATAAGAAAAAAAATATGTTTGAAAATTAAGAGATTAGTAGTTTGTCATTTGCCTTCGTTTACCTATATTATGGTTTTTATTATTATTTGTTTTTTGAATTTACTTTAAAGTTAAATATAACGACTTGAGAGAAACTTGTGTTATAAATGCAAGCAATACGGGTCAATACACAATTTTTGGGGTAATTAGTCGAATGCTGAGGCACGTATAGCATCGTACAGAAAGCAATATAGGTAAGTTAGAATGAAAGTGTTAGTTTAATACCTTGACTACCTACTTTGATTCCAGCCTATTGATATCGTTTCAATGATAATAAAGTTATGTTTATGCTTTTATAGACAACGCAACACCTCAGCGACCGCAATACGGAAAAACATTTAAAAAACAATTAAGTCTTGAAAGTGTTCGCTTGTTTCTTGTCGTCTCCAATAGCAATGCCTATTATTAATTTATTACTTCCCTATATGTATTCTCTTGCAGAGGCAGGAGTATCGCCTATTGCACTTTCACTGGGAAATTTCTAATGTTCTTTATACAAGCCGCGTAGACATTTAAATAGGAACTAAGTGAATGCGAGTGAAGTAATGAATGATATAACTAACTAGACGCAGCCATTAGTGTTTAATTAAATATGTAATGATGTGTTACCATGAGGCTGGCACAGTTGCACGTGTAAACTGTAGTTTCGGTAAATAAATTATATGTAGAAGAGAAACAAAATGCTATCTCAAAGTTTTTTTTTAGATTGAAGTAGTTTAGCAATTAATTCAGATTCAAGAATGGAAATACCATAGAAAATTCTATTATTTTCACCAACTAGTTTATTTTACGAAAATACTTATCCAGCAGGTATATTTAAAATCAGGTTTCTAATTTTCAAAGAATAAATCGGAACCAACTTTAGGAAATAAATTTTCATACGTTTTTCATCTGTTAATTTTACTTGTACTACAGACGTAGTACACACACGCATGTAATGGCGACAATGTTGCGACGCGAGCGCTCGTAAATATATTCAAGTTAAAGGCAATATATTAGGCTTCCGACTCAGTACAGATACGGATCACAGGATTTACAGATTAGACCGCATCGATGTACTGGATGTAAGAGTTGCCGAGTGAAACTTGGTAGTGACGGTGCTAATAAGCTTTTTTCACGTTAACCAGACCAAGCTAAGTTTTGGTGTGATAATAGTAGGGAATTTCCTAACCCTGTAACCATTTATTCGGATGTGATATGATAGTATCCGAATATTAGACAAGAAAGTTTTAAAGATGATTATTTTTTACTTACTTAGCGGTTAGACTAGATATCCTCTAAATTTTAATTGGGAACGGCCTCCTGGTGATATTTATTCATATCTCGTTTCATACAATCTAAAAGTGCAAGAATCAGATCATCATTATTTTAAGGACATCGCACATAAAACATCATTACCAAACAATACTTTTTCACCGAATCTATACAGTTCACGTATCTCTTCCTATCTGGTCCCACTCCAGGTTCGTCCGAACACGTATGGAGCGACCTTAAGGCTCGGATCAGGCAGCAAGCTTAGTGTCATCCATTCGATGCTTGGAAATGCATTACATGTCGCGAGACAGCAGGACATGCATTAGCGACAGCGAACATTATAAAGAAAGTTTGCCCTTGCAATAAGTGCGATATTGTTTTAGCAGTCATATGTATTGTTATCACTGGTCGGAACATGTTGTAAGGAAAGTAGCTGGGTATGAATATGGATGTACCTATATAGTATGGGAAAGACCGATGAAACGGTAGGTATATTGTGTGAAAATGATTTGGCTGGAAAGAGGGTGACTACTGAGATGACGATCGGCGTAGGGTAAAATAAGAAATGCAGCGCCGACTCGAAATAAATTGGGATAGAGCAGGAGAATTATGATGAAGGCAATAATTGGAATAGCTTCAGTTCTATGATAGCGTAGGCGGTGCCGTTGCCAGGACATGGGATAATACGGGTAAATGGCTCTATTAGGAAAACACTGAAATACTATATTAGAATGATATGGTTTTAAATCATGGAATCCGTCAAAACTGCCGAATTCTTGACGGAGAGTTACTTATTATACTAAAAATACTAAGGGCGTTTTGTTTTTTTTTATAAGTCCGTTGTCCCACTGCTGAACAAAGTCCTCCGTATTCTCTTTCCTCTTCTCTCTGTCCAGAGGTGCTAAGGACCATTTTTTTTTCATTATTTTGGATCACGTACGTTACAAATATGACATATCTAGTGGTTTTGATATTGAAGTTTGATCGTGGAAAGCGTAACTTCTAACTATTTATTCATCAGCTTTCCTACGAATCCACATAATTTCCTTTACATATTTATCCCACAATGACAGTTGACAGGCTCATACATATTTGTCGTTCGTTATAATGCATACTAATCATAGAAATCTTAAACGCCACCTTTCTGTCCGACAATCTTATGTTAATTTTATTAATTATTATCTACCAATACCGAATTAACTATTTTATTTGAATATTTATTTTCTGTTCAAGCTCTACGGTATTTTAATTATCATCATGCCTTCTACTGTTGAAGTTTACTTCCGGTCTAACCAACGGTCGATAATGAACCGAATGGATTTTGAAATAATGGTAAAATTCGGCTGCATCAGCGTCAAATATACTGTTCCAATTCAATTTTCAATATTTAACACGTAGGTTCGAATATCTCAGGTATTACTACTGTCTCTCTTTGACGAATAATCCTCAAAAGTAGCACTCCGGTCTTTGAAAAGGCTCTTCGTGAGTGTAACACGCAAAGGGCCTGCAAAGAGCCTTTAGAGAATTTAATCTAAAATGAAACGAGACACTGCCCGGGAACTGCACGGCTGCACTATAGAAATACAGTCACGGATTGTCCCCGGGAGATGTAAGTCTATTGTAGGCGATAGATGTGGAAACAACTTGGTATATTTTAATGAGAGTTTTATGGAGTACAAACGGAACTTATGGATGTTATTGACTGTTGTATACTATGTAGTAGAGAAGTTCTGGGCTGATGCAATTTGGCAAGAATGGGGTTTTTGTTTGAAAAATAAATACATAATTATGTAGGTACCAACTGTAGTTATTTGTAGCGATTGACGTGACAGTAGGGTTCAGGAACGGGGTGTGAGGGAAACGTTCAGCTCGACCGGTACCCGGAACAAGAATCATTGCCCCTGAATGGTCATATAATAGTGGTTGCGTAGGTGCGATGACACGTCAGCGTAGACGGGTGCGAGACGACGACGTCACGGGAGCGCCGCCCGGCCGCGGGTTCATCGGCTCGCACCAGGTGCGTTCACACGACAGCCATTATTTCCCGTTTTCCGTGCTATTTATTATAATAATTTAATTTATTTTATTTATTTAAATCAAACACAGTGATACATATTTTTTGTTAGTATACTTACCTATTTAAAAAATATGATTGTAACCAAAGACTATTAAAGGTACATGGTATCACAATAAAAGTTATCGCCATAACTGAACTTAACAGCGATGCTGACGAATTATTTTATGCACTTTGATCATTTCGCCCCTTTTTATTTATATACTTGTACATATTATTATTATTTTAGTTTTAGATACAGTATATTATTTATAATTGAAAAATAAATTAAATCACAATCATCTTTAAATTCATAAAAATTAAAATCAAGAAAAATCATTAATACAAATAAATATAAATCAAATTATCAGTTCATCAATATGTATAATAAGATCTTTTACTCTATCTAAAACCTACTGTTCTTATCGACATGCAACTGCACACAATGCTACAATATTTGACAGTCGATTCGGCTAGCCACAACGCTAATGCTGTTGCCACTGCCGCGGGTACGACTAAGCAATGATACAGCTCTCTTTCTAGGATGGCATGAAATTTATCAATACGAGTGTCGGTAAACACGCCCGACGCGCTGCAGTGCCTCGGCAGCCGCATCAGCATCCTAAAGGCATCGCGCAGGACGTTGATTGTCTTCTGCGTACCTATATTTGATCCATAGACTGCACTTATAAAAAGATTGTCAAAACGCCCGAAACAATGTCACTTTTATTGTCTTATTGCAGCGTGCAAATCTAATAGCCAACGCCCGGCGCTCCGTCTCAATATCCTCGCATATCCAGCTGATAGCTCACAGAATAAGCAAGCTTAAGTGGCAATGGGCCGGCCATATTAACCGTAGAACCGATGACCAATGTGGTAGACTTATTCTTGAGTGGAGAAGCAAACGCAAACGAACGAAGCAAACGTAAGGTAGGGCGCCCACGGGTTAGGTGGAGCGACGATCTTCGCAGGGTGGCTGGTACAAGCTGGATGAGAATTGCCGAGAAACGAGCTGAATGGCGTGAAATTGGAGAGGCCCATGTCCAGCTGTGGATTGCTGTAGGCTGATGATGATGATGACCACATACTTCTAGGAGATAGTGGTTGGACCAATTACAATCATAGAAGACCCAAAGGCATCACTAAAGATGTTCGATGAACTTCCTGATGTGCGGATAGCACATCAGAATTTTTGAAGTTCCTTTCCAAACAACGCACAAGAACTAGCATTAAAGTCTCCTTTTTTTTGAGGATGGGAAATCATCAAATGTCTTTTCCTGCTCTGGGTGGAGCGGGAGGGCGTGTCAGACTTTTACTGACTAAAACCCACCCGTGTTCTTTCAGTTGCCTGTTGCCAAGGGCCCCGCATCCCTTTCGGACTTTCCCGCAGACCTGGCAGGAGAATTAAAGTCTCCTAAAATGTACGAATTCCAACTTCGTGTTTTTTTCAATTATAGCACTTACCTATTTCACATTAAACAGTCAGTAAATTCTATTAAGTTCTCAATGGAGTTCACAGGCATATACAGAGAGAACACTAAAAAGGAACGATCTACCGCGAGACGCACTCTATTACACGTGATCACTGTCACCGAACTAAACGCACTCTTACGCCAGAGCAGAGCAACACCACTTCTTAGTAGAAAACTTCAGAAACTTCACAGACGTAATAGATTATAGACATCTGAACACGATAAAACAAAAAAAAAAGTTTTTTGTTCTTTTTTTGAAGTCAATGACCGCTGGTAGAACAGTTACTTCGTTTTTTTTGTTTTATCATGTTTAGATATCGTTACCATTCATGTTGCGGAGTTTTGCTAACAAATTTAATTTGACCCGGTGTATGTAACAGGTGACTGAATTTATACTATCTACAACTGAAAGCCTGCAGAGCGCGTGGAAGGCAATGATAGTTCCCGGAGTTCCGTCCAGTCTATTTCTAAAACAATGATGCGTCGTTCGCGTATTTTATTTAAATATGAGCTTGTTTTGCTTCTTCAACGTCTTAAGACAACCTAGATTATTTGATACTTGATGATTAAGAAGGCCATTTATTTGTGTTAACAAACGATTCAGAACAATTTATTTGTGTATCGTTATATTAAGTGGGTAATTAGAGGCTGTCACTAGCCGCACGACTGCTCCCTGACCCAATGAATATCGAAGTAAAAGGTATTTTCAATGAATAACAATTGTTAATATTTACATATTTACATAATCATTTTCAAATATAATAAAAATCTTGCTAGAGGAAGTTTTATTTCATATCCTTGACTTTAGAAGTAGCATAACAAATTTTAATTTTCCTATTGTTTTTAACTAAATACTTAACTGAAAACACATTTTCAGTAAACTTCAATGACAAATCAGTGTGTAAACATCCGCTACATTAATCGGTTGTTTTCATAAATAAATCATTCAGTCAGCACATTATAGATGCCGTATAAAAATTCGTTCACAACCGAAGTGTTTAATTGATTTGAATAATATGGAAATCGGTACGGTAGCGCGCAATATCCGCGGGAAAGAGACAGACATAGGTCTGTGAGGACCGCGCAGCTGTGCTAAGGACGGTCGTTGGCCCCGCGGACGCCCGCAAGTGAACTCCGAATATTATCGTGTGCGTTTATTTATTGTACTGGTCCACTCTCAGAGATCCCGCTCATTAATTCCTTCGTGGTTGCACTACTGCCGATTGACGCACTGTTACGAGATCCCAGGTAATTATTTCTAATAGATTAGTGTTGCAATATCGCCTTTCAGTTTTGTCGCTTGTATGTAACTTAAGAACGTGTCTCGTAGTATGTTGTTAAGGTGCTAATGTTATTAATAGAATTGTTGCAGTTATGTCATGTTTTAGGTTGTTACGTTCAATTTACTACCGCATACATATTTGATTAACTACCTGTGTGCCTAATTTTGTTTAAAGTAATCAATTATTTGTTTATTTGTTTTGTAACTTATGTGTAATATTATAAAGTGACACAACATTAATTAATATAAACAGAAAAATATTGCAGGATAACTTCCGTAGTAACTAAAACCTCATTCATTTCATAGTATTTATTTTATTATGTTCCTAATTCTAACTCACCAATGACATTAACACTACAAGCTGACGTTGACATTGAAAGTGACGTCATCATCGGTACATATCCTAAATTCTTTTCCTATAGTTTATAGCGAGGTCATTGGCTCGGTGACGACTCCTGCGCCGGTATACTCACAGCCGGGTTACTCATTAATACAAATAATAATTAAAACAATAGCAACAAAGACAATGATTTATAATTTCTGGTTGTAGAATTTATTGGGCGTGCCATAGACCCCAAGGTGTTGAGTAACTTGCGTTTAAATATAGACAAAGATAAGTTTATTTATTTTCTAATTTTAATTATTATTCTCGGAAAGATAATAGTTGTACAACCAATCAATCGTAGCTAGCTTAAAACTTACCTAATTCGGCACCCAAATTGCGTAACACACGATCAATCACAATCTGAATCATTTTGATGGATATTGCTAATCCATTGCTTCAAACGGTCGAAAAATTTGTCTGCTCGACAACGTGAATAACGCAATGAATGTTGTTGAACTGTCAACATGAAATAAATTGTGATTTATCGTGTGTACCGCAATTAGGGTTCAGGTCTGTTTTCAGCGAAAATTGATGAAGGTTGCGTTGTCATTTTCACGTGGAAGAAATAATCCAATATTTTTTTGCTCTTTTCTAGCACGAACACTAGGATATCTTCGCATTCAAGTAACTAGAATTTCTGGAAGCTGTTCTTGATGTATAAAATGTGATACATACGTACATGGATTTTTTTCATCTGATTAAACTAAGGTAAAGTAAAAATCATACAATTCTAAACATCACAAATATTAATATACGTTGGAAAATTCTGTAGACAGTAACTTGTATGTTTATTTAAAACGATAAACATTGCAATGATCTTGAAACAGAGTCGTCAGGTTCATGGACATGTACGTCACTTCCCTGATGACATTGAGGATAATTATGCATACAATACGAACATAATACAATCACACAACGGTATTTAAAACAAGCTGCAGTAAAATCAGGGATTCTTACAAAAACAATTAAGACTCGTACGATAAAAGAATCATTGCCATCGAGCATCCTCGACATTTCAAGAAAGTGTTAATTATAATTTGATTTTCAATCGTGAATTGTAGAAACATAGATATATATCATTTACATGGGAATAACATGCTTTACCTGATACAGTAAATGTATCTACAATCTACAATAATGACTTAATTCGATTACATTGTGAAACTCCTATTGAAATAGTCATAATAAAAATGTACAAGTATTCAAAACAATACGGTTCGCTGCACAGTTTCAATATAGTGACACGTAACGTTATGTATAGCCGTACACTCGTACAGTGGTAATATTTTCACATTAGCGAGTAAACATCGGTGTGATTGGACGTTTATCTGAACATGTGTAACGTTTGATATCTGGAGACGGGCCCTGCGGAGTCATTGTCACGTACACTGTGCATACAGCGACCATTGTGGACGCACTGTTTACCAGCCTTATCAATAACATGCCTGGCCCGGTGCTATACCTCCAGCTGTACGAGCGATGCTATCAAAGAGAGTCTTCACTTCTTTTACCTATCATCGTCCGGTCACAATTACGACTCGACACAGTCGAAACTATCGAAGATTTCTTGAATGGTGACGAATGTCCGCTGCTGCTAAATTGTAGGGGCTACGGTTTTTCCATTTTTGGTTTGTTGGCCTCATAACTGGATGAGTTTTGTTTTGAAAAGTTTTAGTAAGTAATGGTGACGTTTACCTTTTTATATCATATTACGATACAATCACACAATCATGTTGCTATAAAAATAATACGGAATTTCACAAGGTCGTCAACAGTCCTAAAATAACTTTCCTCATTCCTTCATATCGCCATGCTCATTCATACCTTTTCACATAAAATCGTTTTCACAGCTCGGCTATAAATAGTCCTACTCGCTATATTACTGTATGTTCTATATCTTGTAGTGTAGTAATTGTCATGCCGTCAGCGGGTTCAAGTTCGGGCGGACGACAATGAACTTGGCCGGCCATGACTCACGAATGCCAACCATCGGAGTTACGAAACCATAAACACTGAGCATCTGTGCGAATGCAACTGAATGCAATTGAGACGGCCATTGTCCATACACGCCCTTGACGATTGAGATTGATTGACTTTTATTACCTTCGGCCAATCAAAGCGAACGCGAATTACTGCCTAAAAATGTTTTTGGCCAGTAATTTCAAGGGGTCGTAACTCGGTAATGTTCGTTGATAACATGTGTTGCTTCCAGGAATATTTGAGTACGCGACTTGCTTTTGTTTTTCTTTATTCAAATATCTGCATTGTTTATGTGTCATTATAATTTCGCATTTGACTGCGTGTGCGTCGCATGTTGGTTGACTTGGCAATGTTACATGGCGTATAGTCTTTTCTACATAACGATAACTACAGTAAATATAACTATAGTAACAGTATTCCGAACAGCTAAATGTTTGATTATTCGTTATTAATCTTGGGATCAAAGACAGAGATGTCGGTAAAATTGCTTAGAAATTGAAGAAGATCATCTGCACCTAACCATTTAACGCTATTCATATTTGAAAGTATTTGAATAAATGTAAAAATTTGTACCTCCTTCTTGTGGTATAATTATTTTATATAAATATTTTTATATAAAACAAGAGAGAAACTCAATACAATATATTTTTCAACGTTGTGATCAACTTTAGTTTAAACTTTTAAAGTAACAGTTTAGCTAAGCCAATTTAAACCAATTACTTATAGTCCGCTACAAACCGAAAACACAAGTGCCAAATATTTTACCGTTATCGCGTGCGATCCTTCACTCGTAACGAGTTCAAAGATTCAAGTGCAGCTCTACGTAATAAACGTCAAAATATAAAGATATCTATCTATGGAATATCTATGGTAAGATTGTGTAACCTTGGCAAAGTGACATCGTAATTCAGAATAGCTAAACTTGAGGTCGATGATATTCTCGGTTTAACGGTTTTGCAGCACGACCAGTATTCCTTTTGAGTTGCATTTTAATAAATATTGTTTCAGTGTAGAGATTATAAATTTTGTTTTCTAAATTCAGAATAAAAGTTCAAGTAACTAATTGTTTCGTAAGCCAATGTGTGTCCATGTAGGTCCCCGTTTTCTGGACATTATACAATGATGAACAGTTTTTTTTAACGGATTCACAGTTTTACGTGTAGTTCACAGCAATTCACACTTAGTGCAAAGTGTAGCAGTCATTGGGTGCAAGGCAATAATGATGATCTTACGTAACTGTTATTGTATGGTTATCATTAGCAAAACGCTGACCGCTCATTTTATTAATAGAATAAGTGGAATAACCCTTCTTCTTAGAGATTTCATTCATTCATGATGCACAAAATTTTACAGCTTTTGTTTGAGCATCCTTTAACTACTGCGACGGCGCCGCGTAGGGAATGAGCCAGGAACATATTCAGATTCCTCATGTATGTAGTAACATTTTAAGATATGTACTAAACTGACTGGTATGTGAAATATTACTTCATGTAAGTTTAGATAGCGTTAGTGGTAACAGCATCAAAAGGATTGACTACCCCTGAATAGAAAGAAAGATGTTTGTGCAATTTTTTTTGTTATGACTTTTATCTGTACGGAACAATTGGTATCTATTCTAAGTAGTTCAAGTACTCCAAGAAGAACCTTTACTAAGAGTTGATTAAAGCAGAAAGCGAAATGTTCCAGATTAGATACCTACTACTTTAACTACTAAGGGCCGATTTAACCAAAGCCAGATATTTTCTTATTCGGGGAATAAAATTTACGTCTGACAGTTTTTGTACAGAAAATATGCCATTTAATATTTATTCGCTGGATTAGACGTAAAAAGGGATACAAGTTTTGGTCGAATTCACCCATAGTAGGATGTACCGCGATTTGGTTGTCCATCATACATTTTATTTGGTATTCATTTTTCATACTTACATCAACCTCACTTTCGCTTTATTGAACACCAACGTAAACCAATTAAATAAATGATAAATCCATCTGAACCGATCACGAAACTTGCATACACATATTATACAAACATCAAATACAGTCTTAAAACAAGACCTTGGCATAATATAAGGTGTTAATGATGTCACAGCGTGTCCAATGTCACCGCCCGGTGGTCCCAGACACTGTTATATAAACACGCGGCCACAACTGATAATATTTTTGTTTTTGACCACTCTGTGTTTGAACTGACTAGGTGTCCACTGTGCAGTTAGTGTTATACATTATTGTTAATTGCATATGGTGTGAAAAGTCGTTTGAGCGATAGACGTATAGTTTATAATACCTAGTCTTACAACCAACTGTGTTTTGCATGATGTAATGAAGGTGTCTTTCTCCACATGTGTCTAAACTTTGAAAGTTTGAATAAGTATAATTGAATTCGTAATTATTCATGCAGTATTTCCTGATGAGAAAACTCGAGTGAAATAACACATGACTGAAAAGAGAATAACAAGCATTATTATGTATTGAACTTTTTTTGTAAAACAAATACTTACCTCAATATTATATAGCACTCCTCATATGCTAAAATCCACCAAACCGTTTGGGCTACAGAGCGTGCCAAGGAAATAGACAAACATACTCTCGAAAAACATTACCTAATAATGTAATGTTTTTCTGGGGCAGTCGGGTAAAAAAGTTTCCATTATCTTGGAAAACATCAAAATCACATATGTCATAGCTGTACTTTTTCTTTAGTTTAAACAAAATTTTTAACTATTCGGTACATCTCTATTTCTTATGTGTCAAACTTCATCGTGGGCAGTATTTATTCTTTCCAAGAAAACACAATCTGTAGGATGCTGCACCGACCAATGCCAGAATACCACATTGCATAAACAAGCCATACACTGCACTGAAGCATTGTTATGCACGACTTAAAGCAATTTGAATTGCACACAAAATAGCAGGCGACTTAAAAAAGAACACCTTATATTTCGAGCGGCCATTATTCCCTCGTTTACGAAACTTTATAAGCACTGAAAACCGAAGACTCCCGATGCGTAGCGGAGGTTCCCGAAGGAATGACAAGCGAGCGCTTTCCGTGGAACGCGGAAAACGTCGGCACATGTTGAAAATACGGGTGGGCATTGACCCCGAGCGGGCTTGCCTGAACACACAGCTGTTACAGAATCTAGCGCGGTGCATCTCGTGATGCGTTTATTTATGTTCGCCGCCACCTACTACATACATTTCATAGATCTTAGATAAATACCGCATTAAGAGCCAGATATTAATATATGAACTAAGATACTTTTTGTTTTGGATACTTAACCAAGCCACGTGTAGTTTTGACAATATTTTTTCGAGTGACCGATCATCGTAACTGTTCTTACATTGATTGTATGTGAACTGTTAGACATCACATACATCTCATAGTTCACAGGATGAAGTAAAAGATATAAGTACGATAATGTAGTAGTCCTAATAAAAAGTAATCTAATAAATCTCAGAAATTGCCGATAAATATTCATAATACATCAATAATGTTACGGCGTATAATTTATTACGTAAACATAAAACGTGTTGCTGTTTATGAAACTTCGAAGATTTTAAAGGAAGAGACTCGCCATTGATCGTACGCCATCGACAGGCGCGAAGGAAATTCTATATTCCGCCTTGTTACTTAAAACCTGCATGTTTGAAACTGTTTAATTACACCCTAGCAATATTTGCAATTCCTTAGGTTTCCGATGAATCACCCTAGCTATATTGCTTCTTTCCCTATAGACTACTCCAAACGGTTTTGGAGAACGTTGCTTGTGTGAATTCTTACGCTTGAGCGGATATTGGTACATAGCTTGATGTACCTGACATCAAGGTATGAATTCCATAGCCTGTCATGTTGAGTTTCGGTCTATTACCAAGGTACACCGCACCTCTGACTTTTCGAATTCATGTTTGTATTGTTTAACTATCACTTGCTTCAAACACGGTGAAGGAAAACTTCGCGTAGAAACCAGCATGCCTGAGAGTTATTTCTCGACGGCATTCGAAACCAAATCAGAGGCCCATGGGCGGCGTAAAAACCTGACACCAGGTTAGTCACTAACCACACGAAAAAATAGTTATGTATAAATAAATATAGTGGGCATGGATTATTAATTTGGTATTTCGACACTAGATGGCGTTACTATACCTATAAGTACCTATTGCAATCGTTGAATTTTCCTTGGCTTTTCTTTTTAATTTTGAAAAATTGACTACGAAACTAACCTCTTCTACCGACGCGACCAGTACTTAATAAAATCAGTAGCGTATGTAACAGAGATTAATGAAGGTGCAATATAGAGACCCCCCACGACTGATGTAGCCACTAGCCACGAGCCACCCCCGCTGGACACGAGCTTAAGATGGACATGATTGATCGAGGGAGGAGTCACTTTGAGTTCCCATGCTTGCTCTTTTGTGTGTTTCGTTGTAGTTTTGATATTAGTGCGTGTTTAACTGTTCGAACATGTTAAGAAATGATGCAATGTGAAAATAAAAAACGTTGGCATACCAAATTACAAAAGTACTCATATAGATGTAAATTTTGCATCGGCGATGTTCAAGTTTTCAAAATCGTCCTGTGTCACTCATAAAATAAATCTATCTTTAAAGACTTTTTCAGGAGAATTTCAAAATAGTCGTCGTAGTGAAATTGTCGACTGGGATCTTTAGCGATGTTACTATATATACAGG
Organism: Lithophane ornitopus; assembly: GCA_948473465.1. NCBI lineage: Eukaryota > Metazoa > Arthropoda > Insecta > Lepidoptera > Noctuidae > Lithophane > Lithophane ornitopus. Next base: position 6,004,043 of record OX419616.1, on the reverse strand, counting down.
GTGTTAGGGTAGACACCGTTATCCTTGAAACTACTGAACAGAGTTGTAGTTGAACAGCGGATTTTTTTTTCGCGATTTCAAGGTTAGTCCCATAGAAAAAGTATATTATAGATGACACCAAACCACTAGTTTCAAGGATAACGGTGTCTACCCTAACACCCAGTATATGTAGCGTCATACCTTACAATTAGTAACGACTTCACTTTAAAAGGTTTTGTGCTTAAAAACAAACCCTTGGATAGAAATGTCCTGAAAGCCCAGAAGCTATGAATAAGTATAGACGGCAAATATTGCGTACCAATTTTCATCTCTTAGTAAAATTAAAAAATATTTCATCACATTTATCAAGCAAATCTATTAATTTCAACATAAGCAGTTACATTAAGATTTAACGTTATACCCTGGCCAGTCAATTAAGTAGTTATATAAGCTCCTAATTATCTGCAGTATCTAGTAGTAATAAATATCGGATAATACGCAAAACTGTCCACATTTAATGTCACAAACTTCTACCAATATTTCGCTGCATATTAAACGATAGGTACATAAGGCTATAATTTTTATATTTTCTCTTGACGAAGTAAGTTGAGTGTACTAATAAATAAAGGAATGCCTAAGCTTAGAAACTCACCTGTCAAAAATTACGCGACGGAAATTCGGCGTGCTTCATGTACTAGCAAATTACGGGACATAATTGTCTGTAATTTAAAAAATATTGTAGGCAAAAGTATACGCCGAATTTCCGTCGCGTAATTTTCAGCAGGTGTGTCGCCACGCTGATGTGGACGTCAAGCCTGGCCATATATTCTTAATGAGAATGAAAATGTAGCTCACCATTTTCTTATCTCATGAAGAATATACGAAAGGGGACCGAAACGTATCCCGCGAAAACTGGTCAAACCTGGAATATACTTGCCAGCAATACGATAGGTACGGCAAAATAGTACAAGTAAGAAGCAAGCTTTACGAGTGTTCGCAGTAAACAGTACATATATTAGGGATTATTACAGCACACACGTTTAACCACCTCTTTCACCGCGAGCCGACTCTCTGATCTAGTTCGCGGAAGTGAATTATGCAATGGCTTGCACACTTGCTCTGCTTAGGTGTTAATGGCGAATTTTGTACTAACAAGATAATGGTACGATGTCGACCTGTCTAGCTGAGCATTAAACTGTTAAGAATGTGATGTAACCTAACATGTACTTTGTTAGTTCAGTGTGTCCAAATTAAAAATCATAAGTTTACGTACTTACATGAATCACTTTTATCTTTGCAAAATCGGGAAGGCAAACGGTGTTCCGTATATCTTTTCGCAATTTAAAACTATACTTTTATTTTATAATATCATAAAGCATGATTACATAAGATAAGGAAAAGTATTTATTACACAAAACTCGGTCTATGTTATGTCGTTTTATTGATCGGTTCTGTTAACTTACGCAACCAACCGGCGCAAGAGCAGGGAAACGTTAAAAGAAATGGTCCCGGAAAATCCGATAAAAATTTCAAAAGCCCGGGACATTCCAAACGTGTCCGGGAAGAGATTTATTGAACAAATTTAAAGCCAATTAAAGCTGACGCCGGCTTAACGCGCTGCGCACACGTCGAGTTATTTGACAAATATATTTAGAAAAACGCTGTGTAAAAGTTTATCTTTCAATACCGCGAAATGATTCGTAAACAACGCCAACAATGTTAATTCGGATATGTTTTTTCTTTTTTTTGCATTATCCTGTATAAGTAGATAAAGAGTAGGTACCTACTCACTGAAACATTTTTCTGAACCGGTTTCTTTTTCAATAAAATTCAATTAAGGGGGGTTGTACTTTTTTCTTTTCATTATCCTCAATACTAAGTTTACATTCCCACTATTATTATTTTTTCAGCTTTCTTCGTGAGTAAAAATCAATGGAAGGGGGATAATAGTAGTCATTTACTTTATGCATATATTCGTAGACCGGACATAACAGACCAACTTTACAATGGAGCACTATTATTTAAACATAACGTGTTTTTTTTACTTTCATAATAGTCTGGCTAACGTTCACTCCTCTTTCGTCTATGAAGGGTGTCATATAGAAGTCCCCTGATTATATTAACATGAAAAAGGATTATAACAAATGATAATAGGTAGTTTAAAATGCAATATCTATTGTAATCACAATGCTGCAGACTGCATCTGTCTGGTAAACTATTATAATAACTACAATTTCCACTTTTAGAAACGTGAAAATAAAACACGGTCATTACAAGTTTTTCATATGTAAGGTGTTAAAAAATTAACTTTACAAACTTTAAGAAATGCTTTAGACCATCAAACTGAATAAATTTTACCATGGGACCAACTTTTCCATTATATAAGTTAACAACTATTAAAAATCAACTATTCCATACTAAAGTTTAATATAAATTCATAATTCTAAACTGTATGGGAAGCCTTTTTTTTTGCGCGAAAATATACTTTCAATTTTCCTCATAACTTTGATAACTCACGTAACTAACATAAAAATATCTCACGGTTTAAAAATTGCATTGTAATTTTAACTTACGCGTTTCACATTAACTTCACTTTTAATGGACTCGACGAAAGACCATATCCACAGCAAAATTTCACGTCTTGGTTAAAAATAATTTTTACTAAAAGGATGCGTAAGCGCAGCCCAAATGCTCACTTAGTCACTTCGTTAATTTCGGGAAGGTGTACTGGAATCCTTTTCTTTTTAATTTTTGACTGCATGAGCGGAGATGGCACATTTGTTGCTACCTTTTTCTTATTTTTTCGTTTAGTGTCGGATTCCAGCATGCCTTTGCGCCTAATTCGTTTTGAATATGGAATGATTTGTGTTCTGGTTTCATTGCATTAGTGTCTGTTTGCTCTGGTGCCCACACGCATGGACGGCCATTCATTTTCATTCATTGAGTAACGGATTGTGTTTTATTTTTATTGGACTTAATTGGACGTGAGTCACTGAATTCATTATAAACATTAGGATTTCTACAAATGATATAATTTGTTTTCCTACCTCCTACTCTTCGTAAATTGTAATAAAACCGTCTATCTATGTGTTTTCTTAAATACATAGGATACGTTGAAGACGTTCGAGTCAATAAAAGGAAATCTTATGTCAGCAGATGAGTTACGTTTATTTCTCCGAGACTCGTACAAGGGCTCCCTAATACACAAAATCAAATGAAAAACGATGACTCATGAAAGGTTTGTAAAACTTTATTGTTTTATTTGTATAGCTATCAAGTTTCTGCGTTAAGTGAGCTCATGAAATTTATATGGTGCAATAAAAATAAAATTCCACTTTAAGAACAAACATTATTTAGAATTTCGATAGAGCACACCGGAAGGCGGAAGCGTTAGGTCGTTGAACCGCTCGTCAAGTCAATGTCAGCGTCGGCGAGGCGTGGGTCCAAGATTCGGCAAGAACAAGGGTGCGTACTTGTCGGTACGGGGTAGCAGGGTGCAACTGTCGCGGGGTAACGACCGGGCTGGGGTCGTCGGCCGGCGCCACGCGGCCGAGCGACCGAGCCATCCGATTGATTGGAGCGGGACAACACTACCTCTTCATACCCTCACGATCTAACTACCCCCGCTCTTAATAGGGGAAATAACACTTTGTTTCGTAACAGATAAGGTATGATTCAGTTTTTCCACTAAATCGGCGATAGAGCTTTTGGAGTTCGGATACAGGGAGGTAACCGACGCACACAGCTGCGTTAAGGGAAGTAGTTTTGCTCAAAATATTGATTTTTCCGCGGGGCTCGGTGAGCCGCGTGGCAGTCGCGCGTGTGCGTGCGGTGTGTGCGTGCAAAGCGCGCGTGTGTGTGCGTGCGCGTCTATTTTGGGTTGAGCACGTGGTCGTAGTTGTTGCTTGTTGACATGCGTTTTTATTTTTATGGCGGCTTTACGGTTTGATCGGTTAATTGAATTGCATCATTGTTTGTAATTTAAGTTCTTGTGATTTACGATATCCCTGTTGTAGTGGAATACCTATCCGGTTTTTCTTGAAATATTGACGTTTCCACTGCAGTTTTTCGCAATATTTATAATTTTCCGGATATTTATACTATGTAAGTGAGAATTTACTGAATTGAATCAGTATGTTAATCGTTGAATGCCTTACCTTTATCATAAAATCGATTTAAGCACACCTCTTTCGAACATTGGACTGATTGCAATTTTAATATTATATTTGCTGACGTCATTAGATTTAAAGGAGCTATATTATCAACATTTTTCATTAGGACTTCACGGACTCTTTTTATAATTAGCCATGTTAGGTTGTAAAGTGATTTCTTAATGTCAGAACAGACAGATAAACTTAAATCACACGTCAAAGTTTGGCAAAAAAGTTTTTTATTTTTTGTTTGTGAAAAATGTAGGTATTCGGACAAACATTTCATTGTAATGTCAAGTAGATAATCAGGCACTCATTTTGAATAGGATCGATTTCGTTTATAATAATCTTGGTATCACCATCTACCTATTACGTACCATGCAACAGAAGAAGTGACAATGCTAAGTGCATTGTCACTTCTTCAGTTCACATTCTAACTCGAAATCATAACATTTAAAAACTATAAGTCTGAGTCAGCACTTTATATCCAGACAATACTGCTTAACATTTTCGTATTCTCAAGGTTCAGTGGACAGGAGACGACTTGCAAATATATATACACACATAAGTACTGACTTCTTTCTGTGTGTATGCTGAATATATTATTAGCTATACATGTACGTGTGTATAGTTATCGGTGCACAAACACAAAGCCGGTTCCGAGGACTCACGCACACCAGCTCACCACCTTACCCTTGATTTTGCCAGCTCAAGGTCTCTACCCTCCCAGGATGTACACTCACACCCTCGGTACCCTGCATAAGTCTATCCCCTTCTAAAGTGCGGACACCGCCGAAATTTCCCGACCAGGAGCCGGGGTCGACGACCTGCAGCGACATACGTATTGGTAAATAAACATTGATGCTGGGTTACATAACAATTATAATGTATAGGCGGTATTGATTCCACGTTTTGATTGACTATCGGAACGGTGTACGATGTGTTTTGGAATATTTTGCATTCATTTTGTTTTGACGTTTTTTGGTGCTACAACGGAAGTCACTTATACTGGGAAAATATTATAGTTTCAGTAAAATTTAATATTCGTTCCTACTTATACAATACTTAGATGAGGGCGATAAGTCTCAATAGATTGTTATTTTAGAAAGGATAACTTAAATTTCACAGAAATCCAACGTCTTTTTCTGTTCTATTTTTTGTGAGAAATTATTCAAAAACAAATTATGCATACACAAACCGAATCCCAAAATCGAATGTAGTTGAATTAATGTATACTGTATTGTATAGCTATGTCACTATGATAGCACAACAACAATCAATAAAACCCTATTTAAAGTATTTATTTACAAACAAAATGACATTCATAATACAATATTCAGTACAATAATCTCATTTACTCACTTGTTTCAAACGGTATGGTTACTAAAAACATTGCGCTCGCTGTAGAGAAATCCTTCTAAATTAAATATTCAAGGCTGATACATTCTCTAGAGGGAATGAGAGAAATCTAAGCTGAGTTAATAATAGTTTGGACCCACCCTTATATCAAAGTGAAATTGGCTTCATATCTACATAGGTAATACCTGTAGAAGTACCTCCTATACCTGTAGAAGTAATCCGTTTTTTCTTGCGTAGGAAGGTAGGTAGGTGGTGAAGACACGAGCAATTAGGTTCTCAAACGCAACTGAGAAAATGTTTCAATATGAAATGTTTGAACCGTGAACAACAGATACTAAATAATAATATTTGATGCATTAATCGAGCCATTTCATACGAGTTTGTATCTATAAAGATAATCCTAATTGTATAGAAGTATAGTACAAAAAGTACAGTGATTGGATGCTATGAAACCTTCAGTTAAAGTTGTACTCGAATAAAATTAATTTGCGTATGCAGATCGAAAGTGGAGATAAACATTGCTCATAGAAGTATAAACATACAGTTATTCCAACTCTTATTAGAAATAACTTTCATATATCTAAATGAACCTGCAATTTGATTGCAGCGTTTGAATCTCGGCTGCGAAACACACATTAATACGAATCAGTTCGACTTAATTTGTAGAGCTCCACAATTTTATATGGACAATATTTCAGCAAACAAACTGCCATTTTAAATGAAATACGTTCCTAGACGAATGAACAACAAAAACTCATTATAGTAAAAAATAAACTGGAGTCCCATAGCAGGCGCATCCCACTCGGAGCGTTTGATTACGTGATGGTAGTTATTGCCAGTGCAGGGGAGGGCAGTGGGTGTACGAGCTACCCGACCTACCCCCCAGGACCTACGCCAACACTGCACCGATGCACCCACATCTAGACATCTAGCTATCTAGATAGATGTCTGGACAGTCCCGCACGCACACCGACGCACCGCTCTGTCTATGTGATGCACTGTTGACAATATCTATACGTGGTACCGCAGCACTTGTTTACCACCAATACAATTTGTAAAATATGGGGACGCCGTGCAGTTTATTATTACCTCACAGTTCTTTTGTTTTTGTTCTAAGTATTTATGACGGTAAATAAGTGGTGAGGTTGACTGTGTTTGATGACAATGGCAATCAACAGGCGTCTGCTTGTTGAGTTGTTGTCAATTACCTGATTTGCGGTCCATAACCGTATGGATTTTTAGGATAATTTAGAATAGGATCAAGTTCATTCTCACGTTTCTGGTTAGGTAAACTGCTACCGCAAAAATAACTACATAGATTCATGTTTTCTTAAGTTCCGTGGAAACCTTGTTATTGATAATGTTGTAGACTTAATAAAAAAAAATTGCGATTGAAGCGTTACTAATGTAGTTTTTCACCACTACCTTTTTCATAACACATGCACGTGTCGTTAAGTGATGCGAGTATATTACAGTGAGATGTCCTTATTGCACTCAATATATAATCAAAAACAAATGCAGCATCATAACTGACATCAAGATTGACATTATGCAGCAACCTTCAAACAATCTTCCTGCAATCAAAACATAATAACAAATTCTTCGCGTTTCAAATCTCGGACGAACATACTAATTCGTCCGACCCGACCTACCCTAACATAGCTCGGTGCACTCGCACTAAGACCTAAGTCTGTGTGCCTAGTACGTATTGTATGCAGCACACACACACGCACGCTCAATATTTACGTGAAGTTCAATTATGCTATTGGAGAGGGAGGTAGACATATACATGCTATCTACATGTGTTTGTTTGCATCTGAACTTTTCAGCATAATGTTGCACTCTGCGTCAAGGACAAAAGACTTATGTTTATGAAATGGTTTGCGAGCAACACTTTGTTCTCTATCTTTTTTATTGGAAATTAGAATGTGCTCGATTGTGCTATCTGATTTTTCATATCGTAAACACACAACAGCTTGTGATTGGCTTACGGTTAGGGTGCAACATTGGCATCATCGACGCGCTTGACAAATGGACTAGTGATATTATTATAAGGTTGGTCCCGGCTGTCATTCGTAGATCTTTGACAGTCGTTACGGGTAGTCGATAGCCCAAAAAAGTTGTCAACCAGTCTTACCAAGGGGTATTTTGTTATCCAGTTGCTGTGTCGTACTGGTCAGATAGGCAGCCACTCCATGTAAAATACTGGTATTAGTTGCATCCTGTTAGAGTGGAAGTCGAACCTTACATAGTTGGGAAAAGGCTACGTAGATTAGGTAGATACATTGTGTTATCATTAAAATCACGAGCAATTTGACACCACTATATTAACAATACATTAATTAAATACTGGTATATTGCATAACATGAACTTCACATTAATCTAATCACACATTTAACCGAAAATAACAACATAATATTCAAATTATGTTATTATAGTCCTTATTTATGTAAACAAAATATTAAATTAAATAATAATAACCTTGAAAAAGAACAAATCTTTCGCAAACCGGAAACATTCAACTGTTTATAAATTAATAGATAACACTGACCAAACATGTGTGTTAAACATAAATAAAGGAATAATTTTAAACAAATACAAACGCAATACATCAAAACTATTAACTAAAATATTAACTTGCTGAGTAGGGAAATATAATTTTATGGCTCGTAGCAGCTCGTAGCCCTACAAATTTAAAGTAAGTTGAAACTCTTGTGTTGCGCTTGAATGCCTACGCCGTAGCACTTGCTACGCAGTTTGCGCAAGAAAGATTTTTATTATTTCTGTTTCGTTAACGCAATTGTTTATTTACTAGAAATGGTTATTTGTTTATTGTTGTGTTTTTTTTTGTTATTTTGTAATAAACTAGGCTTTTTTTTGACAAAAAAAAAACTGAAAGACTAACAGAGGATAAATGAAGATTCAAAATTATTGTTTGGTTATAATTTTTAATCGTTTTCATAGCCGGAGTTTGTAATACGACGGTACGCTACAGCATGCTACGATAGCGCCCGTTCGTTTATTCGCGCCATCTAGCGGCGAGCGGCCACAACGAAAGTTTGGCAATTCGACGCTAGAGGGCCGTTGTATAAAGCATTTGTAGAAGTGTTATTGAAAGTGACAATGTTTGGAACTGAGCTATTAAACTATCAATATTATGGCCTACGATCATACTATATCTTATTATTATACTTTCTCCCCTAACGTTCATTTCTCTTCGCAGTTCCTCGAACAGACAAGGTGAACTAGGGATGACTATTTGTTAAGATAGGTATAACTATAAAATTATAGTCGAAAACACTAGTAATTTATATTAGTACTTTAAACTACAGTTGCACCACTAAATCTTGAAATGCTACGAATTTAATAACACACATAAATGTCCCATTTTCATATTTCGTTCGTAATGCAATAGATGCTTTGTGGTCGCTGAAACTGTCACATGTTCTGGGAATTGTCCTATCCTAGGCTCGCGACTAAGGAGTTGAGCGTATGATGACTAATTATTTTTGGGCAATTTGCCAGCCGGCAGACCGAAATGTGAATATAGGGCGTCCGGCGTTGTTGCTCCATACACAACACTTCCCAAAGGTTAGCGTGCATCGCTTTCAGATGAGTCCAAGTGTCATAAAATATTATGATGTTGACACAGTAAGCTCGCAGACGAATCTAACTATATTTTTTATGGCTTCGATTATGAAATGGGCGTATTGTGACACGAAGAATTAATGAACTGGATCAGATTGTTTACGACATGCTTGAATAACGGAGTTCAAATAACCAAAATATTAACACCTTCTAACAATTCCTTGAAATTACATATTTTTATTCTGGTTCATCTTTAAGGAAGCTTTACATCATACCGTACACATTTTTGACTTCATTTCAAAACCAGCTTGAAGACACACAACATATATCAGGCCTGAGATTTCAGCACCTGATACTTTCTTCAGCGAATGGTATCGTGTTTCGGAATCAAGAGAGCAATCTATCAAGATAACCCCATTTCTATGGGAACTGTGTGCTAGGAACACATAGATGAAAACTGTAAGAGATCAAATATTGCATAAAGTTATGTTATAGCAAACACTATGGGGTAAAGAAGCCTCCTATAGTTTATGTTTTTCTTACTGAACGGTGCAACTGACCTTCCTGTTTTTAAAGCGGAATTTCCTTCTTAAATAAGTTAACAGAATTACTGTAAAAAGGTGAAGTACTTGAGCTCTTTAAAAAAAACCGTTAAAATATGGCTCCTTGTATTAGTTAGATGATCATTTAAATGATCAGTTAAAGCCACTGTCTTTCTCAATACAAAAATATAATTTCCTTATGACTAACACATAAAAATAGATTAATATTTGATGGAGAAATAAGAATAATATTTTTCAGCTAATTATAATGTTTAAGATATTTCATATACCTAATTAGGTTTAGGAGTATTTGTATTGACTTTTTAATTAAAAAGTAGAGGCAACTAACCAACTAACTTCAACTAGTTATACAATGTAAGACTCTGTAGGTACACTTGCCACGCAAATAAATATTTTGAGACTGAGTTTAGAGCTTTTTAGTACCTACATGACTTGTAACAAATATTCATCAAACACGGACTCTTGACTAATAATTTCCTACCTTTTTCATATCATAAAATTAACATACAAAAGTATTATCTCCTTTGGATATTCGATCAGAACCGTTAATACAAGGTGCGCTAGCACCTGCTAAAGCACGACAATCACGTGACTGCGATTGAGCAACCGACATCAAATTGACCCAGTCTAAACCACCCAGCCTATGGCACTGCCGCATCCGCGATCAGCAAGTACTTACGTACTGACAATCATGCGCAATATACTGATACGATGAATTATTATAAAAATTTGGCCTGAGTTATTGAGGGTACTCGAGTTCAAACCGGGTTCTAGGACAGTCTGTCGCAACTGGCAAGTTCGGAACGCTTATCGTTATCAAGATAGGTATTTTGTATATCAAGTGCGCATTATACACTCGCTCACCCAATTCCTGAAGATAGTCGGTAACCTCCTTAACCGACCTAGATGGTGAAACACCTTTTTCCTGCTTTAATCAGTATTATTAGCAGTATTTCGATGTTCTCTCTGACTTTCTTATGAATTGTTTGTTGAAGACATTGTTCTATGCAAAAAAAATGGCTAGATTGCATAGGTACAGCTGTATATATCTTCAGAATAGATACTAGGAAACCCTACAAATAAGCAGGAAGTTTATTGTAAGTGAACTCACAGATATAAATGTTCTATGACGTGATTCAAATTTTATGGTTTTAATATCATTAATAGCTCGAAGCCAACTAACGACTGAAAAGCTAAATTCAAGAGTTTCAATCTTTTTAATTAGCTAGATATGTTTACCAAATTTTAAGACTGTAATCTCGTGGAGAGTATTTGTGCCCGTGACACACTTTAGCGCATGTATTTGCTATCTCCAAAATTTTTAGTTCAGTATTAATATCAACTATTTAAATTAACGTAGTTAGTTTAACCGTTTTTATGAACACCAGTAAGTCAACCCTAGAACATGTAATAGAAATAGAAAAGTTGTACGTGTGTGCGTGAATTGCACTTGTAGTGTTGTTATGTGTGCAATAAATACTTTATGTATCCATCTCTTTCCTTCTCGACATTTCACTGATAGCTATGGCCTTGTCTAGTCGCATCTAATGCTGGCATTAGTCTGTTTACATCGCGCTGCTACTTGCCCCAGTAACTGGCTTGGATATTTGCACTTTATTTTAAAAGTGAATCATAATTCACTGTGTTAGATTACTGTGTTAGTCACACACTGAAACACTCCAATTAATACTAATTTTGTAGGTTACACACATATACAGCGTATTTATGTCAAAAAATTATGTGTAAACAGATGGCAAGCTAAAACAAATTTTACGGTCATTGGCATGGTTATTAAGTTTACACGGAAACAGATATTTATGTTGAGGATTCAGTTTACCAGTATTTTTATTTTGTTTCAGGTGAGTGCTGTTTATTTTTTGAGGTCGTGCTGATGAACAGGTATGTACCTACCTTTGTATACGAAAAACATGTAATAGAATAAACGCTATTTGCTTCCACAAAACCATGATGTTTTAGGGAATAATCAACCTGTTTGAGTTCAACTACAACAACATGCACATCGACGCCATCAGCACTGTGAAGATTGGAAGCCCTGTTCAATGCGTCGTAATATTTCCGCTAAGGTTTATTTACTTTCTTACTGGCACTTACCTAAATTACTTGTACAAGTGCACTGGCTCATCAAACGCTCCAAATGTCCCTGTAGCGAGTGTTGACTGAGCCGGAGTGTTGACCGGTATGTAGGTTACACCGCGCGAACCGGCGAGCGCCCCTCTTGCCCCACCACCCCGCACACCACGCAACTACTTCTATGATCCGTGCACTTTTCAACAAGAAAATGTCAAATGCACCTTGGAAAGAACTGATGCATACTGCGCAGGTACAGACAGAAATAGGTTAACAAGAAAGCCTTTGTACAGCCTGTTTCTATTTAACTGACATCCTTTGAAAAACTCTCAAACACATCGATTACAAATTCAAAGAGTAAATAGAGGTAATTGAAAGTGTTTGACAGTAATTGATACTAAACAGATAACGAATCACTTGAAAATATATATATATTTCCATTTTCGAAATGTCAAAGGGCATCGTAGCTGCATTATCGACTAGCAACGGAGGAGTTGGTAACTATAGTTAGGAATTTGGGCTCTGGATCGCAGAGCGGCGGCAATGTGCCACCGACCAATTCTATTATTGGACGTGGGCCTATGTATTATATTTATATCAACCGCTACCCGTGGTCACTGGGGCAAGTTCGCTCGCTTCTTTAAACTCGCAATAAAAATCGGACAAGTTCGAGCCCAAGACCGTGGCCTGAGTAAACACTCCATATTTTTGCCAATTTTTGTATTGATCATGAAATTAAAAGAAAAAAATCTTGACATTAACATTACGATTTAACTGTATTTCTTAGTAATTGCATTTGCTAGACCTTGAAAATCTATTGGCAATAATGAATGTGTCAGTGGATATTGAATCAAAAGAACGTTACAAAATTCTAATGTAGACATATTCAAATGTTGTGTTCTTATGTTATATTTAGACTATATGCTAACCGTTTTATCATCTCAAGGCAACGCGTATAAAGCAATGATAAACGAGTGACCATCAAATTAGGAGATCGACAACCGGCCATGACTCTATTTACAACTAACCATATCTTCTATTCTAAAAAGACGAAGGATTTTGCGATAAGATGTCACAAAACTCACGCACACTCACTAGTTTTTTAATGCTGTAACACGTTAAACTGATTACCTATATTTTTGAAAAATATATTTTCCTGATTAACATTCGTGTTAGTATTCAAGGCTATTTGTACATTATTGTGTAGCTGAAGAATACAGAGCGGTTCTGGTACTATCTGCGTTCGTTTGTATGTGCGTGAGTCAGTGTGTTCTGCCCTATATTCCGTATGTCCATTTATTCCCGCAGTCGAACGTATTTTAGTGAAAGTGCGTTTACAGCAACTGCCAAGGTTTTAACACCTGCATTGAATCGTTACAACTCATACATTCTTATTACAAGCTATTTGGAGGAAGTATACGGTAAAAATGGCTTTTAAAAACTCAATTAGGTCATTTAAAGCGAGAGTTCTTATAATATAACTTAAGAGAAACATCTGCTAAATCTACATATTATACTGTTTCTTATAAGTCCATAAATGAAACAAAAAGTCAACAAGCTCCGTTTGAGCAAAAAAAAAAACAATTGTGTTCAAAATTAAAACTGCAGGCTCATGACGTAAAATCAACCACATTGTTGTCACTTCTGAAGCTTTATATTAAACGTCGAGTAATTAAAATCAAAACTTCACCATAAACCATTAAATCAAAAAGTAATGTGCGACATTTGGCGACTCGCCAGATACGGCGAGACTTCACTCAAGCGATTTACAAAAGTGCGTACAATGATCTCTCCTCATTACTATAAATTACCGCTACCAAGTGAAAACAAAGACTTACTTTCGAAAGTGCAAGCGAAATGTGGTTCAGTTGTGTATCTTGTTCGTACTCCATAGATCATCCGAGAGAACATTAACGAATGCGGATGTTTCGCAATAGCTCTGGCGATCTAGTGAGTGCGCCAGCGCTAGTCGATACTCGCCACAGTCGTTACACACGAGTCTCGAATCAAATTGTACTAGAGTCGGCCACGCCTATATTTGCATCTCAAGTAGATGTTGTATCGATTCTTAATTTTCATGAGTTGAAAAACCCAAATCTAGTTTAATGAATGAATCACGAAAATTGGGAGAAACAAATCGTACTCGTAGTTGGCAGCTACTTTTATTAGACCACACGAGACATTTTAAGATTCATAAAAAATCTGGACATATTTATTAAATGCTCGTATATATCAGACTCTGTCATTAGTAATTTCATTAAACATTTACTACATAACAGACTTTTCAAATAAGTTAAACCTCTACTAACCGAACTTTGAGACCATCCCTATTTCAATGTACTAACCGACAATCTCTACATTTAGAATGGTTGTGCAAAGTAGAGATTAACTATCAAATTAGAAATGCATTTCACATTGCACATGTAGAGTACCCATGCGAACCTACATCCCTATATAGGATAGTGATATACCCAACTGAAATTACTTTAATTTCAGTTCGCTAACCTGACTTTAAAGTCAGGATAGACTTACCCAGACTTTAAGTTACAATAACTTTTGAACAACTCATTGTAGGTAAGCCTGCTTCCTTTCAAACGGGCTGATTTTATCTAAAACTTCAGCAAAGATGCTTATCTAGGCAAAATGATTTATCTCATAGTACTTTAAAGGCCATGCATTGATTTCCTAACAATTTAATCGACAATTGTGTGACTAACATTAAATTAAATGATATCAGCACATTTAGAAAACGAATTGAAATCAAATCCCAGAACTAATTTCCAATACTACATATTTTAGGACTAAACCATTGCACTGCAAATTGCAATAAAAACGTTTGTTAATTTTATAAATGATTCCCATTGGCTCATAGCATCATAGACGCATCACCATTGGCCGTTTGAAATTAACTCGCGGGAATATAATTGGCGAGCTCCGCTTGCGTTTGCGCAGTTCCCATTACGCTGTAAGGCCACGTTACGCGGATGAGGTCAGGTCACAGACCTTAATGCATATTGCACTTGCTGAGTAGTTGAAATGTTTTTATTAACGTAAGCAAATAATAAAAAGTGCTGTCACAAAATATTACTGTACTGTATTTAGTCGTAACTGGTAATACAGTTTAATTCCAACAAGTAGAATCACGATTGCAATCAAGGCCGAGTAAAGACTAGGTCGATAGTGGATACTACATTGGGTCAGGATACTTGACCTTGTATTAAAAATATTACAAGACTTGTTGCATAGTGGCACCATTACATCAGTACTGGTAACTGTATCGACTTTCAGTTTTTCTTTGATCAAATCAAATGTTTGAATATGGAAAATAAAACCCTGAAGGCCCATTGGTCACAATGCTACTCAGGAGTAAAACGTCGTGGAGGATGGGCCTAAGTGTCTACTGCGTCTAATCTGCCTAGCCTTTTCCCAACTACGTTGGGGTCGGCTTCCAGTCTAACAGGATGCAGCTACCAGTATTTTACATGGAGCGACTGCCTATCAGACCTCCACAACCCAGTAACTGGGTAATACGATACCCCTTGGTAAGATTGGTTGCCAGACTTTCGGGCTTCTGCCGACCCGTAACGACTGTTCCACGACCGACAGATCCACGAATGACAGCCGGGAACAACGGATTAACGGCACGGATGAGTCTCGGTATGTAAAGATGGTCACCCATCCACTGACCAACCCCAGCAAGCGTAGCTTAACCTCATGGATCGACCCGTACGGCTGTTATTACTTAGCGACGAGCTCCGAATTAATGACATGCGTGTTTGCAAGACAGCATGAGGACTAAACTATTGTTAAGAATGAAAGAGACCCTTATCATAAGTTTGACCACCTTTTGAGTGGAAAGTTCCGTACTCTGCTTTATCGTTGTCCCCTTTAAAGCCCCAAAATAAACATATTGTCAGTTTTAACCTTTTTCAAAGACGTCATTTAGCACATGTATCACTAAAATACAATAGACGTAGATATATTTAGTAACCAATTCCGCTTGACTATTCTTCAAGAGTCCTAAAAAACCCTGTAAGAAATCGACACGTGTTTCACCTCTCAACGAGGCATCCTCAGGATGACGATTGACCAATTGCAAACCAGAACGCGACGTGTTACCACACCGAGCGCTGGACACAAAGTGAATCAAATCGCCCGTCACCCCCACTTATATAGGATTGCTGCTCGACGCTAATTGGCTAGAATCGTTATCAGTGCGATAAGCGCGATAAGGGGCGAACAATCGCAACAAAGGCGACCTTGGCATACTGGTATTTAATTCGTTCAACAGCGTAACGTTCGCTGTATTATTTTTAATAATTTCTAAACTCTCTAATACTGACATTTTAAATCCTTTATCACAAGTATGTAAAATTTTG
This sequence comes from Lithophane ornitopus, assembly GCA_948473465.1. NCBI lineage: Eukaryota > Metazoa > Arthropoda > Insecta > Lepidoptera > Noctuidae > Lithophane > Lithophane ornitopus. The sequence continues at coordinate 5,987,935 of OX419616.1, read as the reverse complement.
AAAGTGTTATTATTATTTAATGAATGACCTGAATCTATTAAGTGTTGAGCAAAATGAGATTTTTCTGGACAACTATTCCTATAAGCTGCAATATGTTCCTTATATCTTGTTTGGAAATTACATTCATTAAATAATAATAACACTTTCAAAATTTTACATACTTGTGATAAAGGATTTAAAATGTCAGTATTAGAGAGTTTAGAAATTATTAAAAATAATACAGCGAACGTTACGCTGTTGAACGAATTAAATACCAGTATGCCAAGGTCGCCTTTGTTGCGATTGTTCGCCCCTTATCGCGCTTATCGCACTGATAACGATTCTAGCCAATTAGCGTCGAGCAGCAATCCTATATAAGTGGGGGTGACGGGCGATTTGATTCACTTTGTGTCCAGCGCTCGGTGTGGTAACACGTCGCGTTCTGGTTTGCAATTGGTCAATCGTCATCCTGAGGATGCCTCGTTGAGAGGTGAAACACGTGTCGATTTCTTACAGGGTTTTTTAGGACTCTTGAAGAATAGTCAAGCGGAATTGGTTACTAAATATATCTACGTCTATTGTATTTTATAATGGATTTCCGCAAAGTCACGCCTGAATCAATTAACTAACATGTATCACTATTTAATCACGTGTTACAGACAGATCTTCATAAATATGTAACAAATGGCTGTAATTCGAGATCTAGTACATAAATAAATACTTCCAGCTTACGGAGCCAAACAGAAATAAGTTGTTTTGAGAAAACATTAGTACGTGTTTACTTACGTACCTAGTTTTTGTGTTGTATATCTATTCTAACTAGGACTAGTCTTTATAGGAGGATTTGTTTGTCTTTTTATTTTGCTTCAATATTTCTAAAGACAGCGATCATTACTCTCTGGTGGAAGCTCTGTGAAGATTCAAAACGCTTCTTAGACTTGCATAGTTTTCCTTACTACTATTCCAGACAGGCTTAGCTTGAAGGAAATCCTTAAAAAAGCCATGTTATCAACGAATACTTACACCAGAAATTGTCTGATCCACTATAGTCTCGGTTTAAAATCTTGAACCTAACTTTTATATTCTAAAGCTTCACCAAGTTTATCAATCAGGATAGCTAAGTAACGTTATTAATATTATAAGTAAAGAGAATGATGATTCTCGTTCAAATTGTAAATTCTGTAACTTATCTCTCTCCACTCGAGCCAAACAATAAAAATGGCACATATTAAAAAGAAACAATCGCCCCGATGGTTCCTGGTAACCTTAATAAACACACAAACAAACATTTTGTATCGATGTTTCGTTTTATTTTCGCTGACACAAATACGTTCGGAAGAGGATCTGATATTTAAGTCTTCTCAAACGACATAGATCTTGATTCTTGAACCTCTGTTCTGAGAAGTAATTTTTGTGTTGGCACTGCATGCGTCCGGAGTTTAAAACGTCGTGTGGCCCAAGTTACAGGTGGCTCGCGTAGTTCAAGTTGAAGGTACTTGTGTAAGGCCATTATGACGCTGAAAAAGTTATGTATGTGTCATAGATGATTCGTAAAACTTGTGACAAAGAAATGGTAACTCTTTATTAAGGTTAAGTACACAGGTACACATTGTCACGGTACTGAATAACTTTCATTGGAATACCGGCCATTTTTGCTTCCGTCACAACATTGAACTTAGCGGATATTTAACTATGATTCATACATGAAAGTGTGCCGATCAAGATAAAGTTGTTTTCTATATATGTACATGATAAATACTGCAATAATGTTAAATACTGTTGAGTTAGACTAGGAGTAATGCATGTTTTTATTCGTAACAAATTGACCTAAATACACAAATATAATTTATTTATAATCATATTCTTAGCCTCTCCAAAACAAGTCCATATAGTTTGATAACATTTAATGTTTGTTAAAAAGAGTTTTTGTCAATAATATAATTAGATTCATTACATAACCGCAGAGTAAGTCTGTTAATATAATTTTAAATCCTTAAAGTGATTCAACAATGTTTTTATAATAAATTAATTAAATAAACTCAATTCTAATATTATCAGTTACGTAGGCCATGTAACCATGTTACTTAACCATGGCGTAGAGTGAGCTCTAGTCCTTGATGCATCTTATAACCCAACAATGAGTCTACGTCACACCAACCTTGCAACATAATTATCCCGCTTTCCACTTGCCCCTTAGACCATCGACCAGCGGTCGGCGGCCGGCCTAGTTTCGCGCTAGGAATAGGCGCCGCCCCCGCTTCGCGCCCTACACCAGCCAAGTACTGGCTTGTTAAAGGACACATACAAGCTTTTCATGCTACATGCCGCGCTGCTTTCATACACCCTTTTATAACTGCTGAAAGAAAACCTCTTTTGATTTACTCTTTTTTAGGTCAGAGGAGTTTATCCTCTGTTTTAAAAGTTGTTTTGATCAGTGAGCTGTTTTGTTTCTCAGTTTTATTAGTCGACGTCTATATTGTCTATGCGATTACTCAATACCTTGTTATTTCATCTGGGTGAACAGTTTTGTTTTACTTTAACCGCGTGAATAGGAAGTGGTGTAATATTTCACTAACATTACTCATTTCTATGAATATTAATTTCATTTGTAACTTAGAGAAACATATTTGAAATAGTTGCCATTACTAACTTTAATTATTTGAAAAATATTTACATTTGAAAGTACTTCCTATTAACATGATCACTTTTAGAAATAACTTTAACAGAATGCCATAAATATAGTAAACAATATAAGCACCTTGCCCAAGCGAGCACGACGAGCTATCGGTTCGTTATAACGAGCACGTGAGCACGTTCCATTAGGCACCCCACAGACGACCCGCACCCAAAGCGAACGCACTTCACAAGCGCAAACACTTGCGTATTGAAGTGTTAGCGGATCAATGGGACAGAAAATTTGTGTTTTCACTATTAGCAAGGGTAGCTGGGAAAGTAGTATTTAAAACCATGTCCGAAGACAAGGGGTCTTCTGAGTGATTTCGGATATAATTCAGTCGGAGCTTCCCATGTTTTACCGCAATTTTCACTTTTCTGTTGCAAGATTAGCTATAAAATAGTTATGATTGTTTAAAAGTTGCGTTTTTAATATCCTTTCTTGTTTATTTATTATTTATCTTTCGTAATTGGGGTAATTACTAATTACCCATTTCTTTTACTGAATAGAACATCAAGTTTATATGTAATTGTAACTGTCGTTACTGCTTTTGAATTCATCCTAGTTCACAATAAGTTCTGCGATAAATTGATTCTATTTTGGAGTAAGAAGCTTATTAGAGCCTGTCATGAATAACTCAAGTATACAAAACTTAGGATACCTAAGACTAAAATCGATTAAACTTAATAAGTAGTAAATAACATCTGTCGTCGTAAAACTGTGCGCAAGAGTGCATTGCATCACGAAATAGATGGAAGTACCAGCAAGTACCAACATTATGTGCGTGTATGAGTTACGGCTGTGCGACTCCGGCGCATTGCAGGGTTGAAATACAGACATGCAGTTTGTCTGCTACTTTGAATTTTGTATCTAACAGATAGACTTTGAATATAAAACCATAGACACTTTACCATGCAGAGAAGCTTTGCTTTACCTAAGAGTGTCTTTGAACGAAGCTTTTGTCCAGCATAGCCTACGCTCAGCAGTGTAGCAACACCTACGCGGCTTATGCTTTGATGTCGCATCACATTGACGCTATATCGACATGATAGCCATATGTAAACCACGTCCAACACCAGATATGAAGTTACTCTAAGTGATCTATATTTATAGTAAGAAAGTTGTTGATAATAAGCCGTTTTATGAAACAAAAGAAAGAACAGATACAGTGCTAATCGTGTCTAATTTTTATAGTTTTATTCAGTTTCAGTTATTAGATTTGTTTTCAATGCCAGTTTCAACTGCATATAAAATGCAGTTAGCTGCAGCCCTAGCTAGCTCTGCAAATGCATGCGACGCGGCGCAGTCCTTCGATTACACTGGCGCCTGTGTGCGTTGTCACTATTCTTTACGTGTAATTGCGTAGATCGCGTGCACATACACACACACACACTAACACAGCTCAGTCTAGGCGCAGTCGTTGTAATGAGCTAAAATTATTTGCAATTTCCTTTCTGTTCCATCTATAAGCAACACAACTAGGAATTCGCTAACATGTGTGCGACACATGAATTTTGTTCGTGTTAAGTTTTAATTTAGATACATTTTTATTAGCCGGGGTATTGGTTAGTTTTACGGTTATTAAGTAGATACTAGTATCTACTTACTGCTTTGCGAAACACATCATAGGATCATTCCTATGAGGTGTATCGCTAACTAGTTTTTGTTAGGTTCTATTTGAAACCTAAAAATCAAAGCAAGTTTTAAGTCTACATCAGATAAGCCATGTCTACAAAACGGAGCCCTGAACTCTTGAATACTAGTCAACTATTGTTCTAAAACGAAACAAGCTAATCAGACCCAAATATCGTAATTATTGTTCAAATTGTTGACCAGTAGAAATAAATACATAAACTATCCACCAACCAGGTTATTAGTCCCGCGCTAGGCTGACGACATGGCCTGAGGATGTAACAACAGTAACCTAAGAACACACTCGCTTGAAGAGGCGGCGCCATGACGACAACGTACGTCCACTTCATAAATGTACTAACAAAGGGCAGTTTGTTTCACACGCAAACATGCTAACGATTGAAGAGATCGTTCACACACGTCAACAACATTTTAAACAATAAGCCCCAATTTATAACTTAACAGCAACAATCAACAGTGACAACAACTAATAAATGGACCCGCTTGTCCCATAAATAAGCACGAAGACAAAACAATATGAGAAAAAAATGCATTTAAGTATTTTAATTTCGTTCAACATCCAAAAATATCATGTTCAAGGGTGGAGAAAAAAGTACCACAAGAAATCGACACCACACCATCTCTAACCTAGATTCAATCTTAAAATCTGACGGATCAATACATGGTGTGACCCGTAAAACGTCCACGGGGTACATGGATAGATCCCTTACCCGTGTAACGCGCGTGAACTTCGACCTGGGTTTTGGAGGTCATTAACATTTGGGCGGGAACTGGGTCGGTGCGTCGTCGGGCTGCAGCGTTGTCATGGTAACGCGCCGCGCCGCCTCCGCCGCCCTAGACGAGGCCCAATCTAATGCCTCCAAATTCCCGCTTTGTTTAGACAAGACGGGTCGTATTACGTTATTGTTAGGACGCTATTTATAGAATTTCCTCTTGACTTGTAATGTTATCTTTGAGTTGTTTTGTTTTATCGAACGATTTCATTATTTGTAATTGCTACTACAATAACTAAAGCTTAACTTAGACATATACTCTGTATATAATGTTCAGAAAAAACTTAGAGCAACGCATTTTTTTTTAATATTTCACGTACATAAGCGTAGCAATATAAGATTATGTACCTACTTGCTACTGACTTTTCGTCTCCAAGGGATCCCAACAAGCCACTCGCGATGATACCGCGAAGCAAACGCCGGACGCATGACATGCGACCACATTAACTACGGAGCTGTCGCATTTCATTTGTTTTTTATACTGATTTGTAGTTAATTTATTAGATAGTCGAATCTGCTACAGTCTGTTACAAACCTCAGGTTTGTAACTGAACTAACTAATAAATAACTAATGGTCATAAAAACACAAGATATTTTGGGATTCATTGAAATCAAAATGTTATGTATCTACAACATCGAATTTCCTTATATTTTAGTTTTTAATTACACATAGCTCCTGCCCACGACTTCGTTTGCGTGGAAGTCGTAAGACTTTTAGATTTTTATAATACGTTTGTAGTTTTGGTCTCAGCAGCCAAAATATTAAGAGAGTCAGGACTGGTGCCGCGAGGGACGTACGTACAGTTCATCCCCGTAAGATGAAGCTCGTTTTGACCCGCAGGCTTCAGTAGCAATTTCCCATTGCTACTTTTTCTTTTTTAGTGCATTAATAAAAGCCTGCATGCGTACCTGTATATACTATATACTACCTAATGGTACAACACTGATACACTGACTGTTGCATTCTTACAGATTATTCCTGACGAACAGCTCACATAAATTCAAAAAAACAAACAAGAATTCTAAAAACTATATTTTCGGCATTGGAATCGTTCCCAGACCTCGTAGCAATTTTTTTTTTTTTAAATATTCAATGTTTAATTTTGACTTCGCTCCGATTTTATTCATATATGGATGAGTAACTTATTATTGAAATTATTCCTAGATATGTTAATGTATCGGGCAAAGTCTTCATGCATGCAAAATTAATGCAGGCCAGACAATGCTGACTTTCTAAAAACCATTGTAGGAAATCCAAAGCAAGAAAAGCATAAGCACCTATATGAATAAAACCTAAATCTATCTATGTTCCAGCATCACGCGAATACTACCAGATGGATTTTGTTCAAATAGTATATTGCGGTGTCTTACGACTTCCATGCGAACGATGTCGCGGGCAGAAGCTAGAATGAATATTTTGAAACAGTTAGGTAATTGAAAATCGTAATCACTTAACAAAGTTACACAAAAAAAAAGTTTAGATTTTATGAAAATACGCGTGGAGCTAATTGCTGGCTCGAATACTGACTGATAGACAGCTATATAGGGCCAAGTTTTGAATAGCAGCCGTAGACATTGTATTGCGCTTGGACATTACACAAACTAATTACCATCAATATACTGCTATGGTCCGTATGACGAGGCTTTATTTTTAATAACCATAATTATCGAACAGGTCCTTAAAACAAATGATTCATTGTCTGCAGTTCTCAGCTTTCGCAGCAGCACTGTTGCGAGCCTGTTTGCGTCACCATCCCGCTGGTACAAGGGACTTGAAAATAGGTCAAAAGGGGGCCGAACCACTGTCACTGCCACAGCACACAGCCACATGCTGATGTGTATACTCCTACAAATCTACGAAAATCAATGGAGGCACGAGTAACGACCTTCGAAATTTCAAGAGGTCATCTCACCGGTACTTAGTCTATGGCTAACCTGGGACTTTGTACGGTTTCCATGGTTACGCTTCATATATTTTTGAACCGTTACGGAAGAGTGGATTTTCACCGTATTTATGGTATAACATTTATCATTGGGTGATTAAGTAGGGAAATATTTTTGGATGTGGTTTGGTGTGAAGTCAGAGTTAATTAAACATTTGTGAAGATGTGTAGATATGATTTACTTAAAGTAATTTTCTAGAATTTATTATTGTCAGAATTTTTCGACGACTCTATTTTGCCGTTCATTTTAATAGTCCCTGTTACGATACAATATTTTTATAAAAATATTAAAATAAGTACACAATGGAGTGAAAATAAAACGTTATTTTTATATAATGTCCACTCAGCCGTCGAGGGATGTGACCTAATTACGATGGTGTTTTCTTCCTTTCATCATTTTTGCAGGAAACTTTTTTCAGGTAATTTAACATTATCAAGGAGAGTTTTTTATAGTCGTTTTCCTGACGTACCTCTCAAATACAGATAGGGAAGTGTTCTAGTATTTTGCGGATCCTGATGTGGATAAGTGTCGATAGAGTCGGGCCTGAAGTTTTCGGACTGGGAAATCCAATGAAAATTAAAAATACATGGCCAGTGCATAGCACAAAATGGCGTAAAATGGAGGACTTATGGTCCAGGCTCACGTCCTGCAGATCAAGAGGAAGAGAACAGTTTCTTGAAACCTGTTGGTATTCAGGAACTTACGATATTTTCCGTGCGTGAAGGTGATGTTTGGGTGGGTAATGGCTGTGAATAGTTGTACTGCAAATAAATCGCCTCCTGTCAAAATAAGAAGAAGATTATTGTGATTATGAACCCATAACCATAGTATAGACGCCCTTCATCATTAACTCCTCACTCATCTATCTCATAACTTTTGCGTGTTAATTTCAACAAATTTTTCAACTGTTTATAAAATAATACCTTTTCAATAAAGCACCTGCAAAGCAAACAACTTTTATTGGTACCGGGAAAAGTCAATTATAGCCTTTATAATACCGCAGCCCGCGCATGGAAACAGTTGACATTTCGAAACTGAGATAATTGTTGCACTCCATTTATAAAAAGTTCGCAGAATTAGAGGATTATGTTAACTCTGATCCATTTAGAAGAGCTGTGCACTGTTAACCTTAATTAGTTTCTGTATAAGTGTTCGCCAGTGTTTTGTTTTTAAATAATTTCTAATGTGACAGTCTGAACACCGGAATGTCAGTGCACTATTGAGAAGGCGGACAGTGACAAAATACATATATTTTTATATTAGGAATATTTATTTTTAGTTCGTTTTTAAGTTTTTATTACAAATATATAAGTATTTACAACCTATTTAACGGAAATAAGATGAGTATTAATGGGACTTTCATCGGAGTGAACAGATAGATACATATGTGAAACATGACAAACCACTATATGTTAACATACTTTTATTTTCTAAATGTGATCCAAATAAATCATAAAATTAATAGCATCGTCAGATTAACTTGCTCATTATAAACTTATTTAATGACCATTAAATATATACAACGACGGCTGAATTTCAGTACCTAAATACGACACAATACCCGTACATTAACGACTTTTTCCACGCAACGACTATATGCCATCTGCCGGCCACACCCTGAATCACCATCTGTAAGATCGGATAAAATGACGGTCATGGTGAACTTTTGAACTTCTGAATGTTCGTGACAATTATCACGTACGTATCTTTGGCAACCCAGGTCGATCTAAAAAAAGCTCGCATTGCTAAATTAAAATAATTTTTGCACCATGCCATTGCCTGGTGTTCAGTTGCATCCGGTTAGACTGGAAGCCAACCCCAACATAATTGAGAAAGGGCTAGGCAGATCGGCCATTACCTATTCGTGCATGGATGATTCGTATACGAATAAACTCTGTCTGTATAAACTGTCACGAGAAAAGAAGAAGTTTGGCAACCAAAATTAACCCGTGGAAGAACAAAACACAATAAAGTTTCTACGGGGTTAGCCTCTTCCAAACCTGTTTTGACAGAGGAAAAAAAAATTCATGTAATCTTTTTCATGCATGTAAGAATTCATTTATTACTTCTATACGTAAATACAACTTTTTTTAAACTTATTGGGCGCGAAACCTCGAAAACCTGTAAATTACTTTGAAGACCGCTGTAACTGTAACTCACTTTTACTTACCACAGAAGTGTATAAACACATCTTGTCGAACTTCGTGAGTTCTGAATGGAGCTGCTCATTAATCGGCTGAATATATCGCATTAAAATGCAGCGGAGACAAAATTCTTAGGGCCCCTGACATTGGGCTTTGACCTCACTCCGCCTTTTGGCAGTCGCCTTGGCATTGCAGCAGGGCCGCATTCAAAAGCCCGCGCCTCAAAATTTATACCAAGTATCGAACAACAATATCGGCTGTCCTTTACTTTCAGCAGTAAATGTAATGCCTCTGATGGCTGCCTTTTTTCGTCTATATTTATTTTTAAAACGTTTAATACAGTCAATTGTTAATTATAGAAGTTGGCTCGGTTTGTTCGCTTTGTTCTGTGTACGTACTTCGTGTTATTGTAAAGGTCAACGGAGTTAATATCGGGCACTATCTGGTTGGATCGAATCTCGCAGAGCGCGGTATTGCACCATTAGATGTAGAAAAAAAAGAAAACGCATTACGCCATTAAATGCCTCGATGCAATTTGGCAATAACTCCTTGAAGATAATATTAAACCAAATATTTAAGTAGGTACATAGTCTTATATTTGGTGATATTCGCTGGTGAGCGAAATACTAACGCAATAATATGCAATGGAATAGATGACTGATAATATGATGAACCAAGTATCTACCAAATGAAGTATGATTCTACAAAAAACAAATGAAACTCAAAATATAAATTAAGTACGTACCCATTCAATTTCACTAACGAATTTTTCAGCATATATTAGGATATATGCTGAAAAATTCGTTAAAAGTTAAATACTAGGAAAAGACAACCTTCAACTAAAATAAATAATTTAAACAAGCTTCTGCTATAAGTAGTCGGAGCTCATAACCTATTTTCAATGAAGTGGCAAGTAGCAACCGCGCCTGCAGCTTTGAATAATATAACAGATACCCCTGCCATGATATTATTGATCTTTAAATGTCGAAAGTCAAGAGTTCAACCAATATGGCGGACGAGGTTGCCTTTTGTTTCTATGAAACTGCATAAAAACAGGAAAAAAAGAGGATAGAAAAGAGGAGTTGGTCTCTTTGAATATTTAAAGTACCCTTGAGGATGGTGCTCATCGAATTTTCGAGAGAAAAATTAGAAATTCAAAATGGAGTGTTAAGAGGATGCACCGGCCGGCACGGCGACGGCTTCGACGACGGGCAGCGCTTGCGCGGCGCCCCAGTTCCCAGCTCGAGGTCAGGAGTTCGTTCCCCGATACGTATTGATCGTCCTGTCGAGGCCGGAAGTGGGCTTCGGTGCAGCGGACCTCCAATGAGCTGTTAACACCACCTTCGGCTGAAGAAACTTCTAGAGGTTTAACATCACTTGTTTCTTGCCAACTGACCAATGCAAGTTCAACCCTTTCGTGAGGTTATGTGTATTTGGATCGGAAACAATTAGTTCTAAGAAATTAATAATTACTGCTACTATATCCTGGCAATTTGTCGCTAATTATAACTGCAATTTAATACATTATTAATTTCATGTCTCAGCCGAGCACACTTTGGTATTAAGGCCAAAGCAGACGCTGGACAATTTTTCCGCGGACAATTTGGTATCGTATGGAAATCTACGCGCACCTAGGATAAAATGCTGGGATTTCCATGCGATTCCAAACTGTCCATTGTCAGCTCAACGCCTTAGGGGTGAATGAATAAATATTACGTAATAGTGTAATTAGGTGTCCGAGAGAGTAGGTAGGTAGTAGTAATAGTAGGTAATAGTTTCCGATACGTACTGAATACACCGTACCTATTATACAACTAGTGTATTGCAAAACAGCTGGCTGAAGATATGTATCCAGTTTTGTTAGTTCATTCACGAATTTCCTGGAATTTTGCTCACGTTACACCTCGTATCGATCAGTATTTTACACATAGTAAGTAAAATTAACCTTAAGTTTTGTACCTATACTAAATGTTGAGATACTTATTTTCTATTTATAATTTGAATAGAAAACCGAGTAACTATCTGTTTAAGATGAACAGAATGGACTGTTGAAAACAAATAAAGTAATTAATAGAATAAAATATAACAACAACATAATTATTTCCATGTATTAAAGAGTTTGCGGTCGTTAGAATTTCATAAAGAAAATTAATTATTAACGTTTATTATTTATACAGTGAGTGTCATTTGAATACCCGAGTTACATTTGACATTGGTATAAAATCATTAAACTAGAAGGAAAATAGTGCTGCTTATAATCAAGCTTGGAGTAAAATTATCCGTAGCTACTAGGAATATATATATATATAGGAATGGTCTGAATTTTCTGAAAATATTTTACAATAATGTCCTAAGTCGTAACTATATAATATTATAATATCCTAATCCTAACTAATATTATAAATGCGAAAGTGAGTTTGTTTGTTACGCTTTCACGCTAAAATGGCTGAACGGATTTAGATGAAATTTGACACATGGGTAGACCATGACCTGGAATAGGACTTAAGATACATTTTATCCCGATATTCCCACGGGATCGAGCCTTACGCGGGTGAAACCGCGGGGCGCAACTATTAACCAACATAAATTAAATTATAGGTACACTGTCTCTCAACAGTTGGCTTCATAATTTGTTAGTTTTAAACTAAAGATTGCTTTAAATTAATTCGAAGGCTAAATAAATATTTTCAGTCTGCTTTTGAAAATTATCATCTTCACATTGAAGTTTTCAGCGTCAAATCCCGCGGCGACCTTGCTTAGCAATTATTACATTATCAGACACATTGACGAGGACATGTGCACACATGAGCAATTGTTCAAAGTAAGCCGTCAATGTTGTATTGTTATTAGCATAAACACGGCACACAGACGAATCAGTCGCCGTATCGGTGGGGGTGTTATCGGCCCGATATAAGTAGGCCCCGGAGGTGGGTCAATGACGTTCGTTGACCCGCCTGCAACCCGCACGTGTTGGCCTCGCAAACCCACACCCCCCGCGCTGTGCACCCTCCGCGCACACACCCCCACCTCGCCCCGCCCTCCTCGAAATTTATGGTGATTGTTGGTAACCTTTCCAAAAGTCTCAATTAATGCATTATTCACCTGCCTATACGCATCCTTCATATAATACTACCTGTTATTGATATCTAGTGATGATTTTATTTTATGTCTAGTAGGTATGCAACATAATGTTAACTATAAGTACCTATTTAACCTAGCTTTAAGTTGCCCTAACAGGGTCACTAATCTTAAGTTTTAGGCTAGCTTAGCTAAATGAATAAATTATCATTTCAAAAACAAAATCGAGGAGGTATAGTCCTCGATGTTCCTTATGAACCGCACGCGCACGTTCGATCGATATTTGGTACATATTCTGTTCTTTGCTATTGTAGATAATGAACTGAAATTGATACTTGAATGTCCTTGTTATCTAACTATGTACATGTGTTTGTTGTATGACATATTTATTTGTGAAATTATTGGTAGATTTTATCTCTACTACATTTAACACAAAAAGATAATATTTATTTTAATTTATAATTACCTATGTATATAATATTATGAGCTACGAATTATGTGCTACCCTGTTCAATAGTAGCATATAGAATAGAATAGCTAATGCTGCTTTTAAACTTTTCTAAGGAGTTTGAGGAAAATATTTTATTTGTCTAATAACATAACAAGCACGTGACTAGTGTTTAAATCAACATGCGAACGTAATCATTAGGTATATAGTAACTGCCTACAAATCATAAGCAAGGTTTACCTATTTTAATTAAAACCTCATCTGTAATCGCGATGTACGAACAGATTCGTTCAGTCATAGGTCAGGAGGCCACTCCTCCCAATCTTTCGTATTGATTGAACCATTGACGTATGCACATTTGACGCACTAACCTACCTCTACCTATAGCCTAGGTACGCTATACACTACAGTTTCATTGCCATATTCCCGGAGATCGCTATATTTATCAGTCTGGTTTGGTGCGGGGCGCGGGGCGGGGCGGGCAATAGCGCGCAGGTACTAGGTGGGTCAATGACGTTCCTTCACCCGGTGCAGCCTGCGCCCCCTGAAAGTAGGGCGGCTACCTACCACCCTAGCTTTACGCCCGATGCTCTTAGCCCCCCTTTTATATAACTTAACTGCACTTAGGGTGTCGTAGACTTGGATAGATCAATCAATGCCATCGGTTTTCAAGATAATATGCAAATACAATATGATCCTGAAAACTGCCAGACACACCCTTTATATTCTTTTAATGTAGAAAATGAGGTAATCCCGAAGGGAATATATTAGGTTTGTTGGTTTGTTATGGCAACAACAAAAATAGGGAAGGGCTGCCCCGGGGTCAGATTTGGGTCCGCTGCTTACGTAATATACTCCTTCATTTGTTTATTTATAACATTTTCCTTCTTGTATTCCCTAAGATAATAACAAGCTATTACTTTTTATGAATCAAGATCTTGGTCAAGTCAATGTTGGGGGAAATATAAATTGCACTGATAGTGCTACTGACGATAACCAAATGAAAGGTTGACGTCATTACATCATGTGACAGGGCATACCCGCCCGACATCCCCCTTGAACTAATTTGATAAAACAATGATTATTAAATTATAGTTAAATATTATCGTGTCATGAGCTCCGTAGCTCTAAGCTCGTATAACCAGTCTCACAATGGGTAATTACAACTATAGGTTACTAATTAATTATTAATATTAACTTGACCTTCAACGATCAGCTTTTCAATGTAAATTTTACAGATTACGTCTGTAATTAAGTGTAATGTATTCAAGTTTATTTGTACTTTTGTAAACAAGTATAAACAATATTAGTGCGCAAGGTCATGCGTATGCGTTTATTTTTCCTATAACAGATAATATCATTTAATATAAAGTATACTGCAGGTCCTTAATTTCTCAATTAGATTAGATAAACGGATAGAAATCAAGTGAATTAAGCAGTAATACTTGACTTGCTTATGTTCGTTGATTATGCAATTCACCTCAAAGTCTTTGCGATATTGACAACTGCTTATTAGATACCAGTCTACAGTAAATATACATGGATACATGCGACTACTGTGACATAACTTATACCATTAAGTAGAACAACAGGTAAACATCAATGATGCTAATCCAATGAGAGAGTACCAAGAATTAGAACATTACATAAGGACGATAGCGATAAACTTATTGCATCAAGTACTGACTGCACTATAAGTACCAAACAGTACTGGAGCCTTCGCTCATGTACTCGTAAAAGTAGATAGAATGTCTAAGTCAGCCAGGCCAGTAGGAGCCAAGGCTAGGTTGAGCAACCGTCCCACTGAATATGAAACTTTATAGCTACGCACGGAGCATAGAAAATTGCTTGGCGGCTGTCGTCAATGACGTTCGTTGACTCGAGCGTTCGATGCCGGCGCAGTGCTGTTTTCCTTCTCCGTTTTCATGCATTGATATTAGAAACTATTGAAGCTGTTTCTGTTATAATGTTAACTTTACAATTCCCATCGATAGCTGAGTAAACAAGGACGAATTTCATATTAAAGTACAGTATTGTTTTAGACAGTTATTTAATTTTATTCTGCAGTAATGACCTTAGAGAAATCTTGCGAAATTAAATGCGACTTTGCATTTAAATATAATTAACCTTGAATAGACAATGCATATTTAGAAATTAAATGGGTACAACTCTCGTAGAAGCTATGCTGCAAATAATTCAATATTTATTTCTTAATTAATCTATTTAATATAGTGCCTATAATAATTAAATCAGTTCTTGTTTTTCTAAGGATATCTTAGAATATTAATCAACATAACAATTAATTAACAGGGAAAATCAAGTTAATTCTAGAAACCTATTTTTTTAAACGTAAACTTTTTTTAAGAAGAAAATTAGGCATGGCACTGTAGGAACCTGATAGTGCATGAAGAAAACTGATAGTGCATGATATAAAATTGATTCAAAATTCTGATTCTACATGTAAGTTGAAACGTAACGAACTCTAAGATCATAGAATTCAAGGTCTGCTGCTGGATGTACGGTGATTCCGCGTCCGATCTATCATGTTGAAACACGTAGTTATTTTAAACGGCAGAAGGTTTATTTCATTTGTCGTCTTGCAAGTACAGCACCAGTTACTCAAGACCCCTGCCGCCTGTCGCTCACTAGCGTCATGATGCGAGGTGGAGGAAATCGTGCGCACGTCAGAGGTCTCGGTTAGCTGGTCGATGTGTACGTGAGGTGGCTCGGAGCTCGTGACCCAATTTCGCAGCTGCTGGTTTCAGCAGTGGCGAGGGGAGTCAGCGGGGGCCGTGCGGTGCGCGGGAGCAGCGGCAGCGGCGGGAGGCGGGCGCGTGTCAATGCCGTTCGTTGACTCGCAGCAGCGCAGCGGCATCGACGCGGCCTCCGCCTTACATAACCAACGACAATGAGCGCTCGGCGAATGCGTGTGATGTACCAGCCGACCCCACTGTTGCTGCTACACCGGCACCGAAGCCGCTCGAGGCGACTGTTCTCTAGCCCATACAACCACTGGCGTCTACGTATTCTAATCTAAACACTCATGAATTCAGTTAGGCACGCATTATCAGGAATATTCTAGAAGGGAGACCGACAATTGCACGGTATTTATTTCTTGTTGTTATTGTTGTCAAGGTCAGTGCTCAAATATAATTTAGAATACTTAGGCAATGAATGTCAAAACCATATTATGAACCTGTAGCTAAAGCTACATAATTCATGTTTATTAGAACTCGTAGAGCAAAATATATCATTCCTACAAGTTTTGCGCATAAAATATTGTGCAAATAGCAATTTACTTTAAGATACTTGTAACGGATAAGAACTACAACTGAAAACTATTTGTGATATTGTAAGGCATTCTACAATCTACCTCCAAGCCTGTTCAATCATTTAAATCACCCAAGTTCAATGCTCGTAGAGGTACTTGATATTTGGTATTTCCTGAGAAATCTAAGCAACTTAAAATTAATTTAACTAAATTGTAATTACTTTTAGCGAGTCAATGGATTCAATAAGAATGAAATAATAAGTGTGAACTAAATGTGTGTAAAACCTATGTCAATCCAAATTGTAATTTGCTCGGAAGTTACTACAAAGTGGTCAATCGTTTGTATCTGTGAATGAGACAAGTTTACTGTGGAAAGCGGTTCCTTGCTGCTAGGGGCGCAACAACGGGCGCGTAGGGCGGGCGGACTGCGCCGGGCAAAGTCGGGCCGAAAGTGAAAGATGCGCGGGTGCGGGGGTGCGGCGGGGCGCGCGCGGGGCGGTGCGCGCGGCACGGCGGGCACAGCCGCGCGCCCGCACTAGCGAGCGAGTGCACCGAGTCGCAGCCTCACGCAAACAAAACTTTAGTTACTAACCTACTTCCGTGCGGGCGCCAACCGCGAGCGCGACTCCCGCTCCGTTGCACGCTCCTGTGTGCGCACCGCTGGCCCACGCTGGCCCACGTACCCTACCTATGACACGTTATAGTGATGAACTATTCTATTAAATTAATTAGGACTCTCTAAACCGGCTGGCTTGGCTGTTTACTTTGAATGGACACAAACACGATAAAGCTGACCGGACGACAAGGGCAATTGAACAAAATGTTTTATGGTGAGATGACGTTGTGTACGTCTTGTATAGCTTTTATGTTATTTTATTTTTCACGTTGGCATGCACATTGCGGTCTCGTCATTTCATTCATTCCTTGTTTATTAGTAGACGGCCACGCACACACTGCACGGTAAAAACACGTGTTTATCTAAGATTCCGATGAATACAATAATTTAATCACTAGCGATAACCCTTTAGACATGATCTACTGTTATATCGTCTCATCAAATATTCTAAAAAAGTACTATCGAATACTAATCATTACTATCGGTGTACTCTCGACTTTATTGCATTAACTAACTAATTTATCTACAATCCAATTACCCACCTGCCTAAGATACTGTACAGACTACAGTATCTTAGGCACCGCTAGACACAAAACAACTTTTTACTTCTTATCATTGTTTAATCATTTAGACCAACTAAGCAGTAATACTTAATGACTGTTCTTATTGTGACTTGAATATCTTGCATTTCTAATTTTTCAATGTAAAATTATCAGCTTTTTGTTACGTTGCAGCATAAATTAATGTTCCGCTTTTGTCAATGTTCTTAGTTAACTAGTTATCGTATAGGTTAATTATAACTTATACTGTATAAATACTATTCTAATTTCATAAATTCTATATCTTTAATTAATTAAATAAATAATAACGTCCATCTATTTATCGAAAAATAAAACTGAAAATATGTCTCTTGTTCGGCGGCCATATTGGATTTGTCTATGTGCTGCTTATGTCGCCCTCTAGCGACTAATGACGTTAATATTATTTAATGATAACACATTTTTTCTGTTTGTATATACCACATTTTTAACTAAATATAAGATTGCGAATTATAAAATATAGAAAATAAATTCACTTAAATGTAGGTTATCTTGTTGTTATCGTCATGTTTTGAAGTCTTTATCTTACATAATAACGTAACCATGTAATTATGAATAATAAGTCAGTACTCGTATATTTCTCGAAGGAATGACCGAGAAATTAATCAATTTAGGACATTAAATCTAAAAAGTAAAACGATATCTACTAACATAAACAAACACTTCTTTCCGGAAATAAAATTTCATCATCATCATCATCTTTCAGCCGAAAGACGTCCACTGCTGGACATTATAGGCCACCCCCAAGCACCGCCACTTCGACCGGTTCTGTGCTTCTCGCATCCAGCGGATTCCCACTGCCTTCACCAGGTCATCAAATAAAAACTTGTTCGTAATTGGGTTACGTACGGTAGGAGGATATTACACTATAATATAATAACTAAGCTCAACCCCCTTTGGGAAAAATATTGAATATAATATTTAAGAAATATAAGAAATATTTATTGTATTTCATAAACGATAAGACTAGGTATATGATAGTGGAATATTCCCCTTACAGTAACAGCAGCTAGTTAACATTAAAATTACCTGGAAATTGGCCTAAATCAACATCATGACCTTTGCCCTTTTCTTAATTCAAAAATTCTGACTGCAATTCCTACGACTCTACCTCGAATATTTTACAAAAAAAAATGCCTGAATTCTATATTTAAATCCGAAAACCCCACATATGGTTGGATTATTTTAATACTTTAGTCACTAATCCCAGTATGATGATCTCACGGTTATATTCTAACCTCCGCACGACTACTCTACGCTAACCATAGTTACAGATTCCGGATCTACGTAATCATACATACTTATACAGTCAAGAATAAAAATATGTATAGGTACACGAAGCTAAATTCATAAGCGAGTTTCTTGAATAGTAGGTATCGCTTCAATTGTTAAGATGCGATACAATTCGCAAACGTCTGTGTGCAAAGATCCAAATGAGAATTTAGGAGAAAATTGTTGTTGGATTTCCGTCGCCTATACATATTTCTGCTTTTGACTGTACCTAGGTATACAGATGTAGGTACTCGTAAAAGAGCAGTTAGTAACTGCAGTTAGATACTGCTAAAGTCGGTACTTTCTCGCTTTGATCTTATCCGATAGTGATAAATTCTAATTGAAGTAAGCTTTGTGATTGAATAACAGATAACAATTTCTCGAAACGAATTGATTTCGATTTACTTTCATTTTCATACGATAAGTGGCTTGTGGCAAAATGCTTCCTTCAAGATTGATGGAAAGATTCGGTTTCCCATAATAATGTATATTTTCTTATACATACCTAATCACAATAGCTTTTATTGTTTCTTTATTCAAGAGGCTAGACTAAGATACCGACATAGTAGTGTTCTTCCGATTCCGTATTTGAGTTGTTTAACCAGTAACTAAGTACTTAAATTAATAGAATCGGCATCAACAAGAACAGCATCTTACGGCTAGTTTTAAAAGTTTACTAATTAGTAACTAATCTGCTCGAAGTCTGGCTTCGTGTCTTCTCACAGACTTAATCGGGTCGGCACAGTCGATTTGGAAGTACATTTTATACAACAAAGCCGATCGGGAAGCAATTACTTCCCATATTTGGCTTTCATTCGGCTCGTGCCGATGGGCAAACTCCGTTTGGCATATAGGCACCCACGCTCGCGCGGCTCGGCACAATTCGAGCTTAGCCGAGCGGCTTTTTCCCGAACATATATTATTTGATTTTACCGCCCGACTGTGCCGAATCATGCCTACCCGAACAAGTCTGTAGTAGCCTTATGTACAACATAATCTGTTCTTTTGTTTCTCTGTTGTTTTCAACCAGATATTTGCAAGTGCCTATCACTAATTTTTAAGCTGACTATTTTATAATCTGAAACATCAAACAATACCTACACATAGAAATATATGTAAGGGTTGCGAATATTTAAAAAAAAAACTTGCACATAATGCCTAATAGTTTCATAATGACAATTCTACCATTTTCCCGAAATGTACAAGTCAACATTCAGTTAAAGTTTAGTCTAGCTAGTAGCGCAAATACAAAGAGCACCTAACTTTGCCACCAGCTCAGTTTGTGAAAGAGTTGAAATTGAAACTCGTCAGGTAGTCGTTGAGGTCTGTTGATATTTCGGCAACATTTTAATCATCATGGCCAAGGCCTACCGGAGACCATTGACCATGAAACTTTTGAAAGGAGAATGCCCAAAAAATTATGGGCAATGTAAAAGGGCATTAATTGTAGACAAAAAAAATTTTTATTACTTTCTTTAAAAATTATCTCCATGTTTGTCTATGTATTGTTTTATTTTTAATAATAGGTAATGATTTTCTTGCTTGCTTCATCAAATGAGGTTAGTTAGCAGTATATAGTATATAAAAACATACATGTAAAAACGAAGGTAGATATTTGTTACAGAAAATACATCGCTGTTACATTTATTATCGTGATTAACTAAGAATCTAGAAAACTAGCTGGTTGTTGAAGTGTCTTCATGCCTAGCTTAGGCGAGATAATACAACATGCTGATTACAACTTCCCAACGTACGACGACTGACGACTTTTTTACTCTTTTTTTTTTATAAAGCTTGAGGCACCTTGTCTGATTAGGGTTCTCGATATGCGTTAATTAGTGCTGCTGCGATTCTAAAGTCACTCATTGCATTCGTCGCTGTTTTGATAAATAACTATTATTAGCACTCTCAGTGTTTAACTGAGTTGTTATTTGGATGGTGGAATATGTGGAATATGTGAATATGTGCATAGCCCCATGGTATATAACCTATCTCTTTTTGACCACAAGAAACTCATAATATGACGATTGCAATGTTGCCGATTTTTGCATACTGTGGTGCTCATGGGGGTTTTAAGAGAAACTAATTTCACATTTGATATAACACGTATTTAGATTTAGTGTTTAGCCCTACTATCGTATGTATATTTTTTTAACGACTCTGGTTTTTATTTCGAGCATTGTCCTTTGTACCAGTTATTTTAATGGACGTTCAAAAATAGTTTGGGGCTATTTATGTACTGTAAGTACGAAATTATGATAACCCTAAAGTTGCCATTTTGTTACTGACACTTAATTACAGTTATTATCAAAATGTACATAATTAAGAAGTGCTACGAGAATGCTACGCGGCTACGAATTTTTTTGGCGCCAGGAGAATATTAACAAAAAATTAAAATAATAAATTGTTAGCACACTACTTTACTCCCTTGATGTCTTCAAGCTGCGATTTAGGTACCAAACAAAAAAAAAACGAAAAGTGAATATATAAAAGTTATATAATTATTAATTCACCAATATAAAATTGCTGTTATACAATGTAGAGACAATTTAAGCATTTTTTATTAATATTATTACTGTTTTAGTGTGATAATTACACTTATTACGTAGGTATTACATAGCGCTGCAACAACACAGTTTCGAAATACCTTTAAAAGGCCCATCGTTTAAACAGTAAACAAGAATTTATTCAACGAGCAATGACGCGTATTTAGTATTAGTCAATAATATTTAAAGCGAGAATTATGTGAGTTCGTTGCGTGGTAGCTTCTAATTCGTGAACTGTTCACGAATATGCGTGTCGTACGCAAATGCGTCAATGTGTGCGTTGATTGAGGAGTAGCTTCTGTGTTTGTGGGTTTTTGAGTAAAACGCGCACACGGGCCCATCGTGTGGGCTCTCGAACAAAACTGGGTCGGTTCAGTGACCCATATGTTTATCTAACGATTGTGCGGCGGGCGCGAAAGGCTCGTAGCGCCTCGCGAGTCGCGTTGTTATCATTATCAATGCGTTCGCGTTTTCGTTTAGGTTATCTGTCGGGCAACCTGTCTCCTGCACTATACTGATTAATAATCACGTTGTGTGACACAGTGCACATGCACACATTATTATTACTTACCTACTGCATGCAATGCATTAAATAGGAAAAACGATTCTAGAAATGTTGCTTGATAATTCTTATCTTCACTGCTCACAGCTGTCATTTCAACCTCGTAGTTTTCCAAGTATTGGTATTGAACTCGGCACCGCCTCCATCCAGAATTCCAGACGCGATGAGTGAGACTAATCACCAGTTTTTTCTGAAACATTTTTATATCTTAATTAATTACGGTGTTCCAATTCCTAAGTTTAATATTTTAAAATGAATATTTTTTCAGCGATCTCTTGTTCACCGTATTATTCTCTTTACTCCAGCCATATAAAAATAACTCTTCTGATTCACACATTTTCCTTGTTTAAAAATGGAATTCCTCATCTGAATCATATAACGACTTAATTGGTAGTGAATACTGCAACCACAACGGTAACGTTATAAAGCTTTTTATGTTACCTAGACCTAGAAATAATACGTGAAACTATGTATGTGTCAGATAGATCTTTCGCTAATGTTATAATAACCTTGGACAAAATTAATATTCATCAGTCCATTCGTTTTCTAGACATCCTAAATTGTAAGAAACCAATTTTAATTTTAGCCAAAACAATAAAAATAAAGTAATAAAAAATCCAAGACCGTTTAATTTTAATTTCGTGAATGTCGTCCGGGTGGACGATATTAAAATTAAACATGGAGAAATTCGCTATAAATCTTCACAATTACTAATTTGGCTATGACTTGCTTTCTCTAATAATAAAACCACGCTCATTTAACTTTTTTATGTCTAAACCGCTAAATTGCTCCGCTGATAAGATCCTACTGACAAGCGCGTGCAATACCAATGAAGTGTTGCGACTTGGCATATACCTTCTAACAATCTTACAACTGCACTTCTGCAAATTGAGTGCAATCAACTGTGAACCTTCTACTCGTAAAGTTAAGGACGTTATTGTGTTTCGCGTTGTACATAGAGCTTTGTAAGGCACATATTACCGTTTGCTCGCCAAGGACGGTGAAAGCGGAGAGAAAGGATGTGCAATAGTGACGTCATAACTTTTGAAGTTAACAGTTTTTTTTCTTCAAAATCCTTTCTCAAAACTTTTGGGAAATGTTGACTATGCCTTTGATTGTTTAGACATAGACAATGTGCATGTGCGTTTTTTTAAAATTAGTTTCAGGAAAACTCACGTACGACGCATAGTTTTTCAATACTGAGGAAGTAGGTATATAATATATTCCTGAACATATTGTTTTTTCAGTTAAGGCGCACCACAATGCACATTAAAAAATTGGTTCATGTTGCTTCAGACGGTTCAAAAGTTTCTTCAGACTTTAACCTAAACTTTTGACTAATCATTTAGAGCGTTCAATGATAGAGATTTATAAAACAAAAATATGACATTAATGTTAAAATAATGTGGGCGCAGATGTGTTTTAATAGCTGCCATGTGTCGGCCAATTGACGATCACTCCTACCGCGGCATCATGATATTTACAAGCGTAAATTCTTAGCAATTAGTATCAACCTAAGCCCGTTACCTTCAAACACTTGAAACTACTATCGCCCTTCATTTTCGTTAGCGCCGTCCATACTTTACCTTTATGAAGGTGAACGCTGGTGTTGTACCAGCTCAAATCATCATTCACATAGTTACGTCTCATTCTAGGCTATGATAACAGCTATTAGAGCGAGCGGGATGCTACAAATTGGTTGTTGTTATTAGTAGTTAGTCTAACACGCTTAGGCTTAAGGTCGCTTCGACAAAACGTAGATGCGTCAACGAACGCTGGCAAGGTGACGCATTGTCACTAGGAATGTATTAGGTATTGTAATACTGGTGATGTTACGTGCGTAATAGAGTTGCACATTGAAAAATTCATAAACTTTATATATAATTAAATGTAACGGGTCTCTCTGTTACATACAGGTCGCATTCAATAAACATTGTTGACCGATTTAGATAGATAGGTGAAATTGTTAAATCTTACGGATCGAGACTAAGGGGTTGTTCCCTAATGAAATCTATTTACACAAAACAACAAAATCTAAATATTTGACTACTTTAGAGCAACTTTCCCATTTGTATATGTATAGGTAACTAAACATAACTTAATGTTTACCTGAACTTTGCATGTGTTGCAATTTGCAAAAAGCAAACCTGAAATTGCTAAACTAAATCTTTTTTCTTATCCTTAATAGCTATGTATATCATAACATTAACAACCTGCAGAAACAGCCTGTGTTATGTCATGACGTTTTTTTCTAGCGCACTATGTGCAACCCTATTTCATAACTCCGAAGGTCAAGCGAAGCTGCGGGTAAATGATAATAAAATTAATTAATTATTTGTATAATAGGACCCAATACAATATGAAAGACATAATTTTTCTTGGAAGCAAGAATGAGTAACACATCCGTTTGGACTATAATAAACAAGTATCTATTATTATGCACCCTTATACTGACTAATAATACTATGTTAATCAAAGTGCGAGAACTTTGTCGTCTCACTTGTATTCATTCAGCGTTTCATATCTATTATCTAGTTGTTAACGCTCGGAACTAATAGATGGCGTTGGTTGTTTTGTATCGGACATAAACTGAGAAAAAATGGGTAATAGAATTAATAGTTTTGAATACAGATTTTATTTAAAAGGAGGTAAAAATAAAACCTTTATGAAGAGAACAAGCAATTTTTTTTTTTTTTTGTAACTGTAATTTTAACTACACCTGTGGCAGAGTTAACAGACTTTTGAAAGACATCGGTGTCTTAATGGCCATTCATAACATAGTATAATATTAAAATATATATAGTAAGTATAGGGCAAGTTGTTAAATGTAGGAACCTATGGGTATATATGTATGAGTACCTATAGGGTTTTGTTAAAGTCAGTCCACAAAGGTTCCACTAACATTTCATAGAACATCGTAGGTGAACGTAAATGACTAAATCCTACAGTTGTTACAGAGAACTATTTCAATATTCACATAGAAAATAACAATAACATAGAGATCATAACACTAGATACGTCAGTCAGTTGGGATGTCGGTCCGTCTGTCCTAGTTTCCACTCGCGTAGTAGGCACGCTGCGCAGGCGTACACTGGCGTTGTATTATTACCCATAAACTCGGATAAATTGTCCATAGATCGTCAATTCTAGTAAATTAAGAAGCTTCAGTATATTTTACGACGAAAATATAAAATAAATGACAATTTAAAATGTGTGTCAGATGTACAGAGATGCAGATATCAACAAATGCGTTTGGGTTTTTTTTTTTCTATGTAGACGTTTAGTAAATATTTTTATCACATTTCTTACACCAATGAATCATAATATTTTGGCATTCGGGGAAATCCAAACGTATCATCAAAATAATAAAGTATATTACTATTTCGTTTAAAAAAATCTACCTTGTGAGACGAGCATGCTAATTAATTAATGGATTAATAATAATTGTCCTAATGACAATTTATATAAAATAAAATATCTTTGCGTCCAATAAAATCTCAATACAAAAGACACGTGTGGCCAAACAAAGCGTATCTATGTCTAATAAAACACGAATAAAAAATATAAAACATATTCACAGATGGTTAGAGATGCGAGCGGGAGGTATGCGCTGTCTAAAATTAGGGTCAATGATGATAAGACCGTAAAACCGTCACCTACGACTGTACGACTCCGACACTAGCAATTTGTACGCGACCGTACCGCATCGTGTTCCGGAATTTATACACTTGTATTCCGTACATTCTTCAAGGGACAAGTTCACGATAAAAAAACAAAGATTTTTATGATCTAGCTTGATTTTTTTGATGTGGGTAGTCTTATGCCTAGAAACCCAGTAACTCTTTGTATTTCAGAGAGAAAAAATCAAAGCCAGTCCTGAAAAAAATACCACTCAAAACAAAATGTCATACCTAAAACGCAAGGCATCTAAAGACGGTATAATGTACACAATATGTACGAATAATATAACATTCAATTATCCATAAAGGTACATTTACGATCTACGTGTAAGAACATTTGATTTGCATCAATCACAAAGCTGTCAGCGGATATAGTAGGCGATTACCGCCCATCCGCCCACGACTGCTTGTAACCTAAGTTTAAATCAATGTAACCAATCTTAAATGATCAGGCAAGCATTAAACAAGCCTAGGTTATAAAAGACAATGCTAAACTTAGTGCAGGCACTTTTAAATAGCTATGATTTAAGCTCATGTACGGCCACACCTGTCTTAGCAGTAAAATGGCAAAAGTTCAACTTCGACAACAAAATATTTCTATTGGGATTTTTATACATGCTGTAAATCGGAAAAAAAAGAAAAACTAACGTACTTAAGAAAGTTGGTAAGTTCATTATCTGTTTCTTTATTTTAGTTTTAGTAAGCTATTCCATCGTTTTGTATCAATAAATCGAAAGATAGAAATAAGTAAGGCAAGAAAATTCGGAACTAAAAGGGTAACACAAATTTTAATCTTCTTGCGTAAAACGCGGAAGCTGTTAACCCATATTTTCCAATTAAACTCACTGCCAGTAAAACAACATAACAGCGTAAAGTTGCGCAAACGCTACAAACATCTAAGTTCAAACAACTGACAATCTAGTCGGTGAGTGCAATAGGGTTTCCCACGCAGCAGCCCTGCGGTGGCCTTGTCGCTAAACCTTTGTGCGAGTAGGAGCACAATGTTATCGAGGAGTCATGGACTCGAGCCTGCAACTATTGTGTTAATCTCATTGACGCAAATTATTCAGTTCGAACTACCCCGCTTTGTTGCACATACATGAATTCTGATTAGTGAGTTATTTTGTGAAAACAAATACAATAACGAATGCTGATGACCTAGACAAACTATTTTAGTAAAATTATATGAGTAGATGAAAGAAGAACCACGCACAAAAAATACGAGAAAAGCACTCCCTGGCCCCAAAAACGTGGCGTACGTAGGTATATCTACAATTTTCTAAGGTCACCAAATCATCATAATAAACAAAGTCTTCATTAATATTCGCTCTCGCATCCCGTGACAAATGTGTGACGCGTTCGACACAGGTCATTACTAATTAAATGACATGTCCATAACTAATTAACCGAGTACACGTGGAGCAATTAATCAACAGAGGTGAACGATCTTGAAATCGAATAGATCTCGTGGACATTCTTATGGAAAGTGAGCGTAACTACACTATAAATAGATACTGACCTTTCGCTCCACTGATGCGTCAGCCAAACTTACGTGATGTAACCGACAATACACACGCACACAAACACAAAACACGTAAAATCTCAGTATGTGTTTGTGTGTACATGCAAGCACGATCAGCGGCCATCGAAAGAGAAAGTGGTTAAGGTCTCAATGGTGGTTGACCGGTGCTCAAGTAGTGTTGTCGCGTTACCGCCTGTGCGCCTGTGCTATCGATGAATTTCATCGCTAACCCAGTCCGGTGTTATTGACCTCTCGACATAGGTACGCACAATTCGGCTTTGTCCTTGTAACAGTGTAACACATATTATTATACACGAAAATACTTGAAAGTATATTTTAAAACTGCTTAGAATAGTTTCACCCAATCTTTACTCATAAAGCTTTAGTATTCCAAATATTTGAAATCGGTTCAAGCATGCCAACATAGATCGATTAAGTTTATAGCTTACCATATAATAGTATAATAAATTGCAGCAGCAAAATAATTCATCCAAAAAATCATCGAATTTAGATACTCTTACATTGTCTCTTTCTCGAGTAGTATGAACATAGAAAGTAAAAGTCTAAATCTAATAACTTGCATATTCCACTCTTACGCAAGATAAATTAAGTTAACACGATGTTTTATTACTTAAAATATTTTTAGACTCATAAATATACTTATAATGTGCTTAAAATGTTGTACGCTGTAATTGCACTACATTAATTACAGACTATATTAACAACATTACATATTATGCGCTACTGATTTTTTTAGAGAGATTTTTTTAAAATCTTCTTATACTTTAGAAAAATACCAATAAAATTAAGAATAAGATAAACAATAATTCAATTACCCATATCTTATCTCTACACGAAAGCCCATAAAACTGTACTCTGAGTCTCAGATAATTCCATTTGTCGATATTTGCGTTCATCCAGTAACGTAGCATCACTAGTGTTGCGGGATGCCTCGGACCCGTTCCTACGGGAAGTACCGTAACTTACACCCGGTACCGTTGCGCCGAGCCCGCTTGCTACGTGAGTGCGCCCGCGCCGCGTAGACCGCCAATTACTCTCGCTTTCGATTTAAATCCTATTTCCGAAGACAATGAACTTTCTTCGCTTTATTGATGCCTATTGTGCTTACGGTTTACGTAATTTTTATGTGAATTGTTTAAGATGTTTCTAAAAGTGATTTCGTATAAGTCTTGGTTTTATGTGTTTTACATGGCCTTCAACATTGTTATGAGATCAAAGTAAATGAAGATTGCGTATCGTATTAAATGGAGATTGTTTATTGATATCTAATTCCTCATTGAAATACATTAGAGGTCAGATTGCTCAGTTCGATTAATTCCAACACTAAATGAGGCATCAAAGCAGCGAAGTGCGGACGACGTCAATCAGAGTCCGTAAGCGTGTACTACTAAAACAGAAGATAAAATCGCGTGAAGCAAGCATTCAAAAAACTTGAGCCTTGACCACGGGTGGCTGACATTAAAAACTCACGCGCCTTTCACGGCGTACTCAGGTGGCCGTTGTATAACACACTTTCCATTTCTTTGGCAGAGTTTTAAGCCTCATCTCCATGGAGCTTAAAGTTGCATCGGCCGATAATATTTTATCAAAATTGATTTTTAATTTGAAATTATAATTATGCTATTAATGATTTTCAACATTTTCCATGACGTAACACGCCATGTTTACGGCCCATGGAATGATGTCACATAGATTTGTACAAGTTTGGTTTGATGCAAGATTGTGTGATTCACGAAATCCGCATAACTGTCACTAATTACTTCAAAAACCCTTTTAAATGACTATCATCAAAATTAATAGTAGTGCCCACGTGTGAATTCACTTTGGCAGTGTATTCGGGGCTTTATTCGCGGTGTCGTCTTACGAAACTGGCGGACTCGCGCCGAGTTAAGGTCGCCTATATGTGGCAATTTTCCCATTTCGAAGAGAAGCCAAACCTTGACCTAGGAATTAAATTTCATTTCGTCATTCCTGCTTTACTCGCTACGTATTGCAATTTATTAGCCGCCACGTTTGTGTTATAAGCAAAGTAATATTATGTTGATTATTAGGTATTCAGGCACTTGACAATGCAAGTCTGACAAATGTTTACAAGCTAATGAAGACAGGCAAGAACGACTACATTACATTACATTATATCTTCGGACTCAGCAATAAAAACGTTTTAAAATTGGCAACGAGTCGAAATCAAAACTGTTTAGCGCATTTTTATTATTTAGAAAATATAGATCAATAAAGCATCTAATGTCAATCAAGTAAAATCTTTGTACTAAACACATATTTTATCCTGAAAATCCAAAAAGGAAAAAAGCCATAACAAATGATGCAATAAACAGCTAAACACTTGCGATTTAGTACTTAAGTATATGTGGTACACATACAATGTCAATGAAAGCGTCCGTTAGATGGCGCTGCGCACACGCCGCGTCACGTTGGAGCGCTGCGGAGGGGGTCGGTTGCGCCACTGCGCGGGCGCTTTACGCAACGCGGCCATTCACCCCGGAAGGCGTTTTCCTCGCAGTTTCTTTAGCAGTGTGTTACTGTGGCGCTCGCGTGACTACTTCGCGTGCTCGATCACCCCCACTAACCCTCCCGCCACATCCGAACCACTCAAAACTGCAGACCTAATTATCTTATCGCATGAGACAAATATGTAACAGTTGCACTAACGTCTGCTTTTAGCTATCAACGAGAATAGCATCAGGATGCATCTATTAGTAGCATATATAAACTACAACGTTGACTAGGTTTTTAAAATGTCACTAAATAAAATTCTCAGCATGTGTTAACTTAACAAAGTAATTTTAAAGGCAACATATTTTTTTAAATTTTACTTTAACTTATTACACGCCGTTTCGTTGTTTCGAAAGAAAGCTGTTAAGCTTGTCGGCGCATTCATTTATCCTTCCATTTGGAGAGACATTAAACATATGACTCCCGCTTGTTTGTCATGATTTTTTCCAGGCAAAGATATATTTTCATTACCCTCATTTATAACGTTTTAGCAGCAAATCGTTTGTTGACTGAAAGACGAATTTAATCGTTGGAAACATAGCTTTCAGGCTGAATTTCACATGCATATTGATGTCGTTGATGTTGCAACGCGTATCGTGTTTCAGAGTAGCAAAATAGATGCGAGCAGTAAATAGGGAAACTAAAATACCATGAAACATAACGGATGACGCCGCAACAAGTATTTCTCGTAGCTGGGTTAACGCCAGTTTATATGAGGAAATTCGTTTTAGTGTTTTGGTCTCGTGAAAATTTCGTAACTGCGTGCAACAGGCCGCGGTGAGTCAAGTGTAAATTTATAAACAATAAGAACCCTATTATTTACGAAACAACAAGTTTCACACAAGTTTCAAATTAATGTTGCTCTATGGGAAGACTGACAAATTGCTTGTTTCGCGATTGTATCTCGACCATTCGACTGACAATCGCAGATTTTCCAGACCAAGTCTGTCTGACGGTTCATTGTTACAAATTACCAAGTTACGAACTGAAAACAATAGTAATGCTAGTTGCATCTACGTGTAGAGCAACCGTCATGAATATAACAAGGAAAAAATGCTGCATGTGATTGTCAAAGTCCGTTTTTACATAAGGTCTGACATTGCCGTCGCTTGCGCAGGCTTACTTACGCAAGGATGCACTGGCCATCAACGGCGCTTGCGAAAGTGTAAGCACATGTGCATTGTTAAGGGCAACGCTACTGCTCAAACGACCTACATTAGACATGCAGGAATGTTTGGAGAGCGTTAGTAATGCATACGGTAGGTATTCCATTATTAGAGCCAAAAAACTTTGCATTTACCTAATTTCCGGATTACATACTAATAGCGAACTCACACGTGGTCAAAAAAAACAATTAAACTATATATTTGGCAGATACAATTCAACTTAGATAGAATTTAAATTATTTTCTGTTAATGTATGTCCAGATGCATCTAAACAAAATACCATAAAGTGACTGAACTCATTGAAACTTCTAATTCGTTAAGTTTCTAAAATCTAAAAGAAACTTGTTTTCATATTAGAAACTGTCTTCTCTTTAACTAGCTATTATACAATACGTTCTTTCAAACTATAATCTGGGATTTGCGTCTAGACCATTTTTTTGCGAAATCGTGTTTGGTAGCCGCAAGCGCACTAGCTAATTGAACGAAACATTTGTTGCAGTTTTACTCTTCTTAGGGTTCCGTACCTCGAAAGGAAAAAACGAAACCCTTATAGGACCACTTCGTTGTCAGTCCGTCTGTCTGTCAAGACCCTTTTGCTCAGGAACGCGTGAAGGTATCAAGTTGATATCAAATACAAGTCGTGTACGGTCCCTTAGAGCTCTAAAAAAATCAACCTCTAAGTAAACGCAATAAAAAAATACGGCCATTTATGCGACATTTTTGAAACTCGAAAATTAATCAAATCCTATAGGGTTCTTCCCATTGACATAGAATCATGAAATTTGGCAAGTAGCAAGGTCTCACAGCACGTACAGGAATAAGTCCGAAAATCGTTAATTTGTAATTTAACACATAAAAAAAAACTGCGATTACAAACTTACATTTGCCGATGGAGAATTGACCGTGACGTATATCGATGAATGGCAGAACATTTTTTTTACTAAAAAGTTTTTATTCTTGGGATAAATTCATCCCAACTACGGAACCCTTTATTGTGGGTAGCCCGACACGCACTTTGCCGGTATTTTCTAGTTATTAAATCCATATTAAGGCTATTTACGCAAGAATAATGACGATAGCTGACAAAAACAAGTTTCTAATTTCCGTTATAAAAATAATAGGTTATAAGAAATTAATTGTATTATCGCAATATGTAAAAGAAAACTGTGACAATTAAAATGTACAACACTTTAGAAAAACTAGTAATTTATACTCCTACACATAACTAAACTGAGCTGTAAGATAAAAGATTATGATTTCGACAACAGTTAAAATTAATGAACATATCTCGTTAGACATAGAATCGTTTTTAATAATTATTGACATCAATTAAAAGTCTCAGCGCCATAAATTATCATTTTTCTTATTAGATGCCACACCCTACCATCTGATCTTCGAAAGTCATCTTTCGCAAACACAAAGCAAACTGTGAGTCGTCGACAAACTGCTAAAAGCTCCGAGATATTACTCAAACACAAATTGAAAAGTGATGTGTTGTGATCGCCAGCGATATGAAGTATTGTACGAAGTTACTCAATGGTTAGGACAAGTGCTAATACTCGCAAATTAAAAGATCTCTTTGATATAGCTGTCCCAAATAAGCAAGGGTAAAGACCTTTTACGTAACTCAGTGTTACGTGGCCCGGTGAGAGGCAATGTCAGCCTTTACGATTGTTATGACAGCTACGCAGTCTTAGATCCCCACACAATGCCGTGTTACCGATCAAATCGACTGCACATACTCTTGTTTACCATTTTTTTGGTCTTACAAACCAACATTAGTTAATGACAGTGCATTTAATGCACTTGCAAATGTACAAATGAAAGGTGGAGGTCGAATGATCTGAACATTTAATTCGTAACAAGTTTCAAAATATCAAGTAACAAAACTAAGATGTTTTCACGATATAAATACTTGTAACAAACTGATTTCGCCATCACTATAAAAGTTAGTGTTTACCAATGTCATGTACGTAAACTAAAGAGGTCTACGAAAATTGTGCTACGAGCTACGCCGCTACGAACTAGCTGCTACGCCAATCTTTCACATCTTACATTGAATGTAATATCATTCATCAAAGAATTTTTCAATGACAATGCTCCTCAATCTAAACTTTTTTATGAATTTTGGACAATGCCGAATTTATACCGCTATTAAAGACATCATGGGTATTAATAGATATTACCAAAAATGGTTTTTTTTGTTTCACAACAAGGCAGTGTATTGCAGATCAAGGTTCCTCTTTATATCTAATAAAATTCGTCTTTTGTTTCGCTAGTGTTATGTGCCTAAAAAGGTCAATGAACAGCCTCGGCATTTCTACAACCGTACCTTGTACAACGTAACGGCATTTATTATATTTCATGCTATTATATTTTGAATACTAAGCCATACGAATAAGGTTCAAATTACGTTTTTTATGTTCGTGAATAAAGACCTTACGTTTCGCTATTCAAGCCACGATGTGCACAGTGAACTCTGTCGTAGGTTACGCGGTTATTTTAATGTAATTTGAACTCAGATCCAAAGCATTAGATGTCGAAATCATTTGGCATGAACGGGTAGTTTTGACATATTGTATGTAATTTATAGGTTGGCAGTGACGGCCAAAATGTTAGTTTGTTTATCGTTAGCGCTCGTTCTTGACAGCGAAAAAGTGAAAACGGCTGTGGTGGCTGAGCGTTGCGATTGTGAAACTAGGCTCCGCGGCGAGGCCTCGCGACGATGGTGCGCGGGCGCCGCGGCTGGTCGACATGATCTTATGTAATAGGAAGCATGCCAGTGTTGATTCCTACTAACTGTCACAACATGTGTCATAAAATCAGTCACGCATGTCGTCAGTAATCCGCCCTTTTTATTAGGACAACAATTTGTAGGCAGACCGTTACATTAGAACGCATCTCTACGCATTACGCACACAATCATTGTTAGGTTAGGGTCATTTAAACAATTTCGCGTCTATTATGATACGCAAAATTTCATGCCATTGACATTCAACTCTAGCAATTTCTATGAAAAATATAAATATATTTTGTTGTACGTAAAACCAGATAGATTTCGAAATAAAAGATCTCGTAAA
This sequence comes from Lithophane ornitopus, assembly GCA_948473465.1. Lineage (NCBI taxonomy): Eukaryota > Metazoa > Arthropoda > Insecta > Lepidoptera > Noctuidae > Lithophane > Lithophane ornitopus. The sequence continues at coordinate 5,954,393 of OX419616.1, read as the reverse complement.
TTCAAATTGCGTTTTAAAATAAAATGTATGAAAGCATAGTTCGGTTCGCGGCACTTAACAAGACTTTCTTTAAAATAGATAAGATCTGTATAAATGCATACATATATTTTTGGCAATGTATTTGCAGTCGTGGTTGGTGCCAGCCAAAATTTATAACAATGGTGATGATTAGTGTCATTGACATAACTATTGTTCATTGTTAAATTGACTCAGCTTTACTTTTACACTTCCAAGCCACCGTTCTCGAACTTTTTGTACGAACATAAGTTTGAATTGCTTATTATATTCTGTAAAGCTGATAAAGAGTTATGATCTTGTACTAAGAATATGCAGATGTTAAGTAAGTTAACTTACGCTCTACATAAACGAATTCCATGAGTTGCCGGTTTTGCTTACATACGATATATGCCTAGATTAGTACTAACGATCTAGGCTCATTTTATTAACAGTGATATGATACTGTATGAAAACCAACTCTTACAAACATAAATTACAATTCGTAATTTAGTAAAAAACCCAAGGTTTGTACATATTTCTCGAGGTCTGTCACGGCCAGTCGTCTACAATTAACAAAATAAAATTAAGAACGAGGAAACGTGAAGTAGACTCATTTAGGTACGCTTTGTCGCGATGTTTACCAATGGGTGGGGTCATTCACACCTTTATCGTGCGACTCGGCAGAATTCGGATTGTCACCAGGCGAACGTTCCGTCAACTGATACATAAAGAGATCACAACAACACGTCACTTTAAGAACTGTAATCGGTCAGGTAGAGTCTACGTGCTTGTAAGTAGGTACAAGATCGGATTTCCAACATGTAAATACAAGCCCGAATATTAGATGATTTTCAAACCTATATTGTTTGGATTCAAATTACTACAATAATTTATTATTCGCTTCACGTTTGTTTGTAGGTAAACAACATTGCTCGCAATACGCATTTCTTGAATTCTGATTTTATAGATAAGAACAGGTGTCCGAGAAAATAAACATGCGATCACCATATTTCAATTTATGTTCGTTTCGTGAATTGTCGTCATAACTATTAAAAAAAATATCTACAACCGGTGGCCTTATCAAACAATGACTCGTGATTTTGGTTGTTTCTATACATTTTTACGAATTATACACGATTACTGGGTGCCGCTTAAGGTAGGTCGTTCAACTTCAACTAGATCACCTAGTCTCGGCGAAGCGTGTGAAAAACATCCACACCACAGCCAACGTATCGATACAATGAATTCGTCGATACGCCTCGCTAAGCAACTGATAAACATTTCAAACGATGGGAACGAAATTCTAAATTCTGTGATGCAGTTGCGAAACCTTATTGTTAACTCTTCAACACAAAATACAACAAAGAATGTCAGTTTGTCAAAGATAACTTTAGCAGAATTCTTTCTCTAATATCAAAGTCAAATATTTGTTCAATTGAAGAATTTAGGCAAGGCTTGATACACCTGTAATTCAGGTATCGATAACATTCACTGAAACTTGGTCACGTTGTCTGAAATTATTATCTTTCGACTTGTTTGTCATCGATAGCGCTCAGCGTCAACTATAATAAATACCTATTTAGTCTGTCTTAGAGTCTACTTTGTTTATTTATTGTTTTAAAGTTTATCTTTCAATCAGTATTTGACATTATTTCAGGAAAGTAGCTCGCAGACTGCAGACATTTTGATCAGTTGATATTTAGATTATTATTCAAAAATATATTGGGGGTGCACAGCTGCACAATGACCCGAGTTGTTCATAATCGGCTGATATGTTAGGCTGTATACTTACTCGGTTTGGTCTCTAAATAACCTCAACAATAAATACTCGACTTATAACCTCCACTGACGTAGTTTTCGTAAAACGCATCATTATAAATGCCTTCAACTAAATCGTCTGTCTAATGAAATCTAAGTCCGACTCACTGACTCATAAAGCTACAGATTAAACAGCCCGTGAAAAAATTCATTGTCACTAAATATAGTTGAAAAATTAAACAGACACGCTTCCAAGAAAAGAATGTATGGGATCGAATATTGCAGGACTTCCTGTTTTCCAACCGCCAAGAATGGGGTTATTCGGTCCAGCTCGCTTTCACCCATTCTTCAGATAGGCCAGCCATACATAGCGCGTTGCGTCAATATTTCGAGTGGCCGTGTTTTCTCGGGAGAATAGTTAACCCAGTTTCGGTCGGTCCTGGCTAAATATACCGCGGCTACCTGCCTTCGAACGCATACCAGCAGCGCATGGTCGCAGCAAGCCGCATGACATGTTGTCAATCTTATTTAAAATACCTTTTATTTTTAATGTTACGAGCAGTTGGCAGTGATTGTACCGACTGACTGGCTGAGTGATTCATGTATACGTAGAATCCTATCGGATATGGATCAGACGAATTGGTACGCTTTAAAACACGTGGAGTATTTTAAAGCTTACCAATTCGACTGTTTCAATTCAATACCTTACGTACAGTACCATGCATATAGGTATACATGCAATTTAAGGTACCTATGGCTTATTAGGTCGAAATTAACTTAATAGAGTTGAAACATTGTATGAGTTTGAAGTTTTGTTACCGAAGCCGTAACAACTCACCAAACTCACTTTTGAGTTCAAGTTATTTCAACAATAATGAGAACACAATTTTTGCGTATAACTTTTATGGTTGCCGAGAAAATACTCCAGTAGTTTGGAAATATAGATCATATTGCACGGCATTTTAGGGCTATTACATGCATGAGACAAACGTACATTTTTAAACACATCAAAATAGACAATAGTAATACATAATAGTCTTAGCTGTGCATATATAGTTAAACCACCTGAAGGTAACGGGCTACCCATCATTCACTATTAAGTAATTCACTTTTGCAATGTCTAACAAGTTTCTGCAACTCCCGGTAATAGTGAGATCATATCACCTTATGATGCTACCGTACATTCAGACATGATTTTTTGTCTGATAATTTCTATATATAAAATTGTGTACCTACATACTTAGCTCTTGTGAAGTTACGTCATAACATAAAGAATTGTCATTTTAAATTTTCACATATTCTTAGAATTTTTACTAAATAAATCGTGAATGTAACATTAGTAGAACTCAGCACTTTGTTCTAACAATGAATCAAAAGCGTAATCTAGATACTGGTGAATAGCGGCCGATGCGAATGAACTCGCTTTTAATGTAACCCGACACATAAGTGTGCCATCGGCCCGGCTAACCTTTCAGACAAAAACTAAGGCTAACTGGGCTATGCATTGTCATGACTACAATTAAACCATTCTTGATAACCGAATAAATAACACATTATCAACAATCAATATTGGTAACCCCCAAACATGTTTCTGTCGAAATAGTGAATACCAAGTCTCTTTTCAACAGTAGAAAATTTGCAGTTTGTATTAAGGAGGTAATTACAAGGTCATTGTTGCAAAATCTTGAAAAATACCATTTTCGAAATTAAACGTTTAAATGGCGGTAATTTTGCGTATCGTTTGACATATTTATTGTTTTAATGTAAATAAATCTAGTACTCAATCGCATTAGTAAAATTCTGAAGACAATACTGTCAGTGTGTAGAGCGGCCGTTGCGCGGTCATGAGGAACCGCGCGTGCGCGTGCGGCTGACCTACTTATGCGCTGGCGACCATTACAGTACTTGCCATCAGACCACACACGCTATACTTCCACGCCGCGCTTCGCACCCATCGACGTTACTGCGGCCCATCCTAGTCAGTACTGAAACATCACCACTAACCATACCGAATCCCTTTTCGGCAGTTCAACGACCCCGCTATCGAAATCCGCACACTCACACGCGCGTCCATGGACGAAACGGCCAGATAAAAAAAATGAAACAAAAAACTTCTCGCGTAACGGTGAATGAGTACCAGACAGAGATAACTATATTTCGGCAGTGTACTCGTTGAGTGTAAGGTCGGCTACGAAAAACACTGACGCAATTTTTACAGCGTACGTAATTGAGCACTGACGGAGTCAGCGGTGTGTGCGTGAGCGCCGAGAGCGACGCCCGCGTCCGCCGAAACGGAGGCGGAATATTTAGGTGAAAGTGTTTCGAATTTCGACATGACGACATTCGCGCGCAGTCGTTATCGTGATTTTGCCGAATCGAGAGGTTCGGAGAGTGCGCAGACAACCGCGACGCGCCAGCGATCCGCGCCCGCGCAACCCTAAAGTGTTCGCTCCGCAGGAAGTGCTCCGGACTCTGCATGCTGAACGTGTCTAGTGCTTGCGTTGAAAAACTATGCTGAGAGTTGGTGTGTCCAAAAATTTTCGGAGACGTAAATTAAAAAGGTGATCGGTGAATTCGGAACAAGGTGGTTCTTCGTGTGATGTGCGTGTTGATGCGCTAAGCAAGCTGTCGGCAGGCGACAGGCTGGGGCCTGACGAGGCGCTGGACGCCTCCACTCACGCGCACCAACTGCAGACGATGACCTCCACCATGGGTAAATATTGTGATTATAAAGCAAAACATCACCCTGACCGTCGGTACATGGCAAAAAAAAAACAAAAAAATAATAGGCACGTCCACAGTAAACAACCATCTAATAAATCATAAAAAAACATATTAGTATAATACTAACATTATCTTGTCGTGAATATTTTTATTTATTAAAAATTTTGTTACTAATACTTTATTACAATAGTACTAATCAAACTAACCTACATTGGGATGTACTTATAGTGGTGGTAAAGGAATTGCTGTCCCGTAGCACTTTGCTACGCGCTACGAGCTACAAGATTGTTTCAAACATTTTTTAATTGATTCGTGAAAATTACTGATCTAAAATGTTGCGATAGTCTTTTGTTAATATTTGTCATTAGAACTGTTTTATTTTTCAGCTATATAATTTAAGTAATTTTGTAAAAAAAAAATATTACGTTGGATTTTTACAAATATTGAAATATTATGAATACTAAAATATTGTTATAAATAGCACAATTACTTGGAAACAATAATAATAGTACAAATAAATAAAATTAATAATAATATAAGCTTTATTCATAAAGTAACGAATCTCGTAGACCTTGCTACGAACTTGCTACGAAGCGAATTCTTAGTGGAGTTGATAACTTATACTGGAGACTTGTTTTTACTATTAATGAAAACATTTGTTTTTTTACTATCAGTTAGTTATTTTAGAAGAGTTTGGTCCTAAAAATGTAGTCAGTAAGTTTAAAAACTATTTTCACTGAAATAAATTACCACTCCTGCTTCGCACAATTTTTACTACTTGACAAAACATCGAGATCTTTTTATTAGATGTAGGTTTTATATAAATTTATTATACATATAAACGTTTCGGAATAAATTATCTAAATGGTGGTGAAAACCACATCGAAATCCGTTGCGTAGTTTCGAAAAACACGATAATTATATGCATTGATATGGATTATGTATAAATAAGCAAACATTGAATGAGATTAAAGTTCTTTATGTTATTATGTAGCAAAATAGCAAAATACATAAACTCAACATTTGCGTTTTCATATAAACCAGTCTTAGAGGTGTTTGTGCATAATGTATAAATAGACAGGAATAACAACAATAGACGGTCATTGTTACAATTTTACATAAAAGTATTTTTGAAAACACTTCCTGTATATTCAATTCGCATGCCAATATGAACTTTGTATCGAAACCAATAACACCTATAACCGCGCATACATTTAACCGTGTTACTGGCTCAATGTCTTATTGAGCAAACACACCGGATTCTGAAACAGTTTAAAAAAATAAATCAGCGTAGTGTTGCAAAACAAAAGACGTACCGTTTTACCATTGAGCGGTAACCATGACATTCCCAAATCATCTCGTGGATCACAATCGTGACTTCATAGACTATGACCGGCTACTTTTACTTTCGTTACAATATGGCCGCCCTTTGTCTATGTTCTATGAGTCGGTGAGGTTGTTGATCTCCCGCCATTTTGCCGTTGCCGAAATACGTTTTTTACGCTCACTTTCCAATGCGGTGAAAGCGAAAAGGTACAGAATGTCACTGCTTCCTTTCAAAGCATTGTAGTGGGAGGACGTTGTCGAGTTTCGATAATAATAGGTGCGTTAGTTCGCCTGTCAAAAAACGCTATTGTTCACTTATTCGAATACATATGTATTTATATTCGTTGCGCTCCATGAACTTGGTGATAACATGTTTACAAGACAAGCATGTATGTAGAAGTAAACATGCTGGAGGAGGCTCGCAGGGATATGAAAGCACGTGCTTAGATGAACAGGAAGCACGTTGTTAATGTCAACGAAACCGACTAATAAAATGTTATACTTTATTTTGAGAGACAGGTTTTTCTTGATTTTGGTCAAGTTTAAAATCTCTGCCATACAGTGAAAGATAGGAGATTTCCAAGCTTTAATAATAGCATGTCATGATGAGGCGATATTTTAATGTTACCTACAGTAGGTAAACATAAAATTAAAGTACTCTTACCTCAAATCCCACGAATGCTACGCAGTATATAGTATACGTGACCTTACCAATGGCATCTCAAGTTTCCGATGTTGTAGGCGCGTTTTTTGTATACGGAAACACGGAACTACGGAACATACCAGAGCTAAAAATATTTAATAATAAACTGAAATTAATATTCAAGATTACTATATAAAAATTACAATAATTATTTTCCTGTTTCCATAAGGTCGTAAGGGCGCATTCAAAAAACCTCCACGCGTATGACTTTCGCACCCCCGGGCCTTTGCTGGTATCCTACTTAACAGGCTAATCATATTTTATCACGACAGCTATTGCATAGTACGACACCAAAATTAGCAGAAGTAAAGCTTGTTCAAAACAATATTAATAACTTTAATATTAGGTATTAGAACAGGATTATTGTAAATAGGAAGTCATAGGATCGGAAGTGTCAGTGTTTAAAAATGGAACGTTTTAGCTGTGAGCGCACGCGCAACACAACCTGAATGTCAAGGCGCCTGCGCCAGAGGCCATGAGAGAGGCCCAGCATTGGGGCCCCAAAATACATGTGCTATTGTGATCTGTTTTGATAAAGTCGAATCAATATTTGATGGAACTCATACTTTGTATGGAATCTGAACCTTCAATTTGCCACGTTTCTCTGTTTCTGAAAAGACTTAAGCAAGAAAGTTTTTAGAATTCATCGCTAAAAGAGAACCTCAGCAACGTAAAAAGTAGGTAGATCTACAATTTCATGTAAATATTCTTTTCGGTCAGAAGTTATTGATATAATATCATTTTTTTCATTTATTCAATATCCAGTTACTAATTACGAAGTTTTTACAATTTATCTTTTTATCATTATATTACAAATTTTACACAGCCAAATTTGGTACTTCTTTCTTTCTTAAAAAAATCGAGAAAAATCAACTGAAGTAAAAAGGCAAAACGGAAGTGCGTTTAAGGTAATATCGTTGACACCTTTTAACCCTTTGAGGTCATTGCCCTACTCTGGCAGACATGTTACCTCACCTGCATTTTAAAATAATAGGTTTGCCTAAAACAATCCCTTTAAGTATGCCAACGAGAGCTGAAGACCTCGACGAACACGTACGTAAATAAAGAATTTATAAATAAGGTTACCATTCCGAAATAAGAGCCGATAAAAGCTCCTACAAGCTACTGGTGTTACCTCACAGCCCTGAAGTGTCCAAGGAACATGCATACACGCACTCCGTTCACTCAGGTACTCAAGCCGAGCCACGTTCGGACGGTCGTTGGCGGCGAATCGGGCAACCGACCTCGTCGGTGACACTGACATTGCGACCGGAACTATTCGACCACTTCCTGACACATAACACGGACAACATAAGATGTACAATCTTACCTATTCCATTATTAGACTTGAAGAACCCACATAAATCGGTCGGATTATCACAATGTTTCGGAAAGGTCTTCACGCTTTTTGCACAGGAATAGTGATATCATGTATTTTGCTAAATATAACTCGAACTAACTTACATTTTCGTACATCTGTCTTTTTGGCAGTTCATTTATTTTTGAGATGTAGAAATATATCATGTGTATAAACATGCCACTCAATGTATCATACGAGTAGGTCACCGATTTAGTGATCTACTGAAACAAATAAGTGTACTTGTTTATTCAAGAGTATTTCCTCACATTATTCAGAAAACTGGTTTAAGTAAACATAATTTCGGAGATACCTACCAATTTATTAGGAGTAAATTCTATTAAATCTGCTAAACTGGATCATTAGAATTGTGACTTACATTTTTCGAACACACCAACCCGCTAAGCCTGGCATGATGCAAGAAGAACTACCAGTTAGTACAGGCAACCTTGAGAACTTACAACATTCACACGAGACTGGCTTGATACATTCTACGTCCGTTTGGTTAAACAATCTTCGGAACTTGTGACGTCACCCAAAATTAGCGAAACACGGTTAGGAAATCTGGATGTTTCTTCAAAAATGAAATTAGGTTGAGCAAAAGAGATTTTGTTTGTCTATAAAAGTTTTATTCTTTTGAATGTAAATTTATAGTCAATCGGGAGAAGGTTTCGTTTTTAAAGATGAAGCTCAAATCGGATCTTTTAGAAGACTTCCACAGAAATAAGTGCTGCACTTTCTCATCAAGATTAATCAGATGAACAATAACAAGAAGTGCATTGCACCGTACAGTAGACGAAAAAAGCTATACTCTTTATGGTTTTGTAAACATTTTGTTCAATCACGTGGCGGGCTGCCAAAGCGCTCATTGAGCTTTCAAGAGGATTTTTTATAATTAAATCGATGTTCATAAGTACATCGTTAGGTATGTTTAACTGTTCTTGTCTTAAATGTTTTATCTCTTACTCGACAGTAATATCTTCAGGCATTCTTTCAAAGATTCTATGTTTGGTTTTCGCATAATTTTCCATCTACATTTCTGAATGTTGTGCAATAAAACTCTAAACACATACGTTCATAGATTATTTAGTTCAGCTAACCATAATATTTATGATTTGCGGACGTGGAACATATAGTTCCAATGAACCTGCCTCACTGTGGGATCATGAATAGCATGGGCTACTACATTATGTAGGTCGTCTATATCAAAATGTATTCCTAAACTAAACAAAGATAATATGAACAACAGGACCAAAATAATTCGCTGTATCCATTTCTTTGATATAGGTAGTTAGGTACTTATTCAATGAACTCTTCAAATTTGTGCATGTGGGTGTAATAGCCTAAGAAGACGGAACCCTAACAGCGGAACCGTAGGCGATAAGCGGGCGACCGTGGCAGAGGTCACAGCACTTCCGCCCGTCAAGTACATTGCTTTCGGCCAGTACACGTGTATCTGGCCCTTATTGCACCGCCCTTGGATTGTAGGAAATGCTGTCCTTAAACACTTCGATGACACCACGATATCCATGACCTCAACTCATTATGCGTGCTTAGTTTTTTAAATCTGAAGTGTGTTGTACATAAGTCAATGTTTTTTTGAATAACATTGTAATATCTTTATCATATAATTTTTACTAACATAAATCGGCTATCCGCCGATTACATTAGTTCAAGAAAATTAGACAGAATTCATAGCCTCATCTCACAGTACTCCTGACTCCAGACCATACAAACATGGCCAGTCTTACAGTATTGGTTGTCTGAAAAAGATCGCCATATGCGATACGATGGCCCATTGAGTCTTATCGTGTAACGTCCAAAGTTTCTCATTTTAATTTAATATGGTGTAGTAGTTTGATGTGGTAGCAATCTATATCACCTATCTGAGGACTTTTCTTTAACAATTGAACACAATACATATAGTTACATACATACTTCTCAAACTCCACCATTGTAACCGCGTCCCGAGGACACAACTGAGAACGTACCTCCCGTATTATTTAATGAGCAACAATAATGAATGCAATTAAACAAAGCCCGATGACGAGCGGAGCGGTCAAGTGACCGACCCTGGGCGGGGACACACGCGCGCTTCCGTGTGATCTTGCTTTAGGCTACGTTCAAGATCAACCAATTCTATTATCCCTTTATCTATACGCATACATGAATATTGAATATGTATCGGTCGTAATCAAACAACTCGGTATTCAAATTTTGTGATTTATTGGTTTAGTTTTCTTCTATTTATTTATTTTAAATGTTTGGGTTAAGCGATTGAGCAATGCAAACACCAATTTTGCAGTAAACTTAAACTCTCCTTTGCAAATGCTTAGTTTGAAATAGTTTAACTGCATTCGATTTTATTACATTCAATCTGCCTTGCCTTTTCCCAACTATCAGTCTAACCGGATGCAGTTGAACACCAGTATTTTACATGGAGCGTCTGCCTATCTGACCTCGACAACCCAGTAACTGGGTAATACAATAAGATTTTCTTACATTGTAGGTATTACGAATATTTAAGAATACCTTACGACCACCTACTTTCTTATAAAAATAATAGTTTTTTTCTAATTCTCGTAATCACCTATTTAAATCTACTTACTAGAACGACAAGCAAAGGTACTTAACAATACTTCCGTTTCCCCAAAAAAGTGAACTTAAAATATTATATCTTAGTTACAAGAATTAATTAGATAAATCTCATATTAAATTAAAACACTTCAATAAACAAGATTGTATAGCCAATCTCTGTTTATCGACTACCCGAAGATAGTTATTTAAAGTCAATTTATCATCATTTTAAATCATCATATATTTGTATAAAGGTAATAAAGTCATAAGTATATGTTTCCTGTATGTCCGCGGAAGTCAAAGCTCGCGTCCTCGCAAAAAGCTCGCAAACGACTCGTCGCCTGCGCCGAATCCGCGGATAATTTTATTGGCTCATTGACACGTCACTATCAAGGTCTTTGACTCATTCCCGTTTATTTGAGAGTCTAGAGTTCGTTCGTGTAATGTTGACAAAATAGTTTCAAAGAACATTGCACTCGGCTGTAATTCTAAATTAATTTGGTAGATTCGGTTCGATAAACAGCTTACGTGCTTATTTATCATGGCTATTTGGATTTCAGAGAATGATCAAGTGTTGTTTCTTTATGAATCTACGATGCTGTTTTTTTTTACATACCCAGACAGGTACGAACTTTAAAAATACGTTTAGATATGACCTTAAACTTCGATCACTTTAAAACGCCAAAAAACGCATTCAACTGTTAAGTATTTGATTAGAGGTTCTTTAAATAACTCTGGATTTCAGTTGCTATGTCACGGTGCATTGTTTCAATCTTTATCATTAAACTGTGAAGTGACGTTTGAATGAGTCAATCTCTTATCAAGCGCCCGCGCCGGTGTGTGCGCTATAAATATTTTTACGAGTATTTTTTCTCGTACTCTACGTCAATGTTACAGCACTAGTTTACAAATACGCACCACAGTTTAATGTTCAATGCAGTCACGCAATGATATTGTTGTGAAAAACGTATTAAAGTTTAATAAGCGTGATTTCATTGACACAAATAATATTACTAGTCTTTATTTATGTTTCTATCAGGTAAAGATTTCGGGTATAAATATAACACTGGTGATAATATTTAAATTGTGATTATCATGATTTAAATTATCCGAATTATTCAGAACGAAATCGTTCGCAAGTCCAGTCCGTATCATGATGATGTAATCAGATCATTACAACCCACATAATTGTATTCATGAACAAAATTTATCAACAACGCTGAGATACATGAACTCGTGTATTTTAAATCGAGGTTAAAGAACCTATTTTGATAAAAATATTGTCGAATTTCACTAGCCATGTGACACGCACGATGAGTACTGTCCATTGACCTGACACGTACTTGTATCTACGTTAGTACATAGTATTTATGTATCATATACATGTATAATATACGTGTAAAGATACGTAATGATTTCACGGATTCCTATATCCAAATGACATCGATTGTCTACGAAATACATTAATCGGTCATGATTTTCGTGACGACAATTTCGTCACAAAGAATAAATTAGTATGTTTAAATGTGTTAAGCATGTCATTATGTACACCTTTAAGAAATAACGACTCATTTTATAAATTGTGGAGCGAATATGTCTGCTCAAATATTTTTCAATTGACACATCGTAATAGAATACACTATTGATTAATTATTGCGATCGATAAGAAGAAGACTTGTATTGCAATAAATAATAGTATTCAATTATTTAATAGTAGAAATAATAGTAGTGGCACACCACTATACGATCGTAATACATCGAATATTAAAGAAGAAACACGTTACGCAAACAATGACGTGTGAAAGACGACGTAGTTAATATTTACTTGTTGAAATACTTTACACTTTCATGTATGACCTCACAGCGTACGTGGGCACACGATATCTACTACAAATTCCATTACCTGCGTTATCAAAGCTATAAAATGTACTCTACGTAAGATGAATGGATTCGGAATAAAACCTAGGGTCACGCAGTCTCCGCCCGTAGTCAACACCAACCATGAACCGGGTTGACATTGAAAAATGATAATATTTTTAATCGCGGAAAATAAATAAAGTTTACAAATGATGCACGACCGATACCCGATCATATCTGGACCGTACTACGTGTCTAGGCCAGATATGTCGCCGGATTGCCGTAAGTTACCTTTGCGTAAACCAATTATTTAATTAAAACAATTATTTTTTCAGAAAAAAACATTAAATAAACCAATAAAAACATAATTATCAAAACAAATCTCTCAAATGTTATAACAAATTATATACATCGGTAATTTACCTAATTAAATAATGTAATAATAAAATAATGTAAATAAATATACCAATGTAATGAAGTAAACTTCCAAATTAACGCTCACTAATCCACTAAATCGTTAATTTTTGTCTGTAATACAAAAGTTGGCAGACATCTCGCGTTTAAAATTAGAAGAGGGTTTTTTTTTTAAGTTGCCTAATTTGAATACTGAATTTTATACGTGTTTTCTTATTTATATGAAACAAAAGAGGTTTGGTTTATTACAATTTCTAATGTTTGTTTTTGTTTTGTTCACAGGAATAATGACACTCAGCCGCGGCCCGTGTGACCTCGACAACATGAGTCTGTTCCAAGACCTCAAACTCAAGAGGCGGAAAGTTGACTCCCGATGTAGTAGCGATGGTAAGCATGCAAATTTATCATTATTTATTCTTTATATCCTTCCGATTGACTGTAACAAGCTGTCATGAGACATGATTATCGTTAACTTGTTAACAATTTGCCAAAAGGCATTAATGTCGTCGATAAAATCTTGATTCGATTTCCGACTTATTTTGATTATTGGTCGTTCAGCTTTTTATAGTCAATGTATTTTTTTTTTTGTATGCCATAATTTTCTCGTCGTCGAACGTTTAAAAAAAAGAACACCATAGACTGATTCCAACTCATTTCCCGCGTCATTGGAACACAAAGGGCTGTCCGACGGGCCGGTAGCAGACGTTACGGATTGTTATTGTAAATAAATAGATAAAGTGCGAGACGTAAGGTCGCAGTACGAACGTACTTGTTATTCGTGTCGAGATGTCTTCCATAGTTGTGACGCGGATCACGGACCGCTATCACTTTCTGTCGCTGTGAAGTCTTTTGTTACAAGTAATTTCATTTTCATTTAAACGTGACCCTGGCGTTTCCACTAATGGTGGGTGCGCGGTATGTTTTTCGTAGAATTTTCGGATTTTTTTAAATAATTTTGGCTTATTATGGGTTCAGTAGTTGGAACAAGATATTGAAGTAAGTCTTCATGAAGGTCTACAATTTCTTATGATTGACTGATACAGCCCATACCGTACCTATGTAGGTACGGTACGGTATATCCCTATACCCCTAGAATATATTATACGAAAAAAATTCAAAAAGCTATTTGATTTTTGAAATTGAAAAATTAACAACACTATAAAACTCTTTCTCGAGAAAATGCATGAATAAAATCGATAAAATCCAGTCAAATTGATATTATCATAATCGAATTACACAACTTGATATTCGTAAACAAATTAGTGTTTGATAACGATCGTCACTGAAAGTTAAATAACAGATCAACATAACAAGCCGTGAGAGAGTCGCGACTGGTTCCGAGAAATGCAAACTTTCACTTAAGTATAAAATATAAAAAATAAACTTCCAAAAACGAGATCCGGTTCAACAAGTTACAGTCGCCGTCGTGCGGATTATGAATAGGGGGAATAATCTTTGTAATCTTATTTTCGGTTAATATAACTGACAAGACAGAACGATTTTCAGCAGCATTGTTTTATTGTAAGTTTTGAATCGATAGAGCAAGTTTAAGCATAACAGTTCTGCGCTTTGCCATTTTGCCAAGCTTACAAAAATTAAAGTCGAAACGTAAGTGGCAAATACCAATTGAATTATTATACACCTAGCCTTCAATTGGGGCCTCGGTGGTAAGACGATATCAATAGTCCCGTAAATTACTAAAAAAACTTGCAAAAAAGTTGAATCCAACAAGCCCCGGAAAACTTAAGTAAAATATTTTCTAGCTTTCTTACTTTCTTCATAAAATCACACGCTACATTTTTTCCCACAATTAACAGTGAACTGGCAAAAATTACAATTAACATGTTAATATTTTTTGCATTTACCAGTTCATAATGATTACGTAAGAAATGACGTAGCCAGTGAAGTCACGGTGATGAAGAAAGTTTACGTAAAACCACGAAAGGTGAAAGCAATAAATACCGGTGCTGTAATTATTGCTATTGTGGCCTCATGAATAACTCATGAGAGAAAGATGTATTCACTGTCATATAACGTAACATCATGCCCCAGGCTAATGCCGAACATGATTTATGAACACAATCTTTTATTTTTTGCATGTTTCGTCTGTTATAAAGTGCTATTCATTAATGGAAATGAATTGCTTTTTATCTAAACTTTTATGTTATTTGCGAAGTATTTTAGACAATGAGCTTTAATTCATTACTTCGACAAACAGTAGTTTCCGTCGAACTTGCCGTATTTTCCTGATGCGGAAAATAATTTTCCATCAGAGTTTTTTAAACGATTTAAAATAAAGCAGCAAAGAATTAGGTAGCTAGCATAGAGAAATAGGCAAAGATCAGTTACCTATTCTGCCTAATCAAAACAGTAGTAGTAGATTGATCCGAGCGTAAACACCCCACGTCAAATGTGATTTAAAATTCTAATAATTCTATCCAGGAATAGACGGATTCTATTTTCAGACGGTTATCACTGAGATATTCGCATAAAACTCAGTAATGGTGTAGCTAAGTTGGGAGCAGCAGAGCAGGACAGCGAGGAAAGCGCTTCACGTGGGGAGTGACGCGACCGAAGCGTGACGCGGCGCGCGGGGTTCGTCATCGTGACGCGCCCCTCACACGCACATTTGTGACACACCACTTTGTACGTACTGATGAGATAACGACCCAACCAATTGTTTTTTGGTATGCCTTAATTGTGCATAGCTAATGAGTTTCGGCCAATTTAATTTGTTGTTGAAAGGGATTAGGGTGTGTATTCCTGAAACGGTATGTCGTAGTAAATTAGTATTGGACGAATTATTCGGAATACACGCACGATTTTGTATTTAACAAAAAAAATCTCTTGATTTTAGTAATTTTTTATTATTATTTTGGAATAAAATTGTTATTTCAAACTCAAAGCTTCATGGAAATATATGGGATATTGACCATATACCTATCAGCAGTTGCCATGTAAAGTAAAAAGGTATCATGTCATAAAAGGGTGCATTAAACTCAACGTTTTATAAATACAACAATAGCATCAACTTTCCTGTAACATTTATACTTTTGTATAATTAAAACAATACCTGTTGGCTACGATGCATAGCATATACATATGATTCGCTTCGATTTTATAGATTCATAGCCTAAGTAGGCAAAACTGCAGAATAGGTATATAAAATCCTATAAATATCCGAGGTAAATTTATGAACATTTCAGTTGTGAAAACCTATACATACCCACAACTCCTAATCACGGAGTCGTTGTACTGGCCACCGAAGGTCTCTTGATAACGCCGAGCGTAAATAAATTACTACCAGATTCAACTGAAATAGTAAAACTGTTTGTATCGTCACGCTATTTTCGCTCGCGAGGTCAGCTGCACTTGAGGTACCAGAGAGAGGTACTTTGATATCGCAGGGGGCTGGAGGCCAATCGTATGTGATAAGATTAGCGATCACTACAGTCCATAAACATGGGGTTCAGTAATTTTACTGAGAATTGATGTCTCGAAAAGTACTAAAAGTTCTACATGATTGTGATTATATTTTTCACCTAATATTTTGGTTCATTCTGATAATGAGATTTTGTCCTCATAAATTATGTAGTTCTCTTTTGGGTCCTAACGGGAATAACTAGCTAAAAAGCAACGTAGCACATAATATCAGTTTTCTATCTATGTGGTATTCCGCCGAACAAACCACCCTGAGTATCTTGAATGTTGATACTACGACGATCAATCCATCAAGTGTCAATAGAGATTCCATCAACCCTTCAGGATTGTAACGATACGGAAGCTTCTTCAGATACTAAATACAGTTTACAGATGTCGATGCAAATTTGGGAATTATTTTAGTCTTATTTCCTTTTCTTAATTATTTTAGTCTTATTCGGTTTGGTTTCCTATTATGGGGTGGATTGGTCGGTTGTTGGTGAACATCGGGATAGGTAATGTGGAACCTGAAATTATCTAGGAAGTAGGATAGGAATATGATGAAACTGAAAAATAATCTTCAGCCTTCAGCCGTCTGTAGTAACGCCAACAAACAACGCTTTCATATACCTACCTCGCGTATTCCAGTAATGACTTTCGCGAAAGAAATTATTGATATGTGCTCGTGGGGACGCAGCAGGCGGACCGGCGCAACACGGCGATACACGGTGCGGTGCGGTCACGTGGCGACGCGGAACCACGGGGAGGCGTAGCGGTGGGGGGGATGCCAGGGTAGGGGGTGTGACCCACTTTCCCATGTGTCGGTGACCGCGGCCGACCTTCGAGCCTGCACCGACCGAATAAACGATCGTTCATCCGCTCCGAAATAAAAGACTTGCTGATTGCGTAACCGTCTTTATTGTTGTCTGTCTACCACAACTTTGTTACCATACAAATACCACCTTACTTGCTTAGATTGGTCTAGCAACAATATGCGAGCTTTGTTACATAAAATAATGAACTCTAACGCTCACGCATAGGCAACGAGATACAGGAAAACTAGCTATGTGCAACATTACCACTACCATAAACAAGTAATCAGGACGGGACGTTTATCTAGGCGCTTGTGTGAGTCTACCTAGAACCTCTAGAGCTATTGCATCACTCGGCTAGAAAGATCGGTCCCCACCAATGATGTGGCAAAGGACGCGGAGTGAAATAGAGATCGTCCTCGAAGCGAGAGCGGTGCACGCGTTGCACTAGTCATTGTGCGGTTGCACTTCGCACGCACGGCCGTCTGAGTGACCTAATAGCGGCTGGAGGGAGGGACTGGGAAGCGCTGCGGGGAGCGGGGCGCGGCTGCCGCTCGTGCGGTAGGTCGGGCTCACTGCGCGCGCCCGCCGCCCGACGTCGCGCCGCCGATAGTGGAAAACTTTCTTCGCGACTTTTCCTCGTGTAAACAAAACCGCGCAAAATTTTGCGCCCGCGCGTCCCTTTATCCAGGCTGAACAACCGCGCGCCTTTGCTCAAATGAAGTTAATTATTTCATCACAATACCTTTATTACTTTTTCTTAAAATTATTAAATATCATAATCTTAAAATTTGCAATAAGACCCTTGTGGACAATAATGTGATTAATAAATTAGATCGTTCACACAATTCATCGGACTGTTGACCGTGTTTGCGATGTAAAGCCAGGTCACGTGAGAGGGTAAAGACTACGCCTATGGATTTAGTAATAAAAAGTCGGTAAAGTTTAGTGTTTAGAATTTATGGTTATGATTTAATTTTGATAGATATTTCCTTCTAAGTACATATTATGGGATTTAGGGTTCTACATAATGGAGTTGTCTTTTCTTAAATCTTGCGTTTTTGAATCATTCACAATGCTGCTTCAGCATCGTCGGCGTCTTTGACATGGGTTATGTGTTCTTGTTCTTGAGACAGAATAGTTATGACATAGTTTGCAATTACTTTTCTTTTTCTAATTAATAATACTTATTCAAATAAGAAATAAACCCACCACTTTTAATATTCCTATACCGAACTTAGTACAGGTATCTCGCTTATGAAGTTTTTCTTAGGTAAGCAGTGCAAAATATTTATTTTAGAAGTATTCGAAAGTTTCGTACATAGCATAGTGTATCAGTATATGCATATAATAATGATAATCATATAACATAATAGACATTATTGTTTTGTGACGTAGAGCCCTTTGTGGTGTGTGTGCGGAGCGCAGGCGCAACGCTTCCGGGCGCCGCATCTGCGCTCGCGCCGCTTTCACTTTCTCCTCGCGCGCCGCCGCATCTCGTGCTCGCGCCGCGACCCGCATCCACGCTTCCTACATTTTCCACATCTATTCCGGATAGTTACATAAATTCTTGCTTTCTGCACCCAAACTTCATAAGATCTATTAATTAGTTACAATCGCATTAATCATAACCTAGCGAGATCGTACCTCATTATGATTAAACGTGTTCCAAAGCTTCATCCATAAATATAATAGATTAGTTTTGAATGTGGCCGGGGCAGCAGCGGCGGCGCTCACATCGTGACGCAACCGGCTAGCTAATCTAGTCGGCGGCGTCGGGAAGTGCAGTGTCGCGTCCCCGCGTCGCGCCCCGCGCGCTCTAACTACGATCGCGCCGCGCGGTCGTTGACTTTTCACCTAGTTTCTATTTGTCGCTTCTTAAAAGTCTACGGTGTTCTTTTTGTATCGCGGCGAGACGAGAGGTCGCCTGCCACTGTAGTTGACCCAAGCACGTGTGCCCACAGGCGAGTCGGCCGCCGATACCAGCACGTCGTCGCCGGACCCCGGCCCGCCGTCGCCGCGCATGGCAGAGGCGGGCTGCAGCACGCCGCCGCATCCGCCACCCGTGTTCGACGGCGGCGGCTCTCCGACGCCCTCGCCAGCTTGCCACCCTACCGTCATCCGCTCGGCGCCACCCTACTCCGTCATCAAGTTTGAGAGCGGGCCAGCCTCTGTCAAGGCAGAGTGCTCGCCGGCCAGCAACAAACCTGATGCGACGCCACCTCAGCTATCCTCTGTAAAGCTAGAAGGCACCCCGGAACCACCTCAACACTACAGGCCACGTGCTCTCGCTCCACCACCGCAGGGCTCCCACACCTCGCTATCACCAGGACCGTGGCCACCAGCCGCCTGCATCAACGGTGTTAAACCGGAGCTGATTGGCGGACACTTCCCACCGCAACCACTCGAGCCCAAACAAGGCGCCCGAGGCTCCACGCAATGGCGAGGCACTCCGGCCGTAATCATGGGCGAGTCTGGTGGAGTCCGGACAATGTTCTGGACGATACCAGCACCTACATCTAGTGGAGAACCGGCGGCGGGTGCGTCCCACACGCCAACACCGCCCACCCCCGACCCGTCTACATGTAGCGAAGAGTCAGCCGCGCGGCTACTGCTCAATCTAGGTGGTGAGCTGAGGCGGCCACGAGGGCCTCCTTTGAATATGGAATTACTTTGGGCAGGAGATGTGTCTCAGCTGCCCGCGCACCAGCAACTCACCGCACTGAACCTAAGCGCTGCAGCCGGCAGTGTCGCGGGAGCATCTCAGGTGGCGGGAGCCAGCGCGCTAGCCCTGGCTCCCAGACCAGAGCTCCGTGCATACGCACCTGAGGCGGAACGTGATGAGGATGAACAACCCATGATCTGCATGATTTGTGAAGACAAAGCCACAGGTCTTCATTATGGCATTATAACTTGTGAGGGGTGTAAAGGTTTCTTCAAACGGACTGTACAGAACCGACGAGTTTACACGTGTGTCGCTGATGGTGGCTGCGAAATCACAAAAGCGCAAAGGAATAGATGCCAATATTGCCGATTCAAGAAGTGTATCGAACAAGGCATGGTATTGCAAGGTGTGTATTGACTTACAATTCGTTAAAATTCAGAAACAAATATTAATTTCTTCGCCTAACAAAATTTATTTTACAGCGGTAAGAGAGGATCGGATGCCAGGTGGAAGAAATAGTGGTGCCGTCTATAACTTATACAAAGTCAAATACAAAAAACATAAGAAAGCGACCAAGGCAGCGACGGCGACGAGTCGAGCGTCCCCGCCAGAAAAGCCCAAAGACCCTTTACCGCCTATCCCATCACACCTGGTCAATGGCACCATTCTTAAGACTGCACTCACCAACCCTAGCGAGGTAAGTCACATTACAAAAATATTATTTTGTCAGCCATATCCATTTATTATTTTCATTGTAACATTTGGCGTTTCCTTCCAGGTTGTCCATTTAAGAGCACGGTTAGAAAGTGCCGTGTCGTCATCGCGAGATCGTGCGGTACCCCTAGAAAGGGCGCTACACATGATCCGAGCGCTGATCGACTGCGATGCCATGGAAGACATCGCCACGGTACGGCATCTACCAGACTTGCTCCACGACACTTCAGAAATAGGGGACAAACTATGTAAGATCGGGGACTCGATCGTACACAAAATGGTCGCTTGGACGAAAAAACTACCATTCATTATGGAAATACCAATGGAAATACATTCCAAGCTGTTGATGGAGAAATGGCACGAGATCTCAGTACTTACGACGGCGGCGTACCAGGCGATGCACGGGAAGCATGCGCACGCGCCGCCCTCGTCGGACCATGAACAAGACTTTATGCAAGAGGTGAGTACAAATTAAATGTTACAGTGCGTTAGTGGAAATGTTTCGAAAGTCTCATGAAGGTGTTTTTCCACATAATTTGACTAACGAGCCCTAGATGTGGCTCAAACACGCTCCAGGTCACATTCGCTCCAGAGACTTCCGCACATGCGCCGGAGTGCAGTTACGTGATTTGCATCGCTTGCGCAACCGTGGTAGAAAGTCGCCGGCTGCGGCTGCCAGACAACTAGTTGCACTCGGACGTTTGCACACTCGCTGCATAACCAGCTATGTTACACTAGTCAATTAATGCAGTGTACCAGACGCTGAACGTTTCTATTATCTTGTACGTTTCGAGATTTGTAACGGTTGAACAATATTTACTCACCATTCAATGAGACGTTTGAATTCAATATTTAGGCAGTATTCAATTAGTAATATTTATTTATGTTCGGTCTAGCTAGAAATAGAAATACACTACATAAATTGCCGGCTCAAACAATATGCAACAAACAGGATCGCGACCTGAGAATTGCATGTGTTACATAAACTGCGCACGCGGTGATGTAATGTAATAACGGTAGTTATACAGAAAGTATTTTTCATTGTCTAGAGCATTTCCTCTTTATTTATTCATTTGATATTACGTAAATATAGCGTATTATGTTCGGTGCTACATCCATACATACGTTTTTTGCAATTTATTTTTTAGTAGTTTTTTTAGTATTGCACATGCAAATGGACTAGCATTTATACTATTTCTAGTTATTAAACCATGTTGGTTTTATAATAATATGCTAATAAGCTTTATGACTAACATGAAAAGCCCTTGGCAAACGACATGCATCATTTGCATTCACTTATCATTAAATTAGATTATTATAGCAATTGTTTTATAGAAAACGTCGTTTCAACGCATGTGTCAAAAGGTGGAAAATATTGCATGACTTTTAGACTTTTAGATTTAAAAAGAAACGACCCGCATTTCTGGATCTTAGAAATAAATTAACACCAATTTTTTGTAAAAAAAAAAGTTTATCACGAGATGTGACTTGGAGCGTTGCAGTTAAAAAAAACCGGCCAAGTGCCCGTCGGACTCGCGCACGAAGGGTTCCGTACCATTATCTATAAAAACGGCAAAAAAAACCACGTTTGTTGTATGGGAGCCCCCTTAAATATTTGTTTTATTCTGTTTTTTAGTATTTGTTGTTATAGCAGCAACAGAAATACATCATCTGAGAAAATTTCAACTGACTAACTATCACGGTTCATGAGATACAGCCTGGTGACAGACGGACAGACAGACAGCGGAGCCTTAGTAATAGGGTCCCGTTTTATCCTTTGGGTACGGAACCCTAAAAACATCTAGTTTGATTCATTATACTCAGCAAAAGCTCTTAACTTGCAATTACTGACAAATGAACTCCTTCTCCCAGGTAAACGCGAACCTCCGGACGCTGCAGAATTGCCTGACGTCACTCATGGGCAGGCCAATCACACTGGAACAGCTGCGACTGGACGTGGGGTTGGTGGTGGAGAAGATGACGCAGATCACCTGCGTCTTCCGCCGCATCCAGCTCCGCATGGAGGAGTACGTCTGCCTCAAGGTCTACATACTCCTGAACCAAGGTAAATACAACACGTTCAGTTTTCAGAGTTTTTCTTTGCAAATAGGTATTATGACGGCATCGGGTTTGTCTGTATGGTAGAGCTTAGAGCTTACATTAAAAACTGCTAAGTGTATTTTGTTAAGTACAGTTTCTTCGACAAATTACTTTAGGCGTTTTATCGGGAGATTTGAGTGTACTCGGTACATTATTTTAATCACTGAAAGAAAAGTTAAGAATAAAATCACAGACGAAATTACGAGTGATCGAAGTGTGATGTGCAGGCTTAGAAGCTTACAAACATTTTATAAAAGGTTGACTTCCTGCGATAATGAGCTAGATAAAACTGAATGTATTCAAATAAAGCGCCAGTTAATTATAATCGTTAATACCCTTTGAAGTTATCTGCATATTAAAAATAAACTTTAAATCCTTGATAAAACTTGAACTGTAAATAATAGATTGACGTCATAATTTCACAGTTCAGAAGAATCTTTCGTTTTTAATTGTGTTAATTGGCATCTGGATAACCTTTCACCGCAGTGCAGGCCATGAGGCCGGATTTATTTAGGCTATGTAAATATAATGAATGGAACGTTTCCTTGTTTATGAAACCGAATACACTTTATTTATTTTTGTATTCAATTAACGATATTGATTGCAGTATTTAGGATATATCAATTAAAGATTTAGTGGACAACCTTTGAAAAATTGGTCAGTGTTTTGATTCACGTGGTCCCCAAAAAATTTATCATAATGCATGTTGTGTTGACACATTAATAAGATCAGCACTTTAACACTTCCTCATTCCAATTTAAAGTAAGTAAGCTGACATAAAGCCATGTGTACACAACCCTGCGGAGATACGCTCATTACTTGAGTAAGTCAACGCACCGCATTGTAATCCAGTTACAGACTGGCCGAGGGGTGCATCGGCCCACGATGCATGTAGGTCAGTTACTGTTACGCAAGCTAGGCATCCTACGCTGTGACGTCGACCTGACTCATTATGTTACTCGCTTTATATCTACTTAGTAGCAGCCTTTACACGCGGACACGTAAAGCAAACAAGCTTTATAGAGATGATCCTATTATATATTTGTTATTGTATCCATCCGCATGAAAATAATCGAGTCAAAAGTTCAAACGCCTAAGTAAATTAATTTGAACCATTAATTGATATTGTGTAAACTTTATACAATATCAATTAATGGTTCAATAATTTTATTATTAACTTTCTAACAAGAGCACCGGTTTCACTTTTAGTAGTCAAAACTCCTACAGTTGCGATAAACAGAACAGCAATTTGTCATTTCGAGGAAAAGTAACGAGAGCTCAAAAATGTACTTTCTAATAGGATACGAAAGCTTTATAAATCTAACGGTAGATTTTATCGTATGATTAATGGACACAATACGAAATGCGACATGACAATAAAAATCTTGACGCATAGTGAGTGCGATACGCAGTGCGTAGTGTTCGTTAATATTATTATGATTTATGTTACAAGTAACCCAGATGTGGAGTCGAGAGTCGCTCGCGACACCGATTAGGAACCACTTCTCAACGTTGATAACAATTTCACTTGGTGAACTCTGCTGACATACGAAAGTCTTCAGATATCTTCCTAAATAATTTGCGTTATTTTTTTCGGATAAGTTTGGCTTATGTACTCCTACGCCGCTTAGAGTTGGACACTGCAGTAACTTTACTATCCAAAGTTTCCATCTATATTTAGACATGATTCATTAAATCAGGTAATAAAATAATAGTAAGAACTCCATAACCTTGTGAAAATATACACAGAACCTGAAAACGTAATTTCATTAGCTACACTGTAAGTTAAGTTTCAATAACCAAGTTTGAGACGCAATAGAATGTACCTAGCGCGCAAGACCGCCGACTCGGTCACATCTAACCTTCGACGATAATGGTTTTACATGGTTAATCACAGTAGGTTCGTTCGTCCTAGTACTATGGCAGGGAAACTGTGACATCCTGTGTTATCGCTAGGAACTAGGTTGCACCACGCTCTAGCGCCGTGTTTGAAAATTATTTTCACCGCGCATGCACATTTATACGATAAGTAGGTGCGCTGTTTATCAAACCATGAAAGTACTCAGTGAGTGTTTAGCCGCGCTCGGAAATACCGCGTATTATGTTGCACGATGGTTATGTAAATTAAACTTTGAAGTTAACATAATAATGCTATACTATGTTTACCAATTGCAACGGGTTTCAAAGTAAAACAGATTACATGCCATCATCACACCAATTGAATAATAAATCATTTGACTCCATAAAGGCAATATCGCTTGAACATGACACCCAAGAAATTTCATTTGCTTAAGTCCGTTATGAGCCTGTTAAATTCTCCCCAATTGATGCTGACATCATCAAAATTTACGAAAGTAGTCCACTCTCTTCAAGATCCTCTTAAAACGTTACTAGGTAGGCAAAGATGACAAATTTGCTTCATATCTTCATGAATTGAGTAAACCGAAGGACTTTTCCTCATGTATGTATCCGTAAATCTAACATAATAAAGTCATGGTTGTATGTCGTTATCAAATCTTAGATCTGACAAACAGTGCATGTGTACACAAGGAATACAGCACTTATGTGCGTTTGTCAATGAAGCGAACTATCGAACAGAATTGGCTTCAAATTGATATTGTCGATAACCTACTTATGAGCTGATTGAATCGCCTGTACACTATTTTATAGCAATCACTGCTTTGAGAAAAGTTAATGACGGACATGGAAAACTCTACTGAGCTTTTACTGTGGGACTACAAATTCACAATAGGAAAAATGTTAATACTTCTGTCGAAGTCATAAAAAAGAGTCTTTCGATTTTCCCAAAAATAGAAATAGAAACGATGATTTTTGAAAGGAGGAAAACTGTCCCTATAAATAGCAGTAGGTGCTTTTGTTTGTCACATCATTTTTATTTTCACTTCATACACACGTATGTATGTGTGAGTCCTGGTACCATAGCTGTACTAGTGCCGAAGTGCGCACTACGGTGAAATGGAAAGCGCTTGCGCAACTGCGCCCGCGTCCACTGTACCGCTGTGTGTGTGTGTGTTTGTTAGATACTTGTAACAAAATGTTTGTTGCGTGTGAGCCGAGTTGAGTAATGCATTAGAATTTAAGGAACCTATCGCCGTATTTGTCGTTGTGAATGTGTAGCTAATTCGCCGTCTTTCGATTTTATTAGAGATAAATGGCAAAGTAAAACATTCACCATAAAGTAGCAAATATAAATCCTGTAAAAAAAACTCGTTACACTCTAATTACCGTGTAATTAAATCAAACAGCTATAGGTTGTTAACCCGTAAAGAATTAAAACTGTCGCATTGCATTGAAAAGCGCATTGCGTATAATAATGTAGAGTTAGTTACGTCAGCTAAAACGGGACAGCATTTCACTCTCGGAGCGGAAAGCGCGACGCGGAAGGCGAACTTTCTCTTTTGCAGCGCACTGCGCGCATTGAAAAAAGCGCAAGCGCAGATTATAGAATGAACGAGTACCGCTACGTCTCGCGCGCATTCATTTACGTAACCAGTACTTCATGCGCGCGCTGCACACTGATACCACACGATAAAAACCATGCATTGAATTTATTTGTAGCTCCGTAAAAGCAGAACTTTATACTGCCACAATAAAACATATTTCATCAAAATAGTTCTCATCAGTAATATATTCTACAATTTATTCTATATTGTTCAGCAAAAATAAACAAACATCAATTAAATGTAATCGCAATAACAGCACACACGAAACAGTCGCGCGTACAATATCGTGGAAAAATGTGCGCGCGTGAGCGAGACGGCAATAGCGGTGAGGACGCGAGCGAGCTCGAGCGGAGGTCAACGGCTAGCCGCGGTCGTTGCCCTGCTATCGGAGTGACCTACTGAGCGCGTGACGTCACCGCCGCACCGCGCGCGCCGTGGCATTGGTTCACCGCCACCGCTCAGCGCCATCTATAAGCGAGTAGCCACACTACACGTGATCGTCATTGCATGATTGTAGGAAATAATATAATTAATCAATACAACCCAATGCTATTCGCTACTACTACGGCTGCGACCGATGAATAATTTCGAGTCGGACATAAGAGCGACTTTGCGTATTGATTTTGCTAATGCAGATATTAAGTCTTAATTTCATTTGTTTCAGAAGTTGAGTTGGAGGGTATTCAGGATCGGTACGTGCAGGTGTTGCGCAGTTATCTGGAGCACGCTGCTCCGCATCATCCTGGAAGGCTACAGGAACTCTTCGCCAGGATACCTGAGGTAATTTGCAACATTTCATTTTTGCTTTCTCTAAAGTTTCCGCCAAGTCAAGCAAGCACGGCCATAGATTATGCTTTCTCTTAATTTTTTGCGCGGATGAATAAATCGTTTTTTCGGTAGACAGAGTCGTTACAGATCTCTCAGCCATGCTATATCTTTGTCAGTCAATAACGTTGCATAAATACACAATTTATACAGCCGGCTTCGTTACCAAGGGATAAGATAGCAGATTTATCGACTATCCCGCAAAGTAAAATTTACAAGGCACATTCACAATAGAAAGTGGAAGGAAAGCTTTTGATTTCACGATACTAAGTTGTCGTTTTCACTTACAGATCCAAGCGGCGGCGAACCTGTTGCTCGAGAGCAAAATGTTCTACGTACCGTTCGTGCTGAACTCGGCGGAGATCAGATAGTACATGGCGCAGCAGGGCGTCTAGTTCTCGATGTACGAGCGGCTGACTCCCCGCCCGCGCCCGCCACCCCGCCGCACCCCCGTCTTATGATCGCACTCGCCACCATGTGTTCACCCGCCGCAGCACCGCGCCGCCGCGCGACCGCGCGCCGCGTGCGACCCGCGCGACCTGCACCCGTGCGACCCGCGCCTGCACAAGAGTTCGTACAAATGTTCCTACTCGAGCACCGACAATTAGTGCGCCCGCCCAGTGCGACAAACAGTGACAGTCAACACAAAGTGCGGTACATTTATACCTTTGTTGAGTCGATGAGTGTATTGGTTTATTGTTTAGTAGAGGAATTAAAACGTCCCAATTGACAGACTGATTTATTATTAAAATAGCTATTACGTAAGGTACCAGGGACTTGAATGCGTGTTTTATACGTGGTAGTGAGTATACTACATAGTGTTAAATAGAATAAAATATATATTATGTTACTATTTAAATTTGTCAGTCGGAGAATCGCATAATATATTATTTCTGTAAATATAGAATAAACTTTACAATATAATTAAGACGTTGTTTTAGACAGAATTGTTTCTTGTAAATGAAATACTGCTGTTTTAGTTTGCATTTTATATCGTCTAGGATTAACCAGTAGACTAATTACTGGGTGTGTAATATTGAGAATTTCAATTTAATTTTATATGACTTGTTCGTACATAATATAAGTAGCACTAAGTACCTACTCTCAGTGTTTACCAAGACTGCTTGTATACAACTGTACTGTTTATACACTAACATAGCGGCGCGGTGGCTCGCGCGGTTCTATAGTCACAACTTATGCATTTTTATTGCCAATATTTCGCATAACACTTACTTGTGCATGTTTCGTTCTGAATGTTTCACTTCTTTATTCTGGTCTAACTAGCTGTAAGAGTCGGTGCGCGCCGCTGTCGTCACCGCGGTGACGTCACCGCCGTGACGCCAACGCGCCCGCGCCGACTACTCGATGCATTTCTAAGCTGACGACGATATCTTTATGTGCGTAGGTGCTTCGGACTTATTGATCTTATACTTTGCTTCCTTTGATGTGTTCAAATGTAATTGTGCTCAATGTACCGTGATTTTGTTCGGATATTCAAATTTATAGTAATCGTTTGTGTCATTTCATATCGTACCATTGAAATCCTTTCGCGCATCGTTCCTCTAGAATTGTAGACATGATACATTTTGTACATACATAAAATATTTTGTACATATTGCGTTAAATCTCGATTACATAAACTATTTGATTGATTTGCAACTATGAATAAATAAGTGAGTTAATTGTGAAGTTCTAATTTTATTATAAAACAGGTACATGCATGCATCATTCATCATCGTATCGAGACAATGAAAGACACTTCAGAAACTATGAATTTATTCCATCACTTGTCATCATCACATCACAGCATTAGCCCTCTAGCATTCCTCTTCATGTGTTAAGTCATCAGGAGAACTCCAACTCATCTGTTCACACAACTAACTGCCCTGAACTCTGTACATTTAGTGTGACCAGTAACATCACTAACACGGATCTTCATCTACACGTAAAATAAGCGTATCTAACAATAATAAAAAACGTATCATTACATGATCACAAAAAAATCATTTATATAAACTTACGAAAAGACTTTCAAACCTACTACTGTCAGTAATCACTGCCTTTCATTTTCTTACAATTTATTCGCCGTTATCGTTAAATAACTCTTTGTATTAATCGTTAATGTTAAAATTTGTAATAAACGTTCCATCAACGGTGAACAGTTACCACTAGCTATAGGGGGCGATGTAAGCCTTGTTTAAAATTAAGTAATTACAACCAAAAAGTTCGTTCTAAGGACTTAGGTTCTAGTTAATTAGATTTTTTTATGCCTTAGCTTTCTCACGGTCGACGTTGGCGTATACAGAGCAAATAGTAGCCAGATCCTATCTCACTTATATTAATATAAATAAACTTCACAACCCGTCAGTACCGAGAAAATAAATCAAAAGAATCGAAGGTCTCGTTCACTTAGGTTGTGGACGTGGGTCAAACAGCGGAAGGTACTTGCACACACTACATCGCGTTGAGTAGCTGAACAGTCGACATAACAAACAACTTGTAATATTAGATAATCCTGTTACCTGAATGAGCGATACACGTCCGTTCCTCATCGTGTTACCATTAGTTAAGTATTAGCGGTTATTAAATGTGTTTTGTACATTATAATTAGTTTGAATACAACCAGTTACGATACTGCCATCAAATGCCTAAATAGTTTTCAATTAATTTTGTTATAATTTACGTACGGTTAATTAAGTTAATGATGTTGGTGAAATTATTAGTTAATTGTGATAGTAAACAGTGATATCGGAGTAGGCGGCACGTGCCGCCCGCGCGGCCGCGGATCCCGCGTGCTCTCGTGGTCGCGCGTCGCGGAAACGTGCGCCGGCGCCGTCGCCCGAAGCGCGCGCCTTCACTAATATTCGGTCTCACTACGTGAACCCTTCACGACAATTGGGTAACTATATTTATTTATTCATTTTTTATCTAACTTAATTATAATTAATTAGTTCTTAACGACACCATCAGAACGACGGTGTTAAATCTAAAGTCTGAGGTAAAGATGCCTTTATAGATTTTTAAACATGTAATGAATGACGGAAATCGTAAATATAACTATAATCGCGAATCGTGCATCGTTCTACTAATATGTATGTAAATGATAATGTATGTAAGTAATATTGACACTTATTTTGTTAGTATCATAGCGTATTGTTAAGGCGAAACTAACGGCAGTGTATCAAATGGGAATTAGATTTGTAAGAATGTTATTGGCGTTGTACAAAGGATAGTATTGTTAGTAATTAAACAATGAAATTGGCGCATTACTGGCGAGTACCTAATTAGAATAGTACACGACAGCCCGCTGAGGCTATACAATCATGTAATATGTAAATACAAATTATGCTTCGACGTGTAAGGTGGCCGCTCGCTTTCGTAGCACTTCTAAATTATTTGCTATTACTGTGAAATAGGGCTTGTTCGCCTCTTCGTCTAATTTAATGGAACTCGTAGAATAACTTTTAAATATCAAAATTGACTGACCGATTCATGGAAAACATTATTAATGATTTGCTTCTGCTTGCTATTTTATTTTTTAATGAGTTTGCATAACTTTAGTACCGCCTGTCCCGGAGGTAGACTTAACACCCGAGGTTCGGACGGTTACAACTGGCTTCAGACGGCTTGTGTGTTCAATACCACCGTGTGTTTATAAATATACTGCCATGCGCTGCTCAGAGTCCCTGTAGTCACTGAGCTGCTGCACTAGTATCAACATACTACTATGATCGTCAATTAGCACTGTAACATTACTAACGGTACACTGTAGGACACTTGAAATCAAGAATATCATCATCATCACAATACACACAGGTGGTTCCGAAGCCGGTTCGTAGATAATACTGCGAAAATATTTTGACTGATATAGTTATGTAATAAACATAATAATGTTAATATATTTATAAGGGTGTAACAAAAACTTAATGCATTTCACATTTCTTTACAGTCCATATGAAAATAATTAATTACGTGTAACATATTGTGACGAAATATTTTCACATTCGTAGTGTAAGGTTTGTTGTGTATAAAAATAGCGTTTCAAGTATTTCGGGTAAAAGAAGGGTTAAAATTTGTGTACATTAGACATTGTATTAAAATAGTTATGAAATCGAGTGTAACGCCGTAAAAGAATATATATTTGGAAACGTTGACGAATGTTTGTTGTATGTAATTACATGTCACAGATGGATATTTGAACTCTAAGTACATATAGATATATATTCTACGAGTTATACTTCATGTTTTAATCAAATAATAACAGTAATCAATTTTGTTACAGTTTACATGAACAAACACGTTTCGCTTGTCTTACTAATTTCAATGTTTAGAAACATTTTGTGTCCACTTTTACAATTTTTCAAAATAGGGTATGGTCGAAGTCACAGATTGTATTAGTTGCCACGCTGTGTCACTGCTAGTGCCACGCTGTGTCACTGCTAGTGCCACGCTGTGTCACTGCTAGTGCCTCGCAGCTAGACACAGAGACACAGCGGTGGATAGCGGCTAAATTTTATTTATAAGAGTTCAATGTGATTGAGTGTGCTGTATTTCACGTATTTAGTTGGGCTCGCTCAATACCAAGACTTATCGCTTTCAGACCTAGCATACATTAAGTATTATCGATACATTAGGGTTCTATGTTTATACGTAGCAAATCACATTAGTTGCTGATTGCTGTACTGTTCTCGATGGAATAAGGCTGTTGTTATAATTCGACCAAGTTAAGATATACTGTGACTGTTAGCAGTACTCAGGAGTTTGTCTTTCGTGTACGTCTCGTTGAGTGATGCGCCGCGCCGGCGTAGTCAACCGAATGTGTACTGGTTTGCCAAGAGAAGTTACCTACAGTTGTGTTTAGTTAGCGATGCATAACGTGTTTGTACTTTAATTTGTTTTTTAGTTGTACTCTTGGAAAACAATGGTTAATAATTTAAGAAAATAAATTGTATGTGAAATATATTGATTGATTTTATTTGATCTTGACCCCTGCTCTACGTCTTACCTACAACTTAAATCGTGGCATGCCATATCCTGGCGATGTAATGTTAACATAGCTATTATGAGACACCTTCAAGGGTGGATCCAGGGGGAACAGGCGCACGTGCCCCCCACCCCCCATCAGTTTAAGTAAAAAAGTCGAATCGTCTGAATGTACTGGCCTGAATTCATATCTATCAAGATATTGCTTCAATGATGAACGCTGAAAAAGTAGGCTGGTTAACATCATCATTGAAAAATAATAACAATACAAGATATGGGAGACACTTTTTTATGTGTCAGTGCCCCTCCCAGAAATAAATCCTGGATCCGCCGTTAGACACCGTATTACAGCCTTTATTAAAACTTGAACCATTTATATGTATACCTACCTACGTATGCATTTAGACGCCCGTCTAGCGAAATACAGATCCGTTTAACTAGAGAGAAGCTAATGCATTATAGTCATTTAGCTCTGAAATTAAACCTATAACAAATGAGTAATGAATCCTTTAAAAAGGAATCTAGGTCTCCGGCCTATAGTACCTAAGTGTAGACCCTCGACTCTCTAGATCGTGCAACTGCTTATCTGTAGCTTATCAGCCAACACAAACAAATCGTAACCATTAATTGAAGAAAACAGGTTACTATGATAATACAGCCTACCAACCTAATATTGTAGCTTTGAGAGGCTCATTTATCTTGTAAGCAGTGTAATTATATCTAGAACTTGCAAGTTTAACATGATTTGTGAGTAAAATTGAAATAAAGTGGTTAAAATTAATAAGTGTTTTTACTACATAATTATACTTTTTTCGTGAGCGAGTTTGCGTAGCACATAAGCTACGATGCGTACTATGTCACCGCTACGTCAGGCTCTACAAACATTTTTTTTCGAGAATGACCTTTAAAATTGACCATACAACTTTGAAAATACAACTGTTAAATGATATAACTTAGGGAGTGCCTCCGCTGCCGGCGCCGGCACCCAAAAATTAAGCCATTGGGAACCGGCAGCCGATGTTTTTAATCTCGGCTGCCGGCAGTAATGTCACCGTGTCGGCCCCCATAATGGACAACGGCGGTGCGGCGTTTATAGAAACCCTTCCAGTATTCAGAACCCCAACCGTAACTAAATGTTTTTCTGCATATTCTAGTCGTTTTTTCCACTCGCCGGCCGCTGCCGCGGCACCGCTCGCTACGCTCGCTCGACTCGTGCGTAGGGGGTCACAGTTCTAACTTAACCTAACATTTTTTGCGATTCAAATTATTAAACCTAATCTTACTAGTTCGGTTTCGGGTAGTACTATAAGACTTTATTATTGGAATATGGAAAAAAAATGCTCTATTAGATGTTTTTTTAATTATGCCTACCCTACCTATCTACTCCATACGCCAAACTAACAACCAAAGTCAGCGCCGGCAGCCAATTCAGCAACCGGCGCCGGCAGCGGAGGCACTTCCTATAACTTAACGTCGCCTGATGTATCTTCAGTTATTAATATTAAAGTAGGTAGGTAGAGCAGAGCGTAGATGAGAAGAAAAGGAAGAACAAAAGGAAGTTAATTACCAATTCTTTTTATTTATAACGGCAGATAACTTTAGTAAAGTCTTGTTAAAAAACCGACCAAGTGAAGTGCGTGTTTGACCACGCACAATGAAGGTTTCGTGGTCGGGATGAATTTGTCCCAAGAACAAACTTAACTTTATACTTAATAAAAAGTTCTATTTGTATTTCTAATGTGTAAGATATGTCATGTTGCCGTATTTTGTTATTGCGTTGACTTAGAAGGTTGTTTTTTTTTGAGCTTACATATATTACCAGACCTATATTTGATATTAATTTTAATTTGATACCTCCACGCGTGCCTGTGAAAGAGGGATTCGATTCGAGGGGCTTTATTTATTATCAGACAAACTCAACGAGTATCTTCTACACATCGCAGATCATACAGAAGTTTGAAGTAAAGCGACTACCAAAATAGGTAGGTTTACCAATTTTTTTTCTTTTTTAAACTGCAAAAAGCGAGTTGATTTACATTTTTGTCGACAGGATAGTGAATTTTGAAAAGCAAAATATCGCCCTCTTGCGTCGAGTAGTCACATTATTGATCAAGCAAACTACACATATTGCATACAGATGGCAGCATAATCAAAGTGAAACTGTGTAAATATATTTCTTGCTAGCGAGTTAAAAAAAAATGGTATCAAAACGAGAAAATTATAGCGTTTTTATTTACTCTATTTATTCGATCATGAATTCGATTCAGTGAATTTCATAAAAGAAAACAAATTTTGTCTGTGAATATAATTCTCAAATGTCAACTCTACTCTATGATTCAGCTCCATGTCTTTCTGTCAAAATTGTCTGCCGCTTGCCACATGTCAGGCAATAATTATTAGTGGTTTTACCAGATTTTAATAAATTGTACTTTAAAACTATCACACAAAATGGTATGTAGACCTTTTATGACCATAGTTTGTTAATAAAACCTCTTAACTTAAACGAACAAGATAGCGATTTTTTTCAACTAAGTGTAAAAGAAACAAGTTAGCATGGTGTCATGAATAATTCCGTTTCAGAAACCCCTTATGCTCCAAGGGCACGAACGTGCCATCACACAGATCAAGTATAACCGTGAAGGTGACTTGCTGTTCTCCGTCGCTAAAGATTCGAAGCCGAACGTGTGGTGGTCTTTGAACGGTGAACGCCTCGGTACTTTCAATGGGCACGGTGGTGTCGTGTGGTGCCTGGATGTGGATTGGCAGACCATAAACCTTATCACCGGTGGAGGTGACAGTTCATGCAGGTTTGTATACATTTAACATAGGTACTTTTTGAACATAAGTTTGGTTATACCATTTACAACAAAGATACACCAATGATGTTGCAATTTGTTTGGGCACCAATTTCCTCATTGTAAGCAAAGATTCAGTAATAGGAAAATGTTTTTGTTAATTCTTACAAATGTTACACTGTAGTAGACAAATGAAAAATTATTAAGTATTTTGTTTGAATTTAGCCTTTATTTTCTTCAATGCCTTTATTTTATATAACTGTAAATGAAAATAATATTGTCAATCTGACACCAAAACCGTTTTTATTGTGCAACAGTGTGTGATTTCAATACCATTGCTTCTGAATGACTTTAGAAGTCCAAGCAGTGTCTTTATCAAAATGTAAATATCTTGTTTTTGCATTTCTGCAACATAATAATATAAGACTAATTAAGTTTTATGTTGACAACAAGACCTTTCATAGCCATATTAAAACCTAAACATAATTTATTCTTAATCTTAATCTCTCTAATTAATCTTACTATACAATTTATATAATAATTTCTAGATTATGGGATTTGGAGACTGGAAAGAACATAGCTACAATTAAGACAAACTCGTCAGTGAGGACTTGCAACTTCAGCTACAGTGCCTACCAGGCTGCATACACCACTGACAAGGCTATGGGACACCCTTGTGAGGTAAACACTCATTGTCATCGTTCTCTTGCCTTTATCCCATTTTATTAGGGACATTTGCATACTGTCATTTGCATTCATAATGTTGGCAGTACCAGTATGTGCATATCAAAATGGTTGTAATTGCTTATCCTTTTCCACCCAGTCAGTACAGTCTGCTCAGAATTTTAGATGTAACATTATCTTTATTTAGTATCTTTTAGTTTGTTTGTTCAGCAAAGTAATGAATAAAAACTGATAACAGCCTCTAATGTTTATGAGTCACTCATTAATCAATTGTTTTCCATTTTCATATACAAAAAAAGAAAATATATTTGAGAAAGTATAAATACCTGAACTATCCTTTATTGAGATAGTGCTGTGTGGCAGTAACCATATTGTAAGCATTCTTCCCCTACTAACCTACAATGACTGTAGTTTAAAAAATAATCCCGAGAAATCTGTTCCTCTTCCTTCTTTATAAGGGTGGTGTGTTCGTAAAAGATGTCTTAATTTAATTACAGGTATTCATAGTTGACACAAGAACAGTCGATGACTCTATCTCAAGCCAGGCTCCCATCCTGAAGTGGGAGATCACGGACACAAAGGTCACCTCCATGGTGTGGGGTATCCTGGACGAGACCCTCATCACTGGTCATGAGGGTGGCGACCTGATCCAGTGGGACCTCAGGGTGAGCAGCTATTTACATTTATGATAATGGCAATTATTTTGAAATAACTTGACAACTTATTGAAAGTGGTCCATGATTATGATGATAAGTAACATGGTAAGAAGACCAGCAAAATATTACTTTACAAATGTGTAGTTTCTGTTATGTCATGTCATTAACCTCCATTGCAATAAACATTTAAATTTTATCATAGTAGGCAATTATGAACCTCTTTTAAAATTTATATAAACTATTTTATTTTCTAGACTGGCAAGAAAATCCAGTCGATAAAGGAGCACACACATCAGATCCACGACATGCAGCTGTCTCGCGACGGCACGATGTTCATCACCGCCTCCAAGGACCAGACCGCCAAGCTGTTCGACACCAGCTCCCTAGAACTCCTCAAAGAGTACAAAACTGAGCGTCCGGTTAACTCTGCGGCTCTCAGTCCCATCCTTGACCACGTCGTTCTCGGAGGAGGTCAAGACGCCATGGAAGTAACCACAACCTCAACTCGCCAGGGCAAGTTCGACGCTCGCTTCTTCCACTTAGTATTCGAAGAAGAATTCGGCCGCATCAAGGGACATTTCGGTCCCATCAACAGTTTAGCGTTCCACCCTGATGGTAAGAGCTACGCATCTGGCGGAGAAGATGGTTACGTACGTGTGCAGAGCTTTGATCAGTCCTACTTTGATTATACCTTTGATTACAACAGGGATTGAATATAAAGATAAGTGAGGTATTAGTAAACTTAATCAATATTGTAAATGTCAATAAAACTGATTTCTAACAAATGGTCAAAATATTTGTTTTACTTCATTCATACCTCAAAATTACATAAGAAATATTAGTGATAGCCTTATAAGTTCCAAATAAAAAACTGATGTAGTTTCTGAATGTTAGCATTGTAGGATACCTACTGGTATCTTTCCACTTACCTACAATCATTTACTGAGATCTATTTATGAGAAATTACAAAAACAAAGAGGTCACTTGTTCGGGTCGGCATGATTCGGCACACATCTTACATTTGCTAACGTGCTTATAGCCGTGTCGTAGGCAGTGTTAACAGGGGCAAATCCTTTTTATTGTGCGCCTCTTAGTG
Source organism: Lithophane ornitopus (assembly GCA_948473465.1). Taxonomy (NCBI): domain Eukaryota; kingdom Metazoa; phylum Arthropoda; class Insecta; order Lepidoptera; family Noctuidae; genus Lithophane; species Lithophane ornitopus. The sequence continues at coordinate 5,917,466 of OX419616.1, read as the reverse complement.
TCGCTAGTGCATTATAGGTTACTATTACTATCTAACTTTCTAAGTCCCAGATAAAACATTCAATACGATGTGACTCTCCAGAAAAATCTTCCAACTGATCCAACTATCCGCCAGATAGTAAGATAGCGATGCTAGGCAGCACGTAAAAATAACTCGCCTCTGTTAACGCTGTTGTAACTTAGTTTGCCGAATGAAAGCCGAATTTGCGTAGTACCTAATTGCTTCAGGTTGGCTTTTTTCAATTAAATATACTGCCGAATCGAAATGTGCCGACCCGAACAGAAGGTGTGCAGCATAGAGAGAGATATAATGGTGCCGATTCTCTTGTCACAAAATTCTCTAAACTAAACTAAAAATCACGAAAATTTAGTTTAGTCCTGTGAAACGATCAAATTGATTCTGAAATAGACTTTTTAAGACACAACTTAACTATAATTTAGTTTGACAGCACTAAGATGGCACTGAGATTAGTTTAGTGAAAATGCTATTCTGAACTTGATGATTTAAAAAAGGACTGCTGAAGCCAGTCAGTACTTTTAATATGTTGTTAAGGACCCCTTCCCCTTCCACTGTGCCAAAACCTAAAATTTTGTCCTATATCTAAAATCCTCTAACTAAATCTGACTATTTTAATCGCGATTAAAAATGTGTGGAATAAAATTAGATGTCATGAACTAAAATTCGAACCAACACCTCGACTTCAGTTGCAAAACAGTACTGATTTTTTTCTTTTCTTTTGCTTATAATATTTCGAAAATGGTGGGTCCTATCGCAAAAATAATGACAATTTCGACCCCTTTAGGTGACCCCCAAACCCCTAAGGCTCAACAAGTAGTTTTTTTTTTTTTAACATATTTTCCATACAAAATGTGAAAAATTCCATAAAAAACACGTCGAAGGAGCTGTCCCTGCGCGCCTACGGCTCTAAAAAAAATCACGGGGTAGGGCCCAGAGGCAAGAAAACAAATACCAAGTGGAGGCGCGATTGTCAAATGCGATTTTAATTATGTCAAAATAATTTTTAAAGGAGATCATTCATTTTGGGCTAAAAAATGAAAGTGCCGGCCAAACAAAAAAAAAGATATATTCCGTTAGAACATGTTATTCCCTTCACTTTTCACTATTAGAGCAAATCTGTAGGGAAATTCCCTGCGCTGTTATACGATTTTGAAAAATATTGTTTTCAGTATGTCTTAGTTAAAATAATTAATAGTAATCTAATTAATGTAACAGCTTGTAGTAATAAAAAATAAAGAGAAAAACCTACTCCTTCGGAAATTAGCTTTATTTTTGTTTGGCCGGTACTTTCACAATTATAGCCCAAAAATGTATTGACGGTGAATGATGTCCTTTGAGATCTTTTTTGTCAGAATGGCGTTAAGATTCTCATAGCCAAAAGTAAGGAATTTTAGTTATAGTTTAGTTCGGTGTACAACAGAATCGGCACCACTATATCTCTATGGCAGCACCTCTAACAGCTAACTTTAAAAGGCACTTCATTCATTCAAGAGTATAGAGGGAAAAAAAAAATACAAATAATTCTAAAATGAGATTGTATGCAACAATTTATTATATAAAACATTATTTCATTACACTTGGGGAATACTTTTTCACTTAAACTTATACATTTCACAGGAAATAGGGCGTAGTATGTTGTGGGGGAACTTCTCTTTCGCTGTCGGGGACCGCTTGGAATAGTTTGGCGGTTCTATCGTTAACTGTGTTGAACTCTAATATGGATGCGACGTTGCCGCAACGATAACAGTAGTTAGGCGCAGACCACACCGTCACTAGACGTTTGTCAAACATGTATTTGTAACCTGAGAACAAAGTTTTTCAAATTAAGATTTTCAGTATTCAGAGAAGTAGTATTCTGTTGATAACAATACGTACCTTCATTTACTAGCTGATGCGCTCGACAGATTAAATTCAAATTGTTGTAATTCATAAAGAGCTCTGTGACATAACTGCCAAACAACCATCCTGCGCCTCGGGGGCTCACAGACCTGCAAACAAATACACAAGTTTTGTTAATCATACCAGATTGATTAAATTGACAAACCAATTATTCTAGAGTATTCTTAGTAGAGAGTATTCTGAGAGTATTTTTAGTGTTCTGCCTCATTGGTCTAGTATGTCATGGAGTTTTGGGTTTGATTCTCGGGTCAGACAAATTGTTATTGGGTTTTTCCATCTGGAATTGCTCAGTAGCAGCCCAGAGTCTGGATTTGTGCCCGGTTGATAGCAATAGGCTCGCCCCCTATTACATGGGACTTGAACATAACTGGCGAAATGTGGTTGTTTGGTACACTTCTTCCTTATCCTTCACAAAAACCAATAATAAAATAAACAAGACAACTTCATACCACATCTTCACGTCAGCTGGATCAGACCACAAGAGGTCACAGAAGGCTCCTTTGTGTGGTATTTGTTGATTTCTGTCAATACAACGAATTTGATCTAACATGGATATCTCTGGGGACAGCCCACCATGGACACACAGGACTGTCTCATCTATTAGCTGAAATGCATACAATAATATTAATCAAATAGTTTTTTTTTATTTAACCCATTGTATGCCGTTAGTTTATTAAATCTCTATGTTAGTTATTGGTTATAATTCCATACTCTAGAAAACAAACTCAAACACTCACCGCTGCAACTGTTAGCAAATCAAATACTCGACAGCAATCTTTCCACGCATTCGCATTCCCATATTTGTTGAGGCATTCATCATAGAAGCCGTACACCTTTGTAATTTGACATGTCTCATGATTCCCTCTCAGTAAGATAATTCTGAAAAATACAAGAAATACTACAGAAGAAATATTTGAATGAAGAAAGGTATAACTGTTGACATGTTTAGTATATCATAAGCAGTGTTTAGGAGAACACAACATGTGTATATGCATGCTGGATGCTGATCAATCACATTTCTAAGGTATTTGCATGTGATGTACCCAATGAATTCATAGAAAAATACTATTCATATAAATAATGTTTTTAATTACTCTACTTTCCTTACTTATTACTCTTTCATTCTCTCTACTCTATAAAAAAGTAGGTAAACAGTAGTCAAGTTTTGTTGCAATTAACTATACTCCATTTGAAATAAGATTAGACGTATAGATAAGTCTTTTTTACATTCCGTTCAACCAATATTGAATTCTATTGCGTTGGTGGCATGACAAATGGCAGCCGTAGTAGATAGTTGGTATTGTGTAACTTTTTTTGCTTTTAATGCTATCCTTATGCCTACGGTATAGAAGTCAAAATCGGTTGAACAGACTGTAAAAGGGTTTGTTTTAATGTCTAATCTTATTTCAAATGGGGTATAAGTCATACTAAGGGCATTGTGGTATTAGAGTCTGTCCAACGAAAGCTGACCACAAATTAGTATCTGTTGAATATTTTACTACACTTCTAAATACAATATAACATATCTAATTTTTAAATAAATATGAAATACTGATGTAAGTATTGTATTGCATAATATGTCTTGAATAATAAATAGTATCAACTCTGTTTAAGAAGTGGCTTGACAGCTCTTGATTTTTTTAAATTGCCGCCATTTTTCTTGGACAGCTTTCGTTGGACAGAGTCTAGTATAAAATTCAGACCATGACATACCTGTCAGGATACCTCGCTTTTAGTGCCATAAGTAGTGTGAGTGTTTCTAAGCTGTAGTAGCCGCGGTCAACATAGTCTCCCATGAAAATATACTTCGTGTGGGGCACTTGGCCCCCTATGTGGAATAACTCCTCTAGGTCATAGAACTGAAAGAAGACAACAGACTTTCATATTAGCACTTTGTTAGAATTGAGCATTTTGAATAGTTTGATGGGTTTACATGATGGGTTGCAGTTGGTATGCTAAAAATACAAAACATACAATGTACAACTTATTTGTATACTTAACTTTGTTGTCTGATAATAATTTAACATTAAAGGTTAGGTACCTACATATTTTCTTTTTGTTTTGTTTCCTGTAGATTTCAAATAATACCTAAAACTTTATTTCTTATATTAATACTTAATTTGCTTTTCAAAATGTTCACATGGGAAAGCATGGAAAGAGAGAAAATACATTATTGGAATGTAAACAAGGAAATAAGATAACAGACAAAGAATGATCTCCCTAGTCATGTCATTGAGGAGTCATCTAACGATAGGTATTGGATCTCTACATCCGCAGCAGATAATGTCAGGGATAGACTTCTTTCTTTTAATGGTTATACTTCATCAGATTATCTACTTTAGTGTAGTTTGAACTACTTATTATAGTAAAGTGATTTTTGCAACGAAATAGCGGTTTTATATAATTATTAACTTTACCTGGCCATGTATATCACCGCAGACAGTTACAGGTGTCTGCACCGGTTGTACATTGGGCTCCTCCAACAACAAGTCACATACAATATTGCAAAGCTCACGCAAGTCATCTTCAGGTAAATATTTACACCTCTTCGCGATCTCTATCCACTTATCCACGTCACTCATTTTGTGCAGTAATTCACGAAAAAAAGGGGTCGTTTATTTTCCTGACTAAATACAGCCAACTGCAACGATTTTTGAGATTAGGTTAGGGGTGTAACTTACGAGTTTACGAGTCACGATGTCGAAATTAGTATCGAAGTTGGATGTAAATCATTAAGTTTTGTTTTGAAGTGATTATTGTTACTTCCAGGACTTTATTATCTACAATGGTCTTGATTACACATCAAAAAGAAACTTAATCATTTAGAAAAAGGACTTACACTTATTTGAAAAAAACAATAGTTATCTAAAAGCGATGAATCGATTAGGGATCAATCGATTATTTGTTATAGTCCCACAGGATAGTACATCTCTATTCTCTAAGAAATAATGGCTGTCATGTCAAGAAATTTGACAATAGGACAGCGTTTACGAATACTGTTACCAACATTATTAGGCTCCTTGAAAATTCTTTTGCTAAATTATAAAACGAACCCCATAAAGTAAACCAAAGTACTTTTGTTGTCGCGAGAATTCACCCCCGAGTCCATCGAGCCCCAGACACTCTGCGACACCCCCTGCACCAACTAACAGACTATACTGGACTCTAATATCCCCTTCCTATACTCTATGATCCCCTGCTTGGGCAGCTGTTCAGGAGTGGTCGTTGTGGCTACCTTTAGGGGAGACCTATGTCCTGCAGTGGACCTCTCGGTTAAAACTCTGTGGTTAAAATTACGCACACACAGGCTGATGAAGTGATATTCTGCTTGATAACACTAGGTATAAGCTACTTTAACCTTTTAACCGCTTACGACGGATTTATCCGACAAATATTTTCGTGTCCATTTCGCCAGAGTCGTATATTTACGACACTCATTTAATCATTTTTTTTATTTAATTACGCTTTGCACACCATCTTTGTTGAAGGTATTTATTTTTAGATTTTTCGATGCCAGGCGCTGGGGGCACGAAAACCGATATAAAGCCGGGGGGTTAAAAGGTTAATTAACTTATTTGTAACTAATTGTGTGACACACAGCACAGTCTGGTTCTTCGTAACCCGAAGACCCCTTGACATTCCAAGTGCCCTATGCTTTTCAAATCACAAGCACGGAAAGATTCTGTTTGTCATTCGAAATCTGCGTGCAAAAGTGGATTTTATCCGCTAGCGAGTTTTTAAAATTCGAAACTTTCTACTCAATCATTTTATACCGCCGCCGGGTTTTCGTGTCAGTGCGCCAAACTCATTTTTAGAATAATCACACTGGCCAGCACGAAGCTCGCTAAACGCGCCCAAAGAAGTTTTCATTTCAAAAAAAAAAAATTACTTTCTGTTTATTCAATTCACTTTTCATCATTTGGGTTTGTTTAGCAATTGAGCTTTCTTCCGGAAAAAATGCTGTTATTTTTTTAGTTTGAGTTTGAGGTGTGATAACCCTCTGCTTACCGTTTGGGGAATACAGGTATACCTAATGTTGTTACAATAAAAACAAAAATATACTTAAGAATTTATTAACATGAATACAAACATGCAAGTACATTTTTCGAATGTTATACATTTTGTTATTCATAAGGTTTAAGTGCTTTTTTGATATGCTGCTGTGAATGGGTTAAAATAACATGATTATAACTGTACTAGTTTAACTTAATGCTAAAAGCACATTAGGTATTGGAATACAACAGACAATTTGTAGTTGGGACGGATCTTTTATTATTTTTTTGTGTAAAAATGCACTAGCTAGCTCATAATAAACGTACGTTATTTAAAAAAATACGACAATGAAAGTACTAGTGTACTTGTTTTCGGTTAACAACAGAGTTATGGTTTGTATTGTCATAATACTATTAAGCTATTATTTAAACCTAAAACCGGCTGTTTTCTTTAAATTTTACAACATTATTTTGGATTTAAAAGAAAACCAGTCCGATTAACAATAATATCACCAAAGTGCAGAGTTGCCAAGGCATTATAAATCACAGAATGCTATTTTTGAGAAACGAACCATACACTGAAACAGATGCGTCGAATCACAAAACAATAAATAAGTACCTGTGATGGTCCACAACAATAACCATATGAAGCCTTCTACGTGGTAGGTTAGCCTGATATCAACCAGCATAAAGTTAATGATTCTTGCGTCGACCACCGTAATACTAGACAGTTTTTATTCTAATACATTACCCAACAAAACAGTGATACGTACAATAAAAAGCATATCTAGCAATTTCGAGTTACTTCACTTAAGTTTTGAATTTATTAACTTTTACAGGTATAAAAATTACTTAATCCCGAGAGAGTACCAAGTGATCACAGATTTTGAAAAGTCCGCTCAGCTATCAGTACCAAAGTAACCAATGTTCTGAAACGGTTTCACCTATTACCTACGCAAAATGAAAGCCGATGCATGCCCATCTATTTATTATCTATTAATTCACTTCTAGTGCCTGACTGATTCATTTTATGTACAGTCACAACTACTGCTCACCTAGTAACAAATAATTCAACTATAACGCTAAACAAATCATGAGCATGTACCTGTTTTCATCATTTTCTATATTATCAAGATATGCTATCATATTAGTTTCTAATTGCTAATTACGTTTGCAGGCCAGTACTCTGTGAATAAAATTACAAATGCATATTTACTTTGGCAAATACAAAAACGCTTATAACGCACAACCTCACTAACGACCATTGTCTATGGTCAAACAGTAATAAATAAAATTTGAAACTCAACAACTACTACAAAAGTACTGGCGTTCAAACATATGCCGGAGGTGCAATTACGACAGCCGTGTGAAATACACTCTTTTATAGGTTTTAAATAAAAGACATTTCCACCTATTGTCAACATTTGACCCCCGTTACAAGTTATTGTATCGTTGAACACATAACTGAATAGTGAGCGCCAGGTGCCAATTTTTGATTAACCAAAAAGACCCTGTTACGAATGTTTAGGCTACACATATTAAGCTTAACTATATCTAAAGTTACACACTGCATAATTGCATAAAAAAGAAGAATAAATACACTAAGAACATAAAAAAGCTCAGTAAAGAATTTGTTCTGCTACCAACTGAAGTTAATGTCTCAAAAATATTTTTATTATGCAACTAATGACCTGGTAATCGTAGTAATCATAGCCGGTAAGCAAAGAAAACTCCCTCACAAGAAGGCGTAAAGCCAACTCACATTTAGAAAACATTAATTAAATGTTACATAACGTCTACGCTAACAAGCAACAAATGAGTCATATAAACTTAACAACTAAATCGTAAAAGCAATAATGTAGTAACCAATCGCATGGTTAACATAATTTAACTGTTCCTTGGAAATAGGATTTTTCATCTGGAAAATGTTCAAAAATCGGATATAACCTGTATTGAGTATAAAACGCACTCGCGATTTTAGCACAGAATAGTACAGAATGCGCACTCCGCATTTTAGGTATAAAGCTACAAGTACGCGACGGGCTCGTCTTGTCGGGCCAATTCAGTGAGCGTAACGTAGTCAGAAGATATAAGAGTTACGCGATAGAAAAAGAGGCAACTTCTAGGTATGTAACTGTAGGTAATTATCGCTGTGCGATCCGAATTGCATTTTATTGTGTCGTAGCAAGAGTCGCTTTTTATTAAAATGATTTTGCAGAGTGAATGTTCTGTACTATTCTGCGATTTTAGCTTAAAGTTAAACCATGTGATCCTACAAATAATTCATAAGCAGAGATCCAAAATCAGGGTTAATAGGAACAGTTCTTTTATACGAAACTGTTCCGTAACTACCTCGTAAGCGATTACAAACAAAATTAACACTAAAAAAAACACGCAAATAAAGTTTAAAGATCTCTAGACAATCAGAATTACATTCAGATTTTTTTTTTTAGTTCCGTATCAACACTTCGTATCAGCTCCGGAACACCAGGTGGTAATAATTTATTAGAGACGAGTTTATTGTAAATACTGAGGTAAAAGGTCGTATTCGATCGAGATTATGACCTTGAGGTCGTTTCAAAATTGACAGACTTTTGCGAAGCGTTTGTAGAGAGTGGTCGTGACGGTTTCACTTGAATTGGCCGAGCACGAAGGCGTCCATGACTTTGGGCACATGTTCGTCGATGCCGACGATGTCCAGTACGCCCTCATGCGTGCCGTCTGTCGTCGACACCTTGTGGGATGCCAGGCTCATCACTATCAACCTGGAAGGGCAAAAATATACAATTAACATATGGTACAAAGTATCTGAAGAAGTAGAATGAAAACTGTACCCCGGTTTCACACGGTTTTTACAACTTGGCAAAAAGTCGAGACTTCTTTATTATAATTATGTTATTTAAATAGTTAATTAACAATGAATTAGACATAATAAACATTCCCGAGTAAATTCTCCAATTGATGGTGAAAACCGCATCAAAATCAGAAGAACAAGGCGGTCACACAGACACGATAAGCAACTTTAATGTATAATGCGAGGTCAGCTTATACTGAGAATGTATAGCTTGATGTGTAGCCGTGTGTAGTTCGAGCTGACAGCGTTATAATACTCAATGTAGCTTTACTACTTCATCGCAATTAGTAAGGACGGTATACGTACTTAGCCCCATGAACCCCAACCGCCTTCCTGTACCGCTGCAGCGCGCGCACGGGGCAGCGGTCGGGCAGCTCGAGCGCGGGCGGCGGCCCGTAGCGGCCGGCCGGGCCGCGCCCGCCGCGCGCCGCCAGCTCCAGCTCCATGTAGCGAGTGGTGCGGTCCACCATGTTGATGAACACGTCGAACTTCTTCTTGTTCTTGATGGCCCAGTCGATTGGCGCGTCTAGCTGCACGCGGCCCAAATTCGCTTTCTGAAAGAATGAAGTGAGTATTAGGCTTGAATCTTCGTTGTGAACAGTTTCATGGAATCCCGGGCCGCAGCAAAGCGATCTAGATTTAGAAAAACATAAAATTCGCCTGCAAAAACGTAAAAAAAAACAATCAGTATTTCCTATATTTTTATTTTTTTTTTCTTTCGAATAATCAGTCATTTATTGAAACTTGGCCGCGCAGTCGCATATCATCCAACCTTGCTTTGTGTCTCGGTTTTGTACGATTTAAGTTCCATTGTATTTCATGTGGCCGACTATACAGCGATGATGCTTGACGATTGACGTCAGTATTTGAACAATGATTACAGATACTTCACATGAGTGTTAAATATTGATAATGTGCGTCCTCAAAATTACACTCCTTTTCGGGGAGACGTGTAATAAGGGAATGTTAATGCCTACATACATTCATACATTAAACAAGTACATTTTAAAACAAATTGGTGATCACTGTGAGTCATTAAGACCGCACATAATCTCATAAGCAGAGTTGGGCAAATTGTAATCAGATTAATGATTAAGGATTACGATTACATTTTGTAATCATCAATCAAGATTACAGTTTACGGAAATTAATCAAGAAAGTAATCATATCGGTGATTAATGATTATTAGTTTGTAATCGTTATTTTGATTACTTTTTTGATTGATGCATACTAACTACATTTAGGAATTCGAAAAATAAAATCATTAACATTGTAAATCATCTTTATTTTTTGATCAGTCTCATGAATAATTTTTTTTTAATAATTATTATTAAGAAAACAATCGAGAATTATTTTTATGTGTGCCATGTGTGGCTTAAATTAGATTTTAAAAGCACCCTCTTTTCAAACATCTCATCCGAAAGTCTGTGTGATTTAGGTAAATTGGTCATGGTCGCATATGAGAAAAGTCTTTCGACAGGACCCGATGACGGAAGAGGTGTGTTATATTTTTTAAAAACACGTTTAATTTCAGGGTATCGATTTAGCATCGATACATCCCGATCCGGGTCCGCTAAAAAATGAGAAATAATGGCATCTGCCTTTGAGCTTTGTATTTGGTACATATCTCCCGAATCAGGCTCTGAAGAATCAATGTCAAACTCAAAATAGCTGTCTTCATATATATTATTAGGTGTGACTTGAAGCGTTTCAGGTGCCTCATGGATTTCCTTGATAACAGCTCCTTTAAAAATAGATTTGATTCTGGAATAGTATTCTATATTAACACAAGCAAGCCATTTGTCCTTGAATCTGGGGTAAGACATTGCAGCAACTGCTGCATTTTGAGCTACTTTTGAGGAGAAATAAAAAAACTCTGCAAATCGCGTTTCTACGCTCTCCAAATATTTCTTTACCAACATTTGACAAAAAGTAAAAGATTCTCTATTCAGTTTTTGCAACTTTTTGCGCAAAGATACTAAACATGGCAATAATATACCGTAATACATGTCTTGTTCGCCTTGTAATATATCCAGGGCCTCTGCTATTGGTTTTGAACAACGCAAGTATTCCTTTATGTAATGGAAATCATTATCACGTAAAACGTTTGTCATTCCTAATGCCACGTGCAGCTGTACACTCTTCTCCTGTATTGATGCAATTTGTTTCAGTGAATCATAAAGGCTGTTCCATCTAGTGATTCCCGGTTTGGAAAGGGTATGACCAACAATGTCAAGTATTATTTCAGCCGATTTAGGCCGGCCGGTGGAGTTCCACAAGTTGTTGCATTTTTTAATAACTTGATTATGAATATTGCCAATACTTGTGTCGTTATTTCGTAATACTTTATTGGCGTCCGTAGTGGCACATAAGTTTAGCTTGTGTGCACAACACCTTAAATGTACAGGCAATTCTAGTATTATTGACTGTGGAATAATATTTTCGTCAAAAGCTAGCGGATCAACTTCATTATAAGTACTAAAGTGTGCCACAGAAATGACCTCGATGTGAGAATCTTCTTCGAGGATAGAACTTTCTGCGGGTTCTGAATTGTCATCAATGTTATGAGTAAAATTTTCACAATTTTCCACGTCTATGCCAAACTCTTTAAATGCTTTTACAAAATTACTACCGTTATCAGTAACTGTAGCCAGCACTTTCCGGGAGTCGAGACCAAATTCAGCATGTACTGCTTCAAGTAAAAGAGCTATACGGTCGTAGCTGTGCGTACCTGAAAATCTTCGACAAGCCAGTGTTTCCGACTTCCGTTTCAGATTTGTGTCGAGCCAGTGTGCGGTAACGCCCAAAAAACTTCTTGTTTTTGCCGACCAGATATCGGCAGTTGTGCAGACTTCATCTACATCGCGCAATTCACTCTTGATTTTTGTAATTTCCTTATTAAAGTAATCATCAATCAATCTACCCAAAGTTCTTCTACTGGGAACGTTCAATCCTTTTGCAGAGATATTTAAATCACCAAAGATTTTTTTTAAAAAGTGATCTTCTATTGCTTGTAAAGGAATCATAGAATGAACAAAAAACTTTAACATATTTTCATTAAATTGGTCCTGTGAAATCGTTCGATCAGTAGGTACATCACTAGTACTACCATCTCTAATATCTGGTTGCAGTTGGTTGGATGTTCTAGTAGACCGTTTATTTTTTTTCATAGTTTTCAAGTAACTCTGATACTCGTTGTGTTTTTCTTCCCCGTGTCTTCGTTTGAGATGAGTTACAAAATTTGATGTAGAATTATTAAAACCACTAATTTTAACTAGTTTTGGCCGACATAATGTACAAATTGCCACTTTCTTTTTGCTCGTAGACTCCGATTCTGAATACGTAAAAAATGTTCCATCAAGAATGCATGGTAATGTCTCAAGTTGTTCATGGTGCACGGTTTCAGATTCTGAATTAGTAGATAAAGTCGAAAAAGAACTTGACGCCATTTTACAATAAATACTGATTTTACAATAATAATGTTTAAAAACCAAAACACATAGGCCAATACGTCACGGTTTAGACTCGTGAATCAATTTACGTTTATATCCTTGCGCACTATTATACAGACTGACTGCTTGCGCTATGGCAAGAAGCGGAGCGCAGGCGGCGGACGATTGGCTTACCGGCCGTACCCCGTACCCCACCCAACTCCCGCACCCCGCGTGCCGTATCTTCGAAATGCAATTGAGCACGCAGAAATTCTTTTTCGAATTTACTTAAGGATTTAAATAACGAAAGAGTACAAAACGTCCATGACATCCAAATTGGATCAGAAGTTTTTAGAAAAACGCAGACATACAAGATACATACTGATTGAATATAGAACCGCATTTATTAAAAATATGCTTAAAAAATTAATCAAATCTACCCATGTAATTAAGATTACTGACTATTGTAATCAAAACTAATGATTACAAATGTAGTCATAATTGAAAGTAATCAAGATTAAAAGTAATCATGATTGATGTATTCATGATTACTTTCAATCAGATTATTAATCCGATTACAAAAGTAGTTGATTACGCCCAACTCTGCTCATAAGTACATAATTTCCGACACACATTAGGAGGTAGTTTAATATAGAAAATAATAAAGCTTCTGAAAAACAAATTAACTTCCAGCGATCTGTGGTTGACTGTAATACGAAGCTGTGTTAAATGAATTACCGAAAAAAATACCAGGTTTTGGGATGAAAATTGAAAATGACTGAACGGAAAAATATTACTTCAGCAAATGCTGCACAGATTTTTCTGAATTTTCAGTATTTTATTTGGTCGTTTCTTTATTTGTATTCGTATATAAATTGTCGAAAATTTTATATTTTGAGTATAATCATTTTAATTTTTTTTTCGGTGCTTATATTACTACCCGTTTATTATTCACTAGCTGTGCCCCGCGGTTTCACCCGCATAGGTCTCGATCCCGTGGGAATATAGGGATAAAACGTATCCTATGTCCTATTCATGGTGTACCCGTGTGCCCATCCTCTTCTCTCTAGAGTAGGGAAAGTCGAGGCGGCCGGCGTGGCGCGCGGCGCCGACTTCGAACGATTCGCGTATTGCATTTACGATAACTTCTAAATTAAGTGTCCAATTCGAATGAATTAAAATTATTTTACTGCTACATAAATACCTTTGATGTTAAAACTATTTATTTGAATAAGAATTAATATTATGTTGACAAAACTCCTTCGCAAAAAATGCATTAATTTCGAACAAATTTTATTACAATAAAAAAAGGTTATAGTGAAAAAGATAGACACATGCTGTCGCGGGCTTTTTTTTAGAACTTTTAAAAAGGATCAATTCCATTATACATGATATTTGCGTATCTTAAACCGTTTACGCAGCGCACGCAACGGAAGCTCTCAAAAAGGAATATTTTTCCCCGTTTTTGCAACATTTTTCATTTATGCTCCGCTCTTATTGGTCGTAGCGTGATGTTATATAGCCTATAACCTTCCTCGATAAATGGACTATCTAACACAGAAAGAATTTTTCAATTCGAACCAGTAGTTCCTGAGATTAGCGCGTTCAAACAAACAAACAAACAAACTCTTCAGCTTTATAATATTAAGTATAGATAACGAAACAAACCCTTAACAAGAACTCGGCCTCTTCGATGCTGCTAAAGTTGCGCTCGATGGTCACCACCTGGACGCCTTCTTCAGTGAACACTGCTAACTCGACCTGGCTCTCACGCTTCAGGATTTGAAGAGCCAGAATTATAGCTAAAATAAAATAAAATATTAGTAGTTAGAATGAATTTATCCCAAGAACAAACTTAACATTGTAGTTGAAAAACATGATACCCCATTCATTCCACCTGCAAATGTAAGTTTGTATTCAGTGATTTACCATGTTATTTTAAGACTCCTTGACAATTCAAAAGTGCCTGTAAATGGTTTAATTTAAATAAATGCTTTGAGTTTGAGACCAAACGTTAATTATAGGTTTTGTTTTCCAGTTAGACTGGAAGCCAACCCCAACATAGTTGAGAAAAGGCTAGGCTGATTGAGACTTCTTATAGGTTTTCCTGTAATCTATAAGTATAGAACTATTCTGTTTTTTATTTTTTTCAATTTAGGCTCTGAAGTTTCGGGGATATTCGGCAATTTTCATCAATTTTCTTAAATATCTTGTAAAAGTATTTTGTAAGTGACAGTAATACTTTACACGTGACGAGGTTGACGTGTGTTTGAGTCACAGAAATTCATGTGTACCAGATTTCAACTAAATTAGTCCAGTAGATTCGGAGCAAATTGGCTGTGACAGACGGACAGACAGACACATGAGTGACCTCATATTTTTCATTCGGACGTACGAAACCCTAAAAAGACCATTAGATAATTATATTCTTATTCAAATATTGTAAAATAAATTATTTAACAGGCTCCATAGTTTCTTTTTAGGTCTTTCACACTAAGAATTTGAAATTATGGTTAATCTACATACCTGCATGGCCAGGCGTAATGTTGGTGTTGTAGAAGCACTCTGCCAGAAGGTGCTTCTTGCTCTTCTTCTCGGTGTCAGCGTCACCACCGCCGCCCGGCGTAGTCTTTGTCTCTGTCTTCTTACCCTTCTTTGATACTGTGTATTTCTTGCAAAAGTGTTTTCCTGTAGTAATTATGAAATATCATTTTAGGATCACATGCGAAGAATCGCTGGAAACGGACCCTCCGTTTACTCCGTACTCCGTTTACTCCGACCTTACGTTTCCCAGGCACTGTTTTTTGAATAAAAAGGATCAACTTTTTTATAATTTACCCTTCATTGATATTCTAAAATTTCTGATAACTGCAGAAACTCTGTTGGATTGTTTTGTTTACAGTACTTAAGTTTTTTTTTTTTTTTTTCTCGTTTTTAAATACAGAATATTATATTATTAGCTTACCTTTGAACATGTGGTGCCTCATGTCCATAGTGATCAAGTAGCGCGCGTTGGTGGGCGGCGTCAGGGTCCAAGTGAGGTCCACCAGCTTGTTCAGCGCGGTCAACACGGCTGGGTTCGGCGGCAAATCAATACCTAACGAAAAAACACAGATGAGTCCCAGATTCGTGTAAACTTGTTAAGTGAAAACTATACATTTGAAATAAGATTAGAAATTTAAACAAACCTTTTTACAGTCCGTACAACGGATTTTGACTTCTATACCGTAGGCATAAGGATGGCATTAAAAGCAAAAAAAGTTACACAATACCAACTGTCTACTGCAGCTGCCATTTGTCGTACCACCAACGTCATAGAAGTCAAAATCGGTTGAACGGACTGTAAAAAAAGGCTTATTTTTTCTAATCTTTTTTCAAATGGAGTATAGATTTATTAAATGTTGTTTGGAAAAACCGACCAAGTGCGTGCCGGACCATGCACCGTAAGGGTCAAATCACACCGAAAGAGCGGCGAAGGGCAGCGAAGCGCCGCGACCCGCTCGGTAGAGAAGGCGCGCGGATGGAATTCCCGCGGCGCCGCGGGCATCCGCGCGACTCGTTCGAGTTTCTCATGCGATAATAAGTATTATAGTAATGAAAATAAAGTTAAAATTCATATGACACTGAAACTGCGCTCCGCTTTGCTGCCCTTCGCCGCTCTTTCGGTGTGAGTTGACCCTAAAGGGTCACCGGCCAAGCGCGTGTTGGAACGCGCACAATGAAGGGTTTCGTAGTCAGGATGAAAATTGCATGCACATTACATTATTGATTTTATTGGCCGCAAAAATAAGCTTGTATTTTATATTATTCCTCTAAATAACTATGAAAAAAACAACGGAATAAATTAACAGACTTTTTCCTTTACTTGAGCTGTGAGACCTTATCTAATCTAACTAGTCTTTATTGTCCACTGTGCATGCGTTCCCGAGTAGTTGCGTAGTTGCTGGGGAGTTTGTTGCGCCACTTCTTCCCAGCTAAAGCACTAGGAAGTAGTGAAGGGTGGGCGTTTAGGGGGACTGTCTTATGTAATTTTGACGTTCGAAAAGTGCTGATTCTAAGCCTAGTTTGAATAAATGACTTTGATTTGATTTTGAGTAAAAGGGTCTTGAAATATAGACAGACATGGAAATGAGACTAGAGTTCCGTTTTAGAACACTAGTATCGGATAATAAAAAAATAATTTATGAGTTTGAATGTTAATGTAATCCAACAACGCAACGATTGATTGTTTTATTTTATTTGGTTTGATTTTGCAACGTAAACAAGGCTAAAGGAGCATGTAAGAATCGTAGCAGGTGGCGTTCTGTAGGTTCTGCCTACCCCCAAGGGAAGAATGCGTGAGTTTATTTATGTGTATGTGTAATCCAACAAGAACTTACCCCAATGTTTGATCTCCCTGGGGTGTCGCTTGGTGGAGGTCCACTGCCACAGTCCCGTCTTGTTGTCGAACATCTGACGCGTGCGCCGGCGCACTTCCCTCTCCGCCGCCACTTTAGACTTCTCATACTTCATTGGCCTGACGCAATGTAATAAATAATAATAATGAGAGTAAAAGGTAGTATACAGTACATTAAAAATTAATTAAAGCTCAGTCACATCCTATTGGATATTGTTAAACATTTAGTGGTCAGGTTTTTATGCTGCCAAAGTGATCTCAGATATTTTCGATCACAACGAGGTATTGTTATATAGCTGTTTTTTTTTAAAGTAGTGATGCTTATGTATTGGATGAACTATGTAGTGTTTTAAGTATTTTCATGTCATTGGCGTTTATTAGAATGTACGAGTTAATTAAACATATCTGCTATAAATAAATTAAATAGAAGAGTTCGTAAATTTATCTCTAAGGAACTCTAGATGGTATCAGATTCCAACTGGAGGTGAAACCCTGTAGTACTACTGCTTGTAAAGCAAACATAAAGCCTCTCCCCCACAGCGTTATTGCGATATCTGTTTTCAGTACATTTTGTATTGTAGTAGGACGGCCACGAACTCACACTGTTGTGATAATAACGCCGCAATAGGAGTAGGACGCGCGTTTCTCCGTCCTGCGATATTCCGATATCCGAGATCTGCGATTCCGGTTCTTGGAACATTTTGTATTAGGACGCATGTGATCTTACATAATCACTTAAGTTAATCACTTACTTGGACTTCTTGCTATAATTAGACATAGCGATGTAGGCAGCTATCGGCGTGATTTTCGACTTCTTGATGATCTCCTGGTTGTTGAGCAGCGACACCAAGATGGCGGTAGTGGTGGACTCGCCGGTCAAGAAGCCCATGTTGTGGATGCGTTGGATGTAGTCCAGCATGTCCTCCAAACTTAAGTGAGGCAGCACTGCATCCCATACCTGGCACATATATTTTAATTATGAGAGTATTGCTTGAGAGGTCTAGAATTACCTAAATGCCATGGGTAGAACTTATAGAACAAATTAATAAAATGATTCTTAGATTTCTGCATGCAAAAAATACAATAACCTTTATCACCTGTAGCCAAACATTGCTAAGAAAGATACAACATAACTTACTAAAGGTAAAGTTTTTCAACCCTATTACTTATGTTTTCTATTACCCTTTTATGTATGAAGATATTTAGAATAACATATAGTTAGTCTGATTACATACTTCTTGAGCCGTCAGTAAATGACCAGGCACGTGGTCAAGAGTGAATTGGTTCTGAGTGGCTAGCGCAGCCGCGGCCACCGGGTCTTCGCAATGTCGCATATCCTCCACCTTCTGAATGTAGTCAAATATTGGTTTTGTCCCTTGCTTGTCGCCAATCAACTGTTTGGCCCGCTTAAAGCCGAAGATCGCATACTTCACCACTGCGTCCCGAGCTAAAATCAAAGAAATGTGTAAAACTATTGCCAAGTTCCCATTTTGTTTTGTTTGGTCATTATTTATTTATCTTACCAACCGTAAAATTTTAAAGGTTCGAGCACTCTATCCTCGACTATAAAGCCGCATGTAAAAGGAAATAGAAATACATCCCAATTATAGTTTTATACAATATAATCATGGCAGTTTATCTAGCAAAAAATGATATATCTATGAACTTGGATGTTGCCAATACAATAAAAGGGGTGAATTCAAAGCGCGCTTACAAACAGGAATGGCGCACGTGCAAAACTAATCAAGGCCAGAGGAAAATAAAAAATCCTACAAATACTAGTTTGAATTGAAACCCACTTTAACTCATCTTCCCCTAATTAACCATGGGAACAGAAAGAATATAAATGTATAAACCAGTTTGACTGAACCAATAATAGAATATGCTATTCATAATAATTAACTAGCCATTTAAATGCAAACCTAAAATAAGTTGAAAATGAAAAAAAAAAAAAGATTATTTAAGGATAATTACTTTGAATGAACTGTGCAGCTCTTCAAGAGGTAATAGATTACTCTTAGGCTATTTATCTGATAAATGGTGAATATTACAATAATAGATTCATAGGCAAGCCAATAAATTACAATCATAGAATCTTCGAGTTAGCAGTTACCAGTCTTTAAAAGCACAAAATATTTGGAATACCAACCATAATCAGATTCATCAATTTTCACATGAGATTTTCTTAGAAGAGTCTTATGAGACCGTCCATGACGCGCGCGCACTCTTGTCATCTCCTTCACAAGTTCCATTGGGTCCTTCCGTATGTACCACTCCTTGATGCTGTTACACCAACCTCGGCCATTACCTGAGGATAGGAGAGGCGTGCAATTTAAAGCATGTGATATTTCATCATGAATCATGTAAAAATAAAAATTAATCTCTTACCAGTTTTCAAAAGCCGTGTGTACTTATTGAAGAGCATCATCTTTTCTGGAGTGTCACATATTTGCAGCGATGCTTTGTATGCTGCTTCCTTAACAGCACAATTCCCATATTGCACACATTTTACCAACGCGAAAGCTACAGTTTCAAAACGTGTGTACCAGCCGTCCTTGCATGCCTAAAAGAAATAAATTCTATGTAGCCTTCATTCAAGATGTGTGGCATGAGGTGTAATAGAAACACTCATAAATAATGCATCAAATGCAGTTAAACTGAACATCAAACAAAAATGTTTTAGGTTTACAACTAGTTTAAGAAAGCAAGTGTTTATCTGATAACAGGAGAAATAAGCGCCCTGCGATTATGTTGGTAATATTGATATTAATAGTACTTTCAATAGATAAAAATAATAAACTTATAACAATTAATCTATGAGGTGGAAATACTTTTTGTTTTTTCTTTAATGCAAATAAAATAAGACTATTCTAGAAGTCATGGGGAGGATTTTGCCCAGTAGAGCATTGGGACATAAGCTGAGAATAGAATAAAAACATATGTAAATATTTCATTATAAAATCATACAAAAAATATAGAGTTTTGCAAAAAAGAACATTGGATGCCGCGAGAAATAAGTAATAGAGCTTAAAAAACATTTTTGACCTTTTTGTCAGTTTATTTGTTTGTGTAAAAGCTACTTACTGGATTCAAAATAGAATTACTGGAAGATAATAAGCTTTATTGTGAGTAATATTTAGCATTTATTACATAAAAATCTACCAGCAGAATCAAAAGATAATATGGCTTTAATACATGATATTTTTTATATCGGCATATACTTTGCATGCATACAAGAGAGAATTCTGTTCACAATACTTTGTGCACAGTTTCTGAGCAGTAGTCTGACAAAAAGTACTAGGCTTGCATGAATTCTTACCATGATTTCAATCATTTGTATTATGCTACTAATAGGATTTGGATGAAACAGATAGTTAATAATAACTTGGATTAACACATAGGATACTTTATATCCTGGTAGTATGTTTCTGTTGGATAATATTATGCAAACCTAATTCTAGAGGGTGCTACACCACATTAAAAGGACAGGACATGTGTTGGGTCAGCTACTACCTACCTAATAAATTCGGGCCATATACAAAACATAAAAGCAGCTTTGACAACAATAACAAAATATTAAATGTTATAATTACCTTCAAAATAATGTTGATCACTTCAACATTACCTGGATACAATTCCATAATCTGATTTATGACTGGCAGCTTGTCATCTTCAAAATACTTATGGGTGGTCCAACACCCTGGGTAGTATCTAGGCAACTCATTACCTGTGTGGAGATATCGCGTGAGTCTGTTACACAGCTCTGGTTCAAGTGGCGCCGGCTCTGCCATAGTCACTTGTTCTTACTACCGCTTTACGATATATTTTATGTATGCTCTTGATAATACAAAATATTGCATGTACGATGCAAATTGAAGCGTCGTATTAGCATCCAGATATCAAACCGAATGTACCGTCGCAAACTCGCACACCTAACCTGAGAATAATACGGTGACTAAAGGTAAATGCACTGAATGTTGAAACTATTAATTTTTTGTAGGTATTCGAGCGAAACATGTGCCACAATAAATTGAGGATGTGGCTAGAAAAAATGGACAATGGAGGTTGAATCTATACTAGAGCGTTATAATATAATGACCGACTAAGAAAGTAATGGTCCAATATTCAGAAAGGAAGATACAATCTTGTAAAAATGTTGAAGGAAAAGAAGCCAGATATTGGTAAATCATTGAAATTATTATTGTAAAAAATACCTCGTCTGTTCCCGTTTTTCTGTCGAAATTGACAAATCAAATCAAATCAAGTCAATGACATGTTTATTTGTTTTTAAGATTATTACTTAGAACAAAGTCTTTTAGTATTGTTTTTTTTGGAGAATATGAAAAACCGGCTAAGTGCGTGTCGGATCACACACATTGAAGGGTTCCGTAGATTAGATTTCTTGTGAAGGCCGAGAAAGATAAACAAATCAAGTATCTTGACTTGGCTGACGAGGTTGTCGACATGTGGGATGTGGACTCTGCGATCATTGTGCCAATAGTCGTATCAGCCAATGGTTTAATTGCCAAGAGCCTCGACCAACGTATATGGGCAGCTGGATTAAGGGCTTGATTCAGAAAGCGGTACTCCTGGACACGACCCGTATTGTTAGAAGGTTCCTCTCTCTGGAGCCCTGACCTGTAGCTTGGACCCTGTTCCCGATACCGGTGGGCTCCTATTTTTTATATTTTTAAATGTTTTTTTTTTCTTTATGATTTAAAAAATATGTAAAAATGTACATACATAAGAAACAAAATAAATAAATGAATCCTAACTAAAATATGGCGTCAAAAAATTCCTCCGCATCGCGATCTTGTTAATTTTCCAGAAGTTTTCGGTTTTAGTGTCATTTTTGCACAAATCTTACAGTCTCAGACGAAGTAAAAAATACTTCGTCTGAGCTTACAGTACCTACCTATTCAGAATCGGATTTCTAAAAATTGTATGACAGCAGTGCTGACAGCAGCCTTTCTGACAGGTTCTGTCAATGTCAACCAACTGTCCAAGTCAAAGTGTTCAGCCAGGAACTCAAGGAGTTTCGGAAGAAAGAAAATAGAAAAATAAACCATAGAATTCCCGATTTTATTTTGTAAAAATAGTCTATTTAGTGCATTTCAACATTACACTGCTTCTACTGGTACATAAGCCTACATGAGCTTACATTTGGAAGAAGTTAACGAGACACAACAACTTATGCAGAATGAGGGAGAAGAAGATGAACAAAAAGTTACTCATGCGGCGACATCTCCAGTTGCGAGCAATAAGTTATCGAGTGGCGCTGCCAGTCTAACATCGAAGAATCTGGGCCAAACCACCTCGGGTGTTGGCAACAGCAGTGTAAATGAATCGACAAAAATTTCATATGTTAGTGAGAAGCGGATAAATAGAGATAATAATAATATGATGGGATCCAATAACAAACCGAAAACCATTCCTAAAGAAACACCTGATGTAAAAAACATGGAAAAGGCTCTATTAGAATTGTTAGATGATTTCCACACTGGAAAGTTAAGTGCATTTGGTAGTGGATGTAGTATGGAACAAATGATAAATATAAGAGATCAACAGGAGCATTTGGCACGCTTACATTTCCGCCTATGTGCAGATGTTGAGAAGCCTACTGAAGATAGTTTTGAAAATTCTGCCTCACGGGACAAAATGGCACAGCTTGTTCAAAGTCTTGAACAACTTTCTGCCTCTATTGAGCACTTGCATTCTGATGATAATATTGTAAATGAAAGTGGCACTGAAAAGCAATAGCTAAGATTCCTCTGTCAACTACATAAAATAGCTTTAATTCAATCATAGTAGAGTATCAATATCAGTAATAATTACCATTACACTAATGTTTTTTGCCAGATTACTTCATACCCAAAAGCAAAGAATATACTACTCTCTTACTGAGATCCCAAAAGGCTAGGACGTAAGGTTATCTATTGTAAAGTTATTCCCACAACTCTTATTATAGACCAGACTAATAAGTAAAACAAATATTACTTTTTTTTTTTGCAAATTGAGTTTTATGACTCAGAATGTTATCTGGGAAAAAAGGTATAAGTGAGCGTATGCATGTATATAGATAGGTATAAGTTTATGGTTTATCTGATATTCTGATGTAATGAATGTTTCTGGATATTCCTGACAGTACTGTAAATAATAAGATTATAATTTCAATAACAAAGAATAATTATGACAGTCAATAAAAAAGGAATTAAAAAATCATGTGTTTTATTTTTAAAGCTTTCATAAAACTTACATTATAATGATCTCAGACCAAATAAAAAACCAAGACATAGCACTACAAACAATACAGTGAAGCATGAAAACTAATCTATGCTGTGCATAAGTCTTGGTTTTTATTTGATATGAGCATATGATTAAGATAAGATTATTGGTACAAATTGAATAAACCTGTTTGAAAACATATTTCTTAATAATAATAATTTTATTTTTTATTAATAATAATAATTTTAGTAATAGGTAGTCTGCGCCAATCTGCTTGGCTCCTTTGAACTCTGTGCCACTGGCCACTGCAAAGTGAGTTATACTTGAACTCAGAATTATTATATTCATATTATATAATCATTCTTCTTCTACCTACCATAACAAAATTTAAGCAAGTTGATTTTTGAGTGACCATGTTTAATAAAATGGTCAAAAAGTTTGCAATGGAATATGAACTTGGTGATGAGATTTGTTTCCAAAAATTGATAATACATACTTAGTGGTCACATGCTAAAAGTGGCTAATAGGACTGGTGCAGACTGCACTGAATTAACTTCAGGGAAAAGGTATTATTGCAATACCTATACATATATTAACAATCACAAGTAACTATGTTAAGCAGTACATCCAGTGTACCTGCTTGTGTTGACAGGCTGTTGATTTAGTCATCTACGCCTGTAGGTATTTAGTAAAGATGAAGTTTTGTATAAAAGAAGCATTTACAAGCATTTATCACATTTTATATCAAATAAGTAGGTACATTCTACACACTACACTTATAAACACGTTTTATTCTATAATATTATACTTTCTATAAGTACTTATGCTGTCTAACATAAAAAAGACGAAATATTTTTGCAATGAATTGTCAATTAACAGAATAGGGTACATAACTTAAATTGTGTTGTTTCAGATGTTTAGATGCTTCCGTGCAGGCCCTTGATCCTACTAGTACCCAGGTATCCATGATACATGTAATTGATGAGGATATATTGGGCCATTTGCTTTGCATTAAGTACTGCAAACTTACATAGCATGAGTGTCAGTGTGTGACAAACCTAAAACTAAACTACACACTTCTAAATTATATACACATTCAAGAAATAATTTTTGAAGTAAATGCAATCATAAAGACATGTCTCCAATGTCATTGATTAGTTATATGGACTGGGTACATTTTGTTGCGTTCTGGGATTCATACCTATAGGGTAGACTGTGACCTGGTTGCCAGTCATTAATGCAGCAACTGTCAATACTCCAATGTGTTAAGAGCATTTCACATGACCCACCCATATCCAAGATATTAATTTTTCTACAATAATATAAATCACATTTTATTTTGAAATGGCACAGTTGTGTGACTAGTAATAACAAAAACAAATTGTGTAGTGAATAACTAACAATCACTACTTTTAATAAATACCTATTCCAAATAGGTGTTAAAAAATAAACATGAAATAATGAAAAATTGTAATTTTACAAGTATAACTGATGATATCCTCCACCGGCACCTTTTAGTGCTTTTCTACATGTAGGACATTTTTTACCATTCGTTTTCACTGATGCTTGGATACATTTCAAACAGAAGACATGACCGCATATGGTTGATGCAATCCCATTTGAAGAACTAAGAGGATCCAAACAAATAGGGCAATCCCCTATATTCCTTGAAGGTACTGGTGAGGCTGGTGGGATAGTCGTGCTGGTTTGTTGTGTTCCAGAATGACTTGATGCATTCCTTAGTTGAACAGAATCAAACCTTTGCCTGTTATCAGCATTTTGAAAGTCATTGATTGAAACAGGCATAGCATTATTTACAGAATGAGAAGATATTCTATTGCTATTGCTAGTAGGTGTTGGTCTTGGTAATGTATTGACCAAACTACTAAAAAATGCTGCTATCCCATTTTCAAAATCTAAATCAACTGAGGTAGCCCTACTTCTATCATGTCGAGATTCAAAGAAATCACCTAGTATATTTTGGAATGTTACAGTTCTCTGGGTATTACTGACTGATGTTGGCTGCCTTTGATTGCTCCGACAGTTTGTTGCTGTGCTCTCATTTGTTATATTTAAATCATTATTAGGGTTTGGTGTTGAAGAAGTGTTAGGTGTACTGCTCGGTGTTACACTAGCCTCCAGTGTAGAGCTTGGTGTTGAAGGTGTCTGTACTTTATTGCTGGGGTTTACAGTTGACTGTACAGTAGTGCTTGGTGTATCAGTTATAAGTACTGTAGTGGTTGGTGTATCAGTTATATGTACTGTAGTGCTTGGTGTCACAGTAGTCTGTAGTGTCACAGTGCCATTCCTGTATGTAGTAGGAACATCAACTACTGTATTCATATTGTTCAATTCTTTGGCTCCAAAAGTTTTCCATTTTTCAAGTATAGACTTATTTTCCGCAATTATATCGTCAACATCAATTATTTCAATAGGTTCATTATTAAAAGAATCAAATTCCATGTTTATGGTACTATATTCATCATCAATAAGAAATGGTTCATTGAGCTCGAAATTGTTATGATTTTTTATTGTTTCTGAACTTGCAACTATCACACAGTCTTCATCATTGGGAAGTTTATGAATGATTGTTTCTTCTTTTGGTTTGACAACCTCTGATTCTACTGGCTCAATTATTTCAATAACATTAGTATCTATATGTATCGTGTTATTGGTGTTTTTTTTTCCTACAGTTCTTTCAAAAACATCCTCAATTACAATGGTATCATATGGAATATCAATAATTTCTACATCATCCTCTTTTTTTTTTGGTGTTGAGTGTTTAGTAATTAGTATGTCATCACTTTTTTTTGGTGTTAATTGTTGTGTAATTAGGTAGTCATCTTTTTTTTCCAATGTTGGCTCTTTAGTAATAAGAAAATCATCTTTTTCTTTTTTCGGTATTGATAGTTTAATCATTGGTAAGTCATCTTCTTTAAGTGTTGATTCTTCAGCTATGTTAATTTCCTTTAAACTTTCATTAAAGAGCTCATCATTTTTCCTAAAAGTTTCGCTATCCGTAGATGTACTGGGCAGTGGGGAGAATGAGTGTGGCCTTGGATTTTGGAATAGAGTTGGGTAATACTCTATTGTCTTATTACTATCTGAACTAGCATCACTAAGACCACCAGCATCATCTTTGGTCAGTCTCTCAGCAATTTCATCACTATGAGCATTAAAAATTGATTTTGAATAATTGGGAATCCTTGACTTTTTAGCTCGTTTTGTTGGGGTCTGTTCTTCTGGGTCTTCACTTGAAGCTTCTACTCCATACTCATCATCTCCTTTGCAGAAATTTGTATTAGGTTTGCGTATTACTTTTGGGCGGTCTTTACAGCCAACAATGTATGGAACTTCTGTTTTTTTTCTTTTTTTTGGCGGAATTATAGGAGGGGGTGGTGGTGACTTTTCACGAAACAGTGTAGTAGCTTCCAGCAGTTCACTAGGATCAGGCAAGTTTTGTTTTTGTATTGAACCCATTATTCGTTCAATTGTTTGTTTAATTGTTGAAGGCGAGAGCAGATTCTTTTCACTAATATTATTAGGTGTTTGCTTCTTAGGTGTTGTACATGTTGGCGTTTGAGTAGGAGTTTTTGGAGTTTCATCATCATCATCAGAATCTTCATAATATTTTTTTAGTTCTGATAAGGAAGGTAAAGGCTTACCATTAGGACAAATCCTGTCTGGTTTGGATGTTGGTCGTCTTTGCGTCCGGACGTTTTTCTTTTTTAATAACAATTGTTTAGACATTGCAATGCCATCATTCGGATCGGGTTTGATAGCTCGAGTCTTCGCATTTTTCGGCACGTTCTCTTTTTGGTCCGATGAAGTTTTGCGCGTTGACTTATTCGAAGCTCTTCGTTTCTTAGGCACTTTTTTATTCTTGGAATTACCCATGTTTTTTTCACTGTATCTACTTAGTTATTCAGTCTAGACGAGATTGTAATCAAATTGTTTTCACTGTAGGTTTTGTGCCTGGTATTAGGATTCCGTTAGGAAGGCATTACTTTACACTTGAAACCATATGAGTATCGTAATGATATAATAAACTCTATGCAGATTTGTAATAAACAATGAAATCACTTGAAATTCACAACAACTGTCAATCCGTCAAAGTAGGGATTCGCGTTCGCGTTCGCGATAGGAGTATTAGGAGTTAGGCGCAGAGGCGTAGGTATTTATCGTAACAGATAGAATAACAGATAACAATTGTTTCCAACAATAAAACAATTATCTGTTACTTAAAATATCAGATCATCAAGACTGTTACCGCGACTGTTACTGTTAAAACTTCCGATACGATTTTCAATTTTAAGCGAAAAGAAATAAAGAAGATATTCAATTGACATTTAAAAACGTATTTATCGTCCGTACAAAAATAACAGGCAGTTATTTAATAATAGATTGATACGATTTTCGACTTTAAACCAAAAGAAATAAAGAAGATATTCAATTGAGATTTCAATACGTATTTATCGTCCGTACAAAAATGTTGGCTATTATTTACAGATATTTGGATCTGTTATTTTTTTTGTAACAGTAACCGTGATAACAAATATCGTGTTTTACCTATTACAACCCATCTCTAATTCGCGAACCGTCGGCGAACGAACAACGAACACGAACGTGAAAACAGGGTTGCCAACTCGATTCTACGAATGGTTGCTAAATGGCATCTCAAAAAGTGCTACATTGCTGTGTATTTACAAAAATAGTGCTAAATTGATTGAATATGAAATAAAATAAATCACATAAAATGATTTTATTTGTCATAAACAAATAGTTGTTATAATTATTTAAAACTATATCCAGTCATCTTCCCTGTCGTCTGTCTCGGCTGCGGTGTTTCCTTCTCTTTTTATTATCTTCGTTGAAGTGAATGGTTGTTCTCTTCAACTTTGATTAGACTTTTTCAATATTTAAATGTGTACATTGCCTATTTGTTTGTAAGAATATCTTGGGGGATTTCAGGTGTGGCAAGTGTTGTTAAAATTTTTGAGTATATTTGGAACTGGATAATTAATCCAAGCTAATTTTATTCCTCAGTTAATAGCTATTTTTTTTTATAATGTTCATTTTAAACAACTTTTCAACGTCGGTATTTGAATGCGGTAGGTAATGTTAGCAATGTAAATACTAATGAAACGAGTTCACATTAAGGATTTTGTTGCTAGCATGTTTTTGAGATACATCTACCCACAACTTTAATGTGTCAGTTAAATATTCCCATTACTAAAAATATTCGTTATGAAAATGAAAATGTATTGGTATGATCGCTATTTAGTGCTAGGTGCTGTATCTTAGATTTCAGTGCTATAGCACTATTATTTGAATATTATTAAATTATTATTTTATAGTATTTTCTTTAGGTAGGTATACTAAGAAAATAGTGCCAAATCTAGCACTTAAAGTGTTAAGTTGGTAACACTGCGCGAACAGAGAGAAGAAATAACTAAAAGTACTCTGTGGAAATAACCACAGAAAATAACAGCAACTCGCTGTTTATAGATATAGAGCATGAGTAACTATGCCTTTGCACCAGAAAACATTGTTGTTTCGAAACTTGTCACATGAAACAAATCTCATTACTTGTTTTATTGAACTTGCGTTCGCACTGTACAAAACATGAGTAGGTAAGTCCTAAGACAGATCCCAAGATTTGTTGGAAACTACGTTCGCAGTGTCTAGAAACATAAAACATGCCTATTGTATAATTGACATGTTTTATATAGAGATTTGTCACGTTTGCGTTCGCACTGTTATTTGTTTACGTCAAATGATGTCTCCCAACTTGTCTACTGCTTGATGTTTAGTGTTATCCGAGTATGGTGGTAAACATCTCGTGTTTATATCGAAACATAGAGTGGTCCAAAGGAGACATGACGAAATTTATTGAGCTTTGGCAAGGTTTTCCATGTTTGTGGAATACAAAACGTGTGGACTTTAAAAACCGACCGAAGTGTCAAAACAAATCTTACAACATGTTACTAGATTCATACAGATACATTTTGATACGAAATTGGTTTGTAAAGACATGTGGCGAAACATGTCGAGTGGTATCAAACGTCAAACATGTTTCGCGTCAACAAGTTGTGTGACAATGCGAACGCGAGTCGATACATTGTCAGAAAACGGAGATTTCAACATGTTTTTACGTGAATGTTTCGCCAGTGCAAACGCATGGATTTTTAAAATATTTTTTTATTCATGACTATATATATAAGTCTTTCAGTCGTATAAATAGATGGTTGTAACTTAGGTGTACCTAGTTTTTAAACTAAACTATGATACAAATAAGCCACATGTTCACATCAATTCTATTTTAATGTTGTCAAATCCGTCCGATCAAGTTCAACTGTTCAAATCAGTATCACCACATCACCACAAGACATATCTACTTAATATATTTTGTGGAGTCCATTTTATAACTAGAAGTTATTGTGAATAATGTAGGTACCTACCTACCTACCTATTATACACGACGACGCAGGTTGCCACGTAGTGCGAACCCGTTTAATAGTAGGTATATAGAAGTTTACATGAAAGCAGTCGGCAGATCGGCTAATTACTTAGAGTGAATTTTCAAACGTTAGTTTTTGAACTGTTTAACAGTACCTACGAAGTTTAGGCTGGCTCAATTAAGTTCAATGACTGACGTTTGATAGATATCTAAGTTCGTAAAATAATGTGGAGGTCTACACACAATAAAACTCTTATCTAATTGATTAAATCCGATCCCTAGAATTAGATAGTACTATGGGGTTGAAACGAAAACTATTTCCGTGCAACAGTTTGTTTATATGAAAAATAGCGTACACTGCGTATACATTTCCCGTTGTAATTCCCCGCATGATGGGATTTTTTCACAAATTAGCAAGCCTGGGAGACGTTGACGTCAGTGTGGAGACGGGAATTTGAGCTGGGAGTAACCCGGCCATAAACCTTACTAAGACTCCGCTGTCCGTCCGTCTGTCACCATCCTGTTTCTCATGAACCGTGATAGTTAGACAGTTGACATTTTCACAGATGATGTATTTCTGTTGCCGCTATAACAACAAATAATAAAAAACAGAATACAAAATATTTAAGTGGGGCTCCCATACAACAGACATGATTTTATTGCCGTTTTTATAGATAATGATACGTAACCCTTCGTGCGCGAGTCCGATTCGCACTTGGCCGGTTTTTATTAAGATACCCAAGAAAATAACAAATTATAGAGATGGTTTGGTACAATCTCTGCGAAATTATTTTGTTACATTTTTAGGGTTACTTAGCCAAATGATAAAAACGGAACCCTTTGGGCGTTTGTCCACTGATCCGCTTTGGCCATCTTAGTAATTACTAGGATGAGTATACGCATGAGTGCACAAACATCCATATCGATGGTCAAAGGTTGACAACATGTAACTGCAATGTGTCAAATTTTACAGGAGAGAGAAAAAACTATATATTTTCAAGAATATTTTCAAAAAAAATAAAATAAAAAAGG
The DNA here is from genome assembly GCA_948473465.1 of Lithophane ornitopus. Lineage (NCBI taxonomy): Eukaryota > Metazoa > Arthropoda > Insecta > Lepidoptera > Noctuidae > Lithophane > Lithophane ornitopus. Next base: position 5,887,159 of record OX419616.1, on the reverse strand, counting down.
AGTTGGTAGGTAATCGAATTATTTATTGATATAATTTAAAACAATAAAATGCCCACATAGGTTTTTCATTAAATAATCAATACACAAACAGTTACTAGTAAACAATTTTGAAAGAACCTCACTACTAACGAGTTACGAGTAAGTAGTTAACGATTACTAAAGAGTTGTCAATTAAAAAAAAAAAAACACTATTTTATTAGATTGAAACAATTACAAGTGCGGCAATTACAAATTACCATAAAAAGAGTGATAATCTGAAGGTATTACAGTTTAAAGAGCTTGCAAGTCAAGCTTCAGTCAAGCATGAAGTAAGATTAGGCGAGTCCTTAAAAAGTTGCTCGTAGGTTGCTATGGGAAAAAAAATATTTCTTTGCCAACTTGGCAACAAAGAATAGTTTTCATTATGTTGCCAGCTCTGTTTGGCGCTAAGTATTTCCAGGGGAACATTCTTCCCTTTACGGGGCACCGGTGTGGGCGCGTTCCCTGAGGCTGGGGCCAGCCCGCCGGTTGAACGCGTCCCAAACATCAACAGGCCAGGGACAGGGTTTGGCCCGGGGATACCGCACGGTTTCCCGTGAGGCGGCGAGCCTCCTTGCCGGATTACCGCCATGGGATCTGGAGATGAAAGTCCTTGCCCACATTTGGCAGTGGCGCGAGGAGGTGAAACGCCGGGTCGTAACTCCACTGCCGCGAGAAATCGCGGTACAGCGGACAGAGCTCCGGCGGGATCTCATGGCGGCATGGAGAGTGCGATTGTCGCAACCCAGTGCTGGGCACACCAAAATTGCGGCGAGAAGTCCCCTCTTTGAGGAGTGGCTAGAGAGACGCCTCGGCGTCCTCACCTTCCGCCTGACGCAGGTCCTCACCGGACATGGCAGCTTCGGGAGGTTCCTGTGTAGGATTAGGCGGGAGGAAACGCCCGGGTGTCACCACTGTGTGGATCGCCCGGAGGACACGGTGGAGCATACGGTGGAGGTATACCCAAGTAGGGCACTTGGGTGGAGCACCGCCGTGTCCTCGTGAAGGCGATTGGCGGCAATGACCTCTCGTGTCCGGCCCTGGTCCAGGCCATGGTACGGAGCGAGAGGGCATGGGAAGCGGTCACCTCCTTCTGCGAAGCAGTAATGCTCGCGAAGGAGGAGGCGGAGCGCGTGAGGGAGAGGCAAAGTTTGCGCCCTCACGCCCCTAACCGCCGCCGCTGGAGACACCCTGGGCGTCGGGGATCCCAGGCGGACCCGGCCAACATAGGCGCGGGCTTGCGGACGGCGAGCAATGGGTAGCTCGCCGTCCGATAAGGACCAGGCCCGGGTCGATGGCGCGTCGTGTTCCACGCGCGCCTCAAAGAGATGTCAGCACAATTGGCGGGGTCCGCTAGGACCGATGCCTGTCAGGGTTGCGGGAATGTCCGAAGGGGATAACGGGACCTTGGCAACAGGCAACTGAAGGAACACGGGTGGGTTTTAGTCAGTAAAACTCGCGCCGTAATGTTACTGTGTCAGTGAATAATTGCGAACTGCATTTGCGTTGACTCCTCGTAACTCGCGTACTAGTGAGTTCAAGTTGATACCTGTTATTTGTGAGTTGTCAACTGTGGCATAAATTGTTCGAGTGACATGTTTTGTGCATTACGAGTTATCAATGGGAAGATTCGGCGCATAATTTAAAAAAAATTGATGTACATAACTCATTTTAAGAAAAAATGTGGGTTACGAGTTGTCAACGTATGACCATCGATATCATACAATTACTAGGATGGCCAAACGCCAAACCGGATTAGAAACGAACACAATTCAAATACAAAACGGATAGGCATAAGTGGGTAAACGCTCTAAGAGTGGCGCTGCACTGCATCCGATCCAAATCCGAGAAAAGTCCGTCCGAAGTAGCCATAAATACTAAGTACTATTTTTGTATGAGGGGTGGCTGTCCGGCGTAATTTAGAACATTCCTAATTTGGATCTTGAATTCGGATTCGAATCGGATGTAGTGCAGAAGTGTTTCTGCACTGGATCCTATTAAAATCCAAGATTGTCGGTTCGAAGTAGCCACCATAGTGCCTACCTACTACTTTTAATTAGGCTGCTGCTTGATGATGGCACAAATATGTTACGCATTAGGCTGCTGGTTGATGGCACATGATGAAGTAGGTACTTCACCGAATGAGCTTCTTCACAAACTACAATTACTAGAATAACAAATAGGTACCTACCTACTTCTTGCGACTATTACCTACATGAATATTTAGCTAATATGAAGGCCATCAGATTTAAAAGCAATTTGTTGCGAGTCGGTGACAAATCACGCAAGAATAACTGAACACCCCAGGAAGCATGTAGTAGGCACATTTTCCAAGGAGTGTTGCGTGGCTATGCCCATTACGGTTTTTGTGAAGTAGGTAACACATTGTTAATTTATAAATATAATACCTAGCAGGTTCGCAATTTAAAAAATATTTTTTTAACTCTGGTATGTAAATATAGCTATGGTAGCTAAGGACTTTTTGCTGTAGGCTTAGACCAAATAAAAATCCAAGACAGCGCTGCAAACAATACAGTGAAGCATGCCAAAACTACACCTCCACTCTGTGCATACAACCTCACACGCACACATTTACAATCAAACTACACCTTACTGTGAACATATGTTAACGAAACCAGCCTCACGTCACTTGACAGCGCTCTGACTTGGATTTTTATTTTTGGTCTGAGGATGTAGGTATGTAGGTACCCTAAATACTTTAGAATAATATTTAAATCTTAGTTACAACCGAGAGCCGTCTTCGAAATCGATCGCTCGATTTCAGAGAACTCTCAAAGAAGCTCTTCAAAGTATGTCCTATGAAGATACAGAGGAATTAATAGTTGTACTCAAATAAAAATTGTATTTGTACTAATTAAGTTTAGCTAAGTTAGGTTATGTAAGTATAAACTTTAGCACTTTAGCAAGTAGGATTTATTGTATCAAAAAAAAAAAAATGTATTTACACCTTTTTACATACCTATTAGATGACTAGATTTTTATAATTAAGTATGTGATTATTTAGAAATACTATGCCTTGCCTCGCCTGAAACACAGGATGACCTAGTTCAGGCACATAAAATAATTAAATTTTTCGTAGATTTAAGCTTTGTATTTAGTGTTTTACCTTTTTACCTCAATAAACTTTTATTGTTATTTATTATTACAAGAGATAGTTGCACTCAGTATCTTATATAGGCCTAAGTACATAACGGTCAGCAACACTGCTAAAGTATAAATTGACACAAAATGATTCAATATAATTTTCCGCAATTCATGTTATAGAGGTTGTATGTTATAGATAAGTAGCGAAAAGTTTGTATTATTTTAATTTTATAATTGATCCGGTTGTCTTTTATTTATTGCGCACAATCATTGTGATTTCAAAAAGTGAATTGTTCATTTAGTTTCGTTGCTGACTATTATAATAATAGGCAATTATTAGCATAAACTTTTTTGTAGGTAGGTTACCTACACACTTGTTTCTCTCGATGTCATGTTAATCATGAGAAACTTATGGCTAATGAAAGTTTGCCGACAGCGTGCGGTATACAAGAAGCTTACATAAGCGAAGTTAGGGACCAGTGCGGCACTGTGATGAGGCGTATAGAACTCAGCAGCGGGCTCGGGTACTTCGGGTAGGTACAGTACGGGCGCCGCGCCACGGTCAGTCGCGTTCTGCGTTGCTCCCGGTTCGCGCGTCTCGCTCCCAACGCACCATAAACCCGCCCCGCACACAACACGATAATATAACAAATATTAATTAAAAATAATACGAAATTTGTGGTAACTATAAATTGAACGCCGTATATATTTTTTTGTCAAAGTTTATTGACCAGACGCGATGTATCGTTCGTCATTCTAACTCTATTGGAAAAGTTTTGAATATTGCATGAAGCGCGAAAGGCGGTCGTGGGAAATTTTCTACGTAAAGTTTGTTATTTTTTTCTACTGAAGTCTCAACTTAGTTTTCGTGTCAGACTATTAGTTTCTTGGTTCACAAGTTACAGTTAAGGTACAATTTATTTACCATTCCAATAATTTTTATTTTAACTTTAACAGTAGTCAACATTGTGAATGTAGGTACACAAAATTATAATAAACCCATGTGTTGCTCAGTGGTTTATAAAACATACACATTTTCGTACATGTTTTTCCATACGATTTATGTGTCCAAGGTCAAAATAACCCGAATCCATTGTTGGTTGTCTTTATTGAAAGAATTATGAATATGAATTGTGGTGTTGACGGCTCTATGATTTTTCGTATCGGACCTTATTTCGCCAACCTTTATGTACTAAGACAGACTTCTTTAATGTTTATATAATATCATTCAGGTAATGAAAGAGTTCCTGCAAACCGCGTTATTTCCTATTCTGTCGCATGATTTTGTACCTACAATAGAAGAGTATGACAATATATTAAATAGGTTAGTGTGTCTATTTTTAGTTTTATTAGCCGTCATTTGATTATCTATCGTTCGGATAGTGGTGCGAGTGTAACTGTTGATAGTGATTGATAAAACATTGTCAAGTAGGTATGGGACAGATTATGAAGCAACCTCTTGTCGTGATTGAGGTATTTAAAAAAAATATTTTCCTTCCAGCAAATTAATATTAGTTTGATTTTATTTTGGTAATGTGACTGCGTAAAACCATTTTTGAAATAAGGGGTTTTCAACGATCATTCATTTGTACGTGACATAATTTCTTAAATAAACATCTAGTACCTGTTATTAGTACTAGCGCCATGCCTAGTATTACCATAGATCAATATAAGTGCTCTAGCTCCTTTCGTAGGCAATTGACCTCTGAATCATAAATGAACCGTATCTATCACTTATTCAATTTAAAATTCAACGTAGCACCCGCTACGGCGTAGCGACGACGTAGCGAAGGCGTAACAAAAGATCAGTGGAAATAATTTTAACAAATTGAATAAGTAACTGGCTGAATGGAGTGATTGACTTATTATTATGTACCTGCGCGAGACAATAAAATGTTGTCATTGGGCCAATTTTTGTCGATTAAAATATGTAGTAAATAAGCAACAAGCATTTTATTATCATTATCAAAAAGTTTAATATCGACGTTATGTTACGTGGCATTGAAATAAAATTAATAAAAAATGAACGAAGACATAATTAATTTAATATTTAAAGTTACAAAATAAATTCAGCTACGAAATTTTTAAAGTTTTTCGTAGCGTGCTACGCCGCGTAGCCGCTCGTAGCAATAAAGTGCTACAACATGCTTGGAACATAAAAATAATTTGGACGTAGGCTGCTTTTAGAGGGCTTTCTATCTGTTTTTATGGGCTCTTTCGGACTGAGATGTGGCATACGTATAGCGAGCGAGTACGTGACGAGGCAGGTAAGAGCCCCCGATAAAGGCCCTAAAACAAATTACACCTGTCGCTGTAATGAAGTCGATGTGTCTACGGTTGTTTAAAAATTAGATTAGACGTAGGAAGTGAGCCGAAGGGTGTGTGACCCCTGTTAGAAATATTCGAGTCGCATTTATTACATAACTATAGCGAAACGCCCTTGCTTGGCACGGTTTTTACAACTTCATAGAACATCGGGATTTCTTTATTAATGTTTTATACCTTCCGGAAAAATTCTCTAAATAATGGTGAAAACCGAATCAAAATTCGTCGTCCTTCTAGAAGAACAACAAGGTTTCACAGACAGACACGAAAAGCGACTTTAATTTATAATATGTAGGTAGGATAGATTAAATACTTGGCTACGAGCGTCATCTATTCAAAGAGAATCAAGTTAAAGGATTTTTAACTCTTTCTTTTAAAAGGTTTAAAAATCCTTTGAATATAAAATGAGACATCACTCTACTTTTGATTTAGCCGCCGAAAAAGCCAGACACATTTTTAATGACGAAACTGGTGTAATGTTAATGAATTTGAGAATTTACGAGCATAAGTAGGTGCCTACATGTATTTAGATGTTACATATTTCGTATCAGCATGTCAAAGGTTTGTAACCTTGGGATGTTTCACTTGGTCGCGAATATAATATTACGAGATTACAAGCATGCGCCTCTTTGTTACCAGCAACGTATACATTTTCTGAGTCTTGTCTATAATTGAAATTATGCTATATGAATATTCCACGGCGATAAATTAAGATAATAATACTGTTATGAGTTCCTTTGGCAAATTGAATAGTATCTAATTGTACGAAAGCTATAATTTCACGTTTTTAGAAACTCATCAAATAGTATGAAGAATATATCAATCTGGGTGCTTCCGAAGCACCCAGATTGATATATTCTTTTTCTTATTCTTAGAAGCACTGCTTCGAGAATCAAATTCACAATTCGATGGCGATAAGTATTTTCATTGTTTTTCGTTAGATAGTTAAAGACAAAACCGAATATTTTCTTTTCATCCCTAAATAAAAAATGGAACATGATAGTCCAAATATTCCATTTAAAGGTTTTTTCAAACAAAATAAAAACCCATCGAAGACGTTCTTATTATTTAGTAGCCGACAACCAGAAACGAAAATCGGATGTTGATTTACGTTTCCCCTTCGATTCCGTTTCCCTTTTCCTATTGAGATAAAACAGCTTTTTTCTACGCAGTTGGAAGCCTAATTAAAAGGCCAACACTGACAGGAGTAACTGACGGGTAGGTAGGTAGATACCGGTTCCTTTTGTTACGGTTCCCGACACCTTTGGCTTTTGGCTTGTTTTAAATGTAATATTCAAGACAAACTTCCCAAAATTTCAATGAATAAATTTTACGAAGTTACCACTAATTTATATTAATGTCTGTAAGTTTCAGTTGAAGTGTTGTTTAGTTTAGTATACTGATACAATGTAATGTGGCAGTGATATTGATTGTTGAGATGGAGAGACGATCGGATGAAGGTCGACTTCGAGCAGCCGCATCCCAAGACCAAGGTATGTATCAGCATGTTCACATGTTCGAGTATGTGCTTATTCGATTATCTTTGTTGTATGCGGTGGTTGTGGACGTAGAAAAACGTAAAGAAACAAACTATATAATAGGTATTGCTTCAAAGAAAAGTAACAAAATAAAAACCCGTCAAGTATTTTTTACTTTTTACACAATAGGCATAACAATGCTTGAAACGGCGTTGATTGAAATTGAAGCGAGTAATGAGGTGATTGTGAATTTGACTCTAAAAAAAAAAAAAGATCTCGATGGTGGATCTTAAAAACCTTAACCACAAATCTCCCCGAAACTCTCGTAGACTATTTTTTTAATTACCTTTTCGTGAGACGTTTTAATAAGTTAATTGGTCTATTTCTAAGATCGTCCTCCTATATCATGAGTTAAATACTCAGGAACAGGAACTACCTGTAGGTCATAAAAATATTTTTGTCCCGTGCGAAAATCGATCCCACGATACCCGACCCGTAACTTCGCCAATAATGGCGACAAAATTAGTCTAGTATGTAAGCTGTGCAGACTTGCAGTGCAAATTATAACCTTCACTGACATTATACGACTACTCCAAATCTAGGTCAAGGTCAAAAACAGTCAGAATCGAGTAAACAACCCCAATTTTAAAGCATACTCGTGTTCAAATAGGTATACAAAGTGAAAAGTATAGCTAGCGTCTAATACGAACATTCGTGTTCTAGTTTTCATTTTAACTTTTTCCGCTTCGCTCCTGAGTAATGCTGTTCCATGCCAATGGCGTAGAAATCGCGCGGCGAGAAATAAAATGAGAAAATGAAGCAATATAATGTGTAAGAAAATCTGTGTTTAGCGATTTTTATATAGGTAGGTGCGCTTGTTTCATCAACTTGTGTACTCAGGTGGTTGAATGGAGATCAGTTTTTTCATGCTTCGTTATATTAAACAAGTACCTATGTTTCTCATTGATACGTTTTAATGTCGGGCTTGTCGTAAGAGCTAATTCTGGTGGGTACCTCCTAGTTTGTTGTAAAAGTATTAAGTTGTATTTGTATAAAGTACCATAAAGTAGTATAATATTCTATCGTAGACATTTCGCAAAAAGAAAAATGTGAGCTTTTTATTCGGTAATCGTTTTCAAATGACTTGGGGTATGATAATAATTGGTAATGTGAGCTAGCAGATGTTGCTCGGTTACATATTATGCCACATCTAGATGCTATATTTGAAAGTTTATCATTTGTAGGTATTCGGAACGTGTTTGGTCCAACATTTAATGGAGGTACTTAATTAAATGTTCGACCAAACACGTCCGAATGCGGTTGGTTCTCAAAAGCGAGTTTAATTTTATCCGATTGTGGATTGTAACGACAATTCGAACAACTGGAGCTGTTGTACACTAGTATTAGGTCATTGCAGGTATTTTCGAAATATTACGTTATTGCTTTTATATTAAATCTCCATTAAAAATGGAGATTTAGACGTATCAAATGTAACTAAGACCCGAGGGTCGAACCAGACAGTTTTAATTATAATATTATCTTTTACGAAAACAAAAGGTTCCAGTAGGGAATATCCATTTACACGTAACGGTTACTATGTACAGTACAAAACCCGACGAATTGTGTCCTTAGACTGGAATTAAATTACGTGAATAAATAATTAATATAGAAGCTCATATAGATTAATTAAACACATTACGTTCGAAACTTTTGGGGGAGTGTGATGTTACAAATTGAAAATTATCCGTTGTTCGTATGAGTACTAATTTAAAGAGAATCGGCTATAGAATGTATCCATCTGTTAATGCGACGTGTATCAAAAATATCGGGCAATCGACTATTAAACCTAACTACCGAGGAAGCTTTCATGTTAATATACTTAGTTCCTCGAAAAAGTTCCCACTATAACGTTACCCCAAAAGTCGATCAAGTGACTTTTCGATTACATCTGTCAATCGTGTTCTTTTTTTCTAGTTTTGGTATGTGTTTTATTGGTTGAACCGATCACCGCCCGATGGTAGTGAATTACTTAAGACGAGTAGTGTGCGTTCAGGGATTTATTAATTTAAAAGGCATTTTCGTTTCCATGTATACGGAACATTAAACTTCCACAACTATTGCCCCTTAATTGAATTTACTCTCTTTTATTCACCAAGGCATCATAAAAAAGTCAAGACCTTTCCTCTTAAGTGCTATTTTCAGCGTAAAATTTTAAAAGAAGCTTAATGTAGCTAAGAAAGCTAGTACAGTAATAAAAGTAACGTTTAAGAATCCTCTTAGATGCTAGTTGCTGGAATAATTCTCTCTAATTGTAACTGTTATGTAGGTACCTAACAGTATTCTGGAGTCGCAAACTGTTCGTTTGTGAACATTTTGTAGTTTTTAAATACTTAAAAGTATCAAAACTGCTGAGTATTCATAATTCTTTGCGGTTAAATAAGTATATCGGTGCAGGGCCTTAAACAGCCTTTTTTTTTTTTTTTTTTTTTTTTTTCCAAAATTGGTCATCAATACGATAACTTTTTGTAAAGGCTTGGTAAAGCAGCTTCAATATCATTAGGATTGTGTCAGAATAAAGCAGTTCGTCGAGGACGCTGTACGGTAGCGGCTCCCTTGTCATCACCTTTAATCAGAATACAGCCGCTAAGCAACCATCGATGCGACGCTCTCCTAGAGTGACTGTCACCGGGCAGTGTCACTCTTATGCAACCTTTTCAGTGATTCCAGTAACTCCGTAACATAACTGAGGGCCTAGACTAAGTGATATTCTATCAGTGTTAACGATGATGGAAAAAACAAAAATGTATAGGACTGACATAAGCTATCGAAATGCTTATGTCAATCCTGTTGAAAGTCGTTGTAGAAATACGAAACGCTTTGGAAGCGATTGTCACTTGTCTAGGCCTTCTGGACGGCCCCAGTTCCTGCGCCGTCAAGTACTTATAAAATCAGTCAGTATGATGGCAGGTATACCAGTACTGGATTGGTAAGGAATAACCCTGAAAAAAATGCGTTTTCAAGGGCCTAACACGACGAAAACGTAAATTGTCTTCCACTTAAAGTCAAAGTCAAAGTCAAATTATTTATTTCAAATAGGCACATTAAAGGCACTTTTGAACGTCAAAAAAACTAAGTAATAGAACTGATTCTAGACCCTTCCAAAAGGTAATTTTCGTATGGAGAAGAATGGGCAAGACACTCCAACATTACTCTTTAAAAAAAATGGTTTACAATATTTTGTATACATCAATTATAATTACATGTGAATACGATGCACCTAGAATACGATTACTTTACCACAAATTGTAAAAAGAATTAAAAATGGAGCAATGACAAATAAATTGATTAATAAAATTATGTGATAGATACATGGTGCTCACACATTTACAAACATTGTAAAAGTAGGTACCTTTATAATATCACAATACTCCTAACATTTTTACATTACAAATAATACTAATAAGACAGTGTGTGAGTTTAAGTAATCTATGATATACAAATAACGTAAATTATACAACTAGATTAGCAACCAGTTTGATTTTGTCAAGTAACTATACAGCCTTGATTTAAGTGGAAGGCAGTGCACAATGGTTCATTTTAAAGTTCAAAATAATACAGGTATAATTTTAAATCCCCATGTCATCTTATTTCAAGTGTAAGAGGTCAACTTTAACCACTTCTGTTGGATGCGCGCCAGCAGTGCCGAAACAAAATGCTGTAACTTTCTACAAGAACCTTCTTTGTGTAAGACCTTCTTTCTTTTTGGCAGCTGAATAAATGGTGCACCTGTTTTAAAGAATAAAGAGTTTTCTTCCGTCTTGTCCATGTATCACTTTTACGAGTTTATAACTATGTATAAAATAGTCGTTGGCAAGAACAGTTGGGTATAGTACCAAAACGTGGGTTCACTGGAGATCTTCAAATTAAATTACTGCGCTGAACGTGGCATAAAAAAAATGTAATATCTGATTTTCTTTGAGTTGAACATTGTGTTCTCTGCACGAGCTATACGTGACTCGTGGCGTGGTTGTAAGATAAGCTGGTCCGTTCGATTCGATTGGTCCTATATAGAGCCAGACTGATTGCTTGACTGAGCTTGTGCAGGGTTTTTAGTGCCCTAAGATGATATACTTCCCCCCCACAACCCTTCAAAACGAATATAACCACTTTCAGCGTACTTTGCAAATAATTTGGTGATTACCCAATAATCGCTGATCAGAATACCGCCGCTGTTTCCCAATCCCTTGATCTTTTAGTTATTATTTATATGACACTCAAGACTCAAGAGCGATGGGGCTATTTTTACCCCGCTATAACTTGACTCCCAGACCCAAACTCGCAAGCCACGCGTTGCCATGGTGAATAACTTGGCTTCGCTTCAAAATTCATATCACTAACATAAGCGACCCTATAATAGAGGTGTCCAATCGATAGTTACCACATATCCGTTGACTTTATGAAGATTAACTTTGGCTTCTCGGGTCAAACTCGCTCGTGGTCCGGTAATCTAAATTGTTCGATAATATTTGATAACTTGATACTTGTATTGAAAAGTTGGAAGGAAGTTTTAGTTGTTATAGTTTCGGTTTCGTAGCGATAACTTTAAAGTTACAAATAGAAACTCTATATTTAATCGCCAGTGTAATCATGTTATTTTTGCGATCATCTCAATCTCAATCGTTTCGACAACCTAAACCTGCAACATCAAGGGTTTGTCGATGAGTACTTCATAGACAAAGTATAAACGTATCATGTGCCTTATACTCCACACTACTCCACAGGCTCTCTTCAATCATGATATTAATGATCTTAGGCAGCAAAAGTAGCTAATACTTTTCGCGGACGAAAATTATTATAAGTTCCTCTACTAAATACGCGTATTTAGTAACTATGCACTATGTGCAGGTGCACAACACAACAACAGCTAAACTCGGTGCGGCAGAGGTGCACATAGTTCACCCACATATCGTCAGTTTTGTTTAAGTCCCATGTAATAGGGAGCGAGCCTATTGGCATCAACCGTGCACAAATTCACTCCGGGCTTCTACTGAGAAATTAACAACCGACGAATTAACTACTGAGAAAATCCCGATGGAAAACTCAATAACACTCTGCCCGACCCGGGAATCGAACCCAGGACCTCATGTTCAGCAGTACCGCACGTAACCACTAGACTAGACCAAAGAGTGAAATTCTAAATACTAGATGAGTTATGGCATTCAAATGTTCAAATATTCTTTTGAGTTTAAGCTTCCCGCTTACAAGTCAAAAGAGTAATTGAAAAGTGATTAAACTTCCATTGTTTATCCGCGCCCGTTATTTTTCACTAGATTTAAAATTGTGAAAGCGAGCTGATGTTTTAACAATTATTCCGCCTTTCGGATAACCGGGTATCATTCATCACTTTATTTATTAATGTTTCAGTATTGTTTATTTTCCACATAGGTTGTTTCATTTCCTTTCTGTTATTATTTTAGGAGATCTTTGCCTGTATCGTAAGACTATCTATGTACTTAACGGCGCAGGATAGCCTTTACCAGAAGTGGTCATCATAGTGGTCACAGAGTACATTTTTATATAATGGTTAAACAGCTTCAATATCATCAGGACTGTGGCGGATTATATTGACGTGGTCTGTGTCGTAAAATTACTCTGTGGACGTGGTACGATATAGTGCATTTCATCAAATAGTTCCTATGCCGTAGTGTTGGGTCCCCTGTTGTAGGACGAACAAGAATACGCTACGGTTCTACCTAGAAGGTCCGTTTTTGAAGTTCAACAGTAGAGCCAACATTACGGCATAGAACTATGTGATGAAACGCACGCAGCTCCCCTGACATCATCTGTCATCAGAAGACAGCCGCTACGCAACCATCGACGCGACGCTCTGCTAGAGGGACAGCCACCAGACTATGTCACTCTTATCCGAACTTTTCGGTGAATCTAGTAAATTCGTATCTTACAAATATAAGTAGTCAGCGTCACTTGCTGCGCCGTCATACGTATAACCTATAACTTTTATAAATCGTGATATGGAGCCTCAAAATACGAATACTTATGCTTCGTTTATAACACTCTGATAACGTCATTACTATAATGTAACTTTTGATATAAATATAGTTTTAAACTTCGTTTAATTTCCTACGATTTGTTCATAGAATGCGGGTCTCCGACAGTATCCCCGTGGGCACTATTACGTGCAGAGCGAAGCCTTGAATTAATTTGTTTAACTACTGTAAATATGGACGGAATACGGGATTAAACTGTCCCTCCATTAGGGAGAATGGCAAGAAGTCAGTTGTTTGAGAACTTGCGAACTATTAGGACCCGCTGAGATAGGGGATGCGGACTTGCTTTCAAATGAACGTATAATTATATATTATGTTAATAGGATGTTTCTTCAACTATTGCGGTCGTGAAGAAGGGTCAAATGGTTGTAGTTCTATGTTTACATAAACTTTCAAAGACATTGTAGGAAATGGGAACATTGGGGAACTAAAAACCTGTATATAATAACATAGACAACCCTAGACCATAACATCAAAATCTTTAGCAATTCTATCACTTTCTACATTATCTGTGCCTCAAATTCACTGGATATAAAGTCTAAAGGCGACTTGTTTGGCTCAATCATAACAAAGCGGGAAAAGGCGGACATACATACCGACAGAAATAAAATACTATTAAAACTAAGTTCAGTTAAGACTCCATTTTGCCTGTGCAAAGCTGTGGCGGGCAGCCATTGTTAAATATTCTCATTGTCTTGAACAACTATACTGCGCTAGATAGGTACATAACCCTCTCAGAAAGTAACGTTTTTAATGTAGACCGTTGGAAATAAAATAGTTTTAAAAGCAAGATGGTATTCTGAGTGCTAAAATTAAAGCGAATACTAGTGCAGTAACCAGAAAGCCATTTCTGGGACCTTTAAAAAACGTTCAAATTCAAGTCGCATTTTCATCTCGGGGGATAATCAATGTCAAAAACTTGCCAATAATGTAGGTGAATAGGTGAATTCGAGACATGGAATTAGGTAAACAAAGGTTCTTGAGCTTTACTTTCTGTTTTGTCAGCTGCACATTGGACGTGTAGTGCCTATTGTAGGTTGACCAAAAACAAAGCGGACATTGCGTACTTTATACACGCCCGCTGGTCGCTTTTCGCTAGCCTTCGTGATGCTCTGGACAAACTGAAGCGAGTTAGTGAGCTGGATGCGGGACGTGGTTGGGCGCGTCGGTTGTTAGTAAAGGCGCGACGCGACTTTTAACAAAACAATTTCTGAGAAAACTTCACGGCGAACAGTGCGGCAGCGTCGCGTCGTGCGACAAGTCGCGCCAGTATCTAAGAGCCTTAAGTCACGCGACTATTCGCGCCAGTTTGAACACCGCCATACAAGTTAGTTAATTTCGTCCCGCATTCTGCTCGCTCGCTTCAGTTTGGCCAGAGCTTTACTTATGTGCACAGCCAGTGTTTGAGTTCGTACCTATCTGTAACCCACTCAAACCCTTAAAATAAGAGTGAATAAGCATCTTTTCGTACGTTCGTCTATCGTACACTCACCCTTCGCTTTCCATGCGAGAGCGAGGTCAAGAGCGGGACCCATTCATTAATAAAAATAAAACACAGTTGCACATTTTTTTTAAGCTCCATTCCAGCCCTAAATACGTGTCGTATACGTACCTACTCGTAATTACACGTTTTTTATTCTAACCTCGGATGAACCACAGTAGGTATATCAATTGCAGCGTATCAATAGGATTCACGCTGTTCTCAAATCGCTCGATTCAACTAAGGAGGAAAGTGTCACCCTGGATGAATCTAGTTACGCCATTGAGGTATTTAATTAATTATAGCCCCGCGAACAAAGCCGCTTGTGGGACTGACAGCCTTCTAAGTAAGGGGATAAATTACATACCTACTCAATTTATTAATTAAGTAGATTAGGATTGACGCAATATTATGCGGTTATTATTTATTTATTTGTTTGTCTATTGTTGTACCTATTAAAACAGATAATTGAATGAGCACGATAATTTAACGAGCATTTTTTGATGTGGTCACCTTTCTTCTAGTTTTCCTGCAATCTGTGAGAGTGATTTCGTGAAAAGGGACGGAAGTGTGTAGCAGGAAACCGTGGAAGCGCGCGCTATTTGATTTAATCATGTGCGCGAGCGGTTCTAGAGTTGGCCATCAGATGGTACCAACCCATTTTCCGAAAGGTTGGTACTGTCAGCCAAGATGTCAGATGTTACACATCATGCGACTACGTTTTTTTTTTATTGTTATGAACATTTTACCAAAAAAACATGCTTGTTACCCGACTGCCCCAGAAGGAGGGTAATGTTTTTTATAGATTTTTTAACTACTTGTCGTTTTGTCATAATATTATATTCTTATTATTGTAATGTGTAGCGCAGAAAGAGAGCAAACATATACAATATCTTATATGGTAAAAACACCATTTGTCACAAAGAAGTGATGTCAGCAAAAGTCAAAAGGATAGTAGGTACTTATTATTCGTATTCATTCAGTTGTACCTACACTTGAGTTCACAAGTCTATAGTTAGGTACTTGCGTTTTTAGTAAAAAAGGAAAAAAAATTGCGTAAAAATTCTTTCGAAATTGTTTAGTAAATTCATGAAAGATTTTTATTCGGCTTTCTTTGTGATGTATTTAAAATATTGTTATCTTTACCTATCTTTTTTCTACGGCTGTATTCCTAGGTTTTCCGTAAACTTTTTAGCATTTTCTGCGCCATTTTTGTCCAGTCCCTGATGTGCACGTAAAGTCAGTTACTACTTCAGATGTTCTCGGAAACTCGGTCAAGGTTGAGGTGCTCGATTAGGGTTTCCTTTCTTTTTCTTTTCATTTTCAAACTAGATATACCCACTTACCTACCTATATTCAGCATGTAGCGTTGGATTCGTATTTCGTAGTTTTAGTAAAAAAAAAAAAACTTATCTACAAAAGCCACACATACAGTGACTGTCAACTACAACTGTCCCATACAAAACTTCACTACCTACTCAACCCTGTATGGAACGGCTGTTTGTTTTTTCTCGATTATTATGTTGGTTCTATGAATAAAATTGTTCAGTTTGATGGTCTGTACCTTTAAAGACCACACTTTTCTGATATCCGCTGTATAAGCAACTACGCAACAAGTTCAGTGTATTTCCCACTTCTTGAAAAGGTTTTTTTTTGTTCTATTTCCGATTGTAAGTGCTTCCAAAATTTATTCCCAATTTCTTTATTTCTTCATCATACACTTTTGTGTCTCGTATCGTCAGTCGTTCTATATGTAAATAAAACGTTATTATAAGGGACATAATTGCTTCAAAGGTCGCACGGTGTAATAATCCAGGTCCGGTAGGTATTATAACGTTCGGATTGCCATTTGCATTTTTATGAAGGGAACATGGCACGTATTTTAAGTAAGTACATATTGGAGATTCTTGGGCCAGAGTTTCATACAATTTGTGGCTTGAGATATTTCGGCTATGCGTCATTCTCCTTCTGTATTCGCTGGTATGAGGTGCGTATATAGGTCGAATAGCTTCTATTTTAATCTTGTTTGTTGTATATTTCTTTGTTCGGGTAATATTTTTAGTAAAAATCGTTTATTTTAACATTTAAATTTCAATATTGAGATGCCGTTGGTCCCAAACTAGGCACAGCCTGTATCTTGGGCACCATTACTTATAACTTATAAATATAAAATATTTTGGTTATTTTTAAATAAAAGTTAAAATTGTCGAAGTTAGCCTCTTTGGGACTGTAAAACGAATAATAATCTTCAGTTTTCGCTTTCATTTATTGGAGAATAAGAAAAACATTAGTAACATTCGAAAAAGAGGTACATATGTGATCACTTTCGTTTAGTAAATAGAACCATTAATTTTCACGAGACCATTGTAAGGATAAAGTAGTAAAAGTTAATGGTAGTTTTAATTAAGCTAGTTAGAGATGAAAACACCTTTAAAAAAGGAATGTTTGTTTACTCCGAGAAACGATTCCGTGAACGAAACTATTGAACAGAAGCAACAAGAGCAATAATTTCTAAGTATCAATACCTACTCATGATGAAAATAAATTGAAAATTGATAAGGTTTGTTTTGACTGAATTCACAAGGATGTTGTAGCTAGCAGAGATGGGTAGCACACCTTTTAAAAATGAGGATCGTGCGAGGCATTCTTTTTACAAAGTGTGCTAGCACACTGTGCTACCACGAATGAGGTGAGGCTGCGGTGGCTTGTAAGCACGAAAGTGCTATGAGTGTGTCAGTGAGTCACGTGCTCGCCGACTCGCCGAGTCACCGGGCGAGTCGCGTGTGTGCTGTGTGGTGTGTAGTGAATAGTGACGACAACGCGACACGACACGGCACACATACGCAATTGAGTAGGCAGACGCGCGGTGAGTTCTGTCTGTGGTGTATGTTTGTGCTAGCAACAGTGAACGAAAACATCAATGATCAAAATACACAAAAAGAGTGAGTGACTCGATCAACTGACTCATTTCGTTCAAAACTCACAAGTACAAAATGTTCTGTGTGCAGCTAATCTGTGCCACTGTGGTGTGTGGTAGCACATCAAAATAAAATGAGTGAGTGACTCTTTTCATCCAAGTGAGTAGCTACAACTGTGCTAGCACGTGTGATGAGTTACTCAACACCAGTAGCTATTTTAGTTATGTCACAGAGTTGCATGCCTATATATATTTAATGTGGCAATAACGGCAGCGCCAAAACGAAGTTCCGATAGACTCACGTCCACGCGACGGTAGCGCAGCGTATACGCGCCATTAAAGACACGTCAAGAAACACGACAGTTTGGGTGAAAGCATCCTTTTATATTTTTTGAGCAGCAAGAATACGTACATAATGTATTATCCTTAAGCTATATTTAAAAGTTTGAACGTTGTCAAACAAATAAATAAGTAAAAAATATAACGTTAAAAAAACATACTTTCCTTGTGCGAGGAAGGCTATGAAACAGATAGTTTATGTTCAATTTGAAGGTAGGTTTACACCCAAAGTTACTGAATGGTGGTGTTACTTAAGTATTACCAAGTTTATAACACATACAGTATAAATATTTACGACAGCTCTAGCTGTGGCATAGCTTTTGACACAGGTATTCAGTAATATTCAAACTTAGGTATGTTGACTTAGCATAGTTATGGAATTTACTCAAAACGTTAATCAAACATTCAAAGACTTTGATGTCATCAAACATTTAACACACAAGCCGGATTCATCGATAGGTTCACTGCTTTGATCTTCAATAAGCTACAAATTATGTCAATACCTACCTAGTACCTACTACAGTTTAATCACTATAAACAATCACATACGGCGTGTATCAGAAAGATGTCGTACAGACCATTGAAAAGTAAAGTATCGTAAAGTTGACGACATATCTCACAGAATAAGCAAGCTAAAGTGGCAATAGGCCGACGGCCGTATTAGCCGTAGAACCGATGACCGTTGGGGTAGACGTGTTCTTGAATGGAAACCGCGAATCGGCAAACGTAAGGTAGGACGCCCTCAGGCTAGGTGGAGCGACAATCTTCGCAGGGTGGCTGGTAGCAGCTGTATGAGAGTTGCCGAGAATCGAGCTCAATGGCGTGTAATTGGAGAGGCAGGGATGGTGATTATGATTTGATTACAGACAATCAAACTGAACAACTTTCTCCATGGGACGAACATCGTAATCGTGAAAAAATTATCAGCCGCCCCACAAGTAGGTATTGAAGTTTTGTATGGGACAGTTGATGCGATTACGGTTGGTCCCATGGAGAAAGAAACTGTACCCCACCCTTAAGTTTGACCGCACCTTTCTGATACAAGTTGTAGATAAACTTTGTTCCTTTTAAGCATCATCTGAATACTACCATCCTTTTTGTTGTAGTACAGTCATGTAGAGTAGCGTTATGGGAACGAGATAATTTTTTTATACATTTTCAAGAAACCGCATGTCACGTGGATCGTAACTTGCGTTTTCTAGAAAACGTCGCTCCTCTTTTTCGTGTTTTCTAGTTTTGTAGGTGTCTGTGTGGATTCTACAATAAACGCATAAAAAGTATTTTAGAGAGTAAAAAGTATTGAGTTTGTGCGGTAGACCGGTAGATAATCATATTTCGAGTCTTCTTTATCTAAGTACCATTCTTTTCTTGAGTAGAATTTTCCCAAACTTTTCTCATAATGATTTAGCTGTTAAAGTTAGTTTTACTGACTTTGTTTTCCAAACTGAGTCTCACTATCTGAGTTTTGTAAAGTCCATCTGAAGCGTTAAAGCTATAATTGTTCCAGTGCGGGAGTGAGATGGAGGTATACATGATGAATAGCGCAATCCCTTTTCGCCACAGAACAATGATAGCTTTACACTTCACTACATGGCCCCAGTAGAAGTACAGATTGGCAATTTCATCGCCCGATGTATATCACCACTTGCGCGGCTTTGTTTGTAGTACAGAGTACTTATCTATTGTTTAGTTATTCGAGGGCGGCCTCCAAACTTTCCGACACTAACATAATAAACTTGACATATGACTTTCGGTATGTCGTTCTCCTACGTTAAAGTAATTCAGTTATAACTTTTGAAGGCTCTAAATACGTCAATTTTGGTGGATTTAGGACGATTGAGGTTATGTTTAGATAGCGTTTGACAGTTTGACTGTCAATAGATGTAAGTGACGTGTTTGTGTTAATTTGGCTCTTTTTATTATTTTTCAAAGGTAATTCACGTTTTTCAGTAGACTACAATTAAAGCATCCGAATATGTAGGTTTACAAATCGAAAAACTTTTCGTACATGTCGTGACGCAACAAAAATAAAGTAAAAACAAAACCCGAGTGCTTCCAGCGAGAGATGTCCAAAAATAAAATTAAGCCACTACTTTTTATTCGTGCAAAAATGTCCAAGGATATAGTTATGGCAGCAGATAATATATCTCTGACGCCGACAGTACCTGTGACGTCACGGTACAATAAATCGTTTTATAACCGTCATCAACAATAGAGTAGGGTAGGTAGGTAGGTTTACGTTTTCTGAGGAATTCTTCACTTCCATTAGTCCGTCATACGGCGGGATTCTCCCGGGGGACCCAAATGATCTGTTATAATAATGGAAATACGATGAATAAACATTTTCTATTTAAAAGGCTTCTTCGATTCGGAAAATGCTTCTTGTGCCTACTTTTTTAATTCACTGGCTGTTATAGCTGCTTATAACAGTTATTATAACGCTGTTTAATTAAAATATTAAGTAAGTAGAATTAAAATATGAAGTAGAATGATAATATTATTTAGATAAATATTTGACGAATTAATTAAAGGAGCGTATCAGATGCCGTTCTATAGCTTCTGCCTACCCCCATGGGAAGAAGGCGTGAGTTTATGATGTATGTAAATATTTTACGACAAAACAAGATGAAGAAACTCTAATATGTAATGTTATTTGCGAATTTCTTGCTATAGTATTTAATTAAGACATGGACTAAAGATACTTATTTTCAAGTCTCATTTATATTTCATGAAGCTGTTTCTGAAAAAATTAAAGCATTTTTACTCTAAAATTCGGACCCTTTATTAAAAGGTAATGAACAAGGCTTGGCGCGGTGTGCAAAGCTCTTTATGAAGATAAAACGAGGTATGTGAACGTATGTACACACGACTACACATCAAGCTATACATTTCCAATTTATGCTGATCTCCCATTGTATAGGATTTCCGTACAACGCGAAGTCAGCTTATACTGGAAATGTATAGCTTGATGTGTAGCCGTGTGTACCATTCTGTGCTCGATGTTATCGCTATTATCTTAAATCTCAGCTCTATTAGCAGGCGGTTACAAATGCGGGACGTTTTTAAAAGTTCACATGTACTTTATCCGGGCTCTTTATTAGTAGATTAGCGACCACCACACCTGCTTTGCATAGTTTTTACGACTTGATAAAATATCTAGTTTTCTTTATTTTAATTAAGTTAAGTTTTAATATTAATGTTTTATACTTATGCTGCCAAACGATGACATAGGTAGACGAAAAGGGACTTGGTTTTATATTATGTACAGAATGTTTATTTAATACTTTAAGCACACAAATGTACAGAGGCGGACTTATTGCCATAAGCATTTTCTACCAGTCAACCTTTGGGTGAAGCAGAGACAAACAGTGGTAGGTGCAATAGCGAAAATTGATGAATAAATATTATTTAAATACTTAAATTTATTAAAACTACATATATATATATATATAATAAACCTAAATATATATAAATATAAGAACAAATAAATACACAAACGTACTAAAATAAATAAAACAAACAATGGGAAAACATTACCGTTGTGATGATACTGCCAGTTTCAGATGCAGTACTTTAAATAAAGAAAAATGCCGCATGTTTCTTCTAAATTAATTAGCAAACTATAAAAATAAAAATTGACTAACCTAAACTAACTAAAACTATTAACAAACTAAAATATGGCGTGGAAAAATTCCTCCGCATCGCGACTCTGGTATAATGTTCCCAAGAGACTGGCCGACATTGCCACGTTGTATGGCAAAGCTTAGCCGTATGTTGTTGTTTATGTGTTACGTTTTTATCTCGCATAAAAAGGAAATTCCTGATATATTTATTTTTCTAAGTACGGGTCAAAGATTGCACGTTATTCTTTCAAATTGCTGTTTTTATCCTTCCGCGACACATTTGGGATTCCCTTGTGTTGTTAACGTAATAAATAGGTTATCTGTTGTAAAGCCGTTTCTGATTATTTTTAAATAACTACAGTTTCGATTTGAATTCAGTATTCCATTCATCTGCTTTTCTGTAAATTTTTTTAAAAATAAATTCATATTTCATTTCGTAGCAAACGGTTTTCAATTACTTATTTCTGAATCGTTTATTTCTCGAACCGTTTTTGTTTGGACGGTGGGCGAAAGCTGATGTTAGAAAATATGACATCATGACGAAATGTATGACATTATTATATTTATTATGTAATGCAATATATAAGCACCAACATCTTGGATTCCGGGGAAATAGATAAGCTATATGTGTGCACGTGTTGCAACTGTTGATATGGCACAGAAATATGGGGGCATAATATTGTAGATACCTAATATACATAGGCATACATATTATAGGTACCGACCTACTTGATAAATAATGTTTCCTTAAACTCTCCCGCAGACAGGCGCGACGCAACACCGGTAGATCAATTTCTGTGAAGTTTTCATTAAAAAAATCCACTAGAGTCGCGTTGCCCCTGTCTGCGGGAGCCTTAAGTTTATCTAACGCAACAGATGCTATACACGACTATAAGTACCAGCAATGATTAAGAGCCTAATTTGTTTTAAATTATAGGACCTTTAAGGTTCAATATTGCATTCAACAAGTCTTTCAGAAGATATCTGTAATATTACAGATTTAATATGAGACACATAATCATAATCTCGTCTTAATAAGACACCTTGGTACATCCAAAGCGGTTTTATTTATCTCACTTCTATTAATATTGCGCTCTACTTTTATGACCAGACGTGTAAGTCGTAAACTTGTCTATTCAATGAAATGAAATGAAATGAAATGAAATTGTTTATTCTGTAAATAGGATATTGGAATCACTTTTACACGTCATATTATAAAAAAAATATTAAAAATAAGCTAGATGAGGTCGGCGTTTCCTATCTGACTACTCTGAGAAGAAAGGCCGAAACAAACTCAGAGGTCACAGTCTCTTTTAAAGTCCAGACATAATCTTGGTCAAGCCATATGAGGACCATGTAAATTCGAGTCTGAAATGGTCTTTTGAGGAAAGAACCACACAGATTTGAGTGGACCTGTCCAGTCAGTGCAAGCATTTGTCAGTAATGGCGGAGCTCAACTCAGAACTTAAGGAGCTCAGCGACTCGACGAACAATACCAAAGAAAGGACATTTGGGTAGGCCGCATAAAATTCTCAAATTGCCAGACCATTGATAAAATTAACTGAGAACGAAAAAAAAAAAATTAAAAAATTCACATAGTCCTCACATTCACAATAATAAAATACTTTACAAAGTAATCATGTCATTTTGTATAGAATATTCAATAATGTCAATTTGTAAATAAAACTGGTTGATATACTTTGATGATTTTCCATATTATTCAAAATGTTACAATGCTTAGCAGAGCGAGCAGCTCAATCCCATGCTTTTTTGTCTTCTAAATAATCTGAAATTTTATAGTACCCTTTTCTACAAAGTTTGGTTTTAATGCAGCTTTTAAATCGTTTAATGGGTAAGTTTCGAATGTCAATGGGAAGTTTGTTATAAAAGCGTATACATTGACCCATGAACGAGTTGCCTACTCTGTGGAGACGAGTGCGATGTACAGCAAGATTGTGTTTATTCCTGGTATTTAAACTATGAATATCGGACATTTTCTTAAAATTAGATATATTTTTGTGTACATATAATAGGTTTTCAAATATATATTGTGAGGCTACAGTCAGAATATCTATTTCTCTGAATTTTTCTCGAAGGGAATCCCTTGGACCTAGGTTGTAAATGGCTCGAATAGCCCTTTTCTGTAAAACAAAGATAGCATTAATGTCCGCACAGGCTCCCCAGAGAAGAATACCATAAGACAGAAGACTATGAAAATAACTAAAATAAACAATTCTGGCTGTATCTACGTCAGTTATCTGTCTAATTTTTTTAACGGCGTAGGCGGCCGAACTAAGCCTTCCTGACAATTTTTCTATGTGTGGGCCCCATTGTAATTTACCGTCAATGGTTATTCCAAGAAAAACTGTCGACTCAACGGGGTCCAACTCTATTCCATTAACTTTAACATTGGTAGATAGCTGCCTGACATTTGGCGTTGAAAATTTAATGAGTTTAGTCTTTTTCTCATTCAGGAGAAGATTATTTACATTAAACCAATGCACCACTTTAGAGAGTGCATCGTTAACTTGTTCAAAGTTGACTAACTGACGTTTTATTTTAAAAATGAGGGAAGTATCATCTGCGAATAACACGATCTTGTGATTATCCCTTATGTGGTAAGGCAAGTCATTAATATAAATGAGAAATAAGAAAGGACCTAGAATTGAACCCTGCGGAACGCCCATGGTGACCGAAGATCCTGCAGATCTCTTGCCATTAACATCGACCCTCTGAATTCTGTTGTTCAGATAAGAAGTCAGAAGGTCGAGAGCCTTGTCCCTCATACCATAGTGGTACAGTTTCCTGACGAGAGTATCATGATGTACGCAATCGAAAGCTTTGGACAAGTCGCAGAAAATGCCAAGAGCATCCTGCGACTCCTCCCAAGCCTCGAATATGCTCTTCAGTAATTCCACGCCCGCGTCTGTAGTTGAACGACCCTTTGTAAAACCGAACTGTTTCAGATGAAGTAAATGATGTGTATTGAAATGACTTAACATCTGTTTTAAAATTAATTTTTCAAAGATTTTGCTCAACGTAGGTAATATCGAGATAGGCCGAAAATTCGTGGGATCAGTTGTGCTGCCAGACTTGAACAGTGGAATCACTTTGCTAAGTTTCATCAGATCAGGAAATACACCAGATGCAATACAAGAGTTAAAAACAATTGCCAAAAAGGGTGAAATAACATCAATTATTGAAGACATAGTATGTACTGATAATCCCCAAAGGTCAGCAGTTTTCTTCACATCGAGTTCTTTAAAAGATTCTATAATGTCTTTAGCAGTAGCAATTGTAAATTCAAAAAGTTTGTCACATTCTGGTACACATTGTTTTAGTATTGAATAAGCAGAAGTGGATGACGACAATGACAGAGTTTTGGTTGTTAAAATTGGAATATTAGTGAAGAAATTTTCAAACTCAGTTGCCACCTCCCCGTCTGCCTTAATATCTACATCATTGATTTTTAGATGGAAGTCACGATTCCGTACTGTCGTTCTTCCTGTTTCAGAATTAATAATATTCCAAGTTGTTTTAATTTTATTCCCAGAAGATTTTATTTTATTTTTAATATGTATGGCTTTTGCTGAGGAACAGGCTCTTTTAAAAGTTTTAGAATATTTTTTAACAAATCCTTGAAAAGTTTGATCTTGGTTATATGTTTTTTCATGATACAATTCAAATAACCTCTGCCTACTTTTGTAAATACCTGGTGTTGCCCAATCACTAAATAAAACGCGGTCACAAACAGGTAATGTTTTTGAAGTGAAGACCTTCCTAAACTCACAATTGATGAGGTTAAATAGTAAAGTATAAGCTTGATCCGGGTCGTTGTGATAAGGCAAACCCGGTAGTTTTTCTATTAAATTATTTTTAAATTGATCTAAGCGACTTTTGTTTACAGGAACAAAACTCACAAGTTTTCTTTGAGCTCTGACTATTTTCTGAGGGAAAGTGACTAACTGGCCACTGTGATCAGAGTCCAACTCATTTATAATTAAATGGCTAGAAGGTCTTGAGTTTGTAAAAATATTGTCTATACAGGTAGCACTAGTGGCAGTTATTCTAGTCGGCTCAAAGAATGTATTGTACAAGTTATATGACTTTAATAGAGTTATAAATTTATTTACTGTAGCAGATTTTTCTAGTATATTGATGTTGAAGTCTCCACAGACAACAACTGTTTTATTACTGCTACAAGTCTTTAATAATACATCTTCCAAAGATTTCTCAAAAATATCATATGAAGCACATGGGGGCCTGTACACGCTTAATACAATGAACTGCTCAAGCTCAATGCAAGCTATTTCAATAACTCGCTCAACAGAGAGGCTAACAATATCCTTACGTTCTTTAAATTTCAAGTTGTTACGAACAATTATTAGAGAGCCACCACGTATCATATTAACTCTGCTGAATGAGCTGGCAACCTGGTGGTTGTTAAAGCTGAACATGAACTGGTGGACTTTTAGCCAATGTTCAGTTACACATAAGATATCAATATAACTACAGTTCATGAACAGCTCCAATTCTAATTCCTTACCTATTACACCCTGTATATTTTGATGAACAATTTTTAGAGTATTATTATTATATTTATTTAGATTACTACAATTTGAAGGGTGAGATGATATTAAAGAACTTTTTGTAACATTCTGATGATTTAAACTAGTATTTATATTTTCTTCATTTATTAAGCAAGAGGTTTCCTCTATTGTCCTAAATTTGAGATTGAGATTGAGAATATAGTCATAGTCCGTATCGGACTATGACTATATTCTCAATCCCTTATATTGAGAATCTGTCCACTCAATCAAAAGTTATTACTACTTGGCTCTTGGCTTGGAACGAAGAGTTTGAGTTTACCAGTGAATACTTACTCGATAGATGGCGTTGTGCAAATGATGCGATTTTCTTAAGGGGGATGCGCCGGTAGCCCGCGAAATTCAAATCTTAAGTTTTTTGCAATTTGCAAGTAAGTGTCAGGCAGGTTGTATGTTAAAATGAAATTGTTTATTCTGTAAATAGGTTATTGGAATCACTTTTACACGTCGTAATAATATCAAAAAATTGTAAAATTAAGCTAGATGAGGTCGGCGTTTCCTATCTGACTACTCTGAGAAGAAAGGCCGAAACAAACTCAGTCTCTTTTAAAGTCCGGACATACCTAGGTCAGATATTGGCATATTGGTCAGGCCCTATGAGGGCCATGTAGATTAGAGTCTGAAATGGTCTTTTGAGGAATGAACCACACAGATTTGAGTGAACCTGTCCTGTCCCTGCAAGCATTTGTCAGTAATAGTGGAGGTCAGCTCAGAACTTAAGGAGCTCAACGACTCGACGAACAATACCAAAGAAAGGACATTTGTGTAGGCCGCATAAAGTTCTCAAATTGCACGACCATTGTTAAAACTAACTGAGAACGAAAAAATATAAGAATAAAAACAAAATAAACATCCACATAGTCCTGACATTCACGATAATACAATACTTTACAAAGCAATCATGTCATTTTGTCAATATCCTACATATAATATTCAATAATGTGAATTTGTATATAAAACTGGTAGGTATATTTTGATGATTTTCCATAGTACTTATTCAAAATTTCACAATGCCAAAATGACAAAATGTTAGCAGAGCGAGCAGCTCAATCCCTTGCTTTTGTCTTCTGAATAATCTGAAATTGTATAGTACCCTTTTTTACAAAGTTTGGTTTTAATACAGCTTTTAAATCGTTTAATGGGTAAGTTTCGAATGTCAATATGATTAAAATATGATTCGCGATCGTAGCAAATAGTAGCTTTACAGAATAATAACCATTAGATACAGGAATGCAACTCCTGCAATATTAGTTAGATTAGATAAATAAATATTTGAAACAACTGCGACTCATTATTTAGATCAACATAAAACTTGATACTGACCTGTAAAAAGCAAAAAACATAAGAAATTTTGAATATCGCAGGCTCCCCCAAAACTTTCGCCTTAGTTTCCATCGTCCATGCAATATGCCATAGTTTTTTCATTAATCTTTCCGACAGTTTCATACTGCTGTCCATACTATCCACACTATCACCACAATATAGATATGGACTACCAGTAATATATAAAGTTACTGGCTATCTCATGCCTGTTACTTTTACACCGTAACGCCTAGGTCGCCTAGACAGACCACGTGGGTTATGGGACATAGGATACTTTTATCCCGGTAGCACATTCCCGTGGGATAATTTCCGACATCCACGCGGGCGAAGCCGCGGGCAAAAGCTAGTGGTAAATAAAAATCGAGCTTGAGAGGCTTGAAAGGTTTTTTCTACAGACTCTATGGGCCTTAATACCAAAACTCTTGTTTAACGCGTGTCTAATGTCTGTCGTGTCTAAAGGCTCTCGCACGAATGCAGGCGCTACGTTACTCTAGTAGAACAAATTCTATAAAATAAAAACTTTTTGCAAAAAAATAAACAACTTCCAAAAAAAAACACTCAAAACGGAAAAATAACTTTAATTTCGGAAGTCGGTGTCT
The DNA here is from genome assembly GCA_948473465.1 of Lithophane ornitopus. NCBI lineage: Eukaryota > Metazoa > Arthropoda > Insecta > Lepidoptera > Noctuidae > Lithophane > Lithophane ornitopus. Next base: position 5,859,277 of record OX419616.1, on the reverse strand, counting down.
TTGCTTTTCAATTTTCGTTTTTTGCCACCGACTTCCGAAATTAAATTTTTTCCTTTTTGAGTGTTTTTTTTTGGAAGTCGGATTTTTTTTGTAAAAAGTTTTTATTTTTCACTTTTTAGTAGTGGTACCTACCTCACACAAATTCGAATACCACTAGCTGATGTAAATAACAGTGAAGGAGTAAATGAAAACATCGTCTAGATAAACTAAGTAGGAAAACTACGTAATATTGACGCTAACTCAAAAACTACCCAAGCAAAATTAATAAAATTTATATGGGACCACCTCGGAAGCATGACCTACGATACAAAAAAAGAATCATCAAAATCGATTCATAATTGGCGGAGTAATCGCGTAACAAACATCCAAAAAAAAAAAAAAGATACAGACGAATTGAGAACCTCCTCCTTTTTGAAGAAGTCGGTTAAAAAACATGGAAATTGTTTTACCAGAATCGCGTCGCACCGTTGCGTCGCGCCTGTCTGTATCACAGTAAAAAGATACCAAGAACACAATATGTATTGCAAATCAACGAAAGATATACGTTTAGAAAGATATACGTACAAGACCCTTAAAACCCTCGTTTTATTTCCCATTTTGCATCCCAATACAGGAGAGCTGGAAGCGAGATTCCCTCGAGATTTGCGTTGAGATAAATGGCGGATAATATTGTAATGTCCGACGATATACCTGTTTGTTTATTGCCCGGAGCTTAGAATATTCTGCTCCCCATTAGGATATAGTCTGTTGTCTGTTTGTGAGAAATTATACTTTAACGTTATACTCGTACGTAGGGTTAACAATGATGCGATAAATATATATTCACGACAGAGGATTCCGTAAAATTGAAAGCAAATGCAATATGTATTGTGTGTTTGTCATTAAAAGTGCTTCCATATCGCCAGAAATGAACGACCCAAAAAAAAGCGAATAACGACCTAGGTAGTTACTCAAAAGTGGTTGTCCTTGAATAACATACAAATGTAATGAAAATAATGGTATGTAAATAATAATAATAATGTAATGTATAATGTGGACAAGTCCACTCAAATCTGTATGGTTCTTTCATGGTCTGGCAGTTTGAGTAATTTATGCGGCCTACCCAAATGTCCTGTTTTTGGTATTGTTCGTCAAATCGTTGAGCTCCTTAAATTCTGAGTTGAGCTGCACGATCACAGAGTGCACTTACTGGACAGGTCCACTCAATCTGTGTGGTTCTTTCCTCAAAAGACCATCTCAGACAAATCTACATGGTCCTCAAATGATCTGACCAAGATTATGTCTAGATTTTATATTCACATTGACATTTTATGTATACCTACAATGACATGAATTATGTACTTTGTAAAGTATTACATTATTTTAATTATTGTGAATGTGAAGACTATGTGGATCATTCTTTTCTTTTTATTATTTATTTTTCCTTAGTTTTAATTAATCATGGTCTGGCAGTTTGAGTAATTTATGCGGCCTACCCAAATGTCCTGTTTTTGGTATTGTTCGTCAAATCGGTGAGCTCCTTAAATTCTGAGTTGAGCTGCACGATCACAGACAAATGCGTGCACTTACTGGACAGGTCCACTCAATCTGTGTGGTTCTTTCCCCAAAAGACCATTTCAGACACCAATCTACATGGTCTTCACATAATCTGACCAAGATTATGTCTGGACTTTAAAAGAGACTGTGACCTCTGAGTTAGTTTCGGCCTTTCTTCTCAGAGTAGTCAGATACGAAACGCCGACCTCATCTAGTTTTAAAAATGTGTTTGACGTGTAAAAGTGTTTGTACAAATCTACTTACAGAAATATATCATTTATAATGTAATGTAATGTGACTCAATCGATCTGCTTAGCCTTTTCCCAACTATGTTGGGCTTGGCTTCCAGTCTAACCGGAACAGCTGACCAACAGTATTTTACATGGAGCGACTGCCTCTCTGATCTCCGCAACTGGTAACTGAGTAACACGATACCCCTTGGTAAGACTGGTTGTTAGACTTGGGCTTTCGACTATCCGTAACGACTGTCAAAGATCTACGAATGACAGACGGGACCAATGGCTTGACGTGCTTTTTGAGGTACGGAGGGGTCTCGATATGTAATGGATCAAATCAAATCAAAATATTTTATTTCACAAAAGCCTACATGGGCACTTATGAAACGTCAGAAGCTAGGTGCACGGTTCCAATTGGTCGTTTCCTATGGAGAAGAGCCGGCAAGAAACTCCACGGATACTCTTTTTAAAAATAATTGGCTTTACAATATTTTCCATTTACAGTGTTAATAGTTATGGGAGGACAGTGTAGGCCTTTCAAAAAGTTTCAGGTAGGTTAGGCTAAGCCTACAATGTTCTCACATTCACAAGGTAGAAAAGAATCTATATAAAAGATAAATAAGATAAAAAAAACCTATTTAAACCAAATGACATGATTGCCATTACAACTGTAACAAATCTGATTAATTATCATGTCCACAAAAGCCTGTAAAGTATATAAATGTCAAATTATATTATAATTCTGTCTGTTAGGGATGAATGTAAAAAAATAAACATGGTTACCCATCTACGAATCGACCGCAGCAAGCGTAGCTTAACCTTCGATCGACCCGTGCGGCTGTTATTATGTAGCCACGAGTCCCTGTGACTCAATAGGTAAAATATTACTAAGTACTGTTTATTTAATTTTTTATTTATTTAATACTTTTAGCACACCACTGTACACAGGCGGACTTAATGCCATAGGCATTTTTTTAACTTATTTATTACGTACAAATCATTGAAACTGACTTGATTTCCGTACATCTTTTTCGGGTGACCACTGAAAATCAGCGCTGTGCTGGGGGTCCCCTATAGCACAGCATCATGCTGAGTCCTTCTTGTCGCAGTCATGACGTGCAGCTGCTAACTGTTTATTTTTATAATACTCCTAATATTACTCCTGATTTCATTTATATTTCTATGATTAGGTACTGTGATCACGCACGTGTTTCTGTAACAAATAAACCTATTTTTCTTTCTTTCTAATATTACTTACCTACTACCCGTAAATTGCAGGTACAAAGTTGTCATAATAAAAATATCCAACCATGCGATGTCTCTTGAAAATCGTTTTAGAATTGTTCCCTTAGGTAAGTATTTTGTCACGAAAACCTATGTTACCGGGCAGGAGTACATTGTGCATTGTGAGCAAGTAACACGCGGCCATTTTATATTGCTCGACCGTACGGTCATCAATTTGGAGTGGAACGCGCTCAACACGAATTTCTTTTGGCATTGACGAAGTTAAAGCGAGGATTTTATTCGATAAGCTTTTGAAAATGAGCAATTTTAGTTTTTGGATTCAGCTGCATTTGGTGAAGAATATGACCTCTCTATAATTAATTACATAATTATATTGTTTCTATTTATAGTGTTTAGATAACGATGTGTTATTTTTTGTAGCCCATCTATAGGTACATATAATAAAATAGTAATGAAGAGTTTTTGTCCGTTTGTCTGGATGTTTGATCCAGATTGGCGCAAAAACGGTTGAACAGGTTTTCATTAAATTTTTACCCGACTACGGCGAAGAAAAAAGGAGGGTTATGATTTTGACCGGTATGTATGTATTTATGTATGTTCATATCTTCTAAACCAATCCTGAAAATTTGACAAGTGAAGTATCGTTGGAAGCGTCATGATCGTTCGCTGGTTATAGGCTATGTGACGTCACATTAAATTAAAAATGGCGCCCTCTAGAGGAAATAAAGTCAGGAACTAAAAAAAAAAATGTTTTATCGTACTATGTTGGGTATCAAATGAAAGGGCTTAATGAGCACATTTCAAAAATATATATATTATAACCCCATAAGAATAAAAAAAAAAAAAAAGTAATAAAAACTAAAACCCAACTACGACTAAAAAGGTATAAACAAGACACCACAGACAGACAAATTTGTCAGGTATAAACAAGACACCACAGACAGACAAATTTGTCTGTCTGTGGTGTCTTGTTTATACCTTTTTAGTCGTAGTTGGGTTTTAGTTTTTATTACTTTAATTTTTCACACAGTTAATAACCTGGTCAGATCTATAATTTTTTCTCTCTTTGTATTTATTATTTAGACAGTAACCGTTTTGGTCAATAAAATTACAACATAAATGCTACAGTTCTACATGTTCAACCATGCAACAGCATTGCTCTAAGCGTTCCCGAGGCTGCATGAGATAACGTCCCAGTAATGCCCTGTAATGACATGTCAACAGTTCCTAACAACCTATTACAATTTGTACTGCGATCGTTAGGTTGGAGCTGTTTCAGTATCTACTAGTAGTACTACATGGTGCATGAGATAACAAGACTAGAATACAATATCTATCTATCTCTTTATTATGTACCAGCGACCCGCTCTTGCTTCGCACGGTTTTCTGAACTTGAAAAAAACTTTTTACAAAAAAAAACAACCGACCCAAAAAAAACACAAAAAAAGTGAAAAATAACTTTTATTTCGGAAGTCGGTGTCTTTGCTTTTCAATTTCCGTTTTTTGCCACAGACTTCCGAAATAAAAGTTATTTTTCACTTTTTTAGTGTTTTTTTGGATGTCGGTTGTTTTTTTTTTGTAAAAAGTTTTTAATTTTCACTTTTTAGTTGTGGTACCTACCCCACACAACTCCGAATACCACTACCTGCTATGAAAATAACAGTGAAGGAGTAAAACAGGATATCGTCTAGATAAACTAAGTGGGAAAAATACGTAATATAGAAGCTAACTCAAAAATTACGCAAGCAAAGTTAATAAAATTTATATGGGACCACCTCGGAAGCATGCCCTACCAAACAAAATAAGAATAATCAAAATCGATTCATAATTGGCGGAGTAATCGCGAAACAAACAAAAAAAAAAAAAAAACATACAGACGAATTGAGAACCTCCTCCTTTTTGAAGAAGTCGGTTAAAAAACATCGAGATTTCGTAGTTAAACTTAGGTAACTATGAATATAACGAAAAATAGTAACGTATTATACTCATAAACCTTCCGGAATAAATTCTCTAAACGAGGGTGTAAACCTCATTAAAATCTGTCGCGTGGTTTAGAAGAACAATGCTGACATACCTACAGACAATCACGAAAAGCGACTTTAATTTATAATACTTGATTACTTATAAAAATTAAACTTACTGTTAAAATTATAACAAACTTCTCGATTAGCTATGTATTTATGTTACAAAATAGATCAATTAGGTAAGTTGAAAGAAATGAGCTAATATTTTTACTTAATTGTATTTTGCTTTTATACCTACAATCTTTTGAACAAAATTATCCTATTAAGCTTTTGTGTTAGCTAATTTAGCTTTACGATAATTTAATTATAGACAAAATGAAGATGGATATATTCTAGGGCGTCTTGAAGCAAGCAAAAAACGCTACTTTGGGCCTAGTTAGAATAGGGCTGTGAACCTACTACAGTCAACTTTACATGTTAATTACCTTTTTACAAGATCATTCTAGCGGATGAGAAAGTTCGGTAGGTATGCCTATACAGTGTAATTTTTTATTTTTCAGTCTCCTATGTACTCGAAAATTGTTGGCAACATTTCAAAGGGAGTTTTGTGGCAGGCAACTTTTTCCGCAGCGGTTTTCATCCATTCATATTTACATTTCGTGCCTAAATGTAGTCAAGTAACGTGAGCGTGAGATATCTGTTTGTAGATTATATTTATGGAACTCTTAACGAAATTACAGGCTAACAGCAAACGAAATACGACGGCGAAAATTACAGGACTCTTTGCATTACTCGTATCATAATATGGGTGTGTAAAAAACAACGCTGCAACTTATTTCTATGCTTGTATTTTTGTATTGCAAAAGCAGGCAATTATCACGAAAAAGTTTCTATGCCATGAAAATTAACAAAAATTACTGGACGATTTATTCGAAAAATATTGGAATGCCATTACTTGACAAAGAAAAAATAAATAAAATATAATATTTTATAGCATCTTACAACTTTTTTACCCAAAATAGCCAGTATCTGCGAAATTCCATAGAACAAAAGAACAACCTCTTTTATAATATATTTCTTCTTTTATCTGGTATGACCCACCTACTCCCAATAGAAGTAAGTAGATATTGTTAGGAGTAATTAAGGTGGGAAATTAATAAATTAAAAACTCTTGTCTTAGTTTAAAGTTAATAAAATATATTTTCACCTCAGCACCTCAAACAAGCAGGTTTTGCTGTCTACAGACAGTGTGCAAAATTAAATTTTGGTGCGAGCGTGAGACTAGTAACTTTTTTTTTTTTTTTCTAATTTCTAAGAACATGTCATGGGTCTACTAAAAAAATTCGAAATATTTGAATTTCACTTTGTTCTGTCACTTTTACTTCGATACGAAAAAAGCGCGAGATAGAAACAAGTCGATTCGAAGTTCGATTTTAATTTCGATATCTAGTAGGCCCAAAAAAGAAACAAACAATAAAACGTTCGGATACACATACAGGTTTTAAATGTAATAAGTAATTTAACTTCTTTTTTTTAATATTGTTCGTTTTACAAATATACATGTGGTTTATTTACCATGTGGTTTACGTTTACCATGTTGTATTTTTTACCTTTAGGCAATAATATGGGTTTAAATATGAAATTGCCGTTTAAATGTACTGGCCACTTTGAATTAAAATTAAATTTGCATCACGGTGTGAGATTCCAGAGTGAAACTTTTTTCACAAGATTCGATTTTTGTTTTTGCATTCAGTTTTTGACAGTAAAGATAACTACAGTACGACACAACTTAGATGTAGCATAATTGTGAAAATGTACATTCATTAATTTCAATTTTACGGATGTATTTGGTTATATAACTTTACAAGTTATTGCGTTTGCGTAAAGATCATTTTCACCTAAAGCAGTAATAAGGATTGGTGATTTTGAAGGTGCATTCAGGTCGGATTGTGATCAGTTTTACGAATTTTGCCGATGCTACATGTGACTTGTGTCGTACTGTACTTATATTGAAAATTAGAGTAATTTTAGAATACGAGTTCCGAGGTGGAACTAACGCAGCGGAAACAGCTCGCAATATCAACGTTGTGTTTGGAGAGGATACGGCTAATGAACGCATCTCGCGTTTTTGGTTTAATCGCTTTCGTAGTGGAAACTTCGATTTGAAGAATGAACCCCGATAAAGACCAGCCTCTAAGGTAAATAACGATGAATAATTACATGCGATGGTAGAAGCCGCTCCATATCAAACTACCAAGGAACTAGCGGCACGGTTTGATGTTAGCTTAAGCATATCCAAAATAATGACCAATTTGCATCAATCGGTGAGACAAAAAGCTTGCAAAATAGATGCCCCATGATTTGACTAATCTGCAGAGAGAACCGCGCGTTGAAGCATGCCTTACCTACCTTGTTGAACCTGTACAGAAATACAATAATACACGGGTTTCAATAAAAAATTTGAGTCCCGGTCCCCATAGTTCTACCGCAAAGGCATAAATTACCTTCCCAGGAGATGGCAGAAATGTGTAGACAATGGGGAAAATACTTTGATTAAATAAATATATTTTACCTCAGAAAAAAAATGGTTTCCGTTCTTCATTACAAAACGGCAAATTCATATTTAAACCCCTAATATGTTCCCCTAATAAGTTCTAATATCTCATATGTTCTCGCTGCTGAGGTGAAAAGTTGTATGTGTTACACGAGACCAAAGTTATTTGCATCTCGTGTCTTTGAATCCCTCGTTGTGCTCAGGATTCTAACCTAGAATCCTTCGCTTACTCGGGATTCAAAATCAACACTCGCACCAAAAAACAACTTTGCTCTCTTGTTGCACAAATACTATTATGAAACCTTCATTCATAAATGACATTTTCATCATCAAACCTGAAGCTGACAAAATTAATTATTAAGTGTTTAATTAAATCTTTTTATAAGTACTGAATTTTTTTATCATTCAGTTCGGGTATTAGACTGGACTAGCATTCTTAAATAAAAAGTATATAGATAAGTAATAAGAACACAAGAAAAAAGTACATAAGGTGCCCACCTAACCTACTTACATTCTAATAATGCCTTTTCATCATGAGAAAAAGCATCTTTCGTAAAGAAATTGCCTATTCTATTATCGAATCACGTGTCAAAACAAAGACGGCTTGTGTACAAGTACTTATGTGTGTCAGACGATGTTACCGAGATAAAGAGGCGGATGTGGGCCGGAACCGACCCCGCAGCGCACTTATCTGAAAAACTCTTAGGCGCAATCACGAGTCCGGGCCCTTGGCGGTGACATCGGTCGGTAGCGAGCTATTATGCTCCTGCTATACGGGCGTTAATGTTAACGTCTCAGTCAAACTGCGCCTTAATTATAGCTTTAAAAAATACACACAATTAAAAATAAACGATTGGCTACATTTATCTGGATCAGCTCCAAAAGTTATTACTAAAAAATTAGTGCGAAATGGAGGAAGAGCAGCTGCGGTCACGCTGTGGCACTTTGAGGCCCTTACTCTGCGCGTGCGGCGCATATAATGACACAGCGCTAATGTAGCCAATGCGTTTTGATGTGTTATTGAACGTGCTAAAATCTTTGATGTGTCGAAAAAACCGCCACTCGAGTTATTGTTTGAGGTCATTTACGATGACACATCTGAATTTTAACGTACCAACATCTCCGTAATTTATGCATAACGACGCAGATGTGGCAGAAGCTTTATAGTATTTTGCATGCAAACAATTGTAAACTTAGGGATTAATTTGAACCTACATGATCATATTAAACAAAGCTGAAAGTCGGGTATGACCACTACTGTGGAAAGTTAGAGGCATCCCTTCCCTTGTTGTTCTTATCAAATAGGATGATGTTATTCATACTCCTAACGTTGTCTCATGTTGACGATGACTACAAATCCGTTAACATTTGTATTGGAATCAAACGGTACAAGGATTAATAAGGTCATCATAATCTTCCTGCCATTATCCCATGTTCCTTGGGGTCAGCGCAACACGTTTTCTTTTTCCATTCTCCCCTGTCAGCCGTCACGCTATCATTTACTCCCTTCTCTTTCACACAACCGATCCACAGGGATTAATAATGTATGGAAGTTTATTGTTAAGGGTTAGGTACTAATCAAATTATGATATTTGTGACGGCAGCTACATCGCCACATGCCGACCACGCATCCACACTGACGTCATGAGAAATCTTGCATCGCGCAAGCAGCGTTTACCGCGCGATCAGCATCTTCCCGACGGCAATCGTCGGGCCGTTTGCTCGGCAGACACGACACCCGTCTGCTCTGAATATCCTCGCTTTTTTAAGGAGGATGAGTGATATTTACACCCTTCTTCTCATACTTACCTCTAAAATTCATTTATTCAATGACAGACAACACACAACTTCAATTGCTGGGTCTAGAAGCACGACATTTTGGACAACAGTTCCATATGTGACGAAGTTAAGCAGTATGGAAGAATTTTTTAACATTCATCTAAAGTCCGTAGTTTTTTTTTTTTTTTTTTTTTGGGTGGTAAATCATCATATGACTTCTCCCGCTCTGGGCGGAGCGGAAGGGCGTGTCAGACTCTTACTGACTAAAACCCACCCGTGTTCCTTCAGTTGCCTGTTGCCAGGGTCCCGGTATCCCTTTCGGACTATTCCGCAACCCTGGTAATTTGACAGATGCAAATGTCAAACTCCGAATTGAAAAAAAAACAATCAACAATCACTTGAAATGTCAAATTAGTCTACGAGATTAAAAAACAGACTATAAAGGGGTTCAATAGGGGATGATAGTTTGTATAGAATTTAGTTATTTTTGCCGGTTGGAAAACCCATCGAGCATAAGGGTTGTTCACATATAAATTACAATAGTAGGCGTTGTATTCGACTATGAGTGTTTTGTGTTCATGTCACTGTTCACTGACATGCTACTGACTAAACATTTTACATTCCATTACTTTTAAGGTAGCAATATGAGCATCTGTCATGCATGTTGCTATACGCGTATATGTCCTCAATATGCCGCATTTCCCTAAATTTAGGCTAAATAATTTGTTTCATCGTGAGGAACAAAGAAAATTGTCGGATGCGGAGCGTTCAAGTGTGAGCTGATAACACCACAACTACCTACTTAGTACGAAAAGTTGATTTATGAGGGTAGCGTAGCTTGGATGGCTCTTCCTTTCGCATAAATCTTAGGAATTCGTCAAGAGCGAATACTCGAAGTTCGATCGAATCGCCTATGAATTTATTTCCAACTTCTTCGTTGCTTCAAAAAGGAACGAATTTCTTTGAAAAACTCGACCGATTAACTTTTTTGAACGGCATTTTCCATAATACGGCATTTCCTTATTAGCTCTAATTAGCTACGAATGAACGAACGACTTATTCAAAGACTCAGTCGACAATTTTTTATCACAAAGCTCTTTACCGACATTAACCAGCAGTTTTTCCTTCTTCCCGTCAGGTGGCGCTACATTACGTTCGATTCAACGCGCTCATTACCGCAAACAGAATACATCGATAAGCAAAACAAAAACATATACACGTTGAAATTAAACGGCCTTCTGTGAAGCGGTCGTTGTGTGAATGATTTGCATTTAAAATGGAGTAATTTGGGTCAGTGAGTACAAAGCGCAGCGTAATGTTTGCTGCGTTCATCCGGCGGAATTCGGCCCTCTAACCCCTTTACTTCAATGTTCTTTTTTAGGGTTCCTTACAATGTGTGCCAACGGGACTCTAGCTAGTAAGGTTTCGTTGTCCGTCCGTCTGTCACAGGGCTGTATCTTTTGAACCGTAATAGGTAGACACTTGAAGTTTTGACAGAATGTGTACTACTATGGCCGCTATAAATTATAAAAATAAAATAAAAATTAAAGGATTGTTTTAAGAAAATATCGTTAAATATTGTCCGGTGGTACGGAAAAGTTCGTGTGCGATTCCGACTCGCACCTGGCCGCTTTATTCGCAAATATGTAAGATGTGGGGGCTTAGCAAAGGAAATGCTGTATTTTCTCTGTTATGTTGTTCTTGGTTGCCTGAGAAATTGGCTTTAAATACGTAACTTAGTATGCGTAGATTTACGACTAATCTTTTATTAGTCGTAGGCGTAGATAGGCGCGCTGATTTAATCTAAAGACTTTAGGAAAACACACCGATTCATAATTAGATTTTTCGATATTGTGTTCTATATCCGCGAGGTTTTATGCCAACGATGCCCATATCCTGGACACTCAATAATTAAGTACCCATGACATGGGCATAGTTTTTACTGGCTGATGGCCGGCAGGTCCCAATAGTGCCAATATTGTCAGCTAACCATTTATCAATTATTGGAAAAATGTTCAACCTTTTTTATTTTCAGTGTCACTCCACTCATAAAAGTGGCAAGTGAGGGCTATTAGCCGTTTGATAAAAAAAAAGCTCCATAATACGACTATAAAAACTCACTCACACAGTTTTCACACGATTAACCAAGATATTCGTACGGCGTGTAAGAAAAAAACCATTATTTTGTGTGTGTCACGGTACATAAAACTCGGTTCTAATCCCGTCGTTCGAAACACGTGGGTGCCCGATCTGTCCATAAAACAGGTTAAAAAAAGTTAATTATCCTAACTCGGGGCAGCATGGCTAACTGATTTATATGCAAATTGAAACGGGTCAATATTAGCAGAGTCGATTTCATCCGTGGCTTCGGTACCGGGACACGACCCCTAGATACCTATTGCTGAGTTTGACTGTTTTTCTGATAATATCACAGAACCGAAATTGGATTATTGCGATATTGGTCTCTTTATTTGGTTTATTTCGATTGTTTTATAAAGGATGTGTTTAATAAAAGGGTTAACATAACATCACGCCTGTATTCCCCGAAGGATTGTACAGAGTTAGTAATAGTAATAAGGGATGAGCCTATTTGAGGAGCTCGTGGCTAAGTAAAAACAGCCGCACGGGTCGATCCATCAGGTTAAGCTACGCTTTCCGGGGTTGGTCCGTGGATGGGTGACCATCTTTACATACCGAGACTCCTCCGTGCCTCGGAAAGCACGCTAAGCCGTTGGTCCCGGCTGTCATTTGTGGATCTTTGACTGTCGATACGAGTCTTCAGAAGCCCGAAAGTCTGACAACCAGTCTTACCAAGGGGTATCGTATTACCCAGTTACTGGGTTGTGGAGGTCAGATAGGCAGTCGCTCCATGTAAAATACTGGTATTCAGCTGCATCCGGTTTGACAGGAAGCCGATCCCAATATGGTTGGGAAAAGGCTAGGCAGATGATGATGGATGAGCCTATTTCTATCAACCGGTCACAAATCCAGATTCTGGGCTGCTACTGAGGAATTCCAGATAGAAAATCCGAATAACACTTTACCCGACCTTGGAATCGAACCCAGGACCTCATGCTCAGCAGTAGCGCTTAGGTACGACCACTAGACCAGCGAGGCATTAAGGGTTACTTCCTTTGATAATGTTCATATTCATAATACTTTATCAGAATCAGAATCAGACTATGAATGTAGGTACAGGTATAAGATGTACAGGTAGAAGGTGTAAGACCGGGACCCTGGCAACAAGCAACTGAAGGAACATGGGTGGGTTTTAGTCAGTAAGAGTCTGACACGCCTCCCGCTCCGCCCGGAGCGGGAGAAATCATTTGATGATTTCCCAAACAAAAAATAAATAAAAAAAAGGTATAAGATGTTGTACATAAATTAATGAGATCGGCTAAGTCTATTAATGAGATCGGCTAAGTCTCTTTATGGCGTACAAATTATTATATAAATTTAAATAATAATACAAACAAAATAATGTCAACAAAACAAAACAGAAATTGAATTCATGTATGATGTAGTCCTTAGCGATCGTAACATTCCCTATGTAAAGTACAAGTTATTTATTTAAGTGGCTCACGAGAAGGAAATAATGTAAGTAAATATGTACATATTTACTCGTTCTTGATAGCTACGCTCGTAATTTCCGTACCTGTCATCCGGCGGATAGAATAACAAATAGCCTATCTATTATTTCTCGCAGGGCGCAAACTGTTACTCTAAGTACCATTTCGAATTCCAATCTGCAACTATTATTGATGCACTTGGCATCCACCTTGAAAAGCGCCACGCTGTCTAAGGCTGCCTTCAGACGGACTGCATTTCAACTGTTTCAACTGCACGCCAACTGCAAAGCTGCTGCGCAAAAATGTATTGACGGTGAATAAGTATTCACCGTCAATACTTTTTTGGGCTAAATGTTTTTTTCTTCATTTTTTATTATTACGAGGTATTACTTTAATTAGAGTACTATTCATTATTTTAACTAAAACATACTGAAAACAGTATTTTTCAAAATCGTTTAACAGCGCAGGAAATTGACATACAGATTTGATCCAATACTGAAAAGTGAAGAGAATAAATGTTCTAACGGAATGCTTATAATATTATATGCTAATTAATCATCTCCTTTGCAGTTTGAATGCAGTTACCAGTACATTAGGAGTATTGCAGTCGTACCAAACTGCATTCAAACTGCAAGAATGCAGTCTGTCTAATGGCAGCCTAAGAAGGATTGCATATAGGTTTTTTTATTTTTCAAGTATTTTTTAGATATGTGTCCGGTTCATTTCGTCATCTTCTTCCAGAGCTACCGTGAAATCGTTTGCTGCTCTTTGAGACCCATCCAAAATCTGCATTCTATTGCTTGCTGGATTGATTAGCATCTTGCTGCACTAATCCTAATATTAAGGGTCCCAATATACACCCTTAATATCCGTCATACCCGTTTCTAGCAGATTGGGTAGGTAAATATTTTATCGCTCCTAAACAAGTGCACATGAACGCGATCCGCTTGCTCCAAGCTACTGAGTCTGAGTACACATTACAGTGCTTCGCCAATTGAATTCAAGGTCGCTGCCTCGCACACTGAGAGCGTGCGGTGACTGTGTGCGCACGGACTTAGCCATGTTTGTGAAGATATACTTATACAAACTCGCTTCAGCATTGAAATCTGATTGTGTTGTGTTACTAAACTCCTGTTCGTGAAATATTGTAGTTTGGATGGAATATAAATGAGAAATTGATGCAATGCGGGATCGAAAATTTTATAAGTATATCATGCTAACTGAAGTATGATTATTATTGTTTCAATCTCATATCTATCTTACTTTATGATGGTCTTCAAATTCTACAAAGAGATATCTACACAACTGTTGAACAAACTTGCTAAGAACATCCGCTTTTACTGCAAAAATGTCAGCTGAAATAAAAATTTCGTGCTCACAGCGAGACGCTTCGCGTCCGGTACAGCTGGGCTGGAGAAGAAAATCAATAAGCACTGTTCACTTTAAGCATGTGTCCGTATAACTAGGATGTTACCAATATCGAGTAATTTTAATCCACGTCATCTGCTAAACTTAGATTGATCCTCAATGGGATTTTATTAAAAAAAAACGAATATTAATATAATTCATTATTCTTGGTTAACCCTTAAAAATAATTCTTACATTATAATCCTTAGCTTACATAAATTCGGTTATAGCAATTTTATTTTGACTACAGAATGTATTAATTTTGTAAGTATTTTAATAAAATATTTGTTTATTTATTATGAAATAGCTACACAATAGAAGTGCGGAGAATTAGCTAAAGGCATGTTTTTTTTATTTCAGTCCAATTTTCCCATACAGGTTTATTCTGTATCGGTGGAAGCTGGCAAATTAAAACAACTTCCTGTGCGCGTCGCGTCGTTGTAATGTTGGTGACGACAAACGACAAATCTAGTCTGTATTACACCCTTTTCCTTCTTATTTACCCGATATCCCATCACGTTGAAGGACTTACTGATTCCATGTTTCTCAAGAAAAAATCCTGTTAATTTCTGTTGCTGAGACTTCAGAAGTTACGAGACCAAGTGGATTTTTCTCGCCAACTTGCCAACGTATGAAAGTTTCTAGCAGCTTATCAGTTTATACGGGCAATATCTACTGAGATACGGATTCTGACGATGACATTGTGAAATAACCCTCTCCTGCCTTTTGTTTAAAGTAGGTCGATAGTTCAACAGGTTTCGGTTGGAGTTACGAGCCTCTAAGTTTAAGAGCAAGACGCCACTGGCCCGTTTGAATTGAAAACGTGAAATATAAATTGTAAATTCTTTGGCGGTAACAATGCCTGGGTTAGGTACTGCAAACTTTTATTGTTTCCTACAGGTAAGCAGAAATTGTTTTCTGCATTCTGGCTTTCCTCATCGACGGACTTCAGGTTCAGTTCTATTTCACAATTCATCCAATAGTTTTCTTTTTTATTGTCATATGTCTACTGAGAGGCTTTCGATAACGCTCTAAAAACGGTACCTAAAACATCAGGTCCTTAGAATTTTCTAATTACCGACCTATCCACTACTAAGGGATTAGAGCAGTACCCTTATAAGTCTGTCTATAGACATGTAGTCATTAGTAACATCGCAGTTCCACGTTCTACTTAACCCATATAACGAAAAGAGGTTGAACACGACCGAGTATTTAATAAAAAATCTTTTCTAAAAGCCTGCCAGTATCAAATGAATGCAAGCGATAAAAAAGTTGGTACAATAAGTTTGTGATCGACGGGAACGAGCACATTGGCTCCGTGATAAATGACTTTCTGATCTCACCGAGATAAAAAGTAATGGTGGAAGCAATTATGTGCCCTGAATAGGACCAACGACATTTTCGGTAACATTGGAGTGTATAATTTAACTTTATTACGCGTATAATAGATTTTAAGTTACCTTCTCATATAATTTTCGTGACACCTGGAAAATGATTACCTACCTCATTATGAGAAATCGACACCAGGCGGTCGATTTGTCTTGTGCTGTCAGTTTCAGTTATCCTTTCAAAAGGACTATAATTTCAAGGGATTGAACTTGTACGAAGGGTGCTTAGACCTCACATTAATCGACGCGGTTGGATAAGCCGTTTAGAAACAACGTTAAGGCATGAGAAAAGGGAGCGATCAACCTGTTTTTAAGCCGTTTTGCGACGGTCAATGTTGGGTTACGATAAGGACCAGGGACACACTCCTATATATTTTTGTTCAGAGTAGAAAGAGTGTGGGTCTAAGGAAAATTGTTAGTCACTTAAGGGATACGGATTTTGGTTTAACTGCTGCTGCGTTGGCAAGGCTATAAAAATATTGAAATCGGACTCATGCTTACATGTTATTGCTGAAAACATAAAATATTTTCTCCCAGAATGGTTCCAATTGCATTTTGACAAGGAAAGTCGAAGGTCTCGTTTAAGTATGGTACGTAAAATAAGGTTCTGGGTTCATTTTGAATGGCGGATGGAAACTGTGATTGGGCTCAGCTGTGGGGTAGCTGTTATAATATAATTGGGATTCTGCGCAAAAATGGAGGCCTTTAATGTTTTACCATAGTCGTTTTAAGACAGAAGTTCAAACCCGATATCTGACACTCTGGAAAGGATTATTTTTTAATTAATAATGAAGAACTGATGTGGTTTTTGTTGAAAAATATAAAAACATAAATCTCCCTAAACATACCGAGGGAAAATGTTTTTTATTACACAGCATCCCCATCTTTATTTTCATGGTAACTTTTTTACACAAAGCCCCAATCAAAAAGTTCGGTAGATCAACAGAGCCATCCTTTTCCATAGCGTACATTAAAAATAACAACATTAAGTAATAACTTATTATTTAAAAACGAAATGGGCTTCCACGCAGTTTGTTTTATTTTAAAAGCCTTTTGTTTATATTTCATGTTTGTAGATTGTAAAAAGTAGGGCATTTTTTTAAAGGGAAGGGGACTTTGGGTTACTTTATGCGGTACTGTGGTTGGTTGTATCTTTTACATATTTTACGAGCTCAATGTCGCAGTCAGGCGCCATCTTGGAATCGTTTTGCCTAAAGGGTTTGCTGTAATTTCTTCAAAGCGTTTGGGTGAAGTTAAGAATGTTTCGGAATGGGTTCCGAAACGAATTATATAGAATTGTGTTATCGAATGAAAGTTCAAGTACGTTCTTTGATTATTGTAGTGGCTTAAGAAGATTCATATGGTCGCAGCACCAGGCCCACCACGGCCTGGTGCTGCGACCACAGCTGGATAAGTTAACTTGTTTAAGAGTCCCCATCATTACCCTTCTTTTTCAGAATTGACTGTGTTAATGTGTTCCGTGCTTGCAGTACTGTGACAAACTAAATTTTTTTTTATTCTTTTCTTTCGTAGTGACTAATAATTGGGAGCCTCATTATTACGTAAAAAAAATTATCGCTCATGTAAACTTTGCAGCTTTCGCAGTGTACTGGTTAAAATGATCGAATTCACAATATTCAACGTCACGTCGTCACATTCGTTACCGATGTTGCCAATGCAAATATTTTCTTTTATGAATATGAAAACTGAACGACAACATTGATACGTGTCCAACGTCGGCTCAATAGGTTTATTTATGAACTAGCTATTGCCTGTGGCGCCGTCCGCACGGAAATAGATTTTATTTATTTATGATACAACACAATCGAACTGTGGCTTACGGATTTTGAATGTTTCGATACAAAAAATACTTTTTTTGCGTGAAAAATGAACATTGTTGAAGTGTTTGGTATTGTGAGTTTCCAATGGGAAATATTTTTGGGCGAAAAGTTTTAACGAGCTCCAAATCGCTACACTTAAAAGTTTCTTATTCTTGACCTCCTCAAAAATTGGTTTACTTAATGTGCGCTTTTATAATTTCTAATGTGACGATATTATTGAGACGTGGACGTCCACGTCCACGTCTCAGGGAAGGTACAGGGAAGTAAACGATAAGATATAGTCATTCTCTCATACGCACCCTTGTTCAACATCAAATAATAAATACCCACATTTGCATTATAACTACGCTCACTAGGTAGGTACTTCAAACATAGTCTGTTGTTTTACGATTTTGTTTGATATTTTTAAAGTATTTTGTTATTGATTTTGTTTTAACATTAACGTTTTAAAACAATATGTAATAAATAATATATAGTATCGACCCTGAAAATTCATATAATTAAATACTCTTTAGGACTCCATGAGACAGACTCGACCTAGTATGGAGTCCGCAAGTTAAAATATTAAAATTATGTTTCCTTTATATTAATAACTAGCTGCCCGCCCCGGCTTCGCACGGGTAGCACTAAGTACTTATCTACAGCGCGCCTACCCTACCTACTTATCTACCCGACCTACCTACCTACCTACCCTGCCCTACCTACCTACCTACCCTACCTACCTACCCTACCTACCTGCACCTACCTCCCTACACTTACCAACATATCTACCTACACAACCAACTTACCATACCTACCCTACCTACTTACCCTACCCCTCAACCCTACCTACCTACTCTACCTACCTACCTTACCTACATACCCTACCTACCTACCTACCCTACCTTCGTCCCCTACCTACCTACCCTACCTACCTGCCCTACCTACCTACCCTACCTACCTATCTACCGAGATATCATCAAGAAAAAAGCCATTCTATACTAATGTAACTAACTAATGTATGTATGAGCCGATATTTTTTGGAGCTATACTTACATTTTTAAACTCGTGATATCTTTCGAATAGAATGTCTGAATTGAATAATTCAAAAAGTTATATGAAGGTATTGAAGCAGTTTTAATATTGAAGTAAATATAATAAATTATTTTGATAAGGATTAATACCATGATACAAATAAAGAGCCTTTTCTAGCGGCGTCATTACAATTAAATTTTCAAAATAAAATAACACTTATTGTGGCATAACTATAATAGCTAGACATATGCTGTCGCGACACTTTTTGTAAATAATGATGTGTTCTGCAAAGTCGTAGTACATTATTTTATTCTATCATCAATAGTTTTCGCAGCGCACGCGATTTAAAGAATATTTAAGGTAATTTTTTTACACCTTGGGTTACGTTATTGGAGTTTTAGTAAGGATCCCTAATCTTTTCTAGATATCAGCCTATGTTACTCAGGGTGAATGTAGCTTTCTAGTGGTGAAAGAATTTTTTAAATCGGCTCAGTCGTTTTTGTGTTTATTCATTACAAACATACACACAAAAATACAAATCTTTCCTCTTTATAATATTAGTGTAGATTTTAGTTTACTTGTAATCATAATAAGAAAATTTAAACAATTCTTTATTTGGTCAATAAACGATTTTATTTATTTAAAATGTATGAAAATATATGAAGACGCTTTTCCGTCCACGATACCTAACGTTAGGATAACGTGCACGTATTTCCATACATTTTATGGACGCGGACGTGGACGTCTACGATAATATTAGAGAAATTACTAGCCGCTGCCCGCGGCTTCACCCGCGTAGGGGTATGAAAAATAGATTACGACCGATTCTCAGACCTACCGAATATACATATAACATAAAAATCGGTCAAGCCGTTTCGGAGGAGTATGGCAACTAACACTGTGACACGAGAATTTTATATATTAGAAGAAGATAGAAGAAGAAGATAAAAGCGCACTGCACACAATGGCTTCTTTATTTGTGCGAAAAGATGCACCCACCCATCCTCTTATAGTTTGATTTATAAGCTCAAAGACAAACAAAAACGTACGTACCACATTCATAAGGCCAGTACCTAGATATCACTACAGAGTGCGTCAGCAACATTGTTTATATCTGAATAGGCCTTTAGGTATAATTTTACTACAAGAAGATACATTTCTAACATTATACCTCCAACTACAAATTGCCTGTAAATTCCCAAATTGCACGAATAAATAACTCCAAACAAAATATTAACCCATTTGCACGTCTATTAAGGTGGCTGGACGAGTAATATTTTTTATTCTATTGGATCAAAGAGTCCCGTAGGGCCTATTTGTATAAAAATGTATTGCCTACCGTCGCGTCGCCATAACGTATGTCTGTCAACGTAACGTATGTCTGGAAAAGGTTTTTGAACGGCAATATGTTTGTCTGGCAATGCTTAATATATTATCAGTAATACAAAGGCCTTGTAGTACCAGAGCTTATTCTATTAGGAGTCGGCATGAATTGTTGACTTGGGAATATTCTGTCCCAGTTATTTGCACGACTTCAAATTAAGTACAGTCACGAGCATATAATACCATACACTTACGCAAATTTCAAAATCGATTTTCTTTGTAAGTAACTTTGGCAACGTCGAGAAAAGATCTCTTTCATAATAATATGGTTTCGAAAATACAATGCTCGTGACATCATACAGTTTCTATCAATACTTTAGGAGAAAATCGGTATTGAATCTTGCGTAAATGTGAGGTATTTATGCTTGTGACTGTACCTACAATATAATAATATGATGTTTGAAGTTTTGAAACCGAACTATTATAATACTAACTTCAAGAATAAGTACTTAATTTATCTGTATAGTCTTGATTGGATTGTATTATTTGGTTACTGGTCTGATACATTGAGATTTATTGATCGATGATAGGTACCTGTGGCGGCCGGCATCTACATCGCCTCATGTGAACTGCGTATCAAAGACACACAAACATCATGACGTCACAAAAAATCCTGCATCGCGCAATTAGAGTTTACCGCGCGATCAACATAATACCTATACAAAATTCGAACACCGCCAGACACGACCCGACTGGTCGGAGGATCCTCTCTTTTCTATAGAGATGATGATGAGTGAACTTTACACCCTGTTCCTCATACCTCTAAATTGGTAACCTTAGAGGTGAGACATCAGCGGGATAATTCCCTTATTTTTAAGAACGTTCACATTCGCATTTCATTCGTAATCTGTCAAAAAACCCATCAATTTCCCAAAATTTTTGACAAGTTTGACAGATTGCAATTTGAATGTGAACGTTTTTTACCCGACTGCTCCAGAAGGAGGGTAATGTATTTAAAGTAAGAGAATGGGCTCTTGCAATATGGTTCAGATAATTTAATTTAGCACCCACCAGTATTATTAAGTAATCAAATTAAACTTCGTTTTATTAAAACAACAGTAAAACCATTTGAAGTCTGAAGATTCCTAGAGCTCCGTGAAATAAAAAGGGCAGAATAAATATTATATTAGAAAATTAACATTATAGAGGTTATTACAGCTAAAGCCCGAGATTTTCCCAAACAGAAGAAAAAAAAAATAACAGGAAAAAACTCAATAACTCAAAGGAAATTGATTCCATACGTTTCTACGGGAAATTAATTTCCTGCCCTTTGTGAATTTTCGCATCGTCTTAGACCTAACGTGAATTAACATTCTTCTTCGTCTTTTCATGTGTTTATGTCACTAACCTGGTGTTATCTGACTTGGCTTCACATGCCGTCTAGAAATATTTCTTAGGCATATCGGTGTCCTCACGATGTTTTCCTTCACCGTTTTTGAAGCAAGTGATAATGATAATTATACATAATTATGTGCCTTGGGTTCGAACTCGAGACCTATGACTTGGCAGTCTGAAGGTTACACCACTAGGCTATCACTGCTCTAAATAATTAACATTTATGTAGTAGGCACACCAATAAGGTTGTATTCTCAAAAGGCGTAGGTACCTAGCTTGTGTTGTGAATCGTTTATGGAGATGTACCACCATCTATTTCTGCCTCTTATATATTACGGCAAGCGTAGCATAATCGATCAATCAGATTATGCTACGCTTGCCGCAGTCAGTCCGTGGATGGGTGGCCATCTTAACATACCCAAACTCCTTCGTGCCTCGGAATGGTCCCGGCCGTCACTCTTGGATTTTTGACAGTCATTACGATACGGTCCGTCAGAAGCCCGAAAATCTGGCAACCAGTCTTACCAAGCGGTATCGTATTACCCAGTAATTGGGTTGTGAAGTCTGATAGGCAGTCGCTCCATGTAAAATACTGGTATTCAGCTGCATCCGGTTAGACTGGAAGCCGACCCCAACATAGTTGAGAAAAAGCTAGGCAGATGATGACTCTCGAGACTTTTCGATACAGCATACGTATCCTATGTGTATATTAAGTGGTGATGAAAACCTAAAGCTATGTTATTAAGAACTTCGAACAGAAACCGGAGAATTGATTATCAGAAGAAAAGAGAAATCGTTTTAACATCATTCGCGGTCTATTTCAAGTCAGCATACAAATTGAGATTTATAAAGTTAATTATAAATATATCAAAGTAAACACAGTAATTACATTCCGGGACACCTTCATTTGTTACTGAGCACCTTTTCCGAGCCGCTTCGTAAGCGAAGCGCTGTAAGCTCATGTTAATGCCGCTTTTAAAGCCGCTGCTGTAAAAATAATCTATTACGCGTGTTGGGGAATAATCAAGGTAACGAGGTTCCCTGTTGTTGTCTGCACGCAAATCTTAAGGGCTCAATCGCGTCATTAAGGATAATTAACTACCATTTAAGAGTAGAGCTTAAATTAACGTTGTGATTATGTGGCCTTCGTGTAGTATTGGCCCGTTATCGTTAACTAGATGAGGATCACTTGGCTGCAGCGCTGTGATTGGATTAAGAAGTTCTCGCGCTAAGATACTAGCTATCTTAACAAGGCTGTTAAAATGGCTTGTGGTCTAGTCTTATGGCTCTTAATTTTTGCCGCTGCTTTTAAAAGAGTGAAGGAAAACATTCGTGAGGAAACCGTCATGTCCTAGAACGAAAAATTGGAAGACATGTGACATCCACCAACCCGCACTGAGCCCGCCTGGTGGATTATGGCCCAGTCCCTCTCTGTGAGAGGAGGCCTGTGTCCCAGCAGTGGGGACACTATGCTTATTATGCATATGCCAGTATAAGTAGGTAGTCTTCGTAACTTAAAACTTACAAGACTACTGGTTACTCACCTTCATATTTTTAAACCTTATCGATGTCATGATTGGTTGGCTAAATTATTTTAGACGTAGGAACCACTAACTGTAACTAAACTAAGAAAGCCACAATCTAAGAAGTCCGTTTTGACAGCTATAAAAATGCTTTGTGTAGCGATGAAAAAAAACATTGCTTTCTTATAAACTGATTCTCGAGACATATCGATTGAACATACTTAGAGAGTTTGTAATCGACGACTTATCTACATTGCTTAGAACCGATTCTCAAGGCGTTTTAATACATGTACGAGAACGAAACGTCAAAACGGCCTTCTTAGATTGTCGCGAGTATATGTAGGTACTATTAGAATACGGAAACGAGTGTGGCCAGCGCTTATGAAATGAAATGAAATTAAAAAAAATCTTAAAGGCCATTTTCCCATTATTCAAGGCATAGCTATACCAAAGTATAAACCTATGCTTACCCACCAATATAATTCAGTACAATAACATCGAACATGATTGCAGCATTGCATGTCATGTGCAATGAGATATCGTTTACCGATAGGCAGTTGTACGGTTAATGTGGCTTGTATCGGGCTTGTATTTATTTTATAAGTACCGCTATCAACGCTAACATGTAATGTTATAACCTCAGTATGCCATAGAGCGTGCTGTATATAGACTTCTTATCCTGATAGTACGTTCCCATGGGGTAAAATTTGACATCCACGTGGGCGAAGCCGCTGAAAAAGTTAGTTTACTTATAAGACCAGGTTGCCCACGCCCATACAACTTGCCTGGTTTCGAGCCCATACTCTTGTGCATGAGAAGCGGTAGGCTGCCTTCACATGTCTGTCTTTACATAACGATGTTCAAATTAACGGAATGTCGAAATCACCATCCTTAAAACAAGTTTATGCTTATGTCCTAACACATGCCCACTCATTTGTATCCAAAGGTACGTACCGACCCACTGTCTGTACAAAATTGAACAAGTCAACTGATGCGAGACGAGATCAAGCTACAAGCCGTTTTTCTGCAAAAAAAAACAAGAAAATAAAAGTCTATGCAATCTAAGGAACGTTTTTTGCAACTGAAACAACAACTGGATATTAAAAAGTTGTCGTTTGATGTAAACCTTTGAGCTTCAGCGCTTTGCATTGGACAGGTTTCTGTAGCAAATAAATAGCTACTTTAACATAATGTTTTTTACTTTTGAACTAAAAAAAAAGCTGAAAAGTTCATTATGTTGTTTTGTGTTTATTTGTTACTAGCTTCCACAAGCGGCTTCACCCGCATGATATCTTCATAAATTACTAGTTGTTGACCGCGACTTTGTCTACAATCCAGGATAAAAAGCCTATGTCCTTCAGGTCATGGTCTACCCATGGGCCAATTTCATCCCAATCCGGTCAGCCGTTTTAGCGTGAAAGCGTAACAAACTAACAGCTTTATGACCACACGAAAACTTTTAACCTCGCTTTAGGCGGGCGCCGGGCAACAACAGCATCTGAAACATACAAATTCTTCTAATTAGCAATTCTCAAATTTTAATTAAAGATAAAGCCCCGGAAACTCAGACGTACCAATACTAATTTAAGCAGTGAGCGTACCTAAACCATATCTATCGCTTGCTCAAATAAATTTTGTTCGCAGAATGAAAATAAAACAGTTTATGTAGGTAAACTAGTGTTTCTCTACTGTACCGCCGTGCTACAGCAGGTAGCTTAAGATGAATAAACGGAAAATTTAAGTTGGTAGTCCATTTACTTAACAATTCATTTCCCTGACTTTTCCATGGAGATTCCGTTGGGTGTACCTCTGCATTTAGCCTGAGATATGGTCTTATCTCACCAGAAGTGAAATTCTATGGAAAGGGAAAAGGGTACGGTACAGGGATGTGACAACTATACTCGTCTTTAAAGATCGTGTGTGCTGTTTAATGTGTTCTATAGTTCCCACGTGACACTATCTTAATATTCAGGGTATCTACATACGTTGAAATTGTATCAGGTAGGTGGCTGGTTCTGGGTAAGGAACATTCCTTCCGTTCCGTGGCCATCCCATTGTGAGAACCCTACAAAACATACATAGTGAGCAGTTAAGGCAACGCGACGGCTTCAATCTTAGATCAAGTCCACTACATTCAATACACCGTGTAACACGAGTCCTGAAGATCACTTTTCGCGCTATGATTCTCTCTGTAGGTACGACACATGCGCAAGATTTTTTCAGGACAAAATGGAAATATTGGGTCACAATTCTCATTTGAAAAAAAAGGGTATTTATTTTAACTGAATCTAGGCCGATGAATATAAGAATAATTACCTTTAACTTTAATAAACGGCCATCAAGTTCACAAAACGTTAAGATAAAGAAGAACTGATCCTATTGAAATATTCCAAAGTTTAGCATATAAATTGTATGTATTATGTTTTTTGTAATCCAAAGGGAAGTTGAAAGACGAAATAAGTTATATCCAAAGACAATCAAATAAAATGGTTAGTGGAAAACCTATAAAACGAAAACAGTATATTGTGGTACAATAATATTGTGGAATATGGAAGCTTTACAGTATTAGCTGATACCTCATTATGTATTACGAGCTTTCTTTTGTTTCAATATAATATAGTGCTAAGGTGAATGAACTTTTAACTACTTATTTGATTTAAGTCTTCTTGATATAACAACCCATGTGAAGCTACATAGACGTAAATGTAACCATAATTGCATTTTAATGATTAGTTCAAGAATTGTTACGTTACATGTTTGCTAACAAATATTTAGATGTGTATACGTATAAGGAAAAAAAAGAAAGTAAATACTTCTGAAAAAATCAATGACATTAACACTTTTAAGGGCACTAAACGACCATTGGCTTCATAACAGTAAAACTTCTATTTTGTCTCGTTCAATGTCTGCGAAAGTTAAAGGAAAAAAATTGTATGAGTGCAAAGTATCCTAATAGGAAAACTAGGCATGTCGGATTTATGAAATACCGACCACTTTCACATTAACCCTACTCAGCTCAGTAATAGAGATGCAATGTGCACTTACGATGCATGAAAATGAGCACATTAACATATATCATTCTTGATTCTGACTATTAAAGCGAACAGATTTATTCCTCCGCTTGAATTTCAAGTAGGTAGGTAAGATATGACTTACTCGTACATAGCTTATGGATCGGATTGATTTAAATTCATCGAAGTTTTATTTATTTTGGCTTTGTCGATGTTACGGCTGAACGGGCTTTGGCTTTGACTTCGTGAAACGAAGCTTACGTAAAAATAATATGGGTTTGTTGACGTTACAGTTTGTTGGCGGTTTATTTCGAAATTGCTGTTTTAAATAATGTAAGCTTTTGTTATTCAAGTAATTAAATACGTTAGTTAAATACGTTGCATAAGGCGTATTCAATTTAAATGAATGATTTCATTTTCAAATGACTACGGATATTGCAAACTCTTATCAAATGTCTTTATTTGTCATAGGTAATATGGATAAGATCTGAAACCTTTGCAAGAAACTCCATGATATTTATTAGGTACAGTTCAAGCTCTGTTCAGAATATACGGGCAAAGAGCATGTAACACGGATGTGCTAAAAATAGTGGCGAAACAGACTAGTCACATTGATGTAAGGGGGAGTACACACGCGAGCTCCATTCTTCACGTCAGCGTGACAGGCCCTACTAATCCTCAACCTAGCATAGCACGCTTAGCATATGCTAAGGTGTGGCTGTTCACGATGTTTTCATAAAACATTTAAATTGGGAACAAGTTTTATGCACGTCCAGTTATTTTTTTGGGAATGATATACAACCTCTATCGCTTTCCACCAAAAATATGTTGAAACGAAAGCCTTTGAATTAGCATGGAAGCGTCAATGCTGGAGGACCGGTTGGGTCTGGAATCTGATTCACACTCAAACTGTGTCAAAAAACCTTTGTAGAACGTTTCCATTCTACAAAGGTTTTTTGACGTCAAGCGGGCAAAAGCGATCCGTTTTGAAGCAGAACTATAAGTGACATTGATTCTTGCCATAACACAGCTGAAAATTTTCTGAAGCGAACATAAAAAAATTATAATTTTACCGCTTTACTTTAGGGAAATAGATAAAATATCTCTGTTATCCCAGAGCATTTCAATAAATGAGAAGCTGCGTGTTCTCGGCTGCATTCACATTTATGGTAACAAAGGAAAAATGGAAACATTTCCTAAGCGCTGGGGAAATTAAAAAACGCATTGAGCGACTCAGCAATGAGAGGGTTGAACAACTGATCATAACAGTTTGTGTGTGAAATTATGAAGTTAGCTGTGGTTTTAATAGTGCAATTTTCGTAACCGCATTTGTGAAATACCGATCGTTTGTTTGTTGGTCATATGTAGTCATTGAACTTAATAATTACCCATGGAACACGGGCTCATGGGTCAAAATATTTTCCTTGTGGAAATGATTTTAAAGTCTTAAAACATAATCAGCCTATAATGTTCCCACTGCTAGAACACAGGCCTCCTCTCTGTGAGAGGGAGCGGGCCGTAATCCACCACGCGGGCCCAGTGCGGGTTGGTAGATGTTTCCTCACGATGTTTTCCTTCACCGTTTTGAGAGCAGTGGCGATGAAATAATTTACACAAAGTAAAGCGCCTGTCAGGGTTCGAATCTACGACCTACAACTCGTAAGTCGTGGCCTCTTAGTTTTAAAACTCCACCGCCAAATTCAACAGCCTTTAACCTTTATTGAGACACGGAGGGGGGCTTTATTTTGTCCTAGCGACATCGTAAAAAAATATTTTCACCTCAGCACCTCAAACAAGCAGGTTTTGTGAAAAATTCAATTTTGGTGCGAGCGTGAGACAAAGTAACTTTTTAATTATTTTTTTTCTAAATTCCGAGAACATGTCATGGGTCTACTCACAAAATTCGAAATATTTGAATTTCACTTTGTTCTGTCACTTTTACTTCGTTACGAAAAAAGCGAGAGATAGAAACAAGTCGATTCGAAGTTCGATTTTAATTTCGATATCTAGTAGGCCCAAAAAAGAAACAAACATTAAACGTTCGGATACACATACAGGTTTTAAATGTAATAAGTTACTTAACTTTTTTTATTTTATTGTTCGTTTTACAAATATACATGTGGTTTGTTTACCATGTGGTTTACGTTTACCACGTTGTATTTTTTACCTTTAGGCAATAATATGGGTTTAATATGAAATTGCCGTTTAAACGTACTGGCCACTTTGAATTCAAATTAATCTGGCATCACGGTGTGAGATTCCAGAGTGAAACATTTTTCACAAGATTCGATTTTTGTTTTTGCATTCAGCTTTTAACAGTAAAGATAACTACAGTACGACACAACTTAGATGTAGCATAAATGTGAAAATTTGCATTCATTAATTTCAATTTTACGGATGTATTTGATTATATAACTTTACAAGTTATTGTGTTTGTTAAAGATCATAACCTAAAGCAGTAATAAAGATTGGTGAGTTTGAAGGCGCATTCAGGTCGGATTGTGATCGGTTTTACGAATTTTGCCGATGCTACATGTGAGTTGTGTCGTACTGTACTTATATTGAAAATTAGAGTAATTTTTGAATACGAGTTCCGACGTGGAGCTAACGCAGCGGAAACAGCTCGCAATATCAATGTTGTGTTTGGAGAGGATACGGCTAATGAACGCATCGTGCGTTTTTGGTTTAATCGCTTTCGTAGTGGAAACTTCGATTTGAAGAATGAACCCCGAGAAAGACCAGCCTCTAAAGTAAATAACGATGAATTAGATGCGATGGTAGAAGGAAGAAGCCGCTTCATATCAAACTACCAAGGAACTAGCGGTACGGTTTGATGTTAGCTTAAGCATAATTATCCAAAATAATGACCAATTTGCATCAATCGGTGAGACAAAAAGCTTGCAATATAGGTGCCCCATGATTTGAATAATCTGCAGAGAGAACCGCGTGTTGAAGCTTGCCTTACCTACCTTGTTGAACCTGTACAGAAATGAAGGGGTTTCAATACAAAATGCCTTTACTCAGTTTGTTGAGTCCAGCTATACGATCTGTAGAGCTTCATCTCTTTCCTACACTGAAGTAATATTAAAATAATTCTGCTGTAAGCGGTGGTGGTAGGCCCCCAGGTCCCTAGAGTTCTACCGCAAAGGCATAACTGACCTTCCCAGGAGATGGCAGAAATGTGTAAACAATGGGGAAAATAATTTGGAAAAAAAATCAGTACAAAACGGCAAATTCATATTTAAACCCCTAATATGTTCCCCTCATATGTTATCGCTGCTGAGGTGAAAAGTTGTATGTGTTACACGAGACCAAAGTTATTTGCATCTCGTGCCTTTGAATCCCTCGCTGTGCTCAGGAAATTATAGAATCCTTCGCTTACTCGGGATTCAAAATTAACACTCGCACCAAAAAACAACTTTGCTCTCTTGTTGCACAAATAACTATTGTACAACCATGACTTTAAGAACCTATCTATGAATATCACCTACGGACTGAAAAAGATGTTCCAGCTGTCGATTTCAATGAATAACCCAGTACGAACAACCGAGGGCAAGCGCGACGAGTAGAGGTTTCACAGTAGTATATCGATTGCCAGCACTCAGCTCCAGTCAATTTACAACGAGCATACAGGCTTCGGTTAACTTCGAGTGACTTCGACTGTCTTTCCGTGTCGATTCGATAGTTTCAGCAAGCAAGTGTACTATTTGAATTTTATTTCGCGAAGATAGGTATTTGATTTTATTTTGTTTCAACAATGGTTTTTTTTATGTTACAAAGGCTTCATCTCAATATTGTTGTTTGTCAAAACCTTGTGAATATTCTTTTTTATCGAAACGAGCAAAACGAATGAAACGACTGAGCTAAGAATTCGTATTTGATTCTTTCATTTGCTCAGCAGTTTGGTGTGATTTTTAAACGACTTCAAAAAAGGAGGACGTTCTTTGTTCTTTTGTATTTTTTGCTATGTAGGTATTTTCATCGATATTTTTATCAATTGTGGCGTTTTAAGAAGTGACAACTTTTGAAGTGAAAACTTCTTTAGACACGTTGAGCGATATTTCACATGCTCGCACCCGAGTGCTCTACTAAGAGGGCGCTAATATCTGGAGCCTAAAACGGCCACATAGGCAATTCCTCTAAAAGCAATTCATTTCCTGAATCCCAGCTGTCATCTGGCAATTCCTCTAATTTGTGGACCATTATACGAATCTCCATAGAAAACTGTCAATCAGATGAATTATTTCGTAATATGAATTACAAGCAGATCATATTAAGAATTGTCAGTTTGTGACATTTTACGATGATTCATATTATTTTCATATTATGAGTCTGCTAAAGTGACCATTTTAAGCCCGCAGTTTTTTGTTTGAAAGAGCATACTTCTGAAGTGGCCCCATATAAATTTGGTCAAGCTTCAATAATACGTTTATATAATATCCGACCTGACCTGACCGAATCACAAATCCGTGATTTTCCTTACAACCGATGCGATCACAATCACGTTACTACACATTCATCTTAATATTTTCTTCAGAACTTTCCTTATTCCTTCTGATGTTTTTCGCGACACCAAGGGAGTGGTAATTCTGTAAAGAAGCGGAGAGCCCCACAGGCTCAATTAGGATTAGTGAGGGTTTGTAAGAGCTTCTATTGAGCTGCTACGGACATATTGGGGAAAGGACGCAAATGGCGCAAATCCCGGTCAATATTGAACGAGGATCCGTTTGGAGAAATAATGTGAACAAAATTGCGAAAATCCGTAAGATCCGTTTGCAATGTTGACATTGAAGTGAATTGGGTTTGGTAAGACTGTACGTAATTGTTGGTCTTCATCAGGTTTTTGCTTATTGACGTCTTCTCCTGGATATAATTTATGTACTATTTGGGTTTTCTAAACAGAAGATTTATTTTATTTAGTACCTTTTCAAGCGCAATGATGTTATAAAATTTTCTATAACCGAAAACCTGAATCGAGTACCTCAAAAAATAACAAATTATTCACAATTCTTCTAGGGATTTGTTTAGCTATGTATCTTACATACTTACGTATGACATAATGTCACCAAGATTTCATTGTGGCTTCCACTCATCCCCATTCCATTCAGTATCCATTTCACTAGCGTTCAACGTGACAGTGATACCCAAACAACGTCCCTATATTAAGTTTCAGAACACATGTTATACAGTCACATTCGAATAAAAGCGCTCCTATTGTCAAAGGAACTCGTGTTGAAATTAGTCCGTCTGTGTGCTTGAAAGAGCGGTATTTAACTCAAGCGACCGGAAGGTTTCATCCGGCGTGGTTGGAGTAGGTAGGTTCCACTTGGGCCCGGATGATACTTCGCTACGTGCGAATGGGCATTGTCACGTAATGGTGAATGCGCACGGCGTCATTTGAATATGGACAGAACGTGATCTGTTCAAAAACTGGGAATTTTTTGGATGATGTAATTTTTTCGGTGGTTCGCCCACAATGTTTCGCACTATGTTGGAATAATGGCATTTAATGTGGTGTTTTATATTTGAGTGAATACTTTAAATACCTACAATAGTGTGGGCTTTAGTAAGAAACATTTTAGCAATTGAAATGATAAGAAAATCTATCTCAGATGCGGAACATATAGGTTTAGAAAATGACGAGGTGCTGACTACCCCACTCACTACTACATTGGTGCTGGTACAGACAGGAAAAGACCTTTCAATAATATTTGAGATCCTCGCAAGCATTTGATATGTAACATGGTTCAGTTTGCAAAACTATTTTTTAATTTTCTAGTTTGTCCCCCTTAGTGAACAATCTGCCTAGCCTTTTCCCAACTATGTTGGGGTCGGCTTCCAGTCTAACCGGATGCAGCTGAATACCAGTATTTTACATGGAGCGACTGCCTATCTGACCTCCACAACCCAGTAGCTGGGTAATACGGTACCCCTTGGTTAGACTGGTTGTCAGACTTTCGGGTCCCCCTTAGTGAACCCATGTTCAAAATTCATTAATTTTCGTTACACGTCCGTGTTTGGGTCACAGAAATACATATTATGTGTAATTTCAACTTAATTGGTCAGACAGACGGTCAGACGGTCTGTGACAGACAGAAAGACAGACACACAAGTGATCCTATAAGGGTTCCGTTTTTTCCTTTTGAGGTACGGAACCCTAAAAACAATGGTAAACATAATAATATTTCTTTCTTTTTTGTTTTATAATTAAGTTGGATATTTTGTTTGTGCTGGTATGGATACCAAATAACATTATAATTGCTTTGTTAAGTAGCTTTCAAGATTAGCTCTTTTAACATAAAGTTGTAGGTACCTATAAGAAGCGCTAGGGGCGCCGAACCAGTGAGTGCTCGGGGGCTCCAGCTAGATATATTTTGATAAACTTAATTAATTCGTGCAAGGACTAATACATGAAAACCTATGCCTTGCTTGAATGCCTTGAGTACGCAGTTTAAATTAAAATGCATTGGACATAACTATTTTGAGTTTCACCGTTCGTTGCGCTTGTGAAATAGACAGAAAGTTGCTGTTTTGTTTGTTAGACTTTTGCTACGAATGTGGTTTTAATAAATGCATTGAATGCATCTATTAAAACTTTCAAAGGTTTTGCTCTTTATTCTATGTATGTGGACTTTATTATGTTGGAAAAGAGATGAGAAACTAACACATTGCATAGTTTAGCAAAAGCCAAAGTTCAGGTGTTTTTTTCGAAACAGGCTGTATACAACCAGTACCTAAAGAAACAAACCAAAGTGCGGGCACAAGTGGCGAGTATGATCTCGTATTGTGTCGCAGAAGAAAGGAGGTACTGACACCGATGCTTGTTGGCGGACTTAAATTCATCCGGCCCATTGTGCCCAGCGGTGCGGCAGCGGCAGAAACAGGAAGGCAAGAAAATAGAACTGTATGTGGAACATAGTAACATTATATTGAGTATGTGCTTTCATTGTTGAGAGAACTCTTGTGTGGTGTTTGAGGTGATAGGTGGAAAGTCATTGTTTGTGAAAATCTCTGTCTACTACCTACTTAAATAGAAATTTTGCGAAGGTGTTTGTTAATTAATAACGCATGAATTGTTGAATGGATTTGGCTGAAGCTAAGCATACAGATAGACAAATTATATAGATAAATTCAATGAAAATTAGAAAACATTTTATCCGACAACATGAAGTGCATCCTTCTTCTAGGACTCGAGTGAAACTGCGGGCAACTGCTAGATATCGCTTTTTCTATTCAGTTACGTTCTCAGATATTGATGAGTATCTCCGAGTTTGAGCAGCGTTGTCGCGGTCAATATTGTTAGACGGATTACCGTTCCTTTCACTTCAAAAGTCTTCTGTGCCTCGAAGAGCACGTTGAGTCGGTAGCCCCGGTTGTAATATCAATATCAGACATTTGTAGTGGGCAGATAGAAACTAGCTAATCTGCCAATCGGTTAGTCCTTTGGATAGGTAGGTATTCCGATATCATTTAGTTGCAGACATCTTGCAATTTTGCAACTGACAGATTTCATTTTCTTCTTCTTAACTATATTTCTGAACGAAGTATAATGCTTAAGCATAGTTTTGCGATACGAGCCTTCTGATACTGCGAATATAGAATTGAGCATTTACAGAATAACTTAGCAGATGGCAAAATTGGGATAGGTAGGTACATTAGTTTTGAAGCTGAGTCCAAACATATTTGGGTTTCCCCTCAGTATTTGTGTTGGCAACAATGAAAGTTTTGAACAAACGTTATGTGGTTCATTCAAATATTAGTTTAGTAGATTTAAATCGCTAGAATTGCCCTCACCATACTTAAGGCGCAATTACTTGTCATTTGCCCGTATTCGGGTACTCGAAAGACTCGAATTCGAGCACTCGATGCATTAGTTATACTGGTCATTGCACTGGAAGAAGTGGAAGATGAAGCTGGTCTTGATTGTCCGACCGAAGATGATCGCACTCGACACCGTGCATTTACACTGGGTCGTTTTTTTCGAATTACATAGGTAGTCGAATTCGGGATGACGAACAAGTGTAATTGCGTAATGGCGCAATTTCATTAGTCGATAGGGCCCGCATGCGGGGTGCGAGGGATTTCTGGAACGCGTGCCACAGGGCCCGCATTCGGGGAACCGTTTTAATTAGTCGATAGGGCCCGCATGTAGGAGAACCTCCATGGTATTTTTTTTATTTGAGATGCCTGTAATATTTAGCCTTTCCGCAATTTCTTTATACGCACTTTCACTTGCATCTCGGTTTCTATACAACGTACTAGTCACATTCCATAAACAATCGTAA
Organism: Lithophane ornitopus; assembly: GCA_948473465.1. Taxonomy (NCBI): domain Eukaryota; kingdom Metazoa; phylum Arthropoda; class Insecta; order Lepidoptera; family Noctuidae; genus Lithophane; species Lithophane ornitopus. The sequence goes on along the minus strand of OX419616.1, from coordinate 5,825,207 downwards.
TCTCGATAGATTTCCACAACTTTTAACATTTGCGAATCGGATCAGCCATTTTGCGCAGCGTTTATCACGAATGAAATTGAATAATGAAAAAGTATTTGACACACGACCCGCAAGCTGTATATCGACCGATTAATTTCATTGGTCGATATCACGGTCGGTAGAAAGCATGCGGGGAATCCCTGCAGACGGTGTAAACAAGACGTATCGACTTGTAACTTTCATTGGTTGTTATCTCGCCTGCGGGGACTCCCCGTATGCTGTATACCGAACGAGTTAACGACCAATGAAATTGCGCCATTATTAGTCATGCGAAAAAGTGTTCATACTGATAAGAGTGAGCTCACACGTTATTATATAGCGTTTCCATGACAATTAGGTCATATCACTGTGTCATCGTGTGTGAGAGGTGTCAAAACGAAACAGAAACGAGCCTATCTTTTGCCGCGTGGCGAATCTAACGGTTTAAATCATTGTTTAGTCAAGTTCATCATTTTCACCTAAGTGCCATTGGGGTTTGAGTGAATATAAATATTAGTGGCGGAGTGGGATCACCTATATGGTCTGGTCTAGGTCACTAATAGATACTGATAGAAGTAAACTTAGTGATTTATAGTGATAGTAACGACCCGCCGCTACATCCCACGGTTGACAAAACTTTTCTTTATTTTATGTAGGTTAAATAATTATATAATATACACATAAACCTTCCGGAATAAATCCTATACATGGTGCTGAAAACAACGAGGTCACAGAGACACGAGAAGCGAATTTAATTTAAATAATAATTATAGAGTATAGCTCTTACAGTAGATAGTATTGTTTTTTTAAATAGGGTACAAAAAACTCATAAGTAGGGTACAAAACAAACATTTATTTTTTTTAATTTTCAAAATAAACCGGCTTTGTCAGACCTGTACGTACATAAATAGAGAAATTTTAAGGGGCCAAGAGGCATGCTTCAAATAAAAAAAACCGAAGATATTTTGTTCGCAACAATATAAATAAAATCCAGCTGCACCTTGAATACTTTAAGGCTATACGTATTATATGCCCTCTCGGGGTCAAGTTTCAACAAGCCCACCTTTCAGAGAGCTATTCTACGTTGTGTGTCCATTTGCGGTTCCCCTGGAGGGTTCTTTGAGGGTTCACTCTTTACAACTTTACGACAGGAGGACACGACCTATTAAATGTATATATTTTGCAGAATGTTGGAAGAATCTGACAAATAAAGGACTCGCAAAACATTATTAGATAGATTTGAAATTATGAATGGATCGTGGTCGTCCTCTAATACCAACGTGACGTGTTCCGCTCGAATCAACGCTTGTTGTTTATGCGTTCCAATTCAGCACTGCAGTTACCTATGAGCTATGTGTGTTTGTCCGACTTAAAGGGGTTAGAATGTCAAGTTCAAAAAGGTTAAAGCAAAATCGTACCGTGCAAATGGATATAGGAATGTTGAGAAATACTACTAAAAGGGTACACGGTATGATTTATGCGAATTGTAACACTGCAGGTGCTCAGGGCATAGCACAAAGATAAGCCCGCACTTTGTCGCACACAAACGTAGCTCTCACAATTTGATGCAGGGTGAACCCGTCGTGAACACAGTGATAGCTCGATAGCTATACGATTGCAGTACATAAAACGGGAACATCTGCTTTCAACGGGTCCTATCTATGACCAAAACTCAATTAACTATACAAAGCCTTAATTCTATGCATGACATACCTATGAAGAATACATTCCGCCTACTAACGGGAATGACCTTAAATATTTGATGAGCGTAACATTATCATGTTTGATATTTTTTAAACACGTCCGACCGGATACGCGTACTTTTGCAAACCAAGCGTTTTTAATGAACAATTAGCCGGCATCACATAAGGTTGCCGTTTGCTGTCCCATTTAAAAAATAATTAGGCCAAAAATGCTTTGAAGCTGGCAAAATATGCGGTATTAGGCATTGTAATACTTAGGTTTGTTTTAGTCTCGTGTTCATGTGTTGGTAATAATGTGAAATTAATTATGAAAATATGTGCTGACTCTGTTCGGGTGTAGGTGTATGTACCTAAGTTTGTAATTAATCATGCAACATTGACTGATATGTCGGGCAGTGACGACGCGCAAACAGCGAACTGCTTAAGTACTACGTACTAACGTAGTCGTCACTTAACATGTTACCACTTCTACGAAAAAGAAAGAAAGAAAAATTGTATATTTTGAACAAACTAAACGCACATTACAAAATAAAGAATGACATTCTACATATAAAAATTAGCCAAAAGCCTCGTATTTATTCATAAGAACTTATAAAAGTTTGACAAATTTTGTCTACTGCATGATGAGATGAGAGGCCAATGACAATTTAGTTGCGTAATATGTTGTGACATTACGAAATGAAAACAAACAATACAATCACAAATACTACGACAGTTGCGTCAGTAATGGTGCAGACTATCCATCACAATCGTTAGGTACACAGGGTCAAATTAAATTAGCCTAGCTAAACTCCGCAGACTGGATGGGTATCAATATCTAAACACGATAAAACAAAAAAGAATTGATAATATTTTTTTGGGTTATAAAAATGAAAAACGGCAGTTAACGTTAAACATTAACCAGTCTTTTACAACGCAGCATTGTATTTAAGGACACTTTTACAATGACTTTGGGAGTAATATTTAAAAAGGGACAGCAGTAAAAGAAAAATATTAGATGTTTATATGTTGATTGCATTTTAAATATCTTTTCAACGAGAGAAGAGTCGTTTATGTTTTTTCTTCCCCCATCGAATTGCGTCTCAATGGGGGACGCGAGAAAAGCACCTTTTGAAAGAGAAAAAGAGAAAGTCCTCTTTACAGAAACATACTGAAATATTGAGGGCTTTGGACTTAAACAAACATTATTTATTTACCTATGGACTGGAGAGAGGAAATGGAGGTATTGCTGTAACGTGATAGTGGGTCAGACAAAAGTGACGAAATCACACAAGTCAAAAAAGTAAGGTTTTTCAAACTTGTTTTACTATCGTAAAGTACGGTATGTAGGTACAGTAGTGGTACGGTAGTATGGTACAGTATTTCGCGCTCACAGCAAAGCAGTAAAGGATTTTAAGAGTTCTATCTTCTATGTGGTTTGCGGAAATGGTTTCCGCACTTAGTCATTCAAGTGGATCATTGTACGTGGGCGATGTCGCATCTTTGGTCATTCCGACCAGCCTCATCTCCCTCCAGAAGCAGATTAGGTCTCCTAGTTTGTTCAGAACATCTGCAAAAGATCTGGGAGATCCGAGGGTTTCTATTCTAGTTTGGGTAACGATTCCCTCAGTCTCCCTGCATGTTCTGCACAGAGGACTGTCCGTTATGCCTATTGTGTGGAAATAATTTTTAGAGTAGGTTCCTGAAGGGTGAATAAGGTAGCTAACAAGATAAGAGTAAGTACATAATCAAATAAATTGTCTTGGCATGGAAAACTTAGCGTTACATAGCACATACTTGTTAAGCGCTTGATTGGAATCTGAAATACAATCTACAAATAAAGATCATTCCGTAGTCGACCGCAGGCGGCAGCAGCAAGCGACGTGTCGCCGCGACTCGACTGGTCTCTATGAAATACCTTCCGTAGCTAGCGACAAGTCGGTTTCATAGAAATACATATGAACCAGTTGTGTCGCGACGACACATCGCCTGCTGCTGCCGCCTGCGGTCGGCTACGGAATTTTACCTTTAGAGTAATTGAAATGCAATACAATACATGCGCTATGTTAACTTAGATATTATTATTCTTCAAAAGTACTGACGTATTCTCTTAACGCACTCTCTGAATCATAATAAAAGTCGTTTAAACGAAAATAGTGGTACAAACTGTTGCGCTTTTACTTCATTAACATAAAAATGATATGAAGGCAAGTTCATGCCAAGTTTTTGTAAGTACTGAAGATTGTTTTGGTTATATTGTTATCATTATCAGTTTATTACATAGTTTGGCTTTACCAAACAAAAACAAGTCGATATTCTACTTATAAACTGTCAACACCAACATCATGGTATAAGAACTATTCCAAAGTAATATGTACTAAAAATAGCAAATGAAAGTGTGCCATAGACAATAAATTACCTTAACTAACCTTCCTCGTCCGACGGCCTTGCTCTAAAACTGTTCATAACGGTGCCAATTAAATTCCACGAAATGTTGTAAAAAATTAAAAACTGTTCTGAAACAAGTAGTCTCTGACCTTAGACAGGAATAATAAAGTGCAACTTGAAGTTTAATTAAAATACGTTAATAGTTCCGGAAAAAGCTAGGCAATCGTTTATTTGTTTCTGTAGACGTGTCTGACGTCTGACGTGACCGGTCTGACGTGAAATATTCGATAAATAAAGCTAGGTGTTGGGGCACAGTTTTGGAGAGTACGTACTATTGTCCAAGCATACAGGTATTTGGATAAGTGTCGAAGCGGTGCCAGCAGCGTTTACTTGGAGCCTTGGTCTTTATTTGAGACATTTGGGCGGTGTCACGTGCTGTTATTCTCGTCTGGACTTAAGTTTTGATCCAAGACTTGGCAACAGAACTACCAAACCATTCGAAATTCACGGATTACGTAAGTCTACTTCTATTTTTATCCTATATACTAGCTTTCGCCATCGGCTTCGCCCGCGTTATATCTTTATAAATTGTAGCTTATGTTACTCAGTGATAATATAGCATTCTAAATGTGGAAGAATACTTAAATTGGTTCTGGAGCTTTTGAGTTTATTCATTACAAACAAAAATCCAAATCGTTTCTCATTATAATATTAGTGTAGACTCATAAAATCTTTACCTACATTTACTATCTGTCCAGTGAGCAGTGGTGGCCCAGTGGTAACGGTTTAAGATATTTATTTCTCAAAAAGAATACAATTCACTTATTATGAGAAATACAAGGTAATCTTAGAACTAAAATATAAGAATTACTTATTAAGATGGTAGGTATTTGTAAATAAATAAGTTAACTAGTAGATACAATTTTTACACTGTTGCGGGTAAAAGGCATATCGATTTTTAGAAGCAAGTCAATAGCAATTACACGGTGAACGATTCATAATGTACTGTAATATTTCGGAAATACACAGTAGGTATTCTAGTTTTCTTCATACTTAGCAACTAATAATAATTGATGAGGATGTAATTTGATTAATTAATTAACGGCACCGATTTTCGAGTCGTAGGTCGTGGGTTCGAACGCAGGCAGGCGCTTTACTTTGTGTAAATAATTTCATCACCACTGCTCTCAAAACGGTGAAGGAAAACATCGTGAGGAAATCGGCATGTCCTAGAACCAAAAAATTCTAAGACATGTGACATATAACAACCCGTACTGGGCTCGTGTGGTGGATTACGGCCCACTCCCTCTCGAAGAGAGGAGGCCTGTGTCCCAACAGTGGGAACGTTATAGGCTGATATTTTATGTACTATCTGTCCTTGTCATTTCATTTCAATAAAGTGAGAGGGTAAAATAACGAATAGCTGGTTAGAAAAGTTCTAAGAATAACATAGAAAACATTTCGAGGTCACAAACAAACTGACATTTTCAAGGAATGTAAGCAGGTAGGTACTGCTTTGAGGACGTTGCCTCGCTCCACCTGTCACCGCTATGAGCCGACAGACGTGGATAAATCGAGTGCCAGCTATTCCACGATAACGCTTTACTATATCTTTATTTACCTTCAAAACTGCCGTTGTGAAAATAAACAATATTTTTATATACAATGCTAGCGACCCGTCGCGAACAACTTCACCATATGGAAACAAACCTGAAATCGCGAAATCAAAATTTGCTGTTCCCTACATTTTGACGAGCTATGCGAACATAAATGTAGAGAACAGCCGTTTTTTTTTTCATTATTTATTATTGGTCCCGTAGTGAAAGTTGTTCATAATGATGAGTACAATGACCCCTTAAGAGGATGCCCATAAATTAAATTTTATCCTGTATATTCACCCAAGACTTAATTTCTGTTACCAAAACATGATTCGCATCACACAAGTTATGATTTTCTAAAAAATAAAATTTTAATACTTACTCAAAACTCAATTCAAACCATTTATTTCAATATTAAACAGGCATTTTTGAATTTTCATAGGGATCTTTCAGACGGAAAGATGAAGTTTCCAAAGCGTACGTTCCTATGCAGAAGAACAGGCAAGAAATTCCACGAACACTCTTATTAATCAAAATATTGTTACGTACTCTCTCTACTTCGCTTTGATCTTATTCTTGACAGCATCGTCGTCTCTCGATTCACCTACTACCTAAATGAAAATATTATGAAATAGAGCTATTTGCAAAAGTATATTTGAGAGTAATTTTGTTAGCTAAGTTATTTTGTTTTTTTTATAGCTAAGCAAATATGAATTATTAAGCTTAGGTAAATAGAAACTATGCATTCCTTAAGCTCCTTTAAAAGCAATTCTTGTTATTTGAACAAGTAGGAACTCTGCATGCATCTGCATGAAAAATGGAAGCGAAACGCAGTCCGCAATTTACCTACAATAGTAATATCAAAATAAAAAAACAAGAACATTTTTAATAAAAATAAAGTCTGTTTTTTAATCTCGTAGACTAATTCGACAGGTGTAAATGTCAAACTCCTAATTGAAAGTAGCAATCACTTGAAATGTCAAATTACGAGATTAAAAAACCAGACTTTAGGAATATTATAACGATATGTTTGGATTTATGTTCTGCAAAAGGAAAAGGTCAAAGAACGAAATTCATATAATATATACACATATTATAAATGCGAAAGTAACACTGTCCATCTGTCTGTTACCTTATCACGCCTTAACGGCTGAACAGATTTCGATGGGCACAAAGGTAGACCTGGGTTAGGACATATGATATTTTAACCAGTAGGATTTTCCCGTGGGATGATTTCCAAACTAGACATTCCAGACACGAGCGAAGCCGCTGCTAATAGCTAGTATGTTATAAACAAATAGGTACTACGGTACTAATTGCACATCACACAATTTTTTTTGAAGACTTCCAAACCTAAGATGGAACATTATATCCAAACTTTCCTTGTAACCGTTAGCCTTTGTTGCCTGTTTTAAATCGAGTAGGATGATCAGTAAGAAAAGTACTTTTGAATTCAAACTTGAAATACTATCATAAAAACGACCTTTGGTCGGCTGAAAGTCGTTCAACGACCCTATTCGCAATAATCCCTTATCCAGAATGGGATAAATGACTCCATTATATCCCAGATTAACAATTCAGGCTAGAATTTCGTGTGCAATTAAAAGTTTCTCATTAACATGGGTTTGATTCTCTTACTTTATTTGGGTCTAAATTATCTGACTTCTTAATTTGCTGAACGATGCCTATTTTTATGGCCTTTAGGGACAAGAAAACAAAACTAAAGAAAGGATTGATCTAAAAGAGGTTTCACTTTTAAGAATGTGGAGTGCAACCTCTTTCGACATGTAAATTATATAAATATGGACTACAGGCCGTTTCTGGTGAAAAAAATTATGAAATGCCATTAAATTATTATTTTTAATTTATTTCTTTTTTTTGACACAAGAGGCATTCATTCCTGATTTTGTTGCAAAATGGCCTGTATTATTTAAGCTTCTTAGCTGATAAAACCTTAGATTTATATTTTAATATGGAAAACACTTTTTATAACTTTACTAATTTATTTAAATAGATTGCTCATTAGTTTTTCCATTATAATAAATAAATTGTTTTGCGTTTGTTTAATTATTGCATAAACGATTTCTTCGTCTGTCTATGTAAAAGAAAAATGTATTTAAATTGCCAGAGCTTTATACATTAGTTATAATGGCTACCAAAGTTCATTAAACAACCTTTGGACCTTGAATCATCAAAATGTATCTAAAGCTATGGTTGCCTAGAAGAACGGCGCAGCGGCCGCCACATAGTGTCCGCAATTTACCAGCGAATGACGTCACTGAAACATTGTTTATGATAGTAAGTTGGCGTGTTTACCTAAAAAACGTTTTTTAACACCGTAAAGGTGCCATAATTTTCAGGACAGTCGTCACTCATAGGCCGTGTTGCATGTGGCCGCCACCGTGACCTTCTAGGAAACCGAAACTTAAGTCCTTGTAGAGGCGTAACTAATATATTCGTAATAGGTACAGGGATTATAATACAAGCATGTATATTCATATTAGGATATGAGAATATAAAGTAATAGGTTACCAGGTATTAGTCAAATAATAGGGACGCGTAATAGCGAGGCGAGGCGACTCGCCACGCTAATCTATCATCATTTGCCGACGAGTGAGTGATATGACTAGACTCGCCTAACCCGACCCGAGGCGGGCGAGTGAGCGAGATGAATATTGTATTGTATGAATAATATCTAGCCGCTTGCTTGTCGTAGTATGCGCGTAATGTGTGTATTGTAATTACACAGACATAGTTATACACGTCGGGCTTCGTATGAAAGCTGCATCAGTTGTGACAAAGTAAGCAAGCATTGAAAACAGTTTTTTAAATGTGGTCACTTGTTTCTGTCGCACTGTCTATTAGCTAATCAAATACGAATATTAGTTATAATATTTATAGTGACCGAAGCTCACAGCGACTCCCTTTTATGATAATATCCATATTTTTTTCAGACAGCACGTGCACGCAGTCATTGATAATATTTACCTAATATTAATAATGAATCAGCTCACTAATATTTGACTAATACGGGTAATAGGTATAGTAATACTAATTATATTCAATAATAGGATTACCTAAAAAGTGACCCTAATATAACATCTCTAAGTCCTTGTCAGTAAATCGCCATTCAACTATTACCTGCGCAACAATTCGACAGTTTTGTCCCTCTCAAGTCCCAGGAGGGCCATAAACCCGTAACTCGCACAAAGTTTTTTATAAATCAAATCATGTCGCTTGAAATAAAACACTGGAAATAACACTGGGGAAAACTTGGTGTCTTGACACAAACGGGATCGCGTTACGTCAAGGTCTTTGTAAAAGATTCGTTTGAATCATACGAACAAGTGCGCACAGATTTAATAATATCGACATATTGGTTACACAGCTGGGTGTGCACTTATGTACATCTGTGACAAGGAGTCGCGTCATGTAATGGTGATATTATACCGTTAATATACGATTATATATGCGTGTTTAAGGTATTGTGATGTTACTACACAAGCATAATATAACATCGCGCCTGTAGTCCCGAAGGGTTAGTCAGAGGGACCGTACTACACTCACATTTCGCCAGTTATGTTTAAGTCTCATGTAATGGGGGCGAGCATATTGCCATCAACCAATGTTACTACTACCTAATCTAATATGATATTATATTAGGGTCACAAATAAATAACACGAAATGTTTTTTTTTCTACCTATAAATATCATAACGTCCGTGAACTTATAAGCCTTTAAACAATTCATATTTTTTCACGACACATCATTGTCTAGTTTTCATGGGGGAATTTAGTTGCTCCATGCAAATGTTCGTAACTGGGGTCTTACGACAATCGTTTTTCAATAAAGAAAGTTTAAAACTTTCAGGCCTTTTAGTCCGCTGCGCGCTGAGAAAAATGTAAAAGTTTAATGTCTAAAGTTCAACAACGACTCTTCAACTTACCTAATTTGTTAACCTCGGAGCATAATGTCATCAATCATTAGACCTATAGGAAATTCAAATTGTTATTAGAAACACGCTAAAAGGCTGTTTTCTTGTGCTTGCTACGGAAATGAGAAAAGTTTTCGAACCGCACGGAAAGCAGTGGGTACGGTAAGTAGTTGATCAGTTATAACATTGACAAGTGTTTAATGGTTTACAACAAGAAGCCGGACAGTTTATGGTATTGGACAACGTTTCGAACGAAGGATACTTTGACGGGTCTAATAATGAATTCTCTTTTTACCATTTAAATGAGAGTCGAAAGTGAACATAGGAATATTTAACCATCAACGTGTTGTTTCACCCTTTTTCTAACTAATACATCTATGGAACATCATACCACATTCGAAAATCGCCTGTATTTTAAAAATTTCAGGAGGGAACTTCGATATGTCCCGCAAATCATGAGTATGATTTGCGGGACATATCGAAGTTACTTTTGTGAAAAGAATATCAGAATTTATCGAGATATCAGCTACGAGCGCTACGGCGTAGCGTCTGCGTGCTACGCAAAAAAGTCGCACGAGCAATTTAAACTTCATCTCCATATGGAGATAGTATCCGAATCCGGAGCAATATTCTCTATTTGAACCATTCTTATATGAAAAGTTTCCTGCCAGCCGGTACGCTCAGTAATATAGTACACTGTGTAGGCCACACACGTACCTACCTACTTAATTAAGATACGGCCGGAGTATCAACAGGACAGTTCTGTATTTGGCAAGCGTCCAAGCTCGTTCCCACTATCTGCGAACCACTGTAGAGGCATTTTAAGTTATGTTTCACGGAGGTTCAGAACCAGCTCTTTGTTCAGGCTACGTGACACGCTTTTTATTTTCTTGTAAAATAAATATTCGTTCTTCAATACTCGTTCTATGTAATTTCCAAAGCGTACAGCTGAGGCATGATTTAGGTGCCTAGATTTTCGTTTGGCAACGTATTTACTCATTTCCACAGTGTTTTTAATCTGCTTGTCGCTTTAAACATGATAATACACAGAGGAACAAACAAGGAATGATCATACAAATTCTTGTATGGCAAAATGAGTTTCATAACAGCTTTATTAAATATCTAGGACGCGTAGCATCGCATATTCAGGGGCAGTTTTTGCTTTGTTGGGTTTCGTGGGATATAAGGCGTATTATGCGTTGGTAATTGTTTTTGTTCAACGTTCCTTGAACCTAATGCTCGTAAAACGGTCTAATTACTACCGTTAAGGTTTTTGTTTATTTGGAGTTTTTGTTATAAATGTTCTGTCCGAGAATTAGCTACGCGGACTAATTTTGTTAATGCAAAGGTGTTTCTCATACCACATCATTTGTAAATTTAACCGTTGCCGTAGATTAATTTAATTCATTAACTTATTTGATTAATACTTGTTTTTTGTACCCTATGATGACATCAAGACTCCTTTTAACACAGTCAGAATCCGTCGTTATGACCATAAACTTCTTTATTACTTCCATAAACAAGAACTTCATTCCCTTCATCTAAGCGCACAACCGTGAGCACATTTTGCCGCCGACACAGAAACGCGCAGCTGACATAGAGTTACACAAACGGTCGCGTCCCGGTGGAGATACCGCGATAATGCATGGCTATGCTGCTGCCGTGGATTTAGACCATTTTACCGTGTACTGTAATAGTTCTGCGGCTTTACCTGTGTCAGGTAAATAAGGTTCTTTCGTGTATTCATCGTGGAAGGCCTACATCACCAAATATGTAGACTGGTACTGGGTTTATTTTTTGAGTTTGTTATATTCTCAAATGACTTCTTCCGCTCTGGGCGGAGCGGGAGAAGTCAGACTTTTACTGACTAAAACCCATCCATGTTCCTTCAGTTGCCTGTTGCCAAGGGCCCCGGTATCCCTTCCGGACTTTCCCGCAAAGAACTGGCATTGGCTGGCAATAACTATGACATAATGAAATTCTATTACGTTCCATGTTTCATGTGGTTCTCAAAAAGCTTAGATAGAGAGATCTTTATTTTTTAAGCGGAGCTATCCTATATCTGGCTTCGACACGAGAAATCTTTATTCAAGTTTAATGGAGATTGGTTGAACAGTAAAGCGGTGAAAGTGAGTCAAACAAACTCATTTTGGGATTCAGGGGCTCATAACATAAGATAAGATTGCCTAGCAACAGAATAAATAATAGTACTGGCTTACGTTATACAGGGTGACGTGTGAAACGATATCCATTTTTTTTGGGAAATTCTCACTTGACTTCAGAATTTATTATTTTTCAATTACTTTAATATTAAAAACTATCTAACTCCTAAACTATAAATAATAGTTGAACATATATGGGAGTGTTTCGGGAAGCCCTTGCAGAGAGGCTTCTAAGATTTTTCTTTGAATGTCGTTTCACGTGCCATCCTGTATAACGTAAAGTCGTTTGCACTCATGTACACTCCTAGCTACATTTATTCGCTCAGCGTCTAATGTCTCATTTGCTCAGAATCTCAGCACGTTTATTTATGAAATTGGATTAGGATTCTTGATTCAATTTCAAGGGGCGCCTGTTTTACATTTTTCTTTTTCATATGCTTTAGCAATTTTCTATCTAATTATAAAATACTGGAGCGTGGCTTTTATTGTGCTTGCTCACACGACACACGTAAAGAATATCTTAAATAATTATAACTTAGTTTCAAAGAAAAAAGAACACTAATTTAATTCTCCTTAGTAACTTAAAGTTACGACTCTAGGTGTTGCTCAAGTCTCGTAAATTATCTTGAAAGTGCGACACGGTGATCACTTAATCCTGTTTAATCTTAATAATGAAACTTCATTGTTCTGGCAGCTAAACCAGAATGCAGTTAGTACAAAGCTCTCTTACCTTTAGTGATGAAACTTACGTGAGTTGCTGAAGTTTGAGTCACAATTTTGCACTTTCGAAGTAACTTCGCAGTTCGTATTGCAAGGGGCGCTTGATTGTCGATTTAAACGACCTGTTACGGACAGCACTAAGAAACTTTGGTTGCGATACCGGCCGAATAACATAATTTTGTGTGAAAGTAGATAATTTATTTATTTTATTATTTATGTACACACAGTAATATACATAAAGATACGACATAGTTATAATATGAGTACAAAGGTAGGTACTGCTTATTTCATAAGAAATTTCTTCCAGCAGATCAGCGAAAGGAGAAATGAGAAAGAAGTGTAGATAGACAATAGTGTGTGACAACAAGAAGAGAAAAACATGATTATGCGAAGTCTTAACTAAAATATTAAATATACCTACACATATACGCAAGAAAATTAACATATACTTAAATAAATACATACAGCTTAAATATATTATAATCATAAATACCTACACTATAATATGATAATGTGTTATTAAAATAACAGAAATAGTTGGGAGAGTAATACTTACTTCAGATTGGCCGGATTGCAACCTTAACAAGCATTTACAGACAGCTGCCTGATAAAATTAACTTTCGATTTCTACAAAAATAATAATATATAGAAATGAATACAAGTCCAGAATTTTACAAAATATTAATAAGAATATTGGTGAACGAACTCGCTACAATAACTTTTCAATAGGATCGGTACCGGTGTATTTTTCATGAGAAAAGCGGCCGCCGGCGAGCATTGGAAGTAGTGCAGTACCTAATGGTTACGGTACGTATGAGTAATGCAAGCGTTATGATATTTTACTTACGTTCGGATTGAAAGTATTCAAATTTTAAAAGCGTGCAAATGCTAGCAAAGCACTTTAGCACTTCAGTAGTATTCAAAAGATATTCAAGTTCATATATTATAATATACCTAATAACATCTATTCTCTATATTTTTCATTTAGATACCTACTGTTTCTTGATGTGGGTTATCACGTGTTGATGACCGTTAGAAGTTATGTTACCCATTAAATGTTGTCATAAAATAGATTCTCCTTCCTTCCTAAATAGAGTCCTTTGATGCTGGCATGAATTAAAAGCATTCACCCTCCTTAGATTTTGGCTATTTCTAATTGTGGAATCGCGTACTGTATTCGGAAACCTATGTGAGTGTGCCACTAATGGAACTGAGTACACTTTGTCAATGTATTTCCTACGATACATTGTATGTTTGTACGATGATGCCATTTGTCTCGGCGCCCAACGCCCGGGATTATACGAGTTTTGATTGCACAGTGTAAAATACGAGCCGGATAACAATGGCCAGCATTTTTTACCATACAAACGTATACACATTAATTCTTGTGCCCGAAACGGGATTGCCCGTTTGGTACCAACTCGCATCGGTGGCCGCTTTGATTCGTTTTGCAAAGGAAACATATTTCGCTCATGTTATATTCATACTTTGGGGTCAATTGCTGATCAAAACGGCGGTTTGGTTCGGCGGAATGGTGAGCAATATTGGCTGATTGCTCTGATAAATTGGACCGTACTAGTCCAAACTATGTAGGTACCTACTTAAAGATTTTATTTGGCTTCTAAAAATGTTTATTCACTTATTCTAAATTTCTTCCTGTTACGACCTATTTTTCTTCGGAATACCTAAGCTTGAAATAACATCGAGATGAAGAGAAAAGAACGTAGGTTCATTGTACATTATTGTTAATGCCCTACGTCTTCAAATTGAGCCCAATTAAGTAATTAAGAAAGTTACCGTTGTTTCTAGAAATGACTTTGGTCTTAAAAACCGGCCAAGTGCGAGTCGGACTCGCGCACGAAGGGTTCCGTACCATTATCTATAAAAACGGCAAAACAATCACGTTTGTTGTATGGGAGCCCCCCCTCATATATATATATTTGTTTTATTTTAATTTAATTATTTATATTTAAAGTGAATATGTAACTAAATATTCTGTGAATATTTCAAGCGTCTACCTGTTGCCGTTTTCAATATCGAGCAAAAACGAGCAAAAAAATCCGACGGACTGACAGACAGACAGACAGACAGCGGAGCCTTAGTAATAGGGTCCCGTTTTACCCTTCGGGTACGGAACCCTAAAAATCCTCAATTACAGGGCCTTCCCCTAGTCCTTATCTACTTGAAAATCGATGGTGAGTTTCTACCCAATCATAAGTCTCATTCACATTTAGGAAGGCTGTATAAAAAATGTCCGTTGCCTTGCGACCAGGTTCAAATTATTACATAATTTATCAATGACCCGCCATGGCCGCCATATTATTTTGACAGATGGCTGAAGTTCAAGTGTTTCCGGGCAATGAACATGACTTATAGAATTTAGTAGAAGATAACAGACGGGCTCAAGTTTGTAGAGGATCGGAATGTAATCTGAACCTTTAAGTACATAGAACTAACTTTTCACCATCATTGTTAAGGATAGGCCGCTTAGTAAATGTTATCATTAGTCGATGTCAGAAACTTTGTGCGATCAAATAAAACTTCTTTTACTGGTAGAGGAGCGCAGCGCTCAGGTCGGTGACATGTGGGATCCTTATATTTTATTAATATTTGTTGTTAGTTACGAGTATGTATGTCATATTTCGCTAGACCGCAATTTACCGATACCACTATTTTGTTCCTAAATTGGGCTGTCTTGTCATCCTTTTTGATAACAAGTCCAGCACGACGGGTGTTTTATGTATCATAGTGAGATTAATAAGACAAAACCTTCTACTTCCTTCTGGTCGAAGTGGCGGTGTTTGGGGGACGCCTATGTCCAGCAGTGGACGTCTTTCCGGCTTTCATGAACCTTCTATACCAACCGTTTTTTTTTCTGTGGGAAATTATCGAATAACTTCTCCTGGTCTGGGCGGAGCGGGAGGGCGTGTCAGACTCTTACTGACTAAAACCCACCCGTTACGAAGAGGCTACGGTATCCCTTTTGGACTTTCTGTACCACCCTGACGGCGTAACGTATCTATAAATTTGAACATCAACGCTAATCAACACCTCATATTATTCTTTAACGTCGCGAAAATCGAGGAATTTCTCCAGTCAGCAAACTTTATTTGGCGCGAATGCGGCCGAAATATAAATTGCGTTAGAAGATACTCACTTCCCACTTTTATGGGTGTTTTCGTAAATGGAAAGATAAATGTCGTATACGGGTTCAATATCATCTTTGTGAGATACAGGTAGGTATATTTTTATTACTTTCCTCATCATGTTTTATATAGAGGTACGTGTGTTATTTTAGTAATCAAGTTTACGTCGATAGAAGGTCGTTAGGTATACACAGATATGTTTTTTTATCTACTCGGAAAACTTGTTTTTTATCCTGACATTACGTACCTATAGCACAGTAAATACAAAGTATAAGGTATTATAGGAAAACCCAAGTTGTTGAGGAAAAAACCTCCCTACTAGCTCTCAAGACCTAGCTGGTAGGATGGACTTGAAACGTTCACAAAGAACTCCTTATGCAATAAAATCCGACCGAGTAGATAGACCTATTGGAATTTTCATAGAAAATGAACACTCAGACCCTAGCCTTATTACCACAAAACCGTGTTTATCCGTTGTTTAGCCTAAACACCTTTTAAACATGACATTTCTCTAAGGAGTTTGACATAAAACACCTTTTAAACATGACATTTCTCTAAGGAGTTTGACATAAAACACCTTTTAAACATGACATTTCTCTAAAGGAGTTTGACATAAAACACCTTTTAAACATGACATTTTTCTAAGGAGTTTGACATAAAACACCTTTTAAACATGACATTTCTCTAAAGGAGTTTGACATAAAACACCTTTTAAACATGACATTTTTCTAAGGAGTTTGACATAAAACACCTTTTAAACATGACATTTCTCTAAAGGAGTTTGACATAAAACACTATTTAAACATGACATTTCTCTAAGGAGTTTGACATAAAACACCTTTTAAACATGACATTTCTGTATGGAGTTTGACATAAAACTGACACTAACCACGCGTTGAACAATTGTCTAAGTTTACCCTAAGGCCCTAAATCACTTAGTAGCCAATTGGCTTTTTATTTATTAACTGCCCAAATAACATCTTACAATAGCAATTTTTTGGACAATAGAGTGTTAGTGCGAGCAGATCGAGTTATAAAACATGCAAGAGTTTACCTAGTATTGTGGTACGTTGGTTAACATTATTTTTACCAGACTACAGCGAAGCAAAAAGGAGGGTTATGATTTTGACCGGTATGTATGTATGTATGTTCATCTGTTCCCTCATATCTTCTAAATCACTCATCACAATTTGACAAGCGAGGTATCTTTGGATGCGTCTTGGTCGTCCGCTGGTTATAGGGACGACCACACATTAAATTAAAAAAGGCGCCCTCTAGAGGACATAAAGTCAGGAACTTAAAAAAAAAGATTGTTTTATCGTACCATGTTGGGTATCAAATGAAAGGGCTGAGCACATTTCAAAAATATATATATTATAACCCCACGTAATCTGTTCGATTTATGCCCTAACACGTGTGACTCCGGATTTTTAATTTGTCCGTCTGTGGTGTCTTGTTTATACCTTT
This sequence comes from Lithophane ornitopus, assembly GCA_948473465.1. Lineage (NCBI taxonomy): Eukaryota > Metazoa > Arthropoda > Insecta > Lepidoptera > Noctuidae > Lithophane > Lithophane ornitopus. The sequence continues at coordinate 5,808,092 of OX419616.1, read as the reverse complement.
TTAGTCGTAGTTGGGTTTTAGTTTTTATTACTTTTATCTTGTGAGTAACGGTAGCCGGAGGGTTTGGCCGCGTACAATTTATGTAGGTACGTACCTACTACTTACATGACAAACACGGCCACTGTTAAGGTAAATAAAGGATGTTTTTTGTGAAGAAAACAATATTAAATATACATTATTCGCATTGTTTGGAAAAGCAAATATTTCAAATATTCAGTCAAGAATTTGTCCCTGAAGACAAATGTAATTCTAAATTGCAATAAAAGGCAAAATTGTGTAGGTATTTGTTGCGTACTTTGACTGGGTAATCTCGCTCTTTGGCTTATTAAAAATTGAAAGGATTAATCATTTAATCTGTGTATCCAAAATCGGGTATTCGATACGAAAACTAAGTAGAGCCTAGAGTTCAAAAGTTACTTTAACGGATTAACAGGTTAGTTTAACATTTAATTCTCGTAGCTAAGTCTAATACTGAATAGGTAGGCGTCATACCTATTATAGCTAACCAGAAATTTGAAGAGCTTGAGATTTAGTTTAGTCTCAAACAGTTCAGTTCCGTTCCGTTTGTTTTATGTCGATAAGATATACCTACCTTACCTTAATAAAAACAGGTTTTTATTCAAGTCTGACCCTCGCAATGAGGGATCTTTCCTTTGTTAGAACCTAAGTTGTAAGTACCTATATTATAAAAGAACACCAAAATGTACACTTAGTTTGCAAATAAATCTTTGACTTGACTTTGACTTTGACCCAACCACCAAAAAAATACTGAAAACAACATTTTTCCATTCGAGGTTGCTTTTTGATTTTTCACTACTTTAACACATAGTGAAAGTTTCAACTGACTACATCATATTTTAACTGGTTAAAAGGTAGGTACAGCCCTGTGACAGGAAAACAGACAGGCCGCATAGGTTAGGGGTTCTGTGCCCAAAGGGACCCTAAAAATGAGTTTCTGACTACCCGCCGGTTATGCCAGGCTACGCTGAAATATTCAAATCTCTGAACATTGATATTACTGACGAGAGATAAGAATGCTTATTTGAAATAATAAATTCCTGGAGAATATCTTTATTTATTTATTTTATTTATTTATTATTTATGTACACACAGTAAAATACAAAGAGATATGACATAATTATGATATGAGTACAAAGGTACTGCTTATTTCTTAAGAAATTTCTTCCAGCAGACCTGCGAAAAGGAGAAATGAGAAAGAAATGTAGACAATAGTGTGTGAGAACAAGAAGAGAAAAACATGATTATGCGAAGTCTTAACTAAAATATTAATATACCTACACATATACGCAAGAAAACTAACATATACTTAAATAAATACATAAAGCTTAAATATATAAACAAAAATATATTTCTTGATACTTCGCTTCAAAGATTAATATGTTAAATGTATAGGTAGGTATATCTCTTGATCCTATAGCCCGTGTCTTTTTCACGGAAGGTAATTGAGGTAAAATTATGACCGGAATAAATGTTCTATATGTATACACATAATGAAATAGAAATCAAAACTGTAATTTTTTTTTTGTCCAATCTTTTGACTAAAAATAGCTTTTAGAATTTTTGCCCGTTTGTCTGTCTGGATTAAATTCCGAATTGGCGCAAAAAAGGCAGTGTGGATTTGGATGTTTGTAACAGAGATAGTTTATAACCTGGATTAACACATATGGTACTCTTGATACCGGTAGTACGTTCCCGTGGGATATTTTCAAACATCCACGCGGGGGCAGACGCCGCAAAAGTTAGTGTGTAAAAATAAAAAGGCGCAGGGTATAAGGGGGTAATCCTTTAGAAAGGCTACCTATCTCTTCATGTGAAATAAGCTGCGGCAAAAGTTAGTTATAAAATAAATGAGTTTGCTGTGTTGTGTCGTAACTAAAAAAAAAAAGGTTTTGTGGGAAATTCGTATAATTTTAAAGCAGTGAAGTAGGTACAATCTGATTATTAATTCAAAACACCGCCTTTTCATGCGAAATGAGTCTGCAGATATAAGTTAGTAAATAGTTATAAATGTACATAATAATCATTGTTTTGCCTTACCAGACAACAATGTTAAACTTTGTTTCTTGTATATTAAAGAACTAATATTATTTATTCAAGATTTGGGAACGTGGGAATTTTGGCTAAGTAATAACAGCCGCACGGGTCGACCGATCAGGTAAAGCTACGCTTGCGCGCGGTTGGGTTGTGGATGGGTGGTTACATACTAAGACCCCTCCGTGGCTCGAAAAGCACGTTAAGCCGTTGGTCCCGGCTATCCTTCGTGAATCTTTGACATACATTACGGGTCGTGATAAGACCGGAAATATGACAACCGGTGTACCAAGGGGTATCGTATTACCCAATACCTGGGTTGTGGGGGTCTGATAGGTAGTCGCTCCATTTTTAAGACTGGTATTCAGCTGCATTTGGTTAGACTGGAAGCCGACCCCAATATAGTTGGGAAAAGATGAATGATTTAAAACTGTTATAAAAGTATGAGCATGTTCTAACTAGCGGTACTTCATCGGTTATAGTTATTTCATTCAATATTAACAAGTTACGCAGAGTATGAAACGCATCCTCCATTTTATAATTCAGTGAGCAAGCCCCCACTACAATATGAATGAAATCAGCGGACTCCTAAATTTTTTATTTTTTTTATTTAATATTCATATGTTCACTTCAGGTACTTTAGTTACGTCTTATTTGTCAGTTGATAAAACTAGCTATATGAAAAAGGCTTATGAAAAAAAAAAAGAGTTTGAATTGAGAACTTCTTTATTCTTTCGGTCATGTAATCACGTGATGGACGTCTGTTGTGTTCTTTACCGGCCAGTTATTTTCTTATTACAGGCCAAATACTTCTTCATAATACAGGGTGTCAGGGTAAACACCGTTGTCACTCAAACCATGGGTGATGACTTAAATATAGAAATAAATGACCGAGTAATAACAAAAAAAACCTTATTTTCATTAAAAGATTTAAAAAAGTTTCCATCCGACATCGTGCTCGCTAGCGACACAGCTGACTGACAGAGGGAGGAGTCGCGCTCGCGGCCTGTCAGGTCAAGTCCCGCGCCCCCCACCTGTGTTGAGACGCAAAGTCGTTGCCCTAGCTCATAGGGTGAAATACTCTTGTGGTAAAATATAATTTAAAAAAATAAAGGTTGTAATTTTCCATTGATTTTACGTTCTTGAAATGATACCAAACCACTGGTTTCAAGGATAACGGTGTATACAGAGGTGAAAAGAGCTTTAATCACCATGCTTGCTTGCGGGTTGGCGATTCCAGTCTGTTATTATAGTTTTGTTGCGATGTTTTTTCAACTCATAGCGATGTTTCCATTCTTCCTGCCTGTAACAATAAACTCGCATTTCTATTTCGATCTTTCTTTGTCGTGTGGTTAGTGGCTAACCTGGTGTGAGAGTTTTTATGCCGCCCATAGGCATCTGACTTAATTGGTTTCACATGCTGACAAATATCTATCAGGCATGCCGGTATCCCCAAGATTTTTTCCTTCACCGTTCTTGGAGCAACTGATCAATACGCACATGAACTCGAAAAGTCAGAGTCCTGGATTGGGTTCCAACTCGAGACCTATGACTTGGCAGTCCAACCACTAGGCTATCACTTCTGTTGAAGAAGAAAGAAATTGTTTCAGTTTGATTCTTTATTATAGTGATCTTTGAGTGGCCTATAAGATCATTACTAACCCAGTGATAGTAAATGAGCTGATAGTTTTTGATAGTGATTAATAATTGGGGTTTAAGATCACATTCCTTCATCATTCAATCGAATCAATCAATTATAAATTGATGCCCGCCGAAGTGTGACCGCGTTGTTTTTCTAAACTACGCAACGGATTTATATAGGTACGGTTTTCACCATCAGAGAGTTTATTCCACAAGGTTTATGTGCCGGTTTTTGAATTAAACTTACATATGTTTGTGATCAACGTTTTGTCAAATCGTAAAAACCGAAGCATGAACGTGTCACTAGTTCTATGTATATATATAGTTTAGTTGTTTATGTGTGTGTACACGCGTTGATTAATCATTCATGAGAAACGTCGGAGTACTGATGAACTTCTATTGGGGATCGGACTAAATAAATTTAAGTGAACTTTAATCAAACAGCGACGGAACTAACGCAATGCTTGTAAGTCTGTGCATTTGTTTCCTCTAACGAGACAAGCGGTATCTGCACATGATGCATTGTTTATGCCAAACTTTGCCTTGTCTTTCAAGCTTGTAAATTGTACCTACCTATAAAATTGGTGTGGGATATATATAGTTATGGATGTTTTCTTCGTAATTCATGAACATATATGAAACCACATATTTTCTATTCTACATAATAATAATTATAATAGGCATGCACTAAAAACATTTTTTATAAAATCAGCCCTCAAAATGCTTAATGGGAAAATTTGTATGCGAAAGATGGCACGGAAAGCACCTAGTTTCATAAAAATATTTTTAAGTCCCACCTACATGCTCCTAACTTCTCTGCATACCAATATTTTCTCGCACAATATTTCTAGCTAAATTTCAGTTCGGGCGACCAAAACTAAAACAAATTAACATCCAACGTGACCGAGATGAACACAAATATACAACAGTGGCTATTAACTGGAATTAGTCCTAAACAAGCTGGTCAATAACTAAGTACGACTGTACATACACTGGGAACTAAATTAATCTCCAGCTTAAAATTGTTTTAGAGACAATTTAGGAACAATTTGGGTTTCAAATTTACTACAAATGAAATGTTTATCTTTAACAACCATTACAAACTTATGGCCGTCGGCCACGTCGGCTTACGTGAAGAGTATTGGGTACTGCATCTCTATCATACGCTTTTAACAACACTGCAATACACAAGAAGGCCAATTTTCGTACTTAAAAATGTTCACATTCTAGTCGCAATCTGTCAAAATTGTCAAAAATGTTGGTAAATTGATTGTATTTTTGACAGATTGCGAATAAGAAACGAATGCGAACGTTTTTAAAAATTACGGGAACTGCCACTCAGTTTGAAATTTTCTGAAATACTATCCGTGCTTGTCCCGGTGTAAATCTTACCTCCATCAAAAATTGTACATCCTTTTGTGAGATCATGTCACCAAAAAGACATCGTCTCATGTTCCCACTTTGCATATTAATCAAAATCATTTGTTATTCATTTAACATGTTTACAAAGCTGTTGTATGTGAAAAAGGCTACACACCGAGCGAATTATTAAACGTGTATAGCATACAATAGAGGAAGTTCGAGACCATGCTGAACACCCATCTGAAGATTATAAAATATAATAAATAGGTATCGGGTAAATTTTAGGTCCTATACGCCAATATAGGGGTCCGTTGGGCTATCCTTCTAGAATTGCAACTTTACAAGCTAAGATATTGGCTCACGTAATTAGTTAAGCAATCATTAAGTTTAAGTGATGCGGGTGTTGACGGCCTTCCAGGACTATCCATCCATCGCCTGTCTAGCTTTCAAGCAATATGTTAGCAAGACAGTTAAACAATGACTAGCAAAACGCAAATTTTCAAGACTTCAGTCTTTTGACAATTAGCCTTTGTTAGCAGTTATAGATGACAGCAATTTGACATAATTTATTTGTAAGAATCGTGGTGTTTCGATTTTCTTGGCAAAATTATCTCACAATTTTTTTTAGTTTTGAAAAATGAATGTAGTTTTTTTTCTATTACGTTTATAGAAAGACCGTTCTACCTCGATTCGTCAATAATTTTGCATCTGAACAGCTTTTGCCAGTGTATATGTGTGTGTGCAGTAACCCCTGTGATCTCTGCCATGGCGCCTAGTAACCAGACTATTGTCATGGACCTTAGGATAGACTAAGAATAGGATAGATTAAGAAAACCTCAAAGAATATTCTTCAACAAAATGTTGATAATGGTAACCCTGCACAGAAATTAAAAACTAATCTTTTCCTTACAAGAAACAACAAATAGTTCAACAGAATAAAGTTATTTAAATACCAAGACTAACTACTGATTGGAATTCTCTAAGCCACAGCCAGTCGTTTGCAAGCTGTTGGCATCTCAGCGTCTTACGTGCTGTCTCATTTATTCCCAATAAACTGAAAAGAGACGGAAGTTCTTAAATCCTCTTTGAATAATCTCTCACAGGGGATCAGTCACGGGCTTGGCAGTATATATCGAGCCGTTGTTGACGCCAGTGAACGTAAAATTTACTGTAACATAAAATATACGTATAGTAAAACTGGTAAGATGTATAGGGAGTTGTAAATTTAGTTCCACGTGTAAGGGATATTTGGGTTAGAACGTGAAGTACCCAAGTATAGTTTCAACCACTATTTCAGTAGGTACACGAAAGTTTTCAGTCAGTGCAACGCACCAAGTTGTGTATAGTGAACAGGGTTTCGTTTACTGTTTGTAGTCTAGCTACTGTTCTACTTGTCAAATTAGAGTTTCCTATGTCTGACTAAAAGCATACTCTTCCAACTCCTCATTGGCTATATTATCTTTGATTATTGATTAAAACTTGTAATTATTCGGTAACAGGTTGTCTGGGGTTAAACCGCACTGTCCTTCGTATTCGCTTTCACTGGATAACGGTATCATTCATATAAACAGTACATATTGGCAATCATTCAGTTTAAGGTACCATTCCGTAGCCGACCGCAGGCGGCAACTGCAGGCGACGTATCGTAGCCAAACGACGATGACAAACGACGACGATGGTTTCTATGTATTTCTATAAAAGAGACATGTCACTAGTTACGGTAGGTATTTCATAGAAAATTATAGAAACCAGTCGTGCCACGGCGATTAATATGCCGCCTGCGGTCGGCTACGGAATTGTACCTTTATATCGCAGTTTTATATATTTGTAATAATTATGCCAATTGCGGTTCCAAGCACTTTGGCACTGTGCCGCACCTAACCAGATAAGCTTTAATTAATCATACCCTACATTTTAAAATAAAAGTAGGTATTTCATTAAACGTCATTTGATTGTCGGTTGGAGAACCAATGAACTAATTTGAACAAAGCTTGTCATAATTATCTTTTCTCATTCACACAAATTTTCTATCAAATTCCTGATTTGTGATACCTAGCTATAAATCACTGTTGCTAGAATCTACCAGCATACCAAGGTAATAATGCAAATTGTATTTAGGTAATATCGTGAAGAAACTGTACTTCTAACTTGAAGATAACAGAATAAATAAAGCTTTATTTGATTACGCTGTTTCTACTCATAACAACAAAAAGTACTTACAATACTAATTTGACAATGAACAGCGACAGAGAGACGAAGGAACACGACGGTTACAGTAATTAGCCAATTGCTTAATTTCTCTTCGTATTACTCGTGGAAGACTTTCAGCACTCAGTAAATCTAAGTACCTAAATATATGCTTAATTAAGTAGAACTCTTAATTTTAATTGAATTTCGAAATCGGATCAACACTTGGGCTGTAAGCTTAGAGCTCTATGCCAAATAGAAGAACTAATATAATACAGGCAGTAACAATATATTACTAGCTCAGCTGTCATAATGTTCTTCAAACACTATAAAGCTTCGTGCAAACGGCGCGACAGGCGGCGCAATTTTTGTCGCACCCGCGATTTCACGCCTGTATGTGGGGAGCCTTAAAGACACCTGTGTAGCGGACACATTCATAAGTTAGAATAATAGCCTACTTCATACATACAGAACGAATTATGGTGTGGACCCTTTTTACATAGTCGTCTAAAATATGTGTGTTCGAACCCCACCGGTTGCGCTATTGACTTCAATCCGCTGCTAGCACATGCATATTAGCTAGTTAAAAGTTAATAAAAATCCACATTACCCATTAAAAACCAGCATGGTCATGAGAAAATTGTTTCTATTTTGCATATCTGCAGACTAATACGGCTTGTTCCGCCACCTCCATATCCTCGGATGCAGCGCAAACAAAAACAGTCAAATGTTTGTTTGAATAGAATTACCGGCTGTTTTCACAGAAATGAATAGCGGAGAACGAAGCGAAAGCAGCGCTTGAATAAACATTAGTGCGAAGAAGATCTGCGCTTCATGAAGCGAATGTGGAGCGGGAGATATATTTTAATTGTGTGTATATGATGACCACAGAGTACTTGCTATGATACCCTACCAAGATTTTTATTTCTTCATAGAGTTTTTATGTGGTGCCAAGTGCGACTGCCGAGTTCGATTCTCAAGTCAGCAAAGAATAGAATAATTACTCTTTATTATGAACACTATACGATTTACAGATATAAATTAGAGATTTTACATAGGGTAAAATACGAGCGATCTCTATCATGGCGAGCGATAAGACCGCCCAATGTATCAATGGGCGGCCTTATCGCTAAATGCGATCTTTTAAAAACAAGTCTTTTCAAGAGTTATGGTTATTATTTGTCTGTACAAACTCCTGATTGGAACACCCATAACTTCAGAACCCAAAAATTCAGAGTTCCTGAATTTACCTTTTTGATACCTCTGAATTTGTGCCCAGTCAATGGTTATAAGCTTGCCCTTATTGCATATGGAACTCAAATATACCTAATTGGCGATATATAGGTGTGTGCCCCCTCGAAGAATACCTACACACATTAATGTTCTGTTATTTTTACTATATTAGCCTATTAAACCCTTTATGCTGATTCGGATTAAACCCCATTGACCCCGGCCGAGTATATTACCCGTATAAAGCTCGTAAATGATCGCTGCTGAATATGCATTATTACCTACTCTTTAGTAGGTTACCCTTTAAGGCACGCATTTATTACTGGTAAACGGCTGGGTTGGTGTTTATATTAAATTATGTCATTGCCTCGTTGGTCAAGTGGTCGCCATCGCTATCGCTGAGTATGAGGTTCGATACCCAGATCGAGCAAAGTATTATTGGGTTTTTCTATCAGTAATTTCTCAGTAGCAACCCGAAGTCTCGATATGGGTTCGGTTGATAGCAATAGGCTGGTCCCCTATTACTTGGGACTTGAAAATAATTAGCGAAATGTGGGTGTACTATTGGTACACTTCTCCCTAACCCTTTCCTGGATTACAGGCGTGATGATACATTATTATTATTAGACACTGTTCACATCTAAGCCTGTTCTTTGTAGGAACACGGTACTGAATACGTATGATTAGGGAACATAACCCCAACGATACAGTAGGCTCGAAAGAATCCGAAATCATAGAACTCAAATTGCAAACAAGTTTCTTTAAAAAAAATACTCATTTATGAACCATTAGCAAATAAATGTTTCTCAGACATTTTGTGGTGAGAAAGCCAGTATTTGTCAGTATTTACCCCACCAATTTATTTGATTATAGCAATTAGTTGTCAGTCTAAGACCTAGAATATTTAAGACGTACTTAGTACAATCATTCGGATGTTTCGGAGAAGCTCGTGGCTACGTTATAACAGCCGCACGGGTCGATCCATCAGGTTAAGCTACGCTTGCCGGGGTTGGTCCGTAGATGGGTGACCATCTTTACATACCGACACTCCTCCGTGCCTCGGAAAGCACGTTAAACCGTTAGTCCCGGCTGTCATTTGTGGATATTTGACAGACGTTACGGGTCGTCAGAAGCCCGAAAGTCTGACAACCAGTCTTACCAAGGGTATCGTATTACCCAGTTACTGGGTTGTGTAGGTCAGATAGGCAGTCGCTCCATGTAAAATACTGGTATTCAGCTGCATCCGGTTAGACTGGAAGCTGACCCCAACATAGTTGGGAAAAGGCTAGGCAGATGATGACTTAGTACAAACATTAGGAATTTATATCTGGAATGATTCGAATAGCCTTGTAGCCAAAGTATCGTAATGTTATTGGAAGGAATAACAGTTGCTATTAAAGCATGTTTTAATAGCGTTAAGTAGATAATTCGAAAATTCAAATTTTCTTAGATTTTTAGCAATTTGCAGGTCAGTATCACGTCGTGTTATGTGTTGATTAAAATATGATTCGCGACCGTAACAAACATGGATTTACAGAATTATAAACATTAGAATCAGCAATACCACTCTCTAAGTTCATAATAAGTGTAGGTAGGTATTGAATGACTATTTCATGAAAGCGTGACATTTGGCAGTTATTGTATTGTTGATTCTGCGTCCCCCTTAAGAAAAGGATATCATCCAATTTGGACCAAAAGAGAAAATGCTGGCAAAAAAAAAATGTGCTGTTTTTAGTTAGAACTTTTCCGCCTAAGCATTTCTTTTTATGGCACCGAAGCTGTAGGGCCATTTTCCTTGGTTTTATTTGGGTTCAAAAATGGAGTGTTTTTGTTAAATGAAAAAGCCCATTTTTAGGGTTCCGTAGTCAACGAGGAACCCTTATAGTTTCGCCATGTCCGTCTGTCCGCGGCTTAGCTCAGAGACCGTTGGTACTAGAAAGCTGTAATTTGGTATGAATATACATGTAAAGGACGCCGACAAAGTGGTAAAATAAAATCGTTTTTTTTTTTGGGGACCTCCCCTACTCGCAAAGTGGGGATGGTTTTTTTTTTCTCGTCAATCCCATAATGTGTCGTTGGAAAGGTCGTTTAAAAATAATTGTCGAAACCATTTTTGGATTCAGGGATCCGTTTGCGGAATATTAAGCTTTAAAGTGCTAATTTTTGTTAGAGCCAAGTGCCCCCCCCCCCGCCTTGCCAGCTAAATGGTTGGGTTTGGATATGTGAAAAAATTCACGGCAGTAGTATATATAACAAAATTAAAAGGAAAACTATCACCGCTACGTAGGCTCCACAAGTTACAGAGTAATAATCGACCAACTTAAATTAGCAGTTGTAAAAACATGTTCTCCCATACATTCTTTATCGGAGAACAAGTTTTTCAACTACAATGTTAAGTTTATTTTATAAATTCATCTCAACTAACGGAACCCTTCATTGTGCATGGTACAACATGCACTTGGCCGGTTTTTACTTTTTTGGAGTTTTAATATAACAAATATACTGGCGTATCTTTCATTCGAACCTTTTAATAATTGATTAAATGTTTACCATTTATTTAATTTGGATAATCATCTGGCATAACAATAATATCATCCCTCAAAAGTTGGACGAGTAATATCTTGTAAAAGTCGAACATCCTAACTATAATGTTATAAATGCGAAAGTGAGTTTGTTTATTTGTTTGTTTATGTGTTGTTTGTGACACTTTCACGCTAAAACGGATGAACGGGTTTGGATAAAATTTGGCACAGGGGTAGACCATGACAGGACGTAGAATACTTTTTATCCTGATATTCCCACGGGATCGAGACTTACGCGGGTGAAACCGCGGGGCGCAGCTAGTAGCTCATAAATATGCAGCACTAAATTGTTCTGTTGCCTATGACGCATGTGCAATCAGCGATTGCTTCTCGTCCTGATAATGATTGATTAATCTATGACAATGTATGTATATTACCTATTGTCTGGCTCTGACACGGCGATTGCAATCGTCCACGAATCCTCCATAAATCCATCCCTTCTAACTCTGTCAGGTGTTCACGTGACAAATCATTTACTGAGTTCAATTGTAAATGATCCATTGTCGAGGATGTGCTTTATTGGTCATAACTCATACCGCTGACAATAATTCTACAGCTAAGTAGAGTTTCACAATTAGGTACATTATGCAAATGCAAAAAATAATGTTTGTGTGGTATTTTTTTTGGGTGTGGATATGATGACAGGATATGTATACACAACAATTTATTTCTATAATTATTTTTACACATAACAAAATCATCTTAAAATAAAAAAAAGGCTTAGAACTATTTTAATTTAATCGAAAAAAGATAGATTTTTGTAATCAAATAAAACAAAGGGTTCTACAGCTTCGGTGCCATAATCAGAAATGCTTAGGCGAACTTTTCATAGAAAATAGCAGATTTTTTTTTTGGACCGATAATAAAAACAATCGTGGTTGATGTCGAACTCAAAAGAATTATACTGAACATATTACATAATTATTTTATCTGCATTGTCCAAAATCTGGCTCCAGGCGGAGGTAGCATTTCAAAGGCCAACGCTTAACACCGCTACTTAACATGCCAGGAAAGTAACCATTGAAGATGCTAAAAATAAAAACCTGTTAAAATGTGTCACGTCACAAAATGTTGTTAAAAATATTAAATAAGATGGCTGCTAACGGCTACAAAATTCAATTTCCTATCGTGACGTCACACGATGACATTTTCCCAAAACGAATCTTGTCCTATATCTTATCAAATAGCTCGAGGCGTTTAAGAAGCGGTAGTAACATACTTATGGTCGCTAAAAAAATCCCTTTTTTGCCTTTCCCGTGTCGGGTAAGAATAGCCTGTTATTTCATTTTAAATGGTAAAAGTATTACAGCTTAGCCGTCCCAGTCCCAAATTCAAATAAGATCTTATCTACTGAATTTGTGGTAAGAGGGAAATGTAAATAAGGAAGACATTGAGCTACGCGTGTACGTATGTGAATATGTATAACCTAACCTAATGCTGCGTACACATTGGTAGAATGAAACTTGAAATGTAACACAAGTTGAAAGAAATTCGCCTAGTTGTTGTGTTTTTTATTAATGTGGACCGCTCATTTGTGTTACTTTTCACCAATTTCACCACCTCGGCTTAACCCGTAAAGCGATGCGACGCACGCGGATGTAATTACGACAACTATACCAGTTACCAGAACGAAAATAATATTCATTGAAATAAGTTCTATTTTTGTAAAAAGACATAAAAAATCTGATACTAGGTATAATCACATCCTATCGTGGCAATCAATGAATTGATTGCTACAATATGATGTGATAGAGTGAACGAAGAAGTTATTCCGGGAATTCTTCTTACCGCATACCGATAGTGTATGCACATTGCATGGCGGAGTAAAACATAGTTATGCACTTGCACACAATGTACAGTGCTTGAATAACCTTGGAAGTGAAAAAAATGCTGAAAAAATCTGTGAAAATCTCAACGTGAAAACTAAGGTGAAGTGAGCTGTCATTTCCACCTCTTGCTTGTGATTAAAAATTGACAGTTCACTTCAAGGTCACTTCACCTAAGTTTTCACGGTGAGATATTTAGGTCGGCTGCAGTTCTTTAGAAATGGAAAAACGTATTAAAGTAATATGTACCTATCCTACTTCAAAAAGGCGAATCTGCCTTTATATTTTGTTCTGTGGCAAAGCCACTATTTTAAAATACTAATAAATAAAATATATTGCATAACAAACATTCTCATCGATTTATAAACTATTTTTTAACTAATTTGTATTCACTTGGTTATCCACAAAACACCGCAAAGCTGGTTTAGTGGTTACCAATGTTTTATTCACGATATAAAACGTTTTAAAACACTATTAATTATTTCGCATATCAGTATGTGTCGCACATAAAATCTGATGTGCCATTTATTACATGCATTTGTACAAATCTAGCCACGGAACCGTTCCAATTTGTTTGCAGCGGATATTTTAACGCGAAAATATTGCTATTTCTGCCTGTAGAGACGTTCCGCAAAGTGGTAACTTCTATTACTCTCCCGGGGTTGACAGTGTCAGGGTTTCTTTATAATAAAATATGCATTTTCCTACAAAACTTCTACTACTTATTTAAATTAAGAATTTAAAACAAACCTCTTACCTACTTTTGTTGTGAGAACTAAAGATGTCTAGCTTTTGAATTATTATAAACGTGTATTGTATTTCATGTTTCTTAGGTACTGCTAAGGAATTTAACAATCTTAAATATTTAATAATTATCGCTTAATCTTTCATTTCGCTAGAATATCCTTACATATTATAAAACAAAGTCCTCCGCCGCGTCTGTATGTCTGTCGTCCTGTACGCGATAAACTCAAAAATTACTGCACCGATTTTCATGCGGTTTTAACCAATGGATAGAGTGGTTCTCGAGTACAGTTTTAGTATATAATAACCGACACCCACGCGGGCGAAGTTGCGGGCATCAGCTATAGTATACAATAAAATAAAGTTTTCGTAAGAAAATTGGTGAAACTTGGTTCATAATTATTTTGTCCGGAAAAAAGAAATTCCTTCTGCGGGATAAACAAAGATTCTTTAATCAAGCGTGAAAAACCGCAGTGGCCGAGCGTATTTAATTAGAAAACCTCTGGGAGTATTTTATGCAAGGATTGCATTCATTTAATTATGAGGTAAAAAAGATGAATAAAAATCTCGCTTGACCTTGTTGATTTCTTTATTTTGATTAAATGGAAAGGTCGTGATAAAACAAAACGTTTGTAAAACATGCCAAAACAAGCGAAAAGCAGAAATTCTTTGTTTCGCAATTTTGTAGACAGAAAGCTTTTGGTGGGGTGACAAACAAGATAAGTTTTCTATTTTCCACTCAAACTCACATTATTGATTGGGGGCGCAATGTTTTATGTTCTCAACCAATATTACTTTCAATTCATTTGAGATTTCTTTTATTCCGTTCTAATTGTTTTGAGACTTCGTTTATTTACTTTGATGTTCAAGTTCAACTAAAGATCATCATATTAATAATTATGTATTTGACAGAAAGCCCTACCCTCACTACTCTACGCTATATGTTAAGGCCGATGGGTTCAGTATAAAAAAATGGGGAAAACCATTCTACTATAATCATTCCCTTTACGGTTAGCCTTACCTAACAAATCGAAAAACTGCAGTATCGCCTATTAAAGGCTTCAAAAATGGTAACTCGAATGTCAATCAATCTGCCTAGCCTTTTCCCAACTATGTTGGGGTCGGCTTCCAGGCTAACCGGATGCAGCTGAATACCAGTATTTTACATGGAGCGACTGCCTATGTGACCTCAGCAACCCAACTGACTAGGTAATACGATATACTTCGTGGTAAGATTGGTTGCCAGACTTTCGGGCTTCTGACGACCCATAACGGCCGTCAAAGATCCACGAATGACAGCCGGGACCAACGATTTAGCGTGCTTTCCGAGGCACGGAGGTGTCTCGGTATGTAAAGATGGTCACCCATCCACGGATCAACCCCGGTAAGCGTAGCCTTAACCTAATGGATCGACCCGTACAGCTATTATTACTTAGCCACGAGCTCCTTGAATGTAACAGCACTCAAATGATGCATGGCCCACAAGCGTCGCATATTAGGTATATTGTATGTGGGACACATATTTCCCGCTGTTGTCATGTCATAGACGGGAAAGGCAAGAAGCTAACACCAGTATTGTCCCTAGTACGACCAAACCAATATTCAACATATCATCATCTGCCTAGCCTTTTCCTAACTATGTTGGGGTCGGCTTCCAGTCTAACCGGATGCAGCTGAATACCAGTATTTTACATGGAGTGTCTGCCTATCTGACCTCCACAACCCAGTAACTGGATAATACACCCTTTGGCTAAACCAATATTCAACATATAATACTAAACAAATATTTTCGTATCCTTTTTAATTATTCCAAAGTGAAATCATAATACCTTCACTAAAATACAACTGTGGTGTATAATTTCCACCGTTTTTGATGCAAGTTAGTCCACAAATTGTTATTAATTACCAAAGTTTTGTCAATTGTTAGTGCCAAACGTAACGTGAAAAGTAAAGTTACCTTGAAATTTTGTTTTCAACTTGTAGCTGCTGTATAAATACGCGTTTACCTGAATTAGCGTATTATTGTGCTGTTGGCTGGATTATTTTTAACCTTATGCTCTTGAAAATAGCGATTTCAATGGTGTTGACCTTGGTATACGCATGGCCTCATTGTATCTACTGAATTTATGAAAATGTAGGTTATATGAGGCCAGAGAGTCATAAACCATGGAAACGTCTATCATGAATAATGAGAAGGTAAAACTCTTTCATCGATATTAAAAAGAAGAAAATAATCGTTTACCTTTGGATTCAGACGTTTTCTATTGAAGTTTTTTATATCTAGACAAATGCGAGCCGCTGTCAACCTTCTTTCACCATTAGAAAGCTATTGTTAGACTTCTTTCTAGGTCGGTGGGTAATCTTTCATTGTTGGTGACAAAATATTGAAAGTTTTTTTTTTTATCGCGAGTCTACCGATGGTTTCTGCCCTAATTTTACATTTGGGGCATACAGACTTTGTCAATTTACCGAAAGTCAATATTTTAATCAAATTGCATACTTAGTTCTTTAAATATACCTAAAAATTTTAGAATAAAAAATGGCGTTAATACTGCACAGTAAATTATCAAAGCTATGCTTTGATAATTTACTAAATAAAATAATATTTACCTAAATAAACTTTGACTGCCTGGTCTAGTGGTCGCAAGCACTACTGCTGTGCATGAGGTCCCGGGATCGATTCCCAGGTCGGGGAAGGTGTTATTGGGTTTTTCATCTAGAGTTTCTCAGTAGCAGTGTGGAGTCAGGATTTGTGTCCGGTTGAAGGCAACAGGCTCGCCCCCTACATGGGACTTAAACATAACTAGCGAAATGTGGATGTACTACTTATATATAGGTACACCTCTGCCTAACCCTTCAGGGATTACAGGCGTGATGTTATGTTTTATGTATGTTATGTTACCCAGAGAAAATATAATTTAAAACGAGCGAAAAGAAAATAATAAAGAGATTCCATCGCTACAGGAAAAATTAATAACTAAAGTTATCGGGAAAAAAAAAAACGCATAACACACGCCATTCTATTGAGAATTCTTGTGGTATTTTCGAACAGTTCATTTAACCAACCCCCACAGTGCAAACTAAATTCTTTGCTCACACCATAGATGTGGAGAAAGATGGATATGGCAAGCTGGCGTTCTCTATGTACGATGGAGTTTGGGAGAATGTGCAAGTTTTTATTTTATTTCCGACTTCCTGTGTTGCCAGTTTTAAACTATTCTGAAAATTTAGTTTATTCAGCTAAAACATATTTGAGTCCACCCGTACGCAAAATACGCGCTTCGACGCGTGACGTGGAGTTGCAGACACCAGCCGAGAGAATGACCTAAAATTACTTAGAGAGAGAACTACCTATTTTGTTTTTCTTTTAAGTAAGTACTATTCCGTTTCTTTTCGCTCAAAAACCTTTTGGCAAACTTGTGAGTTCTACTTTATATCTGTGTTCATACACAGTTTGTTCAATACATACAATATCCGAAGCCATTATCGATAGAAAATTGTTTAATGTGCGGCACTGATTGGCTCAGCTCTTAGCCAGTTCCAATATTTAAGCTTTGCGCACTTTGTTGCTTTGTTTTGATAAGAGAATCTTTATTGCGCCCTGGGTCGGCTAACAATCCTAAATAAGCATTGTGTAACGTAACTGTAGAGTGTAGGTGACTTGTCCTAAACTAACATTCATTGAAGTGTAATTCGTACATTGTATTCCTCTTAATATTCGTTTCAAATAAAATTCCAGATGAAATACCCTGTTTTACTAGTCAGCAAAAAAGTTCTAATTAAAAAAGTATTTTTGAAAGGTCGTTACGATTCCCAATTGGGAACTTTTTTCTGTAGACAGTAAAATAATACGGTGTTGTGAAAACGAGGCTTTGGATTCTGTTTTTATTTCATTTGCATTTCAATTTTAAACGGCTGAATAGAAATCGAAACCGTTTACTTACATATTTTCAGACTGAATATTTTGGCAAATCACATTGATTTTTTTCAGCATTATTATTTAAAATAAGAATGTATTTTAAAAGGGGTTTTAACGAGTGACGACACTGGAGAAGATCTAGTCGTATGTGAGGATAACTACGACAGAAAAAGATCTTTATAAAAGTACTAAATATAAGCACAATAAGTACTCTTTTAACTTAAAATACTGAGACATTTCCATACATCCTTGAAACAAAAGCATCGCGAAAATAACAACACGTAGAGCACGGAACACGGAACGCAATATTTTATAACTGAACAAAATGGAAAACTACTGCGAGGTAACACCGTGAACGATTAATACCCTCTTTCGTTCAGCTCGTTGGTCTGAACGAACCTAATGAACATAAACAATAAAATAACAAAAGATGAGTGCATTGAATTTCCCGTCTATTGTCAGGCCGAACAAATTGGCTCTTCTGGCCTCACAAAGGGGACTAGTCGCTAGTGTTAGGTTTAAATTTGACCGGCGCACTTTGAGGCCATTGGCTTCAAAAGCCGAAAACTCAATTAATGGTAAAATTGGCTGCGCGGTTTCTGAACACGAGTCGTGTCGGCTGGGTCAAGGATCGTGTTGGTCGTTTGACTCGGGTGCCACTTCCATGTACGAGTCAAATAGTTTTGAACGGCGTACATGCAGAGGAATTTTGTAGACCTTTTTGGTTTTGTATTTCGAACAGTTTCGAATACCTATTGTCTTTCTATTCTTAACTGAGAAAGAAAACTGGGTACCCTATCCCAGCTTAGCTATTTATTTAAATGAAAACCGCATACTTACCTCGATAGTAATAAGCAATTAAGTATCTATACGTCAGACACAATCCATTTTTAAATAATACGCCAGGTATGAGTTTTCATAGTAATTTATTTGGCCGTTATACAACGACAGGTATGGATTTTCATACAAACATTGCCGGCCGGGCGCTCGCATGTATTGGACCAGTTGTAACGCAATTTCGATTTATCTCGAAGAAGATTGTTAAAATAATGTCCGTTTTTCGAAGCATGTTTGAGAAAAAATTGTTATCTCAAAGTCAAAGTCAAATCATTTATTTCAAATAGGCACATTAAAGTCACTTTTGAACGTCAAAAAAACTAAGAAATAGAACTGATTCTAGTCGCCCCTTCCAAAAGGTAGTTTTCGTATGGAGAAGAATGGGCAAGAAACTCCACCGTTACTCTTTAAAAAAAATGTTTACATTTACATGTGAATACGATGCACCAAGAATACGATTACTGTACCACAATTTGTAAAAAGAATTAAAAATGGAGGAATCTACATCTACACTAATATTATAAAGAGGAAAGATTTGTATTTTTGTATGTTTGTATTTTTGTGTGTATGTTTGTAACGAATAAACTCAAAAACTACTGCGCCGATTTCAATTCTTACACCATTAGAAAGCTACATTCACCCTGAGTAATATAGGCTATATATTTATTGCTAGAAAAGATTAGGGATCCTTACAAAAACTACAATAATGTAACCCAAGGTGTAAAAAAATTAGTTAAAATATTCTTTACATCGCGTGCGCTGCGAAAACTGTTGAGGATAGAATAAAATAATGTACTACGACTTTGCAGAACACATTATTATTTATAAAAAGTGTCGCGATAGCATATGTTTTTTTATTTTGAAATTTTAATTGAAATGACGCCGCTAGAAAAGGCTCATTATTTGTATCATGGTATTAATCTTTATCAAAATAAATTACTTCATATTTAAGACCTTTATATAACTTTTTGAATTATTAAATTCGGACATTCTATTCGAAAGATATCACGAGTTTAAAAATGTAAGTATAGCTCCAAAAAATATCGGCTCATACATTCAGTATATGTAGGTACAATGGCTTTTTTGATGATATCACAGTAGATAGGTTGCTAGGTATGTATGTAGGTATGATGTAGGGTAGGTAGGTAGGGTAGGTAGGGTAGGTATGTAGGGTAGGTAGGTAAGGTAGGTAGGGTAAGTTGGTTGGGTAGGTAGATATGTTGGTAGGTGTAGGGAGGTAGGTGTAGGTAGGTAGGTATGTAGAGTAGGTAGAGGGCAGGTAGGTAGGGTAGGTAGGTAGGGCAGGGTAGGTAGGTAGGGTAAGTGCACCGTAGATAAGTACTTAGTGCTACCCGTGCGAAGCCGGGGCGGGAAGCTAGTGAGTAGTGGCTTGTTTACAAAGTGCACTTTTAATATGGGTTTTAAATTTTCTTTCATTTAATTGGTAAATATATCACAAGGTATTTTGTTATAGCATTTAACGCAGTACCCCATAAAAGATGTTTGTACTTTAGCTAATCTGAAAAATGGTCTCCATATGTTAAAAAAATCAATTCGCCTAGCCTTTTCCCAACTATGTTGAGGTCGGCTTCCAGTCTAACCGGATGCAGCTGAATACCAGTATTTTACATGGAGCGACTGCTATCTGACCTCCACAACCCAGTAACTGGGTAATACGATAGTGATGGTTAGACTGGTTGTCAGACTTTCGGGCTTCTGACGACTCGTAACGACTGTCAAAGATCCACAAATGATAGCCGGGACCAACGGCTTAACGTGCTTTCCGAGGCACGGAGGAGTCTCGATATGTGAAAATGGTCACCCATCCACGCACCAACCCCGGCAAGCGTAGCTTAACCTGATGGATCGACCCGAGCGGCTGTTATTACTTAGCCACGAGCTCCTCTTACGAGACTTTACTCCATACGTTAAAAAAATAATACTTACTTATTCAATTTTATTTACAAGATAAAAGTAAGTAAGCAACTAATAATTACCTAAGCTTAATAAATAGATACCTACTATTAAAGGGCAATATACGTGCTTAGTATCAGACTGCCGATCAGTCATTGATCGTTATCATCAATAGATAGGATATCGATTATATTGTTTAGGACTTTAGGAGCATTTGGTCGGTTTCTCATTATTATAGTAGGTAGGTATCGAATAATTTGAAAAATGACTTAAGTGCCCGGTAAATTATGGGCAGTTTTCAATTAAACTATGAGGCACGAGGACGGTTTGGTAAATTCGAAGATATGTGACATCTACCAACCAGCACTGGGCCCACGTGGTGGATTACGGCCGACTCCCTCTCACCGAGGAGGCCTGTGTCCCAGCAGCGGGAACATTATATTATGCTGTTTATGAGGATGAGCCACGTTTAGTACTTATAACGTTACAATGCAACTTTTATGAATGAAAAAGCATGATTTTTCGAAGAATCTACACGTAACAAAAGCATATTTTATTATTCCAATTTATTTAATTTCAATTAATAAATTGGAATAATAAAATATGCTTTTATATAAATTCACACTTTACATTTCTTTGGATATGTAGCCCTAGAAAATTCTAAAAACATAATAATATTAAAAGTTTATGGAAAAGGAGAAAACTGATTTTCCAAATTGGGACAAATTATTATTAAATTATTAGTTAAATAATTATTGGCTAGAACTTATGTCTCATGACTTTTCCATTAATAGCTTCTATGGATTTAAATATATCATATAATATCTACACACATAACACCACGCCTTGTTACCCCGAAAGGTTGGGCAGAGGTGTACCTATAATAGGTACCTACACCCACATTTCACCAGTTAAGTTTAAGTCCCACGTAATAGGGGGCGGGCATTAATCAGGACTCTATGAGTTGGAAAAACCCAATAATACTTTTCCCGAACCGGGATCGAATCCAGGACCTCATTCTTAGAAGTAGCGTTAGCGACCACTAGACTAAAGAGGCAGTAACTATTAGCCAGAATACCTATCTATTCTAGTTTTCCATATTTCTTCAAAAACCAAAGAAACATATCAATCTACATTTTCTTTATAATCCTTTAGTAGGTAATTTATTACGCCAAAAATAATTGTAGAATTCAATTTCAAGTTCCTACTTATATTTTATGTGGTCCCAAGAAATTCGTAAACAACTTCGAAACTTCGATGCTTTGAAACTTTAGCAAGAGAAGCGTACATGCGAAGTGTTCTTGTAAGTTATGTAACGAGCTACTTGCATGTTTTCATAGCTTACTTAGTTATGCCAAGAGTTGAAGCCAATTTCATTGGAGTACGTGTTTTAATAATGGTTGCATACATCCTGTTGATTATTGCTCTAGATTTTACAGCATAAGTATACCAAAGACGGAGTCTAACCAAGATATTTGCGCAGGTGTTTGTCTACCATTTCTTTAGTTCTAAAAAAGATGATTTCAGTTACACAACGATACTATATAGATCATCAGCCATCTTGCATTTTGTTTTAGAAACTATTAGTATTAGTATTAGAAACTACCGATATAATTAATTGAGACATTTTGAATGTCTGTCAAAATGTTCCTGAAAATGAATTTTCCTGACATTTGACAGTTATTTGAACTGACAGGAAATTGACGTAGGGTGTTGCAGTTTGCTTAACAATTTATTTCCCTGGCTGTACATAATCGTCTTGCTAGGTAGCTTCGTCTTTAGTTTAAGAAGTGAGTCCTCAACTTTCGTATTCCGACACTGTACTTGTTTTTTTTTTTGTTTTTTTGTAAAATAAAGTCTTTTCAAACCAACATTTTTGTCATAGGAACTTCACCTTCGTGGGAGCAGTTCGTGAGAGAGTCTTTAGTGCAGGCAGCGTGGCCCGTGGCGTTGGTCGCTCCGCCCAGGCGGGCCCTCACAGTGGACCACCAGTGAGTACCATTCTTTATGTAGCAGAGTATGTGGGAGATGTGTGTGTCCGTTGATATACTGGTTGATTACAGGGTAAAATGTAGTGATTGAATTTACTCCACGTAAATACGTCGGTAGGTTTCGTAGGACGATGATAGTCTTATTTTCAAACTATGACTTTTCAAGTCTCTCATATCTCAAAGCAGTTTTATAAAATGAGTTGGTGTCAAAATTCTTGCCTTGGCTAAGTATAATCTTGGCTAAATATAGCTTTTGTAAACCTCATAATATATACTTATTCGAATTTCAAAATAATAAACATTGAGAGTAAAAGATATTATCTTTTACTTAAAACAAGTAACAAAATTCCTTCCAAAAATGAATTCAGAAACGGAAGTTGATAGATATAGATACCTCAATCTTACGATAAACGTGTCGCTTTTATCACAGCCGCAAGCCGGTTTGAATTCTCAAAGAATATTACAATAATATTTTGAAAATACGTTGCGAGTCCCGAGATTCGAGAAATAGCGAGCATTCGATTTGTATTCCGATACTTTGACGAGGCTACACGGTACCTACACATGTTAGATTTTTAGGAAAACACGATCGAATAAAATCGGTGGAGCCATAAATACAGCTGTACAATGTTCAGTCACATGTTTCTCATGAAATCATGAGCCGCGTAATGGACATTACAAAAAATGCGAAATATTTTTAATACGTTATGTATGAATAGTACCGAAAGTTCTGAACCTACTGAAGGTGAAAGATTTACCAATTATTATAGGTATTTGAGGGATCATTGTGAGCTTAGTAGGTGCGATAAGCTACGTGAGAAAATCTCAATAGGTTTTGTTCCCAGATTAAAACGTCGCGTTTCATAAGAATTTGGGAACTCTTAGCGATGAGGGTTTACATGATTTATGAGACTCAATTGTTACCTAGATTGTACCTTTTAATAAGGGTTCATGAAATGTAGCACGGGGTAAAATTAATCCTTTCCTGTGGAGGTACAATGTTGAAGAAGATTCAGGTGTAAGAGACAAATCCTTTTGAATTAGTTATGATCTAGGAGATTGTTAAAACGTATGAAAATATTAATATTTTGAACTCCCGAAGGTATTTGCGTAATCCTCCATTAAAGAAAATTATGTACCTAGAATTTAGACAATTACTTTCCATAAGTATCTCTGTATGGAAATTATACCTAATAAATAATTGTTAAAAACAATTTTAAAGGAGACACAATGAATGTACCTAATGTGGATAATCAACACTTACATTTTTAACATTTATAGGACCAGCTATGTGCAATGCGCATCACAAATGATTGTTTGTACCGTTTTTAATTGCCTCAATTTTGTTTAATACGCGTCAATTAGGTTCCACAGCATTTACTGGTACAAATTAATATATTGCTAGGTAAACCAAACGTGTTATTTTTTATAGTACCTTACACTAGGCTGTACTCACCCACAGCTGGGCTTAGGTTTCCCTCGTTTTTTTCTAACGGTCATGATTCTGCGAATTGAATTTATGCCAATTTCCAATTTTTAAGAAAGACATTTAAGTCGTTCCGCCATCTTCTTCGTGGTCTACGGTCACCTTCGTGGTCAGCAGATTAGTGTCTGAGATGGGCTTTTGAGGAAAGAGTGGTTCTGCATGGTCTTCATGTGATTTGATCAAGATAATGTCTGAACTTTAAAAGTGACTGTGATCTCTGAGTTTGTTTCGGTGTTTCTTCTCAGAGCAGTCGAATAGGAAACATCGACCCTATCTGGGGGAAAATTGATTTATTCCATTCTAATAGGTACCAAAAACGAATACCACTGCTATTTGTTAAAACTCATATTTATACTGACTGTACTT
The DNA here is from genome assembly GCA_948473465.1 of Lithophane ornitopus. Taxonomy (NCBI): domain Eukaryota; kingdom Metazoa; phylum Arthropoda; class Insecta; order Lepidoptera; family Noctuidae; genus Lithophane; species Lithophane ornitopus. The sequence continues at coordinate 5,783,955 of OX419616.1, read as the reverse complement.
TATATCTTTGAACTTGTTTTTGGTATCCGTTCGGAATAGAAAATAAATATGAGTTTTAACAAATAGCAGTGGTATTAGTTATTGATACTTATTAGAATGGAATAAATCGTAAAATTGTCTTTAGACGTGGGAATTTGTTTGTTAAAGAAAATGTACAATAATAAATATTAGGTATTAATCATTTAGCTACGTCTCGCTGTAACAGGATACTCTGAACTTACATAATTTCTGAATTCTCTTTTTCCAATTTAAGTTTATGAAATACTTCGCGCTGAGAAAACATAAATATTGGGAACAAGTTCACGTTTCAGCGTCTGAAACGAAACTTTTCACAGATCGCATCAGTATAATTCATGAACTTAGATCAAAAAAGTTGTAGGTAATACAAATATAAACCAGAAACTAAACAATAAGATGTAGCAGGATCATAAGTTTCAGCAAGTTTTATCCCAGCCTGGTAACATGAGAAAAACAACCCGAATGAGTTTGTTTTCTTGGTAAACAATCCAGTAAATTATATTGAGGATTCATGCAGATGGAATAAAACCTATCTTGAAACTCATAAACTATGCTTTGGTAAAAAAGGTTTTGATATCGCATTCAGCAAAAATGTTCTGCTGCTGTTCGTTACTGCATCGGTTTTTCTCGCACTATAACTAAGGTTGACAGGCAAGATGGATAACATTGTAGACTAAAATGTATTGTTTAAATAACAAAATAAAGTAATAAAAACTAAAACCCAACTACGACTAAAAAGGTATAAACAAGACACCACAGACAGACAAATTAAAAATCCGGAGTCACACGTGTTAGGGCATAAATCGAACGGATTACGTGTGACTCCGGATTTTTAATTAGTCTGTCTGTGGTGTCTTGTTTATACCTTTTAAGTCGTAGTTGGGTTTTAGTATTTATTACTTTTTTTTTTTTTTTTTCTTTTGGGGTTATAATATATATATATATTTTTGAAATGTGCTCATTAAGCCCTTTCATTTGATAACCAACATGCTTTTTAGTTCCTGATTTTATGGCCTCTAGAGGGCGCCATTTTTATAATGTGACGTAACATAGCCTATAACCAGCGGACGATCAAGACGCTTCCAACGATACCTCATTTGTCAAATTGTGATGAGTGGTTTAGATGATAGGAGGGAACAGATGAACATACATACATACATACATACATACCGGTCAAAGTCATAACCCTCCTTTTGTCTTCGCCGTAGTCGGGTAAAAATTGAATGTGTTTAAACATTCAAGTAATATCATCGTCGGGAAAAGGCAAACTATATTCTTTATCAAAACAACACACGTTGTCGGCGAAAATTCATGAAAATTAATCAACCTTGTGTAGCATTCATGCGCTCAACGTATTTATTTTCAACAAAGTTAGAATTTATTGCTCCCGCACCTGAACTGTTGAAATAGTTGGAGGTCTGCTTACCCCCTGGGGAGTAAAACACGTGCAAAACACAGCTGTTCTGACCTAATTACACAATAAAACAAGTCCAAATATTTATTTCGTACACATTGTTATAAATATCACCGTTACATGAAAGTTGAGGGTTTTCAGATCCGTTTGTAAATAGAGACAAAATAGGTTACGCAAACTGCCACAAATTGTAATGAAAGATAAAGGTATCTACATAAAATTGAAATCCCAAGGGGTCATGAAAAGTAACTCGTTGAATTCCCGAGTGAACCCCGAGGGTTTACAATTTATATGGTACGATGTCTACTTGCAAAAATATTGCAGAAATCAGTAAAAGTATGGATTCCCTTTCAATATTCTTTCAGAAAAATATAAGTATTTAGTACCTACCTGATTAATACTTATATTTTATGTAAATAATAAACAGGTACCTACATTACAAAGTACACTTAGGCGTCTAAGGTACTTCAACTAGCTACTTCGAGCAGAAGTGTCCTTTTCCTTTTGTAGGTATAAGTAGTTAATTAGTTAGTCAAAATAACTATTTACAGTAGGTACAGTGTAAATAGTTCGTTGTTTTAAATAATGTAAAAATTAGGTTTTTGACAAATTATAAATTAATAAAATAAAAAAAAGTATTAATTATTTAAAAGAAGTTTGAAGTTTAATTATGTTACAAAAATTATATTTCAAAGGTCTCATTAAAAATAAATAAAAACAATTTGACGTTCAAAAATGTTCAATTTATAAAGCGCCAAAGAAAAACGTTGCAACTGAAAGATTGTTAATCATTTTATTTTTGTTATTTATGACAGGGACCTTCGAAATAAATCACTGAGCGTATAAATACATGGTTTAAAGGCCCGAACTGCAGTGATAAATCTGGAATGACATAATATACTCTTTTGACATTAATTAATTGCATTTCATATGAAGAGTTCATGTTATTATTGTTTGTTTTAATTGTTTGACCATATCGGATTCATGATCGATCGGTGGTGGTTCAGTAATAATAATCACTAGCTGTGCCCCGCGGTTTCACCCGCGTAAGTCCCAATCCCGTGGGAATATGGTCTCACGGGATCGAGAAAATATAGATCCTAAAAATATAGAATAATTTTTTTTAAGAAGTGGAATTGGTATATACACAAAATAATATGTTGCCTGCAAGGTTGAATGAACTAAAGACTGGCAAATTATAGCAATCGTCGTAAAGGATCCTTGCGACCCTTTCCTTCCTATACAAAGTTGACTAAGTAAGGTCTGTAGTGCCAATGAATTATTTAAGAACAGAGTTACATGAAAATGTTCTAAGTAAGTAGCGCGTCTCGTTTAATACGATCAGCTATTCAACATGGACATTATTTTGGAATAATATGATGTAGGACTTAGTGGGTACCTACACTGATTCACATTCCCGTCACTTGTCCATAAGGGTTCATTAGAAAACCAGCGTCAGACAGTATATTCTGTCTGGCATTAATGCTGAAATGAGCCTTTTTGGCGCAGCCGTGAGGCACACATTATCGTTTTAAAAACATTATTTATTCTTTATTTTGATATTTGTGTTTTGTGTTTCATGAACTGTGTCCAAATAAACGTTATTCTTTCTTTCTTTCATTTTATTGTAATTTTATTAAGAGGCCGTTTATGAAATTTTGCCGATTTCACTGATTTACGTGATTTTACAGTTAAAATACTGTATTTCTATAAGTTTTATGGCACAACATGACAGATCATACCTCACGGCCTCTTAAATAGGACATTATGAAATATTACATAAAAACACAATTATCAGTCACTAGGACTTTAAGGTTTTACTTATTTAAAGGAAGTCGTAAAGAGCGCTTTGGGCCACCTTATTACTGTTATTGCTTTAAGATGAACGAAATGCATGACAGTTACACTAATACTATAAAATCCTATAACCCAAAAGAGAAAAACAAGCATTGAACTTTGTTTTTTGTAAGGTATGGGACAAACAAAAGTTACACCATATTTCAGGTTATTGGTTTGTCAAAAAACAAAGTTCAATGCATGTTTTTACCCGACTGCCCCAGTAGGAGGGTAATGTTTTTCGAGAGTATGTATGTATGTATGTTTGTATGTATGTATGTTTGTGTGTATGTTTGTATGTATGTTTGTATGTATGTTTGTATGTATGTTTGTATGTATGTATGTCTATTTCTTTGGCACGCTCTGTAGCCTAAACGGCTTGATGGATTTTAGCATACGAGGTGTCGTTAGGTTCGTCTTAATGGTGGGAGTGACACAGGCTTTATTTTTTATATATTTCATGCCATGCCAACCGCTGGGCGATGTCCCGAAATACTCGATGGGCACTTGGATCCCACGGCCCTAGTGTTTCAACCCCGAACGGCTCAAAAATATAGCTACCAATAAGGTTGGTATATTTGCGCCGTTGATTAATCAAGAAATTAATTGTTTCGGGAATCCAAGTTGTACGATGAAACTGATACAAACAGATGCAAATTTTCCTAAGCAAATAAAAATAATGTAAGTTAATTTCAGCATAGACTGGCTAAGTATATTCAACGAATCAACGAACTTATTTTTAGGAAAAGTTTCCAACAAAAACAGCAGTTCAATGACATTCCAAAGCACGAAATACGAATTACTTTGGTACAATTGTCGTATCTTGGCTAGAACTTCTAAATGCATTCGAAGAACCATTTATTCCCATCCTCTTTGAGACGTCTCAGCGCAACTTCACAATGTTTCATGCTAATCCCCAATTTGTTGACGGAGCTACAGACATTGTTGTTAACAATTTACTATTCAGACGTAGTTCGGTGAAATGCCGACGTGCAGTCACGAACGGCACGGAAATTAGGTGTCTCATGGATGCTGGGCGACACTGGTCGACAGTGGGCGACGTGTGTGTACACAGAGACAATCCTCAGGGGTGCTGAGCACGGACGTTGCGGCTAACCGACGCGACGTTACGTGTGCGATGCCACCGGAATGAATGTGGACAACGCAGTTATTGCACTATTGTGCAAGACGTCACAAATGGCGTGTGACCGGAAATTATTGTACGAAAACCAACATTCTTACAATAATTTGTATGTCTGATTTTTTGAGGTGTATTCAGTTACGGTTTCCTATGACTGCGGTGCGCCACATGGCATGTCCGCAATTTATTATCGAATGACGTCACTAATACGTTATTTATGAAAGTAAGTGTGTGTATATCCCTAGTGAGCGTTTTTTGTCCAACCCCACTACTATCATTTTCATGACATGTCACTGTGGGCGTTGTGCCGGCCACCACATGCCTAGGTAAACCGTAGCTTTAGAGATGTTTTCCCATAAAATTTGATTATTTTTCTAGTGTAGTTACTTACAAAAATATCATTCGAATCATTAACGTATTCTGCCAATATGCAAAAAAACGAAAATATTTAAGTAGGCATTTACATTATCCTGTTTATTGTCATATCTTCGTAGCTTCCAAATTCCCAAGTAAGGTATATTTAATCTGATATAACCTAATCGGGCGCGGAACGTGATAAATTATTGTGCTACGTCTAATAAATATTTATGAGCAGAAATTGGGACTAAGTAATTTTAACAGGATTAACTCCTACATACGTCTGCTTGGATCATACAAAGGAATCATTAATGGTCGAATCATTAATAGGCCGAAGACTGAACAATATGGCTGATTGATTAAGATGTCATCACGGGAATGAGAAGCTGTAGGTATTATCCAGTGATTACGTCATTCCTGTCGGCATTGCCTTATAAGGTGTAGTTAATTGATTGATGATGGATAGTATCCTATTCCGCTTAAGTATTCCTCAAGAGTGATGACGTGTTGCCACGCCAAGCGCTGGACGCAGTGTTCATAAGGTGTACACACAATATTAAATTTTATTTTCCTGTGTTTTCTTTTTGTGTCTACACACCAAAGGCTTTGTGCCGGCGGGTTAACCGGGCTTCAGAATGTTGTAAGTCGGACAACTTTTGTTTAAAATGAGTCCGAGACTTAAGCTAAGGGTTGGTCCACAGCCGGCGCCGCCGAGCCAGTGCGGCTTTGGTTAGACTACAATAATGGTAACTTTATTTATCTACCTGAGTACCAATTCATGACCCGAGCTTAGTTTTGAAAAGGTAAAGGTAAAAAGCTTTTCTTACTTATTTACTGTGAACATTAAAAAGTTGAATCCAATTGACTAATATTTACTGAATATAGTTTTTTTTAAAGAAATTGGGAATGATTAATTAAAAAGTCGTATTATAAATATTGTAACGAGCACGTTTATTTAGGACTAAACAAACGTAAGTCCATCAAAGTTAGCAATAATTTTAATAAATAAACCTCAAAAGCAAGAAAAACTTTAGGCGAAAACAAGTGAAGTACCTACCTATACAGTTTTAACAATTACGTTAGTATAATAACAAACATAGTATAGACCAAAAAAATTCCGACATCCGTCTATGGAATGCTAATAGATTTTGCCCAAAGGAAGACCACCTCTCCTCTTACATACAATTTAATGGGTTTCAGAAAGGTTCGCGAGCTAAAAATACTTTCATGATAGTAACTTTCGAAGGTCGGTTTCTGTTTTATTGTAATCTGAGTTTTAAGGATTAGATAATCCAATTCTATCCTCTAAGCCGCTTGGAACATAAACTCTAATTTTACTTTAAGAAAAGATTTTCATAATTTAATGTTATTCTTTAGAAATATATTTTATTTCACATTTCTTAGTTATTAATAGAAACTAAGTAAACGTTCTGACTTGGAAATCAGTTTTTTTTATTCCGTGGAAATGGAAAATTCTTATGTAATTATGTGAGTGATTGTTTCCTTAAGAATGTGAAAAGCGACGTTTAAACATTCTTATCGCTGTTATTACGTCATTGTTAATATTATAAAACTCGAACAAATCCAACAATTCACTTAGCATTTATAATACTGTAACATGGAGAAAGGACGTAACCAACTTTCTCGAGGTGTTTTCCGTTTTTCTCATTTATTTTCCGTTTGCAGCTAGTTAGTACTTTCCGTTAAGTTGTAGGTATACTTGTGTCTGAGCAATCTTAAACAAGGTGAGACGAACATCTTAGCCTTGTCTGACGATCTTGTCGAGCAGATACTTTAGTCAATGAGCTCTTTTGGGGAGCTCTTGCGCTGTTCACTTAGCGCCTCTATACACGGGCCACCGACCGACGACATCATTGTCACACATTGTTGTTCGTTTTCGCTCCAGCACAACCTGTAAAAAGAAAAACGTTCTTTATGTTGAGCGAACGTTGCACATACGTTAATAAATATCTAGTGTCTAAATGTAATTTCAACTCTTTAGAACATACTACAAATTACTTAGAAGTTTTTTGGGTGTAGATATTAGGACTTGTAAATTACTTCAGCCAAACATTCTTAAGTAACTTTTTAGATGTTGTTAAAATAATACAAAATTGTCAATTTATAAAAAAAAAAATGGTAAAAAATCTGATTCACTATCCTCGTCGTCATCTCCATCAACTTCATCATCATGTTCACGTGAAATCGTGGAAACTCGCTCGTCCTGTTTTAAAAAACTCCTAGGTTTCAGTAGAAAAAGGTTTTCGATTCTTGCCAATTTTCATTCGACTACAACTTAAGTAGACATCAGATGTCAAGAGCAATCGATTCATCACGTCCTCATTGCACTTTCTTCGCGAAAATGTTTGTTGCGCGCCTCTGCTGCTGCCTCCGATAACTGCCTGATTGGGAGTAGATATTAATTGATGATTCAACATCATCTTGAGATATTAATGATGATACAACACTACAACCTATGAACAAATAAAATCTAGTGTTAATATCAAAACGTTCAAAAACACATAATATTTTTTTCTTTACTACCTCGTCGTATCTTAAGGGTTTTTAAAGAACGGGCGGAAACTTGCGGAACATTTTTTTTAAATAATTCATTTAGAAGGTTCATAGAATATGTCCACAAAAGAATTTAAACTTAACTCTGTTTAACTCATACTTAAATTAACATCGTAAACTAAAAAATAAATACAAAATTAACAGAAAAATGACTTAATTTGAATTTTTTTTTGTTTGTGAAAATAAATGATATTTTAGTCAGTAATGTATTTAAAATAAATTACATACCTTCCTCATAAGAATAAATAGTAGTTTTTTTTTTGCACTAAACACACCAGTTTGGCAATGCACAGAACAGTGATGATAAAATTGTATGCGCCGAGAAAATAACGAATAACTAGTACAACAGATAAATTCCGATTGAGATGGACAGCGTGTGGAGTGCGGTAGAAGCGTAGTTAGTCCCCCAGCTAAATGGTTGGGTTTGGATATGTGAAAAAATTCACGGCAGTAGTATATATAACGAAATTAAAAGGAAAACTATCACCGCTACGTAGGCTCCACAAGTTACCGAGTAATAATCGACCAACTTAAAATTGCAGCTGTAAAAACTTGTTCTTCCATACATTCTGTATCGGAGAACAAGTTTTTCAACTACAATGTTAAGTTTGTTTTATAAATTCATCCCAAGTACGGAACCCTTCATTGTGCATGGTACGACATGCACTTGGCCGGTTTTTTTATATTTCTCGTCAGTGTTGACATCATCTTCCTGCCCTTGTCCCATGTTATTTGGGGTCAGCGCAACAAGTTTTTTTCCACCATTCTTTCCTGTCAACCGTCACGCTATCATTCACTCCCGTCTCTTTAATATCATTCCACACACAATCCATCCATCTTTTCTTTGCCCTTCCTCTCCCTCTCGATCCATCAACATTTATATTCGTCAGTCTTTTAGTCATATACATTGCCTCCCCCTCATACTTCTACTTCTTCAGGGCCTAGCTTTCCTATGTGTTCCAAAATACTATGTTCATAATAAAACGTCACACGTCAATCACGTATTATGAAGTATTAATGCCACCATTTTTCCAGTGTGAGAGAGAGACGGAGCTAGACAAGGCCGCTAGCACTATCCCGTTTTCGCAGTGGAATAATGATGACATTAATACTTCATTAATACTACCCCAGGTACCTATAGTAAAAAAGCTCAGAAAATAGTTATAGTTATGAAATAGAATTTGTGGAGCGGTTTTGTCTGAAGTCCTTAATCCAAGCCTTCATTGTGTGTACCCTGTTCAATGGCCATATATTGAGGTAAAAATGGCGCGCTATTGTTTCGCGGATTATCCGCAGCGAGCTCGTAAAAGGTGGAACAAAGCTACTTACTCACCGCACAGGAAACTTTAAAAGCGACGATTAATTGCAAATTGCGATCTCCCTGTAGTTAATCTGTTTCTGCCTGATTCTTACCTACTTTTTACCCGACTACGGCGAAGCAAAAAGGAGGGTTATGATTTTGACAGGTATGTATGTATGTATGTTCATCTGTTCCCTTATATCTTCTAAACCACTCATCACAATTTGATAAGCGAGGTATCGTTGGAAGCGTCTTGATCGTCCGCTGGTCTGTGGCCTCTTCCTCGCGCCTTTTTTAATTTAATGTGACGTCACATTAAATTAAAAAAGGCGCGAGGAAGAGGACATAAAGTCAGGAACTTAAAAAAAAGATTGTTTAATCGTACCATGTTGGGTATCAAATGAAAGGGCTTAATGAGCACATTTCAAAAATATATATATTATAACCCCAAAATAATAATAAAAAAATTAAAGTAATAAAAACTAAAACCCAACTACGACTAAAAAGGTATAAACAAGACACCACAGACGGACAAATTAAAAATCCGGAGTCACACGTAATCCGTTCGATTTATGCCCTAAAACGTGTGACTCCGGATTTTTAATTTGTATGTCTGTGGTGTCTTGTTTATACCTTTTCAGTCGTAGTTGGGTTTTAGTTTTTATTACTTTATTTTGTTATTATACTTAATGGAGAATTTACAGTTAATGAGTATTAACGATTTTATTCCGTGAATTAATTTGAAATTAAAATAATGTCTTACAGTTTATTTATTACATAATATAACGCAAAGAATAGGCAGAGGTGTCCTTATAGTACCGACAGCCACATTTCGTCTAATAGGGGGCGAGTCTATTACGGGCACAAATCTAGACTCCGGTTTGCTACTAAGAAATTCCTGATAGAAAAACCCAATAACAGATAGGTGTCCGATCGAACACTACAACATACACACCTCATTCTTAGCAGTAGCGTTTGCGACCACTAGATCGACGCGACGATGCGAGCCTTTGTCTACACACAGTTTATTATTATAATTATATTATTATATATTATCAGCGTATAATGTTCCCACTGCTGGAACATAGGCCTCCTCTCGGTGAGAGGGAGTGCGACTTCATCCACCACGCGCGGGCCCAGTGCGGGTTGGTAGATGTCACATGTCTTCGAATTTTTGCCTCTAGGACATGCCGGTTTCCCCACGATGTTTTACTTCACAGTTTTGAGAGCAGTGGTGATGAAATAATTTACACAAAGTAAAGTGCATGTCAGGTTTTGAACCTACGCCACCACGGCTCTCACAGTTTATTAATACAGCTTTATTCAGGAATTGGAATGATGCCTAATATCCACCGAAATTTGGGCTCCTGGGAGTAATAAACAAACGCTAATGTTAGTAGATATTTACAAACTTTCCATATTATCTGTATAATAATAACACCTCCGGGGATATTGTTGAAGGTCATGAATTTATAATCATGTTTATCTAAACATTAGTGCAATCGTTTCAATGTCATTATAACTGGATACCCAACCTAGATAGTTACATCTTTTGAGCTCGGAGTTTAACATTCGCCGTCAGTTTTGCTTTGCTGAAACTATGAACACTAATGTGATTGCTTTTAGTAAGATCTACAAGATTTACGTTACAATTTAGTACGAACAAACGCTTTCCAAACTCTGTGAACTTTTAAGTAAAAACTGTAGGTAAATCAAAACAGCTTTAGATAGGTATTATTCGCTAAGTACCTAATATAACCTATTGCAAGTAGATTCTCATAACGGTTTTAAACATAATAACATTATCTAGGTACTTTGTTTTTATGTTATTCTTAAGTGCCTATCTTTTTCCAACTCAGTAGTAAACAAACTGCAACAAACTAATACTGCTAAAAATCATTTGTTTTCTAAGTAATGGTGCCGATTCTCTTGTCACAAAATTCTCTAAACTTAGTTTAGTCCTGTCAAACGATCAAACTCATTCTGAAATAGACTTTAAATGACGCAACTTAACTATAATTTAGTTTGACAGCACTAAGATGGCACTGAGATTAGTTTAGTGAAAATGCTATTCTGAATTTGACGATTTAAACTAAAATGTTGTCCTATATTAAAATCCTCTAACTAAATCTGACTATATTTAATCGCGATTAAAAATGTGTGGAATAAAATTTGATGATCATGAACTAAAATTCAAACCAACACCTCGACTTCAGTTACAAAGAACAGTACTGTATTTTTTTATTTTCTTTTGCTTATATCTCGAAAACGGTGTGTCCTATCGCAAAAATAATGAAAATTTTGACCCCCATTAGGATACTCTTAAACCACTAATTCTCAACATGTTGGTAATTATTTTTAATTTTTTTCGTTATTTTCCATACAAAAACTGAAAAATACCATTAAAAACTGAAAATTTCCATTAAAAACACGTCGAGGCTGCCGTGCATGCGCGCTTCTGGCTCTAAAAAAAAAACACGGGGTAGGGAAAACAAGTACCAAGTGGAGGCGCTCGGTTGTCAAATTCGATTTTAGTTGTGTCAAAATAAGTTTTAAATTTAGAGAATTTATTTGTCAGAATAACTCCAAGATTCCCATAGTCAAAAGTAAGGAATTTTAGTGATAGTTTAGTTAGTTTAGTTCGGTGTACAAGAGAATCGGCACCATTATCAATATCTGTCTCATATGTACACTGAATACATTATGTATCTAGCCTAATACATACAAACGTGTTCACAATTAATCCAAGTCAGCTTCTGTTAGTTAATTAATTTAGTAATGTTGTCAGCGGAATGTTTGTTCATTTGATAAATTACCCACATATTACGGTTTTGTGTTCCATTTTTGGGCATCTTCCACCACTTTGCTAGAACTATGGTCCTTAGCGTAGGGTGGGATGCCCCCCAGCTGGATGAACCGACGACCTTATTAAATAGGTGGCTGGGGCAGACTGGATGCGGAAGGCGAAGGACAGTGTATCGTAGCCTGTGAGAGAGGCCTATGTCCTGCAGTGGACTGGATAGGCTTGATAGACCATAGCATTGTACAAGGAACTACTTCCAGTTACTTCAGCAAACCTATTATTCCAGTTAGACCGTGATAGGACAATAGTGCTGGAGAACAGCGAGGTTAATATACCTGTACCTTCAAAGCCTGTGACTATCAAGGGCATAGGCCCTAGCTAGACAGATTTTGTTGCCTTTTAACACTAGTATACCCGGACATCTGCTGTCCGCAATTTTTTTCTTACATACATAGGAGAGTTGCTATACTTTCTATTCTCTGATAACCTGTTGTCCACAGAGCTCAAAATTCTTACATTGTTGAATCGTAAAAAACGTTTGTACGAGCAATAAACTTGATGATTTAGGAATTCTTTAAGGCGTAGGTACTTAGATATAACAGCCGGTCTATTCTGTAAAAACCTCACCGTGAAAACATAAGTGGAGTGAGCCTGACGTGAGGCTGAAGTGAGCTGTCATTCCACCTGATGCTAGGCATTGCTATTCTGTAACAATCTCACCGCGAAAACTTAGGTGAAGTGAACTGTCACTAGTGTCAATGGCTAGCGTCAGCCGGTCTACTCTGTAAACACTCATCGTGCAAACTTAGGTGAAGTGAGCTGTCCATCCCTAGCGTCAGGTGGAGTGCTCACGTCAAGCTCACTTCACCTAAGTTTTTACGATGAGATTCTTACAGAATAGACCGGCAGGCCTAAGGTGTGTGCCCCCCATGTCTTTGGGAAAATAGTTCTATTTCGACACAAGTAAGTAATACCTAAGTTAATGTTGCCTGAAACAACCTGTCAGATGGTTTTCTTACCAAACATAGATTGTAAAGCTAAAATAATTTTCTGGCTTCACTAAGATATTTTAACTGTACAATCTAAGTTTAGTAGGTACGTTTAAATTAATTTTGCCCTCCCTAGGTATTGTAATTCCCGGAGGCCATAAGCCCCTTTTAGACGAGTGATTTCGTAAAGGCTATATGAACCGTAACATTAAATTTTTGGCAAGGTAGGTACTTATGTAGGTATGTTTTTTGAGTGGTTAAACCATTTTTTTTTTCTATAGTCGGTTGCAATACTTTCAATAATAAGAAGCCAGGTCTGTGTTTTTGGATCCGTAAAGCATTAATTGTTTTCCATCAGGAATTTCTCAGTTGCAGCCTGGAGCCTGGATTTGTGCCCGGTTGATAGTAATAGGCTCGCCCCCTATTAAATGGTACTTAAACATAACTGGCGAAAGGGTGTACTATAGGGTACACCTCTGCCTAAACCTACGGTGATTACAGGTGTGATGGTATGTTATGTTATAACTTTAATTATGGACAAACTAAAACCAACATTATTTCCTCTTCAGAATTGAAGTAAATATCGGTTTTTCAGAACAAAACAGTTCCATTTTTTCTTTAGAAATTATCAACATGCAATTATTTCTCAAATAGGTACAACCAGTAGGTTACCTTTGTTTCAGATGGAAATTGAAAATTACGGAAATGGAGTCGGACATTTTCTTGTTTTTCTTTTCACATTGCTAACTTGAGCAATGTGTTTTTGAATTAAAATATTTTCATTCGTATTCTTGTTCATTGTAGGAGATTGTTTGTGCAATACATTTTCCAAATTGAAATACGAGGCAGTTGCATTTACCTATATTAATATAAACCTAGCTGTGACCCCCGAGGCCTGGATCTGTATATTATTTATGAATAATGAAAATAATGCGCGTTAATCGCTTAGTAGTTCTCAAGTTATTAGCACACTAGCGACCTGACAGACAGATGGACGTTGCATCCTTACATTTTATAAAACAAAGTCTTCCGCCGCGTCTGTCTGTCGTCCTGTACGCGATAAATTCAAAAACTACTGCACCGATTTTCTTGCTGTTTTCACCAATGGATAGAGTGGTTCTCGACTAAGGTTTTAGTATATAATAACCGACATCCACGCGGGCGAAGCCGCGGGCATCAGCAAGTTTAAAATAAATAAGGATATGTACATACAATCACTTATTTATCAAAAATCTTCTCGGGAAAGAACGATGTGGATTAAGTTATATACCTAAGATGTGGACTAAGTTATTACTAATAAAAACTGAATCCCTAGTAGATTATGGTTTGGAAACTGGCTTTAGTTTCGCGCGAACAGTGGTGTTCGACTTTCAAAGGTCGTACTGCTACAGCGTACGGCAAGCAAAACTAGGACTATTTTCCAAGACCGCGCAGGCGGGTGGGCTGGACACCAGTCGTGGACAAGACCTTAAGGTTTGAGCCTTTTGAACCTAGCACCTATGTTATGTAGTGCAGCGAAGGATAATACCTATGAACAAATCCAGTAAAATTTGAGAAAAAGAAAGATTGGAGAGAAGATTCCCCTTCGGGTGCTCATCACTCTTTGTCGAACTCAATAATGAACCAATCTATTTACTTACCTACCAAAATCAATAAAAAAGACTGAAAAAGTATACGGCAAACATGAGAATGAAAGGTAAAATCTTGCAGCTCACTGGTAAATAATTTGTCTAACTCTCTACGAGTCATATAAACCATTTATTTTTAAAATTAATAACACACTTTCGTGTATAAGATAACCTCCAGGGTAAATTATGAAATGAACACAAAAACAAACACTATTAATGAAACATGAACTCTGTATTTCACTAATGTAGAGGCACTTTCGAACGTTAACCCTAGTTATGCGCGTGACATTTTGAGGCCGTCAATTTTGTGCCTATCGGGAACATTTCTCTGAAATGTTTGTAAGCGGGATTATCGTCTAAAAGCTTACTTTATCAACATGCGAAGGGTTTGGTGACTGTGTTTATAAGATGTTATGTTTAGATATTTTTGCCAAAGGATGTGGAGAGAAGCCGAATAGGTTCAAAAAGGAAATACTGAAATACAAATTGATGTTCGAGAACACCAGTTTATAAAATATTTTTATCTATATCTACGTAGGTAGTAAGGTCGTTTTTGGCAACGGACATTTATGAGCGGAAATTATGGACAAATGAGGGAAAGAGCTATATCGGTGAATTATTACTATGATTAAATTGCATAAAACGCCTATTAAGAAACTTGTTATGATTTTAAATTTTTTGCTCTGTTGAGTCCTAAATTAATTGTATCAAATAAACCATATTGGTATGTATATTTTATTCAAATGAGGAACCAAAAAGTCGCTCATAAAAAACAATAAAATTGATATATAGCTAGTTTCAAAGTATGCGGCTACATAATAAACATTATTTTTTATTCATATTAATTATTTTTAACCGACTTCTTCAAAAAGGAGGAGGTACTCAATTCGTCTGTATGTTTTTTTTTTTTTTTTTTTTTTTTTTTTTATGTTTGTTACTCGATTACTCCGTCAATTATGAATCGATTTTGATGATTCTTTTTTTGTTTGGTAGGTCATGCTTCCGAGGTGGTCCCATATAAATTTTATTAACTTTGCTTGCGTAATTTTTGAGTTAGCTTCAATATTACGTATTTTTTCCACTTAGTTTATCTAGACGATATCCTGTTTGACTCCTTCACTGTTATTTACATAGCAGGTAGTGGTATTCGGATTTGTGGGGTAGATACCACAACTAAAAAGTGAAAAATAAAAACTTTTTACAAAAAAAAAAACAACTTACTTCCAAAAAAAACACTACAGTCGGTGTCTTTGCTTTTCAATTTCCGTTTTTTGCCACCGACTTCCGAAATTAAAGTTATTTTTCACGTTTTTAGTGTTTTTTTTGGAAGTCGGTTGTTTTTTTATCAGTCGTATATCGGAGCAGCAATACGCAAAAACGCGAAAGTGAATCCCAAATAGCAGGAAACGACTACGCGGCAGGCACAAAACGGCAGAAAATTAGGCTTAGGTTTATACCTAAGCTTACTTGGATCATCTATTATTATTAATAGATAGGTAGCAGTCCAACATGATCCAAGTTACTAAACTTCTTTCGTATTAAAAAAAACACAGTTAAGGTTTATATATTTTTCAAATACTTCATACATTTATGTACCCACCCTCGCACCGGGAAGGTTAAGAATATTTACGTGGATAGCTTTTTACAGACTGAGGACAATCATAATGTTCTCAGGTGAGGATGTGAGTTAAAATTTTCAGATAGGCAGGAGGCACGTAGGTAATATATAAAAGGAAGGGATTTTAAGGTCGTGTCGGGTCGTAAAAACATAAAGTACCTCTTATATACCTAACGTTATTCCCTAGATAACTAAATTATGGAGTTATTATGCCATTCCATGTTCGTGTTGAAAATTGTCAGGTGATATGTTATCAACTTTTGAAATGCCTAAGTATTTTTAATTAATTTACACGTAGCCATTGTTACGATAGTGTGACATGACATGTGTTATCGAAGTGTCGTGCAAATATAAGTGTTTGCATACAGTTGAAAAGTTTAATCAATAGCCGTAGAAAAACGTGTTGGAAATAGAATTAACTGTAGTAGGTACTTATGTGAAGTGAATGGGTACTAAAACACTACATAGGCGTTTGTAGTGCCATCTGTGGCAGTTGTCGCGAACTAACGTTGCAACGGAGCATGCACTCGCTGCGACTATGAATCGCACTGTCAAACTAAATGGGTAGAGCGCTGTTAACGGGGTCATAATTTTTATAAACAATAAACCAGGAACATACCCATAACCATTTTATTTGAAAGGTTTATGAACATTTTTGAGTAGAGCAATAACGATTGCGTGTGTAATGTTATGTTCATAAATAAGTCATAGTAGATAAACGTATGAGATACTGTGATTTTCTTTATCTACTGCTTGATTATTATGACTAACTTATTCCGACACAACCGATTAGAAGTGTAATTTTTACCAGCAAATATAACAAAAAGATTTGGGCTCGTCCGGGATTTGAACCCGGGACCTCTCGCACCCAAAGCGAGAATCATACCCCTAGACCAACGAGCCGCTTGTAATAAACTTCAAAATTGCTATATACATTCTCCAATAATAAAATAAATTAGATTTTTTACGCATTTAAAAACTTGTAAGAAACACGTTGAATTACAGTTATACGAAACGGTTTCATGTTATTAGGTATTGATGACGTAATAAATTATGTTGGTGTGAGAATAAGAAAAGGTCAAGGATTCTGTTTATTGTTCAAATGTAACCATTTTTGATCAGCAGAAATCTAATATCTATTTACTCCACATAGGTAAGGTAGGTATATTTGACAATGATAGGTTTTTTATTCAAATGTAAACTAAGTTATCAGAAGACTGATAATGATCTACTGATAAACAGGTACCTACCTACATACTTAGTTACCCCTACTAAACCAAAATACTTCTAATAAATTATCATAAATGAATTATTTAGGTACTTTATTTCTCCTGATTCTTTCCTCACTTCATTTAGATAATCAGAATGGAGTCACATACCGATTCTGATAACCTTAGGTACCCACTTGATAGGCCATGCCATGAGTAAGTTGTTTGAAATTAGCTTCTAAGCAGGAAAATATAAATAAAAGTTAAGTACCTAATAAAAAAAATGCAACATTTAATATTATTATAATTAAAATCATCATCTTCAATAAGTGTGTCCTACAAACAAAAAAAGAAACACATAAGTATGTGAATAATAATTAATTTATCAAACAATTTTATTAACGGGTTCGTTGTTCAATAAATTAAGTCCAGCCTTCCAATGATTGCGTCGGAACGCATTCATTCGACACCGATTAGAGCTGTGTTGAATTTAAACGATTGCATTCAAAACCGGAGCCTAAGAGCTTTAAATTCAGTGGGTGGACAATCTGTTTTCACGTAGTCATCAGGTTTATTGTTTATCTATTTATAAGTAGTACATTTATGGTACCGTTTAGGTACCTCTTAGATGGGTAGCGACAATACTTATGTATACAGGGTGTTAGGGTAGACACCGTTATCCTTGAAACTAGTGGTTTGGTGTCATCTATAATATACTTTTTCTAGGGGACCAACGTTGAAATCGCAAAAAAAAAAATCAGCTGTTCCATGCATTTTGTCGATTTAAGTGAACACAAATGTATGGAACAGCTGTTTTTTTTTTCGCGGTTTCAATGTTGGTCCCATAGAAAAAGTATATTATAGATGACACACTGTATAACTTTCTCTCGCCACAAAATAAGAAACTGCATGGTCTACCTAGATATTGCTAATTTATTTCATACTACAATGAGCAAGTGATCTTAGAGCAAGTAGAAGGCTATAAATTACCAATAAGCTTCGCAGAGCGCTGTAATATAAGTGATTTATGCTGCTAAGTACCTACGAAGGATATAATATGAGAGCCTTTCGTCGATTTTTTGTTTTCTACTGTCATAATTTTTAGGGTTCCGTACCCAAAGGGTAAAACGGGACCCTATTACTAAGGCTCCGCTGTCTGTCCGTCTGTCTGTCTGTCTGTCTGTCCGTCTGTCACCAGGCTATATCTCATGAACCGTGATAGTTAGACAATTGAAATTTTCACAGATTATGTATTTCTGTTGCCGCTATAACAATAAATACAAAAAAATAGAATACATATACCCATACAACAATCGTGATTTTTTTTGCCGTTTATTATAGATAATGGTACGGAACCCTTCGTGCGCGACTCCGACTCGCACTTGGTCGGTTTTTCCAAAATATTGTGGAGTCAACCAATGAACATCAGATACCTTTATGTTTTTTCGACGCAAAGAGTAGAGACGACCTCTGACTACTTCTAAGGATTGTTATTAGTAGTTATCCGTATTTCCCTACGTAGTTACCCAGATTGGAGTGCTTAGCGATTCCATACCTATAATCGCGAAAATCTAAAAATTGATGAATCCGTTTTGACGTTTCGTTCTCGTACTTGTAATAAAACGTTATGCCTTGAGAATCAGTTTTAAGCAATGTAGATAAGTCGTCGATTACAAACTCTCTAAGTATGTTTAATCGATATGTCTCGAGAATCAGTATATAAGAAATCATTTTTTTTTTCTTCTCTACACATAGGATTTTTATAGCTGTCAAAACGGACTTCTTACAAAGAGCAGCTACAACACTTGTAACACAGTACCCCTACAGTTGATCCCAGTGCAAGGGTCACGGGTTTATGACGCGGCGCTGACCCAATCCGGCCCGGAGCAACATAACTACTCGCCGATCAAGCTACACGATATTGTGTAACAACACTGTTCTTATATTAGTAGGAGTTGTAGTTAGTGACGTCAGAGCACAGTAACTTACGCAGAGCAACTACAACACTTGTAATACAGTATCCTCACGGTTAATTCTAGTGCATGGGTCAAAGATTTATAACGCGACACTGACCCGCTTCGGCCGCTGCGGAACCAAGCAACATTTATTCCTTGATCACACTACGTGATATTGTGTAACAACACTGTTCTACACACAATAAGTTACAGTTGAGCCCAAAAATAATAATAAAAATTAACTTTTCCAAGATTGCTTTGTAAACAAACTTCAACCAATTTTTTCTTAGCACTGCACTTATTTCACCCCAGGACACCAAGGAACATTGGTGTCAATCGTCGTTGGTTTAGTATGTCAGTCATATTCAAGTCAACTGTAATAAAGGCTTATTATAATACCAAGACTGCAGAAAGATATCTGCTCAAGTCTATTCACTACCAATTAAGGCTCGTACAAACAGGCGCGATATCGCAGGCGCGACAGGCAGCGGTACCTTTGTGTCGTGCCTGCGATATCGCACCTGTTTGTACGAGCATTTACTTACTAAGAAGGGTCGTAATAATAAAGATGCAGAAAGAAATTAGTTAAGTACATTACATAGAGGTATTATATAAAACGAACACAAACCATTTAATTTTTTAAACGACTTCCATTAAGGCTTCGGTTCTATATTCGACTATACGTGTACTTGTATAATGTATGTTTTTTTTTTAATGTATGTCCATCGATATTTTGCTCAATTGTGGACCGATTTTGAAAATTCTTTTTTAATTTGGTTTCGTTCTGACCCATAGGCTACTTATTAAAATATTCAAAACATTGCTAAGGCGTACCTGCCAACGTCATTGCTCCAGTATACATAATGATCCTTGTCGGACACGGTTTACGTTTTATCGCTCGAATCGTTAACAAAACAAAACGTCGATAAAAGTATTTAAGTCATTAATGAAATTGATATTGAAAGTATCGGATATTGGGGCACAGTAATAGCTATATCTATGTACTTATTTTATATTGCATTAATAACAACCACTTATTGTTATTCCATTTGTAATTGTTTCCAATTGTATGTGTGTTTTCTAAATAGTCTCATTATCATCATACACAGCCCGACTTCACCCGCTGCTCTATGGGCCTCTCTTGCCAATCCCCACTCTCCTGTGCCAGCCCCATCCAGGTTTTGCTCGTGATGGTAAAAATATCGCCCGCCCATCTCGCCACCGGCGACTGTCATCTCCTCTTCCAGCCCTTGGACGCCACTCTGTCGTCCAAGCCGTCAGCCAGCTCTTCTCCACCTGTATCACTGCGCCTTGCCAGGGGGCCAAGTCAGTGGTCTCACAATGATCAGTTTTTGTCAGATATGCCATACAAAATCTGTCAAAAACTGATCATTGTGAGACCACTGACAGGTTTGTAAATTAGTGGACTTGGTCCCCAGGTGTCCGGCCCAATTCCATTTGAGTTCTATAATACTCTTTTATAAGTAGAGCCTACATAAAGGCTGTTCGTTGCAGCCCTGAAGCCCTGAAAAATTAAATAGCACGCGATACTGCAGATTTCTTCAAAGTATCTATACCCCATTTGAAAGAAGATTAGACATTAAAACAAACCCTTTTACAGTCCGTTCAACCGATTTTGACTTCTATACCGTAGGCATAAGGATAGCGTTAAAAGCAAAAAAAGTTACACAATACCAACTAAGGCTACCTACTGCGGCTACCATTTGTCATGCAACCAAAGCAATAGAATTCAAAATCGGTTAAACGGAATTTAAAAAGACTTATCTATACGTCTAATCTTATTTCAAATGGAGTATAGTCATACTGTTTCTCACCGCCAACTAGTTTAATTAATTATGTCATTGTATAAATTAATTATTGTATCCTGTTTAATTTCATTCCCAAAAAGTACTTTTGTTTGACAAAATAACATCACCAATAATTAGATTCATGATTTTGTCATTGCTATGCAAATAGCAATCGCATATTTGATTTCCAATTTCACTTGGACCACGCATATCACTCATAGGTACTTGCATATGCTGTAAAGAGTAGTTTTAAATATTAATGTTCATACCGAGATGCGATGTAGCGAGATGAGTTTCTCTGACGTATGAAAACGTTGCATAATTCAAAGGAAGTATCATCAAAATACAAGGTGGAGACGATAATACGACAAAAAATAAAACTCCGTTTAACTCATGACGTTCTCGGTCTACATACAAAAAATTAATCAAATATATCGAATAGTTTAGTTACGATAGCCAGTCAAAGATCGGCAAACCTCATAGTCGGCCCATCACTACTATTTAGTTTGTTTGAAAAAATGACTTTTTTATTTCCATGTCAGGATTTATTTGATAGTTCCAAAATACTCGTATGTATTGCCAGTGTTTTCATTTATTGTTAGTGATCCGGACTGGCTTTGAATACCATTGTTGAGTGATAATGGTGAGAAATGTCGACAATTTGTATTCTGTGCTTGATATTGATACCTCCAAATATTAACGACATATACCTAGGTAAGTAAATGCCTTTTTTGGACTTCAAACAAACGAACGTAGCTACATAATTCTGTGCTAAAACACTTTCATTATAAATGCTTTACTTACCTACCTACCGACTTCACGATTTTCAACTAAGTATGATAAATCTTTATTTTACTTTCACTTGACTTCACCCTTAATCATGACAAGCTGAAGGCTATCCATAAAAGGCTGGAATCCCATCAAGATTAATAACTATAGAAAAAATATATCAGAAACAAAAAATCTTGATGTTTCGTTATAATCCCAACAATTTATATCAAAATGGTCGCCCTTGAGTTTGATTTATCGTCCGACATCCCGGGGCGGTAGAAAGATCTAAAAAGGCAAAAAATGTACTAAAATATACTCGAAAGAACTTCAAAGTGAATGTTAGTCGAACGCTGATAATTATGCAAATAACTGGAAGAATATAAGTATATAGCTGAATGACTGAAACAAAGTTCCGAAGAGGACCTCAAAGACTCGTTAAGGGTACTTTGCATAAAGAATCCTTTTAAATAAATAAGATATTGAAGTCCCAATTGCCGGATACTCTAGATAGGTGTACAAAGTGTTATTCGAAACCATTTAAATATTTAGATATCGTTCTGTGCAAACGTGCTTACATTTTTGTATTTTGTTTATCGACGTGCGGTCCCTGAACGCTTTTATGCAACTAGGTACTTCAAACTCTTCCCTTGTTACAAAATTCTATAATGATTTCATCGCCTCTAATAAAGGGAAAACTATTGTAACCAAATATGCTTTTCAATAACAAAATCTATGTATGCTGATATCGATTAATTAAGTAGCGGCAACCGAGCGTTGTGGTTAGGGCATTTTAGTTCCTAATTTCCTACCTAATCTAGCTACTCGTGTGTACAAATTTTGTTATTCAGTACCAACTAAAATTATACGACATACCTACCTAGCAACGATTCAGCAAAAACATGTTTACATTACGAGCTCCGGCAAACTTTGTGTTATCTACATAAAACCTACATAACATAGGACTTGCAATAAATATTAAGTTATTTGTCTTCAATTCAGCTTTCGTTACATATTCACGAAAGCTGGCTCGTTTTATACGTAGTTTAATCTAAAATATTCGTAAAATAAAAAGTATTAAGTATTCACTTTGAATAGAAACAAATTATCTTGGTCCTGAATTACTGACGAGATTGTAATGTAACGTAAATATTGTACATAACTTATTTGATACTGATTCTTTGATGCTTATGACCCCTTTTTCATAAATTATGAACGAATTTATGATAATTATGCTGGAGTATTTTGTTTTTGTCTTAGATTTAACAGTAATATATATGATATTTTGTACAGACCTTAGGGACTAGGTTCTATTCATATTTGATTAATGAGTTTAGCTAATCTTGTGGAACCTAATGAAACTCTAGTAGATGTCTAGGTACTTAGAGCTGGTTGTTCCGTCGTCAGATGCCTTTCATCCGCAAAATAAATTAACGTATAAGAAAAACTGTCAAAATTATTCCACTGATAACTGGCGCATATCTGGCGTTGGAAAAATCAGCCCTTAGTTCCAATATCATTGATTTTCTATTGAAGTGAAAGCGGTTCTACATTTAATAAGTACTAATGCCCGCGGCTTCGCCCGCTTGACAAATTATTACTAAAACCTTCCTCGAGAACCACTCTATCCATTGGTGAGAATAGCATGAATATCGGTGCAGTAGTTTTTGAGTTTATCGCGAACAGACAGACAGACGCGGCTTATATTATAAAACAAAGTCTTCCGCCGCGTCCGTGTAGGAAGTGATTATTATAAACTACTGTTAGTAACAGTAGCGCTAGAGCCTTAAATATAAGTATAAACAGACCCCAATACCTACTCGTGTATTCAACCGCAGATTTATGGCGGCGCTGTTGAACGTAACGCTCGTAAATATTTTACATTAAATGCGAAATTTATTGTGGAACCCTCTCCAATATCTTGTAAACAGCACCTAGATTCATTTTCAGTTTTAATAAAATGAATCCTTAATAAAACGTTTTTATTTTCAAAGGATAAACGCAGTTCCTTCTTTTCTGCAGATTATTGATTATTATTATATTTCCAAAAAAATAAAATTACTATAAATATCTTCCTTATAAATATCGCAGATGGATTATCGAATATGTAAAATATGACATAACCTCTAATCGTTGACCCGCTGCATTGATGAATGCAAAATGTTTATGCAATTCTGCGTGTTAAAGTTCTGCACCCTAATGTGCAAAAAAATGCACGATCAATCAGAATTGGAATCGGTTTGAAACAAATGTCTAATGCTGTTTTATATAAAGGAGCTGTTTTGTAAAATAGCGGTTACGACAATCCATCTTCGACATGCATAGTATACTTTTTCTGAACGTGAGTCATGTCGCTGAACTTTTCCTAAACGTTTCGACCAATTTTGGCGTGAAAGTACTCGTCCACATCACTGTCATCTGGAAACGTGCCCAGAAGACTGGTAGCATTGCCACGTTGAATGGCAATGCAAATTTTTTGGCCAAAGAAAGACCCAGCACGTGAAGTGTCGACTAGTCGGCAAGAAATCTCCTTATAATGGGATTAATTATTTGTATTCTGTGCCTAAATAAATACCCAGAAGGCTGGCCTATTTTTAGCCCAAAGAATCAGCATTGCCATTCAACGTGGCAATGCTGCCAGCCTTTTGGGCACTTTTTCCATTGACAGCGATGCGGACGAATTCTTTGATGCCCAATGAGCCCCTCCCCTTTATTATTTTTTTCTTTTTAATTTTGTTTTACAATTGTACATATCTACATAACGTGTTTGTATAGTTAATTTTATTTAGGATTTAATTAGTTAAATAATAGTTAGTTGTATAATAATTGTATTGTTTAAAATGTAAATAAAAATAAATACTTAGAAAAATTAAACATGAATGCGTAATTTAAATTGCTGACGTCACCAGGTTCGGAGGTTTTTAGACTGTCACAAAACGTAACGAGTTGCCATAAAAAAATATGATTTTTGCCAGTAGGTACGGCGATGAAGGAGAATAATTTATGAATCCGATCAACGAGTGTTCGTTACCGGTTACCATTCGTCGCAGATCAAAACAGGCTCAATCAATTTTATATCCACCACACACCTGCCAAAGGTTGTTGTCTTGTTAACCCTTTTTTTTAATGAAAAGTTCTTTAGGCGCTCTTTGCGTATTTTCTAAACAGTGAACAAAAAACCGTCACTCTCGGTCGGTGACGCTGAAGCGCGTATTACAATCATAAGTTTTCACATTTATCGCGTGGGATACTGGTGTTAGGCACCCTCTTTTTTGAATTACTTATCTAAAATCGTTTCTAATCAACTTACATTTTCTGATCCGAATGTAAAGTGTTGCCATGTCTAAAATATATTTAAACAGAACTCAAGTTTCAAGGAGTTATTTCCCAGCTTCAGTTCTTAACTTTAGTAATTTTATTCTCGTAGAAAGTAGTGAAACAGAATAGCAAGCGTGGATTACGGAAAAGAAATAGCTTTCGTGATTCAAGTGAAGCTAAGTTAAGCTGCAAATGACCTCTTTTCGTTTTTATTAGAACTCTTGATTTAAGTGTATTAAGAGACGATCTTTTTGAAGAAAAGTTAAGTATACATATGATATATTTTATTTACCAAAAAAAAAAAACGTTTCGTAAGCCTCATTATATTTTTTAAATTCACTTGAGTTGGTGTTCTGAATTTACACAACTACTTGAATAATTGGCAGTGTGTACCTGCATGACGGATTTTCATCATTAGGAAACAGACATAGGCACCTAAGCCTCGAGCAATGATGAATAATTAGGTATTAGTTACCTATATTATCTACATTATGCGCATTAGTTATGAACCTAATAGTACAAAATCGAGTCGAATAACTTAGTTCTTGAGAGACTGAAGGGGTACCTAGCTAAGTATCATACATAGACTTAAGAAAATCGCTGCTGATATGCATAATGTTAATGAACCCAAAATCGGTAAAAGTTTCTCAAAGTCAACCAGATCCTAACTTCACCTCCTTACAATGTCAAGCTCGGTCAAGTTTCTTTCATTGATCGAGCCTCCAATCCGATTATGTTTTGCTAAATTACCGCAGACGACAAAATGGCGGCAATGCTAGTTCTTGCGTAAAATCACTCGCGAACAAACTTTGGTTGTTGGTCGTACAATGACAGGGATAAACGAGCTATTCAGGCATCGTATTGTTGTTACCTTTTAAGTACAATTCTTTTCATGTCTACATTGATAGCGATTTATAGCGCGACGGTTAAAAAGGGAATTTTTATCTGGTTTTCAAATTCCTTAAATGCCGTTTGGGGAATAAGGAGGGGAATTTTCTTTCAGCTAGATGGACCGACGACATTAAAAACGTTGCCGGGATAGACTGGAAACGGAAGGTGGAGGACAGGGTGTAGTGGCTCAGCCTGGGAGAGGTCTATGTCCAGCAGTAGACTGGGATAGGCTGAGTTGATTGATTGAATTTTCTTCTTGGTCATGATTGCGACTTATAAGCTCACTGCCGTAAGTTAAACCTTCTAGTTTATCATTGAAAATATAACTGTAGCATAACGACCCCATTATTAAGGTCTTCGCCGGGTTCGTTACAAGCATTAATTTTAATTATAGAAAAGGCTTAGTTACGTAGGTACCTACTATGGTCCGTTAGTCTTCGGAATAACTCCCTAACGATGAGTTGGTTTTTATTCTAATTGAGATAAATTCGGTTACAATAACTGGGCGGTGTGTGTTTTTTATTTAAATAAAATTATTATTTCATTTTATAAAAAAAAAATAACATACCATAAGCATATGGATGGCATTAAAAGCAAAATAGTATCTACTACAGCTGCCATTTGTAATGCCACCAACGCAATAGAAGTCAAAATCAGCTGAACGGACTGTAAAAAAGGTTTATTTAAATGTCTAATCTTATTTCAAATGGAGTATAGGTAATGTAAACGGCCCAGTAGCCATGAAGTTTTGAACTTTACATGACTATGTAGGTACTACCGGATTCTAAAACTGAAGGAAAACGATTTTGGTCTTCAATAATTATGATAACGATGATCGTAAAAGACTACGGGCGAATTTAACCAATGAAACTGAACGCGCTCAGCACATCTAAACCGCATTCAAGACCTGTCAGTATCAGAATTGTTATAAAATTTTGACACTGACAGCTCCTGAACGTAGTTAAGAAGTGCTACGGGCCTAAAACGGTCGAATTAGCAATTCCTCTAAAAGCGATCCATTTCCTGAATTTCCAGCTGTCATTAGCAATTTCTCTATTTTGACACAAAAGCAATTCATGATGATTGTGTGGACCATTTTACGAATCTCCATAGAAACTTGTCAAACATGTTATGAATTATTTCGTAATATGAATCGCACGCAGATCATATTATGAATTGTCAGTTTATAACATTTTAGGATAATTCATTATATTATGACTGTTTTAAGCCCACTGATCGCGATTAGTTTCATTGGTGAAATCCGCACTAAGTAACTATGGTCCGTTACAAACGCAAAGTGTTCTGTGAGTGGCTCTTATCTCGAGCACAGAAATTCTCTGGATGATAAGGATGGCTGTCATCAAGGACATGACAGTAAAGTGTAGTAGCGTAACAAAAATATATTGAAACACTCATCGTTGTAATAGTTTGCGCAGAGATACTTTTATGTGTTTAAGAATAGGTGGTACCTACTGAATTGCTGAAGATCCGTGAGTGGTAATTTTGTAGGTCTGTTGAGGCTTACCGACCGAGGCGTCTCATCAGGTGTATCAGGAATCATAAATGTACAAATCACAGCAGGCTAGGCGTAGTAAAATGTCAATGTTTGAACACAAGCAATGACAATGAATGATAACTAGACGAGTGAAAAACAAATCGTATACAGAAAAGCCTGTATGATTATGGTAAGACTGGCTTATCCCACATAGGTAAGCTCAAAACGACACAAAGCGTATTCCTACATAATCATCAGCCTTCAGAAGTCCACTGCTGGACATATACCTCTCCATTTGCTCGCCATTCAGCTCGATTCTCGACAACTCTCATCTAGCGGCTGCCAGCCACCCTGCTAAGATCGTCGCTCCACCAAGCCTGAGGGCGTAATACTTATTTTTTTTAATTTTAATTTTGAGGAATCATAATATATCTTCTCCCTCTCTGGGCGGAGCGGGAGGGCGTGTTAGACTTTTACTGACTAAAGCCCACTCGTGTGCCTGTTGCCTCGGGCCCCGGTATCCCTTTGGGGCGTACTACCTTACGCTAAATAAATATATTAAGCATAGTAAATATTAAGGAAATCCTACCACCAACTAAGCCACACGGATCACATTAATCTAACGCCCTCATTAACATCAATGAATATTCTGGGCCTCGAATAAAGGAGCTCACTTTAGCCGGACAATGACTTTACGTTTGCTGTTATGCGGGTAACGTTCGCATTACCTAATTGCCTTTCTTTAAAGTCAGATATTGTAGATAGTCATGAAGATAGATCGGTTTCAGACCTTATAGTAGATAAATTAGATAATTTATTGAAGGTAATGAACGAAAATTCGCCTCTGCCTGGTTGATCTAATCGATCTAATAGGTCGCAAGCGCTACTGCTGACTATGAGATCCTGGGTTCAATTCCCGGGTCGGGCAAAGTGTTATTGGATTTTCCACAATGAAATTCTCAGCCGTCTGGATTTGTGGTTTAAATCAAATCAAAAGTCATTTATTCAAACTAGGCTGAGAATCAGCACTTTTCGAACGTCAAAATTACATACCCCCAAAACCCATTCCTCGTCCACTTCCTAGTTTGGTTGGTAATGGCAATAAGCTCGTCCCTTATTTCATGGGACTTAAATATAACTGGTGAACTGTGTGGGTAGGTACTATAAGGCTCTGCTCAACTCTTTAGTTTTTTTTTAAATTCAGCAGTTTGCCTTTACTCATTATACCTAAATACTTTGATGAAGAAAACTTCCACTATATTATTATACTGAAACTTACAATATATTACCTTTTTTACTCCACAAGCAATATTAATTAGGTATACAAACTATTTCTAAAACCGCTATTTCGCCTAGAGCAGTGAGCTGGTTTCCATAGTTAAACATAATACGTACCAGTATGTTCATAATACAAAACACAATTTAAATGTTAATAACTCGGTTAATACACAAAGTAAATTGATTACCTTATTCATATTCAGCACCCTACTTCATCCGATTACTGTAATTTAAGCTTTTCCTCCACTATGTGTTTAGCATTCTCGTATAGTAAATTATTACAAGGCAATATTGTATACACGTTAATAAATGGAGAGATATCTATCTCGTAGGGCGGTAGAGCAAGATAATTTGATACCAGCCACTTACTAAGGGCTCAAATATGAAAACGGAACAACGCACGGTACTCTTCTTCATTTTTAGGGTTCCGTACCCAAAAGGGTAAAACGGGACCCTATTACTAAGACTCCGCTGTCTGTCTGTCTGTCTGTCTGTCTGTCACCAGGCTGTATCTCATGAACCGTGATAGTTAGACCGTTGAAATTTTCACAGATGATGTATTTCTGTTGCCGCTATACCCACAAATACAAAAAAGTAGAATAAAATAAATATTTAAGGGGGCTCCCATACAACAAACGTGATTTTTTTACCGTTTTTATAGATAATGGTACGGAACCCTTCGTGCGCGAGTCCGACTCGCACTTGGCCGGTTTTTATTCCATCGCAGTTTTTTGTCAGTGTTTTATTCGCAGGGCTACAAAAAGAGGGCGATGGACTTCGAAATGAGGATGATAACGAAACTTTTTGTAAGAATAGGCTCCAGATATTGACGACAAATTCCTTTCATAACAGTATTATGAAGGATGGATCGCACTTAAAGCATTATTATGTCTGTTGTGTGAAAGAGGATCACATCAAATCTAGACCAAAGTTTAGTCGTAAAGCCGCGATGTAGGTACTTAGCTATAAAATTACTTTATAGTACTCGGGACGGCGTGGGATTACTTTCCTTTAACATTAAATGTTTCCCAGCGGAAGGTCGTAACTCTAGTCATTTTGCACTCATCACGGAGATAAATTATCTCGAACTAAAATTGAGTTAAGGTACGTCTACACTAGCCTGTGTGCAGCATGAATGCGTTGAACAGAATTCTATTATTTTTGTTGTGATCGACAGCTCTTCTCGCATCACTACCTACACATTAGTTAATTTTCACATTGATTTGAATCTCTTTCAAACGCTTGCAGTGTAGACTCACCTTTATTTAAAATATCTGTGTTATATTTATGATTTAGACGGACAGGTCTCGACGCACTTCTTTAGGGATCGATCTGAACGGTATGCCATTATCATATTGCAAAAATGTAGGCTGTGAAAGACGCGGAAATATAAATGGGACAAAGGGATCCAAGGATATGATGAATACTTCGGATGTTTTAAGAGAAAAGCCTTACTAGATAATCATCCATACTAATATTATAAATTCGAAAGTAACTCTGTCTGACTATATCTGTCTGTCTGTATGTTACCTTTTCACGCCTAAACCATTGAAAGGATTTCGACAAAATTTGCCAAGGAGATACATGGCATCCTGGGGAAGACCATAGGGTACTTTTTATCGACAAACCACGCAGGCGAAGCCGCGGGTGGAAGCTAGTATTATATAAAGCTTCAAAAAATTGACATAATAACATCAGGCAGGATACTAAAAGCCATATCTAAGGTTGCTGAAAACGTAACAAGGCGACCGTCTCATGTTTAAAGAAAATACGCTAGTTGACCAATTATTCATTTCCTCTTATGTGCTTAGCTAGGGATGCCCCTGGCACTAGGGATGTACTTTTTCTTGTGCAAAGCTATGGTGAAAGAAAAAAGGAAACCGGCATATCATGGAACTAAAGATTCGTTTCGAACACATGTGATATCCACCGAAACCGTGGGTAACAACCCAGCTCTCTCACAGAGAGGAGGCCTGTGTCCCAGCAAGTGGAAACGTTATAGGCTAATTATTATATTTATGCTTATGGAAAACGTACCTTTAGCTAAGTGTAAAAACGTCCCAAAAATACAAACAAGCCAACTTTCGCACCAAGAGATAATTTAGCAACAAACAACTCAGCCATAACTTCTACATTCGCGAATGTATGTAAACATCTACATTTATGCCAACATAATAAACACACCTTCAAATTCAGTACCTTACGCAGCAACGCGACATGATTACAAATGTTGATACCATACCAGTAGTCCCCTTGTACCAAGTTACCCTATCTTTTACGAGCAACATTACTCGCAGGGAAATTTACGACTACTAGAATGAGATAACATCTGTACAGCCCGGTACAGCCTCTTTGTTTTCGTTCTGTACGTGGTGAGGTAAACAACACTACTTTAATGCATTGTTTTTTTTGTATGTAAGAACAGAAAATAATGTTATTGGGGTTAGCCCTGTTAGCCCCCGAAGGCATGGAGAAAAACAATTTCGTGTTTTTGTTTCCTTATGAGACTATTGGCTTATGTCCCCAAAAATATCAGTTTCAAAGAATATAAATTTGTTTTTGTTTATTTCGAAAGCCACGAAGATATGTCTAAAGTACTTTGTATATAACTAATGTCTTCTAATTTCTTGTTAAAAGGATAATAAAAATGAATATTTATGGAAAACTGCATGAAAGCCGTTTTAACTACATCTATTCCATTCCATTTGTGTGCTTCAAGATTTACCTACAAAATTACTACAGCCAAAGCCTAAAAAGAAAGTTTGAAAGGAAAATGGGGCAGGTCCATATTTTTTTCCGATATGGATGTAAAAACTGTTCACGCTAATATACCTACGTAAAAGCAAACTCCTCATCATAATTAACTCATCAATCTCCACGTCGCCCATTGTTGAGCGAATGAGCGCAGGCTTTCTCGCGCTCGTACCGCACTCGTGTCGCTTACGTCCCGCTCCCGTCCCACTCTCGTCCCATGCACTTTCCGCTCACGGCCCGTAGCCAATATCGGGCTCCCAGCCATTGTTTCACTGACGTACAAGCGTTATACCAGACACCCGACCAGATACCCAATATGACAAAAATAATAATTGAATTTCGCAAAAGTGGAAATAATTTAATTGGAAATTGGATTTTCATGTCGGATAACATTCGCGATAGGATAACGTAAAGTGCCTTTGCTTTCCAGATTGAGATCTTGGTATTAGTTTTCTTTGTATTAAATGGGCGATTGCAAAGTCGTGTCACTTTATTTCTAAGCTTCTCTCTAGCTCTTCAGACTAAAACTTTACAAATATTCAAATTAGTTGTGTAGTAAGTAACTACAGCTACGTCTACGGGAGCTTTTTAAAGACTAGCTATTGTAGGAGGAGTCTTTAGACCAGCTTAAAGGATTTATTTTATGTAGCTTGTCTCTTACCTACTACTCATTTGTGGACAAAAAATTAGTACAACCAATGTGTTTAGCGTAATTGGGTTCATGTTCTTTAGCACCGAGTCGACGTCCAAAGCTTCCGTACCGTATTGACATTTTAGGCAGTCGTTTTTTTACTCTTTTCTTATTTCTAGTACAAACAATAAGAAAATTTAGGCTTTTGCTTTGAAAGAGACTTGTAAATAGTGGAACGTGCCAAATATTTCGGTTCCTTAACAATGAAGGTGTCTGTCTAATAATGCTTTAGTCAAAGGATCAAAATATCAACTAATTATTTCGATTAAAAAAAGGCTAAAGTCAAAAGCCAAAAGTACAGTCAGGCAATTAATTAGATATTATTGTTGTTAGCAGTTGTTATTTCTCGTAACATTCTCCTTTCATTGTCCTTTGATAATGATTTTCCTTGACGGTCATTGTATTTGTTCTTGCTATAATTGATTTTCCTTCGCTCTACGTATCACAATCTCTATTCTTTTGTTTCCTTGAATCTTTGTTTTTTCTTATCGACCAGCTATTTTTATTATGCCAGTATGTTTTTACTTTGACAGTTGACGATAACACTGATTGCAAAGACGAATGTCAACAGGAAGTCAACTTTTGAACTTTGTTATTTCTCCGTGTGCCAACTTACACTGGCCAACTTTTTGTTAGTATAAGTACGTATAGATACTTGTGTAACGTATTGCTATGTTTACGACCCCGACATCTGCGTCCTATATCGTAAAAGCCTTTTCGTTTACATACACCCAGTTATATTAAACCTTCAGACCTTAAGCCCGGAAGTGTTACAGAAAGTTTTTGTACCTAAAGTCTGTGTTTTAATCTCGTAGACTAATTTGAAATTTCAAGTCATTGTTGTTTGTTTTTTTATATTTGGAATTTGACATTTGCACCTGTCAAATTAGTCTACGAGATTAAAGTACTTACGCTACAGAAAGAACTGTCATAGACCCGTGTAACTTATTAGATAGATAGTTAATATGAGTTACATGCACACATTCCAAGACTCCTAGTTGTTGTGATCCACATGGCATAAAAGATGAGCCGATCTAGATTCTCTAAAAATATCACCGTGAAAACTTAGGTGAAGTGAACTGTCAAATAGTGACAATCTCTAGCATCAGGTGGAATGATACCTAGTTCAGCTAGCTCAATTCAATTAAGTTTTCACAGTGAGATTTTTACAGAATAGACCAGCTATTTCACAGATCTCATGGTGATCCTCTGAAACTCGGCTGCGGAGTTCGTGTACTCAAATTCGAATTTTATAATAAAAATATATAAGTATCATTATAAGATTACCGAAAATCAGTAAAGACGTAATGACATAATTATGTAGGTAGGAACCTACGTACCGTACGCGTACGTACGTTATTTATTCGTTTGATATTTTGCTATTAGCTATTAATAGGTATGGACTATTTATATTTCATTATGAACTTAAGAAATCAAATCAAAAGCCTCATATAATGAATCCAAATAAATATATAAAGAGAATACACAATCAGCCTATAATGTTCCCACTGCTGGGACACAGGCCTCCTCTCTGTGAGAGGGAGTGGGCCGTAATCCACCACGCGGGCCCAGTGCGGGTTGGTAGATGTCACATGTCTTCGAATTTTTGGTTCTAGGACATGCCGGTTTCCTCACGATGTTTTTCCTTCACCGTTTTAAGAGCAGTGGCGATGAAATAATTTACACAAAGTATAGCGCCTGTCAGGGTTCGAACCTACAACCTACAACTCGTAAGTCGTGGCCGTTACCACTGGACCACCACTGCTCTCATAAAGAAAATATTAAAGTCTAATTTGAAATTAAAGTAGTAACGAAATTATGAACCCTTTTCAGGTCGTCTTCTCAATACCAATACCTATTATAAAATGTACATTCTTTAAATACCTTACACTAACGTAAGATATAAAAGCCATTTTTTACCTATTGACAGGGTTGGGCAGTATTTGAATTACTTGTAATTAAAATACGTAATTTAATTACAAATACATAATTGATATTTGTAATTCAATTACTTCTTCAAAATGTAATTTGTCATTGACGCTGAGGTATTTTG
Organism: Lithophane ornitopus; assembly: GCA_948473465.1. NCBI lineage: Eukaryota > Metazoa > Arthropoda > Insecta > Lepidoptera > Noctuidae > Lithophane > Lithophane ornitopus. Next base: position 5,750,058 of record OX419616.1, on the reverse strand, counting down.
TAGTTTGTATTTCAAATACTTATGGCTTCAAAATACATTTGAACATAAATACATTTAGCTATCTTAATGGGTATGTTCTGCAGAAAATAGCGTTCGATAGCTTTCGGAAGCTAAATGGCGACCACTAAATATGTCCATCTTTAAAGTTGGCATCACTGGGCTGATTTAGTTCTATTCTATTTGCATACCCTAACACTTGACTGTATTTTATAATTTGTATTTTAAATATAAATAGTTATCATACTGTATTTTATATTCCAAATACACGACTTCAAAATAATTTGTATTTCGTATTTTAAATACCTGCGATATAGTATTTTGCAATTTGTATTTTAATTAAAGCAAAGCATGTATTTTGCCCACCTCTGCCTATTGATAATTATTTTATGGTGTTACGAAAATTATGTTGTCGATTTTTATTTTTATTTGACAAATTGAACGCTTTCGAATGTTGCGTAAATGTAAGGTCGCTCAGCATCCAATACCGCGAAAGCAACGTTCATCAAATTTTACAGGAGACAAAAAAAACTTTGCGTGTTGCAGTTGCGATGCGTGTGGCGGCACTGAGGAACTAAAACATATTCGCGGATTTGGTAGCGGAATGTTAAGTTCGCGGTTTTGTATGACTCGAATAACAATATATGAATGTCGGTCAATTTTAAAATGTAGGAACACGTATTTGAACGGGTAGAATGAAATAAAACACAAATCAGATTTTCGACAAAAATGTCATATTCGCGGTATTGGATGCCGAGCGACGATATCTGCTCGAGACTGTACCTACGTGGTTCATTAATATGAGGTATCATTATAAGATTCTGTGAATGTGTCGTAGACATGCCGTTGGAGGAGTAAAGTTATTCCATGTAAGTTGTTAATATGACATGTTCTTATTAATAGTAACTGTGTAGGTAAACGTTATCATAAAAGTTTCATAATGTTATTTACCTACCCAATCCAATCCAACTTTAATATTATAAATGTAAAAGTCAGTTTGTTTGTTACGCTGTCACGCTAAAACGGCAGAACGGATTTGGATGTTTGGCACATGGGTAGAGCATGATCTTTTTTTTTTTTTTGAGTTTGGTAAGTCATCAAATGCTTCTCCCGCCCTGGGCGGAGCGGAAGGGCGTGTCAGACTTTCACTGACTAAAACCCACCCGTGTTCCTTCAGTTGCCTGTTGCCAGGGTCCCGGTAACTCTTTCGGACATTCCCGTAACCGTGGCAGGCATCGGTCCTAACGGACCCCGTCAGGTGTGCTGACATCTCTTTGAGGCGCGCGTGGAACACGACGCGCCATCCTGCCTGGTCCTTATCGGACGGCGAGCTATGGGTAGACCATGACCTGGAGATGGATAAAGATACCTTTTTTCCCGATTTTCCCACGGGATCGAGACTTATACAGGTAAAACCGCGGGGTGCAGCAAGTTACTGATACAACTGATTTCTGTAAGAAGCCCGAAATGTCCCACTGCTGGGCAAAGGCCGCCCATTCTTCACTCTCTTTTCCACATTGACAAGTAAAAAAACGTAGGTAGGTAGTCATCTAGCTACATTTTGCAAAAGAGATTTTGTGTTCTGTTAAGTTTGTTAGAAGAACATAGGTACTGTCCTCATCTGTTCGTAACGCCATCATTAATCAAAGTCAAGTCAATGTTTTTGAACACCTACGCATTTACACACACGTAGTACCATGTGAAATTCGTAGGTACGGACTTGAAACGTTACTCAAAATAGAGGTACGATAACGTTATGTAATAGCGTTATGTATAGTTCCAGTAACTATTTACGAAAAATATAACGAAAATCCATCGGAACGAAATCTTCAACTATTAATTTAGTTACAATCCGGGTGGAACTGTAGAAATAATCGTTAGTGGAACTATACATAGCGGTATTTTAACGTTATTTCATAACGTTCCAAGTCGCTGTTTGTAGGTACAGTCTCGAGCCTAAATACCTTACACTCACGCAGAATTCAAAAGCGTTATTCTCGTGAAATAAAAAATGCAACTTTGTTGAAACCAGTAATGCACCACACAACTTAAAAAACATAGTGTAGTTGTGGGTTTTGTAGGGACAACCTTGTCCTTTGAAGCTAAAACGTGAACGCCTACTGCGACCGTTGTCACGCGTTCAAAAGCGTCTTGAAAGTGTGTAGCTCTGTTAAAGAACCATTGTTACAAGATACCCAACAATTTGAAGAGATAAAAAATTGTAATTGAAATTGTTTTGTTTATTGAAATAATTGATTTACATAAATGTTTCACAAAATAGGGCCTTAACTAGAGGTGGTATATAATAATTTGATTCTACCTGCACTAGGAATAAACCTGTATCTCAGGTATCTCACTCAAGTACTAATACATAAGTGTGATCTATGATTTCACAAATAGTAAAATGATTTATCTACTATAATAATTATAATTAATTTAATTAAAATTAAGAAATAAATATTAACTATGCTACTTTTATACATCAACGTAAGACATATTTCATGATAGTATCGATAAAGGTTTCGATAATAACATAACATCATCACGGTTTGTTTCCCCCAAAGGTTAGACAGAGGTGTTCCCATTGTATCCACACACATATTTCTCCAGTTATATTTAAGTCTCAAAGTAATAGAGGGCGAGCCTATTGGCACAAATCCAGACACCGAGGTCCTACTGATAAATTCCTAATGGAAAAATCCAATATCACTTTGCCCGACGTTGGAATTGAACCCATGGACCTCATGCTCAGCAGTAGCGCTTGCGACCACTAGACCAACGAGGAAGTCGATATTACTATGTTTATAACACCATAAAATATCTATCAGGGGGCCTAAAACGGCCACATTAGCAATTCCTCTAAGAGTAATTCTTTTCTGAATTTCCAGCTGTCATTAGCAATTCCTCTAATTTGACACAAAAGCAATTCATAATGTGTGGACTATTTTACGAATCTCTATAGAAATCTGTCAAACAGATGAATTATTTGATAATATGAATCGCACGCAGATCATATTATGAATTGTCAGTTTGTGACATTTTACGATGATTCATAATATTTTCTTATTATGATTCTGCCAAAGTGACTGTTTTAAGCCCCCAGTTCTTTAGGAGAAAACTGCTTTAGAATTTTGCGAAATTGTAAGGTATGTGTTTAGGCACATGATGTACAGTCACGGACTTTAATTGATGAGCCACTTGGCACTGTTCGCATTTTAGCCGTGTAATGCAAATCCGGCTTATTCGGTTATACTCGTACATCCAGACACGGAAAGCCATGTCTTCATATTAAAGTTTAATATCTTTACCGGTTGGCTAATCTGAGAGCCAGAACTACAAACTTGACAGCAGAGGACTACCCAAAGTCAACCAATTGCAGGTCTAGCAACCGTAACCTGGCGACGATTGTTTTAGCGTAGCCATAGTAACGTTAGCGTACGGAAAAATTGTAATTAGCCATTTCGACAAATTCGAAAATAGCGTCTCTGACATCGACATTTCAACTGTCACTGTCTTCGGATAGGTTTTCAGAATTATCGAGTTAATGAGCTCTGATTCAAAGGAGGTCAGTATCAATTAGATTCGATAAACTTTGTATTTATTTTTTATTGAGAACTTATTAGTCAACCTCTATGGATAAGACTATTTCCGATTACTAGTAATTTGTCATCTTGTTTACGAGCATGCGATTTGAGTTCGTGTTTAATCGTGTAATCTCGTGAATGTATGAAACTGCAAAATAAAAAGTTTGAAAGTGGCTCATCAATTAAAGTCCGTGACTGTACCTACTGGTTACACGTGCCTGTAATCAGTACATTGTAACACAACACTCCAACAAAGTACAACGAGATCTGCGGAAACTCGAAATCCTTTTTATTTTTATTCCTCTAATGAGTAAAAGGCGGAGCTGGCCGGGTTACGAACAAACAGCCAGGACTAATTGGTGATGCGACCAGACACCTGACACCCCTGACCGGGCTACTAATGTGTACCGGTACATGTGTACAACACCTACACGTGTACACACAGCAACAAAACTCACAATATATTCTACGTTTTTATTTTGCTTGCTGACAAACTGTAACCGAAAAACTGGGGATATTTAACTTGCATATCATGAACATAATGGAAAGTTTTTCTGCTAACGTGTTCTGAAAATTTTGATATTGCACTTGGGATTTTGACACTCAACATCATCATTATCATCATATCATAATGTTTCAGAAATAATACAAACAAAAATGTAATTTTTAAAGAATTATAATTAATGAAAGGTTAATTGGGTTTGATCATTAATATGTTAAGTCGTTACACGAGTAATTTGTTAAAATTCGTAAACACACGAAACTTACTTGCTGCAATATGTCAGTTAGTGGACTGGAAAAGTTGTTCTTATTTCCAAATGCTCAAACTAATAAGCGTAGTTCAGTCATCTAGAAAACTTTTATTACCATAAATAATTTAGTACGCATTCAGGTTCCGTGACTTGGCTAATTATAAATCTAATTAATCACTCATGCATAATAAAACAACAAAGAACAAAACACTGTTTGCTGTATTCAGCTCAATACATTGGCTTATGACCTATTTATCACACGGCACGCCATTGAGCACTAACTTCAATGCCGAACAAACAATTTAAATAATTAATAGGTCTAAGTTCTCAACGTGTTAAGGTTCATTCATCATTTCAGAGTTGAAAAGCTCCTCTTAATGTACGTTTCTGTGTTTCTGGGAGCGTCGTTAAACACGACTAGGGAATATTTCTGAGAGTTAATTACAACATACTCCAATTAACAACTTTACTAATCTTAGTGAAGCTGTCTGTAAACGGAATCAGGGGGACTTTTACGTAGGGAAACATGATTTTGGAATCATTTTAGGGCGGGTGTAGCAGTGCTACGAACGTAGCAGCGTAGGCCAATCGCGTAGCACTCGCGTAGCCGTAGATGCGTAGTTCACGCATTGGATTAAATGTGCTTACTCATAACAAATGATGCTGCGTCTCCTATTATGTAGCCAGTGCCAGTCATTATAAACGACTTTGATGATACTGATATAAAAAATGTAGGTGTACCAATCGTCCAGGTGAAATCCAACTTTCAAATACATCAATTATAATATTTAATTAAACAGAATGAATTTCAACATAAATCCTCTTTTGTTTTATTATAGTGAAGTAACTAGAAACAAGGGCAACTCGGTTAACACCAATTACAAAACAATCTCGCTTAAAGGAACCATTTTCACAAACTTGTTTTTCATTGTTACGAAGCAATACAAAAAAACTTTTCCCTGTATACATAGCACTATCTCAAAATTAGCGATTGGATCTTCGCACCTAGAGAATAGGTGTCAAAATTGAATGATCGTGATCATCGATCTTGTAGATTGAGTTTCCTACGATCCATCAGAAGCGATTGGAATGAATGAAACCTACCAAACGAACCCTTTTTCCTAATGATCAGATCGTATCTGAATAAGTGATGTACTGTAGATGAAAACCTTAGTAATATGACAGAAACTTGTATAAATTTTTTATTGGAACGCGAAAGTTGACTTCTTTTTTTTGTTTGTTCTTTATTACATTGACATTATACTTTCTGCCTAAGAATTCGTACATCTGAAGAAACAAAACTTATTGGACACAATAAACGGTGATAAGCTTTCATTTAAAAAAGCGTCAATATAGTTTGATCTACATAGGTACAACCAACCCACTAATATTACAACATATTGTGGCGGTATCTACATCGCCACATGCGAACTACGCATCAAAGACCTGACGTCAGACAGACGTCAATAAATCCTGCATCGCGCAATTAAAGTTTACCGTGCAGTGGACATATATACAAGAACCCAACTTCAATTGTTGGGCAGTTGCCCGCCAGACACAACACCCGTCTGGTCGGAGGATCCCCCCTTTTCTATGGTGGATGAGTGAACTTTACACCCTGTTCCTCATACCCCTAAAATATCAACAGTCCCACCAAAAAAAACCTCGCATTCTGAAAAAATTAATAAATTCGCCATTTCTATATAAAAAAGACAGGGTCCGTGTGTCCAATAGTCGCAGGATCCAGATAGTTCTGAATAAATAGATAGGTATTACTGTGAAAATGTATTCAAGCCCCTGATACATTGCTCCAATCCGTCTGCAATACGGGTAGATTTACCTAGATCCAGTAGATACGAAAATTCATTTGGGAGGTCTAACAGACCAACCCTACAGGTTTTCAGACGTATAAACAAAATTACTTAGTATTCGTTGAGTTTTATTTGTAATTTCGTTCGGTACACTTCCCTGGAAGCGTCTAGGTAAAAGCTAGGTTTTGTCCTCTGGAAATTAGTTTTCCTTTCGTTACTGGAATATAAATGTTACTCTTTTAGTTCTCTTCCATTTTAGTAAAATTATATTCAGGTTTATTCTTCATTCAGAATTGTGAATAAAAAAATAAAAGAAGACATCGTTTCCATTAAGTAGGCTACTTAAGAGAGCTACCTACCTTATTTATCTCGCCCACTCATCGTAATTTAATAATCACTACAAATTATAAAACAAAGTCCTCAGCCGCGTCTGTCTGTCTATTCGCGATAAACTCAAAAACGACTGCACCGATTTTAATGCTTTTTTCACCAATGGATAGAGTGGTTCTCGAGGAAGTTTTTAATATTTACTAACCACCATCCACGCGGGCGAAGCCGCGAGCATCAGCTAGTAATAAAATAAAACATTGGCCTTTGCTACACTGAAAATGGACAATTTATATATAATAAATGACCAAAAACCACAGTCCTCAAATATACAAATTTACATTTAGTAAGTATAACATATAGATTATCCCAACTACCTTTTTGTCTGTCCCTGTCTTAAACCCAGCTTAATCCGTGGTGACCTAATTAAAACTTGTAATTAAAGCTTTACTGACCGGAGTTCGTAAAAAATGCGGCCTTTAATATAAATAATGTCTGCAATGTATCGTCCAGCGCTGTGTAGTTTCATCTCAAATTATTACTATGAAAGATAAAATAAAATTTTATGACGCGCAGCGGCATCGTGATAATAAAACTTAAAAGTTATTGTTATGATGACATAGGTACATAATAAATGAAAAATGATGACTGAGGAATAACGTAATGTTAGCAAACTGTTTTTGCAAACGGTTTAGCAAACTGTGATTTATCTGATTTTAATAAATAAAAAAACAGTTATGATGTAGGGCAATATTTTTACTATAAATTATGTAATCTTTAACTTAAAAAAATAATAAATGTTAAGGCTAACTTGCACCGCAAATCGCTAAACACGTTTAACGCTAAACGAGTTTAAAACATAATTCTGTTTCTGTCAAATGTTTGAAGATGACAGCAACAGAATTATGTTTTAAAAACTCGTTTGTGTGTGCCGTATTAAGCACTTTTGTCATAATTGATATAGTTTATACAAAGCGATTAAGTTACGAGGTGAGGTCTAACTTTAAGTGGGTATACATTTCTAGAAATTTTAACAAACTTTTATCCAATGGTTGTATTTACCCACGCGTCCTAAAACGTTATATAAAAAGGTTAAAATCATTACCAAATAAGAGTTGTCCTCCACTGAACGAGCTACACCCAACGACATCGCTTCGCACACTTGATATACGTCCTATGCACGCTATAAGCGACTTCAAACGTGCAAACAATTGGGGGCTGCGCAGACGACACACTTTTTGTGCGTTCGAGTCTGTGGCGCACGCGTTACTCCTAAGCAATGATATGAATTTACTATGCAAAAACGCGTGCGCCACAGACTCGATCGCACAAAAAGTGTGTCGCCTGCGCAGCCCCTTACCATGAGTTCAGTTTTAGGTACCTGAATGAAGATGCCCCAACGTTGAATATTTTAAAAAATCTGCCTACACGGTTAAAATGTAGGGAACTGATGATTTTTTTTGTAAATAAATAATAATACCAGGCTGTTACTGTCCCACTACAAGGCAAATACTTATATAGAGAAGGCACAAGCATCCACTCTACTAAAACAACGCTGGTGGTCCGTGGTGGTAGAATCATTAAGGTAGGTAAATGATACTAGACTGGGATGTGATACATCGACGTTCAAATCTTTAGTGAGTCATAACGGTTTGCGCGTCGATGTATCACACCTTGAATACTTAACCCTTTTTTAGAAACTGAAGGTACAAGTACCTCGGTACCGTTTTTCAGGATATCCAAAAGTCTTGAATACGCGTTCTCTATAATGCTACCTAGTTCCAATCTTAGCATTTGCTAAACTGACGACTAGACGACTGTAGGATAGCTACTAGGGTTACTGCGAAAGTTTCGCTTCGTCGTTCTACCAACGCGCGTTCTGTGTACCGAAGTCTTAGGTAACTGTATCGATTCTTTGAAAATCTGTTATAAGATAAGTGAGGCAATGTTAGTGGAATATTAAAGTAAATAGTAAGAAACCCACTTACAAACCAGTGTCATCCATTACCGAACAACGGGAGCCCTATTAGTGATAATAAGTTAGTGGGTGCGCGCCAAATTAGATTTGTATTCGTTGCTATATAGGGATCGTTAGTGAAGAAGGCACTACTAAGGAGAACATATTTTATTGAAGGTTGCTGAAAACACTTAGGATCAAGTTCAGCTATCTAATTACATAACTTATTTTCGTAACCGATTAGACTAATCTGTTTCATTTTGACAGTTCAACAACATTCATTGCGTTATTTACGTTGTAGAGCAGATTTTTCTTTTCAACTTATGAAGCAATGGATTAGTAATTTGTTTGAAACCGATTGAGATTGTGATTGATCGTGTACCTATTACGTGATTAGGGTGCAGGTAGGGACCCTATAGACAGGTAGTTGGCTATTCTTTTATAAGTACACCTTGTAAAATTCTACTTCTTAAAATATATGAGGATGGATGAATAGCATTACAGTATTACCAATATTAGGAAATAGATAATCGGTAGGTACCTACTTTATATTTATTTAGTATCGCTAGTCATATTTGCCTTCTAGGTATGTCAATAAAATTAAAACTTGCAGTTGTTACATAAAATTTAAGAGTTTACAATAAATTCATATTTATATTGAGTGGAACTGAAATCGTGCCATATTTGAAATTCATAAAGTCATAAACATTTTAGTATGGAATTGTTTTATGTAGCCTGGGCTATTACAATTGGCAGTTTCCCTGCCTTTTATTATTTGACCTCATCGAATGTTTTAAATCTGTGTAGCTTTCTCTCTCGACTCGTCAAAAAAACTAACTAGCGAAACTTTACATACGCGAAAAATAATAACACAAGACTTTATAAGACATCTAACATTTCATAAATATTTTATGCAGAGTCTCTTTATTCCTTACATCTGAGCTGCAAACTATACCTATTGTGGTTGCATGATCCCATCGAGTGGAAACGTCTTTCTGATAGAACCAAGAACGAAGCCAGGATCCAATATATTTAAATGTCTTTGCCAGCATCAGTCTTGAATTCTATGCATAACGCAAAGGAGCTAAGTAAGTATCCAATTTTCAAATAGGATGAATTTGAAATGCACACCTCACTTCACAGTAGGTACATTTTCTATAGAAATGGAATTAACTACTAACCTACATACAAGTTAAGGTTGCCTGGAAGAGATCGCAGAAAGCGATAAGGCCGCCCATTGTATGTTTTGTAGTGTTCAATTTATTTATTTTCGCTATTTATTTTCTGGTGTACAATAAAGTATATATAAATATATAAATAAATAAATAAGTTAAGCCTAGGGACAGTTAGATACGAATTGACGAGGATCACTTCTGGGAGAAGCTCGTGGCTAAGTAATAACAGCCGCACGGGTCGATCCATCAGGTTTAAGCTACGCTTGCCGGGGTTGGTCTGTGGATGGGTGATTATCTTTACATACCGAGACTCCTCTGTCGTGCTCGGAAAGCACGGTAATCCGTTGGTCCCGGCTGTCATTCGTGGATCTTTGACAGTTGTTACAATTAGTCAGGAGCCCGAAAGTCTGACAACCCAGTCTTACCAAGGGGTATCGTATTACGAATTTACTGGGTAGTGGAGGTCAGATAGGCAGTCGCTTCATTTCAAATACCGGTGCAACCGGTTAGACTGGAAGCTGACCTCAACATAGTTGGGACAAGGCTAGGCAGGTTGATTGTGACGAGGGTCACTTCTCATTAAAACCTTTTCCTTAATCTTGACAATAAGAAAGCTAGGTTTCTACATAACAAAAATTACTATCGAAGCCTCTTTTCAAATCAGGTCATCCAAGAGCTGTGTCTATTTAAAGCACCTACATTCGTATAGGTAGGTATTGTGAAGAAAATTGTGGCTATGGCGTTAATTAACAGTAGGACGGGCTGGAGACTGTTCCGATTCGCTCCACCGCACCCAATCATAGTAATCTGAGAGATGGATAGGCCACAGCATAAATAAATATCTATATCGACTGGAGGCAATCAACTTTGGGTGTTAATTACGATTTCTGCAATATTTTATTTTATCATAACATCACGCCTGTAGTTATTTTCCAAAGAGTAGACAGTGATGTCTAGAACACGACATTTTGCCAGCCATTTACCTAGGTACCTCGGTATCTCTACCTATGGGAGGAGCTTGTGGCTAAGTAATAACAGCCGCTCGGGTCGATCCATCAGGTTAAGCTACGCTTGCTGGGGTTGGTCCGTGGATAGATGACCATTTTCACATATCGAGACTCCTCCGTGCCTCGGAAAGCACGTTAAGCCGTTGGTCCCGGCTGTCATTTGTGAAAAAGGCTAGGCAGATTCATTGGTATCTCATCCTAATTGAACCTCACCTATGTTGTATCCCATTTTCGAAAAAATATTAATTGGATGTTATTTATCAATTGCAATTTAGCAACACAATAAATCCGAATCGGATTAAGTCGAGAGCACCCTAGGCAAGCACCTCATCGACTATTAGTAGGGATAATTAGGTAGGCTAAGAAATATGTGATGACTTGATGATAGTGAAGAAAGCAAGAGGGACCAAATTAAATAATCTTTTATATTCTGTAAGTAGATGCATACTTACCTATTTATCCTACAATTAATTTTATATTAATGAATATTTTTTTAATCTTCGGCCCTCTTTGTTTCCTCGCGCCCCTAGGCACATGCCTAGTTCACCTTAGGGTTAATACGCCTCTGCAATAAATGTGTAATTAGGAGTACCTAGATACATAATTTGCTAGCAAATTCGAAACTCCACGCCCCGCGGCTTTTACCTACGTACACAATAGTGTACCAGATAATTGGTACTCAAATAACAAAACAAGATTAAATAATGAGTTGTATTTGACTAGCTTTAGGTAGGAAAAAATGTAAAAGTTTAAGTACCTCCTAAGTAGGTGGATACCTAATAAGGGACATTATAGCTAAGTGCCAATCTGATGTCTCCATAACGTAGGCAAGCAAATTGGATGGATAAGTAACGTCCCAGTCCCAATTTCGTTTAAAACGTCCTGAAATCTCATTCAGATGCAAATTATGACTAACGATATCTCGGAAAGCCGATGTTCGACGTTAAAAATAAGTTGTTATCTCACAAAAAATGGGTCGAGCGAATTCGGTGAGGCTGTTTTTTTATTCGCAAAAAAACGTATCGCGAAGCCACTCCATTGGTGCCATACCGTAACTTACTGAAAGTGTGAAAAACGTAGCTAAGCCTTCATAGGTTATGGGTACACTATACATAAGCAATGATGGTTTTTTTTCAGGTTTCGTAAGAAGAAGTACCTACCGAAACCCAATAATCAATTTATCACAGGGTAAAAACCTAAAGAAAACAAGGAACAACAAAAATACATATAAATCTTAATAAACATACCATAAGTAGTACAATGTAAGCAAACAAGCAATAAGTTCAAATGTAAGATCTTGGTCTCGTTACTAACGGCGCTATTCAGGAACCTTATTTAGGTACCTACTTACTCCTGCTTTTGTTGGTCACCACCTACCAACAAAGGCTTTTTTTGTAGAGATTTATATAGATACTTATTCATGTGTTGTTGAAAATGGTACCTAGGTAATCATTGTGAAGGTCTAATACCTACCAATTTCCGTAAATATAATATTTTCAGGAGCAAATTTCTGAAAGACCGCGTCAATCATATTCCTTGCCATATAAATAATGCAAGTCCAATCTGTGTCTCATCTGTCGTACGATATAAGAGCGCGCTACTCACCATTCGGGACATTTTTACTTAGATCATAGTGGAAATAATCATAATCTATTCTAACTACACAATATTAAAGAAATAATTAACTGATTGTATTATTTTCAGTGTATCAAAGCAAAAGTGGACCTGGGTGAGTTTGTTTGATTCAGTAGTGTGCTTTGCACTGACACGCTTTTTGAAATGAAATAGCCACGATCGAGTTCGATTTGCAAAGCGCTTAACGATATTGTGCATGCAATCGAGATTTTAAAAAGGAACGCGAGGGTAACATGTGGCCGATGTCCCTTGTTACCCTCCAATCTCTATAGGTATCTATCTAGGAGGATAGAGGGTACAATAGAGAGTGCGAGCCGTGTTCAGTGTTCCAGGCCAGTGCATCTTCATCAGTCGCCGCGGCCGCCCCACTGCGAGCGCTCACTCAAACTTTGCTTGCTGTGTAAATTAATAAAAATGAGCATTTTAGATTCAATTAGATGAAATAGTGCGCCTTGTGTGATAGTGGATTTAGTGATAGTGGCATGATTTAAATACATAATTTGGTGATGTGGTGTTAATTGTAAAATTAAATAAAAATACAATTGAATTGCAAGGAGCAAGTTATAATCAAATAAAATTAAAAATAAACAAGTGTAAAGTAAACAAATAAATTAGTTGATTTATTACAGTTTACACAGATTGTCATACTGGATTTGATTTTTCAGTTGGTAATAATATATTTATCATCTCAACACAGCTAGTATACAAATAAATAATAAGCTTTATTATAGTTTACACAGGCTGTCGCACTGGTATTAATCTCTCAGCTGGCAGTAGCTTCACTACACAATCAGTACAGTAGTCAGTGCCGGTATTATCCGTCCACCTTGCACCTAAGAACCCAGTTTTCAGGCATCCAACACACATTGTCTTAGTCTGATAAACGGGAGCTGTTTCATCCAATAACCTTTGTTCCTTTGCAGATTTTAGTAAGTCTAACATATATCTATTACTGTTCTTCATTTCTAGTGTGGACACACTGTCATGAGTCTCTCCGCAGTCGTATGGATCCTCCATGGTAACAGGAACATGCAGCTGAGGGAAGAATGTGGATTTCTTATAGAACATTGCCTTAGTCTTGTCCCTTCCAACGCCTTTTGGAATTCTACCCGGTATTGGCAATCCTGCTTTTGCTAACTTGGCAAAATACTTCTGTATTCTACTCATTACTTGAATTGGAGTCCTTGTTCCTAATGCTTGAGCTATTTTCTTGTACCGTCTTGCCTCAATGGGCTCTTCAGGGTAGATTTCAAGTAATTCTTCCAATCTTTTCTGCTCTTCACAAGACCATAGTTGATTAAATGTTTCAGGTTTATTATCTGTGAACTTTCGTCCTCTAACTTTTGTACTAGAATCTAGATCATCTTTATTTGGCTTTATGTCCCTAATGTCATCACCATCCATTGTAGCGTCTATTCCATAACTCGTCCAGTCAATGTTTGGCAGTTCAGCAATAGTTTGTCGGGGAGGGAAGTCTGCACTCCCTGCTTTCATTTCGTTTACAAAAGACAGAGGGTCATTTAGTGCCCTATTTTGAGCTTCTGATAATTCTTCTATGTCCTTCAATGCCTTCACTTTTTGAGCTTCTAATTTGACGATAAACTTCAGCAAGTCACAGTAATCTTTATTCCCGCGAAGGGCCAGGTGGTCTGTTTCAAAGGCGAATTCTTCATCCGAGTCCATGTTTTCAGAGTCTATGTTAGCCATGGTTTTATCTGGAAGAAACAATTTCATATTCAGAGCAAGTCTGCTATAATTTTATAACAAAATGAGTGTTAGTTCCGGCATGAAACTGCCGGGTAGTCCAAAGAGATTGAGTGTAAAAATTAAAAACAAACTAAATAGTGTGCAACAGAAAAAATGCAAACCTGAATACAGAAGCGCTTCTCTTGAAGGATGGTCTGGACGGTAAGTAAGTAAATTAATAAGAACGTAATATTTTTGTATAAATCATATCTGTTTTCCATTTATTTTTAAATAAAAACTCCGCGATTTCGTCGTCGCCCTAAGTCCAAAACGTCAAAAAATTATTACGTTCCGAATCTCCATTACATTGATACAAGCCAACGTTTCTGCCAGTAACATCAAACGACTATGTTTCATTAAAATAATTAAAAATGGAACCTAAGCAAACTGAATTTAATAAAATTTCTTCTGTTTTACTAAATAATAATTGTAAATGTCGTATTGGAGTGCAAATTTAGACGACAAGAATAGTCAGGTACAGAACGCACCCTCAAACGTTGTATTTTGCGCCCTCTAGTGAATATAGTTAGAACTTGTATGCCAAATAAGCTACAAGAGTCGTCGCTGTTCATACTACAACAAGATTTATTTTGTATGAGAAAGATAGATGGAGCTGCAATACATTCTTCAAACAAAATAAATTAAATATGTGTGACAGACTAGAGGGCGTCTTGAAGGTTTTTTCAAATTGGTACACATTTTGTTACAATTATTCGACTTTGAAAAATAATTAGGAATCAATCAAGTTGCAGTACAGCCCTGTGAACATCGCATTTGCCTAAAGTACAAAAAGTAGGTACTTAGATAAGTCTGTAAGTAGTAAGTACCTCATACTTATTTACATTATGAAAAAAATAAAAAAATCAAAGAAACAAAAAATTCTTTAATTTATTTATAAGGTGAGACAACTGTGGATAGCAGGTATTCTGAAAAAAGCTGCATTTCGGCAAGAAATCCAATGAAGAGCGTATTCATATTCACGTAGGACAAGGTCGATGCCCCAAACCTCAAAGTGCAAATTCGACTATGACTTGGTGAAATCTGTTACCACCACGAAAAGGGTTCCGCAATCCTTGTCTAAACTCATAAGTAACTCATATAACTACGCTCAAGCAAATTTATTTATTTGTGCCTGTCTTAGTAATTTATAATTGACCTTATCACTACGTTACGTAGGGCAGTGCGGGGTAACTTGATCATGATTTTGTTAAAAGCAGTAAGTATTATATTCGAATTAATGAACTGATACATAATGATACCTATTAAAATAAATAGGTCGTTTATTTGGCTATGTTAAACCATCAATTTTTTTTAGCAATTAACGTTGTTTACTAGACTAATTTACATGAATATCATAAACGTCAGATGGATCATTTGATCCCGCTAGGCGGGGTCAATTAAGCCACCCCACGGGGCTAGTTGAACCGGTGGACTTAAAAGGTTTGTTTCAAAAGGGAATGAATACAAACAAAAACAAAATCTTTCATAAATCTTTAATAAACATTCTTAGGTTACAATAGGAACATACTTATTAGAAAGCAATAGAAACGTAACAACTAGCTTAATCTAATCACTGTCACAGTTGACGAAAACCTAAACTGCACCTAGCAGAGGTGCATATAATATTTGTCCATTTGCAGCAATCGGTGCACTGCAGCCACACTTCGCCTGGAAAGCTATCAGAATAGAAGACTACAATTTAGACGTAATATGCTAGCACAACACAACATCAAACTGCAATTTTGGCTATGCTCAAGAGGCCCCCGCTTATTTTGGCTCAAATGACCCCTTCCCCATTTTTTGACCAATTGGACCCAGCCACTTTAAGACTATTAATATTGCATTATTTTTAATTCTGTCTTCGTATAAGCACACTATTATGAAATTGAAATACACTTAGGTACACTTTACTTAAATACGATACCCAAAAAAAACCTTGCCTTTGCCATTAGTGGCCTATCCGGGGGCTTCAGACAACGCTATTTTAATCTAAGTACTTATTGAAATAACTCTTTGAATGTTCTCTAGGTCAACATCTCGTCATATTTCGGCGAACATTTCTTATTCTAGGTACTTATTATACGTATTTTCGAACAAGTCACTGTAAGGTCACGGGACTTAATATAAAACTTACTAAGTAGGTTCGTGTCATATGAAGGTGGTTTCCACACGGTTTATCAAAGGCGTTGTAGGTCAAATGTAGGCGGACGACGAGAGAACAATCATGTCGAAAGATTTTCAGTAATATTTAGGTATTAGGTGCTATAATAACCCTAAGTGATAAGATGGGTAAGTACCTACGTCACAAGGATTTGGCTTTGCGTAGGTAGATCTATACCTACCTAATCTGCCTAGCTAATTATTTTAATCAGAAGGAATAATTAATTAGGCAAGTATGTAGGTATTCATAAACTATTAGGTAACTGTGCTTTTTAGCTAGGAATAGATTCATTTGTTTTTCACTCTTAATTATTATCTAACTCTTAACTGAAAGTCAGTGGCTTCTGAAATACAGGATCCAGGGTCTCACATTTTTTCTGCAACCTATGTTTGTTTATGCCAATAAATAATTTATTTTCTAGCTTTTGCCAGCGACTTCGTCCGCGTGTTTGTCGGAAATTATCTCACGGGAACGTACTATCTACTGGGATAAAAATAGTTATTTGTGCAACAAGAGAGCAAAGTTGTTTTTTGGTGCAAGTGTTGATTTTGAATCCCGAGGGATTCAAAGTCACGAGATGCAAATAACTTTGGTCTCGTGTAACACATACAACTTTTCACCTCAGCAGCGAGAACATATGAGATATTAGAACATATTAGGGGAACATATTACGGGTTTTAATATGAATTTGCCGTTTTGTACTGAAGAACGGAAACCATTTTTTTTCTGAGGTAAAAATATATTTATTTAATCAAAGTATTTCCCCATTGTCTACACATTTCTGCCATCTCCTGGGAAGGTCATTTATGCCTTTGCGGTAGAACTCTGGGGACCTGGACTCAACAAACTGAGTGAAGGCATTTTGTATTGAAACCCCTTCATTTCTGTACTGTACAGGTACAAGGTAGGTAAGGCAAGCTTCAAAACGCGGTTCTCTCTGCAGATTAGTCAAATCATGGGGCACCTATTTTGCATGCTTTTTGTCTCACCGATTGATGCAAATTGGTCATTATTTTGGATATGCTTAACTAACATCAAACCATGCCGCTAGTTCCTTGGTAGTTTGATATGGAGCGGCTTCTTCCATCGCATCTAATTCATCGTTATTTACCTTAGAGGCTGGTCTTTCTCGGGGTTCATTCTTCAAATCGAAGTTTCCACTACGAAAGCGATTAAACCAAAACCGCACGGTGCGTTCATTAGCCGTATCCTCTCCAAACACAACATTGATATTGCGAGCTGTTTCCGCTGCGTTAGCTCCACGTCGGAACTCGTATTCAAAAATTACTCTAATTTTCAATATAAGTACAGTACGACACAACTCACATGTATCATCGGCAAAATTCGTAAAACCGATCACATTCTGAATGCGCCTTCAAAATCACCAATCTTTATTACTGCTTTAGGTGAAAATGATCTTTACGCAAACGCAATAACTTGTAAAGTTATATAACCAAATACATCCGTAAAATTGAAATTAATGAATGCAAATTTTCACATTTATGCTACATCTAAGTTGTGTCGTACTGTAGTTATCTTTACTGTTAAAAGCTGAATGCAAAAACAAAAATCGAATCTTGTGAAAAAAGTTTCACTCTGGAATCTCACACCGTGATGCCAGATTAATTTGAATTCAAAGTGGCCAGTACGTTTAAACGGCAATTTCATATTAAACCCATATTATTGCCTAACGGTAAAAAATACAACATGGTAAACGTAAACCACATGGTAAACAAACCACATGTATATTTGTAAAACGAACAATATAAAAAAAAAAAAGTTAAATTACTTATTACAATTAAAACCTGTATGTGTATCCAAACGTTTTATTATTTGTTTCTTTTTTGGGCCTACTAGATATCGGAATTAAAATCGAACTTCGAATCGACTTGTTTCTATCTCTCGCTTTTTTCGTATCGAAGTAAAAGTGACAGAACAAAGTGAGATTCAAATATTTCGAATTTTGTGAGTAGACCTATGACATGTCCTCGGAATTTAGAAAAAAAAAAAAGTTACTTTGTCTCACGCTCGCACCAAAATTGAATTTTGTACACTGTCTGTAGACAGCAAAACCTGCTTGTTTGAGGTGCTCAGGTGAAAAATGCTTTGTCCTATTTTAGGTCATGGTCTAGCCGTGTGCAAACTTTCATCCAAATCCATTCAGCCGTTTTTAGCGTGAAAGCGGAACAAACACTCACTTTTGCATTTATAATACTTATTCGTTAGGATGATTGTTATTTACTGTCTAATTATTATTTCGATGCCATAGCTGGACTGTTCCTCCTTAATCACTTTCACTTCAGAAACAAAGTCATGCTTAAGTACATTTACTTAAAATCCAAACTGAACACTTTCATACACATTTATTTCCAATTCCTAACTTGAATATCAATATAGGAATAGAGATCCCTCAGAGGTGTATCCGCAGAATAGTTCGTGATCTGGACAGGTGCCAGGCAAGCGATTGTCTTCTAAGTTACCAACTTAAATGGAGACTGTTGCGAGTCAAGTTTAAGTTGGGATTAAGACGGCATTAAACTGGAACGATTTCATTTAAGTTGAGCTTTTAAACGGGGTTACCGGATTTATGATAAGGGGATTAAAATATAATGTAGACATAGGTATTTGAGGCGAAGGCTAGGGAAGAATGCCGCTGTTTTAAGGTCAAAACAAATAAAGTTTGGGATATTATGCCGTCAAAACTGGAAGAGCTCGTGGCTGAGTAATAACAGCCGCACGGGTCGATCCATCAGGATAAGCTACGCTTGCCGGGGTAGGTCCGTGGATGGGTGACCATCTTTACATACCGAGACTCCTCCGAGTCTCGAAAAGCAAGTTAAGCCGTTGGTCCCGGCTGTCATTTGTAGATCTTTGACAGTTGTTACGGGTCGTCAGAAGCCCGAAAGTCTGACAACCAGTCTTACCAAGGGGTATCGTGTTACCCAGTGACTGGGTTGTGGAGACCAGATAAGCAGTGGCTCCATGTAAAATACTGGTATTAAGCTGCATCCGGTTAGACTGGAAGCCGACCCTAACATTGTTGGGAAAAGGCTAGGCAGATTATGTCGTCAAAATTGAAATGGACTGGTGGAATTTAGAAGTAGTATTGCCGGGAGGTAACGTTCCGTATCTTAGGCTTCTGAATAAGTTGCTAGATGAACGATTTGGAATTATAAAAAGGTCCAACTGCAAGTCGTCGGTTCCAGACCTAAGTCTTAGAAATTCCCCTACGTCAGATCTTGTACTGATTGCTTTATTATTTATAGATTTTTGTTGTTTTTATTTGTATAGGTAGGGATACAAATAAAAACAACTGCCCATCTAGACCTAAAGGGTTACGAAACCCACTCGATGAGAGGGGTCGCCTGTCGTGTAGATATTTCCATTAGTTACGCAATTCCTTTGTAAGTATCTACTTATAGTCTAAAGTGATGCGAGTAAAATACACGGAGCAATCGAGCTATATTTGGCAGCAGTCAATGGGGCTATTTTTAACAGTAGAGTCACTTGGGTAAAATCTAAAATTGCCCTATGTGGTCTACTTTTAGATCTGGTAAGACATTTCTATTTTAATTTGTAAACTTGAGGGATTGTTTTACTTATTCAGATGAGTCGCGTCATTGTTTTAAAGGCTCTTACATACTGGCGCAACTTGTCGCGCGACGCGACGCCGCCGCATTGTTCGCCGTGAAGTTTTCTAAGAAATTGTTTTGTTAAAGTCGCATCGCGCTGTCGCGTCACGCCTGTTTGTTGGAGCCTTAAACTAACATGCATGTTGGCAATCAGTGGTTACTTGTATCCAGCAGTGGGTTTTACTTATACTTCTTGCTGAGCTGCAATGCCAGCGGATCCGGGATTCCCGGGGAATGGATATAGGCTTGTGTTCCTACTTGTTTATTTCCGGGCGGTTCCGTGTTCCCTTAACTAAAATAAAAATAAACGCAGTAAACCACATAAAAGAACAGCTATCTTATAAATTATTTAAAAGTTAAAAAGCGATCTATATTTGTGAACATATCGCTGTTAAAAACGATACGACCACAACACATTCGGGATAGATCGTTACCGCTCGGTATTTTGCTCACCCCAGTAGTGAAGCGAAACGGTATGAAAGATTATAAATAAACAAAGAACGAATATAAAGTATTTGCTTTGGTAAGACCTACATAGAGTTGATATAAGGCAAAAATAGTACAATATTTGAATTCTCGCCATTTTTGGCGGAAACGATGTTCTTTAAAAGAGTTCCTAGATTTTGCTGAATATCTATACTGTTCACGGAGGCGTGAGACGTTTGAGCCGACATTTCTGAATGCTGATGAGACGTATCATAGATCCTCAATTATTGCAAAAATAAGATAAACATAAGTACCTACTGGACAATATCATCTCTCAGTGGCAGCCTGGAGTCTGGATTTGTGCCCGGTTGAAGGCAATAGGCTCGCCCCCTACAACATGGGATTCGAACATAACTGGCGAAATGTGGATGTACTGGGTTCCCTACTTGAAATCGAATGACGAAAGATCGAAACGTCAATAATTTACCTAGGTACTTGTTTAGCGCGTATTGTTGTTGCCATATAGACTTACCGTCGGAATTCTATCGGACCACTCTGCTAATTGCGCCAGAGCATCATATTAGCCTATTAGACTGAGATGAGACTAATTAATGACCCGCGAGAGCTTAAAAGGGGACCATAGCCTGAGATTATTAAGGTTCATTGGTCAACTGTTGTTCTCGTGTATCTTTGGCGTAGTTTTAGGAAATTGTGCCAAATATTTTGTTTTGTGCTCGTTTGTTTTAAGCAAAAAAGCGTTATTTGAACTTTATGCACTTTAAAGTATTTTGGCACGCTCGACTAGCGTACTATAGCATGATGTTAGAATCTGGCAGTACCTACATGGAAGCCTAATTTATCGGACAACTATAGTACCTAAATAATTATCCCATTATGTTATCATTTTATAACTATTTTAATAAATGAATAAACCTTCTCATATTTAATGCTTACTGTCAAGAATCCTACTCATCTTTCATAGTTTTATCATCATAAATATAAATCAGCCACCTACTACGAAAATATAAGAAAATAGAAATTAACCCTCTTATTCATAAACATTTCTTAAAGTTAAAGAGTCGTATAAATGTCGAAAATGTATGGTTAAACAGTTGCTAATTCATAACTTAACTTTAAGCAACGTTTATGAATAAGGCGGCTACTGTTTAACACACCCGCGCCAATATAAAAGGTTATATTTTGATGTTATGTATATTTTTGTTTCTTCGTCAAAGGCGAATTCCATTACGTTTTGTGTGGCGAAAGGTTTTTTATTATGTGAAAGTATATTTGTGGCCGCAATTCCATATCAATCTGGAATTATACCGAATGCTGTGGAGCAGGAAATGAAAATCAAAATGTAGCTGTCAGGCGTCAACTCACTCACTGCCGACAAGCTCTGTACCTACCTACTAAGGTATATGTACTTTATTCAAACATGACTAGCGAAAAGTCACAATATGCATCTATGAAATAATGAAAATAACGTTAATTTATTTCAGCTGCGAAACAAAGAATAGTCGCCCTCGTAATTGTTTCACTTTTGACAACAATTCTCAGTTAATAACATCATAAAATCACGCCTGTAATCCCCGAAGAGTTAGGCAGAGGTGTACCTATAGTACAAGACTAAATAAGTTGCCAACGATTACCTCAACCTTATTAAAACTTCAATAAGGTTGAATCTGTCTAACCTTTAAATAGACAAATCGACCTTGTCGTTTTGTGACGTGCAAGTCAAGACCATCCAACCTTGGCTTGAGGCCGACCATACCGTGGGAATTTCGGGATAAAAAGTATCCTATGTCCTAATCTAGGTGATGGTCTACCCATGTGCCAAATGTCATCCAAATCTGTTTAGCAGTTTTTGCGTGAAAGCATAACAAACAAATAAACAAACAAACTCGCTTTCGCATTTATAATATTAGTTAGGATTAAATTAGCAATTTAATAAATCGGTCAAAACTGTGTATGTAGGCTTTTGCGTCTTTTGCGTTCGTTAAAATCTTGAAGTTTCAAATCTTGAAGAATCAGTTAGGTTCAATTAATTATTTATTCACAAACTGGAATAAAAGAAGGCACGTAAGTAACGCATTTAACTGGCACTCGTTAAAATATTCCGGACCTTTACTGCCTACCATAAAATGGCCATATGTTACGGAACTATGTAGAAAATGTTCTTACGAGGCACTTAAACTATTTCAGTAATCGTTTGCAAGTTTGGAAAATATATATTTTTTTAACCATGTTGCAATGTTTCACCTAGACATACCTACTATACTATCATCCATATACCAGCCTGTTGGGTCCTTATCAAGCTGAGGAACATAGAAACTCCTCGACACATCCTCTTTTCACCTTTATAATAATTATTGAGATCTCCTTGACCACAGTAGTTTTTTTTTTCGGCGGACCATCCCTGGTTTGTAAACATAACGTAAATCGAACGATTTAAAAAAATAGGTCCTCACTCCGCACATAACATATACTACGCTTTAAGTCTTCATTCTTATCAAAGGATGAACCTAATTGTGCTTGTTGCAAAAAATTAAACCAAAATACTTAGAGGATAGTTGTCTTTTCGATAAAAACAATTGTTCGAATTTACGACGTTTACGCGCTCTGAAATTTTCTCTTGGCATTCCCACTTTCAATAATAGCCTTCTTTTATAAGTTTATGAGTGTAGAGTCGTACAAAACAACGAACATGCCAACAAGTCATTCATATTTTACTTATTTCCTTACGTTAAGCTTAAAGTTGTATATAGATATGGGTACGTTGAAAAGTATGCCAAACCAGATTAGCAGGCGCCAAAGAGTCTAGTAAAGTGTTTCGTATTTTAGTTCTTATTCGTAGATAAGAATGACTTTTTGAAATATGATGTATGAAGATGTAAAAATTCTTTTATTTATGGGTGTCGAGGCTAACTCATAATGAACTAGATTTTATACAAATTGCAGGTTACTACTACGCTACGCAGCTACGCTGTGGCGTAGCGCCGTAGAATCGCTAAGAATGTTACGACAATTTTTTTGGCAATGTTGCTTGAAATTTAGCTGGTACCTACAGCAATGGTTAGGCATGATAGATATCAACTCAACCTTAAACTCAAAGCATTTATTTAAATTAAAACAATTACAGGCACTTTTGAACTGTCCAGGGTTCGGTCAGTCAGAAAGATGAAGCTAGTTGCCCATTCCAAAGCGGTTCCTATGGAGAAGAACGGGCAAGAAACTCCACGGACACTCTTATTGGTTAAGTAGGTACATCATTCATGTTGATCGTATCAAAGCCAATTTTGATTCAGTCGATAAAAGTCCAACTAAACGGGTTAGCGGTTATCTACATTGTAACCAGCACGTGAAGCCTTTCATAGAGTAGCTTATTGGATTGTAAAATCACGAGAGCTAGCGAAGTGACAAGTTGCACATAATACTATAGTCATAATGGTTCACTCGAGTGTGACAACTTATGCGATGATACCCACACATACTCTGAGATCTGACGAGGTGTAGTTACGGCAAATAGGTTTTAAGATAAACGAGACTAGTATGTAAGTACAAATATTAGTAGGTACTTTCTTAACCTGTTTCATTGCTTTCGTTGTTGCCGACTGCTAGGGTGACAATTTTCGGTTTTATACCTAGTTTTTTTTTCTTGTTGGAAAATCATAACATAACATCACGCCTGTATATCCCCGAAGGGTTAATTCACATTTCGCCAGTTATGTTTAAGTCCCATGTAATAGGGGGCGAGCCTATTGCCATCAATCGGACAGAAATCCAGACTCCGGGCTCCCACTGAGAAATTCCAGATGAAAATCCCAATAACACCTTGGCCTACCCCCGAATCGAACCCAGGACCTTGCAGGACCAGCAGTAGCACTTGCAGCCGTTAGACCAATGAGTCGTGTTGGAAAACACCACTGCCTGTCTCCTTTGTTTTCGCCGTGATGCGTAATTCGATTATTTATTTTCTAGATAAAAACTGCGATGTTCAGTAAATCGGTTCGTTGATCCCATATGAGAAGCACTTTTCAAGGTTCATTTTAGAGTTCACGCAGACAACCTTTCTAAAAATATAAAACGAATATTATCGAATACCTAAAAGGACACCCACTGAACTCCAAATATGTATATAAGGTTTTACGAACGCTGCCGGTATTTATTAGGTACCTAGTTGCCTAATTTTAGGGACACCGAAATCGTTTCGAGTTCTGAAAAGAATCATATATGTACTGTATTACACACGAATGACAGTAATAATTGCACTGTACTGCCTTGTACCACAATCTTTTATTCTGTTAGTACCATAATGAGGTATGTATCCTGTACACAAATCCTTCTGGATCGACTTGTTCTGTTCCGGAAATGTGCCCTCGAGATAACGCCATGTTCAGCTCCGAGAAGGGGAAGGAAAATCATTTCACTTTCCCGTGGGTAAGGGCATAAGTGCTTATCGCATGTGGAAATCCAATACTAGCTTGTACACGCGATTTTACTCATGTGGAGTTATTCGCCCCAGGGAAATGTATGATTTACGATTTATGCAGACGTAAGCCTGATTTACACGGTGCGATCTACTTGCCTATAGCATAGGTAGATAGCATAATTTCAAGAAACACTAAGGTCACAGAGTCTTACCACAAAAACTTAGACACTTGTTCAACACGTGTCTAATGTCAGATTTATGTCAAACTACATAAATAATTGTCGTGTTTAAAAGGTGTGTAGGCTAAACAACCGATAAACACGGTTTTGTGGGTGTTAAGACGATGCAAGTCATTTGCCGGTCCAATTTTATTGCATGCAACATGCAATAAACTAGCATCATGAAAATATTATGTTTTTTTTTTCTTCTTATTGTTTAATTACTTGATGAGACTAATGGATATTTTTATTAACCGACTTCAAAAAGAAGGAGATTCTCAATTTTATTAACTTTGCTTGCGTAGTTTTTGAGTTTGATTCAATATAATGTATTTTTCCAACTTAGTATATATTATCTGGAAGATGTTTTAAGTTACTCCATCACTGTTATTTACATAGCATACCACAACTAAAAAGTGAAAAATAAAAACTTTTTACAAAAAAAAATAACATTAATTTCGGAAGTCGGTGTCTTGGGTTTTCAATTTTCGTTATTTGTTTTTTTTTTTTTGTAAAAAGTTTTTATTTTAATGATTCTGGGTTATTTGATACCTCTGTCCTACTTCGTTTTGTATTCAACATTAATACAAAATGGTTTTTAGTTATGACACATTTGCACTCACAATTTTATGGGCTATGAATTCATACATATTTAGCTTTCATATTTGTTATTTTGAGCTATAACGATGCCTATAAAATGTTAAAGTACAATCGTTTAGTTTGGAAGACATAAAATACAAAGTAAATGCATAATCATAAAGTGCCAAAGGCACCAGCAGTGGTTGTGGCTGCCTCAGATGTGTCAGCCAAACATCAAATTCAGTTTGATAATTTAGGGACTCGAAGGCTGTAATTCGTGAATCTGTGACAGTCGTTACGGGTCGCCAGAAGCCTGAAAGTCTGTAAAATACTGGTATTCAGTTGCACCCGGTGAGACTGGAAGCCGACCCCAACATAGTTGGGAAAAGGCTAGGCAGATTGAATATTTTAGGGACTCACATCTAAACACGCTGTAAACTAATCAATCAAAGTAGAATTTCTATCCACATCAATTGTCTAGTTGCTGAACGTGTCCCCCATCCCGTGTCTATCCCCCATAAGCTCTTACGACGATCCCCCTCAGGGTTGTGGTACTTGGGAATTTACTATAATTACCAAGCTAAGTACCATTATTAATTGAAGGATTTGTCTTCACTTTACGATACAAGTAGGTACTTATGCCTACTTATTAAAATGATTAAATTCATTCATTCTGCATTGAAAATGAACACAGCCTAAACCGCTGGCTCTAGAAAAAAGGTATTTTGCACAAAAAATCCTGAGCACAAGTAACGAATTTTGAAAATTCACCCCCTAGGGCGGTAAAATAGGGGATGAAAGTTTGTACTAAAGTTATTTTGCAGATTTATTTCGTCGTCATTATAGTAACCAAAAGTATACAACTAGCTCAATTCTGTTGTGAAATCACATGTCAGCGCAATTGATAGTTGTTGTTTCGGTCAACCATCAGTCAGTTCTTTGTTTTTTTTGACATTCAAAAGTGCCTTATAAGTGCCTATTTGAAATAAATTATTTAACTTTCAGTTTGACTTTGACATCGCAATATTCACAACCATTAAACTAAACAGGTGATTCTGATCAGCCTTTCAAAATCAGAACATCTACTCAACGACAAAAGAAGACATAAAAAAAACTACTACGAATATTTGTAGGTAGGTATGTAGATACTGTGATGAAACTAGTTCAAAAATCGTTTATTGATATAATGACGTCACGCAATGGATGGTGCGGCTTTTGGCGAGGGTTCCGTGCATAAAGCGTTCGTTGACTCGACCCGGCGACCGAGTGCCAGTGTCAACATCTGCAGCGGACATTTCCACTTTAGATGTACAACTAAGTTATATTTAGACATAGGTAGTTTCCCTCAAGAGGAAAATCTTAGCTATATTTGGCCAAGGGCAGGATAATTTACCCCCAAAAGCAAAATCCAGTGGTCCAATATCTGTATCGCTGCCTATGCAGACAGATTTTCCAGAATTTCTTTTAACCTACTGCGTGTGCTGCACGTTCCGATTTCGAAACATCCGAATCGATCCGAATTTTGTTCATCAATTGACAAGCGGTTATGTTTTGGGGCGATCAAAATCGACTGGTTAACATCGATCGATTGCAATCTATGTCTTACTTTATCAATTACTTTCGAAGTACAAATCTTTGTCTAAATTGCTTTACAATGTCATTAATTCACAGGTGTTACATCTATCCTTAGTTATAACAACTTGCTAGTAGTTTCTTACGACCCCCGTGGGGATACGGCGCAATCCTAATCGTAATAGGACCCAATGACCTCGAGCTTGGAACGTTGGTAATGGCATGAAATATTATAGAAAGGCACTTTTTATGATATTATACAGGAATGATTTTTCTAATTCCATAGATATACTCCAAAGGAATCGCACTTTCACGTACTGGAAAATACACGGCGAATTACAGTTCACCCTGTATAACGGCGTTTTCCCAATCAAACATGTCATTTCGATGATTTTTGAAGTGAAAACTTCTTTAGGCGCGTTGAGCACTATTTAGGTGAACAAAAACCACGGAACTCGCGTCATCGTCACGCTTGAAAAAATGAATGAATGTTTTTGGGTAAACAAAAATCATGGAACTCGCGTCATCATCACGCTTGAAGAAATGAATGAGTGAAAACTTCTTAAGGCGCGTTGAGCACTTTTTGGGTGAACAAAAATAATGGAACTCGCGTCATCGTCACGCTTGAAGAAATGAATGAATGTACTCAGTTTTCACCTCTATCGGCAATCCGCAAAGACTGCGCCACATGTTTTTTTAAAAAATATTAGTTCAGAAACATATAAAGCCATTATTTTCTTTATTGCGAGATGGACCTGCTCTTAGGATCGGTGTACTGAATAATAGACTCATAACATCTGAAATCTTTTCAGTCCAGTATTTCGTTCCATAAAATATCTTAGTCAAACTGAAAGCTGTCAACCGTTCATTGTATGGGAAGACATCTTATACATTAAAACGAGACAACCAGAAAGCTTACAGCTCCTGAAACAGTCTCATTAGTCAGGCCTTGAGCGATCCGTTTCCGTTCCAAAGTCGCCTCAAATCTGTCAGCTTCAGAACGAATCCTATTTTCTTTTATATTTCAGCATTTTCACGGTTAAATACTCGTGTATTGTTCTTATTTAAACACTAGCGACGCGCTACTGCTTCGCACGGTTTTTGAATCATATTCCACTGGAAATTTTCTCAGGAAAGTTTTCATATTTTTTTTATCGTTTTTTCAGTTACTATTCCTTTATTTCAATGTAAAATTACATTCTCTGTACGCAGCACTCCATTTATGTAAATAAAACAGCTAAAATATAAAATAAACCAGCAATGGATGTTAAAATACTATAGCGAACGACGCGTGACGCTTAGTATTTACATTGATAAATCACGTGGCGCGAGCGCGCCCTCCCCTCCACGGGGAGTGCGGCTACGTGCGTTTTGCACGGTAATGATACATTGCGCGCGAGGTAATGAAAAAAATCAGGTTTTCCATAACGTTCCTGAAATAATTTCATGTACCGGTCGTCGTATGATATGCTGAATTCATCCCATCAGTCTTTGGAGGGCAGTCCCTTACACCCTGTACATGTAAGTTCAATGTTAATTAATGTGTTATACACAAACCTTCCAGAATAAATTCCCTAAATGATGGTGAAATCTGCATCAAAATTGGTTGCGTAGTTTAGAAGAACAACGCGGTCATACAGACAGAGACGAAAAACAACTTTGATTTATAATATGAGTACTTCTAAGAAATAACTTGAAAGGTTCCAATACACGTGTTTCAATACAAGACACAATATTTCTTAGTTTTTCTCGAGTGTATTATTTCCTTTGCTAGGAAACATTTGCTATCGCTATTGCACGATTGAAAGCACTTGCAGTAGCTGAACGGGCTTCGCGGCACGTTTTTAATTTGCAACAGCTCAAAGTTTGCAAGTTCTGAGATACCTGACTAGAAAAGTGTTTTATTCTTTGCAAGGTTTATAAATTGAAGTTTCCTACTTTCAGACAGTTTTTCATAAAGAATAGTTATTTGTTATGCAAGGCTGCAAAGTTGTTTTTTCGCGCGAGTACCTGTATTGAAACCTGAGCGTTGCGAAGGTTTCAAAGGTACGAGACCCAGAAAAACTTTGCTGCCGAGCGACAACACACAACTTTTCACCTCACTACAGCGAGGAAAATGCTAGGTGTCTCCATCGCATTGAACAAAAATATTGTACCTAAGCTTTTATGTACTTTTCGCGCAATTTTTCCGGAAGAAAGCTAAATTCGGCATTATGTACCGCTTGCACTAACTCTGCGCTGCTCATAGATCTGCTAAACAAACCCAAATGATGGAAAGTGAATTGAATATACAGAAGAAAATTATATAAAGTTTTTTCTTCGTGCGTCTATCTTTATGCGCGTTGAGCGATTTTTTTTCGTGCTGGCCAGTGGGTTTATTCTAAAAATGAGGTTGGCGCTCTGACATAAAATAAGTATAAAATAAGTATAGTAGGATCGACTGATAATGCATCAAGCATTATCAGTCGATCCGGCGGTATAGAAAATTGTTGAGTAGAAAGGTTCGAATTTTAAAAACTCTTTCCACGCTAGCGGGGAAAATGCTCTTTTCCACGCAGATTTCGAATGACAAACAGAGTCTTTCCGAGCTTGTGAGGTGAAAAACTTATTTAAATAAGGCTTATTTGAATTATACCTCTTTTTAGCGAGGATCGCTTTTCGTTGCAAGCGTTTCGGTGTCATACTTAAAAAAACTGGTAAATAGTTTCATAGTATAACGAATACAAAAATAAGATTGAGTAGCATTTTGTGTAACTAACCCAAAAAAAACCTACCTATTTCTGTATTACCTTTATACCCTCAGAGTGAGAGAACGATATTCTTATGGATTAAATTATTATGGTATAACCATTGAAAAGTTTATGCAAAGTAACGCACAACATGGACTCAGATTTATGTAAATTGTTATAAGCTTATGTTATGGGTAATGTTATCTTCCATGATGTAAATGTTATCTATGAAAAACATACCCGTCCTGGATATGATGGTAGGTACATAATATAACTTCTGTGTTACATAAATATGCGTAACTTGTACCTACCTAAGTCTACAAAGTAAACATAGGTACCTACTGTGATATCATCTAGATTCTAGACCTATAGATCAGTTAGTAAGTTATCGTTATAAGTTAATACGGGTTTCGGCATACTAAATAGTTAAAAAATATTTTCACTATAAACAAAAATATATAAAAATCAATTGTCGTTCAATAACTTCCGGGTTTAGCTGATGCTGCAACTTCAGAAAAATCGGACTATCGCAAATGAACCTCTTATACGCGTCCATTAATGTAAGCAATTCCGTCGTGATTAAATTGTACGCGCTTGTGACGATGGCACTTATGAAACCCCCATGATATATATAGCAGCAAACTTTACACTAGTTTGGGTGACAACAGCGCGTCAAACTTAGCCGTGAGGGTGCGCTATACTATATCGCTTGTGGTGAGACATGGGACTCGGTGGAAGGAGTTCCGACGTCGGTCGCGTAGACACGGCTACGGTCGTACCGCGTAGTACTGCGCCGAGCTCGCTCAGTCGGCGAGAAGCGCTCCATGCGACACGACACCGCCCCCGGCGGTCGCTCGCAACCTCGCGTCGGCGGGAAACTTCTATATAAACATCCCGATTACTTCGCAAGCTACTTCCGATATTATCTCAACTGCCGCGGCTGTCAAAAAAGTTTCAAGTTCTTAAAAGTTTTGCTGCACTTTCTGTCATCGCGATAAAACCGGGCCTACTCCTCGCGTGATGTAACTACTACGACTTTGCCCCATTTACTAATGCGATTGTTTCTCCATGTAAGCCACACTTATCGCCCGCCGTCTACTGCATGATAAACTCCGTGATTAACTTTGTTCGTGAACTGGCACATCACTAACTTGCGCCGCCTGACAAAGTTTAATTGTTCGAGTGAATATTTAATTCGCGTGTTCTCGGTGGCGTCCGTCAGTTATAACACCAAAAAGAAACTCAAACCACTAATATTGAAGAAAAATAGAGCGTGAAGTTGAAAAGTTTTCGTTAAATATTATATAAGACTACGTCATACAGTGTATAATTTGTTTGAGTAGTTGGTTGGGGGCTAGTGAGCGAGTTGCACTTTTAATGCATAGAGAAGGCGATGTCGACGTCGTCATACATTTGAATGAGTCACGTTCGTAGTGTGCTCTCGAGCTGAGCCATTAACGTTCTCGGTTCAGCTGGGCGATAAAAAGATAGTAAGATATCGGGGTTAGTTGTAAAAGGAGTACATTGGCGGTTTTATGTGTTGAGTGTTGAGGGTGGTTAAGGCTGGGTGGGGCAGGGGACCCGGATGGTGTGCGATGGTGGCGCCATGCTGTGCCTGGAGTCGCTGATGGCGCGGTGGCGCGAGCGCAGCGCGCGGGAGGGGGAGCGGCGCGCGCGCTCGCGCAGCCTCTGCTCCTCGGGCGCCGACGGCAGCCTGCTGCAGTTACTGCATAGGAGAGCTAGCAGTGCTATGTAAGTTAAATCGTTTTATGGGTTTCGCTTTTCCTTTTGTTGGATTGGGAAATTATTTCTATAATCGACATTTGATTAGAACTTCCCATACACGAACGAGCTTGGAATATTTTACAAACTATATTGGCAGTATCTCGTTACCGGTAACGGCGCATCATAAACTTTTCATGCGTCGTATAGTCACAAAAAGCTTTGAACTATCCGATGAACATATATCTTTTTACGAGACATCCTTAAACCACTGTTAAAGTTTTAAGAACATTTTATTACTACAATATTATCCAATATGTCACCATTAACGAAGGGCACAATAAAAATGCAGTTATCAGTAGAGCGCCTAGTATATGCCTTTATTAGGAAAGCAATATTCATTTGATAAATGATAAATGATTTATTTCTGTAAGTGGGTTTGTACAAACACTTTTACACGTCAATCACATTTTTTTTTTAAACTAGATGAGGTCGGCGTTTCCTATCTGACTACTTTGAGAAGAAAGGCCGAAACAAATTCAGAGGTCACGTCTCTTTTGAAGTCCAGACATATGGAAATTGAAAAGCAAAGACACCGACTTCCGAAATTAAAGTTATTTTTCACTTTTTTTGTGTTTTTTTTTTGGATGTCGTTTGTTTTTTTTTTTGTAAAAAGTTTTTCAGGATTCAATTCTTCGCCCTTTATCAACACATTAGTTTTCACCTGCCTAACGTGAGGTAGCGTAAACTTAATGCATTTGGTTTTTTTTTCATTAAGGAGTAAATTATTACCATTAAACCAGTGAACTACTTTTGCGATCGCGCTATTTACATCGTCAGTAACCAGCTGCTGACGTTTAAGTTTAAACAAAAGTGAAGTGTCATCCGCAATAGATTTTTTTTGTATTTTTTTCCCCCTTGATTGTGCGTTATTCACCCCTATATACCTACCAACTATGTATTAAATTAAATAAATCGCGTTTATTAATTTAGGTTTATTGTTTGGTATCAAAGTTTAGGTACTTTGATACTACACTATTCTGGTGCAAAAATATGTAATTTTCCTGTCTAAAATTACCTACTAAACCGATTGTTTGTATTATTTACAATAATCATATTAATTACAAAGCATTTCCTGTAAATTTTATTGGCAATGCTACAAGCAGATGCAACTGCACTAAGCTACTCAGCAAGCGTTTAATTTGAAACAGACGCACGAATGTCAGTTCTAATACAGCCAGCATAAGATAAGCTTCTTCATTGTTTACTTTAACATTCATTTCTAACTAAATTTCCCATGTCATCTAGTCAACCATCATCTCCAATTCCTTTAGCTATTCTTAACTGTCCCCTGATAATGTTGACTACTGACCCCTGAAAACCCATGGCTGACCCCCTGAGTCGGATGACGTTACAAAGGGAAGATATATTATCAATAAATCACATGCTGTTACTCCGAAATACTTTTCAGTCAATGGTAAAAACAAAAAGATATTTTATGTGCCCATTCTCTCTCAATGTGTCTAGCTAAAACTACCTAAGTTAGCGAACAAAAAAAACCGTAAAAGGTATTACTCCAGTTCTATTCAACCCATTATGAGGAAAATGAAAGAAAAACGGTGTAATCCGGAGCGTGGACGGAAAGTGTATTACAAGATTTTAAGGACATTTTATCCCTTCAGTCTTGTAGAAGACCTTGGAAAGGCGTTAAAGAGGGATCATCAACGCTATTGTGTGCCTAATGGTTATGCCTTCCTGCTGGCTTATATGTGATGGTTAGGTACTATTCAATAACAATAAAAATGCTAAACAAATGGCCCATTCACTAGGATTTCAAGCACGGACTTATGGTGCCTACAAATTATTTGCACGAATGCTATCAACACGCAGTAATCTTCGCCTTCAATCAGTGAATTAAAATGCCTACTGAAAAACCAAAACCGTTAACTCTTATCAGTGAATAATAATAGCTTACAACAGTAACAACACGTTGAAATGTGCTTCCACCAAGTAATTAACGATCCAGGCCTCGTAATATACAGCCACTGTGTCCGAATCATTTATAACTATAAATCTTCATGACCTCGCCCCCTTCGACCTTAGTACGCAAACTAAATATTTTTGATTGTTTTTCTTTTCTCAGACGCTTTCTTTCAAGGCCAAAATTGGGGTAGCCATTCATTAGATCAATCCTCTGTCACATTGCATTACCTAAACTGCTTTTTTGTGTAGGTATACATGGATTTCGTTTAAAGGCTCCCACAAACAGGCGCAACGCGTATTTAATAAAACAATTTCTGAGGAAACTTCACGGCGTACAATGTGGCGGCGTCGCGTCGCGCCAGTATGTCTTTAATTGTAGGTATTAAGTACATCAATCATGATTTTCCCAAAACAATAATTTAAAAGTAAGGCAAATACTTTTTCTGACCTCCTTAGTTGTTAACAAATTGTTAATAAAAATAACAATGCGAAACAGATTGCTATAAAAAATAAAGGAAGGAGACAATCCCCTCTTATTGGGGGGAAAATAATGTCATAAAATATATCATTTGCTTATCTTTTCACAAGTCGTGACTGCGTGGGGCCAACTAAGAAAAATAGGTTACTAGGTGCCGCCTACCGCCTGCCGAGCTGCTCCAATGCACTTTGTATTGGTAGCTTTGGCTCTGTTTACGCTGCTTAGACCCTTAGTGGAAGCGCTGCTGTGTAAGCGTGACGCAAAAGTATTATAGTGTCTTTGTAGTATTTTTATTTTAAGTAGGTTGATCAGATTGCGTGAAAATGGGCTTGCGTTGCAGCGCTATTTTGTTGGTAGACAACTTCAGAGATGCCTAACACTGATTGGAAGTTATGACATACCTGTCACTGATATTGTTTAAGTCCTATATTTTCTGCCTTTAAACCAGTTTCAGTTCATTTGGGAAGTTTCAGCTTGTCTCTTTTTATACTAGTATTATTATAAAGTACCTGGTCCAACGAGCTCTGCTCGGGTGAAAATAGAGAAAACGAATTTTCCCAGAAATTAGACCTGATCTAGATAAATTTTTCGCCCCTGTAGCTTTTTCGACCGAGCTGTTTTCGAGAACGTGATTACAGATGTATATACAAATATTGCTCATTTAATAGTATAGGATTTAAAATATGTAAGTTTCTATTTGAAGGGGGTAATCTTCGGAACTACTGATCCGATTCCGAAAATTCTGTCATTAATGGGAAGTTACAGTATTTCCGAGTGTCATAAGAACGATATTTTATCTTAAAACAGAGAATTTACGCGAATGAAGTTGCGGGCAGAATGTAGTCTTCAATATTTTAGCTCTCCATCAGCTAACAGCTTTTCAATCCTATTTCGTTTATCACAATCCATCCATGGCTTCCTTGTCTTCCTTTGTTCTACATAATATACTTATAACCTATCACATCAACAGTTCTTAAAGTATGACACACGAGTTTATTGTTAAATAAGTATGACACATAATTAATTTAGGTACTGCATATTATGTATGTATGTCATACCAACCGCGTGTTGCATGTCTATTTAGGATATCAACTGCTTCATTGTTTTAAATTAAAACCTATTATATCAGTAACTGTTCTAATAAAGACGAGTAAACAGGAAAACAAATTTTAAAAATTCTAGCATTTATTACTACTACTTAGCCCCTGTTATTATATGCCTATATTAAAATATTATTATTACCTATCTAGTAGGTACTTAATTACGTATACCAATTTAGCTTACTACTTAGTTCAGTCGATGGGGATATACGCTACTTTTATTATCTTATTTACCCGACTACGGCGAAGAAAAAAGGAGGGTTATGATTTTGACCGGTATGTATGTATGTATGTATGTATGTTCATCGGTCCCCTTATATCTTCTAAACGACTCATCACAATTTGACAAGTGAGGTATCGTTGGTAGCGTCTTGATCGTCCGCTGGTTATAGGCTATGTGACGTCACATTAAATAAAAAATGGCGCCCTATAGATGACATAAAGTCAGGAACTAAAAAAAAAAAAATTGTTTAATCGTACCATGTTGGGTATCAAATGAAAGGGCTTAATGAGCACATTTCAAAAATATATATATTATAACCCCAAAAGAATTAAAAAAAAAAAATTATAAACACTAAAACCCAACTACGACTAAAAAGGTATAAACAAGACACCATAGACAGACAAATTAAAAATCCGGAGTCACACGTAATCTGTGTCTGTGTGGTGGATAGCAATAGGCTCGCGACCTATAAAATTTTGGAACTGAAACATTACTGGCGAAATGTGAGTGAACTATGTATCCTCCAGCCACATACCTCTGCCTAACTTCGGGGGAAACTAGCGTGATGCTATACTGTGACTCATGCAAGTATCCGGCTGCGGTCCAAACCCGACTTCTAAAGTACCAACATCTGTTTATACAATTTATATGTCTGCTCCCTAAATTAGGAAGCACGAAGTTAAACAGGAACGATAGCCGATAATAAAACATATTTGTTTATAATTTATACATCGTTAAGAGCCCATTAATAATATTTAAAACTTTCCCTATGCATATGTTATGTGTTTACGTTTAGGTCGTTTACGAAAAAATATGTTTATCGAGCCATTAGAGCCGTTTGTGAGTCAAAACAACAAGTTTATTCAATTTTTAATTACGTCACATTACTCAGAAACTTTTGGATTTAGGCTTCTTGCACATGTCGCCGGAGCCGCATCGGCGCCGGACCGCATGTTTGTGTATACGAATGAATATCACCCATGCACCGCCGCCGGCGCCACCGCACCGACGCGAACGCCGCGTTTATTTTACATCTCATTATGAGAGATTCTGACTTTATTCATTTTGCGGTCCGGCGCCGTTGCGGCTTCGGCGTGATGTACCTGAAGCCGGATTAAGAAAAACACATTTAGCCTGTATAAAGAAAAGCAGAGGTGTAGGTCATCGTCACCTAGTTTGTGAAGGAGACAAGATTTTCAGAGACAGGTTTATTGTACGGGAATTGATCAGTCTTTCCGAAACAGGCGTTATTTATCTTTCACATGTGAAAAACCACACTACGACACCTCAACAACAGAATAATAGTGTAAAACAAATTGTAGCCGTCGGTTCTGTTTTATCCTCTTTTTTTACCAAATCCCCAAATATTTCCATTACGGCTTCATTCGCTATCAAGTATCAAGATGTTGCAAGCGTTTAACTCCAGGATTCCATTAAAGTATTAGAGGAAGTACCTCATAAACCGCAACGTTCTGCCAAGGATAGGTCTTATCTTTCTTCAGATTCTTTTCTACCTTGTAAATGTGAGAACGTTGTAAGCTTAGCCTAACCTAGCTGAATCTTTTTGAAAGGCCTACACAGTCCTCCCATAACTATTAACACTGTGGTTCGAAAATATTTAAAAGCCAATTTTTTTTTTAAAGAGTAACCGTGGAGTTTCTTGCCGGCTCTTCTCCATGGGAAGCGACCAATTGGAACCGTGCACCTAGCTTCTGACGTTTCATAGGTGCCCATTTGGGCTTATGTGAAATAAAATATTTTGATTTTGATTTTCTCTGATTCTTTTCTTAATAATTATTATAAAAGTTGCTAACTTATAGATGTAGAAATAATATTGCAGGATTCCTAAAGAATAACTGACGGTCACGCCAATAAACCCAGGTATTAATACAAAGTTTACTTTCACCATTAGTACCTACCCAAGATTATTGGAAAGCACTTTAATATAATATTCAAAGTCTCTCACAACTCTAAATTAGCAACGGTCACGATAACAATTCAATAAAATTAAATGACTCGACAAACTCTCCGTATGAGGAAGAGGAAACAAATATTTATTTATAGCAATGGCGTCCTATTTCGTGGCTGTTCAAATTAGGTCATCTTGACAAAGAGATGGGCAATGAATTGCATCCCCGCTCCCCAATGTGAACAAAACAAGATCCCCGCTGTCTCTGAATTGAAACGTACCGACTATTGGACTAGCAACGGTCCTATATTCATTATAAGTAGTTACGCTTTGCCAAGTGGGGTGAACAGGACTAATTAGACCAGATGTATAGCAATCTAAACCATGAAATCTTATTTCGTTTCAGAACGGTACCCCAATAATTTCGTAAAACATTTTCAAACATAATCCGAAGGATTTTGAAGGAAATTCCTAAACATTGCTTCAATAAATTTTGACTTGTATTTACATCTGTCTGCCTAAAAGCTTCTTTAGCACAACCCCGTACAAGTGATGGCATGAAGAAGCATTTATACACTGGCCGTACAATATTTGTTTCGAGAGGGAATCGAACTTTTAAATATTTGTTCCGAGAGGGAATCGAACTTTTAATGTACGGTGTACACCGGCCGGCGAGCGTTGGGCCGCGTCGGAGTGCATTTTACAATGTGTTAAAGGAAATTAAAGCCTTTATGAAGAATCAAAATGTCATATTTGACGCCGGTATAAATCGTACTTTATTCGCACAAAGGCCACTAACTTAGCTACTGCACCAATAAAGCCATCAACCGTAGACACTAACTGTATATCGAATACATTTCGCCCATTCTTATTAATTACAGTTCCACGTTTTATTTCTGTTTTATCCAATTAAATGAGGCTAGTTCTTTTTGCAAGTGTTTGTAGTGTCTGGCGTCGAGATCCGCTTTCTTGTTCCCGTTCCAACTTTATCTATTCGACTACTTCTCAAGTAAACACAGCGGTACCAGATCTTTTTAAACGACACTCATCTATCAACTTAAAATATAGGGCTACAACTTTTGCTGGTCTTTTAGACCGGTGACGTCAGTGATTTTTAATTAAAAGTCTTAAGTATTAATGAGCGAACTCTCTCTGCCTTACAACGCGAAAATGTTAAAATCCGAATACAAAAGGATGGTTATCTTAGTAGATAAGAATCTATTGGATAATAATACTTGACCCCCGATAGATTGAAGCCTAACCGATAATATTTGTGCTGATATTTTATTTTGTAAATATAAAAAGTTAAAGATTTTAAGTTCTACACAGCCCTTTTCTTTAATAAGCAAAAACGGTTTCTTTTTATTTATTCCCAATCTCAGACTAGGGGTAGTCTGAGATTGGACGTCTCAGTCATCTGTAATTCCGTTCAAACTAAACCGTGTTTTGTAATCAGTGAAAGTTGGTTTAACAAGCGTTACATCAAGACAAATGGTCAGACGGCTTTATTACCATAAACACATGCAATCTGCTTTGTTTGCGTCCACAATCCTCGACGCGGTCTGCGTCAAGGTAAACACCCCGCTCATTGACCAAACCGATAATTAAAAGCTAAGGGTAGGGTCGGCCATAAAACCTGACGACAATGACACGATTGGGGCCCACAAAACTAGGTTTATACCGCCTCTTATGTTCTACTTTTATGCATATTACCTAATACTCATCCTCGCACCTGAAATTGAAATCTTTGTGATGGGAAACTTTGTCGTTATTAGTCATGGGCTTGTGATTAGTACCTATGCTATATAATGAGGCATGTTAGAACTACACTCGCGACAATCTAGGAAGTCCGTTTTGACGTTTCGTTCTCGTACTTGTAATAAAACGTTATGCCTTGAGAATCAGTTTTAAGCAATGTAGATAAGTCGTCGATTACAAACTCTCTAAGTATGTTTAATCGATGTCTCGAGAATCAGTATATAAGAAACTATTTTTTTTTCATCGCAACACAAAGGATTCTTATAGCTGTCAAAACTGTCAAAATAATGTTTTGAACTTGTCAAATATCTTATATCATTCTGTAGACATACAAATCTTGACGCAAATGTCAGACAGCAGCAAGTACCAGGCATGCAGAACTATCAGGAAAGTTTCAATACTAAGAGGACTAATACAGCGACAGTCAAGTGTTGGTATGTGGAGCAGTCTCCATCAGAACTTTGGCAATAAAGCAGGTCCTGCTCCTAATGGGCGCTTCGACATGCTAATTCAGGCGAATTGCTAGAACATATTTCAATGATAGCTCAAAGTTATATTAAGTTATTCCTCATTTTATATTCAAGAAAGATATTTTATGTCTCAGAGTTTTAATAAGTTTTTATTATAGTGGGGGAATGGGCCTTGGTTAAAAGGATATTTACTGTCTGAAGCTAAGATTTTTTAAGAATAATACTGCAGACTCCAACGTGCTCATGTCAAATGCTCTTAAAAGCTCTTGTTTGATGATACAGCTACTTAATTATATCAAGACATATTGCGTTTCGTAGTAGACAATATTATTTATTCAATTTTAACTGTACTTGTAAAAGTCCTTTGGTAGATTGTTTTAAAATTATGTCTCAAGTGTTTAAAATATAATCAAGTTATTTCGTATTTCGCACAATATAAAGATACCAGTATCACTTAAATTGAAATTTATTCGCTGCTCGAAATTCATGAGAGATAGCAGGTCGAGTTGGTTGGTTGTACATAAACCGTAATTTTAAATTACGATGCCGGTAAAGCCGCGTGAAACTTTACGTAATAAATTACAGTGAAGGAACAGCACATATGTTCCGGATATTCGAAATACAGCTGCGATGATATTTTTTCGAATTAATTCATAATTAATTAAAATATCCACCAAAAATTTTAATGCAGCTGTCGACTTTCGAGTTTAATTTCCAACGTCAGATAGAATGCGATTGTGTTTTTTTCTTCTGCTTATTATTTAAGTGATTTATGATATAATCTATTGCGGAAATCCGAATTAAATGGTCCATAATCGTCATGTTAGTTAGCATGCGTGATAAACGAGAAAAACAATCGACCTTACTACAGTTAATTATTATTTATCAATCCTCAGTACTACATCGCTTCATATTCATTTTAAAGTGAATATATAATATGTAGATTAGAAAACGAGATATATAATAGTCTCTGATGCCTGTAGAGTAGACATAGACAGTACATCGAGTAGTACACAGAGTTAGTAGGTGCGTGGTCAAACTTAGCGACAAAAATATCAAACGTAAAAATAAACGAATCTAACAAAAACTTACACCATAAATCTCAGTATAACGAATTCGCACGGTACTCACATTCACAGATATTCCTGTCTGAATTACAACCTGAACTCTTTGGATAGAACAAAGTGCTTGCTCGGCTAGTTGCTAATACCAAGCACTGAGACAGGCGTATATGTGGAGCATAACTCACTCTGACTCTCACAAGTTTGGCGCTTCTCAGATAAGGAACGCATTTGCATTTTAACTGCACGTGTAAGAAGTGATTTGTTTTTATTGGAATTCGTGTCTAATTTTAGCTCTTTGCTTGCGCCAGTGACATCTTTCGACTGGGTATTAGGACCAACATTTTTCTGACGTCTTCCTGATAGTATGGCAAGGATACATGGCCCTAGTTAGTAACATAACATACCAACACGCTTGTTTCCTCAAAGGGTTGCGCAAAGTTGTACCTATATACTTCACCCCCTTTTCGGCAGTTACTCGTACTAAAACGTAATAAATATATACTTCTAAGGCACTATTTAATTTACATAACATACCGTGCTGAGAAACCGCAATAAAATACAGTTAATCGGCATAATTTGAATAACACCGCAATTTGCAGCGGGGAATGAAATTTCCATTTTATATTTTTACTTTGACTAAGATTAATTGATTTTATGATAAACAAAGTTTAAAATTCATCATCGAACGTAGAATGAAAATTAATAAAGATACATTTCAGTGCTAGGGAAATGAGCCCGCCGCGGTCAGGAGAAATTCCATTTTACTCAAAGAGCTACTGAAAATTAATTTCTTACCAACTTAAAATGCAAATGTATGGGCGGCAAGTAAGTATTCTGTGATTCAAATGGGATATGTTTAAGTATGCCTTTCGTGTAAGAAAAAAAGTCAAAAGGTAATTATTTACTAGACAGTCTCGTAGACTTGGCGTAGCGGTCGTAGCCGCGTAGCTACGTAGCACTTGGTTTACGGGAGGTTAATGTGTTGCTACTTTTTAAACAATATACGTATTTATTTTGAAACATTCCCCGTACCATGCATGATATTCAGGCCTAAATTATGAATTGTGATGTATTTTCCAAGAGCCCGAGAGACATGACTATATTTAGCATCCATTCATTCGGAGTTTTAGATTTGAATACCATTTTTCAAAAGATTTTTACGAATTCAAGACATGCGATAACACGAAGTCTTTCTTGGAATGATATTCTTAAATAATATAAAAAACCTTACATCAAACTGTACCTACTAAAAGAGATGAATTTTACATAACCTTGTTCCCACAATGAAAGAAAAGTGCCTTCGATTTCAAATCGACCCGTTCCTCGCTATCAATCACAAAACCGGAACGTTCACAGGTTGGACGTGTCCCCGTTCGATCCCGGCCCGTGCCGGCGCCGGCCACAGCCAGTAATTACTCAAATCAATAATACAATACGTGCCGACGCTCTGGTACTCCGGTACTTCCGATATAATGCATTTACCTTCGGGTCCAGAAATAGGTTAAAAGAAAACTTCGTTTGTCTTTTGTTTTAGATGATGGAAAGACAGACT
The DNA here is from genome assembly GCA_948473465.1 of Lithophane ornitopus. NCBI lineage: Eukaryota > Metazoa > Arthropoda > Insecta > Lepidoptera > Noctuidae > Lithophane > Lithophane ornitopus. Next base: position 5,708,059 of record OX419616.1, on the reverse strand, counting down.
CAAAATATTAAATACCGTTTTTAAATATTGCATTTGGCGCACTATATAGTACATACTAATTCCATGCCTTTGGCACTAAAAAACAAGTGCCGGCTACTTAGTAGGCACTGTTTGTTCTTTCAACTTTGACAGGTCATTTCAAGTCAAGTAATATTGAAAATAATTAAAAAACACTGTTATTGAGCTAAAATTTTTGTGCGATTAACAAAATGTAGGTTAACAACTTGTCGATCAAAAACTCAAACAAAAACTTTCGTGACTGACATCTTACTAATAATTATGTTGTTTATTATTTAAGTGCTTTGCGGTGCTTGTGGAAGAGGCCTATGTCCAGCAGAGGACGTCTTTCGGCTGAATTGATGATGAGGATGATATTAAAATATAATAGCAAAGTTAAATAAACTATTGTGTCGTATTACTTTTCATTTATTAAGGGGATATTCACACCACATATCCCCCGACGCGACGACAGACGCTTGTATCAAAATATTACCTACAACATTTGATTAAACTTAAAGGGCCAATACATATTATTTTTTTACTTTTTAGATGTTTTGTTTTTGTCGGGGGTATTTTAAATTTTAAATTTAACTTTTATTTCCAGCTTTTAAAATTTCATAAAAAATAAACGAAAACGCTACAACACGTGGTGAAGCTATTTACAAATTTAGTCTCATTTATCTTTCCTACTCCATTATAAGACCCTGATCACCATCTATCTGTAACCTATTTTTTGTGACCTTTCCAATGAGATCAAATACGATACTGTTAGGTGGTGAGGGAGTTGGGTATCCTGCAAATTCCAGGTGATGCTGCAGCATCAGTTCAAGGTTACCTACTATGTTCTTTTCATATAATTGAAGTAACAATTGATTAGATCTGTGGAAGATGCTCACATCCATTCATCAACTAAAAAAGAGCTGATAATCTTCAAACGGCTGAACTAAGAACACTCTCGATCAAGTCATCTATCAAACAAAACAAAAAAAAACTACATCGGTTGAGCCGTTTGGCAGCTACAATGGCGCAGACAGATACACAGATACACACGATAAACTTATAACACCCCTCTTTTTCTGTCGGGGGTTAAAAAACAAACGTTGAACTCAATAATAAACAGTAATAAAGGATGCATTTGTCTTTCCACAGAGTGATTAATAGGTCAGAAGCGACAGCATAACAGCAGCCATTTAATTTGCTTAAACTTTGGCACAAATTAATTCACGCTGTCATTGTTTTTATCGCTTGCCAGGCAATAAAGGCTGTGTTCCCTCTACTTAAAAGTTAGACACTTTGGATTTATTGTATGGTGATGATGTACATGTTGGAAGGCCTCCTAATGGACTAATGACCTTGTGAAGGCGGCTGGAAAACGTTGTATGCGGGAAGCATGGAACCGGTCGAAGTGGCGGTGCTTGGGGGAGCCTATGTCCAGCAGTGGACGTCTTTCGGCTGAAATGACGATGATGTACATTTTATAGTTGCGTTACGTTGATAGGCGCTTTTAAAGCTTTAAAATCGTTCTATGGGTGTATATCTTCTTCTATATATATCTTCTTCTGGGTGTCGATGGCACAATATTTTATTAAAGGAGATGTTACATTTTCGGCCATAAAGTGTACGCTAATGTAAAAAAAAGAAAATAATCCACGAATTGAGGAAAAATATTATTTCCTGAATATTCCCCTGATTTCTTTGGCACAATAAATAATAGTTTATCAAATTATTGCCATATTCATGGGGTCGTCTTACTTACACAAATGCTTTCGTCCAGAAGTCACATTTAAACATAATAAAATCACGTAAACGTTGTTTAAATAATACGAAAGGCATGTATTTCTCTGCTATTAAGATAAGATAATAAGATACCTTAAACCTACTTTAAGCTACCTTAAAAACTACTTTTTTGATGAATTATAAAGTGTGATTCATCATTAAAAAAAAAACGATCATTGTAGATTTGTAGGTACTTCTGGACGAAATATTCAATTGGTATTTGACATCACATCTTTGACAGCTCTAGATTTTAAAATAGAGATGGGTTGTAACAGATTAAACACGATAACTGTTATCAATGTCACTGTTCCAAAAAAATAACAGATGCAAATATCTGTTATTAAATAACAACCTGTTATTTTTGTGCGGACGATAAATACGTATTTAAATCTCAATTGAATATCTTCTATATCTCTTTTGGTTTAAAGTCGATAATCGTATTTATCTGTTAATAAATAAAAGCCTGTTATGAACGATAAATACGTAAGTAACAGTCACGATAACAATCTGTGTGGGGATTGTTATAATATATTAACAGTAAAGACCGCGGTAACAGTCTTGAGGATCTGTTATTTTATGTAAAAGGTGTGGTTTATTGTTAGGAACAATTGTTAACTGTTATTTTTTAACTTAATATCTGTTATTTCTATCTGTTACGATACATCGCCTCACCCCTATTTAAATAAAATGTAAACGCCATCTGTCCAACCAATTTGTCATGACTGGCTATCGATGGTCGTTTAACGTCAAAAAATTTCAGTTTATAATTAGTGCCTAAAAATATCAGATATTATGAAGACAAAAAAAGCCTTTACTGTATTCAGGGGTTCGTTTTCCAGGTTTTATAAAGTGTACATGTTATGGCCGGAGTCCCATATAAAAATGAAACGTGTCTTTTGTGTACTATAGTTACACCTCTGACTAACCCTTTGGATAAAACAGGCGTAATCTTATGTTATGGTAAAACTCATATTAATATTTTGTTTTAATGTTATTTTTTGTAACTGTACTATTGTACAAGTACGTCTGGTCTGCCTAGCCTTTTCCCAACTATGTTGGGGTCGGCTTCCAGTCTAACCGGATGCAGCTGAATATCAGTATTTTACATGGAGCGACGGCCTATCTGTCCTCCACAACCTAGTAACTGGGTAATACGATACCCCTTGGTTAGACTGGTGTCAGACTTTCGGGCTTCTGACGACTCGTAACGACTGTCAAAGATCTACAAATGATAGCCGGGACCAACGGCTTAACGTGCTTTCCGAGGCACGGAGGAGTCTCGATATGTGAAAATGGACACCCATCCACGGACCAACCCCGGCAAGCGTAGCTTAACCTGATGGATCGACCCGTGCGGCTGTTATTACTTAGCCACGAGCTCCTCGTATTGTACAAGTACGTACAACACATATAATATCGGAGTGCAGCAGGTCAATCTAATTACTGAAACTGGTTCAGAGCTGCAACAATCTGCGCTAACTTCTACATATTACGTCTTGGCAGCGACTAATGGATTTAGGTAAACAATCCGCTTTCCGAAGTTAAACAGTACCGTACGTGTACACTCTATTACCAACTTAATTCTATATTTGTTTAAGGTAGGAAGTAAGGTACAATTGGTGGAATATTTTAGCGTAAAAAGATGAAAATTAACTGTTATATTGAGGAACTTTTCTCTCTACAGAGATTACAGGGAAGATCGATTTGTATAATTTATTTACACTAGGTTCGTTGCTCTTTCATGCTGTCACAGCTGAAGGCCATGTGGTACACCTAATGTTTTATAATTATGTAGGTAGGTAGAGACGGCGACTTCGATAGGCAAAGTGTCCGAACAATTTTTACAGCCTACAGATAACATCTCGCAAACTTGCAACCATGATTCAGGAAAACAACAAAACCAATTCCAATCAAACTGACAACAGCTTTACAGCCTACCGCTGTCTCTTCCCACATCAATTAATCCAGGATCGGTGATTCCTGTGTCGATACATACCCACAGGGATCACCGAAGTTTAAATAAGCGCGGTCTCTTTGAACCCGGGTGATTACACCACGCATCCGACAATGATGGTCTCTAAGCCCCTAAGGAAACGTCCACGCGACCAACGGACCGTGGAAAACAGGATTTGCCCTACTTAGAACTTGTTTGCTACTTATTTATGTAACGTACAAGTGTTTGCGGATAAGTATTTATAAATAGAGACTTTTCGTGGATGCGTCTGTACATTTCTACAGCTGCTGTACGGGGTGGAGATACATCATCATTGGTATTAGTTGCCGCGTGTATTGACGTTGATGGAGTGATTATGGTGTAACTCAGTCTTACGACACTATACATGTAGTATTGGTTGCCGCTAATAAGATAAACTTTCGTGTTGCCAAAGATAATTCCATCTTAAAAACAGTGTTCAATAGCGATCAATTCAAGTTATGATAACTCGAAAAGTTTTTTTCATACCAAAGTATAGGCGTAAACTTTTACTAATTGTACTTTGAGTATGTAGGGATAGGTAGACCTACGTATTCAATGTTGAGAATAGACGCCAATTCGTGAAGTAAAAACCTCAACGTCTGACGACTTATACACTTCACATCAGAAAAATCGAAACATTTCCGTTTTTATGGTTTCGAGTTTCTAAATACATACATTTTCTGATAATCCTTACAAAACATAAACTTGCAAGGTGTTTCGATTTTTCTGATGAGAAGTATATTTAGAAAAACAATTATAGCTCTAACTTATATTTAACACACTCCGTCATAATATGGGTAATCCAATATTAGTCCGTTCAGACCTTCGATTAACCAAAATATCTTTCATCAAAATTACGTGAGGCGACCTTTTTGTTTATATAATTAAATTTTTTGGTAAAAATAGTCATACTTTTTCACTGACATATTACAATAAATAAAAAACATTTATTTTTGAAATATGCTTATATTTGAAATGTTTGTCTCTCGTTCATTCATTTTTCTGCACGTAGACGTCGTAAATGTTAATTTAAATCTCCGAACAAATATTTTTTTCAATAGCAAATGTTTGATTTAAATGGTTCACAAGATCCAGCTGTGAACATAATCATAAAATTACGCCCGTAACCTCGAAAGGGTTAGGCAGAGTTGTGCCTATAGTACACCCACATATTAAAAAAAAAACCATAGACGAAGATATAATTATGTAGTAACCTAATCCGCTTGACTATTCTTCAAGAGTCATAAAAACCCTGTAAGAAATCGACACGTATTTCACCTCTCAACGAGGCATCCTCAGGATGACGATTGACCAATTGCAAACCAGAACGCGACGTGTTACCACACCGAGCGCAGGACGCAATGTTACTTTGCGTCTAGCGCTCGGTGTGGTAACACGTCACACGTGTGGTAACACGTTGAGGGGTGATTTCTTACAGGGTATTTTATGACTCTTGAAGAATAGTCAAGCGGAATAGGTTACTAAACGCCTTCTTCGTCTGTTGTATTTTATAATGGATTTCCGCAAAGTCACGCCTGAATTAATTAACCACCCACATTTCAACAGGTTTAAGTCCCATGGAATAATGGGCGAGCCTATTGCTATTAACCAGGCACAAAACCAGTCAGTCAATTGATGAAAATCCAAAAACAGATCTCTAAATAAAGTTACTTTCAGAGACAACGTAGGTTAAAAAAAAAACAAGTAATAAAAACTAAAACCCAACTATATAAACTACAAATTAAAAATCCGGAGTCACACGTGTTAGGGCATAAATCGAACAGATTACGTGTGACTCCGGATTTTTAATTTGTCTGTCTGTGGTGTCTTGTTTATAGCTTTTTAGTCGTAGTTGGGTTTTAGTTTTTATTACTTTATTTTTCCAATTCTTTTGGGGTTATAATATATATATTTTTGAAATGTGCTCATTAACCCCTTTCATTTGATACCCAACATGGTACGTTTAAACAAAATTTTTTTTTAGTTCCTGACTTTATGTCCTCTAGAGGGCGCAATTTTTAACCAGCCGTCGATCAAGACGCTTCCAACGATACCTCATTTGTCAAATTGTGATAAGTGGCTTGGAAGATATGAGGGAACAGATGAACATACATACATACATACCGGTCAAAATCATAAACCTCCTTTTTTCTTCGACGTAGTCGGGTAAAAGTAGCTAACAGTATACCAAAAAGATGTAGTAACTTAACACTAGGACAGGTGATAGGTAGGTATTTCTTCTTTTTTTCATGTGGCTACACTAACCTGATGTCAGAGTTTTAAAGCCGCCCATGGGCCTCTAACTCGGTTTCACATGCTGTCGAGGAATATCTCTCAGGCATGTCGGTTTCCGGATAGGTATATGCCATGCAACGTTCGATTACAAAGAATTTGATATAAAATATAAAAAGGGCAAAATATATTAGCATATCAATGCGATAAAGTAATCAATCGTGCCTTCATTAATTTAGATAGCCACTCGAGTGTAGTCGAGTGTCATCAACTGATCTGATAAATACCTCTCAATATTGGTTAATGAAGTGATTTACATCTATGGTGCAATGCCCTTTTATTTAATTATTTTTATAACCAAAATGTAATTTTTTGCAACATTTGTCATTTGTTATTCTTGTTATGAAATAGTTTTTAATCCTACTGGATTTCACAATTATCAATCATCTTTTTGTTGTATTCTTTCATTAAGTAAATGTCACCAAATCTCCAATAAAATCATTTTCTGGTATTTTGGCTCCGTTAACCGTAAATAAACACGTCCTCAAGTCAAATCCACTCTAGAAACATTACGCCCAAGACAATCCAATCAATTGTCGACCCACTGGTTCTAAAATAACATCGAACTTAATCTACATTCTCAATTCCGTTTAAAAATAGCTCTACAGAAGCTACGCGCTACGAGACCAACATAGAAACGTCCCCGTATTAGTCAGGAGTAGCAACCCGTGAAGCATTACTTTCGCTTGGCAAAAAAATACCTTCTAAGTCCGAATTAAATCACACCTCGACGACTCGCGGCATGAATTTAAACTCTCCGAGTCGTGACACCAATACTTTTCAAGTCACTTTTTTCACGCTCGACTTGATAAAAAAGAATTACTAGCTGAAGAGTCTGTTTTGTAACCGTATTTCAGAAAATACATTTAGATTTGTCTGGCGCGTATATCGATATCGTAAAGCCTGTGAAAAAGCGTGAAGACATTTTTGTGCTTCAATGCAAACCCGTGACTCCAGTATTGTAATGTTTATTGAGGGATCGGAGCGCTATTGTCGTCTGCAAGCTTTGTTAGTCGCGTGAAATACTCGAAACTGCTATACCAATGAACTTATCACATCGTATGAACAGCTTGCAAGACAAACTGTAAGCTAACGCCCTTCAGCTTGTTCAAGAGGTTTTATTAAATTTATAAATCACAAGAAGCGACGTAGATCATGTCCTAGGATCTACTTTAACACCGACTTACAATTACATTCGCGGGAAAGTTTCACGTAGCACTTTAAAAGTTACATTTGAAGGCTTTTAAAAGTTCCCGGTCAAGATTGATCACCGCTGTTCGTCTGATGGTTGCAGGCACGTCTGACCTCGTTTGACAGGCCTTGAAATATTTCTATATCCATTACAGGTGCCTTATTGTAGTATACCTATACGTACGTAGGTACGAAAGGCACAATGAGGCCGAAATCGTGCTGCGGTGCGGCAATGTTATGAATTATTTTCCATGTCCCAGCTCGTAAATCACTGAATCAAATTTTGTGTTATGTATGACAAATAGTGTTCATTTATTTGGAATTTGTTTTGTTATTTCATGAAGTTTTCATAATATATTTTGTTGTTTGAATGTGTACAAATATACAGGGTGGCCGGAACATGGACGTCCAAAAGTAAAATTCAGGTCCCTCGTGAAGTCCCAGGTCACTCATGAAGATTCAGTTGCAAAAAAAAAAAGATCGACAAAGCCTTCTACTTTTTTTTAGATTATTTTTAAATTAGTCAGGTGGAAAATTCGCAAAATTTCTGAAAAAAAATCGTAGCTATGAAAAGTCGCAGAACATACATGGGGGTGATTCTGATACCCCACGATACGAGGGACCTGAATCTTATTTTTGGACGTCAATGTTCCGGCCACCCTGTATATATAGAGTCAAGAGCAGGCCCTTTTTTTTGACAAAACAGTTGCCCATTTTGCCCTTGATTACGCCTGTTGCTACTTCAATATAATATATTTATAATCAAAACATATCCAAAGCTTATCTGATTGAGATGGGTATTGACTTAATTGTCCTTCTAACAATTGTAATAGTGTGTGAATGAGAACAAAGGTGATTCACCATTGTTAAGAAACCCTTTGGATTACATAAATCGTTTGTTTACTTCATACATTTGACATAAATATTATGATCTAACGATAGCGGCCGTCAGAATTAGTGAATCGTACCGATGTAATGATGACACTTCTTGGCTACAAATGTTTGCCATACGAAGGGTGTTATTGTGGCGCATGTCCATGGCGCGGCAATTTGACGCCGTTTGCCGCCAAAACGACAAATATGGCCGACCCAGTTCCCGCGTCGATGACTTTGTGACGCACGGCGCCTGCAACCATACTACTGTAGACACGGTAAGGATGGATGATACGTGTGATAAATCTTCTTCATTTCGCCTGTGGAAATACATAAGCAAATATTACCATAGGTCAAGAACCTTATGTTGGTAGAACGTAACATGAAATGTAACACAAATAAGTCGTCCTTTACGCAATGCAACATGAAGTGTAACACAAAAACTTGGCGAATTTGTTTTAACGTGTGTTACATTTCATGTTACGTTTCACTAATCTATACTCGGCATTATGGCTACTTGAAGCACCTACAGTGATTATGTACTTACATATTTTTGTGGTTCGATTCTTACGCCTACGTCTGGCCTACGGATATCTGTTGTAAACATGGACAGGTAAAATATGAAATACAATAGACGTAGATATATTTAGTAACCTATTCCACTTGACTATTCTTCAAGAGTCCTAAAAAACCCTGTAAGAAATCGACACGTGTTACCACACCGAGCGCTGGACGCAAAGAGACGCTTGTCTTTGCGTCCAGCGCTCGGTGTGGTAACACGTCGCGTTCTGGTTTGCAATTGGTCAATCGTCATCCTGTGGATGCCTCGTTGAGAGCTGAAACACGTGTCGATTTCTTACAGGGTTTTTTTAAGACTCTTGAAGAATAGTCAAGCGGAATAGGTTACTAAATATATCTACGTCTATTGTATTTTATAACGGATTTCCGCAAAGTCACGCCTGAATCAATTAACTAGGTAAAATATGTATCATCGGAAATACGTAAAAATACTTATCTTAAACTTTTCACTTTATATTGGACCAATTCTGTCGGATCCATATGTTTTTGAACTGTTGCAAGCACTAATTCCCGGTCTCTAGAAATGCATGACGTTTGCATTGTCTGTGTATGGCACCTACGTCATTTAATCCAACTTAGAAGCGCCGAGTGTGAAGCGTCCATTTATTATTTACTAATAGCGACCCGCCCCTGCATCGCACGGTTTTTCCGACTTGGCAACAGATCGAGATGTCTTTATTAAACGTAAGTTTATTAATTTAGATACACATATGCCTTCCGGAATAAATTTTCTAAAGTATGGTGTTAACCGCACCATCCATAGTGCATCCATAGTGCAGTTCAGAAGAACAACGCGATCACACACAGACACAAAAAGCGACTTCATAATATGTTAGATTACTTTAAGCGGTCAACTTAGTAGGTAATTGTAACAACCTAATATTTTTGAATGAAGGTAATAATACCCTAGCAATTATTATTAGGATTTAATCAATCAAGGCACAAAACTCCCCGCTATAACCTATCAAAGACTCAATTAATATGAAACACTGGTGCCGATTCTGTTGTTCACAAACTAGACTAAATTTAAGTTCAGTGCATCTTTTTCTTTCTAATTCAATAAGAAAAGGACAGAAGATAAATTTTAGTTTAGTCCTGTGAAACTGTCACTACTCCATACAAGTTTAGACGCGATTAAAAAGTTGCCTACTAAAATTACGTCAATTTACGTCAGGCGCTGATTAATTTGACAGGACTAAACTAAAATTTATCTTCTGTCCTTTTCTTAATGAAATAGAAAGAAAAAGATGCACTGAACTTAAATTTAGTTTAGTTTGTGAACAACAGAATCGGCACCATTGTAGGTACTTATATATTTGTATATTTAGTTATTAAATCATTTAATTTAGTACCTAGTTAGTTGTGTTTTGTTACATTTGAATGTATAAGAAATATAAGGAAAACATAATTTAAAAATAGATATTTTTACGTACCTAATAAAATGGACAAATGAACAATAATCAACTTTGCCTGAGTACCTACATTTAAAAAAAATGTGTCTTAAATAACAAAAACTCATAATATTGTCTCAGTGATGCCAGTGACGCGACGAATCACTCACAAAAGATGGCACAGAGACGTTCTCTGATAAGACAAGGAGAACACTTAACGCATCTGACGTTTTCCCGTTTATCTGAGCCTCGTAATAAATAACAAATCACAAAAAGTAAACGCCACATTTGGAACACATAAATTCCCTTTTATTTTACTTCGCCGAACGTACTTCGCTTTTATCAGATTCATTTGAGCAGACTGAAATAAAAGTAACATTAAAACGAGCAGTTTTACACGACATGCCTGTACTTAACTGGTTGAATCAAGAATAGCCATGACATCACATTCAACTGACAGGACGCGGTGAACGGAGTAATTGGACGAAATGCTGATTTCTAAATTAGCTTTACAGCTTTTGGTCACGCCACTGACTTCGACTGACGTTAAATGTCGCTCACTTTTTCTGTACACTCGGCATTTAAGGGATATACCTACCGACAAACACCTGCACGCTATTTCTGACGTTATCGTGTTAAATATAGGGGTTATGATGGTCTACATAAAGTAGGCGTGTAAAGTCACACTATTGAAGAGCATACACTATTTTAGTCTTACGTGTGAAATAATTTGTTTAAATTTTGCGTTTTATGATACCGTTTGATGTATAAACCTAGACAGGGCAAATTTAATAAAACGAGGTAGAGCAAATTAAAAGAAATGTTCGTTGAAGGTACTTTATCTTTTGGTAATCTCATTGTTTCTCATGGGCGCCGTAGAAACTACAAAGAGATTTTATCAAGGGCGGCAACCCTGAGATAACAATAACATTTATTGCAATAACCAGCACAGAAAATAGGGAAATATTATCCCTAATATACAAAATTATGCCGAAATAAATGAATCAGTTCATAAACTACTTTTCTTTTCTTTCTCGGCTGATAACATCAAGGTGTAGATAAAGTTATCGTTCATGAAAAACAATATAACTCACTTTATAACACTATTTCTTTGCTAATAAATTTACTATAAATCAAGTCAGCAGTAAGCCTTCATAAATTAGATGGCCTACTCCAGTGCTACGATAAGCCAAAACAAGTTGTTTGTGTCCCTTGATAAAGTTCAACTTTATTTGTGACAAAACACGTAAAATTAGGTACTGAAGATTGAGCGTCTTATGGCGTCCAATCCAAGCAATCAAAGGTTCGGCATACTATTCTATGTTTTATAGATGTACGTAGTATGTGGTAGGCACACTGGCGTTTTTAGGGCTAGCTCACGTTCAACCCAGGCCTTGCATCTTGTGACTTCATCTTTAGCAGCTGTCATTTCGCTAAACAACGTAACATAGCATTCTGAGAAAATACCTAATAAAAGAGTTGAAGAACTTACTATTCCTACAGTTTTTGACATGATTGACGGCCTGTTTCTTCGTGATTCAGCAATTGGAGGCTGGGAGAGTAATGTGGAAGCAAAAATAGCGAAAACGTTCCCCTTTGTACCAATTTACAAAGAGAAATTTTTGAAAGTGGTGGGATTATTTTTTAGTGGATAGAACTTCCATCTCTGACACCCCTGTTCCGTCTGCAGACGGAGTCGTAAATAGCTGTATGACAATAAACCTGACCTTTTGCTAATCGCACGTAATGTCTTTAAGACCCCATTGCCATTGCCTTGTTAGACCTCTTCAGTTTACGACTGAACCACTTTATTGAAATGAAAAGCTTATTGTTTTGTCAACCAAAACGGGAGATTTTTACGAAATGAGCAATCCAGAAAGAGAATAAGAATTTGTTTTTCTCCTAAAATGTTTTGATGGAGAAACGATTTTAGAATTATTTAGATTACTTTTTCTCTGTGATAATGATAAGCAACAACGCAAACGTGCTTTATTATCATGTAGCTGCTTATATTGTTTGTTATTTAATTCAGGTAACTTTATATTGTATCTTTTTGGCAAATACCTAGCCATATTTTCTCAGTGAAATCATATTATTGGCTTCAAATATCAATCATAGCTGTAAAATGTTGTAATATATGTTGCCCTACATATCCTCATCAGGCTGGCGCAGTTAGACATCAACTATTCACTAAACGTGCGTTCGTCGCCTTATCAACATTACATTTTGATTTTATTATGAAGGGTAAGCTGACCCTTCAACACGTCACGATGGTGTCGATAAGCACGAGTGTTATTCGTGGTCGAATAACACATGTGGTTATGCAACATCATCATCATAACAGCCCATAAACATTCCTTGCTGATCATGGGAGTCCCAATGATAAACAGCTGAATACCAGTATTTTACATGGAGCGACTGCCTATCTGACCTCCATAATCCAGTTACTGGGTAATACGTAACCCCTCGGCAAGACTGGTTGTCAGACTAAAAGCCGGTGCCGGTGTCTGGATACCATTCCACTGATCACAGATTTTACAAGCAGATTTTTTTTTTTTTTGGTTGGGAAATCATCAAATGACTTCTCCCGCTCTGGGCGGAGCGGAAGGGCGTGTCAGACTCTTACTGACTAAAACCCAACCGTGTTCCTTCAGTTGCCTGTTGCCAGGGTCCCGGTATCCCTTTGGACTATTCCGCAACCCTGGCAGAAAAAAAAAGAAACGGGTCTGGTTTTATTGGTCAGGCTGATACTGAGCGCCCACTCCCGGCCGCTATCCCACTACTGCCCGATGCGGGGACTTTTGGCTGCTGGGTTTCCCCCCTGGCCCGATTCGCCCCTCCTTAGTAGTCCTGCATCCCCCAGACTCCTCCGGGGGATCCATATCTACACCGGGCTTAGTGTGGACGTCCAGTCAACATGGGCCCACTCAGCACCAGGACCCCCGACCTCAAACCATCCTCCGGTTCCGACCTCCGAGAAGCCGGATTACAGGAGACGCCACGCTCCCAGTCTGCTTTTTTAATTTTGCTAAATTGACAATTCGCTCTAAAAACCTGTCACCGAATAAATCCCTGACATTAACAAAATGTAAACATTTAAAGTGTAGTGGTCCTCCGTCCCAAGTAAGCTTGTTAGCGGTATCCTAGAGGACCATCGGCCAGCAGAAGGGTCACTTATCGGCAGATAGGCTATGCCTTCAAATCGCTCTCATAAATCTCCGAGCGCCTGACTTTGCTCATAAAATAAGTTAGTCGATAAATTGAATGCGGATACCATCTACTGGATACTTTCGATCGCAGTAATCCTGTGGATTTTTGTTACTAGTTATATACCTACTCATATGGGATTTAGGAGGAAGCTTCGTTCGATCTTTATTTGGATTGAGGACCTAGGGTTTGAGTGTTGTGTCTCTAAGTGAGAAATATGTAGGTAGTTTTGAAAATTGTACTTTAGATATATGCCATCTTTCTCACAAAGCTAAAATAAGTCTTGATACAAAGCTAAAATAAGTCTTGATATAAATTACATTTTATTCGGATCATTCTCGTTTTCTGTGTTTGTTCATAAACAAGCGTTACTCAGCTAAGTACTTCCGCAGGGGAAGGTAACTCTACAAATATTCACTTTAGTTATCGTAAAGGAAAACCAGTATTTTCTTATAAAACAGAAAAACAAACACAAACACCGAGGTGTTGACTCTCATATCGGATTAATGATCAAAAAGAACCAGTAAACCGATCCCCACTGCGTCAGATATCGATTAACTGTTGAGGTATGTTTGTGAGGCGATCGAGTGCGAAGTGTCCTTTATAAGTCTACACACACTTACGTAGTTCACCGACCAAAGAATAGGAAAGTGTAAACAAATATTTGGGTTCTCTTTTCATTTGGTTTCGACGCTTTGAAGTCATGGGCGCGAGATACGTAACAACTGTAGCTACGTAGAAATCATAGCAATGCAAAGTTGTGATTTAATAGCAAGGTGGCAATTCCTGTTAGTTATTTTCTCTGTATTTTGGTTAATGGGGTTTTGGTTATTGGGGTTTTTGGGTCCAAAGGTTGTCTGTAAATGTTAAATTTCTACATTTATATCTGTATTTTTTATGGTGTACATAATAAAGAGTATTCTATCTATCTGTCTAATGTCTATGACACACAACTGGTCGTACCTACCTACTCACATTTATTTGGGTCATTATATCGCAGTAAGCATGAAGCTACTGGTGTCGCTCGCCAAACACAATGTCGATATAACATGGACCTGCACGAACTCAACATGACGTCTACATCCCTTTCACGTCCGATTCACGTGTCGGCAATGTCCTAACCACGGCTCTAATACATGTCATACACATGGCGCAATATAGCACAATGGCGCACACAGTCGGTAGTTATTATACTTATGAAAAAGTCACGTTTTCATGAAAATTATACCCAAAAAAATCAAACTCCATTACCACAAAAACACCTGTAGTTTCAACCCCGTAAATTACGCCTTAAAATCTTTACTTTCCTAGTCCATTTATAAGGTTCCGCACCCAAAGGGTAAAACGGGACCCTATTACTAAGGCTCCACTGTCTGTCTGTCCATCTGTCACCTCACCAGGCTGTATCTCATGAACCGTGATAGTTAGACAGTTGAAATTTTCACAGATGATGTATTTTTGTCGCCGCTATAACCAAAATACTAAAAAACAGAATAAAATTAATATTTAAGGGGGCTCCCATACAACAAACGTAATTTTTTGGCTTGTTTTTGAATATTTAGTTACATATTCACTTTAAAAATAAATAATTACAACAAACGAGCTTTTTTTTGCCGTTTTCATAGAAAATGGTAGGGAACCCTTCGTGCGCGAGTCTAACTCGCACTTGGTCGGTTTTTGAAGATAAAATGGACCTGTAAAATACTGATTTTTCTGCCTTGGGCCATCGCCCAGCTGTTACAGCTTAATGCATTATCGTAATCTAATGCGACACGGTTCCACTGAAAGCCACAGGGTATCGGTCCCTGTAAGATGTAATCGCGGCAACCTACTGAACGTAATATAATTACTAACCTCATAACTCAACTTTTACTATATGTACTTATTTTTTATAGGCACAAACATAAAATAATGGTTTCATTACTTGATTGAGTAAAGGTATAATTGGAGTTAAAAGTCTAACATATAGCAATTAGTGCTTAAAAGGGTCTAAATTAAATAAATAAATTCTTTATTGCCATGAAAACAGGTTACAAAAAATTTGAGACCCTGGCTCCAGAGCTAGATTAGAGTACCTGTATTTCAGGAGCCAGTGACTGAATTAAAAAAATTATGTTTCTTAAAATTCAATTTAATTTACTTAATAAAGACTGTTTTCTCAGCCCATATCATAGCACCATTCCCATCGTTTTGCTATCCTCAAAAGTTTTGTGCGAACTCGAAATTCTGGGGATGCAATCTGTCCATCGGGCTGTAGATCTAATCCGCTGTTGCTGACCCAAGTAAGGCTGCCATTCCATATCTGAGTTCCCGTCTACCTTCCGTCCACGACATAAATTGATCTCATTTGTAATAGCAACCTAGTCTGTAGTATAATATAATTTCAAATTATAAATTATAAAGTGCACTACTTTTCTTTATTATTCCTAAAATTTTAAAATTTGTCGGAAATAAAAGTTACAACATTAGTATACGTACGTCTTCCTGACTTGTCAAGTTTCCTTCTCACTCTACCTTGAACGTCATCATTTATGTATTGAAACAGAAATAAACATTCTAAACACAAATCCATACTAATATTATAAATTCGAAAGTAACTCTGTCTGTCTGTCTCTATGTTACCTGTTCACGCCTAAACCACTGAACGGATTTCGTTAAAAGGCATGGAGATAGACGGCATCCCGGGGATGGACATAGGCTACTTTTTATCGACATACCACGTGGGCGAAGCCGCGGGCGGAAGCTAGTCAGTAATATACAGGAAAAAAAACTCGTAAACATTCACAATAGCATTAGTAGGTGTAAATAATATTTCAACTTCTCACAGCATGATTGTTGTAAACAAAAAGCAGTAGTTTCATCAAATTAAACGCAAATTAAAAAGTTATGAAACGCTCCCGAGCCTCGGTAGACGGTGCAATTTATTAAGACGAAAATAATACTCGCCGTAATGTTATTAGCAAGTTTTTTCTTGATTATAGCAAGGACTTCCTTCCACTTCACTTCAAACTTCTAAAGTTTTGTATGCGAAATCTTTCAATTATTATCTGCTGTAAGTTGATTACAACCAACTCAATAGAATGCTTGGTAAAACTCTCAAAGATCTTCTTCATCTTCTTCTTCTTGGTACGCGTACTTCATTACTGAAGGTCGTGTCGCTGAAAAGCCGTTATGGAAGATGTTCTTCCACTTCATTTGGTTCTCGGCTTCTCTCAGGGCGGTTGTAGAGAGTATAGTTAGGGCGGTTACTTGGCCAGCGGCGGTTAGGTGACCGGCCGCGAGGTCTTTTCCCTTCTACCTTGCCTATCACCACCAACTTTTCTAGGTTATATGGTTCCCGACCGGCAATGTGACCAAAGTAACCGACAATCCTTATATTAAATATTCATATGGGGAGCAATCTTCGCCAACACTTTCAAAATTAAACGAGTTCTTTTATTTACGAAAATAGAAATTACGCTGCCTTAACTGATATAAAATAAAGGCGGTGCCAAAGTCATACTTTCACCATGCACGTGCAGTTGACTGTACCAACTACATATTATGTTTATATTACATGTAGTGTAGGACAGGTGCAATATTTTAATTTCGTCGACTTTTCTATGAGTAACGAGAAAAACGCTGGTGAGCTGTCGTGCTGCAAACGACAGATTAATTTGTCGGTGACTGAGTTTATGCGTTGACGGGCTTAAGACAGATCTACTTACAAAGGGTATTCATAATTTTGCTTACATATGAAACGCCTTGCTATTTACCCACGAGGAAAATCAGAGCACATGAAATAAGGATAAATAAGGCGGCTGCCGAATAAGCCGCACACTTTCATTTTATCTGTAATTACACAATTTACATAATGAGGCCGTCGCACGAAACAAAATGTCTAATTTATACGCACGTGGAACAGGGCCTTTTAAGCCAAACAATGCTTTGTTTGACACGATCAAATGTCAAACACAGTTTGCATGACGCGTTACAAATTATTTCACACGTACGCACGTACAAAGCAATCAAAATGTACATTAAACGTTAATTAAGGGGGTAGAAATTGTGGAATAATTATTGCTGATTGTAATCAGAAATTTTCGCAACCCTTGCTAATTGGAAAAGGAAAAGGATTTTTTTTTGGAAATTAATAAGAAGTTTTAATTGGTTTCATTAGTGTTTTTCGCTACGCTGGAAAATTGCCAAAATATTCTCTTACACTTTTATTACGTCCACCTTTTTGTTTTAATTTAAAGTCCGTACCGAAATCCACTTCGGTTGTTCTAAGTTTTAACATGAACAGTGATAAAGTGCCCTTTATTTAGCTCATAAAAAGTTCAGGTAACATGACTTTTAAAGGGTTCTGCATATTATGCTTATACCGTTTTAATCAAAAGCATTTCCGTATCAAAGGACCAATTCCTAGGACGCTCAATGAACAAATTACCACTAGTTTATTAAAGTTAATATTAGTGTGTCGCTAACAGCTCTATTGGCAGCAGAGTTTGTAGTTCAATTACAAAGCGTAAATGTTGGAAACTGTTAAATTGCATTAAACTTCCGAACTCTGCCTGAAAGCAGCTGTAAATGAGACTGGCCTTTGACATCGCTTACCGGATGCGAAGGGTACGCGCAATAAGTAATAGGCTGCCATTATCGTTGATAGCCTCTTCCCAGCCAAGTTGTGGAGTAAAAGCTCGCGCTATTTTATTTAGATCGATTTTATTATATCTTAACGTAGTAGGAAATAGGTACCTACATAATCTTATCAAAATGGGAAATTTTACTCTATAGTTTTTATGTATCTGAGGGAAATGAATGGATTGGTTGCCTTCTCGTACCTTCATAGTTGGGGGCGACAAAATCTGTAGTTTTACAACAGGGTGCATTAGGCAGAAGTCTAAAAAATAAATAAAGTGTCATTCTGACAAGCTTCTTAACCAATTCAGAAATTAATTTTCTCAGTTGTTCCGGTAATTTTGAACAGTCTGTTCGTCTCGATAGTTTCGACGCTGTCTATACACACATCATATAACTTTTTCTCCATTTCTTTCCAATTGTATTGCTAGTGGTCACATAATTTACACAGTTTTACCTTACCTAAACACGTATAATTGTCAGTTAATAGGACATCGTCTCAATCGGTTCGAGTGTGTGATTGGAATCCGAGTCACGTCGGTCATAGGGGCAGGTTGGTCGTATCGATTCGCCCAGACCGCACCGATTGCCTCTCATAGCAAATGGAAACTACAAACTACGCGACGGTTTACGGTTTTACGGTTGGCTGTTTTGATTAAGTTCGGTGGAGAGGTTTAAATCAATTGTTCGAAATTAGCGATTCGAAACGTGGTGTGTTGTGGACTGGATTTCATTTTGAAAGGTGGTTGAACTTTAAATTGTGTTTGTCTGAAAAAGCAATACAAAAATTAGATCTATTCAAAAGTACTAGGTATTGTAAAAATATAATTGATTCTAATAAAGCAGATTGTCAGTAATTTGTGTTGTCTAACATTAAAATAACAATAGACATACCCCAAAAGAGCCAGTCCTTCACCCCTTCCTAGAGGGCGAAAACCTAAAGTACCTACGAACATGAAAATAAAGTAATGGTAATCGCAGTACCACGTTTTTCTACTACATTTCGCGTGTCGCCACTCAAAAAATAGCTCATGACGCATAGCTACAGATCAAAAATCCACTAAGCAAGAAAGCGTCACAAGAGTAAGTACCAAAATAAACACGAAAATCGCTATTAGGAAAATCTGACTCAGACAAATGCTATTGTTATTTTGAAATCACATTCAATATGAATACATTCATTACTTGGTGAAGGATTTACAAAATTCGCACACAGGAGTAATTCTGAGCAAGCAATTAACAGCTCAACACAATTCTTAGAGGGTCTATACAAATTCAATTTAGTTTCGTTTATCGCTTTCAGTCTAATTTCGGTCTAAGTGTAGCCGTGAAAACGAAGGAAGGAAACGAGGTATAGAAGCTAAACATAAAGAAGTATATAGGTTTATTTTATAGTTCTTTCTAAATTCGGTTCATGAGTGTCCATTAAACTGGGCATAAGAGTTGGGGAAAATTGCTCCCTAGAAGCTTTTCAATAAAGTATACGTCGTTGTCTATTAATTTTCGTCATGAACCACAATTTATGGAACAGAAATTGAATTTCGTGTGAAAAATACGATTATGATTATCGTTAAAAAATATGGAGGAACAAATTCCAACAATTTTTTAATACTTGAGCGGTGTTGTTCCGATAATAATGGAAAGCCGTCGTGGACCATAATCAAAGCTACATGGCTTTTAGGTTACACTAGCATTGAACATTATAAGCCATTGCAGAAAATCATAGTTGGGAAAAGGCTAGGTAGATTGATTGCAGTACACCATCATCTGCCTAGCCCTTTCCCACCTATGTTGGGGTCGGCTTCCAGTCCAAGCGGAGACAGCTAAATACTAGTATTGTACATGAAGTGACTAACTATCTGACCTCCACGACCCAGTAACTGGGTAACACGATACCCCTTGGTAAGACTGATATAAATTACGCCATTGTACATAAGTAAACATAATTTAATATAGAGTAATACTAAGGTGTAAACACAGTAATCATTACAGTAGATGTTTCGTAAATATTTTTCCCTTCGCGAATATCTTGCTTTTCATTTTCCTCAAACCTTATACTGAGAAATGGCGTTGGAACATTTAATAATTCTGTGGGAAAAGGTGGTAACGAGCACCATAATGCTTCATTTTTACTCCAGCATTTTATTATTATTTTATACAAGATTTTAACGCAATATTTTATGTAAAAAGTTTCAAAGTATCGCAGAATTAAGGTCATATTTTATTATTTCTTTGAAACTCAATTTCAAATCAATCTGTTCTAAGTGGAAATCTAAGAACTATAGATTATTTTCCGTTAGTCTTTTCGAAAGTATTAAAACTATCATTCGAATTTACTAAAGCAGTCAATCCAACAAGAGCTGAGAGAGAGCAAGAGCTAATGTTTACTGTCGCAGAAAACAACAACACAAATCACTAGAAGTAAATACAAATATTATAATTACAGTTAAAAAATAAAATTTCTTGACCTCATACAAACCTATATCAAAAACCATATCATTTAATACGAATATAGTAAGTGGTAAGCGGTAAGTGGCCCACATTCTTATCTCCTTTGCTCACAATACTTTGTCTACCTACCTGAGAACTATCGCAAAGAAATCTCGTTCGACCCATTTTACGCCTGTCCATCAAGTGCCACGAAGGTAAGATACGCAACTGTTAGTATAATAATTCACGTGTTGGTTTACTGAAAAAACTTCTTCGGTACCATATTTCTTCGCATTCGATCCTCCCAATTTACTTTCCACTAAGTTATAAATCGAAAATGACATGAAAAATAAGTGCTTAGCTCCGCGCTGTCGTGTTACCTTGAAAAAGTCGCGAAACATGAGAAGTGGAATCAGACATTGGAAATGTATGACTAATCTAATGGATGTTACATGTACGGCACATTCTAGGATCAGTCAAACCTTTGAGTGCTTCGCTGGTCTACCAGTTGCAAATACGACCGCCGAGCCTATCCTGGGTTCGATTCCCAGGTCGGGCAAAATATCATTGGGTTTTACGATATGGAATATCAGTACGGAGTTTGGATTTGTGCCCGGTTGTAACCATGTATGCCTATATCATCATCACCATTGAAAAACCATTTACAATTTACAAATAACTCGCATTTAAACAGCATATTCGTTAAACACTTTAATCACACAAAAAAAACACATTGATAAATTACCATGATTTGTTGTAGATGCCTATCGGTGGTATGAACTCAATACAGTTGTTGATTCAACCCTATACCGCCATAGAGCTTGCATGATCACCAGCAATTAATTCTACATGAGTCGCACAGCCCCATTTGGAAATACCACTAGGTACAGAGGTAGTAAACGTTGCATTTGAATTTCAGTAATAGAACAATCGAACCGTGGCGTATCGCAGGACCAGAAACCGCGGTCCTTTATCGCTATTATTTGGATGACGTTTTGATTAATGGTGACACTTTGTTCTCGATAGTTCGATGTGATAGGGGTTCGGAAAACGTTACGTGTTTGCTGCATATGATTAACACGCAATGTTCAGTAACGTGTTACTACGGCATACCATATTCGCAGCTTTGTGGCAGTGTTTCTATTCAATCTGCCTAGCGTTTTCCCTACTTTGTTGCCTATATTGGGGTCGGCGTCCAGTCTTACCGGACGCAGCAATACCAGTATTTTACATGTATAGTGACTGCAGGAATGCAGCAGCGTTTGTGGCAGTGTTTCTATTCAATCTGCCTAGCCTTTTCCCTACTTTGTTACCTATGTTGGGGTCGGCGTCCAGTCTAACCGGACGCAGCAATACCAGTATTTTACATGTATAGTGACTGCAGCAATGCAGCAGCGTTTGTGGCAGTGTTTCTATTCAATCTGCCTAGCCTTTTCCCTACTATAATA
The DNA here is from genome assembly GCA_948473465.1 of Lithophane ornitopus. Lineage (NCBI taxonomy): Eukaryota > Metazoa > Arthropoda > Insecta > Lepidoptera > Noctuidae > Lithophane > Lithophane ornitopus. The sequence continues at coordinate 5,686,277 of OX419616.1, read as the reverse complement.
CCTATGTTGGGGTCGGCGTCCAGTCTAACCGGACGCAGCAATACCAGTATTTTACATGTATAGCGACTGCAGCAATGCAGCAGCGTTTGTGGCAGTGTTTCTATTCAATCTGCCTAGCCTTTTCCCTACTATAATACCTATGTTGGGGTCGGCGTCCAGTCTAACCGGACGCAGCAATACCAGTATTTTACATGTATAGCGACTGCAGCAATGCAGCAGCGTTTGTGGCAGTGTTTCTATTCAATCTGCCTAGCCTTTTCCCTACTATAATACCTATGTTGGGGTCGGCGTCCAGTCTAACCGGACGCAGCAATACCAGTATTTTACATGTATAGCGACTGCAGCAATGCAGCAGCGTTTGTGGCAGTGTTTCTATTCAATCTGCCTAGCCTTTTCCCTACTATAATACCTATGTTGGGGTCGGCGTCCAGTCTAACCGGACGCAGCAATACCAGTATTTTACATGTATAGCGACTGCAGCAATGCAGCAGCGTTTGTGGCAGTGTTTCTATTCAATCTGCCTAGCCTTTTCCCTACTTTGTTACCTATGTTGGGGTCGGCGTCCAGTCTAACCGGACGCAGCAATACCAGTATTTTACATGTATAGTGACTGCAGCAATGCAGCAGCGTTTGTGGCAGTGTTTCTATTCAATCTGCCTAGCCTTTTCCCTACTATAATACCTATGTTGGGGTCGGCGTCCAGTCTAACCGGACGCAGCAATACCAGTATTTTACATGTATAGCGACTGCAGCAATGCAGCAGCGTTTGTGGCAGTGTTTCTATTCAATCTGCCTAGCCTTTTCCCTACTATAATACCTATGTTGGGGTCGGCGTCCAGTCTAACCGGACGCAGCAATACCAGTATTTTACATGTATAGCGACTGCAGCAATGCAGCAGCGTTTGTGGCAGTGTTTCTATTCAATCTGCCTAGCCTTTTCCCTACTTTGTTACCTATGTTGGGGTCGGCGTCCAGTCTAACCGGACGCAGCAATACCAGTATTTTACATGTATAGTGACTGCAGCAATGCAGCAGCGTTTGTGGCAGTGTTTCTATTCAATCTGCCTAGCCTTTTCCCTACTATAATACCTATGTTGGGGTCGGCGTCCAGTCTAACCGGACGCAGCAATACCAGTATTTTACATGTATAGCGACTGCAGCAATGCAGCAGCGTTTGTGGCAGTGTTTCTATTCAATCTGCCTAGCCTTTTCCCTACTATAATACCTATGTTGGGGTCGGCGTCCAGTCTAACCGGACGCAGCAATACCAGTATTTTACATGTATAGCGACTGCAGCAATGCAGCAGCGTTTGTGGCAGTGTTTCTATTCAATCTGCCTAGCCTTTTCCCTACTATAATACCTATGTTGGGGTCGGCGTCCAGTCTAACCGGACGCAGCAATACCAGTATTTTACATGTATAGCGACTGCAGCGTTTGTGGCAGTGTTTCTATTCAATCTGCCTAGCCTTTTCCCTACTATGTTACCTATGTTGGGGTCGGCGTCCAGTCTAACCGGACGCAGCAATACCAGTATTTTACATGTATAGCGACTGCAGCAATGCAGCAGCGTTTGTGGCAGTGTTTCTATTCAATCTGCCTAGCCTTTTCCCTACTATGTTACCTATGTTGGGGTCGGCGTCCAGTCTAACCGGACGCAGCAATACCAGTATTTTACATGTATAGCGACTGCAGCAATGCAGCAGCGTTTGTGGCAGTGTTTCTATTCAATCTGCCTAGCCTTTTCCCTACTATAATACCTATGTTGGGGTCGGCGTCCAGTCTAACCGGACGCAGCAATACCAGTATTTTACATGTATAGCGACTGCAGCAATGCAGCAGCGTTTGTGGCAGTGTTTCCATTAAAAATATACTTGATACTTTTAATTTATGTGCCATGTGCCTAGCGTAATTTCAAGTGATTTCAAACATGGCAAATAGTAAAATACACCTACTCAAGTAAGAAATGTAGCTAAACTAGATGGTATAGGCCGTAAGCATAAGTTTAATGCCATTTTTTTATTTAATAAAATGTCGTTCATTTGAGTGTGCCTGGTCATAATTTGTAGAGTTCCAAGTACTTAAGCTTTAAACTCGGTCGGCGAAGACGGTCTATTACTCGCCTCATTTTCAGCCATTTCGTCCCCATTTCAATTCCGTTTAGTTTTTATTACGGAGACAGAGATGATTCTACTTCTCTCGTATATTGTTCCACGTCTAACAATACATGTATTGTAGTAATATTTGTTTGTGTCAGTTCCCTTTTCACTTCAGGATATGTTATGACAGAGGCGTTTCTGTCTGTGACAGACTTTAGTCTTATATTTTGTAGCTTTCTTATTTTAAATTAGATGTGTAGACACAACAAACACAAAGAAACAAAGGAAGCTCAAGTAAAGGACACATCAAAATGTTTATTTACCAGTAGGCAGTTTACCTTGTGTAAATAATTGTAAAAATATTGAGGACGTGGAGTTTTTCTTTTTTCCGCACTACTAAGCTATCTTCGGAATACCCGAAAACTTTTATCGTTTGCGGAATTCGTAACCCTTTTTTATATCTGAAAATAAAACCTTTAGTAAAACTGAATTCTAAAAGCGCCAACAAATTGAGGATTTTCGCGTCACGATGTTCGGGGGTAAAAAAAATGCAGCATGAGAGTGTTGCTTTTCCAACAATTTTGGACGACATCGTTATTTACGGAAGTCATTTCCACGGCGCGGTAGACAATTACTTTTTATAGTTGAACATTATTTTGCAGAACTTCCGTCTTCAGTTATAATTTTTCAATATATTTTTATGTTCCAAATCGTTAAATTAAAAGTTGACAACATTCTGAGTACGCGAGACCTGAGTAGGTACCTACGGGTATAGAAAAAAATCTTATTAAGAATTATCTGAATCTTAAACGCCTACGGAATACTTACAATAGTTACTATTCAACCATTCAATCGTATTTCGTAGCTGGAAAAAGATTTTTCACTCTTTTAAGGCGTTAAAAGAGTGAAACATATATTGTACTTAGTTGGGCTAACTTTTATGTGTTGTTATTTATCTACCTAATATTGTGAAAAATACATAACTTATTCAGAATTAAAATGAAATGTACATATTAAATAAAAATAACAAAAACAACCTAACTTTACTAAAACTATTAACAAAACTAAAATATCGCTGTCGACTGGTAGTGTACCCAAGAGACTGATGAATTAATAACTCCCACGCATGCGAAAGTACAAAAAAAAACTGCTACATTAACCACAATAGTACAGAGTTCTAAAAACTGAATTGCACTTCATATTTCAACTCACGCCATACACACATTTCAGCCATGCAAAATCCACTTACACAACTGTTTTTTTAAATGCCTAGTAAAGTTATAATTGCCTTTTAACCCTCTGTGAACTGTGCAGTGTGCACTATGCAGAGTGCAAATCGGTTTACATTTTCATACCTCTGAAAGTTTTCCAACTGTTTCGGAGTAGATTAAGGAATATGAGGTGTATGTAGTAGTTAGTTTATTTTAAGTATTTAAGCTTCTACATGAATTTGGGTCTTAAAGTTTTGAGTTTCTGTTTCATACTTACTGGGACTACATAATATTTATTTTAGTTTTTGGTTTTTATAGATTTTTAGGGTTCCGTACCCAAAGGGTAAAACGGGACCCTACTACTAAGGCTACGCTGTCTACAATATTTATTTTAATCCTACTTCCTACTTAATAATAGGTCTTTACCTATGAAATTGCCGTTTTGTATGAAAAAATTTAAACGAATTTTTTTCATGAATTTTTTATTTGTATTAATCGAAGTAATCACCCATGCAATCAATGCATCTTTGCCATCGCAGTGGCAGTTTATTGATGCCCTTCTTAAAGAAATCAGCTGGACGGGAGGCAACAAATTCTTTAAAGGCATTTTGTACTGCCTCTCGGGTATTGAATTTTTTTCCCGCCAAGAAGTTATCCAAATTCTGGAAAAAGTAGTAGTCTGTAGGCGCAAGGTCTGGTGAGTAGGGCGGATGACGGAGAGCTTCCAACCCCAGTTCTTACAACTTGGAGACCGTCTGCTGTGCAGTATGAGGTCGCGCGTTGTCGTGCAGGAGCAGCGGAGACGAGCGATTGACCAATGCTGGTTGGAGATGCGCCAGCTTCTCCATCATTGTGTTCAGTTCTTCACAGTACACATCTGCAGTAATGCTCACCCCGTTTGGTAAGAAGCTGTGATGAATCACACCGGCGCTAGACCACCAAACAGTGACCATCACTTTTCTAGGGGTAAGTTTTCGTTTAGGGCATTGTTTAGGTGCTGAACCAGGATCCAACCAACTTGCTGAGCGCTTGCGGTTATCAAACAGAATCCATTTTTCATCGCAGGTAACAATGCGGTTCAAAATTCCTTCATTTGTGTGTCTGTTGAGCAGTGCAAGGCACGTCTCGACGCGTACTTCGCGCTGGCGATCATTGAGTTCATGGGGCACCCATTTGTCAAGCTTTTTTACCTTGCCAATTTGACGCAAATGGACCAATATTGTTTTGACGCTAACGTCGAAAGCTGCTGCTAATTCAGCCGTAGATTGTGTATCATCAGCTTCCACAATCGCTTTTAATTCGTCATTGTCGACCAAAGTCTTCGGACGACCGCGAGGTTCATTTTTCAGGTCGAAATTTCCAGAACGGAAGCGAGCAAACCAATAACAGGTGGTGCGTTGGTTTGTAGTGTTAGCTCCGTAAACGTCGTTGATGTTGCGTGCCGCTTGTGCCGCGTTGCTGCCACGACGGTACTCATATTCCATAATTACTCGAATTTTTAACGTATCCATGATGACGAAAAAGATTGAAATGCGATGAAAATGTAACACTAATCAATAAAGAAATGACTACTTTTGGAAAAAAAAATCCATGTTTTTAAAATAAAATTAATTTGAAATTAGAATTCTTAGCCAAACAAAAATTATTTTGATTTGAAATGGCCAGTACTGCAGAACGGCAATTTCATAGGTAAAGACCTAATATTATAAATGTGAAAGTTTGTGTGTTTGGATGTTTGTTACTCAATCACGCAAAAACGGCTGAATGGATTTGGATGAAATTTGGCAAACAGACAGTTTATAACCCGAATTAACACATAAGCTACTTTTTATCCCGATATTCTCACGGGATCGAGAATTACGTGGGTGAAACCGCGGGGCGCAGCTAGTTTATCATATTCATGAATACGTTCAAATCCAGTTTATTTAAATCTGAAATTTTCGTCCCCGGGCCATGTTGGTATGTCATACGTTTTATTTTGAATGTTAATAAAGCTGCCGACATGTGAGCTTAAACCAGGTTCACAATAAATTGGAATACCTATGGTATCCAAAAATCAGAGACTGAATTTGTAAAAAAAAACAATCTCTTAATGTTGTTGGATAAAATCGAAATAACTAACCCCGGTAAAATATTTTACCTATAAAGATTTCACTTGGTATACTTCATTTAGGTAAGTCCGTTAATTTGTAAATAGATCAACAATATTTCAAAATTCAAATAAAGAACAACTACCTATCGCATAAGGCCCTATGTACATTGTTTTATAGGACGTTTATCTTCCAAGCAAAAAGCATGTATAGCTTCCCTTGACAAGTTCCAGGTGAGAGATCACAGCTAGGACAACTTGTAGGCTCGGGCCCTTTGTACTATGAAAGGGCTTTAAATAGGTACAGGTACTAGCTAAATATTTTAGGATGCGTCCAAAACTATACTATTGAAGGGTCATCATTTTACTAGCAATAGAGTAATTTTGTAAAGACTAGCTTTTTCCCGCGGCTTCGCCCGGGTGGTGATACGGGCAGACAGATTTACTTTCGCATTTTTAATATTAGTATGGATATCAGTTTTCTTATTTAAAACTTTTCTTACTTACAAATTCACATAAAAGAAGACTTTCACATGATGTATGTGGGTAATAAAATAGGGTCAGTGTTCTAGCCTAAAACTCCTTTTAAAGTCGCTCTACAGTTTCTAAGCGGCTTAGCAAACCTACAGACTAAAGTAATTGAGCTTGGGGAACTAGGATTTATATTAAGTACACATAATTATAATGTATAGCACTGCTTATAAAATTATACTTATGTTCGCCTGGGCAGTATTAAAAGAGTAAGTATTAAAAGATTTAGGTATGTATATAGCTTACTCATTTATTTAAGCTTAGTCGAACTCAACAAAATCGGCAAATAAAAGAGATTTCGCAATATTCAATCATACAGCAATACAGGGTTATTTTAAATTAGCCAACTAAACTCCTCAGACGGGTGGATGGGTATCGATAGCCAAACACGACAAAAAAATGATGTTTTTTGGGAGGGCAAAGACCGCTGTGTGTTGTTACTTGAAGAATGAGTTGAGAAAAAGTGTTTTCTTATGTTTTATCGTGTTTAGGTATCGATAGCTATCACGGCTGTGAAGTTTACACAAAAAAAATAAAAAAAATTTCAAGTGACTAGAATTACTGTGGTCCATGACTTCACAATTTTTTTGTCATTTTTTTTTGTTTTGTCATGTTCAGATATCAACCCACCGTATATGTGGAGGTTAGCTAACCAATTTAAAATAACCCTGTATAGGTAGATAGGTACTACAACTGCTGAGTACAACCTCATTTAATTAAAATCGCTTAGTACCTACTTTTAGAAAAAAATACCTACCAGGCCCAACAAGAAAATAATGCGGAAAGTTTTTTCATTATTCCTATAAGCTGTTCCCATGAAGAAATTCTTGCAGTCATCACCCCGACGCAGAACCCACTAAGTACTAATTAAAAAGACATGGCGGCCATTCATCTCTTTTTTACCCGACTACGGCGAAGAAAAAGGGAGGGTTATGATTTTGACCGTTATGTATGTATGTATGTTCATCTGTTCCCTCATATCTTCTAAACCACTCATCACAACATCACATAAAAATGGCGCCCTCTAGAACAACATAAAGTCAGGAACTTAAAAAAAAAAATTGTTTAATCGTATCATGTTGGGTATTAAATGAAAGGGCTCAATGATTTTTAATTTGTCTGTCTGTGATGTCTTGTTTATACCTTTTTAGTCGTAGTTGGGTTTTAGTTTTTATTACCAGACTGCGCGAGGGCAAAGACTGGGTTAGGTATGTGTTACTTTCTCTCACTTTTTATAACGACGTGAAAGGGTTGAGTCGCAAAATCCTGTTATGTATGAGATTAAAACGGGCAAAGCCATACAAAATCCGGGTGATGTACACGGACAATGTGTAAAGTGTGCTGCCAATGCTAATTAACTTTTGTTTTTACTGCGTTCAACGTGTTGCTTCGTTAACGCTCTTATGGGGAAAGCGGATATATTCAGTTGACACCAACTGGGCATCAAAGGAAAGTAAAAAAATATAAAGGCTTTTCATTCATTTATTTCAGCATAACAGTACCTATTATTAAACACAGATTTTCTACTTTGCACTGGGAAGGTATAAATATTCAACTGGTAAATATAAATGAACCTTGTCCGATGAAGTGCCAGCCCGCGCCGAAGCTGAGCACGTAGCTTTAAATTCCTCGTCTAATAATAATGATCCTAATTTGATCCAGCCTGTCCCGTCTTGCTGTCCTCCCGTCAGTGACGCCCTAAGCCGAGGTACCCCACAGGGGGTGCCCTTAGCGAGCGTTCACTTGGTATTAATTTAGAATAGTTTTATGCCCCTGGCTGGAGGCCCCGAGTCTAGTAGCTTAAGGCAGCCACAGGAATCTCCGGTTAAATAGTTACGATTTTCATCTAAAATCAACTCTGAGATGCCAATTCAAAAATATATATATATATATATAAATGAACCAAAAAAGCACTTATAATATTCGATTCATTCACAGTGTTAAGTAAATTGAAGCACAAGCAACAATACCAGTATAAGTAATTAAGGGAGCAAACTTTCGTTGATTCTAACAACAAGCAAACTTGTGAAGTGTAGTCAGACTATTCCATCACCTAGCAACTCAGTAAGTTCTTGTTTTGATCCACTTTTGTTACCGGGATTTCGATGTTATTCCTACATTGTATCTATTTTCTGTTTGTAGGCATAATTATGGATTTGCATAATTATTATGCATGCTTCGGGGCTTTGAGAATTGTGGTCGAATCTATACTTACCTATAGCAATATTGGATTATACCTACCTTATGAGTATTTAAAATTATTTTTCAGTAAAGACAACGTTTTTTCGTCATTTTAGACCAAATTGAAGAAGTTTCCATCCCTGGCTAGGTCTTGCTGTACACTCCACGGGCATTTTTATTTCTATAAGTTTTCTGCATTCAGACTCTATTATTCGTAACTTAAGTGATAAAATCTTTATCTATATATATAAAACAAAGTCGGGTTTGTTCAAGCACTTATAACTCGAGAACTGCTGGACAGATTTTGATGATCTTTGATTTGTTGGATTTGTCTCCGCCCAGAATAGCAGAATAACTATTTAATAGTTATTCTACATTATACATTTAATAGTACATAGGAAAAATTCACGAAAAAAAAAATTCACGAAATTCATTTGGTCATACATTCTTTAGGGAATGGCTTTTTTTATGATATCTCGGTAGATAGGTAGGTAGGTAGGGTAGGTGTAATAAGTACTTAGTGCTACCCACGTGCGAAGCCGGGGCGGGCAGCTAGTTATTATGTAAAACGAAGAGAGAACACAATTTACTTCGCAACTTGATACGAAGTCTCACATTCTAAATGCACCATTCTCATATTCGGGGCAGGCCCCATGTGGTTAATCAAATAGCCGCAGCAGTCATTGGCTGCAATCTCTGTACGTTTGAGTGGTTCCACAAAGCGGGTCACGCGATACAAAGAATCATTATATCTCCAGTATTGTATGAGATGTTATTAAAACTGCTGTCGGCCATCACGAAACAGCAAACAGCGGCGAAGTCTCATTAAAATTGTATTCTCAAAGCAAACGATGCTAACACGTTACAGTTTGTTTTATATCGATAGAACAAACAGACAGATACATGGTTCCAGTGCGAACTAATTTTGTTAGTTTCGAATAGTGATCAGAAATTGTATTTCCAATCTTGAATGTGGATAGTTGTATTAATGATTCTGCCAATATCGATACTAGTGTTATAACGCGGTGCTATCGCAATTTATCAGTAAAATTTTGCTTTGGCGCTCGAGCAACATCGCGAGAGGAACCTTTAGCACTCAATAGACAAGTGACGGCGACGCCTTTCACACTCTAATGCCTGAGTGTACTTGTGTGAACACTTGTCTTATAACGGCACGTGCAGCTTGGAAGCATTTTACATAATTATCCACTCTTTTTAGGGTTCCGTATCCAAAGGGTAAAACGGGACCCTATTACTAAGGCTCCGCTGTCTCTCTGTCTTTCTGTGTATCTGTCTGTCCGTCTGCCACCAGGCTGTATCTCATGAACCGTGATAGTTAGACAGTAGAAATTTTCACAGATGATGCATTTCTGTTGCCGTTATAACATCATATACTAAAAATATAATATATATTTAAGGGGACTCCCATACAACCAACGTGATTTTTTTGCTCATTTTTGCTCGATATTGAAAGCGGCAACAGATAGACGCTTGAAATATTCACAGAATATTTAGTTATAAATTCACTTTAATAATAAATAATTCAATTAAAATAAAACAAATACCTATTTAAGGGCTCCCTTACAATAGACATTATTTTTTTGCCGTTTTATAGATAATGGTACGGAACCCGTCGTACAAGAGTCCGACTCGCACCTGGCCGGTTTTTATTTATGTTCATTTCTCCCACAGATTCTAATAAGTACGTTCTTTCTATAAAGTAATGTACTTAATGATTACATCTTGTATTATTTGATGGACCAAATTCAATTCAACACCTATAGTAGTGTGTGGAGGTCAGAGTAACTATTAAAGGAGAAAACAAAGCAAATACCCTTCTTAGTATTAGACAATCTTTTAGCTGAATAATAATATCATTACCACAGTAGTGTTAACTGCGACGGTGCTGCTTAATAAATTAAAAGTCAGTATACTTTGAACAAACACCATTTGTAGATGCCTAAATTGATTTTAAAAACTACACGAAGCCAAATACTGAACTTTGAACAAAACCTGCCAGATACTTTTGACTTAAAAACTTTTTGACTAAAAACTTTTTAACAACATGTCATTGTTTCGGTTGTGGTTTGCATTGTGGTAAAAATTGGCTTTGTTTAAAGCAGGACTGAATATAAACGATTCATGTTGAATAAGAAAACCTACTTGTCCTTGATACTATTTATTATAATATGAATGTGTAAATAATATGGACCACAATCACTGTCATAATAACCTTTTTTAATGACTCGCCCACGATTAACAAAAAAGGGTCTTGAAACAATGTCTTCACAAAAATATAGCTAACTAGCTTCCGCCCGCGGCTTCGCTCGCGTGGTATGTAGATAAAAAGTAGCCTATGTTCTTCCCCAAGATGCCATCTATCTCCTTGCCAAATTTTATCGAAATCCGTTCAGTGGTTTATGCGTGAAAAGGTAACATACAGACAGACAGAGAGACAGAGTTACTTTCGAATTTATAATATTAGTATAGCTAATGAACGTGACCCTTTACATGGAAATGTAGCATTGAAGGATACGTTGGATGACGGAACAAACAAACAAAAGGATGATGTTGTCACAATATATTACCGGGTTTCTCGAATGAGGGTTGCCGATAAAGAGATTAGTTGCAAAACGCTTGGCCCCGCGGCATAATGTAATTAGCATAGTTTGGGAATTCGGAGTTGGCAGTGTAATTGTTTAGTAGTAGCAGAAGCTATGATCTTTGTAGTATAACATGAAACTGAGAGATCAATCCATATATAATTATTTTATTCTTCTATAAGTGATACTTACATAAATAAGTAAATCAATTCACTCTGATTGCTGTCTGTCATACTCAGAAAAAGTGTACATTTGGTATCTTTTCTTGTCCCGCTACTTCATATTAAAGTAAGTATCTAATATTATGATTTTTTTTCTTTTTCGCCCCTTGTTGTTATATTAGTATATTAATATGATGATTTTTCTGGTATTTTAACTTTAATTTTCATTAGAAGAGTATATTTTTTGAGTGTCAAAACATTGTTATAAATATCATCATACATTTTTTTTTGTGTCCCAATGACCATTAAACATTTTCAGAGATGAATTGTTACGAATATTCATCACTTTACTTAACATTGACTGTAGCTATATAAGCTGAATCAAGTAACTAAATAGGACCAATTTTATTCGTAAATCATTTATAGAAGAATTTATTTTAATTAAACTAATGTTGTCCCAAAATTACGAAGTTTCGTTACTCAGGGTTAGTAACAAGCAATAAAATTTGAAACGCACTTATTTAAAGTGGTATAAATATTGTTTCCTATTCCGGCAACACTAATTTATTACGTAAAAATCACTGTCGCGGCAGCCATGATGTTTTCGCCGTAGTCGTGAAGTCAAGACGTGCATCAAGTGAATATTTACAAAAAATACCTCAGGGTGATAAACGACTATTATTGTGGAAAGTTTATAATATTTTTGGTTTACTTACTATGTCCTTTTGCTATTTTTTGTATCATCTTAACGAATACGCTCGGTGTTTGAGTGGTAAACACGTGGTTTACGTATAAATATTTTTAGAAGTTATAATTTCTCAGATTTTATTCTCTTTTCGTTATATTGCGTTACGTTACGAAACCGAGAAATTGTTAAGCTTACTTCAAATAAACAAAAAAGTATTTTTTAATTAATAATAATTTTTAATTTGCTAATTTTATTGTCGATGTTTATACTATTGCCCTCTTACTAATAAACACAGAATAACGTTATTCCATGTTTAAACATATGAAAATGTATGGTTATTCCTTTATTATTCCTGGTATAACTTTATTCCGCGTTTATTAGTAAGAGGGTAGACGTTTTTTTTTAAATCACTTAATCTAAATAAGACTGATAAGCCAAATATAATCACGTGTTTTATTTGCCCAATCCATGTGTAATATACCTTATGAAATCAGTTTCGTGACGGAGATTCTCAGAATCGTTACCTATCAGTAAAATGTACACTTTTTCTGAGTATGACCCAACTATATGATCTTTTTATCAACAAAAGATCCACGAGTGCTTTGAACATGGTCAACATGCTCGAAAATGAAGAGCTGCGTCCTCCTATAAAAAATAACAAAAGAAATGCAGAAGTCCTCTAATCCATCTGACCAGCGCAGCGGGGCAATTCCCTTATTTTTAAGAACGTTCACAATCGCATTTCATTCGCAGTCTGTCAAAAAAAAACATCAATTTACCAACATTTTTGACAAGTTTGACAGATTGCGACTTGAAGGTGAACGTTTTTTAAGTAAAAGAATTGGCCCTCAGTATTTAAGTGACTTCCTATTTACCCGGAAAGCCTATGCAAAGCAGTGGACGTTTAAATGAAAAGGAAAACAAAAGTCAACAGCGTGGGCGCAATATATTACGGCATCCACGAATGAGGCAGACCGATAAAGAGATTTGTTTTAACTTAAAAACATTTTGCCTCGCTTTCGGGGATATAATTAGCATATTGTGGGCTTCCGCAAAGCAACGAGTAATAGCTTAGATGTTCCTGCAGTGGAGATAACACTTTATTGCATATATGTTATAGTCCCTTATGTTGACACTTTACTGACACTTCACTGAGCTCGTGGCTAAGTAATAACAGCCGCACGGGTTCATCAGGTTTGGTCCGTGGATGGGTGACCATCTTTACATACCGAGACTCCTCCGTGCCTCGGAAAGCGCGCTAAGCCATTGGTCCCGGCTGTCATTTGCAGCGGCTTTGACAGTGGTTACGGGTCGTCAGAAGCCCAAAAGTCTGACAATCAGTCTTACCAAGGGGTTTCGTATTACCCAGTTACTGGGTTGTGGAGGTCAGATAGGCAGTCGCTCCATGTAAAATATTGGTATTCAGCTGCATACGGTTAGACTGGAAGCCGACCCCAACAAAGTTGGGAAAAGACTAGGCAGATGATGATGATGTTTTGACACTTTACTTATGTGTAAGATACACAACTTACCTATGTGTACAAGAATCTTTTGGCGCGTGACCAAAATCAGAACCGTCGCGGTCGCCACCATCTTGTTTTAAGCTTTCCGTACCCGAAGGGTGCCATGGAGCCTTTCGGAGTCCATCCGTCCGTCTGTCTGTCAGCGGGCTGTATCTCATGAACCCTAATAGGTAGATAGTTACAATTGTGACAGATTATGAGTAAAGTGAATAATTAAAGAGGAAACGTTTTTTAATGGACGTTTTTTCTCGATCTTAATACGCTATGGAACACTTCGTGTGCGACTTCGACTGACGCCTGGCCGGTTTTTTCAATATTTCCCCAAAACAATTGCACAAATGTATGCCAACTGAAAGAAAGAAAGAAAGAAAAATATTTTATTTGGGACACGCACAGGAAAAACAAGCAGTAACATAAAATAAGAACTGAAATTAAAAAAAAAAAACTGAAGTCATTGGAGCACTAAAAGATAATTGTTTTTCGGTAAGTTAAAAATGATCTATGATACCGTTTAACTACATACTGTCTAAGGTAAGCAGCTTAAGCCAATGCCATATTTAAAGAAATCGCACCCTGTAAATTAAGACTTACTTTTACCAATAGATTTGTATTCACATGTTCCATGTATTTTCAATTCCGCCGGTAGTTTTTAGGACCAAGCCTAGATTTCGTATACGTAATGTAATTGGGCTAAAGGAAACCTTATTGTAGAGCTTTGGACTTCGATTTTACGACTAGCTTTGTATACTATCAATTTAGACACAAACTTTAGTCAAACCAATGAAAATAAACTGAAAGCCATAACTTACACTTATCCATTTCTTATTAAAAAGATTAAGGTTAAGCAAAACTTCTCCGAATGCCTTTGAATACCAACATATCATATCATAACATGAAAGTGGATTAATTACTGCGGATAATATCCCACCTGAAAACCAGAACATTCTCAATTTATAAAATACTTTTTTTTTTTATACAAAAATGTTTATTTCACAATGGTGCTTACATTATTGTTGCTGAATGGCGCCTCCTTTTAAGCAGATAATGCCTGTGATAGAAGACGCCGCTCTTTATGAGGTATCTCAGATTTATTAGATATAGGTATCTCAGATTTATTAGATATAGGTATCTCAGATTTATTAGATATAGGTATCTCAGATTTATTAGATATAGGTATCTCAGATTTTTTAGATATAGGTATCCGTTTTATCGAATTTATAAAAGGAAGGAGGGGGAAGTAGGGGGGTGAGGGTGGCAATGTGAGAGTGGTGTGGTGTAATACGCTGTGATGTGAGTGATGTGATACTTATGATGTATGATGTGGTGTGATGTGAGTGATGTGGTGTGATGTGAGTCATGTGGTGAGATGTGAGTCATGTGGTGTGCTGTGAGTGATGTGATGTGATGTGATGTGATGTGATGTGATGTGAGTGGCGTGATGTGATGTGAAAGTGACTGACATTCGTGGGTCGTGCGGCTGTGCGTGGTTTGTGTGTGTGTGTATGTTAGCTTGTTTAACTTATAAACCCGCATGTGTGTTGAGAGTAGTTAATGGCACTTATCACGACCTTCTCAAGTCGTAAGACACAACGACATCGTCATCTCCTTTATTTACTCCTGCCGTTCGTTCCTTAACACCCAATTTGCTTTAAGATGACACGAATTCTTTCAGACCAGTACCCCTGCTGTTTCACTACGAAATACGAGAGCTATCACTCTCACTAGACGCGTCCGTAACGCGTAATTTTTTTTCCTGTCTCATGTTTGCCTCTGGCTCGTCACTACCGTCACCTTAGACATTTGGCGCTTACATTATAATCATTCGGTTAAAGAGTAAGTATAGATGCCCAATGACGAATTCATCCCAGCTAAAGCACTTATAGGTGGTGAAGGGCGGGCGTTTTGGGAGACCGTCTTATGTAACTTTGACGTTCGAAAAGTGCCGATTCTCAGCCTAGTTTGAATAAATGACGTTCGATGTAGACCGTGTATCCAAACCGATTCAGAACAGGCTCAAAATTGTACCTTCAAAAAACCGCAGAAACCGCAGCCTAATCGCCGTAGGCATAGTTCCAGCTTAAACGGCATCGCTAAGCTTCATAAAGTTTTACGTTTCATTGATCGCAGCGCACTGCAGACGCCTCGCTAACTAATAACCATTCATTCAACTCGGTAACGAAACATGACAGAACACTTTTAATCGCACTGAACTAAACCTTATTTTGTCTTAACACTATTTCACAGTATCCCCAAAGAGTTGGGCAGAGATGTACCTTTAGTACACTCACATTTCACCAGTTATATTCAAGTCCCATGTAATAGGGGGGCGAGACTATTGCAATCATCCAGGTACAGATGTAGACTCCGGGCTACTACTGTGAAATCCTAAATGGAAAAATCCAATAACGCTTTGCCCGACCTGAGAATCCAACCCAAGACCTGCTGTTCAGTAGTAGTACTTGCGACTAGGGGTTACAAGCGCCGAAGTGGACTAGCGAAACAAAATCAATCTGCCTAGCCTTTTCCCAACTATGTTGGGGTCGGCTTCCGGTCTAACCGGATGCAGCTGAATACCAGTATTTTACATAGAGCGACTGCCTATGTGACCTCCACAACCCGGTAACTGGGTAATACGATACCCCTTGGTAAGACTGGTTTTCAGACTTTCGGGCTTCTGACGACCCGTAACGACTGTCAAAGATCCACGTTTGATAGCCGGGACCAACGGCTTAACGTGCTTTCCGAGGCACGGAGGAGTTTCGGTATGTAAAGATGGTCACCCATCCTCGGACCAACCCCAGCAAGCGTAGCTTAACCTGATGGATCGACCCGTGCGGTTGTTACTACTTAGCCACGAGCTCCTCTGCTGTGTGGACCTCCGGAGTGGACTAGCGAAACAATCAATCTTAATTATAATACACAAACATATTCATCTTCCAATCGTATAGTATAAACTCACTAC
This sequence comes from Lithophane ornitopus, assembly GCA_948473465.1. Classification (NCBI taxonomy): domain Eukaryota; kingdom Metazoa; phylum Arthropoda; class Insecta; order Lepidoptera; family Noctuidae; genus Lithophane; species Lithophane ornitopus. The sequence goes on along the minus strand of OX419616.1, from coordinate 5,670,231 downwards.
GCTGTTGAAGTGGCGTAATACGCGTATCAAACAAACGCGTCCTAATTCCTCCACTGCGTTAACCTGCCTGGAAGAAGCACTCTGAAATATTGAACGTAACGCCCCCTTCATTCAGATCGTGATTTGATAATAAATTGAAGTGTTTAATCTAGCGGGGGTGCGTTGAACTGAGGTAATGAAGCGATTTAATACCGGGTTTCGACGCTATTGCAGAACGTTTCTTTATTCAAGGTGAGAAAGACTGAAAAAGTGCTGAGTAAATTCTTGGAAACAAGAATGAAGGTTAATCAGGAACCAAATGATGTCATACTGTATCTGACCTGCCCTTACAGCAATTACATAGATCATACAGCCAATACTAAGGTTACTGCTTTTTCACCAGAGATGTGCTACGCTACGTTGCCATGGATGCGTTTGATATACACCAATCATATTCATTGGCTATTTGGACCAATATGGGACTAATTGGGTGATTGGTGGATATCAAACGCATCCATACCAACGTAGCATAAATCCACGAATCTAATATTGCGTTACACGTGGCGTAAAAGGCCTCCTGCCCTCTCGGTCAGTGGACTTACTCCGTTACCAAGTCTGTTACCCCGGTTGACATTTATTACCACGATGCCCCACTTCGGGCATGCAACATGTAAATTTTGACCACCATGTTTCATGAATGTTAAACAGCCCAGTGAAATATGTGGTGCAAATGCGCCCACATACTTGTTCGGTGAATTGATGATCCGAATTAATTTCGGATTAACCCACATACCTTGTTATAGCTGTGACTGTTGGCTCTGCCAAAATATAATGTTTTAATTTTTCCGAGACGTTTCAAGACGGTTTCGTAAAGTCATTGTTCCGAAATTGCAAAAGATCTGAAAATATTTCTATTGTAAAAAGTATAATAAAAGGAAGTGCCTCCGCTGCCGGCGCCGGTTGCTGAATTGGCTGTCGGCGCTGACTTTGGTTGTCAGTTTAGCGTATGGAGTAGATAGGCAGTGTAGGCATAATTGAGCATTTTTTTTTCCATATTCCAGTAATAAAGTCATAAAGTACTACTCGAAACCGAACTAGTAAGATTAGGTTTAATAATTTTAATAGAAAAAAAGGTTAATATAATAAAATGCCCCCGACAGTCATTGCCAAAACATAGGTCCTTCGAGCCGGATGTAGTTCTATATTTAACACACCGTTATGTGATTCATTCCATGAAGACTGCAAAGCAGTTGTCTTTTTTTTCAATGCACTTCAAAGTAACACTGAATTTTAAACCTAAAACCTTTACTTGATATAAACGAAACAAAAATATAACCTTCTACCTACCTACACGAAAAAAATTAAATTCTCTCCACCTTTACCACCAATACATTATTCATTCGGCAAAACCGATATTACGGTCATTAGGCGTCATGAATGATGGATTAGCAACATACTACAATATGTGCATGACTGCATTATTTTAACTTATTTAATTATACGGTAGAGTAACACCATGCAATGGCTCAAAAACGGGGTTCGTGCAGAAAAAAAACCATGAAAAGTTTTCTTACAGTCGAGACAGTTTGAATAACTAGAACTTTCCGATCATTAGATATAGTTCTCGTGATGCAAAGTAAAACATATCCATTTATTATCACAGTACTGAAGCTAAGAATATCTGTGTTTTGTACTAAGTATTTTTTATTAGCCTATAATTTGTCCCACTGCTGGACAAAGGCCTCCCCTTTTTCCTTCCAAATCTCTCTATTGAGTACGATTTCTGGCAATTTTCGTCCCGCAAACATGATTAGATCTACACACCACCTTCGCCGCGGTCCACCTCGACGGCGATGTCCTCCTTCAGGCGTCCAGTGAGTGACGATCTTTGCCCATTTCTCCGAGTGCATTCGTGTGACGTGGCCATACTAAATAATATCAGTACTATATGGGGTTAGCACTTTATTTAACTCCAAGATGTAAAGTGTTAGACAATAGCTGAGTCTGTTTCAATAACAGACATTGATTCGATTCTTAAGCTTTTTGGATGAATAGTTAGGCAGTCAACATTTTGGAATTTGTGATGTAGACATGGAATAAACATTGTTGTAATACCATATTTTAACTTTGCATTACTCTGATAACCCGGAATCAAGGACTTACTCAGCACGCGAGTAGTAGTTAAAAGCTGTGCATACAATGCTACAAGGATCTATTGGCGCTCGAATGACGTTGACAGGGGGCGCTGTTGGTAAGTATTTGTGGAATTGTTTTGTGCAATGTATTGAAAAACCAAGATGGCGGCGTTAGTTCCGATTTTGGCCACACGCCAAAAATCCTTGTACAGCGTTACTAATCTCTTTTGTTGACTATTCTTACTTAGTTATAATAATGGATACTGATATGTCCAAAATTGGTTACGGAATAGCCTACCCAATTTTGGACATGTCACTATCCAGCCGGTCAAAATTAAATGCCTTAATTAGATTTGAGTCTCGTAGATGATTAAATATTCGGGACGAAGGCCCAAATTGAATGGTGTCAATTAAAAAAGAAAACTATACTAACTATAGGTCGTGTTCAATTTGTATTCATTCTGCAAAGGGGTGAACGGCATCAAGAAGTATTTTAAGGTCCATTTTGGCAGTAATTTCGGTTTTAACAAATACCTGAGCTGAGCTGTCAGTAATAATAAAGAGGTATTATTTAATTAATGGCAAATCCTTCAATTTTATCGAGGACTTTCAATCAGTAATGTTTCAAGGGTTATCTTTCGTACAAAATTGTAGAAATAACAGAGATACTTTCAGGATTCTGTTGAAGTTGACAATGGACATAAATTCTTGCAGATTCGCTCACATACTAGACACATTGCGACTTACGATATATTGATACGAGACTGGCTTTAAAATGTCTGGCTACCTATATGTGCTATATGTAATTCTACCAGTATAAAATAGTTTGTAGAATTAAGGTGCAAATATGATAATTTTAAAATTCATATATAATTTTACGGAAAATTATAGGTACTGATTGAATTTCTGTTAAAAATAACACTGTATTATTTTGTGAAAATAGGTTTTCCCAAAAATATAAATGCTTACGCTTTTAAAATCAAAAATTAGTTTATGACGAAAAATTATACCGAAGTGTTAGGTATCTATGCTTTGTTATCGCCTTGCTGAAACAAGATTTATTTATTTAAACTTTTCGCACACAAAAAAAATAAAGGTACAAAGACGGACTTAATGCCTTAATAGATATCTTCCTAGGCAATCCGTAATCCATGCCTGTAAACCACAATCCTAGCCACGAATTCAGATTCGTGTTATAATAATGGATGATGGATGATCTTTCAATCGTCACTGTCAGCAAATAGGTAGGTCAGTATAAAAAAAATGTAAAAAAAATAAAAATCTAATGTGGGAAAATGTAATCTTTCAATCGTCACGAAAGATTACATTTTCCCCATACATTTATACTGACCTACCTATTTTCGTTCCTTTATCAAGCAAACCTAGAAATAATTGCACTGAAACTTGTTACTATGCGACACAATCCTAAGCTCTTATTCACACATTAGTGTTTACACAACAATATGAAAAACCATCTGTTGTACCGAGCGTTTATCTTCATCATTTTCTGTTTAACATTACAATTGGCTATGAGGAAACCGCTTTCGCTTTGCCAACGGAAATAAATCGTGAAATAAGAAGTTATTAAGTCTTCAGCAATACTCTTTTGTGATTGATTATCAAAGTAAAGGGAAGTGATTGAAAAGATATTTCCTTATAACCCACAGTCGACCAAAATCTTAACACCAAGTCTCGTAGGTAATTAGAATATTTTAAGGCAGTTGAATGCCAACTGTCTGTGTGAAAAATTTCATCCAAATCCGTTCAGCCGTTTTTGCGCCAATCCGGAACATACACCCAGACAAACGGACAGGTCTTCGTTAGCTACTATTACTATTTTATTATAAGTATGTAAGTACCTAAGTATAGATATAGATATAGATTGTATTCTGCATTTGGTTGACTGTGATTTTCATTACTGTATAGACGTTGATACGCACTTGATCTATCTACCTTGGTACTTCGGTCAGTATTCTGATATGCGCCCATTTCCTGATACCCTACCCGTGGGAATCGTCACGAAATTACCTGTTATGAAATGCCAAGTATAACAACATACGCAGATGTGTGCAGCAAAACTGATTCCCTAAGGATTGTCATCTGTCGCTATCATAAAAGCGGGATGCCGTGATATTGTGAATGTGAATCGGGGATTAATAGACCTTACATGAGGCAGAGCCGCATAGGTAAATATAGTATGGTATGTAGGTAAATTACCAGTAGGTGCAAACGGTATCAAAACAATTAAGCGACCTGGTTATCGGCATTTTAAAACACAATTTAAAACCGCAAAATGCACAATGAATCTACAACCAACCGACCAACCATTTACCTACACAAACTGTATTGCAGTTTGTATTATATTATTTATATGTCAGCATTCGATATTATTGCGTTTCTCTGCAATATTGTATTCATCTTCTCTCACATTGTACATGGATGACGAGTTCATTTCCTGTACCTGTTCCATCTATTCGCGTTGTGTAATATCAACAATGAATAGAAAGTCCTTCGCTATGAGCTTTATTGAGTTATTTTGAGATTTCTATGCTGAAATTGTTTTATTTTGTCTAGAAATCTGTTTGTGTACAAAGAAATTCCTAGACAAAATACAACAATTTACTTACCTTAACTTAGGTATTGATATTGGTTCAGCTAAGTGTTACCTTTCTTACTTGGTTTTTCTTGTTTCTGTAGAAGAACAAAGTTTTCAAGCTGGTAATAGTCTGAAATTGGCTGACGGCATGTCAAGCTGCAACAATTTTTTTAGTTTTAAACTCAGCGTATTGTCAGCTAAATTGTTTTGAAGGAATTAAGTACCTAACAACCCAGTAGGTAACTCATCAATAATAAAATGAGCATTTCTAACTTGTAGGATACTCCGCCCTGCTCTTCGAAGCGTCTACTAGGATGGAAACTGCCATGATTGATGATACATAGCTTCGTGCAAAATCGCTGAAAAACAGGTCAGCGGAATAAGCCTAATGGCTGATTCCTATAATTTAAGGATCGTTATTGGTATTGGTTAAAATTAAGACTCTTGTATCTTTACCAATAATGAAGCAAAGACCTCATAACTTTGCATAGTAGACCCTCCCATATGAGAATAGCTATCACAGGTAAAATTTGCTTACGAGTATATTTATATGCCTAGTTTGACAATAAGAAAAGTTGCCATTGGTAAGTAAAACGATTCGTTTTCGTTTATAGGAACCGACCATTAGTCAATATCTGTAAAACCTCAGTACCAGTAAATGAGTTGACAATTTCCAGGAGTTATTAATTGTGTATATTTTATTTGTCGAACGTCTTAAACTTTCTTTTGGAAAAAAAACAAAAGGTTCGAGTTCGTGACATTAATCGTATAAAGAATCTTGAACGTGTTCCGCACACACAAGGCATTCAACTAAAGGGGATCCTTCCAGAAATTGAACAAGAAAGAGTTTCTAGAGATCCGGGATAGTTTTTTACAATTATTTGTAATCGCCGTTCACGACTGTTTCCGCTAGTAAAAACATCGCTTTGTAACAACATTCAAATCATTTCATATGTGCGATTGTTCATAGGGTAGGTATATTAAATCTTTCCAGCTGTTGTTATTGCTTTCAAAATCGATACAGTCGGAAGCATTAACTCTTATACGGCATTCTACTATACCTACCTTCTACCTTTGAATGAAAATCAATACTTCGTGCAGTAATACTGTAATAAGACACAACATCAAATATTCTTAAATCTCAATATAATTCTGTGGCCGACTTGAACTGCGATGGATGAAATACACGATGTCTTCAAGCTCTGTAGAGTTTCTATAATAGCTGCCTCTATACATCGGATAAGTACGTAAGTTATTCACAGCGAGCATTTTCGAACTAAAGTCTGTTTTTAACCGACTTCTTCAAAAAGGAGGAGGTTCTCAATTCGTCTGTACGTTTTTTTTTTTGCGTGTATCTAACCTAATTATGAATCGATTTTGATGATTCTTTGTTTGGTAGGTCATGCTTCAGAGGTGGTCCCATAAAATTTTGCTTGCGTAGTTTTTGAGTTAGCTTCAATATTACGTATTTTTTCCTACTTAGTGTATGTAGACGATATATTGTTTGACTCCGTCACTGTTATTTACATAGCAGGTAGTGGTATTCGAATTTGTGTGGGGTAGGTAGGTACCACAACTAAAAAGTGTATAATAAAAACTTTTTAAACAAAAAAAAAACAACCGACTTCCAAAAAAAACACAAAAAAGCGAAAAACTACTTTAAAGTCGGTGTCTTTGCTTTTAAATTTTCGTGTTTTGCCACCGACTTCCGAAATTAAAGTTTTTTTATTATTTTTGACTCTTTTGTGTTTTTTTTGGAAGTCGGTTGTTTTTTTTTTTTGTAAAAAGTTTTTTTAAATCTCGTAGACTTGACAGGTGCAAATTTCAAACTCCAAATTGAAAAAACAAACAACAATCATTTGAAATGTCAAATTAGTCTACGAGATTCGAAAACAAACAATTACGCTATTACAGAAAATGACACGTGTTTTAATTACTTGTCGTATTGTTGTCTCCACATTATACACAAATCGCAACGCTCTCTGATATCGTCACAATATCATAATTATCTGTCTAGCCTTTTCCCAAATATATTAAGGTCGGCTTCCAGTCTAACCGGATGCAGATGAATACCAGTATTTTACATGGAGCGTCATATCGTCACAATATAGTTAAAGCTATTCATGTATGTAAACCTAGTAACTAGGATTGTGAAACATCACCAATTGGTATGCAAGCGAGCCAACGTGGTGAGGGTACCGGTAAACCAATGAACAATATACATACTATGAAAAGCAATTGAGGCACGTGTGTGTCACAAAGGGCAGGATTTTCAAATTTAAAGTTTCGCGACTCACTCAAATTCCGGATATTTACTATCTGGAAAATTCACGGTTGGTTTTGCTGCAAAATCTATAATAATATTCTGAACAATAAATATTAATAATATTGTGCTGAAAGATTTACTTAAAAGTTGACCGGTAATTTTCAGACCTTTTGCATTAATAATTAGTTCAACTTCCTCCAACGTCCAATAAACTATAGAACGTTCTGAAGAAAGTTGTTATAAGCTTTTACCTAATAAGTCTATCAACAAAGTGGGAACAAGAAAAGTCTATTAAATATCGTTGTTCACACCGTCGGGCGTGTATCCGTTTTGTGAAGCATGGTTATCCCATTAAATGACTTTGTACATCTACTCAATAACATAATATATTATTGGCATTTATATCATAAAGTGTGAATGATCGCTTTTCGTGGAAATTATACTATTACAGGCGGTCTATAAAGCTTTATGGGTTGTAAATATCTTGTGTTAAGGATGAAGTATTAGGTAGGCGAAGGATTATTTCATTTAATATGGAAGTTGGTCTTATAACGCATCACTCACTTATTGGACTAGCTTTTGCCCGCAGCTTCGTGCGCGAGAAGGTCGGATATTATCCCATGGGAACGTACCACCGGGATAAAAAGTATCCTACGTCCTAACCCAGGTCATGGTCTATTCGTGTACCATCCGTTCAGCCTTTAATGCGTGCATAAGTAACAGACATACAGACAGAGTTAATTTCGCATTTTCATGGTCAAATGTGAGCCTATCCACAGGTACTTGACATTCAAGTACCTGTGGATAGGCTCACATTTGACCACTAGATCACATAATGTTGAACTATGATGCGATGGCCTATTGTCTGACACATCCAAATAAAGACGGTGGTCTTAAACGTCAAACTTGATTAGCCGAGTCTGATACTACCTTCATGTACGTTGAGAATTTCGGCGGAATACGTAAACTTTAATGGGGCTCCACAAACTTAAGTACGTTAGGACAAGGACATTCAGTCTGAGATAATATCAGGTGGATGTCTGACACAATAAGGCGTAGTGTAGATAGCTGTACAGCTGCCCAGTGTAACTTGGTATCTAAATAGTAATATAGGACCCTTGACATATAATGTACATATATATGGCAGTCGGCTTTCCAAGCTGTGGTGCTTTAAGCTGCCAGGAGATGCTGGACAACCAGTAAATACCTACCGACTTATGATTTAGTACTGCATTCTTCTACTAAGTTACAATTATACTTAGTTGTAGTTTTAAAGCTTGATGTTGCTTTAAGCATAAAATAACATGCAGTTCAAATCCCAAATTATTTTTTCCCCTACAAAAAAAAACACGAAATTATGAATAAAAAAAATATGAATTAAAAAGGTAGGATATGGAATAGAATTGAAAATTTTGTTTCACTTCTATTCCACGTTGGTGTATTCCTCGCATTCGGCGGCAATTCGGCAACCACGCAGCACATTTGTATGGGCGATGTATCGGTTCCCTGTCACCGCGTGTTTCAACGAGAGTTGTTGTGCTATATTTTTTGTGTTGCAACCATGATTTATGTTCCGACTTCCGAAGCTCGTTACGATGTGGGTAGGTATCGAGTATTGCCTTATCCAGTAACGGTAGTCTATGGTGGAAGTCAAGAAGTAATTTTTGTCCAGATTGAATAGAGGTACTTTATTTATTGCGGTTATACTCTTGCGTTGGTTTCGTATACTATACTTGAACCAAGCACTTATACGCAATCATAAATTGATTGATTTTAATTTTATTGTAAATTATTTAATTTAATTTTAATGTAAGAATTGTGTAGGTAAATTGATTTTAATTAATTTTATGTGTGTATTATGATAATTAGTGTATGATATATGTGTTAGTGTAAAATTTTGATTTTAATTTAATATTATTTAATGTATTGTGTATGGATTATAATTATCTGAAAGAAATGAATTAATAATAATAAATTCCTTTTCAAGACTTCTTAATCATAAAACACTTCAAACATGAAAGAAAAAAACCGTTGAACATTTTACTGTACCCATGACAATAATGAATATAAGTAAACCGGCCCTTATTGTAATTAATTTAAACAATGCTTGGACGACAACAAATAAAAGGACGCCTATCTTTTTGCTAAATACAGGAAACTAATTTATTTCCTTTAATACATTTTGATTAATTCCATCCCATAAAAGCGAGACTGTGCGAATAATTTGGACACTTTATCATTTCCACATATTTATATAATGTTTGAACAAAAATTGTCACAGTAAAATATTATTTTCACGACTTTCATGCATGAAAATGTAAAATTTACACTACTTTCTACACTAATTTTTAATATACCATAACGCCTTGTTTCCCCGAAGGATAGGGCACAGGTGTACCTGTCTGCCAGGGTTGCGGAATAGTCCGAAAGGGATACCGGGACCCTGGCAACAGGCAACTGAAGGAACACGGGTGGGTTTTAGTCAGTAAGAGTCTGACACGCCCTTCCGCTCCGCCCAGACCGCTCTGGGCGGAGCGGAAGGGCGTGTCAGACTCTTACTGACTAAAACCCACCCGTGTTCCGTTGACCCGTGACCCGTGTCCCGTTCGTCAGAAGTCATTTGATGATTTCCCACCCAAAAAAAAAAAAAAAAGAGGTGTAACTGGGTGTGTGTGTGTATTTATGTGCATTTTTTTTTTTTGACAGTTGTTATCGTTCGTCAGAAGCCTGAAAGTCTGACAACCGGTCTTGCCAAGGGGTATCATATTACCCAGTTACTAGGTTGTGGAGGTCAGATAGGCAGTCGCTCCATGTAAGATACTGGTAGTCAGCTGCATCCGGTTAGACTGGAAGCCGACCCCAATATAGTTGGGAAAAGGCTAGGAAGATGATGATGTGCATATTTTTGGGGACTTAGATTCTAACAAAGACATCCTAATCCTAACTAATATTATAAATGCGAAAGTGAGTTTGTTTGTTAAGCTTTCACGCTAAAACGTCTGAACGGATTTGGATGAAATTTGGCACATGGGTAGACAATGACCTGGAATAGAACATAGAATAGTTTTTATCCCGATATTCCCACGGGATCGAGACTAACGCGGGTGAAACCGCGGGGCGCAGCTAGTAGTACTAGTAAATATATTTACGATTCTAAGGACAATAGCTTTACGTATCTATAGGTAGGTAATTTAGATTGTGTATCTAAGAAATTATTCATCCATCGCAGAAATGATTTTCCTTGCAAGCATTTTCCAGACTCATTGCTTGAATCTGCTTTGCAAGAAACCTGACTTTCTCCGTAATAGGTAAGCAGATCTACTTTGTATTATTAAAGAAAGGTTTTTATTTAAAACACAATGCCGTTGCCTTCCATTCCACTTTGCCATTGGAGCAGGTTTATATTCATCTAAGTCTACATTATTATTATTAATATCTTTGGGGTTTATTTATAAACGTTGCTTAAAGTTAAGTGACATTCAAATGTTAAAAATGTATGGTTAAACAGTCTTTAATCATTACTTAACTTTAAGCAACGTTTATAAATAAACCCCTTTAATTTTAGTAGAAACAAATGCATATGGTATTAAATAAATAAATACATTAATAAATAACAGTCTTCAATGTGCTAATTAGATCGAAACTTGAACCAACAACTTGAACCTAAACCTTAAACTAAACATGACAAATTTCTAAAATCAGGTGAACCCATCACACTCTACTAAAGCTAATAGACGTGTAAATGATCCGATGACAGCTAAGTAATCTCTTGGCATTGTATGCTATACCTGCTTGTTATTAGTTACCCCCGAACATGACGCGCCATGTATCCGCATCGTACCGACACCACATTCATCACGACTCTTCCTATTTGTCATCGTCGGTTTACCTACGGACTAACACAACTAGAATTTATTAGTAACGTGACCCGTGGCTAACTATCTTAGTTTGATCTAGATAGGATTATTCCTTGAATAATTTCTGTTGTATGAGGTGTCAAAAAGAAGCCAAACAAACTTCAGCTAGCATTTTTAAACAGATTTTATCGTTAACTTGTTTTAACTTTTAAAGCTGTCATTAAAAACTAATCTTCCATTAACTTGTTTTAGAAAGCAACATTAGACTCGATTTTAATGGTTCTTTGGTGAAATTAATTAAATCATTACCGTTAATGATCCATTACTGAATGGGGCATTAATGTTTGTCTTTGTGCAACTGGGTGTTAGTCAATTATACTAACTATTTTCAGTAACACTAAGAAAGTTATGCCTGAATCAAAGATGGTAAGTAAATAAGTAACGACCATAAATAACTATTTATTTAGAAACTTCAGCTTTAAAAAAGCCACCAATTAAAGCAAACTTTTAAAACTAAAACCACTTTTTAAACTTCTGCGCTTTTTAAAAAGTCGCGGGAATGACCACGTAAAAAAACACTCCGTGCCTCTCAGTGGAATCCTCATCACACTGAACATACAACACCTACTTACGCCGTACCTACTTCCTTGTATATCAACTGCATATTCTAAACACTAACTAAATCTACACGTGTAAACATCTTATTCGAAACGCAGTGATCGTGTCTCCCCGTGGCAACAATACGCATATTGTCAATCCGGAGTCAGACCCAATTAGAGCGTGTACCATTGTGTATAGCCTGCGAGATAGCTTCCTTTACATACTGGATACAATACTGTGTCACCCTAGAGAGTATTCAGATGGGATGGATCTCGTCCATACAAAGTGCACTGTATCCCATATACAGTGCACTTTGTATGGACGAGAATTAACAATGACTAGGACCTAGGTCATTTGCAAGCTTCTAAATTAATAATGATTTGTTGTCCTAGCTGGGCAGTGTTCGAGAGTGTCACGGGTCAGTGTTACAAGCATTTAATATGAAGTTGGGGCGTTTTTGATTCAAGATGCGACGCCCGTGTTACTTGCACAGGGGATCTAAAAGGTATGGTACCTACAGATCCTACAGATAACTGTAGGTACATACATTATAAGTATTGCATTTTAAGTATAAACTTACATACTTGCAAGGATCTATCTGCGCGTGGGCAGAATCGAAAATGTAACCATTTTGTTTTTTCAATACAATTTCAGAACTGTTTACCTTTAACGACCCCTGTCAATGTCATTCCAGCGCCAAACGATCCATGTTCCACGACCTTTATCCATCCAAGCCTCGGTCCGGATAGGTTATGCTCCAGCATAAATCAGCGTTACGAAAAGACCTAGTACATTTACACTAAATACAAGACCTATTTATAACTTTATAAAATTACGTGGTGTGTTTCTCAAATACACCGAGTTTTCTTTCCCTGTCAGATGTTTTAACAGAAATCGATGTTTAAGCCGTCCTTATTCTGAAAGTTCGCGGAATAAATAATCAGCGGAATAAATTTCCTTTATGCCGAAACTGCTAAACTAGAACGGCGCCTAAAACGTTTGGTAATTTCCACGTATACCGGCAATAATATGGCACCTGTCCCACCGGCGAGGACTATCAACGATTTTCTTGCTCAAGAAACCTAGAAAAGATGGTAGGTTCCGTGTAAGTTAAACATACATATTAATAATATATACATAGTTGATATAATAAACATACATAGTTCATAGCTGACTATTCAAACCTCTGGCGAGTACTCGTTTGTCGCAGCGACAAGAGCTATCAAAGATAGTACAGTCGAACAAGCTAATTGGTTTACAGGCAGATAACTTGCAACTACTTTAAACAATTTTGTGAGTGTTTTCAGTAGACAACAATCCTTCTACGTCACTCTCCTAAGCCATAAGCTCAAAAAGTTAAATTACACATACAATCGAAACGAATTTTGGCAGTGTAGCGGAAAATTAATATATTTTGCCTGTATACCAAATAGCTTGTTCGACGGTACCGACTCGCTCAGCGACGCTCGCTTGGCGGGCAGAACACTCGTTGAGAGTGTGACACTCACGCTCGGTACAAACAATATACCAGCGAGTAATCGCTCGTCGCCGTCGGGCACTCGCTGCTCGTTGCTCGCCAACTCGTTTTTAGTTGCTAGCTCAACTTGCTTCTTATTAATCGCCGGCGGTGGGGCAGGTACTATAAGGTAAGTTTCATAATATAATATAGGCACCCAAGGTAGTAGATATAACCCCTCTAGCTAAAAATAACCCACTTGACTACTTCAACCCTCTCTGTAGGCGTCTTGACGCTTTTGTTTCTAAAAAAGAAGGGTCAGGTAACCAGAGTTGACATCACTGGTCATCTCTCGGATGATCGTTTAGAAGGTCATTGTAAGTTTTTTAACCTGCTTCTTAATAACCGATGGAGGATGTTCTCAATTCGTTGCTTCAACAATGAAAGGGAATGTTTTTAAACATATGGCCGCAAATATGAGTAAGTTGAAAAAGCTTATTAATTTGGCCTCCAGCACCTTTGAATCAATTCTATTTTTAAATCAATCTGAAACATTCTGCAGTCTATGAAACAGACCTTATCTAAAAATATCTATAATATTTTCAATACTTACATTTATAAATTAAAGTCACTTTTCATGTCTATGTGACCGAGGTGTTCCTCTAAACCAGTGTTTTTCAACCTGTGGGTCGAGGGGTCGCAAAGCCTTACTCAGGGGGTCGTGGACAAAAGAAAAAAGGCAAGTGTTTCTAGGTCCTACACTTCACAATAAAAATACAAATTCAGTCAGATGGATAACCGTAGGGCCTAGAGGGTCGCTAGAATTTGTTAACTTCTAAAGGGGTCGCGTATTCAAAAAGATTGAAAAACACTGCTCTAAACTATCCGGACTAACGGATTTAGATGCGGTTTTCATCATAATTTATAAAATTAATTCTGGAAGGTTTAGGTGTTACTTTGTACTTTACTATGTACACTTTATATTTAACTTATACCAAAAAAAAAACTGCTTTTCCATACATTTTGTCGATTTAAGTGAACACAAATATGGAACAGCTGATTTTTTTTTGCGATTTCAATGTTGTTCCCATAGAAAAAGTATATTATAGATGACACCAAACCAATAGTTTCAAGGATAACGGTATGTACCCTAACACCCAGTATATAAAATCTTCATGTTTTGTCAAGTCGTAAAAATCATGCGAAGCAGCGGCGAATCGCTAGTATTATTATAAACAAGGTTCTATCTACCCTACCTAAAATACCTACTGTATAGTAGGTATTTTTGTTCCGGATATTGCTTCGGTTATTCATTCACTTGGAAACAGGTTTAGCGGAAGGAGATTAACGGAAAAGATTTACCGAGCAAATATATGTGTGTGTCCGGAGAAAGTTTCATTAGGATTATAAACAACTTAAAAAGAAAAAAAGCTTGTTAAATCGCTGCGTTGCTGTTGAATTGTTACGTTGGACTGCACTATAGTATAAAGAATAATAAATTATGTCCTAGTCACGGTTATCCTACAATTATTGTTAGTATTGTGGCGGCATCTACATCGCCACATATGAACTACGCATCAAAGAGTTGACGTCACACAAAAATCCTGACGTCACATAAATCCTGCATCGCGCAATTAGAGTTTACCGCGCTATGAACATATTATACAAGACAGACACAACACCCCTGGTCGGAGGATCCTCCCTTTTCTATAGAGGATGAGTGAACTTTACAGCCTGTTCCTCATACACCTAAAGTATCAGTATTCACCAGACCGCCTTTACACGACACGCGCTTTCACTTGCGATCGGAGTGTGCACAATTGAATGCGGGAAAGCTTGCACGCGCAATCGTGTGTGATTGTGTTTATCGATTTTTATGTGCCTTGAATTATGTTCGAAGCGCACAGACTTGAACGCATGAAAGCGCGAGCGGGCGTCGCGCGCGTGCTTTCCTGTGTGAAAGGCCCATATAGATATCCGGAAAGTCTTTCACACGCGAAAGCGCGTGCCCTGTAAAGGCGGCTAATTATTAAAAATAAACGTTAAACTACTTTGTTCAGAAATACTATGAGTTTCTAACGAACCGACGTCCATACGAAAAGTCCTTAAAACGTTAACAATTTCATTTTCAAAGTAAGACTCTTAACATCATGTACCGTAAAAATGAAAAGAACACAGTGCTCTAAATACTCCTTCTTGCGACGCTTTCAATTTCATCAACCTGAAAAACCTCTTTTCGAAAGACATTGTCTTGTCCTTCACAAAAGCCATATAGACAACATAATAACGCTATAGAAAATGTAAGATTTGGAACGTGTCGCCAAAGAAGTTGAGTCTCCTCTCCACATTGAATTTGAGTTGTGTCGAGTGCCATCTGCCGCGAGTGTCACGGTAAGCGATATTTCAATAGCCTCGAGAGAGGTCACCCAGATCAATGCACTCCAAATTATTGGAAATTTTTCACGAACAGTAAAAGAGCTGAGCTTAATGAAAAGTGTCTCGGCCAAGAAAAAAATTAAAAGGTTAGCGTCTCTTCGGACTTTAATGAAATAACGTCGAAAGCAGATTTTTTACATCTTCATTAAAAATGTCTATAATGGAACGGATGTTGGAGTGATATCGACACTTACCACAGTAACCAGTTATGAAACATTTTCCGCATTTGCAGTTTTATGTAGACTGTAGGTAGATGAAAAAAATAAAATAATATAATAATATTTATTATTACTAGCAAGTAAACCATAAGAGGAAATAGGGTCGATCTTTTCTCTAAACAAAGAGTCATAATTCGAGGTTCGGTTCTCATCTTTTTCCTCGTCCAATTGGACCAATTTGAAATATATTGTATAAATTGAATAAGAAGGATATTTACAGTGCCCCTATGTTTTTCTTTTTTCATGAATAGTTGTCAAATTTGTACAATAGGCGTTTGTATGGAGAGGGGACCGACCCTATTTCCTCTTAACAACTAGTGATTGGAGCCTCCTTGTAAGCAAATATGCCTGTGTAAGGAGACTCCATTAGAGGTATCATTCGTTTCCACACCAAATTAACGAGCTCATTCGTTGCATTTTAAAAGCAAATATAGAAATGCTGGCTGTATTCATCAAACACGTACTGTGTGCTCATAATATAATGTTATTTAAACAAACGAACAAAAGTACTTGCTAAAGCGAATGAAGTTGCAACAGAACCATAATATTTTGTATTATTCCTCCTTGTTTAATAATGTTATACGTATAACGAAGCAACAAGATGTTAGTCTAAAATTCAGACCAAAATAGAAATAAATGAAAGAAAACACTGAGAAGATCCATTTAACAGACAAACAAAGAATATGCTTCATATACTCTGAAAAGCTTCCATAAAACTTTCTTAACCAGTTTTTCTTTGAACAAACTAACAAGTAAGGTCTTAAATACTTACTACATTAAATTTTACGACCAACAAGTCTAGCACGAAGCTTATCTCACATGCGAAGTCTAGAAATTCTATTCTATACAAGAAAAACAAGGTGATAAAACCTAGAGTCATCGATAGAATAAATTCCTGCTTAGCTCCTCTACAAGCAGAAAAACAATTGTTTTGTACGTAAACAAGGTTCAAGGCACGTATAATTCGAAACGACGCCGACGGACAAAATGGACCGTATCCATTCGAAACACCTTTCAATGAAATTAGGAGCTCTATATTTTTCATTAGAAAATGGCTGGAGTAAAAGGTGCATGTTTAAAGTGCTTTTAGAGTTTAGATAGGGTTGAGTGTTCGTTTTAAATGTTTCTTGGGTAGATATGTAAGTACATATCTACCCAAGAAACTATTTAAATACAAGTCGTATGTGATGGGATTTTTCCATCGGCAAAAATGACGAACAAACAAACTTACAAACAAAAATCCTTCCTTAGTGCTATCTTAGGGAACTCTTGCGTATTTCATGTTTCTAGACCCAGTTTCAAATGCTTTGCCGCTCAGTGAATGACTGAATTTAAGATTTTTATTAAAACGATATTCAACATTTAAAATAACTTACACGAACAAGGATTAGTATAACGAGTCTTATTCTACTGTGTAGTTTTATTTAAGTACTACCCTGGCACTCAGGATTATCATTGTATGATCATCCCTATAAAAGTGTACACCTATAAAAGTGTACACTTTTATAGGGATGATCATGATATATTAGAGGATCTTCTAATGTCAAATCAACATGAACTACTTATGAAGTGATGATTGTCATACTCTTAGTATAATACCTTGACCCTAAGTACGTAATACACTTTCAATCACAATCGAAAAGATGTTGAAGTTTGCAAATCCATAGCTTCATATGTTTAAAAAAAAAATCTTCTCAACAACGTAAAAAACGTAATGCACTTTTGGCAGCAAAACCCACGAGACAAGAAGGCGCTGTGTACATATTCTTTACTTGTTAAGCTACCTAGGTACCTTTAACTCTATTATTTACTTACAAACTCTGAACTAATATCTATTGTGCCCTCAAGTTATCAGGTCAGGCGGCCGTCACCAACTTTATCTTATTGAACTCATAAGTTTTAACTTTACTTCGACATCAACTATAACTTCTAGGAACAAAGTACATCGTTCTTGTGGCAACAGAATTGGTAGTGTTCGTGCCAATAATATTTATAACTATCAGTAGGGACCTAATAACCGATGATCTAAAATTCTAAACTATTGCTATCTATGGACAAAATCATTCGGAAGCTATATTGAAAATCGACATCGGTTACGATGAAAAAGCAAAGATTTACCCGCTGCTTTACTTGGCTGCCCCTAAACCATTTGAGCTGTTTTCGTAATTTATAGTTAAATGATAGGTAGGGTTATGGGTAGTAAATCTGTTTACTTAATTTGGGGTCGAAACGCTCGGGTCGGGAGCGCGCGTCTGCTTTTTAAGGAAATTTCTCACCGACTGGTCGACACTTCACGTGACTAGAGGGCTAGCTTGTTCTTTGGCCAAAGAATTAGCATTGCCATTCAACGTGGCAATGCTGCCAGTCTTCTGGGCACATTTCCGGATGACAGCGATGCGGAACAATACTTCAACGCCTAAGTGTCCTTTTGTTTTATATTGATTTATATAGTTAGTTATTCCTTTTAGTTTCTTAGTTAATTTAGTATATGAAGATTACCCAATGTACATATTTTATCATAATAACAATAAATACTTTACTTAATTTAATTTGAATGACCTTCCCCTACAATTATAGTAAACAGCTTTTACCGTCTCTGGTAGCTATGTGCATGGATTAGCTCATACGTCACAACTCCATGAAAGGGGAAATCTGAGTGTCATATACTAATAACTTGGGAATTCCTAACATACCTACCCCATACATATAATAATAGAAACGATGTTATTATTCTTACTATGAATAAATAAGTGCAGATGTTTGTATGTAAATCTGTACCTACAATATGAATCACTTATGTACATTATTATCTCTTTGTTTATTTTCCATTGCTGCATGCAAATGTATTCTTTATTTTTATAGACAGTGATGAAATTTACTTTTTGTGGTATTTATTATAATAACCTGCACGTATACAGACAAACGCAAGAATAAGACATATCATCTCCTCAAATCAGCCGTGAAGTTTAGGAAATCACGAGATGACATGACATGCTTACGTCATATGGGATAACACCATCTCACATCGATGAACAGAAGGATTTGTTTTCCCATACTGATTTAAGAGTATTTTCTTATCGATGGTGTATATTTCTCAACTTATTGTCAATATACATATAATTTTTTCCTGAGTTTTCCTTTTTCCACGTGTGTATCCGGTTATAAGCCACCCAATACTAGTAGATAGTATATTTAAGTAGAATGAGAAATGAAACTCAATATTTGTGTTATTTAAAAAAAATCGTTAATTAAACTGATTACATTGTGCCACCCCATGGTTTTTTCATTGTTATGTGTGAAAAGCCTTCAAACGGACGTTATTAATAGATTACAGTAATGATAACAAAAAAGATCACGCCCTGTTTCCCTGAAAAGTTGGTCAGAGATGTATCTATATCCCCCACACACACACACACACACATAGTAATGATGTTTACAATAAAATATTTTCAATTTAAAAGGCAGTAGAAACTAAACACTTAACGAGAACTCGAAGATGTCATTTTAAAATTGCATCTTTACCAGGATTTGCTATCCAAAGAAGAGGGAAGCGCTTAGCATTCATTCTTATTTCCCTCTTTAGAAAGGACTTAATCCCTCTCTCATTTTATCGGTTATATGTATAATACTACTATATACTATAATACTATACTTTATGAGAAAAAAATCTGTCGCCAGTACTTTTAGCTTTAAAGATAAACACGGAAAATTATATCTGCCTTACCACAGAAGTTTATTGCCACATGACATTGGTTTGAACAAGTGTCTAAGTTTTTGTGGCAAGTAATACCTTACATCACTACATATTATTATAAAACAAAGTCCGCGGTCGCGTCTGTCTGTTCGCGATAAACTCAAAAACTACTGCACCGATTTTCATGTTGATTGCACCAATGGATAGAGTGGTTCTCGAGTAAGGTTTTAGTATATAATTTGTCAAGCGGGCGAAGCCGCGGGCATCAGTTAGTTTCTTATAAAAACACTACGCATGTATACTCCATTTGAAATAAGATTAGGCGTATAGATAAGCCTTTTTTACATTCCGTTCAACCGATTTTGAATTCTATTGCGTTGGTGGCATGACAAATGGCAGCCGCAGTAGATAGTTGGTATTGTGTAACTTTTTTTGCTTTTAATGCCTTATGCCTACGGTATAGAAGTCAAAATCGGTTGAACGGAATGTAAAAGGGTTTGTTTTAATGTCTAATCTTATTTCAAATGGGGTATAGGTATTCAAGCTCCTCTACACATTTATTTCGTAGGAAATTGAAGGCATTCCCTTGAAATTTCATGACAAAGGTGCGTTGATGTGAAGGATAACATCGGGTGTTGAACATCCGTTCGTCCGGGTCGGACATGACGAAATTACGAACTGTCTCGGTAGCTATGACGGAACACTGGACAGGATTTATATGGAACAAATGTCTGTAACTTTTGTGTTGGAGATCAATGCCCTTCCATGCAGTAATGGAAAAAGACACTATCACCTCGATAAAATTAAACATAGTCAAGAAGCAGGAAGTTGAACTAAGATAAGGGAAAAAAACACAATCACAAAAGAAAGAAGTGGAAATGCTGCCAGCCTTTTGGGCACTTTTCCTGTTGATAACGACGCGGACAAATTTTATGATGCACTATGATTATTTCCGCCCCATTTTGCATGTATATTGCACATATTATTATTATAAATCTGTGTAATCTGTAGCTTTAAAAAATATTCGAATGAAATATCTTGTAAAATACAAATGTTTAATCCGTGCAATTAATTTGCTATTTGTAAGTCTATGGGGATTATGTTTTAGTATAACCCCTTTGAAGGCAGTTGTCAGTGCCGATATTGTCCGAATACCTACACATTTTCTAAACAATCACTTTTCTAAAGAAAGTATCAAAATGCGTATTGCGTTTAGAGATGGTATTGGTCCCTCACGTCCTTTCGTCACGTGAGCGTCAATCCCAAGATTGCTTTCCTTTAATGATG
This sequence comes from Lithophane ornitopus, assembly GCA_948473465.1. Taxonomy (NCBI): domain Eukaryota; kingdom Metazoa; phylum Arthropoda; class Insecta; order Lepidoptera; family Noctuidae; genus Lithophane; species Lithophane ornitopus. Next base: position 5,649,707 of record OX419616.1, on the reverse strand, counting down.
AAAGAATAGGTACCCTTTCTTTTATCCAGATTACAAAAGGGAATACTTGTTTCTTTTTATATCGCCAGAACTCTTGGTTTCCCACTAAAATACTGCGAATTAATTGCCTATAAGAAGATCTAGGTTGAATGAAATTATAACCAAAATTCACTAGCGTAACTAATAATTTATCTAACTAGAAAGATTATGGTCAGATAATGTAAACTTTTCTTCTATGTTTACCTTCTACGAAAAGGCCATCCACACACACATTTTAAAACCGCTTTCGTTATGAAAACATTTAGAAAGGATTTAAACTTCGTTTCGGTATTACATCACCTGCCTCCTACGCAATTTGGTGAGGTGAACGACATTCAAACATCCTTTATGTATTATAGTTCGTCGGCTAACTAAAAGTGAATACTGAATAAACCCCCGGACAAAATTATCTAAATATTACTCACTCCGACAGTAATCAAACGGCTCCAAGGACTATATAGGTATGTAGCAATGCATTTATCCACACACGCTACGGTTAGGAATAGTCGATATTTCTAAGAAAACTGGCAATCGATAAGAAGAAAAACCGGACTTAGATTAAGCGCCCATTCGGGCCGCAGCGCGCCGCTTTGCAAAAATGCGTCAACGCACTAATTTTGAATTTGAACTAATTCTACTTCAGTGCAATTCGGCTCGCACACATTTGGGCGGTCCGTGCCGCAACACAACCCATTGCAAAAATCCTGCTACATCACTTTCGTTCATTTTGTAAGAACTATCGCACATCACAGGCGGGCCGCATAGCAAACGCATAACAGCCGCCGCAAAAATACGCCTGGTGAGCAATCCGCCAGTACATTGCGCTGCGGCCCAGTCCGGCCCGCTGCCTGAAGTGTGCGATGGTTCATACAAAATGTACTAAAGTGACGCAGGAGGATTTTTGCAATGCGTTGCGAGAATATACTGTGGCATACGATGGACCAAAAGTATTTAGTAATTTTGCAGTTTTTCAATGTCAATTTCACTTGGCGGTTCGGTCGCTCCACGTCAGGCGTTCGGAACGTGCAATCAATCAATCAAATCAAATCAACGTACCACATCTACTGGAATCTCGACCTCTAACTGCGCTTCCATCCGCCGAATAAACGTTAAAGGTCACGAAGGCCTAACTTCGCAGATACATTGAATTCAGTAAAGATCTGACCTTTCGGAACCAGTTAGATGCGTGTTAAAGTTGTCAGATGGGTTGGGATTGCAATTAACTCGCAGGAAACTAGCTCTCGAAGTGTATTCGAGTTAATTGGGGCTCTAAATCTGACTGATGATATCTATTGATGCTGCCCGATAGTTCAGTCGCCCTATGGTTCACTCGCTTCAACTTTCTGATGTCGAACTACCAGGAGGCATTAGCTCGGTCTGCGTGGAATGGATTCGAATAAATTACACTATGGTATTGCGTTGTAAAGTGGTTTACTTATCGGTATTGGGGTGAACTTTTTCTATTTTATTGTATTGTAGACGGAGAATATAAATGGCGAATTAAGTTATCATATCTTCGTTTCAGTTCAAAATGGAGTAGCTCATATCATAAGTAATAATACGACCAATTATAATCTCAGCTACGATGCTGAGATTATAAAAATGAGATTATATAATTAATGATAAAAATAATTGGATAAAACATTGGTTCGGTAACGCTATCAAATATTAAACACAAAATGTATCTCATCTGTAAACCAACACGATTCACCTTTGTTAAGATATAAAAAATCGAAACATTCTGTCTCTAAAGTCCCGACCGTCGGGAACGAACGGGTGAAAAATTTGCACAATATGCACTTTGCAGTTCTACGTTATCTGAACAAACGTTATTTACAAAGTTAAAACGACGATTTCGAAGAAGTTTTAATGCTATTCCTTTGTACCAAATCTGAGTTTATAGATAATAGTAGCTTATTGTATTGCGGTAGTGTAGCTATTACCTATCTCAGGAAAAGGCGAAATTAACGAATTAAAATTTATTTTGTCGCTAAAAGATATTGTATTGTTTGCGTGCATTTGTATTTTAAGAGGGTCTCTATTGATCGAGCTAATTATATAGATTCAGATTTTTCTGATTCTGATACAGACCATCAAGCTGATCCTAAGTGGATCAGTTTGATGGTCTATATCAGAATCGAAGAAGAGTTTATTATATAATAATATATAATTATATATTATAGTGTATTTTGATGATCAACACATGTTTATATAACTTTAATAACCATTTATTATGCTTGTCTTCAGATCATCGGCAAGCGAGTTGATCTCGAGACGCGGCGTGTTTTCTAGAAGACAGTATGGATCCGTTGAACAAGTAAGTGAAGTTCATGCCTTTTTTAAGCTTAAAAATGTAAAGGCTGCAATATCGTCTCAACTGAAACGGCGGCAAATCTATTCTTTATCGAGTAGCAATGGTTTTGGTTCAAAATGGCGGGTGAGAGGTCATGAAATTAATCCCGACCGTGAACTCACTTTTGTTGGTGAATTGCCTAGAAAAATAATAGGTAAATGTTCAACAAGCAAAGCTAGAAATCTTCCAGGAATTAATAATTTTAAATTACACAAGGTTTGTTGAATTTCCTGACATTTGACACAACTTTTTCCATTCAAATACATTAAAACTAAAAGACAGTTTAACGAGGATCCAGTGGGTACATTTTCTATGCAGAAACAAGAAAAATATCTAACTAGTGTTAATTAAAGCCTTCGTGAAAGCCTCCGCTTTTTCTCTTAGTTAAGCTCACTTTAACTTACTAATTAAATTGGATTGCTGAGTAGTTATACAACCTAGATGTCTATATTGTCTATTATTACAGTAATTATTTATGAAAAAAATACAAAAAACCATTTAAAAAACTTGAAATCTACAAACTATAGACTGACAAATCTTTTTTGGGTCCAGTTTCCTTCTTGGTCATTAATTGTAGCGTTCTCTGTATTGTTGATATTTCAAAAACCTCATGATTTCAACATTTTAATTTATTACCGGTCGTTTTTTTCTAAATCTCATTACAATTTATTAAAACCGTTTAGATTAGCTCATAGCTCATTATCATTTATTAAAACCGTTTAGATCAATATTAATCAAAGTTCAGGATATGAAACAGAGTTTACGAGTCAAAGATACACAGAACAGGTAAAATGTTCAGTGGAGCAGTCGAAGCGAGGTTTAGGATACCGCAGAGCGCTGCAACTGGTAAATGTAGCCAACATTTTCATGTTAGCATTAAAAGTTACGGCTGCTGTATATAATAGGTGATATACGAACCATCTCCGCAGCTGCTGAACGGACGATATCTTGTTGGAAAATATTTGATGTTGAAAATGTTCTTGGGTCTAGATGTCTGCTTGCTAGAATTATACAAATATCTAAGTATTTGTATGCTCACTTGATTGACACGAAACTAACAAGGACTAAGTAGGTATCTTATATCTTATTTTCTTTGTAAAATTATGGAATTTTTCATTAGTCTGTTGAAAATATTATACTACTAGTGCCCTTGCATCGCACGGATGTAATCTACTAATGAGGCTACTAATGATGTGAAAACATCGACATTTCTATGCTATATCTAAGTAAAATATTAATGTAGACATTATCCAAAAAAGAACCTTCCGCAATAAATTATCTAAATCATTGTGAAAACCGCATCACAATACAATGCGTAGTTTAAAAGAACAACGTGGTCACACAGACTGACGCGAAAAGCAACTTTAATTTATAATATATAAAGATGATGCACCACACACGCTACTACGCAGTTTCTTAGTCTAGCTTGTATAGATACAAAATTAACTTGTTGGTAGGTAGGTACTTAATTATAGACAAATAATTTCATATTCAAGGAATAACAATAAAAAAATTCATTCTCAACAGAAAACGTAAATTCTGCTGTCAAAACAATTCTCAAAGAGTTTAAATAAGGTTGCTAAAAACCACTCGAGTGACTTAAATAATGCACTAGCGACGAGCTTCATTCGCTTCATTATTGCATATAAACTTTATAGCAAAGAATATCAAGTTCTAAAATGTCTGAGAACTCCAATAAAATAAATATATGGAGTGACTGTAATTCTCCGACGTTGGTGAACGGTAAAACTAGTGGTACCGACTCCAACCGTCCAAGTCGCATTTTTAAGTTTTCATAGCTAAAATATTTTTGAAGGACGTTCTTATATTTCTACAATTCTTATCATATCATGTTTATTTCAAATCTAGCTGAGTCATGTTCTAGACCTTATTTTTTAGTCATAATTTATTTATTTAGCTTTGTGACGAGCGATTATTATGAAAGTTTGTGTTTAATTTATTTTTGTTCGCGTCTTACTCAGGTAACTGGTTTAAAATTCGTCTAGATTAATACTTAGCTAAAGTTTCTAGTCGTTATACATGATGACATTTTTAGGGTTCCGCAGTCAACAAGAAACCCTTATAGGAATTATCCCGACTACGGAATCCTTCAATGTGCGTGGTTCGACACGCAGGTCTTTTTATTGATTGTTGGTGGTAAAGGATAGACACTTGCTTTGACGTAAAATACTTTAGGCAAAACAATTGTTAACAATCACTCATACTTTCAAACAAACGGCGGTAAAAAGAAACGGTATTTTGAAAAATACCAAAATAATATGATTCTAAAGCTCTCAAAAAATCTCACGAAATTAATTTCAAGGTCAACTTTAATTATTTTTGTAACTCAAAAGGTGGCCTAAAATTAATTTCTGGAAGACGAAATAAAAAAAAACATTTTTATATCACAAATTAGAGAAACAAGAAATTGTTTATGATGAAACATCGTCAGACAATACCTACTGTAGATTGGTTCTAATTAATGTTTCGTTGAACGAAAGTTCAGAGAAGTACAAATTTTGTACAAATAATTAGCTCGGCTTGTTGGCAGATTGAAGTAGCCGCCATTACTACTAGCGATTCATATTTTTGTTGATAGTTTATGTTAAGTTAGGATATTATATTTTTATTTCTGTATATTTCATTTTAATTCTGAATAAACAGATCAGATTTTGCCTGAATAGCAGTTATAACTTCCCTTCTTCTTTCTTATAAACATACTTCACCGCAACAAAACTTATATCACGAACTTGCTTTTCCTCGTGACTTCTTCAACTTACCTACAAACTTTTGATTGATTTTAACCGGCGAGTTTTCTCCGTACATGCTTTACTTGAACCGAGTTTCAAATCTTTGCAAGGCTTAGGTATTGTCTGAGTCTAGGAAGTCTTCACAAGCTCGACGATATAGAGTACAGTAACTACAATGCATGCTTGCACGTTTTCATGAAACTTCACCTAACAAATGGTAACAAACTAACCCAGGTTCCTGGATTCAAGTGAACTGTCATCTTTGATTATAACAAAGTTTACACGCACATATATAGATAACATCACGACAGTAATCCCCAAAGGGTTAGGCAGACGTGTACCTATCTATAGTGGGGGCGAGCCTTTTGCCTAGTTTAGACGTAATGTTTCTAAAAATTGTTATAATTTAGGGGAACACTTCAAAGCCGGTAGCACCAAAATTAACAAACTATTTTAGTGTAGGGCGCTATTTATAAAAATAAATCGAGTTGATCATCGTCCCCCCCCCGCATGTTTGTTATATTTAGTTTCTAATTACAAGCTTATTATATCCTCTTTGTTGCAGGGATATTAACCTTTTTTAAACTTATATCTAGGTTTTATACATTTTAAGATTAGAGGAAACTATTATAAGAATAGCTTGCTCACTATGTTTGCTATATTTAGCTCTTGGTTCATAAAAGGTTATTAAATGTTAGTAAAAATGTCTAACGCCCAGTTTCTGGAACGGAAATCAACACAATAATTAGCTAACAACATAATAAGCTCGCATAAACTTCTTTGATTGGTTGACAGAATTAGCAAAAGCCAATCGGATCACTTGACTTAAGTTTAATTTTGACACGACGATAATTTCATTACCGAAAACAGTTCTTGAAATCCCAATAAAGCAATGGATTAAGATATTCTTAATCCATTGTTTCATATGTTCCAAAAATTCATCTACTCGCCCAAGTAAATAAAGCAATGAATGTTGCCGAATTGAAAATAAAAGGCATTTTTATTGTTAGTGTGTTACGCAATTACCCCCACGGCGAGCAATGGGTAGCTCGCCGTCCGGTAAGGAACAGGCCCAGGTCGATGGCGTGTTGTGTTCCACGCGCGCCTCAAAGAGATGTCAGCAGAATTGGCGGGGTCCACTAGGACCGATGCCTGCCAGGGTTGCGGGAAAGTCCGAAAGGGATACCGGGACCCCTGGCAACAGGCAACTGAAGGAACACGGGTGGGTTTTAGTCAGTAAAAGTCTGACACGCCCTTCCGCTCCGTCCAGAGCGGAAGAAGTCATTTGATGATTTCCCACAATAAAAATAAAAAAAAAGTTTGTTACGTAATTACCCCCACGGGCGTAATTTCACGGGCAGGTTTAATGATACCAGTGGCGCGGCCCTAATAAGGAATAAGAAACCCTGATCGTGTTTACCCAACATTAACTGGAAGTTTCTACACCAAAAAAAGTGAATTTCGCATTCCTCTATTAATGATCCACTTCAGGCTCCGAAGGGTTCCTATCCGTTCTAGTTAGGGCTGAACTAATGAGGGAAACCATTAAAATAAACGAAAACGAAATCGCCATGATTAGGAGCAATGGTGCATGCAACATTGAAGCGCACTACGGACTCCGTGAGTAAAGCAGAATCTAACCATAACCGATATTCCATAATCGTTACGAAGTTGTTATTTTTATAAAACATGGTTGTATTCCCCTAGGGGCTAGGCAGAGGTGTGTAATACATCTACATACATTTGACGTGCCTAGTGCCATCACCCGGGTACAAATTCAAACTCCGAGTTAGCAGATTTTCTAATAGAACAACCAAATTACTACCATTATTACCGTTATTTTTACATCTCAAAATAAGCCTTTGATATTTCTGATGCGCCATGCTGAGGTTATAAATGACAAATTCATTATTCATCAATTTGTAATCGAATTATTATATGGAAACAATAAAATTAGTTGAATGTCAATCATTTCAATGTAATAAGGAAAATTGCTTGTAACACAATTGATAATATCACGTCAACGTCAACAGTTGTTGATGAAATGAAAATTTTCAGTGTTATTGTTATTCCAATTAAAATAAAGTTATGTTCACCACTCATGAAAATAATACAAGCTGAGTATACATACTGGGATTTGTGAAAATCTTTAAAATATTAAATTATTGTTTAAGATTTTTAAAAGAGCATAGTAACTAAGTCTATTTACAACTCCCAAAAGGAGTCAATATCCTCATTTATTCAGCCCACGCAAAGTAAGTTTACGCACCGTATGACGTTTTTAATGATCCTCAGAATATTTTACGAGTCAACTTTGATCATTTAATAAATACGCTCTCAAAAAGCTCAAGTCTCAAATCCTTTTGTTTATCAGATATTCAAAGTTAAACTTCAGTGCGCCGAAAAGCAGATGCAAAATAAATAAAACTGCTCATTTTCAGCTTACTTTGTAATGAATATATTAGGTATGTTGGTACGAAATGCGAAAACTGTAAGAGCTTCTATCATATGCCAACTATTTTCTTGGATTTTGCATTATGTAGGGCATTATAGAGGTCTTTATATAAAAGCTTTCGTGAGAGTTTTAAGGTTTTATTTTATCAGTAGGGTGTTTCTAGAAAGAACAAATTAGAGATCTTGATTTTAAAGTACTTCATTTACATTGAAAGGATATTAATTGGAGTTTGCGACCTCGCTATATGATGGTACTCATCATGACTAAGATCTCCATACGAGGTAGAATAGTCGAGCCAAAGAGTCGAGCGAGCCTGAAATAAATGTGTGAATGAAATCGTAGTCAGTGGATTTCCTATCTTCTTCTAAACTTGTGGTTAGTGACTTACCTGGTGTCAGAGTTTTAATGCCGCCCAAGGGCCTCTGACTTGGCTTCACATGCCGTCAAGAAATATCTCTCTGGCATGCCAGTTTCCTCGCGACGTTTTCCTTCACCGTTTTTAAAGCATGGATCCGAAAAGTCTTTCTTTTTTTTTAGGGTAGGTAATCATCAAATGACTTCTCCCGCTCTGGGTGGAGCGGAAGGGCATGACAGACTTTTACTGACTAGAACCCACCCGTGTTCCTTCAGTTGCCTGTTGCCAAGGTCCCGGTATCCATTTCGGACATTCCCGCAACCCTGGCAGGCATCTGAAAAGTCTTAACAGATGCTTCTAAACACAAATAATTTTACATTACAGTATATCCCATTTGACTTAAACTGGCGTTTCCCATAAAATAATTGGGAACTAAGTATTTCTTGAAATCCGGTGTCAGACTTTCAGGTCACAGATTTCATCTACCAATAATTGTTAAAGTACCATAGATAATGTAACGGTCGCTTATACAAGGTTAAGGAGAACCGAGCTCTCCGAGACACGTTTAAGTGTTTAATATAAATCGTTAGCACTATGATGCAGTTCAAAGGTCTGTATCAATTCTACAGCCTTTGTTGTGTGATAACTGCTCACAATGGCTCATTGTTCGCACTTGTCCCGCGTTACTAGTGAATGGACACTTTTGCTTTTGTGATAAGTTTTATTGCGCTAATAAAGCCGATGCGTAGTTTTGTGCTAGGCCTTAAAGGTCTTCAAAGTAACAACGAGTTGGTCTTCGTAAGGGTTTTCCATGATGGTTTTTGGGTCGATCTTCTAAATTAAATTGTCGATAATGAGAAATGGTATTAACGAGTTTATTAATTGATTCAAAGAAATACGCTTCCAGGAAAGTTTTGCAAAAATTTCCAATTTTCGTTTATCTTTTATATAATTTCGAAATCGCAGAAATTCGATTAATCGCTACACTGAACACACTCTGTCCATTTTAAGAGGAATTGATTAAAATGAATATCATATTTATTTTTACGTCAGATTTTATGTTAATCTGTTCGTATACAAAAAAAATCGCTAAAGCAAAGTCAGGATTACAAACAATAAATTCTTCGAAAACATTTTTTGGACAATTCATTCCTTATTCTTGGTATCTCAATTTTTCTGACATAAACGCGAAAAGCCAGTAGTGTGCCTGAAGGGACAGATAAACAAATAAATAGGCATGACATACAAACAACTATTGAGTTTGAAATACGGCGATATAAAAGCCAGCCCTCGTTTCTATCTCTGTGTGTTTTTGATGGTGACGACAGGTTGATGTGTTTAATACGTTAATGTTGTGAGAATTAAATTCGTACTCATTTAAAAAACTTTACGAGAATTTTACGTAGATGAGAGAGATCGGTATGTAAACAAAAACAGCTTTAAAATGTTGGTACAAAAAAAAAACTTGTGTTTTACAATTGGGATTGTTGTGTCTTTATTTCGTTTATTTCACTTTAAATACATACAAATTATATTTTTAAATATTAGAATAAAAAATATATAAAAACATTTAAAAATATAAAAAGTAGTAGCCCAAGCGATAAGGCCGCCCATTGTATGTTTTGTAGTGTTCAATTTATTTATTTTCGCTATGTATTTTCTGGTGTACAATAAAGTATATATAAATAAATAAATAAATAAATAGCCCACCGGTATCGGGAACAAGGTCCAAGCTACCGGCGGTCAGGGCTCCAGAGAGAGGAACCTCCTAACAATGCGAGCCGTGTCCAGGAGCACCTATTTCTGAATCAACCCTTAATCCAGCTGCCCAACGAGAGCCTCCATAGGTGTTGGTCGAGACTCTTGGCAATTAGGCCATTGGCTGATACGACTATCGGCTCATTATCGCAGAGTCCACATCCCACATGTCGACAAACTCGTGAGCCAAGTCAAGATACTTGATTTATTTATCTTTCTCGGCCTTCACGAGGTTTCCGTCATGCGGGACCGTTATGTCAATGATCATTGCGCGCCGCTCTATTCGATCCACCACCACTATATCAGGCTTATTGGCAACAATAGTCCTGTCAGTGATGATGGATCGATCCCAGTACAATGTGATATTTCCATTTTCGAGAACTGGGTCGGGAACATACCTGTAGTACGGCACTTCCGATTCCACAAGGCTGTATTTCAGAGCAAGTTGCTGGTGGATAATCCTGACTGCAAGATTGTGTCTATGCAAGTACTCTCCGTTAGCTAGATGAGAACATTAATGTGACGGATTGATTCTCCCGGTCGGTGGCATGCCCGACAAATGTCAACCGTGCCGTCCTTCACAATAAATCTCCGGTAATTGTTCGTCATGATAACTTCGTCCATAATTGCACAGACAAAACCTTCGGTTTCTCCAAAGAGGTCACCGAAACGCAGCCAGGCTACGGACGCTAGTAAATCTACATCGGGTCCATGCAGGGCCCGGAAAAAGCGTCCGTGAAGCTCCTTACTCTGCCATACCTCCTTGCGATCGTTAGTGTCAAGCACTATAGGCTTGCGCCAGTTCTCTTTCGCCAAGGAGAGCGGGGTGAGGCCCTTGTCCACCGCGACTACATCTCGATGCATTCCCACGTCGGCTTCTAGGAAATATTCCCTGTGACTGCATATCTCGCGATTGTGGAGGGTCTTAGCGTTTAAAAAGTTCGACCTCCACACTTTCGCGGGATATACAGTCTCATTACCGATGACCGTGGGTGATGCATTCGGTATTGTCATTATTATTCTTAAAAAGAGAATTTGGACTTGAAGCTTTAAAGGTGGTTTTGAAGCCTTAAAGTCTAAATTCTCTATTTAAGAATAATAATACGTATTATCCATTAGCATTCCTCTGCATAGGTAGCCATACATAGGTACAGAATGACTTTACAAATTCCTATTTAGCACAAAAATGTCATAGCCCAGTTACATCCACTTGACAAGCCCTATTAGGGAAGGGTCAGCACTAGTTGGGTTATGCCCTAATGATACACAAGTACCTAAGTAAGGGCAGGGGTTTAAAGAGCACTGTGGAGAGCCACGAAAATAGGACAACTGAAATTCTGTTGTTACCCTCAAGTAATGCCACGGTAATGGAATAACTTATGAGATATATTTAATAATATTGTAAGATAACATTGATAATGAACGTCGTTAAGCTAAAATAGTAATGTCTTTCGGTATGTAACCCACAGGCGAATAGGAAAAATTGTTTTAGTTATTATTGTGTACGAAAAATGACATCTATTTTCTAAAGGGCCAATGATGGATAATAATAGTAAGTAGGTACCTAACAGAGCCGACCTCATTTGCTATTTAGCTATTCTATTTTCTATGATGCTTGTTTTATATTATTCGAATAGTAGCAATTATTCTTCTCCAATATGTACCTAAAGTTCTTTCTCTATACGTAGTGTTCATTTTTCTACATAATCAACCGGCCTAGCCTTTTCGCAACTATGTTGGGGTCTTCCAGTCTAACCGGATGCAACTGAATACCAGTATTTTACATGGAGCGACTGCCTATCTGACCTCCACAACCCAGTAACTGGTTAATACGATGCCCCTTGGTAAGGCTGGTAGTCAGGCTTTCGGGCTTCTGCAACCCGCAACGACTGTCAAAGATCCACGAATGACAGCCGGGACCAACCAACGGCTTAACATGCTTTCCGAGACACGGAGGAGAATGTAAAGATGGTCACCCATCCACAGACCAACCCCGGCAAGCGTAGCTTGACCCGTGCGGCTGTTATTACTTAGCTATGAGCTCCTCTTTTTATCATTTTTCCACCTTATTATAGTATTCCGACAGAATATAAGGTGTCGTTTGGTAGTGACATATCTGTTCTCACTCAGTCATCCAAGGCTAACTTCCGTGACGTCAATTTGTCAATTCAGGGGGTAACTTTCCTTATTGTCGCTTTCCTGTAGCAGTTAGGGAAAAACCTTTTAGGAAACAGCTTCTTTTTATTCGTTTTTTTTGTGAGAGTAATTATTTGCAGGACTGATGTTACTTATCATGTATTTTATAGCTAAAGAATAATTTAATTTAAAGTAAGCGGTTCGCGTTCTGTAGTTTGTTTATAAAAATAAAATAAAAATGCGAAATTCTACTTTATAATATTTTCGAGAGAACTTCCGCCCGCGGCTTCGCTCACGTGGTATGTCGATAAAAAGTAGCCTATGCCTTACATAGGCTACTTAAAAAACAAAAAAAAATGCCAAGTAGTTGTTGTTGGCTCTTATTTTATCGAAAACCGTTTAGTGGTTTAGGCGTGAAAAGGTAACATATAGACAGACAGAGTTACTTTCGAATTTATAATATTAGTATAGATCTTTGGGTAGGCCGTTAACTAGGTATGGGCCGACCGCTTGAGTGAGTCCGTTCCTGCGGTAGCTGCGCGGTGCGTGGGTGGTGTCGTGATGTGAGGGCTCAGTGATTCTTCAACTTGTTACAACTGTCACCCCTCCCGCATCGCGCAGCTACCTCAGAAACGGAGTCGGTTAAAAGTAGAACAAGTCAAATATCATTGAGTATCTAGTCCTCCTCAAAACGTTCAGACAACACTTGTTTCGTTACACTACACCTCAATGGAAACCTTCCACGTGTACCCACCGTACATATATAGTAAATACGTAGGTTCAGGTTCATATTAGAGAAACAATTACAACCACGGGTACATGAAACTTCCCGCGCCAGCGCAAACCTAGAAGCGATTACGTTCAACTGAGACTTAAAGCTTTTAACGCATTGTTGATTTCCTAGAGAGTAATGCTTTGAAGTAATATCTAAAAGGAAATCAAATATCAAACGAGTAAAATGTTTAGAGACTTACTTGGAAAGCCTCTGCAAGCATGTATCCTTTTTTGTGATGATTGTTTCATGGAATTATTTTCCAAATTAATTCCGCAGGATTTTCGGCGAAGATAAAGTAATCAGCCTCTTCTAATTATGCTATCATATTAAAATAAGGCAAGAGCGTCCTCGCCTACCTACAAGTCTAAATAACAATCATTAGGTATAAATATTTTAGCGATATCTTCTTTGACTAGTCTTACCAAGCGATATCGTGTAACCCAGTATTTGGGCTCCGCTCCATTTAACATACTGATAATCAGTTGCATCCAGTTAGACTGGAAGCCGACCCCAATCTAATTGGGAAAAGGCTAGGCAGATGATCTCTTTCGACCATTTGAAGCAGTCATTGGAAGGTATTCAGTAGCTGGCGTTTGTAGGTTTACTGATGATGAAAATTTTCCTTGCCTCTTCTTGGTAAATAGTGTTATCGCCTTTCGGCAAAACAGCGTAATACCTATACGTACCACTGTATTGCGTAATTAGATTGACTAACCGGTTCAGAAATTCCGTTTATCGTCAAAGGATAGTTCCAAGAACGTTACATCGATCAATAGAGATCATAGGGATGTCCAGACCTAATTAGTCAATTAATTTGACAAATCATCGGAGCGTATGAAACAATCGGACCATCATGTCAGTGACAACGAGAAGCTGTGGTGACGTTATTAGTGGCACTGCGATCACTGCACTGTAATTAATAATAATTATTATAGGGGTCATTTAATTTAATTGTTGGTTAAGTGAACAAGGATTGTTACTGTGTATTTTAGTAGTGATGCAATTTTTTTTTTTTTTAAAGCTTTTTTTTTTTTTGCTAAGTAATATTTGAAAACGATTTATTTAGGTGTTTAGAATATACAACGTATATGCTGAGAGTAAACCCGTCATTGATCTCATTTTAGATCTTCAAATACGTACTATGGGTAAGTATTTGAAGAAGCCCTCACAAAAAAGCTTATATGCGGAAGAAATACACGAGGAAGATACAAACGTAACATAATGTCCAATACAAACCTAGGAGAGAAGTGGTATTGACTCCCCAGTCACATGCGTGGATACAGAGGGTTAGCAGTGTGTCGAGAACTCGACCAGCATTTTAACTTCAATGAACGAACTTACAACGAATAGTCCGTATAAATACATCCTGTACTGTAAAAATATAGGTTTATACTTGCGAATCAGTTGCTTTCGAAACGATCATACAGAAATGAATTAGAGTTTATCTTCTATCATCATCTTCTTCAAATATATAAAATTCTCGTGTCACAGTGTTAGTTGCCATACTCCTCCGAAACGGCTTGACCGATTTTTATGAAATTTTATATGTATATTCGGTAGGTCTTTTTTTTTTTTTTAGTGTGGTAAATCATCAAATGACTTCTCCCGCTCTGGGCGAAGCGGAAGGGTGTGTCAGACTCTTACTGACTAAAACCCACCCGTGTTCCTTCAGTTGCCTGTTGCCAGGGTCCCGGTATCCCTTTCGGACTATTCCGCAACCCTGGCAGATATTCGGTAGGTCTGAGAATCGGTCTAAATCTATTTTTCGACCCGGGATCGAGACTTACGCAGGTGAAACCGCGGGGCACAGCTAGTTTTACCATAAAATGTTATTAAAAAGGGCCGCTGCATTATCTTTCAATAGGATTATTATAACATCTTCGTTTGTCAATCTTTATTAGAGTCTTACGTTATCAAATGGACGTACGACCTCTATTTAATAGCCATCTAATAAATCAAACATTCAGGTTACAGATATTATTTATTGGAAAAAACAAGAAACATTGTACAATTATATAATAAAATTAAAAAGGAAAAAAAAGTAAAATGTCTTATCTCTAGAAGAATGATTAAAATACTAAATAACAAAATATAAATTAGATGAACAGCTAATATATTAAATTCAAAGTCATAATTAAAGCAGCTACTTACACTAGAACTAATTTGTTTTGAAGTGGTAATTAGTACTGAAGCCTTTCGCTGCAATAATAATATGTTCATGAGTTTACAAGTGTTCCATTTAATCGGGTCGCTTAGTCGGAATGCGCTTGATTAATACATGGGTATGAGTACCCAGGGATTTCTATACATATATTTTTCTTTGAAGGCATACTGGCTGACTAATTGGGTTAACATTTTATTTTAAAAAAAAACTTGATCAAATACCGTAACTGTATTATGTTTCGAATATTTTGATACTTACTTGAAATATTCCAATTATGAAATTGAAAACCGACATACTTCTAATATTCCGACTACGATCAAATACGTAGGAAAATAATGGGTCGAATAAGTCGTTTTCATTTCAATAGAAAAAAAACAAAATTCGTAGAGCGGTACTTGTAAGAGTTCTGTTAAAGGAAATATTTTCTGAGGTATGTTTCATTGTTTGATTGCAGGCGTCGCATTCGAGAGAACTTTTTATGTAGTTTCAAACTTTGATTGCAATTAAACAAAACACAATGGCTGTTCTTATATTTTATGAACCATTGTTGTTTTAAAGAATGGTTTCGCTTTAAAAAATATACTAGGTACTTATTATATTTTTTGAGTTAAACTATCGTAGCTCGCTGGTGACGTTCTGTAGTTTCTGCCTACCCCCATGGGAAGAAGGCGTTATTTTGTATATGTATGTAAATTATAATAAGAAAATAATACCTATATTAATTTTAATGCATTCCTACGAACAAGCGAAAGAACAAATTAACAGAAAGTGAAGATAACAAATTAACATACCAGATTATTTTTTTTTAGATTTAGAACAGATCTAAAAAAAAAATTGTTTCAAATAAAATCAATCAATTAAATCAATGTTAATTTATGCACACAGGTTATAACGCGAAGATGCTATGATAAGGTTTTATACACACAGACTGTTTGAAACTTAATATGTACAGCTTGACTTTTCTAGTACAGGTAAGTGCACCTAATACTATACCCCATTTAGCCCTATCAACGACCTAAGTGCTGGAATGGTCTAAAGCCTAGGTTGGCTAAAAGCATAACACAACTTGCAAGGGATAATCCAGGTAATAAGTCTGCCTAATCCCGCACACCATTATTACAGGTACGCACTGGCAGCCTTTATTAACATTCATAAAGTAATCTTGGACTCCCTGATATTACCTAAGCCGTAAATATAAAAGATATAAACTTTTATATTTATAATATACTAGCTGCGCCCCGCGGTTTCACCCGCGTAAGTCTCGATCCCGTGGGAATATCGGGATAAAAAAAGTATCCTATGTGTTAACCCAGGTTATAAACTATCTCTGTTTGCCAAATTTCATCCAAATCCATTCAGCCGTTTTTGTGTGATTAAGTAACAAACATCCAAACACACAAACTTTCACATTTATAATATAATAATATTAGTAGGATTATAATATTTTATAAAATATGCATAAGTATATTGAGGTCCTGGGTTCGATTCCCGGATCGGGTAAACCATAATCAGGGTCTTCCATCTGGAATTCCTCAGTAGTAGTCTGGTGTCTGGATTTTTGCCCGATTGATTACATGGAACTTAATTTAAACATAACTGGCGAATTGTGGGAGTACTATCCCACCACCTTTGCCATTCCACCTCTGCCTAAGCTTTCGGGAAAACTGCCCTAGCTTACAGTCGTGAGGCTATGTTATGAAATAAACGCAAATGAAGTATCGTGCTCTTTTAGGGGTTTAGAGGTATGAGGAACAGGGTGTAAAGTTCACTCATACTCCATAGAAAAGGGAGGATCCTCCGACCAGACGGGTGTTGTGTCAGGCGGGCAACTGCCCGACGATTGATATTGGGTTCTTGTATATATGTCCACTGCACGGTAAACTTTAATTGCGCGATGCAGGATTTATGTGACGTCAAGATTTTTGTCTGACGTCAGGTCTTTGATGCGTAGTTCGCATGTGGCGATGTAGATACCGCCACAGGGGTTTGTGATGATGAATCTTAATTAACTCAAATATTTTGTCACGGGGATATCTTTAACCAACACACATCTAAACTGATGAGAAAAGGTCAATACATACATAAACATATCCAAAATAACATCAATCCTGTTTTCCACGAAGAGTTAGGCGGTGGTATACGTAAACGACTCAACCCACTATGATAATTTTATTTAGGAAATAACAGAAAGAAAGAAAGAAAGAAAAATACGTTTATTTGTCACAGAAACACGTGCTTAAAAAGAGATAACAGTAATCAACAATATTAAACAAACAAAACAAAAACAAAATTGGTCTAAGTACAAATATGAGAACACGAGTATAAATATAAATAATTGGCACGTCATGACTGTGACAAGAAGACTTCCACTCAGCATGATGCTGCGCTATGGAGGACCCACAGCTCAGCGTTGATTTTCAGTGGTCACCCGACAACACACAACAACAGCTTTTATAGCTTTCGAAACAGCAGTGTGGGGGGTACTTACAATATCTTGTCTAAGTCTTTGCTGCTTTCTGCTTTGGCTAACCTCACCTGAACCGATGTTTTTACTTCATTGTTCTTCACGAGTTTCCTGTTGTGATAAGTAGGTTCTATACACTATACGCGTGTTCGACAAAATTACCACCACTAATGAGTTCCAATGAAGCGTGTGCACATTCACACCAACTCCGCATTTTAAAGTTAATTTCACGCCTCAATGAACATTTCCCTTAATCACGACAAAATATACTTATAAAGTTAACAGTGACTGCAATTTATAACAAAATGGAACATTTTACATCACTGTTTCGTAATCGAGCAAACAAAATAAGCATTAATATAATATATTCTTTATTTCGTACTACACATACAAGTACACACAATCCATATAGTGTTACTAACAATGACTGAAGTGAAACCTAAGTAACATTCATTCATTTCTTCAAGCGTTCGGTGACGATGACGCGAGTTCCATGATTTTGGTCACCCAACAAGCGTTCGGTGACGATGACGCGAGTTCCATGATTTTTGTTCACCCAAAAAGTGCTCAAAGCGCCTAAAGAAGTTTTCACTTCAAAAACTATGTTAGTAAACTTTTACAAACTAAAACTGACGTGGCCCAACACACGTTGGCACGTGCCTCCGTACCCAATGCCTTATAAAGGGACTGTCTAATTTGTCTAATAATGTGTTTAGGATGCTGTTGGAGCTTCCGCGCAACCTAACTATTATTGACTTCCTCATAATTAGCAAAATCGGCTTCAATTTCCTTTGTTTCAAAGAAATCGACATTTCGAATTCTTCTCCATAGAGATCTACGTTTTGGAATGGGCAACTAGCTTCAACTCTCTGACTAACTGACCGATTCTTTGACAGTTCAAAAGTGCCTGTAAATGGTTTAATTGAAATAAATGCTTTGAGTTTGAGTTTGACACTACCTTTATCGGAAAACTTTATAACTGTACCAAAGGTTCTATTCCTATTTGTAGGTGTGGCGGTATCTACATCGCCACATGCGAATTACGCATCAAAGACCTGACGTCAGAAAGACGTCACATAAATCCTGAATTGCGCAATTAAAGTTTACCGTGCAGTGGACATATATACAACAACCCAAGATCAATCGTTGGGCAGTTGCCCGCCAGACACAACACCCGTCTGGTCGGAGGATCCTCCCTTTTCTATGGAGTATGAGTGAACTTTACACCCTATTCCTCATGCCCCTAAATTGGTGACCCCGAATATGAACGTCAACGCAGCCTTCGTGCAACTACTCAAGCGTGACGTCATCATCATCACTCCCGCAAGCTTTCAGTGAGGCGAGTCACACAGCCAAGCCAACACCCGAGGCGTCAACGGGTATCCTGACCACCAGCATGCAGCGAACGCGCATTGCTGGTCATCACCCTCAGCCTCATCACCCCGACCCACTGAGGAATCACCGCAATCACCTCATTACCCCGACCCACTGGGGAATGACCGCAATCACCTCATCATCCCGACCCACTGGGGAATCACCGCAATCACCTCAATCACCACAACCGCCGCAAACAGTTCCGACCCACCGCGAACAATGCGGCACCCGGTTCACTGGAAGCACAACTGGCACTGGCAAGCATCCCAAGATACAAGACTCAGCCCACTATCGACCTCCGGTCTCCGGAGGGGAGTGATGTGGCGGTATCTACATCGCCACATGCGAATTACGCATCAAAGACCTGACGTCAGACAGACGTCACATAAATCCTGAATTGCGCAATTAAAGTTTACCGTGCAGTGGACATATATACAACAACCCAAGATCAATCGTTGGGCAGTTGCCCGCCAGACACAACACCCGTCTGGTCGGAGGATCCTCCCTTTTCTATGGAGTATGAGTGAACTTTACACCCTGTTCCTCATGCCCCTAAATAGGTACCAAAAAATGAAAAAGTTTTATTATTATCAATTTTCATTTAGCGAGGCGGGCGCCCTTTTCGAAGTTTTCACCGCTTTGACCTTTAGAACTTTGTTTCGTTATCAAACTCGCGCAAAGGTTAATCAAATTCCGGAAAATGTATGATCGAACTTTATGTGTAAATTTGCAAGCAGTATTCATATTTTGCAAGTAAAGTTATTTTTTTAACATAGTAATTGGGAATGGTAGAAAAGAATCATGTTAATTGTTGTTGTAGATGTTAAAAATAAAAAGTAACTCTACAACATACCTCTAGCTTGTACAATAATAAGAAAATAAATAAAAACAATAAAGGATAATCAGAAAACTAAAAATGTGCAAGAACTGTTAAGTAGTAGTCACCTTGTGAGTGGGATCACGATTATTATACGCAAAAAAGCGGTATCCTCATAGCTCAATAAAAACGGATTGGTGACTTGCTACGAAATCGTAGCGACGTAACTCGTCTGCTACGCCGTAGCAGATACGTTACGCAGACCCCTAAATTTATTTCTGTTGGAACGTTGTGTTTCTTCAGTATTTTATTGCAAAAATGTTGTCAATTAAAGAAAAAAAAATCATATAGGTAGTGTCACATAAAACCATTATTGATACTAATAATCGATAACCCTCTTGATGCTCGTTTCAGTGTAACGTGTACGGAACTTTTGCATGGCAGATATTCGAATTCATTCTTACCCGGAAATATTTTGTCATCACAGCAGTTTGCAGACCCAATTATAACAGCACAGTGGATGAACATCTATCGTGGATAAGAGTTCGATATCCACACAGAATAAAATATTTGTTTGGCCTTTATTTGTTTGGACATTTCTACTAGTTTTTGCGCGCGAGACTTCAATTGGTAAACCAATTCAAAATGTGAGGAAGTAAACATAATTTTTATAAATAATATAACACCACGCCTAGAGGTGTATTTACCTACAGTAAACCCCCTTGGTGTAAAATAACCATTATACAGGGTGTAAGGGTAAATACCGTTGTCACTGAAACCATGGGTAGTTGACTTAAATATAAAAAAATGAAATGACCGAATAACAATAAAAAAAAACGTTATATTCATTAAAAGATTTTAAAAAGCTTCTATCCGACACCGTGCTCGCTAGCGAAACAGCTAACTGACTGAGGGAGGGGTCGCGCTCGCGGCCGGTCAGGTCACGTCCCGCGCCACCCACCCGCTTTGAGACACAAGTTCGTTGCCTTAGCGCCCTAGGGTGAAAGGGTGAAATACTCTTGTGGTAAAAAAAAAAGTTATAATTTCCATTGATTTTGCGTTCTATAAATTGTGTTTACCCTAACATCCTGTATGAGACCTGAGACCTGAGAGAAACAGACCTGAGTGACTGCTACCGCGTTGTTAAAGAAAATTTGGTACCACTTACGGGTTTTCCTTCCCAACCATCGTATTTAATATTATAATCCCTAACAGTCACAAAGTCTCATTCAGCATTTCTGCAGTGGACGCTAACACTAATTGAATCTGAAACAAACAAATAAGGCAATTATTTTGTTGATCCAACAATACGATGCTAACTTTCAAAACTAACGAAATAAAGTGCCGCGACACACTTTCGGAATTTAACATTGAAATAGGTAAAACCAATATCGTATTTCCAAACAGAAACAAGATTAAATAACATGATTTGTGGCCAGTAATTGTTGTTACTCTCCGAGTCATTCTAAAATTCTTTCATACTTTTCGAACAAATCAAAGTTTGTTTAAAATTTTGTGCTACTAACCTTCTAGAGTTCTAGACTCTAGGCTTGTTGTTTCCCCGAGTCGACGATATAAGAGATGAGTGACAAATTAATTCTCAGTCACTAATCTTTAGATATTTCATCTTATTTATTAGTACCACGTTCCAAGAAGTGCTAAAAAATGTTTCATGTGACTTTAAGTTTATTTAGGCACAGGTTCAGGAAATTCTACGAACCAAGCTTGGTTTAACTAATCTATATATTATCTATACATAATTATTTTAAAGTCGCTTTCCTTGCCTGTCTGCGTTGTTCTTGTAAAATACGATTATATTTTGTCAAGTGCGAAATTGTGGCGGGTCGATAACACAAAATAAGTAGCAAATGAACATGTTTTTAGGTACCACAGCGAAAGTGACGAAAATCCCTTACTTTTATACAGGCTGAAAGGGAAAAGCATTCTTTAAAATTTTGTGGTTGTACACAAGGATTTAAGAGATGTAGGTCGACGGCGCTTTGTTAAATGTGTCTAACATTTTTGCGTGTATAATAATTCAGTGATTTCAGTTGGAGGCATTGTACGTTTTGTTTGAGATACGGTACCTATATTTTCTTAACCATATTTTACTCAACTTTGTTTTTATATCAGCCTAATTTTATTATCTTACAGTATTTCGGTTTAAAAAAATATGTTCGTTCGGTATTTTTAGTTAATGTATTAAAACTAATTGCTATGTAAAGTTACGATAAAAGTGTAGGTAGGTGTTTTCACATTGTAACCCCGTAAATAATGAATTGCAAAACGTTTAATTCAACAAAAAGACAAGTTTCACAACTTCATCATAGTCTACTTACAGTTAGTTACTTAAATTCCGTTTCATAAAACATGCTTTACAGGCAGATTTATACTTTCGAAAGCTGAGAACAAGCTTACCCACAGAACTTCTTGAAAAGATTAAAATAGAGCTAATACAGCACAATGTTTTAATTTTAAAACACGATGTAAGGTGTTTAGGTACTTCCTGCGACTATGCAAAACAATTAAGTCTTTATAGTACTAAGACTATAAAGCCTAGATTGGTATAAAGGTGTGTCCAAATATTGCGTGGCAATCGCACGGCTGCCGCGCGCAGCGTGCCGCACTATGTTTGGACGACTGCCGCGCACAAACATTTCTAGCAAACATTCGTCAGTAATTGTGTTTGGACGAATGATAAGCAGAGCTACAACACGCGCAGCCGCTTTCATGCCAACTGAAGTGCGCGGCGAGTCTCGGATATCCCGCGCAGTTCTGCCGCACAAACATTCGTCGGTTTAGTCCACACTAAAGCGGGGCAGAAATGTTACCTACTGGGTTGTGGAGGTCAGATAGGCAGTCGCTCCATGTAAAAACTGGTATTCAGCTGCATCCGGTTAGACTGGAAGCCGACCCCAACATAGTTGGAAAAAGGCTAGGCAGATTGATTGAGAGCGCGGCATAAATGTGTCCTGCAAATGTTGCTGCCGGTGTTGCTGCCGCGCTCTTGGCGCTTAATGTTTTGACACATCTTTACACTAATATAAGTAAGTTTAACGCAAGTTTACTTCTCAGCAAAATACTTCACAGTATCTAAATACCACTAACTATCTAGATTTATTAAAAAACTTTGCTTGTGAAATGAAGGCCTCAAGTTTACTAAATAATAAAATACCTATAGTTATGATGAAAGGATAGCAATAGAATATTGAAATAGTTTCAGTTGCCTACGTGTTCCGGATTGTGTACGTGAGGCAAATATGACGGACCTCTGATAGTTTTCAAGACTTGATACGCGTGCAATATGAATTGCAAACTTGGTTTTCTGTTTATGTTAAATGCTAGGAGCCTAATATGAAATATTAACGTTTATATTCATGATCAGTATGCTGGCTGTCTTCTTGAGAACAGATTTCAATGAATGAATCATGAAATCAGATATTATTGCCGATATGTACATAATATGTAATACATTTATGCTCGAGACTGTGCGTATAATACAATCTAATCGTATAAGAATCTACGGTACCGCTACTGAGAAATATCGCTAAAATGGTTTTCTATTGTAGAGTCAGAGATTAACGTGAATGAAGGACCCAAATATGATAGCCAATCATTCCGATTTTTGCAGGTCATCGTTACCACCGGGAATAAAAAAATCTAACAATAAATGCACATTTATTCTTAATTTCGTGACAGTATCAAGGTAGATTGTATCGGATAAGTATCAGTAAGTTCAAAGGCACCTTAATCCGTGACGACGTAACAGTAGGCCGACATTAGCCGTATCGTGCATACATTGTATCTGTTCGTCACGCCCTTTCCGCGAAGCCGCGTGACTTTGCAATATGAACTGACCCTTATATTTAGGCCGACAGTTGCGCCCCAGTTTTTCAAGAGATGTATCGAAAAGCCGCTTTGATGGATTTTTGCACGAAAAAATTATAATAGGCTCTCAGAAACCGGTAGGCGGTACGGGAAAATTGTTGATATAATATATAAAAATACGGTTAGCAGTTGTAATACCGGCGCATGGATTGGGTGAACCTTTCATCTTGTTGGATAAGTCGGCAAAACCTTTTTGTATCACATTCAAAACATACCCTCAACTAAATACATAGTAAAAATTCAGCCGATATCGGCATCGACATCCGTTATTCTATACTGAAAATCCTTTAAACACTCCACAGATTATATTAAACCGATATCCGTAACTCGATCATAAACAATTTTGCTAACGGGTTCCCACCACGTTCGCGCACATACCATCTGTCAAAATTCGCCAGTATCGTATCGATGCACATTTTATGATGAACAATGTTTCTGAAAATGGCGTCGCGTTCATCGTAGCGTATTTACCAGCTGTATTGTCTGTTTATAGTTATTGGGAGTTATAGTAACGCGTTGCGCTGCTTGCCAGGCGGACTTGACATTAAACAAAACTTACAGGCTGGCCTGAGGCAGCAAGGCTACTACAAAATGTAGGTTAAATGTAGGTTAAATGTGATGTGTGTATAGCCCTATAGAGTAGGTAATTGCAAGTATTTCCGAGCTTTTCCTTACATGTTTACGAGACGAGAATAAGAATGGAATTCAGTCATGGTAGAATAACAACTCCATGATTTTTGATTAGTTACCTACAAACATTACAATCCCGTTTCACAATATCCGGGGTAGCTATAGAGAGAGCTAAGAGCCTATAGAGCCGGCTAAGGGATATTAAACCATAGTGCGATATATCAAACCGCGATCACCAACGCCCCTAGGGCCATTCGTTATGGCAGTTATGGCGTCTTTATGCGAGGCCTACTTTCCGTGGAATACGATTTGATATATTCATTTTTGCTAACAATGAGTCAGAAAGGGAAACAGAAATTGTTTTCATCCAAATTCATACAGTGCCTTAAGTAAATATACCTTCGACAACCTTTTATGAAAGAAATGTGGGTTGCTAGTTGGTATTCCTGATTTCCTGTTAACCCCAGTAAGGTCTTTGGTTCTTGTCAATTAAAATTAAATTAAATTAAAATCGTTTATTTCAACCAACAAAAGGGTCATAGACACAGATTACAAATAAATAAACACACAATTAAAAGACATTAAAACACACAATTAGACTATTAGAGAACAAATTAAAGACTTCGATTGCTCAGTATGTGAACCATACAGCAAGGGTAAGGTACCGACAATCGAACCTCTGCGCAAATGCCCTCAGGATGCCGCTGGAGCTAGCCCGAACCCTGCGCACCAGGGATGCACACCGTTTTCGCATAGTAGAATAGAGTAAAACAATAGAGCAATAGAGTAGCGAGTTGAGATCGAACTCACAGCTTCTTGCTCGTTAGTTTTAGCTTTTAGGCCAGTACCGTTTTAATGAATTCATTAGCCTTCAAATCTGTAGGGAATATCATCATAGCTCACCTACTATATGCGAGGTACGAATATAGTGTTGTTGTTGGTCAAAATATGGATTAATTAAGTCCACCATTGGATCCTTATTGTTGCTAGACCACCAACAGTAATAATAGGCATTGTTTACTTGATTATATTCAGCGACTGAATAGAAAGCAGTTAACTGAGAGATCCAGAGTTTGATAGGTACTCAAATATTTAATACTAAATGTAGTTAAATAGTGATATTTCGATTAAAGCTGACATCGCTTAAACGTATTCTAGAACTTTTCAAACCTTGAAATTGGTACTTGAAAATCAAATAAGCTTATTACCTACTTTCCGTTTATTTCATTTCATTTTATTTCAAGCACAGTCGTTCGTAAAAATAAATTAGATTCAAGTTCAATAATTCGTAAATAAACTCTGTTCACACAAGACAAGACTTCGTTTAATGTTGCGAAATGAGTAGTATTTTGCGGGTATCTTCATTTGTAATGATTCTTTTTATTACAGAATCATGACATGTAAGATATTCATAACGTCTCATTGGACTTGCTTTGCGAAACGCAATCAAATATTCATAAGAATGAGAAATTTCGAATAAGTTGGATAAGCTCCTAGCGTTCTCCGTTTATGTAAATGATTTTATTTGATTTTGATACGCGCCTACTTCACTTTTCGGGTCTTCGAACCGAGTTGAATTCTCATTAGTCTTGATTGATTACGATCGGCCAGCAACTAGCCATCATGCCTCGACTAAATAGAGAATCTGTCCTCAAATGTTAGGCAACTATTTTAGAACAGATTACCACAGAAGCATTAGGAAAATTAAACCTGTCAGTCTAGATGATACGATTTCTATCCGCTAAAGACAGACTGATCGTAATTGTGACAAGATTTGCACATTTAGATTGAGCCAAAGCTTAATTTAATATAATGTTTACGTGCTGCCCTGATTTACGGCATGTAGGTGTTATCAAAGAGTAATTAATATCGGCTTGCACGGCGGTACGGGTAAACAGTGTATTTTACTTGTTTATGCTGTATTTGAAGAAGGTTTGATACACTTTTGATGCACTCGTTAAGTACTTGAGTCCAACAATGCCTGGGCTTGTATAGTACTTTTCTCAAATAATGCGCGGAAATTCAAACTAAGTGAATGTATTAGGTATCGAATCCTAATAATATTAGGTCCAGAATCGATGGCGGACAACGATAATTTTTAACGGACCATTATGTTCATTTGTTTCTTCTTCACTTTAAACAGCTCTACTAGATATAAAAAGTACTCTGTGTCTATTAGCAAACCAAATCGAAATTTTAATCAAATCTTTGTTAAGTTGCCTCGTGTGTTGCCATGTGTTGAAGTAAAAAATTCGTTCCATTCTTAAGTATCACGACAGATATGAGTTTTCATAGTAATTTATTTGGCCGCTAAACACGACAAGTGTCATACTAACATTGCCTACCTGTTCAAATTATTTTCATCAGTTCCAATAAAGCCGACCTGCGACCTGTAGGTATCGTATATCATAATAATACAAACATTTTGGAACTCACGAAAGTTTCAAACAGTCTTCATCCGCATGATTGAGTTTTTCCATTCCTATCATCCAATTTGAAAACTTCGTAGTCTCAGGGATCAAGTAACCAAAATAGGAGCGAAATTTTATTGGAAGGTATTCATTTTCTTGTTTTGAATATTATTTAGGGTACTTATTTATTTTCGTATTTGTTTTTCTTTTGAGGTCAAACAAGTGAAAAGTTTGTGGTATTTCGAGTTTTTGATAGACATAAGCATGGCCATTTTGGTTTAGTGATAACAATTTTTTAAGGGATTTATGTTCAGTAGAAAGGACAATAAACAAATTATTCAAAGCATAAATCTCATCCCGTTTGCTTGAAATAAGTATAAACATCTGTAAAAACATTTTATACTTTCATCTTATGACAATGCTGGCCACTGCTGGCCACTGCTGGCTACAAATATTAGAAACAATTAAAAAAAAAATAGAATCGAGTTTAATGGCGTTAAATTAAAGTTGGGTTAAAAAACTGTAACCAGCCCGATTGGCAAGCGTGTTATTTACAGGCCCATTAGTTGTAGAGCCTCAAAATTCTTCATGTTCAGCAACAGACGTTTGCGGGCGGACAAGACTCAACAAGAAGCTAAAACTTTCTTTAGTACGTACCTTTTGCGAATGATTAAAAGTGTGAGTCATTAATAGTAATGTTTGTTCGCAGCTTTCGGCGTCCAGCGACCCCGGGGCCTTGGACGCGGTGGCACGACGCTATCGCCTTGAGAACGGCAACTCGCTGGGGGAGAAAGATGAGGTAAGAATTCTTTTTCTATCTGTTGGAAAATCTTCGGAAAATGTTTTGACCCCCTTCGGTTTATTTTGCGGTGTAATTTCTACTTCCACGTTTTACACTTACATACTTTTTAGGTCCTTATTGCTTAGATTGTTATTAATGCAATGGTATTTTAATAATGATTAACATTACTGTTTTAATATTAAAATTCATTTGTTATCAATGTTCACACGGAGTATTCAGAAAATAATACGCAAGCGTTAAACCTTCCCCCAGGACAGAGCTGACCCATTTGGTAACATCGTTCCCCGAGCTCACTTAATAAATCATCACAATGACATAACGACCGTAATTACTCATTCACCATGTACTTACGTAACAAAAATGTAGTCTTTAAAAACATTCATAAAATAGAGATGAATATTTTATCAGCAAAAATGTTGAATAGCGAAATGAAGGCACAGCAAAAATCATTGTGCGCCTTTGTCAAAAGTTTATTGCCAAATATCCGGGCAACCCAGCCTCATATATGTTCAGGAATTTGAGTAGGGTATCTCACACATGATTACATATATTATACATACATCCTGCTTGAGTGCCATGAACTGAGCGAGCAATGATGAGTTATGAATAATATCGCATGTTCTGGCGGATGTAATTAGAGACATTGGTGCAGCTAAGAATATTATTATACCCACCATTAAAAAAAAATACATTTGTACCTACCTACACGTACATGAACTCACGTCTTCTACAGAACGCCACCTGCTACGATCCTTACATACTTAGGTACTTCTTTGCCTCGTTTACGTTCATACTTACATCTGTAGTGGTATTCTGTAAAAATCTCACCGTGAAAATTTAGGTGAAGTGAGCTTAGAGTGAGCTGTCATTGTCATCGATACCTACTGATGCTAAGGCAGTGACAGTTCACTCCAAGGTCTCTTCACCTAAGTTTTCACGGTGAGATTTTTACAGAATAGCACAACTGACGCTAGGGTTTGACAGCTCACTTCACCTAAGTGTTCACGATGAGGTGTTTACAGAATAGACCGGTTGACCGTAACACGCACGCTGTCGGTTGCGAGTAGGTACTACGCATCCCTTCCGCACCTGACGTTTCAGGGTTTTTTTTTAGTTTAGTGATTAAACAGAAACAAATAAACGTGGTTAATATTCACAAATTACAGTCACAAAAATTTTGGAAAAACTAGAACGCTACCTCATAACTTGCACAAAAAGAATAGAGAGTCGACAGATGTTTCAAAGATAAATTTTACTAAGTTTAGAAGCCACAGTCATTTAATCGTTGGAATAAAACTTTACGACTTTTAAGCGCGTTTGGTTTAAACGACACCTTTTTATGAGTTAAAGGACTTAAAGGCGTCTGCTGGAGATTATTCAAGGTTGATTTTATTCTTATCAGTTCGTTCTATTATTGTATCAGGATTTTTATTAATTAACACGTAGTTATAAGTTCCATCGCTCGTAGTATTGTAGGAAAACATCGTGAGGAAACTATATCTGAGAGATATTTCTCGACGGCATGTGAAGCCAAGTCAGAGCTCTTTGGACGGTTATAAAACTCTGACACCAGGTTGTCGCTAACCACACGAAAATAATTTATTTATTTATTTATACAACTCCTTAGATCTATCTTTACAAGTTGCCCTAATGCGATAGTTAAGTACACTATACAGTAAATTCACAATAAAATAAACAACACAGCACCTAAATTTAACTTAATTATAACATAACACCCTGGAGGTGGCCAGAGTAAAGTCGCTCAGTGTACAAGAAAACAAGTCTATTTTATCGGCAACCGCGTTGAGCGTGCGCAGCGCGCAAGTCAGCGGTGCGCGCTGAAGCAGATTTGTGCGCGCGGTGGGCACCACCAAAAGCCGCGGCCGCCGCCGCCTGCTCACATACTCGTCTGGTACGCACAGTCGAATTGACTGTAGTATATCTAAATTAGAAAGATTACCCCTTAGTACATGGAACAGGTATGTGGCTAGTGCTAGTTCTCGCTTAATTTCTAACTTATAGTAACCCACCATTCCCAAAACGAACAAGGTTGGATACAGCAATGGGTATCCCGGATATACTCCATGTAACCTCAAATACATAAACCTTATAAACTTATTTTGTATCCGCTCTAGCATCGTACTGTATTTGGCTTCACTAGGACTCCAAATAGCAGCGTTGTACTCCAAGAAGTTCTATGTAAGATTTATATAAGAAACCCTTTTGTTAAAAGTTACAAAGTAACGTTATAACTAGGTACGGAATCCAAATATTTTTTAAAAGACATGTTTTACCTACTACCTACTAGTTCACAAAATGTCGTGAAAATAACAAAATCCTCGATACAAAAGATAAAAAAATATTTTTCTATTAAAACTCTGTCAGTTACGTTATAGAAAGCTTATTTCACGAGAACATTGAAAACTGATTTCTATAGAGTACATTCTGTTCGGCAGGAGTGTTTTTGAAAAGAGCTTTTTACATAGTGATTTGCTGAAAAGTTTAAAACTTAATTCCGTTTAAAATGTGGATTTTTAATTAAAAAGCTGACATTTTATTTACTTTGAAAGAGAAAGTTTAATACTTAAGTACTCAAAATATTGGTACCATTTCTGAGAATCTTAAAAGAAAGCCTTCAATTTCATTTGCAAGCTCAAACAAAACGGAAGATACCTGTCAGTAAGCAGATAAAATCAGATAAAAACCCTCCTGAAAATCAGAAGCAAAAGAAAAAAAGATTACCCCAAAAAATATAAAATGGGGAACTACAATAAAAAGTTTTTCAAGGAAGAACTACTTTACCTACATCGAATTAATATTGTTTCTATTTCTTCACAGTTATTTGGACCTCCGAGCGCGCCCGTGCTGGAAAACCCCGAGTTTCAAACACGATGGTACTTCAAGTATTTTCTTGGAAAAAGTGAGTATTAATTCATTTATTTGTATCAGTAATGATCTACAATTTCTTTAGAAATTACTTACCATCATTTGAAATCAAAAGATTACCTAATACAATGAGAAATTACTGAATTGGAAAATTTTAAACTTACAAATAGAAAATAGAGTGGATACTAAACAATGGTAAAAATAAAATAAATAACAGTGAAGATTTGTTAAAACCTCGCGTTCTTTCATCGGAATTATCCACTCCACAGAGAAGTCAGAGGAAATAAGAAAATTATTGTAATTTCCTTTTGAGTTATCCACTTACAAAGAAGTTATGTTTAGTGAATAAAATTGAAATAGCGAAGCTACTGTCCCTTTGTTTCTACGGTATTTCAGGGTTGGCTGAAAACTTGATGGATTTTATTTATAAACATTCCCGCACTGTTCTATCCAGTCCACTGAGTAAAAAATCTCGACTCAAACATGGACACATAATATTATTATGTCGTGTTCGTCTAAATTATACTCTATTCAGACTTCTTTTTGCTGAATAGACGGTACTAATGAACTCGCGACACAAGAATTACAAACATGTTTTTGGGTAATATAATTAAACTAGCGGCTACGCGCACGTGGATGTTACGGAAATTATCCCACGGGAACATACTACCGGGATAAAAGTGTTCTATGTCCTAATTTAGGTCATGGTCTATCTGTCATCGAAATCAGTTCAACCCTTAAGGCATGGAAAGGTAACAGACAGACGAAGTCACTTTCGCATTTATACTATTAGTATAAATGCATATTAAGTCAAAATTTTAGTAACGAAATCATGTTGTTTTTAATATTCTGTTCATAACTACTTTAGTGGGGTTGAGGTCCTTGAGGTTAAAATGTGAATGTCAGTTTCTAGTTCATTTCATAAGAATAGATAATTCATGACGCGAAAGGGAGCGATGACAAGAATAGTTCTTCCTTTGGTGTAGTTTCTCGTCTAGTCTTTACAAACTTGGACTCCGGACCTCAGACAAGTAGTTCAACCTTTTAAACAAAGTTCGATGAAACCGCTTGGGATAAGTATTTTTATATGGAGAAAAGCTAACGGTTCACTTAAAAAATAATATTGTAGGGAACGTAAGTCAATATTATTTTTATAAATAGTTACTTGAATGACTCGTGACATTAATATTTTCTTACGACGTTACGATCAGACTGGTAACACCTAACACAGGTAATTTTGTTAATATAATTAGAATTCTCATGTAAAAAAGTGAGGCCGCACCCATAAGTACAGGAATTTCGCCATCATACGGAATTATAAGTACCTAATAAATTTTCCTCCAGCCTTTAGAAACACATCAATATCATCATCATATCCATATTATTGAGAAAACTCACTGGGCAACTGAACCGTTTGTAAAAACAAGTGAAGTTAACATAACATCAAGCCTGTAATCCCCAGAGTGTTAGGTAGATGTGTACCTGTAGTACACCATTCATGTTTAAGTCCCATGTATTAGGGCGAGCCTACTGCCACCAACCGAGCACAGACTCCGGGCTGCTACTGAGAAATCCCTGACGGAAACAACCAATAAAACTTTGCTCGACCTGGGAATCGAACCCAAGCAACTGCTGCTGCTGCTGCTGGCAACCCAACCTTTATTTCCAGAAGTAGAAACTAAAGTTGTTAGGTAGTACCTAGTTACCTAATAAGTATTGAGTGAAGGATGGCTGCCCATCGCTACTGATAGCTACTAACTTGGATTTCCACCTTATGGAATTACTTATTTAAATACAAAAAAAACATTTATCCTCTGACCAAATAAAAAACCAAGACAGAGCGCTGTCAACAGTGACGTGAGGTCATTTTCGTAAACATGTGTGCATTTAGTGAGGTGTAGTTAGATTGTAAATGTGAGCGTGTATGTACAGAGGACCAGAGGAGTAGTTTAGGCATGCTTCACTGTATTGTTCGCAGGCAGCGCTCCATCTGGGTTTTTTATTTGGTCTGAGCATTTAGCACTAAATAAAATTATTCTAGGTACTTAAACCCTTGTGTGTTGTCATTGCGTCAGTTGATTCGAGAATTAATTCTGTCATGTACCTACAACAATAGCGAACCGGTCCAGCTGTTTGTGACAGTGCTCACCTTTTGTAATCGGACGGATTAATTATTACAGTTGACGATTATGTTTCTCCAGCGAGGCAGTTCCTGGGGTAAATAACTTTAAATTAATGTTTTATATAATAATTTTCCTTTGAAATCTGAACTAAAGAATATAAGTCAATCTACCTACATACTTTATCTTCTTATACAAACTTGTAGATTTAACGAATGAATCGTCTAGATAGGTATCCGTTTTCCCAAGTTATCCTATCTGCAGAAAATACAGATCCATAAAAAATCCCGAACGTTTTACCGCAAACTCCTCCGTCGGCTCCGTCTCAGTGGTTCACGTGAAAAATTGCTATTCCCGTTTCCAGTATGTAATGGTGATGGCTCAATCAATGTCCAGGCGGACATTTATCGATACATTCTCTCGATAAATCGCTTCATTTATTTCTGAATAGATGACACTCTAATCGAACGCATATTGCAATATGGCTGAAGATTTATATTGAAGTGGATTCAATGTCTTATAGGTTTGTATGCCATCATGGCTAAAACAACATGAATTCTAAATGTACTTAGGTACCACTCTCCAACAAAATGTTTTAATCATTTGCATCAAAATATCGTAATATACTAAACTAGAGCACAGAAATTAATTTGGTACTAGTCCCACCGGACTCCTCCCAAAATAAAAACATGGCTTCCAGTGCATTTGAAGTCAAGATTGTGTAACTTGCATGATACACGTGAGTCCAAATTGAGCATCTTCTTCATTCTGAGAGCCCAATTTTGTGTTGTGTGCGCCGGTGAATCATACATATTAGATATGACAGCAAAATGCGGTGTTTCGCTGTGGAGAATATTCTGTGTTCCTCTTTCGAAAATCGTACTATAAATATTGCTCCTCCTAAAACAAACAAATGAAGATGCGCTTGTATTTTTTCCGAAGATAGAACATTAACCCCAGGTGTCAAGATTTTTTATAAACAACGCTAAAAGCTTGTTGAACGCAATCAGAGCAGAAGCAGGTCGTTTTCATCACCAGCTATCCGCTATAAAACGCCCAACTTTATCGTACTTGCGTGACGTAATCATACCGTCACGAATCGCTGAAACTTCTGCTTTTATAGCTTTATTATCTTCATCTTGTATCTTTCACCGAAAGGCGAACGTTACTCTATGTAGACCGTTCAAATTAATTTCAGCGAATGTTTGGTACTAATTTCAGGGCAAAGACACACGTAGCTAGTTATTATGCCAAGTTTGTAACAACAGTTGAAATAGTTATTAACTTTATTAGTATGCGGGTCTTAACAGTCAATTGCTTAGCTCTTATTCTCAATGTCTACTTCATTTCAACGTCGCAAACATTCTTCAATGTCAGACAAACAATCGATATTCCAACAGCTGGGAACTTTACAACATAACTTTACACTTTACGTTTCGACCTTTGTTCTCAGAGTAGTCAAACAGGAAACGACGACCTTATCTAGTTTTTAAAATATGATTGACGTGTAAAAGTGTTTTTACAAATCTACTTACAGAAATAAAATCATTTATGTACATTTACTTAATTAGTGCCACAAGTCTTAGTCAATACTGTATATTGACAGATTACATGCGAAAGTCTCAGGATTTAATTGTTTAGTACCACCATAGAAATATAAAAAACAAGTATCTAATACACTAACTACATAAAGCTGGGTACTGACCGGCGTTACGGGGCGTAATGTAACGTGTTACACAGCGAGCGTTCGTGCAGTCAATACGAGAAACAAGGCGCTCGTGACTGCATGAATGCTCGTTTTGTAACATGTTACATTACACCCCGTAACACCGGTCAGTACCCAGCTCAATACCTACAGTCCGGCCATCGAGAGAATGCGTTCTTGACACCTGTCGGTTTCATACTAACGAATATGTGTTTTGCGAATTTGATCCTTATTACTACTAGACTCGCGACAATCGAAGAAGTCCGTTTTGACAGCTATAAAAATGCTTTGAGTAGCGATGAAAAAAAAAATTGGTTTCATATAAACTGATTCTCGAGACATATCGATTGAACATACTTAGAGAGTTTGTAATCGGCGACATATCTACATTGCTAAAAACTGATTCTCAAGGCTTAACGTTTTATTACATGTACAAGAACGAAACGTCAAAAGGGACTTCTTAGATTGTCGCGAGTGTAGAAATTGTCCAACTGACAGGTGCCAGGAACGCATTATCTCGTCGGCCGGACGGTACTTCAACGCAGATGGTGTTATAATGTAGGCTAGGCTATAATAGGCTAGGATAGGCTTTAAGTTTTATCTTGGAAAAAGTTTCAGAAGGTTACCATTTTTTTTAAACTTCTATCTACCTTGTTGGTCCTTCGAACTAAAGATAGGTACCTAGGTACCAATAAGTCTACTGCAGATACGTTACGTTACACAACAGACACGCGATTCACATAGCACTGATAATAAATTCCTTGAAGCGTATTTACCTAAGTCCTAAAAGGAAAATGAGTTTTGTATAACAAAGTAAGAGTGTCGCAGACCCTGTGTCAACGACAGAGATGTCCACCGAACCTGAAACAATGAGGTTACAGCCGACGGCATTATCCACTCACAACTGAACATTACAGTCCACTCCTATATGCTATTAATTTTATTTGTCTCGACCAAAAGGCTGTTGCTAAAGTACCTACCTACAATAAATTATGGTTCAATTGGTACTAAAATTATGTAAGTAATCATTTTTACGTCACTTATTGGTATTATCATCAGTTATGTCCTCTGTCAATCCTAATCAATATTGATTTACAATACCTACCTTCAAATGACCGTTTTAATGATCTCGTAATAATTACCTCAATCCCAATTAAGCCTAATTGGACACGGTTTGCGGATTTGATAATCATAACTTCGGGCATAATTGATGTGCAATACAGTTGCGGTGGTCCTCCATACCTACACCGGAAGTTTTAAACTGATTAGGAAGGTATAATTTTCATTTAGAATGTTGGTCTAGTGGTCGCAAGCGCATCGCGACTGCTGAGCATGAGGTATTCGGTTCGATTCCCAGGTCGGGTAAAATGTTATCAGGTTTTTCCACCAGGAATTTCTCAGTAGCAGCCCGAATTCTGGATTTGTGCCCGGTTGATAGCAATAGGCTCGCCCCCTATTACATGGGACTTAAATTTAACTGGTGAAATGTGTATGTTACTCACTATAGGTACACCTCTGCCTAACCCTTCGGGGATTACAGGCGTGAAGTTATGTTTTTGTGTTACTTATATGTAATTTTCATTTTCCAATGTGCACACACACGTCTCGAACAAACTTTTCTGGAGAATGTGTATCACGGGAAGGCAGTAGGTAGGTACCTACCATGGGGTATACGTAGGTACGAAGTACTATGAAAGAATATAATGCGTACACTCACAATAGAAATAAAAGGCGTATTTGATCTCAGTCTCTAAGCCAGCATAAAGGCTCCAAGTTATTGAATTCCTTTATCAACAAGACGTTTCATACGTATGTTGGTACGTTTCATATACATCTGTATATGTAGGTACTTATTTGTATTGTTCTCCGTTTAAAGTAGAAAACTAATGTGTACTTATGATTTATAATCGTTTCGTGTAACAAATATTAGAACAAACCTTAATAGTCTATTTTGAACTCGCTTTGACCCTCGTTATTCTAGATGTTCAGAGTTCAGAACCTGCCGACTTTACATACTGAAACTAAAATTCCAAATAAAATGTATAAGCATAAACATAAAAACCTTTAAAATCTTTTGCGTTTTATTTATATCGTCCATGAAATTCCTGGAATTTGAAAGTGGAAATGTGAAAATCGCTTTGTAGCGTTGATGTTAGAATTATCCGATAAAAATGGCGATATTTTCAAGCTGCTTTGGCTTGGTATATGAAACACGTATACAAAGTATTTTTTTTTTCTTTTTAATAGAGTTTAGGTATCGAATCAAATTAGTCGTTACAACTATTAAGTTCCCCGGTTTTAAGACACATCGCCATAATACATTTATTTATTCTCTTGGGAAAATAAAACAACAATGAATAAGGCATTTAATCGGCTAAAACATTCGGCTTGACTGACTAAACAACAAACAAAAACCTCAGTGTATTTTGTTTACCTTCGTATGCTGATTTTCATATTGTTTGGAATTTCCATATTGTTTTATTTTTCTACAGCGTAGTCTAAATTAAACAGTGATAAAAATTAAACCTTGCTTCATAAATAAGGCAAATTTATAGCAAAAAATATGCAGGAGATCGCAGGGAAGACCTGAATGGTACTTTCACAGACCAGGGAAGCATGGCACAAAAGGGAGTAGGCCTGTACTCAGCAGTGGGTCGTAAATGATAACAAAATACCCACACACACACAACAAACTCAACACCTTTCGACAGGTAGGTTTTTAGGTATTCGGAAATACCGTCCAGAGCGACGGCGAATTTACTTCGCCGAGGATAGAACAAGGCTGCTGATATACAAACATACAAATGATGATTAAATTACCAAGGTGCAACAAACACAACCAGCTTTTTACTTAGTCCTATTATAAGTCCATATTACGTTTAGTGGCACTTCCCGAAATTGTTTACACGGGTCCTAGGTAAAGTTTACTTTCATGATAGAAGCCAAAGTCATTGTACGGAAGGTGTCGGTTCTTGGAATATAATCCGAAGTGGCTAACTTTACGGTTTTACACAGAAATCTATATTTGCTCTTACATAATGCTCGATATAATTTTCATTATTAATTTATAAAATTATAACAGACCAATGTTTGCGAATTTCATTTAGTTTTCGCATTCAGTTTAGTAAAGTTGGTTTTAAATATCGGTAGGTATATCGAGTACCTAATAGATACACCGTGTATCGGTATGCAGGGTACCTACGTAGTTATAAATCCCGAGTTTCAGCATGCCAGTTGCATCTAAAGCCGTAATATTCTACAATCATAAAACTTTTACAGTGCATCAGAACTACATCGGAGTGGATGGATCCAGAGAGCCGTACCTGCTAAGTGTGGTGCAAGAAGGTGGCGCGGGACTTTTACGAGCCATCCTCTTCAATAAAATGGTGAGAAGTGCTACTTACAGTTATGGCACGCGCCCTTCAAGATTTCAATCACTTTTATTTCGCACGTCAGCTCAAAGTTATAACGCCCTTTATCGCCCGGACAATAAAATTGGAAAAAATATTACCCTTGATACCTAAGTATATTCAGACCGACTGCTTTAATTCTAAGTGGTCTCCGTCAGAGTATAATTAATTTATTGGAACGTGGAACGTAAAGTACCTAGTTGATTTCATCTCTATTGATTGCTTTACGATTTTATTATCTGACGAATTAGTTAAACTTATTTCACTACTCTTGTTTAACACTATTTACGAGCGTAGTCTCTAAAGGTGTGCTATAAAAGTTGAAAGCTAGGAAGAGAGCGTTAATTGGAGTGCTCACAGCTCTAACAAACAATAAACAGACTCGCCATAAAACGTTCAGTTTCTTGATTATAAAAATATAATGCATTTATAGGGTGCCCATAAGATATATCTGCCGCCAAGTGCTTGGAACAGTGGCGGTGGACAGGCGCCGACTAGACCAACAGTCAAGCAGATTCTGGGACAATTCCCTTCAATGGAACGAGTTGATAAGGTCCCAAGGGAGGTGAGTTGTGTTACACTTGAAACTACCATGATTTAATGATCTCATTTACAAACATGTTATGTAATCCTTTTCAAATTTAGATAACATGTGCTGAATTACAAAAAGATGTTCTACTACTGGAAGAACAGGAAGGCTCTGTAAATTTTAAGATAGGAGTAATGCTAATGAAACCGGTCCAGAAGACTGACGACGAAATGCTTTCCAACGGTAAATAGAACACTAAATATTTCAAAGTAAAATATATTTCTGAGAAACGACATTTAAATGTTGAAAATCTTTCAGAGAAAGGTGACGAGAAATGGGACAGATTTATTTCGCTTTTGGGAGATAAAATTCGATTACGCGGCTGGAACCGTTTTCGAGGGGGGCTGGACGTCAAAGGTAACAGTCACATTTCAATTTGTTAGAACTTATTACGCAATAAACAAACGGTAGAAAAAGTTATTTTCTTTGACCCTGAGGCTACACGTGCCGTGCCAAGGCTTCAGCGAAGATGATTGTTTTCGCGATAAATCCGACCGAAAACATTCGTCGAAACTCACGTACCTACTAAGTTCTTTTCGGAGTATCGAATTAAACATGAGTTTTTATTGAAGCCCAGAAAGTGTAGCTCCAGCATAAACCGAAAATAAATTGTTTAAATTCGTCTTATCCAGTCTTAATTGTGCCCGTTGTAACAGGTGACATGACTGGCAGCCATTCCATTTACACGATGCATCAAGGACACGAAATTATGTTTCACGTCTCGACGATGTTGCCGTTTTCCAAGGATAATAAGCAACAGGTGAGCTTCATAAAATTATATCATAGATAATTTACCTAAACTTTAATGATCCTACGGTGTGTCTAATTAAATAAAGAAATTCAAGCATTTCATTTTGTGAATATAGCACAGGTAATCTGCACCGAAAAAACTTTTCGACGTGACTACTTATCTGTATCGGTACTATAATATAAAGCCTCTAAAATCCCAAATCTGATATTACAAACATCAGTAAACTTAAGCCGTCTAACAAAACCAGCTTAACTTACTCCATTAAACTTTGGATATTTGTGAGGCATTTTTTCTACAAGATGCCGCAAATACAAGTTTGTGATGAATAATTTCAATATACTGTGACATCCCAGTTAAACTTTGTACTTCGAAATTCATTTACAATCTCAGAGAAAGGATAGTTAAGTCGCACTGCGGCGCCTAGATTAGGTGTTTTTAACTAGTTTAATAATACATTATTAGCGTCTAACCGGATAAGATACAGTAGGTAGGTAATGTACCTGCCAGGGTTGCGGGAAAGTCCGAAAGGGATACCGGGACCCTTGGCAACAGGCAATTTAAGGAACACGGGTGCGTTTTAGTCACCCGCTCCGCCCAGAGCGGGAGAAGTCATTTGATGAATTCCCACGCTCAAAAAAAGAAAAGGTACTTAGGTAACGAAATATTCATGAAAAGAAATGGAATAATTTTACGTTTTCTACTCAAAGAGCGCTACGCCACCGTAACTTTCAGAAAATGTTATGCAATGGTATGCATATGCACAGTCAGCTACAATTAAGTACTATATGTAATATGTTTGCAGCTACACAATAATAAGGTACCTACAAAGATTGTAGAAAATTACATACATTCATGTCAATGTATACATCTTTTTGAGGCTGGCTGTGCCTTCCACATTTCGACTGGACGTTATTTCGGTTGTTTTCTGTCAATACGGAGCTATCCATTAGTTGTTGACGGCGGCCAAATGTTTGTACTATAGTACAGGGCTAGAACTAGAACACACTTCACAGTGGGAACACAACCGACCACAACAAACAAACGAACAGTGTAGAGCTCTAGGACTGTAGGTAGATCAGCAAGGCCCAAAGTTTATCCTGCAGTACAGCTCCGTACAATTCTAACTGGAAGGAATTATGAAATCCACCCTTTTGTACAGCAGTAACCCGTTAACTGTAGTCATATCGCTGCAACTTTGTATGTACTTATTGCAGCTGGAAAGGAAGCGCCACATCGGCAACGACATCGTCAACATTGTGTTCACAGACGACTCGGTGCACAATACATTTAATCCGCAGTGCGTCAAAAGCCATTTCACACGTATCCTTTTATCAATATTTTTCAGTCTGCTGCATAAATAGATATGTATTTTTATTGCTCACTATAGAGGTCGTTGTTGGTGGTAGTGATTTTTTTGTGGTATATTGCTTTTACTTTTGAATACTTACCTATATTTTTGTGTAAATATGAACAGAAAAAAGCATACTCAAAACTAAACTGCCTAGCCTTTTCCCAGCTATGTTGGGGTCGGCTTTCAGTCTAACCGGATGCAGCTGTTTTACATGGAGCAAATGCATACCTGACCTCCACAACTCAGTAACTGGGTAATACCATACCACTTGGTAAGACTGGTTATCAGACTTTTGAGCTTGTGACAACCAGTACCTAACAACTGTCAAAGATCTACGATTGACAGCCGAGAACGTGCTTTCCGAGGTACGGAGGAGTCTGAGTATGTAAAGTTGTTCACCCATCTACGGACCAACCTCAGCAAGCGTAGCTTAACCGAAATAGATCGACCGGTGCAGCTGTTATTACTTAGCCACGAGCTCCTCTACAGAACAGAAACAGGACACTAATGCTTAGAAAACAGTCATGTTTTCTTTGTTAAAGCTCGCTATTCTTCTAACCTAGTTTCTTAACTGATTTTGCGGTTCTTTAAGAAGTCTTTTATCAAGATGTGGATGATATTTTCCTTAAAGATAAAACAGACATATTCGCAGTAGTTTCAGAGGTGGAAGAAGGATACAAGCTGAGCGTATACAGTGACGATACAGTTCCACCATTTGGGCCGTCGTTACCTTGCCCCCCAATATTCAACGATCCACAACTATTTAGGGAATTTCTATTGGTGAGTAAACTTTAACAGATATTTACCTACGGATGGTAAGAAGTCATTCTTACGATTGGCCAACAATTTAAAAAACTACTTATGCGATGTGTATTGTTCTTCTCTCTTCATTCGTAACGACGAGATAATTTATCTCGTCTAAATGTTCAGCCGTCCAAGCATTTGGTCTCTGACCCTTTTCCTTGGATTTCTAAGAAATATAATTTTACAGTAAAAACTTACTATTCAAAATCCCCAGGTAAAGTTAATGAACGGAGAGAAAGCGGCCTTCCAAACGCCTACATTTGCATTGAAACGACAACGAACCCTGGACTCGCTCATAAGGGACATCTACGCGGAACACTGCTCCGACC
Organism: Lithophane ornitopus; assembly: GCA_948473465.1. Taxonomy (NCBI): domain Eukaryota; kingdom Metazoa; phylum Arthropoda; class Insecta; order Lepidoptera; family Noctuidae; genus Lithophane; species Lithophane ornitopus. The sequence continues at coordinate 5,608,612 of OX419616.1, read as the reverse complement.
ATAAGGTGGTGAGTTTCACTTTGACACGTACTTGTTACTTTAAAACTTTCTTTATCTACTTCTTAGGTTAGAAGTTTTAATTAGTCTCTCCGTTTAGGACATATTTATGCGAAGTTTTCTAATTAGGGCAGTGATTTTAACTGCCCCTGGATCTAAGATTCTGAAATTTAGCAGAACCTTACAATATTCTGCTTAGTATTGTAAATAAAACTACACACATTGCCGTAAGTGTTGAATGCTACACGCGCTTGTAATTTAGTTAGCAGCAGCCACTTGCAAGCATTTGTTGCAGCATATTTTTCCGCAGCTTTCTAGTTAGGATCTAACAAAGCACCGAAGCTTGTAGTATGCTAAAGAAGTTGAGCTTCTACTTATAGAACTACATATTGTACTCGTTTAAAAAGTTTTAATAAAATCGTTTCATACACATATAAGATTTCTGTTTTCCGTATATGCGCTCATTAAAAACACACTTGTTTTATTTTTTCGCAAACACGTTTTGCTTCCCCGTGCATTGTTCTAAAAATATGTTTCTCTTTCACTTCCAGATCATATTCATATCATTACCATCATGCCTGTGAGGAAGGGCTTGCCAGAGGCATAACTGTTGAATACTTGCCAATCGAAAATGTGTCCATCAAATCCTAAATAAAAAGCGACGACCTACGACAGATTTGGAAAATTAATGGGCACGATTTTACAACAGTATCATTGAAAGCCTGGAATGGAAGAGTCATTTTCACGCATAATCGAGCGCTTAACACTATGCTATGCAAATATGCTGAAAGAAAAAAAAACCTAATTACCTGTTACGACTTCCTTCCTTCTTCCTCCGCCATTTTATCATTTCCTCCCCATCTTCTTTTTAATAACTAGAGATTATTTTCAGCCAATGCTATCTCGTCGAGCGCTATCAGACGTCTGGTCAGGCGGCGCAGGCGCAGGCGGCGCGGGCGCAGCGCGAACCGAACACTTCTTGCACGTGGGACAGGCGCTCAAACTTGATGCAGTGTTGCGAGGCGATGCTCCCACTAGTCTTGTATCATCAGGTAGCTAGTCTGATATCCGATATTGTGAAATGGAATATATATGTATCGAATACTTGAAATACTTCACATAGAACTGTTACTCACACAACTAGGAAAAAAGACATTGTGATTTTAATAAATATTTAGTTTTGGTCAGATAGGTAGAAGTTGCTTGTATCATCTAATTTGAGCAAGTTAATTCGAAACATTTTGTTTTATTATTCGCATTATAGTTCTTTTACATTTGCCAGATTGGTTGTTGTAACAAAATGTATGGGTTCAGGATGTGGCGGTTCACGGAGAGCCCCATGGGAAGGCAAAGTGTGGCGCGCTGCACCACTACCAGCCACCCCGGTCTGTGCCGAACAACTGGCAGAGGGACGCCTTCTACTATCTACTACTTCCAACACATACATTTTAGAAGGTACGTACTTGTTATTGAATTTTCCTGACGTTGAAGGTCGTCATTCCACATCATAATCCTAAGACGTTTCTCTCGAGACCACTCAGCGTCGCTCAAAGAAATCTGCCTATTCTTATTTGTAAATAAGCGTCGTCTTGTCACTCTTTTTTTGTAATAGACTGTCATCTTAATCTACCTCATGGCCCAAGTCGTATTATTTTTCACATTTGTTTTACACGAAATCTCAACGAGATTTGAACTTTTAAACTTTTGTCCTTCAAACAGAAAGTGGGACAACTCGAGTAGTATTAAGATGGGAAGGCTGCGTTCGAGCAGCTCGAGTCAGCGAGCGAGCCGGTCTTTTCCGCGTGGGCGCGCGCGTGGTGGCGGGGGGCGGGTCCACTACCGGCGGCGCGGGCGGCGCGGGGCTGTACGCGCTGCCCGTGCACGAGCTGTGCGCGGGCGCCTGGGCCATGCGACCACTGCAGGACTGCAAGCATGCGAGACTTCCACGGACTAAGACTGCACATTATTTTGATCTACTAGAAACGGGTATGTGTAACTTTTTTTTTCTCAGCTATCTACTGCAGTCCAAAATTGGACAACATCGTTAGCTACTCATATCAATGACAAAGGCATCCTACCCATCGAACAAATTATCAGCTTAGAGACTCTTTGAGGAGGTTGTAGCTCAGGCAGAAATCACTTTGTCCGAAAACAACCCGGAGAAAGCTAAAATAAAGACTACATTCTGTGATTTTTAGGTGAAGGAGGTAAAACAACATTAGCGGTAGCAATTGGTAGAAGAGTAATGCTTATGATTGAAGAATCAAAGACTGACAATGAGATGGGTTTCGAATACACACATATCAAAGTAAGTCGACTTTTGGACAAATTCAAGCATTTATCTAAAACAGTATTTATAAAATTTATAAAATTTTGTGTATTTGCAGGATATCCAACTAAGTGAATCTCCTATACTGATCAAGCTTATGGACGGAGAAGTAGGAATAATTGTAGTTGGATACAAACATCATTGGGAAGTTTTAGAATCTGGGACAGGCCAGGTAAACCCTTCAACCTTGAACATTAGGTAGTAAAAAGATCTGTGTAGACCTTAATATTGATACTTTGCAGGCAGTGAAAAGAGCAGAAAACTCCGAAGATAGCGGACCCCGTCGTGGAACTCTCGTCAACGCCTTACGCATAGGAGACGAGAGAGATGGACAGATTGTTTTATGTTATAATCGTAAGCATCCTTCTTATTTATCCCAAACAGTTTATTTTCCTTTTAGTTAGCACAGAATTTCAATTAATTTAAAAATGGTTTTTACAGATACGTGCCATTTTGAAAGACTAACAAGTAAAGGACTGGAAAGTGATAGCGAATATGATTTTCATTGGACAACTGTGCCTGCAGCAGTAGGTAAGGCGAAACAATATAAAATATAATTATTACATAGTTCCTCCTTTACTACGACCGCAACATTGATATGAAAGTATTTCTCCCCTAGATCAAGTCTCCGGTTACTATCAAATTCTACGGGAGGCCATAAACCTTCTTAATAATATAGCTCGATGATCTTACGTATTGGTTAATTTAATTTGTATCATTTTTAACATTTTATCGATTAATTTTGTTTCAGTATGCGCTTTCCCCTACATTATGGCATTTGCCGAAGATTTATTAGAGATACGACTAGTTGCTAATGGATCCTTAGTACACGCAGCCTGCATACCTGGACTGAAATTGCTTTGCGGGCGAAGAGTAAGTACCAAACGCAGTAAATTTTCTAATAATACTTTAACGTGTAGGTACATCGAAAAAGACTAGTTTATAAAGATACTAGCTGATGTTTGTTTTTGTGCTCATTTGGCGCATTAGTCAATTTGACGTCCTAAACCACCCTTAAAAGGTAATTTTGGAAGAAAAAGCCCCAGGCTTTGGATTGGCAGACATTTGATAACTGTTAGCTCGCCTCGCTGATTCATAGATTGTGGAGTTACTTTCTGCTGAAATGTCAACTTGGACTGTAACTGAACTGTGGACATGAAGAAACTTCTATCTTATCATCGTCAGGAAAAGTAGAAAGCCTACTTTAGTGACACAAATTAAGTTTCAGGATATATTCTATGTGGCATGCGCACCGGAATACGTGCCTTTGAGTCGGGAAATAGATCCGTGCCTCAGCCTACACGACGAGCTCGTCAGGCAGATGAGCAAACAATGCGGACCTTATTCTCTCGATGAAGATGATAATCATGATAGGTAAGCAACGATATCACCTACTTCCGAGTTTGGAGGTTTAATTTTATTTGAGTCTCAGAGCGTTAAAAGACCAACTACCTATGCCTCGAATTAAAATCAATGGATGATTACTGCTACCTTTTCGATATCGGTTGAACTGCGACGTAACACACTTAATGGCTTTCATTTTAACACTTCAACAACATTCGTTGCGTTTTTGAGCAGACAAATTTTTCTAACATACCTATGAATGAATGAATATATGATATGAATCAATGGATTAGCAATATCCTTCAAAAGCATTCAGATTGTGATTGATAGTGGTAGGTGATTAAACTTTCTTAAAATCTTCGAGAAAAGTAACACAAAGAGAAAATGGGACGAGTGAGAATTATCTTCGGCCAACCATACTTTCAATAACCCAGGTTTCTTATTATTCATTTTTCTGACTACAGAGGAGACCCCTACAATGTTAACCGCACTGCACCTTCGGAGAATAATTCAGCGTCAAGCAGAAGCAGCTCTATTTCTTCTGAGCAAGAGAACATCAGACCTCCACTGACAAGAATGGCTCCGATCTCACCACCCACGTCTCCACAAGGTTGGTATTTTCAAATTAGCTATAGAGATTTTTGTATTTCTTCTTGAAGACACTGATGATACAATAAATAAGCTGGTTGGAGCGGGAAAAGGGTCAAAAGACACACAGTTAAATGTTTACTAATCCTCAAAACCAGAAATTCGCTCTGACCTACTCCTAGAATTTACAGACGGATTAAAAAAGTTTTGAATCCACTCTTATCTTCGTTTTTATAATTTCCAGTACTACCAGAAAACAGCGGGCGGTGCGTGCGAATCTATAAGATCCCGCAGAGCAACCTGAGCGCGGGAGCATACCAGCGACAGTCGGTCTCCGCCGACCAAGTAGTCACATCCTACTTCTCTGACAGGTGAATATAATCATACTAGTTAATTTATTACATTCAACCGCACTAGGAAAAACATCCTTACTACTACGACATAAAGACGCGGTCAATATCAAATTGTTACCATGGACGTAGTTGAAATAGTCTAAAATCACCTAACTATATAAATACCTACCCCAAAAGTTACGAAGTTGTGGGTTTGACTGTAAAATCTTTAACAAAAAAAATCTTTCTTTTTCAGGCCAAATAGTATTCGGCAGAGACTGGCAGAGTTGAGACTAGACAGCAAATCAAGAGGAGGAGGTGACGATGAAACTTTATAAGTGATATGTAGACCACCAAACTAACTTCGTAGCTTGTTATCGAATACGGAACCAGGTGCACAATTTTAAAATATGAGTAGATAGATATACTACCGTAGGTACCTAAAGGTATTGAGTGTTAAAAAGTTGTCTACACACGACACAACTTTCTGAATTGCAAATATCGTCATCTTATCATCGTCGTCGTCTTAGGAACAGTGTAGAGAATTTCATTCAAAGTTTATGTCGTGTACAGCTAACTTAAAATGTCTAGATAAAAAATTATCTATAATGAAAAATATTTTTAAATCGAGTAGAATCGTTACATGTAGACATAGTAAAAGTAGATATTAGAGGGATACTTTTGAATGGCAAAGATGTGATATAACAAATATGGGTGATGTGTATTGAACAAAACTATATTTCGTAGAGCGTATGGACAAATTAATATGAAACTATTTTACGTTGACTACTATAATATTCTATCATTGTTGCAATATTGGAGATTTATCAAAAAGAATAATTTATAACAATAGATGTATATTTCTGTTCCCGGCTATTGAAAATAAGAATCATTTAAATATCTATACAGTTAAATTAATTGCTCTGCACAAAATATATGCTCAATATAAGGGAAACATACTATATAAACAAAATTATATTTAAATTAACAGTTACGACGTAGTTGGTCGTTTGGTGTTAAAATAATTTATTGGATAAGAATTTTATGACCTAGCAACAATTTTTACAAAATATACAATGTACAGTGTAACTACAGATACTATGTAATTCAAATAAATAATATTTATAATTACTTAAATGAAGAATCTCATGTTTTAATGTAATATTCTAGTCACTTGACTTCAACATGTAAGACAAAAAAGTGATGTAAAATAGTTCTCTTTAGGATTAAACGAATTATGAAGAAATGATTATAATATTATCTTTCGAGAGTCTATTTGACACCAGAAAAGAAGTGCCATCCAATTATTTGGTTATCTTTCTAGACTTAATAGTGTAAAACTGTAATATTTTGCGATGCAAGAGAATTGAAATCTTATTTAAGTGTTAATACAGATTATCTTCAATGTACATAGAGAAGTAACAGTAGTGTTAACATTTCAATGTATTAATTAAAGTTACCTATTTACTTGTATTACAGAAAATCTAGTAGTGTGTTGAATGTTTCGATGTCGTGCGAAAATGTATATTACTAACCAAAGAAAAGAACCAAACTGATAGTCATAAGTTTAAATAATAAGAATTATTATGAATGCTGATATCACATGATAACTTATGTGTGTACAATTATGTAGTCATAAAGTTTTGTCCAATTGAAAATGAAATATATTGTAAAACAGGCAAGTTTTTTTAGGATGTAACCTTTTCGATAGTAAATTATGTAGAACCACTCTATATACAGGGTGTTAGGGTAGACACCGTTATCCTTGAAACTAGTGGTTTGGTGTCATCTATAATATACTTTTATCGTGGGACCAACTTTGAAATCGCAAAAAAAAAACAGCTGTTCCATACATTTTGTCTATTTAAGTGAACACAAATGTATGGAACAGCTGATTTTTTTTTCGCGATTTCAATTTTGGTCCCATAGAAAAAGTATATTATAGATGACACCAAACCACTAGTTTCAAGGATAACGGTGTCTACCCTAACACCCAGTATATAGATCCTTCTTTTGTTTCTTAAATATAATAATTAAGTATGTGTCCCAATAATGTATGTTGAACTAATATTGTAAATAACTAAAAATAAGATTGTAATTTTTTTATAATGTTTCTCAGTTTATTAATGTGCTGTTTATAGTTCCCACTTCGACATAGGAATGATTAACGAAGAATATTGATCATAGAAAATATTATTAATGTATTAAGCAGAATATTGGTATCATAAAAATATTTTTATTGCCATATCCAAAGTTATGGAAGTACAATTGCCTGTGAGAGATATTTGAATACCTCCAAAAGAAAATTATAATGATGTTAAAGTAGTTCACAAGTTTATTAAAGATCTATAAGTATATATTTTAAATGAGTATAAATGCCGCATGAACATTAATGACAAATACATATTCGACGCATTTAGTTATGAAAATGCATGCATGTATACTTTTAAATGCACATAAATCTAGTCTCAGCATTAGTCAAACGAGGTATTTTTTTTTACTAATGTACATGCGGCTTAATTTTCCTAATCACCTGTTTCGACAAAATGTGATATTGTGTGAAACAAAATGAAAAATTAGCACATTGTATTAAATTAAATTTATTGTTTATATCATATACGTAGACAAAATTAATGTATAATACTACAATACTTCATAATAAACCCGAGATACTGAACAAATATAAGTGTAATATAATTAAAACAACTGTTCCAGTAACAAAATATACCTACTTATATAATGTAGGGTTTTACTATGTTATTTTCTCTGAGGTTTAAAATAAATGTCTGTTCAGAATCTGGCGTCTTTTTTTATTTTTACGCTATAAGTACACCTAACATTAAAGCTAAGTAAGTCATTCATAAATCTAGTCCAAACTAATCAACACAATATAATAAAAGTTAGACTTTAAGAACTACACTTAATTATAATAATATAATAAACAGTACAATTAACTATAAAAACTTGGGCTGCTGTTTCAAAGCAGTTATGTCTAAAAATCTAGGCATCTCACCTGGCTTTGGCGACTTTGACGATGGTGGTATAACTGTAAAAAAATAGAATGGTTATAAAAATACAACATACGGTATTTAGACAATGTCTCTACCATCTACTACTGGCAATGTACATTAACCGGAAATAACCACTGTTGAACATAGGCTTTCAAATTACGGAAAACTGAACATACACCAAACCACTTGGCCTCAAAACTGGTGACTGCAGTATATTCTCAAGGATTATGCTGCTGGCCTTCCTAATTCCCTAAGCCACTGCTTCCACAAACCTTGGTAATATTTCTTTGCCAGGAACTATGCATCCACAAAATATAAGTAAAACGCCAAATAATGTATTATCGCGTACCGCATTGCATACCTTGCAACAATTTATGCCTTTCCATATAATTCCTGGTCGCGAAAGACATGTCGATAGGAGCAGGCACAGGTGCAGGCCTGGGAGCCGGCCTTTGTGGTGCTGCTACAGGAGGCCCATTCTTCAAGTACTTTGCAGCAAGCTGGTTCATCTTCAGACTGGTGTCAGTAGACGCGTAAATGTGCGGTTGATGTAGCCCGAGGGGATCGTCGCCGAATTTAACTCTGAAATTTGGAAATAAAGTAAAAATTAAGGAAGTATTTTATTATTAGTTACCTTTACAACCATCAGTATAAATTTTATTTTAGGATTACTTTTGTACAAAACTCAGTGTTCGTTTGGTAAAGAAGTTGACCTCACAAATATTTAATTGCACTTATGAGATAATCAATCAATCGAATGGAATCAATGGAAGATATCCTATTTGTGTTGGATTTTAATCATAACTGAAATTCTATACCTCCATTTACCTTTTAGTAACACTAACATTTGTCTTGTCAATCTGCATTTGCACAGTCTGCATCTGTTGTCTTGTATTTCTGTATAGTGCACTCGCAGAGGATGGCATGTCTGAATCCTGCAGCATCCCATTGACATGAGTCTGAAAATTATAATAAAACATTATTAAAAAAAATCGAGTTTGACTGCAAATAATAGGTAAGTAAATAGAAATACTAGTGATGGTATTACCATTACTTTGTTGTAATAGGTCCATCCAACATTTGACTGGTCATCACTTCCTGCTTCAGAACTGAAAAAGAAAGTCATAACTCTGATAACTTGTTACAAGATTTACACTGTCTGTTACGCATTTCTGGTATATTGCAACAAACGGGGCGAACGTCAAATAATGGCAATATGGAACGCATTTTGCTTCACAACTTGTTCATGTACATTATTCTACAAAAGGGCATCCTTAATAATGTAATATATATTTGGAGAAATAAATTGCAGCTTCTTACGAATAAAACAATAGTAACAATGGTAAAAGTAATGACGATAAACTTACTCGCTATAATCTCTGATATCCAAATACAAGCTCTGCTCAGGTGACATGTGAGGTGTAGCATTATCTATTTGAACATTATACAAGCTCAACTCATTCAATGTTTTCTCATCATTCATACCGCCTGGTCCTGGTATACAACCATTAGTTGCAGCATTTCCTTGTGCCTCAAACTCTGCTCTCATAGTTTCTCCCACAGGTGCAATGCCATCCAAAAAGTTTGTATTAGGAGACTGACCCTTAGACAGAACCTCCTTTATACTTATTTGAGATCGATTGCATTGTATTTGAGCATTATCACTTGTTTTCAAAATTTCTTTATTGATTACTGTTGAAGTTCGGACCATTTCAAAGCTGGTCATGACTCCTATAGATATTTTGTGCTGTTCATTGCCAACAGTCTCAATAGCTACATGTTCTGTGGTGTGGCTTTGTGCAGGCACTTGGGTCTGTTGACTGGCTGAGATGAACTTGTCCACTTTCTCTTGCAGCAGTTGTAACTGCTCATTCTGGAGCTTAATAATCTTGAAAAGGTCAGACACAGTTGGTTCTCTCTTCTCCTTACTAACATTTGTCTGTTTTTCAACCTCCATAGAGTCTGACTTCTTGCTCTGTTCATATTTTTCTATAGCCCAGGTTTTTTTGTCAACTGCATCCATTTTTGGACTAGCTACCTGGTCCATGTCACATGTGTTGTATTGGCATTGTCTAGGTGTTGGGGTACGGTTACAACAGGAGCATCTGCTGGGCGGTGGAGGCAATCTACAAGGACATTGAGTGTGTCTGTTAGCATTTTGAACAATATAATTGGGCTGACACTTAGCCATGTGATACTGAGGTATTTGTTCTTTTGTCATATAGTGTGCACTTGGTGAAGCAATTTGTTTAATGCAATGATGACAAGCACAGTCCATATTACCAAGACTAGTAGGCTGTGGCACATTTTGTTTTAAGGTTTCAGGTAGACTAATTGCTGCCATTTGCATTATTTCTGATTTCTTAGTAAAAGGATCATTTTCTTTATCTAAACTTAGCTTACTTAATTGCTTTTGTATAGGATTCAAATCCAAATGGAATTTGTCTAAGTTGTCCCTTTTTATAAAAAAATCATTATCTTTGATAAGCACATTAGGAGGTTTCACTGGTTTATTCTCAATGGTAGGTTGCAGTTGGGAATTACTTTGAGGAACATATTTCATAGTATTAGCTTCAATTGCATTATGATTGATATCTGCAGGCTTTAGCACAGACCTACAAAATGTAGGTCTTCGAGGCTCGTGGTAGGAAGCATCAAGCATACTTAGTTCCAAGTCGTTAGACGGCGACCAGTCAGGCCCCTTCTGATAGCCCGGCAACGGCGTTTTGTTCATTACTGGATACGGGGAACTATTGCTACATTCAAACAATTGCACAGGGTCATTACTATAAGGCAAAACCTTCGGGTGACTATATAGGTCAGGTATGTTGGCATGTAACTGCCTCTCAATCAGAGGACGAGGTGAGTGGCACTCACGCTCGTTCATGTTGTTGGATTTAAAAACTTTAACAGGACTCTCAAACCGAACTTTCTTCATTAAGTCCGTCTTTTTTCAAAATACACCTCGTAACTTTAAAAAAACATTAACAATCACTTCGTAAAAACATTACCAATAATCACATAACACATTTGATTAAAAATCTTATCAAATTATAATAAAAATTAATTTATACCAATTCCCACGTAAATCGTACAACAAACTTTTGAAAATACTCGACTTGTTATGACATTGACATTGACAGTTTGTTCGACAAAGACTAGAGATGAGCTAGTGAGCCTAGTGGAGAACAAATACATTCAGACCAGACTAAAAAAATAACGTGGTGTAAACGAGGCACCACAGAGCACTATATAATATAGAGATGGGTAGCACACCTTTTTAAAATGAGGATCGTGCGAGGCACTCTTTTTATAAAGTGTGGTAGCACAGTGTGCTAGCACGAATGAGGCGAGGCTGCGGTGGCTTGGGAGCACGAACGTGCTGTGAGTGTGTCAGTGAGTCAAGTGCTCACCGACTCGCTGAGTCACCGCGCGAGTCACGTGTGTGCTGTGTGGTGTGTAGTGAGTAGTGACGACAACGCGACACGACATGACACACATAAGCAATTGAGTAGGCAGACGCGAGGTGAGTTCTGTCTGTGGTGTATGTTTGTGCTAGCAACAGTGAACGAAGACATCAATGATCAAAATACACAAAAAAGAGTGAGTGACTCGATCAACTGACTCACTTCGTTCAAAACTTACAACAATGAGTGAGTGACTCTTTTCATCCAAGTGAGTAGCTACAACTGTGCTAGCACGTGTGGTGAGTTACTCAACACTACTGGCGAGGCACTATTATTTTCAAAAGCATGTATTGAGGTCGAAGCAGGGCAAAGCCCCCACAAACTCTCCCTACTGGTAGTTCAATCAAAATAAAGGTAACTCGTAAAAAAAATTGCCATTTGGCTACGGAACCCTAAAAATCTCAAAATAATACAAAAATAGTTTTAACGGTGTGAGGCGAAAATCGAGAATTCTTTCTAAGATTTTTCCAGATGTAACCAACTTCGAGTTCAGAAACAAGAAATTTATGCATGGCAACAATATTACAAACTTCAGTCAGAATATTCTCTCTAAGTAGTCTGTGAGAATATTATTTAATATTTTTGTTTTGAGGTTATCGATTCTGTCTGACTGAATATTTAATTTCTATTTGTGATCATAACAGAATGAACGGACAACTGCTGAAAGTGTTTAGCCCTTTAGTTTCAATAACTAGATCAAAAGGCTATAAAGCACCTGGTGGAATCCGATATCCAGGGGGCATAGTATATTATCCAAGGTATGAGAACCTTTAGAGAGGAAGTGAATTACTAAATCATTATTATTGTTGTCTGTAAAAGATAGCTTTTAGCGATAAGACCACCCATTGTGTCACCCTATGTAAAATTTTCAAATTTATGTCTGTAATTTTTATGGTGAACATAATAAAGAGTATTCTATCTATCTATAGTATCTATCTATCATTTCTAATTCCATTTCCTACGTGTAACCAAGTACAACATTTTCAGACATCCTGATCACAAAGATCCAGAAGTTACACCAGCTAAGTTATTCAGAGTTGAACGAATCAAACCCAGCAAACACCAAACACACTGGCTAAAAGATATTCTTCGGGAATTTAATATTTTGGAAGAAGTGAGTGAAAAATATGCTATTAATTAATCACAAACCACTATAAATTAATATATATAATATTTGTAACTTAATTTATCACTGCTCAAAAATCCCTATTTTTTCTTAGTCCAACAGTTTTCAATAACCTCGTATCCAACATTTATTAAATGGTTTATTATTTATTAGCAATCTGCTCCGGCTTCACATGGGTGCAATTTACATGTGAAGACGGTATTCTGTACGCAACATGTTGTGCACAAGTTCTAAGCAGTAACCTATCAAAAAGTACTAGGATTGCCATGTAATTTTCAAATGGGCAAGAATTTTTCAAATAGGAGCTTTAGTTCTGGAGATTACCCTCCTACATAAACACAAACTCACAAAATTCACTCTCTCTATAAATAGACAAATCTGAATAGCAAAGCTTTTGCTTGTGGTGGGATTAACTAATAAAATTATATTTTTCTTATTTTCAGTGTGAAAATCATGTTACTGTAGTGAAAAATATACCGGAAGTGAACTCAAAGCTTTGGAAAATAAAGCATTTAATAAAAGTCACACCTATTGAATTTCCTTATGGAGAGCCAACCAAAGATGATATCAATTACACCGTTCTGATGGAAAACGGCCAATGTTTGGTCACCAAGAAGTTGGTGCCAAAGCAGGAACAAATTAAAGCTTTGGAACAATTTGAAAATAGTAAAAAGAAAATGGATGGAGATACATTGAAACGAGATTCAAGACATAAGTGGAATAATGCATTTTCTGGAGGGTTTTAACTTTATTACTGTGTAGATTAGATAATTAGCAGATAAAATATCAAAAATTATGTTATAATGTTAATATTTCATTAAAAACCTAGATTTTACTGGTTGCTCAATATATAATTTTTGAAAGAACTGATAATCCTTACATAAATAAAACAAAGTCCTCTGCCTGTTCACGATAAACTCAAAAAGAGTGCAACAATTTTCATGCTGTTTTCACCAATGGATAGAGTGGTTCTCGAGGAAGGTTTTAGTATATAATTTGGGCATCAGCTAGTATTAGAAAAAATTAAAACAGCAAGTATTTGCTTTATTAAAAACAATTCTTTAATCAAATTAAGAGCTTATTACATCTAGAACTAAATCATAGTATGTACTCATTATGTACTACATAAATAATATTTTACAAAACAAAAATTGAAACACAATATTCAATAATCCTCTTCAGGTTTATCAGCACCCTTTTTGTTCAATAAGTAGTTAAAATGTTCAGGACTTTTGAAGTAATTCTCTAATATTATCCCATGCTTGTCACCAAGACCAAACCTGGCATCACCCCATGAAACCACAAAAGTAGGATTCAATTTTTTAAACTCCTTCAAATTGAATTGATGTTTAGTTACATTATTGAAGAAATGACCTCTAAATACTGCTAAATATTCGTCACCGTCTTGATACAGCCTGACAACATATTTTGATATCAATACTTTTACAGCAAAGTGTAATGCAATAAATGCTCCAAGATATACAAAGCACTCCATCGGGCTGTTAGCAATGACGACATTATCACCTACTGTTACAGGGTTATACGCATCAGATTTATCATACACAAAAGTACCATAGTAAAATGAGCCGGCCGCAACAATAGACGTTGATAAGGTTAAATAAGTGGAAGCCCATTTTAGTGCTGTATCCATAGGTGCTTTATATATCAGCTGCCATCGTTTAGATACATCATCCTTTTCTCTCCACATGTTCTGTGTCTCCATGAAACGCATAGGATGATTCGAGACAAATCTAACCGAATATGTCTGAAAAAAATTAAATTGTTGCCGTTCGGCTAAACGTAGCAATCGTAAACAGTTCATTTTGCTGCCACTTTTATAACTGTCAACTTATTATTATTACAGCAGTAATCAAAGTTCTATTCAATCATATTTTTATTTTGAATAATTCAGCTGTTCATTTTTGAGTTAGGTTACTTTTTCTGACACTGACTCCTAACTGACACTGACAAGACATTACATATTTACCACAGACTATGTACTACTCATATTATAAACAGCCAGTCAAGAGACAGCTCACAGAGCACTATATAATACTGGAGACAGCTGCTGCAGTGTGTTCAGCGACATCATTTTTACCCGAGAGGGGATCGTTTGTACAAATTGTAGGTACTTAAAGAACCTTCAGCATTCGAATTTATATTGTGACCTTAGTGCGAGAGTCAAGGAAGCCCGCGAAATCTTGTGGCATGGTAATGCCCCAGCCAAGTCGAGCAAAACAAAGGCACAGCCGTACCATCTTTTCTCGAAGCCATTCAGGACATTTTTGACCCCCTATAACTTCGTTGTGGACCTTGTGGATAAAGCTAGAAGGTATATTCCCAAATTACATTCATTTTGAACTATTGCAGGTCAAAGTTCCTTAGTTTTATCACTGACTGACCCCAATCAAAATTCTAAGGTAAGTACTTCTACCAGACATACAAGCTTCAAATTTTTAACACAATTAGTGTTTAGCCTATAAAGCAAGGAAAAATTAAAATTTCAGTTCCGTTTTCTAGATAAACGAACTGCATAAGTAACTTTGTATTCCTATATAAATAATATGCAATTACCAAGTTAATTTTGCAATTCATGCAATTTTCGTCACTTACACTACCTAAATAGATAGAAGTTAGATAAATAGTACATATATATATCTACCTACAAAGTAAATAAGATCCCAACAAAAACATAACATGTAGGTAAAAAAATCTCGCAACGCAGTTCTTCCACCTACCGCAATAAGAGATGTGAGAAATTAATTAATGTAAAACCAAGTCTGATAATGAGCGGCAATCGCACACGACAATAGAATCTATGTACCTACATGCAACAAATCTAAGTACCGAATATTAGCGCTGTGAGTAATAAAATTAATTAGGACATTATTCATAGGTAGGTAATTATGCTGCCGAGTGATGACCAAGTCATTCATCCTTACTGTCTGTCTGTCTGTAGCGCTTTCACGCCAAAACTACTGAACCGAAGAACTTTTCCGGAAGATGTTTTTGCAACTGCATATTTAAGTTGGTCGATTATTATTCGGCAACTTGTGGAGCCTACTTAGCGGTGATCGTTTTTTTTTTTTGACCTTTGGCAGCTCATAGTTGATTTTTGAAATCGTAACTATTTAACCGGACTTTCCTGTGGCTGCCTTAAGCTTCTACACACAGGGCCTCCAGCCAGGGGCATTAAAACTAATTTAAATTGTATCGTAATCCCGGCAATAAGTCCCCTCTTTGAGGAGTGGCTGGAGAGGCGCCACGGCGTCCTCACCTTCCGCCTGGCGCAGGTCCTCACCGGACATGGCAGCTTCGGGAGGTACCTGTGTAGGATTAGGCGGGAGGAAACGCCCGGGTGTCACCACTGTGCGGATCGTCCGGAGGACACGGTGGAGCATACGGTGGAGGTGTGCCCTGCTTGGGCGGAGCACCGCCGTGTCCTCGTGGAGGTGATTGGCGGCAATGACCTCTCGCGTCCGGCCCTGGTCCCGTCCATGGTACGGAGCGAGAGGGCATGGGAAGCCGTCACATCCTTCTGCGAAGCAGTAATGCTCGCGAAGGAGGATGCGAAACGCGTGAACGAGAGGCAAAGTTTGCGCCCTCACACCCCTAACCACCGCCGCTGGAGACACTCTGGGCGTCGGGAATCCCAGGCGGATTCCCGGCCACCATAGGCGCGGGCTTGCGGACGGCGAGCAATGGGTAGCTCGCCGTCCGATAAGGACCAGTACCGGGTCGATGGCGCGTCGTGTTCCACGCGCGCCTCAAAGAGATGTCAGCACACCTGACGGGGTCCGTTAGGACCGATGCCTGCCAGGGTTGCGGAATAGTCCGAAAGGGATACCGGGACCCTGGCAACAGGCAACTGAAGGAACACGGGTGGGTTTTAGTCAGTAAGCGTCTGACACGCCCTTCCGTTCCGCTCAGAGCGGGAGAAGTCATTCGATGATTTCCAAACCAAAAAAAAAAAAGTGGGGGGGGACACTTGACCCTAGCAAAAATTAGCACTTTAAAGCTTATTTCGCAAACGGATCCCTGAACCCAAAAATGGTTTTTCACAAACTCACATTATATTTAAACAACCTTTCCAACGATACCCCACACCATGGGACTGAGAAACCATCCCCAGTTTACGTGTAGGTAGGGGAGTTACCCTAAAAAAATATACTTTTTACGATTTTATTTTACCACATTGACGGCGTAATGTATATGTATACCCATACCAAATTCCAGCTTTCTAGTACCAACAGTCTCTGAGCTAAGCCGCGGACAGACGGACATGGCGAAACTATAAGGGTTCCTTCTTGACTACGGAACCCTAAAAACGGACCTATTATGTAGCATCCGTCGTAGAATTCGTATTAGTCGTACAACAGTGGAGCCAACCTTACGGCATACCTAGGTATACCGTATGATCAAATGATCACAGATTACAATTTGAATGTACTAGCTTCAGCTCGCGTGGTATGTCGATAAAACCGTATGCCTATGTCCTTCCCCGGGATGCCATCTATCTCCTTGCCTAATTTTATCGAAATCCGTTCAGTGGTTTAGGCGTGAAGAGGTAACATACAGACAGACAGAGAGAGTTACTTTCGAATTTATAATATTAGTATGGATTTGATGGATGGAACGCACTATACCACAACTACCTAGAGAACTTACGTTCTATACTATGTCGTAGATAGTAGCTGTTTATAAACCCACAGTAAAATAAAAAAGAATTCAGCAATTAACATTTCATATAAGTCGTCAAGAAAAGCGTTGATAAGTTGACTCTTGATCAACTGCACATTTTTGTCAAATGGTTAGGTACCAACACAGACCAACAAAAAAAAAAGGTTTTTGTTGGTCTGAGGGTACCAAGAAACACACATGGGTGTAAAATAAATGAAAATGTCTGAAAATAAATGAAAAAGTCTTTAAAAATGTATATAATTTTATTCATAACTTGAATATTCGATTCACGGAATAAAAAAACAATACTCATTACAGTCAGATTTTTATACAAAAAGGTGCATAAAATAATATTGAAAACTTAAAATATGTGAATAAATTATATCCCGTGAAATAAATTCAACATAAACAACAACAAGTGATAAAAATAATATAAGTTACTTTTGTGATAGTTATAAATATGACAACTCTTTCTTATTATAATAATATGTTGAATTATTAATAGTTCAATTAGCATTTGACACTAGCTGACCCGACAGACATTGTCCTGTATAAGATTCAATAATTCATTTTGTGAATTTTCAATAATTCACAAAATTCCCATAGAAAACGCACCCAATTTTTCCGGCAACTTTCAAAATTTTCATTCCGTAAGAAACTGATTCGGACTATTTTAAAACAATAAAATAATTTAGCCAAATCGGTCCAGCAGTTCTCAAGTTATTCGCTTACCAACGAACATCGTTTCATTTTTATTATACAGGATTAATTGCTAGTTATTCCAGTCCTAGCTCAATTAGGAGCATTCAAGAGAACTACTATGAAAAGAGAAACATTAAAACAGAAAATATACACTATACAACGAATAACTAGCTTGAGGTACATGTATACAATAATAAAAATTTACCTTATTACCACAAAACCGTGTTTATCAGTTGTTTAGCTTAAACACGACATTTCTGTATGGAGTTTGACATAAAACTGACATTAGATACGCGTTGGACAAGTGTCTTAAGTTTTTGTGGTAAGACCCTACCTAATTGTTTAAATTATGGACAGCTGACCTAAAACAAAGTATACCTAACAACCTCGTCTTACTCAATTCATTCCTCATTAGAAAAGATTCTTGTTGGCGTGTGCCAGGAGTTACCAGAGTTCGCATCGAATTGGTAGTTCACCCTCAAAGACAAATTTCTTCAAAGAACAGGTACTTTCATAGATAATAGCTCTACGCCAAAGGCCATGCGAACAACTTTAAGGCCAAGACTAGCTTTGAACAATAATATAATTAAACTATTCAACCAAAATCGAATATTGCAACAAACCTGTAATAATTATATTTTACACACAGCCAACACAGTTATAGTACTTTTGGCTTAATAATTAAGTAGGCTTCTCAAAAATGATATTTCAATTCTTTTTCTACGACTTAGGCCGCGATTACACTTGTAAGTAAAATAAAGTAAAATTTATTTAAGTAACTTATGACTGCGTAACGCCCCGTTCCCACTATATCGTGACGACAGATTATCGTGTCTTTAAAGTTTCGTGGCTTGTGTATTTAAATAGAGGTGTTCACATTTATAGGACCTGTACTCCACGACTATTTCAAAATGAAACGATAAATTAATCGTCACGACTTAATGTGAACGCGCCCGCGTGAAAGATGTAAGAAGATATTACGATACGCTACTTATATAAGAGTTTTCATGCAAATTTATCGTATGTTAATTACGTAAGCGACTTACGTGAGGAAAACTTACAAGTGTAATGAGAGCCTAACAATAACATGTAACATACTTACATATTTTCAGGTTAATCTTTTATATCTATCAAAACAATAATTTCATAACTAGGTTTCGACGTATTGAGATCGATACATAATTATAATTAACCTTAATCTATTGTTTTTTTTATATAATAAATGTTATGTTTAAATGGAAAACGTCGATCCTTAGTAGATCTTTTTGTATGACCAACAATGGCGGCAGGCGGTGGAAGAGTAAAAAAATCAATCAATTACAGAACCAAAACACAGATTGATTCTTCTATAAATTCAAAAATCAAAATCAAAATATTTTATTTCACATAAACCTACATGGGCACTTATGAAACGTCAGAAGCTAGGTGCACGGTTCCAATTGGTCGTTTCCTATGGAGAAGAGCCGGCAAGAAACTCCACGGTTACTCTTTTAAAAATAATTGGCTTTTACAATATTTTCAAATTACAGTATTAGTAGGCATGGGAGGACAATGTAGGCCTTTCAACAAGTAAGTACCAGGTACTTAACAAAATAGATGTTCAGTAAATCTACAGTCCAATAAGCCTACAAAGTTCTCACATTCACAAAATAGAAAATAATCTATATAAAAGACAAACAATAAAAAATAAAAATAAAAACCTATTTCAGCCAAATGACGTGATTGCTATTACAACTGTAACAAATTGAATAATTATCATGTCCACAAAAGCTACTAGGAGTTGAAATTAAATTGGAGGTATCTATAATAATAGGAATAATGTCAAATACAATGATTATGTCAAGGATGAATGTAAAGAGAATAAACATGGTAATTTGGGAGCAGTTAATAGACTCTTACATAATTATGCCGTTTATAAGGTACCAGGGAAGCCACATGTGCAGAAGGAATTATTGCCAAACTTCCTTGTCATCAACGTAGTCTTTAATCTTATAATATGCTTTTTTGATAAGGACACGTTTGATATGGGTTTTAAATTTTCCATCGCTAAGTTCTGTAACCGACTTTGGCAACTTGTTATAAAAGCGGATACTGTTTATAAGAAATGACTTGCTTGTTTTAGTTAATCTAAATTTGGGTATGACAATTTCGTGTCTACTACGTGTATTTATATTATGGAAATCGCTTCTTGTTTTGAAAAGTCCTAAGTTTTTGCGAACATACAAAATACTTTCAAAGATATAGAGAGAAGACAGAGTCAGTATATCAATTTCTTTGAATTTGTCTCTAAGGGACTCGCGAGGACTCATTTTATAGATCGCGCGGATTGCCCTCTTCTGTAAAATGAAAATTGAATCTACGTCAGCTGCCGATCCCCACAGCAGAACGCCATAAGACATAATACTGTGGAAATAAGCAAAGTATACTAACCTAGCTGTGGCTATATCAGTCAACTGCCTTATTTTTCTTACTGCATATGCAGCTGAACTTAGTCTACCTGAAAGAGTTCTGATGTGGGCGCCCCATTGTAATTTTGAATCTAAAGTAATTCCTAAAAATATTGTTTCTGTAATTGCATCTAGTTTCTTGCCATCAAGTTTTAGATTTAGACCCACTTGAGGTACATTTGGTAATGAGAACCTAATACATTTAGTTTTGTTCGCATTAAGTAAAAGATTATTAGCTGCGAACCATTCCGAAAGAGTTCGTTCATTCATTCATTGTCTATATCTATTTGTTAAAGGTCTGTAAAGTCAGGGAACCTAATTGATAAGCGAATTGCCCATAAACGCAAATCACAACTCATCACAACTGTAATTCTTTGGCAGTCGTGTGAAATAGTTATGTTATAACACGGAAAATTGACGTAATATGGCAATCGGCTCAATAGTCCCTGACTGTAATTTTATAATACACTAGCTGACTCGACAGACGTTGTCTTGTACAAATTTCAATAATTCGTCCAAAAATCCTATAGAAATAAGGACGTTCAGTTTTTCCCCAATTTGAACAATCCCGGTCATTTTTTTTCCTTAAGTATCTAATTCGAATTATTACGAACATTTTAAAACCAAAAATAGCCGAATCGGTCCCGCCGTTCTCAAGTGATGCGCTCATCAACGAACAGCATTTTAATTTTATTTGTATAGATAGAGGACGAGTCTTATCACTATTCCAACACTTGATTTAAATCGTTTGAGGTCGGTATCCCGCTGCTCGTTGACGAAAATGAAGAAAAACTTAGGAGTTGATTTTGTAATCGGAAAATGTATCCTAATTAAGACTTTATTCAGGTTGAGTTTAAACTGTTATTAGAAAATGTGGGAATATCTTTTTCCACATTTCTACTACTTTTACTACGCGGCCTTTTCACTGGACTATCTTTAGAACTTTCGTATTTTGAAAATAAGTAGTGAGCAAACGAATCGTCTCTGCCCACATCTACTTCTTTATGTGGCACATTTTGATTTTTTGAATAATTTGATATACTAGTACTAGTGTTTTTTAAGACATTAGTATCAACATTATCGTTATTTTTTTTGTAATAGCTAGTGGTATTTTCTCGTTTATCTTCGTTTTCCGTTGTAGCGTCATTGGAAGGTTGTTTTCTTAAACTCTCGGGCAGGGAATCAGATTTTAACTTGACTAGAGTTGTATTGACGACTGAACAATCAATTTGCATCAGTGTTACGTGATCGTTCAGCAGAGAATCTGAAATTAAAATTAATGATTAGGGAAATTCGATACAGGTAACTACCATTTATGAGTGGTTCATCCAAAAATGAACCTTTGTAACAGTACATGAGGTTCATTATTGGAGAGCACGACACAGAATTTCGTAACCTACCATTGCCACTTCTAGCTGGTAAAATTAGCGCCATTTTCGGTGGTCTAGTAACATTATGTGATACGGCTGGTAACAACAAATGTTCTCCTTTACCAAAGCCCACAATATAGAATGTATCATCTCGCCTATGTAGTGCTTGAAGTAACGCATTCCATTCACCCATGTCATCCATATTGAAATCGTTTACAGCTTTCCTTATAGGTTTCCGGTATAGAGTTTCGTAGTCTATGACTGCGTTTTCTGCGAAGTCTATTTCTTTATTCCTCCTCAGTCGGCGTAATCGCGATTTATCTTTGATGGGTTTTGCCTGAGTCCTTACGCTAGGGATTTCGACGAGATTGCCGTCTAATTGCAGTTTGTTAAATAGCCTGTAGGTTTCTAATAAACCACCTGGAAATTTAAATATATACACATTATACACAGGTTTAGTTCATTTTGTAGTTGAAAATAGAGAGTGCATTTACACACAGATACAGAAGCCAAGGGTTAACATATGACTTCAGCGAGTCTCATTCAAAGGAGGTCATTTAAAGACTAAGGTATATTCAAATCCTTGTCACCAATTGATGTTTTTTCGACATTGACCACATTTTAAGTTGATTTTAGACTGACTATTACTGTTGAGAAAACGTCATAAAAAAAAAGAAGTTGTAGTGCAAACTGAACCTTATGTGTTGGTATTACAGTTGTTTTTTCTAAAACTCGTATTTGGAAACTAAATCGCGAAAGCAGATTAGATAAAGAGTCTTTCTGTTTGGTGGATTTGAAATTAATTCTCTGGAACCATTGGTGGCGATATGGCATATGAGACAAAGAGATCGAGAGCTTGAGACAGCTATCCTATCAATTTCATTCTTACTTTACCATTAATTTTTTCTTCACTCAGGTAAGCTTGTCGTTTTTTTTTTCTCGGCACATCATACGTCCAGTTCAGAGTTTTACCGCCTCCGATCCAGCGGTTCAGCTCGCCCGCTATTCGTATGCTCTCAGTCTGATTTATATTCACAAAGTCCGTCGGTTTAACCGTCGCGTTCTGACAATCTGTGACGTAAGTAACGTTACTTATGTCATCTGTAAATAACATTCGTTATTAGAAAGTCAAAGTGATTGAAATATTTTACAGACTTTAGTTTGTTATTGAATTTCCAGTTCTGCATAGAAATCGCTAAACATAATGGTTTTGACATCTTTGACATTTAGTAAATGACTTAAAGGTCACAATGTGAACTGGAAATATAACAACAGGTTTTATTGCTTTTGAAACCATTGTGCTCCTTATAACAAGGATATAAGGTTGATAATTAACTGATTTATTTGTCTTCGCTGTGAATTGTGCACTTTTATTATTTATCGGTTTATGATATTTCATATGATATGATATTTGACCTATGACGCTAAACTATGATTTTCAAGAATATGAATTATGTAGGAAAAGGGTACACACCATTTGCGATATCTACAGCAGTGTCCTCTGACCACAGTAGATGTCTTGTGTGATGTGGAGCGGAGGGCCCGACAAAAGGCTTTGTGTTCCATCTTCAATGAAAAACATTCAAACATGAACAAAATACCATACAACACCTGAAATCACCTCTCCAGTCTCCACTCTGGAAGTCATACCCCGAGCCCCAAGATACAGACTAACTGTCTAGTTTGGGGCTCACTGGTAAATAATTTTGTAATCTAGCTATAGGTAATATTTTAAGCTACTCATGTCGTCTCAACTTGGTGTTAACCTGTAAATCTGCTAAAAATAGAATTAGAAAATCGTTTATTGTCCAGGTAATACAGTATATTACCTTGACAATAAACGATTTTCTAATTCTATTTTTTCTATTGTTTAGGAACGATACAGCAGGCAGTAAAACGCTTAACGGCTTCAATAGGTGCTGTTAATTATCAAGCGAGGAAAATGTACTTCTTTAGCGGCTCTTTTTACGACGAAGGAATTATAAGGACACAACATCATTCCTCATAAGTTATAACTGTCATAACTCATCTTCCCGTTTCTAAAACGATTGTATTGCATTCTCTGATATTGACCTCGAAGCTATTAAAAAAATGTTCCAATCAAGAAACTTTTAAAATGAGGAAAGGAGACTTTTAGAAATGAAAGATGTACATAACTACATTTCGAATTGATGACTCTGAACTTCAGAGTGTAACAACGTAAAATCATATATTTGTTTCTTCAGAGAGCCTACCACCACCGCCTACAGCAGTATTCTTTTAATCTTCCTTCGTGGGGGAAAGAGATGGAGCTATAAACACAATCTTGCTGTACATCGCACTCGTCTCCACAGAGTAGTAGCTGCTCGCTCTGGTAAGCTTTGTGACATTTTGATTACTTATTATGGAAAATCATCACCATTTTTATATACAAATTGACATGATTAAATATTAATAAATTAAATATTACATACAAAATGACTTTGTAAAATATTGTATTATTTTAATTATTGTGAATGTGAGGACTATGTGGATTTTTATTTATGTTTAGATTTTATTTTTTCGTTTTCAGTTAGTTTTAACGATGGTCTGGCAATTTGAGTATTTTATGCGACCTACCCAAATGTCCTTTCTTTGATATTGTTCGTCGAGTCGTTGAGCTCCTTAAGTTCTGAGTTGAGCTTCACTATTACTGACAAATGCTTGCACTGACTGGACAGGTCCACTCAAATCGTTGTGGTTCTTGCCTCAAAAGACCATTTCAGATGCTAATCTACATGGTCCTCATATGGCTTGACCAAGATTATGTCTAGACATTAAAAGAGACTGCGACCTCTGAGTTTGTTTCGGTCTTTCTTCTCAGAGTAGTCAGATAGGAAACGCCGACGTCATCTATACTCTATTTGAAATAAGATTAGACGTATAGATAAGCCTTTTTTACATTCCGTTCAACCGATTTTGAATTCTATTGCGTTGGTGGCATGACAAATGGCAGCCGCAGTAGATAGTTGGTATTGTGTAACATTTTTTGGTTTTAATGCTATCCTTATGCCTACGGTATAGAAGTCAAAATCGGTTGAACGGACTGTAAAAGGGTTTGTTTTAATGTCTAATCTTATTTCAAATGGGGTATAGCTTATTTTTAATATGACGTGTAAAAGTGATTCCAATATCCTATTTACGAAATAAACAATTTCATTTCATTTCATTTCATTATACGTCCTGTAGAGCTTTATCTCTTTCCTACACTTAAGTAATATTAAAATAATACTGCTGTAAGCGGTGGTGGTAGGGACCTGGACCCTGGACTTCAGATTCTGAAGTCCCAAATAAAAAACAAATATATACGTTATCACTGTTTTTACATAAAATAACATCACACCTTGTTTCCCCAAAGGGTTGGGCAGAGATAGCTATAGTATACCCACATTTCGCCAGTTATCACTTCAATTATGGTCTCACTGTTAAAGCTTTCATGAAAGCCATAATAATGGGACATCAATCAAGTAGCACAAATAACCTACCCTAAAACATTCCAGTTTAGCGAAACCATGAAGACCATAGCGAATATAACAGCTATATTCTTCTTAGGTATCAGAAGTGAAGCATCGAGCCGCGGCATCTGTGGAAACACAAACCAGCTGTATTTGACGACCAAAGTAATTAATAAAGTCATTATATAGTTATGCGAACTGGGACAAGGTGAGATTGTCACCCACACACCTGTACATTATTTAAACAGATTGTTATTAAGTAGCTGTATTAAAACTGTTCTGAAATTCATGTATTTTCATATCAATCTGCCTAGCCTTTTCTGCACTAAATTGAGGTCGTCAACGGCATCCAGTCTAACTGGATGCAGTTCAATACCAGTATTTTACACGAAGCGACTTACGAGTGTTTTTATATTATTCCCGGTATGAAATTAAAATAAATGAATGTCGTACAATTTTACCTATAAGGAAAATTATATCGCGTCAAATGCAATACGGAAAAAATTCGCACAAGTACATTTATCAGATTATAATGGACGTAAAACCATGGATTTGCTAAAAATATTAAATAATAATGGCATAATGAAAAACTACATTGTCTTAAAAGTTATAGGGTGGTCTGGAGAGAGGTCGTGAGTTCGAAGTTCGAAATAAACTTTACTCACGCATAGCTCACTCCTAAACTAAGCTCAGTCGAGCTAAAAAGGAAATCAGACGAAAACCGAACCTCCCCTTTTTTTTGAAGTTGGTGCAAAATGTTCAGTTGATATTTACCTTTCGACCCCTCCCACTATTTTCAAGCTGGTCTCTTAATACTTTATTCTCTAGTCGCAACCTGGCGTTCTCTTGCTGTGCTTCAAACAGCTGCTGCTCCAAAGCAGACACATATTCTTTCTTTTTCTGTCGAGATTGACATGCAGATTCCCTATAAAATAAAAACAAGAGTAATTGTAAATCTCGCTGGGCCAATGTTTACCCGTGCAATTTCACGTAGATACGTGCAATGTGAACCTGTCAATGGTATAAAAGCCAAATATGTGTAGTGTTTCACTTCTATAAAAGATATTCAACTCTCAACAACTAGAACTGGAAGCCGACCCCAACAGGTCGGCTTCTAGTCTAACCGGATGCAGCTGAATACCAGTATTTACACGGAGCGAATGCCTATCTGACCTCCACAACCCAGAAACTGGGTAATACGTGTCCCCTTGGTGAGACTTTCGGTCTTCTGACGACCCGTAACGACAGGTGAAGATCCACGAATGACAGCAGGGACCAAAGGCTTAACGTGTTTTCCGAGACACGGAGGAGTCTCGGTATGTAAAGATGGTCACCCATCCAAAGATCAACCCCGGCAAGCGTAGCTTAACCTGTTGGATCGACCCGTGCGGCTGTTATTACTTAGACATGAGCTCCTCTCTCTCATTCAGTTATTATTACTTATATTATTTTCGTTTATAATGATAAGGTTTAATGTAACCAGTTATACAAGGAAAACTATTATCAAAATAAAGGTCAAGGAGAACCAAAATGTTGAATAGAGATCACATTATATATTTTCATTTTTATTAACGTTATTTTTAATATTTCCGTCCATCGTCGTTTTTTTAATAATATTTTGTTCTTGAAACACTGAAAAAACTCCGAGGTCACAGTCTCTGTTAGACCAGTCATTATCTTGGTCAGATCTTGTGAGGACCATGTAGATTAGTGTCAGAAATGGTCTTTTGAGGAAAGAACCACACAGATTTGAGTGGACCTGTTCAGTCATGAATTATAATATTGATATCCTCACCTATTCTTAATCATCCTCTGTTGCTTCTTGATAGCTCTGATCTCAGCTTCACTGAACTTCGAGAGGTCTATTGTAGGACTCTTTGGACATTCATTATCTGCATTAGGGGGTATCACATGGTTTTGTACTATGTTTGGAGATGTGCCATTGGGTTGTACAACCGGTTTAGGGTTTATCACTATATTGCTTCTAGGAGACGTGACCTTCAAGAAAAAAAAAAACATTTTATTAGCCTACTGATACTTAAATACATGTATGCCACTTAATCAACTATCGACTTTAGGGATCTCGAGCGCTAGACGGCCACGACTCCGGCCAGTCACGGCCGTCTAGTGATATTTGTATTGTCTGTGACTAATTGGCCGTTGCAAACAAGTGTGGGATTCGTATCGGTTTCTATAGTTTACCAGAGGCCCTAGACAAAGTGACATTCTATCAGCGATAACGATGATGGAAAAGGCAAAAATGTATAGGACTGACATAAGCTATCGAAAAGCTTATGTAAATCTTGTTGAAAGTCGTTGTAGAAAAACGAAACGCTTTCGAAGCGATTGTCACTTGACTAGGCCCTCTGGTCGCTGCAACTACTGGTCGTGGTCGAGGCCGTCTAGTGCGCGCGATCCCTTAGCAGTATGTAGTGTAGGACTAGGTAGACTATGATTGACCATGTGTAATAGAAAGGTTGCAATGGAATTTGAACTTTTTCATGTATGACATTGTTCCCAAAATTCTGAATTCAAGAGCTGTTAAATCATAGTAAACATCGAATTTGCCAGTGCTTTCGAGCTTATTAGATTTTTAAAGTGAGGGCATTCTAATGTGGTGTGTATATAAAATGTTCCTGGTACTCATCACTTTTTTATGAAATAGCATTAATTGTTAGTCTTTTCACAAGGCCTTCATCTTTGGATGTCATTTGTTATATTGTAAGATATAAGTACACATGGCTACACATCAAGCTATACATTTCCAGTATAAGCTGACCTCGCATTGTACGGAAATCCTAAACAATGCGAGATCAGCATAAACTGGTAATTTACTTGATGTGTCCCTGATTATAATTTTTTATTGTTAAAATATTAATATGAGTACAAAATGTATTTACGTCTCCTGCTTTAAAATGTATAAATAACCAACCTGAGCTTGATGATCCTTGGCACCATTAAAGGTCTGAGTCAGCGGTGATATGGCAATCTTCCCTCCCATTGTGCTCTCTGCCGGTATCACAATACTGGGGGGTTTCGTGACTACATTGGAATTCCTCTTAAGTATACTGGGCACCTTCTTATGTTCTACTTCTACCATCAATTGAATCTGACCATTCACTACTATTTGCTTATCATTTGGCGAATTATATGTGTTTTCATTTACTACTTTGAAGTATGCATTTTGTTGGTAACCATTACCTGAAAGAAAAATATAAATTCGGGCAGTGATGATGATATTACAGAATGTGGCGAATGGAGGTTCGAGGTTGTCTATAATCAGACATAATCAGCTGGCAATTCAGTAAAAGCCTTACTTAAGATCTAATTGCTTTTTAATAATCATTGTAAATATGCACCTCTGCCTAACCCTTCGGGCATTACAGGCGTGATATTATGTTGTAAATATTGTGATAAAAAATATAAAGCCAAACAACAATTTAAATATTGATGAGCATAAAAATTGTTAGATAAACTTTATAGCTACACAGCAACATGCTCGTAAAGGCAATTTGCAAATAAGCCCATAAATAAAAAATACTACACAACTGCAATTAATGTAAGTGCAAGCACATACAAGGTCACCTCACATGTTTCATATTGTTTTTTATGTTCTCATGCAATGACATTCTCATGTATTGTTACCATTTATAACTGTTAAGTAATGCTTGTATTGAATTCATTATTATGTATAAAAATGGCTTGCACAGCAAAAAAACTGTTATCGAACTCTTCAGTTATTAGGATAATAGGTTATATGTTCTGTTAAGGATTCGATTTCCGCATTTAGTCCTTAAGCTGGAACATTGTGCGTATGCTATCGCGCCCGTCAGTGGTTATTCCTTGGCTAATAGGTAAACTCACCTTTGTGTAACTTAGAAAACGTGCTGCTTAGTTCAGTATCACAGTGATCAATCTCCATTTTAATGCCCTGCAATAAAGACAATCTTTTATACAACCTCCCACAATCCAAACTTTGTTTGGTATTATGCAACTCAAACAAATTTTTCACCAGTAATAAGCAACTAATAATACCAGTATTATTAGTTGCTACTTCCCTGAATAAGGTGTTATAATTATAAGTCTTAGTAGTGGAGAGATTAAAATGTGTTCATGGAGTTTCTTGCCCATTCTTCTGTATAGGAACCTACTAGGATTTGGAATAGGCAACTAGTTTCATCTTTCCTTGAAAATTCAAGTGCATGTAATTTTGTTCAATTGAAATAAATTGAACAACATGAACAGTACCTTAATAACACCATTTTCAATAGCCATAACAGGTCCATTTCTTTCAGGAGATATTCCATTTGTTTGTGTTTTGTGTAAAGGTGGGTTAGCAAGACTGGGAGCTGTGAACAAATACCATTTATTAATAATATACATATACTAACCTATGTGAGGCGCAGAATAAATACTTTTTACTTAAACTGCTCAATTTGAAAGGTGAATTAATAGAGTGCGTTTTTTGTCTCTTTAGTAAAGGTGCAACACACCATGCAATTATTGCATTAATCCGCACAAATAGTGAGTGTACAGAGATCAAAATAAATAAAAGTTGATACCATGATACACAATAATATGTGTACTTTGCTTTGAATGCATTTGCATGATAACCAAATAAGAATTCATACCTACTGGTATAAATTCTTGTTAGATTCTCTCATAACATACCAGTTTTTTGCAGGAAAAGTTCAATATCTTCAAGGTTCAGGTTATTGGTGGGTTCCTCACTAAAATTTGATGTCCAATCAAAAGGTGACTGAGATGAGTGTCTTACTGAAATGCTACTGGAACTGCTGCAAGAAAGAAGAAAGTACTTAGTTAGTTTTCAAGGTATACAATAATTGAGTTTATTTATTTCAGCATGCCACCACCAGACATTCCAATATTTTGTGTGGGGTAGGTACCGCAACTAAGTGAAAAATAAAAACTTTTTCCAAAAAAAAAACAAGCGACTTCCAAAAATCACTAAAAAAGTGAAAAATAACTTTAATTTCGGAAGTCGGTGGCAAAAAACGAAAATTGAAAAGCAAAGACACCGACTTCCGAAATTAAAGTTATTTTTCACTTTTTTTGTGATTTTTGGAAGTCGGTTGTTTTTTTTTTTGTAAAAAGTTTTTATCTTCATACAAAAGTCATAATTCGAGGTTCGGCTCTCGACTATTTCCTCATTCAATATGGGACCAATTTGAAAGACATTTTATAAATTGAATAAGAAGGATATTTACTGTGACCCTATGTTTTTCTTTTTTCATTAATAATTGTCAAATTTGTACAATAGTCCTCTGATGACAGCGGTCTAAACAGGCAATTTTGAGCATTTTCTGAGGGTTCTAGTGCTTCTACAGATAATATGTATATATGAGATACAAGTTTTTCTTCTACAATAAAATTAAAAAGTGAAAGTACATGAGCTTTTACTCCAAAAATTATGTAAAATCCAGTTTACTAAGTGAAAGTGTCTGAAACTGAAAGTACCTATGTGCAAAACTTACTTTTTGGAATCATCATCACTGCCTGAATCTGAATTGCTGCTACCTTCTGATGACTTGATGCTTATGCTTATAGGTGATATCGGCGGCACCAGGCTTGGTGCTGCATCAGCCAGGATCTCGCTCGGCGAGGCATCCGGCGCATCCAATAGCGACGTCCATTTGTAGTCGTTCGATAACAACTGATCAAGAAAATCCTCACCTAAAAATACAATATAATTGGTGCAAAATGCAAGTGACATTTCTTATCGGTAGTGATAAAATACGATCTTTCTTGCCTCTACTACGCGATAAAGACAGAATTCGTGAGGCACATGTTTTCGAGAAATCTTTGTTCCTTTGTAACTAATTACTTGCTTTGAAATAAAACCGAAAGCGTAGTCAAGGACACGTGCGATCACAAAATACGTTTGAGGGGTCAATAACATGATTCAAAGGAAATTAGCACCACATTGTTGTTGTAAATTAGCCGGAGCTGTGCGTGAGTTATGAAATCTGAAGTTACCGTATAAGCAGTCTTTATTCTCAATCAGTATGTCTGTATCCATTGCAATAATAGCACAGGACCCGTAAACATGCCAATATAATTTTAATTACTAATTATTGCGTAGGAATCACACATCACAAACGCACAATAACACGACGGCGATGAATTTATGTTTTTAATACTTTATAATCTGTACTCAATCAATGTAGGTGCATTTGAATACTCTAATCTTTGACACTTCACTATTATTTATTTTATTTTTCTCATGTATGAATCACAACAAGCCATATTAGTAGTTATTTTATTAACAATATTTTGAACAATCAAATAAATTGCAACAGTTTTCTAAAATGTTTGAATAAATTTATTTACTTAATTTTAATTTTTTTTCTTAGAATTCACGTTCAGAACGACTCTCAAAGACGCCCAGAGTCCCAGACAATAACAACGTTTCGTTTATCATAACAAAAGACAGGTTTATAATTGCCATGTGACAGTTAAACCTTTACAAATTAATTGATACAAGTATTTTTCAAAGTTAAATTCTCTTGAAATAAGCAGATGTAAAAAGTGTTAGTGAGGAAAATATTTTTCCCAGTCTTCATTATTATTTTTTCATTGTAACTGACATCACA
Organism: Lithophane ornitopus; assembly: GCA_948473465.1. NCBI lineage: Eukaryota > Metazoa > Arthropoda > Insecta > Lepidoptera > Noctuidae > Lithophane > Lithophane ornitopus. Next base: position 5,577,132 of record OX419616.1, on the reverse strand, counting down.
CAGCTGATTTAAGAAAAACGGAACGAAATTGATTTGACAGTTTTCTTCGGGCCGATTGATTTGTCGATTCTTGTTTCGATGTATTATTTTAATAATTTTTTTATTTGATATTCTAGAATGAAAATATAAGAACGATCGATTGAAATTGTTAATATATCACAAAATAGTTTTTGCTTTTACTTAAAATGGGTGTATGAATGAGTTCAAGGCACCGGTTGCGAAAATGTCTGTCCCTGACGAGCAGGACGATTTCATATTTCGTCCACAGCAGCATTTGGATGCAAAATGGTTAAATCCTGATTTACAGGATGCACTACATAACCCTGATGCTCTGTGCACTCTGTTCAACAGTCTCTTGCAAGATAGAGAAATATATTTCGACGCCGGAAATGGGCTCGTAAATGGTGCTGGTGTTACTGCTAAACTTGGTGACAGTGGAAAATATTACTGTGGTCTGAGGGTATGTGTATTTTATGTTACATCTATTTACTTAAAATTGTAAACATGGCACTTGTTTTAACAACTCCAGTAAATATTTAAATAAAATGAAAGAAAGAAAGCTAAAACATAAACACTTATTTTACCCTACATAGATATTGACCTGCACCTGTTGTGATGGTCTCTGTGGCCCACACTCAGGGTGTGCCTGCCCACCCTGCAGTGCTCTGTCAGCAGAAGAGGAGCTCAGAATCTCTATACAATCTAAGCAGGTGGCACCATCACCATCCCACCAAATTATTGATGATTTGAAGTGGAAACAAGACCCAGGTATTTTTCCGAAATTAAATAAAGTCATGACCACATGGTTCCTTTGTTCTTGAAATAATTTATTTGAGAAATTTCACTTTTTGGATCCTTACCTTATGTGTTATGCCAGTAATAAACCTTTGTATTCAGGCCCAGAATGTCTGCAAAGTTTAATGGAGGCCCTGATCTGGGAACAGAGAGTGAGAGCAATCAACACGGCCGTTAGCTGTCCATTTATATCTCAAATCCGTCGACTCATTGCATTGTGCAACAGGCATCTTGTAGCTGTTATAAGGTATTCTTTTAAATAAAATTTTATTTCTAAATCTCTTCGAATTTAAGTCATTCATCATAATGCCAAAGACATGAGGTTTAAATTCAAATGATTAACAGATTGTGGCAGGGTAACAATTTTATGCCAAAGAAATACTTCTACTTTACAATAATTCTTTTTTCAGAGATCAAAGCCAGAACAAAGAAGTAAAAAGAATGAGAATAGATAAGAAACCACCTCATGCAGTCAGTAACAGAGCATTGAGCAATGTGGTTGGTACTCTAAACAAACCAGGTGATAGTAGTGCTGAGGGCCAGGAGGATAGTGAGGAGCCAACTGATGACTCAGAGAGGTAAAAAAAGTTTTATATTAGAAATAAAAAAGAAATCTTTCTAAAAAACAAAAAAACTGACACTAAAAAGGTTTTTCATATTTCCTCACTGGGATTCACTTTGGTTTTTGGTTGGTAATTTAATCAGTTCTAGAACAGTTTCAAAAATATTGCTTTTAATCTATTTGCAAAATCTTTGCACTGTGTGGAAGGGTTAAGTAAGCATGAACATGCAATACACAGGATGCAGCTATATACTGTGAGTGTTACAAATAACTCAGTCATTGAAATGCAATTATATTTTTAAATGTAGATGTCACTTCAATTTTCTTTAAAATTGAGCTCTTGGTTAATTTCAGCGTTTTTCTCTGTGACATGTAGTTAAGAACATACAGAATAAATATCAGCTGAATAAACTTTTGCTAAGAAAGGTTTTTATTTATTACACTTTTTTCTTGCAGTGCTATAGGTCTGGCTCGCGTCGGCGCCCGCGCCGCTCTTCGCCTAGCCCTATCTCTCGTCCGTCGCGCATGGCGATGCGGTGAAGATGCGGACGTATGTTCAGCGTTACTCCGTGATGCTCTCGATGCGGTGCGTGCGCTCCCTGATGCGGGACTGTTCGCCGGCACAGGATTAACTCCTGCGCCGCGCTCGCAGAAGATATGGGCCGAAGTCGTTGATAGTGCTGCTAAGTTCCTACATCAGGTTGTAATTGGGTATGTATTTTAAATGATGAATTGTGTAATCTATTTAGAAATAGTAATGACAACATTAATATGTATAATAATTATTCAGAGAATGATTGTCAGAAAAATTGGTGAGATATAAAGTTGAAACCTTTTCAGATAGAGATGAATGTGTTGGAACACACATTGAAGTCTCTAATGATGGTCTTATTATTGAATTTAATAAGTTACATATTTTCGAACTAGCATAATTAAATATTTATTCATCAACAGAGAAGTAGGCTGTAATGTCCCACAAGGGGATTGGCGGACTTCTCTATGCGTATGGATAGAGTTGTGCGCTAGGAGAGCGGAATTACCCGCGCTGTTGAAAGCTGCCGATGTTTTAGTCACTTTACCTCCTCGACAAAAACGTCAACCGGATAATAGGTGAGTCTTCTATACAAATAAATGCCTTCTGTAGTTTGGTGTCTATAATTGAAACATTTAGATAGAAGTTTGTTTTTACATTTCACGATACACGAATTTGAACCTTATTTTATTGAAATAAGAGCCCAAGTCATAGTGACATATAACCATCTGTATTTATTTTTATTATTGTTTGGAGCTTTTCTAAGTCTTCTTTTATTTCAGGATTGTACTAGAAGAATGTACTGCGCCATTGGGACCGTTTCTAAGACGTATGGCAAAGGTGACAGCGCCTAATCCAATACTCAACAGTGAACCAACTACTGAAGTTAATCTTACCGAAATATTCCTCAAGTAAGTATTTTCTAATCTATTTCAATTGTCTGACTTTCAAAGAAACTGTGCTTGTGATTTTTATTTTACCATAAAACAGGTAGAGTGTAAAAATATATCTTTATTTTAATTCTTTATGATCTCCATGTTAATATATTTTAAGTACCTGGTCGATCAAGCTCTGCTCGGGTGAAAATAAACATATCATCCAGGTATACCAACTCCGTTGCAACCAATGTTGTATCACATCCCCGAGGCTGTGAAAATAGAGAAAACGAATTTTCCCAGATATGAGACCTAGATCGATTTAACGCCCCCATAAACCCTATATTGCAACTTTCATCGAAATCGTTAGAGCCGTTTTCGAGAACGTGGTTACAAAAATACATACATATATACAAATATATAATAGGATATAGGATACCAATACCTCATTTAATAATATAGGATAAGATAACGTAATCGTTATTGTTTCAGGGACTTGAACATCCCCAGCGGCGATGGATTGATGGGCGTAAGAAAGGCTGGTATTGCCTTACTGTGTCACCTGGATAGACTTGGAGCACCATTACTACCGCCTTTAAAAGGTTTTGTTACTGTAAGTTTCTTAAGTATTTAACAACATTTACATAAAATTTGAAAAAAAAAAACGGTTAAAATACTGAAATATTTTCTTGTGTTATTTTTCTAAGTGTACAGAATCCGCGCAAGAAGTAGTGTCAGTTGGTTCAGGACCACTTCATTTGGGAACTCTAAGGATTCAACAAATAGCGTGTGCTGAGAAATTAGCTTTGCTACTGACTCACGATGGTGCTGTTTATACTCTGCCTTATGATAACATGACGCCGCAACTAGTCCCAGGTAAACTTGGAAAAGTTTAGATATAACCAAAAAAAAACATTTTAAACTTAAAACAAACAAACAAAAAATTACATTCAGAAAAGTGCCCTTTCTTCAAGTTCATATGAGTGAGAGTCGCTATAAAAAAGATTATCTCTATTCATATGAATTGACTTGATACTAAAGTATGTCGAATCTGACGTCTATTGAGATCATCATCAGCCTTGCTAACAAATTTGATTGGACTCCTACAAGATTTAACCAAAATTCAATTTTTTTCTCAATATTTTGTCCCTTCAACAGGTCTTGAAAGTAAAATAATCACGCAAGTATCGTGCCACCCCGCTGGTCGGCACTTCTTGTGCTGTTCATCATGTGGCGGAGTGTGGTCATGGGGATCTGGTGATGATGGCCGGCTCGGACACGGTGACACTGCGCCTAGGGATGCTCCCGCGCATCTACACCATCTATCTCACCATGAGGTCGTGAGAGTTTCTGCGGGTGCTGCTTGCAGGTACCCTTACCAAATCAACAAGAATATTGCTGTCAAAAAAAAAAAACTGCAGGCCATAGGATAAATTAAATAAAACTGTCTCCAAACAAACTCATCTTGGCTCAAATAACTTAACCTATGACCGCCCCAGTCGGATTAATACAACAAATGTTTTCCTGCCCGTGCCGCCTCAGTCGTATTCATACGACTGAGAACCTAGGTTCGTTTTTTATTTCATTGCATGAGCACGACCCGATACAGCACGGCAATTAATGTAAATCCAAGCGGTCAATAGGTTAATTGCTCTTAATTCTGATTTGCCTAGCAGTTTGGCAGATGAATGAAGCCCCATATGCACAGGGTGTTTTATTTTTGCTTTCATAATTTAGTCACTTGTTTTCAGTGCTGTGATAACATCTCGAGGCGCTCTATACACTTGGGGTCGAGGTGCACAAGGCCGCCTCGGTCACGGCACTATTGAGAACTGCCTCACGCCGCAACCAGTCTCCTTCAACGCACACAATATTGAACGAGTCATTGATGTCGCGTTAGGTAACACACGACTTCTAATAGTACTGTAAAATAATAATAATAATCGAAATGAAGATAAAAATAAAATAAAAGAATGTGCTGACAATAATATTGGTAGTACGAAGACTAACTTTAATTAATATTATAAATGCGAAAGAGTGTTTGTTTGTTTATTTGTTACGTTTTCACGCTAAAACGAATGAACGAATTTATATGAAATTTGGCACATGGGTAGACCATGACCTTTTTTTTTCCGTGGTGAAATCCTCGTGGATGTTATGTCGGACTCCTACCGACTAAAACCCCACTGTTCCTACTTCTACCATGAGTCGGGGACCGGGAGATACTTGTACATTCGCCGCACCCCCGTCTGGTCCCCCGCCATGCCTAGCGGGCCCCATCACAAAATGCGGTCGATCCCACGACCGCACGCCCTCATATAAAGGCACGCATGATGTGCGGCGTGCCAGCTCTTTGGACCTGACTGCTCGGGCAACGACACAGCCCCCAATTTCGCCGCCCGGCCCCTCCTTATATTGGCCGGAGATCATTAAGCGCTCTTCGACGCCCGGCTGCTCTTCTGGTGTGGGTGGAATGAGAGGTATGCTCTCTCTCCCTCTCCGCCGCCTCCTTTGCATGCATCACCTCCTCGCGCCGGGCGCAGCTAGTTATAGTAATAAGTTTATTGCCCTGGCTGAAAGCTTTAATCTATTAAGGCTTCCCAGGAAGCCCGGTTAAGGAGCCAATACACTCTAAGATTACTGCGAAATACAAAAAAACCAGAAGCCCTGCAGAAGTAAGCTGAGATCTACACCGTAGCTCTATCCAAAATGTTTTTTTGCAGCTTGTAATATTTTCTGACTCAAAAAGGACTTCGATACATTTGGGAAATGGCGGCGCCATTGATGTTGAAATCAGTTTTATACATTCATAAACTCACGCCTTCTTCCCATCGGAGTAGGCAGAAACTACAAAAAACCACCAGCTACGATCCTTACATACTCCGTTTACATTTACGTTCATACATCGGGTCATACACGCAGTTATCTTCCTTCTCTAGGTTGGGGTGAAGCTCAAACTCTGTGCTGTACGTGGGAAGGCGCGGTGCAAGTGTTCGGAGACACCGAGGGCGGCGTCCCGCGGACTCTGACGTCACTATCGGTGTTGAGGATCAACCGTGTTTACACTGGAGAACATTGGCATGCTGCTCTAACTGACGCGTAAGTTCATTTCGTAGACTTCACTAGGAACAGCTATAGAAATCACTTTATTCATCTAACTTTGTGCAACTGAAATTTTATTTGTTCAAAAAAGTCTGTCCTAAACAAAATGAAACCATTTTCAGATCAACGCAGTGTTAGGTTTATATTCTTCTCGCTATGAGAACCTTTATGAGATAATGGTGTGACAATCATTAGTTCAAAATCTCTTTTATATTGCACCTAGTTCATCTTGGATTGTTGTAACAATATAATATGTATCTTATTTGCAGTGGTCAAGTTTACACTTGGGGTAAAGGCGAAAGCTATCGCCTCGGTCATGGCAATCTTGAAAACGTGAAGATCCCAAAAATTCTCGACGCACTACAAGGTAAAATATTGTTCCACATATTCTCCTTGACTTTTTCTTGCTTACAATTTTATTTTACTCACGGATTCAATGTTTCATAGGTATAAGAGTTGTAGATCTTTCTCTGGGCTCGACTCACGGCGTCGCTCTGACGTCGGATGGAGCATTGTACGCTTGGGGCACGCACGAGCGCGCACAAATAACGAGACCGGTGCCGCAACTGTTGCAAGTACTCAACCCTTCGTTTAAAGCTCACGGTAAGTCAACTGATGAAGATAGCGGGTAACCGGGGTACAGTTTTATGTAGAAATAAGTGTACGAGAACTCTAATATAATTTGAATACACAATTAATTGATGAAAAAATAATTAAACAGTTGGCTCATAGGCCTCCCATAATAAATCTTTACTCAAGGGGCACAACTGAAATGGTCTGTTATTATTTTATCGTTTTTCAGGTGTTTCTAGTGGCCCTGCACAGATTTTTGTATGGAGTGAAGAAAGTCCTAGAGATCTGCCATCGTCCTTGCCCTTCGTCATTGATTTATCTGAAAGCACTTTCAAGTAAGTACCTAACTGAATGGTACCTAATTGTCTTCACCAAATACATAGAAAAGTTATTCATGTAGTGTACTCTTTTGCAGACTTCTAGAGAGATTATTGAGGATAGTAGTCGAACAAAGCAGCTCCGCAACAATAAAGGAGGTCGAATGCATGGCTATATCTTGCCTGAATCTATTGAGACTGCAAGTAAGTGACACTCAACCAAAACTATCACGAATATGCGTGTTTGTTTTAGTTTTCTTCTTTTTGGTGGCCAGTAACAAAATTCCATTTTCAAAATTTGCATTTGTATTCAAAGGTGCAAGCATGGCAATGTTCCCGTGGCCCCGAACCCGATGACACGGAAGGCGAACCTCGTTCTTGGTGCAATGGCGTGCACACTGCTTTGGTCGCCTTGGTGGAAGGTCGCGCGGGGGCCGGCGCGGCCACTGCGGCGAGGCGGGCGTTGGCTGCGGCCTGGCCCTTGTTGTTACCCACACCGCATGTGCGGGCGCATCATCTTATTACATTATTGCCTCAAGGTGAGAACAAATGCATAAAAAATAAAAAGTAATGACCACATAATTATCTTTTACAGTTGGTTAACTCAAACAGACGCATTCCAAGCGCTGTTGGCTTTTAAATTCCCGTTCTTTGTAAATATTTGGGGCATGCAGCTTAATGCTTGCAAACACAGCTTCAAGTACAATGAGCTAACTTTGTGCATATGAGCGTTTAAATCCAATGTGTTCCAATGTCCAACAACAAAACTCTTCACACAATACATTTATTTCATTCTACGATGTGAACTTGGTGTCTTGAACTTGGCATGTTTACAGGATCAGTGCCAGCTAGCGCAGGCGCAAGATTCATGACCGAACTCCTAGTTTGGTCCTTACTCGGCGGTGGTGGGTTACGCGATGCGTTACGTAACGCGTTACAGGCTCACTCTGCGGACGCGTACAATCATCTACAACTTGATGCGTATGTATTATAACAATATTTATTAGCAGGTAATGCTTATACATAACTAGCTTCCGCCCGCGGCTTCGCCCGCGTGGTATGTCGATAAAAAGTAGCCTATGTCCTTCCCCAAGATCGATTCGAAATCCGTTCAGTGGTTTAGGCGTGAAAAGGTAAAATACAGATAGAGAGACAGACAGAGTTACTTTCGAATTCATAATATTAATAATAGATAGTAAATAATTATACAACTTAAAAAAAAGACACCTATACATATCTATAGGTTTAGGTAGTTAAAAAAGGGTAAACAAAAAAAACCACGTGACTCATAGATTCTAAACCTTTTATTTCAAATGATAAAATGATATTATATAGAGGCACATATTAATAGGCTATATTCTGAATGTCAATCTGATGAACTATCTATCACATTAATAATAAAGCGTTTAGTGGTATCATCAATTATTTTGTCTAATTTACACATTTTCTGTTCTTCTTTTAGCGCTGTCAACAAAGGCGTCTAGTTAACCGACAAAACGTATTACCTGCCACTTCAGTTCCCAAACTACGGCACAGTTGTATTCTTCAATTTAGCAACGTTATCTAATTTGTTGTATTTTCTAAAAGGTTTGGGGAACCTGACTTTTTGGGCTCTTTACAATAGACAGATTACAAAATATTATATCATTATAATAAATATAACAAAAAAATTGTGCTCAAGCAGTTACATCTACGAAGAGTAGTTTAATAATAAATGATAAAGTTTAAGATACTATGATAAAAGAGGAAACTATCCCGTGATCGAAAATAAATTTATTTTGTTATAACGTATTTTTAAACAAGAAAGTGTCAACTATAAAAAACCCTTTTTACGATTTGTTTACCTTTTTTTAACTACCTAAACCTTTCGAGTATAGGCGTCGTTTATTAAATTAAGGTTCTAAATAAAATACTGGTATGAATTGCTGAAATCAAAGGTTTCCTTTTCAGGGATTACGATCAAATAGATATAGTGACCGGACAACGTGGTTCTCCCCCCGCAACTGCAGGAGATGACGCTGACACTGTGACAGGTTTGTCTTCATAATTTTTAGATTATACTTTACTTTATCTTACAGAGTTTGACTCAAACTCAAAACTTAAAGCGTTTATTTCAAATAAAACAATTACAGGCACTTTTAAAATGTTAAGGAAGTGGTCAGCCAGAACGATGAAGCTAGTTGCCCATTCCAAGGCATAGTAGGTATGGAGAAGAACAGGAAAAATATTCCACGAACACTCTTTTAAATCAAAATATGGTTACAAAATATTGGTTACATCATGCATGTTGAAATTATACACGTAAGAACGATACAGAACGTTATATGCGTCAACTTAACACAAAAAAAAACAATTAAAAAATTAAATTAAAATTAACCGTGGCAGCTAAGAGATGACGATGTATTATCATGATATTATATTATTTGTTTGTAGGTTGTACTGAAGAATACCAAGTAAGCAACGCGGCATCGTCAGATAAAGGGGCATCTGTTCCTTTAATGCACTTGGTAAGTTTGATATATAAAATGTAACGCAAGAAATAATGTTATTTTTCTTTGATCACATTGCTAAACAATATACCATGTATTGAATATCTTTTTCATCTCACAAGCTCGGAAAGATTCTGGTTGTCATTCGAAATCTTCGTGCAAAAGTGCATTTTATCCGCTAGAGTGAAAAGAGTTTTCAAAATTCGAATCTTTCTATTCAATAATTTTCTATACCGCCGGTTCCACTGATAATGCATTAATACTTATTTCATGTCAGTGCGCCAACCTCATTTTTAGAATAATCAAACTGGCCAGCACGAAAAAAAATCGCTTAACGCGCCTAAAGAAGTTTTCACTTCAAAAACTTTATTTAATTTTTTTCTGTATACTCAATTCACTTTCCATCATTTTGGTTTGTTTAGCAGTGCAGAGTTAGTGCAAGCGATACATAATGCCGAATTGAGCTTCCTTTCGGAAAAATTGCGCGAAAAGTACATTAAAGCGTACAATATTTGTTCATTGCATAGATACACCTAGCATTTTCCTCGCTGTAGAGAGGTGAAAAGTTGTGTGTTTCGCTCGGCAGCAAATTTATTCTGCGTCTCGTACCTTTGAAACCCTCGCAACGCTCAGGATTCAATACAAAAAACAACTTTGCAGCCTTGCATAACAAATAACTATTTTCAACAGGTAAAGCATCTTATTCGCAACACCTCCTGTCAGACTCAGATGCATATAAACGCTATAATGCACGGCGACACAAGTAAGACGGACGATCCTAAAGGACACGACACCGTCAGTCCTAGCTGTGATCTACTCATACGATTCCAAAGGTAACGGTAAACATTTATATTATAATCGTTGATAGTTCATAGCGAGAAAATATCTGCAGCGATTCATACGACAAACAATACCGATATACAAATTGATGTTATTTCTACTAAAACGAATATGAACATAACTCTAGTGCATATTAAGTTGATTTCAGAATGACCAGTACCGACTATTGAAAAAGTCATAAAATTTCTTTGAAGTCGTAGCGCGAATTGAAACTTATGTGTTGCTATTTAAGTTGTTTTTCCAAAAAGTTGGCTTACATGTTGGAAACGCAGTTTATATTACCATTTTGGGTTTAAAAGTTAATATTTTATCTTTTCTGGGTATAATTGCCCCGTTACCGAAAATCGAACTGACCGGTCCTATTCTTTACAAAAATCAGGAAAACTATACAAAATATATTGCCAGTGGCCAATAGGGCCAGTGGTAACTGCCGCGACTTAGGAGTCGTAGGTCGTCGTAGGTTCGAACCCTGACAGGCGCTTTACTTCACTTTAAAAATTCGAAGACATGTGACATCTTCCAACTGATACAGACAGAACAGATTACGGTCCACTCCCTCTCACTGAGAGTGTCTCAGCAGTGGAAACAACATAGGCTGATTATGCTTATACTATTGTCCTCAGGTTACTATTCTGCGAAGCCATGTGGTTACGAGGGGGTCGAAGTACTAGAGGCGGCGTGCGCGCACTTATCACACAATACATAGAGCTACTAGCCGAGCACGTACAATCTACTCTGTGTTCGTTCACGAGGGCTGTGCATAGAGCGGATAACACGCAGCTTGTAGCGTTGTGTGAACTTGTGGCTGCTGATATTGTTGGTAAGGAAACACACACATGTTAATTTATGAAAGACTAGCTTTTGCCAGCGGCTTCACCCGCGTGAATGTCGGAAATGATCTCACGGAAACGTACTACCATAATAAAAAGTATCCAGTTTATAAACTATCTGTGTACCAAATTTCATCCAAATCCGTTCGGTAGTTTTTGCGTGAAAGAGGAACAAAAATAGCAACCAACATCCATCCATCCTCACAAACTTTCGCGTTTATAATATTAAGTAGGATAGTAGGTTAAGAAGTAGGATTAGTAGCATATAATACATATATTAGTAAGACAGTAGGATACGAAATATTTTTGTTCAAAGTCTTGGAGGACTCAGTCCCAAGGTATTATTTGTTCAAATAATGAAGGCGTTTATTTTGGTCAGGTTTTTTGTGTTTTGAACATTCGTCAATGAAGAGCAATATTATATACGAATTTATGTTTGACCAAAGATTTGAGGGCACGTGCATCAATATATTTTAACACTAGCTTCCGCCCGCGTGGTATGTCGATAAAAAGTAGCCTATGTCCTTCCTCGGGATGCCATCTATCTTCATGCCAAATTTTATCGAAATCCATTCAGTGGTTTAGGCGTGAAAAGGTAACATACAGACAGACAGACATACAGACAGAGTTACTTTCGAATTTATAATATTAGTATGGATTTGTCAGGTCGCGTCGTCAGTGAGCTAGGCGCCTGGATAGGCGCTTGCGCAGCCCGTTCCCCATGCGCTCTAGCTGACTCAGCAGACTCTCTAGTGAAGATATCACGCGCTTGTGATGACGCTGCAAAATCTCTACCGTCTGCTGCTAAGTTAGACGCCGACCTGCTGGGCTGGCCAGGACTAGTGTCCAAGAAACATCAGCTTAAGAACAGTATTATTCGCAAGTAAGTTAACTATGTACTAAAAATGTAGGTTCATTTGTCACGTTATTGTGAACTTCGTGAAGCCAACTCAGGGAATAAAATGTTCTTGGCTACTGAATGGTATTAAGGCAACATTAGTAACCTATATATTACCTATAAATTCATAAATATTCTGTCGCTGATGCGGTTCTGTAAACTGGTTGATGGAGACGAATTCCATGCATTTCATGCCTTACATTATCAACTTCAAATACAAAATATAACTAACCAATATTATTATTCTAGATGTGATCTCCAGAACCACACAAAAGAAGGCGGTTCCTGGGTCGTGATAGCCGGCCACGTCTTCGACGTCGATAACTTCGAGTGTGAGAGCGCGAGTACCGTCGAAATGATACGGAAACTTCGCGGTTCCGATGCGACGGCCGCTATGAGTGTGGAGCCACATGCAGCGTATCTCTCGAGGGTGACGGAGAAATGTGTGGGGCTGTATGCTGATCAGATATACAGTTATAGGTGCTATGTGAGTATTTTCGGTACATGACTGTAGTTATCGATGCGGTTAATTAATGCATTAAAAATTCAGTGTACCTAAATAAGTTTGATTAGGATAACAAATTATAATTGTCAAAAAAGTTCACAACACATTATATTTGAGTACCCATCTTAGATCAGTTACATGTATTGCCACTGTATCAACTATCTACGTTAGCGTTATATAGTCCTAATTGATTTTTTATTGACAAATTGTAATTAAAAATGTTCGAAAAAATATCTGTTGCAATGGAATTTGAACTTTGACATGTATGACATTGAGTTTATGATCTCAAAATTGATAATTATTTGAAAGGAGTTCGGAGTTTTGGCAATAAGTCACCAAATGGTAAAAATCGTATACAATATGAAATCGACTAATCTATCATTGTTTATACAGGAGAGTTCAGCAAGTCTCCGGACATACCACATACTATCAACATGTGCGTTCAACGTAGCTGTGGGTCTGACCCAGTGCGGCTCCCGCCTGGCGCGCTCGCTGCCAGTACAGCAGGCCGAGAGAGATGCGGCGCCCTATGCCGCCGCTGTGTTCTTGAGAGGAGGCCTGCAGGTTTGTGCTCTTGCACTATACAAAACGATCAAATGAAAGATGTATCTCCGAGAGTTACAGCAAATACCTAGCTCTCCATACCCCCCACTCCCTACCTACCCCTACCCTACCCTAACCCCTACCAAATCCCCCCACCAAGGTCCGTCCGTGGGTTACCTTCCCTAGATATGTCTTGGGAAAAAACAAACGATACTTTATCATGTTAGCTGCTAGGAACAAGGCAACATGTTTCCCGCAAAGAACAATGTAACAAACAATGTTGATGATGATATTGTGCAACTTTTGTTTCCCATAATTACGGGGTTTACCGTGTTACATTTTCACAGGTTCCACAACTCACAAATCCCTTCGACGAAGAAAAAGCAGAGGCTCGCAGTGGATCTTCCACTGGCGGCAACAGTCCGGCCGGAGAAGCGCCTCTCCCGACGCGCACGTCCCGCCCGCCCCGCCCCCCGCCGCGGGCCCGCGTCGCGCAGTCGCCTGCCAGAGCTGAAGCATTGCTACATGCACTTGCTGAACCGAAGTTACACGTAAGTTATTCTATTGCCCTAAGGGTCAGCTCAGACCGCGACGTGAAGCGACGCGACGCTGCACTTTTTAACAATTATTGAACTTATTTTCTTCACGAAAAGGTATAATTTCAGTGCGACGGTTGACACGTGTCAAAGTACGCTGAGATGCGCGGGGCTGCGCAGTGCGTGTACCTTATAGTGTAGTAAATAAATTCGATATTGCATCGGATCATAAAAAGTGCGAGTCGCAACGCGTCTCGGTGTGAACTGACCCTAAGCGTCTAGTTTCCACGGTAGTGTGACGTCACAATGTGATGTTGAGAGTGGTCGCATAGGTTGGCAATTTTTGCCACAAATATCCATTGTATGGTTTACGTCAATGAGATTTTGTTTACAAAAAAAATTGAAAAAAAAGTGCAATTCAGAACAAATAAATAAATAAATGTACACGTTTCCCGTTGCCGTATAAGTACAGTCAGACTGACTGTACACACTTTACATACTATTTTTATGTAATTATTAATTAACGCACATTCATAAGATTTGATGGGTAGCATATTCAATATTTACATAATCAAGTTAGGGTGTCGTATGTGGTCATTCTGGGGTCCAACGGGACCCGCTACCGAGCCAGCGGAGGTTTGTGTGTTCGGGTCCAATCGGGGGCGCTTCCGAACTATACGGTTAAATCGTAATCGTCGATATTTACGACATGTGATCATTTCGCGCAACCAAACTTTTCTGACACTAAAAAAACAAAAACCTATCAAGTTATTATATGTTTTTGATCTTCTAGGATCCACTAGCACTACATCTATGGTGGGCGTGTGAGAGACGTGAAGGGTGCGCTCCACATTTTCCACCAGAACATCCGCTTGAAGAGCTGCGGCGAGCGCTGTTAGCGGCTTTATTGTACCATGCAGGTCTGAAGGAACATGCGCTGGCGACTGCTATGGCCGGTAAGATTATAATCTAAGAATATGAAGATAAGTAAATGGTCGATTACATTGATGTTTTTTTTAACTGTCAATAAATAATAAATGTAAAGTTAAAAAGTACAAAAAATCGGCTACGAGTTTAAATAAATTGATACAATGGATTATTTAATAAATTTTGCTGAAATAGCAAATAGATTAACTCTAATCTATTCAGAAAATAAAAATATTTTGATGTGTTTTAGAAATGGAAAAAGGCGAAGTAAAACTATCACCTGCGATGTCTGAAATCGTAAAAGCTGTTCAGCAAAGTAAATGGACTTTAATGAGGACGAGACAACAGCTTTCACGTGGTTATAAAGAGGTATGTTACTGTAGCAATCTATTTAAAAAAATCTTAGAATCTTTTCTACAAGTCTTAGGCTCAATTCACACTGAAATGGAAGCGGCGAGCAGCGACGCAGTGAGCGGTTTTAATGACAAAGCATTATAAACTTTATGTGCAATATAAAAAAAATATAGATAGGCTTGATAGAACAGCGCGGGGCCTCGCGGCGGCGCGAGTCGGCTCGCGATTTAAATTGCCTTGTCTTATCTACTCGCCGCGTCGCTGCCGGCCGCAGCCATTTCAGTGTGAATTGAGCCTTACAATTTTTTCACATGTATGTCTAGGTATGCGCAGCGCCTCTAGAGAGGGCGCGATTCCTTCTTCACGAGGTTCGCGCAGCCATGTCTCCCGCAGTATCAGCATTGCACTCACGACCGCCGTCCCATCGGGCGCCCACTGCCAAGAAAATATTCCAAAAAGTCATGCGGGCCTCTAAAACACCTGGATTCAGTAAATGGTAACAATAATAGTCCTGTAGCTTTTATTACGTCATTTTTTATTGCTTGAAAACTTTAAATAACCTTGCGAGATTACTTCGATATCTGTTTACAGCTTCGAAACTACAAAAGATCTCAGAAACAGACAAAACAGTCTCAGCAAAAGTATGTTCAAGGCTACCAGCAGCCTTCTACAGGGTGATGCACTCCTCATAAAGTCTTCCGTAGCTCAAGCGTCGAAAACGCCCGAAGACGCTCCGAGTATCGTCGTGGAACCCTCAAGAGGACACAACGAAACCCCTGCAGCTCCTATAAAAGACCCCATGCTTAGATCTAAAGTAACCCTTAAAGTCAAAGACAAACCTTTAGAGAAAGATTTAAAGAATGCGTCAAATAATGACGATATGAAAAACGAAGGTCGCTGTGACAGAGATAAAGGAGATAGAGACGATGTGTTAGACAAAGACAACGATGATAAAACGCCAACGAACGAAATGTCGATTAGCTCGATTAACGATATTACCGATAACTCGATTCTCAAAGAATCGATGGAGAGTGAGAAGCAAGTTATGATGCTTGCTGATGATCTGAAGACTGATTTGATTATGGCTGATGAAGAAAAGGATGATGATAATTCTGAGAGGAATAAGTTTGTTAATGCGTGGGTTTCGAGACTTGCGTGTGAAGAGAAAGGTAATCCTTCACTTTTATTTGGCGTTTTTAATTTCTATACAGGGTATATCAGAAACGTGTGGTACAATCCATCAAACTGAATAACTTTATCCAATATACCTACTCGACCCAAATTTAGATTTTTTTAATTTGTTTATGACAGAGTCATATATGCTACTGCCCATAAACTATATCTGTATAGTCAACCTCGCAATTGCTTTACAACCCTAAGGTTGAACAAATCATCAAACAGACTTTCGCATTACAAATATTAGTGGTATTCATTCAAAGTTGTCCTTCTGTTTTAGATTTATATTGGTTACTAGAAGAAGTGACTCAAGAGCAACAAGCTTTGACAATAGCCATTATTGACTTCGTCATGACTGAAAACCCCTGTGATATAGACATACTAAGAAGAGCGTTGTATTGTCAGGTATGGCTGCTGCACATAATTATAAACTTTATATATTCTGGATAAGGTTGAACATTGCATATTTTATCGTGAATTATTAATAAAATTTAATTTCAATTCTATCATCTTAGTTATATGGTTCAATTTCAGGTGCAAAGAGCAGAAATAAGAAAGAACGGGTACTCCATGATCAATAGTATACTCAACTCGTCACAGACGATGTCTGATAGCGTTAAATACGCGGCCCTCGCCGGTTTATTAGGCGCTTGTATGGCAGAAGCCGTTCCATACATGCCATTAAAACCTACCATACCGTTGACGCACCCATTGATTGGCATAGAATCTGTGATACCGTACTCTAAGTATATGGTGTTATTAGAAAGGTCTAAATTGATGGATTATATACTAATAGAATTGAAAGCAAGGGTTTTGGAGGGAGAACATACTCAGGCGCTGCCGTTGAAAATGAGCGCGAATTATGGAGCGCATGCGTTGTTGAATCGACCTTCGAGAGCCAGGTAAGATTAATCAAAATCATGCTCTTTATCTATCCTCCCCTCTAGCTTGCGAAATGTTTTATTTGTACGGATCTAATATTATCTTTCAGGTTCTTGATAACACTACTATCACTTCTCATAGAGGGGTGTCAAGGTCCAGAATTAGAGCAGCTAATTAATGGTGGAGCTTTGAGCTCGTGCCTAACTTTACTGAAACAAATCGGAGGCGATACATCTCAACTTACATCTTTAATATGTAATGGATTAAAGTCGAAATGTAAGTAACGTGTTTAAGGTGTTCTAATACATATCACGCCCTACCCAGATAAGGCGTTTTACGCGCGTATACTTGTAGTGGATCCAACGAGGCACCCCGCTCGTTGTGATGCATGTGAAACGCGCTCATGTGCACGGAACTTCGCGCGTCTGTACGCGCGTAGAGCGCATTATGACAAGGTCTGTTTATCGTACCAAGACCCACTTATACCTACCACGTCAAATTATATTATCTGAAGAAACTTCACAGACGTGAGTAAAGATTTTTTTTTACCTTTCAGCGGATTGTCTCATAATATTCGAAGACGAGAGACTAGGTGCACGGGCTCGCGGAGCTTCGTTGTCAGGTCCTGAACTAGCTTCACTGATGAAGATAGGTACTCGAGTAGTGAGAGGCAAAGATTGGAAGTGGGGTGATCAGGTTAGCATAAACTATTATCAAAAGTGACTCCAAATGGTTCGTGTAATTTAACACACGGCTGCTCTGTCGCCAGTTCTTTTCTCGAACTTGGCTTGACACGCTGCCGCGTGTTTACATATTATACAACACAATCTGTAAGGCTAAGGCCGAAATCCAATGAAATTATTCTGTAAATAAATCAGCATGTCATCAGGGTCTAAAGCACCCTAAACGTTTATTTTGGAGCCATAGTTGCAGATCATTTTAGATCCTTGTTTTCCTCCTAACCAAATTCCAAAAAGTACAATATTCTTAGTAGACTAAATGCAAATCAAAAAAAAAAAAAAAAAAAATTGTTCAATGAACTCTTCAGTTGTCGAAGTAAGGAGCATCAAATGTTCCAGAAATGCATAATTTCTTCAATGTTATAGGACGGTGTTCCCGGTGGTGAAGGACGCGTCATAGGTGAATTAGGAGAAGACGGATGGGTGCGGGTAGCATGGGATGCGGGAGGTACCAACTCTTATCGTATGGGCAAGGAAGGTAAATACGATCTGAAGCTAGCCCGCTCGCCGTCACCGCCGCCTTCAGTGGATGAAACTGTGCATGGGACTGGTAAGGATTTCATAGACTTTGAAACTGGTGTTCTCTTCAACTCATTGTGTTTGCCACATTTAGAATTTTGATTACTTAAAGAATTTTTATTTGGTCTCGTTGTATATAAATTTTTGTGACTAACATGTCCGAGGTTAGATTTGCAGCAGGGGCAAAAATGCTCGGTTTGGTTGGAGGTAGGGCTTATTCTAAGTACGCCTGGCTAGCTACCACCATCTTATCTCAGTCTGTCGCCATAACAACAATTTTATCAGCATTGTAGCAGGCTATCTAGCCTGTTCCTCTGTGGAAACACAATGAGGAATCTGGCTGTGTGTGCAATGAGGAATTGAGGAATCTGGCTGAAGCTCGTTTCAACCTTCAGCCTGATCATTACTTACCATCAGGTGAGATGAAGGCCATGAGAATCGGTGGCTGGCATGGCTAAGGGCCTCTGAAACTCTTAATCTAGATACCACTCAAAATTAAAAAAAAAAAAAAAAACTTTTTGCTCGCCTATTCTGTAAGATTCCTGGATTATCACGATGAATACTTTTATTAATGCGTTCTCCTATAGCAGCCGTCGTAGACAACAGCGTAGAATGGTGGCCAGTGAGTGAAGTTCGCTCAGCCTGCACGGGTGCTATCCGTGCTCTATGCGCCGGCGCAGGCGGCGCGCTCGCGTCTGTTGGTACAGTCGCCAGAAGAAATGTCGCTGCTTTACAACGAAGACTATTGACTTTAGCTCATGCACACTCTACGCCGCCACCGACGGCGTTCGCTACGCATTATCATACGGCTTTGGCACTGTTACGAGGTAAGGATAGTGTTTTATTATAAAAGAGTAGTCACTTGATAGGTTAAATTATACGCACGCAGTTCGGACCCCTGGGCCCTGCCCGATATACAATACAATTATACAGTACAATTTCAAATTATGCAATTTTGCTGCCGAGTGGCATGCGTATAAAGAAACATAATACTATGTAGGTAATATTTTAAGCGCGAGTTTCTTATTTACTTACACAACATTTACAATCCTTGTAATAAATAAATAAAATGGCCATTTATTTCCTGCAAACTATACATTCTCTGCATTCTCCTAATAAACATAATTAGTTTAATATTAGTATTGGTTCTTTTTTTATGATGGTTAGTTTTAACTAAATAGTATGATATTAGTATTTTTAGTATTTATATTTTAGTTTTTATTTATGAATTACACTATCTTAGTCTGCAAGAACCCCTATAAAGGTCGGGTAAAGGCCTCTTCCAAAGATGCACATGTCTTGTGCTACTTTGGTCCACAACAGAGGGCCAATTCTCTTACTTAAAAAACTTTCACATTCAAGTCGCAATCTGTCAAACTTGTCAAAAATGTTGGTAAATTGATGGTTTTTATGACAGATTGACAGGTGATCTACCTCTTAAGGTTTGTAATAGGTACTGCATATTTACAAATGTCTTAAAATGTCCGTTTGATTTTTTGTTACAGCAAGTGCTCAAAGTCTGGAGATGCGTATATCTCTATGCACTGATTCATGGTTCGAACTCTGCTACAGTATTATTTCGGCTGCTGACAAACCCATCTCACAGGATCTCATTTATTTACAAGTAAGTTTGTATCATTTACTTACTTACTAAATTACTTTTAACATTTTTGATTCGTCTTACTTTTAAAAGGATTTTATTACTGACCCTGGTTAAAGTCAATTCGTACACTAAAAATAAACTTATTATTTTGCCCACTTTATCTCTGTCTAAATCTCTATAATTTATAGATGCCTTATATTTTTTTTTTTTTATCTCATCGGTATTAGAGATTTAAAGCAATGTTCTCAATACTATTTATTTTCGCAGATTCAGTCATTATGGCTTCTTCGTCGTGTGTTAGTAGAACACACAGGGCCTCCCGAGTGGCGACGGACGGTAGGCGCTCAGTTACTAGCGCTGATTGGAAGATTATGGCTTGAAACTCACTCGTGGGATCCAGCCTTCAAGCCGAACCACCAGGCTATTGGCAATAGTGCTGATGATGAAGAAGTTGGTAAGGAATTTTTAAATTTGGATTGGTTGAATTTTCCAATTTGACTACTACTGAGATATTCCTTCTTATTTTATAAATGTTGCTTCAAGTTAAGAGATATTTAAACGTCAAAAATGTTTGGTTAAACAGACGCTAATCATTACTTGATTTTAACAACGTTTATAAATACGGAGGATATGTCAAACTTCGTAAGTTGTCACTCAATAACACTTAAATATGTCCGTTTCATACAAAGTAAGGTAAATGTTACAATAATGTCTTAATCCCACTTTCCCCCAGTAAAGAAGAAACGCCTGCTTACGCGATCCTAACGTAAAAACTTTGTTTTCGTCGAAATGAATTTTAAACAATGACTTATTACAACAATTACTTTTATACAACTCACTAGAAACTTACCCATTACAGACAACAGGTGGCGCGCCCCAGCGACCGCAAGTTACACAGGCTCGACGTGTGCTGCGCTAGTACAGCTAGTTAGACAGCTACACGCGGCTGCGCAGTGGCATACACCATTAACGACTTTATTATTGGATAAACTGCAGTTGGCGGCACAAACGGTAAGTTCTTATAGACTACTACTACTTAGAATTTTAAGAGATTATTTGCCAGGTAGGGGTGGTGCTTGCCAGGGTTGCGGGAAAGTCCGAAAGGAATACCGGGACCTTGGCAACAGGCAACTGAAGGAACACGGGTGGGTTTTAGTCAGTAAAAGTCTGACACGCCCTTCCGCTCCGCCCAGACCGGGAGAAGTCATTCGATGAATTCCAAAATTAAAAAAAAACGGTAGTGGTGGTGGAAGCGCACTGCATCCATCCTGCCACTGGTAAACTATATTTATAAGGAGTTTCTTTTCCAAGAAATCGCGAAATAAATATCACCTGTGCCCTACATTTATGTTATTATTTATGAACAGCCGTTTTTTTTTCTTGGCTCCATAGTGAAAGTTGTTCATAATGATGAGAACAGAGAGATTTCGCGTATGAAAAGATACACCTTATATATCCGCAACGAAGCTTAAATTCCTCACAAAGGGAATATTTAGACTATTTAGACTACAAGCACCTAGGAGACTCAGTACTTGGTATAATGAACAATGATATCACTTTTTTTTTAATAGGTAACAAGCGACTGGCATTGGTGGCCTCATACTAGTCAAGATCTGACGCAGACAATGAAACCGTCACCTCCCAGTCTTGAAAGTTGTCTCATAGGTAAGTTACACTAAACGCAAACAAAATGTAACTTTATTTACTGAGTCATAATGTTCTTTATCATTTACCCTCAACTCAACACAGATAATATTAAATTTAAAAACTGGGATATAAGGTTCATAATCATTTGCAGCGGGTGCACTAGGAGTGGTTGGTGGTGTAGAATGGCGCATACGACTGGGACAGAAGGTAGCCGCCGGTTCACCGCCACGCAATGCGATTGTAACGCAACTATCGCCTCGAGCGAAGATCACTTTAGTACATGATGATAATACTATTACTAAGGTATGTTTCTTTTAGCATATAAACTTTAGCATGACGCTTTAGACATTCATGACGTGCCAGCAGCTGCCGAGTATTTCTGTTTTGTAATCGTGATATTAGATCTATTGTGTTTATTATCTTTTAATAATCTTTTACTATGCACGTGTTTCTGTGACAAACAAACTTATTTTTCTTTCTTTCTTTATGTTAATCTTAAACTATCAAAACAAAGTTTTTGAGTTTAAGTTTTCAAAAATATAAACGAGATAAATGACAGCAGCCGTGTGAGATGCCTGTCTTCAGTGTCTTCCTTCTCTTTGATACAGATGGCAAAAGAATCGTCTACTCTAAACCTGAATTCGATTTGACTCCTGAAAATATTGTGTGGATATTAAAATTCATCAGCTTAAATCAAATGGGCATTCAATTTTTTACTCTATTCACTCGTTTTTAAATTCTAAAATGCATCACCTTGCATTTCTATCATCAGACTGAGCTAAGCGGCATACAGAGCGCAGAAGGCGACCGTCTCTCGTTACCGCTAGGTGGCGGTGAGAGCGCACTGCGTGTTTGTGCTGCGCTATTAGGCGCTGGACCGCAAGCCTCGCCTATGCATCCACATCATTTACCTGGTAAGGACAAAAATGATTTTTTTTCTATTTGGTTAGATCTTTTATTTAAAAATAAATATCTACAGCACATCTAAAATCATACATTGACATTTCGCCCAAAAAATATATTTAATTACCTTTCTTTTTAGCTGAAATCGACGTATACGGACTAAGGAAGCAGCAAATGGAACTGCTAACATTATGCGCAGTACGTGGCCTTTTAACTACAAGGACACGATTACGGAAAGTTCTGATGCAGCCACCAGACCATGCGGGTATGTTTCTTGCAGAACTCCAATTTCCATAACCCTTAAATATTGAACGGGTTTAAGTCAAATGCAACCTTGTTCGTACATTACATTAAGTTGAAAATCAAATAGCCAAATATTCGAAAAAGAAACAAATTATAAACTATCATAATATTTCAGGTAACATAGACAGAGGAACAACATTAGGTACAGAAGGGACCTTACTAAGACGGCTACTAGCGCTAGCTACTCGCCCAAGTCCACTGGCTGCGTCCCATACGCCGCGTGAACTTGAATCAGCGGCACTTACTATAGTTCAACAGCTGGCTGCTCATGTTAATGGCAAGTATAAGTTGATCCTAACACTACAGCTATAGGTCGTAAATATAATATACCGAATTTTAGAAAAAGTTGGGCTTTGTTGAGCGTTGTCTCTGTCACTCATAGCTTGAGTTTGAAAATCTTCTAAAGCTCAATATGTTATTCTTAATAAAATTCTGTTTTGATTGAAAATTATTATTACTTCTACAGGAGACGACAAAGACCATGAAACTCCACCCGAAATGCCAATCATAGACAAAAGTAATGTAATGCAGATATCTATGGGTCCATCAACTAGTACGGCATCTCTTTGTAAGTATACAAAACACATGACAAAATATCCCTACAATATGTTATACCGTGATATTAACTTTATATTCGATCTTCTTTTACAGCAAGAAAAGATCTCAACACATGGGCAAACTCTTCACAAGTGCAACAAGTTATCGAAATGGGATTTTCTAGACACGCTGTATACGGCGCTATTCAAGCTTTAGGTAACAAAACAATCATATTTGCCATTCAAATATTAACTCTTTAGTCGTTAGCTATAAAGCTGACTATTCCTTACATTTCACCGTTATTAGAGTCGAAATAAAGCTTAATATTCCTTACAGGTGGGACAAGTCTACCCTCAGTAGAATCATTAGTCGTATACCTATTAGAACTACCTCAGCATGGTATGGACGACTCAGTCTTCGAAATGAGACCTTTGAGTTCAAAATCAGAAAAGAAACAGATTCCGTATAGATGGCGCAGTTGTTTCGCTTCTGAAGAAGAATATGCGCAGTACTTGTCTGACGTCATCACTCCGGGGATGACTGTACGGTGCTGTAAGGCTGTTGAACCGGTAAGTATTGCGTTTTTTTGTATTTGTGTTATTCCACAAGGAACACACTTTACATGCTTATTCTTCTTCACTAAGAGCTTCAGCTCATTTGAGGGCCTACATATTATCCACACTAAACTTATAATTTTCTTTGTACGCCCTGAATTCGCTTCTTGCATCTATTTATTTCTCCACCTTAATTTATCTGTCGCTTGGTGGAAACCTTCGATGACAGGTTATCTTCAACACTACGGAAAGTTGTTCACCTGCGAATCTAAGCACAGTTCTACACATCACCTCTGTTTGCCCCACACATTATTCTGAAGTTTTCTGACACCGTCACATTTTCCAAAATAGATATACTGCTAATTTGTAGCTAGATTAATGTTCTTAAAAGTATCGGCTTAGTTGAATTCATGTAAACGCTTCTTTTTAGTAAGTATGCTTGCTTCAGTTATTTTGAGAGTTTATACGTGTTTTTTCAGGTGGCTTTAGGCGATGTTGGACAAGTACAAAAAGTTGAACGTGATATAAAACAAAATGTCTTCTTACACGTAAGTTTTCTGCATTTTCTATATGCGTAGTTTATTTAATTGACGCTTAGATATATGTTTATATGTGTACGCATTACCTATACTTCATGTCATTGTTATATCTCATAAATAGAATAGGGTATTTGACTTCTTTGAAAAATATACATGTATTAATCCTTAATTGAAAGATGGTAAAAAAAATAAAGATTTGTTAAAAAAAAAAAATATCGGTGGAAAATTGAGAAGTTACACGCTGATGTAATTATTCTTCTATTCTTGTCATGCAAAATGATCATTGTATAAAATGTCGCGAAGTTACTATGGCGTTCCTGTGTTGTGACGTCAAACCGCAGGAGAGCTGTCTATTTAGTGTAATTTTTCTCGTTCGAAAACCAACATTCGTAATGCATTGCTCAGGTTGAATGGCGCGGCCTAGGTCGTGTGTTCGGCGTGCGCGCAGTGCATGCTGAAGTCGTATCGGGCACGCCACCATTTGCAGTGGGTGACCGAGTACGCGTCCGTGCAGCTGTCACCCAGCCGCGGTACAAGTGGGGATGTATTGATCATACCAGCGTTGGAACTGTTACTTGTACGTATTTTTTAACAGATACTTTTTTCACTACTATTAATTAAAAAAAAAAAAAATCTGTTTGGTAATGCCACTTATGCTGCGCCCCCTATATTGTACGGAACATTAATAAAATGTTGGTACTTTTTTTTTTTTTTTTGCAGCAATATCAAGTAACGGTCGTGACCTAACAGTGGACTTTCCTCAACAACCAGGATGGACAGGACAAGTCAGTGAGATGGAACTTGTCACTGATCAATGTAAGTTACTCCTCGTACTCATTTCTATGTGGACAAAATAAAGGATCCGATTTGATTACGTCAAAACCATTTTTTGGACTCTATTATAGTTCTAATAAAATATGTTTTTGTGTGTAGCGGAATGGGGTGAAAGCGCTGGGGGAACAGCGGTAGGTTGGCGCGGCGCCGTACGTGCCGTACGCGTTTCGTCATGTCGACCCGGCGCAGGAGCAAGACGTTTGTTAGATTCACAGCCACATACGTACTGGCAGAGCTCCAGCGGAAATGGTCAGGTGAGTTATAATGTCGATAGGGACTTCTTTTGTATAGCTTAATATAGAAAACTGTTGGAGTGTTCGATAAAGAATTATTTAAAGGGAAAGAATTTCACTGTCCCGTTAGTTTTGCTACCGCCAGAGAATGCGACAACAGACACAGCGCCCCCATACCGCATGGCCTTGGTAATGGTGTCCCACGGTGTATATGTCAGAAATTAGTCCACTGCGCGTGTGAATGACATTAGAGGAATTGTAATGTCGTCATGATAGCTATAAGTTATGAAAGAAAAAAATACGTTTATTTACGTCTAAACATAACGTACAAAAATGTAACTTATTTGTGTTCGTGTGTTTTGCTGCACGGTATTGGGAACACCTGCCCTACTTACGTAATGTTTGCAGCACTGGATCCGTGTAGAAATGCGCAGCGGCGTGCGCATCCGGCGCCTCGGGCTGGGCGTGGGCGGCGGCGCGCACGGGCCGGCCGCGCTGGCCGTGCGCGCCGGCGCCACGTTCGACGACGCCGCGCTGGCGCCGCTCGCTGCCGTGCCGTGCGCGCCCGCCGCGTCTGTCAGGGACAGACCGCCCGCGCATTTAGCGCAGATACAGCTGTTGGCTGATTGTAAACAGGTTTGTGGCTTTGAATATTAGTTGTAATATGGGTTCAAGTTGTCATTTCTGTTTTAAAAGTCCAGTATTTTTTCGTATAAGTTCACAAACGTGATAATAATCGATATCTAAACACGAACAAACAAAAATAAAATATATTTTCAAACTACTATTTTAAATGCCAGCTTCTACTACTAGCGGTCGTTGAACCCAAATTTTTTTTTTATTTTTTTTTTTTATAATTTTTGTTTATCATCACGTCTGTGGAGTCTTGCTACCTAATTTAATTTGAACCTGTATAATGTCGGAAAACAAGGTAAATATGACGATTCAATATGGTCAATACATATAATAATTTAAATATGTTACCTTGAATAATAAGATGTTTTTTGGTTCTGAACAAAAGCTTTACAGGGGATTGTTATGTTCCAGTATTATCCCTGCATTGAAATCGGAATAAAACAAAATCGAAACGTGAACGCTGATTGCCGAGTACATGGCCTCTACATAACAGGTTTCAGACCAAACCCTCTATACACTGACGTGTTACAGGTAAGCATTAAAAATTAGACTCTATGAATATACTAATAAGGATGTATTTTGATTGTACTGAGTGTTTTAGAGTATGAACTTTGTGGCGGAAGATTGGATGGAAAAAGATAATCCTACGGGTGCTGTATCTGCTGATAATAACCCACCAGTATTACCAAGTGATTGTCCTAAAGTAAGTTTCTTTCCTTACCTTTTCACCCAACTTCTTCGTCATGTCTTGATATTCTATAAATCTACTGTATTTTTCACAGGTATACGTATGGGGTTTGAATGATAAAGACCAACTGGGAGGTGTGAAAGGCTCCAAAGTTAAAATTCCTGTGTTCT
The DNA here is from genome assembly GCA_948473465.1 of Lithophane ornitopus. NCBI lineage: Eukaryota > Metazoa > Arthropoda > Insecta > Lepidoptera > Noctuidae > Lithophane > Lithophane ornitopus. The sequence goes on along the minus strand of OX419616.1, from coordinate 5,550,490 downwards.
CACCAAGTCTCAGCGCCTACCGGCCCGTCCACATCGCAGGCGGGTCTAAAACACTCTTTATTGTTTCGCATGATGGAAAGGTAAGATTCTTGTTTAATTTTTTAATGTTTATATGTTGGGTCTTTCCAAAAACTTCGCGGTTATCATAAGCTCAAAGCTCAGGTCGACCTCTGTTTATTTGTTCTTCATATTTAACAGTTATTCGCATGCGGCGAGGGTACAAACGGTCGTCTCGGCCTAGGACATAGTAACAACGTGTCCAGTCCCCGCGCTAACCCGTACCTGGCACATGTGCTTGTACGCCGTGTGGCTGTACACTCTGGCGGAAAACATGCGCTTGCGCTTACTGCTGATGGAAAGGTAAGACTAAACAAAAGTATAACTATAAAATGTTTGGGGGCTGTATTTTGTATAACATTCTCATAACGACGATTTTTACCAATTGAAGTGACCTTTGAAATCAATTCTCTCATTGGCAAATTGGTAAAGGGCGTTGTCACATAAGACGAACAATGTAACCATTTGATTGGCAGTGTAACCAATGTGCTCCAACATGGTGCTGTGATACAGACACATTACACTCGCGACAATCTAAGAAGTATGTTTTGACGTTTTGTTCTCGCATGTAATAAAACGTTAAGTCGTCGATTACAAACTCTCTTAATATGATTAATCGATATGTCTCGAGAATCAGTTTATAAGAAACCAATATTTTTTTCGGACTTCTTAGATTGTCGCGAGTCTAGAACTTTTTTTTAAATCTGTTCTACTAGTCTTTTAAAAAGAATCTAGTGCATCGTGTGAGAACTTGTATCGATCAATACTGCATCTTGAATCTTTGCGATGCTCGAACATCTATTTTCCGTACATAACTCTCAGCTCAGTTAATAATTTGCTATCCAGGTTTATTCCTGGGGTGAAGGCGAAGACGGCAAGCTAGGTCATGGCAACCGCATCACGCTAGAAGTGCCCCGACTCATAGAAACATTAGCCGGTGAACGCGTAGTTGGAATTGCGTGCGGGTCTGCTCACAGCGCGTGCGTGACTGCGCGCGGCCATCTGTATACGTGGGGCATGGGCGAGTATGGCCGGCTGGGACACGGAGATGATATGACGCAGCTGTTTCCTAAGATGGTAAGAAACAATAATAACAATACATAGGTATAGAACATTATAGAGACGTTAGCTAGTGAGTGTTTTGTCGGCATTGCGTGTGGATCTGCGCATAGTGCGTGCGTGACTGCGCGCGGCCTTCTGTAAACGTAGGCCATAGACGAGTATGAATGGCGATGATATTGTGGCGGCGCGGCGTCTAGATCGCCACATGCGAACTACGCAGCACACTGACGTCACGTGAAATCCTGCATCGCGCATGTAGAGTTTACCGCGCGATCAGCATATATACAACTTCACGACATTAATCGTCAGGCAGTTGCCCACCAGACACCCGTCTGGTCGGAGGATCCTCTCTTTTCTATGGAGGATGAGTGAACTTTACACCCTGTTCCTCCTCTAAAATATGACGCAGCTGTTTCCTAAGATAGGAACTAAGAAATACAAATAAAAACTACCTTTGCAAATAATTAGTTACTGTGTTTTTGACTGCGCTAACATAACCTTACTTTTTAAGCAGAAAGGTCTCGTTTTTTTGCACAAGTTTTTGTTTTGATTCTCATAATAAATAAGTTTTTTTTCGACACTAGGTGGAAGCCCTATCTAGCTTGAGAGTTGTTCAAGTCGCGTGTGGATCTCGAGATGCGCAAACTTTAGCCTTGACAGCGTGTGGTAAAGTCTTCTCATGGGGAGACGGCGATTTTGGCAAGCTAGGTAAGTTACTGTTAAGAATCTTAAGAATAAAGGTGCTCTTCCGAAACTCTATGAAAACGCTTCCGTAGATGGCGACATTCCCACCTGCTATCATTTGCATAGATTTACATAGAAACCGGTCGTCTCGCTGTGTTTCGTCATTGCTTTGCCGCTGCGGTTTGCGGTTGCGGTCGGCTTCGTAAGAGCACCTTTAGAAGGGTATTTACTTCCTAAACTTTAGAATACCTTAGCAAGCAGCAATACGTGAACCAGGTTCCTCGGTTTCAGGTCGTGGTGGGTCCGACGGTTGCGCTGTACCGATGAATGTAGAAAGATTAAATACTCTTGGTGTTATTCAAGTTGAATGCGGCGCTCAGTTCAGCCTAGCTTTGACTAGAGATGGGGAGGTAACAGTATTATTTATTATATATACTTGAATTCAGAATCTTAGATAATTTACGTATGTGGTCACCTGGTCACGCAGTCAACTAATTACTTTATCGTTACGTAATCTAAGTTGATGTTTGAAGGACTATTTGTAGTAAAAAGGTTCTAAAAAAAAGTTGCAATGTAATTTAAACTTTGTCATGAATGAAATTGAGTTTGGAGTTCCAAAACTTGATAAGATGATGATTGTTAGCAGACTGATGAATATTTTGTCACAGGTTTGGACATGGGGTAAAGGTGACTACTTCCGCCTAGGACATGGATGTGACGCACATGTGCGTCGGCCGACGCTTGTGGAGGCGTTGCGCGGGCGACGTGTTATACATGTGGCTGTTGGTGCATTACACTGTCTGGCTGTTACAAGTGAACATCAGGTAAATAAAATTGATATCTTATTTGCCGCTAGTTTCACTATAAATGCTTCTAACCGTTCATATATCCTGTTTTTACTAAGTACCTCAACTGACTTTAAATAATCTGTACTAGATATTTTTACTTTACTGTTTTTGGGTTTTTGGACCCTAGAGGCTCCATTTGAGGCTCACTCGACCCTTTGGGGCTTTCAGCAATAGATTGATTAATAGAATATAATGCTCTTTATAATGTTCACCATATGAATTACAGACATAAATGTGGAAATTTAACGCTCTGCCATTTGTTCACCGAGTTTTGCGTGTACCGACAATAACTTAGGGCAAAACGCTTTAAAATTTTAAGTCGTTACAATATTTTCGTTCTCAGGTCTGGGCTTGGGGCGACAACGACCACGGCCAGCAAGGCAACGGTACCACCTGCGTGAACCGGCGCCCCGCACTCGTAGCGGGTGTCGAGGGAGTACAGCGCGCAGCTGCGGGGTCTTCACACTCGGCCGCCTGGTCGTTAAGACCGGCTGCATTACAAACGGATGCTCATTCACCACATATAGCACCGCTACCGTTCCCTACATTGAAGGATCCTTTGGGAGCTCAAAGTCTTGGTAAGTAATTAACTATTAACTAACTATGCAAAAGATAAAACATGTGTAAATTATAATTTCGTAGGAATTTTTCGTCGATTAGGTTTAGGTGTACATGGTTGAATACCACAAGGAAAAACTGCGCAACATTTTTGCGCCCACCAATTGTAGTACTTACTTAGTGTAATAGGTTAAATGTCCGATCAAGCTTAGGTGATTTTTGCCAGATTTGAGTTGTGGCGGTATCTACATCGCCACATGCGAACTACGCATCAAAGATCTGACGTCACACAAAAATCCTGACGTCACATAAATCCTGCATCGCTCAGTTAAAGTTTACCGTGCAGTGGACATTATATACAAGAACCCAACATCAATCGTTGGGCAGTTGCCCGCCAGACACACCACCCGTCTGGTCGGAGGATCCTCCCTTTTCTAAGGTGGATGAGTGAACTTTACACCCTGCTCCCTCATACACCTAAAGAGTCACCAATACCCGCAAGTACCAGCATGTGTCATAATTTTTCAAGTGTTTGTTTCTCACCACACAGGATTGTACTCGGAAGAAGTAGTAGCAGACGAGCCTCAAGGTCCAAGAGCGTCACTAGCGGCTGCGGCGTTGGCCTTAGAACCACCTGTGGCCGTGCAACATGCACTGTCGTTGATCCTGCTAGCTTTACATATCACGCAGGTAAAAGATGTTAATTTCTGTCCGTGGTCTCACTTTCTCTGCCATTACAGGAATATTCGATCTAATATTTTTGTATGATTATATTAGAATTATAACATCCTCAAAAAAAACAGCTCATGAGGAGCAGAGAGAGTAAAGGAGCAGTGGTGGCCCAGTGGTAACGGCCGCGACTTACGACTTGTAGGTCGCACGTTCGAACCCAGACAGACTCTATACTTTGTGTAAATTATTTCATCACCACTCCCCTCAAAACGGTGAAGAAAAACATCGTGAGGAAACCGGCATGTCCTAGAACCGAAAATTCCAAGACATGTGACATCTACAAACCTGCACCCTCTCACCGAGAGGAGGCCTGAGTCCCAGTAGTGGGAATATTATAGGCTGATTATGCTATTCCAGAGTCACTTGTATTGTAATCACATATTTTGCAGTGTTCCAAAATTTTTGCAAAACTCCTGAACAAAAATCTTTAAACAACCCTTTTTCGTTGCTATTACCAGGCGCGGAACTTATTAGTTGAAGCATTACGCGCTCACGAAGCGTGCTCAGCCGCTGTGCCCGTAGTGACGACTATAGACACTGAAGATGAAGATGCTGAGGCCGATGCCCGAACTGGAGGGGGCGAAGCGCCGGCTGATAGGGCTACGTTACCGGTAAGTCACATAAGACCAGTAGCAGGCCCGTCATCTATAATAGAATTAGAGAATCCGATAGATTAATATCACCGCGTAGACCGGTGGAACCTACACAAAGTGATGTCACTGTTTCGTATAAGTTGCAGTCTACGTACTTCAATAGCGCCGTTCTAATTACCCATAGATTTTTCACTTTTTTTAAGATACTTCTGCTTAATATGGGTTGTTTTAAACAATTTCTATCTTTTAGGGATCTCGCGCACTAGACGGCCACGACTCCGGCCAGTTGTGGCCGTCTAGTGGTATTGTATGATGGCTGGCTAGTTGATCGCTGCGACCAAGTGCGCGCTTCGTATCGGTTTCTATAGTTTACCTGGTCGCGGTCGTGGTCGTAGCCGTCTAGTGCGCGAGATCCCATAAACTATTATTTGTTTCAGAGTGGTGCGAGTAGTCCTCTAAGCGGTTCGATATCATCTCGGCATTCGGCTGTAATGTCATCGAGCGCTGTGTCTGTCGCTGCTGCCACAATGACAGTACAACAAGCTGAGGCGCCTAAGGTGAGTTATATTGATTTATAACCATTCAAACCAGACGTTCAGTACCAAAGTTACTCCGATTCATTTTATTTCCTTAAAAAGCAGATAAAAGATAGAAGCAATAACTGAAACTTATGCCCCGAATAATGTTTATGATGATCGTCATTTATTTTATACAACAATTAAGAAGCGTTATCACACTGACGATTCGCCATCGTGTCCAGCGAGACGATTTGTGAACGTGCTCTCCGCGGGTCCGAAGCCAGCTAGCCGCGACCACGTGACGTATACGCCACGTTTTCACAATATTGTATACTCACTTGTCTCGCTCTCTCTCTCGTTACCCAAACGCGGCGAAAACGTTGCGCACACGTGGCGTGCTCGCTACCCACACGCAGCGAGCGCGTTGAACAGTCGCCTCGCTGATAAATCTCTAGCAAATCGCCAGTGTTATAAGGCTCTAACATCGTATACTTCTGACCTGGTGATTGTTTTTTGTTTCTTGACATTATCTCATAATTATTCTTGCAGTTGGCGCTCGACGAATTTACGTCACAACTCGGTGAATCAGATGCACGAGCGCTCGTTGACTTACTGAAGTTAGCGGCTGCCGGCAGGATACCTGATTCGAGTAACGCTGTGAAAATCATTACGGATGTTCTTATGGGTAAGTTAAAATGATTCGAAAAAAGACACACATCTTAGATTTACCATATACGTTTCTTACTAGATGTATTCCTTACCCATGTTTTTTTTTGTTTTACATTAATTCTTGTAATATTTATTGCAAAAAGATCGGAATTGATTTCTGGTTTTCCAAACAAATTAAAATACTTACAATGACTCCTTTTGACGACTTGGCTCTACTTTTCATGGTTTAGAATTTTACCCTTTTTTGAGATGGGAAATCATCAAATAACGGGAAGGTGTGTCAAAATTTTACTGACTAAAACCCACCCGTGTTCCATCATTTGCTTGTTGCCAAGGGCCCCGATATCCCTTTCGGACTTTCCTTTTCCGCAACCCTGGCAGTAGAATTTCACCCTGAAATCCCATTTCACAAACTATTCTTGTATTACAATAAATGGCCTCTTATTTTTGAAACGGTCTTACAATTAATTATGATGTTTATTTGACAAGCTCTCTGCGCAAGTAAACCAGCCGTAGCCGACATGGTGGTGGAGGTGTGTGTGTGTGAACTGGAAGAGGCGGCTGCGGGGGGGGGCCGCGCCCCTCCTCAGCCGGTCACTGTGGACAGTCCACACCCGTATGCTGATGACACTGATATATCAGGTATGATCTGCTTTCATTTGATAGAGCATTTCAACAGGGAACTTGTAGTGTAGTATTACTAATCTCGTGTAGACACAAGGTAAAATAATGTGTCAGCCTGTTAGGCTGCTGTCAGAAGATTGGCCAGTCAGCAACAGTGCTGAGCCTCCAAGAGTGATAATACTATTGTCGTATTGTCCCTCTTCTTGGAGACTCAGCGCCGTGAAATTACTCAAACTTTTTCACATTGATTTTCAGTTGAATCTCCACCCCTTCCTATGTGCATGCTAGCTTATCAAATCGCCCGTCACCCCCACTTATATAGGATTGCTGCTCGGCGCTGATTTGATTCACTTTGCGTCCAGCGCTCGGTGTGGTAACACTTGGCGTTCTGGTTTGCAATTGGTCAATCGTCATCCTGAGGATGCCTCGTTGAGAGGTGAAACACGTGTCAATTTCTTACAGGGTTTTTTATGACTCTTGAAGAATAGTCAAGCGGAATAGGTTACTACATATATCTACGTCTATTGTATTTTATAATGGATTTCCCTAAAGTCACGCCTGAATCAATTAACCATTTAATAATACACAGGTGTAGTAAAAATCCCTGGCGCATCATCACTGCGGGTAGTCTTTGAACAAGGATGTTCCACGGAGCGTCGCAATGATCCGCTGACGATTTCTGATAGCACTGGGCGGGTATTAGCAACACGATCCGGACGGGAACCTACAGACTGGGCACAGGAGATCATTGTTAATGGTAAGAAATATAAAATATGTATGAAGAAACTATCTTATTTTATCTTTAAACGTTGGTTATTCATAGTTATGATAACTTTGTAATTAAGTAAGTATAATTTGAGTACTCTTTTGTTTTTGAACAGTTAATTTCTTATGTTCAGGTGACGAGTTACGTTGGAGATTCACTAGTGATGGTTCCGTCAATGGTTGGGGATGGCGGTTTACTGCTCATCCTATGCTACCCTCACATTCTATTACCGTAAGCACTCTTTTACGTTAACCCCTAGTGCGCATGCCTAGGTTTACCTAAAAATGCAAATCCCGTCGACCTAGTCTCAAGTTTCTTTTTATTTTTGGGTAGGCCTTCCTAAAAATGGTGATTTCATCACCAAGCAGTAATTTGCACACCATAAATTATACCTTCCTAACTTCGTTATGAGTTATATCATAAAACTAAACTACCAAATAAACAGTATGTACTTACGTGAACTTGCTGTGATGAGATAATTTTTCTTTTTTCTTATTTTCACTCGCCTAATCTAGAAACTATTTATCAATATCACTAATACACACATTCACTCACGTCACAAACACTTGAAAACGTTAGCACAATGTACAGGCCTAATCATAAACACGATAACAGCACCTCATTCCACTTGTAACACGATCTTTGCGATAAGAAACTTTTTGTTTACACAACGTAAATACTCCGCGGCCATTACGCAGCGACGCGCGCAGAGCCGGCCCGAAAACTGGTTTATACTGGTTCGCGGGAGCCGTGGGGTACCGTCAGCGCGTCAGAGTAAAAAGACCGCGAATATTTGTATGTTATAATTTTCAAGTACGATATTATTTTATTATAAATTATTGTTCCTTTAGTCTGTTTATTATGTTACTTTAAATTTTATTAGATGACATAATATTACTCTTTATTATCTCACTATTTGTGTTCTATTACAATAATAATGACCTGTTCAAAAAAACACACGAAAAAAATTTTTGGTTTGAGATATCCCAATTATTATTATTATTTCGATTTCTTTGAAAATAATGATTCATCATTATTTGTAACTAGGTACACTTATTTACTAACAGCTGTGTAACAATTATTATGGACAAAGCATTACATAAATGATTATTCTATCTTTCCTTATTATGTAGGTAGGTACCTAAATCCATTTACCACCCCACCCATTCTCTCTCACGGACAGGAGGACCTGTGTCCCAGCAGTGGGAACATTATAGTCCGATTATGCCTAAACAATAAAAACCGGCCGAGTGCGTGTCAGACCACCTACAATGAAGGATTCCGTAGTAGGGATGAAATTAACCCAAAAACAAACTTCACTTTGTAGTTGAAAAATATGTTCTCCCATACATCGACATACGTCACGGTCAATTCTCCAGCTGCAAATGTAAGTTTGTAATCGCATTTTTTGCGATAACGAAGTATGTGGAGGTAATTATTGTGTTTATTCATCATGAAAGTTTGCCTTTTTGAATTTTTAATTCTGGTATCAATAGTAGGTAGTCGGTTTTTAGAATATCTAATGCACCGCAGTTATGCACCTATGCGGTGCATTAGACATTCCCTCTAGTCTTATGCACCTATGCGGTATCATATGACATTCTCGTAACAGTAATGCGAATAAAAAAGCAAGACATTCGCTGCGAACAAGCCAAAACTACTTCCCTCTGTGCACACGCGCTCACACTTACAATTAAAGTACACCTCAGTAAGTGCACGCATGTTTACGAAACCGGCCTCACGTCACTGTTGATAGCGTTGTATTTGTTTTTTATTTGCATTACTGTCACGAGAATATCACATGATACCGCATAGGTGCATAAGACTAGAGGGAATGTCTAATGCACCGCATAGGTGCATAACTGCGTTTGCACTGGCGGAAAATTCACAACAAAACATGTTGAAATCTCTATTTTCTCTCAATGTTCTATACAATTTTTGACAGCAACTAGAGATTTCAACATGTTTTGTTGTGAATGTTTCACCAGTGCAAACGCATAGTAAAAAAGAATATCTAATGCACGGCATACGTGCAAAACTACTGTTACGGTCGAGGAAGGGTCTTTAGAGACTGGCATACAGACAGACAACGAAATAAGTGGAGGTAATTATTGTTTATTTTTACTCCTCCATAAATGGTAGTCGGTTTTTAGTACAACTTTTCCTAGCTCTTCGTAAGTATGTGGGATACCTACTTACGGAAAGCTAGGAAAAGTTTGAAATAAAACACATTTTGCTTTCAAGAAATATATTATAACAAAATAAAACAAAACTCATACTCAAAGCATTTATTTCAAATAAACCAGTTACAGGCACTTTTCAACTGTCAAGGAGTCGTTCACTTAGAAAGATGAAGCTAGTTGCCCATTCCAAAGAGTGGTAGGTACACACGTATCGACGGGTCGCTAGAACCGGGACAGCATGAGGGTGGCTGAAAAGACAAGAAATACAAATTATTCCACTGAAACTAAATAAATATATATAGTAATATGCTATACTGAAAATACTTACCGTGGTGCGCGGTGGGGATGGGGACAGATCGGAGCGCGGGGTAGCGTCAAGGAACCCCATGATGATAGCGCGACGGGCGGCGCTGTCTGGGGCCCTTTTGCACGGAGCGGGGGTCACACTCGTGACCTTGAGGTCGAGGACAGCCTCGCCATGCTGAAAATATCATAAAACAATCATTTACCAAATTAATGGCCTAGGAAAATACCATGATCCTAAAAAAACATTCATACTTTTTGAGGACATTCACCTTTTTTCAAGTCGGTAAAAAAAAAAAACAATAACTTCGACATTTATTTTTCTTACATATGTCAGTTATGTAAACTGCAAGAAATAATAAAATGTAATCTTTCTTTTTTTCTTTCTTTCTTTCTTATTGGAACAAAAAATTCTAGTTGGATTCTTTTTGCAGATAGTACTTTTTACTGGCCCCGCCTACTATGAGCGCTGTGTCATGGTACGGGGGAATCGCCGAATTGGAAATACGATTACGATAACAATTCGCAATAATATCAGTAGCTATTAGCCAAATTATGTTCGTAGATTATTTTGCTAGATACTTATGTGTATTTCAAACAGTATACAAGAATATTTATTGTAAATACATTACTAAACACGGCGGCGACAGCGTCAAAATTGTTTACTACAAAAGTTTCGTTACTTGTTCACTGAAATATTTATCACTTTCCGATAAACTAACACTCAATACGAAATCCACACTTATTTCTCAGTAATTCTGTATAAAATTCTTATAAGATTACTCACCGTTTTCTTCTTTTATTCTGTTGCGAACAAACGTAAACAACACTTGACACTTGACGAATTTTGCCAATATGGCGTCGCGCGTCACACGACCACAGATAGATTTTGTTTGTTAAGTTTTCGTTCCGTTTTTAGTGGTGTTACCAAGAAATTGTTACTAAAATCAGTAAACTATTAATCGATTATTCGAATGATACAGCCAGATCGTGTTGCAAGTGCAAATAAACGACAAAAATCATCGACCAATGGCAACAATTATCGCATGATACCCCATAGGTGCCATCGACAGTTGGGGCGTTTTCGTTCATGATACCTATGGGGTATCACGTGACAGTTGAGAAGTTAATAAATTACAACTGTAAGATCAACGGGATATTGGCGCCCAACGTGGGTCGCCAATTTAGGGTTGGAGCCCAACGTAAATAATCTACGGATGGATACCCACATATTTGGACGGCCAACCCTCCACAACTGCATTAATGAATTTTCAGTCACAGCCATTCAAATTAAAATTGGTGGAGAATCGTTTCTTGATTAGTGTTTCGCTAGAGAAAACAGTAGAACTTCGGTACCGAGTTATCATATTACAACTTTTGGATACAATAATATCTGGTGGCGTTTTGTTCCATCCACTTATTAATTTTAATTCCAATATTTATGTTATCTTTTGATTATCAGGAAAGTGGATCAGATCGCTACGTCTTATCATGTCCGTCAGTAGAGTTGGCATGGAGGCTACTCGACGGTCCATTGTTGGCAGCTATATCAAATGATCATCAGTTGGCGCCGCGGTTGGCCCAAGCTTTGGCCATATGCGCACAAATGCCTACACTATGTAAGTCATATTCAGATTAACCTCCGCCGTGTAAGCCGAGTGTCGTCATCAAACATCTTTTTCGAGGAAACGATAAGTTTCGAAAGACAGTTTGAGGAAAAACATACTCTCATCCCTAAGTTATTTTAAATTTTTGGCAGTTCTTAATTTCCTGAGACTTTCTAATGACTTAATTTCTTGAAGAAACAATTAGATATCTTGTCCTTCTAGGAAATGGAAAGCTTTGCAGTACGGTTAATAAGAATACTGTATGTACTGTTCTAGAGGCTTAAGTACTTCTTTTTAATAAAAAATATATATATATAGAAGACGAGAGAAAATATATGCGGAGAAACCATACCTATCTTTCTTGCCTTACTTGCGCAATACTAAAAGAAAGTTCCCTTCCAGCCTGGCGCGCGCGCGTGTGGTGCGTGCGGCGCCTGCGCGGCGTGGTGTGCGGCGGCAGCGGCTGCGGCGCGGGCGCGTGCGAGACCAGCACCGGCACGCCGCCCGCGCTGCACCACCTGCCGCAGCTGCTGCACGCGCAGTACGAGCACGAGGAGCCGGCGCTGCGCACTGGCACGCATCTCTTACACACGCATTATCTTAAGGTATATTGTACTTGATTTAAAAGTATGCCTGACAATTTTAACATTTCTGAGGCTATGCTGTACCTGAAATTCGCTGGGCTAAATTGAAAAAAAAATGAAGATGAGACTCGACGGTCTCATAAAAATGTATTGAATAAAAAAAAAAGTTATGGTGGAATAAAGAAACTCACATACATACGTTATGTGAACTCTGAAAAACATTACACTCCTTTTTGAGCAGTTTTGTAATAACTAATGTGGCTATACTGGCTAGGATAGATATCCTAGCCAGTATTCAAAATAACAGTACATAATGTACTTTGTCATTAGAAACTTATTATTTTGTTATTTTATTTTAACATGTATTTTATTTTTACAGGAACTGGCTTGGCTCGCATGCGGGCTCCGCATGGATTCCCGCGTGTGCAGCGGCCCTGACTCAGTCCGCTGGTCGTGGTTCAAACGCTACTGCCTCTGCGTGCGCACCGCCGACGCGCTCATACGACGTACACCATTACCTACGCCTTTCGTCGCGGACGTGAGAAAAAGATTGGCTGACCTCGGAGTGTATAATAGTGATGAAACGACCAGTGAATCGTTCTTCCAGTGGGAAGATAATACGAAGTTTACTAAGCAACATGATGAGCAGCTTCTGCATTGGGTTAACAAGTAAGTTTATAGTTTTAGCTACTCTGTACTCGTATATTTTTTAGAGAACGCGTACAGGTGTTTTATTTCAGCGATTGCATAAAAAAGGTTTTTAGGGTTCCGTACCCAAGGGGTAAAACGGGACCCTATTACTAAGACTCCGGTGTCTGTCTATCTGTCTGTCTGTCCGTCTGTCCGTCTGTCACCAGGCTATATCTCATGAACCGTGATAGTTAGACAGCTGAAATTTTCACAGATGATGTATTTCTGTTGCCGCTATAACAAAAAATACTAAAAACAGAATTAAATAAATATTTAAGGGGGTTCCCATACAACAAACGTGATTTTTTTTGCCGTTTTTATAGATAATGGTCCGGAACCCTTCGTGCGCGAGTCCGACTCGCACTTGGCCGGGTTTTTTTTTAGTTTCAATGAACATGCTTATTTGTATCTCCAAATTCTTGTAATTGACTAAACAAAAATGACATTTATTGATCACGTTAATATGTGTTGAAATTCGAATAACACTTTGATGACGCCTTTGCACCGTTTGCCAACAGGCAGATTGTGAATATGTAAACTTCAATCTATGAATAATTGTACGTCCCAGACGGCCGGAAGACTGGTGCGGCTGGTGGGGCGGCGGCGCGCGCGGCTGCGCCGTGTACGGCTGGGGCCACAACCACCGCGGGCAGCTGGGCGGCGTGGACGGCGCCAAGGTGCGCGCGCCCACGCCGTGCCACGCGCTCGCGGCGCTCAGCCCCGTGCAGCTGGTGGGCGGCGAGCAGACGCTGTTCGCGGTCACGCCGGATGGAAAGGTTTATGCTACTGGTAGGTAGGCTTGCAGAAAAAATATCGATATATCGATTTTTTTTTTTCGATTTATCGAAGTTTTTTTAGGCGATATTTTTTATTTCGACATATCGATATAAAATATCAAGTATCGAAAACTTATCAAAAACGATATATTTTTTCCAATAATATATTTTTTCTAATAGCAACACCGTTGTCGCCACTGAGTAAAATCGCTGGAATACAGAGCCGTAAAAAGATTTTTTTTTTTTAATTATCAATTAAAGTTCGTTTTTTTTTTTTGAAAATTTCAAAGTGTCACCGATATATCGTTTTTTTTTTGTCGATATATCGAAATCGATATCGTTTTTTTTTTTTAATATCGATACGATATTATATCGATTTTTTTTGGCACTTCTTGCATCCCTACTGTCAGGTCCATCCGCGGGTTTCATTGCCATATAAGCAGACTCCACTCCATTTAGAATCCTGCATTCATTAGATGATGTCCCAGTTATTCTTAAAAAAAATGCTAAAAAAGAATTTGTATTTACAGGTTATGGTGCTGGCGGAAGATTAGGCATTGGTGGAATCGATTCCGTCTCTCAACCAACTCTATTAGCTTCGATACAACATGTTTTCATTACAAAGGTAACAAATGCACCCCAAGGTTCTAAAAGCATTTAATTAAATCTGTTTTCATCTGATGTCAACTTATAATTGCTTTGCTATTATTTTATTTAACAACTTATACAACATTATTTTTTCTTTATGCTAAACCCGAAAAGGGGTTCATTTTGAACAACTTTTACTACGGGACCAAAATTGATATTGCGAAAAAAAAATCAGCTGTTCCATACATTTTGTCGATTTAAGTGAACACAAATGTATGGAACAGCTGATTTTTTTTTCGCGATTTCAAGTTTGGTCCCGTAGTAAAAGTTGTTCAAAATGATGAGTACAATGTTTAGCATAAAGACAAAATAATGTTGTACATGATTTGATAGAAGATTTCTTTTAATCAGAGTTATAGAAATTAAGATATAGTATTTAAAATAATAATTAGTAAAAGTGTGTGTGTTGTTGCTAGGTCGCTTGTAATTCGGGAGGAAAGCATTGCTTAGCGCTTTCTGCTGATGGTGATGTTTACAGCTGGGGTGAGGGCGAAGATGGTAAACTTGGACATGGAAATAGAGTGTGAGTATACATGGTTTTAAAAATGGTCCAAGTACTTCTTGCATTGCTTTTTAAAATGTTCCAAATTCAATCGTAAATGAATAATAATATTTGCGTTTTGTGTCGCAATGGTCGACGCCTCGAATGCTGGGGCTACATTGTCGCGTTATCACGAACTACACTTCGCGCGCTCTCTCTCGCACACCACTCGACGTCTCGCTAAGCAATAGAGAGCGCACGAAGTAAAGTTCGCGATAACGCAACAATGTAGCCCCAGCAGAACAAGCTAGGGTTGAACTCTTTCAGCATATTCATTTATTTTTCAAACTTTAATTGTATTAATTTTCAACATTCTCTTCAGGAGCTACGACCGTCCTAAACTAATAACGGCTCTATCGGGGCTGGAAGTGGTCGCGATCGCTTGCGGCGGCGCGCACTCGGCGTGCCTCACGGCGCGCGGCCGCGTGCACACGTGGGGCAAGGGCCGCTACGGCCGGCTGGGCCACGGGGACTCGGAGGACCAGCTGGTGCCTAAAATGGTACATATGAAATTACATTTTATTTTATTTGCAGCAAATCTTCTTGTTCTCTGAAGCGGCCAATAATCAAAATCAAAGTCAAATAATTTATTTCAAATAGGCACATAAAAGGCACTTTTGAACGCCAAAAACAGAGAAATACAACTGATTCTAGCTGCCCCTTCCAAAAGGTAGTTTTCGTATGGAGAAGAATGGGCAAGAAACTCCACCATCGGAAGTAAAAACGCCAGACGTTTTTAAGACTTTTGCCATTGTTATTTTCACTACTTTAAATAGCCGCTCAACTATTGATTGGCCTTTAGAAGGCCGATAGCAAATAAATTCTATTGTGTCTCTTTAGTGACAGTTGAAGGTCTATCCTAACTGGCAGTTATTTATTTATTCTTCTTCATTATGTATTGATGTATTTTAGGTGGATGCGTTATCGTCATACCGTGTAATAGACGTCGCTTGCGGCTCAGGAGATGCGCAGACCCTGTGCATCACAGACGATGACAATGTTTGGTCGTGGGGAGATGGCGACTATGGAAAACTAGGTACGATAAACAAAATGAATACATTCTTAATTTTATTCCAATGGCAACATTTAACTCTACATGTCCTGTTTGAGTGTTTTTTTTTTTTTTTTTTTTGAGCGTCTTGAGTCATCAAATGACTTCTCCCGCTCTGGGCGGAGCGGAAGGGCGTGTCAGACTTTTACTGACTAAAACCCACCTGTATTCCTTCAGTTGCCTGTTGCCAAGGTCCCGGTATCCCTTTCGAACATTCCCGCAACTACCATTCAGCCTGGTCAATACCAGGCTGAATGCTGGGATTGCTAAGCTTTTATCTTCTCTTTTTAGGTCGTGGTGGTTCAGAAGGCTGTAAGCTACCAATGAGAATAGACTGTTTGAAAGGACTGCGCGTTGTGAAAGTTGAATGTGGATCTCAATTCTCCGTGGCGTTGTGTCAATGTGGAAGTGTTTATACTTGGTAAGTTAATTAACGATTGGGAACAAGTCTATTATTTGTTAGTTTCAAACAACTTGAATTCAAACCTCACGATAGCCAATCCCTGTTAAGCGTGGTGATTATGGCTTTACCACCAATTTGGCCCGCGAAATTCAAATTTTCTTTTGTTTTTTGCAATTTGCAGGTCAGTATCAGGTTGTATGTTGATCTAAATATTATTAGCGACCGTAACAAACATAGATTTACAGAATTATAATCTTTAGAATCAGCAACACAACTATCTAAGTTCATGAAAGTGCATTGAACGACGAATTCATGAAATAGTCATTCAATGTACTTACATGTTTGTTACGGTCGCAAATAATATTTATATGAACATACAACCTGATACTAATAGGCAAATTGCAAAAAACTTAAGAAAATTTGAATTTCGCGGGCTACCTTAGCGCATCCACCTTAAAAACAAAATCATGTTGAAGCGTTTGGGACGAGAGTTTTGCTTTATACATATTATAGTGTACCCCACCCAGGTAGTATGTCCCAGGTTTAATTAGCGGACTTAGATTTCTGATGTTGATGTGTATACAACAGGGGCAAAGGCGATTACCATCGACTTGGCCATGGCAGCTACGAGCATGTGCGAAGACCCATGCGTGTTACTGGCATGCAAGGGAAAACTATAGTGTCTATAGCTACAGGTCAGTTATACCTGCATAACTTAACATCCTAATCTGAAGAATGTAGTTCGAGATGAACATTAGATTTAAACTGAGTGTTTTCTTCCATTTACAGAATATTTTTTTATTTACAACCTTCATGATATTAATATAACGTTCAAAGTTGCCCGGGCATTCAGCCCCACTACCGACCTAACTAACTAGTTAATTTTACTACCACAACTAGAGATATTGCAATAACACGAAATAAAAAATATTTTTACGGATCAGAGGTTAAAAACTCTGTACCGCTGTTCCTTACAGTTCTACGCTTTTCCGTATGACAGCAGCTCTTGAGTATAAAATAACTTATTGATACTTGTAGGGAGTCTCCACTGTGTGGCGTGTACAGACAACGGCGAGGTTTACACGTGGGGTGACAATGATGAGGGACAATTGGGAGATGGAACTACACTCGCTGCCCAAAGACCTAGGCTGCTGATGGCTTTGCAGGTAAGAAACTGTTTATCTTTTTGTGCGCTAAGATGTTGACGTTCATAAGTAGAAAAGTACAGTACAACTATTTTCTTAATGTCTCTCGGCAAACTTCGTGTTTCTCGTCGGTCGTCTTCGTGTTTCTCCGGTCTGCACCAAATACCAAGGGAACCGATAAAAATCCGACGGCTGACGAAACACGAAGTTTGCCGAGGGACATATAGAAAATTGTTGTACTGTACCGAACCTGCGACCCCAAAACGTTGGATTATAATTTGATATACAATCAGGAAAATGAATTGATACCCTACGTCAAATTGCCGTGATAAAGCCATTTCTTGCAACTGTCGAAGATTGACATTATACTATACTTTTATATTATTGTTGTGATTTGATTATACGGTCAATTTAAGTTGGTAGGCTTCACAACTTTATATGTATTTTTTTAGGGCAAACGTGTTACAAAAGTGGCGTGCGGCAGCGCGCACACCGTGGCGCTGTGCGTGGAGGCGCCGCGGGCGCCGCGCGCGCCGCCCGCGCCGCCGCTCGAGTGCCATCTGCTGCGGGACCTGGCGCCGCCACTCATTTGTAATAGGCTGGTCAGTGGTATTTCATGTCTTTTTTTTTTTTAATTCTTTCCTGTCGGAATATTATCAGTCAAGACTTCTTTATTTTATATTCAGTCAATGTTGTGTCATCGTATCACTAATGCTTCAGCCACTCCCGCTTCCATATTATTAGGAATAAATAATTTAAAAGTTACGCAAGCATAATGTAGTGTGAAGTTTGTTGGCATTACAACTTACAAAAATATGTTGTTACAGGTATTACTGCATCAATTCTCGGACCTGTTGTGTCCAAATCTGCCGCTATTGATCCTAGACGGTCCTCTGGATCAGTTGAGGACCTTGCTGTTCTACAGTGTAAAGGAAGCAGCTTTCAGAAAGGTATGCATAAAATGACAACGTTCAAACTTGCTTACACAAACTCCTTGGCCCTTTGAGTCTAAGGCTCTCTTGCTAACACAAACTCCTTGGTCCTTTGAGTCTAAGGCTCTCTTGCTAACACAAACTCCTTGGTCCTTTGAGTCTAAGGCTCTCTTGCTAACACAAACTCCTTGGTCCTTTGAGTCTAAGTCTCTCTTGCTAACACAAACTCCTTGGTCCTTTGAGTCTAAGGCTCTCTTACTAACACAAACTCCTTGGTCCTTTGAGTCTAAGGCTCTCTTGCTAACACAAACTCCTTGGTCCTTTGAGTCTAAGGCTCTCTTGCTAACACAAACTCCTTGGTCCTTTGAGTCTAAGGCTCTGTTACTAACACAAACTCCTTGGTCCTTTGAGTCTAAGGCTCTCTTGCTAACACAAACTCCTTTGGGCCTTTGAGTCTAAGGCTCTGTTACTAACACAAACTCCTTGGTCCTTAGAGTCTAAGGCTCTCTCTCTAAAATCAGTAAATACGTTTAGCGCTAAACCACAGATGAATACAGATGGTTGACTCCGCAAAATCATTTAAATAAAAGCGACTCTTGCTACGACACAATAAAGTGCAATTAAGGTCGCACAGCGCGAATTACCTACAGTTATATTCCCGTAGAAGTTGTCTCTCTTTCTATCGCGTAACTCTTATATATCTTCTGACTACGTTACACTCACTGAATTGGCTCGACAAGACGGGCCCGCCGCGTACTTGTAGCTCCATACCTAATATGCGGAGTGAATCACCTGTATTCATCTGTGGCTGAACTCACGTTTTGTTTCCGTCCATCGTTTGACATACAAAACGATGTTTAACTATGTTTAGCGTCAAAAGCATTTAGTGATTTATGGTTGAAGCGAGTCTAAATGTCATAGTATCGTTATCATCCCAGGCTATAATGGCAACAATGGTCCGGGAACGTCAGCACGGGCCCGTCGTGGAGCTGTCGCGCGTGGCGGCGCGGCGCGCGCGGCGCGGCGGCGCGGGGCTGGCGGGCGCGGCCGGCATGCGCTCCGTGTTCGGCCAGATGGTGGCCCGCCTGCCCGCGCTCACGCAGGACGCCTTAGCTCTGCCGCATCGCGTGTGGAAGGTCAAGTTTGTGGGTACGTATTGGTGTAAATATTGATGCTATACCAGCCCGTCCGCTGGGCACGGCCGGCTACATAACTCGCATTAACGCTACAACGGTCAGTAAGTTACAGGCCAAAATGATGTTGGGACCAACACTGTTTGGTAAGTATCGTGTGGCGACTTTGCATCCGTACCGACCGTACCGTAATTCTAACTAATATTATAAATGTGAAAGTGAGTTTATTTGTTACGCTTTCACGCTAAAACGGTTGAACGGATTTGTATGAAATTTGGCACAAAAGTAGACTTTTTTATCGATATACCACGCGGGCGGAAGCTAGTAACTCATAAGTACCTAATAACTTTAAAGTGACATTGATATTATTACTATAAGCAGTCATTGTAATAGTTATTATTCTTTGCTATTAGCAAGAACTTAAAACTGTGCTTGAGCAGATAGAATGAGATAAACTAAAATTATGTATGATTAAGTTTTCTTTATCTATCAGGTGAGAGTGTGGACGACTGTGGCGGCGGCTACAGTGAGAGCATAGCGGAGATGTGTGAAGAGCTACAAAACGGTTCACTACCGCTACTCATGGCCACGCCCAATGGACGTGGAGACGCAGGCGCATCGCGCGACGCATTCTTACTAAGCCCCACTGCTAATACTCCGCTGCATTTGAACTGCTTCCGGTTTCTTGGTGAGTCTCGTTTCATTTCATACGGGCAGAATTCGTGCTACATAATACGTAAAATAAATAAAGACTTTGTTTTTTTATCTACTCATACGTCGTTTTAGTACTTACTCTCAGCACAAAATTCGATATACAAATAAATAGAAGCAATGAAAAAAAAAAACTGCAAAAAGACGCATAGCGCATCAAATGTGCATCTAATATCGTACTGCGGACGACAAATTTACACATAATTATACTATACTTCCTTTTTATATCTATAACTAAGTTATAAAAACTCAGGTGTACTAATGGGCATCGCAATCCGCACCGGCTCGCCCTTATCCCTCTCGCTCGCGGAGGGCGTGTGGCGCCAGTTGGCGGGACAACCCCTCCGGCCACAGGACTTAGCTGAAGTGGACAAAGACTTCCTGCCTGCACTACTTTGTATTAGAGATATGACACCTAATAATAAGGTAAGAATCCACAAGATGAAATTTAATTTATGGGCATCCTCTCGAGGTGTCATTGTCGTCATTATGAACAACTTTCACTATGGAACCAAACATGAAACCGCGAAAAAAAAAATTTGCACACACAGCTCAGCTCAGGTTTTGACTACTTGCCTTTTCAAACTGTGACAAACTTTCGAAGAATTTCGAAAATTTTATTCTTTGTAAACAAAAGTAGGTAGGTATTGTTCTTTGTATTTTGTTTTTTGTCGTTTGAGTTACATTTTGTTTCTGTAAACAGGAACTACAAAATCTCGAGCTTCCATTCTCAATACCATCAGCGGCCGGCCACGAAGTTCCACTATCCACGAGGCACAAAAGAGTCACACCGGACAACAAAGATGAATACGTGCAGTTGGCTCTGCACTACAGGTACGTTTATTATCACATAGTTTGTTTAGATTTGGAAGACGTGTGATAAGGATGACAGATAAGTTGACGGCATAACTATATTAGCGAGAAAGATGTTTGGGAATTTTGTAAGTGCCTTCGTATTTGGCGTTGGAAGGATGTCTGCTCGCATTGGAGAAGGCTATGTCCTATGCATTGGACGTGTTTCGTCTGAAATAGAAAAAAGACAGAAAAATATTTTATTTGGGACACGCGCAGGAAATAAAATAAAAAAAAAAAACAAAATCATGAAAACAATCGAACAAAAAATAAAATAAATGTTAAGACAAAACAAAATGTAGGAGAAAAGAAGACCTGTGCGAGGCCAAAAAGGCTCCTATCGCAGCATAATGCTACGATATTTGAGAAAAAAATAAACAAATACCGCAGCGCTGTTATTCAGATAGGGACTGCTGTGATGCGATGAAATGGTGATGATGACGAAGACTATGTTGAACGCAGACGCCACGACGCCGTAACGTATGCTCCACGTCAGCGTGCCAGTGTTGTGTAGACGTATTTGCACATTTTAACTGACACATCCATCAAAGGGGGCTTTTGGCTAAGCAGCCGCACTGGTCGATCGATCAGGTTAAGCTACGCTGGCCACGGTTGGTCGGTGAATAGGTGACCAACTTTACATGCCAAGTCCTTGTGCCTCGAAAAGCGCGTTGGTCCCGGCTGTCGTTCGTGGATCTTTGACAGTCGTTATGGGTTATCAGAAGCCCGAAAGTCTGACAACCAGTCTTACCAAAAGGGTATCGTATTACCCAGTAACTGGGTTGTGGAGGTCAGATAGGCAAGGCTCTCTCGCTCCAGGTATTCCGCCGCATCCGGTTAGACTGGAAGCCGACCCCAACATAATTGGGAAAAAACTAGGCAGATCATCAACTGACACATCTATCATCATCATTCCCTTCCCTTATATCAATTTATTAGGTGTCTATTTTAACTAATATTACGGAAACAATAAATTAACCCTTCACAGGCTCCACGAGTTCGACGAAGGAGTCCGCGCAGTTCGTGACGGCATGTCGCGGGTGATTCCAGCACCTTTGCTCGCACTATTCAACGCGGCGGAGCTTGAAACTCTCGTATGTGGCTCGCCTGACATACCTGTGCATTCGCTCAGGGCTTCTGCTACGTACAAAGGTAGGATTACTTTACGATCTTCAATCTTGATTTTATTTAGTACACAAACCACGTGGAAGCTTCCTCAACGTCATATTTTTGGGTCTCATTTGGCCAGAACATTTATAGGAATCTTCATGTACCATAAGGTCCTAAGGTCCTTATGGTAGCGAAAAATCTGGCATCTATACAAATAAATAAAATTGAAGTGTCTGTTTGTAATATCAAAATAATCGTTTTTTACTAAATTATATACAGTAGGTACTTATATAAAAAAAAAAAAACAATTTTACAATATTTGTCTGTTCGTTTCGGCTAATCTCCGAAACGGGTAGACCGATTTTGACGGGACTTTCACTGGCAGATAGCTTATGTTATAAGGAGTAACTTGGTCATTATTTTAGAAAATCCATCCGGATGAAAACGCGGATATGCGGCAAGTCTCTGACAAAATAATGACATGGTTCGGAAAACGGTGTCCTGCTGTTTATCAACACCAAGTTGTGAATGTTTTAATTTTTTGAAACGATTGACCCCTAATCTCTTTTCGCCCAGGAATCGAGCCCAACGCGCCCCTAGTGCAGTGGTTCTGGGAAGTAATGGAGGAGCTATCAGGCAGTGAGCGAGCCCTTTTCCTACGCTTCGTTTGGGGACGGACGCGACTGCCGAGAGCACCACAGGACCCCAGGCAGAGAGACTTTGTATTACAGGTATGTTCTTCAAAAACGAGGATTCTGGGTAAATCGGCATACTATAAACTTCTTCAGGTGGTCCTTTGCGAGTCAAAAGACCTATTACTATGTATCTTTCAAGCTCAGCTGTTATTTTACTTTTCCTTAGTATTATGGATATTTCAAGGTCAGCGTGGCTAAGTAATAACAGCCGCACGGGTCGATGCATCAGGTTAAGCTACGCTTGCCGGGGTTGGTCTGTGGATGGGTGACCATCTTTACATACCGAGACTACTCCGTGCCTCGGAAAGCACGTTAAGCCGTTGGTCCCGGCTGTCATTCGTGGATCTTTGAGTCGTTACGGTTTGTCAGAAGCCCGATAATCTGACAACCAGTCTTACCAAAGCATACCGATAGGCAGTCGCTCCATGTAAAATACTGGTATTCAGCTGCATCCGGTTAAACTGGAAGCCGACCCGAACATAGTTGGGAAAAGGCTAGGCAGATTTTCAAGCTCAGCCTTTATTTTACTTCACCTATATAATGACGTAATTTCGTTTTAGGTGTTAGACAAATATCAACCACCAGACCACTTCTTGCCTGAGAGCTACACCTGCTTCTTCCTTCTCAAGATGCCGAGATACTCATGCAAGTCTGTGTTACGGGAGAAACTCAGGTAATAATCTCATGCATAAACCACTCTTCGTTTGCTATATTGTTTATGTGGCATTGTAGTTATGCTATGAGATATTAATGATAATCAATTCCTAATCGATATTTCAGGTACGCGATCCACTTCTGCAAGAGCATAGACACGGATGAGTACGCCCGCGTAGCTCTTAGCGCAGCCGAACGCGTCTCCTCAGAAGAATCCGACTCCGAAGCGGACGCTGCGCCCGCGCCGGTCACCAACCCCCCACCTCTGTACTCACTGACTAGGGCGCCGACGTGGCTCTGAGACCGAGCCGATGGTCCCTGGACCATACATGAGGACCTCGCCCTTCTCGCCGCACGACAAGCTTAGTGGAATCAGAGATTGATGTGATCGGCTTGTTGGTTACCGTTGAACCAAAAAGACAGTTATAGAAATAAATCAATAAGAAGATCTAGTAATAACAAGCGGTAGGTTGGTAGTTGACTATTTGTGAAACACTCTAAAAATGGTGTTAAAATATTCAAATCAGTGAAAATTTAAGGTGTTCTAACTTTGTCAAGTTAAAAGTATTTATTTTTGCTGAGATTGCAAATATCTAATTAAAAACAACACCTTATCCGCGATAAAACTTCGATGATAAACGTGAGGACCAAAAAAGAAAGAAATATACTCGGCTCTGTATTTTTCTTTCCTTTTAAAGCGTCTAGTTTTATACATTGTATTGTATGTTTATGAAGACTTAAACTAAGTCATTGATTTAAACTCGCCTATTCGCATGGGCAGTTGCCAATGTCTTTACAGTAATAATTAAAATCACTGACACCATTTTACACCATGCACTTGCAAGCATTCATCCTAGTCGAGCCGTAGATATTAAACGTTGAAGCATGTACGCTTCATTGGTATTTTTCCAAATGGAAACATTGATGAAGATATTATTGGGCAGTTGCAACATACAACATATTGATTTCAGCAATGTCCTCACTTCGAATACTCTAGAAATAAATTACTCATTGTAATCATGATATTTAACTGTAGTTACACTTTTATACTCTATGTTCA
Source organism: Lithophane ornitopus (assembly GCA_948473465.1). Lineage (NCBI taxonomy): Eukaryota > Metazoa > Arthropoda > Insecta > Lepidoptera > Noctuidae > Lithophane > Lithophane ornitopus. Next base: position 5,526,301 of record OX419616.1, on the reverse strand, counting down.
GTGATAAGTAAGACTTCCTTATATTGTGCATGTGCATGTGCATGCAATGTAAGTTAACGTAACTCGTAAAGCAAATCGGATTTTTCAATTACAGCATTCCATCCATAGCTTAGGTGCCGACGCAGACGCTCGAACGATTTACATATTTGTGTGGACGTGTTTATGAATAATATTGTATACAACGAGAGGCAACACTGCCACATTCCATTTTATCGTAATGCTTACTAATCTCTTACTCGTCGTTTACCTCATAAGTTAGCCACTAAAATCAGTCTTTTTTTTGATTACCCATTTCTATCACAAATCAATTTTGCACATAAAGCCCATTTTCTAAAAAGACTGATTTTAGCGACTTTAGATAATATTTTTAAGGAACGATAAGGCCCCAAGGAATGGCATTAAAATGAGGGGACAGAATGTTATTGTTGCATTGAACAAAAAATGCATGTAACGTGCATATCCAGGTTGCTAAGTTCCACACCAATGTTCCTTATTGATATTGTCCCAGTAACCCGACTCTCAGTCGCGTACGGGACTGCGGCTCCGAAAACGAATACTCGCTTACTTTCATATTACTGGACTGAAGTAATGAGAAATCCGGGGAAGTCAGTAGTTTCATGCCGAAACATTTAACTTCGGAACCAAAACAGTAGTCTTCCTAAGACGAGAGTCGATGTTTTTTTGAGCTCAGAAATCAGAGGTAAACAACTATATTAAAAAAAACTGTAATAGTTTATGATGTGCAAGAACCAAATTAACAAAAATTGACTGATTGAAGCATGGAACTGTGATGATATTGGCATAAAGACGAGGGTACGAATGAATTAGATAGGATTTGTAAGAGTGACGCATTTCGCAGATCAAACGTTTTTAAAGCTAGTCATTTGTTGCAATTTGTATGTAGGACGCCGGCATGATATTAAAATGTGCATTGCTAACGCAAAATAGCAACGTAATCAAAACGCTGCTTGGGTTCTAATATTATAGTTGATATATACATTTAATCATCTAACGTGCCGCCAATAATTATTATAAGTAAGCAATTGGTAGAAACCCCAAAAAATAAGGCAGGTTAAAAACAACAGACAACACTACACAATTGCATAATTAAAGATGGCAGTCTTTTCTCTTGCCATTCAAATGTTTATTTTTGCTGCGTTTAAATCAAGTAATCATAATGCTACAATGTGTTGTAGGATCCTAGGATCAGAAGTTACAATATTTTGTATTAGGAATACACAATGTTTTACAGCAATATAATAAAGTGTATAGTTAGGTAATCAATCTACATTATAAACTCCATCTCCAGCCCATGTATAAATAACTTGGTGAATCGAAACTGTAATGTATTTTAAATCTCGAATTATTTATTAAATAATAAATTCACGGAATAGTTGCTTGGCTAGTATTATTAATCTGTAGGCTTTTGGTGCTAGAGTTTCACGATTAGTCTTAAATTTTTATACTGAAAAATATAGAATGCACAAAATGATTAAATTAAATATGCAATATGTCCTGCAAAGTCTGTAAGCTTTGTTATTGATTATGTATCTCTAAATTATTTGAACAATTACAAAAGTTGGTTGTCTTAGTTGATATTTTTATTCATTTCTGCATCATACATAAAGGAAAACAGCTCTAATGAACAGTTCAGGAGCTCCACACACACTATGTTCGAAAGTACGGTATGTGCCGTCATAGTATTATCATTCTGTATCTTTATTTATTGTATGAATAACACCTAAAAAGAAACAAAATAAAAGTACTATTATTGTGTATCACTTTACTGCTCTTTTTGTGCATCAAGTTCAATACCAGAACTATAAATTCTCCTACTTTTCACTTATATCATTTCTTGTCATTTGTTGAACATACAAATATTTCTATAACAACCAAAGAGTGTTAAGTTAAGAAAAATGACTGTTCTTGCTTTTGAGATCTGAAACTGTGAAGCTTTCTTTGTGATCTATCCTGTGCAGCATTATTTATTTTTTACATGCATATAGTACTATAAATACAAATATTTATTTCATTTTTGTCTTTTATTGAAATCTCCATCCTCGTAAAACATTGGAGCTGAATTATTTGTACCCCAGCAAATTAAAACATTTACGGGTTTATTTATAAACATTAAGTTAAGCAATGATTAGCAACTGATTAACCATACATTTTTGTCGTTTGAACATCACTTAACTTTCAAGCAACATTTATAAATAAACCTCACAGAAATGCAGCTGTTGATTAAGGCAGTTTTTTAGGGTTCCGTAGTCAATAAGGAACCCTTATAGTTTCGCCATGTCCGTCTGTCCGCGGCTTAGCTCAGAGACCGTTGGTACTAGAAAGCTGTAATTTGGTATGGATATACATATAAACGACGCCGACAAAGTGCTACAAACAAAACGTAAAAAAAATTTTTTTAGGGTACCTCCCCTACACGTAAATTGGGGATGGTTCATTTAAAAAAAAAAAAAAACCATTCGTTGGAATCCATATAGTTGGAAAGAAAACCATTTTCGGATTCAGGGATCCGTTTGCGGAATATTAAGCTTTAAGTGCTAATTTACGTCCCCCTGCCAGCTTAATGGTTGGGTTTGGGTATGTGAAAAAATTCACGGCAGTAGTATATATAACAAAATCAAAAGGAAAACTATCACCGCTACATAGGCTCCACAAGTTACCGAGTAATAATCAACCAACTTAAATGCACTTTGCAGCTGTAAAAACATTTTCTCCCATACATTCTGTATCGGAGAACAAGTTTTACAACTACAATGTTAAGTTTGTTTTATAAATTCATCCCAACTACGGAACCCTTCATTGTGGATGGTACGACATGTACTTGACCGGTTTTTTTATTTTATTTATCTGTCACTATCTCTAAAGGTCGATTCAAACATATCAGTGAAGACACAGTTCCGGTACAGTGCAAAATATTCTTCCATACATTCTCATGTCGGTGTTGGCACTGATACTGAGAGTACTGTGTCGTCACTGACACTGACAAGTGGGGATGCGTTCATAGAGAATGTATGAAAGAATATTTTGCACTGTGCCGGTACTGTGTTGGAACTGTGGATTCACTGATATGTGCGAATCGACCTTAAATGTCAGAGACAATGCTGTAACAACACCTTTCCTAGAACTTTGTATGCTAATATCGACAGTGCCGTAGTAAACACTTTCATAAATGTCTTGGGGATAGGCAGCACCCAGCTCACCCAGTTTCATAGAATAGTTAGCAATCCATAGAATCTCCTCAAGTGGAATTGATAACTTACTAATAAGTGTCAAAAGGTTAATAATAAAATAAAAAAATATCAATCAAATTCAACTATGAGTTTACATGATTTTATTTATTAATTATATAACTTACATGTTGCCCTTAATGAAATTAAAAGTACTAAAATGATCACAAATGACAATAAGCATAAAAATGCAGATTACTTCTTCGCCTTAGGTTTGAGTGTGAAGTATAAAATCATGGCGCCCATGAATGCGTAAGTTGCCTTGGCGGTCTGAAAAAAAAATTGCATGATCTTTGAATAAAATAATACAAATATTATATTGATTGAGTAAAATTACACGCCACCTAAAAAGGTTTTAGCTAGATAATGTGAAGGCTGAGCTGACATAACGGAACATGACCTGAAGATTGGAGCCAACGTCAGAATCAGACATGTCATACTATAAGGACTCCTCTATCAAATCAGGTTTTCAGTGTAATTTTGGAAATAAGTGTGAGTAGGTACTTACCTGTCCTGCAATGTCAGCTAATTTTTAGTAGTAAGAATTTATGAGGCCCTTAGCATATATGGATAGGTCAGCTCATACGATCTGAGACGAGAACTTATGACTAATTGTAATATATTTATTTACGCCTAAACTGCAGGAATGTCCAAGATCGCACATAACCTCAAAGTTCTTGCTATATTTGTTAACATTAATCAATCGACTATTGAATACTTACGTTAGCTCTGCCCTTGTTCGTTTGGCTGTTGAAGTATTTGGCCAAGCCTTTAAGCTGGGATTCATCGACAGAACTGTCTCCGGCCATTCTAAAATGAAATAAGTAGTAAAGGTAAAGATACAGAAAACTGAGTTAAATAAGCACTGAAAACGTTTCAAATAGAAGATTATTCTAATCAAATATTAAATAACGTTATAAATTAGAATTCCGAGCAAAAATTAGTGTGAATTACCTGATAAAAAGGTATTATAATCCTTATGTAATAACGCAAAGTAGGTGCAATTCCCAAAGTCGTCGGTGTAACAACTTTTGGAACTACACAGTATTTATAACATAACGATGACAGTAGTTATCCATAGTGCAATATTGGAAGGAGTGAAAGAGACAAAATAAAACAATGCTAAAGAACTTTAGAGAGGTTTTAGAAGTCTCAAACTGTCAAACAAAAGTGTCAGGCAACGTTTCGTTCGATAACTTCCACATTAGTTTTTGGAAACGCTGAGGTGCGTTTCCATATTTTCAATTTCCATATTTTCAATAGGCCCTATCTATAAATAACTAGCTTCTGCCGTGACTTCGTTCGCGTGCAAGTCGTAAGACACCGCAATTACATACTAAAATAAAAGCCACATTTCCCGCCTGCGCTGTTAGGGCCAGGGCACAAAAAATAGTAAATTTTGCTTTCTTGATTAAACTTCCAATAAGAAGGTAGTGCGAGAGGGCATCAACGAAACAAGGTGCGCGTCTCAATTTATTTTATTTTACAGTTTTTGTTTCAGGAATTGCAAATGTTTATAATTTATTTGGCAATGAAGACCACGCAGCGGTGCGCATCGCTACATGTACCTGCCGTTATTGCACAGATTGCACTTACTTACCCATTTATTTACTTCTTTTTCTTAGGCCCTCCTTTTAAAAACTTGTAGTAAACAATAAATGCTGCAATTAAACCCATTGTCACTTTAGATGTCTGCAAATAAAACAAATCAACTATGTACATAAGTACCTAAGTAAGTATCTAAATTTGTATCCTTCACACACAATCTTTTTGCACGAATTACACAGTGCAATTTAATCGCCGGGGTGGCATACCATAAGTTTGAAGCAACAACATTACAGTAGGGATAAGTTGCACGATGTAACTCTGAACAGTGTTTAGACGATGGAAGTCATTTTGTCACAGGCATGAAATTTGCATTAAGGAGATGGGGCTTTATAGTCTCTTGCTTGTATACCTAGTTGGTACACTCTGAAATGACGCGCCTCCCCCACTACCGACACGGACATGCTATAGTAGCAGTAGGTAAGTGAAGTTTTATTTTGGAACCCTAAACAGGCAGAAATCATCACATTCATCACGCGAAAAAGCGTTCATACCTGCCACTGTCTTTTTAGTTCTAATTCACAGTTTTTGTATGAACTTGGTCAAAATGTACATGGGAGATGCCGGCTGCGATTTTTTTTTAAATTTACATTTCATGGGTATAGTTTTCATGGTTTCCGAAGGTGCTAAAGCCAACAGTGAAGTCAAAATATACATCCAAGATGGCGGCTGCTTCGTTCCTGAAGGGTCCGCTCCGACCACACACGTTTTTTTAAATATCTTCTCTGTTGCTATAGTGCTGTGGCTGTGGCTAATAGCTTCGGCCCATATAAAAAATGGCAAGCGGTAAGGGTAATATGTACCCTTACCGACTGTAGACTGTAAGAGACATACGGGTAGGTATTGAGACCTCAATACCTACCCGTATGTCTCTGAACATTATTGACCAATAATGTTCATGCTACTGCCTAAGTACCTACGCCTGCCTAAAAACGTTGTTATCTTTTATGTCTGTATGATAATTTTTAATGCTTACATTGGCTCTTCCTCTGTTTGTTTGGCTATTAAACATGCGAGCAATGCCTTTTAGCTTTGGATCATCGTCTGTTCCGTGCCCTGCCATTGTACGGTAATGTAATTTCAACTAATAACTATTGTCCCAAACATTAAAATAAAACGATTATGTAAGTCAAGCTGACATTAACGGCTATTATTTTTTAAATAAAAAATGGCCTCACTTTTAATAAGTCATCATGGAGGGTGGGGGCCACAGAGTAGATTTTTTTTAATGGTGGGGGCCACTCAAATAGAATTAAACCGCTGGCTAAAGACTTTAGGGCCACTAGAGAAAAAAAAATGTTACAGGCGTACCTACTACTAAAATGAGACGAAGCCTGAAGTAACTGCACTACTGCGCTGTGCAAGGGTGTGGTGAGATGTCGCTCAGTCGGCAGTTCGGCACAGAGCTTTCGTCATTGCCCGCTGACGGTCGTCAACGAGCCTACCACACCGCGTAGCTTCCTAATTAGGCTCCCTCTAAATAAAACGGTAGGCCTGTTGTTTTTATTCTTGCCTGAAAATCGAATTCAGCTGCATACAGGGACACCAGGTTTCGTTTTGTAAAAATATTATATTGATTAACTTTTTCACATAATATATTTGGGCATTGGGCCGTGAGCACAGTGTGGTTAGAGCTTTATAAAAACGACATTATATTTGTGCATTTCGTAAATGCGTTTATTTATTATTGACTGTATTCCTTACAAAAACACATCACAAAAACTTAATTAATTATTTTCGAATATTGCTGGTTTTTGCATTCAATTCAATACATAATAATAAAATGTATTTCTTTAATTCATCAGTCAATGAATCTTTGGATAAAAAAATGTGTCAATAATAATTATAAGCAAAAAATTTACATAGAGCGAATTCATTAGTAGAAAATAACAACCTTACGTAACAGTACATAATTATTGGAAATAGACATTTATGTGTACTTATCAATTACTTACAACTTAATTTCATTCCTATTGGAATTCACAAGCTTAACTAATGATGGACTAGTATTCAATACAATGAGATATCAACATAATACTATCCGACCATCTTATGTATCAAAAATATATAATGCTATATAAAATTCATTAATTTGCTCCGTTTTTAATATAAGCCATATAAGTTTAAAGGACATAACAAACCAAATCACATATAGACTAATTAAGTACGCTAACTTTTGAGCTTGTCAAAAGATATAAAAACATTTATTAATCTCTTTCAAATCACGACAATGCTGTCAATTATTACTAAAAATAGCATACACTATAAAATCATGTTGATATTGTCCTCTTTTCACAGAGAAGATCACAGTTTAGTTAGGACCAGTAGGTTTTAAGCTTTGACATTAATATTGCACCATTCCCTACGATTTACGCTAGAGCGACAGCTTGGAAAAATTGTATGACTTGTTGTTTGATGTAGTCATATATAATAAACCCGTTAGTTCCGCACATGCTCTAGTTGACCTGTGCCGCAACTCCTGGCCCTGAATGCATAAGTCCACAAGAGTCCACTCTTATATTAGAAGGTCTTCCTCCCAGTCTTCTTTTTGTCTCTCGGACACTGACACTGTGGGCCGCGACAGTTGCTTGAGCTCGTCGTACGTGCGCGGCGGAATGGGGTTGTCACTGAGGTCAACGTACTCCAGGGCGCGGGATCTGGCTAATCTGTCCACATCAATTTCTGTAAATAGAAAAATAAGGCGTTATAGACATTTCTCCATTAAAAACTATAATTTATTTGAAAGCTTGGGCCAAGTTCTAAACTAAAATTATTAATAGTTTTCGTTTATCAATTGTGGTAAAGTAATTTTAATATGTGATTATTATGATTATATAATTTATGTATACAAAATATTGTAAGACATTGGAGTTTCTTGCTTATTCTTCTCCATGCGAAACCTTTAGGAAGGGGCAAGTAGAATCAATTCTTTTTTTCGTGTTAATTTTGACGTTCAAAATTGCTTTTTATGTGCCTTTTTGAAATAAATGATTTGGCTTTGACTTCAGAAACAAAAAATAATAATTATTACTTAATTAGTTTTTTTTTTTTCAATCCTTTTCTCACTTTTTCTAGCATGTAATCTCTGTTCACTACATAGTTAGCTCTATGTAAGGTTCTAGCTCTAGGACACACACAAAAAGTATGCCAGTTAAACAATTACCTTACTATAGTTTACAATAAAAGTTCAAGTACCAATGATCTGATTGTGATGGGCCAGCAATGTGTGCAGACTGGGGCACTGGAAGGTGATGTGGGGCAGCGCCACAAACGTGTTGTGCGAGATGTCCAGCCGCTCGAGACACGCCAGTGTGCATAGCTCGTCAGGGAGCTTAGCCATTTGGTTGTTGGACAGGTTTAAATCTGGAATTTAGAGATATGGGATTTAGTTGTTATTTTAATTGGCAATATTGTAACCCTTTATAACCCAACTTCAAAAAGTTAGAGGTTAAGTAATAAACAAGTTATTTTTTCTCTTTTTCAATTTATTTTGCTGAAGTCTTATAGAAATGTTTTCTATTTTCTCTGTTTTGTTTTCTAACTCAACGTTTATAATTTAACTATGGTAGGTACCTTACAAGGTTACAAGCACCATATCAAAAACAAATTATAATAGAAATGGAGTAACTGATTTATGTTTTACTAAAATTAAAACTTGCACTCACCTGTAATTAAACTAAATTTGACTGCAAACTTAGGAGGTATCTTAGTAATAACATTTCCACTGAGATCACAACTCTTGAGCTCTGTGTGTCGCATCAGGTGGTACACAGCATCTGGTACTTGCATCAGTTGACATTCTGATAAATCTGAAAATAGAAACATATTTTTTGTTCAGAACTTGGCTGTTGCACTGCCAGGAACTAGGATAATGTTCAAGTACCAACAATAGATGATTGGACCACTTCTTAATTATTTATATATTTCTATCAGTCAATGATAGTGTGAGTATTTTATAGCAAATATTATTTCAAGAAACTTGTACAATTTGTCACTATCAATGATATGGCTCTGATTAACTGTTCTAAGATATGATAGTAGAGTGATAAACAAGAAAATGTAAAGCTGGGCATTCACGGTCAGTCCATTTGGACTAATTCAAATGGATGGACACCAGTAGTTTAGGCCACTCATGGTTTCAGTACAAATGAACTTCATTTCTTGATCGATGGGGACTCATACGTATAGTGAAGTAGTAGAAAATGGATTCAGCCTCTGAAGAAGAATTTTTACTTTCTAGTTCTACTTTTTTTGGCACAGGGGTAGACCATGACCTGGAATAGGACATAGGCTACTTTTTATCCCGATATTTACACGGTCCAAAACTTACTCGGATGAAACCATGGGGCGCAGTTAGTTAAATATAAAACTTGGTTGTATGTTTGTTTCTCTGATAATGTACAACTTTCTCTTATGACTCATAAGGAAGTTACTGTATTATAGGACTACAGTCAGTCAGTCAGTCAGGTTAGCTTCAATAAAGACATTAATTTGAACCATCAAAGTACTTAAAAAAATTATACCTATTATTAATTTACAAACTAATTAGCAGGTTAAGAAAAAAAATAGTTTCTGGCAGAAATTGTCCAAAACATTTTTAGGACACATTGCAAACTGTTTATTAGAGCAGAAATCACCAGTAGTTACGTCATTAACTGGCACAAATATGTTTCTAGTTTTAATTACAATTAAAACCTTGTGTTTAATAACTGTTAATCATACCTAGTACTTGAGTTTGTTGAGCGTCTTCGCATTTTAGTACCACTCGAGTCACTGCTAAAGCCATTTTTAAAATTAAACGCACTACTCTGAATTAACTAGCACCGGCTGCAACTAACTAGGAACGGGAACACGAGTCGGCGCGAGTTCCAAAAGTTATTTATAAATCCATAAAATATTCCGAAGTTCACACGTGAAGCGCGTAGCTAACTATTAATAAATTAGCATAACAAAATTGGTTTGAAAGGAAACATTTATGAGGTTCTAGGTTAAGTGCTTATAACAATAACATTAAGGCCCAATTGGTATCTAGTGTTTAGATTTCTATGCATTACTTTAATTAATTATATTCGTGATCGTGGTTTCTTTTTGTTTTCGTGTTATTTGACATTTCGATCAGCAGATTCTTTCTGACGTTTATTCAGCTTGACATTGACAATCAGCTGATTGTCGTCTATCAGTTTGCGAAGATAGCTAATAATGCTGCTCCTGTTTGGGAATGGGATTTAGATATTTTTTTTTGACCCGGATTAATTATATGAGGGGTATGTATCAAAGTTCCTTCCTCCGAGACAACCAACAGAGAATGAGTTTGCTAACCTTCACCAGTCCAGGTTAAGGCCTGAGAATAAGAATGAGGACCTTCTTTACAAATTATTCAACACCTGGCATTTAAATATTACGTTAATGCTTGATGGTTTTCATCGAATACATTCATATTCTAAATATCAATGTCGTTTTATCTGTGTAATTATTAATTTGAGGATATTTGGTACGGTTACGGTTAAGATAATTTATTGAGTTATGTAACTTTACGCGTAACTTCCGGGCTTGACTCGGGGTTAGCCACGAGGCTACGACGGGGGATCCCTCCGTTTTTTTTTTCTAAGGCGCCATTGTCTTTGTTGTTAAGACCGGCGAATTTGGCATTTTTACCTCATTAAAACTATTCCGGTGGTCACCATCTGCACATGGAACCCTTCGTTAGCTCTCAAACGACCGATCCGAAACCCCCTCTGTACAACGCCTATTAGGGCACATCTCTGGGGAGACTGTAAAGGGGTCTTATAGCTGAGACTAATCCCAGAGGCCGGAGGGCAGTGGAACAGGTACCTACTGTTGATCTATAGATCTAATAGACAAACAGTGGCCATGGTGACCGGCCGGTATAATTGATTACAAAAGGGGAACCAAGTTCTTATTGCGTTGAGCAGTGCCGTAATTAGTCTTTTATGCGTCGGGTGCGAGCTGCTATAACCGCGCCCTTGAAATATTTTCTAATCATAACCGGTTCTGACAATAAAATGGATTGTCTATAAAGATAAATAATAGGTATTGTTAGTGGCCCTGGTCTGGTCATTTTTGCGTCCCTCCAGGGTCTGCGCTCTGTGCCGTGGCACCGCTGGCACCGCCCTATTTACGACACTGGCGTTGAGGGTCCCTGATATGATACTAATAGCTGAGTAGACTACATACATCATTTCGCAACAACAAAGCAAAAACAAATAGGTAGGTACAACTTGTACTACTTGTTACAAAGCATTTTTTCTGCGGCTTGATTACAGATATACATTACTTCTTGTCGTCATAATCAACAATATGTGAATCACGTCGCTACAAGGAAGTTTAACGAGCAGTGACCTCTCTACAAGCCGGCGTTACTCTATAAGGAATAAATTGGTCAGCTAAGGCCAACATGTGTTCAGCTGGCGAGTTCAAGCCGTTCGAGTTTGTAAATCAAACGCACGCGCATATGAGATGTTCTAAATCGATCGCACTCGAAAGGCGCGGGCGACTATGGCACGGAATTGTTACATGTGCGTGCGGGTCTTCCGCGTTCGCGCATTCTTTGTGCTTAGACGTTTTCCGGGAGCCGATGTGGAGTATGATTGGAAAAATATTAAAATCAGGCACAATGTTGTATCAAATTGGTTCTTGGTACCTACATATCGTGCAAACCCTATAAAGTAACGGGTGGCTGTCGGAGAGAGCAACTACGGTATCTCCTTTGATTATCCTATGATTAATCTAGCAATTATCCCTCCCTGTAGGTAGGTAGCGGGACCAGTTATGATGAGTCAGTTTATAGGTCGATCTGAGGAAGTATACTGAATAACCTACTTACAAAGCATTTAACACAGAAATCTCATTAAAATGTTAATAAGCCTAATAGTCCTGCTATCTAATTGCGTCCCCCACATTAGACGTGCGCGTTCCCCGGGCGTGCGAGCGCGCTGCGTAAGCGTCGCGTGTTGGCCGCGTGTGACGTGCTGTGTACAGCGAGCGCACGGCGCGCACGCCGCGCTCGCCTTGGCGTTTAACCCCCTTCAGTCAAGCATAGCGGCGGCGGCGGCGGGGATAGCAGGCGAAGGGGTAAGAACGCGACTCGAGCGCCGCGTGCACTTTCCACACACGCCCAGGACAGCAAAACGCGACGCTCACGCAGCGCACTCGCCCGAGGAACGCGCACATACCTATTTACGTTGTTGAGCAGATTTTTTTTCAAACTTACGAAGCAGTGGATTAGAAATTTGTTTTAAACCGATTCTGATTCTGATTGACCGTGTATTTCGCAATAGGGTGCTGCTAAAAGTGCGTATGTAACTAAATGAAAAATAAGAAATAAGTAAAATACCCTGATAGCTGTTGAAATTAAATGCCAGAAGGCAGCCTTTAACTCTTCCATAGATCTATCAACATCATTATCATCAACATACACTGCTATTCATTAATTCAAGACACGCAAAAGTAAATTATAATCCGCGTTCTTGTTCGGGATGCTCGCACATGATTGTTTACAACTGCGCAAAAGATTTCACTTCTCCAAAATAACAAACTATTATTAGGTAGGTATACGAATTTGTTCGGTAGCCAGAGACGGAGTTGATTTTCCCATTGTATTTCTTCAATGTAAAACATTGCGTTTAGCACGTATTATAAAATATTTTACACGTGAGGTAGGTAGTTATTTGCCAAACGTGCCAAAAAAACTGAGTGGATACTTGGATAGGACTTCGGTATTCTTCTCGATATTGTTTTTAACATCGAAGGGATATACGGCGCTTATACCACCATCATGATATTTTCAACAAAGTAAAATTTGAGCGGGATGCGTACGATAACTAACTAACCGTCTCAGTTACCTCTAACTATAATGTAGTTGCAAAAACCGCGATTGTGTATCACAAGGAATTAATTAACCATATGAAATTAATCTGTCTAACAAAGGCCACTGTTCCAAAGCGGGCCGGCCTCGCTCAGTTTCTCAATTTTTACACGATATCTTCGTTTACGAAAGTCGAATGCAACAGAACCCTCATTTGAACCTCGTTGCGTAAACGGGCATATTTCGCGTAATTATTCATTCGAGATACGGCATGCCATTTACTACGCTATGTGATGCGTAATAAGGTTGGGTTTTGTAACATTTTGATGAATGGGTCGTTAGTCGGTAGTCTCTTGCGGTTCTCTGAGTATGATGTCCTCGAGCGGAGATAAGCGTGAAGATTGGACGTAATGGTGTGACAAAAACTAGCGGTTTTAAAGAGCTGTTACGTAGAGGAAATGTTGATTGAGGGCTTTAAGTTTACTCACAAATTAATGTACCTACTGTTTAGGAATATAAATAGGTAAATTACCACGGCTATTATCAAATAACGTAGGTGTAGATAGGTATGCAACCTAATGATAAATTCTATTAGTGTCAAGATTCTTGCAGCATCCGTAGAATTACCTTTTCTTCAATATTTCGACTGTTCGTATTAATAAACCAATTTAATTACAGATGAAGGCTACCTATTTAATAATGTTAAAAACCGGCCAAGTGACTCTGAACCTCTTCGTGCGCGAGTCCGACTCGCACTTGGCCAATAATTTAGCTAAAAACGCCGAATAAATAAAACTTTTCTTGTATGGGGGACCCTATTTAAATTTTTTACTTTATTTTTTTATCTGTTGTTATAGCGCCAACAGAAATACTTACACAATCTGTGAAAATTTCAACTGTCTACCTATTACGGGTTATGAGATACAGCCCGCTTAGTAATAGGGTTCCGTTTGCCACCCTTCGGGTACGGAATCCTAAAAGAATGGTAGGTACTTAAGTCACTGTATCTACTTAGTTTAGTTAGAAGTATTGCTACAAACGTTTCATAGTAGATAAGTAGGTGGTTATATTTAAGTTATAAAGTTATGCTTATATTTACCGCATTTTGCAATATTGTAAATCTTTGGAAATAATAAATGACTCATTCGCATAATGATTAGAAGAGTTACGGACTAGCTATGAATTGGAAATATTTTATGCTGTAATAGGTATGTTATGGAAATAATGAAGTAATGTCACACAATGACACAACTCATCTATCATACGTTCAGTTTTAAATTAAGTCTAACTAATATTATAAACGCGAAAGTTTGTTACTATGGATGGATGGATGTTTGTTACTCTTTCACGCAAAAACTACTGAACGGATTTGGATGAAATTTGGCACACAGATAGATTATAACCAGGATTAACACATAGGATACTTTTTATCCCGATATTCCGTGAAACCGCGGGGCGCAGCTAGTTATTTATATTTAACATACTGCGAAACCGAAAAATTATTTTGTAATAAAGATACAATATTAAAATATCTAAGTTTTATTGATTCAAGTGGAAGGAAACGCCCAGTGGATATTCTCGACTTTTTGAGAATCAAACCTACGACGGAACATAGGTAGCTGGCTCTAGGCTCTCGGCGCTCTACCTTCTCAACGGATAATTTAATGATGTTACATGCACTTACTTACAATGGTGCCCATTCTGTTGTTCACAAACTAAACTTAATTTAAGTTCAGTGCATCTTTTTCTTTCTATTTCATTATGAAAAGGACAGAAGATAAATGTTAGTTTAGTCCTGTCAAACTGTCACTAATACCAATACCTTTAGACGCGATTAAAAACTTGCCTACTAAAATTACGTCAATTTACGTCAGCCGCTGATTAATTTGACAGGACTAAACTAAAATTTATTTCTGTCCTTTTCATAATGGAATAGAAAGAAAAAGATGCCCCGAACTTAAATTTAGTTTAGTTTGTGAACAAAAGAATCGGCAATAGCCTCCTCTAGCAATGATACTATTTGTAGCTACGATTACGTCGATCTACGTAAAAGAAATCTACGTAAGAACAGTGACAATAAAATGGCTATGTGCTATCGATTGTCTACGCAAATAGGTATACCTACGTTCTCATCACAAGTGATTTTTGGAAGGAGGACTTTCTAAGCTTTCTAATTTATTAGCATCTGTTTAAGAAAAACAATCTACTTAATAAAAATCATTAATTTATCACTGACAGTCTCTAAGGACAGCCTAAAAGGCTGGGCCCAGCAGCCTAATTGCGTAACACACAATCAATCACAATCCTGGAGTTTTGTAAGATATTGCTAATCCATTGCTTCAAAGGTTTGAAAAATTCGTCTGCTCAACAACGTTAATAATGCAATGAACGTGGGTGAATTGTCAAAATTAAATCCATTGCGATCAATTATCATGGTAATGTAATTACTATTAATTTTTTGTAAAGGTGAGTACGTAGGTACCTACTAGATTTTTGAAAATTCATCTCCGGGCCCGGGGTTAAATGGTGGGCGCAATTTCGAAATTTTTGCCGATGGGGATTCCCATCGGCAAAATGACGGCTTGTCTTTAGGTACCTATAAAAATGACACATCAAACTGTTTTGATAATCATTCTCTTATCAATTAACAGCTGATTATTATTAGTCACTAGGTTAGTCAAATGAATGCAATTTGAATATCTAATTATTGAAAACAATTTCATTGAACTTTACTATGATTTGTATTTGTGATGCACTTTTATTTTGTTTGGCCTCGCCAGTGGTAAGGTCATGAATTCCTTCTGTTTTCGTATGAATTATGAGGTCAATGTGATTAAAATTAAGGTGCTGTATTAAATAATTATAGATCATTAAAATAGATGAAGTCTATTTTATTTATCAATGCCGTTGCCGGAACCATCTTCAATAGCGCAAAAGATTGCTGCCGCGATAACGATAAAATTAAAAAACAAAGGGAGACTTGTTTATTGTCTTAGTACAGTACCTACTCAGTTATCAATTTTAATTGCGTTTGATTATAGACTTGTTTATTCCATTTTGATTCTATTAGAAGAGGGAAAGTGGCGTAAGTTTAATCAGCCTTATAATGTTCCTTTCCCTCCAGCCTGTGTACCAGCACGCTGGGCTGGAGGGAAAATTAAATATATTAGGTAATTAAACAATTAATGACTTCTGTTAATTTAATTAGAGTAAGCGATAATTAGCGCCTTCATCTATTAGAATGTAGGCAGGTACTTACCTATATGTAATTCTAATTTCGTAAATGTACGAAGATAATTCTCATGTCCCTGAACTTCTTTGTAGATAATAGGTAAATAAAATGTGACGTCCATTTTAACAAACGTAACACCTTGTTATGAAATTAGATTGGATTTTTAACATAATGTTAAGCCAGAAGTTGCTGGGTCACTACCAATTATGTGTCACGGCCTTATTTCAATTATTCATTGACTAATTCTCACACTCATTAACGTTGTTAGTAAACATTTTTCACCTATAGAGGTCATCTTTATCCACTAATTCACACTTAGCTTGACCGGAATTAATTGACAGACGCTCTACTTCTTATAGGATACAAAAATATTATCATATCTTTGCAAATCGATAAGATAACCATGATCATTAATTTACGTATAAATAATGAAGTTAATGAGGAAGCTAAAATTGGTAAATATTTAGGTTTCTGGATTAGATCGACGAACATAGGTATGCCTTTGTTGCGCGTTTGAGGAATTAATAAATTACGATTCTCAAGCCTGCGGTGTTACCTACCTATTTCCTTCAATGACACTGATATTTAATTCATACAGTAGGTATAGTGGATTTGTAGCAGCTCAAGTAGGAACTGCCTGGTTGTTTTTTTATTTTTATTATATATTTTTGTCTTGTTTATTCTTGTTTCTTTGCAATAAAGTTTCCCTTTGTGTTTTTGTTGATATAATGATGTTGCTCACCATGATTACGTACCTACATTTAAGTGGATTTAACTAATATTTTATTAGCATCTACGCACCTAGTTGACTATTCTCCTGGGCATCTTCACAACGTCCCACAACTCTGATGATGGCGCGCCCAGCCAGTCTGGCACAGATCATCATGGGGCGCGCGTCAGGCCGGTTCCCTTCCTCCGCCTCAGTGGGCACCCTCGCTCCACCATCGTATTCCGTAGGGGGCCTCATCACTGCACTTGATTATTAACAGTCACTGCACAATCCCTGAGTTAAGTCACTGCTAGGTCACGATTTCTGTGGTCACGAATATGAAAGTCTTTCACTAGCTGAAAGAATCACGAATCATCTACCACCGCAGCGAAACGCGATGCGCCTGGGTCCACGGTAGCACTCTGGTAAAATTCGAGCGCCGCGTTTGCTGCTCGCTTTTATATCGTTGCCAAAACAAAGAAGCGTGGTGCAGGAGGGAGAGCACAATAACAACAAATGTCTGTCTCGCTCGCACTGTCTGCTGCGCAGTTGACGCATGTTGGCGCTGGCGGAAGCTTGCGGAAAATATTATAATAACATGGGAGATGGATGAAACATCGTCACGGGTTTTGTCCCGTCACAAAGGAAAAGCTGTTTTCCGCTTGAATAAACAATCCTGCGATCTCGTTTTTAGTGGAGCGCATTGTCACGTCGCGTCGTCAATAAGAGCATTGTGATTACTGAGCCCGTTATCTGATTGCATTGTTTGTGGGAATAATCGTTTGAATGCATACAGTTGATCAGCTCAATGTGAAAGGCTGGGCTGACGGTCGAACATGATTTTCCAGCCTAATTCACAACGGGCCATCAATGTGTTACATGTTGCAATTTATTGCGGACACGTTCGATGCGCAAACTTGATTACGATGAATTAAAACGGTTTTATTTTTGAGTCATGATCATGTTATTCAATTTATTTCCTGAAATTGCATCATTATAAAGTAAAACCGACGGGATAGAATACTCTTCTAGGTTTAATAAAAAATATATTATATAAGCAGGTGCCTCAATATTTTTTATAACGGCCTTCACTTTCCATCATAGATCGTGATTCAAGAAATCCATAAGAAAGTGTTACCTATAACTTTAATTAATTAGTAACGCTTCGTTCAAGGACCGTTAAAAGATTTCCGTTGTAAAAACCGTGAGGTTAACAATATTGTGGAAGCGGAAAGGCAATTATTTAGGTGTAGATATTGAATCGACATGTCTTTTTTGGCTGATTTATGATGACTGGTTCAAAAAATTCGTCCAAGTTCAAAGACCGAACTAAACGTAAACAGAAAATATCTGTAATTGCATTTTAGATATGCGTTTGATGAAGGTATCGACCTAACTACTCATAACTACGTGCAAATAATTGCGTCAATTAAAAACTTGACGTCCATGCCGTGCGTTCAACGCACCGCCTTGAAGTTTCGGCCAAAGAGAGTCGTAGATTTTCGCCAGCACTAACCTTGAACGGGTGCCAGAAACTATTTTCTCGACTGCTGTGCTCCGATTATATTATTATTTATTTGCACTAAACTGTTAAAATAAACAAGGAACTTTGAAACAGACCATGTACTAATTTTTCTTTCACTTCAGTAATCTTGACATGGTTGTACCCTCTCCGTATCAAAACGTTCTAAAAGCAAATGGTCTTATTAGCAAAACGTCCCGTATTCAAAACGACACTTTAGCAAAATGCTACCTACCTACATAAGAGGCAACAAACAATTGAGGGTGGTTAGTTGGCCAATAAATCGTTAAGAGGAAATAGAGTCGGTCCCCTCCCCATACAAACGCTCTCGCCCGTTTTCTCTCTGGTTTATGACCTATTATGAGCAATGTTTTTTTATAGTAAAATATCAACTAGTTCTATGCCCCTATGTTTTCCGTTTTGATGATACATTATTTGTAGAAGCACTAGAACCCTCAGAAAATGCTCAAAATTGCCTGTTTAGACCGCTATCATCATTAACGAATGCTCCTCATTCGTTAAAGGGGAAAAAATCCTTGAGGGGGATTGATGGTTCAATGATCTGAAAAATGCAAACGAACATCGTTTCTTTGTTTCATGAAAATAAATAATTTATTTTTGAGGTCAATGCCGGTTTTGTCGGATATGCTTTCAGTTTTTGGAGCAATTTCAAGGAGGTAGCCCATTTAGATTTTTTGACAATAAATCGATCCACTAGAGCCGTATTCCTGCACGGGGCGACCTCGTGTCTACGTAGGTATACCTATTCCTTTTTTCATCGTGGCCCAGTTTCGGAAGCATCTCTATTTAATTTATTGAGCAATTTGTTACTCCACTGGGATTCGTAAACAGAGACACGGAAAGTTTTTGTTTGACGCGTTATTCCATTTGGCTAAATGGCTCATTTTCTGAAATTCTGTAGGTACCTAATCTACCTACTTATTTAATGACTTAAATAAAGGTACTTATATAAAGTGCTACATAGACAGACGTGGTGTGTGACCTTTCTTCTCTCTAGGTAATTAGGTTACTTTGAAAGAGTCGCACTTGCTGAATGGTAAAAAAAAAAATGAAATATTCACAAAACTATTAAATTGTTACGTAAAAGAAACAATCTGTACACGCACACTTGTATTTCAACGCAGAAACACAAGTGTAACAAATGTGCGTGTACAGTGTTTCTTTTCCGTATCAATTAAATATTGTTTGTGAATATTTTACTATAAAAAATTTAATAAATCTCTTTTTTTATGGTAATATTTTTATAGCATGTATAGCAGACGCTATTCTATTGCAGGTTATCGGGAACGCCCTTTGTGAGATATCATACTGTATTTATATGCGTGTAAAGTAAAAGTTGCCAATAAATTATCATCAAGTTCAACTAATTTCACAACCAGCAACCCTACAAAAGTTATTTTGGAACAAATCAACTTAAAGAGATGTATTTTGATTATAATGATTATTATCATTCTGTCCCTGTGTAGTAGGTACGGAGTTTCAATAGAAAATCAATTGAATAACTATTCTAATATTATTAGAACTATCTGATAAATACCTATCTGCTTACAAGTAGTGTTGTTAAGCGAGTACTGAGCCAGAAAATGCAGAATTTTCTATCTTCATCACTCACGTGTGACATGGGTATTTTTCTTTCATTCTTAGCAAGCATCAAAGGGTGACAGCAGAACAAGGAGGGAGGAGCTGATAGTTTTTCATCCTATGTATCGCCTTACTCTAGAAGTGATCGCTGGAAAACATGTTCTTAGTGAGGCATTGATATCATTATACTGTTTAAGTAGGTACCTAATTATTTTATTATCGAGATAATCACCTAGGGGAAAGTGGTACATAATGATCCCTCGGGGTAAAACGATTATCTACTGTTTTACCGAATTTAGTAGTGCCATCTAGTTTTTTGACTGAAAATAGTCTTCGTCACAACGGTTTTAGCATTCCCACAAAATGTCACGGTGGTGTGAGAATTATGGAAAATTTTATTGAAACAAAATAAAAATTATGTTGTTTTATGTATGGTAAGCTGCACTAATTCAATATGATGTTGTTTAAGTTTAAGTAATTATAATGTAATGTTTGCGTTAGTTTCCAATGTTATTTAACAATATAATAAGCAATGATCGACTATTGTAAATGAATACCATGAGGTTGTATTTTGATGTTTTTTTAGAGTTAAGCATTTGGGGTAAAACGATCCTCTCATAGAAGGGCAAAATGATCCCAGGGATCATTCATTGGATGTGGTTATGCATAATTTTTATAATTCGTTTTTATTGAATTGGTTAACAATAATAATTTTTACTTACAAATTACAACTATCAATCATGGATGTTGTGCTTTTTATATGAAATTAGATCAGTAACTTATCTAGTTATCTTTTATTTCAGGAACATTGCCACGGAATAATTATGTACTTAAGAAAATCTACGCGCTAAAATTGGAGCAAAATCTCCATGGTCAATGCTTTAGATGCTGTGAAACGTGCATGCCGTATAAGGGACTACTCACACTTATTCAGCTCTATTCAACCATATAGCCCATAGAAAACAACGATCGCGTCGCGACGGAGACGCGTACGCATCCGTCGGATGCTTACGCGTCTCCATACAAAATCCTTTTTTTCTATGGGCATAAGCTGAATAGAGCTGAATAAGTGTGAGTAATCTCTAAAACTCCCAGTGTAACCAATTCTCCGTGCCATTTAGGTACCTATGGCCTTAAAAGGACGAGCTAAAGGAAAGAATATACACGCTATTAGAGGTGCCAGTCTTGGAGCAAAAATAAATTTTATTTTGTGATTTTTATTCACAAAATATTAGATTTAATTATTAGAAACATAGTTGAGTTTTTTTAGCAAAGTATTAGTACTTATAGGGTTAAAATTTTTGTTAAAATAAACTGATTTACTTAATAATTCGTTTTTATTTTTACCTATCTTTAACAGCGGGGTTAAATGATCCCAGGGATCATATTACTCCAACCCCAGGGATCATTTTAGACACCCGGGTGTACAAAATGATAATTTACTAGACCTTGACTAAAATATCTGTTCTCCCTTAGGGGGGTCATTATGTACCACTTCCCCTACATTCGTTTAAGTTTTCTGATTCACATAGATTAGGTTTAGGTCCTGTTCAAATCACTCCTGTTCCTGTTCACAAAACATCGTGAGGAGGCCGGCATGCGATATTTTTCGGCATGTGAAGCCAAGCCAGAGGCCCATGTGCGGCATAAAAACTCTCACACCAGGTTACTCTCTGACCACACTCCTCGAACTCATTAATCAGAACGTAATGCATGGGCAAGAGCATGCATGGTTCCGATTATGCGTATATCGTCCGGGTTCAGGTTTATTTACCGATGTCCTTTTATATCTGGTGATTCATTATTGTATACTGTTGTTGTGTACTAAACATCCTAAGACAATCATACGTACTCAACACACATAGGTAAGACATTGGACACTTATCTACTTAGATGATATCGGCGCACACGCATGGTTGGTGACGCACAAAATTTTCCGTCGGTCGACCACTGACATTTCGCAGAAGTTTTTTTCACAACGAAAGTTGAGGTCGATCCTTTGTGCTATTTCAGGAAAAGCTGGAGAGAAGCCAGTTCCCTGTTCGGCAGAACATTCGACGCAGTTGATACACGCGTTCCTTGATCCCTTCGTCCTGACAAACGAAAACGAACCTTATAAAGTTGGAATAAGAATGAAAAGGTTGATGCCATTGAGTTTTATTGCTGCTGATCTCGTTTATTAATTTTCTTTTGTTTATAGCTGAAGTCTGAAGTGTATAGGAATATATGCCTTGAGACCGGATACAATGTCTTTCTTTTGAGTTCATTTATGTTTTCATCAGTAGTATTTTCGACACTTTGTAGGATCTATCAATAGGAATATTGTATAGTTCTTTGGTAGTATTTTCCTATTGTTGGAAAATCTCTCTCATTTTCCACCTCCGTTTTTCTTTTGTTTCATGGCTGTGTCGCCTTCCATTAGTCCAAATTAAACGAATCTCTCCAAGTGAATCATTTTTGAGCAAAATAAGAGGAACACTCGTCTCCAGTTTTAGAATTATTGACAATTAGAAACATCCGGCGCATTTACGACTCATTGCTTAGACTCGTGCCACCATCAAAACTGAAAAGTGTACTTCATCGTTCAGTAAAAATTACGTGTTATTTCGAATTTGTTTACAAAATCGAACGTTAGTCGTAGAAACTAGCTCGTGTGTTGATAGCGTGCATAGTGCGTAGTAATGTCATGTTTATTAGTATAATCCGTTGTCCAAAATAGAAATATTGTAGCTGTTTAACTAGTTTAGATTGACGTTAGTTTTGTATCAACACGAGTTTTGTTGTCAAGGTCAGTTATGCGTAAATAGAGGTTATTCTTGTTTAAAACGACGTTGATGCTTCCTTAATTATTGGCATGCCAATTGAACATTGTTTTGAAGTAAGAGTTGTAGGCCGTAGGTACGAACCCAGACAGGCGCTGTATGCGGGCCATAGACGTTCGAGTCATTTGATCAAACAGTTTTAATCAAATTGGCATGAATGTGTGTGTGGGAAAATTGGATCAAAATGTCGTCATGGCATGAAGAAATATGAATTTTTACCCGACTACGGCGAAGAAAAAAGGAGGGTTATGATTTTGACCGGTATGTATGTATGTATGTTCATCTGTTCCCTCATATCTTCTAAACCGCTCATCACAATAATAAAAACTAAAACCCAACTACGACTAAAAAGGTATAAACAAGACACCACAGACAGACAAATTAAAAATCCGGAGTCACACGTAATCTGTTCGGTTTATGCCTTAACACGTGTGACTCCGGATTTCTATTTGATCAAACTGTTTGATCAAATTACTTGAAATGTCCTATGGCCTGCATTACTTTGTGAGCCTACCTACATTATTTCATCATCACTGCTCTCAAATCGGTAAAGGAAAACATTATGAGGAAACATCATCAAATCATGTTTTAGATAGAACCAAAAAATCGAAGACATAATGTGACAGCTGTCAACCCGCACTGGGCCCGCGCGCGTGGTAGATTACAGCCCACTCCCTCTCACCGAGAGGAGCTTTTTGTGGCACAAATTGATAAAATGGCGACTTAATGGCGCTGCCAGACGATTTGCCATCGGAGTAATGACTTATGACGTCACAATATATTAATCAGTTGCTAGTTTATAGACGATAAGTAGATAAGTGTGAGTGGCCCGTGAGTGCGGGTCTGGAGTGGGTGGCAATCAGTAGTTCCAAGTGACACCTATAGTTAGTCATCATGTTGGGGAAAACTGTACGAATAATCGAAATGAAACAAACCATTGCACAATGAACAATAATGTAATATCATCAAGTGGGCGCGTTCTCTGCGCGTTGCTGCGCGAGTTGCGCAGCCGCGCAACAGTGCAGCATGAGGGCGGTGAGGGCGCATGCGCGAACTTCGCCACCATTCGCGTCGCCCGCGCTGCTTGCGTCCTCCGCTGATAGTTCTTCTCGTACAGCTAGTAACTGCGAAAGAAATAAATAAGATGCAAATTATATTTATGTAATTGCATTAGAAGAAGAGCTCTGATTTTACTGAAATGCTCTCAGGAATCAGAGCTCTTTGATCTCCTGAATTTATGATCCCCAAATGGGGGTAGGTGGGGTAAGAGCTGGTGTGGTAAAAGATGGCAATAGGATACCGAAATAGGTAATATTCTAAAAAAATCTTTACGTTTTGAGGTCAGCCGGCAGTAGTTTCGAATAAAAGCAGAAACTGCATGATCATGTTCATACACGAGATTGATGTGCAGTTGCTGTAAACTGGACAATAATAGATGACCTAGGAATAAATCGTACAGTAGCTTCATAAATTACAAGTTGCATCCTTGGTTGAGGTTACGTTATTTTGGGAAGGATTTATTTTTATAAAAATAATTGATTTATGATGAATCAATTTCAAAGAAAGAACGTTTGATGATCATTCATTTCTATGTTAAAATGTTCTATAGATTCTATCGTCACTTCAATGGCTCCATCAATGATGTTTGATTACTCATTACTGTAGGTAACTGTGCATATGTGCGAAAACATGATGCACAAACGCTTTTATAATTGTCTATAACCACTTATGATTGAAAAAGCTGAGAAGGACTATCACGTCCAGCGCCAGAATGGCCTCAGATCGTCCGGCGGCAGCGCGCTGCGCAGCGCCGGCGCCAGCATGGCCGCCACGCGCCAGTGTTAGTGTCAGTACTCACCATTTCATGTATCTGTTGCGCGGTGAGCTTGCTGGCGAGCTCAGGCGCGCAGTCCCGCGCGGCCGCGAGCAGCACGTCCGGCGGCAGCGCGCTGCGCAGCGCCGGCGCCAGCATGGCCGCCACGCGCCAGTGTTAGTGTCAGTACTCACCATTTCATGTATCTGTTGCGCGGTGAGCTTGCTGGCGAGCTCAGGCGCGCAGTCCCGCGCGGCCGCGAGCAGCACGTCCGGCGGCAGCGCGCTGCGCAGCGCCGGCGCCAGCATGGCCGCCACGCGCCAGTGTTAGTGTCAGTACTCACCATTTCATGTATCTGTTGCGCGGTGAGCTTGCTGGCGAGCTCAGGCGTGCAGTCCCGCGCGGCCGCGAGCAGCACGTCCAGCGGCAGCGCGCTGCGCAGCGCCGGCGCCAGCATGGCCGCCACGCGCCAGTGTTAGTGTCAGTACTCACCATTTCATGTATCTGTTGCGCGGTGAGCTTGCTGGCGAGCTCAGGCGCGCAGTCCCGCGCGGCCGCGAGCAGCACGTCCGGCGGCAGCGCGCTGCGCAGCGCCGGCGCCAGCATGGCCGCCACGCGCCAGTGTTAGTGTCAGTACTCACCATTTCATGTATCTGTTGCGCGGTGAGCTTGCTGGCGAGCTCAGGCGTGCAGTCCCGCGCGGCCGCGAGCAGCACGTCCGGCGGCAGCGCGCTGCGCAGCGCCGGCGCCAGCATGGCCGCCACGCGCCAGTGTTAGTGTCAGTACTCACCATTTCATGTATCTGTTGCGCGGTGAGCTTGCTGGCGAGCTCAGGCGCGCAGTCCCGCGCGGCCGCGAGCAGCACGTCCGGCGGCAGCGCGCTGCGCAGCGCCGGCGCCAGCATGGCCGCCACGCGCCAGTGTTAGTGTCAGTACTCACCATTTCATGTATCTGTTGCGCGGTGAGCTTGCTGGCGAGCTCAGGCGCGCAGTCCCGCGCGGCCGCGAGCAGCAGGTCCGGCGGCAGCGCGCTGCGCAGCGCCGGCGCCAGCATGGCCGCCACGCGCCAGTGTTAGTGTCAGTACTCACCATTTCATGTATCTGTTGCGCGGTGAGCTTGCTGGCGAGCTCAGGCGCGCAGTCCCGCGCGGCCGCGAGCAGCACGTCCGGCGGCAGCGCGCTGCGCAGCGCCGGCGCCAGCATGGCCGCCACGCGCCAGTGTTAGTGTCAGTACTCACCATTTCATGTATCTGTTGCGCGGTGAGCTTGCTGGCGAGCTCAGGCGCGCAGTCCCGCGCGGCCGCGAGCAGCACGTCCGGCGGCAGCGCGCTGCGCAGCGCCGGCGCCAGCATGGCCGCCACGCCGCCCTTCGCCAGCCACGTCGCGCCGCACGCGCCGAACGGGTTGCCCGACTCCAGCGACTGCTTCCTTTACGTCACACGGGCTGCTCGTCAACAAACGTGTAGGCTCTTTCTTTCTTTAACCACTTTGTGTGAGAAGAGTTGGAAATGATTTGAGGATAGTCATTTGTGTTTTATGGTGACATATTTTATAGCCAGCAGCAGAGACACTACTTTGTTTGTCAGAGGAGCTGAGCTATTGCAGTGTGGCTTAATATTCTTCTACGACATTGTACGCCAGTGTTGAGAAAGGAGTAAAATAAAATGTATGTTAGATGTGAAAAAGCAATACAGCTGTAGTCGTAAGTACCTACTTAATTATTCGGAGTGGGCCAAGCAATGGCCCCTGTTCGTCTACATATGTCAACATTTAATATGGGAAGGGAGTTCAAAGAAGAAGGGTAAACAGTTGTAATTAACAAATTAATAGGGCTAGTCAGGGACACGGCCATACAAAGATGTAAAGCACACAAATCGAATTCAAACTACAAAGTAGACAAGGCAATACACCAGGTATCGGAATTTGGTGATTTACTCACCTAATTCCGATTAATGCAAATCACATAGGTAGGTTAGGTTACATAGGTAGGGGTTTACAGTTTGTTTGAAAGGTTCCAAATGAAAATGTACTGTCTGTAACGACAATAGACACATCAATTTCATATACCTTTCATCAGGTTCCTAGGGTACCTAATAAACAATAAATCTGTTCTGTATTTAAGACAAACGATAGCCTAGGATTTCCATATTGGGTCGCATGGCCACAATCAAGATGCCATTAAAGCTGTCACAAGGCAATAAAGTCTTTTGTATTACTTATAAGATTATAACAGTAATAAGTCAATAAGGTTGCGAGTACTCGATTGTCTCGATTTAGATAACTTATATGTTTTGTACTAGTCTGTTAGGAAGAATCATCGGTTTGCATTGGAATTCTACTAATTTAGCTTTATTCTCAAATTGACGGATTGAAGATGAAACTTTTTTGACGAAATAATCTGTGGATTTAAAGTAAAAAGTTTTTAATGTGAAAACTAGAACCCTCCATGACGATGTTTTGGAAGAAGAAACATTGATTCTGGAAACGGCAAGGGGCAACAAGAGGAATGAAGAGAAAACATATAGGTAGGTAACGTTTAGTAAAATACCTTGTGTGTCTTCAAAAGTTGAAGGACATAATGATGTGCGAACTAAAAACAAAGTAAAGTATTATCACGCAACTCTTCAATAGTTTATATCGCGGTTTCAATAACAGACTTAAAATTTTAATAGAAATAATAGATTGTCTTGTAGCTATTACTGTAATACTGTGTAAAAGTAAAGGTAGGGAAAGAGTCATCCATTTTGAAAAGCGAAGCCTTACAATAAGCTCGTTATAGACCAAACTCACGGCGCGATTTTCATGTTTACATCTTTTTGGACTTATCAATTCGTTTTCTCTACATCTACTACTTTTGATAATATCTTTATAGTATACCGCTGATATATTAGCAGCTGTCCAAAAGAGGAAAACGTAATGATTTTGAGAATAAAACCTTAATCGCATTGGGCACGAGCAAATCGAACTGTGAGTTAGAATACAGCTCCAAACAGCACTAAATGTAGGTGCATCAGTGTCTCATTGCTGAAAAGGTGCCGTCAAAAGCTGGTGTCTTTACCGGTTGAAGCCATAAAGTTGTTGAGTTTAACAACACGACATAATGGTGTGCTTAACATACCTGGGCGTATGACTAGGTGATGGTGGTAATGACCTGGATGAGGCGTTGTTTTTAGGCGCAGAGAGGGAATGAGCGGAGCCAGCGCGCCTTAGTCCAGCCACCAGCGCGCTCATTGCTCCGCCACCTGAATATTATCGTACCTAGTTTGAATATATCTAAGAATTATGAAGGAAGGAATGTAATGTTGGGTGATAATTGTGTTAAAAAGGCGTGGAAGTGAGGCTTACAAAGGGATGTACACACGGATACACATCAATTTATTTTCCAGTTTATGCTGGTTATCTCGCATTGTTTAGGATTTCCGTACAATGCGAGGTCAGCTTATACTGGAAATGTATAGCTTGATGTGTACCGTATTGTAACTTAGAGACAAGGATCAAGGATACAAATGAGAAAGGAACTAACGAATGCTTCTAAAAGGGGTTCAGTAGCTGGACTTGGGGATGGTAACTCATTCAACTCTACATGATCAATTGGTACATAAAATAAATGTAAAAATTAAGTGTAACAAAAAGATTTCGTAACAAAACAAGTATTTTTGAAGAATCATTTTTACACTCGGCGGCAGAATATGCATAGATTTTTTTCTAACATTTCCAAAGTCGACTAATTAGATTGCATTACAGCAATGCAATAAAAACTGAATGTAGAAATTATAATAAAATTTAATGAGATGTTTCGCGGTATTTTGAAAACAGTTCTGATATTGAGTACACTAGATAGGTAATATGCAATCCTTGGTAACAAACTTAACTAGAGCGTTAAAGGACAAGTAAATAATTACCACACTTATAAGGAACTGAGTGCTTTCAAACGGCTTATGTATTAACTAATTAGGAAAATAACCAGTGTCAAGCGGCCAAGTGGGTTAATTTTTGTACACTTCGTAAATATTGTGTTGCATCGTTGATATATGAGATTGCTCAACGTTATGCGACTGAGAACTCTGTTTCCTGGATTACGATGTTGGAAGCGATTATTACTGGCTTTCTCTTTCTAAAATATAACTATTTTGATTTAGTTCATAACATAATATTATTCAATGACTTGTCAAACTAAAATTTCTATTAGACACGTTTGAAAGTTATGAATTATTGGTCGCTGTGATTTCCACATTGGTGAATTGTCATCATACGAGTTCATTATGTTAGTATTCACTTTTGGGGTTAACGGGCGCAATTGTCATTGTACGATCTTGTAATGACATTATGTACATGTTTTTATTTCTTTTTTTATTGCTGTAGCTAAGGTACCTTACGTAAAAAGTATTATTTTTATGGGCTATGTTACGTCAAACAACCCGTGCGCATTAACATGGCACCTGGCTCGGAACTCAATACTCCCCCCGCTACCCGCGCGGCGCCCCGTCGTCGCCGTCCGGGGAAGCGAGGGGAGCTCCAAATGTCATTAATCCAGGTGCCATGTTAATGCGCACGGGTTGTACCTACTATAGAAAATTCTAGGGAGAGCTGTTGCGATTCTGAGTAATTATTTTAATTTATTTATTAATATTTTTGAAATGTGGGTGTACTATAACTATATACCTCTGCCCAACCCTTCAGGGAAACAAGGCGTGATTATGTCATATTATTTGGCGTGAAATGGACTATTAGACAACACAGGATCCTCAAGCATTTATTGACTTCATTAGGGTCACACGGTACTCGGCAGGCAAGGAAAACGTAGAAAACTAAGAATGCAGCTTCTGCAAATAATGGCATTGTATATTGTTCCACGTTTTGTCTATTGATAGATTGCCATGTTGCGTCAACGTTTATACAGATTAGACAGTGGCCGATTCAATTTTAATTTCAGAGGGTGCTCACTCAACTAATTAACAAACGTTGCAATGGACTCGCCATTGTGAACTTTTGACAGATCCATACAAACTCACAATTGAGAGACCATTGCAACGTTTTTGATTAGACTTAGGCCCCAAAAATTATTGAAGGGTCATGCTCGATTTCACCAGAGCTTTTATGTGTTCGATGTCATAGGTACAAGCAGGCGGGCCACTTGAGATAGTAAGTGGTAATCTACGGAAATCTCCAATACCAGACCAGAGGCATGGCTGCGCGCTGGTGCGTTAGCATGCCAGAGGCATTGTAGGTGCGCTGGCATCCAAGAAATTAAGCTGAAATGTTCCATGTGCCCGCCAACAAAAGCAGGTGAAATTCTACGGTGATCACCCCCTGGTCCTGACACTGTCATTAAAGTATGGAATCCATTATGTACAGGGGCTAAAGGACCGCGTTCGGAATGTTCACAGACTAAACATTGTGTTTGCAGTTAAATATATAGATATAAAAAACCTGTGTATGTTTGTGTACGTGACGGTTGGAGCCGGAGGTGTTATATAGCGAAAAGTTCTCCGTTCATCAGCATTCGAATAATTCGTCTGTGCACAAACAAAAAAAAAACAACAACTTATTTACATAGGTACTTAATTATTTTTTTTTATATAAGATAAATAATGTATAATAAAATGTTACTGTGTAAACTGTATCGTAGTTAGTAAATTAGAATTTCTGAAAATAAAATGCTACTAAATGTTACTATTTTTTGGAACGTTTTCATTTACTTACATGCCAATTCGTTTAGTACCTATTTGTAATTCCAATGATAAAGACGGTAGTTTTAACAAAGCCTGTCGTCTTTGATCAGCTCTGAATCTCTTATACCAAAATACTATTTATTAGAGCCGATGACACTTTGTAGAAAATATGAAGTAACAGATAGAAGTTGCCAAGCGCCGCACATTGTTGGCAGTAATCTAAATCACGCAACTAACGCAACAGGAAGTAACAAGATCGACGCAAGCGCCTCTATCGTCTTTTACGGAACTAGTCAATGCACTTCATACACAAGAATTTTACCTTTTGTTCTTTGTATTTTTCTACAGGTCTTTATTATATTTTCCAAGTTCACAGTGATTTAAATTGGGACCCATGTTCAACACTACAACGATATACAATCATGTTACTTTTTGAAGCTCAGTCAAAATGTCTTTCTGTCCAATTTTGAATAGTTTTCTTTGTTTAGTCAACTTCGTAATTGTTTCACCACTTTTGACAATAATTCTTACTAAATTAAAACTTCACAAGTTTGAAATTATCTGTCAAACAGACAAATAGACCTTGTTGTTTAATGATGTGCAAGTGACATTCAACCTTAGTGTGTTAGAGCAACAATGAGGTGGACTATACAAATTACCATCGCAAAAAGTCATTTTTTCGATCAAAATTAAAGGCGTTTGTGTTAACCCCAAATGAACCAGAAACAACCCCAATAGAAATATAAAGTTTCTATATTTAAACTTACCCTCTTCATGGACATCTAGGGAGTCTTTTCTCTCTGGTTCATCATCAGAGTCAGGGTCAGCGATGGCGTCGGCTTCGGTCATGATCAACTCGGGAGGTGGACAGTTTAACATGCCTGAAGAATCTGGAACAAAGAAACAGAAGACAAATTAATGTAAAAAGGTTACACTCTCACTGTGTAATGACTCTAATGACAATGATGTAGTTACGGTTGTGGAAGGTCAAAAAGTAATGCCTGTTTGTTTCTGGGGAGTATTATTTAAGGTGGGGGTTCTCAACCTGTGGTTCATGAATCAGGTGCTGGAGGTCTATGAAGACAAAAAAAAATTGAGCGTGATCAGTAAAAAATGAGCGTGATCAGTAAAAAAAATCATCAGTCATACTCATAAATGAGGAAGATCTTATGAAATTATATTTTTGAGTGGAAATAAATGAAATGTATCTTTAAAATGTCTTGTTTTCTTTCCCTACATTTAAGTTTGTAAGGGGTCCGTCAGATTGTTTAAATAATGCAAATGGTCCATGATAATGAAAAGGTTAAGAAACCCTGATCTAAGGCCATCGAGGAATTCTTATAGAAAGATCGGTCATGTCGCATGCTTAGGTGCGAAAGGTTCAAGTCACTTCTCACAAGTAGTCACCGATCCCTAGGACAAGAATTAATCTGCATCGGTCTGACTGAAACCTTGGCTCTTCAGATTTTCCAACTATACGATCTAAAAATAATCCGGCAGAGAGAATAGTTTGGGGAAGTCGTGACAATTAAGAAAATGAGTTGTGTACAATACGTGTGGCAAATGGCTTGCCGGTGCAAGGTCCAGAAATATTTATGTTTTCCTCTAGCTAAAATTGTTTTTGAAACGTGTCTCGCTTCTAATGGCGATTTTCTCTCCTAAGAGCTATTTATGAAGTTTTCTAACATACATGCAGTTATCATCAATATCGTTCTTAAGTAGGCATTCACGTGTGTGTATCTCTGCTTAATAGAAGTGATGCCTGAGTAAAAATAAAAATCTATTTAGTCCGTCAGTGAGATAATAAAATAATATTTGACACGTATTTTTGATTTATCATATTAATAAAAAAATACTTAGATCAAACGCATTAAAGTTGGGGACTGGGGGCTCGCTAAGTCACAAGTAAGTATAATCTATATACATACTCTGACATCATCTGACGTCATGGCACATTTTAACTCAATGTATAACCGTAATATTTTGATTACGTAAAAAAAAGAAACGGCTCCAATATTTTTAGGGAGTGCCTCTGTTGCCGGCGCCAGCTCCCAAAAATAACGGCATTGGGAACCGGCTCCCATAATGGACACCAGCGGTGCGGCGTTTATAGAAACCTCTATTACATGTTTTTTTAATTATGCCTACCCTGCCTATCTACTCCTTACGCCAAACTGACAACCAAAGTCAGCGCCGGCAACCAATTCAGTAACCGGCGCCGGGAGCGGAGGCATTTCCTACTTTTTAAAATTAAACAACAAAAAAAAAAAGTCATTCATTAGATCTATAAATAAAAGTCCTACTTTCTAAAAAATACTCATTTCTATCTTTACGACGATCCAGCGACTCTTATCCTTAATTACTGCATCGTAAAATGCGTGTAACTACAGTTTACGTAGTATTATAACGAAGTGCTCTATAAAGAATAAAGTAATGGTAAAGTGGAGCATATCTCTTCCGCGTCGACGATCGCAACGCACGCCAACCTTCTAAATTTTTATAATACTTATTGCCGTGTTGGAATTCTTGTCAGTTCTGTTTGTTTCATTATATTAGTTGCACATATTACTTGTAAATAATGCGTCAGTATCTAGCGTGCATTTGCGGAATGATAGCGCAATTACTGATGTAACGCAAGTATTACAACATGTGACGGTTTTTAGATATATCGTGCAGTCGAGCAGCCGTTCACATTTTACTTTCCGAATATGAAAATGTTCTTTGTGATGCTGCTGTGGATTTATGATGAGTTGAAATTCCCCGAGCCTGAGTCTTTGTTCCTAATTTTCGTATACGTATTGCGTTGAAGTTAATTCTTTGTAGATCTATTTGCTGAACCAATTGTTATTTTAAATTAAGGGAATTTCCCTTAATTTTAGATAGATCTAAAAGTTACCTGGAAAGGCTCAAAGGTAAATCGAGGATGTTGAGGGCACGTGACGCCGAGGCACGGTCAAATTGAAGGGTGTGGTCCGACCCATCACACTGAACAACTTTCTGCATGGGACCAATATCGTAACTAATCGAGAAAAAATATGAGCTGTCTGGGTCCAGTAAGTATTGAAGTTTTGTATAAATTTGACCACACGCTGTATAAGAATACATTTAATGCGTCAGCTTTGTTCAAGGAACCCGTACCTTTCCTTATTCCTTTTCTTTTTTTAAGTAAGTTCCGATGGTGACGTCAGCGATTTTGAGAGAATTTCGCTGAAATCCGATGACTTGTTTTGGATTTAACCTGTTAGTGTCTTGATATTTCTTTTTTTTTATTTATAGAGTTTTATGAGAACACGTCTTTCCTTATACTTAAATGCAGGCTCATGTCTTTGTTAGCAAAAACGTTGTATCTGTATTTCTTTACATTCGAATGTCGCGGAGTTCATTTATTTAAAGTAAGTATTTCGAGCAGTAAAATCACGTGCTTCAAAAGGTAAATATAACATCTCAACGCAGCAGGTGGTAGATACAAAACCTTTGCCAAATTTTATCTCGCCGGTAAGTGTTCCCGAGAAATATGGGCACGTGGCTGCAAAAGCAGATAACTGTGCAAAAGCTATTTATTTTATTGATCTTAAGTTGATTAATGGTAATTTGGCCTAGAATTAATTGGTATAGATCTGAATTTAATTTGGAGTCTGATCTAATTGGTTGAAGCTGCCACAGCATGCGCGTATGGCTTGACGTGTCGCATAATCTTGGCAATATATTAGTAGGAACTTAGATCATTCTAATAATTGATTTTACTACTTTTTAATTGGTCCTTTATCATCCTCATTCTCTTGCCTTCATCCCAGTTTATTTGAGGTCAGCACAACATGTCCATAGTTCTCTATTAGTTGTCATCCCCTTTTTAGCCACATCGTCTTTCACGCATTTCATCCATCGTTCGTTTGGTCCTTATGGCATTTAATA
Organism: Lithophane ornitopus; assembly: GCA_948473465.1. Classification (NCBI taxonomy): domain Eukaryota; kingdom Metazoa; phylum Arthropoda; class Insecta; order Lepidoptera; family Noctuidae; genus Lithophane; species Lithophane ornitopus. The sequence goes on along the minus strand of OX419616.1, from coordinate 5,492,343 downwards.
TACAGATATTATGTAACCGTTACCTCGTGGGCCCAATGCTATAATATGTATAGTGAGATTGTTCTCATAAAGAAAATGGCCCAAGAAAAAAAGGTTTAATTCAGTCTGTGAAAATAACATAGTTCAATAGTGACTATTTGTTCATCTCTTGTTGGAGGTCCTCAATGAATAGGTACCTAAATTGAGAGACCGTGCCATCATCATTGATAATTTTAGAGTGCAATATTGACTCCTGACAAAGTATCCGAAAGTTATCGACCTTATTGGTCGTTGACACATTTCAGCCCTGACAATTTTATTTTGGCGCGATTTCAAGCCAAATCCGAGTAAACATATTCGCGAATTTTATTCCTTTTGCGAATATAATTTACTTAAAAACATTCCACTTTTCGTGAAGTTTCAACATGTTTTTAAATAGAACTTTGTCAGTAATGACCTGAGGAAAGAATTGAAGAATTTTTGTTTTGGGTTTTCACGAAATGTTTTCATGAAAGTTTTCCAAATTATGTTTTGATATCAACGTCTTACCTGAGAATTGGGATACGACGCAATAGTGTTAACATGTTTTTAAAAATAATTCTTGCTCGTGTTATTTACGTATTAAAACAGATTGATTCTGTGTATATAGTCTGTAGGTTCGAAGTCTATATAACAAATACAAGGTATTAAAGCTATCATTATGGACATTGTATCATACTTTAATTCTTGTTCTGAATTAAAGTATGATACAATGACAGATTGGCATTATCTACTTGCCTTATTTGTTAGATAAGTACCTAATGGCTCAGAGTTTAATGGTAATAAGATTTATAATTGATTTCTGTTGTAGTGCGTAAGGACAGTGGACAACTCAATCACATATACACTAGTATTCCTGTAAACCCCTCCTACTAAGCTAAGTATGCTTGTCCAAGGTGTCACATCAACGGTGCAACAAATGGAGATCGAACTCACAATCTCTCGCTTGATTTAAGTTATTTGGCTATTGGCGCTTCTATATTTATAATTTTAAATTAACCGGCTGCTGGGCAAAGTCCTCGCCCATATTTTTCTATATAATAATTATAACTAATATTTATACATTTGCAGTTCATAATAAATCTCACCAGGCGAGAATTTTCCTACAAAACAATTTATTTGACCCTACACATAAAACAGAATGTCATCGTGAGACGTTCGGCCTAGACCTCAATCCAAGGTTACTCAACAAACACACAAGTTTCAGGAAATGCGTCCAGTTGCCTAGCACATGTGACTAATACTTGGCAGAGCGTAATAAATATGACAAGATAAACGGTCGGCTATGCCACAGTATAAATAAGTAGCAGTATTATATGTCGGCAGTGACCTTGAAATAATTACCTACGGCCGCTCGATAGATAAACCTTCCGCGTTTGTCCGTAACTGCCGCGCACTCGATACTGTTGCGTGCTGAAGTGCTGATATACACTGAGATTTCTAAACGCGTCGTTTTGGGCATTTTCTATACATACTGTGTATATATCATCTATTTGTTGAAATCATAGATCGCACTTATGTATAAGCACTGAGTGAAATACCTGAGATACAGGTTTATTCCTAGTTCAGGTAGAATCCAATTATTATATACCATAACCTCTAGTTTAAGGCTCTATTTTGTAAAATATTTATGTAAATCAATTATTTTAATAAACAATTTAATATACTGTGGCCAGATGTAGGGATATATGTCATCGGCAGAACTGGCTATTGAGTGTAAATGCGTGTATGTCACTTCTACGTGGTAGTGTATGGAACTGTGAGAGTTAAATGTGAGGAATTTGATAAAGAGTCGAAAAGGAAATTAATTGATTGTCATAATGTGATCTTGCCATTTTTAATAGTTGTATAAAAAAACCGGCCTCCAAAAAATAAATGTACAGAAACAAAAACGGAATTTGTGTCTTTTTCACTTTGTAATGTTTCTTTGGAAATCGGTTGTTTTTTACTTTTTATTTTTGGTACCTGCTATGTAAATAACAGTGAGTTCAATATCTAGTATGTAATTGTAAAATTTATAAATAGTATGTAATAATGTTGTTAGTACGCTGCTAAATATTAGGAAATATTGATAATAATACAAATTGCAAAATAAGCCTCGTCACTCGTCAAACTAGACATTTTCAGTACACAGATATAAAATACTGTAACAATGATTGATAGAGTGAAGTTTTAACGAGTCTGATGCGTCATAGTAACGCAACGCACTACTTACTGCAGGGAAAATACATACCTTCACAATAAAACGTAATTCATTCTGTACGTCAACATGAATTTCACCAGTTCCGTCATCAATTATGTTGTAAATCAACTAATAGCATCCGCTTACCCTAACCTCTGTTAAAATTGGCTAACCACTAATCCATTCGACTGTGCTTTAAAAAAATAACCTTGTAGCACATAATTTAATCAATCTGCCTAGTCATTTCCCAACTACGTTGGGGTCAGCTTATAGACTAACCAGATGCAGCTGACTATCAGTATTTTACTGGTACACAACCCAGTTGGTGAATAACACGCTGGCGAATAAGACGCCCCTTGGTACCCGTTGGGCTTCTGACTACCTGTAACGACTGTCAAAGACCTACGAATGACAGTACACAATATATCTTTCAAAATAATCCATAAATAGAGTTCTGCTGTTTTCCTGGGATCTAAAGGAAGCGACCATACTGCATAGCTTATTTACCGATCGGTACCGAAATAGTTCTTCGCTATTTATCATTCGAAAAGCTATATTTTATTTATTAGTTCCTTCAGGCGTCAGGAGTGAAATGAGTTGTTAAAGCAAGGTGCCTCTTTGCCGATATTAGGCAGTTGTCCCACAACCGGCGATTAACTATCGATCGAGCGATCTATATTTTCGAAGTAGCTATGTTTGTCAAGCAAAATCCATCTCGTTTTGAGCGCCTGGCTGTTGTATTCCCAAGGAATAGGCGTGACAACAGCAAATTATGTCAAGTATCATGTCGAACCACTTTAATGCGTAAGAGCGTTTCTTGCATGGCCCCAATTATTTACAATAAATTACCGAGTTGTTGGAAATCTTTAAATACAGCACAATTTAAGAGTAGATTACGGAATTTTTTGATAGATAAAACATACTACAGTGTAACTGAGTTCCTATCGGAGAAAAATATTTGTTAATTAGTGATTCTTGACATTTTGATTTTTGTTGCATGACATTTTTTGATTTTTGACATTTTGATTTTTGACATTTTGATCTTTGACATTTTGATTTCTGACATCTTGATTTTGGTTAATAATAATAATAATAGTAATAGTAATGAATTGATCTAAATAAGTGTAATAAATGAATTGATCTAAATAAGTGTAATAATAGTGTTTATAAATAATTTCAAATGTTTGCATGCCGATTGGTAAAATATGGCTGAGCTAAATGTAATCTTAAGAACTATTATGTATTACCCATATTTGCAAAATAAAACTATTCTATTCTATTCTATTAACGAGTAGCGAGTGCGTAGTTTCGATAGATTTGTCGCAGGGCTATCAGCGAGTGTCCGAGTGCGACGGGCGATTACTCGCAACACTCGCTCGACCGCTGGCTGGTCTCTCGGTGTGACTTCTGATCTCCAAGCCAGCATCGCTGTGGGAGTATTATCTTTGATAGCTATTGTCACTCAGCGACAAACTAGTGGAGCGAGTACTCGCTGGTGGTGTGAACAGTCAGCGATCAACTATTAATATATGCATCTCTTTTGTTTACACGGAATAGTATATCTATTGTACGTTTCTTGAGCGAGAAAATAGCCGATAGTTATTCGGTTCCTCACCGGCGGTGGGACAATTGCCTATATGCTCCATTTCTTAAAGGCTGTATCTGTCAATAGACAAGGTTTGCTAAGCTGAGAATAGGATACAAAAATAGCACGTAGGTACCTCTCTCTAACTTAGGAATACAAGGCGAAGACTCCTGACACTTCGTGACGCATTTCTTATGGCAGGACAGTCCACAGTTCCGACACTGCATCGCGTCTTTCAGCCATATCTGAAAAATAAATGTGTTTGTAATAAAATTCGAAAGACCCCGACGAAAATAACTTGATTTACGTGAATATTTTTAAGGAAAGTTCACTGAAATGTGTCTGTAAATAAGTTTATTTTTGGGTAGCTCTTACTTCGCTCAAAGGACCGGTAAAACATCTTAGTATTTTATTTTTCCTTTGTATGGAATTTACGATTTACTAAATTATCTTAAAAGAACATAACATCACGCCTTGTATCCCCAAAGGGTTGGGCAGAGGTGTACCTAATAATACACCCACATTTCGCCAGTTATGCTTTAAGTCCCATATAATAGGGGGCGAGTCTATTGCCATCGATCGGGCATAAATCCAGACTCCGGGTTGCCATTCAGATATTCCAGTAAAAACCCAATAACACTTTGCCTGACCTGGGAATCGAATGCAGGACCTCGTGCTCAGCAGTAGCGTTTGCCACCACTAGATCAACGAGGCAGTCTTTGAAGAAGGTTAAGCAAAAAACTGCAAGGAGGACGTGCGGTTCGCGAAAGATGGAAAGAGTGGAGGGAGGCCTTTGTCCTGGCTGGAGTGGGACAGCTTTAGGTTGTTAAAAAAAAAGTAAAATTCTGTCACGTCTGTCTAGTGATGACAGTCTCTCATCTATCCTGGAAATTATAGGTGACTAGCTGTTGCCCGAGACTTCATCTACGATCCAGGAAGAACTGTAGCCTATGTCCTTGTCCAGGTCAAGGTATACCCATGTGCCAAATTTTATCTGAATCCGTTCAGCCGTTTTAGCGTGAAAACGTAACAAACAAATAAACTTATTTTCGCATTTATAATATTAAGTTAGGATATAGTTAGGATTCATCAACATCTCTACAAAAATGTTCTGCAAAGAAAAATTTAGTACAGATTTAAAATAATGATACTCGACCTAATTAAGAATGACGTATTCACCTATTTCTACAGTTCTTTGTTCTCAAACTCACCTTTTTATTACAGAAATCGCACTGCGTCGATCTATGGAAATGTGTTCGCACAAAATCATGGCTAGCTCTGGTCGGTTTGGGCGGCCTGGGCAAGACTGGGTCCCGGCTAGATCTGGGGATTGCCCGGGCGGGACCTAACCCTTCCCATTCCCACCAGACTAGGGCGTCGCCGAAGCATAGGCATGGCTCGAAGCCCGCGTGTGATGATAACTTGTGGCTTTTGCTGGAAATATATTAAGGTGTTAATTGGTTAGAGGCCAGATATGATCATATTTGTATGCTTGCTGTCAAATAACATCCCTTAACTATGATCATAAACAAAATGAATTAAATGTAGCTATTATACCGTCAGAGGATCTAGACAACTGACAATCGCTTCGAAAGCGTTTCACATTTTTGGCTTTTCCATCATCGTTAACGCTGATAGAATGTCACTTTGTCTGCCCTAGACCTCAGGTTCTTCATAAAAAATGACTGATCATATTTCTATGATAGTAATATAGCTCTGGTATATTACACTATCATAGGTATGCATAGAGGATCTTATCTCTTATCCTTTATGAAATTTAAGAAAAATATTTTATAACAATAAAATATTTTTATTTTTATATATTGACAATGTAATATGTCTATATTACATTGTCAATATATACCTCATTGTATATGACTCATAATATATAGATCTATGATATGGTAGTGTAATGACCTCTATGACGCCTGCTACGATATAGTAATAATATGATCACTGATCTATGATCCTCATCAGAAATGTGACATGCCTAACTATACCTAATATTGGAGTTTATACATTTTACCTACTCGTATCGTCTATGTATAGATTCATAGCTGTCATAACATTATAATGACTGATAAGATGTGGTTCTATGATGATACAATTATAGTGTATTAGGGGCCTGGTAAACACGCTTGCTGATGGTGATAACATAAATCATCACGCTTGTATTCCCCGTAGGGTTAAGCAGAAGTGTAGGTATAGTAAACTCAAACCATTTATTTCAATCAAACCATTTACAGGCGCTTTTGAATTGTCAAAGAGTCGGTCAGTTAGTCAGAAAGTTAAAGCTAATTGCCCATTCCAAAACGTAGATCTCTATGGAGAAGAACGGGCAAGAAACTCCAAGGACACTCTTTTAATTATGGATATAGATATTAAAAAATCCTGGGTACAGTATTCTTGTTGAATCTATATGTGAGAACAATGTAAAATAAAAAATAATCAAAAGCAATTCAAAATATAAGTAGTATACCCACATTGCACTAGTTAGGTATGTTTTTCTGTTAGTGCAATTAATGGTGTTCATATTATTTAGTTTCCAGAGCGTTGTTGCGACCTTGACAAGAAGCAATCTAGGTTTCCCCGGGCACAATTCCAACTCCGCAATTGTTACTGAGAATTTCTCAGAAACCCAATTAATACGTATTAGTAAATAATTCTCACGTAAACTGGGAGGAATCCTCATGGAGTGAAACTTCTAAGAAATGTGATCATTGCTATAAGTAGCTATCGCCATCAGTCATTTAGGACCATTGTCTCAGTGGCACAATCATGTCTTATTCATCGCTGTCGAAATAATTGCGCAACAGGAGACACATTTTCACCATTTTAGTCAGATGCGTACATCCTGCACCCTAATTGCGTAACACACGATCAATCATAATCTGAATCATTTTGAAGGAAATTGCTAATCCATTGCTTCATATGTTGGAAAAATTTGTCAGCTCCAACAACGATGAATGTTGTTGAACTGTCAAAATGAAACAGATTGTGATTGATCGTGTGTTACGCAATTAGAGTACTGAACTAGAATAAGGATGACATATTTATTTATAACAAAAGTTTAGTGAAAACATTATCGAAGGTATCTGTTATGGAAAAATACTTTCAAAGATTTTATTAAAGATGAATGGCGATTGAGGCGAATGTCCAATAATGCACAGATAATCTAGAATCTATCAGATCAATTGATAGTGAGGTGTCATTAAGCAGTGTAGATCCCCAGGCCTAAATAAATAAACTATAATTCAGATAAACTTAAATTATACGTTTTAGAGAAATAATGCTTACTTGTGATTTGTGTGAGAGACATGCAATAAAAGATGTTTGTTACTGTCGAAATGTAAATAGTTTCACATAAAAATCATTATGCTACATATTTATTTGCGCATCAACTGCGCTCATAAAGCATCAACAGCTTCTATGGGGTGGTAAATGCGCAAAAAATCTGCGCTTGTCTCTTTTTATGTGCGACAATACGGCAAAAGCTTCGCAACATAGTACCAAATTAAATATAGGTGCAGTAGCATATGTGCAAACGCACTAGATTAATAGCAGCAGAAGCATAAGTCAATAAGACGACCGATATTCAATCACATACAATACAGAAGAAAAATGATGTTTTATTAGAAAAACAACATCTTTCTTCCACAAGTAACGCCATCTAGCGGTATTCTAATCTTACCTGAACTTGATATCGACATCTGGCGGCAAGAACTGGTACCTTTTCATTTGGTGGGGGACTGTTGAATCTTGGCATTCAGCCAACAAAGCTGTCAGCGGAATATTAAGATACCCTAAGAGAATCTCTTCCTTCTCCCCAGCAACCGTCGCCCAGACATTGATGTTCAGATATTTGTGGTTCTCATTTAGCTTGAACTCAGTTTCTTCGTCAAAAGGTATAATAGGTTTTAAAGGTGAGTTTTTCGTCCAGAACATTTGGCATATTTCGACGTGTTCACACTGTCGGGGGCCTCCAACTTCGAACATATTTTGTTCTTCGTCTTCGGTCGTTTCTTTCTCTGTTATCTTACATTCTGATGAATCAGTTCTGATAATGGGTATGTCTGGGTGTTTGACAGTTTTGTTGATAACGTTTGCTTGTCGTAAGGGTGTGCTCGCGCCGGAAGCTGGTGGAGTACTACCGGCTGAACTATCGGAAGACTTATTTTCTACGGAGCAGCGGCGCTTCCGAAGCCCGAAGTTAGCCGAAGCTGGCTGTTCGGATGTCTTCGTTGGCCGTGCTGGCTCAGTTTTTGTGTTCGATTTGGCTTGTGCATCAGTCTCGTTTTGTGGTTCTACTGTTTTTGCTGGGCTGGATTCGGGATCCTGACAACGAAACACAGTTGAATGTTTTTCATTACTACGATGAAAAAAGTATTAATATGATGATTTTAGAGAATTTCTGGAGCTTGCCGTTTTTACCCGACTACGGCGAAGCAAAAAGGAGGGTTATTTACGTCTCAGTTCCTACGGAGGGATATGAGTTTTCTACAGAGTCTTCTCCAGAGAAGACTATACTAACTTTCATAGTGGTCATATACTATTATTAGAACATCCAATTGCAGACACGTAGCCAATGAGTTGATTACATACTCAGTTTTCAGACAAAAGGCTTTTTTCAATTCAGAATACTAACGAAGTGTCTGTACTCAAGAAAAGAAGCCCTGTTGCATACAACTATTTGTACCACAATTATTCTATTATATCCACATTAATTAACCTGTAAATTACTCTTAGAAGCCGCCGCCCTCATACCCTGCAACCTGACCCCCTCCATGACCTCTGACACTCGTCTGAAGGAGAAGTTCGGCTTCATTCGTTTAGGTTCGCTCGCCTCGTCTCGCCGTGCGCCCGCGCCGCTTCCGCCGCGTTTGACTCGCACGGTAACCGCGCGACGTTCTACGAGGCGCAGGAGTTTGCCTACCTGTTGGAGACAATAATTTGGTATAAAAATAAAAAAAATGTTTTTAATCAAAACGTTTGGTGTTTTATACGCTGAACTTTATATTCCATGTCTCCTAGGTGTATTGGGTAGCATTAGGCCTCTCTCGATAAACATCCAGAAGGCATTCATCTAGCAGTGGATGGAGAAATACTGAGATAGATACCCAAGCTGTATGCTGCTGGGTGATCATAAAATCATCTGACCACCAGTTTTTACAAGAACGACATAAATATTTTCCATAACAGCTTGTTCTGAAAAAGTACTTATCTATCCTACGTTCGCAATTTAGTTTCCAAATATATAAGGGAAATATCTTTTTTTGGAAAAATAACTTTAATACCTACATAAGATGCTTTTTCAAGAGTCATTCTGAATTAAACTTAATTTACACTACCTATAACTTAACTTTATGCAGCGTTTTTTCATTAAACTTAGATTTATTTAAACTCTTGAAATAACAATAATTTGAATATGGAATAGACAATAAATAGATTTTTGTATTCAATCAGTTACATATTAAAAATAGTAGGTACCTGAGCAACATTATTGACAGGCTTATTATCAATAGCCAGTACTACATCATCTCTTCGCAGATCGGCACGATAAGCAGGCGACATCGGTACGACAGTGTCGACCAACACGGCCCCCACACCCTGGCAACACACGAGTCCCAACGGCCCCGCCACAGCTGGCAACACTATGTCTAGTACGAGCACGCCGCGGCGGAGCGATACCTTGGGAAAATAGAAAAAAAAAGTTGTAAATATTTATAGGTGATATTTTATAATTTTAAATAACTTTATAACTATTATAATTTATAGTAACGCAAAAGATGTTGGTATATTTGTTAGTCCTTCCTTGACGTAGCATAGGACCAACGTAACGACATGATTTTTTGCATTAGTTTATAGACCGAAGAGTAACAGTGTCCCGGAAAATACACGGTTCCTGTAGGACGAGTAGCAAAAAAAACTACGCGAGAAAAGTTGCGTGTAAAGGCTTTTTTTAATAAGGCCACTTTTCCTTGCAACACACGAGCATTAGTGGTCCAGCTAAGGCAGGCAACACTACGTCTAGTCTAGAACCAGCAACCTACGTTGTTAACTACCTACCTAGTACTTGTTGAAAGGCCTACACTGTCCTCCAATACCTATTAACACTGTAATTCGAAAATATTGTAAAAGCCAATTATTTTTATTAAAAGAGTAACCGAGGAGTTTCTTGCCGGCTCTTCTCCATAGGAACCGGCCAATTGGAACAGTGCACCTAGCTTCTGACGTAAGTGGCCATGTAGGTGAAATAAAATATTTGGATTTTTTACGGCTAAGCAATACCTTGAGGAATAGATAAGAAGTGAGGTAGGAATAATAAAGAGGTTTTGAAGTAAATTAGTATTTGAAATTCGAATGTTTCCTGGAGTTCATTTATTTCCGTGTCAGTTAATTGTCTTAATTAAAACATTTGAACATTTCAATGCTGCTGAAAATAGTAATAGTACTTGCTCAAACTATGGCACACTATTACTACCGGTTCCTGAAAACTAATTCATTTTAATCTCTTAACTTAAGACGGAACTAATCCTCAGGCCCGGACTCCACCAAAGCGGAGACGAGAGTAGAGCAGAGGAGATGTGTTTTAAACAACCAATAGAATTTTGTTTTTCACACATCTCGTCTTCACTCAGCTTCACTGAGCGGAGATGTATCACATTTGTGCGCAATCTAAGCGGAGATGTATCACATTTGTGCGCAATCTAAGCGGAGATGTGAGCAGTGCCTCGCCGAGATTGAGCTGGCGGCGGTGCAAAGCGAAGATGTAAGCTGTGCCTCGCACAGACTGCCAGCCGCTCTAGCCAGCGCACATCTCCGCTCCAGTATAGCCAGTACGCGTCTCCACACAGCTTCGGTGGATACCTAGCTGAAAATCATCTCTTCTCGTCTCCGCTTCGGCCATCTCCGCACATCTCCGCTTTGTTAGAGTTGCTAAGCGGAGAAGATATGTGGAAATAACGAAATCGGATTTGTTTATTCAAACACATCTCCTCTCGTCTCCTCTCCGCTTCGCTTTGGTGAATACCGGGCATTAGTCTGGGTCCAATAAAGTTATTTTGAATTTATTATTTCTTTCTGAACATAACATTTTAACTTACAAGATTGGTTTTATCCATTTTCGTCGATCAGTCACAACAACCAACATGAGATTTGATAGCAGATTGATGAACAGAAATCTGATCAAGCTTTTACAACCGTGACTCGATATTGCAAACACCCTTAACAAAATATATGTAAATGCAGTCACCCATCCATGTGAGTCAACAGCTAAGGCCGCACGCACAGTGGCCGTGCCCCCGGACCACTGCAGTCGCGTGACCTCCATCAGTCGCACCGTCAGTCGTCCGTGTGGACAGGGCCCTTCGTCACCTTCAGAACTACCAGGGTCTGATTTCGGGAAAAATGGTTTGTATCTGTAAAAAAAGTTTCAAGGTTTCAGATATTTGATAAAACTTAAAAAAAAGGAATAATGTTTAAGTTATTTTTGATATCACCTTTGAGGACATCTTTTTCAAGAAAGTCTGAAGTTAAAAAGGTCAACATTTATCCTCTCAGACAAGTATTTTTATCTCACGCAGTGACGCGCGCTTTTCCTGTGGTCACCAAGTGGACAAACACGCGCGATTATTTTCGTCGGTTATTCAATCTGCCTAGCCTATCCCAAACTATGTTGGGGTCGGCTTCCAGTCTAACCGGATGCAAATGAATAACAGTATTTTACATGAGCGACTGTCTATCTGACCTCCACAACACAACCCAGTAACTGTAATACGACACCCCTTGATGAGACCCCCTCACCCCCCCCCCCCTTGGCTGATTTTCCATCGGTTATTATTTTATTAAAATAAAATAAAATCTACACTGGGGTTCTAGAATAATGTGCTGAATGCATGTTTACAGTTTGCGTGTCGATGTCCCTCACACCGTGCGTAGGAGGAGGCGTTCAGGTTTTCCAAGGTTTACTTCAATATCACAAAAACTATAATACCAATGTCAAACTTACCGTATCTTATAATTAGGCAGCGTATGCCTCTGCGCCACCGCCCTCCTAATATGTGCAGCGACCAAAGAAGCCAGCCTAGGCTTGATCTGTCTGCCCTGGAACCTCCCTCTCACTCGGAGCTCAAGCTTCGGTGGCGAATCGAAGGCTATCGCCCAATGAGTGTAGGGATTGCGACGAAACATTACCCTAACGTTGCCGCTTATGCTTTCCACTGGAAGAAAGGAAAATAGGAAAGTGTATTAATGGGGCTACTGAAAGTTATTCCGTTTCGTTTCGTTTAAGACCGCTCATTATGTCACCCTATGTAAAATTTCTACTTTTAATATTCATTATGGTGTACAGTCACGGACTTTAATTGATGAGCCACCTGGCACTGTTCGTATTTTAGCCATGTAATGCAAATCGGGTTTATTCGGTTCCCGACACGGAGTCATAATGTCTTCGTATTAATAGAAGAAAATGATATTTCATAACTTTACCGGTTGGCTAACCTGAGAGCCAGAACTACACTTTACAACAGAGTGACTACCCAAAGTCAATCAATTGCAGGTCTAGCAACAGTAACCTAGCAACGATTGTTTAAGCGTAGCGATAGTAACGTTAGCGTACGGAGAAATATTAAAAGTCATTTCGACAACTTTGAAATTAAACGACTCTGACATCGACATTTCAACTGTCACTGTCTTCAGATAAGTTTTCAGATTAATCGAGTTAATGAGCTCTGATTCAAAGGATGTCAGTATCAAACAGATTGGATAAACTTAATGCAACAATTTATTTATTTTTATCATTGTGAAATTTATTAGTCAACCTCTATGGATAAGACTATTTCCAATTATAAGTCATTTATATGTCATCTTGTTTACGAGCGTGCGGTTTGAGTTCGTGTTTAATCGTGTAATCTCGTGAATGTATGAAACTGTAAAATTTAAAAGTTTGAAGGTGGCTCATCAATTAAAGTCCGCGACTGTACATAATAAAGAGTATCTATTCCATCTTTTTTTTTTATTTTAGACCCATGTTTCTGCCAGGGTTGCGGAATAGTCCGAAAGGGATACCGGGACCCTGGCAACAGGCAACCGAAGGAACACGGGTGGGTTTTAGTCAGTAAGAGTCTGACACGCCCTTCCGCTCCGCCCAGAGCGGGAGAAGTCATATGATGATTTCCCACCCAAAAAAAAAAAAAAAAAAAAAAAAAAAAAAAAAAAAAAAAAAAAAAAAAAAAAAAAAGACCCATCTTTAAACCATCGAACCAGTTTTTGTATCAGTTGTCCATCTTTACTCTGAATTTAACCATTTTTAAAATTAAACGTTAGATAAAAAAAACACAGGTTATTATTACAAAAACTAGCTCGATGGTTTAAATTAAACAATGTCTAAAGAAAAATTAAAATAAATAAATAAACTTGTTTTGTAATAAGAACGATAAACTTTTGCAGGGCTCTTAGGTATGAAAAAGTAGACGGGGTTTGTTTCTATAACGGGTGTAAAAAGACACTTAATGAAGCCGAAAGTCGCTTGTTATTCCCGTCATTGTGAATTTTTTTTGTTCTGAAATGTTGGAACTTTAGTACTAAGGTATGGTAATAACCTTAGTACTAAAGTTCCAACATTTTCAGGCATTTTTTAAATAAATTATATTTTATTTTAAATTTTATAACTTAATTTTAAATACCCCCATAAATCCTGAACCTTTGCATGCACCCATAAACACAATGTTTTGCGTGCGACGTGCGTTACGTTGCGCATCACGACCGTAAATATCGATATTTCACACCAAAATAAAAGTCGTTTCTCAGCAATTATTTTTGTGCAACGTTACTTAATTTGATGAACAGTATGCGTAGTAGACGGCTATGTGATGGGTATTTTTACCCGACTACGGCGAAGAAAAAAGGAGGGTTATGATTTTGACCGGTATGTATGTATGTTCATCTGTTCCCTCCTATCTTCAAAACCACTCAATTATATGAGGAATCGTTAACAAGATACACACGTAATCTGTTCGATGTATAAACTAACACGTGTGACTCCGAATTTTTAATTTGTCTGTGTGCGGTGTCTTGTTTATACCTTTTTAGTCGTAGTTGGGTTTTAGTTTTTATTACTTTAATTACACTCTGTATAAGCCCCAGTGACTTTATAAGGAAACAAAGAATGTAAGAAAATAAAGTTGTGGAGTTTCCAAAGTCACATAATACGAGGAGATTCAAGGTTCTTTCAGAAGTTTCGAAGTTTTCGTATTCGAAGTTCATGTTACGGCAAAATTCGAATTGTCGTCTGTGATTTATATTCGCGATCCCAAGTAACTAATGGCAGAATTATCGTGTTAATTTAGCGGTTTCAAAGATAAATCAGATGCTTTATTATGATTTGCATTGAAAGAGGTAGTCTTTAATGATGAAGCAACTCAGAATTTTGTAAAATTACTAAACTAATAAAGCTACAGTACAGTTATGAAATCCATTCAATCTCTTCGAAAAAGCCAGTGACAAACTTAAATATTATCTGTATTTTAAGTGAAACAATGAATACTTAGCGACACCTAAATGTAATGCCTAAATATGATTGTACATTGGATTTTCAACTTTCGCTACTGAGTCGAGTGTTGATAATCCAACAGTGTTATTTTATTAGGCAACACATTTAGATGTCACGTAGTGTTATTAAAACGGGCAAGATATAATAAAACTAGCTTCCGCCAGCTGCTTCGCCCGTGTGATATCATTATAAATTATAGCCTATGTTACTCAGTTAATTTTAACCGACTTGTTCAAAAAGGAGGAGGTTCTCAATTCGTCTGTATCTTTTTATTTTTTTATAATAAGTATAGCATTCTCCTGGTGAAACAATTTTTGAAATCGGTCCAGTAGTTTCGAGTTTGTTCATGACAAACAAAAATATATATTTTTTTTCTCTTCATAATATTAAGTCACCAAAAATAAAACCTACCAGTAATAGATATGTTAGCGATTTTCCCCAACAGCATGACGGCATCGACATCTATGCGGAAGTTGCCGTCATACGCCAGGTCGAATTTCAGGTCTAGGGCCCTGAGGCGAGCCCCATCCTCTTCTAATTCACCAGACTGGAGCCGTAGGTTCGTGATGGTGGGGAACTCTGAGCCCACTTCTAGGGAGCGAAGCTGTGGAGGAAAGTGCAGTGGTTAATAAAAAAAAAAATTGAGCCAAATGCACATGTTATGGACAGTTTTCCAAAGAAAAGTTGGCGGCACGGGAATCATCGTGTTTCCGAATTAGCACGAATGTCATACTTCAGAGACTCAGAATAACCCCCAGAGAGGCAATCCTTCTAAGTTTTGTACTACCGTAATTTCTAGTAGAGCAGCTATCATTGCGCATTTGTATGAAGTTTTCTCTCTGTAGAGGTTACCTACTCCGGTCTCAGATCGTCATTTGTCACTTAAAATTTTGAAGAGCTTTTTGGAATTGCATAGAGTTGTTATCTACAATTTTGTAAACAGGGTACCTAATACAAATTAAATACCTTGTCCTTCCATGGTTGCAACAGCTCTATATTAGATATCATCATTGCTTATTCGTATTTCCGAAGAAAAACGATGATTCCCGAAGCGCATACTTTTCTTCGGAAAGCTGATATATATAAGAACAAAAAAAACAGCAAACACAACAAAAAAAAGGAAGCTACTGCCGAGTGCCTATAGGCTACCCTTTTGTGCCATGCTTCCCTGGTCTATGCGAGTCTCTTACCGGTCCGGTCAGATACTGCTGTATAAAGTAGTTACAAGCGAAGTACCGATATATTAACCTTCGTATCATAGAGAGCTATTGTAGACTTGATAGATGCAGGGGTACAGATAATAATGTAGAGAATAGGGTTCAAAGGAATGTTAGCGGTACATAACCAATAATATGGAAATTAGATGCCCCGGGTCGTTTCCACAATCCATCACGTCTTTTACGTCGCGCGTCATGAATATCGAGCGCATATAATAGATGCACTTAATACCCGCTTTATGCATATTATGTACTCATGGCAGTCGAGCTATGAGTGGATTACCTACAAGATACGATATCCCATTAAACACTAGTCTATGAACTCGTGAACATACCCTTACGTGAACACAGCCTTACAATGTTAAATTTTTCGATAACCTGACGTAAATATTGTTACGAATTTTCTAATGAAACATGTAACCCTCGGGCGTACGATGATCCCACATAATATTTCTTGAGAAAATACAAGTAAAATGAAAAGAAAACATTATTTAATACGTGTTATCCTCAAGGAAAGCCTAAAAACAAA
Organism: Lithophane ornitopus; assembly: GCA_948473465.1. NCBI lineage: Eukaryota > Metazoa > Arthropoda > Insecta > Lepidoptera > Noctuidae > Lithophane > Lithophane ornitopus. The sequence continues at coordinate 5,476,263 of OX419616.1, read as the reverse complement.
AGTTTCAAGCTTCGGGACTTTCCAACAAAATCACTGCGGAGCGTCGTAAAGAGGGCAAAAGTTTTTTTGTGGGTAAGGTACTCAAACTGCTGGGGGATAAATCCGGCCCATGAGCTCTTATGAAGCTTAAAACTAACTAATTAATTTACGAGCAAAACGTTCTTGTTACCTTCTTTAATATCTGTAGGTACAAGACTTACTTCGTAGAACCAACTGTTACGTACAAGAGTTCACTTTGTTTAGTAATTAGTACTAAGAAATCTTTCTTGAGAAAGGTATTTTATTATATATCTTTGTGTCCCTTAGCAACAAGTAATTTATTCTAAGAAAATTGCTAAAGAGATATTATAAATCCACAAGAGATTCCTTTTACGAAGAGTGTCTTTCTTAGAGCTTTATAAAGTACCTCGTGTAAGAAGATAACTCGAGCCAAGCATTTAATTTAAGTCTACGAAGATTAATCCACTTTTCTAGCTATACCCAGCCATGTGCTTGCTCAAAACGTGTGTTGCCACCCGATTTGCAACAGTTCGATATCAAACCGAGTCGATTGGAACATATTGACATTTAAAAAAGTAATTTATTTACCATTCCACATTAGTAAAATGTGCAAGAGTTTGACAATACGATTACACAACTCAAAGGCGTCGAAGAAAACCCAACGAGAAAAAAGCTTCCATGAGCTTCTGAAACGGGAGGTCGGTCTCCCAGATTCGATTTTAGCAAAGCTTTCAAAACCCGACACAACACTTTGAGAGCAATATCGATATTCAACGTTCCGTAAGTACGTGTTGACGGTACGATAAACATAATATTATCCGTTTGTGGTTTTTATAATTCGTTCCGAGTTTTCACATCGCTGGGCACGAATCGTTGGCGCCGATTGAACCGCAAATAGCCGGTCATTGGAGCGAATAGTTTGCTAGTCAACTAAACTAACTGGCCATGTTATTTAATATTGTATATAGAAAAGGCGAGTTTCTTAGGATATCGGTAGAAACGAAAATTCGCATCATCAAGTTCACAAGCAGCCCTCAGCAGTCTTTAGACTATTGAATTCTAGGCTAAAAACCTCTTTCAGAGAATGAAGTAAATCCTAGTCTACCAAAACAAGAAGTTTAAGACTGGTCCATAATCACCATCAGCTTACAGCAGTCCACTACTGGACTTTCCCAATTGCAAGCCATTAATCTCGATTCTCGGCAACTCCCACCCAGTTACCACCAAGCCCAGCCACCCTGCGAAGATCGTAGCTCCATCCAGTCAGAGGGCATCCTACCTTACATTTGCCGATTCGCGGTCTCCACTCGAGAAGAGTTGGTCCGTCTCTGCACTTTTCTGAGGTTAGTCTGTCGAAGACTTGATGGAACACCAGGTATTTTTTTTGTATTGGATTTTTTTGCCCTCATATTTTCGCCACTAGAACCTAATTGATGCGCAGGAATTTTTGGTTTGTATTATTTTATGTCTTGTATTACGACGAGGAAGGGTAATGAAAGGATCTCTAGCTGAAGCCACACGGAAATTATACAATCAATGCAATATACAGGTAGCAGCCATCTATAATTTGTACAATCAGCGACTGCTACGCAACATGCATTATACGTTAACCATCGATCACACGACCTATATTTACTCCGTAGGTATCGGTCATTATTAAGAGGAAACGCGGTCACGTGGTCATTGGCGTTCATTCCATAATTCCACACTAACTTATACTCCATTTGAAATAAGATTAGACATCTAAATAAACCTTTTTTACAGTTCGATCAACCGATTTTGACTTCTATTGCGATGGTGGCATGACAAATGGCAGCTGCAGTAGACAGTTGTGCATTGTGTAACCTTGCATTGTGTAGCCATGACTCCGGCCAGTTGTGGCCGTCTAGTGGTAGTGTATGGTGTGCGGCTAGTTGGCTGTTACGACCAAATGCGCGATTCGTATCGGTTTCTATAGTTTACCTGGCTGCTGCGACCACTGGTCGTTGTCGTGGCCGTCTAGTGCGCAAGATCCTTGATTCCTCTGTGTTTTACCTTTGGTTAATGATACTAGTCCATATATATTTTTACGATATAATGTATATCTACCACTGCATCTCCCGATGTTTCGTTTTTTGGCGTAATTATTATATAAATTTTAGAAAAAAATCGATATTAGGAGTAGTATCATTAACCAGGGAGAAACCAGAGGAATACATTAGTATAGAATGAACGCCACGGACCACGTGACCAAGTTTCCTCTTAATGGTGCTGCTATCGTAATTAGAGAGTGATTTATAAGAAAACGTTGAACTTAGAACGAATTGTTAATGGTCAGTTGGATTCCATACTTTGTAAGTTGATTTTATAATTAAGGAGTTTTTATCACTTTTTATCGACTTCTAAAGACAAATCGACAGTGGAGTGAATGGCGATCCCGAAGTTTATTTTAGGGTAGCATTTAAAAGTTCATAGTTCTTCAGACAGCATCTGTTAGAAAGGTCAAATAAACTTTGAAGGCGACTTAGTTTTCGCCTTCAAGACATCTTTCGATGATAAGACTATGACCTATGGCTCATATGAAAGCTTCTAAGATGTAGAACTTTCCTTATCCGACTTTCTTAACACCAGGCGGAGGAATAGACAAAATGACAGATAAACAATCACAATCTGTCATTTTGTCTAGTCTTCCGTCGACAAAACCCGTTTTTACGGTGGAAATGCTACGCGTGCAGTTTCTGTTTCAGTTCTTTATCTTTTCTAGTACCAAGCTAGATGTCAAAAAGATCGACACATTGATGCCTTAACATATCCACCAAAAAGTTATCGAAAATTAATTTAATATGTTCGTGGTTAGTTTCATCCCCTAAAATTGATTCAGTAAGTTAGTGCTCATTTGTGGCCGATTCCTATCATTTACGGACCGTTATTGGTAAAAATTAAGACTCTTGTTTCTTTATCAAGAATGAAGCAAAGATCTCATAGCTTTGCATAGTACACCCTCCTATGTGGAAGTAGCTATCACAGGTAAAATTAGCTTACGAATCTATTTACCCAGTTTGACAATAAAAATGCTACCATTGGTAAGCAAATGATTCGTTTTCTTTTATAGGAACCGAACATTAGACCCACTTCCACCACAAATCACTAAATGCATTTACCTAAAGCTAAACATATTTACAATATCATTCTTTCTCTGTCATCTTCAAAAGATTGACGGAAACAGATCGATGTTTCAAATGCGTTTAGCGCTAAACATTAATGATTTGTGGTGCAAGCGGGCCTTATATAATATCCCTCACCGTTAAAGACTCAAAGATCTTTCCAGAAGACGTTTTAGCGAGCAGCTCCGCAAGTTCGGTCGCCATGCGCGTACGCAGCCAGCGGGTGTCGGCCGTGCTTTGTTGGAAGACGAACTGCAGCATCGTGTTGAGAGCGCCCTCTGGCGTACAGCCTAACCCGCGTGTTAGCTCGTTCAAGACCTCCTGTTGGGAAAAAAATAATTTAATAAATATCTACATACTTACCTACAATTATTGGTTGATTCGCACGAATGTATTCGACCGAAACGGACGAAGTTATTTGTGAGCGAATCGACAAGTCATGAAATCGATTCGCTTACAAAAAAAAAATCTATATTAACGAGTAAATTCGTGCGAATCAACTAATGACCTTGCTAATGACTAATGCCTTTGGATAGGTTCATCTCAAATAAAGATTGTGTATTATATCAAATAAAAATAAACTTCGTCATATAGGTACCATAATTAATGGTTTCCGATGCAATTAACACCCTTGCAGCACAATAAATCAAATACGACCTCCTGTTTGTACGAGCATGTAGGTACGCAGTAAATATGCAGGTGTGCCCAATGTTGGTACGATCAATCAATTACCTGTTATTACGTGCCCGTCCGATGAAGGATAGTGTTCAATTTAGACGTTGTAGTTTCACGATCGATCTCTGAAAATGTGCCGTAGAATTTGAAGCTTGAATTATTTTTAATTGGGGTTAAATAAGTCAATAATACTTGTTGGACTGGTTGTATTTGATTCATCATCTACCTAGCCTTTTCCTATACAAAACTAACTTTAACTTTTTCTATGGGACCAACATTGAAATCGCGAAAAAAAATCAGCTGTTCCCTACATTTTGTTCACATAAATCGACAAAATGTATGGAACAGCAGATTTTTTTTTCGCGATTTCAATGTTGGTCCCATAGAAAAAGTTGTTCAAAATGATGAGTACCCCTTTTCGGGATTAGCATAAAGAAAAAATAATGTTGTATAGGGTTCAGCTTCCAGTCTACCCGAATGCAGATAAATTATTGTATCTATTGGTAAGTTTAAGTACCTACTTATTATTTTGCACCAATGACAACCCCATTTTTTATGTCCACGCAATCACTGTCCATTCTAAGGTTGCCTGGAAGAGATCGCAGAAAGCGATAAGGCCGCCCATTGTATGTTTAGTGTTCAATTTATTTATTTTCGCTATGTATTTTCTGGTGTACAATAAAGTATATATAAATAAATAAATACCCGAATTCTACATGGAGCGACTGCAAATTTGACCTCCATAATCGCGTTACTAGGTAACGATACCCCTTGATAAGACTGTTTGTCAGACTTTCGGGCTTCTGACTACCCGTAACAACTGTCAAAGATACCCAAAAAAACAAACAAAGATACTGTACAAATGATCTATGAATGTCTAAGTGTAAAGCGCAGGCCACACTGACAATGAAGGAAGGTAAACGAACAGCTTCGTTATGCTTCGTCCTCCGAAGCAAGTGCTGACAACATAAACCTTCTGGTAGTTATCACTTATATCCAATGTACCAAGTGTGGTAAAACTGACAGTTTTTCCAGTGTCTTTTAAGTGAAAATACCATGTGCAGGCTGGGTGTGAAAGGACTAGATCTGTTATGCTATTCTGTGAAAATCTCACAGTGAAAACTTAGGCGAAGTGAGCTTGAAATGAACTGTCACTGCCTTAGCATCAGTAGGTATCGATGACAATGACAGCTCACTCTACGCTCACTTCACCTATGTTTTAACGGTGAGAAGGTCACAGAATATCAATGCAGTTATGGTGGCTTAATAACCCTAGCTTCGAAGCTAGGGTTTTTAGGATTGAACTAGTTCATAACAAAAAAAATGTTACGTTTTGTATCAAGTTTGCGACAACGATGAACAATCAAATTATAATCATCACACACGTACATCTTTCTAACTCCTTTGTAGTACGGATCATGGTAGATGTTACAGTTTAAATGATAAATGACGTATTACGACGCCTATTAACGGGAGAACAAAGGCAAGATAGCAGAATGCTTATCTCCCATTATTAGCATCTGCCACCTTCATAATTCCCTTTGACGAAGACAGCTGAGAAAATAGCACTTACTTATGAAGATCCTCCCTCAGAGAGTAGGTAAGTACTTTTATATGTAAGTATAGTCAGTACTCTTTTTAGTCTGTGGTATAGTCTAGCATAATAGAGAGTAAAACCTCCTTTGTAAAACTTTTTATTTGAGTTCAAGAACTAAAGCACTCAAAGTTTATAGCAGTCTAGTTATTGAATAAAGAAGTATATTAAAAATCGATTCGATCGTCGTAGTTCTGTGACGGTATGTCTATGAGACATAATCGAAATAAAACCGACAAACAGAGACGTTTTCATGTCTATGAGATAATTAAATAACAGACGAATACAGACATACACGTCTATTTCTTTTATGACAAACCGTCGTTCCTTTTTGTTTTGGGGGTAGAATTTTCTATGAGGTAAGTGCAATTTATCAAGCTTTACGGATGTCTATGTCAAGACAATCATAGGATTTGTACGATGTTTTAAAACGGTCCCTAGACGATCATGCCGCATGACGTATGCGTTTGGATCAGTTCACACAGAGACGCGACGCGACGCCAATTTTTTATTTTGGCATTAAATCGAGTACCTAACTACATTTTTAATTTGAAAAATTCGTAAATATACAAAACAAAAGGCAGGCGATGACGTCACGAACCTCATCAGTGGGCCATTTATATCGAAGTGTTTGGATTAATTAACATATTTCGCACTGAAATTGAGGGCAACGCGCTTAATTAAAAGGCTGTAAGCTGTAATTGGGACACTATTTAATGACGGACGCTCTGGTCAATCATACGGCACATCCGACGAAGAAAAGTTGTCCCAATAACAATAGTACAAATACGATTTGGTACATAAGTTATATAAATAAAGGCATAACGGTGTTAGGTTCCTAAATGGGTACACATATATTTTACCGAAGAATGGATTAGCGACTATGTGTGTGTGTACAGGTCTACACGAATCGTATAGGTACAAGTAATCAATAGATAGGACGTACCTACTCTAACAAATCTGTAATAAGTAGTAGGTAACACTATCTTATTTGGTTACGAGGCGTATTTATTGAGAAGACCACTCTTTGTAAAACTAAATCTCACGAAACGAGGAGTTAAAATAGGTATTTGGATGGACACTTGTCTATCATTTAGGGTATTCCCGTAGCACATAACATTAAGGATATTATACATTTACCCTCTTATTCATAAACGTTTCTTAAAGTTAAAGAGTCGTATAAACGTCGAAAATGTATGGTTAAACAGTTGCTAATTCATAACTTAACTTTATGCAGCGTTTATGAATAAGGCCGTTAGGGTACAAAAAAGGACGAAAGCACTCCTGGCTCTCGTCAGTCTGAAAGTGATGTCCGATTTCTAAAACTCTCTCTCTCCTTTTTGTACATCCTTGAAAACATAATACAATACAACAGCAAGTTCAATCTCAGGGACCATTAACGTATTTTTCAGAGTATCTGCATTCTAATCTTGGACCATTAACGTATTTTTCAGAGTATCTGCATTCTAATCTTGGTCCCAATCTGTCAAAATACCTCTAATTTTCCTACAGTTTTGAGAAGTTTTTGACATTGATTGTCGCTGAGATGAGCTTGCGACTAGATTTTGAATATTTTTAATTACGGGAATTGCTGATGACGTCACAGGAGTGAGGAGACGGGTCGGGAATGGATTTAGGGAGCATGCTTGGATTGCTTACGCACGTATTGAGGGTCGAAACGGGGGTTGCGATTTCTTGAGGGGCCTGTTTCACCCCGCAGCGAAAATTGCAACATTTCTATACACGTTTATCGACAAATATAGAAGGAAAAATTGAACTACCGTTATAAGTTTTTTAACTCATCAGTATCACCATGAAAAGCCATAACTAAATAACAAAACCCTTTTTCTGGAGCTGTCGGGTAACCTTCGTTTTGGCGAGAAACAAACACGGCTATTGAATTATTTTTCTGTCCAGATGAAGCTATCAACCCCGAAGGAGGAAAACACCGATTCTTTATATCGGAAAACAATATTTGTGCGTTGGGCATAACACATTTTTAGGTACCTACTGAGTTAAGGTGATCGCACACGCATAGGTATAACCCGTAACGGCAAATCTTTATAGTAGGTATGTACAATATTGTCACAAAGCTTTGGTTTGATCAAACAATCAATGTCAAATACCACCGTGCCGTGTATGAGCCTTAACCGCTAGGTGTCAAATAGTTGGGCTACCAAACACCTCTTAAATGCCTTTACATAATTTAAGTACATTAACCCGCCATGCGCCAGTAACATTCCGCATTCCATCTACAATTCTACGCACATATTACTATAAATTAAGAAACATTTTACCGATAACATAAATTAAAACTACGGTTTGTTTTCGTAATTACACTTCATAGAATCGAGGAAGTGAGCCGACTTGGCTTCCGATTCCGACCTTGGCTGGCGATCAAGTCCAGGGTCGGACTGGCCATATAGTCGAGGTGGCGTTTGCCAGCCGGGCCCTAGCCTGCGCGGGCCCCCCGAGGGGCTGGCGGTAGGAAGGAAAAGTAGATAGTTCATACATACTAGAGAAACACAAAAATAGTTGACTCTGAGGAGAGGCCATCCCTGAAAGCAAAAGCAAAAAACGATTTTCCGATAGTATCCCATCTACCATTATACCATCCCAGGCCCCAGGCTTGTGGGGAGCCACCCGGGCCCTACCAGCCCAGTCCGACCCTGATCAAGTCATGCGACATAGGGATTACTTTTTATTATGCTTTTAAAGGCCTTTTTAAGGTGTTGGTAAATTTAACGTTTTATAGGTCAATATACTATTGATGACTTTCTTTTAGAGGAGGTCTAGCGGCCACTAACGTGGGGTAAGTGTTTTTTATCTCGCGTAATACATTTACCTTTACCGAAAGACCTCTAGAGGGTTTTATATGTGCCTGAAGGATGATTCGGCCTTTCATCAAGTCCTGCCAGTGTTGCGGGAAAGTCCGAAACCGGGACCTTGGCAACAGGCAACTGAAGGAATACGGGTGGGTTTTAGTCAGTAAAAGTCTGACACCCTTCCACTCCGCCCAGAGCGGGAGAAGTCATTAGAAGATTTCCCACGCTCAAAAAAAACAAAAAGCTTTTCATCAAGTAGGATATCTGGGACTGGTTGTACGTTTTACAGAAAAGCGAGTCGTTAAGAAAAACTAATGTTAACCTTCGGAGGGCGAAATGAAATAAAATTTATAGGTAATAAGAACAGAACGCCTTCTGGAATTAACCACGTTTATAAAGCACTACTATACATTCTGTTTAAATAAATATATAAATAATGCAACAGAAACGTAAATAAAAATACCTTTTCCTCTTTACAAAATCTTAAAAATTGTTAAGTAGGTACTAACCCACCGTGAGTTTTATAACGCATACGCATATCCACGATAGTTATCCAATTGCCAATAGATAATCAACCAAAAACAAGCATAGACTGATATAAAAAACCTATAATTTTCCTTCCACGTCAACACAAGCAGTTCGGTGCCAATCATAACAACTTGTGAATGTTGCCTGACTCTGAAACTGGAAGTTGTTTATTTTCCTATCCAACTTGCCGTAGCTTGAACTAACTAAATTGCTGTATTCAAACTGAAATGTTTTTTTTTCTCGCTTCGGGTAACGTAATAACGACGCCTATTCTATCATGAAAGTCTGAAAAAACATTTTGAATGGAAAAATATTTATGAAAAGTCTGTTAACTATATTTTCGACGCTTGTTTTTATTTTATTTCTTCCATCACGTAATAGTTTCTTTTAACGCTTCGGATGTTAAACAACCCTACGTCATGAAAGATTGATGGGAAATGTAATTTTCCAAGAGAGTGCTTCGTGTGCGAATTAACACGAACATGAACTTGCACGTATCTTTCCACGCAAATGTTAACTAAGATATTTTCCTGTAAATGTAGTGTAGTAAAAGTAACACAAGTTATACAGCCATCTCCTGTAATCAATCTGCCTAGCTTTTTCCCAACTATTTTGGGGTCGGCTTCCAGTCTAACCGGATACAGCTGAATACCAGTATTTTACATGGAGCGACTGTCTATCTGACCTCCACAACCCAGTAACTGGGCAATACCTTCGTAAGACTGGTTATCAGACTTTCGGGCTTCTTATGACCCGTAACGACTGTCAAAGATTAGCGTGCTTTCCGAGGCACGGAGGAGTCTTGGTATGTAAAGATGGTCACCCATCCACGGACCAACCGCGGAAAGCGTAGCTTAAACTGATCGATCGACCCGTGCGGCTGATATTACCTACTTAGCCACAAGCCCCTCCCTATTTGAAAAACATATAATAATATTATGTTAACGCAATTAATATTTATTATTTTATTATTTACTTCAAGCACAAAAATGTACAGAAGCGGACTTAATGCCATAGGCATAGTCCATAGCCCCAATTCTGAATTGGCATTCGAACGTTAATTAATAAATAATGATTATTAATTGCCAATTCATAATCATTAAATTTATTTTAATGACTTTATGCAATGGAACGATAGCTGCGAAAAAGGCATGAAAATAAAAGGGAATGAAGTTATATCGTAGTTATAAAGTTCGTAGCATATGGCGTTATGTAGTTTCTGCCTATGGGAAAAAGGCGTGAATTTATAAAAACAAGTACTTACAGGTGGCAATGTGATAGGTAAACTGTAGTCCTCTGGAGTCTGAGCCTTCTTATCGAATGGGCGCACGAAGTAGATGAGCAGTGCCAGCGGCACCGACAGCGCCGATACAGCCCCGAACACCGCCGCAAACACCAACCACGTCCAGTCCGGCATTTTGTTCTAGCGATATTTACTGTGGACGAGAATTTTATGAAGACAGTATTTCACAGATTTCAAAAAAGGAAGAAGGAAAATACGGTTATACGCGGTACTACATGACGCAAAGAAAAAAAAAACACAAACACGAAAATAACAAGTTGTGGGAAAATATTTATTGTATTATTTACTAGCTGATGCCCGCGGCTTCGCCCGCGTGGATGTCGGTCATTATATACTAAAACCTTCCTCGAGAACCACTCTATCCATTGGTGATAACATCATGAAAATCGGTGCAGTAGTTTTTGAGTTTATCGCGGACAGGCAGACAGACGCGGCGGAGGACTTTGTTTTATAATATGTAATGATTATATCACAACTACGTACTTTTACCTATATTTATACCAAAATAATATGACAATTATTATAAACATGACAACTTTTATAATATCATGCCTCTTTCAATTACTATTTGAATAAGGCATATTCAAATAGTAATTGAAAGAGGCATGACATCGACGCAAAACGAGGTAAAGTGGTAATCAATTCCTCGGATTTTTTTATTACACAAGTCTAAGTAAGTGTCAACGAAACTATAACGACAAAAGCTCTGAAGGAACGATAGCGACTGCTATAGAGACGAAAGAAACTTCAACAGTTTTCAGACCAATGACAAGATAAGCACACTTGATAGGATAAACCAAAGCGAACAAACAAGACCAACCGACTAAGCTTTAGGGATAACAAACAAGAAAATACAGGGATTATACTGCGATACGTTTCGGAAGCATGATCTCGGATAGACTGTACTGTTCCAGTAGGTGTAAATATTAAGATAAGTACAGTTGGCGATAAAATCGGTTTTAAAAGCGGTGTTTAGGCACAGCTGTTTGGTATTCATTTCGAGGCTGCAATATTGAATAATCCTTTAACAATAAACCTTCACAGATTCCGTGAAAATATTAAGAGATAAACTCCTAAGCCTCGTCCTATTTTTCCGAATCCTGTTGGTATAGCAAACGAGATTTGAATAATATATTCTGTTATATCTCGGCGAGATCCGTACCGTAACATTTGTACGCGAACCATATTCGCTCCGATGATTGGGTCAATAGGATTACGGTGGGATCGACGGGTTGAACTTGTTTACAACACCTGACCTCTTTTGTGCTTGGAAAGGCTAGTCACACGACAGTTTACGTTTCCGAAATTGGCTAAAATGAGGTGTTTCCGCAACCCTCACTAAAATTTTCAAAAGTTAGCTGTGAATGCCAACGGAAACAAGGACTGTATTATTTATTTAGGTCCTGCAAACTTTTGTTCTGATCTGAAGTGGACGTGAGCTCTAATAAATTATGAAGTTGGAATGTAAGTACTTCCCGTTTGTTTGCTTTACCCTGACTGTGTACTCGTCATTACATGGCTACATAGGCACGATATAGGGCTGGTATAGACGGAGCTTATGCACATATACCAAGTGTGGGATTTATACCTCACCATCACCTCTGTTACCTCTCAAAAGACCGATCCGAAACCCCTCTGTGCAATGTTACGCCTGTTAGGGCACATCTCTGGGGAGACTGTAAAGGCGTCTCCCCAAAACCTAACTGTGCATGTATGCCAGGACGCACGTGACCACTGTGTGCCGTCTTCCCTGAGGGCACTCAGTGGGCGGACAGAGTCCCCATTGTGAGCGCCTGCGTTAAAGGATGCAGGCGGGGTTTCGGCATGTTAGGCGTCGAGGCGGTTGCCTCCCCGACACCTTCTACGAGCGGGATCAATCCTCTCACGATCCCGCTCAGCAGCCTCCTTTTGATCCATTACGGTCTCACAGGCCATTTCCCTCTAGTTCTCCGAATCCGCCAGCATAGACCCAACTACTGCTGGCAGAGACAAATCTCGCCCGATTCTGGCGACCAGGACCCGTCTTTCAGAAGTCCACGCAGGGCACTCCTCGAGCGTATACTAGGCACGTACTTACACAACAGTGCCTCTTCCATTGGGTTTTGACGTAGCCTGTGAAAACTGTCATCAGCAGGCTAGGACAACAAGTCAACTGGGGCGGAAGATTATACTAGTTGCCTCCAGTCTATGTTTATTAATGCTGCCTGAAAGGGCGGGTATCTCGCATAATGTTCACCTTTTGTAAAGCTGAATTTCGTGACCCTTTCTTTACATGCCTTTTTGTCTTATTTCGGAACCGTTTCATCATCCCATTAGCGTCTAAAAGGCACATAATAGTTACGCCTTTTAGTTGTAGGTACATTGAATTCTCTTAACGTTCGCGATGAAACCAAGACGCATCATAAAGGCTCGTACAAACAGACGCGATATCGCGTCTGTTTGCACGAGCCTTAATTCACTTTATTTTCCACCCTTGCGTTCAATGAGTGGCAATCATAATGTTTATTATGTTCAAAGTGAATCTTTTTATCGCGCGACGACAGCCATTACGGAATTTCATGAATAAAAAAGTAACCGATGATATTAGGTCAAAGCAGTCGAATTTGTCCTAATAATTTTGTTTCAGTAGTTCACGTATTGGTACATTTAATATTTATTACAGTTTGATAACATAGTTCGACAAAGTTTTTGTGAAATGTTTGGTAACTAAACAATATTGAAGTCACGAATTTGTTCAAATAAGAGTTTTTTATGTAAAATATTTCGTGTCCCTTAATACCTTTTTAATCTATTTAATTGTAATTACTTAGGCAGCTTAAGAATACTCAAGTACCTATCTATTATGGTGTGCTTTAACAATAAGTACCTCGATGCTTATATAAAAAAAATAAGTACAAAACCAGCTATGAAACCGCTATGCTACTTGAAAATAAAGCCTTGTACCTGCATAAAAGTACCAACGAGTCTAGTTTACTTAGCATCGTAGCTAACTTATAGTAGAAACTATAAAAGTAAATCGACATAAAGTATATTATTATAGGCCTGGTAATAAAACTGTGATTTAGACATAATTTATTGACGTCACAAAACGTTTACTTACTATCAGATCGGTCAACGTTGTAAGGACTTGTGCTTTCCGAGGCACGGAGGAGTCTCGATATGTAAAGATGGTCACCCATCCACGGACCAACCCCGGCAAGCGTAGCTTGAGGGATCGACCCGGGCGACTGTTATTACTTAGCCACGAGCTCCTCTCATTTCAAGGACATTGTTAAACGCAATTGAACTTAGCGGAAAGTTTGTAAACAGCTGGAAAAATAGAATTCAGATCGCCCTATTAATTGGCAATTTGTTCTAACAAAAAATTCAAAGATTTTTGTTACACCTTTCTCAAGTCTAGCTACCTATGTCCAGTTAGCGAGGAAAAACGAAAGAGTAAAAAAAAAAAACATTGGTGTTCATGTTCATGAAGCTTTGTGTACACTACACAATGGAATACATGAATCAATCAAACAAACAATAAATCAATGATTGATTCATTTGTTGGTAGGTACGATCGCGTCTCTAAATAAAATAGGCATTGTTTTCTTTACGCATGTTATTTTCTGTTATACGTATCTATTTAAAACAAATTATAAAGAAGGCGAGGGAAAATAAAGATATCTACTACCCTCATTTTGTTCAGAGATAAAACTTAATATGATATGGGATAAGAATTGGTGGTAAAAGGGATCCCTAAACTTGGCAGGTCTCTATTACGGGATAAGTATCACATATACTTTATCATTATTCAGAAATAAACAAGCAGTCATAATCGAAATTTAAGTACCAAAGATTTTGGGGTTTATTTACAAACGTTGCTTAAAGATAAATGACGTACAAAGGTCAAAAATGTATGTTAAACAGTCTCTAATCATTACTTAACTTTAAGCAACGTATATAAATAAACCCTTAATCACATAAAAACTTTTTACAAAAAAAAAAACAACCGACTTCCAAAAAAAACACAAAAAAAGTGAAAAATAACTTTAATTTCGGAAGTCGGTGTCTTTGCTTTTCAATTTCCGTTTTTTGCCACCGACTTCCGAAATTAAAGTTATTTTTCACTTTTTTTGTGTTTTTTTTTGGAAGTCGGTTGTTTTTTTTTTTTGACAACGTTTTTATTTTTCACTTTTTAGTTGTGGTACCTACCCCACACAAATCGGAATACCACTACCTGCTATGTAAATAACAGTGAAGGAGTCAAACAGAATATCGTCTAGATAAACTAAGTGGGAAAAATACGTAATATTGAAGCTAACTCAAAAATTACGCAAGCAAAGTTAATAAAATTTATATGGGACCACTTCGGAAGCATGACCTACCAAACAAAAAAAGAATCATCAAAATCGATTCATAATTGGCGGAGAAATCGCGTAACACACATATAAAAAAAAAAAAAAAACAGGCGATTTAGAGGCAGAAAAGGGTATTATTAGCAAGCTCAACTTCCTCAACTGAAGCCGGTTGCAGAACAAGAGCTAAACTAAGTTAGTTTAGCTTAGCTCGCTTATTAAACAGAAAATTGTACGTTACATTACATACCACAGTAAAGACACATGCCCAGTTTAGTGATATTAGATTCCTTTTAAACTGTTTATCCTCCAGTAATATTGGTAGCGTGGTTATAGTTTGCACACAAGTGTGAAAAATTACGTCAGCTATGCGAGCTTAGCTAAACTAACTTCGCTTAGCTGGTGGACGAGTTCGTTTCTAAGCTCTCGACTCCATGACTGTTACAATACAACTCCCACGGGAAGCATTTGGAGCACCGTGCCATACAAACGCAACAAAATGTAGCTAGCTAGCTAACAGCAGAAAAGAAAGGAAATTGTCCGTAGTAGGAACAGTAATTATTTCAAGTTAAGACCTGGGGTAGCTCCAAATTAATTGCTATATACAAAGTAGGTACCGTACATAATTATGTATTGCAAAAATACTGTAAAGTATTTAAAGGGTGTTAGTAGGTAGGTATGTGCTCATGAATATAAATCAATGTGATATCGAAACAGGTCCGACACATAAATCCGCTGTTCCAGTTTCATATACCTACAAAAAATGAACACATATGACCTATTTTTTATACCCAATCAAAATGAGTACTTACTAAACTTATGCTCGGTGCCTATAAGCGAAAATGAGTCGTTTTGCTTATCAATGGTAGCATTTTTTATTGAAAAACTGGGCATATAAATAGAATAATATGCTAATTTTACCTGTGATAGCTACTTCCATATGGGAGGGTCTACTATGCAAAACTATGAGGTCTTAGCTTCATTATTGGTAAAGATACAAGAGTCTTAAGTTAACCAATTACGGTCCGTAAATTATAGGAATCGGCCATTAATCATCCTTTAAAATGTTTCACAATTACATTGCTAGGCGTTATGTATATCCACATATGTAGGTACATATGTCGCAGTGTACAGTCGAGCCGTGATTTCCTTCCCAGAAATTATAGTTAGCTGCATGCTGCAGGCGTAGGTACAGTCAAACAAACAGATAAGTTCACAACAGACAGGTAACTTGCAGTTTCAACTACTTAACAATGTTGTGTGCTGCAGTAGTCAAGTCTTTAACATAGTATCTCTAAGCTTAAACAGTAATTACGCACACGAATTTAGTAGGTTATTTATAGCCGTCCGTGTGCTCCCAAGGGTAATGTAACAATAGATAAATTACTTGTGTCTTACGTAATGTACGATTGATCAGAATTGAAATCGGTTTGAAATATATGTCTAATCCATAGCTTCATTAGTTCGAAAAAAAAACATCTGCTCAACAACGTAACTTACGAACTTATGAATCAATGGATTAGATATTTGTGTCAAATTGATTCCATTTCTGACCGATCGTGGAAGGGTGCTGGCAGGTTAAAACTATTGGAAAAATGCCTGCATGATACCTATTTTGTTGTCTGTACTCAAAATACGTGTCGCAGGGGTGTGGGTCGTTATCCCAGCTCCCTTTCCCCCTGCAAGCCCGTGAGCCCGTGACCCGTGCAGTTTCGCCCCGCTTATTGCTCGGCACGACACTGCAAAATGCATTGTTATAGGACGATGTGGAGCGAAATATAGGTAATGTTTTGGTAGCACGATTCGAAGTTCGTCACGAGAATAATTGAGTTCGAATATTGTGAGGTAGAGTTACATATTTATTTATTTTGGTTTCGTTAGCAAGTTTTAGTACCTCTATGGTGGCCACGTACTGGGCACAAACAAACAATATAAGTAACATACTCGTAGATGTACATTCGAAACCAGAAATTATATGGTGGGGCTGTCAGTGCGAGTCAGTGCTGAACAAACCATATTTAAATTAACTTAAAGCTGTAAAAGATTGTTCTCCTTATCTGACAATAAACCACAATACACTGGAATTGTGCCCACATTACAGTCAGTTTATTTACGTTACCTACAAAGGTACACGACGCAAAAACCTTTCAGTTCACTGTTAGAAACAATTGGATCATTTCACATAAAAGAACACTTTCTTTGTTGTATTTCAGAGCGGGTTCATTGTTAGAGAAGTTACGAGTACAGAGCCATCCTACCGTGACGATTGTCAATGACGTGACATCATTCCCGCGTAGCCCCGTAGCTCCGTAGCACCGTAGCGCGAGGTGTTTATGTAAATTTTGCTACGACAATTTTCCGCTACGGTAAGGCTCATAAGCAATTGCTATCAAAAGCCTGTATTTTTCAATTTTCTTCGTAAATAGACCAATGAAAATGTCAACTCAATCAATGTTTGCAATCAAAATAGAATTTATTCTGATTGAAGTGAATCAATCACGCGGCCTCGACTCTCTCAAATTAAAGTTTTCTAATGCTTCGGAATTGAAAAAGTTCTTAATGAATAAAATATAGGGTTTCTGATCTTATCGTCCAGTTAGGGGAAGTTCTTTCGAGATTTTTTTTGTCAATATGAGTCGGATCTGAATAGTAAGATATGATACGGAACCGTTTTCATCTTAGTTTAGAAATTCAAAGGAACATTATAATGACGTCAGTCCCATTGCCTAGCGCACTAAGAAGAAATTCCTAGTCTAGAAGAAAACAAAACAAAACTATTAACTTACAATATAAACGTTTCGATTTAGCATAATGGGTCTTGACACCTACGTTATTAGGTTCATTTTCATAAATTATTTCCTCGAAGGCGCGACCATACGCCTCTTCAATTTAATATGAACGCTGATGGTAAATTATTACGTCTCATTAGTTTAATTAATTTCTGCTATTAAATATAATGCTGTGCCAACTACACGTAATTATGTAGATGTCAGTACATATTTAATTGATTTCGGTATTTCTATGTTAGTGACTTGCTCGATTTATTACTACTCTTAAACACGTTGTCTACATCTCTCTTTATCTACTTTCCTATCGCAGCCATGCTGGAAGAGATTCAGCATCACCTTTGTACGTACTTTTCTGTTCGTTTCTTCTTGTCTGTTTAAATGTGTGTACAGTCACGGACTTTAATTCATGAGCCACCAGGCACTGTTTGTATTTTAGCCGTGTAATGCAAATCGGGTTTATTCGGTTCCCGACACTGAAAGTCATAATGATTGTCTTCGTATTAGTAGAAGAAAATTATATTTAATAACTTTACCGGTTGGCTAACCTGAGAACCAGAACTACAAACTTGACAGCAGAGTGACTACCCAAAGTCAACCAATTAAAGGTCTAGCAACAGTAACCTAGCAACGATTGTTTAAGCGTAGCGATAGAAACGTTAGCGTACGGAAAAATAATAATAGTCATTTCGACAACTTCGAAATTAACGTCTCTGACATCGACATTTCAACTGTCACTGTCTTCAGATAAGTTTTCAAAATAATCGATTAATGAGCTCTGATTCAAACGAGGTCAGTATCAAATAGATTGGATAAACTTAATGCAACATTTTATTTATTTTTATCATTGAGAACTTATTAGTCAACCTATAAGGATAAGACTATTTCCGATTATACCTAAGTAATTTATTTGTCATCTTGTTTACGAGCGTACGGTTTGAGTTCGTGTTTAATCGTGTAATCTCGTGAATGTATGAAACTGTAAAATTGAAAAATTTGAAGGTGGCTTATCAATTAAAGTCTGTGGCTGTACATAAATGGTTAAATAAATAAATGCATCGACTGGCCCTGTATTACAAGGGACTTGAACATAACTGGTCAAATCTTGCTGTACTACACAAACTCACGTCTTCTTCCCATGGGGGGTAGGCAGAAACTACAAAACGCCACCTATTACGATCTAAACATGCATACTCCTTGTTGCTTGGTTTACATTCATACATCTGGTGGTCATACACGCACGCCAGTTGCGAGTACTACGCATACCTGACCTCTGAAGAACATCACCAATAAGGTTACTTCACTATAATATGTCCTTCTAGGCAGTTCTAGGGCGTCCCCTCCCGGTGTTTCTACTCACATCTGCATGAATACCTTTTTTAAGTCGCCTATTACTCATCCTCTCAACATGACCAAACGGTCTAAGCATACTCTTTTTACCCGACTACGGCGAAGAAAAAAGGGATAGTTATGATTTTGACCGGTATGTATGTATGTATGTTCATCTGTTCCCTCATATCTTCTAAACCGCTCATCACAATTTGACAAGTGAGGTATCGTTGGAAGCGTCTTGATCGTCCGCTGGTTATAGGCTATATATGACGTCACATTAAATTGAAAATGGCGCCCTCTAAAGGACATTAAGTCAGGAACTAAACAATTTTTTTTGTTTAATAGTACCATGTTGGGTATCAAATGAAAGGGCTTAATGAGCACATTTCAAAAATATATATATTATAACACCAAAAGAATTAAAAAAAAAATTAAGTAATGAAAACTAAAACCCAACACGACTAAAAAGGTATAAACAAGACACCACAGACAGACAAATAAAAAATCCGGAGTCACACGTAATCTGTTCGATTTATGCCTTAATACATGTGACTCCGGATTTTTAATTTGTCTGTCTGTGGTGTCTTGTTTACTTATACCTTTTTAGTCGTAGTTGGGTTTTAGTTTTCATTACTTAATTTTTTTTAATTGACATTAGGTAGATCTTTTTTTAAACCGCTACGATGCTTTATCACATAATTCCTCAGCCTAAGATTCCTTCATCATGACTTCAGACTAACTGTAGAAATTTTTACCGTACTGCTACTAGTTTTATTAAAAAAATTGGCAAATATATTAGGTCCCTACTATGTATGTTCCATGGTATCAGTTCCGAATTTACATAAAATATCAATATAGCTTGAGTGTTAGTCAAATCTTAAGAATAGTTAAACATTTGAATAAAACTTCAATATTAATGTAGAGCGAACTTAGCATCACGCCTGGTTTTCCCGGAGGGTTAGACAGAGGTGTACCTATTAGTACACCCACATTTCGCAGAAGCGAACGACCTACAAATTAAAATTTTAGCAAGCTTTTAAACAACGTTTTATCATAAGAGGTTCGGTGGCGTACCTAAACAATTTCACTAACATTAAAAGAAAATTTAAAATGTTATTATAGTATAATAATTTTTATCAGCAGCAGCAGCATTAGCAGTTAGCAATATTGTTTTCCAAGAAATTTTACGAAAATGTTGATCATAATAACTTGTTATTCTGGATAATCTTGTGTTTCTGACACGACGCTAATGAGCGGTTTAACATAGCTATTACAAAAGTATAATGAGTTTCAACCTAAAATGTAAGTCAAAAAGGTCGGATTTCTAAAGTCAATGTTTAATATACAACTTGATAGCTGTAAACCTTGAATATACTACATATACATGCAATTGTAAACGATAGAGTACCTACTAGGTACCTAATTATGCATTCGTGATTGAATTCTATTATATTATGTTTTTTTACGACTGCTGTCGTCGAATATTCTATAAAACGATTACCAACCTACCTAGGTACTGCAATAAGTACTAATGTACCCTTGGACCGAACTTCATGTAGGTACAAAATTCTTTCTAGAACTGAGCAATTAAAATCTCTACACTTTGCATGTTGCAATCGGTCGTACATAGGTCGGTACTGCAGGAGTCAGCTAGTATCGATTTAATCTGCGATTTAGCATGCATCGTGTTACCTAAAGGGGTGTGTTCACTATTTTGGTATCCGATCGCGGAGTAACCAAGCTCAACAGGCAACTGCTATAATGAAACTCCGTGTCACGGGCGCACGGCACGATAAATCATAATAAAATTGAGGACTCTTTGAGGCTTTGTGCTTTAAATAAAAGTGAATAAGATCAAAATTCAAATTTAAATTATTTTATTTCACATAAAACCCCATGTAGGGCACTTATGAAACGTCAGAAACTAGGTCCACGGTTCTAATTGGTAGTTTCCTATGAAAAAGAGCCGGAGAGAAACTCCACGGTTAGGTACTTTTTTTAAATAATTGGTTTTACAATGTTTTCATATTTCAGTGTCTATATGTATGAGAGGGTAGTGTTATAGTACCTGCTATCTAATTGAGTAACTTATTTTAGTAACCGATTAAGACTAATCTGTTTCATTTTGACAGTTCAACAACATTCATTGCGTTATTTAGGTTGTTGGATTAGCAATTTGTTTCAAACCGATTCAGATTGTGATTGATCGTGTATTACGCAATTACGGTGCTGTTAACAAGTACCAGGTACTTAACTCACTCACATTGATCAAATCATTGCAAGATTCTGTTACTGTATTCCTCAATATCTATATAGAGTCTCGTAAAGCTATGAAATTATACAACTTGACACAGTAAATACCAGGAAAGCTTCCCAAGATCCTACCACGTTTTTCCTAATTGCTAGTTGTTAAGTAAATTACGAGGACAGCGCAGAGCGGAGCCCGGTAACGGCCAGGCCATTACGGTAGTTAAAAGAATTTACGATTCTCTAATCAATATGGAAATTAGATCATAACAATGAATAGGAGATATTGGTATGTATAGAAGTCCTTTAATGGCTGATTTCAATAATTTACGGACCGTTATTGGTTAAAATTAAGGCTTGTATCTACCAATAATGAAGCAAAGACCTCATAGCTTTGCATAGTAGACCTTCCAATATGAAAATAGCTATCACAGGTAAAATAAGCTTACGAATCTATTTATATGCCTAGTTTGGCAATAATAAAAGTTACCATTGGTAAGCAAAACGATTCATTTTCGTTTATAGGAACCGACCATAAGACTGTATAGAGAGCTGGCGAGGCTAGGAGAGTAGGACAAGACCAAAGAAACTATGATTGTCTGAAAGATGATACTAATGTACTTAAGGGAGAGGAAGACAAGATGCAATGACTCCAAATGTGTTGGGTTAAGGGAACTACAGCAGCTAAACGCAAGTTTGATTTAATAATGCCTAAAAGTATATATTATGATCCATTGCAGTAAACAAAACCAGAAAATATATTATATTCTTCAGGATTTATTCTAGTTAGATAGTGTGTTGAAAACATACAACTAATTTGTTACGTTTGTTAAAAAGTCACGAAGATCATCATCTGCCTAGCCTTTTCCCAACTATGTTGGGGTCGGCTTCCAGCCTAACCAGATGCAGTATTTTACATGGAGCGACTGCCTATCTGACTTCCACAACCCAGTTACTGGGTAACACGATATCCCTTGGTAAGACTGGTTGTCAGACTTTCGGGCTTTGACGACCCGTTACAACTGTCAAAGATCTACCAACTGTCAAAGGGACCAACGGCTTTACGTGGTCTTGGTATGTAAAGATAGTCACCCATCCAGGGAACAACCGCGGCAAGCGTGGCTTAACCTGATGGATCGACCCGTGCGGCTGTTATTTCTTAGCCACAAGCCCCTCACGAAAGATCACGAAGATACCTCAAAAAACATCTTAACGATTAAAAACGATATTATTAATGTACAATCATTCTGATTTTTTGTTGAAGCAACATATTAAGGTAATTGTGTTTTAATTTTTGAGTCCCATCAATGGATTTTTTATAAATAGATAATTGCTTCATATTTTGCAATAAATTACCAGGGTTGTGTCATCACTTTTCTCTTTGTTTTCTATGTAGTCCGACAGTGACGGCGCTTTAGCTGTTGTCAGCCTCTTAAGGGTAGGAGTATGATGATGGTACACACGGCTACACATAAGGCCATACATTTCCAGTATAAGCTGACCTCGCATTGTACGGAAATCCTAAATAATGCGAGATCAGCATAAACTGGAAATGTATAGCTTGATGTGTAGCCGTGTGTAAGTAATAGTGTGGCTGCGGATCGTATTCAGTGGGATGCAATTGAAGAGGTCTAAGTCCCGCAGTGAACTGATAAAGATTGATGAATGATAGTAAAGTGCTGTTATGAAGGACGTGATAAATCATACGAAAACTATGAGAAATAGCTCATAGATACATGGTAGTTAGAGCAAGTATCCTATATCAAGTATTTTGCGTACGGGAGTAAGCAAGTAATAATTATCTTAATCATAATAAGATAGAGAAGGACTTGTCCTTGTTATAAATATCGACTATTTGTTATCGTGACCTCGGAATAAAAACAAAGCATTGCATCGTCTTCGTGGTAGGTACCTAAGGTAAGTATTGTCGATACCTATAGGCTCAAGTACTGCACTTGTACGTAGGTACTTTATTAGCACTAAAAAGTACTGAAAACAGTGGCGCATCTATGCTGAAACACCCCGACCGATGTGCACTATTGACCGAATAGCCGTAGGTAGGTACGTACATATTATATGCACTTTCGCTTGCATAACGAGAGTGTATGTATATTAGGTATACATTATGTATGTGATGTTTCAGTACTGTCTCAAAGAGATGTCTGTCTGTAAACAATTTATTTATATTAATATGCTATAAAAGATGCATCCGATAAGAAACGTGATCGTCGGGTCCGAGTAAAAAAAATTAAGACATAATGAGGGACTCATTCAGCAATTTTTTTTTACTCATGCGTTCTTAAACATTCTATGGCAAAGTAAAATAAAGGTTGAACGAATGAAGTTTCCATATAAGTGCTTCTTTAACCAATGCCAGATATCTTTTAACCGTGAAATAAAATTGAAGTACAGCTTTTCTATGGAAATTTTGTCAAAAATTAAAAATTTATTCACTGGATTAGACTTATACTAGATAAAAAAGTTTGGACGAATTCGCCCTTAACCGAGTTCTTCACAATTTATTCATCAATCAATTCCATTTTCAACACAAAAAACCGTCCATTCATATTAAAGTAGAGGTTGAATCAAACAGTATGTTTTCAATTATTAATACGAGCAAATAAACACGTAACCGTGTTTGACTTGTAGCTTCACATACATTTTTTATTGGATTGGTTTCTTTGAAAAACTTGTGGAAGAAAATGTTGCAAGAAAACACACAGTTTGAGAAAATAATTTAAGCAACGCGGTGTTCAAGATTTTAAATTCAATTTCAAATGATATGCTTCTTCTATGTTGTTAGAATTAAATAGAATTAAGATCATTTTCTTAAGGAAACTCTAAGAGAAAAAAATTAAAAAAAGTTTACAAACAATATAAATCATAAAGGTAGGAAGTAACCTTAAAGATAATGAGCCCAAATAAAAACAAATATGAAACAAGAAACACCAACCACTTACCGATAATAAATTCACCTAAAAACAACGATATTTCTACATACAATCGATATACACTAAAACAATTGACATTAATCTCTTCACTAAACTAATCGTATGTTTTCTTTCAGTTAGACTATTTTTCTACTACATTTTCCACGCCAGCCGGCTCGCCCGGCGGCGTCGGATGTCCTTTACATCACTGACACTAAGTAAAATTATTATTTTTTGATAAAAAAGCACCTTTGCGTCCACTGGGCATGCGCGGGCCCTCGCCAATTGGACCAGAGCTCACGTATTGGAAAGCAGTAGACCTAATTGATATGCAACGCAGAAACAGCTGTATTTTGCTAATAATGATAATTACCGAACTGCTAATTCCCCATTTAACATTTGCCTAGGCATTGTTAGCGTATTTCAAGGCATTGATGTCATTTCATTGTTAGTTTCTATTTTCTGTGTGTCGGTGTCGCCGTGCATGTATAGAGACGCTTGCGCGAAGCAGCGATCGATAACAACCACATGTACAGATGCAATAGGTCCGGTAACGATACTGTGAGCACCTGAAAACCAACCTTATTGCGTAGATATAGGGTATGAAATAAACTGGTTCAAAAATTAAAAGGACAGCGGCTCATTCATGAAAGTAAAACAAATTGTTTACACGGCAGATAAATGTCAATAAGGTTCAGATTGGTTGTACCCGCCGATACAAAGCCGTTGATATTTACAATTTAAAGTGTCCTGTAGCCTTTTAGATAAGGTTACAGGTAGGTTTGAAAAACTACGACAAATTTTACCCGAAAGTGTCTTTACCTCTTGTCGTATAAAGGCAAGGTGAGACTGTATGAAACTTGGGTAACCTATTGTTGTTCAGACCCTCATTTCTTCGTGGGAATGTAAAAGTAAATCCGAGATAAAGATTGGATAGGCCGTACTTTATCGTTGAGGGTGATCGGAAGGTCGTAGGTTCAAATCGATAGGCTGTAGAGCTATTTGCAGTCTATGACTGATAACTAAAATGTAGGTAGGTAAGTTTTTCAAGCTTCAGTGGTTAATGATAATTAATTACGATCATTTATTATCTTTTGAGACTTGACTCTTAAGAAAATAGACTTTGGTTTTGCTAACAGAGGCGTAGTGAATAGCGGTTTTGTTTTGGATACCATCAGAATCATGCTGATTGTGCCTATCTTATATTCCCTCTCCTCTATGCTTAAATTGAAGACAGCAGTAGCAGCAATCGTTAGATTATTTAGAAGATAAAAAGCATGGGATTGAGTTGCTCGCTCTGCTAAGCTTTGTGACATTTTGATTATTATGGAAAATCATTACCAGTTTTATATACAAATTGACATTATTGAATATTACAAAATGACATGATTACGTTGTAAAGTATTGTATTATTTTAATTATTGTGAATCTGAGGACTGTGGATTTTTTATAACTAATAGAGAAGTCTAATCTGCCTAGCCTTTTCCCAACCATGTTGGTATAGGCTTCCAGTCTAACCGAATGCAGCTGAATACCAGTATTTTACATGGAGCGACTGCCTATCTGACCTCCACAACCCAATTACTGGGTAACACGATATCCCTTGGTAAGACTGGTTGTCAGACTTTCGGGCTTTGACGACCCATAACAACTGTCAAAGATCTACAAATGACAGCCGGGACCAACGGCTTAACGTTTTTTCCGAGGCACGCAGGGGTCTTGGTATGTAAAGATATGCACTCATCCACAGAACAACCGCGGCAAGCGTAGCTTAACCTGATTGATCGACCCGTGCGGCTGTTATTTCTTAGCCACAAGCCCCTCACGAAAAATCACGAAGATACCTCTAAAATTTTCTTCTAAAAATCTTTAAGAATCTGATATAATTCTCAAAAAATCTGACCTCCACAATCCAGTAACTGGGTAATACGATACCCCTTGGTAAGACTGGTTGTCAGACTTGACGACTAATAGAGAAGTATGGAAGAAAAAGGCAAGTTACGCCGACCCCAAATAAATCGGGATGAGGGCAGGAGAATTATGAGTAGCAGCCATCCTTTGCCATCCAGGGTTGCGGGAAAGTCCAAAAGGGATACAGGGACCTTGGCAACAGGCAACTGAAGGAACACGGGTGGGTTTTAGTCAGTAAAAGTCTGACACGCCATTTGGCTTCTCCCGCTCTGGGTGGGAAATCATAACTTGATGATTTAAAAAAAAAAAAAAAAATTTGCTTTCCTTTGCCATAAAGATTATAAATTGATAACATTTTAAATTATTCACATTATTTTAGAGTGTAGCCTACCTATCTACTTAAAACAAATTGCACTGTCGCCTCGGGTCAAAGGCAGCATTAATCCAAATTAATATTTGAATAGTGAATTAATTTCAACCCTAATGGCGTCGGATAATGGCCTGGAAGGAATGGCTTGCTTTTATAATAAGTTTTTCCTATGGTAGGGAAGGTACACGATAGAGCAATAAAGTTAGAGAACTTATTCTTTCTACGTGTGACGCCGGTACGTAAGGAAAGAAAAATCTAAATCTTTTCAGTAAAAGAGGTGATAGACACAATTATAGGACTAGAAACAGGGACCAATAAGTTCAACCGGTTTTTAGACTTGCTAAAGTAGACTCATCCTTCATGGAGTAGGTACTGTTACAATTACCCTATATATAATAGTAATATGTGGTTACAATAAAATACATCACCACATACTTCAACTGAATGAGACGGAATTCGAATCTTGTTTATAACGCACACTATGCAGGCAGGTATATTAATGCTTGGCTCAATGCTGGTCCTGCTCCACAACCGCAACTAATTGATTAACATTTGAAAATACTGTTGATGCTGCTGAAAATATAACAATATTTTGAATGTAGAGTTTATTGCCCGTTCTTCTCCATAGGAACCTACTACGCTTTAGAATGACTAGCTTCATCTTTCTGACTGACCGACCCCTTGAAAATTCAAAAGTGCCTGTAATTGGTTCATTGATTTTGAAATAAATCTCTTGCCTTGTATGCTAGGTAGATTCAAGAAAGTCGTCCTGAAATTAGTCTCGTCGTGGACGGGACGCTTAAAGCCAGTTTTTATGTTATTTATATAGCCCTGAAGCCTATGGAGGTTTCGTGGAGGCAATCTCACTTAATTTGATTGAAGCTACGCCCTCTTTGTTATTTTTTTATTGAAGTAGAAATGTTTTTTTTTGCAAAGAACTCTTTGTTACCTCTTGTTCTTACAGAAACTGTCACAAACATTTATTTTGCGTCTTCGTCATTCGATGGGGCGTGAAGGCTTTCTTTCTTAGTTATACAATTATCTTACTTTTAGGGTTCAGTAGTAAAATTTGCTTTTAGTACCTTAAAAATATAAATTCCGTAAACTGCCTGCCTGCCAAGCCTTTTCCCAACTATGTTGGTGGCCAGTCTAACTGGATGCAGCTGAATACGTACCGGTATTTTACGTGGAGCGACTACCTGTCTGACCTCCACGACCCAGTAACTGGATAATATGTTCGACTACCTATCTGACTTCCATAACCCAGTAACTGGGTATATGATACCCCTTGGTAAGACTGGTTGTCACACGTTCGGGCTTCTGACGACCCGTAACGACTGTCAAAGACCCACGAATGACAGCTGGGACCAACGGCTTAACGTTCTTTTTACCCAGGTCACCCACCCCGGCAAGCGTGGTAGCTTAAAGGCTCGTACAAACAGGCGCGATATCGCAGGCGCGACAGGCAGCGGTACCTTTGTCGACAAAGGTACCGCTGCCTGTCGCGCCTGTTTGCACGAGCCTTAACCCGATGGATAGTCCCGTGTCACTGTTATTACTTCGACATGTAGGTGTAGGTGTGATTTTATTTTTATAATTCGTAGGTAGTCTAAATCAGTGCCTTCGTCGTCCCACCACGTCTCACCTTATGTTTTAATATATCAAGCTTACTAAAAGAAACACAAAATCAACGAAAACAATAAGATTGCTTCGGACATTTTGTAAAATTCATTTTTCAGATAGCATACTAGTCTAGCAAGCTAAAACACAATGCACACTGAATACCAGCAGTGGAAACAATAATGGCTGATTCTGTTTATGCTATATAAAGCTTATCATCTTTAGGCTCGCTCAATTAGACTTTTCGGACACGAATTGCAAATCAAACGCCTGCTACGCGGTCGCCAACCGTGTACATGTAGATGATGGTTTACTACCAAATTTGAAACAGCTCTGCCGGTCGCCAGCCAAGGTCACCTCTGTCGGGGACGCGGTTGGCAACCGTGTAGCAGGCGTTTTATTCGATGTAACTAAAACCAATAGATATTTCTATACCTACTCAAAACAATTACGAGTACGGAACCCCACGGATCGCGGCGCGTGGTCCGTCACGCACGGGCAGGTTTTCTTTTGATTAAGTTTGCTCGGGGTTTCAAGAGTTTAGCGTTCCCGGGGAGTTCTCTCCCGCTGATTGTTGTTGGTTTGTATTTGTATAGTAGGAGTGGAAAGTACCTAATATCAATAATTGCGCAAGTCGCAAGTGGCTACAATACTTCAAGGCTAGTGGTACGAATATACCTACCTACTAAATAAATTACATTAAATTACTAAATAAATTATTATTATTATTAAATACTATTAAGCACAGAACCGGTCGAAGTGGCGGTGCTTGGTGGGAGGCCTATGTCCAGCAGTGGACGTCATTCGGCTGAAATGATGAAATACTATGTATTTTTGTAAGGCATGTATGTAATCGAACCTCAAATAATTCCCATTTTATTTCCCCACGAAAAAATAATCAGCTGTTCCCTACATTTTTCGCATAGCTCGTCAAAATGTAGGGAACCGCTGATTATTTTTTCGTGATTTCAGGATTGGTCCCATAGTGAAAGTTGTTCATAATGATGAGTACAATGACCCCTTAAGAGATTGCCCATGAATTCAATTTCACCCTGTATAAGTTAGGGTGAATAGGTACCTACATACCCTTTTATTCTGATAAGCATACAAACCTATTTAGGGATGCTTTCAAACATTTTCATTTTAATTCTATTCTGAAACGGTACAACGCCGCCATGTACCTAAATACAGTCAATATTTCAAAGCATTTAGATACGGTACATAAAACTCAATATTCCATACATTACCGCTCCGTAAATCAATTACTTACCTGACGTTCTAGCGTCAACATTCACCTTCATACATAAGTAGATATGTTTATCCTACACGAGATCGCCTTTATAGGTTTATGATTGAGTTACGAAACATCTATAATTCAATGTACCTCACGGTATATCGTGGAAGTAAGGTCTTGTAAATATTGTAGCGAGGAAGCTTTCCCTTACGTGTAAGACGCGAATAGGTAAGATAATTACGGTTTGCCTACAAAGTTTTCGAAAAAAATATAGTAAAAGTGCGTTTATTGGACAGGTCAGGGAGCGCAGGGTCACAGATAGTATAATTTGATTAAATTCTTGCTCGGGTTTTTGTAATCAGTCATGATTTATGATACTCATTTGATTGGGGTAAAACAATGGGTTCAGATTGATACATGGAGTAGAAAATTTTAAAACTATTCATCAATCGCATTCATAGTTTATTCAATAAACATATTAACGGCATATACAACCTCAAATTGATTAGCATGATCCTCCGTTATGCCGAAAACACTGCAGCATTAATTTTGAAATAAATATATGTTAAAGGTGAGGATTGATGCTAAGTCCTATGTTTGACGAAAACACAATTACATAAAATTTTCTCGATGAAAAAAAAAACCGAAATTACCTCTAAACCGAACTATAAACCGCTGGTATTAAAAAAATACTTCAAATTAGACTTTGAAACTTTGCATAATAAATGAACTAACTATAAAGCAGGTCTTATTTTTTTTTAAATTACGATTGTTTTCACCGTAAAAAGCTATTCGAGGCTTGGAGCCACCAGCATCCCACGCCGACTCGCTCTCACTCAGGCCTCGAGTAGTATGGTGCGAGCGAGATAAAAAGTGAATTTGAGCTGAGGTAGTATAGGCCCTTAACGTGATCAATAGATAATTATTGATGATTGTGAGTGTGAAGTAAAAAAATACAATTAAAATATAAACAACAATTTATATTATTTGTGTTGGTAATAAATTATTACATTATTCGATACACATGACACTTTCTCTTCTCTAAAACTTAAAAATAATACATACAATATACATATAACTTAAAAACATAATTTCTGGATTCCTCACTCTATCAAATAGGATAATTTCACATAACTATAAAGCATAATCAATATGGTATAAATACTCTATGCTTTTTATTATGATTTATCATTTATGCGTCAGACAGAGCCGCAACTCCTGGCAGTACTTTACCTGAAAAATAAAATTTGAAATAAGAACAATGTCTTTCTTTTGTCGCCCATTACTCTAGTTAGGGTTGATTTTTCAATTTTCAATAAAAAAATATCATTACGCGGCTTTACGGCGGTTTGTTATATTTTCTATAAAAAAGCTGTCGAATAGTCATATTTATTCCTCAGATAAAAGTTATTTGGCAATTGAAAAATCTGCTCTAAGTCTAACCTACCTACGTTTGCTAAGCTACGAATTTAATACTGAAAATTAAACTAGGCTTGTATATAATATATACATAATGTACATTTGGAGGGCTCCGAAATTTCTCTGACAAATTATCAGAGGGCCGAGACAAGTGACAATCGCTTCGAAAGCGTTTCGTATTTCTACAACGACATTCAACAGGATTGACATAAGCTTTTCGATAGATTATGTCAGTCCTATACATTTTTGCCTTTTCCATCATCGTTATCGCTGATAGAATGTCACTTTGTCTAGGGCCTCTGTCCGGTTTCCTGGTAAGAGCGAACCACACCGAACGTTTCGAATACGGACTTCCAGCGCCCTCTACCGAGATCAAAGTTTGCAGTGTACTGACAACAATTTCTAGGTCACCATTCGGTGATAAGCGTTAGATATGGATGCGTTTAGTCAGAGATGGAATCTCACTACATCACTAAACGCATGTTGCAAATATTTCTACTATAAATTTAAACAAATTCAACAGAAAAACTAAAATCATATTTCTACGTAGACACAGTAATCCGTTTCTAAGTCTACCAACAATTTACAAGGAATTCAATTCTACGCAAAATAAATTAAAAGTTAAAACATAATTACGTTTAGTTTGTATTCTTCTTTCTTCAGTAATTATGTTAGGTATATGATTTGCAACTTAAAAACACAGCTTTAATAAGGGTATACCACTGTAAAAATAATAATCCTGTCTTACAGTAAATAAAATAAAAATAACATGCATAAATAGCTCTTATAGATCCTATATAATCGCCAGGCTGTAGGATTAACACTACTGTGTAAGATTTTTAAACCTATCGTAACACATTCACATAATTTTAGTGCTGGCAGGTCTCAGTGCGTATTTGCCCAAATATTCATGTAATTTAGGTAATATAAAATGAAATTTATTCCAACAATGATAGCGTGTATATTTAACAGATACACCAAATGGAGTGCCAGCATAAAGGAGGTATTTATGGTAACTTACCCTCAAGCAGCTCAAGGGAAGCACCACCACCGGTGGACACGTGGGAAACTTTGTCTTCGGTTCCCCACTTGGCACAGCAGGTGGCTGTGTCACCTCCACCTAAAAGAATAAGTACAGTTTTATAACTCAAATGATTTAGGTTGTGTAAGTATCATCATTTCAGTCGAAAGACGTCCACTGCTGGCCATAGGCCGGGACCAAGCACCGCCACTTCGACCGGTTGTGTGCTTCTCGCATCCAGCGCATCCGCGGCCTTCACCAGGACATCGGTCCACCTTGTGGGCGGCCTTCCAACGCTTCGTGTTCCGGTACGCGGTCGCCACTCCAGAACCTTTCGGCCCGGTGGTCCGGCGTAAGTATATCATAATGAAATTTGCGAGCGCGCGTTCGTGAAATGCAACATCTGTATGTATTAGAGCTGAACAATAGTTATGCTGAACACAATTTAAAATATTACAATGGGACTGTTTTCCTTGGTGCAAGTCGAAACAGGGGCCGTATTATGAAGTATTAATGCCACCATTTTTCCAGTGTGAGAGTGAGACGGAGCTATAGAAGGCCGATAATACTTCATATTTCGGCCCCAGGTGTATCTTTTTCAGCGTCAAGACTTACGTTTGGAAGCAAGCAAGTACAGTATCTTATCATTACCGCTCAACTGTCGATCGGCATTCTGAAGCCCGATAACAATTAAAATTCTATTGTGTCTTGTTAATGACAGTTGGAGGTTTATTCCGATTCGTTGATGTTTTCGGCTATGACAAAGATGCTGACACAAGGGTGCTTACCAATAATAGTGATGGTTCCGTTGGCAGTTGCTTTCACAACGCCATCCATCAAAGCCCGGGTGCCACCAGCGAATTTCTCGAATTCAAACACACCAGCAGGTCTGTTAAACAAAAAACAACCATATTACATTAGCAATAAAGTCGACTTTGCAAATTAAGCATAGATAGTTTCAATACATACCCATTCCATACAATAACTTTAGCCCTCGCGATGGGATCGGCGAAGATTTCCCTCGATTTAGGTCCAACATCAAGACCCATCCAGCCCTCAGGGATACCACTGCCTACATCAGCAGTACCAGCCTATAACAAAAAGAAGTGAATCATTCAAATGCGTTCCATAAACATAAGCGGTAAATGGCTTGCGGCTGCTGTGACCAGCAACATACATCCCTAACCATCGCGAGACATGCCGACATGTATCTTGCGACTTTTATCGTCTATAATTTAATTAAAACAATATAAATAAAACTCACCTGTGCATTCTCATCAAACTTATCAGCAGTAATAAAGTCAACTGGAAGGTGTACTTTGACATTGTTCTTGGCGGCCTTTTCCAATAGTTTATTCACAATCTTTGCGCCCTCACCGTCATACAAAGAGTTTCCGATCTAAAATCAAAAGTCTTTTTACCACAGAGTTTTTTTTCAACATTTTGTCTATTGCTTTTGTAGCAGAAATTACTGGCTGATAATTAATGTGATTAAAATTTTACAGTTTTAAATAATTATAGTGTGTGTACTATACTTACAGCCATACCCTGTTTCACCTTGAGGAAAGTGTAGGCCATGCCACCACCAATGATCATCTCATTGACTTTGTCCAGCAAGTTCTCAATCAGCTGAATCTTGTCAGCTACTTTAGCACCTCCCAAAATGGCAAGGAATGGCCTAAAATTTCATACAAAAATATTTTTAGGAACTAATTTATACTACTTAGAACTTCAGTTTTGTTTTTCATATAAACTTGTAATACTAATAAGAAAATAAATAAGACAATGAGCAACCTTTGCTTTTATCTAATTGCAATTTCAGACTTATATAATATCTCGATTTTAACCAATTTGTAAATTAACATGTACTATTTAAGAGAGCCGGGTGAACTGTAACTCAGGACGCTCCAAGCTCAGACACATTTCTCTGCATTTTCTTAACCAGTAAGTAGCCTGTAATATGATGTCAACGTCATATTACTACTCCAATTATGCTACTTATTACGATTACGATAAAACAAGTTTTATGATTATAATTAAGGCAATATTTCAGCTATCTAAAAACAAATAACTTAGGCACCTTTCTGGCTCATGCAAAGCCTTGGCAAAGTACTGGAGTTCCTTCTTCAATAAGAAGCCACTGGCTCTCTGCTCAAAGCCTTCGCCCATCATGGAACTGTGGGCTCTGTGGGCTGTGCCTGTCGAAAAGGAAAAAAAGAAACAAAATATGATGCATGATGAATTCCCCAACCAAAAATTGGGGTACAGCAGGAGCTTGATGATTGTGGTATTTTCAGTGCCATATTTTCAGTTACAGCCTATTTTCTCTATACTAGATAAGAGAAAATAGGCTGTAACTGAAAATATTTTCGTTTTAATGCTTACCAAAGGCATCGTTGATGTAAACATCACCCAGCTTCCTCAAACTGGCCCTAAATGCCTTGACCTTCTCAGGGTCGGCCTTAGCCTTGGCACCAGAGGCATCAATACCCTTGCCTTCCTCCTCAATGTGGAACCTAAGGTTCTCCAGCAAGATTATAGATCCAGGTGCGGGGTCAGCACAGGCAGCTTCAACTTCAGGGCCCACACAGTCGGAGAGGAAAATTACATCTCTGCAAGTGTGATTTTGATTATGTAGATATTGTATTGGTGAAATAAATATGGCAGGACTTGGGTTGGTAATATTTTATTAACGAATTCAGACAAATTCAATCTTAAATTTGTAAAATGAGCTATCAAATATAAATTGATGTCAGAAAAATTATAGTATGTATTTAAAAATATTAAGTTTTATATTGGGTGGGACATCTATCTGTTTACCTTGACTTGTGTGTTGTATCTTAACAAGGAAAACAGTTGGCATTAATTCATGATTCATTACAATTTCAGATGTTTACAAGATACATATATTTAATTAAAATTAAATATTATAATATAATTTGATGTTATTTAGTTTAAGTGGCCATATGTCTTCGTTGGGAATTCTCATATCTTATATCAGCTCTACAGTAATCTATTCAATCCTACAACCCCCTCTTATCTTTAAGAATGTTTCATGTTCCTTCATGACACACATAATAGATATCTAAGGTCATTGGAAAACTTGAGTCTAGAGATGCTGTTGTAGGTATTAAACCAGTTTCTATGATAAATCTTTTACAGTTCAAGTAGTAAGGGGATGGAATGCCTTGCTTGTGTAGATAAGGTCCATATTTAAACTCGGAGAGTTAATTTTTTAATTTATTTAAGTAAATCTAGCCTACATCTACCATGAACAAAGATTGGGCATTGAACATCATTGTTATGTTTTTGCACTTGTTTTATGATTATTATTGGTTGGTTACATTAATATAGACCCTTTACCTGATAGTAATGAGACACAACAGAATTTTAATTGTTATCAAACTGAATCTGCTTGCGTACCGGCTGAGCTCATAAGTAAATGTTTTGTCTGTATTTATTGGTATATATGTAAATGGTACACCACATATTACCTGCAGTATTGTCTCTCCTTTTTCCCTTAATCTTACCAAAGGTTGTCTTTACAAGATCGCTTTTAGCGATAAGACCGCCGATGTTGTAAAATGCATAACATCTAAGTAAGTATATCTGTAATATTTATGGTGTACATAATAAAGAGAAATTCTGTACGACATCTATTTATCTTTAAATCTCTTACTTGTTCAAGAGTTTCTTGAGCTCTTCAGCGACCGGCTTCAAGGTGTATTTGAGGTTCGCCTGACCGTCCGGCCTGCCCAGATGTGACATAAGCACAACCGACTTGGCACCCTTCTCCAAAGCATACTTGACGGAATCAAGAGCCGCGACAATACGTTGGTTGTTGGTGATTACTCCTTCTTTCAGGGGAACGTTAAAGTCCACTCTGTAATTATTCAATTCATTTTTATTCAACCTCGGAGGTAGGTACTTAACTACCATGTAAAGTGTGAATGTTTATAAGAAAAACTCACCGCATCAGCACACGCTTGCCGGCCAAGTTAAGGGCATCAATACTGAGTTTATTAAGTGCCATTATTATGGTATTTTTATAAAAAATTAATGGAAATTCTTCACTCCGTCAGCGGCGAATTTCAAAATGTCAAATAAAATATAACCTTGGAAATGTCAAAGAGGTCATTCCTTCATGCCAACAATGAAAAACTATTTATTTTATAGCTGGCAGCATTTACACTAAATAACTTTATAAAACATTTTTTATTAGAAAACTATTTTTACAGAATTTTTTTTGTTTTTAATATTACTAATTAAAAATATAGTTTGTTAATAATAATTTCTACAAAATTTACTAAACAAAGACAATAGGCTGGCCAGCTAGAGTTCTGCGGGAGGGAATAATTTAAAAGTAGGTTGGCACCACTGATCGTCTTCGCGAAATATGCACGCATTGGGACGCCCGGATTTAGAATGTTCTTTGAAAATCTACGTTGAAATAAATGTAAAAACTGGAGTGAGTGACAAGTTCCGTGTGTTACCTTATCCAAAGTTTAATTTAGATTGTTTTTCATTGTGTAATAGTGACTGTGTTGGGTGACGAACAAAGTAAAGCGTAGTGCGTCGAAAGTTGAAACATGGTGCCGCTAGGTCCCGGCCCAGGCCACCCTGCTGCACACCAAACACACGGTGGGCCCTCCGCCAACCTTTCCGGCCCAAATTCGCTATCACAATCCGCTCCTCAGTCGAACAAGTCTTCAGTGGCGGTAAGTAGCGTCCTCCCATTGCATTTCATTGGTTTGCGTCAGTCTGGCGGGCGGCACATGTTTATGTAACTTCAACTTGTGTGAGCACGTGCGATTTGGCGCTAATTTTGATGTCGGTTTCCAGAAGCCGAATTACACGCTCAAATTCACACTTGCGGGGCACACGAAAGCTGTGTCGTCGGTTAAATTCAGTCCAAATGGAGAATGGCTGGCAAGCTCCTGTGAGTATTACACATTGACATAAATTAGGGCCCCTCACATATCATTATTTATTTACGTTTGATGACCCCGTATGTTTAGATTGTTTATTTTTTGTAAAACCCTGAAGAGGTCATAATTTTGTCTAATCTAATTATTATCAGCTTCCACTATCACTTAGTGAGCAACTTTATTTTTAAAGATTTAAAGAATCTTCCAAGGTATTAAACCTTACATGATAAGCAGTGTCCAATTTTATAAGCAAGAGTCTGTTTTGAATTTTTGTCTTTGGAAATGTTTCCTAAAAATACCTCTTAGTTTATTGTTGCAGTGTAGTCATCAAGTCATCATTGCTTTATATTGTGTAAGATTAACAGAGTACCAACATAGGCTTTGATGCTTTGTCACGGAGCATGAGTACCGTTCTATCAAATTAATTGTCATCATGAATGTTAAATTGAGAAATCCTTAGTGTTTACTGCTTCCTGTTAGAAACAGAAGCTCCTAAACTACAATATTTAAACATAAAATGCCTGCCCTAAATCGAGATTAGGACACTACCAACCCAACTGGACAAATGACCTACTTACAAGAATATTATTATACCTAACCAAATAATTTTAAACTTTTTTTAAATGATCACTCAGCAATATTGAGGTTTCGGACAAAGTTTGGCCTTGAATACTGGCCGCCAAAAGGTGGAAGTATAAATAAAACTAATAGTTTACATCACTGTTTTTTTGTTTAGTTGAAATAGTGATGTAATGTCTTGTAGTCACATAATAAAGTCTAGTCAACCTCTTTTGATTTAAATAAGTCACACTCAGTTGGTTTTGGGTGTAGAAATAGTTCAACACACTACACTATAAACAAGGTCATATTGTGAATGAAGGAATTTTAAGATAAAAAAAACCTGTGAACCATTCATTGTCAAAACTCTTAATATTAAAACTGTGTTTCTTTCTGTGTCCAAGTAACTTTAGACTTAAAATGCACAATATATAAAGCATGTCTAATTCCATTGACTTATTCGAGTTTGTTGACCTTCAATTCAATTTACAAGTTAAAACAGCTGTTGCTAGGCAAGCAACTCCACAGTATTTTACTTGAATCATGATTTCTTTTTGACTACTGAAGTCAGTCACACATTAAATAATGATGTCATAGTAATTGCATGTTAAGATATCTTATAGATAAGGATTAAAAAAAAATAACACTCAATTGTATACTTTACAGCTGCTGACAAACTTATTAAGGTGTGGGGTGCTTATGATGGCAAATTTGAGAAGACAATATCTGGACATAAAATGGGAATCAGTGATGTGGCTTGGTCCTCAGACAGCAGGCTGATAGTCAGTGCCAGTGATGACAAGACATTAAAGGTAAACTTTTATTTATCAAGGCATCTCCCGCAAATATTATGCTTGATATCGTTTTTTTCTGTGAAAGGTATCAGGTTTACAGAATATCAGCTCATCTTTTTATGATGATTAAATGTCAAAGTTCTTTTATAACGAGCCTCTAACAGAAAAAAACTTATTTCTATTCTACATACCTACTCAAGGTTACTTCCTAATTAGAGGTACCTATCCAAAACCATAGACAAGCATATGCGCGCGAAATTCAAACGGCGAACGTTAATGGGGGTCGCGCAGGCGCGGTGAATGATCTTTGCGGGAATGGGGAGGGGGAGGGGGTATAAGCAATTGCGTGAGAACCTTTTCACACACGCGAATTCAGTGTCGCCGTACTCAGGAATACCGTTTGTAAGGCAAAGGTTACCGCCGTAAGTTGACGCCGCCCGTTGCTAGCTACGAAAAATATTATCGGTACTATAGACTTATTTATGATATTCAATTGTATTGTAGTCTAGTTGTAATCTAAGCAACAAGTAATATTCTGTCAAAAAAATTAACTACCCATACAAATGTAGGTTTTGAAATGTTATAGGTAACTAGCCATTGTGGGCTTGTTAATTAAGTCTTTGTATTGCAATCATCACCTTTACATTCTGTAAAACATTGTTGCTGTCCAAAGTAAACATTGTTTTTTTTTATCATAGACAACCCTTCATTGATAAGCTCGAAAATTCTTAATTTAAAAAGTCGAAATAGATCAAATAGGTGTCACGACCTTATCATGATTGATAGCCATTATTGCCACTTGCTCTGATTCTCAAAGGCCAACTACTAAAGTTACCTTTGTTAAGATACTCTGGGAAAGCTGATAAAATACTTCTTAGTTCAGTGAACCAGCTGATATCTTAAAAGATAACAGTGTGTGTTTATGGCCACAGCAATAATAGATAAGAATCTGGTCTTTTTAAAACTAATATGCATCATTATGATTTTTTGTGTTTTAATGTCCAAAAATACTGCTGAGTTATGGCATGCATAGAAAATAGTTATTTATGGACTGTAACTATGCAAGTTAATATTAAATGTCTGGCAACAATAAACTCACATCTTATAAGTAGACGATATCTTCAAAAAACAAATAAAATGTGACAAATAAAATAAAAATAAATAATAAAATGTTACTTCCACTTACTCCTAAAAATAAAACAAAAAATATGAATTAAAAATGTTTATTTCTATTGATTATAAAGTCTTATCAAAGTATTAAGTAATATGTTGCTAATTATATTGTTATGCACATTGCATGCAGTTATCCTTTGAACTCAATATCTGGTGTTGCAATAGCAATTCATTGTTTATCAAATTATTAATGCTTTATAAAGATCAATGTATATGGTGTCAAAAGTTATCTAGAGGTTGCAACTTCAGTACCATTTGGTCTGTCCAGTATTCTTACTGGGCGGGTGAACCAAAAGGGCCAAATCACGATTTTTACTTCCACATGCATTTTTTCTTACATTTGAAGTGGCTGGAAACTGTTGATATCCGATATGATTTATACTTCATCACAAATACCTTGATAGATTGAGCTCGTGAAAGACAACTATACTATCGCTACGATCTTTTCAGATAGATTTTCATTTACCTACCAGCATGCGTAGCAATGATCTCCGTAGAAACGGGTTTTTTCGACGAAAGAATAGACAAAAAGCCCGATTGTGATTGTTGATCTGTCATTTTGTCTATTCTTCCGAACCCTTTTCTACGGTGGTTAGGCTACGAGTGCAGAAATGTCAATAATTTTTCCCAAGGGAAAATTTATAGGGCACAGGGACTTCAATTCAAATTAGGGATTCGCCTGTTTATATCTACCGACTATGAAACTCGACATTTCTGCCTCATTAGAATAGGTATTGCACCATAAACCTTAAAATAGAATGGCAACGCCCACAACAAATATTTTACGACCCATTTTCATGTTACAGGTATGGGAACTGAGTTCTGGCAAATGTTTGAAGACACTGAAGGGACATAGCAACTACGTGTTCTGCTGTAATTTTAATCCACAAAGCAATCTTATCGTTTCGGGCAGTTTTGACGAGAGCGTACGGATATGGGATGTAAGAACAGGTGAGATTTTTAAACGTTTTGTACCTACGCCATTGTTATGAAATAAATAATGTAGAACGTATGCCCCTTAAATTGTTTACCGTTAACGGCACCAACGGCATTTCGAACGTTGTCATGCGCATGCTCTGCGAAAAGGTTAACCCATACGGCGGCTTTTATATTATTTTATTAACCGACTTCCAAAAAGGAGGAAGTTCTATGATCGACTATATGTTTTTAAATGTTAGTTGTTTATTGATATTATCGTGACCATTAAAATTGACGGAAATGCGTGAATAGAGCGGTCAACGAACCACATTTTGTAACACATCTTAAACATACCAACAGATTTATTGTATTAATAATACATCTCCATTACGTTAAAGTTTAAACGGTTAAACAATGAAACTAAAACGTAGGTGCCACGCAGTCACGAGCGTAGTACTCCAAACAGTTTATCCGAAACTACACATACCTTCGCTACGCAACGCTCGCCAAGCGTATTAACACCATACTGTGAAAACATTTTCACCATTCACCACACGACGACATATTTTCACAACGATAATTACTTCTAATAATAGCCACGTGGAACTAGAAACAATCGTAAATGTCACGCTTGCTTCTTACTCCTGTTGAAGTAGGTTAGTGCACTATTTATACTATTAACATCCTGGCCAAATCGGTATTACGTCCCACAATGTAATACGGAAATCTATTGATCAAAGTGACTAGTAAGGTTAGGTTAATCTATTACGGTTCATGAGATACAGACGGCTGACAGTCAGGTTCCGTACCCGAAGCACAGTATAAATAAGTACAGTGTTCTATCTTCATAAAAAAAATAAAAAAAACACGACTGCCCTGCTAAAAAACGAACCAAAAACAAGTTGATAAAATTGTCATTGCAGTCGGGGGACCGTTCTTGTGGAACACTTTTTAATCTAAGAGGTCTAAAAGAACCTACGTCACTTGGGAAATTAAGGATTCTAACGATACCCCATACATCCAAATCCGTTCAGGCATTTTAAAGTTATGGTGGAATAAAGAAACTCACATACATACATACATGAACCCTGAAAACATTACACTCCTTTTTGGGCAGTCGTGTAAAAAATGGCCGAAACGACGCGCTTCCAAATCTCAGTGTATATCAGTACGCAACAGTGCCGAGTGCGCAGTACGAACAGTACCGAGTGCCGGCCGGGTTGACCGGTTCTTTAAAAACTTCAGAGTTCTCTTCATTATGGATTATTTAAAGAAGACGTAATTTATTATTGACTAGCTGCGCCCCGCGGTTTCACCCGCGTAAGCCTCGATCCCGTGGGAATATCGGGATAAAAAGTATCCTATGTGTTAATCCAGGTTATAAACTATCTGTTTGACATATTTCATCCAAATCCATCAGTAGTTTTTACGTGAAAGAGTAACAAACATCCATCCATCCATACTTACAAACTTTCGCCTTTATAATATTAGTTAGATGAAATATTGTTTTTTCCAGGCAAATGTTTGAAGACACTACCGGCGCATTCGGATCCAGTTTCAGCGGTACACTTCAACAGAGATGGCAGCCTTATTGTATCGTCGAGTTATGATGGATTATGGTAAGACCCTAATTTACTAGGCCTTGTTATTTTTCCACTTATGTCAAACTTCACGGTTTGATAATGTAACCTTGTTCAAGTTGGTTTTTCGATATTACGTTTTGCTTAATTTGACCCTTCGTATTTTACATCAGGTATAACTCGGCTACTTTGTTTTCTATCCAGCTGATAGACATTGAAAACGAAACTCCTTTCTACTTTCAGTCGAATCTGGGACACAGCGTCAGGTCAATGTCTAAAGACTTTGATAGACGATGACAATCCGCCAGTTTCCTTTGTGAAGTTCTCTCCAAACGGCAAATATATCTTGGCTGCGACGCTCGACAACACCCTCAAACTATGGGACTACAGTCGGGGCAAGTGCCTCAAGACGTACACGGGACATAAGAACGAGAAATATTGTATCTTCGCCAACTTCAGCGTTACTGGTGGAAAGGTAGGAGTACTTGCATCATAAGCCTTCGCTAATCATCACCACAACAACCGGTCCATCACTGTCTGGATTCCCGTGACCTTCACCACTTACATATTATTCCATATTAAGTTCGGAGGGCCTAGACAAGTGACAGTCGCTTCGAAAGCGTTTCGTATTTCTACAACGACTTTCTACAGGATTGACATTAGCTTTTCGATAGCTTATTTCAGTGCTAAACCTACACTTTTGCTTTTTTCATCATCATTATCTTGAGGCAGCTTAGCCCAGTAGATTCACAAGCATTGCTAAACATATCCAAACGCATTTCTTTTTCTGATTCACTACAACTGATCATAATTGAGCTTGTTTTCTCTCATTTTTAGGGTTCCGTAGTTAACAAGGAACCCTTATAGTTTCGCCATGTCCGTCTGTCCGCGGCTTAGCTCAGCTTAGAGTACCTCCCCTACACGTAAAACAATCCCACGGTGTGGGGTTTGAAAGGTCGTTTAAAAATAATGAGTTTGTGAAAACCATTTTTGGATTCAGCGATCCGTTTGCGGAATTTTTTTAAACTTTAAAGTGCTAAGTTTTGTTAGAGCCAAGTGTCGTCCTCCCCGCCAGCTAAATGGTTGGGTTTCGATATGTGAAAAAAATCACGGCAGTAGTATATATTAGGTCTTTACCTATGAAATTGCCGTTCTGCAGTACTGGCCATTTCAAATCAAAATAATTTTTGTTTGGCTAAGAATTCTAATTTCAAATTAATTTTATTTTAAAAACATGGATTTTTTTTTCCAAAAGTAGTCATTTCTTTATTGATTAGTGTTACATTTTCATCGCATTTCAATCTTTTTCGTCATCATGGATACGTTAAAAATTCGAGTAATTATGGAATATGAGTACCGTCGTGGCAGCAACGCGGCACAAGCGGCACGCAACATCAACGACGTTTACGGAGCTAACACTACAAACCAACGCACCACCTGTTATTGGTTTGCTCGCTTCCGTTCTGGAAATTTCGACCTGAAAAATGAACCTCGCGGTCGTCCGAAGACTTTGGTCGACAATGACGAATTAAAGGCGATTGTGGAAGCTGATGATACACAATCTACGGCTGAATTAGCAGCAGCTTTCGACGTTAGCGTCAAAACAATATTGGTCCATTTGCGTCAAATTGGCAAGGTAAAAAAGCTTGACAAATGGGTGCCCCACGAACTCAATGATCGCCAGCGCGAAGTACGCGTCGAGACGTGCCTTGCACTGCTCAACACACACACAAATGAAGGAATTTTGAACCGCATTGTTACCTGCGATGAAAAATGGATTCTGTTTGATAACCGCAAGCGCTCAGCAAGTTGGTTGGATCCTGGTTCAGCACCTAAACAATGCCCTAAACGAAAACTTACCCCTAGAAAAGTGATGGTCACTGTTTGGTGGTCTAGCGCCGGTGTGATTCATCACAGCTTCTTACCAAACGGGGTGAGCATTACTGCAGATGTGTACTGTGAAGAACTGAACACAATGATGGAGAAGCTGGCGCATCTCCAACCAGCATTGGTCAATCGCTCGTCTCCGCTGCTCCTGCACGACAACGCGCGACCTCATACTGCACAGCAGACTGTCTCCAAGTTGCAAGAACTGGGGTTGGAAGCTCTCCGTCATCCGCCCTACTCACCAGACCTTGCGCCTACAGACTACTACTTTTTCCAGAATTTGGATAACTTCTTGGCGGGAAAAAAATTCAATACCCGAGAGGCAGTACAAAATGCCTTTGAAGAATTTGTTGCCTCCCGTCCAGCTGATTTCTTTAAGAAGGGCATCAATAAACTGCCACTGCGATGGCAAAGATGCATTTGATTGCATGGGTGATTACTTCGATTAATACAAATAAAAAATTCATGAAAAAAATTCGTTTAAATTTTTTCATACAAAACGGCAATTTCATAGGTAAAGACCTATTATAACGATATTAAAAGGAAAACTATAATACGCTACGTAGGCTCCACAAGTTACCGAGTAATAATCGATCAACTTAAATTTGCAGTTGTAAAAACATGTTCTCCCATACATTCTGTATGAGAACAAGTTTTTCAACTACAC
Organism: Lithophane ornitopus; assembly: GCA_948473465.1. Taxonomy (NCBI): domain Eukaryota; kingdom Metazoa; phylum Arthropoda; class Insecta; order Lepidoptera; family Noctuidae; genus Lithophane; species Lithophane ornitopus. The sequence goes on along the minus strand of OX419616.1, from coordinate 5,432,486 downwards.
TGTCATAAATTCATAAATTCATTCAATTTCATAAATTCATCCCAACTACGGAACCCTTCATTGTGCATGGTTAGACATGCACTTGGCCGGTTTTACCATTTTCCAAAATTACCATGTGTGTTAGTTTCGTCACACGGAAACCATTATTTCATCAGATTTGAAGCTTATCAGTAAAAATGCTGTCACAGATTTGTTAAGCTTTATCTTATGGAGGCTAGCTGATAAGAGATTGCAAGTGTGTCAAGGTAAAAGTTTAATTCCCACGATTTATCTTAGCGACCTGGTACAGTTGCTACCCAATAGAAAGGACATCATTCAATCTGGGCTAAATTATGAAAGTAAACAAAAGTAAAAAGGTCAAACAAAAATAAATATTTATTCCGTTAGACCATGTTATTCTCTTATCAGACCAAATCTGTAGGGCAATTCCCAGCGCTGTTAGACGATTTTGAAAAATACTAGTAATAGCTTGTACTAATAAAAAATGAAGAGAAAAACGTAATTTTTCGGAATATAGTTTTTTTTTTGTTTGACACTTTCACATTTAGCCCAAAAATGTATGGACGGTGAATGATCTCCTTTATTTGGCCATGCTGATTTGTAATCGCTTTCTCAAATAATCATTTACATTAGCGAGATGAAAATAATCCTACTTATGCAATCAGTTATGTTACGCATGATAAACAAATAGCGCGTGTGAGATCGCCACGCTATTCGTGTTTCTAGGCAAATCTGCGATCAAATAATATACATTCTGGGGTAGTAAAATACTAAGAACTAATAAATTGAATGTTGTTGCTGCACACAATGGTTCTACAAACTGTGTTGGATTACTCATTCAATCATTTGTGTTCTGGAAATAAAAGTATTTTTTAAATAAGATTTCTTTTTAACTCAGCTCAAGGGGCATGGTCGTCTTAGTTTTGTTTCTTTCATAATGTTTGGTCACCGTTCGTATTTCTTCGAAACGCAGTGCGCCAGGCAAAACAAAAGGACAACGACTGCACCGACAAGCCCCAACCCCATCTAACATTTTATAACCATCTCCTTTTTCCACAGTGGATAGTATCAGGCTCTGAAGACAACCTCGTATACATCTGGAACCTGCAATCAAAAGAGATCGTACAGCGGTTGTCTGGCCACACGGACACCGTACTGTGTACTGCATGCCACCCCACCGAGAACATCATAGCGTCGGCGGCGCTCGAGAACGACAAGACTATCAAGCTTTGGAAGAGTGATACTTAAAGTAGAGTTTGTGAGTAGTTTTAGTTGAATCTTTTCCTTGTATTCAGTTTTTTTGCCGACTTCACAAAAAGGAGGAGGTTTTCAATTCGGTTGTTATTCTACCTAAGAGCGCGAAAGTTTTTTTTTTTTGCATGAACTGACGAAATGGTACAATTACGTATATAATGTGGAGAAGACAGTTCGATAATAACTGAAAACAAAGGCATAATAATAATAATGCATAGGAGTATTTTGAAATTAACAAATAAATCGTAACATCGAAATTAAAAAAGTGATTTTTTCAAACAAACTAAGTGGTAGGGATGGGCCGGCTATGGATTTTGCCGAGCAGCGGACTAGCTATAGTGACTTCATTAGATATACATGTATAGAGTTATAATGAAATGAATTATAAAAAGATGTATAAGAATTTTAATTTAATGTCGTATTGTCGCCTCCACCTTATAAATATGAAATACTTATTTTTTCAAACATATTGCTTAGAAAAGTATCTGAATTGGTATTATTAACACAGCGTGAGAGTGAAGATAGACTGACTAAAGTCTGTTTTTTAATCTCGTTGACTAATTTGACAGGTGCAAATGTCTAATTCCAAATTGAAAAAAAAACAAACAACAATCACTTGAAATGTCAAATTAGTCTACGAGATTAAAAAACAGACTTTACAATATGCGTTTTCTGAAACTCGATGTGCAATAGAAACTTGTTACTTTAACAGTTGGGATCAATCAAATTGCAGTCCATCTGTGCTCGCTCTTTATTAGTTCTCTTTCTTATTAGCATACTGTTTTGTTGCAGACTTGTAACCAGACAGTGATCTGTACATCGTGGCTTCATATTGAAAGCCGGCGCCACTGGCTTGTGAATACATTTTATAATAAGATACTAGTCGAGTATCCCGGACGATGGACGCTGAAATTATGAGTGCGTTGTTTTATTTCAATAAGTTTAGTGTATCACATGGTATGAGTGGATTTTCTGTTGATATAAGATATAAATATTTTTGTATCTGACATACAAATGAGAAAGGTTCGAGTTTTAGCGATTATGTTTTAGTTAAGTATGATTTAAAAGATTCGCTTAAGAGTACTTGTTGGATATAATTAAAGATTCAGTAGATGTACGTCGTGTTGTTTTTATTGAACCCTCGCATTTTAATGTATTTCGTTTGATTAATGTATAAAAGGACATACCAAGATTTTTTTTGTTAAATTAATTACTTATTAATATAACACACTCTTCCGTGATGGAAATTGAGAAAAAGTGGTTTAATTTACCATTCCTAACACTTAATCTACACCTTACGAAGCCATTTATTTACATTTCTTACACATACATACTCGTGTTGCGTTTAATACTATAGAAGGCACACGCGCATCACGCCGTACAACTAAAATAACATTTGGTGCAATTTTAAACTGATTTTATTACATAATTAGAAAATACAGAATTATTGTTATAACGGACAATTTCAATCGTCATCAATTTCGAAAATCACTATCACTGCAATCTATACAAATAATAAAATTGAAGTGAATATTTGTAATGTTACAATATCAGCTTTTGACTAAATTCAAAATTACCGATATACGGTACTTAAAAAAAAAAAAAAACTTTTTTCCGGCTAATCTTCGAAACGGCTGGGCCAATTTTTACAGGATTTCACTGGCAGATAGCTGATGTTATAAGGAGTAACTTGGCTTGACATTTGAGAAAAAGAAGTAGACTCCACGCGTGCGAAGCCGCGGACCGCAGCTAGTGCGTGATAATAGGGATGCAGGTTTAAGATTGCAGGCTTCTTGAATATGTACCTACTTCTATGTCGCGCAGACTAATTTAAATATATTGGTTGTGTGCAGTTCTGGATAAAAAACAGTTAGGTAGGTACTATTGTAGGTACTATTGTTCAGTCTCCGTTTTAAGTATGAATGGCACTACATTAATTGACATCGGTGGAGAATGTTGCATAATCTGAAAGCCATCATTATTTTGATTCGATCGAGAGGGAGGTCCCGGAAGATCCATAGATTGACGGTTATCTGAGTGCGTTTGGTTCATAGATGTCAATTGTGCACTTCTAGATATCTTGCTTCGTTTCCTGATATTCATCAAATATTTGAATACAAGATTATCAATATCATTCATTAATACGAGTCTGTCGTCGACCTCTAATGGCTTCAGTTTTTGAGCAAGTAGCTTGCCGTACAAATCACACTCGACCGCCGCACTCACCGCTTCTTCATTATCTCTAGGATTGGATCTGTCATTAAGATGGGAAAAACTCTCCTCGATCTGTTTCTTTGTAGCCGAATATTGCACTCGACGTTGCCTCTTAAAAATCGGAGAAGAATCTGAAATTGGATCTGCGTTCGATTCTTTACGTTTCCGACTGGTTGATTCTCGTGACAAAGGCCTTTCTGTATTCGATTCACGAGAAAGAGGGTTTTCAAGCGGCTGTTCCTCTATTATTTCCTGCAAGATAAAAAGTAGGTAGTTTGAAACGAATGATAATTCACTCCAGAATAATTTGATTTGGTTGTTTAAATGATGTCTTTTATACCTACTTACCTGGAACTTGGCGAAATGAGGTCCAACCCCATGATCTGATTCTGATTGTTCGGAGTCCTCGACGATCAGCAATTCCTGCACAGAATATTAGGGAAGAGTTCGTATTCATTCTAATTACAATTCAGGACTTGAGAGTTTGGATAATTCAAGGTAAGTACTAAATCTTCTTAGATAGGCATTATGCATATTAGTAGTATTCATTCACACATAAATCTGAAATTGGTGCCGATTCTCTTGTACAGCGAGCTAAACTATCACTAAAATTCCTTACTTTTGGCTATGAGAACGGCACAGCGCGCCGCCGCAAGACGCATCGCGACGTCGCGAGGCGCATCGTGATGTTGCTAGCAACCTCACTGCGTGCGCAACGAGACACCGCGCGGCGCAGCGGAACGTGTCAACCAGTGTTTCCACTTTTAGGGATTTCTCCCTTTTTTAGGGTAAACTCGTAATAAATGTAATCCGTCTAACTTGCACGCCACACATACTGGCGAAGCACCGCTGCGTCGTGATACGTCATACGTCACGCAACGCTGCGAGGCATCTAGAGGCGTAGCGGGGCGTAGCGCCACGCCACGAAGCAGGTCATTTTCATTGCATTGAATTATCTCAATTCAATGTGTATCTTTTTGTGTAATAAATAAAGTTTTATTTTTGTCACGTCTCGGTGTGGACTGACCCTAAAGTTAATCTGCAAAAGAAATTATTAAAAAAAATATTTTAACACAACTAAAATCGAAATTGAAAATCGCGACCCCATGTGGTACTTGTTTGCCCTACCCTTACCCCATGACTTTTTTTAGAGCCGGAGACGCGCATTTTTGCGGGCAGCCTCGACGTGTTTTGGAATTGTTCACTTTTGGTATTTATATGAAACAAAATAATTAGGTACCTACATAGTATATTATGTTGAGTATTAGGGGTTTAAGGTTTTTTAAAAGGGGGTCGAAATTTTCATTATTTTTGCGATAGGACACCATTTTCGAGATAAAAGACAAAAGAAAAGAAAAAAAGATACAGTACTGTGAGTACCTACCTACTGTTTTTGCACGTCGAGGTGTTGGTGCTCCCTAGAGTAAGTATGTTCTGTGTGTTGGTGTGAATCTTAGCTCATGACAACTAATTTTATTCCACACCTGGCGATAATAGTCAGATTTAGTTCATTTAGTTAGACAATCAACATTTTTGGTGAAAAACTTCAAATTCAGAATAGGTAGGTACCTAGCAAAATTGCCATTTTCACTAAAATATCTCAGTAGGTACCATCTTATTGCTATCAAACTAAATTATTGTTAAGTTGTGTCACTTTAGTCGTAGTTCAGAAAGGGAAATCGTCGTTTGACAGGAATAAACGAAATTAGAGGCATTAAGACAAGAGAATTGGCACCAATATCTATTTAGCTTAATACGTTTGATTGCACAAACAAAGTACCTACGTCCGTAAAAAAAGGAAGTAGGTAGGTATGTACAGTCACGGACTTTAATTGATGAGCCACCTGGCACTGTTCGTATTTTAGCCGTGTAATGCAAATCGGGTTTATTCGGTTCCCGACACGGGAAGTCATAATGTCTTCCTATTAGTAGAAGAAAATTATATTTAATAACTTTACCGGTTGGCTAACCTGAGAGCCAGAACTATAAACTTGACAGCAGAGTGACTACCCAAAGTCAACCTATTGCAGGTCTAGCAATAGTAACCTAGCAACGATTGTTAATTAAGTCTGTAATTACTAAACTAATATTAAATAAGTAGGTACTTTGTGAAATTAAGTGAAAATAAGTACCTAGTACCTAGTAGTAGTAGTAGTTTATTTCACAGAGTACCTACTTTTGTTTATTTACTCACGACAGGCCCGCCACTTGTCTTCGGTCGATGATGATTATATAATTCACTCAGGTAACTGTCGATCGCATCGAAAGCAAACCATGATGGTCTGTAAATGTCAGAACCAGTTTGTGTAGACTCCTTTATTTTTCTCAAACAATCCCTGTATTGTGTCAATAAGGAATTTCTTTTCTTTTTCAATTCTTCGACAGAGCATGGAACTGAAAAATTATTTGATACACGGACCCAGGCATCATTGAGTAAATTTTTATTTTTGCGATCCTTACTTTTATGGTTCCAAATGCACGGTTCCTCGTGCAGCAACTCAATAAATTCAAGTACAGTTTCGTTGCTCCAGTCCATCGTTTAATGACTTCAATATACGACCGTTCCGCTCAATGACGCACACGCAACTGAACTTTGTGCAAGTGTGGCAAGCTATGCAAACATTTGAACACTTTATCGAGCGAGCGTTCTAGAACCAACACGACGTGAAACGGCCATGGAAATTTGTAAATGTGTGTTCAAACTGCACACATGCTCAAATACCCGAGCCGTCCCTACATACATAGCGGCTTTGCAGGTATTTGTGCTTTGTCTAGCGTCCCGCGTCAGCTTCACACAAACGTACCTAAATAAACACAACTCACACACACTTCTGAGCACCTGTGGCGTCGGTCGTCGCCCGTCTGTCGCCGTCTAGTGCCTGCTCAGCTAATCCATCGCTGCATAGTCTGGTGCGTCTAAAGTGGTTATTTTTATATACAGCGCTTTACGCACGACTCACGCGTGTTACTGGTCGTTCGTCGCAGAGTTCGGATTTACTCGTGTCTAGTCGTGTGCGGTGTGGACGACTATCGCGGTCTCACGCAAATCCATGTCCAATGCTTGTCCTAAACATAATTAGTATAGTATTCTCCCAAAATGTTCTCCCACACTGTGAGTTTGCGACCGTATTTGTGCACATGTCGTGTGCATGTGACCGGTGTCGGGATTCGAACCGGTTTCTGAAGTCGAACCACTCTCTGCAATCTCTCTCTATGTCTGTTTTACTCATTCTGTTTTTTTTAAACTAGCGTTTCGTTAGATTTTATAGGATAGGTAGGTACGTATAAAATACTCTGTGGGATTAATCCGTATAAGTACCTACCTACTTTAATAATTTATTATGTTTATTTCCTAGAAAAAGTCGGAATTATTAGGTACCTACCTAGGTACCTATTTAATATAAAATATAAGCCTACCTACTTTACAAAATAATACCAAGTAGGTACTTACCTACACCTAATTAGGTAGTAGCCTAGTAAGTAAGTGGGTATTGACCAGATAATTATGTATGTTGAGAAGTCTGAGGGATATACTTACCTACACAATCTGAGGGAATTTAAAATCAAACAAAATTATCAGTGCATGATTATTTTAATTTTATTTGATTATAGCAATGTAAGGTCATCTGTCGTGGGAACAAAGTTAATAGACCCTGAGTAATTGATGCCATTAGTGGGGGTGAAGAAATTAGGTCGACCAACCTTTGTAGATCGGGAGACAACCTAAAGGTTAACCAAAGGAAGATTTAAAAAAAAATGGGTTTGTGGCCTCATTTTTGTCCCACTGCAACTTTTCTGGCGTTATACAAAATACCTTCGTGCATACGTGCGTGTATTTAATTCATAACTAAGTTTCTAGCCTCATAAGTAAATAAAACAAATGAATCTCAAGGTATACGGTATACGGTAGGAACTATCTATGCTTTGAACATAAACTGCGTTGTGAATTCAAAAGTAAGTAATTACCGGCGTTTCTCGGATGCGTTGAGAGCCGAGCGCTTAGCACGCCTGACATGACATTCGATTAAGAATTTATACTCGGCAAAGCAAAATAAACGCGAGGATGAGTGCCTTGTCACTCGTAGTCAGTCGGCGCATGAGTTTAATGATAGTAGGGTGTTAAATACTAGTTTAGGTAGGTACACGTTTTTTGTCGTGAGCGGTCTAAATAGGAAATGACAGGCTGTTAATTGGTGATCTAATGAAGCTTGTTGCATTTCTTGCATACGTAGGTGATGATGGCGATGGAAATTGGGATCATGATTGGAATACGATCTGTGGTATCTGCAAAATCTAAGGTCTAAATCTAAGTGAGGTTTTCAAAATTAGATTAATTAGGTACATATTGGTGCCGATTCCCTTGTTCACAAACTAAACTAAATTTAAGTTCAGTGCATCTTTTTCTTTCTATTTCATTATGAAAAGGACAGAAGATACATTTTATTTTAGTCCTGTCAAATTAATCAGCGCCTGACGTAAATTGACGTAATTTTTGTAAGCAAGTTTTTAATCGCGTCTAAACTTGTTTGGAGTAGTGACAGTTTGACAGGACTAAACTAAAATTTATCTTCTATCCTTTTCTGAATGAAATAGAAAGAAAAAGATGCACTGAACTTAAATTTAGTTTAGTTTGTGAACAACAGAATTGGCACCATTACCTACTAATTCCATGGGTTTTCGCTTGGGTACCTATCTATTATGGGGTTTAACGTAAGTAGGTAATGTAGAACTAGCGTTTAAATCGTAAACAATACGAATCCATTTCATTGAAGTGTTTATCCGCATAAAATTCGATGTTCTTTTTATTATTTCGCCTCGAGCAATCCGCGGTTTGAAGCGTGGAGACACTGAAATTATTGTTTGAATGCCCGTATCATTTCTATTAAGTTATGAGCAAAATGGGTTTTAGCGTTTTATTTAATTTGGGATACAGCTGCAGAGAAGTGAGTGAACAAAGCCACCAATCTCTTTTTATACCTACGTGTAATACGTGTTGGTTTTCTTTTGACCATTGTACGGTGTACCTACACGGAAATAGGAGCCGTTCTCTTGTAACTGAACGAACACCTTAACACTTTTAAATGTTACTAGCTTCCGCCCGCGGCTTCGCCCGCGTGGTATGTCGATAAAACGTAGCCTATGTCCTTCCCTCTATCTCCTTGCCAAATTTTATCGAAATCCGTTCAGTGGTTTAGGTGTGAAAAGGTAACAAACAGACAGACAGACAGACAGATAGACAGACAGAGTTACTTTCGAATTTCTAATATTAGTATGTATAACATTTTTATATGTTGATATGTGTATTTCTACATTTATATCTGTATTTTTTATGGTGTAAATAATAAAGAGTATTCTATTCTATTCCATTCTATGTGCTAGATATCTAAGTAGACTAATCTAATAACTAGAAGAAGCACAAAATCGGATTCCAAAACTCAAATTGGAATATTTTTGCGAAATGTACTTACTATAAAAAATTAAGTAGGTAATAAAAACTAAAATCCAACTACGACTAAAAAGGTATAAAAAAGACACCACAGACAGACAAATTAAAAATCCGGAGTCGCACGTGTTAGGGCATAAATCGAACAGATTACGTGTGACTCCGGATTTTTAATTTGTCTGTCTGTGGTGTCTTGTTTATACCTTTTTAGTCGTAGTTGGGTTTTAGTTTTTATTACCTACTTAATTATTTTTTAAATTCTTTTGGGGTTATAATATATATATATTTGAAATGTGCTCATTAAACCCTTTCATTTGGTACCTAACATGGTACGATTCAACAATATTTTTTTTCAAGTTCCTTACTTTATGTCCTCTAGAGGGCGCCATTTTAAATTTAATGTGACGTCACATAGCCTATGACCAGCGGACGATCAAGAGGCTTCCAACGATACCTCACTTGTCAAATTGTGATGAGTGGTTTAGAAGATATGAGGGAACAGATGAACATACATACATACATACCGGTCAAAATCATAACTCTCCTTTTTGCTTCGCCGTAGTCGGGTAAAAATTGAAAGCATTTCCAGCCTTTATTGTTCCCACTGCTGGCACTGGAGGGTGTGGGCTGTAATCTACGCGTAATCACGCGGGCCCAATGCGGGTTGGTAGATGTGACATACTCACACATGTCTTCGTTTTTTTGGTTCTTAGACCTACCGGTTTCCTCACAATGCAGTGATGTTTTCCATCACCGTTTTGAGAGTAGTGGTGATGAAAGTATTTACACAAAGTATAGCGCCTGTCTGGGTTCGAACTTAAGACCTACAACTTGTAAGTCGGGGCTGTTACCACTGGGCACCACTACTCATCAACTAATTGAAAGCTAAAGATTACAGCTATAATAAAGCTTTCAGTTTCCTTTCTCAAATTTCTGGGAAACTATAATATACTTATCATTGAATGCATTCCCGAATCTGTTAGTGAAATAATACCTGTACGATACAATGATACAATCATGTATGTTCAATTCCCGGCACAATAAATGCAGAGAATTGAATATTATTATCATGATACTAGAATTTAAGGCAAAATGTGGAGAGATACCTTTTGAAACTAACGAGCTCAGACATGATATTGTGAAGTATGATATTATAGTAAGTATATCTAGTTTCATAAGTTTCAATACACAACGTGGAACTCAGGTTTATATTGTATTCTTTCGGAAGTCACCTAGGTAATAAGTTCTTCATTGTCTAGGTAAGTCAAAGGCTAGCTACGTACCTGTGGCGGTATCAACATCGCCACATGCGAACACAAAAATCCTGACGTCACATAAATCCTGCATGGCGCAATTAAAGTTTACCGTGCAGTGGACATATATAGAAGAACCCAACATCAACCGTTGGGCAGTTGCCCGCCAGACATAACACCCGTCTGGTCGGAGGATCCTCGCTTTTCTATGGTGGATGAGTGTGTTCACCCTGTTCCTCATACCCCTAAAGTATGTTTACCTAAGCAGCGAATCTCTCACTAACTCATTGTGAAATTGAAGCATTTGGTACCTACCCAGAATTTCCTTGATACAGGTTTTACCGATGCGGTCTTTTAAATATCTACCTGTACGTGTACTACTAACTAGCTCGTGGCTAAGTAATAACCCCAAAGGTCCATCCATGAGGTTAAGCTACGCTTGTCGGTGTGGGTCCGTGAATGGGTAACCATATTTACATACCGAGACTCCTTCGCCTCGGAAAGCACGTTAAACTGTTGGTCCTGGCTCACATTCGTGGATCGTTGACAGTCGTTACGGGTCGTCAGAAGCCTGAAAATCTGACAACCAGTCTGGGGTTTCATTTATTACCCAGTTACTGGGTTGCGGAGGTCAAATAGGCAGTCACTCTAGTAAAATACTAGTATTCAGCTGCATCTGGTTAGACTGAAAGCCGACCCCAACATAGTTGGGAAAAGGGTAGGCAGATCGATTGACGTGTACTACTAAATACCTAGGTACGTGTCGTGAATTTTATGAGCTCCAATTTTCATGGAAAATTATAACTCAGGTCGGAGTGATCATAAAATATTTAATCTCGATCGTCATCTTAGCACCCAAAGTGATAAAAACTTTGAGAGCATCATAAATTTTATTTATCTTCACCTATTGTTTTTCCAGTGATTTTCCTGTATGATCGTGGTCCATACTCCTGAGCTATTTGCAACTAGTTCAATAAAGAAAATACTTTAACGTTGAGCAGTTATTTCATGTTGGCAAATTCACTACACTTCTGCAGAAACTAAACTTAGCGATCATTAAAAAAAAAATGCTTTTTTAGTTTCAGCTAAACAAAATACCGTAGTAGGTGTCTAATTACAGTTCTGTTGACGTAGGTCCCGAAAGGTCACCAGTGAGTAACGAATGGGGTCCTAACACTCCCTACCATTAACGCGTGATGTACACGCAAAGTATATTGGAACGTTGAATCGTATACATCCTAATCCTAACTATAATATATAATATTATAAATTCAAAAGTTACTCTGTCTGTCTGTCTGTATGTATGTTACCTTTTCACGCCTAAACCACTGAACGGATTTCGATAAAATTTGGCAAGAAGATAGATGGCATCCCGGGGAAGGACATAGGCTACTACTACGTAGTCATTTCCATTTTCATCGCATTTCAATCTTTTTCGTCATCATGGATACGTTAAAAATTCGATTAATTATGGAATATGAGTACCGTCGTGGCAGCAACGCGGCACAAGCGGCACGCAACATCAACGACGTTTACGGAGCTAACACTACAAACCAACGCACCACCTGTTATTGGTTTGCTCGCTTCCGTTCTGGAAATTTCGACCTGAAAAATGAACCTCGCGGTCGTCCGAAGACTTTGGTCGACAATGACGAATTAAAGGCGATTGTGGAAGCTGATGATACACAATCTACGGCTGAATTAGCAGCAGCTTTCGACGTTAGCGTCAAAACAATATTGGTCCATTTGCGTCAAATTGGCAAGGTAAAAAAGCTTGACAAATGGGTGCCCCACGAACTCAATGATCGCCAGCGCGAAGTACGCGTCGAGACGTGCCTTGCACTGCTCAACAGACACACAAATGAAGGAATTTTGAACCGCATTGTTACCTGCGATGAAAAATGGATTCTGTTTGATAACCGCAAGCGCTCAGCAAGTTGGTTGGATCCTGGTTCAGCACCTAAACAATGCCCTAAACGAAAACTTACCCCTAGAAAAGTGATGGTCACTGTTTGGTGGTCTAGCGCCGGTGTGATTCATCACAGCTTCTTACCAAACGGGGTGAGCATTACTGCAGATGTGTACTGTGAAGAACTGAACACAATGATGGAGAAGCTGGCGCATCTCCAACCAGCATTGGTCAATCGCTCGTCTCCGCTGCTCCTGCACGACAACGCGCGACCTCATACTGCACAGCAGACGGTCTCCAAGTTGCAAGAACTGGGGTTGGAAGCTCTCCGTCATCCGCCCTACTCACCAGACCTTGCGCCTACAGACTACTACTTTTTCCAGAATTTGGATAACTTCTTGGCGGGAAAAAAATTCAATACCCGAGAGGCAGCCTCCCGTCCAGCTGATTTCTTTAAGAAGGGCATCAATAAACTGCCACTGCGATGGCAAAGATGCATTGATTGCATGGGTGATTACTTCGATTAATACAAATAAAAAATTCATGAAAAAAAATCGTTTAAATTTTTTCATACAAAACGGCAATTTCATAGGTAAAGACCTATTATATCATAACCCCAAAAGATTAAAAAAAAAAAAAGTAATAAAAACTAAAACCCAACTACGACTAAAAAGGTATAAACAAGACACCACAGACAGACAAATTAAAAATCCGGAGTCACACGTAATCTGTTCGATTTATGCCCTAACACGTGTGACTCCGGATTTTTAATTTGTCTGTCTATGGTGTCTTGTTTATACCTTTTTAGTCGTAGTTGGGTTTTAGTTATCGATATACCACGCGGGCGAAGCCGCGGGCGGAAGCTAGTACAAGATATAGCAGCGTCACTGCTGCATAAAGTATGTGTGAGTAGCAACAGCATCCTGAGTGTGATAGCGGGCAGGTATCTGTTCTTTAAACATAAGCTTTAAATGTGTGAACTAACTTATTTTGAAGCACTATTTTACAAACACTAACATCATGCCAGAAAAATATATATTTTTTTAATTTTTTTTATTAATTGTTTGTGACATGCACAATGTGAAATACTAACTTCCTTACTATTAAACGTATTACCTATATCAGGTGAATAGTTACACACCGATTTCTCTCTTTCAGTCTTCACTCTTCAGTAATTTGACTTTCGAAAGAAGAAGACAAAGCGTTGTGCAACTATACAGGCGCTATACAAGGTTTATTAGTAAGGAGGTTAGTCATAAAAATAAGTATAATTATGTGGAAAACGAATCATTTAAATTTTAAAATCGTTCGAATTTACGTTACGTAGGTATGCCCCGCGCGTTCATTCTAGGCCCACAGTTCTGGGGAGCCGGACGTGTTACTATAAAATGCCAGCGGATTGGGTTCACTGCTATCTGATTCAATATTGTAACGGTTGATAGAGACGTGTGAGGGGTGATGTCTATTTGAGAACTTACTCACAATAGCATTCACGAGACTGTTGCTTTTCTTTAACTAATCTTGAAAATATTATAAAGTCGTATGGACTGCTTAGCTCCATTAAGGTATAGCGTGATGATAATCATTTAAAAGGAAACCTCTGCAATATCTATACTTTTTGGCTCGTCTTTTTTATAATTTGCGGTAAACTATAGAAGAATACGAACATAATGCAATATTGCTCATCCCTATCAAATACTTAGGTAGGTACAGTGATATTATTACACGACTGCCCAAAAAGGAGTGTAATGTGTTCAGGGTTCATGAGTTTCTTTATTCCACCATAACTTTAAAATGCCTGAACGGATTTGGATGTGTGGGGTATCGTTAGAATCCTTACATTATCCCGAGTGACATAGGCCATGTTTTTTAATACTAAGTATACCAAACTTATTGGGAATATTGAACAGAATCTATCCTGTAGTATTTGCTTGATTCTGGAACGTACATTCAGAGTAACAGACAAACATAAACTGATCATATTTTCGGCATTAGAAATCAATTACTTTTTTTCAAAAATATTCAATTCACAGCATTGTAAAATTTTAATACAGTGTAAGGGTAAACACTCTTGTCATTCAAACCATGGATAGTTGACTTAAATATAAAAATAAATTACCGAGTAACCACCAAATATTATTCATTAAAAGATTTTAAAAAGTTTCTATGCGACACCGTGCTCGCTAGCGAAACTGCTGACTGACTGAGAGCGGGGTCGCGCTCACGGCCGATCAGGTCACGTCCCACGCCCCGCCCGTGTTGAGACGCAAATTCGTTGCCCTAGCGCATAGGTGAAAGGGTGAAATACTCTAGTGGTAAAAAGTAATTTAAATTAAAAAAAAGAGACGAAATTTTCCATTGATTTTACGTTCTATAAATGACAAGGATAACGGTGTTTACCCTAACACCCTGTATAGGTATGTATGTTTAAAGATTTAAAACAAAATCCAGTTGAAGTCTTTGATTGATAAACAATAAAAAGTATTCTTTATCTCGTGGCAAATAAAATTCAAACTACCGATATGTAAATAGTAAGTTTCATCCACACTGAAACAACTTTGGCACCGGGAGGCGCGAGCGGGTGATGGTGCCTGTGGCGTGAGTTCGTGCGTTCGACACAATTCATTTTCGCTGTATTGTATTCAGTTTCATGAATACGTAACTTCGTTTCAGAAGCTTTTAAAATGTAAACCTGTAAGCGTTAACGCAGTTTTATTTATGCAACGCTATTGATTTTATATTTTATTAACAGAAATATAGTGATTTCTGTCAATAAAATATTATTGCTTTTTTTTTTAATTGAAAGATTCAGAAGCGAACAAGATTTTTTTTTAATACCTAAATACTAATTACCTACTCAGAGTTATTCCATTCTAATACGAAAAACTAATACCACTGGTATTGTTGGAACTCATATTTATTTTCTATTCCGAATCGATACCACTCTTTAAATAATTAAATTTAATGTGCAAACGAATACCAACAACTTGAATTTGGTACAGTCAGCCCCGTCAAACCTAATCAAATTTTTGTTTTCTAATATTTTTATTTGATCGTAATAAAATACTATCCAAATACGCTTCATTCCAATATTACAAAGGTATAGGTAAGAGTAGTTTAAGTGAATCATCTTGCTACTTTTTTTTGGGTATTCCTCAAAACGCAACCAATGAAGCGCAACTAAAGTATTCCTCGAAACGCACCCACGATGAAATATATAGAGAACACCATGACGGACTCGTAACAAAATATATCGATAGACGTTTTAAATTCAACTGTCCTAATTGTTCAGTTATTCAAACTACCAGGAAAGCAGAAATTAACTGGAACTAGGTGCTTAAGCGACTTATTACTGCTTAGCTCAATAATGGTAAAAATAAAGGTTTTGAAATTGAATCATTTGTTGTTTTGAAAAGTACCAGGGTGACAGAAGAGAAAAGAAAATAGGCGCCTAAAAAGTTGCACAACAACCAACGATTACACACAAACAGGAATATAAAGTATTCGTTTTCACAATATCGATAGAAGTCTTCAAACTGTCCTATACCTATTACTACCTATTACTGTAATGTCCTATACCTATTATAACTATCAGGAAAACAGAAATTAACTGGAAGTAGTTTTGAAAAACACCTGTTATTCTGGTAGGCGTCTTTCGGAAAAGCCCCTGAAGTCTATAAAGGCCCCATATTTATCAAGAACTTTTTTAACTATCACATAATATCTTGTTCGTAAAGTTTCTCAACTCATACGCAGATTGAATGATCACATTTTAGAAAAATTAAATTACATACAAAGCATTTTTACTGACTGTACTTTATATATTCGAACCTTTCGGAATAGAAAAAAAACATGAGTTGAAACAAATACCAGTGGTATTAGTTTTTGGTATTAGAATGGAATGACTCCCTACTCAGTACCCCGTTGGTAATCTCCGCTGGCGGTAGCAGCAGGCGACGTGTCGTCGCGACATAACTGGTTTCCATGCATGAAATAATCGACGCCGACGTGTCGCTAGCTACGGAAGGTATTTCATAGAAACCAGTCGTGTCGCGACGACACGTCGCCTGCTGCTGCCGCCTGCGGTCGGTTACGGAATTGTACCTTTAAGAGGAAATAGGGTCGGTCCTTCTCCATACAAACGCTCTCGCCTGTTTTCTCTCTGGTTTATGACCTTAGAATATTGATTTTTTATAGTAAAATAAATATTAACTAGTTCTATGCCCCTATGTTTTCCGTTTTGATGATACATTATCTGTAGAAGCACTAGAACCCTCAGAAAATGCTCAAAATTGCCTGTTTAGACCGCTGTCATCAGAAGCCTATTGTACAAATTTGACAATTATTAATGAAAAAAGAAAAACATAGGGGAACAGTAAATATCCTTCTTATTCAATTTATAAAATATCTTTATAATTGGTCCACTATTGGAGGAGGAAATAGACGAGAGCCGAACCTCGTATTATGACTTTTTGTATGGAGAAAAGACCGACCCTATTTCCTATTAACAGACCGCCTCCTATAAAGTAAATAATTTCTTTCTCCCGATAAAAAATCAAGAGAATTGGAACCGGCGCTTTAGAATTTACAGCGAACGTCGAACGTAAATCGCTTTTATATGACAGACCATGGAATGTTTTGGTATACGGACAATACCTAACCGAATTAAGGAAAGTTTTGAATTTCCTTGAAACTGTCGAAATAGTATCTTCCTGTAATCAAAATATCCATCAGACAATGTAAATCAGGTCCAAACTTAGATTATGCTGGGAGATTCATCGTTACCTGGCTAAGTGGTAAACTCAAATCTGTCAAGATCAATTAATCATGGAAGTTGTGCAGTGTATCCGAAGTTTGCATAGTAATAGCTCAGACGAAGTAAAAAATCTAGACAGAGCGCTGCGAACAATAAAGTGAAGCATTCAAAACTACACCAAGCTCTGTGCATACACGCTCGAACGCACACATTTACAACTAAACTACACCAAATCGATTATTTACAGCTAGTCTGTCAATGAAGCGTCACGCTGAAACAAATTAAATTATTTTACCGCGGAAATGCCGCCTTGTGCGGTGAAAGGGTGCAAAAATAATTCTTAAAAAAATAAAAAGCCGTTGGCATCACGTTTGTATACATAAAAACTAGATGAAAATCCATAATTTTAATAGATCAATATATGACAGCTTGGAACACAAAATCTTAACCAAGTATTGTCACTAGTATGCGTCACAATTTGCCCTGTTTATTGGGTAAATAATTCATGTGATGCGAAACGTAACATTACAGGTTCATTTTTCACATTTGGACATGGAGCCATACTGCCGCCATAATGCTTTTTTTAAACGTAGCCTATGTTACTCGGGATGATGTAAGGATTCAAACATACCCCATATATCCAAATCCGTTCAGGCATTTAAAAGTTATGGTGGACTAAAGAAACTCACATACTTAAATACATAGGTACATGAACCCTGAAAACATTACACTCCTTTTTGCAGTCGTGTAATAATAAAAATATAATTACTTTTAACCATTGTTTTATTTTCATGTCAGAATCAAGCGAGGTAGGTACCTAAAAACAATTTAAAAAATATATAACGCTAACCTATCTATATACTTGTCCAGTCCCCCGCCAGTACTTAAGACAAAATATTAGGGTAATGAGTTTTTACTGTGCGGTAACACTCACTAAGTGCACACATGTTTACGAAACCGGCTTCATGTCACTGTTAAAGCGCTCTGTCTAGATTTTTTACTTCGTCTGAGAGTAATAGGAAGAGAATCTAAAGAGGTTGGACGTTTTAAAGGGTAGTTAGCTAAGAATAATACCTACTTGCTCTGTTTTAGTTATTGTAACTTCAATTTGAACTCCGTAACTAAACTAGTAGGTAAGTGTCATTATTATTTCAGCCGAAAGTCATCCACTGCAGCCGGTCTATTCTGTAACCATCTCACCATGAAAACTTAGGTGAAGTGAGCGCGGAGTGAGCTGTCATTGTCATCGGTACCTGTCTCTCCGATCTTGGGGCGGTGGATACGACTGCACGCAGTCAAGTAGACATTCCCCAGGATCGGCGTGCCTCACGCAGCTTATAATAAATATTACTAAAGCTCATTTCAGACTACGCTATAATAATATAGCTTATAGCATATAGTTCATAGGCAACAATATTGCTCGCAATACATTTCCAATAATATATAGTATAGCAAAGTGTGAACGTGTTCTAAATAAATGTGTGGTGAGCGATATTGTTGTGCTATATGCTATTATATTATAGCGTAGTCTGAAATGAGCTTAACACTAGTTACATATAAGTTTACATTGTGGAAGTGATTCTAAATTAAATGTTGATTTGTTTTATGAACCGACTTCTTCAAAAAGGAGGAGGTTCTCAATTCGTCTGTGTTTTTTTTTTTTTTTTTGTGTGTATGTTACGCGATTACTCCGCCAATTATGAATGATGATTTTGATGATTCTTTTTTTGTTTGGTAGGTCATGCTTCAGAGGTGGACCCATATAAATTTTATTAACTTTGCTTGCGTAGTTTTTGAGTTAGCTTAAATAATTATGATTGTTCCCACTTAGTGTATGTAGACGATATATTGTTTGACTCCTTCACTGTTATTTACATACCAGGTAGTGGTATTCGAATTTGTGTGGGGTAGTGGTATTCGAATTTGTGTGTGTACCACAACTAAAAAGTGAAAAATAAAAACTTTTTACAAAAAAAAAACAACCGACTTTTTATTTTAAATACCACTGTCACCATATAACCAAGAAATTATTAAGAAGTGTTCTAGAATGTTATTAAGTAGGTACTATATCCGTAGCTACGGCCATTGTTGTAAATAAACTTATGCTAAGCTTGTATCCTCCTACTTTATGTGGAGGTTAAAAACGGGACGATGTTATCAACTCGACCTCTTTTACATGTTTTATATGTGAGTCCACAATCATTCCTCACGTTTCTTTTACAACTGAAGTAAAGTTCTGTCTTATAGGTCTGGAGATTATGGGACTAATCACACTTATTCAGCTCCATTCGCGTTTCGCTGAACGATTTTGGTCACACTTATACAGTTCTGCTTCTCTCAGCCGCGTACGGCGTCGTAAGAATGAGAAAAGCCGTTATAGTTTTCCGCTGAAACGTGTTCTATAGATAGAGTACAGCGCTGTTCTGCCGTGAACAGCGCTGTTCCGCCGCGTTCGACGCTGAATACGGCGGAATAGCGGTGAACCCCAATTTAAAAAAAAAAAATTACTTATTGAATTTTGTTATTTTGATAACTTTGTATTTTATTATATACATATATAGTGACATGAATATTTACTTTGTGAAGTATAATATTATTATTATTTTAATTATTGTGAATTTGAGGACTATGTGGATTATATATTTTATTTATCTGGCAGTTTGAGTACTACAGGCGGCCTACCCAAATGTCCTTTCTTGAGAAAAAGACCATTTCAGACACCAATCTACATGGTCTTCACATGATCTGACCAAGATTATGTCTGGACTTTAAAAGAGACTGTGACCTCTGAGTTTGTTTCGGCCTTTCTTCTCCGGGTAGTCAGATAGGAAACGCCGACCTCATCTAGTTTTAAAAATGTGTTTGACGTGTAAAAGTGTTTGTACAAACCTACTTACAGAAATAAATCATTTTTCATTTATCATTTATCATGAAGGCGGCAGAACAGCGCTGAACTCTATCTATAGCACTCGCATGATGATGACAAATTTGTCCTCATTTTATACTTATTGTTTGCCGCGAACGCTGAATAGACGCGGAAAGCTGAACGGATGCGTACGCGTCTCCATACAAAATCGTTGTTTTCTATGGGCATAAGCTGAATACAGCTGAATAAGTGTGAGTAGTCCCTGTAAATGACTCCAAGTAGGGTCAAAACTAACCATAGCATTGTAGGACAACGGTGATTAATGTCTTATCTCATTGATAATAGGTCTTTACCTATGAAATTGCCGTTTTGTATGAAAAAATTTAAACGAATTTTTTTCATGAATTTTTTATTTGTATTAATCGAAGTAATCACCCATGCAATCAATGCATCTTTGCCATCGCAGTGGCAGTTTATTGATGCCCTTCTTAAAGAAATCAGCTGGACGGGAGGCAACAAATTCTTCAAAGGCATTTTGTACTGCCTCTCGGGTATTGAATTTTTTTCCCGCCAAGAAGTTATCCAAATTCTGGAAAAAGTAGTAGTCTGTAGGCGCAAGGTATGGTGAGTAGGGCGGATGACGGAGAGCTTCCAACCCCAGTTCTTGCAACTTGGAGACCGTCTGCTGTGCAGTATGAGGTCGCGCGTTGTCGTGCAGGAGCAGCGGAGACGAGCGATTGACCAATGCTGGTTGGAGATGCGCCAGCTTCTCCATCATTGTGTTCAGTTCTTCACAGTACACATCTGCAGTAATGCTCACCCCGTTTGGTAAGAAGCTGTGATGAATCACACCGGCGCTAGACCACCAAACAGTGACCATCACTTTTCTAGGGGTAAGTTTTCGTTTAGGGCATTGTTTAGGTGCTGAACCAGGATCCAACCAACTTGCTGAGCGCTTGCGGTTATCAAACAGAATCCATTTTTCATCGCAGGTAACAATGCGGTTCAAAATTCCTTCATTTGTGTGTCTGTTGAGCAGTGCAAGGCACGTCTCGACGCGTACTTCGCGCTGGCGATCATTGAGTTCGTGGGGCACCCATTTGTCAAGCTTTTTTACCTTGTCAATTTGACGCAAATGGACCAATATTGTTTTGACGTTGTGTATCATCAGCTTCCACAATCGCCTTTAATTCGTCATTGTCGACCAAAGTCTTCGGACGACCGCGAGGTTCATTTTTCAGGTCGAAATTTCCAGAACGGAAGCGAGCAAACCAATAACAGGTGGTGCGTTGGTTTGTAGTGTTAGCTCCGTAAACGTCGTTGATGTTGCGTGCCGCTTGTGCCGCGTTGCTGCCACGACGGTACTCATATTCCATAATTACTCGAATTTTTAACGTATCCATGATGACGAAAAAGATTGAAATGCGATGAAAATGTAACACTAATCAATAAAGAAATGACTACTTTTGGAAAAAAAAATCCATGTTTTTAAAATAAAATTAATTTGAAATTAGAATTCTTAGCCAAACAAAAATTATTTTGATTTGAAATGGCCAGTACTGCAGAACGGCAATTTCATAGGTAAAGACCCTTTTACTGAAATCAGCGTCATGTTAACAAAAGGCATGTAATAATCGAACCTCAAATAATTACCACTGTGATTTCCTAAAAATATTATTGAACACTCTAATACAATGAATGCGCCTCTTTTTGGGAGCTTCTAATAATTCCTATTTTGGGGACCCAAAAACACAAAATAGCCAAGTAACTGCAACCATGTCGGATGTAGCACTCACCAGCTGCTGCAGCGGATATAAAAGAGGCTCATTATAAAAAAAGTGTGCATCATTAGAAGCCAACATTTTTTTCAAGTTCATTAATTTAAAATATACAGTTCGTCGTATTAATGTCAATAAGTTTTTGGGGATCTGTAAAATATTTCCACTTACAAAATATATTACCTACGTAGTGAAAGTACATACACAGAAAAGCGAAAAGTTTCTAAAGTTCCGTTGACTAAACGCTTGAACTCAATTCCCACACTGCTGGTAGTAAAATCGTGCTTCATTTCGACAGACAGACCATTTTCCTATGGACGCCTAACTTAATCGGTATTACTAAATGAGAAAAGTTAAAACCTGTGTGCGCGAGGAACGACGAATGTTCGCTAACTGTGGTAACCATATTAATATGTGCTACAAATACGACTTTAGTTGACTAATGAACTCTGCTGGACTCAAATTTTTATATTATTTTTTAAGCCTTTGTAGATTAGATTCCCGCGGCCTTCGTCTACTCTACTACGTCTTGTCGGTTTATTTCGTCAGGGACATACTAACTCCCTGCCAGGGGTTGTGGGAAGGTCCGAAAGGGATACCGGGACCTTGGCACCAGGCAACTGAAGGAACACAGGTGGGTTTTAGTCAGTAAAATTCTGACACGCCCTCCCGCTCCGCCCAGAGCAGGAAAAGACAATTGATGATTTCCCACCCTCAAATAGAAAAAAAAGGGATATACTAACTCGTACAATTTTCAATTAATATTTTCCTGGTGTAAAGATCCAACAAACACCAAAACTTCACAATGATCAATAAGCTTATATGAAACAGTGCCGTGACGTAGAATGTTACGGTAGAAAATGGAGGGAGAAGTAACGGGATTTACTTTCAGTCTCGATAATGTCAATCACCAAAGAGTGACATTTAGAATTTCATTATAACTTTCTTTTGAAGGTTTCTTTTTGCAACGAGACCCTTGCAACCATCCAGCCCACGAATGTTCATTAAAGTAGGTAAGTATAGGTACATATTTATACATAATTATTATACTTAAATTAAAGTCGCTTCTCGTGTTTGTCTGTATGTCCGCGATGTTCTTCTAACCCATGCAACAGATTTTGATGAGGTTTTCACCATCATTTAGAGAATTTATTTCGGATGGTTTATGTAGTTATATAATACGTTACATATAACTAAGAAAACTCGATGTTTTGTCAAGTCCAAAAATGCGTGCGAAGCAGGAGCGGGTCGCTAGGTTTATAATCTGCCCTAAATCCATAGAGGATTGTGATTGAAAGTGTGTTATGTACGCAATTTGGGTGCATGTCTTTGTTTACACACCACCTAATTTCACGTTGTAGAATGCAATAAATAAGTATATTATATTGAATATTAGACATTACTACTTACCTAACTACATAAATACATTAGAATAACATGCAAGATCAATCAATATCTGTAGATACTATAAAATCCCATGGGAAAACTTCTGCTTTTTATTTTAGCTTAACGATCGCCATATGAGTATTCAGTGCTATGCGCTCTCGAGTCGGAGTTTACTCATAAAAGTCCAATTTGCTGTGAAAACCCGATCACGGTCGACGCCATGCACTCTTGTAGTCCAGGAGCTAGGAATAATCGATAGTCGTATATATTCACATTGTTGGTGTCATGGCGGTGTTGATGAAGATGGTAAAACCACCATGGAGGTGAAAAACGTGGTAACAGAAAGGCGGTATATTGTGAGGAGGATGAAATATGGTATAACTCGTTTTTATGGAAAAAAAAAATAGGTTTATCTAAATTGTATCTTTCGCGAGAGATAATCATAAAAAGTAGCTGGCAAATATATCCTCTTGACTGTTGAGTCATCACGAGGTGATGACTGTCAAAAAGAGGGACTTGAAAAAATAATGGAATTGACTGTGCAGGCCCCTCTCTGCCAGGGTTGCGGAATAGTCCGAAAGGGATACCGGGAACCTGGCAACAGGCAACCGAAGGAACACGGATGGGTTTTAGTCAGTAAGAGTCTGACACACCCTTCCGCTCCGCCCAGAGCGGGAGAAGTCAAATGAAGATTTCCCACACAAAAAAAAAAAAAAAAATGGCCCCTCTCCGTCTTGTATGGAAACGCGCCCCCGCGACATCATCGTTTTCCAGATTTTCGCCGGCTATACCTTTACCTACACTTGCATCCTTGTCATTTTGTGTCCTCATGCAACCCCGGAATAAATACGGGAGTAATAAAAACTATTTACTATTGTCCTATTGCAGGGAAAAGGCCTCTACTGTCTTTTCACATCTCTCTATTGAAAGCGTCCCATCGGACTATGTATGAGTGTGAGGGAAGAGAGAGTGCACCTGTGTCGACACACACTTATGTACAAGTATAACATCTCCCGCGCCGAAGTCTCTGTTGAGATTGGCCGCTGTGGCCGTAGTACGGTCTGGAGGATATATTGAAAGCTTCTTTCTTATAAAATATTGATGATTTCATTCACAGTTAATCCAAATAAAACTACTGATACTACAAAATAATAAACGGAAGCATCTAAAAAACTAAGTAGTAAACGAACAACTACTGACCCGCTTTTCAAACAACTTCTTAAGGAAGTGTCAGCTACACAAAGAGCTGCGATGCTTGTAAAGTGCTGATAGTAATTACAGTTGGGTCGACGAGAAAATGCGTTCCTGACACCTGTCAGTTGGTCAATTTCTAGTAGTAAGTAATAAGGATCAATTGCGCAAAATACATAGTCGTTAGTATGAAACTGACAGGTTCTGTAGAGTGGTTCTCTGCCCTTTCGCCGAAAATTGTTTGCCAGATTTTCACTTGGCAACGAACGTTTCGCAGAACGTTATTTCGCCGAATTATCATTTGCCAACTTATCATATAATTTTGTTTTATTTCCCAACCTCACAGTTACCAACTGTACGTTTGGTCTGCTTTTCATAATGACACTTTTTAAAATGCCAACTTTCAAGTAGAGTTCAGTTAAAATGAGTGAGTGTATTGAATAGTGCTCAGTGAGTGAGTGTTTTTTACTTAACTTTAATGTGATGTAACTTTAACTGTTTCCTTTTACAAAAGCGATTCGCTTCTGGCACATCGCCGGCCGCTGCCGCGGCACGCTCGCTTCGCTCACTCGGCTCGTGCGTTGTTTGTCATACTCTAACCTAAGCTAACCTAACCTATCGTAAACTAAGATTGGAATGTTTGACAAATGATCAATGTTGTCATATTCTAAACTTTTTTTTTGTTTTTTGTCGCTGGGATGTGCAGTACGCGTCCCCGCTCGTGGGGGACGAGTCTGGGGTATGTGGGACTCCTGTCGCTAACGACAGTATACCCACTAAAAAACCCTAACCTAACATATCGTAACCTAAGATTGTAATGTTTGACAAATGATAAATGTCCCAAACGTTTTGTGTACCAAATGAAACGTTGTCATACAAAAATTTGCTAATCGTTAGTTGTCAAAGTGAAACATCGGCGAAACGTTGGTTGGCAAGTGATAATCTGCCAAACAATTTTCGGCGATAAGGCAGGATACCCTGTAGAGTGCTCGCAAGATAAGTCTGGGCGCGGCTGAAATCGGAACTAATAAGTATGCCGCCGTCTAGTCGTTTATGTAAGGTCAAATTAAGTATAGAATTATTTAATTTTAATATAAGATTAATAATATTAAGATTAATTATTTACCTATATAGATTTAATATTTTAATTATTACGCTACCAGTCGCGCGCAGACATACCTATCTTGCGCGTACTCTAGTTCGTCGTATTTTGTTTTAAATACACGTTTGTTTCCTTGAATACGGTCTTTATTAAACATTGATTAAGTTTTAAAATCTCTGGAACACTGAAGTATGTCTTTTTTAACATGGAAACTTTCAAATATACAGGCTTGACCATGAGTTAAATCATTGACAGCCAATTGCAAATTAGAGTTACGTAGGCAGTTTCACAAAAAAAAAAAGAAAAGGACCACGTAATTTGCCGCCATAAAATTCCAAATGATCCCGTCTTTGGAAGCTGTACAAAATACCAACATTTTTTCATTAAGCTCCAACAAAAAGTAACTAATGAGGGTTACTTGACCTAATTTGTATGAGCTCCTCAATTAAAAGTTTTGATTTAAAGGGCGTTTTTAATATCAATCTTTAAAACGAAATATTTTTGGGGCGTATTTTGATGATAAGAATCCACAGACGTTAGTCCGTCTGACTCTGCACCCACTGTCTAACTATTTTGTAACCACGATAATAGTTATTTTTGGCTCGGGGCTCGGGGCTACATAATAACAGCCCCACGGATTGATCGAAGGTAACGCAACGATTCCCGCGGTCGGATCGTAGATGGGTGACCATCCATTACATACTGATACCCCTCCGTGTCTCGGAAAGCACGTTAAGCCGTTGGTCCCGGCTGTCATTTGTAGATCTTTGACAGTCGTTACGGGTAGTCAGAAGCCCGAAATTCTGACAACCAGTCTTACCGAGGGGTATCGTATTAGCCAGTATTTAACTGAGTTGTGGAGGTCAGATAGGTAGTCGCTTCATGTAAAATACTGGTACTTATTCAGGTGCATCCGGTTAAACTGGAAGCTGACCCCAACATTGTTGGGAAAAGGCTAGGTAGGCAGATGATGACAGTAGTTATTTTTGATCTTACGAAAAACGATGGGAAATACTGAAACCTGAATCTGAAGCACCAACTAGTTATCAATTTTGTGATCGTAATTAGTTAAATATTAACCAGTTAGGTAATTCGTTTTATGTCGTATCAATTATATATTAATTGGGCTACATGCCCAATTACGAGATAGCAATTAGTAGATATTTGAAAATCGAACCGACTGACATGGGTTAAGGTGGGTATTACTATCATATCTATGATCATAATATATCTATGAGTCATAGATTTAATATAATTGAAAAATAGACATATTATTGGTAAATCATCCTTTTTTAGGGTTTCCGTAGTCAACAAGGAACCCTTATAGTTTCGCCATGTCCGTCTGTCCGTCTGTCCGCGGCTTAGCTCAGAGACCGTTGGTACTAGAAAGCTGTAATTTGGTATGAATACACATATAAACAACGCCGACAAAGTGGTAAAACAAATCGTAAAAATTTAGATAGAGATAGAGCCAAGTGTCCCCCCCCCCCTGCAAGCGAAATGGTTGGGTTTGAATATGTGAAAAAATTCACGGCAGTAGTATATATAACGAAATTAAAAGAAAAACTATCACCGCTACGTAGATTCCACAAGTTACCGAGTAATAATCGACCAACTTAAAGGAAAATGCCCATTTATCTACGGAGCGCCGTTGCGCATCAAACAATTTTGTATGACAGCATAAATTGGATATAAAAGAGGGGTGATGTCGTAGTCTCAAAGAAAATAAAAACAATCCATTTATTTTGTGGGGTTCTCAATGGGTTCTTTGATTTTCTGTTCAGTTTTAAGGTTAGTTTTGTAACAAATCTTCCACTAAAAAACGCATTCCTTTACATCATTATGATTTGAATTTATATAGATATGCAACAGAAAATAGTTCTAACAAATCAATTAATGATCCCAAATAAATAATATTATATAGGTAGGCGCCAAATGTAGTTTTGTACTTGTAGGAAGTAGAAAATAAAAATGATTGAATATAGGAATGAAATAGTTTTATTTATCTATTATTTACATATAAATTATATTTTTTAAATTATTAGATTATAAAAATATAAAAACACTAAAAACTATAAAAAATAGTAGCCCACCGGTATCGGAAACAGGGTCCAAGCTACCGGCCAATACGGACCGTGTCCAGGAGTATCGCTTTCTGAATCAGGCCCTTAACCCAGCCTATATAGGTGTTGGTAGAGGCTCTTAGCAATTAAGCCATTGGCTGATACGACTATCGGCACAATGATCGCAGAGTCCACATCTCACATGTCGACAACCTTGTGAGCCAAGTCAAGATACTTGGATTTGTTTAACTTTTTCGGCCTTCTGGAGGTTTCCGTCATGCGGGACCGTTATGTCAATGATCATTGCGCACCGCTCTGTTCGATCCACCACCACTATATCAGGCTTATTGGTAACAATAGTCCTGTCAGTGATGATGGATCGATCCCAGTACAATGTGATATTTCCATTTTCGAGAACTGGGTCGGGCACATACCTGTAGTACGGCACTTCCGATTCCACAAGGCTGTATTTCAGAGCAAGTTGGTGATGGATAATCCTGGCTACAAGGTTGTGTCTATGCAAGTACTCTCCGTTAGCTAGACGAGAACACCCGGAGATAATGTGTCGGATTGATTCTCCCGGTCGGTGGCATGCCCGACAGATGTTTATTATTCTATTATTTATTAGTCTATATTACTATCATATTCATAAAATATGTCGTCTAAAAACGGAGCCGGCGGCTCAACAGACCTAAATCGAGCCCAACTAAGATACCACAAAATGGTCATAACGTGGGCACAGCATCCCACTGTCCGATTACCCACCAAACAATTGCAATAATAGGCTGTAATATCAGCTACAGAGTTACATGTAGCCCTATTAACTAAAATGTAGGGGAACTAACCGTTGCTGGAGTAATCCAGGATCGTAAAATTCTGACGTTTACATCCGTTGCCTCCCCGACTTGGCGACGGGGTAGAGGATGTACCAAAGAAAGGGAACAGTTCACACAGCGTGACATTTTAACGAAATCGTTGTTGATTTACTGCACAGAGGACCGTAGTCGTAAAAACGTTCTACACAATCCACAATCCACTGGACACTCACACAACGCAATTATAAATTATTTATTATCACAACAACAACACGATGATTTGTTTGACAGTGACGCTTTTGACAGTTTACCTTTCACATTTCCCGCGACAGTGTTATCAACAATTAATTTAAATCATCCTGACCATAAGTGATTTGTTTGCCACCTAAAGAAAGATTTGAATAAGTAGAGTAGTATTATTTTAATAAAAAGTTAGAATATTAATAACGAGGTAAAATGTCAAAGTTGAAATTATTTTTAAAACTCATCATCCGCTCGTGATCCGATTGGCAACACAGCTTTCACCAAAATACGCCATATAATCGAAAAGCAAGAAAAGCTAAAAAAATATTTTATAATTTATGAGTATATTTTTATGGCCATACTCTTACACTATAAAGCGGTTTTGATTCTGGGCAATCTCCTTTGCAGTTGTAAAAACATGTTCTCCCATACATTCTGTATCGGAGAACAAGTTTTACAACTACAATGTTAAGTTTGTTTTATAAATTCATCCCAACTACGGAACCCTTCATTGTGCATGGTACGACTTGCACTTGGCCGGTTTTTTTTTAATGACTTCTCCCGCTCTGGTTGGAGCGGGTGGGCGTTTCAAACTTTTTCTGACTAAAACTTACCCGTGTTCCTTCAGTTGCCTGTTGCCAAGGTTGCGTATGCCTTTCCGCAGCCCTGCCAGGCTTCGGTCCTAGGGACCCCGCCAATTGTGCGGGTAAATCCCCCTTAGGGGGATATTACACTATCATTATTATATCATTTACCTATCTACGAAGCTCACAAATTACCCATAATAGGTATGTCTATTTTACAATTAATGAAGAATAATGGCTGTCATTATAAGATAAGTTAGGATGTAATTCTTTTCGAAATAAGTAAGTGCACATATACTGCAACATTATACCAATCAAACAAAAACAGTTATACAGAAGAATAATGACTATCATCATAACAACAGAAGTTTTCGAACATTTGTTCGAGAGTTTCCACAAAAGTTTTTTGCCCTTTCCATAAACAGAAACAAAGTACATAACTACAAGAGATCCAAACAATGGTGACGAAAATCATTCAAATAAATATGTTTTGTCAAACTTTTGGAGAGTTGTTCATCCTTTTCCACGAACATTTCCTGCCAACTTGTTTAGTGATATTTATTTTGTTTGAATATTTGTGTCCAATGTTACCGTTGCCGATGGTCCCGGCTGTCATTCGTGTAGATCTTTGGCAGTCGTTACGGGTCGTCAGAAGCCCGAAACTTTGACAATCAGTCTTACTAAGGGGCGTATTACCCAGTTACTGGGTTGTAGAGGTCAGATAGGCAGTCGCTCCATGTAAAATACTTGTATTCAGCTGCATCCGGTTAGACTGGAAACCAACCCCAACATAGGTGGGAAAAGGCTAGGCAGATTGATTGATTTGTGTCTAATGTTATTGTTATTTCTGTTGACAGACAAAAGGTGATACTTTAGATGTTTCGGAGGCATTCCTGTGAACAATGCTTTTCCAAACATTTCGGTTTTCTGTATATTTGTGTCTGCACTTCGTTCAGTTCTAGATAATCAATCAATTTTTAAACTAAAAGAAAGAAATAAAGAAAATCCGTTAGACATGACGCAGAGAAAAACCACAAAAAAAACAAGTTAGGGGGAAAATATGCTTTACATCATATTCACGCAAAACGGCCATCGTTCAGCATAATGCTGTGACTCTATGTGAGACAGCCTCAGCGCTGGTTTTCAACGACACCGATTCCTCATGCTTTATAATAAACCCCTTATTGCGTCATATCCAACAAAATATTAAATAGATTTAATAGATATAAAAAAATATTCGACATTTTAGTTACTAAAACTTATAGAAACTCATGTGAGTTTCAGTCATATAGAAACTCATGTGAGTTTCTGTCATATAGAAACTCATGTGAGTTTCTGTCATATAGAAACTCATGTGAGTTTCGGTCATATAGAAACTCATGTAAGTTTCTATAAGTTTTAGTGACTAAACTGTCAATATGTTTTCATGATAATCTCGGAAAAATACGGTTAGTTTTACTTTCATTTATTTTCAATTGTGAAGCGGGTAATTTTTTTTTCTTTATTTATTCTACCAACAGCAGTACATAATTTTAAAGTATATCAAAAAGTAATAAAGTATACGCATATATCAAAGACTTTGAAAAACCGTGCACGTATCAATAAGTTTTTATACCTTCTCACATGAACGTTGTCTGAGTGCGAAGCAGGTCTTACCTATTTATTTTTGCAACGCGTTCACGGAATGCATTTCATTTCAGTTCGATTTTATACACGGTACGGCAGGTTTCTGTATTTCTATCGAGCTATTTAATTGCTCAATCAAATAGAAATTTTTCTTTGTTTTGCCAGTTGTTTATTGAGTTTCTAGTTGATTAAGAGTACATTTCTGTGTTCTCCGTTGCTGAGTTTTGTGCTCAAAGCTGGCAAACATTTTATTGAATGTTTATTTCTGTATGATTTTTCTTGGAAAAGATGATGTAATTACTTAGTAGGTATCAACGTTTCCCGGTACTATTTACCATGGTTTCAAGTATTATAAATCTGCTAGGATCACTGACATCAGGTAATATTAAACTGATTCACTTATTGATCTTCTAATGATGAGCGCTTTTTTAATTTAATGAACAGGTAAAGTCCAATGAAGCAATATGAAAAAAAAGCCTCTTTTAACTTTCTGGCTTTTTGTCACAGTTGTTCGCAGTTAAAGTAAAGTACCCCGACAAAACGGGTTAGGTTAGGTTAGAACTTTGGCCAACCGCGCGCGAGCCGAGTGAGCGCTGCGCCATGTTGGTCACAGTTCCTTGGCTATTTTTGGGACGCCAAAATGGTAACTATTTGAGGTTTAGACAAAGAGGCGCAATCATTATATATATATATATATATATATTTTTTTTTTAATACATGCCACTCACGTCTACCTACCTAACTCATCGGGCATTGCAGAAACCAGGGTTCGTGAGGTTCTTATTTGAGGTTTAGACAAAGAGGCGCAATCATTATATTAAAGTGCCCAAAATGGGAATTATTTGAGGTTCGTTTTTTTTTTTTAAATTTAAATACATGCTGCTCACATCTACCTACCTAACTCATCGGGCATTGCAGAAACCAGGTTCACGAAGATGAGACGACGATGGAGAGGGGACCGACCCTATTTCCTCTTAAGTTTATACAAACTTAAGAGGAAATAGGGTCGGTCCCCTCTCCATACAAACGCTCTCGCCTGCTTTCTCTGTGGTTTATGTCCTTAGAGCAATGATTTTTTACAGTAAAATAAATATCAACTAGTTCTATGCCCCTATGTTTTCCGTTTTGATGATACATTATCTGTAGAAGGACTAGAACCCTCAAAAATGCTCAAAATTGCCTGTTTAGACCGCTGTCATCAGAGGCCTTTTGTACAAATTTGACAACTATTAATGGAAAAAAAACAGGGACACAGTAAATATCAAATACAATAGACGTAGATATATTTAGTAAGATATATTTGGTTACTAAATATATCTACGTCTATTGTATTTTATAATGGATTTCCGCAAAGTCACGCCTGAATCAATTAACTACAGTAAATATCCTTCTTATTAAATTTATAAAATAAATAAAAAATTGGTCCATTATTGGAGGAGGAAATAGACGAGAGCCGTACCTCGAATTATGACTTTTTGTATGGAGAAAAGACCGACCATATTTCCTCTTAAGGTTTATTCTGCTCAGCAAAAAGCTCAGCATGTCCTAGACAAGCCTAAACTGTTTTGTGAGCCTGTAGCGATATTAATCATAGGAGACAATGTAGGAGCGGGGAAGAAAATTTGTTTCCACTTCATTTTAGCGATGGAAAATTGACAAATTAATAGCGTTTAGCAGGCTTGCGTTGTCGATAATACAGTTTTGCATGCTATTTATAATCGCTTATTTATTCATTCTTTTTTTTTTGGGTAGGTATATTAGTTCACCCGTTTGGAGGCTGGGAACGTAGAACGAATCCAGGGCGCGGTCTATCCTTGTGCCATCCAATTTCGTTCAGCCGTTACGGCGTGTAAAGGTAGACAGACAGAGTTACTTTCGCATTTATAAGAATAATATTATATAGACAACATTAGTTTTTGTGTATGCTAAACCCGAAAAGGGGTCATTGTACTCATCATTTTGAACAACATTTTTTATGGGACCAACTTTGAAATCGCAACAAAAAATAACAGCTTTTCAATTTTAAATTAGACAATCCCTTACTACTTCTTACTCATATCGAATCACACAGACAAAACTGCACAATTTATCCGTTTAATAACTATGTGCATACTTTATGATGGAAGAGAATGAAGATGACTTCAACGACAAAACATTTCAGTTTCCCGATATATTTCCTTTAATAAAAGATATAAAACTAAACCCCAACTACGACAAAAAAGTAAACTATGTAAAAAGATATTGTAAACAAGACATCACAGACAGACAAATTAAAAATCCGGAGTCACACGTGTTAGGGCATAAATCGAACTGATTACTACACTTATTATTTAATGTGACGTCCCATATAACCAGCGGACGATCAAGACGCTTCCAATGAAACCTTATTTGTCAAATTATGATGAGTAGTTTAGAAGTAATGAAGGAACAGATGAACATACATACCGGTCACAATCATAACCCTCCTTTTTGCTTCGCCTTAGTCGGGTAAAAAGAGGCATAGTTACAAGTGAATGACCTAAATAGGCGGTGCACAAACGTAATTAGCGCAGTCACTCTCAGTCTGCACTAAGTAATCCTACACCACTAATTAGGAGTTCGATCGATACGACGACGCTGCCGCAGCTTCCTTCATTCTAAAGGCAGGTGTCTACGTCGTGGCACCGAGAAGAGAGAGACGTGGGCGAAATAGCAAGATTTATTCTAGGAACAAAAATAAAATTAAACAAGATCATCAAATGGCAATAAAAACGGATATTGCTGTTTTAGGGGCCCGTACGATGTTTTTTAATGTCTTCTATAAATTAGTTATGGTATGTTAAGTTGATACAGTTCTGTTCACTATGTTTGGAGTACCTACCTTTTGTAAAGCGTAGATATAGATGCTGAAATATTATTTTATAGTTTCTCTTCTGTATACATTTCGTAGGATTCACATCATAGACAAGTGAATTTTGTAGTGGGATTCAAAGTTCTCCACCTATTCCAAATACCTCAACCAACAGCTAATAAAATATAAATCATTCTCACCAAAACATGTGCTACCATTGTGAGAAAAAAAAGCCCGTGAACAGACAACCAATCACGTTGTCACGTAGTGTGAATTTTCAGCAATTTTTTCCAAATAAAAAGTTTGTTAATGGAATTTTATACAAAAAAAAAACTTGAAACTCGTTCGTTGGTCCGCATTTACAAGCGAATTCGTAAAAATACTTTTGTCCGATTTTCCGAATTATTATTTTTTCGGCTGGAGACTTTTATTTTCGGTTTGTCATGACCCCCAGAACCCCCCCCCCCCCACCCCTCCTCGGACGCGCCTGTGTGTTGTGGAGATCAGATAGACAGTCGCTGCTTTGTTAAATACTGGTAATCAGCTGCATCCGGTTAGGCTGGCAGCCGACCCCAACATAGTTTTGGAGAAAAGCTTGGCAGATTGATTGAGGGAAATTAAAAAATGAAATTCAAATAATGTAAAGAACCTTCCATGCACTGCCATTTTTTGTCTCAATACAATTTTAATTCAAATCGTGATCGTGCCGTCCGCCGGTGGTAGAGATAAAAATAAAAACACTATGTTCTAGAATATTAAAAAAAGAAAGTATAAGAGGTGAACGCCGCGAAGTTGCACAGGTAGTGTTGCCTATTAAACTTGATGCGGCTTGCTTATATAAAAGCAATTTTCTGCAAGTGCAAGAAACCTACACCGTGGTTTAGGTTTTTACAAAACGTGGTTTGACGATAGTTTTGGATTGTAGGTACTAAATAGAACAGCGCCCTGGTTCAGTCAAATTGGTATCGGAAGGGGTGAAAATTACCGCATGTGTTGTTGCGTAGACCAACAAGTACCAGTAGGTACCGTGAAGAAGGTAAAACCTTTTACTATTAGTAGGTACCTACAAGTACTCCTGGACAGAAATAAATATCCGACCAGAACGTCGCCTTAATAGTCTCATTCACAGGCCAATCAACATCGTTCTATCTGTGTAGGCTTTCAAAGGGAAAATAAATGACGTCAACGCGATTAATTTAAGTTTTGATTAATTTTAGAAGGTATTCAAGGTAAATATAACTTACACATCAAGATTGCTAGAATGTTCTTGTAGCAATGTATCTGGTTGGATTCCAATGGAACATTGCGTCGTTTGCTAGTACTAGAATGTTCCATTTAACTTAATTGGTTCTTAGAATTTGTGAGAAGCTCTTAGATTTAAATAGGACTACGTGGGAATAGATTTGCTGTGACTAAATTGATTTGTGATATCAATACCACGAGTAATTTAACGAAGCTTTAAAGCTTATTTTTAATGATTTAGTCATTTGATATAAATTAAATAATTCTTATCTGCAGCTATACATACTGTACAAGAAGAATACATAATATTTAGGAATCTCTCATCATCATCATTATCATTTCAGCTGAAAGACGTCCACTGCTGGACATAGGCCTCCCCCAAGCACCGCCACTTCGACCGGTTCTGTGCTTCTCGCATCCAGCGCATTCCCGCGGCCTTCACCAGGTCATCGGTCCACCTTGTGGGGGGCCTTCCAACGCTACGTCTTCCGGTACGCGGACGCCACTCCAGAACCTTTCGGCCCCATCGGCCATCTGTTCTGCGAGCAATGTGCCCTGTTCACTGCCACTTAAGTTTGGCAATACTTCGGGCTATGTCGGTTACCTTGGTTCTCCTACGGCTCTCTTCATTTCTGAGTCGATCACGCAGGGAAACTTCGAACATAGCACTCTCCATTGCCCTTTGGGTGACTTCTAATGAGGCCCATTATGATCGACCACGTTTCAGTGCCATAGGTTATCACTGGCAACACACACTGGTCAAAAACTTTTGTCTTGAGACACTGTGGTTTAAGAGACGCGAAGGTAGGGATCTCTCACTGATACTAAAAGCACCACTTTCATCAAGCTTACGTTTATCCTAAACTCTGAAGACATTAAGCTCCGCGATTTACTCGCAGGATTCACTGAAATTCAGGCACTAAAATCCGTGCAGTAAAGACCTGTTGACATGAGGATATAGCCTTTTGTCGAGAGCTTCGACTAGACAACGTGGTGATGCGTGATGGCAAAATCCGTCATGACAGCGGGTGACAACCAGAAAGCGCCACTGAATGCTGGCAACACTTTGTTAGATCTTAAATACGCACCGGCAAGAGACGTTAGAAGTTTTAATAAAGGGTAATGTTGTTAAGTGGTATGTAGTTTTAGTAAATGTATACATTTACGTTCTCGATGATAAAAACTAAAACCCAACTACGGCAAAAATCAACTAAAAAGATGTAAACGAGACATCACAGACAGACAAATAAAAAATCCGGAGTCACACGAGATCAATCGAACGGATTACGTGTGACTCCGGATTTTTTATTTGTCGATCAAGGCGCTTCCAACGATACCTCATTTGTCTAATTATGATGAATAGTTTAGAAGTTATGAGGGATATATATACATAAATTAAAAAATTTAAACCGCGATAGTACATACATACATACATACCGGTCAAAATCATAACCGTTCTTTTTGCTTCTAGTTGATTTTTGCCGTGCCGTAGTAGGGCAAAATTGAGTTTAAAAAAAAGTTCTTCTGTCTTTTTAACTTGCGAGAGTCTCTCTCTTATTATAAAGCTCGATGTGTCATTCCCTCATTTAATTCTTCAACAGCTATCTTACAATTCATGAACTAGAGATGGGTTGTAGCAGGTGAAACACAATATCTGTTATCACTGTGACTGTGACAAAAAAATAACAGATCCAAATATCTGTTATTAAATCACAGTCTGTTATTTTTGTACGGACGATACGTATTTAAATCTCAATCGAATATCTTCTTTATTTCTTTTGGTTTCAAGTCGAAAATCGTATCTATCTGTTATAAAAGAACAGCCTGTTATTTTTGTACGGATGATAAATACGTATTTAAATCTCAATTGAATATCTTCTTTATTTCTTTTCGTTAAAGTCGAAAATCGTATCCGAAGTTTAAACAGTAACAGCCATGGTAACAGTCTTGAGGATCAATGATTTTAAGTAACACATATTTTTTATCGTTAAGAGCAACTATAATCGGCTATTTTTTAATATCTGTTATTTCTATCTGTGACGATAAATATGCCTCATTCCTAACAAGAACTCCGGAAATTAATAATTTGTGATAACAAATTCCTGCCGTCAGCGGCCCGACAAACACTTTGACGTGAAAATGAAATTATTGGAATACGTTTTATCGACTTTAGAGAGTAAACTCATTCGACTGTGATGACACCTTTCGATTAAAATGTTGATAAACACTTGTTTTTGAATCGTTGGAAGTTTCCTTTAATCAATAGATATTAATTTTCCTTTCGAGATAGATATCTACATAAATATATAAACTAACGCTTTCTTCGCATGGGCGTAGGCAGAAACTACAGAAGTGAGCTAACGCTAGCGTCATGTGACAGCTCACTTCACCTAAGTTTTCACGGTGAGATTTACAGAATGTGGTATAATGTATGGCTATTCTGTAACCATCTCACCGTGAAAACTTAGGTCAAGTGAGCTTGAAGTGAACTGTCACTGCCTTACCATCTGTTCTGCTATTCTGTAAAAATCTCACCGTGAAAACTTAGGTGAAGTGAGCTTGGAGTGAACTGTCACTGCCTTAGCATACCGATGACAATGACAGTTCACTCCACGCTCACTTCACCTATGTTGTCACGGTGCGATGATTACAGAATAGCAATGCAGTAGGTATCGATGGCAATGACAGCTCACTCCACGCTCACTTCACCCAAGTTTACACGGTGACATAGTTACAGAATACCAATACCGGACATTACACGCACGTCAGTTGCGAGTCCTACGAAATTACGCTTCTGACCTTTCTGAAGAACATCACCAATTAGGTCATTATTATTATGTCCTTCTGGGGCGTACCCTCCCGGCGTTTCTACTCACATTTTTGTTAGTCGCGAGATAAAAGGTGCAGTATTTGTCCAGTCCTCATCATCATCATTCTCCTGCCCTTATCCCCATTTATTTGGGGTCGGCGCAACATGTCCCTTTCTTCCATACTTCTCTATTAGCCGTCATCTCGGTAGTCAACCCCTTTCTAGCCATATC
This sequence comes from Lithophane ornitopus, assembly GCA_948473465.1. Classification (NCBI taxonomy): domain Eukaryota; kingdom Metazoa; phylum Arthropoda; class Insecta; order Lepidoptera; family Noctuidae; genus Lithophane; species Lithophane ornitopus. Next base: position 5,394,890 of record OX419616.1, on the reverse strand, counting down.
ATCTTTCACACAGTCTATCTATCGTTTCTTTGGTCTTCTCCTACTCTTATAGCCATCGACATTCATACCCAAAACTTTTCTCACAACATTTTCCTCATTCCTTCGCATCACGTGCCCATACCATCTTAAGCTTAAGGAGGATGCATCTGTTGTCGATTGGGAGCCCATGACGGAAGCCGCTACAGTTGACGATAAGGTTTTGATCTTCAATGATGTTGTGATCAACCTGTATGATATCCATGCTCCCGTCAAAAAAGTAAAGCTAAAACGACCACCTGCACCATGGATGTCAAGAGGGATACAGATGGCAATGAGACGTAGGGACCGCGCGTTCCGTAAATTTAAAAGGGATAATAGAATAGAATAGAATAGTTTTATTTTGCAAATATGGGTAATACATAATAGTTCTTAAGGTTACATTTAGCTCAGCCATATTTTACCAATCGGCATGCAAACATTTGAAATTATTTATAAACACTATTATTACACTTATTTAGATCAATTCATTTATTACACTTATTTAGATCAATTCATTACTATTACTATTATTATTATTATTAACCAAAATCAAGATGTCAGAAATCAAAATGTCAAAGATCAAAATGTCAAAAATCAAAATGTCAAAAATCAAAAAATGTCATGCAACAAAAATCAAAATGTCAAAAATCAAAAAATGTCATGCAACAAAAATCAAAATGTCAAGAATCACTAATTAACAAATATTTTTCTCCGATAGGAACTCAGTTACACTGTAGTATGTTTTATCTATCAAAAAATTCCGTAATCTACTCTTAAATTGTGCTGTATTTAAAGATTTCCAACAACTCGGTAATTTATTGTAAATATCTAATAATGGATCGTAGTGATGAGAACTGGACATTGTTCAAGGCTGCCAGGAATAGATGCAATCAGATGATACGCAATGCTAAACGCCGCCACATTCTGGATACTATAAATTCTTCCTCTTCTGCCGATATTTGGAAATTTCTTGGAACGCTTGGTATCGGCAAATCGCGACATTTAGACCTTCCTAACTCAATTGACTTAGACGATCTCAACTGTCATTTCTCCACTGTTCTTACCATGGATCGTCTAACCAAGCAGCAATCTCTGTCTCTAATCTCTGGTTTAACGCGTCCTCATATTAATCCTTTCAGTTTCATTCCAGTTGAACCGAGAGAGATCAGAAATATTATTCTCTCCATCAAATCAAAAGCGGTGGGATGTGATAATATCACTCGTGGTATGATCATTACCATTCTTGACCATCTCCTACCCGCAATTACCCACATCATTATTTTTTCCCTGTACACCGGAGTATTCCCTTCCCTGTGGCGCAAAGCCTATGTCCGTCCACTACCTAAGGTTTCTGATCCCTCTCTCCCTACCGACTTCCGTCCAATTTCTATTCTTCCCTTCCTATCTAAAGCGCTCGAGGCCTGTGTCCACAAACAATTCCCCAATTTTGTTCATTGTAACTCGCTCATTAACCCTCTACAATCTGGTTTCAGGCCTGGGCACAGCACTGTTTCCGCCCTCCTTAAAGTGACTGGCGATATAAGGGCAGGACTTGAAGATACCAAAGTTACTGCTCTAGTGTTGGTTGACTTTTCGAATGCCTTTAGTACCATCAGTCACGACATCCTGTTAGCTATCCTGTCCCATGTTATGGTCTCTCCAGAAGCACTGGAATGGTACTCTTACCTTCAGGAACGTCAGCAGTCTGTTCGCGCTGGGGATTTTTCTTCATGCTTGTGTGATTTGAATGCTGGCGTTCCTCAAGGCGGTATACTTTCTCCTCTTCTGTTTTCTATTTTCATTATACGGATGACTTGCAGGTGTACTGTGAACCCTCCCCGGGTTGATGAAATCTCTGACGTAATCGGAAAACTAAACAGGGACTTGATTGCAATTAAAACGTGGTCTGATAGGTTTGGTGTAGTAAACCCTAAAAAGTGTCAGGCGATCATCATTGGGAGTTCCCGTAGCATGATTAAGTTGAATAGTACAACCTTGCCACCAATCCTCTTCAATGGTATGATCGTTCCGTTTAGCAATCACGTGAAGGACCTAGGCTTGCACATCGATAGTACCCTGAATTGGCGTACTCAAGTCGCTAGGGTCAGCCAAAAGGTTACTGGAACGCTGCGGGCTCTGTACCGCTAGAAAAACTTATTGCCATCGAGTATGAAAACAATGCTTGTGCAGTCCTTAATTTTCCCTATCATAGATTATGGTGATGTGTGCTACTATGACCCGAATGCAGATCTTCTCGACAAACTTGCCCGTCTTCTCAATAATTGCATTCGATTCGTGTTCAATTTGCGTAAATATGATCACGTCTCTGCGCAACGATCGCTTCTAAACTGGTTGCCCATACGTCAGCGCAGAGAGCAAAGGGTGCTGACCACCTTGTTGTCGTTTCTTGTCTCTCCCTTTTCCCCTAGTTATCTAGCTCCCCACTTTCGGTACATTTCCGCCAACCACAGTAGAAATCTACGTTCATCAAGTAATCGTCTTCTTCATTGTCCCACTCACCGTACTGACTTCATTCACTCTTCCTACTTCGTTCAGTCTATCTCTCTGTGGAATGCGCTCCCCATGGAAATCAGGTTGGCAACCAACCGATTATCCTTTAAAGTTAAAGTTCGAGAGCATATTCGTAAGAAGCTGGCAGTATCATCACATCGGTAGTGCTTTTCCCATTGTTTGTCTTATTTATATATTCATGTATTTATGTGTATGTGTTTGTGCTTATAGATATATATATATATATATATTCATATATAATTAGGTATATATATTATATTCATAGTTTTAATAGGTATTTTTATATCCTTATATTCAAATTAATATGTTTTATTCCTCAATTTTAGTTATTGCACCTACCACTGTTTGTCTCTGCATCACCCAAAGGTTGACTGGTAGAAAATGCCTATGGGATAATTCCGCCTCTGTACATTTTTGAGCTTAAAGTATTAAATAAATACCATGACAACCGATTTCCACACAACTTTTCAGTCACCAGTGCCACTTTCAGACTTCCTCTTATGTACTAATTTCTCATCCAATCCAGTCCTCAGCATATTTGATTGAACTCCCAGATAGATCAGATCGCATTCTGATTTACGTCGGGTGCTTGTCTCAGAGCAAGGAAATTTTGGATGGTAAACATCGTACATCTAGTGGGCTGAAGAACTCTTAGTTAAGCAGTAGCTACTTGTTCCACCAAACAGATTAGTACATCGCACTGAACACTTCTAGCATTTAATCGATCCAATTCCGATTCTCAAGTAAACTTAGTTCCAATCGCTATTTCAGAACTTGATCTTGTAGATCCAGATTCGGAACCCAGTCTCAGACCCAGAGAGAGACATCTCAGATTGTCCATTTCTTTCCGACTACCAAATACAGTCGAACAAAGAGATTGGTAACTTGCTACTTTTAAAGTGTAACTTGAACTTGATAGTGTACTAATAAACGTATTATATCAGGTGAATAGTTACACACCGATATCTCTCTTTCAGTCGTTAGTAATTTGACTTTTGAAAGAAGAAGACAAAGCGTTTTACAGACGCTATACAACGTTTATTAGTAAGGAGGTAAGTGTATTTTGTCGAAACAATACAATCGGTCTTTTTATTTCGTCAGAAAATTAACATCTCGTTTATAATTATTTTTCATTCGTATGACAATAGGTACATCCAAATAGTTTTTATAAAAACTTAGAAAAAGGTTGTATATAAAACGAAAGACTTACGACTACTCAGCACTCTCAAGTCTTTTTAACTTTTTTTGCTTAATGAACTTCTTAAAAAGTGATGTGCATTTAAAAAAATAACCTTAACAAAAAAAGGTTGATAGGAACGCAGACAATTAAAAAGAATTTTGGCAGTATAGTCGAAAGATCTGCATACCAACATCATTGTTCGTTTGTACTTTTGTGACCCATTTCTTCGGTTCACTCTCACAAGTTGCGCGGGAAAGAACCAGCTGAAACTATGAACCACTTTCTTAGATAAACACTGGAGATCTTTTAATCTTTACGATGTAGTTTATGCTGGAGTTAGTTTTGTGACGATCTGATAATTAAGAGGAAATAGGGTCGGTCTTTTCTCCATACGTAGTCATAATTCGAGGTTCGGCTCTCGTCTATTTCCTCCTCCAATATTGGACGAATTTGAAAGATATTTTATAAATTGAATAAAAAGGATATTTACTGTGCCCTTATGTTTTTCTTTTTTCATTAATAGCAGCCTTTGTACAATAGGCCTCTGATGACAGCGGTCTAAACAGGCAATTTTGAGCATTTTCTGAGGGTTGTAGTGCTTCTACAGATAATGTATTATCAAAACGGAAAACATAGGAGCATAGAACTAGTTGATATTTATTTTACTGTAAAAAAATCATTGCTCTAAGGTCATAAACCAGAGAGAAAACCGGCGAGAGCATTTGTTTGGGGAGGGGACCGACCCTATTTCCTCTTAAAGATGGCGCGTGAAGTGAATCTAGCTCAGTGATTTCGCTTCATTAAAACAATAGTTGTTGTTTATATTACGTCTAGTTGCTGTTTTTTTATTCGCCTACGTAGATTGCGTGTGTTACTGTAAAAGCTCGAATCTAGGGTAATTTTGAGAAATATAATAAAAAGGTAGCTACGAATGACTACGTTTTTTATTTCACTGAAATATTTAGTTACACCACTAATTTGTAAATACAAAAAAAAAGTGCTAAATATTTCTGTGTAAAGCTTTAAGCTTAAAAAATACTACTAAAATCAACGGGAATCAGGATTTTGATTAGCAGAATATTTCAAGTTTATTTCGTTTCATGATCCAATTTGTTAAGTAACAATAAAACTTCTGTGTTGCCATCCATTGAGGTTTGATGTGAATCTCAATGAAATCTGTATGACTATACAAACTTTTTTTTTCTTTTTTTTTTTGCTACATTTAACGACATAAATTAAGCTTTCATCAGTTTTCAATGGCGTTTCTGGCAAATCTTAGATTTTATCTTCGACCGCTCTTTCACAGTAACATAAACAAATATTTTGCTCGATAGTAAAACAGTCCAAACGTTCTATCTGTTGGCAACTGTTCCCGTGATTAATATCCTGACAAGCTCATAAACAAAAGGTGCGTTGATAACGTATTTATTTTTATCTTTTATTTCGATCGCGGTAGAAACAAGCGTTATTATGTAAAACTTGTCGGCCATGATTCATAAACAGGCCAGTAATTCTTTTTGGCGAGAAAGCATCAATCACTTGAGGCAGTGTTGCTATAGTGGAAATATTGCTTTAATCGCAGAAAAAGAAGGAAAAGTCAACCTATCTCTTGGGAAAGTTGTATTGAATTAAAGGTAAATAAACCAAAGTAGGGCTTAGATTTATTGGTTTTTAGTAATCCTTTTATACATTAGGCTCATAGGCTGTGGCACTAAAGCAAACCAAATAAATTGAATTAAATTACTTCTTGTAACTTTAAACTTTCTTAATTAGGTAATTTACTATCTATACTATGTATTGATCTTGGTACAAAACATTAAATTATAGAAAGTTCTTGTACAAAATTATTGGTTGGTGAAACTAAATTAACTTGCCATTAAAATTTTACAGCCCCTAATATTTGAATATGTACCTACAACAACGGGGAATGGGACAATATTTCGCATCGGCTGGCAACACTAAGCTATGAAACGCAAACGCACTCGACACGGCACACCTGGGTTCCGTCGCTAATTTACGTGTAGTAACGCGTAAAATTGGGTTACACAGATTATTATAAGATCTATGTTCCGAAGGGGGCGAAGCGCGAGTTTCACACGCACCGTGTTTCCGCTGTTACGTTCCGTTAAAAATAATCTACATGTTTCAGGCTTGTTTAGAAACGTAGGTATTGGTATTTTAAGAGGTTTTCAGAACTTCCTTTTAACCTTTAGAATGGTAAACAGTTGTAATTTTGGAACACAAAACAGTTGTTATTAAACTATTGTTGCTGTCCCTAGCTGTAAACACAACAGTGAAACACTAAAAGCAATATATAATATCTATTATATATTGTGCCTACCTACTTCCATCATCAACCAATTTTTTTATGTCACACAACATTATGAAACTGATTTTCATTCAAACTGATTTTGATTAAAATAAACTAAGGCACTATGCTCGCGTAGGGTATGTTATCTGAAAAGTGTTTTTGACGCTTTATGTAAAGCAAAAGCAACAGTTGTGCTATGCATATAGTGCTCGCACGAGCATGTTGCAACAGACGTCTGAAAGCGAGTATTGTGTGAAAACGGCGCGAGCTCTGCGCGAGAAGCAGTGAGCGACGCAAGTTAACAACGTTAGGACGCCTACCGTCGCGACTGGCTGTACGGAATCAACGCCTTGGCTTTACCGCGATAATTTAAAAAAATAACGCATCTGTTCCTTATTTAAATGGTGTCTATTTTTTTAATTAGCAGTGACGCGTGTCTGTGAGTTTTTTGGTGTTGTGAATTTTCTTGTGGAGTTTTACACATTTTCTGGATTTTCGTGCGGGTACGTATGATTTTAAATATGTAGGTACTTTACTTTTGGGTATTTATGAAATAAACGCTAATAATCTTTACTAATGATGTGAATGAAAGTAACCCATTTGGATATTGAATTTACTATGTAAGTATTTCTAACTCATGAATAAAAAGCGAATCGGAAAATAATGAAAACGAGATTTGAAACCAAGTAGCCGCTAATGTCGGAAGTAAAAATATGAATTTATCTGTTTTTATGTCTCTTTGTTTATGGCGTATTTGAATCTTCGTTACACTTAAAAAGAAAAGATGAGTATAAAAAAAAGGAACTGTATTTAACAAAGAAAAGATTTGTCTTGTATCAAATAAGATCACCCTTATTAGAAAAACCCTAAATTACTGACACTCAAAATTGAGAACTCTGAAACTAGGTAAAAACATTTTCGATAAAAGCAATTTGACAGATAAAGAAAATTTTCGAACTGAGAACGGTTATAAAAACAAAAAGGTTATATTAGTGCGAAATGCCATAGACACTCGGCAGTGATTTGGCAAAACCCAAACTTTTAAAACGTTTTTCCCTCGAGAATTAGAATTCTAGAGGCTAAGTAAATTGATGTTACCAACTTTGTTTCGGCTTTCTTTCAGCAACTTTTGTTTGTCGTACATTACACAGACAATAAAACTGGGGTTTTCGGTTTCGAACAAATAACGGGGGGGATTGAGGAATAATTTCCAACTTCTTCCTCACAATTTAACTTGTTTCGAATACGTGTGATTGACTGATTTCTAAAATTGAATTTTTATTCAATTTTAAAACACCGGAAAATGCAAATCCAGTGTCGTTCGGCAAAAAACCCTTACCTCCGGAATAGATTAAATAAGTACTCTTTGGAGTAAACTTGTGTTCAGTCCAGGGTTTTGTTAGTTCAAGAGTTTGTAGGAAATTGGAAAACCCGATTGGAAACTGGTAGAACAGTTTAAAATCGGAACGGATCGGAAAGTAAATTAATTGTTCCTTTGTACTTGCAAAGCGATTATACTCAGCATTAGTATGAAAACTTTGGCTAGATGTGATAATAAACTAGTTTTGGTACCTATAAACAAAACAATATATTTTAGATAGGTAGTAGGAAAGAATGAGGTTGAGCCAGATGGGATTTACCATGCCCAACTCTCATCCCCTATTTCACCCCTTTAGGGGTAGAATTTTCAAAACTCCTTCCACAGTACTTACCTTTGTTATATAAATTATAGAACTCTTGCACAAAATGTCATGCTTCTAGCTAGACTTAGCGGTTTAGGTCGTGCATTGTCTGCCAGATAATGAATTTAGGTAAGATTTTTATTAAGTAGAAGATGAGAGAAGGGGTACGGGTATTTTTGTTTACAATTACCCGGTAGTTGTTTACATGACTCAATGAAGTCAGGCTGAAAAAAAAAAACTCAAACTATGTATCAATAATAACCATTCCAAAAACCTATTACTTAGAAGAAAAAGTAAACATATTACACTCATTAAAACATTTCCGCAATCCATGTCATGGTATAAGACAACATTCCAATATTGAAACCGCGCCCTCACATAATGTTCCTACACGTTGTCACCTAATCAATACCTATTATAGGTTAATAAGGCATTACCTTTACACGTGAACTAGACTGTATGAAAAAATTCCATTGACAACCTACAAGTAAAAAGTCAATCCTATCTAGATGTGTTCCCAGTTTGAAATAAAAATTTTTCATTATGCAATTTTAAAAACTTTTGTTAAACACTTTTTGGAATAGAAATAAAATCAATCTGATTCACCGTGATTGGTGGAAATGTGAATGATAAGCATTTTTTTGGATTTCGAATTTGGAGGGTTCTCTATCTCTATGATCAAATGAAAGTGAATGGAAATGCTTGCTTGCATTTTTGTTTTAAAGGTAAATAAGAGTCGCTAGTTCGTTGACTATTCGTGTGATTTTTTTTTCTTTAAACCAAAATTCGTTTTTTGTTGAGTTGAGAAGACATCTAAGGCCGTGTCCTAATTTATGCGATCGCTGCGATCATTTGTCACTCATTTGTTGTTCAAAACCCGAACACTCCTCTGCCGGCATAACGACGCGTTCAGGTTCGCCGAAAAACATGAATCGCACAAAATAGGACACGGGGTAACATTATATTTCTCTGCCGCCTTTACACGACACGCGCTTTCACTTGCGATCGGAGTGTGCACGATTGAACGCGGGAAAGCTTGCGCAATCGTGTATGATTAGTTTTATCTATTTTTATGTGCCTTGAATTATGTTCGAAGCGCACAGACTTGAACGCATGAAAGCGCGAGCGGGCGGCGCGCGCGTTCTTTCTAGTTCTCATTTTCTATCTTTACACGCGCGTTCTTTCCTGCGTGAAAGGCCTTTCACGCATGAAAGCGCGTGTCGTGTAAAGGTGGCTACATTTGCATATCACTTAATCCGCTCTTGTGTTTTTACCCGACTAAGGCAAAGCAAAAAGGAGGGTTATGATTTTGACCGGTATGTATGTATGTATGTATGTATGTTTGTATGTATGTATGTTCATCTGTTCCCTCATATCTTCTAAACCACTCATCAAAATTTGACAAGCGAGGTATCGTTGAAAGTATCTTGATCGTCCGCTGGTTATGGGCTATGTGACGTCACATTAAATTAAAAAAGGCGCCCTCTAGAGGACATAAAGTCAGGAACTTAAAAAAAAAAAAGATTGTTTAATCGTACCATGTTGGGTATCAAATGAAAGGGCTTAATGAGCACATTTCAAATATATATATATTATAACCCCAAAATAATTAAAAAAAAATTAAAGTAATAAAAACTAAAGTCACAAGTAAGTCACACGTAATCTGTTCGATTTATGCCCTAACACGTGTGACTCCGGATTTTTAATTTGTCCGTCTGTGGTGTCTTCTTTATACCTTTTTAGTCGTAGTTGGGTTTTAGTTTTTATTACTTTAATTTTTTTCTCCATATAGAACTCGGAAGGCTAATTTGGTTACACAGTTATGATAAGCTGAAATAGTTTGGAGCTGAAAATATGGTAAGCAAATCTTGACTAAGGGTCGACTCGAAATTATAAATCGTGATATATACTCAATGCTTGTTCCTTATCTGAATGAGAAGAAGCTTTTACCCTTAGTGAACCACGGATGTATTAAAAGAAGTCCGATAATATTAAAATCAATATTTCAGTAACTTTTACACCTTCCATCGAAACAGATCCTATATATTCCGAAAGGGCGGGCGCCTCGTAATGTATGTATCGGTCGGATTTCGAACTCCGAATAGTTTCCGAGTTCATACCCCACTTGTTGAGTTATGGTTTATCTAGTTTACCAAAGGCTTATGTAAGTACTATTAGACATATGATACTGGGCTTACTGTAAACTAAGGGGCTGCCATAAGTACCTGTCAGTTGACTAATGGCAGTTTTGCACGTGCAGATAAACTATTTTAATAAATGGTAGAAACTTCTCGGAAATCGTTGCGTGGTAGAAAAAATTGTTTTCAAATTTGTGTTTATTCAATTAAGTTTGCCTTTTGACAACATCTCTTAATGATGAATACCCTAGATGGTAAAAAAAACATTACCGTCCTTCTGGGGCAGTCGGAAAAAAAAAACTGTAACTCGATTTACAGGTTAAGTGGATTACTCACTTATTGGAATAAGATTTCGTTTAAAGAGCTCTTTTTATTTAAAAGTAATGGCTTTGTTAATCTTCTTCACTCAGCGTTGGAACTGAGTTTGTAAGTGAAACTTGTAATTTGTCTCTTTAGACCGCTCTTAGTCGCTGGGTCGCTTCAATGCTTGGTCAACAGGTAGTTTCCGATTCTCCATTTTCTCAAATAATTAATGTTTTTACTAATCTATGTTATATGGAATAAAGACTCTGTGTCTTTACTTTTCAAACAATCGGTCTGGTATATAAAATCCCCCGAGCCTTGTATGATAACATAAAAATGTTAATCTCTTTGCAATCGATTTACGGTTTTCTGTAATAATTTGATAGTGTAGGTACATATAACCGTACTTAATTTACCGTGTTGGATTTATAAAATGTTGATCGTAGGTAGATTCTTATCCTGCCAGGGTTGCTAGAAAGTCCGAAAGGGATACCGGGACCTTGGCAACAGGCAACTGAAGGAACACACACAACAACTCCATAGGACGATTTAGAATCTGGAGAAAATCAAACTGGTTGCTAATTTAGTTGTATAGGTAATTTATTACTTGTATGTCATATATTTTTATACCCTGTGATTACTTGAACTCACACACTGACTTGTTAGTATTACTTGTAAAAATGTTAAAAATATTGTTATATCGTTTAGTTTTACAATGTTTGTAAATATGTGAGCACCATGTATCTATCACATACTTAATTTATTAATTTGTCATTGCTCCATTTTTAATTATTTTTACCTATTGTGGTACAGTAATTTTATTCTAGGTGCATCGTCTTCACATATAATATTTAAATGATCTATACAAAATATTGTAAAATATTTTTAAAAGAGTAACGATGGAGTTTCTTGCCCATTCTTTTCCATATGAAAACTACCTTTTGGAAGGGGCAATTAGAATCAGTTCTTTTTCTTTGTTTTTTTTTGGCGTTCAAAAGTGCCTATTTGAAATAAATTATTGACTTTGACTTTGACACGGGTGGGTTTTAGTCAGTAAAAGTCTGACACGCCCTTCCGCTCCGCCCAGAGCGGGAGAAGTCATTTGATGACTTCCCAACCTCAAAAAAAATAAAAGGTAGATGCTTATACGATACAGAAAAACTTTGCAGTTCTGTCGATCATAATATTTTAATTTCATCCATTACAAAAGTATGAGTATTTTATTTCTGGACTTTTGATTACTATACACAATATTTATATAACACTACTAACAATTCTATTTACATAAAAAAACTAAAACTAAAAGGACTAACTAAATAAATATAAAACAAAGTGACCTTTAGGCGTCGAAGTATTCGTCCGCATCGCTGTCATCCGGAAACGTGCCCAGAAGACTGGCAGCATTGCCATGTTGAATGGCAATGCTAATTCTTTGGCCAATTGCACAGGCAGTGTCACGTTTACGCCTAACACCTAGTCAAAATATAAGTCTCTGTTTTTATCACTCGAGCGATGGAGAGCGTAGCCCTGTACTCAAAGTTACAATAACAAGGAGTTCCGGTTCCTCAGCGTTCATTGAACTTTGACTTCTGGACTTCTCTAATTAAGTACCTGCAGGTCTAAAATGTCCCATACTTAATTAAAAATGATAAAAGTTTAGGTTAGGGTCACAGGATTTAAAATGGGAATGATACCAAAATGGTTACTCGGTCAGATTAAAAGGTCTTTAATATAATGTGGATGGTTATCTTTTGTTTATTATTGTTTGTAAAAACTTGATAGACCTACAATACCTAATCAGTAATTATTTTTCATTGAAACTGAAACGAAACGCAGCAGTTTCAATAAGTTGGACCCAAAAAAGCCGATTAGAGGGATGTTTTCACTAATTGAATATATCTGCCTAGCCTTTTCCTAACTATGTTGGGGTCGGCTTCCAGTCTAACCGGATGCAGCTGAATACCAGTATTTTACATGGAGCGACTGCCTCTCTAACCTCCATAACGCAGTAACTGGGTAATACGATATCCCTTGGTAAGACTGGTTGTCAGAATTTCGGGCTTCTGAGGACCCGTAACGACTGTCAAAGATCCACGAATGACAGCCGGGACCGACGGCTTAACGTGCTAACTATTAATTTTTATTGCAAACAATTAACGTAAACAAGGAGCTTTAAGATGTGATAAAGCAGACCGAATAAAGGTGTAAGAGTACTTAACTTAAAACCACTTAAAAGAGTCTTAAGTTAAAGTAAGCTAAGCTAAGCTATGCTAGCTGCGAGGCAGGTGACTTGGCGTACCGTTCTAAACTACTGGACTTTAAAACTGCTCGTCCAGGGACTGTGTTTTATTGTGAAAATACTAAAAGGTAGTACAACTGTTTCTTGCTTTAAAATTTAATTGAAAATGGTTTTTAGAAAATACCTGCCTACCTAACTACCTTGCCTTTCATCGAAATCCGTTCAGCTGTTAGATAAGGCTTGAAAGGTAACAGACAGACAGACCGACAGAGTTACTTTCGCATATAAGTGGACTTTCAAAACTTCTTAAAATACTAAGAGGAAGTAGAAGAGTGCTTCTTGCTTAACGAGGTATTTGAAAATGGTTTTAGAATATAAACAATGTTACTGGTTACTAGCTTCCGCCCGAGGCTTCGCCGGCGCGGTTGTCGATAAAAGTAGTCTATGTCCTTTCCGAGGGTACCATCTATCTCCTTGCCAAATTTTGTCAAAATCCGTTCAGAGGTTTAGGCGTGAAAAGGTAACATACAGACAGACAGATAGACTATAATATTAGTATGAATTAGTATCGATGGGAGAGGAATTTGTCCAGCAGCAGATGTCTATTAGCAGGGATTATGTTGATTGCTAAGACCCCATGACAGTAGCTGGACTTAGCTATTTTATGAAGTAGGTAGGTATAGTTTCTTCACCATAGGTAAGCTATGCCAACCTGTGTTATCAATTATCATAGCTCATGGTGAAGAGCCCGACGAATTGCCAAACTTAAGTGGCAGTGGGCAGGGCACATTGCTCGCAGAACAGATGACCGATGGGGCCAAAACGTTCTGGAGTGGCGACCGCGTACCAGAAGACGTAGCATTGGAAGAGAAGCCTCCCTCAAGATGGACCGATGATCTTGGAAAGGCTGTAGGAATCCACTGGAAGCGGGAAGCACAGCACCGCTCCAAGTAACAATGCTTGGGGATGGCCTAAGTCCATCTTTGGACGTCTTTCGGCTGAAATGATGATGATATTATGATTATCAGTATTATGTAGCAATACGGCTAAAACGACGAAATAGTGGACGTATTAATGTGTCCCTGTTTGGGCACCGCCTTAAATTTGGTATGTCATTCTAAGCACGGAAAGCCTTTACCGAAGCAATTATAACTGTTTCATTCTCGATATTAATCTTTATTGGCACATTAATATAATATTATTGGGGTTTGTTTGGGTTAAGTATATATCGCTCGCACTTAGTGTAAAAACATCGTAAAGTTTATGATGATTGATTTGTTTGATTGGTCATTAATGTAATTCTAATTAATGATAAGCTCGGAGTTTCCTTACGTGATCGGATCAGAAATTAAGAGATCCGTAGGAGAACCAAGGTAACCGACATAGCTCGAAGTGTTGCCAAACTTAAGTGGCAGTGGGCAGGGCACATTGCTCGCAGAACAGATGGCCGATGGTGCCGAAAGGTTCTGGAGTGGCGACCGTACCGGTAGACATAGCGTTGGAAGGCCCCACAATGTGGACCGATGACCTAGGTGAAGGCCGTAGGAATCCGCTGGATGCGAGAAGCACAGAACCGGTCGGAGTGGCGGTCCTTAGGGGAGACCTATGTCCAGTAGTGGACGTCTAAATGATGAATGATGATGGTTACCTACTGGTGGGAAGCATGAGGATCTCGAGGCCTATACTCAGCAGTGAGTGGAACAAAGCTGCCAATGATGATGATGATGACGAAAATGATTTTCTTTCTTTCTTGAAGTGATTGAAGTCTTCTCTTGAGTAAAAAAAACTGAGTTTTATAAAAAGTATCGATGAAATTGCATTTCTAGTCAAAGATTCTTTGTCACACATTATGTGGCTTTATTATGTACGCAATGTTTGAATTGAATTTCATGTTAATCTTAAATTTTAATCCTAACTAATATTATAAATGCGAAAGTGAGTTTGTTTGTTACGCTTTCACGCTAAAACAGCTGAACGGATTTCGATGAGATTTGGCACAGGGGTAGACCATGACCTGGAATAGGACATAGGATACTTTTTATCCCGATATTCCCGCGGGATCGAGACTGACGCGGGTGAATCCGCGGGGCGCAGCTAGTTTTTACTAAAAGTCTATCAATATATCTACTAATCACACTGTATACAGGGTAAAAACAAAAAACATCGCAAAAAAAAGAAGCTGTTCCATACATTTTGTCAATTTAAGTGAAAAGAAATGTATGGAACAGCTGATTATTTTTTCGTGATTTCTGGGTTGGTCCCATAGAAAAAGTATATTATAGATGACACCAAACCACTAGTTTCAAGGATAACGGTGTCTACCCTAACACCCAGTATAACCCTCATCTATTACGGTATAGACAATGGCTAGTTATAATCTATGTTCACCCTTATCTATGTATAGCTGTGTCAGCTAGAAACGTCTATTGTCCGTAATTGCTACTTCCATTGAATAAGTCCATTAGTCCTACGGGATATTTGCCATAATTGCCCTCACTTAACGGGGAGGTTCTGATCTGTAACCGCAGATTGATGTTGTAGATATCTAACAGTGGGTGACTGAATAACTAATGCTCCAATCCATTTATTTTATTATTACCACAATCAGAGGTTAAATTCCCAGGATGGGGGTCCATCTTTACATTCCGAGACTCTTTCGTGGCTCGGAAAGCACGTAAAGCCATTGGTTCCGTACTCCCGTCTGTCATTAGTAGATCTTTGGCAGTCGTTACGGGTGACAACCAGTCTTACCAAGGGATATCGGTCACTAACTGGGTTATCGAGGTCAGAAAGGCAGTCGCTCCATGTAAAACACTGGTATTGAGATGCATCCGGTTAGTCTGTAAGCCGACCCCAACATAGTTGGGAAAAGGCTAGGCAGATTGGAGGTGCAATTGCCGTAATTTTAAGAATGTTCGCATTCCAATCTCAGTTTCAATCTGTCAAAAATCCCTCTAATTTACATTTTTGACAAGTTTTTGACATTGATTGTTGCTGAGATGAGATTGTGACAAATTTTTACGTTTTTAAATACGTTATTGGCCTTGGAACACACACTGCAATCCTTGTAATAAGGCAAGCTACAGTTTAACATTTTTTTATGACTTATGCACGTTTTAGGTTAAATAAAAAAAAAACTTCAGTGTAGGAAAGAGATGAAGCTCTACAGGACGTATAGCTCCATCTCTTTCCCCCACTGAAGTAAGATTAAAATAATACTGCTGTAAGCGGTGGTAGTAGGCCCCCAGGAGGACTTACAGAGTATTTGCAACATTTATAATTTTAATATAATTTCTTACACTTTTGATAAAAGTTCGAACTAACCTTAACAACAGTTTGATCTATAACCGAGTGGGTTTTTCCGAAACCAACAGTTTTCGCACAAATCCTACAATATCTATTTACTTTATTGTATTGTATTGAAATATAAGGCAGCATATGTTACTTGAAATGGGAATATTGTGCTTCAATTGGCTATCAATCAAATTGTATCGGGAATCCGAAACAATACGGTGGGATTGATAAAAGAATTTCAGTAAACAAATAACGTTACATGCTTATGTTTTCGTCGCTTTTCATTTCCGAAGTAGATAGGGATGAAGGTAGTTTTAATGTAGGTAGGTCACTTCATATTATAAATTAAAGAGCGCCGGGTCTGTCTGTCTGTCTGATGAACGCGATACACTCAAAAACTATCGGACGAATTTTCATAATGTTTTTCACGAATGGACTGTAAAGAATTTGTCGATAGCTTTGATCTGAAAAACCGTGTTGTAATAAAATCAGGTCAATCGTGCTTACAAAATAAATTGGCGAACGAAAGGTAACAGGAGCGCATACATCAAATTAAACTGTTGTGTTGGCTTCAGTATTGCTTACCTATCGAACTATGGAAAAATAAACTAAGAACACGGCAAAAATTATGTCATATCTATACGTACATATTTTAGGAAATAAATTACCATTCATGTTTCAGTTTACATGGGACCATCTTTAGATATTCATCATCGCCCATTTTCAAAAGTTTCACGTTCAAAAGTGCCTTTTATGTGCCTATTTGAAATAAATTATTTGACTTTGACTTTGACATTGCAGTTGTAGATAATTTGTCCACATTTTTATGAAAACGTACACTTTTATCTAAATTCGGACGTGTAAAGAGGAGCATGCCGTTTGAACCTTATTATGGTGATAGAAATGAAGTAATTGATATTAGAGGTGGAAGTCAGCGATAAGGCTGAAAAATTCTCAGAGCAATCCCCATTGTTAAAGCGATAGTGAACGGCTCTTTGTAATTCCAAAGGATTCCTTTGGATTTACAAAGCGCCTAAGCTCAATCTGTGCCATAGCGGTACATTTGCAGAATCACGAGTCGATATAGCAAGCTGAAGTGGCAATGCACTGGTCATATAGCCGTAAAACCGATGACCGTTAGGGTAGACGTGTTCTTGAGTAGAGACCGCGAATCGTTGCCCTAAATGTAACTGACAGCTGTCTACCTATATTTCAGTCTCATAAACTGTTAACCTTCCCATGTCTTTATATATTGGAATTATATATATTTGTTAAAACGAATTCTCACCAGTTTACCACCTTGAAAGAAACTCGAAATAGAACAAAAGTATTAGATCCCAATATAAAAATCTTTTAAGCACGGGTGTCTTTAAGACTGCACTTTTAAGAAAAAGTGTTATTTGTATGGCACCACTTGTTTATAATAAGTTACCAAATAATGTCAAGGAACAACCACTAACTAAATTTAAAAAGCATGTTACGGAATTACTTTTGCACAAGTGTTATTATTCAGTACAAGAATTCTTAGATGATAAGTTTTATTAAATTCTTTTAAAATGTAAATTTGCATGCCAATTAAGGTAGAATGTACAAGGAACCATAAAACTTTGTAACACCTAATAATATGTACCTACATTCATTGCAAATAAATAAATCTATTCTATTCTATTCGTACTTATCAAACGTAAGGTAGGACGTCCTCAGGATAGGTGGAGTGATGATCTTAGCAGGCTGGTAGCAGCTGGATGCGAGTTGCCGAGAATCGAGTTGAATGGCGTGCAATTGGATTGGATGGCTGATGATGATGATGAGTCGATATTTTTACCCCGCGTCCTAACCAAAGCGATCGATCGCGCGAATACACTGTCGTCGCGTTCATACATATGTCACTCATTTGTTCGGAAATCCAGAAGGCACCCTTTGTCCGCGCAACTACTTGTTCTAATGACGCGGTCTTAGGCCTTATACAGAAAGAAAGCTGGTAGCCGGCGCCGATCTACCAGCGCTTATCGGCGCTGGTAGCCGGCGCCAATCTACCAGCCCTTATCGGCGTTGGTCCATTCTGGTAACAGTACAACATAAAGCAAGCGGTTAGGTTAGTTAGTTAAATGGCGGGCGGCGCCAGCGCTGACCGGCGCGTGTGGAAGATTGTCGGAACTTGTCGGCGACGTTCGGCGCTTATCGGCGCTTGTTCATATAAATGCCTGCGCCGGTTACCTGGGTGGACCGGTTCCTATAAGCGCTGGTAGGTTGCCAGCTTTCTTTCTGTATACGGCTTTAGGGATGGACCCCATTGAAACTGTTAGTGTGTGACGCAACTACCTCGTTTGGTGTAAACTGAAGAGATTTCTCTGCCGCCGATTCGAACTCGTTTATTGCCTAAATCGCTTGAGGGGTAAATCCGTGAGAAAGTAGCCCAAGGTAAAATAAAACATAGGTAGGTTTCTATATGTATGCGATACAAACGCGTGAAAAACATTATCCTCCCTAAGGATTAACCACAGTCAACGAAACCTCAACGCGATTCAAAAAGAAAAATGGTTTATCCCACCTGAGCTTATATTATTATTTAGGACTAGCGACCTGCCCTGCTTTCCACTGTTTTTACAGCTTCAAAAAGATTCGAGATTTCTTTACTCTATGTAAGTTTATTATTACTGTATCATACACATAAACCTTTCAAAATTGATTCTCGAAATTATGGTGAAAACCTCATCAAAATCTGTTGTATAGTTTAGAAGACCAACGCGGTCAAACAGACAGACACACAAAAAGCTTCTTTAATTATAAATGTACTAGCTTCCGCACGCGGTTTCGCCCGCACGGTATGACGATATAAAGTAGCCTATGTCCTTCCCCAGGGTGCCATCTATATCCTTGCCCAATTTTGTCGAAATCCGTTCAGTGGTTTAGGCGTGTGGCGGTATCTACATCGCCACATGCGAACTACGCATCAAAGACCTGACGTCACATAAATCCTGCATCGCGCAATTAAAGTTTACCGTGCAGTGGACATATATAGAAGAACCCAACATCAACCATTGGGCAGTTGCCCGCCAGACATAACACCCGTCTGGTTGGAGGATCCTCCCTTTTCTATGGTGGATGAGTGAACTTTACACCCTGTTCCTCATACCCCTAAATTGGTGACCCCGAATATGAACGTCAACGCAGCCTTCGTGCAACTACTCCAGCGTGACGTCATCATCATCACTCCCGCAAGCTTTCAGTGAGGCGAGTCACACAGCCAAGCCAACACCCGAGGCGTCAACGGGTATCCTGACCACCAGCATGCAGCGAACGCGCATTCCTGGTCATCACCCTCAGCCTCATCACCCCGACCCACTGGGGAATCACCTCAATTACCTCATCACCCCAACCCACTGGGGAATCACTGCAATCACCTCATCTCCCCGATACACTGGGGAATCACCGCAATCACCTCAATCACCACAACCGCCGCAAACAGTTCCGACCCATCGCGAACAATGCGGCACCCGGTTCCGACTCACTGGAACCACAACTGGCACTGGCAAGCAACGGAAGATACAAGACTCAGCCCACTATCGACCTCCGGTCTCCGGAGGGGAGTGATGTGGCGGTATCTACATCGCCACATGCGAACTACGCATCAAAGACCTGACGTCAGACAAAAATCCTGACGTCACATAAATCCTGCATCGCGCAATTAAAGTTTACCGTGCAGTGGACATATATACAAGAACCCAATATCAATCGTTGGGCAGTTGCCCGCCAGACACAACACCCGTCTGGTTGGTGGGTCCTCCCTTTACTATGGAGTATGAGTGAACTTTACACCCTGTTCCTCATGCCCCTAAAGGCGTGAAAAGGTTACATACGGAGAGACAGACAGAGTTACTATCGAATTTATAATATTAGTATGGTTAAAAGAAAATAAATCATAAAAACTTTTACTCGGAAGGTGTCACTAAAATACATAAAACATTAAATTATATTCGGGAGAAATATAAAGTTTTATTAGTAAACAATTTGGACTCACAGAAACGTATTTGAGTTTTGAAAAGCAATTATAATGTGAGCGCCAACGAAGGTGACGTTAACTGAAATGATTTTTAAAGGTTCCACGACAATTTTGACGATAAGATTTTTGTGAATGGCACTGGTCATGCACTGTTACTTCTTTATACATTATAAATC
Organism: Lithophane ornitopus; assembly: GCA_948473465.1. Lineage (NCBI taxonomy): Eukaryota > Metazoa > Arthropoda > Insecta > Lepidoptera > Noctuidae > Lithophane > Lithophane ornitopus. The sequence continues at coordinate 5,375,014 of OX419616.1, read as the reverse complement.
GAATTATTTATTATTTACTTGTTGGAAAAACAATACATTTATGATGTTTTACTAATGCGTGAATGTTGGGAAGTCAATAAGTATCTTTTGCAGATACTTACCATCTGCAAAACAGTTTTTTTTTGTTATATTATAATGATTTTCTTTGTATTGCGCCCTATGACGTCACTAAATAAATTTTCTTTCATGCAAAGTTTTCGTAACCCGCATCTTTTAATACATTTCTTCTTTTAACAGAAAAGTATGGTCTGCTTTATTTTCTGTTGGAGATTGTACGAGCAGGTGACATTTAAGTGGAAATAATAATTGATCATTGTTAATTAGCATGACCGGGTTTTGTTTTAACAATTTACGGTTATTACCATAATTTGTAATGAAAACCGCAATTTCTATGAAACATTTGACCAAATAACAAAATGGTGTTTACTGTTTACGCCACAGCGATAATATTATAATATTATTACCATGTAATAGACAACCTCTTACGGTTTTTTTTTTGGAAAACGATACTTCCCGACGTCGTAATCTTATGTGCGCTTTTATAATTTCTAACGTGACGATATTATCGTGGTCGTGCACGTCCACGTCACGGCATCACGATAACACAGGGATGTTAAATGTATGGGAATTTATGAAGACGCTTTTAATTTCCGTCCACGATAACGTTATAACGTGCACGTGTTTCCATACATTTTATGGACGTGGACGTCCACGATATATCGTGACGTTAGAAATTATAAAAGCGCACAAACGCGGTTGTTGAATATTGGAAAATAAATTTTTATCAAGTATGCAGGGCGAAGAAACTCCATAAGTCAAGCTTATTCCCTGAGAGACGGTACTACACAACCCAGGATTGTTATTTTTTATTTACGCGGATCTCGAAAAATACGTACAGTCACGAGCGCTATGTTCCACATAAGCAAGATTCAAAAGCGATTCTCTCGTGAAATAATGATTGCAACTTTGAGGAAAGACGTAGTGCACCTGATGGTGCGTTTTGAGGAATACTTTTGGTGCGCTTCATTTGGTGCGTTGCAAGTTGGTGCGGTTCGGGGAATACCCCATATTTCATAATAGAAAATCTGCAGCTGAATACCAGTATTTTACATAAAGCGACTGGCTTTTACAACCCAGTTACTGCTGGGAGTGCTGGGTAATTCTGGTTGTCACTTTAAGCTTTGTGAATACCTGTAACGACTGTCCAAGATCTACGAATGACAGCCGGGACCAACGGCTTAACGTGCTTTCCGAGGCACGGAGGAGTCTCAATATGTAATGGATAGTCACCTATCCACGAACCAACCGGGGCAAGCATAACCATTAATCGACCTGTTGGGCTGTTATTATTTAGGCATGAGCCCCTCATTCATGATACCACAGGCTCTAGACAAAGTGACATTCTATCAGCGATAACGATGATGAAAAAGGCAAAAATGTATAGAACTGACATAAGCTATCGAAAAGCTTATGTCAATCCTGGCGTTGTAGAAATACGAAACGCTTTCGAAGCGATTGTCACTTGTCTATAGGCCCAGGGCCCTTGGCGACACGCAACTGAAGGAACACGGATGAGTTTTAGTTAGTAAAAGTCTGACACCTCCCGGTCCGCTCAGACCGGGAGAAATATTTGATGATATCACAACCTCAAAAAAAAAAAGCCCCTCATTCATCTCTTTCATAATAGTTGAAAATACATAGCATAATTAAACTATCAATACTTTAGGAGACAAATTGCTATTGACACTTGCGTAAATGTCACAAGTTTAAGTGGGTCGTGACTGTACCAACTCATCGGCAGCTTTTTCCTCATATCATATGCGTGACATTTTCGTATTTCATTCTTATGATAACTTGAGTTGCTCGAAGACGTATGTATTTGTATTGTTTGCGCTTTTTTTCGGAGTAATATAATGTTTTTTGGACAAATACAATGGAATCAACACATCTGGGAGCTGTAATGCGATCAGGCACTTTTATCAGAGTAGTATAATAATATAGTCTGTTATCGTATTGTTTTCGTAAACTTTTGTATAGGAGCTGTAGCTGCCTCTTGGTTCTAGTAGTCGCAAGCGATATTGCGGAGCATGAGGTCTCGGGTTCGAGTCCCGGGCCGGGTAAAGTGTTATTGGGTTTTTACATTTGGAATTTCTCAGTAGCAGCCCGGAGTTGCGATTTGTGCCCGGTGTTTAACTATCCAAATAGACAAACGGACAAAAATTCAAAAATAGTATACAGGCTGAAATTGAATTCATGAGCATCCTCTTAAGGGTCTGAAACTGAAATCGCGAAAGAGAATCAGCTCAGTTCCCAACATTTATGTTCGCATAGTTCGTCAAAATGTAGTGAGCAGCTGATTTTTATTTCGCGATTTCAGGTTTGGTCTCATACTGAAAGTTGTTCATAATGATGAGTACAATGACCCCTTAAGAGGATACCCATTAATTAAACTTCACCCTGTATATTTTCGGCATCAGACTCGTTCCCACACCTCGTTGCAATTACTTTTTTCAATAATATTCAACGTAGTAAAACATCAACAACCTCTTAAGTCATTTATCAAGAGTCATTGTACTCATCATTATGAACAACTTTTACTATGGGGACAAATATGAAATCGCGAAAAAAAAAACTGTTCAGTACATTTACGTTCGCATAACTCGTCAAAATGTACGGAACAGCTGTTTTTTTACCACTACCACTGACGTGTGGTAACTACTTCCTACATAAGTTTTTATTTAATTTGCGGTTTTACTAACTTTGTCACTCACTTCTGATAAAGCTCATGTATTTTTTATTCGACGACGACTATGCGAAAAGTTTTCAGCTTTTTATGCGGAGATGGATTCGACTTTTATGTTCTGAATTAGTTTTGTTTAAGTTTTCTTTTAGTAGAGTACTTTTGAAAAGTACAAAATTCCTGTCTTACTTTTATAAAATGTCGCTAGGAAAGTTTTGAGTAGGAATGTGGATAGCTATAAGAGTAGGGGAAGACCAAAGAAATGTTGGGTGGACTGTGTGAAAGATGATGTGGTTAGAAAAGGGGGTCGTCTTTTCGTTTGTTTAGTAACTAACCACACCCTAGACAAGGTGACATTCTATCAACGATAACGATGATGGAAAAAGCAAAAGTGTACGGGGCTGACATATGCTACGAATAGCTTTTGTCAATTCTGTTGCAAGTCGTTCTAGAAATACGAAATGCTTTCGAAGCGATTGTCACTTGTCTAGGCCCTCTCAGGTGCTTGAGGAGTGGAGAGGTATTCCATATTATACAGGGTGGAAGGGACAGCCCTCCGCAAACTGATAGGATGAATTCAGCATATCATACTAAGACGATCGGTACATGAAATTATTTCAGGAAATCTATGGGAATCCAGTAAACCTGATTTGTTTTATTACCTCACACGCAAGGTATCGTTACCGTGGCAAAACGCACTTAGCCGCAGTTCCCATAGCGGGGGGCAACGCGCTCGCGCCACGTGATTTATCAATGTAAACTTTGAGATTCACACGTCATTTGCTATAGTATTTTAACATCCATTTCTGTTTTTTTTATTTTAGCTGTTTTATTTACATAAATGGAGTGCTGCATATAGAGAATGTAATTTACATTGATATAAAGGAATAGTAACTGAAAAAACGATAAAAAAATAGTTTTTTTTTCCTGAGCAAATTTCCGGTGGAATATGATTCAAAATAAGGAGCTGAATGCCCCCTATTAATTTGCGGAGGGCTGTCCCTTACACCAGTATAGGATGGTATTATTATATCTCAAAATAATGCTTCTTTGTTATTCCAATATAATATTTGAATAACTGAATAAACCTAACAATTGACAAGACTATTCACCAAGTCGTGTTTGTACGGGACCAAGCAATAAAGACTGTGACACGGTCCACTAGTTCACGGGACCGCAGGCAAACGCTACGTGTACGCACATCCATCGCTTTTAATAGCCCGCATAACGTTGATAACATTGAGAAACCAATTGTGGTCTTACAGATTAGGTGCGTTGTGTAGTTTCGTTTTGGTGATAGTGCGAAATATGCGAGGCCTTTGTTTTAACGAGGGAGAATTGCCATTGGGCACTTCAGGAAAGGTGATTTTTGCCAACTAAGGGCTTGTACACAATATTGCGACGTCGCATTGTAAAAATCAGCGACGATATCCTAAGATTTTCTTAAAAAAGCTTCTGCGTTGCGAATTCACATCGCGCCGATTCGCAGTTTTGTGTACAAGCCCTAAGACCTGCAGCTTTGCATAGCCCACGATACATCACAATCTCATACATTTTGAAGGATATTAGCAATCCATTGCTTCTTATGTTCATAAAAATTATCTGCTCAACAACGTAATTAGCGCAATGAATGTTGTTGAACTGTCAAAATAAAACAGATTGTGATTGATCGTGTGTTAATCAATTAGGGTGCAGGTCGTCCTTCAATCTCGTCTCGCAAATCAGTAGCGCAGTTACCTCCAGGATAATTTTCTCTCCACTGAAAATCAGCGCTGGGCTGTGGATCCCCCATAGCACAGCATCAGGCTGAGTGGAAGCCTTCTTGTCACAGTTACGGCTTGCAGCTGCCGACTATTATTTCCTGTGATCGTGAGTATAACTCTGTTGGTGGTGGTTTGTAGATAGGTAACCATCTTTACATACCGAGACTCCTCCGTGCCTCGGAAAGCACGTTAAGCCGTTGATCCTGGCTGTCATTCGTGGATCTTTGACAGTCGTTACGGGTCGTTAGAAGTCCGAAAGTCTGACAACCAGTCTTACCAAGGGGTATCGTATTGCTCTTACTGGGTTGTGGAGGTCAGATAGGTAGTCGCTCCACGTAAAATACTGGTATTCAGCTGTATCCGGTTAGACTGGAAGCCGACCCCAACATAGTTGGGAAAAGGCTAGGCAGGTTAATTGTGAGTATAACTCTGTTTTGTTTTTATTATTTATGTATTCGAGTTATTCTGTGATAGATAAATCAATATTTTTCAAACTCAAAACCGTTGTTGAGATAATAATTTAGCGCATTGTCATGAGGATAGAGAAAACAGTGTCTTCAGCAAATAACATCAAACTGCAAGAGTGCCATGAGCCAGTACTGTCGTATGGGTTGATGAATCTTAAGGCCAACCTAGGAATCGAACCCATGATCCCATGCTCAGAAGTCGCAGAAGCAGTGCCGAGTAATCGCGATTCAGCGTGACGGTTCAGTTTTGCCGACTGATCAGAAAAAGCGCATAAAAAAGTTTTTACATAAAAAATGTTGATCCATTTCACCGTTTCACCTTCAATAAAAATCGATGGCCTACTAATAATGTACGCGAATCTGTATCACAAGTTGTCACGGAAATTTTTATCAATGTCCGCGAGATAAACTGATAAATTAACCAAGCTTACTTGTTGCCGTGATTATTTTAGTATGTTATATATTAATACTACGTTTTTATGGAGTGGTTCTACTAAAGTGTATGTCGCTATTTTCTGTGAATATTACTGTGTGTGTTACTGAATAGAAAGGGTGTAAAAAACCCCGTAACAAAGCCGAAAGTCACTTGATCTTACCCGTTCTCATTATGATCATCTTCTGTACTGGACCATACCTGGGAACGTTCTGGTTACGGAGATATTAAAGGCTAAAGTTTAAACTTCTTTTGATGTTTCTTTAAGAAAACAAGTTTTAAATGTTATAACTTAGCTTTAGTAGTAGTAGTAGTAATCGTGGGAGTATTTCCCACGATTACTGTACCGTAGCATGCACAATGTGTTGCGTGCGTTAGTAGCGCACTACCGTAAACAGCGAATTTTCGAACTAAAAAGTCGTTCATCATCATCATCATTTCAGCCGAAAGCCGTCCACTGCTGGGACATCGGCCTCCACTAAGCACCGACACTTCGACCGGTTCTGTGCTTCCCGCATCCAGCGGATTCCTGCGGCCTTCACCAAGTCTTCAGTCCACCTTGTCGGGGGCCTTCCAACAATACGTCTTCCGGTATGCGTCGCCACTCTAGAACCGTGCCTCTTAGCAGATATGAACCTTGAAGACTAAGTTAAAATCTCTAACATGCTCCTGTTATTCCACGGACATTACAAACCGAAATACAGTAATGCAACTTGATAGCAGATGTAAAAGAAAGTGCAACGTGTAGCGAGTGTCCTTTCACACGGCGAGGATCAGTACGATTTTTTACTGAATTAGGGATCACTATGGCACCTTCATACTGCATTTTGTCGGCCTTCCAAAACAAACACTATAAAGTGAAGAAGAAGTTTAAAATCGGTGGCAAAAAACTATAATACAGATCCAAAGGCATGAAATCGCGAAAAAAAAATCAGCTGTTCCATACATTTGTGTTCTATTAAATCGATAAAATGTCTGGGAGAGCTGATTTTTTTTTTGCGTTTTCTATGTTGGTCCCATTGAAAAAGTATCTTATAGATGACACCAAACCACTAATTTCAAGGATAACGGTGTCTACCCTAACACCTTGTATAATTAACTCATAATCAAACACCCTCTTTACACAGTGGCCCATATTGGTCATACGTCAGCCACGATAATACGCGCTCTAAAAGTTAAGGGAGTAATATTGCTAGGCGTTTTTGTTTATATTAGTCCGCAATCTCGATGTCGTTTCAGACCCTTGTCAGGAGAAAGTTGGAGTAATCGTCAATACTAAAGACAAAGAGGTATTGAGAGTAATTATGTGTGGTAGGGTTGCTACTATACTGAGGGGTCTCGGTATGTAATGGATGACAACCTTGCCGAGGTCGGTACGTGGATAACCATCCACGTACCGACCATCCTTTGGGCTCCCACACATCATCATCTGCCTAGCCTTTTCCCAACTATGTTGGGGTCGGCTTTCAGTCTAACCGGATGCAGCTGAATACCATTATTTTACATGGAGCGACTGCCTATCTGACCTCCACAACCCAGTAACTGCGTAATACGATATCCTTTGGCAAGACTGGTTGTCAGACTTTCGGGCTTCTAACGACCCGTAACGACTGTCAAAGATCCACAAATGACAGCCGGGACCAACAGCTTAACGTGCTTGCCGAGGCATGGAGGAGTCACAATATGTAAAGATGGTCACCCATCCACCGACCAACTCCGGCAAGCGTAGCTTACCCTGACGAATCGACCCGTGCGGCTGTTATTACTTAGCCACGACCTCCTCACAAAACTGCGAATTCACAACGCAGAAGCTATAAGCGCAGAATAAAATCTTAGGGTACCGTCGCTGATTTTTGCGATGCGACGTTGCTACGCAGTTTTGTGTGGGAGCCCTTTATTACATACTGCATCCCTCCGTAGTTCGGAAAGCACGTTAAGCCGTTGTTGATGAAGCTGAGGGTGATGACGAAGAATGCGCATTCGCTGCATGCCGGTGGTCAGGATACCCGTTGAAGCCGTGGGTGCTTGCTGGCTGTGTGACTTGCCTCACGAAAGCTTGTGGGAGTAATGATGATGACGTCACGCTGAAGTAATTGCACGAAGGCTGCGTTGACGTTCATATTCATGGTCACCAATTTAGGGGTATGAGGAACAGGGTGTAAAGATCCTCCGACCAGACGGGTATTGTATCTGGCGGGCTACTGCCACAATTTTTACTGTAATGGTGGTGCCTTTTATTCCGAAAGAAATAGAACATAAGGTTGTTTTTAAAAAAGCCATAATAATACCATCAACCTCGTACTTATAAAGCAGATCCTTAAACTCGAAAGCGTTCTAAAAGTTTTATTTTATACGCATACCATAAAAATGCTATTCCTTCGCATCGTTTTTTCCTGTTTCAATCCTCCTTTGCATCGCTCGATATTAAACCTTGAGTGAATATATTTTTTCAGTGGTATTTTTTTTGTATTTCTATTCACAAGAACTCGTAGTCTGTTATGTCTTTTTCTGTTTGCTTCAAAAAGGGCAATAGCGGTGAGGTATAATGTACGGAAATACCAATAATATGAATGTAGAGATTACCTACTTGTTGTATGCACGTTTCAAATGTTTGTACAATTATAAATTTTTGTGGAGGGGTGTGCAGTTTTAAATTACACGATCTCTATGAAAGTATATCTAGCAACCTCTTGTCTACAAATCACAGCACTGCATTCGAAAAGCTGTCTGCAATTACAATAATTACTGACTCCGGCGGAGTCCAAAAGATGGGTAAATGTTTTTTAACTCATATTAAAGCGTAATTAGATGAGAGACCGATAATGAATGAGAAATTTTATAATTATGATGAGTCGTGATAAACTTAAATTACGAACATGTATCTTAATCAAGCAGACGTGAAGGTCCCTATTGTATGCAGACAGCAAGGTTATAAGACAAAAATAGCTAACTAATTTTGTGGCAGCCCTAACCAAAATCCTTTATTACCTCACCTAATAATATCTAATGGTGATTGACGGAGCAAAAACCCGATGTCAACCGAAGTTTTCCGATTAAGTGCCGATGGTAATCAATGGTGAATGGAGGACACGCCTTTAGGTTTAGGTACATTATTATTTGGGAAACAAAGACTACTAGGGACAATAGACAAAAAGATTTAGCGGAATGTTTTTGACAATGAAGTTTGGACGATATGATTTCAGTCGCTAAAAGGCATAACCAATAAATCACTGCATACAATGAAAGGAAATTAGTGTAATGATTTCAGTTTTAAAGGGGAAAATCTACAAGTCCGTGATAAAGCCTGTCGTTCTGTATGGATCCGAATGCCGTGAAGAAGAGAAAAAGATTGGATGCAGCGGCGATGTGGAGTGAAGAAAATGGATAAAGTAAGAAATGAGTATAGGGGATGTTTGAAAGTGGTGCCAGCGGCAGAAAAGTTGAAAGTGAATCGTTTAGGAGGAGGAAGGAATCGTATGTGACTAAACGAGTGATGAATCTAGATGTTCTTGGATGGACCCTCCCTATCCATCAACATTTTATATTCATCAATCGAGAGGAAGGCCAAAGAAAAGATGGATGTATTTGTGTGTGGAATGATAGGAAAGAGAATGGAGTGAATGATAGCGTGGCGGTTGAAAGGGGAGAATGGAAGAACAAAACGTGTTGTGCCAAGTAACATGTGATAAGGCCAGGAAGATGATGAGTTTTTTGGTGCCTTCGGGCACTGCCTTAAACACTTTTTAACCAACAGCCCGAAAAAAAAAATGTAAGTTGGAAACACAAGATTTGCCATGATGTAGTATTGCAATACAATAATTGGACGCTTCCATTCCAGCAAAGCTATTCACAACCATTCGCTACGCTTCCGTGCCGAATCGAACATCAATCTATGTTATCGAAGGAGTCCTATAAAAACGCCGTTTACAAATCAAATTGACGGCCGCTAATCTACCGACAGCTATTTGCTGTCATTTAATCGAAAATGTGAAATGTTCGACCCCGAAGCCTGTCAAAATCATAATATTTTATTTCATATATACCTACATGGGCACTTATGAAACGTCAGAAGCTAGGTGCACAGTTCCAATTGGTCGTTTCCTATGGAGACGAGCCGGCAAGAAATTCCACGGTTACTCTTTTAAAAATAATTGGCTTTTACAATATTTTCAAATTACAGTGTCAGTAGGCATGGCAGTGTAGGCCTTTCAATAAGTAATTACTAGGTACTTAACAAAATAGAAGGTGTTTAAAATCTACAGTCCAAGTTCACAAAATAGAAAATAATCTATATAAAAGACAAATAATAAATGTCGAATGGTTGCTTAAGCTAAAAAACACGCTATTTTCCCCGCTCCTCTATAAACGCAACCATAGACTGACCACATAATGACGACGTGGTAACGTGGTACGTCAGCTGTCAGAATGTATGAACTTTGTGAATGTAACTACACCTACAGGCATGTAGTGGTCGTGTACTGATGTAATTATGTTCCGTGTCGGCGCGCGCTTAGTGTTTAGATTAACTGCGACTTTGAACTTTGCATATGTGGCTGGTCTATGTGTAGCCTTTCATTGTCTATAGATTACGCCATTTGCAGCTAGTACCTATGCGAATTAATCGCGGTTATTTGGAGCGGTTTCTTGTGTTTTTTTAATTTTCACTGTATCCGCTCAACTGTTGTTTGGCCTTGTAAAGGCCGATAACAATTAAAATTCAATTGTGTCTCGTTAGTGACAGTAAGAGGTTTATTATGTATTAAATAACAGGCACAATGAAATAAGTTAACATCATTTGAGAGTAACTAAACGAAAAAAGACATACGTACACGTTTTTCGGACTATCTTTCATTCGCCAAGTGTGCAGAGTATAACGTGCGTTATGGAACTTCGTCACAAAAGAGTTCAACATGGCTGGATCTTTTAAAATCTGACGTAATGTCAACAACAGTTTCAGAATGAACTACGTTTTTCCAGTAACTATTGAAAAAGAATCGGTGTTGTTAACAAAGGTTTCAGAAACGTTGATGCGTTTCTTAAACTTTGGGGGAATATAGGATTAAAGGATGAAAATTCATATAAAAAGCAGTATTTTCTGTTAAAAAAAACTGCGGTTAAGCTTCATGCGTTTGGCAATATCGTCTTTGACCATTTACCGACTGTTATTGAGCATTTTTATAATTTCTAACATGACGTACCATGACGGCATCATGATAACGAAGCGAAGTAGGTAAAATGTATGGAAATATATGAAGATGTTTTTCCGTCCAGGATAGTGTATAGAATGGAAGAAAAAGACATGTTGTGCCGACCCCAAATAAATTACGATAAGGACAGGAGAATAACGAAATGGTTACGTTATAACGTCCTCGTATTTCCATACATTTTACTTCCCTTTCGTGAACGTTCGCGATAATTATATCGTCACGATAAAAATTATATAAGCCCACATTAGGTACAGAATATGAAGATATTCAAAATCAAAATCAAAATCAAAATAATTTATTTCACATAAACCTACATGGGCACTTATGAAACGTAAGAAGCGAGGTGCACGGTTCCAATTGGTCGTTTCCTATGGAGAAGAGCCGGCAAGAAACTCCACGGTTACTCTTTTAAAAATAATTGGCTTTTACAATATTTTTAAATTACAGTGTTAGTAGGCATGGGAGGACAATGTAGGCCTTTCAACAAGTAAGTACCAGGTAATTAACAAAATAGATGTTCAGTAAATCTACAGTCCAATAAGCCTACAAAGTTCTCACATTCACAAAATAGAAAATAATCTATATAAAAGAGAAACAATAAAAAAAAAACCTATTTCAGCCAAATGACGTGATTGCTATTACAACTGTAACAAATTGAATAATTATCATGTCCACAAAAGCCACTAGGAGTTGAAATTAAATTGGAGGTATCTATAATAATAGGAAGCAAAGATGCTGCCATATCTTAAAACTAGCGACCTGGGGGCCTACTACTACCGCTTACAGCAGTATTATTTTAATCTTACTTTGTGGGGGAAAGAGATGGAGTTATACGTCCTGTAGAATCTGCATCTCTTTCCTACACTGAAGTAATATTAAAATAATACTGCTGTAAACGGTGGTGGTAGGCCCCCAGGCCCTGCTTCGCACGATTTTTACAACATTAAGATTTCTTGTATGTAATTTTAATAGTAACGTTTTCTACACATAAATTATTATCCGGAATAAATTCTCTAAGCGATGGTGAAAACCTCGTCTTATTCAGTTGCGTGGTTTTGAAGGACAACGCAGACATACAAACAAAAACAAGAAAAGCGAGTTTAATTTATATTATGTATAGATTCGAATGAGTCATGGGCCAAATCTACCCCAGAAAACATCGGTCGACATCAAGGCAAGACCCAGGAGAAGATGGCGAGACGACCTTGACGCCAATAGACAGGAATGGTTCACACTAGCTCAAGACCGAGAGGAGTGGAAAGGAGAAAGGGAGACCAATGCACTGCAGCGGGAAAACACGGCTAAAAAAACACATGCGGGGCAGTCTTTGGGGACTGCCGATAGAAGTGTAAACTAATAAGTAACATTCATTCATTTCTTCAAGCGTTCGGTGACGATGACGCGAGTTCCATGATTTTTGTTCACCCAACAAACGTTCGGTGACGATGACGCGAGTTCCATGATTTTTGTTCACCCAAAAAGTGTTCAACGCGCCTAAAGAAATTTTCATTAAAAAAAAAAAATATCTTATAGGACATTTAGGTAGTAACAAAACTAATCTTACATCACTTTGACTTGTGAGGCCTGAAATATGAAGAAACGGATACGTACATAGACTAGTAAATGTTAGGAAAATAGCCTTTTACTTGGGTCGGAATGTAATATGGTAGTCCCCAATGCAATTTACTAAAGGAAACCTATATAAATGTATAGAGTTGATGGACCTTATATTTTAGTACGTGTGGGCAGAACGTACTTTCTTTCGGGATATTCAATGTAGAGTAGAGTCTATAAGTATAATAATATTGTTAGTACGGAAGGATGTTTTCGGTTGAGTGTGAATAAGAATTTACGAGTGACCTAGTTGGTTCTTGACAGAATTATTATTTGGCCTGCGAATAGCAATGTTACAATAAATATAAATAATTATAAAACTAAGCACATAATTATTACATAAATTTTTATAAATAATTATAAAATTATATATATATATATTTTTTTATAATTATTTGTTTTAATTTTTTTATAATTATAAAATTATAATTATTTAGGTACAGAGATTTATTTTTGACTATAATTTAAAAAACGGACTGGAGGAATTTGTTTTGATCACTTGCCATTATTACTAATGGTAATGATGCCATAGAAGACCCAGGGGATCAAAGAGCCGCTTTTGAGCACCATATTGCGGGTTCAATACATGATAAAGTAAAATATCTAATACGTTTCATCCTTTAGTTTAGTATCAGAAATTGGTTCTTGAAATACTGAAATAAAATACAATAAAGAGATTTCCAACCGTTTCCAACGCAGAAATGGTTGATTGATCAAAACAAACGGTTGATTGATCACAAATCAATTAATTATAATATCTTCGCGCGTTCTTTAATTGCTTACCTCCTTACTAATAAACGTTTTACTATAGCGTCTGTTTATTGCGTAGTAGTTACACAACGCTTTGTCTTCTTCTTTCGAAAGTCAAATAACTAGCGACTGAAAGAGAGACATCGGTGTGTAACTATTCACCTGTTTTAATACGTTTATTAGTAAGGAAGTAAGTGGGTAACGGATGTCGAAAATAAATGATTTAACGTTGGCCTTTAAAGATTTGTCAAATTGGCCAAACCGTTTGGCCAATTTATGTGTATGATAAATTGGCTTGGATTTAATTGGATTAGCTTTGGCTAAGTTTGAAGACCTCAATAAGCAAAGCATCCTGAATCAAACCTAGCTCCAAGAAATTCATTTCTAAATAAACTAAGGTTTTAAATGGAGTGGATTCTTCTTACGATATTTTTGTTGGAATATTTTAAACTGCACCTAGAACTTAATTCTGTATGATCAGTCACGAACAGATGCCAATGGTTGAATAGTGCCTCTCTAAAAGTTTATTGATGTTTCTCGATATTGAAATATTGTGGAAATTTTATTGTACCTAGGTACTCCATTTTATAATAGTTATAAAAATTTTAGATGTCTGCCGGAATTGCCGAATAAAATAAACATACAGTGTGTATCAAAAATGTGTGGTCACATTTCTGGGTGTGGTACAGTTATTTTTTTTGCGATTACGACGTTGGTTCCAAGAAAGATGTTTAGTTTAACAGTCTGTACCAATCAATCTGCCTATCCTTTTCCCAACTATGTTGGGGTCGGCTTCCAATCTAACCGGATGCAGCTGAATACCTGTATTTTACATGGAGTGACTGCACCACAACCAGGGCCGTAGCCAGGAATCCATTTCGGGGGGGGTTATTGCAAACTTTTTTTAAAGAAATTAAGTACCTATTTCAAATTTCAGAGAGGGTAGAAAAATAGAAAATACAGATTAAAAAAAAAAAAAATCTTTTTCGGAAAAAAAAAAAAATGATTGCGAGCGAAGCGAGCTCGAAATTTTTAGCATCCAGCTTCGAATAAATTAGGTTTTCTTTCTCTTTGACCGATCATACAGTAATAGAAGTAACTTTATCGACTCAACATGCAGAAAAGTTTGAGAAGGATGATGCAGAAAAGGATGCAAGAGCGAGCGAAGCGAGCTCAAAAATTTTCGCACCCCGTCAGGGAGAGGCTGGGGGAGGTTAGAATATCTCAGAGAATGTTAAAGTTGCAGGAATTTATTCAATACAAAGTCGGATTCGATAAAAATACAGTATTTAACCAATAAAAGCAATTTTCCTCTTTATCGGAAATTTAAAAAAAAACATTGCGAGTGAAGCGAGCTCAATTTTTTTTGCATTCAGCTTCGAATAAGTTAGGTTTTCTTTCTCTTTGACCGATCATACAGAAAGAGAAGTGACTTTATCGACTTAATATGCAGAAAAGTTTGAGAAAGATGATGCAAAAAAGATGTAAGAGCGAGCGAAGCGAGCTCGAAAATTATAGCACCCGGCCTGGCCTGGGAGAGGCTGGGGGAGGTTAGAATATCTCAGAGAATGCTGAAGTTGCAGGAATTTGTTGAATACAAAGTCAGAGTCGATAAAAATACAGTATTTAAAGCATATTCTTACCGAGAGGCTGGGGGAGGTTAGAATATCTCAGAGAATGCTGAAGTTGCAGGAATTGATTCAATACAAAGTCAGAGTCGATAAAAATACAGTATTTAAGCATACTTTTACTGGTATTGTCGATTATAAAGTACGCCTATGCGAAATAGATTACAATTATCTGTATAAGGAGGTACCCTTGGGGGTCGATCTCTGGATTGAGATTCTGGTTTCTCGCATTTCGGGGGGGGTTTGAACCCCCAAAACCCCCTCCTGCCTACGGCCCTAACCACAACCCACTAACCCACTAACTGGGTAATATGATACGACTTGGTAAGACTGGTTGTCAGACTTTCGGGCTCCTGACGACCCGTTCGACGACGACTGTCAAAGATCCACCTTTGACAGCCGAGGCACGGAGGAGTCTCGGTATGTGAAGATGGTCACTCATCTACGGACCAACCCTGGCAAGTGTAGCTTAACCTGATGGATCGCGCGGCTGTTATTACTTAGCAACGACTTACTTAGCGACGACTGTCAAAGATCCACGTTTGACAGCCGAGGCACGGAGGAGTCTCGGTATGTAAAGATGGTCACCCATCCCCGGACCAACCCAGGCAAGCGTAGTTTAACCTGATGGATCGACCCGTGCAGCGGCTATTATTACGTAGCCACGAGATAATTATCCTCGTTGAGATAATTATAATAATGTCCCTGATGTACATTATTTGTCCTCGGGTACCTTAACCTGTATAAGTTTTCAGTAAAACCGTGTACAGGTATCAAATTAAACTCTCGAATTTCAAAAATAAAATCAAGCTCAATACATCTCCACGTCCATAATTATGTGCATAATTAGTTTAGGGTCTGTACACACGAGATATGAGAACGAACCTTTTCAGTGGAACGAATGATTGATTGAAGCTGAACTGAATTCCTAATCAATCTTTGTTTTTATCGTTTCGGAATTCCGGAATAGGGCAGGCCTTTTAGGAGGTAATAATGTTACGGTATGCGAATTTGATTTTTTATTGATAGGCAAAGGTATTTTGCTCGTATTGACTGTTGAATGTGAGTGACTGGTCTCATGTTTTCTAGTAATCAATGATTTGTCACAAAATATGGTCAGACCAACGAATATCATCAGACCAACGAATTCCCTAAGGATGAATTCGACCAAACTTATAAACGTACCTAGTCTAATCCAGCGATTTTTTTTTGAATTTTTGACATATGGCTTTGGTTAAATCAGCCCTTAGTCAAATTCTGAAATGGTGTTGCTGTAAGAGAATATTGTATATTTTTAACCGACTTCTTCAAAAAGGAGGAGGTTCTCAATTCGTCTATGTTTTTTTGTATGTTTGTTACGCGATTACTCCGCCAATTATGAATCGATTTTGATGATTCTTTTTTGTTTGGTAGGTCATGCTTCCGAGGTGATCCCATTATAAATTTTACTAACTTTGCTTGCGTGATTTTTGAGTTAGCTTCAATATTACGTATTTTTTCCACTTAGTTTATCTAGACGATATCCTGTTTGACTCCTTCACTGTTATTTACATAGCAGGTAGTGGTATTCGGATTTGTGTGGGGTAGGTATCACAACTAAAAAGTGAAAAATAAAAACTTTATACAAAAAAAAAAAAAACAACCGACTTCCAAAAAAACACAAAAAAAGTGAAACATAACTTTCATTTCGGAAGTCGGTGGCAAAAAACGGAAATTGTAAAGCAAAGACACCGACTTCCGAATTTAAAGTAATTTTTCACTTTTTTAGTGTTTTTTTTTGTAAAAAGTTTTGTAGTAACAGAAACAACATTTCAATATATCTTCATATCATCTATTATTGACTATTATCCTGTGTGGTCAAATAAGTAAATATATTGAATTTGATAATATTTTGATCGCCGCCAATTTATTACGTGCATAATTAGGAAATACGGTCTGATCAGCAACATGGTACAGCCGGTTTATTCTGCAAAAATCTCACCGAGAAAACTTACGTGAAGTGAGCTGTCATTCCCTCTGATGCTAGGGATTGACACTATTGACAGCTCACTTCACATGAGTTTTTACGATGAGATATATTTACAGAATAGGTAGGCGGGTCTCCCAACAGCAGACAGTGGAAGACTGAGTTGATAGATCGATGCAATACAGTACGCTAGAGTAACTACAAGCCATCCATTACTGTTACAAGACCTACTGGCATAATATCAATGTATTACTTACTCAAGGGACTGTTATACCTCCTTCGATCATGTGGATCCATATATCGCACAAAACTAAACAGAGACTGTAACATATATATATATTATTTGTTACACGAACAAAACAAAAGTTGTCTGGTGAAATAAATCGCTAGGAGGCGAGTTTCCGCGTCAGAGAGTATATTTGTGGCACGTGCGTTTCTGCGGTGACAACAACTGTGTCGAGTGAACTATATGAACTGTTATGGAATGAACGAATCGTATGATTTGTGAATGGTATTGTTTTATTTGATTTTGGTGTGGCTTTGTAGCAAGTTTATTCTTTAAAATACTAGGGTTTGGTTTCGGTCAGAAAATTCTCATGGAGTTGCTCTTTCTGTTGAATTTGCGGGAGCATCCTGGACTACTGCCTGTTAAAGCCATTTAGTGGGCGAGAGCAGCGGGATTTTTCTTTAAAAAAAAACAATCGTTCCTAGAATAGGTACATAAAATGTGAATTTTGTGAGACAAAAAAAAACAGATCTTCGATATCTTATTTTATTTTGTCTACGCCTACAAGGTAAAACATTATTCTTTCCTGTCGAGATGGTACTAAAGTAAAATAACGCTGTCTCTCAAAATTATAAAACATAATAAAAACGACGCTTCTAAAATTTGCGACGCCATTTCTTAGTAAATTCGTCGAAGTTGAACCAAACTTGTTATTTATGATTTCATGCTTATGCGAATAACACTTTGGCACATATTTTCAGGCAAAAATCGTAATAATTCATTGGAAAAACTTCCTAATTCACTTCCTTTTGTGTTTGGGGTTAGTATTAGCGCCGCGTGGGGTTAATTGACCACGCGATCGCAATTTGAGGGTTGAAAGAATATTAATATTTGGTTTCAATCAATTTTCTTACGACTTCACGCCATATTATGATAATATAACTTTTTCCTTTATTACTTTTATGGCCATGACGCCTTAACGGTAAAAAATATACTGCTGCGTCAGATATTACTGGGCTTGGCGTTGAAAATTACGACCAAGCGGTAAATCTAATTATAATCTTGGTCAGGATATAGGCTAGTTGAATTTACGATGCCGAAAGAAAACTGAGGCACTGAAAATTAGTTTATTGGTGTTACGATAACGTTGAATAAAATATCTCTGATGAACATGATCGTTAATCTCAAGCAAGTTCTTTTTCCTCGAACTTATTCGAAAGAAGTGTGGCGGAATCTACATCGCCACATTTACCTTGCAATGCACATATATACAAGAACCCAACATCAGCCGTTGGGCAGTTGTCCGCCAGACAGAACAACCGTTTGGCCGGAGGATCCTCCCTTTTCAATGATGGTTGAGTGAACTTTCCTCATACCCCTAAAGAAGCTTCTATAAAATTCTAGATATCTACTTTACTGACGTAGTCACCACTCCGCCAGTAGTAGATATTTCAATCAACTCAGCCTATCGCAGTCCAGTGCTGGACATGTGTCTATCCCAAGCCGCGCCACAATACCTTGTCCTCTGCCTTCCACATCCATGTTCTATGGGTCCCCCACAGACGCAGATTTTCACAGGTCACCAGAAAACACAAAATTGAAAAACATACTTTCTAGTCTTTATAGCATAATCAGCCTATAATGTCCCCACTGCTGGGACACAGGCCTCCTCTCCGTGAGAGGGAGCGGGCCGTAATCTACCACGCGGGCCCAGTGCGGGTTGGTAGATGTCACATGTCTTCGAATTTTTGGTTCTAGAACATGCCGGTTTCCTCACGATGTTTTCCTTCACCGTTTTGAGAGCAGTGGCGATGAAATAATTTACACAAAGTAAAGCGCTTGTCAGGGTTCGAACCTACGACCTACAACTCGTAAGTCGTGGCCGTTACCACTGGGCCACCACTGCTCTCTTTCTGAAATTCTCTGAAAGTCTTTATGAAATTGCTTAATTCGTAGAAAGAAAAACTTTTTACAAAAAAAAAAACAACCGACTTCCGAATAACTTTAATTTCGGAAGTCGGTGGCAAAAACGGAATTGAAAAGCAAAGACACCGACTTCCGAAATTAAAGTTATTTTTCACTTTTTTAGTGTTTTTTTTGGAAGTCGGTTGTTTTTTTTTTTGTAAAAAGTTTTTATTTTTCACTTTTTAGTTGTGGTACCTACCCCACACAAATCCGAATACCACTACCTGCTATGTAAATAACAGTGAAGGAGACAAACAGGATATCGTCTAGATAAACTAAGTGGGAAAAATACGTAATATTCAAGCTAACTCAAAAATTACGCAAGCAAAGTTAATAAAATTTATATGGGACCACCTCGAAAGCATGACCTACCAAACAAAAAAAGAATCATCAAAATCGATTCATAATTGGCGGAGTAATCGCGTAACAAACATAATCCTGTATAAAAATCAAAAAAAATCCTGAGAGCGCGCGAGAATTCTCCAGAAGACGCGCAACCTGTTATTTGGCTCGTAGCTAGTTTGTGCGTTACACTATTGATATAAAGTTCATTATACTTTGTACAAAAAAATTGCTTCCATTCCATTCCGCGGCCGTGTAAATTGAGCCTTATGAGTCGAGTGTCTTTTTAACCGACTTCTTCAAAAAGGAGGAGGTTCTCAATTCGTCTGTATGTTTTTTTGTATTTTTTTTTTTGTATGTTTGTTACGCGATTACTCCGCCAATAATGAATCGATTTTGATGATTCTTTTTTTGTTTGGTAGGTCATGCTTCCGAGGTGGTCCCATATAAATTTTATTAACTTTGCTTGCGTAATTTTTGAGTTAGCTTCAATATTACGTATTTTTCCCACTTAGTTTATCTAGACGATATCCTGTTTGACTCCTTCACTGTTATTTACATAGCAGGTAGTGGTATTCGGATTTGTGTGGGGTAGGTACCACAACTAAAAAGTGAAAAATAAAAACTTTTACAAAAAAAAAACAACCGACTTCCAAAAAAAACACTAAAAAAGTGAAAAATAACTTTAATTTCGGAAGTCGGTGGCAAAAAACGGAAATTGAAAAGCAAAGACACTTTTTTAGAAATAAGTTTTCGTAGAAGCTTAGTTGATATTACGTTGGGACAATAAAACGGAATTAATAACATGTAAGCATGTAGGCTTAATTACTTTTTTTTGAATCCATTACGGGAAACTCTAGGCCTTTTTTTTTTTTTTTTTGGGTGGGAAATCGTCATATGTCTTCTCCCGCTCTGGGCGGAGCGGAAGGGCGTGTCAGACTCTTACTGACTAAAACCCACCCGTGTTCCTTCAGTTGCCTGTTACCAGGGTCCCGGTATCCCTTTCGGACTATACCGCAACCCTGGCAGGCATCGGTCCTAACGGACCCCGTCAGGTGTGCTGACATCTCTTTGAGGCGCGCGTGGAACACGACGCGCCATCGACCCGGGCCTGGTCCTTATCGGACGGCGAGCTACCCATTGCTCGCCGTCCGCAAGCCCGCGCCTATGGTGGCCGGGAATTCGCCTGGGATTCCCGACGCCCAGGGTGTCTCCAGCGGCGGCGGTTAGGGGCGTGAGGGCGCAAGCTTTGCAACTCTAGGCCTGCATCTGATGATAAGTGATGATCAGGCGGAAGGAAGCTTCATCCCGAGTCTTCAAGCACAGAGGAACTGGCTATCTTACCTCTAACTGCCGAAATACAACAATGCTGTTAACTTTGTTTTTATGGCGACAGACTTATATAAGACGGTGCAGCTAGCCAGGCGAACTTAAAACAAGCTCTACCAACTAACTAAGTACCTGCTAAGTAGCAATCAATCTGCCTAGCCTTTTCCCAACTATGTTGGGGTTGGCTTCCAGTCTAACCGGATGCAGCTGAATACCAGTATTTTACATAAAGCGACTGCCTATCTGACCTCCACAACTCAGTAACTGGGTAATACGATACCCCTTGGTTAGACTGGTTGTCAGACTTTCGGGCTTCTGACGACTCGTAACGACTGTCAAAGATCCACAAATGACAGCCGGGACCAACGGCTTAACGTGCTTTCCGAGGCACGGAGGAGTCTCGATATGTGAAAATGGTCACCCATCCACGGACCAACCTCGGCAAGCGTAGCTTAACCTGGGCTTCTCCTGCCTACCTGCCTGCCTGCCTACCTGCTAAGTAGCAAACATTAAAATTAAAGAATACAGTTTTACTTGAATTATTTATACAGCATATCCATCCGTACCATCAAACTGAACAACTTAACTGAACAACTTTCTTCATGAGACAGAAATCGTAATAGCAAAAAATAATCAGCCGTGCCATACATTTGGGTCCAGTAGGTATTGAAGATTTGCAGGGTGTCCCATATAATTTTTTTCGCGATTAAATATGACCGCACTTTTCTGATACATCCTTCATACCAACTTCTTTATATAAAAGTTTATTTTTTACCTTATAAAAACCATTTCAACTTGTAATTATAAGCTTATAGTGAAAATCGTACATCATGTTTACGGTGTAATTCACGTTAAATCAATTTTATAACGATAATGATTGATTTAAAAATTACATATCTTCATAACTATCTATAATCTATATATAAGAAGAAACTGACTGACTAACATATCAGCGCACAGCCAAAACTACTTGGATTAGGAATGTGAAATTTTGCACAAAGCTTAGGGAGCACTAGGAAGGGATTTTTGGAAATTCGACCTTTACGGGTGTGAAAAGGGGGGAATATGTTTGTATGAAAAATCTTTTCCCTCGGGGTAATAAACTTGAAACTTGGCCTTAGTAAATAATAAAGTTTGTCATCATTAGATTTTAAAAACTACCTTTTAGGTGGAGGGGGTATTGAATTTTGTTGGAGAAAATAAGAAAACCACACGGACGAATTCGCGGGCTAAATGCTAGTTATGCATATAACTAATATAAACACCATAACATTTTCCACTACCAACCTCAAATTAATTACGGCTGAAAAGCTTTCATAATGGCCCTGCAAACAACAATAACTATGATATTTCATCATTACACATCAAAGTTCTACAAATTGACGGGTGACCGCGGCCACACGCTGATAAAAGCACTCGTGCGGTATGTGGGTTCGACTTGTTGTTGTCATGTTATACGCATCAGTTTTTCAATCAGATGTAGCGTGATTGCTGCTAGGCTAACATGCGCAGCGCGACAAACTTTTGTCGTCGTATTATCTCGTGTCGAATCGAGATTCAAATTTTCGTGTCGTCGTGTATTATCGACGAGAGGGTTTTAAGCTACGATTTCCTAGACGAGCGGTGGCCTCCGTAAAGCATTTAGAATTTACCGGGGAATGACGTCACTGAAACGTTTTTTATCACCGAAACGTTATTTATCACTGAAACGCTATTCATATTTTTTGACAGCCGTCACTGTGGCCGTTATGTGGCGGCCACCGCACTCCGCTGGCTTTAGCCCGGATGGTGCTGGGCATGTGATCCCGAGGAATGAGAGTCATCGACATATCAAAGATTTGGGAGAGACCCATCTACATCAGTGGCGTTCCTTCCATAGAAGCCCAAAAGCCCGGCTTGCCTTCATAATTAAGCCTATCAATTAAAAAAAAAAATAACACTATATAATAATATATAATAACCATGAACAACATAGAAAATCCGTAAATCGCTCACTTGGCTATTTTTTTAAATCGTAAAAAACCTGTCTGTTTTCCCTGATTTTGACCCCTAGGCACGCCACTGATCTACATATATGATGAATAGATGAATAGAGAAAGACCAATCGATTAATAAAAAAGTGAAATACAGTATCTGAGTATTTTGGTAAATACTCAGGTGATAACTCTCATGCGTGTTTTCTTACATATGATAATATGGACTGTAATACTGTTTGAAATAAAAGATTTATTATTTCCTTTATTTCACTTGAAACCTTATTATGTTACATTTTAAAATAGGTATTTTTATTTAAAAAAATGTTTTTAATTGTAGCCCTTCCCTATTGGGATCTGGGTCTAACTACAGGACCAGGGGCTATGGCCCTGGCCATATACCTTATTATAATAAGTGTCATTTAGTTTCATTCCGTAGGTTTTAGTTTTTACGTCAAGCAATGTTCGTGTCGATGTCGAAACATATAATTTTAAAAGAAAATTATGCCTATTTCAACTGATTCTCCGTAAACCAGATGTTATCAGCTATCTGGCCGACTGAGGGCGAACTTAAATACAGGTCACTGACAGTGTGACAAGGGCCTCAAAACGTTTAGATACGATTTTGAAACGAAAATGGAGTGGTGCAGGGATGGCAAACCTAGAGCTTTGGTAGAATCAATTTAGGAAAATAATCATGTACTCCTGTCGTAAGAATTAAGCTTATCTTATAGCAAAATAGTTTGGTTTGTTATACGGGAAAGAAATAATATCTTCGTACTACAAAGGCTCGTATTCATTACCGGAAACTTACTCATACGATTTGGATACTAACAACCGTACAACAATAGTGTTAAAAAAAACAAAAAATCAAAAGTCATTTATTCAAACTAGGCTGAGAATCAGCACTTTTCGAACGTCAAAATTACATAAGACAGTCCCCCAAAACGCCCATCCTGCACCAGAATAAGATAAAATTACGGTGATATAAGTGAAAACTAATGACTGGAGCCCTTATATGCGATTCAGCGCCGAGTATACACGATTCAGCGTCACCGACTTTATGGAGCTGAGTATACCCAATTCAGCGTCACCAACCGACTGGAGCCGAGTATAGCCGAATCAGCGTCACTGACCAGAGCGTGAAGGTTCAGTTTCGTTCACTGTTAAAAAAGAGCGCAAAGTGCGCCTAGTTTTCACTTCAAAAATGTAGTTAATTACATACTGACTTATCTCTTAGTTTGCCAGTTTTGTTGACGGTAGGTACACTAATATTAATTAGTGCCTACATTTTTTGTTCATAGCACGTATGCCATTGGTTCACCAACCCTGTAAAAGTGGGCAAAGAAAGGTAGAACTATCAGTAGATGGCGCTAATGATCTGTGCGGTACACGCAACGAGCCGATTAGATCGACCCTTGGCTTGGGGGCGCAATTTCCGCTAGATACGGCCGATAGCTGCCTTTCACCATTGTGGGGTTATTCTGGACTTCTTAGACGATGTACCTCATAGCGGTTGAGCCGTTTTGTGTTTTGGTATAGAGCTGATGAAATGGGAATTAGTGCAGCTATGCATAAACGAGGTATTCCAATAGCATTTGTCCGAACCACACCAGAGCACTTCCACTAACAAAATAAACAGTTCCACCGAACCGCACCTATCAAAATTTTGTTTCAGTGCTGTTAGTGGAAGTGCTCAGATGCGGCTGCAATCAGTGCTAAGAATGGAATACCTCGCATAAAGCATAAACCTTCAACATTTATGGTTGCCACAATTGGTGCTTTTGTGAGTACGAAACAAAAATATACGTACCTAACCTACTTGAAGAAAGGATACGGTGTATAGTGCAAAGCATGTAATATTTAGTAAAAAGATGTTGCTGATGATATTTTTTACGAACTTTAAAGTTATAATGTACAGTCAGGAAAATTCATTGTTGAGTAAATATACACTTTTCTTCAATTTACGGCAAATTGTTATAGCCGTTTCAGACATTGGCAGAATGGTCGACATCAGCTTTGCTTGCCATAATAAAAAATAGAAAAGAATAGAATAGGTATAGCCGTTTCACACATACTGTCAAAGAGTGAAAGTTGTGTTTGGACAGTATAATTTGGTTGTCAATTTACTTTCCTTGACTTTATAAGGGGTGTAATTTTTTTTGCAATGTTACTTTATTTGATGTACAGAATGCGTATTTGACGGCTATGTGACGGGTCTTTTTACAGCATGTATATGTAGGTACACTTACTGAAATTGAGTAGACATTGGTCTACTTAGTGATTTTCATAGACTTAATAATGTTTTATGACATAAAAATAATTAAAGAATTTAATACACTGTGTTTGAGCTATAAACTGTGTCTAGACAAAAAAGTAATTTCGATGTATTACTTTAATAATACTTTGGATCTATTACAGAATAAGCCTGCTCCACCCCACTATGACTGGATACCACGAAATTATATTAAATACAAGATGGCAAGACGCACACCTTTCCTTGGAATTGTTTTGGTTTTGTGAGTAAAAGTAATTTGTAAAGTTTTCAAAATTAGGTAAATTGTTACAAAAATTACCATAAGGACTGCCGAAGACCACCGCTTGTTTTTGTGATTTTGTAAACAATCTAGCAAAATCCTATTTAATCTGAATATTGTTATATTCTTTCCAAGTTATATATAAAGATGATTTCCTGAAAAAGGTTTATTTAAAAACAGAAATTGATCACAAATCTGCCAGTGATGCCCGGACATTGATATTCCCCTAAGACCATTGTCATTTACTACTACTTAGTAACACGTGCTAGGCTTTCTTCAAGACCAAATTAGTAAGATATAGAAAGGACATTATTGACATACAGGGTCAAATTAAATTATTTAGTTAAACTCCGCAGAGGTGACGGGTATCGATATCTGAACATGTCAGTCATTTAGTCTGCCTAGCCTTTTCTCAACACAAACAAACACAAAACATCCACACACATTCACACACACACACACACATACTGACACTCACTCAAACACACGTACTTAAACATGATAAAACAAAAAACAAGAAATTATAATTTGATGATTTTTTTGTGGGGTCATTGACCGCAGTTACTTGAAATATCAGTTCTCTGCAGAAAGTATGTTTTTTTATGTGTTAACTTCACAGACGTAATTTGTATCGATAACTAAACACGATAAAACAAAAGAAAACAGATTTATTCAACTCATAATTCAAGTAAAAAAATTCAAATTATTACGGGATATGTTTTAATATTGATTTAGTTAGTCCTTTTAGTTTTAGTTTTTTATGTAAATAGTTAGTAGTGTTATATAAATATTGTGTATAGTAATTTTAATTTATGAATAAGAAAAATGTCCTTACGGGATTAAAAAACTAACTTGATCTGTATAACTGCTACTTTTTCCAATCTTTCTTATTCCAGATTTCAATATTAACTCTGAGAAACTTGGCAAGATAAACCCACCTGTCAAGTAGAAAACTCAATATAGGGGGCGGCAGGCATCCATTAGTCACCGACTCGCTGAGCGAAGCCACGTAATGCACCTTGTATTTGTTTAACTTACTAGCTTTATATACAGGAGGATATTAAATTCATGGGCATCCTCTCAAGGGGTCATTGTACTCATCATTATGAACAACTTTGACAATTGGACCAAATCTAAAATCGCAAAAAAAAAAGCTGTTCATTTATGTTCGCATACCTCGTCAAAATGTAGGGAACAGATGATTTTTTTTTCCTTTTTTTGTTTTGTAATTGTTTCTTCTAGCATAAAAAAGTAAAAATTAAAGTAAAAATCTTTTTTTAAACAAGCTCCATCACTAGACCCTGAACACGACCTTCGCGAGTGTAGTGTCAAAGCACTTGTTAATACATAGCCAATGACTCGAAATACGATGGTGCTATCTTGTTTGATTAAGGAGTTCCTATGCCCAACTTCCGGCTCCATCATCAGACCAGCTCCATGTTAAGATATTTTCAAAATGTCTCGGTAGTTATATAGTTTCAGCTCGATCGGATGCCAGGAAATGCTTGAAAAATGGATGACAATTGGAGTAACCGGAAACACATACGAACAGAGCAAGCTAATATAAAGCATAATCTTTAATTTAGTTTCGCAGTTCTATTAATAGATCCGATGGCGTTCCGATATGCGTGAACTTAACTTTATCAGCTTAGCATGAAGGACGGCGGTTGAAAGCAATTTTGCATAACGTTTTTAGAACAGTCTTTGAAGGTATTAAAATGAAGCCACTAAAAGAATGATTAACAGAATTCTCTTTCCTTTTGAACGATGTAATTAAGTCTCTATGTAGAATATTGTTGAATAGTTTTCCCTTATTTATTGTTATCAGACTGAATTGTACTTAATGTAGTGTGGCTCTAAATACCACGGCGCCAGACACAGCAAAACACATTTGAACACTGATTGGAACTTGTTTGAACACATGTGAGGCACGGGTGTTTGGGTATTTGATCAAAGTTTGATGTCACATTTATTACTGTACCTCATAAGTGTTCAAATAAATGTTTACATTATGTGACTGTGTCTAGCGCCGGCTTATGACACTATACATTCCAAATACCATAAATAACAAATCTACATTGGTTTGATTTATTTGATTTGGTGATGGGTACGAACAGTGGACTGTGAGTGCAAGACGACAGTAAGATCGTCTGAGTCATAATTTTTTTTTAAATTATTACTCTTGGGTAGTCGAAATAGGTCTTCCAACAAAGCTGCATAAATCTTTCATAATATAATAGATGCTGCTTTTTGTTTCTTTAAATCAATTTTGCAATAGTGTTTTTAATAATTTTCATAACTTTATCAATTTACACGACACCCATACCAAACAGCTTTATCATAAAGTAAAACAAAGTTAATAAATTATATCTGTATGCTTAATAGGTAATAACATTTTCTGCTCATAAATATTAAACTAAAGCTAATGTATGGCTGACCCTAATCGAACTCAGTAAGGTGTTTCTCGAATGCCTAGGCACTGAATAGGTGTCGTGTCGGTAATAATTAAATATTGTAAAAAAGAGAAATATTGAATTCTTTGCGTCCTAAAAATATGCTACTAAAAATTGTCAGGGTTCATTTGGTTAAGCTGTGTGCTTGGTCAATAATCATTGCAAATTCAATTTTCAACGTATCTGAATGTTGAATAAATTGAATAACCAGAAAAATAAAAACTTTTTACAAAAAAAAAACAACCGACTTACAAAAAAACACTAAAAACGTGAAAAATTACTTTAATTTCGGAAGTGTCTTTGCTTTTCAATTTTCGTTTTTTGCCACCGACTTAGTTAGTTAGTTAGAAGTTATTTTTAAGTTTATAACTGTGTTTTTTTGGAAGTCGGTTGTTTTTTTTTTTGTAAAAAGTTTTTATTTTTCAGTTTATAGTTGTGGTACCTACTCCACACAAATTCGAATACCACTACCTGGTATGTAAATAACAGTGAAGGAGTCAAAAAATATATCGATATATCTTCTACATACACTAAGTGGGAAAAATACATAATTATTGAAGCTAACTCAAAAACTTCGCAAGCAAAGTTAATAAAATTTATATGGGACCACCTCTGAAGCATGACCTACCAAACAAAAAATTCATAATTGGAGGAGTAATCGCGTAACATACACAAAAAAAAAAAAAAAACCTACAGACGAATTGAGAACCTCCTCCTTTTTGAAGAAGTCGGTTAAAAACAGTTTGCACCGATCGATTCAGGGACTCTCAAAATAATACAAAGTACGTACTACTCCACGTAAATGTGAGTGTCGAAGGTCGACAAATTGCCTTTTTTTCATATAGAACCTCAGTGAACATGAGCAGCCCCCATTTATTATACGACGGAGGAATTTTTAAATCGGCCTGAGTGAATTCTCGAATTACGTGTGTTTCCCATCAATCGTTTGTGGGAGTCGTATTGAAAGTGCGTTTGGTTTTGAAATAAAGGTTGTGACTTTTTCCTATACTGAAATTCACTAGATATGGCAAGTGTAAAATTCCTCCGCATAATGTCCGAAAAAACTGAGGTCATGGTCCTGGCATATTGTAGATTACAAATAAATCTTAAAAAAAACAAAACTTTAAAAATCGACCTCGATCTTTTTTCCTATTTTCTTCTCTCTCTTTTATGTCAGTATCGAGGTGCGTATTGGGGCGAAAAAAAAAACATACCTATCGTATAAATTACGTTTCAGTGATATGATTTCGGTAACTCTTATGCGATTGAAGGGATGAATCATACTATCATCTTATACTTACATACACACCTACGTGTATAGAGTGACACTAGCTTTAGCAGGGTGATATTATAGTAAGGTAGAGTTAGCGAAAAATAAAAAAAACAAGCGAGCCATATAGTAGTCGTATAAGATGTGTAACAGCTGACATGTTGGCTGACAGTACCAACCTCTCGGAAAATAGGTTGGTACCAACGTACAACTCTAGCACTGCGCGCGCTCATTAGTAAAATCAAATAGCGCGCGCTTCCCCGGCTTCCTGTTACACACTTCCGTTGCTTTACACGAAATCACTCCCACAGATCAATAGTGTGTGATCCGGACTCCACGCCCATTCAATGTAATCGGTACCTACATATCTAAGCGACGCACTTGCTCCATATCTATCATCTATTCTTTCGTCAGGAAATAAAACTTTCAACAGGATTACAAGAAAAGGTATCTCAAAACGCTGAGTAAATCCAAAGGATGAGACTCTTTGAGTGTGAAACACTTGTTGAATAGAACTGATCATTACAGGTTTTGACAAGGGTATTTACACAGACCGGGAAGAATCTCACTCGGCCTTTTTGTGTTTCTTACCTGAATGGGAAGGTATTTTGAAAATATCAAAGCATTCAAACTCAAACTCAAACTCAAACTCAAAGCATTTATTTCAATTAAACCATTTACAGGCACTTTTGAATTGTCAAAGAGTCGGTCAGTTAGTCAGAGAGTTGAAGCTAGTTGCCCATTCCAAAACGTAGATCTCTATGGAGAAGAACGGGCAAGAAATTCCAAGGACACTCTTTTAAAAAATGGATATAGATATTACAAAATCCTGGGTACAGTATTCATGTTGCTTCTATATGTGAGAACAATGAAAACAAAAAAAGAATCAAAAGCAATTCAAAATTTAAGATTAAAAATAAGCTCTGGCAAATAAGAGGTGACCAGTCTCAACTGACGGCGCCCGTTCACGAAGGATTACGCCTGTTCATTGGAACAACAAACATACAGTATAATGTATTTTTCAATACTATTTCTATCAAGAGATAGAACGTTAAAAAACAATCTTAACGCAATAATAAATACCTAATAGTGACCATCGAAGAGTGATTTGAAAGTTTTTTTCTGTAAGTATATTTTGACTACAATATACAAGTTAACACTAATATATATATATTATCTACTGTATAAAAAAAGGGGAAGAGCTCATTAGGCATCAAAAAGATAATTAATATCGTAATCGTAATCGTAAATCAACCCAAGGTGATCAAACTGGGTTTAAGTTTATAGTACGAAATCGCGTACAAAAGCTTCAGAAAATGAAACATAATGTGCAACTTTATATCCAATTGTTTAATTTATAGTTACCAGGGGGCAACAGCATGTGTTGCGCATTAATTGGCAGTCATTGATGAACAATACCGCTGTAATTATAACTGATACGCATCAGTGAAGGTTTCATGTTTACGATTATTTTAATAATCGACTTTAGTCACCCAAATCTATAGTTCAATATCATTGTTTTGTTTCCATGTCCTGCAATAGTATCACACCAACCGGGGGTTATCCTTGGGTGCCCTTGCATAATGCGAACAGGCATAATTGTCAGTAGGTGCCCCATTTCATTAAAAATGTCTAACGGGCCTCTACGAGTTGGCTTCGGCCCCTCGTACGCCTTCCAAAGGTCCGGTTGAATAAATAAATAAATAAACTGAGTGGGAAAAATACGTAGTATTGAAGCTAACTCAAAAATTACGCAAGCAAAGTTAATAAAATTTATATGGGACCACCTCAGAAGCATGACCTACCAAATAAAAAAAAAACATCAAAATCGATTCATAATTGGCGGAGTAATCGCGTAACATATACACAAAAAAAAAATACACAGATGAATTGAGAACCTCCTCCTTTTTGAAGAAGTCGGTTAATAAAACAAATCAACATTTAATTCAGAATCACTTCCACAATGTAACTAGTGTTAAGCTCATTTCAGACTACGCGGTTACTCCGCCAATTATGAATCGTAATTGGCAGAGTAATCGCGTAACAAACATACAAAAAAA
The DNA here is from genome assembly GCA_948473465.1 of Lithophane ornitopus. NCBI lineage: Eukaryota > Metazoa > Arthropoda > Insecta > Lepidoptera > Noctuidae > Lithophane > Lithophane ornitopus. Next base: position 5,344,291 of record OX419616.1, on the reverse strand, counting down.
AAAAAAAAAAAACATACAGACGAATTGAGAACCGCCTCCTTTTTGAAGAAATCGGTTAAAAAACATTTTAATAATAATCAACCAACATTCAATACAATAAAGTATAGTATAAAGTATAGGAATGGTATTTGGTATATTACGATGAATAATATTAATGTTAGATTTAAATTGATTCGTAGTGCACTCATTTGTAAAACAAGCATCAATAATGGATGTCGCAAGCAAAGTATTCCCATTGCTGATTGGAAAAATAAATGATTAAACATCAAACAAAAAAAAAACACGTATTTTTTTCGAAAATGGCGGTCGCCCAATTTCTAAGGAATAAGTACTTTCCTTTGAAGATTTTGCCGTCCCAAATCTTCCTTTATGTCCATTACGATTGAACATTTCATATGAAAACACTCATTTAACATTTCCTTTGATTTTAATTCCAATTAGTACCCTTCCAATACTTCAACGTATGCGTACAATTTGTGAAGAGTCGCTAACAAAGATGTAATTATTTCAGGGAGACGCAAAGGACACCTGTTTCTTTGAACTGAACAAGTGCCACAAGAGCTAGTAATTAATTCCGAGATGGGAACGAGACTGACAATGCTGTGGTGGTGATAGCGCTTTATTATTATATTTTATAGGTAATTTAATTATTTATAACGTTATATCGGGTTTCCGTGGTTTCATTCGCTTTTCAGAGGACGTGTGTGTGACTTTTTGCAAATAAACCTTTCATACAAAATGAAAAACCACACGGTATCTACGCGCTTTTTTGGATGCGCTAAGCACCGTGCTACGGCGTAGCGGCACGCTACGACCGAACCTGCTACGGATAAACAGAACCTCACGTTTATTTTCGCAAGGTTAATTTTAACATATCAACTAAACGTTAACGTATTAACTTACTATTGCTTTGTTGGAACTGTACTAGCTTAATTTTTATTAAAACATTGTCCTCTCTAAAATGTAGTAAAAATAATTGAATTTTCAGGAAAATCTACACTGAGTATTTTATCCTGAAAACCGATACGGTGTGGCAGCGTGCGTTACATGCAACGGTACCATGTACGCACGAGTGCTATGTACAGTAAAGCCTTTTCCTGTGGGCAGCCGAGGGCCAGAAAATGAATTAAAATGGCTGCCCCTTCGATGTATTTACAAAATACCTATGTGTGACGGAGCCAGGATATTCAGTGAACGATGAGGTCTTCTTTTAACATTCGAAGAACAAACCTATTTCATTGTTAACTATCATAACTAAAAAAAAGCAGTTGGTACTTTATTTTGACAACTTAATCCCATCAATTGGTCACCAAGTATCGGCTATATAATTTTTTGTTAAATAACTTTTGAGATCCATTGGATATATTTGATCCTGACAAAATTGAAAAGCAGTTTAGAACTATGATCTTGATAATGATGGATGGTCTTTGAGTTTTTCGCAGGCTAAAAAGTAATCAATGCTGACATATACCTACTTGCTTATTATCGCGTATCGCCATAGTTAACCTAAGTTTGAATATTGGTAGTTTGAGTAGTTTTTGCGGTCTACCCTAATGTCCTTTCTTTGGTATTTTTCGTCGACTCGTTGAGCTCTTTAAGTTCTTAGTTGAGCTACACGATGACTGACATGCGTGCACTGACTGGACGGGTCCACTCAAATCGGTCTCTTCCTTTGTGTTTTTTCCTCAAAAGATCATCTTAGACACCAATCTACATGGTCTTCATATTGCCTGACCAAGATTATGTCTGGACTTTAATAAAAGATACCTTTGAGTTTGTTTCGGTCTTTCTTCTCAGAGTAGTCAGTTATGAAACAACGAACTAATATCGTTAAAAAAAAAAGATGTATAAAAGCGTTTTTTTGAACCATTGTACAAAAATAAAGGTCATTTATAATTTATCACAAGTATAAACATACGTATTACTTAGTAATATTGTTTCTTACATATTGCTTATAAAGAAAAATGTATGAGTAAACTACGACCTTCGTTCATCCTTATAGGTTCAAACTCGTTTACAAAAGAGTGGGCATTATTTACAGAGTGACTTTCAAGTAACCGTCTGTATCGATCGATCAACACGCTGCGTCGCCGTTGCATACATTTTATGGTGTTGATTACTCTATTATCTACAGCCATCCTTTAAGGCTCGTACAAACCGGCGCGATATTGCGGGCGCGACAGGCAGCGCGACCCATGTCGCGCCCGCGATATCGCGCCTGTTTGTGGGCATCTTTATTTTACGCTTACCGAGAAATTTCGTAATGGAAATGGGAATTATCAAAACAATTAAGAATTAAATATTTCTTAATTGTTCTCAAGATTATTTGACCAAGAAATCCAGCAACAGAACCGCAAAACAATTAAATTGTTGCCACAAGCACTCAACTTGATGTACTTACCTCCGTTAAGGCGATTGTGGTCTTAGTAATAGTTGCGAAGTCTGAGCCCCTCTATTCCATTGAGATGTTTCGTCGTCGCCGAAACATCTCAATGGAATACGATAATAATATCAGTGTGGTATTTTACTTGGGTACCTATAACATCATTTTTCATTGAATCTTTTAATTTAGAGATGCATACGAGCATTGCTCAAAATATTTATTCAATGTGTTTTGGTGTTTAGAGACAGAAGTAGGTAAGTACTCAAATGCAACTTAATTTTAAGTCATAAGCTATCTTTGTCATTTTAAGGTTCACTGCTAAGTATATGAATCTTTTGGCGCTCGAATGACGTTGATAGAGTGGCGCTCATGGTAAAAATTTGTGCAATTTATTGTACTGTGAAATTTATTGAAAAAACAAAATGGCGGTGTAGTTCCGATTTTGGGCACACGCTAAAAGTTGTATAATGTAGTGACGTAACAATTTTTAAGAACGTCGTTTTACAGTTAACTCACACGCACATATTTACAACCATTTACAATCAAACTACACCTCACTAAGTGCACACATGTTTACGAAACCGGCCTCACGTCACTGTTGACAGCGCTTAGGTACTTAGGTAGTTTTTGAATTTTGTTATATAATTGTACATACTATACATTTTTTTTTCTAACTATAACTATGTAAGTTCCTAGAATTTTCATATTATTTAAATAAGGATTAGGTTATGTTAGAAAGTGGATCGATATGAAATTGAAAATCACATAAAACTTGTCATGTTTATAAACCCGTAAACCAGGTTCATAAGCGTGTTCATAAACCTGCAAGTCACCATGTGAATGTAATGTTCGTTGATATTTCAGCATACGAGGGTGCTCGCTAGAACGGAACTACGCTAGGCCGCCGTAATGCTAAGCCATTAATAATGTCAGGCCTGTAGTTATGTTTAGATAACATCTTAGTGATTGTGAGGTTTAATAAAATTTTGCAGTTCATGCCGATGATGGCTTTTGATTTGCAACTTAGTAATATTATTGTATTGTTAATAATTAATTAATAGTAATCCAAAATTTTATTGTCGTTGAAATAATTGTACCTTACCCAGCATAATTCTTAATTTAATCTAAACAATTTTACTCTTACTGAATTTGACCTTTAATTTTAAGATAGTTAATTGATTCAGGCGTGACTTTGCGGAAATCCATTATAAAATACAATAGACGTAGATATATTAAGTAACCTATTCCGCTTGACTATTCTTCAAGAGTCCTAAAAAACCCTGCAAGAAATCGACACATGTTTCACCTCTCAACGAGGCATCCTCAGGATGACGATTGACCAATTGCAAACAAGAACGCGACGTGTTGATCAATCGCCGATGTTGTTGATATTTTTGATAGAGGCTAGGCAGATGATGAAGTGCACCATGCACTTCATCATCTGCCTAGCCTTTTCCCAACTATGTTGAGGTCGGCTTACCATCTAACCGGACGCAGCTAAAGACCAGTATTTTACATGGAGCGACTGCCTATCTGACCTCCACAACCCAGTAACTGGGTAATACGATACCCCTTGGCAGACTTTCGGGCTTCTGAAGACCCGTAACTACTGTCATCCACAAATGACAGCCGGGACCAACGGCTTAACGTGCTTTCCGAGGCACGGAGGAGTCTCGGTATGTAAAGATGGTCACCCATCCACAGACTAACCCCGGCAAGCGTAGCTTAACCTGATGGATCGAGCCGTGCGGCTGTTATTACGAGCCCCTGTAGGAGCTCGTGGCTCTCGTGAATCTCTACCACGGATATCTATGATCTCTACCAAGTGTCAAGATAAAGACACGGAGATATTTTAGAGACACTAAGTGCACCATAGCGTGGACAATATGGTGCTCTTAGTGTCTCTAAAATATTTACCAAGTGTCAAGATAAAGACAGAGATATTTTTCTGAGATTGTTTTTCTGAGATTTTCGATGAGTCTATGCTTTAAGTAAAGTCACAATGGATACGAAAATAATCCCAATTTACTACGCTTGCATTAAAAAAAATTGCCGTTACTGTATATGATGCTCAAATGCTGACAAAAAAACACATCCATCAATTACTAACTAATCCTTTTTTTTTCGTATTCCTCGACAATTTCGTAATAAAGCGCTGGGAGGTGGTGACACCAATCCGGCTGAAAGTCAAGCCACTTCGAATGTGATTCAACGGGGCTTGATTGATTACCTTTGCGCACGCTACCGTCATAATGGTTCTATGTGGAACTGGCTTTAGGGTGCTAGCGTATACAACGTGTAATGTTAAATGCGCAAGACCTAAAAATCTAAATAACGAGCAGCATCAATTGAGTCACATTTTTCATTAAAAAACGTTGCCGTGTCTATTTACTAATAGGTCAAGCCATCACATGCGCAAACCCGCCAAAGTAGTTAAACAAACACAAATTGTTGTCAACCAATTTAAATTTTCTCATACGCGGGATAATAGTAGCTTTTATTTCAATGCAAATGCGAATCTTCCAAAACTAAAACAGCACATAAAACCTTTACAATTTTTAAAATGATTTTTTTTCTCTCTGTTATAAGGTCAGTCGTTAAAATCAGTTGGGTGTCTGTGGTTTTGCACATTTAACGTTACACGTTGTAGATGCTTCAAAATCGCCACTATACCACCGTGTAGTATTTTGCAATTTTGATGAATTTGTTTATCGTAAGCCTAATATGAAGAAAGCGCAGTGAGGGTATATCCTCCCCAAGATGGACCGATGACCATGTTGTCGAGGTAATCCACTGAATACGAGAAGCACATGACCGGTCGATGAGGCAAACCTCGGGGAAGGCTTATGTCCAGCAGTAGTCAGCTTTCGGCTGAATTTATGATAGTAATATCAAAATCACTCGTTTCATTATTATTTCTGCGACCTAAATTCTCCAAACAATAAACAAAAATTGTAGCGACAACGTCTATAGCTAAAGTAGCAGTCGAAAGCAAAATTGCCGTACCTACCTAATTTTTACGTTGTACAGACTGATAAGTAATCCATACTAATCATTATAAATTCGAAAGTAACTCTGTCTGTCTGTTACCTTTTCACACCTAAACCATTGAACGGATTTCGATTAAATCTGGCAAGGAGATAGATGGCTTTCCGGGGAAGGCTATAGGCTACTTTTTATCAACATACAACGGGAGCGAAGCAACGGGCGGAAGCTAGTCTTACATAATTGCTACCCAATATTTTGATGCACTCTATCACTAGGCATTTTAAGACGACTATAACAGGTGGTTAACGCTTCTCTCTACAGGGATTTCAGTCATGGAATCATAGATAGTGAAACAACAAATAGTTGGGAAAAGTTTTCAACTAGAAATCATAAATGTTGAGGATTCGTTCTCTATAACTGCAGATTCTAAGCTGATAAGTCGCTTAGCAAAAGCATAGCGTGTGTATGAGAACTTATGTACTCTGAAACATGTTGTATACCGTTGCGATAAAGATCAAAATAAATTTTTTCGTGGGACAGTTTAAAGTATGTAATTAAAAAGGTACAATGTTTTAAAAATATTAATTGTTTCTTTATCTGTTTTAACGAAAAGACGTGGAGTTTGGTATTTCTTCTTCATTTTGAATGTTGGTGAAATTAATCCACCATTTTCTTCTATCGATATTTCGTAAAGCAAAATTGTCTATCGGAGTTAAGACTAGCTTTGGTCATGGAAATCTGGGAAGTTTACTAATTGGAATTTTTTTTTTTTGACAAACACTTCTGCCTATTGTTTTCCTAACTATGTTGGGGTCTGCTTCCAGTCAAAATGGATGCAGTATTTAATCGTTTTTTTTCCAAACACTTATATTATAGAAAAAATAAATCAATATCAAATTCGTGTATAAAATAGATATGTCTAAAACAATGACCGCTGAGAAAAACCTTAAGTTTGTATATTGTTATTTGTTCTCCGATAAGAATCTCTTAGCGAAACCAAAGAGCCTCTCAGAAACACTTCAAACATTTGTGTTTGGTTCAAGATTACAGTTCACAAAGTGGAAACATATCGCCTTCGAAAACTTAACTTAGTTTTTAGAGGCTTATGTAACTACACTTAAAATGTAGTGTGTCTACTCATCTATTGTTGAAATAATTAAGTGTTGTCGGGTCTTTCATGTTAATATAATGTTTTTGTTTTAAACCTGTTCTTTATTTCCAAAGAAGGTAATAAACTAAAACGGTAACCAGAAACAGTGTGGCGCAAAAAGGCGCAAAAAATTCTGTATTGACATACTGCAGACTAATTCATGATCGTATTATTGCCAAAAAATAATAATGATTTCACCAAACTTATCAAAAGTGATTTCAAACTGTAACTGCATGGGCCCTAGACATTCAATAAGCTGTATTTTTATTATCATGCGTTTGTCATCAATATCAATAATATCATATCAAACATGGTTTGATATGATATTACACAAAGGTTTTTGGCGTACATGTAACGCCAAAAACCACAACAATCCTGCTGAAACTAGTAATTTTATGTTCCTAATTCTACTAACACCTTTGGGAGTAATGTAGATAGGTCCTCGGGCCGTATTATGACGTATTAATGCCACTATTTTTCCAGTGTGAGTGAGAGACGGAGCTATACAAGGCCGATAGCACCATCCTTTTTTCGCAGTGGAATAATAATGGTATTAACACTTCATAATACGGCCCCTGAAGGGTCTGCCTCAAAGGGGCAAATCGATTTACTAAATCTTTAGCACAGCATAAGCTGTTCTCGCCACAAAAGTATTATATTTTTAATAAAAAAATCTTAAATAATAATAATTTAAATTTAAAATTTAAAAAATTCAATTGAAAACAATAAGTAATTTATTTTCGATTTCGAAACGTGAGAAAAAAGATTAGAAATCTATAAACAAAAACAAGGTATTAAAGGATTCTCTTTACGAAAATTTATTTACTTAGGTATTTTTCCATAAGTTCCACAATAATTTACATAACTTACCTAATTAGTCACGTTGCCTGCCTACTGCCAAACTTCGTATCATTTTCCTTTCGAAGGGAAAATATACAAGTTTAGTAATTACTTTATTTCGTTGTTTTCGAGATTAGAAATAACTTATTTCGACGGTGTCGGCACGTAAATCGAACTTTTAGATAAGCTTACATAACCCGATAACGTTAATTTCATTGCAAAAGGATAGGGCCGTACTCTCGTTTTTCTTTCATAAACACTTATTGCAATCACTAATCGGTTTAACAAGCGAGGCTTAATCCTAAATTCCATTCAATAAAAAAATGCACCAATGTTTTCTTAAAATAAACACCTTTTACGATCATCTACTAAGTCACCGCGTCTTCGAGACATAAATCATTGTTATTAGTCTGTCTCGCTCGCTCTTACGAAGCTTATGGAGCTGGTAGCAAACTATCGATAAGACGTAAGACGTTGCACATTCAAACATTGCGCGGCAAGAGCGCGACAGCAACACGCGGCGTTGGAAGGACACATTTCTGCCGCGCTCTAGTGTGGATTAAGAGCGGGTAGGACCCAAAATTGCCTGTCTTCAATTTGATTTTTCATGAAACTGATAAGACTTAGGTATAAAATAAAAATAGTATGAGTAACTGATAACATAACATGATATTTCCAAACTTTTTGTGGAACAGAAACCGACGAATGTTTGCGCGAAATTAAAAGGTACTAGCTTCCGCTCGCGGCTTCGCCCGCGTGGTATGTCGATAAAAAGTAGCCTATGTCCTTTCTCAGACTCTAGATTATCTGTGTACCAAATTCCATTTAAATCGATTCAGTAGTTTTGGCGTGAAAGCGCGACAGACAGACAGACAAAGTTACTTTCGCATTTAACTTTTAAGGAACCTCTCACCCGACTTCAGACCTTTTTCTTATCTTTCGCTCTTAAATTATAAATAGTCATTGCACTTACATAGGGGTGTTTCGTGAAGCATATTGGATAGCGGATTCTCATCTTAGAGACGTCATTTCATGGGCCACCCTGTATATTGTATTTTTTATTGCAATTCATCGTTCTTAGCAAGTCAATAACCCTGTAGCAAGTAGTTATTATGTTGCTGTTGCAATGTGCACCCTGTCGGTATACACTTAGGAGCTAAGCCTTGCACAAGGCTATTAGTTTGAAAGCGAGACACGTTTGCTCCGTATAAGATGTCACTCAATTTGCTGTATTGTTACTGTATGCAGTTTTATTGTAGGAAAAATTCTACCCACATTTATATCCACCAAGCCTTTTCCCAACTATTTTGGGGTCGGCTTCCAGTCTAACCGAATGCAGCTGAATACCAGTATTTTACATGGAGGTGACTAGCTATCTGACCTCCACAACTCATGTAACTGGGTAATATGATACCCCTTGGTAAGACTGGTTGTCAGACTTTCGGGCTTCTGACGACCCGTAAAGACTGTCAAAGATCCACGAATGATAGCCGGGACCAACGGCTTAACGTGCTTTCCGAGGCACGGAGGAGTCTCGATATGTGAAAATGGTCACCCATCCACAGACCAACACCGGCAAGCGTAGCTTATCCTCATGGATCGACCCGTGGGGCTGTTATTACTTCCTCCTATCTTACTCCTATTATACCCACATGGTGGAGGAAATCGTATATTTAGGGTTCCGTACCCAAAGGGTAAAACGGGACCCTATTACTAAGACTTTTCTGTCCGTCCGTCTGTCTGTCCATCTGTCTGTCCGTCTGTCACCAGGCTGTATCTCATGAACCGTGATAGTTAGACAGTTGAAATTTTCACAGATGATGTATTCCTGTTGCCGCTATTACGACAAATACTAAAAAACCGAATAAAATAAATATTTAAGAGGGCTCCCCCATACAACAAACGTGATTTTTTTGCCGTTTTTATAGATAATGGTACGGAATCCTTCGTGGGAGAGTCCGAAACGCACTTGGCCGGTTATATCATTAATACAGACGGTCCTATAAATACTTTGTTATTGTTAACTGGAATTAACTGTAAAATAGATATCATGAAAAATGAACACAGATGTTACTAAGGCCTGGGAGGTAATAATTGTGTAACACACTTACAGTAGCATTGTCTTTCATTTTGACAGTTCAACAACATTCTTTGCGTTATTTACGTTGTGGAGCGGACATTTTTTTCAAACCTAAAAAGCAATGGATTTCCTTATCTTTCAAAATCATTCAGACTGTGATTGAATTCGTATATTATTAATTATTGTGCTGGATTTAATCATCTAGTAATTCGAAATTGATATAATATCAACCTTTTATTTGAACGATCCTCTCAAGAATCGTTTTGTTATCTCTTCAGAAGGCCTACAATATACAATATACACGCAGTTATTGATGTTTTAACTGAGATTAGCTTAATTAACGAAACAGTATTATCTAGTACTTCTAATAATACTATAATAGATTCTTTAAACTTTTAGAATCGACAAAAGAGAAGCATAATAAGAATATTTTACTGTATCACCAAAATATTAATCGCTTCTTTGGCAAAATATTAGACGTGGAAATGTTAATAGATAAATATCATATGGACATCATATGTTTTTGTGAAACCTGGTTAAAACCAGATAGGATGTTGTTTAATGTAAATCACTTTTCAGTTGCCAGTGCGTACAACAGGTCTTCAATAGGGGGTGGTACCTTAATATTATGTAATAGTAGCTTCAGATATAAGGAAAGGAAGGATATCACTGCTTGCTCTGTTGATCGCTTATGTGAGGTAGCATGTGCAGAGGTTGAAGGCCATACTTTCTTATGTGTTTATAGACCACCAGCCTCAAACTTGTCTTCATTTTTAATTGTAATGCAAGAAATACTAACTAAGCTTCTTAGAAATAATAAAATAGTTTTTATTTGTGGTGACCTAAATATTGATCTAAGTATTAGTAAATTCACCGGAAAAATGTAAGCTTATCTCACTGTTTAAATCATTCAATTTAAAATGTATATTTAATGAAGCAACTCGAGTAACAGCAACCTCAGCTACATGCATAGACAATGTATTTACTAATTGTAAAATAAAAGACTCGTCTCTAATTAGTGGCATCAGGTCTGACCATACAGGTCAACTTATATCCTTTGAATCAGATAAAAAGTTATGTTTAGATAAAACCATTGAGTTAAGACCTCTTACTAAAAATAAATTGAAAATGTTTAATAATAATGTTCTTAGCAATCTCGTAACAGCTAGTTTTGATTCACAAGACCCCAACATAAACTATGGTACATTATTTTCTACAGTATGTAAAGAATTCAATATAGCATGTCCTGTAAAAAAAGTAAATCATGCTAGACCAGATGCTGCCACATTTTAACTCAAATAGGATTTTACATAGTCACCAGTTTGGTTTCACGAAAGGTAGGTCGACGACAGACGCGGGAGTAAAACTCATCAGTCACATTTTAGAATCCTGGGAGAAGTCCCAGGATGCAATTGGCATTTTCTGTGACCTCTCAAAAGCATTTGACTGCGTCGACCACAATACACTGATCTGTAAATTACACCACTACGGAATTCGTGGACAAGCTGCTGATCTTGTTCTTTCTTACCTATCAAACAGGCAGCAAAAAGTAAATGTTAACGGGGCAACGTCCTCGGGGTCTCTAGTTAAAATGGGCGTGCCTCAAGGTTCAATACTCGGCCCTTTCTTATTTCTAGTTTATATAAATGACCTTCCTTACAAGATGGCTAACTTGTCGGATATAATACTATTCGCTGACGACACTTCTCTTATTTTTAAAATAGATAGAAAAGATACAGTAGTCTCACATGTCAACGATATTCTGCCTACTCTTTCGGAATGGTTCGCAGCTAATAATCTTTTACTTAATGCGAACAAAACTAAATGTATTAGGTTCTCATTACCAAATGTACCTCAAGTGGGTCTAAATCTAAAATTTGATGGCAAGAAACTAGATGCAATTACAGAAACTATATTTTTAGGAATTACTTTAGATTCAAAATTACAATGGGGCGCCCACATCAGAACTCTTTCAGGTAGACTAAGTTCAGCTGCATATGCAGTAAGAAAAATAAGGCAGTTGACTGATATAGCGACAGCTAGGTTAGTATACTTTGCTTATTTCCACAGTATTATATCTTATGGCGTTCTGCTGTGGGGATCGGCAGCTGAAGTAGATTCAATTTTCATTTTACAGAAAAGGGTAATCCACGCGATCTATAAAATGAGTCCTCGCGAGTCCCTTAGAAAAGAAATTCAAAGAAATTGATATACTGACTCTGTCTTCTCTCTATATCTTTGAAAGTATTTTGTATGTTCGCAAAAACTTAGGACTTTTCAAAATAAGAAGAGATTTCCATAATATAAATACACGTAGTAGACACGAAATTGTCATACCCAAATTTAGATTAACTAAAACAATCAAGTCATTTCTTATCAACAGTATCCGCTTTTATAACAAGTTGCCAAAGTCGGTTACAGAACTTAGCGATGGAAAATTTAAAACCCATATCAAACGTGTCCTTATCAAAAAAGCATATTATAAGATTAAAGACTACGTTGATGACAAGGAAGTTTGGCAATAATTCCTTCTGCACATGTGGCTTCCCTTATAAACGGCATAATTATGTAAGAGTCTATTAACTGCTCCCAAATTACCATGTTTATTTTCTTTTCATTTATCCTTGACATAATCATTGTATTTGACATTATTCCTATTATTATAGATACCTCCAATTTAATTTCAACTCCTAGTGGCTTTTGTGGACATGATAATTATTCAATTTGTTACAGTTGTAATAGCAATCACGTCATTTGGCTGAAATAGGTTTTTTATTTATTGTTTGTCTTTTATATAGATTATTTTCTATTTTGTGAATGTGAGAACTTTGTAGGCTTATTGGACTGTAGATTTACTGAACATCTATTTTTTTAAGTACCTGGTACTTACTTGTTGAAAGGCCTACATTGTCCTCCCATGCCTACTAACACTGTAATTTAAAAATATTGTAAAAGCCAATTATTTTTAAAAGAGTAACCGTGGAGTTTCTTGCCGGCTCTTCTCCATAGGAAACGACCAATTGGAACCGTGCACCTAGCTTCTGACGTTACATAAGTGCCCATGTAGGTTTATGTGAAATAAAATATTTTGATTTTGATATTGGCCAATTCTCGTGCTTGAAAAACGTTCACATTCAAGTCGCAATCTGTCAAATTTGTCAAAAATGTTGGTAAATTCATAGTAATTTTGACAGATTGCGAATGAGATGCGAATGCGAACGTTCTTAAAAATTACGGGAATTGCCTCTCTGATTGCTTTTATTATTTTCAAATGAATAAATGAAATATTCAGCTGAAGACTGACGTAATTGAAAGCTCTAGAATGATTGTTTATACCAGCACTTATATTTCAATAAACCTTTACTCATTGATATTATGGTCGCATTGAAAATGCACTTACTGAAAAAGGTGATACCTGCGATAGGTTTAAAATAAGTCTTAGAGACTCCAGAAGGAGCGAAGCTAAACGAACTTAGTTTCGTTTCACTTCATTCTCAGTGTGGGAATAGAATATAATAGAATAGAATACTCTTTATTATGTACACCATAAAACATACAGATACCTATAAATATAGAAATTTAACGTAGGGTGACACAATGGGCGGTCTTATCGCTAAAAGCGATCTTTTACAGACAACCTTTGGATGGATTAAAGCGAGAAGGAGAGATAATACTGTACACTGTAGGTAGTCAGTGGTGTACCATTTACATCTATTCTATACATATAATAAATCTGTAGACGAGGCGTTTCTGTACAATGAAAAAAAAAAAAAAAAAACGTAGGTGGAGTGTCCAAGAATAACCAACAGATGCCATTTCTACCATTTTTGGAATTTTTGTCTGTTTGTCTGTTTGTCTGTTCGTTTGTTTGATTGTTCCAGTATCACGTAAAAAGTACGAAATCAATATGGTTAACTTATACACTCAAATATTGTGTGTAACTCGATGTTTCATTTAGTCTTTGTTTCATCGCAATCGCTTCAAAATATCAAAAGATATAAGAGTTTAAAGTATTCAAGAAGAAATTTTCATTAGGTACGTAATGTAGATACACGTAACGACATCTATTGTCGTAAAATGACACTAGCGTAAAATCAGGTAGGTTTGTGAGAACGTGTGTAACACACGATCATAATCATCATATGTTCACATACTTCGCGCGGAAACATAACGCGTTACGCGATACATTGTGAATTCACCCAATCTAAAGTTTGGTTAATTCAACTTTTCCAAATCGATTGTTTGGTAGTAGTGCCATAGGTGGCGCTATCTATCTTTTAAATCATGATACAAATATTAATCATGAAAAAATGGTGACAAATTTTAATTTCTTAAAAATTGTAGATTCTTACATCGAGCAAAAAGTGAGTAATTAAGGCACGAATGCGCTTACTAAATAAACACGAGTAATCTACTTTTCTTTCAACTACCAATGTACCTGCTGCGATAAAATATACCTGCTCAAGGTTAACTCAACTCAATCCAAATCAAGTTAGGTCAAGTTCAGGTCAAGTCAGGTCAAGTCAGGTCAAGTCAAGTCAAGTCAAGTCAAGTCAAGTCAAGTCAAGTCAAGTCAAGTCAAGTCAGTCATGGAACCCTACGTCTTTTCTACATAGCTTACAGAGTGTTCGAACGTTTTCCCATATATTTTGACAGTATCACTTCGTGCTCGATAGATGGCGTTGTTCATTTAACGTCATTTTCTGAATCGCGGTGTTAATTCGGCGAAAGTCATTCTTCTACGGAGACTCCGTAGAAGAATGACTTTCGCCGAATTCATAATTATCGAACATTTGGCTCATTTTGAATTGAACACATAATCCATACTAATCGATGCTTAAAAGTACAAATTCGATAGTAACTCTTAAATTTTAGATAAATAAAAAAAAATAAAAAAATTTGGAGAGATAGATGGCATCCCGGCGAAGACCATAGGCAATTATTTTCTCAAAAACAAATTTAAGGGGGGGGGGGCATATAGGGGATGAAAGTTTTTATGGGAAACCTATCATTTTTAGAGTTCCGTAGTCAACAAGGAAGCTTTATAGTTTCGCCATGTCCGTCTGTCTGTCTGTCTGTCCGCGACTTAGCTCAAAAACTTTTAATCGACCAACTTACATGTGCAGTTGCAAAAACCCAAACATTCTGTATGCGAGAACAAGTTTTTTAACACTTTGAGGGACAGTAAACGCCCATAGACGTAATAACAATAAAACTTTGCGAAAGTTTGTTTGATAAAATAATTCATCCCAACTACGGAACCCTTCATTGTGCATGTTTCGACACGCACTTGGCCGGTTTTTTTTTAAGTTAGGGCTGTGAAAATTTATGCTTTTTGTAACTAACAAAGAGTTACGTTTTTCTAAAATCATCCCTCATGAGGGTAAAAACCCTTCTTTACCCTCTTGATTTTAAAATTCACATGTAAATACTTATTATTGACATTTTTGCGGGACTCTCTTCAAGAGCTATTTTGAGAATCTGTCCACTCAATCAAAAGTTATTACTACTTGGCTCTTGGCTTGGAACGAAGAGTTTGAGTTTACCAGTGAGTACTTACTCGATAGATGGCGTTGTGCAAATGATGCGATTTTCAGGGGCCATGTAGATTAGAGTCTGAAATGGTCTTTTGAGGAATGAACCACACAGATTTGAGTGAACCTGTCCTGTCACTGCAAGCATTTGTCAGTAATAGTGGAGCTCAGCTCAGAACTTAAGGAGCTCAACGACTCGACGAACAATACCAAAGAAAGGACATTTGTGTAGGCCGCATCAAGTTCTCAAATTGCCAGACCATTGTTAAAACTAACTGAGAACGAAAAAATATAAGAATAAAAACAAAATAAACATCCACATAGTCCTCACATTCACAATAATACAATACTTTACAAAGCAATCATGTCATTTTGTCAATATCCTACATATAATATTCAATAATGTGAATTTGTATATAAAACTGGTAGGTATATTTTGATGATTTTCACTTATTCAAAATGTCACAATGCCAAAATGACAAAATGTTAGCAGAGCGAGCAGCTCAATCCCATGCTTTTTGTCTTCTAAATAATCTGAAATTGTATAGTACCCTTTTTACTAAGTTTGGTTTTAATACAGCTTTTAAATCGTTTAATGGGTAAGTTTCGAATGTCAATATGATTAAAATATGATTCGCGATCGTAGCAAATAGTAGCTTTACAGAATAATAACCATTAGATACAGGAATACAACTCCTGCCATATTAGTTAGATTAGATAAATAAATATATTTGAAACAACTGCGACTCATTATTTAGATCAACATAAAACTTGATACTGACCTGTAAAAAACAAAATCATAAGAAAATTTGAATATCGCAGGCTCCCCCAAAGCTTTCGCCTTAGTTTCCATCGTCCATACAATATGCCATAGTTTTTTCATTAATCTTTATACAAGATTTTTTCATTAATCTTTCCGACAGTTCCATACTGCTGTCCATACTATCCACACTATCACCACAATATAGATATGAACTACCACTAATATATAAAGTTACTGGCTGTCTCATGTCTGTTACTTTTACGCCGTAACGCCTAGGTCGCCTAGACAGACCACGTGGGTTATGGGACATAGGATACTTTTATCCCGGTAGCACGTTCCCGTGGGATAATTTCCGACATCCACGCGGGCGAAGCCGCGGGCAAAAGCTAGTATACAATAAATGGGGTGTGGGCAGCGCTTTAAGCTAATCAAAGTAAGAACAATACCTTAGGGCCTAGACAGCTGTACTCCTTCCCACGTCAGTCAGACTAGGAAGTGGGTCACCACAGTGCCATGGTGTTAACAGTTAGACTTGCCAGTTAATGTTAGCTGTCATAATGACACTAGCTTTGATTTATAGTGCCTAGCTTCACGGCTGATAAGTCGCTGACATGGATTGGGTTGTGATTGTGTTTGTGTTAGTATTGTATGGGTGTGTAGGTAGTTTAGTTACTTAAAAGGAGAATGGGCGTTACTATATGAGTTGCGTCCCAACCATTGTAACAAGTTGCGACTAGTATAAACATCTTCATTTAGTCTTTTTTATGATTAATAATCCAAGTTTTTATTACAATTGCGTGCAGGTCAAAAGTTATGGGAAGGTTATGGGGCTTTAAGTGAAAAAAGGTATTTTGTATTAAATAATGCTTTAATCATTTTTATGGTATTATTTAATTCATACTTCAGCTAAGTCGAAATCGTGGGTGAACATGGTGTTATTGAACATTCAAAAATTTGGTTATGTAGGTTAGCTTCAACAGTGATGTAACTTATGCCATGTGAAAGCTTTTAGGGTATTATTTTTTTCATACTATGGCAGCTAAGTCGAAATCGAGCGCGAACATGGTGTTTTTGAACATTCAAAAATATATTGCAGTAGGTTAGGTTAGTGATGAAACTTATGCCATGTGAAAGCTTTTGGGGTATTATTTTATTCATACTAGGGCAGCTAAGTCGACATCGGGCGCGAACATGGTGTTTTTGAACATTCCAAAATATTCTAAACATTCACTAGTAATTCATATTCTTACAGCCCGTGCGAAGCACCGGCGGGTCGCTAGTTAATACTAAAAAAAGGTACCTACATAATTATCTACATGGGCATAATCTAACCTAACATAAACTAACGTAGCCTATCCTTACCTAACATAACCTAACCTTTTTTATATTTTTGAATGTTCCAAAACAAATTCCCTACACGAGATACAGAGTTATGCCCATACAAAAAAAAAAGACACTCATTGAGATCTTTCATATGATATAGATAGAAAAGTGTTACAACACTTGGGACGAACCGGCCCATTCTTCTTTGAAAGTAGGTACTGATAAGATATTTCATTAAAACTTCAATCATAAAATTGTCGGCCCGTATTAAAGAAACATTTGACGAACGACTAATTTCACGAAATGGATGAATTTAACTCGTTCGTGACGCCATTACATTATTTTCTGGGGATATGTAAAGTAGCATGTCTAACGAAAAACCAGAAACAATTGAGCACTTGGATGCCAACATTCGACCCATTATTCGGCTGTGCAATTTCAAGACCAAAAATCCGATTTTTTGAGAAATGTCAGTTGTTATGTTTTGAAATTGCACAGCCGTATTGCCGAAATACAGCTTGATTTACTGCAAAGAGTGTGTGAAAATTTGACCTCCAGGTGACGCCATGTACGCGCCAGCCGCGGCGGCCTCATACCCGAAATCATATTCCAACATTAATGCCATCAAATTATCTGTCAAATAAAGCTAATTTCATGAATATAAAAACATTTTTCTGTGTTATATTTCTATTTCAAGTTGTCAGCCTCTAAAAAAACTTCTTTTCCTACCAAAAGAGTCTTCTACTTCTGAGATAAAAAACAAAATACACAAGATTACATACACTTAAACTGGAAAGTCTCGTCTACATGCTTCAAAACATTTATAAATACGCTGGCTTCAATCCTTCAATCAATACTTATTATGAATAGGAGTACGTACATAAAATTACTAAATACATGAAACTCTAGTGCGTACATACTGGACCTATCGCCTCTCGGATGTAAATGTTAAACCACTAATTGGAAACTGTTAGGTCGATGGATATTTGGTTAGTCTCGTTAGACTAGCGAGATGGTTCCTGTAAAATGTGGGTTGGGTTGATTTCAGTTCATTTGGTGTAGATTTAACTTATTTAAAGTGGTTTACATATACGGTTAGGTGTTTTATTTTAATTTTATGTTTTTATTTTTACTTTTATCTTTTGTTGGTTAGAATAAACGTTTTTACAATAAGTTATCAAACGAATTAACCTATTGGAAACCACGATCATTATTATACGAAATACGTCATTCGAAGATATTTGCAAATCAGTCTGATATTTGCAAGTCAGGCAGCCTGCAAGCGTCAAGGTACTACCAATGTTAATAATATCGAAAATAAAGACTCGAGAATAAAGTACTCTGATGGATAATAGGAACAGTTTAGGTACATGAGGAACAGGGTGTAAAGTTCACTCATCCACCATAGAAAAGGGAGGATCCTCCGGCAACTGCCCAACGATTGATGTTAGGTTCTCGTATATATGTTCGTTGCACGGTAAACTTTAATTGCGCGATGCAGGATTTATGTGACGTCAGGATTTTTGTGTGACGTCAGGTATTTGATGCATGATAGTTCGCATGTGGCGATGTAGATACCGCCACAACAGAAAAGTCAGTCTTCAGATGTTATATTCTCTACTATTAAGTATAGCCGAATCGCTTTAGCGTGGCAATAGCGGTCATTGCCCTTTCCCTAATAATTCTCCGTATGAACCTAAGAAATAAACTATGTATAATTGTTTGTTATTGGAACATGTTGAAGATATTAATTCAGTACGTTAACGGACTTTTTTTTTAAATAAAGAATGCTATAAAACGGTGGGTCATTGACCGTTGTTGCCACGCTAAAGCGATTCGAGTATAGCAACAAGTGTAATATGAAGAAGTTGACAGTTTGACAACTGCTTATAGAAAACAGAGTCGGTAATTTATATAACTAATTGCATTTACTTCATGTAGGTATTAGATGTTATTGCTAGTAATAACAAGTAAATGGAGGAGTTATTATGTTCTTGATTAGATTTTGGGCTTGTTCGCTTGTGCTTTTACGATAATAGTTTCCTATGAAGTATAATCAGGTTACAGTTCTCTTGATGTGATTTTTCCAGAGGTTGAATATTCGATCGAATATCTCACGAGAATATAGCTTTTGAACCGGAAAATATTGTGTTTAAAAACAACCCTTTGGAAGCCCTTAGGGAATTCCGAAATCCCTTGCTTGGTAACCTCTGCTATGATAACAACGCACCCTTCAAAATCTAACTTTATGTTTATCCGATTAATAATCGATTACTCGAATTTGGAACACGATCAGTTTATCTGAACCGCATTTAAGAAATGTCAGTGTCAATATTCCGCAAGAATGATTGCCATCATTGTTGCGGAACACGTTGTCATAATTGTCACGTTCAAGAGCTGTTAGTGCTCTGACAGTTCTTAACCGTGGTTTAGAGATGTCTTGATCGCGTTCAGTGTCCTTGGTTAAAACCAAAACAGAAAAAAAAATCCTTTCAGAATATATCTCGTTTTCATAATGTATGGAAACGAGATTTATTAGGTATGTACTCACGCTAGACAAAAATAACAGAACGCCATATTACCCTGCCTGACAGCATAAATAACACAACGAATATAAATGGTTGAATTGTCAAAATGAAAGACCAGTGTGTTACGCAATTAGGCTGCTGATCTACACCTGCTTCCATTTTCCAATCTGACCTTTAAATGTAAAAAAATGATTAAAAGCCCGCACGCTCGCGTAAACACAGTAAAATAAATTTCGGTACACATCGGAAATAGAATTTGACGTCGATTTAAACAAACGAAGACGCGCTGGACAATAAATATATCTTTGAACACATCGTAAATACGTCATAGCATTGTTAAATCTTTCAATATTTAAACAATCAACACCTTTGTTGAAATCTACTAACTTTTGATTGCGACTTCGATCACATAGAATATTCTATAACTTGGCACTTATTCCATCAACCCTTCAAATTAATGAATTTGTATATTATGTGTGGATGTCTACGCCCATTGTACATTGTGGTACGTCCCACAAACGTAAATAACTTACTTTCAGTAAGTATCTTCAGTTGTTCAGGCTGTGCGTTGTCTGTCTGTTAATAGCTTTATATAAAAGCAATGTATCAATTTTCAAAAGATTTCACGTCATCGTTTATATCACTAAACATTAAAGTCACGTAACAAATCAATGTGATTACAAATAAATAACAGACGATGGTCTAGGTAAAAGCCATTTTCCAATAGCGACAGGGCTATTGGAAACCTCCAATGTCCTTCCAAGAGTATTATTTTTGGCGCGAGCGCGAACGGGACGATGAATCGGGGCGGCAGACATCAGTGTGGGACGCGACCTGTTGACGTGAGGTTGCCAGACGCGTCGCGCTGTGTTGCCATACGATGCAATTCATAATGGCGGGACTTTTGAATTGAGAAGCGGTTTTTTTTTCGGATCCAGCCATAATGAGTGTAGTGTGGCCAGTATTATTTTGTGTTGTGTAGTGAGTTTTGATGGATTAGAAAGTTGGATTTGGTGTGTGTAGGTATGTTTTTAAACAAATATTTTACAAAAATATAAAAACTAAAGGTGTGTAGTACTGTAGTAGTACCTTATGTACTTGTAGTACCTACAATACGTGGTCATTTCATGTGTCAAGGATTGATTCAGGTTGGTACTTGTGTACCTATATACTATAGTTTAAAGGTTATGGGAAAAATTGGTTGCTGCACAAAGAAAACGGGTAGGTACGAGATGTAACAAAAGTCAAAATCAAATAATTTATTTCAATTAGGTAGGTACATAAAAGGCAAACCAAAGAAAGTGTAATTTGAATACCTATTAATTATGTTCACTGGCGACATGTGGGTGTAGGTACTGCCTACGTATAGGTACACCTCTGCCCAACCCAACCTTTCGGGGAATCAAGGCGTTATGTTATGTAATTAAGTATGGTAACAAAAACAAAGCTTAAGAATTAAAATAAATCTAAGTTTGAGATGTTTTAGATATCGATACCTACCCTGGAAGTAAAAAGGTAATTTAATTTTTCATTTATTTCGGACAGAATCCATATCAGTGTTAATAAAAGTTTTCTTAAGATCTATTTAGTAGGTAAGTACCTACTACTACACCTACCTACTATTAAATTTTACTTGGTAGATCACTAGGTAGATTACTAGGTAGGTAGATCTATTTAGCAGGTAAGTACCTACGAAATAGATCTTAAGAAAAATTTTACTAACACTTATAAGGATTCTGTCATTTTATTTTATTTAAATGACAAATGACAATTTCAAGTATCAACACGTGTTATCGCACTATGTACTTTTTTAAATGTCGCGCATGTTTTCTGGATCAACATTCGTTGGCCAGACTCTAACTTCCATGCTTTCACGATTATTATTTACAAAAAAAACGTACCTATTTACATTATTCCATAATATTTTTTTTAATAGCACTCCTGTTTTGTATGTCACCTACATAAAAACGATTTCCGTACGAAAACAGATTATCGAGTTATTTCCACACGACTTAGTTAATAAATAAAACCTCTTTGTCGGTTGATTCCGCATGGGAAATTATTTACATCACCATTTGTTTCGTAAATTATTCTGTGATGTAGAGATGGGTTGTAACAGGTTAAACACGATATCTGTTATCACTGTGACTGTGACAAAAAAATCACAGCTCCAAATATCTGTTATTCAATCACAGCCTGTTATTTTTGCACGGACGATAAATACGCAGCCCGTTATTTTTGTACGGACGATAAATACGTATTTAAATCTCAATCGAATATCTTCTTTATTTCATTTGGTTTAAAGTCGAAAATCGTATTTATCTGTAGTAATATAACAGCCTGTTATTTTTGTCCGGATGATTAATACGTATTTAAATCTCAATTGAATATCTTCTTTATTTCTTTTCGTTTAAAGTCGAAAATCGTATCCGAAGTTTTAACAGTAACAGCCGCGGTAACAGTCTTGAGGAGCTGTGATTTAAAGTAACAGATATTTTTTATCGTTAGGAGCAACTGTTATCTGCTATTTTTTAATATCTGTGATTTCTTTCTGTGACGATAAATATGCCTCACTCCTACTGTGATGCATTATTTTTTATTTTGGGAACTCGGATATCGATTATGTGTATTCTTTTAAAGCGAATGATATATTTTAATAGCAGTATATTTTTATTTATTGCTAGCATTTTGTCAGCGACTTCGCGATTACAGTTGTAATGGCAATTGGTTTGGTTTAAATAGGTTTTTATTTTATATAAATTATTTTCTACCTTGTGAATGTGAGAACGTTGCAGGCTTAGTCTAACCTACCTGAAACTTTTTGAATAAAAGCCAATTCTTTTTTTAAAGAGTACCGTGGAGTTTCTTGCCGGCTCTTCCCCATAGGAAACGACCAATTGGAACCGTGCACCTAGCTTCTGACGTTTCATAAGTGCCCATGTAGGTTTATGTGAAATAAAATATTTTGATTTTGATTTCGTCCGACACATTCCGTGGGAATGTCAACAGTTCCGTATTCCTTGTCTACATCCAAAATCTCAGCTTTCTAGATCCAAGGATTTGGACTGGTCGTTGATGAGTAAGTACCTAAGTGAGTGAGTCAGGACTTTGTTATGTGTATTGATGATAAGGAAGAGATTATCATTGATATAAATTCGAATAGATTATGTGCACACATTCCAGTCAGTGTTTTCCCTCAGCCTTATTGGAGGAAAACTTTTAACGAACTGAGGGACAAAACGTTGCTTTTTGTTACCTCAAGGACTATTGTCGGATGGATGATATCCGCTTAAAAGTACCTGCTACTAAAAGCATTTAGGTACCTTCCGGTAAAATCTCTTACTTACGAAACATACGGATAATTTAAGTTGGTACTCAACTTGTTAAACAAGTAATTTCCCTGACTTTACATCGTACACTTGATACTGTCAGTGTACTGTAAGGTTTTATGCAGTAAGCAACCTATAATTGTACTGGCTGTTAAGAAAGGCTTGATTCGAATGTTCTAGCAGTTTGTATTTTAGAATAGGAAGACAGTTAGAGTAAGCCTTCGGATGGCTTGCCGACTAGAATATTATAAAAATGTATCTTTGATCTCTTGAGTTATTGGTTGAACTATCGAGAAGTGTTTCATTCGATCCGGTGCTGTAGACCCCTCAGGCTCTACAGTACTTAATATAGGACACTGTTTCCCATCTAGCGGCTCCATTTACGTTAAAATAATACTCTAAAGGTCAAGCTAAAAATGGTGGATAGATTTTTGTATTTTTTTTATGTAAGTCCTAAAACAATACAACTGCCATAATGGTGCTGTAATCTTTGTACTTGTTGCAGCATTAAAAATAAAGTGCACTAATGTAAGTAGTAAATGACGTCGGGATGACTTAAAAATTGGTCGTTCTACCTTAAGTATAGAGATAACATATAACAGTTTAAATGTATACACAAACATTAGCATTGTCTGGCTCAAATATTATTTGTGCAAGATTTTTACAAAAATGTTTCGATTGGCGGTTAAACAATGTAATCGTGTATAACATGGCACACACATGAGCAGTGGTGGCCCAGTGGTAACGGCCACGCCTTACGAGTTGTAGGTCGTAGGTTTGAACCCTGACAGGCGCTTTATTTTGTGTAAATTATTTCATCGCAACTGCTCTCAAAATGGTGAAGGAAAACATCGTGAGGAAACCGGCATGTGTGAACGTGTGAACCAAAAATTCGAAGACATGTGACTTCTACCAACCCGCACTGGGCCCGCGTGGTGGATTACGGCCCGCTCCCTCTCACAGAGAGAAGGCTTGTGTCCCAGCAGTGGGAACATTATAGGCTGATTATGCTATGGCACACACTATCATGCGACAACAGACTGCGGCCGACAATTTTCAAATATTTTGTTCAAAGCTCCGCACACTGGGCGTCGAGTTACAGAGTCACAAGCACAACGACAGCCTAGGGGAGGCGCACGCTCTCGTTACTTGTTGCAGCGACTAGTCTTACAGTGCATGCGCACACCCGACGACAGTCGCATGCGATAGGTGCGATCGCGTCAGTCTTGCTGTGAGCGCGTACTCTGCGCCTTCGCTTGATAAGCACCTAGGCAAGTGCAACTAGAGGCTCCATAATTACTCACAAGATAGATGAACAACATGAGTGTCTCTCCCGAATTTGGCTTCAAGTCTATAATAGTGGCTTTTGTGGACATGATAATTGTTTAGATTTGTTACAGTCGTAATGGTCTGGGTGTTAGTGTATGTGAGTTTCTATGTTTGTAAACGCACCCACGATACAGGAAGAAATTCCCAGTGTGGGGCAACATAAAAAAAAAAAATAGGTTGGTTTGAATAGGTCTTTATTTTTATTATCTTACTTATCTCTTGTATAGATTATTTTTTATCTTGTGAATGTGAGAACGATGTAGGCTTAGTGGACTGTAGTAGATTCGTTGAACATTTTCTATTTTGTTAAGTACTTACCTGGTAATTTCTGAAAGGCCTACACTGTCCTCTCATACCTAATAACACTGTAATTCGAAAATATTGTAACAGCCAATTATTTTTAAAAGAGTAACCGTGGAGTTTCTTTACGGCTCTTCTCCATAGGAAACGACCAATTGGAACCGTGCACCTAGCTTCTGACGTTTCATAAGTGCCCATGTAGGTTTATGTGAAATAAAATATTTTGATTTGATTTGATTTGTTTTCTCAAAGAAAATGTTCGTTCGTTCGTTCCGTCATGGCGTCTGTCGTAACGACAAGACGCAGATGCATGCGACAACTCTGCGTCTTGTTGCAGCTACTAGACGCAACGACAAGTAGAACAGTTTGCGCTAGCACAATACACCTATTTTTACGTAGAAGACAAACGACATGAAAACACCACTCTTGTTGAAGCGTACAAAATAACAAAATATAAAAATAAAATGAATTACCCTATCCAGTTGTTCCATGCAAGTGTTTGCAGTCAAGCGAGCATGTTGTTTTAAAGCTCTTGTGAATATAGATAAAATATACTTGTACTGATTACTATGCACGTTCACTTGTCACCATTATGCTTGTTGCTCTGTTGAGATAAGAGACAAATAGAGTGGACCGATACTGAAGTATTACGCTAACGTCCATTTCTGTTGTTTATGTGCAGTCAAGTATTTTTGTCATTTAGTTTCAAATTCTTATATTCCTTTATCAAGTCAGGAGACATAATGTATTGGGTCCCCACCTATTAAATTGGCGTTTTTTTCTCACAAATAGAGAACCTCGTCACTTCTATGATTTAAAATATTCATCAATTGCTTGGTATTATATCGAATAATGACCATCATAGACAACTACCAATAGTAAAAAAACCTTATTACTTATAGTTTTCTAAACATAAAAAAAACCTTAAAAATGACTCCTCATTTTGTTAGCAGAAATGACCACAATTATTTTTTTTACTTAGCCAATTTTTTTTTGTTGCTTAATCTAAGTGGCATACGTTATCTTAGTTTTTAAACTAAGATAACGTATGTTCATAAAAGTTTTAAAACATTAGTGTTCATGGTTGTTATATAAATTAAGAAAATGTTAGTATGAAAAATGCTACTTCTTTAAAATTCCCCATACAAAACGCTGATTTCATAGGTGGGGACCTAATATTTGGAAGCTTGATTACCTAATGTATTACAAAAATCAAAATACCATACTCCTTTGACCAATGTCGAGTTGACAGCAACAAAACGACGGTGACACGGATTTACTTTGTTGTTCTCCGAGGGAGTTCATAAAGAATCAATCAATCTGCCTACCCTTTTCCCAACTATGTTGGGGTCAGCTTCCAGTCTAACCGAATGCAGCTTAATACCAGTATTTTACATGGAGCGACTGCCTATCTGACCGCCACAACCCAGTAACTGGGTAATACGATACACCTTGATAAGACTGGTTGTCAGATTTTCGGCCGTAACGACTGTCAAAGATCCACGAATGACAGCCGGGACCAACAGCTTAACATGCTTTTCGAGTCACGGAGTCTCGGTATGTAATTATAAGGAGTTCACAAAAAATACATTGTTTGTAATAAGTTTACAAAATGTTATCATAATAATAAGTTAGGATAAGCGTTAAATTAGTACACTATCGCAAAAGGTTAACAAGCGACTATGTAATTAATGATAGATGTAAGAGGCAAAATAAAATAAGAAATTGTATTTAATAAAATAAGGAATACTTATCCAAATGTTAATCTTTATGGTATAGGTAATAATTACAACTTTTACAACTTCCACGATAAATGTCAATAACACTTGTCTCTGGATTTTCCAGGAATAATCATTTCAAAATATATACCTATGAACATACATAATAATAGATAATGCACTCGTATGATAAGCCCAAATGAAGCCTTTATCTAGAGTAGTTGCTGAAATCTGTTAGTGACGCAACAGTACATTAATAAACCAGGGTGATATGGCGTGTAATGTTATAACACAGTGATAATATATTATCTTTGGAGTGCGTGATTTAGGGCCGGGTTCCACCAAAGTCGAGAGGAGAGGAAGAGGAACAACTAGTAAACGTGCGTTATTTTCAGCCCCACGCTTTGGTGGAAATCTGCCCTTGTAGTCTGAGAGTTAGGGAGCGTAATTTTGACAAAATCTACGAAACTACGATGTGGGTGGGGTGTACTAAAGTACTCCTTTGCCTGGCCTTTCAGAGGATACAGGCGTCATTATATATTATGTATTGTATCCTAGACTAGACTCATCCTAATAAAAAGTGCGAAAGAAGATCTCAAGATCTTCCTTTAATAGAAATCGTATATTGTCCTTATTGCCGGTGTCAAGTCACAATATATGAGACTTATTTTTATTAGATTTTATTCGATTTCGGTATTTTCGGTATCGATATCCGTGGTATTAATACACATACGTACGTACATTATGTACTGTTGAACACAGATATAAAAAATAATAGGGTTGATGAATAGATTGTTTTGTTGTCCGTCATGTAGATTATTAAAAAAATATTGTTATAATAAATATTAATATAATATTACTAGCTGCGCCCCGCGGTTTCACCCGCGTAAGTCTCGATCCCGTGGGAATATCGGGATAAAAAGTATCCTATGTGTTAATCCAGGTTATAAACTATCTGTTTGCCAAATTTCATCCAAATCCATTCAGCCGTTTTTGCGTGATTGAGTAACAAACATCCAAACACACAAACTTTCACATTTATAATATTAGTAGGATTTTTTTATTATCTGACTGACAGCCAAACTAGAATTTCTTTTTTTTCACCCGGGCATCATCCCTATTGTAAAAAAAGCTATGCTATATTACAGGGCTTAATTGTAATCAAATTGAACGAGATTTAATAAAACGTTTTAAACAAATCTCTGGTCACGTTATAATCATTATGCCATTCAAATTGCCATTATAACTTTCAAACGGAAAATTCGAAACCAGTTCAGGAAAATCAATAATTTTAACTTGTTGATCGCTGCCAAATCCTCTAATATGTCACTGGACATTGAGGTATCGGGAAACTATAAATTACATGGCGTAAAAGTGTAATTAATAATATCACTTTTGATTTGTGAAAATGTGGTTTAAATGATGGTGAAAACTGCATCCTATTTTTTACTTTTATAATTTCTATTGTGACGATATTATCGTGGACGTCCATGTCCACAAAATGTATGCGCACATGTGCAATGACGTGTACGTGCACGCTATAACATTATCCTGGACGGAAATTTAAAAGCGTCTTCATATATTTCCATACATTTTAGTTCCCTGTGTTATCGTGATGCCGTGACGTGAACGTGGACAGTAGAAAAGCGCACATTGTATAGCTTAAAAGACCTAAGTACACACAGATCGATACGAAAAGCGATATTTTGTTTTATATAATTTACTATTTGTTGCCCGCGATTTCATCTGCGATCCAGGATATATAATAAAATAAAAAGTAGCCTATGTCCTTCTCCAGGTCAACGTCTACCCCTGTGCCTAATTTCATTCAAATCTGTTGAACCGTTTTAGCGCGAAGGAACAAACAAGCAAACTCATTTTTGTATTTATAATATTAAGTTAGGATATATATCATATATACATAATATTAGGTATTACAAAATATTTTTGTTAGTTAAAACCAGACAAATTCTTCAACTTGTTTCTTCCAACATGACGTGTTTTTCCTAAAATATATCTTGAATAAACAGTCTTGTGTTAATTTTGCCACAACTTGGAAAACATAAATATTATTACACTCAATTCCAACAAACTTCTGAAAGTATTTCATACTTCTTGAATGAATTTCCATCTTCCATGTTCATTAAATCGAAGCGATCGCGCGATCATCTGAAAATTACTTTCCAAGTGGCGTTGTCGACATAACTGACTCTTACACCAACCGGTAGTTTAGGAGCTATGCTTCAAAACAGCATAGCAATTGGTGACAAATGGACAATTTTCAAAAGTGGAAAATTGCCTTATTTGTTTAATGTAGATAAAATGTTTAAGCGTCTGTATTAGATATGATAAGACCAGAACATCAAAAGCTGCTGTTTTTTCTAGTAAAATCCGTAAAAGCATATCATAAGCCTAGTAGGTCAATAAAATGTAAATTCGAGGTCAAAAAAAAAAATTTAACCAACTGTATTTTGTTGCGAAATCATGTAAAAGCATGTAAAATATATTTTTATTTTACTCAGCTTTCATTTACTAGTATGATGGTGACGTCTGTACCTGCTTGTAATTAATCCATACTTCCATACTAATATTATAAATTCGAGAGTTACTCTTTCTGTATGTTACCTTTTCACGCCTAAACCAGTGAACGGATTTCGACAAAATTTGGCAAGGAGATAGATGGCACCGTGGGGAAGGACATAGGCTACTTTTTATCGACATACCGCGCGGGCGAAGCCGCGGGCGGAAGCTTGTTAGTTATAATGTCAATCCAAGTACCCAGCTCCTAGCCTATAGGTGTCGTGGCGTGCAGTCGTTAGGTACGGTAATGCTTCGCACCTTGTTAGTTCGCATCTCGCTAGGACGTTATCATTACAATGTATTTAAAGAGGTTGAATAAAATATACTTTTATTCGGATTATCCTCATCGTCATCTGCCAGGCCTTTTTCCAACTCTGTTGGGGTCGGCTTCCAGTCTAACCGGAAACATCTGAATACCAGTATTTTTACGAATCTCCATACAAACCTGTCAAACAGATGAATTGCGTAATATGAATTGCAAGTTTAAAGGACTTCCTTAAGTATCGACAATCGTAAACGCCCTTTTCTTGTACGACATTACAACTTTATTTCAGGGGCCACATTAGCAATTTCTCTAAAAGCAGTTCATTTCCTGAATCCCAGCTGTCATTAGCAATTCCTCTAATTTGACATAAAAGAAATTCATAATTTGTGGACCATTTTACGAATCTCCATTGAAAACTGTCAAACAGATGAATTATTTCGTAATATGAATTACCTACACGCAGATCATATTATGAATTGTCAGTTTGTGACATTTTACGATGATTCATAATATTATCTTATTATGATTCTGCCAGTGGCCGTTTTAAGACCTCAGGCCTTTAGCAAGTTTAAAGGACTTCCTTAAGTATCGACAATCGTAAACGCCCTTTTCATGTACGACATTTCAACTTTATTTCTGACTCGCTTTAAATAAACTAAATTTTTCAAAAATTTACACACTACGTGGCTACGCCAATTTGTCGTGTGAAGGCTGGCTGATGGCAATTAAAGCCTTTGGGCTTTAATTGCCATTAGCCAGTAGTGTGTAAATTAGTTAAACAATTAATTTTAGACTATACCTGGAAATAAAGTTAAATTTTATCACAAATTCATTGTAATTCTGAATGACAGTTGTGATTTAAAACGGACAATTTAAATTCGTATTGAATGATAAACAATTAATTTTCCGGACTCTACGTTTCGTTCTCTAATCAAAGTGATTGTTTTACCGAATTTCAATACATTTTGTTTGTAACAAGACTTTATTATTTACCACGTAACATCATAATATAGAGTACTGTCGGTAGGTACATAATTCATGAATAAAATTGTATCATTCTCGAATGTCAAAAAAATTCAATGTACGAATTTTCCTGGAAAATTAAAACCAGAGGCAACGGTAAAAGCTTTTACGCAAAATCAAAGTGCAATATGTATAGTATACGTACGTATCCATACGTACTGTTTCGGTTTCCGTATCCCTAACTGGAATAAAAGAATTGTCGGTAGGTACGGAACTACGGAGGAGTAATTGATTTGCAACTACGGAGAACAGAATAGAATACTCTTTATAATGTACAACATACGGATGACAATGATTAACGATTTTTTTTGCTGCTACTACTCATTATCATCTTGTTTACTACCATTCGACTAATTTTTTTTTTTTTTTTCTATATTTTTAATATTAATAAGTTTTTTTTTATTACTTCGTTTTTAATTATTTTTCTTACCTATTTACATTTTTAAATATTTCTTAAGATAAAAATTATAAAAAGAACAGAACAACTAAACAAAAAATATTTTTTATTATTATTATTAATAAATATTTTTTTTTTTTTTCATTAAATTGTAAATGTATGCTTATTCTATTAAGAGTCTGTTACTCAAAATAAATGATTTCAATTAATTTTAGTTTACTACCCCACGCGTTATTGAATGCAATATTGGTGAGAATTTGTCGGTAGCTTGACAGTTTGTTTATAGTTCATTCCATGACCATCTCTAGTGTTTATTCAAGTCTGTCCTCAGCAGTGGCTATTTTTAGGCTGATTATGCAAACCTTGTACTGGCACCACACCATGGCTTTCGTAAAAGATGTCTAGGGCGGTAATGATCTTATATCTACCTACTTACCTGACTGCAATTTTTTTTTCCGATTCAAAAGACTCGTAAATTCGCAAAACGTTTCTAGGATGACCTGTTGGACCTTGGTCAGTCGCTGTGATCTTCATTCTACAGCTGATCCTATTGGCAGCCAGCCAAGCGTGTGATCTTACATAGTTTTCAACTGTAAACCAGTTTTACGAGTACGGTGTAAACATTTTTGTACAATGATTGTAATATCGATTGATTCGGCCGATTGGCTCTACTGTGTAGTAGTTTATGTTTCAACTATATTTAAAAACTTTTGGTGCATTCCGTGTAGCATGCTATTTGTACAAATAAGTTGAAGAAGAACCGCTGAATTATAGGTAGAAACTTCTGAAAATTTTAGTCAAGTTTGGAATAATTGGGCAAACTTGCATGACTCACCAAATTCAATTTATACCTGAATTTATTTAACACTATTACTTTATCTTTGCAAAAATACATAAAACTTAATTGTTTATAGTGACTTGTCTTCAAGGAGTTTTAATGTATTGTGACTAGTGTCGTAATTAAGGTTCTGTGTAATAAATAAAAATAACACCGCAGTCTATACTTGTAAATAAAGCTGTAAAATCACTAATAACCACCCACGCGACGTCCCCACCTCACTTTCATAGCGAATCATTTCATTTCGGCTTTATGCATCTATTGATTTTCGCTGAAAGCCTACCACGGTCATCAAACTCGATTGTTATCTCGCTTTAAGACCATAAAGGTAGTCAATAAAGTTGATATAAGTACTCGATCACGTGATGTGGCCGGCTATTTCGAGTTCGTAGTTTATAGTACCCATCCCATATGGAATGTACCCTTCCCAAGCTACACCTTTATGAACCATTTATGACTGTCATATTGTGAGTTACATTTTTTTACTGTAAATAGACGTTTATAGACGTATATAGACAAAATTATTGTTTTTATTATCAAATAATTCGATTTTCCGAAGAAAAAGTTCGTCTGATAAAGTGAACGATGAACAAATGTCACTGCTCTCGCTTCGTTATTTCATGAATAAATTCATCGTACTTATATCGAGTTTTTGATGAATAAGAGTGGCCCCGTCCGCTTTTTCAGGATCGTTCATGTGAATTTTCTTAAACAAGTATCGATGGCACTGCAAATTAAAATGTATTGGAAAACAAACGGTCCAGCAAAAATAATTACTGCTTTATTCAAATAATTTTCTCTGTTACAGAATAATTATTTTCTGTATTTTCATTATTAATGACAAAATAATTGTCACTCAGTGCATCACATTTGAATTAAAACCTTTTGTTTTCGAGTTGCTGTATCGAATGGACATCGGAATTGAATAAAAATATTTATAAACAAGTTCAACCCGATGAAAAAAAACTATATCTTTGTTTTTTTTTTAAACTATATTCTTTAGTTAATTAATTCAGGCGTGACATCCCGGAAATCCTTATCAAAAAAAATAGTCGTAGATCACGTAGATATACTCTGCGTCCAGCGCTCGGTGTGGCAACACGTCGTGTTCTGGTTTGCGACTGGTCAATCGTCATCCTGAGGATGCCTCGTTGAGAGATGAAACACGTGTCGATTTCTTACAGGGTTTGTTATGACTCTTGAAGAATATAGTTAAGCGAAATAGGTTACTCAATATATCTACGTATATTGTGTTCTATAACTTTATGTTATAAAATAGGGCTGTAATAGTATAGTACCAGCTTATCATTGCCTCAATGCAGGGCAAAGATCTCTTCTCGTACAAAGAAGGCACAATCATTGATCGCCACACTCGCTCAAGATAGTTTGGTGATTTCAGACTTATATTAACACTTTCGCGGACACTGAATGAGACACAATTTCAGACTTATATTAACACTTTCGCGGACACTGAATGAGACACAATTTCAGACTTATATTAACACTTTCGCGGACACTGAATGAGACACAATTTCAGACTTATATTAACACTTTCGCGGACACTGAATGAGACACAATTTCAGACTTTTATTAACACTTTCGCGGACACTGAATGAGACACAATTTCAGACTTATATTAACACTTTCGCGGACACTGAATGAGACACAATTAAAGTTTTATTGTTATTACGTCTATGGGCGTTTGGAGGAGCTCGTGGCTAAGTGATAACAGCCGCGCGGGTCGATCCATTAGGTTAAGCTACGCTTTCCGGGGTTGGTCCGTGGATGGGTGACTACATTTACCTACCGAGACTCGTCCATGCCTCGGAAAGGACGTTAAGCCGTTGGTCCCGGCTGTCATTTGTAGATCTTTGACAGTTGTTACGGGTAGTCAGAAGCCCGAAAGTCTGACAACCAGTCTTATCAAGGGGTATCGTATTACCCAGTTACTGGGTTGTGGAGGTCAGATAGGCAGTCGCTCCATGAGAAATACTGGTATTCAGCTGCATCCGGTTAGACTAGAAGCCGACCCCAACATTGTTGGGAATAGCTAGGCAGATGATGACGTCTATGGGCGTTTACTGTCCGCGAAAGTGTTAAGTGCTAGCTGCGCCCCACGGTTTCACTCGCATAAGTCTCGATCCCGTAGGAATATCGGGATAAAAATATCTTATGTACTAAAACAGGTCATGGTCTACCCATGTGTCAAATTTCATCCAAATCCGTTCAGCCGTTTTAGCGTGAAAGCCTAACAAATAAACAAACAAATTCCCTTTGGCATATTCGCGTGTTTAAATTTTTTGTAAATAAATAATTGCTTCATATTTTGCTATAAATTACTAGGGTTGTATCATCGCGCTTCTCTTTATTTTCTATGCAGTCGACAGTGACCGCGTTTTAGCTATTGACAGCCTCTTAAAGTAGTAAAATACAACTTGTATGTAGAAGTTGCGCAAAACCAAATAAAAACTAAAACCCAACTACGACTAAAAAGGTATAAACAAGACACCGCAGACAGACAAATTAAAAATCCGGAGTCACACGCATAAATCGAACAGATTACGTGTGACTCCGGATTTTTAATTTGTCTGTCTGCGGTGTCTTGTTTATACCTTTTTAGTCGTGGTTGGATTCATTTTTATTACTTTTTTTTTAATTCTTTTGGGGTTGTAATATATATATATATTTGAAATGTGCTCATTAAGCCCTTTCACTTGATACCCAACATGGTACGATTAAAAAATATTTGTTTTTTCGTTCATGACTTTGTCCTTATGAGGGCGCCATTTTTAATTTAATGTGACGTCACGTAGCCTATAACCAGCGGACGATCAAAACGCTTCCAACGATACGTCATTTGTCAAATTGTGATCAGTGGTTTAGAAGATAGGAGGGAACAGATGAACATACATACCGGTCAAAATCATAACCCTCCTTTTTTCTTCGCCGTAGTCGGGTAAAAACTTCCAAAACTAACCAAAACCTTCTCTTTCCAGGTACAAAGAAGTGTAGTGAGAAAGTAAATACGTGTGCAAGTGTATATAATGTGCACACGCTGAGTGTAGTGTAGTGCTAGTGCTGTGCCGCGGTGCGCAGGCGCAGGCTCGGAGTTGTCGGACGCCTCCGCCATGTTGCTAAGTTGACGACGGCGATCGGCCGCGCCTCACGCCGCTGCTCCACTCGCACGACAGGTGAGATTAGATACTTAAGTATATTAATTGTAAATACTTCTATGAAAAAACAAGAAACTAGCAAGTCATGGATAATACAACATTCGTCTGACTTTTCACAACTATGTTGGGGTCGGCTGCCAGTCTCACCGGATGCAGCTGAATACCAGTATTTTACATGGAACGAATGCCTATCTGGCCTCCACAACCCAGTAACTGGCAACTAACACGTTACCCCTAAAGTAAACTAACGTATACTCCATTTGAAATAAGATTAGAAGTATAGATAAGCCTTATTTACATTCCGTTCAACCGATTTTGAATTCTATTGCGTTGGTGGCATGACAAATGGCAGCCGCAGTAGATAGTTGGTATTGTGTAACTTTTTTTGCTTTTAATGCTATCCTACGGTATAGAAGCCTACTATAGCCTACGGTATAGAAGTCAAAATCGGTTGAACGGACTGTAAAAGGGTTTGTTTTAATGTCTAATCTTATTTCAAATGGGGTTTAGTTGGGAACAGTTTAGGCAGAGGATGATATGTATACCCACTGGTATTTATGTTATTGACGAAAGCAGGGATAAAAATATTTATAGCTCGGGAGTTTTTTTTCAACACTTCTTCTTAGTTATAACTCTGAGAAGCAATGTTATATGTATACTGGCATTTTGACAGCTTAAATAATAAGATTTAATTTTGAAAAACGTTTCTTTTCACAAATGCGCATGCGCACACCCAAACTGTTATGATTGTAACATCTATGTATTCATTTTCTATTCTACTTATACATATCTACAACCTCCATTTCTAAACATACTTATGTGAATACGTATTACTGGAGGACTCCCAAGCCATAGGCAATAAACCTAGTTTGGGAGCCAGGGAACCTGTTACTGTGTATAATGTATGTTATGAATAAATTATTAATTTCATTTATTTATTTTCGAAACATTATTTATTATTGAGCTTCGCTGAACTTGTCACATTTGCATCATTGTCACCTTGATTCATTATAACAACTGTCATACTAGCCGGAAAGCTTATTCCATGCCGAACGTTTCTTGCCCATTCGTCTCCATACGAAAACTACCTTTTGGAAAGGGCGACTAGAATCAGTTCTATTTCTTTGTTTTTGGCGTAGCCCAAAGAATCAGCATTGGCATTCAACGTGGCAATGCTGCCAGCCTTTTGGGCACTTTTCCCATTGATAGCGATGCGGACTAATTTTTTTATGCCCAATGAGCTCCTCCCGTTTATATTTTATTTTTAATTTTGTTATATAATTGTACATACTATACATATTTATTTTTGAAATAATTATTTGACTTTGAACAATTTGCGTTTGCGTACCTAAACATGGGAAATACGATATGGCGTCGCCAGCCGTCTTCCTTCCTTATTATCGGAACACGGCAGATTCTTGTTGCTAATTTCGGCAGTAATTATGTTGTCATCTCCGTTTGTGCCGGCAACTAACCGTATTCAGTTTGAAGCACGGCTCGGCACGGTTATTATAAGGGATATAGGATTTCAACTCTAGGCTACGGTTATGAGAGCAATTTTGAACCAATTTGCGATATGGATATGGGTCTAGGAATAGGAGAATGTTACAGTTACGGGTTTAATAATGGTAGATATCATGTAAAATCAATGTAGGTAGGTTATAGATGATAGAAAAATAAATAAAGTAAAGTTTCTGCCTAGCTTTTCACAACTATGTTGGGGTCGGCTTCCAGTCTAACCGGATGCAACTTTGTACCAGTATTTTACATGGAGCGACCATGGAGGAGTCTCGGTATGTAAAGATGATCACCCATCCATGGACCAAACCCGGCAAACGTAGATTAACCTGTTGGATAGACCCTTGCGGCTGTTATTACTTAGCCACGAGCTCTTCAAAATAAAATAAAGTTTATTCAAGTTAAAAAGTAAAATGATGATTTACATTAATTACAAACGAGGAAACTTAACTTCCAGCTGTAATATAGATCTGCCTGATCTAGGTTTATGAAAACCTGTGTTGCAGGCCATCAATATACATCAATCATTTAAAAGAAAGACAAATCAAATCAAAATATTTTATTTCACATAAACCTACATGGGCACTTATGAAACGTCAGAAGCTAGGTGCACGGTTCCAATTGGTCGTTTCCTATGGAGAAGAGCCGGCAAGAAACTCCACGGTTACTCTTTTAAAAATAATTGGCTTTTACAATATTTTTAAATTACAGTGTTAGTAGGCATGGGAGGACAATGTAGGCCAACAATAAATTTATTAGAAGCTAAATTAAAAAAAGAATATATTATCATATTTTCAATTACTTAAAGAGCAACTATTTTGGTGAAACAAATACAAAGTGGGATCCTAAAAAAGTTGTTCAATCAATATTTTTACCCGACTACGGCAAAGCCAAAAGGAAGGGTTATGATTAGCACAAAACTTATTCATGACAGTCTGATTGATTTGACAGATGTTAAATATTATATTACTGAATGCTTGACCTCGTGTCCTAACCGAAAGCGACTGTCGCGTAACACAGTAAAATAGCGCGACCAATGCGTACTCGTGTGACCATCGCTGTCGGAAAAGACACGGCCTGTGGTCAATCATTGTAAACAGTTGAAAGTAAATACAAAATAATGATAATGGTATTGTGACTATTATTTTCAGTTTTCTAATCGATTTACAAATTAAATAGAAATGTTACTATTTTCTAGAGCTCTTTAATTATATAAGCAGCTAACTGCACTAAGACCCCTTTTACGTGATTGCTACTACTTGTTCATTTGTTAAATGTAAACGTTCATTTATAAATCGACCGCGTGCATTGTTAAATGTATAATTTCACTGTAAAGGGATTTAACAATGTTGCTTTGCTTTGAAGAAACAACGTTGTACTTATAGTTAGCTAATTTCAAGAACCAAATGCTATATTATGTATTGTGTACATATTTAATTGTATATAGGTACTAGCTTCCACCAGCGGCTTCGCCCGCGTGTTATGTCGATAAAAAGTGGCCTATGTCCTTCCCCGGGATGCCATCTATCTCTTTGCCAAATTTTATCGATCGTTCAGTGGTTTAGGCGTGAAAAGGTATCATACAGACAGACAGAGTTACTTTCGAATTTATAATATTAGTATGGATGTTGTGCGAGAAGATGGGCAAGAAATGTCCAAAGCAATAAGTTTTCACTCCTACTAATAATAAAAAAGTGAAAGTTTGTATGTTTAGACGTTTGTTACAATCACGCAAAAATAGCTGAACGGATTTGGATGAAACTTGGCACACTGATAGTTTATTACCTGAATTAACATATAGGATGATTTTTATCTCGGTGATTGACATGGCTTAGTGGCTGCATTTTTCATTTCTCTCTGGACCTAATTCTGAAGTTCAAGCAGATGAAGTCGCTGGTTGGAAGCTAGTATTGTTGAAGAAATGAAAGCCTGAAATATTTTTAAATAGATTAATTTTTCATTTTGAGTAGATAGAATATTGTAGTTTCGAAATGAAATGAAATGAAATTGTTTATTCTGTAAATAGGATATCAGAATCACTTTTACACGTCATATTTAAAAAAATAAAATAAGCTCGATGAGGTCGGCGTTTCCTATCTGACTACTCTGAGAAGAAAGGCCGAAACAAACTCAGAGGTCGCAGTCTCTTTTAAGGTCCAGACATAATCTTGGTCAGGCCATATGAGGACCATGTAGATTAGAGTCTGAAATGGTCTTTTGAGGAAAGAACCACACAGATTTGAGTGGACCTGTCCAGTCAGTGCAAGCA
Source organism: Lithophane ornitopus (assembly GCA_948473465.1). NCBI lineage: Eukaryota > Metazoa > Arthropoda > Insecta > Lepidoptera > Noctuidae > Lithophane > Lithophane ornitopus. The sequence goes on along the minus strand of OX419616.1, from coordinate 5,305,963 downwards.
TTTGTCAGTAACCGAGGAGCTCAACTCAGAGCTTAAGGAGCTCAACGACTCGACGAACAATACCAAAGAAAGGACATTTGGGTAGGCCGCTAAAAGTACTCAAACTGCCAGATTAAAACTAAAGAAAGAGAGAAAAGAGATAATAAAAATGATCCACATAGTCCTCACATTCACAATAATTAAAATAAAATAATACTTTACAAAGTAATAATGTCATTTTGTATAAAATATTCAACAATGTCAATTTGTAGGTTTATAAAACTGGTATATTGTAATGATTTTAGATAATAATTAAAATGTCAAGTTCTAAGGTTTTAGCAGAGCGAGCAGCTCAATCCCATGCTTTTTTGTCTTCTAAATAATCCGCAAATTTATAGTACCCTTTTTTACAAAGTTTGGTTTTAATACAGCCTTTAAATCGTTTAATGGGTAAATTTCTAATATCAATGGGAAGTTTGTTGTAAAAGCGTATACATTGACCCATGAACGAGTTGCCTACTCTGTGGAGACGAGTGCGATGTACAGCAAGATTGTGTTTGTTCCTGGTATTTATACTATGAATATCGGACATTTTCTTAAAATTTGATATATCTTTGTGTACATACAACAGGTTTTCAAATATATATTGTGAGGCTACAGTCAGAATATCTACTTCTTTGAATTTTTCTCTAAGGGAATCTCTTGGACCTAGGTTGTAAATGGCTCGAACAGCCCTTTTCTGTAAAACAAAGATAGTATTAATGTCCGCACAGGTTCCCCAGAGAAGAATTCCATATGACATAAGACTATGAAAATAACTAAAATAAACAATTCTGGCTGTATCTACGTCAGTTATCTGTCTAATTTTTTTAACAGCATAGGCGGCCGAACTAAGCCTTCCTGACAGTTTTTCTATGTGTGGGCCCCATTGTAATTTGCCGTCAATAGTTATTCCAAGAAAAACCGTTGAATCAACAGGGTCCAACTCTATTCCATTGACTTGAACATTGGTAGTTAGCTGTCTGACATTTGGCGTTAAAAATTTAATCAGTTTTGTCTTTTTTTCGTTAAGGAGAAGATTATTTACATTAAACCAATGCACAACTTTAGAGAGTGCATCGTTAACTTGTTCAAATTTGACTAATTGACGTTTGATTTTAAAAATGAGCGAAGTGTCATCTGCGAATAATACGATTTTGTTATTATCCCTTATATGATAAGGTAAGTCATTTATATAAATTAGAAATAATAAAGGACCTAGAATTGAACCCTGTGGAACGCCCATAGTGACCGCAGATCCTGCAGATCTCTTGCCATTAACATCGACCCTCTGAATTCTGTTATTCAGATAAGAAGTCAGAAGTTCGAGAGCCTTGTCCCTCATACCATAGTGGTATAGTTTCCTGATGAGTGTTTCACATGAAGCTATAATATTCTATTAATATTCAAGGGAAATCGCTTTTAAATGTTGATCTGTATGTTACTGCATACATCCTTTTTGCATTTTCATGTAGGTACAGTTGCATTATAAAGTACGGCGTCTAGTTTTGTTACGAAATTACTGGAAAAGGTCAGATAAGAGTGACACTGGCTGGTGAGTGTCACTCTAGCAGAGCGTCGCATCGATGCTTGCGTGGCGGCTGTCTTCTGATGACAGATAATGTGAGCCGCCGCTGTACCACGTCCACTTTGTAGTGCTATCTTCCGGCACAATCCTGATGATATTGAAGCTGCTGAAACACTAATTCGATGACCACATCTGAAGGTCAATTCTCGTACAAAAAAACCGTTCACATTCAAGTCCCAATCTGTCAAAAATGGTACCACCATTTTTGACAGATTGGGACTTGAATGAAAATTGATTGTATTTTTGTCAAATTGCGAATGAGATGCCTAATATTGTCATGTTCCATGTCTAATATTGCACACATGTCATTGTTACCTTGTCATCTCCAGCGTATATATAATCTAGGCTCGTATACGTGTGTGTATGTACGTGGGTTTGTCTGCGTGTGTGTAATATCATTGCATGATTGCTACCCCTGTGATGTACTCATGTTAGATACACGTCAATACATCGACACAATATGTATTGAATGATCACTAGTGTACCTACTAGGACCGGCTGGAATTAGATCTGTGGGATCGTGGAGTGGACTGTATGATTACGCTGTTTGTAGAATGGAGATAGGCAGTTCTGTACAAACGGAGTTCTGCTCGTTCATCTAATCAAGGAAAAATTCAACAGAGAAAAATCTCAGCAGGGCTCACCTTTTTTCTGCTTGTTGGCGCTGATCCGCTTAAAATACAATAGATGTAGATATATTTAGTAACCTATTCCGCTTGACTATTCTTCAAGAGTCATAAAAAACCCTGTAAGAAATCGTACCGTGTTTCACCTCTCAACGAGGCATCCTCAGGATGACGATTGATTTAGAACACGGTAACACGTCCTGTGTTACCGTGTTCTAAACGGGTTTTTGAGTGAACCGTTAATCACGGTAATGCACAATTTGTCTCTTAGTTTATCAATTTTCACTCACGGAGTCAAAAATTAGATCGTATTTGGGGAAACAATGGTAGCAGACTCGTTTAGTTCAGCGCGCGCGCAAAGCTCCTTGTAGATGACCGTCTCGTAGCGTTGTCACGACGGTCTGCAGCACAGCCTGAGCACTTCACAGCCCTGCAAATATCTCTGTGCAGCGTCTGCACCACAGAGATATTCACTACTAAATTAGTCCAATCATACTATGAATCCTCGGTATTGTTAAACAAACCGGTCAAAATCATAACCCCCTTTTTGCTTCGGTCCCCCCTCGTCTCCCCCTTTTCACAGTCGGATAAAAAGTATGATATTATGTAGAATACATATAAATCCCCCACAAATGTAAATTTCTGACGATAACGGCTAAAATAGAATAATAATATAAACCGCGTTATGAGAACAATGTAACTGACATTTGATTTATTCTCAGAATATGATCATGTCGTATTTCAGTATAATATGTCATTCATAATGTGACATGCCTGTTACGAAGATTTCGTATGTTAAGCACTCGTATGAATTAATAGGTACACCTTTATGTATGTTCATACTCATACACTTGTCTACCCATATGATACACACATCATGTAGTTATTAAAATAAATGTAACTTAGTGTAGGAAAATAATGTGATATCGTTGTTTATAAAGTCTGGTTGTCCGTATATTCAAATCACAAATATAAGACCGACAGGTTCAGTAGTGATTTTCTTACTTATTGTACCATCTTTGTAACACACTATGGAACGCTATAAAAAATTGAGTATCGAGTAATTTTTTGAAAGTTGTACGAAGTGGCTTTAACACGGCAAATTGAAATAGGGTTAGACGTAATTATTTTTCTGACCGTACTGTCAACAAAGGAGTCTAGGAGACTGACGAATGAAATATGTGTGCACTGCGCAGGGATCTAATAACGTTCAGAGGAACTCGACTCGTCAAAGTCGGGGTGAAAAGCAGTTGTAGTTTACTACCTGTTCACTAATCTCTTTTGTTGACTGTACAATTGTACAATATATTGAGTATTTCTCAGTATTATTCAGATCGCCAAACCCATACCAATTTCATTCACGGACTGACTAAACAATCTCAAAAAGCCTTTCCTACCTGTTGAGTAATTTATGCGAGGCCCCGACAGATATCGACGTACCTATTGAAATTCTAGTTGGAATCGAGTCCAGATAAAATCTCTTGGGCATATTGCGCGTTGTATTAGAGGAAAAGGCGACATAAACCACTATTGCCAAGGGAATAGTAATAAATCAACGCTCTGAATGTAGTTTATAGCCAGTCGTAAACTTTGAAAGCTGTTGTTACTGTTTGTATTTTGTGGAAAAGACCAAGACCATTAGCGATTATTGTGATGGTAAGAGAAAGCGTAGCTATATTCCGTAGAAGTGCTACGGCGTAGCAGCGTAGCAAGCGTAGGCGGCTACGAGAGGTAACTTAAGTAACTCTGGGATTGATTTATCATGAATCGATTTATTTTTTAATGTTTATCGATGACCACCGGTATTTGACATTATGATAAATGATGAGGAGTCGGTCGATTGAACAATTAGTACATTTTGACCGAACGAATTTCTGATCGGACATAAATTAATCATCTGCCAGTTACAGCTCCAAGAAACCGTGGAGGGGTCAACTTTGATGCCCAATTCGCAGCGGTGAACATCTAGGCAGAATTCGCTGATAAGTGCAAATGATAACAACGTCACTTACGTTAAAATGATCGAAGTAAATATAAAATGATATTTTATTTCTGTAAAGTTTAAAAAAACACTTTTACACACACACACTTTACTTTTTTTGTTTCAATAGAAATAATAATATAATATTTTAAAACTAGTTTCCTAACAGAATCTGAGAAGAAACACTGAATCAAACAAATAAATGGTTAATAAGGGCCAAGTACCTTTGTTTGTATGAGATGAAGTGACCTTCTACATATAGTTTTACCGTTCCGATTTTAACGTATCGTGTGACATTAGATTGCCCTCGATCTAGACTGGTCTAAGCCAATGACGTTAGTGTAAGTTATGACGTAATGAAATACAAAATGGCGGACGCCACTTTAATAATCAAGTTAAGACATAAATTACATACACAGACATGCAAACATAAATCTACGTCTTCTTCTCATGGGGGTAGGCAGAAAATGCACTAGAACGTCACCTGCTACGATCCATAAATACTCCATTTGCTTCGTATACGTTCATACATTTGGTCATACTTGCACGCCTGTTACGAATACTATACATCAAATGACTTCTCCCGCTCTGGGCGGAGCGGAAGGGCATATCAGACTTTTACTGACTAAAACCCACCCGTGTTCCTTCAGTTGCCTGTTGCCAGGGTCCCGGTATCCCTTTCGGACTATTCCGCAACCCCAGTACTATGCACCTGACATTTCTGAAGAACGTTACCAATAAGGTCACTATACAGGGGGCCAATTCTACTAATTTACAAACGTGTCAGTGGTCTCACAATGATCCGTTTTTGAAAGATTTTGTATGGCATATCTGTCAAAAACGGATCATTGTGAGACCACTGACACGTTTGTAAATTCGTAGACTTGCCCCCTGATCGTCTGTCCTTCTAGGGTGTTGGATGTTCCCTCCGAATTACATATCCTGTATTAAGAGGGCTTTTAGTGAATTATGTTGCACATATCGTGTAATACACGATCATTACCGACATGCGATGGTTGTTTTTTGTCGCCATAAAAGGCAGTAAATACGGTTACACTACATTTGTGCGTGCGCGTCGGTGAATTTGATAAGTTTTATGGGGTTACAACGTCAACGTTGTTCATTCATGTGAAATATATACATGGAATCTTGACAAAACTGTAGACTTGGATGTTTTTTTAAACGTAGAAGTCAGAAGTTGAAGGACGTCTTAGAATAAAATTTTCCCGATTTAACATAACATAACATCACGCCATCACCGGAGGGTTAGGTAGGAGTGTACCTCTTGTCATTTACGTAAACTTATCGTTATAATGTAGACATTCTGTGGCTTATAGTTGCGCGTGTTGGGCTGGCGCGTGGTGGGGGAAATAGCCATTTGTGTCGTCACAGTGTCTTGTTTTCTTGTCTCTTCTTATTTTATTGTTTTTTTGTATACTGGCACCTTGTGGCTATTTATTAATGTAATTAGTTGTTATTTATCCGTGTTTTTGTATGTTGTGTTATATATTTTGTGTGCACCAAATATATTTTTTATCTATCTATCTATCTTGTACAACCACATTTCACCAGCTATGTTTAGCATAATCAGCCTAAAATGTTCTAACTGCTGGGACACAGGCCTCTCTTCGAGAGGGAGTGGGCTGTAATCTACCACGCGGGTCCAGTGCGGGTTGGTAGATGTCACATATCTTCGAATTTTTGGTTCTAGGACATACATAGACAGGTTTCCTTCCAATGGTTTCCTTCACAGTAAGAGCAGTTGTGATGAAATTATTTACACAAAGTAAAGCGTCTGTCTGGGTTCGAACCCACGACCTATAGCTCGTAAGTCGGTCGGGGCCGTTACCACTGGGCAACCACTGCTCTTCAGTTATGTGCTTCAGTGAGTGCAGGCCTATTGCTATCAACCAGGCACAAATCCAGACTCCGAACTGTCTTCCCGACTGGCTGGCTCCCGGCATTTGACTCGTCATATTCATATAAAGACAATGGTAACGTTTGAAGTTGATATTGTACCGTTTTGGTTATTATCCTAACTAATAATATAAATGCGAAAGTGAGTGTGTTTGTTACGCTTTCACGCTAAAACGGCTGAACGGATTTGGATGAAATTTGGCACACACGTAAACCATGACCTCGGTTAGGACAAGGGATTTGCCGACCTCAACGACTACGAAAATACTCGGAAATGCCCCGATTCTTGGGTGACTGTCACTTGAAATTCAAATCAGCTTCTAATTTCAAAATTTAATAAAAATCAAGTAAATATAACCAAAACACGAATTTACAATTGCAATCTAATATTCAGAGTCGTCATAGACCCGTGTCCGTGGCGGAAACGAAGGCCTCACTTCATTAAACACCCGTCGTATTAAAGTAAAAAGGCCTAAAGCGCTCTGCAAGCTAAATTGGCCTCTACGCTCTTCATAATTCAAGCGTAATCCGACGCAATCTGATTACAGGTGTCCCACGTGTGTACGTAATTAGTCTTGGAAACAAAATAAGGTCTAACAAGTTTTAATCGGTTTTGTGACGTGTTGAAACAATTGAACGTCGTGTGTAATGGAATGTGTTTTATCTTCATGACTCCAGAAAGATTTTTGTAGACAGAATATGCGAAATTATAGTCACCCTGTGTGAGAAATCCAAGCTTTTTTGTAAGACTTCAATCTAATAATTGGTTAGTAATGTCGATTTTGAAATTTTGTTTCTAAAAGCACAATTTAAATACCCGCTGGCAAACCTCGTGTGTGTGTGTGTGTCTTGTGTTATGACTGTATGTGTGTGTTAGTATTCAATTCTATTTTAGGTGATCTATCAGAATTGGTTGATCAAATTAACTACAGCAAATTAAATACTTAACTTGAGTTATTATTTGACTACAGATTAATTTAAGTCGACTTCCAGAAACCGGGGACTATTCAATCACAATCGCCTTAGCTTATCGATACACACCTCGGACTGAGACCCTTTTCGCATCACTTAAGAGTCGATAAATCTTTTCAATTTCAACAGCTCTACTTAAATTCATTTAACGGATCAGGCCCGGGATTGGGGAGGCTTCGAAGGACAACCTGTCGATCAAGATAATTTATTTTCTTTCTTTACTGTCTTTATTTTCGGTATCAGAGTCTGAAAATACGAAGGCGAAAATGGCTAGTCATTACGGGAGTGGCATCTATATGAAGAGTTTTGGCCGGTATCGTTGAAGGCCTACGTGTTTAGAAGTTCTTAAATCAATATATATACATTACAACTATTTTCCATGTATCCCTCGTCAAACTTCGCACCAAGTGCAAAGGGATACTGATAGAAATCCGACGACTGACAAAACACGAAGTTTGTCGAGGGATATTAAGGAAATAGTTGTGCTGTAGATTTGTGAAGGTGTAGAAGTAAGATTAGAACAATCTAATTTATTTAGTGCTTAATAGGTTGGATCGTCACAAAAAACCTTAATATCGGCTAGTTTTGTAGAAAACGTCATAAGAAAGTTTGTTTGTAGTTTTTCCAGAAGTCTTTCTTCCAACTAATTTCTTTCCATTTGGCTCAGTCTTCTGCATCTAGCACATAGCTGGTACTTAAATAATTCACATAGCACATTATTTCAACTACTCAAAGTCAAATGTATTTGTGTATGTGAGTTTTCTATGTTTGTAAACGCACCCACGATACAGGAAGAAATTCCTAGTGTGGGGCAAAGTTTAAAAAAAAAAAAAAAAAAAAACATTTATTTGAAAGGCATTTTTGAACGTCAAAATGTACAAGAAAAAATTTAACTGAGCTGATAGACGAAAGCCCATTTTAAAATGGCTCAATCTGTCTTTAAATGTATTGGGACTAAGTAGGTCTCTAGATACGATAGCGATAACTCTAGCTATTTCACTCTGTCTGTATCTGTAATAGGACCTTTTACAAAGATTTTTTTGCGAATTACCTGACATTGTACCTATGTGCTTCTAATTTCGTTCTTCCATCAAAAAGCCTACATTACCGCGGGGAAGATTAAGAGTCTACGTTACCTCAAATTGCTAAGTATGATCCTCAGTTATATTTTATCGAATATACTGCGGCATCAATTTTGAAATAAATATATGGTAAAGTTGAGGATTAATGCTACTATGTTTGACGAAATCACGATTCTCGACAAAAAAGTTTACAGAAATATACCGCTGGTAATAAAAAAATATACTTCAAATTAGATTATGAAACTTTGCATAATACCTGAACTTAATATAAAGCAGATACTATGTTGATTTTTTTTTATAACCGTTAATTTCACCGTAAAAAAAAACTTAAACTATCGACGCCTTGGACTGCTCAGTCTCGCTCTTACTCAGGCCGCGAACAGTAGTGTGCGAGCGAGATAAAGAGTGAATTTGTGCTGAGGTATTATGGACTATTAGAATGGAGGAAGTCTGTATGTAGGTCCACTTCGTAGACTTAGAATGTGAGTAACTTCTATACATACAATTATAAATTACAGATGCTTTTCGTGTCTGTCTATGTGAACGCGTTTTCTTCTAAATTATGCGAGGGATTATGATGCGGTTTTCACCATCATTTCCCGAAAGGTTTTGTGAATAATAAAATATTAAACTTACACTTAAAGAAATCTGCATGTTTTGTTAAGGCGAAATGGGACTGGCGAGAGCCGAGGGGTCCCCGCCCGCGCGCAATTCTTGTGTATGTTTACAAATATTTAATTTTAAAATTTTTTTTTTGTTTATATAGAAAAAATAAGTTCATAATCCCTTAAAGTATTTAATAGTGAACACGTAGACAAAATTTTATAACAATCGAATGGAATAGGTTTTTCGCTTTAAAAAAGCAGATTTTAAGGAATCTTTGCGGTTTTTTTGTATCGAGGAAAGTTTTGTCAATCGTGTTTCGGGCCTCATACTTCACTAAAGACACTCTTCTTCTCATGCTTTGTTTTTTTTGAGAGAAACATTGGTTTTGCGTGAAGTCGAATCGTGTCAAAACATCTGCTTTGGAACCATTTCACCTTAAGCCGTAGAAACCGTGCGAAATAGAGGCGGGTCGCTAGTCTAAAATTAAATCGATAGTGCACATAATCTTATTCCATAAAATACTAAGCGCCGTTTTAATGTATGTAAATAAACATGTTTGACATAATTTGCATGAAATAAATCTATGAAAAAAAAAAAAAAAATGGAATATGTGTTTTATAAGGCAGAGTTTCTGCTTCTCCCATAAAGAAAACATTTCCATTATAAAAAAAATCTGCCATAAGAAATCTAGTTTGATATAGAGCCTAGCTTCTTTCGACTTTCAAGGTTCTTACGAGAATCCTTTCTATGCACATATAAGCGAAGCTGTACGAAGGACTCAGCTAAGCTCAAAAGGTCTTAGCTCGGTTCCTCGAAGTCTCAGCAGCTTTGTTTGAGTCAAGCTTGTTCAATATGTAACGTTAGAACGTTCAGCCTACAAATTTTGTCTGGTATAACGAGGGCCATACATCCTATTTACAAACATGCTCTGCATAGTCCATTGCGTCAAACAAATCTAATAGGTATTCCGAATGTGTTATAACTATCCATCAAAATCAGTCTAACATAATTATATGCTTAGAATATGTAGATTTAAATATAATCAGCGTTAATTATCCAATAGGTTACGGATAAAATGTTTTTTTTGTAAGTCGGTTGTTTTTTTTTTGTAAAAAGTTTTTATTTTTCACTTTTTAGTTAAACATTTTGAGAATCTGACGATTTGCTAAATAGACGTTCTGCTATACAGACCATCTGATAGTTGGACGTTTTGCTGCATGGACATTTTGCTAATTAGACTTATTGCTCATTAGACGTTTTGCTACTTAGACCTTCTGATCAGGAGGGGTAGTACCTACCCCACACAAATTCGAACACCACTACCTGCTATGTAAATTACAGTGACGGAGTCACTTAAAACATCTTCTAGATATAGGTACTAAGTGGGAAAAATACGTAATATTGAAACTAACTCAAAAACTACGCAACCAAATTAATAAAATTTATATGGGACGCTCTTGCTCTCAAAACGGTGAAGGAAAACATCGTGAGGAAACCGGCATGTCCTAGAACCAAAAATTCGAAGACATGTGACATCTACCAACCCGCACTGGGCCAGCGTGGTAGATTACGGCTCGCTCCCTCTCACAGAGAGCAGGCCTGTGTCCCAGCAGCGGGAACATTATAGGCTGATTATATGGGACCACCTCTGAAGCATGACCTACTAAACAAAAAAAGAATCATCAAAATCAATGCATAATTGGCGGAGTAATCGCGTAAAAAACATTTAAAAAAACACACCTTTGATATGGTTCCCTGGGTTAACCAGTTTGTCTGTGTTCATGTCTACGCAACTGTAAGTACATGTGCTTTGTGCATGACATCACCAATTAGGTACCTAACAGTAATTATTGGATTAGAATCAATATAATTAAGAGCGTTCCTCTATATCTTTGAAGGTAGGTAGGATAGGTCGACAATAATTAATGAAATTGTTGTTATTTTGCGTTTGGTACTGAAATTACAATTGATTGCTTGCGATTGATTTATAAATTGCTTATTTTGTTACGTTATTTTGAAAGTAGACTGTTGGTCATATTCATATCTTAGGAGTTTTAATTTTTGTAGGGCTTTCACCAATTACCTCCCCTTGTTAACATCATTAAACCTCCATAATATTTGCATTGTAGACAAACTCGTCTACAGAAATATTGTCTCATCTTTACTCTAAAGGCATTGCTTCATCGCTAAAACGAACTCCATTTAAATCCATCCATTCAAAAATTCCATCCATTTTAAAATCAAAACATTAATTTGTTTCTCTTAACCACAATAAAAAACAATTAAAAACTTTAATTCGTTTTTCCGCTCAATTTTCTCCGCCTAACTCGAAAAACGAAAAACATAAATCATTTTTCATTCATACCAATAAAGAACTCGTTTTGCCGTTTACATAATTGAATCTAGAGTAAATAAATTCAAGATCCAATTTTGATTATTTCGTCAAAATCCGGATATTCTCAAGCATTTGAATCGGGTGTTATGAAGAATTTCGTATGTCTTGCGAACTTGTCGATGTAAATTGTTAGGACGTGTCTCGCGACATTTTGTCTGGAACGTTTTGTTGTATACGTGTCGCGAGCGACAAACGTGTCTGCTTTACGAGACAAAACGTTTTCTTTGAGTTTCGAATTTTAGTGTTGCGTAAGCTACATGTTAGATGAACAAACGCGTTGTTTTTCGAATAAATACAGTAGACAGTAGAAACTATTTGGAAAATAAAAATGAACAGACTAAACACTTAGACGATTGAATTTTATATCCACTCATAGGTATTTTTCTACCTAAGTACACACCTACCCACATTTTTCGGATACCGATGTTCAGTTTTATGTAAAAGGTCCACGTCGTTTATCAGAAACAATTCCAAACTCCAAACAATTTCCTAACAAAATAACTTGGTAAAATTATGTTCAAACTGAAAAACAGACTCAGACATTGTCACCACTCTTTCATCCATTATATCGATAAGTTAGGTTGCATTAAGTAAACTGACACGAATTAATTTAAAAAAATTACGTTAATACCTTTAAATTTTACAAAGGGTTGAAATTACAGCCTGAATATGAATAATTACAGACCAACCTGTTATGCAAGTGGTATTTATATTCAAATCGCTAAATCGATTGATCTTGATTGACGCCGTAATTACAAGCCATAGTCGGCAAATTGATTATCTTGGTCCTATTATTAGATATCAACTAAACAATGCTTTCTATACATTAGCTATTAATACCTTCGTCATTACAAACTATAGTAAGGAAAAATCGGCCTTATTGTTTTTTTTTTGTGAGAAATAACGACAAAGTACCAAGCTACATAATGCCTACGTCATTTGAAAAAAGACTTGAATTCACAGTTGGACATTTTATTAAATTAAAAGAGCACTGTCCGGTGAACTAAAGTTAAATACCGTGGTTATGGTTAACCTGATTGCCAGTGACCGAGAGTGCTTTAAATGAATAGGGTTAAAACTATGGTATGGTGATGTAAAATAAAATAAAATTGTGCAATGGATTTTTTTTCGTAGATTTTATATTTTTGCTCGACAATGATCTTTCCTACGGCATTATGGTCCAATTACTATAATTTAAATCAAATCACCCTATTACGCTCCACAAGTTTCCATTTTACATTGTCAAAAGATTTCGACCACACAAAACAGACCCCGAATTTGGAATATCTTATTTGGTAACCAGATTCACTTACACCATAATAAGATTGGGTCACACATCAGTCCATCGGTCACTGACCACTCCAAATCTCGAGGGATCCCGAGATATATGAGTGAACCTGTATATATACAGGTTTCGTGATAAATCATATTGGGTCATAGTTTGACAAAGTGGGGCATTGAGGCACGCCCGCGTCTCTTGGGCACTTCACTCGAGTACCGCTGATTTCGCATTCGACTCTTGCTGCTTATAAATAGGGATGGATACATATCTATTATGAGGCAAGAGAAATACTGAAACATAAAAGGTGCACCTGTACGTCGATTCTGTATAATTCAAACAACAACTCGCATCTCACATCGATATTCACTCTCACTTCGCTTATGATTCAAAATGACCTTGATTTTGCATTCTGTAAGCATCATTAGGTGATGCTTACAGAATGCTGCACTTGCGAAGTGAAGTGAGCTCCGAAGTGACCAATATTGTACTAGTGATTACCACACTCAACAAAATGTTAGTCAAGTTTTATCGATTCTGATCATAATAATCAAGTGACAATCGGTTTCAAAAATTGTTTCGTATTTCTTCAAAGACTTTCAACACCATTGTCATAAGTTTTTCGGTAGCTTATGTTAGTCTCATAGACTTGGAGTTTCCTTACGTGATCGACTCAGAACCAAGGTAACCGAAATGGCCCGAAGAATTGCCTAAATTAAGTGACAGTGGGCAGGGCACATTGCTCTCAGAACAGATGGCTCATGGGGCCCGAAAGGTTCTGGAGTGGCTACCACGTACTGGACATGTAGTGTTGGAAGGCCAACCCAAGGTGGACCGATGACCCTGTGACCGCAGGAATCCGCTGGATGCAGAAAGCACAGATCCGGTCGCAGTGGCGGTGCTTGGGGGAGGCCTATGTCCAGCAGTGATATCTTTCAGCTGATATTAGTCTCATACATTTTTGGCCTTTTCACCATCATTAACGCTGATAGAATGTCACTTTGTCTAGGCGTGGTATATGCAACGAAACTGTTTTAACCAGTTTCCAAAACTTTAGGAACCGGTGATCTCAATAATGCCGCTATTCCAAATGTTGAAAATGTATGTGTCATCATGAAAATATAGTGGATCTTGGTAAGTACGTAGATACCTAAAAGAAATCCCACGCTAAGTTTGATTTAATTCGGTAATGTATTCTACGAAGTGACAACCCTATAACAGTTGTTGAAAACGCTAGATTATGCGAGCGAACTTGTGCCAAATGTGAGAGTGTGAAAAAAAAAGAAAAAATTGTTATACGGTATATATCAAAGGGTGGAGTTTTTTCATAGAGTAAGCAGTTTCAGTAATGAAGGCATAACTTTGAAAGCGAAATAAGTTTCTGTTAAAGCTGGCTTTAAATCGCATTTATAACTGCTATTTACTTGTTTCAGGGATTTATGTAACTTTATAACATGAGTGGTTTTGATGAAAGCATATTTTTTTTTGCTCACCGGCCCGTTTGAAATGTTATCTTCAGCAGTGCAAAGAGAAGTACGTTAATTTAAATCAGAAAATGAAATTGAGTCTCCTTCGCGTTTTTCACTCACTGTTTGTATTTTACCTTTAGTAAATTAAAGGTGAGTTTGTTTTAAATGTCCAATATTGGATTTCGAATTAATTTAGCTCTTTGAAACTTCTACCGATTGATTGATGTGAGTTTTTAAATCTGTTTTTCTTTCAAACTCAGAATTGACGGTCGTACTTCGTCTGAAAGCTGTAAATGGAATAAAACATGCATTACAACAGTGTTACCTCGATTCTAAAACGTAATGAAGTCACGTACTGCCCCGTATAATCCCTTGGCTCACCGTAATCCAAAAGCCATGACATGAAGGGAAACTGCCGAGTGTATAACCTGCTCGCTCGTCGAATGGAGCGTGTAAAACATTATGTATGGATGCGCTTATGCCTCAGAAAATTGATATGAAATTCGCCAGAAATGGACACAATTTCTTACGGAGTCTTCGATATAATAAATACACCTATTCCGTTGCCCTAAGGCACTTTTTTAGGGTTTATATTATTTATGTAGGTGCCTATATAGTGGCTTGATGTGAATATTTTATATTAGGGTCTGTTTTTACCACTACTGATAAGCCATGTTGAGTGGACAAATTCGGAACTGAGTATTTTTTATGGTTTTATCTTGGAGTAGTTACGAGGGACTAGTCAGATAGTGGTGGAAGACGTCGAAGGAAGACGTATTTGAGGCTCCATTAAAAATAATTTAACACCAAAAAAATATGTAATGTATTTTTTTATATCTATTACTCCATAGTTCATATCATAAAGACGATCTTCATTATTGAATGCTTTCAAACTGTTTACAATACTTATGTTCTACCATTTTTAAAACTTAATTCAGTTTTTCATGTAAAATAAAATTAATCTGATGTAATAAACAAAGTTATTTGATGTTGAAAATATTTTTCCTTTTCATCATTAGAAAAAAGGAAAAAATGAAATTATGGATCATCCGTTCTAAGCAGTTATTAATATGAGATCTTGTTGCGGACTTAATGAAGGTCCTATAAGCTCCATTCCTGTGAGGAGTAAAAAAGTATCAACAAACCTAAATAAAATGCTATAAACTAAAGGGAAATCTTAAGATCTTTTTAAAGACTTATTTTTTAGCTACATTATTACATCATCGAAGTAAATCATAAATGATTTTGAATAATAAACATTTTCTTACAATTACTCATATTTTGTATCATAAACCAGTTCGATGTTATAAATGATTTTAGATACGATTGAAAAAAATCTTAAAATACAAGTTTTATTCTCAATCTATAGTTGACAAAACCCTTGACGTAAGTCTAGATGAATGTCTCGCAGTACAGTCACGGACTTTAATTGATGAGCTACCGTCAATCTTTTCAATTTTACAGTTTCATACATTCAAGAGATTACACGATTAAACACGAACTCAAACCGCACGCTCGTAAACAAGATGACAAATAAATTACTTAAAATCTGAAATAGTCTTAACCATAGAGGTTGACTAATAAGTTCTCAATTATAAAAATAAATAAAATGTTGCATTAAGTTTATCCAATCTATTTGAACTCGATTATTCTGAAAACTTATCTGAAGACAGTGACAGTTGAAATGTCGATGTCAGAGATTTTAATTTCGAAGTTGTCGAAATGACCATTATTATTTCTCCGTACGCTAACGTTACTATCGCTACGCTTAAACAATCGTTGCTAGGTTATTGTTGCTAGACCTGCAATTGGTTGACTTTGGGTAGTCACTCTACTGTCAAGTTTGTAGTTCTGGCTCTCAGGTTAGCCAACTGGTAAAGTTATTAAATATAATTTTCTTCTACTAATACGAAGACATTATGACTTTCCGTGTCGGGAACTGAATAAACCCGATTTGCATTATACGGCTAAAATACGAACAGTGCCAGGTGGCTGATCAATTAAAGTCCGTGACTGTACATGCAACATTATTATACCTAACAATATATGTAGTATTGTATTGTTATTCAAAAACTGTGTCAGCGTATTATTAATTTTAATTAGTGAACTGTTCTCATTAGCTTTTATAAAATGGTCGCCATCAAAGCATGCATTTTAATTGTACGTTGGAGAATTCATTAGTGTAACTTTAATGTTAGTTTTCTATTATTTGCAACATAGGTTTTATTTGAATTTTGTTATGCATGTCTCATTGTTATGTCTGTGTTTATAAAATAGATCGAGAGGTTTAAAGATTTAAGATAGTAACTACATA
The DNA here is from genome assembly GCA_948473465.1 of Lithophane ornitopus. Classification (NCBI taxonomy): domain Eukaryota; kingdom Metazoa; phylum Arthropoda; class Insecta; order Lepidoptera; family Noctuidae; genus Lithophane; species Lithophane ornitopus. The sequence goes on along the minus strand of OX419616.1, from coordinate 5,289,716 downwards.
CGTACATACACATACATACTGCCAAATCAGTAAGGTCTATAAGCCTATACTGCCTATAGGTCTATAGACCTCCCATCCTGTGATTTAAAACGGTAACGGTAGATCAGGCAAATATAGATTTTTTATTCTGTGTTGTTAGCAAACCATCCATCACCTCATAAGATGTCTTCACAATAAATTTATTGAATAATACTCAAACATTTCTGTGATAATGTCTGATGTTTCTATTATAACATATTCTGTAAGCCTGCTACTTGCGACCTACATGAATTGTAGACGTATCAAACCTCCCTTTGTCTCAACAGCTCAGTACTGTTGCCATTGAATCATGTCTCCGATATATTCCTCGATACATCATATGAATACACAATAGATTGAAAAGTGTTATTCATGTAGGTAAACAATATTCAATATGCAAATAACAAAATGAAAAGTTTAACACACGTCTTTAACTATTGTCGTAGGAATATTTAAATTGGTCAGGTTCAATTGGAAATAATTGAACTTGTAAAAAGAAGCATTGGGAAAGATAGAATGTGAAGTCTGATGATACAATTTTTTTCGTGAATTGCATTCTTTACTTGATTTGAACATTATCTATCCCATTATCTACTACATTTTATGAAAACCGTAATTAAACATTATGTGTTTCAAATAAGTTTTACATTGTTTTAATAATAAGATAATCTAACCTTCTAAATTTATAGACATACTAGTAATTAACACTTACAATATATCATTAAACCGACAGAATGTGGTGTCTTCCCACAATTTTGTTCAGAGGTCCTGGCACGAAAACGCGAACCAAGTAAACAAAATCGAACGATTTTTTATTGAAATACAACTCTCCTGTACCTTTTTAGTTCAAAATGCGACAAGCACAATTTATTTTGCACCTATAAAAATAAATCAAGTTTTTAAACTGAGTACCGAGATATTATGAGCAAAATAAGCATTTTCAATTTTATAATCGTTCAAATAAATGTGACGATAGAGCAAGACGCGACGCGCCGCGATTCTGGTAAAAAAAAATCGATGCAGTTTTCATAGAAATTGTTCTACTTCAATTGCGTCGCGCCAGTCTATACGCCAGTATATCGCGTATTCGTGCTAAGCCTACAGGTATCCATTGTGGACGGCCCGATGTTCAGTGGACCATGCGAAGCTATTTTCACCTTTTTAAGAATATATTTTTTCATGGAACGCTCCCTACGGACGATATTATTACCAGATTTTGTTTGAAAAGCAATCCTGATCGATGATTGGCTGGAATTTCGTTTGTTCTTAGAATCGTTTCTTATTGTTGTTGATTTAATAAGATTAGGTAGGTATTTGAAGGGGTTTGAGTTGCCCAAGAGTAGTGGAAGGGTTCTACTTAAAAAAAAACTAACTACATAGGTATTGGTTGTTTTGATTTAATTCAGTAACTGTGATAAGCAAAATTTTAGCTTATCGATTTGATTTAGGTACTGTAACGCTAAAAGAGTTCTAGCGGTAGGTAGAGCAATAATATGTGGAATACACATTTATTTAATTTACATTAAAACATTTATTTTATATTTGTCATCTTATCTCAGAGAAACATGCACACTTCGTATCTATTTTAGTACTTTGTAAACTTATTATTTGCACCTACGACAGCCCCATTTTATGTCCAGGCAAATCACTGTCCATTCCAAGGTTGCCTGGAAGAGATCGCGGATAGCGATAAGGCCGCCCATTGTATATTTTGTAGTGTTTGTTATTGTTTTTTTGTTATATATTTTTGTGGTGTACAATAAAGAATATATAAATAAATAAACTTCTATGCGTCTATTTTAATACTGTCGTTTTTCGGAAACAAACACCTCTAAAACTAATTCCAATAATAATTATTTTTCTATCAGTTTTTGTAATATTATAATAGTCTTCACTATCGTATTGTATCGTATCGTATTAGTCTTCACTTCAGTTAGTAGTCGTCACATTTCGCCAGTTGTTTCGCATGTTTACGTCTCATGTAATCGGAGGCGAGCCTATTGCCATCAACTGGGCAGAGATCCAGCCTACAGGCTGATACTGAGTGAACTTCCAGATGAACTCAATAGCAATGTTTTTCTCTTCTTGTTCTCACACACTATTGTCTACATTTCTCCTTTCGCAGGTCGGCTGGAAGAAATTAATTAAGAAATAAGCAGTACATTTGTACTCATATTATACTTACATATATCGTATTGCTATGTATTTTATTGTGTGTACATTAATAATAAAAAAAACATACAGACGAATTGAGAACCTCCTCCTTTTTAAAGAAGTCGGTTAAAAATAACACTAAACTGGGAATCGAACTAGGAATTTGGCGATCACTAGAGCAACGAAGAACATAGTCAGAGAGGCAACCAGGCATTCAGAGAGGAGAGGCTACAAGGCATAACTCGTGTCATCAATTCAAGAGTACACCATATAAATTAAAACAAAAAGCAGTAGGGTCACAATAGGTGATATTATCGTTAAAAGCGATTATTTACAAAAATGTCGAAAGTTTAAACATTATTTTCTTCCGGAATTTTCCGTTTAAACTTTTTTACATTTAACCCTGTATTTTCCATCAACAGTGATACTAAAAGGTTGGAAGGAAACCGCACTAATTACAGGTTAATTTTAATTTGACTGACTCAATTAAACATTAAAAACCGAACACGACTGTGACCAAGTGGTCACAGTCGTGTTCGGTTTTTAATGTATAATGAGTGATATTTTTGTTTTTGGCCAGGAAAACGCGAATGAATTCCTGGGTTCGTTTTTTTGTAGATACGGGGAATATTATTCATCGTATAACTGTATCGGTTATTTATTACCCGCTTCTATATCTATACATATTATAAACTAGCTTTTGCCCGCGGCTTCGCCCGCGTGGATGTCGGAAATTATCCCACGGGAACGTGCTACCGGGATAAAAGTATCCTATGTCCCATAACCCACGTGGTCTGTCTAGGCGACCTAGGCGTTACGGCGTAAAAGTAACAGGCATGAGACAGCCAGTAACTTTATACATTAGTGGTAGTCCATATCTATATTGTGGTGATAGTGTGGATAGTATGGACAGCAGTATGAAACTGTCGGAAAGATTAATGAAAAAATATTGTATAAAGATTAATGAAAAAACTATGGCATATTGTATGGACGATGGAAACTAAGGCGAAAGCTTTGGGGGAGCCTGCGATATTCAAATTTTCTTATGTTTTTTGCTTTTTACAGGTCAGTATCAAGTTTTATGTTGATCTAAATAATGAGTCGCAGTTGTTTCAAATATTTATTTATCTAATCTAACTAATATTGCAGGAGTTGTATTCCTGTATCTAATGGTTATTATTCTGTAAAGCTACTATTTGCTACGATCGCGAATCATATTTTAATCATATTGACATTCGAAACTTACCCATTAAACGATTTAAAAGCTGTATTGAAACCAAACTTTGTAAAAAAGGGTACTATACAATTTCAGATTATTTAGAAGACAAAAAGCATGGGATTGAGCTGCTCGCTCTGCTAACATTTTGTCATTTTGGCATTTTGACATTTTGAATAAGTGAAAATCATCAAAATGTACCTACCAGTTTTATATACAAATTCAAATTATTGAATATTATATGTAGGATATTAACAAAATGACATGATTGCTTTGTAAAGTATTGTATTATTGTGAATGTGAGGACTATGTGGATGTTTATTTTGTTTTTATTATTATATTTTTTCGTTCTCAGTTAGTTTTAACAATGGTCTGGCAATTTGAGAACTTTATGCGGCCTACACAAATGTCCTTTCTTTGGTATTGTTCGTCGAGTCGTTGAGCTCCTTAAGTTCTGAGCTGAGCTCCACTATTACTGACAAATGCTTGCAGTGACAGGACAGGTTCACTCAAATCTGTGTGGTTCATTCCTCAAAAGACCATTTCAGACTCTAATCTACATGGCCCTCATAGGGCCTGACCAATATGCCAATATCTGACCTAGGTATGTCCGGACTTTAAAAGAGACTGAGTTTGTTTCGGCCTTTCTTCTCAGAGTAGTCAGATAGGAAACGCCGTACAATTTTTTGATATTACTACGACGTGTAAAAGTGATTCCAATAACCTATTTACAGAATAAACAATTTCATTTTAACATACAACCTGCCTGACACTGACTTGCAAATTGCAAAAAACTTAAGATTTGAATTTCGCGGGCTACCGGCGCATCCCCTTTAAGAAAATCGCATCATTTGCACAACGCCATCTATCGAGTAAGTACTCACTGGTAAACTCAAACTCTTCGTTCCAAGCCAAGAGCCAAGTAGTAATAACTTTTGATTGAGTGGACAGATTCTCAAGATACGGACTATGACTATATTGTCAATCCCTTAACGCTCTTGAAGAGAGTCCCGAAAAAATGTCAATAATAAGTACTTACATGTGAATTTTAAAATCAAGAGGTTAAAGAAGGGTTTTTACCCTCATGAGGGATGATTTTAGAAAAACGTAACTCTTTGTTAGTTACAAAAAGCATAAATTTTCACAGCCCTAAGTTAAAAAAAAACCGGCCAAGTGCGTGTCGAACCATGCACAATGAAGGGTTCCGTAGTTGGGATGAATTATTTTATCAAACAAACTTTCGCAAAGTTTTATTGTTATTACGTCTATGGGCGTTTACTGTCCCTCAAAGTGATAAAAAACTTTTTCTCGCATACAGAATGTTTGGGTTTTTGCAACTGCACATGTCAGTTGGTCGATTAAAAGTTTTTGAGCTAAGTCGCGGACAGACAGACAGACAGACGGACATGGCGAAACTATAAAGCTTCCTTGTTGACTACGGAACTCTAAAAATGATAGGTTTCCCATAAAAACTTTCATTCCCTATATCCCCCCCCCCTTAAATTTGTTTTTGATTATTGCCTATGTTCTTATTTAGAAAATAATTGCCTATGTTCTTCGCCGGGATGCCATCTATCTCTTTACCAAATTTTATCGAGATCCGTTCAGTGGATCAGGCGTGAAAAGGTAACATACAGAATTACAGACGGACAGACAGACAGAGTTACTATCGAATTTATACTTTTAAGCATCGATTAGTATGGATTATGTGTTCAATTCAAAATGAGCCAAATGCTCGATAATTATGAATTCGGCGAAAGTCATTCTTCTACGGAGACTCTTAACACCGCGATTCAGAAAATGACGTTAAATGAACAACGCCATCTATCGAGCACGAAGTGATACTGTCAAAATATATGGGAAAACGGTAGAACACTCTGTAAGCTATGTAGAAAAGACGTAGGGTTCCATGACTGACTTGACCTGACTTGACTTGACTTGACTTGACTTGACTTGACTTGACCTGACTTGACCTGACTTGACCTAACTTGATTTGGATTGAGTTGAGTTAACCTTGAGCAGGTATATTTTATCGCAGCAGGTACATTGGTAGTTGAAAGAAAAGTAGATTACGTACCTTGCTATAGTGAGTAATTAATGCACTCGTGTTTATTTAGTAAGCGCATTCGTGCCTTAATTACTCACTTTTTGCTCGATGTAACAATCTACAATTTTTAAGAAATTAAAATTTATCACAATTTTTTCATGATTAATATTTGTATCATGATTTAAAAGATAGATAGCGTCACCTATGGCACTACTACCAAACAATGGATTTGGAAAACTTGAATTAACCAAACTTTAGATTGGGTAAATTCACAATGTATCGCGTTATGTTTCCGCGCGAAGTATATGAACATATGATGATTATGATCGTGTGTTACACACGTTCTCACAAACCTACATGATTTTACGCTAGTGTCATTTTACGACAATAGATGTCGTTACGTGTATCTACATTACGTACCTAATGAAAATTTCTTCTTGAATACTTTAAACTCTTATATCTTTTGATATTTTGAAGCGATTGCGATGAAACAAAGACTAAAAGAAACATCGAGTTACACACAATATTTGAGTGTATAATTTAACCATATTGATTTCGTACTTTTTACGTGATACTGGAACAATCAAACAAACGAACAGATAAACAGACAAACAGACAAACAGACAAACAGACAAACAGACAAAAATTCCAAAAATGGTAGAAATGGCATCTGTTGGTTATTCTTGGACACTCCACCTACGTTTTTTTTTTTTTTTTTCATTGTACAGAAACGCCTCGTCTACAGATTTATTATATGTATAGATTAAAGTCGCTCTTCGTGTTTGTTTTATGATGTCCACGTTGTTCTTCAAAACCACGCAACAGATTTTGATGAGGATTTCACTATCGTTTAGAGCATTTGTTTCGGAGGTGTATGTGTATAATACGTTAAAAATAAAGTTACTTATCTATACTAATATTATAAAGAGGAAAGATTTGATTGTTTGTTTGCATTGAATAGGCTCCGAAACTACTGAACCGATTTGAAAAATTCTTTCACTGTTGGGAAGCTACACTATCCCCGGGTGACATAGGCTATTTATATTTAAAAACTGCAAGTCGCTTGGAAGTTTTTAAAGAAAAACTAATTAATAAATTACCGATTTTGTCAATTCAAGCTGACCCTAATCATCTTTATAATGATTTTTTTAATATATACTGTAAAAATTTTAATTCCACCTTTATTCCCAAGACTATCTCGGTTAATAGTAATGTATCTTTCAGTGATTGGGCTAGCTGTATAATGAAAGGACATATGTAAACACTGCTGAATTTAATTTATATGTTAAAAATTATTCCAAATTATTTAAAAAAGTTTGTTGTATGGCCAAGTCGCGTTATTTGAGTTCGAAGATTAAAAACAGTAGTAATGTAATTAAAACAACTTGGAATATTGTTAATAGTGAAACGGGAAGGTCTAGTAACCGAAATACTGACTACAGCCTGTCTATTAATGACAAAATAATAAAATCAGACTCACAAGTCGCCGAGGCCTTTGAGAATTTCTTTTCAGATATTCCCGTTTCAACTACTAAATCCCTAAACTCATCACCTTCTGTTGCTGAGTCTTTGCTTAAGGAAAATGTAAATTTTTACGATTCGGAATTTCTTTTTGAACATATTACCTGTAGAGACATAATTAAAACCTTTCACACTTTAAATGTAAAAAAGACTACAGATCTGTGGGGTAATTCTGTAGAAGTAGCTAAGTCTATTATTGACATCGTAGCACCTACTTTAGCTCTTATCTTTAATAATTGTATCGACTGTGGGGAGTTTCCTGACCTTATGAAAAATAGTAAAATAATACCTTTGTTTAAATCAGGTAGTACATCAGACCCCACAAATTATAGACCTATTTCAGTACTACCTACCTTTAGTAAAATTTTTGAGAAGTTAATTTTAGAGCAATTGCAAAGATTTTTTAATAGACATAAATTGTTACATAGCAAACAGTTCGGATTCACAAGGGGTCGTTCAACTACTGATTGTTGAACTTTTAGGACATATTTATAATGCATGGGAAGATAAATGCGATGCCTTGGGCATCTTTTGTGACTTGTCTAAGGCATTCGATTGCGTTGTTCATGAAACGTTAATCAGGAAACTCCGCCACTACGGAATCCGGAACACCGCTCTGGATCTTCTTACTTCATACTTGAGTAATAGGATTCAGAGCGTTGACGTTAATGGGAAAAGATCTCCCGGATCTAAAGTAACAATGGGGGTCCCACAGGGCTCGATTCTTGGTCCTTTCTTGTTTCTTATTTATATTAATGACTTGCCTTACCTCATAAAGGATAATCATGAAATAGTGTTGTTTGCGGATGACACTTCACTTTTGTTTAAACTTAGACGTCAGCAGCTGGTTACTGACGATGTAAATAGCGCGATCTCAAAAGTAGTTCACTGGTTTAATGTTAACAATTTACTCCTTAATGAAAAAAAAACCAAATGCATTAAGTTTACGCTACCTCACGTTAGGCAGGTGAAAACTTATGTGTTGATAAAGGGCGAAGAATTGAGTCCTGAAGATAGCACAATATTCTTAGGCTTAACTTTAGATGCTAAGCTTCAGTGGGGCCCACATATAGATAAATTGTCAAAAAAACTAAGCTCCGCGGCATATGCTGTTAGAAAAATTCGTAATTTAACTGACATAAAGACAGCCCGTTTAGTGTGCTTTAGCTATTTTCATAGTGTAATGTCGTACGGTATTCTATTGTGGGGAAATGCCGCCGACATTCAGACTATCTTTGTTTTGCAAAAAAGAGCTGTTCGATCAATTTATAAATTAAGTCCGAGACACTCTCTCAGAGAGAAATTTAAGGAGATAAATATAATGACAGTGCCTTCTCAGTATATTTTTGAAAATCTTTTATATGCCCATAAAAATATAAAATTGTTTAAAAAATACAGTGATATCCATAATATTAATACTAGGAACAAAGACAAATTTTTTGTACCTGCAACTAGGCTCAAGAAAATAGGTGGCTCGTTCAGATGTCAATGTATACGCTTTTACAATAAGCTTCCAAGCCACGTACAAGATCTTAGCCTTAATAAAATTCAAAACATTTATTAAAAGTAAGTTGTGCCAAAAAGCGTTTTATACCACTAAAGATTACATTGAGGACAAAAAGGCTTGGGATTGAGCTGCTCCAATTAAAAAATTTTTACTTATTGAATTTTGTTATTTTTGATAACTTTGTATTTTATTATATACATATATAGTGACATGAATATTTACTTTGTGAAGTATAATATTATTATTATTTTAATTATTGTGAATTTGAGGACTATGTGGATTATATATTTTATTTATCTGGCAGTTTGAGTACTACAGGCGGCCTACCCAAATGTCCTTTCTTTGGTATTGTTCGTCGAGTCGTTGAGCTCCTTAAGTTCTGAGTTGAGCTACACGATGACTGACAAATGCGTGCACTGACTGGACAGGTCCACTCAAATCTGTATGGTTCTTTCCTCAAAAGACCATCTCAGACAAATCTACATGGTCCTCAAATGATCTGACCAAGATTATTTCTGGATTTTATATTCACATTGACATTTTATGTATACCTACAATGACATGAATTATTTACTTTGTAAAGTATTATATTATTTTAATTATTGTGAATGTGAAGACTATGTGGATCATTCTTTTCTTTTTATTATTTATTTTTCCTTAGTTTTAATTAATCATGGTCTGGCAGTTTGAGTAATTTATGCGGCCTACCCAAATGTCCTGTTTTTGGTATTGTTCGTCAAATCGTTGAGCTCCTTAAATTCTGAGTTGAGCTGCACGATCACTGACAAATGCGTGCACTGACTGGACAGGTCCACTCAATCTGTGTGGATCTTTCCTCAAAAGACCATTTCAGACACCAATCTACATGGTCTTCACATGATCTGACCAAGATTATGTCTGGACTTTAAAGAGACTGTGACCTCTGAGTTTGTTTCGGCCTTTCTTCTCAGAGTAGTCAGATAGGAAACGCCGACCTCATCTAGTTTTAAAAATGTGTTTGACGTGTAAAAGTGTTTGTACAAACCTACTTACAGAAATAAATCATTTATCATTTATCATTAAAAAAAAAATTAGGATTCTTACTAAAACTCCAACAATGTAATCCAAGGTATAAAAAATACCTATAATATTCTTTAGATCACGTGCGCTGCGAAAACTATTGATGATAGAATAAAATAACGTGCTTCGACTTTGCAGAACACATCAGTATTTACAAAAAGTGTCGCGACCTCATATGTCTAACTATTATATTCTCAACTAGCTGCGCCCCGCGGTTTCACCCGCGTAAATCTCGATTCCGTGGGAATATCGGGATAAAAAGTATCCTATGTGTTATTCCAGGTTATAAACTATCTGTTTGCCAAATTTCATCCAAATCCATTCAGCCGTTTTTGCGTGATTGAGTAACAAACATACAAACACACAAACTTTCACATTTATAATATTAGTAGGATTAATTTAATTTAATTTTCATGCTGTTTTCACCAATAGATAGTGGTTCGGGAGGAAGGTTTTAATATATAATAACCGACATCCACGCGGGCGAAGCCGCGGGCAAAGTGCTAGTAACTAAAACATCTCGATATTTTGTCAAGTTGTTAAAACCGTGCGAACTAGGAGCGGGTCCCTAGTGTTTTTTTTAATAAATTAATAACGATTTCGCACACTGTCCGTAAATTCAAATCATACCTAAATGTAATTTTGTTGAAAGTTGTAAGAAATGGCATGAAACACGGCAAATTGACATAGGTTCAATTTTCTTAGCAATTAAGTTCCCTGTGTATACACCTATTTTACTAAAGCAGCCTGCAATGCTTTCATATTTATTTTATTATATTTTATTCCGCAATACTCACAGTGAAGTAAACCATTATTTTATTAGTTAGATACCTACCTTATTTACTATCTTTCCGGCTACACTAATGAAGTTCTACTGAAACTAGATTAATTTAGAGTTCGCGGTCAAAGCGTAGACATACCTACTGCATTTAAATTAACACACATAATTTGTGTTTTGGGAATGAAAACACAGTTGATAGGAATGTCTGTTCATTTACCTTGCATATATGTAAATGTGGGTACGTGATTTCAACTGCAATAGTGATTTCTGATGTACGTAGATGCTTGCAATTATGTAACTAACTTGAAAGTTGTTGTAAACAATGTGGAGACAACAAAACGACACCAAATGAAAATACTGGCAATAATAATGCTTATGAGTATTTTGGAACTATCAAATCAAGAGTAGTGATGGGCCGACTATGGGTTTTGCTAATTTATGACTAGCTATAGTGACAAAGCTGCAATATCCGTGCAGTAAGCAATATCCGGCAGAGAACCAAAGTTGTTGACATAGCTCACAGAATAAGCAAGATAAAGTGGCAATGGGCCGGCCATATTAGTCGTAGAACCGATGACCGTTAGGGTAGACGTGTTCTTGAGTGGAGACCGCGGGAATCGGCAAACGCAAGGTAGGACGCCCTCAGGCTAGGTGGAGCGACGATCTTCGCAGGGTAGCTGAGAGCTGCCGAGAATCGAGCTGAATGGCGTGCAATTGGAGATGCCTATGTCCAGCAGTGGACTGCTATAGGCTGATGATGATGATGATAGTGACAAAGTATTGAATAGAATTTTAGTATACCAACTGGGACTGGCATTTTTACATGTAGGTACGCAGTTTAATTTATTGTCATAATTGAATAAATTAGGTACAACGTCTCTTTGTTAGTTTGTTAATTAGTTCGTTCATTAATTAAGAACCACTGTTCTTTTTTGTGATTTCAATATGTGGTGTTTCAGGTATTAGTTGATGTATACAATACGTACGTTATAATAGGTAATATACATACATATATATTACCTTTACACACGATTATATTCAGCTGCATCCGGTTAGACTGGAAGCCGACCCCAAAATAGTTGGGAAAAGGCTAGGCAGATTGATTGACATGAGCAGAGTTAGTGGGATAAGTCTTGCATATTTCATAAGAAGTCGACCAAAGATTTTCAAAAATAGATAAAAAATACAAATAAAGCATGCTGTTGTTTGAAAAGATTGTTCGTAAACTAACTGCGTCCGTTGTTAGAGGAAATAACAAGGACGTTCAAAGAATATATCTATTTGCAAGGATATTAGGTTAGCTACGTCAGACTGAACAGAAATCATTTGTTTTCTGAAAAAATAAAAAAAAGAATAAAGATAGATAAAAATAAAGATATTGCATTCACTGGAATTAGATTCAAAACCACTAGATTGACAAAGTATAAATACCCTATAATAGATTTTTTTTTTAAACCTTTTCTATTTAATAAAAATCTTAGACACAATTGACAGATAACCGCATTTTAAGCATTTTAACTACACATTGTTGAATGTAATAAACGATTGAGTATTGTGAACCGCTGATTCTAAAAGCATGAAATTCTAAGTTATACAAACAAGAGTTCTTTTTATAACGAAGGTGGGTAGATTTTAGAAAATTCATATCTTAAAGTGGTTCTTTGAGGGATGAAAGTATAAGGGGAAGTTCCTCGTTTTTTGCCGGCACACGGCTTAGAATAACACCCCCAACTGGAAAAATCCCCATTATCGTACTGTCGTAATTAATAGGAACCGTGCTATCATTTTTTTATTCATGTTTCAGTGATAAGTAATCGACTAATGGGTCACCTAATAGATTAGTTTTAAAGGTTGACAATATTTGACCATTAGACATTACGATGTTAATGTCATGGTTCAAGTTCACATAGCCCCCAAGAAGGTCAATCGTTGATAAAGACTACACACACACAACAAAAACTGTCTGTCTGTCGTTCCCACTGATGGGACACAGGCTTCCTAATTCGAAGACACAAATTTACCAACCCGCACTGGAACCGCGTGGTGAATTATGGTATTAATTGCCAAATAAAAAACGATGTCCTGATCTCTTGTGAATATTTCAGTGTAGGAAGGTGTAATCCGTATTTTCGGGGCACTGCAATTTTGCTTGCCCCTCGGACGCCCTCGGATTTCTGTGCAAGCGTATTAAAAACTTTACGATAATTATAAACTCAGTCTGTGGTTTGGCTAGATTACTATAATAGTTCAGTACTAACACGTTGTGATAATATTATTATTAATTTCTCTCGCACAAAAGAACCATGACCATCACCCTATACATGCATACCCTCACCAAAACGATTATGACCAAAAGCTACATATGGTCTTCAAAAAACGATTGATTGCTAATCTTATCGAATAATTCCACATACTAGTAAGGCGACCAGTGTAAAGGAAAATAAAACAAAATCTCTCACAAACAGCGTAGGTACGTCTTTTTTATTCAATCTTTAAGCATTTATTTCAAAAACCTAAATAAATATAAGCCATGGCAGTGAAGAGACGGTCAGTCCCAACAAGATGCGTGGATTCGACCATTTAGATTATAACCATTTTGAAGGTAGCAGAATGTACAATCAACCCTCATGTTGTTTTTTGCAGTTGTACGGAAAATTAACTGTCTGAACGTCTCCGAATACGTTGCACGCGCAAAACACATTTGATGCACCGAAACATTGATGCATGATTCCAATCAACTCAGCACCGCAATATTGTATCCAATTACATTTCACCGATAAACTGACACGTATCGTTATTACAGTAGGAAAACAAAATCGACAGTGAGATATCGCTTTCAAGAATAAGTATATCGATATAAAATGTGCAGAAAAGTTACGGGTAAGTGTTTAAATAAACAATAAATAAGCAAACAAACAATAACACACGCACAAAGCACAACTTTGGACTGGTTTGAACGTAACAGTAGGTTTCTATGGCGACGAGTGACATAAATGAGTGAATGAGCGAGTGACAACTAATATCAGTGTTATCAGACAGATATTTTTTTTAACTCACAAATCAAGAATCACAACAAGAATCTGCTTCGGAAAAAATACTACTCATACAAAAGAAATTAGTTAGTAATTGTAGTTATTAGTAATTTTTTTTGTTCTATGGATAGTGCTGTGCACTTCTGTAAGTGACGAATTCACAATACCTTCCATAAACTGTATGTGATTTTTATTTGTGTATGTTTTAGTGCGTTAATGGTTGAAGTGCCATATCAATATATAATATCGTGGCCTCCATGAAATAAGGTATACTCCTACCACTAATCTGATCACATTGACCGAATGAACGAAATGAACTGTAATCTTTCACATTGTCACCATTAAATCTAAAATGTAACCGGAACTACAAATAATATTTATTTTCATTCAATTTTAAAAATTGGCTTTGATTGACTCTAGACTATTATCTTAAATCTAGTTTGAATAAATGTAGGATACTTGAAAATATGAATTGCTAAACGATTAGGGCAGAAATTGTAAGGTCATTTTCTAATCTAAATCTGCCGTATACCTAGTTTTCGAGGAAATTCCAGAGGTCTAATTAAATACATTACCGTTTTCCCTTATAATACAGAGGGAGCTTTCTTAAAGGAGGCAATAAAAATATAAAACGGCATTATTATAGATCTGAAGGCTAGTTCTCGTACTTAAAAAACGTTCACAATCAAGTCGCAATCTGTTAAACTTCGGTAATTTGATTGTATTTTTGACACATTGCGAATGAAATGCGAATGCGTTCTTTAAAATTACGGAAATTGCCACACTGGAACTGATCCTACTTTTTTTTATCTAAATCCAGTTTTATTATAATTAACTCCATAGTTACCTACTACAACGTTTATATCGTTAAGTTAATACCGCTCAAGCCTCAATTAGAGTAAAATGCAAATTAATAATAATAATCTGACAGCTGTCATATGTTATGAGAAGTAATAATTATAGTAGTTAAATACTGAAGACGTTGGTTGAAGAACGTGTCAATTAGTTTAATTGCTTGTAACTTATATTCCCTTGCGAGTATAGAGTGTGGGTACAAATTGCACAGTAAGCTGAACCCTATGCCCACTACCTATGTTCAAAAGTGCCATATAAGTGCCTATTTGAAATAAATTATTTGACTGACACCTAACGTAGGGTTCATTTTACTGTTTATCAAAATTATTTTTAAAAAGCTCTCAGAAAATGTCAGTAGGGAAATCAGTTAGGGAAACTAATTGTATAGCAAATTAGCTACTTGCTTAAGTTGCCCATATATTCAAATCACAACTGGCATTCTTTGATCGTTGTATGAAAAGATTACACAGAAAATTGACGTCTGTCAATAAAAAAAAAAAATCCTATGACGGTACATAAGGCTGGCAAGTTCCAAAGTAAGAAAAAAAAAATTGAGTTCAAAAATATTGGTATAGGGTTAAAAAAATTAAAACCTTTTGAAGTTGATTAAAAATAAAATAATTTCCATCAAAATAGACGAACCAGTCTATTTTAAGTTATTCATTATATTTTATATTGAAAATGTTTGATGAATTCGTAAACTTTTATAAATTGAACGCAAACATTGAATCACTTCAGAAACTTTTCGTTTCTAAATAAGTTACAGAAGTCAGAGAAATATTTTTGGGGGAGACATTTAACTGTTTTTCATTTATTTTAAAAATGAAGGAGATTTAAACTTTTTTGATTGGTAAAATACCTACTTTACATTCTTTAAATATTGAGGTCTGGATTTAAAATGTTTTGAAGTGCAGTTTGGCTCAAAACGAATAATAAATTATTAGTTTATATCAGGTACCTATCTCTCATAGAAAAGTTTGTAATTTTCTATCTTTGGTTGTTATGTTTTTGTCAAATAGGTAACTGAAATACAAAATAATGTTACCTTAACTATATGTAGACTTTTCTGTATTTTTTAAAAGAAATCAAGTCTAGTTGTTATTCGCACTAAGCTATAGTGTCGAAGAGCGGTTGCCGCTACATAAAGGCCGCAGTGACGGCCGTCATGAAAATGTTGGCAGCGGGCTTTGACTTTACGGTGTCAAAAAACGCTCGCTAGGAGAACACACCAACTTACCTTCATGAACCAACTTACCTTCACCAACTTACCTTCGTTTCAGTGACTTCATTCGCCGGTAAATTGCGGCCGCTACGTGGAAGGCCACCGCTCTTCTAGGAAACAGTAGCAGAAGAGCGTTGATTCTAAAAGTTGGCAACGTCGCAAAAAGCTGTCAAATGTTTACCTGTTTTGATTACTTTGGCAATATTACTGTATGGAAATATGAAACTTTACCTATGAAATTGCCGTTTTGTATGAAAAAATTTAAACGATTTTTTTTCATGAATTTTTTATTTGTATTTTCGAAGTAATCACCCATGCAATCAATGCATCTTTGCCATCGCAGTGGCAGTTTATTGATGCCCTTCTTAAAGAAATCAGCTGGACGGGAGGCAACAAATTCTTCAAAGGCATTTTGTACTGCCTCTCGGGTATTGAATTTTTTTCCCGCCAAGAAGTTATCCAAATTCTGGAAAAAGTAGTAGTCTGTAGGCGCAAGGTCTGGTGAGTAGGGCGGATGACGGAGAGCTTCCAACCCCAGTTCTTGCAACTTGGAGACCGTCTGCTGTGCAGTATGAGGTCGCGCGTTGTCGTGCAGGAGCAGCGGAGACGAGCGATTGACCAATGCTGGTTGGAGATGCGCCAGCTTCTCCATCATTGTGTTCAGTTCTTCACAGTACACATCTGCAGTAATGCTCACCCCGTTTGGTAAGAAGCTGTGATGAATCACACCGGCGCTAGACCACCAAACAGTGACCATCACTTTTCTAGGGGTAAGTTTTCGTTTAGGGCATTGTTTAGGTGCTGAACCAGGATCCAACCAACTTGCTGAGCGCTTGCGGTTATCAAACAGAATCCATTTTTCATCGCAGGTAACAATGCGGTTCAAAATTCCTTCATTTGTGTGTCTGTTGAGCAGTGCAAGGCACGTCTCGACGCGTACTTCGCGCTGGCGATCATTGAGTTCGTGGGGCACCCATTTGTCAAGCTTTTTTACCTTGCCAATTTGACGCAAATGGACCAATATTGTTTTGACGCTAACGTCGAAAGCTGCTGCTAATTCAGCCGTAGATTGTGTATCATCAGCTTCCACAATCGCCTTTAATTCGTCATTGTCGACCAAAGTCTTCGGACGACCGCGAGGTTCATTTTTCAGGTCGAAATTTCCAGAACGGAAGCGAGCAAACCAATAACAGGTGGTACGTTGGTTTGTAGTGTTAGCTCCGTAAACGTCGTTGATGTTGCGTGCCGCTTGTGCCGCGTTGCTGCAACGACGGTACTCATATTCCATAATTACTCGAATTTTTAACGTATCCATGATGACGAAAAACATTGAAATGCGATGAAACTGTAACACTAATCAATAAAGAAATGACTACATTTGGAAAAAAAAATCCATGTTTTTAAAATAAAATAAATTTGAAATTAGAATTCTTAGCCAAACAAAAATTATTTTGATTTGAAATGGCCAGTACTGCAGAACGGCAATTTCATAGGTAAAGACCTAATATTAATAATGAATTGCAATTATAACACTTTTGATGTTGTTACCGTTTTAGGTGTAAATAAGGCATTTGGAAAATTTTCAAATATATTTTCTACATCTAAAACTAAATATTCGGTGTTACGAAATTAATTATTACTTTCATAATCAGTATTTTAGTTCACTAGGTAGTAATATTTCTATACAGTAATGTTGCCAAATTAGTCAAAACAGCGAAATATTTGACATCTATTTGCGACTTTCAGAATACACTTTTTTTAAAGCAACTAAACATAAGTTGTTATTTTCATGTTGGCAAAGTCGGGTATAAAACTAAAGTTATTTTACTTGTTCAGTCTACCACAGTACCTAATATGAAACCTCATGAGATCCCAGAGCAACTTTTTCAAGTACATAGCTCTCAGGTAATATAATGATAATGGTACCTGCGTCTCGGAATACGGTACCTATGACGTACAATTTTATAAGCATGTCTGGTTTTCGCGTAATAAGGTAGTTGTTTTTTTTTTTTTTTGCCAGTATATCTAGGTATAACTTTTGCCCTAATTTTGTTTAGTACCAAAAATTAGCTTTATTTGTTTTGATTTTAACAAAAATTATGCAACATATATTCGGCTAGATGTGATAGGTAATTTAAAAAGTATTGCATGCTGGATGTTACATAGTTACGGTTTTTATTTATAATTTTGTTTCTTTAAGTATTATTTTATGTTTTATTTAATTTGGAATCCCCTAGTATTTATATATGTCCGTAGACGTGTCCGTGGCATTACAGCGGGCCATATCAGAATACCAGCGCTGCGTTATTTATTTTTTAAATATCGCAGCATTATGCTGAGATAGGAACCTTTTTGGCCTCGCACAGGTCGTTATATATGTACTAGGTATATTGTTAGTTTTAAATTGTTCTTTTTTATTTTAATTAAGTACTTACTTTTTATTACTGTTTGTATTTTCTGCGCTTGTCTCAAATAAAATATATTTCTTTCTTTATTTCTTTCTGGACTTTCCGTCGTGTAATTTCGGCAGTTGTGACTAGAATTATCAAGAATTCGTGAAAAACGTATGTGCAATTTCTGTCCTCGCCTAGGCAAAGCTGCAGCCACTTGAAGTAATACATACCTATGTATATATCAGTTTATCATAATTACAGTTAATTATGCATATTAACTCAACACTCAATCCTCATCAACCCGTGTCGCAGTACATTAACAGTTATCGACATAGCGGCTTATTATGTTTGACGTACTGGTCGATTATGTGTGCCTATGTACGAAATCTTGTTATGCTGTTGACAGAATAATTATCGCTCGTTAATGATGTGTCTCAATAGATTACAACGCACTCTGTAAGTCAACTCGACTCATGTATAAAGTGCACAAATTAATTGAAAATTGTGGAGCGATATTGCGATGTTAATTTTACTCCGATTTCAGATAGTAAAGAGTCGTTTGTGTGTGAGTTTACGTCAGTTATTTTTTACAAAGGATTCATTCTACTTTTAAACACCTTCATTAAAACTACAGATTAATTAACCAACGATGGTCACAACTCCACAAGTGTATGCTCGTAATGACAGATTGACCAATAACTCATCGATCATTCAATGGAATGAACAGTTCATGATGTTAATTGACTGAATGAATGAATGAAACTGTACACGTAATTACGTTGGTTAACGGGCTGGAAAACTTCCAATAAGTGGTGCAACTTTTCAATGGTGGTTTTGAATTACTGGATTTTTATATCAATTGGATTTCAAAGAATATTATGAATAAGCTTCAATAGCCTACCGTTTATGTTGCGAACTGACAAATGAGATATTGTGAGTAATTGCCAATCCGGCTGTATACCAAAAACTAAACTTAAAAAATCTAAGTTCAAAACGAAATATGATTTGATGATGAGATTCCTATAATTTACGAACCGTTATTAGTTAAAATTAAGACTCTTGTATCTTTATCAATAATGAAGCAATTACCTCATAGCTTGCAGAGTAGGTAGACCTCCCTTATGGAAGTAGCTATCAATCTGCCTAGCCTTTTCCCAACTATGTTGGGGTCGGCCTCCAGTCTAACCGGATGCAGCTGAATACCAGTATTTTACATGGAGCGACTGCCTATCTGACCTCCACAACCCAGTAACTGGGAATACGATACCCCTTGGTTAGACTGGTCGTCAGACTTTCGTTTCTGTTTAAAACAACCGGACAATAACAGTTTTATTTTATCATGATAACAATCATAACTAATATTATCCTAATCCTAACTAATATTATAAATGCGAAAGTGAGTATGTTTGTTTGTTCGTTTGTTACGCTTTCACGCTAAAACGGCTGAACAGACAGATGTGGATGAAATTTGGCACAGGGGTAGACCATGACCTGGAATAGAACATAGGATACTTTTTATCCCGATATTCCCATGGGATCGAGACATACGCGGGTGAAGCCGCGGGGCGCAGCTAGTACGAAATAAACGCACAAAAACCGTACTAAGTTAGTTTCATACATCCGTTGTATACGACAGTCATCAGAGTCACAGAGTAAAATAATAAAATTACGGCAGTGGGCTAACCGCATCGGTTGTTGAAATGCAACCTGAGTGGCCTGGCCTACCCACTCTACCTCTCGTAGTTAGGAAGCTACGGAGCATAGGTATTTGCTCTGCGATACCGCCTTTGATGATACCTGTTATATGTAGATCGCAGGTTTTCACATAGAGAGAGAGATTATTATAGATACCTCCAATTTAATTTCAACTCCTAGTAGCTTTTGTGGACATGATAATTATTCAATTTGTTACAGTTGTAATAGCAATCACGTCATTTGGCTGAAATAGGTTTATATTTTTATTTTTTATTGTTTGTCTTTTATATAGATTATTTTCTATTTTGTGAATGTGAGAACTTTGTAGGCTTATTGGACTGTAGATTTACTGAACCTCTATTTTGTTAAGTACCTGGTACTTACTTGTTGAAAGGCCTACATTGTCCTCCCATGCCTACTAATACTGTAATTTGAAAATATTGTAAAAGCCAATTATTTTTAAAAGAGTAACCGTGGAGTTTCTTGCCGGCTCTTCTCCATAGGAAACGACCAATTGGAACCGTGCCCCTAGCTTCTGACGTTTCATAAGTGCCCATGTAGGTTTATGTGAAATAAAATATTTTGATTTTGATTTTGATTTTGATTTTAGAGATTCGTTTGATAGGTACCTGGGATTTGTATTCGGTGCTCGTATATATATTTATGTACGTGCTTTAGAATCAATATTTGCGTTATAGGTATGTATAGGTATTGCAAGTGGTGTTTTATGTACGATATATATAACATGTATAACATGTTCGGAGGTATAGTAGGTAGGTATCTATGACATGTTCATTTTGGTCATGATTCTGTTATTAAGCTCGCATAATGTATTTTATTCGGTTAATTAACACGAAATCAAATAACATTTTGAGTCATCCTTTGTTAAAGAATTTATTAATCTATGAGAAAATAACTATATTCTGTATTTTTTTCAAAATTTTAGGCTCAGTTTTTTTTAAAATTATTTATTAAAAAAATTAAGATTCTCACTACAAGCCCTTTCATTTGATACGTCTCACGGTACAGTTTGCAAAACTTTTATTTTTAATTTTCCAATTTGCCTCAGAAAGTACCCGGATGAGTGACATCACAGTGGATTCAAAATTCATTTATTTACGTTACACGCGTCCGTGGTAGGGTCACAGAAATTCATATGTGTAGCGCAAATAAATTGGTCCAGTAGACGGCAATTGGTATAGAACCAAGCGTTAATTCAAATTCAATTTCAAACAAAAGATTTCCTATAGAATTGAAACTGTTTATTGTATTATTATAACGAGCGCACTGGTCAGGTAGATTGTTCCAGACTCCGGAACGTCGGAGTTTGAAACTTTGTTCGTAATATTATTACTGCCTACCTGTTGTCCGCCTCTCGGTATTACGTTGTTTTTTAAAATAATTCTAGGAATTCCTTTTTAATTTCAATAACAACACTTCGAAGTTTCTGCTGGCAGTAAGTTTATTATGGTTTTTTAATTAATAGAGTAAGTAAGTAGGAAGTAAATTCTCTAATAAAGTACGATCTTAAAATTCATAATAAAAGAAAAACGTATTAAATTAAATAGGCAATTTCCGGCAATTATTAAACACATACCATACAGACACATACTCTTAAAATACACAGATAGAATATTAAAAAACAAAATTACAATAACTAAAAATATATATTTAAAGTCTCTCTTGCAAGATGGACGACACGGTAAACAGCTTTTATAATTTCATTCTTACTAAGAGTTACTCTTGTGTCCTGCCAGAGTTGCGGGAAAGTCCGAAAGGGATACCAGCATTGCTATTCTGTAACCATCTCACCGTGAAAACTTAGGTGAAGTGAGCTGTCATTGTCATCGATACCTACTGATGCTAAGGCAGCGACAGTTCACTTCAAGCTCACTTCACCTAAGTTTTCACGGTGAGATTATTACGGAATAGCACAACAGGACCTTGGCAATAGGCAACTGAAGGAACACGGGTGGGTTTTAGTCAGTAGAAGTCTGACACGCCCTTCCGCTCTGCCCAGAGCGGCAGAAGTCATATGATGATTTGCCAAACTCAAAAAAAATAAAAAAAACCTCGTGTAGAATGATTGATATTGCGCACGCTAACGTCATTGTTACTGTAGTTATTGCTATAGGTACCTGGTAATTGCTTCTTCAAACGAACATCCTTATCAAACAATTGTATCGTTGATTGAATAAGGATTGAGTGTACTGTAGGTAGGGCAACAGTCCAATATCGAGCAGGGATTAAAAAGTCACGAGTATTCAAAAGCACTTTCTTTTACAGAATCGTCTATTAGGATACTCGAGAGGATCTTGAGAGACACTCTTAAACGTAACATAGGAAGTCAAAGACAGCTATCGCTGTTGCCATAAGCTAGATGACGTCATCATCGTCATCAAGAATACATTTTTTTTAGATAAGCGTGCGTTTCTGAACAGAAACTTTATCTTTATAAAATAGGTATTTAGGCTACGCTTTAAAATATTGATCAGTAGATCTATGGCGTCATAGTGACAAAACACACCTCGGTTTCGCCTCATCTACAGGGTGTAAAAAGACCTCTCGAATCCGTCATCTCCGCATTCTGTACATGAAACTAAGCAACTTTGTGCAAAAATAATTGCTGGGAAACAGCTTTTATTTTAGCTGTGAAAATTCGCTGTTTATGCTAATATAACGCGAAACGTAACGCACGCAAAACATTATGAGTGTATGTGTTATGGACCAAGTGATAAATACGGGCATTTTTCATAATGCCCGCGCATTATGAATAATGACAAGCTACTTAGGGCAAAATAATAAATTATGATTTGAACTTCCTTATTTATCACATTGCCTCGTCATTATAAATATTGCCCTGTGGTCTTTGGGCAATCTGATAATACACGGGTATTTTTCACGGGGTGCGGCTATCGCGCGGGGTGGGGGCTCGCATTTCGGAGCCGCGCCCGCTCCAGTCCGACCAGTGAGTTTTAACAACAGTTTAACATTTAATTATGGTAAAGTCATCATAGGTCAGCAGAGTGTCTATGAATGGAAATATTTTATTTGATTTTAAATATTGATTCTGAAATGAAGAGATCCGTAGGAGAACCAAAGTAACCGACATGTCCGACATAGCCCGAAGTATTGCCAAACTTAAGTGGCAGAATGCCAGCTTTCAAGTAGAGTTCAATTAAAATGAGTGAGTGTATTGAAGAGTGCTCAGTGAGTGAGTGTTTTTTTACTTTATCTTTAATGTGATGTAACCTAACTTACTGTGTAAGTAATGTAATACTAACTGTTTCCTTTTACAAAAGCGATTCGCTTCTGGCACATCGCCGTTCCCTGCCGCGGCACGCTCGCTTCGCTCACTCGGCTCGTGCGTTGTTAGTCATACTCTAACCTAACCTAACCTATCGTAACCTAAGATTGAAATGTTTGACAAATGATAAATGTCCCAAACGTTTTGTGTTATTATAATAATCAGCATGACAATAATTCTACCAAATGAAACGTTGTCATACAAAAATTTGCTAAACGTTAGTTGTCTAAGTGAAACATCGGCGAAACGTTGGTTGGCAAGTGATAATCTGCCAAACAATTTTTGGCAAAAAGGCAGGATACCAGGCCTATGTCCAGCAGTGGACGTCTTTCGGCTGGAATGATAATTGATTCTACGTTTGAAATTAAAATAATAGTATTAAAATCTGATTTTAATTATACTGCCCCATAGGTGACTAGCATTATAAAAAATGCCCGGTCAATTTGATTATTTCAATAGTTGTTATCACATTGCCCTCTCATATTGGGCATTTTTCAAACTGCCCGGGCATTTTTCATAATGTCCTAATAATCACTTGGTCCATAACATATGCAACTGTACAGAGATCGAGGCAGTATTTAAAGTTATATAATTTAAAACTGGTTTTCGTAAAAAAAACCCAATAAAGTTGGAACTGTGAGCTTCAATATCAACGTATACAAAAGGTTTCCAGTATAAAAAAATATACGGGAAGAACAAGTGATTTCGGCTTCGTCAAGAGTATTTTCACCCGTAATAACCTCGCTCGTAATACGGCGCCCGGAGCAGTCACTAAGTATTATACTTGAGGCAAATCGTTCTAAGTGATTTATTAATCGTATTTGTATTTTTGCATAATAACGTCAGTCTAACGTATATGGATGTAGAGAAGTCCGTGAAATATGCCTTGTCACCACTTGCATTTTTCACCGTTTATATACATCCCGGTAAGCTGGTAATAGGTTAGAATTAATAGAACGTATATCACTTTAGACATCAAAGTGAACAGTTTCCTATAGCGGAATTTTACACCTTCCGCCAGATGAGAAGATGATGAAGATGAGAGCCGCCGCCGCTCGGTTTTCGGTGTTTTTCTTCCGTTGGTATTCCTTTGAAAAAATGTTTCTGATTTATTTATAATTTTAAACAGTGGTTCGCACTGCTTACGAAAATTCTGAAACTGATCAAACTGCATTTGGTTGTGAACATGTACTACCACCTGCTATGTAAATAACATTGACAGGAACTTAAAACATCATCCATATAGGCTAAGTGGTAAAAATATGTATTATTGAAGCTAACTCAAAAAGTACGCAAGCAAAGTAAATAAAGCTTATATGGGATCACCTCTGAAGCATGACCTACCAATACATACAAAAAAAAACATACAGACGAATTGAGAACCTCCTCCTTTTTGAAGAAGTCGGTTAATAAAAATACTCGCCACCACTACTGGCGTTGCCTATATTAGCACCGTTATTCCCTCCTAATTCAATTTACAAGCCCTAGCTGATGGCGACGACGAAGTCGGTCAGTCCACCGTACCTCATTTTATACAAATCGTTTACTTTTTTACTAAAGTTACGCTGCTAGTTATTTTTAAATGACGTCATCTGCAGCTCTGGAATATAATTTTCTACTTGCATTACGCTGACTCATTTTTATTATCCATTAAATAGAAAAGTTTCGGTCGCTTCGCATAAACCAACACTTTTCTAAGAAATTCTTATGAGATCATGGTTGAAGATGCATTCGTGAGCTCTGCTGAACATAGGTTATCGTACTTTAGTGACGTCAGCCAATAGGCATGAGGCAATAAATTCCATAGTGGTTTATGGTTTTTCTTTATTTGCAATTCACTTAGAGGTACAGTTGCAGCGGTTCCGGGCATGTGAAAGTGATTCATAATCAGCTTCTAATGTTCCCACTGCTGGGACACAGGCCTCCTCTCTGTGAGAAGGAGTGGGTCGTAAACCACGTGGGCCAGTGAGGGTTGGTAGCAAGTTGGTAGATATCACATATGTCTTTGAATTTTTTTTCTAGTTCACTATGTTTTCCTTCACCATTTTTTTCATTACAACTCCTAATTCGCGGCCGTTACCTACCTGAAAGTACTGAACGATCATGTGTCGAATTCGAGATTTGAAGCTATATTTAGCAAAAACTTTCACTCAATCAAAATCACACATAAGCCTACATGGGCACTTATGAAACGTCAGAAGCTAGGTGCACGGCTCCAATTGGTCGTTTCCTATGGAGAAGAGTCGGCAAGAAACTCCACAAATACACAATTCTATGCCTTAAGTAAAACCTCTTTCACATTACAGTTACACGCAACGTTGGCAATAAAGTAAATAAACGCCGTTCGTAATAACACGCTCAGACAAGAATGCTCTTCATCAACATTATTGCCAATACCCTCATTCCTCTGTCTATTACCGTTGAGACCACCGCTGTCACATCGGGCTTTTATTTAATATTATATCGTTTAAGAACGTTGTCTCGTAAGGTGCGGTCACTTTGTCTGTTGGATCTTTTATGTTAGCAGTCGTTGGAGAGATTACGTATTGATCAGCGTTTGGTGTACCGTGATCACGGTGTTGTTCACTTATAGATTGAAGTTTGTATTTTATTTTGAGAAGGCAACGCTCTGCGAGTGCAGTACAACAATGCGCTGAGGATATTGTTGGGGCTTGGGAGGAGTTCGTGGCTAAGTAATAACAGCACGGGTCGATCCATCAGGTTAACCTACACTTGCCGGGGTTGGTCCGTGGATGTGTGACCATCTAATACATACCGAGACTCCTCCGTGCTCGGAAAGCTCGTTAAGCCGTTGGTCCTGGCTGTTTTTTGTGGATCTTTGACAGTCGTTACAGGTCGTCAGAAGCTCGAAAGTGTAACAATCAGTCTTACTAAGGGGTATCGTATATCCTGTTATTGGGTTGTGGAGGTCTGATAGGCAGTCGCTCCATGTAAAATACTGGTATTCAGTTGCATCTGGTTAGACTGGAAGCCGACCCCAACATAGTTGGGAAAATGCTAGGCAGATGATGATATTGTTAGGGTTGCCTCGGTTTTGCAGTGTATCGGGCAGTTTTTGGAAGCTCGAATAGATGGCTTTCATGCCATCATGCGCAAATGGTGTGCATCGATATTGCGGCGATTCAGGGGTAGCCCTAACAGCAGTTTACTACACTGGCGGACAAGGTCGATGGATCATTTATCAGGCTCTGGGCTGGCAAACATGCGCGTGCACATGTTCATGTAGCCAATCCTAACTAATATTATAAATGTGAAAGTCAGATTGTTTTTTAACATGGGCTGTATATTCTAACACTATATGAAATTGCAAAAACAATAATTAAGAGAATTTTACGGTCGTATCAAAATACAACATTAGTTTTTGTTTATGCTAAACCCGAAAAGGGGTCATTGTACTCATCATTTTGAACAACTTTTTCTATGGTACCAACATTGAAATAGCGAAAAAAAAATCAGCTGTTCCATACATTTGTGTTCACTTAAATCGACAAAATGTATGGAACAGCAGATTTTTTTTTCGCGTCCCGCTCCACCTACCCGTGTTGAGACGCAAGTTTGTTGCCTTAGCGCCCAGGGTGAAAGAGTGAAATACTCTTGTGGTAAAATGCGGATTTTCTTTAAAAAAAAAAACCATTGATTTTACTTTCTATAAATGAAACCAAACCACTGGATTCAAGGATAACGGTGTTTACCCTAACACCCTGTATAAAGCTGCAGTACCTAGGACACCCACAATCGATCCATCAAAATGTAACCAATCCATCAGTGTATCTTACCTACGTTAAACCAACAGGTCCTATTGAAGCACTCAACTGAATCTTTACTTACCCGTACATAGGTTCAGTTAGCCCATAGAGTATACAAATATTTTAGGACATAATGTTTACTTTGTTTTGTTCAAATATTTTTTTTGCATACTATGTTTTTTACCCCTAAGGTGGATACAATGTTATAGGGCAATGGTTGTCGTCAGTAATGCTGTAAAGCAGTGTTTCCCAAAGTTGACTGGACCGCGACCCACCTAACAAAAACTTCCCAATTCGGAACTCACCTCTTGGCTAAGAAAAAAAGGGGCTAAGCTATGTATTTGAATAAAGGACAAAAAGGTGTTCCAAATGTGTTCAAAAAATAAAAGTATTCAGTTGCAATCAAAAATGTTAATACTTAATTAAATACGAGGAGTGATATTTCATGAGAAAGATGCTTTTTTCCTACTTTTTAACCGACTTCTTCAAAAAGGAGGAGGTACTCAATTCGTCTGTATGTTTTTTTTTTGTGTGTATGTTACGCGATTACTCCGCCAATTATGAATCGATTTTGATGATTCATTCTTTTGTTTGGTAGGTCATGCTTCAGAGGTGGTCCCATATAAATTTTATTAACTTTGCTTGCGTAGTTTTTGAGTTAGCTTAAATAATTATGTATTTTTCCCATTTAGTGTATGTAGACGATATATTTTTTGACTCCTTCACTGTTATTTACATACCAGGTAGTGGTATTCGAATTTGTGTGGGGTTAGGTACCACAACTATAAAGTGAAAAATAAAAACGTTTTACAAAAAAAAAACAACCGACTTCCAAAAAAACACAAAAAACGTGAAAAATAACTTTAATTTCGGAAGTCGGTGGCAAAAAACGAAAATTGAAAAGCAAAGACACCTACTTCCGAAATTAAAGTTATTTTTCACGTTTTTTTTCAACTTCAATTTTAGTTACTTTTAATCGCCATGAGT
This sequence comes from Lithophane ornitopus, assembly GCA_948473465.1. NCBI lineage: Eukaryota > Metazoa > Arthropoda > Insecta > Lepidoptera > Noctuidae > Lithophane > Lithophane ornitopus. The sequence continues at coordinate 5,262,155 of OX419616.1, read as the reverse complement.
TTGTTACAGCCAATTTATTTCTGTATTTAGTTTTAATATTAATCATATGGGAACCACTGCTGTATAGTGTGTTTTAGATTTCTTATTTAGTAAATAAGCGTTATGAAAATCACGAGTTTTGGCATCAATTACTTGACTACGTAGGTACCTTAAGTTACAAAAAGATCATTGAAAAAAAAAAAAAAACACTTCGGACCGCTTGTACCAAAAATAACTAAATATGTACTTTTAGCGCTAAACGAATTTAAATAAACGTTTTGTTTCTGTCAATCGTTTCAAGATGATAGACACGAATGATGTCTTAAAAATATGTTTAGCGCTAAATAGTTTTAGTGATTAGCGGTACAAGAGGGCCTAAGTATTTTTACAAAGATCATTCGGTAACTTAAGGTACGTAAGTAATTGATGCCAAAACTCGTGAACTTTAAATTAACAATTTAGGCACAATTTTTACTCAAAATCGAAATCTCAGTGCGCCATATTTGTTTACTTACTAAGACAAGCAAGAAAAAGCTTTACATATTTGGTACTATGGACACAATAGGTATCGGCCGTAAGCTTGTTCAATTTTCCCCGAATTATTTCCCCGTTGTTAAAGTTCGAGTGTGACCCTTTTCAAAGCTTTACTCTGACAAAAGCATTCGTTGAGTTACTTCATACAAGAGCTTTTGAAAGACCCGAGAATAGTTTTATATATTTTCTTTATTTATTCTTCTTTAGGTATATAAACCATTATTAAAAAAAAAAAAAAAAATGGTATGAATGTCGATGTCTATAAGAGTAGGGGAAGACCAAAGAAACGATGGATGGACTGTGTGAAAGATGATATGGCTAGAAAGGGGGTGACTATCGAGGTGACGGCTAATAGAGAAGTGTGGAAGAAAGGGACATGTTGTGCTGACCCCAAATAAATTGGATAAGGGTGGGAGAATGATGATGGTGGCTGAAATAAAGCTTCTTCGAATATTTTCTTTATTCTCACATAATTTCATCTACAACTACCTCGTTGGTTTTGGTAGCAAGCGCTACTGCTGAGCTACTATGAGCTCCTGGGTTCGATTCCCAGGTCAGGCAAATTATTATTGGGTTTTCCATCAAGAATTTCTCAGTAGCAGCCTGGAGTCTAGATATGTGCCCGGTTGATGGCAATAGGGTCGTCCCCTATTACATAGAACTCAAACATAACTGTGGGCCTAAAACGGTCACATTAGCAATTCCTCTAAAATCATTTCATTTTCTGAATTTCCAGCTGTCATTAGCAATTCCTTTAATTTGACACAAAACCAAATTTTGTGGACCATTTTACGAATCTCCATAGAAAACTATCAAACAGACGAATTATTTCGTAATATGAAGCGCACGCAGATCATATGAATTGTCAGTTTGTGACATTTTACGATGATTCATAATATTCTGCCAAAGTGATTGTTTTAGGCCTCCTGGTGAAATGTGGGTGTACTATGGGTACACCTCTGCCTAACCCTACGGGGATTACAGGCGTGATATTACGTTAATTTAATTCTTCTACACCAGTATTATTACTTTGGTTGTAGACGTATAATTTCTTTGAACAATGATATCGGATATAGCATGTGCTTATGTCTTGAAATATTGATTTTGCATAAGTAAGCGGTTGTTCACCTAGATCCGTTACTAGGACAAAAGTTTTACTTTATATTTGTTGTTGTGGGATATAAACCGGGTTAATCCTAAGATTAGGATGTCACAAAACAAAGGAACTTAGGTTAAGGGAGTTAGGATTAGTCCTAACTATCCTAATCCTAACTAATATTATAAATGCGAAAGTGAGTTTGTTTGGTTGTTACGCTTTCCCGCTAAAACGGCTGAACGGATTTCGAGGAAATTTGGCACACGGGTAGACCATCACCTGAAATAGGACATAGTATTCAGTACATAAAAATAATTGTAACAGTACGCAAAAATAATTGCTGGGAAACGACTTTTTCTTTTTGGAGTGAAAAATTGCTGGTATGTATTGCGCAACGTAACGCACGCAAAACATTATGTTTAAGGGAGCATGCAACGGTTCAGGGTATTTAAAATTAAGTACCTACCTAATAAAATCTAAAACTTGCTTTCTTTAAAAAACGTCTGAAAAAGTTGGAACTTTGACCTGAAGGTTACCAGGTTCAGAACAAAAAAAAAAAAAACACACTGACGGGAATAACAAGTGACTTTCGGCTTCATTAAGTGTCTTTGTACACCCGCTATATTGGGATAAGCTCAAGAGTATAATATTTTTACATGATTTGCGTTCTTAAATGCAATCATAATTATTGCTTACCTTGAGTAAACAATATAGTTCAGATTTAATAACAACATTAATTAGTATTTGATTACCTCACAACACCCCTTTACCGGCCAACTATGCATTGTTCAACAAATTGTGCATAATAACTTGTGTAATAAAACACGGCTGATAATTTAATTACACAAAGCATAATGAACGTTATTAAACAAACGTTAATAAATGAACCGAGCGTCGGAATGCGAGATTTTAATATTGCACCCTAATTGGCCCGGTATTGCATCTACTACGTCTGTTAATTTACACAACATTGCAGGGTACTTTTTATTACAACACCAATTCTCCAAATTGTTAAAGGTGACATTCGAGCGTATCGAGTTAAACACTGTCCATTGCGCTTAGTTAATAATCTGCGAATGCGTACGCTCGGCTGCGTGGTTCAATGTAGGAGGGAATTGTGAACGGTGATATTGTTGAAGTTTGTTTTAGTAGGGGGGCTGCTTGGCAACGCTCCGGGCACCTGTTGCCCGGGCTTCCACCTTTCTCACCCCCTTTCAGCCCACCATCCCTCTCGGGATGCTAGTACTCGTTTCGTCTGTCTACGAACGGGGGACTAATATGGAGCTTAAGCTTTGTAAGTCTCGTAACTACACGGAAGCTTACGTCTAGACTCGGTTGCAGCGAGTTTGTAAATGAGTTAAGTGTTCAGTGAGGATTGGAGAGCATGTGATGTAGAGATATTGCCAAGAGATTCGGCAATGTACGCGCGCTTTGGAGAAAGTTTCAATATTTGATTGTTGCTTCCTGTTGCTCGTCTTTGAGAGGAATTGATTTAGTAGTAATTGGATTGGTGTTTACTAATTGTTAGGATGGCGGTTTCTGATACGGCTTTGATTTGATCAATTCTCTTGGTTATCTTGTTTGTGATCTTTAAGAGTGAAGTAATAATTGGTAGAATTGGTGATGGACACAGAACGGTGAAGTATTTTATACACCCAATCAATCTGCCTAGCCTTTTCCCAACTATGTTGGGGTCGGCTTCCAGTCTAACCGGATGCAGCGGAATACCAGTATTTTACATAGACGACTATTACGATACCCCTTGATAAGACTGGTTGTCAGACTTTCGGGCTTCTAACGACCCGTAACGACTGTCAAAGATCTTCGAATGACAGCCGGGACCAACGGCTTGACGTGCTTTTCGAGGCACGGAGGAGTCTCGATATGTAACGATGGTCCCCCATCAACGGGCTATCCCCGGCAAGCGAAGCTTATCCTGATGGATCGACCCGTGCGGCTGTTATTACTTAGCCACGAGCTCCCCCTATTTTATAACACTCATGGGTGTTAAATTACAAGTGCTTGCCTATTTGAGAATCAGTTCCATTTATGCTGCACTAATTTCCGATGCAGTACTCCACCATAAACACACCAAAGCAGATTACCTGCCAGTATCAATCGAACGCGGTTGTAAAACAATAGACTGCATATCATTTAACTCGCGTTCCGAACATTTGCAATACACCTATCTGCGTTAGATGTGGGCTAACGCAGTAGGTGTAACGCACGATCGCTTTTTTCCGTGACGTTTTTTCACCGCGCACGGGATTTTCAATGCACGGCTCCGCGCTGAGAGTTGAAATTCCTACAGTTCGCGTTTTTAATATCGTAAGGATGTGCTTTGTTGTACTCTCATTACCCTCGGCTCAACATCAGGGGGCTTAAAACGGTCACTTTAGCAGAATCATAATATGAAAATATTATGAATCGTCGTAAAATGTCATGAACTGACAATTCATAATACGATTTGCGTGTACGTCATATATTACGAAATAATCCATCTGTTTGACAGTTTTCTATGGAGATTCGTAAAATGCTCCACATAATATGAATTGCTTTTATGTCAAATAAGAGGAATTGCTAATGACAACTGGGATTCAGGAAATGAACTTCTTCACATAATATGAATTGCTTTTATGTCAAATAAGAGGAATTGCTAATGACAACTGGGATTCAGGAAATGAACTTCTTTTGGATTAGATAGATAGATTTGCTAATGTGGCCGGTTTAGGTCCCCAGAGCGCGGTAAAATAAGCGCCGCGTTAAAAAAGCGCCCATGCTTACGTGGGCTTACGGTTACAGTATAGTGCCACAGTCTAGTAAACCTAGACCTATGTGCAGTTGGTCAATGCAAGTAATTTGGGCATGCAGGGATTGATTGAACTGTAACACAACAACTAATAGAGAGTTCCTGATGCGGATTCGTTTTGAATCACTTGCATCTATGTTTTTATAGCAACGACTTATTTACTGTATCGTGGGCTTAATTTATGTATCTACAGAGTCAAGTCTTACAAGCCTGAATCTAAGCTACTGCTTGAAAATAATTTATAAAAAACAAGAATTAAACCTACGATGCAAGCACAATAGCCAATTCTGTATTTTTTTGTTTTGTTCAGTTTACACGTCGAGGTCCCTAACACCCTATACACCAGTAGGTACGCTTAAATTAAAATTTTAAGCAACCCCCGACACAAATAAAGCATCTAATAAACGTTTTTTTTATTTAAGCTAAATACACTCTCGGTTAAGTCGCATTTCAAATAAAACCGAAAAAGTCAAAATTGGTTCAGCCGTTTGGCAGCTACGATGGCGTAGACAGACACACAGATACACACGTTAAACTTAAATATAACACCCCTCTTTTTTCGTTGGGGGTTAAAACACGTTGCTCCACTGGATATTTAATTACACTGTGAGCACTAACAGTGAGTGTCAGCCCTGAAAATCTTTGAGCCTTCTTCGAAAGGTGCAACAGTATCGCTCAATACTCGCAGCCTTTATGTATCGCATCGGAGATTGAAACGTTTTATTGAAAGTTGGTTTATTTTTAATAAACGGAACGTGCAAGTGGAACGACTGTTACTGCCATATTGAATGGAGGTTTTATATTACTATGATATACAGGGTGATATACAGGGTGCTTACACCCTGTATATGTGTATCTCAGATTTCAGTATATGATACTAAGACGGCCGGTACATGAAATTATTTCAGGAACGTTATGGGAATCCAAGAAACCTGATTTGTTTTATTACCTCACACGCAATGTATCGTTACCGTGGCACAACCCATAGCCGCATTCCGCGTGGCGGGGGGGGGCGCTCGCGCCGCGTTATTTATCAATGTAAATTTTAAATTTCACGCGTCGTTCGCTATAGTATTTCAACATCCATTGTTGGTTTTTTTATTTTAGCTGTTTTATTTACATAAATGGACTGCTGCCTACAGAGAATGTAATTTTACATTGAAGTAAAAAATAATAACTGAAAAAAAAAAACATTTTCCAGAGAAAATTTTCGCCCCCTGCCCCCTGTTAATTTACGGAGGGCTGTCCCTTACATGTCCATATTTTTATTGTGGTTTTTTATGTATTATGATGTGTATTTAATAACTTACTCGTATTATAAAAGCATGAAATGAGAAATTACACTTGGTAATAATGATTATGTCTTTGTTATCTACATGTAGCAGACGAGAGCTCAGTCTGTTAGGCGGGGGTGTCGGAAGGCTTAATTCACCAATAAAACCAGTTCTTGTCAGCTTAATAGATTGTATTGCATCACAAATAAATCACAAATATGTCACATCAGTGTACATTAGCACTTAACACTATTATTATAAATACACGAGAAACAAACTACGATTTAACACGACAATGAAATAACGAAATAATAAGAAACAAAACTATTTTAAGGAACTAAATCTAGGGAAACTAGATTTCCTATAAGCTGAGCGCGATACGAAGCAGCAGAGTTACGGAACGCGACAATGATGCTACTTCGTTGGAGATTTAGAGACGACTGAGACAATTCAAGTAGCGATTCAACTGACGATTGAGTGACGATTCAGTGACGATTAAACTAAATTGGACAGGGTAGTTATATTTATAATTTTGTCACATATGCACAAGTTGCGTGTGAGTCACGCACTATTATTAATATATTGTCCAATTGACCTAGACACCTTGTCAGGCAGGGGGTGTTGAAGGGGATCGGGTGTCTGCGGGGTACGGCTCAATTTTGTCGGCCAAGAGGTGAAGGCGGGGTAAGGGGTGTGTCGGCCAAGGGATTCCTTATCTCTACCTAACACTGTTTACATTTACGCTACATAGCAATACAAAAGAATTGTTTCTAAACTGTACATAGCGTTATATTTTCCTTATATAAAATGTGCATTTTCTTGTACTTTAATCAAACTAAGAGATTTACAATATTTATAGTTATGTACTTTCATCAGGCACAGAGTTATTTACATTTTTATATATATATAAGGGTTTTTATGTACTTTTTCATAATTTTGTACTAATTTACTTTTTAAAACATATGTACGAACCATTATATAAACTATTAGGTTCAAATCTATCTGTTATTATCGTGTTTCCCCAACATTCCACCCCCTGTAACAGGGTTCCACCGCATTACATCTGGGTCTGTGGGAAGCACGACAATCTTAGCAACGGGCCGACGCAGGACCCCACTTATTGTCTTTACATCGACGACACGAATGATGCCGTCGTTGCCGTCGTACACTGCCTTAATTATACCTTTTGTCCACGCACTGCGTTCTTTATTATTGTCCACGATCACTACGACATCACCAACCCGCACATTTGGCACATTATTGGCCCACTTTTCTCTTCGCTGTAGAGTTGGGAGATATTCCCGCAGCCAGCGCCGCCAGAACATGTCGGCGAGGGCGCTCACGCGCCGCCACTGCCGTCGGGAGTCGACGTCATCTCGGTCAGCCGGCGCGAACGGAGTACTCCCGGACGCAGTGCCCAGGAGCAGATGATTTGGTGTCAGGACCATGGGCTGGTCGTGATCGTCGTGCACGTAACTTAGAGGCCGGCTGTTGATTATAAGCTCGGCCTCTGTGAGAAGGGTATAGAGGACCTCCTCACGGGGTGCACGCTCTTTGAGCGTGCTACGTAGTGCGTTCTTGACAGAGCGGACGAGTCTTTCCCAGCAGCCACCCATGTGTGGGGCCGCCGGGGGGTTGAAGTGCCACTCGATGCCACGGCTGATGGCTTCGGCCCTGACTTGACCTTGGTTAAGGTCTTTCAGGGCTGCTCGCAGTTCGGAGTTGGCCCCGATGAAATTTGTACCCTGGTCTGAGTACAGATGCGCCGGCTGCCCGCGGCGCGCAATGAGGCGCCGCAGGGCAAGTATTGCTGAATCGGCGCTCAGCGAGGCGGCCAGTTCAAGGTGAACGGCGCGCGTGGTGAGGCAGGTGAATAGGGCACCCCACCTCTTCTCGCGCCGCCGTCCGATCGTCACCTCCATCGGGCCGAAGTAGTCCACGCCCACTCGGACGAAGGCTCGTCTGGACGTGGCCACCCTTGCGAGTGGTAGGTCACCCATTTTGGGTGGAGCTGGTTTCGCTCTGGAAATTTTACATAGTTGGCATTTAGCTACTACCATTTTCACTGAGGTCCTTACCCTTATTACCCAATACTTCTCCCGTAAGTTATTGACCACGGTCTCATGGTTGGCGTGTAAGGCCAACCCATGATAGAATGCGATGAGTTTTCGGGTCAAGGGGTGACGTCCATCTAAGATAATGGGATGTCTCTCGTCGAAGGTGAGCACCTCGCAGGCACTCAGACGTCCCCTCACCCGTAGCAGCCCGTCGTCTGCGATCATTGGATCTAAGGGTTTTAGATTGCTGCTATTCGGTACAGGCAAGCCTTCAAGGATGGCTGCCCGCTCGTTCATGAAGCTGTCTTCTTGGCACAACCTCAGAAGGTGGTTGTGCGCCTCCTCCATGTCGCTTCGCCGCATCTCTGCCGATTGCCGACGTTTACGGCATCGGCCGATGAAGATCAGGATTTGCGCCATGACACGCTGTATGCGCACCCACGACGAGTAGCGCTCGTACTGTAGAAGTGGCGCTGCTGGTGCTGCTGTAGCGTGGACCCGCTGAATGCGCTCGAGGTCCGCTTCCACCGCCTCAGCCTCGCGACACACTGGCCACCGCTCCTGTGGATCACGCAAAAACAAGGGGCCACGCAGCCAAGCTGCGTGATTATCGGGCCAAGACAATCGGGTCGCTTTGTCAGCGGGGTTCTCCTCCGAAGGTACCCAGCGCCAATTGCCTCGGTCCGATAGTTTATCGATCTCCGCTAATCTATGGGACACAAACCGTTGGAATTCTTGGGCGTCCGAATTGATCCATTTAAGTACAGTTTTACTGTCGGTCCAGTATGTTTTACGTTTAATTGGTAGCCCTAGCTCGTTCTCCACCGTGTTTGCAAGTCGGCAGGCTAACAAGGCCGCTTGCAATTCGAGTCGAGGGATTGAAACCACTTTTTGTGGTGCAACCCGGGCTTTTCCGATTAGCATGACAGCCTCCCTATTCCCGGCTGCGTCATGCCCAACCAAATACGCTACGGCAGCGTAAGCTAGCTCGCTAGCATCGCCGAACACATGAAGTTCAAGGTCACGAAGGTCAAGCCCATACCAACGTGGTATCTTAACTTCTTTCAACCTTTCTAGGTTATTTAGCCATGCGAACCATGCCTTGGCGTCCTTGTCTTTCAACGGTTCATCCCATTGAATTCCTGACTTCCAGATCGCCTGCATTAGGATCCTTGATTGTATTATACAAGGATAAAGAAAGCCTAAAGGGTCATAAATTGACATAATAAAGCTTAAAAATTGCCTCTTAGTAGGCAATATGCTACCATTCTTTATATCTTCGGGTAGTCTTTTAAATGATAGGTCAAATCCTAATTCGTCTTCCTTAGGTGCCCATATTAGACCTAGGGTCCTCTCTATCATGCCTAGACCTTTCTCGAGGGCCACCTTTTCTGGCATATCTGAATTGAGCCTATCTCTGAGCTCTGATGAATTGGTGACCCACCCCCGTATATTAAATCCACCGGAAGCATGGATATGGGTCACCTCTTCAATAAGTTTATTTGCTTGTTCCTCTGTGAAAACACTATCTAAATAGTCATCCATATAGTGTTTATCCCTAATAGCCTGCACAGCCTCTGGGTGCTTGCTTTCAAACTCGCCGGCATTCTTATTTAGTATATAAATTGCCGTTGTCGGAGATGAAGTTGCCCCGAAAATCATGGAGTCCATTGCGAACACGCTCGGCTCTCGGGTCTGATCCGCGCCTCTCCATAAAAATAATTGTGCGCCTTGATCTTGGACCCTAATCTTAATTCTCATGAACATGTCCGCAATATCTCCGGTGAAAGCTACAGGACCTATACGAAACTTCATTAATATACCGGGCAACGAGTTCAAAAGGTCAGGTCCGGTCAACAAGTTATCATTGAGGCACGTACCGTGAGACGCAGCGGCCGCATCGAAGACTAGGCGAAGTTTGCCGGGTTTGTTGGGGTTCACTACGCCAAAATGTGGCAAGTACCACACAGGTGAACTGTCAACTTCCCCCTCCAGCTTCCTCGCATAGCCTTCCTCAAGTAGCCGGTCTATTTGTTTTGAATACGCCTCAGCGTAGCCGGCATCCTTCCGCATACGTCTCTCAATGCCGTATAATCGTTGCCGGGCCTGATTATAATTGTCGGGTAACTCTACCCTATCGTGTTTCCATAATAGCCCTACTTCCCATTGGTGGCTATCGGGAACACGCTTACTTGTGTCTTCTAAGACTTTTAACGCTCTTTCGTTGTCTTTATGTTTACGAGCGTTTTGCGATATACCAATCGCTTCTAGCTCAAATTGAGCTTTGACTAGATCATGTAGGTCAGGGAGGGAAACTGTCACACAATTGATGGATTGTTCAACATCATTACAATTATTATCAAATGGCCCATGAACTACCCAACCTAATTTGGTCAAGGAGGCAACCGGCTTACCAGATCGCCCCTGGCGGATGTCCTGACTGACCAACAGCTGCCAGTTGTCCTGCCCCAGTAGCAGCAGTGGCTTAGCGCCCCTCATCTCTGCGCAACCCAAGTCGCGCAGGTGGGCATTGTCGCTCAGCATGGCAGCGGACACCGTTTGTGTAGGCAAGTTCATATTGTACATCGTTCTGCATTTGATTTGATGTTGTAATCCGTTTGGCCCTCTTATCTTGACCTCTACGGCCCTTGAGGTCAGGTCGCTGACCCCGTAGCCACCCGCGGTCTTCAATGTAAGTGGAACGCGCGGGCCTTCTAAGTTTGCAGCTATAGAGCTGTCTATAAGCGATACTGTCGCGCCGTCATCTAGTAATGCGTAACAATTATATTCCGTGTTACTATCATCGGTTATTGTTACCGGCACGATTTTTAACAGAGCCGTAGCCCTCCATTCGCCTATGTTCGTGACGCTCTCCGTCTTATCTTTGACTTGTTTGCTGCTATTATTAGAATTAGAAGCTTTATCTGCATGCAATAGTGAGTGGTGGCTGTATCCACACTTATCACAACGTTTTGCGCGACAAAACCTTTTCGGATGTTTTCTAATAAGACATTTAAAACACGTGTTCTTGGCTTTTATAGTAGCCCACCTATCCTGCACGTTTAACCTACCGAAAGTGTCGCAGTTTTCTATGGCATGCTCTTTGTTACAAATAATACATTCTACCGGTACCGTAGATTCGTCACTTTGCGTGTTTATTCTTTGAGCCGACGCTAACGGTACTCTATTATTGAAGGGGCGCGCGATTGCCTTTTGTTGCCTCACGGGCGGCTTAGATGGACCGGGTTCAAACATATTAGCTTGCGAATAATATGACGTAGTACGTGTCAAATGATTTAAAAATTGTGATATTATGTTTAAGTCCGGAGATACCCTTAGGTCCACCCCCTGTACGCTTTCTAACCCCATGGCAAAGTCACCGTACTGTGCCCGCTGTATTGGTGTCAATTTTTGTAGTATTTCACCAACCATTTGCGGGTTATTTAAGTAGCCGTCGGCTCTAATGTTCCTAAGTAGGGACACAACATTTCTAACCGTAGATGTAAATTTACGAAGCTCGCGGCCGCTCTCTGAAATACGCGGTAGGTCCCTTATTTTCTTCAAAACATTTGTTAGTATCAAAGTAGGGTGCCCGTATTCTTCATCTAAAGCACGCATTATATCGTTGGGATCCGTACCCGACCGCAATAAGTCTTCAACAGACAACTTAGCCTCTCCATGCAATGAGGTTTTAAGTCGAGCTAAGTTTTCGAACGTTCTGAAATTATACATCTCGGTTGTGTCCCAGTACATATTTTTATAAGATATCCAGTCAGCTGGGTGGCCATTGAAATTAGGCAATTCATATGCCTGTCTAGGTACCGGCCGTGGTCGAGCCATGCTTGTAATTGCATCCGCCAGTCGGTCTATCTTACTGTCTCTGTCGCCCGACGCCTCCCTTCGTGACTCTCTTTCACCCGCTCCGTATGTAGTCCGCCGTGCATCCGACTCCCGGGTCGAACCGGGAGGTACACCTGCGGCCGGAGTGGTAGTCACTGGGTACGTCACGGGCAGACGGAATGAAACCCTTTCACCGACTGGCGTGCGCGCCTGTGCTATGGGTACCGTTACATTCGAAAACGGTCCCGACACAGGCGTCCCTAACACATGCGACACAATATTATCACGGTAATCGGTAAGCGTACTCACATTATGGCGATTCCCAGCTATGTTGCGAGGCGCGGCCATTCCAGTAGGCCCGCGCCCCACAGACGGGGTACACAACACTGCATCCTTGTCACTAGGCACTGCATCCTTGTCACACAACACTGGGCTAGGAACACGCACTGTTTCCTTATTGCCTGCTTGAGGCGTCGTGTCGATCCATTGCTCCACTCGTTGTGCTGTACCGCCGTCCGAGGCTGAGTCGTCACTCTCAGCGGCTGCTTCTATCTCAGCGATGTCAGCTTCCATCCTCTTCTTTAGGAGGTTTTCTTTGAGCTGTACTAGCTCACGCTCAGCTTCATACTCGATGCGCTTCTTAATGTGCTCGACGCTCCTGCGGCTATTCTTCGAAGACGCTCTGCTCCGCGGCGACGTATGGCGACCTCTTCCAGGCGCCTGTCCTCCCAGGGGTCCCTCTGACGTACTTCTAGCACTGTAGTCGATCACTCGACCACCCGTCAGAGGGATATTGAGGGCAGACGTCGACGCCATTGTCGGCGCGACGGATGGCGAACCCGGCACTCGTTCAGACTGCATACCGGAGTCCGACACTATTTCTTCACGGCGACGAGCACTTTGTTTCTCTGCCAACCTCCGTAGTTTGCTTCTAGTCGTGATGCTGCTCTTCTGACTCATGGTTACTACGACCTTATCCGGCGACTGAAGGACCAAAATGTAGCAGACGAGAGCTCAGTCTGTTAGGCGGGGGTGTCGGAAGGCTTAATTCACCAATAAAACCAGTTCTTGTCAGCTTAATAGATTGTATTGCATCACAAATAAATCACAAATATGTCACATCAGTGTACATTAGCACTTAACACTATTATTATAAATACACGAGAAACAAACTACGATTTAACACGACAATGAAATAACGAAATAATAAGAAACAAAACTATTTTAAGGAACTAAATCTAGGGAAACTAGATTTCCTATAAGCTGAGCGCGATACGAAGCAGCAGAGTTACGGAACGCGACAATGATGCTACTTCGTTGGAGATTTAGAGACGACTGAGACAATTCAAGTAGCGATTCAACTGACGATTGAGTGACGATTCAGTGACGATTAAACTAAATTGGACAGGGTAGTTATATTTATAATTTTGTCACATATGCACAAGTTGCGTGTGAGTCACGCACTATTATTAATATATTGTCCAATTGACCTAGACACCTTGTCAGGCAGGGGGTGTTGAAGGGGATCGGGTGTCTGCGGGGTACGGCTCAATTTTGTCGGCCAAGAGGTGAAGGCGGGGTAAGGGGTGTGTCGGCCAAGGGATTCCTTATCTCTACCTAACACTGTTTACATTTACGCTACATAGCAATACAAAAGAATTGTTTCTAAACTGTACATAGCGTTATATTTTCCTTATATAAAATGTGCATTTTCTTGTACTTTAATCAAACTAAGAGATTTACAATATTTATAGTTATGTACTTTCATCAGGCACAGAGTTATTTACATTTTTATATATATATAAGGGTTTTTATGTACTTTTTCATAATTTTGTACTAATTTACTTTTTAAAACATATGTACGAACCATTATATAAACTATTAGGTTCAAATCTATCTGTTATTATCGTGTTTCCCCAACACTACATATTCACAAAACATCAAGATTTCTATATTATAATTATGTAAGTTCAATGTGTCATACACATATACTTTTCTGAATAAATCGTTCAAATGGTGGTTAATTCTTCAAAATTGCATCAAAATTCGCTGCGTAGGCGTAGTTCAAAAGCACAATACGGTCTTACAGACAGACACGAAATATTTATATTATCTATTTATATAAATATAATTATGTAGGTATGTATCGAGAAAAAGTCATTATAATTACCTTAATTAATTATTATTTAATTTGTAAGCGTACTATAGGTACACCTCTGCCCAAGCCTTCGGGGAAATCCGCAAGACGGATTACATGCTCCAGGTCACAAACGCTATTCGTCACATACTCAGTTGGTCATAGCTATCTGATTTAACTCAGTTCGTCACTATCGCGATTCGTCTAATACGTGACATATAGACACGTATTAGACGAATCGCGAAAGTGACGAACTGAGTTGTTTCATCATAATTATACATATTTATGTGGTTACGTCTAGTTGTACCAAATATAAATGTTTACTAACTAAAGGACAAAAACTCTCACTTAAAAACCTAATAACAGATCTGTACAGATAGGAAAGTAGGTACCTACCGACTTACGAATAAGAAAAAAAAATTCCTTTTTTATAAAATATAGAAAATAATCTTACATTTTTCGCATGATAACAGAGAACATGAAAGTAACACGTAAACATAAAATCGACTAGGTAACGAACGTCAATTGAACTCAATATTATCTTTCATCGTTTTTCTTTTCTCCGAATGAATATAAATAACTTTTCTCTCCTTTAGTAGAACAATATTATCTCCAATCCATCATTTCTAATGGCTTTATAAGCATATTGTGTGTTCTAATGAACCAGTGTGGCTTCATTTTGATGTCCGTTTACAGAAAAATTGGGAATTTCTTTCACCATTACTGAGAGCGGACAAGTGATTGTTTTGAATTTGGAACTTCTTTTTGAAGGGTTCTTATTCTATAAAACGAAGTGTCGGTTCAATCTTTGAAATTGACGAATGTCTAGAGAGAAACCAAATGTCATATATTATGGAATCTTGCACTTCCAGCCAATGGCCGTCGAACATTCGACACAATTTTGAATTTAGACCACTTACTATCCTACATGTAGATCAACCCGCCAATCTTGTGACACAACATTATTAGGGTAATTTATTAATTGCATTAACGAATGTTAGGTGCTTTTCAAGATAAACAAACTTCATTTTTACCACTGAAGTAAAACCTTAACTTTTCACGATGAGGAACGACAAAGAGCACTGAAATGTAGACTAAGGCTGCGTATCCACCAGAGATGTGCGAGGATGCGTAGCGAGGGATGTGTTTGTAAAGAACCAATAGAATCGCTTCATTACCTCGCCTCGGTCAGCACAGCTCTGGTGGAAACGGCTCAGCGGAGCTAGATTTTTGTGCATACAAAACAAGCGAGGGATGTGTTGGAGGTTTGCGCATACTGTACCATCAATTAATTTTACGTCCATTATGCCACGCAACCGTACGACATGCGTACGACTACAAGCGCTAACGACAGCAAAGTGAGACGTGAGCGGCGGCAGGCAGGCGTTCGCATTACTCCGCTCCCACTACACCGCACCTCCGTCGACACATTTCACAGCTTCGCAACGCAACCTCGCACCACACATTAATGCGTATTTTCACAGCTCCACTACACATCCTCGTAGGCACATTTTCATCGCACAGCTTTAGTGGAAACCCCCACACATTTTCACAGCACAGCTAGACATCCTCGCACGACACATTTCCATTGCACATCTCTGGTGGAAACGCAGCCTTAGTCTGATGATCTTAGTCTTAGTCTGTAGATGTAGATTGACTCTCTGATGGCCGATTCCTATATTTTACGGACCGTTATTGGTTAAAATTAAGACTCTTGTATCTATACAGTACCAATAATGTAGCAAAGATCTCATAGCTTTGCATAGTAGACCCTCCCTTATGAAAGTAGCTATCACAGGTAAAATAAGCTTACGAATCTATTTATATGCCCAGTTTGGCAATAAAAAAGTTACCATTGGTAAGCAAAGCGATTCGTTTTTGTTTAAAGGAACTGAGTATGAGCCAATCTTACGCTGATGGTCGGAGAGTTGCTGTTTATTTCATTAAACTTGATCCAGACGCAGATTAAATAAGTTAGATTTAGTCGAGTCCCGAAGTTTGTAACTTTATGAGGTCGTCATCACGAAGGAGTTATGCTAATAGCTCCTTCGAGATGTGACCATTTTGTAGCTGTGATAAGTTTGTTCAGACAGGTTGTATCTTCATGATATTACTGCACACCTCTGCCCAACCCTTTAGGGAACACAGGCGTAATGTTATGATACTGTTTTTCTGTTCTAATTTTGCATTTGCGCACTGCATCCGATCAAAATTCGATCCGAATCCTATATATGACTGTTCGAAGTAACCGAAGTAAATACTATTTGTATGAGGGGCTCCATACTGGTATAAGATCCGAATTCCATCCATCCGAACCAATCATCAAAGACTTTGGCCAATTACAGAAATACACTGTGTTATCTGACTTAACGAAAAAATAGCGTCCAACTGTTAGCCGCTAAATGCACGCACACTAGAAAAGCATATTGACGTGGCACGAGTATAAGAAGTAGCTGTCACGCACGCCAGCATAAAAAAGCTGTCCTGCTTGTTTTAGTTCTTTTGCAGCGCGAAACTCAATCTAGACATAAATAATCAAAGCAAATTGTATCACTGATAATTCAATAGTCGACTGCAGAGCAAATATACTTCATATAAGCGGAACGAATATCATACAGGGAGGAGAGTAGTAAACATAACAATACCGAAAAAGCTAACTATTCTTGTTGCGTCCTTTCAATTTTCAACAAAGATACTCGAGAATCGATCCGGTCCGGGCACGTGACGGACGAGCCGGTAACAAAAGAAACCGACTGCCGTACGAATCACCGTGGCACCGGGACGCAATATCCACGATTTTGATTGTACCCGACTGAGTACATGGTCAATAATGCGATGGATTTTAATAGGATGAACGTTCTATTACATTGAGATTCGTTTATTGTCATACCTAGGTAGATGTAGGTACCTATATCTAACAAGCCTCAGACCAAATAAAAAACCAAGACAGAGCGCTGCGAACAATACATCGAAGCATGCCAAAACTACACCTCCGCTCTGAGCATACACGCTCAATCGCATAAATTTATAACCATTTACAATCAAACTACACCAAAATATGTGCACACATGTTTAATAAACCGGCCTCACGTCACTGTTGACACGTCACTGTCTTGGTTTTTTATTTGGTCAGAGATACAAGCTTAGTTTTTAACCGACTTCTTCAAAAAGGAGGAGGTTCTCAATTCGTCAGTATGTATTTTTATTTGTGTGTATGTTACGCGATTACTTCTTCTATTATGAATCGATTTTGATGATTCTTTTTTTGTTTGGTAGGTCATGCTTCAGAGGTGGTCCCATATAAATTTTATAAACTTTGCTTGCGTAGTTTTTGACTCAGCTTCAATAATTACGTATTTTTCCCACTTTGTGTATGATATGTAGACGATATGTTGTTTGACTCCGTCACTGTTATTTACAGGCAGGCACGTATTTGAATTTGTGTGGGGAAGGTACCACAACTAAAAAGTGAAAAATAAAAACTTTTTACAAAAAAAAAACAACCGACTTCCAAAAAAACACTAAAAAAGTGGAAAATAACTTTAATTTCGGAAGTCGGTGGCAAAAAACGTTAATTGTAAAGCAAAGACACCGACTTCCGAAATTAAAGTTATTTTTCACTTTTTTAGTGTTTTTTTGGAAGTCAGTTGTTTTTTTTTGTAAAAAGTTTTTATTTTTTGTTTACCCTAAACCCTATAAGGGGTCATTGTAGTTATCATTTTGAAGTTAAATAAACTGGCATTGCATACATTTTGTAGATTTCGATGAATAATCATAGTCCTCCAGACCGTATTTCGGCCATGGAAGTCAATCTCAACAGAGACTAACCTTCAGCGCGGTAGATATTATAGTGCACAAGTGTGTGCGCACACACAGGTGCACCCTCTCTGCCTTCACTCTCATAGTCCTATGGGACGGAAACCCGACACGACCGGAGAGAGATCGGGCGCAGGACCAACTGTTTAACGTTCCTACCTACATGAATATAAATTTACTAAACAGCTGATTATTTGTGCAAATTCAGGATTTGTCGTACAGAAGATTGATTCAATATGATGAGTACAATGAGGGTCATTGTACTCATCATATTGAATCAATCATTAAGAAGTTTAGGGTTAACAAACACTTAGGTTGTAGGTAGCAGTGTAATGTTATCTCCCATCGGAGTATGAGAGTGAGGGAAGAGAGAGTGCACTTGTGTCTGCGCACACACTTGTGCACTATAATATCTCCCGCGCCGAAGGCTAATCTCCGTTGAGATTGGCCGCCGTGGCCGAGATAAATATGGTCTGGAGAACTATATATAGGTATATATCTCATGATAAGTGTCACGAATTTTGTGAATATGTCTTGCATGTCTTGCCACGATAGTGTGTGTGGTAGTAGGTCGAATTAGGCATAGTATTGTTTTGGGGAGAGTCATGCATGAATAAGCGAATATCGGTTTATATTCAGTGGTTTGAGCCGTTGGGAAATCAGCATGCATTTGAGTAGCCGGGATAATGACTGTTATCGCTAGCCTATTGTTTTTACTTATCAAACAGCAAAACAAACTAAATAAGTATTAAATAGTGCGATTTCATGCGTTCGTCAAGGTAAATCCCGGTAGTTGTGTTGAATTTTTTACGACGCATGATCATGATGATTTCTCTATCTCCTATAAGAATGATAATAGGTAATGGACCAGCCTGCCTATTCCGTAAATTTCACTGTGAAAACTTAGGTGAAGTGAGTTTGAAGTGAGCTGTCATTACACCTGATGCTAGGGATTGACACTATTGACAGCACTGACAGTTTGAGACAACGGTTTTTACAGAATAGATCAGCAGGTGAGCGTAACAAAAATGAAGCTCGCTCAAAATGAGTCTCACAAACTACGCTGACTTACACTCTTCTAGCCATTTCCAAAACATTTTCCGTTCACATTACAAAATGAGTTCTAACTTTGGTCCAAGCTTAACCTATGTTTGTATTTCGAACCGTAATCCTAAGTTCCTAATACAAAATTGTCAACTTAGGCTCCGTTGCAAAATCATGGCCAGCCCCAACAAGGTTCTGAAAATAATAGCTGGCAGAGTGGACTATCCCTACATGATTCATTGCTGTCAGTTACATGTGTCACCGTATTGTGTTGTTTACTAACACGCAGTTGTACCTAAGGAAAATGTTACTAACCCTCTATGAGTCTTGGCTCGAATTAAAGATTTAGATTTTGAATTTGAAAGTCACTTTTCTAAAGACAAACCTGGTTTTGTAAAAAGGCCGTACGTGTTTCGGGCATTGCTCCGCCACACCCTATGTACAGTCACGGACTTTAATTGATAAGCCACCTTCAAACTTTTCAATTTTCCAGTTTCATACATTCACGAGATTACACGATTAACGCACGAACTCAAACCGCACGCTCGTAAACAAGATGACAAATAAATTACTTATAATCGAAAATAGTCCTATCCATAGAGGTTGACTAATAAGTTCTCAATGATAAAAATAAATAAAATGTTGCATTAAGGTTATCCAATCTATTTGATACTGACCTCCTTTGAATCAGAGCTCATTAACTCGGTTATTCTGAAAACATAACTGAAGACAGTGACAGTTGAAATGTCGATGTCAGACACGTTAATTTCGAAGTTGCCGAAATGACTATTAATATTTCTCCGTACGCTAACGTTACTATCGCTACGCTTTAACAATCGTTGCTAGGTTACTGTTGCTAGACCTGCAATTGGTTGACTTTGGGTAGTCACTCTGCTGTCAAGTTTATAGTTCTGGCTCTCAGGTTAGCCAACTGGTAAAGTTATTAAATATAATTTTCTTCTACTAATACGAAGACATTATGACTTTCCGTGTCGAGAACCGAATAAACCCGATTTGCATTACACGGCTAAAATACGAACAGTGCCAGGTGGCACATCAATTAAAGTCCGTGACTGTACTTCCGCTATCACATAAACATACCTACCTGACCATATACACTTGATATACACGGTAACAACTCGGCCTTTGAGATGCCTACTAATCGTCTTAATTGCTATGCATCATGTTAGTAAATGGCTTACCTCCTAGCTATTACCGTATATAGGTTTAATCATGCAAATTGGCATCCCTACAATTGGTTTGCTTGCTCTAGTTGAAGATTGATCTCGACCTAAGTTTTAAGTGGAATTTGTAATGCTTACTAATTATTTACTTAATGTTTGTTTTCCTGCATAAAAAAACGAACCAGTTGTAAGAATAGAAAACATTTGAGAAATAATATATTATGTAGATAGCTACACTTATTCATGACAATTTAAAATGTAAAAGTAGTTGTATTTGTGTGCCTAAAGGCTGATTAGGGAAATTCTTTGAAATGGGTAGTACTAGCTACTACAATGTGATTTATTTAAACATGCCAATCAGAGATTTTAATTAAATAAATCATGTCAACAAAAACAAAGTAGTTTATCCGTAGAACTATTAGATTAATTTCAAAGAAAAACTAAGCATTTCATGATCAGGATTTTTTTCTTCAGATTTTCTATTGTTTTGTACTGTGTCGTTATTTTGACACTGTAACACAAAAACACACTGAAGCTTACATCGAGTAGTAAAAATATAAAGTGAAATCCAGTGAGAATTTATGATCAAAGTGAACAGAGACTTCATATATGATTAATACGTAGCTCACTTTGATTTTAAAAGTTATAAAGGTCACGCAGTTTGTGACAGTTGATATTCGTATCGATTTCTGCAACTACCGAGTGTTTTAATATTACAATTAGAACTAAATGTGTATCAATCAGTACCTAATAGAAACTTATCAATGAGTTTACCCGCTCCAATAAGAATAAATGACATATCATTAGAAAGCTATTCAGATTTAGTACAAGAATTCCGAAGGCCTTTGTCTCGATTCCTTGTCCGATCGGAGTAATACAGGGTGGAAGTTGAGACGAGGCAGCAAGGGTTTGTTTTTGTTACAATGATTTTGTTTTTGTTGCAACGATTAAGGTAGCTTCCTTAATCGTTGTAACAAAAACAAAAACGTGTGAAAAATGTTCTTAGGAGACTGTCCTTAACTTCTTGAGTAATTGCTAACTGCATTCACAGATTTTGGAAATATGGTAAAGTCGGCTAGAAAAATGTCAATTATAACATTTTATTTTTATGATGACAATCAATGCAGTTTAGTATGCAAACACACATTTGGACCAACAGAGGTTAGAGTACCTACCTACTAGAAAAGTCAGAAATCGCAAAACCTTTTCCCATAAGTACCTACCTACATTGGTACGTTTTCGTAGTGATCGATCATCTAATCACGATCTTATATTATGACCTTTGCTATTAATTATTAAAATAAAGGAGTTATACATAACTGGCGAAATGTGGGTTCACTATAGGTACACCTCTGCTTAACCCTTCGGAGATTACGGGCATGATGTTATGTTATGTTGTACGTTAATCATCTGCCTAGCCTCTTTATACATTTTCTTGAGGCTGACTGTACTTGTAGTTACGCCCCACACAGCTCGTATTGGTGGTGAAAACAAAGGAGTATATTAATTAAAGTTAAAATGAACCAAGCTGTGTGATGAAGGCTTCTGTAGGGAACAGCCTTATAGTTTCTTACTTCTAAGTTAGCTTGCGAGTGTAGAATGTATTTAAAACTGCTGTAAATAGCTAGTCGTATGTGAACTTATTTATAGTTTGTTTTTTAATCTCGTAGACTAGTTTTACAGGTCCAAATGTCAAACACCAAATTGAAAAAACAAACATCAATCACTTGAAATGTCAGATTAGTCTACGAGATTAAAAAACAGACTTTACTACCTACTACTTTTTAAAACTTGATAGTGATTCGTTTTATGTCTATATTATATGGGTATGTTTCAAATCCGTACTAATATACGCGTATAATATAGCCTACTAATTAATTCCGTCAACGAAGATTCCAGCCCGTCCGAAAGTAGTAGGTACGAAACATCGGAGTGAACCCTAAACCCGAATTAATTAACATTTTTGGACGAAAAAAAACACACCGGGGAGTCGGGATAACTGTCAAATCGTGGTATTGGTATCATTCATTCTTAGGTCGGGCCCCAAACTAACCTCATGTCTGTCGGTGATACGGAGTAGGTATCGCTTGTAACTTCGGCCGAAACTTCGTATTCCGTGCTTAGGGAATAGACCTCCAGATGTGATGGTAATCATCAGGACATCATTATCATCCGTATTGAGCGTTGAGGAGCTCGTGGCTAAGTAACAACAGCCACTCGGGTCGATCCATCAGGTTAAGCTACGCTTGCCGGGGTTGGTCCGTGGATGGGTGACCATTTTCACATATTGAGACTCCTCCGTGCCTCGGAAAGCCCGTTAAGCTGTTGGTCCCGGCTATCATTTGTGGATCTTTGACAGTCGTTACGAGTCATCAGAAGCCCGAAAGTCTGACAACCAGTCTAATTACCCAGTTACTGGGTTGTGGAGGTCAGATAGGCAGTCGCTTCATGTAAAATACTGGTATTCAGCTGCCGACCCCAACATAGTTGGGAAAAGGCTAGGCAGATTGCAGATTGATTCATAAGATACTTATTGCTAAAAAAAAACTCGCATGTAACAAAAAAAAAAAAGGATTTTTAAAGCTTTTTCACAATTTGTCTGTGTTATCAGATCATTAAAATTAAGTTAAGTATAAAAATAATAAAAATTAAGTTATGTATAAATAATAATAATAATGTAGTACCATGTGTTTTTGAGCTTTAGATTATTCTCTTGATTAAGGTCAAGCCAATTTTATAGAACCAATAAACTCACAGTAGGTAATAAAAGATGCAGAACATACACAAAATTATAATAAAGACGAAGAGATGAGACTTACATTGAAAGAAGAATGGCAATTATTATCTTACTTACAATAAACCCTTTGTGACAAGGTCGAAGCTATCTTTTAATCTGCGTAAGCAACCAAGATTACAATGTACCAGAATCCAGCCACTAATCTCCTTAAAATTATTCAATTGAATCCACACAACTTTTATACTTGAGTACATTTTTCATAGAGGCATCGTGTTTTAATTTTCTTTGACGAAATGAAAAATAAATTACGTAGGTACATTACTTCGTATACTTGTAATGCCTCCCTATCTTTTGATGAAGAGCTTCTCTAATTTGCTGTCTTTATAATTATGGCTTATGTTCTTTGTTGAGTGAATGGTTCATGAAGATTCTTTTAATTTAATATCCCTAGAGAAACGTTTTCCTGGGCTCCAAATACAGATTAATTTAGAGACGTTATTATTGGTGGCTCGGTTTCTGTGTACATTCATTAAATACCTACTGTTTTGTTTTAACTGTTGTAAGATATTGCAACAAAACATTTATTTATTCTACTTTTTTTTTCTTTTTGTTCCTCTCGCTTCAAATCTATCCAAAGGTTGCCTTTAGATCGCTTTTAGCGATAATACCGCCCTTTGTGTCCCCCTATGTAAAATTTCTACATTTACATCTGTAATTCGAATGGTGTACATAGTAAAGAGTATTTATTCTATTCTATTTTTATAGAGTAAGTGTTTTTATTTTCAGAACAGCTTAGTCCATAAATAAAATAAAAAGAGCAAGAAATTCCATGATCATTTTTCTTTAAAGGCGGAACAAGCTGGTAGTTTTAGTTTGAAAGAAAAAGCGTTAGCAGTCAGATTAATCTCGTACGAGAACATCAAAGCAAACAAAATAGTTGAGTAATACTTAGTAGTTTGTTAGAAGTTGGTTCCTGTTTTCAGATCCAACGTATAAAATCCATTTAAAACCATATTTTACAGTGAAAGCCCACACAGCAAATTACTAAACTCGTTTAGCGCTAAATGAATATCAAATATCGTTCTGTTACTGTAAATCGTTTGAAGATGACAGAGACAGAATTATGTCTGAATTATGTTCGAACTCAAAATCAAAATCAAAATATTTTATTTCACATAAACCTACATGGGCACTTATGAAACGTCAGAAGCTAGGTGCACGGTTCCAATTGGTCGTTTCCTATGGAGAAGAGCCGGCAAGAAACTCCACGGTTACTCTTTTAAAAATAATTGGCTTTTACAATATTTTCAAATTACAGTATTAGTAGGCATGGGAGGACAATGTAGGCCTTTCAACAAGTAAGTACCAGGTACTTAACAAAATAGATGTTCAGTAAATCTACAGTCCAATAAGCCTACAAAGTTCTCACATTCACAAAATAGAAAATAATCTATATAAAAGACAAACAATAAAAAATAAAAATAAAAACCTATTTCAGCCAAATGACGTGATTGCTATTACAACTGTAACAAATTGAATAATTATCATGTCCACAAAAGCTACTAGGCGTTGAAATTAAATTGGAGGTATCTATAATAATAGGAATAATGTCAAATACAAATAAAATGTCAAATACAAATAATAGGAATAATGTCCAATACTCAAGCAGCACAGGACCACCAAAAACCCATTTCAGTACCTACACATACCAATTCATTTTAATCCACTTAGCCAAGTTCAGCGCTATCGGATAGCTGTCAAAAGCATTGAACAGTTCGACAGCTGGCGCGACCTGTTGATAGCCGATCCATGTAATAAATAAGTCAGGATTTGTTGAAAAACAGGCTACGTGTGGAGTTTGGTGACGTAATCGCGCTGTTGACTGTACTGCTTCATCTGTTGCTTTGTTTGTGTTTGAATTGTTGAGCGAATGAGTGGGGCGGCCAGTATAGGTGTTTGACATTTTAGAGTAATAGAGTGAAAAGTTCCTCATCTTCCATTGAAATGGGAAAATCCTCCGACTAGGGGGCTTAAAACGGTCATTTTAGCAGAATCATATTATGAAAATATCATGAAACATCGTAAAATGTCACCAACTGACAATTCATAATATTATCTGCGTGTAATTCATATTACGAAGTAATTAATCTGTTTGACAGTTTTCTACGGAGATTTGTAAAATGGGCCACAAATTATAATTGCTTTTGTGTCAAATTAGAGGAATTGTGGATTCAGGAAATGGCTTTTAGAGGTGTTGCTAATGTGGCCGGTTTAGGCCCACAGATGCGTGTTATATCTGGTGGACTACTGGCTGGGGTTTTTTTTTTGTGAATGGCGGGCGTCTCTTCGGTCTACCTAGAAGGCTGGTGCTTAGCTGGGCAATCCTGTGGATGCCTTAATAAATTAAGGCCTCCAGACTGACAGACTACACGTTAAGGGCACCCTGTAGGGTACAGTAGCAAGAGACAGGCTGGATCGGATCAAGACTAGTGCTTTTTTTCGAGCTGTTGTGTAATTCTGATCTCTCGGAAAGCTGTAGGATTTGCATGACGTTTTAGACGACACAGAGTAAAAAATAGGTGAGGAGTCATAGTATAATACGTGTATTTATAATTTTTGCTTCGTTGGCCTAGCTACTGGCTTGAGTACGACTTCTAATTGTCTTCTGTTCGAAAACCGCGGGGCAGGATTTTGTTAACAAGTTTTGAGTAGGTATTTTTGTAACGATTTTGATGTGATATATTGTTTTGAATCCTGTACATCGATTTTAGGGTTCCTGCATCCCAATATTGCAACACACTCTCCATCATAATCCGTAATTCATTGCTTCGAATGTTCGATAACGTAAATAGTGCTATGAATATACTTGAATTGTCGCTAGAATGGCATTGGCATTGGGATTGTGTTTCGTAATTACCTGAAATCCAAGAAAATCATTTTTATTTTATAAAAAAAAAAAAAACCGCGTCGTGCTCAACGGGAAAAGTGCCTAAAAGGCTGGCAGCATTGCTACGTTTGATGTCTCTAATGAATAAAAATAAAACTATAAAAAGTGCAATAGGTATCAGGGGTCTTAAAACGGCCACATTAGCAATTCCTCTAAGAGCAGTTCATTTCCTGAATTTCCAGCTGTCATTAGCAATTACTCTAATTTGACACAAAAGCAATTCATAATGTGTGGACCATTTTACGAATCTCCATAACTAAACTGTCAAACAGATGAAGTACTTCGTAATATGGGCTATACGCAGATCATATTATGAATTGTCAGTTGGTAACATTGTACGATGATTCTTAATATTTTCATATTATGATTCTGCTAAAGTGACCGTTTTAAGCCCCCAGTTATGGATAGTTAAGACTACATGAATATTTATAAAATATATTTTGCTTAAGGAAACTCTCCATCTTATTCGTTCAACTTGTTTGTATTCGTTTGGTGTTCGAAATCTCACTTCAAATTCCACGCAGTTCAGGACAACGGCTATTTTCCTTTGATGTTTATAGAACTGTGAATACAAATTCCTCTACTCGTATTGAGATTTGAAAGAACAGTAAATTATCTGTAGGAAAACATCTTGTAAAATAGTTCTACCAAAAATTATTTCGTTAAAAATTTTGAGTTGTTAAAAAGGCGGTTAGCTCGTCAGAAAGCAAAGTGCCCTACTCCTGTTTTTCCGGAAAAGCAATTCCAACATAAGTGCCTTTTTCTACCTCCGAGCACTATAATTTCCACGCTGCTTACAAGTACCTATAAAAATTATCAGGCGTCGCCCAAGGCCGTAACAGGCCTGTAATTATAACGGTCAGACACATAATCACGTAATAAATTGGGAACGTAATAAGCGTAGAAATATTTTTACGCTTCAAATATCTTCAGAACTAACTTGGGGTTTGTTTTGGAAAAGAACAATTAGTACGTAGATTTTTTAAATTAAAAAACGAACGATGACACTTTAAAAGATTATCTGTAGGTATAAACAAATTTTTGTGTAACTTCTTAAATTTTTTTTAAATTAAGCCTGTCATTTTTTTCCTTAATATTAAGTCAACAGGCCTGAAGGCCGCAAGAACCCATTTTTTTTTTTTTGGTTGGGAAATCATCAAATTACTTTTCCCGCTCTGGGCGGAACGGAAGGGCGTGTCAGACTCGTTGCCAGGGTCCCGGTATCCCTTTCGGACTATTCCGCAACCCTGGCAGGCATCGGTCCTAACGGACCCCGTCAGGTGTGCTGACATCTCTTTGAGGCGCGTGGAACACGACGCGCCATCGACCCGGGCCTGGTCCTTATCGGACGGCGAGCTACCCATTTCTCGCCGTCCGCAAGCCCGCGCCTATGGTGGCCGGGAATCCGCCTGGGATTCCCGACGCCCAGGGTGTCTCCAGCGGCGGCGGTTAGAGGCGTGAGGGCGCGAACTTTGCCTCGCAGGAATCCCCTGGATGCGAGAAGCACAGAACCGGTCTAAGTGGCGGTGCTTGGTGCCTATGTCCAGCAGTGGATGTCTTTCGGCTGCAATTATGATGATGATGACGTATATTAAATACAAACAAAATCATGAGTAGAGTGTTCTGTAAAAAAAAAACAAGTAATTTTTTGAACCACAGATAATAAAATAGCACTTACTTACACTAGATGTACCTAATGATGGCTAGTTTATCTAATCAAGTCCAAATGGACTACCAATAGAGAATATTTAAAATTCTAAAAGCCAAACCGGTCTTTTGTCAAACATTGAATTATTGTGGGTTCACGATCTTCAGAACTGTGGCGATATCTACAGCGCCACATGCGAACTACGCATCAAAGACCTGACGTCACCAGAATAATGACGTCACATAATTCCTGCATCGCGCAATTAGAGTTTACCGCGTCATCATCATCTTCCTGCCCTTGTCTCATGTTACATGGGGTCGGTGAAACACGTTTTCTTCCATTACCGAAAAGACAGAAATATCTTCAACTAGTTGCGCCCCGCGGTTTCACCCGCGTAGGGCAAGATCCCGTGGGAATATCGGGATGAAAAGTATGCTATGTGTTAATCCAGGTCATAAACTATCTGTGTGCCAAATTTCATCCAAATCCGTTCAGTATTTTTTGCATGAAAGAGTAACAAACATCCATCCATTCGTACTTACAAACTTTCGCGTTTATAATATTAGTTAGATGAGACATAAAGACTGCCTCGACGTGGTCTAATGGTTGCAAGAGCTACAGCTAAGCATGAGATCCTGGGTTCAATCCCCGGGTCGGGCAAAATGTTATTGGGTTTTTCCATCAGATGGATGGATTGATGGTAAAAGGCTCGCCCCCTATTACATGGGACTTAATTATATCTGGCAAAATGTGGGTGTCCTATAGGTACACCTCTGCCTAACCGTTCGGGAAAGTAGTCGTGATGTTATGTTTACTAAAACATGAAGAATCTTCGACTCATATAAACATCACAAGTCACAGGAAAATACAACTCTAAAGTTGAATGTCAGGCCAGTATTTATACTTAAAACATCTTGATTCTTCTGCTAGCGTATAAAATTTTCAATAACTTCGACTTGGTTCGACTCAAGTATACTAACTTCCATTGCAAAGTCATAACTGGTACCCTTAGTTGGTAAGTTGTGGGCGGGACTTTAAAACTTACACATAAGAGGAGATAGATTTTTATAGGGTAGGTGTAATGATAGTTAGACAATCGTCAAAGTCAAAGTCAAATAATTTATTTCAATTAGGCACATAAAAGGCACTTTTGAATGTCAAAAACAAAGAAATAGAACTGATTCTAGATGCCCCTTCCAAAAGGTAGTTTTCGTATGGAGAAGAATGGAATGCAAGAAACTCCACCGTCAGGTGGAGTTTCTTGCCCTACTATAACTCTTTTAAGAATGTTTTACAATATTTTGTATACATCAATCGTTACGGGTTATCAGAAGCCCAAAAGTCTGACAACCAGTCTTACCAAGGGGTATTACCCAGTAACTGGGTTGTGGAGGTCAGATAGGCAGTCGCTCCATGTAAAATACTGGTATTCAGCTGCATCCGGTTAAACTGGAAATCGACCCCAACATAGTTGGGAAAAGGCTAGGCAGATGATCATGATAGTAGGTCGAGGTTTTTAATTTTGATATTACTTAGGAAGATATAATAGATAATTGCAGGTCGCATTGACAACGAAGGTCCTAAAACTCCACTTGAATTTCGTAGCTCACTTTTTTATCTTACGAATGTGGGCAAAAATGTATGCCTACATACGAAAGGCAAAAATATAGGTCTCATTCGGGTGGTCTCATTCATAAAAAAGACTAGCTATCTATCATTTACCAATACTGGTTCTCTATAAATCCCTAAACAAAGGCATATGTTCAAGCAGTTTATAAAAACATATAACATATTATGTAAATGCAATTAGAATAAATAAAACGCACAGCCATATTGCTCTTATATGCAAGAAAAATCATGAAATCCCTTTTGCATTCCACACGTCGACGTCGCTTCCTTTCGCTTGTATTTTTTTCCTTTTAAATTAAGTCGTGAATAATTTTCTAAGAAACTCGAAAGCCTCAACATAACCCATTCCACCTCGCTACTTCCCTACGACTAGGAGCTCCATGTTGTTCTCTTCATCGCTGTCACTGTGGCGAAGTTGTCAACAGTTTCGAACACCACGGCCTCTCATGCAGCCTTGACGCTGCTAGCACACCTCTGCCGCGAAACCGCAGTAGTTCAATTGTACTGACTCCGTTACTCGAATCGGATTCGCGTAGCGGAACATGGTTTCTGTTAGCTCGGTGAGATTAATCTCGAACTAATATTTGTATTGGATAAAATATATCTTGGCTTAGGTATGGATCATCAAATCAAAAGTTAAAGTTTACACCTCCTCCTCTAACTTTTCGGATTCATGTGCGTATTGTATCACTTGCTTTAAAAACGGCGAAGGAAAACATCGTGAGGAAACCGGCATGCCAGAGAGAAATTTCTAGACGGCATGTGAAGCCGAGTCAGAGGCCCTTAGGCGGCTTTAAAACTCTGACACCAGGTTAGTCACTAACCACAGGAAAAGAAGAAGAGTCCGTTTATTTTTAGAAGTAGTTATCAGAACTGAATAATAATGAAGGTAGATAGCACATTTTTACGATACTTCCTGTCTGAAAACAACGCTATACATACGCTAGGTATCCAACCAATTCATTCTTACTTCAAAAGTTTTTGTGAGCGCAAATCGCATTTGCACAAACTCTACTAAGTTTTAGAACATAATGTTTATTTGTATGTTGGTACCGCTGGAGTTGTATAATGTAGCTTTATGACTAAAAAGAAAAACATTATGTTGGTTTCACTATCGGTAAAGTAAGTTCAACATACTCAGTATGAAAAAGAAATACAATCTCTTATACAAATCACATAATAATATAAATGCAAATCAAGACCATTTGCCGCTACTTTACGAGAAGCGATTAAAATAACATTAGAAGAAGTACCTATTTACTTTAGATCTAGAATTTTTTGAATACTAAAGTGCTAACATTAGGCTCTGTTTATGGATTAGGTACGTTTTTTTTTTGTTTTATGGACAAGTTACGTTTTGCAAAAATGGCTATAAAGTCAAAGTCAAATAATTTATTTAAAATAGGCACTTTTGAACGTCAAAATTAACAAGAAAATTGAATTGATTGTACTTGCCCCTTCAAAACGGGAGTTTTGTATGGACAAGAACGGGCAAGAAACTCCACAGTTACTCTTTTAAAATGTTTCACTAAATTTTATCGCTCTATACGCAATAGAATATCATCCAGATATGCAAAAAAACAATTTTTCTCAAACTCGCTGAGAAATTCGAGCATTATTAAAACCACAGACAAAAAGACATCAAATCTAGTCAACTAAATAATCAGCAACCAACATAAAACAAAGACACTGACATTATCATTATCAGTCTACTATTCTTAGCCTTACAACGAAGCTCAGAGTACCACAAATTGCCTCCACACCATAAAACATGACTATGGAGGGTTCTAACCAATCCCAAGTGTTTACGGCACCCTTTATTATCGTCCCAAATGATCGCGGCAGATGAAAACGTTCTGTGTTGATAGCACATGTTGATTGAAGCTATTCTATGTTAATTAAGTGAGAAGGTTTTATCAGGATTTCGAAGCTACTGGTTGGGTTTTTATTCGACGATGCATTTTTGTTTTATTGTTTATTTGAAATGACGATGGAATGGTGGGAAATTCAAATTTTAGTTACAAAGCCGTGTGTTCGATGGGATTTTCCATTGGCAAAAATGACAATCTCATATGTAAATTTTCCCTTTAGGGTAATGCATTTTCAAAAATCAATCCACATCGTTGAGCACTAGTTACCTTCGTTATGAAAGAAACTCGATTTAGTAGTTCTGTATAAACTGTGTGTATCAGTTACGAAATAACGTTAAATGAAATAAAATATCACGTCACTAAACACAATAAAATACCACTAAACACAATGAGTACATCATTGTGTTTAGAATTCAAAGCGGCAAGTAAACAAAGCCAAGGTATCTTATTACAGGTTTAAGTGAATCTTCTAAGGTATGAGAGGTACTTGTGTTTGAATTAATTCTATGCTTGAGTAACTCTTCATTCAACAGTATTATGCGATCATCAATCCGTTTGCCAAGCATGGGAATGAAAATGTTTGTTTTCGATCTATTTTTGCAATTTAAGAGGCTTCCATTTAGAAAGAAGCCGTGCACCCGATGGGATTTCCCATTGCCAGAAATTACGAACTTCCATAAAACTTTTATCCCCAGGAGGGGAATGAATTTTCAAAAATCCTTCGTTATACAAAAACTCTTGTGCAAGATGTCATGATCATTACTATGATGAATTCATGACAGAATCTGTAAGAAGTTGTAAAAATATTTGCTTTGTATTCATTAATGTTTTATTTTACAATTTAAATAAATACAAATATTTTTAATGTGGGTACATCTCATATAACCTAAATAAAAACAAAATTTACAGAGTTTTGAGTATTCTAAAGATAGAGTTAGTTAGTCCTTTTAGTTAATTTAGTATAAGAAGTTTACCCAATGTATATATTTTATCATACATATAATATTAAGATAGTGTAAATAAAAACGTTTTCTATCCTTATAATCATCAAGTCTCCAAGGAGTTAGTACTATACCTAAACAAGAAGGTTGGACGTAATTATATCAGTGCATTGTCTATCAGTGAATTAATGAGATCAGAGTGAACTCCCGTTTTCGATTCCCAGGTCGACGGGTTGCCTGTTTTCCGGATTGAAAATCGGAGCCTGGAGTTTGGAAAAATAAAATATAAAGGCACGCCTCAGTAAGAATATGGGACGTATTAAGAGGAAATAGGATCGGTCCCCCCTCCATAGAAACGCTCTCGCCTGTTTTCTCTCTGGTATATGACCTTAGAGAGCAATGATTTTTTACAGTAAAATAAATCAACTAGTTCTATGCCCCTATGTTTTCCGTTTTGATGATACATTATCTGTAGAAGCACTAAAACCCTCAGAAAATGCTCAAAATTGCCTGCTAGACCGCTGCCATCAGAGGCCTATTGTACAAATTTGACAATTAATGAAAAAAGAAAAACATAGGGGCACAGTAAATATTCTTCTTATTCAATTTATAAAATATTCTCAAATTGGTCCAATATTGGAGGAGGAAATAGACGAGAGCCGAACCTCGAAATAAGACTTTTGTATGGAGAAAAGGCCGACCCTATTTCCTCTTAAAGCTGCTGTAACTTTCAGACAGCTGTTCATACTTGTATCATTTTGTGTATCAGATCTCCGTTACGTGGCACCGCGTTGTATCATTATTGCTATAGTTTGGACACAAAATGATACGCGATCATATGAGTACCACACACACATCTGCTAGTCCATTCGTTGGAAAAATCGTGATCGTCTGTTTTTTGTGATTTTGTCACTTGTATAAAAGTAACTCACTAAGTACATATGAAAATCACCACTTTATTAACATTTTAAATAAAATACACAATCTAAGTTTAGCAATATGTACAAAGGGAAAAAAATATATATAAAGGAAGGGCTCATAGGGCGTCAAAAAATTCTTCCGCATCGCTGTCAGTGGGAAAAGTACCCAAAAGACTGGCAGCATTGGATGGCAATGCTGATTCTTTGACCTAGAAATTGGCCAGCCCTCTGGTCACGTGAAGAGTCGACCAACCGCTGGGCGATGTCCCGAAATATTCGATGAGCACTGAGACCCCACGGCCCTAGTGTTTCAACCCCAAACGGCTCAAAAATATAGCTGCCAATAAGGTTGTTATATTTGCGCCGTTTGAGGTTTTCTGCACCTGCAGCAGCCGCCCCAGCACAGCCTGCCGTGCTAGGAAGATGGGATGGCGCGAGGGTGTCGACACAGGTTGCATCCCACACCAAAGGCCTACCCATCTTCCAAGGCATTATGGTAATTCCGTCTGGTCTCTTCCCATCGTCGCGTGCCAAGCCATTGGGTTCTAAAACAGCTGGCACCCCGGCGGTGACAAGAGCCCGACGGATGATGTCATTAATGCTTGCGTGCCGTGCCAGCCGACCAGCGCTCTTGCTGCAGGAAAGGCCATGGTGTCCGAGGCGGTCGACTGCTTTGCCGCACTGACAGCGATGTGGTGCCCCGCAAGGAGCGCCCAAACGCAGACTTGTAGCGAGCCGGAAAGTGGTGTCACCCAGCATAGTGCCTATGTTGGGTGACGGTAGCGCCTGAAGCCAGAGGCCCGACTCCCACTCTCCCACAGCCAGTAGGCGGGCACGCTCAGCAGTATTGGTGGACGTATTAATGAGGTTATTCCGTACCAACCTGCAGAGCGGCTCATCCCACTGTCTCTGGGAGAACGGGTTCTCGGGCTGCTCCGTATCTGGACAAGCCATTTTCCAGGCGTTCATCGCATCAGTCAAACCCGGCACTTCAAAGTCAACCTGAGAAGCGGTTAAAATTCTTGTGGTTAACTTTATCGGTGCTGTGGACCGAGGACATGAACGCCGGTAAGCTTACACTGGAAATTTTGCGGACGCCGAGCCCACCGAAACGAATGGGTAGTGTGGCCTGCAGCCACGCACGGTCGTCCAATGCCAAATTTATGATTGATGTAAGAGTGCTCCGAATGATTTGATCAATTTTGTTTAAAAGGTGTGGCTTCTTCCATAAAGGTGAAGAGCGGAGAAAATACATCAAATTTGGACCGAAACAGCAGTATCTGATGAGGGTGAATGCCGAATGTAGGTTAATTTTAGAAAGTCTATCCGAAATTTCATTGAAATGTTTAATTTTTTAATTTTGCCAATGGCACATACCTAAAAATTCTCGACACAAGCAACCTAATACGTGTTGAATTTTCTCTCACCCTACATAAAAACAGAAAGAGCTGAGGATAGTCCAATAACTTAATCCCATTGCCAATAAGTACTCAGACATACCGATGCCACTACCTGAAACGAAGGAAAGCACTCACCAACTTTATCGATTTTCAGAACTAAATAGCCAATAAACTCACTGATGGCTAAAATAGTCCCCTTACAAATAACATTATGGGATCAGCAACGAACTCAATTGCTCATGCTCAGTAAGTACTATATTTGTAGGAATAGTTCTTACGTTAGCAATATTGGATCTTAGCACACCTCCGCCACGTAACCGACACCGCAGTAGTTCAATTGTGCTACTCGAATCCGATTCGAGCGGAACATGGACTGGACAAAATCAAACTGGTTGCTCATCTAGTTGTATAATTTACTTTATTTGTATATCATAGATTTTTACACATTTTGTGATTACTTAACTCACACACTATCTTATTATTATTATTATTTGTAAAAATATTAGGAATATTGTGATATTGTATAGTTACCTACTTTTACAATGTTTGTAAATGTGTGAGCACCATGTATCTATCACATAATTAACCCCCGACTGAAAAAGAGGGGTGTTATAAGTTTAACGTGTGTATCTGTGTATCTGTGTGTCTGTCTGTTCCATCGTAGCTGCCAAACCGCTGACCCGATTTTGTTTTTTTTTATTTTGTTTGAAAGGTGACTTGATCGAGAGTGTTCTTAGCTATTATTCAAGAAAATCGGTTCAGCCATTTGAAGATTATCAGCTCTTTTCTAGTTGATGAATGGATGTGAGCATCTTTCACAGGTCTAATCGATTGGAAATTTAGAATTCTGTTACTTCAATGATATTAGATGAATATAGTAACCTTGAACTGATGCTGCAGCATCACCTGGATGCAGGATACCCAACTCCCTCACCAACTTACAGCAGAGGTATCGTGTTTGGGCTCATTGGAAAGGTCTCAAAAAATAGGTTACAGATGGATGGTGATCAGGGTCTGATGATGGCGTAGGAAAGAGAAATGAGACTAAATTAGAAACTAGCTTCACTGTGGCAAAAGTACGTACAGCTACGCAGATATCGGCGAGCCGCGGCCGAGAGAGCCGTCGAGCGATGAGCCGTCCCCCGACGCGAGGACGCTTGGATCAAAATATTACCTACAACTTTTATATTAAACTTAGGGCCAATACATATTATTTTTTTACTTTTTAAATGCTTTGTTTTTGTCGGGGGTTTTTTAAATTTTAAATTTAACTTTTTTTTATTAATCAATTTATTTGTCATTGCTCCATTTTTAATTATTTTTACAATTTGTGGTAAAGTAATCGTATTCTAGGTGCATCGTATTCACATGTAATTATAATTGATGTATACAAAATATTGTAAACCACTTTTTTTTTAAAGAGTAACGGTGGAGTTTCTTGCCCATTCTTCTCCATACGAAAACTACCTTTTGGAAGGGGCAACTAGACTCAGTTCTATTTCTTAGTTTTTTTGACGTTCAAAAGTGCTCTTAATGTGCCTATTTGAAATAAATGATTTGACTTTGACTTTGATTTTGACATGACGCGAGTCAGTACAATTGAACTACTGTGGTTTCGCTGCTACGGTTTCGCGGTGGAGGAGTGCTACCGGCGCGGCGTGAATAACTGCAAGTATAACGAAGTAATTCGCGTTATGCTTTCAGTGCGCCCCGCGGTTTCACCCGCGTAAGTCTCGATCCCGTGGGAATATCGGGATAAAAAGTATCCTATGTCCTACCCAGGTTAAGGTCTACCCATGTGCCAAATTTCATCCAAATCAGTTCAGACGTTTTAGCGTGAAAGCGTAACAAACAAACTCACTTTCGCATTTATAATATTAGTTTGGATTAGGATAATTATATAATATTTCCTTTAGAGAGCCTTGGGTAAATATTGGTTGTGTAACGGTTTGGATAAGGTTGATTGTTTATTTACTTTTATACCGCTCGCTGAAGGTATATTTGCCGTGCGGCTTTTACGTAGGGATGAGCTACTTCGATTGAAATGCCAATCTGAAAGTATATCTATAGGTATTGAAAATTTTTGCTTTTCATACACGCGTGTATCAAATCGGTAGATCAAATTAAAATTGGTGATCAGACCTTGGAACGAATGAGAAAATGTATTTCTAAATTATTTACAACAGCATAAATTTGAAAATGGGCTGTTTAATTATCGATGTTGACTTTTTGACTTACCTAAATTTTTAACCGACTTCTTCAAAAAGGAGGAGGTTCTCAATTCATCTGTAGGTTTTTTTTTTTTTTGTATGTTTTTTACGCGATTACTCCGCCAATTATGAATCGATTTTGATGATTCTTTTTTTGTTTGGTAGGTCATGCTTCCGAGGTGGTGCCATATAAATTTTATTAACTTTGCTTGCGTAATTTTTGAGTTAGCTTCAATATTACGTATTTTTCCCACTTAGTTTATCTAGATGATATTCTGTTTGACTCCTTCACTGTTATTTACGTAGCAGGTAGTGGTATTCGGATTTGTGTGGGGTAGGTACCACAACTAAAAAGAGAAAAATAAACCCTTTTAACAAAAAAAAAAACAACCGACTTATAAAAAAAACACTAAAAGTTTTTTTACTTCGAAATCTAGCCACCAAACCTAAACTTTTTGTTAAATTTTATCTCACTCGATCAAACACATTTTTAAATGAGCGGGTAAAAGAAAGATGGTGTACGTTTGAGACAAAGATAAATGTTTCCATTATAAGAAGTCGGTTGTTTTTTTTGGAAGTCGGTTGTTTTTTTTTTGTAAAAAGTTGTTATTTATTTATTTATTTTCACATCAATGGCAACAAACATCTATGTAGCCCTGGCCCTTGGAGTTCCTATCACAAGAGCCAGACCCCTCAATTTACAGGGAATATGTTAGAGACAAAAATTAAATACATTATAGCTATGGCATGCGTTAAAAGTTAGGTTGACAAATAATCGAGAGAAAAAAAGGAAAGTAAAAAAATAAAAAAAAGGGGAGAAGTAATAATAATAAAGATTTTAGATTACCACTGCGTTCTATAGAGAGTGAGG
The DNA here is from genome assembly GCA_948473465.1 of Lithophane ornitopus. NCBI lineage: Eukaryota > Metazoa > Arthropoda > Insecta > Lepidoptera > Noctuidae > Lithophane > Lithophane ornitopus. The sequence goes on along the minus strand of OX419616.1, from coordinate 5,225,211 downwards.
GTGAGTGTGAGTGAGTTGTGTGTGAGTGGACTAGGTATCATACATTACTATATAAATTTATGTACATATTAATTGGAATTTTTAGAACAATATCAAAACTAAACGCCACCAAACTTGTAACTGTCTAAACCAAGCACCTTATAAATAAACGCACCAATACACACAGTCACACATACAGCCCACTAATCAATACCCAGCTTAATTACTCTTAAACAAACTGTTCCAGGTCACTGGGTTCCGTATTTGCGAACCCTTGACTGTCTTTAAATAAGTTCAATATGTTCGTATGTAAAGGGAAGAAATGAATTGGTGGGTTTCGGGTAAACCCTGCATTATTAAGTCTTGAGATGTTTTCTGCTAGGAATATTAATGTTCATCTACTTTTTCATATATTGAGGAGGAGCTCGTGGCTAAGTAATAAGAGCCGCACGGGTCGACCCATCAGGTTAAGCTACGCTTGCCGGGGTTGGTCCGTGGATGGGTGACCATATTTACAAACCGAGACTCCTCCGTGCCTCGGAAAGCACGTTAAGTCGTTGGTCCCGGCTGTCATTCGTGGATTATTAACAGTCATTAAGAGTCGTCAGAAGCCCGAAACTGACAACCAGTCTTACCAAGGGGTATCGTATTACCCAGTTACTGGGTTGTGGAGGTCAGATAGGCAGTCGCTTAATGTAAAATACTGGTATTCAGCTGCCTCCGGTTAGACTGGAAGCCGACCCCAACATAGTTGGGAAAAAGCTAGGTAGATTTATTTTTTTTGACTTTTTCGTATTATGTTATTAAAAGCGACAAACTAAAATTCTCTAATTCTTAAGTTAGAAGTAATTTTGAGCGTGTTATAATATGGGTCGCCGCGGTACGACTTGCATTCGAACAACGGCTAGAACGCGCGCGCGTGTTGCTTGCCGCAAGACGTGTCGGAAGTCGTATCGCTCGAGGCCGTGAACTGGGCCTAAGAGTACCTGGGCCTAGTAGTAATTTAGTAATAGAAAACTTTGATTTAGCCATTAGTTATACTTATTAAGATTTAGTTTTCTAAGAATTATTTAGTTCTAGCTATATAACTTTGTAATATTGAAAACAAAGTGGTTGGCAAAACAATTTATTTTGATTAATGAGGAAAATGTAATTTTCAGTAATAATTTTGACATTACGCAATTACAATTTAAGTTGGTCAAAGGAGCGAGAAAACAACATTATATAAATAAATATGAACTGATGTTCCTTGGTAAGTGATTGACTTCAGAACAGCTGGACCGAATAGGCTATTTTTAATTTTAAAATGTTCGTAATATGGAATCCGAATTTTTTGGAAAAAAACCGGGAAATATTTCAAATTCGGTAAAAACCGAACGTCTTTTTATAAGGGATTTTCGTATTCATTATTGTTTGGAAAGGCCAACGTGGTCAGCTAGTTTTTCATAAAACTTATTTATTTCTGCATAATTTTTAATTTTAGACTCACCAACCCCCTATCCAACATGGGACAGATACATACTAACCTAACTTAACTAAACAAAAACTCTGCCAACCCCATCAGGGATAAAGCCATGTTGTTTAAAATTATTTTAAAATTCCATTACAGCACCCTCCAAATCGAATACATAATCATCAAAAAGTCGAAATTACTTTTTCAAATTCCCATAATGAGATACCATCATACCTTTGTAAAATGTACAGCCGTAATCCTTCGTTCACCGACCCATCTTAACGCGACTGAATCCTTCAAGAACCCCAAAATGGATTAGGATAGATCCCTCTAATCAAATTACTTCAAACAAGAGCTTTCTCGTTTTTTAATCTCCACAACCGAGTCGATTAGAAAGGGGGCGTTGAAGATAACCGTGGTATTGCTGCCAAGGGGATTATTAAGTAATCAGGGGGTGAAACAATGTTTTAAGTTAATGTTTTAAGTACTTTTCGGGAAAGAAATTCAGTAATCTTATGAGATAATTGAATTGGTAGGAAAATTCTGATTTGTAGGTTACAATTTTTATGGACATTATATCGTATTATATAATATGCTAAATTCTACTGTTACGAGTTATAAAATGAGGGTAATCTTAAACGCAGCTTTCTATTTTTTGGAAAATCGTACCTAAGTCTAACCCTAACTATTTGTTTTTATTATTTTACCTTAGGCCAAAATACTTAACCTCAATTTTAAATTCTTACATAAGTTTGACTCCGGTAGGTACATGTTATCAATATCGTTTCAGTTGCTAAACCAATACGTCTGAAAAGTTTAAAGGCACACAAAGTCACTTCACACTTCTATACATATTATAAATTAAAGTCGCTTTTCGTGTTTGTCTGTATGTTCGCGTTGTTCTTCTAAACAACGCAACAGATTTTATTGTGTATTCTGGAAGGTTTATGTGTCTATTAAGTTAATAAGTATTAAAGTTACATTTATATAAGAAACCTTGATGTTTCGTCAAGTCGTAAAAACCGTAAGAAGCAGTTGCGGGTCTCTTAATAATTGCATATTATGACAGGAACTGTTGCATAACAACACTAGCGTTATTCTACAAAATACAATTATGGTCTGCTCTCAGACGGAGATTAGCGGTTAGCTGGTTAGATTAGCCACGATACGAGGTTCCACCTCAATGTGTGAGCTTAATTACTCACTGCACGCCAAGTTTCTCACAGGACAGACAGCCGACGGCCAGGAAATTTACCGTATTTACATAATAAATGTTGTGTGTTGGAGCATGCAAAAATTAAATCAATCATAAGTTTGTGATTCAAAAGCTGTTATTTTTAGAATGATTAGAGAGTACTTTGGCTCTAAGAGAGCGGTGCCGGCATATCGTCAGCGTTTAGTTAGAAGAGGCAGGACTAGGAAGTGCTGGCGTGTCAACTGGATTCATTTATTCTGCTTCCTTCTGGCTGATGAGAAGGAAGCAGAAAGAGAGGTGTGGAAGGCTTTGGGGATACATCATATCGTCAGCGTTTAGTTAGAAGAGGCAGGACTAGGAAATGCTGGCGTGTCATCTGGACTCATTTATTCTGCTTCCTTCCTACTGATGAGAAGGAAGCAGAAAGAGAGATGTTGAAGGCTTTGGGGATACTGGGACAGTAGGTAAAGGTAAAATAAAAAGTATTTGATAGACCCAGCATTTTTTTTGGGTTACTCTCGCAACCAAATAGTTATTCACAAACATGCGATACGCTTCCGTGCCGAATCGAACATCAATCAATGTTAGTCTTAGTTGTTCACAAATCCGAAACCCGATGACAGTTTAAACTAAATAAACGACGACTAGGCAAATCAGGTAACTGATAATGTATCATTATCGATTCGGAAGCCTGTGGAATGGTTCTGAATAGCTATGCTCGATCAGCTTATACTTTCTACTGAGTACAATATGGAACGGCCTAAAACAGTCACATTAGCAATTCCAGCAATTCATTTTTGTTGAATTTCCAGCTGTCATAAGCAATTCCTCTAATTTGACACAAAAGAAATTCATAATGTGTGGACCATTTTCTGTGAATCTCCATAGAAAACTGTCAAACAGATGAATAATTTCGTAATATGAATCGCACGCAGATCATATTATGAATTGTCTGTTTGTGACATTTTACGATGATTCATAATATATAATAGTACTAGAGTGCGCAAATTAATGTATATCTTTAAGAATTTACGAAACATAGCAGACTATAAATTAATTAAACAGGTTTATTTAGCTTTGTGTCAATCCATTCATACATATTGCATAACTTCTTGGGGTGGTGCTGCAAAAACGATTCTACTCCCTCTAGAGCGTACATAGGTTTAGTTGTAGATCTTAATCTATCAATAATTAGGCTTTTTCTCACAGTTTATTCATAGTTTATTTTATTCATTTTATCTATAAATTTTAGACTTTCATTTAAATTAATTGTAAAGTGATGGCCTGAAACACAGGTTTGAATTAACCTAGATCGGGCGGGTCGCTACCTAACATTGTAATTTCGTACCATCATTACCGACGAGCACCTGTAATAAACATATTTTAGTTTTAGTTTACTTGTAGGCACTATTATTGTTTACGAAATCTAAATCTCTGTTGACTAAATGTACACTTTTTTGTAATCGTTTTATTCAATAAATATTATTATTATATATTTATTATAATATTTTCCTAATATGATTCTGCCAAAGTGGCTGTTTTAAGCCTACAGGAATAAAAGATGATAAAACTGTCAAATCAAATGTAACACAATGTTATACTATTCACAAATTGAAAGCTCAAACCCGCAGATTCATAATTTCCTACAAATCATTGTGGATACGCTGCCCACATCCATTTCACAATTAAAACAGAGTACATTATTTGCAGATTCTTGTTTGCCAATACCATAGTATTACATACTAGAATATTTTGCACCAATGTTTGATTTAATTCATGTTTGGTTTTCGCTCCGATTCAGTACCCATAATTATGCGCATTGGTTTGTATTGAAACAGTTATATTTCATTTAATAAAACAGTTTACCTACTACTATTTACCTAATATTTTCTCCTAGCCAATGAAGGATAATAAAACGTTGAACTTCTCAAAGATTAGGTACCCTCAGGTTATAAAAATACGAAGCTAAGATAAAAGAGAGTGTACAATATAATATTGCAATAAGATCATAAGGTTGTACGGAAATGTTGCCAACATGAAAATCATAACACCTACATAAATGGGTAAATATCACAGTGCACGGAGAACATGGAGGCGGCGGCGGTGGCGGGCGCTGCGAGAGGGGGCATTATCAACAGTTTCCATCACACAAACCTGTACTCCAATTTAAATAAGATTAGACATTTAAATTAACCTTTTTTACACTCCGTTTAACCGATTTTGACTTCTATTACGTTGGTGGCATGACCGCATGACAAATGGCAGCTGCAGTAGACAGTTGGTATTGTGTTACCTTTTTTGCTTTTAATGCCATCCTTATGCTTACGGTATAGAAGTCAACATCGGTTGACAGGAATGTAAAAAGGTTTTTTTAGGTGTGTAATCTTATTTCAAATGGAGTGTCATCATTTTCTTGCACTACGACACAAATGACGTATACAAACGGACGGCTTTGAATGGCATTCGCGACAGAAGGTGTGCGCTCAACGCACTTCAGCGCCACGAATTTTATTAGTACTGAAGTTTTTAGGCGCGCGCTGCCGACAATTCCGTGCTCTATGGTAAATAGCAGTGTCGATAAAAAGTAGCCTGTCCTTCCCCAGGGTGCCATCTATCTCCTTGCCAAATTTTGTCGAAATCCGTTCTGTGGTTTAGGCGTGAAAAGGTAACATACAGACAGACAGAGTAACTTTCGAATTTATAATATTAGTACGGATGCTGTTACATTTTGCTGTCTTGAGTAAAAGGGGACAGTTGTTTGTTTTGACTCTAAGGGTAATTAGCGTGATAATTAGTAGAGATAAGCTGGTTCCTGATATGGGTATCGTAAGCTCCGAGTAAGGAGTTCTTCAAAGGATTATTAAATCTTGTTGAGAAAAAGACAATAATCTCCTCATTAATTATTGAGCCTATTTAATTGTAGGTACATCTGCTATTAATGAATTATGGTTAATGAGGATACGAGTAAGGTTATTCAAAGGATTATTAAATCTTGTTGAAAAAAAGATATCTCCTCATTATTTTGGATGACCATCGGATGTGGATGGGTGACCATCTTTGCATATCGAGACTCCTCCGTGCTTCGGAAAGCATGTTAAGCTGTTGGTCCCGGCTGTCATTCGTAGATCTTTGACAGTCGTTACGGGTCGTCAGAAGCCCGAAAGTCTGACAACCAGTCTTACCAAGGGTATCGTATTATCCAGTTACTGGATTGTGGAGGTCAGATAGGCAGTCGCTCCATGTAAAATACTAGTATTCAGCTGCATCCGGTTAGACTGGAAGCCGACCCCAACATAGTTGGTAAAAGGCTAGGAAGATTGATATTTTTTTTATCATTTCGTCGTATTACCTACAAAAAAAACGTATAGTATGTACATTACGTAACAAAATTAAAAAAAATAGTCTATTTAATTGTACATCTGGTATTCATTATGGTTAATCAGAATATGGATATCATTATTATCATCGCGTTTGTCAGACAGATTGATTGACAGCAATTCTTTTGTTTTCACAATTTTTTTCAGAACCATTGTACTGATTTATGTAGGTTTTCAAATACGATGGATATTCGCAAAAGCTGGGAATAAAAACACCAAGAATAACAGGTAGGTTTATTCGCATAGACAAGCGTGTTGATACTACAGGTACTTTTTACCTTCGCTGTTGAAAGGGTTAACATGTTTGCTCGATGCATTAAGATTTTTAGGGCTCCTACATAATACAGGATTATCCCATCAAAACAAATGGCCCCAGTGCGATTACATATGCAAAGAAAACATTTGAGAAAACCCTTGAGGAAGATTTAGCATAGAAACTGAACATGAGTAGATATCAAACAGAGACGAAGCATACAATATTGTGCTATTTGTACAATAACATACAATTTTTTTTTTTAAAGTGTTTTTATTTTTTTATAGTAAAATATTCACAAACAATATTAAATTGATACGCAAAAGAAACACTGTGCACGCAGACTTGTATTTCAACGTGGAAAGATTTTTTTCATATTTTTATGTTCATATTTTTAACATTTCATTCATATTTTTATGTTCATATTTTTAACATTTCATTCATATTTTTATGTTCATATTTTTATGTTCATATTTTTTTAGCTTGTATGGACGTTATACTATTGCGGGTTACCGGGAATGCCCTTTGTTATTTAACATACTGTTTAATCTAAGAATTTTACAAATTTTTATTTTTTCTACAATGTTTTCATGACTTTGACAAGATTGTTTACCATCATCCTCCTACCTTCATCCATGCCATCACACTAGTCGAAGTGCCTGATATCCTGGTAAAAATTATCAACTCGTTTAGCTCGATTCCCTGTCGAAGTCCATTTGTGAGACGTTAGGCACTTGCTGCTGTGCAACGTAATAGGGTCCAATGGAAAATTATTAGATGAAGATGCAGTAAGGTCAGTATCAGAGATCTGCTTTTAACAGAGTTATCGATGAGCTGAGTGTTTCTTTGTGATGGTCTGAGCTGTTATTTGAGGTAAAGTAGTTACGCAAACAATAAGAATGGCATGCGCGGCTAAAATAGATGTTAAAATTTTGCCTGCACAACTTACTCTACATACACCTTCGTTCCCATAACATTATATTACCAAAATATGCTATTTCCAAAATCGAATATTCTCAAAATATGATATTTATTACATACATTAAATTCTATAACTCAGAACCAGAATTTAATGTATGTTGTAAATGTGTAATTGTATAAAGTAAATGAATCCATACTAATATTATAAATTAGAAAGTAGCGCTAACAATTGTCATTTCCAAGCTTCCACTTATTAAAAACTATGTACCTAAAATTAAAAAAAGAAAAGAAACATACTAAGTTTATTTTAAGATAAAAATTAAAATTAAAAACAAAATCACACAATGTGGGTGGTTACCTTACTCAATGTGCCAGTTCGCCGTCATATATTTTTATCGCAACGGTTCATCTACGACATCAACGCATTTTGTTTCGTTTTATAGTTTTGAGTTTTATGTTTGTTTGGAGCGAGGTGTAAATCTTAAAGTTGTAAATCAATCGATAGAAATAATTCATTCCTCGCTATTTTGATTTCTGACTATTTTTACGATAAATGCTTTAGATTTTTCGTTTAAGTGCTTTGAAACGATACCTATTGTTGTCTATAATGTGAGGAATGAGAGTAAAAAGTTTACGTAGGTCTAGCCTCGTCTTTGGTAGAGTTTACACCAAAAACTATTCAGTAGAAGGTACCATAAATCATAATATTTAAATTAGCCATAAGACTGGCATTATTACTCAACCGCAATTGAAACTAGATTTGTTAAACAATTTTCTAGTCTAAATTCGTTTTCACATTTGATTATGTATAGTATCAGTTTGTCGTACAATTATCCACTGTTTATATTTTTATAGTAAGAACACATACGTATACGACCAACGAATACATTTAGTAATATTATCCCTACCACCAATCAATCTGCCTAGTCTTTTCCCAACTATGTTGGGGTCGACTTCCAGTCTAACCGGATGCAGCTGAATACCAGTATTTTACATGGAGCGATTGCCTATCTGACCTCCACAACCCAGTAACTGGGTAATACGATAACCCTTGGTAAGACTGGTTGTCAGACTTTCGGGCTTCTAACGACCCGTAACGACTGTCACAGATCTACGAATGGGACCAACGGCTTAACGTGCTTTCCGAGGCACGGAGAAGTCTCGGTATGTAAAGACGGTCACCCATCCACGTACCAACCCCGGCAAGCGTAGCTTAACTTGATGGATCGACCCGTGCGGCTGTTATTATTTAGCCAAGAGTACCTCCTATTGTCCCTACCACCAAATATTTTGATAAATGTGTCCGAACTCACATTTGTCCAGCTTTATAGTGCTTTTGACACTTAGGACGATAAATGGCCGATCATAAACCGTTCAGGTCCTACCAACAGGTTGCCATAGTGATAGGCCATCAACAAACAACAAACGGAATAACACGCTTGAATACTAAACAAGCTAAAGGAGGATATATATAACGTTATTCCCACATTTATAACGAGCATTTTATATCCAAATTAGTATTTTTTTACGTGCATATATGTAGGAACAGGGAGCCTAAACCGGCATTACCAATTCCTCTATAAGCAACTCATTTCCTGAATTCCCAGCTGTCATTAGCAATTCCTCTAATATGACACAATTCATAATTTGTGGACAATTTTACGCATCTCCATAGAAAACTGTCAATCAGATGATAATATGAATTGCACACAGATCCTAATATGAATAGTCAGTTTGTGACATTTTACGATGATTTTTAATATCTTCCTATTATGATTCTGACAAAGTGGCCGGTTTGAGCCCCCAGAAATGGAACCCATAAGAAAAATAGGTGCATCTGCGGATGTAAAGGTCATGCCATATGTCTGTCGACAACCAGGTAGCAATTTTAAATCAAATCAAATCATTTATTTGCTTGAATATGGGTACATGAGGTGATACATACAACAACGTTCTTTAACCTTATCCTACCTACACAGGTGTGCAAATATCTTTTATAATTATTTAGAGCGTTAATTTAAAGAATAATAATATTAGATTATTTATGAAATGTATTAATTACTTACATAATTCTATAACTTAGCCACAAAAAACAAAGAATAAGAAAAATAAATTACATTTGTCATTTAAATAATTATTGTTTGATTGATTTATTATTATTATTTATGAATTAAATGTTAAATTTTTAATTAATTAATGATAAATTATGATATTTTGAATTAATTAAGGATATAGATACCTTCTACACCGTTCTGGCACAATCCAATTGCAGGGATTTGGCCTCTTTCCATACGGAAAAAAGACGGGCAGAGCATTAGTAATCACTTCACACTACAACACTAACAGTATAGGTAAAGGAAATTCTTTAGAATCTTAAACGTAAATTACCGAAATATTTGTATTTAATATTTTAGTTTAAGACTTCGCTTAAGTAATCATTTTTCTCTTCTTGTTCTCATACACTTTTGTCTACACTTCTTTCTCATGTCTCCTTTCGCAGGTCTGCTGGAAGAAATGTATTAAGACGTAAACGGTACCTTTGTACTTAAATTATAATTATGTCGTATCTATGTATTTTACTGTGTGTACATAAATAATAAAATAAACAAATGCCGTACTCCAAAAGCGTTAAAAATGGAAACACTCACGGTATTTCTGAAAAATTTCAGTCTTAATCCTGTTCATGAATAAGTCGAGAGGTTTAAAAGCCAGTGCCAAGCCTCCATGACGTTAATGTTAGGTTATATCGCTCAACACATCACGAAATTGAGTTTACTCTCAATGTTTCATTTTGGGTTCAGATTTTTATCAATATCAAGACAATACTTCGAAAATGAACCGTAACTGTAACGTGGTAAAGTCGGTATTAGATTGTATTGGTGCTCTACCCGGGAGAACGCAACAGGTCAACTAAAATGAATATTGAGTTTTTTTTGTAGCGAACTAAAACATAGATTTATGAGATGTTTTATTGAGTTTTGAAGAGATATAGGTGTTCTTTCAGAAAAATGTGCTTCTAGCAGCTATCCTAGAACAAAGATAGATAGATAGAATACTCTTTATTATGTACACCATAAAAATTACAGACATAAATTTGAAAATTTTACATAGTGTGACACAATGGGCGGTCTTATCGCTAAAAGCGATCTTTTACAGACAACCTTTGGATGGATTAAAGTAAGAAGGAGAGACAATACTGCAGGTAGTCAGTGGTGTACCGTTTACATATACAATAAATACATACACACGTAAAGCATTATCTTATCTATATAAGTATATATAAGTATATATAACCCGTTTTTCGTTAGAACTCGTTTTCCCTAGTTAAAACTAGTTTTTACTAAATGCCTTTGTTAAAACTAGAAATACCTAGTTAAAACTAGAATTTACCACTGATATATTCGATTTTCAGATAAAGCTAGTCGACACTCCGAGCTTTAGTTAAAACTAGCCTAGAAAAACTAATTTGGGATTGAAAACAAGATACAGTTTAAAAATATTTATTAAAAAGATCTAGGACACAGAGTCATGTACCTCATAAAAATAAGAATCTTACACTAAAGGAACATTTTATGGAACATCGACATAAAATAGTTGCCAAGGTGACAATATTAATTAAAAGTAAATAAAATAATCAAACAAGTCAACAGAACACAATCATAAAATTTCAAAAAAGAACTTTAATCTCGGTCGGAACAGATTTAACTGACTCGCTTCGGAAAAACGCGTTTTGTCTAATAAGAACTAGTTTTAACTGATATTCAATTTTGAGTATTCGATAATTCTAGTTTTAACAAAGGCATTTAGTAAAAAAAAACAACCGACTTCCAAAAAAAACACTAAAAAAGTGAAAAATAACTTTAATTTCGGAAGTCGGTGTCTTTGCTTTTCAATTTCCGTTTTTTGCCACCGACTTCCGAAATTAAAGTTATTTTTCACTTTTTTAGTGTTTTTTTTGGAAGTCGGTTGTTTTTTTTTTTGTAAAAAGTTTTTATTTTTCACTTTTTAGTGGTGGTACCTACCCTACATAAATCCGAATACCACTACCTGCTATGTAAATAACAGTGAAGGAGTCAAACAGGATATCGTCTAGATTTGAGAATTGAGAACCTCCTCCTTTTTGAAGAAGTCGGTTGAAAACCAGTTTTAACTGGGGAAAACGCGTTCTTTCTAAAAACTGGTTTTAACTGTAACATATATATGAAAACAGAATAATTACACAGCAAGGTGTTGAATCAGATCTTATTATACATTTATAACACCACTAAAATGTTTACCCAATCGATGCCGAAATACCTCAATACTGGATTCCCACATTCTTTCTATTTGCTTGGACTGATTTATTGTTGACACCACACATCCTAAATTAGGTACTGACGATTTTTAATTAACATTTTTTGTGAAAAAAAAAATACAGAAAAGTCAAAGAAAACGTTACTAAACTTTCAGCTTGATAGGGCTAGGAAGTTGTTTAAAATAGATTGTAAGGAGTCCATCTTCCATGTCTATACATCTACGCATAATATAAATTAAAGCGTTGTTCTTTTAAACCATGCAACAGATTTTGACCATCGTTTAGGGAATTTATTCCGGTAGGTTTATGTGTTTAGTACGTTAATATTAAAGTTACATATAAATAAGAAATCTTAAAGTTTGGTCAAGTAGTAAAAACCGTGCGAAGCACGAGCGGGTCGTAGGTAGGCTACTAGTAGGAATAGAACAAAGTCGTTTGTCGTGTTTATCTGTATGTCTGCTTAGAACTTATAAAGTACACAATGGATTTTGATGCGATTTGTACCAACCGTGAAATGCAAGTTCGTGTCGCTACTAAAATAATAAACAAGTGAAACTACATACACTGCTTTTAGAAATTCTTAGAAGAACAAGAAGCAATAAACAAAACAAATTAATTAATTTTTGATCAACACGAATAGCGGGTGGTCAATATACAATGGCCCAATGTGAGACCACAGCGTGCTACTATAGAACTTATTGCTATACCAACGTGTGTGGTTCTAGTCTCAAGAGATTGCAATTCGATCTTAATTGCCAATGTTCCGTATTTATTTAGGCAGCCATATTATGTATAAATGTCCTTATTTGATGTTCCGAGTTAAAAGTTTTTCCTCCGAAATGGATTGTATGTTCGTAATATCAACTTTAGGCGTTGTTTTTAAATAAGAATATGGTTTGTTGTTTGTGAAATAAGTGGTCCCCGGAATAATTGGTTCTTCTATTAAGTGGCCCCCTCCTGCCAGGGTTGCGGGAATGTCCGAAAGGGATACCTACCGGGACCTTGGCAACAGGCAACTGACGGAACACGGTTTTAATCAGTAAAAGTCTGACACGCCCTTCCGTTCCGCTCAGAGCGGGAGAAGTCATTTGATGATTTCCAAGACAAAAAAAAAAAAAAAGTGGCCCCCAGCAAATATTTTTGCCTAACCTGGCGGGTGTCGTAAAATTTGTTTGTTTTTTATTGGTATCCGTGCGCGTCATAAGCAAACAAACAATGATTTCTGCTAAGTCTGCTGCATGTAACACTGCATGTATACTGAAACACTTGATGATAACATTTCACGTACTAACAACCATCTATAGATTAAAGACAGTTTTCTAAAGATGACCCTTTTGAACTTGACAAATACAATCGATCGATCTTACAGTATGGGATAAGACAAGACTATTATTAGCTCCAATAACAGCTTGCCAAGGTTACAGAGGAACATTTATATCATAAGTTGCATGAACGGAGTGCCTTCAACACGTTGAGTATCAGCTTGTGTACGCCCACGTATGCCGCCCTGACAGAAACGGAGAACCGAACGAAACAGAAGAAAATCATACCTTAACCCGCGAAGGCCTTTCAGGGACACGACCTTCAGTAATGAAGTACGCGACCAAGAAGAGGAGAATAGAAACCTACCCGTAACTTAAGTGTAAAACAAGACTTATGATTAATAAGCTTCCAGTAATTGAATTCCAAATAGATCTTACTTAGATAGATCTTACGGTAGATACCATTAATGCTATTATGCTTGCTAATGTTTCGACCTACTCGACTTAGTACAGATAACGTACAATAATCCTTCAGAGTACTAGATGTAAGAAGGTTTACATACTTAGGTATATAATCACAGTGCTTACACCTAGTATTATGAATAAGAAAATGCTATTGGGATATTATTTCAAGGATAAATTGAAGTTCTCTTTAATACAGAGGAGGTTAGAAAAAAGAAAATTAGGAAAAACCTAAAGTAACAGCCGAAATATTGAAATTTTAACCTAGCGATTGATCTAATTTTATCGATCACACATGTACTAATAAAAACCAGTGAGCTACCCATTTAAAAAAGGAATGAACAATAATCAAACATTTCGAAATGCTCTCGTAAAGGGAACTTGCAACAAAACAAAATCAAACTCAATGAGTGCACATTTCAAGCAGCCGCAGCGACGTTCAATAATTAGCTTGAACATAGAGAATGGCTTCCCTTCGGTGCAAATAGGGTTTCCGGGCGACAAAACGAAAAATACATCATGACACTTGCCGTAGTTTTATTAGGGATCGTGCAGCAACCCTGTAGTTTTAAGGGGTTTTTTTTTTACGAAATATTGGGTGCGTCATTCAGCAGGTCAGTGACAGGACAAAATATTGTGAAGACTATTATGATCAAGTGTTCTGTTGTATTTTGTTTCTAATAAGAAACCTGAAAGAAAATGTTTAAAATACATAACATAGAAAAATACATAGAGCCAAATATAGAACGGTAGCGAAATTCGAACATCGGCCTAGCAACAATTATTAGGTTAATAATACTAATAACATAAGTATAAGGTTATAATATAGTAACAAATACCTGTAGGCCAAAAACATTATGAATCTATCGAAACCGAATAATAATTTGTAGAAAACGAGTTCCGTGATGTTACAAAAATAAACTTATAATAAATAGTTTCATACATACTATGAATTACATAAAGAATAAATTATATTTTCTAGTTTTAAAAAGGTATAAAAATAAATAATAATCATAACATCACGCCTGTAATTCCCAAAGAGTTTGGCAGCGGTGTACCTACATATACTACAATTTAATACTCATTCACTTTTTCTACATAGTTAAAACGTGCTGAAAAGCTTAGAAATATAGTTGGAAAGCTTCGCGTGTACGAGTTGTACCGGCTTTCCTAATTGAATACCATTTGTAAGTGTAATTCAGTTAGGAACGATAATAATTCAGGTCATACGTTGAACTGTCCACGGTGCGATATGTTCTTGTTTCTCGAATTCATACATACCAATTTGGAATGAAGAACCAATGAAGTATGCGGCTTGTTTAAAAAGGTGATATATCGCGCGAAAGAACGCTTCTTTTTCGTTTTTGCACTTCTACCAATAAAAATAAATTTGTTGTCATTTCAAAGTAATCAGCATGATAGTAAAGGCACCATCAAGGCACGCACCTCTGACTTTTCAGATTCATGTGCGTATTGTATAATTATCACTTGCTTAAAAAACGGTGAAGGAAAAGGTCGTGAGGAAATGCCTGAGAGATATTTCTCGACGGCATGTGAAGCCAAGTCAGAGGCCCTTGGGCGGCTTTAAAACTCTGACACCAGGCTAGTCACTAACCACATGAAAAGAAGAAAAGAAACATGATAGTTGCGTAACATTGGCAATTCCACGCATTTTTTTCAAAAACATTCATTGTGTTATTTACGTTCTTGAGCAGACGATTTTTCTAAACATATGAAGCAATGTATTAAGAATTTCCTTAAAAATCCCTCGGATTGTGATTCCTTAAAAATCTCTCGAAAGTGTGTTACTCAATTTAGGTGCACGATAAATTAATAATTTAAGAACACGACTGTGTTATTATGATAGATATTACACGTTTAAAATAATTTCTTATTGATCTTTAAATCAAATCAAAAGTCATGTATTCAAACTAGGCTAAGAATCAGCACGTTTAGAACGTCAAAATTACGACAGTCCCCCAAACCGCCCACCCTTCACCACTTCCTAGTGTTTTAGCTGGGAAGAAGAAGTGGCGCAACAAACTCCCCAGTAGCACAGCTGTCTGTTCAGTTGAAAATTATTCTATACAATAGTATGCAAAATCATTTACATTACGCAACACAAAACATACATCGAATTATTAGCCGTGTGTCAGGTAGCACACGCCAAACGCTTACTTAAACATACAACTATGGTATGCTCTACCTAATGCTTTTTCAAAAAATTGTATGGTACCGTTTTTAAAATAATGTAATAAATAAATTCCTAGTCGTTTCTATAGCAACAGTCTATTTCTGTATCAATACCTAAGTTCTTTCGATAAAGTCGTAAGATATTGCAAATAAATAAAAATGTTATCAATTCGAGTGCGGAGAGAGCTCTATTCGTCTTGTACGGGTCCCCGAGTAAAAGGATACCATCAATCAACATCTAAAAGTTGGGTATCTACTACCTACTAGGGTACCTTTATATAATTTTTTTACACTACACTTTGCCATAGATTTTTGCACGATAACCTTATTAGTTACAGTAATACATCCAAATTGGTCTTGAACTATTGACTTATCCACTATTTTGTACCTTTTGAAAATAAAAACTACGTTTAGATAATTAAATATTCTAAGGGCGGATTCGACAAAACTTGGATAACTCTTATCCTGGGAATAAAATCACTAATTACTCTAGAGTTAGACAATTTTTCGTTTTACCAAATCTTAATCTCGGATTCTCTGTCTATCTGAGAGGAAATCGTTATACCGACGAAATGCACACAAGTTATCCGAGAGTAATTTAATGGCGGCTGCTTCATTAGCAGCTGACAATCACGACAAACAAAGAATAAATTGTACATTGACAGCTACTTACTTTCCCAAGCTATAATACGGCAAATGAGAGTTGAGATGAGTTATGCTTCTGCACCGTCCCGTTTGGAGAACAACGTTTTTTCCCGGTTATTACATTCATTCACATTCACTCCGCTATTTCTAATCAAAGTATAGCTATACGTTAGATTGCATGGAAAAACGACTGTTGATTTTACTCGAGAATAAAATCGTGGTATAGATTATTCCCCGTATAGTTACTCGTGTATAAATTCGAGTTAGGTCGAATCCGCTCTAGCTAGTGTATGCTTATCAGATCGACTAGTCATTGAATCCGTATGCAAAACTTTGACAAACTATCCCCCGTGTTGAACTGAACACGCTAGTACTAACTACTAATTGTCTGCATGCACATACAAGCTATGAACTTGCATGTACAAGAAACAGTTATCTGTAAAAAAAAAACGCCCTATTTGCTTCACAGACAAATTCATCGAAATTCTTTAAGTAGTTTGTGGTCAATAGCATTTAACATAAATATATAAAAATGATCATACTAAAAATATAGTTTACTAGCTCTTACCCGCTACATCTCTTGCTCACGTGTAAGTCGGATAAAAAGTACCCTATGTTTTAGTCCAGGTAATAAACTATCTGTTTGCCAAACTTCATCCAAATCAGTTCAGCCGTTTTTGTGTGATTGAGGATTGAGTAACAAAAACGCAAACATACCACACTTATGAGCAACGTATTCTGTGTATCATTCGTTTATTAGTATTATCTAAAATAAAATAAATCACAGCGATTTTTAATTCTTTGATATTCTCATACAAGCTCTGTAATAAACCCGTCACTCAAACGAATATGTTCCAGACGGGCTAGTTCAATTAAAATTAATAAAAAAACGCTTATCCAAATACTGGGATGAAAAATAAAGCGTGAGTTCTGTTCTGAACTGACGTCACGCTATAGACAGACAAATGCACGTTTGTTTAACACTTTTATACTATGGGAATGCATGCAACTATGCTTTTTATATTGAGTTGTGAGCGCGTGCGCTGGTGATGGCGACGACGCGAAGGTAGGGTGGGAGCGAGACAGAACACTATTATTCTCATGTAGAATAATGTACATACCCTCATTATTTATTTATTTTCGTTACCTATTTAATAATATTTATTCATTTAATTCGTTTAGCTTAAAGTTATATTATATTCTAAGTATTGTATATGTTTATTTTATTCTTTACCTATTTAATATGTACAAATCTTTTGAACCTGATTTCCGTACGTCTTTTTCGGGTGACCACTGAAAATCAGCGCTGAGCTGTGGGTCCCCCATAGCGCAGCATCATGCTGAGTGGAAGTCTTCTTGTCACAGTCATGACGTGCCAATTATTTATATTTATACTCGTGTTCTCATATTTGTACTTAGACCAATTTTGTTTTTGTTTTGTTTGTTTAATATTGTTGATTACTGTTATCTCTTTTTAAGCACGTGTTTCTGTGACAAATAAACCTATTTTTCTTTCTTTCTTTCTTTCTTATTTTATGAGCATCTACGTAAGCCCTTCTACCCACCGTCGGGTTTTTTCGCGCACTTCATTTGGAATGCACTGCGCTGGGATGCGCTCTGTAGTATTCTCAATGCTCGGCTTAATACCGAGAGTTAAAAATCCAGTGCACCATAAAAAATATTCACATTAAAAACTCGCCCGTGCGAACCAGGGCCACAGATAAGTACAGATATTTCACTCCGAGAAATCATTTAAATAAAAAGGGACTCTTTCTACGACACAATAAACTACAATTCAGGTAGCACAGCGCTAATTACCAACCGTTATTCACCTAGAAGTTGCCTCTTTTTCTATCGCGTTAATATTTTCTAACTACAATCCGCTTACTGAATTGGCTCGACAAGACGAGCCCGCCGCGTACCTACTTTTGGCCTCATACCTAAAATGCGGTGCGCCTTCTGTATTATTCTGTGCCTGGGCTAACTTTTACTCCCGGGTACGGTATGTGAGGTTCCGCCCACTCGGCAGTTCACAGAATAGTTTATTAGTAAAGATATGGGGTTCGTTTGGTGTTAATTGTGATGTATGACAATATCGTGGGCGGTGACGTGTTCTGATTTACAAGTAGCTACTGAGGTTTTCTAGTCATGTTTTGGTAGTTGAAGTGCACTAAATAAACCATTACTGAGTGATTAACTAATTACACAAAAATTGCAATTTGAATCTTTTTGAAAGGAATTGGTAACGTTTTTCTATATTTGCTACCTTTTTTTGCTGTATATGTATCTACTCTAGAAAGCAATGGCTGATGGGTTTATTTTAATTGTAATTTTGAGGTTTAGGAATACTTTTTTTTAGAATAGATTTTGATTGGATTTAATTCTCTTCTATTGTATACGATTGACAAGACCAAGACTGCATGAAAGAATAAGGACTATCTTTGGTTTCCATTATCAGATCAGCCTAAGAAACCGTATTATTATTGGATTGTCTCGAGTGAGCAAAGTTTCAACTTAATCGTTTTTCGTAATCACTGGAAGTGAGTGAAATATATTGTTAAAAAGATTCGAATATTATAGTTAGGTTGGTGTTAAATAATCTTTTGAAATGAGGTCAGGTACTAGATAGAAAAAAATAAGTATTTTATTGATAAAAACATAAAGGAGTAAAAATACAGGAAACACAAATTAGTACTTACATTATGTGACATTATTTTGCTTGAAAGTAAGACGTAGTAGAGAGTATGCGACGTAGAATATCGAAATATCACATTATAATGTGATATTTCGATTTTCCAATAACCATTATGATCTCAAATTTCATAACTTTTAATTATTTGATTTTTTTTAAATTATTTGAATGGATAAATTTATAATTATTTGATGTTTATGTAACCTACGTAATAACCTACCTATTTATATTTGTACGCCGTTATACAAAATATGACTGTGATAATTTAATTGTAACATCTTGCATGCCATGTGTGTGTATACTCATGTTTGGACAAATAAATGATCTTATCTTATCTTATAACATTTGGCAGGAATTCAGTAATCCAATAATTATATTACCTCGGAAAAATTCTAGGAACTATTTCAAATTGTTACAACGATTCAGATTTCACTTCACGTTTTTCTAAATGCGTCATAGGAACTTGGGTCGATTGAGCCATTTATGAGATAATTTCAGACAAACAAACAGACAGATAGATGAAAATTCCCAGAAACACTGTTTATATTTAGTTCGGTGTATACAAACCAACGTCATATTTATTTTAAAATCTCATTTGTTTGTTTTATTTTAGTATTTATTTTTGGGCTATAACATAATAAACTTTCATTTAGTTATACTTCAATGTTTTTTCTTCAAATATAATAACATTCCATCGTTCAAATATGCCAAGTTAAAAAATATATCGCACGCTGAGAACGAAAGTGACTCAAGTCAAAATTTACGATTTTTGGGAATTGAATAAAATGTGTTCGACTGATTGAACATTTACTATTCTTTCTAGAATAACTTTTTAATATGAAAACAAAAGTTACGAATTTCTTTTGTATAATTTGGCTTTATCACTTTAAATATACGTATATAAAAATAAAAAAATATTATTTTTTCTATACAAAATAACTTTTGGAAAAAATAGGTCACTTTATTATTAGAAATGAGCTCATGAGTTTAACTCATGCCTTAATAAATAAGTAACCGAATTTGATTTATGTCACCTAGGCTGTTAATATAAGAAATAATAAAGTGACCGAATTTGATTTATATCACCTAGGTTGTTAATATTAGAAAAAAGAAAGTGACCTATACCATAAATTGGTCACTTTATCATTATAAATTGTAGCAAAACTTACGCCCACAAATCGGCACTAAACTGACGAAAAGTGTAATCGGTCGCTACGGTACTAAACTTGACACGTTCAGCTACATCCACTCGCGGTGCAGTACTGATTGCGTCCCTTTCACTCTGGTGCGGGGAGTGTGAAGCGCTCAAAAACAAAGAGACTGAAAAGCCCTCTATCCCTCTCTGACCATTAATGGTCTGTTCTTTAATATAAGTGTGATAAAGTGTACAGAATGACTCAAAAAAGAGTCATTTTTTATATGTAACTCACTTGACTAAAATGTTGAGATAGGTTACTTTCGTTCTCAGCGTGCGATATTATCTATAACTTTTTTGAATGAAAGATTTAATCTATATTATTTACCCACCAATCTTATATATAAAGAGGGGTTCGTGGCAAGGTATAACCAGTCTTACCAAAGAGTATTGTATTACCCAGTTACTAGATTGTTGAGGTCAGATAGGCAGTCGCTCTATGTAAAATACTGGTATTCAGCTGCATCCGGTTAGACTGGAAGCCGACCCCAACATAGTTGTAAAAAGGCTAGGCAGATTGATTTATCCACTTAAATAAAGGCGCATTACCAAAACAACAATAACCTGGCGGTGCATGATACGGGTGATATCGAGCCAATCTCTTGCAGTACAATATTTAGTCGAAATAAAAAATAAAAACTTTTTACAAAAAAAAAAAACAACCGACTTCCAAAAAAACACTAAAAACGTGAAAAATAACTTTAATTTCGGAAGTCGGTGTCTTTGCTTTTCAATTTTCGTTTTTTGCCACCGACTTCCGAAATTTGGCTTTGGGACATTTTTTATTTTGTAATAAAATAAAAATAGCATTCTATTCTAAGTACAAATTAGCCAAAGCCTCGTATTCATTATTAAAAACTTATAAAAGTTTGACAAATCTTGTCTATTGCTTGATGTCAGGGCCAGAGGCCAAAGACAAATGAAAACAAAGAAAACAATCAAGTTAAAAACAAAATGCCGATCTTTATCATGTACATTTTAAACTAGTGTTTACAAGAGTATGTGCCATCGGTCGCGTACGATAATTTACATTTATATTGCCGGAGTTCCACGGCTGACGTTTTGACTGACGGGTAAACACACAATGCAAGGGAATATTGCTGCGTCGATCCGGACGCTTGAATAAAACCGGCTGATATAAACAGCAATGGTTCTACCTGCGTTTTAATTTCCATTTTGATTTTGCTTATAACGTTGTTGCTACATGTTTTAACAGAGATTGAGGTGAATGGAATACTGTAGTTGAGGCGGGATATTTTTGGAAAACTACCGAGGAACGCCCGATTTTTTACCCGACTACGGCAAAGAAAAAAGGAGGGTTATGATTTTGACCGGTATGTATGTATGTAATTATGTAACATGCATTCGGCCATAACCATAATCCGTTACTGCTGTTTCGGCCCTAAATTAACATATTTTCTTCGCGCTTCGCATTTATGGAAGCACGCTAATCTTTTAGACATTAAATTTAAAATTTAAAAAACCCCCGACAAAAACAAAGCATTTAAAAAGTAAAAAAATAATATGTATTGGCCCTTTAAGTTTAATATAAAAGTTGTAGGTAATATTTTGACCCAAGCGTCGTCGCGTCGGGGGACGGCTCATGAAAATAGGAAATTAACTGCAGCTATCCTTTCTACAATAGCATATATTCATTATTCCTAGTGTATGTTGGCGTTTTCATTAGCCGTCCCCCGACGCGACGACGCTTGGGTCAAAATATTACCTACAACTTTTATATTAAACTCTTATATTAAAGTCGGGTCTGTGGCTTCATGCACTACCGTCATCGAACCTAGGAACTTTGTTCGACGACACTACGTTCCGCATCGCTGCTTCCCTGCGCCTAGGAGCCCCATGTTGTACTCCTCATCGCTGTCACTGTGGCGAAGTTGTCAACAGCCTCGGACACCACGGCCTGTCTTGCAGCCGAAGTGCGGGTCGCTTAGCGCGGCACGCTAATATTAATGACATCATCCGACGAGCTCTTGTCACCGTCGGCGTTCCAGCTGTATTAGAACCCAATGGCTTGGCACGCGACGATGGCAAAAGACCGGATGGCATGTCCTTATTCCCATGGAAGATGGGTAGGCCTTTAGTGTGGGACGCAACGTGTGTCAATACTCTTGCGCCATCCCATCTTCCTGGCTCGGCGTGCTGTGCTGGCGCTGCCGCTGCGGCTGCGGAAAACCTCAAGCGGCGAAAGTATAATAGCCTTATAGACAATTATATTTTCGAGCCGTTTGGGGTTGAAACCCTAGGGCCATGGGTTCCGAGGGCTCATAGTCTGTTTAATGAAATCTCCAAACGGCTGCTTGACACTTCCCGTGACCCAAGGGCTGGCTTTTACCTTGGTCAGAGGCTATTGCCATTCAACGTGGCAATGCCGCCAGTCTCTTGGGTACATTACCAGCCGACAGCGATGCGGAGGAATTTTTCGACGCCTTACTTTAGTTATACTTAGTTAGTTCTTTAAGTTTTAGTGTTTTATGTAAATAGTTAGTTGTGTTATGTATATATTGTCTAAAAATTAAGTTGTTGAAAACAATAAGTCGTCGATTACAAAAAAAAAAAAGGTACTAACTTCAAACTTCAAACCATTATATAACTTACTATATATTTTTACAGTACAATGACGCTTAATCTTTTTTAGAAAGATTATGTGCGTTATCAAAACATAATGCGTTACTCACAAGCGACTTTGACTGATAGTGGACCCACACGTAGGCCCCTCCCCCATTCTAAACTTTTCCACGGTAAAGTATGCAACCTGTATGTATGTATGTATGTTCATCTGTTCCCTCATATCTTCTAAACCACTCATCACAATTTGACAAGTGAGGTATCATTGGAAGCGTCTTGATCGTCCGCTGGTTATAGGCTATGTGACGTCACATTAAATTTAAAATGGCACCCTCTAGAGGACATAAAGTCAGGAACTAAAAACAAAAATTTGTTTAATCGTATCATGTTGGGTATCAAATGAAAGGGCTTAATAAGCACATTAAAAAAAAAAAAATCTAAACCCAAAAGAAAAAATAAATAAATTAAAGTAATAAAAACTAAAACCCAACTACGACTAAAAAGGTATAAACAAGACACCACAGACAGATAAATTAAAAATCCGGAGTCACACGTAATCTGTTCGATTTATGCCGTGTGACTTCGGATTTTTATTTTATCTGTCTATGGTGACTTGTTTATACCTTTTTAGTCGTAGTTGGGTTTTAGTTTACCTGTGTTGTCAAACTACTAGGCAAAGGTGTTCCCCATATCTTGCCACTGTTCTTTATATATATGTTGTGGCGTGAGACGATGGTGTCAGCTCACAACTCGTCTAGTTCTTATCAGCGTGAGACGATGGCGTCATTCACACCGCGTGTAACTCTCAAGATCACTGTGGTCTTTGTTAGCGCACAGAGCTTATTGATATTAAATAATGAATTATTGTTTCCGATAAGAAAGGCGACGACGTGAACCTCAAGTGCGTCGAACGTAGCCGGGGGTCGGCTTGGTTTCCCGTGAGAAAGTTTTAAGACATTAAGAGTTAAGATCAGAGCCTGGATCAGGCAGTCAGTTCCATTCAGACCACGAGACCGAGCGCGACCCACGGACTCGTAGCGCCCTTCTAATTCGTTTAGACTTCTCTAGTTAGAGTGATTATACGCGTTTCCTTTGCCCACGAAGTAGACATAAAGTTACATAATGAACAATTTAATTGATAATTGCCCTTCTGATAATGTTTGTGAGCCCGAGTCCCGTCCCGGCCGCTCCGACATATATAACTAGCTGATGCCCGCGGCTACGCACGCGTGGATGTTTCGAAAAATTACAAACTGAAACCTCCCTCGAGAACAACTCTATCCATTGGTGAAAACAGCATGAAAATCAGTGCAGTCGTTTTTGAGATTACACTCGCGAACAGACAGACGTGACGGAGGACTTTGTTTTATATTATGTAGTGATTGTACGAATACAAAAACAAGAATTATGTAATATTCAGTCGATTATGAGTAGGTATGTTTATGTATTATGACAACACTCACAATGCAATTATGGTAATTGATAAGTTATTTTCTAGTAGGTAACAATGAAAACCGACAGAGGATTTTTTCAAATACATGTCTTACTCTATTCAAATACATCCTGATAACATCTAAATCAATTTATTACAATCGTCGAAAAACGCACATATTTTCACTTCTAAATCTGCCTAGCCTTTTCCCAACTATGTTAAGGTCGGCTTTCAGTCTAACCGGATGCAGCTGAATACCAGTATTTTACATGGATTAACTGCCTATCTGACCTCCATAACCCAGGAACTGGGTAATACAATACCCCTTGGTAGGACTAATTGTCAGACTTTCGGGCTTCTGACGACCCGTAACGACTATCAAAGATCCACGAATGACAGCCGGGACCAACGGCTTAACGTGCTTTCCAAGGCACGGAGGAGTCTCGGTATGTAAAGATGGTCACCCATCCAAGGACCAACCCCAGCAAGCGTAGCTTAACTTGATGGATCGACCCGCGCGGCTGTTATTACTTAGTCACGAGCTCATTTTCACTTCTACTGATACATAATATAGTACAAATTTCACCACACACGCACACGTCACAAACACACATTTTCCACTGAACTACAACCAATAAAAAGAACAAATGATTTATAAATCAAACGGTACCTACATACAACGTATTTTTATTCCGTACATAAATGTAGGTGTGTAGGTGTAGTACGTTACGTCACGTCTTACTAATTCCGGATCGTTCAGGAATGTGAAGGTAATTCAGACATGCATCTCGGTATTCCAATCAACTTCCAACTTGAAATCATTATAATATTATGAACCTGTTTCGTAGATGTAGGTGTTGTGAAGCACGTAGGTACTTAATTAAGTAATGTTCTGGAAGTGAATATGGTCAAAACGTGAATATATTATTAGGTATTTTCTTATAATATAATCCATACTTAAAAATATTATAAATTCGAAAGTAACTCTGTCTGTCTGTATGTTACATTTTCACGCCTAAACCACAACGGATTTCGATAAAATTTGGCAAGGAGATAGATGGCATCCCGTGGAAGGACATAGGCTACTTTTTATCGACATACCACGCGGGCGAAGCCGCGGGTGGAAGCTATTAATATTAGAAATGCGAAAGTGAGTTTGTTTATTTGCTCGTTACGCTTTCACGCCAGCAGCTGAATTTGAATGGGTGACTTAGGGTAAGGATTGGATATGTTTTATCCCGATATTCTCACGGGATTGAGATTTATGCGGGTGAAACCGGGGGCACAGCTAGTAATAATAATAAAGCCATTTATTTTAGACTATTGGGTTGTCATAGGACTTACCCTTCTCCAATGGTATCCATTGGAGAAGGTAGCTCCTGAGAGAACCACCGTGAGTTTTATTTAATCATCATCCCATCTCGTTTGTTGGCGTCCTCTATTGACCCTCGCATCTCTGGGGTACCAGTCTGAAACAATTTTACTCCATTTTTCTTGAAATTCCCTTATCGTGCGACCGGTCCATCTCTCCTGATTCAAGCAAATGAATGGACTAATAATAGAATTAAAGTGCTCACAAACATATCCTGTTTACGCGGTAATCTTTTCTATTTCTGTTGATTTAAAACAACTGCACAGAGTTTCCGTTTCTATATATGTAAATTATATTATAGGTAATTTCGTTTGCCTGTATATTAAAGAAACATAAAATACTCTTTAAAGTTGCTTAATAGGTACTATATAGTCGTGAAATTACGTTTGAACCTGAAAATAATATAATAATTATGAACTAGCATTTTGTCACTACCTTTAATACTATATAAATATGACGGCGCCGCTTCGTTTTGTTACGAAGTTACTGGAATCACCGAAAAGTTCGGATAATGAGTGATACTGGCTGGTGACTGTCACTCTAGCAGAGCGTCGCATCACGGTCGCATCGATGGTTGTGTTGGCTGTCATTTCATGACAGATGAGAGATGTCAGGGGGCCGCTGTTTGCGGGAAAGTCCGAAAGGGATACCGGGACCTTGGCAACAGGCAACTGAAGGAACACGGGTGGGTTTTAGTTAGCAAAAGTCTGACACGCCCTTCCAAGTCATATGATGATTTCCCACCGTCAAAAAAAAAAGGGGGGCCACTGTTGTACCACATCCACGACAGACAGTTATACCTAAACTAAGTAGGTATCGCCAAATAGAACAAATGTGAAAACGAAAATAGTAAAATGAAAGTAGCCATTCGTGTCTCAAATAAATTATTCTAAAACATACAATACGTACATTAGCATTATTTACTAGTACTAGATAAGACACGTTATTACGCGTAGGTGCGTAATAAATAGCGCTGTTGTTACTAACGTTTCATAGTGACTAAGATTTATTGTAATATTGCCACTTGTAGCACAAGAATTTACCTACTTATGATCTAACATAGATCATAAATCATTTAAACATTTTGTGAACGAGGGCTACCTACTAGGGATGTAGGTTGCACATAATACACCCTAGGTACCTGGTTACCTTTGTGTGTTAATAATATCCTCACCGATTTCGGTTACGGTGGCCAATTTCAGCGGAGATTAGGGAGAGGTAGAGGTAGTTAGATTAGGAGTTACGCAGAAGATATTATAATGCACAAGTGTATTCGCAAACTAAGGTGCACTCTCTGTTCCTTTACTCTCATAGTCCGATGGGACGGCATCCGACACGACCGGGAAGAGATCAGCAGGCCTAGCCAAGTTACAAACGTTTCGTATCGATTCTCTTTCTACAATCGTTATCGCCTCGGCGTAAGCGATTGTAGAAAACGATAAGTTGGTAGCCAAGTTGACACGACTGAGTCGATCGCTCGTTCTACAACGTATTTAGAAAAATCCTATACTTTAGTCTATGGTGAGCGTTCCTACAAACGTCAAACTAACGTCAAAGTTACGGTTGTGTTGTGTACTTTGTGCGCGGGCAAATAATTGTTTTAAATAATAAAAAGTAAGCGAAATAAGGTAAAGTTCTTCTTATAATTGGTTTATTATAATATCACAGTGTGGAATGTAATTTTAAACATGACTGTGTCTCGAAATGTTATGATATGACAACTTATACCTTCGATAGGATCCTGCATACGAATGAAAGATACCTTATATGAAGTGATAACTTTTATAGGATGGAATCTAGATCTCGAGCGAGCCCAGAACAATTCGCAGCTCTATTGGAATTCATGGAAAGGTACGTAAATCATTAGTTATTTCGTAAATATCATCCTTTATTAAATCTATCACACTCGGGCACTTGAAAGTTTGAAACATAAACAATGACGTGATACGCTACGTGAACTAATAGTGCTACTTACGAAACAAACAAAAGAATTGTGTTTGACCCTTTACTTATTCAATAGACCCTTTGTTTCTCTGAAATTATTTTAACTTACGAGTATGTTCTAGCCATGGCGATATAACGAGGCCCCAGCAAGGTCCTCAAGGCCGAATAAAAGCAGACCGACTGTGGCAGGAACTGGAAGAGTTACTTAACTCCATTGGTGGAGGAGTAATAAAGCCCTTGGACAAATGGAAAAAAGTAAGATTCTTAAAAAAACCACTGTAAAAAAAATATTTTATTGTTTCCTATTATTAACATTTAGTATTCTACAACATGAAGTACATACAACAATCAGCTTACTTCATAGACTAGAAAATGATTGATCAAACATGCATGACAAAAATTAACAGACTAATATGTTCAGGTGTGGGCAGACTGGAAAACAAAAACCAAGAAAAAAGCTTTAGCAATACGTTGTGAGGCTTCTGGTACTGGTGGTGGTCCAAGCAGCAGACAAACTCTCACTGCTTCAGAAGAGAGAGTGTTGGGCATAATGGGTTTGACTGCTGTCGTTGGTCTAGCTGGAGTTGAGGAGAGAGGCTTTGATGTTAGTTTTTTTCTTTGCTTGTGGACTTTGTTATATTTTCTTTTATAAACAAGTGTAATTTTTATAATTTTTATTTTTCAGGCCCCACTATCAGAGAGAAACTCTCTACCACCACCAACCAGAGATTCTGTACATACGGTCTGTCCGTCCCAAATTTCTGACACAGATGAAATTATGTTGATATTATTCCTTCTGATTCTATACAAGGTACCATTTTTTTTTTAAAGATAAAATGTTTTGGCTAAATAATTAATTTTGGCTCATTTTAATATATAAATAATTATATATTCTCAGCTACAACAGCATCTACTGCCCGTCCTTCACTGCCACCTGTCTCTGGAGAACTTCCACGCCATCCTCCACAACCAGTGCAAACGCCGCCGCCCGGTACTGCGTCCGCGCCGATGCCGTCAGCGATGTCGCCTACCACGTCCACGTCACGGGGTGCTCCGCAGAGGCGACGGCATCGGCCAAGCCCGTCGCCCGCGGCGTCACCCACCACATCCACGCCGCGGCGCCGCGGGCTGCTTCGAGCGCGCACACGCCGGGTACAAACGCCCTTCGAACGAGCTACGAGTGAGTTCGTAGCTGTTGAGAATCGCCGGCTACAACTAGAGGCAGACCGGGAAAAAATATATCACGAGAGGGAGATGGAAAGATTGCGGTTGGAATTGAGAAGAATTGAAATGCAAGAAAACCAAAATCTAATTTTAAGTCGTTTGGCAGGTACTGTAGACAATTTGATAGAAATTTTACCACAGTTGAGACTATCATCACTACCTTCGACAGATATTATCCCTTGAAATGTCTATTGTAGTGATAGTGGTCTCAGCTGAGGGCTATAAATATGAACATTTCAAATTGCCTACATTACAATATCAGAATAACAATTAATTTTTATTTCAATTGTTTGCTATTGTTTACTTTTCCCTTCTCTATATATGAACAATTCCCTTTTATTTGAACAAATTGTATGTATCATTTTTATTTCTTTTAATAGGTAGTACTTTGATCTTTTTATAGTATTAAACAAAACAAATTTAATTTAGAATTTAAATGTAAGAAATAAAACCAAATTTATGTACAGTAACAGTAAGTAATTGATGTTTTTGTAAAGTAATTGAAAACAATAATACCTTCAAGGTAGGTATTGTAAATACAAAGTAGTTGATAACTGAAAAATCCTTCCTTCTTAGCTGACGTGCACGCCACCACCGAATTAGTATGAATGTCAGTGTTTTAATAAAAACAATAAGTAATAAACTTGTTTGTAACAATAAAGCTGTTTTATTAATAATTTAATATCTAAGTACTTCACATTGAAAATAAAATTAACTGTACATTTTCAAAATAGATAGTATTTTGAAAATGTCCAGTTAACTTATTGTTCATTATCGATCAAAGTCAAATCACATAAGGTACTTTCGAAGTCAAAATAAAAAAATAAAAAAAATTGATTCTAGTCGCCCCTTCATAAAGGTAGTTTTTGTATGGAGAAGAATGGGCAAGAAACTCCATCCACTCTTTTAAAATGTTTTATAAAGATCAATTATATAATAACATGTGAAGACGATGCACCTAGAACAAGATTACTATACCACAATAGGTAAAAATAAATAAAAATGAAGCAATGACAAATAAATTATTTATGTGCTCACATATTTACAAACATTGTAAAAGTAACTAATATCAGTGCGTGAGTTTAATTAATCAGTAATCACTAATAAATGAAAAAAAAAAAAAATGTTAAAATAAAATCTTAATACTTATAGCTTAAAATAATCTTACTATAACCTATTCAATAAACATCTCAGCATGGCTCTTCCTTGGATTAATTCATTTTGGCTACCCACAGTTGCAGTGGATGTGGGATCTTGCATGGTTATAATATCATCCTCATCGTCATGTGCATCAGGAAGTTGTTGTGGTGGTGGTAAGCCAGCTTTCAAAGCTATGTTGTGTAACACACAACATGCCATTGTAATATTGCTAGCTACATGAGGATGATAGTGAAGAACCCTGTCTCTAAGCAAACATCTCCACCGTGCTTTGAGTAATCCAAAACATCGCTCAATGCAGTTACGGGCTTGTACATGTGTTTGAGTATATCGTTCTTCAATAGAACCTTGGCTTATGACACCTATCCTCAATGCAGTTCATTGAGGATAGGTGTCATAAGCCAAGGGCGTTGTGGATATCCAGAGTCACCTGAAAAATAAGTTTCTGTAGACAAAACACAGGAAAACTCCTAAAGCTTAGATCTTTTAACTATTATATTATATACCTACCTAATACCCATACTTGTTCATTATTTTGATGAAGTTCACGCATATATGATTCAACTCTACTAGAAGACCATATATGTGAATCATGTGTAGCTCCACCAAACTTTGCATTCACATTTAAAATTAGGAGGTTACTATCACAAATCTGAAAATAAAACAATTATTAAGAAGTGATTTATATAGTTTTAATATACCGTACAGTATAATATATAGATATAATATCTACCATTTGCACATTTAATGAATGATACCCTTTTCTATTATAAAAAAGATGCTCTTCATCGTTGGGCTTTACCAAAGCTATGTGGGTACAATCTATGCACCCAATTACACCAGGTAGGCCAAATCTTCTCTGGAATCTGCAACAATAATTGTTAATTTAAATTACATTACATGCACTTAATAATTTAAGTATTTTTAAGTAAATCGTTTGTTAAGTACTCACTCTTGCTTATAGATGCTCTGTCATGTCGTGATTTCGGAAAAACGATCCATTTTGCCATGACAGCAGGGTGGTTCAAAGCAGCAACAACTTGTCTGATGCACCGACTAGCTGTGCGTTGGGCAAGATGCTGAGTGACCCCAACAATCCGCTGATAGGATCCTGTGGCTAGGAAACTAAGAGCGCACAACACCTACAAAAACAGAAACATTGAGGAAATGAAATGATAGCCAAGTACTTATTTAAAAAATTGCTAATAGGTAGGTACTTTATGTCACTCAAATTATAAGGCACTCTTACCTTAACTTTTAAGGGAATCTCGTTGGTTCCTTTTAATGAAGTTTTTTGTCGAGTTCTTGACAAAGGGCTTGGAAAGTCATTTTGTTTAGCCGAAATTGCTGCACAAATAAAGTTTCCGGCATTTCGCGTATTGTTTCCATGCACTGACGATTTATGTCTCTGTTTCGGCGCCTAAGCCACACTTCTTCATTATGAGCGCACCACAACATATTTAAAGTATGCATTTTAAATGCTAAATGGTAAATATAGTCCAAAATTATGGTAAATAAACAAAACACTTCTCGGTATCAAAATATCAACACAGCTGTATCATAATAGACGCCATTTTTTTATCGTTTTCTCTAGGGTCTCGGCGATCGCTTAGCTATCGTTCAAAAATGTCGACATCGTTTCGTTAGCGCTTGTCAAAACTGTGACTTGGCTACCATCTCTATGGGATGTAGCGATCAACATTGTAGAAACGATCGCATTTCATTCTAACATTTTGAACGATGTAAACTTGGCTACGAGTTTTCTATTCGTTTGTTCTGACCACGTGACTTAACGTTGAGATGATGTCATTCCTATACATTTGATTAGTTTTCTACTAGCGTTATCGTTTGTAGATTGTCAACTTGGCTAAGCCTGCAGGCGCAGGACAAATGGCTTTACATGCTTTCCGAGGCACCTGTGTATCACACCACCAACTTCCAAACTCCAGGCTGTTACAATGAAAAAAAAAAAACAATAACTTAAATATTCCCAACCTGGGAATCGAGCCCAGGACCCCACGCTCAGTGTTCGCGCATACTATGAGTTCAACGGGGCAGTCAATCGGAGCTTTGTGCTTTATAGCAATCTGCTGCATAGAAGAAATTTTCCATCAACAGTGCTATGAGTGGGCTTCGAAACCACATCCTCTCGAACGCTAGTCTGATGGGTAAGCCATTTCGTGGCTTAGCCATTTGGCTGTTCCTGTTGATTATCAATAAATCTGTCTAGCCTTTTTCCAACTATAGTTAATTGATTCAGGCGTGACTTTGCGGAAATCCATTAAAAATACAATATTCGTAGATATCTAAGCTATCCTACTTAGCCTACTAGTTACTTATCCTATTCTGCTCAGTAAAGCGGAATAAGTTACTAAATATATCTACGTCTATTGTATTTTTTCCAACTATGTTGAGGTCGGCTTCCAGTCAAACCGGATGCAGCTGAATACCAGTATTTTATATACAGCAACTGCTTATCTGACTTCAATAACCCAGTAACTGAAAATACTATACCCCCAATGGGTATAGTATTATAAGACTGATTGTTCCACTTTCGGGCTTCTGACGACCCGTAACGACTGTCAAAGGTCCACGAATGACAGCGGGGATTAAAGACTTGACGTACGTACTTTCCGAGGAGTTTCGGTATGTAAAGATGGTCATCCATCCATGGACCAACCCCGGCAAGCGTAGCTTAACCTGATCGATCCGTGCGGCTGTGATTACTTAGCCACGAGTTCCGGCGCCGAGGACGGGTACGAGGCATAATGATTATGTAATCATAAAATACAAACTATAGCATGTCTTGATTAATTAACTACTATCGATTAGCAGGTGATTAAGGGTTCAGCAAACATCCTCAAGGGTACTTCCCGTAACTACAGGTGAAGTTATGTTATAGTATGTTAATTAATACATAGGTTGAATATCCTCGCCCTTAGTCCTGACATAATCGATTGACAACTATGTACGACACATGGGAATCTATGGGACTTATCCTACCACAGAGTACAAAATATATATGTGTTTTTTTATGTTAGCCTACACTGTCCCACTGCTGAGCAAAGGCCTCTCTCAAATCCTTTCAAGCCTCCTTTTCCAGGGCCTCCTCGATCCAACCCTTGCGGTAGGTACGCGTCTAGATCCTCTCGCCGTCACTAATTACAAAATAATTAGGTAAGGTTTTTTCAATATACAGTGGATGGACTGTGTGAATGTTTTTTTTTTTAATCTTCATTTATTTACATATGCGACGATGTCAAATCCCATCGTGCTATTACAAATATCGACTAACTCCTTAACTAATCTTAGTCACACAAAAATTAATTTAATGTGAAAGATGACATGTACGGAAAGGGAGTGACTAAAGAGATCCGGACTAATATTGAAGAATGGCAAACTAATACATGTGTTGCCGACACCAAATACATTGGAATAAACGCAGGAGGGCTAGGCAGATTGACCTTCATCATGATCATTCATCATGATGAAGGTCAATCTGCCTAGCCTTTTCCCAACTATGTTGGGGTCGGCTTCCATACTAACCGGATGCGTCTCGATATGTGAAAATGGTCACCCATCCACGGACCAACCCCGGCAAGCGTAGCTTAACCTGATGGATCGACCCGAGCGGCTGTTATTACTTAGCCACAAGCTCCTCCTAATCATGATGAAGGTATTGTCAAAATATTTTAAATTCATCCGACATTTTCCGCTTCAGCATGGTTTCAGCTTAATTAATATTTAATTAAAGAATGAATTACAATTATGAACCTTACCTTACCTTTCAACTAGTAGGAAACCGCGCCATTGATTCAAATCAAAATAAAGTTTGAAAGAATATCAAGTTCCTGTGAAAGTGTGCCTCGAACACATTTCGCGTAGCACGAACTCGTAGCATGTCGTAGCGAGTTGTAGCCCGTAGCGCTCGTAGCACATAGTTGTTTTAGATTGTTACACGACAACTTTATTAAGTTTACACGTGTTGATTATAATTAAGTTTTATTAGAGTTTTATGTTCATGTAACAGGCAACATGTTATTTAAGTGTATTATGAATTTATTTAGTGTACTTCATTACCATTTACACGTGCCTATTAATTTTATTTATTTTGATTGTGGAAAGTTTTAAAATGATTTGTACCAGTGTTATCTATATGTTTATTAATTTATTTACTAAACACTTTAGGTCAGTTGTTGTTTGTTTCCAGTTAGATAAAATAAATTAGACGCTTAGCTAATTACATAAAACATTTATGAGTTTTAATACCATATCCACTAATTAGTTTACATAATATGTTTCGATACAATAATATTTACTAAACTGTCTTCTGAATATATATTTTATCATTACTATTATAATAACTCCACATATTGTTATGTTAGTTCGTCCCACTTCATTGTAACAACCAGACATGAGACAGTTTCCTATCTCGCCACTAAATAATGAAACCGCAAAACTTTCATCTAAATAATGCAGGTGGTTTGAAAAGTTAGAACTATTTACAAAAGAATGTTAGGAGGTACAGTGATATCAAGTCGTGATAGTACGGAGATTGTGACGTATTTAGGATTTAGTACACAAAGTTGGTAGCCTAAGTTGGAATTTATGTTTAGGATAACAAGTTCAATTTTTTTTTGGTGAAGTGACATGTTTATCGTAACTTACTTTTTTCTGTATAGATGTAAAAATCTTGTAAATCGTGATTTGTAATATGAAGCAATATTACAAATCACGATTTACAAGATTTTATAGTACGACTTAAAAGTAAGATATTAAAAACATAAAAGAAGATATTATTATCTTTTTTTTTTTGTTTTACTTTGTGCTTAAGCTATCGCATACATTTTCAGTAGGTAGGCTGGTTTTACAAACCGTGTGTAGACGTGACAGAGGAATATAAACATTGAAAGAGACTGAATAACATAGCACGCCGTTTGCACAGTCACTTAATTTCTATTATACCAATAGTACTTAAAATTAAACTCCTCTAACTACCCTCGAGTATGCTTGCCCGCAGTGAGCTCACCACTAAAGCGCAACAGAGTATATAACTTGCCAATTAATAGCCAATCAGAGCATGGGCCTTTCACTGTTGTTTGTCGCTTCAATTAATATTATTGACAACTTGCTGTGTCTGTTTTGTAGTCACCCATTGGTCACCCATTCGCTTGGGTAAAAGTCAATTCAGCGAAGTCTGCCATTCACTTGCCCGGGCAAAAGTCAATTCATGCTAAACGCTTGTTTTAGAGCTGGCATGGAAAGTTCGTTATTCGACTATTCATTCTTTTCTCCATCAAAAATTAACCTTCTCATTCATAAACGTTGCTTTTTTTTCGTATGCCAAAAAAGTTCCCTCATCTATTAAACGTCGAACTTGATAATTAATATTTTATATTTTATCCGTTCATTATACTTGAACGTATAACTATAAAGTATTTTAAAATAAAGATAATACAAAAGTACTACTATTATCTTCTATTAAAAAGGAAAAAGAAACAAACAAACAAACAAAGGGTTGGTTTGAAGTGGATTATTAAAAAAAATTGCCACTTCAAAACAACCCTCAGTTTATTTTGCTAGCAGCCGCTAATAACACCAACTGTTGCTTTTCTAGTACTCGCCAGGGATCGAGTATAAAATAATGGACTAGTTGTCTCGCTAACAACGTGTGGGAACAATATTAATGGACTATTTATTGCTTTGGTGGCTTGGGATTTTATAGTTTCGTTTGAGAGGGAATGTATTCTTCTTTCGTTTATTTCACTTTTAATACATACAAATTATATTTTTAAATATTAGAATAACAAATATATAAAAACATTTAAAAAGTAGTAGCCCACCGGTATCAGGAACAAGGTCCAAGCTATCAGGGCTCGAAGCGGTCAGTGCTCCAGAGAGAGGAACCTCCTAACAATGCGAGCCGTGTCCAGGAGTACCGCTTTCTGAATCAAGCCCTTAATCCAGCTGCCCAACGAGAGCCTCCATAGGTGTTGGTCGAGACTCTTGGCAATTAGGCCATTGGCTGATACTACTATCGGCACAATGATCGCAGAGTCCACATCCCACATGTCGACAACCTCGTGAGCCAAGTCAAGATACTTGATTTGTTTAGCTTTCTCGGCCATCACGAGGTTTCCGTCATGTGGGACCGTTATGTCAATGATCATTGCGCGCCGCTCTGTTCGATCCACCACCACTATATCAGGCATGTATTCTTCTTGATTATTAACATTTTACTTGTTTTGGAAAAGCTAATACTGGTGGGTAGCTAATTAAATTCATTTATAAAGCGTGCATCACAAAGGTGTGGTTTTACATTTTTTTTTATTTTTTATTATGTTTATTATAAATTCGAAAGTAACTCTGTCTGTCTGTCTGTCTGTATGAAACCTTTTCACGCCGCCTTTTAACCACTGAACGGATTTCGACTAAATTGGGCAAGGAGATAGATAATAGCATCCTGGGGAAGGACATATGGTACGTTTTATCGACATACCATGTGGGCAAAGCTGCGGGCGGAAACAAGTTTTATATAAAAGAAAAAAAAAATCGGTTATACTCATCATGAATGAAGGTATATTTTAGTTAAATGAGTTTAATTCTATCACAACGCATTGCAAAATTTCTCCTGCATCACTTTAGTATATTTTTCATGAAACTAAAGAGGGGTGCGGCCCGCACCGGGCCGCTGCTCAACGCACTCACGCTAAACGCCTGGCGTATTTTTGCGGCTACTAATTTTGTGTTGTTTTTAGTGTGCGATGGTTCATACAAAATGTAAGAAACTGATGTAGGATGACTTTTGCAATGCGTTGCGGTGCGGCGTGGCCTGCTCGAATGTGCGTTTAGCTGTGCCCCGTGATTTCACGCGCATAAAAATATCCGTGGAAATATCGGGATAAAAAGTATCCTATGTCCTAACCCAGTTCATGGTCTACCCATGTGCGAAATTTCATCCTAATCCGTTCAGCCGATTTAGCTTGAAAGAGTAACAAACAAAAAGTTCACTTTCGCATTTATAATATTACTAGCTGCGCCTCGCGGTTTCACCCGCGTAAGTCTCGATCCCGAGGGAATATTGGGATAAAAAGTATCCTATGTGTTAATCCAGGTTATAACCTATCTGTTTGCCAAATTTCATCTAAATCCATTCAGCCGTTTTTGCGTGATTGAGTAACAAACATCCAAACACACAAACTTTCACATTTATAATATTAGTAGGATTAGTATAGTTTAGATTTGTAAGATGTAAGTAATTGTTCAATTATTCACAAGTGGACGGCGGTGATTTTGACTATTTCCTCTTTGTTCGGTTACTGTAGCTGTAGTTATAAAGGACTTACCTAAGTAGAAGGACTTTGAAAGTTGCGTGTATGTGAAACTGAATAACTGGATTAGAACTTTACAGCCATGCTAATACTCTAAAGCTGCACAGCTGTGATCAATGATAAATGAGTTAGGAGAATAGGCATTTTCATTTATTTAAAAACTACTGAATTTTTTAAAATTAAACGCTTGCATTTAATTTTAATAAAATCAGTAGAATCAGTAGTTTTTCAGTAGTTTCTTGAATAAATTATATATATCTTGATTGATGCGCTGAAAACCGCATCAAAATCCGTTGCGTAGTTTAGAAGAACAACGCGGTCACACAGACAGACACGTAAAGCGACTTCAATTTTATAATACAGAGTGTTAGGGCAAACTCCGTTGAAGGAGGAGGCGGAACGCGTGAGGGAGAGGCAAAGCCTGCGCCCTCACGCCCCTAACCGCCGCCGCTGGAGACACCCTGGGCGTCGGGAATCCCAGGCGGATTCCCGGCCACCATAGGCGCGGGCTTGCGGACGGCGAGCAATGGGTAGCTCGCCGGCCGATAAGGACCAGGCCCGGGTCGATGGCGCGTCGTGTTCCACGCGCGCCTCAAAGAGATGTCAGCACACCTGACGGGGTCCGTTAGGACCGATGCCTGCCAGGGTTGCGGAATAGTCCGAAAGGGATACCGGGACCCTGGCAACAGGCAACCGAAGGAACACGGGTGGGTTTTAGTCAGTAAGAGTCTGACACGCCCTTCCGCTCCGCCCAGAGCGGGAGAAGTTATATGATGATTTCCCACCCAAAAAAAAAAAAAAAAAAAAAAGGCAAACTCCGTTATCCTTGAAACCAGTGGTTTGGTTTCATTTATAGAACACTAGCTGCGCCCCGCGGTTTCCCCCGCGTCAGTCTCGATCCCGCGGGAATATCGGGATAAAAAGTATCCTATGTACTATTCCAGGTCATGGTCTACCCCTGTGCCAAATTTCATCCAAATCCGCTCAGCCGTTTTAGCGTGAAAGCGTAACAAACAAACAAACAAATAAGCAAACAAACTCACTTTCGCATTTATAATATTAGTTAGGACTAGTTAGGATTAGGAAGTTAGGATTAGGATAAAATCAATGGAAAATTACAACTTTTTATTTAAAGAAAATCTACCTTTTTCACTCTAGGGCGCTAGGGCATCGAACTTGCGTCTCAACACGGCCACCCGCGAGCGCGACCCCTCCCTCAGTCAGTCAGCTGTTTCGCTAGCGAGCACGGTGTCAGATAGAAACTTTTTAACATCTTTTAATGAAAATAACGTTTTTTTTATTGTTACTCGGTCATTTATTTTTATATTTAAGTCAACTACCCATGGTTTGAGTGACAACAGCGTTTACCCTTACACCCTGTATGTATAGATAGCACGTGTTTATATAAAATGAAAAGTATCTTTATTCATGATACTAAAACTTGACATGAACGAGTATTTGATAAGACTCCTTGATGTGTTTACAATAGTGGAACTGACACAGATACCCAAAATTAAGGTTTAGAGACGGGACTGTATTCTATTGAGTCAATTGTTCGCACACTCACATACAATTTTCATTCTTAACTGAAATGACAGCATAAAACAACTTTGAAGGCAATCCCTGTGTCCTAATATAAGCGATCGTCGTATACATTCACATTCGTACATTCGCCATTAAGATATTTGTTCAGAAAAGCCCGCTGTCGACGCGAATACGCGTTGAGATTTCTTGAAAAAAATGAACGCTGCGATCACGTATTCGCGGCGTTCGCGAAGGCATGCCCTCGCATCCTTACCAAAGTGATCGGTCGTGCGAATTCGTCACTAATATATTCGGAAAAGTCGAACGCGCTCTCTGTACCACCGTACGTGTACTCTGGTACCACCACGCGTTCAGGTTTACTGAACAAAATGAACGCGATAGTCGTGTGTTCGCACGACGCAACGTTCGCTTTGATTAAGACGCGCTCTATGGCTGGGGGTGGAGTTTGATCTTATTGTAATTTCCGTCTCACTTTTACAAATAGAAGTTCTTTCAGAAATAAGGCTATGTCACTGGAAATATAATATTTTCTTCTTTATTTGGGCACGTACTCTCGTGGCTAATTAATAACTGCCGCACGGGTCGATCCATCAGGTTAAGCTACGCTTGCCGGGGTTGGTCCGTGGATTGGTGACCATCTTAACATACTGAGACTCCTCCGTGCCTCGGAAAGTACATTAAGCCGTTGGTCCCGGCTGTCATTCGTAGATCTTTGACAGTCGTTATTGGTCGTCAGAAGCCCTAAAGTCTGACAACCAGTCTTACCAAGGGGTATAGTATTATCCAATTACTGGGTTGTAGAGGTTAGATAGGCAGTCGCTCCATGTAAAATACTGGTATTCAACTGCATCTGGTTAGACTGGAAGCCGACCCCAACAGAATTGGGAAAAGGCTAGGCAGATTGATATTTAGGCACGTACTCAACTGAATATAAACCACTGTACTTACTTACCACTACTACCTACTTATTTTAATAAATAACATAATAAAGTAATAAATGAAACGTGGGTAAGCTAAGTTTAGCTAGCATTTATTTATATCAAAATGCTATAGGTACAAGACTTGTAGGTAGGCGTAACAATTACAGCAAAGGTCAACTTAGTTTGAGATTTACACGCCAATAAATCTATCAGGCCCATTTGATTTACTAACTAATATCTTCAAGATAGTTAATTGATTCAGGCGTGACTTTGCGGAAATCCATTATAAAATACAATAGACGTAGATATATTTAGTAACCTATTCCGCTTGACTATTCTTTTCTACTATTCGATTGACCAATTGCAAACCAGAACGCGACGTGTTACCACACCGAGCGCTGGACGCAAAGTGAAAACACTCACTCACTTTGTCACTTTGCGTCCAGCGCTCGGTGTGGTAACACGTCGCGTTCTGGTTTGCAATTGGTCAATCGTCATCCTGAGGATGCCTCGTTGAGAGATGAAATACGTGTCAATTTCTTACAGGGTTTTTTAGGACTCTTGTAGAATAGTCAAGCGGAATAGGTTACTAAATATATCTACGTCTATTGTATTTGTTTAATATTTTCAACTTGTATTTGACGTTAGTTTGACGTTTAAGTCTACCGATCACTTGTAGGATGAGCTTGGAGAGATGTCCTTGATAGCAACGTGACTCATTTGTTTCCCAGCTGCGTGTTTCATTTGTTTGCCAGCCACGCATTCGTAGCGTTAGTCTGAGTCTTGAGTGACGGCGCACCGCGTATGGCGGATTGCGGAACGGATTTACACGTCGATACCTGTCCTTGGTGCACGCGGAAATTGGAAGAAGTTGAAATAATACGCGTATTGGTGAACGAATCCACAATCCGCATTCAAACGTGTCGAACATTTTGTTTAATACGCCGTTCATTCCGCCTGCGCGGTGCGCCGTCACTCAGGACTCAGACTCACAGTGGAGGATCCTACCTATATTTTTATACAAAGCGAAGAAGTGTGCGTAGCTTAGCCATGGGCTGCTGTGGCCTTTAAAACTTGCCCATTCTATATTACCAACAAGTTCTCGATCAATCATTGCTCGACAAGTTACACTGCACTCCAATTAAGAAGACAACAATCTGCCTAGCTTTTTCCCAACTATATTGGGGTCGGCTTGCAGTCTAACCGGATGCAGCTGAATACCAGTATTTCACATAGAGCGACTGCCTATCTGACTTCTACATCTGGGCAAGCGTAGCCTAACTTGATCGACCCGTAGCTCTGTTATTATTTGGCAACGAGCCTTGTAAAGCCCTAAATAAAAAGACATGTCCATCTTTATTAGAAATTGGAGGTTGTCTCTTGGGCTTTTGAAATTATCATTAGTTTGATTATCAAATTAGTCAGGATACAAACATATATACGATACACGCAATGGTCAGAGGAGGTATATTCTCACGTCATGGTAGTTTTGGTAACCGCAGTAATCTCTAAATGCTAAATAGAAATATTTTAGTAGACAAAAACCATGAACATTCGAATGGAAATTATTTCAAGTAGTTAATATTTCTGAGTACCTACTTCAAATGTACTTTTAACACACTTTTAGCATGTATACAAACCTATCATATCCAAATTCTGTCTGTAAACAACGATTAGAATGATAGCGGCAACAACAAAGTGACCTAAAAACCTAAATTCACTATACTCGCGACAATCTAAGAAGTCCGTTTTGACGTTTCGTTCTCGTAATTGTAATAAAACGTTATGCCTTGAGTATCAGTTTTAAGCAATGTACTTAAGTCGTCGATTACAAACTCTCTTATGTTTAATCGATATGTCTTGTCTCGAGAATCAGTATATGAGAAACCGATTTTTTTTTTCATCGCTACACAAAGGATTTTTATAGCTGTCAAATTTCTTAGATTGTCGCGAGTTTAGTTCATAAAATAAGTTTCTATAGAAAACGCCATATATTCACTCATACGAGGAAACGGCGGAAAATATAAGCGCAAAATTCCAAAGGTCCCTTTCATGGGAGTTCATAAATGTTGCGAGAGGTCAATGATCTTATGGGCGATACGTTGATGTGACGTCATAAAAACACCTTTGGTCTGACCTTGAGTCTGACAGCTGTGATTGATATCATGATAAACTGAAAAGGGCGCTGATTTTTCCCTGCCAACTTATGTGCAGTTTATGTAGGAGAATTACATAAAAATCATAAAGTCACGCCTGCTTCCCATGGGGGTAGGCAGAAACTACAGAAAGCTGCCTGATACGATCCTTACATAGTCCTTCTGCTTCGTTTACGTTACACATACATCTTTGGTCATAGCACGCCGGTTGCGAGTACATGAACTTTCCGAAGAACACCACCATTAAGGTACACAATATTTCCTCCTAGGGCGTCACTTCCCGGCGTTTCCACTCACATTGCCAATACCTGTAGGAGAATTAATTATTAGCAGTAACAGTGATTTAATTCCGCAAACTTCAAATAAATACAGGGCACTTCACAGCTTCCGCCCGAGGCTTCGCCCGCGTGGTATGTCGATAAAAAGTAGCCTATGTCCTTCCCCGGGATGCCATCTATCTCCTTGCGAAATCCGTTCAGTGGTTTAGGCGTGAAAAGACACAGACAGACAGAGTTACTTTCGAATTTATAATATTAGTATGGATTATAATCCAGCAACGAAATTTCTAAAGCAAACCGCACCCAATTCTATTTTCTACCATTTTATGCATAAAAACTTGTTCACAACGATTTTTCATCAGTTTTATTCAAAATCAATCAACAACATTTTGCCAGCAAAGCTCATACAATCCTGTTGACACTACAAAACCAATAGCTTGAACAAAAGAGGTGTCTAGCACAGACAGGTAAAATCAAGCGCTGCAGCTGCAGCTGAAAAACTGCTGAACAGATTTTAGCAAAAGCTGTGGACAATGGTGACCCGTGTTCTGTGTTAGTTAGGATTATTTTCCATCGGTTTTGTAGAACAATAGGATTCTCTAAACAACGCAAAAACGTAAAAGACTGTCAAACTATGTAAACTGCCGTAATTGGCTGACTAAAATGACGATAGCCAATCAAATAATTTTAAATGCGTTTGATTTTGATATCCAGTTGTTCAACTATTCAATCCACCACTATGATTTCGTTCAATCTCTCCCAACGTTGTTTTGGCCAACAAGAATAAACAAACCGAGATATTTTATCACACATGGTTTTCGAGAAGTGTAACCAGAGTGTATATTATACTACGAATCTGTACCCGACACAATCGTTCAAGCTGACAGTTCTTGCCCCGCATCCTTCCGCTACAGTCCTTGCATATCCTGCCCGCGATGCTACACAGCTACTTATGACAAAGACATATCCTTTCACAGCTTAGCTTCCCTCGCTTAGCTCATGTTTCTGTTGGAAACTCAGCCTAAACTTCCTACAATTGTAGGACATATTCTATTCAAAAGATGAGCTATATTTTCAAACTGTGTTCTCAAGTGGGGGAACAAATACATATATTCATGAGGATAAATGCTTGTCTGTGAGTGGTTTAGCGTTTTTTCGGTTCAATATGGAAGTTTCCTGTTGAGTTTTACTTTATTTTGAGGTCGAGGTCCTGTTTTTGTGTGAGAATAATAAAGGAATGAAATAAACGAGACTTTTTAAATTAAAAGGAAATGTGGTCTCTTAATTTGATTTTAATTGGAACGGTACCTCGAACCTATGTTGTAAATCTCGAGAGTGTCGTGTGACAATGCAACAACCAAACTTAGATTTTATCTTGGAGCTCCTACTAGTGCACACCTAAGTGTGACCGTACCGCGCACGTGCCGATGGGACGACAAAGGTTGAAAAAGAAGTGGGTACTGCATATGTCTACTACTGTCTTGGAATTTAAGCAGATGATATAACACTAGAATTTTGCAGGTTAATTGAAGTGTTTATACAGGGTTACAGGGAAAGTCGTACTGAATATTAAAGGATGTTATTATTCAGGTCATTTCTGATGAATTTGATTCTGAAATAAAATGTCCGAAACTTAACCGTTATGGAGATATTAAATTTTAAAGATTATTTTTTTAAATCCTTTATTTTTTGGCTATTAGTCGTTTTCTTTGGGATTAGAGAGTCGGTTTTTTTGATGTATCTAGTTAGAAGACATGTCCATTAATAAAAATTATCAACAGAAACTGAACCTACTACTAACAGCATAAAAACCTGCTCAACTACGGTTAGCATGAATGAATTTTCTAATAGTGTTCTTAACTTTGAAAGGCTTTAAAAAAAAAATTGTATGGAACTTAATCTGCAAATAATTTTATAAAGTTCTACGTCTCTTTAGCTATTCAAAAAGGCATAATACTTGCTATTGCCCAAAAAACAGTTAAGATAGCAGACGGTACATTTTTAATTTGAGATAAAAGTAGCTAAAATACGTAAAAAAAACAAACCAATATTTTTATAATTCATGTTCCACATGGCCGCCGCTATTTCTTACACAAAGTCTCATTGTTTTTCTTAAAAATTACTTTTCACGACAGAAGTTCGTAGGTTCCGCCTCATTTAATTTTTTAAGTTTCCGACATTTTATTTTAGAATAAAATTCATAAGAAATGACCTGAATAATAACATCCTTTAATATTCAGTACGACTTTCCCTGTAACCCTGTATATAAAGGACTGCATATAACAATAGCCGCTTTTACATGACACGCGCTTTCACTCGCGATCGGAGTGTGCACGATTGAACGCGGGAAAGCTTGCACGCGCAATCGTGTGTGATTGTTTTTATCCATTTTTAGGTGCCTTGAATTATGTTCGAAGTGACTTGAACGCATGAAAGCGCGTGCGGGCGGCGCGCGATTGCTTTCTCGTTTTCATCTTTACACGCGCGTTCTCTCCTGCGTGATAGGCCTTTCACGCGTGAAAGCGCGTGTCGTGTAAAGGCGGCTGATGCGCGGATGTAATTAATATAGATTGAAAGGAGAGAATGGAAAGATAAAAATGGGGTTCTGGCAGTTAATTTATTTATAATATTTGCTAATGAGGATGTTGCTAAATTCAGATGTATGATGAT
This sequence comes from Lithophane ornitopus, assembly GCA_948473465.1. NCBI lineage: Eukaryota > Metazoa > Arthropoda > Insecta > Lepidoptera > Noctuidae > Lithophane > Lithophane ornitopus. Next base: position 5,180,677 of record OX419616.1, on the reverse strand, counting down.
TCTAGCAGATAACTAACACGAAGTCCCCCTAAACGCGTATTTTGGAGATGTAGTAGCATCATCAGGGTGTTAGGGTATCTAACGATCTGCCAGGGTTGCGGAATAGTCCGAAAGGGATACTGGGACCCTGGCAACAGACAACTGAAGGAACATTGGGTGGGTTTTAGTCAGTAAGAGTCTGACAGGCCTTTCCGCTCCGCCCAGAAGTCATATGAGCGGGAGAAGTCATATGATGATTTCCAACCCAAAAAGGTTATCTAACTATGCCAATCGTCAGAGTTCATCAGCACATACCATTTACACGTCTCACAAAAAACAATAACAAAAATTCAAACCAGAGCACAACACACATTATTCTTATAAAATGTGATTCACACATCCACTATGATATTTCACAAGTGAAAATTACACTACATCCAGGCGACGTACACATGATTGCAAAACGTTTGTTCCTGCCGTCATTCTGAGGGAACGCTTACTATTATTTTCATGCTTTTTGTTAAAAATGAAATACGAGTAAAATGAGAGTAGTGTTTTGTTTTAGGTAAATCAACATTGTTCTTGTAAAATAGTGGTTGTTTTTTGTTGCAGCGTGTTTGGGAACAATGTTTTTATTGATTGTTATACGGGTTTATTTAAATTCAAATACGTTGTGTATCTACTCCACAAAGGAAATTAAACATGTTACAGGTTCTAAAGGTAGAAATAATATAAATAAACATTTTACTATTTCTACCATAAAAACATCAATCCATTTCCCGACTGACAAACAGTGGTTTAGTTTCTTGGAGGAGTAGTAGCTTCATTAACAATATCAATACATATTATAAAATCAACCAAAGCTACCCTTGCCGCGGTTGGTCCGTGGATGGGTGACCATCTTTATATATCATGAAACCTCCGTGCCTTGGAGAGCACTTTAAGCCGTTGTTCCCGGCTGTCATTCGTGAATCTTTGACAGTCGTTACGGGTCGTCAGAAACCCGAAATTTCGACAACCAGTCTTACCGAAGGGTAATATCGTATTACCCAGTAACTGGGTTGTGGAGGTCAGATCTGTCACTCCCTATAAAAACTGGTGCTGCATCCGGTTAGACTGGAAGAGCGACCCCAACATAGTTGGGAAAAGGCTAGGCAGATGATGATGGAAATAAAACAAAGTCGCATATAGTGTCTGTCTGTGTAACCCCATAGTTCTTTTAAACTACACAGCAGAGTTTGATGCGATTTCCACCATCATTTAGACAATTCATTCCGGAAGTTTAATGTGAATAAAAGGTACACTTATTTTTACTATAGATATAACACAGAAATCACTCGAAAATATAGCAGGTAATCGAAATAACACGATTTACTTCGCCGGTAAAATTGAAGACTCTAGGTTTGCTGAAACTTCTCCTCATCAAAAGTTAGCGAGTAACTTTGTAGCTAATAGCCAGTAGTTACTTTACCTAGACCGGAATTAAAGTGCTCGTCTTATCAAGAGCTACTTTACTTCAAAGTTTATTCTTAAGGTTAAAATAAATGGTAACTACCCTACCCATCCTTACATATTATAAAACAAAGTCCTCCGCCGCGTCTGTCTGCTATCCTGTTCGCGATAAACTCAAATATACTGCACCGATGTTCATGCTGTTTTCACCAATGGATAGAGTAGTTCTCGAGGAAGGTTTTAGTATATAATAACTGGCACCCACGCGAGCTAAGCCGCGAGCATCAGCTAGTACTTATTAAGTTCAAGTTTTTTAGAAAATAAAAATAGAAAGATAATACTTTTATTATCGGTAAAAATGACGCTAACAAAGAACACATACCTACACGAAAAGAACAAGTTGGGGAAAATATGCGTCACAACCGCGCAAAACGGCCATCGCTCAGAATATTGCTGCGACCATAATTATGCGAGGCAGAGCTCCAGCGACAGCCGGAGTTGACGATATAACATCAACCGGAACAGCATAAAATGAGATAAAAATAAGAAATAAAATAAACTCAATATAGAGTGTGTAACAAAAACCCGGTCCGATCCGTGAAGGTGTTGTTAAAATTCATACTGAGAGTATTAAAGAGGTATTTTTAGGAAAAAAGAAAAAAAAAATATCCCCTTTTTTTTCAAAAGGTTTTACGTGTTTGATACATGGGGCGCGGGCGGCCTGTGTTTAGCGGATCTACAAATCATAACCTCTGTAATTTATAATGAAATTAGTGTAATTTTGGTACCAAGAACGTGAATTTTAAACAATAATAATTTTCGGATTTGCAGATTTTTTTTATTTTATTACTTTTTAGTAATATTATTGAGGTTTTTATTACATGCTGTATATTGAGTTTATTTTATTTCTTATTTTATATATATTTAAAAAGACAACATTCCGATTACATTCCATTCCGTCGTTTTGAGTAATAAACTCCGCACTAAGATGCAACTACTATCTATTAACAACCAATATTAAACTTACATCTAATTAATTAAAGTTTTTTGTAAAAATAAGGTCCCAAAAATTATTTGTAATTATAGTTTTTAATTACGTTTGTTATGATTTCTAGCCTCATTTTTCAGCTGGTACCTATAAGCTTTCTAAATTTTTCCCCTGGACTTTCCCCATTAATAACGGCAAACATTTTCCTTTATTAAGGAAGTCTGTAATAATCCAACCATCTCATTAATTTTTAAATCCGTTCGAATGTCATTAACAGAGTAAACAAACCGATTCCAGTTTAAACACCCTTTTATATTATATATACTTTTTTAAATTAGTTTCCAGCTATTAAGTTGATTCGTAGAAATTCTTAAACTAAAGCACTGGTCAAACTGAGGCGAATCCCGCTCGGGATACGGGGCGAAATTCACTCGCACCGATTGCGTTAAATAACTTTTATGGAGGTGTTCAGTTCACTGCTCGAATATTCGCGTGACTTCCTAATCATTAGAGCATAGGTACCGCGCACAGACGCGTCCGGGATTCGCCTCAGTTTGACCAGTCCTTTATACCCAAATGCTTCGTAGGTACTCTTCCGACAAAATAAAAAGTTCCGAGAGAAAATGTTCTTTTTTTCTTTTTTCGCTGTATGCACTAATATTCCTTGAATGAAATATTCAAAGATGTTCTTCAAAAGATTCGCACGAGCTCTCAAGTAGAAATGAGTTAACCGATGCATTTCCAGTGAAGTATTGGTGGCTGTAACTTCACAGGCAAAATTCATTGGAAGTCGTTTGAAAATCCCCAGCTCGAGTGGGTACCATTTCTAGGAAATGGAAAAGCAAGCATGTGGACCACTTTGATAACATTTTGCTGCAATTAGACATGGCGCACAATATGCGACATGCGACTGCAACAGCTCGGCGACTAAACGCAACGACAGGTTGCGGCCGACAATTTTCATATACCCAATTTTATTCAACTTTATTAATTGAAAGAACTTATTATAGTACTAGCTTTTGCCCGCGGCTTCGCCCGCGTGGATGTCGGAAATTATCCCACGGGAACGTGCTACCGGGATAAAAGTATCCTATGTCCCATAACCCACGTGGTCTGTCTAGGCGACCTAGGCGTTACGGCGTAAAAGTAACAGACATGAGACAGCCAGTAACTTTATATATTAGTGGTAGTCCATATCTATATTGCGGTAATAGTGTGGATAGTATGGACAGCAGTATGAAACTGTCGGAAAGATTAATGAAAAAATATTGTATAAAGATTAATGAAAAAACTATGGCATATTGTATGGACGATGGAAACTAAGGCGAAAGCTTTGGGGGAGCCTGCGATATTCAAATTTTCTTATGTTTTTTGCTTTTTACAGGTCAGTATCAAGTTTTATGTTGATCTAAATAATGAGTCGCAGTTGTTTCAAATATTTATTTATCTAATCTAACTAATATTGCAGGAGTTGTATTCCTGTATCTAATGGTTATTATTCTGTAAAGCTACTATTTGCTACGATCGCGAATCATATTTTAATCATATTGACATTCGAAACTTACCCATTAAACGATTTAAAAGCTGTATTGAAACCAAACTTTGTAAAAAAGGGTACTATACAATTTCAGATTATTTAGAAGACAAAAAGCATGGGATTGAGCTGCTCGCTCTGCTAACATTTTGTCATTTTGGCATTGTGACATTTTGAATAAGTGAAAATCCTACCAGTTTTATATACAAATTCACATTATTGAATATTATATGTAGGATATTGACAAAATGACATGATTGCTTTGTAAAGTATTGTATTATTGTGAATGTGAGGACTATGTGGATGTTTATTTTGTTTTTATTGTTATATTTTTTCGTTCTCAGTTAGTTTTAACAATGGTCTGGCAATTTGAGAACTTTATGCGGCCTACACAAATGTCCTTTCTTTGGTATTGTTCGTCGAGTCGTTGAGCTCCTTAAGTTCTGAGCTGAGCTCCACTATTACTGACAAATGCTTGCATTGACAGGACAGGTTCACTCAAATCTGTGTGGTTCATTCCTCAAAAGACCATTTCAGACTCTAATCTACATGGCCCTCATAGGGCCTGACCAATATGCCAATATCTGACCTAGGTATGTCCGGACTTTAAAAGAGACTGAGTTTGTTTCGGCCTTTCTTCTCAGAGTAGTCAGATAGGAAACGCCGACCTCATCTAGCTTAATTTTACAATTTTTTGATATTACTACGACGTGTAAAAGTGATTCCAATAACCTATTTACAGAATAAACAATTTCATTTTAACATACAACCTGCCTGACACAAATTGCAAAAAACTTAAGATTTGAATTTCGCGGGCTACCGGCGCATCCCCCTTAAGAAAATCGCATCATTTGCACAACGCCATCTATCGAGTAAGTACTCACTGGTAAACTCAAACTCTTCGTTCCAAGCCAAGAGCCAAGTAGTAATAACTTTTGATTGAGTGGACAGATTCTCAAGATACGCACTATGACTATATTCTCAATCCCTTAACGCTCTTGAAGAGAGTTCCGCAAAAATGTCAATAATAAGTACTTACATGTGAATTTTAAAATCAAGAGGGTAAAGAAGGGTTTTTACCCTCATGAGGAATGATTTAAGAAAAACGTAACTCTTTGTTAGTTACAAAAAGCATAAATTTTCACAGCCCTAAGTTAAAAAAAACCGGCCAAGTGCGTGTCGAACCATGCACTATGAAGGGTTCCGTAGTTGGGATGAATTATTTTATCAAACAACTTTCGCAAAGTTTTATTGTTATTACGTCTATGGGCGTTTACTGTCCCTCAAAGTGTTAAAAAACTTTTTCTCGCATACAGAATGTTTGGGTTTTTGCAACTGCACATGTCAGTTGGTCGATTAAAAGTTTTTGAGCTAAGTCGCGGACAGACAGACAGACAGACGGACATGGCGAAACTATAAAGCTTCCTTGTTGACTACGGAACTCTAAAAATGATAGGTTTCCCATAAAAACTTTCATCCCCTATATCCCCCCCCCCCCCGCCTTAAATTTGTTTTTGAGAAAATAATTGCCTATGTTCTTCGCCGGGATGCCATCTATCTGTTTACCAAATTTTATCGAGATCCGTTCAGTGGATCAGGCGTGAAAAGGTAACATACAGAATTACAGACGGACAGACAGACAGAGTTACTATCGAATTTATACTTTTAAGCATCGATTAGTATGGATTATGTGTTCAATTCAAAATGAGCCAAATGCTCGACAATTATGAATTCGGCGAAAGTCATTCTTCTACGGAGACTCTTAACACCGCGATTCAGAAAATGACGTTAAATGAACAACGCCATCTATCGAGCACGAAGTGATACTGTCAAAATATATGGGAAAACGGTCGAACACTCCGTAAGCTATGTAGAAAAGACGTAGGGTTCCATGACTGACTTGACCTGACTTGACTTGACTTGACTTGACCTGACTTGACCTGACTTGACCTGACTTGACCTGACTTGACCTGACTTGACCTGACTTGACCTAACTTGACCTAACTTGACCTAACTTGATTTGGATTGAGTTGAGTTAACCTTGAGCAGGTATATTTTATCGCAGCAGGTACATTGGTAGTTGAAAGAAAAGTAGATTACGTACCTTGCTAGAGTAATTAATGCACTCGTGTTTATTTAGTAAGCGCATTCGTGCCTTAATTACTCACTTTTTGCTCGATGTAACAATCTACAATTTTTAAGAAATTAAAATTTATCACCATTTTTTCATGATTAATATTTGTATCATGATTTAAAAGATAGATAGCGCCACCTATGGCACTACTACCAAACAATTGAATTAACCAAACTTTAGATTGGGTAAATTCACAATGTATCGCATTATGTTTCCGCGCGAAGTATGTGAACATATGATGATTATGATCGTGTGTTACACACGTTCTCACAAACCTACCTGATTTTACGCTAGTTTTACGACAGTAGATGTCGTTACGTGTATCTACATTACGTACCTAATGAAAATTTCTTCTTGAATACTTTAAACTCTTATATCTTTTGATATTTTGAAGCGATTGCGATGAAACAAAGACTAAATGAAACATCGAGTTACACACAATATTTGAGTGTATAAGTTAACCATATTGATTTCGTACTTTTTACGTGATACTGGAACAATCAAACAAACGAACAGACAAACAGACAAACAGACATACAGACAAACAGACAAACAGACAAAAATTCCAAAAATGGTAGAAATGGCATCTGTTGGTTATTCTTGGACACTCCCCCTACGTATTTTTTTTTTTTTTCATTGTACAGAAACGCCTCGTCTACAGATTTATTATATGTATAGATATAGATTTCAGAGTTTATGAACCCAGACTGGTGCTTTACTTTGTGGTAATTACCACTTGACTGCTCTCAAAATGATGAAGGGAAACATGGTGAGGAAACCGGCATGTCCTAGAACCAAAAATTCGAAGCTATGTGACATCTACCAACCCGCACTGGGCCCGCCTGGTGGATTACAGCCCACTCCCTGTCACAGAGAGGATGTCCCAGCAGTGGGAACATTATAGGCATACCAATAACACAATTTTGTTTTCATTGCTTCATTTAAAACTCGATAACACAATAAAATCTAACCAAAAGTTTCACTTTTAACTATAAACTAGGTTCGTTATAGTTCCATCTAGCTTTGAGTAATGCCGGTGCCAATTACTATGGCATCGTTATTGTGAGCTTAACCAAATGTTTCAAAATATATTCGACCTACCAATGTTGTTGATATCAATTGGCACTTTGTAACTTTGTAGATACAAAAACTTTACTAACTGGTTTTTTTTTTTAAGTCAAGGAGTAGTCATCAAGATGATAATTGAATGAATATTTGAGAAATCTTTTCTTTTTCATGAGGAGATCGTGGTTAAGTAATAACAGCCGCTCAGGTCGATCCATCAGGTTAAGCTACGCTTGCCGGGGTTGGTCCGTGGATGGGTGACCATTTTCACATATCGAGACTCCTCCGTGCCACGGAAAGCACGTTAAGCCGTTGGTCCCGGCTGTCATTTTTGGATCTTTGACAGTCGTTACGGGTCGTCAGAACTTCAAAAGCCCGACAGTCTGACAACCAGTCTTTTCAAGGGGTATCGTATTACCCAGTTACTGGGTTGTGGAGGTCAGATAGGCAGTCGCTCCATGTAAAATACTGGTATTCGGCTGCATCCAGTTAGACTGGAAGCCGACCCCAACATAGTTCAACGAGAGCAACTCGTTGTAATAATTTTTATTGCTTACAACGCTTAAAGCTTCACCACTGCATCGTCGTCATTCCATAATTATTTTTCCTCTATAGACGACACAAGGAAGCAGTTTTCTTTACATAGTTTATTCCTAAAAATATTGCCAGTATTCGCTTTGCTTAGGATAGGTTCAGCCATCCTGTGGGAAATCGAGATCTTGTAGTATGAGATTATCAGTGGATAGGATGCTGCGTACTCTTTTCATGAGCAATGGGAATAGTTGAGATGGAAGCCTTCTTAGCCTGGGATATAATTGAGTACATGAGCTTGAAGTCTTTCCAGCGTGGTTAGGTATACTCAATACTTTATTGCATTCCACATGTAGGTATTCTTAGGTGGTAAACTTATAATTAGATCATATTATGGACCCTGTCGGGCACAGCAAAATAAGTGAGTATGTTTTAGGTAATCGTCCAAACATTTTTATGTTTACTATTATAATTATTGTTTTGTATACAGCATCGTATGTACTGCAATAACATTAACAGACAAAAATAAGTTTTTTTTTTTAATTGAAAATAATTAAGTTATAGCAATTTGAAGTTCACATTTTAAGTACCAAAATTACCCCAATTTCATTATAAATTAGCAAATTTTCTGCTGAGGTCATAAGTTATGACTTGTAGACACCCGCTAGACGACGGCTGCCCGCGCCCTATGTAAATAACTCGGTAAAATTCCCGATAGAAAAAAAATCGGCGCATTTTTTTTTCTTTTATCCAAACAAAAAACACATAAAGACTCACAGGGTTTTTGTTTACTTAACTCGGGACCATGGGGTCCCAGTCTTTTGGAAGGCGTACGAGGGGATTATTATTGTGTGATCCTATTAAATCAAAAGCCAATCCCTGAACGGCCTTAACGTGTGAAAAAATGTTAATTTAGTAAAATGTTTATTAGGTAGTAGGCTAGTAATTCATACATGCCTAACGAAAGTATCGTTAGGCATTTATGAATTACTAGCTGGTGCCCTTGCCTTCGTCTGCGATCCAGGATGAAAAGTAGTCATGTCCTTCTCCGCGTCAGGGTCTACCCATGTGGCAAATTTTATTCAAATCCGTTTAGCGTGAAAGCGTAACACACAAACAAACAAAACTCACTTTCGCATTCATAATATTAGTTAGGATTGAGTTATCGTATTACCCAGTTTCTGGGTTGTGGGGGTCAGATAGGCAGTCGCTCCATGTAAAATACTGATATTCAGCTGCATCCGGTTAGACTGGAAGCCGACCCCAACATAGTTGGGAAAAGGCTAGGCAGATGATGAGTTAGGATTGAGTTAATAAGCTAGTTTACTTTGTATCTATTCAGCAACCAAATATAAGAGAGAATCGGTTCTTCTGACGCAACCATTTGGAGGCTGCCTTCGCCGTTCAGCACTCGCCTGCGTTAAAATAAGGCCGCGACAATGCCGATGTATTTTCCATTTTCATCTTACAGTTCACTGAATGATAGACATAAGTGCACTTTCTCTCCACAATGGGCAAGCAGGTTGTTAACCCAGCAAGCTCTCAGACTAAATAATAATAAAATATTTATATGACTTCACTAAGACTTATCTTGGATTGAGAAGCACCGACGACGCCAGTTATTTTTTCACAAATATTTCCATTTTTCAGTATATATTTTTACGGCTAACTTTTTTCATACCTTAACAGAAAATCTTATTTCTTGAGCTAAGGTTTCCTAGAAGAGCGGTGACCGCCATATAACGGCCGCAGCGTCGGCTTTACCGTGCCATTTTGACAGCGTTTGTGACAGGCGTTTCAGTGACGTCACTCTTCAGAAGGCGTTTCAGTGACGTCATTCGCCGGTAAATTGCAGACGTTATGTGGCGGCCACCGAACTTTTAGGTAACCGACGCTTTAGTCATGTTTCTCTCATATAATTGACAGTAGAATCAATTCGTCACCTCCATTATAGACTACGACCCTAAAACCACGGTGACCTGACTGGTTTGACCAGACCATTAGATATGTATATCAAATTCGTGTCCATCTTTGTTACCGCTAAAAGCTTTTTTATGCACTAATCGCGATGCATGATGATTGATGATAATATTAGAGGTGGAACATCGACTAGAAAGTGTATAATAGTAGTCGGAAGTTACAGTTTTGATTAGACCCAACGCGCCGTCCATTAAAAGGCAGTGTTCCAAACAACTGTAAAAATATGTATGAACTATTATATGGACAGGTCAAAATAACTGTGTGTAAGCTATACACCTGTGGGGTGATTGTTTCTTTTTGTTTTTAACCGACCGATATTGATGATTCTTTTTTTTTGATAGGTCATGCTTCAGAGGTGTTCCCATATTAATTTTATTAACTTTGCTTGCGTAGTTTTTAAGTTAGCTTCAATATTACGTATTTTTCCCACTTAGAATATGTAGACGGTGTTCTAAGTGACTCCGTCACTCTTATTTACGCAGCAGGTATTGGTGTTCGAATTTGTGTGGGGTAGATACCACAACTAAAAAAAGACATTTAAAAAAAAAAAAAAAGCCGCCTTCCAAAATTACACCGACTTAAAGCCGAATTAAAGTAATTTTTCACTTTTTAGTGTTTTTTTTGGTCGGTTGTTTTTTTTCCTACTTAGATTAATTTGATAGTATAGTGCTCGTGGCGCAAATATTATGTTCATGGGGCATGCGGTGTTAACCTATAAGAAATTGCTACTCTAACCATATAGAGTAAAACGTTATTTAAAAATTGAAACTTTCTTTCTTTTTCGTCTGGTTCGCGACTAACTTGGTGTCAGAGTTTGTATGCCGCCCCGGGGCCTCTGGCTTGGCTTCACATGCCGTCGAGAAATATTTCTCAAGCATGATTCCGCACGATGTTTTCCTTCACCGTCAAATGGCCTGACCAAGATTATGTCTGGACTTTAAAAGGGACTGCGACCTCTGAGTTTGTTTCGGCCTTTCTTCTCAGAGTAGTCAGATAGGAAACGCCGACCTCATCTAGCTCATTTTTAATATTTTTTAATATGACGTGAAAAGGAATTCCTATATCCTATTTACAGAATAAACAATTTTATTTCATTTCGTTTTTGAAGCAAGTGATAATTGACAAGTGTAATTCTGATTGTACGGTCTTGACATGACACAATACGTCGTATGTCTACTTCTGCATGTTAATGATAGTATAACAATACGCACATGAATTGGAAAACTCAGAGGTGCGAGCCTTGGGTTCGAACTCGAGACGTTTGGCGTAATAATACGGCGGTCACACCACTAGGTTGTGATAGTCTCCAAAGAGGTGGCACTCCGCACATCATGCGTGCCTTTATAGGAGGACGTGCGGTCGTGGGATCGGCTGCATTTTGTGATGGGGCCCGCTAGGCATGGCGGGGGACCAGTCGGGGGTGCGGCGAATGTACAAGTATCTCCCGGAGCCCCGACTCATGGTAGAAGTAGGAACAATGGGGTTTTAGTCGGTAGGAGTCCGACATAAAATCCACGAGGATTTCTCCAAGGAAAAAAAAATGGTTATGATAGCCTACTGGTGTGTGCTTACCACGAAATTGTAACAGTGTACAATAAATATTATGGTTGACCATTGAAGAAAATAAATAAATAGTGCAATAACAACACATGAGTTACAAAAGCCGTGTTTGATGCTGCTCAATTATGTCGTTTCGGTACGCTATACTCCGGTTGCCAAGAGAATGAATGTCTGACACTTCTCAGCTGAACACGATTAGGAACGAATCCTTACTATATAATAATATTTATAAATGCGAAAGTAACTCTGTATATCTGTCTGTCGCGCTTTCACGCCAAAACTACTGAACCTTTTTTAATGTTTGGTACACAGATAGTCTAGAGCCTGAGAAAGGACATAGGCTACTTTTTATCGACATACCACGCGGGCAAAGCCGCGGGCGGAAGTTAGTAAAATAAAAATTCATGAAACACATATTCTTTTGTACTCAGCTCACAGGTGTCAGCAACTCACTTTCTTGGCGGACGAAATATAACGAATGAGGCTTTAGCATAATTCGACAGAAGATTACCCCCTTTACCCCTATTTACCCAGATTACCCTAAAAATCAGCTTAACATTTTCCTTAACGTCGGGTAATAATTAATTAAGGGAAATAATTGAAAATCATTTATAACGGGCATTGTAAGTCTCCGCGGGGCCAGATATTTGTTCAGCACGAAATCCTTAGCTGTCTAATCTCGGATTATTTGATTAAACTTGTAATTAAACATTGCAACTGCTTTAAGAATGTTATGAACAAAATACTGCTGATTTGTTTTGTTAAGAAATTTTGTGCGAACATACTTTAATTTGTCATTCTTATTGCACTGTCATGTAAATTAATTGTTAAAAAAACCTGACCTGACCTTACGTCAATCTGCAATCTGCCGTATTATAACCGATTCATACAACTATCGACGAATGACAGTTGTAATTTGAATATACGGCCAATTTAAGTTGGCAGTCAATTTGCTTCACAAATAATTTCTCTGACATAACACTCGGGAGTGTTAATAAATCTAAAAATATTATTTTGACGAGTATATACAACATGTTTTTTTTTTATATCCCATAACTCTAGGATATTAATTAGACCATGTCAAAGAATCAACTGGCATACTTATGTTTTTTTTATATTTTACTCCCTAACGACAAAAATTTCTGACATTTTTGTCCGTTTTACCTAAATAATTGTGACCTTGTCGAATTATTTTTGTATGAAAAAAAAAAAGCATATGTTGATTCTTTGACATGGTCTCATTAATACCCTAGAGTTATGGAATATAAAAAAAAACACGTTGTATAAATTATCTTTTATCGTTGTATATGGCTCAATCGCCAGGTGGGTGGACAACCTATAGAAGGGACCAGGGAAGCATGGCACAAAAGGGAGAAGGCCTGTACTCAGCAGTGGGTGGAACAAGGCTGCCACTGATAATGATGATGATGATGATGATATACAACGTGTAACGTTAAATGCGCAAAACCTGAAAATAGTTTGATCAGAATAACGAGCAGAATTAATGGAACCACTTTTTAATATAGATCACATTTTGGAAAAAATCTGCATTAAAAACGTTGCCGTGTCTATTTATTAATATGTCAAGCCAGCAGCGTGGCGCAGCGGCCCGGTGACGACCCCTCCCTCGATAGAGCGTCGTCGCAGACCCAAGAAACGATCAGAATTGCCAGTGAAATTAAAACAGCACATAAAACCTTTACAATTTTTATTATCTCTGAAATAGGTCAATTGAATTAAAAATCGGTTGGGGTGTCTGAGGTTTTACGCATTTAACGTTACACTTTGTATATCATTCATCATCATCATTTCATTTTAAATATAAAATGTATATCCCCTAAAATGAGAGACAAGATACTAACAAGTTCCGAAATTACCAAACACAACACATACATTGTATTGCAGGGATAGTTCTATATATTGATTTGTATGGAATATAAAAACTTTTTACAAAAAAAAAACAATCGACTTCCAAAAAAAACACTAACAAAGTGAAAAATACCTTTAATTTCGGAAGTCGGTGGCAAAAAACGGAAATTGAAAAGCATAGACATAGGTTGTATTTTTTTTGTAAAAAGTTTTTATTTTTCACTTTTTAGTTGTGGTACCTACCCCACACAAATCCGAATACCACTACCTGCTATGTAAATAACAGTGAAGGAGTCAAACAGGATATCGTCTAGATAAACTAAGTGGGAAAAATACGTAATATTGAAGCTAACTCAAAAATTACGCAAGCAAAGTTAATAAAGTTTATATGGGACCACCTCGGAAGCATGACCTACCAAACCAAAAAAGAATCATCAAAATCGATTCATAATTGGCGGAGTAATCGTGTAACAAACATACAAAAAAAAAAAAAAAAAAAAAAACATACAGACGAATTGAGAACCTCCCCCTTTTTGAAAAAGTCGGTTAAAAATGAAAACAATCTTCAAACACCTGAACAATTTTCCTCGTGAAATAATGGAAAATTGGGACGTGAACCGAAACATATTATACAGTCACCCCCAAAACGCCGCGTCTCGTCAACATTTTGTCATTATTACACCCGCAATGAATCAGGAAACTTATAATATTCAAAATATTTGTAGTGAGCACCCCTGCCCGTTGATTACTTCAGCACCTGCGGCTTTATTAATGTAAAGTGTTTATATGAAGCAAACTTGGGCTAGACGATATTAGTTATCCACTTCAAACGTATTTATATAGGAGAATTCATCATTTTCCTGCCCTGTTTCTTGGAGTTTTCTCTTTACATTCTCCCCTGTCAACCGCCGTCACGCTGTCATTCACTCAATCTCAATTATTAAACAAGAAGGACATGAACTTTGATTATTAAATACTAGCTTTTGCCCGCGGCTTCCCGCGTGGAAGTCGGGAATTATCCCGCGGGAATGTATTGTGCCTTTCATCTAAATCCGTTCAGCCGTTTTAGCGTGAAAGCGTAACAAAAAAACTCACAAACAACAAATTCACATTTGCATTTATAATATTAGTTAGGAAGTAGGCATTGTTTATTTCATAAATGTTGAAGGAAAAAGCAAAAACTGGAAATATACGAAATTCGCTTCTGTATATTTTTAGATTTCCGGGTAGCACACTTTTTCATGTTTCTTCAATACAACCCAAATAGAAAAAAAATCCGAGTAATTCTCTTAGCGATTCCGATGAAATAATATCGGAATTGCTGAAAGGCTTACCTATAATTTCCCTCATCAAAATTCAATCTAAATCGGTAACTAAAGTTATTACTTATTTACCTTCCAATGATGGAGTCTTTTTTAAATTAATGAAACTCTAATATCTTTTTGCACTTCATATGATGCATACTTTAAAAAAGTTTGAGCCTCTTTTTACCTTTCTGGCTTATTCACACAATTGGTCGCAGTGCTAGGGTACCCCGACGGAACGGGTTAGGTTAGATTGGAAATGTGGAAATGTGCCGTGGCATACGGCAGCGGCCAGTGAGGGCTACATCAAAGTTGGTCGCAGTTACGTTTAGTATTTTAATACACAAAAAGAGGCGCATATTTATTACATTATTTTTTATTTTTTATTAGTGTTCAATAATATTTTTAGGATTGTAAAATGGGATTTTATTAAAGGTTCGATTTTATACATGCCATTTGATATACATTTCTATTGCGTGCTTAAGGCACGCCTAAGAGAATGCTATATAAGAATTGACTACTCTGCACTCTCACAACATTGTATAAAAGTAGTTGCAAGTTAGCTGCGTGTCGGCCAGCGTAGTGAAACGCAGCCTGGGAGAAGCTGCTATGTCTAGCAGTGGACCGCGGACTGTCTGTATACCAAATGGCTTGTTTGACAGTACATTTCGTTACTAAATCGGTTACTTGATCTCTTTCAAGTACTAACACGTGTATTCTCTTGTTTCAGGTAGTGACGCTGATGATAATACAACAAGCTCACACTTTTCTTATTTCAACAATTTCTAGTGACGTTCGATGACATTACGACAAGTAGGTATACACGCTCATCTACGGCAAACAATTTTCTATTAGGGGAATATAATGATGGATATTTTTGGAATGAAGTTCTTTATCGCGGCTTGCGGTAGGAGTAAAGTGGTAGAAATCGTCACGTTACGAAAAAACTTATGCCCGAAAAAGTCGGATTCAAGTGTCAAAAGTTTTTATTTTTACTGTATTAGGTAACACATGATAATACACAGCGAAAGAAACTTCGTTCCTGCGTGTCCACCGACACCAACCAATTCTTTTGTTAGGAAAACTATCAAATTTAAGATAGTTAATTGATTCAGGCGTGACTTTGCGGAAATCCATTATAAAATACAATAGACGTAGATATATTTAGTAACCTATTCCACTTGACTATTCTGCAAGAGTAAAAGCCACCGAGCGCTGAACGCAAAGACGCTCTTTGCGTCCAGCGCTCGGTGTGGTAACACGTCGCGTTCTGGTTTGCAATTTGTCAATCGTCATCCTGAGGATGCCTCGTTGAGAGGTGAAACACGTGTCGATTTCTTACAGGGTTTTTTAGGACTCTTGCAGAATAGTCAAGCGGAATAGGTTACTAAATATATCTACGTCTTTTGTATTTTAGGAAAACTATCGTTGCAATTAAGACTTCGTAAAATGAGATACATAGAGTAATACGTACTGTACAGCTCCAAATCTTTCCCACACTGAAGTAAGATTAAAATAATACTGCTATCTAATATAATCTTACTTCAGTGTGGGAGAGACTGACAGGCTGTGAAGTGGTAGTAGGCCAGTAGAAATGAAGCAGTATAGCAGCGTTCAATAATATTGACTTCGATACTTACTAAGACTACTTATAAATAGTTTTCAACCTTTCAGGCAGAAACATTTGATACGCGTATCACTATCGTAACTCCAAATTCAGGTTACCCAAACTACAAAATACAGTCACAACTTCCAATTTCAAAGAAGCAGAGTTGATCTCAGGGCCTAGTCAAGTGACAATCGCTTCGAAAGCGTTTCGTATTTCTACAACGACTTTCAACAGGATTGGCATAAGCTTTTCGATAGCTTATGTCAGTCCTATACATTTTTGCCTTTTCCATCATCGTTATCGCTTATAGAATGTCACTTTGTCTAGTGCCTCAGTTTCCCTATTTAAAGGTGCAAGGAGGTCCTATTTCGTTTCATTTTGATACGTAGTAAGTACCAATAAGCGTTACACGATGGCCTGTATTTTTTTTTTTTTACTCTTGTAAAATACCAGTGGTACTTATTTCGTTCGATTTTGATCCATGTCAAAGAGTGCAACCTGCACAGTGGTCCTTTTTAGGGTTCCGTAGTCAACAAGGAACCCTATAGTTTCGCCATGTCCGTCTATCCGTCTGTCCGCGGCTTAGCTCAGAGACCGTTGGTACTAGAAAGCTGTAATTTGGTATGGATATACATAAAAACGACGCCGACGAAGTGGTAAAAAAAAAACTAAATTTTTTTTTTTTTTTTAGGTTACCTCCTCTGTTTTATTCATGGCAGTAGTATATATAACCAAATTAAAAGCAAAACTATCTCCGCTTCATAGGCTTCCACAAGTTACCGAGTAATAATCGACCAACTTAAATTTGCAGTTGTAAAAACATGTTCTTCCATACAATGTTAAGTTTGTTTTATAAATTCATCCCAACTACGGAACCCTTCATTGTGCATGGTACGACATGCACTTAGCCGGTTTTTGATAATAATCCTATTAAAAATTCCCTGAAAAATACACTGTGGTCCCTATTTCATTCACTTGAAAGTCATCAAAGTTGCAGCGAGGTTCTCGGCATTGGTGTTTGAAAACCTTATGAATGGAGTGGCCTATTTCTCAGTCGCGCACAACTTGTACTAGTAAAATGATTTTAAGACGTCTTAAGTCGAAATGGCAGGAATTTTCCTGTGCTACTTCAAAGAATAAATACTAAATGAAGACTTTTAAGATTTTATTACAAGTTTGGTACTTTGTTGTAATGCTGAAATGTTTACTAGGCAGCACCCTAATTGCGTAATACACGATCAATTAGAATTGGAATTCATTTGAAACAAATGTCTAATCCATTGCTTCATAAGTTCGTAAGTTACGTTTTTTTCGATTGATTCATTTTTGTTTGATCGTGTATTATACAATTAGGGTGCAGATTCATTTTGAATTTGATTTTTGACTATCGTAAAATAGGAAATCAATGCACCTTTACTATAAATTAGCTTGCTGGATGATTTAATTTCACCACTATGTACCTTAAGAGCCATAATATGTAATATTTACTTGTGAAAAAAAACTTTTGGGGCAGTGATAACTTTAAAAAAAAGGTAACTTACTTTTCTGAATTTAGAAAATCTTTTTCTTTTTGTTTTATTGTATAAAGGTATCAATCGATACCCATCACGTCAAGAAGTTTTGCCAACGAATTTCATTTAACCCTGTAGAATAAAGATGAGAAACAATAGATTAAACTTTACTATCAACCATAACAGTCAACGAAAAACACATTAAAATAAATGAAATGAAATGAAATGAAATGAAATGAAATGAAATTGTTTATTCTGTAAATAGGATATTGGAATCACTTTTACACGTCATATTAAAAAATATTAAAAATAAGCTAGATGAGGTCGGCGTTTCCTATCTGACTACTCTGAGAAGAAAGGCCGAAACAAACTCAGAGGTCAAAAGCAATAAAACGTCCAAACAACACACAATATTATAAGGAACCTTTCAATAATAGACTTAACGCAAATCAGTCCAAACCAATATCTTTGAACCCGTCTTCGGAAATCATAATAGTAGGGGGGTGACCCTTTTCAAGGCAAAGGGACGTATCCATCATGACACTATACTGTTTCCGTGACCTTTATCTAAGGTAATGAAAGTGGTTCTCAATTTTTTTTCCACCATGAATAATATTGAATTTCAAGGAGTTTTTATTGAAATAAAAAGAAACAGAATACTTAAAATGTAATCAAAATACACGAAAACTTGGTTTTCAAAATTCGTATTTATGTTGAATTTTTATTTATTGGTTTGGATTAGGTATAAAGTGGATATTTGCATTTTACCTGTAAGTATTAAAATGCAGCGACTTGCATATATAACCTGCGTATGTCCACTTACTTTTTTTTCTTAGTGTATCGATGACAAAAAGTTTAATTATTTTTGGCACATGTAAAATTCAGCTACGCGCTCACTGACGCAGTCATATGGTCCTCAAGTGACAGGTGATAAGGCATGAGTGCATGGTGAAAAATGTATATAATATAACCACAAAAAATTAAATAAAATACGGAGTCACACACTCAGATACGTGTGACTCCGTATTTTTAATTTGTCTGTCTGTGATTTTTGTTTACCTATTACCTTATTTTATTAGGGTTCCGTACCCAAAAGGTAAAATGGGACCCTATTACTAAGGCTCCGCTGTATGTCTGTCTGTCCGTCTGTCACCAGGCTGTATCTCATGAACCGTGATAGTTATACAGTTGAAATTTTCACAGATGATGTATTTCTGTTGCCGCTATAACAACAAATACTAAAAAACAGAATAAAATAAATATTTAAGGGGCTCCCATACAACAACCGTGATTTTTTTGCTCGTTTTTGCTCGATATTGATAACGGCAATAGATAGACGCTTAAATATTTAGTTATATATTCACTTTAAAAATAAATTATTAAATAAAAAAAAACAAATATTTAAGGGTGGCTCCTATAAAACAAACATTCTTTTTTTGCCGTTTTATAGATACCTAATGGTACGGAACCCTTCGTGCGCGAGTCCGACTCGCACTTGGCCGGTTTGCTGTCTTTTTTGCCGTAGTTGGGTTTTAGTTTTATAACTTTTATTTTTTTAATCATAAAGCACCTTCAGACATAAAACAACAATAGATTTAACTCACGTACCTACCCACTTATTTGCACAAGAGCTTGTTTTTCAGACTTGCTGAATTATTAACAATATTATATTATTATTCTTTATTGTTTTTATTATAGCGGCCATTCATAACTTTTTAGACTGCAGACTTCTTGGAGAAGTTGCTCTCATTCAGATTTGTTTTACCATTTATAAAAGTCGTAATGAGAAATGAAAAATGTTTTTTGGATATTTTCTTACCTCAAGTCTCCTTAATTTTAAGTCCAGTGGGATGTTTTTATTTTTTATGAAAACTTGAGATTTACTTACACAATACTTTTTTTTTTAATCTCAAGATTTACATAGTGTCGGGAAATATTTTAGTTTACGTTCTTGAATGCTGATGAAATTTTATGCTTTTCTCACAGTTTTATGTTTAACATATTTTTGTACAGTTTCAGTTTACCTTTATAATGTAGGAAGCTGAGTTTATTAAAGGGAAAAATTAAAATATAAACGAAGAGCTCTTATGACATCAAAAAATTCGTCGACTTTTAATTTTAGTCGGATTCAACTGTTTTTATCAACCACTAGCTGATGCCCGCGGCATCGCTCGCGTGGATGTTGTTATTATATACTAAAACCTTACTCGAGAACCATTCTATCCATTGGTGAAAACAGCATTAAATCAGTGCAGTAGTTTTTGAGTTTATCGCGAACAGGACGACAGACAGATGCGGCGGAGGACTTTGTTTTATAATATGTAAGGATAAGGTCATAACAGTTTCAGGGCCACTGAACACTGTACGTAGGTAGGTGATAATGATTCGTCCAAAGTGTTTGATTGATATTTGGTAAGTTCGCGATAAAACTGAAGTTTGTTTGAACAAAACAATCCAGCTTATAGAAGAGAACCATTTAGTATGTAAGGTCTAAAGTGCACTGTTTGATTTACAACTTTCAGCATTAAGACTAGCGTTGAAAATACAACATACTATGCTTTAATTTATGAATTTATTTAAATGTCGCCTAGTGTTACTGAAAACGGGCCTGAATCATCCAGAAACCACCACAAATTTTAGAGTAACAAATACCTAGTTCCTAACCCTCTCCCGCCCGCAAATTACGTCCAAAATTAAGTTCGCACCTCTGAAGTGAAGTCCGTCTGTTCCTAACTAAAAATACGTAAACAGCACGAACTGTAATCAGCTTGTTGGTATAGGCTACAAATTAAATAAGTTTCCCTCTGATGGACTTTGATCCTCTGGGAGGGGATGCTTCCACTTTGTTGGTTGAAGTTGGAACAGCTGTTTTGTTAGAAAAATGATGTGGGTGTTAGTGGGGTGGGGTGGACCGTTTTGTGGTACACAGTAACTTAGAATTTTAGTTAAACAAAAGTAATCAATACTAATATTATAAATTTGAAAGTAACTCTATCTGACTGTCTGTATGTTACCTTTTCACGCCTAAACCACTGAACGGATTTCGACAAAATTTTGCATGGAGATAGATGGCATCCTGGGGAAGGACATAGGGTACTTTTTATAGACATACCACGCGGGAGAAGCCGCGGACAGAAGCTAGTTTTATATAAATTATAGATAAAATATTGTTTTGGACTTTTCTGTGAATTTAAATTAAGCCATCATTGAAACTATGTAGTCTTTTCAGATGACGAAATATTTTTTATTTTACGAGATTCCTTGAATATTTTGCTTACAATTAATTATTATGTGTGTAGTTAACATTAAATACCGCTATCTAATTGCATAACACATTTTCGTAAACGATTAAGACTAATCTGTTTCATTTTGACAGTTCAACAACATTCATTCCGTTATTTACGTTGTCGAGCAGATTTTTTTTTCGAAGTTGTGAGGCAATTGCTGCAATCTCTTTCAAAACGATTCAGATTGTGATTGATCGTGTATTACGCTATAAGGGGGCTGGTACTGACTCGTGATTAACATGCTATAGTTACATGCAGTTGTTGTGTCGGTTTTGTTCTAGTTAAACTTCTATAATTATGTGTTGACAATTTATGATGTATGATATACTACACACTACTTCATTTATGTTTTTTTTCTTAGTTTATACGTCGAAAGCACGGAGGGATGCCTCGGAAAGCACGTTGAACCGTTGGTCCCGGCTCTCAGGCAATTCTGTTTGTAGATATTAAGTCTTTGAGCTAGGCTATGAGCGGGTGTAAAGTTCACTCATACTCTATAGAAAAGGGAGGATCCTCCGACCAGTCCGACCGACTCCGACGGGTGTCGTGTCAGCGGGCAACTGCCCGACGATTTATGTTGGAATCTTGTATATATGTTGATCGCGCGGTAAACGCCACAGATCTTTGGCAGTCGTTACAGCTGGTAGTCAGAAGCCCGAAAGTCTGTCCAACCAGTCTTACCAAGGGAAAATACTGGTATTCAGCTGCATTAAGTTAGACTGGAAGCCGACCCCTACATAACTGGGAAAAGGCTGTGCAGGTGATGAGCATGACTTTATGAGAATTAATTAATTCTATAAATTATAGGAACACCACTTCCTTTATATACGAAAATTACAACAAATCCAAAACAATCCAAACAGCCTTATTTCCAAAAGATAAAGAAAGCTTCTCCGAATATTTTTAGAATATTCATGTGCTAACGTACCCACACATTGTGTCTTGTTAATAATTCTGAGCCTTCGATTTATAACCGAGGAGCAAAGAAACTTGTTGCTTTTGTAAAAAAGAAAATATCTGTTTCTTTTCTTCATTTATGAGCAACTAGCTTCAAACCGCGGCTTCGCCCGCGTGGTATGTCGATCAAAAGTAGCCTACCCTTCCCCGGGATGCCATCTATCTCCTTGCCAAATTTTATCGAAATCCGTTCAGTAGTTTAGGCGTGAAAAGGTAACATAAAGACAGACAGACAGACCAGACAGAGTTACTTTCGAATATATAATAGTATGGGTAGTATGGATGTCAGGTAACCTGGGACCTCGAGAAGGACATAGGTTACTATTCATCCTGAATTATTTAAAAATACTGCCTCGTTGATCGAGTGGTGGTCAAGCACTACTGCTGAGTACGAGGTCCGGGTTTCGATTCCCAGGTCGAGCAAAGTGTTATTTTGTTTTTCCACCAGGAATTTCACCAGGATTTATGCACGGTTGATATAGGCAATAAGCTATAGGCAATAGGCTCGCCCCCTATGGCGAAATTTGGGTGTACCTACTATAGGTACAACTCAGCTTAACCCTTTGGGGATACCAGGCGTGATTGTTATGTGTTATTTAAAAATGATGAAATAAAAAACACAGCCAGACAAAGTCTTGGGCATCAGCTAGTGTAAAAATAAAAAAAAATAAAAAATGGGCATACTTACTTTAAAAAAAAAAAACTCAACAAAACAGAAATCTATAAAACGAGATTCAAAAAATAATAATAATATCTTCATACAATTACTCCGAACGAGGAGCTCGTGGCTAATTAATAACAGCCGCTCGGGTCGATCCATCAGGATAAGCTACGCTTGCCAGGGTTGGTCCGTGGATGGGTGACCATTTACACATATCGACACTCCTCCGTGCCTCGGAAAGCACGTTAAGCCGTTGGTCCCGGCTGTCATTTGTGGATCTTTGACAGTCGTTACGAGTCGTCAGAAGCCCGAAAGTCTGACAACCAGTCTACCCAAGGGGTATCGTATTACCCAGTTACTGGGTTTTGGAGGTCAGAGAGGCAGTCGCTCCATGTAAAATACTGGTATTCAGCTGCATCCGGTTAGACTGGAAGCCGACCCCAACATAGTTGGGAAAAGGCTAGGCAGATTGATTGACAATTACTCCGAACCACCTAAGAAAACTTTGGAGAAATTCTGCCAACTTTACGGAACGTTAGTGCTAACAAATAGTCCTTATTGTTATTCTAAATCTTGCTCAACTTTACGGGCAATTAATAGAAAAACTTCTCATGGATATTTTACGTTTGTGTTTTCGTGGTTTTGACATTTATCTTGTTCTCTTTGCAGTGGAATTTGAAACTGTTATTAAGTATGTACTTACTACTTACTTTTTTAGTTTTGTTCTGTGGTTATAGGCACCGGAATAACTTAGGCCGTGTTCAAGATTAGGCTCTCAGCAAGGCAAGGTAAAAGGGCAGACTGCCCAAGTATTGTGACACTTTTAAACTCAGTAAAGGCCCCTCACCCACGGCGACGTTTTGTAGCGACAGCATCGTTACTAACGCGCGTTGGTCGCATTTGCAACGCGCTACAGAAGCGATGCTAACGCGCTACAGCATTGGCGGGGTCAATTGGCGGGGTACGCTAGGACCGATGCCAGCCAGGGTTGCAGGAATGTCCGAAAGGGATACCGGGACCTTGGCAACAGGCAACTGAAGGAACACGGGTGGGTTTTAGTCAGTAAAAGTCTGACACGCCCTTCCGCTCCGCCCAGAGCGGTTGAAGTTATTTTATGATATCCCACACAAAAAAAAAAAAGGGCATACTTACTTTAAAAAAAAAAACTCAACAAAACAGAAATCTATAAAACGAGATTCAAAAAATAATAATAATATCTTCATACAATTACTCCGAACGAGGAGCTCGTGGCTAATTAATAACAGCCGCTCGGGTCGATCCATCAGGATAAGCTACGCTTGCCAGGGTTGGTCCGTGGATGGGTGACCATTTACACATATCGACACTCCTCCGTGCCTCGGAAAGCACGTTAAGCCGTTGGTCCCGGCTGTCATTTGTGGATCTTTGACAGCCGTTACGAGTCGTCAGAAGCCCGAAAGTCTGACAACCAGTCTTACCAAGGGTATCGTATTATCCAGTTACTGGATTGTGGAGGTCAGATAGGCAGTCGCTCCATGTAAAATACTGGTATTCAGCTGCATCCGGTTAGACTGGAAGCCGACCACAACATAGTTGGGAAAAGGCTAGGCAGATTGATTGACAATTACTCCGAACCACCGAAGAAAACTTTGGAGAAATTCTGCCAACTTTACGGAACGTTAGTGCTAACAAATAGTCCTTATTGTTATTCTAAATCTTGCTCAACTTTACGGGCAATTAATAGAAAAACTTCTCATGGATATTTTACGTTTGTGTTTTCGTGGTTTTGACATTTATCTTGTTCTCTTTGCAGTGGAATTTGAAACTGTTATTAAGTATGTACTTACTACTTACTTTTTTAGTTTTGTTCTGTGGTTATAGGCACCGGAATAACTTAGGCCGTGTTCAAGATTAGGCTCTCAGCAAGGCAAGGTAAAAGGGCAGACTGCCCAAGTATTGTGACACTTTTAAACTCAGTAAAGGCCCCTCACCCACGGCGACGTTTTGTAGCGACAGCATCGTTACTAACGCGCGTTGGTCGCATTTGCAACGCGCTACAGAAGCGATGACAACGCGCTACAGCATTGGCGGGGTCAATTGGCGGGGTACGCTAGGACCGATGCCAGCCAGGGTTGCAGGAATGTCCGAAAGGGATACCGGGACCTTGGCAACAGGCAACTGAAGGAACACGGGTGGGTTTTAGTCAGTAAAAGTCTGACACGCCCTTCCGCTCCGCCCAGAGCGGTTGAAGTTATTGTATGATATCCCACACAAAAAAAAAAAAGGGCATTGCTACTAACGCGCGTTAGTCGCACTTGCAACGCGCTACAGAAACGATGCCAACTCGCTACAGCATCGCGATTGTGTTGTCTCATCACTGTATTTCTGCGTGTCAACTCTGGTATTACAATGGAAAGCAATTCACAAAACGTCGATAATGACATACTATAACAACTTCTGAATTTATGCTCATTGTTTTTTAGTGTTTTAAACGTTGTTACATAATGTCCACCAAGAGATCTCTCTTTATTAAATGGGTGGATCCAATATTTACGCTGCTTTCGTTGCCCACGCTTCGCTTACGTAAAAGCAGCATCAAAGACAACGTGACTAATGTTGCCTCAACGGAGTCCATCTTAACCGCGATACCCACGGGTATTCTATTTTGAACTTTTATTTGCATAAAAAATGCGAGCAATAACACATTAAAAATTCAGAAAAAGTAAAGCATAATTATGCTTTACTTTTTCAGAATACTTAAGATACTTAAATGAAATCACAATATAATGACTGAAAATCGATCCATAAAAATATTCACTCCAGAACTTGACAAAAGAATATAGAAAGGCTACCTATATTTTCTTCAACACAAAAACGTTAAAACATGTTCCGAAACAGAATGAATATATTGAAACATTATGTCGTCTATAATAAAGGCGAGAGTGCGGATTTTACGTTAATAGACGTGTCGTAAATAATGTCCTTCCTGCCGTGTTTATTGAAATTAATGGCTTTATGATCGCTTTTTATAGAGATTCCGCACCAAATGTGCTGGAGATTGATTTCCGGAATGAGCCATTATTTTTGGGTGTTAATTAATTTTTGCTTCCAATCTTAAAAATGTAGTATATCAGAGAGAAAAACTTGACATTTCTGACGGAGGCTATGGAGCAAATTTCCCTTTAGAATAGGTAATGACTCATGAAGATATAATCGAACCAGAAACAGCTTGAATTGGTGTTAAATTTATACATTTATACCTGTACTTTTATGGTGTACATAATAAAGAGTATTCTATTTTATTATATTCTCCTCGCTCTTAGCGTAGGAGGACCAGTTTAGCTCCTTATGAGCAGTGGTGGCCCAGTGGTAACAGCCGCGACTTACGAGTTGTAGGTCATAAGTTTGAAACCTGACAGGCGCTTTACTTTTTGTAAATTATTTCATCACCACTGCTCTCAAAACGGTGAAGGAAAACATCGTGAGTTAACGTGAAGAACCTAGAACCTAGAACCAAAAAATCGAAGACGTGACATCTACCAACCTGCACTGGCCCCGCGTGGTGGATTACGGCCCACTCCCTCATACATGGGGAGGTCTGTGTCCCAGTAGAACATTGTAGGCTGATTATTTATGCTCCTAGCTTGCTAGGTTATATAATGTAGTTACCGCATTTACATACTAGCCAAATATGGGCATACTAGCCGCATATACATACTGGCTTTCATCAATTGCTATTTAGTTTATGTGCGTTTCGTAAATTACTTTCTTAAAGAGGAGGCAAGTAAGTCCTTAGTTGTTGGTTTATAATAATTATTTTCTTGTCTAAATAAAATAAAGAAAAATAAAATTCTAACACAAAACGTTATTCATTAATCCATTTTCTATTTCCATAGAGGAAAAACAGTAAAAAAAACAGTTGCTTAAATCTCGTTCGATTAGTATAAATCAAGGGTAGGTACATCATCGCCTAAGGGTACCATTAGCCGATGGAGTCGGCGATAATCCCCTTTAGATTTATTGACGACAAAAACAAAGATATCAGAACTAATGAAAATATCCTTTGATAAAACGTGTTCTTTAATCTAAAATTAAATTGCGACAAGGCCAATATTTAATGGTCCGCGTTGTATAGTTAACCTCGTAAATGTTTTATCACTTTTGGCAACAATTCCCACTAAATCAAAACTTCGCTAAGGTTGAAACTATTTAAATTAATTAAGAAATTGTTTATTGAAATCATTGTTTTACAGAAATATTTACATTATTAGGGTCTTAAACTAGAGGATAATCATTGGATTCTTCCAGAACTAGGAATAAACCTGCATCTCAGGGATCTCACTCAACGTAACATCCAAAATTCCTTAAACAAATATCTAGTAAATAACTTACTGTCGCATTCTATAAAAATATACATTGTCGTTTTATGTCATGCAAATGACATTCAACTATAAGACTCAGTACACACCGAGACGCGACGCGAAGCAACGATGCTTGAAGAGGCCAGTGGTTTTACGAGACGCATCCCGATGTTGCGAGGCACAGCCACTCTGACACGCCACGCATATCGGCAAAACACCGCTGCGTCGTGATGCGTCGCGCCCCACCGCGAGGCGTAGCTTGACGCCGCAGAACATTTTCGAATTATCTCAATAAAATATGTATATTTTTGTGTAAATAAAGTTATATTTAAAAAGTGCGCGCAGAGTCGCGTCGCGTCACGTCTCGGTGTGAACTGACCCCAAGGTGATCAGTCTATACATATATGCACGCCCCCTTAACGATTGGCTGAATGTACTACCAAACTTTATTCTCGTGTGTGTTTATTTTATATTTATCTAAAAATATTATGCCTATTTCAGAACCAACATATATTACAAAGGATAAAGCTCGTTCTCCACAGTTTCCTAAGCATCCCATAGTAGCATAACCACATAATTTCAATTCACAATTCCTTAATTCCACCCAATTCGTTTAATGAATGGGTCTCCCAAAATACAAACGTTTTCTCGTTTTCTATTTACACTCTAACAATAACGTAATGAGATTTTGAGGTGCTTCAATTTATTTAATAGAATATCTGATTACAAACGGGTTGTGAATTAAATATCTGATTTTGAATCCAAAAATGGTTTTCACAAACTCAACTCAATATGTTTTACGATTTTTTTTTACCACTTTTTCGGCGTGATTTTTTGTGTATACCCATACCAATTAACAGCTTTCTAGTACCAACAGTGTCTGAGCTAAGCCGCGGACAGCAGGACGGACAGACGGACGGATAGACAGACGTACATGGCGAAACTATAAGGGTTCCTTCTTGACTACGGAACCCTAAAAAGCGTTCTCATTCAAGTCGCAATCTGTCAAACTTGTCAAAAATGTTGGTAAATTGATTGTATTTTTGACAGATTGCGAATGAGAACGTTCTTAAACATATACGGGCATCGTCCCTCTGTTCAGCGGTGGAAGTATATTGTGTTCAGTCGTTTAAGCCGCACAGACGGAGCAATTTAGATCCTCGAGTTTCGGCAACTGGCAACCCAACTGACGCAACTGTTGATGACGTATACCTAATATTTCAAGAAACTGTGCGGACGTACAAAAAGTTGACAGTTACGTCAACTAAGGTTACTACTTAAAGGCCTGCAACTTTTTGTCTTCATTGCTATAAAATTCAAAGGAGTATCGCTTAAAGCTTTAACAACTACTGGCAGCTTTTTTTAACGAAGTATCGTATTTAACTTCGGTCTCATATTCTTTATAAAAAAATTAAACCCAACTACGATTAAAAAGGTATAAACAAGACACCACAGACAGACATTAAAAATCCGGAGTGACACGTGTTAGCCTGTTACATAAATCGAACAGATTACGTGTGACTCCGGATTTTTAATTTGTCTGTCTGTGGTGTCTTGTTTATACCTTTTTAGTCGTAGTTGGGTTTTAGTTTTTATTACATTAATTTTTTTAAATTCTTTTGGGGTTATAATATATATTTTTTTAAATGTGCTAATTAAGCCCTTTCATTTGATATCCAACATGCAACGATAAAACATTTTCTTTTTAGTTCCATCTTTTATGTCCTCTAGAGGGCGCCATTTTTAATTTAATGTGACGTCACATAGCCTATAACCAGCGGACCGATCAAGACGCTTCCAACTACATCTCATTTGTCAAATTGTGAGGAGGGGTTTAGATGATAGGAGGGAACAGATGAACATACATACATACCGGTCAAAATCATAACCCTCCTTTTTTCTTCGCCGTAGTCGGGTAAAAATGAGCTCTCTTCTCGCCAGTCAATTCATAATCGATCGAATAACAAGGAGTCGATCAAAATATTTCGTTTAGAATAAAAAACTCTTGACAAAAATCACAACCCTCGTAGACATGGTTTCAATATTTTATCGTGAAAAAGAAAATCGCTGTACTGCCTAAGCAATTTCTGTCGAATTACTGACAGAAATGATGTACCCTCATCCTTTTTATCTATAGGGGAAAATTACATAAGACATGTTCTGAGGAAGATGCGCGTATCATATAAAGAAAACAAAGAAAAAATACGTTGACTTGCGGTAAACATGATGCAAAGAAAGAAAAAAAAACCGGTCATGTGCGAGTCGGACTCGCGCACGAAGGGTTACCATTATATATAAAAATGGAAAAAAAATCACGTTTGTTGTATGGTATTGTTGTATGGGCTCCCATACAACAAACGTGATTTATTTGCCGTTGCCGAAAATAATAGTTTTTTTTTTCCTAGTTTGGTATATAAATCATCGGACAAGTGCAGGAAGGGTTCCGTTATCTATAAAACGGCAAAAATGTCTGTCATCATGTCTGTTGTATGGGCCCCCCTTAAATATTTGTTTTATTTTAATTTAATTATTTATTTTTAAAGTGAATATATAACTAAACTATTCTGTGAATGTATCAAGCGTCTACCTGTTGCCGTTTTCAATATCGAGCAAAAACGAGCAAAAAAATAACGTTTGTTGTATCGGAGCCCCCTTAAATATTAATTTTATTCTATTTTTTTGTATTTGTTGTTATAGCGGCAACAGATATACATTACCTGTGAAAATTTCAACTGTCTATCTATCACGGTTCATGAGATACAGCATGGTGACAGACGGACAGACAGACAGACAGCGGAGCCTTAGTAATAGGGTCCCGTTTTACCCTTTGGGTACGGAACTCAAAAAAATTAAAACAGCAGCACAATATTAATTTAACGATTCGGAAAAACCTTTTGGTTCTCCTCAAAAATAGAACCTAAAAGTTTTGGGTCTAATTTTCAATCAACTAGAATTAGCCTAGAATCAACTAGAATTTAGCTTATAAATCCCTGCGATAAGAACCGAGTCGTGGGACGTGTTTCACTCGCATTTAAGAAGCTTATGGAGCAGGTACCTACCTGCCTATCGATAGACAAGGCGTTGCACATTCTTATTGCAACTGACATTTATTTCATAACGCGAGTATGTAGTTCTATTCCAAAATCAAAAAGTGCAGAGCAAAGGATTTTTTTTTATAGTAACGTTTGGATTTCTTTATTTTGACAATTTTAGATTAATGTTAGATTGTATATTTTATTTAAAATCTGTCAAAACAAAGGTTTTGATTTTTTTTCGATTATAGCTTTGTTTTCAAAGAACTGGTGAAGTTTTGGTTGTTGTAACTCCATTTATTCCATGAACAATAGGTAAATCACTACAAACAACTATAATTCACTCCTTTTCACTTCACGAAACTAAAACCCGGAATCCTCTTTACATCACTACCAGCAATTGAAGGCAGCATTCACAATAAACAAAGGTTGAGACAAACAGTAAATCCAATTTTATTCGGGCACGTAACTGTGCTATCGTTGGGCGGCAGTCGCCAAACCTAACGTTATCCTTAATACAACAGTCGGGATCCAGCTCACCACTTCGTATTACGGTGACGACCGGGATGTGAGAAGTGTTGGAGCTGATACATTAGGAAGGCTCATTGATAATAGTTATTTATGCAACTGTTGTATAATAAGGGGTATTAAAACACGAATGTGGGTTTATGTATCACATGATTATTTTAATACCTAATTATTTACAGTTGCATACAAGACTTTATCTACACCCATATTAGGAATTCTCTATAATAGGTTCTTTGTATAGCAAAGAACCTAATATCGAACAAAAATGGCGGGATACGACGTGAATTCGAATAACCTAGGTATAAGTTTTTTTTTAAACTACGGCGCTTTGGTATTGAAGCGCGCGTGCATGACAATGTATTAAAAAAAAATGAGTTGCATAATATTATTAATACAACATTATAGCACTCATTTGGATGATATTATTATGGTTACTATGACACTGGTTGTTTTGACAATAAGCTAAATGTTTAAGAAACTTTTATAGAGTTGTTATAGCATGGGTGTAGATAGGGTAACTTATAGAATTACTTACCATTTAGGTTCAGAGTCCTTTTTGAGTTTTTATGGGTGCTAAGGATGCAAGGGAAAGATTACATTCGTTAGTTTTATAAAGATTTGCATCAGCAATAAAATATTAAAAAATCAGAAATAATTACAAGTTCCTAAAAAACCCTGTCTTTACCTGGATATAAAAAAAGAAAGAAGAACAATTGTTTATTCTGCACAAACAAAACACACATTACAATAATAAAAAGACAAAACACATTCAAATTAGCCAAAAGCCTCAGCCGAATTTTCGCGCGGAGCGAACTACAACGCGATTTGCGACTAAAACAAATGAATAAAAACCGCCGTTCGCGCCGTCCGTCCCATGGCCAGGTGGTTATGGTTCCTGCCAGGGCTGCGGGAAAGTCCGAAAGGGATACCGGGGCCCTTGGCAACAGGCAACTGAAGGAACACGGGTAGGTTTTAGTCAGTAAAAGTCTGACACGCCTTCCCGCTCCGCCCAGAGCGGGAGAAGTCACTTGATGATATACCACCATTAAAAAAAAAGCCGGTTATGGTTCACTTACCCTCATCGAGATAACTTTATTATGTATGTACAGTCACGAGCAAAAATATGTATACACTCAGAATAATTCAATAACGATTTTCTCGCGGAATAACAATTGTAACTTTGAGATGCTACCTATTTCATAATAATAGGGATTCAGAATAATATAATAAAATTACAATCATTAGAGTAGGAGAAAATCACTTTTAAAAGTTGCTAAGTGTATACATATTGGTGCTCGTGACTGTACACGTATTGTTGCCATCTCCACCCATATAGTCTTCCTACTTCCACGTCAAGATAAAGTTAGAAACCGCGGCTCTGACACCAAGCTACGATCCGCAGAACTCTCCCAAACTGATCTACCTGTTGATTCGGATCGCGCTCGTCTTATGAGAGATTTGTACGATATATACTCATGTAGGATTCATTACTGAGATGCCTGTTGCTTTGAAATGAATGAGCCGTTTGATAGTGGCAGTAGAAACATAGTTTGTATTTAATTTATTTGTTTTTAACCGACTTCTTCAAAAAGGAGGAGGTTCTCAATTCATAGGTATGTTTTTTTTTTTTTTTTTGTATGTTTGTTACTCGATTACTCCGCCAATTGTGAATCGATTTTGATGATTCTTTTTTGTTTGGTAGGTCATGCTTCCGAGGTGGTCCCATATAAATTTTATTTACTTTGCTTGCGTAGTTTTTGAGTTAGCTTCAATATTACGTATTTTTCCCACTTAGTTTATCTAGACGATTTCCTTATTTACTCTTTCACTGTTATTTACATAGCAGGTAGTGCTATTCGGATTTGTGTGGGGTAGGTACCACAACTAAAAAGTGAAAAATAAAAACTTTTTACAAAAAAAAAGTTACATAGGCTATTTTCACCCCAAAAAACCACTCAGCAGTGAACATGAACGAAATCACGGAGAAATAGTACCTACAAAAACTTTTTACAAAAAAAAACAAACCGACTTCCAAAAAAAAACACTAAAAAAGAGAAAAATAACTTTAATTTCGGAAGTCGGTGTCTTTGCTTTTCAATTTTCGATTTATGCCACCGACTTCCGAAATTAAAGTTATTTTTCTCTTTTTAATTTAGTGTTTTTTTTTGGAAGTCGGTTTGTTTTTTTTTGTAAAAAGTTTTTGTAGGTACTATTTCTCCGTGATTTCGTTCATGTTCACTGCTGAGTGGTTTTTTGGGGTGAAAATAGCCTATGTAACTTTACAGCCCATAAACTATCTATAGCGCAAAAACTTACGACGTTCCATTGTTGCATGAATGAAGGACAAACCAACAAACATACTTTATTATATTCATAGTAGGAGGTAAGTTTAATGGGTAGTGTTTGTCCCTTTAAATTTATATGTATAAGGTTATTGCGCGAACACAATACGCGTGCATTTTTGCGTTCTTCAAACATTCAGCCTGATCCAGACCCCTATGTAAACGGTACCTAACAAGGAAAGATAATTATATTAAAGAAATAACAGTTTGCTTACTTAAATGAAATCACTGTAGCGTGTCTTGAAGTCATTAAGAATCAAATTAAGACCAATGTGACGTTTTCTTAATTTTACATGACACTTCCCGATAAAATTAATTGTAGGGGACTTATTGTTTAATGGTTCTTAATTACCCAACGACACGTAAAATCGTTAACGAGCACGAAATAAATAGGTACCTATTGTGAAAGGTAGGAAGTTTCCTTTACCAAAAGCGTTTTCATACAATACAATAGGTATTTCCGAAGTTTGGGTATAAACTTTAGCCTAATACTTATAATGTCAAAATCCATAGGTTATAATAATATAACAGCTGTATTATATTCCTGAGATGTTACGTAGTCACTAATATGAATAAGCAATTACTTTAAAGGTTTCTAAAACAACGATGTTCGATGTTCAGAAATAAGTAGGTTTTAAAAATTATTTTAAACAAATTACTATAACGCGAGCTCAAAGAGGGCTTTCGAGCCTAAATATTAATTAAAATGTGTTAAGTGGTGGCCTAGTGGTAACGGCCGCGACTTACAAGTTGTACGTCGTAGGTTCGATCTCTGACAGGCGCTTTACTTTGTATAAATTATTTCATCACCACTGCTCTCAAAACGGTGAAGGAAAACATGATGAAACCGGCATGTCCTAGATTCAAAAATTCGAAGACATGTGATATATACCAACCCGCACTGGGCCCGCGTTGTGGATTATGGCCCACTCCCTCTCACAGAGAGGAGGCCTGTGTCCCAGCAGTGGGAACATTATAGTGCTGCAGAACATTATATGCATAATGACAGAATAGTACTTTGGGAGCCGTATGATATACCTTTCAAAGCATTTTTAATATAAACTTTTAGCTTATATCTACTAATATTATGCACAAATAATCAAATAAGTTTACGCTGAGAGTTTTAAAGCGCAGTCTTGCAGAAGATTCACAATCTACGGTATCACTGATATAATCTTTATCTCATCTTCTTTGATACAGGTGTTTACCGCTCCGTGCCTACTGACTCGAGAAACTTGATCAAAATTGTAAATGTACATTAATGGAAATGAGATTCTGCGGTTCTTTTGCGTGGGAGGTTACCAAATTGTTGCTATCTACGCGTTATCATTTATCATTTAAATGTATAGGGTTAAGGCAATCTGGGCCCTATTTGATGTATCTGCGATGCGACATTCTTGTCAAAGATGTCCAAATTGACGCATTTTCATGCCAGGTGCTATTTAATACAGCACAAAAAATATGAAAAAAGCTTATAAAATTGTCGAATAGTCACCGCCTGTCGGTTATATTAGGTGAACCTATGAAATTAGCGTTTTGTATGGGGAATTTTCAAGAAGTTGCATTTTTCATACTAACATTTTCTTAATTTATATAACAACCATGAACTGTTTAAAAACTTTTATGCACTAATGTTTAAACTAAGAAAACGTCATAGGGCACTTAGATTAAGCGCCAAAAATAAGTATTAGCAAAGTAAAAAAAAAAATTGTGGTCATTTCTGCTAACAAAATGAGGAGTCATTTTTAAGGTATTTTTTATATTTAGAAAACTTCAAGTAATAAGTTTTTTACTATTGGTAGTTGTCTATGATGGTCATTATTTGATATAATACCAAGCAATTGATGAATAGTTTTAATCATAGAAGTGACGAGGTTCTCTATTTCAGAGAAAAAACGCCAATTTCATAGGTGGGGACCCAATATTAAATAGGGCCTTATTAGTTAACACCCAATATAGTCTAGGCAAAGCATTTAATTTTGTCGCCTTTCCATCATAGGAGTCCTATTCTGATTGCCATGGAAATCATAAAATTAGCTCTCTCGATCCCGATTCAAGGATGACTGCGGTCACTTTAATTTGAATATTTGATGGCTTCCTTCAATGAGCTCAACAAACGGCTCAAGTGGAAAAGGCTGGAGGTGATTTAGTTTTCAATGAAAGTACCAAAAGGCTTCTCGTCGATTCACAAAACGGAATTGGAAATGGGCATGAAAATGATATTGTGTACGCAATTTAAGATGGGATTGCTTTTACTGAATTATGGGGCAGAAATTACTGAAATACATTTTGCGTTTTACAAATTCGGTCTGCTTAATAAAAATCTTAAATTCACTGACAGATAACGCACAGCGTAAACGCTGGGTGCTTTTTCCTTAATTTTGCGCAAGATTTCCTTCTAAAACGATGCTCAGAACTAAGGAAGGATTTTTGAAGGACCCCCTAAGGGGGTTAAGAAAGTTTGTATGGAATTTCGTCAACAACAAATATGGAATTTCGTGAACATTTTTTATGGGAATTTTGTAGGAATTTCTGAAATTCGGACAGGACAACGTCCCTCGGGTCAGCTAGTTATAATTGATATGTAAAAACGATGTAGAAAGACGATGTGTACGTTAAAAACGTCCAAAAATAAATAATTAAAATAAGCCGTGGCAGCTAAGAGATGACCAGTACCTACTGTCGGCGTCTATTCACGAACATGACCTATGAATGAGCTCTATTCAGGTCAACCATTTCGAAGGAATCCGAATGATCCAACAAATTATTATCTTTTCCAGGATGCTGGGCGGCGTGGGAGGGCGGCACGCGTCCGTGCGCCGGCGCGGCAGCTCCCCGGGCGTGCGCCGATATGCGGCAGGCGCGGCCGCCGCAGACGATTCGCCGCCGGCGTCGCCACGGCCGGTGCGCCGGCGCCGGGCCGCGCTGGCTGCGTCAGACCACAAGACCTGCGCGCTCATACATACGAGGCTCAAATTGGGAGATATTATGTAAGTATTTAGGTTAATTGTTCTTTTTTATTACGAAATGGGCTCGCTGTGACGTCGTCGTTCTCATTAGATGGGAAGCCTTAACTTTTCTTCCAGTGGCAGATCAATTTGAAACACCCATGCTAGCTTTTATTTATAATTAACTGTGATTTATGTAGTGTCACGAGTACTAACATGTATGCATACACTTAGCACAATTCAAAAGCGATTTTTTCGTGGTAAAGCAATTTAGAGGTAAGACCTATTTCATAATAGTGTGGGTCCCAAAATATAGTATAACGGGCTGGTGTCATTCTATCAGCGATAACGATGATGGAAAAGGCAAAAATGTATAGAACTCAAAGCTTACGTCAATCCTGTTGCAAGTCGTTGTAGAAATACGAAACGCTTTCGAAGCGATTGTGGTTACAATTAATTATTACAATAAACACAATAGGAGAAAATCACTCTTAAGGTTGCTCAGTGTAGATCTAAGTATTAGTGCTCGTGACTGTACCTACATATTAGAAGGTATTCTATCTATCTCTCTTCTGCTAAAATTACATTCTGGAAAGATAGTCCAGGAATTTACTTTCTATTTGATTTGCTTATTTGATAAGACTCATTTTGCATCTTATGAATTGCGTAAATTATAACATTGTAAGAAGCAGTATGCAACACATTCGGCAAATAACTTTCAAGTTCTACACGGCTGGACTACTCTCGTTTAGACCCAAGATACATTTCATATCTAGTGACTAATTGGTATCTATTTGGTACACAGGCAGTAGAGTGGCTATCACAACTCGGCTTTTGTGAAATAAGGCCTTAGCTAGCTTCTGTTTTCATAAATCATTTCGTAAACATCTAAATCTTTTCTCTTCTCTTTTTAATCTGCATGATAGGTTTCGCTAACTTAACTTTCGTAAAATAAGTTTTTAAGCTAAGGGCTGTTAAAGGGTTAAAGCAAGGCTAAATACAGGGTTACTTGTAATTCGACGTATTCCCGTCAGGAGTAGGGGGGCCAGAATCCAACAAATTTAACCCCCCATATGTATGGGCGAAATTCGTTTTTATTTCTGACGAGACAACATTTTTGAAACGCAATATGAAAATATTGGTGAATGACATGATAAACAATTTGATAACTTTAAAGTTTTAATAATCTTTTCACTTCACTTCACACTGTTGGAAATACTCTTAGTTAGGTACATAATTATCTCCTAGAAATATTGGTTGAATTTATAGTAAAATATGTAAATTGATTTCAGCAAAACATTTTAAAACATACGAACAAAAAGTTGGAAGATAAACAAAACGTCAGTCGCCCTCTACCAATTTCAAGACAAAGCATTTAGATATATACGTAGCGCCACCGCTGCGTAGCAAACGGAAAACAGTGGAACTTCATCATAACTGTGATCCCAGAGCACTCTAGCTACAGTCATTTGCGCCACTAACTAAAATTATCTAGTAACGCCATCTAGCGCCCAGGCACTAGCAGTGGGAAAATGTTGAACTAAAATGGTTCTTAGATACCAGCGCCCGATATGGGAAAAACAGTAACTTGTTTGTGCGACGCTAGAGCCATCTAGATTCAACAATTTTGCGGGAAAAGCTTCTGCTTCCCGTAAGTTCGGTATGTCAGAGGGAGGACCTTGAGTGGTTTTTGTTCACGGCCGATAGATGTCCCTACTTGTATCAGGCAGACGACAATGGTTGCAAGTCTTTGACTCGTGTTTAGCGTACTTGGCCTAATTTCGTGTTTAAAGAAACGTGTAATGTGGCTTCTGAGGATAGTTTAATTGAATAATATACATTAATTCCGATAACTAACTAGTATTATAGTTTTAAGAAATATATACTTAATCTAATCTAGACTGGACCTGTAAAAATATCTAGCCTTTTCAGAATTAAAGTCAACATTCGCCCGAATACCGCAACATCGACAAAGGCCTATTCGTCGAAGTATTCCGACCGATGCTATCGATTGGAAATTCAATTTCCATTCGGAGTCCAAAACAGAAGACGGTCGGATTCAATTCTGTAATAATAGAGTCTCGTGATGTCGTCCGTTCACCACGTTCGGCCAGTGTAAATGGAGCAGACTTGCTTCCTGCCTCCACGTGGTGAGATGCCATTATTGATTTCCGGCGCGAGAACGAGACAGCGCCATACCACAATTTGTTGCACTATTTTCCGTCCCATTCTTTCGCCAATATATGACCTATTTTTATGCCGCTTTCCCTATATTAATACAGCCTAAGTAATTAGGTGAAAAGTTCGGTTGGCGCGATGTAATCAGAACAGTGGTTCGCTTATATCTAATGATGTATTTGTTTTTTGTACTTGGTTTTCGTGTACTGTTGAACTACTTCGCTTCATTGAGTCCGTTCGGAATAGAACCTTTCCGAATTTGCTCGAAATTGTGGATTGAATAATAAAGCGGTTAAGGTACTTCTACCTTTACGTTTTAGGGGCATTGTGTTAACTTTGTTACTTTCAATGTCGAAATTTGGATTTATACCTAAATCATTCTAAATGCGTGTAGTGTATGTAACTACTTAAAAATGACATGATTATTTTATTAAAAACATCATTTGACATTAATTCGTTAAATAAGTATTATTATGGATAGGTACCTACTATATCAAATATTTTACATATTTTCATACAAAAAATATTGTTTAATTTAAAAAAATAAACGATAGTTTTATTAACTGCTAACATTAACTTTATAACATGATGAAATTGCACACATTAATGCTTGATAATTTCACAATTGTAGTCATACTTTTTTTAAACCTATCCATAATAACACAATCACCATTAATAATCACCAAACCGAGCAACAATTGTGGGTTGAACAGTAAATCAGCGGATTACCGGTGGCCGGCGGTTCGACGCACCTGCACCTCACGGCTTACGGGAATAAATACCTGGGATTAGCACCGCGTTAATTGGACTTATTTTATACGTATATGTAAGGGAAATTGTTGAAAATATTTTAAATATGACGTTTCATTAAATAATCAAGTAGTTTTAAAAATATTGTAAAAATGATGTGTCATTAAATAATTAAGTAGTTTTCATCAAAGAATAATGTATTTTCTGCTGGTTATTTCCTGTTTGTTTTCTAGACGGCCTTTTTTAGAGTTCCGTAGCACATTTGTCCAATTACCAAGTTCTTTCATTGAAGATCTTTTGGTTGAAAGTTAGTTTATTCTGGTCTTTCTAGCCTTTTTCCAACTATGTTGGGGGCGGCTTCCAGTCTAACCGGATACAGGTGAATACCAGTATTTTAAATGGAGCGACTGCCTATCTGACCTCCACAACCTATTTACTGGTTAATCCCTTGCAAGACTGTTTGTCAGACTTTCGGGCTTCTTCGACATTCAAAGATCTACAAATGACAGCCGGAACCAACGGTTTATCGTGCTGTCCCAGGCACGGAGACCGGTCTTTCCCAGTCTGGATACGTAATGGGTGGTAACCCATCCACGGACCTACCACGGCAAGCATAACTTAACCTTCAATCGACCCGTGCGGCTGTTTTTATTTAGCTACGAGCCCCTCCAATGCGTATGTTGTAACAAGTTACACCATGATTCAATCCTGGATAAAAGTAGGTCCATAGAAGGAAAGTACATATTAAAAAAAAAAACGCCTTCCAAAAAAAAACACTCAAAACTGAAAAATTACTTTAATTTCGGAAGTCGGTGTCTTTGCTTTTCAATTTTCGTTTTTTGCCACCGACTTCCGAAATTAAAGTTATTTCCCAGTCTTGAGTGTTTTTTTTTTAAAGTCGGTTTTTTTTTTGCAAAAAGTTTTTATTTTTCACTTTTTAGTTGTGGTACCTACCCCACACAAATTCTAATACCACTAGCTGATGTAAATAACATTGAAGGAGTAAATGAAAACATCGTCTAGATAAACTAAATGGGAAAAATACGTAATATTGAAGCTAACTCAAAAACTACACAAGCAAAGTTAATAAAATTTATATGGGACCATCTCGGAAGCATGCCCTACCATACAAAAAAAGAATCATCAAAATCGATTCATAATTGGCGGAGAAATCGAGTAACAAAAACATACAGACGAATTGAGAACCACCTCCTTTTTGAAGAAGTCGGTTAAAAATATCTATTCATCGCGAAAAACTGGATTATGTAACTAAAGCAAACGTTAAAAGCAAACGCAGTTTTGCTAAATGCCACAATAACTACAATTAATGCCTACGTTTAAGGGTCAATTTCAAGAGCTGCGACCATCTGTTACTTCGTAAAAAAAGCCTAGCACGGCAAACGTCAGTCGAAGGGATAATGATGACTAGACATCGGATTATATGCACTAACAAAGTGCCAAAATATGCACAACGCAAAATAATAAAAAAATTGTAAAGACTTTACAAAAACAGCGAAATATTCTTAAAATTATGCATAATTATACATACAATTAAGTATTTTTCAAAATTTTCGAGAGCTTTGTGACATTTGTAAGCCGAAAACGACCTCTATAGGCCAATAAAATTGACGTCATAGGACAAAATTTTAAAGGCTTAATTTCTGGAGATACCTTTATGGGTAGGGGATACCTGTGCCATTAATGTTGGCTCCCTTTATGTACACCTCCCTTTATGAACGCTAACACCTCCCGCTACTAAACGAAATATGCACGATTGGTAAAAAAGGGCTAAAATATGCACTAACGCCGTAATTAGAGAGTTATATTAGATGTGCTAATCGCGTTCAGTTTCTTTTTTATTGAAATTAGACCTTAATTGCTAATGACTATGATAACCTACATAAAATTCCTATCAAATTATGAATGAAACGAATAGATTTTTAATGGTTTTGGCATGGCATTACTTTGGGTACTTAACGTCTCGTATAAATTGGGCCTGCGAACCATGCCAACTATGTGAATAGAGTCGCGGGATGAAACTAGTTCTTAAATAATAAACTTCGGAGGCATGCCAACCAGCATGGAGTAGATAATAAATAGAAACCTGCGTGGAATGTGCGGTTTTATAATTTCTTACGTGACAATATTAGCGTGGATGTCCACGTCACGGCATCACGATAACATAGGGAAGTAAAATGTATGGAAATATATGAAAACGCTTAGGTATAAAGGAGATCATTCATTTGGGCTAAAAACAAAAATCAAATCTTTCCTGTTTTTAATTTATAATATTGAGTTTAGATTTAGATAAGCCGAAAAACCAAATATATTTGACTGAAAAATGTAGAAACAATAGAAACCTGCATGTGCGCCTTTTTAACCCCGACGGAAAAAGTGGGGTGTGTATGTTAAACGTGTGTATGTCTGTGTGTCTGTCTGCGCCATCGAAGCTGCCAAACGGCTTAACCGATTTTGATTTTGTTTGAAAGAAGTCACCTTTCAAACAAAATCAAAATCGGATTGAGAGTGTTCCCCGGCTATAAAATAAATCGTTTATTAGGTGCTTTGTTTTTGTCGGGGGTTTTTAAAATTTTAATTTTAATTAACTTGTTAATTTCTAAAGTAACGATATTATCGTGGACGTCCACGTGTGACATCCAAAAAAGTATGGAAATACGTGAAAGTTATTTATTTCGGACGGAAAGGAGATCATTCACCGTCCATGGGCAAAGTGTGAAAGTGCCAAACAAAAAAAATGATATATGGTTTCTATTGTTTCTAGATTTTTCAGTCAAACGACTTTGGTTTTTCGGCTGATCTAAATCTAAACTTAATATTATAAATAAATAACAGGAAAGATTTGATTCTTTGTATGTTTGTTACGCTTGCACGCTAAAACGGCTAAACGGATTTGCAAGAAACTTGGCACATGGGTAGACCATGAACTAAGTTAGAACATAGGATAATATTTTACCCGATATTTCCACGGGATGGAGATGTTTGCTAGTGAAACCACGTAGGTAGTGCAACTGCTAGATGCAAATATTTTTGTAAACAATGCAACTACACACTACATAAATATTCACCGAGCTTTTATAATACCTACCGCTTACAGTAAACACTATTTATGTACCTAAGTATGACAGTCATACACATAGTCCCCATAAAAAGTAATCACCGATATAACTTACTCATTTTATTAAATGGCTACTAAAATGTATTGAAATAATCGAGTTGTGAAAGGATTATTACAATTTACTACTGGCCAGTGTTACAATGCATCGAAAATATAGCAATACGAATGCTGAATACCTTAGTGGATTAATTAATTACTAATTGGAACGAATTAAATTCCCCCGTAACAATAGTTTATTTTGTACTATAGAATTAACACCTACAAATAAAGGTATAGATATAATTGCAATGAAATAAAATTAAAGTCACTTTTCGTGTATTTCTGTGTTACCACGTTGTTCTTCTAAACTAAATGTTTATGATAAATTATCATCATCATTGTCGTTTATCATTTATGTACATGAAACATTTTAATAATTAAACATACCTACCTACCTAATATTTTTTTTTAAATCTCGACATTTTGTCAAGTCGAAACCGTGCGATGCAGAGTTATGTCGCCACACATTTTACAATATTATCGCGGAATTCTATTGGGTGGAAGGAAATGGACAAAAATCGCCTACACACATCAAAAAGCATGCTGATAAATACTTGTTCATTTAAGAATTAAATGCCCAACATTATTTACTAAAGAACTCAAAGAATAAAATACAAATTTCATCAACAATCTCATTAAAATTCTAATTTAAAACAAAAGGAGAAAGAAATAAAAACAAAAGAAGATAGCACCAGTTTCGTCACAAATCAAAGAAGCTGTAAATGAGTGCAATCCTTTACGGCGAGGCGATAACGAAAGAGTTTGCGAAAGAAACAGTTTGCGAAAGAAAACGGAACTTGAAATAATTGAATCTTGCGAAACAATGCGACGACACTTCCGTTTCGTAATAGCTCTTCTAA
Organism: Lithophane ornitopus; assembly: GCA_948473465.1. NCBI lineage: Eukaryota > Metazoa > Arthropoda > Insecta > Lepidoptera > Noctuidae > Lithophane > Lithophane ornitopus. Next base: position 5,138,103 of record OX419616.1, on the reverse strand, counting down.
TAAATAGCTTCAATAAATATTGTAATATGTTGTCGTAAATTGGTCTTATCATAATATAGCTTCCTACATGTGCACATAATATCCTTTGATCCTTGGTACATTTGCGCCTCGAAGGACCAAAAAAACCACATGGTTTGATGGTACGAATTGTTGATGGTAGGTATCTAGATATATAGACATCATGGTACGATTTTTACCACAGAGAGTCTGTTGATTAACGAGCGATGTTTAATGATGGACAAGACATAGTTCAAGTGGTTCAAGTTCAGGTCGTTGATTGGTAGATGATAAATGACGCATTATTTTCTAGTAGGTATTTAACCTTAACCCCGAAACAATCAATTATTGCAATTGTGGATTTTTACGTGTTAAACATTGATGCGCAAAATGATCGTCTACAAAATGCAATTGAAGTAATTGACAATAAACACACAAAACATTGCTAATTGCAATACGTTACCCTTTTAATGGTTCAACATAATTACTAAAATCAGGTGCTGTAAAACATTTTTTACGACTAGAAATTATACTTAGGTACTTATTTTTTCACCAGATTGAGATAAAGTGCGATAACGATCATAAAATTAGAAATAAAAATGTATTGGATTGTCATAAACTTCCGAAAAGCTGATGTCAATCTTGTTGAATATTGTCGTTGTAGAAATACGAAACTCTTTGAAAACGATTTCCACTAGGCCCGCAGGTGACATGATAATGAAACAGTTTGCAATGGAAAAAGAATTTAAATTTTTTTTTGCCGTAAAACAACAACGACACTACGTTTAGTAGGCCATGACGTTTCTGCTTTGTGTCGCACTTGCAGGGCGGAGTGTAAATGCACGCTTTGTACCATAGATCATAGATATCAAAGCATAAGAAGCATAGACTTCGTACTGTTCACTATACTGTACACATCGCGAAGTAGGACGATTACCTACTCATCATCTGCCTAGCCTTTTCCCATCTATCTTGGGGTAGGCTTCCTGTCTAACGGGATGCAGCTGAATACCAGTATTTTACATGGAGCGACTGCCTATCTGACCTCCACAACCCAGTTACTCGGTAACATGATACCATGGTAAGACTGGTTGTCAAACTTTCGGGCTTCTGACGACCCGTAACAACTGTCAAAGATCTACAAATGACAGCCGGGACCAACGGCTGAACGTGCTTTCCGAGGCACGGAGGGGTCTTGGTATGTAAAGATGGTCACCCATCCACGGACCAACCGCGGCAATCGTAGCTTAACCATATTGATCGACTCGTGCGGCTACCTACCTAGGACGATTACCTACTGTTGGAAAATATCACTATAAAAAGGAGTTTAGTAATAAAGAACTCATATTCAGACGTAAGTCGTTTGTTGAATCATTTGAATTAGCTTTAGCGTTCTCCTAGATAGCAATAACAACATTATCAAGAATCCAAATTCATGCGCCACGTTTTCTGATTGAAAATGATACATAAGTAATATCTCAATCAGAAAATGTGGCGCAAAGTCCACAGCTGTATGTGAAGTTTTCCAGTAATATTATTATTATTACTGGAAAATTTCACATACAGCTTTCAGACTGAAAAATTTGAACTCGCGCAGGATCTGCGTTCTGTGGTCATTGACCTGGTTATCCGCTGTGTGCATTTTGTGGTGAAGCAGCATCGCCATTGGAAAGTGCAGTATTGACAAAACTGTAAATATCAAGCAATTGCTAAAACTGTTCGGCATGTGAACCAAAAAACATTGCCTAATATGTGTAGTGGCCGTCGAATTGAACACTGTTTTCCTCTCCACGAAAACATTATATTTTTGAGAAAAAAAAAAAAATAGTACTTACCTAGTTTTACTAGCAAATGCTCGCAGAGCTCATGTCGGAATTTTAATTACTACAAAGTGATGTATTTTGTTAGTTCATTTTAGGTATTTTTTTTATTTCCTAGACATGCAATAACGTAACATGCCTGGCAGGATCTAGTTCAGTTGTAAGCGCACTTACGACCTGCTTCAGTTTTTTTCGCAAAACACACTGAAATAAACGCTGGACAGTCTAGTAAATTACTAATGACTACTTTGTACTTTAGCAAACCGAACCTTTAGCAGGTACATAATTTTAAATCTGTATATCAAAAAGAGTTTACTTATGATGTGTTTTCCTCCACATTATATTCATGTTTTTACCCAAAAACATGCACAAAATGCATACTAAAAAGACTGCACTATAAAGGCACACGTCGACATGCCCAAAACACCCCCTTTTAATTTATGGCAGCGGCAGCTTTGTGAACACGACGTGTGAAATTATTTCCCTCTTGTCGTCGGAGCGTAGAACGATGCCCATTTCTCCCTCCCTTGTGCCTTCACCGCACCGGTGCAACCACACGTTGAGTTTTTGTTTTATTTCGGTTGGTCCTGTTTTCTATGTTTGCTCGTCAAATCCGAGAGACTATGAAACTGCTCGTCAAAGTTTGAAAATGTCCACGGCTAAATTGGGCCTACCGATTACCGCAGTTTTAATGTTCATAATTCCCACTCTTATTTATTTTTTTATTTTTTTATTTAGGATCTCCAACAAAGGATACGCATACACAATATAAATTACAATAACAAAAACGGCTCTTTCACGTGTACTCCTGTAACTAGGTGTAAACAGGATAAAAATAAAAATAGGCGAAATAAATAAATTAATAGTGAAATTGTAAAAAAGAAAAAAATTACATGTCAAGATTAAGCATTCATATTGCAATAACATTAATATTTCACATTTGCTGACTAGGTGTTGGAGGGACCAGAAACATAATTAATTTATAAAATTTAGTTATTTTGTGGTGGTTACAATTTTTTTGTATTTGGAAATGGGAAAGTTTGTGTCCGGGTTACAATGCTTTGACAATTCATTGTATTGCCTACAGAGTCTCGGGAGAACGGCGAACTCTTGAAAGATAGATAAACACGCAAGCAGCAGTTTGTTGTTATTACAAAACACTGTTGTTAATTTCCATCATCTTTAGTTCCCTTTGTTTTTCAGTAGGTCACGCACATCTAATCAGAACAACAGTCTAATCCACTGTATGAATCCATAGCATTCTATAAAAAAAACTTCACAAAGCCTTTCGTTTGACGGAATTGCTAATCTACAAGAAACTGAATTCTCTTTCATTTCCTAGGAATATCTTGGCGTTAAGACAATTAATACAGTCTGTAATTAACATGAAATCACAGTACCAATTCACACACTAACTCAATCACTTGCACTGCTAACACGTTCAATATTTAATTAGCAATCAATCGCTTAGCACATTGACTGACTAAGGCAAGCGTCTGCCCGTAGGTACAGTGTCGGGTGTCAAAGGGAGTTCAAAGGATCGTTCAATGCAAATTGCTTGCACTCACTCACCTTTGAGTGAATGGGTTAAGTAAATGCTTAGAAAATGTAGGTGAAGTGTGGGCTTTGATTTTTCTGAGCTAAGTAATTAAAATATTGCCTGTCACTCTGTCAGCATTGTTATCTTTTATAAAACATTTGTACTCTTAATTGAAGTTAGATATTCTTTTCTCATTTGTTTGACACTGGCAAGTTATTCACTATCTTACAGGCTGGTTATTTATTGACATATTTGAAACAGTTTGTCCTCGAACAGTAATATTAGCTTGGTGTGACAAGCGATCGCAATCAAGAATCTGGCACCTTCTCGGGCACCACGAAGGTGCCCCACACGTTTTTTAACGTAAAAAAACGTATCTATACTTCCTCACCCACCATATTCCCTTGACCTAGTGCCTTGTGATTTTTATCTGTTTCCAAGAAACAAAAAACAATTCAAGGGGAAAAGGTTTGGAAGCAAAGAATGCACCGACTGCCTATAATTTCGAGATTGTTGAGGTGTCTAAAGAAGAGTGGTCAGAGGTATTTTCCAATTGGTTCAGAAAAGTGTATACGAGCTCAGAGTGAATCCTTCGAAAAGATTGATACATGTAATAAAGAAAAAAAAAATTTTTTTGAGTATCTAATTTCTTTTGGCATGACCCTCGTAATGCTCTAGTGATGATTTGATACTATTTGCCCAATTGATCTACATAGATTGATCTATAATAGCATACCCATGCCGAGCCGATTTCCCGCTTAGTATTTACCTAATGGACGCTGCATCCTACATGCTACCAGTAATTATTCTGCACCTCTGCAGGAATACTGATGAAGAAAAAGACACAAGTAATAAATAAATTAACTTTAAGATACGATTCCTTTAGTATAGATTCGTTCCATTTCTGCAATTACAGGTTAGTTCCTACTAGCTCCGCCCCGCGGTTTCACCCGCGTAAGTCTCGATCCCGTGGGAATATCGGGATAAAAAGTATCCTATGTCCTATTCCAGGTCATGGTCTACCCCTGTGCCAAATTTCATCTAAATCCGTTCAGCCGTTTAGCTTAAAGCGTTACAAACAAAAAAACTCAGTTTCGCATTTAAAATATTAGATACTAGCTGCGCGCCGCGGTTTCACTCGCGTAAGTCTCGATCCTGCGAGAAAATCGGGATAAAAAATATCATATATCCTATTCCAGGTCATGGTCTACCCCTGTGCCAAATTTCATATAAATCCGTTCAGCCGTTTTAGCGTGAAAGCGTAACAAACAAACAAACAAACTCACTTTCGCATTTATAATATTAGTTAGGATGATTACAAATATGTTAACGTAATGGTTTAGCTAGAACATCCACATTCCTTCATACAATCTCTTAGCATTCCAATTCTATGTCAAACTTCACAAAAGTAAGAAACTGTAAAGAAAATGGCGTCCGTACGTACTTACGTAGTGTCAGCCAATCACTTACAAGTACTACCTACAATCCTTTTCCGGAGCCAACCTTTAAAACTTGTGTGGGATGAAGCATATGTGATGCACTTAAACTTCCACTTACATTTGCACATTTTTCACATTGAATTAACATGAAAATATGGAGATATTATTTATTGAATTCCTGGATGTTTTAAAATTCAATTTACTAGTATATTTTTGGCAGTTAGGAGGCAATATTTACCTCGAAGTTTTGGTCTGACATGTTCCGCACCACAAAGGTTCAACATCATAATTGACAACATTTTGTTATAGAGTGCATTTTAGGTAATCCCGGGCTACCTACCCCTTCCTGTCCCTTCTAAAAGGCTACCCAATCACAACTACATCGCATGATTAGGAGGCCTACCACCACCGCAAACACCAGTATTATTTTAATCTTACTTCGTAGGGGAAAGATACGGAGCTATACGTCCAGGGGGCCTAAACCGGCCACATTAGCAATTCCTCTAAAAGCAGTTCATTTCCTGAATCCCAGCTGTCATCAGCAATTCCTTTAATTTGACATAAAATCAATTCATAATACGTGTACCATTTTACGAATCTCCATAGAAAACTGTCAAACAGATGAATTATTTCGTAATATGAATCGCACGCAGATCATAATTATGAATTGTCAGTTTGTTACATTTTACGATGATTCATAATATTTTCCTATTATGATTCTGCTAAAGTGACTGTTTTAAGCCCCCTGTAGAGCTTCATCTCTTTCCTAAACTGAAGTAATCTTAAAATAATACTGCTGTAAACGGTGGTGGTAGGCCCCCAGGCCATCGAATCTAGTATTATTCGTAACCAATTTGTAAAATCTATCACCATTATTTTCTGATAATCCTTGACGCCAACCTGTGTGGTTTATGGAATAAATTACCATGACATAGTTGGGAAATCTCTCTGCAGGAGCAATCTATATGGAAATGGAACTTTGAATCTAACTTTAGGAATAAAAGATGATCTGCGTACGGTCATCGTATAGGTAAGTAACTTTGCAAGAACACGCCCACCTATATCCCACCTATACCTTATAAAACATTATATAAACCCATAACAAGCCTACATTAAGTCTGCTAAGCGATCCGTATCTATCTCGTATCCGTATCTACATAGAGATGCGGTCAGTTCCACAGTCCCGTGAATAGAGGACGTCGCTACAGCAGCTCGGCGCACTGCAGCAGCCATTAATGTTGCGAAGTGACCATGTTGTTAGACGGTGTGAATGTGCGTATATGCGTAAATTAATAGGTTCACTCGCATATAGAACACCATAAACGCTCCATATATTCAGCTGAATTCAGTTATACTGGAAGCCGACACCGACATAATTGGGAAAATGCTAGGGAGATGACGATGATGTAAAAATTTCCATAATACGAATATCACAAAATATTCGAAAATCTAGTTTATTTATTACAACAAAATGTCTATCCCATTATACAGTACATGTCTTGTCTATGTCGTGTGAACAGTCTTTTGTTCGACGTTGACACTTTTCTAGGTTCGTGGGTCAATTGCAGCGGAGTCGGGTCACGGCACCTTCATCTACCAACGCCTTTGAGAAAATGTTCTGTACACTACTGCTTGTAACTTGTAGCTTTTTATTCAACTAAGTTAAGAACAGAGAAAATAATATTATGTTATTTATTTTTAAGTTATCAATGAAATGGAATGTAGAAACAGGGTAACGATCTGTAATTTATTTTTGAAATAAGAAAAAACAAAATTTTCCAATTGGGTATTTTAATTCTAAAGATTTTATGTAGAAGTTGAGATACGGTTTTTGTGATTGGTTTTGTAAGTCTGCAAGTGCTTACAGATCAAAGTTACTTATAAAAGTTAATCAAAAAAGAGAAAATACAATATGCAAAAAAAATGTAAGGAAAACATTATTGCTTTTTGAAAATGTAATTTTTTAGCATGATAAGTGTAAAAAAACACAGGTATAAAGAGATGCATAAATAAAAAGTGTACCTTCTGCAACAATGTTGTCAAGTCAATTTTAAACCCCACATGCAATTTTCAAACAAGGAACCAAACTCACCTTAGGCTCCGAAGCCGAAGCAACTAGCTAAACAGCTGAAGGAACACAGAACTGCTCTAAGTAAAGTTAAGTAGTAACTTGAACGTTACTTGAGCGTTCAAAGATTGCAACGCTACAGACGGAGTAAGCCACCAGGGCTGCTGACCCATTTCTGTAGTTAACTTTTTTAACTAAAGACCTGATAACGCTATAGTTAGAGTTTGAATAATTAATTTTAGTTCTTAGATTTTCTTAGTAGATGGCGCGGTTATCTAGATATGTGCATGGTCGGAGATGGCGGAAAATAAAGAATTTTGGAAAGAAAAATGATAATTATAAAGTATTATGTATTTAGATCAACACTAGGATTTATCAATCTCTTCTAAAAATATTATGATTTTATTTATGCGTTCGTAGGTTTCATGTTTATGCGTAAAAACAAAATTTTCCTTCGTTAGGACATACTTAGGCTCTGATCCATTCATCCAAGAAATTATTTTTTGAAACCCCAAAAGGATTCTTGTACGAGACACCGGAACCGCACCGGCGCCGGTCCGCATGTTTATTGAACTGTGATCGTTGCTTTACTATTTACGTGACGCCGGTGCGGTGCGGTGTCGGTGCGGCGGTGGTGCGACGCTTGTGCGATATTCATTCGTATATATGTCAAACTTGTGGTCCGGGGCACTGCTGCGGCTCCGGCGTCATGTACAGGGTAACAAACAACAAAAAACAAAAATAATATAAGAATATAAAGCGTATCGATATTATGTTGTAGTTGGTGTAATGTCTTGGACAAAGAATACATACGTCCCATCACTACAAACTACGCAGATGCCGTTCGGAGAATGAAAATAATATGAACAGACTTTTCACCGAACCGCACACTTATCAAAAAAATACAAAAGTAATAACAAAATAGCATCACGTTAAAAATGTCACTACCTAATTCCTCAAAAAAACAATTCACAAAAATTCAAAACTCGAACACAAAAAGACCCTTTTACACGACACAAACAAAAAAGACGACAAGAAAATGCCCGCTCACACGAGTAGCGAGCGCGTCTGCTACGTTGCACGTTGCACGGTTGCAGTGCACCGGTCGTCGACCTCGGTCAGTAGGTCACCGCCGCCGCGGCAGGACACTGCATCCCCTTCCGTACTTGAACTTTGCGATTGACGGGCTGTAACTGGGACGGTTGTAGGGAACTGGTAGGGATGTTCCCAGAATTGAGTGATGTAACAACGTATAGTAAATAGTTGTGAATTTCGGGGAACCGGCTTGCAACTGCTTCTGGTTACCTATTTCACGTTCGTGTTTACGGGTTTGTTTATGCATTTTTTTTTTGTATAAGGCTGTTTTATAGATTGAAGAATTGTGTGTTATAGAAATATTCGTTCATAATTAGAAGTTATGGTTAAAAATTAAACAGACTGTCTTCTTATTATTTTGTTTAGTATATTTTATTTCTGAATCGCAAATATTATTTGCAACCTACAGATTATTCTCCAACAGAGGGTAGGTAAATACAATCAATAGTACAGTACAACTACAAATTAAAAAGAATTTGTTTATGAAAGTTAAGCTGCAGCTATTATCCTCTTTTTACAAATATTATACGCTTTTCTTATATTTATTTTCTACTAGCTTTTGCCACAACAAATAACACATATATTATTATCCTATGACACAGGGAAATAGTATAGCTCCCTATTAGTGAAAGAATTTTAGTAATCGTATCAGTAATTCCAGAGTTTACCTCTTACAAACAAAAAAACAATTTTAATTCTTTATATATCTATACTAATATTATAAAGAGGAATGATTTGATTGTTTGTTTGCATTGAATAGGCTCCGAAACTACAGAACCGATTTGAAAAATTCTTTCACTGTTGGGAAGCTACACTATCCCCGGCTGACATAGGCTATATTATATTTACAAAAAAATTAGGGCTCCTTACTAAAATCCAATAATGTAACCCAAGGAGTAAAAAAAAAACCTAAAATAGCCGTAGATAAGTACTTAGTGCTATCCGTGCGAAGCCGGGGCGAGCATATATTACTAGCTTTTACCCGCGGCTTCGCCCTCGTGGATGTCGGAAAATATCCCACGGAAACGTATTACCGGGATTAAAAGTACCCACGTAAACAACGTATTAATTTCGTAAAACATTGTTTTCATAAACTATTGGTTTGCGCGATACATGCCAGTAAAGCTCCCAGTCCGTATGTTTTATTCCGACATCTTCAAAAATCATCACCTTATTTTAGCCAATTTCCACAAAACTCTAATGAATTATACATTTAAACGTTCCTCATGAATCACTCCATCCATTGGTGAACACTGTATGAAAAATCAAACACTACCGTACAGTAGTACGGTAGTGTTTGTTCAGATAGACAGATGCGGCGGACTTTGTTTTGTGATAATTATGTAGTGAAGTTTAGAAGATCAGTAAATAAAGTAGACAAAATAAAACAAAACATAACATACCATTAACATCATGCAAGGTGTGTAATAGGGTACATTTTGAGCCGACCGATAAGGACCAGGCCCGGGTCGATGGCGCGTCGTGTTCCACGCGCACCTCAAAGAGATGTCAGCACAATTGGCGGGGTCCGCTAGGACCGATGCCTGCCAGGGTTGCGGGAATGTCCGAAAGGGATACCGGGACCTTGGCAACAGGTAACTGAAGGAACACGGGTGGGTTTTAGAGAAGTCATTTGACGATAACCCACCCTCAAAAAAAAAAAGGGTACGTTTCGAGAAATTATTCTCAAAAATTTTTTTACATCAAACCGCCCTACATCACTCAGGTCGTCACATAATTGTTTGATGCAGCACTTAACTGGGTTACCTGAGCACTTATTGTTATAAAGTATTGGACGGCATTGTCAACATCGCTCCCTGTTTCCTACACTGAACTAGATGAATGAAGGGAAATTGTGTTAGGCGGGAAGGTAGACCCGTGTGCTGGTTTTAATTAGATATGTTTAGGTATAGATATTATAGGTAACTACCTGTCTAAATGTTTGATAAAACTTCTAGTTAGGTAAAACAGGTAGGTAGACAAGTATCATAAGTTGAAATTTTTCCAAATAGGTTGAAAACTTCGGAGTTATCGACATAATTTTATTTATTTGGAGAGAAAATTACTGGTGATTTTAGTGTGTAGGTAGAAATGAATCAAAATCAAATGTCATTTATTCAAACTAGGCTGAGAATCAGCACTTTTCAAACGTCAAAATTATATAAGACAGTCCCCCAAAACGCCCACCCTTCACCACTTCCTAGTGCTTTACTATCCTAGTGAATCACACATGATTGTGATAAAATAACTTGTTAATAAAATCTTTTTTTGTAAGAGAGATACAATAAAACACTTTCCCTCAAGGAAATCATCAATACGTTTGCATGGATAAACAATACGATACGTACTTCTACATCTACGTTTTACGAGATCTACGTTTTTTGGAACTATACTCCATTTGATATAAGATTAGACGTATAGATAAGCCTTTTTTACATTCCGTTCAACCGATTTTGAATTCTATTGCGTTGGTGGCATGACAAATTGCAGCCGCAGTAGATAGTTGGTATTGTGTAACTTCTTTTCCTTTTAATGCTATCCTTATGCCTACGGTATAGAAGTCAAAATCGGTTGAACGGACTGTAAAAGGGTTTGTTTTAATGTCTAATCTTATTTCAAATGGGGTATAGCTTCAAATTTCTGAATAACTGTTGCAAATGTTTTAACTGAAATAAATGTTTTGAGTTTGAGTTTGAGAGTTTTGAGACACAATTTTCTTTTTTCTGAAATGTCAGTGCGTATTTTTTTTTCTATAAACAAAAATACCATTAAATAGATATTTACAATTTAAATGAACATACCATCATCCATTATTACGAGTACAAGCTATAAAAAGTGCAACCCACACGTAAACATAAAACACTACACGACAGCACAAGTTGTGGTGACACGCAACTGATAAATATAACGTTTTTCTTTCATATTACTGTCGTAAATAACTAACACATCACTTGACAAAATGCGACGTTGGAAGAACATGCACTATAATGAGAAGGAAAAACAGCCTCGGGCTTAGTACCTAACTATAAAGCAAAGATTTAAATCGTTAGTTTCGCTCTACTGCGTGGGGAGCAGAGAGCAGCGGTGGCCCAGTGGTAACAGCTCCGATTTACGATTGTCGGTCGTGGGCTCAAACCCAAGCAGACGCTTTACTTTGCGTTAATAATTTCATCACCACTGCTCTCAAAACGGTGAAGGAAAACGTCGTGAGGAAACCGGCAGGTCGGAGAACAAAAAAAAAGTTAAGACATGTGACATCTACCAACCCACACTGGGCCCCCGTGGTGGATTACAGCCCACTCCCTCTCACAGAGAGGAGGCCTGTATTCCAGCGGTGGGAACATTATAGGCTAATTATGCCCTACCGCGTCAAATGAAAGTCGCGTTACTGGTTCTTTTTGACACCTCTGACACGCACAATGACGCAGTGACTTAACTTGATTCTCATGGAAACGCTATTATTAATTTATGAGCTCGCACTCTTCTCAGTATGGACTCTTTCGCGTGACTAAGTACGGTTAGGGCAAATCTATTTATTTAAATCTTTGGTACAAAGGGCATCAAGTCTATGTAGGCAGTGCTTAGCCTGTTGAAACCTTTGTGTAAAAGAAGCTCCTATAACTGGATGAAACGTAACCATCGTCATAGATGGAATCTATGCTTACCTTAAATGCATGTCTTTTCTACTCTAATAATCAAATCCGATACTGAAAATGTTCTGACAGGAGAACTCGGTAATAATGCTTAATTTTTGAGTCGAACATTGTGTTATAGTAACTAGAAATGAAAACGACAAAAATGCGGCTTAAATATCAATGTTTTAAATGAAGCGACTACCATCTGACTTCCACAACCCAATTATCGGGTATTGCCGATACCACTCAACAATTATCAGTTGTATTTTGAGTATTTCACACTACTGAACAAATAAATTACTGTAAAATTGGGCTATGGTTTGTGTACATTCTGCCTAGTATAATCATTTAACCGCTGGGTTTTTAATACAACAAATCGAACGTATGCGAAAATCGGAATCTCCGAACTGTGAGATGTGTGTAAAAACAGGATGCCCAGCATTGTTGGAATGTGTACGATAAGAAATGAGATAAGTTTAGTTTTGTGTGACTAAGAATCATTAATTTAGTTTAGGAGTACGTTGATAATAATTGTAAAGGCACGATGGGATAACATCGTCGCACATTACAAAAATCCCGTAAATAAATAAAGATTAAAAAAACAAAGTATAAGTATGAGAGACAGGGTCGATGCTCGACTATGCTCTTTTTTACGTGTAATTTTTACGGTCGGGTACTGTACCTACCAATTAGAAATAGACTGACACACTAACACAGGCATAAGTGACAGCGACCTTTTTTTTTCTAAAACTGTAAACGCCATTTTTACGGCCAGGTACTGTACCCCATCCATATGTATATTTGCCCACTAATTATTATGAACAATTTGCGTAATGGAGTATATAGTTGTACGCAACTGGATTGCGTGACTACCCTCGGTTTGCGCTCCCGTAGGAACGCTGCAGAATTGTTAACTCATGTTGCTGTAATGGATTGGCATCGATGGAGCAAAATTTTTCACGTGAATTTGTAGTGGAAAACGAGTTTGTGGGATGAAAATGTTTGTATGGAAATATGTTTGAGTTTCCGTACATAATCAGCCTATAATATTCCCATTGCTGGAACTTAGGCCTCCTCTCGGTGAGAGGGAGTGGGCCATAATTCACTATTCGGGCCCAGTGCGGGTTGGTATGTAGTTGAAACATGTCTTCGAATTTTTGGATCTAGAACATGCCGGTTTCGTCACGATGTTTTCCTTGACCGTTTTGAGAGCAGTGGTGATGAAATAATTTATACAAAGTAAAGCGCCTGTCTGTTCGGACCTACGACCTCCAACTCTTAAGTCGTGGTTGTTGCCACTGGGCTGCTCCGGTCAGCTGCACTTATTGAATATTATGCAATTTGAAAGAGGGCACTATCCTGGTCATTCCCAAAAATCCATTGCTTTTTGCAGTAGGTAGCTTTCTATTGGCTACAGCTATTTGGCCTGCATATTGAATACAAGTAGAAAAAGAACAATGGCGTTTAGAGCTCACGTCCGTTCCGGCTTAAAATCTTTATGAGGTCAACGTACGAACGCTGCTAAATAGTGTTGAATTAAACGAGTATATTTTTTTTCATATATTTTTTTATTAATTCACATCTCTAGTAGATGCTAATAAAGTCAGGTTAGATGATAAGGTGAGTGTAAATATAAAAATAATCTGGCCAGAGAGATTATTTTTATATTTACACTCACCAATAAAAATTTACACAAAAATCTACTTTTCACTATACATACCTTAATCAGATAATAATACAGTCATCCTTCAACATTCCAGTCCCAGGATACAGTAAAACATACGTACTATTAATAATAATGATTTATACCGGCGCCTGCTCACTTATGAATTACAAATTCTCAATTGTTTGCCAAGCTCTATGTTGAACCGTTGAACGGTGCTTACATTATCGCATAGTTTACTACGGCTTATTATTAAATCATCTGAATAAGGCAGTTGGAATTGCAATGGAATGCAGTGTAACTAAGTTGGATGTTTAGGGGTATGAGGAACAAGGTGTAAAGTTCACATATCCACTATAGAAAAGGGAAGATCCTCCGACCGGGTGTTGAGTCTGGCGGGCAACTGCCCAACGATTGATGTTGGATTCTTGTATTTACATATGCCTATCGCGCGGTAAACTCTAATTGCGCGATGCAGGATTTATGTGACGTCAGGATTTTTGTGTGACGTCAGGTCCTTGATGCGTAGTTCGCATGTGGCGATGTAGATGCCGCCACAGATATATTTTTGTGATGATTGGGTGGGGAGTGAATTAATTGTGAAAGGCTCTTTAGTGGTAGTAGAACTTTGCTATCTCTAATTCTGTCGTCAAGCAGGTTTGCTGTTTTGTTGAACTGTTTCGTATCTTGCTATTAGATTCCGGTTTACCCAGACGGAATGTTTCGGGACCGCAACGAGTTTTTTTGGCGTAGCACAGGTATGATAATGTATCACTGGAGGTCCTGTAGTCCCACAGTATGTGCTGAGAAAGTCTACTGGGAATAGTTTACCTGATAGAAGTTCAGTAAAATCTTTTGGCGGACGATGACAACTCGACGTATTCTACTAGGTATATATTGTAACAGTGAATCAATTTTCACGCCTCCCCCTTAAACCTAGGTCAAATATTTTTTTGATATTCGCATGGCTCATGAACTAAAAATAAATATAAATGATTATAGAGGTGCCATATAGAATATGAATTAAAAATCTCGACCAATTAAAAACATGCAACAAGGCGAAATTTCGCGAGTATTCTAGTGTAGGTACTACAAGCCAAGAACCAGTTAAGATTGTTCAGCCAACATAGTAAGTATACAACAAGTTCCCTGCTTCCATTTCCCGGGTCATTGTATTTTGCTCGAGCGGAAAACAAACATAGTAAAATATTCCACTATAACTATGGTACGTATAGTAACAACTGGGTTAATAAAAAGAAAACTATCCGCTTACAACGTACCAGCTATACATTGAAATACTTTATGCGAAGACAGTGTACAGTGTTAAAGAAGAAAAAAGTTAAGGGCGAGTTGGGTTGTAATACTTCTGATAATGTATTTATGAATTGATCTTTGTCAGTCAGCAAAGTTGATTAGATCGCATTTGGAATCCTGTCCGCAGTACCTACATCATAAGCCTATAATGTTCCCACTGCTGGGAAACAGACCTCCTCTCGATGAGAGGGAGTGGGCCGTAATCCATCACGTGGGCTCAGTGCGATTTGGTAGATGCCACATTTCTTCGAATTTTTGTTTCTAGGACATGCCGGATTCCTTACTATGTTTTCCTTCACCGTTTGAGTGAAATAATTTACACAAAGTAAAGCGCCTGTCGGAGTTCAAACCTACGATCTACAACTTGTAAGTCGCGGCCGTTACCACTGGGCCACCACTGCTCTGTCCGCAGTAATTTATTGTAAAAAAACTAAACTAGTAATTTATTCTAAAAATAACTTTAATTTCGGAAGTCGGGGGTCTTTGCTTTTCAATTTTCGTTTTTTGCCACCGACTTCCGAAATTAAAGTTATTTTTCAGTTTTGAGTGTATTTTTTGGAAGTCGGTTTTTTTTGTAAAACGTTTTTATTTTTTACTTTTTAGTTGTGGTGCCTACCCCACACACATTCAAATACCAGTAGCTGATGTAAATAACAGTGAAGGAGTAAATGAAAACATCATCTAGATAAACTAAGTGGGAAAAATACGTAATATCGAAGCTAACTCAAAAACTACGCAAGCAAAATTAATAAAATTTATATGGAAATGAAATGAAATGAAATGAAATGAAATGAAATGAAATTGTTTATTCTGTAAATAGGATATTGGAATCACTTTTACACGTCATATTAAAAAATATTAAAAATAAGCTAGATGAGGTCGGCGTTTCCTATCTGACTACTCTGAGAAGAAAGGCCGAAACAAACTCAGAGGTCACAGTCTCTTTTAAAGTCCAGACATAATCTTGGTCAAGCCATATGAGGACCATGTAAATTCGAGTCTGAAATGGTCTTTTGAGGAAAGAACCACACAGATTTGAGTGGACCTGTCCAGTCAGTGCAAGCATTTGTCAGTAATGGCGGAGCTCAACTCAGAACTTAAGGAGCTCAGCGACTTGACGAACAATACCAAAGAAAGGACATTTGGGTAGGCCGCATAAAATTCTCAAATTGCCAGACCAATGATAAAATTAACTGAGAAAGAAAAAAAAAAAATTAAAAAAAATTCACATAGTCCTCACATTCACAATAATAAAATACTTTACAAAGTAATCATGTCATTTTGTATAGAATATTCAATAATGTCAATTTGTAAATAAAACTGGTTGATATACTTTGATGATTTTCCATATTATTCAAAATGTTACAATGCTTAGCAGAGCGAGCAGCTCAATCCCATGCTTTTTTGTCTTCTAAATAATCTGAAATTTTATAGTACCCTTTTCTACAAAGTTTGGTTTTAATGCAGCTTTTAAATCGTTTAATGGGTAAGTTTCGAATGTCAATGGGAAGTTTGTTATAAAAGCGTATACATTGACCCATGAACGAGTTGCCTACTCTGTGGAGACGAGTGCGATGTACAGCAAGATTGTGTTTATTCCTGGTATTTAAACTATGAATATCGGACATTTTCTTAAAATTAGATATATTTTTGTGTACATACAATAGATTTTCAAATATATATTGTGAGGCTACAGTCAGAATATCTATTTCTCTGAATTTTTCACGAAGGGAATCCCTTGGACCTAGGTTGTAAATGGCTCGAATAGCCCTTTTCTGTAAAACAAAGATAGCATTAATGTCCGCACAGGCTCCCCAGAGAAGAATCCCATAAGACAAAAGACTATGAAAATAACTGAAATAAACAATTCTGGCTGTATCTACGTCAGTTATCTGTCTAATTTTTTTAACGGCGTAGGCGGCCGAACTAAGCCTTCCTGACAATTTTTCTATGTGTGGGCCCCATTGTAATTTACCGTCAATGGTTATTCCAAGAAAAACTGTCGACTCAACGGGGTCCAACTCTATTCCATTAACTTTAACATTGGTAGATAGCTGCCTGACATTTGGCGTTGAAAATTTAATGAGTTTAGTCTTTTTCTCATTCAGGAGAAGATTATTTACATTAAACCAATGCACCACTTTAGAGAGTGCATCGTTAACTTGTTCAAAGTTGACTAACTGACGTTTTATTTTAAAAATGAGGGAAGTATCATCTGCGAATAACACGATCTTGTGATTATCCCTTATGTGGTAAGGTAAATCATTAATATAAATGAGAAATAAGAAAGGACCTAGAATTGAACCCTGCGGAACGCCCATGGTGACCGAAGATCCTGCAGATCTCTTGCCATTAACATCGACCCTCTGAATTCTGTTGTTCAGATAAGAAGTCAGAAGGTCGAGAGCCTTGTCCCTCATACCATAGTGGTACAGTTTCCTGATGAGAGTATCATGATGGACCACCTTGGAAGCATGGCCTACCATACAAAAACAGAATCATCAAAATCGATTCATAATTGGCGGAGTAATCGCGTAACAAAAAAAAAAAAACATACAGGCGAATTGAGAACCTGAGAAAAAGGAGGTTTTTGAAGAAGTCGGTTAAAAATAGAACAAGGTAACAACTGTTACACTGTTACCCGTCATCTAATAGGCGAATTTCATCAATGAAACTGCATGTGAGCAGTCGCTCGTTTAAGAGCTATCAGTGTCATCATTGTTGACGAATGTTGACACTGACAGCTCTTGAACGCGGTTTGGATGTGCTGGGCGCGTTCAGTTTCATTGATGATATTCGTTCTTAGACGTAACAATGTAAACCTAAAAAAAAATCCTTCCTTGTGTACCAGTTCATGACCCCAAAAAATCTTCTAAGTCTCAGCAAACCAACCCGGATAATAGGACATCTAACAAAAAAACAACAAACAAAACGTTTCCTCCAAGATTGCGCATCGTACAAGAACAAAGCAACAACGTACGGAACCCTAAAAAGCAGTCCAATACAGCCTACATGAACAAAGAGTTCGCTGCAAAGTGCAATATTCGCCGGACACGGATCTCGTAAATGCGGACACGGCTCGAAAATATTTATACGTAGATTTGGACTTCGTTCTCCGTTTGTGAATACATTGCGGGTTATGTATGCAGTGTAATAACAAGAGCGTGGAGCGGTGATGGAATGAATTGTGAAGAATGATGGGTTTTGTAATGTCGGGATTGGATGTTATGGTTGTTTTTGAGGAGCTCGTGGCTTAGTAATAACAGCCGCACGGGTCGATCCATCAGGTTAAGCTACGCTTGCCGGGGTTGTTCCGTGGATGGGTGACCATCTTTATATGACGAGCCTCTTCCGTGCCTCGGAAAGCACATTAAGGCGTTGGTCCCGGCTGTCTTTCGTTGATCTTTGACAGTCGTTACGGGTCGTCAGAAGCCCGAAAGTCTGACAACCAGTCTTACCAAGGGGTCTTATCGTATTACCCAGTTACTGGGTTGTGGAGGTCAGATAGGCAGTCGCTCCATATAAAATACTGGCATTCAGCTGCATTCGGTTAGACTGGAAGCCGACCCCCAACATAGTTGGGAAAAGGCTAGGCAGATTGATTGATTGGTTGCTTTTAAGGGCGCGTTAGGTATATGAAGATAGGAGAGAAGTAGTTTAATTTTTTTATCAGGTTCGCTGTACGGGAAACATGCACAATCGTTAAAAAATCCACAGATCATAATATTACTACTGTGGTTCATGGAAGTGTGGACCGGTTAATCCGGTTATGCACTCGAGTGAAAGCGACGATCATCAGCGTCCCCCAGTAGGCTGCTTTAAATTGTATTTAAAAGGGTAATAATGCTGCACGGGTTTAACTACATTATATGTAAATATGTAATGATACTTACTTAGTAATTTTCCTCAAAAATTGGAAAACTTGTCAATTAAGCCAACTTTTCCCATAGCATTCAAGCTTCAAGAAAAATAGCTACTATAAAAAAGCTAAGCTCTATAAAAACTGCAAATTATTTGAAAACAGTCTTTTATTTTTCTTTAAAAAATTTAAAGCTCCGTGTAATGTAAACTGGGACCCCTTTTAATCGTGCAAGCTAGGCTCGTGTCTAACGGGGTACGTTTGTGACCCGCTTTACTTTAGGCGGCTGGTCAAGTACTTTGCAAGTTCGGGATCTACTCGTCCGACTCCCGATGCATTTTTCGATGTAATGGAGTACGTTGTACGGTGTTTTCAGGGTGTATGTGGTTCGTTGTCGAAGAGGTTGTACTTGTATGTAAAATTGCTGCAGTTTTGACACTGTAAAGGTGGGATAGGTAAATGGTGATGATACGAAGAGGTTATAATGTAGAGATTGCTGCAGTTTTGGCGTCAATTTACAGTGGCGAGAAGAAATACCGGGATTTTAATGGTCTCTCTTTATGAGAACAGACTGTACTCTGCTGGAGGACAGTTTTGGTGCAGGCTAACGAAGTACTTTGATTGAATTAAAAATACTGGTCATTAATTTAGATATAAACATCGTTTTTAGTATGAATCAGAAAGCTAAAGGTCAACAAAAACAATGCCACTGATTGCCAGTTTCTGAAAACCAAAAATCATTTAATGTGAAATAAGCATTTCTTCGTATCACTTTGTTGACTAACTTTTCCAGGTACTGCACAGCGCGAATGATGTCATTTTTATATTTCATGATGCATCGACTGCTAGGGTTGGGTTTTCTGGAAAATAATTTGGTCACTCCCTGACTAGTGGTCGTAGATGGTGACCAATGGATCATTTTTAGCCTAGCTACTTCTACAATGAGCTTATTTACACTCCATAGTCCGTCGTAGATCTTTGACAGTCATTACGGGTAGCCAGGGTCCCAAAAGTTTGACAAACAGTCTTTCCAAGAGGTATTGTATTACCCAGTAACTGGGTTGTGGAGGTCAGATAGGCAGTCGCTCTATGTAAATTACTAGTATTCGGCTACATTCGGTTAAACAACAAATCGACTCCAACATAGATAAGAAAAAGCTAGGCAGATTGTGAAGCATCCAGTGAGTATTTCTTTACTGAGGGCCTAGACAAGTGACAATCGCTTCGCAAGCGTTTCGTATTCCTACAAGTACTTTCAACAGAATTGACATAAGCTTTTCGATAGCTTATGTCAGTCCCATACATTTTTTTATTTTCCATCATCGTTATCGCTGATAGAATGTCACTTTGTCTAGGCTAGGCCCTCTGGGCCTGTAGACAAATGACAATCGCTTCGAAAGCGTTTCGTATTCCTACAACGACTTTCAACGGAATTGACATAAGCTTTTCGATAGCTTATGTCAGTCCCATACATTTTTTTATTTTCTATCATCGTTATCGCTGATAGAATGTCGCTTTGTCTAGGCTAGGCCCTCTGGGCCTGTAGACAAGTGACAATGGCTTCGAAAGCGTTTAGTATTCCTACAACGACTTTCAACAGAATTGACATAAGCTTTTCGATGGCCTATGTCAGTCCTATACATTTTTGCCTTTTCCATCATCGTTATCGCTGATAAAATGTCACTTTGTCTAGGGCCTCTGGTTCGTTTCTTTGGCGAAAAACGATTAGTATTTGTAGAATATTTTTAATTGTTGGCTGTGCTAAACCTTGCGTTTTATGCACTTTTACTGTTAAAAATACGTCATAATCATTGGTTAATTACATGAAACAGTAATTTAAAAGAACCTTTACGTAGCCATTACCTGCAACAGGCTGACTCAATTCTCACGAAACAAGCTTTCTAGGAAAACATAGCCAACAAATTACTATTTTACACCCACGTTCGATACTATGTAACAATCCTGCAATCTGAAATACATGAAATAGATTCATTTTATATGTCCATAACTATAAGGGGCTAAGCAGACATGCGATCAGCGATTTTATCGCTTTTTGGTAGCGCGATATGTCGACTGAACGCTACATATTCTTTCAGATGCTAGTCGCAAAGTTACTGAGGCTTTGCGATATCTGCGTTTAAAGAAATGAGTCGCCAAAACGTAATGCACGAACAAAACAAACGCACGGTTTTGTTGCATAGGAATCGCACCCGAATGCATAGAACGCAAGATTTACAGACTGCACTTTGACTTTTCCTGGATAATTAAGCGTTATTTAAATACGTCAACCTTATTCTTAAATATTTATGGTTTATATTCGCGCAGTCAAAATTCGATATGTGAATTTAGACAAAGGTTGCAATGTATGTTTTAAGCTGTCGCAAAATCGCCGATCGCATAAATATGCTTATTTATATAAGTTGTTAAAAAATTAACTTTACAAACTTTAAGAGGTGCTTCAGACCATCGAACTGAATAACTTTTACTATGGGAACAAGTTTAAAATCACGAAAAAAAATCAGCTGTTCAGGGAGATTATCTTAGTTGATGGGGGAAAGAGATGGAGCTATACGTCCTGTAGAGCTTCGTTTCTTTACTCTTTACTAATACTGCTGTAAGCGGTGGCAGTTGGCCCCACGATAGTATAGAACAGCTGATTTAAAAAAAAATGGAGCAGGCGTTTTTTGTTTCGCTATTTTTATTTTTTTAACACGTTATGGTAGCTTGTCTACATTGTCCACGTTATCCTAAGAACGAGTCGTCTTTCCACGTGCCATAAGTTTGAGGCTGGTTTTAACTGGGTCGACAAAACTTGCTACGGTTCTTTGCCAGCCGGGGTATGGCGGCCAATAAACTAGCGGTTGCACTGAAATGAGCAGTGCTGGGATATAAAGTATTGTTAAGCTTATTCGGTTGTAAAGTGGGGGAATATTATCACGTAGTAAAGTTATATTTTTCCGGTTTATTACTGAAGTGAATGTTTTCATTGTTTAGTGTAGTTTTTTGTGATGATGTGTAACGAGATGAAAAACCATTCCGCAAAAAACAATCAATCAATCTGCCTAGTCTTTTCCCAATTATGTTGGGTTCGGCTTCCAGTCTAACCGGATGCAGCTGAATACCTGTATTTTATATGGAGCGACTGCCTATTTGACCTCCACAACCCAGTAACTGGGTAAAATACGATACACCTTGGTAAGACTGGTTGTCAGACTTTCGGGCTTCTGACAACCCGTAACGACTGTCAAAGATTCACGAATGACAGGCGAGACCAACAGCTTTACGTGCTTTCCGAAGCACGGAGGAGTCTCGGTATGTAAAGATGGTCCAATCCCGGCAAGCGTAGCTTAACCTGATAGATTACCCGTGCGGATGCTAATAGCCATTCCGCACAAATCAATATCGTAGGGAAATAATGAATTAGCCAAGAAGACGATAATTTTCGCCAAATAAAGTTCAGTAGTTACTTACTTCAAATTATTAAAAAAATCCTTTGCATGCACTTATTACGTCCAAGACAATAAATATGAACCTAATGTTATTATTTACAACAATTTATTGTGATATGTAAGTGCCTATTTATAACCCACTTCTTCGTTCGCAATAAAACGTAACACCCAACACAAACATGCAATATTGTATGTACCTACGTACTCGTATGTATGCGACGCGCTGCAGCCAACGCTACTTTTATGGCTTCATCTTAATAGTTGTAAGTTGCCAGCATCTGACCCGGGAGTGCGCAAATATTGTTTTTGCTATGCACCTTTAACTACTATTTTTGATGATCAATGCATAACATTAATCCATACTTCCATACTTTCATAATAATATTATAAATTCGAAAGTAACTCTGTTTGTACGTTTTCACGCCTAAACAACTGAACGGATTTTGATAAAATTTGGCAAGGAAATAGATGGCATCCCGGGGAAGGACATAGGCTACTTTTTATCCCGATATTCCCACGGAATCGAGACTTAGGCGGGTGAAACAGCTAGTTACTCATATTCTTCCTCTTCAATCCATTTTCGCTCAAGTGGTTTTTCGAACATCATATTCATGTAGGATTGGAGATTATGATAATGTACATTTACTGAATAGAGGAGTATCTTCTACAGAATCTGTTGACAAAGTTGTATTCAAATGATTTTTTGGAGTATTTTAGTTAAACAGTCACAATAGTTAACCTACTGTTATGTAGATTACCGTTGACTCAGCAGTCTTGATCAACTCCTGAACCGGAAATCATGGAAACTTATCAGACAGTACCTATTTACATACCTCTCCTAAGTTTTACTACCAAACTCAGTACTCTGCAATGTCTTATGCTCGGTTCCTATAAACGAAAACGAGCCGTTTTGCTTACCAATGGTAATATTTCTTATTGCCAAACTGGGCATATAAATAGATTCATAAGCTAATTTTACCTGTGATAGCTAGTTCCATATGAGAGGGTCTACAATGCAAAGCTATGACGTATTTGCTTCATAATTAAAGATACAAGAGTCTTAAGTTTAACCATTATGGTTCGTAAATTATACAACGTAATTTTTTCTTTATGCTAAACCCGAAAAGGGGTCATTGTACTCATCATTTTGAACAACTTTTTCTAAGGGACCAACATTGAAATCTCATAAAAAAAATCAGCTGTTCCCTACATTTGTGTCCACTTAAATCGACAAAATCTATGGAACAGCTGATTCGGGTTTAGCATAAAGAAAAAATAACGTTGTATATAGGAATCGGCCAATAATGAGCTTTAGTCACTCTTGCGGCTATCAATGGGTAATGAGTAAACACTCAAATAATAATTTTGTAAAAATAAACACAACATGGGGATCGAATCCAGGTGTTCACGATTTGTAACCTCTTGCGGATACTAGGCCAATGAGGTAATTTCCAAGACGAAGTGAGTTGTTCAGGTTAGTGGGCGCAGTTTGCGAAACGTCTTCATAGTCATACAATATTCAATGCTGCGACACAAGGTGCGACGATGATGTTCTCGTCCTGTATGTTGTTGTCATGCGTGTGAAGTAGAATGTACGTAGATATAGTGTGTTCTACTGTACTTGTCATAATTGGTAAACAAAGGCATACTGGCAGTAAGGTTCTACAAAAATGATTAAAATTAAAATCAGTTTTGGACATACTTTATAATTTAAAAAGATCAAGACATTAATAAATAAAAGCTTGTAAAATAGCTTCAAATGTATGATTGATTTGAAAGTTTATTTACAAATAGCACCTTTCTCGATTCAGGATAGACTAACGTTATAATATCTATTCCTGTAAGTTGGTATTACTGTGCTCTGAAATAAACAAGTGCACATTCTCAAATCGCTCAGCTCATCTCGCAAGCTTTTTGGAATTTTAAGCAAAATTTGGATTCAGAACATCGCTCGGATGTATGTAATTTAAACCATATTCCGAATGAAATCTGAGAACATACGAGGAACATAATTTATAATGTTTCTCATGCGTATCCTTTCGAGCTAAAATAGGTTACCATGTTACTTTAAAACGGGCTCCCGTCTCATATTAGAAACATACATTATGTGAGATGCAACGATAGAATTCTTTATTTATGATATTGCTTCAGTTGCATTGAACAAAGGACATATTTTATCTCATAATATTACGAATTAATGACCACATTTCTGTAAAATATTGGTATCTATTATTTTCCATGAATTGTGAAACGGATTGCCTCGTTGGTTCAGTGGTCGCAAGCACTACTGCTGAACATGAGGTACTGGGTTCAATTCCAAGGTTTATAATTTCTTAGTAGCAGTGTGGAGTCTAGATTTGTGCCCGGTTTGTGGCAATAGGCTCGCCCCCTATTACATGGGACTTAAACATAACTGGCGAAATGTGGGTGCAATATAGGTATACCTCTGCCCAACCCTTTGGGGTAACGAGGCGTGATATTACGATGTTATGAGCAACCGGAATTCGGAATAGCAATGCAAAACGGCTATGAGACTTGACTGTTAGCTATCGTCAAGGTCTTTACGCAGCACTCCATTTTTGTAAATAAAACAGCTAAAATAAAAAATAAACAGCAATGGATGTTAAAATACTCGAGCGCGCCCCCCCGACACGGGGAGTGCGGCTACGTGGGTTACGCTACGGTACCGATACATTGCGCGTGAGGTAATAATACAAATCAGGTTTATTGCATTCCCATAGCGTTCCTGATATAATTTCATGTACCATTTACTAATGGTATGGATATGCTGAATTCATCCGATCAGTCGGCGGAGGTCTGTCCCTTACACCCTGTATGATGGAGGAGCAGATTTTTTTTTGTGATATGAGTGTCGGTCCCTCTTTAAAGGTTGTTCATAATGATGAGTACAACGACTCCTTCGACTTTCACTTATTTCAATTACACCCTGTATAACAAGAAATACTAAAAATAACCAATCTTCTACATTGTTTCGCCACCTAGGACAAGTCTTATTAGGTAATAGCTTTTCTCTTTCCATCAGAAACCTTATACCTTCAGTTTCTTGGAAGAGTCACACGTAATATTGGATCACTGAGACTAAGTCAGATTTCTTGGATACTTCACAGATAAGCTTAGTTTCATGGATATTTTAATTTCAATTTAGGAAAAACGGTTTTTAATTATTTCTTTTACATATTACGTGACTTCAGGTAATGACAATTTGGTTCTTAGTAAAGAACAGCCGATGTATTCTGTAAAAATGTCAGTTAAGTGAGCTATCAGTAGTGTCAAACTTTAGTAGGTACCTATCAGGTGGTGACAGTTCACTTCAAGCTTACTTCACCTAAGTTTTCACGGTGACATTTTTACAATAGACCAGGCTTAAAACGGTTACTTTAGCAGAATCATAATATGAAAATATTATGAATCATCGTAAAATGTCACTAACTGACAATTCATAATATGATCTGCGTGTAATTCATATTACGAAATAATTCATCTGTTTGACAGTTTTCTATGGAGATTCGTAAAATGGTCCACAAATTATGACTTGCTTTTAAGTCAAATTAGAGGAATTGCTAATGACAGCTGGGATTCAAGAAATGAACTGCTTTTAGAGGAATTGCTAATGTGGCTGGTTTAGGCCCGCAGCAGGTCAGTTACGTGAAGATGAATTGCAGCAACTCTGCTGAATGCCCAGCTTGTCTCTTTAAAACATTCAGGTTCCATCTACCCAGATCTGATACTAAAAGACTCGGACCCACATTTTTTGGAGCCAGACGCGAGTTTGTCTCAAAACCTAAAGGGTTGTTGTGCGTTGTTCCGAGTTCGAATCCGAGAATATACTGTCCGAAGTATTATAGTACCAATCCTACTAATATTATAAATGTGAAAGTTTGTGTGTTTGGATGTTTGTTATTCAATCACGAAAAAACGGCTGAATGGATTTGGATGAAATTTGGCAAACAGATAGTTTATAACCTGGATTAACACATAGGATACTTTTTATCCCGATATTCCCACGCCATCGAGACTTACGCGGGTGAAACCGCGGGGCGCAGCTAGTTTTATTATTATAAGATAATTTTTGCATGCTGAAATGAAAGTAAGCAAAATATGTGGGACTTTTTACATATAAGACCATACTTGTACCATATTTTATGGAAAATAAAGATATTCTATTCATTTTGTTCATTCGTTCGGGAAAAACCAGCCAGGTTTCGAACTCAGGAGTACATAAATTGGTACATAAATGAACATCTAATCTGGAGATTGATGTCTTGACTAGTTTGTACACAAAACAGGACTTTAACACGTTAACAAAAGTCACCCGAATCTTATAGAATATGTAACAGCTATACACTTACATAAACAAGGTAAGGGGAAGTGCAAAGATTTCGAGATGATGCTACAATAACCGTGCGTCGCTTTAAAAATAACAGGATAAGCAAAATGTAAGGCAGAGCGGAGAATCCGATTTAAAAGAATTGTGTCCAAATGTGCGCTCGTGTTGGCTGTAATTGGCTTAGTTCTAGGAACTGTTTCAAAGTTACTTCGGTTTGTTGAACATAACTAATATTGACATTATGAAACTACTTAGGACTATGAAAATATCGTCAATTTTTTTTTTAATAATGGTCGAAGCTACGCAAAGTTACTTGCCCTAATATTTATAAGTTACTTGTGTCCAAGCATAACTACATCTTTGATAAGATAACCTAGGGAAGATCCTCTATAGACTCCGTATGTATGAGATGATGAGGTGCTCGGCAGCTAGCAGGAAGGAAATCCTGAATCGCATTGTGCCAGATAGAATCTGTTTGGGTTAGCACACTCGAGCGAAGTCGTAAAATTTTGACGACGCGGCGACGACGTGTCTCGCTGCAAGCGAACTGGATTCAGACTCTAACACCTAGCGATATATATCTACCTATTATGTGTACCGTAAGTATATATATAACCACTTAACAATACGGCTTTATTAGGGTCAATGTTACTTGAATTGAAAAATTATAACACGTACTCGGTATGGCCAGCTTCAGGCCAATAACACGAATAATGAAGAGCCACGTCGTTACGTCAATCAGTCTGCGTGTTGAGTTTATTTACACTTGTCAATCTTCCTCCGAGTGAGAGTGCACGGTGACGACCTTTCGTAAGGTGCAGAACCCAAGAGTAGAATCGATAGGTAGCGTGTGTTGTGTTGCGTGGGCCGTGTGCGGTGTGGTGCCGGTGCACGCGGTGCAGGCCGGAGGCCGAAGGCTCGGTCGCGCGGTGCGGCCGCCGGCGGTGCGGGCGTGCGCGCGCAGCGGCGGCGGCGTGGCGGGCGCGGGCGGTGCGCGGGTCAGTGGCGTGCAGCGCGCGCCGCGGACGCCCGCACCGCAGTGTCGAGCAGGAGCCCGCCATGCCCGGCCCGCGCCTATCCCGCGCCGCCTGACAGCATGGCCCACCCGACCGCCACCATCACACGCAGCCACGCTCTGACGACGGTACGCATCAGTGATCGCATTTTGCGAAACGTGACCCCCAAGCCCGCAGCGTAATCGCCACCCCCATCCACGCTCCGCGCTACTCCCGATCAGTGACAGTGTTGCCGGAGTCCGGTCGGCCAGTGAGGGTCGGTCAGCGCAAAGGTCTCGTCTCGATTCGATCGTCCGCAGACCGAAAGGAGTAGGCGCGAGTGGTCGCCGCGCGCCCGCTAGATGGCGCCTGGAGTCGCTCCTGCGGCGAGCGCTCTCCGCCCGCGCCCCGCCGTCGCCGTCGCCGCCTTTTGTTTCGCGCCGTTCGTGTACATAAAATAATAATTGGCAGGCCGGTGGTGAGCACCGCCGCTCGGCGCCGAGCCGTCGCTGACGTCAGCGGAGCCCGGGCTCGCGCCCCAGTCGACGGCCCGGCTTCCCCGACCTTCCGTCAGCGCCGTCTACCACTCGCTCGACACACGACACTGACACGTCAGGCTCTACACTAACCCTCCGCCCCTCTTACGTGCCAAATCCAAAACGAGACGTTCACGTTCAATCGACTGAATTTTGAAGACGTTTACAAAATATTCAGTAATTTTAGTACAATCGTGGCGTATCTGAAAGTCCGCGTCGGGTGCGAGCGATATGATAGCTATGACGCACCGAAAATGTGTAGGTTTCATTCATGTAACCTACAAGGGTTGGCAATTGATCTGCACCTAGCAACAACGGCGGCGGCGAGGGCGACCATCTTCTTGAGTCTTTAGCTAAATGTTCGGTGGTTTTATTGAGAGAATGGCGAGAGTCGAAGCAGTAAATAGTCGTGGATTCATTTAGTTAAAGGAGTGCGGTGGGTGCTGAGTCGCGCCGCGCCCATGCCCCTAACTCTGGTGAGTGATAGATTGTAAGGCTTCGTGTGCCATTTTTGCGAGAAATACCGCGTAGGTGTTTTTATCACCCTAAGCCAATAACTTAGATGTTTCGAAACAAGAGTGGATGAAGTGTATTTTGTATTTACAATTTTGGCTGCGTCGATACGTAATGTTGTGTGCCTCGGGACTGCGTGCGGATTATACCAACGCCGTGGTAATTATTCAGCCATTTCACATCCAATTAATTTAATTATAAACACCATTCCTCTCTTATTTCATTTATTAAAGTAAAGTTAAAACGTTTGCTCATGTTTTATACGTCATGTTTTTGTTTTTTACTAGTAGATAATCATATTTTATTCATCGCGTGAATAAGAGCTGCAATCATACAATGTAGGGTACACGTGAACATAAAATGATTAGATAAAAATGATATAGTATTAATAATACAAAGTGTTTTCTATCACAAAATGATCAATAAACAGGTTATGACAGAAACTGAAAAGTCATGAAACCAGAATTTTCATTCAATATACATTGCTCATGTACAGTAGTTATATTCGTTATACTATATATTATATACACCTGTAATATTCCTAATCTTTACTAAAAAGGAGCTAACTTCACGGCTCTCCGAAAAATGTTTCTAAGATTGGACTAAAGATGGCGCTACTATACGTAGCGAAAAGAGCACGGCCGATGACTGAAAATATATGCTTTTTTATAGAAATACGTAGGCTTTGGTTTATTTTAGGGCTATTACTGTTGGACTAAAGTTGTTTGATATCAAATTGTATTCTGATTTTGTTTGTTCAATTTTCAATGATTCGTAGGTAAAGTGAACTTAAGTTCAAATGTCGGATAAATATGATTGAATGATGAATCACTGTGTGTTATGTGTTGTTTTCAGCTGTAGGATTATTCTTTTTTTATTGTATATTCATAAAGATTTTGTCACTTCAGACTAGAAGTTGGAATCGTGACTTCAATATCGTTTCACATTGGCTCAGTTCTCTGTATAAAGTTTTGTGTAGAAAAGCTAAAATGACGAGTTAGCAATAAAAACCGTATAATCCACAGACTAAAATAAGTCCAAAAATACAAGCAATATGATATTAGTAAACTTTTCTTTCAGCATATTATAATCGATATGATGTACCTTTGTGGTATTGTTACTATGAAGTGAAAACAGTACATTTTCTTTCCAGGAATCTAAATGTAAATGTTTCTTTGATCTAACTACTAACTAAAGCTCAAACTTACTAAGCTATAAATGACCACCTCCGTCACACCAAAGCAATAAACACTGGTTTTATTGCTCGGACTATCATATTAATATGACTAAAACTTTCCATAACAGCCTGTAGACTTCCACTGTCTACATTAGTTTCTACAACTCATTTGAAGAATGATCTTAGATTCATGATAATTATTAGGTAATATAGTTTTAGGAATAATAATATAGGTTGTATAGGTAATATAGGTTTTTGAACCCTGACAGGCGATTTACTTTGTGTAAATTATTTCATCACCACTGCTTTCAAAAACAGTGAAGGAAAACATCGTGAGGAAACCGGCATGTCCTAGAACCAAAAATTCGAAGACATGTGACATCTACCAACCCGCACTGGGCCCGCGTGGTGAATTACGGCCCACTCCCTCTCACAGAGAGGAGGCCTGTGTCCCAGCAGTGGGAACATTATAGGCTGATAATGCTTATGCTTATAGTTTTAGGATGGGTTATCTTGGATTTATGAAATAAATAGCTGCGCCCCGCGGGTTCCCCCGCGTTAGTCTCGATCCCGTGGGAATATCGGGATAAAAAGTATATATTATATTTTAAGTCATGGTCTACCCTTATGAGAAATTTCATCTAAATCCGTTCAGCTGTTTTACCGTGAAAGCGTAACAAACAAACTCACTTTCGCGTTTATAATATTAAATAGTTTAGATTTGGATAATAGTTAGAATATAAGTTAGGATAATTTGTTAGAGTACACCCACATATCGCTAGTTATGTTTAAGTCCCATGTAACAGGGGACGAGACTGTTGCTATCAACCGGGCACAAATACAGACATCGGGCTGGTACTGCGAAAATCCCCAACCCGCCCTAACTCCGTGCTCTGCCTAGCCCCCCAGGGAATTCAGGCGTGATTTTATGTTGTTTTTATGTTATATATCGTAATTGATAGAAATAATAGGTTTTCATCATAGAATTATCAGTTATGACCAGTGATCGGAATAGGTAGAGCTAAACTACCTAAAGTTCTAAAAAGAACAGAGACAAAGTGGAGACGCCTTACGACAAAATATTTTTTCGGGACTAATGTCGGGATTTCGGGACATCACTTAAGTACATTTAATATAAGTGTAGAGTAAAATTACATATCAGAATAAATGATAATAAATGACTTACATACATACAGACGCCTCTGATAAGGCATATAATGAAAACATGGGAAACCTAGCCTATTTGCTGGGTTGATGTTTGTAATGCTACGAGTAGTTCATTGTTCGACCATAAACCACATACCATTACCGAACCCATTTACCATTTTTAAACTCAAATAACATAACTAAATTAATGCTTGATGAACAACTCCATTCTTATTATGTAACATGTTGACGATGCAGAGAGATACGAAAAGATGACTCATTTGTTGATTCTACTTTACATAACATATATATGTTTAATTTTATTTCAAAATATTTCACTCTTATCACTTCTGTGCGCTAGTGTACTTTTTCTAAACTTTATTGCATAAAATACAATACGTGCTAATTGACTAATACTTATTACCGGAGTTTTCAATTCGCTCCCAAAGAAATTCTTCGATGCGAATCGTGCGAATCGCCTACAGAAAAAATCATATTATTTAATAGTGTCAATTCGCCCGTTTCAGGCGAGATAATTCTTGGGCCTCAAGGAATAACTTCCCGTAACGACTGTCAAAGATCCACGAGTAGTCTCGTTATGTAAAGATGATCACCCATCCACGGAACAACTCCGGCAAGCGTAGCTTAACCTGATGGATCGACCCGCGCGGCTGTTATTACTTAGCCACGAACTCAGTTCTGTGCGGCTGTTATTACTTAACCAGCATTTACAAAATGTACCTAATCTAGAAACAATTACAGTCTAACCGAATCAGTATTTATATTAACAGATAGGTATTCAAAAATTCACTCTGGTAGCACTTAATAAATTCTCTGTAAATAGCTATATTGATATTCAGCGGAGAAATGCTGGCCCAATGAAATCACATTTTAGCCCACAACGGAATTAGGACAAGATGCAACCTTTAGGAATTGGGTCAGTTAAGTGTGATATTGTCTGTAGACAAAGTTGAGATACGCTCGTTTAGCGGTTCATCGATTATGTTCACGATTTTGGCTTCAATAACGGATCGGTTTCGTCACTAAAGTACCTACTTTACGCTTTGTCGGTCATTGCTTTGCGGAAGAACTTACATTTTTAACGGGTGTTAAAAGACACTTCACGAAGCCAAAAGTCTCTTGTGCCACTATACCTAGATATTGAAGGTTCCAACTTTTTCAGATGTTTTTTTAAAGAAAGCAAGTTTTCAATGTTATAATTTAAATTTAAATACCCCCACGAACCCTGCACCGTTGCATGCACCCACAATAATTGGCGTGCGTTACGTTGCGCTCTACCGTAAACAACGATTTTTCACACCAAAAGTTAAAAAAGTTTTTTCCCAGCAATTTGTGTGCAATGTTACTTAATTTAATGTACAGAATGCGTATAAGTTGACGGCTTATGATGGGTCTTTTTACACCCTGTATAGTCTTGGTGGCGTCACCCCGGTATATTCAATTCCCGATGTTTCGCACCTAGGTAGTCTGCGAGAGACAAACTCAACAATCTTCAAAGTGATTGCAGAGTGCATCAGCCATTTCATTCAAGAAGTATGTTGTAAACCAGGTGATCATACTCATACATGATCAATCTCGTTGCATTACAACTAAAACAGTAGGTACTACAGAAATAACTTATTTTTCCAAATAGTTTTTATTATTAGGTATCAACAGCAGCTACGTCCATACGTAATAACTCATTTCCCTGTTGACCTAAATAATATCGCATGAATTCTGTTCATCCGATCCCCATTCAGTGGCGACACAATAAATCACCTGTAACTGCATACATAATACAGTCGAAAATCACCTGTACCTTCGTTCATTTACAAACGAAAATCGTAATTCCTTAAGTGCATATTGTCCACATTTCGATTTTAATTAAAATGTTTAAAAGAGTTTGGTTTATTTTCAGCAGAAAATATTTTCATATTTATAGAATCTGGTGGCATAGTAAAATAAAATTAGGTACCTATGTAATGATAACCGTACTGTGTACAAAATATTGTAACACATTTTTAAAAGAGTAACGGTGGAGTTTCTTGCCCATTCTTCTCCATACAAAACTAACTTTTGGAAGGAGCATAGAATAGAATGATTCTACATTCTATTTTGTTGTTAACTTTTGACAGTCAAAAGTGCCTTTTATATGCCTATTTTTACTAACTACCTAGGTACTTTTTTGTACTACCCATGACAAATTCGTGACTCATAAGAACCTAGTTGACGTTGAAAGTTGGTTAGAGAACCAACAATCATGTAGGTAATCGAAATTGGGGCACAGTTGCATCCAGAAGAAGATAATGGTACCCATATTATGTCGTTTAAGACCCATTATTGTTCCAGTACGGGAATGAGATGGAGGTATGGGACAAATGGTGTCATCCCTCTTTCGCAATGTCCCAATGACTGTTTTAACACTTCAAAGCCCCAGGGGGATAAAATCGCAGGATGAGATCCATCACCGCATGATCTGTGAGTGTAGATGCGTTTATTGTCGGTCACTTTGTTGTATTAAGCGAGTCTATATAGGGCGTTTGGTACAGACACGGTAGGCCAATAATGTATGTCAATAATTTTTGAGAATGGTAAAGAAACGTCACTTTACAACATACTTGATATATGACTTTGCAGTGTCATTTCTTGAGAGACCCAAAAAGTCCCAAAAATACTTGATTTAACACGTGCTAAAAGTCAAGTCGACTGCACTTTGGAAATAATCGTAATATTGCATTTGACTTGCTAAGAAAACAGAAAAATTTACTAAGAATATATCTCATAAGTGGATGTGTTTTGAAATAGGTGGCACTTTTGGTTAAAATGATTCCCTCCTCTATTAGCACTGATATCATGCTCGTGCTACAGAACATCCTATACACTGTAGTCGTACTCATCGTACATCACTTATCGGAATTGATAGTCGTGTTTTGACACTTGTTAGCAGCAGTACACCAGTTTGACATAGGTAAGGTACAATTTTATTGTAACCTGATTTTTACTAGCGTTTTGTCTACTAATATGTTTGTGTTATAGGCTCGCCCCCTATTACATGGGACTTAAACATAACTGGCGAAATCTGGCTGAATAATACACTTCTGCCGAACCCTTCGGGATTTACAGGCGTGATGTTATGTGTTTTTAGTTTTTGTTACTTCTGGAAAAGAATAGGCCTGTAGCTGCCGTAATCTAATTTTTTTATGCTTTAAATCCTCACATACATAAAAGTTTCTGAAACAGTTAGCTGATTGCCAACATTAAAACAACCAGTGTCATAGTAACCATAATATCATCCAAATGAGTTATAATGTGGAGCCGTAATAAAAAAAAAAACTATTATTACATATACATAGTTTGTTTGTTTTACACAATACAATTAAACTTTCCATGAATTTACATAGAGTTCTTACAACATTGTACAACACCCTATGGTTTCAGAACTTTTTATAGAGGATTCATATCATGGATGTAGATAAAGTCTTGTATGCAACTGTAATAATTAGGTATTAAAACACTCGTGTGATACTATTACTATAATATTACCCACATTCGTATTTTAATACCCCTTATTATACAACAGTTGCATAAATAACTATTAATTTTTGATGGATAAATAAATTGTTATAGATGTAATTATGTGCACTCGCACTAAAGTAAAGCTGTATGCGTCTTTGATTTGACTGACACAGGCAGGTCATTGAACTCTAAAGTCAATTGACACGCATTCGTTCTATTCTTCTCCGATATCAGTACGAACTGGAGAACATGGCAGCATGCTCGTGCATACGATAAAAATTGTAAACAGGGAGTGAGATGGTAGTTGGGTTGACTTCCCAGGGCGCGCAAAAAGTGTACATTTTTATTGAGAGCCGCTTTAATTTATAACTTTAACTAAGAAAGTTTCAAATTATCTTTAAATTTAAATTAAATACGTATTTATTTATTTATGGTAACTAGGCCCAACTGTTAGTAACATAATTCTTAAAAACGATTGTTAGTAAAAAAACACAGAAACAAAATTGTAAAGTAATTGTTACCATCATTAATAAGTCTTAAATGATGGTAAAAAGTTTAAAATCCATTTTGTAGTTTAGGAGATCTAAGCGGTCACACGGACAGACACGATAAGCGACTTTATTTTATACTATGTTTAGTTAGATATAGAAACAGAGACTTTAACATCGAAAGATATCGTGCATACACGCCATTTGATAAGAATCCCATAAAATCTCAAACAAATGCAATGTCGTGGAATATTGTAATACAACTCAACGATTTGTTGTTTAATGTTTAAAAATATTTCAGAGACTGATTGATTGTAACATTGACTTCTTCATCGATTGACTCATTCATTCACCTACTAACAAGTTCATTAACTTCCATAGTAGAGAGCGAGAGAGTAATTGAAAAGGATTCGTCTCTCCCCGCAGACAGCTCGGCGAGCTTTCCAGGAAATCTGATAGTTACAGCTGCAGTTTCATAATAAACATGAACTTTTTATATCAACAGTCATGCTCTATTTTCTTTATAAACACGTTAGTTATGACTAGACGGAGGATTTAGGTCATAAATGTGTTTAAATAGGCTAGCATTGTCGATGGAATCTGATACCGTAATAATCGAACTTTAGGACGAAAATATTTCTCTACTTAACTCATGTTAACATACTATTATATTTTTTCAAAATTACACCCTACGCCAATTTACTGTGCGAACGCCAATTTCATTCATCTGTCAAATAAAAACAAGAGGGGCAATTCCAGTAATTTTTAAGATCGCATTCTAATCTCATTCGCAATCTGTCAAAAATACAATCAATTTACCAACATTTTTGACAAGTTTGAAAGGTAACCACAGGGTTGACGATGCTTTCGTTGAGAATTCTATATCTATACATAATTAATTGTTAAAATTAACTGTACATTGAATATTTTTGAAAAAAGTAATTGCTGCCCGGAGTGGGAAGATGCCGAAAATGTAGTTTTTAGAATTTTTTCCGTTGGAATATCGGGATTAAAAGTATCCTATGTCCTAACCCAAGTGCCAAATTTCATCCAAATCTGCTCAGCCATTTTAGCGTGAAAGCATAAAAAACAAACATCAAATCTTTTCTCTATTCAATATTAGGTAGTTTAAATTGTTTAGACAACTTCCTTCTACGTTACCTATAAAATATAATTACTCAATCATTTCAAACTTTTTTATCAAGAAAACTTATCAAAAGTCCACAATAACAGGCGAACAGCGCGGAAAACATGCGGATACTTCGTATGCAACGATGATTCGCAAGCTATCCGCTTTTTTGCAATAAAATGCTGCCTGGTTATACGGTGACCTAGTTCGCCGCTGTTTGTTTTTCCGTGTAAACATGTATAGAATCGAAGCCTCGAGGATCATGGGGCAATTTGTTGCAGTACTGTTTTAATAACAATGTTTTAAAAGAGATTTCAAAGGAATACAATGTTCATTTGTTCAAAGGAGACTTAGTTCTACCTACATTATATTATAGATCCGTTTGACTCCCTACCTTCTCACGTTTTTATTCGTGAATATTTTTGAAACTTTTTTACCCGCTAAGAACTCTTATAGCAATTACATTAGTACAGTACATAATGTTAATACAAGAAAAAGTATTCAGTAGTTAAAAAAATAATGCATAATAGTAGATTGTTGCATCGAGTACAAAGTGAGTTATTAATGTGCGAGGGTTATGTTAGTGACCGAGCGCAAGCGAGTGCACTAAATTAACACGAGTGCCATACCTATTTGCAACGCAACGCTACGTAACGCACTCACTCAGTCACTCACTCCCTCACTCACTCACTCACTCACTCACTCACTCACCCGACAGACAGTCGGACAGACGAACCTTAGTAATAGGGTCCCGTGAAAACAGTGCATTAATGAAAAAAACAGTGCATTCATGAAATTTCATACAACTTTACTGCACTGTTTTGGTTCTAAGCACAAATTACGACCTTTGTGATCGTTTTTGTAGTGATTAATGATAACATAACTACGTAGTTGAAAGAAGACTCTTTTACAGATCTCAATCATCTTTGTGTAGAAAATACTTATTTTCCAAATTGTATAGTTTTTCCATCAATATCACTAAAACTCCCTTCTAGTTATTCGATTTACATATGACAACGACATACCCTGTAAGCAACCACACAATTTGCAGCGCTGTATTCAGCGGCCGCTAGCAAACTCCGCTGACTCTTTAAAATCAAATTGCACTAAAATCTATTCCGGTATTCTGTTTTGGGCTAATGGAGCGAGCACGGACAATACGCCCGCAGCCTTTAGACCAATTAGCCAATAATGACGGCTCTATAAGCCTGGCGTAATGGTCTGTTGACGTTCAGTGGACGTTTAATTTATTGACTAGAATTGATGTACCTACTGAGATTTGTTTTAGCTGTGTTTTAGACGTAGATGACATGGTAATACTGCAATTATTCACTCCATGGCTGCTATGCATGATATATTTATGAAAGACTAATTAATTAATGAATTATTTACATTGGTACTACTAATGGTCTCATTATGTTCGTAGATTTCATCGTTTTATTTTTTTATTTTATTAAAAGCGGAATTTGAAATAATGGTCAACACTGTTACCATTATTTTTACTAGCATTACTTGGGTGTACCTCTGCCTAACCCTTGCGAAACAAGTCGTGTTATGTTACTATTTGAGAGTAACATTAAATGACTACTTATCAACACTATTACATGTATACTAACATCAATTAAATTATACAGGGTGTTAGGGTAAACACCGTTATCCTTGAAACCAGTGGTTTGGTTTCATTTTTAGAACGTAAAAACAAATGGAATATTACAACTTTTTTATTTTAAGAAAAATTGTACATTTTTCCACAAGAATATTTCACCCTTTGCACTAGGGCAACGACCTTGACCTGACCGGACCTGGACCTGACCGACCGCGAGCGCGACCCCTCCCTTAGTCAGTCAGCTGTTTCGCTAGCGAGCACGGTGTCGGATAGAAACTTTTTTAAATCTTTTAATGAAAATAACTTTTTTTGTTGTTGTTACTCGGTCATATATTTAAGTCAACTGTATAAAACAATGTAAAATATTTTTATTCAATCCATTTACGCGACCCATCATTCACTTTTTACTAACCAAGTACCTAACACACAAGCGAGTAGGCACATAATCCGATAAAGCCACAACACCGACCGATTGAGGACGATATTAAGTAGCCAATCGATTTACACTCCAGTGCGGTGCCCGGCGCACCCGCTGCACTGATTGTCGGTCACCATGATAACTGGGAGTCAATTGATAAGCTCACATTGTTGATATAAATGTATGTAAGGTTTAAACCGCCAGCCACTTGTTATACAGCCCACTCCCTCTCTAAGAAGGGAGGTCTGTATCCCAGCAGTGGGAACATTATAGGCCGATTATGCTTTTGAAGGCAGGGTTTTGCATGGAATTTGACAGTAATCAATCATTTAACTGTGTCTATAGTAGTACCTATCACTGCTAGAGAAGCCATAATGTTTTATCCTACCATATTTTAACTTCCAAAATGTTAAGACCTAAAATGTTTTAAGGAATTTAGTAAGTTGGCATCTAATACATAAGTAGGCCTTTTTTCATGGCTTATCTTTTGCAATTTTAATTTTGTGAAATCAGAGGTGCAATTCCCGTATTTTTAAGAACGGGGTGCGGACTTTTGGGAGGAGCTCGTGGCTAAGTAATAACAGCCGCTCGGGTCGATCCAACAGGTTAAGCTACGCTTGCCGGGGTTGGCCCGTGGATGGGTGACCATTTACACATATCGAGACTCCTCCGTGCCTCGGAAAGCACGTTAAGCCGTTGGTCCCGGCTGTCATTTATGGATCTTTGACAGTCGTTACGAGTCGTCAGAAGCCCGAAAGTCTGACAACCAGTCTAACCAAGGGGTATCGTATTACCCAGTTACTGGGTTGTGGAGGTCAGATAGGCAGTCGCTCCATGTAAAATACTGGTATTCAGCTGCATCCGGTTAGACTGGAAGCCGACCCCAACATAGTTGGGAAAAGGCAGATTGATTGGTGCGGACTCGTGGTCACACCATCCCATTCGCGATCTGTCAGAAACACAATAAATTTACCAACATTTTTGACAACAGTTTGACAGATTGTGCACATATTTTAATGATCCGATACAATATTAAATTTATTTACTAGACAATTAGGTTCACGCGCTGCGCAGCCCCACGCATCTCAGTATAATTTAATACGTGTCAACACTCGCACTGAAATTATACCTTTTCGTGAAGAAAATATGTTCGATAATTGTTAAAAAGTGCGCTCAGCGTCGCGTTGGTTCACGTCGCGGTCTGAACTGATCCTAACAAATGCCCTCTGCTCTATTCACCAGTTTTTACATATATGTGTAATAAACTAACAAAAAACTTATAGACTGGACCACTAACACTAATATTAACTAGACCAATTGAAACGAGCTACTGCAGCCCAAGAAATTCAGCTGCAATTGCTCATCTAGTTTAGTGAGCGAACTGTAACGGTGTGCCGTTACACTCACCGGTCCTCATTAAAAGGTTCCTATTCTAATGTAAACAGCAGATGGTCGACTCGGAATAGAGAACAATTATCGAGCTATATCCCGGATTACATGCCCCGAGGGAATATGAAGTTAGCGGCCGATTCTATTTGCATAAATTGCGCTTTCAATTAAACTTAGATCTGAGACTGATGCATTGACGAGTCTCTCTATAGCGTGGGATAATCAGAATAGGGTCCAGATTGTGAATGAATGAAGAACTGTGAGTGAATTGGTTGAAGTATTATCTAGTCAATCACGTTCATGAATCGTTAGGCCCGTTGTGCATATAGAATCAACATGAATACTGTACCCAGGTTTTTGTAATATCTATACCCATATTTAAAAGAGTGTCCTTGGACTTTCTTGCCCGTTCTTCTACATAGAGATCTACGTTTTGGAATGGGCAACTAGCTTCAACTTTCTGACTAACTGACTGACTGACTCTTTGACAATTCAAAAGTAAATGGTTTAATTGAAATAAATGCTTTGAGTTTGAGTTTGAGTTCACGGCACGATTTCTTTACGGTACGGTTAACCGCGCCGTAGGAAAATCGTGTGACCTTGTTTATGGCATGTTTCTATGGTATACGGCGAAGGCGCTACGCCGCGCCGTAGTGTAGTAAAAACCTTGTTGGCGACACTGTGATACTCACTATGAAAGTTCATAGTAATCCATACAACACTGACGATCGTGGCTACACACGACGAATAAACCGTAATTTTTCACGACAAGAATAACGTGTCTGTACAGTCGAACAAGCTATTTGGTATACATGCTAAACTGAGTACTAAAGTACTACTTTAAACAATTTTGTGAGTGTTTTCAGTAGTCAACAATCCTTTAACGTCTCTCTTCTAAGCCATAAGCTCAAAAAGTTAAATTACACACACATTTTGCCACAATATATTTTGCTTGTATACCAAATAGCTTGTTCGACTGTACAAAGGGCCAGAAGGTAGGTAAAATAAGTTGACAGATAAGGTTGTGCATTCTGAAAGTTATCAAACTTTGCGAATAGATGTTAAATGCTTACTTAATTTGTCAATAATACTGTATGGAAATATAAAATATCTAATGCTAGAAATTTCCATACATATAAAAAATACACGGTCAAGATTATTAGAACCAACACATGTTATAGACAACAGAACTTACCTACGAGTATGTGGCCGTGGAAGTGACGTCATTGATCATTGATCGATCGTACGTTTATATAACTTTTTACCATTACGGAAAAGCGTAGTTATAAGTGGCCGTAAGACGTATGGGAATCGATTGAATTAAATAGCTAAACTTGCGGATGTGTCGGCTTCTTTGCATGGGTTTCATGGGACCTAGTGACACAGTTATTAATGGTTTGTTATGGTTGAGGCATGAGTGCAACTGTTACGTGTATTCACATCTAAACATAGGATTTATAAACTTACTAGCTACGCCCCGCGGTTTCACTCGCATAAGTCTCAATCCCGTGGGAATGTCGGCATAAAAAGTATCGTCTGTTCAGCCGTTTTAGCGAGAAAGCGTAACAAACAAACAAACTCACTTTCGCATTTATAATATTAGTTAGGATAACGGAATAATATAAGGTTTATTCATGTTGAGTGTAAAATCGATAGAAAGCTATTTAAATAACAGAATGCAGTGTGTAGAAATCGAAAAAATTGATAGTAAACTAGAATTAAAGTCATACAGATCAAGCTATAAACATAACAAGTCTGGTGTACCAGAGAGTGTCCATCGCACAGAAAAAATGCATCCGCGCCATAGCGGGAATACACCCATGGGAATCTTGCAAACCTTTTTTCAAAAAGTTCAAGATATTAACCCTTCCAAGTCTATATATCTTTGAATGCGCTAAGTTTGTTAAAATGCACCCGGAGTTATTTAAAAAGCTCATGAAATGTTTCCAAAAGTAATTGGCACAGAAATAGAATAGTTTTGCCCATAATTCCTAGGACAGCCTTATATAGTAAGAATAGCTATGCAATGTGTGTTCGCATATTTAATGCTATACCGGAAAATATTAAAATCTTACCAGCTAATAAATTTACAAGGTGTATTAAAGTATGGTTAGGCGAAAAGAATCTTTACTCAGTAAGTGACATATTTAATAAGAGGTTGGAAAATAAATAACAACCATAGGTAATCATTTACGCTCTGACTGACATTAATAGTATTTTGAAAAAAATTATTTACAATATTCCTACTCAATTCTGATTTTAATGGAATATGAATGACTATAATAATAATTATGAACCCAAATGTTTGCATGTCACATTATTATGACTATTTATTTATTAAGGATCTGGATTATTTATTTTAAGACCGAAATTGTACCACTACTTTGTAGCAAATAAATTGATTTGATTTGAATCACGTCAGCTGTTAGTTGCATTTTGGTGGATTTGTGAGTGAAGACTAGGCAAACAAAGCACCTAGGTGCTTTTGTATAGGTAGGTAAATACCTATTTATATATAGTATTTATAGACACATGATGGCTCGTTGTTTCTGCTGCCAGTGGACATCTGAAATACCCAGAGCCTTAACATTATATACATAAATACAAAGATGCTCGTGGCTAAATGATAGCAGCCGTACGGGTCGATCATAGGTTAACCTACGCTTGGCGCGGCCGGTTCATGGATGGACCCTCCATTACATATCGAGACCCCTCCGTGCCTCGGAAAGCACGTTACGCCGTTGGTCCCGGCTGTCATTTGTAGATCTTTGACAATCGTTACAGGTAGTCAGACGCCCAAAAGCTTGACACCAAGGGGCATCGTGTTACCCAGTCACTGGAAATCAGATAGCTCCATATAAAAATACTGTTATTCAGCTACAACCGATGACACTGGTAGCCGACCCCAATATGGTTTTGTAGTATTGTCTACATTTCTTTTTCATTTCTCCTTTCGCAGGTCTGCTGGAAGAAATTTCTTAAGAAATAAGCAGTACCTTTGTACTCATATTATATTATTATGTCATAAATATAGGTTACTGTGTGTACATAAATAATAATAAATATAAATAAAGAATTGGGCAATGGGTAGGCGGATTGACTTAGATATAAAGTTGAAAATTTTCATCATCTGCCTAGCCTTTTCCCAACTATATTGGGGTCGGCTTCCAGTCTAACCGGATGCAGCTGAATATCAGTATTTTACATGGAGTGACTGCTCTGATCTGACCTCCATAATCCAGTAACTGGGTAATACGATACCTCTTTGCTAAAACTGGTTGTCAGACTTTCGGGCTTCTGACCGTAACGACTGTCAAAGATCCACGTTTGACGGCTGGGACCAACGGCTTAACGTGCTTTCCGAGGCACGGAGGAGTCTCGGTATGTAAAGATGGTCACCCATCCACGGACCAACCCCGACAAGCGTAGCTTAACCTGATGGATCGACCCGTGCGGCTGTTATTTCTTAGCCACGAGCTCCTCGAGGATTGACTTAGATATAAAGTTGAAATTTTTCATGTCCCTGTATATTCAAAACACTATTTTCATTTGTAGCTGTGTTAGAATTCTGTCATAATGATTTTAATTCCCTAATAACAGTAGCGTGGCGTGCAGTGACATCTTGATTGCTCTAAGTAATTAAAGTCTAGTTGACAATAGCCTAGCTACATGTTCCATCTGATACTGTCGTGACGTCATCACTGAGTTGTGACGTGTGGTTCTGTATTGTCGACTGGCATTTGTTTTTGTTGTCGATATGACTGATTGGTATTGAAGTAACGAGGCCGTTGGAGCTTGTTAGTTGAGAAGGTTCAAAATGAGTTCGGTTTTAAAGACTGTTTCATTTTGATAATATAAGTAGCAACCCGCCCCATGGCATCATGTCAAAACATCGAGAGACTGTGCTACGTCTGAATCCTATATCATAAACTATTTGTATATATATTTGTAATCGCGTTCCCGAAAACGGCTCTAATGATTTCGATGAAAGTTGCAATATAAGGCCGCTTGTACACGCTAAGAAATTTCACCGTGTCTGCTGCAGATAGGACCAATTCATCATGTACACGACAAGAATTTTGTCCGATCTAGGCACGAAAACCCCCCGCCCCCTACCCCGTCCCCCTTCCGCACCAGAGGAACTTCGCGCATCGGGTCTAGCGCAGACCAGATTTTTTTCTTGATCAGCGCCGAAGCAGTGTACACAGTTCGTGTGTAGAAACGACACGAATTCTTGCGAAGGCCCGGCGACTTTTCTTAGCGTGTACACGCGGCCTAAGGGTTTACGGGGGCGAAAAATCGATCTAGCTAGGTCTCATACCTGGGAAAATTCGTTTTTTTCTATTTTCAACTTTGCGTCACCCAAAGTTTAGAACAAGATGGCTGTCCTAGAATAATGACATGGCAGCATGGAATTAGTATGAACTTTACTATTAAATGAACATTCTATATTTTCACCAGGGCCGAGCTCAGTCGCCCAGGTACTTAATATAATGTACCCGGAATAAATTAAATGGTGAAAACCGCATGAAAATCCATTGCCAAGATGAGAAAACCAACACGGTCAAATAGAATGTGAATATATTAAAAAGTAACATTTCTCTCTCACTCTTTTTATATATTTTTTTATTAAATATAGACACTTTTTACGATTACTTTTTTATTTTAAATCCTAATCAAAAATATTTTATGCAATTAAGGGTTAATTAATATCAAACGATCACACATTTATCATGCTTGAATCAGTTGTATGACGTGTTAGGTGATTCTTATCACACTGACATAAAGTTCAAATTAGACTGATCGACGTCAACGTCAAACATATCAACTAACAAGTGGTTTACAACTAACAGAATAATAAATTTATGATTTCGTCGCTTTATTTATGAAGCTTACAAAATACTGCTTAAATGATAAAAGAGTGATTCTAAAATTTTCATTTGTATATTGGGACCTAAATTAATCAAAGAAAATCGTTTTTGGTGTAAGGCACCTGTCCCGGCGATTTACGAGAAGCGAGTAGAGCTAACAACTACAAACGAGTTATCGATGACGTGCAGCAAGTCTCGTCATACTATGTACCAAGGGTGGCCTGCGTGAGTCTCCCATCGAGTGGTCTGCCCGCAAAGCGAGTGTCGCTACGACAAACGAGTATTCGTTGGCGGTGTGAACAGCCAGCGATCAACGATTAATATATGTATCTCTTTTACTTACACGGGGTTAACATTCTTTTATACCATTCCCCCTCTAAAAAGCTCACTGAAAACAGTGAATAAAAAGCACTTTTAGTCACTGTTTTGGTGTTTGAAATTAGAACACATCAATATATTCGAACTCCATCTCAATGCCATACAACCTCCTTGCGAAAAAATACTTGATACAAACTCCGATGTGATTGGTTGACATTTTCGACAAGGA
Source organism: Lithophane ornitopus (assembly GCA_948473465.1). Lineage (NCBI taxonomy): Eukaryota > Metazoa > Arthropoda > Insecta > Lepidoptera > Noctuidae > Lithophane > Lithophane ornitopus. Next base: position 5,093,545 of record OX419616.1, on the reverse strand, counting down.
GTCTATAGAATAAAAACTGTTTTGTGTTCTTTGCTGTCATTAGTAAATTGGCGCTATTTTAAATACTGTAAGTTGTATGAACACAAAGTTTAGTGTTACTTCATAATAAATCGATTGAAAATGCATTCAAGTGATGAAGAAGATGTGTTAACATCTGAGTTTGCTACCCAACAAATCTCGGCTGGTTTACGTCAAAGCCTACGATGAGTTTTGCAAATGGAAAAGTGAAAATCAAGCTTCTGGAACATTTTCAGAGTCGGTTTTCCGAACTTATTTTAATGAGTTGTAGAAGAAAAAGAATTCATCGACATTTTGGAGTACGTATTCTATGCTACGGTGTACTACAAAAACAAGGCATAACATTGACATAATAACAAACTCGAAGTTGCAAGTTCTTTTTCTCGTAGTCATGGTATAAAGTATAGTATGCAACTCTTGAATAAAACGGATTTATATCGAGGGCCATGAATCACTCGCGTCGCTCAGGATCTAACACTTGAATCACTCCCTACGGTCGTGATTCAATCGATAGAATCCTTCACTTGCTCGTGATGCATCTATGGCCCTCGCTTTAAATCCGTCATTTATTCACTAATTGCATAATATACTATTGTACGTTTCTTGAGCAAGAAAATCATTGATAGCTCCTCGCTCTCTCGTTGGCAGTGGGTCTGGTGCCTAATTAGGAACAACCCAAGTTGTTTAAATAGTTCTTAGTTAGATCGGAAAGTGATTCATGTTCATTGATCTAAATTAGATTTCTCATTTTATTTTCAACATCATATTAATATTTCCTCTTGATTCTATGACACTGACACTCTACGTCAATTTGCCTGTTATATAGCCATTCCAAACAAATTTTAAAGAACTGACTAACCAATTATGTGTTTACAACGAAGATTAAGACCAACAATTATGAATAGAGAACTTGTCAGTCACATCCAGCCCAAACTCAGCTCACCGTTTGTTCAAATATTGGGACAAACATTTGCTCGCTGCCAATTTACTTGGAGTTTCGAATGTTGCACTAGAGCTGTTGAATAGAGATATATACAAACATGTTTCGAGAAGTCTACGGGCTGTAGACAAATATCGCTTTCAACTGAAATAGGCAGAGGTAGAGGTGACTTTCACATTGCACCAGCTATGTTTAAGTCCCAAACATCCTATAGGGTGCGAGCCTATTGGCATCAACCGGGTACGAATCCAAACTCTGGGCTGCTACTCAGAAATTCAAGAACTGAAATTCTATAACCAAATACCCAAACAGATCAGAGAGCTGCCGCTAAAGTACTTTAAAAACAAACTCAAGAAATGGCTGTATTATAATGCGTTATAAGCAAAATTTGAAATATGATCTCACTAGTAATATAATTATAATGTAATTTTAACGATTTTAATTTTTACCTCAATGTCATGATCTCAGTAGCAACATTTGTTTTTTGTATAAGTATTATCCTACTAAAATAATATATATATAATAATATTATAAATGTGAAAGTTTGTGTGTTTGTGAGTTTGTGTTCGTGTGTCTGGATGTTTGTTACTCAATCACGCAAAAACGGCTGAATGGATTTGGATGAAATTTGGCAAATAGATAGTTTATAACCTGGATTAACACATAGGATACTTTTTATCCCGATATTCCCACGGAATCGAGACTTACGCTGGTGAAACCGCGGGGCACAGCTACTTTTATTATTATAAGATAATTTTTGCATGCTGAAATGAAACTAAGCAAAATATGTGGGATTTTTTACATATAAGACCTTTTATGTACCATATTTTATGCAAAATAAAGATATTATATTCATTTTGTTCATTCGTTCCGGAAAAATCCAATAATACTTTGCCAGACCCAGGTTTTGAACTCAGGAGGATCTCACGCTCAGCAGACATTAGTTTTGTAATGCACAAAAATATACCGTTCTTAACCTTAAAATGCAAAACCGCGAATTGTACGTGGCATGTTGAAATACTCAACTTACACACCACAGCACGAAGGCCAGTCCGCCACTTATCTATACATAATTATGAATTAAAGTCGGTTTTCGTGTTAGTCTGTATGCCCGCGTTGTTCTTCTAAACTACTTAACAGATTTTGATGAGGTTTTTACCATCGTTTAGAGAATTTATTCCGGAAGGTTAATGTGTATAATACGTTATAATTCAAGTTACATTTAACTAATAAATCTCGATGTTTTATCAAGTCGTAAAAACCGTGCGAAGCAGGAGCGTGTCGCTAGTAATATTATACTAGCTGATGCTCGCGGCTTCGCCCGCTTGGATGGCGTTTATTATATACTAAAACCTTCCTCGAGAACCACTCTCTCCTTTGGTGAAAACAGCATGAAAATCGGTGCAGTCGCTTTTGAGTTTATCACGAATAATATGACAGACAGACGCGGCGGAGAACTTTGTTTTATAGGAAGGAAATACATTCGTACCTCACCGATGCGATGCAACGATTTAATTGTCCCACTGATGTCTTTGTCTATTCCACAACAGCCTTCGCCTATTTATTGGCAAAGTATTGATCGGCATCTGTAACTTTATGTGTACAGTCGTGGAATGAAAAGGTTAAGCACCTTAGGCAACTCACATCTTTGGTAAATTTTTCTGACTTTGAACTACCAATAAAACGATGGATGGACTGTATGAAACACTAGCTGCGCCTCACGGTATCACCCGCGTAAGTCTCGATCCCGTGGGAATATTGGGATAAAAAGAATCGTATATCCTATTTCAGGTCCGGGTCTACCCATGTGCTAAATTTCATCCAAATCCGTTCAGCCGTTTTAGCGTGAAAGTGAAACAAACAAACTCACTTTCGCATTTATAATATTAGTTAGGATGATATGGCTAGTAAGGGTGACTACTAAAATGTGGATTAATGAAGAAAATTGAAGAAGAAGCAATTTATTTGGAGTCAGCGCAGCATGATTCACATGCTGCGCTGCCCAACGAGAGCCTCCATAGGTGTTGGTCGACGCTCTTGGCTATTAAGCCATTGGCTGATATGACTATCGGCACAATGATCGCAGAGTCCACATCCCACATGTCGACAACCTCGTGAGCCAAGTCAAGATACTTGATTTGTGGATCTTTCTCGTCCTTCACGAGGTTCCCGTCATGCGGGACCGTTATGTCAATCATCATTGCGCGCCGCACTGTTCGATCCATTACCACCATCAGGCTTATTCGCAACAATAGTGTTGTCAGTGATGATGGATCGATCGATTATGCACTTGAAAACTGCTTAAACTTTTTGTTCCGTGACTGTACCTTACTTATGCCAGCCGATCAACCGCCGGTAATTTAATGTTCTAAGGAACGTCGACCTTTCTACTACGAACGGTTTATACCACGAGTAACAGAATAAACTCAGGACCTCAGACACACCAATTAGAATATTCAATTATTTGCATAATACAACAACTAATTCTTTAATTGAAGTTCTTGAAACTAATATTTTTCATTTTTGAACCATGGTAATATGGATTTTAAAGGGCTTGTGGCTAATTGATAACAGATGCATGGGTCGATCGATCAGGTTAAGCTACGCTTGCCGCGGTTGGTCCGTGGATGGGTGACCATCTTTACATACCAACACCCCTCCGTACCTCGGAAAGCATGTTAAGCCGTTGATCCCGTTTGATAGTTGTTGTTGGTGTCAGAAGCCGGAAAGTCTAACAACCAGTCTTACCAAGGGGTATGGTGTTATGTAAATGGATTGTGGAGGTCAGTTACGAATTATTTACAAATAGTATAAAACGTTATTCGTATGCGTTTAGTTATTCGAAACTACCGAATGGATTGTGATGGCTTTTCATGTTAATTAATTTATAGAATTTATTTATTTCGAGCAACCAACCGTTAGCAGCGTAAAGATAATCGCAGACTGGTCGATGTTTCAAACACGTATTTACATAACGTCTATTACTGAACATGAGTATCGTTATCGTACCTTTAAAATTCAAGCTACACTGCTAGAACTTAGACTTTTATAACCGTTCGAAAAACGGTTGGAACCTATTGCATTAAGATACGGTTTTCTAGAAGAAAGGTGGCCGCCATAAAAGCCGCAGTGACTGTCAATAAAATCTTTTGCACATTTATTGAGCGAGAAATCGTTGATAGCTAGTCGCTTCCTCGCCTGCCGTGGGACAGGTACCACAGTGCTAATTGATTTTATAACGACATAAAACTGCCATAATTGTTATTGGTCAACCGATGACGTCGACTCCACACGTCATGCCCGCGTCAATCGATCAATTAGAACCATAAAGTCTGTTTTTTTATCTCGCCTATCACACGTGCGGCGAGCGGTGGTCAATTGTTTTTGGGAATTCGTTGGTTTTTCATGTAAAAAACCCTGATTATCAATTGTTTTTCCCGAGCAATCAAAGATATTTAGAAGATGTTGATGAAAGGTGTTATTCAAATTCATTTTGTGAAATTCGGTTGTGACTTAAATCATTATTTTATTCAAGTCAAGCACCTCCCGATATCTTTGCCTTCATTAAACATATCACAATCAGAAATAGTACGTTCAGTATTTCAACTGTAACTGTAAATAAGAGATATCATAATTTATTTAGTATTATTTATTTTATTTCTTTATCTCTCCCTTATAACTATCATTACAGGTTCACCACCTGATGTGAAAACGCGGTCTCGTAAATTTTTTTTTTGTTGTTTTTTTGTGGATGTGAAATCATCAAATGACTTCTCCCGCTCTGGGCGGAGCGGAAGGGCGTGTCAGACTTTTACTGACTAAAACCCACCCGTGTTCCTTCAGTTGCCGCAAACCTGGCAGGCGTATAATTACTACTGTCTTTATTAAAATTATTATCATTAAAATTATTTACTATTTAAAACTATTAGGTAATAATGCTGTAAAGTTCTCGCATATGAGTAGCCTTCTTATTCTTCTTTCCCCTTTTGGGTCGACGATGGTACCTTTCAGTAGCTAGTAATGCAAAAAATGTAGTTTTACTTTTTTATCATTTCAATCACAGTCCCCTAATATTAATAAAATCTAAAGCTGAACAGTGAACAGCACCGACATAATATTTTTTACTTGTAGAGACTCTATGTTGTAGTTTTCAGACATACACTTTTGCTTCAACTTTAAAACCGTACATAATCACCTGATAGCGTGTCCTTACCCATAACAGTTAGTTTTAGATAGCTACGATATATTTTCCAAATTCTAGACTGCATGAAGTTTATTTTTCAGTAGGTATAGTAAATGATTGTATTTCTGTTGGTTTGTACAAACACTTTTACACGTCAATCATATTTAAAAACTAGATGAGGTCGGCGTTTCCTATCTGACTACTCTGAGAAGAATGGCCGAAACAAACTCAGAGGTCACAGTCTCTTTTAAAGTCCAGACATAATCTTGGTCAGACCATGTGAGGAACATATAGATTGGTGTCTGAAATGGTCTTTTCAAGAAAGAACCACACAGATTGAGTGGACTTGTCCAGTCAGTGCAGTTTGTCAGTAATTCTGGAGCTCAACTCAGAACTTAAGGAGTTCAATAATTCAACGTACAATACTAAAGAAAGGATATTTGGGTAGGTCCTATAAAGAACTCAAACATAATTTACGTTATAAAAGTAATTACACTTTCTGATAACAGTGTCCTGCAGTCAGAATACTCCTGTTTGACTAAGCTTATCAATATTATTGTCAGTAGACCAATGGGCTAATTCGAACACACAAATTCTCAACCAATCTTTAATCTTTATATGGATGTTAGATTACCATCTAGAAATACACAATAGGTAGGTACTGAACACAAAAGTGAAATATATAAATGATCCTCTAAAAACTCAAAGACCTTGTGATGATGGACACTTTTCTAAATTAATGAACCCTAAAAACTTTTTGCGCTTCTAATGATTCTCACCTTTTTTATTTATAATTGAGCTAGGGTACCTCAACCAAACGGGTTAGGTTAGATTGAACTGTGACCGACCACGCGCGAGCCGAATTGATCGCAGTAACTAAGCTAGAGCACCCAGACCAAATGGGTTAGCATAAGCATAGCATAATCAGCCTATAATGTTCCCACTGCTGGGACACAAGCCTCCTCTCTGTGAGAGGGAGCCGGGCCGTAATCCACCACGCGGGCCCTGTGTGGGTTGATAGATGTCATATGTATTCGAATTTTTGGTTCTAGGACATGCCGGTTTCCTCACGATGTTTTCCTTCACCGTTTTGAGAGCAGTGGTGATGAAATAATTTATACAAAGTAAAAAATGGGTTAAATTAGGTTAGAACTCTGACCAATCGATACATCCAAGTTAATTAGAGTTACTTGACTATAACAGTGTTCAATAATATTTTTGAAAGCGCAAAATGAGAATTATTAGAGGAACGATAAATTACACGCCAACAAAAAACTTGGTTAGATTCCGATGATTTTGCAACACTGCATAACACAGTCGAAGGCTTTCAATATTAATTGCACCATACAAACTTATGACAACATTTCGACAAGAATACTGCGTTTTATACCAGGAAATAGGTATATTATCATCATGTAATTAAAAGCTAAAATAAAAAGAGCATAACAATTTTACATCAGTTTAATGCTATAATGGGACTTTTATACGTTCATAATAACGACTCATGGGGTTGTAATAAAATGCGATGTTGTGCACTATTATGTCCTATGAAGCGTTTAGTAGTTTAGAACGCAATTAACGCTTTAATTAAATAAAAACGTGGTGAAACTAAGTCCCTAGATGATACGGTCGCGATGTGTAAACCTCTAATAACTGCAATACTATTAGATAATTATTGCCTTCAAGGTTTTCCAGGTATCTACATGCTATCGCTGCTATAGGCAGCTCTGCCCCATATGGCTCTAAAAATGGGTACCTGCGTATCATTTGATAAGAAAGAGAGAGTAGTAAAAAAAAAAGCAATTTTTATTTTTTATTAAGGCCTAATTAGACAAAAAATTATTGATCTGTTTTTATATCAATGCAATTTGTTATCTCTACACCACATGAATGATTAATAATTATAATCAAGAATCAATATTACGATTTCATTTCATTTCACACATTCAAGAAACAAAGACCCCGACCTATTCTTTAAAAATCTCATGAAAACTTAGGTGAAGTGAGTTTAATGTGAGCTAGCAATAATGTCAATCCCTAGCATCGCGTGCAATGACCACTTCAAGCTCACTTCACTTCACTATTCTGTAAACACCTCTTCGAGAAAACTTAGGTGAAGTGAGCTGTCAATCCCTAGCGTCAGGTGAAGTGACAGCTCACTTTAAGCTCACTTCACCTAAGTTTTCACGGTGAGATTTTTATAGAACAGACCAACAGTTACCAGCAAGCTCACTTAAAATTCAATTTAATACACAACGACAATTAGCAGTCAAAACTTACCAAAAATTATAATAAAAGTTAAAACTCAACTAACATTTTCCTAATTCACTTTACACCTGACAAAACACTGAACTACCCTCGTTATCCGATATTTTTAATGCCGAAATATCGGAGTAGCCTGCCGTCATGCGATTGCGTGTACTTCATATTTTTATTCGAAACAACGAGGAAATCATTGTATAAACAGAACTCATTTTAACCTCTCCTATCCTGAGAAGGTAGGTTGCTTAAACCTGGTTGACACGCACTATAAGGTTTCTAGTTTTGACTGGTGGTTTACACCTTCCGAAAATGTAGCATAAGCATAATCAGCCTATAATGTTCCCACTGCTGGGACACAGGCCTCCTCTCTTCGAGAGGGAGTGGGTTGTAATCTAATAGAGAGGCCCAGTAGATCAAGATGTAACATGTCCTCGAATTTTTGGTTCTGAGACATGGCGGTTTTCTCAAAATATTTTCCTTCTCAATGAAAAAGCCCAAAACGCCCGCTTGGGTTCGAACCCACGACCTACAACTCGTAAGTCGGGGCCGTTACCTCTAGGCCACCACATCTCACAACCACCGAAAATGTAGGCTTAAATGAAATCCAGACACTGAGTATGATTCCTGATTCCCGATAGATATAGCTGACCTAGAAGTCTTCAAGACTGCAGCAAATAGATTACTTCCAGGCAGGCATGCACTTTTGTAGAATATAATCATTATTTACTATTGGTTTAACTAATATGAAATTACAATCAATATATTATTATCTACTACACTAATATTATAAAGAGCAAAGATTTGTATTTTTGTTTTTAATTAATAAACTCAAAAACTACTGGACCGATCACTGAGTAACATAAGCTATAATTTATAAAGATGTCACGCGGGCGAAGCCGCTGGTGGAAGCTAGTTATGTATATCACGCATATTTAGCATTATCAAGCATTAAGTATGTTATATAATTATATTACCCGACTGCTCGACAGCAAAGACAGGGGTTATATTTTTCACACGTATCATATAAATGGAACGAACTTACCTGTGAGTGAAGTTTAGTTCAATTCGAGATTAGATACCATCAAATGCATCAAACTTCTCGAAAAGTGAGCTTCTTATGCGGATGGGAGCGGGCCCTATCAGAATACGGCGATATACCAGCGATACGGTTTTTTTTTAAGGATTATGCTAAGATTAAATGGTATTTTTTTTTTTTTTTTTAACCCAATGCGATAAATGCGTTCTCTTTCTAACTTTATCTTTACTTTAAAATAATAACTATACACAATGCAATCTGTTAATTCAAGAGAACATCATTCTTAGTAACTCATTCTCATTTCCTTAAACCTAAGTTCAACAGTTCAATTCACGTTTGTCGATGGCGTATACAATGAAGACATGTTTGCCTCCTTCTGATCTGATAGGTGTTGCCAACACAACGGGCAAAATATTGATCACAACGGCGGATAAGCTCAAAAAACAAAACAAACATGGTTACACGTGGACCCTATACACGATCCACAATACCGAGCCAGTAAAATTACGGAATAACATCGTCTATTTAACATGGACCAATTAAAATGCGCGGTGCCCTCTAGCGTATTTTAAGAGGTTTACAGCCGGTGCGGACCGGACGCGTTTAAAAATTAAACTTATGGTATAATCTCTATTACGTTTACGTATCATGAATATGTTGAGTCGATTGTGAATGGTCATTTGGTAAATAGGTCAGAATGTACCTACATTACTATAAATTGAAGTCGCTTTTCGTGTCTGTCTGTGTGAGCGCGATGTTCTTCTAAACTACGCAACGAATTTTGATAACGTTTTTACCATACCAACCATAAAATGATGTTAATCGATTTTTTCAAGTCGTAAAAACCGTGCAAAGCAGGGACGGGTCACTAGCATTTGTATGAAATAAAATTGTTTGCCTGAAATAAATTGGAATTTTTGGTGGAGTTATAGTGAAGTTCAATTAATAAATTGCATTTTGAAACTGTGAGATTGCGTTTTTAAATAACTTATTTCAGAGAATTTTGAACTCCATTTTTCGATAAAAATAAAATTTGCGAGTTTAAAATGGTTGGATTGATATGAAGTAGGGAGTTACGGGAAGTATATTTATTTACAGAAAATTGCAATTACAACAACGCACACATTTTGTTTGTTGTAAAATATATTTACCAATATGCTTTTATTGTTATTGCTACATGTTGTATTATATTTATGCGAACCATTTAATTAAATCTTAATTATGTTATATCCGTACTACAAAGAACTAGAATGTTGTAAACCATAAAAAATTGTGCTATTACAATTTAAATGCATGCACTTTAATTAAATTGTAAGACTACTCGTAATGTTTCCAATTTCCGAAGCGTGTAATACAAAAGAAAGCTTACGACCTTGTCACACTATTAAACTACTATCGTACGAATGACCTAAATGACGTAATGGCAAAACCTTCCCTTTCTATAACGGTCCAAGATTAGGTTCCCATAGAGAAAATATATATAATGCCCTATATTTCATTTTCCTGGAATCACTCGTAGATGCATTGAATAAAAAATGTTTTATTATTCGCTATTTTCTGCATGAAAGTGAAATGCTACGCCGTAGCACGAGCTACGAAGCTCGTAGACGGTCTACGAGTTCGTAGCGTACAAATTAATCATCGAGCTGTTAATTCATTTATGTTGGGTTATTTTCATCGATTCACTTTCGTTGGCAACTAGTAAGTTGTTGTTCGTAATAACGTTGTTACAGTTGAGACTTAATACTTTTTATTTTCTGTTTAGGTTCGGTTTATGTTTAGGATGGTAAGACTATTTAAACTGAGCTTTTATAAATTCCTGACGTTTTTTCATAGACTAAATTTTTTATCAATTCACTTTAGTTTCTGTCATATCTTCATATATGAGATCATAATCACTCAATAACATGTTTACGTCGCCTATGTGAAGTACATTATTATTCAAACACCAAGAGCACAATGGCAAACTTCCTATACCATACAATAGTTCGTTTTCGTCAAACTGTTAATGGCGTTCATTCTATACAAAAATATAGTGACAATTCTTTGAACAGAGTCAAAGATGACGAGACGGGCGTCTGACGTCACTCGCGGCACTCTGCGGCTGCGGCTATCGATCGGATAAGCTCGTGTCATCTCGCTCGCTCCCGTGATCTCATCTCACGCTATCCCGCTCGCACTCGCGTACCTTCGCCTCAGTGAAAAGCTGCGTTCCGAAATACGCTACTAATATTTATTTTAACGCAACCACCCGGGCCGATACACGTGGTGGCCGAGTCGCTTTTACCTGAATTTTTTCATTGAATTTGAACTTTTGTGGTAAAAATATTACAAAAGAACACAATGTACTTAACTCTGGATTACTATCAAATATTAAACTAATTTGGTGTAACACCATTTTCACTTACATGAATTCTGTAAATTCTCATTACTACTTAATTAATTAGTTTGTTAATAATGCATTGTTCTGGGAAGGTTTGAAAGGCTAACTACCGCGAAGTATGACATAATCGGTTCAATTTGAACGCGGCAGAATATAATGTGCGATGACCTGCGTATTGATGACCTTGGATATAGAATGTTCGTACCTAAAGTAGGTTTGTATGTACACTTGAATGTTGTATGTATAGGTACAATTGAATGTTGAACGAATAGGCTTGTTTACATAGAAACATGATATTTTATTGGACACTATCGCAATGCCGGGATGAGCTAGTGGCTAAGTAATAACAGCCGCATGGGTCGATCCATCAGGTTAAGCTACGCTTTCCGGGGTTGGTCCCTGGGTGGGTCTTTACATACCGATACTCTCCCGTGCCTCGGAAAGCATGTTAAGTCGTTGGTTGGTTGTCATTAATGGAACTTTGACAGTCATTTCGGGTGGTTAGAAGCCCGAAAGTCTGCCAACCAGTCTTACCAAGGAGTATCGTATTACCCAGTTACTGGGCTGTGGAGTTCAGATAGGCAGTCGCTCCATGTAAAATACTCGTATTCCGCTGCATCCGGTTAGTCTGGCAGCCGACCCTAACATAGTTGGGAATAGGCTAGGAAGATAGATTTATCGCAATGCCGCTGCTCAAGTACCAAAGTGATTTGTTGGAATGAATTGTCTATGGTAAAGGTTCTAGCAGTAGAAAGCATTTTAGGCACTTTATAAACTTATGAGTTAGAATCGTTCATTGCAAGAGAAGGCCTCTTGTAACCTGCAATGGGTTAATTTTATTATAGACAGATTTTAGCAAATCACAGACCAGTTAAAGTAAAAATATAGTAGGAATAATCCAAACTTTTTAATATTATAAATGCGAAAGTAAGTTTGTTTGTTCGCTCTTACGCTAAAATGGTTAAACGGATTTAGATGCATTGCTCCATTTTTTGTTATTTTTACCTATTGTGGTACAGTAATTTTATTCTAGGTGCATCGTCTTCACATATAATATGTAATTGTTGTATACAAAATATTGTAAAACATTTTTAAAAGAGTAACGGTGGAGATTCTTGCCCATTCTTCTCCATACGAAAACTACCTTTTGGAAGGGGCAACTAGAATCAGTTATATTTCTTTGTTTTTTTTGACGTTCAGGAATGCCTTACAAGTCCCTATTTGAAATAAATGATTTGACTTTTGACTTTGAAGAACATGATCTGGATTTGGACATACTTTTTATCCCGGGATTTCTGCGGGATCGAGACTAACGCGGGTGAAACCGCGAGGCAGCTAGTAGTGAATAAAAACGTAGGTTCACCCGATAAACTACTGTAGCGGGGCCGCCGGTTATACATAGTCATACAGCACTAGGTGTTCTGTAAAGGCTACCAACCAGGCTATAGGTTCGTAATACACGGGTTCAGAGACTGAACATTAGGCTACATCAATGTTAAATATTAAACACGTTTAGCCTTACTTAGGGTTTTTTTCGGAATTGATCGCTAAAGCTACGGTTACCTAAAAGAGCGGTGGCCGCTACATAACAGCCGCAGTGACGGCTGTCATGAAAATGATGGTTTTCCTTTACGGTGTCAAAAAACGCTATCTAGGAAAACACATCAACATACTTTCATTAATAACATTTCAGTGACGTCAGTCGCCGGTAAATTGCATACGCTATGTGACGGCCACCGCTCACCGAACTGAAGTTTATGAAATGTTAAAAAGAAAGAAAGATTGATTAATCTGCACAAACAAAATGCACATTACAACAATAAAAAAAGACAACATACACATTCAAATTAGCCAAAAGCCTCGCATTCTACCAAAAAAAGTTAAGATTAAATGTTAAGATGATGATGAGATGTTGGTTATGTTAAGATTTAAATAAAAGATAAACCACACCCTGGGCAGTCAAATGATAAAATGATTTTATTTCTGTAAGTAGGTTTGTACAAATACTTTGCACGTCCATCGGAACCATTTGCTGACTTTTTATCACGGCACAAACTATTCCGTTGTCCGTTGTTCATTTTAAAATTGGAATTTCTGTCAAAAATCTCTAGAAACTCACAATTTAACACCTCACAACACTTCTTCACTCTTCACTGCTCAATTACCATCATTATTTCCACCCTGTTAGAGCTTAACATAATCCTGAATGTCCTACCATACTGTTAAATTGAGAGCCATGTTTTTTGAATCACGCTAGATTGCTCCCCGCTCCGCATGGATGAAATTTCTCTCCAAAGAAAATAAAAATTGCTATGCGGGCACCATGCATGCAGAACAAACCAGTGTGCGTGAACAAATATGCATGGCTCAAAAATCGCAGGCACGGCAAAAAGAGAAACGAATATAATAATCAATTGCTGCCCGACTCCACAAATGCCAGGTTGCATGTTTTAAGACTTATTCTATCTTATGTTATTCTGGGCCCACTGCCAAACTTCGCTTTTCAACTAAAAGCCATTTTCTAAAAGCTTATTCAAATCGTAACAGTTTTTTGAACTGATATGATTGATTAAAATATATCTGAAATCGCCAACTGGAGCAAGCGTGTTGATCAATGCTCGTGCCTCTTCGAGGCGATGCCTTTGCCTTGAAATCATCAAACGACTTCTCACGCTCTGGGCGAGAGCGGGAGGGGTCAGACTTTTGAGAGCCCGAAGAACAGACGTGTTCTTTCAGTTGCCTGTTGCCAAGGGCCCCTTTCGGACTTTTCCGCAACCCTGGCAGGACAGTATTAAGCTGGTATAATTATTATGATTTATGGTATATTTTGGTTCAGCCACAACCAACTGACTAAAATGAGATTTGACAGCGTATTACCTAGTTAATTGATTCAGGCGTGACTTTGTGGAATTTATTATCCCACCCACCCCATTATCAAATACAATAGACGTAGATATATTTAATTACCTATTCCGCATAACTATTCCTCAAGAGTAAAAAAAACCCTGTAAGAAAATGGACACAACATGTTTCACCTCTCAATGAGGCATCCTCAGGATGACGATTGACCAGTCGCGAACCCGAACACGACGTGCTGCCACGCCGAGCATCTTTGCGCCCGGCGGACGGTGTCAGATGTGTTTTTGTTGCTATTTGTTTTCTCTCTCATTATATTTGTTCTAATCATAATATTACGGAGGTCTGTATTTGTGGCCGTTTAAAGGTATTACTTGGAACTTAAGCATAACAGTCAAACTGTGGGTCAAAACATTCCCTGAAGGAGCAAGCAGTACAGTATATACACCTCTGCCTGCTCTTCGTGATTTTATTATGATAAGTTAATATAGTAAAGATATATTTTACTGCTACATTGGAAACGTCATACGTTACCACTAAGGATAACTTCGTCACCAAATGTTCACCTCGTCAAAATATCACAAGCCACGTGAACTTTTACATTTGCGTATAATTTTTCGCTCCATTCAAATATTTCGATTAACCATATTCGACAAAATCAAATAAATTCGTGGTACAGTATTAAAATCATAATATGTAAATGTACAAGAGTGGAGTTTATTTAAAACTGCAATTCAATAAATTGATGCGATTTACAAATAAAACAAGAGGTTGTGAATGGCTCTCATTTAATTATTTATATTCCTGTTCATTGCTCTTTTCAAAGAGACTACAAATTGATGCATTCATTCATCCTTTAGGTATGCTGAATTACGAAAGAATAAACAAAAATAATGAAAGATAAGATAAGCAGTCACTCCATTTAAAATATTTTATATTATATGTATTTAGCTGCATCCAATTAGACTGAAACCCGACCCCAACATAGTTGGGAAGGGCTACGCAGAATATGAACAATAATAAATAAATAAATACGTTATACAGATCACTGCTATGTCCAACTTAACATAAAAATATTCTGTAAAAATGGTTATAGTGCAACAATTTTTTATACAACTTTTAGGTGGTAAAGTACTACGTACAATTTCACAGAAATTGTTGAACAAGTTTCAAAATTAACGTTATGTCACACTTATTTTGTTTTCGAATTTCAGCAAAATCTGAATGCACTCAATGATTCCCTGAACAACACTTGATTTGATTTACAATATTTACTCTTTATTTTACAACGTATAGGAAGAAATGTGCGTATAAATATTATGTACAATTTTAATCCTATTTGTCTGTTGTAGTTCAATATTGGTTCAAAAAAAATGTAGGCATGACCGTAGATACCACGGTAACGGTGTGTGTAATAATTAAAATCCAGTGTTCTTTCGGTCATTGAACTATCACAGGTGGAGTGGAACAACTGACATAATTATATTTTTTTCAATACGAAACTTTTTGTTCGTATTCATTTGTAAAAAATGTCCTTTCATTTATGTGACACAGCAACTTAGCTCTAGGTTATACAACTCTCTAAGTTCAAATTGCTCTATTAATAAATAAATGTCTTTATTGTCGCCAGTATCTTACCTTAGCGTAATCTAACATATGCATCGTATTAATGTATTGCATAAAGGTACTGATACTGATTCCCAAACTAAGCTTGAGCTTGTATTTTGGGAAACAGTGTTATACCGCAGGAAGTAACACTTAATAAAATACTTATACATTGGTTTGACTGTCGCTGTAGTTGACTTACAATATTCCTAGGATAACTTTCGGTAAATTTTATTCTATAATCATTTTTTTTATTAAAAAAATACTGCTACTATTACATCACTATTTCATAAAATCAAACAACATTATCTCAAATGAGTCTCCGTAGCTTTCATCAGTTCCTTTCTGGCCACAACACCTCACCGCTATTACATTACAACCAACACATTATCGGTGCATAGTCCACAAAAGCGTTACACAGCTGAAGTCTCCTCCCTACCCCCCTACCTCCCCTATGTTACCGTGCAAGTAATGGTCTTAACTCGTCACACCCGCCCTACTTTCCCTCTTAATTACTGACCCGGTATAATTCTAACGCATTTCACATTACATTGTTGAATTTGTTGCATTTTCGGAATGATTTTTTTTTAATTTTATTCTTTTTATTTCATAAAGTTACATATAAATTACATTTTTAAATATTAGAATATAAAAATATAAAAATATTTAAAAATATAAAAAATAGTAGCCCACTGGTATCGGTAACAGGGTCCAAGCTACCGGCGGTAAATTTTATTATTATTAATATATTTTTATGGTTTTGAGTTGGATGAGTAAGTTTTTGTTTGGTCTGGTCTTTCAAATACATCATTTTAACATTGCCGTTAACACTCACGCATATTAATTAGAAACATAGCCCACCAGCATTTTTTTTAAAGAGTTACTTTGGAGTTTCTTGCTCATTCTTCTCCACGCGAAACTACCTATTGGGGGGAGCAACTATCAATTTATCTTTTTCCTTATTTTTGACAATCGCAAATGCCTTGTAATGGTCTAAATGAAATACAAGATTCAATTTACGAACATAGAAGATGCTCAATCAAGTACAGTTTCATCCACAAGTAATATCTAGTACATCACAAATGCATGACATTGTGGTTCACAAGTGTTCTGTATTTAGTCCACTTTGAAGCGACAGACAATACTTAACCCAACTGCAATACTGAGCACAGCAACGTACAATGGTGTTCACAAGTATTATTAAGTTGAGTAAATATCGCGTATGACGTCCATGGACACTTGAGTCGCCGCTGAGTACTGTAATCCACTTTGCGTCGTCTGACGTTGTGACGTGAATGAACAGCTGATGGCTTGAACAGAGGCGGTTACGGGTTAAGTCGTATTTGTTAGCTGCATAGAAACGTGTTTGTAGGTCGGTGGGTTTATTGTGATATTAGGACGATGAGAGCTGTGGAAAATTTTACATGGTGGATTTTGTTTTATATTCATCAATACTTCCCATGGTTTCATTAAGCAGTAACTACAGAACGGCACCTGCTACGATCCTACGTTATTTATGTCAAAGACGTCAACAGTTTAATAGAACCTACCTACCTATGAAAGAAAAGAGTTCATTTGCAGAAATAGGTACCTGCCTACTACTTACCACTATACCAACATTATTGAAATGTATGGGTGACGGTGAAGTTCCGTGAACGTAAGAATTCTTTGGTCTATTGTTGGTAATAGTTCAGTAGGGCAACTCCCGTCATATTCAAGAATGTTCGCATTCGCAGTCTGTCAAAAATACAATCAATTTACTTATATTGACCTTCTAGTTAGCATGAACTTCTTTTATCCTTTCGTTCGTCGCGTGCAGTTAAAGAAGACAAAAGAATCGAAAAAACAAAACAACACACACATAGCGCTCATTTCATTCGCTTCACCTCCTCGTTTAATCCAAATTCAAAATAAATTCGAAATTCGATTCTATAATCCGCAGGCCGACATCCCCGCTGTCAATGACGCCTGTTCCCTCACCTGACGGTATCGTTGGCAGCTCTGTAGCGGTCATTTTTGGCGGGAAATTGCCCCATATCCGACGATCGTCGATACCTCGACGCGACTCGTTTTGTCAGTCAAACGTTGTTTGGATACTGCTCCTCTATGAATTTTTCGCGCAGTGATTGACATGTTTGCTCTAGTGATGTTTTCGGGCTCGGGATTTTGAATTTCGAACTGTGTTTGTGCGTTGTTTTAGGAACTATCGATGTGTTATCTACCTATCTACCTATCTATCTAACTATCGATGTGATATCTTATAAACGTTATCTTTTACAATGAAATATTAAAGATAACGTTTATAAGATATAGGAACTATTGCAATAACTTAATAAAAAAAGTAAAAAGAAAGTACGAAAGAGAACTAATAACTAAATCATCTACTAATAATAAAATACTTTGGAAGAATATAAAAACTATTACCTACTCTAATAAATGTAAAAGCGACTCCACAGAATTATTAAATATTAAATCATCTCCATTAGAATCGGTTAATTATATAAATAATTATTTTGCCAACATTGGTAAAAACCTTGCACTGAAAATCCAGCCACGTATAAGACGTAATCAACCGGATCAACATCTCTCTCCAACGAGTCAGCCTAACTCATTTGTACTGCTGGACACTGATATAAGTGAAGTTAACCTTATCCTCATGAGTCTTAAAACCGGCAGTGCACCTGGATGGGACAACGTTTCAACTAGTTTTTTGAAGTATATGCGCAAGGATGTTGTTCCCATTGTTACACATCTCGCCAACCTTTGTTTTAGACAAGGAATCTTTCCAGCTGCATTAAAACAGGCTATCATTACGCCAGTATATAAGTCTGGAGACAGAGACGATGTCGGCAACTATAGGCCTATATCTGTCCTACCTGCAATTTCTAAAATAATCGAAAAACTTATTAACATAAGGTTACTCAAATATCTAAGAGATTTTGATATATTATCGGACTCACAATTTGGCTTCCGGCAAGGTATGTCTACTGAGAATGCAGTTGCGGCGCTTAGTGCGCTAATTACCGAACAACTAGATAGCGGCAAGAAATGTGTAACTACATTTCTAGATTTAAAAAAGGCCTTCGACACCGTCTCTGTCCCACTCTTAACAAATAAGCTAGAAGCTATTGGAGTTCGTGGGCTGCCGTTAAATCTCCTCAAAGATTATCTCAGCAATCGAAAGCAAAGGGTTAGAGTGGGTCAGTGTATTAGTCAGGACACGGCAGTGTCTTACGGAGTCCCCCAAGGGAGCGTATTGGGACCTACCTTGTTTCTTATTTATGTGAATGAACTCTGTAACATGCGTATTGCAAATGCAAGAATTATTTCGTACGCTGACGACACTGCAGTAGTGTTCACGGGTAGCTCTTGGCGAGACGTTCAGCTTAGCGCAGAATTGGGATTATCTGAGATTGCTAAATGGCTGGGGCAGAATTTGCTTACACTGAACATATCTAAAACTAACTACATATGTTTCAGTGTATGCAATCGTACACAACCCAGTACTGACTTTAATCTTAAAGTTCACCTATGCGACGCTGGAAATCACTCACACTGCAGCTGCTCAACTATAAACAGAGTAACTCATATCAGATATTTGGGTATTATCATCGACCAGAGATTGTCTTGGCACCCCCACATTGATCAAGTTGCTAGTAGAGTCAGAAAACTAAGTTGGATTTTCAGGACGCTTAGACATATAATACCTATTAATGTTTGTACTCCTGCAGGCAGGGACAAAAACTTCCTAAATATCATATATTTAGCGCTTGCACAATCAGTATTGCTATACTGCATCCCTATTTGGGGGGGGGCTTCAAAAACAAAATTTTTAGAATTAGAGCGAGCACAACGATCTCTTATCAAGTGCATGTATTTTAAAAAAAGGAGATATTGTACTGAAAAACTCTATCATATCAGTAACCTCTTAACGGTCCGGAAGCTTTACATTACTCAAGTTGTTCTCACAAAACATAAAACACTAACCTATGATCCCAGAATATTGGCTAGAAGAAGAAAAGATATCATATTAAAAATTCCACAAACAAGAACTCTATTTGCCAGTATTCAACTTTGTAAACGATCTGCTCAGCTTTATAATGCTATTAACAAACACATTTACATCTACCCTAAGAATTGTTATGAATGCAAAAAAATACTAACGGAATGGATAAAAAAGCTAACCTATAGTGAGACTGAATCACTTCTACAACAGATACACTAACACTATACTCCGCACAAACACACTTACCCCCACACACACCCTCACACCCACACTTACACACATCATTCACTCAAATCACTTTGTTTTTGATTATGTACTCGTATTGTATAGTTTACACTTCTTGTTTTTGAAAGAGCGGAGTCTCCTAATACAGGCATCATTTGCTTAAAAGGAGGCTCTAATCTCAAATTTGTTGTACGTTTAAGGTTATCAAATAAACTATTTTTTTTTTTTTTTTTTTTTTTTTTTTTTTTTTGTGGATGTGGGTCGTGTTGCTTTCAGTTTAAACTCTTTTTTAACTTTAATATAGTGTTTAATTTTATCGTGCTATCATTATGATTTCTGAATATGTTTTGCACAAAGAATAGTGAAGGAGTTAGGCTATGTTTTTGTTTTATTGGTATAGAATTAAAATCTATACCAATAACACCTATTTTTATGCGTCAGATCACCTTGAAAGTCCATTCGTAAAATATTATACGTTTGGACTTATGACAAACATAACGATAAATATTATAAAGTGCCCCTTGCCAAATCAATATGGCGAATTTTTATTGTAAAACTTAGTTATTGGAAACTACTATATTTTACCTCCTTAACATAAAATAAAACAGTAAACTGTAACATAAAATATTACTACATTTAATTTAAAAATATTTTTACCTACATTTAATTTTATGATACCAATCCCGAATCCCATTCGCAGAATTCACAAAATATAATTTCGCCATTTGCAATTTTGGCAGTAAACGGTCCGATTCCCACGATCAGAGTAGACTGGAGAGCGTTAGTTAGCATTGCAGATGCTATAGCCTCCATGGCGACGTGTTTACAAGCCTGGCTGGCGTGCCAACCGGCAATGCCGCCTGGCAACGCCAGCGACCATTCACTAATGGCAACTTAACGTAAAACTAACGACGTAAAACGTCACATAGATAATAATATTACCTACTTACTTGTTTTCAATGACGACGATAATTTTTACCGCATTTTTTCTTATACGTGACCTTCAATATCTTCAGCCTTAAGTAATCTAATGCTGGAACGAATGCCTCATCTATAGAATTGAGGGTGCCGGGTGATATGGCTCACTGTACGCCCAGCGCTCGGCGTGGCAATACGACACGTTCGGGTTCGCGACTGGTCAATCGTCATCCTAAGGATGCCTCGTTGAGAGATGAAACACGAGGCGATTTTAAGAAATCTTGTTTATGAGTCTTGTGGAATAGTTAAGCGGAATACGTTACTAAATATATCTACGTCTATTGTATTTTTTTTCGTCAATAGAAGACCAAAGTCGGAAATCACAATCAAAAGTCTTTTTTTATTTTATTAGTTTGAGTATCAGTATTTTTTTAACAACAAGAATTACGTATGATAGTCCCACAAAACGCCCTTTGCCACTTCCCGGTGTTTTAGCTAGGAAGAAGTGGTGCAGCAAACACCACATTAACACAATTCGTCTTCGCATGTATACAAAATATTGTAAAACATTTTTAAAATAGTAACGGTGGAGTTTCTTGCCCATTCTTCTCCATACGAAACTACCTTTTGGAAGGGGCAACTAGAATCAGTTCTATTTCTTTGTTTTTGACGTTCAAAAGTGCCTTTTATGTACCTATTTGAAATAAATTATTTGACTTTGACAATTATATATCTGTTAAGTAGACCTCTGATTTCAATCATCACTCTTAGCTTTTAGATTGTCCTTCTAGTATTAGATAATTAGCCTCCGTCTCTCAAACTCAAACTCAAACCATTTATTTAAATTAAACCATTTTCAGGCACTTTTGAATTGTCAAAGAGTCGGTCAGTTAGTCAGAAAGTTGAAACTAGTTGCGCGGAAAACGTAGATCTCTCTATAGAGAAGAACGGGCAAGAAACTCCAAGGATACCCTTTTAAATATGGATGTAGATATTACAAAATCCTGGGGACAGTCTATCTTACTGTTACTATTACTCGCATTAAAAATGCAGTAAAAAGGATTATGCATTTAATTTTATGTCCTGCCATGCTGTAACAATTCGACGGTTCAAACCGAAAAACAAAGCATTTTGCTTTAAATATTTAGCTACTAGTTGTTGCCCACGACTTCATCTGCGATCCAGGATGAAAAGTATCCTATGTCCTTCTCCAGGTCATGGTCTACCCATGTGCCAAATTTCATCCAAATCCGTTCTGCCGTTTTAGCGTGAAAACGTAACATATTTGTTACGTTTTCACGCTAAAACGGCAGAACTCACTTTCGCATTTATAATATTACTTCGGATTTAAGCATTCCATTAAATGTGTTTTACTATTAATTTTCAAATTCCGTTAAGATTTATGCTAGCGCGGAAATATTGCGTGAACAATAAGCGTTCACGGCATGACAAACTTCTATTGACTGTTTTATGACAAAAACTATACGCAAAGTAAATTCAAATTCGTGTTGTTCAAAATAATACTTAATTATAAAATTAAATCAAGACAATGAACGTTTTTGCCGGCAATTTATTGGAACACAATGTTAAAAACAACACGATAAATGTAAATGCCACTGCATGACTACGGCGTTGACATCAAAAGCGTCTTTATTTCGTTGTAGTAAGGTGGATTTCGTAGTATAACAGTTACAGCTGAAGGTGATGACTGGTTTGGCGTACCTACACCAAAAAATGTCGTTAACTATACTGGCTGGTTATTTACCAAAACTAACTGCACAAACTTTTAATTACGAACCCGATTAAGCGCAGACCGCACTATGCACTGGGAACGAAACTGAGTTCGTTTAGCCTCGCTCATGTAGCTACCGCATCTTTTCATACTTTGGTTCATAGTTCGTAGTGTGATCCGAAGTATACAAACACGCGGCAGCCAGACGAAGCTAAACGAACTTAGCTTCGCTCTCAGTTGCAGTGTGGCCTGCGCTTTAACTTAACCCACCCTTCCAAATTCCCCAGAGTTCACTAGATCGAAATAAACTAAGTTGTATAACTACTGGCCGAAGTTAATTGCAACTGTACAGTCACGAACACACTTACGCAAGATTCAAAAGTGATTTTCTCCTAAAGTTTTGAAAAAAAAAAATGGTTTTACGAACATAATATTTTCGAACGCATACTATAATGAAATGGGTCTTTTTTTCAAGGTTGCAATCGTAATTTCACGAGAAAATTCTTTGTTGAATTTTGCGTAACTGTAATATATTTATGGTCGTGACTGTACACAAAACAAAGCATTTATCTGTGGTTAGTCTTCGAGAGCTTAATGTGAACTCGATGCAAACGATGGCGCGATGGTTGTCTAGACTTAGCTTAGACTCTTACCTGCACTATCCGAGTAGTGTTGGGAGGTAAATGGGAAACGATTAAAGTATTCTTGGTTATGCAAAGATGAATATTATAAACTAGCTTATGTCCAATGCTTCGACCGCGTTGAGGTCGAAAATTATCCCACGGGAACGTACTACCACGATAAAAAGTCATGCAATCCTATGTCCTATTCCAGGTCATGGTCTACCCATGTGCTAAATATCCGTATTTATAATATTAAGTTAGGATATTGACCAGCCTACTTTAAGTTAGGAAAAAATCTGATAGAAGTTAATGAAAGCCCGACTATTAATGAGCCTTAGTTTTAAGGCTTAGTAACTTAATAGAAAAAGTCTCTAATTGCATTGGTTAAAACTAATACTTATAAACGTGGATGGGGGTATGTAGAAACTACAAAACGCCACCTGCTACAATCCTTACATACTCCTTTTACTGTTTATAGGATCTATGCAACTATACTGCCTTACTGCTAAATATAACCGAGAATTAATTGCCATAAAAATCCTAACATTTATCATTCATTTCATTCATTATAGATATGTCTTAATTAGCATGAAATCAACGATTATAACCAGTTGTATCTCGCATCGGAGGGCGCCCCATAATCCTGAGCGGTCTACGTCACGTCGCTACGCCGTAGCAGTCGCAAGTCTACGCCCGCTACGCCGTAGCAAACGTGTGTCTGTATGCATCGACGTCAGTTCTACGAATTCAGATCCGATACCCAGACTAAACAGCTGCAGTTAGATTCTCCATTTCCCGGTATTTTTAAAGAGAAAGCTTTTGTCGGGTGCGAACGAAACGATTTCTTGGTATTTTGTATAGTTTCCAGCTTCACATTGAGAGCTTTAAGGCCAAGTTCATAAAACACTGTTAGGTTTTATGAAGCTCTAGCTTACAGAATGTCCCACATTTTGACTGTTTCCTATGAAGAGTCAGTACGTCAAAATGCTTGGATCATTTAGTAACTAACAGACTTTCTTGAATTTGGCTATTTATGCCTTAGTTTTTTGGACAATAACAAGATTTTAGTTTGCTTGTTATTACAAAATACTACCAGCAGGGTAGGGTTTGCACAATATACCATCGATCCTTTACAGAGGAAAAACGAGCTATTTCATTGAACTATTTTAACCCGATCGACTCTAATTTGTCTTTTAGCAACGAATATATAATACTAGTTCCACACTCAAAGGCATTGGAACTCGTGTCTTGTTTTGATTAGTTATAATTTTGTTGCATCCGGTTAGATTTGAAGCCAACCCCAACATAGTTGGGAAAAAGATAAGCAGATGATGAATATTGTATGATAAAAGGTTCAAAGGAAGTGCAATTATCTCATAAAATAATAATGTTCTGTTTTTTTACAACTGGATTATATCCCGCAAATATGAAGTTTGGTCCATAATAATAATAATAATATAATAATATTGTGGTGATAGATCGACGAGAGCGCCGTGCAATGATTGTTGATATCGCTGTCCCTCATGACGAGAATCTCGTGAAAGCTGAGAAAGATAAAAAAATCAAGTATCTTGACTTAGCACACGAGGTTGTCGACATGTGGGACGTGGACTCTGCAATCATTGTACCGATAATTGTTACGGTCAATGGCTTAATAGCGAAGAGCCTCGACCAACATCTCAGGAGGCTCTCATTGCGCGGCTGGGTCAAGGGCTTGATTCAGAAAGCAGAACTCCTGGACACCGCACGCATAGTGCGGAGGTTCCTCTCTCTAGAGCCCTGACCACCGGCAGCTTGGACCCTGATCCTTTTAATGTTTTTTTTATAAAAATATTTAAAAATGTAAAAATTATGTTTTGGAAAAGGAATAAATCTAAAATAATAATATATTATTATATTTATTTTATTTAATTTATCTGCTGTTAAATCTTTCGTAAACTAACATGTAGTTCCCTGATTTGACTTGTACCGGCTTTCAAAAGCCGGGGCAAAAACAAACTACATCTTCGGCGTCGCATATTATCGAGCTGTTTCACCCAGTTCGGCGCCGCGGAGTCTTCGCTTCGCGTTCGGTAGCGGTCATTACCCCCTGCTTCAGCAACGCCTCATATAATCTGGCCTTCACTTGTAAGATTTCTTTGCGCAATCATTTTTAGTATCGCTGCTATAGTAACGTGTTTAGTACTTGTTAAGTAGCTGTAAACTACATATTGGTAGTTAATTTTTTTGGCAGTGTTTGGCTTTTCGATGGTAGTTACAATCTATTTGAGTCTTCCGCACAATGTAGGTTTGATGTTTACGACTCAATATAGAGGGATCACTTCAGGAGCAATGGCGACCATTAGAGATTGGAAGATAAACTTGCCCTGTATACAAGATTTAAACCAAATTATATGAATATGAATACTAATAAAAAAAATATGAATATAAATAATGAATATGAATAATAATATAATATTTATATGAATTATAATTATTATTATATTCAATTAATAAATCTGCCGAAATGACGTCAGTACGAGGTCTTTTAATTCAAGTAATACTTCTAACCACAACTATTTATGTACAGGCAAGCCTTTGAACCGCTTTAAGCATAGGCGAAAGTACAGTTATCTACACTAATTTATGATCATCATTTCAGCTGAAACACGTCCACTGCTGGACATAGGCCTCCCCCAAGCAGCGTCACTTCGACCGGTTCTGTGCTTCTCGCATCCAGCGCATTCCCGCGGCCTTCACCAGGTCATCGGTCCACCTTGTGGGGAGCCTTCCAACCCGTTCCTCGGCCATCTGTTCTGCGAGCAATGTGCCCTGCCCACTGCCACTTAAGTTTAGCAATACTTCGGGCTGGTGATGACCTTTGGCAGTAAAACGTGGTCGCTCACAATGGGTCTCATTAGAATTTTGAAAGTCTTAATTAATATAAAGAGAAAATATTAGTATTTTGTTTGTAATAAACAAACTCAAAAACATAGTTAGAAAATGGCTTGGCAGTTGATGATTTATTCAGGCAATCACAAGAACAAGTACTATAGAAGCCACAGAATTAGCTTGCAGGACCAAAGAAAAACGTTAGAATGACTGACTAGTACACGTGCAGTATTCATGTGTTGAGAAATGATAACAGCTGTTCGCGAACGGGGTATCACCACCAGATGAGTACCCATATTAACGAGTAGAACGTGGAAGCTGCACTTTTGCTGTTTTTTTCTTAATTGTAATAGTGTTTGTTGTAGAAAC
Source organism: Lithophane ornitopus (assembly GCA_948473465.1). NCBI lineage: Eukaryota > Metazoa > Arthropoda > Insecta > Lepidoptera > Noctuidae > Lithophane > Lithophane ornitopus. The sequence continues at coordinate 5,067,518 of OX419616.1, read as the reverse complement.
AAATGACTATTTAAAGTGGAGAAGACAATCCTAACTAATATTATAAATGCGAAAGTGAGTTTGTTTTATTTCGCTTTATTTAGGTAACCCAACAATTGTTTAAACAATACATTTTAAAATAATTTGCTTAATAGTAGGTACGTTTGAAAGTGCAACAATAACTTACAGGCTAACACAATATGCATCATTTTTGTTTTTACATAATGTTATAAAGCCAAAAAAGGATATTTACAATAAAATATATTATCAATCAGTTTTGGTGATTCATGCGCAATATTATCTCTTTCATGCTAAAACGGATTTGAATGAAACTTGGCACATGGGTAGACCATGACCACATATGCTACTTTCATGAACTTTTCCATAAGAGACAATAAAAACTTTTTAAAAATAACTTTAATTTCGGAAGTCGGTGGCAAAAAACGAAAATTGAAAAGCAAAGACACCGACTTCCGAAATTAAAGTTATTTTACACGTTTTTAGTGTTTTTTTGGAAGTCGGTTGTTTTTTTTTTTTGTAAAAAGTTTTTATTTTTCACTTTTTAGTTGTGGTACCTACCCCACACAAATTCGAATACCACTACCTGCTATGTAAATAACAGTAGCGGAGTCAAACAATATATCGTCACTAAGTGGGAAAATTACGTAATTATTGAAGCTAACTCAAAAATTACGCAAGCAAAGTTAATAAAATTTATATGGGACCACCTCTGAAGCATGACCTACCAAAAAAAAAAGAATCATCAAAATCGATTCATAATTGGCGGAGTAATCGCGTAACACGAATTGAGAACCTCCTCCTTTTTGAAGAAGTCGGTTAAAAACCAACAAAAGTTATCTAACAAAAATCTAATTTAGAGGAATGTATTAATGATTCTAATGATTATAATTCTGTAAATACGTGTTATGGTCGCGAATCAAGATACAAACTGATACTGAACAAAAAATTCAAGAAAATTTCAATTTCGCAGGCTACACTGCGGGTCCTCCTTAAAATAATATAATAAAACAACACTATAATCAACATTAAACCAGCTATAATCAAACAGAATTCTAATAAAACCCCATTTTATCCCTCCAATCAAATAACCCCACACGTATAACAATATCACCTATATTTAAACGCCGAAGCCCCGCTCCCTGTGCCTATAAATACAGCGTGGAACCCGGTTAACCATGGTAACTGAGTTACTTACACCCAACTGGGTAATGCTTCATAGTCACCTCTGTGTATCAATGCGGTTGTAAAGTTCGTTGCACACCGGATTGGCTTGTAATTTCGTGTAAGCCTCGCGGAATTGGTTAATAGGAGTGTGACGTGATTCTGTCGCGATTAGGCCGTGATACGTAATACGAACTGTTTATTTTAGAAATGTCTGAAATCGCCAATCCGCTTTGAGGAACCATAGTGATTAACGCTCGTGCCATAAGTTTATGAGAACAGGCCTTTGCTCTGCAGTTAGACAGTAACAAGCTGATAATATAATGAAAAGTTACAAAAATACAATGCCTTTCAAGTAATTATTCTCATCATGACATGTTTTAAGTAAATACTTAATGAAAAGCTGGAGCTAAGTAATAACATCCGCACGGGTCGATCCGTCAGGTTAATCTACGCTTGCCGGGGTTGGTCCGCGGATGAGTGACTGTCTTTACATATCGAGACTCCTCCGTGCCTCGGAAAGCACGTTAATGAAACGCTGCACTTGCTACCTACTTTACTGATTACTCCACAAAATTAAGTGTAATTACTTTATTAAAAACTTGTTAAAAATTTCTACGACAGGAAACACTAAAAGCTTATAAAACTGCAGTGACCCAAATTGTGTCCACAATAACTTTTTACATGAGCTAAATAATTTATTACAGGTAGAAATAAAAAATAAAAATGGGGCTCTTCATTAACACCGTTGTTAACTGGACATTCTTTCTGAGTGATGATACTAATGCGGGTCATATATTGTGAAGCAGTGGGCGCCTCCAACACTTGTATTAATTTTATTCCCACTGGTGTGCTCCGAGCCTTATAACATTGCGAATATTATATTAACGCGTGTAGGTAAAATTAGCTGGTTTTGGTTTGAATACTAGTGATATTTAGTCTCTTTGAAATAGACATTGAAATAACAGCCTAATGCTTAAGTTTGTATTTATTTAATTTATAAATTTTTTGGTGTCCATATAGATTATTCTATCTATCCATCCTACCTATCTTTATCTAAAATTCCTATTAGAATTCCCCAAATATTAATATAATTTTTGAAAACGTCTCTGCTCGCTGTGCCTGCAGCCAGGACCAACCTACTGGCGAGAACTCCTCTTACTAGAGCCATACGCGTGGTGAATGAGGTTCACGGTAGGGTTGATGTATTGTGGTGCAACTTGAGTGAATTCGCAAAAGTTACACTATATGTAATAAGTTATTTAGATTAAGATATTTTTTTAACTAGGTATAAGGTGTAGATTTAGGATTTAGTTAGTAAGGCCACTCTATCGCATTGGATCATAGATCTGTAATGATAGGGTAGGTAAGATGTTATAAATAAATAAATAAATAAATAAATAAATAAATATTTTGTAAATGTATTTATTCAAAAGATAACTCCATTCACACATGCATAAAAATCTCAACTAAGTACCGTCTGACTTTGCAAAGACATCAAAACACGAAAATAGATTCTGACATTCGAATGTCATTTTGAAAGTAAACACATTCGGTCACATGACTCATTAAGCAAAAAATATTACAGCATCAAAACTCCCAATCCCACGCATTCCCGCATTAGTCAGAATGCGGTATCACAGTACTATTCCCGGGAACGGTAGGGTGACCTCGAAAGCGCCATAACGCTATAACGCCATGGCGCCGCGCCGTCGCCCTATCTCCCGCCAAGGACCGAAGGACAACCCGCTGGCTGTTTTCCAGACAATGCAGAGTTTGTTACGTCATCACACGTTATTGGTCCTAGATTGTAAGGATGTTTTGATTGTAAGTCGATTGGGATGGTTGCTTAGTACATAATAGTGCACCATTTGCAGTTCAGTAAGTTGAGGTAGTGATACTAATTAGTAAAGTAATACTAATTAATACAAACCAATCTGCAATCTGCCTAGCTTTTTCCCAACTATATTGGAGTCGGCGTCCAGCCATTTTTATATATTATATATTATTTTTTTATTTTTTTTTATTATCGTACTATGTTGCGTATTTAATGAAAGGGCTTAATGAGCACATTTCAAAAAAAAAAATATTATCACCCCACAAGAATAAAAATAAAAATTAAAGTAATAAAAACTAAAACCCAACTACGACTAAAAAGGTATAAACAAGAGATCACAGACAGACAAATTAAAAATCCGGAGTCACACGTAATCTGTTTGATTTCACACGTGTGACTCCGGATTTTTCAGAGACTCAGAGATTTCAAGGAAAAATAGGAGCGAAGTTCAATGGCGAACGCATTCACAACCTACAGCTATACTACACCATAAATAAACATCTCAAGTCCCGCCATCTTATTAGCAGAAAGCTCACACTTTTAGAGGCAAATTCTCGTATTTATTAACGTTCAAGGCTCGTGCAAACAGACGCGAAATCGCGGGCGCGACAGGCAGCGTTACCTTTGTGGACAAAGATACCGCTGCCTGTCGCGCCCGCGATATCGCGTCTGTTTGTACGAGCCTTCAAACGCAATCTCATGTCACCGACAATCAATGTTAATAACCAAAAAACTTTTCAAAAATATATGTGGACTTGCTTTTTCCCACAATTTCGTCTTCGTGTATTTTGAATTTCATCTTTTTTTACTTACAAATATCCAGGATGAAAAGTATGTCATGTCCTATGTCCTTCTCCAGGTCCCAGGCTACCTAAGCCTATGTCCTTCTCCAGGTCCCAGGCTACCTATTTTAATTAAGACCGGTTTAGTGCTTTAGGCGTGAAAAGGTAGCACAAAGGTACAACAGATAGCGTGATTTTCGCATTTTCAATATTAATATCGAGTGTAAAAAGACACTTAACGACGCCGAAAGCCACTTGTCATTCCGTCATTGTGATATTTTTTTTGTTCTGGTCCATACCTCGGAACCTTCTGGTTACGGAGATATTGAAGGTCAAAGTTACAAACGTTTTTAGATGTTTTTTAAAGAAAGCAAGTTTTAAATGTTATAACTTAATTTTAAATACACCCACGATCTCTGAACTGTTGCATGCACCCATAAACACAATGTTTTGCGTGCGTTACGTTGCGCACTACCGTAAACAGCGATTTTTCACACCAAAAAAAAAAAGTAGTTTCCACGCAATTATTTTTGTGCTATTTTACGTAATTAGATGTACAGAATGCGTAATTGACGCTATGTGATGGGTGTTTTTACAACATTTTTTTTTTTTTTTGGCTGGGAAATCATCAAATGACTTCTGCCGCTCTGGGCGGAGCGGAAGGGTTTCAGACTTTTACTGACTAAAACCCACCCGTGTTCCTTCAGTTGCCTGTTGCCAGGGTCCCTTTCGGACTATGTTTTTACATCCAGTATAGTTTTTTGACATTTTTTGACACATTGTCGCTAAGATTCGATTTGCTAACGATTTGCTTCGATTTGTTCGGGTAAAATTGTGTAAAATTCGGGAATTGCACCTCAATTTGGCATCGACGAGTGACGCGTTCCCATTCGTACAACACCCACGCTAGCAATATGCGTCACAACTACACGGCTTAACTACTTCTATGAAAGGTTCTTCGTTGTTCTAAGAATAACTGTATTATACTCGTTTAAATACCGGGTAACTAGTTCGTAGTGTAATGAAAATTAACTGAAAACTTAAAAGATAATGGATGTTTTATTAGCTGTATTAGTTTGATCCCAGCAGGTAACCACACAGTGCTGATTGCACGTCTTATGAAAAGAGAGAGAAAAGAGAAAGCGATAGAAAAGAAAGGAGATAGCTGCAAGTCCTTAAGGGGGATGTGCCAAGGAAGCCCGCGAAATTCAAATTTTCATACGTTTTTTGCAATTTGCAAGTCAGTGTCAAGTTCTATGATGATAAAAATGTGATTCGCGACCGTAACTAATATGGCTTCACATAGTTATGATCATTAGATTCAGCAATACAACTCCCTAAGTTATAATAATAGGTACTCAATTGTCATGATTTCTTGAAATAGTCATTCAATATGATTTTATGAAGTTAGAGAGTTGTATTGATGATTTTTATGATCATAATTCTATAAATATATGGCCGAGAATCATATTTAGATCAATATACAACCTGATACTGACCTGTAAATACCAAAAAACGTAAGAAAATTTTGAATTTCGCGGACTCAGCTGAAGCTTTCGCGTTAACGTAAAAAAACTTAAAGAATATTGAGAATATCTATTGCCTTAGCAAAGGTTGGTCGTACTTTGTTATAGCCGTAAAGAAATTGCGAATTCTCTAACCATTATCCATAGTATAACAACTTTAAGGTTAGGTACTCACGAAAAGAGATTATTCACACTATTTTTGTTAAAAACGACAAAAAAATATTGTATCCATAACGTTACCGAAAATAATGAACCTGCGCTATGAAGTTGCGTTATAAGGTTCGCTATTAATTAATAATCCCCATACTCATATCAATAAATTCCAGCATTCCAACGAACTCAATTCAATGCATTAAAATTGAAACAGGTCAATAGGGACTGTTTCAGTTTCATTACAACGTGGATTAACAATTATTAATTGATTAATTAAAATACAACAAAGCAATGTAATTATAATAACACAAATTCGCATCATTCAATTAATATCAGTATTCGAGAATTTGAATGATGATTCTATCCATTAATTAATAGTATTAATACTGCAATTCGGAATCCTAGATTCAGTTTAAATGAGAATCATTTAAACTGAATCTAGGATTCCGAATTTATTAGCAATTGTAATTATTGAAGCAAGAATATTTCATGAATGGACGGCTAAAGTGTTAGTAGGTTGATTTATAAAGTTCTATAACTTATTACATCGTTTGGGCAACGCGGACTATCGGAAAATTCACTTCAATTCATCTTGGATTACGTAACCAGAATCAGACTAATTTGAAAAATAGTTTACTAGAATCAAATTGATGCAAATCCAAATATAGAACAGAAGCGTAACTATTCTTATTACTAAAATAGTATATACCTTCAACTTTGTATAACAGTAATATCTTCTAACACACGAAGTAGTAGTAGTATATTGAAATATGTATCTTTGCCTTTGTAAATCTCCTATCTAATATTGCATCTGCAGATTCGCCCACTCTACTATATTATATTCCATTATATTCGGTTCACAACCATTTCCAAAGTTCAACTCGAACTCCGAACGGGTTCAAGCAATAGTTCTGTAGCCAAAATGAAACAGGGTATAAAGCTCTAGTTCGAGAGAGGTGTCCCAATTCGGCTCGGCGCCCGATCGGCGGGGCGGCGGCGCCGTCTCGTCTGCCTCATCTCCGAAAAAACCAGATCAACCGGCGCCTTGGAAGACACCCAGAGATTTTTTGCCTATAGATGGAGGCCTCGAGGTCACCCGCCTGTTATGTTAATGGGGGCCGGGAAAACCCTATGGTGTAGGAAATATTATAATTTGTCAGTGTCGTCGCGTGATAGGTCATTTTTCTCAAGTTCAGGACGTTTTTGTTTGTGTTTTCTTCATCGTTAAGTTTGTTGTGTCGCTTAACTTGATGGCGGGAAAGTAAAAAAATGTTAATGATGTTTTGTATCTTAGAATCGAGTGGCGTAGCGTATGGTATCGTATCCTTAACTTGTAATACTAGTCAAGACAATATAATACTAAAACTCTTTCGTTTTCAGGATTTCACTACCATACAGCCAATCTTAAAATAGGCTTTTGTTTAATGAATTAAGGTTCTTATTCATTTAAATCTGCTCACCTTTCGCTCTGCATACCATTTAACCGTAATACCGTAATATGATTCGTGTAACAAACGGTATTGTGGCCTGCTTCAACTTTAATTCACGTTGTTGCATTTAATCTCAGCACAATAATATTTTGCCTTACCTACTTCCGCGTCCCGAGTAAATTGAAAATTCCTCAACCACGTACTTTTGAAAAATGTGCTCAGATTTGAGCATAAAATCTTCTGTAGACAAGCTTTCTTGTATTTTTATTTCTGCTTTATTATTAGGTCCTCTTTAGTGAAGAGTATTTATAAACCTGGCATGTTTTACTAGTACAATAGATCTAATTAATAAGCCAAAGCAATAGTTACAATTGACCCATGGCACCTATGGTTAAAAGTGATGGCACCTATGAAAAATTACTGTATAATAATTATTATTCAGCGTTGTGTGAACATGTCGTTGTAAAATGCATACGTTAACTTCAAAACATTAAACTACTACCAAACTATCTTCTGCTCGCGACTTCCTACGCGTGAAATTTATTGTTTAAACGTAAAATATATCCTAGGACACTCGGTAATACTGGAGCTTTCCATTAGTGAAAGAATCTCGAAAATCCGATCAGTAATTCCGAAGATTAACCCTACCAACTCACAAATTTTACCTGTTTATACTATAGATAGATTAATCAGCATTGTGTGAGCATATCATAATAAAATATTTATTTATACCAAATATAGCGAATAACTTGTTAAATTGTTCATACAATACCTGTGTTTTCAAATGTTTTTTACAGTACATATCCGTTACCTACAAACATTGTTTAGTTGAAAGTTCATCAGTTTAACAGAGTTCAGTGACCCACTGTGAAATTTACTTACAAGATTGATTACTTCTGTAGCTGTCATCTAGGCGACACGACGCGGCATGGCGCGGCAAAGTAATACATTTTTTATCGCCCGGCCAATGCCGAAGTCTTCCGCAGCATGCCGCAGCTTCCCGCGGTATGCTCAAGTCCCTTTAAGACGATATTAACGATATGTGAGTACTAAGGGTATGAAAATAAGATTCAAAATCATTTCAAAAATTCACTTGCGAAAATTCTTTGCCATACCATGCCGCGCCTTGCTGGTTTATGTGGTTCTGTAGGCAGAGAAAAAGTGGGGAAATATCCTGTTTCTGACTAAAAATAGCAAACAACTTTATTGCTCGTAAACGATCTTTAAATGATATTGGGATGTACCTATAAACCTCCTACTGTCACTATCAGCCTTTAAAATGCCGATCAACAGTTGAGCGGAGGATGATCATCGGAGGAGGATGAACATCGGATCGGAACGGATTTTACAATCTTTAAACGATATTAAATCGTGTACACAGTATGTAAAGTCTATATTACCAAGCCGCACACAACAGCTTGACCGCGGGCGTCTTCCGCATATCCGATGCAATGCAAGCCGTTTGGTGGAAATTATCCTTTATGGGAAAATATTGAAAGAGTGATAGGAAACGAATGTTTTCCGAGTGAGGCCAAGTTTGTGACAGTAGCCAATGGTAACCTTATCTGAATAATTTATGGTTTTATGAACGTCATTTACTATTCATTTATTTACTTCAGAATAAAGTAACATAATCCATTTGGGCAATTTTTTTTTGCAAAATATTAAAGTGTTATTATATATTTTAATAATTATCACATACCTATTATACTTTTATCCGATATCTATATGTTAGCCTTGACTATGTACGTATATAAAAATTACGAAGAAACGTTATTAAATTAAAAATCGTTCAACATAAAGGTATCGAGGTATCCAGTCTTACCTAGGGGTATCGTATTACTCAGTTACTGGGTTGTGGAGGTCAGATAGGCAGTCGCTCCATGTAAAACACTGGTATTTAGTCGCTAGACTGGAAGCTGACCCCAAACATAGTTGGGAAAAGGCTAGACAGATTGATTGATAGCCATCGAGCGTTCATTATATATCAGCTACAAAAAGACGCTGTTTCTGTTTAACCGACTTCAAAAAAGCAGGAGGTTCTGCATTCGGCGGGTTTTAGATTTTAAATTAGGTATAGCGTTGTCTTGATAAATAGAAGTAGGTAGCAGTCATCCACGGGTCGGATTTTTGAAGTGAAAACTTCTTTAGGCGCGTTGAGCACTATTTGGGTGAACAAAAATCATGGAATTCGCGTCATCGTCACCGAACGCTTGAATAAATGCATGAATGTTACTTAGTTTTCACTTCTATCGGCAGTCCCCAAAGACTGCCCCGGTTTTTTTCCTTAAACCACCACTATTCGTTTCTGTAACACACCAAAATCTAAAGAAGGCTTCAAGTGCAACGTTAGCAGACCTCATAGCATTATAATACGTTTTTCATACATTTTTTTAGTAAAATGAATTCTTTAATTTCTTCAATAGGCTCACCCCCTATTACATGAGACTTAAACATATAACTTGCGAAATGTGGGTGTACTAGGTGCACTTCTGCCTTACCCTTCGGGGACTACAGGCGTGATGTTATGTTATGTTTCTTAATTTAGTTGTTGTCTGCGATATTTTTGAGTACGAAGGGCACAGACAGGGCTTTTTTGAATGTCAGTCTTACCGGGTGAATGTACCTACCTACCTCGCGCCCGGGGCCAAACAAATATGGCGGAGACACTAAACTGTATGGATTATAAGATATTTTAAGTCCTTTGGCTGAAATGATTTTGTTTTAAATATTCACGGTTTTTAAGACTTGAGAAAACATCGAGATTTCTTTATTACATTAAAGTTTATAATTATTTAATTTTGGTGAAAACCGCATCAAAATCCGTTGCGTAGTTTGGAAGCGCTCACACAGACAGACACAAAAAGCAACTTTAATTTATATTATGTATTTAGATAATCATCCAATTGGGTTATGGATTAAAGACTGATATATATATTAATGACTGTTCAGTGGAATCAAAGTGGAATCAAGAGGAATTATAATAATTTTATTCGGACATTTTTGCACATATTCAAGACATATTAGGAACATTCTAACCTAATAATCGCATCAAAAACAAACTCGTTTGGCAAATTACGCATAGCACGGTTATTATATAATAAAAATTATTATAGTATGCCTAATCCACAAGATGTACCTAATGGAAATAACAATTTCTTAGTACAACCCGGAGTTATGGAAGTTGGCGGTGTGATACCCCCGTGCCTCGGAAAGCAAGTCGATGGTCTTGCGCCTGATCTCTCTCCGATCGTGTCGGATTGCCGTCCCATTGGACTATGCGAGTGAAGAAAAAGAGATAGCACCCGTGCCTGCGCACACACTTGTGCACTATAATATCCCACGAGCCGAAGGCTAGTCTTGAACAGGAAAAAAGTTATTGCGAAAAAAATGAGCTGCTCCAGATATTTAAGTTCGCATAACTCAACAAAATGTAGGGGAAACATAATTTCATTTTTGCGCTTTCTGTGGTGGTCTCATTTTAGTACATGTTGATCATGATAATGAGTACAATGACCCCGTTTCAGGTTTTCAGTTACTTCAATTACAACTTGCATACTGATCGTCTTCATAAAGAGTCTCGTGTTACCCAGTTACTGGGTTGTGGAGGTCAGATAGACAGTCGCTCCATGTAGAATACTAGTACTCAGCTGCATCCGGTTGGACTGGAAGCCGACTCCAACATAGTTGAGAATATGCTAGGTAGATTGATTTTATCCTTTTGTTTATTTAAATGCCGAATATACATAAATTCACAAATTCATACTGACACACATTTGGTCGATTCCCATAGACTCCAATGCGGTTACATCATACATTATTTAATTACATAAATGGACCGAGTCACCAAAATGTAACGCTCGGGATGTCTCGTGAAAATCGGATAAAATGGAAAGTGGCCAAATATATCTCTTAGTAAATCCTTGAATAAACGAAACTTGGCGATACCATGGCTGCTGTACGCCATAACTACGCATTATCTTTAATACTGTGAACAACTTGGCACAAAATCTCATGTGTATGTAATTTAGGTATCTCGGATACACCGTTGACCTCCATTTACAAAGAAAATAATGTAACTATTTTTATTACGATGTTATATTATACGCATTGCCGTATAAGTTCGTTATGGCAAGTTGTATTATTGTACTGAGTTTCTATACTTTTTTTTTTTACATTACTAAGACCAAAGTGACAGCTAAAGTCTGTATTTTTTTCACACGAGTGTACTTTCAATATAATCGTTTATTTAACTTTTATAATGCTGGCAACACACCACTACTTCACAACCATCGATCACTAATAAAGAAGTAGATACAGAATTCCATGCAAAAGTTTTCTTAAAACTGTCACCATTTGTGTTTATGTAAATTCAACCTTAAATGTAAAGTTTAGGAGTTGTTTTCTATTAGTAATCAATGTTCACAACTCAAGATAGTGTTAGTATTATTATAAACGCAGGTAGTTAACAATTTTTTTTTTTATTGGCTATCGCCATGGGTACAGGGTAATCAGAAATAATTACTTTAAACTCGTGTCGCACTATCGACAAGAAAGCAAGAATATGTGTAGTGATAAGAAGTGTTTAAGAATTTCTAATTAAATATAGATTAAGTTATCAAGTAAACAAAGCTAAGTGATGTTAGTGTAAGTAGTAGTTGTCAAATGAAGTTGCAGACAACATGTCGTGAGTACATTTCTTTTGTTTTTTTTAAACAATCTGTTTATTCATAATATAAATTAAAGTCGCTTTTCGTGTTTGTCTGTACATCCGCGTTGTTCTTCTAAACCACGCAACAGATTTTGATGAGGTTTTCATCATCGTTTAGAGAATTTATTCCGGAAGGTTTATGTGTACAATACTTTACTATTAAAGTTAGGTATAAATAATAAATCTCGATATTTTGTCAAGTCGTAAAAACTGTGCGAAGCAGGAGCGAGTCGCTAGTATTTTAAATAATATAATGTGAAAATAGATGAGTGAATACTAATTATTAAGTTGTGAGTGCACTGGCTTTCAAGTAATCCTAGCGGGTCCATCCTAAACTAGATTTGAGAAAATACGTTAGCAAGATTAAAATAGTTGTACGTTTTTGTTGGTGTACGTAGAAAGACATACATTTAAATTGTCATTTTTTTACTTGATTGATACACATTGGAGCGCAAATTGATCGCCTACCAAATTCAATTGAAGCAATTGACAATATTAAAATACAATTGCAACTGATCAATTGCATTTGGAATAAATCACAGGAGATAAATTTTCATGACCGCTCGACGAAGAAGGCCGATAACAATTAATATTCTATTGTGTCTTTTTAGTGACAGTTGGAGGTTTACTCGCGAATTCGTCTGCAATCCAGGATAAAAAAGTAGCCTATGTCCTTCTTTGGGTCATGGTCTATCCGTGTGCCCAATTTCATCCAAATTTGTTCAGCCGTTTTAGCGTGAAAGCGTAACAAACTCACTTTCGCATTTATAATATTTGTAAAGTCCATTGCGTGAGCGTCAACAAAACAGATTAGTAGCCAAGCACTGCAGGCAGCTTATTGAAATTCCTTTACAAACTATGCTATGCGTTTGCTTGCTAGGATAATAAAAATAAAAAAATCGGGTATATAAATGAATAAAATGTGGGACGAACGAGGATTTTGTATATGGGGCGAATACGAAACAAATTGTCTTATGTTTAAAAAGTTATTAGTACACTCAATTATAATACTGCATGTAAATTAAGGCAAGTTAAGTATCGCAGCTATTACTTTAATTGATCCACTTATCTATAGTCTATGCAATAATATATGGTTGTAACGACTTTAAGCTTAGTAAATATTTTTTAACGTATTGTTAAACTACGAATTAATTAAGTAATTTCCAAGCTGCTACCTGTGTAATTGAGATGTTTTCTTCGACAAAACTTAGTTTTTGTTTGTGATCCCCGAAAGGAATTGAACTGTAAAGTCTTATCTAAGTAATTCCACATTGTAGTTTAGGAATAAGTGACTTGTTTGTTTGTTACTCCTTCCCTGATTATACGACCTGTGAAGAGTGCATTAGCAAGTTTCATAACTTAACTAATCTTATTTTTCTATAAAACGTGTAACGTTAAATGCGCAAAACCTCAGACACCCCAACTGATTTTTAATTCAATTGACCTATTTCAGAGAGAAAAAAAATCATTAAACATTAAAAAGGTTAATTCATTCCGACGTGACTTTGCGGAAATCCATTATAAAATACAATAGACGTAGATATATTTAGTAACCTATTCCGCTTGACTATTCTTCAAGAGTCCTAAAAAACCCTGTAAGAAATCGACACGTGTTTCACCTCTCAACGAGGCATCCTCAGGATGACGATTGACCAATTGCAAACCAGAACGCGACGTGTTACCACACCGAGCGCTGGACGCAAAGCTTTGCGTCCAGCGCTTGGTGAGGAGGATCGGAGGATGCCTCGTTGAGAGGTGAAACACAATATGTCGATTTCTTACAGGGTTTTTTAGGACTCTTGAAGAATAGTCAAGCGGAATAGGTTACTAAATATATCTACGTCTATTGTATTAAAAAGATTTTATAAATTGGTTTTATGTGCTGTTTTAGTTTTGGAAGATTCGTATTTGCATTGAAATAAAAGCTATTATTATCCTGCGTATGAGAAAATTTAAATTGGTCAACAATTATTTTGTGTTTGTTTACCTATTTTGGCGAGTTTGTGCATGTGATGGCTTGACCTATTAATTTATTAAGGTAGACACGGCAACGTTTTTTAATGAAGATTTTTTGAAAAATGTGACCTATATTAAAAAGTGGTTTAATTGATTCTGCTCGTTATTCTGATCAAACTATTTTCAGGTTTTGCGCATTTAACGTTACACCTTGTAAAGGGTGACTGGTAATTAGTGCCCGATATTTAAACACGTGATTTTACTCATCATTATGAACAACTTTTACAATGGGACAAAACCTGAAATCGCGAAAAATAAATCAGCTGTTCCATACATTTTGAAGACTTACGTGAACATAAATGTAAGGGAACAGCAGTTTTTTTTTAAACAACAATGTAAACATAACATATCTTATTGCATAAAAACTCAACCGTTTATTTATTAAGGTAGTAGTACTATAAACACTGATCAGTACCTATCCATAAACGATATAACCTACCTACAACGTACGCAGCGAACATTCATTGACGCAGCTACCGCAAGCAAAAACGCAAGCACACACTTTACCACTGTGCCAACACGATCGGCCCAGTAACATAAGACCGACAGTTCCCCCCTATTCTCATATCCAGACGACAATAACTCGAGTGTTCTAGCAAATGAGGCGGTCGAAGGGCAAGATGCGCCGATGTCCTTAGTCGCGGCCGATCACTCGACCTCCCCCCTCCGTGCCTCCCTTTTACCCCCTCCCCCTGCTCCGTCCCCGTGCCCCTCTATTGTGTTCATGAGGTTTTCGGGTGCCTGTTCTTTCATCAAAATTGTGTTAATTTTTCATAACATTAGGTTCGAATGAGTGTCATTTGTCTTTTACCTGACATTTGTTTTGGATGAAGTCTGTTGTTTTTCTCCATACAAGACTCATTGTACTTTTAAACCGACTTAAAAAGGAAGGGCGTGATTTGAAATGTTCCTTTGTAATAAGCTCGCGTAGTATCTGATAGATTTTATTATTTATAAACGCTACAAAGTCCAATTTCCAAACAAACTTCTGCTGACGGAAACAGAAAATTAAAAAAAATTATCAACTTTTGCTCCAATTAAAAATATTTAAGTCGCTAAGGCATAAAAACATGTTGTTTACTTAGAATCCATTAAAAACTGACACGCATACTTCCAAATGAAATCTAGTTAAGGTAAAGCATAAAAATACACAAAAGGTACATTTGGTACATAACGTGAATGCCTCACGACGTCATTTTCATAAAGCACTTCCGCAATAGGTAGGAATATAAAAATTATATCATAAGTTTATTGTATGTGGCTTTTTTAAATAAATAAATAAATGATACCTACACCAGAGAATTAGCGTAGAAGTTCATCATTGTTCTTTATTTAAAAAAAATAGTACATAAATAGACGGTGTGTAAAAGCACAGTATAATAAAGCAACAGTATTATATTATATCTCGGCAGTGACCTTGAAATAATTACCTACGGCCGCTCGGTACACTCAATACTGTTGCGTAGATGATTTACTGAGATTTCTATGAAGATATAATACCGTTACTTATTTATACTGTGATAAAAGTAAATAAAGAAATTCGTTTATTGACTTACATACAGCAACAAAAGAAAAAATTAACTATTAGAAAATTAATACCTACTTTTTCGAAACGACTGTGATCTCTGCATAGCTCCATTTCTCTCTTGCACTGGAACAATGAAGGATCTAACTCTTCATAATTCTGTCCGTGGTATTAAATCTGCCGTGTGTACCTATTAAAAATGTACAAAACACTCTAGATAATTATGTGTGTAAAAAATATACATCGTCATGTCACGTAATAGAAACTTCCTAAAAATAATCTACCGAATACAAATGAATGCCAACCTGTATTAGTTTTTCTTTATTTAGTTGTTCTGTTGCCCTAGATCTGAACAAGTCGAGGGGTCAGTTACATTAGCTGGGCGCGAGACACTCCCGATTTAGGGGACCGAATGTGAACGCATCAAGAATTATGTTATGAGAATTGGGCTCCCTTGATTTTATTGAATTCATCGTGTAATGACCGTTTTGAGTATTTTGAATAGAGGATCATTGGACCCGAGAGCTTGTTTAGTGGTCGGTTCCTATTTCCTACCAGCATTATACTCTTTTAAAAGGACAAACTCCCTACGAATCCAAACAGTTTTGCTATTAATTAATTGCTGGCAATTTACTATTGTTTATTTGCCTCCCAAAGCTTCCCTTTAGATGGCAACCCTTGATAACAGTCGAAAACTGGCGTATTTATTAATCTAATGTACTGAAACCGTGGCTTCCCTTTATACCGTCACGTGTTCTAATAGATATACCTACGAACTGACACAGATTATTACAGAAGGTCAGTTTCATATGCCGAGCGAAAACAGGTTCATGCACTCATAGATGTGTACGTACGGCGATCTTAGGCCAAGGTCTATGAACGTTACTAATTAGCTCGTGCTTTGACTTATAGACATATTCTTGTCTCTATCTTACATTTCAAGTTTGACAGTTGTGCGACAGTGACAGGAATAACACTTACCATTATGAACGTGTGTGTAAGTAATGGATAAAGATCTCGTCCTCAGTCTATCTGAGAAATTCTTCACACTGACTGCGATCCATTCCCGTAACCCGATCTTGATGCACTTTCTCGATGCACGTATCGAACTGTACCTACAGTACCTATTTCGTGTACTCTATACCTATATAGTAGATCGGTTCGTATGATCGGATAGCATTCTGTTTGAAGAAGTTCTCAGTCAAATTGTGATCGAATGCCTGTCGCGATTGTACTTGCACTCATATGTCTGCGTGGTATATTATGTCACTCTATGTGTGCGTGCGTTTTCACTCGTCCCATGGAATCGACCTTCTGTACTATTTTGTGGTACTGACCTAGATTTTGCATGTAGTCTATTCAATTTTGCCACACACGTAATAGATAGTGTGTCAGTACAAGTCGTAATACAATTACCATTGTGAAGAAAACATTCCGGTTTCCGCGGTTTTCCGATTAAGGTGCTTTGAAGGTCGGAAAGCAGTTTAGCGAGTTAAATTCGATTTTTAAGCACTTTTTAAGTACACGCTTTACAGATTTAAAAGCGAAATAAGGAGTTTTATTTACGAAATACCAATAAGCCTGTTTCAAATAGTGGATAACAACATAAATATAAAAATTACAAACTGATAATATAATTGTTCGTTTGTTTACATTGCACCACCTCAAAAATATCTTAGATATATACTATTGCTGCCTTAAAAAAATCGCGCGTTTCGCCTCAACATTAAACTGGAAATTATCATAGACGTCTAAACATTCGCTAAGTGAGGCTATTAATATTTTATAATTTAACGTAGTTTTAGTTTCATATTTAGCGGGACATTGGAGTTTAATTGATAATGATATCATTAACTGCTCGAGCCTTCCCAGTCATGCACAAAACTGTTTAATGATATTTTAACACGCTACGGCGCAACGAATTAATAATAGGTACTTCTACCTTATGCTGCCCTGGTACACCTAACTTCTTGATTAAATAATTCGGTTTTCTAGAACTTCTGCGATATGTAGGTTGATCGAATTGTATGATGTGTGCTTGTATGGTTAAAGAAGCATTTTAAGATGCTGAAAAATATCTCGGTTTTGAATTTAATTTTTTCGGTTACCTGTTTTGTTGTGATCAGAGCTATAAGTAATAAACTATGATAATTGTTATGCGTTTTAATACAACATAGTTTAGTTAATCAATAGCAAAGGACACGTATATGAAGTGAGGAACCACTCATTCTTATCTGAAAATCTATCACAGCAATCTTATTAGGTACTTTACTACCTTACATACCAACCACTTATTTACTGTTTATTTATTTAATTTACTGTGGTTATCGCACCACAACAGACCTAGACAAAGTGACATTCTACCAGCGATAATGATGTTGCAAAAGGCATAAATGTATAGCTTATGTCAATCGTGTTGAAAGTCGTTGTGGAAATACGAAACGCTTTCGAAGCGATTGTCACTTATCTATGCCCTCTTGTCTAGTCTTGCAAAATGAGACGACAAGCAACAAGAACTCAGCTCCCTTGTACTAGGAGCAAATACCCCAAAGCAAGTTGCACCTAACTAACTATACGGTGTTACATTCCAGGTTGGCGGCAGCGCAGGAGGCGGCGGGGGCGCAGGCTCGCGCGGCGCCAGCTGATACCATGGGCGGCGCGCACCAGCCCGCTACTCCAGGGCCCAGCTCACTCTTTATATTTGCCGACGAAAATCCTATTCGGAGGTCAGTATACTATGTACCTACTATTAGTACTACCAAACCTATGTTTTTTTTTTATGTGTTCAACTGAAAAGCGTTTGAAATTAAACGCATTCATTTGTTTCTGGCGAAGGTGCCCGACTGCCCCAGGACGATAATGCATTTTAACAAGATTTTATTTGCGAATCGTGTTTTCTAACAAGGTTTTTTTTTACTCTCAATTATGGTGATTGTTTCATCAATAAAACTGTATTTACTATCAGTATCATGATTTTTCTGTTACCATGCGAAGTTTAATGACCTTTCCTCTCACATAAAACAATTGCAATCTGACAATCCTCGAATCACACAAGTCAGTCGGTAACTGTGTCAAACTAAGCGACTGTACGTAATCTCACCCTATTAGGAAAGTAGAAATTAGTTAAATGCTTTCTAATGAGCACACAACTCGTTCTTGTAACAAAGGTTTTACGTTTGAAAGAGACTTTTCGATTACGTATAATATATGGTACATTAGACACTCCCAGACTCCCAAATCGAGCCACCCTGTAGTTTTTTTTTGTTTATGGTTTATAACTTTTTAAATGATTGTGAAATCAAATCACACCAAAATGATGGCCCAGTATGTCGGCTTCAAAAATGCATAAAACTTTTTCTATGACTCATCATTTGTTTGATGTTTTTAAGAGTTTTCATTCTACATGGAAATGTACAATGGCTTGATTTAGGGGTCCAGGGGTGACGTTTACAGGCTGGACCGGGCCGGGGCCGCCTTGGGGCGGCTCCTGCCCAATCTTGGGGCGCCAAACGCCTCCTGCCGGAGGCTCTACGCGGGGGTCGTGCGGTCCATGGCCCTTTACGGGGCACATGGCCATTCGGCTGGCCCGGGGATACCGCACGGTCTCTCGTGAGGCGGCGAGCCTCCTTGCCGGATTACCGCCATGGGATCTGGAGGCGAAGGTCCTCGCGCACATCTGGGAGTGGCGCGAGGAGATGAAGCGCCGGGGCGTAACTCCGCTGCCGCGAGAAATCGCGGCACAGCGGACAGAGCTCCGGCAGGATCTCATGGCGGCATGGAGAGTGCGATTGTCGCAACCCAGTGCTGGGCACGCCACAATTGCGGCGATAAGTCCCCTCTTTGAGGAGTGGCTGGAGAGGCGCCACGGCGTCCTCACCTTCCGCCTGACGCAGGTCCTCACCGGACATGGCAGCTTCGGGAGGTACCTGTGCAGGATTAGGCGGGAGGAAACGCCCGAGTGTCACCACTGTGCGGGTCGTCCGGAGGACACGGTGGAGCATACGGTGGAGGTGTGCCCTGCTTGGGCGGAGCACCGCCATGTCCTCGTGGAGGCGATTGGCGGCACTGACCTCTCGCGTCCGGCCCTGGTCCAGGCCATGGTACGGAGCGAGAGGGCATGGGAGGCGGTCACCTCCTTCTGCGAAGCAGTGATGCTCGCGAAGGAGGAGGCGGAACGCGTGAGGGAGAGGCAAAGCCTGCGCCCTCACGCCCTTAACCGCCGCCGCTGGAGACACCCTGGGCGTCGGGAATCCCAGGCGGATTCCCGGCCACCATAGGCGCGGGCTTGCGGACGGCGAGCAATGGGTAGCTCGCCGTCCGATAAGGACCAGGCCCGGGTCGATGGCGCGTCGTGTTCCACGCGCGCCTCAAAGAGATGTCAGCACACCTGACGGGGTCCGTTAGGACCGATGCCTGCCAGGGTTGCGGAATAGTCCGAAAGGGATACCGGGACCCTGGCAACAGGCAACCGAAGGAACACGGGTGGGTTTTAGTCAATAACAGTCTGACACGCCCTTCCGGTCCGCCCAGAGCGGGAGAAGTCATATGATGATTTCCCACCCAAAAAAAAAAAAAAAAAAGGGGTGACGTTTAGTGGAAGCAAAAGCTAGTCGTTTGATGTCATTTCCAAAGTTATATTCTAATAATAAACATAACCAATTAAAAAATTAAAGGTAATCGTCTGTAATTGACGAGAATACTATCAACAAACTGCAACTCAAAATTCAGAATGACTGAGTAAAAATTTAAAATATTTCTTTATGTAAACGATTAAAAAAAAAAAAAAAAAACTACTTCTATGTTCACGCAACAGCGTAAAAATGAAAAATAAAACATCACGATTAATGGCTATGGAACGAAAAACAAGCGGGAAAATGAAAGGTTTATATTTTTATTTTAAAAGGTAGGCGAAGATAATTGGGTGTCATTCAACGGGACATAGTTTGGCATCCGATACGCGTGGTGCCGGCAGCCCATGCGGAACGTAAATAAATACAAATTGGAAAGTTTACAGTGACGTGAACTGTAATTTATTTATTTGTTATCGTTGTTGTTTACTATGAAATAATTTTATTAATACACTTCCTTATACAGGATAGTTTTCTGGTAATGGATATCGTTGCAATTTAACTCTAATAAATTTAAAAAATTTAAAGCATTTATTGAAGTTTTCATAATAATCTTTGGATGATGTTATAAAAAGAAACTAAGATTTACGGTCATTAATAAGTTTCAATTTCATATTTTCGAAATAATCTTCTTGATGCTACGCACTTGCAATCCAAAATCATCACGTACCGTAGAGGGCACTTAAATCAACCCCCGTCCACTATCGTCTTCATAATACGACTTTACCCTGCGCAACATCTGGCCAGAACAAGGCATGGAACAGCGAGGGCGGGACGCTATTGCCCCCACTTATACATATTAACCACACACCTTATTTGCCCCCCTTATGCATTTTGTAAACAAGAACGTTCTTACACAAGGTATTCGTAATTTGATAACAAAAAGAGATTGTATTGTGGAACGAGACACTTGTGTGTTTCGTTGTGCTATTCTTTGTATGTTATATGGGTCTGTTTAGATTGTTTTAGAAAATTGTTAGGAATTATGCCAGTGCGGTTTTTTGAAATTGGAAAGGACTTCGATGTAATACCTACTGCCATTCATTTAGATACTTTTGAAAGCAGAATAGACTTTAAAAATGGAACAAATGACAGTCTCCTGGCGCCTGCTGTCACCTAGCCACTGAACAACTTTATGCCTAGCCTAGCCAGCTAGGCATAAACTTGTTCAGTCACACGAACGTTAAAGCCTGTCTGACACCTAAATAGAGTTACCCAAATCATCTTTCATTAATTTTAAAAGGCCAATGGTAATGAGGAGCTCGTGGCTAAATAATAACAGCCGCACGGGTCGATCCATCAGGTTAAACTACGCTTGCCGGGGTTGGTCCGTGGATGGTTGACCATCTTTACATATCGAAACTCCTCCGTGCCTCGGAAAGCACGTTAAGCCGTTGGTCCCGGCTGTCATTAGTGTATCTTTGACAGTCGTTACGGGTTGTCAGAAGCCCGAAAGTCTGACAACCAGTTTTACCAAAGGTTATCGTATTACCCAGTTACTGGGTTGTGGAGGTCAGATAGGCAGTCGCTCCATGTAAAATACTGGTATTCAGCTGCATCCGGTTAGACTGGAAGCTGACCCCAACATACTTGGGAAAAGGTTAGGCAAATGACGACGGTAATCATCAAGGTAACAAAGTCGACCTAAAATAATGAACTTCCGCTAATAACTATGTCTGACATTTTACCAGCACACTACTTGACTGCCTCGTTGGTCTGGTCGCAAGCGCTACTGCTGAGAATATGGTCCTAGCTTCGATTCCCGGATCGGGCAAAGTGTTATTGGGTTTTCTATCTAGAACTTCTCAGTGGTAGCCCGGAGTCTGGATTTTTGCCCGGTTGATGGGAATAGGCTCGCCCCCTATTACATGGGACTTAAACATAACTGGCGAAATGTGGGTGCACTATAGGTACACCTCTGTCCAACCCTTTGGGGTAACAAGGCGTGATATTATGTTACTACCCAACAAAGTAAGACTTTCAAAAGAAAAACAACAACGAACACAATACGTAAAGAAAACAGAATCGATTGAAGACAGCCCCGAAACCTCGAACACATCAGTCATTTAATTTCGAAACGTTTTCATTTGAAATATTTCCGTGTCGTCACGAAATTCATGATGGTAACTTTAAATTATGTATATAGGACGCGGCAAAAGGAATATATTCTTGATTAGTTGAAGAACTGTTCCTGGTTGCTTTCTATTTTGAATTTAATTTTGTATATTAAAATTCAAACCATCCTTGGTATGATTTTAATTTAGATGAAAATAAAAATTTGTTTTGTTCGGTGTGACAAGTGAAGGTTACTTCGCAAATATCCGATAATTTTCATTTATTTTTAGTAGTAACTTTGTGTATAGCTGGCCAGTGATACTTAAATTTATTCTCATCATATTCTCCTCTGGAGAATAGCACCTCTACGCACCTTACCTAAATATCTGAAAACGGGACAGCTCTTTTAACGCATCTTCAAATTCACAAAAAATATACGCTGTAATTATAAAAATTCAAATCGATAACAAAGACTGCCAAGTCTTTTTCCATGAAACAGTAAGTAAAACACGAACTGCATCATAAAATGCTTGTCCATTCGACAGAATGTTGCACGAAAACCTTTCAAAGTTGCGAAACTTTTCACACCTGACTAAGTTTTGCTGTATGCACTGCACATCGTCGGCCGTCGTGGATTCACAGTCAACATTTAGCATAAAATGTTTCTGCATA
Source organism: Lithophane ornitopus (assembly GCA_948473465.1). NCBI lineage: Eukaryota > Metazoa > Arthropoda > Insecta > Lepidoptera > Noctuidae > Lithophane > Lithophane ornitopus. Next base: position 5,045,022 of record OX419616.1, on the reverse strand, counting down.
CATTGATAGGAACTTGCTGTAGAACGTGCAAGATATGGGAACTATAGTATGGGAGTTCGGACTTCGATTTTTTCTTGGAGATTGTATTTTGTTTTCTTTTGAAAAGGGAAGAGATAGTGTTTATTTTCGCTTTCAAAGTGTCGACCTTGTTAGTGTGTGTTTAATTTGACACAACAGCTGCAGTCCTTTCACAATTATTTTAACTCTGACAGCAACTGAACAGGAACCTTATTGCAACTAGAATAAAGATAACTGTGTTTTGCTTCATCTACCCGTTGAGCGGTAGAATAGGGAAAAATCGATATTCTATTATATCTAATGCCTAGCGTTCAAAAGCTTATGAAAAATATATGTGGTAGAATATCAAAGTTTATCTCGAGTGCGTAGAGATTTGCTTTTAATTCCACTAGACTGGGTATTGAATGATAATTATTAAATAATAACAAAATATAATCTAGTCCCTTTATTTATAAATCTTGTTTAAAGTAAAGAGACGTTTAAACGTCAAAAATGTATGGTTAAACAGTCGCTTATCATTACTTAACTTTAAGCAACTTTTATAAATAAACCCACCCATTATGCATTCTCTCCCAGTCCATCGAGCCGGACAGTCTTCTAGTCAATTATAAACATGTACACAAAATGAATGGACAAACCTTCACTTTTACTACACAGTTCGACATGAAAGCCGCAAAAAAAAGGAATCCGCTATCCCAATTATTATCAACAATTTTACGTTACTCTACATAATAACGTTCGTGCGAGCGTTCAGAGCTAACTGCATTATCTAATAATCGTTTAGTAGTCGGAACGCGACACAGTTGCCCTATTATCGCGTTTAATCGGAAGGTAACCCGATAATATTTTGTACTATAACGCTAGCTCCTTGCCTAGTTGTGAGGAAATTATTTACGTGCCATTAAAGTTTCTTGGATGATTGAAATTTGGTTTACTTTGAATTTTATTGAGATAAAAATGTTGCAAATTTTTGCTATATTTATGTGATACATTGTTGTCTTTCATGTAGGTAACAAATAATTAAAGTACTTTGGTTGAATCATTTCTAACTCGAGACCGGTGATGGTTTATATTTTGACAAATCATTCAGTCACCCCTGATACACTAAATGGGAAAACCTTATTAATTAACCCATGAGAAACGTTACACTATAAATTCAGTTTTTAATAAAATGTCTTCTATTTCCAGGTACACAAAGTTCATCATCGAGTGGCCGCCCTTCGAGTACGCGGTGCTGCTTACCATCATCGCCAACTGCGTGGTGCTGGCGCTGGAGGAGCATTTGCCCAACGGCGATAAGACCATCTTAGCACAGAATCTGGTAATTTCAACCTTATAATGAAACTGTTAAAGTTCTTTACAGCTTATACATAATATGCTAGCTTTTAAATGTTATAACTTAATTTTAAATACCCCTACAGACGCTGAACCATTGCATGCACCCATAAAGACAATGTATTGCGTGCGTTACGTTGCGCACTACTGTAAACAGCGATTTTACATACCAAAAATAAAAGTCGTTTCCCAGCATTTGTTTTAGTGCAATGTTACTTGATTTGATGTAAATAATGCGTAGTTGACAGCTATGTGATGGGTCTTTTTACACCCTGTATGTTTTCATATGTTTTTGTACCATTTATGTCACTCTACGATACGTACATAACCTATTCACAATTTGCAAGCTGTGCGATTTTGTATGTAGGTACCTAACTTCAAACTGAAAGTTTTTTTATTTCAAAATAAACACGTTATCATTATCGTCATCTTACTATCGTTATCCTCATTTACCAGGGTTATGTGCAACATTTCTTCTTCCAAATCTTCACCATTTTTGCCATTACCTCAGTAGTCACCTTTCTAGCCACATCATCTTTCATACAATCCAGCCTTTGCTCCTCCTCTACTCGAACCAAAGCATTTCTTTCAATTAAACCATTTATAGGCACTTTTGAATTATCAAAACTCTGATACCTATCTGGAAAATACAATAGACGTAGATACATAACCTATTCCGCTTAACTATTCTTCAAGAGTAATAAAAATCTCTGTAAGAAATCATTAATCATCATCCGGATATCTGGTTTTTTACTCTTGAAGAATAGTTAAGCGGAATAGGTTACTAAATATAATATCTAAGTCTATTATATTTTATAATGGAATTCCGCAAAGTCATGCCTGAATTAATTAACTACCTACACTCCATTTGAAATAAGATTAGACAGTTAAACAAACCTTTTTACAGTCCGTTCAACCGATTTTGACCTTTTGGCATAAGGGTGGCATAAAAAGCAAAAAAAGTTACACAACACCATCTGTCTACTGCAGCTCCCATTTGTCATGCCACCAACGTAATAGAAGTCAAAATCGGTTGAACGAACTGTAAATAAGGTTTATTTAAATGTCTAATCTTATTTCAAATGGAGTATATATGCATTGCATTCATACTCAAAACTTTCATCACGACGTGAACCTCCTCCACATCACATGACAACCGATTTCAACACAACTTCTGTCACCGCCACCACTTAGGTACATACTTCCCTTAAATACTCATTGCTAATTCTGTCCACTCCTGTAATCCAGATTCAGACGCGAATACTAAGAGGGATGTGTACCATGCCTTTTAGCTCTTAGCATTCACGTCTCAGCTGCATACAATTGCCTTTCATTCATTCCTTTTGTGTTCTTACATCCTGATCCAGACAATACAGCCGGTCTTACTGTGTGTTGTCTGTTACTTGTCATAACTACACAATTGTGATTATCAATTCTTCTTTCGAGCATGATGATACATATGTCCATAGTGCTTATAGCTGGTTCAGATCACGAATCGTCGTCGGCTTTAAGAGGAAATAAGGTCGGTCCCCCCTCCATACAAACGCTCTCGTCTGTTTTCTCTCTGGTTTATGACCTTAGAGCTATGATTTTTTACAGTCAAATAAATATCAACTAGTTCTATGCCTACAAGCACTACAACCCTCAGAAAATGCTCAAAATTACCTGTTTAGACCGCTGTCATCAGAGGCCTATTGTACAAATTTGACAACTATTCACAAAAAAAGAAAAACATAGGGGCACTGTAAATATCCTTCTTATTCAATTTATAAAATATCTTTCCAATTGGTCCAATATTGGAGGAGGAGACGAGAGCGAACCTCGAAGTATGACTTTTTGTATGGAGAATAGACCGACCCTATTTCGTTTTAATTGTGTGTTAGTTGCACGTGCACATTATTGCCGTGTGTGTTGAGGTCGGTGCGTTTAATATTGACCAAGTCGCCTGTAAGCATACTGAAACAATATGCACGTAGTCATCGACAATGCTGCACACACAACCAGGCAAGACCGACAACGCTTTGTAGATATTACAACAGAATATTATGTCGTATGGTAAATGTACTAAACAACGGAGTTCATATCGCTATCGCATTACAGTCTAAACATTATTAAATATGCCATTATTATTATGATCCGTGTGTACATTAAAACTAATGATTTCTGTGCAAATACTGACAACGTAATCATCTTTTATTTTATTTATATTTACATGAATACTGAACACTGTTTCCTTTGTTGCAGGAAAAGACCGAGGCGTACTTTTTAGGAATATTTTGTGTAGAAGCCTCGTTAAAAATCTTAGCCTTAGGTTTTGTTTTACACAGGGGATCGTATCTTCGAAACGTTTGGAACATCATGGATTTTTTCGTAGTAGTAACTGGGTGAGTTGTTTTTCATATATTTTGTCATTTTTATTAGCGTTAATTTACTCGATAAGAGGTATCGATGAAGTTATGTAAAGGAATCTTGATACTCTCTAGTTTAATCTATTGTCAAATGTTACATCTTATATTATGATCGGTTGTTGATATTTTCGTTGACTTGTCGTAATAGCTAATATGACTAAAAAAAGATTTTTAAAGAGAAGTTACGTTTTGTTCTTAAATTATGATTCTTTACATAACTTTCATTTCACAACATTATTTATTATTACTCTTCACTAAAAAAAAGCATCCTCGATTGCTCGAATTAATATTTCACCCACAAATATCGTAGCACCGAGGCTGTTTACAGTGAACCGTCATATTATAATCTAAATTATACAAATTACCATTTACAAACTATTAGGCCACACAATTGGTTAACACTAAAACGTAGGACACTAGGTTTTGTCAAACACAAAGAAGAGTTGACATTATTGAATATTCGATAACAAAAACTAGGTCGATGACGATATTCGCCGAATACAACGTGGACGTTGACCTCCGGATGCTGCGCTCGTTCAGAGTGCTCCGACCGCTCAAGCTCGTCTCGCGGATACCAAGTAATTCACAGTAATTGGCGAAAAGTTCACATAATACCTCTACCTTATTTGTTATAGACGTTACTCGCTAGATGTTTTCGAATTTTGAAACTTTTTTGAATGTAGAACTACAGCTAGTTATGGACAATAGAATTTTTATAATTATTAGTAAAAATACGTAGCATCGTATTCTCGACATGTTTATTGACATACTTACTTAACATAGATTAGAAAATGTGTGAATTTTAATTAATATGTGATTTATTGAAAATGTTTAATGTTTTAAAGCTACGTGTTGCATAATAGTAAAGATTTGCTATACATTTTGTGTATTGTGTAGGTTTACATCAAATATAAAAGCTAATACGTAAGAAATTAGATAAAGAAATGGTTTTAGGTGTGAATAAATATGGTGTATTTAGATTAAAATGCGTAAAATTAACATGAATACTTAGCATATAACAATCGAACTAATTAGATACACGATATTTAGATTGTAGTTATTTTTTACATAAATTAAGGCTGTGCTTTGTCATCTTCGTTTTGTTTTATTACTTTTTATTGTTTATATTTATAGAAGTACCTACTACATTATTTTTTTTATATTTTCGTTCGAGGCATCATGGACACGGATAACCAGCGGAGTACCTAATTATGTAAATTGCTCACAATAGGAAGAGATGCGACTGAGATTTTTTCGAGTAACTAAATAAAATAACCTTCTACCATGCATTTCCCATCCCATAGGTCCTTTTTTAAAGCCTGTGTCGACGGTAATGATGCATTGGTAGAAGCGATATTAACACTCATAAAAATCACACTCGTATCAATTTCAATTATGAGCGAATTGAACATCTCATATCGACGTCAACCTTTTTTGTTTTGAAGATTAAAATGATTTGTTAAAACAAAAGCACAGTCTTCAGTAGTAATTTATTACTCAGCTAGTTGCTAGTTCAAGCTATAGTATCGAGTGATATGTGTTTGGCAGTATCATCACGCAGCTGCCGATCGCGCCAGCCGACGTCGACTTCAGGACCTTGCGTGCCATTAGGGTGCTGAGGCCCCTTAAATTAGTATCGGGCGTTCCTAGTGAGTTCTAGAACATTCATAGATTAGTTAATCGTATTGTAGTTCCACTAGTTACACTGTTGCATAATTTTATTTCTGAAAAAAGACTGGCTGGATAGAAAAAAAAAAAAAAAGAATACTCCAATGGCAAATTTGTTCAAAAAGTCCTTGCGCTAAAAATACTGGCCATACACACTTTGTGCTTAAAAATAATAAAAGCGTGATGAAAAACCTTTGGCGCCATTTTTAAATAAAATTATGCAACAGTGAAAATCATTGTGCACGATATCTTTTTGATTTTATATTGTGTTACCATTGTTCTGATGTCTTTTTCAATAAATAGTTAATGATTTTCATTTCTAGATATATGGCATTTAGTCAGAAAATCTATTTCTTGTTGTCTGTATCTTTATTAAAACTTTCTTTTAATGTTATCATCGATAAAATTAGCAACTAACGTCGAGAAATAAACGACATATTTGGTAATTATCTCTTGTTTTATCTAATTTAATTATAATGTCAAAGATAAATAATTTCCAAAACACTATCGAAGTCTCTCCTTCAAAATTCATTTTATGAACGTATAATATTATTGCCCTGTAATTTATAATTAAACACTGGATAAAATTATTTTTGCCTCTCATCTTTATTTATTTGTATTAATTTAATATTTTTAACTACGCTGCTTATCTTCCAAATTTCAACAGAAATTGGAAGAGCTAACATTGGTGACAAAATGTTTTTACACACAAAACAAGTGACTACTCAGAAATTTTGAAACTAATGTTCAAGCTTCCTTTGTTTAAAAAAAATCTGCTTCCCCATATTTTAATTTTCCACCAAATTGATCACATTTTTGGTGACACGGGAAATTGGAATTTTCCTCCTCAATTTTCCAATTATTCATGCATGAAGTGGTTTTATCAAAATTCAAGAGAACCATTCACCAAATAGCTAAATTGTTATAAATTACAGGGCATGACATGAAATTTTAAGCCTTATTGACTTATCCAAATAAATACCATTTCCGTATAGGTCTGCAAGTCGTATTGAAGTCCATTATAAAGGCGATGGCGCCGCTGCTGCAGATCGGCCTCTTGGTGCTTTTCGCGATAGTCATCTTCGCTATCATCGGCCTCGAGTTCTACTCAGGGGCGCTGCATAAGACTTGTTATAATTTAGAAGATATTAGTAAGTATACATCGACATACATATTTTTGTATAACACTTTATCGGCCCTATACATACTGCTTCTTTAGCCACCGTTTTTACCGTTCTATAACGTATGTTGTATTCTATTATTCGTCCTATCAATGTATAATAAAGAATTTAGTCTATTATTATATCTATCTATCTATGCCACTGGAAGCCGACCCCAACATAGTTGATGAGATGATGATTACTAATGATGATGGTTAAATGTAGATAAAAAGTTTTAAAGTCATTGTGCGTTAAGTTAAAGACTGCTAACACTCAAAACTGTCTGTTTCTCATCGAATAAACTGTCTCTCAAGGAAAGTGCTGCAAATACAGATCAAACAATGTCCCAAAAAGTTTTAAGACTTCGTGAAAACTTTCTAGATACTTACTTAAGTTGCATATTACACTGCTACAACCAAATTTAGGTCTTGTTGGTAACTTAATCTGTATACTACTCTTGACCATATTATACTGCAGCTTATGACTAAATAAAACAATACATTTTTGTATTTCCAAGAAGCAAATACAAAAGCAAACTACATCGATACCTACTAAACTTTATTATAACCTATCGGTAAATAACTGCAACCCAGTTAAAGTTTGTACGACACTAACATGCAGTCACAAACTCACGAACAGGTGACACCATTGCATGTAGAAATTTAAATTAACTGCTAAACTTCAAAATGTAATAAGTAGAAGTTCGAAACTTTCAACGTTTTAATTATTGACTACAAAAGTTAATTACTACTGTTACGGAAACTAAAGTTTATGTTGCATTTTAAGAATACGGGTATTATTTGATTTTGTCAGCGATTTTATCAAAGTAATGGTTTAAATGTTTTTTTTTTTACTTAGGTATACGAATATACCTTATTTTGGGTAATGCTGAACTCTGTAAAAGTGTCAAATATTTCATAGGTATCATATATATCATCCCTTTCAATAGCTTAAGTCGAATTATGACGAAGCTGTCTCTAAAATCAGTTTTCTTTAAAAAAAAATCAATAGCTATGTAACGTATAGGTTAAATGAAATCACTCCCGTCAATTTTATTAACTCTGTAGCCAATATATTACGGATTATTCGTATCTTAGGAGAAGTTATATAAATTAATTCAGTTCCCAATAAAAACAAATCTTCACCAAAGCAGTCACTAATACTCTTTTTAATTCCCCAGGTGAAATAGTAAACGAAGGCGACAGTGCGACGCCGTGCAATGCGGACAACGTTAGCCTAGCGCCATTTGGCGCGAACGTCTGTGAGTACGAGAAGAGCACGTGCCTAGAGAAGTGGGAGGGGCCGAACAGAGGCATCACGTCCTTTGACAACATTGGCTTCGCTATGCTCACCGTCTTCCAGTGCATCACCATGGAGGGCTGGACTGCAATCCTCTATTGGGTATGCGGAATTACTTACTACTAGTTATCTTTCTCCTACAACAACTCCTTCAGTGTCCTTATCTAGACTGATTACTCCACCTCTGTGGTCAGTGCGTGGGACTGCTGTTTAAAGACTGATGTCATAAACCTGTATTACTTTTTGATCATTTATACGAATGTGAATTTCATAAACGTTGCAACTGCAAACCTAATAGGTAAATCTCGTTTGTGTGAAACACCTCTTCAAGAGCATGATACTATACGATTTCGTTCGCGATAGAATTAATGATTAGTGTTTTCCTTCTGAGTTAGGAATTCTAAGGCAGATTATTTGTTGCAGACGAATGACGCGCTAGGTAGTGCGTTCAACTGGATTTACTTTGTGCCTCTCATAGTATTGGGTTCATTCTTTATGCTCAACTTAGTTCTCGGTGTTCTTAGCGGGTAAGTCAACACACATTACATAAATATTTACACCTATTGCATACATTTTTAATTTGTTTATGTTTTGTTTGATATTTTCTTTATTACCATTGATATCCAGAGAGTTCTCTAATGAAAGAGGGCGGGTAGAACGAAGAGCTCAGTTTGTAAAAGAAAGAGCTCGTGCAATGTTCAACGCAGACTTCAGTGCATATCTCAACTGGATTACTGAAGCAGGTCTTTTGAATACTGATGCTGTGCGCTCAAGTAATGCTAGAGAAAAATGTAAATTAAATATTGTAATTAAAGATTTAGTAGAAGATTTTGAAGAACCATAAACGTTTATCTTAAATTTATTGAAAAATTCATTGTTCCCTAAGAATCATGTGCTCAAACTACGTATATTGCTAGTTGTATTTGCTATTTACCAAGAATTGTTTTGCGTGTTAGGTATTGTATTGATTTATGCTATAAACTCAAACTTTTGATGATGTTTTAATTTAAAAGATTCGTAAGATTATTTGTATCATTAGTGCTAGAGTAGTTCAATATGCGTAATTGTGTTTGCAGTGAGTTCGCTAAAGAAAGAGAGAAAGTAGAAAATAGACAAGAATTTCTTAAATTAAGAAGACAGCAGCAACTCGAGAGAGAACTCAATGGTTACGTTGAGTGGATATGTAAAGCAGGTAAGTGTGGAACATACTTGGCAAACCTTTATACAGTCCGTTTAACTGATTTTGACTTCTATACCTTCGGTTGAACGGACTGTAAAAAAGGTTTATTTAAATGCCTAATCTTATTTCAAATGGAGGTATAGTAATTAAAAGACAAAAAAATGAGTAAGTAATTGCAAAAGTAGGAACTTACCTATGTATTTGAAAAAGATACATAATAATATTATGTTAAAGCAATTAATATTTATTATTTTTGATGTGATGTCGGAAAATATCCCACGGAAGCATACAACCGGGATTAAAAGTACCTACGTTAAGTAACACATAAGGTACTTTTACTGTTATTAACTAACTGTGTACCAACTTTTATAAAAATCCGTTCAGCCGTTGTTGCGCCATTCCAGAACATACATCCAAACGGGAAAAAAACCTAAAAATGTAGTTTTTAGTTTTTTTTTTCCGTTTGTCTATTTGTATTTTCGGCAACAGACTCGTTCCCACACCTCGCAGCAATCACTTTTTTTCAGAAACATTCAATGTACAGTTTTGACTTCGTTACTATTTTATTATGTGTATAGATTACATTTATAAATACCTACTATTTGTTTATGAAGAGTTATTGTTGGTTACAGAGGAAGTAATATTAGCAGAAGAAAGAACAACAGAAGAAGAAAAAATGCACATAATAGAAGGTAAGCAGATTGATAGAATTTTAAATTATTTCAAGATTGTTATTTCTTGAAGGACAAGTAAATACAGTATGTTAACTAACAAAGCTCGTCCCCGTTAACCCTAAATAGTATAGCGTCCATACATGCAAACAAAAATACCACAAAAAAAAAAACATTATAAGTGGAATATTCAAAAAACTATTAAATTGATACGTAAAATTTCGTGTATTTCAACGTAGAAAGACAAGTGTGGTAAGTGTGCGTGTATAGAGTGTTTCTTTTCCGGATCAATTTAATATTTTTAGTGAATATTTTATTATAAATAAAAAAAAACTTTTTTTTTTATTGTATTTTTTTTTAGCATGTATAGACGCTATACTACGCAGGTTAGCGGGAACGCCCTTCGTTAGATAACAGACTGTATATGTATAAAGTTATATTTGTTGATAGTCAACGTATATCACGTTTTATTGTTATTACTAGCGCGGAGAAGAGCAGCGGCCAAAAAGAAGTTAAAAAACCTGGGTAAAAGTAAAAGTACAGACACTGAAGAGGAAGAACAGGATGAAGACTGCGGTGATGACGGTCAGTATCATCTTCCTGTCACATGAATGTTACATATTCTGTAATCTGTGTGTCGTGTTGTGTGTATACCTACTACAGAGATATATTCAGATTTCCTATTAAACTCACAGTTTCGTTTTCATTCCTCAAGCAGGAACCAAATTTTAGAAGCATGTTTTAATTTTCTTTACATTTGTTTACTTTTTCGTCTTTAATACTATTATTATTAGTCAGGTTAGGTATCTTTTAACTTTTTCCGATACATTAGTCACATTTGTAATCATTAAAATATTATCCTATTCTTTTCACGTAATTATTATATTATTGTAAATTCATGAATGTTGCATGATATTTTGTCGATAACTAACTCTTTTATTTCATTTTCATCCATTTTCATTGCGTATTCGTACTCTATTTGTGTGTTGGTTGTTTACAGTTCCAAAGAAAAAGCAAGGTATGGGATCAAACGTGATGCTGGTAGAATATTCCTTTTCATCTTCTACAGTAGTCAAACTAGTCTAGTCTTAGATTTAGGAATAGTTACCCTTCCCATATATTTTATATCCAAATTATGAAAACGTTTGTACGTGTTTCCCAAAATTATGTCAATATAGGAATGATATTCCATTTGCCTTACGTGATTCGAAGTTGTTTAACCGTACAGACGTCAGAATACCATCTTAATTATTATCCCCTGCTACTATTCTAACTTTAGGTCCGCTATTACCACTACCCTCACCCAAAGCTTGTAAAGCGTAAGCTTCAACAAAAAGTTACCATAAATCGTAACATTATTTTTCTGGGGATAACATGACGGTATCTCAGAAGAGGGTTGTTAGTGACTTATACGAACGAAGTATCGGATTGCGACCCCGATTGAATTTCGATACCTTTTCCATACCGTCCAATTACTTCGTGTTATAAAACTTAACGATCAAAAACCAGCTTAAACAGCACAAGAGCATTTTTGTGTCGCAAATCTGTGAACGTAGTAGGACTGCTATCGTGACGTGCGTACGCTAGAGTTAATTAACAATTAGCTGAATGTTAAACCCGAATCCTTTAGTTAAATGCAAATACCGTTGATCATGCAATAAACATTAGTACCTTTAAATTGCCGATATTTGGTAACAAACACGACTATTTTAACACGCGATATTATATTTATTATGAAAGCTTAGAAACTGGAACTTTAAAAGTGGCATTATATTTTTAAGGTACCAGGAGCATTGGCATAATAAATATTATGTTGTAGTAAAAACTATATTAATGAAACAAGGTTTGGAATTTAAAGTGTTGTCAGACAGTTGCAAGATCAACGGCAACTTTAACAGCAAGACATTTACTAACATTTTCTTTATTACTTCAGGTTTTCTGAAAAGTAAAGCACGGTCAGCCGGGAGGTTTGCAGATTTCTGGCGGGCCGAGAAGAGGTTTCGGTTTTGGATCAGACACACTGTGAAGACCCAGTGGTTCTACTGGTTCGTCATTGTCTTGGTGCTCTTCAACACGATATGCGTGGCTGTGGAGCATTACAGACAACCCAAGTGGCTAACTTCATTTTTATGTAAGTTTTTTTTTTTTAACTACCTACTTCATCATCGTCCACGGTTCAACTTCACCCCCAGTAGTGGGTGAAGTTGAACCGCGGACGATGATTATGATGAATGAGTAGGTAGTTTATGAGGTCTATATCCAGCAATGGATGACGACGGGCAGTGGATGCTTGTGTCCCACTTTATTAATTAAAGATTTGATGTTTTAGATTTAAAACACTTGATTAGATATCCATGTTAGGTATCCATCTGATAACAAAAAGGAACTGGGAGACTTGATATGTACTAATAGTGATTACTTTAGCTTGTTCTGAATTATAATGATTGATTTTAGCACACTAAAGAACAATACAACCACTGAACCCAATTAATGTTTCCAAATAAACAACAATCTTCTTCTCCACAGACTATGCCGAATTTGTGTTCCTGGGGTTGTTCATGATGGAGATGTGGGTGAAGATGTACGCGCTGGGGCCGCGGATCTACTTCGAGTCGTCCTTCAACCGGTTCGACTGTGTAGTCATCTCCGGCTCCATCTTCGAGGTCGTCTGGTCCGAGGTCAAGGGTGGCTCCTTCGGTCTATCTGTCTTGAGAGCTCTAAGACTGCTGAGGATATTCAAGGTAAAGATTTATTTTACAACTTACAAAGTTATTCGATTAAAAGCAAGTATGATATTATTAGACTGTGTATTTTGTATGTAGGTACAATACAGTACATTTTATCTATCTACTTAAGATCATGCACAAAACAAAAAAACAAAAAAACAACAGGGATCAGTTTTTAGCAATTTTTTAGACCCTGAAGTACTTTTATTAAACAAGCCCCTAACATACTGATATATTCTCTGCTTTTCTAAAATTGTTTTTAGTTTTAAATAATAAAAACTTATTTCAGCTTTGTACTCAGTTTTAGAAATTCACATAAATAGTCCCCAAGGTGGTACCACGAAACTAGATTCGATATTCCGATTTCAAAACAACTTATTGCTTAACCATTAAAACGTATGCTATGAAAATTATTTATGTTTTCCAGGTCACCAAGTACTGGTCATCACTTCGGAACCTGGTGATATCTCTCCTCAACTCAATGAGATCCATCATCTCGCTGCTGTTCCTCCTCTTCCTCTTCATTCTCATCTTTGCACTGCTCGGCATGCAACTATTCGGAGGACAGTTCAACTTCGAGGATGGCACGCCGCCGACCAACTTCAACACCTTTCCTATCGCGTTGCTAACTGTCTTCCAGGTAATTATGAACCTTCTTTCATAATACGATTACCTTATGAAGATACCATTGATGCAAATACATGGAGGCGCATAAGTAATGCCCTCATCAAAAGATGCTCCTTTTTAACAAATAGCATTTTATATCACTTTGATTTTGATATTTAGCATTTTATATCACTTTAACTTTGATATTTGTGAAATTCATATATATGATCATGCATGCCGAATTGCCGAAAAACAGTTATACATACTACAACTATCTAACATCTCGAAACTATTTACTTTGCTAAATCTAACGAATCACACAACATTGCGATAGATCTTGTGAACTAATTATTCTGATATTGTATCCAACACACCTTGACTTAATAAAACCAATTTCTTGTTGTCTTCATTTCAGATTCTAACAGGTGAAGATTGGAACGAAGTGATGTATGATGGCATCCAGTCTCAGGGTGGTATCCAGAGGGGCATGATCTACTCGCTGTACTTCGTCATCCTCGTCTTGTTTGGCAACTACACACTGCTAAACGTGTTCCTTGCCATCGCTGTCGACAACTTGGCTAATGCCCAGGTGCGTTTCTCTGTCTATGCTTTGTTTTGTGTTACTTGGTCTTAAATTATTGTAATCATTTCCCAGAATGATCAAAAGTAAAATGACAAGTTATTATATAGTTTTGTTTATGTGTTACTATGGTATTAAGATCAACTAACGCAAATCAATATCAATGGATGTGTTCACAAAGGAGACGTTCGCCAATTTGATGTATGTTGACTTGTTGACGTCATCGCGCTCTTGTAAATCTGACGCCGCTTTTCGTGTAAATGTTGCAAATCTGTATTTACAGGAATTGACAGCGGCAGAAGAGGAACAAGTCGAGGAAGACAAGGAAAAACAGCTCCAAGTAAGTATCAAGCTTCTCTTTGTTTATAGTACCTAGTATTCATCCTCTGATGCTTTGGAGTTTAGTTGATAGTATCACAATTTCAAAGCCATAGCATGTTCAACCACTCTTCCACAAGCATTTACTTTCAAGCGGTTGTACTAATTGGTTTAAGCTGTTGATTGGAACGAAATTTGTACATATTTCATACATTATTCCGGATAATTAGGAATTGGAGAAAGAGATGGGTGCATTACACGCGGTGGACGGCTCTCCAACGGGAGTAGACCTAAGTCCCTCTTCGCCGACGAGTAGGAAGGTAAAATGAGCTCGGCATTGGCAAAGCTATGCTTCAAAATGTATTGGTGTCGACGACTTAAAATATTGTTGATATTTTAATTTCCACTATTTTCATTGAATTCTTCTAAGATCTCATTCTGCAGCTTCTCTTAACACTGCATGACATTGCACGCTGTCTGATGTGTTGTTATTTCCTATGTGTGTTCGTTCATAACTTCGATATCAACAATATTTTAAGTACGCTAGACGGGTCGATGTCGCTTATGTGAGCAGAATGTCATGATAGGTGTTTTTATCAAATCTTTATGATCTTTATCTCTAGATGGCTAATGGATGTCAACATCAACTTGAGTTTTTACGTTAACTTCAACTAGGTGGCTACTTAATTCATATAAAATACATACTGGTTCATTAATTTCAATACATGATTTCTTTGGCTTGAGGATCATTCCTTCCTTTCACTTGTTAGATTTTTTTTCTTTCTATTTACGACATTGATTTGAAATGCATGTTTTACCACGACATTCATCAGTAATGGCTTGTGTAATAGTCTTTACTTTTAAATCTAAATGTCAATCTTCTAGTAATAAGTTACTTATAATAATTTCAATTGTGTACTTATTCATTGAATAAGTCATATTAGTGATCACTTGCTAAGAAAACATCATCATGTAATTTATCATACAACTTTTACTGAATCTAGTGTAGTTTCCTTCTACATTTTTAAAGAACTTTTATAGAGCCAGAGTAAGAACTTAGAAAGTAGTGGAAACAATGTAGATGAAAGCAATATAGGGAATGTATATTATTATGGATTTGAAATATTTCAGAACAAAAAGAAAGAAGAGGCCAAAAAAGAAGATGATGATGAGGTACCAGATGGACCAAAACCAATGCTGCCATATTCGTCCATGTTTATTTTGTCACCTACTAATCCGTAAGTTGACCTTATTACTCAAGATATTACTTCACATGCCTATAAAAACTTACCAAGGAACTTTCTGTTGTTTACGATCTTACCATATTATAATGACATAATATTTCTGTGTTACAGAATTAGGCGAGGCGCACACTGGGTTGTAAATTTAAGATATTTTGATTTTTTTATCATGGTAGTTATATGTATGAGTTCTGCGGCTTTAGCGGCTGAAGACCCCGTAGTGGAAGAGAGTGACAGGTACGTCTTCTCATATATCTCAAGTGTCCTAAAGAGAAAGGGAAACAATTTTGTCTAAACCAGTTTGTTTCTAGTAGAACTGCTATCAAAAACATAATTCTTGACACTGTAAATTCCCACTGCCAAAGTTGTCATCCTCTTGACAAAATATAACTTCGTCTTTCTAAATTGTAAATTAACATCCACATATACTTGATAATATTTAACTACCTACTTTAGTTATGTATTCTTAGTTGATTATTGACTGACTGTTTGTAAAAAAGGTCCTAATAACCCAGTTACATTGGAGTTTTGGTTTTGTCATGTATGTCATTGAGTTTGTCTTTCCAAAACTTGTTCAAAAAACGACTTTTTTATTCGACCTTACTTCCTTCGAATCACGTGGCTACTCTTTTACTTAATCTTACTCTCTCATCCATCACAGGAATAAAATCCTTAACTACTTCGATTACGCGTTCACGGGCGTGTTTACCGTGGAGATGCTGTTGAAGATAGTGGACCTCGGCATCCTGTTCCACCCGGGCGCGTACTTACGTGACCTGTGGAACATCATGGATGCCGCCGTCGTTATATGCGCCCTAGTCAGCTTCGGATTTGAGATCGGGTACGTTTGGAATGGTATTTCTAAAGATGACAATGCATCATCGATACTGATAGTACGAGTGAACATTAGAAATGTTTTGTAAATCATCAATTTAGCAGAAGTCATATGCATTCTTGCTAGTTTCAGAAATGAAATCAGGTGTATATAGAAAAATATTTTTTACCTCGATGACATATTCACCATAAAGTAGCAGTGGTTACCACGAACTTGTATAGCGTTTAAAATATTGTAAATGTCATTTTCGTCATTGGCTTTTTTGAATCTTAGATAAAATACGTTTATATGCCAATACTTTGAGAACATGTTTAATCATAAAGCCAACTACCATTTGATGATACGCTGCCGATGGATTGACTTGAAATTATGGGATAAACACTGGTGACTTCTTGTTTATTTTAATAATTTTGACGTTATACTCCTATTATTACAGTCATCTGATCTAACTAATTGTAATTTTCTTGTTACAGAGGCGTGAAAAAGGGTGCGGGGCAGAATCTGTCCACAATAAAATCGTTAAGAGTGTTACGAGTGCTCAGACCTTTAAAAACTATAAAACGAGTTCCAAAGTTAAAAGCAGTGTTTGACTGTGTTGTGAACTCTTTGAAAAACGTCATTAACATTCTCATTGTGTACATATTGTTTCAATTCATATTTGCTGTAATTGCAGTTCAACTTTTTAATGGTAAATTTTTTCACTGCAACGATATCAGTAAGAATACTTTTGAAGACTGCCAGTGAGTATTGAGTTTTTATTTATTTACTTTCGTAACTTATAAAGCTTGTGTATTATTTAATGTATTCTTCTAATCTAAACATTTGTTCTATATTCTATTGACACAAGAGATTGATATCTTCTATAAGCGTTTTTATGAAATTCATCGTTGAAGATGAAGAAATCATCTTCAACGATGAATTTGTCATGCATGAAGGTAAATGCATTACAATTTCTTATCGTGCAAAGTTTCGTAGATGAAACCAACAATTTTATACATATACTTTTTTGTTTCTAAGCCTAAATTCTAATCAAACCTTGTTGTGTGTGACAGAGGGTCGTATTTCGTATACGAGTCTAACACCTTACTGCCGAAAGTCAACCAGCGCACGTGGACGACGCAATCCTTCCATTACGACAACGTAGCAGTGGCAATGCTTACGCTGTTCGCGGTACAGACCGGGGAGGGGTGGCCTCAGTGAGTATAATGTATTTTTGAACAAGGTTGCATTTTGAATGTGTAAAATGCAAAAATATTCAATACCACCTTTCTAAGCCAAACGTTATCAACGGCGACGTCTGAGACTGAAAAATAGAACAAATATTTATTACCATTCACGTCTTGTCCTGCTAGAACAAGATCTAATAACATGCTATAAGAATTTCTAATTAGGTCAATTATTTCTAATTAGAGATTCATATTCTATTTATTTTTCTGATTCCAACTGGAAGTTCCTCCGATCCTAAATCTGTGATTGTCTAGTTAGAAAACAGGACACTAACACAATCCTTTATTTACAGAGTATTACAAAATTCAATGGCCGCCACATACGAAGACAGGGGACCCATACAAAATTTTCGAATAGAAATGTCCATATTTTATATCGTTTACTTCGTGGTGTTTCCTTTCTTCTTTGTTAACATATTCGTAGCTCTGATAATTATCACATTTCAAGAGCAGGGCGAAGCTGAACTGCAGGATGGTGAAATTGATAAGAATCAGGTGAGTTAATTAATTCTTTACTCAATATAGTTGCCAATTATATGGCGTTACATAAAAATCAAGTAAAACCAACACCGGCCACTCTCGATGAGGACATGATACTACATTTTTGTTTACAGAAATCGTGTATAGACTTCACGATAGAAGCGCGACCTCTTGAGAGGTATATGCCAAGCAAAAGGACGAGTTTTAAGTACAAAGTGTGGAGAATAGTCGTCTCTACGCCCTTCGAGTATTTCATCATGACCCTCATCGTTCTCAACACATTGTTGCTCATGATGAAGGTATGTATTACCGACGCTTCTGACTGTTCTAGAATAATTAATTTAAGATCGACTACAACTAATCTTAATGTTATTATTATAAAAATCTATTTATTTTAAGTACAAACACTTTTTTGAAAAGTGATCATACAAAATACATAAACAAAAGAAGCACTAAATGTGAAAAGTAGAAAATGATCACTTATTTAAGGTAGTTGCTGAAGAACCTAGCCTGTCTCACAAGGCACTGAAAGTGACGATCTAGATTAGCAACCAATCCTTGAAGCCTGCACAGTACCATTCTAGAGAGCTCATCAAATGTAAGTTATAAGCTCTCTAGTTTGGCAAAACTTATACTAAGACATAACCTTTGTCGTATATGCGTCTAATATATGTCCGCACCTGATAGATCCTTTTAGTGGAGTTAATTTGTTAGTTGTGTAACGTCTTAAATGTGAAACTATACCTGGATGGCGTCATGATACAACAACATCATTGGCACAACATTAGTACTGCCTACTAGTTTAGGTTTTTCAAAAATCACAACACACACATACACACAACATACAAAGTGTTTACGATATCACTGTACTTATTCGGCGTCAGTTTACACTGCATCGGAATGCGCCGTATTTAAAATTATTACCGAGCCTATCCCGTCAAATGTACCTACCGCCAAATATCATTTTATTAATTTTACCCTGTGTTTCGTTGGATAATCCTTTCGTTACTCCTCGCTTGCTATTAATAAAATATGTATGTATCGGTGTTTACTGCACGATATACCTGTCCTTCCAGCACATTTATGGCACAAGATACACCAAACATTTTATTCGGTTATTCGTGCTTGAGAATGCACAACAATCTCTGGGTACAGATAGGACGTGGCATGGGCCATATATGTTGTTCGTGTTGCATGATCTTATTTAAGACCTATTCCTAATTGTCTTTATGTGGATATTGTGCATGCTTGGTGGAATGGCCTACTGCCAGGCGTGATCTGTTGGTGGCTATGGGCTGCTTTGTATATTTATTGGAAAATTGTCAAAATTGATCATTTTTCTAATTGAGACAAAATTTTAAAAGGAACTAAAGTTATATTACGTGGTCAAAATTATTACACAATTTTTTTCTGTTCAACCCAATTTTGTTTGATTCTGTGTTCATATTATTTTTAAGATTTATATGTTTACTTTCCTATATATTCCTATAGTATTATAAAACTGTTTAGCTTTAATTTCACTGTGACCCTGTCTAATTTTATGTTAGTCTAATTTAATAAGATCTTCGCACATATCCTCACCAAACTCTTGTCACTTATCCCCTTGATATATTTATCCTTCTACTATATATTATGCATTACTGTTAACTGTTACATGAACCGTAACATAACTAATTACTTACTTACATTGATTCCATACAAATTTCAATTTTGTACATTACATTAAAATACTAATTCATGTGGATGAGGTAATTTATAAAGTAACAATTATGTATTTTCATTGCCATGGGTTTATCCATAACGTCCGGCACTTCATCACAAAATGGCAGTACTATAATCAAAATGACATCTACGCGGATGTCCTCAAGTATTCGAATATGGGGTTTACTGGAATGTTTTCTGTGGAAACGGTGTTGAAAATCATCGCTTATGGTGTCAAAGTAAGTACACAAACACAAAGTATCGACCGACACATAGTACAAGTACATAATGAAATATAAATAAATACGATATAGGTACAAATGTACTCTTTCTGCTATTAACGTGATTGTTTTATCTATTTACATGACTGTATGGGATTATTTCCAGCCGTGTAATTATTATCCCTTCCCAAGTATCCAGTACTATTTTCTCTCTGACGACGATGATGATTGTAAAGGTTTATTTGCAATAATTGTAAAGCATGGCTTCTTCTCCTGCTGCATGTAGCACTATTGTATGTGAATACACGCGTTATAATGTTGTGTCTTTCTCCCGATTTTACTAATCCATACTTGCCGAGCGTTTTCATGAGGTAAGTACTGTGATCTTTTAAAATCTGGCGGAGATCTGCGGTTTCTAAGGTCAGTATAATTTTATATTTTTCCTGTAATAAATGTTGTCCGTCATAACACCTAATAGCATGATTGTACAATCGAAACAGCATGCCGCACGTGCACCCTATGCCACAAGTCTCGCAAATACATCTCAATAACATGATACTCATCAACAATGAAAGAACATAACACAATACTAACACACTCACTTCTACATGAAAAATGTATAACAAAACATTATTTTATTAGATAATAATATCGGCTAGATAAAAATATTTTTAATCATACAAAGTTAAATGCTAGAACGAAATATATCCATTTAGCAATTAATGGATATTTTTGAATATTTGAATGAAAAAGACAGTTACACTGGTCTTGCATTTAACTTTCATTAATTTGATAATGTTTTGAGTTAAGGTTTAAAAGACTGGTATTGATTTTGTGGTAGTTTCACGAGGCTCCACCACTACTCATGGACATGTTAACATTCATGAACCTCGTCTTTACGATCTTCTTCCTTCTCGAGACCGTTTTGAAGCTGATCGCCTTCGGGTGTACGGTAAGAATTTGACACACTTTGAATTTTTATATTACCTAATTAATTAAAACTTATTTTATCATTTAACAAGAAAATGATAGCTTTATTTCTATAAAATATGCAAGAAGCCATGGGTATGTAAAGACAACAATCAGTTGTAGGTGTGAAAATGAGCTAAACTAATGTATTGAATCATTTGAGATTAATGTATGACTTTGTGCTGCAAATGTATTTAAATTAATACGAATGCATTACGGAATGTGCAAAATAATCGTGTGCGCCTAACACAATACACAATCATTATTTTATAAATATTTTAGCCTAGCTATTAATATTCAATATTGACTTGAATATATTTCAATTTAGAACTCATTTTTATAGAGAATTTACGAGATAACGCTTTTTAATTGATATAGGTTTTTAAATGCATTAACTTTTCTTAGATTTATGAATAACATATTTTTATGTATTTGCATAGATTTTAAAAAATAAAGAGAGATTTCCTCATTCCTTTCCTTATTCATAAAGTCCCTTGATCTTAAAACAGTCTATGAATGGAAAGTGTACATTTGTATACAGTTTCCCTTGAAATGTTATTGTACTCGTTTTCTAAAATTCTTTTAGAAGTAATCATGATTTTTACAGAATCTTTGCTAACATATTGGTCTGTTTCCAGAATTTTTTCAAAGACCCTTGGAATACATTCGATTTCATTACGGTCATTGGAAGTATTATTGACGCACTCATTATGGAGTTTGGCGTAAGTATCATCATCATCTGATAAACCTTAATCTTTCTCAGCTTCTATACTTACATTTATTGTTCTAATTTCATTTTTGCCTACTCGATCCTTCTTTGCTACTGGCAATTTTATAATTATTTTTTGACTTTGATGAAAGTGAAGATAAAGGATCTATCCTGATTACAGACCGACCTTGCTGAAAACTGTGCTGACATATCCTGTCAGCAGGTAACAAATCAACTATTTGATTGCTAGGAATCTTAGATTTTTGTAACGGATTGTTCGATGGTTTAGACAGAGTGTGTACATACTGTTGAACAGTGGTCTAATATTAGTAGTGCTAGAGAATATTTTTAGAATATTAGGATGTATAGAAGTTTTGTAGTTTATAACGTATGTAAGGTTGTTCGCTAGGGACCAATTGTTTTTGGGGTTGTTTTAGATATTATGACAATTATACATTGGTGTGGTAATTTCCATAAAATCCTAGAATATTTGAATTTTATCTCGTAAATACTGCTAGATTTTTCATATATTTTACATTGTGAGAAAGTATTGAAGTTTGTTCAATACTGTACTAAGAAGTAGTTGATACAATATTATTATACTTATTCATTACATTAATATTTTCACATTCTTCATTACGTAATCTGAATATAATTTATTTTCCTTAATTTCGTGATTTTATCTAGTACACCTTATTTCATTGACTATATACCTAGTTTTATTTTAACGTTGTCGTTAGTTTTAAATTATAATAATTATTACTAGATATTGGAGTTTGCCTGGCTGAAACATCAGCTTGTTTGAGTACCAGACATGTTGTCCAAGATATTGGTTGATTTGAACGTGTGATTTTTTTTATGAAGTGTTGGCTTCATAAAAGAGGTGAAATATGTAAATGTGTATATAATTCGCAGGAGAACACATTCAACGTCGGTTTCCTTCGCCTGTTTCGAGCCGCGCGACTGATCAAGCTGCTCCGACAGGGATACACTATTCGGATACTACTCTGGACATTCGTGCAGAGTTTCAAAGCCTTACCCTACGTGTGCCTTCTCATCGCGATGCTATTCTTCATCTATGCCATCATCGGGATGCAGGTCTGTTAGAATTCCTCCTGTTCCTTGTCACATGAAATTCCTAATTAATTTTCGAACTTGATTAATATTAATATCGTTACTAACAATTTAAAAATTAAGAATAATAATTATAATACTTAATTTATGACTATTTATGATTATTTAAGACAGGAAATATTACATGTATGATAGGTACTTTTTTGGGGGTAATTTTTGTATTTTACTTGAAAATAGTGTTTTTATAGATTTTTCATACGTAATTAATTGTTACTTGTGAAACTAGTTTTGATTATAATAAAGATTCCTAGTTCATTTTATAATAATAGTTAGTAGCGTTAGGGTCTAACAACCATAGGTCTTAGTTACATTAGCGTAATGCTAGGTGACGGACTTTCGATAGAAATATCTTGAGTTCTAATCCTTTTGTGATGATGTTGTAATATTCCACCCCTTGGTACTATAGAATATTTCTGAGGGGCTAGATAAAATATCAGTATAGCATCAGATACTTGTTAGTATTCCTCTTATGCTTAGAAAAACATAGTCAAGTTTAGTGTAAATTAGTCCATTTACTAATCCTAGTATTAAATAATAGACTAAAAATAACAAATTCCTAGATAATCCAAGTATTAATAACCTTAATCCAAATTTTGTTCCAAAATGTATTTAGTTGTGTAGTAAAGTTTTCTAAAATTCAAAAACATAATAAGCCAGTCTAAGATGAATTAGCAAAATTCATCTTAGACGGACTCATAATAGTTATGAGTAGTGAGTACATTATAAGATTGGATTAAGAAAATACAAAACCAGTATTGATAAGTTTCTAATGACAGGTTTTCGGAAACATACAATATGATCCAGATGATGCCATCAACAGGCATAACAACTTCCAATCTTTCGTGGCGGCACTCTTGCTACTATTTCGGTGAGAGTACAAAAGACGTAGTTCTTACTCAGTCTTGCGGCCACTGCCGAAAATCTGTCTCTACTATCAGTGTTACATATGTACTTACTATCATTATCATTGGCAACTACTACTATCATCAATATATATATTCATATATTCAGAACGTAGAATTAGAAGATCCTTAGTGGTGACAATATCCTGATTGGTGTACTTAACTTTGAGATTGCTTCTTATGTTTGTATCTCTAGATAGTTTGGTACCCTTGTTTGATATCGTTTGTCGTATCCCTAGTGCTAGTTATAGATAGATACGTCATTAGGTAGAGTGTTTATTTTTGTGGGATGAAGCATAGGAATCGGGCTACGTGTTATCATTTGCAAACAAAGCTGACCTTCTGTGTTGTATCTGCTTGGACACAGGTGTTTGGCAATATAGAATTAACACCAGAGTCTGACATGAACAGACACAACAATTTTCGAAGCTTCATTCAAGCACTCATGCTACTGTTCAGGTAAGGAACACTGAATACAAGTTACTCCAGCCTGAAGATATACTGTAAACTTTTGTAAACATAGGAAAATACAAACATTTATCGAAACACCATTTAGACTGCTCTAATCAATGTAATCCAGAAGCAATCTAGTTGAAATGATCCGTAGAGTAACGAGTAAGCTTCTCAATGGAGTTCTGGGAGTACTTTAGAATGATTTCATTTGTGTATCATCGCGCACGTCTCATGCATGCACTTCAACTATCAAGAGTTACTTCATCACTCACTCACTGTTACTTAGTTGTGAAACGTGTAGAACAGTCTGTTTTGTGCAAACCGAATGTGTATTTTCCCATAATTGATTAATACTAAATCAATCAATACTAACTCTGGAAATGCTCTTTTTATAGTATTCTTCATTGCATTTTGTAAGATTTTTTTTTTAAATTGGCTATTGAATATGGAACGGTTTCTGTGAGTCACTGTGTGTTTAGATGCGCGACGGGTGAGTCGTGGCCCAACATAATGTTGGCTTGCCGCAAGCCCGCCAAGTGCGACATAGCAGCAGGAAAGGCCTCCAACGAAGAATGTGGAAGTACGCTCGCCTACGCCTACTTCGTATCTTTTATATTCTTCTGTTCGTTTCTTGTGAGTATACCATTTATCACTTCAAAAAATAACGCCTATTAATTTTTATACCTCTTTAAACTAATCATTTGCTTTCAGATGTTGAATTTGTTCGTTGCCGTTATTATGGATAACTTTGACTACCTAACGAGGGACTCGTCCATCCTCGGCGCACATCATCTTGATGAATTTGTTAGAATATGGGCAGAATACGATCCAAACGCCACGTCAGTATATGTTTGAAAATACTTTTAGTCATATTTCAGTTATATGATTTTCAAGGATTCGTCAATTATCTAAAACCATTATGTTTTATCATTTCAGGGGTAAGATCCATTATACAGAAATGTATGATATGTTGAAGAATATGGATCCTCCTCTGGGGTTTGGTAACAAATGTCCAAATAGACTAGCATATAAGAAGCTTATTAGAATGAATATGCCGCTAGACGATGAGGGGAAAGTTAATTTTACAACAACACTAT
Organism: Lithophane ornitopus; assembly: GCA_948473465.1. Lineage (NCBI taxonomy): Eukaryota > Metazoa > Arthropoda > Insecta > Lepidoptera > Noctuidae > Lithophane > Lithophane ornitopus. The sequence goes on along the minus strand of OX419616.1, from coordinate 5,020,085 downwards.
TTGCCTTAATACGAGAAAACTTAAACATCAAGATGAGATCTCGTAAGTATTACCCTATTATTTCACTTTGCAGTACACAACTACGTACAAGACCTTGCAAAAAGATATGTTGATCGCTTTGAGTGAAAATGACTAAATAATCATTTGTCAAAGAAATAAATAAAGTTATCAGCAAACTGTCCCTAATGCTAAATAATATCAATGTAAAATTGCAGCCGAGGAAATGGACCAAGCAGATGAGGAATTAAGAGAAACGATAACCCATATATGGCCATTACAAGCGAAGAAGATGCTCGACTTGCTGGTGCCTCGAAACGATGTACTCAACGCTGGGAAACTGACAGTTGGGAAGATATACGCTGGACTATTGATCCTCGAAAGTTGGAGATCGACAAGGTTCAAGCAGAACGGTGTTCCGGTAAGTACGACTGCCATTTTAACGCACCTCTCAGTAACTTTGTTTTCAACACTGTATTTATGTATAATAATGGAAATTTTGATGAACATATAAATATAGTAACTTTAGTAGATCCAAATGAAGCCAGAGTAAATTCGTGTGGCTTACGCCAGTATGTATATAAGTACACTTTGAGCCAAATGTAACTATTACGTGGGTAGGTAATACTACACGTTTACAAGTAGTGTTTGTTGATGGCCCCCTATAATTCCCCACATTAGATTACAATTTGGAACATTATAGTTAGTTCTATAGAGTTGGTTGTGTTGTCTACCTGTGGTTGTATTGTTGTGTACATTTACAGAACCATATTAAAAAAAACTTCAATACTATCGAAAACCATTTGTTCCTGTATTCAGTTTACATAACTTGTGATTGGCTCCCCATAAACAAATGTCTGTATAACAAAGAGTACAACAATACAGAATCACTTTAGTTGAAATCGACTCTTAACGAGTCGACTACATTGGTGGTTTACTTTTCAGGCATTCAACGAGAATAGCCCTACGGCCATTCAGCCGGTAGTATTAAAATATTTTACGGAACGAAACTTTGAATACTTTTTTCTTGCACTATTCTAGATATTTTTCTTTATCATAAATTTCTTCTCGCATTGTGTTTAAATAAATTTATTAAAAAATGAAACATTAAATAATACACGATGGCCTATAGACTAAATGGATGGTCAAGAAATAAAACGAACAAATAAAAACCGTAGTTTAGAGATTGAATTAACTAAAGAATTTAGAATTAGAACTAGTGACGCACTTGATAACACATTAGTTTGGCAAACTTGTGCAAGTCTGGCACGTTTGTCTGTCAAGTGTCCGTCAGGGCTTTGTAAACCACAACATAAAACCTGTCCTATAGTTGCAAAATAATGTAGTAGTTTAAGAATGTGTGTGTAATAATGTTTGAAACCGTGTCTCGTAGATAGAAATCCTACTGTTCGTAGATTTGTTTGTCTTACCAATGTGTGTCATATCGTCCCCTCTGCCTCTTGCTAGTCCCTATATAAAATATTAAATATATTCACTTTGCATTTTTAGACTACTGTGATCCATTTATTTTTTACAAGTTTTAGGTAGCGTGCATGGTGAAATGTTCAAACTATTCAACAGATATTTATTTCATTCTTTCGCTTTTAATACCGTACAATTTACTTTCGATTACATTTTGGCTCAATCGATATTTACCATTTTAGAAGCCTGGTGATATAAGAAACGTTAAAATATTACGCTTTCTTGCTACCTACGCTCTTATTTGCCTCCTGTAATTTTTATACTATAGCATATGAATTTATTCAAATAAAAATCATTATTCTCAAGTCTGCGCATGCTGGAGAACAAAAATACATAGTCACTCGACTACCGTATCATATTTCTGAGATATAAAATGCAAACGTGAACTCGCAACCTCTGCCTCTGGCTTCAACTTTGTTGCACATGATTTTATTATTATAATAGCACCCGTTTCGAAACAAGATGCTTTGTAATTTCAGCTCTTTCACGGTTTTACCGACATGGACTGAACAAAATTTACTCTTACATGATACAACTAAAGTGTGATAGTTGTTTTCTCAGATACCTGTAGCCGAATTCCTCACTTACACTACAGAATATACATTTTCAATTCGGTTGTATGTCCAATTGTCCATTCGTTGGATCTCTTACACAAACGATACACACAGAACACAATTAAAGAGAACTCCAGCATGGACATGATGTATGGGATGTTTGCGCAAACTCATGTAGGCTTTAGCCGTTAGTGACCGTTGAGTCCTATGCGCTTGGACGCTGTGTGACATGAGCATGCGCAAGTGTGCGTGTGTGGGGGGGATGCGTGATGTGGGGTGCGTGTGTAGAAGGCGTCGCTCTTTAACTGCTTGATGGACGTGGCGGCGGGGCTGGGCCCCGGCTCGCGGGCCGGCTCGCTCAGCCACGAAGGGCCCGTCAACGCTGATGGACATCCGGACGACCCGCATCTGCTTGCCAACCTCGCCAGACGCGGCAACAGAAAATCGCTCAAGTGAGTTTTATTTCATCTAACATTTCATGAACAATTAAATCTAGAAGGTATATATAGTAAAATATCAGCAACAGCAGGTCTTAAAATTTTAGAATACAAATTAGTGTCAACATTTTGAAGACGCAAAACCTAAGCAACAATGCATTTCAAAAATAACTAGATAAAAGTTTCAAAGAACTGATCAATTTAAGTATCTGCTCGTAACCATCCATACGCATGGCAGATAGATTAGTGATGGCAGTAGATACAACAAATAAAGATGCTGTTATGCCCAGAGAGGCGTACGCTGCTGTACGTTCCTTTGGCACCGTCGCACCGTCTAATTGATCTTAATCAAACTAGGGCAGGAATGAATTTAAAAAACAGAGATAGCAAAATGTACTTGCCCTTCACCACGGTTCTCTTTTGTTACAGGAACAATAAAAAGGTGTGTGAAACCTTAAGTGAAACGGTGATTATATTGACTCGATCATTACTGTTGTAAACCTGATCAGCCAGAGCCATGATAGCCATTGTCTAGTGCAATCGATGTTCCCACCAATATCATTATCACAAACAAAATTTTTTGTAACAATTTTTATGAGTAAAGTGACAATTGGACAATTTACCCCATACATACGTGATGTTGGTCGCGAAAATGTGATGTAATATGTGTATCCGCTAAATGGGTGTCCCCCTTTAGTACTACTATACATCGATGCATTTACATATGTCATAGATAGTCGATGTTGTAATTTTATGTTCTGAGCTTTGTTTTGGGTGTTTACTAACATGCTCATAGGATACTAATGTTTGTTGTTACAACTTAGCCCTTAATATTAACCGTTTTTCTAGGTATTATTGTCGTAAACAAAGTAACTTAGGGCCTTAGGCTCATAGTAAAAAAATGTGATGTTCATTCGAAAGTATTAATCGTACAATTTAAAGTTCACAGATGGTTGTTGATGTTTAGGTAAAGAATTTCAGTAATAGATGATTGTTTTTATGTCCATCTTGTAGAACTTTTGTCTTTTCTCTTTCTTCGATAGGGAATGGTTTTTTAAACGACTCTTCTGTCATTAGGGATGACTATTTGAAAGTTTTCTTAGACAGCACTTTCACTATCAATACATAAACATACTAACATAACAGTCATAATATCTAACATGACACCAGGACATGTCGTTTTTCTTGCCGGAATACATATTGCATGCAAACTTAATAAAACCTAGCATGTTTCTAGATATTAAAATAAAGATTTCCTAAACAGAATGGGTAAGTAGTGTAAAGTATAATATTGCACAAGCACGGACGTTGCATGGAATGCAAAGTTTGACACTTTCGTGTGCATGATTTGATATTTTATGGCAATCTAAAATTTTGTAAATATGGGACAGTAAGTCTAATGAAACATAAATTAAACTAGCTTGCAGATGAACGCTTTGCCTGTTTTATACTTGTATAGGTTTTTAACACAATTAATGTTGTAGGTATTGGAACTGCAAGGATCGCACCACGCCTCAATGGAGTCATTGGACGAGGGGCGATTACAAGCACCTCATACATACCAGAATGGTCACCACCACCACGGAAGATCTTCCAGTTTAAGGTAAACACACCTCAACCACAAATCAAGATCACTTTTTGTTTGTTTTATTATTTAGTTTGTTATTTCCTTTTTATGTTTATAGTGTCATCGAAGAAGAATCCATTGATCTCAAAGTTATCGTAGTGAACAATGGTATGTGCTATGTACACATCTTCTACTAACCGAATGTACTTTCTTCAGGACTAACCAATTTCACTCCCCGATTTTCTCGGTGTTGCATGATTGGTAACATGCATGGTAAATGAACGTTGCCAGTTAATGTTTGTTTGTTAACCATGGTTTATTTACAGACGAACACCAAGTCCGAGAAGACGAGGCCACTACGGAGGTTATCATCACGATATCGGGTTCTCCGACACCGTCAGCAACGTCGTCGAGATAGTAAAGCACGAACATCAACGACACGGGCGAACGCACAGAGCCCCCCACTACTACCACCCGCATGGTAAGCGATTATTTCATTATTCCGCTAAACAAGCCAGAACTAACCATTACCAAGTACCTACTAACGACTGATATGTAAACTTATGTATTACAGGCAAATCTGATGGTAACCCTTGATGAGATCCAATAGATAATCTAGTTACTTAGATGTTCATTCTAGATCATATCGTGTGTTCTTATTTTGTTTGATAGCATATCAACAGATTTGCCATTTTGCCAAGTATTTATGGCTTAACGCTATTGCAATTTTGATGAACTATCGGCGTTTTAATAATATATATCATACTTAAACAATATATAGCCTTTAAACGAGCTACATGCTATTAACTATTTATTCTTATGTTATTCCTGTAGTATTATTTATTCATACTAAAAACATTTACCGTTAACATACCAAATATATTTTATTTAGCTTCAATTAACAAATTGAAACAGTTTTGCAAACATTTTTCTTCTCATGAAGGTACTCTGAAAGTTTTGTGAGAAGATGGGAAGTCTAGCTTAACAGTAGTTGTAGATATTCATGTTTTTCGTAGCTGTAGTTATAAGAGGAAAGCGAGCGAAGCAGTTACTGCTGCAAATGATAATCATGAACTTAGATAATTAGATTGTAATATCTAGCTAATAATTGAACATTCTCACAAGGCTAGTCTTATAACATTATATTTGTAGCTAATTAGCTATGATTTGATAACTGCTATTTTATTGTGCTCGTGACTTATATTGTTAGCGGTACTTATCATTAATATTTTATTCATCAGGCCACTCATAATAATTAGTTGTAAGTACATTACAGATTGGCAAATAGATTGAGCCGCAACATACTCTAATGAAGCATTATTTATTGTAAAGTTTATATAAATTGGCCTGTATTATAATATAACAAATTTAATTAATTTGCCTGCTGCATGCTAATATATTGGTGCCCAAACAATCATATCTGCTCCTATTTGCACATAATTAAACTGCTTAATCATGGGTACCTCAGAACAGAGATGCCTGAAACGCATGCACTTAAATGATATCACATAAATCATGCAGCATGCAAAAGCTTAACAATGGTTTTGTATTTATTTTTGTATTCTCTACAGTAGTGTGCTATAGTTACATCAAAGAAGTTTATCTCATATTGTAATGAACAATGTTTACCAATTGTATCAAAGTATTATGCTCTCGGTTCTCCTACTACTGTAGTTACAACTTAGGACACACAGCTAATCAACCAAGAAACCTATCCTTATCAATCCAAATCCGTGTCCATAAAACCTTTACATTTGGAACCACGTAGGACAGACACCCAAAACTTTTAGAGTCACCTTTGTGAGTAAGGAAATAAGGTCGGTAGTCCGACGGGCTTAGGATAAACCGTGGTGGAAGGTACATGAAGGTATTCCTGACAGCAGGGAAGGAGTGGAGGGCGCCGCACCCCACGACCAGCCTGAGCCAGCCCTCGCGGTCGCCCAGCCCGCCACACCACACCTACGGTGAGATCCACTCGCCACACACTGCGGACCTCACATACCACACTGACTATCATCACGATAAGCGCTTTGCGACTACCAACATTCAGGACTTAGGTATAAGAACAGGCACGTTACGGTAACTTATTCCGATGTTAATATAATTATAATAAGGTCAAAACTCGTAAAAAAAATGTTAACATTAACATAACAAACCGTCACTTTGATAACATCAAACAAAACTAGGGAATACATCCTCGACCCGAATTAAAAACTGAAAAGCAGCCATGACCAACATCAACATATTCTTCAAATTGTTTTCAAAATTTTCAGTCGGACGTTATTACTTATATTCAGTGTCATTGATTGTAAAGCAAAGGGTCTGAACCAAAATTCCAATTGGCACCTACATTTAAAATTGTTAGACCCATAAGACCCTTTGCTGGAATAGCAATGTGTCTAAATTATTAGTTAATTGATGTTGATGCGATCCGGCTTTGCACGTTTGTAGATGTATGAAAGCGGCGCGAGTGTAGATGGGAAGCATGGTGGTTTACCACGAGAAAATTGTTTGCACATCTGTTTATTGTTCATCTGAATAGGTATACTTATACTTTGATTATGACCCCTGTTATTTTCCTTGATTTGATTCGAACGTCCTGTTATTTATGGATTATAATAATATATGTATCATTACCGCATAGCTCGAATTTGTTGTTGGTGGGGGTGTAGAACATCAAATCATTCAGAGAGCAGTTTGGGCCCCGATAGGTGAGCGGGATCGGGAGCGGGATCGGGAGTGGCGAGAATGGCGCGACCGGTCGTGGGAGCGTGAGGGCGCGCGGCGCGGCCGCGGCCGGCAGCTGCCTCCTACGCCCACGAAGCCGTCCACGCTACAGGTCAAGCAGCAGCCACCCTTCACCAGAATCAGCCACAGCCCCTCCCACGTGAGTAGCTAACCAAAGAAACCTGTATACCAAGAATCTATCGCGTTTTCGAGTCTTCTAGCAACGAGATTATAAGATGCTATCCGGGACAAACACCGCAGCATAGATTGGTGGTTAAGCAGCAATTTTTTGTCTCCTAATACTTTGGTAAACTACCTCTGATAAGTGTTGTGTAAAGAACGAACGAAGGATTTTTTTATGAAAATCCTGAATTTCGAAGAAACCGACGTTATCCTCAACAATAAGAACATATAGAATTGTCCCAATGATCGTTCCAGTTATCGCTGAGGCACACCGTCAGAGAACCGTTGGAGCCTCAACACGATGAGTACGAGTACGGCCGAGAAGTTGAAAGACTGATACACCGAGATTATAGATCTAGAGAGAGGTACGTACTTCCAAAGATATCTTTTCTTGGACGAAATTTCTGTGGCCCTGTCTGATGGGTGAATACGCCAATAAAGGTCCACACATATTTCAACGAGATAGTACTTATTGATATTCTGGGCAGTAATTTAAAGCGCGCCAAACACAAGACTTGTTTCTCTGCTACATTGTTTTATTAGTTAAATAATTATAAAAATAAATTAGTTAGTTAGTTCTGCTACTGCTACATGGCGCATTTTGTCAGTCTATTGAAGTCTATTGCTAGACATGAGCTTCATAACTTGTGACCAGGATATTTTACCTGCAAAAGCTAGAATCGTTTTTCTAGCGCTTAACGGTCGTCAGACCCTCGTCATTCAGTGCCCAGGTGCACCCATGCAGGTAAGATTGGCGTAGATGCAGATAACTGGGTAATTAGCGCTTTCCGCTTTCGCTAACCTCCTTTCAGTAAATTGTAGCTCTTTTGTTTTTACTGTATTGTGGCGTCCCCGCATGCAATATAGCATCGAAACAAGTGCTGTGTGAGGATGGCTTAATCGCTGGGCGTGTGCAGACGCGGCCGGGGCTACGACGCGGAGTGGGGCTCGGCGCGCGCGTACGAGGCGCCGCTGAGCTACGAGGCGGCGCTGGCGCTGGGCCGGGGCGGCGGCGCGCGCGCGCTGCCCTCGCCCGCGCCCGCGCCGCGCCTGCCCAACGGGTACAAGCCGCGCGCGAGGCACTCCGACTCCGACGAGGACGACTGGTGCTAGCGGCGCCGCCGCGCGCGCTCGCAGCGGGACGTGCGCGCGCCCCCCGCGCCCCGCGCGCCGCACTCCCTATGACGCGCCCGCGAGCGCCCCGCGCCACGAACGATCTCGTTTTATACTCGGCGACCGTGTGTACATAGACGACTCCCGTTGCTCAGCGGTTCGGACGTCGCTACCGGCCCGCCGCGGCCCGCCTCCGAATTCTAGTATTTACGAAGTTTTGGAAAATTTAATTTTTAATTCGCTAAAATTTTACTCCTTGATTTGTATTACGGTTAGGGCGATCGAGGTATGAGACGGTGCCGGACGACTCGTTTGCGCTAGGATTTTTACATAAAATGAAATTACTAGTCTGTATTGTAAAAGTAAACTTTCTATATTAAATTTGCACTACGTAAAGTCTACGTTATATCGCGTGGTGAGGGCGCGGGCCCCGGCCCCACCCCGCCCGACGCCGTTTCGTATTCAAGTTACACGTTGGGAGAACACTAGCGATTCATCGTCAGACAAATTAATACTAGTATTGTATAAAATATTTACATAGCGAATAATTTTTACTTAGTTAATATATACTAAATAAATAATTAAACATTTTTTATTGAATTTGCTGTCCTTCCCCCAAGTGCTTTATACCTACGTTATTTAAATTTAAATACGATTAAACTAAATAAAGATGAATTGTGTGTAAACTTTGAAAATATATTTCTGCATTAAATGATTACCCAAATTGTTAAAAATCGTGTACTGAGTATTGTTTAAAAGATTTTGTCGCCTGGTTTATAAAGTGTTACTACTTGACCTAGAGCTACGTACAATAATGTATAACGACACGCAGTTTTGTGCCGAGTGGGAGTATCTTATTGCTTTGTGAGTTAACTCTAAAATATACCTCAAAGTAACATATTAGGATGTAAATTAAAGACGAGCCAAAGTTTTGTTGACTATAATTATTATTATACTAAGGAAAATCAGGATACTCCCACTGAAGAATGATACAGTCATCGACATTTCGATTTATCCCCCTTAACGTTAGCGATATTAAAAGTAGGTTATGAGTTATAACTACTTGTAAGTCTCAACAGTTCAAATATGAGTGACTTTCAATTTAAATGTTAAAAGTAGGTAATTCATAGATTAAAATATTAATTGAAAAGACACACGGCATTACCTAATACGTTTAAGGAATCTATTGTCGATGGCCGATTATTTTATGCGTAACAAAACAACAAGTGTCACCAGGCACAAAGTCGAACTATTTTTTGTACACTCTACATCAGAATTGGTTTACAACTTTAGTGTTAAGCATATAAAATAAATAGTAATAATAAGAAAAAGATTAACCTTGATAAGAATCATCTTCATTAATCAACATATAAGCAAAAGCGGTGAAACCAATTCTGCGGACGATTGTACCGTATATTATAAATCCGATATTCGTCCTAATCCCACTTGATACTACTTCATGGCATTGTCATACTAGTCACTTGTTAGCTGTCATCTTTGCTGCGACTATTGTGCTGGAAACATTATTCTGCAAATAGGGTTATTTCGTTTATCCACCCCAAAAAATCCACCCTAAGGTGGATACTCAGAAATGTATGTCCGAGAATCCACCCTAGACCTAGTTGGATAATCGGAATTTATAGGCTTAGGGTGGATTTTTTGGAGTTGATAAACTGAATAACCCTGCAAATACACCACGAAGTGTATTGTCATAAATATAATTCGGTAAATCTTTCAATATGGTTCACTTATTTAAAAATTCACTTTACGTCTTAAGACGTCAACAACAGTCAGTACAACAGTTGCAACAGAGAGAAAATCGTTCAACACCATCAAACACATTTGTTGCAAGCATGATGTAGGTTACTTTAGTACGACAAAATTGTAAATACATAATTTTCTGTGATAACATGATGAAAAAATGAGAATTATTATTAGAACTGTGTGATTGCATAGGGGTGTTGTTCATTTCTCTAAGGGACGACGCGTGTTTGGCATAAACCGAGAAGTGATAAGGATAGTCGACTTTAGAAGGATATTAGCGTGTCATTTAATAATAAATATTATGCCCAATAAAACAATATATAAAGCGGAGATATAAAATAAATTATATTTCGTATTCAGTTTTGATACATACAGTACATGCGCACTAAATAGGTACCTACAGTTGCATTTCAGTTTTAAATATAATATCCCATTTACACGATGCAAGTTTCTTGCATGAGGCATACAATAAAATGGAAGCAAATAAATTATTTGCATCGTCTAAACACTGTTTAGACGGTGAAACTTTTATTGTTACTTCAACTTATGGTATGTCACAGGCAATTAAATCCGTATAAAACAGGCTTTAAGGATTGCGGTGTGAACATCGGAAAGGTTCGGATGAGGCGATGTTTTACTCGAGACGGAAAAAACTTGTTGCTTCCAAACACGCGGCACGTCTAACAGTATATACATACCTTTAGTCGAATCGGATATTACTCCCTCAATATTTTGATCGTTGTTGTTTGTTGCGAAGGGCAGGAACGAGTTATAAGATAGCTTTTATATTTTACCTCTGTTATAGTTACGAGTACAAAATGTCTACGCTGGTACACGAATCGTGTCATTTTTGTGCTGTACTGTCCATTATTATAGTACCTATACTTTGTTAATAAATACGCCTGTTTTCATAATTCCGTTTTAACTACACATTATATATGTGATCGATCGTTTTGAACAATTGATATTATTAATGTTATAATTACAATGCTAATCTAGTCGTAATAAAAGAAATAAATAAAAATTGTTTTTTAAAAAGTGTTCGCAAGGAATGCGTGTCTCACAAAATATAAACTTGTTGCCCTCGATTTCAGAGTGTTAGATTTCTTCTATGTAGTTTTATTATTTGACAAGATTGACTCATGAGAAATATTTATATTGTTATTGTATAGACGTATGGATATTTTCGTTTTGTCATTTGTAATCGGGGTGTTAGGATGATATCTACAATAAGCCGATGGACTTTCGATGACTGAGTGGTATTATAGAGTACCGAGTGCGTCCCGCTTTAGTGTTTGTGACTCCCTCGTATTGACTACGACGATGTTTCACTAACATACGTGTATAAGATGTGTAAATATTGTAAAATATAAAGCGACCGTTGTGTAGAGGTCGCATGTGAAAATGTCTAGTGATATGTTACTAGTTAATGTTAGCTAGGTAATCTCGTCCCCAACTGTCCTTGAATTTAAGTTGGGTGTTTCACTGCCTTAAAATAATAATGAAAATATTCGATGTAATAGTTACTAAACTACTTACAAATAAGTGGCATTTCAATTGTTCTGATGCGTTCTATTGTTCCGTGTTCACGACACTATAGTATTGAATAACAAAATACACTGCGGTTTACGTTCAAAGTATAGTTTGGTAAACGATAGAGAGGCAAATACGAACACTGATATGACAGCAGCAGCTAATAAACAAGGTGTAATAAAATTGTTAATAAATAAATTGTAACTAATATAAACACTCTCTTAGCTCACTTCCTTCATTTAGGGCGTTGCAGACGAGCCGTTCATTTGCGATATTCAATGTTGAGCCTGAAACTTCATATTATAATAGTACTACGATTTAAATAAGCTCGTGTGCTCGTTACCTATAAATTATCGAATAAATTGAACTATTGAAGTGAGATGAGAAAGTCTGAGCCAAGATGTCATGCCTGCCTTGTATCTGTGTAATCGCTTCACGACGATCATGTTTTATATTAAAAGTTATAATTATAATTGTATAATTAGCATAGAAAGTTCATCGGCGTCGAGAGAAGCACCATAGAATGTTTTTTGGTACGTTCCAATAACTTTACAGGATAGTGCAATCCTAATGATATTGTATTAATAAAGAACCAAACTTAAATTAGTATTTAAGTAATTTATTATCCTAAAACTAAAAAACTATACGCATGTTTTCACTATACTGGTAAAATGGTTATGTACAATACGAAAGAGCTACTGTTTTATATATGAATTCTTGCTCGCCTGTAAAATTTTGCAGAATGAATCATATTATAAGATTGTACAATATGAATAAATGCAAAAAGACATTTCCTCGATAGTGTGTGTTTTTATTTGATTGATTTTGGAATAACTATTAACATGAATATCAATTTTAATTAATCCCAATTCTAAAATCAATCTCATCATCTCCCTTAAGAAGCTTGAAGTGTCATTGCTCCCTTATAATATCTGTAGTTCAAGTAATTTCCGATAGGCTAACAACAGCATTGCTTTTTCCTAAATGGGGGTTTTATTTGACATGATGCGGCTTTTATATTAGGTCTTTACCTATGAAATTGCCGTTCTGCAGTACTGGCCATTTCAAATCAAAATATTTTTTGTTTGGCTAAGAATTCTAATTTCAAATTAATTTTATTTTAAAAACATGGATTTTTTTTCGTAAAGTAGTCATTTCTTTATTGATTAGTGTTACATTTTCATCGCATTTCAATCTTTTTCGTCATCATGGATACGTTAAAAATTCGAGTAATTATGGAATATGAGTACCGTCGTGGCAGCAACGCGGCACAAGCGGCACGCAACATCAACGACGTTTACGGAGCTAACACTACAAACCAACGCACCACCTGTTATTGGTTTGCTCGCTTCCGTTCTGGAAATTTCGACCTGAAAAATGAACCTCGCGGTCGTCCGAAGACTTTGGTCGACAATGACGAATTAAAGGCGATTGTGGAAGCTGATGATACACAATCTACGGCTGAATTAGCAGCAGCTTTCGACGTTAGCGTCAAAACAATATTGGTCCATTTGCGTCAAATTGGCAAGGTAAAAAAGCTTGACAAATGGGTGCCCCACGAACTCAATGATCGCCAGCGCGAAGTACGCGTCGAGACGTGCCTTGCACTGCTCAACAGACACACAAATTAAGGAATTTTGAACCGCATTGTTACCTGCGATGAAAAATGGATTCTGTTTGATAACCGCAAGCGCTCAGCAAGTTGTTTGGATCCTGGTTCAGCACCTAAACAATGCCCTAAACGAAAACTTACCCCTAGAAAAGTGATGGTCACTGTTTGGTGGTCTAGCGCCGGTGTGATTCATCACAGCTTCTTACCAAACGGGGTGAGCATTACTGCAGATGTGTACTGTGAAGAACTGAACACAATGATGGAGAAGCTGGCGCATCTCCAACCAGCATTGGTCAATCGCTCGTCTCCGCTGCTCCTGCACGACAACGCGCGACCTCATACTGCACAGCAGACGGTCTCCAAGTTGCAAGAACTGGGGTTGGAAGCTCTCCGTCATCCGCCCTACTCACCAGACCTTGCGCCTACAGACTACTACTTTTTCCAAAATTTGGATAACTTCTTGGCGGGAAAAAAATTCAATACCCGAGAGGCAGTACAAAATGCCTTTGAAGAATTTGTTGCCTCCCGTCCAGCTGATTTCTTTAAGAAGGGCATCAATAAACTGCCACTGCGATGGCAAAGATGCATTGATTGCATGGGTGATTACTTCGATTAATACAAATAAAAACTTCATGAAAAAAATTCGTTTAAATTTTTTCATACAAAACGGCAATTTCATAGGTAAAGACCTATTATAAGCAACAAAAAGATAGGCTACCAAGGTAAACAAGTAATTTATGAAGATCTCTTGTTTTACTCAGTCTGGAAAAGGAATCTCAGGCGGAACGAATCTCCAATCCATTGTCTCCAAACCATCGTCTTCACATTTAATTAAATAACAAAATATTATAAAACATTAAAAAAAAAGAGAGTAACAGTGGAGCTCTTTGCCCATGCATCTTTATACGAAAACTACCTTTTTGAGGGGGCGACTAGAATCGGTTCTATTTATATGCAAATTTTTGATATTCAAAAGTGCCTTGTGATTGTGAAATAAATGATTTGACTTTTGACTTTGACGGACTGACCGAAGGGAACGCAGCACAACTTAATGACTGACAAATAGATTTTTATCAGCCCCAAAGACAATAAATTAAATAAAAATAGCATGGAAGCTTTGAAAAGATTTCCGTCAAAATTTTTAATTAGATCATCACGGCACACTTTAACCATCATCTGAATAAATTATTTATTTACTTTTCTCAAACATACTTGGAAATTCGAGCATTATTTTGACAACCTTCTTCGAGATAAATCGAAATTGCTGTACTGGTAAAACACACTGGTACACATAAACAAGTGACGATGCGGCCGGCAAAGTAACTATGAAATTCCATATCTTTCGTGTTTAGCGACCAAATGAAATCTCGTAGTGTTATTTAAAAATGGAACAACTTCTCACTTCGACTCATGGCAAGTAAGGAGGTAACTTATCAAAGATTGTATTTATATTTCGAACTGGCTTAGCAAATAGAGCTGTTAAGTATAGAACAAACAAATCAACATACTGGCGCGGCGCGTGAAAGGTATCATTGTTCGTCATTGATTCTGGAATTTTTAATAAATTTTCTCAGTTTGAATTTCCGCGCATTATTTGAGAAAAGTACTATACAAGCCTTGGCCACAACCAGGTATTGATGGACTCACGTATATATTTTCACGATCGTCCATCAATAGCACAGTTGCAGGCCGCGACAGTAATGTAACAGTAATTAAATATTTAAAATTAAAAAAAGCTTACTACAGTATACTAACACCTAATCGCTTATGTATGTATGCTAATTATTACACAGAAAATTAGGTTTAGTAAGTCGTAGCAATTATGCTACGTCATAATAAGATTCGTACCATTTTGCTACGACCGGCGTAGCAGATTCGTAGCAGTTTTTCTACGTCGTAGCAATGATTTTAGAGTAGTTCGTTAAAACGAATGTCCGTATGTCCGAGAATTAAAAATAGAAAAATAAAAAATTCGCCCTAGGCCTAGTTGGATGAACGGAATTTATAGGTTTAGGGTCGATTCTCGGACATACGTTTCCGAGTATCGGGAGAAGTCATTCGAATTACCAACCTCAAAAAAAAAAAGCACAAACATAATGACATTTTCACCACCGCCTTGTATAATATCCCCTGAGAGGTTTGTCTACAGATTGTGAAAGACCTAATTGACCGTGACCTTTGTCGAATTTGTTGGATGTAACATTGCAAGAAGCTGACCTAAAATGGATAAAATGGACGGCGACGAGCGATTACTCGCTTGATAGCTTGAACTAAGAAATCTAGCATCAAACAGACAAATAAAAACTCAGAATCGAGATAACAAATAATTTATTAGAACGCCAATATCCACAATGCGCCGAGGCGGAGCACATAATATATCACAACTGTAATTTCCAAGATGTAGAATTTCGTTAGTTGCGACCCACTGCTACTCTTTAAACTCGAATCACCTAATCCTCAACACACTGTACGATAGTCGTAGGACCATAGCTGAGAAAACTGATTTTAAACAATTTTATTAAATAAAGTCAGACAACAATTTATGCGGTGAATACCCTAAAAGGCAATTTTTCTCCAAGCTTTTAGGATAGGGCAAACCAAAAGTGTCAAACCCCAAAAATACAGCTTATCTAGTTTACACACAGATAAGTCTTCAACAATATCAGCTCACATAAGACACTACGACATACAGTGTGTTGTGATACGATGTTCAGTTATCAGAAAGATCCGGGGCGTCGGTATCGATGGAGCTAATATCGGCGTCGACGTCACTAGCCCCATTTATCGTTCTCGTGCGATCGTCGCGAGAGCTAGTCAGTGTCCCGGAGTCATCTGTAATAGAAGTTTGTATTAAAACTTTGATAAATCAAATTCCTTCTGAATTTTTAGGCCAAGTTACAGCCTAAGGAACTTTCACCCACATAAATTTTTTACCGACTTCTTATACAAAAAAATTAAATAAAATACAAAAAACAAACAACCGACTTCCAAAAATATCACCAAAAAGTGAAAAATAACGTTAATTTCGGAAGTCGGTGGCAAAAATCGAAAATTGAAAAGCAAAGACACTGACTTTTGCACGACCTAGGAATCTTCATGCTCAGCAGTAGCGACCAACGAGGCAGTCCTCACTAGACGCACGAGGTAGTAAACAATAGTACTTTGAGGAAATTTTCTACCTTCAATTCCATAAGTGCGGTCAATCGAGCTGTTATGATCAATCGGCACCACCGCGGAACTGGTCATAGGATCCCGAAGCAGTTCAAACTGGGCCGAAGGGTCAATTAGGACTGTCTGTAGATCAAGAAAAACAGAAAATGAAACTGGCCTTTTTTTTCAAAAATACCGAAATCTCTCTAACAGCCCGAAGTCCACTAAAGCAACTCCCTTGGTTAAACCTGAGGGTCTTACTACAAAAACTTAAGACACTTGATAAACGTGTGTCTAATATCAATCTTACGTCAAACTCCATAATTATTATCTATAATTATAGATAGATAGATAGAATACTCTTTATTATGTACACCATAAAAATTACAGACATAAATTTGAAAATTTTACATAGGGTGACACAATGGGCGGTCTTATCGCTAAAAGCGATCTTTTACAGACAACCTTTGGATGGATTAAAGTAAGAAGGAGGAGGAGACAATACTGCAGGTAGTCAGTGGTGTACCGTTTACATATACAATAAATACATACACACGTAAAGCATTATCTTATCTATATAAATATAATGTTTATATGTCGTCTTTAAAAGGTGTTTAGGCTAAACAACTGTTAAACATGGTTGTTTTGTGGTAATAAGGTGAGTGTCACACAACGGTTCTAATAAAGCTCCATCATGTTACATCTACCTTACAGTCACTTAATCCTGAGTAAAATTTCCTAATAAATCTTAGCTAGTTCATTTTATTGCTGATAACGCTGACACCTGAAGAAGAAATGAAAAGAATAACTACGTCAACAGCAAGAAATAAAAAGAATATCTACGTCAACAGCAAGAAATAAAAAGAATAACTACGTCAACAGCAAGAAATAAAAAGAATAACTACGTCAACAGCAAGAAATAAAAAGAATAACTACGTCAACAGCAAGAAATAAAAAGAATAACTACGTCAACAGCAAGAAATAAAAAGAATAACTACGTCAACAGCAAGAAAACTACTCACGCTGACCTCGCTCTGCAGTCCGGAAGAGGTATCACTGGAACTGACTGATGTGCCTCTCCCTGAACTATCCTGCGAGTGGTCACTGTGCATGCCTCGTCCGTCACCTGCGCCGGCGGCAACACCAAGCAAGGGGGCTTCTACGATGTTTCCATTCGCGTCATAAATCGGTTCATCAAGAGGCGCAGCTACAGGACCAAGAAGCACTGGCTCCTCCTGGTCTTCTTCCACCTAATTAAAGCTTTAAAATTTGAGTTCAGTGCTCGCAACCGAAGCGCACGTACAATAGTATTAGCTAGAAAGGGCTGTGAAGGATCGTGACTGCTGTCGCCCAGGCGTTTTACATTTCTTTATGCTTAATGGAGTACCTGAAAAAAAAAAACGAAAACGTTCTAGGCGCTCCATTCAGCATAAAATTAAGGGTAGAGGATTTCGACTGTCAATACTCACTTTGAGAGCCATAGTGAAAAACAAACATATATTTAAAAATTTGAAAAAGCAATCAATCAGTGTAATGACAGTTTGGCATGAGGAACTTACAGACTGTTGCTGACTGATCAGTTGAAATAACCAATTAGGGACAACGACATCTTCGTCTAAAACACAGGACTCGAAGCTGTTTGATGATCTGCCGGATATAAACAATTCTTCTGATGTCTGGAAAAACAAATAACTTTCATTATTTCATGACCCATAATGAGAGCGTTAACAGACAACTAAATGTTCACATCGTTGCTTTTAATCTGGGTAATCTGGGTGGCCTATGTCCTTAACCGCCACGCTAGCATTAACTCCCTTTTCTTTCATATCCTTCTTCACATAATCCATCTATTTTACTTTGGGCTTCCTCTCCTTCTCCATCCATCCACATTTTATTATACTCTTACACTCTTTTAGTTACGCTCCTTTCCCACGGCAACATCCCAATTTTTCAGAAACGGTTTTTTGCTGGATTCTTATTAGTATTGTGCGTGTTTCAATACTAGCAGTCGCACGAGTATCCTGTTATTACAGTCTATTACAAAAAACCGATCCATTCGAGTTTGACATTCGGTTTTGCCACTGCAAACTGGATCCAGTTGTCTAGTAAAAAACAGGATCCAGTTTAATTAGGCGTATAGTTTAATAGAAGTATTCCCACTTCCTACATATCATTTTATAGACTATTATAACCGCTGATTGCTCTGCCGCAAAAAAGAGGATGCAAACTACTGTGTGGGAACACACCAATGATTTTTGCGGGATCCAGTAAACTGAACGGATTTGGGAAAGGACCGACATGAGTCATTGTCACCTGCCAGCCATGCACTAGGTAATAAATATATTCTTTTTCTGTTCTTACGATTTCCATTGTAATAAAAAAGCTAGACTGGTTTTTAATGGGGAGACATAATATGTTGAAAAACAAACCCTAAGATGTAATATTAAAACAATAGCGTACTTACAGCTTGCCTGTTAATTTCCACAGCCATACTGCCAGTTTCCGAGTCGATGTTAGGGATGGAGTCTGATTGATCACCAGACACTGGCGCAGCGTCAATAGAAAAGCCACTGAATGCTTGACCCGCAAGAGGACCCAGAGTAGTCTGTAATTTGTAAAACTAATGGTGTTCTTCTGAGGGCAACTGCAAATCGCAGCGGCAACGGCGCTCAATTACAATTAACAGCCCGGTTGCAGTTGCCTTCGGAAGAGCGCTTTGAAGGTTGTTTTAAAAGTATTTTTTTAAGTAGTATTCCTAAAAGTACCTGGTTCAAATGCGGTTCCTTTCGCTCAAATATATCCTGCACTGCAGTCATATTTTGCGTTTGTATCTCATCAAGTTCTTGCGAGGTATTCAATTCGTTATCAGCCAAATGATATTCCGAATATTTTGATTGTGACGTGATGGATTTAAATGAAAGTAAATCCAAATCAGTAACTGATAACCTGGAATCATTTAAATTGAGCGAGGAATCGTCACCGAGTACGGAATCAAAGGTTCGATTCAAAGAATTATTCATGTCACTCCGACTGGTTTCGACGAGACCAACGCTTATTTTCATTCTTGGCGAAGTAACTCTATCAAGGTTAGCTTTCTGATTATCATTACTTAATATTACTGTATGCTGAGAACTTAATCGACATACATTTACATGTGGAATAACAATTCGATCTAGCGTTTCTTCTAATATCTGTCTCATGGTATCTAGAATATGACGGCGGCTAGGATCGCTGTGTAAGCTCGACTCATGTACTAACTGATCCACCAGATTGTGGTTGCTTTTAAAAGCAAACTCTGCCGATGATTTAGGTGAGATATTTCGTGTCCTTGAAAGATCTTCATAATTCTGTTGTGGTTCTGACACCAGAACCATATTCGTAGAATCCAAAGTCTTAAAAGATTCCGATTTACTATGGATTACGTCGTCATAAATTAAAGAAGTGTCAGATTTTAGTGACCTTTTCTTCGAAACTGATGGACTAATTCTTCGTTTCTCGTCACTATCTTTTTGTGAAGATATTTTGACATTAGATTTATTAGTTACATGTGCCTTTTGCCGCGCCAAAACTGTGGACGAAGATTCCGTTTCTACTTGTGTTATGCACATATTTTGGGGTCTACCCAAAAACGGCGACTTCATATTTTTTTCTTTATCTTTATTAACAAAGTTCTTTGTGGACTCTGGAATATTTTCTTTATTGCCAATATCTTTGTTTTCCGTCTTTTTACCAGCCTTATGCCTTTTGACGACAACTTTTTTAGTCTTTGGTGGTGAGGCATTATCTGATTCGCTGTTAGTCAGATTAATCTTATATGGTGGAGCGGAATGTCTCTTTGGTGTAACTTTAGTTCGTGTGGAAGCAGCTTTAACTGTAGCAACGCTGTTTGGGGAAGAACAAGTAGAGCTATTCATAGAATGACTTGGACTATGTGAACGCTTAAGCATGTCTAACTGCCTTGGGGAA